>CM060423.1:210703759-216431259 GCA_030545235.1 Helianthus tuberosus
CTGAATTCAAGTTTCCTATGATGAGTTCTTCATAAGAAACGTTCTTCTGTCCCGTAGTTCAAAACTCCATGTTTTGTTACTACAAGGACTTCACTTTGAGGGTTGACATCTTTGCTAAGAATCCTAACATGGCCCAGAGTTTTACTTAAGGGCTCAATGGATTTTTTCTGAAGGCAAAACCGTCACAGCTTGTCTCCACAAGTTTCCCTCTAAAAACTAAATTTTCGGGACGAAATTTACTAAAGTAGGGGGAGACTGTGGACACCTGTGTCACTGCGACATCAAACAAATGCCAAACCAATGAAATATTGTATTTTATACTTGGGATTTGTAAAAAATATGTGTATCGTTTACACATATCAACTCTTGTTCGATTTCAAGCTCTAAATCGCTTTCTGGAAGGTTATACGCGCACTGATGCGTAAATATAAACCAGTTTAAATGCAACGAACACTCCGGAATAGTGAAATAGGCTTAACATACCTTAAATAACCTTTACATAACTTAGATATAAGTTTTGGAAGGTTTGGTTGTGGTGAAAATCAAAGTTTAATCGCTTACAGGGACTAAAGTTGACAAACTGCGAAAGTATGCCAATTTAAACTGTAACAGACATTCCGGAAACATGACCATAAGTTAAACATACCATAAATATCCTTTACATAGCTTAGAAATAGGCCTTTGAGGTGTTCGGTATGCTAAAATAAACTTTTGTGTCATTTAGGGGACTAAAAGCGTCAAAAAGTGCACCAAGTTTGCATTTTCGCGCATAACTTACGTTCTGAATACATCTGGACAATCCACAAAAATTTATGTAAGCACTAAAATATTTTATTTTAGTGTTCGCCATAAGAAAAATCCATTCGTTTCGTCATTTGGATCGTTTTTTCGCGCTTATGCGCATTCCGTCGTAATTAAGCGAACATCGCGTTCGTACGGCCAAACGAACCGACATCCGAGATATTTTTGAACACATTTTAAGTTCCCTATACTTTAACTTCATTTTAGAGCTTTGAAATGGGGTTAACGGGCCTTAAACGTGTCGAAAATGGGCTGAACACAGGACAGGGGACCAAAAGTTGTAAAATCTGCCAAACTATGGCCTAGCGGTGCGCTACACTTTTAACGTAGCGGTGCGCTAGCCAAGTTCAGACCAGATGCAGAGTATTTAAACAGCAGGTTGCAGCTTGTTTGATTCTCACCCACATGTTTCCAATTATCTAGTCATGAAGATAAGGATCATTTTTAGTCACCATAAGGTTCCGACAAGTGTACGCCTTGGATCATGGCACGTTTTTACATGAAACGATCCTAACGGTATCGGGTATTCCTATAAATACCCAACCCATTCCATAGCTAAAATCACTAGAATCCTGATTTGAGAGCTCTAAGTTGAAACCATTGTTTCATACCTGAGTTCTTGGATCGGGATTAGCATTCGGGGACCCTTCGTAAGTATTCTTTCGTTCTTTTCCTTATTTTATTGCTTTTCGAGTCAGAAAGTCAAACTTTGTTTGACTTTCAGCGTTGACCAGTAATGGTCAATGCGAAGTTCGTTTGAACTTCGCAACGTGAGTGTAATCACGTTGGTTATAGTCCCTTGGGACTATGCCCACTGATTACCACGTTGTATAGAGTCGTAGGGTAGGCGATCTGATAAATCGCCTATACCTTCGAACTCGACCCATTTGGTCGATCATTAGGATCCGACCAAATACATTAGGTGACCATGGTAGGTAGGGAATAACCTTCCGAGGTTATACCCTATGGTCACATCGTTTAAGTAGTTGTATGATAGGTAGTTTATATGCCTTAGGTAAATTACCAGAATACCCTTTTCATGTATAATTGGTAATTAAGCATATGTAACCTAAACTTTTGTCACATAACTAATTATGTAACATGTTTAGGCATATAACACTTGTCATAGGACTAGTTAGACGGTCCGAACGCGTTTCACGCGCACGACGCGTTAAAGTAGCACATGTTACCTTAATGGGTCGCGATGGGTCGAAAGCACTTAGGTTTGGTTTCATTGTAGTATGTAGGCCTTGTTAAACCATATCATATGAGTTCCAATACTCATTTGGTTTACCAAGCCTCATCCTATCCGATCTCCCGATTTAAGTCCGGTTTATTTATATAGTTTTAGATTGCCGACTGATTCCGTGCTCCCTCTAGCTTTGTTTGGTTGTTGTTCAAGACCTCTAAGCATTCTCAGGCGAGTACATTATTCCCCTCTTTTACTGTTTTCCAAACTGTTTTGGGGTGAAGCATGTGTACCTATCTGTTATTTTCATGATTTCAAAGCATAATTGATTATACATGTTATTACTTATCATTTGACAAATTACATAACTATCTATGATTTAAACATGATTTTCTCAAAGAACATAAAATAAATTGTTGAATTGTACTTATTTTATGTTCACCAGACCGATTGTTAGTATGATATAGCGCTATAGGATTTGACACCCCATTCCTGTTGTCATGGAATGTCTGAAACCAATTTGTTGCTCCATCCAAATAGGGATTTCCTTTGTGGTATTCCTATAGTCTCAAAGGTGTATTTTGATGCACTAGGTCTGAATGAATTCTTAAATCACACTATTAAAGTATAGTTGAATATACTCTCATGTGTGGTATTGTACAAAACCAACATATATATATTTATCACATCTAAAGCATATTTTGATATGTTATTTATGAAACCAAAACATAGTTTAATATGTTATTTATCACATCTAAAGCATATTTTGATATGTTATATATGAAACCAAAACATAGTTTAATATGTTACTTACAAATCCAAAGTATACTTTTAATATGCTACTATAAGGTTATTTGTTTAATCTTACATTTATTTATACAAATCACATTGAATACATATTACATGATTTACATTAGACATGAACATTTTACATCTTGATGGTTTGGTTTGAATAAGTGATTAAGTAACGATGCGTGTGTAATATGATACAAGCATGGTGGATACGCCGCTGGTACTTCCTATATATAAGTGTTTGTATGGTATTACATATATCGCAGCGTTATTTGAATCATTTTAGTTTGATACATATAAACATTTTATACAAATAACATACTTTTCACAAGACATTGTTTTACAAACAACATATCTTATACAAACTCATTTTACATGGTTATTCATTTAATCATGCATTATTCTCTTATTTATACATATCATCTGAACTTATCATTGTTTTTCCAAATAATTTACTAAAACAAATGTTTTTGGGTTAAGAGTCATGGCTACGAGGTTTTACAAATTATAACCCGCTTGATTTGAGTTGGTTAATTAAGTTGCAATATTATACTCTTTTCAAAACAAGGTTTTTAAATAAAGTATTGCAACGTCTAAACTAGCCATGATTTCGACACTCCTACAAAACCAATGTATTCGCCAGCATTTCTTTGCTGACCTCGTTTTCACATATGTTTCAGGTATTGTTGAATGATATCGATTGATAAGATGCATGCTCACATAGGACTGGACAAGGCCTTAGTGACTCAATAACAATGATAGACTATGTTTAATTTGTGTATTTAGATTTCCAGACGATGTAATTATTCAATGTTTAATAAAACAAAACACTTTAATTGCCATGGATTTGAAACGATTAATTCTGTTACAACACTCCCCGACATTTCCGCCACGTTTTGTATGTTCTACGTGGTCGGGGTGTGACAGAAAAGATGGTATCAGAGCCAATGGTTATAGGGAATTAGGTTATTAGTAATGCTTTGACCTAGTCTATAACCTTTCTAGGACCCTAACGTGAGTTTACTTGCGTTTAGTCATAAAACAATACTGTCACCTATCCTTAGGTGACGACCACAACAAGAACATAATTTTCAAAACTGCTTTGAAAACTAATCATCTGTTCTAGGATGATTTATTGCAAGGTTTTGAACCCTCTGTTATAAGGTTTTGAATCCCTTTGAGTTTCAAAATCTCGTCAAGGTTTTGGGTTTTAAATAATGTGAACACGTGCAAACTGGAAGGGTGAATGCCTGTATTCTGGGTTTTCTGTCTAGGCAAGCACTTCGTATATATCTCATCAGACGTGAGACCAGTTGTGTTTACCTGGGAATTCTTGGGATGAGTGTTCACTTATAGGCGAGCATGTCTTCACGATACATTATATTGACCCGCTTACTTTGATTAGTCACTGTCTCATTTGTTTGCCTTTGGTAACAAACAAATGGTCATAATCTACATACCTTATCATATCCTTTTGACTATCTTTCACTTGTTTCCTCCTATGCCTTTCGTTATCTTCAAGATGCTTCTTCATCGCAACAACAATGTCCGAACCAGGTGCTGAAATTACTCAGCGAGTAGGCGTCGTACTCCAGAGGACCGTTGACTTAGCTATCACCATGACTCGCCTCAGGGATGAAGCTATATAAGGGAACTGATCCTTGGTGCAATTAATACCACTGCCATCATCCGAATCAAATACCCTGTTTCAAATGTACCCACGGTGGACGATGGAGACATTTGGTTAACATATGCCGCTTTGCAATCCAAAGCAAAGCTGTTACAAATCCTGCTGCTGCTCAACTTTCAAACTCTGCTTCATATGTCGCTTGGCATATCTAGCGCCTCAACCTCATAAACTTTCTACCTTGTGTATCGACTTAAGCACGCCTAGTGCAAGGTGTCGGAACACTCTCGTTACACAAACTCCAAAAATCCATGTAGGATCTTTCTATCCTCATAATTAGATCCTTGTGGATAATTATCACTCAAATCGGAGCCCTTAATTGAATTATTCGTATGCCTTAATACGTACATTACGATTCAATAAGGACAAAGCCGAATTCTTATTAAGATCTTTCTATCTTCATAGTTAGATTCTTGCTAATGTTTAAAGTACCAAATGAAATCCATGAAATGGATTCCTAGTGTGCTTTAAATACATGTACATAATTAACAAAACAAAACTTACAAATTAAAGATCTAGATAAACAATTTTGTGGTTATGTGACTATGTGTTTATGCATTTTTGTGTTTTATGTGATCCATCCAAATCCTCGTAGAATCTTCCATATCTCATATGAAGGATTCGTAGTAGGATATTCCAAAAAGGTACTATCTTAAATCCTTAATGGACTTCTACGTTGTAGTTAAGTCCCTTGGGTTTTAAAGTACTATTCTAAAACTGGACCTCTTGGATGGTCTGGTTACACAGACTGATTTTGAAAATCTGATCAAAAATATCATGTGATGATATAAATACAAAGATCCCTTAAGTGGTCTATTTAAGGAGATCATACGACGGTTTAGTTAAGAAGATCATATGTTGATCTAGTTAAAAAGATCGTTCGTGGATCAAGTTAAAAAGATCCTTTGGTGATCTAGTCAAGTCGCTTCATGTTTATTCAATTGATTTTTTTTCCTCTACACATTCTGAAATGAACTGTGCGTACTGTGCAAGGAATTAAGTAATTATGGAGGCCTACATAATTATGGAATTCAGTGCACAGAAACCACAGGGAATTTTGTCATGTGTTAAGACCCATAGTGGCAAGAGTAATGATACGGGAGAAGTCTTGGACTTTGACCGATGTCGTTTTATCTTACACTTCCCAATCCTGAATTCAAGTTTCCTATGATGAGTCTTCATAAGAAACGTTCTTCTGTCCGTAGTTCAAAACTCCATGTTTTGTTACTACAAGGACTTCACTTTGAGGGTTGACATCTTTGCTAAGAATCCTAACATGGCCCAGAGTTTTACTTAAGGGCTCAATGGATTTTTCTGAAGGCAAAACCGTCACAGCTGTCTCCACAAGTTTCCTCTAAAACTAAATTTCGGGACGAAATTTACTAAAGTAGGGGAGACTGTGACACCTGTGTCACTGCGACCATCAAACAAATGCCAAACCAATGAAATATTGTATTTTATACTTGGGATTTGTAAAAATATGTGTATCGTTTACACATATCAACTCTTGTTCGATTTCAAGCTCTAAATCGCTTTCTGGAAGGTTATACGCGCACTGATGCGTAAATATAACCAGTTTAATGCAACGAACACTCCGGAATAGTGAAATAGGCTTAACATACCTTAAATAACCTTTACATAACTTAGATATAAGTTTTGGAAGGTTTGGTGTGGTGAAATCAAAGTTTAATCGCTTACAGGGACTAAAGTTGACAAACTGCGAAAGTATGCCAATTTAAACTGTAACAGACATTCCGGAACATGACCATAAGTTAAACATACCATAAATATCCTTTACATAGCTTAGAAATAGGCTTTGAGGTGTTCGGTATGCTAAAATAAACTTTTGTGTCATTTAGGGACTAAAAGCGTCAAAAAGTGCACAAGTTTGCATTTTCGCGCATAACTTACGTTCTGAATACATCTGGACATCCAAAAATTTATGTAAGCACTAAAATATTTTATTTTAGTGTTCGCCATAAGAAAAATCCATTCGTTTCGTCATTTGGATCGTTTTTCGCGCTTATGCGCATTCCGTCGTAATTAAGCGAACATCGCGTTCGTACGGCCAAACGAACCGACATCCGAGATATTTTTGAACACATTTTAAGTTCCCTATACTTTAACTTCATTTTAGAGCTTTGAAATGGGGTTAACGGGCCTTAAACGTGTCGAAAATGGGCTGAACACAGGACAGGGACCAAAAGTGTAAATCTGCCAAACTATGGCCTAGCGGTGCGCTACACTTTTAACGTAGCGGTGCGCTAGCCAAGTTCAGACCAGATGCAGAGTATTTAAACAGCAGGTTGCAGCTGTTTGATTCTCACCCACATGTTTCCAATTATCTAGTCATGAAGATAAGGATCATTTTTAGTCACCATAAGGTTCCGACAAGTGTACGCCTTGGATCATGGCACGTTTTACATGAAACGATCCTAACGGTTCGGGTATTCCTATAAATACCCAACCCATTCCATAGCTAAAATCACTAGAATCCTGATTTGAGAGCTCTAAGTTGAAACCATTGTTTCATACCTGAGTTCTTGGATCGGGATTAGCATTCGGGGACCCTTCGTAAGTATTCTTTCGTTCTTTTCCTTATTTTATTGCTTTTCGAGTCAGAAAGTCAAACTTTGTTTGACTTTCAGCGTTGACCAGTAATGGTCAATGCGAAGTTCGTTTGAACTTCGCAACGTGAGTGTAATCACGTTGGTTATAGTCCCTTGGGACTATGCCCACTGATTACCACGTTGTATAGAGTCGTAGGGTAGGCGATCTGATAAATCGCCTATACCTTCGAACTCGACCCATTTGGTCGATCATTAGGATCCGACCAAATACATTAGGTGACCATGGTAGGTAGGGAATAACCTTCCGAGGTTATACCCTATGGTCACATCGTTTAAGTAGTTGTATGATAGGTAGTTTATATGCCTTAGGTAAATTACCAGAATACCCTTTTCATGTATAATTGGTAATTAAGCATATGTAACCTAAACTTTTGTCACATAACTAATTATGTAACATGTTTAGGCATATAACACTTGTCATAGGACTAGTTAGACGGTCCGAACGCGTTTCACGCGCACGACGCGTTAAAGTAGCACATGTTACCTTAATGGGTCGCGATGGGTCGAAAGCACTTAGGTTTGGTTTCATTGTAGTATGTAGGCCTTGTTAAACCATATCATATGAGTTCCAATACTCATTTGGTTTACCAAGCCTCATCCTATCCGATCTCCCGATTTAAGTCCGGTTTATTTATATAGTTTTAGATTGCCGACTGATTCCATGCTCCCTCTAGCTTTGTTTGGTTGTTGTTCAAGACCTCTAAGCATTCTCAGGCGAGTACATTATTCCCCTCTTTTACTGTTTTCCAAACTGTTTTGGGGTGAAGCATGTGTACCTATCTGTTATTTTCATGATTTCAAAGCATAATTGATTATACATGTTATTACTTATCATTTGACAAATTACATAACTATCTATGATTTAAACATGATTTTCTCAAAGAACATAAAATAAATTGTTGAATTGTACTTATTTTATGTTCACCAGACCGATTGTTAGTATGATATAGCGCTATAGGATTTGACACCCCATTCCTGTTGTCATGGAATGTCTGAAACCAATTTGTTGCTCCATCCAAATAGGGATTTCCTTTGTGGTATTCCTATAGTCTCAAAGGTGTATTTTGATGCACTAGGTCTGAATGAATTCTTAAATCACACTATTAAAGTATAGTTGAATATACTCTCATGTGTGGTATTGTACAAAACCAACATATATATATTTATCACATCTAAAGCATATTTTGATATGTTATTTATGAAACCAAAACATAGTTTAATATGTTATTTATCACATCTAAAGCATATTTTGATATGTTATATATGAAACCAAAACATAGTTTAATATGTTACTTACAAATCCAAAGTATACTTTTAATATGCTACTATAAGGTTATTTGTTTAATCTTACATTTATTTATACAAATCACATTGAATACATATTACATGATTTACATTAGACATGAACATTTTACATCTTGATGGTTTGGTTTGAATAAGTGATTAAGTAACGATGCGTGTGTAATATGATACAAGCATGGTGGATACGCCGCTGGTACTTCCTATATATAAGTGTTTGTATGGTATTACATATATCGCAGCGTTATTTGAATCATTTTAGTTTGATACATATAAACATTTTATACAAATAACATACTTTTCACAAGACATTGTTTTACAAACAACATATCTTATACAAACTCATTTTACATGGTTATTCATTTAATCATGCATTATTCTCTTATTTATACATATCATCTGAACTTATCATTGTTTTTCCAAATAATTTACTAAAACAAATGTTTTTGGGTTAAGAGTCATGGCTACGAGGTTTTACAAATTATAACCCGCTTGATTTGAGTTGGTTAATTAAGTTGCAATATTATACTCTTTTCAAAACAAGGTTTTTAAATAAAGTATTGCAACGTCTAAACTAGCCATGATTTCGACACTCCTACAAAACCAATGTATTCGCCAGCATTTCTTTGCTGACCTCGTTTTCACATATGTTTCAGGTATTGTTGAATGATATCGATTGATAAGATGCATGCTCACATAGGACTGGACAAGGCCTTAGTGACTCAATAACAATGATAGACTATGTTTAATTTGTGTATTTAGATTTCCAGACGATGTAATTATTCAATGTTTAATAAAACAAAACACTTTAATTGCCATGGATTTGAAACGATTAATTCTGTTACAACACTCCCCGACATTTCCGCCACGTTTTGTATGTTCTACGTGGTCGGGGTGTGACAGAAAAGATGGTATCAGAGCCAATGGTTATAGGGAATTAGGTTATTAGTAATGCTTTGACCTAGTCTATAACCTTTCTAGGACCCTAACGTGAGTTTACTTGCGTTTAGTCATAAAACAATACTGTCACCTATCCTTAGGTGACGACCACAACAAGAACATAATTTTCAAAACTGCTTTGAAAACTAATCATCTGTTCTAGGATGATTTATTGCAAGGTTTTGAACCCTCTGTTATAAGGTTTTGAATCCCTTTGAGTTTCAAAATCTCGTCAAGGTTTTGGGTTTTAAATAATGTGAACACGTGCAAACTGGAAGGGTGAATGCCTGTATTCTGGGTTTTCTGTCTAGGCAAGCACTTCGTATATATCTCATCAGACGCGAGACCAGTTGTGTTTACCTGGGAATTCTTGGGATGAGTGTTCACTTATAGGCGAGCATGTCTTCACGATACATTATATTGACCCGCTTACTTTGATTAGTCACTGTCTCATTTGTTTGCCTTTGGTAACAAACAAATGGTCATAATCTACATACCTTATCATATCCTTTTGACTATCTTTCACTTGTTTCCTCCTATGCCTTTCGTTATCTTCAAGATGCTTCTTCATCGCAACAACAATGTCCGAACCAGGTGCTGAAATTACTCAGCGAGTAGGCGTCGTACTCCAGAGGACCGTTGACTTAGCTATCACCATGACTCGCCTCAGGGATGAAGCTATATAAGGGAACTGATCCTTGGTGCAATTAATACCACTGCCATCATCCGAATCAAATACCCTGTTTCAAATGTACCCACGGTGGACGATGGAGACATTTGGTTAACATATGCCGCTTTGCAATCCAAAGCAAAGCTGTTACAAATCCTGCTGCTGCTCAACTTTCAAACTCTGCTTCATATGTCGCTTGGCATATCTAGCGCCTCAACCTCATAAACTTTCTACCTTGTGTATCGACTTAAGCACGCCTAGTGCAAGGTGTCGGAACACTCTCGTTACACAAACTCCAAAAATCCATGTAGGATCTTTCTATCCTCATAATTAGATCCTTGTGGATAATTATCACTCAAATCGGAGCCCTTAATTGAATTATTCGTATGCCTTAATACGTACATTACGATTCAATAAGGACAAAGCCGAATTCTTATTAAGATCTTTCTATCTTCATAGTTAGATTCTTGCTAATGTTTAAAGTACCAAATGAAATCCATGAAATGGATTCCTAGTGTGCTTTAAATACATGTACATAATTAACAAAACAAAACTTACAAATTAAAGATCTAGATAAACAATTTTGTGGTTATGTGACTATGTGTTTATGCATTTTTGTGTTTTATGTGATCCATCCAAATCCTCGTAGAAT
Organism: Helianthus tuberosus; assembly: GCA_030545235.1. Lineage (NCBI taxonomy): Eukaryota > Viridiplantae > Streptophyta > Magnoliopsida > Asterales > Asteraceae > Helianthus > Helianthus tuberosus. The sequence goes on from CM060423.1 coordinate 210,714,419, forward strand.
CTTCCATATCTCATATGAAGGATTCGTAGTAGGATATTCCAAAAAGGTACTATCTTAAATCCTTAATGGACTTCTACGTTGTAGTTAAGTCCCTTGGGTTTTAAAGTACTATTCTAAAACTGGACCTCTTGGATGGTCTGGTTACACAGACTGATTTTGAAAATCTGATCAAAAATATCATGTGATGATATAAATACAAAGATCCCTTAAGTGGTCTATTTAAGGAGATCATACGACGGTTTAGTTAAGAAGATCATATGTTGATCTAGTTAAAAAGATCGTTCGTGGATCAAGTTAAAAAGATCCTTTGGTGATCTAGTCAAGTCGCTTCATGTTTATTCAATTGATTTTTTTTCCTCTACACATTCTGAAATGAACTGTGCGTACTGTGCAAGGAATTAAGTAATTATGGAGGCCTACATAATTATGGAATTCAGTGCACAGAAACCACAGGGAATTTTGTCATGTGTTAAGACCCATAGTGGCAAGAGTAATGATACGGGAGAAGTCTTGGACTTTGACCGATGTCGTTTTATCTTACACTTCCCAATCCTGAATTCAAGTTTCCTATGATGAGTCTTCATAAGAAACGTTCTTCTGTCCGTAGTTCAAAACTCCATGTTTTGTTACTACAAGGACTTCACTTTGAGGGTTGACATCTTTGCTAAGAATCCTAACATGGCCCAGAGTTTTACTTAAGGGCTCAATGGATTTTTCTGAAGGCAAAACCGTCACAGCTGTCTCCACAAGTTTCCTCTAAAACTAAATTTCGGGACGAAATTTACTAAAGTAGGGGAGACTGTGACACCTGTGTCACTGCGACCATCAAACAAATGCCAAACCAATGAAATATTGTATTTTATACTTGGGATTTGTAAAAATATGTGTATCGTTTACACATATCAACTCTTGTTCGATTTCAAGCTCTAAATCGCTTTCTGGAAGGTTATACGCGCACTGATGCGTAAATATAACCAGTTTAATGCAACGAACACTCCGGAATAGTGAAATAGGCTTAACATACCTTAAATAACCTTTACATAACTTAGATATAAGTTTTGGAAGGTTTGGTGTGGTGAAATCAAAGTTTAATCGCTTACAGGGACTAAAGTTGACAAACTGCGAAAGTATGCCAATTTAAACTGTAACAGACATTCCGGAACATGACCATAAGTTAAACATACCATAAATATCCTTTACATAGCTTAGAAATAGGCTTTGAGGTGTTCGGTATGCTAAAATAAACTTTTGTGTCATTTAGGGACTAAAAGCGTCAAAAAGTGCACAAGTTTGCATTTTCGCGCATAACTTACGTTCTGAATACATCTGGACATCCAAAAATTTATGTAAGCACTAAAATATTTTATTTTAGTGTTCGCCATAAGAAAAATCCATTCGTTTCGTCATTTGGATCGTTTTTCGCGCTTATGCGCATTCCGTCGTAATTAAGCGAACATCGCGTTCGTACGGCCAAACGAACCGACATCCGAGATATTTTTGAACACATTTTAAGTTCCCTATACTTTAACTTCATTTTAGAGCTTTGAAATGGGGTTAACGGGCCTTAAACGTGTCGAAAATGGGCTGAACACAGGACAGGGACCAAAAGTGTAAATCTGCCAAACTATGGCCTAGCGGTGCGCTACACTTTTAACGTAGCGGTGCGCTAGCCAAGTTCAGACCAGATGCAGAGTATTTAAACAGCAGGTTGCAGCTGTTTGATTCTCACCCACATGTTTCCAATTATCTAGTCATGAAGATAAGGATCATTTTTAGTCACCATAAGGTTCCGACAAGTGTACGCCTTGGATCATGGCACGTTTTACATGAAACGATCCTAACGGTTCGGGTATTCCTATAAATACCCAACCCATTCCATAGCTAAAATCACTAGAATCCTGATTTGAGAGCTCTAAGTTGAAACCATTGTTTCATACCTGAGTTCTTGGATCGGGATTAGCATTCGGGGACCCTTCGTAAGTATTCTTTCGTTCTTTTCCTTATTTTATTGCTTTTCGAGTCAGAAAGTCAAACTTTGTTTGACTTTCAGCGTTGACCAGTAATGGTCAATGCGAAGTTCGTTTGAACTTCGCAACGTGAGTGTAATCACGTTGGTTATAGTCCCTTGGGACTATGCCCACTGATTACCACGTTGTATAGAGTCGTAGGGTAGGCGATCTGATAAATCGCCTATACCTTCGAACTCGACCCATTTGGTCGATCATTAGGATCCGACCAAATACATTAGGTGACCATGGTAGGTAGGGAATAACCTTCCGAGGTTATACCCTATGGTCACATCGTTTAAGTAGTTGTATGATAGGTAGTTTATATGCCTTAGGTAAATTACCAGAATACCATTTTCATGTATAATTGGTAATTAAGCATATGTAACCTAAACTTTTGTCACATAACTAATTATGTAACATGTTTAGGCATATAACACTTGTCATAGGACTAGTTAGACGGTCCGAACGCGTTTCACGCGCACGACGCGTTAAAGTAGCACATGTTACCTTAATGGGTCGCGATGGGTCGAAAGAACTTAGGTTTGGTTTCATTGTAGTATGTAGGCCTTGTTAAACCATATCATATGAGTTCCAATACTCATTTGGTTTACCAAGCCTCATCCTATCCGATCTCCCGATTTAAGTCCGGTTTATTTATATAGTTTTAGATTGCCGACTGATTCCGTGCTCCCTCTAGCTTTGTTTGGTTGTTGTTCAAGACCTCTAAGCATTCTCAGGCGAGTACATTATTCCCCTCTTTTACTGTTTTCCAAACTGTTTTGGGGTGAAGCATGTGTACCTATCTGTTATTTTCATGATTTCAAAGCATAATTGATTATACATGTTATTACTTATCATTTGACAAATTACATAACTATCTATGATTTAAACATGATTTTCTCAAAGAACATAAAATAAATTGTTGAATTGTACTTATTTTATGTTCACCAGACCGATTGTTAGTATGATATAGCGCTATAGGATTTGACACCCCATTCCTGTTGTCATGGAATGTCTGAAACCAATTTGTTGCTCCATCCAAATAGGGATTTCCTTTGTGGTATTCCTATAGTCTCAAAGGTGTATTTTGATGCACTAGGTCTGAATGAATTCTTAAATCACACTATTAAAGTATAGTTGAATATACTCTCATGTGTGGTATTGTACAAAACCAACATATATATATTTATCACATCTAAAGCATATTTTGATATGTTATTTATGAAACCAAAACATAGTTTAATATGTTATTTATCACATCTAAAGCATATTTTGATATGTTATATATGAAACCAAAACATAGTTTAATATGTTACTTACAAATCCAAAGTATACTTTTAATATGCTACTATAAGGTTATTTGTTTAATCTTACATTTATTTATACAAATCACATTGAATACATATTACATGATTTACATTAGACATGAACATTTTACATCTTGATGGTTTGGTTTGAATAAGTGATTAAGTAACGATGCGTGTGTAATATGATACAAGCATGGTGGATACGCCGCTGGTACTTCCTATATATAAGTGTTTGTATGGTATTACATATATCGCAGCGTTATTTGAATCATTTTAGTTTGATACATATAAACATTTTATACAAATAACATACTTTTCACAAGACATTGTTTTACAAACAACATATCTTATACAAACTCATTTTACATGGTTATTCATTTAATCATGCATTATTCTCTTATTTATACATATCATCTGAACTTATCATTGTTTTTCCAAATAATTTACTAAAACAAATGTTTTTGGGTTAAGAGTCATGGCTACGAGGTTTTACAAATTATAACCCGCTTGATTTGAGTTGGTTAATTAAGTTGCAATATTATACTCTTTTCAAAACAAGGTTTTTAAATAAAGTATTGCAACGTCTAAACTAGCCATGATTTCGACACTCCTACAAAACCAATGTATTCGCCAGCATTTCTTTGCTGACCTCGTTTTCACATATGTTTCAGGTATTGTTGAATGATATCGATTGATAAGATGCATGCTCACATAGGACTGGACAAGGCCTTAGTGACTCAATAACAATGATAGACTATGTTTAATTTGTGTATTTAGATTTCCAGACGATGTAATTATTCAATGTTTAATAAAACAAAACACTTTAATTGCCATGGATTTGAAACGATTAATTCTGTTACAACACTCCCCGACATTTCCGCCACGTTTTGTATGTTCTACGTGGTCGGGGTGTGACAGAAAAGATGGTATCAGAGCCAATGGTTATAGGGAATTAGGTTATTAGTAATGCTTTGACCTAGTCTATAACCTTTCTAGGACCCTAACGTGAGTTTACTTGCGTTTAGTCATAAAACAATACTGTCACCTATCCTTAGGTGACGACCACAACAAGAACATAATTTTCAAAACTGCTTTGAAAACTAATCATCTGTTCTAGGATGATTTATTGCAAGGTTTTGAACCCTCTGTTATAAGGTTTTGAATCCCTTTGAGTTTCAAAATCTCGTCAAGGTTTTGGGTTTTAAATAATGTGAACACGTGCAAACTGGAAGGGTGAATGCCTGTATTCTGGGTTTTCTGTCTAGGCAAGCACTTCGTATATATCTCATCAGACGCGAGACCAGTTGTGTTTACCTGGGAATTCTTGGGATGAGTGTTCACTTATAGGCGAGCATGTCTTCACGATACATTATATTGACCCGCTTACTTTGATTAGTCACTGTCTCATTTGTTTGCCTTTGGTAACAAACAAATGGTCATAATCTACATACCTTATCATATCCTTTTGACTATCTTTCACTTGTTTCCTCCTATGCCTTTCGTTATCTTCAAGATGCTTCTTCATCGCAACAACAATGTCCGAACCAGGTGCTGAAATTACTCAGCGAGTAGGCGTCGTACTCCAGAGGACCGTTGACTTAGCTATCACCATGACTCGCCTCAGGGATGAAGCTATATAAGGGAACTGATCCTTGGTGCAATTAATACCACTGCCATCATCCGAATCAAATACCCTGTTTCAAATGTACCCACGGTGGACGATGGAGACATTTGGTTAACATATGCCGCTTTGCAATCCAAAGCAAAGCTGTTACAAATCCTGCTGCTGCTCAACTTTCAAACTCTGCTTCATATGTCGCTTGGCATATCTAGCGCCTCAACCTCATAAACTTTCTACCTTGTGTATCGACTTAAGCACGCCTAGTGCAAGGTGTCGGAACACTCTCGTTACACAAACTCCAAAAATCCATGTAGGATCTTTCTATCCTCATAATTAGATCCTTGTGGATAATTATCACTCAAATCGGAGCCCTTAATTGAATTATTCGTATGCCTTAATACGTACATTACGATTCAATAAGGACAAAGCCGAATTCTTATTAAGATATTTCTATCTTCATAGTTAGATTCTTGCTAATGTTTAAAGTACCAAATGAAATCCATGAAATGGATTCCTAGTGTGCTTTAAATACATGTACATAATTAACAAAACAAAACTTACAAATTAAAGATCTAGATAAACAATTTTGTGGTTATGTGACTATGTGTTTATGCATTTTTGTGTTTTATGTGATCCATCCAAATCCTCGTAGAATCTTCCATATCTCATATGAAGGATTCGTAGTAGGATATTCCAAAAAGGTACTATCTTAAATCCTTAATGGACTTCTACGTTGTAGTTAAGTCCCTTGGGTTTTAAAGTACTATTCTAAAACTGGACCTCTTGGATGGTCTGGTTACACAGACTGATTTTGAAAATCTGATCAAAAATATCATGTGATGATATAAATACAAAGATCCCTTAAGTGGTCTATTTAAGGAGATCATACGACGGTTTAGTTAAGAAGATCATATGTTGATCTAGTTAAAAAGATCGTTCGTGGATCAAGTTAAAAAGATCCTTTGGTGATCTAGTCAAGTCGCTTCATGTTTATTCAATTGATTTTTTTTCCTCTACACATTCTGAAATGAACTGTGCGTACTGTGCAAGGAATTAAGTAATTATGGAGGCCTACATAATTATGGAATTCAGTGCACAGAAACCACAGGGAATTTTGTCATGTGTTAAGACCCATAGTGGCAAGAGTAATGATACGGGAGAAGTCTTGGACTTTGACCGATGTCGTTTTATCTTACACTTCCCAATCCTGAATTCAAGTTTCCTATGATGAGTCTTCATAAGAAACGTTCTTCTGTCCGTAGTTCAAAACTCCATGTTTTGTTACTACAAGGACTTCACTTTGAGGGTTGACATCTTTGCTAAGAATCCTAACATGGCCCAGAGTTTTACTTAAGGGCTCAATGGATTTTTCTGAAGGCAAAACCGTCACAGCTGTCTCCACAAGTTTCCTCTAAAACTAAATTTCGGGACGAAATTTACTAAAGTAGGGGAGACTGTGACACCTGTGTCACTGCGACCATCAAACAAATGCCAAACCAATGAAATATTGTATTTTATACTTGGGATTTGTAAAAATATGTGTATCGTTTACACATATCAACTCTTGTTCGATTTCAAGCTCTAAATCGCTTTCTGGAAGGTTATACGCGCACTGATGCGTAAATATAACCAGTTTAATGCAACGAACACTCCGGAATAGTGAAATAGGCTTAACATACCTTAAATAACCTTTACATAACTTAGATATAAGTTTTGGAAGGTTTGGTGTGGTGAAATCAAAGTTTAATCGCTTACAGGGACTAAAGTTGACAAACTGCGAAAGTATGCCAATTTAAACTGTAACAGACATTCCGGAACATGACCATAAGTTAAACATACCATAAATATCCTTTACATAGCTTAGAAATAGGCTTTGAGGTGTTCGGTATGCTAAAATAAACTTTTGTGTCATTTAGGGACTAAAAGCGTCAAAAAGTGCACAAGTTTGCATTTTCGCGCATAACTTACGTTCTGAATACATCTGGACATCCAAAAATTTATGTAAGCACTAAAATATTTTATTTTAGTGTTCGCCATAAGAAAAATCCATTCGTTTCGTCATTTGGATCGTTTTTCGCGCTTATGCGCATTCCGTCGTAATTAAGCGAACATCGCGTTCGTACGGCCAAACGAACCGACATCCGAGATATTTTTGAACACATTTTAAGTTCCCTATACTTTAACTTCATTTTAGAGCTTTGAAATGGGGTTAACGGGCCTTAAACGTGTCGAAAATGGGCTGAACACAGGACAGGGACCAAAAGTGTAAATCTGCCAAACTATGGCCTAGCGGTGCGCTACACTTTTAACGTAGCGGTGCGCTAGCCAAGTTCAGACCAGATGCAGAGTATTTAAACAGCAGGTTGCAGCTGTTTGATTCTCACCCACATGTTTCCAATTATCTAGTCATGAAGATAAGGATCATTTTTAGTCACCATAAGGTTCCGACAAGTGTACGCCTTGGATCATGGCACGTTTTACATGAAACGATCCTAACGGTTCGGGTATTCCTATAAATACCCAACCCATTCCATAGCTAAAATCACTAGAATCCTGATTTGAGAGCTCTAAGTTGAAACCATTGTTTCATACCTGAGTTCTTGGATCGGGATTAGCATTCGGGGACCCTTCGTAAGTATTCTTTCGTTCTTTTCCTTATTTTATTGCTTTTCGAGTCAGAAAGTCAAACTTTGTTTGACTTTCAGCGTTGACCAGTAATGGTCAATGCGAAGTTCGTTTGAACTTCGCAACGTGAGTGTAATCACGTTGGTTATAGTCCCTTGGGACTATGCCCACTGATTACCACGTTGTATAGAGTCGTAGGGTAGGCGATCTGATAAATCGCCTATACCTTCGAACTCGACCCATTTGGTCGATCATTAGGATCCGACCAAATACATTAGGTGACCATGGTAGGTAGGGAATAACCTTCCGAGGTTATACCCTATGGTCACATCGTTTAAGTAGTTGTATGATAGGTAGTTTATATGCCTTAGGTAAATTACCAGAATACCCTTTTCATGTATAATTGGTAATTAAGCATATGTAACCTAAACTTTTGTCACATAACTAATTATGTAACATGTTTAGGCATATAACACTTGTCATAGGACTAGTTAGACGGTCCGAACGCGTTTCACGCGCACGACGCGTTAAAGTAGCACATGTTACCTTAATGGGTCGCGATGGGTCGAAAGCACTTAGGTTTGGTTTCATTGTAGTATGTAGGCCTTGTTAAACCATATCATATGAGTTCCAATACTCATTTGGTTTACCAAGCCTCATCCTATCCGATCTCCCGATTTAAGTCCGGTTTATTTATATAGTTTTAGATTGCCGACTGATTCCGTGCTCCCTCTAGCTTTGTTTGGTTGTTGTTCAAGACCTCTAAGCATTCTCAGGCGAGTACATTATTCCCCTCTTTTACTGTTTTCCAAACTGTTTTGGGGTGAAGCATGTGTACCTATCTGTTATTTTCATGATTTCAAAGCATAATTGATTATACATGTTATTACTTATCATTTGACAAATTACATAACTATCTATGATTTAAACATGATTTTCTCAAAGAACATAAAATAAATTGTTGAATTGTACTTATTTTATGTTCACCAGACCGATTGTTAGTATGATATAGCGCTATAGGATTTGACACCCCATTCCTGTTGTCATGGAATGTCTGAAACCAATTTGTTGCTCCATCCAAATAGGGATTTCCTTTGTGGTATTCCTATAGTCTCAAAGGTGTATTTTGATGCACTAGGTCTGAATGAATTCTTAAATCACACTATTAAAGTATAGTTGAATATACTCTCATGTGTGGTATTGTACAAAACCAACATATATATATTTATCACATCTAAAGCATATTTTGATATGTTATTTATGAAACCAAAACATAGTTTAATATGTTATTTATCACATCTAAAGCATATTTTGATATGTTATATATGAAACCAAAACATAGTTTAATATGTTACTTACAAATCCAAAGTATACTTTTAATATGCTACTATAAGGTTATTTGTTTAATCTTACATTTATTTATACAAATCACATTGAATACATATTACATGATTTACATTAGACATGAACATTTTACATCTTGATGGTTTGGTTTGAATAAGTGATTAAGTAACGATGCGTGTGTAATATGATACAAGCATGGTGGATACGCCGCTGGTACTTCCTATATATAAGTGTTTGTATGGTATTACATATATCGCAGCGTTATTTGAATCATTTTAGTTTGATACATATAAACATTTTATACAAATAACATACTTTTCACAAGACATTGTTTTACAAACAACATATCTTATACAAACTCATTTTACATGGTTATTCATTTAATCATGCATTATTCTCTTATTTATACATATCATCTGAACTTATCATTGTTTTTCCAAATAATTTACTAAAACAAATGTTTTTGGGTTAAGAGTCATGGCTACGAGGTTTTACAAATTATAACCCGCTTGATTTGAGTTGGTTAATTAAGTTGCAATATTATACTCTTTTCAAAACAAGGTTTTTAAATAAAGTATTGCAACGTCTAAACTAGCCATGATTTCGACACTCCTACAAAACCAATGTATTCGCCAGCATTTCTTTGCTGACCTCGTTTTCACATATGTTTCAGGTATTGTTGAATGATATCGATTGATAAGATGCATGCTCACATAGGACTGGACAAGGCCTTAGTGACTCAATAACAATGATAGACTATGTTTAATTTGTGTATTTAGATTTCCAGACGATGTAATTATTCAATGTTTAATAAAACAAAACACTTTAATTGCCATGGATTTGAAACGATTAATTCTGTTACAACACTCCCCGACATTTCCGCCACGTTTTGTATGTTCTACGTGGTCGGGGTGTGACAGCAGGATCCCGGAATAATAGGGGAATATTCCGGATTTTTAGCATAGTTTGTTATTTTTCTTTTACTATAAATAGATGGATCGGATCAGATTAAGGCACACACTTTCACTCACACTCTTTCTCTCTGCTGCAAACAATCACTACACGCAAACACTTGTACTTGTATTACATTGTAACACCTAGTTGATCCGCATCACATCTCGTACTGTATCCTGATATTCGAAGTAATAGAAGAACAAGGCAGCTGCGATTGTCAGCTCTCGAGGTTTTATGCCGGCGATCTAGAAAGATCAAGGGCTTTCCTCGTACATCTCGTGTCAATTTTTACTTTACTTGCATTTCGTTTACAAATTGATATAGTTCTGTATCCCGGAACTATATCCTGAAACTGTTTACATTTTCAACAAAGTTAACACATTTTTACAAGTTTACATAGCATACTACCTCACAAACTAAGTTTGATCACTAAATTGCTTCGGTAATTTTTGACCAAAACAGTACCATCGACTTATCATCAGTGCATCAAGATCCCTACCCCTTGGGGGGATGTCAAGGTTGATAGTGATCAGCAGGAGGCGAAGGAATGCTACTCATCCTCAATGAAATCCTCAACCAAGCCTAATCCAGCATAGCAATTAAAGATGCGGGCCCAGGATATCGTGGAGGCTTCAGAGTAGGATATGAAGAAAGTTATCCTGGATCAGGATAATCCTGATATCTCGGTGCTCGTAGGGACCAATATCCCTCAGGATATTGAAGAACAATTAACTAACTTTTTGAAGTGTAGGATGTCAACATTTGCATGGAAGCATGAGGATATGACAGGTATATCCAAAGATATTATTACTCACAAGCTTGGAACTGACAGGTCGTTCAAGCCTGTTCAGCAAAAAAGAAGGAAGTTTGCTCCTGAACGAAATACAATCATACAAGAGGAAGTTGAAAGATTGTTGAAGTCCAAAATGATCAGAGAACTCAAGTTTCCAAGATGGCTGGCAAATGTAGTCGTGGTACAGAAGAAAAATTGGAAATGGAGAGTCTGTGTAGATTACACGAACTTGAACAAGGCTTGTCCTAAAGACCCATTTCCTCTTCCTCATATTGATGCAATGGTGGATGCTACTGCCGGGCATGAAATGTTAACCTTCATGGATGCATCCTCAGGATTTCAGCAGATTCAAATGGAGCCTTCGGACCAGGAGGATACTGCCTTCATGACACCAACAGGTATTTATTGTTATACTGTTATGCCCTTTGGTTTGAAAAATGCAGGTGCAACATATCAGAGATTGGTGAACATGATGTTCAAAGATAAGCTGGGGGACACAATGGAGGTATACATCGATGATATGGTGGTGAAATCTAAAAAGGCTGAGGATCACCTCCAGGATATTAAGGGAGCATTTGATATCCTGGATCAGTATAACATGAAACTGAATCCTGCTAAGTGCCATTTCGGAGTGGGGGCAGGAAAGTTTCTAGGATATATGGTGACCAAAAGAGGCATAGAGGCGAGCCCGGAGTAGATTAGAGCTATCCTGGATATAAAATCACCTTCGAATATGAAGGATGTTCAACAGTTAAATGGCCGAGTAGCAGCATTGAACAGATTTATTTCAAGATCCTCAGAAAGATGCAAGGAATTTTATGATATCCTCAAGAAGAATAAGAAGTTCGAATGGGGAGCAAAGCATGAAGCAGCCTTGCAGGATTTGAAGCGATATCTCTCAACTGCACCTCTATTGATGAAGCCTGAAAATGGTGAACCACTATCCCTATTGTTATGGGTGAAATTCTGAGCCCATATCCTGACTTTGTATGTTGATTTTCTATTAGTTGTATATGATCAGGATATCGGATCAGGATACCGGACCAGGATATTGGTAACATCCTGAGGCAGTATCCTGACTATTACTAACAACTTGCTTGTATACGTTGGCTACAAGGGACTAACGTTCATAAAGACCAAGTCATCCTGAAGACCCGCTCAAATTGGTTAGGATAAGGACGTTGGTGGAGGAAAAATAGCTCTTGTAACGGTCAGCATTGAAGATTGACGTGTTTTATGGAAAGTTACGAAGATTGGTCAAAGATATTTATGTTATAACGGTTATGGAAGCTTAAATCCCGGAGTTATAGTTGGAATGCGTGTGGAAAACGAGTTAATACAGCCTGGCAACGTCCAGAAAGGAAATAATCTCAGTATCCCGGATTTTTAGCATAATATCCCGGATTTTTAGCATAGTTAGTTGTTTCCTTTTACTATATAAAGGGGTGATCGGATCATAGGCAAACACAACTTACACACACACAATTCTCGTACACTCTTGCTCTCTACCACCTACAACCACTCACAAACACTCACACTTGTACTCGAATCGCATTGTAACACTTAGTTGATCCGTATCATATCCTGCACTGTATCCTGTTATTCAAGCAATAAGAAGAACAAGGCAGCCGACGATTGTCAGCTCCCGAGGTTTTATGCCGGAGATCTAGATTGATCAAGGGCTTTCCTCGTACATCTCGTGTCAACCTTTACTTTTTTGCTCATTGTTTGATCATAGATACGGCTTTATATCCTGAGCCGTATCCTGAAACTGTTTTTACAATTAACTTGGTTAACATATTTTTCACAAAGTATTACTAGCACACTACCTCACAAAACTAATTTGATCATATAATTGCTTAGGTAATTTTTGACCAAAACAATTTGGCGCCCACCGTGGGGCAAGTGGTGCTATTTCTACTAAAAGCTTTTGTAAAATCGTTAATCGGTTTTCTATTTTCAAAACTTTTTGCTACACTATTTTCAATGGCCTCGAGATCAAACATGAGCTCTTCTACCGTGTCTGCTACAACATCTGCAACGATTGGTTCGGTGCTTCCACCACCTCCTCCAAGGATGCAAGCTTCTTCACAGCCTCATGATATTATACCTACTCGGAGTATTCAGGGATCTGGTCCTGTTTTGGCCTCTAATGAAGAAATTCTAACTTTATTTGGTAGTGTACAGGAACAAATGAGGCAGCAGCAGGAGACCAACCAAATGCTAATGAGAGAGATACAACTCTTGAAATCTAGCTCGAGAAGGCCCACCGAGGATACTGTCACTCCCTTGCAGCCTAGATCTTTGAGCTTCAGTTCGGCAGTATATACTGAGGATAACAGGGGGAATATTGTGCCTAGCCATTCCCAAAGTCATATTCCTGAGATACCCTCTTCGGTCAGGGTGTCAGCTATGAGAAATCCAGGATATGCTCCAGGATGTGCTCCAGGATATGGCCAAAATCACCAAGCTGGTAACTTGTCTGTTAACACCAATATCCATGTTACTAATAATCTTGGATCATTGCAGGATGCAGGCGTGACATCAGTGATAACCAGAGAGCTTCAAAAGTTGAAGGATATGATATCAAGTGTGCCTGGAATAGTGCAGCCTATACCGGAAGTATCCCGGGATAGTCACAACATATCCCGCTTTGCTCACCCCATTTGTGATGCAGAAATCCCAAAGAGATTCCAGACTCCTAACATGAAGCTGTATGATGGGACGACAGATCCTGAGGAGCATATTGCCCAGTATAGGGAGAGGATGGAGATTAACCCTATCCCGCCAGAACTTAAGGAAGCATGCTTGTGCAAGGGCTTCGGCTCTACTCTAACGGGATCAGCCTTAAAATGGCTTCTAAATGTTCCACCTTATTCAATTACATCATTTGCTCATTTAGCTAATTTGTTTAATAGTCAGTTTTCTTGTAGTAGAAGCTTTGAAAAACTAACAAGTGACCTCTACAGGATAACACAGGGGTCTCAAGAATCTCTAAGGGATTATGTGAACAAATTCAGCAGGGAATCCTTGGATATCCCACACCTTGATGTTGCTACAGCAGTCCAAGCATTCAAGATGGGACTACAAAAGGATTCCCCGTTTTATCAGGATCTTGTGATGAATCCTTGCAGGAACTTGGACGAAGCTCGAAACAAGGCCTTGAGATATATCAGGCTGGAAGATGATAAGAAAATGCAAGAGAGGATGAATGCATCCTCAACATATGAACCAACTAACAGGAAGTCAGAATCCTCATACAAACCATATCGTTCTAAGCCGTATGACAGGAATGATAGCAAAAAAGTGAACGTTGTTGAAAACGAGGATCCTGAGGAGTATCCTGAACTGTCAGAATATTGTTTTCCTGTTAATATACCTGAACTAATATATGCTATGCAGGGTTTGGGAGATAAAGCCAGGTGGCCTCGGAAGAATCAACAAAAAGCTGATTGGAAGGATAAGTCCAAATGGTGTGCCTTCCATGAGGATTTCGGACATGTTACTGAGGATTGCATTGCCCTGAGGAAAGAAATAAGCTACCTACTAAGCAAAGGATATCTGAAGGATCTTCTGGGCAGAAAGAAGAATAGGGGTCAGGATATTGAGAAGGATCCTGAACGAGCAGCATCACCTCCCGCCGACGCCAAGATAATTAACTTTATCTCAGGAGGGTCCGATATCTGCGGAACTTCTTATTCTGCAGCCAAAAGACATGCAAAGGGGGCTAAGGCCGAAAGGGGGAATAAGCCAACCAGGAGATCGACCCTCACGACTGATAAAATCATCACGTTCGATAATGATGACAGGGATACTATCCAGGATCCTCATCATGATGCTCTGGTAATAACTTTATATGTTGCTAATCACTTTGTACGCAGGATACTGGTGGATAATGGCAGCTCAGTCAACATCATCCAATTGGAAACCTTGAAGAGAATGAACATCCCCGAGATAGAGATTACCTCAAAGTCCACTGTGCTTGTAGGGTTTAGTGGAGAAGCAAAGAATACTGTTGGGGAGATAAAACTGCCCGTATATGTCGAAGGAGTAAACTCGATGCAACGGTTTTGTGTCATGGATTCATTATCCTGCTATAATATTATATTGGGCAGGCCATGGATTCACGATATGAAAGCTGTACCTTCCACCTATCATCAGTGTGTCAAGATCCCTACTCCTTGGGGGGTAGTCAAAGTTGAAAGTGATCAACAGGAGGCGAAGGAATGTTACTCATCCTCGATGAAATCCTCAACCAAGCCTAATGCAGCATAGCAATTAAAGATGCGGGCCCAGGATATCGTGGAGGCTTCGGAGCAGGATGTAAAGAAAATTATCCTGGATCAAGATAATCCAGATATCTCGGTGCTCGTTGGAGCCAATATCCCTCAGGATATTGAAAATCAGTTAACTAACTTTTTGAAATGCAGGATGTCAACATTCGCATGGAAGCATGAGGATATGACAGGTATTTCTAAGGATATTATAACTCACAAGCTTGGAATTGACAGGTCTTTCAAGCCTGTCCAGCAAAAGAGAAGGAAGTTTGCTCCAGAACGAAACATAATTATTCAGGAAGAGGTTGAAAGACTATTGAAGTCCAAGATGATCAGGGAAGTCAAATTTCCCAAGTGGCTAGCAAATGTGGTCGTGGTTCAAAAGAAGAATGGGAAATGGAGAGTTTGTGTAGATTACACATACTTGAACAAAGCATGTCCTAAAGACCCATTCCCTCTGCCTCATATAGACTCGATGGTGGATGCCACTGCCGGTCATGAGATGTTAACCTTCATGGATGCATCCTCAGGATTCCAGCAGATCCAAATGGAACCTTCAGACCAGGAGGATACTGCTTTCATGACACCAACAGGTATTTACTGTTATACTGCTATGCCTTTTGGTCTGAAAAATGCAGGTGCAACGTACCAGAGATTGGTGAACATGATGTTTAAAGACAAACTGGGGGACACCATGGAGGTGTACATTGACGATATGGTAGTCAAATCCAAGAAGGCTGAGGATCATCTCCAGGATATTAAAGGAGCATTTGATATCCTGGACCAGTACAATATGAAACTAAATCCTGCCAAGTGCCATTTTGGAGTGGGGGCAGGAAAGTTTTTAGGATACATGGTGACTAAAAGGGGTATAGAAGCAAGCCCGGAACAGATCAAAGCTATCCTGGATATCAAGTCACCATCCAACATGAAAGATGTGCAAAGATTAACTGGACGAGTAGCGGCATTGAACAGATTTATATCAAGATCCTCAGAAAAATGTAAAGAATTCTACGATATCCTGAAGAAGAATAAGAGGTTCGAATGGGGAGAAAAGCAGGAAGCAGCCTTACAGGAATTAAAGCAATATCTTTCAACCGCACCTCTGATGATGAGGCCCGAGGATGGTGAACCATTATCCCTGTATCTTACAGTATCAGGGAATGCAGTAAGTGCTGTTTTGGTCAAGGATCACGAAGGTCAGCAGTATCCTGTCTATTACGTTAGTAAAAGTTTATTAGATGCTGAAACTAGATATTCTCATCTAGAAAAAATGATATTAGCCCTAGTTATGGCATCAACGAAACTTAGACATTATTTTGAAACACATAGGATTCATGTTAAAACCAACTATCCTGTTAAAAATGTGCTTAGGAAACCCGAGATGTCAGGTAGGATGGCTAAGTGGTCAGTAAAATTAAGTGCTTATGATCTAGTATATGAACCTAGAAATGCCATAAAGTCTCAGGCCTTAGCTGACTTTGTGGCTGATTTCAGTAGTGATATTCAAAATGAAGTAGACCTAGAAGTGCAACAACTAGGAGAAAATATAGAATCTTGGACACTATATACTGATGGTGCATCTAACGTAACAGGTGTAGGTTTGGGTATACTACTAAAATCGCCACAGGGGGACATATTACCCCAGGCTATTAGATGTGAGTTTCCTGCCACTAATAATGAAGCAGAATATGAAGCTCTGATAACAGGATTAGAATTAGCTAAAAATATGAATATTAGATATTTACAAGTATATGTTGATTCCCTGTTGGTTACTAACCATTTCAATGGATCTTATGTAGTAAAAGGCGAAAAGTTAGCTGAATATCTTGAAATTGTTAAAAAATTAGCAGGATATTTCGAAATTTTTATACTTGAACAGGTACCAAGAGAAAAGAATGCTGAAGCTGACGCTCTAGCAAACTTAGGATCTACTGTCAGGATACCGGAGGGAACTCAGATACCAATAGTGCACATCATGTATCCTGCAATGGAACATTTCAAATCTCAGGATAAAGAAGTAGCATGTATCCAGGATCCTGGTGATGGATATCCTGAGAAGGATCCTGAATCCTGGATGACTCCAATTGTGAAGTATCTTCAAGAAGGAGATATCCCAAAGGATGCAAATCCTAAGGCTTTTAGGATGAAGGTATCTCGTTTTACTATTATAAATAATATTTTGTATAAGAAATCCCTTGCAGGTCCGTACCTAAGGTGCTTGGAAGATCCTGAAACCAAGGAGGTACTTCGGGATATACACGAAGGAGACTGTGGCAACCATACTGGGGGCAGATCTCTGTTCTCAAAGGTGTTGAGAACAGGATATTACTGGCCGACCATGAGAAAGGATGCCGTGGAGTATGCTCAGAAATGCGATGCATGTCAAAGGCACGGCAACATCCTGCATCAGCCTGCAGAACCATTATATCCTATCGTATCCCCTTGGCCATTTATGAAATGGGGAATGGACATAGTGGGAAAACTTCCAAAGGCTCCAGGAGGAAAGGTTTTTATGCTGGCAATGACAGATTATTTCTCCAAGTGGGTCGAAGCCGAGGCCTTTGTTCAAGTCAGGGATCAAGAAGTGGTATCCTTCATAAAGAGGAATATCCTGACCAGATTTGGGGTACCGGCTGAGATAGTTTGTGACAATGGCTCTCAATTCATCAGCAAAAGAACTACTGATTTTTGCAAAAGTTTGGGAATTAAGATGATTACGTCAACACCAGTGCATCCTCAAGCAAATGGACAAGCAGAATCCTCGAACAAGATAATCGTCAACAATTTAAAGAAGAGGTTAGGTGCCAAAAAAGGAAAATGGGCGGAGGAACTACCATTTGTCCTATGGGCTGATAGAACAACTGTGAAGAATGCTACTGGGCAAACCCCATTTTCTTTGGTATTTGGGGCAGAAGCAGTGATCCCGACAGAAATGGTGATACCGACAGCTAGATCAAGCCTACGGGATCCTGAATCAAATCCTGAAATCTTATGTCAAGAACTGGATACTATTGATGAGACAAGAGATGCAGCAAAGCTAAGGATGGCAGCATATCAACAGAGGATATCCAGAGCATATAACAAGAATATAAGGACTAGAAGGTTCCAAGTTGGAGATTGGGTGTTAAGGAAAGCTTTTCAGAATACTACTAATCCGGCCGATGGAAAATTAGCTCCAAAATGGGAAGGACCCTATGAGATTGAATCAGAAGCAGGAAAAGGAGCATATCGACTCAAGAATTTGGAAGGGGATATGCTACCAAGATCCTGGAATGCTATACATCTCAAAGCCTATTTCAAGTGAGATTAGAATTTAATTTCTAACTCAAGATGGTATGAATTCTGTCTCTTTTAAATATAATTTATTTTATTTGAACCCAATACTAACTTAAGCATCGGAGGGGTGTTAGCCAAGCTAACACCCACCTTAGTTTAAGGTTGTTTTGCAGAATATGCTTCGGGATATAGCTCCAGGATACCCACTCAGGATACTTCGAAAGATTAGAGGATTGGCCCCCTCTCTCACGTTTAAGGGATCCTGATCCCTTCACAGGTTTAAAGGTATTCACCTTTCTCACGAATTGGGTTTAAACACCCCGCCTGGAGCGCAAGTTATCCAGGGATAGTTCAAGGTGGCGGGACCAGTTCATGTAAAAGTGGCTGACAATTTCGTTACTGTTGGCTATACCCTGGATCCTTAAGGTATATGAGGATTGATCACCCTCTCTCGCGAAAGGGTATTTTCATACTCTCTAAGGTTTGAAGGTTTTCACCTTTCTAAGTCTTGGAGTTTATACACTCCCGCCTGTAGCGCACGAAAATTTGGGATTTTCCCCAGGATACTAAGGGTTTATCCCCAGTACATTAAGGGTTTATCCCCAGTAAAACTAAAGTTTTTAACAAGATTGCAAAGATATGACAAGCTGTGATTACACACGTTCTTTTGTGGATAAGAAGCTACGAAGTTTAATCACTAAGTGAAGAAACACTCAAGTATATCATGCACTGATGCAATATCCTGCACAGACAGGGGACATCCATGCCGGGGACATTGCAAAGGATTCAAAGGTTAAGGTTGGAAATTATTGCCTAAGTGTTTCTGGTATGACTTATTATTTTTCAAGTCTTGAAAACCTTATCTAAATGATCTAAGTTTTCTAAAAAGTCATATTCAACCAAGTTTTGTCTGACTTTTAGAAGACATTTTATCAGTATCCTGACCAGGATATTTGATCAGGATATTCAAAACTTACCTTTCAAAATAAACAACAAATAAGGCTAAAAGGTTAGTTTATTATTAATGGTCCAAAAGATTGTATTCTTGGTTTCATCTCAAAAAGAGACCCATCCACCAAGAACACAATTAAAGTTTTTAAATCATATTTACATAAACAGTTGAAGGTTTCGTCCTGAAAACACAGGATCTTTCCACCTTCAACTGTCAAACTATTCTACTTGCAGGAAATTAGGATTGTTCTAAGTGCAAGACAACTAGATGATTTAGACCCTACAAAATACAGACGAACTAACCAAGATACAGGTTCAGTATATGTGTACAGGTTCAGTGTATTTGAAACAGATATCCTTACCAGACATGCTGGAGTGACTAAAAAATATACCCGTTGGAATCAGGATATCCAACAGTTATATTTTTGGGGACAATTGTTATGGGTGAAATTCTGAGCCCATATCCTGACTTTGTATCTTGATTTTCTATTAGTTGTATATGATCAGGATATCGGATCAGGATACCGAACCAGGATATTGGTAACATCCTGAGGCAGTATCCTGACTATTACTAACAACTTGCTTGTATACGTTGGCTACAAGGGACTAACGTTCATAAAGACCAAGTCATCCTGAAGACCCGCTCAAATTGGTTAGGATAAGGACGTTGGTGGAGGAAAAATAGCTCTTGTAACGGTCAGCATTGAAGATTGACGTGTTTTATGGAAAGTTATGAAGATTGGTCAAAGATATTTATGTTATAACGGTTATGGAAGCTTAAATCCCGGAGTTATAGTTGGAATGCGGGTGGAAAACGAGTTAATACAGCCTGGCAACGTTCAGAAAGGAAATAATCTCAGTATCCCGGATTTTTAGCATAATATCCCGGATTTTTAGCATAGTTAGTTGTTTCCTTTTACTATATAAAGGGGTGATCGGATCATAGGCAAACACAACTTACACACACACAATTCTCGTACACTCTTGCTCTCTACCACCTGCACAAACACTCACACTTGTACTCGAATTGCATTGTAACACTTAGTTGATCCGTATCATATCCTGCACTGTATCCTGTTATTCAAGCAATAAGAAGAACAAGGCAGCCGACGATTGTCAGCTCCCGAGGTTTTATGTCGGAGATCTAGATTGATCAAGGGCTTTCCTCGTACATCTCGTGTCAACCTTTACTTTTTTGCTCATTGTTTGATCATAGATACGGCTTTATATCCTGAGCCGTATCCTGAAACTGTTTTTACAATTAACTTGGTTAACATATTTTTCACAAAGTATTACTAGCACACTACCTCACAAAACTAATTTGATCATATAATTGCTTAGGTAATTTTTGACCAAAACACCTATACCTCGGTGTATCAGGGAATGCTGTAAGTGCCGTTCTTATAAAGGACCATGAAGGTCAGCAATATCTTGTCTATTATGTTAGTAAAAGTTTACTAGATGCTGAAACTAGATATTCTCATCTAGAGAAATTGATATTAGCCCTAGTTATGGCATCAACAAAACTTAGACATTATTTTGAGACACATAGGATTCATGTTAAAACCAATTATCCTGTTAAAAACGTGCTTAGAAAACGTGCTTAGTATATGATCCTAGAAATGCCATAAAGTCTCAGGCTTTAGCTGACTTTGTGGCTGATTTCAGTAGTGACATTCAAAATGAAGTAGATTTAGAAGTACAACAGCTAGGAGAAAACTTAGAATGCTGGACATTGTATACTGATGGTGCATCTAACGTAAGAGGTGTAGGTTTAGGTATACTACTAAAATCGCCACAGGGGGACATATTACCCCAGGCTATTAGGTGTGAATTTCCTGCTACTAATAATGAGGCAGAATATGAGGCTTTAATTGCAGGATTAGAGTTGGCTAAGAATATGAGTATCAAGAATTTGCAAGTATATGTTGATTCTTTGTTAATCACTAATCACTTTAATGGAACCTATGGAGTTAAGGGAGAGAAGTTAATTGAGTATCTCGAAATTCTCAAAAAATTAGCAGGATATTTCGATATTTTTACACTTGAACAGGTACCAAGAGAGGATAATGCTGAAGCTGATGCCTTGGCAAATCTGGGATCATCGGTCAGGATACCGGAAGGAACCCGAATACCAATATTACATATCCTATATCCTGCGACGAATCCTCATGATAAGGAAGTAATAAGTATTCAGGATCATGATGATGAGTATCTTGAGGAGGATCCTAAGTCCTGGACGGCTCCAATCATGAGATATCTCAAGGAAGGACACATCCCAAAGAATGGGAATCCTAAAGCCTTTAGAATGAAGGTATCACGATTCACTATTATAAATGATGTTTTGTATAAGAAATCTCTTGCAGGACCATATCTGAGGTGCTTGGAGGATCCCGAAACCAAAGAAGTACTTCAGGATATACATGAAGGGGATTGTGGTAACCGTACTGGGGGCAGGTCCTTATTCTCAAAAGTATTAAGGACAGGATATTATTGGCCGACGATGAGGAAAGATGCCACAGAATATGCTCGAAGATGTGACGCATGTCAAAGACATAGTAACATATTACATCAGCCTGTTGAACCGCTGTATCCTATCGTTTCCCCTTGGCCGTTCATGAAATGGGGTATGGATATAGTGGGAAAGCTTCCAAAGGTTCCAGGAGGAAAGGTTTTCATGTTGGCAATGACGGATTACTTCTCTAAGTGGGTTGAAGCAGAAGCATTTGTTCAAGTTAAAGATCAAGAAGTAGTATCCTTCATAAAAAGGAATATCCTGACTAGGTTTGGAGTACCAGCTGAGATAATTTGTGACAACGGGTCTCAATTTATAAGTAAAAGGACTACTGACTTCTGCACGAGTTGGGGAATCAAAATGATTACGTCTACTCCGGTACATCCTCAAGCAAATGGACAAGCAGAATCATCGAACAAGATAATTGTCAACAACTTGAAAAAGAGACTAGGGGCTAAGAAAGGAAGATGGGCAGAAGAATTACCCTTTGTTTTGTGGGCTGATAGGACAACGGTAAAGAGTGCAACTGGTCAAACCCCGTTTTCCTTAGTGTTTGGAGCAGAAGCGGTGATCCCAACGGAAATGGTGATACCTACAGCAAGATCCAACCTCAGGGATCCTGAGCAGAATCATGAAGTCCTATGCCAGGAACTGGATACTATTGATGAGACAAGGGATGCTGCAAGGCTAAGGATGGCAGCATATCAACAGAGGATATCTAAAGCATATAACAAGAATATAAGGACTAGAAGATTTCAGGTTGGAGATTGGGTATTAAGAAAAGCGTTTTAGAATACTACTAATCCTGCTGATGGAAAGTTAGCTCCGAAATGGGAAGGACCCTATGAGGTTGAATCAGAATCAGGAAAAGGAGCATACCGACTCAAGAATATAGAGGGGGATATGCTACCGAGATCCTGGAATGCTATACATCTAAAGCTCTATTTTAAGTGAGTATAGAATTCAAATTCTGACTCAGAGCGGTATGGATTCTGACTCTTTTATTAAATTTTAATATCAATTACTATTTTGAACCCGTTACTGACTTAAGCATCAGAGGGGTGTTAGCCAGGCTAACACCCACCTTAGCTTATAGTGGTTTTGCAGAATATACTTCGGGATGTAGCACCAGGATACACACTCAGGATACTTTGGAAGATTAGAGGATTGGCCCCCTCTCTCACGTCTAAGGGATCCTGATCCCTTCACAGGTTTAAAGGTATTCACCTTTCTTCCGAATTGGGTTTAAACACCCCGCCTGGAGCGCAAGTTATTCGGGAATAGTTCAAGGTGGCGGGACCAGTTCATGTAAAAGTGGCTGACAATTTCGTTACTATTGGCAATATCTTGAATCCTTAAGGTATATGAGGATTGATCACCCTCTCTCGCGAAAGGGTATTTTCATACTCTCTAAGGTTTAAAGGTTTTCACCTTTCTAAGTCTTGGAGTTTATACACTCCCGCCTGTAGCGCACGAAAATTTGGGATTTCCCCCAGGATACGAAGGATATATCTCCAGTATATTTTGGGTTTTACCCCTGTAACACAAAAATTGTCTATACAATTGGAACTCTTGTTCAAAAATTTTATAAGTGTTTAAGGACTTCATGCACAGGGGACATTCCATCCAAAGTAATTGTATGAAGCACAAAGAATCAAAGTTGAGCTAAGTGTATCGAACTGGGGACATCTTGGTAGGAGAAGCCACAAAAGGGGTTGGAGTTTAATACTAAGGCTACACTCGATTCCTGGTATGATCTTTCCTTTGTGAACCTTAAATGAATTTTTTAACTCTGATTAAGGATATATCTTTAGGATATGTCTTCGGAATCTGTTTTTGGAATATGTTTCGGAATATTTCATTGAAATATTTGAATTGAAAATGAAAACCCTGATCTAACGAATGTTGTCGAAACAGGTCTTAGAGAATGGGTTATCTTTTATGCTTTAGAGGTTTTGTCCGAAATTAATTGAATCTTTAGAAATTCTATTTGAAAAAGGCTTTTATAATATATCACAGAGTATATTGATCAGGATATGAGAGCAATAGCAAGTCAATTGAAAGATGAAATTATTTGAAATAAGCAATACCAGTTGATAACCGAAGGTTTCATCCTAAAACCCAGGACCCATCCACCTTCGGCTATCAAGTTGTTTTAATACAGAAATAAAAATTGTTCATAGGACAAGAAATAAAAATTGTTCAAACATAAGCATAACTCTCAAATATAAAGAAAATAAATTTTAGGAGGCAGCGCCCTCTTCGTTCATGGTATTTTCAGCAGCATTCGTCTCGGGATCAGCCTCAGCATCCCTCTCAGCTCCAGTTGGTGTTTCGATTGCTTTTGAAGATCCTTCAGCTGCAAGTTTGGTAGAAGTGTCGCCGAGACTCCTTAGCTTTGTTTCCCAGGCACTGACGTCCCAAGAAGGGCATTCGAAGCCCAGTGTTTTGGCTTCATGGGCCATCTTTAGCCTGGCCTGGAGGAGGGAAGTGACGACGGAACTTTTAAGGCTTTCCCGGTAGCTGACCATATCCCGTTCATGTTGAGCATGGGCAGCATCAAGATCGGCTTGGGCCTGGAGAGTGGCTTTGTTGAGAGCAGTCTGGTGTTCTTGGATCATAGCCTTGAACTTCTCCTTGTAGTGCCGAGATTTGGCGGCTGCAATCATGCCCTGATCGGAGATGGTAACCTCGGCTTTCTTCAATTTGGATTCAAGCGTCTTGTTGAGCCCACAGGATTCTTGATATAGATGAACCAGACGTTCAAGACCCTGCAAAAATAAGAAGACAGGTATTGGTTTTAATAAATACTTATAAGTGGTATAAGCTGCAGGATATGGCTCAAGGATACTAACCTGGTTGAGAAAAGAAGTCATAAATCCGCTTGCTTCGATGAACCCGTGATTCTCATAAGGAAATGTATCAGAGATAACGGGGGAATCGGGCTCTTTCCTTTTACGAGAGCTTGAACTCCGGGGCTTGGTAGCTGGCGAAGGTTTGGGAATGACGATGGCCTTGGAACTGCTGGGCTTGGATGAGGCCGTGGCCTTGGGACTAGGTTCCTTCTTGATCTGGACCTGATCGGAATAACTGTCCAGCTCGTCAAGGTCAAAGACTTCAGGGATCTTGGCCGGTGCTGCGTAAAGGGAAGAAGTCTTACGTATTTATTACCCTTCATTATATTATATTGCGCTAATTAATTATTTCAAAAGTAATCCTTACCAGACATTTCAGATGATGAGTATTGACTGGAACTCGGGATATGTGTGGTAAAACTCCTGTCACTTGCAGGTAATTGGTAAACAGTTTTGATTCTTTTTCTGATTCCGCAGTAGGGGGAGCTACTTCCTTAAAATTCACTGCAAAAGGATCAAATAAGAGGATATTAGCAAAAGATAAAAGTCTAAAGGTACATGGGAACATTCATGATCCTACCGGTGGTTAACCACTCTACCGGAAGGCTAGCACCCTCATCAATGGAGTCTCGTTTGACAAAGAAGAACTTGTGTTGCCATCCGTCTTCGTTTTTGGTGGCTTTAAGAATAAGGGGTTTTTTGGAAGTCGAAAAAAGCAAAAACCGGCTGGAACCGTGGGATCGGAGGCGGTAAGCGATTGGCAGATCTTCGATACAAAGGTCGGGACAGTGAAGATTTTTAATTTGGTTGTGTACGATTAATACCCACCAGACCATGGGCATGGTTTGGGCAAAGGAGATACCGGTGGTCCGGAAGAATTGCATCATAAATTCGGGAAAAAGGTACCAAAGACCTAGCGAGAAAGGGTATGCCGGGAAGCAAACCCAATCAGCAGAAGAAACGTCCGATCGAATTGACCGATCAAATGGTCTAAAGACCGTGCCATCGGGGAAAACACCGGAAGCTCTCAAAGCCGCAATGTCTGCATTGTCAAAAGCACAGACCTCCTTCTCGGGATTTTTGAGAAGATTTTGTTGAATGAAGGTCACGGATGATTCACCGGTTTGGGAATAAGTTCTGGCAGCCATTGCAAGTAAAGGAAAAGAGATTGACAGGAAATGAATGAGAAGTAGGGAATTACCTGGAGACTCCGTTGAAGATATCTGCTTTTCAAACAAGAAGAGAGAAGATATAGGAGCATTGTAGATCTCCATCGAGTTAAAAGCGCATTGGAAGTTATGGTGTAATCTTGACCGTCGTCTCGATTTAATTGCCTTGGTTTACGAGATAGAATTTTTAAAATATATCCGTTGGATTGGTATTCCAACAGATACATTTGGGGATAATTGTTATGGGCCATTTTCTGAGTATATATATCCTGACTAATATCCTGCTTTTGGTTGTTTACTTGTGATCAGGATACTGGATTAGGATATTGGTATCATCCTGGGCCATATCCTGGTGTTAACTAAATTAACCACGTGTAGGTAAGAGGCTGTGGGTTACTAACGGTCAGATGGACTTCTTCTCCTCAAGACTCGGGCGTATCTGTTATGTGAGAGACGTTGAACCCGAAAGACCAGCTCTACAACGTTCGAATGGGGAATATTCACTGGATCCCGGTTTATTAGGGTAGTTTGTTGCATTTCTTTTACTATAAATAGATGGGGGCGGATCAGATTAAGGCACGCAACTTTCACACACACTTTCGAACACTTTTGCTCTCTAGCTTTCAGCAGTCACTACACACAAACACTTGTAATCGAATTACATTGTAACACCTAGTTGATCCGTATCACATCCTGCACTGTATCCTGAGATTTAAAGCAAAAGAAGAACAAGGCAGCTGCGATTGTCAGCTCCCGAGGTTTTGTGCCGGCGATCTAGATTGATCAAGGGCTTTCCTCGTACATCACGTGTCAACCTTTACTTTTTTGCTCATTGTTTGATCATAGATACAGCTCAATATCCTGAGCCGTATCCTGAAATTGTTTTTGCAATTAACTTGATTAACATATTTTCGATACTCATTTCTAGCACACTACCTCACTTAACTAATTTGATCACTTAATTGCTTCGATAATTTTTGACCAAAATAGGGGTGACACGAGATATACGAGGAAAGCCCTTGATCAATATAGATCGCCGGCATAAAACCTCGGGAGCTGACAATCGCAGCTGCCTTGTTCTTCTATTACTTCGAATTTCAGGATACAGTGCAGGATGTGATGCGGATCAACTAGGTGTTACAATGTAATTTGAGTACAAGTGTGTAGTGATTGCTAGTAGCTAGAGAAAAAGAGTATGAGTGAAGTTGCGTGCCTTAATCTGATCCGATCCATCTATTTATAGTAAAAGAAATTTAACAAACTACCCTATTAAACCGGGATTCAGCGGATATTCCCCATATGAACGTTGTAGACCTGGTCTTTCAGGTTCAACATCTCTCATATAACTGGTTAGTCCGAGTCTTAAGGAGTAGAGGTCCACTTGACCGTTAGTGACTCACAGCTTCTAACCTGCACGTTGTTAATTTAGTTAATACCAGGATATCGCACCAGGATGTTACCAATATCCTGATCCGGTATCCTGATCACAAGTAAACAATCAAAAGCAGAATATTAGTCAGGATATATATGCTCAGAAAATGACCCATAACAATCATGATGCAAATGGCTTGGGTAAATATAGGCTAGATATAGGGGGTATTAAGTAAATACCGCATTGGAAGCTGCACAATGTCATTTCAACCGTCAGTTCAACTTAATGGCCTCGATTCACGAGATATGGTTTAAAATATATCCGTTGGAATTGGTATACCAACAAATATATTTTGGGGACAATTGTTATGGGTGGTTTTCTGCTCATATATCCTGAATAATATTCTGACTGTGTTATTTATTGTGTTCAGGATATTGGTAACATCCTGATACAGTATCCTGATCTTAACTAATTAGTTCATGTGCAGGTTAACAAGGCAGGCTTATAACGTTCGAGTAGACTTGTTCTCCTAAAGACTCGGACTAATCTGTTGAAAAGTGTACGTTGAAGCCGGAAGAAGTGGATTGCAACGTTCACAAAGGGAATATTCGCCGTACCCCGGTTTTATAGGCTAGTTTGTTAATTTCATTTTACTATATATAGGATTTATCGGATCAGATAGAACACACACAATTTTTGGTACACTCTATCTCACTACTAGCTGCAATCAATCACAAACACTTACACTTGTATTCGAATTTCATTGTAACACTTAGTTGATCCGCATCATATCTTGCACTATATCCTAATATTTGAAGCAATAAGAAGAACAAGGCAGTTGCGATTGTCAGCTCCCGAGGTTTTGTGCCGGCGATCTAGATTGAACAAGGGCTTTCCTCGTACATCCTGTGTTACCCTTTACCTTTTTTGCTCATTGTTTGATTGTAGATATAGCTTGATATCCTGAGCTCTATCCTGAAAAATGTTTTTGTTAACAACTTAACCAGCATATTTTTCATGAATACATCTAGCACACTACCTCACTAAACTAATTTGATCACTTAATTACTTAGGTAATTTTTTACCAAAACAATAATGAAAACGAAACTATTTTGTGTATTCATATTATGTGCAACTATTAATCGGTTTCTCATTTGAACGAAATATTATTCAAGGATTCTTGATTCTATATTTATAGACACTTGATACTCGTTAAACTAGTTGAAACTATTAAAATGATGAGATTCGGATCCTAAATCTCGAAACTCGAAAACTTTGTGAAACGATTAAACGTTTAAAGATGTTTATTCGGTAAAAATATGGTCATTATTCAAATTTAAACTAATTAAATTAATTAAGTTAATTAATTTCGTTATTTAAAAGTTTATTTTTATTAATAAACTAGTTAATCTCGTTAGATATTAAAGTTAGTAAACTAACTTAGTTAGTTTAAAACTGAAATTTTAGTTTTCTTTTAATATAACTTGGTTATTTAATAGTTTAGGGGTGAGTTATGCAATTTTTGAAAGTGTAAAGTGCTGGGACTATTTGTGCTTTGCTGAAAATATAAGGTGTTAACTAGAAAAAATAATAATGAAACGCTACTGACCGCGGGACTCGAAACCGGGTCAACAGCAACAACAAGCACACGCCTAACCAGCTGGGCTGGCTCTTCATATTGGTAATAATCCAGCCCGCAAAACCTTTAAACACCCGCCAAACCAGCCAAGCGCGCACAAGGGGTGACCAGATCGTTCCAGCTCGAATTTTTGGCGGATTTTTGAGTTGTTTTTTTATTTTTAACTTAGTTTTAACATTAATTACTCAACCACAACCTACCCTAAACCTTCCCTGTAAATACCAAGCCATTCCCAAGCTTAAATCACTTTGCAAACTCATCCAAATCACTCTCAAATCATCTAAAACGCAGCTGAGTTTCCAGATTCGAGTAGATTGCTACCTCTTCACTAAATTGAGCATAACTTCTTCGTTTCTTATCCGTTTTGCCTCATTCTTTTTCCTATGTGCTTGGATTGACCTTAACTTCGATTCCATAGGTTTTTCACAGCAAATAAGTCCCTGGAACGTTGCCAAAAAGGCTCTAAAGTTCACTGTTCGTTTTTGTTTTGTTTAAATCTTTACTAAACTTGTTCAAACTTGAGTCTAACTCATCTCAAACCTATGTCCCAATGCTTATAACCTCATCTATGGTTAGTTAGGCTTAAAAACAAGGTTGGGACATGTTAAATCAGAAGATAAAACCTCACAAACTTTATGTTTTAGTTAGGGTTTTACCCACAAGAAGTGTTCAAGCTTGAAGCTTGATGGAAGTGTGATTGTTAGACTAGCTTGGGCTATCTTTCATAAAAATCCACTCACTTCTTGATGTTTTCTCATAGATTAGTTGTTGTATTTCATTATTTTTGTAAGTTCATGACCCTCCTTGTTGTTCATAACAACAAGTGTAGTGGTGAACAATAGAGGTGCCTAAATGGAAGCTTCGTTCTTCCTACATCTTGTATGAATTCTATGATATTTAGAGGTGCCTAAATGAAGACTTTGATCTTCTACCTGTCGCAACCCCCGATCCATATTCCCTGGGAACGGGCGGACGCGAGCTCAGTTTTGGTGGTATCCGTAGGTTTAATCATTTTGGCAGCGGAATTTTCATCAGGACCGTAGTTAGGAAATATTTTATCAGAGTAAAAACCACCATATTTCATAATATTAAACACATGGGTAAACCCAAGTTTCTTATTACAACATGTTCATAGGGATAAACCCTATTTTATTTAATAAAACATCTTCTTTTATTTAGGTAACTTTTATAGCCACTTTATCCAAGCCTTCAGTGCTGTCCAGCTGGCTTCTAGTTGGCTCTCACATTTTGTTACCTAAAACGCGTTTAAAATATTTTGTCAGTGGGAAATACTGATGAGTGAATCCCATTTTAATCAAGAAGAGTTTTATCTATTAACACAGTATTGAGAGCGATCACATTGTTTATATCTACACAATTTACTCATTCAGTATTGTTAATCCCTGACTGGTGGGTCATATTACTTATTGGCTAACTCTTTGTCCAATAGTAACGTGTTACCGTCATCCCGACTTATTTTGTATACAAAACCCCAACGTACCGGCAGTAATTGAAGATTACAAATGTCACACCCCGACCACGTAAAAGAACAAAACGTGGCGGAAACGTCGGGGAGTGTCGTAACATAATCATTGTTTCACAACCATGGATTAAATAGTTTCGTTTTATTGAATTAAATGTATTACATTACATTGAAATTGGAAACAAAACATGATCAAATAGACTTTCATTGTTATTAAGTCACTAAGGCATCGTCCATCCCTATGTGAACATGCATCAATATCATCATCAATAATCATCAACTATGGTACCTGAAACACACGTGAAAATACGTCAGCATAAAAATGTCGGCGAGTACATAGGTTTTATGTGAGTGTCAGGTTCATGGCTCGTTTTACATGTTGCAAAACCTTATTAAAAACATTGTTTTGAAAAGTATATAATATTGCAACATAATTAACCAACTCAAATCAAGTTGGTTATAGTTTATAAAACCTCGATGCCATGAATCTTAACCCAAAACATTTGTTTATGTAGACCCAGATCGAAAATCGTTTTTGTAATAAAACTCGAATAGTATATATTGTTAGAAAAACCTTGAAATATAACTTCGTTTTGATAACCTTTGCCCAAGTGATCTAGGTAACGCAACGATGTATAATGTGTTAAAAGAACTTATATATAGGAAATACCAGCGGCGTATCCACCATGCTTTTAACACATTACACCCGCCCCGTTACCTAATCACTTCCCTAACCCAACGGTTCAAACAGTTCCAACGGTTCACATGAATCAAACAGTTCCAAACGGTTCACATTGTAATATAACAGTTCCAAACGGTTCACATAATCAATCAGTTCCAAATGGTTCACATAAATCAACAGTTCCAAACGGTTCACATAGACCAAACAGTTCCAACGGTTCAAATAGTTCAAAAGGTAAAACAATGTGTCCATATGCTGGATGAGCATATGCAACAAAATGTAATATATGAATATCAATGTGCTAGCATGTTAAGTGAACATACATAGCAAAACATAATGAAATCATGTACTATCTATGTACTAATGAACATATCAAGTATATGATATAAAAACATGAAACGCACGAAAGTAACAAGTAGGCACATGTGTTCCACCCTAAAACGTTTGAAAAACAGTAAAAGAGGGGACTATGTACTCACTTGAGGGTGCTTAGATGTCTTGAATAACAACCAAGCAAAGCTAGAGGGATCACGGAATCCAACGGCACCTAATATAGTAACTACATTAATAACCAGACCTAAATCGGAAGATCGGATAGGATGAGGTTTCGTAAACCAAATGAGTATTGGAGCTCATGTGATATGGTTTAACAAAGCCTACATACTAAAACAGAACCTATCCTAAGTGCTTACGACTCGTTTAGGTAGCATACGCTACTTTAACGCGTCGTTCGCGTAAAACGCGTTCGGAACGCCTAACTAGTCCTATGACAAGTATTATATGCCTAAACATGTTTAAATATGTTGCATAATCATTTTAGATGCCAAAAGTTATGTTACATATGCTTAAAATGAATTTATGCGTAAAAGGGCATTTTGGTCATTTTACCTAAGGTATATAAACAACCTATCATACAACTAATTAAACTAAGTGACCATAAGGTATAACCTCGAAAGGTTATTCCCTACACAACTATGGTCATTAAACATGCTTGGTCGGATCCTAAAGATCGACCAAACGGGTCGGGTTCGTAAGTCTAAGCGGTTGTTTAGACCGCTTATCTTACGACCCTATACAAGCACTAATCTAAATGTGACGAGTTAAACATGTTAAAAACATGTTTAACTAAGTTTGAAAACAAGTTTGATATCAAAACAAACGGTTTTGATACCAAAAAATAGTTTGGTTGCAAAATACGCATAAACGCGTATTTTGACCGAAACTATGACTCGTCACTACACCTAATCAACGTGGTAATTGATGTAGCTGGTGAAACCCGGGCTTTAAAGTATCTATTCTGTGTGTTTTATTCGGTGTTAAGTAATTAAATGCGTTGAATAAGATAACTGCGAGAAATTGTGGTTATGCAGGTTAATTGCTTAATTCGGAGAAGTTAGCGGGTTTAAAGACGAAGCGGAACGTTCAAGATTGATAAATGCATCACTTGGTAATTTTCGGGATGCGTTTCGGGTTATAAAGTGTCGGAAATATGCAAGAGAAAGGATTGGATGCAGCCAACATATGCATATTATGAGACTTGGAGGGTTTTGTTTTGAGAAATCAAATCATCATTATTTATTGACAGCTATAGTGGGAATTTTAGCTTCATTAACAACATCATAATCATTCCTACATTTAACCAAGGCAACAAATATATTCATGCACACTTTGGGAAGAAATTGATGGCTACATTAACATCACGTGAATGTGTAGAAAGTGGAGGAATTATTATAATCTCATCATCACCACATACAACATCACGTGAACATTAGGTTTGGATGACACATGTGGATTCTATGTTGGCCACCAACAACTTTCATGTGGAGGTCAGACAAAAACACATCAAATCATGCAGACATCAATTGTGGGACTTTGGGAGGCACATGTGGGTTACGGTTAGGAAACCGTGACTTACGGTTCACTGCATTTTCCAAGAATAAATTCACAGAAAGTGTGACATGTGGTTTACGGTTTTATACATATGGCTTACGGTTTCGATCAGGTGTACACAAAAAGAAACAGAAGCTGGCACTTGTGGCTTACGGGATTCAGTTGGGGCTTACGGATCAAAGACATGCAGCACGTGATTAATTGTTTGTGGAAGGAATTAAGGGTTTTAAAAACCCTAATAAAAATACACTTCATGACTATCGAGTGGAAAGGGGGGCAGCCTTCCATATGATCGAATAGAGCAGCAACCTTGATTATTCTTTTTGGGCTCTCAAAAATCAGCCCAACATCATCACTAATATACCATCATCACCATCGATTTTGGGGGGAGGTACATACATCATTCTTTGGTTCTCAAAAATCATCTCACAATACATCATCAACACGATACATCATTCATCACACATCTCCCGTAAACACCGGTTCGATCATGCGTTCATCTTCCTTTCAAGCTTTTGAGGATCGCACGCGCGTCATGAGCGGCTAAATCATACGTGGCTTCCTCCAGACAGATGGTTCAGTTAGGTTTTATTTAATTTCAGTTTTGTTCATGTTTGGAATTACTTTTGGATTGACAAACCATTATAAGTAATTTGATGTGTTGATTTTGTTTGAACTATTTGCTTGTGTTTTTGAGTCCTTACTTTACCAACTGTTCGGTTGATGACAAAACCTTGTAGCGGAGTGGGTGACATAGAGTAGGTTGATTCACGCTAGTGAATAGGGTTAATTGACTTATAAGAGATCTGATGACAAAGACCCGTTTTCAGTAACCAATCAAACTAATCAACTTTTCCACACTATGTCTATGTGGTGTCAATTATTGAATTAAACTGAGATTTTGTAAACCTAGAACCTGAAGTTTGGAGGAGGTTACCTTTACCACTATTGTTTTCTATATCACGTTAGTTTAGACTTTATTTTCTAAAAAATAACCAAACCAATCAATTAGTTATTTTATTTAGTTAATTTAGATAGAAAACCAATTCTGACCACATACTCCTCGTGGACCGACACCCTACTTACCCTAACTAGTTAAGGTATTTAGGAACTTTTTATAAATATTTTTTTGACCGACCAAACGACATCGATCAAAATGGCGCCGTTGCCGGGGAGTTAGTGCGCTTAGTTTTGGTTTTTAGTTTAGTTTAGTTTCTTTCAAAATAAAAAATAAAAAAAAACCCTAAAATATTTTTTTTTCTTTTCTTGTTCAGTATTACACGAGGTTGTGTTACTTGTGCAGGCTATCATGGACGTGAATTATGATGATGGCCAGTATTATTATGAGCCGTGTTCGTGTTGTGGTGAATTTGGTCACTGGGCTCAAGATTGCCAAAATAAGTACAGGATAAATCAAAACATCCAGTGCAATAATCAACGAGGGGGTTATTCAAACAACTGCCAGAATCAAATCGGTCGACAAGTGGATCAGTCTGAATTGAATGACATCCGGGTAGCTATCAAGGAGCTAACAAGCATAGTCAAAGAGGTCATGTATCGACAAGAGATCCTAGAGGCTAGGCATCAATTGTTGTTGGAACAAACTGAACAGATAGTTACACATGTACGTGGGGTAGTTGCAGTAATCGCAGATTCAGGTACGTCATCTAATCATAATCAAGTCGACCCAACACATCAGTTTTCCAGTTCCCAAAACACAGACAGTGCACACATTGATACGGTAAGTTTTCAACCATCATCTGAGCTTTATGTGAATGAACAGACTCCATCATCAAAGGTTGAGAAAGTGGTGGAGCGTAATGAGTATGACATTGATCAAGATTTGATTTCACAAACTAAATTAGAAACAAAAAATGTGGAAAAATCCTTTAACGTTCCATGAAATATTTTCAAGGCTCTAAAATGAAGTTAAGGCATAGGGAACATGAAATGTGCTCAAAAATATCTCCGATGTCGGTTCGTTTGGTCGTACGGTTGCGTTATTCGGGTAATTACGACGGAAGTCTTAACGAACGCAAAAACGATCCAAATTAAGCAACGAATGGGATTTTATCATGCCAATCACTAAAATAAAATATTTTAATGATTACATAAATTTTTTGGATGTCCGGATATATTCAGAACGTAATATATGCGCGAAAATGCAAACTTATGCACTTTTTGACGCTTTTAGTCCCTGGATGACCAATAAGTTTATTTTAGCATACTGAACCCCTAAAATATCTCCGATGTCGGTTCGTTTGGTCGTACGGTTGCGTTATTCGGGTAATTACGACGGAAGTCTTAACGAACGCAAAAACGATCCAAATTAAGCAACGAATGGGATTTTATCATGCCAATCACTAAAATAAAATATTTTAATGATTACATAAATTTTTTGGATGTCCGGATATATTCAGAACGTAATATATGCGCGAAAATGCAAACTTATGCACTTTTTGACGCTTTTAGTCCCTGGATGACCAATAAGTTTATTTTAGCATACTGAACCCCTAAAAGCCTATTTCTAAGCTATGTAAATGATATTTAAGGTATGTTTTACTTATGATCAAGTTCCGGAATGTTCGTTACTATGCAAATCGGCATACTTTCGCAGTTTGTCGAAATTAGTCCCTGTAAGCGAATAAACCTGCTTTCGGCATACCGAACCCTCTGAAACTTATTTCTAAGTTATGTAAGGTTTATTTAAGGTATGTTAAGCCTATGTCACTATTCCGGAGTGTTTTTTGCATTTAAACTGATTATATTTACGCATCAGTTCGCGTATAACCTTCAGAAAGCGATTTAAAGCCCGAAATTGAACAACAAATTATATGTGCAAATGATACACATATTTTTACAAATCCCAAGTATGAAACACAATATTTCATTGATTTGGTATTTGTTTGATGGTCGTAGTGACACAGGTGTCACAATCTCCCCTACTTTGAGAAATTTCGTCCCGAAATTTATTCGTAGTAGTCTGTCTATAACTTTGTGTTAAATAATCATCAAAGATATGCAAGGCATAATCCTGTCATTTCCCTCAACAGATATTCTTCAGAAGTGAAAATGAACAAACGGAGTCATTTTCCTCAATGGTTACTCTTCAGAATCGGAAATGAAGGATTAAACAAACGGATGTTCATTTCCCTCAACGGATATTCTTCAGAAGTGAAAATGAACGGACGGAGTCATTTTCCTCAACGGGTTCTTCAGAAATGGAAAATGAAGGATTTAATAAACGGATATTCATTTCCTTCAACGGATATTCTTCATAAGCGAAAATGAATGGATTGATTCATTTTCCTCAACGGGTTCTTCATCATAAATGAAAATGAAGGGATAATCAAACGGATATTCATTTCCCTCAACAGATATTCTTCAGAAGTGAAAATGAATGGATGATTCATTTTCCTCAACGGGTTCTTCAGAAATGGAAAATGAAGGATTTAACAAACGGATATTCATTTCCTTCAACGGATATTCTTCAGAAGCAAAAATGAATGGATTTATTCATTTTCCTCAACGGGTTCTTCATCAGAAATGAAAATGAAGGGATAATCAAATGGATATTCATTTCCCTTAACGGATATTCTTCAGAAACGAAAATGAACAAATGGAGTCATTTTCCTCAACGGTTACTCTTCAGAATCAGAAATGAAGGATTAAACAAACGGATTTTCATTTCCCTCAACGGATATTCTTCAGAAATGAAAATGAACCAACGGAGTCATTTTCCTCAACGGGTACTCTTCAGAATTGGAAATGAAGGATTAAACAAACGGATATTCATTTCCCTCAACGGATATTCTTCAGACCGAAAATCCCCGTTAACCCCATTTCAAGGCTCTAAAATGAAGTTAAGGCATAGGGAACATGAAATGTGCTCAAAAATATCTCCGATGTCGGTTCGTTTGGTCGTACGGTTGCGTTATTCGGGTAATTACGACGGAAGTCTTAACGAACGCAAAAACGATCCAAATTAAGCAACGAATGGGATTTTATCATGCCAATCACTAAAATAAAATATTTTAATGATTACATAAATTTTTTGGATGTCCGGATATATTCAGAACGTAATATATGCGCGAAAATGCAAACTTATGCACTTTTTGACGCTTTTAGTCCCTGGATGACCAATAAGTTTATTTTAGCATACTGAACCCCTAAAATATCTCCGATGTCGGTTCGTTTGGTCGTACGGTTGCGTTATTCGGGTAATTACGACGGAAGTCTTAACGAACGCAAAAACGATCCAAATTAAGCAACGAATGGGATTTTATCATGCCAATCACTAAAATAAAATATTTTAATGATTACATAAATTTTTTGGATGTCCGGATATATTCAGAACGTAATATATGCGCGAAAATGCAAACTTATGCACTTTTTGACGCTTTTAGTCCCTGGATGACCAATAAGTTTATTTTAGCATACTGAACCCCTAAAAGCCTATTTCTAAGCTATGTAAATGATATTTAAGGTATGTTTTACTTATGATCAAGTTCCGGAATGTTCGTTACTATGCAAATCGGCATACTTTCGCAGTTTGTCGAAATTAGTCCCTGTAAGCGAATAAACCTGCTTTCGGCATACCGAACCCTCTGAAACTTATTTCTAAGTTATGTAAGGTTTATTTAAGGTATGTTAAGCCTATGTCACTATTCCGGAGTGTTTTTTGCATTTAAACTGATTATATTTACGCATCAGTTCGCGTATAACCTTCAGAAAGCGATTTAAAGCCCGAAATTGAACAACAAATTATATGTGCAAATGATACACATATTTTTACAAATCCCAAGTATGAAACACAATATTTCATTGATTTGGTATTTGTTTGATGGTCGTAGTGACACAGGTGTCACAATCTCCCCTACTTTGAGAAATTTCGTCCCGAAATTTATTCGTAGTAGTCTGTCTATAACTTTGTGTTAAATAATCATCAAAGATATGCAAGGCATAATCCTGTCATTTCCCTCAACAGATATTCTTCAGAAGTGAAAATGAACAAACGGAGTCATTTTCCTCAATGGTTACTCTTCAGAATCGGAAATGAAGGATTAAACAAACGGATGTTCATTTCCCTCAACGGATATTCTTCAGAAGTGAAAATGAACGGACGGAGTCATTTTCCTCAACGGGTTCTTCAGAAATGGAAAATGAAGGATTTAATAAACGGATATTCATTTCCTTCAACGGATATTCTTCATAAGCGAAAATGAATGGATTGATTCATTTTCCTCAACGGGTTCTTCATCATAAATGAAAATGAAGGGATAATCAAACGGATATTCATTTCCCTCAACAGATATTCTTCAGAAGTGAAAATGAATGGATGATTCATTTTCCTCAACGGGTTCTTCAGAAATGGAAAATGAAGGATTTAACAAACGGATATTCATTTCCTTCAACGGATATTCTTCAGAAGCAAAAATGAATGGATTTATTCATTTTCCTCAACGGGTTCTTCATCAGAAATGAAAATGAAGGGATAATCAAATGGATATTCATTTCCCTTAACGGATATTCTTCAGAAACGAAAATGAACAAATGGAGTCATTTTCCTCAACGGTTACTCTTCAGAATCAGAAATGAAGGATTAAACAAACGGATTTTCATTTCCCTCAACGGATATTCTTCAGAAATGAAAATGAACCAACGGAGTCATTTTCCTCAACGGGTACTCTTCAGAATTGGAAATGAAGGATTAAACAAACGGATATTCATTTCCCTCAACGGATATTCTTCAGAACGAAAATCCCCGTTAACCCCATTTCAAGGCTCTAAAATGAAGTTAAGGCATAGGGAACATGAAATGTGCTCAAAAATATCTCCGATGTCGGTTCGTTTGGTCGTACGGTTGCGTTATTCGGGTAATTACGACGGAAGTCTTAACGAACGCAAAAACGATCCAAATTAAGCAACGAATGGGATTTTATCATGCCAATCACTAAAATAAAATATTTTAATGATTACATAAATTTTTTGGATGTCCGGATATATTCAGAACGTAATATATGCGCGAAAATGCAAACTTATGCACTTTTTGACGCTTTTAGTCCCTGGATGACCAATAAGTTTATTTTAGCATACTGAACCCCTAAAATATCTCCGATGTCGGTTCGTTTGGTCGTACGGTTGCGTTATTCGGGTAATTACGACGGAAGTCTTAACGAACGCAAAAACGATCCAAATTAAGCAACGAATGGGATTTTATCATGCCAATCACTAAAATAAAATATTTTAATGATTACATAAATTTTTTGGATGTCCGGATATATTCAGAACGTAATATATGCGCGAAAATGCAAACTTATGCACTTTTTGACGCTTTTAGTCCCTGGATGACCAATAAGTTTATTTTAGCATACTGAACCCCTAAAAGCCTATTTCTAAGCTATGTAAATGATATTTAAGGTATGTTTTACTTATGATCAAGTTCCGGAATGTTCGTTACTATGCAAATCGGCATACTTTCGCAGTTTGTCGAAATTAGTCCCTGTAAGCGAATAAACCTGCTTTCGGCATACCGAACCCTCTGAAACTTATTTCTAAGTTATGTAAGGTTTATTTAAGGTATGTTAAGCCTATGTCACTATTCCGGAGTGTTTTTTGCATTTAAACTGATTATATTTACGCATCAGTTCGCGTATAACCTTCAGAAAGCGATTTAAAGCCCGAAATTGAACAACAAATTATATGTGCAAATGATACACATATTTTTACAAATCCCAAGTATGAAACACAATATTTCATTGATTTGGTATTTGTTTGATGGTCGTAGTGACACAGGTGTCACAATCTCCCCTACTTTGAGAAATTTCGTCCCGAAATTTATTCGTAGTAGTCTGTCTATAACTTTGTGTTAAATAATCATCAAAGATATGCAAGGCATAATCCTGTCATTTCCCTCAACAGATATTCTTCAGAAGTGAAAATGAACAAACGGAGTCATTTTCCTCAATGGTTACTCTTCAGAATCGGAAATGAAGGATTAAACAAACGGATGTTCATTTCCCTCAACGGATATTCTTCAGAAGTGAAAATGAACGGACGGAGTCATTTTCCTCAACGGGTTCTTCAGAAATGGAAAATGAAGGATTTAATAAACGGATATTCATTTCCTTCAACGGATATTCTTCATAAGCGAAAATGAATGGATTGATTCATTTTCCTCAACGGGTTCTTCATCAGAAATGAAAATGAAGGGATAATCAAACGGATATTCATTTCCCTCAACAAATATTCTTCAGAAGTGAAAATGAATGGATGATTCATTTTCCTCAACGGGTTCTTCAGAAATGGAAAATGAAGGATTTAACAAACGGATATTCATTTCCTTCAACGGATATTCTTCAGAAGCGAAAATGAATGGATTTATTCATTTTCCTCAACGGGTTCTTCATCAGAAATGAAAATGAAGGGATAATCAAATGGATATTCATTTCCCTTAACGGATATTCTTCAGAAACGAAAATGAACAAATGGAGTCATTTTCCTCAACGGTTACTCTTCAGAATCAGAAATGAAGGATTAAACAAACGGATTTTCATTTCCCTCAACGGATATTCTTCAGAAATGAAAATGAACCAACGGAGTCATTTTCCTCAACGGGTACTCTTCAGAATTGGAAATGAAGGATTAAACAAACGGATATTCATTTCCCTCAACGGATATTCTTCAGAACGAAAATAAACAAACAGAGTCATTTTCCTCAACGGGTACTCTTCAGAATTGGAAATGAAGGATTAAACAAACGGATATTCATTTCCCTCAACGGATATTCTTCAGAACGAAAATGAACAAACGGAGTCATTTTCCTCAACGGGTATTCTTTAGAATTGGAAATGAAGGAATAAACAAACAGATATTCATTTCCCTCAACGGATATTCTTTCAGAAGTGAAAAATGAATAGCTAGTTCATTTTTCCTCTACGGGTGCTTCATCGGAAATGGAAATGAATAGGGTTAACTCTAAACACATGACAGAACTTGCTGTGATTTATGTGCACTAAATTCCAAAATTATGTATGCATCCATAATTACGTAATTCTTTGCATAGTAATCACAGTTTGTTTTATAATGTGAAGGGGATAGAATTTGAACAAGGTCGAGACAACTTATGATTAGGTCAACACATAAACACACAAGCACATAATTGTTTTCTTGGATATAAATTTGTTATCATCTTGTTATTAATTGTTATTAACTTGATGTCGATTTGAACATGGGTATTCAAGGTACACCAGGAACCCAGTCGATGGACTTCAACGTCCTCAAGAATCTATCTGAAAAGATAGGATGAT
Source organism: Helianthus tuberosus (assembly GCA_030545235.1). Taxonomy (NCBI): domain Eukaryota; kingdom Viridiplantae; phylum Streptophyta; class Magnoliopsida; order Asterales; family Asteraceae; genus Helianthus; species Helianthus tuberosus. The sequence continues at coordinate 210,755,493 of CM060423.1, forward strand.
CTTCCAAAAATTCGATTTCTGATTACAAGGAATCATAACAGTCGAATTAAGGTACACAATAATTAAGGACTTACGAAAATACCCTTAGGTACCCTATTAAGGATTTATAATGGTACATCGGGTATTCTTCTAGTGTTGTAACTTGCGCCTTGTACTTTGTTTCCTTAGAAGAAACGTGTACTTAGGTTTTTTTTCGTGGAAATCGCAAGAAATCAAAAGATGGGAGGAATGCGGTTCCTTGATTGTCGGTATCGTAGGGGATATGTCGTTTATTCATGCAACCACAATTGTACATTGCAATGTAAATAAATGATTTATTTATGAACAACGACAACAACTGTTTCACAGACCTTGAAAACAAAAGAAAAATAATACATAAAGCTTGATTATCTCTAAACAGTGTTGTTTTCCCGTCGGTCAGATGCTCATCCCTGCGCTGGATTTGCATTAGCAAGCCTTGGGCAATTCCTACGAAAATGGCCCATCTCGCCACAGTTGTAGCAAGACCCCGGTGGAAAACGAGTTTGAGCAGGATTGTTGCCAGCTTGATTTGGTGCAGCTGCGGTACTTCACACCAGCATGATGATGAAGGTTACATTGATTGCACAAGGGTGCAGTTCCGTTGTATGGCTTCCTAGCAGGGGGTTGAGCTGGTTGGTTGGGGACAGCTTTATCATTGTTAGCAACTACGGCGAAGTTCTGAGAAGCCTTTCGCTTCTTTAACTTCTTGGAGGATTCAGTCTGTTCATCCTTTGGTTTTGATTCCTCGATCGATTTCTTGTCACCCTTTCAAAAAAGTTTACCTTTCCTGATCTGAGATTCAGTCAAGGTTACAGATAGCTCAATGGCCTGTCTAACTGTAGTAGGGTTGCTACCAGTCACAATGTCTTGTACTGAGTCAGGGAGGCCATCAATGTACTTTTCGATTGCCTTATCCAAGGGCGTAACCATGTTCGGGCATAACAGACTTAACTCCTCATAACGGTCCATGTAGGCTCGATGCTCACCGCTATCTTGCTTAAGATCATCGAACTCCGTTTCTAATGCCCTAATCTCATGACGAGGGCAGAATTCCCTCATCATTAGAGCTCGAAGCTCTTCCCATGTTTGAGCCAGTGCCACGTCAGCACCCCTATCTCTCATCACACCATTCCACCATGTTAAAGCTCGTTTCTCAAAAACACTAGATGCGAACTATACATTTCGCTCATTTGGACACTGAACATGTCTGCTCTCTAAACTCTCGAACCATTGCAGAAGTGCAGTCGCTCCTTGAGACCCAGAAAACTTCAATGGCTTAGCTGAGTTAAACGTCTTGAAGTTACAGGGAGCATTATTGTTGTTATTGAGGGCTTGGTTAACTTGAGCAATCATGTTTGGGAGTACAGCAGCCATCTGCTGCGTGATGATAGGTGCCAGTTCTTCATTAGGCATCTGATTGTTGCGTCGTGGAGGCATTCTAAAAGAGGAAGCATGAGAGAAAACAAGTGAAAATGGCATTGGGTAAGGAGGTTACAATTTCTGACCAAAAAGCATGGGTGATGGTCATTTGTTCGAACCACGAAGCAAACAAATGACACTCAAAGGCTGAATCAAAGTAAATAGGTCCTCGTAATGAATCGCGAAGACGTGCTTTAGCCTATAAGTGGACACTCATCCCAAGAGTTCCCAGGTAAGAGTGACTGGTCCGATTATGTGGATTTGTACGAACACTCTAGCCTTAGACAGAAAACTCAGGATACAGGCATCCACTCTTCCAGATTGCACGTGTTCACACTACAAGGCCCAAACTTTGACGAGATTTTGAAAACTTTGGAAGTTAAAAACCTTACAATAAATCATCCTAGAACAGATGATTAGTTTTCAAATCAGTTTCGAAATTTGTGTTCTTGTTGTGGTTGTCACCTAAAGATAGGCGACGGTATTGTTTTATAACTAAACACAAGTAAACTCGTGTTAGGGTACTAGGAAGGTTATAGTCTAGGTCAAAGCATTACTAATAACCTAATTCCCTATAACCATGAGCTCTGATACCAACTTATCTGTCACACCCCGACCACGTAAAACAACAAAACGTGGCGGAAACGTCGGGGAGTGTCGTAACAGAATCATTGTTTCGCAACCATGGATTAAATAGTTTCGTTTTGTTGAATTAAATGTATTACATTACATTGAAATTGGAAACAAAACATGATCAAATAGACTTTCATTGTTATTAAGTCACTAAGGCCTCGTCCATCCCTATGTGAACATGCATCAATATCATCATCAATAATCATCAACTATGGTACCTGAAACACATGTGAAAATACGTCAGCATAAAAATGTCGGCGAGTACATAGGTTTTATGTGAGTGTCAGGTTCATGGCTCGTTTTACATGTTGCAAAACCTTATTAAAAACCTTGTTTTGAAAAGTATATAATATTGCAACATAATTAACCAACTCAAATCAAGTTGGTTATAGTTTATAAAACCTCGATGCCATGAATCTTAACCCAAAACATTTGTTTATGTAGACCTAGATCGAAAATCGTTTTTGTAATAAAACTCGAATATTATATATTGTTAGAAAAACCTTGAAATATAACTTTGTTTTGATAACTTTTGCCCAAGTGATCTAGGTAACGCAACGATATATAATATGTTAAAAGCACTTATATATAGGAAGTACCAGCGGCGTATCCACCATGCTTTTAACACATTACACCCGCCCCGTTACCTAATCACTTCCCTAACCCAACGGTTCAAACAGTTCCAAACAGTTCACATGAATCAAACAGTTCCAAACAGTTCACATTGTAATATAACAGTTCCAAACGGTTCACATAATCAATCAGTTCCAAACGGTTCACATAAATCAACAGTTCCAAACGGTTCACATAGACCAAACAGTTCCAACGGTTCAAATAGTTCAAAATGTAAAACAATGTGTCCATATGCTGGATGAGCATATGCAACAAAATGTAATATATGAATATCAATGTGCTAGCATGTTAAGTGAACATACATAGCAAAACATAATGAAATCATGTACTATCTATGTACTAATGAACATATCAAGTATATGACATAAAAACATGAAAAGCACGAAAGTAACAAGTAGGCACATGTGTTCCACCCCAAAATGTTTGAAAAACAGTAAAAGAGGGGACTATGTACTCACTTGAGGGTGCTTAGATGTCTTGAATAACAACCAAGCAAAGCTAGAAGGATCACGGAATCCAACGGCACCTAATATAGGTAACTACATTAATAACCGCACCTAAATCGGAAGATCGGATAGGATGTGGTTTCGTAAACCAAATGAGTATTGGAACTCATGTGATATGGTTTAACAAAGCCTACATACTAAAACGGAACCTATCCTAAGTGCTTACGACCCATTACGACTCGTTTAGGTAGCTTACGCTACTTTAACGCGTCGTTCGCGTAAAACGCGTTCGGAACGCCTAACTAGTCCTATGACAAGTATTATATGCCTAAACATGTTTAAATATGTTGCATAATCAGTTTAGATGCCAAAATTTAAGTTACATACGCTTAAAATGAATTTATGCGTAAAAGGGCATTTTGGTCATTTTACCTAAGGCATATAAACAACCTATCATACAACTAATTAAACTAAGTGACCATAAGGTATAACCTCAAAAGGTTATTCCCTACATAACTATGGTCATTAAACATGCTTGGTCGGATCCTAAAGATCGACCAAACGGGTCGGGTTCGTAAGTCTAAGCGGTTGTTTAGACCACTTATCTTACGACCCTATACAAGCACTAATCTAAAAGTGACGAGTTAAACATGTTAAAACCTGTTTAACTAAGTTTGAAAACAAGTTTGATATCAAAACAAACGGTTTTGATACCCAAAAATAGTTTGGTTGCAAAATACGCATAAACGCGTATTTTGACCGAAACTATGACTCGTCACTACACCTAATCAACGTGGTAATCAGTAGGTATAGTCACTAGGTACTATAACCATCGTGATTACGCTCACGTTGCGAAGTTCAAATGAACTTCGTGTTGACCAAAGACTGGTCAAAGCAGAAAGTCAAACACTGTTTGACTTTCACGCTTAAAAACGCATAAAAGAACGAAAGAAACTTACAAAAGGTCCAAGCTAGGAAGATCTTGATCTAAATTCTCAGTTATGAAGTGTATAAACTCCAACTTAGAGAATTATGATCAGATCAAGTGAGTTGCAAATGAAATGGATGGGGTATATATAGGATTCGGACAACCGTTAATATCGTTCATCGAAAAGCGTGCTTCGATCTAAGCCCTCCATGTGGGCACATGGTTTTCAAAACCATGGGAATGTTAAAAACCATCAAATAACAGCCCATAGTATAGAAAATCAGCCATTAAAACCCATCACAACTTCAAAAATGGATCAGATTCAATGAATCTGAACTAAGTTTCCAGAAATGTCAAAAATGGTCCCTGCATGTTAAAAAGTCAGTTTTCGGCACGTTTAAGCCCCGTTAACCCCATTTCAAGGCTCTAAAATGAAGTTACGGCATAGGGAACATGAAATGTGCTCAAAAATATCTCCGATGTCGGTTCGTTTGGTCGTACAGTTGCGTTATTCGGGTAATTATGACGGAAGTCGTAACGAACGCAAAAACGATCCAAATTAAGCGAAGAATGGGATTTTATCATGCCAATAACTAAAATAAAATACTTTAATGATTACATAAATTTTTTGGATGTCCGAATGTATTCAGAACGTAAGATATGCGCGAAAATGCAAACTTATGCACTTTTTGACGCTTTTAGTCCCTGAATGACCAATAAGTTTATTTTAGCATACCGAACCCCTCTTAGCCTATTTCTAAGCTATGTAAAGGATATTTAAGGTATGTTTAACTTATGATCAAGTTCCGGAATGTTCCTTACTATGCAAATCGGCATACTTTCGCAGTTTGTCGAAATTAGTCCCTGTAAGCGAATAAACTTGCTTTCGGCATACCGAACCCTCCGAAACTTATTTCTAAGTTATGTAAGGGTTATTTAAGGTATGTTAAGCCTATGTAACTTTTCCGGAATGTTTTTTGCATTTAAACTGGTTATATTTACGCATCAGTTCGCGTATAACCTTCAAGAAAGCGATTTAAAGCCCGAAATTGAACAACAAATGATATGTGCAAATGATACACATATTTTTACAAATCCCAAGTATGAAACACAATATTTCATTGATTTGTTATTTGTTTGATGGTCGTAGTGACACAGGTGTCACAACAAAGACTCAATCACTGCTAATCGCATGGAAAATTATTTAAGGTTTTGTAAAACAGTTCACAAAAAGGTTTACAAAAAGAGAATAAACTCACATTGCTGTCTTAGGTTTTCCGTAAGGGTTTCCTTGTGATTATCTAAAATTTACACAATTGTATACGCGTTAGTATAATAACTCATTTTAACATTAGTAATACCCTCCCCGAGACGGCATTCCAACGACTACGTCGGGCAGAACCACGATAGCCGTTACGAAACCCTAGATCAATCGGGCAGCGTATCTAATACGTATCCAGGGGTTATGATACTTACAATGGAGCAGAACTTCGTTATTTAGGGGGTATTATACCCGAGATTATGACTACTTCTTCAGAAATTCGTAAGAAAGAAAAGATGTGAGCGAAATGACTAAAGGCCAGATGCCTCCTTTATATAGGGCCAGATTTTGAGCTTTACGCGGCCAGCGTAAGGTGTAGCCAAGGGCTACGCGGCTCGCGAGGCTAGCTAGGGTAGGCCCTAGCTTGGCTGACTCGACTCGTAGACTCCACACGCGCTGTGACACGTGGCATGCTAGGGTTTCGCCCTGACTCCTTGATGTCGCACCCCGCGTAAGATCCCTAAGGGTTCTACGCGGCCCGCGATCGACATAAAATTCTGATTTTTATTTTATTTTTAATGATATATCGTATTTTGGGCTTGGTTTTCGAATACGGGATGTAATTTAAAACATATTGAAATATTTTAGTATATATTTAGGGCGTCGAAAATATTTTGGTGGGTTGTTATATCCTCCCCACCTTGTTTTAGAGCTCGTCCTCGAGGTCTACTGGAACAGGTGTGGGTATTTTCTTTGCATTTCTGTTTCAAGCTCCCATGTGTATTCTGGTCCTCTTTTGGAGTCCCACTTCACTTTGACCAGAACTAGTCTCTTGTGCTTGAGATTCTTAACCTTACTGTCTTCAATCTGTAGAGGCCTTTCTACAAACTTTAATTGCTCATTTACCTCTATATCTTTAAGAGGCACTACCAGTGATTCATCAGTTAAGCATTTCTTGAGATTAGATACATGAAACACATCATGTATTCCTGCCATTTCCTCTGGAAGTTGTAGCTGATAGGCTACAAGTCCTATCATTCTAATAATCTCAAAAGGTCCAATATGCCTGGGATTTAGCTTTCCCCTTTTGATGAATCTTACCACTCCTTTCCAAGGAGAGACTTTCAACAACACTTTGTCTCCTACCTGAAATTCTAATGGCTTGCGTCTGTTATCTGTATAACTCTTTTGTCTATCACGTGCTGCTTTCAGTCTTTCCTTGACTTGAATGATCTTGTCGGTGGTTTCTTGCACTATCTCAGGTCCAGATTATTGCTTTTCTCCAATTTCTGCCCAACAGACTGGCGTTCGGCACTTTCGTCCATAAAGTGCTTCAAATGGTGCAGCATTAATACTTGTGTGATAACTGTTATTATAAGAAAATTCTATTAAGGGTAAGTGATCATCCCAATTACCTCCGAAATCAATTACACAAGCTCTAAGCATGTCTTCCATCGTCTGAATTGTCCTTTCGCTTTGTCCATCCGTTTGCGGATGATAAGCTGTGCTTAAATTTAACTTGGTTCCCATTGCTTTTTGGAAACTTGTCCAAAAATGAGAGGTAAAACGGCTATCTCTGTCAGAAACAATTGATAAAGGAATGCCACGCAATGAAACTATTTCATTTACATATAACTTAGCTAATTGTTCCATACTGAAAGTTTCTTTCATTGGTAGGAAATGAGCTGACTTGGTTAGCCTGTCTACAATCACCCAGATTGTATCATTACATTTTGTTGTTTTGGGTAATTTGGTAACAAAATCCATTGTTATCAATTCCCATTTCCACACGGGCATTTCTAACTGTTGCAGCAATCCTAAGGGTTTCTGATGTTCAGCTTTGACTTGTGAACAGGTTAAACACTTTGCAACATAAGCTGCTATATCCTTCTTCATTCCTATCCACCAGATATTCTTTCTTAAGTCCTGATACATTTTATCATTTCCAGGAGGCATCGTATACTTAGACTTATGGGCTTCTTCTAATATACGGTGGTGTAGGCTTCCTAATTTAGGTATCCACATTCTCTTCTTATGGAATCTCCAAATTCCATTTGTTCCTTGTTCTAATTCCATAATTATTCCTTTTAATTTCGCAGTATCATCCTTGATTACTGAATTTTGTGCTTTTCTTATCTGCTCGTTTAAATCTACTTGTAGATTTAGTCTAAGAGATCATACTTTTATTTGCTTTTCGTGATATTTTCGACTTAAAGCGTCGGCTACAACATTTGCCTTTCCTGCATAATACTGGATATTACAATCATAATCACTAAGTAATTCCATCCAGCGTCTTTGTCTCATATTCAATTCCTTTTGCCCAAAGACATACCTTAAACTCTTATGATCAGTGAAAATGGTAAACTTACTACCATAAAGGTAATGTCTCCAAATCTTAAGGGCAAAAATTATAGCTCCTAGTTCTAAATCATGGGTTGAATAATTCTCTTCATGTTTTTTAAGTTGTCTAGATGCATATGCTATAACCTTTTGACGTTGCATCAACACACATCCATAACCTAACTTAGAAGCGTCACAATAGATTACAAAGTCTTCAGTTCCTTCTGCTAACGCTAGTATGGGTGCATTGGTCAGTCTTTGCTTAAGAATTCTAAAGGCTTCTTCTTGCTTTGGTCCCCATTCAAACTTAGTGGATTTACAGGTTAACTTAGTTAAGGGAATGGCTATTCTAGAAAAATCTCGAATGAATCTTCTATAATAACCGGCCAGGCCTAAGAAACTTCTAACCTCGGTTGGTGACTCAGGGGTTTTCCATTTGATAATTGCCTCAATCTTGGTGGGATCCACATGAATTCCTTCATGATTGACTAGGTGTCCAAGAAACTGAACTTGTTCTAACCAAAACTCGCACTTCAAAAACTTATCATAAAGCTTTTCTTTTCTTAATAAACTTAGAAGTGTGTGCAAATGCTTTGCATGTTCCTCTTTACTCTTAGAGTAAATGAGAATATCATCTATAAAAAAAATTATGAATTTATCCAAATATGGCTTACATATTCAGTTCATCATGTCCATAAATGCAGCTGGGGCATTGGTTAAGCCAAATGGCATGACAGTAAATTCATAATGGCCATACCTTGTTCTGAAAGAGGTCTTAGGAATGTCCTCTTCATGTACCTTTAATTGATGATATCCTGACCTTAAATCGATTTTGGAGAAAAATCGAGCTCCTTGCAATTGATCGAACAGATCATCGATCCTTGGTAATGGGTATCGATTCTTAATCGTGACCTTGTTCAATTCACGGTAATCAATGCACATACGCATTGATCCGTCTTTCTTTTTGACGAACAGTATCGGCGCTCCCCATGGCGATGAACTTGGCTGTATGAATCCTTTCTCCAATAATTCGTCCAATTGTTTCTTCAGTTCCTACATTTCTGCGGGTGCCAAACGGTAAGGTGCTTTGGCAATTGGTGATGTTCCTGGTAACAGGTGAATTCGGAATTCAACTTCCCTGTCGGGTGGTAATCCTGGAAATTCTTCCGGAAATACATCTGAAAACTGAGATACTACTGAAATATCTTTTAGTTCTTTTCCTTTAGTGTTAGTGATTATAGAAATCAAATACACCAACGATCCTTTTCTTATATAACTTGCGGTTTTCATCACAGAGATGAATTTTGTGGATCTAGATGGTTTATCTCCTTTAATTGTGATCTTTTCACCTTTTGGTGAATTTACTTAGATTGACTTTTGATCACATCAAATACTGGCTTTATTGGCTATTAACCAATCCATTCCTAATACAACATCAAATCCTGCCAGATTCATTGGGTAAAGGTTTGCAATAAACTTATGGTTTGAAATTTCTATTCTTGCTTCCTGCAAGACTTCAAAAATTTTAATGGTTTCCCCATTTGCCGTTTCTACTAGACATTCTTGTGGGAGCTTAGTTAATGATTGATTCAGAAGTTTGCAAAATGAAGTATTAATAAAACTTTGGTTCGCACCAGAGTCAAATAATACTTTAGCAAAAATGTCATTAACTAAAAACTTACAGACTATCACGTCCGGAATCATCTTGGCTTCATCTCCAGTCAGGACAAATGCTCTAGCATTTTTAGTAGTCTTGTTGTTTGTAGCTGGAGCTAGTTTTGGGCAGTTTGGCTTGATGTGGCCTTTTTCTCCACAGTTGAAGCACATTCCATTACTGAGTTTCTTCCTACAATCTTCTTCCTTGTGTCCAGATATTTTGCAAAAGTTGCAATATATGGAACACCTCCCAGAATGCTTTCTTTTGCAGTACTTGCAATAAGGTGCAGAGGTAGAACCTACATTTTTTCCACGGTTATAGCGAAATTCTTGGGTAAGCTTCTGGGTTAAGTTCCTCCTCTGGTCTTCTTCTCGTGTATGGACTAATTCATCAGTCAAGGTATTTGCTAGTTCTACAGCTTCTTCTATAGTTTGGGGTCTAGCTGCCTTGACTACATGTCTAATCTCACCAATCAATCCCCATATGTAACTGGAGATTAATACTGGTTCAGGTGATGCAAGGGTTGGCACTATTCTAGCATATTCAAAGAATAACTTAGTGTACTCCTTACTATCCACTCCTGTCATCCTAAGGTTTAGGAATTTATTGGCTATTTGTTCTTTTTCGTTGGGAGGGCAGAATTTTCTTTCCACCTTATCTTTAAATTCCTCTCATTCCATATTGTAAACCCTGTCACTTCCTCTAGACTGGAGGATAGTGTTCCACCATTCTAAGGCTGAGTTCTTAAACAGATTAGAAGCAAACATTACCTTATCCTCTTCTGCACACTTGCTTATTTTCAAGACTGCCTCAGTCTTTTCTATCCAGCGTAAGGCTGCGATGGCCCCTTCATTGCCCGAGAATTCCATTGGTTTACAAGACCAGAATTCTTTATAAGAACAACCATAAGGCATGGTTCTTCTTCTTTTGGGAATGGGCACTTGAAGTATAGGTCCATTGTTCACGCTGTGTTCAGGTTCAGTTGGTCGCTTACTGCTATGTTTACTTTTATGATCAGCTTCCCTAACATTTTGGATAATAAATGGCATCACTTCTATTATTCCTTGTGCCACAATGTGTTGAATTGCACTGTTATCCACTTGGTTTCCATTGTTATTGTTATTACGGTTATCATGCTCCAGATTATCATTATCCTGGTTTTCCGGGTTATTATCAAGATTCTCTTGATTCACTTGGTCAGCCATCTGAATTTTAAACATTCATTACGTATTAATGTTACAAAACAGTGTTTGATATAACCAATCACATAATACGCATTTTGGTCAAAAGCGTCGATCATTGCGACTTACTCTTTCTTATATTAGGCATCTAATACACACTGGAACTGGAAATTTAAAATTACAATACAACTGAAGTAAAAATTACACTACTAGTAGTAGGCATCCGTAGTTTTTTTTTTTTCATACACACATATTATATTATTATATTATATTATTACTATTATTATTATTACCATTTCTACCATCACATTCATGGATATGGATTCATCCAGAAATCCATATTGCGCTCGTCGTATTTCCAGACGAGTCGCTCTCCCACCTCTCTCATCCTCTCACTATTCTCTAAAATCTCCTCTCACAACAAAGACTCAATCACTGCTAATCGCATGGAAAATTATTTAAGGTTTTGTAAAACAGTTCACAAAAAGGTTTACAAAAAGAGGATAAACTCACATTGCTGTCTTAGGTTTTCCGTAAGGGTTTCCTGGTGATTATCTAAAATTTACACAAATGTATACGCGTTAGTATAATAACTCATTTTAACATTAGTAATACCCTCCCCGAGACGGCATTCCAACGACTACGTCGGGCAGAACCACAACAGCCGTTACGGAACCCTAGATCAATCGGGCAGCGTATCTAATACGTATCCAGGGGTTATGATACTTACAACGGAGCAGAACTTCGTTATTTAGGGGTTATTATACCCGAGATTATAACTACTTCAGAAATTCGTAAGAAAGAAAAGATGTGAGCGAAATGACTGAAGGCCCGATGCCTCCTTTATATAGGGCCAGATTTCGAGTTTTACGCGGCCCGCGAGGCTAGCTAGGGTAGGCCCTAGCTTGGCTGACTCGACTCGTAGACTCCACACGCGTTATGACACGTGGCACACTAGGGTTTTGCCCTAACTCCTTGTTGTCGCGCCCCGTGTAAGATCCCTAAGGGGTCTACGCAGCCCGCGAGGGACATAAAATTATGATTTTTATTTTATTTTTAATGATATATCGTATTTTGGGCTTGGTTTTCGCATATGGGATGTAATTTAAGACATATTGGAATATTTTAGTATATATTTAGGGCGTCAAAAATATTTTGGAGGGTTGTTATACTACCTCATGCTTGACTTGAATGATATAATATACTCTATATAATACTTATGTAATATTCAAACAAACCGAACCTTTGATGATGAACAAATGGACATTTTCAAATTAGTAGGTGTATCATCTAAACATCACATGTGATGGATGATTATTTCCATATAACTATGTTCATGTTATTTAAATTCCGAAATCTATAATCTTCCGTTATTCCCCAAACTCATACATCTATGTTCCTTTGTGTAGAAGGACAAGGTGCTCCAAACTAAACAACCAACACCAGTCGCGGGATTCAAGTAGGAAAGCTTGCAAAAACCATGAGCATACTCGATCCCTTTTTCCTTTTAATCATTTTGGGTGCAACATGTGTACTATACAAACTACACTTCACTTTGAAACTATTTTAAACGAACTCTATCCATTGTTGAAACATGAACTATGTGTGATGCTTATTAATCTCGTATGCCATGTATACTATTTGTGTTGATATATGCTCATTAACTTTGCTAGCCTACCTTAACAATTATAGCGCTATAGGATTAACGCACCGCCCACGATACTTTGGGTATTGTTAAGTTAAACATGTAACCTCCTGCGATACTATGGGATAGGCAAAATTAAACGCGTTGGAAACTTGGGTTTGAACATATTGTTACACAATCTAGGCATACTAGTAACTCGCATATTATGATTCATGTGGATATGAGCAACTTTTTAGTCTATATTATGCTATGTAAACAAACTTGAATGCTCGCCAACTTTTTTTGTTGATATATTTTAATACATGTTGCAGGTTGATAGTTTGATGATGATGCGATGAAGAACAAAGATTAGGTGGACTTAGATACACACCTAAATTTAACAATCTTTTGATGTTATGTTTTGTTGAACAATGTTGTATTTCTTTGGAATCTTGTATGACATTTAGTCCATTTATGAAATTTGAATTTTAATTATATTGTCACATAGTGTTATGATGTCTCTTGCAATCTATTTCGTCTCATCCCGATGTTTCCGCCATTGGTTGGGGTGTGACACCAGTCGAGAGGAGGCTTCTAACTGCTTTAACCAAAAATTCGCCTGAAGATCCACCAATCCAGCTCCAATTATCAGGGGAAGGGCCGAGACTCACCGAAGCGAGAAGCACAGTTAGCTGGTGCAAATCAGCCGCGAGGGCAGGAGATTCCGGTTGCTGTTTCCAGTTCCAAGTGAGATCCGAATCATTCCTTATCCGATCTTTCACCTTGCATTTTTTATTAACTTCCAACAAGAAAAGGCCTGGAAATTTGTTTTTTAACGGGTCGTTGATAATCCAAGTGTCTAACCAGAACGCAATATCTTATCCTCTTCCGATAATCCCTTTAAAGCAATTCCGCAGCGGATCAGAATTGACTTTAACGTTGATAAAGACTTTCGCAATGTTGTTCCACGTTCCGCTAGCAGTCTTTTTGAAAGGAATGCGTTCCAAACCCACCCGGCTGCTATGAATCGTGTCGATGATCTTCTTTCATAGACTATCTCCTTCCGTTTTGTACCGCCAACCCCACTTCGATAAGAGAGCCACATTGAGGTCCGTAAGTTTACTGATGCCCAGACCTCCATCCGATTTAGAAGAGGTAACCCGCTCCCAAGCTACCCAGTGCATTTTCCTTTCCTCACTAGATCCGCCCCATAAGAATTTTTTCATCATACGCTCCAGGTCCGAGATGACTTTCTTCGGAGCCTTGTATAAAGAAAAATAGTAAGTCGGGATGTTTTCCAATACCGCTTTAATTAATGTAACCCTACCACCTATCGACACCAAATTGGATCTCCAAGAAGACAAACGCCTTTGAAACACCTCATATTGGAACCGACCGAGAGACCGAGATATTTGAAAGGTAAACAATCCGACTTGCAACCCAACTCGGAAGCCAAAACCCCCACCTCGTCCGAGGAAACACCGAAACCGTATAGGTTGGATTTGTCAATTTTAATATTTAGGCCAGAACAGATGTAAAAACATCTAAGGATTCGTAGAACATTAAGAATCTCTTCTTTTAACCAGTCACCGAGGATGATAGCGTCGTCAGCATATAGCAAATGAGAAACCACCGGCCCATCGTTTGGCATTTTGATCCCTTTAACTACCTCCGCAGAGATGACCTTGTCGATCATACTAGAGAGCCCTTCCATAACCGTTAGGAAAAGAAAAGGTGAGAGGGGATCACCTTGTCTCAACCCTTTACCGCATTAAAACTGGAAAGTAGGCGAACCGTTCACGAGAACCGACGATCTGGCGGACCTTAAAATACCCATAACCCAATTGCACAACCTTTGAGGAAAACCCATTTGACGTAGGACAGACACCACGAACCTCCAATTGACGTTATCGAAAGCCTTTTCGAAGTCAATTTTGAAGAAAAAATCCTTCGATTTATTCTTCTTAAGCCAGTTAATGATCTCATTTACAATGAGGGGCCCATCTAGAATGCATTTACCTTGTAAGAAAGCCGATTGGGAACAGGAAATAACCTTGGACAGAACGTTTCTCATCCGGTTTGCAATAACTTTTGAGACTACTTTGCTAATGACTCCCATGAGGCTGATGGGCCGGAAGTTGTTTAAAGAAACCGGGTCCTTGATTTTGGGGATTAGCGTAATGGAAGAGGATCCGCTTCCAAGATTTTAGACACCGTCGCTGTTAAATTGCTGAAAATTTTTTCGAAAATCGTCTTCAAAAAGGGACCAGAAGACTTTAATAAATTTGAAATTCAACCCATCCGGGCCCGGGGCCCTGTCATCGTTGCAGCCGAAGACTGCTTCCATAATTTCAGTGAGAGAAAAAGGGGCAATCAGTAAGTCTTTATCCTCATCCGTAAGTTGTTTGAAGTTTTCACAAAGCAGCTTCGGTCTCGATGGCATGGAGTTGGAGAACCTCTCCCGAAAATAAGAGAAGATATGCTTTTTGACTTTCGATGGTTTACTGCACCACACTCCATCAATATTGAGACCATGGATCCCGTTCGAGGCTTTCCTGATATTAATCGCAGAGTGGAAATATTTGTTGTTTTCGTCCCCGTCTATGGCCCACCGAAGCCTAGATCTCTGTTGAGGTCGCGGTTTCTCCTAGATTCAATTTCCTTAATCTTTTCCCTGTTTTCAGCCATTAGCCATAGGTTGGGTTGGGTAATGGGTTGAAGAGCTTCGTAAAATAAATAAAATAAAAATAAAATCTTTCTATAATAATAAATGAAAATCATTTTTGGACATATTTACTGGTGCTTTCTCACCTTATTTTACTATTTATATCTTATATTAAATAATAATAAAATAATAAGTGATAATAATTTTAAACAATTTTTCTATTTATCTCTCATATTAAATAATAAGAGATAATAATTTTAAACAAAAATTAGATAAGAATAAAGATTTGTTTTTCTATAACTAATTTTAAACAAAATTTTAGATAAGGATAAACTTTTCTTTATTTATTTAATTATAAAGTTACATTCCGAGTATTATGAGTAGATATATATAATATATTAGATATTAAAGTAATAAACTAATATATTAGATATTATTAAACTAATATATTATTATTTTTATTAATTAATAATATTAACATTGTTATTCCTAAATTAATAGACAGTATGACACGTGATATCAATAGGAATCCTTTATTAATAACTAGATTAGATCAGTTAAATTTGAATCAGTTATAATTCCTTTTGAGTTTAGTAATTAGAATTCAATCACGTCTTTGAAAATCATTAATATACATATAGCTAGAGAAATTACTTTGAAGTTACAAGTAAGTGATCAAGTCTTAACTATTGTCGGTTAATTTTGGTCACTGAATGTTTTAATATTCAATTAAATAATTAGCGATATTTATTTATTGTTTCTTAAATTATAAAATGTTTTATTACTTTAATTACCAAATAACACATTAAATCATTTATATAATAACTATACCCCCATTATTTATAATTAGTATTCATTCATTATTTATTTATATATATATTACATAGATTATAAATTAAGAGGTTAATGTATAATGCAAGTCTGTTATAAACGACCATGACACCATCTCCCTTCCTACTTCAAAGTCCATATTCAATTGCATTTAAAAGAGATCATAGGTATGTTAATATGTGTATTTTGTATAAGAACATGCGTATTGGTAAGGGTGAATAATGTCTTCACCCTTGTGTGTTTTCCGCCATGTGGCAGTACAGTCAGCAAGGGGCATTATTGGACGTTTTTTTTAAATGGGTGTAGCGGGGATGTGGGCATTATGTTAAAAGGGTGTAGAGAATTAAATAAAAATAAAAAACCAAGAAAAAAAGCTATTGGCCAAAAAAAGGAAGATTAAATGTGATTGACCCTTCACTTTTGCACAAAGCGTGATTTAAAAAAAAACGCCTGGGGGGCTTTTTTTGAACAATAATGCCCAATAATGCCCAGGGGGTGGGAAGGGACGTGTTTGGTGGCAAATTTTAAAAAAATATCACCCACTACGCATGGTCTAAGTATTATAACATAGAGTAAACTTCCATTTTGTTCCTTGTGGTTTGGTCACTTTAACGGTTTTGCCCCAAACCTTTAAAATGGACATTTTACTCCCTGATCTATGACGTTTATCTCTATTTCACTCCCCGCCCCTAACGCCATCCAATTCAACTGTTAAATCTTGGTCACATACCCCTAACATGAGGGGCATTTTAGTCTTTTCTCCTCAAACTTATTAATTTCCCTTTTTTTTTAATTTTCACACACTTTCTCTCTACACCATTCCTCTTTCAAACTACAGGTAAGTTCATCACAATCAAACCCTTCAAAAATCAATTTCAAACCACCTTCAAAATCAAACCCTTCTCATTATCATAAAACTGAAAACGGTTATCCGAATCTGAACAAAGAGAAATGCAATATATGAACTAATGATTCAATGAATAAGAGGAATCCGAGATGAACAACGAACAACAGAAATAAACCGTTCAGATCTAGAAATTTGGAATCTCAACGGTTGTGATTTTGTTTCGTTTGAGGTGTCCTTCATGAGTTAAAAAAGTGCATAACCAGTACATTTAAAGCAGGTAACAGAGTCGACTCAGTGAGTCAGTGTTGATTGTTTTTACCTTGCTTCCATTGATGAGTTGTAAATGCTCTGTTTCTGCATCTTCTCTGTTTCCGCAGTGCTGTATAATATATTCATTTCATTCGAATGTAAGCTTCTTATTTATCTAAATAACAACTCTGAGCCTAATGAGCACATCTAACGAAAGAAAAAAAATCTGCAAACTCGACCTAAATCAGCTCTGAAATGTCAAATTTCACCAGATTTGCGCTCATTTTTGCAACATTTTTCATAAAAACAGAAAATATACATTGCAAATACACAAAATTGAGCTGAAATTAGCAATTAACATCTAACAAAAAGCAACAATCTGCAACTTCGATCTAAATCCAGCTTAGAAAGAGGAATGGTGGTTTGAAATTGATTTTTGAAGGGTTTGATTGTGATGAACTTACGTGTAGTTTGAAAGAGGAATGGTGTAGAGAGAAAGTGTGTGAAAATTAAAAAAAAAAGGAAATTAATAAGCTTGAGTGGAAAAGACTAAAATGTCCCTCATGTGAGGGGCATGTGACCAAGATTTAACAGTTGAATTAGATGGCATTAGGGGCGAGGGGTGAAATAGAGATAAGCGTCATAGATCAGGGAGTAAAATGTCCGTTTTTAAAGGTTTGGGGCAAAACCGTTAAAGTGACCAAACCACAGGGAGCAAAATGGAAGTTTACTCTAGAGGTGGCAAACAAAACCCAACCATGATATTTTGGGTTATTTTGGGCCTATTTAAAAAAAATAAGTTAGATTGGGCTAGGGATTTAGTCAAGATGGGTTAGAATGGGTTTTAAAATACCCAATCTAAATTTTCACATGGGTCAAGATGGGTTTTTACTCCCTAAACCTAAAACACGCATCTTCATACAACAGAGTCTACAGACGATAGCGTGTTGAACAGACGATAATCTTCGTTTCTGCTGCGTCCAGTGAATCTTCATACGATAATCCTTTCTAATCATGCTCTCACCCTTGGTGCGATTCGTCTACAGACGAATCTCCATACAGTGAATCACCCTTGGCAAACGAATCTCTATAGAGTGTTTAGATCATTCCTTTTTCGAGCTTCTTCCACCCTTGGAAAACGAATCTCCATACAGACGAATTAATCGCAAACGAATCTTCATACAGACGAATCTGCAAACGTTTTGAGTAAGTTATTGAAATTGTTTTATGGGTTTGATGAAATTCAATGTTTTGATTAAGAATTTAGGGTTTTAGTATTCAAATCTTGAAGGGGGTGAGTCAAATTTGGAATTTTTTGCTGCTTTTTTGGGTTTTTGTTGATCAATTTAGGTTTTTGGATATTAAAGTCTATAGATTGTTGAAATTTGTATATAGACTGTGGCAGTTGAAATTTGGATATTAAAGTCTATAGATTGTTGAAATTTGTATATAGATTGTGGCAGTTGAAGTGATTAGGGCATTTAGATATCAAATTCTATGGATTTTTACGGTTTGTATATCTAGTGGCAGTTCAAGTGGTTTAGGGTTTTTCTTGGATTTGGTACTTTCTTTGGTTATCGTTATTTTGTTAAGTTGACTTTTAGAATTAGTCGATTATCATTGATTCTATAGAGAATGATTAATAGAGTATATGTGTTTATTTATTTGTAGGAGACAAATTATGTCGACTAATCCCGAGTTCGAAGATGAAGTTAGTTCATTCAGTTCGAGTAAAGACCATTCAATAGTTTGGAATTATTTTGAGAAAATACCACCTGGACAAGATGGGATTAAGAAAGCGAGTTGTAATGGTTGTGGAAAGGTGTTTAAGGCTAACAAGGGAACAACTACTATGAAACGTCACTTACCTAAGTGTTTCTACATTGATGAACCCGACCCACCAAGAAAACGTGCTCCTTTAGATCAAGCAATGTATCGGGGAAAATTAGCATATTCTATCATTAAACACAACTATCCTTTTAGTTATGTTGAACATGAGGGGACACGAGATTTACATAAATTTTTACATCGAGATGTGACTCCTATAACAAGAAACACGGCGAAGGCGGATGTTTTAAAAATATATGATAGAGAGAAGACAAAACTGAAAGAAAAGTTGCAAAAGATAACTAGTAGAATATGCCTGACCACTGATTTATGGAGCTCTATCACAACTGATGGTTATATGGCATTGACGGCTCATTATATTGACGATAGTTGGGTTCTAAGAAAAAAAATTCTAAACTTTAAAGTTATACCACCTCCACACAGTGGCAAACTTTTAGCAGAGTACATGGTTATTTTTTTAGGAAATTGGGGTATTGAGAAAAAGGTGTTTACGATCACAGTAGATAATGCCAAATATAATGATGTTTTGGTAGATTGTTTAAACAGTCATTTTCGTTTGAATCGTGTTTAACTTTGTGATGGGGATTTTACGCATGTGCATTGTTGTGCACACGTGTTAAATCTTATTGTTCAAGGAGGATTAAAGGTGATTGAAGGAGCCATTGAAAAGGTTCGAGAGTCGGTGAAGTATGTTAGAGGTAGTTCTGATAGAAAGTACAAGTTTGCAGAATGTATACACCAACTGTCATTACAATGCGGGAAAAAAGTGCATCAAGATATTGTAACCAGATGGAATTCCACCTATCTCATGCTCGATAGTGCATTGGCCTATCGTAATGCATATGCGCGGCTAGCACTTGTTGATTCGAAGTATAAGACTTTCCCATCAGAACAGGAATGGACAAGGGTGGAAACAATCACCGAATTTTTGAAGCCTTTCTATAACATCACAACTTTGTTTTCTGGTAACTCTTATCCAACTTCCGACTTATATTTTTATAATGTGTGGAAGATTCAAAAGTGTATTGAAGATCAGATGGACAATGTTGATAAGGTGATAAGTGACATGGCAAAAGAAATGAAAAAGAAATTTGATAAATATTGGGAAAACTATAGCATGATATTATCTTTTGCGGTTGTTCTAGATCCACGATATAAGTTTGAGCTTGTTGAGTTTTGTTTCAAAAAGCTTAACATGGAAGAGAAAGTATGTAAAGAGAAACTGGATATTATTTTCAAAGGGATGCATAAGCTATATGATACGGAGTATGGTGTTTTGTCAAGAACAACTTCTTCAACAGCCGGGAGTTCAAATATTTGTGTTGATACGTCTGATGATTTGGATGGATTTGAGGCATTTACAGGCGAATTTAGGAATGTTGAGAAAGAAAAATCACAATTAGACATTTATTTGGAAGAGGCTCGACTTAATAGAAAAGAAAAACTTCACATTTTACAGAATTGGAAGGATAATCAAGGGAGATATCCTCAATTGTCTCTCATGGCTCGTGATATATTGAGCATCCCAATCACTACCGTTGCCTCAGAATCATCTTTCAGAGTATTGGGGGTCGGGTTCTAAGTAAATATCGATCTTCATTACTCTCATCAAATGTTGAGGCTTTGCTATGCACTCGTGATTGGTTGTTTGATTTAGAAGGTATTAAGTTCATTCTATTTATGACTTCACTATGTATAGAATGTTAATTAATATTTTACTCTTTTTGCATATCAAGATGATGAAAACGAGAATGATATCGAGGAAGGACTTGCAGAAGATATTGAATCATTGTATCCGACATATGATGATAGCCACGTTTAGGTAATATTGACTACTATACTGATAAAGTAGTACATGTTTAGAAAATATTTTTTACGCCACCAAACATTATCTTCCAATCACTTTTTCGGGCTACGCTTCTCTTTTCTGGTCTAAATACTAGGGGTGTCAATCGTGTCTTGTTGGCGGGTTGTAATCAAGTTGTAAATGGGTTGGCGGGTTGTAAGCATATTGTAATAAACGGGTTGACCTTACAAATATTTTAATTTTAATTTTAATTTTAATTTTAAACGGGTTAAATATTGGTCTTGTTTTGATCGTTATTCAGGGTGGAGGATATATTCAAGGTGATCTGAAACAGCAAAGGGGATGAAAAAGATGCCGATATTGCAGTTCGTGTCTTTTTTTTTTTTTTTTTTTTTGCAGTAGGGAGCTTTTTAATATGTATTAAAATTCTTTTAACAACTCTATTAATAGTATTTGCTTACATTATGGTACATTATATGATTGATTAAATGTCTGTAGTATTTTGTTATGTTTGGGGCGTGCCAAGATCATTTTATGGCTTGTTGTTTCCACAAAAGATACCGATGCCTGGTTAATGAAGACGATCGAGAGGTTCCTAGCTTTCTGTTTGAGTCAGTGGAGCCCGGTTTCCGAACTTCACACCCGTTTAAGATAAAACACCACCCAGATCAGCTCGTTCATACCAAACAGGTTAAAACTGGACATCTTTTTATTTGACCCGTTTGAGATAAATAATATCCTTTATCGTTCTTGGTAGTGTAACAGCCTATGAAATAATGGAAGATGCTCAGGAGACTGGTGAACTGGACTATGTTAATGGAGGTAAGTATATATTATGTTGATTGTTTTTTATTTTCCACTTGTTTTCTCAACTGTCAATATTTTTTTCCTTCAGCTGCACTTGTGCGATATTAATGGAGGTAAGTATATATTTTTGAGGTTCATTTTCAGTACAGTTAGACTCTACTGTTTCATGTTAAAGGTGAGATCATGTATATGATGTATCTTTGTTTTTTTTTTTTGGAACCTATTTTATTATTTTATATGTTTTTTTTTCACTACTTTTATACATTTTGTGGGGGCTTGTTTAACTTTTTATGTTACTAATTTATTTTGGAAGCTAAATGATCAGTAATTTGAACAAATTTGTTGAAACTTTAAGTAGATCTGCAATCCTGCTATAATTTTTTGTACTCCATTGTTAACATATAAGTCCAATTTTGACTTTTTTAAGTCAATTCATGTAGCTTTGTGGTTTTATCACTACAATTTTTTTTAATTTATTTATTTTACACAGCAAATTTATATAGACAAACTAGTAGTCATTTTGTGGTTTGAAATTGCTTAATCTTTGTGAACTGTAAAAGAAAAAGTCATTTGACTCTCAAAAGTCAAATCATAGACTTTTTTTGTGGGACAATAGTGCATTACTTAGTGTAGAAGAATTTTTTTTTTTTTGCAAAACGTTTCTGCAAGATCTGGGAGCTTACAGTTCAAAAATACAAACAGTTGGTTCCCACATGGTGAGAAAGTTTTAATTTTTCCAGTCTTAGTACAGTTCAGTTCAGTCTTGGAACTATTACACATTGACTTTCTTAATTTTTGTAATTTTTTGATGATGGCCTGCAATCCCAAAGTTTTTTTAATTTTTTTAATTTTTTTGAATTTTTTTGAATTTTTTTGAATTTTTTGAAATTTTTTGACAAAAACCCATCTTGACCTAAACTCATTCTAACCCATCTCTTAATAAACCCATCTTAACCCAAACCCATTCTAACCCATGCCCATCCTAACCCATTACCCAAACCTACCCAACCCACCCATTTTGCCACCCCTAGTTTACTCTATAACATATATTCAGGGGCGCAGCATAGTGGGGGCGGGAGGGGGCGGCCCACCTTCCAAACTTTTCGCTCAGTAGTTGAGAGTATTTAGTTTTCGTATAGAAGTTTTTGGGTATATACGTTTTCGACCCCCAGATCGGAACTCTCAAGCTTTGCCACTGCTTATATTCATGTTATACCTTCACATTTTGTGATATTTGCTTCACATGTATTTTTATTGATATTTTCTTCTTTATTCAACTCGTATAAAACACGGAGTGAATAAGCTAGTTAGTATAATTTAACAAAATACACACTCGTCAGAAAACATACATTATTTTAAGAAAAAATAACCCAAACACCATCAAAAAATAAAAATTGTATAATATAACAAAATACGCACTCGTTAGAAAACGTACATTATTTTAAGAAAAAAAAAAAATAACCCAAACACCATCTAAATATTAATCTATTTTTACCAATTAAAATGGTAAAGCTCCTAACATTGGTTTAAAATTTCATGCTTAAGCTATAGGGTGTTGTCGCAGCCCCGACCCCTACCCCGGAAGCGGGCGTCGCGAGATCCAGATGGATGGTATCGGTGTTTATTAATTTAGCAGCAAAATACATCAGAACCGTAGTTAGGAAATCTTTTTATCAAAGTAAACCACCAAACATTTTATAATAATAAATAAAACCCAAGTTCATTTGACAATACATTTGTATGGATAGACCCTAATTATAAAAACTCCATTTTATATAGGTAACTTTTATAGCCAATTTTCCAAGCCTTCAGTGCTCTCCAGCTGGCTTCTATTTGGCTTTCACATTGTGTTACCTAAAACGCATTTTGAAAACATTTTATCAGCAAGAAATACTGGCAAGTACATTCCATTTAGGTAAAGCAGCAGTTGTTTACACATTACAGTATTAAGGGTGATTACAATGTTTATATCTACACAAATACTCGGTCAGTACGTGTTACTCAACGGATCTATGACTATGGTCATATTACACATTGGATACATGTGCCCAATTGTGAAGGTTATCAAGTACTGTATACAAATCCCATAATACTGGCAACAATTGTAGACTTACAAAAACTTAATCACTGTAATTGTATTTGAAAATATTTGAGGTTTTGGTAAAACATTTTGACCCATAAAAACGTACTCTCAAATATTGAGAAAAAGTGAATGTACTTACTTTGTTGGCTTAGATGATACTACTATGGCTTCCTGGTGATTCTCCTGATTATTATCTATTAAAATTAAACAATGCATATATGTTAGTAAAATAACCCACATCACATTAACAGTACACTCGAGACAAAATTCCAATGACTGAGTCGGGCAGAGTCGACATGCATTACGGAATTCTAAATCAATTGGGTGTACACACGAGACAGAACTCCAACGACTGGGTTGGGCAGAGCCCTGACATGCGTTACAGAGCCCTAAATCAATCGTGTAGGGTAACAGCAGAGTTATAATACTTACAATGAGGCAGAGCTTCGCTTTATGGTGGGCATTATGCCCGGGTATTATAATTGCTATTCAGAAGTTGAGAGAGAAATCGAGAAATGAACGGTTTGTCAAATGAGCTCGAACTCTCAATTTATAGGCCTGATCGGACACCTTGTCGCGCCCCGCGAAGCCCCAGGCTAAGCCTGTCGCGGCCCGTGAAAACCTGAAAGGCGGCTGTAGGCCAGGTGAGTCAAGGGGTAGGCTTGGTAAGTCATGTGCCACGTGGCACAATGACTTTTCCGACAAACCAAAGTCCTCGCGCCCCGCGATAGACCAAGGGAGTCTTGGTCGCCCCCCGCGAGCAATAACTGAAATTTGTTATTATTGATTTTTCTAAGTGTAGGGCTATTTTGGGTCCGCTTCTCGTGTATGGGGTATATTTAGGAACGTTTAGGGTCAAGTTAAGGGTTCTAGGAGGGTTGTTATATACTCCCCACCTTGTTTTAGATCTCGTCCTCGAGGTCTACTGGAACAGGTGTGGGTATTTCCTTTGTATCTCTGATTCGAGTTCCCAAGTATATTCTGGTCCTCTCTTGGAATCCCATTTCACTTTAACCAGAACTACTCTCTTGTGTTTGAGGTTCTTGATCATTCTATCTTCAATCTGAACGGGTTTCTCGATAAACTTAAGTTCTTCATTTACCTCTATGTCCTTAAGAGGTATCACTAACGATCCGTCTGCTAAACACTTTTTGAGATTACATACATGAAACACATTCGTCCATATTGTGCCTCAAATGGTGTAGAATTAATGCTAATATGATAGCTGTTATTATAGGAAAATTCTATTAATGGTAAATGGTCCTAATTTCCTCCAAAATCAATTACACAGGCTCTAAGCATATCTTCCATCGTCTGGATTGTCCTTTCGCTTTGTCCGCCCGTCTGTGGATGATAAGTTGTGCTTAGATTTAACCTGGTTCCCATTGCTTTTTGGAAACTTGTCCAAAAATGAGAAGTGAAACGGCTATCTCTATCAGATACGATAGACAGTGGAATTCCATGTAATGAAACTATTTCATTTACATATAGCTTAGCTAACTGTTCCATACTGAAAGTTTCCTTCATGGGTAAGTGATGTGTGCAAAATGCAACATATAAATTACATCAAATGTGGCATAAAACTAACTCTTTTTTAGTACTAATGTTGGAAAAAGTGTGTTTTTGTCTTCCTTTTGTATTTTCAGGATTAAATGAGCTCAAATAAACAAAAGAAGCAAAAAAGGCAGCTAAATCTAACATAAATACAAGAAAAGGATCAAACGTGGCATGCCCGACCCCCCGACAGCATCTTCCCAAGCAAAAACAAGAGAACAGAAGGCTGAACACGCCCCGTGTTCAGTGAACATGGGGGCGTGTCCAAGTGTCTGCAGAAAAGACAAAGCTGTAGAAGCTTCTATCACCCACCACGGGGGCGTGCCCACCGGACACGGGGCTGTGGTCAACTCTAAGATTCGCAGAATCTGGGGAAATCTTGATAGTACAGATACGCTTTTGCACACGGGGTCATGCCCAGCAGACACGGGGGCGTGGTCAACTAATGCAGACAAGATGCAATTAATGAAGAAAGAGAAGGAGGGTGGACACGGGGCCGTGCCCGAGCGTCTGTTCAGGCTATAAATAGGGGTGCTTGGCTCATTTGCAAACCATCCCTTGGCACACCACCTCTCTCACACTTCACCCACCACCCACCACCATCACAATACCATCATCCACCACCATCATCCATCATAGA
Organism: Helianthus tuberosus; assembly: GCA_030545235.1. Taxonomy (NCBI): domain Eukaryota; kingdom Viridiplantae; phylum Streptophyta; class Magnoliopsida; order Asterales; family Asteraceae; genus Helianthus; species Helianthus tuberosus. The sequence continues at coordinate 210,780,967 of CM060423.1, forward strand.
GTGTGTGAGTCGTCTCGGGATCCAAGATTGATCGTAAGAGTTCTTGACAATCAAAGGTTACATCACTTGGTGAAGACAAGTGTCTAGTGTAATACTTTTTATTTTTAATATTTTCGCACTTTTTATTTGGTTATGTATTAATGACTTTAATAACTAGTTTCTTATGTTGAAGGTGATTCTTCCTTATCATTTGTCCGTGGTGTCTTGGCATTATTTTACTATCTATATAAAATAAAAGATTTTCACCATTCATATCTCCACGGTCTATATGGAGATATGTTGGCTACCTGGTCGGGGGTTAAGGGAACGGTTTGGTAAGAGTCTTGCCTTGTTAAGTGTATAGATCCTGCAAGGACCTGGGTCAAATTTAGTAGGACCTCCTTCAATACCCACCGGTATTGGATGGCGGGGGTCCAAACTCTTTGATCCCCTCATATGTAAGCTACTATTAAAACTTTAACCTGGCTACTTAGGACTGTATCCCTGCTGACTCAGACTACTTAGTCGAGGGTAACGTCACCTTCAAAAGAGGGGCCTACCACATTATGCATTAATAACTTAATTAATTATCTTTCAATAATCCGACCCTTTTGGATTGTATCCTTGCTGACTCAAACTACTGGGTTGAGGGTAACGTCACCTTCAAAAGAGGGGCCTACTACAATAACTAAGATAATCTCTTAAAAAGTGCAAAAGTGCGGAAATAATCAAAGGTTACACTAAACACGAGTCGGATCCAAGTGATTCATCTTGTCTATCTGTTTTTATTTTATTTTATTTTTCAGCATTTTAGTTAGTTTTTATTTTTTTTAGTTTAAAACCTTTTTCTAAACTTTTGATTTGATTAGACGTTGAAGATAAACCGGTATTAAAAGCTCTTGTGTCCTTGGACGACCTCGGTATCTTGCCAACACTATACTACGCTCACGATGGGTGCACTTGTCCATATGTGTGTTTGGTGTTTGTAAAAGATCGTGTTTTATAAATTTAAAACTTGACTAACGTGTAAAAAGGGCTAAAAATATACATAAAAACCTATAACACACCGCACACATCAATAAGACATGAGCAGATTTGGTTAATCTGTCTACAATCACCCAGATTGTATCATTTCCTTTTCTTGTCTTGGGTAATTTGCTAACAAAGTCCATTGTTATCAATTCCCATTTCCATATTGGCATCTCTTGTCACACCCCGACCTCGTAAAACAACAAACCGCGACGGAAACATCGGGGAGTGGAGCGACAGAATTATTGTTTCACAACCATGGATTCAAAAAGTTTCGTTTTATTGAATTATTAAATATTTACATTGTCTTAAAGTTAAAACAAACAAGTTCACATATCGACTATCATCGTTATTAAGTCACTAACGCCTCGTCCGGTCCTAAGTAAGTATGCATCCTAGTCACATTCATCATCATTCAACACCACCTGAAACATATGCGAAAATAAAGTCAGCAAAGAAATGTCGGCGAGCACATAGGTTTTGTGAGAGTGTCGGATTCATGGCTCGTTTACATGTTGCAATACCTCGTTTGACTACAAGAATCGTTAATTAAGAACCTTGTTTTGAAAAGGGTTTGGTATTGCAATATGAATAACCAGCTCAAAATAAATTGGTTATAGTTTATAAAATCTCGTTGCCATGAATCTTAACCCAAAACATTTATTTAAGTAAACCAAATTGTAAATCGTTCTTGTAATAAAACTCGTATGGTTTATATCGTATTATAAACATCGTTGCGTGACGTCGTTTAAAATCGTTCGTCCAAGTGAACTAAATAACGCCACAGAATATAATAGGATAAAAACACTTATATATAAGAAGTACCAGCGGCGTATCTACAATGCTTTTATCACATTACACCCGTCCCGTTATTTAATCACAACCCAAAAACCCATCGTTCAATTCGTTTAACTCATTGTGTTATAAAACATCGTTTAATCATTCAAATCGTTCATATCGTTCAAATCGTTTAATCGTTCGATTATTCAAAATCATTCAATCGTTCTCGTTATAATTGTGAAAACTACTTTTGGTCGTCTCGCGGAATACATTCAAACCTTCGTGACTCGTCCATCGTTCAAATCGTATTAACAAACCACCAAAAGGTAAGTTAACAATCATCAGGTTCAGTCGTTACCCACATAACCCCCATACATAACCATGGTGGCAGTCTGATAACGGGATTTGTTAGATCCTATGGTACCATAACCTAGTACTGGTCGGCTTGATCATTATTAATGAATGTCATTCGTTATGTAAATACGTCCCAACAAGTTCGTTCACATTATCGAAATCGTTTTGTTTAATATAAACCATAGTATTCGTTTTTGAAATCGTCGAAATAGTTTAACACATATGAATCACCCCAAAACAATAGAAAACAGTAAAATAGGGGAACTGTGTACTCACATCGTAGTGCAAAGTATCCTTGGTTAAGTGAACTAACAAAGCTCGAGCAAACCAAGGAAATCAAGTGGTACCTAGTAATCGGATCGCTAGGTTAATAAATCGATACCTAAATCGGAAGATCGGGTAGAATGAGGTCTCGTAAACCAAATGCATATTGGAACTCATGTGATATGGTTTAACAAAGCCTACATTCTAAATCGGAACCTATCCTAAGTGCTTACGACCCGTTACGACCCACTAAGGTAGCTTATGCTACTTTAACGCGTCGTTCACGCGAATGCACGTTTGAGACGCCTAACTAGTCCTATGACAAGTATTATATGCCCTAACATGTTTAAATATGTTGCATAATCAGTTTAAGTGACAAAAATTAAGTTACATATGCTTAAAATCAAATTATGCATGAAAAGGGCATTTTGGTCATTTTCCTAAGGCATATAAACTACCCATCATACAACTAATTAAACTAAGTGACCATAAGGTATAACCTCGGAATGTTATTCCCTATACAACTATGGTCACAATATATGCTTTGTCGGATCCTAATGATCGACCAAACGGGTCGGGTTCGAAAGTCTAAGCGGTTGTTAAGACCGCTTGACTTACGACCCTTAACAAGCAATAGACTAAAAGTGACGAGTTAAAGATGTTAAAACATATTTAACTAAGTTAGAAAACAAGTTTGATATCAAAACAAAGTGTTTTGATACCCAAAAATAGTTTCGTCGCTAAATACGCATAAACACGTATTTTGACCGAAACTTTGACTCGTCACTTCGACTAATCAACGTGGTAATCAGTAGGTATAGTCACCAAGGACTATAACCATCGTGATTACGCTCACGTTGCAAAGTTCAAACGAACTTTGTGTTGACCAATACATGGTCAAATCAGAAAGTCAAACACTGTTTGACTTTCATGCTTGAAAAGCATAAACAAGCATGAAAGAAGCTTACAAAAGGTCCAAGCTAGGAAGAATTGATCCAAAACACTCAAGTATGAAGCCTTAGCTTCAACTTAGAGCAGAGTTAGATCAATTTGTGAGGAATGAAGGTTGAACAAGATGGGTATTTATAGAAAGTCATGACCCATCAAGATATTTACAAGTGTCTTTGCAAGAATCAAAGCTTGATCCAAACCATACACTTGTGGCAGATAGATTAGAATACAATGGGATCTCAAAACAAGTCCATTGTATCCAAAATCTGGGGTTTAAAACCATTAGAACAGGCTGTAAAGGCCAGATTCAATGTTTCTGTCTGGTAGTCTGTCGCGCCCCGCGTAGGAATACACTCCATTCTTCGCGGCCCGCCAGGTAAGGTTTGACAGATTGACAGTTTTGGCCCCTGAATGTGTAAACCTTAGATTTTGATGTTTTTAAGCCCCGTTAACCCCATTTCAAGGCTCCACAATGAAGTTAAAGCATAGGTAACATGAAATATGCTTAAAAACATCTCGGATGTCGGTTCGTTTGGTCGTATGGTTGCGTTATTCGGTTAATTACGACGAAAACTCGAACGGACGCAAAAACGATCCAAATTACGTGACGAGTGGTATTTTTGCATTCCAATCACTAAAATAAAATATTTTAATGGTTACAACAATTTTTGGATGTCTGGATATGTTCAGAACATAAGATATGCGCGTAAATGCAAAGTTATGCACTTTTTGACGCTTTTAGTCCTTATTGATAAAAAATGCGTATTTTCGCATAACGAACCCCTCAAAGCCTATTTCTAAGCTATGTAAAGGACATTTAGGGTATGTTTAGCTTATGATCAAGTTCCGGAATGTTCGTTACTGCACGAATCGGCATACTTTCGCAGTTTGACACAAATAGTCCCTGTGATCGAATAAACTTGTTTTCGACACACCAAACCCTCCAAAACTTATTTCTAAGTTATGTAAAGGTTATTTAAGGTATGTTAAGCCTATGTCACTATTCCGGAGTGTTTTTCGCATGAAACTGATTACGTTTACGCATCAGTTTACGTATAACTTTCCAGAAAGCGATTTAAAGCTTGAAATCGAACTAGAATCAAATCATAAAATCGTCAAACACAAATACACATATATTAACACCAAAACACATCGTTTCATTGATAATTGATATTGTTTTACATCGTACATCATTTACAGATCACAATTTTCACATCTCTAGCTGTTGCAATAACCCTGAGGGTTTCTGATGCTCTGCTTTAACTTGTGAACAAGTTAGACATTTAGCAACATAATTTGCTATATCCTTTTTCATTCCTATCCACCATAAATTTTTCCTTAGATCTTGATACATCTTATCATTTCCGGGATGTATCGTATACTTAGACTTATGTGCTTCTTCTAGAATTCTGGGGCGTAGGTTTTCTTGTTTAGGTATCCACATCCTTTTCTTATGGAACTTCCAAATTCTATCAGTTCCTTGTTCTAATTCCTTAATCATTCCTTTAAATTTTTCAGCATCGTCCTTGATTGTTGATTCCTGTACTTCTCTAATTTGCTCATTTAAATCTACTTGTAGATTTAATCTAAGAAAACATATTTGTTTTGGCTTTTCGTGATACTTTCGACTTAAAGCATCAGCTACTACATTAGCTTTTCCAGCATAATACTGGATATGACAATCATAATCGCTAAGAACTTCCATCCAGCGTCTCTGTCTCATATTTAATCTTTTTTGCCCAAAAATATACCTTAAACTCTTGTGATCGGTGAAGACAACAAATTTATTTCCATATAAATTGTGTCTCCAAATCTTAAGGGCAAAAACTATGGCTCCTAATTCTAGATCATGGGTTGTATAATTCTTTTCATGTTTCTTAAGTTGTCTAGAGGCATAAGCTATAACCTTTTGACGTTGCATCAACACACATCCATATCCTAGCTTAGACGCATCACAATAGACTATAAAGTCTTCAGTTCCTTCTGGTAATGCGAGTATTGGTGCGTTGGTTAACCTTTGCTTAAGAATCCTAAAAGCTTCTTCCTGATTCAGTCCCCATTCAAACTTAACTGATTTGCAGGTCAGTTTGGTCAAAGGAATGTCTATTCTAGAAAAATCTCAAATAAACTGTCTATAATATCCTGCCAGTCCAAGAAAACTTCATACTTCCGTTGGTGATTCAGGGACTTTCCACTTGGTAATCGCTTCGATCTTTGTGGGATCCACATGAATTCCTTCATGATTAACCAGATCTCCAAGGAATTGCACTTCTTGTAACCAAAATTCACATTTTGAGAATTTAGAATAAAGCTTCTCTTTTCTCAGTAATGTAAGAAGTGTATGCAGATGCGCTGCATGTTCTTCTTTACTCTTAGAGTAAATTAAAATATCATCTATAAAAACAATTATGAATTTATCCAGGTATGGTTTACATATCCTGTTCATCATGTCCATAAATGCAGCTGGGGCATTGGTTAAACCAAATGGCATGACGGTAAATTCATAATGACCATATCTCATTCTGAAAGCAGTTTCAGGAATATCCTCTTCCAGTACTTTCAATTGATGATATCCTGAGCGTAAGTCTATCTTAGAAAAGAATCGAGCTCTTTGAAGTTGATCGAACAGATCATCGATTCTCGGTAATGGGTACCGATTCTTAATCGTGACTTTGTTCAAATCTCGGTAATCAATGCACATACGCAACGATCCATCTTTCTTCTTAACGAACAACACCGGTGCTCCCCACTGTGACGAACTTGGTTGTATAAAACCTTTGTCAAGAAGTTCGTCCAATTGGTTCTTCAGTTCCTGCATCTCCGTTGGTGCTAATCGATATGGCGCTTTGGCAATCGGTGTCGTTCCTGGTATTAGGTGAATTCTAAATTCAACTTCTCTATCAGGCGGTAATCCAGGTAACTCTTCTGGAAAGACGTCTGAGAATTTAGATATTACACGAATATCTTTTAATTCTTTTCCTTTAGTATTAATGATTACGGAAATCATATATACTACTCCTCCTTTCCTTTCATAACTTGCAGCTTTCATCATCGAGATGAATTTTATCGATCAGGTTGGCTTATCTCCTTTGATTGTGATCTTTCCACCACTTGGTGTACTTAATTGTACTGACTTTTGATCACATAAAATACTGGCACGATTGGCTACCAACCAATCCATTCCTAATACGACATCGAAACCGGCCAGATTTATTAGGTAAAGGTTAGCAAAGAAATGATGGTTTAGGATTTCTATTCTTACTCCCTGCAGGATTTCACTTATCTTAACGGATTCTCTGTTTGCTGTTTCTACCAGACAATCTTGTTGAAGTTTGACTAAGGGTTGGTCAAGAAGTTTGTAGAAAGAAGTATTGATAAAACTTTGGTTTGCACCAGAGTCAAACAATACTTTGGCAAAAATATTATTAACTAAGAACGTACCGGTAATCACATCCGGAATCATCTTGGCTACCTCAGCTGTCAGAACAAAGCCTCTAGCATTCTTCTTAGGAGCTTCAGTTGTCTTAGCATTGTTGGTCGTGGCTAGAGCTAGTTTCGGACAGTTCGCTTTGATGTGACCAACCTCTCCACAATTGTAGCATATTCTGGCATTAGCCTTTCTCCTACAATTTTCTTCCTTATGTCCTGGGTATTTGAAAAAGTTGCAGGACGCAGCACACTTACTAAGTGCTTCTTTTTACAAAACTTACAGTAAGGTGCCGAAGGATCTGTCCCTTTTCCACGGTAGGAATTACCATAGCGAAATTCCTGGGTAAAGGTTCTTCCTATGGTTTTCCTCTTGTGTGCGTACCAGTTCGTCAGTCAGGGTATTGGCTTGTTCTACTGCGTCTTCTATGGTTTGTGGTCTAGCTGCCCTGACTACGTGTCTAATCTCACTAATTAATCCCCAAATATAACGGGAGATTAACACTGGTTCAGGTGAGGCTAAGGTTGGCACTATCCTAGCATATTCGAAGAATATGGTAGTGTAACCTTTGTAGTCTATTCCAGTCATTTTGAGATTTAGGAACTTATTGGCGATTTGTTCCTTTTCATTAGGAGGACACAATTTTCTTTCAACTATTTTCTTAAAGTTGATCCATTCCATTTTATAAACTCTGTCACTTCCCCTAGACTGGAGAATAGTATTCCACCATTCTAAGGCTGCATTTTTGAAAAGATTAAAAGAAAACATAATCTTATCTTCATCTGCACATTTACTTATTTTTATGACTGCTTATGTCTTTTCTATCTAACGTAAGGCTGCAATGGCTCCTTCATTGCCTGATAATTCTATTGGTTTGCAAGCCAAGAATTCTTTATAAGAACAACCGTAAGAAGTTGTTCTTCTTCTTTTAGAAATTGGAGCTTGGATAATGGGTCCGTTATTGTTCACACTGTGACTAGGTTCAGTGTGTTGACATTTACTTCCATTTGCAGATTTATTATTTTCTGTTTCTTTAACAGTCTTAATAATATAAGGTATAGCAATTATAATTCCTTGTGCTAATATATGTTGCATGGCACTGTTATCTATTTGGTTTCTATTATTCTCATTATTCTGGTTTTCCTAATTTACTTCGTTTGACATCTGAATTGTGAACATTTATCAGGTATTAATTATTACAGAAGAAATTTAATACAATTATTTATCCATTATCACACAAACAGTTTGATAAAAAAACGTCGATCATTGCGACTTTTACTCTTTTCTATATATATATGCGTCAATTACAAACTACAACTGGAATTCAAATATACTATGCATCCGTATCTATTCTAGTCTATCTATAGATATTTTTGTTTATCAAAATACAAAATTACACATATATCTAGGTTTTTTCTAAGTTCCGTTCATCCAGTATTGCATTTCATTTTCATCGTATTTCCAAACTAGTTTATCCCCTATCTGTCGAATTCTATTCCCCTCATTTACTAAATCTTCTCCATACTGATGGAGTTCCTGCACCTGTTTTCGACTCATTGGTGGATCTAAGGGTTCAGTTGAGGTACGGGTTCCTCGTAAGGGTCTGCGCTATTCATTTCGAAAAATGTCCTATCATCATCCCTCCATGGATCATGTTCTAAAGGCATTGGTTCTTCGGGAGGGTATAGGGTCGAGTATGACCTATTGTCATCAAACCATGGATCATATTGTAAAGGCTGTGGAGTTGGGATTCTAGGTAACTCGTTGGGGTCAAATGCAGGTATAGGGAATTGGTTTTCTTGGTTGTGTTCTAGAATTTGTTGGTCTAGGAATAAAGGTAATAATGGTGGTTCGGCTACTTGGTTTAGGGTAGCATCTACTGATGTAGTGGCTAACATGTGGAAATTGGCCAGCTGCCTATCTAATTCCTCTTCCCAAGGTGGCCTACTGGCTGTTTCCTGAATCTGTGCATCTGCCTCCCTATTAGCCCTGACTATGGCCCTCTGTTGTTGTAACTTTTCATTCTTTTTCTTCTCTCATGTGCTCCTCTATTAAACCAACCTCTTTTCTTAGTAGTAAAGGGTTCCTCAGATTGTGCCTTAAATATAAATATCCCTTCCTCAGTATCGGCTGAGTATCCTGAGGGATTAGGTTGAGATGATATTCCCTCAACTTTTGGTGAACTATCTAAATGACGATAAGCGCCCGAAGTTCCTTGCTCACTCATACTGTAAACTAACAGATAGTCAAATAACACACAACACATAATCACATAAATTATTTCCTAACACATAAATTTAAAATTTCAGTGTCAGCAGAATACTTCCTTGGCTTAAACCAGTGGCTGTAGCTCTGATACCACTCTCTGTCACAGCGCCTGATCCCTACCCCGGGAGCAGGCACCGCGAGATCCAGATGGGTGGTATCGGTGTTTATTAATTTATCAGCGAAATACATCAGGACCGTAGTTAGGAAATCTTTTTATCAGAGTAAACCACCAAACATTTTATAATAATAAATCTATTGGGATAAAACCCAAGTTCATTTGACAATACATTTGTAGGGATAGACCCTAATTATAAAAACTCCATTCTATTTAGGTAACTTTTATAGCCACTTTTCCAAGCCTTCAGTGCTCTCCAGCTGTCTTCTATTTGGCTTTCACATTGTGTTACTTGAAACGCGTTTTGAAAACATTTTATCAACAAGAAATACTGGCAAGTACATTCGATTTAGGTAAAGCAGCAGTTGTTTACACATTACAGTATTAAGAGTGATTACAATGTTTATATCTACACAATTACTCGGTCAGTACGTGTCACTCGACGGATCTGTGACTATGGTCATATCACACATTGGATACCCGTGCCCAATTGTGAAGGTTATCAAGTACTTTACACAAACCCCATAATACTGGCAGCAATTGTAGACTTACAAAAACTTAATCACTGTAATTGTATTTGAAAACATTTGAGCTTTTGGTAAAACATTTTGACCCATAAAAACGTACTCTCAAATATTGAGAAAAAGTGAATGTACTTACTTTGTTGGCTTAGGTGATACTAATATGGCTTCCTGGTGATTCTCCAGATTATTATCTAATAAAATTAAACGCGTCCAAATCACATTAACCGTACACTCGAGACAGAATTCCAATGATTGAGTCGGGCAGAGCCGACATGCATTACGGAATTCTAAATCAATCGGGTGTACACACGAGACAGAACTCCAACGACTGAGTCGGGCAGAGCCCTGACATACGTTACGGAGCCCTAAATCTGTGTAGGGTAACAACAGGGTTATAATACTTACAACGAGGCAGAGCTTCGCTTTATAGTGGGTATTATGCCCGGGCATTAAAATTGCTATTCAGAAGTTGAGAGAGAAATCGAAAAATGAACGGTTTGTCAAATGAGCTCGAACTCTCAATTTATAGGCCTGATCGGACACCTTGTCGCGCCCCGCGAAGCCCTAGGCTAAGCCTGTCGCGGCCCGCGAGAACCTGAAAGGCGGCTGTAGGCCCGGTGAGTCAAGAGGTAGGCTTGGTGAGTCTTGTGCCACGTGGCACAATGACTTGTCCGACAAACCAAAGTCCTCGCGCCCCGCAACAGACCAAGGGAGTCTTGGTCGCGGCCCGCGAGCAACAACTGAAATTTGTTTTTGTTGATTTTTCTAAGTGTAGGGCTATTTCGGGTCCGTTTCTCGTGTACGAGGTATGTTTAGGAACGTTTAGGGTCAAATTAAAGGTTCTAGGAGGGTTGTTATAGGTGTGGTCATAACCCTTATGATCACCATGACCCCCCACGTCATCGCCATGTCACCCACCTCTAATCCACCATCTAAGACCACTATCCTAATGGTGTGGTCATGACCCAAACCACTATCCCCTTTTTTATTTTAATTTAGGGTAAATTACACTTTTCATTCTTTATGTTTGTACCGGATTGCAACGGATAGCCTTTAACTTCAATAATTACAGTCACAATCTTTTATTTGCAAAACATGTTACACCCTAGGTCCTTTAACACTAACCCATTTAAAATTTCAGTTAACTCTATGCATATAAGGGCAATTTGGTCATTTTACGCGTTAAAATCACATTATAATAAATAAACTAAAAACTATTCATGAATTTGTTAATATATGTATATGTAAACATAACCTGCACACACCACTGCCATCTCCATCTCCACCATCACCACCACCACCACCACCATCCCACCACCACCTCAACCCTCCGGCAACCACGTGCACCACAACCATCTTCACAACAACCACCATCAACCATCACCATTATCACAAACCCCCAATTTCAAAATTAGGGCTTAAAAAAAACACAACCTTACCCAAAATTAGGGCTTTGGAAATAAAGGAAACTGATGGTGGTGGTGCTTGTGTTTAGGTCTACAATTTCGATTTGTATCTAACATGAAATATACCAGGAAGAAACTTATAAAGCACTTAACCATTATATAAAGGGATAATTGCATATTTCCCCTTAAAAACACCCTTAATTGTATATTTACCCAAGCCTAAATAAAAATTGCATATTTCCCCTTCTCTATTAAAATGACAAAACTACCCTTCTCAAAACTAAAAGATCTTGTTTAGAGAAAAATCAGGTTTATACTTGTCATTCTAGATTCACACGCATGACTTTTCAGTTTCTTCTACGGTGACGATTCCAGCAGCATCTTCTACGGCGACGATTCCAGCAACTGGCGTCTCTCAATATTTAAGGTTAGTTATTTTTGTATTTGTAAAGAAACTTGAAACGGTTTATGTGCTATGAATTTGTTATATATTTTTTATTATTTTGTATTGTGGTTTTGATGTAATACAACAGTAAATCCAGCGTTTGAGTGTATTTTTTTATTGTTTTTATCTTCTTATTAGACTTACGTTTGAATAGATTTTAAGATTTCTAGTTTGAATATGATTGCAGTTATAAGTTTGAATTGCAGTGAAGGCACTCAAATTTCATTGGGTGTTCCAATCTTGTGATTTTTTTAAATCTTATAATCTTTGGTTACTATTTAGTGATTAGTTTTTTTTTAGCTTGAAGTAGGAGGTAACACTGAAGAAAAAATTCACTAACTGATAGTAAAGTTCCATAATTGTTCAGTTTAAGTCTAGTTGGAGAAAAGTAATTGCTATTAGGCTGTGGGGTATGGGGCGGGGGTTTGGGAGTGGGTTGGGGGAAAACGCCCAAGCCATCACCCCGGGTGGGCTTGGGTTGCGGCGTGGCCCTTGGGGCTTGGGTTTCAAGCCGGGCGTGGGGCGGTCTTGACATCCTAGCTGGCGGCCTCCTATTCGCTGACCCCGCCATGTCATAGCGGGCCATTTGAAAAGTTTGAATTTTAAATTCAAACCGTTTTGGCTTGGCCAAGCGGTCACCCCAACCGGTCACCCCAACCCCAACATCCCCTATAAATAACCCCAAACCCCACCGGGTGGTCCATCCCAAACCGTCGCTATCCCCCGCTACCCCACCGGCTACCCTCTTCATCCCACGAACCCGCTACCCCAACCCGAAGAACATGGCATCCCCACGAGGAAGAATTGGCTCTCGTCACAAGCGTCGTTGACGCTATGAAGGGGCGGCCACCGGGCCAAACAAAATATTGGTCGGAAGCATTCGCAACCTACCGACATAACGTCGGTAACTACCGCCACAACCTCAACGCGTGCCAACATAAATGGCGCGAGCTACGGCCCAAGCTCGAGCGTTTCAAGGCTTACTACGAAGCCGTTCCGAGCAGCGAGTTAAGCCACGAGGACCGGGTGGCGGTGGCGAACATAGAGTTTCGAGGCAAGGAGCGAAAGGCGTTCGACAAGATCGACCTTTTTGAAATTTACCTAACGCTCTAGGTTTTTTATTTTGTAATTTTTAGGAATTATGTAATTTTTAGGATTATGTAATTTTTAGGATTATGTAATTTTTAAAATTTTTAGGTTTTTTTTTATAAATGTTGTGTGAATTTCATAATTTTTTTGTAATTTTTTTTTTAATAATCTGACACGTGGTGCACCCAACCCAAGCCCAACCCACACCCCGCCATACCGCACGGACACGTCACTAGGCGGTGGGGGGCTCCAATTCCAGGTGTCAACTCATGCCTCAACCCAAGCCCAACCCAAGCCCCACCATACCCCACTAGGTGAATTTTTTTCTCTTTGTTATCATATGGGACATTCCATGACAGCTGAGCAGTGTTTCTGTGCTAAAAATGCAAGTTACCTTTATATTTTTTTAGGTTTTTCTTTTGTTTCTTTTTTATCATTTATGCCGAGGAATCATGTTTTGCCTGTTAGAATTTGCATAATGGATAGATACATAGAGAGATGAGATAAGAGAAAATTTCACACAATAGTAACCAAATTTTAAAAGTGTTCTAATTAGGTCACTGGTGTCGTTTTTGTCACAATTAGATAACTTAACATTCAAATCGAGCCATGTCTTTTTTTCCACGTGTCAAGAAAAAAATGGAGCATAAGATGCTGGGGTCGAATTATTTTAGTCTATGAAATTATATTTATTAAAAATAAAAACCATTTAATTACATTAAAAATTAAAAAAAAAAGTTACAATCCACGTCATCACTCGACGTTAGCATCAAATAAAAGAGAAAAAAGAAACAAAAATCCACATCACAACGGTTACCTATGAAATGGATGAAAAAACCCTTAATTTTAATGAAAAATGAATGTTGAGTGACCTGATTGGAACACTTTTGAAACTTGAGTGACCTAATTGGAACACTTTTGAAACTTGGTTACTATTCTACAAAGTTACCCCTTAAAAGAATAGTAATTTGTCACAGTAAGTTTGTTTTTATTATTGTTTTGTTTAATTCTTGTATTTTTTTTTTTTTTTTGGTTAGATTGGATTGATTTAAGATGGAAGATGAGAATATAAATGCACCAACATGGGAGAACATGGCTCAATCACCAACACTTGAGCCAAATGTTTTTTCAAATAATGTCCAAGTATAAGATAAAACTAAAATATGGAGGCTACTTTCGATTAGCTAAGAACTCGTCTAGGAAACAGTATTGTTTTGGTTATCAAAAATGTATATACATTGATACATACACATACAACTTTGATGATTTAGTTGAAGAGGTTACAAATCATTATCCATCAAATAGGGATCTCGTTTTCTCTATTTATTTCGTTGACAAGTATGCCATAGATCAATCTATTATCAAGCTTGATTCTCATGAGAAATTTGAGTTGCCGCGTTTAGATGAACATTAATCCATTATGCACTTGTAAATGAATTTGAATACTTCATTGAGAAAAGTGAACTGACAAGAGTCACAGCAAGGTGTGTAGACATAGAATGTAAATGGAGAATACATGCCTCTGTAAGTAAGATGGAATTACATTCCAGGTAGGATTTATGAATTAATTACTTGTTTTCCATATTGTTAATAAACTATATGTTTATATAATGTCATGAAGGTTAAGAAATTTGTAGAAGCACATTCTTGCACTCGAAGCAACAAGGGTGGTAACAAGGTTGCAACTCAAGGATGGATTGCCAGTGTCATTGAAGATAAGATAAAATCTGATGGGGACGTCTCTGCTACAGAACTAAAGAAGTGGGTTATGAAGATTTACAATGTTGATGTGTCATACTATAAAGTCTATAGTCTATAGAGGGAAAGAACAAGCTTACACTGATATGTATGGCAAGTGGGAAGACTCGTTCATGATGATGAATGATTTCAAAGGGGAACTACTACGGCGAAACCCGAGAAGTATTGTTGACATCGACTTTGAGAAAGATGGTAACAAAAAATTATTTTTACGTTTTTTTTATATCACTAGCCGCTTGCTCGAAAGGGTTCCTTAATGGTTGTCGTCCTTACATTTCTCTTGATGCCTGCCATTTGAAAGGAAAGTTTAATGGGGTACTAGTCGCTGCCAACAGTGTTAATGGTAACAATTCCATTTTTCTGGTGGCTTATGGTGTACTTGAATCAGAAAATAAAAACTCATGGATATGGTTTCTTGAGTTACTTAAGAAAGAAATTGGTACACCAAATTGTCTTGTTATATCGTCTGGCTTGCAAAAAGGTTTGGAAATTGCAATTACACAGGTTTATCCTACTGTTGAGCATAGCGAATGCATCAGACACTTGTACAGCAATTTCAAGAAACACTTTCGCGGAGACTTTTTCACTAGAACTTTATGGCGAGCCGCAAGGACTTTTAACGCTACCAAGTTCGAAAGATGCTTAACGGAAATAGGTGAAGCGAATAAAGATGCACTTACTTATATCAATGAGAATCACAATAAAATATGGTGCCGATCCAAGTTTGGTACAACATCCAAGTGTGATTATATAACTAACAACATATCAGGGGCGTTTAACGCTTGGATTGGTGAATTGCGTTATAAGCCGGTTCTTGAACTTTTAGATTCCATGTGGGAGAAGATTATGGTACGATTTGACAAAAAAGGTGTATTCTAAAGAAATGGAAGGGTACATTAGTACCTAAAACTAAGAGTTACCTTAATCGAATCTCGAAGGTTGTTTATTACTTATTATATATTTTATTTTAGATTAAAATTTGTATGAACTTGTTGATATTTTTCTATGTTATATGTAGAATTAGGGTGAGTACGAAGTTTGTAGAAGTAGCGACAATCGAGCTGAAGTGAAACGCTGCGAAAAACGTTAGGAGGTCGTACTTGATGAGCGAACATGCACAAGGGATGTAAACCGGGAGAAGTTTGTTGATTCTTACTTCACTATTGAGAAATTTAAATCGGCTTATACTCTAGAAGTTGCTTCGATGCCTACAAAGGATCAATGGGTGCATATAGATGATGACGAGAAGATATACCCACCTATTATCAAACGGCCGTCCGGAATGTCACACCCCCAAAAATCCACCATGCGGAGTATCACCGCTTGGAGGCGTGACATGACCAGGATCGAGCCGCCAATCATATTGAACAACATAATTAAGTAAATAAAACCAAACACAATACGATTGGTGACCAAAAGGAAGTAAACCGATTTTAGGTTAACAGCGGAAGCATAAAACATAAGTTCAAAACATAAGTCCATAGTTCATAAGTTTAAAGTCCAAAACGTAGGTTTAATAAGTTCATGAAGTTTATTCATTAAGTACGGGACATATCAGTTCGCATCCCACAACGACCACCTCCATGTGCAAGCTCCGTAGCATCTAATGACCTGCAAAGCATGTAATAACGAGTCAACAACAAAGTTGAGTGAGTTCACGGTTGGTTGTCCATTTTAGAGTTGTTTCCAAAAACATAGTTTAATCTCAATCGGCTATCCAGCCGTGGGGGTTACCCCATAGTTCGAAAACGTTTATTTGTTAACCATCCCATGTCCACCTTCCCTGGCTATCCAGCCCGGCACTTTGGCCGTGGGGAGCTGCCCCAGTATTTTAAACTACCAGACTCGTTTATCATATTGACTACTAACAAAAATCAATTGTGCCCTAGCGTCGGTGTTCTATCACCACCGACCTGCCATAGTCCATTAGTACACACCCGTCCAACTGGCACGGTGTGAGGTTTGTTAAACCTAATAGCGCTATTAACTAATGACCCGCTCGCCATAGCCTCGGCGATTAAGTCGATACAAAAAGGGAGGGACTTCGCTGATAGAGTTCTAGTCCAGTAAGTCTAACACTTCCAAATAGGACGAGGAATTTACATTCCTGAACACGTCTCAAGGACGAGGAATTCGCATTCCTGAGGAATTTACATTCCTGAACACGTCTCAAGGACGAGGAATTCGCATTCCTGAACGCGTCTCAAAGGACGAGGAATCCCTATTCCTGTACCCATTCCCACCGGGAAATTACCATGCTTTGTAGAAAAGTGTGAACTCACCTCGGTTTGCTCGGTTAGATTCTCAAATATAGCTAACAGTCAAGGTCGGTCAATCACGTCCTAGTATGATTTACCAGTTAGTCATTTAGTGGCTTACAAATAGAGCACAAAGTTCCTACACGTATCTATCACATAGCATGCATTACTTTAACTGTTTATGCCCGTATATATACGTCCCATCCATTCCCCACTCATAAGCAAACATACGATAGTGCACGTAACACATATAACAAGTTAGATCATTTACCGATAGCACACTCGACCTTTAGACACGCAAATTACAGCTTATGTCATTTCAGCATAATTATTCAAAACCGGGCTGTTTTCGGACATTTTAATAAAATAGTTAATTTATTCCAAAAATTCCCAAATTTTTACAGAATGTCTTAAACATTCCAAATTTTATTGTGTAAAAATATCGGGGTCCGGTTCCTTACCAATATTTTATAAAAATTCATTTTCCGGACTGAACTCAGATTTATTTTTTTCTGACCACAGTCCACGAGATAATTTATTTAAAATTCATCGAGCGTCCGATTTACGAAATTCCAGTGGGGTAATTACAAATACATCGGTGGTCAACTATGGTATAAATTTCGTGATCAGACTCCACACAGATTACAAGTTATAACAGAAAACAAGACGCACTTTTTCAGCAGAAAAACTGCAGCTCTAGCTGCTGTTACGAAAAGACGCTTTAAAAATAGTAAACGGAGTCCAAAAATTACGATTCCGGTGCCATTAGAACCGTATTTCATAACACATAAATCTAGACTTCAGAAAACACATTTTTCGTTAGGTTACGGTTCTGTTACAGCCAACTGAAGTTGGCTGTAATCACCAAACAGCCCACTGTTCAGCTTTTAACTTCCTATCTTGCGTTCGATTGATTTCCGTTAACATGTTTAGTGATCACAACAACATCAAACATCAATATTGACTAACAAATCATCAGATAATCACAACTATGCAGGATTTATAAGATTTACACACATATCTTTTCTTTATCCATCATTAAACACTTATGTTCAAGACTTTGAGTTTGTTCTTTAGTGTTTCAATTTTCAGCCATTAAATCAACTATTAACCACTTAAATAACATGAAAAACGAACGGATCTAAGTTCTTACCACTAGCTCAAGGCTAGGGGAGTTCGAGTGTAGAAAAGTGATGGATAAAAGAACACGGAAGAGGTCCTTCAAGTTCTACAAGCTTCACACTTCATGAATCACCTTCTAGCATCTTTGTATGATCATGGAATGCATGAGATTGAGTTGGATGATGATGATGATGATGTTTGTGGGTGCTCTCAGCTGGATAGAAGAGAGTGGAAGGGAGTGGAGGTTGGTGTTGTGTGTTGGTGAAAATGAATGTCTTATCCTACATGTTATATTATAAACCATTTTCCACTATTAACCATAAGATAATATGCATGGAAGATATTAGACAAGTGATATTAAAATAATCAATTTGTCAAAAGTGTGTCCCCTCATGGGGAATATCCGATCGGTTGGGGGTGTTGGGCCATGTTTCAAATTCAACTAACTAGTTAGCACTAGTTATGTAAATTAGGTGATTAAGTTACTCATTAGAGTGTTATATATAATATAACGGGTGTTAGGGTATTCGGGGACCCTAACTGGCTCAGAAAAGGAAAAACAATGTCAATGACAATATTTTTATGTTCCGGGTTAAGTTCGGTTGTTCGGTTGGATACTGTTCCGTTAAAGCGCTTAATTAATCCGTAAAGCGTCCAATATATATATTTTTGTGACGTTTTTACTTTTCAATACTCAGGAAATCATAACGGACTATTTAATGACTTTTCTATACATTATTAGTGTGTTAACAGGCGCATGTAAATATAACACAGATATCAGAAAGCAGTTACGTAATTCCACACGGTCGTCAAGCACATTAATTATTATTAATAAATTGTACGGAATACATGGAATTATGAGGGTTGTCACATTCTCCCCCTGTTAAGAGAATTTCGTCCCGAAATTTAGCGCGTGGTTACTGAGGAAGCTAGTTAAGTTGCGTTGTTTTCCAGATTTTCCTAGGGTGTCACATCATCCCCCCGTTGATTTGGAATTTCGTCCCGAAATTCTGCAGTAGCTTCAGCCTCAGTAGTGGTTGCGTTTTTCTTAAACAGCTGGGGGTACTTGAGTTTCATTTGGTCTTCTCGTTCCCAGGTATACTCTGGGCCACGACGAGCATTCCAACGAACTCGGACCAGAGGTATCCTGGTATGCTTGAGGATCTTAACATCTCGATCCGTAATCTCTACTGGTTCCTTGACGAATCGCAGCTGGTCGTCGATAGTGAGTTCTTTGAGAGGAACTACGAGGGTCTCATCTGACAGACACTTCTTCAGATTCGACACATGGAAAACATTGTGAACTCCGCTGAGTTCTTCAGGTAGATTCAACCTGTAGGCGACTTTGCCAATTTTCTCGGTGACTTCGAATGGTCCGACATAACGCGGATTGAGTTTGCCTCGTTCACCAAAGCGGACTACACCTTTCCAAGGTGAGACTTTGAGTAGCACTCGATCCCCAACCTGGAGCTCGAGTGGTTTTCTTCCCTTATCAACATAGCTTTTCTGACGGTCACGAGCTGCCGCCATTCGCTGTCGTATCTGAGCAATTCTCTCGGTGGTATTTACCACAAGTTCTGGGCCAGTGATTTGGCTGTCACCAACTTCTGCCCAACAGAGAGGTGATCGGCATTTGCGTCCGTACAATGCTTCGAATGGAGCGGCCTGAATGCTGGTGTGGTAGCTGTTGTTATACGAAAACTCCACTAGTGGGAGGTGCTTTTCCCAGCCATTACCAAAGTCGATTACGCATGCCCTAAGCATGTCTTCAAGGGTTTGGATGGTGCGTTCAGATTGCCCATCCGTCTGTGGGTGATAAGCGGTGCTCATATCTAAACGTGAGCCGAAGGATTTGTGCATAGCTTGCCACAGTTCAGAAGTAAAACGCGCGTCACGATCAGAAATGATGGAGGTTGGCACTCCGTGCCTTGATACCACTTCCTTTAGGTAAATGTCTGCAAGAGTAGAAAACTTATCCGTTTCTTTGATAGCCAGAAAATGTGCAGACTTGGTCAGTCGATCTACGATCACCCAATTGGTATCGTTTCCGCGTTGAGATCTAGGCAGGCCAGTAACGAAATCTATGGAAATTTGCTCCCATTTCCATTTAGGTATCTCGGGTTGTTGAAGTAGGCCTGATGGTTTCTGATATTCAGTCTTGACTCTCGCACAAGTCAAGCACTTACTGACGTAGGTTGCTATGTGGGCTTTCATGCCAGGCCACCAATACGTAGTCTTGAGGTCGTGGTACATCTTATCCGAACCAGGATGTACTGAATAACGAGACTTATGTGCTTCATCCATCACAAGCTCGCGTAGGTCTCCATACAGTGGGACCCAGATGCATCCGTTAACATAGTAGGCGCCGTCTTCCTTTTGTTCCAGCCGTTGCCTCGATCCTCGTAGGGACTCAGCCCTGATGTTTTCTGTTTTCAATGCTTCAACCTGAGCATCACCAATCTGAGCGGGAAGGTTAGATTGGATGGTAAGCTGTAATGCACGTACACGCTTAGGTATAGCATCTTTTCGACTGAGGGCGTCGGCCACAACATTAGCCTTGCCCGGATGGTATTTGATGGCGCATTCATAATCGTTCAAGAGCTCAACCCATCGGCGTTGACGCATGTTTAACTCCTTTTGCTTGAAGATATGCTCGAGACTCCTGTGATCGGTGTAAATGGTGCACTTGGTACCGTACAGGTAATGTCTCCATATCTTAAGCGCGAATACAACTGCTCCCAGCTCCAGATCGTGAGTAGTGTAATTTCTTTCGTGAACCTTGAGTTGGCGTGATGCGTAGGCAATGACCTTGTCACGTTACATCAACACGCAACCAAGTCCTTGGATGGAAGCGTCGCAATAAACTACAAAATCATCTGTGCCTTCAGGCAATGAGAGGATAGGCGCGCTACAAAGTCTATCCTTTAGGTGTTGAAAAGCGGATTCCTGTGCATTACCCCAATGGTAGACGACACCCTTCTGGGTCAGTGAAGTGAGAGGTTGCGCAATCTTTGAGAAATCCTTGATAAACCTTCTGTAATATCCTGCCAAACCCAAGAATTGGCGGATTTCGGTTGGTGTGCGGGGTGCAGGCCAGTTCTTGATCGATTCAACCTTAGATGGATCCACGTGAATTCCATCCTTGTTTACCACATGGCCTAGAAAGTGGACTTCGCGAAGCCAGAAGTCACATTTCGAAAACTTGCCATACAACTGCTCTGTTCGAAGAAGTTCCAGCATAAGCCGTAGATGTTGCTCGTGTTCCTCCTGACTCTTAGAATAGATCAGGATATCGTCGATGAACACAATAACGAACTTATCCAGGTAACGCTTGCACACTCGGTTCATGAGATCCATGAAGACCGCTGGTGCATTCGTCAGCCCGAATGGCATAACCAGAAACTTGTAATGGCCGTAACGAGTTCTGAACGCTGTTTTGGAGACGTCCTCCTCTCGGACTCTCAGCTGATGGTAGCCCGATCTCAAATCAATCTTGGAGTAATAGCTCGACCCTTGCAACTGGTCGAACAAGTCGTCAATACGTGGAAGACGATAACGATTCTTCACAGTCACCTTGTTAAGTTCGCGATAGTCAATACACATTCTGAAAGTACCATCTTTCTTCTTTACGAACAAGACTGGAGCTCCCTAGGGCGAAGAGCTAGGACGTATGAAACCCTTTTCCAAGAGTTCTTGTAGTTGTGTGGACAGTTGTTCAAGTTCCGATGGAGCTAGACGATAAGGTGCTCGAGCTACTGGCGCTGCTCCAGGAGCTAGCTCGATTTGAAACTCAACTTGACGATGAGGCGGAAGACAAGGTAATTCCTCAAGAAATACCTCGGGAAAGTCACGCACAATAGGAATGTCTTCAATTCTCTTTTCTTTCGTTGATGTGTCAGTAACGAGTGCTAGAATGGCAGTGTGGCCCTTTCGCAAACACTTCTGGGCCTTAAGAAAAGAGATGATGCCTTCGACAGCGCCACTCTTGTCGCCACGAATCACGAGAGCTTCTTCACTAGAGCAAGGAATGCGGACGATTTTCTCCTTGCAAACAATCTCCGCTTGATGATGAGATAGCCAATCCATCCCAATAACGACGTCGAAACTACCAAGTGTGATAGGAATAAGATCGATAGAGAAAGTCTGACCAGCTAAGACGAGGTTACAACCTTTAACTATGTGTGTGGCTTCAAGACTTTTACCGTTAGCTAGTTCTACCGTGTGTTTGGTGTTCAAAGGTGTTGGAGTACGCTTAAGCATTTGGCTAACTTTTAAGGACACATAACTAGTATCGGCACCCGAATCGAATAAAACAGTAACAAAGAAATCATCCAGAAGAAACTTACCCATCACAACGTTCGGATCGTTCCTTGCGTCAGCCTGACCAATAACGGAGGCACGACCTCTGGCGCCATTGCCATCATTGTTACTCCCGTTTTTGCCTCCACTGTTGTTCTCGTTTCCTTGGTTGTTGTTCTGATTCTGATTTCGATTCAGTTGTGGACAGTGCCTCTTGAAGTGACCCTCAGCACCATACTGGAAGCATCCCTTATTACCCTGCTGATGTTGCTGTTGGTTCTGAGGAGCTGGTTGTTGTTGTTGGTGATTCTGATTCGCAGGACGTGGGTTCCTGCAATCCTTGGCTTCATGACCCAGCTTGTTACACCTCAGACAGCGACCCTTGTGGCACCGCCCGCTATGATGCTTGTTGCACCGGTTGCACTTAGGGTGGTTTCCTCGGTATCCACCATGTCCTTGACTACCAGAAAGTTGCTGACCAGGACTCTGGTATTCATCAGTCTTTCTCTGCTGAGACTGAACTGAGGTAGAACCCTTGCCCAAATTTCTATCCCACTTGCGCTTATTATCATTGAGAAGTGGTAGCGCTGATACGTTTGGGCAGCCTGTTCTGCTCAACTGCCTGATCAGTGAGTTGGTGCGCCAAACGAACGACTTGCTGGATTGTGGGAAGGTTGGCCGCACTTACAGACCCTTGGATTTCCGGGACTAAGCCTCTGAGGTATAGCTTGATTCGCCTAGATATGGGTTGTGACATGTTAGGACATAAGGTAGCCAAGTCGTTGGACCTCTTTGTGTATGCCTCAATCTCTGATCCTTCCATCTTCAAACCATAATACTCTATCTCAAGTTTCAGAATGTCGTCCAGGTGGCAGAACTCTTCCTTAATCCAATCCTTGAAGTCGCTCCAGAGGATGGCATTCGCGTCTGCCAACCCGAGCATCTGAACCTGTGCGTTCCACCAAGAATACGCTTTCCCCTGCAACATGCCAGTAGCGTACTCTACTCGTTTGCTGGTAGGGCTTTCACTCTCTTCGAATGTATATTCTATTCTTCGGATCCAGTGTAGAAGGCCGATTGTCCCTTCAGTGCCGTCGAAAGTGGGAGGTTTGCATTCCAGGAATGCCTTGAAGGTGCCCATGCGTGTTTGAAGGTGCATGGGTTGACTCCCGGTTTGGGTTGCTAAGGCTTCAGCAATCCGTTCGTTAATCAAGGTCGTCAGCTGACCCTGGGTCATGTCGAGACGTCCACTCATGATCTTCACATCGAAGGAACACACGTAAGAAAGGTGTCGCAAGGTGCGTAAGTGTTGAGTGACAGGAGAGAGTAAGCACACAAGGTTCAAATAACAGTTATCACATTAACTAATGCATACCATGATCAATGTACCATGAAACTAACAAGTAGGCAACCTAAATCATATCACCTAGGATGTTGAGTCTTGCACGTAGAGCGAAGCGTCGTTGTGGATCGTTGAGCACTGTACAGGTTATAGTCTGGTTTTATCAAAAACTTTTCCCTTTTTAAAACCAAGTTCACTATAACCAATGGCTCTGATACCAATCTGTCACACCCCCAAAAATCCACCATGCGGAGTATCACCGCTTGGAGGCGTGACATGACCAAGATCGAGCCGCCAATCATATTGAACAACATAATTAAGTAAATAAAACCAAACACAATACGATTGGTGACCAAAAGGAAGTAAACCGATTTTAGGTTAACAGCGGAAGCATAAAACATAAGTTGAAAACATAAGTCCATAGTTCATAAGTTTAAAGTCCAAAACGTAGGTTTAATAAGTTCATGAAGTTTATTCATTAAGTACGGGACATATCAGTTCGCATCCCACAACGACCACCTCCATGTGCAAGCTCCGTAGCATCTAATGACCTGCAAAGCATGTAATAACGAGTCAACAACAAAGTTGAGTGAGTTTACGGTTGGTTGTCCATTTTAGAGTTGTTTCCAAAAACATAGTTTAATCTCAATCGGCTATCCAGCCGTGGGGGTTACCCCATAGTTCGAAAACGTTTATTTGTTAACCATCCCATGTCCACCTTCCCTGGCTATCCAGCCCGGCACTTTGGCCGTGGGGAGCTGCCCCAGTATTTTAAACTACCAGACTCGTTTATCATATCGACTACTAACAAAAATCAATTGTGCCCTAGCGTCGGTGTTCTATCACCACCGACCTGCCATAGTCCATTAGTACACACCCGTCCAACTGGCACGGTGTGAGGTTTGTTAAACCTAATAGCGCTATTAACTAATGACCCGCTCTCCATAGCCTCGGCGATTAAGTCGATACAAAAAGGGAGGGACTTCGCTGATAGAGTTCTAGTCCAGTAAGTCTAACACGTCCCAATAGGACGAGGAATTTACATTCTTGAACACGTCTCAAGGACGAGGAATTCGCATTCCTGAACGCGTCTCAAAGGACGAGGAATCCCTATTCCTATACCCATTCCCATTCCCACCGGGAAATTACCATGCTTTGAAGAAAAGTGTGAACTCACCTCGGTTTGCTCGGTTAGATTCTCAAATATAGCTAACAGCCAAGGTCGGTCAATCACGTCCTAGTATGATTTACCAGTTAGTCATTTAGTGGCTTACAAATAGAGCACAAAGTTCCTACACGTATCTATCACATAGCATGCATTACTTTAACTGTTTATGCCCGTATATATACGTCCCATCCATTCCCCACTCATAATCAAACATACGATAGTGCACGTAACACATATAACAAGTTAGATCATTTACCGATAGCACACTTGACCTTTAGACACGCAAATTACAGCTTATGTCATTTCAGCATAATTATTCAAAACCGGGCTGTTTTCGGACATTTTAATAAAATAGTTAATTTATTCTAAAAATTCCCAAATTTTTACAGAATGTCTTAAACGTTCCAAATTTTATTGTGTAAAAATATCGGGGTCCGGTTCCTTACCAATATTTTATAAAAATTCATTTTCCGGACTGAACTCAGATTTATATTTTTCTGACCACAGTCCACGAGATAATTTATTTAAAATTCATCGAGCGTCCGATTTACGAAATTCCAGTGGGGTAATTACAAATACATCGGTGGTCAACTATGGTATAAATTTCGTGATCAGACTCCACACAGATTACAAGTTATAACAGAAAACAAGACGCACCTTTTCAGCAGAAAAACTGCAGCTCTAGCTGCTGTTACGAAAAGACGCTTTAAAAATAGTAAAAGGAGTCCAAAAATTACGATTCCAGTGCCATTAGAACCGTATTTCATAACACATAAATCTAGACTTCAGAAAACACATTTTTCATTAGGTTACGGTTCTGTTACAGCCAACTGAAGTTGGCTGTAATCACCAAACAGCCCACTGTTCAGCTTTTAACTTCCTATCTTGCGTTCGATTGATTTCCGTTAACATGTTTAGTGATCACAACAACATCAAACATCAATATTGACTAACAAATCATCAGATAATCACAACTATGCAGGATTTATAAGATTTACACACATATCTTTTCTTTATCCATCATTAAACACTTATGTTCAAGACTTTGAGTTTGTTCTTTAATGTTTCAATTTTCAGCCATTAAATCAACTATTAACCACTTAAATAACATGAAAAACGAACGGATCTAAGTTCTTACCACTAGCTCAAGGCTAGGGGAGTTCGAGTGTAGAAAAGTGATGGATAAAAGAACACGGAAGAGGTCCTTCAAGTTCTACAAGCTTCACACTTCATGAATCGCCTTCTAGCATCTTTGTATGATCATGGAATGCATGAGATTGAGTTGGATGATGATGATGATGATGTTTGTGGGTGCTCTCGGCTGGATAGAAGAGAGTGGAAGGGAGTGGAGGTTGGTGTTGTGTGTTGGTGAAAATGAATGTCTTATCCTACATGTTATATTATAAACCATTTTCCACTATTAACCATAAGATAATATGCATGGAAGATATTAGACAAGTGATATTAAAATAATCAATTTGTCAAAAGTGTGTCCCCTCATGGGGAATATCCGATCGGTTGGGGGTGTTGGGCCATGTTTCAAATTCAACTAACTAGTTAGCACTAGTTATGTAAATTAGGTGATTAAGTTACTCATTAGAGTGTTTATATATAATATAACGGGTGTTAGGCTATTCGGGGACCCTAACTGGCTCAGAAAAGGAAAAACAATGTTAATGACAATATTTTTATGTTCCGGGTTAAGTTCGGTTGTTCGGTTGGATACTGTTCCGTTAAAGCGCTTAATTAATCCGTAAAGCGTCCAATATATATATTTTTGTGACGTTTTTACTTTTCAATACTCAGGAAATCATAACGGACTATTTAATGACTTTTCTGTACATTACTAGTGTGTTAACAGGCGCATGTAAATATAACACAGATATCAGAAAGCAGTTACGTAATTCCACACAGTCGTCAAGCACATTAATTATTATTAATAAATTGTACGGAATACATGAAATTATGAGGGTTGTCACACGGAAGACCAAGAAAGAATAGAATTAGAGCAAATGATGAGCAAAGAAAAAAATATAAATGTCACCGGTGTTGTGGGTATGGACACCAACAAAAAAAAATGCAAAAATTCGGCATCGCAAGATCAACCATCAACAAGTAAACGGGAAAAAAGAACAAAAGCATGTGAAAATAACTAAACAAAGTCGAGCAATTTACCTTTTTGGTACCCAAATGGTCAAAACTTTGACATTTGTCTTTTTCATTTTTGGATATTGTTACATGGAATTTTTGTGGTTGTTCTTTTGGGGTGATTTTTTGGTATCGTAATGGATTAACGTTTTGGCATTTTTTTTTTTTTAGTTGATTGTCAATTGTATTTTTTATGATTGTTACTCTAGTTCGTGAGGAAAAATAATGAAAAAAAAAATAACTTAATGAAAAAATGCAAGTAGTGAAAAAAGACAAAAACTAGTAAAAAAGGGTAAATATGCAATTTTCTAAAGTTTAGTAAAATGAAGGGTAAAATAGTCTTTCTATAATTTAATTTTAATAAATTAAATCAAAATGGGTAAATTTGTAATTTTACTAGTTAATAGAGGGGAAATATGGAAAATAATTTTTGGTTCAGGTATATATACAATTTTAAAGTTTCTAAGGGGAAATATGCAAAAAAAACCCATATATAAAGTAGATGATTTCCCTAATCAAATAATGTTGGGATCTAATACGTAAATCACATCTAAGTTGGTCAAAAGAGTTTAACACTTTAATCTAACAAATAACAACTTACATTATGTGTGAAAAGAATTAAAACATGCTACTTATTTTAAGTATACTATTGTTATTAGTTAGAAACAATTTTTTTAAATAAAATGGACGTATCATGTTCAAAATTGTGTGGACAAAATATTTTAGTTTATTAAATTAAGAGATATGATTAAAAAAGATGCATTTATAACTCTTTATTAAAAGAGTGATTGACGTGATTAATAATTTTGAAAATGGATAGCAGGTGGGATTCGAACCTAGCCCTCTACAAAAACCAAATCTTGTTCTTACCACCAGACTACACTTGTATTAATTTTAACAAATATCACCGTAAATATAATATTCTTTTTTTAATAAATATAGTTTTTTTTTTAATTTTGGAGGCCCTATTTTTCGGAGGCCCCGTCGCCTCCCCAATAACACTAACTGGCCGGCCATGCAGCCGACATCAATCTCGGCGTCACTACATCTTCCGGAAGCGGCAATCGCGGGCTGCTGAAAGGAAAATAACTGTTCATGTTAGAGATAAAATGATTGTTGGTTTCAGCGGCGATTGAAATGAAATTAGATTTTGCTTTTTGTTGTCTTGGTAAATATCAAGGGAGCTTGTTTCATCCGCATTTCATTCCGAGTGTGTGTAGTGTACATGGTGAAGCTGTCGAACGCGTTAATCGGTAGAGTAGATACGGATCATAATATGCAAATTACTAATTTACCCTTTTGCCAAACGTGATACTTACGGAGAGAACTTTCTTGCAAAATAGATAAGTGGCCGCTAAAGTGTTGCGCGTTCACATGGTTTAGGATTTCAAAATAATCTAAGTAGCGGTTAATGTGAGTGTGTTTAGAACGTTGATCTTGCAATATCCAAAGGAAATTGTACAAATATTACTATATATTTTTTTGAATAGAAAATGACAGACCACTAGAGTATTATTGTGACATCAGCAGAACCATCTGATCATATCTATCTACACTAGGCATTCCCCTTGTGGGAATCGAACACAGGACCTATTGGTCCTAAAGTCTTATCCCACACCAAGATGCTACTAAGCTATAAATCCATAGACTTTTTGAAGATGACTGAAGTATTACTATATATATCATGTAATTATCTTTTATTAACTTAATCTGTATAGTATTACAAATAAATTAACAATGTTAGAAATAAAAATTTCCTTAAATTAGTGATGCTTCGTAAAAATTTGTAATTTTTTGAAGACAATTGAATTGTATAATAAAAAAGGCCTAGTATATACTTTGTATAGATCCGACCACGTTAAATTAAAAATTATACTATTCGGTATCATACGGTACTACAGGACCTAGTATAGGCTTTTCTATACAATACTAAAGTTGTTAATTTAACAATATTAGTATTTTTATAAAAAAAATGTTTACTCTCATTTTTATAAAACTTGTTAAAGGATAAATATTGTATAAACACGTTTGTTTAAAAAAAAAAAAAAAACCCTTCAATAAGCCTCATATAAGTCTATATAATACCCCAACTGTCAAACATGTGACAACAATAGTTTTTATTGGAAATTAAAACGTTAGACGCCCTAAATATAGAGCTATACGAAGCAGTGGATGTGTGAATAAGTGAACCCAAATTATTTCGTCTTGACATCGATTATGTCTCAAGGGGTGGAATTGGTTAGTGTGCAGCAGCTGTGGTTCTAAGGTCATATACTCATATGTAGTCATAAAGCCCCTTATGAGGCGTTATCCGACAAGTGATGGATTGTGTAAGAGAGAGCCTTTATATAACTTGAGTGTGTATTGGGGTTATATATGTATGGGCTTTATATATATGTATGTATGTATATGTGTGTGAGTGGGGAATGATTGATCACGCCGGGAAATGCATCGCGGGAGGGAAAAAATTACCCCATAGCGTCCGCCATAGTGATGTTAGCGGTGCTATGGTGGCGCTATGCCCAATTTTGCCATCATATGGTGCCCCGTTACACAAGACCTAATAAGGAAACTGTTCAACACTTTGATGGCTACCAGGAAATAACAGATGTATGAATGAGAATATGATGGAACGTTTAACTTTTGATAATATGCCATATTTTTTTTCTTCATACTAAATTCATTCTGGCACATTTTATCCCTTTGGAAACTTCATATGACCTGTAATTGGTTACGCTAGTCACTTTCATGTCATTTTTTATTTTTAACTACTTCTATACTTCCGTACGCGTTGCGTACGGGATCACTGAGAAGAACAAAAAAGAAAATGTAGAAAAAACACTAAACGATAACCGAAAGAAAATCAATCAAAAAATTTTTATGGTAATGATATTGTTCGTATGAAACCGTTGTCAGAGATGAGCAAATGGTACTAGGTGCCGGTACTGAATTTCCCGAACCGAAAGATCATAATTACCAATTCGGTACCGACTTTTGGCGTTCTTGGTACCGGTTTTTACCTTCATATACCAGTACTGTAATCGGTATTTTTGGTACTAGTACCGATTCGGTATCGGTTGGCACCGAGCTCATCCCTACCCCTGAAACTAAAAAAAAAGAAATCATTAACAATCGAAGAAAATCAACAAAAAAAAAAAAAAACAAAACATTGTACGATACCATTGTCCGTACGGTACCCGTGATCAGGGATGAGCAAATGGTACTGGGTAGCAGCATCGAATTTTCCGAACTAAAAGATTTTCAATATCAATTCGGTACCGACTTTTGGCGTATTCTGTACAGGCTGGTGCCGGTTTTTACCTTCATGTACCGATACTGAACAGGATCGTACCGGTATTTTCGATACCGGTATTTTCGATACCGGTTAACACCAAGCTAATCCCAACCTCTGTTACTAAAAAAATCATTAAATTAAAGTTAAAAAGTAAAGAAAAGAATTATTATTATAATATTAAAAGAGTAAATTACAAAACTCGTCCTTTATGTATGTATGTTATTGCAAATCATGTCCTTTGTCTTCAATAATTACATTATACCTAATGTTAACAAATCCTAACATGGTATATCCTTTACCCCAAACCAAATTAAAATTCTCAGTTAAGTTTAGTCACGTGGGACCCACGTGAGGGCATTAATGTCCTTTCCCCTACACCCTTCCTCTTCCCCACTCCACCATTTAAGAGCCACCCACCTACCATGGTCTCCCTAAACTAAACCACCACCGTTTGAGATATCAACTGACATGTTCTTATCCGATTATTAAGTCCCTGTTTTTAGAATATACATAATTTAATTTTGGATAGTCCAGCCTTTCTTCGATTTAAACATTCTATCAGTTTCGACAGTCTATAAACACCAGTATCAAAACCACATCAATTAATTGAATATACATACTGATGTTCAATACAAGAAAATAACGAAATCAAACCTTCACACTCAATTTGAACTCATCTTTCTTCCACAACCCACTTCTAACAAACCAATCACCCTCACAAACCCTTCTCAACGTAGCTAAAATCAACCCAATCGCCGTATCAGCCACATCATCAGTTAACACATAAGGAGTATTAGTAACCCTAATCCCCTTCTCCTTACAATACGCCAAATCAACCTTATGTAATCCGACACTGAAACTCGATACGATCTCGAGAGCCGGTAACGAGTCGATCAATTCTGCGTCGGCGCCGATGTGCGTGCTCCCGACCACGGCTTGGATGTTATGAGCGTTGTGGTTGAAGAAGTGGGTTTTGTTGGGGAGGTTCCATAGGCGGAAGAGAGTGAAGCGGTTTTGGAGTTGTTCGAGGTATGAGGACATGGTGGTTTAGTTTAGGGAGATGATGGTAGGTGGGTGGCTCTTGAATGGTGGAGTGGGGAAGAAGAATAAGGAGGTGTAGGGGAAAGGACATTAATGCCCTCACGTGACTAAACTTAACTGAGAATTTTAATTTGGTTTGGGGTAAAGGATATACCATGTTAGGATTTGTCAACATTAAGTATGATTAATGTAATTATTGAAGACAAATGATATGATTTGCAATAACATACATACATAAAGGACGAATTTTGTAATTTACTCATATTAAAATAATAAAATATTAAAAAAACTATATATATATATATATATATATTATAATAATATTAAAATTACTATTTGTACTGGTTCCAAACAGGAGCGTACCGGTATTTTCGATACTAGTACCGGTTAACACCAAGCTTATTCCAACCCGTGATACTAAAAAAATCATTAAATTAAAGTTAAAAAGAAAAAAAAAGAATTATTATTATATTATAACTAGGTTATAACCCCGTGTATTACACGGGTTAAGTAAATAAAAATCAAATAGTTAATAACGAAGATTGACAAATTAGAAAACGATATTTTTAAGACGCGTTTTTGATATGCAAACAAAATTTTGTGTCATGTATGATCAAAACGTGTGATGTTTGTCAAGTTTACAAATATGAAAGCATTTGAACCATCGATTAGAAGACCACCTTTATCATCGACTTTCTCACAAATTTTAACACTCATGTGAACATATATTTACTAACCCAAGTTTTATTTAAATAATAGTGGTCTTAATTTATTAGTTCTAAAAGTGTTAAAATATCCGGTTTAGGCATATAACAATTAGCCAAATAGATAAACTTATAGCTACAAAATAATATTTAAATATAAATTAATCAGATAAGTATAAATTATCGGTAATTATTAAATTATATAGCTTTAAAATTTAATATTTTATGAAACTTTATCCGTAATTTTTTAAATATTTGAAACATATATTAAATTTAATAATTTAAATTAAATAATAATTATCTACAATTAATGATGGTCTACAATAATAATTTTATTGGTTTCTTTTATTATATAGTATAGATAGATTAACTTATTTAAAATAAAGGTATATGTAAACTCAAGAATAATCGTTATAAGTTCAAAGCCTGTTTATGTAAGTTACTATCCATATGTATGTAAGTTATAATATTTTTGCACGTGCAACATCATTTCTCTAAATATAGGTGATCTAAATACAAACTTCGTATCATCTTATGTAAAATAATTATTAGTGTCGACATAGTACACTCTTGAAACATTATTTATCAAAACTTTATTAAAAATAACAACCTCTTTTATAGATAAACTATTACGATTAAATGATTTAATATATAAAAATTAGCTTATCAAATTTTTAACAATATTTGAAACATATATTTAAATTTAATAATTTAAATTAAATAATAATTATTTACAATTAATGATGGTCTAGAATAATAACAAGTGTCCTTTAATTGGTTTCTTTTATTATATAGTATAGATAGATATTAGAATCATAAAAGTATTAAAATAACTATATATATTATTATAATACATTATTAACAAGATTTGAGCTAAACTAAGTAGATTATTATTTATAATAATAATTTACAAATAAAACAACACAACTTGCAACAAAGCAATGCATGAAACACCATATTAACACATAGTACAATACCTTAATGCTAAAACCTAATGCAAATTAATAGTATATAAATATAAATTGTGATAGGTTGGGCCTTGACTGTGCTTCTTATTTTCTCCTGGCTGGGCTGAAGCCCATGTCTTGACTGCTAGACTGATCACTGATGGGTCTTATGCTCTTTCCACTAGAGATGTACAAAACCCGGTTTCGGCCCGAAGTAGTTCGATTTATAAACCAAACCAGTTTTTTAGTTTGGCGTCAAAGTGGTATGGTCCAAACCGGTTCGGGTTAAGAACAGGTTTTAGGGTTGTAAACCTCAACCCACCCAAACAAAGTTGGATCGGGTTCAATACCGGTTTTAGCATTTAAACCTGGTTTTTTATCAGTTTTTTTAGGTGGGCTCAAACCAGTTCAGACTGGGAACCGATTCTCAACACAAAAATCCTGAACCGTCGGGTCGGGTTGGACACAAACCGATTTGGGCAAAATCATTTTTTTACCGGTTTGATTTCTGGGTCACCGGGCCCAAACCAGTTTTTTGTACACCTCTACTATCCATTGGTAAAATGGAAAACAGGTCTAGAGGATGTGGATTTTCAGTTTCAAGCAGTTTTTGTGTTCTGTTGTGTTGCTTTTGCTATTTATTGTTTATGTTGGATTGTTGTACTTTGTTTTATGTCCCCCTTATCTCCTTGCTATGGGTTGGCTTTTTTTTAAATGAAATTATCGCTTGCCTTTCAAAAAAAATCTGCCGATGAGCCCAAGTCCAAGGCAATTTAAAAGGAAAGGTAGAGTAGGGAATGAGGGAGGTTGGGCAACACCATTTTCTTTCTCTTCTGACGAAAATGTTGCAAATGAAGTTTACCTAGCTCCTTCTGACCCACGTGGAGTTGACCCAGCTCCAGGTTCACTCTGCCCGATTGTCGCAAGCTCCCCATGCTTCACAGGCCGAACATGGTTTCCTCTCAACCTGATACTACTGTGTGGGCCTGCTTGCTGGTTTTGTTACATGGGTTCCTCCACAACCAACAAACTCATTATTTGGGAAGTCTATATATGACTCATTTTTTGGACATCATAATTTTTATGAAACCCATGAATGTAGGTCTAAATATTCTACCAATTAGACACCTCAACAACAAGTATGCTTGTATTTTGGCTTGGCAGCTGAGCCCATTTCTTCCTCATCCTATCACATCCAGATATGATCACTAACCTACACATGGTTTCCTAACTCATATGACCTCGGATATTGGCATTGTCCATGATGCGACACCATTTCTCTATTCAGTAAGAGTGATCATCGGCAATGGTATAATGCTTATTATCTCTGGTATGGGTCATGTTTTACACAATGCACTCTTGACACTAAAAAATGTATTCGTTCACGGCTTAACCAAAAATCTCCATCTATCATCAATTTGTTGACAATCACCCAATTTCTATTGTATTCTCACACTGTGGTTTGTATATTCATTTACTACATATACAATCTATATCTCTAATAAAGCAAACCATTGGGGGACACATGTCACCCAATGGTGCAAGCCAACTAAGCATCCACATGGGCAATGAGGTGGCAAAACTCAAATGAGAGGACATGTGGCATAGCTATGGTGAGAGTATTGGAGAGGCTTATTATGTACGCTTCAATTGCTCCCTCTCTCTCAATTTTTCAATCATCTTTCCTTTTCTTATTCAAAACCCACTTACGCTCTCTCTCGATGACCGTGTAATTGGTTTCTTTCCTAAATCAAATTGTTGACCATCTCTCTCAATTATCAATCGCCTTCTTTCGAAAACCCTAAAACAAAAATCATCTGCCTCCATATCTGAATCAACCCTGTGCGACAACCTTCAATCCATCTTCAAGACCCAAGACTCTACAATCGACGGTAATGTTTGATTCGTTGATCTTCTTATTAAATATATTTGATTTGTCTTCCTCTTCTCTATCAATCATGTTTATACGATTTTGTTTCTTCTTATTTGAGGTGTATTGTTCATTCAGGTGTATGGCTATTGTTCTTTCAAAATTAGGGTCTGATCAAACCGGTCGCTTTTCCTCGGTATTCTTTTCATTTGTCTCTGTCAAAATTGAGTTTATATTGCAAGTTCTTTGCTTTGTTTTAATGTTGGTTGCTCGATATCATGTTAAACATTGATGTTCATCTGAAATCTAAAATATTGAATCATATTTGATATTTTTTTATATATGTTAATGTGTTTATTGCTTGAAATATAGAATAATTTCTGAAATTTGTATTCTTGATTTCTGTTTTTTGGAATCGTCTTTGATTCTATCGGTCATCAAAGGGCCGTAGCCGTCTTCCGTCGGCTAGGGTTCCATCATGAAACACTCGCGGCGGCAGATTCAGGGAAAGACCTATTGAAGTTAGGGTATTTCGATTCCATTGAGAGAAAACTAGGTAAGAGGATTGATTTTAATGTGTTTCTAATTGTTGGGTAGTTTATTTTATGAATGATTTATCCTCTTTTTTTACATTGAAACAGATTGATCCTCGACATGGCTATAGTCAAAATCTTCAATTTTGTTATGCCAAATGGATTCACTGTTAGAGTAGACAAGCTTTTTCTATTGGTAAGCTTCAACACTTACTGTGTGTTTGTGATTTAAAACAAAGATTTAAACTAATATATAGTTTTGTATAACTAAAGTTTAGATAAATAAAATATGGAATATGAAATAGTGGATGAATCACTTTAATCAGCAATCTGATTGTGAGGAGAATGAATATGATGTATAATAGTATGTTAAAGATTACAACTCTATGATACACTTGAGGCATATAAAATAAGAAAACATATGACCGAAACCTACTTTTAAGAAGAAATAACATATTCGAGTTATAAATTTGAATGTGAAATGCAGTAACATTTTTAAATTTGAAAATAGACGAGTGAATGATATTGTTACATATTATAATTTTTTAAAAAGGACAAGCCTTTTCTATTGTTATGCCAAATGGATTCACATTATATTTTCTCAGGCTTGATATAGGGGAAGGGAAAGAGGTGGATCATGAAAGATCCTAAGAACAAAGCTTCTTCAGCAATGCATCAAGTATCTTGGCCCTGTAAGTATTAGAGGTGCAAAATGGGTGGAATGGGTAACTGAGAAAATGATGGAATTTGTTTAAATCGGCTTAGGCTGCCACGAAAGACTTATTATCCAGCTTTTTGTTTAAATGCCTCTTAATCTTTTGTATTACTAACACAATTCATAACATATACAGGCACGAGTTTATGATGGATCTTCTCATTTAGGCACGAGTTTATGATGGATCTTCTCATTTGGATGAGCTTAACCTTTTACTATGTGAAAGGTATCTTTTTTTTCAGTGACAAATAGAAAATTAACTGAAATGAGTCAAAAGGTATGCGGGGGGCCACCAACAATGGGGTGTGAATTTATGACATGGCACGAACCCAACACGAAATTTACGGGTTTGGGTTTTTTCATAAATAGGTTCAGATCAACTTTGAGTCGAACCCGTGAACATGTTTAGCTAATTGGGTTGTGTTCGTGTTAATTTGGCAAGTTCGTGGGTTGTGCGATTTAGCCCATTTAATTATTTTTAGTGATTTATATGTGATTTTAAAAAGTTTTTATGGTTTGATAGCTGGGATGAATGTGTAAGCATGGATCATCTCATGGCCCATAACAAAGACAACCTTGAGAATCAAAAAACACCAAAAATATGAATCTATCGATCTCCTTCTTCACCATTCTCGCAAATCCCCTTCTAATGCCATATGTAAGTCCACGAATCTTTAGTTCTTATAGCTTTCAGTTTTATCTTGATTGATAATCCCAACAATCATTTGATTTTGGCATATTGTCTAAATGATAATCCCAACAATCATTTGTTTCTGGCATATTGTCTAAACTGTTTGTTAATTACAAATAAACGATTAGAATAGAGATCCAAATGCCTCCTTTTGGCACATGTTTGAAATCGATCGATGGTTAGTTTTAGTGATACATCTTAAGAGTCTTATCATCATTTGGTAGAATTGCAAGTATAGGGAACACCGATGGGACCCTAAGCGGCTTATAGGATCGGGTGGCATGCCCTCATCACATCCTTTAGCTGAAAGAATGCTATTACATGAACTTCTTGGTCACACCCCTCCTCAGGCTGTTTTCATAATTTAGTTGATTTGATCTGTGTTTTATGTTAAACGGGTCAAATGGTTCAGATTTTTAAAAAAATAGCTAAAAAGGGAACGGGTCAAACGGGTTGCAAGTTATCAAAAGTCACTTTTATTGCATACAACCTCTTAAATTGCTTCTCACAGATTCAGATTATTATTATGTTGAGCTAAAAAGGGACGAGTGAAATGGGAGAGACTGTTGTTTAAAAAAAAATTAAATTGAAGTAGTCTTGATTTTTGTAATCAAAGTTAACATATTTATTATTTATAAAAAAATAAAAAAAACTGGATGAAAAAAGTGTTGGTAGGTTAAAAGATTTATTGAACAATAATAATGTAAGGATGATTATATGATATGCAGGTAATTGCTGGTGGGTTATTGGGGATGATGACATCAACAATTATTTACGTGATCTCACATTCAGGTAATAATGCTTGAATTCATTTTGCATCAAGGATGAATGTTTGAAATTTTTTAATCTGAATGTGAAGATGGTGCTGGTTGTTTGAATTTATAAGGTATTGTGTCTTTTCTTTTTTACTTATCATTGTATTGATTTTGTAAAAACCCTTTGTTTTGGTTTTTAGGTACATAATTTCAATACGAGTAGAGGATTGTACAGGAACCGCAAATCTAACTCTATATTAGATGAGGATGGACAAGTTACAAGTAAGACAACAAATGTGGTGTACAAGGAGATTTTTAGTGAAATTTGAATTTTATTTT
The DNA here is from genome assembly GCA_030545235.1 of Helianthus tuberosus. Lineage (NCBI taxonomy): Eukaryota > Viridiplantae > Streptophyta > Magnoliopsida > Asterales > Asteraceae > Helianthus > Helianthus tuberosus. The sequence goes on from CM060423.1 coordinate 210,818,583, forward strand.
GTACTTTTTAAACTATCATATATATTTTTAACTATATTTTTTAAATATAGAATAAAATTTCTATCTTCTTTTTATCATGCAGGATTGTCAATGTGATAGATGCGGTTACGGTACAGAAGATGCGAATCAAGTTTTTGTTAATTGTATTTGGGCCCGAAGTATATGGTGGCAAATTGCGGTTTGGATGCGCATACCCCCTACGACTAATATGTGCAGTTTAAAGGAAGTGGTGAAAGCTTTGACTGGAAACATAGGGTCGGCTAGATGGAAGAGAGTCGTCTACACGGTTATTCTGGGTACGGTGTGGCGAATCTGGAATGCAAGGAATCTTAAAGTTTTTGAGGGGCAGTTTGTTCCAACCCGGAGAACTGTCGATCTCATAAAAGAAGACGTCTTCATTTGGATTTCTCATCGCACAAAGTTACCAAAGCTGGACTGGGATAAGTGGGCTGAGTTTAATGTTTCGGAAATTTTGTAATGGCTGTGCTTTTGTTTTCTGTTTCCTTTCCGTTTCTTTGTAGTTGTTTTGTCCAATGACTCAACCCGCCTGGATGAGATTCAATTGGATCGGGAAGTAGTTTGTGCTGATTGATTTTTTTTCTTATTTGGATAACTAGATAAGTTGGCTACCAATGTCGAACACCTTTTTAGGATTTGCTGAAAGTGTCATCATCTCATCAGGTCATCAGGTAAAAGTGTTGATTTTAAATGTGACATTTGTTATACAACACCATCTTATTCTTGAAAATATTTCTTAGACAGGTCACTCACTTGGTGGCCTGAAATCAATATATGTTGTTGCTAAACTCTACAATCTATACATACGATTGCACAAAATCAATTATGCATGCCAACGATATAGAAAGATGTGAGGAAAAATCAATTAATTAAGCCAGTTTATCCTGTTATATGATTAATTTGTTAAAAATCATTTAACTAAGTCAATTTCATTTATGGTTTTGTAGATGTAAGGCCAAAACATGGATGATGCAGTTGCATGTTGTATATCATTTGCAGAGAAAAAGGAAAAGACTGAAACACAACACACTGATGCTTGATATAAAGGGACCATACGATGGCATCTAAAAGGATGCTTGATATAAAGGGACATTGATGCGTGAGAGACAAGAGACATTTATGTCTGACAACTTAATAACGTAAGACAAAAGACATTTTGTTAGTACTTTTCATTATATTATTAAGGTATCAAAATGTTTAGTTAGTGCATAATGTGCCACTTACATATATTTCTTGTGACGTCATCATGTAATGTGGCCTCCCACCCATTGAAAATTCTTATGTGTTCAACCCGTGTATCATCGAATATTTCATTTCAAAGTAAATAATATGGTTTTGGTTGAAGCCCGCGTATTACGCGGGCATTAACCTAGTTTACTACATATACAATCTCAAGTTGAGGGAATAGTGCCATGCAGCTGCCTGGCACTTCCCTATTGGACTATTGGACCAGCTCATTTTTAATTTAATTTTATTCTCAGTTTAAAATTACGCTTTCGTCATTTGTTTAAAATTACGTTTTGCCCCCAGCTCAAAATAAAATTATAATTTTGCTCCTAGCTTAAAATTACGTTTTTGCCCTCGGTTCAAAAACTCACTTTTAATTTTGTTCCCAGTTTAAAATTACGGTTTCGCCCTCCGTTTTAGATTACGTTTTTGCCCCCAGTTCAAAATAAAATGTTGTTTTTTCCTCTAGCTCTAAAATTACGATTCTGTCCTCAGCTCAAAATTACGTTTTTGCCCACAGTTCAAAATAAAATTATGTTTTTCCTCCTAGCTCAAAATTATGATTTTGCTCTCAGTTTAAAATTATGATTTCGCCTCCAGTTCAAAATATAATTACGATTTTGCCCTCTGTACAGACATACATGTTATGTTATGAGAGATAAATATTCGGCTTATTGCCCCGCAACGCAGGCGGGGCAAAAACTAGTTAGAAACATAGAGTCCTTCACATGAACAGGAAACAAAAAGAACTACCAATAATAAAAAAACCATATAAAAGTCTAGAAAACCCACAACTTTTAGCCACTAATGCATGCAAATGAAAGACTTCCAAATGATTTGATTAAGGTGCAAAGCCATAAGCAGTTTATCAGCAAAAGGGAAATGGTTATGAAACAATTTAAACAAAAAGAAAAACTATACTGGAAGTATATTATTTAACTAGTTCTATACCCGTCCAGTGGACAAATATATTAACGGTATAATGACATAATTATTTTATTGTTTGTATTCTAAACATTATTTGCAAAGTAAAATACGGGATAATAAAGCAAAAACAATAATAAATGAATTATCGTAAACACTTTAACCTTCTCTTTCTTGACATGGTGTGTATCTCGGCTTCAACAATGTCATCTTGATCCTATTACAATACATAATACGTTAGAACGTAAGAAAAGCAATAAGGAAAGAAGTATGATAAACAATTTAACCTTCACTTTCATGTCATAGTGTAAGTCAGCTTCATCATGAACATGTACTATGCAAGATATCACATGAGAACAATAATAAAAGAATTTAACCTTCACCTTCACTTTCAACACAATAATAGCTGCAAAAATAAAATGTTGTAAGATTAAATATATTATGTAACATTATTTAATCTATAGCCATTATAATCATTTACATAATAAAGATCAAAATATATAATAACCTATTATTTAAATTAGTTGGTAATTGTTGATGGACCATATTGCCCTTAGTAACTAATTAGGTTTCCTCCTGGGTGCTTATATAAGGAGAATGATATGGAGGTTAAAGGGTTACTCAGTTACACACCCCATAAGCATAACATCAATTCGACCTCCTCTCCTAGCCGATATCCCTTTTCGGTTCTCTAAGCCCCATCATCAGTCAGCACCCTAAGGAGGAACCAAATCACGATGACAAGCATGTCGAACTCGATTACTGGATTCTCCACAGGACTATCTGCTGTTACAGGTATGATTTATTGTTTTCTTTCATGATCAAACAGAACTGAACCAACATGTGGTATCAGAGCATATGTTGATTAGTCAGTTCTGTTTTCGTATCCATAATTCTGGGATTGAAACTTGGAAAACGAAATTTTTTGAAATATTATGAATCAACAGCCGTATTCGAGTAGGTATATATGTTCGAAATCCCTGTTTTCGGAATATATTAATCATATGTTTACTCGAAATCTAAAGGGTTATGTTTTTATGACCGAAATCTGTTTAGAAAAGCCTTAAAATTCAGGTTTCGGGTTCCAGAATTCATGTTTTCATTTTTAGGGTTCATCACGTTCTTAGTTATAATTCGAAATATCCTTTATGTTTAGGAGTATGATTTGAATTGTTGTATGTTTTTCCTGTTTTTGATCTAATTTTCCTAATAAGGATTTTCGAAATATGTTAATAAGATAAACAATTATGATTTTCGATTTTTTTATGATAGAATTAGATCAAGTTATAATGGGAAAGTATATCACAATTCATAAATTTCGAATTGTCAGTTGTTATAACCATAAACAACTGAATCGCACAAATCAGATCACATGATAAGATGATCTGCTCGCACAAATGGATCGCACAAAACTAACGGATCGCACAAAAACTAACGGATCGCACAAAAACTAACGGATCGCACAAGGCTTAATGGATCGCACAAGTTTACCTTGGGCCTTATGGATCGCACAAGCCTTGGGCCTTATGGATCGCACAAGTCACTTGGGCATAATGGATCGCACAAGTTCACTTGGGCCTTATGGATCGCACAAGTCACTTGGGCTTAATGGATCGCACAAGTTCACTTGGGCCTTAATGGATCGCACAAGTTTTGGGCATAATGGATCGCACAAGTTCGATCCGCGCTAACGGGTGGTTTGCTATTAAATAAATGGTTTTGTAATTTACTTAGTTAATTTAATCAGAATCAGATAATGTTTTGCAAAACCAGAATAGCTTAACTTGAATGAGCTTTTGATATATCATTTCTGGCCAAAGCTGACTTGATACATATACTTATCATTCAAGTATTACGAAAAGCTATGTTGTGTGTGCATCATAAGCATGAATGTCTTAATTTCTGGCCAAAGCTGATTTAATTCATTCATAGATGGCATACTCAACAAGTGCATAACTAAAGTGATTGTTTCAATTTCTGGCCAAAGCTGATTTGTTACAACCACTTTGCACAAATGCTTAAATGATTACACTTCTGGCCAAAGCTGTTTTGTCTTCGTTTAAGTAGAATTTTTTAGCTAAGTCTATTATTTTGATGTTAGTAATAGACAATATCACAGCTTCATAATGTAAAATGGTCATTATTTATGTCTGCCTTAGTTTAACGTGCCCTTAGATCACATTAGGACTTCTTCTTTTGTATCATAACTTGCTCATCTTATTTCCACTATCAGCACCAAATTGCGGAATTCCACCTTTAACTGGTGAAAACTTTGCTGCATGGAAGGATGCCCTCATGCTTACACTTGGAGTGCTGGACTTTGATTATGCTCTAAGAGAGGATAAGCCAGCGGACCTTACTCCACAGAGTACTGCTCCTCAGCAGTTACTTCATGATAAGTGGACTAGAAGTAACCGCATGTCTCTCATGTTCATGAAGCAGTCCATTAATCACTCTATTAGAGGAGCTATTCCTGACTCTGACGATGCTAAAACCTACTTGGCTTCTGTGGAGGCTCAGTTCAAGGGGATGTCTAAAGCACACGCTAGTACTCTTATTCTCAAGCTGGTGACAACTAAGTATGATGGGAGGAGTGGCATTCGCGAGCACATCATGATGATGAATGACATGGCCAATAAGCTGAAGGGGCTGGAAATGGAAATCAGTGATGGTTTCCTTGTTCATTTCATCATTACTTCGCTTCCTTCGTCCTTTGAAGCATTCAAGATCAATTACAACACTCAGAAGGATAAATGGACGATGAGTGAGCTGGTCGCCATGTGCGTACAGGAGGAAGAGCGTATGAGGATGGATCGCCATACTGATGTTGCCAACTTTACTACCTCCAACTCTAAGAAAAGGAAGAACAATTATCATAGGAAGGATGCTTCAAAGGTCCAAAGACCTAATTCTAATCCTAGTACAAGTGCAGCTTCCAGCTCTAAGAACTCCTTAGGCAGTATCCGCTGCAAGTTCTGTAAAAAGACAGGACACATGCAAAAGGAATGCCCTGACTTCAAGGAGTGGCTGGCTAAGAAAGGTAACGATTATTTTATGATACTTGAGTCCTATAATTTAAGTGTTCCTGCTAATTCTTGGTGGTTTGATTCTGGTTCTATGGTTCATGTTACCAATTCTACTCAGGGATTCCTTTCAATCCGGAAGCTGGAAAGAAACCAAAGAACGCTTAAGGTTGGGGATGATCGAGAATTAGAAGTGAAGGCCATTGGAACATTACAATTAGTTATGAAAACTGGTTTATGTATTAAACTTTATGATACCTTATATGTTCCTGAGGTAACTCGGAACCTTGTATCAGGACCAAAGTTAGACATGGACGGTTTTATTGTTTCCCATGGTCATCGCAAACTCTCTATCCATTATGATTCTGTTCTTTATGGTACTGGTATTCTGGATGGTGGTCTCTATAGATTAGAACTAGAAGATAACTTTTCCAAATCTTTGTTGTCATATAATATTAATGAATCACTCACAAAGATGGAAGAGAAACGAGACTTAGAAACTTCATCCATGTTGTGGCATCAGCGTTTAGGCCACATTTCAAAAGAACGATTAAATCGTCTTGTGAAGGATGAAGTCTTACCTCCTCTCGATTTCTCTGATTTTGGAACATGTGTCAAATGTCTTAAGGGTAAAATGACATTAGCAAATAAGAAAGGTGCCACTAGGAGCTCTAATTTATTAGAACTCATTCACACTGACATTAGTGGTCCCTACCAAATCGCTGGCATAACAGGACATACTTCATTTATCACTTTTATTGATGATTATTCTCGTTACATGTACTTGTATCTTATTAAGGAGAAATCTGAATCTCTAACAACTTTTAAAGATTATAAGGCTGAAGTTGAAAAGCAATTAGATCGTCAGATTAAAGTTGTGAGATCAGATAGAGGCGGTGAATATTATGGAAGACATACTGATGTGGGTCAAGCTCCTGGTCCATTTTATGAGTTTTGTAAGGGCCAGGGGATTGTGAACCAATACACCATGCCTGGTACACCTCAGCAGAACGGTGTAGCTGAAAGAAGAAACCGTACCCTTATGAACATGGTGCGCAGTATGTTAGCCAACACTAATTTACCATTATTCCTCTGGACTGAAGCGTTAAAAGCAGCTGTTCATATACTCAATAGAGTTCCTTCTAAGTCTGTCCCTAAAACTCCTTATGAACTTTGGACAGGAAGGAAACCGAGTCTTAAATATATGAAAGTATGGGGCTGCATTGCTGAAGCAAAACTTTACAATCCTTTCCTAAGGAAACTTGACCCTAAAACTGTTACCTGTTTCTTTATCGGGTATCCTGAGAACTCTAAGGGTTATCGTTTCTATTGTCCTTCCCATGTCACCCGTATTGTTGAAACCAAGCGTGCCGCGTTCCTGGAGGATTTCAAGGTCAGTGGGAGCAGTACCAACCCTTACGAAGAATTGCAAGAAGTACAAGACGCGGGGGGGGGGGGGGGAGAGACTCGTCGCTTACCATTACTCCGATTACTCCTCTTGTACCCAATGCAACTACTGTACCTGAAGCTACTGCACCAACTCAAAATTCACCTCTACAATCAGAACCCATTATACCTCATGACGAAGGCACATCAAACGCTCAAAACCACGACAACGCTGAACCCGATAACCCACTCAGGAGGTCATCTAGGCAAAGAAGGCCTACTAATTGGGATGATTATGTTACCTACCTGACTGAAATGGATGCTGGAAAGCTCAATGATCCTATCTCTTACAATGAAGCCATTAGCAGTGATCAGTCTTCTGAATGGAATAAAGCGATGATTGATGAGCTTGAATCCATGAAGAAAAATGACGTTTGGGATTTGGTAGAATTACCCAACGGAGCCAAACCCGTAGGATGTAAATGGGTATTCAAAACAAAACTGGATCCGAATGGTAACGTTGAACGTTACAAAGCGAGATTGGTTGCAAAGGGCTACACTCAGAAAGAGGGAATTGATTATCAAGAGACGTTTTCACCTGTCTCTCGTAAAGATTCATTAAGGATCGTCATGGCCCTAGTAGCTCATTTCGATTTGGAGTTACATCAGATGGACGTTAAAACCGCTTTCCTTAACGGAGATTTGGATGAAGATGTTTACATGAAACAACCTGAAGGCTTTAAACCTGAAGGTCAGGAGCATCTAGTCTGTAAGTTGAAGAAATCCATTTACGGGTTAAAACAAGCATCACGTCAATGGTACCTCAAGTTTGATGAAGTCATGAAGAAGCAAGGTTTTATGACGAATCAAGTGGATCAATGCACCTACCTCAAGATGAGTGGGAGCAACTTTACTATTCTTGTCCTTTACGTTGATGACATTCTATTGGCAAGTAATAGTTTAGACATGTTGCATGAGTCGAAGCGGTTACTTTCGCATAACTTCGACATGAAGGATCTCGGAGAGGCTTCTTACGTCATTGGCATCGAAATTCACCGAGATAGACACAAAGGGATCTTAGGATTATCCCAAAGGGCCTACATAGATCGTGTCCTTACGCGTTACAACATGCAACAGTGCAAACCCTCCGTCGCTCCAGTAGTTAAGGGAGATGTTTTCGGTTCATTCCACTGTCCGACAACTGAGGTTGAGAAGGAGCAAATGAGCCAGATACCTTACGCGTCAGTAGTCGGGAGCTTGATGTATGCTCAAGTCTGTACTCGCCCAGATATCGCTTATATTGCTGGAATGTTAGGCCGTTATCAGACCAATCCTGGCCTAGATCACTGGAAAGCAGCTAAGAAGGTACTTCGATATCTGCAAGGGACGAAAGACTATAAGCTGACTTATAGAAGAAGTGATCATTTAGAAGTGGTGGGCTATTCTGATTCTGACTTTGCAAAGTGCAAAGATGACAAGAAATCCACTTCGGGCTATATCTTTATGTTAGCAGGCGGCCCAATCTCTTGGAAGAGTCATAAACAACAGTTGACCACAACTTCCACAATGATGGCAGAGTACATTGCTGTTTATAACGCAACCTGTCATGGAATGTTGCTTAGAAATCTGATCACTGGACTCAAAATTGTTAATTCCATTTCTAGACCATTGAAGCTTTACTGTGATAATTCAGCTGCCGTTAGTTTCTCGAACAGTAACAGTTCGACTGGAGCTGGTTTATATCTTGATACAAAATATCTGTTCGTACGTGAACGAGTTGAGGAAAATAATCTTTGTATCGAGTATATTAGTACTAAGGATATGCTTGCGGATCCGATGACTAAAGGTCTCCCTCCTAAGGTTTATGAAGAACATGTTCGTAATATGGGATTTTGTAAAGACCTTATTTAAGCATATTGTACTAGCTTATGTTTTATGTTAATGAAATTTCCTCAGTTTGATTTTGTATGTCTCTTAGAATATGTTCAACCGGTATAATGACATATTGACAAATAAAGTTACAAATCAAACAAAGGGCTTACGCGTATTTTGATCATAACGATTAGGTTTTAAATTAAGGCTATAGTATGATTAATGGGGGTCCTGAGTCGCATAATGATTCAACGGCTGTATTTCTCTGCTATAGTACTTGTTTAAGGCTAAAATGAGTGTTAACTCCTGATCAGGCTTATCTAATACTCATAGTAAATGATTACTCGGCTAAGTGGGAGAATGTAAGATTAAATATATTATGTAACAATATTTAATCTATAGCCATTATAATCATTTACATAATAAAGATCAAAATATATAATAACCTATTATTTAAATTAGTTGGTAATTGTTGATGGACCATATTGCCCTTAGTAACTAATTAGGTTTCCTCCTGGGTGCTTATATAAGGAGAATGATATGGAGGTTAAAGGGTTACTCAGTTACACACCCCATAAGCATAACATCAATTCGACCTCCTCTCCTAGCCGATATCCCTTTTCGGTTCTCTAAGCCCCATCATCAGTCAGCACCCTAAGGAGGAACCAAATCACGATGACAAGCATGTCGAACTCGATTACTGGATTCTCCACAGGACTATCTGCTGTTACAGGTATGATTTATTGTTTTCTTTCATGATCAAACAGAACTGAACCAACAAATGTTAGATATATAAAACAAATCATCAAACAATTGGGAATTCAATCTCCAAAATTACCCTTTTTAAAATCTATCGCCTCTATTAAAAGAGTGACGTTCCATTTTTGTGATTCGAGTTGATATTGGTGTGATACGATTCGCTAACCTCAAGTTAACCGACACATGACATAATATTTTTTAAATGTATAAGTTTCAAATTAAACGGAGAAATAGGTCAACCCATGAATCTGCTAGGTCGACTCATATGAGACCCGTTTAGCTACACGTTTTAACCGGATTGACCCAAAACTGACCCGGCCGTTTACAATAACCGAAACCCATGAATTTCACATTAGGTCCATATCGTGTTTGCATAAACTTCGTGTAAGAAGTTCACACTCCTTGATCACTCCCAAGTAAGGAAGTAATAAATAACTATATATGTAGCAAAAGCATTACCTGAAGTTTATGAAATACATGTGACGTTGATCTTTTAGCATCCATGATGAGTTCATCATGCTTTTCCAAGTGTCTATAGTATGTCTATACATAAACGATGAATACCCTACAATGTTAATAACACGAGGACTTAAAAATTTTAGAAAAGAAATTTTGATAAGAATGAAATCGCTAATCCCTACACATTCATACTAGTTGATTATGTATTAGTATAAAGTAGTTTAGAAGGTAGTTATGAAGTTCGGGGACAAACGAACTCAACGATTTCCAATCCGCTTCTCCCTATGGAACTTAAATCTTCAAACAACAAGAACCTTTGGCTCTGATGCCAATTGATAAAAATACGAGTTGCAGGATTTTACAACATAGAATTTTATAAAACCAGAATTTACATTTTCAACATATACATTTTCATGTTGATTACGTCATCAGGGAATAGTGTTGGTAACTGGTTGGCCATTTTGGGCGGCGACTTTTGATTTTTTTTCTTTTTTTAGTGATTTACATGTGATGCCAAATTACAATTTTATCTCAGGTGTAAAATTACGATTTGGCCCTTGATTCAAAATAAAATTTTGCTTTTGCCACTTGCTTAAATTTACGATTTTGCCCTCAGTGAAAAAATACAATTTTGCCCCTAGTTCAAAATAAAAATATGGTTATGCCCTTAGCTAGAGTCCTGCCAAATTACGATTTGGTTCCCAGTTTAAAATTACGATTTCGCCCCCAACTAAAAATTACGATTTTGCCCGCAGCTAAAATATTACGATTTTGCCCCCATTTCAAAATAAAAAAAAATGTTTTTGCCCTCAGTTAAAAATATTATTTTACCTCCATTTTAAAATTACGATTTTACCTCCGCTAAAAATTGCAATCTTACCATGGTTTTTTTTTCTTTGGCAAAACCATGGTACTATTTTATTTTACTTTGTTCACTTAATTTTGTTTTTATTCATGCCAAACAGCTGCCTAGCACTCGCTAATTGGTCCTAACAAATTATTGTTTTGCCCCCAACTCTAAATTACACGTTTGTCATCGTTTTAGTTAAATTTTTTTTATCATAACTATAGTACTCTTTTCCTTTAATTGGTTAACTTGATGAATCTTTTTTGATATCGTGTTATAGATAGCATGTATAACTAACCGACATAAAGGCGTACATCTTATTAACCTAAGAAATACTCGGTTTAGCGCCCCGCAACGCGGGCGGCGCATTACTCTAGCTGTCTAACACTGGCTCATTAGTCCTGAAAAATTACACTTTTGCCCTGAGCCCAAAATTACGGTCTTATCATCGTTTTTTTTTTCATAGCAAAATTATAGTAGTCTTTTTTTAATTGATTGAGAATTATTCGGCCATTGCCCAATTCAAAATAAATTTATATTTTTGCCCTGTCTCAAAATTTACGCTTTTGCCCTCAATTAAAAAACCCATTTCTAATTCTATTCCCAGTTTAAATTTACGGTTTCGCCCTCCGTCTAAAATTACGCTTTTGCCCCCTTCAAAATAAAATTATGTTTTTGCCCCTAGCTCAAAATTACGATTTTGCCCCCAACTCAAATTCACTTTTTTGCCCACAGTTCAAAACAAAATTATGTTTTCCCCCATAGCTCAAAATTGTGATTTTGCCCTCAGTTTAAAATTATGATTTCGCCCCCAGTTAAAAATATTTTTACGATTTTGCCCTCTGTTCAAGCTTATGATTTCGCTCCCATTTCAAAAATTACGATTTCTCCCTCAGTTAAAAATTAGAGTGAATTGCAAGTTTTGTCCTTTATCTTTAGCCATTTTGCAGGCGCTGTCCTTTATCTTTAAAGTTGACGAGTTTTGTCCTTTATGTTTCTAAATCCTACACGTTTTGTCCTTTAGGCCTAACCTGGTTAATTTTTTCAGTTAAATCTGATCATGTGCAAGGCACATGAGGGCAATTTTGTCATTTTACCTTCTAGGGACTAAATATGTATAATCTGTTATATATATGGGTTGTTGTGTATAAAACAAAACTCATCAAATCATCATCATCACAGCCTCTTAAACTCATCAGATTATCATCATCATCTTCAACTTAAAAGATGAATTTAATCATCTTCCATATCCCTCTAAATAATATATGGTACAACCCACAAGCACCATTCTCAGGAACCACCTATCACCACCACGGCACCACCACTCAAGAACCACCTATCACCCTCGTAGAATCACCGCCATCACACCACCTAACATCTACCACCGCCACCACTCTCAAGAACCACCTATCACCACCACGGCACCACCACCATCACCGATCACAACTAAACCCTAACCTACCACCACCACCTCTCTCTCTCTCTACCTGCAACCTACCACCACCACCCCTCTCTCTCTCCTCACTCTCTACCTGCAACCTGCCACCTCCACCTGCCGCCGACCACCTCAACCCCAAACATCTGAAAATACAACCCACCGCCATCTCTTTACCACATGCAACCCACCCTCAGCACATATAAACCCTAGTCCCAAAACAGATCTAAAAAACGATGGGGGAGTTGGACCGATTTTACATATCAAAGCTTACCTGCCGCCGGAGTATGGAGGTCGGATCCGACATTTGTGGTGTGGGGGAGGTGTGATGGCGGCGGCGCTGATGATGGCGGCGACGATGATGAAGGCGGCGACGATGATGAAGGCAGCGGTGTAGAGGTGATTATTGGTGGTTAATGGTGGCGACAGAGAGAGAGGGGTAGAGAGAGAAGCAGGGGTTAAGAGAAGAGTTAGAGAGAGAGAGAGAGAGGTAGAGAGAGAACCAGGTTTTTTAAGTTGAAGATGATGATGATGATGATCTGATGAGTTTAAGAGAGAGAGAGAGTTTTGTTTTATACACAACAACCCATATATATAACAGATTATACATATTTAGTCCCTAGAAGGTAAAATGACAAAATTGCCCTCATGTGCCTTGCACATGATCAGATTTAACTGAAAAAATTAACCAGGTTAGGCCTAAAGGACAAAACGTGTAGGATTTAGAAACATAAAGGACAAAACTCGTCAACTTTAAAGATAAAGGACAGCGCCTGCAAAATGGCCTAAAGATAAAGGACAAAACTTGCAATTCACTCTAAAAATTATGATATTGCCATCGTTTTTTTTTTTTTTTGCAAAACTATAGTACTGTTTTATTTTGGTTGGTTGACTCAGTGTAACTTTTATTGTTTCAAGCAGTTGTCTAACACTCGCTCATTGGTCCTGACAAATTAGTATTTTACCCCAGCTAAAAATTACAGACCTGTTATTGTTTTAATTTTTTTTAACAAAATTATGGTAGTGTTTTCGTTTAATTGGTTGTCTCGATGTATTTTTTTTAGATCGTGTTATAAGTAGTATGTACAAGTAACATAAATACATGTTATGAAACTAATAAATATTTGATTTAACGCCCCGCAACGCGGGCGGGCATAGGTGTAATTTTTATTCGTCTAGGCATGCCTGGTACATGCTCATTTGTCCTGAAAAATTACAATTTTGCTTGCAGTTTAAAATTAGTCTTTCCATCGTTTTAGTTTTTTTTAGTAAAAGTATGGTAGTGTTTTTGTTTTAATTGGTTTACTCGATGTAATTTTTTTTTTAAGAACGTGTTATGAGTAGTATGTACAAGTAACCGAAACACAGACATACATGTTATGAGAAAGAAAATATTCGGCTTATTGCCCCGCAACGCGGGCGGGGCAAAAACTAGTTACATACAAACGAATGAGTTTGACCAGTATTTATACCCAATATTGCCTTGGGGAACAAGGCATTAATTTACGTACATATACATAAATGACCCCTATTCTTTACATACTTGATATAAGAGACTCTAAGAAGTAAGAACTAACTTTAGACTATTGACCTAAACGACCCATAACCATAACGTAACCATCATGGATATGGAATTAACATTCAACAAGTGGACAAACGGGAATTTCATATGACTCACAAGAGTTCCTAAGGGACAAATTACTAAACCTGATGCTTGCTGGAAGAGACACCATAAGCAATGCCCTTTCTTGGTTCTTTTATCTCCTCGCTCAAAACCTGAGTGTGGAGAACAAGATCCGAAAAGAGATCCCAGTTGACTAGTATAAATACCCCATCAAAGTACAAGCCAAGTACGATTTTCCTGAACCTTCGTCTTACTTTCTCTCTCTATCAAATACTTATCCTCATGCCGGAGGGTGGTCGCAGAGGAACCCTCCCATCTCTGCAGCGAGCCTAACAGTTTTCTCTTTTGCAGGTTCAGGTCCTCGATCTCTCTCCAATGTCCTAATTCATATCACAGGCTCCGGCCTTTTGATTTTTGGATCTTCAATACTAAACCCGATGCTTGCTGGAAGAGACACCATAAGCACTGCCCTTTCTTGGTTCTTTTATCTCCTTACTCAAAACCTGAGTGTGGAGAACAAGATCCGAAAAGAGATCGAGTACAAAATAGGTAGCTGGAAATGGAAAACTTTAACCATATAGGATTTGGAGGGCCTTGTTTGTCGCAACCCCTGATCCCTATCTCCTGGGAACGGGCGGCCGCGAGCCAGTTTTGGTGGTATCTGGGTTTGTCAATTTGGCAGCGGAATTTACATCAGGACCGTAGTTAGGAAATATTTTATTAGAGTAAAATACCACGTTGTTATAGCATTAAACACAATGGAAATTCCCAAGTTTTTAAGTACACACATTTTCATAAGGATAAAACCCTATTTTATTTAAATAAAACATCTATTCATTTTAGGTAACTTTATAGCCACTTTTTCAAGCATTCAGTGCTGTCCAGCTGGCTTCTATTTGGCTTTCACATTTTGTTACCTGAAATGCGTTTAAAAACATTTGTCAGTGGAAATACTGGTGAGTGAATCCCAGTTTAATTAATTTTAATAAAAACCATTGTACAGTATTGAGGGCGGTCACGCAATTACATTTGTTTCCGTCTAATCAATTACCACCCACGGTACTGTCAACCCGACTTGTGGTCATGTTACTCCTCGCAAGGCAGTAACAAATTTTGTATACAAAACCCAACATACCGACGATAATTGTAGAATACAAATACTCAATCACTATTTAATATATCATTAATTAAGTGAGGTTTTGTAAAAACAGTTTGCAAAAAGGAGATTACTCACATTGTTGTCTTAGATTATCCTTTAGGATTTCCTGGTGATTATTTATAATTTACACAAATGCACACGTGTTAGTATAATAACCCATTATTTATATTAATGATACCCTCCCCGAGACGGCATTCCAACGACTACGTCGGGCAGAACCACGACAGCCGTTACGGAACCCTAGATCAATCGGGCAGCGTATCTAACACGTAACCGGGGTTATCATACTTACAATGGAGCAGAACTTCGTTATTTAGGGGGGGTATTATGCCCGCTATAGAGCTTATACTACAGAAAATTGAGAGAGAAAGTTGTTCGTGGTGCGAATTGAAACTGAAGGCTGAGCTCCCAATTTATAGGAGCTGATTCGCAGCTCCTCGCGGCCCGCGTAAGGTAAGACCAATGTCTACGCGGCCCGCATAGTAGGGGTGTAGGGCCTAGCTTGGCCTAGTTAGCGGTATAGGGTCGACACGCGTGGTGACACGTGGCAGCTCAGGGTGTCGCCTGACCGTCTAGCTGTCGCGGCCCGCGTAAGGTCAAGGGGGTGGCTTATGCGCCCTGCGAGAGACCTATTTTTCTTGTTTTTATTTAATTTTTATAAAAATAAAGGTATTCGGGGACCGTTTTCGCATACGAGGTGTATTTTAGGACATATTAGGGTATTTTAAATATATTAGGGCGTCGAAAAAAAATATTTTGGAGGGTTGTTATATCCTCCCCACCTTAATTTAGAACTCGTCCTCGAGGTCTACTTGAACAAGTGTGGATATTTTCTTTGCATTTCTGATTCAAGCTCCCAAGTGTATTATGGTCCTCTTTTGGAGTCCCATTTCACTTTGACCAGAACTAATCTCTTGTGCTTGAGGTTCTTGACTTTCCTGTCTTCAATCTGTAGAGGTCTTTCTACAAATTTTAACTGCTCATTTACCTCTATATCCTTAAGAGGTACCATTAGTGATTCATCAGCTAAGCATTTCTTGGGTTTAGATACATGAAATACATCATGTATTCCTGCCATTTCCTCTGGCAGTTGTAGCTGACAGGCTACCGGTCCTATTCTTCTAATAATCTCAAAAGGTCCAACATACCTGGGACTTAGCTTTCCCCTCTTGATGAATCTTACCACTCATTTCCAAGGAGAGACTTTTAATAACACTTTATCTCCTACTTGAAATTCTAACGGCTTTCTCCTGTTATCAGCATAACTCTTTTGTCGATCACGTGCTGCTTTCAGTCGTTCCTTGACTTGAATGATCTTGTCAGTTGTTTCATGTACTATCTCAGGTCCAGATAGTTGCTTTTCCCCAATTTCTGCCCAACAGACTGAGGTTCGGCACTTTCGTCCATAAAGTGCTTCGAATGGTGCGTCATTGATACTTGTGTGATAACTGTTATTATAAGAAAATTCTATTAATGGTAAATGACCGTCCCAATTACCTCCGAAATCAATTACACAAGCTCTAAGCATATCTTCCATTGTCTGAATTGTCCTTGCGCTTTGTCCGTCCGTTTGAGGATGATAAGCTGTGCTTAGATTCAACTTGGTTCCCATGGCTTTTTGGAAACTTGTCCAAAAATGAGAGGTAAAACACCTATCCCTATCCGAAACAATTGATAAAGGAATTCCATGTAAAGAAACTATTTCATTTACATATAATTTAGCTAATTGTTCCATACTGAAAGTTTCCTTCATTGGTAGGAAATGAGCTGACTTAGTTAGCCTGTCTACAATCACCCAGATTGTATCATTACCTTTCCTGGTTTTGGGTAATTTAGTAACAAAATCCATTGTTATCAATTCCCATTTCCATACTGGCATCTCTAACTGTTGCAATAAACCTGAGAGTTTCTGATGTTCAGTTTTAACTTGTGAGCAAGTTAAACATTTTGCAACATATGCTGCTATATCCTTTTTCATTCCTGTCCACCAGAAATTTTTCCTTAAATCCTGGTACATGTTATCACTTCCAGGATGCATCGTATACTTAGACTTATGGGCTTCTTCTAATATACGGTGACGTAGGTTTCCTAATTTAGGTATCCACATCCTTTTCTTATGGAATCTCCAAATTCCATCTGTTCCTTGTTCTAATTCCTTAATCATTCCTTTTAATTTTTCAGTATCTTCCTTGATTATTGATTCTTGTGATTTCCTAATCTGCTCATTTAAATCTACTTGTAGATTTAATTTAAGAGGACGTACCCTTTTTGGCTTTTCGTGATACTTTCGACTTAAAGCATCAGCCACAATGTTTGCTTTTCCTGCATGATACTGGATATCACAATCATTCACTAAGCATCTCCATCCAGCGTCTTTGTCTCATATTCAATCCCTTTTGCCCAATAACATATCTTAAACTCTTATGGTCTGTGAGAATAGTAAACTTACTACCATTAAGGTAATGTCTCCAAATTTTAAGGGCAAAAATTATGGCTCCTAATTCTAAATCATGAGTGGAATAATTCTTTTCATGATTCTTAAGTTGTCTTGATGCGTAAGCTATAACCTTTTGGCGTTGCATCAACACACATCCATAACCTAACTTAGAAGCGTCACAATAAACTACAAAGTCTTCAGTTCCTTCTGGTAACGCTAGTATGGGTGCGTGGGTTAATCTTTGCTTAAGAATTTTAAATGTTTTTTCTTGTTTTGTTCCCCATTCAAACTTAACAGATTTACATGTTAGCTTAGTTAAGGGAATGGCTATCTTAGAAAAATCTCGAATAAATCTTCTATAATAACCGGCCAATCCTAAGAAACTTCTAACCTCGATTGGTGACTCAGGGGTTTTCCATTTGGTAATTGCCTCGATCTTGGTTGGATCTACATGAATTCCTTCATGATTAACTAAGTGTCCAAGAAATTGTACCTGTTCTAACCAAAATTCGCACTTTGAAAACTTAGCATAAAGCTTTTCCTTTCTTAATAAAATTAAAAGTGAGTGCAAATGCTTTGCATGTTCCTCTTTACTCTTAGAGTAAATGAGAATATCATATATAAAGACAATTATGAATTTATCCAAATATGGCTTACATATTCGGTTCATCATGTCCATAAATGCGGCTGGGGCATTGGTTAAACCAAATGGCATGACAGTAAATTCATAATGACCATACCTTGTTCTAAATGCGGTTTTAGGAATGTCCTCTTCCTGTACCTTTAGTTGATGATATCCTGACCGTAGATCGATTTTTGAGAAAAATCAAGCTCCTTGTAACTGATCGAACAGATCATCGATTCTTGGTAATGGATACCGATTCTTAATCGTGACAATGCACATACGCATCGATCCGTCTTTCTTTTTGGCGAACAAAATTGGTGCTCCCCAAGGTGATGAACTTGGCTGTATGAATCCTTTCTCCAACAATTCGTCTAATTGTTTCTTAAGTTACTGCATTTCTGCGGGTGCCAAACGGTAAGGTGCTTTAGCAATCGGTGCTGTTCCTGGTATCAAATGGATTCGGAATTCAACTTCTCTGTCTGGAGGTTGTCATGGTAGTTCTTCTGGAAATACATCTGCAAACTGGGATACTACTGGAATATCCTTCAATTCTTTCCCTTTACTGTTAGTGATTATAGAAATCAAATACACTAATGACCCTTTTCTTATATAACTTGTTGTTTTCATCACATAGATGAATTTTGTGGATCTAGATGGTTTATCTCCTTTAATCGTGATCTTTTCACCCTTTGGTGAATTTACTTGAATTGACTTTTGATCACATAAAATACTGGCTTTATTGGCTATTAACCAATCCATTCCTAATACAACATCAAATCCGGCCAGATTCATTGGGTAAAGGTTTGCAATAAACTTTTGGTTTAAAAATTCTATTCTTGCTTCCTGCAAGATTTCAGAAATCCTAACGGTTTCTCCATTTGCTGTTTCTATTAGGCATTCTTGTGGGAGTTTAGTTAATGGTTGATTGAGAATTTTTCAAAATGAAGTATTAATAAAACTTTGGTTCGCACCAGAGTCAAATAATACTTTAGCAAAAACATCATTAACTAAAAACGTACCGGCTATCACGTCCGGAATCATCTTGGCCTCATCTGCAGTTAGAACAAATGCTCTAGCATTTTTGGTATTCTTGTTGTTTATGGCTGGAACTAGTTTCGGACAGTTTGGCCTGATGTGACCTTTTTCTCCACAGTTGAAGCACATCCCATTATTAGGTTTCATCCTGCAATCTTCCTCCTTGTGCCCTGGTATCTTGTAGAAATTGCAATAAATGGAGCAGTTTCCCGAATGCTTCTTCTTGCAAGCCTTGCAGTAAGGTGCAGAGGTAGAACCTACATTCCTACGGTTGGTATTACCGTAGCGAAATTCCTGGGTAATGTAACACCCGTTCTTAAAGATTAAGGTTTAACGTATTATTTACGTAAAACAGTCATGTAATTAAGATTACATATGCATTGGAAATACGGGTTTGTTAAAAACTTTTACAATTTAAGTGATATACATAATGTGATTTAATTCGCCGTTTAGAATAACGACAAAACAACGTTGCGGAAGCTTTGTTTAACGTGTGTTCGGTTCTTGCTCGATGCTTAATCTTCATCCGGGACTCTCGACATTCACCTGTGATCAAAACCAACTTAAAGGTCAGTTTTGATAATTAAATAACCAATATAACAAGGAAATTAGGAAAATCCAACATTGATATCTTGATCCACAAATGATTAATTGAATTCTGGCCTCCACCGTAACTTACGGTGGTCACCGTAAGTTACGGTGGCCCCTGAATGTCAACTTTCCCCACCGTAAATCAGGGGTAATCTACCGTAAAGGTTTTAGCTCCACCGTAACTTACGGTGGCACCGTAAGTTACGGTGGCCCCTGCATTCGGCCTTTCCATTTTGCCGTTTATTATCACGAAAACTTGCGTATCTTTCAATCCGCTCATCCGTTTGACCTACCGTTTCTTCATACATGTTTGTAATTTGATCCCCCATCATATGGAGTTAAAATCCTACATCCAACATAAGAAATTTTGAGACTTCTAAGCCTTTGACTCGTTACCTTTTTAGCGAATTTTAACCTGTTTATGCATTTTATCAAACAGACGTATTTATTTGATTCCTATATCTCATACACTTCTTCAAATTAATGTTACCTACTATATTAGGTTCTAATCATAGATTTATTACACAATTTAAACCCGTTTTCGCTCGTATGCTTATTTTGACCCGTTAAGGGTATTTTAAGCACTTTAAAGCTTGAAATCGCTTTCATTACTTTCTAGCATTATAGTTCTACATTTCTTATCTAGAAATCTCCCACTACAACTATATATGTATTGGGTTTAATGTGAATATCTATATGTTCTGAGTTTTACCCCTCGGATTACCATTTTACGGCAAAGTCTCATATAAAGCCCTTCGACCCAAGAATTTACATCCTTCACTACCTATACTCATTCTAAGCATATATTTAATCATAAAACTTATTTCCGAACCACCTTTATGGGTCGTTCGTTCAAATTAGCTTACAAGGGCAATTTGGTCAATTTTCATCCTTCTTTTACTACAAGGACCTTTAAATACTTGTTTGACTAAAAATCCAACCTTTTAACTATAATTCTTGTTTGTAAACTCATGTGCTTTTAAAACACCATAAACATAATTCAACTTATTCGGTTTACCTAAAGATAACCGAATATCTATACTTTAACCTTGTCTAACTCTTATAGAACTCCAAATTCTACGTGATGAGTTTTGTTATTATACATACCTGGCTCGGATCAATATATTGACCCATTTCAATACCTTGCCTTAGTGGCCGTTAAGTGATAGCGCTGTAAACATCCATATGATATTCATTCCTATAATCATATAACTCAACGAACCATTAGTCAATTTTGTCAAAGGGTGATAATTTCACCTTTTGACCCGGTTATCTACTTAGTGATCTTCGTCACTTTAACTAAATACCAATTTCATCTATTATGATAATTTAAAGTCAACTAGCGAAATTACGTAATTGAGCGTATCGTAACAAAACCGTAGTTACATACCTTAAGAGCGTTCCTTTCAAGCGCGTGTCCGCTCCGGCTTGTCCGCTTGAAGTCTCGGCTCTTTTGCCTATAGGGTTCAATCAACACTTCGTTTAGAACTCCATTCATGTCTTATAACGCATAATTCATCTTATCATTCAAATATGCGTTTCCTTCGAAATCACCATATCTAGCTTTCTCTTAGGCATTTCAACAAACACCTAAAAGGCATAATTTTACTAAATCAACAATCAAGTTCATGACTACTTATTTAGCCAAGATTTTAACATCTTTTACAAGTAAATCATCAAATTTTATAGTTCAACATCAAGATTAACTTCATAGAGTTCCAATAACACTAGTTTACTAATCATGATTCTAGTGTTCATCATGTTTTTGCAAAACCCACTAAACACACATAATGGATGATCATGAATTTCATAGTTTAAGCACTAATTCAACCAACTAAGGTCTAGGGTTTACTCCTAGACATGATTTCATCCCAAATTCATCCAAACAACGATCATGCAAGCTCAAATTTCGATTCTCATGTGTTCATCTAAGATTCAAGATGGAATCAAACCATGAAATTTTACATACCTTATGATCCCTTCACTGAGGTGATCACTATTTCGTGCTTGGATTTCGATTTGGGCTTGATTTGCCTCTTCAATCTGGAGAATTTTAGAGTTTTAGGGTTGGAACTTGAGAGCTCTTTTGGCTCTGGTAAAAATCGCAGGAACATACACACACGTATGTGTGTTTTGTTTATTTATTTGTTTAACCAAAACTTCATTTCATTTATCCATGTTTAGTCCCTCCACTTTACACAAGTTATTTAAAGGGTGTTTTAATCATGTTTGTTCTATTGGGTCAAGACACAAACTAACTAGGTTATTTATTCCTAGTTATTATAAATTCTTGTTTATTTTAAGAATCCTAATATTCACTGGGTTACTTTTACCACTAAAGGTAAATTACCCGTCTTTTAGTATTAACAGAGTTTAATTACCAAGCCCGTTTTCGGGGTGTTACAAGGTAAGCCATTGAGCTAGGTTCTTTCTTTGAGCCTCTTCCCGTGTACGCACTAATTCATCTGTCAAGGTATTTGCTAGTTCTACAGATTCTTCTATGGTTTGTGGTCTAGCTGCCTTGACTACATGCCTTATCTCACCAATTAATCCCCAGATGTAACAGGAGATTAATACGGGTTCAGGTGATGCAAGGGTTGACACTATTCTAGCATATTCGAAGAATAACGTAGTGTACCCCTTACTATCCACTCCAGTCATCCTAAGGTTTAGGAATTTATTTGCTATCTGTTCTTTTTCATTGGGAGGGCAGAATTTCCTTTCTACCATGTTTTTAAATTCCTCCCATTCCATATTGTAAACTCTATCACTTCCCCTAGACTGGAGGATAGTGTTCCACCATTCTAAGGCTGAATTCTTGAACAGATTAGAAGCAAACATTATCTTATCCTCTTCTGCGCACTTGCTTATTTTCAAGACTGCCTCAGTCTTTTCTATCCAGCGTAAGGCTGCAATTGCCCGAGAATTCAATTGGTTTACAAGACCATAATTCTTTGTAAGAACAACCATAAGGTATGGTTCGTTTTCTTTTGGGAATGGGTACTTGAAGTATGGGTCCATTGTTTATGCTGTTTTCAGGTTTAGTTGGTCGCTTACTGCTATGCTTACTTTTATTATCCGTTTCTTTAACAGTTTGAATAATAAATGGCATCGCATCTATCATTCCTTGTGCTACTATGTGTTGGATGGCACTATTATCCACTGGGTTTCCATTGTTGTCGTTGTTTGGGTTATCGTTATTCAGATTATTGTCATTCTGGTTTTCCGGGTTATTATCCAGATTCTCTTGATTTACTTGGTCGGCCATCTGGATTTTAAACATTTACCACCGATTAATATCACAAAATAATATCTTAATACGATCAATCACATGACACTCATTTTGGTCAAAAGCGTCGATCATTGCGACTTACTCTATTTTTATATAGTATATATCTAGTACAAACCGATACTGGAAATTAAAAATTTCAATACAACTGGAATGGAAATTATACTATTAGTAGTAGGCATCTGTAGTTTTTTTTTTCAACAAACACATATATTATATTATTATTATTATTACCATCTCCCTCATCACTTTCACGGATATGGATTCATCCAGAAATCCATATGACGCTCGTCGTACTTCCAGACGAGTCGTTCTCCTTCTTGCCTCATCCTCTCGCTACTCTCTAAAATTTCTTCTCCGAAAGTTCGGAGTTCTTGCATATTTTCTGCACTCATTGGGGGTGCAGGTGCTGGTACTGGATCTGGGTACTGTGGCATGGGTTCTTCCTGAGGATACGGATTCTCTAAGATTTCCCTAATATATTCATCATTATCGTAATAGGGATCTAGAGGGTCCAGACCTGGGTAAGCTGCTAGGTTTGGCATGGGTAGGTCTGTCAGCTGGTAGCGTTGCACATAATCCCTATGATCATCAAACCACGGATCGTAGTCTGGGTCTAAGGGATTGGGTGCTGGTACCCTAGGTATCTCCTCTGGATTAAAATCATGAATTTCTACTTGATTTTCTAGGTTGTTTTCTATCTCCATTGGCTGGTTGGGAAATAAGGGTAACGGTTGAGGGGCTACTAGTTGTTCTAGATTTGGGTCGGCAGCTGTGGATGCTAAAATATGGAAGTTTGCTAAACTCCTATTAAGCATGTCTTGGGTATGGGTATCTGTCTCTCTTTTAATGGCTGCTAAAGCCCGCTGTTCTTGCAACTTCTTCATTCTCTTTCTACACTCATATGCTCCCTTACTGAACCATCCTCTCTTTTTCTGAGGGAATGGCTCTTCAGACTGAGCCTTAAACACGAATATTCCTTCTTCATCATCAGCTGAATACCCTGAGAGGGTAGGCTGTGAAGAGGCGCCTTCGCTTCTAGACGAACCAGACAAATGACGATACGCGTCGGATGGTCCTTGGTCGCTCATACTGTAAACTAACAGATAGTCAATTAACACATAACAATAACATACAATTATGCACGTATTTCCATAATTTATTTCCTAACAGATTGAATTTTGGTGTCAGCAGAACACTTATGTGGCTGAATCAGTGGCTTAGCTCTGATACCACATTCTGTCGCAACCCCCGATCCCTATCTCCTGGGAACGGGCGGCCGCGAGCCAGTTTTGGTGGTATCTGGGTTTGTCAATTTGGCAGCGGAATTTACATCAGGACCGTAGTTAGGAAATATTTTATCAGAGTAAAATACCACGCTGTTATAGCATTAAACACATGGGAAATTCCCAAGTTTTTAAGTACACACATTTTCATTGGGATAAAACCCTATTTTATTTAAATAAAACATCTATTCATTTTAGGTAACTTTATAGCCACTTTTCCAAGCCTTCAGTGCTGTCCAGCTGGCTTCTATTTGACTTTCACATTTTGTTACCTGAAACGCGTTTAAAAACATTTGTCAGTGGAAATACTGGTGAGTGAATCCCAGTTTAATCAAGTTTAATAAAAACCATTGTACAGTATTGAGGGCGGTCGCGCAATTACATTTGTTTCCATCTAATCAATTACCACCCACGGTACTGTCAACCCGACTTGTGGTCATGTTACTCCTCACAAGGCAGTAACAAAGTCCCCAACATACCGACGATAATTGTAGAATACAAATACTCAATCACTGTTTAATATATCATTAATTAAGTGAGGTTTTGTAAAAACAGTTTGCAAAAAGGAGATTACTCACATTGCTGTCTTAGATTATCCTTTAGGATTTCCTGGTGATTATCTATAATTTACACAAATGCACACGTGTTAGTATAATAACCCATTATTTATATTAATGATACCCTCCCCGAGACGGCATTCCAACGACTACGTCGGGCAGAACCACGACAGCCGTTACGGAACCCTAGATCAATCGGGCAGCGTATCTAATACGTAACTGGGGTTATGATACTTACAACGGAGCAGAACTTCGTTATTTAGGGGGGTATTATGCCCGCTATAGAGCTTATAGTACAGAAAATTGAGAGAGAAAGTTGTTCGTGGTGCGAATTGAAACTGAAGGCTGAGCTCCCAATTTATAGGAGCTGATTCGCAGCTCCTCGCGGCCCGCGTAAGGTAAGACCAATGTCTACGCGGCCCGCGTAGTAGGGGTGTAGGGCTTAGCTTGGCCTAGTCAGCGGTATAGGGTCGACACGCATGGTGACACGTGGTAGCTCAGGGTGTCGCCTGACCGTCTAGCTGTCGCGGCCCGCGTAAGGTCAAGGGGGTGGCTTACGCGCCCCGCGAGAGACCTATTTTTCTTGTTTTTATTTAATTTTTATAAAAATAAAGGTATTCGGGGACCGTTTTCGCATACGGGGTGTATTTTAGGACATATTAGGGTATTTTAAATATATTAGGGCTTCGGAAAAAAATATTTTGGAGGTTTGTTATATTGTTTATCTTCTCGGAGGTTTATGCAAATCATTAAGACTCTATCCACAGGTTGCTACGGAGCACAAAGCTCTATCGAAGGCAGACATTTTCCCAACCGGTCATGTGGTTGATAAAGAGACGAGGATAATTCTATCCTTTTACTCGATGGGAAGAACAAAAGGGTTATGGGGGGATGATTGCATGGAGTTTGATCCGGAAAGATGGTTTTCAAAAGGCGGGAATGGGATTAGGATTAAGCGTGAACCGTCGTACAAGTTCCCGACATTTCATGCTAGCCCACATACGTGTTTGGGTAAAGAAATGGGGATGATTCAGATGAAATTGGTGGTGGCTGCAATCATTTGTAATTATCATGTGGAATTGGTGGATGGTCATCTGGTTTGTCCAAGTGATTCGATTATACTGCAAATGAAATATGGTTTGAAGGTTAGGCTCTTCCCGATCAAGACCGTTAACTAAGGTACTTGATGATTTTAGGCGTTAAATATTGGAAATATAGTTTACAATGGTCTTGGTAAGACATGTTATGGTGTAATATGCATGCGTTCTATTGAATAATCAAAGGCCTTAAAATTGTTGTTATATATTTCCTACTCTATTACACCAATAATCTAAATTATTCATCTTTGCCCCGATTTGTACCTGGGACCTCTCTCTAAGAGACATATGCCTCTACCAAGTGAGCTAACCGCACATTGGGTGTTTGGTGTTACATGACTATTAAATAGTCTTAACCTTCTATTGTAAGTGTTTCTCAATATCTAATAGAGTTCTTGAGTTTCTAAGTCGGCTTTTGCTTGTAATTGTTTATGGCGGATTCATGAAAAATTATATAATCTAGTGATAGTGCCTTAAATTGACCCATTTTGACTAGGGGTGGCAATTCTTGACCCGACCCGAACCCGACACGAAAAAAACAGGTTTGGGTCGACTAACACAACCCGTTTAAAAAAACGGGTCGAATTGACCCGTATTAAAAAACGGGTCGATTTTAGGTTGACCCGTATAAAAACGGGTTGACCCATTAACCCGTTTTACTATTTAGAAAAAAAATCTTTTATATTTTTTTTTGTTTTTTCCATTTCTATTTTACATGTTTGTTATAATAATGTTAATTTTGATACATTATATTATTTATTTGTCACACTCATACTAATCATTAAACATGTTATCGATAACCCGCTTAAAACCCAATAACTCGTTTATAAATCATCAACTTATATGACTCATTTCAAAATTTGTGTTAAACGGGTCAGGTTCGGGTTGACCCAAATTTATATGGGTCGGGTTTGGGTTGAAATCTTTGACCCGAATAATAATAGGGTCCCAACCCGTCAACCCGTAACCCGTCAACCCACCAACCCATCAACATGACACAACTGACACCCCAAATATTGACAAATGGTTGGTTCGGTTCACCAAATTGATGACCCATTAGAGTAATAGATGTAAAGCACTTCCACTGATAGTTTCTAAACACAAGTTGAAAAGATTCCGTTGCAAGATAATACAACTCAGATCTCTTATACACAAGTCTAAAAAAATAGAAATATAGAAGTTAAAGTGAAAACTCACTCCAATGTGTAACATGGAGTCATGAACTAGAAAGATTTGACCATAAGGCCTAATTATTATATATATCAAAAGACATCGTATGTTTGCGCCAGGGATTTTTCCCCCTTTTTGGCTTTTGCCACTTTACTTTGTCTTCTTCGATTTCCACCCTCAGCAGACATTCAAATCAACCAGCACCACCACTTCCCTTACAAACACCACCAACGCCTTCTCAAACCAACCCCCCCACGGCCTAATCGTCGGCAACTACTGCCACGACGTCTTCATCAAAAACAACGCCGTCCTCGACGGCCTCCACCTCCCCTTCACTTACGTCACCAAAGGCGGCGGCGTTGGTTCTTTTCAGCAACGAAGAAAGAAAGGAGAGAGAGATAGAGGAAATCGAGAAGTGGGAGAGAACCGGTGGTGGCCGGTGCCGTCTCCGACGGCGACGGCGGCGGTGGAAACGTTCCTTCGACGATTTTCCCGACAAACACCGGTAAGTACCCGTCTTTCTTCTCCGTTTTCATTTTTTTCTGAAGAATTGGTGATAATGGCTGGTTGTTGTCGAGGATGGTGATGATTTTGTTGTTGCTGATGATGTTCAGTTTAGATTTGAGTTAGGTTCGGTTCAGATCTGAGAAGGTTCTGGTTTCACGGCACGGTTCGGCTTGGGTAACCGTTAGGAGTTTCGGTTCTGTTTGGTTCAACTCGGTTACGGTTCGTGTTTGAGCATGTTCAGTTTTGGTTCGGGTTTAAATCAGTTATAGTTCAACTCGACTCTACTTAGTTTTCGGTTCAGAATTGGTTCAACTCGGTCAGACCGAGTCAACTCAGGCAACACGAGTCAACAGCAGTCAATCGGGGTCAACTCAGTGGTTCGAGCCAACTCAGCTGAACGAGTCAGTCAACTCAGTCAAATTAGCGGGTCCACTCAGTCAACAGACGGTCAACCGTCGGGTCAAAACTCAGCCAACTCCAGACCCGGTAAAGTTTATTGGCGCGGATTTTCCGTCTTATCATTTAGATAGTTATATTTCTACGCGAACCGAGCTCGAACCTTTAGCGATTACATAACGTTTATACATTAGTGATTCTTTCCATTTTGATATATTTTGACTAAAACTATATATCGTTATTACATTGCGTTTGAAATATTATTTGAAATATTGTGTTTGGGGAAGCTGAACGGTAACATAGATATGTTAAATTGTCTTCAAATAGAGACTCGGTGTTCAAGTCAATACAAAAACACCAAGTGAAATTAAGTATTGTTGTTTCCAATTGTTATGTGATAGTGCCCCTGTTTATGTCTTGTGTTTAATTATATGTTTGATCACAATTCATAAGCATGTAGCTACTTCTGGATTTTTAGCTGTTTTATTTGGTGTTCACATACCATGTGATCTTAGTTAATCCTTGATATATAGGCTAGGCTAGGCGATGTGACTATAGAACACTGATGTAATGGACGTGGGTTTTATTAGCAGTCAGTTGGGTTTTATTAACTACGATCCATATGAAATGGATCCCCGCCGCATCGCGGCGGGTGATAAATCTAGTTGTGCATTAAGTGTGAGGTGGTAAGGAATAGTGCCTAGATATCTGACTGGTATATTTTATTGCGTGTTATTTATTTGGTTAAATGTACCGATATCATTGCTAAATGTATTGCATTTATTATTTGTTCATAGTTCATGAGAATGCTCTACAAAATCAAGAAAAGAAGAAAACTTCTAGCCATTTAGGCTGCAACCCACCAGTGAAAGAAGTTTAATGTGTTGTCTAGTATAGAGAACAAACACACTGATTGGGGTTTGAAATTGTATTGAGAATTGTATTGAACAAAAAAGGATTACATAGAGATGGTGTATATATAGAACACCATATTACACTCTAGCCCCTATACTATCTTTTTCTTCTTTTCGACACTCCCCCTCAAGTTGAGTAGTGGGGTCACCAATACTTAACTTGCTCAAACAGCTACTAAAAGCGTTTCCGTTGACTGCTTTTGTGAGAATATCTGCGAGTTGTTCTTTTGTTGATATATATGGGAGCTCTATGATTCTTTTCTCCAGTTTTTCCTTGATGAAATGTCGGTCCACCTCCACATGTTTGGTTCGATCATGCTGAACTGGGTTTTCTGAGATTTGTATTGCAGCTGTATTGTCGCACATAATTTTACTGGGTATCGCCCTTTAGGAGAAACCAATGTCTTCTAGAAGCTTCCTGATCCAAAGAACTTCACTTAGCCCTCGAGCTATGCCTCTGAACTCAGCTTCTGCACTCGACAGAGCGACCACCTTCTGTTTCTTACTTCTCCAGGTGACAAGGTTTCCACCAACCAAGGAGAAGTACCCTGACGTTGACCTTCGGTTTCCCTTATCTCCTGCCCAGTCGGCGTCCGTGTAGAGCTCAACATTTAAATGTCCACTTGCTTTGAACAACACTCCATGGCCTGCGGTACCCTTTAGATACCTTAGAATTCTCTGAGCAGCTTCCATGTGGGCAACTTGCGGTTGATGCATAAACTGACTTACCACTCCAACAGCATAAGCTATATCAGGACGAGTATGGGAGAGATAAATTAACTTGCCCACGAGCCGTTGATATCTTTCTTTGTCTGCGAGCTTTCCATCGAGTTCCATGTGAAGATTGTGGTTCACCACCATTGGCGTATCTGCTGGTTTACAATCAATCAACCCAGTTTCTGCCAAGAGATCAAGAACATACTTCTTTTGGCAGATGAAAATCCCCCGTTTAGACCTGCGAACTTCTATTCCAAGGAAATACTTGAGATTCCCAAGGTCTTTCATTTCAAACTTTGAAAACAAATTTCTCTTCAGCTGTGCTATTTCTTCTACATTATCTCCAGTGATAATCATGTCATCCACATATATGATCAAGCAAGTTACGAGACCGTTCCTCCTTTTGAGGAACAAGGTATGATCAGCGTTACTTTGGTGATACCCGTATTCTTTCATGGCCAAGGTGAACTTTCCAAACCATGCCCGAGGAGACTGTTTTAGCCCGTATAGAGATTTCTTCAACCTACAAACTTCCCCATCTTTAAAACCCCCTGAAAAACCTGGAGGTGCTTCCATGTAAACTTCTTCAGTTAGGTCTCCATGAAGAAATGCATTTGTAACATCAAATTGACGAAGGGGCCAATCCTTATTAGCTGCCACGGAAAAGAGAACTCTTATGGTATCCATTTTTGCAACCGGAGAAAATGTCTCAGAGTAATCGATCCCATACGTCTGAGTGTACCCTTTGGCTACAAGCCGGGCTTTGTATCTTCCAATAGAGCCATCTGGTTTATATTTAATCGAATACACCCACCGGCATCCAACTGTTTTCTTTCCTTTAGGAAGAATGCACTTATCCCATGTGTTGTTTTTCATAAGAGCACGCATCTCTACTTCCATTGCTTCTTCCCAGTTCTTCTTACCTTGAGCTTCCTTTACGGAATTAGGTATTTGTTCAGTGTATAGAGAAGTAACAAATGCTTTCGCACTGTTAGATAAGTTCCCATTGACCATATTAGCTACAGGATATCTTGAATTTCTGGTCTCCCTCTCTGGGGAGTACCGTTTTGGAGGAACCCCTCTATTGGCTCTAGGTGGAAGAGAGTATCTTCCGGTAGTCTCTGTTGCAACTGATTCAACATGTTCAACAACTGGTTCAACCTGTTCAACAACTGGATCAACATGTTCTGTAGTTGTCGGTTCTATATGTTCCCCTGTTGTCTCATAGTTATAAGACGTAGAACATTCAGGGTTCTCAGTATTTCTTACATCAGGCATCACGTTGGATGGACTTTCTTCAGTGGTACTGTGCTCCGTGGATTGTGTGTCGGTGTTTGAAGGACTCGCAGTACTGTAACACCCCGTATTTTCACGAGTGAAAGTCAAAGTCAAGGTCAAAGTCAACGACCGATTTCGCGCGACATGACTCGTAGAAATGTCTTTATTTTAATTATATTATGTGGAGTAAGTGTCGTACATTGCAATAATCGAATCATGTTAACCATATTTCAATCGACTCGTAACTGTGAACTATAAGAAGTAACAACGCGATAAAGTTAATCAACCAAGAATCAAGCTATGTTAATCGAATCGACATCGAACCGCAACCCGAACTGTGTATCTTACTTGTCATTTATACGTGTGTGTGTGCCTTACGTGTTACCTGTGCATGTTTATTTTATTTTATGTTATAATCACGCGAATCCAATCGAACTCGAAGTCTAACTCGAAGGTAATCGAACCCGAAACCGAATTCCGAACCGAACCATGTTAAATACGAAGTAGTTGGGACTAAAAGTAATTTGACTAGGAAACCCTATCTAATCGCTCGAAAACCGAAGCCAAAGCGTCATCGCACCGAACGCACCAAATCAGGCGACATCCGAACGGATGGTCAATCCGCACGGATTGCCAATCCGCTCGGATTGCCAATCCGGACGGATGACCAATCCGGACGGATAACCCAATCCGGGTAACGTGCAATCCGCACGGGTTACCCTTTCCCCTTTTGGCATCCTATAAATACACGGGTCACTCTCCAAATTTTCCACTTTTGGCAAGTGACGTCCGAACCGCACGCATTCTTCACCTTTTCTCAGGTTTCTCTCAATCCAGGTAAGATCTTGCACTAATTCTTGTACATTCTTGATCACTACACAATTCTACACCTTTCCATCTTTCAAATCTCAACTTTTAACCGTGAGATCATCAAAATTTGAGGTGTTCTCGGGTGACGTCATCATGAAGTTCTCATGAACTTCAAGTGTGACCTCATTCCACCAAGAATAACTCAGATCTGAACGATTTCCACAAGATTTCACAACAATATCACCTAAATCTAAAATTTTCAAAGGATAAAAGAGTTGAAAGAAATAAACTCAGGTTTTCTCCTTCTTTTACCCTTGAAATCGGTACGAATCTGATAGGTTCTAGTCTTCTACTCAATAATAGTGATGCACTAGTCCTAGATCTGGATTTTTACCCACAAGACACATGACGTCGGGTTAAACCGGAACGACCGCTCTGAACCGCCGACAGGCCGAGTTAGGGTGATTCCTAGCCGGTTAGGTCACTCGGGTAAGAACACGATTCCAAATGGTTGCCACGAAGTCAGAACGTCTCGATAGAACGACAAAGGCAACCAAGGTAGCCAGACGGAACGACCAGGACGAGGAAGCTGTCCGCACGGACAAGTTGTCCGCACGGACAGACGATCCGGACGGGTTGCCATCCGGACGAACTACACTTGGGACCCACTTTCAAAGCAAGGTTTGAGTATCGACGAATGAACAATCCGGACGGACGACCTCTGAATGGATTACTCTTCGGATCATGAGATACTAGGACCTTGAATAAGTCCAAACAATGTGCATCCGCACGGACAAGTTGTCCGCACGGACAGACTATCCGGACGGATTGCCTGTCCGCACGAAACAACTACCCGGACGGATTACCATTATCCGCACGGATTACCATCCGTACGGATTCCACAAACTTACCAAGTGATTCAGCCTCAGAGACGCGTCCGCACGGATCACCAATCCGAACGGATTGTTGTCCGCGCGACCGGCTTGAAAGGTAGAGATACTTAAATGTTTTCTAAATGCTACAACGAAAACTTCAAAGCACAAGCCATCATACACAAACACATCCTTAGGAAGAAACAATCCACTCGAATAGTAATCCACACGGACTACTTGTCCACACAAATAAACAATCCGCACGAGTAACAAATCCAGACGGATTACCATCCGCACGGATTACCATCCGCACGGACAGCCACTCGCACGGATAGTTTACCCGGGTGGATCACCGCTCGCATGGATGGTTTATCCGGATGGATCACTATTCGCACGGATAGTTGATCCGCACGATCAGCTATCCTACCCGCTCTCACTTCGTACTGTTCTTACACGTCACTTATCGTTACGTTATCGAATCTATTCAGGCTAACCGTACTCGCTGAAAAACGCTCCCTTCAATCCATAATCGCTGTGAGTATACTCGAACCCTTTTTGCTTTTAGCACTTTTGGGTGTTACATACGTTACAAATATTCAAACTACAACTATCACACTACTCAATATATTTTAACGCTAAACCATTAATGCATGTTATACGTGGCTTATGAATGCTTGTTTGTTATGTTTACACATGGAATGCTGTCTACCTGCCTTAGCAACAATAGTACTATAGTTTGGACTCAGCACCCGTTCACACGGGGGTTGTTAAGGATCTTTTACTTGCATGGATTACAGTGGTAATCATGTATTGCGAACTGCCTCGGGCAGTCAACCCGCAGTCATTGGTATCGATGGATCTATGTCGATAACTAACGTGCTTCATTTCACCATGTGTACGTGCTGGTTATGCGTAAACGAATTCGAACTCTATATGCTATTATCAAACTTGTATGCTCACCTTTACATTATATGTATTGACTTTATTTTAACGTATGTGACAGGTGCTTAGGTTGCTTTTATGCTCTCTGTGCTGTGATGAACTTGAGGCTAGGGAAGGAGTCTAGAAACCAACGAATAAATTTATTATGTTTAAATCTGAGTTGTCGGAACAGATATAATTGTCTTGATGCTTTGCCTGTAATAACTATTTAACTGTTTGAGATACGGTATGGGACGTATTATTTAATTAAATGGTAATGATAGTTGTTATGGAAACTTCTGGACAATCTGTTTCGCTTAGTGCCGCGCCCCGATGATTCCGCCATCGGTTGGGGTGTGACAGATTGGTATCAGAGCCATAACTATAGGGAATTAGGCAAGACTCGACCTAGTCCGGGTCGAAGTCTTAGAGACCTAGTCTATAGTCAGGAACCAGCAGACCGACTCGAGTACATCCCTACTGGATAGTATACGAGCTTATTCCTCACTATTTTCATTTACTTACTCTATCACTGCACTCGAATTTTCAAATTATGAACGGGTAATGAGGCCGAGAATAGGTGTGAAAACCGCAAACTCTCGACTAAAGTTGCCTATTCAGCTTGCATTTTAGCTACAAACGAGGAGAATCATACCAAATTAGGAGTGAAATCCATATTTTGATGAATAATCTTCTCAATTTTATTAAGAACAAGGACGAAGTTGTAAGATAGGGGTGAAACCCTAACCTTGACGACTTGTCCTGCTTTTATACAAAACTCCCACCAAAGTTTCGATGGACTCCAACGATCCAAAGACACAATATAACCAAAGGGAATTGCGCCAACGCCCAAGAATCGAGGCAAAGGCATAGTCCTGAAGGTAATTGTGCGCACAGGATCCGTGTGAATAGTCGAACCACTTTGGTTAGTCGAAGTCTAAATAGCCGCAGACAATCTATTCTCGATTTTATGTGTTTCAAGTTTTCGTCGCTTTTATGTGAATTACGTGTTTTATGCTCATTTATTAACATTTTGAGGTACTACCGGTTTCAATCTAATGCTTGTGGCCTTGGCTACCCACACAACACATCATTAACGAAGCGCTCGCACTCCACTACGTTCGAACACTCGCAAACTCTGAATGCTAGGTTTCTGTTTTCTGAATGCCCCTAGTGACTAAGGCGTATGTGTTTTCTTGCTATTGTGCTTACGTGTTTAGGAATGTTGTGACTATGTGCTCTATGTGTTTACGTGATTCGTGTAATTATGTGAATTTATGACTATCTGCGTTTACATGGTACGTGTTACTGAGCTTTAGTAGTAGTAGACGTGTGAGGTGAGATTCGAATACATGTGTTGAGTTCCGTGGCGATGTCAATTGCAGACAATGTCGTCTGGATCTCGTCATACACTCACTCGTCAGGAAAAAAGGGACAGACGTCTTGCCTCTATTATCGCGAAAAGTGTGGCAAAAGCCGTGAGCGATGCCTATGAGAACGCCAGCAAATCATCCGAGGAATCAAGGACTGAAGGTCCTGAAGCTGCAACGAGACCTTTCAGTTTCAAGCAATTCAAGTCGTGTGGGCCAAAAGAATTTACCGGCGAAGGAGGTCCTACTGCACTATTCCACTGGTTTGACTCTATCGAGGTTACTCTGCGACAAAGTGGTTGCCCTGATGACCTTCGAACTCTGAACGCTACCGGCATCTTCCAGTCCCGTGCTCTAGACTGGTGGACGGCCGAGAGGAACAAGCGAGGGAATGATGCAGCCTACGGGTTGTCGTGGGATGAGCTCAAGGAGGTCATGCTAGAGGAATTCTGCCCTCCTCACGAACGTCAAAAGCTTGAAGATGAATTTTGGCACATACATCAGAAGGATGGAGACAATGCTGGTCTTACGGCTCGCTTCAAACAACTCAGCATTATCTGTCCCGACCAGGTCAAGACTCCCGATATGACCATCAAGAAGTACATCCGAGCTTTGCCCGACTGCGTTGCTGATTTCGTGCAAGCGGCTAAGACTACCACGATCGAGGAAACCTATCTGCTAGCCACTGAAATCAATGACAAAAGGGTTAAGGCTGGGGTATGGGATAAGACCTCCAAGCATCTGCATCAAGCTACCGCTACCGCACCAACTGCTGAACCCACCTCGTCAAGCAACAAGAGAAAGAACAAGAGAAAGAACAGCTCCACCAACAAGAACTGTGCGATTACTGCTGCACCGATTCAAGCTGTACCAGCTCAACAGCGTCAAGTAGCGGCGCCTGTGGCCAATGCACCGCCTGCGAAGCGTGCATATACTGGGCCGCACCCGCTTTGCCCTACTTGCACCTATCATCACCCGACTGCTATTCAATGCCGCTTTTGTGCTCACTGCAACGTATACGGCCACTTTACTGCCAACTGCCGTATTCGCCAAGCTCCTGCCAATCAAGCTCTACTCACTGCCCCTCAGGGTCAACAAGCTCCTCCGGCACCCGCAGTCAAGGCCAGAGCCTGTTTCTCATGTGGCGACCCGAACCATTTCGCCAACGTGTGCCCAAACAGGGTTGTGAAACAAGAACCTCAGCAGCAACAGCCACAGCAGCAACAACAACAACAGCAACAACAACAGGCCGCACGTGCCAGAACTTTCAATCTCAATGTGCGTCAAGCCCAGGCCGACAACAACGTGGTCAATGGTACGTTCCTTGTGCGTCAAAATGAAGAGAAAGTATTCTCAAATATTCCGGTAAATCTCGAGGACGAGATTTTTCTTAAGTTGGGGAGAATGTAACGACTCTTATCAAAAGTCATAATTATTAAATTAATTGACCAATAGGAAACCCTAATTAAGAAACCCAAGTGATTCTGAACAAACCCTAAAATTTTCAGAACAATCGGAATCAGGATCAGGGCCCCTAAAACTCAGGGGGGGTAAAACCTAGTCGGTATTATCTACACAGTTTTACGTGTAAATCACAAACGAACGCAAGACCAACTCAGCAAAGCTAGTTAGACACGCGGCCACCCTATGATAGGGGGTGGCCTCTCGCGCCACGCGACACCCCCTCGCGCCACGCGAGGGGGGAGGTTTTTTTGTTATAAATACAAGGCAGTGGGACTTGATTCTGGGAACTGAAACGACGTAAATTCTCACAAAATACGCTGAGATCTTGTCTGTTTATCACAATTAACACACACGGGGCATTAATTGATGCTGCAATCAGGGTATTAGCACAATCGCTGCTACGATTCATTGTCCGATCGATCAATATATCCAATGAATGTTTAAGTGCCGCCCACATTAGGGTTATACTTTATCGTTCGTCATTAATTTGACGGATCATCGTTAATTCGATGGATAAAGTATTATACTTCGTCGTTCGTTGTTAATTCAACGGATCATCGTTAATTCGATGGATGAAGTATTGCACTTTGTCGTTCGTTGTAAGAATTTGATCTCGTGAGTTATCGTAAATGCTGGATTGATTACTAACCCCAAATTGTGTGCTTGTTATTGAAATTAGGATAAAGGCTAATCAGTAGGCTAGGCTCTGCCCGTATAAATCTGCAATGTGAGTCATTCTCCTTTTCTCACAGTTTGTGAGTCATTCTCCTTTTCTCACAGTTTGTGAGTCATTCTTCTTTTCTCATAATTTGTGAGTTATTCTCTTTTTATCAAATGTTTTACAATACTCCAAATTAAATTATTTTCAAGGTTATAATTACAGGGACTAAGTCGTGGATATCTTGAATTACTGGTTAGTGGGGTATTGTGCACATTACTAATTCTTACCCAGTTAGGTTCATTGACCTACTCGGGATAATCACTGTTAGGTTCATTGACCTACAGGGATAATCGTCACTATTTAGGTTCATTGATCTAAATAGTGGTATGACCATCGTCACCATTGTGACTTGTCACCATTGTGACAGAAGGCCAGATAAAAATAAGATAGAAGCCATTGTAATCGCTCTTATGCTGTAATTAATAACTATGCATCATTATGCAAAATAGAATGATTCACTCAGTATTTCCCGCTGACAAAACCTTTTTCAAACATGTTTCAGGTGATCACATATGATCCAGGAAAAGTGCCATATTGCACTACAAGCTCAAGAAAGTGGCTCAGTATAAAATAAAGAAACATGTTTTGTAAAATAAAAGATTTCTTTGTGAAATCAAATTATTGTAAATTACCGGGTTTTATCCCGCGTTGTGAAATAAAATAATCAGGAAATATTTACATTTTAAAAGATCCTGATAAAAACTTCCGCTGTCAAACTCAATTAAATAAATACTACGGGATTTCTGTTCCGCGGCTCCTGAAACGGGTCAAACCGGGTCGGGGGCCGTGACAGAAAAAGGTGGTATCAGAGCCACTTCTCGAGCCACTGATTTAAGCCAATTAAGTATTTAGAAAATACTTAATAATTTTTATTAATTGCTATTTTGTGATTATATGTCTATTATCTGACTAATTTTGAATAGTATGGGCAGATTTTTATATGTTAACAATATTGTAATATTTATTGCTCTATCATCGTTAA
This sequence comes from Helianthus tuberosus, assembly GCA_030545235.1. Classification (NCBI taxonomy): domain Eukaryota; kingdom Viridiplantae; phylum Streptophyta; class Magnoliopsida; order Asterales; family Asteraceae; genus Helianthus; species Helianthus tuberosus. Next base: position 210,856,355 of record CM060423.1, read on the forward strand.
TCGAAAAACATTATATATAAATTTACTTGATTATATATGGAATTACCTAATTTACAAATATAGTATTACTATATTACGGTAAAGAAATTATATTTTTATATTTGAAGTATACTTAAAATTTTTGTTTAGTTATTTATTATTAATAATTTTATTATTAATAATAATATATTAATAGTAGTAGTATTAAGATTATTTTTAAATACTAGGGTTATTATCAAAGGCAGATATTGAATAGACTAGCCTTAATTAGGCATGGACTGATCACCTATGCTTAAACAAGGCAGCACTAACCAATATCCACCATAATAATGACTAGTTAATATATATAAATTAAGTCATCATACTTATTTAGTATATAGATTTTTATATGTTAATTACTATAATAATAAATATAAATCTTTAAATATTCTGATTTAAAGTTTAGTATTTTTATTATCTACAGTCAAGAAAATTATAAATAAATTACAAATAAAACCTAGTATGTTTTAATTTTCAGTTGGGTTGGTAGTATAAAATACTATTTAAAAAGTTGTTCTATAAAATTTTGTTATGATTTAGTAACTGTGTGTATCTTGCATAAACAGCATGAGTAATATGTCGGAAGCTCTTCAGAATTTAAATCTCTATCCAGTAAGAATAGAAGTTTCCAGAGATTTCAATAGGTATATACCAGATATAGAAGAACCTATAGAATTCAATGCTTTACCTCTTGAGAAACATAAGCCTAAGAAAATGGAAATTGGGGAAAATTCTAAGCAAATGGAGGGATTACCATCTCAAGAAGAACTAGATTTTATAATGGCAACTGATGATACTATTGAGCCTGCTGATGAAAATAATTTTATGAACTTAGAACCATCTATTCCAAACTCTTCGAATCACTGGAATATAGACGAATGGTTGGATAATGAAATACTGTTACAAAACCATCCCTATAGGCTTTTTCCTAAGTACAATCCAGAACCTTTACTAAATTCACCAATGAGTAACAAGAATATGGCTGAATTCCGTCATTTTGACAAAATGGATGCTGGGAGTAGGATCCAAGAAATTTTGGGACAGATCTCTTGGAAATACGATGAGAAGAAACGCCGTTACTAGAACCTCACCTGATAAAGAATAGGGAATTATGAAATATGGTTGTGTAATCAGTATGTGTAAAATAAATAATAAAACGGTTGTATATAAGAAGCATGATATAATCTTTACAACAAATGAAATTTTAGAAAGTTACAAATTCTGTTTGTATATTCGTTTATATGATTATGTGCAACTAAATTGTGACATTGAATTATTTCCTTTATACTAATTATGTATCTATAAATTAGATATCAGATGGAAAACGCTAATAATGAACCAGTTAATGAGGGTAATCAATCTGAGCAACAACCGGGGGATCAATATGTGACTAGGCAAGATATAGAAAATATCGTTGCTCAAAGGATAGCCAACGCTATTCCAGGAATAGTTGCTCAAGGAATAGCCAATGCTATTCCAGCAATCATTGTTGCTGTTAAAAATCCAATCGAACCGCAACAAGTTGTTCTTAGTAAACGCATTTCTGAAGATAATTTCAGTAATAGCGTAAATGGAGGCAGTAATCATGTTAATCATGATAATGACCCACGGCAAGCTCCGCTCCCTAAGAAAAGGAAAGTTGCAACGTCTGGTTGCACTTACAAAGAATTTCTTGCTTGTAAACCCACTGAGTTTGCAGGCAATGAAGGAGCGACTGCGGCACTGCGTTGGTTAGAGAAAACCGAGGCAGTAATTGCCATAAGTAAATGTGTTCAGGATGATCAGGTCATGTATGCGTCAAACCTTTTCAAAGAAGTGGCGCTAGAATGGTGGAATACGGTGTTACAAGCAAAAGGAAGAAGGATGGCGTATGCTATGGACTGGGAAGAATTTAAGAGCGTTGTAGAAAGAAAATTCTGTCCTGAATATGAAAAAGATCAAATGGCAAATAAGTTTCTAAACCACCGGATGGTGGATGTAGATTGTCGAGGGTATACTACGACATTCTTCGAATATGCTCGAGTGGTACCAACCCTGGCTTCGCCAGAACCGGTACTTATTTCTCGTTATATTTGGGGATTGATTTCTGAGATCCGTAATATCGTCAAAGCTGCGAAACCTCGCACGATTGATGATGCAGTAGAATTAGCTAATACTATGACTGACGAGCTAGTACGGACAAGAGAAGAAAATAGAAGGAAGGAAGTAGCCCAAAAGATTACCCAAGAATTCCGTTCGGGTAACCATAACAATTTCAAGAAAGGAGGGAATGGGCAATCTTCTACTAGTCCATTTTGCAATTCTTGCAAAAGGAAGCATTTTGGAAGATGCAAAGGATATTGCAATTTTTGCAAAATTCCAGGGCATCAAGAAGAAGACTGTAGGAGGAAGAAATTTTCAGTTTGCTATAACTGTAGAGAAACTAGACATCTTAGGCCCGATTGTCCAAAACTAAATAAACCATTTGACAATCAAGCCAAACCAGCAGAAGGAGCAAAAAGGAATGCAAGAGCATTTCAGCTGACTACTCATGAAGCCGAGACGATTCCAGATGTGATAGCCGGTATGTTCTTAAGCTTACAACGTTTACACAACAGTATTATTTGACTCTGGTATAATCCAAAGTTTTATAAATACTTTACTCTGCCAAACTCTTAACTTACCGTTAACCAGCATTAGATAAATTTCTATATTAGAAACGGCAGATGGCAATTCAATTAAAATAAATAAGGTTATGCAGAACATAGAAATAAGTTATAAGTTTTCTGCAACCCTATTATCTATGAAATTGGTTGAATTCAATTTTGTGATCATCATCTGTGATCCGAATTTCTTAGAAATTCAATCAACCAGCGGAGAAGTAATTATGATTACAGGAGATAAACCATGTAAGCCTATGAAGTTCATATCAGTAATGGAAATTGCTAATTATGAACGAAGACAAAGGAATAGTATATATGATTTTAGTAATCATTAATACTAAAGATACAGAATTTAAGGAAATTTCTGTAGTTTCAGAATAACCAGATATATTTCCAGAAGATTTACCTGGATTACCACCAGATATGAAGATAGAATTAGGATTTATCAATTCCAGGAAATTTACCGATAAGCCAGGGAACCTTATCGGTTCGCACAATATTGGTTGTTAAGAAAAAGTATGGTTTGATAAGAATGTATTGATTATAGGAAATTGAATAAGGTTATAATTAAGAATCAATACCCATTACTTAGAATTAATGATCTATTTGATCAATTCCAGGGAAATAGATAGTTTTCTAAGATCGACATACGTTACGGATATTATCAATTAAAAGTATCAGAGGAAGATGTACCTAAGACTGTTTTTAGAATTAGGTATGGTCATTACAAGTTTACAATCATGTCATTCGAATTAAAGAATGCACCTACAGCATTCATGGACATGATAAATAGGGTCTGTAAACTCTATTTGGATAAATTGGTAATTGTCTTCATAGATAATATACTTATTTATTACAAAAGTAGGAAAGAACATTGACAGCACTGGCATGTACTCTTAACTTTGTTAAGAAAAGAAAAGCGTTACGCCAAATTTTCGAAGTGTGAATTTTGGCTATCAGAAGTGCAATTTCTAGGTCATATGATGAATCATGAAGATAATCACATAAATTCTGCTAAGATAGCAGTAATTATCAAATGGAAGATTACCTAATTCGCAATGGGAATTAGAAGTTTAGTCCGATACTACAGACGATTTATTAAGAATTTTTCTAAGATAGTTATACCATTAATTAAGTTAACATGTAAAGCATTTAAGTTTGATTAAGGACCTAAACAAGAAGAAACCTTTAAGTATCTTGAAACAGAAGTTAACCAATACTACAATCCTAGCCTTACCAAAAGGAACCGAGGATTTTTAAGTATATGGTAATGCAAAAAGGTAATTGCATATGCATCAAGACAATTGAAAAAGGTACGAAGGAACTATACCACTCATGAGTTAGAATAAGGAACCATAATTTTTGCCTTAAGAATTGGAGACATTATCTGTATGGAAGTAAGGGTACTATCTATACGGATTATAAGAATTTAAGATATATATTTTTGGGCAAAAAGAATTAAACATGAGGCAAAGGAGATGGGTGAAAATTCTAAGTGACTACAACTGTGATATTCAGTATCACGAAGGAAAGGATGAAGATGACAAGAGATCATCAGAAAAGTTATACAGATAATAGATGAAAGCTGTGGAGTTCGAGTTGGAGACAAAATGTAATTGAAAGTATCTCCTTGGAAAGGAGTTGTTAGATTTGGTAAGAAAGGAAAGCTAAGACCAGATTATGTAGGATCATTTCCAGTAATTCAATGTATTGAATCAGTTACTTATAATTTACAACTACCAGGAAGGTTAGTTGGAATACATGATATATTTTATATATCCAAACTCAAGACATGTCTATCAGATGAATTTTTGGTAGTACCTTTCCAAGATATAAAGGTAAACAAACAGTGTTAGTTTAAGTAAAGTAGGATTCAAAGATAGGACCCTAATATACTTGGGAACTGGAATCCAAAATGAAGAGAAAGTATTCTCAAATATTCCGGTAAATCTCGAGGACGAGATTTTTCTTAAGTTGGGGAGAATGTAACGACTCTTATCAAAAGTCATAATTATTAAATTAATTGACCAATAGGAAACCCTAATTAAGAAACCCAAGTGATTCTGAACAAACCCTAAAATTTTCAGAACAATCGGAATCAGGATCAGGGCCCCTAAAACTCAGGGGGGGTAAAACCTAGTCGGTATTATCTACACAGTTTTACGTGTAAATCACAAATGAACGCAAGACCAACTCAGCAAAGCTAGTTAGACACGCGGCCACCCTATGATAGGGGGTGGCCTCTCGCGCCACGCGACACCCCCTCGCGCCACGCGAGGGGGGAGGTTTTTTTGTTATAAATACAAGGCAGTGGGACTTGATTCTGGGAACTGAAACGACGTAAATTCTCACAAAATACGCTGAGATCTTGTCTGTTTATCACAATTAACACACACGGGGCATTAATTGATGCTGCAATCAGGGTATTAGCACAATCGCTGCTACGATTCATTGTCCGATCGATCAATATATCCAATGAATGTTTAAGTGCCGCCCACATTAGGGTTATACTTTATCGTTCGTCATTAATTTGACGGATCATCGTTAATTCGATGGATAAAGTATTATACTTCGTCGTTCGTTGTTAATTCGACGGATCATCGTTAATTCGATGGATGAAGTATTGCACTTTGTCGTTCGTTGTAAGAATTTGATCTCGTGAGTTATCGTAAATGCTGGATTGATTACTAACCCCAAATTGTGTGCTTGTTATTGAAATTAGGATAAAGGCTAATCAGTAGGCTAGGCTCTGCCCGTATAAATCTGCAATGTGAGTCATTCTCCTTTTCTCATAGTTTGTGAGTCATTCTCCTTTTCTCACAGTTTGTGAGTCATTCTTCTTTTCTCATAATTTGTGAGTTATTCTCTTTTTATCAAATGTTTTACAATACTCCAAATTAAATTATTTTCAAGGTTATAATTACAGGGACTAAGTCGTGGATATCTTGAATTACTGGTTAGTGGGGTATTGTGCACATTACTAATTCTTACCCAGTTAGGTTCATTGACCTACTCGGGATAATCACTGTTAGGTTCATTGACCTACAGGGATAATCGTCACTATTTAGGTTCATTGATCTAAATAGTTGTATGACCATCGTCACCATTGTGACAGAAGGCCAGATAAAAATAAGATAGAAGCCATTGTAATCGCTCTTATGCTGTAATTAATAACTATGCATCATTATGCAAAATAGAATGATTCACTCAGTATTTCCCGCTGACAAAACCTTTTTCAAACATGTTTCAGGTGATCACATATGATCCAGGAAAAGTGCCATATTGCACTACAAGCTCAAGAAAGTGGCTCAGTATAAAATAAAGAAACATGTTTTGTAAAATAAAAGATTTCTTTGTGAAATCAAATTATTGTAAATTACCGGGTTTTATCCCGCGTTGTGAAATAAAATAATCAGGAAATATTTACATTTTAAAAGATCCTGATAAAAACTTCCGCTGTCAAACTCAATTAAATAAATACTACGGGATTTCTGTTCCGCGGCTCCTGAAACGGGTCAAACCGGGTCGGGGGCCGTGACACTTTTGTCTGGGGAACCAAACAAGAGTCTGCCTTTCGAACCCTTAAACACATGCTTTGCAATGCTCCTGTCCTCACATTGCCCGACGGGAACAATGATTTCATTGTCTACTGTGATGCTTCCAACCTTGGTCTTGGTTGTGTCCTTATGCAACGAGACAAGGTCATAGCTTACGCATCTCGGCAGCTCAAAATCCACGAGAAGAACTATACAACCCACGATCTCGAGCTAGGCGCGGTTGTTTTTGCATTAAAGATTTGGCGACACTACCTGTATGGTACAAGGTGTACGATCTTCACCGATCATAGGAGCCTACAACATATCTTTAATCAGAAGGAACTTAATATGCGTCAACGCCGATGGGTAGAACTTCTCAGCGATTACGACTGTGAGATTTGTTATCACCCAGGAAAGGCAAATGTTGTTGCCGACGCACTTAGCAGACGGAGCTATCTGCTTAGCACTCGTAATGTTCAAGCCTAGCACAACCTCGAAACTCTCATCCGCGACGCCCAGCATGCATGTTTCAACGAACGCACATTGAAGAAAGAACGAATCTACCACGATGGAGGCCAGCTTGTGAGCAAATCGAACGGGATATTCCACTTTTTAGACCGAATTTGGATTCCCAAGCGAACCGAATTGCGCCAGATCATCATGGACGAAGCCCACAAATCTCGGTACTCTATTCATCCCGGTGCCGACAAAATGTACCAGGATCTTCGCTATAGGTACTGGTGGCCGGGCATGAAACGAGATATCGCTCTCTACGTTGGAAAATGCCTAACCTGTGCTAGAATCAAGGCTGAACATCAAAGACCCTCTGGCTTGCTCGAACAACCACCAATTCCTATGTGGAAGTGGGAGAGTATAGCTATGGATTTCGTAACCAAGCTTCCAACCACGTCATCAGGACACGACAGCATTTGGGTTGTTGTTGACCGATTGACTAAATCCGCTCACTTTTTGCCAATACGAGAAGACTACAAGGTGGAACGATTAGCCCGAATCTACACCGACGAGATCATTTGTAGACATGGGACGCCTCGTGACATCAACTCTGATGGTGATGCTCGGTTTACTTCGCGATTGTGGGAAACCTTTCAAACATCACTCGGTACAACGCTAAATCTAAGTACCGCTTTCCACCCACAAACCGACGGTCAGACTGAAAGAACGATTCGTACTCTTGAAGACATGCTCCGTTCGTGTGTTCTAGACTTCGGTGGTAATTGGGATAAACACCTGCCGTTAGTCGAATTCTCGTATAACAACAGCTACCAGGCTAGCATTCAGATGGCACCTTTCGAGGCCTTATACGGAAGAAGATGTCGATCGCCTATTGTGTGGCACGAGATCGGTCACTCGCAACTAACCGGTCCGGAGCTGCTACAAGAAACGACAGACAAAATTTTCCAAATTCGAGACAACCTAGCGAAAGCTCGGGATCGACAGAAAGTATACGCCGATAAAAAGCGCAAGCCCCGCGAATTTGGCGTTGGTGATTACGTACTCCTAAAGGTATCACCTTGGAAGGGTGTAGTCCGATTCGGCAAGAGAGGGAAACTCGCGCCTTGTCACACCCCCAAAATCCACATGCGGAGTACCACCGCTTGGAGGCGTGACTGACCAGGATCCAGCCACCAATTATACTGAGCATTGGTCAATAGTAATGATGTTCACCAACCACAATAGTTAGTAAACATTATAGTTCGAAGTTTCAAAGGTTTAAGTTCAAATAACAGTTTAAGTAAACAGCGGAAGCATAAACCAAACAGTTTCAAAACAAGGTTCATAGTTCAAGATTATTTAGAACCCAACACATGGGCTAGACGACCACTACACATCCCCAAGCTGCAAGCTCCTGAGTCACTGGGTACCTTGGGTTGCTCGGTAGACAGTTCACTTGGTCAAGTATGCTGGTCACCACGTCCGGTTCCAAAGCGTGGAGGTGTGTAGGGATTCACCGAGATCCGAGAGCTCCTTCCTTAGCCGACGGTTGTTCTGAGAAGAAGAAGGAGAGTGTTGGTGGAGCTTTAGGGTTTTAGTGATTGAAGGAATGTAGGAGAGTGTGTGGGTGAGTGTGGGAGAAAGTTTGGTGCAAATGGTGGTTAATGAGGCTTTATACTCAATCCAAGTTAGTGCACCCTAATGGGTTCGAGTGGGCTTTAGGGGTGCACGGCCCAACCGGCCCAGTCGTTCACTCGAGACCGAGTGGTCTCGAGTCGGGTTCATGGTCTCGGTTCACTTATATATATTACATACACATAGTTTAATACAAGCATCACATTACATACACATAGTTTAATACAAGCATCACATAATACTTCAAGATAATTCGCAAATCTTCATTTAATAGTACATGTACACATAAAGCCAAACAAAATGATTGTGTTTGGTCACGATCGTGCACGGATTCCGCACGTTACACGAGTCAAAATCGGTCCAAACGAAGAACTCTCACACGTGATTCCCTAAACAAGGGGAGGCTGTAACACCCCGTGTTTTCACGAGTGAAAGTCAAAGTCAAGGTCAAAGTCAACGACCGATTTCGCGCGACATGACTCGTAGAAATGTCTTTATTTTAATTATATTATGTGGAGTAAGTGTCGTACATTGCAATAATCGAATCATGTTAACCATATTTCAATCGACTCGTAACTGTGAACTATAGGAAGTAACAACGCGATAAAGTTAATCAACCAAGAATCAAGCTATGTTAATCGAATCGACATCGAACCGCAACCCGAACTGTGTATCTTACTTGTCATTTATACGTGTGTGTGTGCCTTACGTGTTACCTGTGCATGTTTATTTTATTTTATGTTATAATCACGTGAATCCAATCGAACTCGAAGTCTAACTCGAAGGTAATCGAACCCGAAACCGAATTCCGAACCGAACCATGTTAAATACGAAGTAGTTGGGACTAAAAGTAATTTGACTAGGAAACCCTATCTAATCGCTCGAAAACCGAAGCCAAAGCGTCATCGCACCGAACGCACCAAATCAGGCGACATCCGAACGGATGGTCAATCCGCACGGATTGCCAATCCGCTCGGATTGCCAATCCGGACGGATTGCCAATCCGGACGGATGACCAATCCGGACGGATAACCCAATCCGGGTAACGTGCAATCCGCACGGGTTACCCTTTCCCCTTTTGGCATCCTATAAATACACGGGTCACTCTCCAAATTTTCCACTTTTGGCAAGTGACGTCCGAACCGCACGCATTCTTCACCTTTTCTCAGGTTTCTCTCAATCCAGGTAAGATCTTGCACTAATTCTTGTACATTCTTGATCACTACACAATTCTACACCTTTCCATCTTTCAAATCTCAACTTTTAACCGTGAGATCATCAAAATTTGAGGTGTTCTCGGGTGACGTCATCATGAAGTTCTCATGAACTTCAAGTGTGACCTCATTCCACCAAGAATAACTCAGATCTGAACGATTTCCACAAGATTTCACAACAATATCACCTAAATCTAAACTTTTCAAAGGATAAAAGAGTTGAAAGAAATAAACTCAGGTTTTCTCCTTCTTTTACCCTTGAAATCGGTACGAATCTGATAGGTTCTAGTCTTCTACTCAATAATAGTGATGCACTAGTCCTAGATCTGGATTTTTACCCACAAGACACATGACGTCGGGTTAAACTGGAACGACCGCTCTGAACCGCCGACAGGTCGAGTTAGGGTGATTCCTAGCCGGTTAGGTCACTCGGGTAAGAACGCGATTCCAAATGGTTGCCACGAAGTCAGAACGTCTCGATAGAACGACAAAGGCGACCAAGGTAGCCAGACGGAACGGCCAGGACGAGGAAGCTGTCCGCACGGACAAGTTGTCCGCACGGACAGACGATCCGGACGGGTTGCCATCCGGACGAACTACACTTGGGACCTACTTTCAAAACAAGGTTTGAGTATCGACGAATGAACAATCCGGACAAACGACCTCTGAATGGATTACTCTTCGGATCATGAGATACTAGGACCTTGAATAAGTCCAAACAATGTGCATCCGCACGGACAAGTTGTCCGCACGGACAGACTATCCGGACGGATTGCCTGTCCGCACGAAACAACTACCCGGACGGATTACCATTATCCGCACGGATTACCATCCGTACGGATTCCACAAACTTACCAAGTGATTCAGCCTCAGAGACGCGTCCGCATGGATCACCAATCCGAACGGATTGTTGTCCGCGCGACCGGCTTGAAAGGTAGAGATACTTAAATGTTTTCTAAATGCTACAACGAAAACTTCAAAGCACAAGCCATCATACACAAACACATCCTTAGGAAGAAACAATCCACTCGAATAGTAATCCACACGGACTACTTGTCCGCACGAATAAACAATCCGCACGAGTAACAAATCCGAACGGATTACCATCCACACGGATTACCATCCGCATGGACAGCCACTCGCACGGATAGTTTACCCGGGTGGATCACCGCTCGCACGGATGGTTTATCCGGATGGATCACTATTCGCACGGATAGTTGATCCGCACGATCAGCTATCCTACCCGCTCTCACTTCGTACTGTTCTTACACGTCACTTATCGTTACGTTATCGAATCTATTCAGGCTAACCGTACTCGCTGAAAAGCGCTCCCTTCAATCCATAATCGCTGTGAGTATACTCGAACCCTTTTTGCTTTTAGCACTTTTGGGTGTTACATACGTTACAAATATTCAAACTACAACTATCACACTACTCAAGCTATTTTAACGCTAAACCATTAATGCATGTTATACGTGGCTTATGAATGCTTGTTTGTTATGTTTACACATGGAATGCTGTCTACCTGCCTTAGCAACGATAGTACTATAGTTTGGACTCAGCACCCGTTCACACGGGGGTTGTTAAGGATCTTTTACTTGCATGGATTACAGTGGTAATCATGTATTGCGAACTGCCTCGGGCAGTCAACCCGCAGTCATTGGTATCGATGGATCTATGTCGATAACTAACGTGCTTCATTTCACCATGTGTACGTGCTGGTTATGCGTAAACGAATTCGAACTCGAACTCTATATGCTATTATCAAACTTGTATGCTCACCTTTACATTATATGTATTGACTTTATTTTAACGTATGTGACAGGTGCTTAGGTTGCTTTTATGCTCTCTGTGCTGTGATGAACTTGAGGCTAGGGAAGGAGTCTAGAAACCAACGAATAAATTTATTATGTTTAAATCTGAGTTGTCGGAACAGATATAATTGTCTTGATGCTTTGCCTGTAATAACTATTTAACTGTTTGAGATACGGTATGGGACGTATTATTTAATTAAATGGTAATGATAGTTGTTATGGAAACTTCTGGACAATCTGTTTCGCTCAGTGCCGCGCCCTGATGATTCCGCCATCAGTTGGGGTGTGACAAGTACTGTGATAGTTTTCTGTTGTGACTTCTTCAGATGAGGGAATTTGGGTTAACCAGCTCAGAGTGTCTATACTGTCATTCTCCCCCTGACCACTGAGTTGGGTGTTATAAAAGTATTTTGTTTCAAGAAAGTCAACATTCATTGTGGTGAACATTTGACGAGTTGTTGGATTATAACATCGACAACATTCATTGTGGTAACCTATTTGATCGATCCCATAGCCGACAAATACACATTTTTCAGCACATGGGCCAAGCTTGTTTCGATTGGTTTTGGGTATATGAACAAATGCGGTACACCCGAAGATTCGAGGTTCAAGTGTAAGAGGATGAGGAATACTGGCAGACTTAGACAGACAATCTAAGGGAGTCTTAAATTTAAGAGCTTTTGTGGGAAGCCGATTCAGCAGATACACGGATGTCGCAACTGCCTCCGGCCAGAAAGATTTAGGGACCTGAGATTCGATCAAAAGGGCTCGAGTCATTTCAAGAATAATACGGTTTTTCCGTTCGGAAACACCGTTTTGTTCGGGGGTATGAGCACAAGAGGTTTGATGAATTAATCCTTTGGTTTTAAAGAATTGTTTCATAGATGTATTGACAAATTCCCCCCCATTGTCGGATCGAAGGATTTGAATTTGAGTTTGAAATTGAGTTTGAATCATAGCATAAAACATGACAATTTTTTCGTAAACTTCGGCTTTATTTTTTAAAAAAATATACCCATGTCATGCGAGTGCAATCATCCACGAATAGTATAAAGTACCGAAGACCCTGCCCCCCATCACAGGAGCAGGACCCCACACATCGGAATGGATAAGTGAGAAAGGTGAGGCCACTTTCGTATTGCTAGGTTTGAACGATTGTCGATGTCTTTTAGCGCGAAGACAGGTTTCACAATCTATTTTCCCATTTGAAGGGAAGAGTTTTGGAAACAAAAGGTGCGAATAACCATGGGATGGATGTCCCAAACGTCTATGCCATAGCCAGGCTTCCCGGTTATCAGTTCCATGAGCCAACATCACAGTACCCTGTTGAGCCACTTCATCCACATAGTACAATCCTTGGCGCTCGGTACCACGTCCAATAATCACACCCGTCCTGATATCCTGTAGAAGGCAGAAAGTAGGATGCATTAGTAAATTTAGCTCTTTGGTAATATGGCTAATTGAGAGCAGTTTGTGCGATAATGATGGAACATAAAGACAATTTGATAATTTCATAGTTGGTGAAATTTCAATTGTTCCTCCTTCTTTCACTTGCATCATTCCATTGTTTGCAGTGTGGATTTGAGTTTTTTGAGGATTGGACCTTGATCGTATGTCTGATGGTTCAAACGTCATGGTGTCAGTGGCACCAGAATCGAAAATCCAAGCACTGTTCTTACTATGATTGATTTCCATTTTTTTTAGACGGCAACCAAACCGAGCGTATTTAATAGGCAACCAAATACGCCGAAATTGCGTTCAAAAATTAAGTTCGGAATAACTCCGCTGAATGGCGAAGCTATCTCACGCGGCGAATTTATCACAATTCACCGGCGACTTGAACTCGCGTTCAAGATTTAGGTTCAGAATAACTCCGCTGTTGGAAAAAATAAATCCGCTCAGCGGAAATATAATGTGCAGCGAATTTAGCAAAACACTTTTAGGGTTTCTTGAGGCACTCCTTCTCTTTCTATAGCTCCTTTACAGGTCAGGTCGCCACCACCATAAATCTCCAAGTAACCGGCGGATTTGAGCACAGATGAACTGGCGGCGGATTTGATGGTGAAACAGATCCGACGGTTTTGGATTTTAGGGTTTTGATGGGTGGCGGCTACTGGTTGTTACGATCTGTTTACAAAAAAAAACTAGGGTTGCCTTGGTTAAAGCTGGTAAAGGACGATGGCGGAACTAATTAAAGAACGTCTGATTTGAGGTTCGGTGAGGCAGATTTGGTTGAGATCTTCGCCGGAACCTTGGTTGCTGCCTACTGGTTTGAGAGGATTGAGTAACTGATTCACCGGAACTTTTAGGGTTTTTGTGCGGCGCTACTGGTTTGACTCGGCGGCTGCTGCTGCTGTTGTCTGATGGATTGAAAGAAACTGCAGGTTCGGTTTCGGAACCTTGATTCTGATTTTGTTTTTTTTTTTTTTACTGGTTTGAGGTTGGATTGTAGATGATGAGCAAAGTGTTCAAGAATCAACACTGCTCTGATACCATGTTGTCTAGTATAGAGAACAAACACAGTGATTAGGGTTTGAAATTGTATTGAGAATTGTATTGAACAAAAAAGGATTACATAGAGATGGTGTATATATAGAACACCATATTACACTCTAGCCCCTATACTATCTTTTTCTTCTTTCCGACATAATGTGGGCCTAAGTAACAAGTATTGGGCTGCACTACAATGTTATTAGTTGGGTTCGTATTTGATGGGCTACTGATGGAAGACACAAGGGATCGGCATGTTTATTGGTGAAGAATTCTAAATGCTATCAGTTGATGATTTTAAGAGTTTCTTAGTTTTGAAAGCGTTAATTATTTTTGCGGTTTAACGTGCCACAACAATACCATCCATTGTAAATTTAAAGTTAATGTTTCCTGGTCGTTGTAAAACACATGTCGATATCCTCTTAGACATATTTATTTCGATTGCTATACCGAGTGTCCGTGTCGTACAAAGCGGAACCAATACTGATCGAAATCCCGCTGGGTAGCGCGGGTACTCTTGCTAGTTACCGAGATGATTGAGATGGGAAAACTAGAACATTCTCACACAAGTTAATTCAAGCCTTAAACTCTATTCTACCCTTCTTTTTAACGTGTGATGGTTCCTGGCAATCCTTCATAACTTGTTGGGCCTTACTAACTCTTGAATTGGGCTGTGGTATTAACATGAGTTGGGCTTAGGTCCATAGTGTTCACAGCATTGTGAATTACTGATTAGCATTGTTAGGTTATTTGTATCAATATGCACAACACAGATCATCATATAATTCCACTCTTCTTGGCATTCTAATACACCCCTGAACATATGAGTAAATCACATAAACAGAAACTTAAATACAAAACAGATAAAGAATGATTACCAGCCGAGCAGTAAAGGCATAAACAGAATTGGGGCCAGGACGTGCGGCCGAAATGACATAGCAAACCAAGCCATACATGATCATGCTAGTAACAGAGACCATACTGATCTGAGGATGCGTTTGAAAAGGACATCCAGTCCCCCTGGAATCTGAATTCTGCGAAACCGAATAAGCCAAGAATAACAACCTTAAAAGCCAATTTCGGCGACATTACACCTTCTTCCTCCCAATAGTGGGTCCACAGGCGTTTAAGAAACGAAATTGACCGTCTTGCTGCTATTACCGGAAATACTGCAGGTAGTTCTTCAACGATGTTCGGTTCGACTACTGGATTAGCCGAAACAGAAACCGGCATCATTTCACATTCTTCCCTAAACCTTCCTCGCGGGAAATAGTCAGCCCACAAGCGTTTATTATGCGAAATTGGTTGTCGTACTGCTATGAGTAGAGATGTGTTAGCATTGGCCGTCTGAATATTGGTTTCTGCAGGTGCCTCCTCATCAACCACCGTAGTAGCCGAAACACATTCTTCCCCTAACGTTTCTGGCGGGAAATAGTCAGTCCGCAAGCGTGTAAGCGAGGATGCAATTGCCCGTCTTGCTGCTACGAGTGGAGATGTGTAAGCATTGCCCGTCTGATTATTAGTTTCTGTAGGTACTTCCACCGGATTAGCCAAAACGGATTCCGCCATCATTAGAGCTTCTTCTCCCAACGTTCGTGGCGGGAAATAGTCAGCCTGCATGCGTTTAAGAGACTCAAATGCCCGTCTTGCTGCTATGGTCGGAAATCGGTAAACATTGGTGATTGAAGAAGTCTCATGTTTTGTTTTTTGAACGGTGTTCAGTTGGACCACCGGATTATCTGAAACGGAGCCCATGATTGACATCTGATGGTGCCTTTTCTCTTGTGGGTGTTATGCTATGAAAGAGATGCGAGCTAGAGAGGTATTTTCCCTAAAGCCCTGCTGAGCGTCCCCCCTTTGGCATGCATTCGGTTCTACTAAATTCACGTTCACACACAAGTACGCAAGTGAAACTTCCTTGAAAATTGTACTTGGTATCGTTGGTATGCTGTCACTATGCGTAAGTTATCCACGTCAAGCGGGATTGTGAGGGTTGGACCCTAATTCCTCTTTTATTGTTTTCAACGGCTAAACAAAAGGTCGACGCTTTTTTTTTTTAATTAAAGTAGTGGTATCAAAACCGACGCGACGAGGCATTCTCCGCGGGCGTGACGGGAATTTGTTCGGTATCGTTTAGTTTTATTATAGTACCAGCATTCGTTATAATAAGCGAAAAAGAAAAAATAAATAATGAAAATCGTGACATGACAAAAAGAAGATCAACACGTGATTTACATGGATAAAGACTTGTAGTTTTGCCAAAAAAAGAAAAACAATTGTTCAGTAAGAATCGGTCCGGTTCGTCAGGGTACCGCCATGGTACCGGCACTCATATAGTGTCCGTTACAAAGGAAACACTATTTTGATTGCAACTTTGTTCTCAACAAAATTTATACCGGAGCATTGGTAGGAATCGATATCATATTTATGCTCGAAACATTAAAGGAAAGTAGAAACGTGGATATGAGTCCACATCATAGACCAAAAGTTCAAAGTCGAAAGTTTACGTCCACATCACCTAAAGTACAAGTGTTTTAACATGTTGTGTGGTTTAGATTGTTCAAGTGACATCACCTATATTTACTATTCTTTGTGAACATCACCTATATTTACGTCCACATCACCTAAAGTTTACGTCCATATCACCTATATTTACTATTCTTTGTGACCATTATATATAATAATAATAATTAAAATTCAAGTGACATGCTTGTATTTAATGCTGAGTTTAGGTGAATTTAGTGAATATGGACAAAAAGGCGAAAATCAAATGACATGATGTGTGGTTTAGATTGTTCATGTTATAGATCACAGTATCACCGGATCAAATTTTAATAAATTAAATAAAATGGATAGGTAACTCGTCGAACGGGATACAGAAACACCACCCGATTCTAACTGAGTGTAGGATACAGATTTACCATCTATATACTTAAGTGTAGATCGATTCCAAAGAACACCACCCAAGTTTGGTACCTCGGATTAGCAATGGAATATAAAGTACGTGTGGTTACTCTCAACGAGAAACACGGTAGAAATTTCAAACATAAAACACCACTGTTTCATTAACGACCAAAGCAGTACAAACAGGAGTTGATGCACTACCCTTACGTCCAACATTCTAGGAAAATAAAAGATTGATGCTAAGCTTGGAAAAAACTAAGAAAAACATAAAAAGAAATTGTAATGGAACAAGTAATAAAAATGGAATAGAAACTAAAGGTGGTGGGAACGTGGGTTTAGGAGTTGCATTGGTTCTTCAATCGTACGTATCACGGAGCTCCAGTCGATTCAAGTTGGACACATGAGAAGGCGGTCCACTCTTTTCACTTGACCCATGCCCATTTGCTGACCCGGTTCTAAGGATATCAACGACTAACACAAAATTCCATTCATTTAGTCAAACGAACGAACATTCGATAACGTGTCCGTTTCTGTTTGATAGTTCATTAATACAAAAGGTCCAAGCAATGGAGATTTGATTCAAATTACTCAGGTATGAAGTATAAAACTTCAACTTAGAGCAGATTGAATCAAAGTGTGAGTTGAATGAATGAAAAATGGTGGGTATTTATAGAATTCTAAGAACCGTTAGGATCGTTTCTCGTAATTCTTGCTTAAATCTGGACCTTACATGTGTTGCCCATTGTTTACAATACAACGGGACATCAAAAACTATCAAATGGTATTGCAAAATAAGGATCAAAAACATCAAAACCAGCTCAAATGACCAGATTCAAAGCTTCTGTCTGATAGTCTGTCGTGGGCCGCGTAGACCCAGACATAATCTTACGCGCCCCTCCTAAGCAAGTTTGGCAGATTGTCATTTTTAGTCCCTGCAAGTCCAAAACTTGGTTTTTGATGCATTTTCGACACGTTTAAGGCCCGTTAACCCCATTTCAAGGCTCTACAATGAGGTTAAAGTATAGGGAACATGAAATATGCTCAAAAACATCTCGGATGTCAGTTCGTTGGGTCGTACGGTTGCGTTATTCGGTTAATTACGACGAAAACTAGAACAGACGCAAAAACGATCCAAATTGCACGACGAATGGTATTTTTGCATTCCAATCACTAAAATAAAATATTTTAATGATTACAAAAATTTTTGGATGTCCGCATATGTTCAGAACGTAAGATATGCGAGAAAATACAAACTTATGCACTTTTTGACGCTTTTAGTCCCTATTGATCAAATAAGTTTATTTTCGCATACCGAACCCCTCAAAGCCTATTTCTAAGCTATGTAAACGATTTTTAGGGTATGTTTAGCTTATGATCAAGTTCCAGAATGTTTGTTACCATACGAATCGGTATACTTTCGCAGTTTGACGCAAATAGTCCCTACGATCGAATAAACTTGTTTTCGACACACCAAACAATCCAAAACTTATTTCTAAGTTATGTGAAGGTTATTTAAGGTATGTTAAGCCTATGTCACTATTTCGGAGTGTTTGTCGCGTTAAACTGATTACGTTTACGCATCAGTTCGCGTATAACTTTCCAGAAAGCGATTTAAAGCTCGAAATTGAACAAGAATTGATATGTGCAATTGATACACATATTTATACAAATCCCAAGTATAAAACACAATATTTAATTGGTTTTGCATTCGTATGATGGTCGTAGTGAGACAGATGTCACATTCTACACTTTCTACCATAAAGCATCTCGTACGGAGCCATGCCGATACTGGCATGGTAACTGTTGTTATACGAGAATTCAGCTAACGATAAGTAAACATCCCAACTACCACCGAAATCGATGATACACGCCCTTAGCATGTCTTCCAATGTTTGTATCATTCTTTCGCTTTGTCCATCCGTTTGAGGATGGTATGCGGTGCTAATGAACAGTTTCGTCCCCATTTGCTCTTGGAAGTCTCGCCAAAAGTTTGAAGTAAACCGGGTATCCCTATCGGACACAATGGATACCGGTACCCCATGGCGTGCCACTATTTCATTAGTATACACTTCTGACATCTTCTCTGACGTATAAGTCTCACGTATCGGAATAAAGCAAGCACTTTTCGTCAATCTATCTACCACTACCCATATAGCATCAAATCCTCGGTTCGTCTTCGGTAGTTTGGTTAACAGGTCCATAGTGATATGTTCCCATTTCCAAACTGGAATATCCAACGGTTGAAGTTTACCATAGGGTCTTTGGTGTTCCGCCTTGACTTGTAGACATGTCAAACATTTCTCCACATACTTAACTACATCTCTTTTCATTCCGGGCCACCAGTAATTTTGTTTCAAGTCGTTGTACATCTTGGTCACTCCCGGGTGAATGGAATAACGGGATTTATGAGCTTCGTCAAGTAAAAGCGTTTTAACCCCGCATGAATTTGGAACCCATATTCTTCCAAAACGAGTCTTCAACCCGTTGTTACCTTTCATTAAGTCTTTCAGTTGGTCAACTATTCTTTCTTTCTTACAATTCTCTTCTTTCATTGCTTCAACTTGTGCCTCTCGGATTCGTTCGAGTAGACCCGAGGTCACAATAAGCTGCATCGATCGTACCCGCATTGGACATAAGGTGCATAACACTCAGCAATCGGGACAAAGACCGATCAGTGCATGCACCCTTTTTTCTTTCAGCTATCAACGCCACCACATAAAGCATGATTAACCGTCCTCAGCTTTTAACGTTATTTTCACGAAATTAGTAAAATAACGTTAAAATTAGTGCACTTTCACTTTTGCCCCCCGATGGCCCACAGATATATACATTATATGCATATATCGTAAGCGGGGCGTGAACAGCCAACATACATAGTGTTAATATTAAAGCAGTTTGCATATCATCATAAAACACTATCATATTTAACCTTCTAACCTTCAAACAAGTAAACACACCTCTATAAACATTGAGTAATGGTTAAAACACTAACCAGGTAAGGTCCGAATACAAAAGTATGTAGAAGAATCGGAGAAACAAGCTTCCGGGAATAGGAGAGGCGGTGATGAGCTCTTAGGGTTTTTAGTGAGAGAAAGTAAGAGAGAGAGAGAGAGGATAGAATGTTTGGGGATTTGTGAGAATGATTGAAGGAATGATTTTTTTTTTCTGCCAAAATAGGTAATGTCGGCTAGCATAAAGGGTTTTATACCCTTCTTGATGCCGTGCACCGCACCCTCCTAGGGTTCAGGGGTGGTTTCGAGTGGGCCTTGACGCATTGGGCTAGGTGTGAGTACAGTCCAGTAATCCAATATAAGGGGTGTTAGAATCAACAGAGACCGGGACTCGAAATCAGAGGTTTCGAGTCGAAACCGAAGGGTTTCGGCTCACCTCCAAACTTTTGCATATAATTATTTTTAACAGATATTATATGTTTATACATGCTACACATTTTCACATAATCACAGAAACACATATTTCACAATAATTAACCACAATTTTTCATTTAATAGCTTTACGTAATCATATTATACAATAAGGTTGTTTGGGAAAATCCGAAGTGTCACACTGTGGGTCTAAAAATGTTTCACCGTTGCTATTTTAGTCTACTGGGTTAATTTCATTCTTTATTTCTGTTAACGAGAAAGGCGATTCAGTCATTTTATATGTAATTCTGTTAACTAGAAGGTCAATTTGGTTATATAAAATGACCGAATCGCCCTTCTGGTTAACAGAAATAATGGATGAAGTTAACACAGTGGACTAAAATGGCAACGGTGAAATCTTTTTAGACCCACAGATGAAAAATGAAACATTTGGACTAAACTGACAAAACAACCCAAACCACATGGACTAAAATGGCATTTAACTCTATTTTCATTATTAGTTTATTACAACTTTTGGCAACAACGTATATCAAAAAACTATTTCTGCTCTATTACGGTTGATTGATTATCTGATCACCATAATGTAGTTGGTTTGTTTCAAAGGTCAAGAAGCCCCATTTACAAGGAAAACCAAACTTAATGGTAAATAAATTTTAGGACACGATTTCGATCAGCTTGAGTTGCAAGCTCATTGATTTTGTCAACGTGTGGAATGTGATTCACAAAGACACCTGCCACATCATATAGCTTCTGTTAAAGGCCATGTGAAAATAGGTAAAGCGTTGTTATCGGATAATCTTAATGCATGCGGTGCACATGATTGTGAAAGGAGAAAACCCTCATCATCTTGCATCAATTGAAGGGCACTGTGGAGTTGTGAAAGAGCTGGTGCAACAGGATACCATCTTGTGTGTGAAGACTAACCATCTGGAAGTTGTGAAGCTTTTAGTAAAGATTGGGTGATCATGAGTTTGTAAAAACTAAAGATGCTGCTGGCAACACTATAGTACACCTACATGTTGCTGACAAACATGTAAAATTATTTATTTAATTTGATTAAATAAATAACGATCTTTTCCAGGTGAATTCCTCTAAACCAATTTTCTTGTGCCAGTCTACAAAAAAAGGGAAAAAAAGCCGAAACAATACCAACCAAATTCATGCCGCGAAGCAAGGGGGAATTTTACTAGTTATGCATTAAGTGTGTGGTGGTAAGGAGAAGTGCCTAGATATCTAATTTTGTTAAGAGGAGCCACTATGAGCACATAAACCTTTTTAAATAGGAGTATACCTCAACACTAAGTTTAACAAAGAGATTAAAGTGTAAAATGGCAATCGTCCCTAAGGTTTAGTCATTTTTGCTTGTTCCCGTCAAAACTGACCTTTTTGTTCCTCGAAACTTGGCCATCGGGGATGACAATGACAAGATTTCAAACTTTTTGGATGAAAATGACACCTTAGGGAACGAAAATGGCATTTTACTCGAGATGAAATATCAAAGATAAAACAAAAATCCCATCAAAATATATATACAACCCACTCTTCCCATTTGAGCAATAACGGCATAAAAAGTAATTCCACAATCCAAGCAGCTGTTGAGAAAATCGCATTTTAAAATCTGTTAGATCGCATCGGGGATTAACTGGAACTCGTCCAATCAGATGATTGTGGAACTATTCTAGTCAGAATAAAAATAGCAAGTCCATGCAGGGACAACCTTGGAGAGCCCAGGCAGCTGTGTCTGAACAAAAACAGCAGCTCTGGCATGGCAAGTCCCTCACTCAAGCGGGTGGGCTGCGATTGCCCATGAAGAAGCACACTCATAATGGCAGTCTTGAGGTCTTGGTGGTTATGATTTCTCCGCAATCTTGTTTTGAACAATAACATAAAAGAACTCAAATTAAATAGGGAACTCTAAATAAAAGAGTTCATGATTTTAGTCAGTAGTAAAATCCACTAGGTACCCATCCTTTTCAAGGGAGCAAATGTTGGCATAAACAGATATGGAAAGTAGGTAAATATGAGCAGATTTGAAAACCAATCAATCACGTTGTGATTAGCATTTATTTATTTGCACCCATAAAGCATAACATATCTCATCATACAATTCCATTCTTGGCATCCCAAGACAACCCTGAACATGTAATGCACAGCCTATAATTATTCTATGAAAAATGCTATACATACTCAAACAACACCTCTCCAGCATAAGGAAGGTAGCAGGATATATCTAATCTTACAGAATTTATTAAGAACATATTAAAATATTAGAGATACAACAAAGATGCCAAAGAACCCACCACACTGAACAAACACAAGTTCCCCGCCAGCCGAGCAAAAATGGCATAACCAGGAGCTACAACAGAAATGACATAGGAAGCGAAGCCAAACATGAGCAGGCTGGTAACAGAGACCATAATGATCTGAGGGTGAAATGCAGTTCCCCCCTGAGATTTGATCGCTGCAAAACTGAATAAGCCAATAATAACAATTTTATAAGCAGACCTCGGCTTCATTAGACTTTCTTCTCCCAACATACCTCGTAGGAAATAGCGTGTCCACAGGCAACAGAGTGACTGGGTTAGTCGTTTCGCTGCTAGGACAATGAACCGGTAAACATTGGTGATAGAGTACGTCTGATTATTGGTTTCTGTAGGTGGATCCTCACTGATGTTCAGTACGACTGCCGGATTAGCCAAAACGGAACCACGCATCATTAAGCTTTCTTCTTCCAACGTTCCTGGCTGGAAATAGTCAATCCTTCTGTGTGTAAGCCACGCAATACCCCGTCTTGCTGCTACAAGTGGAGATCTGAAAGAAATGGTTGTCTGATTATTGGTTTCTGTAGGTGGATCCTCACTGATGTTCAGGACGACTGCCGGATTAGCCGAAACGGAACCACGCATCATTAAGCTTTCTTCTTCCAACGTTCCTGGCTGGAAATAGTCAATCCTTCTGCATGTAAGCCACGCGATACCCCGTCTTGCTGCTACAAGTGGAGATCTGAAAGAAATGGTTGTCTGATTATTGGTTTCTGTAGGTGGATCCTCACTGATGTTCAGTACAACTGCCGGATTAGCCGAAACGGAACCACGCATCATTAAGCTTTCTTCTTCCAACGTTCCTGGCTGGAAATAGTCAATCCTTCTGCATGTAAGCCACGCAATACCCCGTCTTGCTGCTACAAGTGGAGATCTGAAAGCAATGGTTGTCTGATTATTGGTTTCTGTAGGTGGATCCTCACTGATGTTCAGGACGACTGCCGGATTAGCCGAAACGGAACCACGCATCATTAAGCTTTCTTCTTCCGACGTTCTCTGCCGGAAATAGTCAGTCCTTTGGCGTGTAAGCCACGTAATTACCCGTCTTGCTGCTACGAGTGGAGATCTGTAAGCAATGGCTGTTTGATTATTGGTTTCTCCAGGTACTTCCTCACAGATGTTCACTTCGACCGCCAGATTAGTCGGAAGAGACTCCGACATCATTACTACTTCTTCCTCCAACGTTGTTGGCCGAATATAGTCAGTCCTCAGGAGAGTAAGCGACGCAATTGCCCGTCTTGCTGCTACAAGTGGAGATCTGTAAGCGTTGGCTGTCTGATTATTGGTCTCTGCAGGAACTTCCACCGGATTAGCCAAAATGGATTCCGACATCATTACAGCTTCTTCTCCCAACGTTCGTGGCGGAAAATCTCGTCTTGCTGATATGGCCTGAAACCGGTAAACGTTGGTAGGTTCTTTAGGTGGTGTGTTCAGTTGAACAGAACCCAGCCTCGCTGCAGCTTCTTCCCCGCGGGATATATTCGGTCCAAAAC
Organism: Helianthus tuberosus; assembly: GCA_030545235.1. Taxonomy (NCBI): domain Eukaryota; kingdom Viridiplantae; phylum Streptophyta; class Magnoliopsida; order Asterales; family Asteraceae; genus Helianthus; species Helianthus tuberosus. The sequence continues at coordinate 210,880,258 of CM060423.1, forward strand.
GCGTTTCTTTCCGTAAAATTCACAAGAAATTTCCTTTATGTTAGTCACTTTCAGTAAGCTTCTCAGTTCCCACGTAATTGGTTGGGTCATCATTTAGAAAAGAGAAAAATGCTCGGATACTGGTTTGCCCATTTTTCACATTTACAGTGTATTCCAGAGTTTTATTTTCAAGAGAAGAGAAGAGATTTGAAAGGAAAGAAAAAAGTTATGGTCTCTAAGTTTTTGAATTTCGTTCCCGGATAGTCCTTGGCGTGAATGGGGGTTAGTTTTTGGTGTTAGGTGCGTGTGAAATGACAAAAATACCCTTACTGTCAAATTAATAACTAAAAAGTTAAAAGAAATATAATTAATATTTTAAAATTTATATGGGACCCACCACCCACCCTACTCACTTCATATTCCCCACTCCACACCACTACCATCTCCACCTTCAACCACCACCACCATCTACCTCCACTTCACCGTAACCACCATTGTCACAACGGTTGCAAAAATGGGCAAACTTAATAAATTTCTAAATCGGCCCTTAGGTACGTTTCTTGTAAATGAGTTAGTTGCTAAAGGTCTTCTTTTAAATTCTGGAGCTGGTAAAACTTGATCAAATATAAATTTAATAAATTTCTAAATCGGCCCTTAAGAGGCTTAAATATTACTTAAAAGATCGAATGACTGATGGTAGCATAGAAATAGCTTCCACAATTCTTAATAAATACGTTATATCTATCAATAACAAATCTATTTCAGTTGATCTTTTATCTATAAATCTTGCGGGATTCGATATAGCCTTAGGCATGGATTGGTTACTTCATAACCAAGTCCGTATTGCCTAGGATAAGAAACTTATCGAAATTAAATCCCCATCTAGTGATATACTGACTGTTCGTGGAAGATAAACACCTTGGATTGCCCGAGAAAGCTTTTATGTTTAAGGCATCCAAGTGCTTGAAAAGGGGAATGTGTCATCTACATGGCACAAGTAATTATTGACGAACTAAAGCCGAGAGTTTAAGATATTCCAAATATCTTGGAATACCCTGATGATTTTTTTTAAGAATTACCCGGTCTGCACCCGGAGAGGCAAGTCGAGTTTAGAATCGACATTTTGCCTGGATTGGCTCCTATAGCCAGAGCTCCGTACTGTTGGCACCCACTAAGGTGAAGGAGGAGAAGATACAACTTGAAGAAATTTTGTGGATGGGCATAAGAAGTCCATAGCCACCTATGAAGCAAAATGCCTTACCTGTTCGCAAGTAGGTTGAACATCATAGACCATCTGGTCTGCATCAATAACTGGAAATTCCCACATAGAAATGGGAAATGGTAACGATGAATCTAATTACCAAGTTACCTTAGACCACTCATGGCAATGACACGATGTGGGTTATAGTCGACAGACTGACTAAGTCGGCACTTCTTGCCGATTAAGGAAAACTTATAATTCCGACAAGTTAAGTTGTATGTTGACAACATTGAGTCTCCTTATGGAGTATCGTTGTCTATAATATCGAATTGAGATATTAAATATACTTCTTATTTCTGGAAAATTCCAGCAAAGCGCTTAGCACGCTCTTAAATTTTAGTATGGCTTACCGCCCAGACTGATGGGTAGAGTGAGTGTATCATCCAAACTCTGGAAAACATGCTACATGCATGAATAATACACAAGAAAGTGTAGAACACCCGTCTGTTGGGCTAATGTTGGTAGAAACCAACTCTCTTGACCTAAGATTGTCCTTGAAATAACTAAAAGAATCTTACAAATTTGAGATAAACTCAAGGTTGCCCATGATAGACAGAAAAGTTATACTGATAAAAGGCGGAAGCCTCTCAAATTCCAAATTTGAAGAATAGTACATTACTAAAAATCTTGCTTTGGAAAGACGAAATAAGGGCAAACTGAGCCCTAGGAATATTCGACCATTCGAGATAACATAATGTGTCGGCTCAGTAGCATATAGACCTAAGCTACCAATAGAGCTGAGTGAAATCCTTGATATATTCCATATCTCTAATCTAAAAAGTGCTTAGCTGATAAAGCACTTGTCATGTCTCATCATGACATTCAAATTAACGAGAGCTTAAGGTTTGTGGAAAAAAACCTTTGTCCGTTGAGGACCATGAAATTGAAAAGCTCCGTAGGAAATAAGTTTCCCTCGTCAAAGTGAAATGAGATTTCCACGGTGGCCTAGAATACAATGGAGAGGTTGAAATCTGAAATGAAACGAGAATAACCTATAACACCCCGACCGCGTAATACAAAAAACTGCGGCGGAAACGTCGAGGAGTCATGTCATAGAATCATTGTTTCACAACACATGGTATTTGAAGTTTTGTTTTATATCAATAATAGACTCATTGTTTTAAAACAAACCAAATAAGTACGAACAGTTGTCTTTAAGTTTTAAAGACACTAAGGCCCGCGTCCATCCTAAGTGAAGTAAGCATCAACAATCATCACATAAAAGAATGTGAAACATATGTGAAAATAAAACGTCAGCATAAAAATGCATGTGAGTAACATAGGTTTTGTTGATTTAGATTCATGGCTTTGGATACTATAAGAAAAGATTATATGTTTACAAAAATAGCCATGAATCCTTGTAAAAAGTTTGGTTTCTAAAACACTTTGTTTTGACAAAAAAGGTTTGTAGTATATACAAAATATACATTCGTTTTGAAATAATAGGATAAGTAGTATATCAAAATATACTTTAGTGTTGAAATAGTTGAATGAAATAATAGATTTGGTAGTATATCAAAAGTATACTTTGGTTTAAGAATGAAAGCATCGGTAGTATAACAAATTATACTTTGGTTTGAAAATAGCATATAAGCTTTGGTTTTGGAAATAACATAATCGGTAGTTTATCAAACTATACTTTGGTAAACAATATCACATTGGTAGCATATCAAACTATGCTTTGGAAGTATATCGAAATGTACTTAAATTGTGATTTGGTAGTATATCAAACTATACTTTAGTAAACAATATCACATTGGTAGCATATCAAACTATGCTTTGGAAGTATATCGAAATATACTTAAATTGTGATTTGGTAGTATATCAAACTATACTTTGGTTTAGAAAATAGCATATCAAACTATGCGTTGGTTTAGGAAATCAACAAACGATAAGTTTTTATGGCTAAATTGGAAAACCTTTGTAAAAGCACATTGTGGACGTTTGGCAATACATTCAAACCTAGTGTATCAAACTACACTTTGGTGACTATAGATTTACCACGAAGGCAAAATCTATTTGGTTTAAACTTTGGTTTCTGACATTCCGTACAACAGGAATGGGGTGTCAAGTCCTATAACGCTATATCGTACTACCAATCGGCTTGATCATTGTTAATGAATGTATAAGTATATAAATACGCACCAACAATAGTCTTATAAACTTTGAAAATCAGTATTTAAGCCATAGATAACAGTTTCAATTCGTTAAAGTATAAGTACTATGCATGTGAAATCATATAGCTTGAAATTATGAAAATAGTAAATAGGCACATAAGAATCACCCCAAAACATTTGCAAAACGTAAAAGAGGGGACTATGTACTCACTTGGTATTGTAAATAGTCCTTGAATGAATGTGTAAATAAAGCCTAAGAGATCAAGGAATCAAGTGTGTCCTAACATCGGGTAACTATGTTAAAGTACGGTACATAATCGGGGGAATCGGATAGAATGAGGTCTTGTAAACCAAATGAGTGTTGAAACTCATATGAAATGGTGTAACAAAGTCTACATTCTGATTTGAAAGTAATCCTAAGTGCTTTTGACCCGTTATGACCAATGTTGCAGAAATCGGCCTAGGCGGCCGATTAATCGACGCCTAGGCGCTAATCGGTGACTTATCGCCTAAATTTATCCAAGTCGGTCAAAAAATTGGTTAAAGTCAAAATCGGTCAAAGTCGGTAAAAGTCGGACAAAATCGGTAAAAGTCGGTCAAAATCGGACTAATCGGGCCCACGTTTTTTTGACCCAAAACACCCAATTTTTGAAACCCCCATGGTTTAAAGCCCAAATTTTAGTTATAAACCTATTTTATCTTTAACATTACAGCCGACACATCAATTTTAGTTATAACCTATTGTGCACCACCAGCTCCTAAAAGATAAATCGGGCAGCATCAAGCACTTTCGCACACCACCATCCACCAGGCAGCTCCGCCTTCATCCAAAGCACCACCGCACACCACCAGCTCCGCCTTCATCCATGAGATGGGGGTAGGAGGCGGCTGATAATGAACGTGGGTAGGGATCAGGTTATATTAAGTTTAGGTATTTTAACATTTAACCCCCTCTATCTTTCACTAGTTTACATATGGTTCCTAAACTTTTAAATTTATTAATAAAAAGTATAAAGTTATATGCTAAACTTGTAAATTTATTAATAAAAAGTATGAAGTTATCTATATGTATAAAAATTTGTAAAATTATACTTAAAAAGTCCAATCCGATTAATCCCGATTAATCCCTAGGCGGTACCTCACCGCCCGACTAGCGCCTAGCGCCTTCTACAACATTGGTTATGGCCCATTAAGGTAGTTTACGCTACTTTAACGGGTCATTTGCGTAACTACGCATTCGGATGGTCAAACTAGTCCTATGAAAAGTCTTATATGCCTAAACATGTTTAATAAAGTTGCAATATCAGTTTAAGTGTCAGAAATTCGGTTACATATGCTTAGATTGAATTTATGGGCAAAAAGGGCACTTTGGTCATTTTCTAAAGGCATATAAACAACCTATCATATGACTAACCAAACGAAGTGACCATAAGGTATAACCTCAGGAGGTTATTCCCTATATAACTATGGTCACAATTATGTGTTTGGTCAGATCCTAATGATCTACCAAATGGGTCGGATTCGAAAGTTAACGCGGTGGTCAAACCGCTCGACTTACGACCCTAAATAAGCACTAAACTAGAAGTGACGAGTTAAACATGTTAAAACATGTTTAACTAAGTTGAAAAACTGATTTGGTATCAAAACAAAGTGTTTTGATACCCGAAAATAGTTCCGTCGTAAAATGCACATAATTGTGCATTTTGACCGAAACTTTGACTCGTCACCTCGACTAGTAAACGTGGTAATCAGTAGGTATAATCGCAAGGGATTATAACCATCGTGATTACGATCACGTTGCAAAGTTCAATTGAACTTTGACTTGACCAATTATTGGTCAAAACCGAAAGTCAAACACTGTTTGACTTTTAGCTTGAAATAGCTAAAAATAAATAAACAAGACTAGGAAGAACACTTACTTGTGTTGTAGGATGAAGAAAGCTCAGATGGGAGGCATCCAAAAGTGGAAGCCTCCGATTTAGAGCAGATGAGATGAGAAAGGATGAATGAGCAATGAATTGAGAAATGTTGGGGGGCTATTTATACTTCTTTGAAGTGCACAAGATCATGAAAATTCGTTTGTGTGTTCACCAAGGATGAAACAAGATCATGCAATGTGTATAAGATCAGATTTGGGGCTTGTTCTACATACAAACTTGGTGATTAAGCATGAAAACCATTAAACAAAACAAGTGCAGCTGCTGATTAAAAAAAAATATTCTGCCCAGGTCCTGCTGTCATGCCCCACGACCAAAACACCCTAGGGGTGTCACGCCCCACGAGCCAGTTCAAGTTAGTTTCAGAATTTGGCAATTTTGGTCCCTGCAGCATTTGAATGCATTTTTAACGCGTGTAACCCCCGTTAACCTCAAATTCAGGCTTTATAAGGACGTTATAGCATAAGGGACTTGAAATATGTCCGAAAATGTCGTGGATGTCGGTTCGTTCGGCTGTACAGTCGCGTTTTGCGCATAATTACAACGAAAGCTCGAACGGTCGTGAAAACGATCGAAATTACGCAACGAATGACATTTTTGCATTCCCATCACTAAAATGCAATATTTTAATGGTTACAAAAAATTTTGGATGTGCGTATATGGTCTGTATGTAGAAATACTCGAATTTACATACTTTCGTAGTTTTGACGCTTTTAGTCCCTGTGATCGAATAAACTTGTTTTTGACATACCGAACCCTTCAAAACTTATTTCAAAGTTATGTAAAGGATGTTTAGGGTATGTTTAGCTTATGTCACTGTTCCAGAGTGTACGTTGCGTTAAACTGATTACGTTTGCGTAACAGTTTACGTAAAACTTCTAGAAAAGCTTCTTAAGAGTTCGAATTCGTACAAGATTTAATATGTGTAAATGTCACATGTAATTACACAATCCCGGTTATGAAACACAAGATTTCATTAGATTTGAAATTGCTCGGAATTATACAATGGTCGTAAAGGCACAAATGTCACAGTCTCCCCTACTTTAGGAAATTTCGTCCCGAAATTTAATTTAGAGGAAACTTGTGAAAACAGATGTGGTTGTTTCGCTTTCAAATGATCCTCCGTTCCCTGAGTAAAACTATGATCCACGTTTGGATTTCCAGCGAATTTTGTTAATCGTACTCGTCTGTTGTTTATAAGGATGAGTTTAGATCCGAAGATTTAACTTCACTCCATATAATAGATGTATGATGTACCGAACCTCAAGAACGTCATGTAAATGTCAAAGTGGTATTCTTTGTTGAAGAAAGTGTGAACTTCGGAGTTTAAAAAAACTGATGGAAAAATGTTTCCTATAAAGACTATTATAGGAAACTTGTGTGTGTGTTCGAAGTTGGAGTCAGAGAATGTAAGATAAAACATCATTGGTCAAGGTCCAGGACTTCTAGTAACTTAAATAACGCTACGCTTGCAATGTAATAAGGAACACTTATATATAGGAAGTACCAACGGCGTATCCACCATGCCCTTATTACATTGTTCCCGTTTCGTTATTCTTATTAATATAGGTTCTTACACATGACAAAACTTGCTGTGGTTTCTGTGCATTGAATTCCATAATTATGTATGCATTCATAATTACGTAATTCCTTGCACAGTCCGCATTGTTCATTTTATGATGTGTATGGAAAAATCAAACAAATAACATGTGATGACTTTGACTAGACCACCAAAGGGTCTCTTTAACTAGATCAACGAATGATCTCTTTAACTAGATCAATACAAGATCTCTTTAACTAGATCGACATACGATCTCTTTAAATAGGCCACCAAAGGGTCTCCTTTTGTGACACCCGGCCTCTCAGGTCGTACCGGACATTAGTAATCTGTGTAGTAGACATGTAAAAATGACTATTTGTGACTAAATGTGATGATAATATATGATATTTGATGTGTTAATAGATTTAGATGTGTATAAAAATTATGTTGGCAACGATAAAACTAACGCTTATCGCGTAATGTTTAAAATGCGAAACGAACGTCGGTGACCACCCGATCAGTGTTAAAATCCTAAAAATAGTCTGTTATGATTAGAATAAAAATTTTAATCCTATCCGCGTGGAAAAATAATTTAAAACACTAAGAAACTCTATTTTTCGAGTTTGAGCGCATACCGCGCGATACTGCGCGAATTAAACAAAATACTGTCAACGCAGCCAGTCAAGACAACTGGTAATTATTTCAGTAATAATTTTAAGTGATTATTTTTATAGAACAATAAAACTAATTTAAAACGCACTAAAACAGGATTAAAACGCTAGATAAAATACCCGGTAATCAGTAAAATACTTGTTTTTAAACCAGTGTGCATATAATATATGTATATGTTTAGTGAGAGGGGCCATAGGTGGCGGCAATTTGGGCTGCCAAAATACCCTTGTTTCTTGCATATAGGACACCTGTCCACCATAGGAAATGATGAGTGATGATTAAAACTTTACCATGCTTCCATACATTCTCATAATTCCAAGAACTCATTTCAAAAACTTCACACTCTCTCTCTCTTCAAACATCTCGGCCGAAACCCCCCTAAACACTTCAACATTTCATTTTCAAAATCAAATCATGAAGAATCAAGGCCTTTACATGGTGATTTGAAGCTCATAAGGGGGGGTTTGGAGGTGATTTCAAGTTGATTCAAGCAAGAACAAGTCTCATATCCCCATCTTTTCTCAAAAACCCACTTTGAAAACTTGAAGGTATAAAATATTTCTTTAAACATTGTTCTTGATTCATATTGATAATAAAGTTAGTAAGAAGTTTCTCTTGATTCTTGAAATCTAAACGTAAACTTGAAACTAACAAACAAAAGAGTTTTGAATAAAATAAAAACGAGTGTGTGCATGTATGTATATATATGGCCGAAAATGATGTTTTGTATGTTTATATTGCATTTCGAATTTTGATGAAAGACTTTCTGATTATTTGATTTCTTGAAAAATAAGATGATTAAAGTAAGTATTAGTTGTCATACAAGAATGTTTAAAAATGATATGTGTTACATTTTAAAAACATGATGTTAATATGTTCTAGAATAAGATTGGAACATAAATGATGATGATAAAATTATAGAAGTGCATTAGATGCACAAATGTAAACATGCATGATGATATATGAACTCAAAAGATGATTTGAATATGATATGATAAAAATCCATTTTGATCAGAATATAAACACTAAATTAAATTTATTTTGAAGTGTTTAATGGTATATAACTTTGTCATAATGTTTGCTAGCTTTGCATGTGGTACTTGGTGCATAAAAAGTTGTAAAATACGTGAAATCGCATGATTTATGTGACTTATATAAAAACTTCACTAATCTGATTATAACCACTATTTAAATCATTAAATAACATGTATTGTGTTAAAATATCAAGTCGTTTCGAGTTGGGATGGTTACGGTAACGTTTAACGCAAAACTATGCGTTAAAACGGTCAAAAATCGGCTTTTCGGGTGATTTTTGTAAAACTGAATTAGATCAGTAAATAAACTGATATTTTTAGTTTAAAATTAAATATTTTAACTAGTTTAAAGTTTACTTGGTGTTTGGTTGGTCATACATGACTTCCGACGCCTGAAAACGTTACCGAATCGCTTAAATACGCATTTTTCAATGAACATGAGTATGGGTGAACTTTGAGTGAATCTTATGTGATAAAATGTATTAAGTGATTTTAGCATGTAAATGTGATTATATGTTAAGTGTTAATTCGATAATGGGAAAATTAGACTATGCATGTATGCATGTACGTTTTGTGCGGTAGAAATAGTAAAATTTGCGTTAAAGGTGTAACTTGTTTGTCGAGCATTAAATTTGGTACACATGAGATGTTTTATGTATATTTTCTTTAAAAATGACAAAATAGATAAGATAGTAATGTTTCGCATGTTTCGGTGTTAAATCATGTGAACGCTTATGTATATATATTACGACGCGCAAATCATAGATATATTGCGTATAAACGGAAGAGTTTACGAATTTACACAATAATGGTCACCAATAAAATTGTTCAAAATGCAAAATCATAAAAATAGATATATATGGACTCATATATATATATATATATTAACACGCCAACATAATAAAAAATGACAACTTTCCGAGAAAATCTCAAAGTTATATGATAATTCTAAGAAACGGAGAAATTTAGGATTTTTGTGATTTAATGTATATTGATTTAGAATTGTTCCCATATTAGGACGTATATAATCAATTTCTGGGATTGCGATATGTAACACCTCGTAAAATCACGTCCAATGATGTATTGACACGTGTAATAAACCCTAATGAAATCAAATATTGAATTTAAGGGACTAATTTTTTGAAAACTCGAAAACCTTGATTATGAAAGGACTGGAAGTGTTTGTATACCTAAAATAAGTTTTTTAATAACCTCGTACGGTATTTATATTCACAAATGAGCCACTTGTTGATCGAGTATAGCCGTTCGCGTAATTAATTGAAAGTTTGCACAATGAAGGGTTAAAAGCGTCAACATGTTAATTCTTACCTCTGAGTGATCTTTTAACAAACCGGGAGCTTCATGATATTTGATTATACTCTCGGGAATGCCAAACATCGGCCGTCTAAAGTTTTTATGCCTATAAGTAAAGATACGCGCAACTTTGCAAGTTAGAAAGACTAAAAGTGTCAATATGTTTAATTACACCTCTGAATGACCTTTTAGCGAACCCGAAGCACCGTGATGTTTAATAATACTCTCAAGAATGCCTAATATGGATTAGATGAGGCTTCGATGATATTAAACAATGAAATGCGCAAGTTTGCGCATTAGAAGGACCTAAAGCGTCAACTTTTGAATCTACGGCTTTTGGTGACCATTTAAGCGAGCGAGAGCGTAGTAATAATTAAACTCATGCTTGGGAATGCCTATTATGGGCCATGGAAGGCTTGGATATCATTAAACGACGTTTTGCGCTACTTTGTGTGATTAAAGGACTATTTGCGTCAAACTGCAAAAGTATGTCGATTCGTATGGTAACGGACCTTCCGGAATATGTTCATAAGTTAAACGTACCCTAAATATCCCTTACCTAGCTTAGAATTAGGCTTAGAGGTGTTTGGTGCGCAAAAATAAACTTATTTGATCAACAGGGACTAAAAGCGTCAAAAAGTGCACAAGTTTGCATTTTCGCGCATATCTTACGTTCTAAATATATCCGGGCATCCAAAAATTTATGTAATCACTAAAATATTTTATTTTAGTGTTTGGCATGATAAAATTCCATTCGTCGCGTAATTTGGATCGTTTTTCGCGTCCGTTCGTGTTTCGTCGTAATTAGCCGAACAACGCGACCGTACGACCAAACGAACCGACATCCGACATGTTTTTGAGCATGTTTTATGTTCCCTATGCTTAGGCATCATTGTAGAGCCTTGAAAATGGCTTAACGGGCTTTAAACATGTCAAATATGGGCTTAAACACATGCAGGGACCAAAACTGCAACTTTTAAAAGTTTGTTTGATCTGTGCAGGCCGTAGCCTACGCCCCCTGCAGCGTAGCCTACGCCCAGGTCTGGGCAGATTCTTATTTTCAGCATTTTGGTTGTTTTTCAAGGGCTTTTATGTAAATTTCTCAATACCATGAGCTGGTTTTCAAACCCCATTGTATTTAGAAACCATGGGCACACATGGAGGTCCAAGATTGAAGCACGGGTTACGAGAAACGATCCTAACGGTTCTCAAAATCCTATATAAACCCACTTGATCTTGCTCTCATTCACACTTGATTTCTGAATTCTCTAAGTTGGAGACCTTGCTCTTCATAACCTCCTTGCTTGGACCCTTTGTAAGTGTCCTTTCGTGCTTAGTTTAATTGTTTAGCGTTTATAGCCGAAAAGTCAAGCGTTTCGATAAACGCTTGGAATTTTAAACGGTTGAGCCATTGTTCGTAACGAACATGGCTACGTGACCATAATTAGGTAGGTGTTAAACCCTCAAAAGGGCACCTCCTAATTACCACGTTTGCTTAGTTAATTGTCGGGTCAAAGTAATTAAAATAAAAGTCAAGCGAGTCGTTTTTAAATAAAAATCATAACTAATGATGTAAAGGAAATAAAATCAGTTTTGTCACTTTAATAACTTGGTAAATATTAATTGAACATGTCTAGGCATGTTCAACCCGACAATTCTGAGTTTAGGCTCGGTTCGGAATCGAAAGTCGCAAAAGTTGACTTTTGCTTTGACTTTCAGTTCTGACCCGATTTAGCTTAGTTTAGATATGCCTTAGGATTCCTTTAGGACCATGTTATAGGTTAGTATAACCCTCTGCGGTTATACAACTTGGTTCCATAGAAATCGTAGCTCATTGCATGTTTCCGTTAAATGCCTAAATGTTGACCATAATGCCCTTTTGATATTAAAATAAGATTTTTGAAAATGTGAGAAGACAAAAACCTTTATTACTGATTTATAAACATGTCCTAAAAATTTGACATCAGTTTGAGGTCTAAATTAAGAGTTATGCGCAATAGCGTAAATTGAAAGCTTTTTATTAATTAAACGGCATTTTCGGCATAAAGCCTATTTAAACCCAAATTTTGACACCAAACCTTTTACCTACTGATGTAATATAATATTTTGGGATTTTTGGAAATTTTTATTAAATTTTAAGATAATCATAACATGGAGTTCTCGCATAGGCTCGATAATTGACGATAACGCCCTTTTTGCTAATAAAAAGAGTTTTATACATCCTTTACATGCCAAACCTTTTCTACTGATTTTATATAATAAATAAGTTATTTTAAACTGTAAAGGCTGGTCAAAATATCAGATTTCCCTATTTAAACCGAATATCGTCAAATACCGACTTTTATGCGATTTAGGTGCATAGTATGGTTTAAAACCATATTAGGCACCTAAAGCTTGATACCTACTGATGTTATGAATAAATTTTTATACTTTAACAGTAAATAAAAGTTTTGAACTAAGATTTCTAAAATTAAACCTTAAAGCATATGTGAAATGACCAAAATGCCCCTACGGTGCATAGTTTGGCCATAAATGATAAATTTCACATATGTGAGATATTTTACTGATATAACTTATTAAAATGAATATTTTTACTGATCGTTTTAAGACCAGAACCTCATATTGTCATTTAACCTCTTTTATAATCTTTAAAATGACCAAAATGCCCTTTCGGGGCTTAATTTGATTTTAAATTCGTTTTGGGCATAATGGAAGATATCCTACTGATATCACAACATATTTAAGGCATATTAACTTGTGGAACATGTTCATGACTCTTTTGGTTACCCGTTATGCATTTTTCGCGTTCGGTACGGTTTATGTAACTAGTTTGCATAAATTAACTGAAACGGGTCAAACCTTATCATTTTCACTTCAAAATCCAGAATGTGTTTAGTTTACCCATATTATACAAGTCTTCGTACTTGTCAGGTCTAAATCACATTCTAATCCGGTCTGCGCTTAATCTTGCGTTTTGAACCGTAAACCTTTCCTTAAAACTAACCGGTCTAAGTTTCAACTTAAATAAAGACCCGTTAGGAATCTAATAGGTTAATAAAACCTTCGTTCCAGATTGAGAGCCCCAGTAGAGGTACTTGTGCTTGCTGATTAGAATATACGGCTGAGTATAAATTGCATTTAAGCTCAGGTAAATACTTTTAACTTATTTACCCTTATACGGGCTTGGGGTACGGTATATAAAATACCGCTTGGTCGGGCATTGAATTTTTAATTGTATGAAGGTTAATTTATTGAAATGTCCCGTTTAAATTGTTTTGTTTACTTAAAGCCTTTGGGGGGTTAATGACCATGTCCCGGATATCCTTAGCATCATTTTAAGAAATGGCCACGACCTAAGCACGGGGTGTAGGCGTACACCCGACAGTGCATATATAAATAATATGGTATAACCGCCGGTTACGAGAATAACTCGCCGCGGGACTATATCATGTGGTGTGTCTATTAATCTTTAACCCAGTGTCAATCTGGGCTACTGAACGTATAAGAAACAAGTAATTCTTTTACAAGTTTATATATAAATAATTATCCCAAGTTACAAAAAGTTTTATGCCATGTGCATTCAAATCAATTTTTCTAAACCTTTTCAAAATGAGTCAGTTAATTGTATTTACCAGTGTAAACTGATGTATTTTTCCAAAAAGATTAAGTGACAGGTACTGTACGTAATTGGCTGGGAGCTCAGGGCGTTAATAGGGAATATCGCAAGTTCTAGATGCCTAAAGTCTATTGAACAATGTTATCCTTCTGTTTTAAGATCCGCCTGTGGATCCATCTTACATTCCGTTGTAATATTTAATATTACTTTTGAATCGGATTGTAATATATTTATCATTTGCTTCCGCTGTGCATTTAAATTGTGTTGTTTGACTATGATGATATCAACTACGTCATGATACCCCCACCGGTAATACGTGGAAATATCGGGGTGTGACACGGTATTAAAAATACGCACCCAAAGGTGAGTGTCACTAAGCCCCTCTTTTTACTGTTTTATATATATTTTGGGGGTAGAACACGCCAATAAAAGGGTTTAATAATGTTTTTGGATTAAAACATACCTTTTTATATAAATTATATATATTTTCGTTGAAAATATATAGAGTTTGATAAATTATACGTTTCGAGATAAAACGTTTTTGATGAATATATGTTTAGGGGAAAACAATTGTATAGTTGGAACGAATATTGCTTGGTCTCAAGAGAGTAAGTAACAGCATAGGCTGACATTTCGGTGGGGATTACAGGGGATTCGTTCAACATCGTATATTAAATTGTCATATTAGTAGGATATATATATTGTACGTGAGGCAGACATCATATTGTTCTCAAAGAGAGAACCCTGCGCCCATGATGTCGTTTAATCAGTTAAGTATTGCACGCGATGAATTGTTGGTAGATCTATCGGGTTGACAACCCCGTCGTGACCGGTCGCCCCGAGTCAATGTCAAACGACGAATTAAGATTCTGTTTATTGTCTAACATTGATTATCCCCGCATGGTTAATATATAGTTCGTATCGTCTAGCTAACATACGAGTCTGAAAGTTGACACTAGAATTTAATATACAAAACCTGGGTAGTACTACAATCGTCGGAGTAATGAACCGACGGATTCCCATGGATTTCCTTAAGGAAATAAAATGGACTTTCTAAAAATTATATGGATGTTTTCAAATAAACACCTAATCAGAAAGTTTTCATTGGAATAAAATTTGTTAGTAAACGAATAAGTGAACTCACCTTCCTTTGTGTTGACACTTGATTTGAACGTGTTCTACAGGTACATAAAATCGGCTTCGGGAAATCATGGCGTATCTTGTATTTGATGATGCATGTCGTTTCTTTTAAATATTTTGGACATCTTTTAAACTATCTGGGACATTTGTAATAAGATCCGCAAGGATCAAAACAACTAAACTTATGTGGTTGTGTCGTGACTTTTAAAAATGTAATGTTTAATATCATGTTTTAAAATATGTCAAATTGTCCAACAAAAGAGTGCATCTTCCGACAAGGTATAAATGGGCACCAACTTGCATCTCCACTACGTTCAAATATTCCGCTGCGACGTTTTTGGGGTGTGACAAGTTGGAATCAGAGCCATTGGTTGTTAGCAAACTAGATGTTTTCGTGAAAAACACTAGACTTCAACCGAAGAATTTTGAAATATAAAGTCCAAAATTCTCGAAGCCGAGATTTTAAATAAACATAGAAAATATTTTACCATCTATGAAAACCATTATGTGTTTTATGTGCATATGTGATTTTTTGTTTATTTGTTACTGTTTATGTTGATTACGCACTTACTTGTACGATTATATGTGTGTCACAGACGTCGCACGAACACGAGGTCATCGAGATCCACGACTCAGATTACGAGCCAGATTTCGAGACTTCACCCAGATCTACACCGCCAGAGACACCTATCACGACTCCACAGATGGTTGGTACTACCGAGCTTACCTCATATTTCCACGTCAACCCTGCTGCTTTTTCCAGCCAGGGAGACCCCCGATGCGCCTTCACTAGCAACGGGTGGATAGATGATGATGATGTACCTCTCTCAATTCATGAGATGGGACGATCATCTGGCACTGTACCAGTTATCAATGACGTGATCAGGAGTGTCTCTACTATTGGAGGATCTTCTAGTATCGCACCAGTGGTGGACGTCACTATCGTTGCAGCTCGACCCTTAGAGCCATCAGTCGTCCCACATGCTGCTGTGATCGAGCCTGCTACTGAGATTCCTCCGCTTATCTTGTCTGAGTCTTCTTTGCCTGTTTTAGAGTCACGCACTTCTTCTATGCCGCAGTTAGTTTATTATCATCGTAGGAAGAGGATTAGGCCCGCTGGAGATAGGATAGATCGATATTGCCGTTATGATCGACAGCTCGCCGCATTGCGCAAAGACCTAGACATATCCAAAGGAAAGGCGAAGTACCTCGAGGAACAGATGGACGACCACGAGGAGTTGAGGGTTATAGATCACACCGCGAGAGATGAGATGCATTGGAGGGTTGTGGATTTGGAGAAGCTTGTCCAGGAGATGTTAGAATCTCTAGGTTTGAGGCGTTGATGTTAGCTATTTGTTTCATTGTTTGATGGGTTGTACTATTAGACATTTCTTTTTATGTTCTTCGTGTTTGTGGCCTGCGTGCCAGTTTCATCTTTGGATATTAATTGGGAACTTTATATGAACTTGTTTATGGATGTCAATGTAGGCATGCCGAGAACAGTCCTTGTACTGAAAATGAGTTTAAATGATTTCTTTAACAATTACCAATGATGTACTTCTGGTTTAAATTTTTTCTCGTTAAAATGTGGATATTTTACATGCACCATGTTTGATCAATTAACATTTAATGATTAAATTATTTTGGTTATCGTCTTATGTGGATATTATTGTTATGATAATAGAAACGACGAAATGCCACCAAAAGCAAGACAGGGTACCGGATTACCTACCACACCGGAAGAGTTGGCTCAACTCATAGCCCAACACGTTAATACTGCCATGGAACAGCTCAACGCTAACAATGGTCAGGGACGTGGAAATCCTCCAGGTAAAATGTGATCGGAAAGTTTTAGTAGTTCATGTGTTATATTATCATTGGAACGAATTCCTTATTTCTATTAACAATTTTGAACAGTGCACGGATGTACGTATAAAACATTTCAGGGCTGTAACCCACGATCATTTACTGGTACTGAAGGACCCTTATATATCACTCGATGGATTGAGAAGATGGAATCTGTCATGGCGATCAGTGGTTGTGCTACTGATCAACGAGTGAGATATGCTTCTTGCTCTTTTCTTGATGAAGCGCTGTCCTGGTGGAACTCGCAAGTTCAAATTTTGGGTGAAGACACTGCCTACGGTCTAACCTGGAATGAACTTAAGGAGATGCTCTTGAAGGAACACTGCCCGTGCAGTGAAATTCAGAAAATCGAGACAGACTTCTGGAATCTAACCATGGAAGGTCTGGACGTCAGAGCTTACACTTCTCGTTTTAACGACTTGGCGAGGTTAGTTCCACGAATGGTTACTCCCGAATATGTAAAGGTAGAAAGGTATATCTGGGGATTGTCACCACGAATTCGCAGTATGGTTACATCCGCAAAACCTGCCACCTATTTAGAGGCTACTACAATGGCAAAATCATTAGCCGACGACGCCGCTCACAAAAATAGTCTCGATAAAAAGGAGGAAACCGGGAAGTCGTCGGGCAAGGCCAAAGCAGATGTGAAATCTAAACGTTCGGGGCTTTCTGAGTCCAAGACAGAAGTTATGAAGAAGCGCAAGTCTGAGAGCTCGAGGAAGGAAACTGAAGAGAAGCGCGACAGGAAACGCAGTTCGAAGAAGGCATATGCATTAAATTCTGGTGGTACTAGAAAGGATGGCACCAGAGATAGCCGATGCGGATCTGAGAGGAAGACTCATGAGGATGGGCAGAAGAAATGCAACCGATGCGGACGAACTGGGCATATTACCCGTGAATGCTATGCCAGGAGTACTGTGGAAGGATCAAGACTCGAAGGATGTTTCCAGTGTGGAGAACAAGGACATATCAAGAAGGATTGTCCTAAGGCAGGAGGTTAGAATGCCAGAGGTAGAGCGTTCGAGTTAAACGCTGGGAAAGCACGTGATGATCCTGCTGTAGTCACTGGTATGTTTATGATCAATAACCATTCCGCGTTCGTACTTTTTGATACTGGAGCTGACTTGAGTTTTGTTTCGAAAAACTTTGAACCATTCCTGTGTTCACCAACAAGTAAACTAAATAAGAAGTACTCGATAGAACTAGCAAATGGTAAACTGATAGAGACTAGCGAAGTCGTACGCGACTGTAGTATTATGTTAGGCGATCATCTATTTAGTATCGATTTACTACCAGTGGAGTTGGGAAGTTTCGATGTAGTTGTAGGAATGGATTGGCTGTCCAAGAATAACACGGAGATTGTCTGCTCAAGGAAGCAAGTGCGAATACCTCGTCCTGGTGGTGGCAAAGCGATAATCATTTATGGAGATCGATCGAGTAGCGTGTCGAGTGTTGTTAGTGGTATGAAGATGCTCAAATTGTTGCGAAGAGGGTATCCCGCGTTCTTAGTTAACATGATGGATACAAAGGCCGAATGTAGGAAGATCGAGGAGATTCCTATTGTTCGTGAATATCCAGAAGTTTTTCCTGAAAAATTACCTGGATTACCCCCTGCGAGACAGATCGAGTTTCGAATCGATTTGATACCTGGTGCTGCACCCATTGCAAAATCTCCCTATAGATTGGCACCGTCGGAAATGAAAGAGATGTCGAACCAGCTTCAAGAGCTACTAGACAAAGGTTTCATTCGACCGAGTTATTCGCCTTGGGATGCGCCTGTTCTGTTCGTGAAGAAGAAGGATGGATCCTTCAGGATGTGTATAGATTACAGAGAACTGAACAAGCTAACTATCAAGAATCGGTACCCCTTACCGAGGATTGATGATTTGTTTGACCAGCTTCAGGGATCCAGCTATTACTCAAAGATAGATCTGCATTCAGGCTATCATCAGTTGAAGGTTGCTGACGA
This sequence comes from Helianthus tuberosus, assembly GCA_030545235.1. Taxonomy (NCBI): domain Eukaryota; kingdom Viridiplantae; phylum Streptophyta; class Magnoliopsida; order Asterales; family Asteraceae; genus Helianthus; species Helianthus tuberosus. The sequence goes on from CM060423.1 coordinate 210,898,703, forward strand.
AGACATTCCCAAGACAACCTTTCGAACACGATACGGCCATTATGAGTTTCTAGTCATGCCCTTTGGTTTAACTAATGCGCCAGCTGTGTTCATGGATCTCATGAACAGGGTATGCAAACCTTACTTGGACAAATTCGTGATAGTATTCATCGACGATATACTTATTTATTCACGAACCAAAGAAGACCATGAGCATCATTTGAGGTTGATTTTGGAGTTGTTGAAGGAAGAGAAGCTGTATGCCAAGTTCTCTAAGTGTGAGTTTTGGATTCGAGAAGTTCGTTTTCTCGGACATGTCATAAATGAGAAGGGTATACATGTAGATCCATCCAAGATTGAAGCGATTAAGAATTGGGAAGCGCCAAAGACTCCGTCGGAAGTACGACAATTCTTAGGGCTTGCTGGGTATTATCGGAGGTTCATTGAGAACTTCTCCAGAATAACGCAGCCATTAACGCTATTAACCCAGAAGGAGAGGAAGTTTGACTGGACGGAGAAGCAGGAGAAAGCTTTCCAGTCGTTGAAGGAAAAACTCTGCAATGCACCTATTCTTTCCCTTCCCGAGGGAAGTAATGATTTCATTGTTTACTGTGATGCTTCACGTTTGGGTCTTGGATGTGTTCTAATGCAAAGGGACAAAGTGATAGCCTATGCGTCCAGATAGTTGAAAGTGCACGAGAAGAATTACACAACACATGATTTGGAGCTTGGAGCTGTTGTGTTTGCATTGAAGATTTGGAGACACTACTTGTATGGTACGAAGTGTACGATTTACACGGACCATAAGAGCCACCAGCACATCTTCGATCAGAAGGAGCTCAATATGCGACAACGCCGTTGGGTGGAGTTACTCAACGATTATGAATGTGATATCCGTTATCACCCAGGGAAAGCGAACATTGTTGCAGATGCGCTCAGTAGGAAGGAACAGGAAAAGCCTCTACGTGTGCGTGCTTTGGGTTTGACAATACAAACGAGTTTGACCGATCAAATTCGTGATATACAGCGGGAAGCTTTGAAGGATGATGATCTGAGAAGTGAAGGTTTAAAGGGCTTAGAATGCAAACTGATACCGAAAACAGACGAAGTAATGTACTTCATGAACCGAGTCTTGGTTCCGCTTAAAGGTAACCTCCGTGAATTGGTTATGGACGAAGCTCATAAATCCAAGTATTCCATTCACCCAGGTTCTACCAAGATGTATCAGGACATTAAGGAGTTTTACTGGTGGCCAAAGATGAAGAGAGACATCGCGACCTACGTGAGCAAATGTCTGACGTGCTCTAGGGTCAAAGCTGAGCACCAGAAGCCGTCTGGGCTTCTGCAGCAACCAGAAATTCCTAAGTGGAAATGGGAACATCTTACAATGGACTTTATCACCAAGTTACCCCGTACGTCGCGTGGACACAATATGATCTGGGTAATTGTGGATCGATTGACAAAGTCTGCCCATTTCCTGGCACTTAAGGAAACAGACAATACTGAGAAGATATCGCAGCTATACCTTAACGAGATCGTAGCCCGACATGGAGTACCTGTGTCAATCATTTCGGATAGAGACGGACGATTTGACTCCAGATTTTGGTGATCTCTCCAGAAATCGCTGGGTTCTCGATTGGATATGAGTACTGCATATCATCCTCAAACTGATGGTTAGAGCAAAAGGACCATTCAGACATTAGAGGATATGCTGAGAGCGTGCACGATTGATTTCGGCGGAAGTTGGGATACTCATTTGCCTTTGGCAGAGTTTTCTTACAACAATAGTTACCACGCCAGCATAAGAGCCGCACCGTTTGAAGCCCTGTATGGAAGAAAGTGTCGATCACCGCTTTGTTGGGCTGAAGTCAGCGAGAAGCATTTGACCGGACCCGAGATCATTCAGGAGACTACGGACAAGGTTGTCCTAATCAAGAATAGGCTGAAGGCTGCCGCGGATCGACAGAAGAGTTATGCAGATAACCGGAGGAAACCACTGGAGTTTCAAGTTGGTGATAGAGTTATGCTGAAGGTATCACCTTGGAAAGGCGTTGTGAGGTTTGGAAAAGGGGGAAAGTTGAGCCCGCGCTATATAGGTCCCTTCGAAATCGTCTCCCGAGTCGGACCAGTTGCGTATAGACTCAAGTTGCCACAGGAGTTGACTGGAGTCCATGATGTATTTCATGTCTCCAACCTGAAAAAGTGACTGTCTGATGAGACACTAATTATACCCCCTGGAGAGGTTTGAGTGGATGGTAAACTGAGATTCATCGAAGAACCAGTGGAGGTACTGGATCGGAAAACCCAGAAACTCAGGAGGAGTAAGACTGAGTTGGTCAAGGTCCGTTGGAACTCTAAGCGTGGACCCGAGTTCACCTGGGAGCGACAAGACCAAATGCAACAAAAATATCCTCACCTCTTCCCACCGAGTGCGAAAACGAAACCTGCAAAGTAGAATTTCGGGGACGAAATTCCTTAAACAGGGGGAGACTGTGACACCCGGCCTCTCAGGTCGTACTGGACATTAGTACTCTGTGTAGTAGACATGTAAAAATGACTATTTGTGACTAAATGTGATGATAATATATGATATTTGATGTGTTAATAGATTTAGATGTGTATAAAAATTATGTTGGCAACGATAAAACTAACGCTTATCGCGTAACGTTTAAAATGCGAAACGAACGTCGGTGACCACCCGATCAGTGTTAAAATCCTAAAAATAGTCTGTTATGATTAGAATAATACTTTTAATCCTATCCGCATGGAAAAATAATTTAAAACATTAAGAAACTCTATTTTTCGAGTTTGAGCGCATACCGCGCGATACTGCGCGAATTAAACAAAATACTGTCAACTCAGCCAGTCAAGACAACTGGTAATTATTTCAGTAATAATTTGAAGTGATTATTTTTATAGAACAATAAAAATAATTTAAAACGCACTAAAACGGGATTAAAACGCTAGATAAAATACCCGGTAATCAGTAAAATACCTGTTTTTAAACCAGTGTGCATATAATATATGTATGTATGTATGTATATGTTTAGTGAGAGGGGCCATAGGTGGCGGCAATTTGGGCTGCCAAAATACCCTTGTTTCTTGCATTTAGGAAACCTGTCCACCATAGGAAATGGTGAGTGATGATTAAAACTTTACCATGCTTCCATACATTCTCATAATTCCAAGAACTCATTTCAAAACCTTCACACACTCTCTCTCTCTTCAAACATCTCGGCCGAAACCCCCCGAAACACTTCAACATTTCATTTTCAAAATCAAATCATGAAGAATCAAGGCCTTTACATGGTGATTTGAAGCTCATAAGGGGGTTTGGAGGTGATTTCAAGTTGATTCAAGCAAGAACAAGTCTCATATCCCCATCTTTTCTCAAAAACCCACTTTGAAAATTTGAAGGTATAAAATATTTCTTTAAACATTGTTCTTGATTCATATTGATAATAAAGTTAGTAAGAAGTTTCTCTTGATTCTTGAAATCTAAACGTAAACTTGAAACTAACAAACAAAAGAGTTTTGAATAAAATAAAAACGAGTGTGTGCATGTATGTATATATATGGCCGAAAATGATGTTTTGTATGTTTATATTGCATTTCGAATTTTGATGAAAGACTTTCTGATTATTTGATTTCTTGAAAAATAAGATGATTAAAGTAAGTATTAGTTGTCATACAAGAATGTTTAAAAATGATATGTGTTACATTTTAAAAACATGATGTTAATATGTTCTAGAATAAGATTGGAACATAAATGATGATGATAAAATTATAGAAGTGCATTAGATGCACAAATGTAAACATGCATGATGATATATGAACTCAAAAGATGATTTGAACATGATATGATAAAAATCCATTTTTATCGGAATATAAACACTAAATGAAAGTTATTTTGAAGTGATTAATGGTATATAACTTTGTCATAATGTTTGCTAGCTTTGCATGTGGTACTTGGTGCATAAAAAGTTGTAAAATACGTGAAATCACATGATTTATGTGACTTATATAAAAACTTCACTAATCTGATTATAACCACTATTTAAATCAGTAAATAACATGTATTGTGTTAAAATATCAAGTCGTTTCGAGTTGGGATGGTTACGGTAACGTTTAACGCAAAACTATGCGTTAAAACGGTCAAAAATCGGCTTTTCGGGTGATTTTTATAAAACTGAATTAGATCAGTAAATAAACTGATATTTTTAGTTTAAAATTAAATATTTTAACTAGTTTTAAGTTTACTTGGTGTTTGGTTGGTCATACATGACTTCCGACGCCTGAAAACGTTACCGAATCGCTAAAATACGCATTTTTCAATGAACATGAGTATGGGTGAACTTTGAGTGAATCTTATGTGATAAAATGTATTAAGTGATTTTAGCATGTAAATGTGATTATATGTTAAGTGTTAATTCGATAATGGGAAAATTAGACTATGCATGTATGCATGTACGTTTTGTGCGGTAGAAATAGTAAAATTTACGTTAAAGGTGTAACTTGTTTGTCGAGCATGAAATTTGGTACACATGAGATGTTTTATGTATATTTGCTTTAAAAATGACAAAATAGATAAGATAGTAATGTTTCGCGTGTTTCGGTGTTAACACGCCAACATAATAAAAAATGACAACTTTTCGAGAAAATCTCATAGTTATGTGATAATTCTAAGAAACAGAGAAAGGATTTTTGTGATTTAATGTATATCGGTTTAGAATTGTTCCCATATTAGGACGTATATAATCAATTTCTGAGATTGCAGTATTAAAAATACGCACCCAAAGGTGAGTGTCACTAAGCCCCTCTTTTTACTGCTTTATATATATTTTGGGGGTAGAACACGCCAATAAAAGGGTTTAATAATGTTTTTGGATTAAAACATACCTTTTTATATAAATTATATATATTTTCGTTGAAAATATATAGAGTTTGATAAATTATACGTTTCGTGATAAAACGTTTTTGATGAATATATGTTTGGGGGAAAACAATTGTATAGTTGGAACGAATACTACTTGGTCTCAAGAGAGTAAGTTACAACATAGGCTTACATTTCGGTGGGGATTACAGGGGATTCGTTCAACATCGTATGTTAAATTGTCATATTAGTAGGATATATATATTGTATGTGAGGCAGACATCATATTGTTCTCAAAGAGAGAACCCTGCGCCCATGATGTCGTTTAATCAGTTAAGTATTGCACGCGATGAATTGTTTGTAGATCTATCGGGTTGACAACCCTATCGTGACCGGTCGCCCCGAGTCAATGTCAAACAACGAATTAAGATTCTGTTTATTGTCTAGCATTGATTATCCCTGCATGGTTAATATATAGTTCGTATCGTCTAGCTAACATACGAGTCTGAAAGTTGACACTAGAATTTAATATACAAAACCTGGGCAGTACTGCAATCGTCGGAGTAATGAACCGACGGATGCCCATGGATTTTCTTAAGGAAATAAAATGGAATTTCTAAAAATTATATGGATGTTTTCAAATAAACACCTAATCAGAAAGTTTTCCTTGGAATAAAATTTGTTAGTAAACGAATAAGTGAACTCACCTTCCTTTGTGTTGACACTTGATTTTAACGTGTTCTACAGGTACATAAAATCGGCTTCGGGAAATCATGACGTATCTTGTGTTTGATGATGCATGTCATTTCTTTTAAATATGTTGGACATCTTTTAAACTATCTGGGACGTTTGTAATAAGATCCGCAAGGATCAAAACAACTAAACTTATGTGGTTGTGTCGCGACTTTTAAAAATGTAATGTTTAATATCATGTTTAAAAATATGTCAAATTGTCCAACAAAAGAGTGCATCTTCCGACAAGGTATAAATGGGCACCAACTTCCGTCTCCACTACGTTCAAATATTCCGCTGCGACGTTTTTGGGGTGTGACACCTTTAACTTTGAATCAAATAATTGTTTTGGAATAGCACTTTGGAATCCAAGGGTCTGACTATTTGCATAGAAAATCCTCTTAAGGATTTAAGATAGTACTTTGGATATCCCTCTGAGAATCTATCATATGAAAATATGGAAGATTCTACAAGGATTTGTATAATGAGCATTTGAAGTAACTAAACACATAATCACATAATCGTCAACTTGGTTATTAACTTGTTCATCAACACGTACATATGCATTTAAAGTACACCAGGAATCCAATCAAGGACTTCAATTAGTACTTTAAACATCCACAAGAACCTAACTATGAAGATAGGAAGATCCTATAAGGATTTGGTTTGGTCTCAATGAATCATAACATAAGTATTAAAGCACACAAAGAATCCAATTAAGGACTTTGATTTGCACTTTAAATATCCATAAGGATCTAACTATGAAGATAGGAAGATCCTATAAGTATTTGAGATTTGTGTAGCGAAAATGTTTTGAAAACCATGTACTAGGTATGCCAGGTCTACATACGAAGCAAGGTGTCTTTGAAAATCATGCATGGGATTTTTGAAAACATGTTTAATGTTTCTGAAATCATATATAATGTTTTTGAAATTATGCACTAGGCATATTAGGTAAATATGCCATATCTAAAATGTTTTGAGACCATGTGAAATATTTTTAAAATCATGTATGGGGTTTTGGAAACATGGATAATGTTTTTGAAATCATGTATGAGGGTTTGAAAACATGGATAATGTTTTTGAAATCATGTATGAGGTTTTGAAAACATGGATAATGTTCTTGAAATCATGCGAGATGTTTTTGAAATCATATGCTATGTATAATGTCATGAAAACAAGAAAGTAATGCTATGCACATAGACATGTTGCATAAGACCAATTAAGGACTTATGAAAGTACCCCTAGGTATCCAATCAAGGATTTCAAGTGGTACTTAGAGTATTAGTTTAAGAGTTATAACTTGTACCTTGTACTTTGTTTCTTAGAAGAAACAAGTACTTAGGATTTTTTGTGGTGATCGCGAGCGATCACAAATATGGATGAAACTACAAGAGTAGTTTGATTTGCAAGGAATATGGTTCCTTGGTGTCGGTATTGTAGGGGTATGCCACACATACACATAATCTCATTGGTTTTTTAAATAAAATTGAAATAACAAATTTATTTATAAACCAACTATAATGTTTTGAGTTCCATAGATAACAACAAGGAAAATATAAAAGTTTAATTGTTCACTGCTGCATTGTCATTTGCATGAGCCTCATTTATGTTAAATGCTCGTCCACGTACTGGGTTTGCATTAACAAGCTTTAGGCAATTGTTTCGATAGTGAGTAAGATCACCACAGTTGTAGCACGATCCTGGTGGATATGGTGCTTGAGCAGCAGCAGGGTTTGCAACAGTTTGGTTTTGGGTAGCAAGATGGCATGCATTGATCAAATGTCCCAATCGTCCACAGTGGGTACATTGGTGACACGGTGTTTGATTCAGATGATGATGGTTGCATTTGTTGCACAGAGGTGCGGTGCCAGCATAGGTTTTCCTAGCACAAAGTTGTGCTGGTTGGTTGGGAGCAACTTGATTGTTTTGAGCAACTACAGCGAAGTTCTGCTAAGCCTTACGCTTCTTTGACTTCTTGGAGGATTCCGTCTTGTTTTCCTTTGGTTTTTCTTATGTAATATTGTCTGATGGTTTCTTGTCGCTTTTCCGGAAAAGTTTACCCTTCCTGACTTGAGATTTGGTCAGGGTAGTGGATAGCTCAATGGCCTGTCTAACTGTGGTAGGGTTGCTACCAGTAAGGATCTCCTGAACTAGGTCAGGAAGGTCATCTATGTACTTTTCAATTGCCTTATCCAAAGGCGTAACCATGGTAGGACATAACAGACTTAGCTCCTCATAACGATCAGCGTAGGCTCGATGTTCACCAATATCTTGTTTAAGATCATGGAATTCGTTTTCAAGCGCCTTTTGTTCATGTCGTGGGCAGAACTCCTTCATCATAAGAGCCCGTAGCTCTTCCCACGTTTGTGCCATTGCCACATCGGCACCTCTATCCCTCATCACACCGTTCCACCACGTGATTGCTCTTTTCTGGAATACACTCGATGCAAAATCAACCTTTCGCTCGTTTGGGCATTGTACATGACGAAAAGTGCTTTCGAGACTCTCAAACCACTGTAGGAGCCCAGTAGCTCCTTCAGACCCAGTAAATGTGAGTGGCTTAGCTGAGTTGAACTGTTTATAGTTGCACGGAGCGGGTGCATTGTTGTTATTATTGTTTCTTGCTTGATTTAACTAGGTTACTAGGTTTAGGAGTACAAAACGATTTGGTGAGCGATTATGGCTGCCATAGCGGCATCTTGAGTTTGATCACGTCGAGGATGCATTCTAAGAGAGTAGAGAAACATGAAGAAAATGAGTGAGATGATATTGGATAGTCAAAATTGAACGTTTAAAAATATCGACAAAGCATAAGGATTGTGGTTATTTGTTCGTTACCTTAAACAAACAAAAGACACAGTGACTAATCAAAGTAAATGGGTCTTTATAATGTATCCCGAAAATATGCTTTAGCGTATAGGTGGACACTCACCCCAAGAGTTCCCAGGTAAGATTGACTGGTCCGATGATGTGGATTTGTACGGACACTCTAGCCTTAGACAGAAAACTCAGGGTACAAGCACCCACCCTTAAGGATTGCACATGTTCACATTATTAAAGCCCAAACTTTGACGAGATTTTGAAAACACCAAAGGCTTAAAAGCTTAAAACAAATCATCTAAGGATAGATGATTTCTTGAGGAGTTTTTGGAAAAATTTTGACTCGAGAGAATGAATTATGTTTTGTTTTTGGTAATCACCTAAAGATAGGTGATTGGTATTGTATTGTATTAAGAATCTAAACGCAAATTTTTCTTGCGTTAAGGTCCTAGGAAGGTTATAGACTAGGTCAAGAGCATTATTAATAACCTAATTCCCTATAACCATGGCTCTGATACCAACTTTTCTGTAGCACTCCGACCGCGTAATACAACAAACCGCGGCGGAAACGTCGGGGAGTCATGTCACAGAATCATTGTTTCACAACACATGGTATTTGAAGTTTTGTTTTATATCATTAATAGACTCATTGTTTTAAAACAAACCAAATAAGTACGAACAGTTGTCTTTCAAGTTTTAAAGTCACTAAGGCCCGCGTCCATCCTAAGTGAAGTAAGCATCAACAATCATCACATAAAAGAACCTGAAACATATGTGAAAATAAAACTTCAGCATAAAAATGCCTATGAGTAACATAGGTTTTGTTGATTTAGATTCATGGCTTTGGATAATATAAGAAAAGATTATATGTTTACAAAAATAGCCATGAATCCTAGTAAAAAGTTTGGTTTCTAAAACACTTTGCTTTGATAAAAAAGGTTTGTAGTATATACAAAAATATACCTTCGTTTTGAAATAATAGGATAAGTAGTATATCAAAATATACTTTAGTTTTGAAATAGTTGAATTGATAGTATATCAAAATATACTTTGGTCAATGAAATAATAGATTTGGTAGTATATCAAAAGTATACTTTGGTTTAAGAATGAAAGCATCGGTAGTATATCAAATTATACTTTGGTTTGAAAATAGCATATTAAACTATGCTTTGGTTTTGGAAATAACATAATCGGTAGTATATCAAACTATTTTTTGGTAAACAATATCACATTGGTAGCATATCAAACTATGCTTTGGAAGTATATCGAAATATACTTAAATTGTGATTTGGTAGTACATCAAACTATACTTTAGTAAACAATATCACATTGGTAGCATATCAAACTATGCTTTAGAAGTATATCGAAATGTACTTAAATTGTGATTTGGTAGTATATCAAACTATACTTTGGTTTAGAAAATAGCATATCAAACTATGCTTTGGTTTAGGAAATCAACAAAAGTTAAGTTTTTTATAGCTTAATTGGAAAACCTTTGTAAAAGCACATTATGGACGTTTGGCAATACATTCAAACCTAGTGTATCAAACTACACTTTGGTGACTATAAATTTACCATGAATGCAAAATCTATTTGGACTTTGGTTTCTGACATTCCATACAACAGGAATGGGGTGTCAAGTCCTATAGCACTATATCGTACTATCAATCGGCTTGATCATTGTTAATGAATGTATAGGTATATAAATACGCACCAACAATAGTCTTACAAACTTTGAAAATCAGTATTTAAGCCATAGGTAACAATTTCAATTCGTTAAAGGATAAGTACTATGCATGTGAAATCATATAGCTTGAAATCATGAAAATAGTGAATAGGCACATATAAATCACCCCAAAAAATTTTCAAAACATAAAAGAGGGGACTATGTACTCACTTGGGATTGCAAAGAGTCCTTGAATGAATGAGTAAATAATGCCCAAGAGATCAAGGAATCAAGTGTGTCCTAACATCGAGTAACTATGTTAAAGTACGATACATAATCGGGGGAATTGGATAGAATGAGGTCTTGTAAACCAAATGAGTGTTGGAACTCATATGAAATGGTTTAACAAAGTTTACATTCTGATTTGAAATAATCCTAAGTGCTTTTGACCCGGTATGACCCGTTAAGGTAGTTTACGCTACTTTAACGTGTCATTTGCGTAACTACGCGTTTGGATGGTCAAACTAGTCCTATGATAAGTCTTATATTCCTAAACATGTTTAATAAAGTTGCAATATCAATTTAAGTGTAAAAAATTAGGTTACATATGCTTAGATTGAATTTATGCGCAAAAGGGCATTTTGGTCATTTTCTAAAGGCATATAAACAACCTATCATACGACTAACCAAACGAAGTGACCATATGGTATAACCTCAGGACGTTATTCCCTATACAACTATGGTCACAATTATGTGTTTGGTCGGATCCTAATGATCGACCAAACGGGTCGGATTCGAAAGTCAAAGCGGTAGTCAAACCGCTCGACTTACGACCCTAAATAAGCACTAAACTAGAAGTTACGAGTTAAACATGTTAAAACATGTTTAACTAAGTTGAAAACTGATTTGGTATCTAAACAAAGTGTTTTGATACCCGAAAATAGTTTCGTCGTAAAATGCACATAATTGTGCATTTTGAGCGAAACTTTGACTCGTCACTTCGACTAGTAAACGTGGTAATCAGTAGGTATAATCGCAAGGGATTATAACCATCGTGAGTACGATCATGTTGCAAAGTTCAATTGAACTTTGACTTGACCAATTAATGGTCAAAACCGAAAGTCAAACACTGTTTGACTTTTTGCTTGAAATAGCTAAAAATAAATAAATAAGACCAGGAAGAACACTTACTTGTGTTCCAGGATGAAGAAAGCTCAGATGGGAGGCATCCAAAAGTGGTAGCCTCCAATTTAGAGCAAATGAGATGAGAAAGGATGAATGAGCAATGAATTGACAAATGTTGGGGGCTATTTATACTTGTTTGAAGTGCACAAGATCATGACAAGTGGTTTGTGTGTTCACCAAGGATGAAACAAGATCAGGCCATGTGTATAAGATCAGATTTGGGGCTTGTTCTACACACAAACTTTGTGATTAAGCATGAAAACCATTAAACAAAACAAGTGCAGCTGCTGATTAAAAAAAAAAAGATTCTGTCCAGGTCCTGCTGTCGCGCCCCACGAGCCAGTTCAGCTCAGTTTCAGAATTTGGCAGTTTTGGTCCCTAGAGCATTTTAATGCATTTTTTACGCGTATAACCCCCGTTAACCTCAAATTCAGGCTTTATAAGGACGTTATAGAATAAGGGATTTGAAATATGTCCGGAAATGTCATGGATGTTGGTTCATTCGGCTGTACGGTCGTGTTTTGCGCTTAATTACGACGAACGCTCGAACGGTCACGAAAACGATTGAAATTACGCGACGAAGGACATTTTTGCATTCCCATCACTAAAATGCAATATTTTAATGATTACAAAAATTTTTGGATGTGCGTATATGGTCTGTATGCAGAAATATGCGAATTTGCATACTTTCACAGTTTTGACTTACCGAACCCTTCAAAACTTATTTCTAAGTTATGTAAAGGATATTTAGGGTATGTTTAGCTTATGTCACTGTTCCAGAGTGTACGTTTCATTAAACTGATTACGTTTTCGTAACAGTTTACGTAAAACTTCTAGAAAAGCTTCTTGAGAGTTCGAATTCGTACAAGATTTGATATGTGTAAATGTCACATGTAATTATACAATCCCGGATATGAAACACAAGATTTCATTAGATTTGAAATTGCTCAGAATTGTACAATGTCGTAAAGGCACAAATGTCACATAACCGTATTAGTTTGAACAAATCTCGAGGACGAGATTTCCATTAAGGGGGTGAGGTTGTAACACCCGTAAATTTTCGTCTAACTACGAGACTACATATGTCACGAATATCCAACTAAGGTGTCACACCCCAACCGATGGTGGAAACATCGGAGTGAGATGAAAACGAGATTGTTCATCACTCATAATACTAAATTGTAACAGATATTTAAATAATAAATTTAATTTCATTACTAAAAGAATCAATTACATCGTTTGAAATAGAATACAACATGTGAAAAACAAATGAAATATATTACAATGATTATTTAAAGTCTAAAATGAGTTTCTAGGCATCCTACTAAGTTTCATGCATCATCAACATCATCATTAACCTGCAACATGTTTTAAAAGTATAGTTCAATACAATGTATTGGCGAGTACAAAAGTTTTGGATGCATAGCATAAGTATAAAATAATTTCTCAATTCCAACATGGTAAATTTGTATACAAGGTTGAACTAGCATGCGTAACTAAAAGTCAAACCCAAGTGTCCACAAGAATAATGAGCATCCCTCGCCACCGAAGTGAACGAGACCGTTGTGTATAATAATGTGCATCCCTCGACATCGAAGTAATCGAGACCGTATAATGTTGACTTGGCAATACCCCGTCGGGTGGTGTGATACTCCTATAGCGCTATAATTGTAAGGTGGGCTAGCTAAGTTAATGACAAGTAGCATGTATGTATTCTAGCATAAAACCTAAGGATAAGGAAAAGCATGTATGGCGAATTGAGTGAATAAGTATATTTGTGTGTATTGTGTATTTGGATAAGTTAAACATGTTACACCCAAAGTGTGTTAAAGCGAAAAAGGGTCAAGTGTACTCACAATACTGCACATGCTTTCCGATTATCCGTGAGTGACGAGTTGATGGAGAATAAGGATTTAATGGTAAGGTTACATGATGTTTAGGAAGTGGTAAGATTCAGGATTTAGAATTTAAAGTATCAAAAGTATGTATACGAAAATAATATCTAGTTCTAAGACCTCGTTTATGACACTATATTAAGTGGTTTCATGGGTCCCAAATTGCCCATTAGAATCATAACAAGTAACTTAGAATCTTAGATATATTAGCCTATGTTTACGACGGACAATCATGGCTTGATTATCATCACAAACTCAACAATGTTTTATACAATTATATGTATGTTTATATGGTGACAATATAACCTAAAACTATGTCCAATCAAAGATTATCATGTAGCATCATGTATGTCAAGCATGGAGGTTAAAACCTCATTATATGATTCACCACTACACAAACAGTCTTGAAGATGGTTCGGATGGTCATGAATAACAAGAAAGTAAATCTATCTAACATAATCTCATGTGACCAAGTACACTACAACCCGGGTGTGCCAACACATCATGATAAGAATTAACTAAGTGAGGAGGGCTAGGCGGGGCTAATGTACTTTGATTCTAGTAAGTCACAAGAGTGTTTATACACAAGGTTCAAATGAAGGAGTGGAATTTAGTTTAGAAAGCCAAAGCTTCCATTTGTTCACACTTCACAAGTCACAAGTTAATCATATGGAAGGTGATGACTTGTGCTTGTTTTCATCATAACTTTGATGGCAATCACCTCAACACAAACCCACAACCATAGACTTGATTGTGAGCTTGTTGGGCATAGGATTCCATCAAGTTATTAACATAAACATGAACATACAAGGACATATGAAAAAAACAGAAAGTTTATTGCACTTTGGACCTCAAATATGGTGAGGTTTCGCCTTAGATTACCAAGGTAATCTTGTGAAAACCTTCCTAGAGGTTATCCAAGTGTTAAGAAAGAAGAAATGAGTAGGAAATAGTAGAAGAAGTGAGCTAAAACTCATTTTGAATCACTTGAACTTTCTGTCCAAATTCTGGAAATTTAGAGATATTTGGGAGTGTTTTTAAGAGTGTTTAGTGTTTTAAAGTGGAAAAAGAGTGTAGGAGAAGTTGGTTATATAGTGGAGGGTTTAGGGTTTGAGTTAGGTGAGTTTTAATGCAATTAGGTTGGAGTTAAAGGCCAAACAAACACAAAATCGCCCAATCAATAACTGAAAAACAATTTTCTACGGATTCACCCCCTTGGCGGGCCGCGACGGGATATAGGCTGAGGCATCGCGGGGCGCGGCGGCCTTCGGCTGAACAACTTGTTTGTTTTTCGTCAAGTTTGGTCCTTGTGGTTTGGTATAATGTATATTATAAGGTGTTTTAAGTAACATAAGCATGTTATGGGGTATTTTAAGTATTTAAACATATGACTAAATATTAAATAAGTATAATAATCATAAACCAAGGTATTTTATGTAACTAAAATATGTAAATAGGTGTTAAACGAGTATGTAAACGTGGATTTGGGTATCGTAAGTGAAAAACCAAACGTTTGTAAGAGATAATCATATGAAATCAATACGCGTTTACGAGAGTCACGACTAGGTATCCAATGTATATGTGGATTTAAACCTATAAGTATGTATAGATGAACAAAGTATAATTGTATAAAATGATAAATTTTATTACGATCAAGGATACAAATTACGAGACATAAGTGAAATACGAATATGATGCAAGGGTAAGTTTCCAGAAATAGATTACAAGGCGAGCTTTCTAAATACAGAAAGTTCTAAAAAGCGAGGCGTTACAGTCTCTCCTGCTTTAGGAAACTTCGTCCCGAAATTTATTCAAGAGGAAGACTTTGTAAAAAGGCATTTTGGCTATAAATAATGACCGATTAACGTTGAGATTGGGAAGCTTGAGACGTTTTGAAAATGCATAAAAATTGTGGAGGAACGAAAGGATTGGTTCGTAAAAGAGTTTGTTCGGCTAAGACGACTTGAGGCATTAAGCATAAGTAAAATGTGCAGGTGTGTGGATAAACAGAGTGAGCATAAACAAGTTTTGAATAACTCAAATGGAGATGTATTTAAAATATGTTTCCTAAGAAGGAAAATTTTATACAAAACAGTTTGTATTTTGATGAAAAGTGTGCCCGCACAGTAGGTTACAATAAAAGATCCATTGGTTTTAAAGGGTATCATTAAATCGCATGTTTGTAGAAAATTGCTTATCGGTGAGTGACGTGTGTCGATGTGAGTATATTCTTAGCTCTTAAAAATTTATTTTAAGTTAGTTTTGACTGATTTTTGAATTTCTGAACTTATATAACTTAAAATAATGTTTTACTAATGTAAATTTGGAAAACTTTGAGCTAAAAATCAAGAGTATGACCCTCCTATTGAAGCTTTTGAAGCTTGAAGCTTCAAGCTTCAATGGAGTCCATGGAGAATGAAGAAGAGGAAATGTACAAAAGAGGAAAAGACAAGAGGATCAAATGAGAACTTTTTAAGAACATACCTTTTCTGGTATGTATGAAGAATCTCAGAGATCTTGCCTTTTGAGAATGGTTCCAAACTCTCACACCCCAACCAATGGCGGAATCATCGGGGCGCGGCACTAGGCGAACCGGATTGCTCAAGAGAATCCATAATAACTATTAAATGACAATATTTAAAAGGTTCATTATCCCATACCAATAAACAAATATTTCACAAACAGTCATCACAGAGTTCACATCTCTTAAACAAAATCAAGTCTAACAACCTAGATTTTTATTTGATGAGTTTCTAGACTTCCTAATCCATTGCAGCAAACAGACCATCAACCTATCAGATACGTTAAAATAAAAGTCAATACATAAAGTAAAGGTGAGTACACAGGTTTGCATAGATATAGTATAAAAGCGTTTACGCATAACCAGCATGTAACACGTAACGGGCAAAGCAAGTAACTACCAACAATGATACATCCTAACCACGTGACTGCGATGTAGAGTATGTGCGACACATGTTCACCGAAGCAAACACGTGAAGTAACGTATGTGATCCTTAGCAACCCCTGTCACACAAGTGCTGAGTCCAAACAATAGTACTATCGTTGCTAAAGGCGGTCTGGCAAGTAACATTGTATAAGCATAGTACAAACATTCAAAAAATCATGTATAGCATGCGGGAGCGGTTAGCGTTTATAAAGTGTTTGCGTTGTGTGTTGTGTTTTGATAGAGAACGTATGTAACACCCAAAAGTGCGTTAAGTGAAAAAGGGTTCTAGTATACTCACAGAGCGTGTACTAATCAAGAAACACGATCCTCAATGGATTGAAGGGTGCGCCGGGTCAGCCTGTGTACGAGAACAGATGCGTAAGTCCTCCAGAGTGCTGAAATGGTCGAAAATCGAAGTGTCGGTGGGAAACAGAAGCTTCGTACGAAGTTGTTGCCTTCGTACGAAGGTGGTCTTCGCACACGTGGGGCTTCCGTTCTCCAAAATCGAGTGTCTTCGCGTCATCTTCGGAAAATTGAGTGTTCATCCCTCCAACCTTATGCTACTGATTAAACTTAGAGTCGGAGAGGTCTTTGATCGAGTCACGTATGAGAAACGGGCTGTTAAGTGTGAAGTCAGGGCCTTCGTACGAAGCCATGTGTGTGCCTTCGTACGAAGCCATGTGTGTGCCTTCGTACGAAGCTGGCTTCGCACAGAACAGTCCAGTTCGCAACCGTGGCTGTTTTTAGCATTCGGAGCTGTGTTTTTGCTTGAATTGGATGTATGTTCGAGTCCAATACAAGTCAGTTTCGTCACTACCTCGTTCCACTATACAGTGAACGAAATACATGCCGTTTTAGGTCCGTTTTGGTGTAAAAATCAAGTTTAAGAAAGTTTTAAGAGGTTTTCACATAGACTTAACACTTGGTGAGTATGAAATCAACAGATTTCTAACTTGGGAAACCGAAGTTAGTCCTAATACACTCGGTTAAGTGTAAATCAGTGATGAGAGAAGAAGATTTGATGAAAAAGATGAAGAGTTTTGTGTAAAAACAGGAATTTATGAAGAAAAGAAGAAGTTTGAGAGAAAAGATTAAGTGTTAAGTGAAAACATAAGAATTTTAGATGAAAACGAAGTGATTCTTGTGAAAATCGAAGTGGAAAACGTTGTGTAATTGAATAAAACTATTAAATCTTACTTGAAAACGGTCGGACAGCAATTTGGCGGAGGTTCGGTATGAAAATCAGCAAGTGAGAATGAATGAGGAGGGCTTGGGTATTTATAGAAGAGGCATGTTCGCACAAAGCATCTGGTTCGAACCTGCTGCCTTCATACGAAGGTGGTGCCTTCGTACGAAGCGGCCTGGCTTCGAACAAGGATACTGTTTTGCGCAACTTTTTCCTCGTTTTATGTGCAAGGTGCTCGTTTAATGCGCTTTGTTGCATTAGTTAGTATGTATACTTTGAGTATTTTAGCGAGACGTCGAATGTCGTGTCGTGTTGCGTTTCAGAGTGATAAATCGAGTTGCGCGAGTAGCGTTGAGTTTGCGTTGCGATAGCGTTTGCGAGTAACAATACACATAATAAGCACGCACAAGTAAAGAACATAAGAACACACATCATACATTACTACTACTAATAACAGCGTTTGCGATTAGCGTGTTAGTCATGATAAGAGATTGCGAAGGCGTGAGTGGTTACCGAACAAACAAACACACTCGGTAAATTACATAGCATAATTCTCTGTAATTCGTGTTACGTAAGCGTTTGCGAATATAAAGCATTTAAACATACAACAGTGTGGTGTGATGACAATGTATTTATTATAACATAACCCTTTATTTATATCGAATCTCGGAATACAAGATGATTACAAATCGAAGTAAAAGCGAACGGGTAACGATCCGAAAAGTCGGGTTGTTACAGCCTCCCCAACTTTAGGAAGTTTCGTCCCAAAATTAAGGAGCAGGCGTAACAAAGAGCTGCGGATATTTAGCTTTCATATCACTTTCAAGTTCCCAAGTGAACTCGGTGCCGCGTTTGCCTTCCCAGCGAACCTAAATTATGGTAATGTGTGAGCGTCGAAGTTTTTTGGTCTCTCGATCCATGATTTCTACAGGCTTTTCCACAAAGTGTAGGGTCTCGTTTACTTGTAAATCTTCGAGAGGTACGTGAAAATTTTCTTCAGCTAGGCACTTCTTGAGGTTCAAGACGTGGAAAGTCGAATGTGCGTTGCTGAGTTCAACCGGTAATTCGAGTCGGTAGGCCACTTTGCCAATTCTTTCCAGAATCTTAAAGGGACCCACGTATCGCGGCGCTAGCTTTCCTTTCTTGCCAAATCGGATCACCACCTTCCAAGGTGAAACCTTTAGGAGTACGTGATCACCAACTTCAAACACAAGGGGCTTGCGGCGTTTATCGGCGTAGCTCTTTTGACGACTTCGAGTTTTCAAGAGATTGTCCCTTATTTGGTGGATCTTGTTTGCCGTTTCTTATATCAACTCAGTACCGGTGATTTGTGCGTCTCTGATCTTGTGCCATACGATAGGCGATAGACATTTTCTACCATATAATGCCTCAAAGGGTGCCATTTGAATACTAGTATGATAACTGTTATTGTAAGAGAACTCTACTAACGGTAAATGCGAATCCCAATTACCAACAAAATCTATAACGCACGAGCGAAGCATGTCTTCGAGGGTGCGGATCGTACGCTCAGTCTGACCGTCGGTCTGGGGATTGGAATGTCTCCCAGAGAAGCGTGGTAAATCGACCATCATGGTCAGAGATGATGTCACGAGGCGTCCCGGGTCGACAAATGACTTCGTTGGTATAGATTCGTGCTAATCGTTCAACTTTATAGTCTTCTCATATCAGAAGGAAATGAGCGGATTTCGTAAGACGATTTCCTTGGCCACAAGTGAAGCGATTCGCTTGTCAGCTTTGTTCCTCTGAATATTTCGGTGAGTATGAGATCCAAAGGAAGACATTGTCGAGGGTGAGTTCTGCAGCAGACATCATCCCAAGGGATTAGATGAGATTCGATTATATTAGGGTTTCGTCTTAAGAGTTTTCATTTTATACACCATATTTGTCACACCCCGACCGCGTTAAAACAACAAACCGCGGGGAGTGTCGTAACAGAATCATTGTTTCACAACACATGGATTAAAGTTCTGTTTTATTGAATTAAGTTTATTACATTATATTGAAATTAGAAACAAAATATGAACAAATTGACTTTCATTGTTATTAAGTCACTAAGGCCTCGTCCATTCCTATTTGAGCATGCACCAATATCATCATAAAAAATCATCAACTATGGTACTTGAGAATGCTTAGAAGTCTTGAATAACAACCCAGCAATGCTAGAGGGATCACGGAATCAATGGCACAAAGGGTCCAAGCTAGGAAGTCTTGATTCAAGTTGCTCAGGTATGAAGTGTTAAACCCCAACTTAGAGGAAAAATGAATCAAGTGTGAGCTGAAATGAATGAAAGTGTTGGGTATTTATAGATTTCAAAGAACCGTTAGGATCATTCCTCGATAATTGAGCTTCAATCTAGGCCTTACACTTGGCCACATGGTTTTACAATACAAGGGGACACAAAAAACAATCAAATACCAGTCTATAGAGTGCAAAACCTGGGGTTAAAAACCATCAAAACCAGCCCAAATGACTAGATTCAATGTTTCTGTCTGAAGGTCTATCACGGGCCGCATAGGTATAGGCACTGGGCTTCGCGCCCCGCCTAGCCTACTTTGACAGATTGTCAAAAATGGTCCCTGCAAGCCTGAAACTTGGTTTTTGATGCATTTTTGACACATTTAAGCCCCGTTAACCCCATTTCAAGGCTCTAAAATGAAGTTAAAGTATATGGAACTTAAAATATGCTCAAAAAAATCTTGAATGTCAGTTTTTTTGGTCGTACAGTTGCGTTGTTCGGTTAATTACGACGAAACACGAACGAACGCGAAAAACGATCCAAATTACGCGAAGAATTGTATTTTTGCATTCCAATCACTAAAATAAAATATTTTAATGTTTAAAAAAATTTTTGGATGTCCGGATATGATCAGAACGTAAGATATGCGCGAAAATCTAAACTTATGCACTTTTTGACGCTTTTAGTCCCTGTTTGACCAAAAAGTTTATTTTTGCACACCGAACCCCTCAAAGCCTATTTCTAAGCTATGTAAGGGATATTTATGGTATGTTTAACTTATGATCAAGTTCCGGAATGTTCGTTACTATTCGATTCGGTATACTTTTGCAGTTTGACGCAAATAGTCCCTGCGATCGAATAAACTTGATTTCGACACACCAACCCATCCAAAACTTATTTTTAAGTCATGTAAATGTTATTTAAGGTATGTTAAGCCTATGTCACTGTTTCGGAGTGTTTGTTGAATTAAACTGGTTACGTTTACGCATCAGTTCGCGTATAACTCTCCAGAAAGCGATATAGTGTTTGAAATCGAACAAGAATTGATATGTGCAAATGATACACATATTTATAAATATCCCAAGTATGAAACACAATATTTCATTGATTTGGAATTTGTTTGATGGTCGAAGAGGCACAGATGTCACAGTCTCCCCTACTTTAGGAAATTTCGTCCCGAAATTTATTTGTAGGAGTCTGTCTGTGACGTTGTGTTAAATAATTGTCTTGCATGGAATCTAGGGTGTCATCTATTTTGCGTAGAGTAACCCAACAAAGATATGCAAGGCATAATCTTGTCATTTCCTAGTGGATATACATTAAAGCGAAAAAAAATATGAATGGATGATTCATTTTCTCCAATGGATTCTTCGCTAGATGTGGAAATGCAAGATGAATAGGTTATTCGTTTCCAATGGATATTTCTTCAAAAGCGAATATGAATGGATGATTATTTTCCCTCAACGGGTTCTTCGTCAGAAACGGAAATGAAGGAATAACTGAAAGGATATTCATTTCCCTCGATGGATATTCTTCAGAAGCGAAAATGAATGGATGATTCATTTTCCTCAACGGGTTCTTCGTCAGAAATGGAAATGAAGGAATAACCGAAAGGATATTCATTTCCCTCGATGGATATTCTTCAGAAGCGAAAATAAATGGATGGTTCATTTTCCTCAACGGGTTCTTCGTCAGAAATGGAAATGAAGGAATAACCGAAAGGATATTCATTTCCCTCGATGGATATTCTTCAGAAGCGAAAATAAATGGATGATTCATTTTCCTCAATGGGTTCTTCTCCAGAAATGGAAATGAAGGAATAACCGAAAGGATATTCATTGCCCTCGATGGATATTCTTCAGAAGCGAAAATGAATGGATGATTCATTTTCCTCAACGGGTTCTTCGTCAGAAATGGAAATGAAGGAATAACCGAAAGGATATTCATTTCCCTCGATGGATATTCTTCAGAAGCGAAATGAATGGATGATTCATTTTCCTCAACGGGTTCTTCGTCAGAAATGGAAATGAAGGATTAACCGAAAGGATATTCATTTCCCGCGATGGATATTCTTCAGAAGCGAAAATGAATGGATGATTCATTTTCCTCAATGGGTTCTTCGTCAGAAATGGAAATGAAGGAATAACCGAAAGGATATTCATTTTCCTCGATGGATATTCTTCAGAAGCGAAAATGAATGGATGATTCATTTTCCTCAACGGGTTCTTCGTCAGAAATGGAAATGAATAGAGTTAACTTCAGATACATGACAAAACTTGCTGTGGTTTCTGTGCACTAAATTCCATAATTATGTATGCATCCATAATTACGTAATTTCTTGCACAGTTCACACAGTTTGTTTTATAATGTGTAGGGGATAGAATTTGTTGAACAAACATAAGATAACTTTGATTAGGTCAACACATAAACACATAATTATTCACTTGGTTATTAATTTGTTATCAGTTTGTTATTATCTTGTTGTCGATTTGTCCATGGGTATTCAAGGTATACCAGGAACCCAGTCGATGGACTTCAACGTCCTCAAGAATCTATCTTTAAAGATAGGATGATCTTATAAGAATTTGATTTCGATTACAAGGAATCGTAACATTCGAATTAAGGTACACAAGGAATCCAATTAAGGACTTTGATTTTGCGCTTTGAACATCCACGAGGATCTAATTATGAAGAAGAACCTCTAAGGATTTGTAATTCGTATAGCGCGAAGAGTTTAAGAACTTGGTACTAAGTATGCTAAGACCATATACGAAGTATAGTGTTTATGAGATCAAGGTGCTAGATATTCTTAGGCAACATATGAAGCGAACGGATCCTCGAAATCATTGTGCTAAGCATGCTAAGTCGGTGTGTGTAATAGGGTGTTCTTGGAAATCGTGTGCTACGTATGTTAAGGCAACATACGAGCAAAGTTATTTTTTTGAAAGCTATGCTAGGAATTGTAAAAATGATTTTAGAAAACCTTTTTGTAATGCTTTTGAAATTACATACTAAGTATATTAGGTAATCATTTTTATGAAATGTTTTTAGAATCACGAGAGATGATTTTGAAAATATATGTATGAGATTTTTGAAAACATGCACAATCTTTTGAAATCATATGCTGTGTAAAATATCGTGAAGTCGGGAAGATATGATATGTAAGATCAGTCAAGGTCTTATGGAAGTACCCTTAGGTATCCTATTAAGGATTTATAGTGGTACTTTGGGTATTCGTCCAGAGTTGTAACTTGCGCCTTGTACTTCATTTCCTTGGAAGAAACGGGTACTTAGGATTTTCGTGGAGATCGCAAGTGATCATAAAATGGAAGAATTTTGAGAGTAGGTTGTTTTACAAAGAACACGGTTCCTTGATCGTCGGTATCGTAGGGGATATGTTGTTTATACGTGCAACCACATTTGTACATCGTAATGTAAATAAAAGATTTATTGAAAAACCAAAATAACTATTTCATAGACCTTGATAACAAAAGAAAATAATACATAAGGTTTGATTGTTGCTAAACATCATCGTCTTCCAGTCAGTCAAATGCTCATCCCTGTGCTGGATTCGCATTAGCAAGTTTTGGGCAATTGTTTCGGAAATGGCCCATCTCGCCACAGTTGTAGCAAGAACCTGGTGGAAAACGAGCTTGAGCAGGATTGTTATCAGCTTGATTTGGTGCAGCTGCAGCTCGGAAAACCCTAGCTGTATGACCTATAAGTCCATAAATTAGGCATTTGCGGCATTTCACACTAGCATGATGATGAAGGTTACATTGGTTGCACAAGGGTGCAGTTCCGTTGTATGGCTTCCTAGCAGGGGGTTGATGTAACATCTGTGCTTGAAATCATTGTGAACAGTTCTATTATCAATAAAACAATGTTATTTGATCCCAATGTTTGTTTGGTTGTGTTTTACATTTTTCATGTTTTGACTTTTATGTAATTTCAAACTCTACATCGCTTTCTGGAGAGTTATACGCAAACTGATGCGTAAACGTAATCAGTTTAATGCGACAAATACTCTGAAACATCAACATATACTTAACATACCTTAAATAACCCTTACATAACTTAGAAATAAGTTTTGAAGGCTTTGGTATGGCAAAAACAAGTTAATTCGCTTACAGGGACTAAACTTGACAAACTGCGAAAGTATGCCAATTTGAACTATAACAAACATTCCGGAACATGACCATAAGTTAAACACACCTTAAATATCCTTTACATAGCTTAGAAATAGGCTTTAAGGGGTTCGGTGTGATAAAATACACTTTTGGGTCATTCAGGGACTAAAAGTGTCAAAAAGTGCACAAGTTTGCACTTTCGCGCATAACTTACGTTCTGAATACATCTGGACATCCAAAAATTTATGTAAGCACTAAAATATTTTATTTTAGTGTTTGGCATAAGAAAAATCCATTCGTTGCGTCATTTGGATCGTTTTTCGCGCTTGTGCGCATTCCGTCGTAAATAAGCGAACATCGCGTTCGTACGACCAAACGAACCAACATCCGACATATTTTTGAGCATGTTTCATGTCCACAATGTCTAGGCATCATTTTAGGGCCTTAAAGTTGGCTTTACGGGCCTTAGAAGTGTCAGAAATGGCCTTAAACACGTGCAGGGACCAAAACTGTAATTTCTGAAACATGTTGCTGATCAGACAAGGCCAGGCGGCCCGCCTGAGTTTTGCCTGATCCTGAAGCGGGCCGCATCAGGCTCCCAGATCAGATAAGATCATCTAATCAGCAGATTTCAGCTGATTAATCCACAACCACACATTCTAACTTGCCCTTTCAGCTCATGAGGAACCATTTTTAGTTACCACAACATCTTGACAAGTGTACGGGCTAGATCATTCCCTCTTTTCCAAGAAACGATCCTAACGGTGGACCGAAATCTATAAATACCCATCACATTTTCATTCATTCCTCACAAGAATCTGATCAATTGTGCTCTAAGTTGAAACCTTTGTTTCATACCTGAGCTATTTTGATCTAGATTAGCATTCGGGGACCCTTTGTAAGTGTTCCTTCGTTCTTTTATTGCTTTTCGAGTCTGAAAGTCAAACTTTGTTTGACTTTCTGTGTTGACCAGTTTATGGTCAATGCGAAGTTCGTTTGAACTTCGCAACGTGATTGTAATCACGATGGTTATAGTCCCTTGTGACTATGCCTACTGATTACCACGTTGTCTAGGGTCGTAAGGGTAAGCGATCTAATAAATCGCTTATACCTTCGAACCCGACCCATTTGGTCGATCATTAGGATCCGACCAAACACATTAGGTGACCATAGTATATAGGGAATAACCCTCTGAGGTTATACCTTATGGTCGCTTCGTTTAAGTAGTTGTATGATAGGTAGTTTATATGCCTTAGGTAAATTACCAAAATACCCCTTTGATGCCAAAATTCATTTTAAACATATGTAACATAACTTTTGACATCTAAACTGATTTGACAACAATATTAGACATGTTAAGGCATATGTTACTTGTCATAAGACTAGTTAGGCGGTCCGAACGCGTTTCACGCGAACGACGCGTTAAAGTAGCATAGGCTACCTAAACGGGTCGTAATGGGTCGTAAACACTTAGGTTAAGTTTCGTTTTAGTATGTGGGCTTTGTTAAACCATATTACACGAGTCTCCATACTCGTTTGGTTTACGAACCCTCATTCTATCCGATCTTCCGATTTAGGTCCGGTTTATTAACATAGTTACCTATATTAGGTGCCGTTTGATTCCGAGATCTCTAGCATTGCTTGGTGGTTACCTTAGTACTTCTGAGCAATCTCAAGTGAGTACATAGACCCCTCTTTTACTGTTTTCCAAACTGTTTTGGGGTGAAACACATGTGCCTACTTGTTACTTTCATGCTTTCCTGTTTTCACATCATATACCTGCTATGTTTGTTAGTACATTATAGTACATGATTTCATTACATTTCACGCTATGTATGTCCATTGTGTGTATACTTAGTATATTGTTCTACATTACATTTCTGCTATGTATGTTAACTGATAGCATGCTAGCACATTGATTTACATGACTTTTCTGCTTTGTATGTTAACTTAGCATACTTGGTACATTGTTTTCATATAACATGTTCACTTTTGCTATGACATTTGGTTTGCACAAACGAGACTATTATACATTCATTAACATTAGCTACGCCGCTCGGTAGTAAGTACTGGTACCATAGGACTTGACAAATCCCATTCCTAACATCTCGGGTTTGTTTGGATGTAAGGAATGACTGAATCCGAAAACATTTCTTTTGATAACCTTGACTGAAAGGGTTATCCGACTGTCTCAAGGCTTGAATGTATGCGTTAACTTACCACATAAATGTTTGTATCAATGTAACATGTATTACTTTGCGAAACATAACTTTTTGATACTTTCAAAATACTTTGTATTGTGCATTTATACATTTGGGCTATGTGACAATACTCTACTTACAATACATAACATTTGTTACACATTACTTGACTACGTTTGGACTTTTAAACATTTGACATGACTTATACAAGGACTTTGGACTATTGGTTTAAACATAGACTTTATACATTGGTGGTTTGTTTAAAGTGACTTAAGTAACGAGATGTGAGTAATATGATACAAGCATGGTGGATACGCCGCTAGTACTTCCTATATATAAGTGTTTGTATTATATTACATATCATAGCGTTATTTAAATCATTCAATTTGGACTTATACATTTTATACAAGTAACACGATTTTCTTACAAGACTTTGATTTACAAACAATTTACTTTATGCGACTCATTTTACTTGGTTATACATTTAACCATACTTTATTCTCTTATTCATACATATCATCTGATTTTATCACTTTTCAAATGATTTACAAGACAAAACAATTTACAAGGTTCATGACTGACTGTTATTAAACAATTTTCTTAAACTTAAGTCATGAATCCTATTTTCACAAAACCTATGTATCTCACAGACATTTTTATGCTGACGTACCTATTTTCACATGTGTTTTCAGGAGCTTTTCCATAGGATGATGATCGTGACACTAGGGCGGACCTGTGCCTTAGAGACATAAAACGAAGATAGAACTAGTTTAATTATGTTATAAACTCTTTATTTCCTGTTTAAGACAATGTAACTCTTATGTTTATAAATAAAATACCACTTTGAATGCCATGGTTATGAAACAATTAATTCTGTTACAACACTCCCCGACGTTTTCCGCCACGTTTTGTATGTTACACGTGGTCGGGGTGTGACAGAAGAGTTGGTATCAGAGCCAATGGTTATAGGGAATTAGGTTATTAGTAATGCTTTGACCTAGACTATAACCTTTCTAGGACCCTAACACAAGTTATCTTGTGTTTAGATCTTAAAACATGCATATCACCTATCCTTAGGTGATTATCAAAACAAAAACCAAAATTTTTCCGAAACGATTTCTGAAAAACAATCTTCTGATTTTTGATAATTTATTAAAAGGTTTTGAACCCTCTATTGTAAGGTTTTGAACCCTCTGTTATATGGTTTTGAACCCTTCCAGTTTGGTTTTTGGCCTTGTGCCTTCAAATTTTCAAAATCTCGTCAAGGTTTTGGGTTTTAAATAATGTGAACACGTGCAAACTGGAAGAGTGAATGCCTGTATTCTGGGTTTTCTGTCTAGGCAAGCACTTCGTATATATCTCATCAGACGCGAGACCAGTTGTGCTTACCTGGGAATTCTTGGGATGAGTGTTCACTTATAGGCGAGCATGTCTTCGCGAAACATTATTTTTGATCCATTTACTTTGATTAGTCACTGTGTGTCATTTGTTTGCTTGGTAATGCGGACAAATGACCACCATCTTTTCTTTTGTTAATTTTGTTTCATCTCATTCTTTTCATCCAATCATCTCACTCGTTTCCTTTCATGTTTTCCTCTTTTAGAATGCCTCCTCGACGCGAAAACCAGATAGCGACTGCCGAACTGGCAGAAATCATTGCGCAGCAGATGGCTGCTCAATTCCCAAATCTCTTTGCTCAATGGCACCAAGCCAACAACAACAACAATGCTCCATGCAAATACAAGGATTTTAACTCGGCTAAACCACTCAAGTTTAGTGGTTCTGAGGGAGCGACTGGGCTTCTTCAATGGTTCGAGAGCATTGAGAATACTTTCCGCCATGTGCAGTGTCCGGATAATCGCGAGGTCGAGTTTTCTTCGAGCGTGTTTCAGAAGAGGGCTATCACATGGTGGAACGGGGTTATGAGAGACCGTGGTGCAGAAGTTGCTCTAGCACAGACTTGGGCTGGACTTAGGGCCCTTATGATGAGGGAATTCTATCCTCGTCATGAACAGCGAGCGTTGGAGAAAGAGTTTGAGGACTTGAAACAAGACAGCGGCGAGCACAGGGCTTATACTGATAGGTTTGAGGAGTTGAGTCTGCTTTGCCCAACTATGGTTACCCCACTCGACAAGGCTATCGAAAGATACATCGACGGCCTACCTGACTCAGTGCAAGACATCATTACTGGTAGTAACCCTGCCACACTCCGTCAGGCGATCGAGTTAGCAGCAACATTGACTGAGTCGCAGGTTCGAAAGGGGAAACTGCATAAAAAGGGTGACAAGGGTAAGAAGCAGGCATCTGACAAGGAAGATAGCAAGAAAGGTCAAAACAAGAAGGGGAAAAATTCTGGAGGGTCTAAGAAGCGAAAGGCTTCCCAAAACTATGCCGTTACTGCACAGGCCTAAGCTGCACCCAATCAGCCTGCGCAGCCAATAGCCAAGAAGCCTTATCTTGGCAATGCACCTTTGTGCAACAGGTGTAACGGCCATCATCAACCACACCTCCAGTGTCGTCAGTGCACCAACTGCGGAAGACCTGGTCATCTTGCCGCTACTTGTCGCATTCCTGTTAACCAGAACCAGGCAGTTCAGAACCAAGCCCAACAAGTTGCTCAGCCTCTTGCTCAGCAACAAGGTCAAGCTGCACGACCTCATTTTCCTCCTGGTTCGTGCTACAATTATGGGGATCTGACCCACTACAGGAACCGGTGCCCAAGGCTAGTCAACCAGAATCAGAATCAGAATCCGAATCAAGCTCAAGCTCGAGGGCGAGCTTTTAACTTGAATGCCCAAGAAGCGCATGCGGACGATAATGTGGTGAACGGTACGTTCTTTATTAATAATCAGCCTGCATCTGTTCTTTTCGATTCTGGTGCCGACATGAGTTTTGCGTCATTGTCTTTTGAGCCATTACTTCGTGTGTCTAGAACGAAACTAGGTAAACCTTTGACAGTAGAGGTTTCTAGTGGTGAACCCATTGTTCTTGATTCTATTCTTCACAACTGCCAGTTGAATCTTAACGACCATCTTTTTCCTATTGATCTCACGCCAATGCAACTTGGAAGCTTCGACGTTATAGTGGGAATGGATTGGTTATCTAAGCATCGCGCAGAGATAGTTTGTTCTGAGAAGATTATTCGTGTGCCGCTTTCGACAAGCGAGATTCTACAGGTTCAAGGTGAGAAACCTTATGGTGGTCTCAAGCTCATGTCTTGTTTTAAGGCTCGAAAATATCTGCGGAAGAACTATGTGGCTTTCTTAGCACATGTTACAGCAGATAAGGGCAAGGGTAAGTCTATTTCAGATATTCCTGTCGTTCGGGATTATTCTGAAGTATTCCCTGAAGAGTTACCTGGTCTACCCCCAGCACGCCAAGTCGAGTTCCGCATTGATCTCGTACCTGGTGCAAATCCCATTGCCAGAGCTCCATATCGTCTTGCATCGTCTGAGATGCAAGAGTTGTCTAAGCAGCTTCAGGAGCTTTCTGACAAAGGCTTTATCCGTCCCAGCTTTTCACCTTGGGGTGCTCCCGTTCTTTTTGTCAAGAAGAAGGATGGATCCTTTAGGATGTGTATCGATTATCGTAAGCTTAACAAGCTTACCATCAAGAATCGATGTCCCCTACCGCGCATAGACGATCTCTTTGATCAGTTACAGGGCGCTTCTTATTTTTCGAAGATTGATCTACGTTCCGGATATCATCAACTTCGTGTGCATGAAGAAGATATTCCCAAGACGGCGTTCCGCACTCGGTATGGACATTACGAGTTCACAGTCATGCCATTCGGTTTGACTAATGCTCCTGCTGTTTTCATGGACTTAATGAATAGGGTCTGCAAACCTTATTTGGATCAGTTCGTCATTGTTTTTATTGACGACATCTTGATTTATTCTAAGACGCGAGCTGATCACGAGCAACATCTTCGTCTTACTCTGGAACTCCTAAAGAAAGAGCAACTTTTCGCCAAATTCTCCAAGTGTGAATTCTGGCTTAAAGAAGTTCAATTCTTAGGACATATCATCAACGAACAAGGTATTCATGTAGATCCCTCCAAGATCAGTGCGATTAAGGATTGGGATACGCCTACTACTCCCACTGAGGTTCGTTCTTTTCTTGGTCTGGCGGGTTATTATCGCCGCTTCATAGAAAACTTCTCAAAGATTGCAGTTCCTCTAACTGCTCTAACCCAGAAGAACAAGCCCTTTGAGTGGGGACTCAAACAAGAGGAAGCTTTTCAAAACTTGAAGCAGAAGCTTTGCGACGCGCCTGTTCTGACTTTGCCTGAGGGCAATGATGATTTCGTCGTTTATTGTGATGCATCTAAACTGGGTCTTGGCTGTGTCCTGATGCAAAGGAACAAAGTCATAGCATATGCATCAAGGCAGTTGAAGATACATGAGAAGAACTACACCACTCATGATCTTGAGTTGGGTGCAGTTGTTTTCGCTCTAAAGATCTGGAGACACTATTTGTACGGTACAAAATGTGTGGTTTTCACGGACCACAAAAGTCTTCAGCATATCTTCAATCAGAAAGAACTCAACATGAGACAACGACGTTGGGTCGAGCTTCTAAATGACTATGACTGCGAAATTCGCTACCATCCTGGTAAGGCGAATGTCGTAGCCGATGCATTGAGTCGTAATGAACGTACTAAGCTTCATTGTGTACGTGTTCAATCTGTTATTCAAGCTCGATCCGATATCCAAGCACGCATTTCTCAGGCTCAACAATCTTGTGTTTCACAAGGATTGATGGATAAGGAATTTCCCTATCACATAACTCCTGCTCTAGAACTGAAGGACAATGGATCGTATTACTTCATGGACCGTTTGTGGGTCCCAATCCAGGATGATCTTCCTACCTTGCTTATGGATGAAGCCCATAAGTCTCGTTATTCTATTCATCCGGGCTCAGATAAGATGTATAAGGATCTTCGTATTCAATATTGGTGGCCTGGTATGAAGAAAGACATTGCCTTATACGTATTAAAATGCCTTACTTGTCTAAAGGTTAAGGCTGAACATCAGCGTCCTTCGGGTTTATTGGTGCAACCAGAGATCCCAGTTTGGAAATGGGAAAACATCACTATGGATCTTGTTACCAAACTTCCGCGCACAAAGAAAGGTCATGATGCCATCTGGGTAGTTGTTGATCGTCTTACTAAATCAGCGCATTTCTTGCCAATCCGCGAGGATTTTCCTGCTGACAAACTTGCAAAAATCTATGTGGATGAAATTGTGGCTCGACATGGTGTTCCTTTGAACATCATTTCTGACAGAGATGCTCGTTTCACTTCTCATTTTTGGAGAACCATGCAATCTGCTATGGGGACCCAACTTAATCTGAGCACGGCTTATCATCCGCAAACGGATGGTCAATCTGAAAGAACAATCCAGACTCTGGAGGATATGCTTAGAGCTTGTGTGATCGATTTTGGTGGTAGTTGGGATTCACATCTTCAGTTGATTGAATTCTCCTACAACAACAGTTATCACACTAGCATCAAAATGGCTCCTTTCGAGGCTCTCTATGGTCGAAAATGTCGTTCACCAGTCTGCTGGAATGAGATCGGTGAGGCTCAACTTACTGGACCTGCTCTCATTTTAGAGACAACTGACAAGATAAAGAAAGTTCGTGATAACCTTCAGACAGCTAGAAGCCGTCAAAAGAGTTACGCGGACCCAAAACGCAAACCCTTGGAATTTCAAGTCGGTGATCGAGTATTACTTAAGGTCTCACCTTGGAAAGGTGTGATCAGATTTGGAAAGAAAGGAAAACTTGCACCAAGATACGTTGGACCATTCAAGATCGTCGAAAGAATCGGAAAGGTAGCCTACAGACTTGAGTTACCTCCTGAACTTGGAAATGTTCATCCAACTTTTCACGTGTCCAATCTCAAGAGGTGTCTAGCTGATGAGAACCTCCACATACCGCTTGACGAAATTCGTGTTGGCAAAACACTGAAATTTTTTGAGAAACCTATGGAAATCATGGAACGTGAAGTCAAGTGGCTCAAACGCAAGCGCATTCCTTTGGTCAAAGTTCGCTGGGAAGCTAAATGTGGACCCGAGTTTACTTGGGAACGCGAAGATCAAATGAAGGCGAAATATCCGCATCTTTTCCCACGAGTTTCCTCTAAATAAATTTCGGGACGAAATTTCCACAAGTAGGGGAGACTGTAACATCTGTGCTTGAAATCATTGTGAACAGTTCTATTATCAATAAAACAATGTTATTTGATCCCAATGTTTGTTTGGTTGTGTTTTACATTTTTCATGTTTTGACTTTTATGTAATTTCAAACTCTACATCGCTTTCTGGAGAGTTATACGCAAACTGATGCATAAACGTAATCAGTTTAATGCGAAAAATACTCTGAAACATCAAAATATACTTAACATACCTTAAATAACCCTTACATAACTTAGAAATAAGTTTTGAAGGCTTTGGTATGGCAAAAACAAGTTAATTCGCTTACAGGGACTAAACTTGACAAACTGCGAAAGTATGCCAATTTGAACTATAACAAACATTCCGGAACATGACCATAAGTTAAACACACCTTAAATATCCTTTACATAGCTTAGAAATAGGCTTTAAGGGGTTCGGTGTGATAAAATAAACTTTTGGGTCATTCAGGGACTAAAAGTGTCAAAAAGTGCACAAGTTTGCACTTTCGCGCATAACTTACGTTCTGAATACATCTGGACATCCAAAAATTTATGTAAGCACTAAAATATTTTATTTTAGTGTTTTTCATAAGAAAAATCCATTCGTTGCGTCATTTGGATCGTTTTTCGCGCTTGTGCGCATTCCGTCGTAAATAAGCGAACATCGCGTTCGTACGACCAAACGAACCAACATCCGACATATTTTTGAGCATGTTTCATGTCCACAATGTTTAGGCATCATTTTAGGGCCTTAAAGTTGGCTTTACGGGCCTTAGAAGTGTCGGAAATGGCCTTAAACACGTGCAGGGACCAAAACTGTAATTTTTGAAACATGTTGCTGACCAGACAAGGCCAGGCGGCCCGCCTGAGTTTTGCCTGATCCTGAAGCGGGCCGCATCAGGCTTCCAGATCAGATAAGATCATCTAATCAGCAGATTTCAGCTGATTAATCCACAACCACACATTCTAACTTGCCCTTTCAACTCATGAGGAACCATTTTTAGTTACCACAACATCTTGACAAGTGTACGGGCTAGATCATTCCCTCTTTTCCAAGAAACGATCCTAACGGTGGACCGAAATCTATAAATACCCATCACATTTTCATTCATTACTCACAAGAATCTGATCAATTGTGCTCTAAGTTGAAACCTTTGTTTCATACCTGAGCTATTTTGATCTAGATTAGCATTCGGGGACCCTTTGTAAGTGTTCCTTCGTTCTTTTATTGCTTTTCGAGTCCGAAAGTCAAACTTTGTTTGACTTTCTGTGTTGACCAGTTTATGGTCAATGCGAAGTTCGTTTGAACTTCGCAACGTGATTGTAATCACGATGGTTATAGTCCCTTGTGACTATGCCTACTGATTACCACGTTGTCTAGGGTCGTAAGGGTAAGCGATCTAATAAATCGCTTATACCTTCGAACCCGACCCATTTGGTCGATCATTAGGATCCGACCAAACACATTAGGTGACCATAGTATATAGGGAATAACCCTCTGAGGTTATACCTTATGGTCGCTTCGTTTAAGTAGTTGTATGATAGGTAGTTTATATGCCTTAGGTAAATTACCAAAATACCCCTTTGATGCCAAAATTCATTTTAAACATATGTAACATAACTTTTGACATCTAAACTGATTTGACAACAATATTAGACATGTTAAGGCATATGTTACTTGTCATAAGACTAGTTAGGCGGTCCGAACGCGTTTCACGCGAACGACGCGTTAAAGTAGCATAGGCTACCTAAACGGGTCGTAATGGGTCGTAAACACTTAGGTTAAGTTTCGTTTTAGTATGTGGGCTTTGTTAAACTATATTACACGAGTCTCCATACTCGTTTGGTTTACGAACCCTCATTCTATCCGATCTTCCGATTTAGGTCCGGTTTATTAACATAGTTACCTATATTAGGTGCCGTTTGATTCCGAGATCTCTAGCATTGCTTGGTGGTTACCTTAGTACTTCTGAGCAATCTCAAGTGAGTACATAGACCCCTCTTTTACTGTTTTCCAAACTGTTTTGGGGTGAAACACATGTGCCTACTTGTTACTTTCATGCTTTCCTGTTTTCACATCATATACCTGCTATGTTTGTTAGTACATTATAGTACATGATTTCATTACATTTCATGCTATGTATGTCCATTGTGTGTATACTTAGTATATTGTTCTACACTACATTTCTGCTATGTATGTTAACTGATAGCATGCTAGCACATTGATTTACATGACTTTTCTGCTTTGTATGTTAACTTAGCATACTTGGTACATTGTTTTCATATAACATGTTCACTTTTGCTATGACATTTGGTTTGCACAAACGAGAGTATTATACGTTCATTAACATTAGCTACGCCGCTCGGTAGTAAGTACTGGTACCATAGGACTTGACAAATCCCATTCCTAACATCTCGGGTTTGTTTGGATGTAAGGAATGACTGAATCCGAAAACAATTCTTTTGATAACCTTGACTGAAAGGGTTATCCGACTGTCTCAAGGCTTGAATGTATGCGTTAACTTACCACATAAATGTTTGTATCAATGTAGCATGTATTACTTTGCGAAACATAACTTTTTGATACTTTCTAAATACTTTGTTTTGTGCATTTATACATTTGGGCTATGTGACAATACTCTACTTACAATACATAACATTTGTTACACATTACTTGACTACGTTTGGACTTTTAAACATTTGACATGACTTATACAAGGACTTTGGACTATTGGTTTAAACATAGACTTTATACATTGGTGGTTTGTTTAAAGTGACTTAAGTAACGAGATGTGAGTAATATGATACAAGCATGGTGGATACGCCGCTAGTACTTCCTATATATAAGTGTTTGTATTATATTACATATCATAGCGTTATTTAAATCATTCAATTTGGACTTATACATTTTATACAAGTAACACGATTTTCTTACAAGACTTTGATTTACAAACAATTTACTTTATGCGACTCATTTTACTTGGTTATACATTTAACCATACTTTATTCTCTTATTCATACATATCATCTGATTTTATCACTTTTCAAATGATTTACAAGACAAAACAATTTACAAGGTTCATGACTGACTGTTATTAAACAATTTTCTTAAACTTAAGTCATGAATCCTATTTTCACAAAACCTATGTATCTCACAGGCATTTTTATGCTGACGTACCTATTTTCACATGTGTTTTCAGGAGCTTTTCCATAGGATGATGATCGTGACACTAGGGCGGACCTGTGCCTTAGAGACATAAAACGAAGATAGAACTAGTTTAATTATGTTATAAACTCTTTATTTCCTGTTTAAGACAATGTAACTCTTATGTTTATAAATAAAATACCACTTTGAATGCCATGGTTATGAAACAATTAATTTTGTTACAACACTCCCCGACGTTTTCCGCCACGTTTTGTATGTTACACGTGGTCGAGGTGTGACAGTTGAGCTGGTTGGTTGGGGACAGCTTGATCATTGTGAGCAACCACGGTGAAGTTCTGAGAAGCCTTTCGCTTCTTCGTCTTCTTGGAGGATTCAGTCTGCTCATCCTTTGGTTTCGATTCATCGGTCGGTTTCTTATCGCCTTTTCGGAAAAGTTTACCTTTCCTGATCTGAGATTCAGTCAAGGTAGCGGATAGATCAATGGCCTATCTAACCGTAGTAGGGTTGCTACCAGTCACAATGTCTTGTAGTGAGTCAGGGAGGCCATCGATATACTTTTCAATTGCCTTATCCAAAGGCGTAACCATGGTTGGGCATAACAGACTTAATTCCTCATAACGGTCTGTGTAGGCTCGATGCTCACTACTATCTTGCTTAAGATCGTCGAATTCCCTTTCCAATGCCCTGATCTCATGACGAGGACAGAATTCCTTCATCATTAGGGCTCGAAGCTCTTCCCAGGTTTGAGCCAGTGCTACATCGGCACCCCTATCTCTCATCACACCATTCCACAATGTTAAAGCTCGTTTCTTAAAGACACTAGATGCGAATTCAACCTTTTGCTCGTTTGGACACTGAACATGTCTGAAGGTGCTTTCTAGACTTTCGAACCATTGCAGAAGTGCAGTTGCTCCTTGAGACCCAGAAAATTTTGATGGCTTAGCTGAGTTGAACGTTTTGAAGTTACAAGGAGCATTATTGTTGTGAATCGTTTAGAACTTAAAATGTTTTTGGATTTTCTGAAATTTCTTACTCCCCCTAAAATGCAAACACATTTAAAAGAAACTATACAAGTAAATTGACAACCGATATCGAATCGCTTCAAATCACCATCCACTTGGCATAAACAATCAGAACTCCCCCTCACAACAAACTATTTTCCCATTGATTTCAAAACACTTAAGTTTGTTTTAATCAAATGGTTTTTCCGGAAAATAAGTTTTGTTGATTAATTTTACCATTTGTAGGTTAGGAGTTTGGTTCATCATATTGTTTTTCAACCACTTGTAAGATTAGTCCAATCAAGTTCAATCTAATGACCTTGATTTTACTACTTATAAAATCACAACCTCTTTTTCAACCACATGGCTTACCAACCAATACCACATGTAGGTTGAAATCTCAAGATGCCGATACCTACTCCTCACTTACCAACTTGGGAGTTCCGGCAAGTCACACTTCTGACCAATTTTCAAAAACAATATAAGAAAGATGCTGATTCCTGCTCCGCGATTACCAACTTGGGAGCTCCGGCAAGTCCAGGATTTTACTGTTCGTAGTAGGTACCATCCTAGTCACAAACCAGGGATGGTTCAATATTATCTTTCTTCGTCTTCTTCTCATAAAACTCCTTCACTCCTTTGACCTTCCTGTCAACCATCTTTCCAAAAATATAATGAACTTTGGAGTTAAATGGCTTTTCAACATCAAAATCATTCTTTTCAGAAAAGAATTGATTTGAAATCTCAACTTTACCAACTTTCTTCTTAAAATTTTCAGTCCGAAGTGGTGGAAAATTCACATCATCCATAATCGGCACTGATTTTTCATTTTTAATCTCAACCTGTGGTTCCTCTGATTTTGTGGAATCAGATTCATCGCCAGACAATAACTCCTCTGATTTTGAAGAATCAGAATCATTGCTAGAACTACTATCAGACTTCTTAACAACCCATTTCTGGTTGTCAAGTTTTGCTCTTTTCTTGTAAAATCTGTTTGAACTTTCACCAATCTCAAAAGTTGAATTTTTGAAAAGTTTTGTTTCTTTTGAAATTACCATTATGGTTTGGTTTCTTTTGAAAACCTGAACCACAACTGTAACCCTTTTTCTTGTTTAAACGTTGTTGATATCTTGAGGTGTAAGGATTAGTTTTTTTAGAAAGATTTTCATCTTTTATTTCAGAAATATTAATTTCTGTTAGTTTAAAAACCTTTTTAATCAATTCTGGTTTAACACCTCTTATTGGAAATTCCTCATCAGAATATAATTTGTCAGAATCATTCAAAGTATATGCAACTTTAAACGTTTCGTCATTCAAATTAGATTTCGATAGAAGAAATTCTTTATTATATACTCTTTTGCCCTGTTTGTCGGTTTGACTCGGAATGCTGGACTCAGACTTTGACTCCGACATAGACTCCGACTTTGACTCCTCGGTTTCATCTTTATCCAACACCTGATCGACCACTTTCTTTATTAATTCAGACTCATGATCAGTGTCGGATGATGTAAACGTGACATCAATATTTTCTGGCAAGTTAACTGAAGACTCCGACTCCCACTGTAAATTTGTTGCCTTTTCGACTCTTTCTGAATTTGGATTTCTCGGAGAATATCCATTTTCAAGCGGGGGTGGACACTTGTTGTAACTGAAACCTTGTTTCTTACCAGAATTCTTTTCTTTGTTATCCTTCTTCTTTTCTTTCTTCTCAGGAGTCTTTTCTTCAGAAACTTTCTGTTCTTCAGTTACTTTATCATCTTCAAATGCCTTCATACCCTCAACAGTTGGATAAATCCTGTCAATGACATAAGAAGTACATGAGTAACTTTTCAATAAACGATTAACTCTTTCAGTTTCAATTCTTTGTATTTCAAGTTTCTGTTCTAGCACAGCACACTTCTCGATGTAGTTGTTCACAACTTTCTGCTTTATCATGAAAGCTCCTTGAAGTGTCTTCATTGCCGTTGCTTGTTCTTCACTTGTTTGATTGTATTGATTCATAGCTTTGTTCAAAACATCATAAGATTCCTTCAAACTGTTCAAGTTATAAATCAATGTGCTGTTCTGCTTCTTTATAGTTTCACAAATGTCACACTTCACAGGAATCTTTTTAGCATCAACTTCTTCATCAATTTTGAACTTTGGAATATCTTTCACCTTTTTCTTTATCACTGGAACAGCCTCATCATCACTACTGACCGGTGTTTTGACCTTTTTCTTTTTCTTTTTAGCTTTATCATCATCACTATCACTTTCTGCCATCATTTTCAAATGATCTGCCATTTTCTTTGCCCAATACTCACGATCATCATCACTATCCTCTTCAATACGAGCAACATAAGCTTTGTGATTTGAATCTTTGTTTGGATCATAATCATCCCAATTGAAATTTTCCCAACTAAAACCTTCAGGCAATTTTTCATCATCTTGATTAATCAAGCATGCTTTACTATCAGATGAAATATATTTATCCCAATTGAAACCTTCCGTTGGCTTTTGATCATCCTGATTCACCATACAAGCTCTGTTTGAAGATTCTTCAATCACTTTTCTTCCATGTGCCACTTGTGGTTCTTGTTTTTGTTGAGCAACTTGATGATAGATCGCCTTCCGATAGTAATCATTGTTGTTGTTGAACGGATTTTGAGCTCCACTTGCTTCGCGGTTTTTGCACTCCCTCTTGAAGTGTCCTTTTTCCCTGCAACGAAAACAAGTGACTTTAGATTTATCAAAACCCAAAGTAGAAATATTAGCTTCACGTAAATCATCTCTTCCTGTGATCTGCTTAAATTTCTCAGCTCGTCTCAACACACTAGCCAAACACCATTTAATATCCATCAATTCCATTTCTTCAGCGTGAATTTGATCGTAATCCTCTTTTGTAAGCATTGGATTCCCGATTCGACCTGCAACAAAACTACCATAAGATTCCAA
This sequence comes from Helianthus tuberosus, assembly GCA_030545235.1. NCBI lineage: Eukaryota > Viridiplantae > Streptophyta > Magnoliopsida > Asterales > Asteraceae > Helianthus > Helianthus tuberosus. Next base: position 210,937,857 of record CM060423.1, read on the forward strand.
TACAGTTCCCAACAAAGACATATGACTCTTTGCAATTTCTGCTGAATAATCTTCATCATTCTCCAGATTCTAAACAATGTTGCACTGCAGCTTTTTGCCATTCTTTGTTGCTGAAATGTTTGGATCAAATGGCGGATATGATGAAAAGCTTTTGTTGCTGTTTGATCCTTTAGAAGAACTTTCAGATGAACTCTTTGTATTAAATGCAGTTTGAATCTTCGGTGACAAGTTGATGGTTTTCTCATTCAACCCTGCTTTGTAATAAAGCCCAATGTCTTGTTCACAATCGAAATCTTTCATTCTTAAAACCTTTCTTTGTTCCATTTCCTGAGCCTCAATCTTTTCAATGAACTTGCTTATTGTCAGATTGTTAAAACCTTTCTTGTTCCTCAACATCATGAGATATGTGCCCCAAGTCTCATATGGCAATGCATCAGCTAGTTTTTCAATCAACTCTTCATTAGTTTTCTCGATGCTCAATCTCTTCATGTTAGCTAACAAATTGCAATATCGTTCAATGATTTGCTTTGTATTTTCATTCTTCAATCCACGAAACAGATCAAACTCTTTCTTCAGAAGTGACTTTTTGTTTTTGACCATTTCTTCGCTTCCATGAAACTTCGATCTTAATGCTTTCCAGATTGAATAAGAAGTTCCATTGTGTTGCAATAGAACCAATATGTCTTCTTTCACAGCTTGTTGTAATAGACTCAACATCATTTTCTCATCTTTGTATTTCTTTCTATCTACAACACTCAGATCTTTAATAGCAATCTTTTCCTCATCATCATTCATCGGTCGAACATATTTCGTCTCAACACATTCCCAAGCATCTAAGTAGTTTGCTTGTACCCAGTTCTCAAAACGTCCTTCCCAACCCTTATACTCCTCGATGTTAAAAAGTTTAGGTGGTTTTTGCATCGTCCCCGTTTCATTTTCCAACATCGTGTTTTGTTCAAGATTAATCGGGGTAACCGGAGTAGCGAATGCGTTATAAAATTCCTCGTCCATGTTTCAGATCTCAAAAATTCACAAACAGTCTCTTTCAAACGAACTGAAACAATTTAGTGTGAAGTGGAGGTTAAACGAACTGAAATCTCCAAACGAACTGAGATCAAACTTCAGACGAACTGGAAGTTCACTTCGTGTGAAGTGTGGGTAATTCCAAACGAACTGAACTGATCTCTCACACGAATTAATGATTCAAACGAACTAGTTCACACGAGATGGGGTTCAAATGACCTGATGTTCACAAACGAACTGATAAAGTTCAATTCAAACGAGCTGAACTCCTCAAACGAACAATAAACTGATGCAAACTGGAATTTGATACGAACTGGTGTTGAAACGAACTGGATTTCACGCGAACCGGAATCTGGTGCGAACAGATGTTGATGCGAAGTGAACTTTTGAAACAAACAAAGGTTCCAAACTCAATTCGTCTGAACTGATACGAACTGGGATTCAAAATCTCAAACGAACTGTGCCATTGTTCAAACGATCTGATGTTATTTTGCCAAATATGATCACGTTTTCGATTGAATTAGGATCTGATATGTTCAAGGATTGTTCTAAAATGAATTCCGATCACAATGATATATAACAAGTTCAATATCATCCACTAAAACACTGTAGATCTGAGTCTAAAGTTCCTGTTCGTGTGATTTGAATCTGAAACGAACTGATCGATCGGTTTTTTATAAAATTGATCAAGTTTTACTTTGTTTTATGGTCTGATACTTTCACAGATTATTCAAAACACTATTTCACATAATATATATCAAAATCAATCCATTTTATCCAGAAAATCTTGGTTAATTTTGAAAAAAATGTGACAGAATGGAGTAGAAATCGGAATTCTTGATGAAATCGAGATGAAATTGCAAGAGCTCTTCCTCCTGAGCTCTGATACCACTTGTAGGATCGAGAATCGATCTGAACGAGTCTTCAGAAGAGCTCTAAACTGATTCAAAGGCGGAATTCAATGAATCAGAGTTTGTATCAACTAGATATTCACTAATAACTGTCTCTTGTATTGATTTTAACACTTTTACAAACTTGAAGACACGTCGGCAGAGTTTCGCTACCGGAATCGAACATTACAAATGAAAACAACAAGTCCACTATTTATACTAAATCCAGTTCGTTTGAACAAGCATCTCCAGTTCGTACGAACTGGTCCAGTTCGTTTGAACTGGCCACTTCGTTTGAACTGGCTTGTTCACCTCTGTTTCCTGTTAATCTCGAACTGTGTGACTTGTTTCATCTATACTATTACACGACTCGATACAAGACGAAGTCGACAGACGCATGCACTAACATTGTTGTAGGCTTGGTTAACTTAAGCAATGAGGTTTGGGAGTACAACAGCCATTTGCTGTGTAATGATAGCTGCCAGTTCGGCATTAGGTATCTGATTGTCACGTCGAGGAGGCATTCTAAAAGAGGAAACATGAGAGAAAACGAGTGAAATGACATTGGGTAAGAATAGAATGTTACAATTATCGACCAAAAAGCATGGATGATGGTCATTTGTTCGTACCACGAAGCAAACAAACGACGCACAAAAGCTGAACAAAGTAAATAGGTCCTCATAATGTATCGCGAATACATGCTTTAGCCTATAAGTGGATACCCACCCCAAGAGTTCCCATGTAAGAGTGACTGGTCCGATTATGTGGATTTGTACGAACACTCTAGCCTTAGACAGAAAACTCAGGATACAGGCACCCACCCTTCCAGATTGCATGTGTTCACATTAATACACGCTAGGTCCATCTTCGCCAGTAAAGTTTGCAGGACCGCAGGCTTTGAATTATTTGAAGCTGAAAGGAGCTTTAGGTGATTCATTCTTTGAATCAATAGAAGATTTCCTGCTAACCTCGTTGATTTCACTGACAATTTGAGGTATAACCTTGGCCATTTCCTTGGCCACAAGTGAAGCGATTCGCTTGTCAGCTTTGTTCCTTTGAACATTTCGGTGAGTATGAGATCCAAAGGAAGACATTGTCGAGGGTGAGTTCTGCAGCAGACATCATCCCGAGGGATTAGATGAGATTCGATTATATTAGGGTTTCGTCTTAAGAGTTTGCATTTTATACACCATATTTGTCACACCCCGACCGCGTTAAAACAATAAACCGCGACGGAAACATCGGGGAGTGTCGTAACAGAATCATTGTTTCATAACATATAGATTAAAGTTCTGTTTTACTGAATTAAGTTTATTACATTGTATTGAAATTAGAAACAAAATATGAACAAATTGACTTTCATTGTTATTAAGTCACTAAGGCCTCGTCCATTCCTATTTGAGCATGCACCAATATCATCATCAAACATCATCAACTATGGTACTTGAGAATGCTTAGAAGTCTTGAATAACAACCAAGCAATGCTAGAGGGATCACGGAATCAATAGGCACAAAGGGTCTAAGCTAGGAAGTCATGATTCAAGTTGCTCATGTATGAAGTGTTAAACCCCAACTTAGAGAAAAAATGAATCAAGTGTGAGCTGAAATGAATGAAAGTGTTGGGTATTTATAGATTTCGAAGAACTGTTAGGATCGTTCCTCGATAATTGAGCTTCAATCTAGGCCTTACACTTGGGCACATGGTTTTACAATACAAGGGGACACTAAAAACAATCAAATACGAGTCCATTGAGTGCAAAACCTGGGGTTAAAAACCATCAAAACCAGCCCAAATGACTAGATTCAATGTTTCTGTCTGAAGGTCTGTTGTGGTCCGCGTAGGTATAGGCACTGGGCGTCGCGCCCCGCCTAGCCTACTTTGACAGATTGTCAAAAATGGTCCCTGCAAGCCTGAAACTTGGTTTTTGATGCATTTTTGACACGTTTACGCCCCGTTAACCCCATTTCAAGGCTCTAAAATGAAGTTAAAGTATAGGGAACTTAAAATATGCTAAAAAACATCTAGGATGTTGGTTTGTTTGGTCGTACGGTTGCGTTGTTCGGTTAATTACGACGAAACACGAACGGACGCGAAAAACGATCCAAATTACGTGACGAATGGTATTTTTGCATTCCAATCACTAAAATAAAATATTTTAATGTTTACAAAAATTTTTGGATGTCCGGATATGATCAGAACGTAAGATATGCGCGAAAATACAAACTTATGCACTTTGTGATGCTTTTAGTCCCTGTTTGACCAAAAAGTTTATTTTTGCACACCGAACCCCTGAAAGCCTATTTCTAAGCTATGTAAGTGATATTTATGGTATGTTTAACTTATGATCAAGTTCCGGAATGTTCGTTACTATTCGATTTGGTATACTTTTGCAGTTTGACACAAATAATCCCTACGATCGAATAAACTTGATTTCGACACACCAACCCATCCAAAACCTATTTTTAAGTCATGTAAAGGTTATTTAAGGTATGTTAAGCCTATGTCACTGTTTTGGAGTGTTTGTTGCATTAAACTGATTACGTTTACGCATCAGTTCGCGTATAACTCTCTAGAAAGCGATATAGAGTTTGAAATCGAACAAGAATTGATATGTGCAAATGATACACATATTTATATAAATCCCAAGTATGAAACAAAATATTTCATTGATTTGGTATTTGTTTGATGGTCGAAGAGGCACAGATGTCACATTATTTATTATCGTTATGTTTCTCATAAAGCTCAGTAACACGTCAGCACGTATATGCATAGTTCACATAAACACGTATACACGTAAGCACATAAGCACGTATACACATAAGCACATAGACACATAATTCACATAGGCATATATTTCGTACGTATTCACCTTTCAAAACAAAACCCAATCTCTAGATTGCATGTAGCGTGTGTGAGATGAGCGTAGTATAGCGTATGAGAGCATGCGAGGAAGAGAGTTGCGCGTGTTTTAGTTGTTTCGCGATTAGTTAGCATTTTAGATTAAGAAGAGTTGTGCGAGTTGTGCACGTTTTGCGGAGCGAGAAGCGTTAAATCAAAACCATCAGCGTAGAGTTCAAGTATCGCAATCTAAAACACAAATCATAATAAAATCGAGGACGCGTGAAAATCGGCGATTGCAGGCTTAAAATGAAATAGAGTGTCCTGGGTGTTAGACATCGACTACCCAAAGTGATTCAACTATTCACAACAAGTTCGAGTACACGCTTTGGCGTAATAAACTATGCTCTCTCACCGTGATACGACGAACGACATTCATCCTTCCAGTTACTACGTGACTCGAGTCATTGGAACAGTCGAGACTTTGGTGACTGTTGTGTAAAATCAAAGTAAGGAGTGGAACGTGTTATTAAGATGCGGGTTTCACCCCTAACTTAACAACTTCGCTCCTAAGTGTGGTGAAACAACCATGAGATAGAGATGGAGATTTTCCGTTGAGATGTGGATTTCACTCCTAACTCAATGAAAGTTCTCGTGCTAAGAGTAAAAATACGCGGGGTGAGTGATCTTATCGAGAGTTCTTGGTTTTCACACCTATTCTCGACACAATCACTCGTTTGTGTTATACGAGTGTTTTCAAAACGTGTGTATTGTGTTAGCCTTAGGAAAGGCAAGTATGAGTTTTTAACCTTAGGAAAGGTGCCTTCGTACGAAGCTTTATATGTGGTTCTTACGAAGGGGTAGCAATGTAGGTTCGAACAAGAGTATAGTAACATGTGGGTTCGTACGAGACCCCAAGTGGGTTCGTACGAAGGGTCTGTCTTCGTACTTAGACTATAGACTAGGTCAATTCTACACGACTCGACCTAATTCTGTATAGTTATGGCTCTTTTACCAATCTCTCACACCCCAACTGATGGCGGAATCATCGAGGCGCAGCACTAGGCGAACCAGATTGCTCAAGAGAATCCATAACAACTATTAAATGACAATATTTAAAAGGTTCATTGTCCCATACCAATAAACAAATATTTCACAAACAGTCATCACAGAGTTCACATCTCTTAAACAAAAAGAAGTCCGACAACCTAGATTTTTATTTGATGAGTTTCTAGATTTCCTAATCTATTGCAGCAAACAGACCATCAACCTGTCACATACGTTAAAATAAAAGTCAATACATAAAGTAAAGGTGAGTACCCAAGTTTGCTTAGATATAGTATAAAAGCGTTTGCACATAACCAGCATGTAACACGTAACGGGCGAAGCAAGTAACTACCAACAATGATACATCCTAACCACGTGACTGTGATATAGAGTATGTGCGACACATGTCCACCGAAGCGAACATGTGAAGTAAAGTATGTGATCCTTAGCAACCCCTGTCACACAGGTGCTGAGTCCAAACTATAGTACTATCGTTGCTAAAGGCGGTCTGGCAAGTAACATTGTATAAGCGTAGTACAAGCATTCAATAAATCACGTATATCATGCGGGAGCGGTTAGCATTTATAAAGTGTTTGCGTTGTGTGTTGTGTTTTGATAGAGAACGTATGTAACACCCAAAAGTGCGTTAAGTGAAAAGGGTTCGAGTATACTCACAGAGCGTGTACTAATCAAGAAACACGATCCTCAATGGATTGAAGGGAGTACCGGGTCAACCTGCATACATGAACAGATGCGTAAGTCCTCCAGAGTGCTGAAACGGTTGAAAATCAAAGTGTCGGTGGTCAACAGAAGCTTCGTACGAAGCTGGTGCCTTCGTACGAAGGTGTGCCTTCGTACGAAGGTGGTCTTCACACACGTGGGGCTTCCGTTGTCCAAAATCGAGTATCTTCGCGTGGTTTTCAGAAAATCGAGTGTTCATCCCTCTAACCTTAAGCTATTGATTAAACTTAGAGTCGGAGAGGTCTTTGATCGAGTCACGTATGAGAAAGGGTTGTTAAATGTGAAGTCAGGGCCTTCGTACGAAGGCATTGCCTTCGTACGAAGCCAGGTGTGTGCCTTCGTACGAAGCTGGATTCGCACACAACAGTCCAGTTCGCAACCGTGGCTGTTTTTGGCATTCGGAGCTGTGTTTTTGCTTGAATCGGATGTATGTTCGAGTCCAATACAAGTCGGTTTCGACACTACCTCGTTCCATTATACAGTGAACGAAATACATGTCGTTTTAGATCCGTTTTGGTGCAAAAATCAAGTTTAAGAAAGTTTTAAGAGGTTTTCACATAGACTTAACACTTGGTGAGTGTGAAATCAACAGATTTCTAACTTGGGAAACCAAAGTTAGTCCCAGTACACTCGGTTAAGTGTAAATCAGTTATGAGAGAAGAAGATTTGATGAAAAAGATGAAGAGTTTTGCGTAAAAACAGGAATTTATGAAGAAAAGAAGAAGTTTGATAGAAAAGATGAAGTGTTAAGTGAAAACATAAGAATTTTAGATGAAAACGAAGTGATTCTTGTGAAATCGAAGTGGAAAACGTTGTGTAATTGAATAAAACTGTTAAATCTTACTTGAAAATGGTCGGATAGCAATTTGGCAGAGGTTCGGTATGAAAATCAGCAAGTGAGAATGAATGAGGAGGGCTTGGGTATTTATAGAAGAGGCATGTTCGCACAAAGCATCTGGTTCGAACCTGCTGCCTTCGTACGAAGCGGCCTAGCTTCGAACAAGGATGCTGTTTTGCGCTACCTTTTCCTCGTTTTGCATGCAAGGTGCTCGTTTAATGCGTTTTGTTGCGTTAGGTAGTATGTATACTTTGAGTATTTTAGCGAGACGTCGAATGTCGTGTCGTGTTGCGTTTCAGAGTGATAAATCGAGTTGTGCAAGTAGCGTTGAGTTTGCGTTGCGATAACGTTTTCGAGTAACAATACACATAATAAGCACACACAAGTAAAGCACATAAGAATGCACATCATACATTACTACTAATAACAACGTTTGCGATTAGCGTGTTAGTCGTGATAAGCGATTGCGAAGGCGTGAGTGGTTACCGAACAAACAAACACACTCGGTAAATTAAATAGCATAATTCTCTGTAATTCGTGTTGCGTAAGCATTTGCGAATATAAAGCGTTAAAACATACAGCGGTGTGGTGTGATGAAAATGTATTTAGTATAACATAACCCTTTATTTATATCGAATCTCGGAATACAAGATGATTACAAATCGAAGTACCTTTTCCGGTCTCTTATTAAAGAAGGTGTGAGTCGATTCGCTCCTGTCCATGCTGTTGGTGTGAGATTCACACTCGGTAAGGGGGACCGTCACTGCTGAATCGATACAGGGAAGACTAACGCTTTCGTTTTTGCGGTCGTCTATGGTGGAAGTTTGGTTGACCTCGGTGTTGTTATATTTTGGATGATCCTCTTTTCAATTTGTTGCGTCAGTTAGTATGTATTTTCGAGTAACAATACATACTATCACTTGGATATTTTGGATGATCCTCTTTTCAATTTCACCTATGGGTTCTAGGTCGTCTAGGAAAGAGGATCGATGGGGTTCAGGCGAAGGGATGTCCTCGTTATTTCTACTCCCGCTCGTTTCAGGGGGTTTGTTACAGGAAAACGATGGTGCTAAATAGTGGGGAGTGAAGTTTAGAACGCCACATTCCGCTTCTTCATGATCCTCCCCACAAAAATCGCACCATAACCCGTAAGAGTTACGAGGATAGAAATAATAAAAAAATCAATAAATCAATAAATCTCTATTTTTTAGACCGCCGGGATCAGGCGGTCACTATTTTTCCTTCAAATAGAGAGTTTGGCACGACCCCGTGCTGCACTCTATATCTAGGAGAAAATAGTTTTTAAGGTTCTAGAGAGTTGACACGGCCCCGTGTCAATTCTGTAGAAAGAAGAAAATCAAAAGAAAAAGAAGAAAAACCTAAAAAGAAAAGATAGAAAATGATTAGGACGTTAATTTTAAGCTTTCTTAAAATCCTTGTGTCCCCGGCAACGGCGCCAAAAACTTGACGTGTGTCGGTGTGAGTATATTTTTAGCTCTTTTTTAACTCGCCGATTTTCAAGTTTTAAATTTCTAAAACAAGATATTTTACTATCACTCTACACACGTTAGGGCAAGTGCACCCATCGCGGACGTAGTATAGTGATGGCAAGATACCGAGGTCGTACAAGGACACAAGGGCTTTTAGTACCGGCTTATCGTTAACGTCTAATCGAACCAACTTTTGAGAAAAGATATTTAAGCTAATAAAAAGATAAAAACAGAAAATCCAAAAAATTAAATAAAAATGATATACAACAAAGAATCACTTGGAACCAACTTATCTTTGATGTACCCTTTTGATGATTTCCGCACTTTGGGCATTTTAAGAGATTATCTTAGTTATAGTAGTAGGCCCTACGTTTGGAGGCGATGTTACCCTCAACCTAGTGGTTTGAGTCAGCAAGGATACAATCCCACTAGGTTGGAATATTGAAAGATAATTAAGTAAGTTATTAATCCAAAATGTGGTGGACCCCCTTACGAAGCGGCGATCACCCTCAACCCGTTGGTCTGAGTCAGCAGGGATACAGTCCTCAGGGGGTTGTTTTAAAGTTTTAATAGTAGTTTATGAATAAGGGGTGCAAGCGGTGTTTACTCTCAGTCGGGCCAGTCATTCCCGGCCAATCCATGGAGTAGTACTAAACTTGCACCAGTTTCTCGTAAGATCTATACACTGAACGAGACATAGAATTACCCAATCCACCCTTCTAACCCCCTTACAGGCAATTAACATGCTTTATATAGACCATAAAGACATGAATATGTTGAGTAAACGAACATATGAAGAATGGGTGAATAAATTCGACTTCAATATAAAAAACTAATTATTAAAGTCATTAATACATATCCAATTAAAAAGTAGCCAAAGTTTGGAAATAAAAAAAGAAATACATAAAAGATATGTCTTCACCAAGTGATGTAAGAATTTAGCCAAGCATGGCCTTTGTTTGACCAAGATTCTTACGATCAATCTTGGATCCTGAGACTACACACACACTCTAAAGATGGAAAAATGGATGATGGTGTTGTTATGGTGGTGGAGTGGTGGCAAGTGAGAGAGAAGTAGTTTTCCAAGGGATGAGTTGAAGTGGAAGCAAGCACTTCTATTTATAGCTGTCTTCAGAAACCTCAGCATGGCCCGTGCCTGACTGGCATGGCCCCGTGCCCATCTCTCTCTCTCTCTCTTCCTCATTAACTGCTTGTCAGATGTTGTACTAACACGACCCCGTGTGTCAACGGCATGGCCCGTGGCCAAAGTACTTGTTGTACCATGACAGATTCTGAAAATGTTTGAGTTGACCACGCCCCGTGTTGGTTTAGCACGGCCCCGTGTTGGCTGCCATTTTTATTTTTTGCAGTTATCTTTTTCTCCTGCCCAGTATCCATCTTCGGACACGACCCGTGTCTGGTGGACGTGCCCCGTGTCAGCCTTCTGCTCTTGTTATTTTTGTGGTTTGGATATGAATTGGGGCTTGGCGAGCTGCGACAATTCCTTCTTCTTAAATTTATGTTGGATTTTGCTGTCTTTTTGCTCCTTTTGCAAATTTAATATCTTTTATCACTGAAAATATAAAAGGAACGAAAACACGAGCTTTTTCCAACATTAGTACTAAAAAGAGTTGCTTTTATGTCGTATTTGATATAATTTATATGTTGTATTTTAATCACATCAAATACCCCCACACTTGAATATTTGTTTGTCCTCAAGCAAAACTCTATTACGTGGCTTACACACCCAAATGGAATAGGTAGAAGAGAAGGTTTTTCGGTCCTATCTTTAGAGTGTCGGGTATCCAAGTTTTGAATTTATTTTGTTATTATTTTATTTACAATCCTATTCGTCATGATTTATTTAAAACTCAATTTACGAAAATAGTAAAGTCCTATTTGAGTCCCTGTGGTTTGTGCAGTTTAACCATTTGAATCCAAAAACTAATACTGTCTTGATTTGAGTCCCTGTGGTCTCTAATTTTAATCATTTGAGTCCCTGTGGTCTTTAATTTTAACCATTTGAATCCAAAAACCAAATGTTTCTGATTTGGATGTTGTTTACTTTTGGATTCAAATGGTTAAAATTAGAAACCACAGGGACTCAAATCAAGACAGTTTTGGTTTTTGGATTCAAATGGTTAAACTGCACAAACCACAAGGACTCAAATAGGACTTTACTCTTACGGAAATTATTTACTTTGGGCATCATATGCCTTTATAAAATTCCATTTAGTTATATACAAATTTACACACCTCACAAGTATTCACTCTACACTCGGACAATATTAAGTGAAACGCTCGTGCCCGATTTGGAACTTACTCCTACCATAGGCTTGACAATCAATCAAACCTCCTCCTTTTGACGTTAAATCCTTATAAGTATCAAGAGTACTTTGAAGGGTAGGTGGTGGTTTGGGTTTAGTAAGTTTTATTCGGAAAAAGGGGTAAAAACGTAAACTATCGCTTTTTCTATTGCTTTTTGGGCTTAGCAAAAAATACTTTGGCATATTTTTCTAATTTTTCTGATTTTTTTTTATGCCAAAGTTGAAATTGAGCTGTAATCGTAACTTCATAACCGATAAATTTACAAAAATGAAAGATGAAAAATGAAAAGGATAGTTTTTTGTGGGTTTGAAATGAAAAAGGTTTTTAAGGTTCAAAGGGTTTAACTAAGGGGGGTGTTTTTGGGTAAAGCAAAGAAAATAAAGGTTTTTGTTTTGAAAACGGGTTTGTCCTAATGCCTCTATCATTTACTTACTTGGATTTTTGTCGGTAAGGACTTGGAACGCATCGGGTTGTCAAGTTCTAGATTCGGGGGAATCAAACGGGCTATTCACACAAGAAACGAAAATTGAGCAATTAGTAAAGATGTATATTTTTATGCTCGGTAATGGCTCAAAACTCACTTTTGTGGGAAAAGGGGTTATAGTGTAAGAATGTATATATAATCAAATTTTACAAAGATTTATCATGCCCGTTTTCATAATTTTCTAAATTGGTTCTTTTTATCACGATGTTATCGGTTGTAAATTTGTAAAAACATAATTTTTAGAACTTGTTTACCCAACTAAACTTAAGATAAGTAAAAAAATGAAAAGAAAAATTTTGAAAAAGTTTGGGGTGTTTAGCGGTTCCAAGGCGAGTTTTGTGTAAGGCTTGATTTTGGACAAACGATTCAACGTTTTTATTATCCCCCCCCCCACTTAAATTACACATTCTCCCCAATGTGTCCCAAAAAGAATTTATTTTGGAAAATTGTGTAAAAAGTATGAAAATAACAAAAATTTTTAGTTACTTGCATTTGCAGCACAGCCCCGTGCTATGGGGACACGGCCACGTGTCCAAAGTACCAGTAACAAATGAAATCAGAAGACTTACAGTGGGGTGGCCATGGGCGCGTGCTGGGTAAGCACGGCCCGTGCCACCTTCTTGACAGAAATTTTTTGACAACAGTAAGACGGGCACGGGGGCGTGCTGGGTGAGCACGGCCCCGTGCTGCAGCCACTGTTTTGCAGAAAATGAGTCGGGAGGCTTTTGACTTACGTGCATGGGTTCCATTTTATCATCCATCTGGTGTTTTTGCTTTCTCTAACACATTTATTTGAAATACCACCAACCAAACATCCATTTTTCATTAAAAATAAAAATATTACACGGAAATGAAACATTACAAATCTACTTAAACTAAAGCTAGATAGATAGAATCTTGGAAATACCTCTCCGAGATCATTTTTTTTAACAATCTAAAAGCTACATTCCTAAATCTATGAATGTTGGTTGATGGAGGACTAATAGCTTTTGTGGGAATACTCAATCTAGTGGTCGTTGAGCATTTCCTCAATCTCCATTGGTAGGAAGATAAAGGGTTCCTCATCCGCCTCTTCTTGAGCGGGTGCGGGATTGATCGGGACCTCAAAGGTGGCGTTAATAGCGGGAGGTTCCAGAATCTCGACATCCCAACCCGTAGGTTGTATGACCTCAATGGCTATTGTTAGGATCTGAGTTTGGTTTTGATTGTGTTTTACGTTTGAATTAAGATGAAGATGAATGAATTGTGCAGCAGAATTATAATGGAAACAAACTTTTCACAATCAAATGAGAGAATTGCTTTTAACATACAAGTTTAACATTGAACCGAATGATTGAATTTAATTTCAACAACGATTACAATTTTGCAAGTATGCAACAAACTCCCCCTCAGCCTGAGCTCACAGTATTTGTTCGTGCAGGAAGAAGATTGTAAAAGAGCTAAATAGAACAGCGCATGGTACTGTTCTATTTATAGGCACGAGCAAACCACTGAAGCATCTAAGCTGATGTCACCATGAAAGTGACATCTAACCTCCTAACAAACTCTAACCTCTGATCTATACAACCTCTGCTATGATAACTACTGTTATTACATTCATTACATAAAGACATCTAAACTACTGCTGCATCCTTCCATTGATGTGAACCCAGCAGTACTTGTCATGATCAGCAGAGCTTGACTCAAGGCAGTAGATTGAACAGAGGAGCTTTAGTCTTCCATCAGTCTTTTACTAGATCAGTAGTTTGTAGATCAGCAGTTTGTACGATCAGTAGATAGGAGGTCAGCAGATGTTGAAACCACTTTCAAGGGGAGAGACATGTAAACATAACATCTGCTTATTCTGGATCCACTGCTCTGATCCAGTTTTGGCTTTAATTATCTGTTCCTTTGGTAGGGTTCAATCCTAACAATCTCCCCCTGGAACAGATAATGCCAAAACTCTTCATTCTTGGAAGATCTTTGTTGCCTCATCAACAGTTCCCTTATTTTCCCTTTGAGCTGTAACTCAAAGGTTAAGGCATCTGTGTCATCATCATCCCTGCTAAGTGGAAGATCAAGGAGATCCTGCAAATCTTCAAGACTTAGGCCAAGTGCTTATTCCCTTGTTAATTTCTTCACTTCTCCACTAGACTTGATCACTGTCAGTACATGGGACTGTTTATCAGTTTTCCACTTTAGTACTTTTGAGCCTGGTGGGTTTCTTGGGAGATTTTTATTAGATGAGGTGCTTGGTGAAGCTGGCCTATTGATGACTGACTGAGCAGTACTTGCAGTTTGATCCAATCCGAGAGTTTCTACAATCATTTTCTTGATGCCTTCTTTTACAAGGTCATCTCCCTTTATTAGCTCTTGGATGGTTTCAGCACCCAACTGTTTTTGTTGCCTTCTTTTATAGATGGCTGCACCAGCTGGGGCAGTGGCTCTCCTGATTTGCAGCTTTGATGGTCTTTTTGAAACCTCTGCTTCAGGGTAGTCAGGTTTTTGTGGAACTGTGGGATCTTTCTTCCTTAATTCCTCCAACCTTTTGTAGGTGGCCCTGACTATATCTTCTTTCCATCTTGCCACCTGATTTTTAGACCCATGGTCAGCAGCAACTAATTCCTCTTTCATTCTCCTCAACTCCTCCTTTTTATCAGGTACAATCTTTATGAACTTTGCCCAATCTGGAGGAGTGTGTTTGACCTTATTCTTTATCATTTCTTGAATCCTGGCTACTTCTTGTTCAAGCTCAGGAATGGTCCATTCCTTGTACATATGCTTTTCTCCCTTGTACTTCTTGGTTGCCATGATGCTTTCAATGTAGTCTTTTCTCAAAGTTTCATCTGCTCTCTCTGATATTTGCTGACATACATTTTTTGCAAATTGTTCTAAGGATCTGACTTGTGTGAGCAAGAATTGGTAATTCTGCTGAATTTCTCTATCAGATTTTCCTTGTGCATTTCTTTTTGAGATATCCTCTGCTTGTTTAGCTTTGACTTTCAAATATTCTTCAATATTGTTTGGCCTTGGATATCCTTCAACTGATGGCAACTTCCTTTTAGCAGGATCATCCTCATAGTAGAAGGATTTAATCTCTTCTTTGACTGCAATGAGTTCAAGAGGATATTGAAAACCTGCAGGAGTAATGATAGGGATTGGTTGTTGTACTGGAGCTGATGAGAGAGGAACAGGGTTTGGAATAAGTGCAAGTGTTTGTGAAGATGTTGGTGGTGGTGATGGTGAATCATCATCTGGTATGAAAATCCTTCTCCTTTTTATTGTAAGAGAGGCAGATGATGTTTTTGGTGGATCAGTGGTTGTGATTTAGGTGGCAGTGATTTGTGATTGACTAACAGCTGTTGAAACAACTGGTGTTTCAACCACTGTTGTCATTACAATAGATGTTGTAACATCTGCTGTCTTCTGCTTTTTGGCAGGAGGCGATGGTGGTGATGTTGTTTTTGGTGGTGATGGTGGTGGTGGTGGTGGTAAGGCAGTGGTTGTGGTGTGTGTTGAAGTGATAACAGATGTTGAAACCTCTGAAGTACCAGCAGTAGTTGATACAGCAGGAGTTACAACAGCTGTTTGGGTTGAGGTTTGATGTTGGGGGCTTTTGGATGGTGGTTTTGGAGTATGCTTTGTGAGTCTGGATGGTGTGGACTTGGGTTCCCTCACTTTTCTAGTGGGATTTCTTTTTAGCTCAGGATTTTGAACATCCTTTAGCCCAGAACAACCCTGCGCATTCAGCTCCATGTAAGCTCTTTTCTCCTTATTCCACCTTGACATATCCTTTGCCGCTCTGTCCCTTTTTACACTTGCTATAGCTTCATCAAGTGCATTTTGGGTAACATCAACCTTTTTGCTACCATCTGGCAAAGGTATCTGCTTGGTCATATTCTCCATTTCTGGTTCTATGTAGAGACCATCATCTACTCCCTTCTTCTTCCATTCTTTAATTTTCTCCCCCTTTTTGGCATTATCTGAGGGTAATTGATCAATGAAAAGAACAGTTGGAGGAGCAGTGCCAATGGTTTTTAATATGTGGGCCTTGAGTGCCTTGATGTCTGCTTGTGTGTTCTTGAACCTAGACTCCATTGTGTTTCTCAGCTCTTGTACTTGTATTGGATGTTGCTGATCAGCCATTTGTTTTTGTTGCTAGAGAAAAGGTTGAAATAGATTCCAGAGCTCATTTGCAGCAGGTGCTTGTGGTGGAGCAGGTGCTTGAGGTGGAATAACAGTGGATTGCATCTTTTGTACTTTCAACAACTGTTGTAGCATGTCTTTGATATCTGCAACAGCTGTATCCAGTTTGTCAACTCGTTCCGTCAATTCCAGATATTTTAAACCATCACCCAATTTAATGGGATCATCTAATTTCCCACTAGCAGTGGTTTTATCAGTGGTTGAGGTAGGGAGTGTACTCCAAACATTAACCACTGATGCCCCTTTTTCTTGGTACTGGGGTCTTCTTCCTTCAACACTTGACAGCCTTTTGATGTTGCCAGTGGTCAAAACAAATCCACTGGTGGATGTCAGAGGTGCTATGGAAGGAATTGCCTCCAATGAAGTCTTATTGATGTAACCACTGTCCAAATGCAAACCAGTGGGTTCAGCACTTGTAGTGGCTACTTCACTTGGATTACCACCAAGAGTTACTTGTAACTCAAGGGGTGTAACCTCCTCAGGTTGTGTTGGTGGGTTAGCAAAGATTGATACATCAGACCCAGTCATTTGTTGAGGCATGTTCTCATTGATAGGTGATTGAGAAGGACTGGTTTGTGCCTGGTTCAAATCAATTGCATCCAACAAAAGTTTAGTTGGTGGGGGAATTGTGGATGTGATGGTTGGTGTAGAAAGAGAATTTGCCCCGGGCATTGGGCTGTGGATGATGGAAGCAAGTGATTTCAGAGCATCATATTGTGGTGTCCCTATATATACAACCTGTTCTTTTTGAGAATAGACAGGAGGAGTTTTGGCTGTGGGTTGAGATATTTTTACCAACTGCTGTGAGGAAGAAGCAGCAGTGGTTTCTAGTGACTTTTGTGCTGTCACTGGCAGTTGCTATGGTATCTCATCTTCTAGAGTTGCCTTTTTGATAGGTTTTGGGGGTTTTTGAGTTTTCTTTTTGTTTGGCTTTTTGGTGATTACAGGTGTGGGTTTTAAAGCAGTTGTTTTGCTACTTTGGTCACCTTGAGCAGTGGGCTCAGCAGCAGATACCTGAGGAGCAGTGGTAGCTGCTAAATTCTGCTCAGGCACCTCTGCTTGTGTTTTGCAAGGTGTTGACATTCTTGTAAAAGTTTCAGCAGTTAAGCTGTTTATTTGAATAGATTTACCTTGTTTTATTGCAGCAGCATCATTCTTACCAAATTTCTTTTCAAAATAGAAACTTAGAAATCTTGGAAACAGTAAGAATGCCTTTGTTTCAACATTTTTAACCAGATCATTAAAGATTACCTGAGAATAATTAAAATTTTCTTTTTGAAGAATAGCATACCCCAGGTTTTGAATCTTTAATGGTATTTCATTGAAAGCAGTGGTTTTGTTTGAAACACACATTAGGAGGGTATGAAATAAAAATCTTGTTGCAGAAGGGAAGAAACCCTTTTGTAAGGTGTCCATTTTTACTTCTGCATTATACCCTCTTTCCAGAAAATCATTTTTAACTCGTTTTTGGGAAAAGAAGTTTTACCCTTCTGATCATCGAGTTAAAAGACCTCTGAAATGGATTGTGGTGTGATCTTGACTGCTTTACCCTGTAACATGGAGTTAATGGCTATGACATCATCGCCTTGTTTGTCAAGGGTTACATTTTTCCAAAACTACCTTTGGGTTTACAGGAAAATGGGTGCATCTGCTGTAAGCAAAGTTTTGTACTTTGACGCAGACATGAGATCAATGATGGAATCAAAAGCCTCGGTGGTGCCGGGTTTTGTGAGAAGACCCAGAAGGTTGTAAGAAGGTTTGTGTGGAATTTCAGTGGATTTGGCCTTTTGAGAGACCTCTGTTGAAGATGATTTGGAAGTGGGTTTTGTAGATGACTTCGATTTTATCATTTTGTAGTTGATGATCGAAGAAGATTTGTGAAGAAGTTTGAGAAAAACTGCTTTGAGAAGAGAATTTTTAAGAATTCAATTCGACAGTAAAACCCTGTTTAGGTGTTGAATGGGGGTTTTATAAGGAAAAAGTGAATGCTGACGTGGCAGCGGTTACAAAAGGACTGATCACTATGTACTGCCCACATGCCAACCCTGATGAAATGAAAGATAGTACTTTTATGAAAACTACTGATGAAGGCAGTGGTTACAACGATAACAAATGGAAGCAGTGGATGATTTTCACTATCAGTAGATAGCACATCAGTGGATAAAAGACTGATTTTGAGCATCAGTGCTTATCAAGGAAATGAGAGAACAGGGTATGGCTTTCAGCAGTGGAAAGACTTTGAAGTAGAGCAGACTTTTGAACAAACAATGGTTATGGCAGACTTTTAAGGATTTTAATGAAAATTTCATTTTTAGCTATTTTTAAGGATGGATTTTTGATTTTCTGAAAACATTATAATGCTTTTATTCATAGAAAAACAAGATTTTGCTTGTTATTCCATGTTTAGCATGCCAATCCTAGAGACCAGGCTTTCAAAAGTGGATGTATCTAATGCTTTTGTGAGCACATCTGCCAGCTGGTCTTTAGTTGGAACATGATGCAGAGAAATCAAACCTTTTTCATAGCAATCCCTCATAAAGTGATGTTTGATGTCGATGTGTTTGGTGGTGGAGTGAGAAACTGGATTTTTGATGATATTTTCTGCTGCCTGGCTATCCAACATGAGTGGTGTTTTTAAGGCAGTGATACCAAAATCCAATAACTGATTTTGAAGCCACAGGAGTTGGGCTGTACAGCTTGCAGCAGCAATGTATTCAGCTTCAGCAGTGGATGTTGAAACAGCTGCTTGCTTTTTGCTTTGCCATGAAACTAAGCAATCACCTAGAAACTAGCACCCTCCTGATGTGGACTTCCTTGTGGTGTTACATCCAGCAAAGTCACTGTCTGAAAATCCTGAAAGCTTGATATTCCCATTAGCTGGATACCAGATACCAAGTGTGGGAGCACTTTTTATGTATCTGAAAATCCTTTTTACAGCAATAAGGTTGGATTTTCTAGGGGCTGATTAACTTCTTGCACAGACACATGTTGCAAACATGATGTCTGGCCTAGATGCAGTTAGGTACAAAAGAGACCCAATCATGCTTCTATATAGAGTTTGGTCAATCAGCTCATCCTTTTCATCAGACATGACTAGCTTATTTGTTGCCATGGGTGTGCTGCATGGTTTACAATCATTCATATCAAATTTGTTTAAAAGTTCTTTAGCATATTTGCTGTGATGAATGAAAGTTCCATTTTGCATTTGCTGAACTTGGAGACCAAGAAAGCATTGCAGCTCACCCATTGCACTCATTTCAAACTGAGCTGTCATGAGTTCCCTAAACTCTTCACACATTTTATTACATGTGCTTCCAAAAATAATGTCATCCACATAAATTTGGACAATCATTAAATCCTTTCCTCTCCATTTTAGAAACAATGTTTTATCAATGGTACCTCTTTTGAAACCATTTGAGAGTAGAAAGGTGGAAAGAGTTTCATACCAGGCCCTGGGTGCTTGTTTCAGGCCATACAAAGCTTTGTTTAGCTTGTAGACATGATCTGGATAAAATGGATCCTCAAAACCTGGAGGTTGACAGACATACACCTCTTCTTGAATTGTACCATAGAGGAAAGCACTTTTGATATCCATTTGAAACACCTTCATGTTGTGGTTGACAGCAAAGGCCAAGAACAGTCTTATAGCTTCCAATCTTGCGACAGGGGAAAAGTTTCATCATAGTCTATCCCCTCTTCCTGTCTGTAACCTTGAACCACAAGCCTGGCTTTATTTTTTACAACAATGCCCCTTTCATCAGTTTTGTTTTTGAAGACCCACTTTGTGCCGATGGGACTAACATCTTTTGGCAGTGGTACAAGCTCCCATACTTGTTGTCTTTTAAACTGTTGGAGCTCTTCTTGCATGGCTTCTACCCAGCTGTTGTCTTTCAGTGCCTCTTGGTACTTGATTGGCTGATGGAGTGATAGAAAACCAGCAAAAAGACAAATGTTTTGGGTTTGGCTTCTTGTGAGCACCCCTTCATTGATGTTGCCAATAATTTGGTCAGGTGGATGAGATCTCAAGAAGATTAAATCTCCTTGGTATGGTATGATGGCATTTGTTGGTGAAGGCTGCAGATGTGTATCATCTGAGCTAACCACTGCTGGTGACTTTGATGGTCAAGCAGTGGCTCCAAAAGGTGGTGGAATAGGAGGTAATGGAGAGAACACATGCTGACTTTTATCCACTGTTTAGGGACTTTTGTCAGCAGTGTTTGATGATGTGGAAGCAGTGGTTGATGGGCTACTTTGGTCAACAACTGTTGAGGTAGCAGTGGTTGAGCTTTGACAGCTCTTTTGTACAACTGATGCTTTTCCCATTGTGGCAGACTTTTGTTGAGGAATGATGATCTCATACCCATAGTCTGGTGATGAAACCTCTGATGGACCTGCATTGTTAGTCTTGACAGCAACAGTTTCAAATGTGAATTTATCAAGATCAAATAAATCAGCAGGATTTGCTGGGATTTTCATTGATGAAAGTTCAGTGAACTTTACATTCAAAGTCTCTTCCACTGTTTTAGTCCGTGTGTTAAACACTTTGTAGGCCTTAGCAGTGGTTGAGTATCCCAGATGATAACCACTGTCTACTTTGGCTGCAAATTTTGAGATGGAATCTTTTAAATTCAAAATAAAGCATGGGCAGCCAAATACTTTAATGTATGAGATCAGTGGTTTGATTTTATACAGAATTTCATAAGCAGTCTTTTTGTGCCTGGGGTTTATTAAAACTCTGTTTTGGACATAGCAAGCAGTGTTTACTGCCTCTGCCCAGAAAGTTAAAGGCAAACCTGAGTCAGCAAGCATGGTCCTAGCTGCTTCAATCAGTGTTCTATTCTTTTTTTCAACTACCCCATTTTGCTCTGGTGTTCTAGGGATGCTGTATTGCCTTACAATCCCTTTCTTCACACAGAAGGCATCCAGCTCCTTATTTTTGAATTATGTGCCATTGTCACTCCTGAAGACTTTTACAGGAAGGTCAAATTGCTTTTCAACCTGTGCCACAAAATCTTGCAAAATGTCTGCAGTCTCATCTTTTGAGTGTAAAAAGAAAGTCCATGTAAACCTAGAAAAGTCATCAACAATAACCAAACAATATTTCTTCTTTTTGAGACTCATGACTTGAACTGGGCCAAACAAATCCATGTGTAGCATTTCCAAACACTGGGTTGTTTTGGACTCTTCAATGGACTTAAAAGAGCTTTTATGTTGTTTTCCTTTTAAGCAGGAAACACAATACTCAGAACATGAAAACAATTTTTGTGGTAAGCCTCTTACAAGGCCATTTTTTGAAATTTCAGTGATTGTCTTGAGATTTGTGTGTCCCAATCTTCTGTGCTAAAGTTCTGTCTCTTTGTTAGAGGCAGCTGAGAACAGACAGGCATCAGTTCTGGGACACTCTTTTGACATATCAACAACATAAACATTGCCACTTCTTTGAGCAACAAGTTTAGTTTTTCCAGACTTTATTATTTCTTCAATCTTTTTGACCATTTCTGGTCCAACAATCCTACAACAATCTTTTGTGAAGAATGACCCAAACCCTTTGTCACTCATTTGGGACACACTCAGAAGGTTGAATTTTAGATTGTCTATTAGATTGACATTTTCAAACTTAACATTACCAGCCTGAACAGTACCAGACCCCAAAACCTTTCCTTTACTATTATTGCCAAAGGATATATCACCCCCTCCATGAGTTTTGAAATCTTTGAGAAGGGCTCTACATCCTGTCATGTGCCTGGAGCCTCCACTATCTACATACCAAAGACTATCTAAGCATGCAGAAGCTCCCTGCACATGAAGTAAAGGATTAGTTCATTAAGGTCTCTAAAGCCAATATGGCTTTGGATGGGGTATCAGCAGTGTCTAGGTTAAGTTCAGATGGATGGGCAGTGGTTAGATCAGATGTTTGGACATTTTTGGTACATATTTTCTCTAACCACTGTTGGGGGTCTTGCCCAATCATCTGTTGGTACCCAAAGGGATTCCGGTTCACTCTTGGTTTTGAGGGCCTTTTGTAAGCCTCATAAACGTGTGGAACCCTAGGATATGGTGGTTGTCCCTTACCCCTTCTATATTGATTTGGCAGGGGGTGCATCAGTCACCTGAACATCTCTTTTAACAAATGTTTGGTTCAGCTGTTTTGTGACAGCTGTTTGGACTGGCACAAACAGTGGTTGATTCTTGGTGAATTTGACAGATGATGTTGATGTACTCAAGGATGTTTTAGTAGTGTACTCATTCTTTTTCACATCAAGGTTTTTGAGATACACACATGCTTGAGTTTTGTGGTTTGTTTTACCACAAATGGTGCAGCTTTCAGCAGGAACAATGACACTTGTTTTGTTTAGATCATATGCTTTTAGATGAAAACAGTCTTTTGTTAGATGGTTTCTCTTTTCACAGAATTCACAAAACAAGTTTTTGACCTTTTCCTTCTTCTTTCTCTTTTCAGACTCCTTTGCAATAGAGTTTTTAACCTCTGTTGGGATGTCCTTTAGAGGAATGACTTTTGCTTTTGGAGCTTTAACACCATCTGTGGTTGTGAAGTCCATGGGTTTAAAATTTTCAAGAATGTCACACTCATCAGACCATGTGGGTTTAAATTGGTATTTCTCAATTTCCTCAAAAGTAGAGGATCCCACTGGTCTCTCAAGTGTGATTTTGTTACCACGTTTATCAGTGATTTTCACTTCTTGGACATTCTTGTTTGTGGGGATGAATTCATCAGTGGTTTGAACAGATTTTTCAAAAGCAGTGTTTTCAACTTCATCATGTTTTCTAAAACCAATACCAAATTTCACATTGCTTTTGATCTGTTTTTCCAACAAGAGTTCATAGCATTTGCATGATTCCACCCATTTCTCACATGTGACTTGGGTGGACTCCAACTCCTTTTTGCAAACATGATATTTTTCTATCATTGTTTGGAGTTGGGTTTTGGTAATGCTTTGTTCTTCTTTAAGACTACTGATTTCTTTATCCTTTTCAACAAATTTGTTTCTAAGTTCTTTTAATGACTTTTCAAATTTGACTTCATCAGATAAGACTTTATCCCTAAGGTTTTCATTTACCTCTTTGATGTTAGCAAATGCAATAATGCATTGGTCTGAACACAGTTTTTCAAGAACTTGAGGTGTTACCTTAGCAGCAGCCATCATGGCACAATCACATTTATAATCACCTTCTTCATCAACTCTCTCTCCTTTCTTACATGCTTTCTTTTCTTCCTTGTCTTCTTCGGACCAGGGATCAGTCAGTGGTTCAATCAGGGTTTCTGAATTTTCTCCCAGCAGTAGTTTACCAGCAACTGCAGTAACCACTGCTTCAGCCACTTTATCCACTGTTTTATCACTTAGCTGTTCACCTTCAGTTTCTACCCCTTCTGGTATTGACTCTAATGCCATCAAACAAAATTCATCATTAGAAGGTTCATTAAAAGCATAGAGTGCAAAATTTTCATCACCAAGCTCATCAGGCATGCTGCTCCAGTCAACAAAACCTTGGGTGAAGAAGCTTTGTTGATCTGGTTGTACCACTGTTGGAGCAGCTTGTTGAGGTGCAACAGGTTGCACTTGTGCCTGAGGGACAGGGGTTTGAACATACTGAATTTGTGGAACAGTGGTTTGAACATAATGCACAGGCACAGGGGTTGCAGCATAGTGAGCAGTGTTAACATGGGCTGCAGGGGTATATTGGGTATAGTGAACAGTGCTTTGATTTTGTGGTCTAGGGTTTGAGCTGGGAAGAGTGATTATAGGACCAGTGGTTTGACTCCTGCATTCCCTAGCAAAATGACCTAGCCTATTGCACTTGTAGCACTTAATTTTTGATTTATCCAACCCCACTCTTAAATTCCCATGTAACCCTGGGAATTTTCTCCCTGTTCTTTTGTAGAATTTGCTTGTTCTTACACTAAGCAAAGCCAATTGATGCAAAATGTCCATCTCTTCTAAGTCAGTGGGATCAAAGTGTTGCAAATCATTGAGTTCAAAACACAAGTTATCTGACATCTGGTTTTCACAATTTGCAGTAAAAGCATAGTTTGCAGAGTGAGGATCAGGGTTGTTAAAATTTCCACCAGCAGTTATATCAATAAAGTGATCATAACCCTGATCTTTACCACTGCTACCAGATTCTTCCTGACCAAAAAGAGCTGTGTTACCGAATGAATAATCATCAGTAACTTTGCCAGACTCTTGCAACTTCCTTTTCTGGTTTAACTCCCTTTCATAGGTCAGGAGTCTACCATGAAGTTGGGTCAGAGTCAAATCTTTGAACTCAGCAGAGTTTCTAGTAACAAAAGCTATGGTATCCCATTTTTCTGGTAGTGATCTAAGGAACCTGCTATTTTGAGTTGAATTTGGAAATGTTACTTTAACAAGCCTTAGTTCACTAATGAGACAACTGAATCGTTCAAACTGCTGAGTCAATGATTCACCCTTGATGTGACAAAATGTTTCATACTGCTGATTCAGAATTTCCCTATTGTTTTCAATGACTTCTTCTGTTCCCCCAAACTGTTCCTTCAGTGCATCCCAAAGCTCTTTGGCGCTGTTACAATGTAATAGTCCAGCATAGATCTCATTGGGTAATGCGGATGCTATGATGCTAAATGCTTTGGCATCGAGTTCGAACATTTGAAAATCAGTTTCAGTATAATTTTCATATGGTTTAGGTACGAACTTCTTTACATCCTCAGCACTTGGCACCATAGGAACATGGGGACCAAAAACAACAGACCTCCAACATCCAGTGTTTTGTTGAGCAAAGATGTGACCCATCCTTCTCTCCCAGATGTTGTATTCATTACGTTTAAGCATAGGTGGTTTGAAAAGAGAGCCAATGTTATTCTTATCATCTTGTGATTGTGACGTCATCCTGGTTGTTTTACAGGCACTGATTAATCAACTTTGATGGTGATTAAACCTTGCTCTGTTTTTCAACAAAACAAACAAACTATCGATATCAACGATTATGAGCTGAACTATTTATGTCAAAATGATTGTTAAATCAAATTTGACTGTCCAAGCTCTGATACCAATTGTTAGGATCTGAGTTTGGTTTTGATTGTGTTTTACGTTTGAATTAAGATGAAGATGAATGAATTGTGCAGCGGAATTATAATGGAAACAAACTTTTCACAATCAAACGAGAGAATTGCTTTTAACATACAAGTTTAACATTGAACCGAATGATTGAATTTAATTTCAACAACGATTACAATTTTGCAAGTATGCAACAAACTCCCCCTCAGCCTGAGCTCACAGTATTTGTTCGTGCAGGAAGAAGATTGTAAAAGTGCTAAATAGAAAAGTGCATGGTACTGTTCTATTTATAGGCACGAGCAAACCACTGAAGCATCTAAGCTGACGTCACCATGAAAGTGACATCTAACCTCCTAACAAACTCTAACCTCTGATCTATACAACCTCTGCTATGATAACTACTGTTATTACATTTCATTACATAAAGACATCTAAACTACTGCTGCATCCTTCCACTGATGTGAACCCAGCAGTACTTGTCATGATCAGCAGAGCTTGACTCAAGGCAGTAGATTGAACAACAGAACTTTAGTCTTCCATCAGTCTTTTACTAGATCAGCAGTTTGTAGATCAGCAGTTTGTACGATCAGTAAATAGGAGGTCAGCAGATGTTGAAACCACTTTCAAGGGGAGAGACATGTAAACATAACATCTGCTTATTCTGGATCCACTGCTCTGATCCAGTTTTGGCTTTAATTATCTATTCCTTTGGTAGGGTTCAATCCCAACAGTTAGGTTCCAATCTTCTTGTTGGAAGATTGGCTCCATAGGAGGTAAAGCCAAGATATTCAACCTTTGATGTAAAAGGTTGATTTCTCTGAAACAATACTCCAGCCCCATGGTAAGGTAGTTCACTCGGTCTATGAGAACCTCCTCCACCAATGTCATCTCATTTAGGCTTTCTCCTAAGGAACTCACGTATCTTACGAGAGTGGCCTCGATTGAGAGCCTTCTTCCCCTTCTCTAGTTCCTGGAGCTGGTCGACGATGTTCCTTTTGTTGGCTTGACATCTTGAAAGAAAATGACTAACCGTTAGAAGAAAATGGAAGATCAGAACATTCAGCACGGCCCCATGCCAACCTTGCAATGCCCCATGCTGCTCCATGTGTTCCAGATTCTTAGCTCTTAAAAATTTATTTTAAGTTAGTTTTGACTGATTTTTGAATTTCTAAACGTAAATAACTTAAAATAATGTTTTACTAATGTAAATTTGCAAAACTTTGAGCAAAAAATCAAGAGTATGACCCTCCTATTGAAGCTTTTGAAGCTTGAAGCTTCAAGCTTCAATGGAGTCCATGGAGAATGAAGAAGAGGAAATGTACAAAAGAGGAAAAGACAAGAAGGTCAAATGATAAATTTTTAAGAACATACCTTTTCTAGTATGTGTGAAGAATCTCAGAGATCTTGCCTTTTGAGAATGATTCCAAACATTCCCCCAAAGGTTGACTTTATAGACAGTGACAACACGCGGGCACGACCCCGTGCCTGGGCAGCACGGCCCCGTGCGGGATGCATATGTCAGAGAATGTTGTCCGTTAGTAGAACACGGCCTATGTCATTGCTGACATGACCTCGTGCCGAAAAAATACAAAGGGCACGGCCCCGTGTTAATACAGCATGCCCCATGTTACTGGAAGGAAGTGGGTACGGCCCCAGGTTCAAGGAACACCACCCCGTGTCAGAGCTTTTATTAAGTTTATCTAAAATTTTTAAGGAATTATCCGATGTCAGGTGGTTCCTTACTGGTTGGAACAACACCATACTGTCGGATATACCGCAGACTTAGGCGAGGGATACGAGAACGCAAGAGGTTGTCGGAAAGGTAGAAAATTTCTATAAAAATGGGAAAATAGGGTCTTCCCTTATTTACCTTTTCTGGGCTCTTGTTAAAGAAGGTGTGAGTCGATTCGCTCTTATCCATGGTGTTATTGTGAGATTTACACTCGGCAAGGGGGACCGTCACTGCTGAATCGATACAGGGACGACTATCGCTTTCGTTTTCGCGGTTGTCTATGGTGGAAGTTTGGTTGACCTCGGTGTTGTTTTATATGCCTGATTTTTCCTCCATTGATTCTCCTTCGGATGGAATCTTTGATGAATTTCGCGCCTTCAAGTAAGATTCTATCACTTGGATATTTTGGATGATCCTCTTTTCTATTTCACTTATGGGTTCTAGGTCGTCTAGGAAAGAGGATCGCTGGGGTTCAGGCAGAGGGATTTCCTCGTTATTTCTACTCTCGCTCGTTTCGGGGGGTTCGTTACAGGAAAACGATGGGGCTAAATAGTGGGGAGTTAAGTTTAGAATGCCACATTCCGCTTCTTCATGATCCTCCCCACAAAAATCGCACCATAACCCGTAAGAGTGGCAGGGATAGAAATAATCAAAGAAATCCATAAATCTCAATTTTTTTAGAGTGTCGGGATCAGGCGGACACTATTTTTCCTTCAAACAGAGAGTTTGGCACGGCCCCGTGTTGGAACAACACGGCCCCGTGCTGCACTCTATATATGGGAGAAAATAATTTTTAAGGTTCTAGAGAGTTGACACGGCCCCATGTTGAAATAGCACGGCCTCGTGTCAATTCTGCAGAAAGAAGAAAATCAAAAGAAAAAGAAGAAAAACCTAAAAAGAAAAGATAGAAAATGATTAGGCCATTAATTTTAAGCTTTCTTAAAATCCTTGTGTCCCCGGAAACGGCGCCAAAAACTTGATGTGTGTCGATGTGAGTATATTTTTAGTTATAATTTTAGCTCTTTTTTTAACTCGCCGATTTTCAAGTTTTAAATTTATAAAACACCATATTTCACTATCACTCTACACACGTTAAGGCAAGTGCACCCATTGCGGACGTAGTATAGTGATCGCAAGATATCGAGGTCGTAGAAGGACACAGGAGCTTTTAGTACCGGCTTATCGTTAACATCTAATTGAACCAACTTTTGAGAAAATATTTTTAAGCTAATAAAAAGATAAAAAAAGAAAATATAAAAAATTAAATAAAAATGATAGACAACAAAGAATCACTTGGATCCAACTTATCTTTCATGTACCCTTTTGATGATTTTCGCACTTTGGGCATGTTAAGTGATTATCATAGGTATAGTACTAGGCCCCTCTTTTGGAGGCGACGTTACCCTCAACCTATTGGTTTGAGTCAGCAAGGATACAATCCAACTAGGTCGGAATATTGAAGGATAATTAAGTAAGTTATTAATGCAAAATGTGGTGGACCCCCTTACGAGGCGACGATCACCCTCAACCCGTTGGTTTGAGTCAACAGGGATACAGTCCTCGCGGGGTTGTTTTAAAGTTTTAATAGTAGTTTATGAATAAGGGGTGCAAGCGGTTTTTACTCTCAGTCGGGCCAGTCATTCCCGACCAATCCATGGAGTCGTACTAAACTTGCAACAGGTTCTTGCAGGATCTATGCACTGAACGAGACATAGAATTACCCAATCTAGCCTTCTAACCCCCTTACAGGCATTTAACATGCTTTATATTGATCGTAAAGACATTAATATGTTGAGTAAACGAACATATGAAGAATGGGTGAATAAATTCGCGTTCAATATAAAAAACTAATTATTAAAGTCATTAATACATACCCAAATAAAAAGTAGCCAAATTTTGGAAATCATAAAAGATGTGTCTTCACCAAGTGATGTAAGAATTTAACCAAGCATGGCCTTCGTTTGACAAAGATTTTTACGATCAATCTTGGATCCCGAGACTACACACACACTCTAAAGATGGAAAAATGGATGATGGTGTTGTAGTGGTGGTGGAGTGGTGGCAAGTGAGAGAGATGTGGTTTGCCAAGGGATGAGTTGAAGTGGAATCAAGCACTTCTATTTATAGTTGTCTTCAAAAGCATCAACACGGCCCGTGCCCGGCTGGCACGGCCCCGTGGCCATCTCTCTCTCTCTCTTCCTCATTAACTGCTTGTCAGATGTTGTACTAACACGGCCCCGTGTGTCAACGGCACGGCCCGTGGCCAAAGTACTTGCTGTACTATCACAGATTCTGAAAATCGTTGAGTCGACCACGCCCTGTGTTGGTTTAGCATGGCCACGTGTTGGCTGCCATTTTTGTCTTTTGTAGTTCTCTTTTTCTCCTTCCCAGTATCCATCTTCGAACACGACCCGTGTCTGGTGGACACGGCCCCGTGTCAGCCTTCTGTTCTTGTTATTTTTGAGGTTTGGATATGAATTGGGGCTTGGCGAGCTGCGGCAATTCCTTCTTCTTTACATTTATGTTGGATTTTGCTGTCTTTTGGCTCCTTCTGCAAATTTAAGCTCTTTTATCCCTGAAAATATAAAAGGAACGAAAACATGAGCTTTTTCCAACATTAGTACTAAAAAAGGGTTGCTTTTACGTCGTATTTGACATAATTTATATGTTGTATTTTAATCACATCAGTGAGGAACGAGAAAGTTAGGTATTTTCATAAAACAGTTTTGTAGGTAACAGCCAACTAAGTGTGTTTGCGTATAAACAAACAATGGAAGATAGTTTTAAAAGCAAGGAAGTATTTTAGGATTTGAATGTTTAAACCGATTGATTGTAAATGAGGTTTGTATAAAAGCCAAAGAATAACTGGGAATAATGGAGGTATGATAGTGAATGATCGATCTAGTAGATGAATGCAAGGATGGAAATGTTATGAGTGTTGGATATAAAACGAATACGAGGCGTTGAGAATGAGGTTTCATCGTGGATAATCGGATATAGCTCGTTTTGCAATGCATTTGTGAGTTGTTAAAGTTTGTGTATCGGGTCTAAATAGGGTCTGCAAAACACCGAATTTCTCATGGCACGTTTTATGAAAGTTTGTTAGCATGGTGAAAACACTTATATATAGGAAGTACCAGCGGCGTATCCACCATGTTTTAACCATGTTACATCCGTTTCGTTATTCGGTGTCATGTTACGTTCCGTGTCTTACCATACACAGTAGTCCACCCTATGATTCTCATGCGCCTACCACTATAATCTCGTGTGCACCCGTGGTTATATTGGTTGTCGCATGATCTGCATAGTTTGTACTAGTTGTGTATGAATTATGGTATACATCAACTTTGAAAATAAGAATGTGTGTGTAATAGAATGTAGCATGTATGCATGTTTACGTTTTAGTAAGTATAAGACCAACGTAAGTGAACCCCTCGGGTTACGCTCACGTATAGATATAAATTTATGAATACGAGTATGAATATAAGTATGTGTATGAGTATACGTATGAGTATAAGTATGAGTATGAGTATGAGTATGCACATAAGTATAAGTAGAAGTATAAGCATGTATGGTGATGATTGCGTATATAGTATAATTTGAATACAACGAATTTAAGCATATAAAACGATCAAGGAGTTTTGAGTATGTAAAAAAAGAACGATATATGTGAGATTATCATGGTATATTGACTAAAACGTGTACAATGATATGCATTTACAGTTGTTTGAACAAAACGTTGTTGATGCGTGTGAAGTGTGTATATAAGTTTAAGTATATTTTAAGCCCTTTTACACTTTCTTTAGCCAAGTTTTAAATTTATAAAACACGATATTTACTAACACTAAACACACATATGGGCAAGTGCACCCATCGTGAGCGTAGTATAGTGTTGGTAAGATACCGAGGTCGTCCAAGGACACAAGAGCTTTTAGTACCGGTTTATCCTCAACGTCTAATCAAATCAAAAGTTCAGAAAAAGGTTTTAAACTAAGAAAAATAAAAACTAACTAAAATGCTGAAAAAATAAAAATAAAAGTAAAAACAGATAGACAAGATGAATCACTTGGCTCCGACTCGTGTTTAGTGTAACCTTTGATTATTTTCGCACTTTTGCACTATTTAAGAGATTATCTTAGTTATTGTAGTAGGCCCCTCTTTTGGAGGTGACGTTACCCTCAACCCAGTAGTTTGAGTCAGCAAGGATACAATCCTAAAGGGTCGGATTATTGAAAGATAATTAATTAAGTTATTAATGCATAATGTGGTAGGCCCCTCTTTTGAAGGGGACGTTACCCTCGGCTAAGTAGTCTGAGTCAGCAGGGATACAGTCCTAAGTAGCCGGGTTAAAGTTTTAATAGTAGTTTAACTTATGAGGGGATCAAAGAGTTTGGACCCCCGCCATCCAATACCGTTAAGTATTGAAGGAGGTCCTACTAAATTTGACCCAGGTCCTTTGCAGGATCTATACACTGAACAATGGCAAGACTCTTACCAAACCGTTCCCTTAACCCCCGACCAGGTAGCCAACATACCTCCATATAGACCATGGAGATATGAATGGTGAAAATCTTTTATTTTATATAGACAGTAAAATAATGCCAAGACACCACTGACAAACGATAAGGAAGAATCACCTTCAACATAAGAAACTAGTTATTAAAGTCATTAATACATAACCAATTAAAAAGTGCGAAAAGATTAAAAATAAAAAGTATTACACTAGACACTTTGTCTTCACCAAGTGATATAAGAGACTTAGGCAAACATGGCCTTGATTGTCAAGAACTCTTACGATCAATCTTGGATCCCGAGACGACTCACACACTCTATGATGGACAATGGATGATGGTGGTGGATGATGGTGTTATGGTGGTGGTGGTTGGTGGGTGAAGTGTGAGAGAGGTGGTGTGCCAAGGGATGGTTTGAGCTTGAGCCAAGCACTCCTATTTATAGGCTGAACAGAAGCTCGGGCACGGCCCCATGTCCAGTGGGCACGGCCCCGTGTCCACATCCTTCTCTTTCTTCATTAATTGCCCTTGTCTTTATTAGTTGACCACGGCCCCGTGTCCGCTGGGCACGACCCCGTGTGCAGAAGCATATCTGTACTATCAAGATTTGCCTAGATTCTGCGAATCTTATAGTTGACCACGACCCCGTGTCCGCTGAGCACGGCCCCGTGGTGGGCGATGGAAGCTTCTACAACTTTGTCTTTTATGCTGACACTTAGGCACGCCCCCGTGCTCACTGAGCACGGGGCGTGTTCAGCCTTCTGATCACTGGTTTTGCTTGGGAAGATGCTTTCGGGGAGGTCGGGCATGCCACGTTTGTTCCTTTTCTTGTATTTATGTTAGATTTAGCTGCCTTTTTGCTTCTTTTGTTAATTTGAGCTCATTTAATCCTGAAAATACAAAAGGAAGACAAAAACACACTTTTTCCAACATTAGTACTAAAAAGGGTTGGTTTTATGCCATAATTGATGTAATTTATATGTTGCATTTTGCACACATCAAATACCCCCACACTTGAATCTTTGCTTGTCCTCAAGCAAAACTCTTTATAATATGGCTTTACACTCCCAAATGGAATTGGTAGAAAAGAAGGTTTTTGGGCTTGTCATAGAGTGTCGGGATTTCCAAGATTCTTTATTTAGTTTTATTTTTATTTATTTACAATCCTATTCGTCATGATTTATTTGAAACTTTTCATAAGATAAATTACTTATTAGGGCATAACATGCCTCTTTAAAATTCTATTTATATACAAGGTCACATACCTCACGGGGGATCACTCAACACTCGGCCGAAGATGTATTTTAGTGAATCACTCGAGAGCGGCATGGAACTTACTCCTACCATAGGCTTGCCAAGCAATCAATCCTCCTCCTTTTTAACTATATACCTTTGTAAATATCAAGAGGACTTTTTGGGTGAAGGGTTAGGCTTTGGTTAAAGGTAGGTGGTTGGATTAGTCGTTAGTAGAAAAGGGCGAAAAAGCGTAAAAAGCATAGGTTTTCGTAAGACTTTCTATTTTTCAACTTTTTATTTTGATGAAGCCATTATTCCAAACAAAGTTATTTTTGATGAACTTGCTTGTTTATTTCTTTTGCTTCATCATCAATATTTTTTTTTTTTGAAAGTCATACGAAAAACCGAACTTGTTATGAAATAAAAAGGTTTTGGTGGGTGAAAGGGTGTTTGGTTTGGGTTATGAAATGAAAAAGTTTAGGCTCAAAGGGGTTAACTAGGGGGATTTTGGGTAGGTGGTAAAAAAAAAGAAAAAATAATGGTGATCAAATATATATTTGTATGCTCAACAAAGGCTCAAAACTCACTTTTGTGGGAATGGGTTTTTTATGTGATCAAATATATAATCAAATTTTAACTAAGCCTGTCATGCCTTTTCATAATTTTCTTATGTTGGTTCTTTTTATCACGACGCTATCGGTTGTAAATTTGTAAAAATATAACCTTTTTAGAATTTTGAAATTCCCAAATTAAACCTAGACAAGTAAAAAAAATGAAAATTTTTGAAAAAAATTTGGGGTGATTAGCGGTACCAATAGAGTTTTGTGTAAGGCTTGTTATTAGGACTTGCAAGATTCAAGGTTTTAGCTTCCCCCCCCCCACACTTAAATTACACATTGTCCTCAATGTTTCCCAAAAATAAGTTTTTAGGTTGATTGAATGTGTAAAAGGTGTGAATTAAGCAAAAAATTATGTTACTGGGCGCTGGACACGGCCCCGTGCCTGGTGGGCACGACCCCATGTTCAGGTGCCAGTAACGAAAACTTACAGAAGTTGGGCACGGGGGCGTGTTGGTTGGACACGTCCCCGTGTCTGTCAAAAGTCTGCATAGTTAGACAAACAGCAGGTCTGGGGTAGTGGGCACGGGGGCGTGTCGGCTGGACACGACCGCGTGTAGACAGTCTGCAAGGTTGAGAAACAGGTTTCTGGTTCTGGTTTTCCTGTCCCGGCTTTAGTAGCACTAAGGTTTAGTGCTCTAAGCCTCGTATGTACCTGTTTTATCAATAAACACTCCACCAAAACATAGCAAACATCCTAGATTACCAGTGTTCAACATCCCATCCATCACAAAGTTAGAAAAAGAAAAAATGCAGAAAATAAAAGAGTTAAAGGAAAGTAAATTGTTTGACACATGGCACGCAGGCCGGAAATTGTTCAAGATAAAAGGTTAACCTGGGGAATCACCAACCAACCGCTTCTTCCTCCGCTCCACCCGCCAAATCCATGTCCTCGTCCTCATCATCATCATCTCCACCATGCCCAGCAATGTACTCCGGGATATTTCCAATATCATCTTGGATATCGGCTATGTTTCTCTCGATCGCTCCAACCCGGTTGTACGTGTTGCTTGCCATATTTTAGGTGTTCCTGGTGCACATGAGGTTTTCCTGCAATAAATCATGTAAACTTTGGAAGTTTGGAAAACCGCCTCCTGAGGAGGACTGGCCTGGATCACCATGGGGCTGGTATTGGTACTGATGATGTTGTGGAGCGTGAAGGACAAGTGCCTCTTGCGGGTTCCATGCATTCCCTTGCATCCTTTGGAAACTAACCGTCCCGTCTTCAGCCTCATAGATTAGGTTCATTGAGCGGCAGATGTGTATGTCTACCCTACACGACCATGGGCTCCTTCCGAATGACCTAGGTATGTTGGTGAAGTGCTTGAAGAGACGGTACACCCATCCCCCAAAGAAGATGGGGGTTGGTGCAGTAGCAAGGCGGTTATGATGCATGTTTCGGAGCATGAGGAACGGAACATCTAGGTGCCTATGGTTATGGATGCAGTGGAGGACAACCAAATCTCTTAACCCAACGACGCCACCGCTATCATGCCTTTGGCTAAGAGAGTAGCCGAGGAGCCTATGGATGTATCGGTAGAGCGGATCCCTCAACTTAGTGCTCTTAGTGCTGCTCGGATTGTAGTGCCCTTCACCAATCTGAGCCCACGCGGCTTGGCGATCGTTCTCATCTATCTCTCGCATCCCTCTAGTATTTTCCTCGTTACCTGCATCTTCTTTCGCATACAACCCGACAATCGACCCAAATTGTGCCATGGAGATCGAATACTTAGTTCCCCCACATCGGAATGCTACCCCATCATTGTCGAATGGGTCGCACCTTGAGTTGAACGTGAAGGTGCTATAGAATTCCAAAGTGCATTCGTGGACGGAACGGAGTCGAGTTGTTAAAGCGACTCTTAGTGGTCCTGTGACAAGGTTGTTGAAGCGATCAAGTTGGTTCACCAATGCTAACAAATCCATGCATGCTTGTCTCGGGTATTCTTCCGGTCTTGTTTGAAGTACTTCATATCTAGCCCTAGCATCGAGCTCATTTGCGTTAAACCTCGTGAACTTCCTAGCCATCTGAAAGAATACACCAAAAGTTAACACGAAACATTAGCATTTTCGGACCAAACTGCAAACAGTATGCTGGACACGACCCCGTGTTCAGCGGACACGGCCCCGTGTCCAGGCGTCTGTTACACAAAAATATCATTTTTCGACCCGGTTTCGAAAACTTGAAAATTTTTGGTCCATTAGGTGCGGTTTCCCCCGAAAATGAAACCCTAAGTGCCGTTTTTTTCCAAAACAACCCGTTTACCCATTCAATTTTATCTTTTTCGGTTCAAGAACAAGGGTTTGGGGTTTTTGTGAGAAATCGGGCGAATCTTTGAACAATACAAGTGGGTTTACTTCCTATAACACTAATCTAACTAAATGCTAACAGATTAAAGCAAAAATTTGAGGTTTGATCCTGGTGTAGTTCAAGAACCCTAGATTTTTCCCAAATTTTTGAAGTTTTAACTACATGCAAATGCTAAATCCAACTAATGATAGTGATAGAATCATACCTTGATGTTGTTAGAATGATAGGAGACGTCGAAAATCTGCGGAAAATCGCCTGAAACCAGAGCGTTTTCGGGGAAACGGGGCGTGTGGAATGAAGTAACTGTTATGAAAAGGGGAATATATCCCGACAGTAGCGCGGACACGGCCCCGTGCCGAGCAAAGTTTTTGAAATTTTTTTTTTAGTGCTCGTGTGAGTGCCCTTTGTTTCCCAAAACTTGGTTAGAAGACTTACCGATTTAGATGTCGTCCCAATCGTTCGTAACTTACTAGGTATGATGTTGTTGCCTTTACTCATCCACCGTTTGAAGCGAGATTTCTTCCTCTTCATCCTCAATAAATCCTTGATAGAGTTTCAGCCGTTGGCCATTGACTTTGAATGGAGGTCCATTCCGAGATTTAATTTCTACTGCACCGTGTGGGAAAATATGGGTGATGGAAAAAGGTCCTGACCACCTAGACTTTAATTTACCAGGAAATAATCGAAGTCGTGAATTGAACAAAAGAACTAGATCTCCTACTCGAAATTCATTAGGTTTAATATGGTTGTCATGAAAGTTTTTCATTCTTTCCTTGTAAATTTCGGAGTTTGAGTATGCATAATTCCTAAGCTCGTCTAATTCATTTAATTGACAAAATCGATTTTTACCAGCAAATTCTAAATCTAAGTTTACATTTTTAATTGCCCAGTAGGCTTTGTGTGCAGTTTCTACTGGCAAGTGACAGCTTTTTCCATAGACTAGCTTATATGGGGTTGTACCTATTGTTGTTTTATAAGCAGCCCATAAAGCATCATCTAACTTATCTGCCCATTCCTTTTTATTTAACCCTACGGTTTTTTCGAGTATTCGTTTTAAACCTCTATTAGTCACTTCGGCTTGTCCGTTTGTTTGAGGGTGATATGCTGTTGAGACCCGGTGATAGACCCCATATCTTGTTAAAAAAATTTCAAGTTGATGGTTGCAAAAATGGGTACCTCTATCACTTATTAATGCTTTAGGTGTGCCAAATCGAGAGAATAATTTTTTCAGAAATCTTACCACGACTCTTCCATCATTTGTTGGAAGTGCCTCGGCCTCGGCCCATTTAGACAAGTAGTCTACTGCCACAAGTATATATTTGTTTCCTTTTTGACGGTGGGAAAGGTCGCATAAAGTCGAGTCCCCACACATCAAAAATCTCACAAACAAGAATGCCATTTTGTGGCATTTCGTTTTTGGAAGAAATATTACCTGTTCTTTGGCACGCATCACAAGTCTTGACAAGACTTTGGGCGTCTTTGTAAATGGTTGGCCAATAAAATCCTGAATCAAATACCTTTCGTGCGGTACTAGCGGCACCATGATGTCCTCCGTATGGACCTTCATGACAATGGCGGAGAATTCTTCGTGCTTCACTACCATGTACGCATCGTCGGATGAGTTGGTCGGCACACATTTTGAAAAGATATGGATCTTCCCAAAAATAGTGTTTCACATGGGCAAAGAATTTTTTTTCTTTGATGATGTGGCCAACCCTTAGTGACTATACCGCTAGCTAGGTAGTTAGCATAGTCGGCGTACCATGGTTCTTCCTTGTATTCCACCATTTCTAGGGACTCCGTTGGAAATTTTTCATTGATTTGCTCGTCCCTGGTTGCCTCCAAAGCTGGGTCTTCTAAGCGCGAAAGATGATCTGCTGCGGTATTTTCTGCTCCTCTTTTGTCTTTGATTTCAATATCAAATTCTTGGAGGAGTAGAATCCACCGAATCAAACGTGGTTTTGCGTCCTGCTTTTTGAAGAGATATCGAATGGCTGCATGATCTGAATAGACTATAGTTTTAGAAAGAACAAGATAAGAACGAAATTTATCAAAAGCAAATACCACAGCTAGTAATTCTTTTTCAGTTGTTGTGTAATTTTCTTGTGCATCGTTAAGTGTTTTACTAGCATAATAAATTGGGTGAAAATGCTTTTCTTTTCTTTGTCCCAAGACAGCTCCAACTGCAAAGTCACTAGCATCACACATGATTTCGAAAGGAAATTTCCAATCAGGCGCTATCATGATAGGTGCATTGACTAGCATTTCCTTTAAGGTTAGAAATGCTTGATTGCAATCCTCGTAAAAGATGAAAGGAGCATCTTTTTCAAGTAATTTTGTTAGAGGCCTTGAGAATTTAGAAAAGTCTTTGATAAACCGCCTATAACATCCGGCATGCCCTAGGAAACTTCTGATAGCTCTAACGGAGGATGGGGGTGGTAGTTTAGAAATGGTATCTATTTTGGCTCGATCCACCTCCATTCCTTCGCTTGAGATTTTGTGACCGAGTACTATTCCCTCTGTTACCATGAAATGGCATTTTTCCCAGTTAAGGGCGAGGTTAGTTTCCTCACATCGGGATAGCATTCGTTCAAGGTTATCGAGGCATTGGTCGTATGAATCCCCAAAGATAGAAAAGTCGTCCATGAAGACTTCCATTGTCTTTTCTATCATTTCGTGGAAGATGGCTACCATGCAACGTTGGAATGTTGCGGGGGCATTACATAGACCAAACGGCATGCGTCGATAAGCAAAAGTTCCATAGGGACATGTGAAGGTTGTCTTTTCTTGGTCTTCGGGTGCTATCGGGATTTGAAAGTAACCTGAAAAACCATCCAAGAAACAATAAAATTTATGACCGGATAATCTTTCTAACATTTGATCAATGAAGGGCAAAGGAAAGTGATCTTTTCTTGTTGCTTCATTTAATCGTCTATAATCTATACATACTCTCCATCCTGTGACGGTTCTCGTTGGTATTAGTTCATTCTTTTTATTAGTTATTACCGTCATACCTCCTTTCTTTGGAACTACTTAGACGGGACTTACCCAAGGACTATCGGAGATAGGATAAATAAGTCCGGCGTCAAGTAATTTGATGACTTCGTTTTTAACCACTTCTTGAACATTGGGATTTACTCGACGTTGTGGTTGTATTACCGTTTTGTAGTCATTATTCATTAAAATTTTGTGCGTACAAATAGAAGAACTTATTCCTTTGATATCTACAAGCTTCCAAGCGATTGCGTTTTTATGTTTTTTCAAAAGACTAATTAATTTTTCTTTTTCTAATTTATCTAATTTAGACAAAATAATTACAGGTAACTTACCATCTTTGTCTAGAAAAGCATATTTTAAACCTTTTGGAAGTTCTTTGAGCTCAAGAGGTGGGTCTTTAGGAGACTCCTTATTTGGTTGCTCATTTTGATCAAGAACCTTAAAAGTTTGTTCTATGGCGACCTCTTCTTCAACAAAGTGGTCAAACTTTTCACTTGTATCGGGTGGTTCATCTTCATCTTCAATTAGGGGGTCGTTATTGCCGAATGGATATTTCATTGACCGTTCAATATCGACACTTCTTTTAAATGCCCCTAATTGAAGAGGTAGATTGTTGAACTTCCGGTTTTTCAAAGCTTCGTGAGTTTTTACAAATGGTCGTCCCAACACTAGAGGAGCGTCATCGAGGATGAAAA
Organism: Helianthus tuberosus; assembly: GCA_030545235.1. Taxonomy (NCBI): domain Eukaryota; kingdom Viridiplantae; phylum Streptophyta; class Magnoliopsida; order Asterales; family Asteraceae; genus Helianthus; species Helianthus tuberosus. The sequence goes on from CM060423.1 coordinate 210,976,871, forward strand.
AGTCGGTGGGGACTACCATTTGATTCGTTTGAACCAATACATCCTCAACTACACCGATTGATTTTATTACTTTTCGATTGGATAGAAAAATGGGTATTTGAAGTGGAGAAAAATCACTAATACTTAATTTTTCGAAAATGTAGTTAGGCATTATGTTAACACAAAGATCTTTATCGATTGTGACATTACTAATAAATGAATTTTGAAAGAAACATGGAACCGGTGTAATGTTAATTTCAAATGGGTCTTCTTTTATTAGTGAGGTTTGATCAGTAGTTAACTTAATACTTATCGTTTCGTTAATTTTAGTGTTAGTGTTAGTGTTAGTGTTTAACTCTTTTAAAATCTTAGCATGAGTGGGAACTAAACAATGATTTTCAAAAGATGGTGACAAGAGATTAATTTCTTCAAAATTAGACTCTTCTTGAATTTTATCGTTAACGGACTCACCTTTTTCGTTGTTTAACTCATGTGTCGGTTTTTCACTTGTTTGTTCTTCCATTTTTACACTTTCAGTTATCTCTTCTTTATTTAATTCTTCTCTTGCAAGGGACTCCTCTTCCCTTGCGCGAGATTCTTTTATATATCGATCGATAACTCTAAGGTGTTCTAATATCCTCTCGGTAACTTCGGTTATAGAAAAAGGATCGGGATTTTCAGAGCTTGAATCCGGTTGTTCGATCCTTTGTTCCTCATAATACCCATATGAAGTAGATGGTTCACACCATTGTTCTTCATTGTAAGTATATGATGGATAAGGGTCATAATTTTGTTCTTCATAATACTCATATGAGGTGGGTTGTTCACGCCATGGTTCCTCATAATAAGCATACGAAGGTGGTGGCTCATATCTTGGTTCCTCAAAGTATGAGTAAGAAGGCTCATACCTTGGTTCATCAAAATATGAGTATGAGGGAGGAGGTTCATACCTTTGGTCTTCATAGGATGTGTATGAAGTTGATGGCTCGTACCTGGGCTCCTCATAATAGGAGTATGAATTGGATGGTTGATATGAGTGACTATATTGAACCGCGTGCGGATTACTACAATTAGTGCAATAGTTACTCCTATAATCATCCTCCTCATAGGTGTAGTTGTAACCTTCTGAGTATTGATCCATAAGAATAACTCAGCAGACCACAACCAAGTCTCGAGATCAGAAAACAAAAATAAAAACGGAAACAGAGGCTGGACACGGCCCCGTGTTCAGTGGACACGGCCCCATGTACAGAATCTGTATCTGGGCGTTTTAATTAAATTTACTGATTTCGTTGAGCACGGGGCGTGTTCAGTGAGCACGGCCCGTGTTCAAGCTACTGTTACTGGGTGTTTTATGAAAATATGCAGCACGGCCCCGTGTTCATTGAGCACGGCCCGTGTTCAGGTTACTGTAAATGCAAAACTAAACTAAAATGCAAAAAAATGTGCGCGCGTTTTTAAAAAGGTTTTGAAAAACTGATTAGGCCGTCGATTTTATGCTTTCTTAAAATCCTTGTGTCCCCGGCAGCGGCGCCAAAAACTTGATGCGTGTGAAGTGTGTATATAAGTTTAAGTATATTTTAAGCCCTTTTACACTTTCTTTAGCCAAGTTTTAAATTTATAAAACACGATATTTACTAACACTAAACACACATATGGGCAAGTGCACCCATCGTGAGCGTAGTATAGTGTTGGTAAGATACCGAGGTCGTCCAAGGACACAAGAGCTTTTAGTACCGGTTTATCCTCAACGTCTAATCAAATCAAAAGTTTAGAAAAAGGTTTTAAACTAAGAAAAATAAAAACTAACTAAAATGCTGAAATAAAAAAAATTAAAGTAAAAACAGATAGACAAGATGAATCACTTGGCTCCGACTCGTGTTTAGTGTAACCTTTGATTATTTTCGCACTTTTGCACTATTTAAGAGATTATCTTAGTTATTGTAGTAGGCCCCTCTTTTGGAGGTGACGTTACCCTCAACCCAGTAGTTTGAGTTAGCAAGGATACAATCCTAAAGGGTCGGATTATTGAAAGATAATTAATTAAGTTATTAATGCATAATGTGGTAGGCCCCTCTTTTGAAGGCGACGTTACCCTCGGCTAAGTAGTCTGAGTCAGCAGGGATACAGTCCTAAGTAGCCGGGTTAATGTTTTAATAGTAGTTTAACTTATGAGGGGATCAAAGAGTTTGGACCCCCGCCATCCAATACCATTAAGTATTGAAGGAGGTCCTACTAAATTTGACCCAGGTCCTTTGCAGGATCTATACACTGAACAATGGCAAGACTCTTACCAAACCGTTCCCTTAACCCCCGACCAGGTAGCCAACATACTTCCATATAGACCGTGGAGATATGAATGGTGAAAATCTTGTATTTTATATAGACAGTAAAATAATGCCAAGACACCACGGACAAACGATAAGGAAGAATCACCTTCAACATAAGAAACTAGTTATTAAAGTCATTAATACATAACCAATTAAAAAGTGCGAAAAGATTAAAAATAAAAAGTATTACACTAGACACTTTGTCTTCACCAAGTGATGTAAGAGACTTAGGCAAACATGGCCTTCATTGTCAAGAACTCTTATGATCAATCTTGGATCCCGAGACGACTCACACACTCTATGATGGACAATGGATGATGGTGGTGGATGATGGTGTTTTGGTGGTGGTGGGTGGTGGGTAAAGTGTGAGAGAGGTGGTGTGCCAAGGGATGGTTTGAGCTTGAGCCAAGCACTTCTATTTATAGGCTGAACAGAAGCTCGGGCACGGCCCCGTGTCCAGTGGGCACGGCCCCATGTCCACATCCTTCTCTTTCTTCATTAATTGCTCTTGTCTTTATTAGTTGACCACGGCCCCGTGTCCGCTGGGCATGACCCCGTGTGCAGAAGCATATCTGTACTATCAAGATTTGGCTAGATTCTGCGAATCTTATAGTTGACCACGACCCCGTGTCCGCTGAGCACGGCCCCGTGGTGGGCGATGGAAGCTTCTACAACTTTGTCTTTTATGCTGACACTTGGGCACGCCCCCGTGCTCACTGAGCACGGGGCGTGTTCAGCCTTCTGATCTCTTGTTTTGCTTGGGAAGATGCTTTCGGGGAGGTCGGGCATGCCACGTTTGTTCCTTTTCTTGTATTTATGTTAGATTTAGCTGTCTTTTTGCTTCTTTTGTTAATTTGAGCTCATTTAATCCTGAAAATACAAAAGGAAGACAAAAACACACTTTTTCCAACATTAGTACTAAAAAAGGGTTGGTTTTATGCCATAATTGATGTAATTTATATGTTGCATTTTGCACACATCAGTTGTGTTTATCGACTCAAAATAGATTGTGTTTGACTTGGAATGTAGGATCAAGTTTTGTGGATGTCAAGAATGTAAAGTATCTATTGGTCACGTGAGATGTATTTTCAAAAGATAAGGATATTCTATCATTGTTTCAAAAGGAATAGGGTTTACGTATGTCGAAGATTGGCGGTTCCTATGAAATCTCCTTGCCCACGTGTTTTGGAAATTGAAATGATGTGTTGAGCGGTGTATGTAAAGGTTGTTGAAAATAGTAAGTTTGCAACATTTAAAGGATCTTGTATTAAAATAAGAAAGTTGTAATTCGAAAGTTCTCATGAAGACCTTGGTCTTTGAAAAGAAATTTAGCAAAATGACTTAGTGATTTCGAAAAGTTTTTTAGCGAGTGATCCTATTGATTTCAAAAAGAGGGTTTTAGCAAATGATTTTATAACGTCTATAAGGTTTTATAAGCATGTAAGAAAAGTTGGTTTGGTTTTCGATTGAGAACAAATGTCTTTGGTATAATAATATAATGCGAGCATGTTTTAGTGATTAGATCAAGTATGAAGTTCGTGGGCAAGAGATTCATTAGACCGATTAAGTTGATAGGCAGCATTTCATAAAATTTTGAAAATCGGGTGATAAAACGTTTAAGGTATCATGAGGAAATTTTTGCGTATGCGGTTTATATAAAATAGATCGTAGGGTAAGGAATACGTTTGATAAAACAATGAATTTTGAAATTTTGCATAAGTAAGGATTTGACAGAATGATAAACGATTTAGACATAAAATTGAGTAAATTACAAAAATCATCCTTTATGTATGTCACTTATTGCAAACTGTGTCCTTTCTCTTCAATAATTACAGAAAACGTACTCGATGTTTGCAAACCCTTGCAAGTTATGTCCTTTAGCCCTAACTCTGTTAATTTTTATGGTTAAATATGACCAATTGGACCCCACATGAGGATATTTTTGTGGTTAAATCTGACTAAATGGACCCCACATGAGAGTAAAATGACCAAAATACCCTCATATGGGGTCTATTTGTTCAGATTTAACCACAAAAAATTAACTGAGTTAGGGCTAAAGCTTGCAATGGTTTGCAAACATCGAGTACGTTTTCTGTAATTATTGAAGACAAAGGACACAGTTTGCAATAAGTGACATACATAAAGGACGATTTTTGTAATTTACTCCATAAAATTTGATCGTGTGGTTTGCATAATAAAGTCTCTTTAAAAGAAAGTTTGGTAACGATCACCGAGGTAAGGGAATCACCCCTAACCCGTTGGTGAGGTCGTTTTTGAGAAGGGAAGGGGCAGAGCTAATTCTCAAGGTGAGGAAATCACTCCTATCTTGGTGATATGTCTCCACTTTGAGATTACGAGAAATGTAAATCAACTTGGTGACGTTTTTTGAAATCATGCATATGTATGACGTATAGGTGTATGAAAAGATTTAGTATGATGTGTGTGTAGAAAATCATGAAAATAATTTGAATTTTGAAAAGAAGAGATTGTATCGTGTTAAGCATAAAATTGATAATAGTAAAATCAAGGTTTGATTAAAACTTAGATTGTTCCAAAACGGAACTTTTGACTAAACCGAATTGGTCGAAAGTTCTTTTGAGTTTGGGAAGCATGCTTTGGCATAATAGGTGGAATATTCTCGTCGAAATTTCGGTTAACGATATTCACCCTTCCGGTTACTACATGTTCCAAATCAATCGAAAATTCGAGACTTGGCGGGATTTTGAAAATCAAGGAGTGGGACTAGATGACAAGATGCGGGTTTCACCCCTATCTTGACAACGTCGTACCTTAAGTGTGGTTAGTACTCATCGGGTCAAGAAAGTTAATTCCGACACGTTGACGAGGGTCCACTAGATTGGAAATGGAAATTGTCCATCAAGGTTAAGATTTCACTCCTAACTTGATAGCGAATTTTGTGTAAAAAGAATAAGTGGATTGAGAGTCGTTCACCAAATTGTGGGTTTCACGCCTATTTTGGTGAAGTCGTCTCGTTTGTACAATATGAGTGTTTTGAAGTTTAGCATAATCAAGTAAAATGCCTTAGGAAAGGCGTATGTTTGAAATAGTAAAACAAGTATGAGCACATAAAGGCATTTCTAGAATTTAGCACATAAAGATGTTTCAAGAAATTAGCATATGAATCAAGTATGGTTTTTAACTATAGACTATGTCAAAAAACATAGAAATTTTTCCTAATTCCCTATAGTTATGGCTCTGATACCAATCTGTCACACCCCAACCGATGGCGGAAACATCGGAGTGAGACGAAAACGAGATTGTTCATCACTCATAATACTAAATTGTGACAGGTATTTAAATAATAAATTTCATTTCATTACTAAAAGAATCAATTACATCGTTTGAAATAGAATACAACATGTGAAAAACAAATGAAATATATTACAACGATTATTTAAAGTCTAAAATGAGTTTCTAGGCACCCTATTAAGTTCCATGCATCATCAACATCATCATTAACCTGCAACATGTTTTAAAAGTATAGTTCAATACAACGTATTAGCGAGTACACAAGTTTTGGATACATAGCATAAGTATAAAAGAATTTCTCAATTCCAACATGGCAAATTTGTATACAAGGTTGAACTAGCATGCATAACTAAAAGTCAAACCCAAGTGTCCACAAGAATAATGAGACCAACGTAAGTGAACCTCTCGGGTTACGCTCACATATAGATATGAATGTATGAATACGAGTATGAATATAAGTATGTGTATGAGTATAAGTATGAGTATGAGTATGTATATAAGTATAAGTAGAAGTATAAGCATGTATGGTGATGATTGCGTATATAGTATAATTTGAATACAACGAATTTAAGCATATAAAACGATCAAGGGTCCACTAGATTGGAAATGGAAATTGTCCATCAAGGTTAAGATTTCACTCCTAACTTGATAGCGAATTTTGTGTAAAAAGAATAAGTGGATTGAGAGTCGTTCACCAAATTGTGGGTTTCACGCCTATTTTGGTGAAGTCGTCTCGTTTGTACAATATGAGTGTTTTGAAGTTTAGCATAATCAAGTAAAATGCCTTAGGAAAGGCGTATGTTTGAAATAGTAAAACAAGTATGAGCACATAAAGGCATTTCTAGAATTTAGCACACAAAGATGTTTAAAGAAATTAGCATATGAATCAAGTATGGTTCTTAACTATAGACTAGGTCAAAAAACATAGCAATTTTCCTAATTCCCTATAGTTATGGTTCTGATACCAATCTGTCACACCCCAACCGATGGCGGAAACATCGGAGTGAGACAAAAACGAGATTGTTCCTCACTCATAATACTAAATTGTGACAGGTATTTAAATAATAAATTTCATTTCATTACTAAAAGAATCAATTACATCGTTTGAAATAGAATACAACATGTGAAAAACAAATGAAATATATTACAACGATTATTTAAAGTCTAAAATGAGTTTCTTGGCATCCTACTAAGTTCCATGCATCATCAACATCATCATTAACTTGCAACATGTTTTAAAAGTATAGTTCAATACAACGTATTAGCGAGTACACAAGTTTTGGATACATAGCATAAGTATAAAAGAATTTCTCAATTCCAACATGGCAAATTTGTATACAGGGTTGAACTAGCATGCATAACTAAAAGTCAAACCCAAGTGTCCACAAGAATAATGAGCATCCCTCGCCACTGAAGTGAACGAGACTGTTGTGTATAATAATGTGCATCCTTCGACACTGAAGTAATCGAGACCGGATAATGTTAACTTGACAATACCCCGTCGGGTGGTGTGCTACTCCTATAGCGCTATAATTGTTAAGGTGGGCTAGCTAAGTTAATGACAAGTAGCATGTATGTATTCTGGCATAAAACCTAAGCATAACAAATATCATGTATGGCGAATTGAGTGAATAAGTATATTTTTGTGTATTGTGTATTTTGATAAGTTAAACATGTTACACCCAAAGTGTGTTAAAGCGAAAAAGGGTCAAGTGTATTCACAATACTGCACATGCTTTCTGATTATCCATGAGTGACGAGTTGTTGGACAATATGGATTTAATGGTAAGGTTACATGATGTTTAGAAAGTGGTAAGATTCGGGATTTAGAATTTAAAGTATCAAAAGTATGTAAACGAAAATAATATCTAGTTCTAAGAGCTCGTTTATGACACTATATTAAGTGGTTTCATGGGTCCCAAATTGCCCATTAGAATCATAACAAGTAACTTAGAATCTTAGATATATTAGCCTATGTTTATGACGAACAATCATGGCTTGATTATCATCACAAACTCAGCCATGTTTTATATAATTATATGTATGTTTATATGGTGATAATATAACCTAAAACTATGTCCAATCAAAGATTATCATGTAGCATTATGTATGTCAAGCATGGAGGTTAAAACCTCATTATATGATTCACCACTACACAAACCAACTTGAAGATGTTTCGGAGGGTCATGAACAACAAGAAAGTAAATCTATCCAACATAATCTCATGTGACCAAGTACACTACAACCCGGGTGTGCCAACACATCATGAAAAGAATTAACTAAGTGAGGAGGGCTAGACGAGGCTACGGTACTTTGATTCTAGTAAGTCACAAGAGTGTTCATACACAAGGTTCAAATGAAGGAGTGGAACTTAGTTTGAAAAGCCAAAGCTTCCATTTGTTCACACTTCACAAGTCACAAGTTCATCATATGGAAGGTGATGACTTGTGCTTGTTTTCATCATCCGATTACCATGTTTAAACAGAAATAAAGTAAGTGTTTAAACTCATAACTTTGATGGTAATCACCTCAACATAAACCCACAACCATAGACTTGATTGTGAGCTTGGTGGGCATAGGATTCCATCAAGTTATTAACATAAACATGCACATACAAGGACATATGAACAAAACAGAAAGTTTATTGCACTTTGGACCTCAAATATGGTGAGGTTTCACCTTAGATTACCAAGGTAATCTTGTGAAAACCTTCCTAGAGGTTATCCAAGTGTTAAAAAAGATGAAATGAGTAGGAAATAGTAGTAGAAGTGAGCTAAAACTCACTTTGAATCACTTGAACTTTCTGTCCAAATTCTAGAAATTTAGAGATATTTGGGAGTTTTTTTGAGAGTGTTTAGTGTTTGTAAAGTGGAAAAGAGTGTAGGAGAAGTTGGTTATATAGTGGAGGGTTTAGGGTTTGAGTTAGGTTTGTTTTAATGCAATTAGGTGGGAGTTAAAGGCCAAAGAAACACAAAATCGCCCAATCAATAGCTGAAAAACATTTTTTTTGCGGATTCGCCCCTTGGCAGGCCGTGACGGGATGTAGGCTGAGGCGTCACGGGGCGAGGCGGCCTTCGGCTGAACAACTTGTTTGTTTTTCGTCGAGTTTGGTCCGTGTGGTTTGGTATAATGTATATCATAAGGTGTTGTAAGTAAGATAAGCATGTTATGGGGTATTTTAAGTATTTAAACATATGACTAAAATATTAAATAAGTATAATAATCATGAACCAAGGTATTTTATGTAACTAAAATATGTAAATAGATGTTAAACGAGTATGTAAACGTGGATTTGGGTATCGTAAGTGAAAAACCAAACATTTGTAAGAGTTAATCGTATGAAATCAACACGCGTTTACGAGAGTCACGACTAGGTATCCAATGTATATGTGGATTTAAACATATAAGTATGTATAGATGAACAAAGTAAAGTTGTTTAAAATGATAAATTTTATTACAATCAAGGATACGAATTATGAGACAGAAGTGAAATACGAATATGATGCAGAGGTAAGTTTCCAGAAATAGATTACAATGCGAGCTTTCTAAATACGAAAAGTTCTAAAAAGCGAGGCGTTACATAAGGAGAAGGAATTTTTCGTTCAACTATGTAACGATACATGTCCAATCCTCCAATTAAATCCCGACTATGTGGAGGGAGGAACCTCCAATTCATCCCGACTATGTGGAAGGAGGAAGGACTTACATTCTACGTTCATTGAAATGTGTTCTGTATCTCCGACTAATCCTGATTCTGGGAAGGAGAGAAACTATTACAATGCGTTAACTAAAACGCATCCCAGATCTCCGACTAAACCCAACTACGAATAAGTAGAGGGACTAAAAGTGCCAAATGCCAAAAGAATCAAAGTCCAAGGGCTAGAGGTATAAAAATCACAAAATACATTTCCTGGCTATTAAAATCTGGTGCGCTGAGGTCCTTACGGTTCGTAAGGGACCATGCTGGCAGAATTTATGCTTGCTCTCCAAGGCTTTCTACATAAGTGTGACACCTAGCTCGAATTTTGCCACTTTCTTCCTAGTTCTTACACATCATAACACACTTATTATCATCCTAGAACATGTGGCAACACATGGCATGATCATATGATCATTTAACAACTATAAATAGCTCCATAATCTCACACTTTCAATTTGCTCATTCACATATTTTCTCTCTAATCTTTCTTGGAGTTGTTTCCTGGTCCAAAGGAAGCCTCCTACTGATGTTAATCTTCTCCTAGAACACAAGTAAGTGTTCTTTCATAGTTCTTTTTCATTCTAGGTTAGTTATTAGCCAAAAGTCAAACAGTTTGACTTTCTGTTTGACTTTCGGTTATGACCATTATGGTCAAGCCAATGTTCGATTCGAACATGGCTACGTGATCGTAATAATGAAGTTTATATCAAATAAAAGGTCAAAAATGTAAACTTTGCAAATTGCGCTAATTAAGTTTTTAATTATCAAAACCTTATGTTTTGACATCATATCAGTTTATAAAATATATTAGGACATGTATAAATATGTCCAACTCGTCATTTCTTGTTTAGAGCTTAATTCTATATCGAATGTCAAACAGTTTGACTTTTACTTTGACTTTCGATTCTGACCCGTTTGGTCAACGTTAGAACTTGTTTAAAAATGATATTATGACCATGTTAATATAAGGTATAACCCTTAGAAGTTATCCATCTTGGTCATATTGTTTAGTTGATTATATGACAAGTCTAGAACTTAAATTTTTAAAAAGGACAATTATGCCATTTTTATCTTAAAAATTAAAGAAATGGTTTTCAAACCAAAGTAATCAATATTTCTGACTTTTAAAACATAATATATAATGTTAGGAAAAGTGTTTTGACACCTTAGACTTGTCATAAGACCTATCTAACCTTCCGAACCTGCTTATACGCGCGTAACTAGTTATACGAACCTAGTTCGTATAATTTAGGCGTAAAGGGTCTAGATAGTTCGAAACTACTTCAAAACATAATGTTTGGTTAATTGACCTTTATCCAAAGAGTCATTGCACTTGGATAGGCATAAACCACATTCATTCCGATCTACGCTTAATCTAGCGTATCTATTCTTAAGTAACGGGTCATATCTAAAGGGACTAACCTTTGACCCATATACATTCTAACAGATAATTATTTCTGTTCATTCCGGACAATAGAACCCCCCAGATAATCGGACTTGGGTCAATAATACTTTTACTTGCGGCTTATGGTAAATTATAATCGTATTCGGTTGGAAGCTAGCAAAAGGTAAATATTCTTAACTTATTTTGTTTTTAAACTTGGGGTGTGGCGAATACACCACTTGGAGCGGGTATTACATAAATGAGCCATCTATGTTGCTCATAAATGTAAGAAATCGGTTTAATCTGTTTTACTTGATAACTGAAACAAGTGGGGGTTATTTGTACCGTGTCTGGGCGTCTCGACTCATTAACTATTATGGCCATACGGAATAGCGTGCAGGGGTAGGCATACCGACTGTAAGACACGTTTTATTCAACTTTGGTGTGTACCCTTAATCATTATAGCACTGGAAATGACCAGCTCTGATATCTGGTTCTTGGTTATATGACATGTATATAAATCTGGTGACAAGATAAAATCCCAAGAAATATTAAATGATTACCTACGGGTTTTCTCTATGTATAAAACTCTTTTTGAAAAACTGTTTTCAAAACGAGTCAGTTAGTTGTATTTACCAGCGAAAGCTAACGTATTTTCAAAAGATTGAATCGCAGGTACAAACCTTATAATAGGCTGGGAATCCGGGTCGGCTAGAATGAAGGCAAAGGAATTTGCAACTCCTCAAGCTTAATGCTATGACGTCTAGAGCTCTTTTTACTAGGTGCCGCCTGTGGGCTTGTACTGAAATGTTTGTACAACTTATATATATATATATATATATATATATATTCAAGACTTTTATTGAATTAAATATTTTCGCTCCAATACTTCCGCTGCATTATTATTTGTGATACTGTTATCCAATCGTCACGACTCATCCGCGCCCACCGAAAATCAGGTGTGACACTATATAGTTGCCACGAAACCTATAAACTCATGTCCAAACAAACCTTGCCATCAGTGAACAACGGTCCCCAAAAGGAAGGAAAAAAAGTAGATGATGGATTTACGTATTAGCAAAATGATAGTGTGAATATGCACTTTACTATAATTCACCTCGTCCAAACTATTTCTAATCATAAGAGTTTTTTTTCTCTTTTTTCTTTTCTCTTTAACTATCTTATCTTTTCAAAAATAGACAATGCACACTAGTATAGATTATTATTTTTTAAACTTATCTCAGTTCCAAACCTATCACCATTAGTGAGATCAGGAGCGGAAGCACAATGTTAGGAGCCGTAGCATGGGCTACGGCTCAACCCTGTATTCATAGTATTTTTTTCCAGTTTTATACAAATGTAACACCTCGTAAAATCATGTCCAATTATGTGAAGACACCTGTCCTAAACCCTAAACATGTAAGGTTGAGTTAGAAGGACTAAAGTTGACAAACGATGAAAGTACGTATGCGGAGGGATTAAAAGTGTCAACATGCCAAACTTGTTCCTCTAATTGACCACACGATGAACATATTCTTAAACGAGTAAATATTCGGACATATGAAACCGTTTGTGAAAGAAATCTATAGTTTATAAGACAAAGGGGTTAAACGTGTCAACATGTTAATTCTTACCTCTGAGTGACCTTTTAACAAACCCGGAGCCTAACGGTACTTGATCATACTCCCAAGAATATTAAAAACCTAATTTAAAGGGCACTAGTGTTGGAAATGAAAGATATGCAAGATACGAAAGTACAGGGACTAAACTTATAACTTTTAAAAAACAAGTTTTTATTATGGTTGTCTCGCGTGGCACGCCAGGACCTCCCCTACCTGACGCGTGGCGGGACGGGGGTCCATTTCCAGCCAAAACTGGCAGCTGCCAGCATTCAGCCTTGCTCCCCACACAAACCAGTTCTGCAATCTGATTTCGAAACCAGCAGCTTGTTAACGGTTTTGTAAAACCTCTAGGACACTTGGGGACATCTTAGAGCATCCTAGAACACATGGAATGATCCTAAACAAGCTCCTTCAACTATAAATAGGGGCCTTGATGTAGCCTCATTTCCTTGCTCACTCAAAATTCTCATCTTTATCATTGCTTAAGCCTTCTTAAGCATTCTCTTGAGATTCCTGAGTAAAAAGGAAGCTCCCTTGAGTTTGAAGTTCAAGCTAGGACCCTTTGTAAGTGTCCTTAGCCACCTTAGTTCAGTTTTTGTTCATTCAAAGACCGAAAGTCAAAGTTGCCGCAAAACGGCTTTGACCTTCGGTTTAGACCTAAGCGGTCCAGCCATTGTTCGAGGCGAATATGGCTATGTGATCGTAATTAGGTGTGTGTGTGTGTGTTATTCCCTAAAAAGGGCACATCCTAATTACCACGTTTACTTAGTTAATTATCGGGTCAAAGTAATTAATTAAAAAGTCAAACTAGTCAGATTTTAAATAAAAATCTAATTTGATAATGTAGAGAATATAAATCATGTTTTGTCACATTAGTAACTTGGTAAATAATAATTAGAACATGTCTAAACATGTTCAACCCGATAATTCTATATTTAGGCTCGGTTCGCAACCGAAAGTCGCAAAAGCTTGACTTTTGCTTTGACTTTCAGTTCTGACCCGATTAAGCTTAATTCTTCTATGTTTTAAGCTTCCATAGTGACCATATAATGTTGTAGTATAACTCTATGAGATTATATTACATGGTCATTTTGGAAATTCTGAATTCTATGCATTGTTTTCGTTATTATGCTTAATATTGACCAATATGCCCTTATGGTCTAAAAATGAGATTTTTGAATATATGAACATACAAATAAGTTAGGTACTAATTTATAAACATGTCTAAAATATTTTGACACTACATTCTAGTCTCAAATTGATTTTATGCAAATTATCGTAAATTTAGCTTTTATAAAGATTAAATTACCCTTTAATGCATAAATCATGTTAAAACATAAATTTTGACACAAAACTATTAACCTACTATTATGATATCATTTTTAGGAATTTTTGGAATGATGGGTCAGATTAGATACTGACCTAAACATTGAGTTCTTGTATAAATTCAATAGTTGACGGAAATGCCCTTTTTGCAATTAAAATGTGTTTATATATGATTAACATGCAAAACCTTTTCCTACTGATCTAATATGAAAAATAAAATATTTTGACCATCCAAGGCTGGTCGAAATCTCAGAATCACATGAACTTTGCAAATATCGTCAATTATCGACTTTTACGCTAATTAGGTGCATAGTATGGTTTAAAACCATATTTAGCACCCCAAGACTTGTTACCTACTGAATTAATAAATAATTTTCAATATTTTTACAGTAGTTATAAGTCATGAACTCATATTTCCAATTATGACCTTAAAAGCATATGTGAAATGACCAAAATACACTTTCGGGGCATAGTTTGGCCATAAATGGTGAACCACACATATGTATGATATCCTACTATTATAACATCATAAAATAAGTATTTTTACAGAATGATTTTGACCAGAAAATCAGTTTACTTATAAACCTCTTTTATAAATCCTAAAATGCCCAAAACGACCTTATGAGGCTTAATTCGGTTTTAAATTCTTTTGGGCATATATGTTGACATCCCACTGATATCTTAATATATCTTAAGCATAATAATATATGGAACTTGTATATGGTTCTTTCGGTTAACCGTTATGCTCATACGCGTCCAGTTTGGTTTATGTAACTAGTTTGCATAAATTAGCCGAAACGGGTTTAACCTTGTCATTTAGACTTCAAAATTCAGAATGTGTTTAGTTTACCCATATTATACAAGTATCCATACTTGTTGGGTCTAAATTACATTCCGTTTCGGTCTCCGCTTAATCTAGCGTTTCGAACCGTAAAACATCTTTAAAACTAACCGGTCAAGTCTTCGACTTAAATAAGACCCGTTAGTATTCAAATAGGTTAATAAAACCTTCCATACAGACTAAAGTAGCTTCGGTAGAAGATATTTGCATAAGGACTTAAGAATATATAGCTGAGTAGCATTATCTTGCATAATTAGCTCAAGTAAATAGTTTTAACTTATGTTCCCATATACGGGCTTGGGATACGGTAAATTATAACCTCTTGGTCAGGTATGAGATTATTTAATCGGATTGTGATGTAATAAATCTGCATAACCCGTTTTAATCCTCGGCTCATTTAAATTATTAATGGCCACGACCTATGCACGAGGTGTAGGCATACACCTAACAGATGCAAATGCTAAATAATAAATTAACCCACAAGTTGGGGATAACTCCTTTGTGGGTTCTATAAGTGGTGAGTCGGTTAATCATGACTGGCTTTCAAACTGGCCCCAAATGTATGACAGTCATGTAAAACTGTATACAAGATTTTAAATAAAATTGTCCCAAGTTATAAAAGAATCTTTATGCCTTGAGCATCCAAACCAATTTTATAAATGTTTTCAAAATGAGTCAGTTAATTGTATTTACCAGTGAAAACTGATGTATTTTCAAAAGACTAAGTGACAGGTACCTCGCGTAAATAGGCTGGAACTACTTGGCATAAATAAAGAGGATCTTGCAAGTCCTTAGTGCCTAAAGTCTGTCGAACTCTGTTTAAGTATTTGTTTTATGGTCCGCCTGTGGATCTCTATTACAATCCGTTTGTATAATCTTTGTTTGAACTTTGAACTTTATGGGTTGTAATAGTATTTAACTTCCAAGCCTTCCGCTGTGCTATAATTGCGTTTAATTGTCTATGATGATGTCAACTACGTCACGATACTCCCCACCAGGCCCACCGAAAATATGTGGAAATATCGGGGTGTGACAACAAAGGATACCCCTAAAAAATACGAGGATACTCCTAACAAAAAAAAAATATGATACTTGATATTACTAAAATCTCATTTTTTTATAAGCCCAAACATTTTACAACCTGAAAACTTGTATAATAACTAAGCCCGAATGATAAAATAAGCCCGAATTAACAATAATAGAATTGAAAGAAGGCCTTAAATATAATTGATAAAGGTAGCCCAAGACCTAAAACAATATTATAATTGAATAAGTGATCTTGCTCGTTTTATGGTGGAAACCGGAACACATAGTTCTTGTCATTTGGTTTATCGGGTAGTGAAGCTAGCTTTGGTTTTACCGGTTGCAACCGCAACCGTTGAAAGATGTTTTTTTTTCTAAATTGAAGCTTGTTAAGATGGATTTGCGCAATAAAATGGGCCCGAAATATTTGAACAATGTTATGGTTTATGCGGTTGAAAAAGAAACTTTTGATAAAACAAAAGACGACGATGTGATCGAACGATTTCAAGCTATGAAAAAAAAGAAGAGGACAAATCTATTAAGTATTTGTTTTACTTTATTGATTATCGTTTTTTATTGTAAGATTGCACGGTAAAAAAAATCGGGATACCCCTAAATTAGTGGGCTAGCTCCGCCACTGAGTGAGATGGTATGTTCCTTTTTTTCATAAATCCACAATATATGTTGGATTAATAATCCTTTTTATATGTGGGCATGTATTGTAATACAAAAACGGATAATCTAATTCAGACACTTTATGTTGATAATAATTTACAGAAATTCTGTTTTTCAATACATCTCAGTTCCAAACATTTATATGCTTTATGCATTTTGACACAAACAATCAAAAGAACAAACAATTCTCTAACAATCAAAGCAACAAACAATCTTTTAACATCGATGTACATAAATTATTGAAAACATCACGTATTACAATTAACTACAAAATATGGTATCAATAATTGATAATCTCAAACAAAATAGAGTGTAAATTCTGGTATATATTCTTGCGAATGTAGGAGCGCATGTTCAAGAATTAATATCGATGGCATGGTGATTGTGATGCGTATGAAAAAATCATATAAACAAAACATAGGGCTTGTTTGGCTAAGCTTTTCAAAACTACTTATTTGCTTATTTGCTTTTCAGAAAGCAAATAAGCAAATAAGTAGTTTTGAAAAGCTTAGCCAAACAGCCCCATACTGAATCAAAGAAACATAAATTGAATTCGTACCGTTGATGCGGATAATGGGTTGTTCTTGATTTACGGAGAGAAATTAAGGGCTATAAGAGAGATTTGATGGTGTGAAAGAATTTGGGGGTATGAGTAATTTGCCAAAACGGAGGCGGTGGGAGCAGTTGCTAAAAAATTGATGTTTGATGGGGCATTTTAATTTATATGTGGCGAAGATGAGCACGTTCAATTAAGAATATTACAAAATAAGTAAATAGGGCATATGCTAATTTAAATATTATTCATTTGATTTTCCATATCATATTATCTTCATTGTTTATATTACCTAACGTGCTAAAATTTTTAGTTTCTTTTTACCAAATTATTACTTCTTTTCGACAAACAACTACTTTTTATTTGTAATATACAAATTTACTCTTATTCTTTTTGATGATTTAATTATCTCTAATAAACTTCAAATTTTTACCATAGTATATATAATGCTAGACATAAAATCGAAATACATTTTGAATGACATTAATAACTTAAGACATAATATAATTAAATGTATACTATGCACTTTTTAATAAAATAATACCAAACAAAATTACTAATATAAAATCATTGATTTTACTAACAATAACAAAGTCTTAATCTTTTTTTTTAAATAATTCAAAAAATATATAACTAAAAACATATGATATTATAATGCAGTTAACGGATTTATCATCATACAACTTCCCAACTGTTTAATCCTATTTTTTTCTATCTTATATTAACTAAATAAATAAAAATAAATATTAAATCTTATCCTACTTTAAATGTAGAATATAATTCTTCTATTTTATTAATAAAATATAATCCTTCAAATTAAATTGTTAATTTAAGATATTTTTAAGAGTTAATTACATAGTTAGTCCCTGTGGTTTGCACAAAGTAACATACTTAGGTACTAATAGTTTAAAATCACATTCTAGGGTATTAACTTTTCATTTTGTAACGTTTGGAGGTATTAAGGTTATTTATAGGTTTAAAATCACATTCTATTAGTATCTAAGTATGTTATTTTGTGCAAACCACATGGACTAACTATGTTAATACCCTAGAAGTTAATACCTCCAAATGTTACAAAATTAAAAGTTAATACCCTAGAAGGTGATTTTAAACTATTAGTACCTAAGTATGTTATTTTGTGCAAACCACAGGGACTAATTATGTAATTAACTCTATTTTTAAATAACCAAATTATTTATTATCAAAACTAAACTTTGTATTAATATATTATTTTTATTTTCATTATTAAAAAATTATTAAATCGATTTTATTACATAATTTTTAAACAAATTGTATATAACATTCAATATTACTTTATATATATAATTAGATTTATTACTTGTTTTTAAAATATAATTTATATTTTATCACTCAAATGGATGCTTATTGCTTCTTGAATAACATATTTGACCACTATATCTTCTTTTCAATGATCATCTCCGCAATCACCATATCTATCGCGTACTGAGTATATCCATTAGTTTTTTTAAATATAAATTTCTTATTATTTGGTACATAAAATCATATTTATTCAACCCGTGTAATACACGAGAATTTTTATAGATATAATTTTTTTTTATATTTGGTAAACAATATTACATTTAGTCAACCTATGTAATACACATGGTTTTAAAGATAAATTTTTTTATTAGAGTAAATTACAAAAATCGTCCTTTATGTATGTCACTTATTGCAAGCTGTGTCATTTGTTTTCAATAATTACAGAAAACGTACTATATGTTTACAAACCCTTACACGTTATGTCCTTTAGCCCTAACTCAGTTTATTTTCATGGTTAAGTCTGACCAGTTGGACCCCACATGAGGGTATCTTGGTCATTTTACCCTAAATATTAAAATAAATAATCATAAAAAATAAAAATAATAAATAATAAATACATTAATAATGTTTAAAAAATTATACATACATACAGACATAATTTCTCTCTCTCTAGCACATTTCTATCTCTCTTTCTAACTTCCCCACCACCACCACCTACTCCCACTGTCTCCCACCACCTCCCCCCACCAAAACCACCGTCACCACCATCCACCTTCCACCAACAACACCACCACCCTACCAGCAATCACCAACACCACCACCTTGAAGCATCGACGATTACCCCTTCGTTTCCACCCCACCAGCAACCACCATCCAGCCCCACCTCCCACCACTCACTCTAACTTCACACCTCTCTCTCTCTCTCTCTCCTTTAAAAACCCATGAATAAATCAAATCTCATACTAAACTAATACAAACAATTACCTCCTGATTCAAGATTCAATCCTGTGACAACCCGAATAATCAAGGTTAGCATTGCTTGAAACCCCACAACTTTTAGCGTGTGTTTATGTTTATCTACTGGTGTTTACGTGTGTTCAACTGATGAACAATACCTGAAATTATTGAACGCTTTTGTGTGTTGATTCAACTAATTTAGAGAACCAATTGGTTGGGCCGCGAACTAATTTACACATGTGGGCCGCACTTGTAACATGTACCATTGGGCCGCCGCTAAGCTGTTTGTTATGTTTGGTATCCATAAACATCTCGGCCCAACTCACTAAATGGTTTCCTTGTGTTGGTTATCCTTTGGCCCAAATAACAGCCCCCGGCCCAAATCCTTTTTCCCTTATTTTATGTAATGAAGGTGATGTATATTTCAATTAGTTACAAAACCCTATCACATCCTCTACTCATATTCGGTAATCGACAGTAGCGGACCCTTCCCCTCCCTTGTGAGATATCATTCCGTTAATCAAGGATCCTGGTTAGTGAATCCATGATATGCTAATGATTATTGATTGTTCTTTATGTGTATGATTAGCAGAAGTGTTATTATATGTGGAACTTGTTATGGTTATGTATATGAAGGTGATGATACATGTCCAATGTGTAGTATGAACAGGTTATTGAAACAAGTGGTGTGGTCGATTAGTGATATGGTTGTACATGTAAACTATGCCTGTTAATGCCATGATTATATATTTAGATTGTTTAATGGATTGTTTTGTATGATTTAGGAGTATTCATTATTATTCGTGTTAATTAATATTACCGATTGACTAGAGGGATGATTATAAAGTATTTATCTAGATGATAATGGTCACCTGCTTGATCCAAATTATGTGTGATTTCGTATGTATGATTGAATTAATCTTGGTGTGTATATAAATTCGGTGTTATGTAACAATGGGATTCATGGATGACCTTGATATAATAATTGATATTGGATGTTTTTGAGATATGTTATGTAACTGACTGTTAAGATAATTCTGTCAATATTGCAACTAGAGGGAATTCAATTGGGCCACTAATTTTAAACATGACATCACATGGGGGCTATTCACGTGATAGATACCCTAATAGTCATTGGGATAGGGGTTGCATGGGGTAGTGGTTCGATGAAGTCAGTACAATATCTTTTATGCATGTAATCGGTCAAGGGAGGATAGGATAGAATGGGTTTAGGGAATGAGGTCTAACCACTGTTAAACAATCAGTGGATAATGCACCTCACAAATGATCAAACAACTTATGATTTTTGCGAAACATAACAGCGGGCTACAAGTTTGTATTGGTTGTATATGTGTTAGTGATTATGTAATCTATTAGTGGGCTTTAATTGATGGTGGGCTGTCAAGATAGTGGACCGAGTCACCGGCCCACATAAGCAAAAACGAAATAGTTGGAATGTGTACCGCACAACACTTCGTAACCGGGCCGCTGGAGTTAGAAGGTCTGGACAGCCCAACCGGTTTACTTGGCTGGATTTATGTGATCAGGCCCAACAACTACAGGGCCGCATATGATGTCTTGGTTGGGCCTTACACGTTTTAGATTGGTTAGAAATTGTGACACACACACGTCTTATATTTGGGCCGTACACGTTTGATAACTGGACTTGAAATGTGTGATAAGTAGATGATGTGAGTATGTATATGACATGTCTGAATAGTTACATGCTAGCGATTGTTGTTTGCTCTAGTCGGATGAATAAACTGTTATGATTCGAAGTATATGGTGCGTTACGTGAGCAATATATATGTTTGATGTGAATCCTGAATACATGAATTAGTTGAAACTGACTGTATCGATAACCCTTTTAGGACGTGGTTGATCAAACTGTTAAACGAGTAAATAATCTTACCGAGCAAAACCAAGGTGAGTTCATTACTTTTGAGCATGCGTCCCGGTGGTTTGGGACAGTCAGTGGGTATCCCGGGGAGGGATAAATCTTTTGGGTAAAACTGGGATGTTGGATAATATTCTCACACTCTATCTCTTAAGTCCCATATTTTGCTATCGTGGGTGGTAGCAGGGTATTAGTTGGTAGCGCTACTTAGGTTTGGCTCCCTCACCCCGTTCCTGGGAGAGGGCGGGTGTGAACTAATGACCCAGTCGGGCCCAGTGCTTTGATAGGAGCACTGGGGAAAAGGCAAAACATACATCAGGAGCCGTCTTGTTCAGTATCGAGATATTATCAACATTACTTTCGGAATTAACTTCAATGGATTAACTAAACACTTGGTAATCAACGTTTTGGTAAAAACCATGAACTCACCAGCGTTGTCTGATACACTTGTTGCCTGCTCGCAGGTCGTTTGATTACTTGGATTTGGTACTTGCTGTCTGAAGTAGCTGGAGTGGTCATGGGTCGCTCTGATTGAATAAACATATTGGTTTATTGGTTTCGTACACTTGTTTTGAGAATGTTTAAAGTATGGTTTCGTTAATGCTTCCGCTGAACATATTGGTTTTCATTTAAACATGTTGATGGTATTTTATTAATGATTGAGAACCTTATCTAGAAACTTGTATGGGTTCAATGTAATTAGTGGCTCACTGCTGGTACATCACACGCCTATCAGGGACACTCCCTAGGTGGTATTTTGGGGGTGTGACAGTTTGGTATCAGAGCCACTGGTTATAGTGAACTTGGTTTTAAAACGTTTTTATAAAACCAGACTATAACTGAACAATTCAGAAAACGTGAATACGACCATGACACTCAGCTCCAGATTGCAAGGTTCGTCTCTCGTATATTCATTGTACTACGTAACTAGTGAACACTTACATACGATATTGCATGTGATTGCACGTTTAGCACAACAGTATGAATTCACGTATTACTTGCATGTGTTATATGACTGATAGGGTGGTATTTCCCTGAACATTCATGACTTACGTTTTGTGATGCTCTTTGTTTGCTACTCGAGTTTGAGGAACCATTTGACATGAGTTAGGAGGAGCTGAGATGAGCATGCAAATCACAATATTATTGTGGGTGCACACATAATAATAATGTGGGGTGCATGCGAGTCCCAGTGAGGCTTAACAAGTGAAAAAGGGGTTCCATACCGTTAATTGATCAATGTGAAACATAACAGTCTATAAGAGTCATAACAGTGAATGTCTCCTACTCGAGCATGATCTTTTCACTCCTTTCTGAATCCTTACGAATCTCGATGCTATCGAGTAATACCTGAACACCCACCAGAACACCTAGCGAACTATGTAGAATGTTAGGTGCTTGTACGAAGGTCCCCGAGTTGGACGTTCCAGCATCAATGATTGGTCTATACCTTTCTCACTTTTCTCCATTTGCTAGAACTGAATGTATTAACGACTTAGATTCCGAAGTGCGATCACTTCTGCAACACTCTCGTAACATACCAGGTAATACACAATTAGCTTGTCAGATCGATGGACAAGAGGATGAGCGTAGTACTTTACTGGTCCCAGCATTTGGACAACCCTAACCCTAGTCAGCGAATTGGCTTCAATCGAATCCCTAACCCTAGTCAGCGACTTATGGGAGTCAACACTTACGAATCAAGTGGGACGTAATTGGTGACAATTAGCTATAGGGTGGAATGTGTAACTGCCCGCACCAGGAGTAGTGCCTTAGGACGTGACACGAAAAGTGAAAGGATGGACCCTAATGGTGTAAGGCAGTAGGACTCCGTTTCGAGCAACGACATTAGAAGCAACAGTCACGATGACATCAAATTACTCACAGATCATGACTTTCGATATGGGAATGATGGTGGCTTCAACAAGGAACGGCCGATGTTAAGTCAAGACGCCAACAACCCAGGGAACAATGAAAGTTTTGGAAATTCTAGTAGCCGTAGCAACAACATTGGAAGTGGTACTCGTGGAAGGGCATCTAGGGCTGGCTTAGGTGATGCTAGGTAACATGGTAGCTTGTATGAATAGCTAACTGCTTCGTCCTTGTTCTGTTTAACCCTGATGCTTCTTGAAAACTGAACCTGTGGTGGAATCAAATGACGGCAAGCCAAATGAAACCTCATACGTCCATTGGAATGTAAACTCGACCTTGTGGGACAAGTGTTCAACGTCAACCTTCCTTCCACTACCCTTGATGGTTGGAATACAGTAGTAAGTGTGGATTGGTTATCCAGAGATCGCGCAGATTCACCAGTGAGGAGAAAATTTTGTGTGGAGAATCGTTATTTGTTCTAAAGCGTCAAAGTGGTGCAAAGGTTAGCGCCATTTCAGCTATGAAGGCCAGAAGTGTCTACGGAGGGATTACTCCGCTATACTAGCAACCGTTACTGATGTTAGGGCTAAGGAAACAGAGGATCGAGGATCCACCAATCATTCGTAATTCCTCTCGGTGTGCTACCCAAGGAACTTCCGGGTTTACTTCCACAACTGTTAGGCGAAGTCTCAGTCTGATCTCGCGCCAGAGGCAGCCCTGACTACACGCACTCTTACCGTCTTGCACCAGGAGGGTTGCAAGAACTATCTAAACAACTACAGGAACTATTGGATAGGAGTTTTGTTGGACATAGTTTCGTTTTGGGGAGCCCAAGTTATATCCGTGAAGATAAGCCTTTTTGTATGTGTACTAATTTTCAAGAACTCAATAAGACGACAGTTGAGAACCGTTTGCCACGACCATATATTGACAATCTGATGACCAGTTGCGGGGGTCGAGCCTCCATTCGAGGATTGTATAACAAACGAGCTATTGTCGGAAGGTAATCCAAGGGGAGAATGTGCCTGCAACAGCATACCAAGCGCAGTGCGGCTATTTCGACGTTGTATTCCAAGACCTTCGAGCTAATCATCACACCAGCAACTGTATGGATCACATGAATCGACCATGCTTATTGGTGACATGTTGAATCATTTCTAGGAGAAAGGAACATCATGGGTGTAAGGCCCTATAATGGTGTAGGTTTACGCCTATCTTTATCAAACACAAATATAGGCTATTGGTCTTAGCCTTGTAGTGGGTTAGATAGTAATGAAATAAGCCATGTGGGCTAATTAGTGATTTGGGCTTGTTTGGTTAGTAATATTGTGCATGTGGGCCTGGCCCAGTCTGTAACTAGGTCACCCTATGTAACTATAAATAGGGTGAACCTAGTTCATTATTAGGTTAGACATTTTTGAGAGGTTCTTCATTGTTTTCGAAATTCTTTGGGTGTACCAGACGGTTCCTAGAAACCGTGTGCACTTTGGTTTATTCAATCGATTTCGTTCTTGTTCTTCTACACTTTTCTTAGTATTCTGCGCTTTGATTAGTGTTTGATATCCGATTGTGTTGTTTTGGGACTTACAATTGGTATCAGAGCCTAAGTAGTCTCACGAAGGCTCGGTTTTAATCGGATATTTTTTTGAAGATCGAAGAACACGAAGAACAGTTTGAAGATACGAAGAACAGTCAAATATTCACGTTTTGATTCGTTTGGGAGAGAGAGAGAAGGTGTTTACGTGTTTGTGGGGATTTATTGGTGGAAAGTTTCAAATCTTGGTTTGTTTCCTTGATTTACGAGATTGCAGTTGTTATATGCTTCCAAATATAGTTCTGCAATTAAAAACACAAAGTCAACATTTTCCTTTTACTTGGGCGATTACAAATTCAACTTGTGCAACCGACAACTCTTGTGCGACTACGGAAACTTGTGCGATTAACTTTGGCTTTTTCTTGTGCGATCCATCAAAATTCTTGTGCGGCCAAAGTCTTCTTGTGTGACTAGAAACATCTTCATCACTTGTGCGATTCAATTGTTCTTGTGCGATCATTTTGTCAACTATCACTTGTGCGATTCTATCATCATTTTCTTATCTTGTGCGATTACAACTCAAACTGCGAACCAATATTATCATCACCACCGCGCACCGATACCGATTCCGCAAACCGTAACTGCTACCACCACAGTCAAAGCACCACCTCCTCAGTTGCTGCTTCTTCTCCTTGTTACATCGTCATTCCGCATAACCCGATATTCATCGTCACCTACATCTCCATCTCCGTCGTATTCCGATTACCGTCCAACCTGCAACCTTCTCCGGCTGTCAGCTTCATCGCACCACCGTCATCATCACCGTGAAATAACCTTCTCCGGTTGTCAACCTCCATCGTCACCAACCTGCAACTGTTCATCACCGGCGACTACCACTCATTCCGATCACGACATCACAACATACTCCGCTCATCATCTCCGGTAACCATCAGGATAATACATCTTCTCCGACATCATCTCCGTTATCACCATCTTCACCGTCTGTTAAGAGGGTTTATCCTGTTACCGATCATCGACTTGGCGGCTGAAAGTTAAGGGGTTTTGGTTATTCGCTTTAAACGAAGAAGAAGCTAGTGCCTTTTGTTTGATTGAGATTTAGTTTTAGGTTATATTATAATAATAATAATAATAATAATAATAATATTAATAATAATAATAATATTAATAATAATAATAGTTTCAATCATTTAGTAATCATTACTTATTTATTAATAAAAATACTTATATTAAGTATATTTAATTAAAAAAAAAAGGGGGTTTGGTTGTTGTTTGGTGATAAGTTTTGACAGGTTTGAAGGCGCGATACAGGATCACATATTCGGGGGATCACATACTCGGGGGATCACAACTTCTGGGGGATCATATTTTCGGGGGATCATAGTTAATTTTAAAAAATGTCTTCTAAGAGAGAAGTGCTTGAGCAGGAATTTCAAGGATTCAGATACTCATATGGTGAATCTATAGAAGCACTTACAGGCCGGTTTGCTGAACTGCTCTCTGAAATGGAGAAGGCTGGGATTGAGGTGTCTAATCGCACGAGCAACATAAAGCTTCTAGATGTTCTAAAAAGGATTCCAGATCAGGCAAACTGTAGTTGGTTTAGAAATGTTAATGAGATAATTGTGACAACCGACTGCTACTGTTACAAAATGAAGCCGGATGAGCTGATCTCACTCATCAAGTCATATAACAATGCTCACAAGCAGTCTACTCAAGATATTCAAATGAATGACTACACTCCTTCTGAGGCTGAGGTATGTGTAGATGATGTTTGTTGTACTGAAAAATGTAGAAAGAAAGTAAAAGGTTTTAAAGAACAGGCTCAATCGCTCTCTATGCAACTTCAACTTACCAAATCCAGTAGCTATGAAGTTAAAAAGAAACTGGATGGGTATAAAGAAATGGTAGAGGCCCAAAAACGTGACATTCGACAGTTGCATAGTGATCTAAGCGAAGCAAAATGTCGATATCTCCACTTCAAGGAGCTATCTGAAAAATTAACTGTTGAATTAAACAACTTAAAATCGACTTTCGAAAATACTGAATTTAATTTTAAAAAGTTTGACGTTTCAAGTGAAAAGGTCGAAAAGATGATAAATCAACAGTTAAAGTATAGCAAAAAGGAAGTGAGGAATAAGGGATTGGGATTGGGATTTGTATGCATACCTCCACCATACAATCACAATTACACCTCAATTCCCATGACTGATGAGGAGATAGCCGACTTGCCTGAAATGGAATATGGGAAGCCTGGGGATAGAAAGGTTGAGCCTGTTAATCAAAAGAAAGTTAAAATCACAAGGCTTGATAAAACCGAAGTTATTCTAGAAAAACAGGCGTTTAATAAAACTTTTGTGAAACCTGCTGAAGTTTCAAAACACACCGAGACTCTAAGTTTTGAGAAAAATGCTGATGTTGATAAGCATTTTCAAGTATTGGAAAGGGAAGAGTCGTGTGAGTCACAACAATCTTTTGAAAATAAATCAGCAACACAAGAGCCTGAGGTAAGAGCGCCTAGAGTTAATGTAGACAACATTGAGTTTGCCATGTTAAGAGGTTTGACTGAGTTTGTGAAAGAATTCAATAGGAGCAAACAAATTGAATCTGCTTCGTCATGTGACACATCTTGCGACACTTCTGAGACATCCACTTCTGAGAAATCAGAAATGGGCGAATCACCTAGTGTCAACAGTGCATCAACTGAGGAAGCAGAGGCATCTCAAACTGAATCATCAGCTTCATCTGATTCAACCAGTGACTCCTATGAAAAGACTGACTGTGATAATTCAGAGTCAGTTGCTTCAGTGGAATCAACAAATGAATCATCTGAAACAGTTGATTCAAATTCGATCAAAGAAGAATCAGAATCGACTTCAGGAGCTTCTGTTGAGTCTAATGGTAAAACGACTACAGAAGCCCCTGCTGCTCTTTCGAATGACAATGATTCTGAAACTACTAAACAAACGGTGTCACTCGAGAATGAAAATGTTACTATGGCTTCGCCTAACACCATTTGTGAACAAGTGAACGTTACTGATGCTTCTACTTCATGTGCAGATGAGTTAATAGTAGAGGATTGGGTTGAGGGGGATGATGTTGTTTGTCAAAAAGCTGACGATGTTTGTTTAAAAACATCAAATTTATCTGCTGATGCTCCTCCTTATGTGAAAAAGGCTGTTTCTGAGGCAGCTTTGAGAGGCCCTTCAAATAAATATGTGCCTCTAAAGCCAACAGTTAGAAGTGAAAATGTTAAATCCAATGAATCTGCTAACTGTTGTAAACAGGGACATAAGAAGCAGGAGAGAAAGTCTGAGCAGGCTGCAAACAAATCATCCAACAAATTTTACAACTCATACTCAGCATCAGTTGGATGGAATGGATCGGGATATGCTCCTTACGTAAAGAAGCAGACCTGCTACAACTGCGGCATACCCGGTCACATTGCAAGAAATTGCACACATTGTCCCTACGTGCCATACTATACACAACATCAGAAGGTTACACCAAGGGACAGATCTTATTCTAAGCCGATGAAGGTTGAAAAGCCTAAGGCAATGATGAATAAGAGTCCCAAGGTTAAACCATCTGATGGGGACTGGAATGCTGCAAAAACTAAACGAAAACAAGCTTCGAAACCAAAACAAGTTTTGAAAAACAAAAAGGTTGAAAAGCAAACTGTTTTGCCCAAGGCTCCTAAGAAATTAGAGAAGCCTAAACAAGTTTGGAAGGAAAAATATAAAGCAGCAACATCACCAGTCCTTGAATCAAAAGGGACCATGTGTTTTAGAGAAGTGTCTTACGTTGATGCTTCAGGAATACCCAGGACCACGATGGCCTGGGTACCAATGTCTTACTAATCTCCTTACTTTTCAGGGACAACCAAGGAGGAGCTGTTGACAATCCTTGGATGTTGATAGCGGTTGTTCCAGAGACATAACGGGTAACATTTCACTGTTTCAAAATGTATATTTCTTTACAGTTGATATGTTTCGTTTGAAGGAGATAAAAGAGAAGTAAGACTAGATCAGCGAAAAGGTACAAAATTTGAATTTCGTATTCTAATTTCAATATTGATTAGTCTTAAATCTCGTGATGGAACGGTTAGGCAAAAAGAACAAAAATATTTTCATTTTCTTTTGTGTTTCTCTTTGTACATACGTTTTCGTTGTTTAGGTAAATTTGCGCGTAAGATTTACGCACAAATTTAGGGGGATATCTAGAGATATCTATCTGTAAATAGAGAAAATGAGAAAATATAAAAAAATTGAAAAATGAAAAAATGAGAAAAATAGAAAAATCAAAAATATTTTGTTGCATACATGGGAAATGAAATAATTTCACAATGTGGATTAAGGCTGACTCATGTAAGACCAATATTGAAACGGTCCGACTCTAGAGCGATATGTTGGTAGGCTTTATCCTGATGGCTAGATTCTTTGACTGGTTCTGTGCAGAACACTAAATTACTCTATGACCTCAGGAAAGAACGTCACTTGGAATTAGGACATGGCTATTTGAATGCGTGTGTGACGTCCCGATACACACAATTTCGTTCTAGTTCTGAAATCTTTTCTGTCCAACTCGTGTATCTCCTCTGTTTTGCGTGAGCAAAGACCTGGAGGTGCTAGGCAACGTCAGCTTCTGCTGCATCCAGATACATGCTGACCTAGCTGTACGTTGTCGCGCTATAGATCAAATACACCCGAAAGAGGCCCTCTAGTGCCCAAAAGAAACCCAAAAATAAAAACCTATATCAAACTGAGAAAAACTCATTTGATCTGTATATTATATCCATCTCTGCAAATGATCTATTCTTTTCTCTTCTCAATCCAGTCCCAGTCAAGATTTCAGAATCCTAGAACGGGCTTGTGAAATATGTGGTAGGGAAACTGCATGTATGATAGCGTGTTCTGATTAAAAATTCCGGGATTTGATCATGATTGAATTGAGTGTTCATATCAATTAAAATGAAAACATGATAAATCAGTTGCAGACCGTCATTTGAAAAAGGCCTAGGGAGATAAGTTTAAGTGGACAAATATACTAGCAATCGCTCGGATCACCCAAAGTAAATTAGTGTTGATAAGTGTAGTTTGGCCTGAAACACTATGATTTGATCCCATTGCAAATTGTAATTGTATATTAGTTTCTTTGTTTATTGGTGTTTTAGTTTATATTGTTAGTTTTTATAAAATCAAAAAATCCAAAAATAGAGTGCTTATTTGTTTTATTAAAAATATTAACCGTTCTTGAAGATTTGATTGATCATCATAAATTGAATGAAATTTGAATTGTGAAATCCAAGTACAAATACTTGGATGTACCGAGTGTTCATGTGGTACTTTCCTCTGTTGCACATAAATGTTTGCTTATGAATTTCTGAGCATGTGCAGAATTTGATTCAAATCAAGAAACAGAGGTTGTTGAAGATTGAGATGCTGTTTGCTGCTGACAAAGTATGAAGCATCACAACAACAAGATGTGCCTGAGTCAGAAGAACCAGATACGTGTCATCTTCTGACAGTGATAGTAAATTTGAAGAGGTACCTGTGAACCTGCTTGAAAGAGAAGTCATTGACAAAGAAAAGAGTTGCTGAGAATCCTCCGCTTGCATTCTTTTCAACAAGTTTTTCAAGCAAAGCTGATCGTGAAAGAGAAGAACAAAGAGCCCAAGCTTCAGGTTGAAGACATGAAGTATCTTCCCACAGACACATGATATTGACAACAGTTTGATAAAGACAGCATAAACCTAGGGGGATATTGTAAGGCCCTATAATGGTGTAGGTTTACGCCTATCTTTATCAAACACAAATATAGGCTATTGGTCTTAGCCTTGTAGTGGGTTAGATAGTAATGAAATAAGCCATGTGGGCTAATTAGTGATTTGGGCTTGTTTGGTTAGTAATATTGTGCATGTGGGCCTGGCCCAGTCTGTAACTAGGTCACCCTATGTAACTATAAATAGGGTGAACCTAGTTCATTATTAGGTTAGACATTTTTGAGAGGTTCTTCATTGTTTTCGAAATTCTTTGGGTGTACCAGACGGTTCCTAGAAACCGTGTGCACTTTGGTTTATTCAATCGATTTCGTTCTTGTTCTTCTACACTTTTCTTAGTATTCCGCGCTTTGATTAGTGTTTGATATCCGATTGTGTTGTTTTGGGACTTACAATGGGCAGCTTCGTATCTCATTTGAGAGCTCCTGAAGGAGGAGCCACACCGCGCGAAGTCTTGATAAAGGTAACTTCTGGATGCGAGGGATACCTTTTTGGTCATATAATTAATGAAGTGGGAATACACGTGGATCTCGCTAAGACCCGTTTTGGTTAGAAACTGATTGACACCAAAAATCCCTTCGAGGATACAGCAATTCCTTGGTCTCACTAGATGCTATCGCAGATTCATCACAGGATTTTCGAAGATCGCACAACTTAAATCTCTTTAGCACATCAGGGTGCTGTGTTCGTGGGAGACAAAACAGGAGGACGTCTTTTCAGCTTTCGAATCCCAACTCTGCAATACACTGAGCATCGTCTCTACCCGAGGGTGCGGGTGAGTTAGTGGCATATCATGATGGTTCGAATCAGAGTCTCAGTTACACGCCGATGCAACACGAGAAGGTGATAGCTTACGTAATAGACGTACAATGAGAATTGCACGACATACAATCTGCGGTGGAAACCGTGGTCTTTGGATTTAAGTTGGAGGCATTACTTGGATGGTACCGAATGCACTAGTTAGACTGATCACAAGGGCCTCCCGTGTACCCTGGTTTCGAAAGAGCTAAATCAGTTTATGGCATCGCTGGATGGAATTTTTGGATGATTTTGACTGCGAAACTTGAATGTGCACGAGCTCTGCATCTCATTATCGACTCTAACCTACCTGATCAAACTCGCTCTGTTCAGACTGGAGAACTGAAGGAAGAGGATTTTCAAGTAGAACCCATGCGGGGCATGGAGAAGCAACCTTTGGCAGGTCGGACGATATGCGTTACCTCATGGAATGAATGTGGATCTTATTATACGGCAACTGTAGGGAACTCGTGTCGAGCAAAGCACGTCGGCCTTGATATTCTACTCATCTGGGTTATGATGAGAGATATTAGGATCCATGAATCTTGCACTTGCACTGGTGATCGGGCATGAAGGCCCACCTAGCTATGTATGTGATTGACGAATGACTTGTGGGAAAGTCAAGGTGAAGTATCAGCAACTAGAAACACCTATATGGAAATGAGAACAGACTGACATGGATTCTGTCACTAGTTTACTTGCAACTCGAAACAGAAACAATAACACCTAGGTGATCGTTGACTGTCTCACGTTACCAACACACTTGCTTGCAAACAAGGAACTGGCGAGTCTTCACAACTTGTGAATGTTTCTCTGAGAGAGTCGGCTTTTAGGCATGAGGTGCCGACTCATATTTGCTCCGATTTTGAGCTATACCTGATTTACGACAGGAGATACACAACACCCTTGGCCCACATCTAGACTTGAGCATTACTTATCATTATAGGACAATCGGACAGAGTAACGAACCATCCTGACACACGAAGACATGCTGCGAGCGTGTGCGTGATTGACTTTAGTAAACATTTGGGAAGGACATTTATCTTTGGGTGAGCTCTACTGCAGCCGTTACCATATCAGTATGCATACAGCTCTGTTTGAGGCATTGCATGGATGATAATGCCAATCTCCTCGTGGACTGAGGTGGACGACAACCTAATCACGGGTCCAGGACTTGCACTCGAAACTCTTGGGAAGATTATTTAGATTGGAAATTGTGTGGCGACAACGCGTGATCGCCAGGAAACCTGATAACTTAGGAAGCACCGGGAGTTCGCTGTAGGTGAACGAGTCATAATCGAAAGTCTCACCCTGGGAGGGTGCGGTACACTATGGAAAACGTGACAAGCTTAGTTACGGCACGTTGGGACATTTGGATTTCTGGAACGAATTGGTCACGTGGCCTAAAAACTCGAGTTACCTGACGAATTGGGTAACGTGCATGATGTCATTTATGTCACGAATCTAAAGCAGTGTTTGTCCGATGAAACACTTGTGATACCCTTACTAGCGCCTAAGGTTAACGACAAGTTACAGTTGTCGAGGAACCTATTGAAATCATGGACCAGATGACAAGTCCAAGTCTAAATCTAATGTGACTAGTGAATTTCGGGACGAAATTCCCATTCAAGTTGGGGATGATGTGGTACCCGAGAAAAATCCACAGTCATCCTGATCCGACACTTCGCCATTTTTGGTTTACTTGCCAAATTTCGGGACGAAATTTCTTTCAAGTTGGGGATGATGTGACAACCCGAATAATCAAGGTTAGCATTGCTTGAAACCCCACAACTTTTAGCGTGTGTTTATGTTTATCTACTGGTGTTTACGTGTGTTCAACTGATGAACCATACCTGAAATTATTGAACGCTTTTGTGTGTTGATTCAACTAATTTAGAGAACCAATTGGTTGGGCCGCGAACTAATTTACACATGTGGGCCGCACTTGTAACATGTACCATTGGGCCGCCGCTAAGCTGTTCATTATGTTTGGTATCCATAAACATCTCGGCCCAACTCACTAAATGGTTTCCTTGTGTTGGTTATCCTTTGGCCCAAATAACAGCCCCCGGCCCAAATCCTTTTTCCCTTATTTTACGTAATGAAGGTGATGTATATTTCAATTAGTTACAAAACCCTATCACATCCTCTACTCATATTCGGTAATCGGCAGTAGCGGACCCTTCCCCTCCCTTGTGAGATATCATTCCGTTAATCAAGGATCCTGGTTAGTGAATCCATGCTATGCTAATGATTATTGATTGTTCTTTATGTGTATGATTAGCAGAAGTGTTATTATATGTGGAACTTGTTATGATTATGTATATGAAGGTGATGATACATGTCCAATGTGTAGTATGAACAGGTTATTGAAACAAGTGGTGTGGTCGATTAGTGATATGGTTGTACATGTAAACTATACCTGTTAATGCCATGATTATATATTTAGATTGTTTAATGGATTGTTTTGTATGATTTAGGAGTATTCATTATTATTTGTGTTAATTAATATTACCGATTGACTAGAGGGATGATTATAAAGTATTTATCTAGATAATAATGGTCACCTGCTTGATCCAAATTATGTGTGATTTCGTATGTATGATTGAATTAATCTTGGTGTGTATATAAATTCGGTGTTATGTAACAATGGGATTCATGGATGACCTTGATATAATAATTGATATTGGATGTTTTTGAGATATGTTGTGTAACTGACTATTAAGATAATTCTGTCAATATTGCAACTAGAGGGAATTCAATTGGGCCACTAATGTTAAACATGACATCACATGGGGGCTATTCACGTGATAGATACCCTAATAGTCATTGGGATAGGGGTTGCATGGGGTAGTGGTTCGATGAAGTCAGTACAATATCTTTTATGCATGTAATCGGTCAAGGGAGGATAGGATAGAATGGGTTTAGGGAATGAGGTCTAACCACTGTTAAACAATCAGTGGATAATGCACCTCACAAATGATCAAACAACTTATGATTTTTGCGAAACATAACAGTGGGCAACAAGTTTGTATTGGTTGTATATGTGTTAGTGATTATGTAATCTATTAGTGGGCTTTAATTGATTGTGGGCTGTCAAGATAGTGGACCGAGTCACCGGCCCACATAAGCAAAAACGAAATAGTTGGAATGTGTACCGCACAACACTTCGTAACCGGGCCACTGGAGTTAGAAGGTCTGGACAGCCCAACCGGTTTACTTGGCTGGATTTATGTGATCAGGCCCAACAACTACAGGGCCGCATATGATGTCTTGGTTGGGCCGTAAACGTTTTAGATTGGTTAGAAATTGTGACACACACACGTCTTATATTTGGGCCGTACACGTTTGATAACTGGACTTGAAATGTGTGATAAGTAGATGATGTGAGTATGTATATGACATGTCTGAATAGTTACATGCTAGCGATTGTTGTTTGCTCTAGTCGGATGAATAAACTGTTATGATTCGAAGTATATGGTGCGTTACGTGAGCAATATATATGTTTGATGTGAATCCTGAATACATGAATTAGTTGAAACTGACTGTATCGATAACCCTTTTAGGACGTGGTTGATCAAACTGTTAAACTAGTAAATAATCTTACCGAGCAAAACCAAGGTGAGTTCATTACTTTTGAGCATGCGTCCCGGTGGTTTGGGATAGTCAGTGGGTATCCCGGGGAGGGATAAATCTTTTGGGTAAAACTGGGATGTTGGATAATATTCTCACTCTCTATCTCTTAAGTCCCATATTTTGCTATCGTGGGTGGTAGCAGGGTATTAGTTGGTAGCGCTACTTAGGTTTGGCACCCTCACCCCGTTCCTGAGAGAGGGCGGGTGTGAACTAATGACCCAGTCGGGCCCAGTGCTTTGATAGGAGCACTGGGGAAAGGGCAACACATACATCAGGAGCCGTCTTGTTCAGTATCGAGATATTATCAACATTACTTTCGGAATTAACTTCAATGGATTAACTAAACACATGGTAATCAACGTTTTGGTAAAAACCATGAACTCACCAGCGTTGTCTGATACACTTGCTGCATGCTCGCAGGTCGTTAGATTACTTGGATTTGGTACTTGCTGTCTGAAGTAGCTGGAGTGGTCATGGGTCGCTCTGATTGAATAAACATATTGGTTTATTGGTTTCGTACACTTGTTTTGAGAATGTTTAAAGTATGGTTTCGTTAATGCTTCCGCTGAACATATTGGTTTTCATTTAAACATGTTGATGGTATTTTATTAATGATTGAGAACCATATCTAGAAACTTTTATGGGGTCAATGTAATTAGTGGCTCACTGCTGGTACATCACACGCCTATCAGGGACACTCCCTAGGTGGTATTTTGGGGGTGTGACAAATCCCATCAAGAACCAAAATTGCTACTAAATCAAATCTCATAATCAACGTATACAACAATTACATCCTGATTCAAAAACCCAAGAACAACTAAGCTTGAGAAGCAACTTTAAAAGTCCCAAAATCCTTCTTAAGATCAACAACCCTTTTCATACAAGTATTAAGCTTACCTCCCCGTAACAAAGCAATTATCTTCAGTAGAACTCCAATTTCAACAGCAATAGTTCTAGGGTTTGTGAAACTAGGGTTTGGGTTGGAGGGTGGGATCGACGCTGAAACGGATGTCGTTGATTGAGTCTTTCTTTACTTTCCACAACAAATCTTTTCAACTCTTTTCCTTTGCGTTTCTTACCCCTCTTTCCATTTGTTGGTTTAGCATCAATATTCATCACCCCTTTGTCACGCGATCTTAGATAATAAGAGCTCTTAACCACATTTTCAGTCTTTTTTCCTTTGGATGCATTAGCGGAAGTGTTAACGACAATGGTGCTTCTTAGTTCGTTAATCACAATACCACCAGTCTTGTTGGTTATCTGTTCCAGATCAGAGTCCGATGACGGTAGAGCTACTTCTTCTTCCATGGGCCTCTTACCCTTTGCTTTTTCCTTCATAACTACGGTAAATTTTGGAACTTTTTTCTCTTCATTGTCACTGTTAAAGGAGTGCAGAGAAAGAAATGGGGGATGAAGATAATGGGTTTGTGAATATTGTCAAGGGTTTCAGTTTGTGGGTGACCAGGATTGGAGGAGGAATCTGGGGCTGCTTTCTTCGCAAAAACACCATGAAAGCATATCTGAATTTGGGTGTCGGTGATGGTTGTTGATGGCAAAGTTGGCCCTGATGGTGATAGAGAGAGAGAGAGAAAGGTGTAGAGAGAGAGTGGTCGTGGGTGGTTAGGGCATGTGATGTGGGGGTGGTTGATGGCAATATTTTATAAACCGGTTTAAACCGGCCGATTGAACTGGTTAAACCGGATATCAGATGCTTGGCTGGTACGAATCATACCGGTAACTAAGGAAACGACAAAGAAGTTGTGCCGCCGGTAAATTGGTTTATACCGGTGTACCGGTACTGGTTTATACCGGGCCAAAGGTTGAAAATTAAAACTTTTAATTTTTATGAGCCTAAAAAGGTGACTATTCATGTTTTAAACGATCGTAAACTTGATGGATTCAACACTCCAATGGATTAACTTCATGAGGATGACGTTGATAGTGAAATTTTTGGTTATTTTTTTTTATCATGGATTAACTTATGGAATATTTTTTTATTATGGATTGATGTAGTTTGGATTATTTTTGTCACACCCTGACTTTTGCGGAAGCGTGTAATGTGTGAGTTGATCAATATCATTGCATTCAATTATAATAAACAACTATATGATTAACAAGTCTACCCCATGCAAACTAAACCATCGACTATGTACTTACTCGTGTTTCTTTCTTTCCTTTGTAAAATGTTTGTTGCATAGTGATGGAGAGTGTGAAAACCGTGTGATAATGTGTGTTATATTGTATGTTTTATTGCGTTTTAAGTGATTATATATATTGCATGTGATAACTACAAGTACTTATGATTTTGCAGATTAATAGCATAAAATGGTGAAGTTAAGGTGCTCGGTGGCGAAGCATAACACAGAAGGATGATACGCATGTAAAACATGTCGATTGGGATATATTTCGGACTCACGGTTAATTTAGAAGCACAAGAAACGGACAAGACTGAAGTCTAGGGGCAGTTCGGCTACGGCGGTTGGACAAAGGGCACACATATATTAAAAGGGTTTACAACCCTAACTCTAAAAGGAAGTGGCCAACATTGAGAATATATACACACGCACGTGACTTGAGGAGAGGAGTAAATTGAAAGTCAACAACATTAATTGGATATAAACCACCAATATCAATTCTCATGAGAGACATCATTGGCAGCCAACATAAAAAGTTCACGTGGGCTCGTAGGCATGTGGACTTGTGGAGAGTGGGCCGGCATCTTCTAGACATAGTGGGCCGATTCAGGGAGTAGGGACGTGACTTTTGAAGGGAATTAATTAAAATAACATGAGCACAATCTGAACACTACCATCTCGACGGCAAAGAAGAAAAGGATTTTTCAACCTGGAATCAAGCCAGTGAAGATCATTCAACCGAGATGAGCGGCTAAATCATACGTGGCTTCCTCCAGACAGATGGTTCAGTTAGGTTTTATTTAATTTCAGTTTTATTCATGTTTGGAATTACTTTTGGATTGACAAACCTTTATAAGTAATTTGATGTGTTGATTTTGTTTGAACTATTTGCTTGTGTTTTTGAGTCCTTACTTTACAATTTGTTCGGTTGATGACAAAACCTTGTAGCGGATTGAGTGACATAGAGTAGGTTGATTCACGTTAGTGAATAGGGTTAATTGACTTATAAGAGATCTGATGAGAAAGACCCGTTTTCAGTAACCGATCAAACTAATCAACGTTCCCACACTATGTCTATGTGGTGTCAAGTATTGAATTAAACTGAGATTTTGTAAACCTAGAACCTGAAGTTTGGAGGAGGTTACCTTTACCACTATTGTTTTCTAAATCACGTTAGTTTAGACTTTATTTTCTAAAAAACAATCAAACCAATCAATTAATTATTTTATTTAGTTAATTTAGATAGAAAACCAATTCTGACCACATACTCCTCGTGGACCGACACCCTACTTACCCTAACTAGTTAAGGTATTTAGGAACTTTTTATAAATATTTTTTTGACCGACCAAACGACATCGATCAAAATGGCGCCGTTGCCGGGGAGTTAGTGCGCTTAGTTTTGGTTTTTAGTTTAGTTTAGTTTCTTTCAAAATAAAAAAAAAGTTAAAAAAAAAAAAAACCTAAAATATTATTTTTTTCTCTTGTTCAGTATTACACGAGGTTGTGTTACTTGTGCAGGCTATCATGGACATGAATTATGATGATGGCCAGGATTATTATGAGCCGTGTTCGTGTTGTGGTGAATTTGGTCACTGGGCTCAAGATTGCCAAAATAAGTACAGGATGAATCAAAACATCCAGTGCAATAATCAACGAGGGGGTTATTCAAACGACTGCCAGAATCAAATCGGTCGACAAGTGGATCAGTCTGAATTGGATGACATCCGGGTAGCTATCAAGGAGCTAACAAGCATAGTCAAAGAGGTCATGTATCGACAAGAGATCCTAGAGGCTAGGCATCAATTGTTGTTGGAACAAACTGAACAGATAGTTACACATGTACGTGGCGTAATTGCAGTAATCGCAGATTCAGGTACGTCATCTAATCATAATCAAGTCGACCCAACACATCAGTTTTCCAGTTCCCAAAACACAGACAGTGCACACATTGATACGGTAAGTTTTCAACCATCATCTGAGCTTTATGTGAATGAACAGACTCCATCATCAAGGGTTGAGAAAGTGGTGGAGCGTAGTGAGTATGACATTGATCAGGATTTGATTTCACAAACTAAATTAGAAACTAAAAATGTGGAAAAATCCTTTAACGTTCCATTTCCTTCGGCGTTAATAGCCCCGGTGTCAACTAAACCAAAAGTGGATCCAACACATGATGAAAAATGGGAAAAATTCGAAAAGAGAAATATTAATTTACCCTTTTTGAAAATAATTAAAGAAAATCCCGATAATGTTGAGTGTTTAAAAGAATTAAGTTCCAGAAAACGACGTCACAAAATTCCAAAAGAATTAGATTTAACTAATAATGTGAATGCCGTTTTGTTGGGTACTCTTCCCACGAAACTCCAAGATCCGGGAGCGCCTATTATTTCTATACAATTTGGTAATTTTAAAATAGACCGGGCTTTATTGGATCTTGGAGCGAGTGTTAGTATTTTACCGGGGAGTTTATTTGATCAGTATGATTTTGGTTCATTAGAAAAAGCTGACACAACTGTGGTTTTAGCTGATCAAACTCCTACGAGTCCTAGGGGGATTGTGCGAGATGTGATAATTAAAGTTGGTGATTTTTATTATCCGGTAGATTTTCTTGTTCTTGATTGTGTTAAAAATTATCAACCAACAGTTATTTTGGGAAGACCGTTCTTAGCCACCGCTCATGCTAATATTAATTGTGTTGAAGGAACGGTCAAGTTTAGGTTTGGGTCTCAAAAGATGACAATTAAAATATTTTCCAGTTTGACTAAACCTAAAGCTAATGACAAAAGTGGACCTTCTGAAGAGAAGAGTCAGAAAGAGTGTTTTATGGTTAACGGGTTAGACGAAAATAAAAGGAAGAGACAGAGAAAAAGAACAAAGAAGAGGAAAAGGAAAGGATCATACCCGTCGAATGAGGAGGAGGCATACATGTTATTCCTTGACAAATATTGGGGAATGGGTGCTGATGATAGTGATGATACGATGAAGAAGGCGTGCAAGCATCCCACTCAACCACCATGAGTGCCAGGTTAGGTCTGGCTGAAGACGTTAAACTTAGCGCTTCTTGGGAGGCAACCCAAAATTTTAACTTTTGTTATTTTGTTTTTATTTTCATTTTGTATAATTTACCTAGTGAACCATTCAAGTGTGGGGAAGCTACATGTGTTATTTTGAGTCAGTTTTATGTGGGTTTGCTTTCAGACTATTTTGCAGGTTTCATTCGACCCATTCGTACTCAATCTTCATTCGGGCAGGAAGGATTGAAATATATTTGTGAAGAGCATCCCAAGAGTTTATGCGCAACCGCGAATGGAATGCTATATGGTTGTGCACATCAGTTTGGAACATAAATATTGATGATTCTGCTATGCATACCAGGTGTGTTGGTTCCAACTCTTTCGTTTTTATTATTTTTGTAGTTTCTCTATCCACATTGAGGACAATGTAAATTTCAAGTGTGGGGATGGGGAAACTTGTGTGAAACTGACTATATATTTATAAAAAAAAACACTATAAAATTTGAAAAAAAAATAATAATAAATAAATAAAATAAAAAATTCCTCATTTGCTAAAAAGTTCTATGCCGAGACAAAACTAACTTAGATCCCTAGTCATGGTTGTCCCTTTAAGTTTCATGAGAGTATTTCTGACAAGTTTTAGAGAATAATTGAGAAGAGATGCCTAACTAAGGGTAACATGCTTTAGGAATTACACATGCTACGTGTCGGCAACCCATATTCCTTTTGTTCGGTGAGATATTTGAGCCTACTAGATTGTTAGTTGAATTTCAATAATTGTTCATTTGTTGATTGTAGGCCATATGTTGCTTTGTGTTAGAACTTGTGTGGTTTGATACGTGCCGAGACTGTACTTTAGCGTATACACATAGATGATAAAGGCATTAGGATCCATTCATTGTGCTATATGTTGATTGTTGATT
The DNA here is from genome assembly GCA_030545235.1 of Helianthus tuberosus. Taxonomy (NCBI): domain Eukaryota; kingdom Viridiplantae; phylum Streptophyta; class Magnoliopsida; order Asterales; family Asteraceae; genus Helianthus; species Helianthus tuberosus. Next base: position 211,017,418 of record CM060423.1, read on the forward strand.
TCACCTACCTTAGTTAACCATGTTGAGCCTTATACCCTTCATTTGCTACACCTTGTTTGACCTGTTTGATTACCAACTATGAATGACAAGTATGTTATGAAAAAAAAATGAAAAGAAAAGAAAAAAAAAGGAGAGAAAAGAAAGAAAAAGAAAAAAAAATCATTGTTATGTTCATATTAAATAAATGGGTCGGAAAATAACCTATGGTTTGTAGTTATTGTGAATAAGTTGTCATGGTTTGGTATATTCATTTGTGTTCGCTAATAAATATAAAAAAAAAATCCCTACCTTTACCCTTAACCAAAAACCCAAAAGTCCTTTTGATATGTGTTACGTTGTTTGATATAGTGGAGGTATGATTGCCATTCAAGCTTATGATTGCAAAGTAGCATTTTTGGTTTTGAGTGAAATATATACTAGCACATTACACGCTAGTCTTGATTAAGCCGAGAGGAGTGATCATTGTGAGGGGCGTGTGGCATGTGTGTAGTAATATAAGCATGTTAGTTTTAGTTAGGCAAGTCTTAAGTTGTTTTAAATGCATATCACTTATTTGTCAGATTGTCAATCTCGATTGTGTCAGTCTATGGGACGGGTATGACTTGGGACCGTAAATTGTTAATTTGGTATGGGATTTAATGGTGATTTGTTAATAAGGTGAGTAATGTTTGTAATGGTTGCTTGAGGACAATCAATGTTAAGTGTGGGGATGTGATGGAGAGTGTGAAAACCGTGTGATAATGTGTGTTATATTGTATGTTTTATTGCGTTTTAAGTGATTATATATATTGCATGTGATAACTACAAGTACTTATGATTTTGCAGATTAATAGCATAAAATGGTGAAGTTAAGGTGCTCGGTGGCGAAGCATAACACACAAGGATGATACGCATGTAAAACATGTCGATTGGGATGTATTTCGGACTCGCGGTCAATTTAGAAGCACAAGAAACGGACAAGACTAAAGTCTAGGGGCACTTCGGCTACGGCGGTTGGACAAAGGGCACACATATATTAAAAGGGTTTACAACCCTAACTCTAAAAGGAAGTGGCCAACATTGAGAATATATACACACGCACGTGACTTGAGGGGAGGAGTAAATTGAAAGTCAACAACATTAATTGGATATAAACCACCAATATCAATTCTCATGAGAGACATCATTGGCAGCCAACATAAAAAGTTCACGTGGGCTCGTAGGCTTGTGGACTTGTGGAGAGTGGGCCGGCATCTTCTAGACATAGTGGGCCGATTCAGGGAGTAGGGACGTGACTTTTGAAGGGAATTAATTGTCACACCCCGACCACGTAGAACATACGAAACGTGGCGGAAACATCGGGGAGTGTTGTAACAGAATTAATTGTTTCAAATCCATGGCAATTGAAGTTTCGTTTTACTGATTAAAAGTGTTACAATGTCTTAACAAACAAGGAAATACAACATAATTAACTAGTCATGCATCTTTTATTGTCACTAAAGCCCAAGTCTGCCTATGTGTATCTTGATCATCTTATGCAACAGTTCCTGAAAAACACATGTGAAAATAGGTACGTCAGCATAAAAATGCCTGTGAGATACATAGGTTTTGTGAAAATAGGTTTCATGACTTATGTTTGAAAAAATGTTTAGTCATGAACCTTGTTATTTGCTTTGTTTTGTAAATCATTTGAAAAACAATGAGTTCAGATGATATGTATAAATAAGTGAATAATGTATGGTTAAATGAATAACCATTGTAAAATGAGTTTGTATAAGATAAGTTGTTTAGAAATCAATGTCTTGTGAAAAGTATGTTATTTGTATAAAATGTTCTATGTCTCAAACTGAAATGATTCAAATAACGCTACAATATGTAATACCATACAAACACTTATATATAGGAAGTACCAGCGGCGTATCCACCATGCTTGTATCATATTACACACGCATCGTTACTTAATCATTTAATCAAACCAAACCAAAAATGTAAAATGTCTATGTTTAAATCAATTGTCAAATGTATTGAATAATATGTCAAAGTATTCATGTCAAGATGTAAATCATGTCAAAATGTCTATGTCAAATATCCATGTCAAATATCTATGTCAAATATCCATGTCAAAAGTCTATGTCAAATATCCATGTATGGCAAGTGAAATGTCTCAACTAAACCATATGCACAACAACAAAGTATTGAAGTAAAACTTGGTTTAAATCAAAGTTATGTTTTGTGGGAAATACATGATCAATGTCAATCATGTTAAAATGTCTATGTCGAAATGTCATGTAAAACAATGTACTAAGTAATGCACACAATGGCAATACATAGCATGAAATGTAATGAAATCATGTACTATAATGTACTAATGAACATAGCAAGTATATGATGTCAAAACAGGAAAGCATGAAAGTAACAAGTAGGCACATGTGTTCCACCCCAAAACAGTTTGGAAAACAGTAAAAGAGGGGTCTATGTACTCACCTGAGATTGCTCAGTTGTCAAAAGATAACCACCGAGTAATGCTATAGATCTCGGAATCAAACGGCACCTAATATAGGTAGCTACATTAATAAACCGGACCTAAATCGGAAGATCGGGTAGCATTAGGGTTTGTAAACCAAACGAGTGTAGAGACTCGTGTCTTTTGGTTTAACAAAGCCTACATACTAAATGAAACTTAACCTAAGTGTCTACGACCCATTACGACCCGTTTAGGTAGCTTCTGCTACTTTAACGCGTCGTTCGCGTGAAACGCGTTCGGACCGCCTAACTAGCCCTATGACAAGTGTTATATGCCTAAACATGTTACATAATCAGTTACGTGACAAAAGTTTAGGTTACATATGCTTAATTACCAATTATACATGAAAAGGGTATTCTGGTAATTTACCTATCATACAACTACTTAAACGATGTGACCATAAGGTCACCTAATGTGTTTGGTCGGATCCTAATGATCGACCAAACTGGGTCGGGTTCGAGGTATAAGCGATTTATTAGATCGCTTACCCTACGTCCCTAGACAACGTGGTAATCAGTAGGCATAGTCCCAAGGGACTATAACCATCGTGATTAAAATCACGTTGCGAAGTTCAAACGAACTTCGCATTGACCATTACTGGTCAATGCTGAAAGTCAAACAAAGTTTGACTTTCTGACTCGTAAAGCAGTAAAAATAAGGAAAAGAACGAAAGAATACTTACGAAGGGTCCCCGAATGCTAACCCAGATCAAAATAGCTCAGGTATGAAACGAAGGTTCCAACTTAGAGCTTTCTTAATCAGATTTGTGGGTTTTGGGGTTGAGGGTGGATGGGTATTTATAGATTTCGGGTAACCGTTAAGATCGTTTCTTGAATATCGTGCCACGATCCGAGCCGTACACTTGTCACAAAGGTTATGGAGCCACATATGCTCCTTAACTTTGTGACACATCAACTTAAAACGAGTGGTTAGGAATCAATCAGCTGCAACTTGTTGTTAAAACATTGAATCTGGTCTGGTTAGGCAGTAGCGTAGCGCTAGTGCAAAGGCACTATGCAGTCGCGCTACGCTAGCACCTCCCTGATTCAGAAATGTTTCAAAGTTGGCAGAAATGGTCCCTGTGGTGTTTTAAGGCCTTTTTCGATGCGTTTGAACCCCGTTAACCTCATTTCAAGGCTCTAAAATGAAGTTAAAGTATAGGGAACTCAAAACATGCTCAAAAATATGCCGGAGGTTGGTTCGTTTGGCCGTACGAACGCGATGTTCGCTTAATTACGACGGAATGCGCATAAGCGCGAAAAACGATCCAAATGACGCGACGAATGGATTTTTCTTAAGGCGAACACTAAAATATAATGTAGTCATGCTTACATAAATTTTTGGATGTCCAGATGTATTCAGAACGTAAGTTATGCGCGAAAATGCAAACTTGTGCACTTTTTGACACTTTTAGTCCCTGAATGTCCCAAAAGTTTATTTTTAGCACACCAAACCCCTCAAAGCCTATTTCTAAGCTATGTAAAGGATATTTAAGGTGTGTTTAACTTATGGTCATGTTCCGGAATGTCTGTTACAGTTCAAATTGGCATACTTTCGCAGTTTGTCAACTTTAGTCCCTGTAAGCGATTAAACTTTGATTTCACCACACCAAACCTTCCAAAACTTATATCTAAGTTATGTAAAGGTTATTTAAGGTATGTTAAGCCTATTTCACTATTCCGGAGTGTTCGTTGCATTAAACTGGTTATATTTACGCATTAGTGCGCGTATAACCTTCCAGAAAGCGATTTAGAGCTTGAAATCGAACAAGAATTGATATGTGTAAACGATACACATATTTATACAAGTCCAAAGTATGAAATACAATATTTCATTGGTTTGGCATTTGTTTGATGGTTGAAATGACACAGGTGTTACAGTCTCCCCTACTTTAGGAAATTTCGTCCCGAAATTCATTCGTAGGAGTCTATCTGTGGCTTTGTGTCAAATAACCACCAAAGATATGAGAGGCATAATCCTGACATTTCCTTGACGGACATTCTTCAGAACCGAAAATGAACGAAAGGAGTCATTTTTCACCATTTCTTCAGAAACAAAAATGAACGAAAGGAGTCATTTTTCACCATTTCTTCAGAAACCAAAAATGAACGAAAAGAGTCATTTTTCACCATTTCTTCAGAAACCAAAAATGAACGAAAAGAGTCATTTTTCACCATTTCTTCAGAAACCAAAAATGAACGAAAAGAGTCATTTTTCACCATTTCTTCAGAAACCAAAAATGAACGACAAGAGTCATTTTTCACCATTTCTTCAGAAACCAAAAATGAACGACAAGAGTCATTTTTCACCATTTCTTCAGAAACCAAAAATGAACGAAAAGAGTCATTTTTCACCATTTCTTCAGAAACCAAAAATGAACGACAAGAGTCATTTTTCACCATTTCTTCAGAAACCAAAAATGAACGACAAGAGTCATTTTTCACCATTTCTTCAGAAACCAAAAATGAACGACAAGAGTCATTTTTCACCATTTCTTCAGAAACCAAAAATGAACAGAATTAACTCTAGATACATGACAAAACTTGCTGTGGTTTCTGTGCACTAAATTCTATAATTATGTACGCGTCCATAATTACGTAATTCCTTGCACAGTCCGCACAGTGCATTTCATGATGTGTAGGGGAAGAAAAATATCAAATCTGTGATGAGTGTAACTAGACTACCATAGGGTCCTTTTAATCAGATCAACACATGATCTTTTTAATTAGACCACCAAGGAGTCCTTTCAGCTATATCATCACATGATTTTACTAACCAGATTTTTGGATCAATCTGTTTAACTAGACCATTCAAGGGGTCTAATTATGGAATAGTACAATATAATCCAAGGGACTTAACTACAACGTAAAAGTCCATTAAGGATTTTAGGTAGTACCTTTGGGTAACCTACTACGAATCCCTTATACGATGATATGGAAGATTCTACGAGGATTTGGATAACAAGAATTTGGATCACACAAAACATAAAAAGAAACACATAAGCACATAATCACATAATTGTTTAATTGTTATTTTCTTGTTATCTTCGGACGCGGATACTTAAAGCACACCAGGAATCCAATTCGTGGATTTCATTTGGCACTTTAATCATTTCAAGAATCTATCTATGAAGATAGGAAAATCTTAAAAGAAATTCGGCTTTGTCCCTATTGAATTGTGATGTACGTATTGAATCATACAAAGAATTAAATTAAGGACTCCGATGAATGATATCCATCCACAAGGATCTAATTATGAAGATAGAAAGATCCTACATGGATTTTGGAGTTTGTGTAACGAGAGTGTTCCGACACCTTGCACTAGGCGTGCTTACGTCGATACACAAGGTAGAAAGTTCATGAGGTTGAGGCGCCAGATATGCCAAGCGACATATGAAGCAGAGTTTGAAGGTTGAGCAGCAGCAGGATTTGTAACAGCTTTGCTTTGGATTGCAAAGCGGCATATGTTAACCAAATGTCTCCATCGTCCACCGTGGGTACATTTGAAACAAGGTATTTGATTTGAATAATGACGATGGCATTGATTGCACCAAGGAGCAGTTCCCTTATACAGCTTCACCCCTGAGGCGAGTCATGGTGATAGCTAAGTCAACGGTCCTCTGGAGTATGACGCCTATTCGCTGGGTAAATGCAGCACCTGGTTCGGACATTGTTGTTGCGATGAAGAGGCACCATGAAGAAAATAGAAGACATGGGAGGAAACAAGGGAAAGATAGTCGAGAGAAAATGACAACGCATGAAGATTGTGACCATTTGTTTGTTACCAAAGGCAAACAAATGAGACAGTGACTAATCAAAATAAATGGGTCAATATAATGTATCGCGAAGACATGCTCGCCTATAAGTGAACGCTCATCCCAAGAATTCCCAGGTAAGCACAACTGGTCTCGCGTCTGATGAGATGTATACGAAGTGCTTGCCTAGACAGAAAACCCAGAATACAGGCATTCACCCTTCCAGTTTGCACGTGTTCACACTATTTAGGACCCAAAACTTTGACGAGATTTTGAAAACTCAAAAGGGTTCAAAACCTTATAACAAAGGGTTCAAAACCTAGTAATTAATCATCCTAGAACAGATGATTAGTTTTCAAAGCGGTTTTGAAATTTATGTTCTTGTTGTGATAGTCGCCTAAGGATAGGTGACGGTATTGTTTTATGACTAAACGCAAGTAAACTCGCGTTAGGGTCCTAAGAAAGTTATAGACTAGGTCAAAGCATTACTAATAACCTAATTCCCTATAACCATTGGCTCTGATACCATCTTTTCTGTCACACCCCGACCACGTAGAACATACGAAACGTGGCGGAAACATCGGGGAGTGTTGTAACAGAATTAATTGTTTCAAATCCATGGCAATTGAAGTTTCGTTTTACTGATTAAAAGTGTTACAATGTCTTAACAAACAAGGAAATACAACATAATTAACTAGTCATGCATCTTTTATTGTCACTAAAGCCCAAGTCTGCCTATGTGTATCTTGATCATCTTATGCAACAGTTCCTGAAAAACACATGTGAAAATAGGTACGTCAGCATAAAAATGCCTGTGAGATACATAGGTTTTGTGAAAATAGGTTTCATGACTTATGTTTGAGAAAATGTTTAGTCATGAACCTTGTTATTTGCTTTGTTTTGTAAATCATTTGAAAAACAATGAGTTCAGATGATATGTATAAATAAGTGAATAATGTATGGTTAAATGAATAACCATTGTAAAATGAGTTTGTATAAGATAAGTTGTTTAGAAATCAATGTCTTGTGAAAAGTATGTTATTTGTATAAAATGTTCTATGTCTCAAACTGAAATGATTCAAATAACGCTACAATATGTAATACCATACAAACACTTATATATAGGAAGTACCAGCGGCGTATCCACCATGCTTGTATCATATTACACACGCATCGTTACTTAATCATTTAATCAAACCAAACCAAAAATGTAAAATGTCTATGTTTAAATCAATTGTCAAATGTATTGAATAATATGTCAAAGTATTCATGTCAAGATGTAAATCATGTCAAAATGTCTATGTCAAATATCCATGTCAAATATCTATGTCAAATATCCATGTCAAAAGTCTATGTCAAATATCCATGTATGGCAAGTGAAATGTCTCAACTAAACCATATGCACAACAACAAAGTATTGAAGTAAAACTTGGTTTAAATCAAAGTTATGTTTTGTGGGAAATACATGATCAATGTCAATCATGTTAAAATGTCTATGTCGAAATGTCATGTAAAACAATGTACTAAATAATGCACACAATGGCAATACATAGCATGAAATGTAATGAAATCATGTACTATAATGTACTAATGAACATAGCAAGTATATGATGTCAAAACAGGAAAGCATGAAAGTAACAAGTAGGCACATGTGTTCCACCCCAAAACAGTTTGGAAAACAGTAAAAGAGGGGTCTATGTACTCACCTGAGATTGCTCAGTTGTCAAAAGATAACCACCGAGTAATGCTATAGATCTCGGAATCAAACGGCACCTAATATAGGTAGCTACATTAATAAACCGGACCTAAATCGGAAGATCGGGTAGCATTAGGGTTTGTAAACCAAACGAGTGTAGAGACTCGTGTCTTTTGGTTTAACAAAGCCTACATACTAAATGAAACTTAACCTAAGTGTCTACGACCCATTACGACCCGTTTAGGTAGCTTCTGCTACTTTAACGCGTCGTTCGCGTGAAACGCGTTCGGACCGCCTAACTAGCCCTATGACAAGTGTTATATGCCTAAACATGTTACATAATCAGTTACGTGACAAAAGTTTAGGTTACATATGCTTAATTACCAATTATACATGAAAAGGGTATTCTGGTAATTTACCTAAGGCATATAAACTACCTATCATACAACTACTTAAACGATGTGACCATAAGGTCACCTAATGTGTTTGGTCGGATCCTAATGATCGACCAAACTGGGTCGGGTTCGAGGTATAAGCGATTTATTAGATCGCTTACCCTACGTCCCTAGACAACGTGGTAATCAGTAGGCATAGTCCCAAGGGACTATAACCATCGTGATTAAAATCACGTTGCGAAGTTCAAACGAACTTCGCATTGACCATTACTGGTCAATGCTGAAAGTCAAACAAAGTTTGACTTTCTGACTCGTAAAGCAGTAAAAATAAGGAAAAGAACGAAAGAATACTTACGAAGGGTCCCCGAATGCTAACCCAGATCAAAATAGCTCAGGTATGAAACGAAGGTTCCAACTTAGAGCTTTCTTAATCAGATTTGTGGGTTTTGGGGTTGAGGGTGGATGGGTATTTATAGATTTCGGGTAACCGTTAAGATCGTTTCTTGAATATCGTGCCACGATCCGAGCCGTACACTTGTCACAAAGGTTATGGAGCCACATATGCTCCTTAACTTTGTGACACATCAACTTAAAACGAGTGGTTAGGAATCAATCAGCTGCAACTTGTTGTTAAAACATTGAATCTGGTCTGGTTAGGCAGTAGCGTAGCGCTAGTGCAAAGGCACTATGCAGTCGCGCTACGCTAGCACCTCCCTGATTCAGAAATGTTTCAAAGTTGGCAGAAATGGTCCCTGTGGTGTTTTAAGGCCTTTTTCGATGCGTTTGAACCCCGTTAACCTCATTTCAAGGCTCTAAAATGAAGTTAAAGTATAGGGAACTCAAAACATGCTCAAAAATATGCCGGAGGTTGGTTCGTTTGGCCGTACGAACGCGATGTTCGCTTAATTACGACGGAATGCGCATAAGCGCGAAAAACGATCCAAATGACGCGACGAATGGATTTTTCTTAAGGCGAACACTAAAATATAATGTAGTCATGCTTACATAAATTTTTGGATGTCCAGATGTATTCAGAACGTAAGTTATGCGCGAAAATGCAAACTTGTGCACTTTTTGACACTTTTAGTCCCTGAATGTCCCAAAAGTTTATTTTTAGCACACCAAACCCCTCAAAGCCTATTTCTAAGCTATGTAAAGGATATTTAAGGTGTGTTTAACTTATGGTCATGTTCCGGAATGTCTGTTACAGTTCAAATTGGCATACTTTCGCAGTTTGTCAACTTTAGTCCCTGTAAGCGATTAAACTTTGATTTCACCACACCAAACCTTCCAAAACTTATATCTAAGTTATGTAAAGGTTATTTAAGGTATGTTAAGCCTATTTCACTATTCCGGAGTGTTCGTTGCATTAAACTGGTTATATTTACGCATTAGTGCGCGTATAACCTTCCAGAAAGCGATTTAGAGCTTGAAATCGAACAAGAATTGATATGTGTAAACGATACACATATTTATACAAGTCCAAAGTATGAAATACAATATTTCATTGGTTTGGCATTTGTTTGATGGTTGAAATGACACAGGTGTTACATTAATTAAAATAACATGAGCACAATCTGAACACTACCATCTCGACGGAAAAGAAGAAAAGGATTTTTCAACCTGGAATCAAGCCAGTGAAGATCATTCAACCGAGATGAGCGGCTAAATCATATGTGGCTTCCTCCAGACAGATGGTTCAGTTAGGTTTTATTTAATTTCAGTTTTATTCATGTTTGGAATTACTTTTGGATTGACAAACCTTTATAAGTAATTTGATGTGTTGATTTTGTTTGAACTATTTGCTTGTGTTTTTGAGTCCTTACTTTACAATTTGTTCGGTTGATGACAAAACCTTGTAGCGGATTGAGTGACATAGAGTAGGTTGATTCACGTTAGTGAATAGGGTTAATTGACTTATAAGAGATCTGATGACAAAGACCCGTTTTCAGTAACCGATCAAACTAATCAACTTTCCCACACTATGTCTATGTGGTGTCAAGTATTGAATTAAACTGAGATTTTGTAAACCTAGAACCTGAAGTTTGGAGGAGGTTACCTTTACCACTATTGTTTTCTAAATCACGTTAGTTTAGACTTTATTTTCTAAAAAACAATCAAACCAATCAATTAATTATTTTATTTAGTTAATTTAGATTGAAAACCAATTCTGACCACATACTCCTCGTGGACCGACACCCTACTTACCCTAACTAGTTAAGGTATTTAGGAACTTTTTATAAATATTTTTTTGACCGACCAAACGACATCGATCACATAGATCTTGGCGTTTTGTAAATGCAATGAAAAATATTTTGTAAAAATATTGTCGTGAGAGAATCCTAGTGAATGTAGTCTAGACTCGAGAAGGAATCCTAGTTCATTACAATTGAAGCTCTGATACCAACCTACCCTTACTTTTGCGGAAGCGTGTAATGTGTGACTTGATCAATATCATTACATTCAATTATAATAAACAACTATATGATTAAAATACGATGTTCATCCATTCACAAATTTTAAAATAATACAAACACAAGTTGTTTAGTACCAAGCAACAAACTTCATGTTTAGCTTACAAACCATACAAGTACCAAGTTCCACAAGGACTTTTAAACAAAAGATATATAAAAATCAAGGTTTTGATTCGTATGTCTTATCTAAGATAAGACATCCAAATCAAACCCTTAAAAAGTTTGGATGAGATCAACTTGAACGCACTTCTTGAAAACTTTCATACGCCCGCTAGATCCAAATTAGTTTCCTGAAATACATGCAATTTGAAAACATTAACAAAAGTTGAGCGAGTTCATGTGTTTTATATGCACACTCGAATAAACTTGTATTCATTTGTAACTATGCCTTTGTAAACCGGTATGAAAGCGTACAGGAACATATCCATTAATGATTTGCAAGGTCATTAATATGTGTGCAATGGTGCAGGAAAGCTCAAACCTTTGCGGATTTCGTACCGGGTGACGGGTGGTCCGTAGGACAACCCTTAAAAGGTTTAATACAATGCACATTCTATACTTATTACGGTTAATTGTTTGAACTTAGTAACCACTAGATGATTTGATGTTACAGGCGTTAAAGTGCTCAAAGTGCGGGATTTAGGAAGTTTGGATGTATGTTAGAAGTTGGTGGAATCGAGAATAGAAGAAATCAAGATTGGATAGAGAAACAAGGAAGATAACCTCAATCAGCGCCGTAGCCTACGGCTTGGGCCGTAGGTTACGACATCCACTTTTGCAAAACATTACCCGCCGTAAGACAGTGTCTCGGAGCCGTAAAGACAAGCTGCTCGCCGTAAGCTACGGTGAGCACCGTAGCTTACGGCGCTACGTTGACCCACATTTGACCATTGCTTGCCGTAAGCTACGGCAGGCACCGTAGCTTACGACGCCGACTGTCCCAAAGTGTAACTCACGCATTAAATGCACTCTTGATGATGGTTTTTATGGGTCTTATGATATGTTTTTCGGTTACTCATCACTTTGACACGAATTTGGGCATTGTTGGAGACATTGGGAGCTTGAAGAACACTTGTTAATTTCTTGTTTTATGTTGGTGATTCCTTGGAACATTGAAATTAGTATTATGATGTTGATTCAAGCCATGAGTGGCTAAACACTTTGTGATTATCCTGGATTGAAGTTTTGCTTGAGACATTTCATGTTTGAATTCCTAATTTCTAGAATAACAATCTTTATCTTTATGGTTTGTTAGTTATGGTGTTTGATTGTTTGTTAGTAACTTGTTAATTCTTGCATTGAACTAATTAGAAACCATACGTTCTTGGTGCCGTTGGCAATCGAGATATCATGGGTATAGTTAGGCTTGGGTAAGGGTTGATTGATCATCGGGTAACAACCTCACGTTCTAGGAATCTGAGTACTTAGTTCCCTTTCATCACTGCAAGTAGTCACACATGAGCTATGTCTATGTAGTTCTTTCTAGTGGAATGATAACATGAATGTCAATTGAAACCGGAAATCTTGGATGATCATTTGTCTCTAATTTGCTTACAACCAAAACTTTCATCTTTGCAATTTAATTAGTTAATATTAGTTTTAAAATCAATCCAATCAAATCAACTCTGGAATTTTATTTTATTTGCATTTAGATTAATTTAGTCAAGTTAGATACTCTCTCAAATAGCACATTTTCCACAAACTCCCTGTGTTCGATACCCACTTACCGCTAGCTAATTAGTTGTATTTGGATTAAATTTGATTGTGACCACGACATCACGTCAAATTTTGGCGCCGTTGTTGGGGAGTAGTGCACAACATGTGTTATTTATTTATTTATTTATTGTTCTTTTTAAGTTTGTTATTTTTATGGTTTATGCTGGGTGTGTTAGTGTGCAGGTATTTATAGGTGCATGCGTACTAGAAGCTCTCACAAGCTATCACCATTGGCATTTGATCCAGAAATTGAGCGAACTTTGAGAGGAAACAAAATTTTACTAAGGGAAAACAGAATCAGTGGTTAACCAACAACACCAACTACACCAATTACACCAATTCGATACATGGATCCACCACCACCACCCACTACGGGTGAACTTATACCAACTTTCATACCATCATCCACTCAACCTTCACCAAACACTACCATGCCAAACACCACTACCAACCCTACTTCACCTCATGATGTAACACCAACTAACATCACCCAACCCATTACCACTCAAGAAGAACCTACACTCACTTTTAATCCTTCTGCTACAATTCCACCATTATCCCATTTCTTCCCAGGTTCGGGTCAATCAACTTCAACTTATTCAATACCACCAAATTCAACCATTGTTCATGCTACTGCATCATTTAGACCACCGAATCAGTCGGGATTTCAATATTCATCTCTTCCATATGGGCAATCTTCGGGTATAGGGGGAGATGGATATGATGAAGGATATGAAGATTTTGAGGGATACGAAGAAGAAGGTTATGTGTATGGAGGTGATGGTGATCAAGGGGAATTTAATTATGTGCAAGTTCAAAATCAACGAATGTCAAGTGTTGGTGGGGTTCCACAACAACAACAAATTATACCACAACACATTCGGCCAAGGCCACAAGGACCACAATTACAACGTCCTATACCATTGCAACAAGTTCGTCCACAAAACGTACAACCACAATTCCAAAGGCCGATTCAACACCCACCGATGCCACCACAACAATTTCAACCACATGTACCACAAGGGCCTATGCAAAGGCCAATGGGTCCTATTCGACCAAGGGTTCGGTTGGGTGTGCCAAGAAGGCATCTTAGAGAACATGCGAGAGGCATTGAAGCGCATTTTAGGCCGGTAATCACTCACAATCCTTCACCGGTAGTTATTCCTCACAATGATCAAGGGAGGACCTTTGAAGTGAGAACCAATTCATTTCAAAGTTTGCCGAAGTATAAGGGTCTAGCAACGGAGGAACCTTATTTTCACTTGGAAGCTTATGACTCGATTTGCAACACATTTGGGAGTCAAGGATTTTCGGCCGATGATGTCAAATTGGTATTATTCCAATTTTCTCTAGAAGACAAGGCAAAGAAGTGGTTTTACACTCTACCTTCAGCATCTATCTATACATGGGCGGAGATGCAACAAATAATTTTAGATGAATTTTACACCGCTCAAAAGACTAATGATGCTAGGAAGGGGTTGAGGAGTTTTCAACAACAAGGTGAGATGTTTCATGAGGCCTTTGAGCGTTTCAACATGATGATCAAGAATTGCCCTCACCATGGGATTGAACTTTGGGAATTGATGAACGCTTTCCATGAGGGGTTGAGTGCCGAAGATGCTCGCGACTTAATGTCTATTACCGGTGGCACTTTTGGTACGAACTATGAGCAAGACGATTGGGAGTTTTTGGAACAAATGGCAATTACATCAAAAAGAAAAGCTCAAGCATCAAGAAGAGCACGACCGGCCATTACCCGAACCCAAGTCCATGCAGTAGACGATAGTAATACTCAAACCTCTAACCAAATTTATGATGTTTGTGCTATTTGCAATGAAATAGGACATGCGGCTGAAAATTGCCAAGGAGTGGAAGGGCAATATGAAGAGGTTCATGCGGTGCAAGGGCAAGGAGGGGGTGGTAGAAACTTCAATATGAATTCTAACACTTACCACCCCGGGTTGAGAAACCACCCAAATTTTCGATACGGGAACCCTTCCAATCAAGCAAACCCGAATTTTCAAGGAAGTCAAGGTAATTTTGGTTCGCGCCAACCTTACAACAATCAAAGTGGATATCGAGGTGGGAACAATCAAGGGTACCAAAGGCAATATCAAAAGGGTCAAGAACAAGGGGGGTCCTCGGGTGGAAACGAGATGATGGAAATGTTAAAAAGCATGCAAGCGGAGATGCAAAAGAGAAATCAAATGGATGATGCGCGTATACAAAAGGATGAGGCCCGAGACAAGGAAATTCAAACTTTGACCACCCAAATGGGTCAACTTGCAACCGAAGTGGCGGACTTGAAGAAAACTAAAGGTCAATTACCAAGCGACACTAAGGTAAACCCGTCTCATAATACTTCTAGAGGTAACAATATTAATATTCATCATGTAAGTGTTTTGAGAAGTGGGAAAGAGTACAAAACCAATCCTTCACCGGATTTGGTTGATGGGGTGGTTGAAGACATAACGGGTCAAGAAAGTGAGGTGTTGATGTACAAGAATGTCTGTTGACTGCATCTTCATCAAGTCTTAAATCAAGAAAGTCAAGATTGGATCTTAAAAGTCAAATTAGGGTTTAGTTTTGATTTTAGGAAGTGTTTTAAAGGGTTCCGTTTGAAATAGAGGGTTCCGTTTGAACATGTCGTTTGAGATTAAGGGTTCCGTTTGAATCATGTCATGTTAAGTTCAAACGGAAGGGTCTATGTCTATAAATAGGTGTGTGATAGTCTCATTTCAAACGAAACAGTGGAATGGTTGTGTGTGTGAGCGAAGGTGCTGCCAAAATTTCATCAGAACGTATTGTAAAAGCTCACGGTTGATAATAGAAAGAAAGATTAAAGGATACAAGTTGTTTTGGACGTTGTTTACTTTGATTCCGCCTTAGTAATCGATGTTGAACTACCTTAACTGACTTTCAGGGTCACGTACACGATCCAACAAGTGGTATCAGAGCTCAGGACGAGGAGTTCATACCAAATACAGCTTGAAATCATCGGATTATCTCACTTCTACCTTTCTTTTCTGATTTTAACTAGTTGTCACGGTTAAAATGGCTTGAAACGTTCACATAACAAACGAAATTCACTATTAACTAATCCTTGAAAGTTTGAAACCAAAATTCGACCTAAAACAGATCGAAATCATTCAGACCGTTTGAAAGTGTTCGCGAGTTGCTGACGTCACCGTTTGAAATTGACATATATCGTTCGAAATTGAACATTCGTTTGAACTATCGTTTGAAATTGTTTGTCGTTTGAATTTGTCGTTTGAAAATGTTTATCGTTTGAACTGATCGTTTGAAATGTTTGCCGTTTGAAATTGATTGTTTGATATTGACCGTTTGAAGTTGATCGTTTGAAATTGATCGTTTGAAACTATTGGTATTTCAAACGGAACAGCCCATTCCGTTTGAAAACATCTGTCGTTTGAAACTATTGGTATTTCAAACGGAACAGCCCATTCCGTTTGAAAACAACTAGTTCGTTTGAAACTATTGTTTGAACCATTCCGTTTGAACAGGTTTCGTTTGAATCTGATATTTTCCAAAACAAAATTTTTCTAAGTGTTGTCTGATTTTACAGGTACATTCACAATGGATGATATTTTCTTAAACCCGTTTAGCGAAATGTACGCGTTCGCTGGAGATTCCGGAAACAATGATACTTCATCAAGCAAAGTGAATGAGAATCCACCAAAAGAGAAGAAAAAGGAAGCTTGGGAATCGGAAAGTGCCTTCGGAACGTTCAATAAACCTCCAAAGCTAATGGCTATTGAGGAGTACAGTCGTTGGTCCAGAAAGTTTGAAGATTGGATGATGGCATTCGCATTTCCAAGTTGGAAAAGTCTGAAGAATGGTTATGACCAAGGAAACAAGAATGTGGAAGTTTTAACAGCATCTGATGAGATTGAATCATTCGTAGCCGAACAAAAGTGTGTGGCGTTGTTATTTCAGTCTGTTCGGGAGGATATCATCTCATTGATAGACTATACAAACGCTAAAGACCTCTGGGCAAAGTTAAAACAAAAATGTTTAGGAAGTACAGAGATAGTGAAAAACAAAAAGAAACTTCTTAGGAAAGAGTTTGATATGTTTGGTTGTCTTAAAAATGAGTCAGTGTGTAAAATGATAGAGAGGTTCGGTCATCTGAAGCTGGAATTAGCAAGACATGATATCACATATTCTGATGAAGAACTGGTTGACAAATTGTTCGATTCATTACCAGAAGATATGGATTGGAGATATTATGCATTGATGCTGAAGAATACTATTGCTCCTGAAATGTTGAAACCAGATTTGGTGATTGAGAGACTTGAAAGTCATGAACTGGAGTTGAAGAAGACGTACAAAGTTAATCACTCATCTTACCAGCAGAATTTGGATTTGTATTATCCAAAAAGCATGATGCCGAAAGCTACTTCTCCAAAGACTGCATTTTCTGCTGAAAATGTGTCTACAGCTGGTAAAGAAAGTCAAAGTGGTCAAAGCAGTGGAAGTCATAGTGGTTATCACAGTGGATCTTCTTCATCTGCAAGTCATTCTGATGCACAGAATCGTTTTCAATGCAACATTGCAATAGACTTGAAGAATGCTCAGAATTTTGATGAAGAATCGGCCAAGCAGCAGATGATTTTCCTAGCATCGGTGTTGGAATCGTATGAAGGATTGGTAGCTGGGAAGATTGGCAATACAAATCTGACGAAAGAAGATTACGATCAGATTGATCCGGAGGAAATGGAACTGATCTATATTCGTTGGGCTATGGCAAGTGCTGTTCGTCGTGCACAAAGATTCATGGAAATCACTGGCAGAAAAACAATTGGTGGTGCTTCTACCAAGCTGGGGTTCGATAAATCGAAGGTGACTTGCTTTAAGTGTAAGCAGAAGGGTCATTTCAAACGAGAATGCCGAAATGCTTATGTTGATGAGTCGGAGAATCCTTTCAGAGATGATTACTACAAGAAGGCAATTTATCACCAGAATAAATCTGAGCCGCCTAGATTGAAGCAGGTTGAAGACAACAGAGAGAAATCTAGAGCTCTTGCAGTGATTTATGATGATGAGGGATATGATTGGAGTCAAGAGGTTCTACCAGAAGAAGATGCGGTTGGTTATGCATTCATGGCGAAAAATGAACCTATTCCATGGAAAGATGAGAGAACTGAAGAGCAGAAGTATAAATACAGAAAGATGATTTCGGAAAACAAAATTACTAGACTTTCTAGTATCTATTTGGAGGCAAAAAGAGCTAAAAGATGGGATCCAGACAGAGAGTGTTATCTTGATGAGTATGGAAATATTGCAATCGATCACAAAACTCTCGATCTGGAAGTCTTAATCAAGGAAATGAAAGAAAATGATGAGTATTGGCAACACAAATGGTGGGGAACTCCAACTTCGAAAATGATTGAAGAGGAGAAAGAAGAGAAAGAAAGAAAGGAGAAAGAAGAGATAGAAGGAAAAGAATCCAAGAAGATTGATACTGGAGTTATCGATACTACGCAGGAGTTGACTGCAGAGAACCTGGGAAAAATGGCTGACAAAGTGCTGGCTGCTAAGGCACTTGAGGTAGACTCTAACTCCGTGTCTGAGTCAAAAAGCCAGGTCAGTTCAGATGTGTCAACAAATGCGTCAGGTAAAAAGATCGAAGGAAATGCTGATTGCAAAAATTGCAACAAAGAGTGCAAATTTTGTAATACTGTCACGTATCTCAACGGTGAGAAAATTAAAGATCTGACAGTAAAGGTCAGAAACGTTGAGAATCAGATTCTTGGTCGTGACAAAACAGTTAAAGCTTCAACTGAACGGATAAGAGAATTAACTGCTCAAATTGAAACTGATAAAGTTGATCATGACAAAATTAAACAAGAAAATGAAAAGTTGATTCTTGAAAACCGTCATATTTCTGAAAAATTTGAAAAACTCAAAAGCACAATGAAAGATTGTGATGATCGAAATGGTAAAACTTTTAAAGAAAATGAACATTTAAAAGCAGTGCTTAGAGTTAAAGAAGAATCAATCAATAAACAACTGGATGAAATCGCTAAATTGAAACTTAAAGTTCAAGAGGCTGTAATTGAAAACGAGCGAATCCAGTTGAAGCTTAACAGTTACAGCTCCGCAAGCTTTGTTTTGCAACATATCATTCCCAAACCCATCGGGAAAGACAAAGCGGGCGAAGATGTGTATTCTGATGGAACTGGGGTGGGTTTTCATCAAGTACCACCACCTGTTCTTCATAATTACACTAAAAAGCAGTCTGGGTTGGTTGAAATTGAGGAAGAAAAAGAAGTTAAACTTCCGGAGAACATTGATGTTACTTTTATATCATCTGATGATAGTGTTCAGACAGAGATTGTTAAGAGTACAGCTGAAAGTGTTTTGATGTCTGATTCACCTGAAGATGATGGGTGTTTCTTGGACAAGTACATTCAGAAATCAAAATCCAAAAACAACTTAAGTGATGAACCGGGTCTTGTGATGTACAAGATGGCTGGATCTGATAAGTTGTATTCGGATTCTGAATTTCCGATTGAGAATGTTAATGTGAAAAAGTTGACAAATGTTTTCAAATTGGTTGAATTTGAGTTGTCAGAAGTGAACAGTTTGTGTCAAACAAAAAGGCAAATGAATTTTGAGAAAGATAAAGTTTATTACAAAAAGCCTGTTGTTCCACCACGTTTCTATAATAACAATCGAAACAATTGGTCGGGTGGTTATCGGGGTGGTAATAGTTATCAGAAAAAGAGTTTTCAAAACAAAAGGTTTGCTGAAAAGAAGGTGTTTGTGAACAGTTCAAGTTCACTTGCTGATGAAGAGAATGAAATTTTTTCAAAATCAAATAAAGAGTTCTTTGAGAAAAGAGCTTCACATTATCAGTCTGAAGGCACAAGTCAAGTTGTTGATACTCGTACATGTTTCAGATGTAATCAATTTGGTCACATTGCACGAAAGTGTAACAATGCGAAGCCTAAGACTGAAAATGTGAAGATTCAAAAGGGTAAAGCACCAATTGTTGTTGAGAAAAAGGATGTGAAAAATGACAACATCAAAGTGAAAAATGAACCCGTAATGAAAGTGGTAACTAAAAATGATAAATTTTATAAGCGGGTTGCATTATCTCAACAAGTTTGGAAACCAAAAACTGAAATGAAAATTTCAACTTCTGAAGTGAAAAAGGCTGAAGAATCAATTTCGGTTGATTATGATGCAAATTTTCCACCTTTGAAGGCTGAAAATTTCAAAATTCAAATTGCGAGAGTCAAGGTTACACCTAAGGCTGATGAGGCCTGGGTGGACACCATGTTCGAATAAGCAGTTTGAAGTGCCGGAGCTTCCCGGATCGCGAAGCATGAATCGGCATCTTTATTAAAGTTGGTTAATTTGAAGGTTGTTATGTGCAGGATCTTCCAAGAGCCATTTCAAGATGGATCATGGATAGTGGCGCATCTCGACACATGACAGGAAAAACTGCATTACTATATGATGTAAAGAATATCAATGGTGGTTATGTGGGATTTGCAGGTCATGAAGGTGGTAGAATTGTTGGTGAAGGAACGTTATCCAATGGGATTGTGACGTTTGAGAGAGTTAACTACATCACTGAGCTGGAGAACAATCTGCTTAGTATCTCACAGATTTGTGACAATCAGTATACTACTTATTTCACTGATGAAGAGTGTTTGATTTTGAAACCTGGTTTTGTTGTTCCTGAAGATTGGATTATCATGAGGGCACCTAGAGTGAATGATTTATATGTGTTAGACATGAGTGTAGCAACTACAACTACTGGTCAAGCACATTGTTTCGTGTCTAGAGCAACTAAGAAAGAATCAAGATTGTGGCACCGAAAGATGGGGCATATTCACCTAAGGAAGATGAATCACTTGGTACACAATGATTTGGTATTGGGAGTTAATATCAAAGGTTTTCATCTGGAAGGGGAGTGCATTAGTTGCATCAAAGGCAAGCAGAAGAAAAAGTCACACCCTACAAAGCAAGTCAATTCAGTTTCGAGACCGTTGGAAAGACTTCACATGGATTTGTTTGGTCCAGTGAATGTCAAAAGTATTACAGGAGATTACTATTGTTTGGTCGTTACTGATGATTATTCCAGATTTTCGTGGGTTTCTTTCTTGAAGACGAAAGATGAAACATTTAACAGTTTGATGGGTCTGTTCAGAAAGATTGAGAATTTGTACCAAAGGCGTATCAAGAGAATTCGTAGTGATAATGGTACTGAATTCAAGAACAGCAACATGGAAGAATTTTGTGATGAAAGAGGTATTTTGCATGAGTTTAGTGCTCCGTACACTCCGCAGCAGAATGGAGTCGCAGAACGCAAAAACCGGACGCTAATCGAGACGGCTAGAACTATGCTCGCAGATTCAAAGTTACCGATTAATTTTTGGGCTGAAGCTGTTTCCGCTGCATGCTATACTCTCAACAGGGTTCTTACTGTCAAGAAGTTCAACAAAACATGCTTTGAGCTAATCAATAATCGCAAACCGAATTTGAAGTATCTAGAACCGTTTGGGTCACCTTGTACGGTTATAGAGCCTTTTGGAAAGTTTGGTCCGAAGTGCATTGAGGGAATATTTGTTGGTTATGCCAATTCATTGCGACGTGTCTTCGTTCCAAGTGAAAAGCGGATTATTGAAGCTGCAAATGTTGAATGTCAAGGTTATACTATGCCGCCGCAGAATCCTGGTGATTCATGGCGTTATCATTATGACAAACTTTGGGATTCGTTTGACATGAGAGAAGAATCAGAGGATGATGAAGATTTCTTTGATGAGTTGGATATTTTGCGTGAATATGAGTCGCAGTTAAGATTCCCAGCTGAGTATTCGAGGAGACCACGGGAAACTTCAAATGATGATGAAGCAGGTCCAAGTAATGCTGGTGAACATGATGATGTCCAACAGAATGAAGTTGCTCAGGATAATCAGTCGGTTCAGAATGATAATCTAGAAGCTGAATACATGCCAGTATTTGATCATGGTGATTCAGATTCAGATTCTGAGGCGGAGCAAATTCAGATTTCAAGTCAAACAAACCAAGTTGGTGAACAAGATGCAGAGCAGAATGTTACTAATCTGGAGGGAAATGTAGATGTTCCAAGCGAAGTGATGCCGCGAACTTTTTCATATCATCCAGAGGAGTTGATCATAGGAGAATTGCAGACAGGCGTTCGCACTCGAAATCAGATTGATAAAGGGCTTACATGTTTTTATACAAAAGTTGCTCCTTTGCAAACTGAATTCTCATTAAGTTGTTTTATCTCGCAGGTTGAACCAAGAACTTACAAAGAGGCGCTTACTGAAGACTCTTGGGTCAATGCAATGCAGGAGGAACTTAGTCAATTTGAGAAATTGGGAGTGTGGAAGTTAGTTGATTTGCCGGATGGTCAGAGAAAGATTAATACCAAGTGGGTGTTTAAGTGTAAGAGGGATGATAGAGGAGTTATCGTAAGGAACAAAGCTCGACTCGTTGTTCAGGGATTTAGTCAACAGGAGGGAATTGATTTTACTGAAGTCTATGCTCCTGTAGCACGACTAGAGGCTATCAGAATTTTCCTAGCATTTGCGTCTTGGAAGAACTTTAAAGTTTATCAGTTAGATGTTAAATCGGCTTTTCTCTACGGGAAGGTTAAAGAGGAGGTTTATGTCGGTCAGCCACCGGGCTTCACCGATCCAATCCACAAAAACAAGGTCTACTTATTGGACAAAGCGCTGTATGGTTTACACCAGGCCCCGAGAGCCTGGTACGAGACTTTGTCTCAACACCTACTAGCCAACAAGTTCATTCGTGGAAAAGTGGATGCCACTCTCTTCACAAAAGAGGTCGATGGTCATCTTTTGATAGTTCAGATTTATGTGGACGATATAATCTTTGGGTCGACAAATGAAAATCTATGCAAAGATTTTGAATCAGTGATGAAGCAGAAGTTTGAAATGTCATCAATGGGGGAGATGAAATTCTTTCTGGGATTACAAGTTGAACAACTTCCTGAGGGAATTTTCATTCATCAGTCAAAGTATGTTCATGATATTCTAGAGAAATTTGGGATGTCAAGTTCTACTCCAGCTGCTACCCCACTTGCAACAAATCATGGGATTCACCCAGATCTCACCGGAGACAGGGCTGATGAAACATTTTACAGATCCATGATAGGTTCTTTAATGTATCTAACTGCTTCACGTCCTGATATTATGTACCCAACGTGCCTCGCAGCAAGATTTCAGTCTAATCCTAGAGCATCGCATATGATCATTGTGAAGAGGATATTGCGCTACCTGAAAGGAACTCCTTCATTGGGGTTGTGGTATCCTAGGAAAGGCGACTTTACGCTCGAAGGGTATTCCGATTCGGATTTCGGATGCTGCAAAGTCAATTCAAAATCAACAACTGCAGGATGCCAGTTCTTTGGTCCTAGATTGGTTACCTGGCAGTGTAAGAAACAAACGTCTGTGGCGTTATCTACTTGTGAAGCGGAGTACGTTTCTGCTAGCAGTTGTTGCTCTCAGATCTTGTGGATACAGCAACAGATGCGCGACTACGGTTTGCAGTTTCTTAACACACCTCTTTTTGTTGATAATGAGGCCGCAATAAATATAACTAAGAATCCAATACATCACGCTAAAACTAAACACATAGAAATTCGTCATCACTTTATTCGTGATTGCTTTGAGAAAAAGTTGATACGAATTGAGAAAATCCACACTGATGAACAGAAAGCTGATTTACATACCAAAGCTTTTGATAAAAATCGGTTTAAATATTTGTTAAAACTGAATGGTATGAAGCTTCTGTCGGTGTCGGATGGCATAATTGGCGTTGATGAGAGTACTGTTGCGGATGAAGACGAGAAACAATCTGCAATGGTTTGTCGAATTTTTACTTGTTTTGGTATTTAGGGGGAGTAGATGTTTGTACATAGTTTTTTTTCAGAAAATACAAAAACAGTAAAAAATGCAAAAATACAAAAACATGATAAAAAATGAAAAAGAGCTTGTATATAGGGAAAATGATAGTACATCAGCTAGACGATTACAGTATGCTAAAGATTTGAATAGTATAAAAGAGTTAAACAATCTCACTGATGATGTGTCGATAGGTTTTCACACATTTAGTAGATTTATTTGGGATATAAACCTAAATTCAAACTTGTGAATTTGTGGGGAACACTACTTGGATATATAGGTATCCCCTGAAATCTCGTTTGAAAGGTCTCTTAATCTGATATACTAGGTCTTTATACTCTATGATATCTGGGGTATTATTCCGGGACTTCTGCTGAACGGTAGTTCGGACCTAGTCCTTGGCTAATACTTGCTGCAATGCTTGAAACACAGCATTAAACCCTCAGCATGCTGAAACAATAAAATTGATATATGCTGCTGTTGTATGCAAAAAGATCCTCTAAAGGGGACACACCGAAAAGTCGAAGCTGATATCTCTCTGCGTATACGGAAGTATCGACCTGAGATCCCTCGGCCCTCGCATACCTAAATTATATACAGATATCATTGTAGTATTCTCACCTGTAAGACTGATTATTGGGATTCTGGATACGAGAGTATATTCAAGAGGTGGGACACATGAATGATCTAAGTTCTTAATTCATCTAAATCGTATCCTGAGTAAATTGAAATTTGTGTGGGAATTTAAGATGGATCAGTATATCGACAATCGAGGTGAATTGTTTAAGTCTGAGTATGAAATGTAGCTTAACGGTACTTGTGATTTGTCTGAAAAGCTGATATGATTCCCTGACACGCTCACCAAAAATATGTTTGTAAATAGTTTACTTAGTTTATTTTCTGCAATTTAAGTTTTCTGTATTTCATTTCTTAGTTTAGAATACTTTGATAAAATCCAAAAAAAATTTATTTCTGCTTTATTTTCCGACAAACCAAAGTGGAAAGTTGATTGTTGGATTCTCAGATGTTTGAAGCAGATGCAGGAGATTCTGGACTGAAGAATGAGGAGAGCTTATCTTTGAAGAAGTTTAATTTGTTTGAAAAGTTAAAAACAAGTTCATTAATTTGATACTTGTTATTTTCAGAAAATGTTTGAAATTGTTATTTTAAAATCAGTTTGTTTCGTCAAATGATCAACCAAGGTCATTAATTTGGACTTGGTAGATTAATCAAGTAATCAGGGTCATTAACTTGGATCTGAATACTTGAGTGGATTTCTAAAACTGATTAAGTTTGTGGGTTATGTTTGAAAAATAGAATTGTAATGTTTGTTGGTTGAGTAACAGGATTGGTCTTCATTATTCCCAATGGAAGCAAATTGTCAAAGCTTGAACCAGATATCTCAGATTCAGCATATCGAGAGGGGGAGTCTGTGAAAGGGGGAGTCTGGATCAACAGTATATGGGAGTGTGAAGATAGAGTGCTTATGATGAAAAGACAGAGTTAGAGAAAAGACTAAGACTGAAGACTCAGGATCTGAAGACTACGTCAACATCCAAGGGGGAGTCTGTTGATGTACAAGAATGTCTGTTGACTGCATCTTCATCAAGTCTTAAATCAAGAAAGTCAAGATTGGATCTTAAAAGTCAAATTAGGGTTTAGTTTTGATTTTAGGAAGTGTTTTAAAGGGTTCCGTTTGAAATAGAGGGTTCCGTTTGAACATGTCGTTTGAGATTAAGGGTTCCGTTTGAATCATGTCATGTTAAGTTCAAACGGAAGGGTCTATGTCTATAAATAGGTGTGTGATAGTCTCATTTCAAATGAAACAGTGGAATGGTTGTGTGTGTGAGCGAAGGTGCTGCCAAAATTTCATCAGAACGTATTGTAAAAGCTCACGGTTGATAATAGAAAGAAAGATTAAAGGATACAAGTTGTTTTGGACGTTGTTTACTTTGATTCCGCCTTAGTAATCGATGTTGAACTACCTTAACTGACTTTCAGGGTCACGTACACGATCCAACATGAGGAAGAAAATGAACCAACTAACAATTCTTCTAAAAAACCCAATTTTGAAAAACCCGAAATTAATAAAGAAAAAGAAAAGAAAAATGAGGATGAGGGATCTAGTCAAGTACCATTTCCCTCGGCTTTATTAGATCTGGGTAAGAAAAATTTTATTTCAAAACGGGGTCCTCAAAAGGAAGAAATGTGGGAGGTTTTTAAGCAAGTTAAAATCAATCTTCCTTTACTTGAAGCAATAAAACAGGTACCCGCTTACGCCAAGTTTTTAAAAGAATTATGTACTCAAAAGAGGCAACAAAAAGTGCCTAAATTGGTTGACTTGACGGAGCAGGTAAGCGCGGTTCTGAAAGGAGATCTTCCTCCTAAGCTACAAGATCCGGGAACGCCTCTTATAAATATTCAAGTAGGAAATTTTCAAACCGCAAGGGCGTTACTAGATCTTGGGGCCGGAGTAAGTATCTTACCGGGGGGGTTATATGACCAATACGACTTTGGTCCAATGAAACGGGTTGAGACAACGATGGTATTAGCCGATTTTTCTCATAAACTTCCTCGGGGTATTGTACGGGATGTGATAGTTAAAGTTGATGAGTTTTATTATCCCGTGGATTTTCTTGTGTTAGATTACTCATCCGCGGACCCAATTCAACAACAAAATGTTATCTTGGGTCGGCCATTTTTGAACACCGCACATGCCGTTATTGATTGTCGATATGGTACGGTCGACATGACATTCGGTAAAAGAAAGATGAGATTAAATGTTTTTACTAACGGTGCTAACGTTTATGGTGATGAGTGTTTTCTAGCAGATTTCATAGATGGATACGATCCAAAGGAGTTCGAGGAAGAGATTTTGGGTTCGTGTGTTTGTGATGTGTCTTTGCAGGTTCATGCATGTCAGTTAGAAATGGAAGAGAAGGAGCAAGAAGCTCTCGCGGTGAAAGAAGGAAGACCGCCATGGACCCACCAAATGGAAACTCTACCGGTGGGAATAGATTCGGGTACAAAACCTTCATTGGAGTGTCCACCAAGTGTGGAATTGAAAGAGCTACCGAAACATTTAAAGTATGCATTCTTGGGGGAGAATGACACCTTACCGGCGATCATTGCTTCTAATTTGGCGGAAGCTCAAGAAGAGGATTTGATACGGGTTTTGAAGGCTAATAAGGCGGCAATTGGATGGACGATAGCCGACTTGAAAGGTATTAGCCCATCCATTGTAATGCACAAAATCATTACAAGTGAAGATGCGAAGCCAACCCGTGAGACACAAAGAAGGTTGAACCCGAATTTGAGAGAAGTGGTCAAGAAGGAAGTTATCAAGTGGTTGGATGCGGGGATCATTTATCCCATTTCGGACAGTGCGTGGGTAAGTACGACTCAGGTAGTACCTCAAAAATCTGGTATCCAGGTAATAAAAGATGAACAAATCGCCACCCGCCCGGTCACCGGGTGGCGAGTTTGCATTGATTATAGAAAATTAAACGCCGCTACCTCCAAAGACCATTTCCCGTTACCCTTCATTGACCAAATAATTGAAAAACTTTCGGACCAAAAATACTATTGTTTTTTGGATGGGTATTCGGGTTATAACCAAATTGCTATTCACCCGGACGACCAACACAAAACCCCGTTTACATGTCCATATGGTACATTTGCTTTTCGACGAATGCCATTTGGACTATGTAATGCCCCGGCCACATTTCAAAGATGTATGATTAAATGGTCGGGGAATCTCTTGAAGTATTTATGGATGATTTTTCCATATTTGGCCCAAGTTTCGACTCTTGTCTTGACGAATTGGAAAAAGTTTAAAAAAGGTGTGTTGAGACAAACTTGGTGCTAAGTTGGGAAAAGAGCCATTTTATGGTTTAAGAGGGTATTGTGTTGGGACACGTAATATCGGACCGGGGAATGGAGGTAGACAAGGCAAAAATTCGGGTAATTTCATCTCTACCCCCACCAAAGAATGTTAAGGGGGTGAGATCATTTTTGGGACATGCGGGGTTTTATAGAAGATTCATCAAGGGTTTTAGTGTAATAACAAAACCTTTATGTAACTTCTTATTGAAAGATGTTCCATTTGATTTTACTGATGAATGTTTGCAATCGTTTCGTGCGTTGAAGGAACAGTTGGTGAAGGCTCCTATCTTGCAACCACCGGATTGGTCGAATCCGTCTGATATTATGTGTGACGCTAGCGACACGACCATTGGAGAGGTTTTGGGTCAAAGGGTCGATAAAAAGCCAGTGGTAATTTACTATGCAAGTAAAACTTTGTCCGAGGCGCAACTAAATTACACCACAACCGAGAAAGAATTATTAGCGGTGGTGTATGCCTTGGACAAGTTTAGATCATACATTTGGGGGAGCAAGGTGATCGTGTATTCGGATCATAGCGCGGTCCGATACTTAATGGAAAATAAGGATGCAAAGCCCCGGTTGATTCGTTGGGTGCTTTTGTTGCAAGAGTTCGATCTAGAGATTCGGGACAAAAAGGGGTGCGAAAATGTTGTTGCGGATCATTTGTCCCGGATCCCATTGGAAGGTGTTGATGACCCGAGTGAAATTAATGTACGGTTTCCCGATGAGAAATTGTTAGCCGTTTCTACTTTTGTTGCACCTTGGTATGCCCACTACGTGAACTATTTGGCCAAGGGTGCAATTCCAAATCATTGGACGAAGAAGAGACGACAACAATTTCTAAGTCAAGTAAAACAATACATTTGGGATGAACCGGATTTGTTCAAAATTGGACCCGATCAAGTGATAAGAAGGTGTGTTCCCGAAACTGAAGTTCAAGAGATTTTGACCCATGCTCATTCGTCGGCATGTGGAGGGCATTTTAGTGGGAACAAGACGGGTTACCGGGTGTTATCATGTAGGTTTTATTGGCCTACAATTTTCAAAGATTCTTGTGAGTTTTCCCGA
Source organism: Helianthus tuberosus (assembly GCA_030545235.1). NCBI lineage: Eukaryota > Viridiplantae > Streptophyta > Magnoliopsida > Asterales > Asteraceae > Helianthus > Helianthus tuberosus. The sequence continues at coordinate 211,045,837 of CM060423.1, forward strand.
AATTGTATCAATTGTCAAAAATTTGGAAGCATATCGAAGCGGGATGATATGCCTTTGCAACCAATTTTGGTGGTTGAGGTGTTTGATGTTTGGGGGATAGATTTTATGGGTCCGTTTCCTAACTCGAATGGATTCTTATACATATCGGTTGCAGTTGACTATGTTACGAAGTGGATAGAAGCTATCGCTACAAGGACCAATGATCATTCCGTTGTATGTAAGTTTGTGCAATCCAACATTTTCGCTCGATTCGGTGGGCCAAGGGTGATAATAAGTGATGGCGGTTCACATTTCAAGAACTTTAATTTCGGGAAATTGTTAAAAAGATACAATGTGAACCACCGAGTGGCGACACCGTACCATCCGCAAACAAGTGGACAAGTTGAAGTGTCCAAAAGCCAAATTAAATAGATCCTCATGAAGACGGTAAGAACGGATAGGAAAGATTGGTCAAGTAAACTTGACGATGCGTTGTGGGCATATCGGACGGCCTACAAAACTCCAATTGGTACTACCCCTTATCGAATGGTGTATGGGAAGGGATGCCATCTACCAATGGAGTTAGCACATCGAGCGCATTGGGCCATCAAAACTGTTAATGCGGATTATGACGAAGCGGGTCGAGTGCGAAAGTTGCAATTGAATGAGATCGAGGAGATTAGAGACGAAGCCTACGAATGTGCTTCCGCATACAAAGACAAACTGAAGAAAGTTCATGATGCAAAGCTAAGGAAAAAGAACTCTGAAGTGGGTCAAAAGGTGTGGTTGTACAATTCGAGGTTGAAGATGTTTGCGGGTAAACTCAAAAGCAAGTGGATGGGTCCTTATATCATCCGAAGAGTGGGAAGATTTGGTGATGTCGACATACAAGATGAACAAACCAATAAACAACAAACGGTGAACGGGCATCGGCTCAAACCGTATTTGGAAGGTAACGACATCAACAATCTCGAGCTTAACAAAGTGGGTTACATTCTACACCCATTGGATGACGAAGAAACTTGAAAGAGGCCCAGGTTTGATGTTTTGTACATATTTAGTTTAGTTTGTTTTGGTTTGAATAAAGTCCCGTTTGAAACTTGTGTTCGAAACAAGTGTGGGGAAATCCGTACGAATTTCCCGAACATAGGGTTGAGGACAACACGGGTTTTTAACGGGGGGTAGGGTGATAATTTTCATGTTTTCAAAAAGTTTAAGAAAACAATAAAAATTATAAATTAAAAAAAAAAACATTTTGAGTTGACACTTAATAAAAGGCCGGATCAGATTTGCCCAGTTATCGCCGTAGGTTACGGCACTTTGCCGTAGCTTACGGTGGCCAGTAATAGAAAAAGTTCCCTACGGCACTTCTCTTCTGACCTACGGCACTAGTTTTTCACCCAGACACTGCCGTAACCTACGGCAAGGTGCTGTAGGCTACGGCACCGAGTGAATCAGATGGGTCCCTCTCTATTTCGGCGTTACATATAAAAAAAAGTAAAAAAAAACCGAAGATATAATGATAATAATAAAACAATTAACAACAAACTCTAACCTATTCTCATCCACACATATCGTTCAATCAACCCCAACCACATATCATACTTTTCTTCTCCATCTTCTTCATTCTTCTCAAAGAACCCTAGTTCTCCTTACATTCAAAACTCCATATCTCCCTCATAACTTGTCCGATTTCAGTGATTCTTGAGTCCATTTTGGGTGAAATTTCACAAGGAATCTAGATTTATACTCATATCTCGAAGATTCCTTTGTTTTGGGGTCGGATTTGAGCATAGGGGTGCCGAAATTTTGGGCGTTTTGGTGGGGTTTTGTGTGAACTTGAAGAGCTTGTTATTCTCATCTTCTACAACACCAAGGTATGCAATTTCACTTCATTTTTTGATGTACATTGAGGTTTGTAAGTTTTCATTATGGTTTTTGCTTACACACTTGCTTGTATGAGATAGATGATAGGATATTGTTGAACCATGGGATGTTTGGGTATAAATGTATTTGATGTTTAGTGAAACTTTTTTTGGAAAAATTCTGATTTTTAAAGACATCATGCCGAATTTTTGTTTGAAAAGATGAATATTTGGTTTTTGTACACTTATACCCGTAACATAAAGCAAGTGTGGGAAATTTGTGGAGTTGAACTAACTTGAATTGTTGTGTGGTTTATGAATGTGTGTAGGTATGGTGAAAACAAAAGGTAAAGCGGTTGCAAGTTCGTCTAACGAACCTCAAGGGGAAGAGGAACAAACAAAGAGGAGAAGGTTGGCTCGGATAGGAGACCCGGACTCGGAGGAGGATGCACCTCCAAGGGGTCCGAAACCGGATTGGACATCCGGTTCATTACTAGACCAACCCGCGGAATGGAGAGAGGACTTGTTTCACGAACAAATGAACACGTTGAAGCAAAGGGCTGAGGCATTTATTTGTGAAAAGGAGATCCGGGAAGCGGATTTTGGGCCGTTCGGGATAACGAAAAAGTTTAAAGAATTGGGTTGGGGGCAGCTTTGAAGTGTTACGATGGCGAGGTGAAGAAGATGTATGACTCTCAGATTCAAGAGTGGATGGCTACACTCGAATGTCCCCCGTTTAAGGCCCCACAAAAGATGAAGCTCGTTGGATGGTGTAATGGGGTAAAAGTCGAAATGTCTTATGATTCATTGCGCCGAATAGAGAAGTTTGTTGATCAACCATCGGGTCAAATTAATTAGCTCTTTTATATGTATTCCGCCATTTTCCTACCTTTGTGCCTAACCCCGTTACAACCCGTAAGTCCTTTTGATTCATAAGCATGCTAGATATTTGATAGGAGAAAACTTGATTTTTATACAAGCTTATTGTCGCACACACACACGCGCGCATTGAGTGGTTTAGCATTATATGCTAATATTTCTTGTCACCGAGAGTTTTTGTGAGTGGTGTGTCTTGCGGTATGATTGAAAGTTAGAAGAAGGACGACACGTTTAGCTTGGTTTGCATGATTGATCGCTTTGGTTATGAAATAGTGTTTGAATGGGTTGCTTGGGACAAGCAACGAGTAAGTGTGGGGATGTGACGGGTGGTCCGTAGGACAACCCTTAAAAGGTTTAATACAATGCACATTCTATACTTATTACGGTTAATTGTTTGAACTTGGTAACCACTAGATGATTTGATGTTGCAGGCGTTAAAGTGCTCAAAGTGCGGGATTTAGGAAGTTTGGATGTATGTTAGAAGTTGGTGGAATCGAGAATAGAAGAAATCAAGATTGGATAGAGAAACAAGGAAGATAACCTCAGTCAGCGCCGTAGCCTACGGCTTGGGCCGTAGGTTACGGCATCCACTTTTGCAAAACATCACCCGCCGTAAGACAGTGTCTCGGAGCCGTAAAGACAAGCTGCTCGTCGTAAGCTATAGTGAGCACCGTAGCTTACGGCGCTACGTTAACCCACGTTTGACCATTGCTTGCCGTAAGCTACGACAGGCGCCGTAGCTTACGGCGCCGACTGTCCCAAAGTGTAACTCAAGCATGAAATGCACTCTTAATGATGGTTTTTATGGGTCTTATGATATGTTTTTCAGTTACTCATCACTTTGACACGAATTTGGGCATTGTTGGAGACATTGGGAGCTTGAATAACACTTGTTAATTTCTTGTTTTATGTTGGTGATTCCTTGGAACATTGAAACTAGTATTATGATGTTGATTCAAGCCATGAGTGGCTAAACACTTTGTGATTATCCTGGATTGAAGGTTTGCTTGAGACATTTCATGTTTGAATTCCTAATTTCTAGAATAACAATCTTTATCTTTATGGTTTGTTTGTTATGGTGTGTGGTTGTTTGTTAGTAACTTGTTAATTCTTGCATTGAACTAATTAGAAACCATACGTTCTTGGTGCCGTTGGCAATCGAGATATCATGGGTATAGTTAGGCTTGGGTAAGGGTTGATTGATCATCGGGTAACAACCTCACGTTCTAGGAATCTGAGTACTTAGTTCCCTTTCATCACTGCAAGTAGTTACACATGAGATATGTCTATGTAGTTCTTTCTAGTGGAATGATAACATGAATGTCAATTGAAACCGGAAATCTAGGATGATCATTTGTCTATAATTTGCTTACAACCAAAACTTTCATCTTTGCAATTTAATTAGTTAATATTAGTTTTAAAATCAATCCAATCAAATCAACTCTGGAATTTTATTTTATTTGCATTTAGATTAATTTAGTCAAGTTAGATACTCTCTCAAATAGCACATTTTCCACAAACTCGCTGTGTTCGATACCCACTTTCCGCTAGCTAATTAGTTGTATTTGGATTAAATTTGATTGTGACCACGACATAACGTCACCGGGCCGCCCGGCTGGGACGACATAGTCACCACATGGGCCACTCCCGGACCCATGGGTGGGGCTCGCAACACCCAAATAGATCTATCACTCATGCCCCTCGGTTCTTATACAAGGATTAATGGTCTTAAGTCTTGTACCCACCATTCACATGATCTAACAGTTCATTGCTTAGCTAACCATACCATTTATAAACGTTTGAAACATGTATTTCACCCCCGAAGTTATAAAACCGAAAACAGTTAAAAGAAAAGGGGGACATGAACTCACGGTTTTGCGTAGCTCGTCCTGTAACTCAAAGGTTCTTTCTGCGGTTCGTACAACTACCTACACACGCGTTATGTTTAGTTAGACGGCTAGGTCGTGTAACGACTCTTAATCTTGTTTAAGACTTATTTTGGAATTGGTATACTTTGAGTTATACGTTGGATGTATATTCTATAATTCCAAATTATACAATTATAAGTTAAAATAAGGATATTTGTTAAAAAATAATGTATTTTCCAAGTATAGGTATACTTGTACTTATGTATTTTCTTACTTGTGCATTTTCATAATTGTGTATTTTGCCAAGCATTGGTGGTGTATTCCGGTGTATATTTGTACGTATAGGAATACGTATTTTCTTGTATTTATTAAGTATTTTATACTTAATTTGTGTATAATTTTCCGGAATATTATTTTTATATAATCAAAAATCACCAAATTTATATTCTTAAAATATATATATATTTTAAGAGAATTTTTATAAAAAATATCTATAAACTTTTCTTGGAAAAAATAAGTATACTTCCATATATCTCAAAAATAATACATTTTTAAGATAAAACTTTAGAAAAATATATATTTTTAGTTTTCACCAAAATAATATATTTTTGAATTGTTTAAGAAAATATATATTTTTCTCCACTCAAAATAATATATTTTCTATTTGACAAAACATGATATATTTTGCAATAGTTATAAAAATCCATATCTTTCCGTTTTCTTTGGTTTCAAAAATACCATTTATCATACTTGTCGAGTTATGAATTTATTTCCGGAATATATAATTATAGTCCATACGTCTGTTTGTCCGATTGTCCAATTATCGGGTATAATTTATATATTTATTTTCTTGAAACTTTGGTAATATTTTATATTTCAATTTTTGTTTTTTTGGTGTGTTATATTATTTTCAATTTCCTAAAATAATATAACTAATACAATCAATATACAAGTAACACATAATTTATGACATCTAAATATATATTTTCCTAAATATGTACTTAGTGATTTTTATTAGCAAAAATCAACCTCCAATATTTGTAATTTTTGTGATAAAAGTTATGGCAAATTTTTATATGAAAATCATGATCAAAATTTACTTGTAAACACTTGTTTAAAAATAATTTTCTAAGTGTTTAATTTCTACAAAATTTTTGCCATAGTTTCCCCTTAAAAATGAAGGTTTCCATGCTTAATAGCATATCATTTTCTTTTAAAATTTCATCATCAATCATCAACAATTTACATATAACTTACCATAAGCAAAAAATATGCAATTTCACAATATGTCATGAACTTGAAGTTTAACAAAAATGTGTAGTATTTTAACATGTTGTTTAGTGAGGTTTAGGAACACTAAATCCATGATTATTAGTTTATAAAACCCATTCTTGTGAAGTTTCATTCTTCACAACTTGTATGGTGAGTTTTCAAAAATTAATCTTCTTGTATTTTTCTTGTTACATACACTTTACTAGCTTTGTTTTAACCCTTAAAACATGATTACTTTCTTTAAAAACCAACTTCATGTTAAATATTGTAATAAACTTTAGTTTCTTGAAAATATTATTTTTGAAATCTTTTATTTTTAAGACTTATAACTTGTAGAAATAATCATCATACACTAAAACAAGTTCATCTTCAAGTTCATGATTCACATAAAGGATGATCAACATGATTTTCTCAAGATCCATCCTTACACTTGCTAGATCATGTGTTTAATCATCATCTAGCAAGATTCTTATGGTGATCTACACCATAAACATAAGTAATCATCAAACAAGTTACATACACTAAAACAACTTGATCTTCTTGTTTTTATGCTTTATGTTAATGTTCATCTTTATGTTTTCTTGAGATTCTTTGGATTACCAAGTTACATAATACTTTAACCACTAAAATTAGAAGTAAAAACAAGGTTTAAGGAGCTTACTACTAGCTCTATGGCTACGAAAGAACAAGTATGAAGATGATGAAGAAATAGAGTGGTTAAAAGCTCCAAGAGAAGGTCCTTCCACCTCCAATGCTTCCAAGCTTCTTATATATGCTTAAGACACCTTAGAGAACCCTTAGAATACTTGAGATGGATTGAAAAATGAATGTGTGTGTGTGTGGTTTGAGTCGTAGACAAGGGAGGAAGAAGGATAAGTGGTGGAGTGTTTGCAGGTGATGAATGATCTTGAGTTAAAGACTTGTGGTTTATAAAAAAATCTTCCAACATTCCTTTATCTTATGGTTATTATGCTCCAAATCAAAACAACAATTATAGTAAACAATTTAAAAGAAATGTGGCATGTGGGGCCCCCTCATAACCGGTCCTAATGTGGGGGGGGGGGGGTATTGGTTGGTTTCTAACTTCAAGTTAAGTAATTTGGTTAGAAAGTTAGGGTATTAGTTAGTGTTTTAAGTGTTATAGTGTTTTAGGGTGTAATATGGTGTTGGGTGATCATAACTAGATTGGTAATATTAAAACAATGCTTCTAGTGAAATTTTGGTGTATCGGGTAGTGTCCGGTTGTTCGGTTGGCTACCGGTTCGTTAAGGTTCTAATTTGCGCAGTTTAGTGTGCTTTATGTTGTCTTTTATGACAGTTTTGATTCCCGACACTTATGAAAGTATTCTAGACCATTAAACCATAATTCTGCATTATATTTTGTAGTTAAAATGCTGAATATTGCTGAATTTAGTAAAATTCTGCACTTTTAGTGTATTTCGGACACTTTCTGGCACTTATATCGTCACTTGGAAGGCAGTTTTATGATCCCTACTTTCCTACATTCTATTCTAGTGTAACTCTTGGTTCCGGGGCTCATTCTGTGCCTTAACATCATTTCTGTCTGAGTACTGAACTCCCGTCAGTACTTCTAGTTTGTCTGATAACTGTGCTAACTTTGTTCTGTGCACTAATAGAACCATACTGTGTTGCATGCAACAATGATAAACATTCTTGCAACATGTAATGCATTTGTATGTATGTAACAGAAATCAGAAAATCATTCATCTCGTTAATTCCATCAGGCACAGTCATTAAAGTACAAATTACTGTTTATTATTGTACGGAATACATGGTAATGGGACAGTTGTCACAATTTTTTGGGTTAAAATTATATTATATGAATTTATAGGGTTAATTAGTCAACACGGTTGAGCCGTCCGGTACAACCCGTTTGAACCGGTTGAACCAGTTTTTAGTCTAATCCGGTATGATTTAAAAATCGGTTTTTAAAACATTGGTTGATGGTGGCAGGTGGTGATGTTGGGTGGTGGGTGTGTGAGGGAGATGGGAAGAAAGAAAGACAGATAAGATAGAATTGAAGAGGGTGATGAATACTACTTTATGTATTAAAATATTTTATATAAATAAATGGGTAAAGAGTCTAATTTTCCCTTACATAGGGTTCACTTGGTCAGATTTAACTATGAAAATAAACTGAGTTAAGGCTAGAGGACATAACGTGTAAGGGTTTGTAAACATAGAGTACGTTTTCTATAATTATTGAAGACAAATGACACAATTTGAAATAAATGACATACATAAAGGACGATTTTTGTAATTTACTCTTTTTATTATTTGGTAAAAAATTACATTTATTTAACCCGTACAATATATATGGTTCTTATAGATATAACTTTTTATTATTTAATATAGAAAATTACATTTATTCAACCCGTGCAATAAAATAAGTTTTTAAAGATATATTGTTTTATTATTTAGTATATAAAATTCATTTATTCAACCCGTGTGATACACGGGGTTATAACCTAGTATAATTACAGAATGTGAAGCTGTGCCTAATTTGAATAAATAGATGCCTTTCCATGAAGGGATGCGATGGTGTGGTTAAGGCAACCTAAGTTGCTAATTATTTATATAAGTTTGTACCCATTCGTTTAAAAGTCGTGTCGGTTAGTAATTATACAATTAAGTTTGTATATCTTCATTTAAAAATTGTGTCAGTTAGAAATTAAGACACAACGTAATATTGTCATTTATAATCATAATTTCTAACCAACGCGACTTTAAATGAAGGGGTACAAACCTCAAGTTGGTAAGGGGTATGATACATTTAGAAGTAGTTTGAAGGATTATGACTTTTTGTAAAGGTGTGATGTGTATAAAAGTAGTTTGAAGGGTTGTAACTTTTTGAAGAGGTGTGATCTAAACCATCATGTATAGTGTTTTAGGGTGTAATATGGTGTTGGGTGATCATAACTAGCTTGGTAATATTAAAACAATGCTTCTAGTGAAATTTTGGTGTTTCGGGTAGTGTTCGGTTGTTCGGTTGGCTACCGGTTCGTTAAGGTGTTAATTTGCGCAGTTTAGTGTGCTTTATGTTGTCTTTTATGAAAGTTTTGATTCCCGACACTTATGAAAGTATTCTGGAGCATTAAACCATAATTCTGCATTATATTTTGTAGTTAAAATGCTGAATATTGCTGAATTTAGTAAAATTCTGCACTTTTAATGTATCTCAGGCACTTTCTAACACTCATATCGTCACTCGGAAGGCAGTTTTATGATCCCTACTTTCCTACATACTATTCTAGTGTAACTCTTGGTTCCGGGGCTCATTCTGTGCCTTAACATCATGTCTGTCTGAGTACTGAACTCCCATCAGTACTTCTAGTTTGTCTGATAACTGTGCTAACTTTGTTCTGTGCACTAATAGAACCATACTGTGTTGCATGCAACAATGATAAACATTCTTGCAACATTTAATGCATTTGTATGTATGTAACAGAATCCAGAAATCATTCATCTCGTTAATTCCATCAGGCACAGTCATTAAAGTACAAATTACTGTTTATTATTGTATGGAATACATGGTAATGGGAGAGTTGTCACATTCTCCCCCCGTTAAAACAATTTCATCCCGAAATTCAAGCTATGTTATCGGTTGCAGGGGAGTTGTGAAACAAATGCGGGTACTTTGACTTTGTCACACCCCGACCACGTAAAACAACAAAACGTGGCGGAAACATCGGGGAGTGTTGTAACAGAATCATTGTTTCACAACCATGGATTAAACAGTTTCGTTTTATTGAATTAAATGTATTACATTACATTGGAATTAGAAACAAAACATGAACAAATAAACTTTCATTGTTATTAAGTCGCTAAGGCCTCGTCCATTCCTATGTGAGCGTACACAAATATCATCATCAAATATCACCAACTATGGTACCTGAAACACACGTGAAAATACGTCAGCATAAAAATGCCGGCGAGTACATAGGTTTTATATGAGTGTCAGACTCATGGCTCGTTTTACATGTTACAATTTATAAAATCTTGTAGCCATGATTCTTAACTCCAAAGCATTTGTTTAATTAAATCAAATTGTAAAACATCTCGTAAAAACTCGTTAATAAAACTCGTATGGTTTATATTATTCAGAAAACATCATTGTGTAACATCGTTTCAAAATCGTTTACCCAAGTGATCTAGATAACGCAATGATATATAATGTGCTAAAAGCACGTATATATAGGAAGTACCAGTGGCGTATCCACCATGATTTTAACATATTACACCAGCCCCGTTACCTAATCACTTCCCTACCCAACGGTTCAAACAGTTACAAACGGTTCACATAAATCAAACAGGTACAAACGGTTCACATAAATCAAACAGTTACAAACGGTTTACATAAATCAAACAGTTACAAATGGTTCACATACATCAAACAATTACAAATGGTTCACATACATCAAACAGTTACAAATGGTTCACATACATCAAACGGTTACAAATGGTTCACATAAGTCAAACGGTTACAAATGGTTCACATATATCAAACGGTTACAAACGGTTCAAACAATTCAAAATGTAAAACAACCGGCTAGCATGTTAAGTGGACATACATAGCAAAACATAATGAAATCATGTAATATACACGCACTAATGAACATAGCAAGTCTAGGATATAAAAGCACGAAAACATGAAAGTTACAAGTAGGCACATGTGTTCCACCCCAAAACAGTTTGAAAACAGTAAAAGAGGGGACTTTGTACTCACTTGAGAATGCTTAGAAGTCTTGAATAACTACCAAACAAAGCTAGAGCGATCACGGAAATCAATCGACACCTAATATAAGTAACTACGTAAATAAATCGGACCTAAATCAGAAGATTGGATAGGATGAGGTTTCGTAAACCAAATGAGTATTGGAACTCATATGATATGGTTTAACAAAGCCTACATACTAAATCGAAACCTAACCTAAGTGCTTACGACCCATTACGACCCGTTTAGGTAGCTTACGCTACTTTAACGCGTCGTTCGCGTAAAACGCGTTCGGAACCCCTAACTAGTCCTATGACAAGTATTATATGCCTAAACATGTTTTATTATGTTGCAAAATCAGTTATGTGACAAAATTTTAAGTTACATATGCTTAATTACCAATTATACATGAAAAGGGCATTTTGGTCATTTTACCTAAGGCATATAAACTACCTATCATACAACTACTTAAACGAAGTGACCATAAGGTATAACCTCGGAAAGTTATTCCCTATACAACTATGGTCACAATATATGCTTGGTCGGATCCTAATGATCGACCAAACGGGTCGGGTTTGAAAGTCTAAGCGGTTGTTTAGACCGCTTATCTTACGACCCTATACAAGCACTAATCTAAAAGTGACGAGTTAAACATGCTAAAACATGTTTAACAAGGTTTAAAAACAAGTTTGATATCAAGACAAAGGGTCTTGATACCCAAGAGTAGTTTGGTTACAAAATACGCATAAACGCGTATTCTGGCCGAAACTACGACTCGTCACTATACCTAATCAACGTGGTAATCAGTAGGTATAGTCACACGGTACTATAACCATCATGATTACGCTCATGTTGCGAAGTTCAACGAACTTCGTGTTGACCAACTCGTGGTCAATGCAGAAAGTCAAACACTGTTTGACTTTAGTGCTAAAAACGCATAAAAAGCACGAAAGAGACTTACAAAGGGTCCAAGCTAGGAAGTTTTGATTCAAACAACTCAGGTATGAAGTAATAACTTCAAATTAGAACTGATTGAACCAAAGTGTGAGTTGAAATAAAGTGAAGGCATGGGTTTATATAGGATTCGGTAAACCATTAGGATCGTTCCTCGCATTTCGTGCTTTGATCTTGGCCCTCCACTTAGGCTCATGGTTTTCAAAACCATGGGAATGTTTAAAACCAACAAATTTAAGCCCATAGCATCCAAAACCAGCCATTAAAACCATCAAAACTTCAAAATTGGACTAGGTTCATTGAATCTGCCAGAAATTTCAAAAATGGTCCCTACACTTGTAAAACTTGATTTTTTTGGCACTTTTAAGCCCCGTTAACCCCATTTCAAGGCTCTAAAATGGAGTTAAAGTATAGGGAACTTGAAATGCGCTCAAAAATATCTCGTATATCGGTTCGTTTGGTCGTACGGTTGCGTTGTTTGGTTAATTACGACGGAAATCGTAACGAACGCAAAAACGATCCAAATTACGCGACGAATGGAATTTTATCATGCCAATCACGAAAATAAAATATTTTAATGATTACATAAATTTTTGGATATCTGGATATATTAAGAACGTAAGATATGCGCGAAAATGCAAACTTATGCACTTTTTGACGCTTTTGGTCCCTATTGATCAAGAAAGTTTATTTTTGCGCACAAAACACCTCAAAGCCTATTTCTAAGCTATGTAAAGGATATTTAGGGAATATTTAACTTATGATCAATTTCTGGAATGTTCGTTACAGTACAAATCGGCATACTTTCACAGTTTGTCGAAATTAGTCCCTGTAAGCGAATAAACTTGATTTCGCCACACCAAACCTTCCAAAACTTATTTCTAAGTTATGTAAAGGTTATTTAAGGTATGTTAAGCCTATGTCACTGTTCCGGAGTGTTTGTTGTATTAAACTGGTTATATTTACGCATCAGTTCGCGTATAACATTCCAGAAAGCGATTTAAAGCTCGAAATCGATCAAGAATGATATGTGCAAACGATACACATATTTTTACAAATCCCAAGTATGAAACACAATATTTCATTAATTTGGTATTTGTTTGATGGTCGCAGTGACACAGGTGTCACAGTCTCCCCTACTTTAGGAAATTTCATCCCGAAATTTATTCGTAGGAGTCTGTCTGTGACGCTGTGTTAATTAATTGTCTTGCATGGAATCTAGGGTGTTTATCTATTTGCGTAGAATAACCCATCAAAGATACGCAAGGCATAATCCTGTCATTTCTCTCAATCGGACATTCTTCAGAAACGAAAATGATCGGACGGAGTCATTTTCCCTCAATGGGTATTCTTCATAATGGAAATGAAGTAATAATCAAGGATATTCATTTCCCCTCGATGGATATTCTTCAGAAACGAAAATGAACGGAATGAGTCATTTTCCTCAATGGGTATTCTTCAGAAATGGAAATGAAGGAATAATCAGGGATATTCATTTCCCTCGATGGATATTCTTCATAAACGAAAATGAACGGAATGAGTCATTTTCCTCAATAGGTATTCTTCATAAATGGAAAGGAAGGAATAATCAGGGATATTCATTTCCCTCGATTGATATTCTTCAGAAATGAAAATGAACGGAATGAGTCATTTTCCTCAATGGGTATTCTTCAGAAATGGAAATGAAGGAACAATCAGGGATATTCATTTCCCTCGATGGATATTCTTCAGAAACGAAAATGAACGGAATGAGTCATTTTCCTCAATGGGTATTCTTCAGAAATGGAAATGAAGGAATAATCAGGGATATTCATTTCCCTCGATGGATATTCTTCAGAAACGAAAATGAACGGAATGAGTCATTTTCCTCAATGGGTATTCTTCAGAAATGGAAATGAAGGAATAATCAGGGATATTCATTTGCCTCGATGGATATTCTTCATAAATGGAAATGAAGGAATAATGAAGGATATTCATTTCCCTCAATGGATATTCTTCAGAAACGAAAATGAACGGAATGAGTCATTTTCCTTAGTGGGTATTCTTCAGAAATGGAAATGAAGGAATAATCAGGGATATTCATTTCCCTCGATGGATATTCTTCAGAAACGAAAATGAACGAAATGAGTCATTTTCCTCAATGGGTATTCTTCAGAAATGGAAATGAATAGGGTTAACTCATGACAAAACTTGCTGTGATTTCTGTGCACTAAATTCCATAATTATGTATGCATCCATAATTACGTAATTCCTTGCACAGTCCGCACAGTTTGTTTTGTAATGTGAAGGGGATAAATTTATGGAACAATCTTGAGATAACTTTAATTATGTCACACATAAACACATAAGCACATAATCGTTTTCTTGATTATTAATTTGTTATTAACTTGTTGTCGATTGAACATGGGTATTCAAGGTACACCAGGAACCACTCGATGGACTTCAACGTCCTCAAGAATTTATCTGAAAAGATAGGATGATTTTCCAAAAATTCGATTTCGTTTTCAAGGAAACGTAACATTCGAATTAAGGTACATAACAATTTAGGACTTACGGAAATACCCTTAGGTACCCTATTAAGGATTTATAGTGGTACTTTGGGTATTTGTCCAGAGTTGTAACTTGCACCTTGTACTTCGTTTCCTTGGAGGAAACGGGTACTTAGGATTTTCGTGGAAAACGCAAGAGATCATAAAATGGAAGAATTTTGGGGGTAGTCTGATCTTCAAGGTATATGATTCCTTGATTGTCGGTATCGTAGGGGATATGTTGTTTATACATGCAACCACATAAATACATTGCAATGTAAATAAAAGATCTATTTATAAACAACAATAACAACTGTTTCATGGACCTTGACAACAAAAGAAAATAATACATAGGACTTGATTATTTCTAAACAGCGTTGTCTTCTGGTCAAATGCTCATCCTTGTGCTGGATTTGCATTAGCAAGCCTTAGGCAATTTCTTCGGAAATGACCCATCTCGCCACAGTTGTAGCAAGAATCTGGTGGAAAACGAGCTTGAGCAGGATTGTTGTCAGCTTGATTTGGTGCAGCTGCAGCTCGGAAAACTCTTGCTGTATGACCTATAAGTCCATAAATTTGGCATTTGCGGCACTTCACACTAGCATGATGATGAAGGTTACATTGGTTGCACAAGGGTGCAGTTCTGTTGTATGGCTTCCTAGCAGGGGGTTGAGCTGGTTGGTTGGGGGCAGCTTGATCATTGTGAGCAACAACGGCGAAGTTCTGGGAAGCCTTTCGCTTATTTGACTTCTTGGAGGATCCAGTATGTTCATCCTTGGGTTTGGATTCCTCGATTGGTTTCTTATCGCCCTTTCGGAAAAGTTTACCTTTCCTGATCTGAGATTCAGTCAAGGTAGCAGATAGCTCAATGGCCTGTCTAACTGTAGTGGGGTTACTACCAGTCACAATGTCTTGTACTGAGTCAGGGAGGCCATCAATGTACTTTTCGATTGCCCTATCCAAAGGCGTGACCATATTTGGGCATAACAGACTTAACTCCTCATAACGGTCCGTGTAGGCTCGATGCTCACCGCTATCTTGCTTAAGATCGTCGAATTCCCTTTCCAAGGCCCTGATCTCATGACGAGGACAAAATTACCTCATCATTAGAGATCGAAGCTCTTCCCAGGTTTGAGCCAGTGCTACCTCAGCACCCCTATCTCTCATCACACCATTCCACCATGTTAATGCTCGTTTCTCGAAAACACTAGATGCGAATTCTACCTTTCGCTCGTTTGGACACTGAACATGTCTGAAGGTGCTCTCTAGACTCTCGAACCATTGCAGAAGTGCAGTCGCTCCTTGAGACCCAGAAAACTTTGATGGCTTAGCTGAGTTGAACGTCTTGAAATTACAGGGAGCATTATTGTTGTTGAGAGCTTGGTTACATTGAGCAACGATGTTCGGGATTGCAGCAGCCATCTGCTGCATAATGATAGCTGCCAGTTCTTCATTAGGTACTTGATTGTCGCATCGTGGAGGCATTCTAAAAGGGGAAACAAGAGAGAAAACAAGTGATATGGCATTGGGTAAGGATGTTACAATTACCGACCAAAGTGGCATGGGTGATGGTCATTTGTTCGAACCACGAAGCAAACAAACGACACACAAAGGCTGAATCAAAGTAAATAGATCCTCATAATGTATCGCGAAGACATGCTCGCCTATAAGTGGACACTCACCCCAAGAGTTCCCAGGTAAGAGTGACTGGTCCGATACTGCGGATTTGTACGAACACTCTAGCCTTAGACAGAAGACTCGGGGTACAGGCACCCACCCTTCCAGTTTGCACGTGTTCACATTATTTAGACCCAAACTTTGAAGAGATTTTGAAAACTTAGGAGGTTCAAAACCTAGTAATCAATCATCCTAGAACAGATGATTAATTTTCAAAGCGGATTCAAAATTTGTGTTCTTATTGTGGTTGTCACCTAAGGACAAGTGACGGTATTGTTTTAAAATCTAAACACAAGATAACTTGTGTTAGGGTCCTAGGAAGGTTATAGTCTAGGTCAAAGCATTACTAATAACCTAATTCCCTATAACCATTGGCTCTAATACCAACTTTTCTGTCACACCCTGACCACGTAAAACAACAAAACGTGGCGGAAACGTCGGGGAGTGTTGTAACAGAATCATTGTTTCACAACTATGGATTAAACAGTTTCGTTTTATTGAATTAAATGTATTACATTACATTGGAATTAGAAACAAAACATGAACAAATAAACTTTCATTGTTATTAAGTCGCTAAGGCCTTGTCCATTCCTATGTGAGCGTACACAAATATCATCATCAAATATCACCAACTATGGTACCTGAAACACACGTGAAAATACGTCAGCATAAAAATGCCGGCGAGTACATAGGTTTTATATGAGTGTCAGACTCATGGCTCGTTTTACATGTTACAATACTTGTTTAAAAACCTTATTTTGAAAAGTATAGTATTGCGACATAATTAACCAACTCAAATCAAATTGGTTATAATTTATAAAATCTCGTAGCCATGATTCTTAACTCCAAAGCATTTGTTTAATTAAATCAAATTGTAAAACATCTCGTAAAAACTCGTTAATAAAACTCGTATGGTTTATATTATTCAGAAAACATCATTGTGTAACATCGTTTCAAAATCGTTTACCCAAGTGATCTAGATAACGCAACGATATATAATGTGCTAAAAGCACGTATATATAGGAAGTACCAGCGGCGTATCCACCATGCTTTTAACATATTACACCCGCCCCGTTACCTAATCACTTCCCTAACACAACGGTTCAAACAGTTACAAACGGTTCACATAAATCAAACAGTTACAAACGGTTCAGATAAATCAAACGGTTACAAAAGGTTTACATAAATCAAACAGTTACAAATGATTCACATACATCAAACAGTTACAAATGGTTCACATACATCAAACAGTTACAAATGGTTCACATACATCAAACGGTTACAAATGGTTCACATAAGTCAAACGGTTACAAATAGTTCACATACATCAAACGGTTACAAGCGGTTCAAACAGTTCAAAATGTAAAACAACGGGCTAGCATGTTAAGTGAACATACATAGCAAAACATAATGAAATCATGTACTATACGTGCACTAATGAACATAGCAAGTCTAGGATATAAAAGCACGAAAACATGAAAGTAACAAGTAGGCACATGTGTTCCACCCCACAACAGTTTGAAAACAGTAAAAGAGGGGACTATGTACTCACTTGAGAATGTTTAGAAGTCTTGAATAACTACCAAGCAAAGCTAGAGAGATCACGGAAATCAATCGGCACCTAATATAAGTAACTACGTAAATAAACCGGACCTAAATCGGAAGATTGGATAGGATGAGGTTTCGTAAACCAAATGAGTATTGGAACTCATATGATATGGTTTAACAAAGCCTACATACTAAATCGAAACCTAACCTAAGTGCTTACGACCCATTACGACCCGTTTAGGTAGCTTACGCTACTTTAACGCGTCGATCGCGTAAAACGCGTTCGGAACGCCTAACTAGTCCTATGACAAGTATTATATGCCTAAACATGTTTTATTATGTTGCAAAATCAGTTATGTGACAAAAGTTTAAGTTACATATGCTTAATTACCAATTATGCATGAAAAAGGGCATTTTGGTCATTTTACCTAAGGCATATAAACTACCTATCATACAACTACTTAAATGAAGTGACCATAAGGTATAACCTCGGAAGGTTATTCCCTATACAACTATGGTCACAATATATTCTTGGTCGGATCCTAATGATCGACCAAACGGGTCGGGTTTGAAAGTCTAAGCGGTTGTTTAGACCGCTTATCTTACGACCCTATACAAGCACTAATCTAAAAGTGACGAGTTAAACATGCTAAAACATGTTTAACAAGGTTTAAAAACAAGTTTGATATCAAGACAAAGGGTCTTGATACCCAAGAGTAGTTTGGTTACAAAATACGCATAAACGCGTATTCTGGCCGAAACTACGACTCGTCACTATACCTAATCAACGTGGTAATCAGTAGGTATAGTCACACGGGACTATAACCATCGTGATTATGCTCACGTTTCGAAGTTCAACGAACTTCGTGTTGTCCAACTCGTGGTCAAAGCAGAAAGTCAAACACTGTTTGACTTTCGTGCTAAAAACGCATAAAAAGCACGAAAGAGACTTACAAAGGGTTCAAGCTTGGAAGTTTTGATTCAAACAACTCAGGTATGAAGTAATAACTTCAAATTAGAGCTGATTGAACCAAAGTGTGAGTTGAAATAAAGTGAAGGCATGGGTTTATATAGGATTCGGTAAACCGTTAGGATCGTTCCTCGCATTTCGTGCTTTGATCTTGGCCCTCGACTTGGGCTCATGGTTTTCAAAAACATGGGAATGTTTAAAACCAACAAATTTAAGCCCATAGCATCCAAAACCAGCCATTAAAACCATCAAAACTTCAAAATTGGACTAGGTTCATTGAATCTGCCAGAAATTTCAAAAATGGTCCCTACACTTGTAAAACTTGATTTTTTTGGCACTTTGAAGCCCCGTTAGCCCCATTTCAAGGCTCTAAAATGAAGTTAAAGTATAGGGAACTTGAAATGTGCTCAAAAATATATCAGATGTCGGTTCTTTTGGTCGTACGGTTGCGTTGTTCGGTTAATTACGATGGAAATCGTAACGAACGCAAAAACGATCCAAATTACGCGACGAATGGAATTTTATCATGCCAATCACTAAAATATAATATTTTAATGATTACATAAATTTTTGGATGTCCGGATATATTCAGAATGTAAGATATGCGCGAAAATGCAAACTTATGCACTTTTTGACGCTTTTGGTCCCTATTGATCAAGAAAGTTTATTTTTGCGCACAAAACACCTCAAAGCCTATTTATAAGCTATGTAAAGGATATTTAGGGAATATTTAACTTATGATCAAGTTCCGAAATGTTTGTTACAGTACAAATCGGCATACTTTCGCAGTTTGTCGAAATTAGTCCTTGTAAGCGAATATACTTAATTTCGCCACACCAAACCTTCCAAAACTTATTTCTAAGTTATGTAAAGGTTATTTAAGGTATTTTAAGACTATGTCACTGTTCCAGAGTGTTTTTTGTATTAAACTGGTTATATTTACGCATCAGTTCTCGTATAACATTCTAGAAAGCGATTTAAAGCTCGAAATCGATAAAGAATTGATATGTGAAAACGATACACATATTTTTAAAAATACCAAGTATGAAACACAATATTTAATTAATTTGGTATTTGTTTGATGGTCGCAGTGACACAGGTGTCACAGACTTAATCTGGTCTTCACGTTCCCAAGTTAACTCTGGGCCATGACGTGAATTCCAGCAAACTTTGACAAGCTTAATACGACTTCTCCGTGTCTTGTGGACTTTCCAGTCCGTAACCTCAACAGGTTCTTTAGTAAACTGGAGTTTGTCGTTGATGTGAATCTCGTCCGCAGGGATAACAACTGTTTCTTGTGTAGGACTCTTCTTGAGATTAGACACGTGAAACGTGTCATGAACACTGCTAAGTTCTTCAGGGAGTTTCAGCTTGTAAGCAACAGTTCTGATCCTTTCCAGGATCTCAAAGGGTCCAATATACCGTGGGTTCAGCTTTGCACGCTTACCAAAACGTACCACGCCTTTCCAAGGCAATACCTTCAACAAAACCATATCCCAGTTCAAATTCCAACGGTTTCCTTTGCCTATCGGCATAGCTCTTTTGTCTGTCACGAGCTGACTTGATACGATCACATATCTGAACAATCTTGTCTGGTGTTTCTTGAATCAATTCTGGAACAATAACCTGTGTATCTCCGGTTTCCGCCCAACACAACGGGGATCGACACTTACGTCCATATAAGGCTTCAAATGGGGAGGCCTGAATGCTGGTGTGATAACTATTATTGTAGGAAAACTCCACCAAGGGCAGGTGAGTATCCCAACTTCCACCAAAGTCCATCACACAAGCTCGTAACATATCTTCCAAAGTCTGAATCGTCCGTTCACTTTGGCCGTTCGTTTGTGGGTGAAAGGCGGTGCTAAGGTTCAACTGTGATCCGAAGGCTTTCTGAAACATCTGCCAAACTCTTGATACAAATCGACCATCCCAGTCGGATATGATAGAAATAGGCACTCCGTGACGTGCCACAATCTCCCTGAGATAAATCTCCGCTAGTTTCCTCGTGCTATCCTTTTCGCTGATTGGTAGAAAATGTGCAGACTTTGTGAGTCGATCGACGAAATCCATTGAGATTTATTCCCATTTCCAAACGGGAATCTCCGGCTGTTGCAGTAATCCTGACGGTTTCTGATACTCCGCCTTAACCTTGGCGCAAGTAAGGCAGTTACTCACATAAGTAGCGATGTCAGCTTTCATCTTGGGCCACCAATACCAATCCTTCAAGTCTTGGTACATCTTGTCGGATCCAGGATGGATCGAGTACCTTGACTTATGAGCTTCATCCAAAATCAGTGATCGTAGATCACCAAAGAATGGTACCCAAATTCGTTCCATGAAATATAAAGTTCCATCTTCCCTTGGAAACAATTTCACTTCCATACCACGCAGTGACTCGGCTCGTAGGTTTTCTGGTCTAAGCGCTTCTTGCTGTGCTTCAGGGATCCGGGCTGTGAGATCAGGTTGTATTTTCATTTCCAAGGCTCGCACCCTTAGAGGCTTTGCACGCTCCTTACGGCTCAAGGCGTCTGCTACGACATTTGCCTTACCCGGGTGATATTTGATCTCACAATCATAATCATTTAACAGCTCAACCCATCTACGTTGTCTCATATTCAAATCCTTCTGATCAAAGATTGCTGCAAGCTCTTGTGGTCTGTAAAAATAGTGCAGCTAGTTCCATATAAGTAATGACGCCAGATCTTCAACACAAATATCACAGCTCCAAGCTCAAGGTCGTGCGTTGTATAATTCTTTTCATGAACCTTCAACTGACGTGACGCGTATGCGATGACCTTTTCCCGTTGCATCAACACGCAACCAAGGCCTTGTCGTGAAGCATCACAGTACACTACAAATCCATAGGTACCGTCAGGAAAAGATAGGATCGGTGCATCGCAGAGTTTATCCTTCAGTGTCTGAAAAGTTGTTTCTTCTTTCTCTCCCCAATCGAATTTCTTATCTTTCTGAGTTAGGGATGTTAGCGGCTGAGCAATTCTCGAAAAATTCTCAATGAACCGTCTATAGTAGCCCGCTAACCCCAGAAATTGTCATATCTCTGTTGGCGTCTTTGGGGCTTCCCAATTCATAATTGCTTCGATCTTGGCAGGGTCGACATGAATTCCATTCTTATTCACCACGTGACCCAATAATTGCACTTCGCGAATTCAGAATTCGCACTTTGACAGCTTTGCATACAATTGTTCTTTTTTCAACAGTTCCAAGATGGCTCACAGATGTTGCTCATGTTCTTCCTTAGTCTTCGAGTAGATAAGGATGTCGCAATAAACACGATTACGAACTTATCCAAATATGGCTTGCACACCTGATTCATAAGATCCATGAATACAGCCGGTGCGTTTGTTAAGCCAAACGGTATGACCAGGAACTTGTAATGTCCGTAACGAGTCCTAAACGCGGTCTTTGGTATGCTCTCCTCTTGAATCCTTAACTGATGATAGCCAGACCGAAGGTCAATCTTGGAGTAATAGCTCGATCCTTGCAATTGGTCGAACAAGTCGTCAATCCTCGGTAATGGATACCGGTTCTTGATGGTTAACTTGTTCAACTCCCTGTAGTCGATACACATGCGGAAACTACCATCCTTCTTTTTGAAAAACAATACTGGAACTCCCCAAGGCGAGAAGCTCGGCCTTATAAATCCCTTATCCAACAGCTCCTGGAGTTGTGTAAATAACTCTTGCATTTCGGATGGCGCAAGTCTATACGGTGCCTTGGCTACAGGAGCGGCGCCTGGAACCAAATCAATATGGAATTCGACTTGTCTCTGCGGAGGTAGTCCTGGCAAGTCTTCAGGGAAAACTTCAGGATAATCCTTTACTACTGGAATGTCTTCGAGCCTCGGTTGCTCAACTTTCTTATCCACTACGTGTGCTAGGAAAGCAACGCATCCTTTTCGTAAACACTTCTGCGCTTTCATACAATTGATAATCCGTAGGGGCGTATCGTGCTTCTCTTCATGAATTACAAGCGTCTCCCCATTCGCTAACGGAATGCGAATGGTCTTCTCGTGGCAAACTATCTCCGCGCGGTTGCTCGACAACCAATCCATCCCGACAACAACATCGAAGTTCCTTATTCAACTGGTAGAAGATCAATAGAAAATTCGCGTTCTCCCAGTTGCAAAGTACAACCCTTAATTACTTCATTCGCTTCTACCAACTTTCCATTAGCCAGTTCTATTGAGTATGGAACGTCTAGCTTACTTGTAACTAAGCCAAGTGTATTCTTAAAGTCTATGGATACGAAACTAAAGTCGGCTCCGGTATCAACCAGAACAGATGTAAAGCGTTGGTTAATAAGGAACGTACCAGTAACCACGTTTGGATCCTGGCGTGCTTCCCTGGCTCCAATTGTAAACACTCTTCCTCGGGCTTGATTGTTCTTAGGACAATCCCGCTTGAAATGTCTCATTTCACCACAGCCTTGGCCACGACCATTATCGTTCCCATTTCCGCCCTGACCATTGTTGTTGTTTTTTCCTCCACGATTCCCATTACCAGCTTGATTCCCATTCCCATACCGATTTCCGTTTCCTCCCTGATTGTTATTTCCACCCTGGTTCGGGTTACCATTGTCACACCCCAACCGATGGCGGAAACATCGGGGCATGGCACTGAGTGAAACAGATTATCCATGAGTATCCATAACAACTATTCATTACCAGATAATTAAACGTTATGTCCCATACCACAACATATCCAAATAAAAACAGTTATTACAAATAATTGTCTCAAAAACAAATACTGTTTCGACGACTCAAATTTAAGCTTGACATGGCTAGACCCCTGGCTTGATTCACCAAAGCATAGCATTCCTATCATTTCAAACACCTGTCACATTCGTTAAAATAAAGTCAATACACATAGTGTAAAGGTGAGCATACAAGTTTAATAGTATAATAGATTTTGGAATCGTTTACGCATAACCAGCATGTACAAAGTATAATGTGAAGCATGTAAGCTATCGACAAAGATCCTATCAATACCAATGACTGCGAGTAGCGAGTGCGCAACACATGTTAACCACTGCGAACACGTGAAGTAATATCCTTAACAAACCCTGAGTGAACAGGTGCTGAGTCCAAACTATAGTACTATCGTTGCTAAGGCAGGTAGACAGCAATCAATGTGTAAACATAACAAACAGGCATTCATCGAGTCACATATCACATGCAATAGCGGTTAGCGTTAAATGTGTTTGTGTTGTGTGTTCGATGTGATTTGATATAAGTAACGTATGTAACACCCAAAAGTGTGAAGCAAAAAGGGATCGAGTATACTCACAGCGATGGTAGCTATTGGATTGAAGGGAGCGCTAGAGTGAGTCAGCCTAGTTACAAAACGATAGTATAAGCGATAAGTGGCACGTAAGGCGATGCAAGTGCGAAGGGTGTCGAAGTGTCACCCGATCGGATGGCAATCCGATCGGTTGGCCATTCGGTCGGTGGCCACTCGTTTGAGATGGATGTGTTTGTGTATGATGGCTTTGAAGTTTTCGTTGTAACATTTTATAAAAAGAGGAGTATCCTTACCATCCAGGTCATCCACTCGAACGGTCATCCGGTCGGATGGCCGTCCGCTCGGATGGCTATCCGAGTGGAGGTTACAATTTAGTTTAGATTTGTTTAAGTGTGGAATGCATATATGTCACCCGATCGGATTGTCATTCGATCGGATGGCAATCCGATCGGATGGCAGTCCATTCAGTGACTTGCTCGTTTTGATATTTGTTAAGTTTGAAAGTTTGTGGTTTGATCGAGACGGTATGACAACGTGTTAAACAACGGGGAAGCCCCATCAGGTCCAAGTCATCCGTTCGAACGGGAATCACCCTAATCCGATCGGTCTAACTGTTCAAGATGTTTGTTCGTGTTCAACCCGAACTCGGTTGTCTCTTTGGTAGGAATCAGATCTGGGACCGACGCTTCACTAGAGAATGAGTAGAAGGCCTGAGCTAGCTCCGATTCTACCGGTTTTGAATGCATTGAGTGTAAAAGAGTTGAAAGAAGGTGAAGAAATCATCTTTCAATCCTTTTAACCTCGAAAACGTTTAGATCTATGCGAAAACATTGTTTAATCCTGTGGAAATCCTTCAGATCTGAGTTATTCTTGGTGGAATGAGGTCAAAACTTGAAGTTCATAAGAACTCCATGATGACATCACCCTCGAGGAATGAACGGACTTCAGACGGATTCTTTGGTTTGACCCAACTCTTAACTGCTTCGATCTTCGCAGGATCGACATGAATTCCATGACTATTGACGATGTGACTCAAGAATTGGACCTCCTCAAGCCAGAATTCGCACTTGGAGAACTTGGCATAGAGACGGTTTCCCTGGAGTAACTCAAGAACCAAACGGAGATGCTGCGCGTGTTTGACTTTTGATTTGGAATAGATCAGGATATCATCGATGAACACGATGATGAAGCGGTCAAGGTAGGGTTTACACACGCGATTCATTAGATCCATGAAGACTGCGGGGGCGTTAGTCAATCCAAAAGGCATAACAACAAATTCAAAATGACCATAACGGGTTCGGAACGCGGTTTTGGGTATGTCCTCCTCTTGAATTCGGAACTGATGGTAGCCTGAACGTAGGTCGATCTTTGAGAAACACGTAGCACCTTGTAGCTGATCAAATAAATCATCGATTCAAGGCAAGGGATAGCGATTCTTGATAATAAGCTTATTCAGTTCCCGGTAGTCGATGCACATCCGGAACGATCCATCCTTCTTTTTGACGAAAAGGACAGGTGCACCCCAAGGAGAGGTGCTTGGGCGAATAAAGCCTTTATCAAGTAGTTCCTGGAGCTGACTCGAGAGTTCGCGCATTTCAGAAGGAGCGAGGTGATAAGGCGCTCTAGCAACAGGATTTACTCCAAGATTGAGGTCGATTCGAGAATCGATATCACGAGTGGGAGGTAAACCAGGTAATTCGTCAGGGAAAACATTTGGAAATTCGCAAACAACGGGAATGTCTTTCACTCCTTTCTTTTCCTTCTCCGCCACTACGATGTGTGCCAAGAAAGCTTGGTATTCCTTGCGGAGATACTTGCAAGCTTGGACACACGACATGAGTTGTAACTTCTTCGAAGCGACTTCACCATAGACACACAATTGATCACCATTCGCGAGAGAGAAACGAATCATCTTGTCGAAACAAACAATTTCAGCATGATTTTCCCGAATGAAATCCATACCTACTGTGACATCAAAGCTACCGAGTTGCATTGGTATAAGATTAATCGGGAAAACGTGACCGTTGAGATCGAGAGTAAAGTCACGCAGAACAGAACTGACGGTGACGGATTTTCCAGTAGCAACTTCAACGTCGAATGTCGACGGGAGGTTAGCGCATTTACGGTTTAGGAGCCTTTCGAATTCGAACGACACAATACAGTTATCGGCTCCAGTATCAAATAAACACGAAGCATAAATACCATTTACAAGAAATGTACCATTAACCACATTGTTGTCTGCCTGATCCTGACGGGCGTTGATGTTGAAGACTCGCCCGCGGGCTGCTTGTTGAGCTGGTTGCTGCTGCTGCTGCTGTTGCGGTGCTGGCTGCTGCTGCTGTGGCTCTTGCTTAACCACTCTGTTGGGGCAGACATTTGCGAAGTGGTTGGGATCACCACACGCAAAGCAAGCTCTTGCATGAGCAGCGGGAGCCGGAGCTGCATGCTGTCCTTGTGGAGCTGGTAGAGCAGGAGCTTGAGCGGGAACTGGAGCTTGACGTGAACCGGTACGGCAGTTAGCGGTGAAACGGCGGTACATGTTGTAGTGAACACAGAACCGGCATACGATACCAATCGGGTGGTGGTAAGTACAAGTAGGGCAAAGCGGGTGTGGTCCAGTGTATGCACGCTTAGCAGACAGTGCATTGGCCACAGGAGCCGCTGCTTGACGGTGTTGAGGTTGCGGTTGGGCGGGTACAGCTTGAAGTGGTGCGGCAGTGACTGCACAGTTCTTGTTACTGGAGCTATTGCTCTTTCTCTTGCGACGTGAGAGCTTTGATGTTTACGATGCGGCGGTTGTTTCAGTGGTGGAAGCGGTGGTTGCTTGATGAAGACTCTTAGCAGCTTTATCGAAATAACCAGACCTGACTCGCTTATCATTGATCTCAGCGGCGAGCAAGTAGGTTTCCTCAATAGTTGTCTTCTTTGTAGCTTGCACAAAGTCTACAACACAATCCGGAAGAGCGCAGATGTATTTCTTGATCGTAATCTCAAGGGTAGTAACTTGACCTGGACAGATGAGACTCAGCTGCTTGAAGCGAGCAGTTAACCTAGCGTTATCTCCACCATCCTGCTTAATGTGCCAGAATTCATCCTCGAGCTTTTAGAGTTAATGGGGAGGGCAGAACTCTTGCATCATGATGTTCTTCAACTCATCCCAAGACAATCCGAAAGCTGCATCGTTCCCTCGCTTGTTTCTCTCGGCCGTCCACCAATCAAGAGCGCGGGATTGGAAGACGCCAGTAGCATTGACAGTGCGAAGGTCTTCTGGAAAGCCACTCTGGCGCAGGGTGACTTCGATAGAGTCAAACCATTGAAACATGGCCGTAGGCCCATCTTCGCCATTAAACTCTTTTGGACCGCAGGCTTTGAACTGCTTGAAGCTAAAACTCGCTTTAGGGGAATCTGTCCTGGATTCTTCTGAAGATTTGCTGGCGTTTTCGTTCAACTCACTCACAATCTGCGGGATTACTTTAACGACTTGACTTGCAACGAGGGAAGCGAGTCGCTTGTCAGTGAGTTTGCGTTTAGCAGCGCGGGAGCGGAGTGATCCAGATGACGACATTGTCTGCAACAGACATCGCCATAGGACTCAAACATAATTTCGATTAAGTCTAGTATAGTCTATTATCTCTCCCAATGCTACTTATATACGTATAAAGCTCAGGAACACGTAAACATGAAATCAAGTGGGCACATAATACACAGCGACACGTAGTCACATAAGCATGTAGTCCATATAAGCACAGAAGTACACATTCCACATAGCCTACTATATTTTGCACGTATTCACCTACATATAAGGTACATAATCACCTATCTTTCACAGCGACGTAACGCGATCGAGTGCTATGAGTGCGAGTAGGGATTGCGAGTAGTATGTCAAGCGATTTGTTACCGTTTTGAGATAGATGTGCAGTGCGAGTGGTGTGCGTTGATCAAAGCGAACAGTGAAAGCGTTTGAATCACCAATAATCAAAATACATAAACAGATAAAACTACATAAAATCCTCATAAATGCGATAAATCACAGAGTCTACGGGCGCGAATCCAGAATCGAAACACATAAAATCGGATAGAATGTCTTGGGTGTGCTAGACTTTGACAGCCCAAAGTGATTCGACTATTCACAAGGGCTTTAAGTACGCACTTGACCTTCTAGACTGTGCTCTTGCCTCGATTCCGGGCAAACGACAAACATCCTTCCAGTAACGGCGCGTCTCAAGTCGTTGGAGTCCGTCGAGACCTTGGTGAGAGTTTTTGTAAAACCCAAAATATAGAGCAGAACGTGTCGCCAAGATTCGGATTTCACCCCTAACTTAACAACTGCATTCCTGATTGTGTGATAGAAAAAATAGGGAAAATCTGCATCGAAGTATGGATTTCACTCCTGATTCAACGCAATTTCTCGTGTTTATAGTAAAAAGTCGTGTTAGGCGGGGGATTTAATCGAGAGTTTACGGCTTTCACACCTATTCTCGACCTAATCACCACGCCCCTACACAGGAAATTTTGAAAATCGTGCGGGTTGCCAGTCTTAGGAAAGTCTGACCTTGCGCGAAGTGGTAATATGCGATGCCTTGCGCAAGAGTGTGATGTACAGCGAGTTCGAGCGAAAATAGCAAGTAAACTCGTGCAGGAACCCTACGGGGTTTGCACAAGTCGGTTTGTCGGTACTTAAGCTATAGACTAGGTCGTTTCTAAGACATCGACCCGGACAAGGTCGAGTCTTGCCTAATTCCCTATAGTTATGGCTCTGATACCAATCTGTCACACCCTAACCGATGGCAGAAACATCGGGGCATGGCACTGAGCGAAACAGATTGTCCATGAGTATCCATAACAACTATTCATTACCAGATAATTAAACATTATGTCCCATACCACAACATATCCAAATAAAAACAGTTATTACAAATAATTGTCTGAAAAACAAATACTGTTCCGACGTCTCAGATTTAAGCGTGACATAGCTAGACCCCTAGCTTGATTCACCAAAGCATAGCATTCCTATCATTTCAAACACCTGTCACATTCGTTAAAATAAAGTCAATACACATAGTGTAAAGGTGAGCATACAAGTTTAATAGTATAATAGATTTTGAAATCGTTTACGCATAACCAGCATGTACAACGTATAATGTGAAGCATGTAAGCTATCGACAAAGATCCTATCAATACCAATGACTGCGATTTGACTGCGAGTAGCGAGTGCGCAACACATGTTCACCACTGCGAACACGTGAAGTGATATCCTTAGCAACCCCTGAGTGAACAGGTGCTGAGTCTAAACAATAGTACTATCGTTGCTAAGGCAGGTAGACAGCAATCAATGTGTAAACATAATAAACAGGCATTCATCGGGTCATGTATAACATCCAATAGTGGTTAGCGTTAAATGTGTTTGCGTTGTGTGTTCGATGTGATTTTATATAAGTAAGGTATGTAACACCCAAAAGTGCGTTAAGCAAAAAGGGATCGAGTATACTTACAACGATGGTAGCTAATGGATTGAAGGGAGCGCTAGAGTGATTCAGCCTAGTTACAGAATGATAGTATAAGCGATATAGTGGCACATAAAGCGATGCAAGTGCGAAGGGTGTCAAAGTGTCACCCGATCGGATGGCAATCCGATCGGATGGTCCGATCGGTTGGCCATTCGGTCGGTGGCCACTCGTTTGAGATGGATGTGTTTGTGTATGATGGCTTTGAAGTTTTCATTGTAGCATTTTATAAAAAGAGGAGTATCCTTACCATCCAGGTCATCCACTCGAACGGTCATCCGGTCGGATGGCCGACCGCTCGGAGGGCTATCCGAGTGGAGGTTACAATTTAGTTTAGATTTCTTTAAGTGTGGAATGCATATATGTCACCCGATCGGATTGTCGTTCGATCGGATGGCAATCTGATCAGATGGCACTCCGTTCAGTGACTTGCTTATTTTGATATTTGTTAAGTTTGAAAGTTTACGGTTTGATCGAGACGATATGACAATGTGTTAAACAACGGGGAAGCCCCATCAGGTCCAAGTCATCCGTTCGAACGGGAATCACCCCAATCCGATCGGTCTAAATGTTTGAGATGTTTGTTCGTGTTCAACCCGAACTCGGTTGTCTCTTTGGTAGGAATGAGATCTGGGACCGACGCTTCACTAGAGAATGAGTAGAAGGCCTGAACTAGCTCCGATTCTACCGGTTTTGAGTGCATTGAGTGTAAACGAGTTGAAAGAAGGTGAGGAAATCATCTTTCAATCCTTTTAACCTCGAAAACGTTTAGATTTATGCGAAAACATTGTTTAATCCTGTGGAAATCCTTCAGATCTGAATTATTCTTGGTGGAATGAGGTCAAAACCTGAAGTTCATAAGAACTCCATGATGACATCACCCTCGAACACCCCACCCGCTGATTTCACGGTTAAAAGTGAAGATTCAAAGGTGAAAATGATGAAACAACGTGCGTAGATCATAGAAGTACAAGATTTGAGTTGGAAACTTACAAGAATCGGGAGAAATCGGGAGAAATCGAGAGAAAAATGGACTTGAGCGAGCTGGTCGGAGAGAAGGCTGTCACATCAATGAAAGTTGATGTGATAGGGTATTTATAGGGTTTCCAAAAGAGGAAAGAGGTGCGCGCAGACCACGGATCGGATGGCC
The DNA here is from genome assembly GCA_030545235.1 of Helianthus tuberosus. Taxonomy (NCBI): domain Eukaryota; kingdom Viridiplantae; phylum Streptophyta; class Magnoliopsida; order Asterales; family Asteraceae; genus Helianthus; species Helianthus tuberosus. Next base: position 211,076,027 of record CM060423.1, read on the forward strand.
TTCGATCGAGTGGTCATTCGATGGAGTGGCTTCGGTGAGTTGGTTTTCGTATTTCGTTTTGTGCGTTGAGCGTTGCGATGCGTTTAGAGTAGCGATGCGATAGTGTTTACCCATTAGTTACACAAATAACCTAACTACTAAATACCGTAAATATAAACCTTGAATCTCGAGTTTGCGATGAGATTGCGTTGCGATAGAATTGTGATTGCGTTTCAAGTAAGTCACCACAAAACATAAATAAACATGCACAAATAACACATAAATAACACACACACGTAAAACAATATCCAGAACGCATAATTCGGGTTGCGATGCGATAGCGATGCGATTAGCGATAACTCGATTAACGATTAAATAGAGATTTGTTAACATGTACTCCACATAATACATCTAAAGCGATTAAAATAGATTAATGATTATAAATCAAGAGTACAATCAGCAATTAAGCAAAGAGAGACAGATCGCAATTAGCAATCTTTTCTTCCTTTGACTTTGACTTTCTAAACACGGGGTGTTACAACCATACTGATTTCCATTGCCACCACGATTTCCATTTCAGCCTTGGTTTCCATTACCTCGTCCCATGCCATACCAACATGCATCCCTTGCATGCCCAATTTTTCCACAGTTTTCACACTTTCTATATCTGCACTGACCTAAATGATGATATTGACAGATGTTGCACTTGGGTAGGGTGCCCATATATCCCTTTCCTTTAGCTTCAGTGTTTGTTGCGCCAGTCTTGGCCTCAGCTGGCGGATTGGTATCCCTACGCTTGTTGGTGTTCTTGTTTGCTCGGGTGCTCTTCTTTAAATTCATAAACTTCCACTTGTTGTCACCCGAGGACTCCACATGAGTCTCCTTATTTTTCGTCTCAGAGATAGAAAACTTTCCCAAACGAACAGCCTCTTCAGTAAGTGCCACACTCAGATCAATTGCCTCTGCAATGGTCAGAAGCTTAGAAGCGGTAACCATACCTAAGATTTGAGGTGCCAGTCCCCAAATAAAATGCTCGATTCTTTTGAACTCCGGCTCAACAAGATATGGAACAACCCTCGACAAATCATGGAAACGCTGAATATACTCGGCTATTTTCGGACCATCCATCTTTAGGTTCCAGAACTCTGTCTCCAGTTTCTGGATTTCAGCTCGTGAACAGTACTTCTTGCGCATCAGCTCCTTAAGCTCATCCCAGGTTAGTGCATACGCAGCAGCTTCGCCAAGAGTTTGGACTTAGAGGTTCCACCATGAGAGTGCTCTATCCATAAATAACCTAGATATATAAGTAACCCTCTGTTCAGGAGCACACTTGCTCATTCTCAGCACGGAATCGGTTTTCTCTACCAAGCGAACAAAAGCGATAGCACCTCCAGTGCCATCAAAGTTGAGGGGCTTGCAATCCAGAAATTGCTTATAAGTACAGCCTGTAACACAAGCAACACAATTCATGCGTGAGCATTGACAAAGCACAATTGGAAATATCCAAAAGATTTGTAATGTGTCTTAGGGACTTAACATTACCAGTTGGAGGGTTATTTCCAGAGGTACCACCGCTATGCTCTGATCGAAGGGCCTCGTGCTGAGCAATGGCCTGAGATATTCGTTCTTGAAGCTCGGCTTCTGTCCTTGGCAAGGTGTTGTCATTCGTGCTTCGTCGGGGCGACATTTTTCATCTAGTAAGAAGTATTGAAAAGGTTAGGCCTTATTCATTGGACATATATATTATATAAACAATCATCACATCAAACAACCACGTAACCACATAAACATCGCATGAACATATCAATCGACAATGTATTTAATGAGAAGACGAAAATTTAGTTTGCATAAATATTCAACCACATGATACATTGTTTTTAAATAGTAGCATATCAAAAGGGACACGAGGTCACACTACCCCGGTCATACAAGTCTGTAGTTTACAAAAGTAACAATCATATTGTCTTCATCTCTTCATAAATCTGGTGCTCAATTGTGGTCTTCTCACCAAAAGTGGTACCTGCAGAAAACCAAAAGTCTAGGATGCTGATGACGGTGGGGGAGGAGGGAAAGAGATCAGGCTACGAAGGTGAGCGAGCTCCTCCTCAAGCTCGTGGATGCGACGAACAAGATAACTAATCTGCTGCTCGGCTGTGAGAAAAGGGGCATCGAAGCCCTCAATGAAAGTAGGTTCAAAAAAATGGAGGAACAAAAGGAGGGATCGATGATAATGATGGAGGAACAGATGTAGGATACGATGGAAATGGGGATCGTCTAGTGCCCTCCCCAAACTCGAGCTCAAGGACTCTACGGCTGAGTATCTCGAATTGCAGCTGCAGAGATAGGAGTAAATCATCACGGGTATTGCCGATGTGATGTGAAGGGTGATACAGATCTGAAATGGGCATAGTGTAAGGAGGGAACCATCTAAATGGGTGGTCTAATGGGCCTGATGCAAAAGGAGTGAACTGTGGAATGGGTGGAAAATCAGCAGATTCAAATGGGTCGAAACTCGGTGCCTGACCCGAAGTACCCTCCCCGGGGTGGGGAGCCGGAATCTCATGTCAAAAAATGATGGGAAGGTCGGTGCGATGCTCGTCCGAAACAAAAGGAGGAGGAATAGCAACAGTGGGTGGAGGCTATGTGATAAGTGGTGAGATGGAAGGTAAGCCAAAAGGAACTGGAACGGGGTCAGGGACATGACCGGGAGCAGGTGGAGGTGTAGGTACACAGACGGGTCAGGATGGAGCGGCGGACATAGCTGTGACAACTGTCAAAAATCCAGGTATCCGTACAATTAATTAACCATGATTAAGTGCCTAATGACTGTGCTGAATTACAATTAACTACTTTCTGATTACTGCATCATACTTACATATGCATCACATATTGCATAATGTCACATCATTATTACATGCAAACCATATTGACATAAATGATGCACAAAGCACAGTTAGCACAGTTAGCGGATGACTCAGAAAAATGCTGACAGAACTCAGCACATAGACAGACAGTGCAATGAGACACAGAATAAGCCAGAAACCAAGTATTACACTAGTATAGTGTGTAGGAAAGTGAGGATCACAAAACTGCTGTTCTAAGTAATAGTTTAAGTGCCGGAAAGTGCCTAAAACTCACATAAAGTGCAGAATTCTGCAGAAATTCAGCAAATCAGCATTTTAACAAGCTAGTGTCATGCAAAAATATGACTAAATGGTCCTGAATGCTTTCCTAAGTGTCGGGAATTAAAAGTGTCACAAAAGGGTACACAAAGCACACTAAACTGCAAGTTTAGCACATTAACAAACCAGTATCCAACCGAACAACTGGACACTACCCGAAACATCAAAATTACAGTAGAAGCACTGTTTTAATGTTTCGAAGCTAGTTATGATCCCCGAACATCATAACACCCCATACAAAATATATGCTAATTAAAGTATGCAACTAACACTTAGATTCTAACTAAATAACATAACTTGCCATTTAATCACAACCAAGACCCCCCCCCCCCCTTGTGGACGGTTCATGTGGCCCCCACTCCATGGATTTTATTTGATTAAATTACTAGATCTTGTCTCACTTTTCATAACATATTAACCCATGGATTAAAACTTGTTGGAAAGATTATAAGATAACCCACTAGTTCCATACTTCTTATTCTCACACTTAACACTTCACTCAAAGCTCTCTCCCTCTCCCTCTTTGGTCATGGCCGAACCCAACCCACACCACCATCATCATCATCAATCATTTTCATCAATTCCATACTCATACAAGGGTGCTAGAAGCTAAGTTAGGAAGCTTGGAGGACTTGGAGATTGAAGGACCTCTTTCATTTGATTTTATACACCACATTCATCATCTTCATCTTCTTGAGTTTCATCCCTAGCCATAGAGCTAGTAGTAAGGCTCTTATAATCTCTTGTTACTTCTTATGATGTTGGTTAAAGTATGATACATGTTACTAATCATGAAGAACACTAATGATCAAGAACATAACTTTGAACATAAAGCTAAAAATCATACTAATCTATGTTGTTTTAGTATATGTGTGATACTTGATGATTGATTCATGTGTTTATGATGTTAAACATCATATGGAACTTACTAGATTATGATTAAACACATGATCTAGCAAGTTGAGGTGATGATCTTGTGAAAGACCAAGATGATCATACTTTATGTTTCACATGAACTTGAAAATAAAGATGATTTTGTGTATGATGAAGTATGAAACATGTTAGAAGTCTTGTATAAAAGTGATTTCAAACATAGTTTTCTTAAGAAACCAAGTTCATTTGCAAGATTTACATAATCATGGATTTTAAAGAAACTAACCATGTTTTTAGTAGTATATCAAGTATAGAAATACATTTTTAACAAGAAAAATCCAAAAGAATGATTTTTAGAAAAATCATCTTGTAAGTTGTAAAAGACTAAATCTTGCAAGACATGGATTTACAAATAAATACCCAAATTTTAAAGGGTAACTAAGCTTACTAAACACACTAGTAAGTTACTACAAGTTTTTTTTTTTATAAAAGTTCAAGTTCATGTTGTTGTGTAAATTGCATGACTTTGGCACTTGGTAAGTGTTGATTGAATTGTCAATTGTTTGGGATGATTTTAAAAGAAAATTATATGCCTTGAAAGCATGGAAACCTCCATTTTTAAGGGGAAACTATGGCAAATTTTTTGTAAAAATTAAATACTTAGAAATTTTTTTTAAACAAGTATTTACAAGTATATTTTTAACCATGAATTTTCATACAAAGTTTGTCATGATTTTTATTACAAAAAGTATAAATATTGGAGGTTGGTTTTTGTAAATAAAAATGACTAAATATGTATTTGAAAGATATATATTTAGAAGACACATGTGTGTGATTATTTGTATACTTTGTGTATTAGTTATATTATTTTACGACTTGAAATAATATAACTTAACAAAATACAAAAAATTACAATCCAAAATATTACCAAAAATCTCAAGGAATAAATATACAAGTTACACACATAATATTGGGAAACCGAACGAAAGAATGTAACTTACAAAATATTCCGGAAAATACATTTATAAGTATATTTTTGGTAAATAGTATTTTGGACACAAAGAAACGAAAATATGATTTTTATGATTATCACAAAGTTATATCATATTTTGACAAGAAGGAAATATATAATTTTTGGCGATTAAAAATATATATGCTTTCTTGGAATTATTAGGAGATATAATATTTTTGGGAAAAATACATATTTTCTTGGATAAACTTGAAATACATTATTTTTGGATAAAAATAAGTTTATATATATTTTCTAAAGTTAGACTTGAAAATATATTATTGTTGGGACTACAAATATTTTTGCCAAAAGGAAAAATTATAAATAATTTTTCTAAGTAATAATTCTTAAGTATATATATTTTGGAAATATGTATATACTGGTGGATTTTTATTAGAAACAATATTCCGGAAAGTTTAACACAAAATTAAGTATAAGAATACTTAACAATTACAAGAAAATACGTATTCTCGTACGTATAAATCTACACCGGAATACGACACCGATACATGGCAAAAATATACAAATACAAATACAAATACAAATACAAATACAAATACAAATATACCTATCCTTGGGAAGGAAGTACAAGTATAAATACTTGGGAAGTATTAAAATAAGATATACTGTTTTAACGATTATTCCAAAAAGTAATGAATATAATTTGAGTTAAAATATTAATTATTTTAACAAATAGTTACATAACTTGGGATGATACCAAAGACATAAAAGAAACGTAACTCAAAAACATTAATACTAAGTCAAGGCACGACCCGTTCGTCTAATAGACATTAGTACATTGTAGGTAGTCGTGATCGCCGAAGGAACGTGAGTTACGATTGTTGAAGACGCAGGACTGTGAGTTCACGTCCCCCTTTTCTCTTAACTGTTTTCAGTTTTATAACTTCGAGGGTGAAGTACATGTTTCAAATGATTACAAAATGCTTACACAAATTACAATTGGTATGGTTAGCCATGGAAAGTACAGTAGATCTTGTGAATGGGTAGGCGCACTCCTAAGACCATTAATCCTCATATTAGGACCGAGGGGCACGAGTGATAGATCTATTTGGGTGTAGGGAGCCCACACCCATGAGGACCAGGGTGGCCCATGAGGTGACTATGTCTTACAGCCGGAGGCCCGGTACAAATTTGCTAGTTTTGAGCCTTCCTACGCCGTTGCACGCATGTTAATGGCCTTGCAAACCATTAATCGATCTGTTTCCTTGTTTTGCTTTCATACCGGGTTTTACAAACATACATACATACACTGATTGCAAAGGTTTTATTCATTCATATACACAAACACATGAACTCGCTCAACTTTTGTTGATGTTTTTAAACTACATGTATTTCAGGAAATTAAGTGGATCTGGCGGGTGTTCGGATGTTCCAAGCTGCGTTATGAATAAAAAGATGTCATCCGAAGTCATTAGGGTTTAGGAGATGTATCTTAATCCTGGACGAGATACATGGTTCTAAACTCGGTTTTATTTAAGGTCTTTTGTCGAGTCTTCGTGAACTCTTTAAAACAAGTTGTGGTTTGTAATTTAAATTTGGAGTCTACGTTTCAGACAATTATGTTGTGATATTTTCAAACTAAATTTATGGATGAACATCTAATTGTTTAATAATATAGTGTTGTTATGATTGAATGCAATGGTATAAAGAAAGTCACACCATAATCATGCTTCCGCAAAAGTCAGGGTGTGACAGCTTGGTATCAGAGCTTCGATTGTAGCGAACTAGGATTCCTTCTCGAGTCTAGACTACAATCATTAGGGCTCTCACGAAAATATTTTTACAACACGTTTTCATTGCATACACGAAACGCCCAGATCCAGGAAACAAACATTTTTACAAATAAAAGACACAAAACACATTTCAAGGAATTCGTTTATAGTTCAGTCTAAGAGACTGGGTAGTTCAGTTTGAGAGACTGGGTAGTTCAGTCTGAGAGACTGGGTAGTTCAGTCTGAGAGACTGGGTAGTTTAGTCTAAGAGACTGGGTAGTTAGTCTAAGAGACTAGTTGGGACAGTCTGAGAGACTGGGGAGGCTTAGTCTGAGAGACTAGGTGGGTAGTCTGGGAAGACTAGGAAGAATACGTGATTACATTGTTATTACTTACATGCTTAATAATTTTTGTTGATATATATGCATATGTTGTGATTGTTTTGTTACAGACACGATGTCGTCTTCTGAGAGTGGATTATCTGATACTGTTGACCCCATGGCTATCGTTTCTGACGATAAGATCGTTCCTGAGCCAGAGATTTTTACCTCCGATACTGAGAGTGATCCGGAGATGATGTCAGATGATGACGACGATTTCCAGCCTTTTGCATTACCCGATTTCGGAGATGATTTACCGCTAGCTGATGGTATCCCCATCGAGGATCCCTTTTTTATTCCTATTCCTGACCACGATCATCTTATCATCGGTCATCCCGATGGTGAGCACATTTTGGCTCCGATCCTCGCCCCTGTGCCTCTTGCGGCCTTTCCTTTCGAGGATTTGCCTTTTGATGACTTGTCTGATGATGATGTCGATCTTTTTATTGACGGTCCCCCTGATGATGTCCAGGGTGTTGGAGTTATAGCGGAGGATGTCATTGTTGTTCCACTCGTTGAGATTCCTATTGTTGAGATTTCCTCTGATCATTCTGTCCCTGATTCATTTGAGTCTGTTTCATCATCCACTTTGCATGCAGTAGGACTGCAGCGTTACCCCACTGATTGTGATACTGACACGGCCCAGTCTGTCGCACCTACTCCTCCACACGACATTGAGCCTGGACTTGAGCTTGATGTTATCCCTGACGATCAGCCTGTTGATGCACCCGCTGATCCTGTGATGATTCCCGCTGATCCTGAGATGATACCGGCTGATCCTGACCCGATGCCTGTTGAGCCTGAGCTGGCCCCAGCACCTGAGCCTTTGCCTGATTTTGACCCTATCCCATTCGGCGTACCTGACATTGCACCACTCATACCGGATCTGATTCCTGCACCCGCTGACCATGCTGCTTTTGTCGGTCAGATAGACCCCAGATACGCATTCACCAGCAATGGGTGGATAGATGATGATGATGATGATGTACCCCCATTTGTTGAGCCTGTTACTCCCCCACATGCACCTGCACCTGTTGAGGTTGCCCCTTTTCACCCTATTGTGTCCGATGTTCACCGCACTGACCTTCCTATCACATTCTTGCAGGACATCCCTCCACCCCATCCAGGGGAAGGCCCGTCTAGCCAGCAGCCTAGCCATGTTCCACACGTGACAGCAGCTTTTCCTCACATGCCTCAGTATACACCTACTGCTCATTTTACTTCTGCACCGTCAGGCGAGCTACTCATATGGTTCCCACCGTACAATATGCCAGTTTCTGATCCCTACCATCCTTCGCACTTTACTAGTTACACGAGCGATGAGTTACTCTTGTCATTACAGCTTCAGCAGGAGATCCTGTGTCGTAGAGTTATGGAGCTTGAGAGGATTCCGCGTCCTCCACCATGTTCATGACCGTCACCTTTTGCGACTCCACCTGCTCCTCTTTGGCCTTATCTGGACTTTGATGTTCGATTTCTCACCATGGAGCAGCAGATCAGTTATTTGTTGCGTCACGTTTATGATCTTGAGGAGGAGCTAGCGCATGTGCGCAGCTTGCTTTTCGTTCCTCCACCTCCTCCTTTACCACCATCAGCATAGCCGGTTTTTGGTTTTATGCAGGTAGCCTGCTTTTGATGAGAGTATCGCTATTGAGCCTAGCTTGCAAAGCCCTTTTGAAGACCACTTTTTGATTTTATGACTATTGTAGACTGATAGACATTTTGGACAAGGGTGGTGTGCCCTGTAGTCCCTTTTGATGTGATACGATACATTTGTAGAACATGTAACTGTATTTGTGGTCGATGATATATGAAAGCTCAATCGCAATATTCTCATTATATACATTGTTGAATTATACATTGGTGATATGAATGTGATGTTATGTGCTTACTTGCGTTGATAAATGCTATTACGTATACATGTCTTGTACTTACTATACTTATTATGACTTGACCTATACAAACTTCTTTTAGAAGATGCCTCCTCGAAGAGACATTCGGTTGCCCACAACAGAGGCAGAACTACAAGAATGGATTTCATAAGCAATAGCACAGCATGAGGCCTTGCGCTCTGAACACAGCGGAGGTACCTCGGGAAGTAACCCACCTCATGGTAATGTTTAAGTCATTTGAGACACATTACGATACGTTTGGACATTCCGTGTCCGTCTGCTAATGCTTTCTGTGAATGATGTTGCTTGCACAGGTTGTATTTACAAGCAGTTCCATGACTGTAAGCCTCTGAACTTTGATGGCACTGGAGGTGCTGTAGCTTTCGTTCGATGGGCTGAGAAAACAGATTTTGTGCTGCGTATGAGCAAGTGTGCGCCTGAGAACCAAGTCACCTACATTTCTGGACTATTCTTGGACAGAGCTCTATCATGGTGGAACCTTCAGGTTCAAACTCTAGGGGAGGCAGTAGCATACGCTTTGATTTGGGACGAGTTGAAAGAACTGATGCGTAAGAAGTACTGCTCAAGGGCTGAGATTCAAAAATTGGAAACCGAGTTCTGGAATCTCAAGATGGATGGTCCGAAGATAGCTGAATACGTACAGAGATTCATGATTTGTCTCGTGTTGTCCCTTACATGGTTGAACCGGAGTTCAAGCGAATCGAGCATTTTATTTGGGGATTGGCACCCCAAATCATGAGCATGGTGACGACATCGAAGCCTCCAATGATCACTGAGGCCATTGATCTGACCGTGGCACTAACTGAAGAAGCGATCAGGTTAAACAAGTTCTCGATTTCTGACTAAAAGAAGAAGGAGACTCACGTTGAGTCGTCAGGTGAGAACAAAAGGAAGTTCTCAAATTTCAAGAAGGGTACCAGCAGTGCTAACAAGAAGAAAGATGCGAACCCACCAGCCAAGATCAAGACTGGTGTTGAAAACAAAGGAAAAGGGTATATGGGCACCTTGCCCAAATGTGATGTGTGTCAGTTTCATCACACTGGACGATGCCGAGCTGGAAAGTGTGAGACGTGCGGAAAAGTTGGCCATGCCAAAGAGACATGCTGGTATGGTACTGGTCGTGGTAATGGTGGTCAGAGAGGTAATGGCAACGGAAATGGAAACGGTAACCGTGGTGGAAATGGGTATGGAAACCGCAATCAAGGAGGAAATGGCGGTAACGGTAACCGTGGTGGTAATGGAAACCCAGCTGGTAACGGAAACCGTGGAGCAAACAACAACCAGGGTGGAAATGGGAATGGAAATGGTCGGGGACCAGGTTGCTTTAACTGTGGAGATGTTGGGCATTTCAAGCGTGATTGCCCGAGAAACAACCAAGCTCAGGGAAGAGTTTTCAACATTGGAGCTAGGGAAGCTCGTCAAGATCCGAACATAGTCACTGGTACATTCCCTATAAAACAACACTTTGCATATGTGCTATTTGATACTGGTGCCGATTATAGCTTCGTTTCCCTATAATTTAAGAATATACTTGGGTTAGTTACCGATAAGCTAGATATTCCATACTCGATAGAGCTAGCTAATGGAATGCTAGTAGAAGCAAACGAAGTAATTAGAGGCTATGTAATAGAGCTCGGGGAGCATGAGTTTACGCTTGATCTTCTGCCAGTCGAGTTGGGAAGTTTTGACGTGGTAGTTGGAATGGATTGGTTGTCAAGCAACCAAGCAGAGATCGTATGTCATGAGAAGATCATTCGCGTCCCGATGGCAAATGGAGAGGCGATTGTAGTGCATGGAGAGAAGCATGATACGCCTTTAAGGGTTATCAGTTGTTTGAAAGCCCGAAAATGTTTGCAGAAAGGATGTGTTGCCTTCTTGGCGCACGTTGTGGACAAAGAAGCAGATGAGCCGAAGCTGGAAGATATTCCAGTTGTGAGGGAATATCCAGAAGTTTTCCCCGAAGACTTGTCGAGATTGCCGCCGCAGTGACAAGTTGAATTCCACATTGACTTAGTTCCAGGCGCCACGCCTGTAGCTAAGGCACCTTATCGACTTGCGCCTTCCGAAATGCAAGAGCTGTCGACGCAGCTCCAGGAGTTGTTAGACAAGGGATTCATTAGACCAAGCTTCTCGCCTTGGGGAGCTCCAGTTTTGTTTGTCAAGAAGAAAGACGGTAGTTTCCGCATCTGTATCGACTACCGAGAGCTAAACAAGTTGACCATTAAGAATCGGTATCCTTTGCCGAGGATTGATGACCTGTTTGATCAACTACAAGGTTCGAGTTTCTACTCCAAGATCGATCTTCGATCAGGGTATCACCAGTTGCGAATACAAGAAGAAAGCATACCAAAGACTGCCTTTCGGACTCGATATGGACACTACGAGTTCCTAGTAATGTCGTTTGGTCTGACGAACACGCCAGCAGTGTTTATGGATTTGATGAACAGAGTTTGCAAACCCTATCTCGATAAATTCGTGATTGTCTTCATCGACGATATTTTGATCTATTCAAGGACGAAGGAAGAGCATGAACAACACCTAAGAGCTATTTTAGAGCTGCTCAAGAAGGAAAAACCGTATGCTAAGTTCTCGAAGTGCGAGTTCTGGTTGCGTGAAGTACAATTCCTCGGTCATGTAGTAAACGAAGATGGAATTCATGTGGATCCTACAAAGATTTAGGCCATCAAGAGTTGGGAAACTCCGAAGACGCCAACCGAGATCCGACAGATCCTAGGTTTGGCAGGGTATTACATCAAATTCATTTAGGATTTTTCGAAAATCGCTCAACCACTGACCTCCCTTACTCAGAAGGATAAGGAGTATGAATGGGGAGACAAGCAAGAAGAAGCATTTCAGTTGTTAAAGAACAAGCTTTGCGATGCACCCATCTTATCCCTACCCGAAGGCACCGACGACTTCGTGGTATATTGTGACGCCTCGCGTTAGGGATTAGGCTGCGTGCTGATGCAGCGACAGAAGGTTATAGCTTATGCTTCGCGCCAGTTGAAGGTTCACGAGAAGAATTACACTACGCATGATTTGGAACTAGGCGTAGTGGTGTTTGCATTAAAGATCTGGCGACATTACTTGTATGGCACCCGATGCACAATCTTCACTGATCATAAGAGCTTACAGCACATATTTGATCAGAAGGAGCTTAATATGAGACAACGACGATGGGTTGAGTTGTTAAATGATTATGCTTGTGAAATCAAATATCACCCAAGAAAGGCGAATGTGGTGGCAGACGCCTTGAGTTGAAAAGAGAGGATTAAGCCCATAAGGGTTAGGGCTTTGGAAATGATTATACCGACAGACCTCTCGTTGCGCATTCGTGCTACGCAGAGGGAAGCTCTTAAGAAAGAAAATCTTAAGGATGAGTATCTCCGTGGGATGGAGAAGAAGTTAGTACCCAATGAGGAAGGAACCTTGTGTTGCATGAAACGAATTTGGGTTCCCCTCTTTGGCGGTCTTAGAGACATTATTTTTGATGAAGCTCATAAGTCGAGGTACTCGATCCATCCAGGATCGGACAAGATGTACCAAGATTTAAAGGATTTTTACTGGTGGCCTAGATTGAAAGGCGATGTTGCGACCCATGTCGGAAAATGTTTGACTTGTGCCAAGGTAAAGGCCGAATATCAGAAGCCTTCAGGTCTCCTACAACAAGCTGAGATACCCATGTGGAAGTGGGAGCAGATCTTAATGGATTTTATAACAAAGTTGCCAAAGACACCCAGAGGTCATGATACGATTTGGGTAATCGTGGACCGTCTGACAAAATCTGCACACTTTCTGCCGATCAAAGAAAAAGATAACACAAGTAAGCTAGCCGAGTTGTACCTCAGAGAGATAGTTGCACGACATGGAGTGCCTCTCTCGATTATTTCCGACAGAGATGGAAGATTCGTGTCAAGGATTTGGCAATCCTTCCAAGAAGCCTTTGGTTCTCAGTTGAATTTGAGTACTGCATTTCATCCACAGACAGATGGCCAGAGCGAACGAACGATTCAAACGCTAGAAGATATGTTGCGAGCTTGTGTAATGGACTTGGGTGGTAGTTGGGACACTCACCTACCTTTGATTGAGTTCTCGTATAATAACAGCTACCATACAAGCATTCAAGCTGCACCGTAACCACATAAATATCGCATGAACATATCAATCGACAATGTATTTAATGAGAAGACGAAAATTTAGTTTGCATAAATATTCAACCACATGATACATTGTTTTTAAATAGTAGCATATCAAAAGGGACACGAGGTCACACTACCCCGGTCATACAAGTCTGTAGTTTACAAAAGTAACAATCATATTGTCTTCATCTCTTCATAAATCTGGTGCTCAATTGTGGTCTTCTCACCAAAAGTGGTACCTGCAGAAAACCAAAAGTCTAGGATGCTGATGACGGTGGGGGAGGAGGGAAAGAGATCAGGCTACGAAGGTGAGCGAGCTCCTCCTCAAGCTCGTGGATGCGACGAACAAGATAACTAATCTGCTGCTCGGCTGTGAGAAAATGGGCATCGAAGCCCTCAATGAAAGTAGGTTCAAAAAAATGGAGGAACAAAAGGAGGGATCGATGATAATGATGGAGGAACAGATGTAGGATACGATGGAAATGGGGATCGTCTAGTGCCCTCCCCAAACTCGAGCTCAAGGACTCTACGGCTGAGTATCTCGAATTACAGCTGCAGAGATAGGAGTAAATCATCACGGGTATTGCCGATGTGATGTGAAGGGTGATACAGATCTGAAATGGGCATAGTGTAAGGAGGGAACCATCTAAATGGGTGGTCTAATGGGCCTGATGCAAAAGGAGTGAACTGTGGAATGGGTGGAAAATCAGCAGATTCAAATGGGTCGAAACTCGGTGCCTGACCCGAAGTACCCTCCCCGGGGTGGGGAGCCGGAATCTCATGTCAAAAAATGATGGGAAGGTCGGTGCGATGCTCGTCCGAAACAAAAGGAGGAGGAATAGCAACAGTGGGTGGAGGCTATGTGATAAGTGGTGAGATGGAAGGTAAGCCAAAAGGAACTGGAACGGGGTCAGGGACATGACCAGGAGCAGGTGGAGGTGTAGGTACACGGACGGGTCAGGATGGAGCGGCGGACATAGCTGTGACAACTGTCAAAAATCCAAGTATCCGTACAACTAATTAACCATGATTAAGTGCCTAATGACTGTGCTGAATTACAATTAACTACTTTCTGATTACTGCATCATACTTACATGTGCATCACATATTGCATAATGTCACATCATTATTACATGCAAACCATATTGACATAAATGATGCACAAAGCACAGTTAGCACAGTTAGCGGATGACTCAGAAAAATGCTGACAGAACTCAGCACATAGACAGACAGTGCAATGAGACACATAATAAGCCAGAAACCAAGTATTACACTAGTATAGTGTGTAGGAAAGTGAGGATCACAAAACTGCAGTTCTAAGTAATAGTTTAAGTGCCGGAAAGTGCCTAAAACTCACATAAAGTGCAGAATTCTGCAGAAATTCAGCAAATCAGCATTTTAACAAGCTAGTGTCATGCAAAAATATGACTAAATGGTCCTGAATGCTTTCCTAAGTGTCGGGAATTAAAAGTGTCACAAAAGGGTACACAAAGCACTCTAAACTGCAAGTTTAGCACATTAACAAACCAGTATCCAACCGAACAACCGGACACTACCCGAAACATCAAAATTACACTAAAAGCACTGTTTTAATGTTTCCAAGCTAGTTATGATCCCCGAACATCATAACACCCCATACAAAATATCTGCTAACTAAAGTATGCAACTAACACTTAGATTCTAACTAAATAACATAACTTGCCATTTAATCACAACCAAGACCCCCCCCCCCTTGTGGACGGTTCATGTGGCCCCCACCCCATGGATTTTATTTGATTAAATTACTAGATCTTGTCTCACTTTTCATAACATATTAACCCATGGATTAAAACTTGTTGGAAACATTATAAGATAACCCACTAGTTCCATACTTCTCATTCTCACACTTAACACTTCACTCAAAGCTCTCTCCCTCTCCCTCTTTGGTCACGGCCGAACCCAACCCACACCACCATCATCATAACCAATCATTTTCATCCATTCCTTACTCATACAAGGGTGCTAGAAGCTAAGTTAGGAAGCTTGGAGGGATTGGAGATTGAAGGACCTCTTTCATTTGCTTTTTCCACCACATTCATCATCTTCGTCTTCTTGAGTTTCACCCCTAGCCATAGAGCTAGTAGTAAGGCTCTTATAATCTCTTGTTACTTCTTATGATGTTGGTTAAAGGATGATACATGTTACTAATCATGAAGAACACTAATGATCAAGAACATAACTTTGACCATAAAGCTAAAAATCATACTAATCTATGTTGTTTTAGTATATGTGTGATACTTGATGATTGATTCTTGTGTTTATGATGTTAAACATCATATGGAACTTACTAGATTATGATTAAACACATGATCTAGCAAGTTGAGGTGATGATCTTGTGAAAGACCAAGATGATCATACTTTATGTTTCACATGAACTTGAAAATAAAGATGATTTTGTGTATGATGAAGTATGAAACATGTTAGAAGTCTTGTATAAAAGTGATTTCAAACATAGTTTTCTCAAGAAACCAAGTTCATTTGCAAGATTTACATAATCACGGATTTTAAAGAAACTAACCATGTTTTTAGTGGTATATCAAGTATAGAAATACATTGTTAACAAGAAAAATTCAAAAGAATGATTTTTAGAAAAATCATCTTGTAAGTTGTAAAAGACTAAATCTTGCAAGAAAGGGATTTACAAAAAAATAACCAAACTTTAAAGGGTAACTAAGCTTACTAAACACACTAGTAAGTTACTACAAGTTTTTTTTATAAAAGTTCAAGTTCATGTTGTTATGTAAATTGCATGATTTTGGCACTTGGTAAGTGTTGATTGAATTGTCAATTGTTTGGGATGATTTTAAAAGAAAATGATATGCCTTGAAAGCATGGAAACCTCCATTTTTAAGGGGAAACTATGGCAAAATTTTTGTAAAAATTAAATACTTAGAAAAATATTTTTAGACAAGTATTTACAAGTATATTTTTAACCATGAATTTTCATACAAAGTTTGCCATGATTTTTATTACAAAAAGTATAAATATTGGAGGTTGTTTTTTGTAAATAAAAATGACTAAATATATATTTGAAAGATATATATTTAGAAGACACATGTGTGTGATTATTTGTATACTTTGTGTATTAGTTATATTATTTTAGGGCTTGAAATAATATAACTTAACAAAATACCAAGAAATTACAATCCAAAATATTACCAAAAATCTCAAGGAATAAATATACAAGTTACACACATAATATTGGGAAACCGAACGAAAGAATGTAACTTACAAAATATTCCGGAAAAAACATTTATAAGTATATTTTTGGTAAATAGTATTTTTGACACAAAGAAACGAAAATATGATTTTTATGATTATCACAAAGTTATATCATATTTTGACAAGAAGGAAATATATAATTTTTGGCGATTAAAAATATATATGTTTTCTTGGAATTATTAGGAGATATAATATTTTTGGGAAAAATATATATATTTTCGGGAAAAATATATATATTTTCTTGGATAAACTTGAAATACATTATTTTTGGATAAAAATAAGTTTATATATATTTTCTAAAGTTAGACTAGAAAATATATTATTATTGGGACTACAAATATTTTTACCAAAAGGAAAAATTATAAATAAATTTTTAAGTAATAATTCTAAAGTATATATATTTTGGAAATATGTATATACTGGTGGACTTTTATTAGAAACAATATTCCGAAAAGTTTAACACAAAATTAAGTATAAGAATATTTAACAATTACAAGAAAATACGTATTCTCGTACGTATAAATCCACATCGGAATACGACACCGATAGATGGCAAAAATATACAAATACAAATATACCCATCCTTGGGAAGGAAGTACAAGTATAAATACTTGGGAAGTATTAAAATAAGATATACTGTTTTAACAATTATTCCAAAAAGTAATGAATATAATTTGAGTTAAAATATTAATTATTTTAACAAATAGTTACATAACTTGGGATGATACCGAAGACATAAAAGAAACGTACCTCAAAAACATTAATACTAAGTCAAGGCACGACCCGTTCGTCTAATAGACATTAGTACATTGTAGGTAGTCGTGATCGCCGTAGGAACGTGAGTTACGATTGTTGAAGACGCAGGACTGTGAGTTCATGTCCCCCTTTTCTTTTAACTGTTTTCAGTTTTATAACTTCTGGGGTGAAGTACATGTTTCAAATGATTACAAAATGCTTACAAACAATTACAATTGGTATGGTTAGCCATGGAAAGTACAGTAGATCTTGTGAATGGGTAGGCGCACTCCTAAGACCATTAATCCTCAAATTAGGACCGAGGGGCATGAGTGATAGATCTATTTGGGTGTAGCGAGCCCACACCCATGAGGACCAGGGTGGCCCATGAGGTGACTATGTCTTACAGCCGGAGGCCCGGTACAAATTTGCTAGGTTTGAGCCTTCCTACGCCGTTGCACGCATGTTAATGGCCTTGCAAACCATTAATCGATCTGTTCCTTGTTTTGCTTTCATACCGGGATTTACAAACATACATACATACACTGATTACAAAGGTTTTATTCATTCATATACACAAACACATGAACTCGCTCAACTTTTGTTGATGTTTTCAAACTACATGTATTTCAGGAAATTAAGTGGATCTGGCGGGTGTTTGGATGTTCCAAGCTGCGTTATGAATAAAAAGATGTCATCCGAAGTCATTAGGGTTTAGGAGATGTATCTTAATCCTGGACGAGATACATGGTTCTAAACTCGGTTTTATTTAAGGTCTTTTGTCGAGTCTTCGTGAACTCTTTAAAACATGTTGTGGTTTGTAATTTAAATTTGGAGTCTACGTTTCAGACAATTATGTTGTGATATTTTCAAACTAAATTTATGGATGAACATCTAATGGTTTAATCATATAGTGTTGTCATGATTGAATGCAATGGTATTAAGAAAGTCACACCATAATCACGCTTCCGCAAAAGTCAGGGTGTGACAATAGCGTCCTCGTCGTCCAAATCTGTAGCGTAGAGTCGGAGTCCTGCAGCCTGCAGGGCCAAAGAAGTTATAGACTCGAAGGAGTCTGCAGCTGAGTGTACATCCGAATCAGAGGAGATGTCGATAACAGGCACAACAGGAGGAGGTATATCCAACACAACAACATTATCCACCTCTTCGTCACCTTGATCGTCTACAGGGTGATCGCCCACGAAGATATCAAAATCGTCATCAGGTAGGTCGTCAAAAGGCCAATCCTCGGGAGGAATGGCAACGAGTGGGACGGCGTCTAGAATGGGCGCTACAAGATGCTCACCATCGGGGTGACCGATGATAAGCTGATCAGCAATCGGGAAAGGAAGTGCAAGAATAACATCAACAGGAACGTCATCAACAAACGGAGCATCGTCTCCAAAATCAGGCAATGTAAATGGCTGAAAATCGTCGTCGTCATCTGATAACATCTCTGGGTCGCTGTCGGAGTCCGATGTGAAGACCTCAGGATCCGGTGCTATCTCGTCGTCTGATACTACTGCCATGGGGTCGTGATCCTCTGATAAGCCACTCTCCGATGACGACATGTGTACCTGTGACATAATAATCATGGCATGTGCACTTATTTTAATTAGTATCACTCAGTATATGCAGGCAAAGATAGGCATCACGTATCATGTATTCATGTCATTCCTAAGTGAGTCTTTTCTAACTTAACAAGTCTACCCCATGCAAACTAAACCATCGACTATGTACTTGCTCGTGTTTCTTTCTTTCCTTTGTAAAATGTTTGTTCCATGGATCTTGGCGTTTTGTAAATGCAATGAAAAATATTTTGTAAAAATATTTTCGTGAGAGAATCCTAGTGATTGTAGCCTAGACTCGAGAAGGAATCCTAGTTCACTACAATCGAAGCTCTGATACCAACCTGTCACACCCTAACTTTTGCGAAAGCGTGTAATGTGTGACTTGATCAATATCATTGCATTCAATTATAATAAACAACTATATGATTAAAATACGATGTTCATCCATTCACAAATTTTAAAATAATACAAACACAAGTTGTTTAGTACCACCAACAAACTTCATGTTTAGCTTACAAACCATACAAGTACCAAGTTCCACAAGGACTTTTAAACAAAAGATATATAAAAATCAAGGTTTTGATTCATATGTCGTATCTAAGATAAGACATCCAAATCAAACCCTTCAAAAGTTTGGATGACATCAACTTGAACGCACTTCTTGAAAACTTTCATACGCCCGCCAGATCCAAATTAGTTTCCTGAAATACATGCAATTTGAAAACATCAACAAAAGTTGTGCGAGTTCATGTGTTTTGTATGCGCGCTCGAATAAACTTGTATTCATTTGTAAGTATGCCTTTGTAAACCGGTATGAAAGCGTATAGGAACAGATCCATTAATGATTTGCAAGGTCATTAATATGTGTGCAATGGTGCAAGAAGGCTTAAACCTTTGCGGATTTCGTACCGGGCCGCCCGGCTGGGACGACATAGTCACCACATGGGCCACTCCCGGATCCATGGGTGGGGCTCGCAACACCCAAATAGATCTATCACTCATGCCCCTCGGTCCTTATACAAGGATTAATGGTCTTAAGTGTTGTACCCACCATTCATATGATCTAACAGTTCATTCCTTAGCTAACCATACCATTTTTAAACGTTTGAAACATTTGAAACATGTATTTCACCCCGAAGTTATAAAACCGAAAACAGTTAAAAGAAAAGGGAGACATGAACTCACGGTTTTGCGTAGCTCGTCCTGTAACTCAAAGGTTCTTTCTGCGGTTCGTACAACTACCTACACACGCGTTATGTTTAGTTAGACGGCTAGGTCGTGTAACGACTCTTAATCTTGTTTAAGACTTATTTTGGAATTGGTATACTTTGAGTTATACGTTGGATGTATATTATATAATTCCAAATTATACAATTATAAGTTAAAATAAGGATATTTTAAGTTAAACCATTTTATCCACTTACTTGGAATATTGTTAAAAAATAATGTATTTTCCAAGTATAGGTATACTTGTACTTGTGTATTTTCATACTTGTGTATTTTGCCAAGCATTGGTGGTGTATTCCAGTGTATATTTGTACGTATAGGAATACGTATTTTCTTGTATTTATTAAGTATTTTATACTTAATTTGTGTATAATTTTCCAGAATATTATTTTTAAATAATCAAAAATCACCAAATTTATATTCTTCAAATATATATATTTTAAGAGAATTTTTATAGAAAATATCGATAAACTTTTCTTGGCAAAAATAAGTATACTTCCATATATCTCAAAAATAATACATTTTTAAGATCAAACTTTAGAAAATATATATTTTTAGTTTTCACCAAAATAATATATTTTTGAATTGTTTAAGAAAATATATATTTTTCTCCACTCAAAATAATATATTTTCTATTTGACAAAACATGATATATTTTGCAATAGTTATAAAAATCCATATCTTTCCGTTTTCTTTGTTTCAAAAATACCGTTTGTCATACTTGTCGAGTTATGAATTTATTTCCGGAATATATAATTATAGTCCATACGTCCGTTTGTCTGATTGTCCAATTATCGGGTATAATTTATATATTTATTTTCTTGGAACTTTGGTAATATTTTATATTTCAAATGTTGATTTTTTGGTGTGTTATATTATTTTCAAGTTACTAAAATAATATAACTAATACAATCAATATACAAGTAACACATAATTTGTGACATCTAAATATATCTTTTCCTAAATATGTACTTAGTGATTTTTATTATCAAAAATCACCCTCCAATATTTGTAATTTTTGTGATAAAAGTTATGGCAAATTTTATATGAAAATCATGATCAAAATTTACTTGTAAACACTTGTTTAAAAATTTTGCCTAACATTTAATGGATGGGGGGGGTTACTGTTAGGGACCAAAAGAGTTAGAAAAGAAGACGTTGGGGGCTCAGATGTTAAAAAATTCTTTTTTGGGCTAAAAGGGTAAAAGTGATATAACCACAGGGGCCAAAATCGTAATTTTCTTTAAATAATATAATAAATGAGAGGAAGATTATACTAAATAATAATTATCCATAAGATATTAAACTAAATAATATTCAATATGAGGGTTATCTATAATAAATTAGAAAAGATTAAATTAAAATAATAATTATCTATAAGAGATGCCCTAATATGACTACAAGTGTCCTTAAAGTGGTTTCTTTTATTATATAGTATAGATAGATATAGATATATGGAGTTGTGATTAGATTAAAATCCTATTTTTGGTTTAAAATAAAAGGATATATTTGTATATCTTTTAAAATAGAATTCCAGTTAAATCCCAATTCCAAAAGTAGATCTCACAATTCCAAAATAAAAAGGAATAAGGTGAGACTTCTTTGTTACTATACGACAGCTGAGAAAACAAAATAAAAGGCAATTTGTTTTCAAAAGTTTAAAGATCAATTAATCTCTAAAGAGAACTATCTATTAGTGTTGTCGCAAGAGAAAGAAAGAAGAGGAGCAATAGTTCGTGAAGTTCTAATTGACTAGTACAAACAAACCTTCTTGTTTTTTTGATTACACAAAAAGGTATGTAAAGTTTTGGACTATATTTTCCTTAGATTAAGGTTTTCTTTTGAAATCGTTTCAAACGAGCAAATCTAATTCGTGGTCAATAATCATCTAGCGAGATCGTTTGTTGAACTAATGTGTCTTTCTTGGTAGTCACGATTCTTTATTTTTTTTATATAACCTACTTTGATTGTATTGAGGTCACTGGTGGAATTGGTTTATATCCGAACCCCGTGTACATAATGGTGCACGAAAAATCCAATAGTTGTATTAGAGCCACCTTACAAATCAAAGTAGGTTACTTTTATAAAAGTGTTTATATATCTATAAAATAGTTTATAAAATTGCATGCTTAAAATCGAGTAGATTTGACATAGAAACATGTCGCTTATGATAGTTATAGACAAGTTTACATTAAGGCCAAAAACGAACACTTGTTAAAGTCCTCTTTGACAAATTACTTGGCTTTAACCTATTTCGTTTAGCTTAATGATCGTATTATGCAGGTCCGGGTCTAGAATCGATTTTACATAACATGCATACTAAATTAGTTTTTGGAGCTACGCGCGTTAAACATAAAAAAACATAAATCACTTAAACAAAAAAAAGGAAATATTAAAATAATGATTTTAATATAAAACCGATATTATCCTTTTTAAATCAGAAGTCATTAAATATTTTTTATCGGAAATTTAAACAAACAAAAAAAGGAAGTTTCTTACAGGATTGGATCCACGATTAATTGGGGGCATAAAAGGGTTTGTGCTACATTTAATGGGCTCGGTTTACGTTCTTAGACTTGAACGAATCAAACATATTCTGAACCTTGAATTGCATATTTATTTATTTATTTTTGCGTATTGTCATGAGATGTTTATTACGTACATAAAATTTAAAATTTATACATGATCATTAAAACGAAGATTCTAATAAAAGGTTTATTAAGTATTGGATAGGTAATTAAAATAAACAGTTTATTTTAAAATACAAAGCAGTTTGGTTTTATAAAATTAAAATTTAATTTTAAAAACCGTAATTAATAAACGCTATTAATTTAACGAAAATTTGCGACACGACTAACTTAGATTAAATATGGTACTTAAAATTAATCGGTCGAGTGATCAAAGGAATTTTATAGCCTATGATCATGCCATAGGTCGTACAAGTATTTTAAAACGACCCGAACTGGTAATTTTAAAATATGACCCAAATTAAAATATATATTCTACGCCACCCTAAATTAAGAAGACCCAAACTAATCTATCTGAACCCCTGGTGCAAGTGCTTACCCTGCATCCAGGCCTATGGTTTTAGTTAGGGGTAGTTTCGCGGATTTCATGCTTACATGGGTCGGGCAGCAGTTCTGATTTGAAGACAAATATCACTTTTGCGACACGAGAGCGAATTGTTAGGCCCTAAAGTGTGAGACTGACGCATCAAATTAACACAACGAGCTATGGTTACGAGCTGGGCATTACCGGGTTAGTTTATATTAGGTTGTGGACCTTTATAGGTCACTTGGGCTAAGTTTTAGGCCATGTGGGCCAAGCAGGCCCAAGGGGAGCCCATGTAGGGAATTGGGCTTGAGTTAGTATATAAACAAGTTTCTAACTTGTTTTTAGGTTAGAACCTCTAGGAACCTCATTGTTACAAAAGTTCTAAAGAAGCCAGAGAGAGGAGATTGTGGTGTAGGAACTTGTACCAGACGGTTTTGCCAGTTGATAGTAATAGAATCGTGTGCAGGTTTGAAAGTGATTCGGTATCGTGTTCTTCGTATTTTCAGTTTTTCGTTTTGATTCTTGAATCACCAATTGATTGGATTCCGCACAATCAATTGGTTGTTTGATATCATTGAAAGATCTGGTTAAACGGGACTTACAAGTGGTATCAGAGCCTTTAGAACTTGTTCTAGGCTCGTTTTGATATCAAATATTCAAGTTTTTCTACAATTGGTATCAGAGCCAAGAAACCAAGTCTTGGTTCGGTTTTGATATCATTCGGATTCAAGAGGAACATATAGATAGATATATAGTTTAGGGGGAGAAAACTTAGAAAATACAAAAAGAGTTTGCTGTATATATGCATTGTTTTAGGGGGAGAAAATGAGAAAAATACAAAAACATTAGAAAAATGAAAAAGTAAAAAAGATATATTGCATTATATGGGAAGTGAAATAAATGTTCCTGTTAAAAGGTTTGACTAACACATGTAAGGTGCCATAGCTGAAAAGACTAGGATCTACAGCGATATGTCGATAGGCTTGACGCTCAAAATGATAAAAGATACTAAGTGATACAAACATAATGAACTATGTACCATGTGGGTAACATACCAACGACGTATGATTTTATGGTCTTAAATCTTGCGTTGATTGATAGCCAACATCTGAGGTTTCGGGTCTTTATATTGGTGAATCATCCGGGGATATCTTGGTTGTCCTTCTGTTGCATCCAGATTATATGCAGACCTAGACACAGTCAAGATATCATAAAAGATCCAAAGAGGACAAAAACCCTAAGGAATAAAATCTCAAAAAGAGAAAATTCCCAATGCTCAAAGAGCCAAATTGGTACCAAAAAGGTATTTGCCTCACCCTCGTTGGACACAATCATTGGTCGCTCTGCTGTACGAAAGTACTGACCTGTCACCGATGGTCTGACGTTGTAAATAAAAAAGGATGACATCAGTATACTCACCTGCTACGATGAATCGTTGTGCTTACCTTGATCGCGGGGGTATGCCTTGGAATGGGACACACGGGTATAATAGTATAATATTACCTTAAGCATATCACGAAGTTGAAAAATTGAAAGTTGAGCGTTAAAGTTTAAGTGGACAAATATATTGGCAATCGCATAGACCAGTTTGATTAGGCTCGTACTGAAAAGTGTTCCTTAGTCTGCCTGAGAACGAATTTTGATCCCATTGCAATTGTAATTGTATATTATGGTAGCTGTTTATATTTTGAGTTTCTATTTGTTTTAGTTCTTAAAATTAAAAATTAACAAAAATTAAAAAAATACAAAAATTCAAAAATACAAAAAATAGTGTCTTGTTTTTCTATAAAATCAAAAATCCAAAAATAGAGTGGTTATTTGTTTTCTTTAACTTAAAAATATAACTGTTCTTGAAGATTTGACTGATCATCAAAAGTTGAAAGAATTTAAATTGTGAAATTCGAGTAGAATTACTTGGATGTACCGAGTGTTCATGTGGTATTTTCCCTGTTGCATAAGAAATGTTTGCTTATGAGTTTGTCAGCATGTGCAGAACTTGATTTCAATCAAGAACAGGGGTTGATGAAGACTGAGATGCTGTTAGTTGCTGAAGAAGCCTGAAGCAGCACCACAACAAGATGTACCTGAGTCAGAAGAACCGGATACGAAACGTCGTCTGACAATGAAAGTGCATTTGAAGAAGTACCGTGAACCTGCTTGAAAGACAAAGATTGAAGAAGAAAAGAGCTGATGAGAATCCTCCTCTCACATTCTTTTTAACAAAGACTTTCAAGAAGATGCTGATCGAGATCCTGATATGAAGCTAACCACAAGAGCTGAAGAAAGAGACCTAGTGCTGAGAGTTCAGAAGTCAAGAACTTCCACAACATCTGCGGCATAGCTACAACCATAGACTTCGTTGAAGACGTTGCTGAATTCATGTTATGAAGACAATTTGATGGCATCAGTCTAGGGGGAGATTGTTAGGCCCTAAAGTGTGAGACTGACGCATCAAATTAACATAACGGGTTATGGTTACGAACTAGGCTTTACCGGGTTAGTTAGTATTAGGTTTTGGACCTTTATAGGTCACTTGGGCCAAGCTTTAGGCCATGTGGGCCAAGCAGGCCCAAGGGGAGCCCATGTAGGGACTTGGGCTTGAGTTAGTATATAAACAAGTTTCTAACTTGTTTTTAGGTTAGAACCTCTAGGAACCTCATTGTTACAAAAGTTCTAAAGAAGCCAGAGAGAGGAGATTGTGGTGTAGGAACTTGTACCAGACGGTTTTGCTAGTTGATAGTCATAGAATCGTGTGCAAGTTTGAAAGTGATTCGGTATCGTGTTCTTCGTATTTTCAGTTTTTCGTTTTGATTCTTGAATCACCAATTGATTGGATTCCGCACAATCAATTGGTTGTTTGATATCATTGAAAGATCCGGTTAAACGGGACTTACACGTGGTATCAGAGCCTTTAGAACCTGTTCTAGGCTCGTTTTGATATCAAATATTCAAGTTTTTCGAAGAAATTTTTGAAAATCACCAAGAACATTCATCGTGTTCTTCGCGTTCTTGGTAGTGTTCATCAAATTTTTATCAAAAATCAATATATTTTGGTGTGTCAATCTGTTTTGAAAGTGTTAGAGATATTGGACGAATTTTGTTTTTTAAAAGAAATATTCTTTCTGTTTTAAAAAAGATTTCAATTTCCAAAAATATTGGAAATTCTGTTCAGTTACAATTTTCAAAAAGTCTAAGTATCAACAATCGATGGTTTCGAGTCATACTTTTTGAGTTCTTGGGTTTATCACTACTGGTTTCAAGCTTCACACATCAGGTCTCGACTCATCACCAAAGTCACTCTCATTTTGAGGTCTCGAGTCTTCCACTTCATCATTTAAGGTCTCGAGTTGTTCACCTCCGAGTCGCAACCATCTCCCACTCGCAATCACAAAAGGAGTTCTCGAGTCTCATCTTCACTGAGGTCTCGACTCATCTTCAACAGCTCATCAGAGGTCTCGAGTCAACTGTTTCAACAATTGGTCTCGAGTTCCCATCATTATCATCATTCACGGTTTCGAGTCCTTCATCACCGGTCTCGAGTCGCAGTCCGATTTTAACAACCTTCTTCATGGTTTCGACTCAGCGGTTTCGACTTACATCCTCCGATTTCGAGTCACAGGTTGTCATCTTCAAGCTTTCAGATTTCGAGTCCATCTTTTCCACGGTTTCGAGTCACTTCAGTCTCGAGTCGCAACCACTGTTCATCTTCTCCGGCCACCGTCTCCGGCAACCTTCGTAATCATCGTCGTGATCTTCTCCGTCTATTCACCATCCTCAACTTCAACCTTCATCTTCATACCTCCGATCACCATTCATCAACCCAATCACCATCTCCGGTCGACTTCTTCATCACCGTCAACTTTCAACTTTCAAGTTGAGTTTTCCGGTTCGAGTTTTTGAATACCCGTCACCACGTTCACCTTCATCATCAACCATTACCATCGTTCCATAATCTTCATCATTACAATACCTTGTAACCACTGTGCATCGTTCACATTCATTCAACCTGCAAGTGCACTCCGTTCTCAAACTCATCTTCTCTGGTTGTTGTTGTTGAGATTAAAACGAAGAAGAAAGGAGGATTTATCATGACACTTGGTCGTCGGGAATAGAAAAGAAAACAAACACAGGGAATTGTTTTTAGTAACGTTTTGGGTGTCAGGAAAGGTTTGGGTTAAACTAATTAATAGGGTTGTGGTTCGGATCGTTGTTACGAAGAAGAAGGAGGAACTGTGTTCTTTTATTTTGAATTAATTATAATAATAATTATATAATCATTAGGTAATTATTTAGTTAATCATTAATTATAATAATTGTTAAAAATAAAAATATAAAAAAGGGGTTTGTTTGGCTGTGATAAGTTTTAACAGGTTTTTGAGGCGTGGTTCAGAAAGCGGGTTCATTCGCGTGCAAAGGGTTTGAGTTAGCGAGTACACAGGTTCTCGCTTTGGGCTTGTGTTGAGGAAATAGTTAAAAGATCACATTTTTTTGGGGATCACTTCTTAAAAATGTCTTCTAAGAGAGAGGTGCTTGAACAGGAACTCCAAGGATTCAGATACTCATATGGTGAATCTATAGAAGCACTTACAGGCCGGTTTGCTGAACTGCTCTCTAAAATGGAGAAGGCAGAGATGGTGGTGTCTACTCACATGAGCAACAGAAAGCTTCTAGATGCTATAAAAGGGATTCCAGATCAGGTGAACTGTAGTTGGTTTCGAAATGTTAATCATATATTATTGACAACCGACTGCTGCTGTTACAAAATGAAGTCAGATGAGCTAATCTCACTCATCAAATCATATGATAATGCTGACAAGCAGTCTACTCAAGGCAACACATCTGCTGCTATTTGCTCATCCACACAAAATTCAGTATTTATGTTTAACAAACCCCTGGCTCAAGAAATTACCCGTGATCGTGAAGAGATACATTCTGTCTTTTGCACTCCTGAGTGTAGAGAAAGAGTTGAAGCCTATAGAATACACAACGCTGAGCTAATCGAAGATTATAATGACATTAAAAGAAAAAAATTCACTTTAGCTAATAATGAAAAACTTTTTAAAGAAAAAATTGAAGCTCAGCGAAAAGACATCATCCAACTCAAAGATGATGTTAGTGTAAAAACAGCCCAACTCTTATATGTTCAGGAAAAATTATGCACTGTGACTAAAGAACTGGAGGATATCAGAGATAGATATCAAATTAATGAACTCAATATTAAAAAATTTGATTCTTCCAGCAAACTAGTTAAAAACTTGTGTGATCAACAGCTCGCATATAAGAAAAAGAAAGGGTTGGGATTAGGTTTTAATCAGGCTCCTCCTCCTTATAATGACAATTATACTTACTTACCTATGACTGAGGAGGAGATGATGAATGAAAGCAAAATGACTTATGGTCCCAAAAACTATAAGCCATCAGTAAATGTCAGACCTGTTGAAAAACAGGTGGTTCAACCAGTTTGTTTTGTGTCCAAGGGTACTTTTGATCCTAACATTTCTTCATCATGTGCAGATGAAGTACCTGAAGTAAGGTGGGGAGATATGTTTGGGAATGAACAACTTTTAGATTCTGATTTTTCTAAATCTACTTTTGATAAAACTGATTCTGGTTGTGTGTTTGGACAATCGTTTTTGAACTCGTTTCATAGTTATGTTTCGTCTTCTTTTGGGCCTGATGTTTTGGGCAAAAATGTGAATGCTTGTGATGAATCTTTGAATAATGTGTGTGATGATGGATGTTTTTCAGTAGCTGAAAATTGTGATTCTGATGTTTCTAATATTTCAGTTGTTGACAGTGTTACAGGTGAGGTCCCTCAGGACACATTCAGTGAAACCACTGAAACTTCTTCTCAAGAAAATCAAGAGTATCCTGATTCTTCTTCTGAATCTGTCTCAGTGGGTGTCCCTAATGTTGAATCTAGTGGGACCCCATTGGAAACTGTAGTTGAAAACAAACCTAAATCAGATTCACATGATACATGTGTTGATGAAACACATGTTGATGAGACTTCAACGTGTTCTAAAATTAAAACAGAAACTGATTCGTCTTTTCAAAATGATCCTGATAAAATTATAAAAGACGAAAAACATCATCTGTCTGAATCTCATGCTAGTGCTAGTTCTGATCAACAGGTACAGAAGAATTCAGAAAAGGCACACGGAACACAACCAAAGCAACCTAAGCAAGCTAAGCAAGCTCGGTCATCTAGACCAATCAGATCGGCTAATGTTGCTTGCTCTCAGAATCTCCATACATTGAAACGACAGACATGTTTCAACTGTGGAATTCCTGGACACATTGCTAGAAATTGTGTTCATCGTCCAAAAGTGCAACAAAAAGTCAACACTCACTCTTGTGCTGGTGTTTGTAAGCCGGTTCACAACACACAAAAGGAGTCAAAATGAGTAGATCAAAGTCAAGGATATAAGAAGTCTGCTCATCAAGGACAATCACGATCCCATAAGGCTCATGACAAGGTGATTGAAAGCTCCAATCAAGGAGAAAAGACGAAGAATGGTGCTCAAAGCAACAAGACTTATGCAACTAGCACATACAAGCACCCAAATTCGTCTTCGTCTGAAAGTAAAGTGCAGGCGCATCCAACGCAAAAAGGACCAGTTTGTCCTTCAGGACCTGCTAGAGCGAATCAAGCTGCTCAAAACGTCTTCCCGATGAAAAGATAAACTTGCTACAACTGTGGCATTGCGGGTCATATTGCTAGAAACTGCACACGGCGTCCCCATGTACCCTATTATATGAGAAATCAGAGGGTTACACCAAATGATAACAATCATTCCAAGCATATGAAGGTATCATCACCTAAGGCAATGAAGAATGTGAATCCCAAGGTTAAACCTTCTGATGGGGAATGGAACGCTGCTAAAAACAAACGCAAGGCTGTTCAAGAACAAAAACGTCTTTCTAAAACTGAATCAGCTAAAGTTGCTCAACTGAAGGCAACGAACACGTTTGGTAGACCGAAACAGATTTGGAAACCCAAATCCAAGGCAGCAACGTCTCCAATCCTTGAACCGAAAGGGGACTTATGTTTGAAAGAAGTGTCTTACTTTGATGCTTCAGGAAATCCCAGGACCACGATGGCCTGGGTACCCATGTCCTACTAATCTCCTTACTTTTCAAGAACAACTAAGGAGGAGCTGTTGACAATCTCTGGAATGTTGATAGCGGTTGTTCCAGAGATAAAAACGGGTAACATTTCACTGTTGCAAAAAGTTCAAATTTTTTTTACAGATGATATGTTTCCTTTGGAGGAGATTAGAGAAGTAAGATAAGATCAGCAAAAGGTACCGTTTATATTTCAGTACTTTGATTTGAATTTGAATAGTCTTCAATCTAATGACGGAACAGTTAAGCAAAAATATTTTTTCTCTTTCTTGGTTCATTACTTTGTATATAAATTGTCCTTTCTCTAGTAAATGGTAAATTTGCGCAAAAATACAAGATTTATGCACAAATTTAGGGGGGGAGAGGAACATAAAGAGTTTGCTGTATATATGCATTGTTTTAGGGGGAGAAAATGAGAAAAATACAAAAACATTAGAAAAATGAAAAAGTCAAAAAGATATATTGCATTATATGGGAAGTGAAATAAATGTTCGTGTTAAAGGGTTTGACTAACACATGTAAGGTGCCATAGCTGAAAAGACTAGGATCTACTGCGATATGTCGATAGGCTTGACGCTCAAAATGACAAAAGATACTAAGTGATATAAACATAACGAACTATGTACCATGTGGGTAACATACCAACGGCGTATGAATTTTCACATTATGGTGAACGGCTGACTCATGTAAGACCAGTATTGAAACTGTCTGACTTTAGCACGATGTGTTGGTAGGCTCTATCCTTAAAGACTGGAAACATTGGCTGTTTCTGTTCAGAACTAAATTAGTACATGACCTCAGGAAAGAAAATCACTTGGAATTAGCTCATGTCTATTTGAATGTCTGTATGTTGTCCCGATACACACAATTTTGGTCTGACTCTGAAATCTTTTCTGAAAAAGTCGTGTATCTCCTCTGCTGCATCCAGATATATGCTGACCTGGAGGTGCTAGGCAACGTCAGCTTCTGCTGAATCCAGATACATGCTGACCTAGCTGTACGTTGTCGCGCTATAGATCAATTAAACACCCGAAAGAGGCCCTCAAGTGCCCAAAAGAAACCCAAGAAACCTATATCAAATTGAGAAAAACTCATTTGATCTGTATATTATACCATATCTGCTTATGATCTATTCTGTTCTTTTCTCAATCTATTCTTAGTTAAGATTTCAGAGATCTGGATTGGATTTGTGAAATATGTGGTAGGGAAGCTACTTACATGATAGAGTGTGTTGTTTATATCTCCGGGATTTGATTAGTATTTGTTTAGGTGTTCATTGTTAAGAAATCAAAACATGATAAAATTTGTTACAGGCAGTTATATGGAAAAGGTCTATGGAGATGAGTTTAGGAGGACAAATATACTGGCAATCGTCTAGATCATTCGGTAGTAGATCAGTGTTGATAAGTGAAGTCAAGCCCGAAACCTCGTGATTTGATCCCTGAGCAATTACGTTATTTCCTGTTAAAGTTATAACTGATTCTCTAAAGGATTTTTGTTTTTAATTAAAATAATCAAAGAAATCCTTAAATTAAAGGGTTTGATATAATATTACCTTAAGCATATCACGAAGTTAAAAAAATTGAAAGTTGAGCGTTAAAGTTTAAGTGGACAAACATATTGGCAATCGCATAGACCAGTTTGATTAGGCTCGTACTGAAAAGTGTTCCTTAGTTTACCTGAGAACGAATTTTGATCCCATTGCAATTGTAATTGTATATTATGGTAGTTGTTTATACTTTGAGTTCTTATTTATTTTTTGCTTTTAGTTCTTAAAAAAATAAAAAATTCAAAAAATACAAAAATAGTGTCTTGTTTTTCTATAAAAAAAATCCAAAAATAGAGTGTTTTTTGTTTCCTTAAAATAAAAAAAAAACCAATGTAACCGTTTTTGAAGATTTGACTGATTATTAAAAATTGAAAGAATTTAAATTGTGAAATCCGAGTACAAGTACTTGGATGTACCTAGTGTTCATATGGTACTCTCCCTGTTGCATAAGAAGTGTTTGCTTATGAGATTGTGAGCATGTGCAGAACTTGATTTTAATCAAGAACAGGGGTTGATGAAGAATGAGATGCTGTTAGTTGCTGAAGAAGCCTGAGGCAACACGACAACAAGATGTACCTGAGTCAGAAGAACCGGATACAAAACGCCGTCTGACAGTGAAAGTACATTTGAAGAAGTACTGTGAACCTGCTTGAAGAGAAAGATTGAAGAAGAAAAGAGCTGTTGAGAATCCTCCTCTCACATTCTTTTCAACAAGATTTTCAAGCAAATGCTGATCGAGATCCTGATATGAAGCTAACCAAAAGAGCTGAAGAAAGAGACCCAGTGCTGAGAGTTCAAAAGTCAAGAACTTCCACAACATCTGCAGCATAGCAACAACCATAGATTTCATTAAAGGCGTTGCTGAATTCATGCTATGAAGATAATTTGATGGTATCAGTCTAGGGGGAGATTGTTAGGCCCTAAAGTGTGAGACTGACGCATCAAATTAACACAACGAGCTATGGTTACGAGCTGGGCCTTACCGGGTTAGTTTATATTAGGTTGTGGACCTTTATAGGTCACTTGGGCCAAGCTTTAGGCCATGTGGGCCAAGCAGGCCCAAGGGGAGCCCATGTAGGGAATTGGGCTTGAGTTAGTATATAAACAAGTTTCTAACTTGTTTTTAGGTTAGAACCTCTAGGAACCTCATTGTTACAAAAGTTCTAAAGAAGCCAGAGAGAGGAGATTGTGGTGTAGGAACTTGTACCAAACGGTTTTGCTAGTTGATAGTAATAGAATCGTGTGCAAGTTTGAAAGTGATTCGGTATCGTGTTCTTCGTATTTTCAGTTTTTCGTTTTGATTCTTGAATCACCAATTGATTGGATTCCACACAATCAATTGGTTGTTTGATATCATTGAAAGATCCGGTTAAACGGGACTTACACGAATTTTGGAGTTTACCCTGCATTCATCTTCTACGATTGTGAAAGTGGGCGTAGTTGGGGTTAACTTACCAATGCTTGACAACACTCGTTTTGCGACCCCAAACTGAGAATTGTGTAGTTGACACAATTGGTGATCGTCACCTACCTTTCAATCTATGCCAGTGAAGAGTGCTAAGCCCATTCATTGAGTTATGGGGAGATGGGATCTCATCCTAATTCCTAAAATTTTGTAAACCTTGGGTCAAAATTGAATTATGTTAATGCATGAAAATACCTAATAAAATTTTCTTCCATATTTTATAGATGTCTACAAACAGTTTTGATAACACCAAATTCTCGCCTAAGTCCATCCTTGAAAATGCTAAACTTGATAATTCTAATTTCATGGATTGGTACCGCAACCTAAAAATTGTTTTCAGGGCGGAGAAAAAGGCTTGTATCCTTGATGGACCAATCCCCAAAGCACCTGCTACTACTACGGGTGCTGCCCATAGAACATGGGAAAACCATGTTGATGATTCCCAAGATGTGACATGTCTTATGCTTGATTTGATGATTCCGGAACTTCAGAAGAATCTGGAAAACTTGGGAGCATATGAGATGAGTGAGTAGCTGATAGGCATGTTTAAGTAGCAAGCTCATCATGAGCATTTTGAGGGGATGAGATCTCTCATTACATGTCACATGTAGGAAGGTATTTCAGTCACTACGCATGTATGAAAAATGAAGTCTTTCGTTGATCTGATCAACTGGAGCGTCTGAACGCACCCTTCAGTAATGAGTTAGCTACGGATGTGATCCTTAACTCGCTACCTAATTCATATCATTAGTTCGTTTTGAACTACAACATGAATGAATGGGAAAAACGATCCCAGAATTGCATCAGATGCTAAAAATTGTTGAGACAAACATCCCTACTAAGGGCAATCTGGTGTGGGCGATCAGGGATGTAAGGCCATATAACTGAGTAGGTTTACGCTTATCTTTATCAAACACAACTATAAGTTATTGGGCTTAGGTTTCTAGTGGGATAGATAGTATTGGATAAGCCACGTGGGCTAATTAAATGTCTTGGGTCTGTCTAGTTAATAGTGTGCATGTGGGCTTAGCCCAATTTGTAATTAGGTCACCCTATGTAACTATAAATAGGGCGAGCCTACTTCATTTTAAGGTTGATGTTCATATTTCTGTTCTTCTTGACAATTTCGAGTTTTGTGTTAGTTGTACCAGACGAGTTTTATACTCGTGTGCAATCTAATCAGTTAGTTTGTTCTTGTTCTTCTCACTTTCATTAGTTTTCCGCACTTTTGATCGTGTTAGTGATATCCGATTGGAGTTTTCTGGACCTACAATTGGTATCAAAGCCTAAGAAGTCTTTCGAAAGGCTCGGTTTGTCATCGGATATTACTGAAGATTGAAGAAAGGGAACTGTTTTGCTGATTTGAGATTCAAAGATTTAAAAGGGGCTGTAAAATTCCAGAATTGTTGAAGAACAGTCTTGAAGATTGAAGAACACTCAAAAAAATTATGATTTGATCTGTTTTGTGGAACATTTAATTGTGTTTCCTAGTTTTTCGGAGTCTTTGATGGAAAAAATCCCCAAAAATTGAATTTCGAAACTGTTCCTTGATTTTCGGGATTTGATTTTCGATTTATCTACAAGAAAAGGCTAGTCTGCGGATTGGCTAGTGTATAGTATAGTAGTGTGCGACCTGAAGTATTGACGAGTGTACGGGATTGTTTAAAAATAACATAGTGTGCGACCTAGAAGATCAAATTATTAGTGTGCTGGATCATTTCAGATATCAGCGTGCGACCTTGTATCTGGTTTGTGGACTCAGCTTCAGTGTATGGGCCCAATAAATCAGTGTGCGACCTAAACTATTTGACTGTGTGGTCCATTAAGCAAGTGTGCTGTCAAAAGATCAATGTACGACCAGACTAGTGTGCAACCTGGTTACTAGTGTGCGACCAGGCCCAAAATACAAGTGTATGGGCCCAATAAATACTAGTGTGCGGGTCCAAACAACTAGTGTGCGGCCCAAATAGAAGGTGTACGACCCAAAAGAACTAGTGTGCGGTCCAAAAGATAGTGTGCGACCTAATAAAACAAAGGTGGAATTTTAACCAGCTGACGTGTACGATTTTAAATGTATTCAAGTGTTGAATTTGATCTGCTAACAATCTTGGCAAACCGACTGCACGGTTAGACACGTGGGATTTTTAGGACAAAAAAGGCACGAAAATTCCGAAAAAGTGTTTGGACATTATACACCATTGGATTCGAAATTCTGAGATGAGTCGAATGGTATAATTTGGTAAAAACAGTTTTCGGTCGGTTTTCATACGGTTTTAACAGTCCGGTTCGGTAAAGCGCACATTTTCGGGGGATCACATCTTAGAATCTTAAAAATGTCTTCTCAGAGAGAGGTGCTTGAGCAGAAACTTGAAGGATTCAGATACTCAGCTGGTGAATCTATAAAAGCACTTACGGGCCGGTTTAGCAATATTAATCAGATATTGTTGACAACCAACTGTTTCTGTTACAGAATGAAGCCGGATGAGCTGATCTCACTCGTCAAATCATATGATATAGCTGACAAGCAGAAGGCTCAATGAAACACATCTGCTACAGTTTGCTCATCCACTCCTGCTCCTGCTGTTGCTGCTGCTACATTGCCTGTTGTAGGTTGCTTGTCCACGCCTGCTGATTCATTGCCGAATTCAGATGCAGGTTGTGGTGCAGGTTTTCAGATTCATGAATTCACTCCTACTCCTACTGAGGTATGTGTAGATAACATCTGTTGTACTCCTACATGTAGAGAGAAGGTAAGCGGGTATAAAGAACAGGCCAACTCATTTACTATGCAACTGCAAATATCCAAATCTAACTTATATGAGATTAAAAAGAAAATCAACGGATATAAAGATATGGTGGAGGCACAAAAGTGTGATATCCGACAGTTGCATAACGATTTGAGTGATGAGAGATGTAGGCATCTCCATTTTAAAGAGCTTTCATAAAAACTAACTGCTGCACTTGATAATCTAAAATCAACTTTTGAAAGTCAAGTGAAGAAGTTGAGAAGATGATAAATAAGCAGTTACAGTTTAGTAAGAAAGAAGTTAGGAATAAGGGATTGGGATTGGGATTTTATGCATACCTCCACCATACAATCACAATTACACCTCTATTCCTATGATTGATGAGGAGATAGCCAATTTGCCTGACATAGAGTATGGAAAACCCAGTGATGTCAAGGTTGAGCCGGTAAAACCCACAAAAGTTAAAATCTCAAAACCTAAAAGGAATGTAACAAAGACAACTGAACCAGTATCTGCACCTTTTTTTGTTAAATTATAAAATGTCTCTAAGCAAACAAAGACATTGAGTTTTGAGAAAAATGAAGAATCGGCGAATAAAACGACTGAGCCAGCTGCACCATCTGACTCCAAATGTGAATCACCTGAAGCAACTGATTCTGAGAAATTGGAATCAGTTGATTCTCGTGAATCCAGCTGTGAGTCTTCTGGAGCAGCTAACTCAACAGTAGAGGATTCAGCAGAGCCAGTACAAAAGGAATGCAACTCAAGTGGTTCAGCTGAATCAAGCAGTGTAACAGTGACTGAGCCCACAGTGTCTGAAATTGAAACAACAAGGCCAGTCCCTGAGTTTAATTGTGTGAATGTTACTGATGCTTCTACTTCATGTGCAGATGAGATAAAAGTACAGGATTGGGTTGAGGTGGATGACATTGTTTGCCAAAAAGCTGATGATGTTTGTTCAAAAACATCAAATTTGTTTGTTGATGCTCCTCCATATGTGAGAAAGGCTGTTTCTGATACAGATTTGAGAGGCCCTTCAAATAAATATGTGCCTCCAAAGCCAACAGTTAGAAATGAAAATGCTAAATCCAGTGAATGTACTAACTGTTGTAAAAAAAAAAAAGACATATGACACAGAGTAGAAAGGTTGAAAGTCTGCAAACAAATCATCAAAAAAATCTTTTAACTCAAATTATTCATCGGTTGGATCGAATGGATCAAGATATGCTCCTTATATAAGGAAGCAAACATGCTACAACTGCGGCATACCCGGCCACATTGCAAAGAATTGCACATATCGTCCCTATGTGACTTGTTATACACAGCATCAGAGGGTTACACCAAGGGATATATCTTATTCTAAGCCAATGAAGGTTGAAAAGCCTAAGGCAATGATGAAGAAGCAACCCAAGGTTAAACCATCTGATGGGGATTGGAATACTGCAAAAGCAAAAAGAAAACAAGCTTTGAAACCTAAACAAGTCTTGAAAAAAAAAGGGTTGTAAAGCAAACTGTTTTGCCCCAGGCACCTAAGAAATTAGAAAAGCCTAAACAAGTTTGGAGGGCTAAACTTAAAGCAGCGACATCACCAATTCCTGAGACAAAAGGGGACATGTGCTTGCGGGAAGTGTCTTATGTTGACGCTTCAGGACAACCATGGGTACCAATGTCTTACTGATCTCCTTACTTTTCAGGGACAACCAAGGAGGAGCTGTTGACAATCCTTGGATCTTGATAGCGGTTGTTCTAGAGACATAATGGGTAACATTTCACTGTTACAAAAAGTTTTAATTCTTTACAGTTGATATGTTTCTTTTGAAGGAGATAAGAGAGGTGAGACAAGATCAGCGAAAATGTACAATTTAAATTTCATGTTCTAATCTTGACTTTGATTAGTCTTAAATCTGATGATGGAACGGTTAAACAAAAACAACAAAGATATTTCCATTTTCTTTTGTCTATATCATGTACTTACGTTTTCGTTATTAGGTAAATTTGCCCATAAGGTTTATGCACAAATTTAGGGGGATATGTTTGAAAGATATCTGTAAATATTAGAGTGAGAAAAATGAGAAAAGGAGAAAAAGTACCAAAACATTCGAAAAACAGAAAAATAAAAAAAAATATTTTGTTGCATATATAGGAAATGAAATGAATTTTCACTATGTGGATTAAGGTTGACTCATGTAAGACCAATATTGAAATGGTCTGACTCTAGAGCGATTTGTTGGTAGGCTTTATCCTGATGGCTGGACACTTTGACTGGTTCTGTGCAGAACATTAAATTACTTTATGACCTCAGGAAAGAACGACACTTGGAATTAGGACAAGACTATTTGAATGCGTGTGTGACGTCCCGATACACACAATTTTGTTCTAGTTCTAAAATCTTTTCTGACCAACTCGTGTATCTCCTCTGTTTTGCGTGAGTAAAGACCTGGAGGTGCTAGGCAACGTCAGCTTCTGTT
The DNA here is from genome assembly GCA_030545235.1 of Helianthus tuberosus. NCBI lineage: Eukaryota > Viridiplantae > Streptophyta > Magnoliopsida > Asterales > Asteraceae > Helianthus > Helianthus tuberosus. The sequence continues at coordinate 211,114,440 of CM060423.1, forward strand.
TTGCATGAGAAAAGACCTAGCTGTACGTTGTCGCGCTATAGATCAATTACACCAGAAAGAGGCCCTCTAGTGCCCAAAAGAAACCCGAAAAAAACCTATATCAAACTAAGAAAACTCATTTGATCTGTATATTATACCCATCTCTACAAATGATCTATTCTTTTCTCTTCTCAATCAAGTCCCAGTCAAGGTTTAAGAATCCTAGAACAGGCCCGTGAAAATATGCGGTAGGGAAACTACATGTATGATAGTGTGTTCTGTTTAAAAATTATAGGATTTGATTGTGATTTATTTGGGTGTTCGTATTAAATAAACCAAAACATGATAAATCAGTTGCAGGCCATTATATAGAAAAGGCCTAAGGAGATAAGTTTAGGTGGACAAACATACTGGCAATCGCTCGGATCACCCAAAGTAAATTAGTGTTGGTAAGTGTAGTCTAGTCTGAAACACTGTGATTTGATCCCATTGAAATTGTAATTGTATATTAGTTTCTTTGTTTATTTGTGTTTTAGTTTATATCGTTAGATTTAAAAATAAAATAAAATAAAATAAATTCAAAAATAGTGTTTTGATTATAAAATCAAAAATCCAAAAAAATTGAATGTTTATTTGTTTTATTAAAAACTTTTAACCATTCTTGAAGATTTGATTGGTCATCATAAGATAAAAGAAATTTGAATTGTGAAATTCGAATACAAATATTTGGATGTACCAAGTGTTTATATGGTATTTCCCTTTGTTGCTTAGAAATGTTGCTTATGAATTTATGAGCATGTGCAGGATTTGATTTAAAGCAAGACAGGGGTTGTTGAAGATTGAGATGTTGTTGGCTGCTGATATAGCCTGAAGCATCACAACAATAAGATGTGCCTGAGTCAGAAGAATCAGATACGAGTCATCATCTTACAGGGATAGTACATTTGAAGAAGTACCTGTTAACCTGCTTGAAAGATAAAAGATTGACAAAGAGAAGAGTTGCTAAGAATCTTCGTCTCGCATTCCTTTCAACAAGACTTTCAAGAAAAGCTGATCATGATTAAGAAGAACAAAGAGCCCAAGTTTGAAGATGAAAAGATAAAGTATCTTCCCACAGAGATATGAGATAGACAACAGTTTGATAAAGACAACATAAACCTAGGGGGATATTGTAAGGCCATATAATTGAGTAGGTTTATGCTTATCTTTAACAGACACATTTATAAGCTATTGGGCTTAGTTTTCTAGTAGGATAGATAGTATTGGGATAAGCCATGTGGGCTAATTAAATGTCTTGGGCTTGTCTAGTTAATAGTGTGCATGTGGACTTGGCCCAATTTGTAATTATGTCACCCTATGTAACTATAAATAAGGTGAGCCTAGTTCATTTTAGGGTTATTGTTCATATTTTTGTTCTTCTTGACAATTTCGAGTTTTGTGTTAGTTGTATCAGACGAGTCTTATACTCATGTGCAATCTAATTAGTTAGTTTGTTCTTGTTCTTCTCACTTTCATTAGTTTTCCGCACTTTTGATCGTGTTAGTGATATCCGATTGGAGTTTTCTGGACTTGCAAGGGAAGGGATAATTACCAAGAAGAAGCCATCTAAGGAAAGGGGCAAGGCGGGTAAGCAAGATAAGGGCAAAGGCAAAAAGGTTGCCACTCCGAAGGCAAAGCCTCATAAATATGCCAAGTGTTTTCACTGTGATGAGATCGGGCATTGGAAGAGAAATTATCCCAAGTACCTAGCTGAGTTGAAGCTTAAGAAGATGTAGATAGAAGAATACTCAGGTATACACGTTATTGATTTATTTTCCTTTTCGAGCAAGTCTTGGGTGTTTGACAGTGGATGTGGTTTTCACATTTTTAATGATTTGCAGGGTCTAGAATGGATTAGGAAGATGAAGAAGGGTGACTTAGAGCTGCACGTTGGGAACAGGTAGAATGTTACTGTGAAGGAAGTTGGAGAATTAATTCTTGAATTACCTTCTAGATTGTTTATTACTTTAAACAATGTTTTTTATGTTCCTAGTTTGGCTAAGAATATTGTTTCTGTTTCTGCTTTAAGAGAACAAGGTTTTAATTATGCTTTTGATATTGTTAATGGTAGCATTTCCGCATTTTTAAATGGTGTGTTCTATTTTTGAGGCTAAGCCTCACAATGGCGTCTACGAAATAGACACTTCTAAAAATAGATCAAATAATAGCGTATGCTCTCTTTCCTCTAAAGTGTTAAAACTAGCGTTAATCAAATATAACGTTGGCATTGTCGTCTTGGCTATATTAACATCAATCGCATGTGGAATCTCTAGACCGCAGGGATTCTAGAATCCACGGGTCAAGAGACTTATGATTTATGCGAATGTTGTCTAAGTGGCAAGATGACTAAGGCCCCTTTTACCAGAACTAGTGAAAGGGCCAAAGACCTGTTAGGAATCTTACATACTGATGCATGTGGACCATTCATGACTATGTCAATGAACGTGGAAAGGTAATTCATTTCATTTACTAATGATTATAGTAGATATGTAAGTCAAATAAATTGAAAATTATATACAAGACAGATAAAGAATGATGACTAGCAGGTACTCTATTGTGTCTCAACATATGACTTCATAAAGCGCACAACCTATAAATATTCTATGATAAATGCTATACTCAAACAACACCTTTCTAGCATAAGGAATGTAGCAGGATACATCTAATCTAACGGAATTTATTAATAACATATTAGCAAGATATATCTAATCTAACGAAATTTATTAAGAACATATTAAAATATTAGTGATACAACAAAGATGCCAAAGAACCCACCAAAATGAACAAACACAAGTTCCCGTCAGCCGAACAAAAATGGCATAACCAGGAGCTACAATAGAAATGACATAGGAAGCAAAGCCAAACATTAGCAGGCTGGTAATAGAGACCATAATGATCTAAGGGTGAAATGTAGTTCCCCCTAAGATTTGATCGCTGCGAAACTGAATAAGCTAATAGTAACAAATTTATAAGCAGATCTCGGCTTCATTAGACTTTCTTCTCCCAACGTACTTCATGGGAAATAGCGAGTCCATAGGCAACAGAGTGACCGGGTTAGTCGTTTTGCGGCTAAGACCATGAACCGGTAAACATTGGTGATAGAGGACGCCCGATTATTGGTTTATGTGGGTGGATCCTCACCGATGTTCACTACGATCGCCTGATTAGCCGAAACGGAACCGCACATCATTAAGCTTTCTTCTTCCAACATTCCTAGGTGGAAATAGTCAATCCTTATGTGTCTAAGCCACGCATACCACGTCTTGCTGCTACAAGTGGAGATTTGTAAGCAATGGCTATTGTTAAAATAAATGCAACATATGTTAATTCATGTTGCAATATTTCAATATGTTATATTAGTTTTATTCTGTTATAGTATTGTTATATTCACAAGGGGTGTTAGTGTGCAGATAAAAAAGTTGTAGGTGTAAGATGATATTGCTGAGGGCTAAAGTGTATCAATAGAATACTTGGAGGACTTGATTGAAAGTATCTTTTGACCTAAGTATAAAAGGGAAGTTACAGTGCTTTTTGTTATTATTAACTCTCCAGAACTTTCTGTTTTCTCTCTTGTTCGAGCGATTAGGGTTTCGAGTTGTTTGTACAGATCGCCTGTGATCTTGTTGAATCTTGTGTGAGATTCAGTAGTGATAGGAAGCTTCAGATCAACTGATTCATCAATTGCTCATTCTTCTTTGTATTGTTCAAGATCTTACTTGATTGTAAGATCTAGGGTTTTGGGGGGATTTTTTCGGTTTGGGTAATCAATAAGATTTGTCATCTTGTTTTGTCGCTATATCTTTGTTTTCTGTTATGTGTTCATATTGTACCATTTTACATGGTATCAGAGCATCAGTGCTCTTGATTCTGGGTTTTAATCTTTCGTTGTATATTTGTTGGTCCTAATCATTTATATTTGGGGGTGTTTGTTTTTCTACTCTCGAAGAGCTGTGTGGATGTTGGACTTGGAAGGTGTGCTGTTGTAGATCTGGTTCGATTGAAACCCTAGTTAGGGTTTCGTGATACTAGAGAAGATCTCTTATCTTCCGGCGTTTGTGTATACTGTGTCAGTTTCTGAAACCCTAGAAGGTCTCAGGGCAAACTGACCAGGAGATTGATGATATCAAGAAGGTTGCCGGTTTTCTGATATGTAATTTGTAACCCTAGAAGGTTACAAATTCAGATCTGCTTGGAGGGAGTTAAACGCTGTTGTGAGAATTTCTCTTCCCTTATCTTGTTATTATTATTTTATGTTTTTTTATTTTTTCACTACATTGTTGTGTCTAGGCATACCTGTTACGGAGCTAATCGGACCGGCCTTGATCGAGTCTTATTTGATGTTTTTTGTTGCATTTTGTTATATTGTTATATTTTTTTACTGTTGTGAGTATTCTGTTGTTTGCACTATCTTCTGGTAGTTTGTTGTTGATTAGTATAGCTCCTGTGTTATGCTTGTCCAGGCACCATAGAGTGACGAACCTGGAATCTGGCCTTTAACACAGCTTCGCTTTAGGATTTTTTGTTGTCTGCTGTTGTATGTTATATTTCTTGTTGATTGTTTGTCTGTTATCTTTTGTGTATTGTTCTTTCTTGGGTCTGTTATGGGTGAACCTATTTCTTCTCAGAATTTGATTAGCAAATTGGACATTGGGGATCCATTATACTTGCACCCCAGTGATTCCAGTAGTTTAACCATAGTTAGTATAAAGTTGAAGGGGACTGAGAACTATTCTGTTTAGTCTAGTGCAATGAAACTTGCACTAGAGGAAAAAACTAAATATGGTTTTATAGATGAAAAGTGTGTTAGGTACACTGATGATCATGTTCTAGCCAGTTAGCGGTGTTGATACATATTATGTGGATACGGCTCGGCTCGGTTCGACTCGGCTACGAAGTGAAGGCCGTAGTCAAGACAACCTCCCGTCTTGACTCGGTATGATACTTACTTTGTAACGTACGAAATTGCTACTACGTGTGTGCAGTATGCATGTTTAGTTTAGAGTTTATGTGTTAGTCTGTTTGTGTAACCCATGGCCCAAGTCCAACATTGAAGAAGCCTAAGTCACAGGCCCAACTGATGGACGAAAACACTTTGTCTGGTGAAATCACTTTGTGGTGAAAACACCTTATGGTGAAAACCAAATGGTACGAAATCAGGAGTGATTTCGTCTGGACGTTGATTTCGTCCATGTGTTTTCGTGGGCCACTAGATTTCGTCAACATGTTGGTATATATTCACAGACAACAGACATAACACAGTTACAGAGAAGTCTGAATAGATTTCGGAGCGAACACTGTAAACACACACACACACTGAGAGTTTATGAGAGCATCTTGTAAACATTGATTTGTAACCGTTTCATACGCATTAATACAATGGAGTGTTAATCGTTGAATCTTTGTGTCTTACGTGTTCGTAACTTGGTTTAACTTACCCGTTTGGATTCCGCACTCTCGGGTTTGTCGGAAAACAGGGAATAGAGGTTACTCGATCCTCCGGGTGGACCTACAATTGGTATCAGAGCATTGGCTCGATTCCTTGTAAAAACCAAGTAGATTTTCATGTGTTTCCAGATGTGTTCTTGATTTTTGAAACAGAAAGCTTATATTTTCAGAAAAATCAGGTTTAAATCTTTGAAAATCTTGTGTTTTTGTTGATTGTTCTTATAAAAATCTTGCTATTTTTCATCTATACATGTTAAGAAAGGATTTTTATTGAACATTTGTGCAAAAATTGTATTCAGAAAATTTTCCGGTGGCTGGAAAACTCATCGGTTTCATCTGAATATTCATCAAGTTCATAAGTGTTCTTGATAAATACATGTGTTTGATCTTCATACTCTAAATTGATTTGTGATTGAATTGTTATTGTTAATTATTATATTAGTTGTTTGAAAAAGGTGTACACAAACCATCATGATAGTTGAAAAAGAAGTCTGATAGATAAGGTGGGTTTGACAAAAGCTTATTATGTCAGGATAAGATTTTAATTGTTGCAAAATATCTTATTTGTCTGGTTCACTCATTCAACGAAATCACCATACATCTCATTAGTCAACAAAATCTCATTAGTCAACAATATCAAGCTGGATGAAAACACTTGCTGGATGAAAACACTATTGGACGAAATCACTCCTGGGCGAAATCACATCATTCTTAGACGAAATCACTCCTTGGACGAAAACCATACATCTTGAACGTTGTTTAAAGCTGGACGAAATCACTTCTTGGATGAAAACCATACATCTTGAACGAAATCAGTGCTGGACGAAAACACTGATTTCGTCATCAACATTCCAGCGACGAAAACAGCTGGACGAAAACCCCTCATTTTTGTCATTTTATTGCTGGACGAAAACACTCTTATTTTCGTCAAACTAATCCAGCCGAAATCACTTGTGCACCTCCAGACGAAATCACTTGTGTATTGGTTAACGAAATCACTTCAGTATTCAGACGAAATCACTCTTGATTTCGTGATCATTCTTCAGACGAAAACACCTTATTTTCGTCATTCATACTTGTGATATTTCTAACAGTAGACTTTTATTTCATTGTTAACTGTTTGATTTGGGTGATTTGTTCAGGTATTAGTCATTAAACATCAAAAATGAATCCGAATTGGTGGGGTAATCCGTCAACTGCAGAGAGCAAGTATCGAAGCACCGGTTTATCCCCCTCATGGGCTGAATCACCTGTTCCCACATCTAATACAGAGAGCAAGTATCGAAGCACCGGTTTGTCACCATCATGGGCTGAATCTCCCGCAACCGCATCTTCGCAAGCAAATCAAATGTCGACAGGTCAATGGGCGTTTGTTTCAAATCAAACTCCAAGTATTCAAAGTATACTCCTAAGTGAAAGCGAGACCGGAAGTCTGAATCGTCCACCGAAACTGATGCACATAAACGAATATCCTGGTTGGGTTGATAGATTTCAGACGTATGTCAATGGGCAAAACACGGAACTGTGGTTATGTTTCACTACAGATTTCGATCAAGCTCTTGAGGTTGCTGCTTCAACTGCCGTGACATTTGCCGATCTTTCGGAAGATCAGAAAAAGGCATATGATTTAGAAAAGAAAGCATATGCTATTCTGACTCAGGCGATGAGCAAGGAAATATATCATCAGTTTGTCAGTTTCAAGACGTCAAAGCGATTGTGGGATGCATTGAAGACAAGGGGTCTAGGAAATGAAAAGTCACGCCAATTGCGACATGACTTACTCAAAAAGGAGTTTGATGGGTTCACATGTATGGAAAGTGAATCTTTGGGAGACATGACAAGTCGATTCTATCACCTGCTGACTGAATTGGGTAATTATGGGGTTGTAACAACTCCAGCAGAGGTAGTCACAAAGTTTGCCGATGCATTGCCACCTCAATGGAATAGTTTGTTGGAAATCCTGAAATACAATGGCGCATTGGCTACGACAAACATCAATGACTTCGTTCAGCTCTTGGAGAACAAAGATCAGGAAGAAACCCTAAAGGCGAAAAGGGTTCCAGTGCGACAAAATCCTGATATGTATTATGGAACTTCTAGCACTTCTGCAAGACCAGTTTCACATGCTCCACTTCAGACGGCGTTTGTTATAAGCACGAATTTATATGGTAATACGATACAAGTTCCTGTAAAGCCAGCTCCAACCACAGACTTGTATGGAAATCCACTATAACCAGCTCCACAACAGCAAAGCTATCGGCCATCTACCGTAGCAACAGACTTGTATGGAAATCCACTTCCTGCTCAACAACAAGCTTGTTATGGAAGCACATCATCTGCTGGTCAGCAATCAAAGTCAAATACAGTACGGCTTGACACGTCAAACTTCTCCAAAGTTAGCGTTGAAGTAGCTAAAGATCATATGGAGATACTAAACACATTGGTGAGCTCGTATTGTGGGTTGATTGCAGGGCAGATCGGAAACATCAATCTAACTCAAGAAGATTATCAGCAGATCGATAAAGAAGAGATGGATATGATGGACATCAAATGGGCTTTCGCTAGTGCTGTTAGGCGAGCTAAAGACTTCATGGAACGGACGGGTCGAACCAGCTTGGAAAGCAAGAAAGACACCAAGTATGGGTTCGATAAGCAGTCTGTTAAGTGCTTTAACTGTGGCGAACGTGGTCACTTCAAAAGGGAATGCACAAAGCCAGCTCAGCATGGGAACCAAAACCCCTTCAGAGGTCAAGGCAATCAGCAGAATCAAACCAGGAATGATGATCGCACCTTGGTCCCTTCAAACAATCAAGCAGGACCATCAAACAACAACAACAATCAAGCTCTTGTGGTGCAAATAGATGAAGGATGCGACTGGTCAATGCAATTAGGCATTGGTGATCAGGGAGGAGCAGCTTGTTTTGCTGAAGCTGCTAAGGATTTGAAGCACGCCAGTGGTGGAGAATCTTCCGCCAGTGGTGGTGAATCTTCAGATGAAGAAAGTTCTGGTTATTCAAGGAGTTCAGATGAGGAAACCTCAACCTCAGGCGATGACAATGTATCTAGTGGGAGAATCGATGCAGATATCGATGAATTATTAGGAGAAGCTGCAGCAAGGAATGATAGAAGATCTATTCTGGTGGATTAAGCTGCTTATTCTTCTTCTCTTCATTCAGCCTTTATGGCTAATGGCGGCAGTTCATCAAGCCAGGTATGTGTCGATGAACCAACTGTCGTTAATTGTGATAATTGTGTTAAATGTACTGATTTGGATGCTAATATGTTTGAGTTGCAAAGCAAACATGATGCTTTAAAATGCTAATTTGTTTGACTTGCAAATCAAACATATTTCTTTAGATGCAAAGTGGTGTGATTTGCAAAGCGAACATGAGGCTTTGCAAAACAACTATGATGTGACATTTATCCACCACCAAAAGTTGATCGTGGATCTTTCGAAATACAAAGAGGCTAACATGTTTTATGAAAATCATGAAAAGGAATTTAAAACGTTAGTTGCAAATTTAAGAAAAGATAAAACCGAACTGACAAAAATGGTTTCAAGAAAACAAACAGACATAAACTGTTACATTAATCGTCTTGAGATCATGCAAAAAGAGTTAGCCTGTACAAAGTGTGAAAGTGAGGCGATCCGGCTTAAGCTAGACAGTTATTCTAACTCTAGATACGTGCTGGATCACATCATTGGCACACAAAAAGAGAAAAAGGATGTCACGTGCATTGGATATAAGAAATGTCCACCACCTGTTAGACAAAATTATGATGCACTGCCTGATGAGGAGTATAGAACTCATTATGAAGAATCTGTTCCTTTAGACATTGAGGAATTTGCAACGGGACTTGGATACAAACCGGAAGTATCATCAGATTCGGATGTGTCAGCAGATACATTTGTAACTGCTGAACAAAATCAGGATCCTCCAATCATTGTTGAGGATACTGATTCTTCAGATGATGAATCTAATGATACTGACTCAGCACAATCAGATGCGGTAATCAAAGAAGAGGACATACCTCTCGAGAATCACATTCTATGTGATCCTCCCGCAAAACCTTCTACGACTGTTCTGACCGAGTCCACGTCTACTTCCTCACAAGAGTCTGAGAGTGTGAATTTGCTGTACACTCTTGTTGGTAATGATAAAATCTACTCTGACAAAGATTTTCCTATTAAGAATTTTAATCAATCTTTAATTAGTAAAATTTTTGAGGATTCAACAAGTAAGTTCTTGGGAAAGACAGGATCACATGTTGTGGTAACACAGTGTCCTCCGATTCCAAGAGCTGAAATTCGCAAACAAAATGGTAATAAACAATTACCAACTGAGAAAGTTCAGCAAAATCGCACCAAACCTAAAAGTAACTCACCGACTCAATGGCAAAAGAAACAGACCAAGAAGAAGGACAAGAAAGTGAACTTTGTGAAATCGAAGGGAACAGATAAACTTGAAACATTTTCCAATAAATCTAACTTAGATCATGTCATTCAAGTTAATTCTTTGAAAAGAAACGAACCAAACAGTTCAAAACCTAGTACCTCGGGATCACAAAGTTCATCGACAAGACAATCACATGATACTACGGGGTTTGTAGAACGTAGATCATGTTTTTCATGTGGCACAATTGGACATATCATTCGAAATTGTCCATATCTTCATAAAAAAAAAGCCAAAGTTGATGTTCCCCATGACTAAATTGACCGCAAGCGATCTGTTTCATCAAAACCAGATCCCCGTCTTGTAAAAGAAAGGGAAAAGAAGCAGAAACGCCAACAGGTCAAGAAAATTGAAAAAGCGATTAAAACCGACGTGGTTAACAAAACATTTGTTTCTGTCAAACCAGACAATTCAAAAACTTCAGACAATCATGAAGTTAAGATTTTAAAAAATAACACTGGTAAAACAAAATAGACTTGGAAACCAAAAACGGTTAATGAATCAGGGGGAACATCACAATTTCCACAACATCGAGAAGTTCAAGTAACTTACGTTGATGAAAATGGAAGACCCAAGACCACAAAGGCTTGGGTCCCCATCTCCAACTAATCATGTGAGTACATGTGCAGGGTGTTCCAGGAGGAACTTTCAACAGTCATTGGATTGTTGATAGTGGGGCATCCAGGCACATGACAGGCGACATGAAGCTTCTCTACGACGTTAAATCTATTAGAGGAGGTTATGTTGCTTTTGCTGGAGATAAAGGCGGATATATTACTGGAGAAGGAATGGTATCCAACGGGGTTGTAAGTTTTGACAAGATCAACTTTGTACAACAGCTTGATCACAATCCTCTCAGCGTTTCACAAATCTATGATAAACAGTTTTCAGTACACTTTGATGCAAATGGATGTTACGTACTGAAACCCGGCTTCAAGATTCCGAAAGAATGGATTCTCTTATCAGCTCCAAGGATAAACGATTTATATGTCCTTGATATGAGCCAAGCTATAACAACGACTGCACAAGCAACTTGTTTTATTACCAAAGCCACTGAAAAAGACTCTATCTCTTGGCACAGACGTATGGGTCACATTCACTTACGCAAAATGAATCATTTGGTGACGAATGAATTAGTGAATGGTGTTCTTCTTAAAAATTTCCATCTTCAAGACGTCTGTGTTTCATGCCAAAAAGGAAAGCAAATGAAGAAACGACATCTGACAAAGAAGATCAACACAGTGGCAGTTCCTCTTGAACGTTTGCACATGGATTTGTTTGGTCCTGTCAAGCACAAAAGCATCAGGAATGATCAATACTGCCTCATGATAACGGATGATTATTCAAGATTTTCTTGGGTGGCGTTTATGGCTCACAAGAGTGCAACTTTCGGTATTATCAAAAACTTGATCGTTCAGATTGAGAATTTGTATAAGTTGAAGGTTAGACGGATACGCAGCGACAATGGTACAGAATTTAAAAATCAAGCCATGGTGGAGTTTTGCACATCAAAAGGTATTCTTCATGAATTTAGTGCGGCTTATACTCCTCAACAGAACGGTGTCGCTGAACGTAAGAAACGTACATTGATCGAGACTGCTAGGACTATGTTGGTAGAGTCGCAGTAGCCCATTCCATTCTGGAGTGAAGCTGTGGCCTCCGCATGTTACACGATGAACCGAGTCCTTACAGTCAAAAGACACAACAAGACCTGCTTTGAGCTTCTTCACAAACGGAAACCAGATTTGTCATATCTTGAACCGTTTGGAGCTCCTTGCACAATGATCGATCCTAATGGAAAGTTTGGGGCAAAAGCTATTGAAGGTCACTTTCTTGGTTATGCCACCCCTAACTTAAGAGTCTGGAATCTACAGACTAAAAGGGTTGAGGAATGGTCTGAAGTCAGAGTACAAAGGCACACTTTACCAGTCAAAAATCCAGGTCAACCATGGATGTTTGAGTACGATGACTTTTTCAATTCGATCAATGTTGAAGCAGTTGAAGAAAATGTTGCGACAAGAATGTTTTTCGAGAGTGACAATGCAGCAGATTCACCGTTGGTTCGTCCAATTGTTGTCAATCAAGAACCATCGTCACTGAACAATAATGCTCTCGACAATGAGGATTTTCATGATGCAACCGAACTGAACGAATCTTCAGAGAATGAAGAATTTCTAGATGCAGATCAACAAGCTCCTACATCAGCTGTTCATGGTACTTCAGAGGCTACACCTCCAGTGGACGCCCCTATAACAGCTGAAGCTTCTGCATCATCCTCTTCGTCAGTTCCGGGTATTGAATTGGTTGTTGATCTAAATCTCAACAATCTGAGTACAAACATTCCAGTTCCGGAAAACCCTGAAACAAGAATTCACAATACTCATCCTCAACAAAACATCATAGGCAATGTACAAAGTGGCATACAAACAAGAAACATGTTGCGCAACAACAACAATGCAGGCTTGTATGCGGCGATTCGAGAATCTGGTCAACAAAATGATTGGTCTTTCGCGTGTTATGTCTCACAGGAAGAGCCAAGAACTTGAAAAGACGCTTTGAAAGATAACTCTTGGGTTGAAGCTATGCAGGAAGAACTGCAACAATTCCAGAAACTTGGTGTCTGGAAACTCGTAGAGAAACCTGCTGGTTATAAGAAGATTGGTACCCGTTGGGTGTATAAATGCAAAAAGGACGACCGTGGAATCGTTATTTGCAACAAAGCAAGATTGGTCGTTCAAGGTTTTCGTCAGATTGAAGGTATAGACTACAACGAAGTATATGCACCTGTTGCACGTCTGGAAGCAATTCGGATCTTTCTGGCTTATGCCTCATTCAAAGGATTCAAGGTTTACCAGATGGACGTCAAAAGTGCATTCTTACATGGTCTAGTCGAAGAAGAGGTGTATGTTGAACAGCCTCCAGGTTTTGAAGATCCTATCCATCCCGATCGGGTTTGGTTGCTGAACAAAGCTCTCTATGGTCTACATCAAGCACCGCAAGCTTGGTACGCAACTTTATCTAATTATCTGCTGGAGAATGGATTTCGCAGAGGTCTTATCGATTGCACTCTCTTCATAAAAGAACAAGATGGAGATCTTCTACTGGTTCAGGTATATGTGGATGATATTATATTTGGTTCTACTAACAATGTTATGTGTAGGGATTTCGAGCGTGTAATGCAGGATAAATTCGAGAAGAGCGCTATGGGGGAGATGACCTTCTTTTTGGGCTTGCAAGTTCAACAAACAAAGTCTGGGATTTTCATCCATCAGACTAAGTATGTCCAAGACATCTTGAGCCGATTCCAGATGTCCGACACATCGCCCATTGGTACCCCACTGCAGTAAAATCACGGAATCAATCCAGACTTGAAGGGTGAAGTTGTTAGCTCTTGATACTACCGCGCGATGATTGGATCCCTTATGTACCTCACAGCATCAAGACCAGATATAATGTATCCAACGTGCCTGCTAGCCAAATATCAAGTGAACCCGAAGGCCTCACATCTTGCAGCTGTAAAAAGGATTTTTCGTTATTTGAAGGGTTGCCCAGACACCGGTCTATGGTACCCTAAGGACGATAACTTTGATTTAGTCGCTTTCAGTGATTCTGATTTTGGCGGATGCAAAATCGACGGCAAATCCACAACGGCTGGATGCCAGTTTTTAGGAACTCGCCTCATAACGTGGCAGTGCAAGAAGCAGACTTGTGTCGCTACATCAACTTGTGAAGCTGAATACATTGCTGCCTCAACTTGTTGCTCCCAAGTCCTGTGGATACAACAGCAAATGCGCGATTACGGTTTTGAATTCCTAACTACTCCTAGTTTAGTCGATAATTCTGCTGCTTTATCTATCACTAGAAATCCTGTGCAGCATTCAAAGACCAAACACATCGAAATTAAGTATCACTTCATACGTGATTGCTTTGATAAAAGGCTAATCGATGTTGTTAAAGTCCATACTGATGACCAACGTGCCGACCTTTTTACCAAAGCATTTGATAAATCAAGATTTGACTTTTTATTATTGGTAAACGGCATTAAGGTCAAGCAAGAGTAATCCGCATCGGAAAATCGTTTTTGTAAATATCTTTGTGTTTTTTAAATTATTGTAAGTTTGTTGATTTTAGGGGGAGTAATTCAAAATTTGAAAATTCAAAAACATCGAAAAATTTCAAAAACTCAAAAACAATAGAAAAACAAAAATGAGTTTCCTGGCGAGCAAAAGAGAAAATGATAGTACATCAGTGGTCTGTCTAAACCTTTTTAAACTGAAATGCAAAATGAAAAATGTTAAGCAGCTCTATATAACATGTATCGGTAGGCTCACAATCATCTTAAAGTGTGCAGGGTGATATAAACTTAAATCGACTGAAGACCAGGTGGGAACCACTCATTGGCATATGGTCTTAGTACCGAAATTTCGTTTGAGAGATTGCCGAGGTTCTGAGATATGTGGTCTTTATGCTGTTTATCATCTGGGTATCATGGTTGTTTCTTTTACTGAAACAAACGGAGACGAAGTCTAGATCTTCCATGATATCATACATACGTGTACATACTGCATACGACCTCAATAAGTGATCAACAATCACATGTCCACAAAACAAGTGATAATATATCACATTTATCCGGGAGTCAAGTTCGTCTCTTTGCTGTACGAAAGTACTGACCTGTTCACGGACTTGCTCCTGTGCCCTCATGCATCTGAAAATCAAGTTCCTCATCAATAAGTGATTCTATCACATAGGGCTTGTTTTCAAATCAAAATAAGTGAGTTTCTCACATTTTCATATACGGTCAAACAGATGATAAATGGTATACTCACCAGTAAGATGAACTCTCGTGCATACCTTGATACGGGAATGTGTCGTGATGTGGATGAACACCGGTCGGTAAGTATAAATCATACTTTAACGTATCCCCTCGCCATGATTACATATGATAAGTTGAGCTTATGTGGATAACAATACCGATAATCATTATAGGATGTTTATCTAATTGTTAACAAAAAGAACAACAAGAGCGTTTTGGCATGACCGTACACTGATATGATTCTCTTACCCTCAAAACTCGCAAAAAGAATGTCTGTATATATTTACTTTTCTTAGTTTCAGCAACTCTGTATATATTTATTTACTGCTTTCAGTCTTTAAGTTTGAAATATTCAAAATTCCAAAAAGATTTTAGGTGTGTTTTAATATAAACTTTATAAAAGTCAAAATAATTTTATTTCTGCTTTAGTTTTGATTAACCGATGTTGGAACTCAAGTCTTCGTTGCCTGAAATCTGATTGAAAACCAAAACGACTGAATCTTCATAAACGGACAGAGTTTGCAAGTTTTGAAAGTTAATAATCAAAATTGAAAAATCTGTTAACTTTTCAAACTAACTGTCGGACAGTAGTTGAATGAAAACATGGTCACATGTGTGTCATTTGTTTATGATAACTATATTCCAAGCGTTTGTTCTCATTACGTGTTTAGCTTTCTTGCATGTGCAGATGCTAAAGGCGAGGAGAACATGTTCGATGACAAGCTTCGGAATGAAGACACGACGTGAAGGCACTCAAATGATAAAGATGATCGAGTTGCCGCTGATCAATCACCAACACCACAAGGATCTAAAGTATCGAAAATCAAAAGATTCACAGCATAATCAAAGGGGGAGTTTATTGATACACTTCCTAAATGAAAAGGGGAGTTTGTTGATACACTTTCTACTCACGACGCGTGAAGACTTTGAAGATCCTTTCCGAGAAAAAGAACCATCAAGAGATGGAGAACGAGATTACGAACCTCACGAGCAGCATCCAAGGGGGAGTTTGTTGATACATATTATGTGGATACGGCTCGGCTCGGTTCGACTCGGCTACGAAGTGAAGGCCGTAGTCAAGACAACCTCCTGTCTTGACTCGGTATGATACTTACTTTGTAACGTACGAAATTGCTACTGCGTGTGTGCAGTATGCATGTTTAGTTTAGAGTTTATGTGTTAGTCTGTTTGTGTAACCCATGGCCCAAGTCCAACATTGAAGAAGCCCAAGTCACAGGCCCAACTGATGGACGAAAACACTTTGTCTGGTGAAATCACTTTGTGGTGAAAACACCTTATGGTGAAAACCAAATGGGACGAAATCAGGAGTGATTTCGTCCGGACCTTGATTTCGTCCATGTGTTTTCGTGGGCCACTGGATTTCGTCAACATGTTGGTATATATTCACAGACAACAGACATAACACAGTTAGAGAGAAGTTTGAATAGATTTCGGAGCGAACACTGTAAACACACACACACACTGAGAGTTTATGAGAGCATCTTGTAAACATTGATTTGTAACCGTTTCATACGCATTAATACAATGGAGTGTTAATCGTTGAATCTTTGTGTCTTACGTGTTCGTAACTTGGTTTAACTTACCCGTTTGGATTCCGCACTCTCGGGTTTGTCGGAAAACAGGGAATAGAGGTTACTCGATCCTCCGGGTGGACCTACAAGCGGGATAGTTGTAATGTAATACTCGAAAGTTTTAAACCCTAAAATAATAAATATCGATTAAAAATGGCGGGTTTAAAACAAATTTAATACATTTTGAATTCGACTAAACGATTATCATTCTAAGGGTACATTTTATTTAGTAGAGATTACTTAAAAGTTTTGCATGTCGTATTTATAAATATAAGTGTTTTTAAATTAAAACTAAACTAAAATGATTATGTTGTAAATTGCCTTAAATCTCAAGAGAAGAAATTGAAAATACGAATTAAGTCACCAACATCATCTTAATCCATTCTTTCTTTCCAAAACCACTCCACCTATTCAATTTCCGAAATCCGGTGAGATTTACGTAGTAGAAACAATTCCCCTTTCATAAATATAACCAGAAAACTTGTTAAGTTACATCAAAACAGAAGGTAGACGGGCAACAAGCTGCGCCGCCAACCCTTTCTGAATTGCAAACCCCAACCTCCCGAACACAAACCCCTGCCCCCTTGGGGTCGAACAATTGCTGTGGATAACCCGTTGAACCCTCGTCAAGAAATTGATGGCTTCTGGCGCTAGGGAGCCAAAAGTATCAAAGGCAAAAGGGATAAAGACATGTTGGTTCTCTGTGCAAGCTTTAGCGTGCTTATCCACTTTCTTTGATTCTGCCTTTCTTGCTGCTAGTCCAGCTACAAACCCGTTTTCCCTTAGACCAACCAAAGGGGAAACCCCCGTGAGGTCTACACAAGCATGTTTCCCCCCCAGCCCAGCCAAAGACGAGCAGATCCGCTGGTCGCAGAGTAGATCTCCCTTCCATAGGGTCCGTGAGGAAATTCACAGGGGCCTCTTTCTTAGCAGAAATCCCAGCTCTTCTTAAGATGTCCCCCAAAACATCTCGCACCCAGTCATGCCGATATTTAAACCCAGGGAGCTCTTTACAGTGAACTGCGTGCTCCCCATATTTATCCATACAAGCTTTACGACATATCGGGCAGGTTTCATCTTCTGGGTACATAGGGATCATTAGCCGGTATTTGAGAATGGTTCTATATTCTACTGCCGACATGCATTGTCCTAACCCCTCAATCGGGATAACGGTCAAAAATTCCTGAGCATGGGGACCCTTCAGACACTCAAACACCGCCTTCTGGCGGGGTGACAAATCAAAAGCTTCTCCCAGGCTTTGAGCGATTTTGCTAAAAAGTGCATTCGCCAAAGTTTTTTGTGGCTTCGAGGGGGCGGTGTCCTTGTTAGAGAAACCGCCAATATCCAAGTCTGGGAGAGAGACATTTAAGCGTTCGAGCGCTTGTTGATAGTCTGGGTCAAGCCCGACGACCCCACCGTTTCGAAGGATATGATCCTGTAGTTCCCAAGACTGAGCTCTAGACGCCACAAAGGCATAAGCCCCAACATCTCGGGCTGAGAAGAGGCCCAAACCACCTAGACGCATTGGCAAAGATGCTAGACGCCACTGGAGGTCACCAAAGAAGGGGCCGCCACCCACTACTATGTCTTCTATAGCCTTTCTAAGGCCATCATCGAACCGAGATACCGCACCCTCCATCAAATGGGGTTGACAAGTCCGCAGCCCAAAAAGCAACTTAGCAACACCCATGCACGACCTTAGCAGGAGGAGTTCACATTGGGGATCCCTCAGGCAGGGTAAGAGTTTCATAAGGTCAACCGCCCCCGAGGCCCGCCGCCCTGCCAACTCTCCAATAAAGCTAGGATCCCGACTAACAGCTCCACCAAGGAGCTTAACCCCCTTCTCTGGTCTACCGATCCCTCTCGGGAAAAGCCCGTCCTGAACTTTCTGGCCGTCGCATGTCGGCCAATAAACCTCTGTTTTCTTAATATTGAGATAAAGCCCTAGAGATGGCCCCTCCTCGTTGATGATGTCTAAGGCCTTAGCAACCTCAGAGGCATTGCCGATAATCGTCCCATCATCCAAATACCAAGCATGAAACGGGAGTTTACAGCGTCTAAATTAAATTCTGAAATCGTGACCATAGTTAAGAATCTATAGACTAAATCAATTCCACTCACAAGTTACGCACACATGAACCCTTGTTTTTTGAATTTCTTTCCCTGAATGGCTGAACCGATATCAACAACCATCGCAAACTTTTCTATCGAGCCACCGGCGGTAGCTAAACGGAGGAGCCTCAAACAAACCAGTTGGAAAGAAACCGCTATCATCTGCCGCTGTCGTCTTTTGTTCTGTTACATCCGCTGACCACCGGCGCTGCTTGTTACAGCCACCGCCACCATTAAACTGTTACCGCCGGTTTTCTTTTGTCATCCCTATAACCGCACGACGCCTTTCGTTCATATCAGTTCGACAATTAAGGTACCAAATGAAACCCACTTCTGTTGCGAATATAGACATACGAATATTAGTTTCGCGTTGTTTTTTTTCCGGCAACTATAACATCCAAATCAAAAGTTTAACTGAAAGTTTATAATCTTTTCCGGTGATCGACGCGCCTGTATACGTCGTATACTATGGTCACTGTTATCGCATCTTCAGAATTGTTCTTTACTCGTCTATTGGGGTAAGAATGTTAATCCTCCGTTTACATTTCAATTAACCATGGATGGTTCCGGCGACTCAAGCTTTTAAGATTTGGAATTTAATCATGAGTTGAACAAAGAAGATAACCATAGTGCTAATAATCCGATACAATAGTAAAATGGTGTTCATTGTCTTTGTTTCATGTTTGATAATTTAAGCTTCTGTTAGCTTAGAAGTTAAATGTTTAGAACATGCGGTTTTATTTCTCTTTGGCTTCTAAGGTCGAATTAAATTTACAGATGTATGTTCTTTTTTTTTCATTAAACAAGTATCTCAAAAAAAAAACATAATGTTTTGCCATTGAAGCTAAAATGTGCAGGTCCCTACCAAGAGGGATGTGTGTTATAATATAGATATGTGTATGTGAGAGTAATGTGGAATTGACATAAGTATGGTGTGAGTGTTTATTTTGGGCTATATAGATTCATATTATACACGAACACGAGTATTGATAAAATATTACAAACTTAATTCTATTAGTTCAGCACTTTAGTAAATTGACTTTTGTACAATTAATGTTAGAATCAATATTTTACGTTCATAATTTTTATGAGTTCTACTAAAATATACGAATATAATTTAGGTTCATAATCTTAATTTTCTTCTTAAAAATGTGTCGAAATTTTTAGAATAAATGTAATGCATTATTTTCTAAAGTTTTGGCAATTAGTTTATTTGTAAACCAAATAGATTTTTCGTTAATTATTAAAGTCAAAGGATTAGATTCGAATTCTTGGTCGCCGGAACATTTAACGAAAGAACTCTTAAAATTAAATAAATTTTAATAAACTAATCCCGTAGATATGGGATTTAGGTTTGCGTAATTTAAGGACAACTCGATTTGTGGATTTTGGCTTTGCTCGTTAAACTAAGGTGCGGATTCCTGTTCTTGACATCATAGTATTTTATTCATATCTATTACTTTGTAGTACGGATTTTATCAACATTGGTCAGTCTTCATTATGTTATTGTGATATCTTTTAGTATTTTTGAAAATTGTCAGTTAGCTCTCTTTATGTTATTGTCTGTTTTGATTATTAGTATGTTATAGCATGCCATACCTCAGACTTGTACTCATGGTCCCGCCATGCTCCTGTTGTAATTAATTTTAGTTGTCTGTAAAATATTTACATGACCTAATCTTTTGTACTATGTCACCCGAGCGTTTCTGACTTGTCGTTTGGGCGTCAACGGCATGAACACTTTCCGTCACAGTGCGTAATCAAAATCACGGCGTCTCTGGCTTGTGCTTGTGTAGCACCTTGGCCCCATAGAGGCGCATGGATTGATCCTAGTTCTGTTTCTGACTTCTAGGGGGTGGAATAATGGGTGCACGCCACACTCACCATCTCATTGGTGCATAGAATAGCTACCTGTGTACCCCTTTGTTTCTGGCTTTGGGTGCTTATGTGTTACACGACTTATTCCGTTGATATATCTGTCGTGTAAGTTAGTATATGTTTCAGTATGTGAATATGTTCTGTTTCTGGTTATGTTATGATAAGTTATGTGTACATCTGATTATACGTACTCTGATTATGGTTCCGATTGTGTACCGAATTATGCTTCAGATATGTTCAGTATTTGAATCTGTTCTATGTTAGTTATATGTGTTTTGACTCAGTATCTGTATTGGTTTGTATCACTTCCGTCTCAATATCGGTTCGATTTGGATTCAGATTTCGTGTTATACGTTTAGTTTGTATCCGTCGGAATCTTTGTTTAGTATTTGATCCAAGGTCTATCCTATATTTGTCATCGAGTCATGTCTTTGTTTCATGCCGATTGTCTAGATCGGTTCAAGAAACTCTGTAAGGATTAAATCATTACACTTTTAAACTCCGGTTCTCTAATTTATTTTGTTTATTAAATATAAATCTCCAAAGCTATAAAAACAATTATCTTGATTAAATAATAACTTTTGAAATATGACAAATTAATAGATAGTAATTTAAATCCAAACATTTATTTAAAAATAATATTTTTGACAGTTCATTCTTTTAAACGTTATAAGATTTCACACCGTATTTAGAATGTTTCGGTCAATGTATTTGTTTTTGTTTCCGTATCGGTTTCCCATGTCGGTTTACAAACTTATCATAAGTATTACGTTTTGAAAACCAAGTTATTTGATTTATTCTATTTCTTAGATATAACTTTTAGTTATTTTGTCTAACTATGATTTACTATGAAGTACGATAAATTATTATATTTTGATAAGATTCAAACCTTCAATAAAAGAAGTTAGTTTTGCCTCTCGTATAAAAATAATATTAGAATTATTAAAGGATGTTCAAAAATGAGTTCGTTTATAAAAAAATGGTTTTAATCATCATGGTCAACCGTGTATCAGTTTTCTACATCGGTTTTGTGTCGGGTTTGATATCACTTATGCATCTGAATCACATTTGTTTCCATATCAGTTTCCATTGTAGTTCAGATCGGTTCGTGTATCAGTTTTTGTATCAGTCTTGTGTCTTCATCTATTTTTAGTACACGTGTCAGTAATCGTTTCAGTTCAGTCTCAGTTACGTTATGTTATGTTATGTTGTGTTTTGCTTCCGCTTATATGACTTTACTTGTACTGTTGATTTCTCCGTTACTGAGCAATTTTTGGCTCAGCTGTATTTTTCATTTTGTGTTTTTCCTATTTGTTTTACAGGTAATATGGGATGATCTGAGATTTCAGTTAGGAGCGTTAGGAAGTTGCTGACCAAGATTCTTTGTTTCAGTAATGTAACAAATGTAATTAGGATCTTTTATTTAGTGCTATGGATAGGTTTTTAGTTTTGATATCTGTAAGAGTGATACGTCAGCCCTAGTGGGGTTGGGGTGTTACATGTAACTTTGTAGTTTTGACATGGTTGTTAAATTTTGTTTCTGAAGAACTGTTTTTAGGTCAAGTGTTTTCACAGTTTGCTTCAGAGGTGTGGGATGATCTTAAGGAAACCTATTGTGACAACCCGAGTTTCGAGGTTTTTACTTGACATGTTACTTGTTTCGCAAAGTGTTTTCTTAACCCGTGTGCATTATAACTTGTTTGATATATGTGATATATGTTAGTATTTTGCATCTTTGTGGTTGATTAATGTAGTGACAGTTGGCAATCACAAACACATGTTCAATATGATTACCACATAATAATATAATTATTAGAATACCATCTCATTTATTACTCATGCAACCCCTTCATTATCCTATAATCATTACATCTAGATATGTAGCACTGATCACAAATAAACACACACTCATAATTATGGAACAATGACCTACGCAAAGAAACTCATAGACGAAACTCTAGGCTTTCACCACTATCTCAGCTCGACGAAACACTTGGCAAACCACTTGAGTTTCGTCACACTTTGGGCCGACGAAACCTTGGAGATTCGTCGTTAAATGGGATTTCGGCCCATGATGGGATGCGGCCCATATTGTAGTGATTTATAAACTGTTACGTGAAAAGCTCAAAACCCTAGAGTCCTTCTTCTCATTTGTGGGCGACGGCAACGATATCCTCTCTTTTCAAAGCCTTCTTGCATTCTCGAGATTATCGTGTCGAACGGTTAGCACTTCATCACCCATGATGTTATACAATGTTGATCTGTAGATGATTACTTGAAATACATGAGGGTTTCGTTCATGTCTTTGTGCACTAGAATGAATGAATGATTTGGAGTTTATTCATGTGTTAGTGAGTAGAAAACCCTACGAGCCTATATGTGAGTCTGTGTGGTGTCTCATTTATGAATGGTTGCTTTATGATCGTATAACAAGTAATGGCTAGGATTGCATGATAACCAACTGCAAATTGTTATGATTAGGATGAAATGTTAATGCACGGAGATTGCCTGATACGTTGGTTATGTGTGTTGATTCGTAATTAAAATGCACGATTATCGTCTAAGCTGTGATTAGATCTATTGAAGTATTGATGAATTAGATAGCATACGATATGACTGAACGAAAGGATCCGTAACTGCCTGTTGGATTGATGACGAAACCCTGGGCCTTTCGTCGCTTATGTTATTGACGAAACCCTGGATGTTTTGTGATCCCCACCTCGACGAAACATGTGTGTTTCGTCGTGAAAAGCTTGTGAACGGAACATGAACAGTATGAGACTACAAATGTAATTGTCGGTGAAACTCTATTAATTGCATGTTAATTATGATGTATATGAAAACATGAATGGGTTCTATTAATTTCATGTTAATTATGATTGATAAGAAAGCATGAGTGGGTTGTCAGGAGTACTACGTTGACTATTATATGTAGATCTGAAACATACATGTGAACTGGATTGTATGGGTGTACGTAATTGATAAGTACTATTCGAAAATCATAGTGTGAATTGTATACTGTCAAATTATGTGTGAACATTGTGAGTGAAAACTGACATTTGCATACATGAATACCGTAGGCTGTGACTGTTTAAGTGTGAATAAGTAATTAACCAAACCGAGAAAACCAAGGTGAGTTCACTACTCTTTTCCAAGCATGCATCCCGGGAAGGGATATTGGGTAACGTTTTCAGGGAAGAATGTCAGGTTAATGAGATGTTTGTTATTACTCAATTTCTATCATATAAGACCCCTTACATCTACCAATTGTTGTCGGGAAGGCAACGAGGTATTTAGTTGATAGCGCTATTAGGTTTGGCACCCTCACACCGGGCCGGAATGGACGAGCGTGAACTATTTACCTTGACCACTTGACCGATGCTTTGATAGAGGCATTGGGGTTTGGGCAAACACATCTAGTAGCCACATACGGTAATCGAGTTAATAACATCATCAAAACAAATCGTTGCACTGTTTTATACACATATCTGGTAACTAAACGCGTTAACAAAACTTTGAACTCACCAGCGTTGTCTGACACACTTGTCTGCATGCTTGCAGGTCGTTAGATTTCTTGACATGGACTTGCTATCTGGGAGCACTGGAGTGGTCATGGATCGAAACTCTTGGATACTCGCTTTATTGATTATGAACATATGATTTGAAACATTTGTATCACTATTTATATTATGCTTCCGCTGAATACTTGTTTTCGTTTAACTTATGTCTTGGATTGATACTTTGAAATGAATGGAATGTTTTTATTAAATATTACGCCTACTGGTTATAGTGAACTAGGTTTTAAAACGTTTTTGTAAAACCAGACTATAACCGAACACCTTCGAAAATCGATCATGACACTCAGCTCTAGATTGCAAGGTTCGTCTTCTGTTTGCTTAATGCATTACTTGTTTAGTAGTCACACACTCACAGCCTGCATAAAATGACACACTAGATATTATGGTGACTAGGTAGTGTGACACTACTCTTTGACTATTGTGAATCGCAATCCTATGATACCTTTTGTTGTGCTATTTGAATGTGGGGGAAACTTCTAGCGCAAGTTAAGAGGCGCTGAGGTAAACATGCAAATTGCCTTAATATTATGGGTGCACACATAATAATAACGTGAGGTGCATGTAAGTCCCAGTGAGGCTTAACGAGTGTCAGAAGGGTTCCGCTCTATTATGTGTAAGCTTCGTAGTTGTAAATATCAATGTGAGACTTGACTCTTATCTCATCTCGACTCCTAAATTTGTTCTCTCTCCATATATAGAACCATGAGTGGACGAGGACACGGACGTGGCAACATCAACATGACCCAAGCTGAGCTGACAAACTTAATCAACACACGTGTGGCTAAGGCTTTGGCAGCCTACCAAGCTGGTACGATAAGTGCCAGTTACCTTTTGATCTTGTGTCGTGTACACAACTCTTACCCCTGTAATGTGTTTTCTTTCGTCCAATAGGTCAGCAAAACCAAAACAATCCACCTGCTTGTACGTTCAAGATGTTCATGGATTGTAAGCCAAAGACCTTCAATGGGACTGAAGGGGCTGTAGGACTCTTGCGATGGTTTGAGAAGGCAGAGTCGGTATTTGCTATGTGTAACTGTCCTGCTGGAGACAGAGTGAAGTATGCTACGGGCACACTCGAGGATGGTGCCCTGACATGGTGGAATACCCAGGTTCAGCTGTTGGGTATCGAGGCGGCGAGCGCTACTACTTGGGACGACTTTAAGGAGTTGATCAGGGAGGAGTATTGTCCTCGCGATGAGATCCAGAAATTGGAGAACGATTATTATGACCTGAAAATGGTGGGATCTGAGATTGAAGCATACATGAAGCGGTCGTATGAGTTGGCTGACATGTGCCCGAATTTGTCCCGACCTATGTCTCGAAGAATTGAGTTGTTCATCAAGGGATTACCTCCATGAGTGAAGGGTTTGGTTACTGCAGCAAATCTCAACAACTTGACACAGATTGTCCGTTTGGCTCACAAGATCGTTGATCAGGAGGTGGAGAGTAATTCACTACCACCACGTGTTTCTGCTATTGCTACAACCACCGCTACTACGCCTGCTAGTGATAACAAGCGGAAATGGAACGACGCTAACAAAGCAACCAGTATCAACCAATCTCAGAAAAGGCCTGACAACAGCAGCAACCGCAGTTTCAGTCAGTCGTCCTCAGTAAACCAAGGCCAGGGTAGCAATCAGAATCAAGGATCCTATGTGGGGAAGAAGCCACAGTGCAACAAGTGTGGCTATCATCACTATGGGCAGTGTGCTCGGGCTTGCCGTAGGTGCGAGAAAGTGGGCCATGAGGCCAAAGACTGTAGAGCCCCACAGCCAAAGCAGCAGCAGCAAAGTCAGCAGTATCAGAGACAGCAAAGGCAGCAACCCCATCAGAATCAGGGTTTCAAGAAAGGGTGTTATCAGTGTGGGGATGAGGGCCACTTTAAGCGGGATTGCCCTCAGTTGAATCAGAATGCTAACGACAACAACAACCGCCAGAACAACAATGCTGGAAACAACAACTACAACAACGGCAACAATGGAGGCAACGGTGCTCGTGGAAGGGTATTCACTATCGGTGCTGGGGATGCTAGGAACGACGGCAATGTCGTGACTGGTACGTTTTCTGTGAACAACCTTAATGCTTCAGTGTTATTTGATTCCGGTGCCGATTGGAGTTATGTGTCCCTAGAGTTTAGTCAGCGATTAGGGTTAACTCCAACACCTTTAGAAGTTATGCAAGTAGTAGAACTAGCTGATGGTAAGACGATAGAAGCTTCGCATGTCCTTTTTGGGTGTAAACTAGATCTCGTGGGTCAAGTGTTTGATATTGACCTCCTTCCTGTTACCCTCGGTAGTTTTGACGTAGTGGTTGGTATGGATTGGTTGTCTAAGCACCAAGCTGAGATCATGTGTAAGGAAAAGATTGTGCGTATCCCTCTCCCTGATGGAGAGTCATTATCAGTTCAAGGGCATCGTAGTGGTGCGATGGTTGGCATCATTTCAGCTATGCAAGCGCAGAAATGTCTAAGAAAGGGGTATCCTGGAATTCTAGCACTAGTTACTGATACTCCGTCTGGAGAGAGAAAGATCGAGGATCTGCCAGTAGTACGTGAATTTGCCGATGTATTTCCTGAGGAGCTACCTGGTTTACCTCCTTACCGTCAAGTAGAATTTCAGATCGATCTTGCACCAGGAGCAGCTCCAATTGCTCGTGCTCCTTATCGTCTTGCACCTGGAGAGTTGCAAGAGTTATCTAATCAACTACAAGAGTTATTGGATAGGGGTTTTATCCGACCCAGTTCTTCGCCTTGGGGAGCCCCAGTTTTGTTTGTAAAGAAGAAAGACGGGTCCTTTCGCATGTGCATTGATTATCGGGAACTCAACAAGGTGACCATCCAGAACCGTTATCCATTGCCACGCATCGACGACTTGTTTGACCAGTTGCAAGGGTCAAGTTCTTATTCGAAGATCGACTTAAGATCGGGCTATCACCAGGTGAGAGTTCGAGAGGAGGATGTTCCGAAAACGGCTTTTCCAACGCGTTATGGGCACTATGAGTTTTTGGTTATGCCGTTTGGATTGACGAATGCGCCAGCGGTCTTCATGGATCTCATGAACCGCGTATGCAAACCGTATCTCGACGATTTCATTATAGTATTCATTGACGACATTTTGATCTACTCTAAGAGCAAGGAAGATCACGAGCGGCACCTGCGTCTTATTTTGGAACTTCTAAAGAAGGAGCAGCTCTATGCGAAGTTTTCTAAGTGTGACTTCTGGATTCGGGAGGTACACTTTCTTGGGCACATTGTTAATGAATTGGGGATACACGTAGATCCTGCAAAGGTGGATGCTGTTAAAAATTCGGCCGCACCAAAGAATCCTTCGGAGGTACGACAATTTCTTGGTCTCGCTGGGTATTATCGAAGATTTATCAAAGACTTTTCGAAGATCGCACAACCTCTTACTTCATTGACACAGAAAAGCGTAGTATACTCATGGGGAACGAAACAAGAGGAGGCTTTTCAGTTATTAAAGCAGAAGCTTTGCAGTGCACCGATCTTGTCTCTACCTGAAGGTACCGAAGATTTCACGGTATACTGTGATGCATCTATTCAGGGTCTCAGTTGTGTACTGATGCAACGCAACAAGCTGATAGCTTATGCCTCTAGACAGTTGAAGGTTCACGAGAGGAATTATACGACACACGACTTGGAATTGGGGGCTGTGGTTTTCGCGTTGAAGATCTGGAGGCATTACCTGTACGGTAGTAAATGCACTATTTATACCGACCACAGGAGCCTTCAGCATATTTTCGACCAGAAGGACTTGAATATGCGACAGCGTCGCTGGGTGGAACTTTTAAACGATTATGACTGTGCAATTAAGTATCATCCGGGTAAGGCCAATGTTGTAGCTGACACACTAAGCAGGAAGGAATCAAAACCCAAGTGTGTTCGCGCTTTGTAGCTCACCATTCATTCTAACCTGCACGATCAGATCCATTTAGCTCAGGCCGAGGCATTGAAGGAAGAAAACTATGAAGCTGAGTATTTACGGGGTATGGAAAAACGACTCGAGAAGAGGTCAGATGGCATTTACTATTTTATGGAGCGGATTTGCATTCCGTTGTTTGGTAACCTTAGAGAACTTGTGATGGACGAAGCGCACAATTCTCGGTACTCTGTTCACCCAGGTTCGGATAAGATGTATCAGGACCTCAAAATCATGTATTGGTGGCCGAAGATGAAAGCTCACATCGCAACTTATGTGAGTAAATGTTTAACCTGCTCGAAAGTTAAAGCGGAATACCAGAAGCCATCGGGATTGCTGCAACAATCGGAAATACCAATATGGAAATGGGAACAAATTGCTATGGATTTTGTCACTGGGCTACCGAGAACTCAAAACGGAAACGATACCATCAGGGTGATCGTTGATCGCCTCACGAAGTCAGCGCATTTTCTAGCAATCAAGGAAACGGATAAATTCTCACAACTAGTTGTTGTCTATCTTAAGGAGGTGGTTTCTAGGCACGGGGTGCCGACATCTATTATTTCTGACCGTTACCCGCGTTTTATCTCCGATTTGTGGCAGTCGATGCACAAATCATTTGGCTCGCGTCTCGACATGAGTACTGCTTATCACCCACAGACGGATGGTCAAAGTGAACGAACTATCCAGACACTAGAAGATATGTTGCGGGCGTGCGTATTTGACTTTGGCAAGGGTTGGGAGAAACACTTGCCTCTGATAGAGTTTTCGTATAACAATAGTTACCATACCAGTATTAAGGCAGCTCTATTTGAAGCATTATATGGACGGAAATGTCGTTCACCTCTCTGTTGGGTTGAGGTAGGTGACAGTCAGATTACAGGCCCGGAACTGGTGCTTGAAAACTCGGAGAAAATTGTTCAGATCAGGAATCGTATGGCGGCAGCGCGTGATCGTCAGAAAAGCTACGCTGATGAGCGTAGAAAACCTTTGGAATTCGAAGTCAATGATCACGTTATGTTAAAGGTCTCACCCTGGAAGGGTGTGGTGCGTTTTGGGAAACGCGGCAAACTTAACCCTCGTTATGTTGGGCCATTCAGAATTCTGGAGCGAATAGGTAAACTGGCCTACAGGTTGGAGTTACATGCTGAGTTGGGTAACGTCCATGATGTGTTCCATGTATTGCAGCTCAAGAAGTGTTTGTCTGATGAAACACTGGTAGTACCGTTTCAAGAATTGAAGATTGACGACAAGTTGCAGTTTGTTGAGGAACCAATAGAAATTAAGGACCGGGAGGTCAAGGTCCGTAAGCACAGCCGTATTCCGATTGTGAGAGTTCGCTGGAACTCAAGACGTGGACCGGAGTTCACGTGGGAACGCGAGGATCAGATGAAGCTCAAGTACCCACATTTATTCCCAAAGGACAAGACCAAGCCCGGCAAACCTAGACCTAATGCAACTAGTAAATTTCGAGACGAAATTCCCAATCAAGTTGGGGATGATGTGGTACCCGCGGAAAATCCACAGTCATCCTGAATTAACGTCTTGCTGTTTTGCATTACTTGTCAAATTTCGAGACGAAATTTCTTTCAAGTTGGGGATGATGTGACAACCCGAGTTTCGAGGTTTTTACTTGACATGTTACTTGTTTCGCAAAGTGTTTTCTTAACTCGTGTGCATTATAACTTGTTTGATATATGTTCGTATTTTGCATCCTTGTGGTTGATTAATGTAGTGACAGTTGGTAATCACAAACACATGTTCAATATGATTACCACATAATAATATAATTATTAGAATACCATCTCATTTATTACTCATGCAACCCCTTCATTATCCTATAATCATTACATCTAGATATGTAGCACTGATCACAAATAAACACACACTCATAATTATGGAACAATGACCTACGCAAAGAAACTCATAGAGGAAACTCTAGGCTTTCACCACTATCTCAGCTCGACGAAACACTTGGCAAACCACTTGAGTTTCGTCACACTTTGGGCCGACGAAACCTTGGAGATTCGTCGTTAAATGGGGTTTCGGCCCATGATGGGATGCGGCCCATATTGTAGTGATTTATAAACGGTTACGTGAAACGCTCAAAACCCTAGAGTCCTTCTTCTCATTTGTGGGCGACGGCAATGATATCCTCTCTTTTCAAAGCCTTCTTGCATTCTCGAGATTATCGTGTCGAACGGTTAGCACTTCATCACCCATGATGTTATACAATGTTGATCTGTAGATGATTACTTGAAATACATGAGGGTTTCGTTCGTGTCTTTGTGCACTAGAATGAATGAATGATTTGGAGTTTATTCATGTGTTAGTGAGTAGAAAACCCTACGAGCCTATATGTGAGTCTGTGTGGTGTCTCATTTATGAATGGTTGCTTTATGATCGTATAACAAGTAATGGCTAGGATTGCATGATAACCAACTGCAAATTGTTATGATTAGGATGAAATGTTAATGCACGGAGATTGCCTGATACGTTGGTTATGTGTGTTGATTCGTAATTAAAATGCACGATTATCGTCTAAGCATACGATATGACTGAACGAAAGAATCCGTAACTGCCTGTTGGATTGATGATGAAACCCTGGGCCTTTCGTCGCTTATATTATTGACGAAACCCTGGATGTTTTGTGATCCCCACCTCAACGAAACAGGTGTGTTTCGTCGTGAAAAGCTTGTGAACGGAACATGAACAGTATGAGACTACAAATGTAATTGTCGGTGAAACTCTATTAATTGCATGTTAATTATGATGTATAAGAAAACATGAATGGGTTCTATTAATTGCATGTTAATTATGATTGATAAGAAAGCATGAGTGGGTTGTCAGGAGTACTACGTTGACTATTATATGTAGATCTGAAACATACATGTGAACTGGATTGTATGGGTATACGTAATTGATAAGTACTATTCGAAAATCATAGTGTGAATTGTATACTGTCAAATTATGTGTGAACATTGTGAGTGAAAGCTGACATTTGCATACATGAATACCGTAGGCTGTGACTGTTTATGTGTGAACAAGTAATTAACCAAACCGAGCAAACCAAGGTGAGTTCACTGCTCTTTTCCAAGCATGCATCCCGGGAAGGGATATCGGGTAACGTTTTCATGGAAGAATGTCAGGTTAATGGGATGTTTGTGATTACTCAATTTCTATCATATAAGACCCCTTACATCTACCGATTGTTGCCGGGAAGGCAACGAGGTATTTAGTTGATAGCGCTATTAGGTTTGGCACCCTCACACCGGGCCGGAATGGACAGGCGTGAACTATTTACCTTGACCACTTGACCAATGCTTTGATAGAGGCATTGGGGTTTGGGCAAACACATCTAGTAGCCACATACGGTAATCGAGTTAATAACATCATCAAAACAAATCGTTGCACTGTTTTATACACATATCTGGTAACTAAACGCGTTAAAAAAACTTTGAACTCACCAGCGTCGTCTGACACACTTGTCTGCATGCTTGCAGGTTGTTAGATTTCTTGACATGGACTTGCTATCTGGGAGCACTGGAGTGGTCATGGATCGAAACTCTTGGATACTCGCTTTATTGATTATGAACATATGATTTGAAACATTTGAATCACTATTTATATTATGCTTCCGCTGAATACTTGTTTTGGTTTAACTTATGTCTTGGATTGATACTTTGAAATGAATGGAATGTTTTTATTAAATATTACGCATAGTTCAGTGTGATTGGTGGCTTGGATCCTGGTACGTCACACGTCCCGCGGTGATTCCGCATGTGGTATTTTGGGGGTGTGACACCTATGATAAAGTAGAGGGGTCTGCTGTGTATGATCTTTTAAAAAAACAATATTTCACAAAATGGAAGTTCAGTTGCCGATTACTATAATAGATTAACTACTATGCGGAAACAGTTTGATGCTATGCTCAAACTGCCCACTTGTTCTTGTAAAGAAGCAAAAGATTATAATTATTTCTCTACTCTAATAAAATTAATGCAGCTCCTTATGGGCTTGGATGATGTTTATCAGCCTGGAGAACAAACTTGTTAACAATAGAGACTTTTCCTTCTGTTAAAACTGCTTTCTCTGTGGTTTCCAGAGAAGAATCCCACAGACTCTCTAGTAGTGAAACTAAGAGTCAGAATGTGTCATTTTTGTCTAAAACAAATCAAAGTTTTGATCCAAAAAGAGATTGTCAAGAGGTCCAAACCCATATTTAAAGTGCAATCATTGTAATAGGTTGGGACATACAGTTGATAGATTTTTTGAAATTGTTGGATATCCACCTGGTTTTAAGAAAAGAGTTAATAATCAGTCTGTTAAATATAGTTTTAATAACAATAGTAAGTCAAATGCAACTGCTGGTTCTTCTGTGTCTGCTGGTAGTTCTGCTTTTCCTTTTATAGCTGAGCAGATCAATAAGTTGTTGAATTTAGTTGGTGAAAAGGTGGATCTGAGTCTGGGAATCCTAGTATGGGAGGTGAGTGTTTTAACGTCACTAACTTTGTTAGTTGTTCCAGTTCAATTAATTTCAGTAATAGTTATGGTTAGATTGTGGATTCTGGTGTGAGTCAACATATGGTTAAAGTAGACAAAAACATGATAATTGTTATTGATGTATCTGAGTTTGGTATTAAAGTTGGTCATCCAAATGGAACAAGTGTAAAGGTCATGAAAATTGGTGATTTAAAATTGACTAATGATATTGTTTTAACAGATGTTTTCTATGTTCCTGATTATTGTGTGAATCTGTTGTCTGTTTATAAACTAGCTAGGGTCAGTTTTATGTGTGAATTTGTGTTGTTTAATGAGAATAGTTGTATATTACAGGATTCCAGGTCAAAGAAAGTTCTAATGAATGGTAGTCAGGATAGTGGGTTGTACTTTATAGGCAGTAATGGTAATTTTGTTAGTACTTGTTTTAATAGTTTTGTTAAGTCAAGTACTTGGTATAGTAGGTTAGGACACCCTTCAGATCAGGTCTTGGCTGTGTTAAAACAAAGTTTAAATAAAACTTCTAGTGATCATGGACCTTGTGAAGTTTGTCACAGGGCTAAACAAGTTAGGGTCACATTTCCTCTTAGTGAACATAAAACAAAGTCTGTTGGGGATCTTATACATCTGGACATTTGGGGTCCATACAAAGTAACAAGTTATGATGGTTTCAAGTATTTTCTAACAATAGTAGATGATTATTCAAGAACAGTGTGGTGCTATTTTTTAACAAATAAAACTGAGGTTTTTGAGAATTTCAAAGATTTCTATGAACTTATGTTAACTCAGTTTAAAAAACAAATCAAGGTATTTAAGAGTGATAATGGGACAGAACTTGTGAATAATCAAATGAGTATCTTTTGTAAGTCTAAAGGAATAATACACCAGACCTCTTGTTCCTATACACCATAATAGAATGGTGTGGTGGAAAGGAAACATAGTGTCACGGAGTTAGTCCTTCAACCCACGTGCGGCTCTTAGTCACCGTGCTAAGATCAGCCTTGACACCAACTTGCAACTCGATTCGATGACTTGAACAAAGGGAACAAAGATTGTGAATAAAAGGAACACTTGTATTGCTTTGAGAACTCTTTACAATGGATGCTTTGTTACAACTTGGAAGGTGTTTAGCAAATGAGCCAACATCACCTATTTATACTTGTGGCTAAGTATCTAGATTATTCCTAATCTAGAGATTTCTACGTATAAAATATACAAATATCTAAGATATTTCTATAAGACTAATCTAGAAAGATTAAGGAAAATATCTTGGATATTTTCCTAAGAAGTCTCTAGTTTTTTTGATGATATTTTTAAGTCTTGGATCTAGAATCTTCTAAGGCAAAAATCTGCCATGAGTGTCCTTGAAGCCGGTAGAAAATTCCGGAATCCCGAGACTTGCGATCGGAATTTTAGCGGGCTGTGACATTCTCCCCCACCTAATCCGTCGACGTCCTCGTCGAGTCTTCATGGTACTTCTTGATCTCGTCTCTGAACTGCCATAGTGAATCTTCCGTTTCCCAACTTGCTTCACTATCAGGTAAGTTCTTCCACTTGATCAAGTATTCCTTGTAGCTTGGCACTCCTCGTCGTCGGATGGTGCGATCAGATACGATCTCGGCAACCTCTCGATCGAATGATGTTACAACAGCCATTGGTGCCCGCTTGGATACTCCTCGATTTGAGTCTTCCTCGTCGGCATGGTAAGGCTTGAGATAACTCACATGGAAGACTGGATGAATCTTTAGTTTGGCCGGTAATTGTAGTCGGTAAGATACTTTGCCAACACGAGCAATCACTGGAAAAGGTCCCTCATATCTCCTTACGAGTCCTTTGTGCACGCCCCTTAGTGACTTGAATTGTTGTGGCAAAAGTTTCACCATGACTTGGTCACCGACTTGGAACTCCACATGTCGCCTTTTATCATCTGCCCACTTCTTCATTCTTTTAGCCGCCTTGTCGAGGGAAGTACGAGCCAAGTCTGCTTCTTCGTGCCACTCCTTTAGACTCTTGAAAGCAGCTGGGCTATTACCATCATAAGATGCGGCTAAGGCATTTGGAGTCAATGGTTGGCGTCCTGTTACGATCTCGAAAGGGCTTTTTCCCGTTGCTTCGCTTCGCTGCATGTTGTAAGAAAATTGTGCAACATCTAAAAGTTTAGCCCAATCGCGTTGGTTAGCACTTACATAGTGTCGGAGGTACAACTCGAGCAATGCATTGACCCGCTCCGTTTGCCCATCGGTTTGGGGATGAAAGCTGGTTGAGAAGTTGAGTTCTGTCCCCATAATCTTAAATAATTCTGACCAAAAACGCCCCGTGAAGCGAGGATCTCGATCACTGACAATGGTTTGCGGTATGCCCCAATACTTCACCACGTGCTTAAAGAAAAGTCTCGCAGTCTCCGCTGTGGTAACATCGGCTGGTGCAGGGATGAATGTTCCATACTTGGAGAATCTATCAACCACCACAATGATGCTCCCCGATCCTTCTGACTTTGGCAAGCAAGTGATGAAATCCATGGAAATGCTCTCCCAAGGGCCATTTGGGATCGGTAAGGGCTCCAACAAACCTCCTGGTTGGCGTTGCTCGATTTTGTCTTGCTGGCAAACTAAGCAAGTATGCACGTATGCTTCAACATCGTCTGCCATACGTGGCCAATAAAACGTGCCTCCGATCAGTGCTAATGTGCGTTTGATGCCTGGGTGACCAGCCCATTTAGAATCATGGCATTTCTTCATCACTGATCGCCTCAGATTGCCCTATCTTGGTACATAGAGCCGGTCTCCTTTGGTGAATAAAAGATCCCCTTTTAACCAAAACCGTGTCGTCTTTCCATCTCGGGCTAAGGCGACAAGATGTTTGGCAAATGGATCTTGATTGAGGCCTTCCTTGATTTGGTCTTGGATATCGAATGTTGGGCGTATAATGGCTACAAGCTCGGCTTTGCGACTTAGTGCATCAACCACCACGTTTGCTTTTCCGGGCTTGTACTCCAAGACATAATCAAATTCAGCAAGGAAGTCTTGCCACCTAGCTTACTTGGGACTTAGTTTCTTTTGAGTTTGGAAGTAGCTAGTGGCAACTTTATCGGTTTTGATAACGAACCTTGACCCGAGAAGATAATGCCTCCAAGTGCGTAGGCAATGCACGATTTCCGTCATCTCCTTTTCTTGCACTGTATACTTCTTCTCGGTATCATTGAGCTTGCGACTTTCGAATGCGATCGGATGTCCTTCTTGCATAAGTACTCCACCAATCGCAAAGTCCGACGCATCCGTGTGTAACTCAAATGGCTTGGTGACATCGGGGAGGGCTAAGACTGGTTCCGACATAATTGCCTCCTTTAATCCTTCAAAAGCTGCCTGACAGCGTTGGTCCCACTCCCAAGCTTTATTTTTCTTGAGTAGATCCGTCAATGGTGCAGCCTTTGCGGAATAGCCCCTGATGAAACGACGATAGTAATTCACCAACCCAAGGAATGAACGTAACTCCGGAACCTTGGTTGGTGGCTCCCATGCCTGAATAGCTTTAACCTTGGCATCGTCCATCATGAGTCAGCCCTCTTTGATTTTATGACCCAAGAATTCGACCTCTTCTTGGGCGAACGAGCATTTCTCCAGCTTAACATAGAGCTCGTTCTCGCGTAGTACCTGAAAAACTTGCCGCAAATGCTCCACATGTTTCGTTAGTGTGCGGCTGTAGACGACTATATCGTCTAAGTATACCACCACGAACTTATCAAGGAAGGGATGGAAGAGTTTGTTCATTAAAGTACAGAATGTCGCTGGCGCGTTAGTAAGACCAAAAGGCATCACCAAGAATTCATACGAGCCATACCTTGTGATGCATGTTGTTTTTGCTTCATCCCCTTGGGCGATTCTTACTTGATAGTAGCCCGAACGTAAATCCAACTTTGAAAAGTACCTAGCATTGCCAAGTTGATCGAACAAATCAGCAATAAGAGGAATAGGGTACTTATTCTTTACTGTGATTTTGTTAAGTGCCCGGTAGTCAATGCACATTCGGAGGGACCCGTCATTCTTCTTCTGGAACAGTACCGGTGCACCGTATGGGGCTTTTGAGGGGCGGATATAGCCAGTGTCCAACAACTCCTTAAGTTGTTTGCGTAACTCTTCCAGTTCTAGTGGTGGCATGCGATAAGCGGCCTTTGCTGGCGGTTTAGAACCTGGTTCTAGCTCAATCTCGTGATCAACTTCTCTTCGAGGTGGGAGTTTCTTAGGTAATTCAGATGGCATGACATCTTTGAATTCTTCTAGAACCTTTTTGATCTCCAGTGGCACAGCTTCCCTGGGTTTTTCCTCGTCGATCTTTGTTACCGCCAAGTAGTAGGGTTCCTTCTTGTTGTATCCTTTCTTGAATTGTATAGCTGAGAGGGTCTTTGATCCGTTCTTTGACCCGCGCTCCGTGCGCACCATACAAGTCTTCCCCTCGTCCAGGATACACAAGGAGTTAACAAAAGGCATAGGGAAAGCCCGTACCTTATCGAAGAATTCCATGCCCAGCACGACCTTGAAGTCGTCCATTTCTACTACGGAGAAGTTGATAAGTCCGGCCCATTCACCAATACGAATCTGAGCGTCCTTGGCCTCCCCATGAATTGGTTTGGCATTAGTATTGACGGTCTTCATCGCTCCTGCTCCTTTAGCAAATTTACACCAAGTCGCCTGGCTTCCTCTATAGACATGAAATTATGAGACGCTCCTGTGTCAACAAGGGCCCGAACTTGGTTGCCCAAAATGTTAGCTTGGACGAATTGCAGCCCTTTGTTAGGTGACGGACGTGTTTCAACCATAGCCTTGATTGCGGTTAATATTTGCATCGATCCCATGCAAACATCTTCATCCTCGTGACCACCTTCGGCTTGGGCAATCATAGCATGCAAGCTAGCTCTCTTGGGGCACTCTCGAGCATAATGTGGTCCGTCACATATAAAGCACTTGTTTTCTTTGGTTAAGGGCTTCTTGTCCCGGGCCTTCCATTGTGGTGGAGACTTTCGTGTAGTGCTTTCTTTGTTTTGGGCTGATTTTTCTCCCCCACCTTTCTCATGGCTACTCTTGCGGTCCTTGCTCCTAGATTCTCTTCGGCTATAATCAGTTAAGCCCTCAGCTATAGCGATTGCCGAAGAGAGATCTTGGACACTGCGTCTTTCTAATTCAGTTTTGGCCCACGCTTGTAAGCCATCGAGAAAGTAAAAGAGGGAATCTTTGTCGGACATATCCGGAATTTCAAGGACAAGTGTAGTAAACTCTTTAATACAGTCCTTGATAGTGCCGGTTTGTTTCAACTTTCGCAACCGGCTCTTAGCTTCATTTTCCGCATTCTCCGGATAGAATTGCTTCTTAATTTCTCTAATAAAATCAGCCCAAGTGTTAAGGATACACGTACCTTTTTCGATCTCCGCATGCTTACGACGCCACCACAGGCCCGCGGTTTCTTTTAAGTAAAGTGTGACCGTCTTGATCTTCGTGGCATCATCAATCACATTTACACCTTCGAAGTATCTCTCCATCTCCCATAAGAAATCATCAACAGCCCTTGCTTCCCGTTTGCCAATGAAGGGTGTTGGTTTTGGTACTTCGATTCTTAGAGTGATACTCACAAAGCTACTTCCGGTTGAAGCCACGACTCTGCTACAATCGTTTACTTTGGTCTCCAGACCAAGAAGGCTACGATGCATATCCATGGATAAGTCATCCATGTCTTTACGAAGCTTATAAATTTCCTTTTCTGTAGCCTCCTTGATGGCCTCATTCACCTTCGACTAGAACTCAGCTTGAAACGACTCCATAGCAGCCTTCAATCCATCACGAAGGTCGCTGAAGCTTGTATCCATCTCATCCAAGCGTTGAAATGCACCATCAACTTGAGCTCCGAGTCCGGTCATCGCTGTCTCCAATTCAGCAACCCGTTTCTCCAAGGTCTTGTCCTTAGATGCACCATGATGTTTCCTTCCTCCATGGGGTGTTTCATCCCGTCCACGAGTCTCATCAACAGCAATATTGATGCCTACTCCTTTGTTGCCCGTATCAGCCATTTCCCAGTGAATCGACGTGCTCTGATACCACTTGTCACAGAGTTAGTCCTTCAACCCACGTGCGGCTCTTAGTCACCGTGCTAAGATCAGCCTTGACACCAACTTGCAACTCGATTTGATGACTTGAACAAAGGGAACAAAGATTGTGAATAAAAGGAACACTTGTATTGCTTTGAGAACTCTTTACAATGGATGCTTTGTTACAACTTGGAAGGTGTTTAGCAAATGAGCCAACATCACCTATTTATACTTGTGGCTAAGTATCTAGATTATTCCTAATCTAGAGATTTCTATGTATAAAATATACAAATATCTAAGATATTTCTATAAGACTAATCTAGAAAGATTAAGGAAAATATCTTGGATATTTTCCTAAGAAGTCTCTAGTTTTTTTGATGATATTTTTAAGTCTTGGATCTAGAATCTTCTAAGGCAAAAATCTGCCATGAGTGTCCTTGAAGCCGGTAGAAAATTCCGGAATCCCGAGACTTGCGATCTGAATTTTAGCGGGTTGTGACAATAGGCACCTTTTAAACACAGTTAGGGCCCTGATGTTTTAGGGTGGACTACCACTGAGATTTTGGTCAGATTGTATTCTAACTGTTGTATATGTAATTAACAGGTTACCATCTTATGTGTTGAATGATAGGAGTCCTTATGAAATGATGTTTGAGTTTAAACCCTCTTTTTCACGTTTAAGGAATTTTGGATGTTTATGTTTTAGTACCATGTTAACAGAAACTGATAAGTTTGCATATCATGCTGATAAATGTGTGTTTCTTGGGTATTCCATGTTGGGGAAAAAAAATTTTGAAGGGTGACTTTCTATGTACAAGACCGTTGGTCACCGGGTTCTTGTCTAGGACAATCCCCCGTCAGCCCCGCTCTTACGGACGCAATGTTCGATCGGGCCCCGGCCGTCGCGTAAGCTGACCTTCGCCCAGAAACCATACTGCCCCCACATGAGAGACTCGCTAGGGTAACAGCTGGGTAAAACCGGGTTGCCCTCTGGACCGCACCATGCCTCAGTTGGAACGATCCATCATTGGGATGTCCTCCCCCCCATAATGCCGCAGCCGA
This sequence comes from Helianthus tuberosus, assembly GCA_030545235.1. Taxonomy (NCBI): domain Eukaryota; kingdom Viridiplantae; phylum Streptophyta; class Magnoliopsida; order Asterales; family Asteraceae; genus Helianthus; species Helianthus tuberosus. The sequence goes on from CM060423.1 coordinate 211,153,903, forward strand.
GGATCGAACCGGAGACCTCCAAGGAGGACCCGGCCCAACCCCACCACATGGGACCTACTGGGCTAGGGGTTCGGATTCCATGTTGGGAAAATTAGTGAATGGATATTTAGTTAATTTATAAGGTAGAGGATCCTGTAAAAAGTGTGAGAAGTGTGAGAAGTGTATTATAACACTATATATAATACTATATAACACCATATAAACACCGTATAACAATATGTAACACCATATAATACCATATAACACTATGTAACACTATATATCATTATATAACAAATATAACACTATAGGTTGTCTGATAGCATGTCTATTGTAGATGTATAGTGTTATATTTGTTATATAATGATATATAGTGTTACATAGTGTTATATGGTATTATATGGTGTTAGATATTGTTATACGGTGTTTATATGGTGTTATATAGTATTATATATAGTGTTATAATACACTTCTCATACTTCTCACACTTTAGGCCCTTTTTACACTATCCTTACCCTAATTTATAATTGAGTGAAATTATAATTACTAACTAAACTCATTCATATGGTGAAACTCTTGAGTAGAGTTTTATGTCACTAGATTAGCTTTTATTAGAGTTTTTATGTCTCTAATTAAATCACTAATTAAGTGAAACTTTTATTAGAGTTTTATGTCTCTAATAAAATCACCAATTAAGAGAAACTCTTCACTAACCGCAACTCTTGTAAAAAGTGGTAGGCTATGTGACTCATTGGAATCATGAGAAAGCTACAAGACAAAGATAATATGTATGAAGAATTCTTGGAGAAGTGGTGAAGACTTGAACATCCATATGTTGGGAATTGTAGAGAGATAAGTTTTCTCTACTCGATTCCATCACCTTCGTATCAGTATTTTTCCACAAGTTTAAACAATATAATTCTATTCGGTGTAACCTTGGGCACGTGACCCATTTCCGATAGTACAGACTGCTTCGGTTGTTGTACCCTGTGAGACAGACGCGTCGTCTTTAGTAGAGGCGTGGAATCTGTTTTAAGGGAAGCGTGTTGAACACCTGCCTCAACCAAAATCGTCAACGTTTTAGTGTGCTCTTTGTTGCAGATAAGGAGTATTTTTCAAGACACAAGATGATGAATGCTCGAGTCTAGGTTGCAATCAAGTGCGTGTAAAGGACCCACCAGAGATGCGGCTTGAATCAAGATTGTTATATATAATTATATATTATATTCTTTTTATTTAGTTATTACAACCGGTATTGTACTATGATATTTCCTACGAATAACGAGAGTCTCGTTATTATATATTTTGTAATTATATTTTATAAAAGGTGAACCTAGTTCGTAGAAACTTAAAACAGATTTTGTGAGATTGTTGCTACAATCTTAAAACCTTATTTATAAGGATTTTGGGTTTACGAAAGGATTTGTAATTAAAAAAATATTTTTAAAGATTATGATCTTATAGATATTTTTTGGGAAATATATATGTAGTACAACTTGTTGTGTTTGGATTTACTGAGATTGAGATACAATCTTAAATCCTATATTGTGGTACAAAACGAATAGTTTTGGTTCAAACGTTTGGTTTGAAACGATTTTGGGAATCGTTAATTTTCTAACTTTTGTGTTAGATCGGGTTTATTAGTGTAAACCATACTTTTTTGTAAACGTTAAATTCTCTAACATGTGTGTTAGACCGGAATTATTGGTGTAAACCATACTTTTTTTGTAAACGTTAAATTCTCTTAAGTAGAGTTTTTATGTCTTTAAATAAGAGTTTTGTGTTACTTGATTAGAGTTTTATGTCCCTAATTAAGTCTCTATTTAAAGTAGACTCTTCATCCACTCATGGAGTGATATGAACATATAAGTGTTATAATGATTTTTGTAATCATTTGTCTTATAACATGTCTATTAGAAACGTTCATGAAAGCGTTAGTTTGGAAGCAATTTTTTAATTGTTTAGTTTCTAACATGTGTATTAGAAATGACTTATTTATATGAACCATATATGTGTTTTTAGCAAGTCGAATTAACATTTTGTGGAAATGTTAATATTTTTAACGTGCGCGTTAGAATTTCTTTTATTTTAACATGATTGTTAAAAATGGTTAAAATACAAATGCTTTGAAATGTTTTATGTAAACATTTTATATAAGTAATTTGTTGTACCATTGATTTTAATAAATATAAACACTTATATTATGCTTTGTATGGTTTACAAATAAAAGGTCATACATACATTGAAGTTGATGTTTTTGGCTTCAAGAATTAAATCACCATAAAGTGATGGTTAAAATCATTTACTAGACTCTTCATATGGAAGATAAACTCTTAAGTAGAGTTTTATGTCAATTTATTAGTTTTTATTAGAGTTTATGTCTCTAATAAAATCTCTAATTAAGTGAGACTTTTCTCCATGCCATGTCTCTTGTATTAAAAGTAGGCTATGTGCCTAACTTGATGAGATTGAAAAACTACAAGAGTAAGAATACAAGAATTAAATCACCATAAACTGATGGTGTAGTTGTGTGGGATTTATCACCAACTTTAATTTGTGATTTCCAAATCTAAATGGTCATGTTTTATATAAAATGTCTTAAATTTTCTAACACGTGTGTTAGAAAATGTGTATCACAAATACAAGGTTAGAGATTGTACATTGTATAAGCCATAAGGAATGGAAATGTTTTATGTAAACATTTAATTGCCTATTTTGCATAGTTTTATAATTCAAATGGTTTGCTACTCTTGCTAGAAGTAGCATTTGTTGAACAAAGTAACAATCTCGTGAATATGATTGGGTGGAATACAACTTGGTGTTGTTGTGAACAAATTTAATTGTTCAAGTTTGCTACTTAAATGTAGCCTTTGTAACAACTTGGTGTTGTTTTGAGCAAACTTGTCCAAGTTCAAAGTTTGAAGATGAAATGGGGAACTTGTACTTACAAGTGCATGGAGTCTTATTGAGGGAGTACCTCAAGACATGCCATGGGATGATATCGTTGAGAAGATTTTGGTCAGATTATAAAGTGTTGAATATATAAGCACTTTGATATTTGATGTCTACATATCGCCTATGCTTCCGTTTAAATTTCAAAAGTGTCTGACACTTATGATTTAGTTTCTAATGTATTTTATTGTTTTATGTTCAATATATTCGGATAACACATGCAATTTTTTACAAAGAAATAAATCACTAATGTTTGTGACGTATACATTATTTTTGAGGAAAGTAATTATATCGGCAACTATACATTGTTTAAAAGAATATGGTTTTAAACGGATAGTACATGAAAATATTTGGACATAAACAACTTGAGAGTTATTGCATTGACTAAAAGTCAAAGACGAAACATCAAATGTATAACCAAATCTTGAGAGAATAATGAAAGAAGGTACTGAGTGTATTGAGATGAAATACACAAACGAGATTCATTTCAAAATACTTCGTTAGAAGTCACTGGAAAAATCAAAAGTGTGAATTCTAACGTACTGATAGTAAAAGTACTATATGTTATTGTATACCTTTAATAAATCTTGCGAGATTTGTTCCAAGTGTTCTATACGTAGATGCGTCTACCACTTGGTTATTGTTAGAACTATATGGAGATTTTACCTTCGTTTGGGAGAGCATCCTAAATATACATATCTCCTAATGAATAACAACAGATGTGTGCAAATCACTTATGGCAAAATTATGAATGCCATGTTGTTGAGTGTCGATCTAGTTGACTCTATCTCACACATAATAGTGATCGTAGACGAGGAACATTCCTCTTGTTGGTAATGAATGTGTTCACCAAGTGACTTGGATTACGACTTATGTTTAAGTCCTTATGAGTCAATGGTAAAGCGTTGGAGATCAAAGGTAAACAAGTTATGTTTTTTAATTGAATGATAAAAATTTAGCTATGTGTTATATACAATAATTTGTGAGACCTTCCTAAATATTGATGTTTTAGGATTATGAATAAGTCTCATTATTTTGTCTTAACAAGGGATGAATGTTGCAAAGTGATATTATGATATCCTTAGGGCGGTGAAGAATAAGAATGATGCATCTTCGGTTCACATGCTAAAGTATTGTAGTCTAAAGCATGCTAGACTAGTACTTGGTTAATTATGGGTCTTGACGGAGACTAATTAACTCTAAACATTCAAAAGTGTATGAACACAAAAAGAATTTGTGTTCGGACAAAGTTGAGGGAGAATTTTCATTCATTATAAGGAAAAGACATGTAACTTTTGAAGAGTTTGTTCGAAAAGCTAATGAGGAGAACTCATTGTCTATTCTAGGTGTTAAATTAGAATTATTCTAAGTTGGTGACAAACTTATGACAATGGCATGTGTTGCTTTAGTTAGCTCGGAAGCTTATGTAAGCTAATGCAATATGAGTTGAATTCACTGATACAATGAGGTTGATCTTGTTCAATCATATGTGTATAAATGTCGTCAGAAGTGTAGCTATGGAAATGTTGATCAAATGGCAAGAAATGTGGGGGAGGATCCATTTAGAAACAACCCTATAAGGGTATGTAGAAATGGTTTTCATTACCACATCTGTTTGATATCCTATATGTAACACCTCGTAAAATCATACCCAATAGAATAAAGACACGTGTCATGTAAGATAAACGTGTCAGGAAACCGAGTCAAAATTTGGAAGATGTATGGTAGGATTTAAAAAGTGTCGACATGTTAATAAACACCTCTGAGCGACCAAACTATAAATCCCAAGACCCTAATCGATACGATAAACATCTGATCTAGTTAGAGCCGGTTATTCCTATAATGAATAAATTCAGTTATAAAGATTTGGGTATCTAAATAATGTTACAACAAAGTTTATAAATAAAATTCTCGTTCAAAAGAAACAAACTTTGTTCAAATACATGACAAGACTCTCCACAAGATCCAAAATGTGTAAGTGCATCCAAAGTCTGAGCATTTGGTCCCTCTACTGAAAAGGAAAGCATAAGATTCGGACTTGTAAGAAATGCATGATCAAAGCTTGGAAGTTTACAAATTTTTGTCTTCTGGTCATCGGTTACGGACCGTATGGCCTTAGGCTTACGGTCCGCAAGCCCTGCAACTGGGGGATTTAAGCAAGGGTCGATTACGGACCACATTCGTTAAAGCATACGGTCCGTAAGAGGAGCATACGGACCGCAAGGACTTCTGCTTACGGTCCGTAAGCCAGTCGCTGGCAGCAGAAATTGGACAGCTGCCTGTTAAACAAGTTACACCGCCTTATAAGAGTGGTATTCGAATTCAGGGGGTCCTATAACTGGTTTTTAGCAACATAGGGACACCTGAGAACATCTTACAACAATTGTAGACTGATTTGGAGTGATCTTGTGACATTTAGTCCACTATATAAAGAGACCTCTTGTTGCAACATTCCTTTGTTCATTTGCAACTCACTTCAAGCTGGTCTCTAGAGCTCCTCTGGTCAGCAAGCAAGTTCCTTATGTTCCAAATCATACTTAGGACCTTTGTAAGTGTCCTTAATCCTTTTTAATTCAGTTTAGCTTAGTTAATTAGCTAAAAGTCAAACCGTCGTAATTAAGGGTTGACTTCGAGATTAATCAATAATTGTTCAGTCAAATCTCGAATTAAGAATACCTATAAGTAGGTAATTATGTGGGTAATAAACCCTCAAAAGGGTACTCTCTGATTCCCACTATAACTAGGTCAATTGTCGGGTCAAACTAAATCATAAAAAGTCAACAAAATGCTTGATTTCAAATAAATGCATAATTAGCAATGTAGAAGTTATGCAACCTGTTTTATCATTAACATAACTTGGTAATTAATGTAAGAACATGTCTAAACATGTTCAACCCGACAATTTCCAGTTTAGGCCCGGTTCGGAACCGAAAGTCGCATAATTTGACTTTTGCTTTGACTTTCAGTTCTGATCCATTTAAGCATGATTTAGGAATGCCTTAGAGCCCTATTAGGACCAGGTTTTATATAAGTATAACCCTCTGTGATTATACACCTTGGTTCAATAGTTATCCGATTCATATGCATGATCCCGTTAATTGCTTACATGTTGACTATTATGCCCTTTGACCCTAAAACGTGATTTTTGAAAATGTAAAAGAGTAGAAACCTTAGTTACTGATTTATAAACTTGCACCTAAAATTTGACATCAGTTTGAGGTCTAGATTAAGAGTTATGCTCATTGGCGTAATTAGAAAACTTTTAGTAATTAATCGGCGTAATTAGCATATAGCCTATCTAAACCCGATCTTTGATACCAAACTTTATACCTACTGATATAAAATAATATTTTGGGATTTTTGGAGATTTTTATTTATTTTTAGGCTAAGCATAACATAGAATTCTAAGCTTGATCCGGTAATTGTCGGTTTTGCCCTTTTAAGCTATAAAATGAGTTTTACAAATCCGTTTGATCCCAAACCTTTTGCTACTGATTCTAAATGATAAATAGAATATTTTAAGCCTTCTGGAAATATAAAAATATCATATTTTCTTTAAAAACCCGGAAATAGCTCCAAATCGCCTTTTTAAGCATTTTTAACGCATAGTATATATTAAAACCATATTAGACATGTAAGACTTGATACCTACTGATAATTTAAGTAAACTTTTATATTCTAACAGTAAGTAAAAGTTTTTGAAGTCAGATTCCAGATTTGACCCTTGAACCTTAAGTGAAATTACCAAAATGCCCCTTCGGTGCATAGTATGGTTAGAAATGATAAATTTCACATATAGGAAATACCCTACTGATATAACTTAGTAAATTAAGTATTTTTACTGATTACATCAGACCCGAAACTCAGATTTATATTTAAACTCTTTATAACCTTAAAATGACCAAAATACCCCTACAGGGCGTAATTTGAGTTTAAATCCGTTTTGGGCATAAAGGAAGATATCTTACTGATGTCACAACATATTTAAGGAATATTAACTTAGGAAACTTGTATATGACTCATATGGTTACCCGTTACGCAATTATCGTGTTCGGATCGGCTTAAGTGACTAGTTTGCATATATTAACCGAAACGGGTCAAACCATATCGTTTTTGTCTCAAAATCCAGAATGTGTTTAAGTCACCCATATTAAACAAGCATACAAGCTTGTCGGGTCAAAACCACATTCTAAACCGGTCTTCGCCTTATCATGCGTTTGGACCGTGTCTTTTTTTAAAACTAACCGGTCTAAGCCTAAGCTTAATTAAAGACCCGTTAGGATTCTAATAGGTTATTAAAAACCTTCGTTCCAGATTTAGGAGCCCAGTAAAAGCTATCTGTACTTGCTAAATTGATATACGGCTGGGATTGAATTTATATTTAGCTCAGGTAAATACTTTTAACTTATTTTCCCTATACGGGCTTGGGGTACGGTATATAAAATACCGCTTGGTCTGGCATTGAAATTTTTAATTATATGAAGGTTAAATCATTGAAATGTCCCGTTTGAAAATGTTTGTTTACTTAAAGCCTTTGGGGGGTTAATAACCATGTCCCGGATATCCTTGGCATCATTCAAATAAATGGCCACGACCTTAACACACGAGTGTAGGCGTACACCCGTTAGTGTATTTATAAATAATAAGGTATAACCGTTGGTTTCGGGAATGACCCGCCGCGGGACTATATCATGTGGTGTGTCAATTAATCTTAACCCGGTAATCAAACCGGGCTACTGAACGTATAAGAAACATGTAATTCTTTTACCAGATTATATATATATATATATAAATAATTATCCCAAGTTATAAAAGTTTTGTGCCACGTGCATTCAAATCAATTTTATTAAACTTTTTGAAAATGAGTCAGTTAATTGTATTTACCAGTGTAAACTGACGTATTTTCCCAACAAGGTTAAGTGCAGGTACTACTCGAAATAGGCTGGCTTTCTCCTAGCGTCCACAATAAGTCTCGCAAGCTTGGATGTCATAAAACTGTTGAACAATGTTTCCTTTTATTTTGATCCGCCTGTGGATCTGTTTCAACTATTTTGTGATACTTAATATTACAATTTATTCGGTTGAAATAAATCTATCTTTTGCTTCCGCTGTGCATTTATATATTGTGTTGTTTGACCATGATGATATCAACTACGTCACGATACTCCCCACCGGGCCCACCGGTAATACGTGGAAATTCGGGGTGTGACAGGTTGGTATCAGAGCCAACACTGAGTGAATTAAACACTAGCCTTTTGTGTTTAATCTCAGTTACACAATTGCACATTCTTCGAATTTTTCGAGTCTAGACAAAGAACATAGGACAAATCCTGATTTTGTTTTATTTTTGTCCTTTATATATTTTCTTGTTGTTATCTGTGTTTATGTTGACAGGTTTAAATATGTCGCCAAGATTCTTTAGGAGAAAGGGAAAGACACCTATAGCAGGCCACAACCATGAGGCCCGGCCGTCTCAAAGACGAACCTCACCCGTCAACATACGTACAAGTCCCTAGGGTGACTGGAGGGCACATTTGCAGCCAGCAAGGCGGTCAGTCTCGTTAAGCTCGTCACCATCTTACCTTTACTCTTTTGGACCCCATTCGGAGAATGAGCCCGATAACCAACAGCCTTCATTTATCCCTCTCCAGAGGTCCAACTCTCGTCACTCCTTTGATAACCCGTCACATATCTTCCGAAGCCGGTTCAACCCGGCAAATTACCTCGAAGATCACTTTTCTGGAGATCACGCCATGGATATGGATGAGGATACTGACCCTACCGAACCACCGACCGGTACCCCCACACATCCCATAGAGATTTCTGATGGGTCATCTTTTCATGGATCACCCTACCGTGGTCCCGACAGTTACCAAGCAAGGTTCAACCAGTATGAATGGTATTTTACACCCTCTTATCATTCATCGCCTCATCAGCAGCAACATCAGGATCCTTCCGAGGATTCATGTTTTGTGGCAGTTACCCCGCCACCACCACCACCACCTCAGCAACAGCCTCCTGAGCCACCGAGGCGAAGGAGAACGAACGCATGGATATCCGCGCGGGGAGGAGTGCGTATTAGCACCCCTCAACAATCGAGTGGCAGCCACTACCCGCCACTCCAAGAAGACCAACAGATGGGGGGGCCTTCAAACCCCATCCCGGAAATGAACACTGCACCTGTCATGCAACCACCATTGGGCTTTGACAACCCAATTCCCACGTACGCTGGCTCAGCAGCGTACAATCCCTTTGAGCAGCCGGCTCACACCAGCTTCAATTATGTTGAGGTTGACCCATATCTGGCAGCCTGGAACTACAACGCTCTCAACCCCGAGGGGCCTTACGAAGCTCCCTGGGGAGTTGGATACCCAGCTTATGGATACCAACAGCAGCCGCCTCTTCGACCTCCACATCAGCCGCAGCCGCAGATACCACAATTTTCCCCGCCAGAACGGGAAGAAATACTCCAAAGATTGAGTCAAGTGGAAAGGGTAGTCCGTGAGGACCAAAGAAGCAACCGGGGATTCTTTAAGGGATTGGCAGGTTTGATAAAAGGAAAAAGCAAGAAGGACCATTGAATCCTTCAAATTGTTGATTGTATTTCCTTATTTTTAATTCAGCCCCTGCGTGGGCATGCCTTTTGTTTAACCCCTGCGAGGGTATGTCTTCTTGTATTCTGCCCCTGCGTGGGCATGTTTTTCTATTGACCCCTGCGTGGGTATGTTTGTTTGTTTAAGCCCCTGCGTGGGCATGTTATTTTGGTAGAAGTCCCGTTTAGGGCAACATTGAACTTGTTAAATTTTCATGGAATGATTAATTTAAATTTTCATTTTATTAAATATGTGCATAAACATAAAAGGTGAAATAAATAACATAACATTCCTATTTAAGATCTACCATTATAATAAAATGGCAAAATCTAAAAAGGACAAGACCTAGCCATGTGTCACCTTAACACAGGGCCAAGATGGTAGTTCCTTAATTAGATTCAGATCCTTATTAACCTCTCAATTAGGGTTGTTCTGCGTGAAATATTAAAAAGAATCTTAAAGGTAAAACCTAGCCTAAATGTCATTGCAGACATGGCCAAGATCGTAAAACCTATCCAAAAGATTCAAAACTTTAACTTCTGAAAGCATATTATCATGCTTGACAAATGTGATTCGACCAAATCACATAAGTCATTCTTAAATTGGGATTATTCTAAATTCCCTTATTTATATAATCATCCCTTAAGGGTGAAGTGCCCACGGGCTATAATTAACGTCCTCTGAGACTAAAGGCAGTGGTAGCCTACAACTCCCTGTCAAGAAAAGGTAGCGAACTTTGATTCAAACCTTAATACCTCGATTTTGTAAAATCCTGATTTATAAACTAAACTTGTCTACGTGACTAGGCCTTTTGTGCTCTTACTAACTAATAATTTAGGATTATGATAAAAATCCCGAATAATTATATATTTAGTAAATTAACTAAAATGGCTATTAAAACCCATGGTTAATAAATTGTCAAAAACAATAAAACTGTATAAGCTTCTATATAAACCTTGCCCTTATCTGATTTTATGTAGCAATTAAAGCTACATGGCTAGTTCAGAAGAAGTAAACAGTCATCCGGTGGAAAACCATGAAAATACTAAGATACATGTGACCGGTGCGGAGCTGGAAGCATTAGTAGATAATGTTCTTACAAAAGCTATAGAACGGCAGTATAATGAATCTAGTGGGACTCGAAGTAGGACCCTATCCGCACCGCACTCTAAACCTAAGACTCATTCGGCGGCTCTTAGCAAGCCACCCTCTAAGAAAGATAAGCCAAAGAAAGATGATGATCGACATTCATCTAATCAAAACAGTGTTCCATCTAAAAGGATAGTGTTTGATGAAAAACCACGTACCAAGTCCTGTACCTATAAGTACTTTGTTTCCTGCAAGCCCCGGGATTTCACTGGGGAGAAAGGGGCAATTGATTGTATGGCCTGGTTGGATGAGATGGACACAGTAGTTGACATCAGCGGTTGTGCTGAAAGGGATGTAGTTAAGTATGTATCCCAATCGTTCAAGGGAGAGGCACTGGCATGGTGGAAGTCTCTCATTCAAGCTGCTGGAAAGATCCCGCTCTACAATTTGTCATGGGATTAGTTCGTTGCTCTCATTAAGGAGAATTATTGCCCGCAGCATGAGGTTGAAAGAATTGAATCAGATTTCTTATCGTTGGTGATGAAGAATTTAGATTGTCAAGCTTACCTCACCAGTTTCAATACCCTGTCTAGGCTAGTTCCGTATCTCGTAACCCCGGAACCCAAAAAGATTGCTCGCTTCATCGGGGGTTTAGCCCAAGAAATCAAAGCCAGTGTTAAGGCATCCAGACCTGATACTTTTAGATCAGCAGCTGATCTATCTCTGTCTCTTACCTTGGACGCGGTCAGGCTAAGATCGCTAAGAAACACTGATGCTGAGAAAAGAAAGCGTAAGGATGATAAATCACGGCGATCAGATAAGAGAAATAGGGGAAGCAATGACCACAAGAAGGGTTCTGGATCCAAGAAAGATGGCCATCAATCAGGAGATAAGCCTAAATGTAAAATCTGCAAGAAACAACATTTCGGGAAGTGCAGATATGAGTCGAAATCCCAGTCACAGCCAAGGGCATGTGGGATTTGCAAGTCTTCTGAGCACAAGACCTTAGACTGTAAGAAGATCAAGGATGCTACGTGCTATAGCTGCAATGAAAAAGGGCATATCAGATCCAACTGCCCGAAACTTGCAAAGAAGACTGAGGATGGGAAGAAGACCAATGCAAGGGTCTTCCAAATGGATGCAAAGGAAGCTGTGCAGGACGACAATGTGATCACAGGTACCTTCCTCATAAATGATGTCTATGCAAGAGTACTTTTTGATTCAGGAGCTGATAAATCATTCGTAGATAATAAGTTTTGTGAATTGTTGAAATTGCCTGTTAAAACCTTAAGTGTGAAATATGAGGTGGAGATAGCCGACGGAACAATAGAAACCGCATCAACCGTGTTAGACGAATGTGTTATATCCATTAGGAACCACTCTTTTCCTTTGTCCCTACTTCCTTTGAAGTTAGCCGGATTTGATATAGTATTAGGCATGGATTGGTTATCGCATAACCAAGCCCAGATCGTCTGCAACAAGAAGCAAGTGGTGGTCAAAACTCTGTCTGGTGAGTCACTCACCATTCAGGGAGATACCCGGTATGGACTACCTGAGCAAGTGTCGATGCTCAAGGCATCTAGATGTCTAAAGAAGGGTTGTGTCATTTACATGGCACAAGTAACTATTGATGAGCAGAAACCCAAGGTTGAAGATATTCCAGTCATTTCTGAGTACCCTGAAGTTTTTCCTGAAGAACTACCTGGTTTACCACCAGATAGACAAGTAGAATTCAGAATTGACATCATCCCTAGAGCAGCACCTGTTGCGAGAGCACCTTATAGGTTGGCACCAACAGAGATGAAGGAATTAAGGACACAACTAGATGAATTACTAGCCAAAGGTTTCATTAGACCTAGTTCGTCTCCTTGGGGAGCGCCAATCTTATTTGTCAAAAAGAAGGATGGATGGATCGATGCGTCTGTGCATCGACTACCGTGAGCTTAATAAAGTCACTATCAAGAATAGGTATCCTTTGCCCAGGATCGACGATCTGTTCGATCAACTACAAGGGGCAAGCTACTTCTCTAAAATCGATTTGAGGTCAGGCTATCATCAATTGAAGGTTAAAGATGAAGATGTACACAAGACTGCATTTAGGACTCGTTATGGTCATTACGAGTTCCTAGTGATGCCTTTTGGGCTAACTAATGCACCTGCCGCATTCATGGATCTCATGAATCGCGTCTGCAAGCCTTACTTAGATAAATTTGTCATCGTCTTCATCGACGACATTCTCATTTACTCAAAAAGCCAAGATGACCATGAGAAACATCTCCGTTGCATTCTTAAGCTACTTCAACAAGAAAAACTCTATGCCAAATTTTCAAAGTGTGAATTTTAGCTTCAAGAAGTCCAATTCCTTGGACATGTGGTTAGCGAGCATGGTATCCAAGTGGATCCAGCTAAGGTTGAAGCTATTATGAACTGGCAAGAGCCAAAGACGCCTACGGAAATTCGCAGCTTTCTAGGATTGGCAGGATACTATAGGCGATTTATTGAAAACTTCTCAAGAATTGCGGCACCCCTGACTCTACTCACCAGCAAGAATAACAAGTTTGACTGGGGGCCTAAGCAGCAAGAATCTTTTGATATTTTGAAACAAAAGTTGAGCAACGCACCTGTATTAACGTTGCCTGATGGAATTGATGAATTTGTAGTATATTGTGATGCATCACACACCGGTATGGGATGTGTGCTTATGCAGAAAGGCAAAGTTATTGCCTATGCTTCACGTAAGTTAAAGGAGCACGAAAAGAATTACACCACCCATGACTTGGAGTTGGGTGCAGTTGTATTTGCACTGAAGCTGTGGAGGCATTATTTGTATGGAACTAAGTGTGTGATCTATTCCGATCACAAAAGCCTTCAACATCTGTTCAATCAGAAGGACTTGAACATGAGACAGCGACGTTGGATGGAAACTTTAAATGAATATGACTGTGAAATAAGATACCATCCAGGCAAGGCAAATGTGGTTGTCGATGCCTTAAGCAGGAAGGAAAGAGTGAAGCCCATCAGAATCAATGCCAAGAGCATTGAGATAAAGAATAGTTTGAATGAAAGATTGTTAGCTGCACAAAAGGAAGCTGTGCTAGAAGCTAACTATCCTAACGAAAAACTAGGAGTAACTGAAGAACAGTTATCCTATGGCAAGGACGGAATCCTAAGATTAAATGGACGAATATGGGTTCCAATTTATGGAGGACTTCGGGATGTTATCCTCCAGGAGCCCACAGTTCTAAGTACTCCGTTCATCCTGGAGCTGATAAGATGTACCAGGATCTGAAGGCAAATTATTGGTGGATAGGCTTGAAAAAGTCTATAGCTGCCTATGTAGCTAAATGTTTGACGTGCGCGCAAGTTAAAGCTGAACACCAAAAGCCGTCAGGTTTGCTACAACAACCTGAACTTCCCACATGGAAGTGGGAGATGGTGACAATGGATTTCATCACCAAGTTGCCAAAGACCAGGAAAGGAAATGATACTATATGGGTAATAGTAGATAGACTGACTAAGTCAGCACATTTCCTACCCATTAAGGAGACTTATAGCTCCGACATGTTAGCCCAATTGTACGTAGATAAGATTGTATCTCTACATGGCATACCAGTGGCTATTATCTCTGACAGAGATACCAGATACACATCACATTTTTTGAAAAGTTTCCAACAGTCTTTGGGCACGCGCTTAAATTTTAGTACGGCTTACCATCCACAGACAGACGGACAGAGTGAGCGTACAATCCAAACTTTGGAAGACATGCTTCGTGCATGTGTAATTGATTTAGGTGGTAGTTGGGATAAGCACCTGCCATTAATCGAGTTCTCCTATAACAACAGCTACCATACAAGCATTAAGGCTGCGCCTTTTGAGGCATTATATGGTAGAAAGTGTAGAACGCCTGTTTCTTGGGCAGAAGTAGGAGAAGCTCAGTTATCAGGACCAGATATAGTCCTTGAAACGATGGACAAGATTGTCCAGATTCGCGATCGCTTGAAAGCTGCCAGGGATAGGCAGAAAAGTTATGCAAATAAAAGGCGAAAACCTCTAAAGTTTGAGGTCGGTGATAAAGTTTTTCTTAAGGTATTACCCTGGAAGGGGGTGATGCGATTTGGGAAGAAGGGTAAGTTAAGCCCGAGGTATATAGGACCATTCGAGATTATCGAATGTGTTGGGTCAGTGGCTTATAAGTTGAACTTGCCTGAAGAGCTCAGTGGTATTCACAATGTATTCCACATCTGCAATCTAAAGAAATGTCTAGCTGATGAATCGCTAGTCATACCACATACAGATGTGCACATAGATGAGAGCTTGAAATTTGTGGAAAAACCTTTGTCGATCGAGGATCGACAGGTTAAGAAGCTTCGAAGGAAGCATGTACCAATTGTAAATGTCAAATGGGATGCCCGCAGAGGTCCCGAATACACGTGGGAGGTAGAGTCTACCATGAAAGAAAAGTACCCTCATTTGTTCCACTAAATCTCGGGGTCGAGATTTCATTTAAGGGGGTGAGGATGTAACACCTCGTAAAATCATACCCAATAGAATAAAGACACGTGTCATGTAAGATAAACGTGTCAGGAAACCGAGTCAAAATTTGGAAGATGTATGGTAGGATTTAAAAAGTGTCGACATGTTAATAAACACCTCTGAGCGACCAAACTATAAATCCCAAGACCCTAATCGATACGATAAACATCTGATCTAGTTAGAGCCGGTTATTCCTATAATGAATAAATTCAGTTATAAAGATTTGGGTATCTAAATAATGTTACAACAAAGTTTATAAATAAAATTCTCGTTCAAAAGAAACAAACTTTGTTCAAATACATGACAAGACTCTCCACAAGATCCAAAATGTGTAAGTGCATGCAAAGTCTGAGCATTTAGTCCCTCTACTGAAAAGGAAAGCATAAGATTCGGACTTGTAAGAAATGCATGATCAAAGCTTGGAAGTTTACAAATTTTTGTCTTCTGGTCATCGGTTACGGACCGTATGGCCTTAGGCTTACGGTCTGCAAGCCCTGCAACTGGGCGATTTAAGCAAGGGTCGGTTACGGACCGCATTCGTTAAAGCATACGGTCCGCAAGAGGAGCATACGGACCGCAAGGACTTCTGTTTACGGTCCGTAAGCTAGTCGCTGGCAGCAGAAATTGGACAGCTGCATGTTAAACAAGTTACACCGCCTTATAAGAGTGGTATTCGAATTCAGGGGGTCCTATAACTGGTTTTTAGCAACATAGGGACACCTGGGAACATCTTACAACAATTGTAGACTGATTTGGAGTGATCTTGTGGCATTTAGTCCACTATATAAAGAGACCTCTTGTTGCAACATTCCTTTGTTCATTTGCAACTCACTTCAAGCTGGTCTCTGGAGCTCCTCTGGTCAGCAAGCAAGTTCCTTAAGTTCCAAATCATACTTATGACCTTTGTAAGTGTCCTTAATCCTTTTTAATTCAGTTTAGCTTAGTTAATTAGCTAAAAGTCAAACCGTCGTAATTAAGGGTTGACTTCGAGATTAATCAATAATTGTTCAGTCAAATCTCGAATTAAGAATACCTATAAGTAGGTAATTATGTGGGTAATAAACCCTCAAAAGGGTACTCTCTGATTCCCACTATAACTAGGTCAATTGACGGGTCAAACTAAATCATAAAAAGTCAACTGAATGCTTGATTTCAAATAAATGCATAATTAGCAATGTAGAAGCTATGCAACCTGTTTTATCATTAATATAACTTGGTAATTAATGTAAGAACATGTCTAAACATGTTCAACCCGACAATTTCCAGTTTAGGCCCGGTTTGGAACCGAAAGTCGCATAATTTGACTTTTGCTTTGACTTTCTGTTCTGATCCGTTTAAGCATGATTTAGGAATGCCTTAGAGCCCTATTAGGACCAGGTTTTATAAAAGTATAACCCTCTGTGATTATACACCTTGGTTCAATAGTTATCCGATTCATATGCATGATCCCGTTAATTGCTTATATGTTGACTATTATGCCCTTTGACCCTAAAACGTGATTTTTGAAAAAGTAAAAGAGTAGAAACCTTAGTTACTGATTTATAAACTTGCACCTAAAATTTGACATCAGTTTGAGGTCTAGATTAAGAGTTATGCTCATTGGCGTAATTAGAAAACTTTTAGTAATTAATCGGCGTAATTAGCATATAGCCTATCTAAACCCGATCTTTGATACCCAACTTTATACCTACTAATATAAAATAATATTTTGGGATTTTTGGAGAGTTTTATTTATTTTTAGGCTAAGCATAACATATAATTCTAAGCTTGATCCGGTAATTGTCGGTTTTGCCCTTTTAAGCTATAAAATGAGTTTTACAAATCCGTTTGATCCCAAACCTTTTGCTACTGATTCTAAATGATAAATAGAATATTTTAAGCCTTCTGGAAATATAAACATATCAGCTTTTCTTTAAAAACCCGAAATAGCTCCAAATCGCCTTTTTATGCATTTTTAACGCATAGTATATATTAAAACCATATTAGACATGTAAGACTTGATACCTACTGATAATTTAAGTAAACTTTTATATTCTAACAGTAAGTAAAAGTTTTTGAAGTCAGATTCCAGATTTGACCCTTGAACCTTAAGTGAAATTACCAAAATGCCCCTTCGGTGCATAGTATGGTTAGAAATGATAAATTTCACATATAGGAAATACCCTACTGATATAACTTAGTAAATTAAGTATTTTTACTGATTACATCAGACCCGAAACTCAGATTTATATTTAAACTCTTTATAACCTTAAAATGACCAAAATACCCCTACGGGGCGTAATTTGAGTTTAAATCCGTTTTGGGCATAAAGGAAGATATATTACTGATGTCACAACATATTTAAGGCATATTAACTTAGGAAACTTGTATATGACTCATATGGTTACCCGTTACACACTTATCGTGTTCGGATCGGCTTAAGTGACTAGTTTGCATATATTAACCGAAACGGGCCAAACCATGTCGTTTTTGTCTCAAAATCCAGAATGTGTTTAAGTCACCCATATTAAACAAGCATACAAGCTTGTCGGGTCAAAACCACATTCTAAACCGGTCTTCGCCTTATCATGCGTTTGGACCGTGTCGTTTTTTAAAACTAACCGGTCTAAGCCTAAGCTTAATTAAAGACCCGTTAGGATTCTAATAGGTTATTAAAAACCTTCGTTCCAGATTTAGGAGCCCATTAAAAGCTATTTGTACTTGCTGAATTGATATACGGCTGGGATTGAATTTATATTTAGCTCAGGTAAATACTTTTAACTTATTTTCCCTATACGGGCTTGGGGTACGGTATATAAAATACCGCTTGGTCGGGCATTGAAATTTTTAATTATATGAAGGTTAAATTATTGAAATGTCCCGTTTGAAAATGTTTGTTTACTTAAAGCCTTTGGGGGGTTAATGACCATGTCCCGGATATCCTTGGCATCATTCAAAGAAATGGCCACGACCTTAACACACGGGTGTAGGCGTACACCCGTTAGTGTATTTATAAATAATAAGGTATAACCGTTGGTTTCGGGAATGACCCGCCGCGGGACTATATCATGTGGTGTGTCAATTAATCTTTAACCCGGTAATCAAACCAGGCTACTGAACGTATAAGAAACATGTAATTCTTTTACAAGATTATATATATATATATAAATAAATAATTATCCCAAGTTATAAAAGTTTTGTGCCACGTGCATTCAAATAAATTTTATTAAACTTTTTCAAAATGAGTCAGTTAATTGTATTTACCAGTGTAAACTGACGTATTTTCCCAACAAGGTTAAGTGCAGGTACTACTCGAAATAGGCTGGCTTTCTCCTAGCGTCCACAATAAGTCTCGCAAGCTTGGATGTCATAAAACTGTTGAACAATGTTTCCTTTTATTTTGATCCGCCTGTGGATCTGTTTCAACTATTTTGTGATACTTAATATTACAATTTATTCGGTTGAAATAAATCTATCTTTTGCTTCCGCTGTGCATTTATATATTGTGTTGTTTGACCATGATGATATCAACTACGTCACGATACTCCCCACCGGGCCCACCGGTAATACGTGAAAATTCGGGGTGTGACACTATAACACTTAAATGTGATGGTGTCTTGCATTTGTATCATAAAAGTTTGGCAATAAGGATTTTGTAATCCAATCTAACATTGCAAACAGACGACTACGTGGAGGACACAAAGGTCGTAGTGCATAATGGAGATGTGTTTGCCTTAAATGATAAACGTATCTTACAAAGACATATATTATAACTAGATTCAGATGGCCACTGAGGTTATAGTCTTAGAAGTTGACAATAGGCAAAATTAACTTACGAGTTAAGAACACATCATGACAACTGATCTCAAATACGAAAAGTTATTGGTTAATGTTATGGATCCAACAACCTGAGGGTTTATTAGAGATTAAGTTTTGGAATGAGACTGAAGCCCATGTAAAAAGGGTATGTGAAGGACACCTAACTTCGTTGACTGGAGATCCCAAGATCTAAGTTCAATAGGACAACTAACTCATATGCCTAAAGGTGGTCACTGTGGGGGCAAAAATGATATACATAAGCTAGTATATATGGTTATACATACCCCCAAAGAATAAAAGGGTCTTTAAATACATCCTAGTCTATTCCTATGATATTCAGTGACAAAGAGTGAGGCTAAGCATAATATGTGGTAAATGATTTGGATAAATCACGATAACCACAATGCTTTTAATGATCTAAGGAGAATCACCTATGTTAGAGAGAAGTGGGGTCGCTTCGAATGGAATTGAGGCCACAATTCCTAGAGCTCTAGCAGAACCAGGAAAGTGTTCCACGACCATTATTTAACACGGCTATGAGGAGATGACCCGGCTAAGGAGAATCTTGTGTGAAGTGTATTGTCGTCTACAAAAACGACCGACGAGTTCAAAAACATCGAGATCTACTCAGAGCTAGTGGGCTAAGTGCATTTCATGAGCGAAGGTTCAAAGGGTAACACCTACCTATCATATGCAAAACTCAACTGTCGAGGTTCCATTGGAAATTTTATGTATTTTGAACAATCTCCATTCATGTGGGGGATTGTTGGGAAAATTAGTGAATGGATATTTAGTTAATTTATAATTGAGTGAAATTATAATTACTAATTAAACTCCTTCATATGGTGAAACTCTGGAGTAGAGTTTTATGTCACTTGATTAGCTTTTATTAGAGTTTTTCTGTCTCTAATTAAATCACTAATTAAGTGAAGCTTTTATTAGAGTTTTATGTTTCTAATAAAATTACCAATTAAGAGAAACACTTCACTACCCACAACTCTTGTAAAAAATGGTAGGCTATGTAACTTATTGGAATCATGAGAAAGCTACAAGAGAAAGATAATATGCATGAAGAATTCTTGGAGAAGTGGTGAAGACTTGAACATCCATATGTTGGGAATTATAGAGAGATAAGTTTTCTCTACTCGATTCCATCACCTTCGTATCATTATTTTTCCACAAGTTCAAACAATATAATTCTATTCGGTGTAACCTCGGGCGTGTGGCCCATTTCTAGCAGTACAGACTGCTTCAGTTGTTGTACCCTGGGAGACAGACGCGTCGTCTTAAGTAGAGGCACGAAATCTATTTTAAGGGGAAGCGTGTTGAACACTTACCTCAACCAAAATCGCCAACGTTTTAGTTTGCTCTTTGTTGCAGTCAAGGAGTATTTTTCAAGACTCAAGATGATGAATACTCGAGTCTAGGATGCGATCAAGTGCGCGTGAAGGACCCACCAGAGATGTGGCTTGAATCAAGATTGGTATATATAATTATATATTATATTATTTTTATTTAGTTATTGCAACCGGTATTGTACTATGATATTTCCTACGAATAACGAGAGTCTCGTTATTATATATTTTATAAAAGGTGAACCTAGTTCCTACATTCCAATGTTAAGAAAGGATATAAGTTGTGGAGTTTAGATTCTAAAAAAATATTTTTTTCAAGAGATGTGAAATTTTATGAAAATGTTTATCCTTTTAGGTCTAAATCATTTGTTAATCAAGAAAGTAATTGTGATAACAGTTTAAATCATATTTATTTTTTTGAAACCTATTCATCTGAAATTCCTGACATACCCAATGATGAAGATGGTACAAATGGGGCTCATGATCCTAATAGTGATGATTTGCAACCATTGTTACCCTCTACATCTGCCCATGTATCTGCTGTTGATAGTGATCAACATACATATGTACTTGTGAGTAGTAGTGAACAGGGTCACAATGGCGGGGTAAAGGACACTATAGGATCAACTGATGAGACCAACCTATTTGAGGGTCATGTTCAAAGTGTCAGGAAGTCTTCTAGGAATGATTCTATGCCTAGGAAGTTTAATAAATTTGTAGTTGAGGGTAAAGTTAAATATGAAATTGATAAAGTGGTTAGCTATGCTAATTTGTCATATGATAATATGTGTCTGGTTGCCTCTTTGAATAAAACCATTGATCCTAATACTTATAATGAAGCTGTAAAAGATGAAAAGTGGGTAGAGGCAATGAATAGTGAAATGGAGGCTCTCTATAGAAATAATACATGGGTTTTGGTTGATCTTCCTAAGGGCAGAAAGCCCATAGGCTGTAAATGGGTGTATAAGATAAAATATAAGGCTAATGGGGAAGTTGAAAGGTATAAGGCCAGGTTGGTTGCCAAATGCTTTAACCAAAGGGAAGGAATTGATTTCGGTGAAACTTTTTCACTAGTGGTAAAAATGGTTAGTTTTAGAATAGTTTTGAAACATGCTGTTAGTAATAATTGGCCTTTATATTAAATGGATATAAATAATGCTTTTTTGTATGGAACATTAACTGAAGATGTATTTATGACTCTACCGCATGGTTATTTTTCAAAAGAGAATAATAAAGTGTGTAAGTTGATTAAGTCTTTGTATGGTCTTCAACAAGCCCTTAGGCAGTGGAATGAAAAATTAACAGCGTATTAGTCTCTATGGGGTTTGTTCAGAGTGTGTGATCGCTCCTTGTTTGTCTTTGTCTAAAAATGAATTATTTGTTGTTCTTTTAGTGTATGTCGATGACATAGTCATAACAGGGAACAATAAAAATGAGATAGAAAGAGTGAAAAAATGTTTGAGTGATAATTTTCAGATTAAAGACCTGGGATTAGTGAGGTATTTCCTGGGAATAGAAGTTTTGTATTCTGATAATCGTATTTGTTTGTCACAATGTAAATATTGTCTTGAACAATTAAATGAGTTTGGCTATTTAGGTTGTAAACCGGTTGCTATACCTATAGAACAAAGTTTTGTGGTGACAAATAAATGTGTTAATGAAGAAAAGGTTTTGGAAAACATAAATGGTTTTCAAAAGTTAATAGGAAAACTTATCTACTTGTCTTTAACTAGGCCAGATATAAGCTATGCAATTCAGTTTTTAAGTTAATATATGCATAGCCCATGTCAGTCTCATCTCAAGATTGCATTAAGGTTGTTGAGATATTTGAAACGATCACCTGGAACTGGTATTAGTTTCAAAAAGTCTGATAATTTGCATTTGTCAGGATACGTTGATTCTGACTGGGCAAAGTGTATTAAAACCAAAAGGTCTGTAACAGGGTTTGGTATTTTTCTAGGGGGGACACTTGTTTCCTGGAAAAAGTAAGAAACAAAGTGTTATCTGTAGGTCTATGGCAGAAGCTGAGTACCGAGCAATGTGCTCGGCTACCTGCAAAATTATATGGATCTTAAATGTTTTATCTGAGTTAAAAGTTAAAAACTTATTACCAGTTAAACTGTTCTATGATAGTAAATCAACAATCTCTATTTCACAAAATCCAGTATTTCAAGAATGAACTAAACATTTCGAGATTAATTTACATTTTTTGAGAGAAAAGATTGTTGTTGCTATTGTTGAACCAGAAAAGGTTCGTATACATGTACAAATTGCAGACATCTTTGCAAAGGGGTTGAGTGTAAGTCAACATCAGTCTCTTTGGGAAGATCTTGGTATTTTTGACATGTTTGCCACATGAGTGACGGGGGCATGTTAAATTAAATGCAACTTATGTTAATTCATGTTGCAACATTTCAATGTGTTATATTAGTTTTATTCTTTTATAATATTGTTATATTCACAAGGGGTGTAAGTGTGCAGATAAGAAAGTTGGAGGAGTAAGATGATATTGCTGAGAGCTAAAGTGTATCAACAGAATACTTGGAGGACTTAATTGAAAGTATCTTCTGACCTAAGTATAAAAGGGAAGTAACAGTGTTTGTTGTTATTATTCACTCTCCATAACTTTTTGTTTTCTCTCTTATTCGAGCGATTGGGGTTTCGAGTTGTTTGTACAGATCGCCTGTGATCTTGTTGAATCTTGTGTGAGATTCAATAGTGATAGGAAGTTTCAGATCAACTGATTATCATCAGTTGATCATTCTTCTTTGTATTGTTCAAGATCTATACTTGATTGTAAGGTCTAGAGTTTTGGGGGAAATTTTCCGGTTTGGGTAATCAATAAGATTTGTCATCTTGTTTTGTCGCTATATCTCTGTTCTCTGTCCTGTGTTCATAATGTACCATTTTATAGCTATTTGATTATTGGTTTCTCCCGGTGGATCCTCACTGATGTTTAGTACGACCACCTGATTAGCCAAAATGAAACCAGGCATCATTGAGCCTTCTTCTTCCAACGTTCCTGGCCGGAAGTAGTCAGTCCCTCTATGTGTATGCCATGTAATTATCCATGTTGTTACGAGTGGAGATCTGTAAGCAATGGCTGTCTGATTATTGGTTTTTGCATGTACTTCCTCATAGATTTTCACTTCGACCACCATTTTATCATTACTGCTTCTTCCTCCAACGTTTTGGCCGAATATAGTTAGTCCTCAGTCGAGTAAGCAATATAATTGCCTGTCTTGCTGCTACAAGTGGAGATTTGTAAGCATTGGCAGTTTCTACAGGTGTTTAGTTGAACAGAACCCAGCGTCACTCCCTAACATTCCTGGCCAGATATAGTTGTTCCAAACGCGTTTAAGAGGGTGTTTGGGGTTAAGTTTTGAAAATAGATTATGTGTTTTGAATAATCAGAATCAGATAATTAACTGTAACAAAACGTGATGTTGAAAGATAGTGTTTGGATTTGATTATGTTTCTTGATATCACAATAATCAGATAATCAACTATTTGAGTGTTTGGAAAATATATATATAAAAAAATAAACAAGTGAAAATCCTTTTCTAAACGCAAATAATCAATTTTTGGAAAACTGTGTTTTGTTGTAGTAGGGGGGAGCTGCTTTTGAAAAACTGCGTTTTATAACTTTCTAAACACAAATAATCATTTTTTTTTATTTTTTTACCCAAACACTCAAAACTGATTATTTACGATTTCAAAACTCAATAATATAAAAATCTCCTTCAAAGCTCAACCCCAAACACCCCTAAGAAACACAATTGGTTGTGTTGCTGCTATTGGTGAAGATCCGTGAGCGTTAAACATCTCATCATTGGATTGTGGAGGTTACTCCTCACCAATGTTCAGTTGGGCCACACGATTATCCGAAATGGAGCACATTATTATTGAGATTGATTTTGCTTTTTCTGTTTTGGGTGTTAAGGTTATGGCAAAGATTCTTTATTACTATCTTACTCAGAAACACTTGTTTTGTTGTCTTATCTCGGCTTTATACACTCACAATAATATATTGATTGATGAATATGGAGCCTATATATAGAGTCACTTTAGATTTCTTGAAAACTTTCTATTTTGTAGAGGCTCCAATGTAACGTGTTTTAGTTAGTTATTTCCTATATATGTATATATAGAGAAGTGTCAATGTAAATGTTCTAATGTAACGTGTTGTAGTTAGTTATTTCCTATATATGTATAGAGAAGTGTCAATGTAAAAGTTCTAACAATGTTGTTCTTTCCTATTTACCGTCATTTGATTTTTGAAAATTGAAAAATGTTTGTACAATATTTGTACCCTAATTCTTTTCAACAGGCTAAACAAAATCCAACTTGTCCATGACATTATAGCCTAATGATATTTTTTGGGTGGGAAAAGGCTTTGAGACCATTAGATACTAAGTTGCATTATAGCCTAGTAGAGATGGATAAGATTGAGTGGTTCCGCAAGTGACACAATAATACTCCAGTGATCCAAGTTTCTCGTTAAAAAAAGTCCAACTTTTTGAATATTGAAAAAGAGCCAATTGCATACGCCCCCCTACAAAATTCTTTACCCAACCCAAAACCAAAATTACATAGATCCATTCTATTATTGAAAAAAAATTACATATTCACCCATTTTAATTTATTTTATTATATAAAAATTATAGAATGACTTTTTTACCCGTATCTTTTCTAAATCTTTAAAGGGTGTAAAACTTTCATATTTACCGGTTTCAACTTGTGTTTTTTTTACAATCTGTTTTTTGGTTTTTCTTTTTCTTTTATGCTTTGTTTTAATCTTTCATTTATGTTTAATCTAATCAAGCTAATGAATTTAGTGAAAATTATGTAGTGTCCAACACATAAAAATATTATGTCTTCATGTTTGTAAAAGTGTCTTGATTAATATCAGCTTACCATTAACTAGATTGTGTCTTCCGAAACTTGTTCTGCGTATTATTGAGAATGATTCAAATCTATAACATTATTCAACTTCTTGTAGTGGTTATGCCCGGTAAGTTCATATGGCATTTGAAGCCTTAACAAATCCAATCCTCATACTACTTTCTTGTCACATGAGATGTTTAAATTTCAAAACTTTTAGCTTATCTCTAACCACTGCAAGCTTGTGAACTGACATAAAGAATCGTCAGCGAATAGTCGAACCGATCATCATCGACTGGAATGAAAAAAATGTGAACAGTCGCGGCCCAATTTGGAACCTAAAATAATGAAGAATTGACAATGGAATAAAGGCCGTTGCAAGCTTTTGAACCAAAATTTGAATGGAAAATTGCCGGCGAGAATGATTAAACGTGTTCAGTGCTGCTTAATCTTAAATCTGGATCCTAGATTCAGTGCTGCTTAATTAAATCTCCAGTGAAGGTTGGCTTCTCTCCTGACCCGTGTAGGTCCCTCTTCTTGATGAGGTCAAACCTTATCCTTGTTGTATTAACACACTAGCGAGTGCGGAATCCAAGCTAGCATGCAAACCGAGTTAGAACACGCAAAAACACGACACACAAAGGTTCAACGATTAACACCACTTGTATTAATGCGTATGAAAGTTCCAGTTACAAGCTCAATGTTTACAGATGTAGTCCGTAAACTCTCTCTCGTGTGTGTGTGATTTCAGCAGAGTGTTCTCCTATGGTGTCTCCAATGTCTCTCACCTTGTCACCTCTGAAATGAACACAACACTTGGGTATTTATACCCGACACAGCAGCTATGGTCGAAGGATATGGAGATCTGGTCGAAGGATCATCTATCGACCAGAATATCCACCGAAAGATCCATACATACCTCGAAGGATGATATCCTTCGAGGTCCATCTGTATCTATCGAAAGACATCATCTTTCGAGGTCATCGAAGGATACAAACCATCCTTCGATGACATCCTTCGACATCTGCATGTTTCAACCAAATGTGCTAACTGTTTGGCCAAGTCAAACCGGAGGATGGTTGACTGGTCAAACTTACATCGAACGCACATATAAACAAACCTAACACAAGACATCGTTTTGTATCATGACACATTACAGACAAAGTACAGACACAAGTAGCTTTGTCTTGATCTTCGTGTCTTCAAGTCGAAACCAAGTCGAACTGAGCTGAGTTGAACCAAGCCGAGTCGTGTCCACAAAATATGCATCAACAAACTCCCCCTTGGACGCTACTCGTGAGGTTCAACGCTATTCGTGAGATTCAACTTCGATGTCTTCCACGTCGGAGGATCTTCAAAGTCTTCACGCGTCGTAAGTAGAAAGTGTATCAACAAACTCCCCTTTTTGTTTAGGCAGTGTGTCAATAAACTCCCCCTTAGATTGAACTCTCCATTGAGTCATGCTCGTGAATCTTTTGACTTGTCAATTCTTCAGATCCTTGTGGTGTTGATGAAGTGTCAGCGGAAACTCGATCACTTTATCCTTTGAGTGCCTCCACTTCGTGTCTTCATTCCAAAGCTTATCATCGAACATGTTCTCCTCGCCTTTAACATCTGCACATGCAAGAAAGCTAAACGCATAATGAGAACAACCGCTTGGAATATAGTTAACATTTAAACAAATGACACATATGAGATCAAATCTCAATCAAACACCATCCGACAACAGTTTGAAAGTTTAGAAAATGTACAATCTTAATCTTTTAACTTTCAAAATGTTTTAACTTCGACTGTTTATGAAGATGCAATTGTTTTCCGGCTTACGATCAGGATTTTGGGTAGGATAGACTCGAGTTCCAACATCAGTCAATCAAAAATAAACTAGAAGCAAAATCTTTTTGGATTTTATAAAGTTTATATTAAAACACACCTAAAATCTTTTTGAAATTTTTCATTTTTCAAATATAAAGACGGAAAACAATAAATAACTATATACAAGATGCATAAACTGAAAACAGTAAATAAATATCTACAGACATTCTTTTTGCGAGTTTCGAGGGTAAAAGAATCATATCAGTGTACGGTCATGTCAAAACGCTCTCTTTGTTCAATTAGTTAACATTAAGATAAGCATCCTATAACAATTATCGGTATTGTTGTCCACATAAACTCAACTTATCATTTGTAATCATGGCGAGGGGATACGTTAAGGTATGATTTATACTTACCGACCGGTGTTCATCCACATCACAACACATTCCCGTATCAAGGTATGCACGAGGGTTCTTCTTACCGGTGAGTATACCGATTATCATCTGTTTGACCGTATATGATGTGAGATTCTCACTTATTTGATTTGAAAACAAGCCCTATGTGATAGAATCACTTATTGATGAGGAACTTGATTTTCGATGCATGAGGGCACAGAAGCAAGTCCGTGAACAGGTCAGTACTTTCGTACAGCAGAGAGACGAACTTGACTCCCGGATAAATGTGATATATTATCACTTATTTGTTTGGACATGTGATTGTTGATCACTTATTGAGGTCGAATGCAGTATGCAGTATGTACACGTATGTATAGTATCATGGAAGATCTAGACTTGCGTCCCCGTTATTTTTCGGTAAAAGATACAACCATGATACCCAGATGATAAGCAGCATAAAGACCGAATATCTCAGAACCTCGGCAATCTCTCAAACGAAATTTCGGTACTAAGACCATATGCCAATGAATGGTTCCCACCCAGTCTTCAGTCGATTTAAGATTTATATCACCCTGCACACTTTAAAATGATTGTGAGCCTACCGATACATCTTATATAGAGCTGCTTATCGTTTTTCATTTAAGGTTTAAAGAGGTTTGGACAGACCACTGATGTACTATCATTTTCTCTTTTTCTCGCCAGGAAACTCATTTTTGATTTTCTATTGTTTTTGTGCTTTTGAAATTTTTCGATGTTTTTGGATTTTTCAAATTTGGATTTACTCCCCCTAAAATCAATAAACTAAAAAACACAAAGGTATTTACAAAAATGACTTTCCGATGTTGGTTAACTCATGTTTTACCTCAATGCCGTTTACCAAAATTAAGTTATAATCAGAAATGATTTAGCGAATTTTGGAAAATTCAGTTGGCATGTCGGTTTGCGGTGCGGACCATGACAGCATTGTCTGGCCAAAGAGTGCTGTACGAGATAATAATTCACAAAGCAGCTTAATAATCGACAAGTAAAAGGAGAGATTAGAATTTTAAAACCGTATCCTTCAACTGCTTCGTGCATTGACAGGAAACTGAGTGCTCTCCCAAACTGGATATCCACCCGGTGTGGATTTCAAGGTCGATTTGTAGCTACTGAAATCTCTTGACAGCAACAAGATCAAAAACCTTTGTTTCCGGCTGGTCTTCGACATTGCACCAGCGAAGGTCTTTGTCTTTCTCTTGAGAAGTAGTGTGCGGTTGTTCAACCCATGCCAAGGCGTCCGCACACCTGGTTGGTTTGTTCAACAAACACATTTTCTTCAATCACACCACGAAGAAATGTACACTGCATGTTCATCTTGTTGATTTTGAACTTCAAACGTGCTGCAGGTGCGTACATTTTGTTTGAATCTATCCTGGGGACCCGATCAAAGCCTTTGACAATTTAAACGTTGGAATGATTTTCAATTTGTCGAAGCTTTTCAATCTTTTTCAACAGACATTTCTGTTTTCCCTTTTTCTTTTCTCTCCATCAAAGACAACAATTTCTTCTGTCGCCTATTTCGTGCATGGACACTCCACTATCAACAATCTTACGACTATCGAAAGTTCCTCCTGGAATATCCTACACACTCATTCAAAGATTAAACGGAGAGGGGGACCCAGGCCTTTGTGGACTTGGGTCGTCCTTGATCATCAAGGAAGGTGATCTCAATCTCCTGATGATTAGGAAAAAGAACCTGCGGTGCTCCCCCTGACTGAATTACCTGTTTTGGTTTCCAAACTGTTTGTTCTGTACCAGTATTTGAATTTGTTTTTGCATTTACTGGTTTTACCGTTTTAGGTTTTGCTTGAACAGGTTTTTCTTCTTTCACCTCTGCCTTTAAGGCCTTTTCAATTACCTTTTGATTCTTTTGTTTCAACTTCTTTTCCTTTTCTTTCAAGACACGCGGGTCTTGTTTCGAGGAAAACGATCGTTTTTGATAATTGGTTTCTAGGGGAGCCTTCAACTTTTGCAGGTATGGGCAGTATCTCATAATATGCCCAATTGTGCCACACTCAAAACACATTCTCCGCTCTACAAACCTCGGAGAAACATGTTGATGACCAGACTGAGAACCAGACAATGAACTTTGTGATCTAGATGTACTTGGACCTAAATCACATCCTTTGGTATGTTGGGTGTAATTATTCTGATCATTTCGTTTCAAAATTCTAACTTGTTTTATAAAATCAATGTTAGATTTATCCTGAAATGTTTCAAGTTTATCTGTACCCTTTGATCCAACAAAGTTCACCTTCTGTTCTCTTTTCTTAACGGGAGCTCTTTTGTTTTGCACCTTTTGCTGCTGAACTTTAGGTGCTTGAACATTCTTGTTCTGAGCCTTATTTCCCTGTCCCTTACCCTTTCCTGACTTAACTTGTAGTTTTCGCTCAATTGGTTTTTGGTTTCCGTATTGTTTTCTAATTTGTTCACACGGAATTGGATCACATTGAGTGACTGTTACTTTGCCACTTTTGTTTCCCAAAAACTTTTCAATACATCCTTCAAAAATTTGCTCAATTAAATCTTGATTTACATTTTTAATTGGGAAATCTTTGTTAGAGTAGATTTTGTCATCTCCTTTGAGCGTATACAACAAGTTATTCCCTTCACAACTAGAAACAAGGGACTCCATTCCTTTTGACATTTCAGTCTTACTCGGTTCCACTGGTGGATCACACAAGATGTGATTCTCGATTGG
The DNA here is from genome assembly GCA_030545235.1 of Helianthus tuberosus. Classification (NCBI taxonomy): domain Eukaryota; kingdom Viridiplantae; phylum Streptophyta; class Magnoliopsida; order Asterales; family Asteraceae; genus Helianthus; species Helianthus tuberosus. The sequence goes on from CM060423.1 coordinate 211,184,033, forward strand.
AATTTCTGTTGTAACCGAGTTAGACTGTTGATTCACAATTTTTATAGATTCATCATCCAATGAGTCAGATTCATCATCCGAAGAATCAGTATCCTCAACAGTGGGAGGACTCTGTTCCTTAACACATGATGCATCCGACACATTCTCCGATTCTGATTGATCCGAGGATGATGTACCAGTTGTGAACCCTAGGCCTGCTGCAAAATCATCTAGATTGAGTGGCACAGTAGGTTCAAAACGGGGCATATCCTCGTCATCCGGCGACTTGGAGTAATTGTGATTCATTGGGGGAGGACATGATTTGAATCCATTACACTTCCTATCCCCCTTTTTCTTCTGAACGTCAATAATGTGATCCAAAACATAGCGGGAATTTGAATAGCTTTCCAATTTCTGCTTAATTGTCTCACATTCACACCGAGCTGTAGCTAACTCTACCATTTGCTTTTCAATTGTGTCAATTAAATCATTGTTAACATGTTGTTTTCTCAAAACAGCCCTTTGTAATTCAGAAACATCATGTTTTAATGACGCAATTGTTGCTTTAAATTCCTTTTCATTTCTGGTTAAAAACAAGTTAGCTTCAGTTGCTTTAGAAAGATCAACAATCAATTCTTGATTGTGTTTGTGTGTGACTTCAAATTTACTTTCCTGTTCAGCATATTTAACCTTTAAACTATCACAATTTTCACAGTTAACTACAGTGGGTTCATCGACACTTACCTGGCCTGATGAACTGTCGACATTAGCCGTAAAGGCTGAATGGAAAGAAAAAGATCCATCTTCAGAGAAGAACTTAGCAAGCTTCTCGGAAGTTCCAGCAGATTTCTGGCATAGAATAGATCTCCTCTTGCATAATAATTCAGCTTCAGCCAAGAGTTCATCAACCTTCAAATCTAAAGCATCACTTGATAAATCATCAGCATCAAGTGATTCCGTGCTCCCACTATAACCCGAACTATCTTCATCTTCTGAAGATTCACCAGCAGACGCGGGTTCTACCACCTTCTCAGTCACTTTAGCATAACATGCTGTTCCACCATTTCCTCCTTCACCCAGCTGAAGCGACCAATCACAACCTTCATCTATTTGAACCACGAGTCCCCGGTTGGCATTTGACGACCCTGCTTGGCCTTGGTTGTTAACAGGTATCAACGTACGAACATTGTTCCTGTTTTGGTTCTGCTGGTTGCCTTGACTTCTGAAGGGGTTTTGGTTTCCATGCTGAGCTGGTCTTGTGCATTCCCTTTTGAAATGACCACGTTCACCACAGTTAAAGCATGTTACAGCTTGCTTGTCGAACCCATACTTGGTGTCTTTCTTGCTTTCCAAGTTGGTTCTCCCCGTTCTTTCCATAAACTCCTTCGCTCTTCGAATGGCACTAGCAAGAGCCCATTTAATATCCATCATTTCAAACTCATCTCTATCCACTTGCTGATAATCTTCATTGGTTAGATTGATATTCCCAATCTAACCTGCGATCAATCCACAATAAGCACTAACCAAGGTATTCAACATCTCCATATGCTCCTTGGCTATTTCAACACTGACTTTGGAAAAATTTGAAGTGTCTAATCTGACAGTGTTTGGATTGGAAGTGGCATGAATGTTTGAAGAGCTTCCATAAAACCCTTGCTGTTGCGGTTGTTGCTTCTGAGGAGCTGTCGGTTTCACATCTGGTCTTGGATACATCAAGTATGCTGAAGGATCAAACTGTTCTGTTGTTGATGGACCAGTGTTTGAGACGAAAGCTGTTTGAAGCTTCGCGTGTTGAGAAGCTGGTTTTTCTCCACTGATGCCTCCTGCAATCCCAAAGTACATTTCTGGACTTTGAGGAGTGAGTGTTCTTTTTGCCTTCAGTTTTTCTTCTACATCCTTGTTCTCCAATTTTTGAATTAAATCATAAATGGTGATTGTGTCTAAAACACCAGTTTCTTTGAGAATTTCAAGATAACTGCTCCACTTTGCTGGTAAGCTATCAGCAAATCTCTTCACTATTTCTTGTGGAGTGGCATTGACTTTAAAAGCAAACATCTCGCTCATCAAGTGATGGAACCTTGTAGATAACTCTCCCAAAGTCTCATTCTCCATACACGTGAATCCTTCAAACTCTTTCTTCAGTAAATCTTGCTTGATCTTTCTTGATTGAGCATTTCCTTCACATCGTAACGTGAGCATATCCCACAAGCTTTTAGTTGTCGTGCAGTAAACAAACTGGTGGTAAATGTCTTTGTGAAGAGCTTGTGTGAGAATCATGAATGCCTTCTTTTCTAACTCAATTTTCTTCTTATCTTCATCAGACAAAGTGCTGTAAGTTTGTGGATTAGATCCTGCAACTTCCAACTCATTTTCAAATGCGGTGAAGAAGCACATCCATAGATCTTGACCTTGCCCCTGAACATAAGTTTTCAGCCTTTCTTTCCACCATCCCCAATCATTGATGTGATTCAACTTTGGCGGTTTTGTGCTTGTACCAGTTTCACTGTCGTTCTGCATCATAGATTGAATGCTGCTGTTTTGATTTGTGACCAATGCCCATTGATTTGCAGTTATCATTGCAGCTTGAGGTGGGGCACAAGCTCGCATCCATGCAGTTTTGTCGAACTCTGGCTCAGGTTGTTTAACTGATGATTGTGAAGTCGAGGTCAATTGAGTCCACCATTCACCGTTTGTTCCCATTTTATAAAAATTAATATATTAAGTGAAAATTGATTTAAAAAAAAAAATTAATTTTCACAAACTATATTAAAATTTCGAATGATAATCAAACAGCCGAAGGATCCTTGATCGAAAGTCCTGAAAAACACAACTGTTAAGCTTAAACAGATTAGGATCGAAAGATGCACACAGGTTCGAAAGACAGACACTTGTTCGAAGGATCAACAGTGTTCGAAAGATCCCTGTTGAGTCTCGAACAATGGTTTCGAAAGATTCACTAACTCGAAAGATTCACAGTTTGACAGATCCTTATCTTTCGAGTATATATCCTTATCTTTCGAATAACTATCTTTCGAATAGATTCCCTTGATCGAAAGATAGGTCTCTGACTTCGAATGATGGGTCGAAAGATAATGATCTTTCGATGTCGAAAGATATCCTTCGATTGCAACTGACACAACTGACACAAAGTTGACAGGTTGGTGAGAAAGGTGACGGGTTGGTGCACAACTTTCGGCAGAAGGTATGTTCAGACCCTTCTTTCTGCCAAAATCAGATCTGGGTACCTTCCCAATGCAAACAACTTTCGAAAATAGTCAAACAAGATCAAAATACATAAAAGTTTTGAAGAACACTTGAATATTTGAAGAACAACCAAGAACAAACCCAGAAAATTTGAATTTTCCAGAAAACCGACACTTCCGAACACGAGTTTTGGCCGAAACTTCAATAAAAACCAACTTTTAACAATGTGAAAATGAAGAATAAACCGGTTTTTATAACAACTTTCAGCAACATGCAATGATTTTCGAAGTTTTAAAACAGAAAATTTCCAGAAAAGATAAACTTCTAAATCTCGAAACACACCCGAAAACACTCGGTTTTAACAAGGAAAAGAGCCAAGGCTCTGATACCACTTGTAGGTCCCTCTTCTTGATGAGGTCAAACCTTATCCTTGTTGTATTAACACACTAGCGAGTGCGGAATCCAAGCTAGCATGCAAACCGAGTTAGAACACGCAAAAACACGACACACAAAGGTTCAACGATTAACACCACTTGTATTAATGCGTATGAAAGTTCCAGTTACAAGCTCAATGTTTACAGATGTAGTCCGTAAACTCTCTCTCGTGTGTGTGTGATTTCAGCAGAGTGTTCTCCTATGGTGTCTCCAATGTCTCTCACCTTGTCACCTCTGAAATGAACACAACACTTGGGTATTTATACCCGACACAGCAGCTATGGTCGAAGGATATGGAGATCTGGTCGAAGGATCATCTATCGACCAGAATATCCACCGAAAGATCCATACATACCTCGAAGGATGATATCCTTCGAGGTCCATCTGTATCTATCGAAAGACATCATCTTTCGAGGTCATCGAAGGATACAAACCATCCTTCGATGACATCCTTCGACATCTGCATGTTTCAACCAAATGTGCTAACTGTTTGGCCAAGTCAAACCGGAGGATGGTTGACTGGTCAAACTTACATCGAACGCACATATAAACAAACCTAACACAAGACATCGTTTTGTATCATGACACATTACAGACAAAGTACAGACACAAGTAGCTTTGTCTTGATCTTCGTGTCTTCAAGTCGAAACCAAGTCGAACTGAGCTGAGTTGAACCAAGCCGAGTCGTGTCCACAAAATATGCATCAACAACCCGGTTTGAAGGCTTAGGGATTTGTACGGCCGAGGATGTCTCTTCATATGCTTTCGTGGCTTCAAGGGCCCAATATTGGGGTTTACAAGACCACATACTCCGAGAATGTGGTGGGGATGTTTTAGACTCCGATTACAGGAGTGCGTTGGACCTTTTGCATAGTTCTCTTCCCGACCTTGATATTGGCGGTTTCTACATTAAAGACACCGCCCCTCCTAAATCCCAGAAAATTCTGGCGAATGCCTTATATGGCGAAATTGTCAAGAGGTTTGAAGAGAAGTTTGTTTTATCCCCTCGGCAAAGAGCTGTGTTTGAATGTCTACGTGCCCCACATGCTCTGGATTTTCTGTGTGTCGCACCATTTGAAGGCTTGGGGCAATACATGTCGGCTGTGGAATACCGTGCTATCATTAGATACCGACTGATGATTCCTTTGTTCCCAGTTGACGAGCCATGTCCGGTATGCCGCAAAGCGTGTTTGGATTCTTTCGGCGAGCACGCGATCCACTGTAAAGAGCTACCAGGGTTTAAATATCGGCATGATTGGGTGAGAGATGAGTTATGTAATGTTCTTAAGCGGGCCGGGATCTCTGCCAAAAAGGAGGCTCCAGTAAATTTCCTGACTGACCCCTTAGAGGGGAGGTCCACTTTACGCCCGAAGACATCCTTGTGTTTGGATGGGAAGGGGGAAACACGCTTGTGTAGATCTAACTGGAGTCTCCCCCTTGTCGGGCTCAAGGACAAGGGTTTTGTCGTAGGGCAAGCGGTGCTCAAGGCAAAGGCGAGCAAAGTGGCAAAACATGAGAAAGCCTGCCTGGAGAATCAACATGTGTTTGTCCCGTTTGCGTTTGATACCTTTGATGGTCTCGCTCCTGACGTTGTGCGACTTTTGAATCAGGTTCAAAAAGTCGTTAATAGTAATTTTTCGTCGCTAAAGGTTTCAAACTTTGTATTTAGTAGAATTGGTTTTTCTATTCAAAAGGGGGTGGCGGCGCAACTTGTTGCCCGACTACCTGCCATTGCTTTGTAATTGCCCTTTTTCGTGTGGAATGATATCGAAGAAGTGTTGTAAAAAAAAAGATCCTAGATAATCAACGCTTAGTTATTTATTAGAGTTTGTTAACTTTGGAAGGGCAATTTTGTCTATATTTAACTCTTTAATAAGAAAAGGGTTATATGTAATTTTAAATTTAGGTTGGATAAATATCCAATTAGAGATGCTTTAGAAGGGTATATACGCAATTCTCCCATTGAAAAATGTTTTGGCACTACTAAACTCACGTGTAGAAAACCTCCGGAATATGTAATTTGTTAGACTCTTTGTTGTGGATTCACAGAGTCCTTGTTAACGTGGCCACGTCACCCGTTACCGTCTCGGACCGTTAACGAAGGCCGTGAAAGGTGGTGGAGGTTAACAGATTGGCGACGTTAGTGTGTGAGAGAGAGACGTTGGATTTGGTGGGAACTTGGGCTGGGTTTTCAAATAAAAAATAATAATTTTGTTAATGGAATCAATAGTTAAACCACAACACCTAGTTAAAAGACAATTTAGATAATGACACTGTGCTGAGACGCATCCCATCTTTTCAGACGCATCCCATCTTCATCTCAGAGGCTTCAAGTTTTCAGACGCATCCCGTGCATTTGGATCCGTGATGCCCTACTCCAAGGACGCATGAGCTGGCCATTTTGGTAAGTCAACCATTTTCCTGACCATTTTCGTAATTTTCTCCTTTTTCTTTGTTAAGGGAAAAGTGAGTTTCCACACAACTAGGGGTGCAAACGAGCCGAGCTACTCGCGAGCTACTCGAGCTTGGCTCGAAAAAGAGCTCGAACGAGCCGAGCTTAAACGAGCTCGAGCCCGAGCCTAAAAACAAGCTCGTTTAGTAAACGAGCCCGAGCTTCGTTTATCGAGCTCGAGCCGGCTCGCGAGCCTAATCGAGCTTTCTGTTTATATATTTTTTATTAATATATTAAACATATATTCAAATAATAATAATTATCATTTATATAAATATAAAAAAATAACTAAATTATATGTATAATAATAATTATAATTAATATAAATTAATTAATAAATACTAAACGAGTCGAGCCCGAGCCGAGCTCGAGCTTGAAAAATTACCTTCGAGCCGAGCTCGAGCTTTAGAAATAAAGCTCGAATCGAGCTCGAGCTCGAGCTTTCATATGTTAAACGAGCTCGAGCCTGGTCGAGCTCGGGCTCGACTCGGCTCGTTTGCACCCCTACACACAACACATAATCTTATGCTAATTTTATGTGATGTGAGTATTGTATATAGACTTTTCTTTTGAATTAAATAATTAAGGATCTAGAAAAGGTGCACGTTGATATCCACTTCTTAATTGATTTTTTGTTTTAAATTAGAGTTAAATGCCAAAATAGTTCCTGTGGTTTAGGCTGTTTTACCAGTATAGTCCAAAGGTTTCATTTTTAACATCTGGATCCAAAAAGGTTTCATAGTTGCCATTTTGGTCCAACTGACTTAACTCAGTTAGTCAAGGGGTATTTTTGCCATTTCATGTATTCTGAATTATATTAAAGATTATAAAAGGAGAACAAAAACTGATGTGAAGGAGGATCGAACCCGGGCCTTTGGCCAGTTCACTCACAAACGCACAAGACACTAGCCAGTGAGCCATGCTCACATTTGTGTAAGAAATGAATATGTATTAATTTTATTCTTTGATTCAGTTCATCTCCTACACCTGAAAACAGATGACCATATAAAGTTACTGAACTTATACAAACAAACTTTGCACAGATTTGCAGGGCAATACTTGCAGCCATGAGGAAAATAATGCTTTCCATTGTAAGGCAAGATTCTAAGTCTGCCTTCTTCATCCACAACAGTCTGGTTCGAGATAATACCCGAAACACACTGAAAAACTCCATTGTTTTTCAAGATTGTTTCAATGAAGAACTGATTAGCATTACTAAGTACCTTCATTTCACATCTGAACACATAAACAAACAATCTCAACATCATTAAAACATCCTTCACACAAAAAAAATAACTATGAACCAATAATTAAGTAGGTACCCGAGTTCATGAGCAGATCGGGTGGCTGAAATCATTTGCGGATCGATTGTAAACTTATTCAAACGGTCAACGAAGTCGTTGATTGTTTTCCCCTGAGCATGCAGCGCATCCATCATCCTATCCTAAACCTATTAACACAATACACAAAGTACCCATCAAAAATTGAAATTATCATCAATTACCTAATCATATACTATAAACACAGTAAGTAATCAAACTGAATGGAAACGATCAGTAACACGCATTTAAGGAAACATAATTATAAAACTGTAACCATCAAAAACACCATAATTATCTTTGAATGGAAACCCTAATTTTACAAAAACTGAAACCTAAACGAAATAAACTGGAAGCAAAAAACGGATTATCAGCAACTTTATTTAACAAATCATAATTCATAAACTATAAACACAGAAGTATGCATTCAATAAACACAGCATAAAATGGTTTATAGAAGAAGTTAGAAAAAGAAACGTACGATGATTTGATTCCAATCGAGTGAGACGCGAACACGATGAAAGAGTTTGGTGAGGTCCATCTCAAGAACCACCCACTGATCACAGTCTTCGGTGATGATCGTCCGATCAAAATCCCATATGATCATCATTTCTCTTGAGGGTTGATTTGCTGCCACCATTGAAGAACTGAATCAAAGAATAAAATTAATACGTAATTACGTATCCATTTCTTACACAAATGTGAGCATGGCTCACTGGCTAGTGTCTTGTGCGTTTGTGAGTGAACTGGCCAGAGGCTCGAGTTCGATCCTCCCTCACAACAGTTTTTGTTCTCCTTTTATAATCTTTAATATAATTCAGAATACATGAAATGGCAAAAATACCCCTTGACTAACTGAGAAGCATGGATGGAGCTAAGTCAGTTGGACCAAAATGGCAACGATGAAACCTTTTTGGATCCAGATGTTAAAAATGAAACCTTTGGACTATACTGGCAAAACAGGCCAAACCACAGGGACAATTTTGGCATTTAACTCTTTAAATTAAATAAAACTAGTATTCGGACTACTTCGCGATGCAACGGGACATCCGAATTTGTTTTGTATTCCCTGTTTACATAGATGTAATATAAGGTAAAACACAATTTTGCAATTAAGTATGATAATAAGACATACCTCAAAGCACAAGACTGGAGTCCACATTAACTTCCATGTAACCATTGCCCTTGACTTTCGTTGATGTTATTTGACCTTGTTTTATTAGGATTCCACATTTGATTCGATGTTTGTTGAAATAAGTTATGTATTTTTTATTGAACTTTTACAACGTAACAACATAGAAAGTAATATAAAAGCTACAAAATTGTTGTTGTATCTTAATATGATTTGAAATTTAGAATCTAAAAACTTACAACTAAAAATATTAAGCTAAAGAAATGATTGTATATTGCATACAAATTTACAAACTTTACATATGCGCTATGAAGTAATGTTAAAGCTAAGCTTTAACATTCTTTTGGCCTTCGTAACGCGCATAAGTCTTTAAGCTTTTTAGATAGCACTCAATCTGACTTGATAACATCCTCCAAAAGTTTCTCATGTTGTTGTAAAACGGTAGGGGTCTATACATGAAGAAGACATCATGCAACAAAAAATGCACACCAAATAATCATAAATCCAAAACAAAGTGACACTCGTCATAGCCAAAGGAGCGAGTCACCTAAAGCACGGCAAACCAACAAAGGCAAAGGCACAATCCGCAATGCACCAAACTATTATTAAGTAAGACTATATAACATAGATTTAGAGGCTCATACTATGAGCTACACCCAGCGGCTTCGTTAAAGCCACTCTGGCTGCCATGCTTAGATAAAAAAAATTCTTCATAGCCTCTGAAAATTACGTTAATACGCCACCAAAAAAAACAAACGAACCATCAAAGTATCAAAGCACGTGCAAAATAAAAAGCTAAGAGCATCATCAACTACATAAAAACTTAAAACAAATAGGTACAATAAACCTGTAAGACGTCAAAATCGCATTGAAACCAAGAATACGAAAACAACCAACACAAACTTGATAAAACTATAAGAATTTAACTTCCAAGGAAAAGCATCTTAAACGCTTACAGAAGGTCTCAACATAGCATCATAGACACAAAGGACATCATACTAATCTGAATGCCTACAATATTAATATAATGTCAATTAACAAAATGTTATATACACATGTAAAAATTCAAAATAACATGCAAACCAAGAAAAAAACAAACACAAACTTGATAAACATGTAACAATTTAACAGGCAAATAAAAGTATCTTAACCACTTATAACAAGTCTCAGCATAGTATCATAGACTCAAAGGAGACCATACTAATCTGAAAGCCCACAATATTAACATAATGTTAATTACCAAAATGATATGCAAGAAGTCAAAATGACATTCAAATCAACAATACGAAAATAATTAAATAACAGTATCCAGCATAGCATCATAGACCCAATGGACAACATACTAATCTGAATTAATCACCAAAATGTTTTGTACACATCCAACAAAAGCTTACACTCAAAAACAAAACAACCAGGAAGTCAGAAACACTAAACAATGGCTTAAACAAAACTTACCAACTAAGCAAGAAACGACATTCACACAAATCACCAGTGAATTTTTTTAACGAAACTAAACATAAAATGAACAGGAAAAGAGTAAAGTAAAGTGTTAAGTGGAAGGAAAAGTACACGCATCCAAAAATCAACAAGCCACCTAAAAGTTCAACATAACAATGCAGTTGTACATGGTAACATTAGACAACAATGGTCTCAGCACAACATCATACACCAAAATTGTCACACCCCAACCGATGGTGGAAACATCGGAGTGAGACGAAATAGATTGCTCGAGACATCATAACACTAGTATTCACGGCAAGTATTTAAATATTTAAATTTTATTTCATTTCTAAAGAGTCAATTACATAGATGGAAATCAAATACAACAACATGAGTAAAGGAAATACAATACAATAAGTATACAAAATTTAAAGTGGGTATCTAGGCATCCTACTAGATTCGATGCATCATCAACATCATCGTCAAACCTGCAACATGTTTTAAAAGCGTAGTTCAATACAAAAGTATTGGTGAGTATACAAGTTTTGTGTAGTAGCATATATGTATAAAAATGATAATGAACAATCCACATGGCAAACCTAGTTATCAAGATTAACGTATAAACTGGCATGCGATTTACAAGTTAACACTATGTTTACGTAAGTTTGAATGAATAAACCTAACATGATCTCTCGTTCACGGGTGGTGTGTTACTCCTATAGCGCTATACATGTTAAGTGGAGGCTCGTACGAAGCTTATGACAAGTTCATCACGTAAGAATCACCCAGAAAACACGAATCAAGCATAACAAATAGTAAGCATGTATTGGATTGTTTGTTTGTATATTTGCATAAGAATATGTATACTAAGTGTGTTTTGTATAGGAAAACATGTTACACCCAAAAGTGTGAAAGCGGTAAAATGGGTCGAGTATACTCACAAAATTGCTAATTCTTCCGATTATCCAAGTGTTGACGAGTGAATGAGTTTAGGAGGTTGAATGTATACGGATTGGAGTTCAATGTATGTTTAGAGTCGGAATTTGGAATTTAAAAGTATATGGAAGTAAATATATGAGTGATCGAAGTGTCGCGCTCCGGTCAAAGATAATATTTATAAGCCCAAATTACCCTTAACAGATAGTTAGTGGTAGTAAGGGGTCGAACCACGAAGAGTATGTGGTTTGCGTATGGATTAGATCGAATTATAAAAAGGTGTCACTATTATGAAGCTTGCTATTTTATTTTTATGTATTTTTGATTGATTGAAAAGATGTGGATTAAAACTACTAAAATGAAAGGATTTATTAACAACTAATGATCAACAAATTGCAAGAAATGAAATTGATTGTTTGAACAATATAGAGAAAACAAGGTTCACACCCGGTTCGGTAATTGCAATCCTAAGGTTTCTACATGTTTTAGATTCAATTCATGTCACACCCCGATTTCCACGTGTCACCGGTGGGCCCGGTGGGGGAGTATCGTGACGTGGTTGGCAACATAATAGTCAAACAACACAATAATCAATATGCACAGCGGAAGCAATTTAAAAATATGATACAACCGAATTTAATATTGTAATATCAAATGTCACAATATTCGGAAGTTTATCCACAGATGGATCGAAATAAAAATAATATTAATGGTTCAACAGACTTCAGGCATCTTAAGCTTGCGAGACTTCTAGTGATGCTAAGGAGAAATCCCAGCCAATTACGCTTAGTACCTGCATTTAATCTTTTTGGGAAAATACGTCAGTTTACACTGGTAAATACATTCAACTGACTCATTTTGGAAAATGATTGAAAATTGGTTTGGATGCACATGGCATAAACATTTTATTTAACTTGGGAGAATTATTTAAATATATAATCTTGTGAACGAATTACATGTTACTTATGCGTTCAGTAGCCCGGATCTTGTCCGGGTTAAAGATCAATAGACACACCACATTATTCTTTTGTGCGCTGACAGGTGTACGCCTACACCCTGCGCTTAAGTCGTGGCCATTACTTCGAATGATGCCATGGATATCCGGGACATGGTCATTAACCCCCCAAAGGCTGTAAAGTAAACAAGACTGTTTAAACGAGCCGATCAAATTATTCAATTAACCACCTAAGCGATGGAAGATTTGATGCCCGACCAAGCGGTATTTTATATACCGTAACCCAAGCCCGTATAGGGAAAATAAGTTAAAAGTATTTACCTAAGCAATGTATAAATCACAATAAGCAAATTGCAAGTAGCTTTTACTGGTTCTCCTAATCTGGAACGAAGGTTTATAATAACCTATTAGAATCCTAACGGGTCTTTAATTAAGCTTAAGCTTAGACCGGCTAGTTTCAAAGATACGGTTCGTACACACGATTAAGCGAAGACCGGATAGAATATGATTTAGACCCGACAAGTTTGAAGACTTGTTTAATATGGGTTTATTATTCACATTCTGGATTTTGAGATAAAACCGTTAAGGTTTGACCCGTTTCGGCTAATTTATGTAAACTTGTTACATAAACCGAACCATACGCGTAATAAGCGTGACGGGTATTCATGAGAGCTATATACATGTTTCCTAAGTTAATTATGTCTCAAATATGTTGTGACATCAGTAAGATGTCTTTCATTATGCCCGAAACGTGTTTAAACACAAACTAGGCCCCGTAGGGGTAGTTTGGTCATCTAAAAGTTTATAAAAGAGTTTAAGTAACAACCTGAGTTACAGGTCTGATGTAATCAGCAAAAATACATCATTTGCTAAGTTATATCAGTAGGATAAAGCATATATGTGAAATTTATCATTTTTAACCAAACTATGCCCCGTAGGGGTATTTTGGTAATTTCACATAAGTCGAAAAGCTCAAAACTGAAGTCTGAGTTTATCAACCTTTGCTTACTGTTAAAATATTATAATTTGCCTCATATATCAGTAGGTATCAACCCGGGTATGTCCAATATAATTTTAATACATACTTTGCGTTAAAACGTTTAATAAGGCGATGAAAGGCCATTTCCGGGTTCGATACTTAAATCTGATATTTTTATATTTCCAGAAGGCTTTAAATAATTTATTTATCATATGTGATCAGTAGCAAAAGGTTTGGAGTCGTTTAGATATGTAAAACTCATTTTATGGCCCGTAAGGGCAAAACCGACATTTACCGGATTAAGCCTACGACTACTAGTTATGCTCAGCCTAAAATTTATTAAAAATCTTTAAAAATCCCAAAATAATATATTGCATCAGTGGGTAAAAGATTTGATGTCAAAAAGTAGGCTTAACTAGGCTATACGCTAATTACGCCGTTTTATTAACATAAAGCTTTAATTTTTGCGATATTGAGCATAACTCTAAATCTACAGTTCAAACTGATTTCAAACTTTGCATACAAGTTTAGATATCAGTAATTAAAGTTTCTACTCTTTTACATTTCCAAAAATCACGTTTTAAGGTAATAAGGGCATAACGGTCAACATATGAGCAATTAACGGAAACATGCATATTAATTGGATAACTAATGAACCAAGGTGTATAATCGCAGAGGGTTATTCTAAGATGAAACCTAGTCCAATTAAAGCTCTGAGGCATTTCTAAAACATGCCTTAACGGGTCAGAACTGAAAGTCAAAGTGAAAGTCAAACTGTGTGACTTTCGGTTCCGAACCGGGTCTAAACAGGAAATTGTCGGGTTGAACATGTTTAGACATGTCCTTACACTAATTACCAAGTTATATTAATGATCAAACAGGTTATAAGTGTTCTACATTGCTAATCATGCATAAATCGCATTTTAAACTTTCTGTTGACTTTTTAATTACCCGTTTGACCCGACATTTGACCTAGTTAGAGTGGGAATCAGGGGAAACCCTTTTAAGGTTTTATTACCCACATAATTACCTACTTAAAGGTACTTTTGATTCGACTAACCACTGGACCATTAGTGATTAATCTTAAAGTCAACCGTTAATTACGACGGTTTGACTTTTAAGCTAAAACTAAGCTAAAACTTAATTAAGAAAGGTTAAGCCAACTTACAAAGGTCCTATGCACGAAATATGAACACTTGAGAGCAGGCTTGAGCTCCAGAAATGATCAGATTGCTTGAATGAAGGTGTGAAGACTTGTTGCAAGTTCATGGGCTTTATATAGCATTTTAATCACCACAAATCTTTGACACATGAGTCTACAACCCACCACAACTGATCAACACTTGTTCCTAGTGTTTAGGGGGTGCTTTAGGGGCCAAGAGATGTGGAAAAACGGTTAAAGGTCACGCATAAAATCCATGGCAGACAACAGCCCAAAGGAAACAGAGCTGGGCACCCCTCGCGCGACGCTAAGCCTCCCTCGCGTCGCGCTAGGCCCTATCTGATCAGAATTTTATGATTTATTTCCTTTTGATCCTTGGCTCTTCAAAATTCGATTAGGCACTTGTTTTCTTGCATTATGAACCCTCATAATTGATCTATAAAGGCTTTAAAACATATACCCACTTTGTTAAGTCCCCGGTTAACTTTATTGTTACCCGAAAAGTCCTAACTTTCAACGTTTACACTTTAACCCTTCGCACACGAATTCGATCATAACTTTCTCATACGTTAACGAAACTTTACGAAATTTAAACCGTGTATTCTAGTGAGCATAATTAACCGTTACAAAGCTTCGGGTTTGTCAAAAGGTCACTCAGAGGTATAACTTAAACATGTTGACACATTTAGCCCCTGTAGTTTGTAATCTCTCACTTTTAGCTCCGTATGATCCATGATTTATTCGTTTAAAGGTATGAGCACCTTGTAGGGTTAATATACAATATATTTATTCACTGTTGACATTTAGAATACGTATATCCACATACTTTCCATGATTGTCAACTTTAGTCCTTCTATAATATTCTTTCACACGTTTAAACACATGACACGTGTCAACACATTATAGGACGTGAATTTTTGAGGTGTTACATCCTCACCCCCTTAAAATAAATCTCGACCCGAGATTTACTGAAATAAGGGTACTTTTCTTTCATCGTGGATTCAACCTCCCACGTGAATTCGGGACCTCTACGGGCATCCCATTTGACCTTTACAATAGGTACATGCTTCCTACGAAGCTTCTTTACCTGTCGATCTTCAATCGACAAAGGTTTTTCCACAAATTTTAAGTTCTCATCTATATGCACATCTGTATGTGGTATAACCAGTGATTCATCAGCGAAGCACTTCTTCAGATTGCAGATATGGAACACATTGTGAATTCCACTGAGCTCTTCTGGTAAGTTTAGCTTATAGGCAACTGACCCGACACGTTCGATAACCTCGAAAGGTCCTATGTATCTTGGGCTTAGCTTGCCTTTCTTACCAAATCGCATCACTCCCTTCCAGGGTGACACTTTAAGTAGGACTTTGTCACCTACTTCGAAGTGAAAATCCTTATGCTTAGGATCAGCGTAACTCTTCTGCCTATCCCGGGCAGATTTGAGACGGTCACGAATCTGGACAATCTTGTCCGTCATTTCGAACACTATCTCTGGTCCTGACAATTGGACATCTCCAACTTCTGCCCAACAAATGGGCGATCTACACTTTCTACCGTATAATGCCTCAAAAGGCGCAGCCTTAATGCTGGTATGGTAGCTATTGTTGTAGGAGAATTCGATTAATGGTAGGTTCTTATCCCAACTACCACCCAAATCGATCGCACATGCACGTAGCATGTCTTCCAACGTTTGAATAGTACGCTCACTCTGACCGTCTGTCTGAGGATGGTAAGCCGTACTAAAGTTCCAACGTGTGCCCAAAGATTGTTGGAAGCTCTTCCAAAAATGTGACGTGTACCTAGTATCTCTATCAGAGATAATAGCCACAGGTATGCCATGTAAGGCTACAATCTTATCTACGTATAACTGGGCTAACATATCGGAGCTATAAGTCTCCTTGATGGGTAAGAAATGAGCTGACTTAGTCAGTCTATCAACTATAACCCATATTGTCTCATTGCCTTTCCTTGTCTTGGGTAACTTGGTAATAAAATCCATAGTTACCATTTCCCACTTCCAAGTAGGAAGTTCAGGCTGTTGTAGCAAACCTGACGGTTTCTGATGCTCGGCTTTGACTTGCGCACATGTCAAGCATTTAGCTACATAGGTGGCTACAGAATTTTTCAAGCCTATCCACCAATAATTTGCCTTTAGATCCTGGTACATCTTATCAGCTCCAGGATGAACGGAGTATTTGGAACTATGGGCTTCTTGGAGGATGACATCTCGAAGTCCTCCATAAATTGGAACCCATATTCGTCCATTTAATCGTAAAATTCCGTCCTTGCTAAGAGTTAACTGCTCCTCAGTTACTCCTAACTTTTCATTAGGATAGTTAGCTTCCAACACAGCTTCCTTCTGTGCAGCTAACAACCTTTCAATCAAATTGTTCTTTATTTCCATGCGCTTGGCATTGATTCGGATGGGTTTAACCCTTTCCTTTCTGCTCAAGGCGTCGGCAACTACATTCACCTTGCCGGGATGGTACTTGATTTCACAATCATAATCATTCAAAGTCTCCATCCAACGGCGTTGCCTCATGTTTAACTCTTTCTGATTAAACAAGTGCTAGAGGCTCTTATGATCAGAATAGATCACACACTTGATCCCATATAAATAATGCCTCCACAGTTTTAGTGCGAATACAACGGCACCCAATTCCAAGTCGTGGGTGGTGTAATTCTTTTCATGCACCTTTAACTGTCGTGATGCATAGGCAATAACCTTGCCTTTTTGCATAAGCACACACCCCATGCCGGTGTGGGATGCATCGCAGTAAACTACAAAATCTTCTATTCCAACTGGCAATGTTAGTACTGGGGCGTTGCTCAACTTTTGTTTCAGAATATCAAAGGACTCTTGCTGCTTAGGGCCCCAAACGAATTTTACTTTCTTCTTAGTCAAGGAAGTTAGGGGTGCAGCAATCCTTGAAAAAATTTCTATGAAACGTCTGTAATATCCTGCCAATCCCAGGAAGCTACGAATCTCTGTAGGCGTCTTTGGCTCTTGCCAGTTCATAACTGCTTCAACCTTAGCGGGATCCACTTGGATACCACGCTCACTAACCACGTGTCCAAGGAATTGGACTTCTCGAAGCCAAAATTCACACTTGGAGAATTTGGCATAGAGCTTCTCCTGATGTAGAAGTTTGAGAATACATCTAAGGTGTTTCTCATGGTCAGCTTGGTTCTTAGAATAAATAAGAATGTCGTCGATGAAAACGATGACGAATTTATCTAAGTATGGCTTGCAAACGCGATTCATGAGATCCATAAACGCGGCCGGTGCATTTGTGAGTCCAAAAGGCATCACTAGGAACTCGTAATGACCATAACGAGTCCTAAATGCAGTTTTGTGCACGTCTTCATCTCTAACCTTCAGTTGATGGTAGCCTGACCTCAAATCAATCTTTGAGAAGTAACTTGCCCCTTGTAATTGATCGAACAAATCGTCGATTCTGGGCAGAGGATATCTATTCTTTATTGTGACCTTGTTAAGCTCACGGTAATCGATGCACAGACGCATCGATCCATCCTTCTTCTTCACAAATAGGACTGGCGCTCCCCATGGAGACGAACTAGGTTTAATGAAACCTTTAGCTAGCAGTTCGTCCAATTGTGTCCTCAATTCTTTCATTTCTGTGGGCGCCAACCTATAAGGTGCTCTAGCAACCGGTGCTGCTCCGGGGATGATATCAATCCTGAATTCCACTTGTCTATCTGGTGGCAAACCAGGTAGTTCTTCCGGAAAAACTTCTGGGTATTCAGAGATGACAGGGATGTCTTCTATCTTCGGTTTCGGTTCATCAATGATCACCTGTGCCATGTAAATGACACAACCCTTCTTTAAACACTTTGAAGCCTTGAGCATAGTCGCTTGCTCAGGTAGCCCATATTGGGTATCTCCCCGAATGGTAAGTGATTCACCCGACGGAGTCTTAACCACCACTTGCTTTCTGTTGCAGACGATTTGGGCCTGGTTATGAGATAACCAGTCCATACCCAGAACTATGTCAAAACCGGCCAACTTAAAGGGAAGTAGAGACAGAGGAAAAGAATGGTTCTTAATGGATATAACACATCCATCTAACACAGTTGAGACGGTTTCTATGGTACCATCTGCTAACTCTACATCATAGTTTACGCTTAAGGTTTTGACAGGTAAATTCAACAATTTACAAAACTTGTTATCTACGAAAGACTTATCTGCGCCTGAATCAAAAAGTACTCTTGCAAAGACATCATTTACAAGGAAGGTACCTGTTATGACATTATCGTCTTGCACAGCCTCTTTCGCGTCCATTCTGAAGACTCTAGCATTAGTCTTCTTGGCCTCTTCAGGCTTCTTGTTGTATTTAGGGCAGTTGGTCTTAATGTGCCCCTTTTCATTGCAACGGTAGCACGTTGCGTCTTTTATCTTCTTGCAATCCAAGGTTTTGTGATCCGTGGACTTGCAAATACCACAAGCAAAAGACCTTGACTCATTATTCGAGTTCGATCCGAGTCTGCACTTTCCAAAGTGCTGTTTCTTGCAAATATTGCACTTGGGCTTCTCACCAGACCGATGCCCATCTCTTCTTGACTCAGACCCCCTCTTGCTATCACCGTTCCCACGGTGCTTCTTGCTCGACCTCTTTGAGTTATCGTCTTCACGCTTTCTCTTTTCGGCATCTTTGTTCCTCAGCGATCGTTGCCTGACCGCATCCAAAGTGAGGGACAGAGATATGTCAGTTACCGATCTAAAAGTAGTCGCTCGAGATGCCTTTACGCTTGCCTTTATTTCCGGGGCTAGACCACCGATAAATCGAGCGATTCGTTTGGGCTCCGGGGTTACCAGATATGGAACCAACCGGGACAGCGTGTTAAAGCTCGTTAGGTAAGCTTGACAGTCGAGGTTT
This sequence comes from Helianthus tuberosus, assembly GCA_030545235.1. Classification (NCBI taxonomy): domain Eukaryota; kingdom Viridiplantae; phylum Streptophyta; class Magnoliopsida; order Asterales; family Asteraceae; genus Helianthus; species Helianthus tuberosus. The sequence goes on from CM060423.1 coordinate 211,202,927, forward strand.
GTCATCACCAATGATAGAAAATCAGACTCTATCTTCTCCACCTCATGCTGAGGGCAGTAATTTTCCCTAATAAGGGCAACAAATTGATCCCACGACATGTTGTACAAGGGGATTTTCCTAGTGGCTTGGATCAGTGATCTCCACCAGGCTAGAGCCTCTCCTTTGAAAGATTGCGACACGAACTTGACCACATCCTTTTCAGCGCATCCGCTGATGTCCACAACTGTATCCATCTCGTCCAACCACGTCATACAATCCACAGCTCCTTTCTCCCCAGTGAAATCCCGGGGTTTACATGAGACAAAATATTTATAGGAGCAACCCTTAGCAAGGGGTCCTTTATTCAGTATGATCCGTTGAGATGGGGCACTGTGGTTTGAGGAGTGTCGATCATCATCTTTCTTCGGTTCGTCCTTCTTGGACGGTGGCTTTGAAGGCTGTGTAGATAGGGTCCTACTACGAGTCCCACTATACTCTTCATATTGCCTTTCTAATGCCTGTGTAACTGCGCCGTCTATTATTGCTTTCAATTCAGCACCCGTTAAATTAATCCGGGCGTTCACGTTATCCTCCACTGGATGACTATTACCCTCGTCTGAGTTAGCCATTTCAATTGAACTGTTGCAGAAAACAAGGACAATAGTTTATTTGGGAGTTTATTATGGAATTGCCCCCTTAGGGCAATTCATTAACCATGGTAAACAGAGACCATATCTGGTTAATTTATTAATCATATTTATTTAGGATTTTAATATAACTTATCCTAATTATAAAACAATAACAGTTTTATTCGTGGCACAAAAGGCCTAGTCACATGGACAATTTAATTTATAAGTTATGATTTCAGAGAATCATAACATGAAGGTATACTGGCACAAATGGCCTAGTCACAAGGATAATTATAAATTATATGCTAGGATTTCAGAGAATCAAAGCATTTGTGGGTTGAACCTAGTTCATCACCTTTTTCTGACAGGGAGTCATCGCTACCACTGTCTTTTGGGCTCATTTAGAAATGAGCAAGGCCCGTAGGCACTATATTACCACGTATGGTTAAAATATGATCATCTTAATTGATGATGTAAACCCAGGATTCAGAGATTATTAAACTGGGTTAGGAATCTTCTAAAGAATTCCCTTATAAAAATGACGTATGTGATTTTTAATAAATCACGTCTGCCAGGAGTGTTAAAATATTTTCAGATGTTAACAGGGATACGAATCTTTTAAACAGGTCTTACCATCTTGGCCAGGTCTTTATAATGACACTCAGGCTAGGTTTCACTCATAAGATTCTTATTAATATTTAAATAGGCAGATTTAACGTTTAAAAGGAATGATTTTGATTTATTTATTTCATATATAATAATTATGCATATAATAGCAAAGATGAAATTTATAAATAAACATTCCATTACTTTATTAAAATATTACATGCTGCCCTAAACGGGTCTTTTCAAACAACAAGTTACCCACGCAGGGGTTTCAATACATACTTACCCTCGCAGGGGCTTAATAACACACATACCCACGCAGGGGCTTAATAATATAATAGTCCACGCAGGGACTTACACAAATAACATACCCTCGCAGGGGTTTAAAGAAAGATAGACCCACGCAGGGGTCGAAATAAACAACATACATACCCACGTAGGGGCTTATCAACAAATGGAAGAATTCAATGATCCTTCTTGTTCTTCCCTTTGATCAAGCTTGCCAATCCTTGGAAGAAGCTCTGTCTCTCCCTACGGTCACGGTGGAAGCCTCGCTCTACTTCATCCAACCTTTGTAGGATTTCCTCCCTTTCTGGGGGAGAAAACCATGGTGGCTGCGATTGAGTCCGAATAATAGGCCTAGGAGGTATCTGGTACCCATGTGTTGGGTACCCTACTCCCCATGGATCTCCATAGGGTCCTTGGGTGTTGTAATTCGCCGCTACCATGTAAGGGTCGGCCTCCGCGTAACCATAGTTGTGGTGAGTCGGCGGCTCAAACGGGTTATACGCCATGGAACCCGTATATGCCGGAATTGGGTTGTCAAAGCCCATCGGCGGTGGCTGTGGTACAGCTGGGTTGGAGGGTCCACCCATTTGTGGGTCCTCCCGATGTGGCGGATAGTGGCTGCCACTGGATTGACGTGGAGAGCTGAAATGGAAGTCTCCTGCTCGTGACGACATGCGCGCACCGGTTCTCCTTCGCCATGGCGGTTGCGGAGGTGCCGGTTGTACTGGCGGCGGTGGAGGCGGTGGCGTGACTGCCACGAATCTGGAATCCACAGAGGGATCCTGTTGTTGCTGCTGCTGCTGCTGAGGCGGCGAATGGTGAGGAGGTGTATAGTACCATTCATGCCTGGTGAACATCGCCTGAAAGCTATCCGGACCAACATAGGGTGATCCGTGAAATGAAGATCCGTCGGAGATCTCGATGGGGTGGTTTGGAGTGCCACTTGCAGGTTCGACGGGATCAGTATCCTCGTCCATATCCTCCGTGTGATCTCCGGAGTAGTGATCTTCTGGCCCCAGTGGGTTAAAACCCACGGGTTCTTGGATGTAGCCTACCGGATTAAACCGGCCCCTAAAAGCAGGCGTGGGGTCCCCGAAAGAATGATGCGATAAGGATCGCTGTAATGGTATATACGAAGGCTGAGGGTTGTTGGGCTCGTATTCTAGTTGCGGCCCATAAGGGTTAGGAGGTGATGAGCTGTGTGAGACCGACCGTCTAGCCGGCTCAAAGAGGTTTCTCCGGTTATGCCGGGGATCGTCACTCTCCGTGGTAGATGGAGCTCGTACATTCGAGGGTCCAGCTTCATTATCGTTGGGGGCGGTGACTGGCCCCTTGCCTCGTCCTCTCCTTCGGAAGAATCTTGGCGGCATTTTGAAAATTCTGTCAATATAGCATGAGATAACAAAACAAAAATATATGCAAAGTAAAGGACAACACAAACAAAGTGGAATTTGTCCTATGTTATATGTCTAGACTCGAAAGTTTAGAATTGTGCAATTGTTTAACTGAGATTAAACACAAAAGGCTAGTGTTTAATTCACTCAGTGTTGGCTCTGATACCAACCTGTCACACCCCGATTTCCACGTGTCACCGGTGGGCCCGGTGGGGGAGTATCGTGACGTGGTTGGCAACATAATAGTCAAACAACACAATAATCAATATGCACAGCGGAAGCAATTTAAAAATATGATACAACCGAATTTAATATTGTAATATCAAATGTCACAATATTCGGAAGTTTATCCACAGATGGATCGAAATAAAAATAATATTAATGGTTCAACAGACTTCAGGCATCTTAAGCTTGCGAGACTTCTAGTGATGCTAAGGAGAAATCCCAGCCAATTACGCTTAGTACCTGCATTTAATCTTTTTTGGGAAAATACGTCAGTTTCCACTGGTAAATACATTCAACTGACTCATTTTGGAAAATGATTGAAAATTGGTTTGGATGCACATGGCATAAACATTTTATTTAACTTGGGAGAATTATTTAAATATATAATCTTGTGAACGAATTACATGTTACTTATGCGTTCAGTATCCCGGATCTTGTCCGGGTTAAAGATCAATAGACACACCACATTATTCTTTTGTGCGCTGACAGGTGTACGCCTACACCCCGCGCTTAAGTCGTGGCCATTACTTCGAATGATGCCATGGATATCCGGGACATGGTCATTAACCCCCCAAAGGCTGTAAAGTAAACAAGACTGTTTAAACGAGCCGATCAAATTATTCAATTAACCACCTAAGCGATGGAAGATTTGATGCTCGACCAAGCGGTATTTTATATACCGTAACCCAAGCCCGTATAGGGAAAATAAGTTAAAAGTATTTACCTGAGCAATGTATAAATCACAATAAGCAAATTGCAAGTAGCTTTTACTGGTTCTCCAAAATCTGGAACGAAGGTTTATAATAACCTATTAGAATCCTAACGGGTCTTTAATTAAGCTTAAGCTTAGACCGGCTAGTTTCAAAGATACGGTTCGTACGCACTATTAAGCGAAGACCGGATAGAATGTGATTTAGACCCGACAAGTTTGAAGACTTGTTTAATATGGGTTTATTATTCACATTCTGGATTTTGAGATAAAACCTTTAAGGTTTGACCCGTTTCGGCTAATTTATGTAAACTTGTTACATAAACCGAACCATACGCGTAATAAGCGTGACGGGTATTCATGAGAGCTATATACAGGTTTCCTAAGTTAATTATGTCTCAAATTTGTTGTGACATCAGTAAGATGTCTTTCATTATGCCCGAAACGTGTTTAAACACAAACTAGGCCCCGTAGGGGTAGTTTGGTCATCTAAAAGTTTATAAAAGAGTTTAATTAACAACCTGAGTTACAGGTCTGATGTAATCAGAAAAAATACATCATTTGCTAAGTTATATCAGTAGGATAAAGCATATATGTGAAATTTCTCAATTTTAACCAAACTATGCCCCGTAGGGGTATTTTGGTAATTTCACATAAGTCGAAAAGCTCAAAACTGAAGTCTGAGTTTATCAACCTTTGCTTACTGTTAAAATATTATAATTTGCCTCATATATCAGTAGGTATCAACCCGGGTATGTCCAATATAATTTTAATACATACTTTGCGTTAAAACGTTTAATAAGGCGATGAAAGGCCATTTCCGGGTTTGATACTTAAATCTGATGTTTTTATATTTCCAGAAGGCTTTAAATAATTTATTTATCATATGTGATCAGTAGCAAAAGGTTTGGAGTCGTTTAGATATGTAAAACTCATTTTATGGCCCGTAAGGGCAAAACCGACATTTACCGGATTAAGCCTACGACTACTAGTTATGCTCAGCCTAAAATTTATTAAAAATCTTTAAAATCCCAAAATAATATATTGCATCAGTGGGTAAAAGATTTGATGTCAAAAAGTAGGCTTAACTAGGCTATACGCTAATTACGCCGTTTTATTAACATAAAGCTTTAATTTTTGCGATATTGAGCATAACTCTAAATCTACAACTCAAACTGATGTCAAACTTTGCATACAAGTTTATATATCAGTAATTAAAGTTTCTACTCTTTTACATTTCCAAAAATCACGTAAGGTAACAAGGGCATAACGGTCAACATATGAGCAATTAACGGAAACATGCATATTAATTGGATAACTAATGAACCAAGGTGTATAATCGCAGAGGGTTATTCTAACATGTAACCTAGTCCAATTAAAGCTCTGAGGCATTTCTAAAACATGCCTTAACGGGTCAGAACTGAAAGTCAAAGTGAAAGTCAAACTGTGTGACTTTCGGTTCCGAACCGGGTCTAAACAGGAAATTGTCGGGTTGAACATGTTTAGACATGTCCTTACACTAATTACCAAGTTATATTAATGATCAAACAGGTTATAAGTGTTCTACATTGCTAATCATGCATAAATCGCATTTTAAACTTTCTGTTGACTTTTTAATTACCCGTTTGACCCGACATTTGACCTAGTTAGAGTGGGAATCAGGGGAAACCCTTTTAAGGTTTTATTACCCACATAATTACCTACTTAAAGGTACTTTTGATTCGACTAACCACTGGACCATTAGTGATTAATCTTAAAGTCAACCGTTAATTACGACGGTTTGACTTTTAAGCTAAAACTAAGCTAAAACTTAATTAAGAAAGGTTAAGCCAACTTACAAAGGTCCTATGCACGAAATATGAACACTTGAGAGCAGGCTTGAGCTCCAGAAATGATCAGATTGCTTGAATGAAGGTGTGAAGACTTGTTGCAAGTTCATGGGCTTTATATAGCATTTTAATCACCACAAATCTTTGACACATGAGTCTACAACCCACCACAACTGATCAACACTTGTTCCTAGTGTTTAGGGGGTGCTTTAGGGGTCAAGAGATGTGGAAAAACGGTTAAAGGTCGCGCACAAAAGCCATGGCAGACAACAGCCCAAAGGAAACGGAGCTGGGCACCCCTCGCGCGACGCTAAGCCTCCCTCGCGTTGCGCTAGGCCCTATCTGATCAGAATTTTATGATTTATTTCCTTTTGATCCTTGGCTCTTCAAAATTCGATTAGGCACTTGTTTTCTTGCATTATGAACCCTCATAATTGATCTATAAAGGCTTTAAAACATATACCCACTTTGTTAAGTCCCCGGTTAACTTTATTGTTACCCGAAAAGTCCTAACTTTCAACGTTTACACTTTAACCCTTCGCACACGAATTCGATCATAACTTTCTCATACGTTAACGAAACTTTACGAAATTTAAACTGTGTATTCTAGTGAGCATAATTAACTGTTACAAAGCTTTGGGTTTGTCAAAAGGTCATTCAGAGGTATAACTTAAACATGTTGACACATTTAGCCCCTGTAGTTTGTAATCTCTCACTTTTAGCTCCGTATGATCCATGATTTATTCGTTTGAAGGTATGAGCACCTTGTAGGGTTAATATACAATATATTTATTCACTGTTGACATTTAGAATACGTATATCCACATACTTTCCATGATTGTCAACTTTAGTCCTTCTATAATATTCTTTCACACGTTTAAACACATGACACGTGTCAACACATTATAGGACGTGAATTTTCAAGGTGTTACAATTCAATTGCAAAGATGATTAACGAATTTAGTGTCACGAGGCTTAGGTGCCAAAAGCTTTCAACGTTATAAACAACGGACCGCAATGCACTTCGTTACCAAGAACATGTAAACTCTAACCTAGACAAGGCATAATTGCACATAAACATTTCATAAAGTCAAATTTAATCTTCACTCGACAATTTATGAATTCAATACAAATGCAAGACAATTGTCATAAGCTTCAAAATCAAATAGCAAATTGTCACAAAATCAAACCAAGAACATTGTTGAAACCCTAGTTTTACAAAAACCTACACCGGGGTGAAACCTCCAAGAAATTAGCCGAGCATGATCGAAGAAACTTGATCACCGGATGTAGAAAGCTTGAATTGGATCATCGTGAAGCTTGAAGATGGATGATTGGATGAGTGGTTATGGTTGTGGATGGTAGGTAATGGTGAGTTGAGAGATTAATGGAATGGTGATGGATTAGGGTTTGTGATTGTGATTCGGATGATGATTCGGATGTTGGAGATGATGTTGGATGGAATCGTCAGTGATGGGTGATGAGATTAGGCTCCAAGATGATGTTCAAACTTCAAAATATTGTGTAACCCCCGAATAATCCCGGTCAAACCTCTTTTAATTCGTTCCAAAGCCCCAAAATCAACTTTTTCACGTTTTCAGAATAGAGGCGCCGTCGCCGACGGCTTGATGCCCCGTCGGCGACGGTCTGTAAATGTTGACTTGGTGCCGACGGCATATCTTGCTGTCTACGGATGATCAGGCAATTGAAATGTGCATAGACCGTCGGCGACGGCCCCTATGGGCGTCGGCGACGGTGCTCCAAAACCTCTCTTTCTGTTTTTCTTGTTCCTTGCTCCCGGTTGACCCGTTTCACATCCCGGTGGCTCGTTTAGCTCCCAATTAGCTCCTTAAACTTCACAAGACCTGCAAAACACAAATCCTTTTACGAGTAGGCTATTCGGGATAAAAAGTTAAGTAAAAACATGAACTTAGACATAAACGAACATCGGTTTTTGACCACGTATCACATCCCCACACTTGTCTTTTGCTTGCTCTCAAGCAAATCTGTCTTTCACTTTCACATGGGTCGAACAACGAATACATTCCCCATTCCCGAGACGAAGGTTAAGGTCATTTGTCATTCTAAAGTTCAAACTCTTTACAATTTTCAAAATATTTAATGGTAATGTGATTTCTCATACACAAATGGTTACCCAAGACTAACCCGCCCGTGAAACCAATCAATTCATGCACATCCCTCACAATGTTTTCTCCACTCGGCTTGTAAATTGGCTAATGTTTATAATGTATTAGCACTTCAAGGAATATTCACTCAAAACCGATTAGAACACATACCCGCATAAGCTTGCAACTCAATCATTCTCCACCATTGATCACGAATACTAAGCACAAGTCATAAGGTCTTTGTAAGGGTTGTAACGGGGCTAGGCTAAGGGTAGGAATTAGGATATTTTAAAGTGGCTAAGGTGATGAAAATTCGATTTTTATTACAAATGACTATTCTAACAAAACTAACTATAAACACCAAATATGAGGCAACAACATTCACCTTTTATTCAACAACTACTAACACTTCTTTTTGTGTTTTTCTTCAACGATTTTCAATTCTTTTTCATAATATTTTCTGATTTTTTTTAACAAATATGCAAACAAACAAGAACAACTATACAGATACGACTCCTATAATCAAATTTCCATCACATGGGTTTAAAAGAAAAAGGTTTAAGGGTTATGGGCTATAGGGTGGTCAAACGAAAGGTTTAGGCTCAAAATGGGCGACTAGGGAATTTGTTCGGGTAAGGATAGATAAATGGTTTTAAGAGAAAAGGTTTACCTAATGCCTTAATCATTCTCGTGCTTGTATTCGGTCTATAGTTTCAAACGTATCAAAAGTTGCAAGTTCTACAATATATGACTAATGGTCCACTCAAACAAAGAAACATAGGTAATGTAATCTATGATATAAAAGTGGCTCAAAACCTCACATATCTAAAAGGGTATGGTATGTGACATGCATAAAAGACTAGTTTCTTAGGCGGATTATTCCCAAATAACCACCCGCTAAATACCTGTCATGCTATTAATTTGAACATGGCCATGACAAAAGACCAAATGGGTTGTGACATCCCTCGTTGATTTAGTTACCTGTGCTTTAAGACCGCTTTTAAAACAAGACCTTTTTGAATTTTTTTTGAAATTTTCCCCCATCCCCACACTTGAGGTAAACATTGTCCTCAATGTGTAGTATTTAAATGAACGGGTCAAAATCGAAAATTCTTACTACTCCCCCATCCCCACACTTGAAGTACATATTGTCCTCAATGTGTAAGAACTAGAGTATTAAACGCACAAGGGATGTGACACGGCTAATTCCCCCAAAAATTTCACCCCAGAAAAATAATATACAAAATACATTCCACTTATTTGCTAACTAAAAATCAGAAGTAAAAAGAAACGTATGCACCTGATTTCTGAGCTCATTCCTCATGTGCTCCTCTTCTCTTCATGAAAGTGGTTGTTCCACGAACCCGATATACCTACAAATCTTAACCCTTGTGTAGAAGCATGCTTCTCACAACCATCAAAATTTGTTAGTTACCTAGCTCTACCACTTTTATGAAATTATTACCAAGTCATACCTTATTTTACTTTGATTTATGTGGAAAAATAATTTACAACAACAACAAACCTAACTCACTTTCGTAGGAATCACGGTTGTATTTAGCTTATGCAACAAGCCCTTTTAAACCCCCCCCCCCAATAGCTTGGGAGGACGAGAGGTCTCGTGAGGGTTATATAGGGAACACACCCACAACGTTCATTTAACTAGGCGAAAATAAATAATATGAAATAAAAATAACGGAAACAAAATAATATACTACAACAACAACAAAAACGTACCTTGCCTCTACCGCTGATATCTCTCATTAGGGTTCACTGGCGGGTTCGGCTGGTACGGATAACCAGTGAGGGCCTCAAACATATCCCTGTAGTTATCTAGTGGGCTTGACTCTCCTTGTGGCGGTGGTTGGAAAGGAATCGGAATGAAACTAGAGCCGACTGCCTCGGGCCAATGAGGGGTGGGGTCGGATGGGCCTTGTGGATGAGGAAGATTGGGGTAGTCGGTCCACCCCGAATGTTCGGCGTACGGGAGACCGGCTTGAAGGTCTCTTTGATGGCGCTCCTGATCGTGGAGTACCTTGGTGTTATTAATCATCATTTGGTTAGAGACAGCCAAAGCTCTCCATCGGCGTTGTTCCAATTCCATTTGTGCATTGTGACGTCTAGCCTCCTCTTCTTCCCATGCCCGTCTGTGGGCCCTTTCTTCCTCTTGCAACTGTAACAAGCGTTCCATTTGTGACTGTTGTAACGCCTGTTGCAGTTGTTGTTCCTCCATCTGCTTTTCCACCCTCTCGCGAAAGGATGCTTGAAAACCCCATTGCTCTTGCGAGTACGCCCCTTGCGCCTCTTCCCATTCTCTCCTGCTCGCATGGTGTTCTCTCCCTTCACCAATGCCGGCCGACACATTATCGTAAACCGCTTGTTGCCCACGGGTCCACAACCGGTACGACGGTATCTGCCTTTGGTTCACAAAGTCTGCCACATTGGCAGAGATTTCCCTATGCTGCTTCGTATACCTCCGCCTCGGTCCCCGCGGACCGGAAGGATCCGTCTCCTCCTCAACATCAGGCATCTCCTCATCGCCTTCTTCTTCATCACCCTCTTCATTACCCTCTCTCTGTTCATTAAATCGGTAACTATCTCCTTGTTCATCTTCAACCGTGTAAAGATGACCAAAACCTTTCACCGTTATCTTCCAATGTCGCCTTATGGAGGCGAAGTTGAACTGATCGATGGGCTTAGACACCCACAGTGACTCCTGAGGCAATGCATTCTGCTGCAGAATCATTGCGCTAATCAACCTTGCATAAGGGATCATCTTCCGCTTGAATGATTCCCTTGTATCCCATGTATTGATCATCACAATTTGACGCCATGATAGCTTGGGCGTCCCATACAACAGCGAATGTAGAACCCGGCAGTCGGGTGCCTTCACTTTACCACGGTCCCCATACCGCACCATAACATTTTCTAACGAAATGCCTTGTAATATTTTTCCCATCAAAGACAAATCGCTTCTCAACTCCCCTGCACCCCCAGAACCTTGCAATACGGATGCTAGCATTTGCGACAGATCAGCTTCGTTTGTTTTATTGTCCAAAAACTGATCATACCCGTAGTAGTCATAAGCTTCAACCCCAAGCGAGTCAAATCTCGCAATAGCATTAATATGCTCGAATGAAATGATCATTTGGTTTTTGCCAATGTTGCCGATCAACTGCCACCTATGAGCCGGCCTATCAGAATGTTCGAAACGCAGAGTAGATAGCCATTCACAAACAGCCCCCAAATATACCCGGGTAGTGATATCCTCGCACCAGTCAATCACTCGCTCCCAACCAATCTTTTCGAACTTTTGAACTATGCCGATCTTTCGGAACTCCTCGACATCTACCGTACGCTCACACACTGCCCTCTCGGGTACGGGCTTCGAAACACCCGTAACCATCTTCATCTTCCACATCTTTGCTTCCAATCTCTTGTTTCGGTATCGGGAAAGAGCCTTTAATTTTTCGTCTTTCCATACTGAGGCCGACTGACTATTCTTGGCCTCTTCCCAATCCCAATCCTGTCGAATAAGTTGCCCATCACCTTCTTGAACATTACTTAATTGTTCCCAACGCTTTTGATATTCCCCTGAGCCTGACCCGGCTCCTGAAGACGAACCTTGCCCGGAGGTCTTTGCTTTCTTGCTTCTTCCAAACATATCTACAATCAAAAGACAAGACAACAATTAGTACACCCCAAATCTTCAAACAATCTCAAACTTTGAACATAATATGCAATGTTGAATTTCAATCAATAATTAGATGCAAAATCGCCTTTTTAAACTTCCAAAGTCGCACATCTTATCATTTATCAATTAAACATGTTTATTCACAAGATTTCTCAAAATTTCATGGTTTCAACAATATTCAACATCACAACTATGTTCAATCATGCAAAAATATAGTGTAATCACGTCACCAAGACTAAAGCATGCTCAAATCCCTCCCAAATCAAGTAAACAATCTTAAGTTTATGCTACAACACTATACATTATGATAAACAATCTACTCTTAAACACTGGGCTTAAAATTTCGAAAGAAATCAACAATGTAGAATGATAATCATGCATAAATTTACTGAAATTTCATACCTTGAGTGTAGATAAACAAGAAGAACTAAGAAAAAGTGCAAAGCAAGAGACTTGTATGAACACTCTTCAAAAACCCTAAGAACTCACACCCAGAAATCTTGGAAACGAGCAAGAATTGATGGAAACCGTTATGGGGGGTTTTGTTCCTCTCGAAAAACTACACAATTTAGACTCAAGAATCACTGGATTTGGGTGAGAAACGAAGGAGTTATGAAAAGAAGAAGATTAGGGTTCTTGAAGGTGAATTGGGGAAGAAGATGGAGATTAAGGAGAGAGAACGAATGATTGATGCAGAAAATTTTTGGTGTTGGTGTGTAAATGAGGCAGATTGTTGGTCCTTGGGTCGAATTTTTGACTTAGAATACGTTTAGGTAATATTTGAATATGTTTCAAAGATCATAAGTTCGAGCCCACGCATCTACTACAAATCAGCATCGGCTGAAATTCCAGGAACCGTCGGCGACGGTTGTATGCGTCGTCGGCGACGGTCTACGAAAATAATAAAAGAGCCGACAGCTTATGTTTCTGTCTACGAAGGAAGTTGGGCGACGGGGTTTTATGGGGACCGTAGGCGACGAATAAACATACCGTCAGCGACGGTTTCCAGAAATTCAATTTTTTCATTTTTTCAATTTTAATGTTTTTTTTTTTAAGAATATGAGGAAATTTATGAATTTTATATAAAAGAACTATATACATTAAAAATTCCTAAAAATTATTAAAAATCTTTTTGTAAATTTTTATAAGTAAATTTTTTTTTTAAACGCAATAACCGTCAACGGCCCTACCACCCCCCCAAAAAGTCGTGTATTGTCCTCAATGCACCTAATAAAGTCTAAAAACATACCTTACGTCTTCAAAACTCGTTCGGGATATCCGGACTTCACACAATCAAACGGGGTTAGTATAAAACGGAAACGATTATATCAAAAACACTCAAACAATTAAATAATTATACATAACTTTACACAAAACTCATTACCGGTCCTTTCAGTTGACCTCATAAGTTGGCACACTTACCACGAAGTTCACCAACTCCACATTCTCATCCTTTTTCTCATTGTTACCATCAAGAAACGGTTTAAGGCGATGCCCATTAACCGTTTGCTTCGACCCATCCTTCGGGTCCTTGATTGTAACATCTCCAAGCTTTCCAACCCGTGTAATCACGTACGGGCCCATCCATTTACTCTTGAGCTTACCGGGAAAGTATTTAAGCCTTGAATTGTATAGCCAAACCTTTTGACCCACTTCAAACTCCTTCGGCTTCAACTTTGCGTCATGTGCCCTCTTCATATCATCTTTGTATTTTGAGGCGCACTCGTACGCTTCTTCCCTAAGCTCCTCCAACTCACAAAGCTTTAACTTTCGCTCTTTTCCTGCATCGTCATATTTCATGTTAACCTCTTTTATAGCCCACCAAGCACGATGCACAAGTTCAACCGGTAGATGGCAATTTCGCCCATAAACTAAGCGATAAGGTGTAGTTCCAATAGGTGTTTTATGAGCCGTTCTATAAGCCCATAAAGCATATTTCAACTTCGTCGACCAATCCTTTCGGTCGGGTCGAACGGTCTTTTGCAAAATTTCTTTTATTTGCCTATTGGAAACCTCCACTTGACCGCTTGTTTGTGGGTGGTAAGGGGTAGCGATTCGATGGTCAACACCATACCGTTTTAAAAGTTTGCCAAAGTTAAAATTCTTAAAGTGAGATCCCCCATCACTAATGATCACTTGGGGAATCCCAAATCTAGAAATTATATTTGTTTGTACAAAATTGCAAACAACAGTATGGTCATTCGTCTTGGTGGCAATCGCTTCGACCCACTTGGATACATAATCGACCGCCACCAAGATGTATAAGTTGCCATGCGAATTAGGGAATGGGCCCATGAAATCGATCCCCCACACATCAAAAATATCTACAATGAGGATCGGTTGCATGGGCATTTCATCCCTTTTTGAAATGCCCCCTAACTTTTGACATTCAACAGAATTTTTAGCAAAGTTAAAAGCATCCTTGAAAATAGTCGGCCAATAAAGACCGCTATTGAGCACTTTGTGCCCGGTTTTGTGACCACTGAAATGGCCCCCACAAGCAAATGAATGCAAGTGCATCAAGACGCTAGGAATCTCCTCGTCGGGTATGCATCTTCGAACGACTTGATCCGGACAAAACTTGAATAAGTCTGGTTCTTCCAACGTGTAGTACTTGATTTGAGATAGGAAGTGCAACCTCTTCCTTCTATCCCAATGAGCCGGTAAATCACCTGTAACCAAATAGTTAACAATATTAGCATACCATGGTAATATTCCAACTTTTAAAATGTGCTCATCTAGGAAGCTCTCGTTAATCTCTTCACGGGAAGAATCCTCCTCCACAACCAATCGAGACAAGTGGTCCGCAACCACGTTCTCACTCCCTTTCTTGTCTCTAATCTCCAAGTCAAACTCTTGTAGCAAAAGAACCCATCGGATTAACCTCGGCTTTGCATCCTTCTTTTCCATGAGATACCTAACTGCAGAATGGTCAGAATAAACAATGACCTTAGTACCCCATATATAAGCACGAAATTTATCCAACGCATATACCACTGCAAGTAGCTCTTTCTCGGTAGTTGTATAATTTAATTGTGCATCCGAGAGAGTCTTACTTGCGTAGTAAATGGCAACCGGTTTCTTGTCTACCCTTTGACCCAATACGGCCCCCACCGCATAATCACTTGCATCACACATAATTTCGAATAGTAAAGACCAATTCGGTGATTGCAAGATTGGGGCCTCAACCAACTTTTTCTTCAAAATGTCAAAGGCGTTTTGGCAATTTTTATCAAAATCAAATGTTTTATCTTTTAACAACAAATTGCATAGGGGTTTTGTTATATCACTGAAACTTTTTATGAACCTCCTATAAAACCCCGCGTGTCCCAAAAATGACCGAACACCCTTAACATTTGTAGGATAAGGCAAAGTGGATATGACTTGCACCTTTGCTCTATCCACCTCAATCCCATGACTCGAGACGACATGCCCCAACACAATCCCTTCTTGAACCATAAAATGGCTCTTTTCCCAACTCAAAACCAGATTTTTCTCAACACATATTTGCAAAAACTTTTTCGAGTTGGTCAAGGCATGCATCAAATGATGACCCAAATATTGAGAAATCATCCATGAAGATTTCCAAAGACTCCCCCACCATATCTGAAAAGATACTCGCCATACACCTTTGAAAGGTGGCGGGGGCATTACAAAGTCCAAAGGGCATTCGCCTAAATGCGAAGGTACCGTATGGACAAGTAAACGTAGTCTTTGCTTGGTCTTCCGGATGTATAGCAATTTGATTGTATCCGGAATAACCATCCAGAAAACAATAAAATTTTTGTCCGGCCAATTTCTCAACGATTTGGTCAATAAATGGCAAAGGGAAATGATCTTTGGAAGTTGCAGCATTTAACTTCCTATAGTCAATACAAATACGCCACTCGGTTACCGGCTGAGTGGCGACCTCTTCACCAGCGTCATTTGTGACGACTTGAATACCCGCCTTCTTCGGAACTGTTTGTGTCGGGCTCACCCATTGGCTATCCGATATAGGGTATATAATACCCGCATTTAGCCACTTCAATACTTCCTTCTTCACCACTTCTCGCATGTTCAGATTTAGTCTCCTTTGTGTGTCGCGAGAAGGACTCATGCCGTCTTCCGTGATGATCTTGTGCATCACTATCGAGGGACTAATTCCCTTCAAATCCGCAATGGTCCACCCGATAGCGGCTCTATGAGTAACCAAAATTCTCATCAACTTCTCTTCTTGCTCCTCGGTCAAATTAGATGCAATGATAACCGGGAGTGTGCTACCTTCAACCACATAAGCATACTTAAGATGCTTAGGTAGCACTTTCAACTCTAGCACCGGAGGTTCTTCCAACGACGGCTTCAACTTTGTATCAATGGTTTCCGGAAGACTTTCCACTTGATGTGTCCAAGTGGGCCTTCCTTCTTTTGCCGCCATAACCTCCAACTCTTTCACCTCTTCATCCATGCTCCGATTTGTCTCTCCTTGTAATCTGTCAAACATGAAACATTCCTCTATTGTGTTTTCCTCTTCGACACTAATGTCGCATAGAGGTATACACTCGTCAACAATGTCCGCCATATAGCATTCATCACCGACTAGAGGATCCGTCAATCCCGAAAAGACATTTAACCGCAACCGACGGTTACCAAAAGTCATGTCGACCGTGCCCGATTTACAATTAATTTGGGCATTCGATGTTGCCAAAAATGGTCGACCGAGGATCACCGTTGGTTGCTTGGTTCGGTCCAAAGAGACATAATCTAATACAAGAAAGTCCACCGGATATTAAAAGTCCTCGACCTTGACTATTACATCCGTGACTATCCCACGGGGTAGTTTAGGGGTCAAGTCGGCTAACACCACGGTGGTGTTTGACACTTGAAGTGGACCAAAATCATATTGGTCATATAAACTACCCGGCAAGATACTCACACTTGCCCCAAGATCCAAAAGTGTCCGTGTCATTTTAAATTCACCAACTTGTATTGAAATAATGGGCGCCCCCGGATCTTGAAGTTTTGGTGGAAGTGCACCCGAAAGAATCGAACTCACATTTTCAGTCAAATCAAGTTTCTTAGGAAACTTGTGAGTCCGTTTTTGGGTGCATAAATCCTTCAAGTATTTAGCATATGAAGGTACTTGCTTAATTGCATCTAGAAGTGGTAAATTGATTTTAACTTGCTTAAAAATTTCCCACATCTCTTCTTGTTGTGGGCCTCGTTTGTTTACCACTTTCTTAGATGGTCCCAACAAAGCTTCGGGATAAGGGGCGGTATTAACCTCCACACCCTTTTCCTTAGCCTTTGGAACGGGAACGGTCATAACGGGTGTCTTTCTATTAACTTTTGAATCATTTTTATTTTGACCCGTTTGACCGTTTTTACCTTCATCATCACTCGCATCTTCCACCACCCCTTCTACAAACTCGGGTGGTGGTGGCTCAACACCGTTATCTATGACTCGACCACTACGTAAAGAAATTTTATTTATTGGTACCTCACGTGTATTTTTCGAGTTCGACCCTTGATGCTTAGGGTTCACAGTGGTATCACTTGGAAGTGCTCCTCCACTTCCACGAATTTGAGCCATCTCTTGAGCAAGTTGCCTCACTTGCTTCTCCAACGCTTTATGAGATTTATCCCGCACTTCAAATTCTTTCCTTACTTCGGTTGTAAGGGTGGTCATAGCATTCATGAGAGCGTCCATTTTAGAATTGAACGGGTCGTCACCTTGAGAGTTAGAAGAATTACCCCCATTTCCACTTTGGTTGTAACCACGTTGGTAATTACCTTCACGATTTTGATAGCCTTGGTTACCACCTTGGTTGTAATTTCTTTGGTAACCCCCTTGGTTACCACCTTGTTGATTGTTATACGAAGATCCTCCTTGACTACCTTGATTCCCCGATTGAAAATTCGGGTTCATCTGATTCGAGGCATTACCATATCGGAAATTAGGGTGATTTCTCAAACCCGGATGGTAAGTGTTGGAGTTCATGTCATATTGCTTTCGATCCCCATACACTTGGTTTACCTCCTCGGTGTAGTCACTCGATCCCGTTAGACATTGCTCAGTTCTATGCCCAATATCTCCACATTCTTCACAAACTGCGAATTGTACCGCATTCACCTCCTTCTTCTTCATACGAGCCATTTCCCGTTCTAAGGTAGAGATTCGATCCTTAGAATCAAGATCGGGAAGTGACCGAGACACGGGATGTTTTTTAGCTCTATCGGCCGATTCCTTCTCTTTTGACCGTTTGCTCATCCGCTCCAAAAACTCCCAATCATCATCCTCATGATTGCTCAAGAGAGTCCCGTTGCTCGTTGATTCAAGGCGGTTCCATGTATTGTCATCTAAACCCCGTACAAAACACTTCACCAATTCCCACTTTTCTATTTGGTGATGTGGGCATCTTCGCATCAATTCTTTGAATCGAGTGAATGCTTCATGTAACGGTTCACTCGATAATTGCCGAAACGACCTTATTTCATCCCTAGCGTCGTCGGTCTTCGCCATCGAATAATATTCGTCTAAAAAGACTTGTTGCATCTCTCCCCATGTCCGGATGCTATTCGCCGGGAAGTGTGAGAAACCATTGCTTTGCCTTGTCTTTCAACGAAAATTGGAACAAGCAAAGTTTGACCTCCTCTAATGCGAAGTTATGTCCCCCAATCGTGTTGCATACCGATGAAAATTCCGCCAAGTGTGTATACGGTTCATCATTAGACCTCCCGTTGAAATGGGGAAGTATATTGATGTAATGCGGTTTACAATCGAACATTCTTCTTTCGCACACAATCGGTGAATCATTCTCGGTAACTATCGGTCGAAAAAGGTCATTTACTCCCCGTGGAGGTTGTTGACGACGTTGTGGACCGTTAACCTCTTGATCGACCGGTCTTCGATTGTCTCTTCGGTCACCTCTTCTATCCCCACCTTGATTTCTACCTTGGTTGCCTCTTTGGTTACCACCTCCCACGAAACGAGGAATCCGATTAAGGTTACCATTGTTGTTATTGTTGTTGTTGTAAAACCCATCATCTCGGTTCCGTTGGTTGTTGTTTCGTGGTTGACAGTTGTTTCCGTAACCATCGTTTCTCCCGTTCCCGTACCCATAATCATCATCCCCCACAAAGTTGGCATTTTGATAGCTAAACTCGTCATCTTCAAAGCCTCTCGCATTGTAGACATTTCCCCTATTCACGTATCCCCAATCTTCCTCGTCGTTAACCCGATCATCATAATATCCCCCATCGTCCGAATTTTCCGTATGTATGCTCACATGCTCCGGCGATTGATAACCGGGAACACTATAAGGTTCATCATCGGGAATGGCGTTTCTCAAATCGTCTATGTTGAAAAATGGGTCTTCGTTCGCGTGATTGGCACGATCTCGGTTGCCTCGACGGTCGGAATTGACATTCCGGTCATCAAGGTTGAGGGGTAAGGAAGCTTGTCGATGAAGGTTTTGTTGTTGGGGTGTTCTTTGGTTGTTGTTGGGATTTTGGTTTTGGAAAGGTGGTGTGGGTGGTCCGGTATTGTTATTACCACCCGGTCGCTCTTGAGGTATAGGTTGAACGTTTTGGGCGGGATTGAAGTTGCTTCGGTATTGGAATTGATTTTAGTTGAGGTTTTGGTTTGGCATCGAATCGGTTTCAATGGTTGTTGTGAGTTGTGGTGTTTGGTTGGTTTGATTAGAAGCAAGAGTTGCTTCTAACCGGCTTGCTAGGTTTCTTCTTGCGACTCTTTCGATTTCCGGTTCGTAGACTAAAGGTGAAGTCCTCCTGGAATTCCGCGTATGCATGCACTACCTGTAACCTGCACAAGTAACACACCCGCGTAACAAGGAAAAAGACAAAGTGCAAAAAGAAACTAAACAATTTAAACAGATAATCACAAAATTCAAACAATAATCCAAACACAAAGCGCACGCACTCCCCGGCAAAGGCGCCAAAATTAGATCGGAGTGTCGCGCTCCGGTCAAAGATAATATTTATAAGCCCAAATTACCCTTAACAGATAGTTAGTGGTAGTAAGGGGTCGAACCACGAAGAGTATGTGGTTTGCGTATGGATTAGATCGAATTATAAAAAGGTGTCACTATTATGAAGCTTGCTATTTTGTTTTTATGTATTTTTGATTGATTGAAAAGATGTGGATTAAAACTACTAAAATGAAAGGATTGATTAACAACTAATGATCAACAAATTGCAAGAAATGAAATTGATTGTTTGAACAATATAGAGAAAACAAGGTTCACACCCGGTTCGGTAATTGCAATCCTAAGGTTTCTACACGTTTTAGATTCAATTCAATTGCAAAGATGATTAACGAATTTAGTGTCACGAGGCTTAGGTGCCAAAAGCTATCAACGTTATAGACAACGGACCGCAATGCACTTCGTTACCAAGAACATGTAAACTCTAACCTAGACAAGGCATAATTGCACATAAACATTTCATAAAGTCAAATTTAATCTTCACTCGACAATTTATGAATTCAATACAAATGCAAGACAATTGTCATAAGATTCAAAATCAAATAGCAAATTGTCACAAAATCAAACCAAGAACATTGTTGAAACCCTAGACTTACAAAAACCTACACCGGGGTGAAACCTCCAAGAAATTAGCCGAGCATGATCGAAGAAACTTGATCACCGGATGTAGAAAGCTTGAATTGGATCATCGTGAAGCTTGAAGATGGATGATTGGATGAGTGGTTAGGGTTGTGGATGGTAGGTAATGGTGAGTTGAGAGATTAATGGAATGGTGATGGATTAGGGTTTGTGATTGTGATTCGGATGATGATTCGGATGTTGGAGATGATGTTGGATGGAATCGTCAGTGATGGGTGATGAGATTAGGCTCCAAGATGATGTTCAAACTTCAAAATATTGTGTAACCCCCGAATAATCCCGGTCAAACCTCTTTTGATTCGTTCCAAAGCCCCAAAATCAACTTTTTCACGTTTTCAGAATAGAGGCCCCGTCGGCGACGGTCTGTAAATGTTGACTTGGTGCCGACGGCATATCTTGCTGTCTACGGACGATCAGGCGACGGAAATGTGCATAGACCGTCGGCGACGGCCCCTATGGGCGTCGGCGACGGTGCTCCAAAACCTCTCTTTCTGTTTTTCTCGTTCCTTGCTCCCGGTTGACCCGTTTCACATCCCGGTGGCTCGTTTAGCTCCCAATTAGCTCCTTAAACTTCACAAGACCTGTAAACCACAAATCCTTTTACGAGTAGGTTATTCGGGATAAAAAGTTAAGTAAAAACATGAACTTAGACATAAACGGACATCGGTTTTCGACCACGTATCAATGAGAAAATAACCATCTAGCACCTAATACTCATTTTCGACACTATGAAACCCATAGGGGTTTGAATGTTTTAATGGGTTAAAGTACCCATTAGAATCGTAACGAGAACTAAGTTCTTAGATGGTGTAACTTAGTATTTTGACAAATAACCATTAGATTATCATCAAAGGTTCAGTTACTATAGGTATTATATATTCTATATAGTATATATCATAAGTTTTAGTCCATCAAGTATAGCAAGATTATCATAGAAGTCATGCATAGTGGTAGGAAGATAAATCTTCCATTTTAAGACCTCTTTTGTATTCACCAATGCACAAGTTGTCATAAGACAACAAGGATGGTCATGAATGGATTATTACAGAAATGAAATATACTAACTAACTAACTAAGAAGAAAACATCAAGTGATGTGTGGATTTGTAAGTAGGATAGCCCAAGCTATCCAAATAATCACACGTATTCAAGTTGAAGACTTGTTCATCACTTGTGGGTTAAAACCCTTTTAAAACAGAAAGTTTTGAGGCTTAAAATCTCTTGATTTATATGTTAAAACCTTGTTTTTAAGCACACATAATCATAGTCTTGATTAGTGGCATAAGGACATAGGAATGTATGAAGAAATCATAAGTTTAAGTATGTTTATCAAAGTGTTTGCACAAAACAGAAAGTTTCATGCACTTTTAGCCTTATTATGGTGATGTTCCAGCTTGGTTTTCCATGGAAAACCTGTGGAAACATACCTAAGGTTGTTCCAAGTGCTAAGATAAGTGAAGTTATGCTCACTTTTGCAACTTGATGTGATTATGATTTGCTACTGATTTTCCAGTTGAATCTAAGGTGTTTGAGAGTAAAAAAGATGTGTTTGCAAAGTGAAAAATGTGTGGGAAAGGGTTGGGTTATATAGGGAGTGATTAGGTGAGGTTAGTTGGTCATTAAATGGAAGAAACACAACATAACTAGCACAAAATCGACCAATAATCGCGGTTGTTTTACAAAACTGCGGATTCGGGGCTCTGGCGGGGTGCGAGCCAGATGGGGTGGCGGGTCGCTGCCCACGAGCCACCCTGGCTGGGTGTTTTCTTTGTTATTTTTACAAGTTTGGTCCCTATACTTTCTTTTAAGCATGTTTTAGGATGTTTTAAGGTGTTTTATGTATAAAAGACAATGTGAAAAGGCATATAATGTGATTAAAGCATAAAAATAAATATAAAAAAAGTATGAATAGGTATGGATGTCGAGAATAAGTATCGTTTTCGCATGAATTTAGCATGTATGACAAGAGGTTGTAAGTTTAACACGTTTCGCATGAATTACGAATAAAATATCACATGTATAATTATTCCAAACGTATGAACATGTATGAAGTATGTAGAACATGAATTTAAAGAAATACGAATTTTATTTATTGTAAGGACCTGCAAAAATGTCCCAAAACACTCCGTAAGTGTAAACTCGAACCCCTAAAACCCTAATTCTCATGAAAAATCAAGAAAATCCAAATTTATCCATCTGTCGCGGGCCGCGTAAGAATTAAGCAAGGTTTACGCGGGGCGCGACAGCCTTGCAATTCTCCGGATAAGCTTTAGGCCACGTGTCAGACACGTGACAGACCTACACCATGACACGGCAGCCCTAGCCGTAGCTAGGGTAGCCCCCCGCGGGCCGCGTAGGATTTCCCTTCGAGTTTACGCGGGTCGCGACAACCTCAAATTTCAGCTATATAACGAGCGTTGCATAGCCTTTCTCTGTGTTCGAAAATTTCCTTCAAAACCTCCATAATCTGATTAAAATTTACGTTCAAAGAGTTGAGACGCTGCTACGATTGCAGGGCAATAACTCGATCACTGCTACGATACAATGTCCGATCGATTGAAACCGATCCGATGGATGTTTAAGTGCTGCCTGAATTCGGGCTATACTTTGTCATTCGTCGTGAGGGTTTTGATTTCGTGAATTTATCGTAAATGTTGTATTAAGTTATTTAACCTAGTTTCGTTTGTATTATTTAGCTAGGTTACCAGGCTTAATCAGTAGACAAAACTCTGCCCGTCTAAATTTGTAATGTGAGTCATTCTCTTTTTACCAAATTGTTTCCAAAACCCTATTTATTTTCAAAGTTATAATTACAGGGATTAAGTCTTTGTAATCTTCAATTACAGCCGGTATGTGAGGTTTTGTATACATTACTTGATAACCGTCACCATTGGACATCGGGTTAGCCAATGGGTGATATGACCATAGTCACAGATACAGTCGAGTGACAAATACCGTTGGGTAATTGGTTGATATATAAACATTGTAATCGCTCTTAATACTGTACATTATAACAATGTGTCGTTTTGTGCAAATTGAATGACTCGCCAGTATTTCCCCGCTGGTAATTTTTTTAACATGTTTTAGGCGATTTACTGTGAACAAGGAAAAGTGCCGTATAACACTCCCAGCTTGGATAAAGTGGCTCAGTAAGTAAATAAATAAACATGTTTTTGTAAACAGGGGATTTCCCAGTGAAATTCCTTTATTGTAAACTACGGGGTTTGTCCCGAACCTTGAAATAAAATAAACGGGTGTTTTCAGTTTTTACGATCCTGTTAAAATTTCCGCTGCCAAATTAAACACCAATACCACGGGTTTCTGTCCCGCGGCTTCTGCACCTGGTAAATCCGTGCCGGGGGTCGTGACAGAAAAAGGTGGTATCAGAGCCACTGATTTAAGCCAATTAAGTATTTAGAAAATACTTAATTTTTCAAGTTTCCATTATGTGATTCTGTGAAAATCTAATTTACAAATTTTAATTTAGATTTTTTTATGTTTCTTCATATGTGCTAACAGCATGAATGAACTGTCGGAAGCACTCCGAAACTTTACAATCCATACCACTGATATGGATATAACAGGAATCCAATCTGGTTATCAGGCGGATACCGAGGAGCCAGTAATGTTTCAGGCCCAGTCACAGTAGAAACCCAAGCCTAAAAAGAGGAGAAGAATTCTGGACTGGAAACGAGGACGAAGGAAGAAACCTGCTGCCTAAAAGGTGAAAAAGACGGAGGATCCAAAAGGCAAGGGAAAAGAGATAGGGGAAAGCTCCGGTCAAGCCCAAGAGATGCCACCCTGGGAAGAGCTGGATAGAAAACTTGCAAACTGTGACCTCATCGGACCTGCTGATGAAACCCTTTTCAATTTTCCTGCCCAATCAGAACTTCCAATTAATTTGGAACCTGCTATTCCAGACCCTATTGTCAACTCTCAACTTGTTACAGGCCAGCTGGAAGAATGGTGGACGAGCGACTAGCAATTTCAGAATTTCATGAATAACCCAAATGTTTACTTTCCCCAGTTTGATCTTGAACCTGCCCCTTTCCCACCTATGAGCGCGGAGAATGTTGTCGAATTACGCCGCTATGGTGAGGAACTGGTGGATGCGGGAAACCGGATCCGAGAAGTGGGGGAAAACATCTCGTGGAAATACGACAAGAGGGAGCGTCGTTTCTGAAGAAGCATGGTAACGGGGATGGAATGTTTTGTATAATAATAATATGTGAAATATTATATAATATAACCTATAAAATAATAACATATGTATAATAATAATAATATTGTATAATAATAATTAAAATAAAACCTTTGTAATATAAATGGTTTGTAGTGACGCATACTATTATAAAAATATATGAATGTCGCAAGGTCGACGGTTTTGGCTATACGTGTTAACTTGATTGTGTGTGATTGCCTTATTATGTTTAGTTGTTATTCATTGGGTGATAATAACTTATATATATTGATAATTATCCAGATGGATAACGCAGAAAACCAACCGGCAAATGAAGTTAACCAAACAGAACAAAATAATGAAGAACAATTTCTCAATAGGCAAGATATAGAAAATATCGTTGCTCGGGGAATAGCTAATGCTATCCCAGCAATCATCGCTGCTACTAGAAATCCTGTTGAACCTTTACAAGCTAACCACAGCAAACGCACCCGCGACGATAATTTCAGTAACAGTGTAAATGTAGGCGCCAATAATAATAATAATAATAATGTGGTTCAAGCCCCATTTCTAAAGAAAATGAAAGTAGCAACGACTGGTTGCACTTACTAAGAATTTCTTGCCTGTATGCCAGTCGAATTTGCAGGCAATGAAGGGGCGACTACCGCACTCCGTTGGTTGGAAAAGACCGAAGCGGTAATTAAAATCAGTAAATGCACAGAAGAGGACAAGGTGATGTATGCATCCCACCTTTTTAAGGACGAGGCATTAGAATGGTGGAATACGGTGCTACAAACCAAGGGAAGTGACATGACTTACGCCATGAGTTGGGAGGAATTCAAGGAATTGGTAAAAATAAAATTTTGTCCCGACTATGAGAAGGAACAAATGACAAACAAGTTCCTAAACCACCGGATGGTGGACGTTGACTGTCGAGGATATACTTTCAAATTTTTCGAGTATGCTAGAATTGTACCTACTCTGGTCGCCAGAACCGGTACTTATTTCTCGCTACATTTGGGGGGTGATTAGCGAAATCCGAGATATAGTCAAGGCTGCGAGACCTCGAACAATCGATGATGCGGTCGAACTGGCCAATACCTTGACTGACGGAATAGTGCGTACGAGAGAAGAAAACCGGAAAAAGGAGTTAGCTCAAAAGATTACCCAAGGTTTCCACGGGGGTAATAATTTCAAGAAGAAAGGAACCGGGCAATCCTCTACCGCTCCATTCTGCAGAAACTGACGAAAGAAACATTTTGGTAAATGTCAAGAGAAGTGTAATTTCTGCAAGGCACCGGGGCACCGAGAGGAGGAATGCAGGAAGAAATTAACGATTTGCTTCAATTGCAGAGAAGCTGGACATTTTAGACCATAATGCCCTAAACTGGTCAAGCCAGCTGACAACAAAGCCAAACCTGCTGAAGGAATTAATAAGACGAACGCAAGAGCTTTTCAGCTGACAACTCAGGAAGCAGATCTGATTCCAGATGTGATAGCAGGTACGTTTCTTGTACACGACGTTTATGCAAAAGCATTATTTGACTCTGGTGCAAACCAAAGTTTTATAAATACTTCATTTTGTCAAGCTCTTAAGCAACCTTTAACCAAACTTAGGCAAGTTTGTACGGTAGAAACAACAGATGGAAATTCTGTTAATATAGATAAGGTTCTCCAAGAAGTAAAAATAGAACTTTCAGGCCATACTTTTTCTGCAAATCTTCTACCTATGAATTTAGCAGGATTCGATGTCGTGTTAGGAATGGATTGGTTAGTAGCCAACCATGCTCGAATCCTTTGTGATAAGAATTCCATAGAAATACGTACGCCAGCAGGAGAAGTAATTTTGGTTACATGAGATAAACCACGTAAACCAATGAAATTCATTTCAGTAATGAAAGTTGCTAGCTATGAACGAAAACAAGGAATAGTGTATATGATTTCAGTAATCATTAACACTAAAAGTAAAGAACTTAAGGAAATTCCAGTAGTGTCAGAATACCCTGATGTATTCCTAGAAGAACTACCTGGATTATCACCAGATAGGGAAGTAGAATTTAGGATTCATCTAATCCCTAGAACTGCACCAATAGCTAAAGCACCTTATCGGTTAGCACCCACAGAAATGCTAGAACTAAAAAAGCAATTAGATGAATTACTAAGCAAAAGATTTATCCAACCCAGTTCATCCCCTTGGGGAGCACCGGTATTGTTCGTGAAAAAGAAGGATGGTTCGATTAATAATGTGTATCGATTATAGGGAATTAAATAAGGTTACCATTAAGAATCGATACCCATTACCTAGGATTGATGATCTTTTCGATCAACTTCAGGGGGCTAGGTATTTTTCTAAGATAGACTTGCGTTCCGGATACCATCATTTGAAGGTACAGGAAGAAGACATACCTAAAACTGCTTTCAGGACTAGGTATGGTCACTACGAGTTTACAGTCATGCCATTTGGACTAACGAATGCTCCTGCAACATTTATGGATATGATGAATAGGATCTGTAAGCCGTATTTTGATAAATTTGTAATTGTCTTCATCGACGATATACTCATTTATTCCAAAAACCAAGACGAGCATCGTGAGCATTTGCATGCACTCTTAACTTTGTTAAGAAAGGAAAAGCTTTACGCCAAATTCTCGAAGTGTGAATTTTGGTTACAAAAGGTGCAATTTTTAGGACACATGGTGAATCATGAAGGCATTCACGTATATCCTTCCAAGATAGAAGCGATCACAAATTGGAAGGTCCCGCAATCAGCTACCGAAATTAGAAGTTTTCTAGGACTAGCTGGATATTATAGGCGCTTCATCAAAGACTTTTCTAAGATAGTTGTTCCATTAACCAAGCTAACCTGTAAAACCGTTAAGTTTGAATGGGGCCCTAAGCAAGAAGAGGCCTTTAGAACTCTAAAGCATAAGTTAACAAATGCCCCAATTCTGGCCTTACCCGATAGAACAGAAGATTTTGAAGTCTACTGCGATGCTTCTAAACTAGGATTGGGATGTGTGCTAATGCAACGCAAAAAGGTAATTGCGTATGCATCAAGGCAGTTGAAAAAGCACGAAGAGAATTACACAACTCATGACTTAGAATTAGGAGCAATAATTTTTGTCCTTAAGATTTGGAGACATTATCTGTATGGAAGTAAGTTTACTATCTATACAGATCATAAAAGTTTAAGATACATATTTGGGCAAAAAGAATTGAACATGAGACAAAGAAGATGGATGGAAATTCAAAGTGATTACGACTGTGATATCCAATATCACGAAGGGAAGGCAAATGTAGTAGCAGATGCCCTAAGTCGTAAGTATCATGAGAAGCAAAGACGAGTTCGTGCTCTTAGATTAAATCTACAATTAGATTTAATGGAACAATTGAAAAAGGTTCAGGAAATGGCAATCAAGGATGATGCCGAATGAATGAAAGGAAGGATAAAGGAATTAGAACAAGGAACTGATGGAATTTGAAGATTCCACAAGAAAAGGATTTGGGTACCTAGACAAGGAAATTTAAGAGATAAGATTCTAGAAGAGGCCCATAAATCTAGGTATACGATGCATCCTGGCAACAACAAGATGTATCAAGATTTAAGGAATAACTTCTGGTGGATAGGAATGAAGAAAGACATAGCTAGATACGTTTCTAAGTGCCTAACTTGTTCGCAAGTTAAGGCAGAACACCAGAAACCTTCAGGTTTACTTCAACAGTTAGAAATGCCTATATGGAAATGTGAACTAATAACAATGGACTTTGTTACTAAGTTGCCCAAAACCAGAAAAGGTAACGATGCAATCTGGGTGATTGTAGATCGATTAACCAAATCAGCTCATTTTCTACCGATGAAGGAAACCTTTAGCATGGAAAGATTGGCTAAGTTATACGTAGACGAAGTAGTATCACTACATGGAGTTCCACTCTCCATTGTGTCAGATAGGGATAATCGCTTCACTTCGCATTTCTGGACAAGTTTCCAAGAAGCAATGGGGACACGATTAAAATTAAGTACTGCATACCATCCCCAAACAGATGGACAAAGTAAAAGGACGATCCAAACCCTTGAAGACATGCTCAGAGCATATGTAATCGATTTCGGTGGAAATTGGGACGACCACCTACCCTTAATAGAATTCTCCTATAATAATAGTTATCACTCCAGCATCAATGCTGCCCCATTCGAAGCACTTTATGGACGAAAATGCCGAACGCCAGTATGCTGGGCAGAAATAGGAGAAAATCAACTATCAGGTCCCGAGATTGTACAGGAAACCACCGACAAGATAACTCAAATCAAAGAAAGACTAAAGACGGCTCGAGATCGTCAGAAAAGTTATGCAGACAATCGACGTAAGCCGTTAGAATTCCAAGTTGGGGACAAGGTACTATTAAAAGTTTCTCCTTGGAAAGGAGTTGTTCGATTCGGTAAGAAAGGAAAGCTAAGTCCAAGGTACATAGGACCATTTGCCGTCACCCAACGAATAGGATCAGTGGCCTATAAATTACAACTACCAGAAGAATTAGCCGGGGTACATGACGTGTTTCATGTATCCAATCTCAAGAAGTGTTTATCTGATGAATTCCTGGTAGTACCTCTTCAAGACATAGAGGTAAATGAAAATTTGAAATTCGTGGAAAAACCTCTTCAAAGAGAAGACAGAAAGGTCAAGTTCCTCAAGCACAAAAGATTGGTGCTAGTCAAGGTAAAATGGGATTCGAAAAGAGGACCTGAGTATACATGGGAATTGGAATCAGAAATGAAGCGAAAATATCCTTATTTATTCCAGTAAATCTCAATGACGAGATTTTAAATAAGGTGGGGAGGATGTAAGGACCTGCAAAAATGTCCCAAAACACTCCGTAAGTGTAAACTAGAACCCCTAAAACCCTAATTCTCATGAAAAATCAAGAAAATCCAAATTTATCCATCTGTCGCGGGCCGCGTAAGAATTAAGCAAGGTTTACGCGGGGCGCGACAGCCTTGCAATTCTCCGGATAAGCTTTAGGCCACGTGTCAGACACGTGGTAGACCTACACCATGACACGGCAGCCCTAGCTGTAGGATTTCCCTTCGAGTTTACGCGGGCCGCGACAACCTCAAATTTCAGCTATATAACGAGCGTTGCATGGCCTTTCTCTGTGTTCGAAAATTTCTTTCAAAACCTCCATAATCTGCTTAAAATTTACGTTCAAAGAGTCGAGACGCTGCTACGATTACAGGTTAATAACTCAATCACTGCTACGATACAATGTCCGATCGATGGAAACCGATCCGATGGATGTTTAAGTGCTGGCTGAATTCGGGCTATACTTTGTCATTCGTCGTGAGGGTTTTGATTTCGTGAATTTATCGTAAATGTTGTATTAAGTTATTTAACCTAGTTTCGTTTGTATTATTTAACTAGGTTACCAGGCTTAATCAGTAGGCAAAACTCCGCACGTCTAAATTTGCAATGTGAGTCATTCTCTTTTTACCAAATTGTTTCCAAAACCCTATTTATTTTCAAAGTTATAATTACAGGGATTAAGTCTTGGTAATCTTCAATTACAGCCGGTATGTGGGGTTTTGTATACATTACTTGATAACCGTCACCATTGAACAACGGGTTAGCCAATGGGTGATATGACCATAGTCACAGATACAATCGAGTGACAAATACCGTTGGGTAATTGGTTGATATATAAACATTGTAATCGCTCTTAATACTGTACATTATAACAATGTGTCGTTTTGTGCAAATTGAATGGCTCGCCAGTATTTCCCCGCTGATAAATTTTTTTTTTAAACATGTTTCAGGTGATTTACTGTGAACAAGGAAAAGTGTCGTATAGCACTCACAGCTTGGATAAAGTGGCTCAGTAAATAAATAAACATGTTTTTGTAAACAGGGGATTTCCTAGTGAAATTCCTTTATTGTAAACTACGGGGTTTGTCCCGAACCTTGAAATAAAATAAACGGGTGTTTTCAGTTTTTACGATGCTGTTAAAATTTCCGCTGCCAAATTAAACACCAATACCACGGGTTTCTGTCCCGCGGCTTCTGGACCGGGTAAATCCGGGCCGGGGGTCGTGACATTTATGATCCAAGTCTCGGATTTTACGATGATACAACGAAAAGATAATTACAAGGAATACGAGATTTCCAAGAATAGCATGACAAGGCGAGCTTTCTAATTATGGAAAATATAAAAAGCAGGGTGTTACAAAAATGAATAACCTAAACAATCAAACACAAACACGGAACACCCATGAATACATAAAGTGCAAGCAGTCTCGGACAACTTAAACATCATCTTCACTGACCGAACACAACTGAAAACACAAGCATTAAAGAAACAATACAAAATTGACAAAACAGGAAACTGTAAACCAGATCGTCTTAGCTGGACATGTACAAAAAAACCCCGCTAAGATCGAAACCGAAAAAACAAACGAAACTGGTTTTTAAAAATATCTGGTTCAGGCTCAACCTGACCCGGCGGTTCTGGACCAGTCCTTCAATTTTAATACATTTTTTTACTTAGGAAAATTGTTTGAGGATTTAGTGAAAAAAATACTTTTTTTTTGCGTAGAAATAACGTATGGTTCATGTCTGAGGTTTCTCAATTACCCTGTATATATATAAAAACACTTAAACCCATTAAGATTTTATTTATTTTAACCTCATTTAACGGCAAACCTTTTTTAAACTACGCCAATTACTCTCTTGTACTCATCAATACTTATTAGTAAAGTTTAAACCGATTTAAAATTAGCCCAATAATTTAGAATTAACCCACTTAAAGTTACATATTTAAAATGACCCAATAGGGGCCCGTATTTTTTTTTCTACTCGCCTCAGACCCGAATTTTTTTGAGGATTCTCATGGAAGGCTCTATGCAGGGGCGTAGCTTAGTTGATACTCGGGGGTGCACCCCCCCCCCCCCCCCCCCCACAAATGTTTCGGTTAGAAGTATAAAAGTTTTTATTTTTCCTCCAAAATTTTTAAAATAATAAAGGATCCCCCCCCCCCCAAAATTATTTTTCCTAAATATTTATATAATATATAAATTGAGTCCCATGACTTTCCGCCCCCCACCCCCCTCGAAACTTTTAGTCAAGCTCCGCCACTGGCTCTATGGATGAATGCCAATGTAGGGCTAGCCACTTGGTATACGCACATCCCTCATAAAGAGGATGTTTTTAGGTTCAAACCTAAACAAATGATGTATTTTAGAATAATTGATGTAAATTAACGTAAGAGTTGTTATGAAAGTAGCTTAATAGCACAATTATAAGAGAAGAACAATAGAGAGAAAAGCTATAATATTTGGTTGAATGAGATGTATATTACAAGAGATACAAAAGACTATATATAATTGAAGAAAACTTGTGGAACAAGTCTAATCTATTTTAGGTGTTGATAACCACATTAATAATAAATATATTCATAACACTCTCCCTTGGTTATCAACATAATACGCTTAATGCTGCCTTGTTAAAAAACCTTGCTAGAAAAACCCGGTGGGACAAAACCATAGCTAAGGGAAAAAAAGTGCAGCGTGTAATGCGCATTATCTCCCCTTGATACTTCTGGATCAGATATATTGCCTCATTAAAAACCTTATTAAGAAAAACCCAAAGGGACAAAACTTAGTTAAGGGAAAAATAGTGCAACTTGAATAAAACACCCCCTCATTTTAATATGTATCCTTTGAATGACGTGTGTCAATCTTCCTCAAAAGTTGCTTAAAGCTTTTGTGTATAATCTTCATATGGGTCTTCCAGTGCTTCTTCTTGTAAATAAATATCATAAGATCCACAACTTTGTTTTTAGAAGTGCATGAACATGAGAAACTTATTGCAACCCAATACAATACATCTTGCACAGTTAAACTTCAGATGCGCATTATCTCCCCCCTGATACTTTTGGATTAGGTATGTTGGCTCATTAAAAACCTTACTAAGAAAACCCAATGGACAAAACTTAGTTAAGGGAAAAAGAGTGCAACTTGAATAAAGCTCCCTCTCATTTTAATATATATCCTTTGAATGAAGTGTGTCCATCTTCCTCAAAAGTTGCTCAAAGCTTTTGTGTATAATCTTTATATGAGCCTTCTAGTACTTCTTCTTGTAAATAAATATCATAAGATCCACAACTTTGTTTTTAGGAATGCATGAACATGAGAAGCTTATTGAAACCCAATCCAATACACCTTGCACAGTTAAACTTCAGAATAGTTTAATTTTAATCATGCATCATTGTCCCACTAGAACCCGGCCAATACCAATCACATATTTAATTTGCTTACATGTAGAAAGAATTATCATATACGTACCTTAAATATCATTCGAATGACAGGAGGTAACCAACAACATCGGATAAGCAACAAACCACTATCTTCTTCTTTCTGTGACAGGTGGAAACAAAAACCTTCACAAGAACACTCCATGTTTCCCTTGTAAATTCAAGAAGGGTATTGGGTACGACGCGTAACAACAAGGTTGGGGTTAGGGTTTTGGATAGAGAACTGTCGTGCTGATAACGTGTTGTGAAACTAGTCTAATAGCACAATTATAAGAGAAGAACAATAGAGAGAAAAGCTATAATATTTTATTGAATGAGATTTATATTACAAGAGATACGAAAGACTACATATAATTAAAGAAAACTTGTGGAACAAGCCTAATATATTTTAGTTGTTGATAACCACATTAATAATAAATATATTCATAACAAGAATTACAATTATGATTAAAAAAATTAAATAATCAGTTTCAGGTTTTTGGGTAAGGGGCTGTTTGTTTACCTTTTAATGAGTATTTTAATGGTTCAGACCTCTTACTGGTTCAACACTTAATGGTTCAGACTGTTTGTTTTACGAGCAGATGTCTGAATGGTTTAGACATTTGCCTCTAAATGGTTAAGATTTAAACAAAGTCTGAATGGTTAAGACCTCTAATCTGAATTGGTCAGACATTTGCTTCTGAACGTTTAAGCAGTATACCGGCTCTTAATGGTTAAGACCTCTTACTGGTTCGACACTTAATGGTTCAGAACTCTTACTGGTTTAGCACTTAACCATTCAGATGTTGTCAAACGGTCCCTAAGTGTGAATTTTTGGAAACATTTATACGTACACTGGCCTACAACCGAAAAACCCAACATAACGCGGTTTGGTTGTATTTGTGGGTCTTGGTTGTCATCCTGGGTCTTCGGACAGAAGTGGGTCCATAGAAAGTGCGTAAGAAGCAATGTGTGTAAATCACATTATTTTCTTGAACGTACAACTTCAACTTCTTGTAGATATTCAGACATGAAGCTTCTATTTTTGGTAAATAAAGTTTCAATGGAAAAAAAAAAATTTGTTTTGGTTTTAAAATACATAAGCTAAAATGAAGGTTCAAAATAATTTTCTTTCTTACTTTTGATTCCTTTTCGGTATAGGAACTTCACAAGTTTGAAGGTAAATAGATTCAGGCCAGTTTCTGGTTGGGCACATGAAAACAATTGAATAAATCAGAGAGCTTTGGCGTGGCCGTAAGGACGTGAGTTCTATCCTCAACATTATTATTTCTAATACTAAATGGCGGTCAAATTCTTTTTTTAGAACGAAAAAGCTTGTTCTTACACTATTTTACACCATTTTTTTTAAATAACAATATTACCCAGATTTGAACATGGAACCTCATTTTTAATAGACATACGTCTCTACCAAATGACGGTCAAATTCTTAATTTTATAAATTAATTAATATTTATAACCACTTGTGTTTTTTCAATCATTTTATATTTTTAAAGACGTAAACCGATTTTTGATAAACTACTTGCGTTAAATGGGTCGCGTAACATTCAAAATATAATGATTTTTAAGATATGTATATTGAAACAAACTTATGGTGCCTCTGATTTGTGATCTTTTTTAAGAAATAAAAATATGAAATATAAAAACCAAATATGGTTTTGAAATTTGTCATAAGAAATTTGAATTTAAATGAATTGGAATTAATCAAAGAAAGTTGAATTTGTAAATGATGGTTGCTACATTTAGTAGGCGAAAATTCTATGAGTATACAAAGAAAGTTGAATTTGTAAATGATGGTTGCTACATTTAGTAGGCGAAAGTTCTGGTTGCTATTAAAAAAAAATACATATCTTATGACTAGTAACATACCTAAACACCAAAAAACATTAATGTGCAGAAATTTTAATAAAAAAGGCAAAACCTTGACGTAAACCTACCCTTGGCACATGTAAAACTCGGTTTCTACCATTTATACATTAATATTTACCCGTGGAAAAAAAACCATTTGTAATTCACCCTATGGAAAAAATGACACTGAAACGATGATAAAAATAAGAAAATCGCACGCTTAAGTAAACACGTCTAAATGTACAGGTTCAGTTATATTAAATAAAAAAAGAATAAACATATTGCAAAGGTTGATTGATGAGCGGGGGTTTAGTTACCTATATTAAAGTTCACGGGTTAGTGTAAATTGGTTAAAAAAGGGGGAAAATAACTTTGTTAAATTTGTAAAAGATAAAGGGTGTATATGAAAATTTCACTAAAAATAATTTACCCTACTTTCTTAGGCACCAGTCATTAGGGATGAGCACGGTATCCGTTCGGTACAGAAAAACGGGAAAAGTGGGTACCGGTATCGAATATACCAGTTCGGTACCGGTATTGGTATTTACCGGTGTTTTACCCGTAAATACCGTTACCGTACCGGTACCGGTACCAAAAAACGGGAAAAATGGGTACCGGTACTGAAGATCCTAAATCTGAGGTCGGGGCCTGAGATTGATGTTTGAACCTTAAAAGGGGATCGAGGACCTGAACCTGCAAAAGAGAAAACCGTTAGACTCGTCGCAGAGATGGGAGGGCCCCTCTACGATCACCCTCCAGCGTGAGTATAAGTATTTGATAGAGAGAGAAAGTATGACGAAGGTTCAGGAAATCGTAGTTAGCTTGTACTTTGATGGGGTATTTATACTAATCAACTGAGATGACATCACCCGACAGGACGCACTTATCTGATGGTCCGTCTTCGGTGGTTTGGGGAATGGAGGTCTTTGGGACGTACATCCCGCTATGTTACGGTCCGTCCTTCAGGGGGAGGTCCGTCTTCGGTTATGTATCTTCAAGTCCCAAAGTTTATCAAGTTCAGGTATGGGCTTGGTAAAGTTTTAAATAGTGGGTTTTGAACGGATGACGTGGAGCCACGTGGCGTCAGTGAGCAAACGTTTCGACGGTCAGTCACCAACCGGTGACTGTATCTTTCCCTTCCTTGGGGATTGTAAACGGCGCGTGATGGGATGGCCTGATGGGACTGTCCAGCTGTCACCGCCTTAGTCTCTTCTATAAAAGGCGTTTTTCATTTTCACTTTTTTACTTTTCACCTTGTTTCTCCTCGGAGCTTTCCTTCTGTGTTATCCTCTTTAATCCTTCTTCTCTATTCATCTTCTTCTACAAAAAGGTGCGTCTTTTTCTTTAAAGTTGGAACATGGCTCCTGGAAAGGATAATCTTTCTGAGAGTGTGAGTGTTTTAACTCAGAGGTAGTTGGATAAGTTTATCTGGGACTACCGTATCCCTACTGATCTTAATTCGGTTCTTCCGGCTAAGGATAAGACAATATATCCTTTTCTTCCGGGGAAATTCCCTTTATACACTCGCGTTTGCAATTTTGCAAACTACAGGGTTCCCTTTTCGAGATTCTTGATAAAGGTTCTTCGATTCTTTCGGGTTCACCTCTGTCAGGTGAACCCGTTCGTACTGAGTCGAATAAACCACTTCGAGGTTTCTTGTAGGGCCCTTAACCAGAAACCGGATTTAAACGTTTTTAGATATTTTTATGAATTAATAACTGCCGGTGACTAGTATACGTTAGCCCACCGGAAGGGTATTCCAAGCCCGGCCGAAGATGAGAGGTCCAGCCTAAAAAATTGTAAAGACAACTTCTTTTGGTTAGACGATCGTTGTCTTCCGCTCGAGATGGTGTGGAGGTTTAAAGATCAGTCTATGATCTTCGGGCTTGGTGAAGATTTTGTTTTTGACCATCGGTTGGCTCAGGATCTGGTTGATATCCGATCCCCCATCCGTCCCCTTCCTGAACACTTGCTTTTGTTGGGATGGGTCTTTTATGTTTGGGGCCGAGGGGATAGGGAATGGCCGGTGATCCGTAAGAAGGGTGAAAGTAAGTTTCCCGGCCTCTTGTCCTCCCTTCGGCAATTTTTTCTTTAATATTACTCTAACTCTTTTTCTCTGGTTTGCAAGGGACGAGATGTCGCTTAGAGACGCAATTAAGGTTCCGAACTTCAATAATCTTGATTTTGACGAGTTGGCCGAAGATGTGGAACCTTTTTTGAAGCAGACTTCTTCATCGGCTCAAGAGATCCGACCTCCTGCTGACCCGAAATCTTCCGAGGCCCCTGCTATTGGGACTATCTCTACCGATCTTGGGTCCAAGACGGAGAGAGCAGGTTCGTCTGGCGCTCGAGTCCGAGCGGATCTTTTATCGGTGGATTTTGACAGTGATCCGGAAGTAAGAGAGTTGGATCGTGCCTTATTATATCCTCCTTCAGATGTTGCGGCCAAAGGAAAAGGCGTTTCTCCGGAGTCTGGGCTGAAAGGTCTCATTCGTAAACAGAAAGCCGACGTCTCTCAGATCAGGTCTTCCATTTCACTTCCAATGCCGAAATTGGTTAAGAAGGCCAAGAAAACCACATCTCCTTCTAGCGATAACTTTTTAACTGACCTAACCGAGCATTTATCTGGTGAGAAGTCGTCCAGAGAGGAAGCTGCCAAGGCTGGATCTACTCCTACTCCTCCTTTTTCTGGTGGCTATCTTCTGGTGAACGAGACCGAAGCTATGGATACTGAGGAACCTGCGGTTTCAAGCAGAAGTGAAGGGAAAGCTCATGGTGATGTGAAGGTGGTGACTTTTTCAGGTACAGTTTTGGATTCCTCTTTGGGTCTGAACTGCTTCCTTGATGATGGGGAGGATCAAGTGTCCTCTCTTCTATCATCTTGGTTCGGACCCGAAGTGATGCCCTTCTTTCGTTATGCAGATGTTTATCTGACGAGATGGAGATTGATCCGGCCTCGGCTGAGGAGAAATCTGTTCCGGATTGAGATATCAAAAACCGAGTTTCAGTGATGGACGAGCTTACGGCAAGGATGTTTTTGTTTAACATCAATACTCCGCTGGACCATTCTCGGAGTAGAAGGATGAAGAGCCAAGATCTGGGAGTTGCGGTACTAGCTAATCAAGCTCAGTCGAACGTATATGTGACAAAGCTGTATCATAGGTGGGTGGAAGCGGAATCGGTGAAGGAGGATATGGAGAAGGAGATTACCTCCTTGAAACGTAAGATGCAAAGAACTCCGGACACCGAGAAGAAGCTAGCCCAACTCTCCCAGGATCTGATTGTTCAGAAAGAGAAGGTGAAATCTTTGACAACCCTAAATCAATCCGCCCAAGCTACTGCGGCTTCCGCCTCTGCGGAGAGAGATAAAGTGGTGGCCGAGCTTGAAAGCTTCATGACGTCTTCAAAGGAGAAAGACAAAGAGCACAAAAGGGTGTTGGCCAAAATGGAGGAATCCCTGTCAAATGCTCGTGCGGCTTATGAACGGATGCTTGCAGGTCCGACTTCGTTCTTTGTTTATTTTGAATTTCTTCTTTATATTTTTTCTAACATGTTTATTAGAATGGGATGCC
Organism: Helianthus tuberosus; assembly: GCA_030545235.1. Taxonomy (NCBI): domain Eukaryota; kingdom Viridiplantae; phylum Streptophyta; class Magnoliopsida; order Asterales; family Asteraceae; genus Helianthus; species Helianthus tuberosus. The sequence continues at coordinate 211,240,924 of CM060423.1, forward strand.
CATAAAACAGGAGAAGCCGATTTGAAGGCTCATATGGAGGAGATGAACGGGCATCATAGGGCCGAGGTTGCAGAGCTAAGGTTGGAGAATGCAGATCTGGCCGCGAAGATGGAAGATCTTCAGGCGACTAAAGCTTAGCTTTTGACAAAGGGTGCTCAACTGTTGGCGAAGAACGTTCACAAGGGACGGGAGATGACACAGGTCGTAGCCGCTGTTAACAATGCTATGAGCGCTATTGGTGTTAATTTCGGGGTCCATGGTGGTTACCTTCATGCGTTGAAGAAGAAGACTCCTTATGGGGAAGTTCCTCTGATCAACCGGAATGCAAAGGCCCGAGCTAAACATTGTCGTTGCTTATTTTGACTCTCTTTGCTTTCCGGTAGTGAACAACCTTGCAAACTTTGTGAATGAGCCTCTTCCCAAAATTCAGGAAGCTTTGTCTTTCAAAGAGCAGTCTGCGGTAGAAAATTGAAGTGGACATACCCGGCTCCTTGGGGTTTGCACTTTAGATGTTTTTAGGTAACTAATGTTTGAAGGTGGATATATCCGGTCATTTGGGGTATGCACCTTTTAGATTTACCTTTGTAACTATTTTTGGCTGTTTTGCCGATTGTAAATGTCTGACAATTATCCTACTGAATGGTTTAAGTAATTTCCAGATCTTTTTAATCCGGTGATTTTTGAGGTAATCATCTGTTTGTATAAATCATGCGTCCATGTTTTATTTTATGATTGCATTTTAGTTTTTTGGGAACATTCATATATTCATACGGAACCCGTCTTATTCTTATACTTAAGATAATTTTATTGAAAACAAAGGACGGACGTTGGCCAGCCCGTCTTTGTTTTTTAGGGCTTGGATCCCTTGACTGGCCAATTAATAATACATATGCTGCAGCTTTTTATAAGAAGGAAAGTTCATGTATTTTATTTAATAAAAAGAAGTTCCGGGGCAGATCCCTCCCGGATATTACAAGTTCGACAAAATAAGAAAGGTGCGAGCATTACCCTCTGCATTACATTGAAAATAATAAACTCTTATTCTAAGCTATCAAAGCTCTTCTGGAGTCTAGTAAGTGTTTTAGATATAACATCTTTTGAGATGCATCACATTCCAAGTATGAGGGACGGGGGTTCCAGCAATTTTGACGAGCGTGTAAGCTCTATTTTCTCTAGATGCTTTGACCACGTATGGTCCTTCCTATTTTGGGGCCATCTTTCCTGTTCCTTCGGCCAAACTAGCATCATTCCTCCGCATCACATAGTCTCATTCTTTGAAACGAACCTTTTTACCTTAGAGTTGTAGTGCTTTTCAAACTCTTTTTTGTATTTGGCCTCTCTGATGGCCGCGAGTTCTCTTCGTTCCTCGGCCAGATCACGGTTTAAACGGAGCTGATGCTCATTTTCTTCTTGACTTTGTACCATACGGGGAGTTGCCATGCCTACTTCGGCTGGGATGACAGCTTCCGAGCCGTAGGTCAAGCTAAAGGGAGTTTCCCTTGTGCTTGTTTTTGGCATCATGCGGTGTGCCCAGAGGACGTGCGGAAGCTTATCTGCCTAGGAGACCCCTTCTTTGCCCAACTGTTTTTTGATGCCTTCTACGATGCTTCGGTTGGCTCTTTCAACTTGCCCGTTGGCCTAGTATGGGCGACCAAGGCAAAACTTTGTTCAATATGCATCTTCTCGCACCAAGTCTTGAACGGTTTTTCAAAAAATTGTTTTCCGTTGTCACTTACAATGCAAAGTGGCATCACGTACCGGCATACAAAGTTCTCCCAAACGAAATGTAACACTCGTCTTAGTTATCCATTATTTTAATCATAAAATACGGGTCTTTTTAAAACAAAATGCCTACTTAGCAAAACTTAGTTAATAAGTTAAGATGTACATTGTTTTAGCGAATCATCACAACCAACTATCTAGTTTAAACATTCACATCTACTAGTGTTTACAAAATATCATTATCAAGACATGTTTGGATTAGTGCGGAAGCTTCAAAAATGGTGTTCGGTTCTTGAATTCACGCTTGATCGGCATCCGATACTAACGAGCATCACCTGAGGTCAAAACCACAAAGATGATTAGTTTTGACATTATTAACCGAGCCTAGATAAGCCCTAATAACAAATACATGACAAAAATAATAAAATTTTGATCTTTATAGCTGTCGCGCCACGCACAAGACTTGGTTAGATCATTCGCGTGCCGCGGGCGGCCCCGCGTGTCGCGCCAGTTCCCTGTGCCCCCGTCGCGTGGCGCGGGGGTGAGCGTTTTCCAGCAGGTCCCGTTTCTGGACCTGCATTTTTGCCCAGCTCCGAAATTTACAAAATTTCTAACTTTAAACCATCATAACTTTTTACTCGGTTGTCCGTTTTAGTCGATTCTTTTTCCTATGAGTCCGTAATAAAATTACAGATCTAACCAGGTAAATTTTACATAATGCAACCTGAATTTCGAACGCTTGGTTCACAAATTCCTTGTTTCAATTATCCAACCCATTAGCAATATATGCAAAGTACCATTTTTCAGTTCTAAGACTTATTGGACATAATTACCCAAATCCCCGGGCTTGTAAACCTTGGCGTATCCACGCCATTACATGGCTTTAGGCTCGCATTAGAACTTAATGCTTGTTCCTCAAAATTCAAGCATTCCATTTCAAGCGACACTTACAATTTATTTCCTTTGTTTGACCCGATATCTCGGATTCGTAAATTTAAATTAGCATAACCAATTCATTGGCGTAGTACTATCCAACACTTAACGCAATGTGAGACTTTCAAGTCTCTTCACCCATGATCCTTTTAAAAGTATCATTTTACCCGTTTGGTTGACGAGTGAAGACCATCACCTTGATGACGAACCAAACCATTTCCAACCATTATTTTGACCCGTTTGATATGTCGAGCGAGTTTCATCACTTCAAAGACACACCAAACGTGTATATCACACTACGACACCATTTATACACTAAAATCAAACGTTTATGCATAATGTAACGGGACTAAAGTCACGTACCTCTAGAGCACACCCTTCAAACGCGTATCCTCTCCGGCTTATCCGCTTGACGATCTGGATTCTTTGCCTAAAGAGTTCAATTCACAATCAATTTAGAACTCTTTTCAAAATCATTAACGCATAATTCTTTATAATAATCGAATCTGCATTTTCATCCGATTTTTAACATTTTAATCCTCACTTAGGCATTTTAACAAACACCTAACGGGTCAGATTTCTACATAATCAAAATCAAGTTCATGACTTGAAATCTTCATCTAAATCAACTTCAATTAGGCAAATTTACACATGTTTTAACTTCCATATTTCAGAAATTACTTCATAAAACTTAGATTACACTAGTACAAGAATCATAATCCTAGTGTTTATCAAGTTTCTACAAAACCACTTATCACCTTCAATGGTGATTATGAATTTCACAAGAAATAGGCAAAATTACAACAAGTAATTGACTAGGTTTATCCTTTAGACACTATATCATTCAGAACAACTATCATGCAACATCAGATTCGAATTCCCATGTTCACTCAAAAACTTTAGATGAGAATTTTCTACAAAATTTACATACCTTATGATCCCTTTCACTGAGGTGATCACTAATCTATGCTCGGATTTTGATTTGGGACTTAAATTGGTCTTCAATTTTGATCAAAAGCATGAACTAGGGTTTTGGAGAGTTCTGGTCGCCCCCCTGCGTTTGATCGATCTCCAGCACACTCAAATGTGTGTTTTGTGTTAATTAAAAATGTTTTTATTAAATCAAGTTTCAAGTTTAACACTTTAGCCCCTCTATTTCTCCTTAGTTTATATTTTGATTGTTTCAATCCCACTTGTGAGTTACTACAAGGATTCTAACTAACTGGGTTATTTAATCCTAGTTAGTTTGTTCTTGTTTATTTAGTGCTTTATAATTTTAATATATAGTTTTATATCTTCGGGGTGTTACACGAAACGAAGTATCTGATCGCCGGTGATGGTTCGGAGAGGTTTGGCTTCGATCCACTTTGTGAAGTAATCAATTGCGACGAGCAAAAACCTTACACCTCCGGTGGAGACGGGGAAGGGACCAACAAGCTTGTTTTTTGCAAGGGCCAGGCCGATGTCACAGGTACGAGGTCGTTTTTTGCACGATGGCTGACCGGGGCATGACGCTGACAATCTTCACAAGCTTGTAATTCATTAACAGCGCTCTGATGCATTCCCGACCAGAAGTAACCGACGTTCATGGCCTTGGCGATAACCATCCTCTGCCAGGAGTGGATGTCGCAGATTCCCCAATGAATTTCTCTGATGACATAGCTGGCTTCTTCCGGTGTCAAACATCTTAGGAGCGGACCCAAGAATGTCTTTCGGTAATGTTTTCCGTCATGGACTTGATACTGAAGCGGTTTGACCTTCATCTTTCGTGCTTGAGTTTTATCCTCCAGAAGTTTACCATTTTCCAAATAATCCAAAATTGGTGTCATCCACGACTCTTCTTGCACGGTAATAGACATTATGGCTTCACCTGGACTGATGGGCGGAGCTTGCAGAGTTTCAACTAAAACTTTCTTGGACAGGTGACAGAACGTGACTGAAGCCAACTTGCTTAAAGCATCGGCTTTTTTTGTTTTTGCTCTTCGGAATGTGAACAATCTTGCACGAATCAAATGTGGCCATCAAACTATTTACCTGATTTAGGTACCGGATCATGTTTTTTTCTCATGCTTCGTATTCTCCGTTAACTTGATTTGCAACTAACAACGAGTCGACATGAGCTAGGACGGAGCTTGCCCCTGCCTTTGCGGCGGTTTGGAGTCTGGCTAGGAGTGCCTCATACTCCGCTTCATTGTTTGATGTTTTGAATTCAAAACGTAGAGCGTAAGTGTACCCTATCCCTTCAGGATCTATCAAAATCAGACCAGCTCCGGTTCCCTCTTTACTATAGGCTCCGTCCGTGTATAAGTTCCAGACCTTTGGGAGCATGGGTTTTTCTTTGATGCTTTCTCCGGTGGGAACCTTAGTAAGGAAATCTGCGACCGCTTGGCCTTTCACCGGACCTCTTGTTCGATAAGTGATGTCGAAAGCGCTAAGTTCTATAGCCCATTTTGTAAGACGTCCGGAGACCTCAAGTTTTCTCAGGATCTGATGGATCTGGAGATTAGTTTGCACCTCTATGTTGAAGGCTTGGAAGTACCTTCGGAGCCTCCTTGAAGCATGTACTAGTGCAAGTTCCAGTTTCTCGATCATCAGATATCTGGTTTCATAATCCTTTAAGACACGGCTTACGTAATATACTGGAATTTGAGCTTGATTCCGGTGTACTACGAGTACCGCACTGATGGTAAAATGAGAGGCGGACAAATATACGGTGACTGTTTTGCCTGTTATCGGTGCAGTCAGGGTAGGTAGCGACCCTAAGCAGATTTTCAGCTCCTGAAAAGCGGAGTCAGCTTCCGTCGTCCATTCAATTTGACCCTTGTCGGTGCTTTTTTTAAGACGTTCATGAAAGGAATGGTGTGGTCGGCAACTTTAGAGATGAAACGGTGCAACACCACTAGCTTGCCATTCAGAGATTGAATTTCCTTTACCGTCTTCGGAGGCCGCATGGAAACCGCAGCTTGAACTTTATCCGGATGAGCTTGAATTCCGGACTCGGTTATCCATACTCCTAAGAATTTTCCCTCTTCCAGGCCGAATGAGCATTTCTTCGGATTTAGCTTGAGATTTATACTTTGAAGCCTGGTGAAGGTTTCGAGTATGTCGTCTATCATGTTGTCTTCGGCTTCGCTTTTGATGACCATATCATCTACGTATCTTTCCAGATTCCTACTGATTTGACCCTTGAAAGCCTTATCCATTAACCTTTGGTAAGTTGCTCCGACGTTTTTCAATCCGAACGGTATTTTAGTGTAACAGAAAAAACCTTCGTTTGTTACGAATGCTGTCTTATCTTCGTCCTCCAAGGCCATCTGTATCTGGTGGTATCCTTTATACGCGTCCAGGAAACACTTGAGGTGGAAGCTTGCCAGAGAATCAATCTTTAGGTCAATTTCCGGAAGGGGGTAACAATCTTTTGGACACGCATTATTGAGATCGGAGAAATCGACGCACATTCTCCATGTGTTGTCTTTTTTGGTGACCATTAAAGGATTGGAGACCCAACTTTGATACCGCACCTCCGTTATAATTCCGGCGCTTAACAGTTTTCGTACATCCTCTGCGATATCTCTGTGCCGGGCCGAAGCCATATTCCTCTTTCTTTGGGCTACAGGCTTAACCGCATGTGATACTTTCAACTTGTGTTCGGCTAAAACCCGAGGAACTCCGATCATGTCAGAGGTTTGCCAAGCGAATACATCTAGGGAGTTGGATAACAACTTCCATAACTGTCTTTTGGTTCGTTCTGGGAGTTGTGCACCAATGACATTTTTTTGCTCCGGAAAGTCTGGATGAATAGCCCATTCCTCCGTAAGAAGTGCCGGTGGTTGTAGGTTATTCCCTTCACTTTGTCTTATTTTGGCAACGCACATGGTGGATTCGGAGTGTAAAGTTGCTATACCGGCTTCGGTGGGAAACTTTAAAGATCCGTGAATTGTTGAACTGATGATACCGAAGGCGCACATTCCTGGTCTGCCCAAAATGACGTTGTGCACAGACCTCGCGCCAACCTCCAAGTAGGTTAAGTTCACGGTTCTCGCCAGACTTCCGGTACCCAATGTGGTTGGTAGTGTAATTTGACCGATGGGTTGGACCATTTCTCCGGAGAAACTAACCAGCGACATGGATACCTGAATCAATTTGGCCTTGGTTTGCGGAGCTAATTGCTGGAAGCATTGTTGGTACATTATCTCGGAGGCACTTCCGCTGTCTACATAAATTCGTCGGACCTTGTGGCCGGCGATGATTGCAGACACGATGATGGGTCCATCTTTTACTTCTCTAGCAGTTATGGGAAGGAAATCAATTGGTTGGTGCATCCAAGCAGCCAGATGGTGGTTGGTACGCTTAATGCCTTGATTATCTATACTCCTTATCATGCAGATTCCAGACTGATTGTTTGGATTTTCTATTGGTGTGATGAGAGACTTTCCTTCATTGACTTCCTTTACGAGGTGTGACAGTTTTCCAGATCGGACGGCTTTCTCGATCTACTGTTTCAAGGACCAACAATCGTCTGTATTGTGGCCTCATGCTCGGTGATAATTGCAGTATTTTTTGGAATTCTTGTCACCTGTATTTCGGAGCTTCGGAGGTTTGGGGAAGCTGTCTCCTTCAGTGCTGAGGATTTCACTTGGAGTCTTGGAGAGATCCGACAGGTTATAGAATCTTGAACTAGAGCCTCTTCCTCGTTGAGACCGGTCATTTTTGCTGTAGGGATGCGTTCGTCCCCGATTTCCAGATGGAGTTTTATCGAAAACAGATCCTCCGTTTTTCTTCCAGGAGGACACTTTTTGATTTGTTTCGGTTGCCGAACTGCAAGAAATTTTCCCTTGAGAGAATTCCCGAGCTCGTTCCATCAACACTTCCATCGTCTTTGGGAGGTTCTCATGTAGCTTTTCAACCAACTGATTATTCTAGACCCCATGGCAGAAGCCGGAGATTCTCAGCTGATCAACTACCGCGCTAATCTGCATACTCTCTCGATTGAATCTTTCTATGAAACTGTCGAGAGATTCTCCATCTTTCCTCCGCATATTATGTACCTCGGTGATTTCTTTGGAATAGTGCCTTTGTTGGCTGAAATTCTGAAGAAACAACCTCCGGAACTCCTCAAAATCATTGATTTCTCCTTCATTCAATGCATCGAACCACACACGTGCGGCTCCAGTTAAAGTTTGTGCGAACATGAAGCACCAGGCTGGCATCAACCATTGTTTAACTCATGCGGCTCCATCAAAGTCGAACATGTGATCGTCCGGATCTGTGGTGCCGTCGTATTTCTTTACTGTGGTCGGCATTTTGAGTTTCGGCGGAAGTTTAGCATGGACGATACGAGCACTGAACTTTGACTTTGCTGTCATTGATACCGGATGATACGGTTTCGTGAGTTCTCGGGACATTAACTGTTCCCGTTTGAGGGTCCGTACGTATCGTGACTGCTAGAGATGGTCCTGTGGAAACCTGCATATAGTTGTTATAAGTTTTCACTATTGGAGTACCAGTTGTGGAGAAAGTAGGAGAGGCGAAAGTCGTAGGACCCATAGTACTTACCGGTGTTTCGTTGTGAAAGAGCCTGGTTCGTAAACCGAGGATCTGTTCATCTCTAACCTGCTGAGCTTTCAATCGTCGTAAGAGACTGGCGTTCTTGGAGAGGAATTCTGCATCAAATTCCGATGCCTGTGAAGTTGGCATCAGTGTGAATGGTATCGTTGTTCCTGGCCCTAAGCTCAAAGGAGCTGAAGCCATGGAAATGACACTTGTCAGAGCTATAGTTTGCGAACTAGCAGCAGTAGATCCCAAATTCAAAGAAGTTGGGGCCGCCATAGATCAGTTGTTTCGTCGCTCAAGAAATTCACTAAGTGAAGGACTGTGAGCTGTGAAATCGGATGGCGCCAATTGAAGATCCAAAATCTGAGACCGGGGCCTGAGATTGCTGTTTGAACCTTAAAAGAGGATCGAGGACCTGAACCTGCAAAAGAGAAAACCGTTAGGCTCGTCGTAGAGATGGGAGGGCCCCTCTGCGACCACCCTCCGGCGTGAGGATAAGTATTTGATAGAGAGAGAAAGTAGAGAGAGAAAGTAGGACGAAGGTTCAGGAAATCGTACTTAGCTTGTACTTTGATGGGGTTGTAGGATCGTTTGCACGACCAAACGAGTCGTTCAGAAGAGATCTCGTCCAATACGAAAGGCGGAAACAGACGTATCGGAGTTGTTTCAGCTGATTTACACACAGAAACACTTAAATTGTCTCGTATATTGAAAACACAACGTTTTACAGCCTGGAGACACTTCGGCAGCACTTCGCTACCGGAATCAGAATTGTTACAAATGAAATGAAGCAACAGGTATTTATAGGATAGGCATTTCGCACGAAATAGCATGACCCATTTCGTGCGAAGTCGATACAAGACTCGATACAAGACGAAGTCGACAGACATATGCACCAACAAACTCCCCCTTGGATGTCGACGAGTCTTCAGTACAAATCTTCAGTATGTCGAGCCTTCAGTCTTGATCAGTCTTCATGCTCTCTACCAAAATGTTCTCCATTGTAAGCATCCTTAAGCTTTCTTCTCTCTCCCTCTTCTCTTTCAGAATCGCAACCTGGCACTATCCTCTCTTGATCAGGTCTCTTGATTCCTTAAGTTCATCAGCACTAGCAGCTTCAATCTTGAACATATTTCCAGAATCAGAAACTGGCTCTAAAGTCTTCAAACTCCCCTTGGATTGAACCTGGCTTTAAAGTCTTCAGACTCCCCCTTTCAATAAGCTGGGATCGCAGTCTGGAATCTCGTTCTAAGATCGAATCCTGGCTCAAACTCTACTGGTGCTTTGTAGCTTTCACAAGTTCAGGTTCGTTGCCTGGCTTTCCGTATCCACAGGATCTGGAACCTGGCTTTAGGGGATGAAATTTAGCTGCTTCTACCTGCACATTCTCTACCTCATAATAAATTTCACAAATTTAAAATTTGACAAATTTAGAAATCACTTGCAGGTAACACATCAAACTTGATTTATACAATATTAATCTCTGAAGAACCATTTGTAAGAATAACTTTTCATTTCAACAACTAACACTCCCAAACCAGTTGTCCATCATGTTTAGCACTCGGAATTTTGAAAATCAGCTTTCCAACATCAGTTGTCGAAAATATTTTTGAATTTTCAGAAATTTATACTAAAACACAATCTTTTTGGATTTTTGTTTTTAAGAGAAATGCAGTAAGTAAATATATACAGACAATATTTTTGTGAATTTGTGTAAGAGGATCATATCAGTTTATGGGACAATATCACTAGCACCGTTAAGCTTTAAACATTTTAAGTTCTAAATGATTCACTTAGATTGTCAGTATACTGATCCACTTAAATTTTCACACAAAGTTCAACTGTTTTGAGATACGAGATTAGTGTTTTAATGACTTAAACTTATTCGCGTGTCCCACCTCAGAATATACTCCTGAATCCAGACTCCTATATTCAGTCTTACAGGTGAATGTACACTAGTAATATCTGTAAGGGGTTAAATGCGAGACCATGAGAGCTCAGGCTATTGCTTCCGCAAAATCAGAGAGATGATGGTTCGCTTTTCAGTGGGTTCCCTTTAGAGAACCTTTTCTTCAACATCACATGATTAGCATTTTTCAATGTTTCATCATTTTTTATGCTGAGGGCGAGCTTTAAGAATAAAGCAATGCAAAGTATTATACGAGGACTAGGCTATTGCTCCCGCAAAATCAGAAGTCCTGGTATAATACCCCAGATATCACCACACACAAAGACCTAGTATGTCAGAAATAGAAAGCCCTTCAAACAAGATTTCGGGGGTTATCCATATATCCGAGAGATGTTCCCCACGAGATAAGTAAGTATAGACTGTTAGGTTTATATCTCGAATACAATCTACTAAATGTGCAAAAACCTACTGGCACATCCACAGTGAGACCGTTTATCACATTTGACTTTCCAATTCTTTAGCGTGCTGTGATAGTCCACTGATGTACTATCATTTCCTCTTTTCACAACAAAACTCATTTTTGAATTTTTCAAATGTTTTTGGCTTTTATAGATTTTATCATGTTTTTGTCTTTTTCAAATTTTTGAAATTTCTAATAATTTTAACTCCCCCTAAAATCAAAATATGTTTCAATTTTGATTTTCCGGGAAAATTTGAAAAACAAACTGTACAAATAAAGTGACAAACTGATATGAATCGCTTCAAATCGCCATCCACTTGGCATAAACAATCAGAACTCCCCCTTACAACAAACTATTTTCCCATTATGATTTCAAAACACTTAAGTTTGTTTTAATCAAATGGTTTTTCCGGAAAATTAGTTTTGTTGATATCACTTGTAAAATCAGGGTTTCATCACATTGTTTTTCATCCACTTGCATGAGGATTACATCAAGTTCAATTTAATGACCTTGGTTAACCACTTGTAGGTTCAAATCAACCAATACCACTTGTAAATCGAAATATGACAATTTTCAGAACAACAAACAATTTTCAAGAAAAATGTCGATTCCTGATCCACGATTACCAACTTGGGAGCTCCGGCAAGTCAGGTTTTTAGACAAAGAATGGTGACACCTAAGCCTGACCAGCCTTGGGTGCTTCCGAGTCATTTTCACTCGGTGTGTAAGTTCCCTTCTTCAATTCATAAAATTCTTTAACCCTTTTACCTTTCCTTCAACCATCTTTCAAAAAATATTTTTCACTTTGCCATTGAACGCCTTTTCAACATCAAAATCCTTTTGTTTTAAATTTGCTGTCCGCAATGGTGGAAAGTTCTCATCATCCATTGGCGTCACTGATATTTCACTTTTGATCTCAACTTGTGGCTCCTCTGACTTTGTGGAATCAGATTCATCGCCAGATTTCACTTCAGATTTCTTAACAACCCAGGTTTGATTGTCAAGATTCACCTTTCTTCTGTAAAATCTTTTTGAACATTCACCAACTTCATAAGTAGAATTTTTAAACACTTTGAATTTTTCAGTTGTTGGTTCAGTTTTATCAACAATCTTTTCTTTGAGTTTAGAAACAACTTCCTGTTTGGTGTTGGTTGCCTTTGGACAGTTCCAGGCGATGTGACCAACTTCTTGACATCGATAACAGGTCATTGTCTCCCTTTTCTGAGTAGCTCCATTCTTCTCAATCTTTTGTTTTTCTTCAAAGAATGCTTTGTTCGATTGATTCCAGAATGAGCTCTTCTTTTCTTCCTCAGAACTTGATCCTGAAACAAATACAGTTTTTGTTTTAGAAATTTTCTCATTTTTATGATTTTCTGATGAAATAAAGCCTAAACCTTTCTTTTTGACATTACTATTATGGTTTGGTTTCTTTTGAAAACTGGAACCAGAACTGTAACCTTTTTTTCTTGTTTAAACGTTGTTGAACTCTTGAAGTGTACTTTTTAGATTTTTCAGTAAAATTTACATCTTTTATTTCAGAAATATTAATTTCTGTTAATTTGAAAACCTTTTTGATCTTTTCAATTTGAACACTTCTTATTGGAAATTCTTTATCAAAATATAATTTGTCAGACTCATTCAAAGTATATGCAACTTCAAATGTTTCGTCATTCAAATTAGATTTTGATAATAGAAATTCTTTATTGTAAACCCGTTTGACCGATGATTTTGAACTGTTGACCGACGAACTCGAACTTTCTGACTCAGACTTTGACTCTGACTCCTCATCCTTATCCAACACCTGATCGACCACTCTCTTTATTAACTCAGACTCATGATCAGTGTCAGACGACGCGAATGTGACATCAATATTTTCTGGTAACTCATCAATTGTTTCGGACTTTAACTTTATATTGACCACCTTTTTGACTTGTTCCTCATTTGGTTTTCTGGGAGAATACCCTTCCCATATCGGAGGCGGACACTTTTTATAATTTGCAATTTGTTTCTTACCAGTATCCTTCTCTTCCTTCTTATCTTGAAAGACTTCAAAACCTGCAACAGTTGGATAAATTCTATCAATCAAATAATCAGAACTTGAATAACTTTGCAATAATCATCTGATTCTTTCATTCTCAATCTTTTCAGTCTCCAACTCTTGCTTCAATTTTGCACATTCTTCAATATAGTGATTGATAGCCTTCTGCTTTAACATCATCACTGCATTCATCATGGTTAAAGCATCTTCTCTTTCTGAGTTTGTCTTTTGTAGACTATTCACCGTTTTGTTCAACACATCATACGACTCCTTCACATACTTGACATCAAACAACAGTTTTTCTTTCATTTTGTCAAGCTCACTAAACTTCTCGTCTTTTTCTACACAATTTTTGCATGGTTCCAAACATGTTAGACACGGTTTAGTGACTTCAACAATCTTCTCAACTTCTACAATCTTTTCAACTTCTACAATCTTCTCTTTTTCAACAATCTTCTCAACCACTTTGACTTCTTTCTTTTCTTTAGCTGCTCGTCTCTCCTTTAGCTTCTTCACTTTATCTGCAAACTAAAATTTGAAACTATCAGAAGATAAATGAAATTTTCCAATGTTTATTTGATTAATTTCCTCATCATCATCACTACTATCAGATGATGATTGATCAAAATCTGGTGTCTTTTCTGAGCTTTCTGAAGAAAGAGACTCTTCATCTTGGCTTTTCTCATCATCAGCAAACACATCCATCCACTCTTTCATCAACTCTGGCTTTTGAATGATTTATGCAATGAATGCTCCAAGATTTGAATCAGCCGGAATATATTTGTCCCAGCTAAAACCTTCTGGCAATCTTTCATCGTCTTGATTCACTAGATAAGCTTTCTTCTTTCCATCTTCAATTTGTTTAGTATTGGATGATGATGGTTGTTGTTGATGCGGCTGTTGAGCAAATGATAAATTGCTTTCCGATAGTAATCATTGTTGCCGAACGGATTCTGAGCTCCACCAGCTTCTCGATTGGTACATTCTCTCTAGAAATGTCCTTTTTCCCTGCATCGAAAACAAGTAACTTTAGATTTATCAAAACCCAAAGTAGAAACATTAGCATCACGAAAGTCATCTCTTCCGGTGATCTGCTTAAATTTCTCAGCTCTCCTCAACACACTTGCTAAACACCACTTAATATCCATCAGTTCCATCTCCTCAGCATCAATCTGATCGTAATCCTCTTTTGTCAACATAGGATTTCCAATCTTTCCCGCAACCAAACTCTCGTATGATTCTAACACGGTAACTAGCAATGCCATATGACCTTTAGCAACTTCTTCAGAGAAATTCTGACCATTCTGAAGATGCAACGCGATGTTGCAATGTAACATATGACCATTACCATTGTTTGAGCTTTGTACACTTGGATTAACACTCGAATATGAAGAAAATCCACTGGAATTGTACGAACTTTGATTGACTGATCATGATGAATTTTCTGCGCTGAAAGCAGTTTGGATCTTTGGACTCGTTTCAACATTTTGAACATTTCCTTTGTAGTACAGCTTGATGTCTTGTTGACCACTTGAATTGTTCATTCTAGCAATATTTTGTTGTTCAAGATCTTGTCCCTCTAGTTTCTCAATAAATTGTGCAATCGATAATCTACTATACTCTCCGGAATTCTTCAAAATCATGAGGTATGTACCCCATTCTTTTTGAGGTAATGCATCGGCTAATTTCTCAACCCATTCCTCTGGAGTTTTAGTAATTTCCAATCTAGCCATTGATCGAACAAGATGACAATATCTTTCAATAAGGGTTTTTGTAGTTTCGCCTGGCACACTTGTAAACAATTCAAACTCCTTCTTCAGTAATGATTTTTTACTCTTAATCATCTTTGTACTACCTTCGAATTTCTTTTTAAGTGCATCCCAAATCGAATAAGCACTACCATCATGCTGAAGTAAGATGAAAATATCCTCTTTTACAGCTTGCTGAAGTAAACTGACCATCATTTTTTCTGCCTTATACGAATCTCTCTCTTTATCTGAAAATTCCGAGATAATTTTTCAACTCTCAAATCAGACAGTGGTCTAACATACTTAGTTTCAATACTTTCCCAAGATCTAAGATGATTTGCTTGAACCCAATTTTCGAAACGCTCTTTCCAACTATGATACTATTCAATTCCCATTAGTTTAGGAGGTTTCTGTAATGTTCCGGTTTCATTTTCCATGGTTACACTCTAAGCAACAGTAACTGGAGTACTTGGGGTAGCAAACGCGTTATAAAATTCGTTGTCCATGGTTCGGTATCACAATTTTCACAAACAGCTCTTTCAAACGAAATGGATCACCCTTCAAGCGAAATGGATTCAAACGAAATGACTTCAAGCGAAATGCTTTTCAAACGAAACAACAACTTTCAAACGAAATGATGATTTCGTACGAAATGGTCAAGCGAAATGACAACTTTCCAACGAAATGGCAATTTAGTGCGAAATGAGATGATTTCGTGCGGAATGGACCAAAAACTTGTCAATTCGTGCGAAATGAACGTATGTAAACTATTCCGTGCGAAATGAAAAGTTCATTTCGTGCGAAATGTTGCTGATGTCATCCTATCGGCCATGATTTTGACAAATTGATCAGGTTTTAGGTTGATTTTAGGTCTGATTCTTTCAAGGCTTTGTTAAAACAGTGTTTCGCGTATTATGTGAGAAAATCAAGCCATTTTGTCCATGAAATCTTGTTAATTTTTGAAAAAGAAGGTGTAGAAGTCAGAATTTTGATGAAATCAAGCTGAATTCGGTAAGAACTCTTCTTCCTGAGCTCTGATACCACTTGTAGGATCGTTTGCACGACCAAACGAGTCGTTCAGAAGAGATCTCATCCAATACGAAAGGCGGAAACAGACGTATCGGAGTTGTTTCAGCTGATTTACACAGAGAATCACTTAAATTGTCTCGTATATTGAAAACACGACGTTTTACAGCCTAGAGACACTTCGGCAGCACTTCGCTACCGGAATCAGAATTGTTACAAATGAAATAAAGCAACAGGTATTTATAGGAGAGGCATTTCGCACGAAATAGCCATGACCCATTTCGTGCGAAATGGTCTGTTTCATCTATAAAACCCATTTTCTCGTACTTCGAGCCCAGATCTATCTAATCTATTACAAGACTCGATACAAGACGAAGTCGACAGACATATGCACCAATAGGGGTATTTATACTAGTGAACTGAGATGACGTCACCCGGCAGGACGCACTTATCTGATGGTCCGTCTTTGGTGGTCTGGGGAATGGAGGTCTTTGGGACGTACATCCCGCTATGTTTCGGTCTGTCCTTCAGGGGAAGGTCCGTCTTCGGTTATGTATCTTCAGGTATCGAATATACTCGGTACCAAATGCTCATCCCTACAAGTCACCGTCACCATAACCATAACCACCACCTCCACCTCCGCTTCCACCAAGGGTCGGATCTAAGGGTATCCTAGGGGGTGCATGAGTAACCTCTCAACTTTCTCAGCGACATGGGCAACCCTCGAACGAGTCAAACTTCTTATACGGGCATATCACTTCCTGGCCATCCTTTTACTATGATCTTCCTGGGTTATACGCCGGTGACAATAGATGTTGATGCACTCTCATGTGGATGTGGCATGGTGATTGGTTCGTCGGATATCAACATCACATGTTTGACTTCCTCCTGTTAAAATATGTGAGCAGAAAATGGTTAAAGGCATTGAAATATACAAGCCAATGAAAGACAACAATCAAAGAAATACAAAAGTCATCGAAATAGCTTAGTTATCAAAACAGTATGTGATTTTTTTTTTTTGAACGGCCAACAAAGATTTTTATTAAAAAAACACGGCACCAACTGAATGTTAGCACCGGGAGACATTACACACACCACTGACTTACAATCTTATACTCGAAAATCGAAGTTACACCAAAGATCCCACGTCAATTCATGCATCTTCGCCCGATTCCTAAGCCAAAGGAAGCCAAGGATTCTAATTTCCTCAAATAATCCATTAACTTGAACCTGCTTCTGGTTGAAGACCGCATTATTACGGCTTCTCCAGATGCACCATATAGTCGTCTGCACTAACGTGTACATCACTTTCTTCCATTTATATGAGCCACGCATGAGCCGAGACATGTTTACCAAATCTCTAACATCAAAAGCATACACTGGAGGAATTCTACACCACTGAGCCACCTTTTCCCAGACAGTTTGTGCAAGGCCACATGATATAAATAAATGTTCTGTCGTTTCGTCATAAGTGCCGCAAAAACGGCATGCTACCGACCCAACGTTTATGTTTCTCCTATTTAATTCCTTCAAAGTAGGTAACCGGTTCAGGAAAGCACGCCAAATCATAAAGTTTACCTTCAACGGGCTCCAGTTATTCCACGTGTAGTTGATTTCCAAGTCCGCAAAAGTTGCTACTTGGAGATGTTGGCGAAAGCTGCTAACAGAATAAATACCCGACCCATCCAATGTCCACTCCCATCTATCGTTACCTTGACCAAAAACTACATCCCCCATCACCGCAATTAAGACCTCGACCTCTAATTTTTCCGCCCGCGTACCCGGTGCACAAACCCAGTCGAACTTCACAGTCGTTACACCATTTTCTAGGCCCACCCGCTCTGCAACAGAAGCGTTTTTCTGCCTATCTAATCTATACAGATTAGGAAAAACAAATTGCAAAGGCTTCTCCATCACCCAAATATCCCGCCAAAACAGGATCGACCGCTCGTGACCCGGTATGCCCCTAAACAAATCTGCCAGAACCACACCCAGTTTTGCGAGATCAGCTGAAATACTATGAACCTGCTTCCATGGGCCTGGGACCGACAGCCGTGCCGGTATGCCGCTCCATTGTTTTGAGTTGTTATGAATACACCAGATTATTTTTTTCCAAAGGCTAGAACCTTCAATCTTAAACCGCCACCACCATTTACCCAATAGAGCCATGTTTGCCTCCTTAAGTGACCCGATTCCCACACCCCCATTTTCTTTTGGAGCTATTATGGTTTGCCAAGCCACCCATGTTATCTTTCCATGCTCCGGATCCGCCCCCCATAAGAAGTCTTTGCGTAGCCTTTCTAACTGTTTCAAGACCTGCATAGGAGCTCTAAAAAGCGAGAAATAGTAGGTCGGTAATGAGTTGAGTACCGATTTGATAAGAGTGATGCGGCCACCATATGAGAGGGTGTTCGCCCTCCACGCCGAGAGCCTTATTTTAAACACGTCAACAACCGGCTTCCAATTTTTTATTAAATTCATGTTTGCACCCACCTGAAGCCCCAAATGCTTAAATGGGAAAGACCCACTTTTGCATCTAAGGATATTCGCCATTTCTTGTATGTCTCCATCCGACACCCCCACCCCATACACCGAACTTTTGGCCACGTTAACTTTAAGACCCGAAACTAAATAGAAACACCTTAACAATCTATTTAAATTTCGGGCATTCCGAGCGGACCAATCCCCAATAAAAATGACATCATCGGCATACATAAAATGAGACAACACCGGGCCTTGTGTTCCACATACGATACCATCGAAAATCCCCAATGTGCATGCCCTCTTCACCACACACGTTAATGCTTCCATTGCCATGATGAAGAGGAACGGGGACAGTGGATCACCTTGCCTTAGACCCCTAGCACAAGCGAATTCCTGAGTCGGTGACCCGTTTACCAATACCGACGCTCTAGCATTAATGACCGTTGCCATCACCCATTTCCTCCACTTTTCCGGAAAAAGCATCTGTGCCATAATCGAATCGAGGTACTCCCAATTTAGCGAATCATAAGCCTTGTCGATATCCACCTTGAATACCATCCCTTTCCTTTTCTTGCACTTTAACCATGGAATAATTTCGTTTAATATCAACGGCCCATCCAAAATACTCCTCCCCGATACAAAAGCAGTTTGCTCTTCCGAAATTAGAATATGAATAACGGACTTAAGGCGATTCACTAACACCTTAGAGATCACCTTATTGATACAACCAATTAGACTAATCGGTCTATAGTCCGTAAGGCCCCCGGGATCGGAACACTTAGGAATCAAGGCTATGAATGAGGACATACAACCCCTGCTGATGGTCCCGTGCTCAAAGAATTCATCAAATAATTTCATAAAATCTGCTTTAAGAAAATCCCAAAACCTTTTAATGAAACAAAAATTTATACCATCTGGACCGGGAGCTTTGTCACCATCGCAATCCCACACCGCGTTCTTTATTTCTGATAACGAGAAAGGCACTATCAACCCATCCCCCTCCAAGGCTGATAAACCCTTTATATCCGGACACACAAGACCAGGTCGTCTCTCTAACGGCTCAAGAAATTTCTTGGTAAAAAATGTGCAAGTTTCATCTTTTACCAAGGTAGGGTCCACTACCCACTCACCATCGATCCATAACCCGTTAATCCGATTGTTGCTCTTATTTGCGTTTATGAGCCCATGAAAATACGCCGTATTGTCATCCCCTTCTGACGCCCAACGACTCCGAGATTTTTGTTTTAGGTCCATGGCCTTTAATCTGTCGGATTCTTGAATAAAACTTCTACATCTGGCCCGCTCCTCCAACTCTATATCTGTAAGGTCTCTAGATTCGGATGTGACTTCCAAAGTCTCCAATCTGTCAATATTCTGTTTGTAGACCCTTTCCAAGCCCTGCTTATACTTGCAAACCCACTCTTTTGCCTTATTCTTGACCCATTTAAGCTTAGTTGCAAGACATAGGTCCGCCCTGCCCGTGAAGTGAAAACCGCTGCATAACTGCTCCACTGTTTCACAAAATCCAGGAATCTCTATCCAAGAATTAAAAACCCTAGATGGAATCGGGCCAAAATCCACTGGGGTGATAGACAAAAGAATAGGACAATGGTCAGACACAAGATTAGATAAGGCCACAAAAGAAGCCGACGGCCATTTTTGCTTAAAACCATGGCATACTAGGAACCTATCCAATTTGCTAAGCTTCTTTCCATTGTCAGAGTGATAAGTAAACTTTCTGCCACTCATTTGGTACTCCTCTAACCCTGCGCTGTCAATAAACTGATTGAAAAAGAAAGCGCTAAGCTGAACAAATTCAGAATTTACCCTTTTCGATGAATCGCGCACGTCATTAAAATCCCCCAAGAACACCCATAAGCCAGGAAGGGAGTTCTTGATCCTAATTAGGTCACCCCACAAACCCCTTCTCGCAATCGAGTCGTTCTGAGCATAAACATTAACCACGTTCATTTTCTCACCCGTCGCCACCAGAAACCCGCTGATAACCAGAAAATACCTGTGCTTCACTGTCCCGGTCTTACAAAAAATAGTCGGATCCCACATGGATAGAAGACCCCCCGACCTCCCCACAGATCCGCTGGTATCATACCCGAAACTGGTCCGCCCCCAAAATCTATTGTACAGGAAGTTTGCGTTTTCTGTCAATTTGGTTTCCTGAACAGCCAAAAAGTGAACCCCATTTGCAGTCTTGAGACCTCTAACCCAATCGACCTTTCTTGAGTCCCCGACCCCCCGTAAATTGACTGCCAAAAAATTCATCGGTTCACCTGGGTATCACGTTCACCAGAAATTAATTCACTGACCTCGTTTTGGAAACCTTGCAAATTGAAGCCAACCGTGGAGCCGACATCAACAGTAATCTGAGCCTCAACCTGTAGGTCATTTGATACCACCGTATTCGCTATACTCTGCTCTGTTCCCAGTCGCTCCGTCGGACTCTCCGACGGCTCCCTAGCCATATATTGAGGCATCGCTTGGGAGACGTCAACTTCCAGGTCCAATGCATCACCGGGCACACTCGAATTTTCTCTCGCAGGCGTATTAAGGTCCAAAGAATCTTCATGATAGGTAGTCGCTCCATTGCCTAGTTTATCCCCAGTAACATCAGTTTGTCTAACTGAACTTGGGCTGCGTGTGCACCTTGGTCTCTTTCTAGACCTCAAACCACTTTCCTGGCCCATCTCCAAATTTGAACCCACATTAAACCCGAGCCCACTTTTATCAAGGCCCGCCCATAAGTTATTACTAACTGGCGCGTGAGAACCCTCTCTAGAGCACTGTGCCTCTCCACCTTTTTTTTGAAAAGCATGTGCCTCCCCACCTGCAATTAGATATTCCCCATGCACTTGAGTATCTTTTGCGTGCGTGCACCTTTCGACTGCCGCCTCTTCGGTTTCCGTAACCATAACCACCGGTTCAGTTTCCCGGCGACTGTTTTCCACCGGAAATGTAATGTCTTCGTTTCGTATCTCACCCTCCTCCTTATCCTCTTCCCCATGAACCACCGATTCCGACGATATTGACGGTTTAACCGATAAGGCTTCCAACTCCAATCGAAACTTCAAATCTTCAACTTCCATTGCCCAAGCCGTTGCACACTGTCCCTCCCACGTGACCTGGACCTCTTCACTTATCTTGTTACCGGAGCCCACTACGACACCACATATTGCATTTGAATTATCCGCCTCTTCCCACGAGAAGTTTGCCTGTTGGACCACCTTCCCAAATAGACCACCAATCTTATCAAAAAAATCATTTTCCCGTAATTGTATAGGCACTCCAATAATTTTGATCCAAGCCAATCTCTCAAAACCCAAGTGTTGGCCTTCCCACAGAACAGCAGATGCCAATACATTCTCCCATAACTCTTTCCTTCCGATGAATTCAAGCGCCATCCTTTTTTCTTTGAATATAATCATAAACTTCATGCCACCCAAATAACTTATCGGACATTCATCGTAACCCCCTCCATCTAGCATCCCCCGGATTCTAGGAACCGATTGCACGTCCATCACCTCTCCTATTACTGCCTTCATTATACAGTAATTCGGGTACATCGCGATCCTACCATCGAACTCCACCTTTTTTGTATTACATACTACACCTCCTGGCTTCCCTGTTACCGCCTCTGCATACGACGCACCCGCTACCGAACCGTTACCCCTATTCACCGGAACGTATTTCCGACCCAGTTGGTTTTGATTCGTCTTCCCCGGTTGTACCAGCATCGCCTGCCTCTTTAACCCGATACCTCCAGCTTCCACGTCTTGCACTATCTTCTGGTGGAACTTGTCAAATTTTGCGAGGCATACATTTAACTTTGCCTCGTAAATTTTGACCGAGTTCATGGCAGACCGAGTTCATGGTAAAAGTCCAAAGCCTGTTTCGATAACAAGCTTGTACATGTTCAGCTTCATTGTATTTCAATGATGTTCATCTTGTTTCGTTTGTATTTCGTTGTAACTCTGTATATGGGACTATAAATACCAGAGACAGTCCCTGTTTCAATGAGAGCTTGCAAGAGCTAGAGAGAGAGTGTAGAGAGAGAGAGAGTTGTCGGAGTGCTTGTTTTGTATAAATCTTGTACCGAAACTCTGTTGATTTGAATACACAAACGCGTTAATCGTTGAATCTTTGTATTGTGTTTACTCTCTCGCTTGGTTTGTGTCGTAACTTGGATTACGCACTCGTTACAGCATCCGAAACAAGAAATCATCGTAGTCCGAGGATCCGTATCGGGACCTACAATAGAGTATTTGAGAATTGAGATGAAAAAGGAGTGACACTAAATCGGAATTTCAGATCGTCGACGAATTTGAGAATTAAGATGAAAAAAGCGTGACACTAAATCGGAATTTCAGATCGTCGAAGAACAATGGCTGAAAGAGTGGTGATGATGAAGATGACCTAAATAAGTTGATATAACTTTATTATACAGCAGCGGCGAATCCGCCAAGCCGTAACGTTTTATAAATAACCCGTAACGAAATCGAAAAAACCTCAAATTTTTCCAAAATTTACACAAATTTTTCCAAATTTTTCCGCGCCAAGCCGTAGCGGGCGTTGCCCCCCGGCATAAGGTAGCTCCGCCCCTGTTATACAGTGTTGAGCTTTTTTTTTATAAATCAAATATAAGGCCGGTTAAATAAAGGGCTTAAAGTAAAAAAATTAAAATGAAGACAAGCTTATAAAATATTTAATCGTAAAACTTAAAATAGTAGTTTAATCTTATATTTCTTTACTAGTTTATTTACTTATTACTTATAAAAAAGAAATTAGCCATTTTCTAATTTATTCGTTTATCTTTTTATTTAGTTTGTAATTTATTATTGTTATAACTAGGTTTTTTTTTTCGTCGCACATTGCGACGAAACGGAGCAAATGATAATGTGAAACAAACTTTATTTGAAAATGTAGCACTTTGTTTAGAAAGCCAAACCGTTAGAATCGGTTTAGTTTATTATTGTACCATTTAACGATATCAAATAAATACTTTATTTTGAATATATGTTCAACGGGAAACGATACTGATATTCGTTTTTTTAGTTTTCGACCAACGTAAAACACTTATAGATATCATTTTGGTCATATCATGACTTTTTTTTTGTTAATACACAAAGTGCCGATACCATACCGATATCATAATGAATCAAACCGATAACGACGGATTACCAGCTGCAACACGCGAGAGAATTTTACTATATTCTATATATAATAATTCTAAAAAGGAATCACTGTAGCGAATCTAATAGTGATTTGTTTATTTATTTATTTATTTATTTTATACCCTCAACATTTGACATTGTCATTTACACCCTTTAGTTATATAAAAACTTATTAAATTGTCAATTTGACCCTTCTAGTTTTAGATGTTAATTTTTATGTATGTAGGTCAAATATAATATGCTTCTGTCTATATTTTTATGTATGGTTTTGATTGGTCTAGATTTTGTTAATATGTTTTCATGCTCATTTTTATTGATCTTTTCAGTTGGTTTATGTTTTGTCATATATAATTCGTTTTCACTAGGTGGAATAAACTCAAGTTACTTTACATTGAGCGCTGCCACACACGATACCATTCTTTAACATAAAAAACACATTATTTTCTTACGTGTTTTTAAGTACGTGTCGGTAAATCCAAGTTGGTTTACGTTTCCACGTAAATGGTCTACGTTTTTCATAAAATTTTATTCGAGTCAGGTCAAATATAATACGTTTTCACTAGGCGGTATATGAGTTCGAGTTATTTTACGTTTTAACGCCAATGCACGGTACCGTTCTTTAACTTAAAAAACACTATTTTTTACGTGCTTTTTTAAAATATGTTTCGGTATAGATCTAAGTTGGTTTACATTTTAACGTAATTTTTTCTCGGCAATGAGTGAGGTCAAATATAATACATTTTCATGGTTATTTTATGTATGTTTTTAGTTTGTCTACATTTTGACATAAGTTTTGTTTGGAAACAATTTAGGTTAGATATTTGACGGTACAAATTCGAGTTACTTTAAGTTTCGTTGCCGTCTCAACGCCCGGTGGGTCAAATTTCTAGTTTTTTTTTATTAAACGGTACTAAAACATAATATCGTTTTCCAATTTTCTAATTACAAAATAAATAAATATAAACCGATTTATACAAAAGGTAGGGGGTTGCATCTAATTGGCGTAGGCGTTGCTCCCCTTAAGGTCAAAGATTCGAGTGCTGTAAAAAACGAATTTGATGTAATTTAAGCAGTTAAAAATAACCAATTTATGTTAAAATTAACATATATAAATATTTAGGGTTTAACCCTTTAACCTTTTACCCGATTTAAACCATTTCAATTTTTAAGCCTATTAATATTAGGGGCTGTTTGACAACTTATGAATGGTTAAGGGGCCGTTTGGCAACCTCTGAATGGGTAAGTGCTGAACCAGTAAGAGGTCTGAATGGGTAAGAGACTCTGAACCAATAAGTGCTGAACCAAAAAGTGTTGTTTGGTTGGACATCTGAATGACTATGCACAATGACTACTTTACCCCTCTGAACTATTTTATGCTGAATTAAATGTATCTGTTTGGTCAGTGCTCTGAATGACGGTTCTGGAAGATTAATAATAATAATAAAACATTATAGAAAATCCAAATTACATATAAATCCTTCAAAATTCTTAAAAACATACTAAAATTCAACTAGAAATTAATAATTTGCGTAGAATTTTAATTTTAAACATTTCAAATTAGTTGACTAGCTATCTGGTTACGCAAAGTAGTCATATACTCGATGTCTTGTGAACCCCATTCTATGTCATGAACGAACTGCCCAACATTTTCTCCACCTTGTATTTCAGAAAACATAGTGTTCTTCCATGAGCTTTGTTTAAGGCTGCTTCCTTCACGGCCATGGAGTGTTACTTCTACAATACATGCTTCAAGAAATATTTTGTCAACACTCTTTTGCTTCCAACTAATCCTACCCCTTTTTTTGTGCCAGTTCTTTGAACATTTCAAAACAAAATAAAAGCAAGATTCAATAACGTCAAACATCAAGTACCATACAAGCACATCAATAATTAAGCACATGATCTCGAGTAGCTCGCGAGCTTTATTTTAGGCTCAAGCTCGGCTCGGGCTCGATAAGGCTCGACTCGTTTCGAGTTTTTTCTCAAGCCGATCTCGAGTAGCTCGCGAGTCGCGGCTCGTTTGCACCCCTAGTAAATGATACTGTTGATCTGGTCATGGGTTTGCCTTCATTCGCCACAGGTAAACACAGATGTGGAGAAGCTTTGTCAGTTAAAAAGATTCTTTTTTATGTTCAGTTAATGCGAATTTTGTTTTCATGGTGTAGACTCACAACACTGTTATTTTGTTTTTGATCAATTATGTTAAAGCTGCACTGACAACACGCAAAATTAGTGTCAGCTTCAAATAGTTTTATTTGAGTAAATTTTTGGGACATATATATGATTTTTAAGTCAGTTCAGAAGGAGATTTATGGAATTGAAATGTGCTAAGAGCTCCAAAGATTACTCTGTATAAATACATATAACAAGTCAAACACTAAGCTCAAATCATGTTTTTGGTCATGTAAAATTTGTGGTTTCAAGTTTCATTCAACAACCCATAATAACACAAATCAACATAAGAGAAAGAAGCACCAGCCAAAGTACGTATTTAATTCATGATTTAGTAGTTGCTCATAACATAGAAAACCATAACAGACCTCATTAACAGACATCAAAACGCACACATAGCGATCGAAGAAAGATTACCTGGTTGTGAGCGAAGATTTGCTTGGAATCTGCAATTGATGTGCTTGTATGGTGATCGCCAGAAGAGAAGAGAAGTATAGATGGAAGGAACGTGTGTTACGTACGTGGGTATTTGTGGGTATTTAGGTCTTTGCTTCTCATTCAGCGATGTTTCAAAACTGAATCGGTCAGAGGCATATGGAACCATTAAGAGGTGTCCACTTAACAAACCAAACACACTTAACTCTATCCCATTCAGATGTAGTCTCTTAATGGAATCATTAAGATGCTACCAAACAGCCCCTAAGTGTTGAACTAAGTGCTGAACCAGTAAGAGTTCTGAACCATTAAGAGCCAGTATAATGATTAACCGTTTAGAGGCAAATGTCTGACCAATTCAGATTAGAGGCCTTAACCATTCAGATTCAATATAATGTTTAACCATTCAGAGGCAAATCTCTGAATCATTTAGACATCTGCTCACGAAACAAACAATCTGAGCCACTAAGTGCTGAACCGGTAAGAGGTCTGAACCATTAAGAGTCTCATTAAAAGGTAAACAAGCAACCCATTAGTCCATGAATTAATGTTTACCCTATTATAAAAGGTCCCCCAAAAAATCACAAATCGGCCTGACGCACTTTAGGTATTTTTTGAAACTTTCTCTGTAATGACTTTTTTGTCTCTATTTTTAACGGCCAACAAATCATCCAAATTGGATACTGTCGAAATTCACCACATCGAAATTCACTCGCCTTTAAACCGGAGAAAACCCTCACCTAAGGCTAAGGCCGTGAACATTCGTCGGAAGACACGACAATGCGGTGAGGTAAAATCCGCTCAGTTCAAGGATCGAACTAGTGATTACTGATCGCTGCTTACTCGCTTAGTCTCTCATCATCACTAGGTGCCGCCGAAAACTAAATGGTGGGGCAGGAATAAAACCTGGGCCACTTGGAATATTAGGTATCTCCCTTACCACTCCACCATTAGCTCTCTCTCTAATAACTTAAGTTTAATTTATTATTTATAGAAAACTTTATTGGATTATTTGGCCGGCATTCCCGATTGTGTTCCAATCACTAAATTCATGTTTTTAATCAAAATCCAAAACGCATTTCCGATTGTAGTGGCCGGCGTTCCGGTACGGCCATATTCATTACCGGAAATTGAAAAGCCAATTGACACTTATTAGAAAAATGTATAACAGTTATGTTTACCCCTGTTTTTAATTGTTCCATTTAACTTTTCACACTACAATTGCCTCTGTGTAATCAAACAATCATAAACAAACAAAAAAGTTTGTTAAAATATATACCTATGTAATACTCAACCAAAAAGAAGTTGATCGGTCAAATTTTTGAACTGGAGTTGAGAATGAACAAAGATTATGATAAAAGATGTGTAATAAGGTGGGGGGTAGCGCGAACTGATTAAGCGACGTATAAGATTTATGTGGGAAAGGATAGGGTTTTTAGGTAATCTTAAGCGACATATAAGGTTTATATGCGAAGAAGAAAGAAAGCTAATACGAATATGGGATTGGAGAGAAAGTCTACGAACCATATATGATCAAGAGTTAATTAATATGTAGTTCTTATTAACCAATTATTGATGAAGAGTCTTTAGGATATACTTATGTGACAACTACAACTTATGTACCCTCATTTAGTTACTAGTCTACACCCTTCGCCCTTAGCAACTATTACTCGTACCTCATGTCCCCTTACTCGTAAGAGACCAAGCTTTGGCACATGTTAAGGTATATCTCACATTAGCTCAAATCTTTACCATCCTAGAGTGATTCCCTCATCCGCCGGAACTTGAACCCTTCCGTGTAGTGCATATAAACACTAGTGGCCCTATCGTTATTTGTACCCTCGTATGACAATAAGATTACCAACAGAGACTCGAAGAATAAGAGCAGGAGGGTTCGGATAACGGTAGCCAATATAGACGCTCATAACAAGATACTTCAGCAAGAACTAGATGAGGCTTGAGCCCGACGAGGGAAGTAGATTTTTGTTTTTGTGTATTGTATTTGAAAACGTGTTATGTGAACAATGTGGAATAGTTATTGTAACTGTTCGTCGATGATTAATGGTATCCTTAGGCTTAATTGCTAGGATTACGACTACTAAGTAATAATAGAACTTAATAGATGGGTTACCGAAATATTATCATATGTCATGACAACGAGGTTGTACCCGGCTATGATGAATGATCGTTGAATCTTGATATTGGGCCAATATGAATATGACTACTGTCTTAAGCCCTAAATTTCTCAATTACATATATGCATAAAGTGGCAGCTAAACTATGAATAAGTTATGACGAGGGTATATATATGTGTGTGTGTGTGTGTCATATGACGAGGTTATGCACATAAGTTATGGCTAAACTAAGAGCATACAAATGTGTATGGTGTGGCTGAACCATGATGGCTAAACTAAAAGCTTATGCAACAGTATGTGATGTGGTCGTAACCTTGAACCATAATGACCAAATAGATTACCTATTCCGATGTGCTAGAGGCCAGGGAAACCATCGCCACCAAGTTCCAACAAAAGAAAACCCAAGTTCTTTCCTTAAAGAGAAAACATAGCAACAAACAAGAATAGATGAGAACCAATTTTAGGGATTTTAAGAACCTAAGTTCAGTTATAACTTCACATTTGTACTTAACTGGTGAGAAGCAATAAGGTATGTATCTTATTCTTAAATTTAATTAAAAAGTAGTTTTTAATATGATATTAAGAGTATATATAATATTAGGAGTAGGGTTTAGGGCCATAACTATGGTTGGTGTTGGGTGGCCTAACCCTAATTTAGGCATGTACTGATCACTCATGTTTAAACCAGGTAGGGTTACCCAAAGCCAACCATGACCGACGTCTAATATTGTCTTGGTCGTGATCAAGGAACCGAGTTTGGTTTGATTATAGTGGACATCCATATACAAATGTGAGTTTTATTAATGATTTCCAAATGTGAACATGTTTGTCTTAAGTAGTAATTGTTATAAATGTACTCATGAGTGTGTAACACATGTATATAACCTATTCACACATACACATGATATTTGTTGTCCCTTATACGTGCCGCTACGACTGGATTTATCGATACTATACCTGTGGTGTAGTGGGCATTGATTGTATGATGTTTGATATCATGGGGTGACACCGTCACGAGGCCACATGTTTGGGAGCCTTATAATGACATGGGCGGGTACAAGTCATGAATGATTGAAATTAATGTGATTTACAGCCTGTGTATATTTATGAACTCACCAACAATAACTGGTGTGTCTTTTAAGCATGTGTCACATGTAATATGGCTAGTTCTTATACGTGTTGTTTATCCCAGACCTGTATGGCCGCTGAAATATTGTGTCCCAGACTTGTGTAGTTTAGAGGAATTCTTGTATCTCGGGCTAGGAACAGTCTGTTTAAGTTGTTGTATACTTTTTAGTTTCAACATTTGTACATTCCAGTTTATGTTTATAAAATAAACGTTTCTCCTGTAAGTTGGTATCAATTGTAGATTGACATTCTTATCGGGTGGGTTGCCACAGTAAAGTCACATTTCACGTGTTTTAGTTTTATGTATTAGCGAAAAGTCTAACATTTCGCATAATAAAAGGAACGGAAAGTTAACTCGGTCAATGTGATCTTTGACCTAGTTGACTTAGTGCCTAAGGTTAGGATTTCCTCTGCAAGTTAATCTTAACCGAAGAATATTCCAGAACCTATAATTTTAGGAATAGATTGTGATTGTGCATATTTTGTATATTTGGTTTCCTTATTATTTGATTGTATCTCCCCTATATAATGGGGTTTGTATTTCAATAGAAACTCATTCAGAATATCAATACCATGAACACTTTTATGGTATCAGAGCCACGGTTCTGATAAACCTCGTCGCCTTCTTCCCTCTTCTTTTTTTTAGCGCATCTAATCTCTTCCCTTTTTTTAGAGCATCTGTGTTCTTTTCTTTTAGAGCATCTGTTCTTTTTAGCGCATCTATTTTTTTAGAGCATCTGTTTTTTTAGAGCATCTGTTTTTTTAGAGCATCTGTTCTTTTAGAGCATCTGTTCTTTTTAGAGCATCTGTGTTCTGTTTCCTGCCAAACATGCCTAAATCCGATACTAAACCTGAATCCTCAAACCCGAAACCCACTACTCTTCACCCAGCCTATTCGGTTACCAACATCAATGCCAAAATCCGTACACTAGATGGTACGAATGTCACGTACTCCAACTGGGTTAAGCTTTTTAACCTCATGTAACAGCCTACAAACTCGCGAACCATATAGATGGCAGCCCACCTCCTGCAATGACAGCTCCAGAATACGACCTATGGAAGGAACTTGATGCCCTTGTGATGCAGTGGATCTACAGTAATGTATCGGATGATATTCTTAAACGCATCATTGATTACAATACTTAAGCACGTGATGCTTGGGCCAAGTTGGAGAAAATATACCTTAGCAATAAAAAGGCACGGGCTGCTGCACTCGAGACAAAATTCTGCAATATGACACTCAGTGCTTGTGCTTCTTTAGATGCTTATTGTCAAGAACTTCAAAGTCTGGCCGCCCAACTCGCCGATGTCGATGAACCCGTCTCTGACTCTCGGTTGGTGTTACAGCTGGTTCGTGGTCTTCCTCCTAAGTACAACACTACTGCTTCTTTCATTAACAACAAAGATGCTGATTGGGACCTCGCCATCTCTCTCCTAAAAGATGATGCCATTCGTATTGAAGCACAAAAAGGGGCTGTATCTTCAGTATTGGTAGCGCCGACCACCACTACATCTTCTGCTCCATAGCCGGCCTCTGACCAACCACCCGAACACAACAGCAGCAACCAGACCCGGGGACGCGGACGCGGCCGCGGCAGAAACGACTCCAGGGGTGGCGCCCGCTACAGTAACAGGGGCAGCTCATCAGGCTACGACCGATCTTTTTGGACTGCTGGTAACCCTTCGGCCTACAACTCTCCATACCCGAATTGGGCCTGGTGGACCACATCCCCACGCCCTTATCCAACACAGAACAACTGGTGCCCCAATGCTCCTCCTTCTCAGACCGCACCACAGCAGTCCCCGACCCACTTTGCCGGGTCAGGCCATTACTCATCTCCTCAGTTCGGGCCACAACAATATGGGTATGATGCGTTGTGCCCCTCTGATTTAAGTGCAGCATTTAATAATTTGCAGATGAACCCGAACGCCTCGTGGAATAATGACATTATGGATACTGGAGCAGGCTCGCACTCGGCACGCGATCCAGGTAAAATTGTTATTCCCAACTCTTGTCCTGTACGCAGTTCAATAATGGTCGGTAATGGCACTTGTATACCAATTAAAAGCACGGGCACTGGTTTTCACACCCTAGCCAACCGAACCTATATTCTACCTAATGTCCTTTATTGCCCACACATAATTAGAAACCTTATTTTTGTACGACGTTTTACTCGCGATAATAATGTGTCTATCGAATTTGACCCGTTTGGTTTTTCTTTGAAGGATCTCTTCACTAAACGGACTCTTTTAAGACACAACACTACCGGGGACCTCTATCCTTTCACTCCGCCTAAATTACCTCCACAAGCCTGCTTCATCACCACACCATCCCTTCCTGGGCACGAGCGTCTCAGCCACCCCGTGAAACACCCTAACACGTTTTAACCAAAAGAGACGCAGCGGAAAATACCGACTCAAAAAAATCTTTCTTTCTTATCTATATTACATACTTGGAGGTTCATTTCTAAAATGTCAAACACTTTCTTGAAAAGATTTACAACCTTCATTCTTAATTAACGCATCAAATGTAATATATAAATACAAGTCATGTGACTGCTCTTCCCGTACAATCCTTGCTCTTTGACTCGATCTTCAACCTCTTAGACTCCATAATGATGTTAATTCCGTGCAACCTGCAATCACCACATACATGCGCATCATTAATATTTGGTGACGTCATTCATAATCTAAATATACATAATTAAATGACCATGCCACATTTTTTTTCTACTCATGCTAATCCTTTCGATTATCATTCCAAGTACAATCTTGCATCCCAATCATTAAATCTTCATAAGGACAACGATAGTATACCTGCATTTTCATTTCATTCTCAAAGCACTTGATTAGTAACGTTAATACTCAAACGTATTGTAGCCATGCATACATGTATACAAGCTCTATTCTTTCGTGTACAATCAATCCCACTTCGTGCATATACACACACATACGTATATTTATACACACACACACCTACATACATACAAGTTCTTACATACCACTTACATTCCCATATAATTTTACTAACATATCCTAGTCACAAACATCCATATAAATAAGTCTCATACGTACAAACTTACGTGCATGTTCATTTCTATTCATGCTTACCTATGGATTCCGTCACTAACATATAGGTAGATCTATACACATACATATCTCCAAGCTTATTTCTTTCCCACACATACTTTGAGTGAACATTCTTGCTCATGAGTGAACATTTCAACTGTTGAGTGAACATTCTTGCTGGCGAGTGAACATTTCAACTGTTGAGTGAACATTCTTGCTGGCGAGTGAACGTTCTAACTGTTGAGTGAACGTTCTAACTGTTGAGTGAACATTCTTGCTGACGAGTGAACATTCCAACTGTTGAGTGAACATTCTTGCTGACGAGTGAACGTTCCAACAGTTGAGTGAACATTCTTGCTGACGAGTGAACGTTCCAACTGTTGAGTGAACATTCTTGCTGATGAGTGAACGTTCCAACTGTTGAGTGAAGATTCTTGCTGACGAGTGAATGTTCCAACTGTTGAGTGAACATTCTTGCTGACGAGTGAACATTTCAACTCTTGAGTGAACATTGGCTGTAGATTATGGCAGCTTGCTGTTGTTTCCCCTTGTCTGCTTGGCCGTAAGCTACGACCGACCTGCCGTAGCTTACGACGGGTTCTTTCACTCTAACCCTTCTTCCTTTTTAATTTTCACAAGACAACCATTAGATATCTGAACTTCCTTCTTCCACATTTTTCATGCTTCCAAGACGTAACACGACCATAATTCAAGCCCCCATATCCTTTTACCACTTAACCCTAAGATCAACCATCTAACGCATCACGCTATGTTTCTTTCTACATTTTGACCCGTTCACTTCTACCGTGTAATTCCAACATAAATGACCACCAACGACTTACCATATTAACTTCATTTATAAATAAGAAGTGATTCCGAAAATCACTTACCTTATGCATCCGTGTCCGTATCCGCTTCCTTGCCTCATCTTGGCCCGTTAGCCTTTCGTGCTTGATTCCATCTCGGCATGATCCCTATACTTTCATGTCATCGCAATCACATTCTTGTTAGCATACATGATTGTACATATTAACGATCATATCAAATGCATATCTCACATTTGACTTTCATTAGTCAATTCTAACGCATATTCCCACAATTATATCTTTTCAACTCATATAATTGATCACGTCATCACATATAACACATATCGATATAACACGTACCATTTGACACTCTATAAAATTACAAGTGTGACAACAGCCTAACCTTGCTACTTATGCACAATTGACTTTCAGAAGTCAACAGTTTATCATATGAACTTTCTACTTAACCTCATATATCCGTGTCATCATATTAGCCTATACTAATGACATTATATACATTTCAAACTCATGATGTAATATGCTTACAACCACATGATCACCAAATTATATACACATACACATACACATACTTTCACATGCTAATGCTTTCATTATCTTACATTTGACAACCACATTCAAGGTTAGTCTATATAACATAATCACAACATCATTATTTACTAGCAAGTTCATATGTTATATACTTAGTGCACATTCATTTCTAAATTACCAATAGGCAATTGGTCCAACATATGTTGTGCACCTCATCATTCAAGCATAGAGTACAAGTTCTAATGCATAATTCTACCCAATCATATAATTAACCAAAATCCTACATGTATTCCATTCAAAACATATTTCTCATGTTTAATTATCACCGAATTACATCATCTCCACACATTATACACTTTCATCCATCATTTGCATACAATTTCATCTATTAATCTCACCTAGGCATTTCAACAAACACTTGGTGTGCGTACAACTTTCTAAGCCCATTGTACAAGTATTTCATGCCTAACCTTCCTAGTTCATACATAATTCATTAATTCTTATTACTAGTCAACAAATATCATTCACACATAGACATCAACATAGCAAATCTCTAGTTCATCCAACTCATTCATATTAAATCTCAAACCATCAAAAACCCAAGTTCTTGAACATGGGTTATTTCATTAAAACTCTTAATTGAAATGATTAGCCTATTAACACTATATTGAGTGCATCTAAACCCAAATTCAACCATTCCTTTCTTCTAATTTACCCAATTAAGAGTAATTCATAAAAACCCATTATAATTTCAACTAGGAAGGTTTTAAGAGATAATTTTTGGTACTTACATGATGATTTGAAGGTGATGAACACATTGAAACTCATGGATTATACATGCAAACTTTCGAATTTATCCTCTTCCTCTTCCTAGATTGATTTCTCAAGAGAACACACACACACACACACACACACACACACTATGTGTGTGTGTGTCGACACACACTTCTGCCCAAAAATGGGTTCTCCCCTTTTTCCAATGCTTTAATTAAAACACTTTCCATTTGCCCCCTTTTAGCCCTTGTATTTTTTGTTGTTATTTGTTTAGTCACAAGACTTCATTACTAATATCTAACTTATATTTATAACCAAGTTTACTAACTTAGTTACCTCAATATCACACCATGTAAAATAAATCATTCTTGTAATTTAACATTTGGGTTTTTGGGGCGTTACAAGTCTACCCCCCTTAAAGAAGGTTTCGTCCCCGAAACCTTTCACATTTGTACTCCTACCATTTCACTGTACTCATTTATAGGGCATACTACAATACGAATACATTCGGGATCTTGGCTAAAGGTCTTATTCATAACTAAACATAAAGGCAAGTATTGTACCTACCATCTTAAGTTAAGCAATTTACTCTTATAATCACATAAAAGTCAGAGTCTCATCAAGAGCTCTTATTAGTGTCACTTTCATTTTATAATGCTAGCTACTAGCACACTTCATCACTGGCGGTTCATTCATTGAATTCATTCAAGGTGTATACTATTACAAGAACATGCTCGCGATCATATCAAATTTAAGGTTTGCTTCTACCTTTCTAGTTAAGCATAAGACTTTTATACATTTACCATTCATGGTGGTTTGGTTTATTTCCTTCTCACACATGCATCATTCATGATATTTCATTCTAGCGTTAGCCACATAAGTTCCTATCCTTCATTTCCTTAGTTCGTATGTCGTATTCAATCTACCAATTCACGCTCATGATTCATGATTTAGACATTTTGCTAACCTCGTTTTTATTGCATAAATCATCAATCTGCGACCCGTATTGGCCTACTTCTTCATGAATCCAAGCCTGAACTGAATTGACTTCGTCCATCCATGTGATGAGCTTCCTCATCGTGCACATCCTTTTCCAAATCTACCAGCTTTACTCACCAAGAATTCTACCGTTCTTATCTATAAAATGAAAAATTAGCACATTTCATTCACATTCCTTCGAGTATGGCGTTAATTAAATCATCTTGTTTACATACTAGCCATTTCTAGATTCTTTTAAAACAGTAGTTCGTTTGACCTATTCACATTGGGTCAATACATGACCATTCTCTAACATATCAGTTTCCTTTATTCTCTCGTTCATAACAGGTCGATACATAACCATTCCTTAGCATACTATTTCCACTCGGTTCTTCATTGCATTCGGTGTTGATTCACCTATGTTCTTCCGCAATACCTTACTACTGGTATCCTACTTTACACATTGCATTTCTTACGTAATACTTTCAAATTTTTCTAAATAATTATTTACTGACATCTTCAATTTGACTTTTTAAAGTCAACTGCCACTTAGCACCTATTGTATACAAGTATCATAGCACGCGTTGTACTTACTTTTCGTTCGAACATTCTTACAAAAGTTATTTCATCCTTTCTACGTTTTTCTTGCAAAAACCCTGCATCCCCGTCCATACTCGAGCCATTCGTGTGGGTCTTAACCGTCATTCATTCTAATTCCCAAGAGTCAATTAATAATATGTCTAACACATAACTTATTTCAAAGCTCATTTCTTTCAACTAAGGTTTATTGCTACTACAATAGCTTTCATCGGTTTTATCTATTTGGCAAATCAATTACTTCATGTTATTTTACTATTACTTGCTTATCAACTTACTTTGGTTGACTTTTCAGAAGTCTAATTGTAAATACATTCTAATCTATGTTTACCAATTATCCAATTCTGACACATCCCTCTCTTGTCGAGCTATAAGCTCCCATTAAAAGCATAACCTTTATACATACCTGATGCGAGTCAAATCCACTGACTCGTTATCCATACCTTGTGTTGACTATTTCCTTCCAATTTGTGACATTACATGTCCATACATTATGCTCACCTATAAATATATGACTTGACCATTTCAAACATTAAATACCGGGTACAAATGGCAATCACAATTTGACCCGCATAACTCATTTGTCCTTTCAACCATTCTTGCATACAACACATTAGCATAAATATATTCATATATATATATATATATATATATATATATATATAAGTTTAAAACATAACTTGGATAATATCCGCCTTTTAAAGAATATTTACTTGTTTGGTCTGTAATTACTTACAAATTTGTACCTTTCATTCTTATCATTTGTTCTTACTTATTTGATTCGTACCTACTTACGAATTCAAACTTTTCATTCTTTCTTTCATTCCCTTCTATGTTTCGAATCCGCCTTGCGGTTTCTAACATATCATTCATATCCTTTATTCCTTCTATGTTTCGAATCCGTTTCGCGGATTCGAACATATCATTCACATTCTTTATTCCTTCTATGTTTCGAATCCGTCTCGCGGATTCTAGATATCATTCACACTTTCCATTATTTCTATGTTTTGAATCCGTCTCGCGGATTCAAACATATCATTCATACTTCTCATTTTGCATTTGGTACTTTCAATTCCTTGAGAGTCTTACATTCCATTCACCCTCACGTCCACCTGCTGCCTAAGTCTAACGGACATACCTGTAACAATTATCACGGTCCCACGAACGTCATATGTTTCTTGTGTACTGGCCAGGTACACAATCCACATACTAGTTTCGTGTCTTCGTGTAATCGCCGCCTTATGTCCGAAGAATTAGGTTTCAGCACGTGTAACATTTTCAAAACTTCATTACTATTCCATTATTATCTTTCATTTAAAATTTTCATTCACTTGATAGGTTTTACCATTACACACACCCACATGTTAACTTTACGTACCTGGGGTCAATTTGTCTTATTACAAGCCTTGGTGTCGGTCCTAGACCGCATCCGCGGATCATCCTTTCCAAACAATTATGCTCACCTTACACATAACATACTGTTAGTTTTCTTCAAATACATACTTACATTCACTTCTACCTTTAGGTCTCGATCGAGTCTTGGATTGTACGGGTTCCTTGTCACAACAACACACATGTTTGAGTTCAAGTATTTACCTCCTTCTACTTGATTTCTCTCAAACCAGGGCTCTGATACCAACTT
This sequence comes from Helianthus tuberosus, assembly GCA_030545235.1. NCBI lineage: Eukaryota > Viridiplantae > Streptophyta > Magnoliopsida > Asterales > Asteraceae > Helianthus > Helianthus tuberosus. The sequence goes on from CM060423.1 coordinate 211,278,269, forward strand.
GAAACACCCTAAGACGTTTTAACCAAAAGAGACGCAGCGGAAAATACCGACTCAAAAAAATCTTTCTTTCTTATCTATATTACATACTTGGAGGTTCATTTCTAAAATGTCAAACACTTTCTTGAAAAGATTTACAACCTTCATTCTTAATTAACGCATCAAATGTAATATATAAATACAAGTCATGTGACTGCTCTTCCCGTACAATCCTTGCTCTTTGACTCGATCTTCAACCTCTTATACTCCATAATGATGTTAATTCCGTGCAACCTGCAATCACCACATACATGCGCATCATTAATATTTGGTGACGTCATTCATAATCTAAATATACATAATTAAATGACCATGCCACATTTTTTTTTCTACCCATGCTAATCCTTTCGATTATCATTCCAAGTACAATCTTGCATCCCAATCATTAAATCTTCATATGGACAACGATAGTATACCTGCATTTTCATTTCATTCTCAAAGCACTTGATTAGTAACGTTAATACTCAAACGTATTGTAGCCATGCATACATGTATACAAGCTCTATTCTTTTGTGTACAATCAATCCCACTTCGTGCATATACACACACATACGTATATTTATACACACACACACCTACATACATACAAGTTCTTACATACCACTTACATTCCCATATAATTTTACTAACATATCCTAGTCACAAACATCCATATAAATACGTCTCATACGTACAAACTTACGTGCATGTTCATTTCTATTCATGCTTACCAATGGATTCCGTCACTAACATGTAGGTAGATCTATACACATACATATCTCCAAGCTTATTTCTTTCCCACACATACTTTGAGTGAACATTCTTGCTCATGAGTGAACATTTCAACTGTTGAGTGAACATTCTTGCTGGCGAGTGAACATTTCAACTGTTGAGTGAACATTCTTACTGGCGAGTGAACGTTCCAACTGTTGAGTGAACATTCTTGCTGACGAGTGAACGTTCCAACTGTTGAGTGAACATTCTTGCTGATGAGTGAACGTTCCAACTGTTGAGTAAAGATTCTTGCTGACGAGTGAATGTTCCAACTGTTGAGTGAACATTCTTGCTGAAGAGTGAACGTTCCAACTATTGAGTGAACATTCTTGCTGACGAGTGAACATTTCAACTCTTGAGTGAACATTGGCTGTAGATTACGGTAGCTTGCTGTTGTTTCCCCTTGTCTGCTTGGCCGTAAGCTACGGCTGACCTGCCGTAGCTTACGACGGGTTCTTTCATTCTAACCCTTCTTCCTTTTTAATTTTCACAAGACAACCATTAGATATCTGAACTTCCTTCTTCCACATTTTTCATGCTTCCAAGACGTAACATGACCATAATTCAAGCCCCCATATCCTTTTACCACTTAACCCTAAGATCAACCATCTAACGCATCACGCTATGTTTCTTTCTACATTTTGACCCGTTCACTTCTACCGTGTAATTCCAACATAAATGACCACCAACGACTTACCATATTAACTTCATTTATAAATAAGAAGTGATTCCGAAAATCACTTACCTTATGCATCCGTGTCCGTATCCGCTTCCTTGCCTCATCTTGGCCCGTTAGCCTTTCGTGCTTGATTCCATCTCGGCATGATCCCTATACTTTCATGTCATCGCAATCACATTCTTGTTAGCATACATGATTGTACATATTAACGATCATATCAAATGCATATCTCACATTTGACTTTCATTAGTCAATTCTAACGCATATTCCCACATTTATATCTTTTCAACTCATATAATTGATCACGTCATCACATATAACACATATCGATATAACACGTACCATTTGACACTCTATAAAATTACAAGTGTGACAACAGCCTAACCTTGCTACTTATGCACAATTGACTTTCAGAAGTCAACGGTTTATCATATGAACTTTCTACTTAACCTCATATATCCGTGTCATCATATTAGCCTATACTAATGACATTATATACATTTCAAACTCATGATGTAATATGCTTACAACCACATGATCACCAAATTATATACACATACACATTCACATACACATACTTTCACATGCTAATGCTTTCATTATCTTACATTTGACGACCACATTCAAGGTTAGTCTATATAACATAATCACAACATCATTATTTACTAGCAAGTTCATATGTTATATACTTAGTGCACATTCATTTCTAAATTACCAATAGGCAATTGGTCCAACATATGTTGTGCACCTCATCATTCAAGCATAGAGTACAAGTTCTAATGCATAATTCTACCCAATCATATAATTAACCAAAATCCTACATGTATTCCATTCAAAACATATTTCTCATGTTTAATTATCACCGAATTACATCATCTCCACACATTATACACTTTCATCCATCATTTGCATACAATTTCATCTATTAATCTCACCTAGGCATTTCAATAAACACTTGGTGTGCGTACTACTTTCTATGCACATTATACAAGTATTTCATGCCTAACCTTCCTAGTTCATACATAATTCATTAATTCTTATTACTAGTCAACAAATAGCATTCACACATAGACATCAACATAGCAAATCTCTAGTTCATCCAACTCATTCATATTAAATCTCAAACCATCAAAAACCCAAGTTCTTGAACATGGGTTATTTCATTAAAACTCCTAATTGAAATGATTAACACATTATTAACACTATATTGAGTGCATCTAAACCCAAATTCAACCATTCCTTTCTTCTAATTTACCCAATTAAGAGTAATTCATCAAAACCCATTAGAATTTCAACTAGGAAGGTTTTAAGAGATAATTTTTGGTACTTACATGATGATTTGAAGGTGATGAACACATTGAAACTCATGGATTATACATGCAAACTTTCGAATTTATCCTCTTCCTCTTCCTAGATTGATTTCTCAAGAGAACACACACACACACACACACACTATGTGTGTGTGTGTCGACACACACACACACACACTATGTGTGTGTGTGTCGACACACACTTCTGGCCAAAAATGGGTTCTCCCCTTTTTCCCATGCTTTATTTAAAACACTTTCCATTTGCCCCCTTTTAGCCCTTGTAGTTTTGGTTGTTATTTGTTTAGTCACAAGACTTCATTACTAATATCTAACTTATATTTATAACCAAGTTTACTAACTTAGTTACCTCAATATCACACCATGTAAAATAAATCATTCTTGTAATTTAACATTTGGGTTTTTGGGGCGTTACACCCCGGGAATTAAGTTTTAGATTTATTACGTCGTACATTTAATTTTTCATGTAATAAAGACACTTTGTCTCATGTTTGCAATTCTTGTCAACTTTCAAATAGTAAACGTTTACCCTTTTCTTTATCCAATTCTTTTACTTTTGCCCCGTTTGATATTATGCATTGTGACCTATGGACCTCACCTGTCCCAAGCAAAACAGGTTACAAATATTATATGGTGCATATTTACAATTTTTCCCACTTTGTTTGGGCATACCCACTTAAATTTAAATCCGAGGCCTTTCCCACCTTTGCTAAATTTCACAAACTAATTGCAACACGATTTCAAAGAAAGATAAAAGCTTTTCAATGCGATCTTGGGGGCGAATTTGATAATCATGCCTTCAAAAGCTTTGCCAATCACCATGGCTTGCTATTTCGTTTCTCATGCCCTCAAACCTCCTCACAGAATGGACGGGCCGAATGCATGATTCGTCGTCTAAATGACATCATACGCGCCCTCCTTATCCATGCAAACCTACCCCCTGTGTTTTGGGTCGAAGCTCTACACACCGCCTCATACTTACACAACATATTACCTACTAAACGCCTAAACTTCAACACATCCACCTTTGCCCTATACCTTAGGCACCCGACTACGATCATTTACGCGTTTTCGGGTGTGCTTGCTACCGCAACACCTCCGCTACTTCACCACACAAGCTTCACCCTCGTGCAATTCGTTGCATTTTTCTCGGTTATCCTCCGGATTTCCAAGGATACCAGTTCTTTGACCCAACCACTAGTAAAGTTCACATCTCACGACATGTCACCTTCGACGAATCGACCTTTCCTTACACCATACCACAGTCACCAACACTTATAATTTTCTAGACGATTCACCTCCACCCGGCTACTCCTTTATTTCGCCCTCACCACCTAATCCACCCCCCACTCATTTTCCTATCACCTATAACAGACGCCCGAGACCACCACCTGCCCCTATTCCACCACCACCACCTCCCCACCAGCCCTCGGCCCCACCACCCACGGCTCCCACTCCCACTGCCCCAACTCCCGCGGCCCTACCACCTTTGGCCCCCACAGCCCCACCTTCGGCCGAACCTGCAATCAATCACCACCCTATGACTACCCGTTCGAAATCCCGTTCCACTACCACTTTCATTCACTTTACTCCCACCTCAATCTCCCCTATTCCCAAGACCTATGCCAAGGCCTTTGCTGACACTAATTGGTTAAGTGCTATGAAAACCGAATTTTCTGCCCTACCGGATAACGATACATGGGAATTAGTTCCAAGACCCACCGACCGTCCCGTTATACGCTGCATGTGGCTTTTTCGCCATAAATTCCGGTCTGACGGGTCTCTGGAACGCTATAAAGCCCGATTGGTGGTCAACGGGAATTCACAGACGGTAGGAATTGATTGTGACGTCACTTTCAGTCAAGTTGTTAAACCGGCTACTACCCGGACAGTTTTATCCTTGGCGGTCACCAGGTCTTGGCCAATACATCAACTTGATGTTAAAAATGCATTTTTACACGGGCATCTTAATGAGACGGTTTACATGCATCAACCCCCGGGTTTTGTTGACAAACGGCGCCCTCAGTTTGTGTGTCGCCTCAAAAAGTCCCTATATGGTCTTAAACATGCTCCTCGGGCGTGGTACACCCGCTTTGCTACATTCATTAAATCCCAGGGGTTTATCAGCAGTGTTTGTGATCAATCTTTGTTCATTTTCAAGCGGGATCCAGCTAATGTTGCCTATTTACTACTTTATGTGGATGATATTGTGTTGACAGCTTCTAATGACACATTACTTCATGATATCATATGTGCACTGTCTCGAGAGTTTGCAATGATAGATTTAGGTCGGCTTCATCACTTTCTTGGAATTAAAGTTGATCAGTTTTCACAGGGCCTTTTCCTATCTCAGCAACAGTACGCTAAAGAGATTCTTGCTCGAGCTAACATGTCGGCTTGTAAACCCTGCAACACACATGTGGACCTCTCATCCAAACTTAGCGCGTCTGATGGACCGCCTGTTTCAGATCCGACACTATATCGCAACCTTGCGGGAGCCTTACAGTACCTAACATTTACTCGTCCAGATATCTCATATGCAGTCTAGCAGGTTTGTTTGTTTATGCACGATCCGCGCGAGTCCCATTTCGCCTTCATGAAGCGGATCATATGGTATATACATGGTACTCTTGATTACGGGATTCGCATTGTTCGGTCTCGGTCTCACGACTTGGTTGCCTACTCAGATGCCGAATGGGGCAGTTGTCCGGATTCTAGACACTCAACGAGCGGTTATTGTGTTTTCTTGGGAGATAATTTACTGTCATGGTCCTCAAAGAGGCAACCCACTGTTTCGCGTTCTAGTGCTGAAGCTGAGTATCGTGGGGTTGCTAATGCGGTTGCCGAAGCCACTTGGTTACGTAATCTATTACTTGAGCTTCATACTCCTTTGCGCCGGGCCTCAATCATGTATTGTGATAATGTTTCCGCCGTGTATCTCTCGGATAATCCAGTGTAGCATCAGCGCACCAAACATGTAGAGATTGATATTCACTTTGTACGGGAGAAGGTTTGCATCGGTCACATTCGCGTTCTACATGTTCCGTCTACCTTGCAGTATGCTGATATATTCACAAAGGGGCTCTCCAAGCAGTTATTTCAGTCATTTCGTTCCAGTTTGAGCGTTGGACCTTCCCACGTTCAAACTGCGGGGGAGTCTTAGCCGAAGAATATTCCAGAACCTATAATTTTAGGAATAGATTGTGATTGTGCATATTTTGTATATTTGGTTTCCTTATTATTTGATTGTATCTCCCCTGTATAATGGGGTTTGTATTTCAATAGAAAATCATTCAAAATATCAATACCATGAACACTTTCAGTTAAGTGTTAAAAGTAATTTTCAGGTGAGTTTCTAGGCCTTTCTTTGCATTTCTGTTTTGGACGGTGTGCATACTTTATGAAGTATTTTAATGGCAAAGTGTATTTTTATAAAGAAAGTAATAATATGGCCTAATTAGGTTCATATTTGTTGGAATGTAATGAAGACACATGTCTAAATATAACATCTTCTTAATTACAAACCCAACACATTAAAAGTTATCTAAAGATAAAGTGATAAAGTACAAAGTATCTATAGTATGCATATTGCATTGTTAAAGGTTAAAGGAGATGTATCGCGTTCAAAGTTATCATCGGTATCTAAAGTTAACACCAAAGTCTAAACCATCGGTCATTAATGCGTCATGCGTGTCTTTGTGGCTTACTGGTGATTGTACAACTTCGTATACTATAGTGTAGATGTTATCGATCACAGAAAACTCTTATGTTTTGTTTCATCAAGTAAAGTTATGTTATGTATTGATGTGCCTTACATGTATATTGTGTTTATTGTTTGCTAATGTTTATAGCTGCTTTTATAACCTAGAACTCACTGAACGTAGCTAAAACTAACTGAGCGTAATTGACTTTTAGTATTCATGTTAGGTTAAGGTTGATAGCTTGAGAGTTGGATTTGATTATTGTTAGAATATAAACTTAGCATATATATTGTTTATTATTATTATGTAATATTATAGTTATCATAGGTTATTATGTTAGTGGCAGTTATCAAACTAACCGACAGAGTATATATACGTAATCTCTGTGAACATTATCAGTTACCAAGATATTCATAATATCCATTCTGTTTTTCTATTTCTCTGTGCGTATACGTTCATATCAAACACACACAAACACGAGTACGGAACGATTACGATGATGGCTTCCGCTAACATGTGGTATCAGAGCGCATGGTTAGAAAACGAAGAATTAGGATCAAAATTACATGATCCTGGGAAGATACGGATGAAGAAGTTGGAAAACAAACACGGGAAGAGGCGAGAAACAAATAGCGATTCAGATTATATGAGTCCCCGATTACGCGCGATTGCAATCTTGAAACAAGAGATTGCAATAATGGAATTGCAATACGAAATTGCATTAATGGAATACGAATCGGGACGTCACGAAGATAATGGAGATGCAGGCGAAGTAATGACACGGAGAGAAGAAGACGATTCCGAAAGAGATGTTTTGGCCTGTAAAGATGTTCAAAAACTGAACGGTAAGATGCAGGAAGACAGGGACGGTTATTACAATAGAGAAGACGACAAGGATACAGAATCAAGAGAGAAATCGGTAATTAACCGAAAGCATCACAAGAGAAAACACAGGGATGATAAAGATGATAAATATGACAAATACCGTGAAGATAAATATAGTGAAGATGGTAATAAAGAAACCAAATATAAAGATGATAAATATATTGAGATCGGTGATAAAGATGAAAGAAGCAGGGACCGGAAACGCAGGCAAGATGATGATAGAGACTATCACGAAGAAGAAGAAGAGAGCGAAGGATACAACCGGAACCGATCACCGGAAACGGTATCATCGGATGTTAAAATGAAGAAAAGAAGGACGCAGGAACGGCGGGAACAAAAAAGAAAGAATGGATTTCCAGTTTTAGCGACGACAGTTAGTGACAGAAGAAGAAGGATAGCGACAGAAAACAGATCAGCGACAGAACGATTTAGTAGCACTAAATTGGCTTTAACGGCAGATCAAAGACTTTCAGCGACAAAATGGGTAATGAACAACAATATTACCGTACTCGGCATCACGAAACAAATCAAGGTGGATCTATGGACAAATCATGACAAGTTTAAAGAAAAATGGGTTTATCATCAAAGCCGACGTGACGAGCCATTACCGATGCTAAGTTTAGGGGATGGTGTTAGAATATAAACTTAGCATATATATTGTTTATTATTATTATGTAATATTATAGTTATCATAGGTTATTATGTTAGTGGCGGTTATCAAACTAACCGACCGAGTATATATATGTAATCTCTGTGAACATTATCAGTTACCAAGATATTCATAATATCCATTCTGTTTTTCTATTTCTCTGTGCGTATACGTTCATATCAAACACACACAAACACGAGTACGAAACGATTACGATGATGGCTTCCGCTAACAATTATTAAGTTGAATATCTTGGAAATTACAACATTGAAATTTAAAAGATTACGTGGCTACATAGCTAGAAAACATGAATAAAAAACTAGCCTTATTATACAAAACAAAACATAAAGGAAGACTAGATATTGGGGTAGTGGGAGGATGAAATTTACTCTATAACTACTCCCCTAAATTAACACTTGCTTAAATTCAAGAAACCACTCCGCAACATTTAATGGACCGGGTCAATCTTCTTTTGGTTTGGTATACTTGGGTTAAGGATTCTCCAAACCCGATCTGCGGGAAACATAAACTTGCAATGGGCTATCAACGTGAATATTAATTGAGGTTCTGTAACTTAGGACTTTGTTTTCATTACTTAACTTGAACACAAAGCAACCTAACAAAACAGAAGAGAAAATCTTCAATTGTCGAAATGCGAAATCTCTGCCCAAACAAGTCCGCGGTCCGGCCTGTGCATGAATAAGAAACGTAAAAAGGTTGATTACTACAATTTACACATATTATCAGCATATTCCTTATTTGACAAACAACATATAATGATTAGTTAACAAAACACAAATAAAATCTTTGGGGTATCTTTGGTATAGGAATAGAAATAAGAAGGGCACTGTGGATAGATTGGTGTAAGTTTTCTTGTATATGATGTAATTTTGTTCTAGGCGGTTCTTCCTACTTGGAGATTCCGCCGGTTTTGTGTTTTATTGAAGTTCGCCTTTCAAAAAAAAAAAAAGTTAACAAAACACAATTACTCACACCTTAGACCAGACGGTATGGGGGCCGGCTTAGGCCCGGCGCCGGTCCCCCACACCGCCCCCCTCGGCCCGGCGCGTCCCATTCGGCTCCCACTCGACGATGTTGACGGGCCTTGAAATTCAAAAACTAGCCGTTGAACGGCTATGTTATTTAATAAAAAAAAAAAAAAAAAAGATTTCACCCTTTTCTATAATACACTCTTATGTTATACCATTTTTCACAATTTTCTCCCCACTTTCAACCCAAAACACTCTCATTTTTATACCATTTTTTTATAAAAAAATATATTTTCATCCACAATGGCATCTAATTCTTGGTGGTACTCGTCTTCGGAGGAGGAAGAGGAGATGTTTTACGCAAACGCTGTGCTAAGGGCGGGGACGGTGACGAAGACAATAGCGAGTAGTGTAATTTTTTTTAGGTTATGTAATTTTTATTTATGTTATGTAATGGATTTTATTATCTTTTTTATGTCTTATTTTAAGTTTAAATTTTTTATTGTTTTTATAAAGTTAAACAAATAAAAAAGATAAACAATAAAAATTAAACAATAAAAGTTAAACAAATAAAATAAATTAAACATTAAAAATAATGTGGGATAGGCCCATCCTCCACCCCCTCAAAATGCAAGAATGCCCATCCTCCATGGGATGGTAATGTTACGCCTACGTGGCGGCCCATCCTCATGGGGATGGGGCTCTCCATACCCTCTAGCCTTACATCGTGCCCTTTTAATATGATATTACATTATACTACTAACCTGAAAAGCTGTAAATTTGAAGGGGCTCTCTTGATGGAAACAACCATCTTGATCAAGCCATCTTTCTGGTTTGAACTCGAGTGCATCATCACCCCATATAAACTTCATCCTTCCCATAGCATATGGCATATAAGCTACCACGTCCCCTTTCTTCACACTACAACCATCTGGTAGGACATCATCTGAAAAGCATACCTTTGAATCCTACATTATTTGTATCTCAATATTGTTAGTGATTAGTTGATACACAAATAAATTTAACTGTCTCTTTAATAGTGTGCAGTGGCGGTGATTTCGAGGGGCACTCGTTTTTTTTTTTAAATCCAATATACATGTTAATTTTTTTTTAAATAGTATACTCATACAACTTTAAGATAGACCCATTTACAAAACAATTTTTATGGTTTAGAAGTTAGCCCATTAACATTAGGTTTAGTGAGTCCAATACCCATTTGATTTTAAAAAATAATAATAAAAGACATTACGAAATTACATATTTTTCGAGCTCGAATGAGATCTCAAATACGCCTTTAATAGTGTGTAATTACTGTCTCGTCATCCAACCCACATGGCCGAGTTATAAAAACGTTATTTATCAATTGATTTATTTTTATTTTTAACATCTTATTTATTTATTTATTTTTATTTTTAACAATCTATTATACTATATCTTTTGTATATTTGTTTCAATCAATACATCATTCTTCTTTATACTGTCATAAACAAATCATAATTAATTACATGTTAAACTCACGAAAAATTATTAGTTGGTTTTCAATATTGATGACACTGATGGCAAGGTACATTATGTTATCATGACGATAACTGGAATAAGTTGATCAATTCTTCTTTTTTAGCTTTTTGTAAATTTTTATCATTTAGTTATGTTGTATAGAAAAGTAAAATATACTAAAGCTTCTTGCTAATAAAGTAGAGCTAAAACAAAAGTTTCATTGAAAATTAAAATTATAGATTTGATCGGTTTGCGGATATTATTAGACATAGATGATTTATTGAAAATGTGTATTACCAAGATCGGTAGGCAAAGTACCAGTATTGAGATGTACCGAGTTTGTGGTTGGGACTTTTAAATGTATACTTAACTAAAATGCGAATGTGAATTCATCAAATATTTGTTCACATGATAGTTTACATATTTACATAGACAAAAACTTTTATCATTATAGTTATTATAATACTAATACATACTCTCTTTAACATTATTTTATAAATATATAGATCTAAAGACCAAAATTTAAATAATATATTATAATCTGTTTTTTAGTATTTGATTTCGATCATTACTAAACCTACCCGTGTGGTTACACGGGTCCTACACCTAGTTAATTATAATAAGCAATTCCATATATCATTGAAATAGTTAAATTTCTTTGGGTCGGAGGCTAATTAAGAACTGAATGCATACCACTGGCAATGCTGGATAGAGTCTGATAGTTTCTGTCAAAGCTGCATGAAGATATTGCATCTTATCAGTTGTACCCTCACTCACACGAGCAGCAAAATCTGCAACATCTGTGATCTCTTCGTTCACGTTTGTTGCTTCTATGATTTCTTTTGCAACCTTATCTTGAATTTCAGGATGTTTGCAAAGCATGTAAATGAACCAACTCATGCTAATCGCTATAGGATCTTTTCCGGCAAGAATAAAGTTTAGTATTATATCGCGTAAGTACTTTGGATCGTTATCATTAACCTGAACAAACCTCGATAGGATGTCTTCTTTTTTGAGCTGCAAGATCCGCAAATCAAGGGTTGAATTAATATTTAATACCCATAAGCTAGTAGTTTAGTTTTTTTTTTTTTTTTTTTTTTTTTTTTTTTTTTTTTTTTTTGAAAGGCACGCTAGTAGTCTAGTGGTATGGTGGGTTTGGATCCTTACACGAATATTAAATTTAGATTCAAATGTAAAAAAAAATTATTGTTAAAAAAAAGGTTAGAAACAAAAATGTTAATACTTAAAATCACCACATCACCCATTTTTTAATGGAAAACATCTTTTAATCTTTGTAATCTGTAAAACTTGAACCAGAGTAGTTTAGTGGTATGGTGGGTTTGGATCCATGTTTTTTTCTTCTGAAGTTTATAAAACTTGAAAACTTAAATTATTCAACGTATATTTTTCGAAATTATTTAAAACTAAACGTCTAATCTTTATAATACTTCTTTTTGTTTAAATCTTTTAAGGAGAAATAAAAAATCAAAATACAGACAAGTGCTTTAAAAACATATACTGTATTACTTTTAGAAATATTAAGCACTTAAAATTAGCAAAATTTGTTTTTTCAATTAAAAAATAAAAAAATAAAACGTACACATATTACCAGGCCGGTCCTAAGAATTCGTGTACCTTGTTCGAGCTCGAAAAAACGTGCCCTTAAGCCTTAGTGAATTATATAATATAAACTAGTTTTTCATACAATGTAATGCTAATGTGCTAATAACTAATCTAAACTATAAGAATAGTTTTGTAAGTAGGCTATGTTGGTGTTTATATGGGTATACCCTATTAATTTTTTTTTACATATACATATCGGGTTTTTTAATTAAATGACGTTCACTTCGAAATACCAGGCCCTGACCAATGGTCCCCCTGCCCACCCCAGGGCCGCCCCTGCGTATTATTATATAAACTAAAAGTTATTAACATTTAATTTATATCATTTAAAATTTTTGAGGTTTTGGGAGTAGTATATAGTTTTAAGTTTTTGTCATTTAAACTTTTAGGCTCATAGATATGCATGGTTTAAACAGTGTCATAATTATAAACAGTGTCATGTGTCAACAAATATTAAATACAGGCTTACCAAAACTTCATCCTTGGACATCTGCATTTGTTCAATCTTGAGCTGGATCACTTTATAAACAAAATCATCAATGATTTTCATATTCTTCTTTAACTCTGCTTCAAGTCCAATATTAAAAAACTTCTTGATCTTCCATGTTACGTCAACAAATCTTTTATACGTTAAGTTGTTTGCATCGTCGAATGCTCGACTAAATCTAACACCTTCTTCATTTCGACCACTCAAGTTATCAAGCTCAATCCCAAAACCAACTTTAAATATTGAATCCATAGTTGCTTTCATGAACAAATCCTGCACGTACATACGCATATATCAAATATTTGGTTGCTTTCACATGTTAGTGATAAAAGTCATTAGACATTACATTTATATCAAATATTTGGTTGCTCTCTGCTGCTTGTGACAGTATCTTCCCAAGTTTTATTGTGTTGTTTTTGAAGGTTATACTGCTAAAATCTCTTAGGATTTTCGTCGAGAACTCTTGGCTCGATACCTTCCTTTGTTCTCGCCATTGGTCCCCGTCCACTGTGAATATTCCGTCTCCAAGTAGATCAGATGTCATGTCGCGGATATAGTTTCCCTACAATATTTGCACACAATTATATATATATAGTTCAACATTCTTGTGCACAAGTTTCAGTTATAGCTTAATTACCTTGCCATAATTTTTGAAATTGGTCTTGAGGATATACTCCACGTTCTCGGGATCAGCTGTATAAACGATACCATGAAGAGGGCTAAGAATTCTGTAAGTTTTGTATTTTATCGCGAGATCAGTCATGTAATCGTGAATCTTGTCGTAGTTGATGAGAAGATGAAACACGGATGCACCAGTTGGATGATACTTCTTCCCATGTTGTGGTTTCTTGTGGAGATAATTATGGAAAATAATAAGAACAAGAAATGAACCTAATACGAACACTGGATTTGAGAGTAAATCTACAGAAACTGCCATAGATGATCGAGAGGAATTATGTACTTCTTACCAAACAATTCAGGGAGGATGAGGTGTCTAAATGATGCTTACATTTATAGTAAGTTTTGATGAATATTTTGAAAGCCTCATTATTAATTAGATAATCCTAAAGAATCGTATCCTATAAAAAGATAATCATATTCTGTAAAATATTAGGACAGAAAACGATAGGGTAGAAGTAGTTGTATCGTATAAAACTATAAAAGGAGAATCATATCCTATAAAATATTAGGACAGAAAACGATAGGGTAGAAGTAGTTGTATCGTATAAAACTAGAAGTAGTTTAAATGAGTTGGAATATTTTGTCTTTTAAAAGTGCCCATATGGCCATATGATACATGCACGAGATAATATAGTTTAAAATATATACGTTTTAAAATATATTTATTATCCTTTTATTAGTATATTCGCAACTAGTCAAGTTAACATTTTTTTTTCTAATCAATTATTTTCTAATCAATACAATCCCCAAGCCAAGAAAACACCACTATATACATATTATATACATATAACATTTACATTTTGTTATCTATTAACTAATGCACTTCATTAATAAAATAATTAATTGGGTTTTTAATTGTTCAACTTTGGCACATGCTTTTAATTTCAAAATCTTGAATAAAACGTCTATAGTATTCTGCCAGTCCAAGAAAACTTGTGACTTCCGTCGGTGAAGTAGATACTTTCCATTTGGTAATTGCCTTGATCTTTGTAGTATTCACATGAATTCCTTCATGATTAATCAAATGTCTAAGAACTGTACTTCTTGTAACCAGAACTCACATTTTGAAAATTTAGCATAAAACTTTTCTTATCTCAATAATGTTAGAAGTACATGTAGATGCTTGGCGTGCTCTTCCTTGCTCTTGGAATAAATAAATATATCGTCTATGAAGAATTTATCCAGGTATTGTTTACATATCCTATTCATCATGTACATGAATGCAGCTGGAACATTTGTTAAACCAAATGGCATGACTGTAAACTCATAATGTTCATATCTTGTTCTAAAAGCAGTTTTAGGAATATCTTCCTCTTGTACTTTCAGTTGATGGTAACCAGATCGCAAATCTATCTTCTAGAAGAAACGAGCTCCTTGAAGTTGATCGAATAGATCATCGATTCTCGGTAGTGGGTACCGATTTTTAATTGTGACCTTATTCAATTCTCTGTAGTCAATACTTATGTGCATCGATCTATCTTTTTTCTTGACGAATAACACATGTGCTCCCCAAGGCGATGAGGTAGGTTGTATGAAACATTTCTCAAAATAATTCATCCAGTTGCTTCTTCAGTTCCAACATCTCCGTTGGTGTTAAACGATAGGGTGCTTTCGCAATCGGTGCAGTTCCTAGTATTAGGTGAATTCTGAATTCAACCTCGTGATCAGGCGGCAGTCCAGGTAATTCTTCGGGAAAAATATCGGAAAAATCTGATACTACGAAAATATCCTTCAATTTTTTTCCTTTAGTGCTAATGATCGTCGAGATCATATACATTATTCTTCCTTTTCGTGTATGGGTTGCGGCATTCATTACAGAGATGAATTTTGTCGATCTCGTGGGCTTGTCTCCCTTGCTTGTGATCCTTTCTCCTGTTGGCGTACGAATCTCAACAGAATTTTGATCACACAAGATTCGCGCATGATTTGCCACTAGCCAATCCATTCCTAATAGAACATCGAATCCAGCTCGATTCATTGGTAACAGGTTGGCCGTCAACTTATGTCCTAACAATTCTATCTTTCCTTTCTGAAGTATTTCGCGTATGCTGATAGAGTTTCATTTGCCGTCTCTACCGTATAGGCTTGGCGAAGCTTAGTTAATGGCCGATCGAGTAATTGGCAGAAAGCAGTATTTATAAAACTTTTGCACCAGAGTCAAATAATACTTTAGCATAGACGTCATGAATGAGAAACGTACAGGTGATCACATTGGAAATCATTGCTGCTTCTTGTGTTGTCAGTACAAATGCTCTTGCATTCTTCTTGGGTCCTTTGGTTGCTTTTGACTTGTTGTCGGGTGCTGTTGCTAGCTTTAGGAAGTATGGATGGTTATGGCCTGCCTCTCCGCAGTTGAAGCATATGTTAGTGTTAGTTTTTCTTCTACATTCTTCTTCTTTATGTTCAGATGTTTTGTAGAAGTTGCAATACCTAACACATCTTCCTGAATGCTTCCTTTTACGGAATTTACAGAAAGGCGATGAAGATAATGGTCCTGCTACTCTCCTTCGGTAGGAAATACCAGAACGTAGTTCTTGGGTAATCTTTTAGACAAAATTCTTTTTCTGATTTTCTTCTCGTGTGCGTATTAGTCCTTTTGTCAGAGTGTTAGCTAGTTCAGTTGTCTCTTCAATAGTCTGTGGTCTAGTTACCTTGACCATGTCTCGGATTTCACTGACTAATCCCCAGATATAACGAGAAATTAATACCGGCTATAGCGAAGCCAGGCCTGGTACTATCCTTGCATATTCGAAGAATTTGGTAATAAACTCGCAACAATTTACATCAATCATCTTATGGTTTAGGAACTTATTACCTATGTGTTCCTTTTCATGAGGAGAACAAAATTTTCTTCCAGTCATTTCCTTAAATTCTTTCCATTCCATGACATAAGCCATGTCACATCCTTTTGACTGAAGTGTATTTTTAAAATAAAAACTTGTATAAAAACCTAAATCGTTAAGAAATTAAATACCAAAAACTTGTTGTATATTTTTTTTCTTTGAAACTTGATTTTACACTAGGATTTACAGATAGTGAAATCAAAACACATGTGAAGTATTTTTTTTAATAATTGTTTAATATTTATACATAGTTATCTAAAAATAATTTACGAAAGATAAAAAGAATTGTACATGATTTAAAAAAGTTAAAAATAAAATGAACCAACTAGTGTAAGTGAGTGCCTATTTTTAATATAAAATACTAAAAACAAAAGAAATTAATGATTTTTTTAAAACACTGTAAAACTGTAAGACCCTTACTTGATTTATACGATTTACATA
Organism: Helianthus tuberosus; assembly: GCA_030545235.1. NCBI lineage: Eukaryota > Viridiplantae > Streptophyta > Magnoliopsida > Asterales > Asteraceae > Helianthus > Helianthus tuberosus. Next base: position 211,294,861 of record CM060423.1, read on the forward strand.
TAAACATCGACTATAAATTGTGTATTATCGATTCCAATACACTTGAAATTATGAGTTTGTTAAAACATTTTAATGCTTAAAACATTTCAGCGTCATATTTTGATATCTTCGTTTAAAACATGACGACGATACGTGATGCGGAAGCTTGAATTCTTGATCGTGTTCGGTTCTACGTTGAGCTTGACCGTCCTCCAATACTTTACATAATACCTACATTTCATAAAATCATGAATGAGTTAGATATAGGAGTTTAAAACATGTTTATATGAGTTCCTAAGACTCAAATGAAGAAACAGCAGCAAAATGCCAAGTATTACAGTCGTCGCGTTCCGCTACGCCGTTCACCCAAACCTGTCGCGTGCCGCGACAGGTGTCGCGTGCCGCGACGCCATATAGTCATCTCTGTCGCGTAGCATGAGGAGTGTATTTCGACAGAAAGGTTTGTTACAAAACCTGCATTTTTCCAGCAAATCTTAATTTTACGAAAACGGACATAACTCTCTCGTTTTTAATCCGTTTCTTCCTACGTGATCGCAAATTGTTTCTCCATATTATGGAGTTAAAATCCGACATCCGGATTAACAAAATTTAAGACTTTTAAGCCTTCGGCTTAATATAAAATTACCACTTTTGACCCGTTCATGAATTTATCAAACTAAAACTAGTTTGTTGCATACAAATTATCATAAACCTCATTTTATATCAGTTTCCTATTATTCAAGCTCCAAACCACGAGTTTCATACGTATTCTTAACCCGTTTTCGTTCATATGCTTATTTTGACCCGTTAAGGGTATTTAAGCATATTTTAAGCACAAATCACTTTTATTCGTTTCTAGCTTTATATTTCCACATTTCTTATCAAATGTTCTTCCACCACAACTATATTTGTGGTGGATTTAATGTGGTGATCTATATATTCCAAGTTTTTTTCCCTCGGATTATCATTTTACGGCAAAGACTCATATAGAGTCATTTGACCCAAAGATTCACATCTTTCACTTTTTATACTTATTCTAAGTATTTATTGGATCATAAAACTCGTTTCTAAACAACCTTTAAGGTCGTTTGCTCAATTTATCTTACAAGGATATTTTGGTCCCTTTTAACCTTTCATTTACGATCTAGGACTTTTGAAAGCATGTTTGATCCAAAATCCCTCTTTTTAACTATGATTTTGTTTGAAAAGTCATTATGTTTTCAAAACACAGTGATCATCATTTGAATCATTCGGTTTACCTATTAAAGTAACCAAATGTCTAATTTTAACATCATTTAACTCTCATTGAACCTTACGTTCTAAATGAGTAGTTAACCTATTACGCATACCTTCCTTGGATCAATATATTGACCTGTTAATACCTTGCTTTAATAACCGCTAATTACTATCGAAGCGGATATCCATTAGATGTTTACTCCTGTAAACATACAACTCGACAAATAATCATTAGTCGATATTGTCAAAGGGTGATATCTTCACCTTTTGACCCATTATGATTCACGCCGTAAAGTGTCTTTTAAAAACTAACGGTTGTTATCAACGCATGACCAATTTATCGTTTTGCCCTTATTATTTATTTTAGCTTACCATTTAAGGTAGCCATTGAAAGTCCTTATTCTATTCGTCATAATATGACCAATACTCAATTTACTCCTTTTTAACCATTGTTATGGTTTCTTATCATTTTCGTTTATCTTGTTCCGTACGACTACACTTCGGAACATTACTTTTCAATTGCTTAATAATCTTTCTCGTAATTAATATGATAAAATAATATTCTATGAATTAAGAATAGTGTAAGTTATACTTACCTTGCATCCAAATTATGCTTTTCCCTCATACTCGATTCGTTTGACCCGCTTCCTTCCCAAGCTTCCACCTAGCTTGTCAAGCGTCAAACTATCATAATAATTCGTAAGATGGTTAGATTAGTCATTATCAATCATGACTACTCCATCTTACGGGTTTTATGTCGAAATTATCATTCGATCATATTTTTGGTCATTTTGACTTTTAAAAATCAAACTGCTTATTGACGAAAGTAATTACACGATGTAGATCAACTACTCGTTTTATTACTTTGTCAATATCCGGTAAGCATCATTCTTATTCTACCGGTTTAATTACTTATTAAATCAAGTTCATGTAATCGAATTTCATCGAATTAACACAACTTTAATCATTTTAAACACATAATGATATCATACATCATTCAACATGAATATATCATCGATTTTCATCTTATCATACAAAACTCACTTCTTAGCAAGTATGATTTATATACTTAAACACCTAAATTGTTCAAGTTTCATCTTATTACTTGTAACACCCCAATCGGGTAATATAACAACACGCAGCGGAAATATCAGGGAGTCACGTTACAAATTGCTCACAACTACTGGTACTAAATTGTTTCAATATCATTAACATCGTTTTACAAACAAAGAATACATGTAATTGTTCTTTTTAGAAGTCTAAGGCCCCTATGCAGTCCTATGCGTTGCTTGCTTGAACAGTCGAAAACCTGAAACATATGCGAAAACAGTCAGCATAAAAATGTCGGCGAATACATAGGTTTTATTAGCCAAATAAATGGCAAAACATTTGGTATTAATCTTAATTGTGAAAACTCGTGACAAAATAGGTTTGTATATGGCAATATGATATTTACCAAGTCATTTTATGCCTTATATTGAAATCTCGATTAAACCATCGTAAAAACTTGTTAATATGTTATTAGGAATCCAATCAAGGATTAATAATAACTGTTTTTAAATAAATCAAAACTTATATAAGTATTATATAAATCAAATCAATGATCTATGATAATACTTTAAATATCCTACTAAGAATCTAACATATAAAGATATGGGAGATTCTACAAGGATTTCGATAATCGAATACTGAAACAATAGTACACAAAATTCTAAAGTGATCCAGATAAGCTACAAGAATAATAAAATAAGAACACTTATATATAGAAAGTACCATCGGCGTATCCACCATGTTCTTATTTTATTATACCCATTTCGTTATCTAAATCACAACTACCACATAACACATAAATCGTCAACTTGTACCAACTCGTAAACACGCATTAAAGCACACAATGAATCCAATCAAGGACTCCAATATCAGTACTTTAAACATCCTACAAGAATCAACCTATGAAGATAGATAGATGCTATAAGGATTCGGGTTCTGTCACATTCTCTAATCTAACATGCATTAAAGTACACAATGAATCCAAACATGGACTCCAATATTAGAACTCTAAACATCCCATATAAGTCTAACTATGAATATAGATAGATACTACAGGGATCCTGGGTTCTTGTCATATTGAATCATTGAATCAAAACAATCCTAAATCCTAAAGGTGATTCGGGATAACGCCACGAAAGGTAATACAATAAGCACACTTATATATAGGAAGTACCAGCGGCGTATCCACCATGTGCTTATTGTATTATCTAGTTTCGTTATCTAAATCACCAACAATCTACACAAAACCAACCATCGAGTTGTAAAATACTTCTTAAAAATCTCACTATGAAGATAGGAAGATTTAAGACTGTACTTCAAATATCCTACATGAATCTAACTATGAAGATAGGTAGATCACTTAAGGATAAAACATTACATTTGCATAATCGGAATAATACACATAAAAGCACTTAGTGAAGACACATATGCCATACATTTTGAAAACAGATCGATTACACATATGAATCACCCCAAAACATTTGAAAACGGTAAAAAGAGGGGAACTATGTACTCGCCTGGGGTTGCGTATAGTCCCGGTTCAAAGGGTATAACAAAGCTCAAAAGACCAAGAGTTCAAGTGTTGAAGCGGTTCCTAGGGTAACAGATACTATGTTAGGGAAACGACACCTAAATCGGAAGATTGGATAGAATGAGGTCTTGGAAACCAAATGAGCATTGGAACTCATGTGATATGGTTTAACAAAGCCTACATTCTAAATCGAAACCTATCCTAAGTGCTTACGACCCATTAAGGTAGCTTACGGCACTTTAACGCGTCGTTCGTGCGAAAGCGCGTTCGAGATGCCTAACTAGTCCTATGACAAGTATTATATGCCTTAACATATCTAATTATGTTATATAATCAGTTTAGATGTCAAAACATGTGTTACATATGCTTAAAATGAAATTATGCGAAAAAAGGGCATTTTGGTCATTTTCCTAAGGCATATAAACTACCTATCATACAACTAACTAAACGAAGTGACCATAAGGTATAACCTCGGAAGGTTATTCCCTATACAACTATGGTCACAATACATGTTTGGTCGGATCCTAATGATTGACCAAACGGGTCGGGTTCGAAAGTCTAAACGGTTGTTTAGACCGCTTATCTTACGACCCTATATAAGCACTATCCAAAAAGTGACGAGTTAAACATGTTAAAACATGTTTAACAAAGTTAGAAAACAAGTCTGATATCAAAACAAACGGTTTTGATACCCAAAAATAGTTTGGTTGCAAAATACGCATAGACGCGTATTTTGACCGAAACTATGACTCGTCACTACACCTAATTAACGTGGTAATCAGTAGGTATAGTCACATGGGACTATAATCATCGTTATTATGCTCACGTTGCGAAGTTCAAACAAGCTTCGTGTTGACCAAAGACTGGTCAAAGCAGAAAGTCAAACGCTGTTTGACTTCACCGCTTAAAAACGCATAAAAGAATGAAAGAAGCTTACAAAGGGTCCAAGCTAGGAAGTTTGATCCAAGTTTGCTCAGGTATGAAGTGTTTAAACCTCAACTTAGAGCAAAATGAATCAAGTGTGAGTTGAAGTAAATGAAAGCATGGGTATTTATAGATTTTGGAGAACCGTTAGGATCGTTCCTCGCAAAACGTGCCTTGTTCTAGACCTTACATGTGGGCACATGGTTTTCAAAACCATGGGAATACTTAAAACCATCAAATTCCAGCCCATAGAGTGCAAAACCTTGGGTTAAAACCATCAAATCCTCAAAAATGGACCAAGTTCAATGTATCTGCCAGAAATTTCAAAAATGGTCCCTGCACTTGTAAACCTTGATTTTTTTTGGCACTCTTAAACCCCGTTAACCTCATTTCAAGGCTCTAAAATGATGTTAAAGTATAGGGAACTTAAAATATGCTCAAAGACATCACGGATGTCGGTTCGTTTGGCCGTACGTTTGCGTTATTCGGGTAATTACGACGGAAGTCGTAACGAACGCAAAAACGATCCAAATTAAGCGAAGAATGAAATTTTATCATGCCAATCACTAAAATAAGATATTTTAATGATTACATAAATTTTTAGATGTCCGGATATATTCATAACGTAAGTTATGCGCGAAAATGCAAACTTATGCACTTTTTGCCGCTTTTAGTCCCTATTGATCAAATAAGTTTATTTTTGCGCACCAAACACCTCAAAGCCTATTTCTAAGCTATGTAAAGGATATTTAGGGCGTGTTTAACTTATGGTCAAATTCCGGAATGTTCGATACTATGTGAATCAGTAGACTTTCACAGTTTGACGCAAATAGTCCCTGAGTGTGAATAAACTTGTTTTTGACACACCAAAGCTTTCAAAACCTTTTTCTAAGTTATATAAAAGTTATTTAAGGTATGTTAAGCCTTTGTCACTGTTCCGGAGTGTTTGCCGCATTAAACTGATTACGTTTACGCATCAGTTCACGTTTAACTTTCCAGAAAGCGATTTAAAGCTTGTAAATGAACTAGAATCAAAATGTGAAATTGTAAAACCAAAATAAATAAATTTTTGAGACCAAAACACTTTGTTTCTTGATAAAAGATAGTGTCCTACATCGTGTGTGTTTACGGAGCACAAGTGTCACAGTCTCCCCTACTTCAGGAAATTTCGTCCCAAAATTTGTTCGAAGGAGACCGTAGAGTGGAATTGAAACAACTAATGGATAAGCAGATTGCTAGATCCCAAAAATGCGGAGCATCATTTGGAAGGGAATTCAAAATTTGATTTGGGATATTCAAAGTATCTCAAGGTATCCAACCTTTTGAAACTTGTGGTAGTCGACTAGTGTTCAAAAATCATTTAAGTATGGCACTATGTTATACTAAGCTCCTAGTGTAATTCCTAGCAAACAAAGGGGTGTACATTCAAGCCCTACACGTACACGGTTTCTATCATCCCACGAGGTACATCCAATTCACCATGAGCATCTCATGCATAAGAGACGGGTCAACATACCTATGGCATCAAGATCGTCACCTTTAACACCATAATATACTCCGGTCGGCTCGATTTGAGTTAATGAATGTAGTTGTCGTCTTCCATCGGAAATAACCACATAAATAACACTAAAACACATAATCACATAAAGGTCCAATATAACATAAAATCACCAAATGATCTCAGCAATGTTCTGAAGAATAACACAATAAGAACACTTATATATAGGAAGTACCATCGGCGTATCCACCATGTTCTTATCGCATCATACTTCTCCCGTTACCTTAATCACTCTAGATTTTATGCCACCTTACTTAACAAGGCTTACTATGATTCTCATGCGTCGAATCTCATAATTAAGTGTGCACCCATAATTACTCGTTTCGTCGCATGGTCCACATAGCTCCTCTTGTTAAGCGAGGGTAAACAAACAATAAGGTCGAACTATCATCTAAATCAACTAAATAATGTCACATTAATATATCTGTCAAATCAAATCGTATTTCATACTAGCAATGATAATACTACTTATTTTGCATACAACAATTTCAGTAGTAGGTGTTCTATTCTAGTACGAATATTTATATATATGTTTCATATTAACCAAACAGGTAGAATGCAACATATACTAATCATACATTATCATCATAATGTAAGCATATCAAGAAAATGTTCTCAATTCATGTGCTAGGTATGCTAAGTTAACAAACTAAGTATGTTAAATCAACATACGAAGCAAATTGAATTTATAATCATGTGCTATACATATTAGATAAACAAATCATGTATATAATGCTATGATCATAAAACAGTATTAACTTGTATTGATCGTGTTACCAAGTTTGTACGAATGCACCAGAGTGCAATCACATTATACTAAATTATAAGATTTAGTTCCTAAAGAACGGAATCCTCAAAATTAGCATGAAATTTGAAATCACACATAGTGCAATCACATTAGAGTTTGAAATTGAAAATTGAATAACAAAGATAAAGATAAACTTCTTGAAATTTGTATTATCATTACAAACATAGTTAAAATATGTACATTGTTTTTGAAAATAAACAGGAAATTTAGAGGTTCAAATGATCATAAGCGCTTGATCATTGGCTTGAGCCTCGTTGATGTTGAACACTCGTCCATTAGCATTGGCAAGCTTGGGGCAGTTTCTCTTGAAGTGATTTAAGTCACCACAATTGAAACATGCTCTTGGGCGAGTCTGAGTAGGGGCTGCTCGGTTCTGGATACGACAGGTCACAGCTAGATGTCCAAATAAACCATAAATTGTACACTGGCGACAATGGGAGTTTGACGCATGATGATAATTGCAATGATTGCAACGAGGTTGCTTCCCACGATAAAATCCCTTAAAGGGTACTGAGTTCAGTGGAGCAGGTGCAGGAATTGCAAAATTCTTTGAAGCCTTGCGCTTCCTAGAACTTTTAGAAGATTTGGCCTTTGATCTTCTCGAATTCTCGTTAACAGATTCGGTGTCTTGTTTCTTGTCTCCTTGTCGAAATAACTTACCTTTTCTAACATGAGAGTCAGTCAAGATAGCAGCTAATTCCTTAGCCTCCCTAAGCGTTGCAGGTTGGCTGCCAGTGACAATGTCTTGGACAGGGTCAGGTAAACCATCGATGTATTTCTCAATGGCCCGATCCAAAGGTGTGACCATAGTGGGGCAAAGTAGGCTTAACTGTTCAAATCGGTCAGTGTAGGCACGGTTTTCCCCACTATCCTGTTTTAAATAATAGAACTCATTTTCAAGTGCCCTAATTTCGCTTCGTGGGCAGAATTCTTTCTTCATAAGATCCTTAAATTCCTCCCACGTCAGTTCCATTGCTACATCGGCACGTCGGTCTCTCATAATACCATTCCACCAAGTGAGTGCTCTCCTTTGAAAGATACTAGAAGTGAAATCTACCTTGCGCTCATTGGGGCACTGAACATAGCGGAATATGCTTTCTATACTTTCGAACCATTGCAAGAGTGCGGTTGCTCCTTCAGACCCAGAAAATTTTAGCGGTTTGGCTGAATTAAAGGTCTTGAAATTACACTGGGCATTGTTGTTGTTATTGTTGTTGTATATCTGATGAATCTGGGTTACCATGTTTGGAAGCACAGCAGCCATCTGCTAAGTGACAAGGGCTGCGATTTCTTCATTGGTTTGAGGTTGTGCATCTCGTTGAGGAGGCATTTCGAAAATACAGCTATAGAGAAAACCAAAAGTTAGATTTATCCAATTGTTATGAGTTTGTAACATTTATTGTATTGGGAAAACTTTGATCTAGTAAAATTTTGTTCATTGGTCTTGTTCTTATACTTAGACTATATGGTGTTGTGGATTTTTGTTTTGAAACAAGATTTGTTTGAAAATAAACTTTTGTAATATTTTTGGATGAGAGAATACAAACCGGGTTAATGGTTTGTATCATAAATTCTTTACCTGTTAAAAATTTATTACTTTTAAGACAAAAATGTTTTTAATTTAAAATTTTTAAAATAAAGAAACTTTGTGTTTGAAAATTTGAAAATTCTCATCCAAATGGTAAAAAATTTGAAATTTTTTTTAAAAGACAAAGGTAGTATTTTGAAAATAAAATAGAATCTCGTAGAGTCGTGAAATGAAATGAGATTCATTTCAACTATATTGAATCAACATCTCACCGAAGGTAATATGATGAAATGGTATTGGGAAAGGAAGGATGCTTCGATTGTCATGAAGAGCAAACACATTACCGAGGGTAACATGAATGAGTAGGGTTACAAAGGTCGTTTAGAAATCGATCGGTAGGGTCAAGATGGATAGGTTTTTATAATGCTTCACGAAGACATGCTTTAGCCTATAAGTGGACACTCACCCTAAGAATTCCCAGGTAAGAGTGATTGGTCCGATAATGTGGATTTGTACGAACACTCTAGCCTTAGACAGAAAACTCGGGGTACAGGCACCCACCCTTCCAGATTGCATGTGTTCACATTATTAAAACCCAAGATTTTGACGAAAAACGTTTGAAGAAAACATTTAAGAAATCTTTTGATACAAATCGTTTGAGATAAAACATGTTTGCGAAATATTTTGACAAAAACGTTTTGAGAAAACATTTTGAAAAATATTTTAATGAAAACGTTTAGAAGAAACATTTTGAGGAATACCCCAAGGCATAAATCCTAAGGTTCGGGATAAATCATCTAGGGTTAGATGATTTGTAAATCATGGAGTAGTTGTGGCACGAATAAGGATGAGGATTAGGAGAGAAGTCCTAGGTCTACTCATGTTTGGGTCCTAGGAAGGTTATAGACTATGTTCAAGGCATGCTAATAACCTGATTCCCTATAACCAGTGCTCTGATACCAATCTGTAACACCCCAATCGCGTAATATAACAACACGCGGCGGAAATATCAGGGAGTCACGTTACAAATTGCTCACAACTACTGGTACTAAATTGTTTCAATATCATTAACATCGTTTTACAAACAAAGAATACATGAAATTGATATTTTTAGAAGTCTAAGGCCCGTATGCAGTCCTATGCGTTGCTTGCTTGAACAGTCGAAAACCTGAAACATATGCGAAACCAGTCAGCATAAAAATGCCGGCGAATACATAGGTTTTATTAGCCAAATAAATGGCAAAACATTTGGTATTAATCTTAATTGTGAAAACTCGTGACAAAATAGGTTTGTATATGGCAATATGATATTTACCAAGTCATTTTATGCCTTATATTGAAATCTCGATTAAACCATCCTAAAAACTTGTTAATATGTTATTAGGAATCCAATCAAGGATTAATAATAACTATTTTGAAATAAATCAAAACTTATATAAGTATTATATAAATCAAATCAATGATCTATGATAATACTTTAAATATCCTTCTAAGAATCTAACATATAAAGATATGGGAGATTCTACAAGGATTTCGATAATCGAATACTGAAACAATAGTACACAAAATCCTAAAGTGATCCAGATAACGCTACAAGCATAATAAAATAAGAACACTTATATATAGGAAGTACAAGCGGCATATCCACCACGTTCTTATTTTATTATACCCGTTTCGTTATCTAAATCACAACTACCACATAACACATAAATCGTCAACTTGTACCAACTCGTAAACACGCATTAAAGCACACAATGAATCCAATCAAGGACTCCAATATCAGTACTTTAAACATCCTACAAGAATCAACCTATGAAGATAGATAGATGCTATAAGGATTCGGGTTCTGTCACATTGTCTAATCTAACATCCATTAAAGTACACAATGAATCCAAACATGGACTCCAATATTAGTACTCTAAACATCCCATATAAGTCTAACTATGAATATAGATAGATACTACAGGGATCCTGGGTTCTTGTCACATTGAATCATTGAATCAAAACAATCCTAAATCCTAAAGGTGATTCGGGATAACGCCACGAAAGGTAATACAATAAGCACACTTATATATAGGAAGTACCAGCGGCGTATCCACCATGTGCTTATTGTATTATCTAGTTTCGTTATCTAAATCACCAACAATCTACACAAAACCAACCAACGAGTTGTAAAGTACTTCTTAAAAATCTCACTATGAAGATAGGAAGATTTAAGACTGTACTTCAAATATCCTACATGAATCTAACTATGAAGATAGGTAGATCACTTAAGGATAAAACATTACATTTGCATAATCGGAATAATACACATAAAAGCACTTAGTGAACACACATATGCCATACATTTTGAAAACAGATCGATTACACATATGAATCACCCCAAAACATTTGAAAACGGTAAAAAGAGGGGAACTATGTACTCTCCTGGGGCTGCGTATAGTCCCGGTTCAAAGGGTATAACAAAGCTCAAAAGACCAAGAGTTCAAGTGTTGAAGCGGTTCCTAGGGTAACAGATACTATGTTAGGGAAACGACACCTAAATCGGAAGATTGGATAGAATGAGGTCTTGGAAACCAAATGAGCATTGGAACTCATGTGATATGGTTTAACAAAGCCTACATTCTAAATCGAAACCTATCCTAAGTGCTTACGACCCATTAAGGTAGCTTACGGCACTTTAACGCGTCGTTCGTGCGAAAGCGCGTTCGAGACGCCTAACTAGTCCTATGACAAGTATTATATGCCTTAACATATCTAATTATGTTATATAATCAGTTTAGATGTCAAAACATGTGTTACATATGCTTAAAATGAAATTATGCGAAAAAAGGGCATTTTGGTCATTTTCCTAAGGCATATAAACTACCTATCATACAACTAACTAAACGAAGTGACCATAAGGTATAACCTCGGAAGGTTATTCCCTATACAACTATGGTCACAATACATGTTTGGTCGGATCCTAATGATTGACCAAACGGGTCGGGTTCGAAAGTCTAAGCGGTTGTTTAGACCGCTTATCTTACGACCCTATATAAGCACTATCCTAAAAGTGACGAGCTAAACATGTTAAAACATGTTTAACAAAGTTAGAAAACAATTTTGATATCAAAACAAACGATTTTGATACCCAAAAATAGTTTGGTTGCAAAATACGCATAGACGCGTATTTTGACCGAAACTATGACTCGTCACTACACCTAATTAACGTGGTAATCAGTAGGTATAGTCACATGGGACTATAATCATCATGATTATGCTCATGTTGCGAAGTTCAAACGAACTTCGTGTTGACCAAAGACTGGTCAAAGCAAAAAGTCAAACGCTGTTTGACTTTCCCGCTTAAAAACGCATAAAAGAATGAAAGAAGCTTACAAAGGGTCCAAGCTAGGAAGTTTGATCCAAGTTTGCTCAGGTATGAAGTGTTTAAACCTCAACTTAGAGCAAAATGAATCAAGTGTGAGTTGAAGTGAATGAAAGCATGGGTATTTATAGATTTTGGAAAACCGTTAGGATTGTTCCTCGCAAAACGTGCCTTGATCTAGACCTTACATGTGGGCACATGGTTTTCAAAACCATGGGAATACTTAAAATCATCAAATTCCAGCCCATAGAGTTCAAAACCTTGGGTTAAAACCATCAAATCCTCAAAAATGGACCAAGTTCAATGTATCTGCCAGAAATTTCAAAAATGGTCCCTGCACTTGTAAACCTTGATTTTTTTTGGCACTCTTAAACCCCGTTAACCTCATTTCAAGGCTCTAAAATGATTTTAAAGTATAGGGAACTTAAAATATGCTCAAAGACATCACGGATGTCGGTTCGTTTTGTGACAACTCGAATTTCCGACGTTCTTTATTCGCATTTAATGCACGTTGACTTTGACTATATGGTTGTGTTATGATAAAACCTAGTGTGTTTGCATGGTTATGTGTGATTGTATAACATGTGTACTGTTTGTAGAACTTAAACTGTTAAGAACCCGACGAAACACAAGGCTGTTTCGCCATAACCCATTCCGATGAAACAGGCTGTTTCGCCATGAACACTCCGACGAAACAGAAGTCTGTTTCGCCGGCCCAGTAATTCACGAAGCCCAGCTTAGGCCCAGTACGTAAACTCGCATATTACTACGTGAACCAACCTCTTGTTTCACATTCTTGAGCAATCTGAAACCCTAGAGGACACTCTACTGTGTGACGGCAAACTAGAACCCACCGGAAACCCTTGTGCGATCAAACCATCATCTCGGTTAGTAAATCTATGTGTCTTGATTGATCCTTCATCCATGTATGTGTCTATGTGTCATGTGATTCTGCTTTGATGTTGTATATTTGAAATCGATACATGTTAAATATTAGGGTTCTTGTTATGATGACGATGATATGGATTTCGATATGAATATTGTAGTCGGATATAAATGGTTTTATGCGAAACTTAATATGATGGAATACTCGGTTCTGGATGTTGTTATTATGATCTGATTCTGAATGCAAGTTAGCATCTTGATAGGGTTTGATGATGTGATGTTGTAATCGATATGTTGTATACGTAAGCTAGGGTTCATGCTAGACGTTAAAACACCGTGATGCTTGTGTTAGAATTATGTGATAATGAATCCTGTGAATGAATGATTCTGCATGATCGATGTTATTGATGTCGACTGCTAACATAATTAGGGTTTCTGTGTTTTTCGTAACTGCTGTAACTATGTCTACGAATCAGACATTCGACGAAACAGGAATCTCGGCGAAACAGAATGTGTTTCGCCAAGAGTCGTCGACGAATTAGGATCCTGTTTCGCCAAGCAAAGCCACGACGAAACAGAATGTGTTTCGTCAATTTGTGTTTCGTCACTATATGTGTTTCGCCAACTGTTGTGTTTCGCCATATATGTGTTTCGCCGAGCTGTGCTGTAACATGAGTTGATTCTGTTAAGTGTTAACTGGAATATTTAACTGCTGTTAGACGTTAGACATGACTTGTATGATTTTGATTTCGTGTTACATGTTCATACATGCACAACTTGAACACAAACTAATTTCACATACGTGCATACTTTAGGACGTGATTGATTATTTGCGAGCATACACTTAGCATACCGAGCAAACCAAGGTGAGTTCACACAAGCCAAGGCATGGGGTTCCCAGGGGGGAATGGGGATTTGATGATTACTGTACATACATAGATGACAGAACCTACTGCTAGACTAGTAACACTTATTGAACGATCTTCGCACACCTGCCAAGGACATTGGCCGCGATATTATGACTGACTTCGCACACCTGCCAAGGACATTGGCCGCGAACTGAATTTACACATCTTCGCACACCTGCCTAGAGAGGCCGCGATACAAACAAACCTAGTCTAGAAAAACTTGGGGAAAGACCTTCCCCAACATCTTCGCACACCTGCCTGGAGGGCCGCGATGGAAACTAATATGATACATTGTAACGAACGAACATACTACTACTCACGTTATACTGTTACTGAACTATTAACTGTGAACTCGCTCAACTAGTTGTTGACTCTCTCTTGCATGCCTTGCAGGACCTTAGGTACATATGGAGCTTGCACAGGGAGGAGCAGGTCGTTGTGGGACATGGATCGACGATGCCATGTTATCTATTTAAACATTTGAATTTACTATTTACATTGGGTTTACATACTATTTACGCAAGGGGCACACTGCTATTTGGGCACTCGTTACAGATACCTCGAAGAAAGAGAAAAAGATTGAAGATATTCCTGTGGTACGCGACTTTCCTCAAGTGTTTCCTGAGGAATTACCTGGGTTACCGCCTCATCGTCAAGTCGAATTTCAGATCGAGCTCGCTCCAGGAGCAGCACCCATAGCTCGAGCACCTTATCGTTTGGCTCCAACTGAATTAGGAGAACTGTCGAAGCAGCTACAAGAACTCTTGGAAAAGGGTTTTATACGTCCTAGCTCTTCGCCCTGGGGAGCTCCAGTGTTATTCGTAAAGAAGAAAGACGGTACGTTCAGGATGTGTATAGACTACCGTGAACTCAACAAGGTGACGATCAAGAATCGTTATCCTCTTCCGCGCATAGATGATTTATTCGACCAGCTGCAAGGGTCGAGCTACTATTCCAAGATAGACTTAAGGTCAGGATATCACCAGGTGAGAGTCCGGGATGAGGACGTCTCCAAAACAGCATTTAGAACTCGCTACGGCCACTACGAGTTTATGGTCATGCCATTCGGGCTAACGAACGCGCCTGCCGTATTCATGGATCTTATGAACAGGGTGTGCAAACCCTATCTCGACAAGTTCGTCATTGTTTTCATCGACGACATCCTGATTTATTCGAAGAGTCAGGAGGAACACGAGCAGCACTTACGACTTATTTTGGAACTTCTTCGAACGGAACAGCTATACGCTAAGTTTTCCAAATGTGACTTCTGGCTTCGTGAAGTCCACTTCTTAGGCCACGTGGTAAACAAGGATGGGATTCATGTCGATCCATCCAAGGTAGATTCGATCAAGAACTGGCCTGCACCTCGTACACCAACCGAAATTCGCCAATTCTTAGGTTTGGCGGGTTACTACAGAAGGTTCATCAAAGACTTCTCAAAGATTGCTCAGCCGCTTACACTGTTGACACAGAAGGGTGTTGTTTACCGTTGGGGTATTGCACAGGAAACAGCGTTCCAACACTTAAAGGATAGACTCTGTAGCGCACCTATCCTCTCATTGCCTGAAGGCACGGATGATTTCGTAGTCTACTGCGACGCATCTATCCAAGGTCTTGGATGTGTATTGATGCAGAGGGATAAAGTTATTGCTTACGCTTCGCGCCAACTTAAGGTTCATGAACGGAATTACACTACACACGACCTAGAGCTGGGAGCGGTCGTCTTTGCACTTAAGATATGGCGACACTACTTGTACGGTACCAAATGTGCTATCTACACCGACCACAGAAGCCTCGAACATATCTTCAAGCAGAAAGAATTGAACATGTGACAACGACGATGGGTCGAATTACTGAACGATTACGAATGTGCCATCAAGTACCATCCGGGCAAAGCCAATGTGGTGGCCGATGCCCTCAGTCGAAAGGATACTACGCCTAGGCGTGTACGAGCATTGCAACTTACTATCCAGTCTAGCCTTCCTTCTCAGATACGAGATGCTCAGGTAGAAGCATTGAAACCAGACAACGTCAGGGCTGAAGCCTTACGTGGCTCAAGGCAACGATTAGAACAAAAGGCAGACGGCGCTTATTACGTAACAGGACGCATTTGGGTCCCACTTTACGGCAACTTACGCGAGCTGGTAATGGATGAAGCTCACAAGTCTCGCTACTCGGTACGTCCAGGTTCGGATAAAATGTACCACGACATCAAAACTACATATTGGTGGCCTAGCATGAAGGCCCACATAGCCACATACGTTAGCAAATGATTGACTTGTGCGAGAGTCAAGGCAGAATATCAGAAACCGTCAGGACCACTCCAACAACCTGAGATACCACAATGGAAATGGGAACAAATTTCCATGGATTTTGTTACTGGCTTACCTAGATCTCAGCGCGGAAATGATACTATTTGGGTGATCGTGGATCGACTCACAAAGTCTGCTCACTTCTTGGCCATCAAAGAAACAGACAAGTTCTCTACACTAGCAGACATCTACTTGAAAGAAGTGGTCTCCAGGCATGGTGTGCCAACCTCTATCATCTCTGATCGTGACGCACGTTTTACTTCAGAACTGTGGCAAGCAATGCATAAATCGTTTGGCTCTCGTTTAGACATGAGCACGGCGTATCATCCTCAGACCGATGGGCAGTCTGAGCGCACTATTCAAACTCTAGAAGACATGCTTCGGGCGTGCGTAATAGACTTTGGCAATGGTTGGGAAAAACATTTGCCACTTGTGGAATTTTCATACAATAACAGCTACCACACCAGCATTAAAGCTGCTCCATTCGAGGCATTGTACGGGCGTAAATGCCGATCACCTCTTTGTTGGGCAGAGGTGGGTGAGAGTCAGATCACAGGTCCAGAAATGGTAGTCGATACTACAGAAAAGATTGCACAAATACGACAACGCATGGCGGCAGCACGCGACCGTCAGAAAGCATACGCTGATTTAGACAGGAAACTACTCGAATTCCAGGTTGGGGATCGAGCGCTACTTAAAGTTTCACCCTGGAAGGGTGTGGTTCGTTTTGGCAAACGCGGCAAACTAAATCCACGATATGTCGGACCTTTCGAAATTATTGAGAAAATAGGCAAAGTGGCCTACAGATTGAACTTACCACCTGAACTCAGTGCAGTTCACAACGTCTTTCACGTGTCGAATCTGAAGAAGTGTACGTCAGATGAGACCCACATAGTTCCCTTAAAGGAACTCACTATCGACGAGCGGTTACACTTCGTCGAGGAACCTGTTGAAATCACGGACCGGGATGTTAAGGTCCTCAAGAACACGAGAATCCCTCTTGTACGAGTTCGTTGGAACTCCCGCCGCGGCCCAGAGTTCACCTGGGAGCGTGAAGATCAAATGGAACTCAAATATCCCCAATTATTCGGAAACCAAGCAACTACTACTGAGGCTGAAGCTACCAATGCAGAATTTCGGGACGAAATTCCAAATCAACGGGGGGATAATGTGACACCCCAAGAAAACCAGTAATCTTCGCAAACCTGCTCGAGGAGCCGCGATACGACACAGGTAAACAACGTCACACTACTAGCTTCCTCAGTAACTGCATGCTAAATTTCGGGACGAAATTTCTTTCAAGTTGGGGATAATGTGACAACTCGAATTTCCGACGTTCTTTATTCGCATTTAATGCACGTTGACTTTGACTATATGGTTGTGTTATGATAAAACCTAGTGTGTTTGCATGGTTATGTGTGATTGTATAACATGTGTACTGTTTGTAGAACTTAAACTGTTAAGAACCCGACGAAACACAAGGCTGTTTCGCCATAACCCATTCCGACGAAACAGGCTGTTTCGCCATGAACACTCCGACGAAACAGAAGTCTGTTTCGCCGGCCCAGTAATTCACGAAGCCCAGCTTAGGCCCAGTACGTAAACTCGCATATTACTACGTGAACCAACCTCTTGTTTCACATTCTTGAGCAATCTGAAACCCTAGAGGACACTCTACTGTGTGACGGCAAACTAGAACCCACCGGAAACCCTTGTGCGATCAAACCATCATCTCGGTTAGTAAATCTATGTGTCTTGATTGATCCTTCATCCATGTATGTGTCTATGTGTCATGTGATTCTGCTTTGATGTTGTATATTTGAAATCGATACATGTTAAATATTAGGGTTCTTGTTATGATGACGATGATATGGATTTCGATATGAATATTGTAGTCGGATATAAATGGTTTTATGCGAAACTTAATATGATGGAATACTCGGTTCTGGATGTTGTTATTATGATCTGATTCTGAATGCAAGTTAGCATCTTGATAGGGTTTGATGATGTGATGTTGTAATCGATATGTTGTATACGTAAGCTAGGGTCCATGCTAGACGTTAAAACACCGTGATGCTTGTGTTAGAATTATGTGATAATGAATCCTGTGAATGAATGATTCTGCATGATCGATGTTATTGATGTCGACTGCTAACATAATTAGGGTTTCTGTGTTTTTCGTAACTGCTGTAACTATGTCTACGAATCAGACATTCGACGAAACAGGAATCTCGGCGAAACAGAATGTGTTTCGCCAAGAGTCGTCGACGAATTAGGATCCTGTTTCGCCAAGCAAAGCCACGACGAAACAGAATGTGTTTCGTCAATTTGTGTTTCGTCACTATATGTGTTTCGCCAACTGTTGTGTTTCGCCATATATGTGTTTCGCCGAGCTGTGCTGTAACATGAGTTGATTCTGTTAAGTGTTAACTGGAATATTTAACTGCTGTTAGACGTTAGACATGACTTGTATGATTTTGATTTCGTGTTACATGTTCATACATGCACAACTTGAACACAAACTAATTTCACATACGTGCATACTTTAGGACGTGATTGATTATTTGCGAGCATACACTTAGCATACCGAGCAAACCAAGGTGAGTTCACACAAGCCAAGGCATGGGGTTCCCAGGGGGGAATGGGGATTTGATGATTACTGTACATACATAGATGACAGAACCTACTGCTAGACTAGTAACACTTATTGAACGATCTTCGCACACCTGCCAAGGACATTGGCCGCGATATTATGACTGACTTCGCACACCTGCCAAGGACATTGGCCGCGAACTGAATTTACACATCTTCGCACACCTGCCTAGAGAGGCCGCGATACAAACAAACCTAGTCTAGAAAAACTTGGGGAAAGACCTTCCCCAACATCTTCGCACACCTGCCTGGAGGGCCGCGATGGAAACTAATATGATACATTGTAACGAACGAACATACTACTACTCACGTTATACTGTTACTGAACTATTAACTGTGAACTCGCTCAACTAGT
This sequence comes from Helianthus tuberosus, assembly GCA_030545235.1. Lineage (NCBI taxonomy): Eukaryota > Viridiplantae > Streptophyta > Magnoliopsida > Asterales > Asteraceae > Helianthus > Helianthus tuberosus. The sequence continues at coordinate 211,313,954 of CM060423.1, forward strand.
TGTTGACTCTCTCTTGCATGCCTTGCAGGACCTTAGGTACATATGGAGCTTGCACAGGGAGGAGCAGGTCGTTGTGGGACATGGATCGACGATGCCATGTTATCTATTTAAACATTTGAATTTACTATTTACATTGGGTTTACATACTAATGCTTCCGCTACACACTTGTTAATGTTTGGTTTTGAAAACACCTTTCGTATTGATGAACGATTTTTGGTATTTACTTATATGTTCAATATGATTGGTGGCTTGATCCTGGTCAGTCACACCTCCAAGCGGGGATACTCCGCGAGTGGATTTTTGGGGGTGTGACACGTTTGGCCGTACGTTTGCGTTATTCGGGTAATTACGACGGAAGTCGTAACGAACGCAAAAACGATCCAAATTAAGCGACGAATGAAATTTTATCATGCAAATCACTAAAATAAGATATTTTAAAGATTACATAAATTTTTGGATGTCCGGATATATTCAGAACGCAAGTTATGCGCGAAAATACAAACTTATGCACTTTTTGACGCTTTTAGTCCCTATTGATCAAATAAGTTTATTTTTGCGCACCAAACACCTCAAAGCCTATTTCTAAGCTATGTAAAGGATATTTAGGGCATGTTTAACTTATGGTCAAATTCCGGAATGTTCGATACCATGTGAATCAGTAGACTTTCGCAGTTTGACGCAAATAGTCTCTGAGTGTGAATAAACTTGTTTTTGACACACCAAAGCTTTCAAAACCTTTTTCTAAGTTATATAAAAGTTATTTAAGGTATGTTAAGCCTTTGTCACTGTTCCGGAGTGTTTTCCGCATTAAACTGATTACGTTTACGCATCAGTTCGCGTTTAACTTTCTAGAAAGCGATTTAAAGCTTGTAAATGAACTAGAATCAAAATGTGAAATTGTAAAACCAAAATAAATAAATTTTTCAGACCAAAACACATTGTTTCTTGATAAAAGATAGTGTCCTACATCGTGCGTGTTTACGGAGCACAAGTGTCACATTACTATCATGTATGATGATTTTAAACACAATTATATCATCAATTTCATCATATGATTAAAACCCACTTGTTCTAGCGTGGTAAATCATCTAATCATTCAATTCATGGCAATATATGTATAATTTTCACTTAAGGTTTTATTCCTAAGCAATTGTACATCACAATTCAGCCATAACTTCAATAATTCATTCATAATTCGCGATTATGATGTTTACTCAAATTTCACAACTTCACAAATCATCAAAATTTTACATACCTTATGATCCCCTAGCTTGGGTGATCATTAATTCACGTTCAATTGTGAATTTAGACTTCGTTTAGACCTTCAATTTCATGATATTGTTGAAGTTAGGGTTAGAGCTCTATGGGAGCTTCTCCTGGGATCGAATACAGAACACACACACACTGTGTGTGTTTTGTTTTGTTTCTATTAAACAACTTTCACTCATCCAATTTTGGCCCCTCTTGTTTGGTTAGTTATTAAGTAGGTCACAACCTACTTATTTCTAACAATATTCCCACTTATTAACTAAGTTAAACATTCCTAGTTAACTTAGTGGGTTTGGGGAATTTATGACTCAGTTTATTTTAAGTCCCGTTAACTCGGGCCTTTTATAAGCTTTATTTCTCAAAAGCATTCTTTTTCCCTTTTTATTAAATATTAGGTTTAGTTATATAAATCCTAATATTTTTCGGGTTAATTTTACCACTAACGGTACTTTACCCGTCTTTTAGTATTAACGTGGTTTGATTACCAAACCCGTTTTCGGGTTGTTACAAGTCTACCCCCTTAAAGAGGTTTCGTCCTCGAAACCTTTCTCGCATAATTCATTGAGTTTAAACTTAATGCGATTGATCTCGTTTATCTCTTGAGCATTCCTCATATTTTAACCAATTGTTAGTATTATAGGAAAATTTTGGTACTATCTTTTTATTTATACAGCATATCCGTATCTCATACGAAATAATGCGACTCAAAATAACTTAATCTTGTTATTTCAACCAGTTTAGTTAACTTAGCGAAATCCATCGCTTTTGTACTATCGAATTCTTCATATTTTAACCCGTTTAGAGGGTTTTTTTTTCTTTTTTTTTTTTTGAAATCTTTCACTTTTAACAAACAAACTCCTTTGTTTGTGAACTTATTCCTTTGGTTCATTTATACGGAATCCACCGCTTGATAACAAGCCAAATTTCTTGATTTTTATCTTAATTATGTAACGCAAATTAATATGTAATATTAACAAAATTCTATAAAGCATATAACAACATACCTTATAGCTTTATCCTTCAATCGTGCTTTTGCTCGATTTGACTTCCCGACACTTCGCTTGTGTCGCTGTATGATCCCTTATTATAGGGGATCAATACCCTTCGTTAGTAAGGCCTTATTGGCCGTCATTTTCATTTTGTAATTATTTACCTTTGTTATTTATATGACCGAGTCGCAAAAATTTGCCACTTGGTCATATGAATTTATAAATTAGGTTTATTCCACGCTAATTTCCTGATGAATAGCGTATTAAACAAATTCTTAATTTGAATTTCAACCTTAACCGGTCTCACTAACTAGACTTATTAGTCCAGTTACTTTATACCCATCACTAAGGCTACAATGTGATTATATTTCACATTACCTTTCTTGACCGTGATCGCGTCACGTCATGTTTAGGTTTATTTCAACCTTTCATTATCGAACATTTCTTTTCGAATGTATCGTCTTGCACTTATCAAGGTCAAGACCTGTATCTTTTAATATTTACTATTTCAATTCCTATCAGAATATTCATATTTGTGAAAAACGTTATTTCTTACTAAAACTGAATTTTAGTTTAACGTTTTCTTTTTAACTTATGTCAATTACTTCATATCAAGAAATTGAGAACAAAGAATTTATCCTTTTACAGTCTTTGTTTTACGCGGGGATTCTCAACTGGTTCCCTTGCTTTGTATAATTAACCCGTAGGTTCTATCACTTAGCCTCATGGGCTATTTCATTAGGCTTTCACTTTTTTATGGCGAGGTCTTTATAATCTATTTCTTTATATTCATGACCCGTGGGTTATTTTAGTCCCGTAGACCTTTACACTATTTATAACCCGAAGGTTATGATGATCCCGTAGATCATTCCTTACTCATGTCATTCTTAAAATACATGTTTGGTGTCACGGCACCCTGTTTATATTTGAAAATCATTTGGTTTCAAGTTTAAGATCCGTTAACCTTGACTGTAGTTCGTGACTACAATCGTTTTATTTCGGATCATTCTCCCGACTTTATGACTTCTCACGTCATTTATGCGTCGGTTTGTCTTATGCTCACCGTCATCCGGTTTACATATATTCGTATTTGATTATGTCCCATTACCGGGCTCATTATTCTTTTGCGTTTAACGATACCGTTATCCGGCTTGCGCTTATTTATGCCATCCAGTATTATATTGTATTCAACCCGTTTGACTTGTTAGTGTGAAATCCATCACTTATAAACAATCAAACTTTATTCTTTATTCAACCCGTTCAACCTCAAAATAGTTGAACATATTTATCACAAATTCCTATTTGCGAAATTTTTATGGGTTTTTTACTCATAACTCATAATTCGAGTCTTTTGACTTTTAATCCACGTTCCCGTCTCTTGGTTTACGCATGTATTTAAATCCTTACCCATCAACCGGGTATTTTACCGAAGTCATCATTAATGCAACCATTCTAGTATGCATTAATACTTCGTTTGACCTGTTTGGTTATCTTAGCGAAATCCATCGCTTTATTCAACCAAACCTTTATTCTTTATGTAACCATGCTTGATGGTCTTAAAAATTCTGAATGATGATTATCATCATCATCCTTTCTTTACAATGACCAAAGTCAACGACTTTGATCGTCTTTTCGTATGGGCAATACCTTTGTTTCTATGACCTCGCGGGTCAATTATCCTTTGGTTTTACATGCCCCTTTTTGTCAACCATGGCTCCTTCATCCAAAATGACTTATTTCACGAATTCACTTGGGTCATTTATTTCTATGTGCGCCATACATCGTTTTTATGGTTCCCTCGAAAACCATTTATACGAGTATGCCCATAAGATTTCTTGACCCCAAGGTTCTTTTAACTTTTTCATTCGTCTCGACCTTACCACATCAGACATAATTGTGCTCATTATAAGAAGCTCATGGTATCATGTGTTCACTACTTACTTGGCCAGAGTAAGCGATCAACACATGGTACGTATGTCCTTATTATAATTACCACATCATGTCCCATGTAAGTAATCTCTTATTTTATTTCATTTTTATGATTTCATTTGGTAAAACTTTATTTAGTTGTTAATTAACAATTATTATTTTTACCCGTTTGATCCTTGAACATATAAATGTCCCTTTTTTATAACCATTTATACAATCACATTTGTTGATGTGGTCATTACTTTTCTCAGTAGGATCTATATTGAGAATACTTACTTGGATGATTACTTTCGTCCAAGTTTAGTATTTAAACTAAATTCAGTTATTGTCTTATTATTCACAACTGTGAATAATACGTAATTGTACTGAATTTCTCTTGGAAACGTGTAGGATCGTTGTTTGACCCGACTGAGTCGATCAGAAGAGCTTTATGTCCGGTTCAAAGGCGGAATCAGAGAACTAGACTCGAAAACAGCTTGATACTATATAATCTGTTGCTTATATTGATTTTAACAATGATTACAACCTGAACAGACTTTGGCAGCACTTCGTTACAATTCTGGAACCGTTGCCAAATGAATGAACGAGTGCACTATTTATAGTTGGAGAGGTTTAGCTTATATGGACATGTCCATATAAGCGAAACCTATTGCTTGTGGTTTCGCTTTTATGGTCAGTGTCCATATAAGCGGAACCTCTTGCATAACCACTAAACTTCAACTCTCGAACCTCGTGCACTGGTTATTCTAACCTATCCTATTACGTTACATGATACAAGACGAAGTCAATAGACGTAATGCACCAACAGACTCCCCCTCGGATATTGACGAAGTCTTCAGTGACTAATCTTTGTAATGACACCTCTTCTGTCTTGATCATTCTGCCTTTTCACTCAGATTGTAACATTGAAAGCATCCAACAATCTTTCTCTTCTTCTATCAGCTTCAGGCTCCCCCTTTCGTCAAGCTTCCGTGCTTTGGGATCGACACCTAGCTTTCCAGCTTATCTTCACTTTGCGTCAAACTTGTCTTCAGACTCCCCCTTAAACTCTGCTCTCGGGATCGTAGTCTGGAATATCTGCAATCACTCAAACATTCATAAATACAATGTTTTCATATTATCAATCAACTTCCCTATTCCACTCCCCCTATCAACACACTTTACGGATTTGGCAGTGTTAAAGAATCCAACACCCTCACAGTTTATCATCCAAGTTCAAGTTAATGACCTTGGAGATATCACAAACTGTTTTTGAAATTTTTGATTTTAATTCAAGTTTCAAATTAATGAACTTGCTTTATTTTCAGAAACACAATCAGCTTACTTAGATTTTGAAACTCAGCATTTCAGATATCGGTTGTCGAAAATAAAGCAGAAATCAAAATCTTTTTGTATTTTCTGAAAATATAAAGCAATAAAGAAATATGTACAAACATATTTACAGACAATATTTTTGTTTGAGTATGCGTCAGAGGATCATATCAGTTTCTGACAAGTCACAAGTACCGTTGAGCTTATTTACACAATAAGAATTAAACAATTCACTTAGATTGTCGATATACTGGTCCACTTAAATTTTCACACAAATTTCAACTGATTCAGGATACGAATTAGGTATTTTAGGAACTTAAACTCATTCATGTGTCCCACCTCTTGAATATACTCTCGTATCCAGATCCCAATATTCAGTCTTACAGGTGAGTATACCTAGATGATATCTGTAAGGGGAATAAATTATAGTACGAAACCGTGAGAGCTCAAGTCAGAACTTCCGTTCAGCAGAGAGATGACGGCTCGACTTTTGGTGTGTCCCCTTTAGAGGATCTTTTGTATTACAACAGCAATGACTATCAATTTTATTGTTTCATCAATTTGCTGAGGGCGGCGCTATATTTCAAGCAATGCAGAAAGTATTCTCCAGGGACTAGGCCATTGCTTCCTGTCACACCCCGTTTTCCACGTGTCACCGGTGGGCCCGGTGGGGAGTATCGTGACGTAGTTGAGATCATCATAGTCAAACAACACAATATATAAATGCACAGCGGAAGCAAAAGATAAATATATTACATTCCGAATATAAGTAATGTCAAAGTATTACAACGGAGGGTAAAGGATCCACAGGCGGATCAATAAAAGAAAACTGTTCAACAGACTTTAGACATCTAGAACTTGCAAGATTCCCTAGTGACGCCCTGAGCTCCCAGCCAATTACGCATAGTACCTGTCACTTAACCTTTTGGAAATTACGTCAGTTTACACTGGTAAATACAATTAACTGACTCATTTTGGAAAAGAGTTTAAAAATTGATTTGAATGCACGAGGCACAAAATATCTTTTATAACTGGATTAAAATGCACAGAGGCAAAATTAATCTTTTATACTTGGGACAATTTTATTAATAAAAATCTTGTATCCGATTTACATGGTTGTCCAACATTTAGGGCCGGTGATTATACAATACAAGCCGGACAAGATTAATCGACACACCACAAATATAATCTCACAAGAAGATACCCTTACGAGTGAGTATACGTTATACATATGCAATAGGAGGTGTTTTGCCTACACCTTGTGCTTACGTCGTGGCCATTCACTTTTTAAAATGAGCCAAGGATATCCAGGACACGGTCATTAACCCCCAATGTTATTTGTTATCAATCAATACAGATTAAAACGGGATTATGCAATTTAATCATCTCCGATTAAAAGGTTTCTACACCCGACCAAGCGGTATTTTTTATAATACCGTATCCCAAGCCCGTATAAGGGAAAATAAGTTAAAAGTATTTACCTGAGCTAGCAATGCAATTTATACTCAGCCGTATATCCTAATCAGCAAGCATAAGTACTTCTACTGGGGCTCTCAATCTGGAACGAAGGTTTTATTAACCTATTAAATTCCTAACGGGTCTTATTTAAGTCGTAACTTAGACCGGTTAGTTTTAAGGAAAAGTTTACGGTTCAAAACGCATGATTAAGCGAAGACCGGGATAGGATGTGATTTAGACCCGACAAGTTTGGAGACTTGTATAATATGGGTAAACTAAACACATTCTGGATTTTGAGATAAAAACGATAACGTTTGACTCGTTTCGGCTAATTTATGCAAACTAGTTACATAAACCGAACCGAACGCGTAATAAGCGTAACGGTTATTCATATGAGCCATTTACAGGTTTCCTAAGTTAATATGCTCCTAATATGTTGTGACATCAGTAAGTTGTCTTTCATTATGCCCGAAACGTATATAAACACAAACTAGGCCCCGTAGAGGTAGTTTGGTCATTTAAAAGGTTATAAAAGAGTTTAAGTATTTACCTGAGTTACAGGTCTGATATAATCAGCAAAAATACTTATTTCGATAAGTTATAACAGTAGGTTAAAGTATATATGTGAATTTACCAAGTATAACCAAACTATGCACCGTAGGGGCATTTTGGTAATTTCACATAAGCCGTAAAGCTCAAAACTGAAGTCTGAGTTTATCAACCTTTGCTTACTGTTAAAATATTATAATTTGCCTCAAATATCAGTAGGTATCAACCCTTGTATGTTTTAAATAGTTTTAGTATATACTACGCGTTAAAAACGCTTAAAAAGGCGATTAAATGCCATTTCCGGGTTCGATACTTAAATCTGATATTTTTATATTTCCAGAAGGCCTAAAATAATTTATTTATCATATGTGATCAGTAACAAAAGGTTTGGAGTCGTTTAGATATGTAAAACTCATTTTATAGCCCGTAGGGGCAAAACCGACAATTACCGGATTAAGCCTACGACTATAAGTTATGCTCAGCCTAAAATTAATTAAAAATCTTTAAAAATCCCAAAATAATATATTAGATCAGTGGGTAAAATATTTGATATAAAAAAGTATGTTTAAGTAGGCTATACGCTAAATACGCCGTTAAATTAATCATAAAGCTTTAATTTTACGCTAACGAGCATAACTCTTAACCTACACCTCAAACTGATGTCAAATTTTGCATAAAAGTTTAAATATCAGTATTTAAAGTTTCTACTCTTTTACATTTCCAAAAATCACTTTTTAAGGTAATAAGGGCATAATGGTCAACATATGAGCAATTAACGGAACGTGTAAACGAATGGGTCAATCAATGAACCAACCACAGAGGGTTATGCTAACATGTAGCCTGGTCCTAAGGAAGCTCTAAGGCATTTCCAAATCATACTAAAGCGGGTCAGAACTGAAGTCAAAGCAAAAGTCAAAGCTTTGCGACTTTCGGTTCCGAACCGGGTCTCTACAGTAAATTGTCGGGTTGAACATGTTTAGACATGTTCTTACACTAATTACCAAGTTCTATTCATGATCAAACAGGTTGTATATGATCTACATTGCTAATTAGGCATAAATGGCATTTTAAGTCTCCTGTTGACTTTTTATAAACTAGTTTGACCCGACTTTTGACCTAGTTAGAGTGGTGATCAGGGGGAACCCTCTTAAGGGTTTATTACCCACATAAATACCAACTTATAACTACTTTCGATTCGACTAATCACTGGACCATTTGTGATTAATCGTAAAGTCAACCGTTAATTACGACGGTTTGACTTTTAAGCTAAAACTAAGCTAAAACTTAATTAAAAAAGATTAGCAAACTTACTGAAGTCCTAAACTTGATTAGAAAGGACTTGGGTCTGCTTTGAAGCTCCAGAAGGCTCCTCAATTGCAGAATGAAGGTGTGAGGAATGAGTTGCAACTCATGGCCTTATATAGTGAATGTAATCACCATAAGGAGTTGACACACAAGTCTATAAGTGCCCACAACTGATTAACAAGTGTCCCTAAGTGTTTAGGGGTTGTTTAGGGGCCAAGGGATATGAGGAAAACCGTTTAAAAGGTCAAGAATGCGTTTAAAACAGCAAACAGCAACTTTCTGTCGCTGGCAACATGCTTGCGCACCGTAACAAATATTTATTGCGGTGCGCAACAAATAGGCAGAATGCAAAAGCTTGGCCTTTCAAGCATTCGAAAGGGCAACCGACTTATTTCTTGCAATTTGACCCCTTCTTATTTACCTACAAAGGCTTTAGGACTTATACCCACTTTGCCAAGTCCCTGGACATTTCCGGTTAACCCGAAAAGTCATAACTTTCAACGTTAACGCTTTACCCCTCGCATACGGATTTGATCATAACTTTCTCATACGATAACGAAACTTTATGAAATTTATATCGTGCATTCTAGTGAGCATAATTAACCGTTATAAAGCTTCGGGTTTGTCAAAAGGTCACTCAGAGGTATAACTTAAACATGTTGACACATTTAACCCCTGTAGTTTGAAATCTCTCACTTTCTTTCATATTTAGCTTCGTATGATCCATGATTTATTCGTTTGAAGGTACGAGCATCATGTAGGGTTAATGTATAATATACTTATTCACTGTTGACATTTAGAACTCGTATATTCACATACTTTCTTTATTTGTCAACTTTAGTCCCTCTAGAGTATTCTGTCACACGTTCAAGCTTATGACACGTGTCAATACTTTATAGGACGCGAATTTTTGAGGTGTTACATCCTCACCCCCTTAAAAGAAATCTCGACCTCGAGATTTGTTAAAGTAAGGAAGTATTTTCTGCCTTATATTGGGCTTAATCATCCCAGTACCTTTGAGCCTCTAAGGCACTACAATTTACCTTTATAATAGGCACCTGTATCTTTTTGGAGCTTCTAATCCCATCGATCCTCAATCGAAACAGGTTGCTCATACTATCATAGTCCTGGATATCATTATGTGATAGCGCTTTTCAACTTATTGGTGACACGTCGCTAAATTATTAGTGTGGGTCACATTACGCGTTCCACCAAGCCCCTTAATTAGGTCTTAGCTCGTAAGCTATTTGATCTTGATACATTCGATTCCCTTCGAATGATTCTATATTCTCGAAGCTTAACTAGCCCGATAATTTAACAATTTAGCACACCCTTCCAGGGTGATATCTATTGTTGAACCTTATTCCTTAACAAGAATTTAGGAGGTTTGCTATTTTCATTAATCCTTAATTTTCTGCCGAATACTGACATCTTACAGATGATTACGAATTTGTGTGACCTTATTGGTCGTTTCTAATGCAACATTCAGATCCTGATGATTGGACTTACCAATCTATTGTCCTATCAATGGACGTTTAACATTCCATTTATACAAGGTCTTCAAAGGGGTAGCCTTGATACTTATATAACAACTATTATAGAAAAGCTTATCTTAAGGTGAGATGGTTATTCCAACCACTGCTTAACTAACCTCAAGGAATAGCTAAACCTTACAGCTAGTCGAACCAATCAACGGTCCTGGGCAGGTAATAGCGATTCTTAATTGTTGCCTATATAGGTTTGCGAAAATCAATGCATAAGCAAGATGATCCGTCTTTCTTATTTATGTAAATCGGAGTTCTTAGGACTTCAAATTTTGGCTTTAAGAAATCTTCTCTAAAAGCTTATCGATTTGGCTCTTAGTTCTTCCTATTCCGTTGATACTAACGGATATAAGGCTTTTACAATAATTGTAGCCCTAAGCGGGATGTAAATCTTAACGCTACTGCCTCTCAGGAGGTAAACAGGGTAGTGTTAGGAGAAGATAATCAAGATACAAGGAGATTACTGAGATTTCCATATCTCAGGCTCCAGTTCACTCATCAACGCTTGTGTCTAATAAGTGACACATTTATGTTTTGAGTCCCCATATTTCTTTACTAGGGAATATTTATTTGGACAATTCCATTCTGGATATCTTCTTTGGGTACCATTAGTTGACTTTAGTACCATATGATCATTGGGATATCTTTGTGGTTCCATGCATTAAACCTCCATACTGATCAGGCATGGAAGCAATCTATGGAACTTATTAAGATACACCAATCCTCATATAGCGCTTTTGTCATACCATTTGGTATTCGAAATCGATAGAGATTAAAGAGATATCAACTATATGTGCTTATATTTAATCAGAATGGAAATTTTCACAAACTAGGCATCTAGCTCGGTTGGCTAGGCGCGCGAAAGGGTGTGGCCTAGACCCAGGTTCGATTCCGGGGACGGCCGGTTCCACCATTTTTTTTTAACTTGTTATACTTATAGTTTATGAAGGATTTACTGGTATTCGAACCATAAATAAAAACTCTTAGCATTTAAATTACTGATAAAATGCCAAGGAATGTACCTGATGCCATTATTTATGGACTAGCTCAGGCATTTTAGGCGCTTTCAATTTTAGGCTTTACTTCCTCCGCCGCATTTCCTTTGACAGATTTAGGGCACGTAGTCTTGATGTGGCCTTTCTCATTACAGCCGAAACAGACTGCATTCTTCATGTCCTTACAGTCCAACGTTTTATGTCCCTTAGACTTGCAGATCCCACAAGCCCTGGGCTGCGATTTGGATTTTGGTTCGAACCTGCATTTCCCATAATGGCGCTTCTTGCAGGTCTCACATACTGGTTTCTGGTCGGACTTTTGTTTGTTCTTTTTCTTAGAACTCTGGGAGTTATCTACCTCCCTTTTCCTTTTTAGTTCATCCTTTGCATCAGAGGCATGAACGGGATCCTCCTTAAGAGTAAGGAAATGTGGTCCTAGATAAAATTTGGACCGAGCAGCATGGGGCTCCTTTAACTTTTTCACAGCCTTCTTCACAGCTTTTCCAACGGCTGCGTCTATCATAGTTTGAAGAACATCTTTGGAAATTCTAAGGTTTACAATTTCAGCATCATTAGCATGCGTCGCGTCATCAATGGCGCGATTGACTGTTGTCTTATCCGAGTTTGCCATACTCGATATTGGTTCCTAATACCAATGAAACAATTTCTTAGTTGAAATCCAACAATTGCTATTTTTCACTCTGACGGCCTTAATATATACTAACCATGGTGTCAATAACCTATACAGGCTATTATAGCACTAACATTCTTAATGAACGTTATTTAAAATATTTTAATATTACTTAGCCTAGGTCGCAAAAGACCATCAATGGCATTAAAGATTTGGACCTAGTCCGTCACTTTTCTGACAGAGGATCAAAACGTCGCATCTGTCTTTATTATATTAAAGAATTTAGGTAGCTTGAAAGCTTGCCTTAGGAATATCAGAAAAGAGTGATTCCTATTAGATATAAAATATCCATCTAAGGTTTGTTGGAGCATTTTCTAAAGTATCATCGGCCAATTTCTACCTCGTATTAAATGACCGAAGTCCTAATCAGGCGGAGACAACAGTTCTCCATAGTTATTGTTCAATATTGAATCATATGTGCCAGTATCAAGTAAATTTCTGCATAAACTGCTTGATAAGGAAAGGTACCTGCTATATAGTTATCCTTCTGCACCATTTCCTGGCGTTCATCCGGAAGACTCATGCGTTTACTTTCGTGGCCTTTCCCGGCTTCTTTATAAGCTCTGGGCAGTTGGTTTTGATGTGCCCTTCCTCGTTACAATTGTAACATGTGGCGTTCTTTAACCCCTTGCAATCCAAGGTTTTGTGACCCTTGGTTTTGCAAATTCCACACAATTTAGCACGTGGGTCGATTGTACATTTTCCAAAATGTTGCTTTTTGCAGTTACTGCATTTGGGTCTGTTATCAGACTGACTCGAGTTCTTCCTAAACTCGGAATCCTTCCCGCGCTCAGAATTTTCCTTCTACTTCTTGTTATATCGATGAGAGTTTTCCTCCTCTCTTTCTCTTCTTCCCTCGCCAGAAGCCTTAACCGACTTAATTCTGATTGCATCTAAGGTGAGAGATAAGGATAAGTCCACCGCGGACCTATATGTGGTTGGCCTAGATGCTTTAACACTTCCTTTTATTTCTGGTGCTAGGCCTCCAATGAAACGCGCTATGCGTTTAGGTTCAGGGGTGACTAAATAAGGAACTAGGCGGGACATAGTGTTGAAACTTGTCACATACGCCTGACAATCCAAACCCTCCATGACTAGAGTCAAGAAGTCTGATTCTATATTTTCTACCTCATGCTGGGGGCAATAGTTTTCTTTGACTAATGCAACAAATTGATCCCAAGATAAGTTGTAAAGTAGAACTTTTCCCGTGGCTTGGAGCAATGATCTCCACCATGCCAACGCTTCTCCTTTGAATGATTGTGAAACAAATTTCACAACATCTTGCTCCGCACAACCGCTGATGTCAACAACAGAGTCCATCTCATCGAGCCATGTCATGCAATCGATGGCCCCATTTTCTCCTGTAAAGTCTCTGGGCTTGCAGGAGACAAAATATTTATATGAACAGGTCTTAACTGATGCCTCTTGATGAAACACAACTTGTCTATACGGAATACTCCTTTGATTTGACAAGTCATGAACATCGTCCTCCCTTGACTCATGTGTTTTAGGAGGGGGCTTACTACGAGCCATAGATAGAGTCTTGGAGTGGGTATCATTTGATTCATCATACTGTCGATCAAGAGCTCGAGTAACAGCATAATCTATTATTGCCTGCAGTTCTGCTCCAGTTACATTAATTCTGGTAGTATCATTGCTCTCCTTCAAGTGACTGTTAACTTCATCTAATCCAGCCATGTAGCTTGATTGCTACATAAATATTAACAATGATTTATTCAGAGATTATTATGGAATCATCATCTTTGACGATTTATCAACCATGGTAATATAAACCATATTGGTTAACTTGTTAGTTATATTTAATTAGTATTTTCCATTATAATTTATCCTAGTTATAAAACATTAAGGATATTAAAGTGGCGCTAAAAGGCCTAGTCACAAGGACAGTTCTAAATTTTATAAGCCATGATTTCAGAGAATCGAGGCATTAAGGTTTGAATCACGTTCATTACCTTCTCTTGACAGGGAGTTGTAGACTTCAACTGTCTTTTGTCTTTTAGGACAATAGATATAGCCCGTGGGCATTTCCCTTCTGAGGGATGGTTATAATATGATCATCTTCTCAGATGCTATTAGTCAAGATCGTATGGATCCTACCGACTATTATGCTTGGACCTGGTCCAACACTTTTAGACAGGAGGTCACAGACCACCACTGTCGTTGTCTTATCGGACAACAAGTTTAGCCCGTAGGCACTTCATCACTATCGGTTGTTTATAATGTGATCATCTTATAGGATGACACAAGCCATGATTTCTAGATCACTAGACTAGATAAGAAAATTGGAAGAATCCAATATAAGGACGACTGTTGTGATTTTATCGAATCACATTTGTCAGGAGTGCTAACACGTTCTTAGGTGTTAACAAGGATCTGAATCCCTTGGGTAGGTTTCACCATCTTGGCCGCGTAGGCTAGGTTTCACCTTTAAGATTCTTTTTAAAATGCCTACTGGCAGGGAAGGAAGGATATTTATTTTATTCAGGATTTTTATCATAAATCCTAATTTATAAGTTAATAATAGCACAAATGGCCTAGTCACGTAGACAAGTTTAATTTATAAGCCATGATCGTTTGGGATCGAGGCCTTTAGTAATAGCACAAAAGGCTTAGTCACGTGGACAAGTTTAATTTATAAGCCATGATCGTTTGGGATCGAGGCATTTAGTAATAGCACAAAAGGCTTAGTCACGTGGACAAGTTTAATTTATAAGCCATGATCGTCTGGGATCGAGGCATTTAGTAATAGCACAAAAGGCTTAGTCACGTGGACAAGTTTAATTTATAAGCCATGATCGTCTGGGATCGAGGCATTTAGTAATAGCACAAAAGGCTTAGTCACGTGGACAAGTTTAATTTATAAGCCATGATCGTCTGGGATCGAGGCATTTAGGTGTGAATCCAAGTTAATTACTTTCCTTGACAGAGAGTTGTAGGCTACCACCGTCTTTAGTCTCAGAGGACGTTAGTTATAGCCCGTAGGCACTTCCCTTCTAAGGGATGTTATTTTCCATTTATTTCATATTTCATGTTTAGAATGAAAACTTAATTTAATCAATCCATTATATGAAAATAAAAGTACAGAGTTGCCCTAAGCGGGTCTTTAAAAGGAAAATTGTGTCCTTAAAGGGACTGAAAGATAAATATGTCCTTATGAGGACTATTAAGGAAACGATCTTCAGCAAAAGGAGTTTCTTCTTCAAGTTATCTCTGAATGCTTTCTCCTTGGATGCTCGTTTCATTCTAGCCGCGGTACGAAGCTCAGCATTTCAGAGCTCCAGATTGTGGAGAATTTCTAATACAGCTTCTTCGCTTGGCGACATATCCAATATATATAAAATTTTGGAAGTAAAAATTTCCAGATTAGGATTGAGAGTATTCCTATGTTAAGTCTAGACTCAGAAGGTCAAGGAATGTGCTACTGTGTCATTGAGATTAAACACAAAAATTTTTAGTGTTTAATTCACTCAATGTTGGCTCTGATACCAACCTGTCACACCCCGTTTTCCACGTGTCACCGGTGGGCCCGGTGGGGAGTATCGTGACGTAGTTGAGATCATCATAGTCAAACAACACAATATATAAATGCACAGCGGAAGCAAAAGATAAATATATTACATTCCGAATATAAGTAATGTCAAAGTATTACAACGGAAGGTAAAGGATCCACAGGCGGATCAATAAAAGAAAACTGTTCAACAGACTTTAGACATCTAGAACTTTCAAGATTCCCTAGTGACGCCCTGAGCTCCCAGCCAATTACGCATAGTACCTTTCACTTAACCTTTTGGAAATTACGTCAGTTTACACTGGTAAATACAATTAACTGACTCATTTTGGAAAAGAGTTTAAAAATTGATTTGAATGCACGAGGCACAAAATATCTTTTATAACTGGATTAAAATGCACAGAGGCAAAATTAATCTTTTATACTTGGGACAATTTTATTAATAAAAATCTTGTATCCGATTTACATGGTTGTCCAACATTTAGGGCCGGTGATTATACAATACAAGCCGGACAAGATTAATCGACACACCACAAATATAATCTCACAAGAAGATACCCTTACGAGTGAGTATACGTTATACATATGCAACAGGAGGTGTTTTGCCTACACCTTGTGCTTACGTCGTGGCCATTCACTTTTTAAAATGAGCCAAGGATATCCAGGACACGGTCATTAACCCCCAATGTTATTTGTTATCAATCAATACAGATTAAAACGGGATTATGCAATTTAATCATCTCCGATTAAAAGGTTTCTACACCCGACCAAGCGGTATTTTTTATAATACCGTATCCCAAGCCCGTATAAGGGAAAATAAGTTAAAAGTATTTACCTGAGCTAGCAATGCAATTTATACTCAGCCGTATATCCTAATCAGCAAGCACAAGTACTTCTACTGGGGCTCTCAATCTGGAACGAAGGTTTTATTATCCTATTAAATTCCTAACGGGTCTTATTTAAGTCGTAACTTAGACCGGTTAGTTTTAAGGAAAGGTTTACGGTTCAAAACGCATGATTAAGCGAAGACCGGGATAGGATGTGATTTAGACCCGACAAGTTTGGAGACTTGTATAGTATGGGTAAACTAAACACATTCTGGATTTTGAGATAAAAACGATAACGTTTGACCCGTTTCGGCTAATTTATGCAAACTAGTTACATAAACCGAACCGAACGCGTAATAAGCGTAACGGTTATTCATATGAGCCATTTATAGGTTTCCTAAGTTAATATGCTCCTAATATGTTGTGACATCAGTAAGTTGTCTTTCATTATGCCCGAAACGTATATAAACACAAACTAGGCCCCGTAGAGGTAGTTTGGTCATTTAAAAGGTTATAAAAGAGTTTAAGTATTTACCTGAGTTACAGGTCTGATATAATCAGCAAAAATACTTATTTTGATAAGTTATAACAGTAGGTTAAAGTATATATGTGAATTTACCAAGTATAACCAAACTATGCACCGTAGGGGCATTTTGGTAATTTCACATAAGCCGTAAAGCTCAAAACTGAAGTCTGAGTTTATCAACCTTTGCTTACTGTTAAAATATTATAATTTGCCTCAAATATCAGTAGGTATCAACCCTTGTATGTTTAAAATAGTTTAAGTATATACTACGCGTTAAAAACGCTTAAAAAGGCGATTAAAGGCCATTTCCGGGTTCGATACTTAAATCTGATATTTTTATATTTCCAGAAGGCCTAAAATAATTTATTTATCATATGTGATCAGTAACAAAAGGTTTGGAGTCGTTTAGATATGTAAAACTCATTTTATAGCCCGTAGGGGCAAAACCGACAATTACCGGATTAAGCCTACGACTATAAGTTATGCTCAGCCTAAAATTAATTAAAAATCTTTAAAAATCCCAAAATAATATATTAGATCAGTGGGTAAAAGATTTGATATAAAAAGTATGTTTAAGTAGGCTATACGCTAAATACGCCGTTAAATTAATCATAAAGCTTTAATTTTACGCTAACGAGCGTAACTCTTAACCTACACCTCAAACTGATGTCAAATTTTGCATACAAGTTTAAATATCAGTATTTAAAGTTTCTACTCTTTTACATTTCCAAAAATCACGTTTTAAGGTAATAAGGGCATAATGGTCAACATATGAGCAATTAACGGAACGTGTAAACGAATGGGTCAATCAATGAACCAACCACAGAGGGTTATGCTAACATGTAGCCTGGTCCTAAGGAAGCTCTAAGGCATTTCCAAATCATACTAAAGCGGGTCAGAACTGAAGTCAAAGCAAAAGTCAAAGCTTTGCGACTTTCGGTTCCGAACCGGGTCTCTACAGTAAATTGTCGGGTTGAACATGTTTAGACATGTTCTTACACTAATTACCAAGTTCTATTCATGATCAAACAGGTTGTATATGATCTACATTGCTAATTAGGCATAAATGGCATTTTAAGTCTCCTGTTGACTTTTTATAAACTAGTTTGACCCGACTTTTGACCTAGTTAGAGTGGTGATCAGGGGGAACCCTCTTAAGGGTTTATTACCCACATAAATACCAACTTATAACTACTTTCGATTCGACTAATCACTGGACCATTTGTGATTAATCGTAAAGTCAACCGTTAATTACGACGGTTTGACTTTTAAGCTAAAACTAAGCTAAAACTTAATTAAAAAAGATTAGCAAACTTACTGAAGTCCTAAGCTTGATTAGAAAGGACTTGGGTCTGCTTTGAAGCTCCAGAAGGCTCCTCAATTGCAGAATGAAGGTGTGAGGAATGAGTTGCAACTCATGGCCTTATATAGTGAATGTAATCACCATAAGGAGTTGACACACAAGTCTATAAGTGCCCACAACTGATTAACAAGTGTCCCTAAGTGTTTAGGGGTTGTTTAGGGGCCAAGGGATATGAGGAAAACCGTTTAAAAGGTCAAGAATGCGTTTAAAACAGCAAACAGCAACTTTCTGTCGCTGGCAACATGCTTGCGCACCGTAACAAATATTTATTGCGGTGCACAACAAATAGGCAGAATGCAAAAGCTTGGCCTTTCAAGCATTCAAAAGGGCAACTGACTTATTTCTTGCAATTTGACCCCTTCTTATTTACCTACAAAGGCTTTAGGACTTATACCCACTTTGCCAAGTCCCTGGACATTTCCGGTTAACCCGAAAAGTCATAACGTTCAACGTTAACGCTTTACCCCTCGCATACGGATTTGATCATAACTTTCTCATACGATAACGAAACTTTATGAAATTTATATCGTGCATTCTAGTGAGCATAATTAACCGTTATAAAGCTTCGGGTTTGTCAAAAGGTCACTCAGAGGTATAACTTAAACATGTTGACACATTTAACCCCTGTAGTTTGAAATCTCTCACTTTCTTTCATATTTAGCTTCGTATGATCCATGATTTATTCGTTTGAAGGTACGAGCATCATGTAGGGTTAATGTACGATATACTTATTCACTGTTGACATTTAGAACTCGTATATTCACATACTTTCTTTATTTGTCAACTTTAGTCCCTCTAGAGTATTCTGTCACACGTTCAAGCTTATGACACGTGTCAATACTTTATAGGACGCGAATTTTCGAGGTGTTACACTTCCGCAAAATCAGAAGTCCCGAGATAATACCCCAGATATCACTAAGCATAAAGACCTAGTATCTCAGAAAGAGGGACCTTTCAAACGAGATTTCAGGGGTTACCTATATATCCAAGTAGTGTTCCCCACGAAATAAGTAAGTAAAGATTTAGGTTTATATCCCGAACAAACCTACTAAATGTGTAAAAACCTATCGGCACATCATTAGTGAGACTGTTTAACACTATTTAATCATTACATTTCTTTAGCATACTGTGACTGTCTACTGATGTACTATCATTTCCTCTTTTTACGCAAAAACTCAATTTTTGAATTTTATCATGTTTTTGACTTTTTCAAATTTTCAAATGTTTTTGTATTTTCTAACAATATTACTCCCCCTAAAATGCAAAACCATTTAAAGAAAATTTGACAACCAATACTGATAGCTTTATCTCGCCATCCATTTTTTGCTTAAAGTGCTCTGATTTGCAGAAAATATACATACCCCCATGATTTACAACACATTGATATTTTACAGTTTGAAAACCATTTTTCAATCTGATGAAAGTAATCATGTTTGTTCAGCCGTGAAGGTTTCGGCATATTCAATCAACATATATTTTTGTATTTTTGAATTTTTGACAAAAATTAAAAACAAACATATTTTTGGTTTTTCAATTTTTCAAATTTTTAGGGTTTTTGAAAATATTGTTTATTTATGTACAGAATGAAAATAAACTTCCTGTTTCAACCAACACAGGATCCATCAGCAGCCTCTTCTTCCTCTCCATGTGCCAGGCTGCTCCAACTACCAATCTCACAATCTTTGGTATTCTTGAGCACCTGCACATTCAGACTACTTGATTACTTGAACAATTTAGCCCAGGCCTGTTGAACCTTAGGCATTTCAACACAATAATTTTCATTCAATGCTGGAAATTCTTTATCATTTTTCACAAAACCTTTCTCAATTTTAACTTCAACTTTCTCATCTTTTACCAAATCAACATGTTTCTTAACACTCCATGTTTGACCTTTTGGTGTTCCTCGTTTGTAAAAATGTGAATCTTTTTGAACATTTTGATTTTGAACAACAACTCTTGGTTTCCAAAACTCTTGAGGTTTTGTTATATCAACTGTTGTTTTCCAACTCTGTGTTGTTCTGAATCTGGGTGTGTGAGAATTCCAGGTCTGTCTTGAATCGAACCTGTTCGGGTTTGATTTCCAATTTTGATTCGAAGCAAACTTGTTTGTGTTGTACCTCCAAGTTTGTTTTGAATCAAATCTGGTTGACCTTTGTCTCACATTCTCAGATTTTTGTTTCTCAGCATCAATCTTCTTTTTGTCAACATCCACAGGTTTTAGATTTGGACACTTGCGTGCAAGATGTCCTTTTTGATCACATTTGAAACATGTTCTCATGGACACATCTTTGACCTGTGGTTGTTGCTTTTTCTTTTGAACAAAGAACTCATCATTAGACTGTCTCAATTTGAGTTCTTTTTCTTCTGCTAAACTGTTTCCTTGAACAAAACTCATTTTAGCTTGAAAATTCGGAGTTTCATTTTTGTTTCTATTCTGTTTCTTCTTATAACCCAACCCAGCCTTCATGTTTTTCTTCTTGTAACCAGGTTTGTTATACGAACCTCTATGACTCTTACCAACAAACTTTGAAATCTCAGACTTCTTAATCTCAACCATTTTGAAAACTTTGTCAACCTTTTCTGAAATCACATTTTGAATCGGGAATACAACATCTAAGAATAATTTGTCTGATCCAATCATGGTATAAACCAATCCCTTTGAATCATCATTCAAATTTTTCTCGGATTTTGTGTTTTTCAGATATCCATCATGAAGATTTCCTTCATCTTCATCCTGTGATTCAGATTTACCTGTATCAACTGACTCTTCTTTCAACACACTTTCAACGACTTTACCTACCACCTCTGAATCATGAGAATCATCAGATTTGGAATAGGTTATATCAATGTTGTCTGGCAATTGGTCTACCATGTTGAAAGCTTTTTCGACCTTTTCCTCATCATAAAATGCAAACTTTTCCGGTGGTGGAACTTGATGAAACTCTGAGCCAATGCCTTTCTTGTTTTGCTCAGACTCACCATCACCCGGTTTTATATTGAAAATTCGTTCAAGCACATATGACGACACGTGATAACTCTTTAACTTGTTGTTATCCTGTTCTAAATCAGCAATTTGTCGCTTTAACTTAGCAACATCCTCAATATAAGAATTAACAACATCTTGTTTTATAGCATACATTCGTTTAAGCTCTTTAGTTGTTTCAGAAAGGTTATTCATTCTTGATTGAGCATATTTCATTTCATCTTTCACTTTCTCATATGACTCTTTTGTAATATGATATGCTAATTTCATAGAGTCATATTCCTTTTTCATTTCTTGACAAGCAATTTCTTTTTGTTCACATTCATTTGTCATTTTCAAAACATTTTCTTTCAAAATTTCATTGTCCTTTTCTAATTTGTTACATTTTTCTGAAAGTTTTTCATCATTTTCTTTAAAAACTTTTTCTTTTTCTAACATTTCTTTGCATTTTTCTTTGAAAATGTTTTCGATTTTTGTGAATTCAAGATTTCTTATTTTGAATTGCTCATCTTTTTCAGTACAAGCTCTGCACGGTTCCATGCATTTCTTGCACTGATCAATCAGTTTCAAGTTTTCAAAATCAGAATTTACCTCAGTGATTGGCACTTCGGTGTTTTCAGCAGCTTTTGTCTGCATCAAATCAGCATCATCTTGCTTCTTTTCAACACTAACTTCATCATCAGCATCACCAGCTTCCAAATTCTCATTCATTTCTTCTTTCTTCACCTCTTCTTCAATCTGCTGTTTTTCAGTAACAGCTTCTTCAACTTCAACAGCTTCTGTGTTAACCTCTTCAGCATTCTTCTTCAGGTTGTTCACCATTTCTTCAACATTCTTCTTCATTCTTTCTTCATCTCTTTTTCTCAGACACGATAGCATGGCATATCTGATCTCTTTCTCATGCCTTTTTGCATATCTATCATCTTTCAACACATTCCTATAATATTCAGCTCTTGAAGGAATTATGAGAAGAACATCATCAAAGATTTTGTCTTTCTTTGGAACAACTGGTTCTCCTTCTCTGTTATAGTAACATTCTCTCTTTTTATCCCATCTTTTGCTACTGACAGCAATCTCATATTCTTCCTGCATATCATCCATTCTGTTCAGAACAATGTTTCTTTCTTTGTAAGTTTTCTCACTTAAGATCTCTTCTCGAGTTTTCTCTTTGATTTCAACTTTTTTCTTCATGGATTTCAGCAGTGTCTTTGTCTTTGTTTTCATCTTGAATCTCAGCAACAAAAACAAACTTTCTTTCTCCTGTCATAGCTCTCCCATGAGCTGTTTTACGAACATTCTCTAAACAATCTTCTTCTGGACAAACTGTGCTCCAGTCAAATCCTTCATCGGGATAGATTACTGCATATGCTCTTGACTTTTCTTTTGGTTTATCTTCAATCAACTTTGGCTCTTCTCTGCTTCGATGGTAGATCGCCTTTCGATAATAGTCATCGTTGAAAGGACGTTCATTTCCTTCAGCAACTTCAGAGTTTCTGCATTCTCTTTTGAAATGACCCTTTTGCCTACATCTGAAGCAGGTCACTTTGGATTTGTCAAATCCAAGCTTTGTTGATGCACCTCCAAGAGATTGTTTTCCGGTAATCTCCATGTACCTCTGAGCTCTTCGAATACAACTAGCTAAACACCAACGGATGTCAATGAGCTCCATCTCTTCCGGATCAATCTGGTCGTAATCTTCTTTGGTCAATTCGGAGTTTCCAATTTTGCCAGCTACAAGACCTTCATATGACTCCAGAACAGATGCAAGGAAACTCATTTGCTGCTTAGCTGCATTTATGCTCATTGCAGGAGAATTCTTCAGTTTAAGAGCAATGTTGCACAGAATTTCTTCAGATTCATCAGAATTTGTCTTTAAAGATGAATGATATCCAGAATGATGACTTGTTGACGTTGTTAGTGGTTCTTTCATCTTTTCACCACTAAATGTTGTTTTTGGTGAACCAACGCCTTTATCAGAAGGCACACTGCTTTTGTAGTACAAGCCAACGTTCTGTTGATGTGAAGAATCAGTCATCTTGTTTTGCTTTTGTAGCTCCAGATCATGACTTTCAATCTTTTCAAACAAAGCATCAAGAGTAATTGTATCATACAAAGCATCATTTTTCAAAATAAAAACAAACGTTTGCCACTGATCAGCTCGTGGTAACGCTTCAATCACTTTATCTATAAGTTCCTCTCTTGTTTTCACTATCTCAAATCTCTCGAGTTCAAGTTTTAAATGGCAAAACCTCTCAATCATTTGCCTCACTGTCTCTCCTTTAATATTATCAAACAGATCAAATTCTTTCTTTAATAAAGCGATTTTATTCTTTTTAATCTGTTTACCCCCCTCGGCTTTAATTCATAAAGCTTCCCAAACAGATTTAGATGACCCGTCATGTTTTAGTAATGCAAAAATATCATTTCTGATTGCTGACTGGATCAATGCTATCATTCTCTGTTCAGCTCCGAATTCAGATTTATCTTCTCTGGAAAACTTCTTGAATACAAGATCTTCGCCTTTATCATCTTTTGGTTTTTCATATCCATACTCCAAGCAGAACCAACTTTCATGAGCATAAGCTTTCGCCCAGTTAATAAACCGTTCCTTCCACCATGTATAATCCTCAATGCTTTCCAGAGTTGGAGGCTTTGAATGTGTTTCGTAAAAGTTATCATGTTTGATGTTCTCATTGAGCGCCTTAGTGATGGTTTTTGGTGTAACATTTCCAACCTCGGACGATTCGGATGTGAATGCGTTGAAAAACGTGTTGTAGAATTCCTCAGCCATGATGTAAACCTGAACAGAAAATCAAACAAACACAATCAGTACAATCAATATTAAACAAACTGAAACTGACTGACACTCAATCGACGCGAAATGATCTCGACACGAAAAAGTTCACTTTCGAGCGAAATATGACACTTGAGCAAATTCTTAAGCTATCCGATGCTTTGACTTTGAATCACTTTGAATCAAAATATTATCACATTAGTTGCAAATGTGACTGACAAAACTTCTTCACAACACAATCCAATTGGGCCGCTACTTCTTGTTTTTGAATGGGTCTCGTGCTAAAGCAAAATGATTGGGCTGACAAATAATTGTTTCACATGGGTCCGACAATCACTTTAACTTCTAATTGAACCTCTCAACTGAAATTCATTTATGACCACATAGGTTGAATCAAAATAGTCTTTAATATGTATCACATGCAGCCGACAACTATGATTGGGCCTTAACTTGCACTATACCGACACCTCTTAAATGTATATCAAACTGATTGGGCCTCTTATTAAGACTGGTCACCTATATCCGACACATTTATATCACAACTCAAACTATTTGACCGTTGGAGCGAAACCAACTTTTGTTCAGAAGAGCGAAATCAGATAATGATCGAATAAGCGAAATCAAGATATTCACAAGAGTGAAACCTCCTAATGTTCACAAAAGCGAAACCTTCTAATGTTCACAAAAGCGAAACCTCTTTAATTTTTGTGACACAAGAGCGAAATCAGGTGTATCTATGAGCGAAACCCCTCAATTTTTGTGACACAAGAACGAAATCAGGTGTATCTATGAGCGAAACCCCTCAATTTTTGTGACACAAGAGCGAAACCCTGATGACAAATAAGCTAAATCACAATATGTCCGAATGAGCGAAACCTATTCGGAGGTTAATTTGATCCATTTTTAGTCCGTATTTAGGTCCGAAACTTTCCAGGGTTTGTTAATGTCCAATTGTCTATGATCTGTGAAATTTTGAGCGAATTTCGACCGGTAAAACTTTCTGAAATAATGAAAGAAGGTGTAGAAGTCAGAATATGAGCGAAATCAAGCTAAACTCTTCTTCCTGAGCTCTGATACCACTTGTAGGATCGTTGTTTGACCCGACTGAGTCGATCAGAAGAGCTTTATGTCCGGTTCAAAGGCGGAATCAGAGAACTAGACTCGAAAACAGCTTGATACTATATAATATGTTGCTTATATTGATTTTAACAATGATTACAACCTGAACAGACTTTGGCAGCACTTCGTTACAATTCTGGAACCGTTGCCAAATGAATGAACGAGTGCACTATTTATAGTTGGAGAGGTTTAGCTTATATGGACATGTCCATATAAGCGAAACCTATTGCTTGTGGTTTCGCTTTTATGGTCAGTGTCCATATAAGCGGAACCTCTTGCATAACCACTAAACTTCAACTCTCGAACCTCGTGCACTGGTTATTCTAACCTATCCTATTACGTTACATGATACAAGACGAAGTCAATAGACGTAATGCACCAACAAAACGTCATCCTAGATAGGTAACCTATCCAGGTTTTCCAAGTTTCATATTCTATATGCAACTGTCATTTACTATGTACTTATTGCATATTACTGTTTATACTATAAGTTTAAGACATGTACCTTATAGATACTCACCCTAATAACTCTCCTTATTGTTCGATCTCTCATTCGAGATCATCTCTTGATTCATGTCTTTGACATGTATGACTTACTTTTCATACTTCAGACCATATCTTCATCGTATCGATAGATCCTTAAACTCTCGTCATCTTCAGATGCGAGGATCCTTTAATTTAAAATGTCTACAATTGTTAGTAACGTTGAAATTAACAAGCACCCGTATTATAATACAATGCTTTCTACGACACGTGTTAACACACGTAATTCGTTTAACTATATCGGTCCTTTATCGTTTTATTTGGGGTAACGTGTTTTACACGATAACCCTATGTGTTGTTTTCAACACTTTGCATGCTAGACCGTTAATGCATTGAATAACTTACTGGATTTTGCGATCAAGTCTCGAACCGAACACTTTACTCTTTAACCTTGAGCTCTGATTACCAACTTGTAAGACCCTTACTTTATTTATACGATTTACATATAAACATCGACTATATATTGTGTATTATCGATTACAACACACTTGAAATTATGAGTTTGTTAAAACATTTTAATGCTTAAAACATTTCAGCGTCATATTTTGATATCGTCGTTTAAAACATGACGACGATACGTGATGCAGAAACTTGAATTCTTGATCGTGTTCGGTTCTACGTTGAGCTTGATCGTCCTCCGATACTTTATATAATACCTACATTTCATAAAATCATGAAATGAGTTAGATATAGGAGTTTAAAACATGTTTATATGAGTTCCTAAGACTCAAATGAAGAAACAGCAGCAAAATGCCAAGTACTACAGTCGTCGCGTGCCGTGACGTCGTTCACCCAAACCTGTCGCGTGCCGCGACGCCATATAGTCATCTCCGTCGCGTAGCGCGAGGAGTGTATTTCGACAGAAAGGTTTGTTACAAAACCTGCATTTTCCAGTAAATCTTAATTTTACGAAAGTGGACATAACTCTCTCGTTTTTAATCCGTTTCACGATCCGTTTCTTCCTACGTGATCGTAAATTGTTTCTCCAAATTATGGAGTTAAAATCCGATATCCAAATTAACAAAACTTAAGACTTTTAAGCCTTCGGCTTAACATAAAATTACCACTTTTGAGCCGTTCATTAATTTATCAAACTAAAACTAGCTTGTTGCATACAAATTATCATGAACCAAACTTTATATCAGTTTCCTATTATTCAAGGTCCAAACCACGGGTTTCTTACGTATTCTTAACCCGTTTTTGCTCATATTCTTATTTTGACATGTTAAGGGTATTTAAGCATATTTTAAGCACGAATCGCTTTCATTCATTTCTAGCTTTATATTTCCACATTTCTTATCAAATGTTCTTCCACCACAACTATATTTGTGGTGGATTTAATGTGGTGAACTATATATTCCGAGTTTTTCCCCTCGGATTATCATTTTACGGCAAAGACTCATATAGAGTCATTTAACCCAAAGATTCACATCTTTCACTTTTTATACTTATTCTAAGTATTTATTGGATCATAAAACTCGTTTCTAAACAACCTTTAAGGTCGTTTGCTCAATTTAGCTTACAAGGGTATTTTGGTCCCTTTTAACCTTTCATTTAGGATGAAGGACTTTTGAAAGCATGTTTGATCCAAAATCCCTCTTTTTAACTATGATTTTGTTTGAAAAGTCATTATGTTTTCAAAACACAGTGACCATCATTTGAATCATTCGGTTTACCTATTAAAGTAACCAAATATCTAATTTTGACATCATTTAACTCTCATTGAACCTTACGTTCTAAATGCGTAGTTAACCTATTACGCATACCTGGCTTGGATCAATATATTGACCCGTGAATACCTTGCTTTAATAACCGCTAATTACTATCGAAGCGGATATCCATTAGATGTTTACTCCTGTAAACATACAACTCGACAAATAATCATTAGTCGATATTGTCAAAGGGTGATATCTTCACCTTTTGACCCATTATGATTTACGCCGTAAAGTGTCTTTTCAAAACTAACGGTTGTTGTCAACGCGTCACCAATTTACCGTTTTGCCCTTATTATTTATTTTATCTTACCATTTAAGGTAGCCATTGAAAGTCCTTATTCTATTCGTCATAATATGACCAATACTCAATTTACTCCTTTTTAACCATTGTTATGGTTTCTTATCATTTTCGTTTATCTTGTTCCGTACGACTACACTTCGGAACATTACTTTTCAATTGCTTAATTATCTTTCTCGTAATTAATACGATAAAATAATATTCTATGAATTAATAATAGTGTAAGTTATACTTACCTTGCATCCAAATTAGGCTTTTCCCTCATACTCGATTCGTTTGACCCGCTTCCTTCCCAAGCTTCCACCTAGCTTGTCAAGCGTCAAACTATTATCATAATTCGTAAGATGGTTAGATTAGTCATTATCAATCACGACTACTCCATCTTACGGGTTTTATGTCGAAATTATCATTCGATCATATTTTTGGTCATTTTGACTTTTAAAAATCAAACTGCCTATTTACGAAAGTAATTATACGATATAGATCAACTACTCATTTTATTACTTTGTCAATATCCATTAAGCATCATTCTTATTCTACTGGTTTAAATACTTATTAAATCAAGTTCATGTAATCGAATTTCATCGAATTAACACAACTTTAATCATTTTTAACACATAATGATACCATGCATTAGAGTAGGGTTCGCACGGAAAGTGTGTTTTTCCTAGAAAGTCTAGGAAGCGATCTGGTCCATCCGATTGGTGTGTTTAAGGGCTGAGATTAAATCAATGGCAATCTTGTAATATTTGAGTTTAATTAATTGATTGTTTTAAATGAGTAGGGGCAATTTTGTCAATGGCCGTGTTTTAAATCAATTAGATAACCGCCCAGTTCCTAAATTCAAGCGATTTTCCCTCTCTCTCTCTCTCCAAACCCATCTTGGAAACCCCAATCCCTACCAAAAATAACTACAATCATGGAAGAAGATAACTTTAGAAACGATGGAGAGCACCAGATCAAATTAAAACACTTCTCCATCTCCACCATCTCCGAGTTCATCATCACCATTCAAATATTGTTCTTATCATCTCCGTTTTCTTGACGATGTGTTTTAACAGCAAGCAGATTCATACAGTTGTGTTTTAGCATTCAGATTCATACAGATGTGTTTTAACAGCAAACAGATTCATACAGTTGTGTTTTAACAGTAAGCAGATTCATACAGTTGTGTTTTAGCATTCATATTCATACAGATGTGTTTTAACAGCAAACAGATTCATACAATTGTGTTTTAGCAATCAGATTCATACATATGTGTTTTAAGAGCAAACAGATTCATACAGATGTGTTTTAACAACAAGCAGATTCATACAGTTGTGTTTTAGCAAGCAGATTCATACAGATGTGTTTTAACAGCAAACAAATTCATACAGTTGTGTTTTAACAGCAAGCAGATTCATACAGATGTGTTTTAACAGCAAGCAGATTCATACAGTTGTGTTTTAGCATTCAGATTGATACAGTTGTGTTTTAGCATCCAGATTCATACAGATGTGTTTTAACATCCAGATTCATACAGTTGTGTTTTAGCATCCAGATTCATACACTGTGTTTTACCATCTTTATATTGTGGGATCTATAAAAAAAATTGACTTTAGCCCTGTAAACTGTTAAAACACAGCACCAAGAACATGCTGATAAACTCCAGTAATCTTCTGAACAATGGAATATGCGATGTAATGTGACATGGAATTTTAGTTAATGAACACATTGACTTCCAGATTTGAATTCGAAAATAATAAAAATTCCAAAAATCATGGAATTTTAGTTAATGAAGATACATTCCAAAAATAAAATTAAAATGTGAAATTACATGATAGCCCTTCTACTTAAAATCCCTCAATGACACATGTCCAATTCTTATTCCTTCCTAGACTTTCTAGGAAAAATAGACTTTCCACCCAACTCCTACTCCCATGCATCATTCAATATGAATATATCACCGATTTTCATCTTATCATACAAAACTCACTTCTTAGCAAGTATGATTTATATACTTAAACACCTAAATTGTTCAAGTTTCATCTTATTACTATCATGTATGATGATTTTAAACACAATTATATCATCAATTTCATCATATGATTAAAATCCGCTTGTTCTAGTGTGGTAAATCATCTAATCATTCAATTCATAGCAATATATGTATAATTTTCACTTAAGGTTTTATTCCTAAGCAATTATACATCACAATTCAGCCATAACTTCAATAATTCATTCATAATTCACGATTATGATGTTTACTCAAATTTCATAACTTCACAAATCATCAAAATTTTACATACCTTATGATCCCCTAGCTTGGGTGATCATTAATTCACGTTCATTTGTGAATTTAGACTTTGTTTAGACCTTCAATTTGATGATATTGTTGAAGTTAGGGTTAGAGCTCCATGGGAGCTTCTCCTGGGATCGAATACAGAACACACACACTGTGTGTGTTTTGTTTTGTTTCTATTAAACAACTTTCACTTATCCAGTTTTGGCCCCTCTTGTTTAGTTAGTTATTAAGTAGGCCACAACCTACTTATTTCTAACAATATTCCCATTTATTAACTAGGTTAAACATTCCTAGTTAAATTAGTGGGTTCGGGGAATTTATGACTCAGTTTATTTTAAGTCCCGTTAACTCAGGCCTTTTATAAGTTTTATTTCTCAAAAGCATTCTTTTTCTCTTTTTATTAAATATTAGGTTTAGTTATTTAAATCCTAATATTTTCCGGGTTAATTTTACCACTAACGGTACTTTACTCGTCTTTTAGTATTAACGTGGTTTGATTACCAAACCCGTTTTCGGGGTGTTACAAAAACCATACTATTTTATAAATGATTTAGAGAAAAATAAAAAGGTACATTCATATTTTATTTGTTGTCCCTTTGAGTTTCATTCTTATCAGACATGTCAGCTTAAATGTATTTTTTTTGGCAAATTGGAAATAAATAATCCCACCTAACTCAATTTTGCGGATAATAATCTTAAGTCAGTTATTGGCCGATAATAATCCGAACTGGTCATTTTTTTTTTGTAAAATAGTCCGCCGTTAAAATAATATAACGGAGTTAATTTTTTTCCGAATTACAAACCGATGTTTTAGAGCTTTTGATCAGAACGATGATACATGTCGATTGATGTAAAACTTATCTAGAAATTGTACTCGAAATGGCTTGATTTATGTTAAGAGAAATTGGCCTGTAATAATCCCACCTAGACCTTGTTGGTCATTAATAATCGCACCTTAGAATAACCCCCCCGCCCCCACCAGTCCCACCTTTCACCTATTTTTCCTACAATGGTCCCCCGTTAAAAAAACTTAACGGAGTTAAGCTTTTTTCCAAATTATAAACAGATTTTTTAGGGCTTTTGATTAGAACAACGATACGAGTCCATTGATGTAAAACTTGCCTCGAAACGATGCCCCAAACGATGAAAACGGCGCTTCAATTCGGGTGTTTAAATTTCCAATTAACCAAAATCAAGTCACTTGGAACACCATTTCAAAGTAAGTTTTACATCAATGGAATCGTATCATCGTTCTGATAAAAAGCCCTAAAAAGTCTGTTTGTAATTTGGAAAAAAAAAGCTTATCTCCGTTAAGTTTTTTTTTTTTAACAGGGGACCATTAATGTAGGAAAAATATATGAAAGGTGGGATTGGTGGAGGGAATATTCTGATGTGGGATTATTAATGGCCAATAAGGTCTAGGTGGGATTATTACAGACCAATTCCCCTTTTGTTAATTGGAAGTTTAAACACCCGAATTGAAGCACCGTTTTCGTGGGTTGAGGTAGTATTTCGAGGTAAGTTTTACAACAATCGACTTGTATCATCGTTCTATTCAAAAGCCCTAAAACATCGGTTTGTAATTCGAAAAAAAAACTTAACTCCGTTAAACTATTTTAACGGCGGACTATTTTACAAAAAAAAAAATTGACCAGTTCGGATTATTATCGGCCAATAGCTAACTTGAGATTATTATCGGTCAAATTGAGTTAAGTGAGAATATTTATTTCCTATTTGCCTTTTTTTAAACGAATATTTTTCAAAGAGAGTTAAGTTCACGTACAAACAGTATTACCGTACAAAACGTACGAAAGGCATGAAAAAGCAAAAAAAAAAAATGCGGCGCCATTTTTGTAATTATTTGTTCGCACGATAATTATCAAAATTATTCTACAAATGATCTTCTAGGGTAATTTAGATATTGTAGAGTAATTTTGTAAAATTTTCTTGTAGGTTAATTTTAATCTTGTAGGGTAATTTTGTAAAATGTTCTTGTAGGGTAATTTTGAAACTTGCAGAGTAATTTTGATACACTTGTAGAGTAATTATGATACTCTACAAAATTATTTTACAAGATCAAAATTATCTTACAAGATTAAAATTACCATACAAGATCATTTGTAGAGTAATTATGATACTCTACAAAATTACTCTACAAGATCAAAATTAACCTACAAGAATATTTTATAAAATTATCCTACACGATCAAAATTACCATATTAATCGTTTGTAAAGATATAGCTCTTTAAATTATACTTGAATGTTAATATTATTAATCGTTTGTAAAGATATATAGCTTTTAAATTATATTTGAATATATAAGAAAAGACGAGCATATTTTTGAGACAATACTACAAATAATTATTCCCTTCAACACAAGTAATAAAACAATAATTGTATTTGACGTAAATGACTCCTTTAATTAATTTAAAGAAATACATAAATGGTCCTTGAAGTTATAAAGATTGTTTTGGTATTTCATAGAAATCTAACAGAAAAAACTAACATAGTTAGTTCTAGTTA
Organism: Helianthus tuberosus; assembly: GCA_030545235.1. Lineage (NCBI taxonomy): Eukaryota > Viridiplantae > Streptophyta > Magnoliopsida > Asterales > Asteraceae > Helianthus > Helianthus tuberosus. The sequence goes on from CM060423.1 coordinate 211,346,499, forward strand.
GGGCTATAAACGAACTGAACGTTCAACGAACAGTTCGTGAATCCTTCGGCGGGAAGTTCGTTTATGTTCGTTCGTTTAATAGTTAAACGAACATGAACATGAAATTTCATTCGATTAGTTAAATGAATGAACCCGAACAAATGTCTCGTTTGTTCAATTGTGTTCGTGAACGTTCGGTAAGGTGTTCATGAACGGTTGTTCATTTACAATCATTCATGTCCGTTTGTTTATGTTGTTCATAAATGATTTTTTGTATATTTATCTATACTATTATAAAAAGGAGAAGTGATGTACTGAAACGTAATTTTACATGATGTACAAATTTTATAACAACATGTACAAGAGAATACTAGCGGGTAAAATTAGAAGTTCCATTATATTTTAAGACGCCATGGGGTCATTACAGGGATTTCACCCTCTCCGGATACCTAATCGACATCTATCATTCATTCATTTGCATTTAATCAAATCACTCTCCAGGTCTCCATGTCTGATCGTTATCTTCACTTCTTCATTCTCACTCAAAATCATAGCTGCCCTCAAATCCTTTCCTTTTCTATGCCCTCAGGAGATCAAGAAAACCCTAATCGGCCTCAATCGTCAGTTACGGCCTTTCAATGCGCAGACCGTCAATTAGGTTTAAATGGTGGAATTCGGATTGGAGAAAGGGGGCACACGTAAGCGAAACAGAGGAATAAGTTCGATGGATTCAATGGAGTCTTATCACTGGGTGTTTCAGAACGAGCAGGATTAAGGTCGATTTAAAGGACAATGACAGTGGTGATGGAGATAATATCATGTTGCATATTATGGATTCGGATGATGAAGATAGTTTGCACTAGAAGTTGATTCACACTGGACCGAAGATTGATTCGTTCGGAGTGGAAACTTTTGACGTTCCTGGTGCTCACAGGATTGATTTTCAGGTATGACTTTTCATTCTTTTCTCAGAATTGCACATTGTAACTTCATGATAATTATAGATTCTTTATATTTTGGTTCAACTCATTTTGTGAGTCTGTAATTTAACGTTTTAGTTTTTATGTTACTCTATTAGTGGGATACTTAGGGCATAAATTTGGTATGCCATGCCACTATTGGCGATTACGATTACCGGAAAAGCATAGACGGATGTCCGTTTGAATGAGTTTGGGGCTGAGTTTGTTGCATATTTAAGTTAGTTATTTTAATGAGATGCCCCATTATCTGCACTTAATTAAGTAGAAATTAATGTTAAGTAATTGGGTATTTCAGGGCAACGTAGTTGAAAAACGGGTCACTGATCTGACATTGGATGAGTTCTTCAGTTATGATCCTCAAAGAGCAACAGATGAGGTGGGCAAGTCTTTACTAAAGAAAACCAAACGGAAAGATTGTGCGTTGGGACGTTGAGATCGACGATAATTAAAGTTTGATCAATAATTAAAGTTTGATACTTTGGTTATATATTTTTAACTGTTACTTACGTATACATTTACTTGATATGCAGACTCTCGTTGGTTTTGTTAATCTCAAGACTATATCATTCAATTAAGTTGAAATATCCACCTATTCTTGATCCTCGATTGAAAGCTTTAGCAGCATGTATGAACCTGAACTTGCTATAACATGTTTAAATTCTTGCTGGATAACTCTTTTAAAATTTTTGTGTAGATTTATATGCTTTGACAAGATATGCTGATGCTAAAGACCGAGCAATTGGAACAAATGATGAGGAATCTGAGCTTAGGTTAGCACAGCTTCAGGACCAACTTCCTGCTAATGAACCTGGTGCATTAATGCACCTTGTTGAAAACGTTGCTGATGATAATGAAGATGATGAAGAAACAATAGCCTGCAAAACACTCTTTCAGAATAAAACATTTTTCTTGGGTCGTGATGTAAGATCATGAATTGGGAGGAACTTTTCTTCATAGTTTAAATTTTTGTGAAATAATTTAACCGAATAGGGGTTATTCGATCACTCTTCGTCCACCAACCACTAATGCTTTTTGGTTCACCAAATCCACTTTTCAAAGGTATAATTTAGTCTTGACTTTGTGTCCTACCCCTCCTCTAGATTTGATATACAGATAGAATATCACATCACTTGATGAATATTATAACAATTAAGTAAACCTTAAGCCCCAACAAACAGTGTTAACAAGATATGTTTTATTAAGTAGAAGGTTTATGTCACAAAAATGACATTTCTCCTAAATTGAGTTAAAAACTATTGAGTAAAAAGAATGAGTCAATTTGGGTTATATTTAATATTTAACGGATCAAGTGGGTCAAACAAATCTGAAGTCAACCAAAGTGTATACTGATACATAAAACCTCCTAAAACGTTTCATTCATTAATTTATATGATTGAAAAAATTATACTTTACGTAATTGTATTTGATACACTAGCATATATATAGATTTCAAACCTTTTGGACAAAAAAATGTTGCAGGTCGACATTACCAAGAGAATTTGCCCATTTTGATTTGAACCCATTACCTAAACCACCCATTTTGAGGCCAACTAGGGAATGCACAATTGAGGCCAACAAAGGTAATTGCTGCCAATATTCATTTGATTCATTTTTTTAATTGATCGTTGGTTCTATAAGTTTTTTTTAGATTTGGTCTGTTCAATCTGTGGGGAGACCTTATAATGTTTTTAGTTCAATTTGTTAAGGGGGCGGACTAATGAATCAAAATTGGACATGCTTCTAAAAGTTTAATTATTTTAGGAGATTGAAAATGCACATTGGACATTTTTTGACTCGCTTGAGTTGTTTTTTTAGCTGATCGTTCTTTACTTTGAGGAAGTGTGTGGTTCAATCCATTTGACGTGATCCTGTTTGTAGCCACCTTTTTTTTTATTTGACCCAGGTTAGATAGAAAGCAACCCATATCGACCCGTTCATAGGTAAATGATTTGAAATTACACATGTGCTTTTTGTTTCAGCACCACCATCGCTGTCTTGGCCCTCGGTTCTCTAAACCACCATCTCTTCCGTTTATATCTAGGGTTTAGTTTTCTCAAAAAACAATGGGCAAAGTCTCAAAGGCTGATAAGAAGATCGCTTACGACCAGACTCTGCCAGCTTCTCGATGACTACACTCATGTCCTTGTGGCGGCTGCCGATAATGTTGGCTCCAACCAGCTCCAGAACATTCGTCAGGGGTTGAGGGGTGATTCGGTTATTCTTATGAGGAAGAATACTATGATGAAGAGGTCTATTAGGATGCACTCTGAGAAGACTGGCAATAATGCCTATTTGAACTTGATTTCGCTTCTTGTTGTAAGTTTTTTTGTTATTAATCTGATTTTTATACGAATTTGTATACTTATATATCAGATTTTGCTCAATTCAGTTATATATAAGTTGATTTTTTCATTGTCAGCATAATTGAGTCTAGGGGATGATGTTATCGAGAACTTCATGATCATGATTGAGATCGCATGTGGAAGGTTAAGAACCGAAGCAAAAAGCCAATCGGTTTGTGAAACGAGTTTTTTAGGAGCTTCTGTGTGTGTCTGTCCGCATATTAAGGTGAGTTTCTAGACCCCCTTATTCACGTTTTTATTAGTTTTAGGCTGATGACATTGCTTGATTTCAAAATATTGATAATAGATATAAAAATTGATAATATGGTCTTGTTATGATGAAAGTGAAGATGATTTGGGAATTTCCATTCATACATTTTATACATTTAGGTTATGTTTTACGTCTATTCCCGACGATGGCAGTTAACGTTGCTTCTCCGGTAGCGCAATAAGGAGGCTGAGGTGATGAGCTGAAGTGCGGATGAACGACTGTTATCGTTCACTAGGGTCAATAGCCGCACCCCATGTGACGGATAGTATATGGACCTTAATGTCTTATACATGCGTATGAGTTGGAATTCACCAAAATACACGGACCGTATGATGGGTACACTGACGTGACCACTGACAAAGTGATACTGCCTATATAACCATTTTCGCCCGGTCATACGGCCCTAATCCCCTAAAAGACAAGGGCTTACTGCCTCATTGATTTGCCATGATAGGGGTATGAAATCTCCTTTTCTTATGATTTAATATTAGCTATTTAGTAGGAAGAGTACACATAAGTTATTTGCTTACTTTTTTCAATCAAATTGGAGAAATATGCAAGCATTCAGTTAACAACTTGGAGACTTCCATTGCAAGAAGCACATTATACCAGAGCCTACCTCCTGATATAGAATTATCTTATCGGTCCAGACTAGCTTTATTTCATGTAGATAAAGAGGTACGCTAAATGTTAACCTTGTCTTTAGCTGAACCTTATTTGCTTATGAACGGGTCGATTTAGGTTATATTTTTAACGGGCCAAAACTAGAAAATATAACTAATTAGGAAACAAGTGAAATTGGTAGAAATGGTTAACAGGTCAAAGTGTATTCAAAGACGTACAACCTCCTAAATTGCATTGATTATTTATAAAAAAAAAGTCTTGAAAATGGGCCCAAAGCGATATTAAAATCTACCATTTCGACCCAAAGCCTTGATTATGTTCTAGAAATTTATATTATTTGTTTCTGCAGCTCGATGTTCCTGCTATTAAAGCCGAAATTGAAAAAAAAAAACGCTATGTTGGTTTTCCCCAATAGCCGTAAACACAGCAAAGTAAGCAAAGTTGACCCGCTTTACCCTTTCCATTTCAGCTGGCAAACTAATCAGTTTTAGCTTTTCTTCGTGTATCTTGTTTTGTCAATAGGGCTCATCATGGATTTGGTTGGGTTGGCGAGTGGGCGGACACCAGGTGAGCCACAAATTTTTCAGGATCTGTTTACCACTGGAAATTATACGGGTTGGGTAACAGGTCAAGTTAAAATATGAAACTATGATAAGCGTATCAAACTGGACAACACAAATTCTGTTAATCTGTTAAATATAAAGACAAAACTATATTATCAACATTAGGGGTGTAAACAAGAACTCGAGCTCGTGAGTAATTTTTCAACCTCAGGCTTGAGCTTGGCTCGTTTATTATTTATTTATAATTATATGTATATATATTTATAACTATGACTTTATTACAAAAATATATAAATATTTTTAGTTATTTGTATCATAATTTATATATACAATAATTATTATGTAGATATATAAAGTAAAAACATATAAATAGTAGGCCCGTTTAAGCTTGCGAGCCTACTTGAGCATGCTAATATATTAAACAGGCTTATTTTTAGGCTCGATCTCGGCTGCTTGGGCCCGAGCTCTCGATTTGAGTCTTTAGCGAGCCAATCTCGAGTAGCTTACGAATGACTTGGCTCATTTTCATCCCCTAATCAAGATAATGACCTAAACCCATTTGACCCGTTAGAGATAAAACATAACCCAAATCAACTTGTGTATATATAATTGGGTTGAGAAACGAAACTTGTGATTTATGCAGTTCCCGATGGGGTTCTAGGCAGTGTGGCGGCGGCACGGTAGGGAAATTGAGTTTTACTTGAGTTATTTTTAGTTTGATCTTTGTTTAGAGGGTTGAATTTGTGGGTGTTGTAAACTGGAAGGAATATTGAGCGGTGTTTGGGCTTGTGATTTGAAATTGATTATTGGGATTTTGGAGAGAGATTCAGATTATACTGTTTTTACTCATTCCTGTAACAGCCAACTTTTATCCGTTTTTGAGGTAAATTCACCCGTTTACAAGTATACGAGCGGCCATTCCTACATCTATTATATGTTTGCTTTGTATTGAAAGTGAGTGAAATAAGAAGTATGCTCAACTGCTAGCTTTACATTTGCAGCAATACATCTGCAGTCTGGAGGGATCACTTGGATTAATTTTTTTTTCCATCTAACTTGCTTTTGCAAAGAGCTTTTGATATCTTTTAAGAGTTCAATTGGACAAACCTCACTGTATTATTCTTCACAGGTATGATAAGTAATTTTTTAGGAGTATCAGTCGTGGTGTTTAGAATGGCCATAGGTGTGTTTCGGTCGTCATGGTCTGTAATCCTATTTTCCATATGTGATTCGACCAAGGTTTTACGTAATGCTATGTTCTTGATTGATATTAATAGTGTGTTGTGACAAATAAGGTAGCTTTTAGAGTTGTGTTTACAATGTATGCATACTTAGGTCAATATTGTAATATGTAATATAGATTAATAAATGATTTATATTTTATAAATTTCGGTTGTGTCCAGATCTACCAGCAATCTATTTCAGCAGCCTGCATCCAAGACTTGCCTCTAGAAAGGATGCTTGTAGTCTTGTACAGATGCTAGATGATTCGTGATACAACTATTCAAACCTTTATCAAGGCAGAACGATTTCAAATTTTAGACAATCTCTTAGCTTATTGTTCCAATCAATTATGTAGTTTCTTTGAAATCAAACATTTTATGGTGTTATCAGTTACAACTAGGCTCATATTGGTGATAAGGACTTTGTTTGATGGCTTCAGATCCCATAGTGAAACTAAACGGGTAATCTTGATGTGTATCTTTTTTCCGTCACGTATCGTTGGCTCCGCCGCAACGCGCGGGTTTCCCACTAGTTTATTTTAGAGTAAATTACAAGTTTTGTCCTATATGTTTACACAAAGTTGCAGACGGTGTCCTTTACCTTTAAAATTAACGGGTTTTGTACTTTATGTTACAAAATCTTGCATGTTACGTCCTTTAGCCCTAACCTAGTTAAATTTTAACGTTAAATCAGATCATGTGCCTTGCACACGAGGGCGTATATGTCATTTCACTCTATAAGGACTATTTTGTAAATAATATTAATATAGGGAGCATTTTACACAAAAAAAAATAATAAAAATACTTTACACTCATTCTCTCTCTCTCTCCATAAGCAGAACCCCCAGAACAAAAACAAAACCCACTGTACAAGTAGAACAAGACCCACAAGACAATTGATTGACCCACTAAACAAAACTAGAAGAAGAAGATGATGATGATTAACGATCAATGAACAGTGCGATGATTTCCCCCAACAAATAATATTCAAAATTCAGATAAATGTAGGTAATTTTACCGATGTTGTTGGGATCTTTGAAAGCTTCATGATTTTCTTGAAAATTGGAAGTTTTTTGGAATGTTTTGAGGAAGAAACCATAGGGACGCAGGTCTACTCGGATCCAAAAGAGAACGGTGTTGTGGGTCTACTTGGCGGCAACAGATCTCTTCCGACAAACGATGTCGCGGGTTTACTTGGCTGCAGCGGTGTTGTGGGTCTACTTGGATTCAAAAGAACCCACAAACGTATGGTTTTGACGAACGATGTTCATGGGTTTCATTCTTTTTAAAGGATGTGTTGTTGACAATGATGAATTTTGGGCTGAAGAAGATAAGAGTTGCAGGTGTCAGAGAAGAAGAAGATATGTACATGATTTTTTTTTATTTTATGTTACTGTTTTTAAAGTGTTTTTGTGATAAATATATTATATTATTTTTTTAAAATATTCTTTAAATATAGGGGTAAAAGGACTAAACTATCCTTTTGTGATATGATTTAACAAAATTTTTTGACTGAGTTAGGGTTAAAGTACATAACGTGTAACATTTGAAAACATTAAGTACAAAATTTATCAATTTTGAAGGCAAAGGACACAGCCTAAAATTTCATACAAAGATAAAGGACAAAACTTGTAATTTACTCTTTATTTTATTTAAACATTTATATTCTTTAATTTAATACCCTAACAATATTCTTACCTTATTTTTGCATTGTTTCCCCTTTTTCCTCATTATTCACATCAATGATTACACTGACATCTGTTCCACTATTAGTTATTTAAGCACTAGCGCTGCTCCCTCGGCCATACATTTCTAGCATCCACCGTCTACGTTGATTTTATGTGTGTTCGTGAACCGTTCGTAAACACGTTCATATTGTCACACCCCAACCGATGGCGGAAATCATCAGGGCATGGCACTGAGCGAAACAGATTGTCCAGAAGTTTCCATAACAACTATCATTACCATTTAATTTAAGTTAACATGTCCCATACCACGTCTCAAATAGTAAACAAATTATTACAGATAAACATCAAGACAAATATCCTGTTTCGACAACTCAGATTCAAATAAAAATAGTTTGTTTATTGGTTTCTAGGACCCCCATTTCCTAGCATCGATTTCATCACAGCGCAGAGAGCATCCTAGACCTTTCCTAGCCTCAAGTTCACAGCATGCTAAGCATGTAAACTTCCTAAGCACCTGTCACATACGTTAAAATAAAGTCAATACACAGAATGTAAAGGTGAGCATACAAGTTTGATAATAGCATATAGAGTTCGAATTCGTTTACGCATAACCAGCACGTACACATAGTGAAATGAAGCACGTTAATTATCGACATAGATCCATCGATACCAATGACTGCGGGTTGACTGCCTGAGGCAGTTCGCAATACATGATTACCACCGTAATCCATGCAAGTAAAAGATCCATAACAACCCCCGTGTGAACGGGTGCTGAGTCCAAACTATAGTACTATCGTTGCTAAGGCAGGTAGACAGCATTCCATGTGTAAACATAACAACAAGCATTCATAAGCCACGTATAACATGCATTAACGGTCAGCGTTCAAATAGTTTGAGTAGTGTGATAGTTGTAGTTTGAATATTCGTAACGTATGTAACCCCCAAAAGTGCTTAAAGCAAAAAAGGGATCGAGTATACTCACAGTGATTTATGGATTGAAGGGAGCGCTTAGCGAATACGGTTAGCCTGAGTAGATTCGATAGCATAACGTTAAGAGAAACGTAAAACAGGAAACAAGTATTGAGGAGTCGGACAGCTGGTCGATCGGACAGCAGTTCGATCGGACGGCTGACCGTTCGGCTGACAGTCCGTACGGTCTGCTGTTCGGTCGGTCGGTAGGCCGATCGGATGGCCGTACGAGTGGATTGTTCCTTCCTTTGAGAAGGATGTGTTTGTGTATGATGGCTTGTCCTTTGAAGTTTTCGTTGTAGCATTTTGAAAACATTGAAGTACCGTTGCCTTTCAGGTCGGTTGATCGGACGGCTGTTCGATCGGACGGCAACCCGATCGGTGAGGCATTCAACAGAAGTTCAAGGTTTAGTTCTTTGAATCGGACAGGTGTTCGATCGGACAGGTCAACAAGTCAAAGACTTTAATGAATGTAAAGTGTGATGCAATGGATCGGATGGTTGGTCGATCGAATAGCACAACTGCTGTTCGATCGGACAGCAGGGTGTCACCTGATCGGACGGCTGTTCGATCGGGTGGCACTTCTAGTGCATTAAACATGTTGAAAATTGATTAAGTGTTGAAGCATAGTATCTCATGATCCGAAGAGTAATCCGATCGGACAATAGTTCGATCGAACAACAGTTCGTTCAATACCATTCTTCAAAACAAGTTGTTTGTGTGGGACCATGTGCTAGCCGATCGGCTGGCCAGTCGATCGGCTGGTTTATCTGATCGGCTGGCTGTCCGTTCGGACAGCAGTCCGATCGGTCAGCATCCTGACCTGATCAGCCTTGCGTCTAACACCCTGGTTGTTCTGTTTGTTTGTCGTTTTATCGAGGTACTTTGACAACGAGTAAAACCATAGATGCCTCGTTCTTACTTGGTCTCCCGGGTCGGACAGGAATCACCCAAATCCGGTCGGTGGTCTGTTCGGAACGAAGTTTAACATTTAACCCGAAGTCGGTTTACCTCGTGGATAGAATCCAGATCTTGAGCCGTATAACTACTGAAGTGCTTTGTAAACCGGCTCAGGTTCCGTTTCCACTGGTTCGAGTGAAAAGAGTTGAAGAAAGTTGGGAAAATCCATCCTTCAATTCTTTTCACCAAGTATATGTTCAGATCTATAAAAGATCCTTGCTTGTTTAGGTGGAAATCGGCTAGATCCAAGTCATTCTTGGTGGATTGAGGTCAAAACATGAAGTTCTTCAAGAACCCATGATGACATCATCTTAGAACACTTGATTCTTGATGATTTCACGGTTAAAATTTTAGATTTGAAAGATAGAAGGGTGTAGGAGTGTGTATAGATCAAGAAAGTACAAGATTTAGGACGAAAACTTACCGGAATCAAGAGAAATCTGAGAAAAGGCGAGTTGAGCATGCTGGTCGAACAGAGGTTTCCAAAAGTGGTAAAGGGTGATAATGAAAGGGGTATTTATAGGATGACAAAAGAGGAAAGGGTTGGCCGATCGGCTGGCAGCTCGATCGGACAGCCTGTCCGATCGGACAGCAGTCCGTTCGGCTGGCTGTTCGATCGGCTGGGAAGCCTGATCGATCAGTCGCCCCTTTCAAGTGTTTTGCGCGACGATTTCTGATATTTCGATTTCAGTCGCGAGCGGTTTGATACGATAGGGTTTCCTAGTCAAATTACTTTCGGTCCAAACTACTTCGTATCTCGCGTAAACTATTCTCCACTATCCATCATAGTTCGATTGTGATTTGAGTTCGAGTTCGATAGCATTCGAGTTAGATTTCGAGTTCGATTGAGTTCGCTTGATTACCACAACATAACATAACATAAATAAACATGCACAGGTAACACGTAAGGCACACACACACGTATAATTAATAAGTAAAATTACGTAGTTCGAGTTACGATTCGATGTCGATTCAATTAGCATAGCTGGATTATTAGTTGATTAACTTTATCGCATTGTTACTTCCTATAGTTCACAGTCGTAGGTCGATTGAAATACGATTAATACTCATCGATTATTGTAATGAACGACACTTACTCCACATAATACGAATAAAATAAAAACATTTCTACAAGTCAAGTTGCGCAAATCGGTCGTTGACTTTGACCTTGACTTTGACTTTCACTTACGAAAACACGGGGTGTTACAGCTTCCTCTTGTTTAGGGAATTTCGTCCCGAAATTAAGCTGGAAGCTGCTACAACCGTCGTGAATCACGTGAGGACTTTCTCTATCTAGACTTTCTCCTGGAACAACTGTGGGTACTTAGCCTTCATGTCGCTTTCGAGTTCCCAAGTGAACTCTGCGCCTCGTTTGCCTTCCCATCGGACTTTCACAATAGGAATGCGTGAGCGCCTGAGCTGCTTGGTTTGGCGGTCCATGATTTCGACAGGATTTTCCACGAAGTGTAATGTTTCGTTCACTTGTAGATCGTCTAGAGAGACATGTAGATCGTGGTCGGCGATGCACTTTCGGAGGTTTGACACGTGGAAAGTCGGGTGGACGTTACTAAGTTCCTCCGGTAATTCGAGTCTGTAGGCGACTTTTCCGATCCTTTCCAGAATCTTAAAAGGTCCAACATATCGAGGCGCGAGTTTCCCTTTCTTGCCGAATCGGACTACACCCTTCCAAGGTGATACCTTTAGGAGTACGTAGTCACCAACGCCAAATTCACGGGGCTTGTGCTTTTTATCGGCGTAAACCTTCTGTCGATCCCGAGCTTTCACCAGGTTGTCTCTGATTTGGAAAATTTTGTCTGTCGTTTCTTGTAATAGCTCAGGACCGGTTAGTTGCGAGTGACCGATCTCATGCCACACAATAGGCGATCGACATCTTCTTCCGTACAATGCCTCGAAAGGTGCCATCTCGATGCTAGAATGATAGCTATTGTTATACGAGAATTCGACTAATGGCAGGTGTTTATCCCAATTACCACCGAAGTCTAGAACACACGCACGGAGCATGTCTTCAAGAGTACGGATCGTTCTTTCAGTCTGGCCGTCGGTTTGAGGGTGGAAAGCAGTACTTAGATTAAGCGTTGTACCGAGTGCCGTTTGAAACGTTTCCCACAATCGTGAAGTAAACCGAGCATCACGGTCAGAGATGATGTCACGAGGCATCCCATGATTACAAATGATCTCGTCGGTGTAGATTCGGGCTAATCGTTCCACCTTGTAGTCTTCTCGTATAGGCAGAAAGTGAGCTGATTTAGTCAATCGGTCGACCACAACCCATATGCTGTCGTGACCTGATGACGTGGGTGGAAGTTTGGTTACGAAATCCATAGCTATCCTCTCCCACTTCCACATGGGGATTGGTGGTTGTTCGAGCAAGCCAGAGGGTCTTTGATGTTCAGCCTTGACTCTAGCACAAGTTAGGCATTTTCCGACGTAGAGAGCGATATCCCTTTTCATACCCGGCCACCAGTACTTGTAACGAAGGTCCTGGTACATTTTGTCAGCTCCGGGGTGAACTGAGTAGCGGGATTTATGGGCTTCGTCCATGATAATATGTCGCAAATTGGTTCGCTTGGGAATCCAAACTCGGTCTAGAAAGTGGAATATCCCATTTGATTTGCTCACAAGCTGGGCTCCATCGTGGTAGATTCTTTCTTTCTTCAAGGTGCGTTCGTTGAAACATGCATGTTGGGCGTCGCGGATGAGAGTTTCGAGGTTGTGCTGGGCTTGAACATTACGAGTGCTAAGCAGGTAGCTCCGTCTACTAAGTGCGCCGGCAACAACATTTGCTTTGCCTGGGTGATAACGAATCTCACAGTCGTAATCGTTGAGAAGTTCTACCCATCGGCGTTGACGCATATTAAGTTCCTTCTGATTAAAGATATGCTGTAGGCTCCGATGATCGGTGAAGATCGTACACTTAGTACCATACAGGTAGTGTCGCCAAATCTTTAATGCAAAAACAACCGCGCCTAGCTCGAGATCATGGGTTGTATAGTTCTTCTCGTGGATTTTGAGCTGACGAGATGCGTAAGCTATGACCTTGTCTCGTTGCATAAGAACACACCCGAGACCAAGGTTGGAAGCATCACAGTAGACAATGAAATCATTGTTTCCGTCGGGCAATGTGAGAACAGGAGCATTGCAAAGCATGTGTTTAAGGGTTCGAAAGGCAGACTCTTGTTTAGTTCCCCAAACAAAAGGCTGGTCTTTATGTGTAAGAGAGGTAAGTGGTACAGCAATCTTCGAGAATCCTTCGATAAATCGGCGATAATAGCCCGCTAGTCCAAGAAAGGAGCGGACATCGGACGGATTCTTAGGTGTAACCCAACTCTTGACTGCTTCAATCTTCACAGGATCAACGTGGATACCCTGACTATTTACAATGTGACCCAGAAATTGAACTTCCCCTAACCAGAATTCGCACTTGGAGAACTTGGCATAGAGTTGGTTCCCCTGGAGTACTTCGAGAACCAAACGTAGATGCTGCGCGTGTTCGGCTTTCGGTTTGGAATAGATCAAGACATCGTCGATGAATACGATGACGAAACGGTCGAGATATGGTTTACACACGCGATTCATCAGATCCATGAAAACCGCTGGTGTGTTTGTTAGACCAAAAGGCATGACAACGAATTCGTAATGGCCGTAACGAGTTCGAAATGCGGTTTTGGGTATATCCTCCTCTTGAATGCGTAGCTGGTGGTAACCTGAACGTAGATCGATCTTCGAGAAACACGTAGCGCCTTGTAGTTGATCAAACAAATCATCGATACGAGGCAGAGGGTAGCGGTTCTTGATAGTTAACTTATTCAATTCCCGGTAATCGATGCACATCCGGAATGACCCATCCTTCTTTTTGACGAAAAGGACTGGCGCGCCCCAAGGAGAGGTGCTCGGGCGAATGAAGCCTTTTTCAAGTAATTCCTGGAGTTGGGTTGAGAATTCGCGCATTTCTGACGGTGCGAGTCGTTAAGGAGCTTTGGCAATAGGATTTGCTCCAGGAATGAGGTCAATACGAAAGTCGATATCACGACTTGGAGGTAATCCGGGAAGATCCTCTGGAAAAACATTAAGAAATTCTCGAACCACTGGAACGTCTTTCACTTCCTTCTTCTCTTTCTTTTCCTTCTTTGCTACTACAATGTTAGCCAAGAAAGCCCTATATTCCTTGCGGAGATACTTGCTGGCTTGGATACATGACATAAGCTTGAGCCCCTTTGAAGTAGTATCGCCATAAACGCACAGTGAGTCACCATTTGCGAGCGAAAATCGAATCATCTTGTCGAAACATACAACTTCAGCATGGTTTTCTCGAAGAAAATCCATGCCTATAATGACGTCAAAGCTTCCGAGTTGCATCGGAATAAGGTCGATTGGGAAGATGTGATTGTTGAGCTCAAGAGTACAATCACGGAGAACAGAATTGACAGCGACGGTTCTTCCGGTAGCGACTTCTACATCGAACTTCGAGGATAGTTTGGAACGTTTACGATTAAGGAGTCTCTCAAATTCGAGTGACACAAAGCAATTATCGGCTCCAGTATCAAACAAACATGAAGCATAAATACCATTCACAAGGAACGTACCATTGACCACGTTGTTGTCGGCCTGGGCTTGACGCACGTTGAGGTTGAAAGTTCTGGCGCGTGTGGCCTGTTGTTGCTGAGGCTGTTGTTGTTGCTGCTGTGGCTGCTGTTGTTGAGGCTCTTGTTTCACAACCCTGTTCGGGCACACGTTGGCGAAATGGTTCGGGTCGCCACACGCGAAGCAGGCTCTGGCTTTGACTGCGGGTGCCGGAGGAGCTTGTTGACCCTGTGGGGCAGTGAGTAGAGCTTGGTTGGCAGGGGCTTGACGGATACGGCAATTGGCAGTAAGGTGGCCGTATACATTGCAGTGAGCACAAAAGCGGCATTGAATAGCAGTCGGGTGGTGGTAGGTGCAAGTAGGGCAGAGCGGGTGTGGTCCAGTGTATGCACGCTTTGCAGGCGGTGCATTGACCACAGGCGCCGCTACTTGACGCTGTTGGGCAGGTACGGTTTGAATCGGTGCAGCAGTGATCGCACAATTCTTGTTGCTGGAGCTGTTCTTTCTCTTGTTTTTCCTCTTGTTGCTTGATGAGGTGGGTTCAGCAGTTGGTGCGGTAGCGGTAGCTTGATGTAGATGCTTGGAAGTCTTATCCCATACCCCAGCCTTAACCCGTTTGTCGTTGATCTCAGCGGCCAACAGATAAGTTTCCTCAATCGTTGTAGTCTTAGGCGCTTGCACGAAATCAGCAACGCAGTCGGGCAAAGCTCGGATATACTTCTTGATGGTCATGTCGGGAGTCTTGACTTGGTCGGGACAGATAATGCTGAGCTGCTTGAAACGAGCAGTAAGACCAGCATTGTCACCATCCTTCTGCTGTATGTGCCAAAATTCATCTTCCAGCTTTTGACGCTCGTGAGGAGGGCAGAATTCCTCTAGCATAACTTCCTTGAGCTCGTCCCACGACAGTCCGTAGGCTGCATCATTCCCTCGCTTGTTCCTCTCGGCCATCCACCAGTCTAGAGCTCGGGACTGGAAAACGCCGGTAGCATTCAGAGTTCGAAGGTCATCAGGGCAACCACTTTGCCGCAGAGTAACCTCAATGGAATCAAACCAGTGAAATAGTGTAGTAGGACCTCCTTCGCCAGTGAATTCTTTTGGCCCACACGACTTGAATTGCTTGAAACTGAAGGGCCTTGCGGCAGTCTTAGGAGCTTCGGTTCTCAATTCCTCGGATGATTTGCTGGCATTCTCATAAACATCACTCACGGCCTTTGCTACACTTTTCGCGATGATGGAAGCAAGGCGTATGTCCCTCTTTTCTTGGCGAGAGAGTGCATGACGGGATCCAGACGACATGGTCTGCAACAGACATCGTCACGGGACTCATCACATTGTATTCGAATCTCACCTCACACGTCTATTACTTACTAAAGCTCAGGAACACGTATACTTACGTAAATACCTTTCACGAAATCACATAATCACATAGCACACAGAACACATAATCATTTAGTACCTAAGCACGTAAGCACAGAAGCAAAGAAACACATACGCATTTAACTAAATAGAGGCAATCAGAAAACAGAAACTTATCATTCCAGTTCTGCGTTCGTTCGAAAAGAGCGTAATGTAAGCTAGGGAGAGAAACTAGAGAGAAAGGCAAAAGGTGGTTCACGTTTCTTGTACGTTTGCAGATCTATCAAAGAATCACAGTTATAATTACGTCTCGTGTGTTCGGTCTCGTTCGTGTACGGATTCCGCACGTCACACGTTCGGTTCGCAATCGTTTCGGAGTCAAAACCGGGACATAACAAGAATCACGGTAAATTGTACATCTAGTGTGTTTGGTCACGCACGTTCACGGATTTCGCATGTTGAACGTGTCGTCACGCAATCGTTTGGAGTCAAAATAAGCACAAAATCACAAGATGCAGTGCGAGTCGTGTGTGTTGATCGAAGTGGAAACAAAAATCGAGTAAATCCCAAAGTTTAAACACATAATCAGGAAAGCACATAAATAAGCACACAAAATCGGCGAAACCTTTGAGTCGAAAGTTGCGGACTCAAGGTTGAAACACATGAAATTTGAGAATTAGATTGTCTGCGGCTAGTAGACTTCGACTAGCCAAAGCGGTTCGACTATTCACAAGGATCCGTTCTGCACACTTAACCTTCAGGACTGTGCCTTCGCTTCGATTCTTGGGCACTTGGCACGCATCCCGTTGGTCATATCATGACTTCAGGTCATTGGAGTCCGTCGAGACTTTGGTGAGAGTTTTGTAAAAGATGCGGAACAAGTCACCAAGGTTAGGGTTTCACCCCTGGCTTAACAATTTCGTTCCTGTCTTGATAAAATAGAGGAGATTATTCATCAAAATATGGGTTTCACCCCTAATTTGGTATAATTTTCCTCGTTTGTAGTTAAAATGCGAGCTGAGTAAGCAACTTTAGTCGAGAGTTTGCGGTTTTCACACCTATTCTCGACCTTATGGCTCACTTTTAGTTGAAAGTTCGAGTGTGGTGTGAGTGTAGAATAAGCGAGAATAACGAGAAGTAAGCTAGGACATAACCCCTACTGGTTATGCACAAGTCGGTCTTGCTGTTTCTTAACTATAGTCAAGGTATCTAAGACTTCGACCCGGACTAGGTCGAGTCTTGCCTAATTCCCTATAGTTATGGCTCTGATACCAATCTGTCAAACCCCAACCGATGGCGGAAATCATCGGGGCATGGCACTGAGCGAAACAGATTGTCCAGAAGTTTCCATAACAACTATCATTACCATTTAATTTAAGTTAACATGTCCCATACCACGTCTCAAATAGTAAACAAATTATTACAGATAAACATCAAGACAAATATCCTATTTCGACAACTCAGATTCAAATAAAAATAGTTTGTTTATTGGTTTCTAGGACCCCCATTTCCTAGCTTCGATTTCATCACAGCGCAGAGAGCATCCTAGACCTTTCCTAGCCTCAAGTTCACAGCATGCTAAGCATGTAAACTTCCTAAGCACCTGTCACATACGTTAAAATAAAGTCAATACACAGAATGTAAAGGTGAGCATACAAGTTTGATAATAGCATATAGAGTTCGAATTCGTTTACGCATAACCAGCACGTACACATAGTGAAATGAAGCACGCTAATTATCAACATAGATCCATCGATACCAATGACTGCGGGTTGACTGCCTGAGGCAGTTCGCAATACATGATTACCACCGTAATCCATGCAAGTAAAAGATCCTTAACAACCCCCGTGTGAACGGGTGCTGAGTCCAAACTATAGTACTATCGTTGCTAAGGCAGGTAGACAGCATTCCATGTGTAAACAAAACAACAAGCATTCATAAGCCACGTATAACATGCATTAACGGTCAGCGTTCAAATAGTTTGAGTAGTGTGATAGTTGTAGTTTGAATATTCGTAACGTATGTAACCCCCAAAAGTGCTTAAAGCAAAAAGGGATCGAGTATACTCACAGTGATTTATGGATTGAAGGGAGCGCTTAGCGAATACGGTTAGCCTGAGTAGATTCGATAGCATAACGATAAGAGAAACGTAAAACAGGAAACAAGTATTGAGGAGTCGGACAGTTGGTCGATTGGACAGCAGTTCGATCGGACGGCTGACCGTTCGGCTGACAGTCCGTACGGTCTGCTGTTCGGTCGGTCGGTAGGCCGATCGGATGGCCGTACGAGTGGATTGTTCCTTCCTTTGAGAAGGATGTGTTTGTGTATGATGGCTTGTCCTTTGAAGTTTTCGTTGTAGCATTTTGAAAACATTGAAGTACCGTTGCCTTTCAGGTCGGTTGATCGGACGGCTGTTCGATCGGACGGCAACCCGATCGGTGAGGCATTCAACAGAAGTTCAAGGTTTAGTTCTTTGAATCGGACAGGTGTTCGATCGGACAGGTCAACAAGTCAAAGACTTTAATGAATGTAAAGTGTGATGCAATGGATCGGATGGTTGGTCGATCGAATAGCACAACTGCTGTTCGATCGGACAGCAGGGTGTCACCTGATCGGACGGCTGTTCGATCGGGTGGCACTTCTAGTGCATTAAACATGTTGAAAATTGATTAAGTGTTGAAGCATAGTATCTCATGATCCGAAGAGTAATCCGATCGGACAATAGTTCGATCGAACAACAGTTCGTTCAATACCATTCTTCAAAACAAGTTGTTTGTGTGGGACCATGTGCTAGCCGATCGGCTGGCCAGTCGATCGGCTGGTTTATCCGATCGGCTGGCTGTCCGTTCAGACAGCAGTCCGATCGGTCAGCATCCTGACCTGATCAGCCTTGCGTCTAACACCCTGGTTGTTCTGTTTGTTTGTCGTTTTATCGAGGTACTTTGACAGCGAGTAAAACCATAAATGCCTCGTTCTTACTTGGTCTCCCGGGTCAGACAGGAATCACCCAAATCCGGTCGGTGGTCTGTTCGGAACGAAGTTTAACATTTAACCCGAAGTCGGTTTACCTCATGGATAGAATCCAGATCTTGAGCCGTATAACTACTGAAGTGCTTTGTAAACCGGCTCAGGTTCCGTTTCCACTGGTTCGAGTGAAAAGAGTTGAAGAAAGTTGGGAAAATCCATCCTTCAATTCTTTTCACCAAGTATATGTTCAGATCTATAAAAGATCCTTGCTTGTTTATGTGGAAATCGGCTAGATCCAAGTCATTCTTGGTGGATTGAGGTCAAAACATGAAGTTCTTCAAGAACCCATGATGACATCATCTTAGAACACTTGATTCTTGATGATTTCACGGTTAAAAGTTTAGATTTGAAAGATAGAAGGGTGTAGGAGTGTGTATAGATCAAGAAAGTACAAGATTTAGGACGAAAACTTACCGGAATCGAGAGAAATCTGAGAAAAGGCGAGTTGAGCGTGCTGGTCGAACAGAGGCTTCCAAAAGTGGTAAAGGGTGATAATGACAGGGGTATTTATAGGATGACAAAAGAGGAAAGGGCTGGCCGATCGGCTGGCAGCTCGATCGGACAGCCTGTCCGATCGGACAGCAGTCCGTTCGGCTGGCTGTTCGATCGGCTGGGAAGCCTGATCGATCAGTCGCCACTTTCGAGTGTTTTGCGCGATGATTTCTGATATTTCGATTTCAGTTGCGAGCGGTTTGATACGATAGGGTTTCCTAGTCAAATTACTTTCGGTCCAAACTACTTCGTATCTCGCGTAAACTATTCTCCACTATCCATCATAGTTCGATTGTGATTTGAGTTCGAGTTCGATAGCATTCGAGTTAGATTTCGAGTTCGATTGAGTTCGCTTGATTACCACAATATAACATAACATAAATAAACATGCACAGGTAACACGTAAGGCACACACACACGTATAATTAATAAGTAAAATTACGTAGTTCGAGTTACGATTCGATGTCGATTCAATTAGCATAGCTGGATTATTAGTTGATTAACTTTATCGCATTGTTACTTCCTATAGTTCACAGTCGTAGGTCGATTGAAATACGATTAATACTCATCGATTATTGTAATGAACGACACTTACTCCACATAATACGAATAAAATAAAAACATTTCTACAAGTCAAGTTGCGCGAATCGGTCGTTGACTTTGACCTTGACTTTGACTTTCACTTACGAAAACTCGGGGTGTTACACATATCCTTAATGAACGAACACAAACATAAAATCTCGTTTGGTAAGTGTTCATGAACCGTTCGTGAACACATTATTTCCTTAACGAACGAACATAAACAAGGCCTTGTTCGTGTTCGTGTTCGTTCAGTTCGTTTACAGCCCTAGTTCTAGTACTCTAGGTTGTTACAAATTTGAAAGTTGGTACCCCAGAGCGTGACTTTAAACTATTAGTACATGACCTTGCTACTTCCTATTTGAAACAAAAAACCCAACAACTCAACATCCTGATCTATATGATTACAATTTTCTAATCAGAAGTATGAGTGCAAAATCCTAAAAATTATAAGGGTTATTGGATTTTATCACCCCTAACTATTGGCTATAGGCCGTTGTCACCCCCAACTATCACTTTGACGTCCGCCACCCCTAACTTAACACTTAATATGTTCTATCACAACATCGTTAATTGATCACTAACTTTTGATCATCTTACTATACGTTTGGGGGTGTCCAAAATCACTAAAACCTTCCTAAGATCCCTATGACACGCCCAAAAGTATAGTAACAAGATCAAAAGTTAGTGATCAGTTAATAACGTTGTGACATAACACACTAAATGTTAAGTTGAGGGTGACGGCGTCAAAGTGATAGTTGAGGATAGCAGCGACCAATAGCCAATAGTTGAGTATGGTAAAATTCAATAACCCAAAATATAATTTAAATACTAACAATAATTATATAACATTTCCATCTATTTTGAACCATCACAGCAGAGCAGGACCTAGAATAAACATCTTCAATCAAATACTTGAACAATATTTTTTTAATTAAAATTATAACATTAGTAATTATAAAAAAATGCAAGCATTTTACCTGGCCAAATTGTTTAATTACTTTTAGGGGCAATTACATATATCCCCTTACAAACTTCATAAATTACATATTTATACAAGCCAAAAATTTAATTAAAAATACTCATATAATTAAAAATGGATTAAAGAATGACTAATTTACCCTTTTTCTTTCCAAAACTATTAAAATCTCATAACAAATTTTTACTCTGTTAAAAGAAAAAGAAAGCTAAGAAGTTTCATCCTATCCTCCACCGGCAAGAACAACCGGCCATCACACGCGACAACCGGCGACAAAAGCTGCTATCACAACTTCTTCTTCACAATCACTTTATATATCCTGATAAGCTCCTTTACTTGTGGTGATTATTATTTCAAATTATAATTCCGTGCATCATTAAAAAAAACTTGAAAAGTCATGAATTTTGAGATCTGTATCATATGGTATTCTAGAAGGTAGGATTTCAAGCTCCAATCATTTTGAATAAACGTTTGATCTAAATAGATTAATGTAAAACCTATAATAGTGTATCCATTAGTGCCTTTTGGGCATAAAAACTTTTAAAATCTCCATTTTTCTTCTTAGACCCTGTTAGGGTTCCGTTGGTCGTCGCCCGTTTGTGTTCCGCTGCAAGCTTTGAAGCTGGTTAGAG
The DNA here is from genome assembly GCA_030545235.1 of Helianthus tuberosus. Lineage (NCBI taxonomy): Eukaryota > Viridiplantae > Streptophyta > Magnoliopsida > Asterales > Asteraceae > Helianthus > Helianthus tuberosus. The sequence goes on from CM060423.1 coordinate 211,367,768, forward strand.
ATCTTGTCGTCGGAGAGTCGCCGGAGGTTCGCTTGTGATCGCCGGTTGTCCTCTGCAGTGAAGGATAGGATTGTCGGCAATTGGGACGTGGTTGCCGGTGAGGATTTGGCGGTGGCCAAGGATAGAAAAACCCTAAGGGAGGAAGGCAACGTAAGTTAGAATGAAAACTTCTTAGGTTTTCACAGATTTTCATATAGTAAAATGCAATTTTACCCCCGGGGTTTTACCCCACTGACACTCTTACCCCTTAAAACCAAAATCTTGTTGCCCTACCCCGGACAAATGACAATTGCCTCAAACTTACCCCTTGCTGTTAAATGACTTACTAGGTCTGTTAAAGTCCACAGTAATGTTAAACGGTCAAAGCGTATATTAGTAATTTCGCTGTTTATTTACTTAGTCACATTAGCAAAGACAATTACTTATGTGAATGTGATATGCCTTACCCCCAACCATTTCCCACACGCTTTGTACTTGTTATTGTCGGCAAAGATTCAAGCTAACTTCAGGGTTAAGGGATTCAAAGTATTTCGACCAGAACACTTCTACTCATCAAGAATGCCGATTCAAACTATGATTAGAGACATGTTGAGGCAAATGTCATGTGTAACATGGTAACACATTAGTTTATTTATACGGAGTATCCTTGGGTGAATGTGCTTATTATCGAACAAGGGTTTACTGTTCATTTAATTTTGATAAGATCGCTTGAAACAGGGGGGGTTAATTAGAGGTTCATTGAAACATGGGTTAGGTAGAGGTTTATTGTGCTTATAGATTCTTTGTTAGTGGAATCACAATGGATGATCATAGTGGATGATCACAGTGGATTGCTGTTGTTTGTGGAATCACAGTGGATGATCACTGAGGATTGTTGTTTGTGGAATACGAGTGGATGATCACGGTGTATTTTTTTTGTATTGTAGTTTACTGTTCTTTGATTTTGTTTGTTTCATTAGATGATCACTGTTGTCTGATTTCATTGTTGTTTGATTGTTTGCAGTTGAGGTGAGGATGTAGGTAACAGTAACAACCATTGTGTTCCACATTGTGGTCACAATGCATGGCCGCCCTTTCCTGCACTTCTAGTATCCCCCTGAGCATCAAAGGGTTGAATAGATGGATGTTGATATTGTGTTATATATATATATATATATATATATATATATATATATATATATTTGTATGTATGTATCTAGGTATTATAACTGTAGGATAGATGATTGATGTGTGCAAAATGCAACATATAAATTACATCAATTGTGGCACAAAACTAACCCTTTTTTAGTACTAATGTTGGAAAAAGTGTGCTTTTGTCTTCCTTTTGTATTTTCAGGATTAAATGAGCTCAAATTAACAAAAGAAGCAAAAAGACAGCAAAATCTAACATAAATACAAGAAAAGGAACAAACGTGACATGCCCGACCCCACAACAGCATCGTCCCAAGCAAAACAAGAAGACAGAAGACGAAACACGCCCCGTGCTCAGCCAGCACGGGGGGCGTGCCCAAGTGTCAGCAGAAAAGACAAAGTAGTAGAAGCTTCTATTGCCCACCACGGGGCCGTGCTCAGCGGGCACGGGGCCGTGGTCAACTATAAGATTCGCAGAATCCAGGCAAATCTTCATAGTACAGATATGCTTCTGCACACGGGGTCATGCTCAGCGGACACGGGGGCGTGGTCAACTAATAAAGACAAGAGCAATTAATGAAGAAAGAGAAGGATGTGGACACGGGGCTGTGCCCACTGGACACGGGGCCGTGCCCGAGCTTCTGTTCAGCCTATAAATAGGAGTGATTGGCTTAAGCTCAAACCATCCCTTGACACACCACCTCTCTCACACTTCATCCACCACCATAACACCATCATCCACCACCATCATCCATTGTCCATCATAGAGTGTGTGAGTCGTCTCGGGATCCAAGATTGATCGTAAGAGTTCTTGACAATCAAGGCCATGTTTGCCTAAGTCTCTTACATCACTTGGTGAAGACAAAGTGTCTAGTGTAATACTTTTTATTTTTAATCTTTTCGCACTTTTTAATTGGTTATGTATTAATGACTTTAATAACTAGTTTCTTATGTTGAAGGTGATTCTTCCTTATCGTTTGTCCGTGGTGTCTTGGCATTATTTTACTGTCTATATAAAATAAAAGATTTTCACCATTCATATCTCCACGGTCTATATGGAGGTATGTTGGCTACCTGGTCGGGGGTTAAGGGAACGGTTTGGTAAGAGTCTTGCCGTTGTTCAGCGTTTAGAGATCCTGCAAGGGACCTGGGTCAAATTTAGTAGGACCTCCTTCAATACTTAACGGTATTGGATGGCGGGGGTCCAAACTCTTTGATCCCCTCATAAGTTAAACTACTATTAATACTATAACCCGACTACTTAGGACTGTATCCTTGCTGACTCAGACTACTTAGCCGAGGGTAACGTCACCTTTAAAAGAGGGGCCTACCATAATTTGCATTAATAACTTAATTAATTATCTTTCAATAATCCGACCCTTTAGGATTGTATCCTTGCTGACTCAAACTACTGGGTTGAGGGTAACGTCACCTCCAAAAGAGGGGCCTACTACAATAACTAAGATAATCTCTTAAATAAGTGCAAAAGTGCGGAAATAATCAAAGGTTACACTAAACACGAGTCGGAGCCAAGTGATTCATCTTGTCTATCTGTTTTTTCTTTTATTTTTATTTTTCATCATTTTTAGTTAATTTTTATTTTCTTAAGTTTAAAACATTTTTCTAAACTTATAATTTGATCAGACGTTGAGGATAAACCGGTACTAAAAGCTCTTGTGTCCTTGGACGACCTCGGTATCTTGCCAACACTATAATACGCTCACGATGGGTGCACTTGCCCATATGTGTGTTTAGTGTTAGTAAATATCGTGTTTTATAAATTTAAAACTTGGCTAAAAAGAGTGTAAAAGGGCTTAAAATATACTTAAACTTATATATACACTTCACACGCATCAAGTTTTTGGCGCCGCTGCCGGGGACACAAGGATTTTAAGAAAGTTAGGAATCAGAGGCCTAATAGTTTTTTTTTTCTTATTTTTCATTTTTTTAGGATTTTTCTTAGTTTTTCAGCTTCTGCAGAACTCAGCACGGGCAGTGCCCGCTGAACACGCCTCGTGCCCAATCATTGGAACTGGCAATCCTGTTTTAAGTCAGACAGTAAGCTGAACACGGGGCCGTGCCCACCCAACACGCCCCCGTGCCCAAGATTCAGTTACTGAAAACAGAACCGTAAGATCCCGACGGTTGGTAAATTCTGACACAAACATGTGTGATACTGATACTTTTTACTTTCGACACTCTTATGGTACGAGGTGTCAATTATGTGGTGGTACCCATGAGGAATTAGAATGTTACTTTCTAAATTATAAGCCCCACTATATAGACCCATCGTTTCCTTGTATCCTTAAGAGGGGCGAAAGTAAAAATAATCCATATCTCTCCCTCGAATGCTCCCAACCAGATTTTCTAGGAGAAATGCTTCTCGATGAATTATTTCAATTAGAAGATCTAATTCTTAATTGGTTAAAAGAACTTAGGAAAGATTTCAATGATCTATCCCAAGACGATAACCAAGAAGAAGGGTTGGGCTCGCATTCAAGCAACTTCGTTGTTTCCGACGAATAAAACACACTTGAGATGGCAAAGGAAACAAGGGAAGCTTGAACCAGCACCCCATGCAGGAAAACAGGGCCATCCAACGATTTTCTTCGTTTACAGTAAGCTCAGCACGGGCCGTGTCCGCCCAACACGGCCCCGTGCTGCACAGTCTGCAGAAAAGACCAAGTTCAGGTAACTGGACACGGGCCGTGCTCACCCAACACGCCCCCGTGTCCAGGCTTCTGTTTCTCTTGATTTAATTTTGTTACTGGCACTTGAACACGGGGCCGTGCCCGGACAACACGGGGCCGTGTCCAGTGCCCAGTAACACAAAATTTTTGCTTTTTCACCCTTTTTTCACATTCAATCAACCTAAAAACTTATTTTTGGGACACATTGAGGACAATGTGTAATTTAAGTGTGGGGGGATGCTAAAACCTTGAATCTTGCAAGTCCTAAATACAAGCCTTACACAAAACTCTATTGGAACCGCTAATCACCCCAAATGTTTTTCAAAATTTTCATTTTTTTACTTGTCTAGGTTTAATTTGGGAATTTCAAAGTTCTAAAAAGATTACATTTTTACAATTTTACAACCGATAGCGTCGTGATAAAAAGAACCAACATAAGAAAATTATGAAAAGGCATGACAAGCTTAGTTAAAATTTGATTATATATACTTGATCACATAAAAACCCATTCCCACAAAAGTGAGTTTGAGCCTTTATTGAGCATACAAATATATATCTTTAAATTAAATGCTCATTTTTCGTTTCTTGTGTGAATAGCCGCTTGGTTCTTACGACTCTAGAACTTGCCATGACGATACATTCCTGGTCCTTACCAACTTAAACCCGAGTAAGTAAATGATGGAGGCATTAGGACTAACCCTTTTTATTTCTACACCATTATTTTTCTTTTTTTTACCACCTACCCAAAATCCCCCTAGTTAGCCCCTTTGAGCCTAAACCTTTTCATTTCATAACCCAAACCAAACACCCTTTCACCCACCAAAACCTTTTTCATTTTTAACCTTTTGTTTTAGTAACTAGCTCGGTTTTTCGTATGACTTTTCAAAAAAAAAAAAAAAAAAAAAATTTTGTGTTTTTGATGAAGCAAAAGAAATAATAAACAAACAAGTTCATCAAAAATAACTTTGTTTGAATAATAGCTTCGTCAAAACAAAAAGTTGAAAAATAGAAAGTCTTACGAAAACCGATGCTTTTTACGCTTTTTCGCCCTTTCTACTAACCACTAACCACTAACCCAACCACCTACCTTTAACCCAAGCCTAACCCTTCACCCCAAAAGTCCTCTTGATATTTACAAAGGCATATAGTTAAAAAGGAGGAGGAGGATTGATTGCTTGGCAAGCTTATGGTAGGAGTAAGTTCCATGCCGCTCTCGAGTGATCCACTAAAATACATTTTCGGCCGAGTGTTGAGTGATCCCCCGTGAGGTATGTGAACTTGTATATAAAGAGAATTTTAAAGAGGCATGTTATGCCCTAATAAGTTATTTATCTTATGAAAAGTTTTAAATAAATCATGACGAATAGGATTGTAAATAAATAAAAATAAAACTTAATAAAGAATCTTGGAAATCCCGACACTCTATGACAAGCACAAAAAAAAAACTTTCTCTTCTACCCATTCCATTTGGGAGTGTAAAGCCACATTATAAAGAGTTTTGCTTGAGGACAAGCAAAGATTCAAGTGTGGGGGTATTTGATGTGTGCAAAATGCAACATATAAATTACATCAACTGTGGCACAAAACTAACCCTTTTTTAGTACTAATGTTGGAAAAAGTGTGCTTTTGTCTTCCTTTTGTATTTTCAGGATTAAATGAGCTCAAATTAACAAAAGAAGCAAAAATACAACAAAATCTAACATAAATACAAGAAAAAGAACAAACGTGACATGCCCGACCCCACGACAGCATCGTCCCAAGCAAAACAAGAAGACAGAAGACTGAACACGCCCCGTGCTCAGCCAGCACGGGGGCGTGCCCAAGTGTCAGCAGAAAAGACAAAGTAGTAGAAGCTTCTATTGCCCACCACGGGGCTGTGCTCAGCGGGCACAGGGCCGTGGTCAACTATAAGATTCGCAGAATCCAGGCAAATCTTCATAGTACAGATATGCTTCTGCACACGGGGTCGTGCTCAGCGGACACGGGGGCGTGGTCAACTAATAAAGACAAGAGCAATTAATGAAGAAAGAGAAGGATGTGGACACGGGGCCGTGCCCGAGCTTCTGTTCAGCCTATAAATAGGAGTGCTTGGCTTAAGCTCAAACCATCCCTTGGCACACCACCTCTCTCACACTTCATCCACCACCCACCACCACCATAACACCATCATCCACCACCATCATCCATTGTCCATCATAGAGTGTGTGAGTCGTCTCGGGATCCAAGATTGATCATAAGAGTTCTTGACAATCAAAGCCATGTTTGCCTAAGTCTCTTACATCACTTGGTGAAGAAAAAGTGTCTAGTGTAATACTTTTTAGTTTTAATCTTTTCGCACTTTTTAATTGGTTATGTATTAATGACTTTAATAACTAGTTTCTTATGTTGAAGGTGATTCTTCCTTATCGTTTGTCCGTGGTGTCTTGGCATTATTTTACTGTCTATATAAAATAAAAGATTTTCACCATTCATATCTCCACGGTCTATATGGAGGTATGTTGGCTACCTGGTCGGGGGTTAAGGGAACGGTTTGGTAAGAGTCTTGCCGTTGTTCAGCGTTTAGAGATCCTGCAAGGGACCTGGGTCAAATTTATTAGGACCTCCTTCAATACTTAACGGTATTGGATGGCGGGGGTCCAAACTCTTTGATCCCCTCATAAGTTAAACTACTATTAATACTATAACCCGACTACTTAGGACTGTATCCTTGCTGACTCAGACTACTTAGCCGAGGGTAACGTCACCTTTAAAAGAGGGGCCTACCATAATTTGCATTAATAACTTAATTAATTATCTTTCAATAATCCGACCCTTTAGGATTGTATCCTTGCTGACTCAAACTACTGGGTTGAGGGTAACGTCACCTCCAAAAGAGGGGCCTACTACAATAACTAAGATAATCTCTTAAATAAGTGCAAAAGTGCGGAAATAATCAAAGGTTACACTAAACACGAGTCGGAGCCAAGTGATTCATCTTGTCTATCTGTTTTTTCTTTTATTTTTATTTTTCAGCATTTTTAGTTAATTTTTATTTTCTTAAGTTTAAAACATTTTTCTAAACTTTTAATTTGATTAGACGTTGAGGATAAACCGGTACTAAAAGCTCTTGTGTCCTTGGACGACCTCGGTATCTTGCCAACACTATACTACGCTCACGATGGGTGCACTTGCCCATATGTGTGTTTAGTGTTAGTAAATATCGTGTTTTATAAATTTAAAACTTGGCTAAAAAAAGTGTAAAAGGGCTTAAAATATACTTAAACTTATATATACACTTCACACGCATCAATGATTGTAACTTTCAGACTTATTGATGATCATCTTATGGATGATTATGTACTGGTAACTTTTAGACTTATGTTTTGATATTTTAAATGATTACAGTTTGATCATGTTTATAGTTAATGATGATCACAGTTTAATTGGGATTACAGTTAACGATGTAGAATATTTGATTAGTATTACAGTTAAGGATGTATTACATTTTGATTAGGAATATGTTGATTATGACGTGCATTTATGCATTTAAGTTTCATAACGGCATTATAATACAGTTTAGGGGGTTAACTAGGATTAGGAGTTTGATTTGGGCATTAGCATTTCAGTTTTGGAATTAGTCTTTCTTCTACACTCTTCCTCTCCGCAATTGTAACAAATATTAGTCTTTCTTCTACACTCTTCCTCTATATGCCCGGTGTAGGACCAATTTGACTCCGAAACGATTGCGAAACGGACGTGACACGTGCGGAAATCGTACACGAACATGACCTAATACACACGACGTAATATAAACGTGATTCTATATAAGATTTGATAAAGTACAGCACTTTGAATCACTTTCTCTCTCTAGATTCTCTCTCTAGATCTAGAAAGCTCCAAAACACAAATGAGCCAAAAGTCTCTAATCTAAACATAAAGCTCCTATTTATAGGCCTTGGCTTTTAATGAGATTTCTCATTAATTACAATATTGCCACCTTGCCTTTTATCTAGATATTACATTATAACGACTCGTTTTCTTCTGTTTCTCGCTACGGCTCGGATTGACGAAGGCTATAGACATAAATGCACTAACAGACTCCCCCTTGGATATTGCCGTAGTCAATCTCGATCATTGAGTCAAACTCGTAGCATCTTCTCTTTCTCTCTCTCTTTGAATCTTCTTGAACAGAATCCCGGTGGATCTGTCTTCAGCTTCAGCTTCTTCTCCTTTCAATAAACTCTTTTTCTTCAGGCTCCCCCTGTCGTCAAGCTTCGGTGCTTTTGGGATCGACACCTTGCTTTCCGATTACAAGCTCCCCCTTGCTTTGAGCTCGTCTTCAGACTCCCCCTTAGACTCTGCTTCCGGGATCGTAGTCTGGAATCTCATATGTAATCACTCAAACATTTATAAGTAACAGCATTTTAAATTTCAGCTATCCATGAATTGTAACCTAGCTCACTCAAACATTCTGAACAAACAATTTTCATGAATTTGGCAGTTTCATTGAATCGAAACGGAAACTAGCTCTATAACAGTATAAGCATCCAAATCCCCCACAGTTAATCATCCAAGTCCAAACTAATGACCTTGGAGATATCACAAACTGTTTTTGAATTTTTTATTTTAAAACTTCAAGTTTCAAATGAATGAACTTGTTTTATTTTCAGAAACACGATCAGCTTACTTAGATTTTGAAACTCGGCACTCAGACATCGGTTGTCGAAAATAATGCAGAAATCAAAATCTTTTTGTATTTTCTGAAAATATAAAGCAGTAAAGAAATATGTACAAACATATTTACAGACAATATTTTTGTTTGAGTATGCGTCAGAGGATCATATCAGTTTATGACAAGTCACAAGTACCGTTGAGCTTAGTTACACAGTAAGAATTAAACAATTCACTTAGATTGTCGATATACTGGTCCACTTAAATTTTCATACAAATTTCAACTGATTCAGGATACGAATTATGTATTTTAAGAACTTAAACCCATTCATGTGTCCCACCTCTTGAATATACTCCCGTATCCAGATCACAATATTCAGTCTTACAGGTAATTATAACACAAATGATATCTGTAAGGGGATAATAAATTATGAAGAATCATGAGAGCTCAGGTCAGAACTACCGTTCAGCAGAGAGATCATGACTCAACTTGGGTGTGTCCCCTTTAGAGGATCTTTTTTACAACAGCATTGCTAAGCAATTTTATTGTCTTATCATATATGCTGAGGGTGATGCTGTGTTTCAAGCATTTGCAGAAAGTATTATTCGAGGACTAGGTCAGAACTTCCATTCAGCAGAAGTCCCGGAATAATACCCCAGATATCACTGAGTATAAAAACCTAGTATATCAGAAAAAGGAACCTTTCAAACGAGATTTCAGGGGTTACCTATATATCCAAGTAGTGTTCCCCACGAAATAAGCAAGTTTAAATTTATGTTTATATCCCGAAAAAGTTTACTAAATGTATAAAAACCTATCGACACATCCACGGTGAGATCGTTTAACACTTTTTAAACATTACAATTCTTTAGCATACTGTAACTGTCTACTGATGTACTATCATTTCCTCTTTTTACGCAAAACTCAAATTTTTGAATTTTTATCATGTTTTTGGCTTTTTCAAATTTTCAAATGTTTTTGTATTTTCTGACAATTTTTCTCCCCCTAAAATGCAACACCATTTAAAGAAAATTTGACAACCAACACTGATAGCTTTGTCTCGCCATCCATTTTCTGCTTCATATGCACTGATTTGCAGAAAATATAACATACCCCCATGATTTACAACACATTGATATTTTACAGATTGAAAACCGTTTTTCAATCTGATGAAAGTAATCATGTTTGTTCAGCCGTGAGGGTTTCAGCGTATTCAATCAACATACACTCAAAACAATATTAAAGACAACATATTTTTGGTTTTTCAAATTTTTAAAAACATATTTTTGGTTTTAAATTTTTTCAATTTTTAGGATTTTAAAAATATTGTTTATTTATGTACAGAAATTGATAAACTCCCTGTTTAACCAAACCAGGGTCCTGCACCCTCTTCCTGTGCCAGGCTGCTCCAACTACCATTCTCACAATCTTCAGCTTCGTTGAGCACCTGCACATTCAAACTTTATCAATCATTTGAACAATTTAGCCCAGGTCTGTTGGACCTTAGGCATTTCAACACAATAATGTTCATTTAATTTCGGAAACTCTTTGTCATTTAAAACTTTTTCAGCGTTGACTTCAACTTTCTCATCTTTTACCGATGTCACTTGTTTCTTAGCACTCCACATTTGACCTTCCGGAGTACCTCTTTTGTAAAAGTTTGTCTCTTTTTGAACCTTTTGATTTTGAATAACATTTTTAGGTTTCCAAAACTCTTGAGGTTTTGTCATATCAACAGATGTTCTCCAACTCTGTGTTGTTCTAAATCTGGGTGTGTGAGAATTCCAGGTCTGTCTTGAATCGAACCTGTTCAGGTTTGATTTCCAATTTTGATTTGAAGCAAACTTGTTTGTATTGTACCTCCAAGTTTGTTTCGAATCAAATCTGGTTGACCTTGGTTTCACATCCTCAGATTTATGTTTTTCAACATCAACAGGCTTTGGATTTGGACACTTTCTCGCAACATGTCCAATTTGATCACATTTAAAACACACTTTCTTTGAAACATCCTTGGCCTGTTGTTGTTTCATTTTCATAGCATCAAACTCCTCATTAGACTGTTGTCCAAATTTGAGTTTTTCCTCTTCTTTCAAGCTTTTCCCTTGAACAAAATTCAATTTTTGTTGCAAATTTGGTTTTTTACTTTGATTCCAATTCCGTTTCTTTTTATAACCCAAACCAGCCTTCATGTTTTTCTTCTTAAAACCAGGTTTGTTATAAAAAGATTTATGACCTTTACCAGCAAACTTTGGAATCTCAGACTTCTCAATCTCAACCATTTTGAAAACTTTATCGACCTTCTCTGAAATCACATTCTGAATCGGGAATACAACATCTAAGAATAATTTGTCCGATCCAATCATGGTATAAACCAATCCTTTTGAATCATCATTCAAATTTTTCTCGGATTTTGTGTTTTTCAGATAACCATCATAAAGATTTCCTTCATCTTCATCCTGTGATTCAGACTTACCTTTTGTAGACTCATCTTTCAAAATGCTTTCAACAACCTTACTTACCACCTCTGAATCATTAGCATCATCAGATTTGGAGTAAGTCACATCGATACTATCAGGTAACTGGTCAGCTATGTTCAAACCCTTTGCCACCTTTTCCTCATCATAAAAAGTATAATTGTTTCTCAATGGTGGTGGTACCTGATGAAATTCTGAACCAATACCCTTTTTGCAATTTTCAGTATCTTTGTCATCTGGTGTGATGTTGAAAATGCGTTCGAGAATGTACGAAGAGTTATGATAACTTTGAAGTTTGGTTACAACCTTTTCTTTTTCAGCCAAGACTTGTTTAAGATTAGCAATTTCATCAACACATTTGTTCAATTCAATTTGCTTTTCTTTAAACTTTCTTTCATACATTTCTTTAGTAACTAAAGTTTCCAACAATCTTTGATCAAAACTTTTGACTTGGCTCTTCAAAGTATCATAAGCTTCTTGTACTCTCTGACTCGACCACTTTAAAGAATCATACTGTTTTTGTAAATCTTGAAATTTAGATTCTTTTTCAACACAATCGACACATTTTGCTGAACACATTTGTCTATACACATCATTATCTTTTTCAAGATCTTGACACTTCTGTGTTAGCTTTTCGACTTTTAGTTTCAACATTTCTTCTGTTTCAACCATTTCTTTACATTTTATTTTGAAAACATTTTCAAATTTGGTTGCTTCAATTTCTTTTACTTTTATGATGTCATCTTTTTGAGTACAGGCTTTGCACATTTCTATGCAATTCCTGCACTTGTTTTCATTTTCATCAACCAATTCAACATTCGGTAAATCAGAAGATTTTCTAACCTCAGTCTCATTCAACACCAGTTCTTCTGACTCAACTTTCTAATCTTCCTCCTTTTCTTCTTTCTGAGCTTCTTCATTCTTCTGTTCTTCTTCAGCTTTCTGATCTTCTTCAGCAGCAATCTTCACAACATTCTTTACTTCTTCAATCATCTTCTTCAATTCTTCTTCTTTTCTCTTTTTCATCTCTACCACCTTCGGTATACTTGCTTCACAAACCTCTCTAATTTTCTTCTCCAAATCAGGCAAATATGCTTTATCAGATAACCTTCGTGTGTTGAAAGTAGCCTGCCTTGGAACCAAATTTGTTACAGCTTCAAAATCCACTTTTGATGGGTCAACAACTGGATTACCCCGTGGATCCATGTAACATTCCAACTCTTCATTCCATCTTTTTGCTCTCTGGGCTTCTTTGAATGGTTCATTTAATTTTCCGATTTCCCATCTTGCATAATCTGCTTTCCAATATCTATCAGGATCAGCATCAGCCACAAATGCATATCCAACTGCATCTTCTTCAGGGCAAACCTGACTCCAATCATAACCTTCATCGTCATATATAACTGCAAGAGCCCTTGATTTTTCTTCAGGCTGTTTCAATCTTGGTGGCTCAGACTTGTTCTGATGGTAAATCGCTTTCTTGTAGTAATCTTCATTGAACGGGTTTGCAGAATCATCATTAGCATATGCATTTCTGCACTCGCGCTTGAAGTGACCTCTTTGTTTGCATTTGAAGCATGTCACCTTAGATTTATCAAATCCCAGTTTGGTAGATGGTCCACCAATTGACTTTCTCCCCGTGATCTCCATGAACCGCTGTGCCCGACGAACCGCACTGGCCATGCACCATCTTATATCCATTAGTTCCATCTCCTCAGGGTCTAATTGATCATAATCTTCTTTTGTCAAGTTGGTGTTGCCAATCTTCCCTGCAACGAGGCTTTCATACGATTCAAGTACAGATGCTAAGAAAACCATATGTTGTTTTGCCGACTCTTCACTGAAATTCTGCCCATTCTTCAGATCCACTGCGATATTACACTGAAACAAATTCTTGGAAGCAGATTGACTTGAAGTGTTTGAAGAAGATCCACTGTGAAAACCACTTTGAAGAATTTCATTGTTCACTGAATTTGAACTTTCTGCAGAAAATGCTGTTCTTGGAGACCCAGCCTGCGGTACATTTCCTCTGTAGTAAAGCTCTACATTCTGCTGATAAGCTGGATTGTTGACTTTAGATCTTTTTATCTCCAACTCATGACTTTCAAGCCTTTCAATCAGCAAATCCACTTTTAAATCTTCAGGCTTGATTGTATTTTTCAACATTAGAGCGAAATATTGCCACTCTTGATCATTTGGCAATGAATCAAACAATTTATCCACCAGCTCCTCTTCAGAAGGTAAAATTTCATGTCTGATCAGCTCCATTTTCAGATATCCGAATCTCTCAATCATTTTACAAATAGACTCATTTTTCATACAGTTGAATAAATCAAACTCTTTACGCAACAATTTCTTTTTGTTTTTAACAATTTCATTACTTCCTACACACTTTTTCCCTAACGCTTCCCACAAACTCTTTGAAGTTTTCTCTTGTTCAAGTAACGAAATAATATCCTCTCTCACTGACTGTTTGATTAATGTGATCATTTTAGATTCAGCCACAACATTTTTTATATCTATGTCTGAGAAATCTTTTGGATCTATTAACTCTCCTCCCTCTTTTACTGGTTCAGTGTATCCATCTGTCATTTTTAACCAGCTTTCAGGAGCGAAAGCTTTTACCCAACCCTCAAATCTGTTTTTCCACCAGTGATAATCTTCCACTTTCATTAGCTTTGGTGGCTTCTGTTGGCTTCCGTACATGTTCTCAAACTTCAAATTCTCCGAAATCTCTCTTTAATATTCTTTCATCTCAGATCTTCTATCTGACGATTCGGAAGTGAACGCTTTGTAGAATGTGTTGTAAAATTCTTCACCGTTGCTTGACATCTTCAATTTCCTTGAATCAAAGAAAATAAACAAACTATCAGTTTTAAATGGATTGAATACGTGAAAGTATGTGTTTGTGAAATCAATCTAAGACTCGTTGTCGAAGATTCACGGATTCGCTCAATGTAGTTCAAGTAAAATACTGACTGAAAGAGCCGATTAATCAATGAACAATATTGGGCCTTTAATAAAAAACTTTAAATGGCCTGATCCAACTGTTTTCAAATTTGGGCTGAAAATATAAAAGATATACACAAATATGATAGATCCGGAACTCTTGTTGTGGGCTTGATTATGATTGATCCATTTTAAACCACGACAACTATGATTGGGCCTTTCCTTCCACTAATCCGACAACTTGATATTTGATTGAGCAACCTTTTGAATTTATAAAAATCACATGGGCTGATGACTTATGCAATAAATGGATTCAGGAACCGACAACTTTAATGTTTACCCTATTCTCATTGGACCTCAAAGTTCACTTAGTCGATAACAACAATTGTTAAAATCAATCTGATTGGACCCTTTATAAATGTGGCCGACAACTTTTAATATGCAATCGCTAAGTGGTGGCTGACAATTAATAAATCACAATTCAATTCTCATGTATTCTGAACTTTGATTAGGCCGCTAACATTTAAAGCACATGGATCTGACAATTTTGATTCACGAGAACACTTTTCATTTGACCAACAACTGTTATGTTCACGTTTAATCAAAATCAGTTCAAGCGAACCCCCTGATTAATTTTAGACAGGTAAACTCAAGCGAAAGGGTGTGTCTCGCTTCAAATTGCCACGTGTTTCAAACAATAGGATACAGTTCGGTCAAGCGAAACCCAGATATTTCAAGCGAAAGCCTTAATATTCAAGCGAAACCTCAGAATATTCAAGCGAAAGCCTTTGTTTCCAAGCGAAAGCCAGCTGTTAATCACGAAATCGGACCTAAAACTTTCGATTTCTCCTAAATGGCTTGGAATTAGGATCTGAAACTTGGTAGGATTGTAGATTAGGTGTTTTCGCACAACTTATCAAAAAATCAGACCATTTGGACCGTAAAAACCTGTTCAATTTGACGAAAAACCGTTAAAAACATGAAAAATGAGTAGAAGATGAAGAAATAGATGATATTCAGATCTGAAATCGATGTAATCCTGTGCGAAATCGTGTGATAGATCAGTGCAATCGAACTCCTGCTCTGATACCACTTGTAGGACCGATTTTGACTCCGAAACGATTGCGAAACGGACGTGACACGTGCGGAAATCGTACACGAACGTGACCTA
The DNA here is from genome assembly GCA_030545235.1 of Helianthus tuberosus. NCBI lineage: Eukaryota > Viridiplantae > Streptophyta > Magnoliopsida > Asterales > Asteraceae > Helianthus > Helianthus tuberosus. Next base: position 211,382,834 of record CM060423.1, read on the forward strand.
ATACACACGGCGTAATATAAACGTGATTCTATATAAGATTTGATAAAGTACAGCACCTTGAATCACTTTCTCTCTCTAGATTCTCTCTCTATATCTAGAAAGCTCCAAAACACAAATGAGCCAAATGTCTCTAATCTAAACATAAAGCTCCTATTTATAGGCCTTGGCTTTTAATGAGATTTCTCATTAATTACAATATTGCCACCTTGCCTTTTATCTAGATATTACATTATAACGACTCGTTTTCTTCTGTTTCTCGCTACGGCTCGGATTGACGAAGGCTATAGACATAAATGCACTAACACCCGGTCATCTTGCAGAAGTCACAGTAGGGTGTTCTCCTAAAATGGCATCTTCCTGAACGCTTTTTGTTACAGCTTCTGCTGGTAGTTTGCTCCAATGACGGTTCGGTTCCTTTCTTCTTGTAGAATTCTTGGGAAATTTTCTGGGCTAACTCTTTCTTCTTGTTTTTTTTTCTCTTGTGCGGATTAGTCCATCCGTCAGGATGTTAGCTAGTTCAACTGTTTCTTCAATAGTCTGTGGTCTAGCGGCCTTGACCATGTCTCGGATTTCGCTTACTAATCCCCAAATATTACGAGAAATTAGTACGTGTTCTGGCGAAGCCAAAGTTGGTACTAGTCGTGCGTACTCGAAGAACGTCGTCGTATACTCCCGACAATTTACATCTATCATTTTATGATTTAGGAACTCGTTAGTCATTCGTTCCTTTTCATAAGGGGGACAAAATTTCCTTTCTGTCGTTTACTTGAATTTTTCCCAGTTCATGGCATAAGCCATGTCACTTCCTTTTGCCTGAAGAATTGTATTCCACCATTCTAAGGCTTCTTCCTTAAAGAGGTTGGAAGCATACATCACCTTATCTTCTTCGGCACATTTGCTGATTTTAAGAACAACTTTCGTCTTTTCCAACCATCGCATAGCAGTCGTGGCTCCTTCACTGCCTGCGAACTCAGTTGGTTTACAAGCTAGAAATTCTTTGTAGGTACACCCGAGAGTAATCGCCTTCATTTTCATGGGAAATGGGGTTTTGATAATATCATCATTGTCTCCATTGACACTATGGCTAAAACTGTCGTCACGAGTATGCTTGCTACTCGCAGCTTTGGTGGGTTCTACGGGGTTTTTAACGGCTTTAATTATTAAAGGTATAGCATTAGCTATTCCTTGGGCTATCATATTTTCTATAGCTTTTTTATCCAAAGGATTTTCATTATTAGTATGAACTTCTGGATTATGTGATACTTCATTCGACATCTGAATGGCTAACATTTTCAATTATTAATATCACAGAATAATTAAAACAAAACAATACTTCCAAGAATCATATGTGCATATCTACATATATATATATATATATATATATATATATATTCATATATTTAAATCTACAAAAATAACACATATGTTACTTTGTATTAATTTCCCAACTTTATTGTTTTAGGTATTAAAAGAACACCTAAATAGCTTATACAAGTGGCTCTGATACCACCTTCTGTCACAGCCCCCGACCCCACCCTGGGAGCGGGTGCTGCGAGCCAATCAAGTGGTACCGGTGTTTATTAATTACGCCAGATGGTATCGGTGTTTATTAATTACGCCAGATGGTATCGGTGTTTATTAGATACGCAGCGGAAAATTTTTTCATCAGGATCGTAGTTAGGAAATGATTTCAGAGTTTTAAAACACCAAACTTTTAATATAAAACAAAGGGGTAACTTTATAGAAATATAATCAAGTTTGACATTTGTTCTAATTAAGTCACTGTAACTTTTTTTGTCTCTCTAAAATCATTAAAGTTTAATTTGATGTTCTAATACTATGTAATTAGAAGGTTACCAGGTTACTAAGATGATGTGTCAGGTTTTACTAATTTTTTAAACTTTAACTATTTCCTAATTTATATTTTTATATTTTATAAAAACGCAGGACCTCGCAGTGCAAGCCGGTACAGTCGGACTTCCACCAGTCACACCCAATTCTGGCTAGAAATTGTCTCAAAGCCGACGTTGGCTCCGGCGTCGATGATGGTGCGGTGGCGGCGGCGGAGATGGGGCATTCTGCGACGACGGATCGGAACAAAATTCCGCCGGTGTAGTTTTTCCGGCGAAGTTGTTTTTTCATCCTTGACGAGTTCCGGCCATCAATGTATTTTGGGTTTCAGATCACAAATCTTTCTTGGGTTTCTTCTGCCGGTTAGTCGAAGATAGATGACTGAGGCGGCTGCTGACAAGCTTATTGACGGTGGAGGCGGATTGTCAAACGGCATACGTTTGCCTGCAGGAGATGTGTTGCGGCAATAGTGTTGTCCATTGGGTGTCTTCAAAGTCAAACCTAAAGTTATGTTTCAAAAGAAACGTACAACATATAACCACTATATTTTATTTTATTAGTGTTATTTTATATTCATTTTTAATTGTCAGGATATCTCGAAAAGAAAATTAAAAATAAAAGAAAAATATAATAACCTGATGACCTGGTAATTACATATTATTAGAACACTAGATTAAAGTTTGGTTACTTTAGAGAGATATAAAAAGTTTGAATGACTTAATCGAAACAATGAGCAAACTTGGTTACATTTCTATAACATTTTCCCTAAAACAAATTGGCTAAAACCCGTATTTCATTCAAATATTTTTATAGGGATAAACCCAAATAAATAAAACATAAATTTCTTCTTTTATTCAGGTATTTATAGCCACTTTATTTAAGCCTTCAGTGCTCCATAGCTGTCTTCTATTATCTTTACAACAAATTACCTGAAACACGTTTTGAAAACATTTTATCAGTAATAAATACTGGCGAGTTCATTTCATTTTTATAAAAATATATTGTTATACTTTTACAGCAACAAGGTTTTTATATTTGTTTATATTTACCCAAAAACTCAATCAGTATTTGTCACATGGTGGCAGTTCCGATGTGACGGTGGTCATATTACTCATTGGCTCACTTTCGTCCAGTAGTGAAGTTTATCAAGTAATTATATTTTACTATTATTCAAAGTATCTGTCACTAGGCAATTCCTGTGACGGTGGTCAAATCACTGTTGATCATTCTTTCAACTAGTGACGGGGGTCGTATCACTGTTGATCATTCTCTCAACTAGTGACTCTGGTCATATCACTGTTGATCATTCTTTCAAATAGTGACTGGGGTCGTATCACTGCTGATCATTCTTTCAACTAGTGACTCTGGTCATAACACTGTTGATCATTCTCTCAACTAGTGACTCTGGTCATATCACTATTGATCATTCTCTCAACTAGTGACTCTGGACTTAGTAGTGTCCCGTGACATTACTTTGTCAATTATATTTTATATGACACAAAACCACTTAGCCCAGAAAATGAAATATATATCATTTTCTGTCAAACTAATAGCTATAACTTATCAAATATAATATATTAATTAAATAATTGTAATATTATTATTTAATATATTAACGTGACTAAGACTAAAAATATAATCTTAGTATAGTAGAATATATTATTTTTGACTATTTATTATGGTATACATTTATGGACTAAACATTATTTTATAATGTAAATAGTAATTTAGGTTTATTAAATATATTTTCTTTAATATATATTGTAATAATGATTAATAAAACTCTATTTTATATACACACCATTTAGATTTATCTCAATCATACATTAAATTTATTAATGATTTAATGTTAAAATAATATTAGTTATAGGCTATGGCTACTGGGGCACAATTCCCCCTGTGATTGTGGTCATGTTACTATTGGCTAACTTTTTGGCCAATAGTAACGAGGGTCAAGTAATGTATAAAACCTTCCATACCGACAGTTATTACAGAATATAAAAATTAAATCACTGTAAGTATAACTGTTAAACATTTAGGATTTTGGAAAGCATTTTTAAATACAATTGTATCACAAAAAGGTGATAAAAAGGAGAATTACTTACAAACTGTGAGAAAAGAGAATGAACTCACCTTGTAACTTTAGGATTCAACTAGAAAGCCTCCTGGTATAAATCTTGGGTATAACTCCCGAGCTATTTTAATATATATATATATATATATATAGGGTAAGGTTCATGCGAGAACCACCCTTATTGCGAGAAACGCGAGAACCAATGTGAACACAACCTAAAATAACTAAAAAAACCTAAAAAAAACCTAACCCCCACCCCCCCCCCCAAGCTAAATGCTAAAAACTAAAACCCTCAAAAAACCTAACCCCCACCCCCCCCCCCCCCCCCCAAAAAAAAAAAAAACTTAAACCCCCCTCCCCCACCCCCCACCCCCCAAAAACCTAAACCCCCACCCCCCCCCCCCCCTCAAGCTAAAATGCTAAAAACTAAACACCCAAAAAACCTAAAAAAATAAAAAAAAATCTAATTTTTTTTTTTAATATTTTTTATGTTAAAATCGCTACTTTTAGAAGTCAAAAAAGAAAAAAAAAATTTAAAATTTTTTTTTGGCTTCGAAAAGTAGCGATTTTTTTATAAAAAATATTAAAAAAAATAAAAAATTTTGTGTGATTTTTAGCTATTTTTAGGCATTTTTGGTTGTGTTCACATTGGTTCTCGCGGTTCTCGCAATAAGAGGTGGTTCCTAACGGATCTTTGTCCTATATATATATATATATATATATATATATGCACTCGTGTTAAGTATAGTAACCCTAATTCAAACTTATCCCTACGTCACGAGATAGAACCCCAACGAACTTAGTCGGGCAGAGCCTTGACATGCGTCATTGGGCTCCAGATCAATCGAAAAGGGTATCAGTGATCGGGAGTTAAAACACTTAAAACGAGGCAGGGCTTTAAAGTATAATAGGTATAATACTTTAAGAAAATAAAATTTAGAATTTTAGAAAGATAAACAGAAGCGACACAAAGATATCGAATGAATGAAAAGTTTTTAGCAAAATTTTTGGAAAAGTTATCCATGCTATTTATATTAAAGACATGAAAAACTTGTCATCCTATTCTTTCATATCTGGAAGACACGTAGTACTTATTCACAATTTTAATTTTATATATGTTAAAGTTGTATTATTATTATTATTATTATTATTATTATTATTATTATTATTATTATTATTATTATTATTATTATTATTAATTAAGCTGCTTCACTCAATTGGCGCTTATAACGTCTAAAATATGACGTTTTATCAAACAATAAATATGTCATTAGAACGAGAATAATCTTATCTACATTTTGAACCAAGTTTCATTAAAAGTGGAATAGGTTCAAATATAATGTATTTATATACTTTTTTCAAATTAAAAAACCAACTTAATTTAAAGTGTAGAATAAATTACTAGTTGTGTAGGATAAATTATGAGTTGTGTAGGATATATTTCGAGGTGTGTAGGATAAATTTCGACTGTGTAAGATAAAATTTTATAATGTGTAGGGTATATGTAAGAAAATTTTGATATGTGTAGGTTTTGTAGATTATATGTAGGATAATTAATGATTAGTTGACTAATTAATTAAAAAGTTAAAAATTAATGATATAAGTTGTAAATGAAATAGTATTTTAGTAATATGTCTTTTTTTTTTTTTATTCTCGCATTAAATTTATTCTAAAATGAACTTTCCCCTCTGTAATAATTCCAACTTTTACATAAGGGTGTCGGCGGCAAACCCACCCGGCACCTATCGGCAACCATTGCCGGCTCATTTGCCGCATGATGTTTACCAAAAAAGAGGAAGAATTCGGTGAGGGTAAACCGATGCGGGGAAGAGAGTGGGTGAGAGAGAGGGTGTGGTCCATTCCAATCTCAACCAATCACACTTTTTTCTTAAAAAAAAATAGTTTACCACTTCATCATTGTAAAAACCATTGCCAACACTTTGAGTATAGTTTAACACTTTGACATGGCATACTCTCATTGGTTGATTTTTTAGTTTGAGACTTTCAAGTGTTTAACCACTCCTAACACCCTAAGGCTAAGAACCACCATCAATTAACCATTATTTTAGGAAGAAAGTGGGGTAATGGGTGTCATAACCGCCCACTAGGAAGAAAGTGAGGTAGTGTGTGTCATAACCTCCAGCCCACTAAAATACCTAATGTATAATATGTTGTTTGTTTAGATTTGATTTTTTTTTCTTTGCTCAAAGTAGGTGAACGCTTCAATTAACCTAAGCGAAAAAATTGATTGAAGATCACCTCTTCGCAAGTCGCAAAGGTGAAATTTTGATGGTAACAGGTTGGTCAAAAGCATTCATAAATTGTTTACATTATTTAAAGTTTCTCAATGATTGAAACAATGTTGATTAATTTTATGTGTTTACATTATTTGATCCATGGTTTCTATTTCAGCTTCGAAATCATGAGGAAAATGGAAATAAGGAAAAGAGCTCTCAACATTGGATACACGTTTAAGTGAACCTTTGAGTTCTCTGGTTAGCTCTGTCCAGTGGCGGAGCTTGACCAAAAGTTTCGAGGGGGCGTAAAGTGATGAGACCCAAAAGAAATTTTCATATCGTTATGTTTCGGGTCGGGTAGGGTCGGCTATTCGATTCAGGTCGGGTCAAATAATAATAGTTGCAAATAAAACTAAAAAAAAATCACTTATTCAAAGGACCTGTTCTTGCACATAGAAAAACTAAATATTGTATAACAAACAAAAGACATATATATATATATAATGATAAGAGATAAATGGAACCTGAACGTAGAATTACAACTCAGTCCGGCGACCTTTAAGATTTTTGAATTAATCAATTATGTCTTCCGAATCAAACTTATCAACAATTTCTTTATCTATGTAAATCATCAAGCTATTTGTGAGATATTAAGTTTATTGTGTGGTGGGTAATCTTGGGTTAAACAAATAAAATAAGAGTTAAAATATATCTACCAAACTACTCATCATTTAGGAAAAATAATCGGGGGGACGATCCTATATAATTTTAAAATTTTCGGACGAAAAATCGGACTATATACACTTCTAACCGAAACATTGGGGTGGGCGGGTGCACACCCGGGCACCCATTATACTTCGCCATTGGCTCTGTCCCTGTATCCCGTTATAAAAAAAATTCCTAAGTATTGTATTCACGTCACAACGTACAGACACTCTGCTAGTTATCTATATAACATTTGCAAAGTTGATAAACGGTAAACTTCTTTTTCACTTTCTTTTTATTTTTTTAAGTTTTAATTAATATTAGTCATGACTTTCTTTTTCTTTATTTTTTTTTATTATAAGTTTCGATAACTAATCTTATACAATAAACAATATACGTATTTAATCCAACACTTTTATTTTTTTTTATATGTTTGTGTGGATTTTTTTCTCAATATTCGGATATAAATTATATTTAAAACGAAGTTGTATTTGAAATAATGGTAGCATTAAGTCTGAACTGACCAACAACATCGACACCGGTATCGGTATTCGTTTTATGGTTTTCCATGGATGTAAAAGATGATATTTTTTATTGACTTACATCATATAACTTTTGTGTAATAGAAGCATTGTAAATATTAATATACCGACCCAGTTCGTCATTTTATTGTTATTTTGATACAACTTTTTTTTTCAAATACAATTTATATCGTAATGTCGAGAAAAAACTTAAATACAACCGCGTATCACGACTTTAATCTATACGAGTGGCGGTATCATACCGACACTAATATTATTGTTTTTATTGATGTAAAATATGTTTCGTTATCTTTTTGGGCGTATCATAACTTTAGTTTTTTATGTTTTCTCTTTCGCTTATTGTAACGAGTGCTGGTACCATAATGAACAAAACCAACACCGATCAAAGTTCTGCCGCAACGCGGGACAAATTTGATTAGCTAGGCTATGTATATGTATTTTCAGACTTTATTTTTATTTCTCGCCCTTGATTGTTTACTGCACAACATAAGGTATCCCCTCCTTATTGCAGAAATACGGTTTGCTATTTTATTTAATTTAAATAGGGCTGAGAGTGACTAAAAACATTGAGTCGTCCTGTAGATTAGTTACTAAATATTGTTTAGTTTTGTGTATTTTAATTTATATATGGTTTTAGTCGTTACAATTGAGTCAACGGTTTCTAGTGATTTAGCATAGTGTTGTGTTGTTTTTATTAGGCTATAGAGTGTGGTCATGACTCTTATGACTACCATGATCCTCTACATAGGCGTCATGTCATCCACCTCTAATCCGCCATCCAAAACCACTACCCTAAGGGTTTGGTCATGACCAAAACCACTATCCTCTTTATTTTTTTAATTTGTTTTTGTCTTAAAATCATCAAATGGGAGGGCCGTGGTTGCCGTGGTTTAATCCACTTGAACCACCATGATTTAATGAGGGGGTGGTGTAACGCATAAATAATGGTCCCATGAGCCAAATCATAACCCCAATCATGGCCCTTATACCCCTTAATTAGCCTTAATATAGGTTTTAAAATTGCTTGGTGAACAACTTAAAAGTTCACATTAAGTTAGTATTAATGGAGATTCATTATGCTGGTAAAAGGATAATCAAGGTGACCCTGATTCTTTTCCAGACGCTGTACTCTGGATGTCGTCACTAAACGTGAACAGTCTTTAGCGACGACATCTTTAGCAGCGATCAAATCCCTTTAGTGACGGATCTTTGCGACGAGCCTTTATCATCGATCAGCGCTAAAGCCTTTAGCGACGACAAATGAAATTTCAGCGACGATAAAGCTGTTTTCCTTTAGTGATATGTCACATAACAATGGTTATTTGGTTCGGGGAAAACAGTTTCTGGCCAGAACATTTCATATATTAATCTTTAATAGTTAGTTGAATTTAATATTTTAATTTTAAATTTATTTTATTTACGTAAGAAAATGGCACATAAAGAGAGTTATTTTGGTTAGAGTAAAAATGGGTTCGACTCAAAACAGTTTCAGGTCATAACAAGTCATATAATATTTAATATTTATTAATAGTTGAATTTAATATTTTAATTTTAAATTTATTTGAGTTTTTTCTTTGAATAGTAAATAGTTGTATTTAATATTCTAATTTTAAATTTCTTTTATTCATTTTCTTTGAATAATACGTTTAGTATTTAACAATAGGTATTACACTTGTCGACAATGTCTAAGGGTGTAGGGAGTGGTTAAACACTTTGGAGTGGCAAACAAAAAACCGACCAATCAGAGTGCGCCATGTCAATCAGGCAAAAGTGTTTAAACTTTGCTGAAAAGTGTTGGCAATGGTTAGACACTTGGTGAAGTGGTAAACTTAAAAAAAAAAAGGAAAAAGATCATGGACCCCACCCCACCACACACATACCTCTTCTTCACCGATGCGGCATTCCACCACCGAATTGGTAAAGTTTGGTGACTAAACACTTGTTGGCGGTGGTGTTTACCACTCGGTAAAGTGGTTTGCCACCCTTTACCGATTACCACTCCGGACACCCTAAAACTAGCAAACCACACCGCAAGATGCAAGCTCAAAAAACAAAAATATTTTTTATGATCTGACTCAATCCGAAATAAAAAGTTCATTAACAGACATTTGAACACCAAAATATTTTAACACTTTTCGAAAAAAAAATATTGGATCTGTCAAAGAGTGGAAACGCGTACTGAAATTAACTTGAATAGCTTGGAAATTACAATACTGAAATTTGAAATATTACTCAGCCACATATCTAATACACATGAACAAAATACTTTAATATTCATATTATTCAAACACTTTAAAATTCATATTAAAGTATTCCAATACCACTACTCCATAAATTATATTATTCCAACACTTTAATGATTGGTCAAGCTTTGCGGTTTGGGTTGACCCATCCGGATCCTTTTGATAGTTTAAGGATTCTGGAACACAGATCTGCGGGAAACATAAACTTGCAATGGAGCCTCAACGTGAACATTAATTGAGAGTCTATAACTCATGACTTCCTTCTCATTACTTAGCTTGAACGCAAAGCAACCTAACACAACAGAAGCGATTATCTTCAAATGCCGATATGCGAAATCTCGGCCCAAACAGGCTCGCGGTCCGGCCTGTTCATGAACAAGCAAAGTAAAAGGGTTGATTACTATAATTTACACAATAGCATCAATATATCTCTTATTTTACAAACAATAATATATTATATAATTAGTTAAATTAACAAAACACAATTATACATGCTTAGAGCATTCATATTGATTCCCTTAAAAATACGTGAGTGAGTTATTTATATTAAGAATTTTAGTGTTAATCTGTAAATATATGAAAACATTGTTCACCCTTATAATATTTTTAGATGTGGTTGTGAGTGAAAGGGAAATAAAAGGTAATGATAAATGTATAAAATATATTATTTGATTTAAAATGAGAGAAAAATAATAATTTTTAGTGTAATTATATATACATAGAGAAAGAAAGAATTCACTATGGATACTCTTGCATTGTGCCTTTTTAATATTTAATTATATTTATTAACCTGAAAGGCTGTAAATTTGAAGGGGCTCTCTGGACGGTAGCAACCATCTTGATCAAGCCATCTTTCTGGTTTGAATTCAAGTGCATCATCACCCCATATATACTTCATCCTTCCCATAGCATATGGCATATAAGTTACCACATCTCCTTTATTCACATTACAACCATCTGGTAGAACATCATCTGTAAAGCTTACCTTTGGATCCTACATTATTTGTATCTCAATATTGTTAGTGAATAGTTGATACAAAAAATATACATGTTGCTTTAATATATAGTGTGTAATTATTGTTCTTATATCGTCACCCAACCCACATAACACATCCATCTGAAAAAGTAACTAAGCAAATGAGTGTGGTTTTTTTCTAATAGCAAATTATTTACATCGACTTATCGCAATTTTCTATTGGAAGCTCGGTCCCATTAAGATCAGATGGCCGTTCATTACAACCGGACCCACGCGTGCACAGAGAGTGACACAACGTTCAACCGGAGAAAAACCCCACTAATACCCCTAGCTATCATTGGCGACTGTGGTTTTAATGAAACGATGTGATTGAAAAAAAGTACTTATGAAATATGTGTGGTTACAACTGTTCATATTTTATTTGTGTATTTTAATTTTTTTTGCTTGTTTAACCAACCCATTATACCCTCATAGTTGCCCTTAGAAAACAAAAACTCAAACAAGAATTCTGAATGCATACCATTGGCAACGCGGGATAGAGTCTGATAGATTCGCTCAAAGCTGCGTGAAGATATGGCATCTTCTCAAGTGCACTATCACTCACACGAGCCATAAAATCCGCAACATCTGTGATTTCTTCATTTTTCACGTTTAGTGCATCTAAGATTTCTTTAGCAACTTTTTCTTGAATTTCAGGATGTTTGCAAAGCTCGTAAATGAGCCAAGACATGCTAATCGCTATTGGATCTTTACCGGCAAGAACAAAGTTTAGAATTATATCGCGCAAGTACTTTGGATTATTATGATGAACTTGAACAAACCGGGACAAGATGTCGTCTTTTTTGAGCTGCAAGGGTTAAATTTTGGTAAGTGAATCACTTAAATCAACTATTTGACCAACATGTTTTACGAAAATAGGCGGAGACTTTTAACTCCATAAAAAAATTTGTTAACTAGAATGATGACAGGTGTCCAATTTGCCATGGCGGCGCAAGAATATAGGTATATTGTTCCGTCTCATTAGTGGGTGTCTTGCGACAAAAACATTGATATTATTTAGAATTTTAAGGGGTAATTTTGTAGAATAGTAACCAAGTTTTAAAAGTGTTCCAATTAAGTCACTCAAGTTTTAAAAGTGTTCCAATCAGGTCACTCAACATTCATTCTTCATTAAAATTAAGGGGTTTTTCATCAATTTCAAAGGTAACCGTGGTGATGTGAATTTTTGTTTCTTTTTTCTCTTTTATTTGATGCTAACGTCGAGTGATGACGTGGATTGTAACTTATTTTTTTAATTTTTAATGTAATTAAATGGTTTTTATTTTTAATAAATATAATTTCATATATTAAAATAATTCGACCCTAGCATCTTATGCTTCATTTTTTTCTTGACATGTGTAAAAAAGGACATGACTCGATTTGAATGTTAAGTTATCTAATTGGGACAAAAACGACACCAATGACCTAATTAGAACACTTTTAAAACTTGGTTATTATTCTGTGAAATATTCCCGAATTTTAAATACCAAACTTAGTTAAAAATTGAAATTTTAATCTATGTTCATACTTCTAAACAGCCTAAAGGTTCTTAAAATTATTTAAAAATTGATCTTTTTTTCTAATTTTTTTTAAACTTAACTTAGTTTGTTTATATTTAAAAACTTAAATTTATTAAAACTTAATTGTTAATCTTTATAATACTTATCTTTTCGTAATCTTGGAGAAGTATAAAAAAGCACATACGTTTTTTAAAGTGAACTTTAAAAATTATTTAAAAACTCAATTTAGTAAAAATAAATATTTCTTAACTTGAAAGACACATAAAATTGAAAACGTAGACGCTTAGTTTTAAAAGCTGAAAACTATTAACATTTAACAATTAAACGCTTATAACTATTTAATTTCAACACTTAACGTTTTATAAAATTTAAAATTACTTTATTAAAGGATTAGAGAAATAAAAGTTTGGAAGTAGAGGAGGCTATAATTTTAAGTTTTTGTCATTTAAACTTTCAAGTTTGTAAAGGTTTTGCATGAAAAAACCTACCAAATTAAGGATTAGTCAAAGCTTATTATTGTAAATATGCAGGTGAATGATAGTAATACCTATACTTGAGAGAATTTAATTATAAGCTTACCAAAGATTCATCCTTGGACATCTGCATTTGTTCAATCTTGGTCTGGATGAGCTTAAAGACAAAATCATCAACGATTTTCAAATTCGTTTTTAACTCTGCTTCCATTCCAATATTAAAAAACTTCTTGATCCTCCATGATGGGTCATAAAATCTTTTATATATTAAGTTGTTTGCATCATCAAATGCAAGACTAAATCGAACACCTTCTTCATTTCCACCCAAGTTGTCAAGATCAATCCCAAAACCGACTTTAAATATTGAATCCATAGTTAGTTTCATGAACAAGTCCTGTATAAACACACGTCATGAATGTTATGTTATGTACGCGCTAATAATACAATTTACGATATGTTAGTGATAAGAGCCACTAGACATTACATTTATATCAATTATTTGGTTGCTATCTGCTGCTTGTGACAGTATCTCCCCGAGTTTTATTGTGTTGTTTCTGAAGGTTACACTGCTATAATCTCTTAGGATTTTCGTCGAGAACTCTTGGCTCGCTACCTTCCTTTGTTCCCGCCATTGGTCCCCGTCCACTGTGAATATTCCTTCTCCAAGTAGATCCGATGTCACGCTGGGGAGATAGTATCCCTACAATATTTGTACATAATTATATACAGTTAAATTAACTTATTTGCACACAATTATATAGAGTTGTGCACTAGTTTAAGTTATAACTTAATTACCTTGCCATAGTTATTGAAATTTGTCTTGAGCATATACTCCACATTCACGGGATCCGTTGTATAAATCATACCATGAAAAGGGCTAAGAATTCTGTAAGTTTTATACCTTATCGCGAGGCCAGTCATGTAATCGTGAAGCTTCTTGTAGTTGATAAGAGGCTGAAGCAGGGTTGCGGCAGTTGGATGATACTTCTTCCCATGTTGTGGTTGCTTGTGGATATAATTATGGAAAATAAAAAGAACAAGAAATGAACCTAGTACGAATATTGGATTTGAGAGAAAATCTAAAGAAACTGCCATAGTTCTTACCAAACAATTCAGGGATGATGAAGAGGTGTGTAATTGATGCTTATTTTATAGTAAGTTTAGATGAATAGTTTAGCAGCCTCTTTATTAATTAAATAACACTTGGAGAATTATTTCCTGTAAAAGCAGAATCATTTTCTATAAAATATTAGGACATCAAGAAAACGATAGGGTAGAAGTTGTTTAAATCGTGTAAAAGCAGAATGATTTTCTATAAAATATTTGGACATCAAGAAAACGATAGGGTAGAGGTTGTTTAAATCCTGTAAAAGCAGAATGAGTTGGAATATTTTGTCTTATTTAAAAGTGCCCCATATGATACATGCCCGAGATAATATAGTTTAAACAAAGTACGTATTAAAATATATTTATTATCTTTTTTTTTTAAAGGGTGACTTTCTATATACAGGACCTATAGGTCACCGGGTTCTTGTCAAAGACAATCCCCCGTCAGTCCCGTGTTACGGAAGCGATGTTCTATCGGGCCCCAGCCGCGTACAGAGACTAACCTTCTCCCGGAAACCATACTGTCCCCACACAGGTAAAACCATTAGTTAAGTTAACATCAAAATCAAAATCAAAAGTATATATATAAAATAAATAAAATATAATTATTTTCTAATCATTACAATCCCCAAGTCAAGAAAACACGACTATATTTTTTTTGGAAGGTGACTTTCTATGTACTGGACTTTTTGGTCACCGGGTTCATGTAGAAGACAATCCCTCGTCAGCCCCACACTCTCGGACGCGATGTTCGATCGGGCCCCGGCCGCCGCGCAAGCTGACTTCCGCCCGGAAACCATACTGCCCCCACACGAGAGACTCGCTGGGGTAACAGCTGGGTAAAACCGGGTTGCCCTCAAGACCGCACCATGCCTCGGTAGGATACGATCTATCATTGGGACGTCCCCCCCTAAAGCCACAAGTGGGAGTCGAACCGGTGACCTCCCAAAGGAGGAACCGGCCGACCTAACCACATGGGAGTAAACCACTTGGGCCACGAGAGGGGATTAGAAAACACGACTATATATATATATAAATTACATTTTGTAATCTTTTAACTAATTCATTTCATTAATAAAATAATTAATTGGGTTTTTAATTGTTCATCTTTAGCACATGCTTTTTTTCTACCGGTTAATAAAATATATCTGCTATGGACGATGGATTCATATCATTCTTGCGGTGTATTGAACGTGTGAGAGTTCATGAGTATAAAAATGGTAACCCATAATATCTTTGATTAAATGCTTAAACCAAAATAAAAGTGAGATTTTGAAATATTTGCCATGTTTAATTGATTTAAATGATTTGCTAATAATAAATTGGTGTTTAGTATACATAAAGCTTTGGTGAATCTAATAGTGGATGGGATTAACATTAAGTACATATGTAAATGTTATTTTCACTTAGGGTCTGTTTGGTATGGGGTAATGGAATGAATGAGAGAATGAAATGGACGAGGTAATGGAATGAACAACAGAATGAAATGGATCATTCCATTCCATTGTGATGTTTGGTTACTCATATGTGAATAGAATGAATCATTACTTTGTACAATGTGATAAACAAAAAAAGACGAATTAACGAAACATAATTGTAGTAAAAACGACAAAAATATAATTGCCTCAATAATAATAATAATTTATTAATGGTAAAAAATTAATAATAATTTTTTTATATATATTAATATCACTATGAATATTAATAATATAAGTATAATAATAATAATAATAATAATAATAATAATAATAATAATAATAATAATAATATGTTTCTTTCCATTCCTTGAAGGAATGGAAAAAAAACACCTACATGCCAAAGAATGGAAATTGTTATATTTGGAAGGAGTTACATTCCTTTGGAATGCTTCATTCCATTACCACATGATAACCAAACATGTTTCTTTTCATTCCATCAGAATGATCCATTCCATTTCACCTTCTATTCCTTCATACCAAACACTACCTTAGAGTTTGTTTGGTATGGGGTAATGGAATGAACGGGGGAATGGAATGGACGAGATAATAGAATGGATGAGGTAATGGAATTGATCATTACCATTTCATGTCTTGTTTGGTTACAATGTGAGAATAGAATGAACCATTAGTTTTTCTTGTTTGGTATGCGAGAAAAGACGAAGGAATAAAATTGGATAGTGGTGGTCAATGATGGGCCGCGATGGTGGGTGGTGATAGGAGATAATTGTAGCGACGGCGGTGGTGGTGGGTGGAGACGGCGTCGGGTGGTGACAGCGGTGGTGGTGGTGAGTGACGACGAAGGTGGGTGGCGGCGGTGGTTAGAGGTGGTAGCGGTGGAGACGGTGGTGGAAGGTGGTAGCGGTGGTGGCAGTGGGTGGTGGTGGTTGATAGCGATGGCAGAGGTGGGTGGCGACGGCGGTGGTGATCGGAGGTGGCATCGGCGATGGTGGCGACGATGATCGAAGGTGGGTGGTGGCGGTGATTATAACAACCCTCCAAAATATTTTCGACGCCCTAATATATATATTAAAATATTATATTATGTCCTAAAATATACCCCATATGTGGAAACCGAGCCTGAATACCTTTATTTTTATAAAAATTAATTAAAAACAATATTTTTGGGTCTCTCGCGGGGCGCGTAGCCTTTGGCTACTGCCTACGCGGGCCGCGACAGAAGGAATCAGGGCGAAACCCTAGCTTGCAACGTGTCACGATCGTGGCGGAGCTAGTGCGCTGACTGGGCCAGGCTAGGGCCTACCGAGTCTACTACGCGGGCCGCGCAGCCCGAGGTCTCACCTTACGCGGGCCGCGAGGAAACCAAATTTCAGCCCTATAAATAGCAACCTTCGGCAGTTCAAACAATTCGCTCACATCTCTTTCTCTCTCACGAAATTCTGAATAGTAGGCATAATTTTCAAGTATAATACCCCCCTAATTAACGAAGTTCTGCTCCGTTGTAAGTATTATAACCCCGGTTACGTATTAGATACACTGCCCGATTGATCCAGGGTTCCTTAACGGCTGTCGTGGTTCTGCCCGACGTAGTCGTTGGAATGCCGTCTCGGGGAGGGTATCGTTAATATAAATAATGGGTTATTATACTAACACGTGTGCATTTGTGTAAATTATAGATAATCAGCAGGAAACCCTAAAAGATAACCTAAGACAGCAATGTGAGTAATCTCCTTTTTGTAAACTGTTTTTACAAAACCTTAAATGTTTTACAATGTGATTAAGTAGTGATTGAGACTTTGTAGTTCTTCAATTACTGCCGGTATGTTGGGGTTTTATATACAAAATGTGGAACACGTTACCACTGGACAACGAGTTAGCCAATGTGTAATATGACCCACCAGTCAGGATTGACAGTACTGAATGAGTAATTGTGTAGAAATAAACAATGTGATAGCTCTCAATACCGTTAAAGGATAAAACTCTTCTTGATTAAACTGGGATTCACTCACCAGTATTTCCCACTGACAAAATGTTTTTAAACGTGTTTCAGTAAACAAAATACGAAAGCCAACTAGAAGCCAGCTGGACAGCACTGAAGGCTTGGAAAAGTGGCTATAAAAGTTACCTAAATAAAAGAAGATGTTTTCTTCAATAAAATAGAGATTTCCCCTATGAAAATGTTTATAATGAAAACTTGGGTTTTATCCCAATTTGTTTAATACTATAAAAGCATGGTATTTACTCTGATAAACATTTCCTAACTACGGTCCTGATGAAATTTCCGCTGCCAAAATGATAAACAAATGATACCACCAAAACTGGTTTCGCGGCCGCCCGTTCCCGGGACAGATAGGGGGCGGGGATTGCGACAGAAGGTGGTATCAGAGCCAAGCCACTGATTCAGCCACAGAAGTGTTCTGCTGACACCAATATATTATCCAAATTGTTAGGAAATTAATTATGGAAATACGTGCATAATTGTATGTTATTGTTATGTGTTATTTGACTATTTGTTAGTTTACAGTATGAGTGATCAAGGACCCTCAGACGTTTATCGTCAGTTGTCCGATTCACCTAGGAGTGAAGGTACTTCTTCCCAGCCTGCCCTCTTAGGGTATTCAGCTGATCAGGAAGAAGGGATGTTTGTCTTTAAGGCTCAGTCTGAAGAGCCATTCCCTCAGAAAAAGAGAGGATGGTTCAGTAAGGGAGCATTCGAGCGTAGGAAAAGAATGCGAAAGTTGCAACAGCAAAGAGTTCTAGCAGCCGCTAAGCGAGAGTCAGATGCCCATACACAGGATATGCTTAATAGGAGCTTAGCCAATTTTCATATCCTAGCAACAACTACTGCCGACCCAAATCTGGAACAACTAGTAGCCCCACAACTCTTACCTTTGTTCCCCACTCAGCCGATGGAGATAGAAAACAACCCCGAAAACCAAGTCCAAATGCATGATTTCAACCCTGAGTAGATACCTAGGATACCAGCCCCTAATCCCTTAGACCCAGACTACGATCCGTGGTTTGATGATCATAGGGATTATGTGCCACGCTATCACCTAAACGACGAACCCATGCCGAACTTAGCAGCCTATCCAGGTCTTGAACCTCTAGATCCCTACTATGACAACGATGAATACATTAGGGAGATCTTAGAGAATCCGTACCCTCAGGAGGATCCCATGCCCCAGTACCCAGACCCAGTACCAGCACCTGCACCCCCAATGAGTGCAGAAAATGTGCACGAGCTCCGAACTTTCGGAGAAGAGATCTTAGAGAGTAGTGAGAGGAAGAGGCAGGTAGGAGAGCGACTCGTCTGGAAATACGACGAGCGCAATATGGATTACTGGATGAATCCAGATCAGTGAAGGTGATGGTGGAGTTGGTAACAATAATAATAATATAATAATATATAATATGTTTGTATGAAATATATATATATATAGTGGAGAGTTCAAATGAGAAAAAATTTTTTGTAAGAAGAAAAAAGAAGAAATTTCAACCAATAAGAATGTTTTATTTTACTTCATTTAATAGAAGTATTTAATGTTACTATAAGGGTACATTGATAAATCTACATAGTTCATTAATTTGTAGTCTTCCTCTTTAATAGCTAAATAAATTAAATAATTTGTAACTTATCTTCAAAATATATATTTTTTCAAAAAAATAAAATAAAATAATTTAAAGTGTAGGATAAATTACGAGTTGTGTAGGATAAATTTTTACGTGTAGGATGAATTTTGAAATATGTAGGATAACTTTTGATGTGTGTAGGCAAAAAAAGTTAGTGTGGAGGATAATAGTCTTTATGACTAATTAATTACTCAAAAATGATAATAAATGAGATAAGTGAAAAACTATTTAATGTTTTACAAAATTACCCTTTGTTCTTTTTCTTCTCAATTAAATTTTCTTCTCAAATGAACCTTCCCCTATATATATATATGTGTGTGTGTGTGTGTGTGTGTGTGTATGTGTAATAATAATAATGTTGTAGTATAGACCACTTCGTGGTTAACGATGCATAGTAGTGTTGTAATTTAATTCCAGTCTTAGTATGTATTTGACGCATACTATAATAGAAAAGAGTAAGTCGCAATGCTCGACGCTTTTGACCAATATGTGTGTTGTGTGGTTGTTGCCTAAATTATTAATTATTTTGTGATATTAATAATTGGCAAATGTTTAAAATTCAGATGGACGACGAAGTAAACCAGGAAAACCAGAATAATGATAACCAGAGTAACATTAACCTGGATAATGAAAACCCGGACAACAACAATAATGGAAACCAAGTGGATAACAGTGCCATGCAACATATAGTGGCACAAGGGATAATAGATGCGATGCCATATATTATCAAAACGGTTAGGGAAGCAGAAAATAAAAGTAAACATGATAGCAAGCGACCCTCTGAACCTGAACACAGCGTGAACAATGGACCCGTACTTCAAGTCCCATTCCCAAAAGAAGAAGAACCGTGTCTTACGGTTGTTCTTACAAAGAATTTTGGTCTTGTATACGGATGGAATTCTCGGGCAATGAAGGGGCCGTTGCATCTCTACGCTAGATAGAAAAGACTGAGGAAGTCTTAAGAATAAGTAAATGTGTGGAAGAGGATAAGATAATGTTTGCTTTCAATCTGTTTAAGAATTCAGCACTAGAATGGTGGAACACTATCCTCCAGTCTAGGGGAAGTGATAGAACTTACAATATGGAATGGGAGGAGTTTAAAAACGTGGTAGAAAGGAAATTATGCCCTCCTAATGAAAAAGAACATATAGCAAACAAGTTTCTAAACCTTAGAATGACCGGTGTGGATAGTAAGGGGTACACTACATATTCTTTGAATATGTCCGAATAGTACCAACCCTTGCTTCACCTGAACCAGTATTAATCTCCCGTTACATCTGGGGATTAATTGGGGAGATAAGACATGTAGTCAAGCCAGCTAGACCCCAAACCATAGAAGAAGCTGTAAAACTAGCAAATACCTTGACAGATGAATTAGTCCGTACACGAGAAGAGGATCAAAGGAGGAACCTAACCCAGAAGTTTACACAAGAATTACGTTCTGGAAATTCTAACCGTGGAAAAAATGTAGGCTCTACCTCTACACCCTACTGTAAGTATTGCAAAAGGAAGCATTCAGGAAGATGCTCCATATACTGTAACTTCTGCAAAATATCGGGACACAAAGAGGAAGATTGCAGGAAAAAGATTAGCAACAGGATATGCTACAACTGCAGAGAACAAGGTCATATCAAGCCTAACTGTCCAAAGCTAGCTCCAGCCACAAACACCAAGAATACTAAAAATGCTAGAGCATTTGTTCTAACTGCAGAAGAAGCAAAGATGATCCCGGATGTGATCACCGGTACATTTTTAGTTAATGATGTTTTTGCTAAAGTATTATTTGACTCTGGTGCAAACCAAAGTTTTATTAATACTTCATTTTGCGAACTTCTTAATCAATCATTAACTAAACTTCCACAAGAATGTCAAGTAGAGACAGCAAATGGGGAAACCATTAAGATTTCTGAAATCTTGCAGGGAGCAAGAATAAAAATTCTAAATCAGAAATTTATTGCAAACCTTTACCCCATGAATCTGGCAGGATTTGATATCGTGTTAGGAATGGATTGGTTAATAGCCAATAAAGCCAGTATTTTGTGTGATCAAAAGTCAATCCAAGTAAATTCACCAAGGGGTGAAAATATCACAATTAAAGGAAATAAAACCTCTAGATCCACTAAATTCATCTCTGTGATGAAAACAGCAAGTTACATAAGAAAAGGATCATTAGTGTATTTGATTTCCATAATCACTAACACTAAAGGAAAAGAATTAAAGGATATTCCAGTAGTATCTCAGTTTTCAGATATATTTCCAGAAGAATTACCAGGACAACCTCCAGACAGAGAAGTTGAATTCAGAATCCATTTGATACCAGGGACAGCACCAATTGCCAAAGCACCTTACCGTTTGGCACCCGCAGAAATGCAGGAACTAAAGAAAAAGTTAGACGAATTGTTAGAGAAAGGATTCATACAGCCAAGTTCATCCCCATGGGGAGCGCCGATCTTATTCGTTAAGAAGAAAGACGGATCCATGCGTATGTGCATTGATTACCGTGAATTGAACAAGGTCACGATTAAGAATC
This sequence comes from Helianthus tuberosus, assembly GCA_030545235.1. Classification (NCBI taxonomy): domain Eukaryota; kingdom Viridiplantae; phylum Streptophyta; class Magnoliopsida; order Asterales; family Asteraceae; genus Helianthus; species Helianthus tuberosus. The sequence goes on from CM060423.1 coordinate 211,404,200, forward strand.
GGTATCCATTACCAAGAATAGATGATCTGTTTGATCAATTGCAGGGAGCACGATTTTTCTCAAAAATCGATTTAAGGTCAGGATATCATCAATTAAAGGTACAGGAAGAGGACATTCCTAAGACCGCTTTCAGAACTAGGTATGGCCATTATGAATTTACTGGCATGCCATTTGGTTTAACCAATGCCCCAGCTGCATTTATGGACATGATGAACCGAATATGTAAGCCATATTTGGATAAATTCATAATTGTCTTTATATACGATATTCTTATTTATTCCAAAAGCAAATAGGAACATGCATCGCATCTGCACGCACTTCTAAGTTTATTGAGAAAGGAAAAGCTTTATGCTAAGTTTTCAAAGTGTGAGTTTTGGTTAGAACATGTACAATTTCTTGGACACCTGGTTAATCATGAAGGAATTCATGTAGATCATACCAAGATCGAGGCAATTACCAAATGGAAAACCTCTGAATCACCAACCGAGGTTAGAAGTTTCTTAGGATTGGCCGGGTATTATAGAAGATTTATTCGAGATTTTTCTAGAATAGCCATTCCCTTAACTAAGTTAACCTGTAAATCCGTTAAGTTTGAATGGGGACCAAAACAAGAAGAAGCCTTTAGAATCCTTAAGCAAAGATTAACCCATGCACCCATACTAGCATTACCAGAAGGAACTTAAGATTTTGTAATCTATTGTGACGCTTCTAAATTAGGTTATGGATGTGTGTTAATGCAACGTCAAAAGGTTATAGCTTACGCTTCTAGACAGCTTAAGAATCATGAAGAGAATTATTCAACTCATGATTTAGAATTAGAAGCCATAATTTTCGCCCTTAAGATTTGGAGACATTACCTATATGGTAGTAAGTTTACCATTTTCACAGACCATAAGAGTTTAAGGCATGTCTTCGGGCAAAAGGAATTGAATATGAGACAAAGACGCTGGATGGAGATGCTTAGTGATTATGATTGTGATATCCAGTATCATGCAGGAAAAGCAAATGTAGTTGCTGATGCTTTAAGCCGAAAGTATCATGAACAGTAAAAAAGAATACGTTCTCTTAAATTAAATCTACAAATAGATTTAAATGATAAAATTAGAAAGGCACAAGAATCAGTAATCAAGGATGATACTGAGAAGTTGAAAGGAATGATTAAGGAATTAGAATAAGGAACAGATGGAATTTGGAGATTCCATAAGAAAAGGATGTGGATACCTAAATTAGGAAACTTACGTTACCGTATATTAGAAGAAGCCCATAAGTCTAAGTATACGATGCATCCTGGAAGTAATAAGATGTATCAGGACTTAAGAAAGAATTTTTGCTGGATAGGAATGAAAAAGGATATAGCAGCATATGTTGCAAAGTGTATAACTTGTTCGCAAGTCAAAGCTGAACATCAGAAACCTTCAGGTTTACTGCAACAGTTAGAAATGCCAGTATGGAAATGGGAATTGATAACAATGGATTTTGTTACTAAAATATCCAAAACCAGGAAAGGTAATGATACAATCTGGGTGATTGTAGACAGACTAACTAAGTCAGCTCATTTCCTACCAATGAAGGAAACTTTCAGTATGGAACAATTAGCTAAATTGTATGTAAATGAAATAGTTTCATTACATGGGATTCCTTTATCAATTGTATCAGATAGGGATAGCCTTTTTACCTCTCATTTTTGGACAAGTTTCCAGAAAGCCATGGGAACCAAATTGAATCTAAGCACAACTTATAATCCTCAAACGGACAGACAAAGTGAAAGGACAATTCAGACTATGGAAGACATGCTTAGAGCTTGTGTAATCGATTTCGGAGGTAATTGGGACGATCATTTACCATTGATAGAATTTTCTTATAATAATAGTTATCACACCAGTATCAATGCTGCACCATTCGAAGCACTTTATGGACGAAAGTGCCGAACTCCAGTCTGTTGGGTAGAAGTTGGAGAAACGCAACTATCTGGACCTGAAATAGTACAAGAAACAACAGACAAAATCATTCAAGTCAAGGAACGACTGAAAGTAGCACGTGATCGACAAAAGAGTTATGCTGATAACAGACGAAAGCCCTTGGAATTTCAAGTAGGAGATAAAGTGTTATTAAAAGTCTCTCCTTAGAAAAGAGTGGTAAGATTCATCAAAATGGGAAAGCTAAGCCCCAGATATGTTTGACCTTTTTAGATTATTAGAAAAATAGGACCTGTAGCCTATCAGCTACAACTGCCAGAGGAAATGGCAGGAATACATGATGTATTTCATGTATCTAATCTCAAGAAATGCTTAGCTGATGAATCACTAGTAGTACCTCTTAAGGATATAGAGGTAAATGAACAGTTAAAATTTGTAGAAAGACCTCTACAGATTGAAGATAGGAAAGTCAAGAACCTTAAGCACAAGAGATTATTCTGGTCAAAATGAAGTGGGACTCCAAAAGAGGACCAGAATACACATAGGAGATTGAATCAGAAATGCAAAAGAAATATCCACACTTGTTCTAATAAATCTCGAGGACGAGCTCTAAAACAAGGTGGGGAGGATATAACAACCCTCCAAAATATTTTCAACGCCCTAATATATATTAAAATATTCCATTATGTCTTAAAATATACCCCGTATGTGGAAACCGAGCCCGAATACCTTTATTTTTATAAAAATTAATTAAAAACAAACATTTTTGGGTCTCTTGCGGGGCGCGTAGCCTTTGGCTACTGCCTACGCGGGCCGCGACAGCAAGGTAGCAGGGCGAAACCCTAGCTTGCCACGTGTCACGATCGTGGCGGAGCTAGTGCGCTGACTAGGCCAGGCTAGGGCCTACCCAGTCTACTATGCGGGCCGCGTAGCCCGAGGTCTCACCTTACGCGGGCCGCGAGGAAACTGACTTTCAGCCCTATAAATAGCAACCTTCGGCAGTTCAAACAATTCGCTCACATCTTTTTCCCTCTCACGAAATTCTGAATAGTAGGCATAATGTTCAAGTATAATACCCCCCCTAATTAACGAAGTTCTGCTCCGTTGTAAGTATTATAACCCCGGTTACATATTAGATACGCTGCCCGGTTGATCCAGGGTTCCGTAACGGCTGTCGTGGTTCTGCCCGACGTAGTCGTTGGAATGCAGTCTCAGGGAGGGTATCGTTAATATAAATAATGGGTTATTATACAAACACATGTGCATTTGTGTAAATTATAGATAATCACCAGGAAACCCAAAAAGATAACCTAAGACAGCAATGTGAGTAATCTCCTTTTTGTAAACTGTTTTTACAAAACCTTAAATGTTTTACAATGTGATTAAGCAGTGATTCAGTCTTTGTAGTTCTTCAATTACTGCCGGTATGTTGGGGTTTTGTATACAAAATGTGGAACACGTTACCATTGGACAACGAGTTAGCCAATGTGTAATATGACCCACCAGTCAGGATTGAAAGTACTGAATGAGTATTTGTGTAGAAATAAACAATGTGATAGCTCTCAATACTGTTAAAGGATAAAACTCTTCTTGATTAAACTGGGATTCAATCACCAGTATTTCCCACTGACAAAACGTTCATAAACGCGTTTCAGGTAACAAAATGTGAAAGCCAACTAGAAGCCAGCTGGACAGCACTGAAGGCTTGGAAAAGTGGCTATAAAAGTTACCTAAATAAAAGAAGATGTTTTATTCAATAAAATAGGAATTTCTCCTATGAAAATGTTTGTAATGAAAACTTGGGTTTTATCCCAATATGTTTAATACTATAAAAGCGTGGTATTTACTCTGATAAACATTTCCTAACTACGGTCCTGATGAAATTTCCGCTGCCAAAATGATAAACAAATAATACCACCAAAACTGGTTTCCCGGCCGCCCGTTCCCGTGACAGATAGGGGCGGGGGTTGCGACAGTGATCGGAGAGGGCAACGACGATGGTGGATGGTTGTGACGGCGGTGGCAGGGATGGAGGTGGGTGGCGGCAACGACGGTGGCGGGTGACGGCAGTGGCGAGTGGCGGCGGTGGCGATGGCGGTGGTGGCGGGTGGCGGGTGGCGGCGAAGGCGGGTGACGGCGGCGGATAACAGTGGAGGTGGGTGGTGGAACAGTAGTGGGTTGTGGTGTTGTTAATGAATGGTGAAGAGGGAATGGAATGGAAAATAAACAGGGGGGACAGATGGAATGATTTTGAGGGAATGGAATGAATTTTGTAATGGGCGATTCCATTCCATCGACCAACCAAACATTCCTTTCTTCATTCCCCCTCAATGGTCCATTCCATTCCACCTCTAATTACTGCATACCAAGCGCTACCTTAATCACCCAAACGGGTCACTTGAGTGAAGGGGTTAATTGGGTTGATTATAACCAAAGGTTATACATATTGGTTAATTGATAAAATTATGGTGAAAATGTCTCGCATGTAATGACTAAAAACAAATTTGTGATAATGGGTCAAATGGATGGTGATAAACCAATTAACAAGTTTGGGGTAAAATAATGATTTAAAATACATGTTTGATGATAGGTTGGATAAATACTTAGGTATTATGAGATGAATGCTCATGTTATGTGTTCTAATGATTTACAAGTTTGATTTGTTATTAAGATATGTGAGATAACGTTTGGATGGCAACGGGTCAAAAGTGTGATAAAGGAACAACACTTTTACGGGCGAAGGTGAGTGACTCGAAAATGTTTGGATTCGTATTAAATTAAATAGTACTTTTGTCTACTTGAAATTTTATAGTTAAGGTGGATGCTTTAATACAAATTATTGAACGGGGTTTGATTTAACACTAACATATGTTTTGGTGAGGTTCTTGGGGTTTAAGCCATTGAAAAAGAGTGCAAATTGTCAATGGGTCGAGAGAATCAAGTGATGAAAATTCAACTTATTTCTAGATGTTTACTAGCTAGCTTTAAAAGTTTATAGTAAATCAACCGAATGTCCGTTTGAGGCATATTTTATGTCCACATATAGTTCTCCAAAAAAAAAAAAACTTATACTGCACATGTGCATTATATATGTACTATACATGTGCATTATTGCACATGTGCACTACAATTTTCTTTTTGAGAAAAAGTTTTTTTTTATATATAAAAAGTTGCGAAAATTTATAAAAAATTGTCAAAAAAAATTGATATGTTTTTAGGTTTTTTTAGTTAGTTTTCAAGTTTTCACAATAAAAGTAGCTTTCGCTTGAACCCTCCCCTATATATATATATATATATATATATATATATATATATATTATATACATATATAAATTACATTGTGTAATCTTTTAACTAATGCGTTTCATTAATAAAATAATTAATTGGGTTTTTAATTGTTCATCTTTGGCACATGCTTTTTCTACTAGTTAATAAAATATATGTGCTATGGACGATGGATTCATATCATCCTTGTGGTGAATTGAAGATGTGAGAGTTCACATGAGTATAAAAATGGTGACCAACAAGATGTTGATTAAATGTTTAAACTAAAATAAAAGTAAGATTTTGAAATATTTGCCATGTTTAATTGATTTAAATGATTTGCTAATAATAAATTGGTGTTTAGTATACATAAAGGTTCGGTGAATCTAATAGTGAATGGGATTAACATAAAGTACATATGTAAATGTTATTTTCATTTAATGACCCAAACGGGTCACTTAAGTGATGGGTTAATTGGGTTGACTATAACCAAGCCTGGTTAATTGATAAAATTATGGTGAAAATGTCTTGCATGTTATGACTAAAAACAAATCTGTGATAATGGGTCAACTGGATGGTGATAAACCAATTAATAAGTTTAGGGTAAAATAATGATTTAAAATACATGTTTGATGCTAGGTTGGATAAATGCTTAGATATTATGAGATGAATGATCATGTTATGTGTTCTATTGATTTACAAGTTTGATTTGTTATTAAGATATGTGAGATAACGTTTGGATGGCGACGGGTCAAACGTGTGATAAAGGAACAACACTCTTACGGGCGAAGGTAAGTGACTCGAATATGTTTGGATTCGTATTAAATTAAATAGTACTTTTGTCTACTTGAAATTTTATAGTTAAGGTGGATGCTTTAATACAAATTATTGAATGGAGTTTGATTTAACAATAACATATTGTTTTGGTGAGGTTCTTGGGGTTTAAGCCATTGAGAAAGAGTGCAAATTGTCAATGGGTCGAGAGAATCAAGTGCTGAAAATTCAACTTATTTCTAGATGTTTACTAGCTAGCTTTAAAAGTTCATAGTAAATCAACCGAATGTCCGTTTGAGGCATATTTTATGTCCACATAAAGGTCTCCAAAAAAAAAAGAAAACTTATACTTCACATGTACATTATATGTGTACTACACATTGCATTATTGCACATGTGCACTACAATTTTTTTTTTTTGAGAAAAAGTTTTTTTATATATAAAAAGTTGCGAAAATTTATAAAAACAATTGTAAATAAAAACTTGATATGTTTTTTAGGTGTTTTTAGTTAGTTTTCAAGTTATCACAATAAAAGTAGCTTTCGCTTGAACCCTCCCCTATATATATATATATATTATATACACATATAAATTACATTGTGTAATCTTTTAACTAATGCATTTCATTAATAAAATAATTAATTGGGTTTTTAATTGTTCATCTTTGGCACATGCTTCTTTCTACCGGATAATAAAATATATGTGCTATGGACGATGGATTCATATCTTCCTTGTGGTGAATTGAAGATGTGAGAGTTCACATGAGTATAAAAATGGTGACCAACAAGATGTTGATTAAATGTTTAAACTAAAATAAAAGTAAGATTTTGAAATATTTGTCATGTTTAATTGATTTAAATGATTTGCTAATAATAAATTGGTGTTTAGTATACATAAAGGTTTGGTGAATCTAATAGTGAATGGGATTAACATAAAGTACATATGTAAATGTTATTTTCATTTAATCACCCAAACGGGTCACTTAAGTGAATGGGTTAATTGGCATGATTATAACCAAACCTTATACATATTGGTTAATTGATAAAATTATGGTGAAAATGTCTCGCACGTTATGACTAAAAACAAATTTGTGATAATGGGTCAAATGGATGGTGATAAACCAATTAACAAGTTTGGGGTAAATAATGATTTAAAATACATGTTTGATGCTAGGTTGGATAAATACTTAGATATTATGTGATGAATGTCATGTTATGTGTTCTAATGATTTACAAGTTTGATTTGTTATTAAGATATGTGAGATAATGTTTGGATGGCAACGAGTCAAACGTGTGATAAAGGAACAACAGTCTTACGGGCGAAGGTGAGTGACTCGAATATGTTTGGATTCGTATTAAGGTGGATACTTTAATACAAATTATTGAATAGGGTTTGATTTAACAATAACATATTGTTTTGGTGAGGTTTTTGGGGTTTAACCCATTGAGAAAGAGTGCAAATTGTCAATGAGTCGAGAGACTCAAGTGCTGAAAATTCAACTTATTTCTAGATGTTTACTAGTCTTTAAAAGTTCATAGTAAATCGACCAAATGTTCGTTTGGGGCATCTTTTCTGTCCACGGAAAGGTCTCCGAGTCTTCGTCACTAAGAATTTTAGTTTGAAGTGAAATTCTCGCTGTAAAGGGGGGAAACACTGAATCACTACAGCTTCTTAAAGCTGAGTGAAAAACATAAATTTTATAGCACTTACATAATCTTGTGGAATTTACAAAGAACCCATCAAACGTAATTTTGTTATTGTTGTAAACCTTAATGTAATTTTGTATATCTACATGAGTTGAAATGAGTGATCCATGATTGGCATAAAGCAATTCCAATCGACCCAATCTACACCTAGGAAGGGGTTTTTGTTTCCTTCACCTGAGATGGTTATTTACAGAAATGCCTATCACATTCTTTGCATATGACTTAAAATTAATATCAACGTTGATGGAGTTAGGCATGTGGATTGAAATTGCAACAAATTGAAACCCTGGTGTGTAATTCTCAAGACTTTTCAAATTTGTAAAATATAGCAATTTGTTATAAACCACAGGGACCAAAACAATAATTTACTCCTATTTTTTTAAAAACTTAGAGTTCTAAATTACTGATGGTTTATATTTAAAAACTTAGATTGAGAGTAAATTACAAGTTTTGTCCTTTATGTTTGTCCAAAATTTCAGGCGTTGTCCTTTACCTTGAAAATTAATGAGTTTTGTACGTAATGTTTCAAAATCTTGCACGTTTTGTTCTTTAGGCCAAACCTAGTTAGATTTTTTGGTTAAATCTAGTCATGTGCAAGGCACATGAGGGTACTATTGTAATTTCACCATTCAAGGGGCTATTGTGTAAGTAATATATAGATTGGGACTATTGTGTAATTTCACCATCACCACCGTACCCACCATCACCATCGTACCCACCATCACCACCACCCCTGCCTGACTGCTTCCCCTAACAACTAAAAACCCAGCAACAACCCTGCAGGGGCATCGCCGGAATCATTTACACAACAACAGCTTTAGTGACCTCTTCATTTCGACACCGAACCCCAAATTCTAATCCAAATTCTGATCCGAAGCCTCACTAACCAATGATCTGTAATCAATCAATAATATCCACAATCATCATCAAATTCCACTACAAGAAAACTAGGTTTTTAGTACGCTCAAAAGCGTCCTAAAATGCTATTTTATAGGACCTTTCATTTAACAGGACCAACGGTAAACGCGTTTCATGTTAAGGGGTTGTAATAAGTCCCGGAACTAAAAAAGCGTCCTAACATCTCAAATAAGATTATGAAACCAATTTTATGGTCGCGTAATGTGTCTTTGAACAACCAAAATAGTGTCCTAATAAAAACATATTAGGACACTTTTGAGATGTTCTAACATGTGCTTACATACTTTTAATCTTTTGATACACTTATAAGCGTCCTTAGAAAATAATTGATAGGACCCTTATGATGTAACATTATAGCTAATTTAATACCAAGAAAAGTGTCCTACTATACCAAATAAGATTATGAAACCAATTTTATGGTCGTATAATATGTCTATAGACAACTTAAATAGCGTCCTAAAAAGAACATATTAGGACTCACTACAAAAAAAATTCCAAATAGTGACGTTCAAATATTGCCACAGAAAACCAATAAAGTGCCACGAAACACCTCATAAGAAATGAGAGGCACACAAAAAAGGTGCCACTAAAGCCTTTCAGTAGCACTTTTTAGTGTGCCACTATAAAATTTTGGAATTTTAGTGGCACTTTTTGTTTTTGCCACAGTAAAGAAAAAAAATAGTTTTTGTGGCACTAGTTTTAGTGGCATATAATTTTTACCACAAAAATCAATCTAATATAAATGCGGGTAAATTACACTTTTCGTCCTTTATGTTTGTATCAAATTGCAATAGATAGCCTTTAACTTTAATAATTACAGTCACAATCCTTTATTTGTAAAACTCATTACAGCTTTCGTCCTTTAACACTAACCAGGTTAAAATTAAATGTTAAGTCTGATCATGTGAGGGTAGGTTTGTAAATTTACATATTTATTTAAAATATATTTAATAAATAAAACAAAGATATTTTTAAATAATAAATTATATATACACATGACCCACTCTCTCTCTAACTTTACCAAACCCACCATCACCACCTCTGACCGCCACCACTGGCCACCAAAAAAAACCACTGTCAATCATGTTTAATAAAAAAAACTCGACCGTCAACAGATTTATGCACAACCATGATTTCTCTGTTTAAAAATAAATGCCATGATTTCGTTACGGCCCTAGGTGTTACAGTTTAAAACATAATCAAATTGTTGAAAATAAACCTGATTCTTGCTTCTGATAGGGTGATTGAACTTGCAATTTGATCCAAACTTACATGTTCCAGTTCTAATATAACTTCTCAGGACCCATATCAGTAGAAGTTGCAAACTTGAGGCTATTGCAGGCTGTACTATTTTTTTTCACCTTTTTAACCTTTATATTTATTGTTGGTCCCAAGTTAAGAAATACAAGAGCACTATCAGATCAGAGTAGAAAGTGATTTAATACTCAAATAAGTTACAAAGATAATTTTTTGTTAATTTGTAATTTAGTATCCCACTATACTTAAAAAACACAAATAACAAGGTTATTTGCAGCAGAAATACAAAAATTAACAAACTCGGAAGACACACTCCTACTTAAGATGTACTCGTATTAAACTTTAAGAATCTTCAAACGGTGTCGTTCGACCGATTCATCCAAGAACTTCTCTTCACTTCCTCTTGAAGATTCAGACTGAAATGGTGTGATTCGACCGATTCAGATTGCAGCGGCCATTGCAGCGTTATCGTTCGACCGAATCAGATTACAACGGCGACGATGTTGGTGGTGCTGCTGCGGTGGAGGTGGTGTAGCGACTGTAGCGACAGTTGTTGTAGGTGCAGGTGGTTAGCTTGGTGGACGGTGGTGGTGGGGCTTGGAGGACAAATTTGGTAGCAGTGGTGGTTGTTGCTGGGATACAGTCGTGGTGGTGGCCTTGGATAGCAAGTTGAACCCTAATTTGGGAAGAGGGAGAGGTTTATAAAGTGCCTTGAATAAAGGGTAAAAGTACATAAATGCCCTCACATGATAATCACATGATACAATTTAACGTTTAATTTTAACCTGGTTAATGCTAAAGGACGAAAACTGTAATGAGTTTTCCACATAAAGGATTGTGACTGTAATTATTGAAGTTAAAGGCTATCCATTGAAATTCGATACAAACATAAAGGACGAAAGGTGTAATTTACCCTATAAATGCTACAATAGATGTTTATATAGTAACTTAACCATTATTTATTCACAATATAAATGAAAATGTGTAGAAATTATAATATCATAACTTCAATTATAAGTTCTATCCAAAACATATTACAAATGTTAGCAAACAAATGCATAATAAGTTTCAAACATGTTTCAAATATTTACAAAAAAAAAAAAATCAAACGTTCTTTCCCATAGGAATCACACTGTAAAAAAAACTTGTCAAAATCAGCACGTATCACAAGAATAACTCTCTTTATTAACAATCGAAGAATAACAATCGAAGAACAACTGAAGTTATAAAAATCAGACACAAGAATTACAGACTCACATCTAATACTCACTGGATCAGACTCACTCATAAAAGATCTAAACGAGCTCGAGATCTTAATACAAGATCAACTACGAAACCCTAGATAGAGAGAGTGCAGCGAGAAGACAGAGCGTAATAAAAAACTGAGATAATTCTTGAAACTTGGTGCGTGCAACTCATATCTGATGTCAACACATCGGTTCTTTTAACAGCCCCACTTGAAGTCTGCGAGTGTCCACAAGAGGCCCACTTACAAGCCCAAACAGCAACCGCCCTTCAGCCTTCAGCCCATATCTCCTAAAGTCGTGGTCCACATCACACGTCCAGCGAGTCCAGCAGCAACTTTGCACATGTGACAACTCACATAACACATAACATAAGTAACATAAAAGAACAATAAAATATAGAATAACAAATGTAAAATATAAAACTGAAATATTAAGATATTATATTTTTAACACCTCCCCTCAGTTTAATATTTTAAAACTCACAAACTAATATATGAATCCCTATTGTTTTACCACCATGAGAATTCACACACTATCAGAACCGACTAAAAATAAGATATGAGGAAAAAAACTTCGCTGAGCATTGTCGATCACATATCTACCTGAGATATACAGAAAAGAGTAGTCCAGACAACTATAAAACAAGTTTAAAAAAAACTTGAAACAAACTGTTGAACAATTTAGCAAAAAATAACATCCACAACACTTAATCACTAGAAAGCTTGTCAAGCTAGCAAAAATAAAATTGTACAAAATTGTTAAGGAAACTTGCATTTCATTGTAGACAACAAATATTGATGACAATTCTTTTTTAAACAAAAAACTAATGATAAAGCATTTGTCCAGTCAAACCGAAGAACATAGCTGATTTTTCTGAATTTCCATTTTAGAGAAAAATAAGTAATCATACCACAATTTTGTATAACAACGACATAACTTTCAGATTCACAAAACAAAATTGTAACAAATACAACTCTCAACCTCAAACTTCAGACCATCAACAAAATGACCTGATAGGCTGACACACTCCAAATAAGATCTAGACAGGCTACGAAGATCTATATATGTTAACAAGATCAACAACCCTAAATCATCAGTTCAGAGAGAGAGAGAGAAACAAGAAGATGAGCGAATTCAAATAACCTTTGATTCACAAAAAACTCACAAACAACTCAAACACACAACATCTTTACAAGACTCTACGGATCAGATCATCAACACGAAAATATGTTATCAAAACTACAAGACCTAATGGATTTGACGAAAAAGAAAAAAACCTAGATCTAAGATGACGCTCCAGAGACTTTGAAAGAAACAAGGCGAAAAATCTAACTCAATACCCCCACAGATCATTAACACAACGATCTGTCTACAAGAACAACATCAGATCTAACAGATTCACTATACGATAGTACGATACACCCTAGATCTTCGATGCGCCTGATACACTTTTAGAAAAGCTTATCCGAATCTAAAATTTTAATCTGAGTGAATGATGTTTGATCGGCTTCAAACTCATCATTGCAACGCAATTGATTAGTTCTAACCTGGCATCTCCGTTTGTTTTAGATACCGGTAGAGGAAGCACAACCAAAGTGATGAAAGTTATAGTTGTATGTGCTGGTTTTTTTCTCGTCTACTACATCAGACTTGTCTAAGCACAACCGAACTAAAGACTTAATAACAAAACTCGAGTCAAAGATTCTATAACAAGTACCACAAACATCTGTGAAAACCAAAGAATCTCAAGAACCAGAAATACTTTCTGAAAATTCTAAAATTACACTTCACTTATTTAAAAAAACATTTAATTGAATAATGGACTTTAAATCCACATCAAAAAAATGTCACAATACAAATATAAGAGCCAAATCAACAAAAAAAATCAAAAGATTCTATAACCATATCAGATTTCTAAACCCAATCAAACATGGAATTACAAAATCCCAAACAACTATGAGATACAATACTAATAGTACAAAGAATGAAGAACCACATGGTTCTATCATAATTCAAGAAACATATCTGATAAAAAACAAAGAGTTATAAACCTCTATACAACTCAGAACGATGTCTGAAAACTTGAATCACATGATTCAAGACCATAAAAAGTCACACGACTTTTAAGAAACCAGAACCAAGTCTGAAACTTTGAATCACACTATTAAAAAAACAGTCATGACAAAACTTAGAATCACACAATTCTACGTCACATAACAAATTTACAGCTAAAAATCCCCTAGGTGAACAAAAAAAGAGAACTTTTTCAACTAGAAAAAGAAACATCTCACCTACCAGAGAGTCAGAGACATAAACAAGGCTGTAAAACATATCCAAGAATAATCTTGACAATATTAATGGTTAAGACACATGAACCACACGGTTCGACTAACCAAATAAGAAGATTTTAGACAATACGAAGAACAGATAAAAAAAAACCAACACTACGATCTAACGGGACTAGACTCAACAACACGAAGAATCTACAAACGACCCTAGACCAGTGTGAAAATAAGCACCACCTAGACCAGTGAACTAACATCACTACGATCAGCAATGAAGTCTCAAAGAGACAAATACGAAACAGATAAGATCACCAACACAATGATCCTACACAAACCTCACTACGGTCGGACTCAAAACACGAAAAATCCAAGACCAGTGAGGAAAAGGCAAACACTATCGAAGAACACATCTTCAAGATAGTATAACCTTTACAAGTTAAAACTCAATCATCCAGATCTACATCCAATCTCACGCATACAGATCCTCAACATGACGACCTGCTTTAACTCTCAACAAGACTTAACGGACACACTACAAATCTGAACATACAAGTACAAGTAACGCCCTAAATCTCAGTTTCAATATGAAACCCTAGAGAGAAGCAATGCGATGAGAAAGAATAAAATATCTCACTTAAATCCAACCAAGAACCATAAACAAGAATCACATTCTTAGAATCAAAGAACATATTGATCATAGCCCAACAAGTATGACATATCATTTAGAAACATAATAACCATGTGCCAATAACAAATTTCAAGATTGTTACTACTAGCAACTAGAATCAAGAACAAAGTTCAACACACATAGAACATAGCACAACGATTGAACAAATAGTACATTGAACCTCACAAACTATGTCTCATGCTAAACATAACTAATCCTCATAAACAAACCCTAATAGCAACCCTGTGCCAGGGCCAGATAGTAGGATCGTCACTCTAATGGTGCCTACCCAAGTCTTAGCACAGGAGCCAAACACAACCAGAAAAGACAATAGACAGATACAACACAAGAATACACACAATCAAGGCAACAAATCACAAAATATGCAACACAGTGTACCCTCTCTGTGTCCCAATCAACAAACCGGCCCAACTACTCCGGCAATAGTAATGCCTAATGCAAGAACAGAATTAAAAAGTTGAAGAAAAGAATAACACGACCTGATGCGTATAACTCCAAGCAATTAGTCTTGTAGCCTTCACTTAGGGCTACAAGTTTCTGATAGAAGAAACAGCACCAAAGAATCTGTTGGTTTGCCCTGTAATCTTCGTGGATTACAGAGACCAACTAGATACATTTCCTTCACATAAGTATCCTCTCCATTTGTTATCCTAGGAGCCTTTGCAGCATCGGCTTCTGAAACAGCATATGCCATTTGTACTGATCTATCACCAAGATCAACCACCCCAACAGTCCGTGAAAATTTCTTGCCTAACTTTTCCAGAAGATAATTTATAGTCACCCATTGATAAGCACCTTCTTGAGTTCCATCCAAAACAGTTACCCAATCATCATCCAACTTGAGACTGCTCAAAAAACTCGAGTTCATTTCCAATGTGCACAAGATTCAAATTCTAATCACAACATAACACATGAACTGTACTTCTGGAACTACCAGCATCAAAAATCACAAAGCGAGAACTCCAACCATATCATCTCATCATGGAGATCCCTTAAAAAATATTCAACTCAGATGGAGGGAACACAGGAACAATAGCACACATCAAATCTTCAGGTGACATAAGAGTTTCCCCATCACTATTAATTCTGGACTGATGCAAAATACTCAAAGACCTTTTCAGGCGGACTTAACGACCTCAATCTTTTCTCATACTTGAAGAAGATCCTTCTCATCGACGCATCTCTAATGAAGAAATTAGAACTTGACAAACTTTGACCTTCGTACGACTTCTTCACATCGTCAATGGTTGGGATCAAACAATCAGCACAGAGATAACACCAGTAATAAGATACCGAAGGATAACACCAGTAAAGAGATACACCGACGCCGATTCCGGTACGACGGCGGAAATCCACCGTAATAAGTTAGGGTTTTAGTTGGAGGAATTGGAAACGGCGGATGTGGTGGTGATTGTGCGGCGATAAACAAAGAGGACGCAGAGGAGAGTGAATGTGATGAATTGAGATTGAGTTAGGGTTTCAACCCTTAATTGCTAAGAATACCTAAATCTGGTGTCGGCAAACAAACAGTCTATCAAGAGCACCTCGAAAGAAAAAAAACCCCAAAACTTCAGAAACCCTAACTTCAAGAACTCGAACAATCGGTGAACGGAAGCGATCAAGAGCGACTATGGCTCTGATACCATGTCAAAATCAGCACGTATCACAAGATTAACTCTCTTTATTAACAATCGAAGAATAACAATCGAAGAACAACTGAAGTTATAAAAATCAGACACAAGAGTTACAGACTCCCATCTAATACTCACTGGATCAGACTCACTCATAAAATATCTAAACGAGCTCGAGATCTTAATACAAGATCAACTACGAAACCCTAGATAGAGAGAGTGCAGCGAGAAGACAGAGCGTAATAAAAAACTGAGATAATTCTTGAAACTTGGTGCGTGCAACTCATATCTGATGTCAACACATCGGTTCTTTTAACAGCCCCACTTGAAGTCTGCGAGTGTCCACAAGAGGCCCACTTACAAGCCCAAACAGCAACCGCCCTTCAGCCTTCAGCCCATATCTCCTAAAGTCGTGGTCCACATCACACGTCCAGCGAGTCCAGCAGCAACTTTGCACATGTGACAACTCACATAACACATAACATAAGTAACATAAAAGAACAATAAAATATAGAATAACCCCAAACAGCAACCGCCCTTCAGCCTTCAGCCCATATCTCCTAAAGTCGTGGTCCACATCACACGTCCAGCGAGTCCAGCAGCAACTTTGCACATGTGACAACTCACATAACACATAACATAAGTAACATAAAAGAACAATAAAATATAGAATAACAAATGTAAAATATAAAACTGAAATATTAAGATATTATATTTTTAACAAAACTTAGCTCCAAGAAATCCATAAATCTTCTTATCTCTATTACTCCAATGCTTCACATGTCAAATCTATCATCATTATTGTGACTTCTTGAAGATAATATCTTGTTACTAGACAAAAAAGTTGTTTGGGGCTGTAGAACCAATATAGGGACTGAAAAAGTATAAATGAAATAAATGTTAATACAAAGTTATATAATTGTAAAAGATCAAATAGGAGTTTAGATATGTAAGTACCTATATATTTATATTGCTAAGAACTACAGACAAGGTTGCAGTGGGAATATCCACATGACTTTAATAACCTTTCAAATCTGGAATACAAATAAATATTACATATATATTGGTGGATACCTCTTACTTTAATGAGTGGCTACATACAAAGGTTAGAACTTAGAACTTAGAAACTGTTAAATCGTAAACTGTACAAACAGCCAACATGCAAACCTAATGTAAAATATTAGCATCATTAATTCATTATATCTAACACGTTGTAAAAAAACTTACCATCATAAAACTTTTTGTTCTACCAGGATCATTGTAGCGAGCCAATAAACACTCGTCTTTTGGTTTGAGACCGTCAGAAAGAACACTAGACCTCAGTAATTTTTCTTTTTCACTAACAATATCCTATGTTGGTTTGCCACTGAATTTTAATACGGTTGCAAATCCTCCTTCAACGCTCCGTGTACTATCGTTTTCTTTGTTAGGGTCCGGTAAACAGGAGAACATTATTCACCTTAGATCTTAGTTTATAGTAATATGATAAAAAATTTTATTTGTATAACTAAAGTAATAGAAGTTGACCTGTTTATGTCTTTTTCGAATGGAAGAACGATTTGGATAGACATTTTCGACATCTCGGGATCAAATGCTTGAGTGAAAACTAGAGTTGTCATTGGTATTTTTTCTTCCCTAGAGTTCTTTCCAAATATATACCTGAAAAGTGTGCATGGTATCTATTATTTCGGACACCACACAAAGCTAACACGAAATTCACAGGATTGGGTCTAGTCTAAACGGGTCAGGTCAGTTTTAGGTTGAACCCGTTTAGCTCAACAGGTCGGGTTCGGGTCAACCCGGTCGGGCTGACCCGTTTAACCCATTTTTTTGAAACATAACCCAATTGTATTATATTATATTTTTTTGCAATATTTTATTTGTCATAAATTAAAATTGATGTGTATTTTATGCCATAATTATAACTTAAAAAGAGAAATTGACATAAGATTTAATAATTTAAATGTAATTGTATCATATACATTTGTGTTTTTTTAGTAATTTTAATTTCAATATATTAATTTTCGGAAAAAATAATTTGGTTAAACGGGTCGTGTTCGGGTCAACCCACGAATATTCGGGTTGTGTTCGGGTTCATATGTATGACACGATTTTCGGGTTCAGCTTCGTCTAAAATTTCAGGTTCGGGTCGGGTTGAACCGGCGAACATGACCCATTTAGTTGGATGTCTTAAATACCCTTCACCAACTACTTTGTATAGGTGACAGTTTCGGTCTATTTACTTGTATTTACTTATGAATGCGTTCACTTTGGTTGTGATTTATCTCAAACGGGCTAAATAAAATATCAACTGAAAAGGAACTACTTGAACGGGTTAAAGTCGTCCAAAATAAACAAAAACTCACCCCGCTACATCGTTAAATCCTGTATTTCTAGCAAGCTTGTCACTTTGAGTTTCAACGATTACAAATGGGCTGTATTTTCGTACCTTATATGATATTTTGGTGTTTCCAGATCAGGAGTCTTGTATATCCTCAGCTGTAACAAAACACGTTACACGTAACTAAATCCATGAACATATAATCAATTAAACAGTTAGAACATTGTAATTAAGTATTAAATACCTGGTTTACGCCTATTACTGAAGTTCCAGTGAAGACCAACACTGGCTTCCTTGGTAATAGAGAGAATGTCATTTCCATTGTCCACCTTGTAGTTATTTCATATGTTCCTGTCTATTAAAAAACGATAGTGGTTGTTTAATATAACACAAACATTCAAAGGGTTTGCATGGGTGTAGTTATGAAAGAAATCTGACTGATCCTTAAGCGGATTGGGTAACGGGTCAAAACAGATATGAGTCAAAATAATTTTGACTTGGTTTTTCAAACAGCAAATCGATAACACCATCCATGTGTCGAAACATATATGGCTCAAAACAGATCGGTCAAAATATTTTGACTTATAAGTCTTATTGACCAGGGGCAGATTAACCAATTTTAGGTAGAGAATTACATAATACATGTGTAATTTACTAAATAAGATATTAAGATCTATGTGCAGCACATTTACTAAATAAGATATTAAGATCTATGTGCACATATGCACTTAGACAAAAGACGATAAAAATCATGTTTTCAAAAACTAGGGAGTACGGGGTGGGTTTGGATCTATACACTTAGTCATAAACTAGGGCATGGCGTTTGAAGGGGTATGGTCCCAAAAAGCCGCGCAACCCCCTGCAAGGTCACGCGAGGACCATACTCCTTAATCAGCAATTTTCTTGATTGCCAACCTCGCGCGGCTACAACACCTCTGTGTAACGCTGCGCGAGGTCCACATAAGAGTAAACTCCAGTTAGCAACACTTGGCATTCTAAAAAGAACATCGCGCGAGGTGATAACATGCTCAGCAAGAATCATGCGTGGCTTCGGCGCGAGGCCCTTCCAGATAGTACACAAGGTACAAGTGGCAGAAATGAAGAGCCAATCAGGGTCCTTCTTTACCTGCGCAATCGTGCTCCACGATCGTCTGACATGCAGGAGACAAAAAGTACTGAAGGACGCCTATGTGGCACCAATCATAGGGCAGAGACAACTGCCCCACGATCTCCACTTACCTGCTGATGGCAGAAGGGCGACCAGGCCGACAACAGTGACACGTGGCTCCAATCACGTTGCGCCAACTCCATAAAGCTCCTAGAAGCCACTAACGGTCGACACCAGTGAGACAAGGAGCATATCCTCCATGTTGTCGCCTTCCGGCCCAAGGCCCATCAGCCCACACCCTCTTACACCTTTCCGGCTATAAATAGAGACCTTCACTTCACAGGTTATTCATTCCATTCCCTCTACTCTCACTTAATACTTAATTCTCTTCCAAAGCAGTCGCTTATTCTCACGCCGGAGCCTGGTTAAGAGGGAAACCCCCACATTCCCCTCTTAACGAGTAACGGTGTTTTGTTTTGCAGATAAACCACGGTCATTAAGGAGCTCAGGAAACCATAAGAAGATTAACCATCATGGTAGAAACATAAACCAAACTGATTAATCCCCTAATTAGTTCCGTGTTTCTTCATTGGCGCCCACCGATTTTTTCTACAAACCACTCTCATCTTCTTTCCTGAGTTTTCGTTGTTTTTCTTCCTTCGATCATGGCTGGTCAAGGAATCATTCCCGAGTTTGTTGGTCTCGGAGCAGACCCTAACGCAGCGTTGGGGGTGGATAACCAAAACATCCAACCCCAACACGAAGAAATCGACGAAATCGAGATAGCCAACACTGTGGGTCCGCGCGGGAGCTTCACCCGCATCACTCAAAATACCCCAGGAAACAACGGTGCTGGACCCTCGAACACAGCTCCACCTCAGAATATCTCAGTGCTATTAGGGCTACCAGAGGGCGAAACACCAGCCTCATGGTACGCCAAGCAACTCGCCACCATTAACGCGGCATATCAATCCTTGAGCGCGCAACAAGCAGTTTTAACGGCAGAACCTTCCTTGGTTACACCAACCGGCCCAAGTCACGGGCCGCGCCAGATGGCACCACCGCAAAATATCCAAGGAAGAGCAAACAGACCTCCCCCTACCCGAAGACAAAGCGTACAAGACACGCGCGATACACGGGGAGAGACAGAAAGCTACTATGACGAACCGTCAAACTTCCAACGAGGACCAGTTCATAGCCGGCTCACGCCGCGCAACATAAACGATGAGTGGGAAGAAACTGACCCGAATGATCCAACCTGGGAGAACGATGAAGAATCTTCGGTTTTCAATCGTTTGCAAAGAAATCATGAGTACTACAAACCAAGGCAGCACGTTGGGTATACCGAAGAGGCAGAACGTGACTTTCGCCTCGCCTATCGACCAGAGGAAGCTATAGAGCATTCAAAGTTCATCCCAAAGATAGCACTCGCGCCGCTCAAGAGAGAGAAATTACCTCCGACTGTCGGAAAGTTTAACGGATTGACTGATCCCGATGATCACGTCAGAGTTTTCACAAGCGTGGGCTGCATGGGAGGATGGAATATGCCCATGTGGTGCCACCTGTTTATCCAAACACTTACCGGGGCTGCTCGCGCCTGGTTCGATAGCCTTCCTCCAGGAAAGATAAAATCATGGGTAGATTTCAGGACTCAGTTTTTGAGTCACTTCAGTCAACAAAGGCGATACCAGCGCGATACAGCTGAAGTTGAAGATATCTGGCGCAGAGATAACGAGGGTTTGGAAGATTTCATTACGCGCTTTAACAAAGAATGTTTGGAGATCGGTGGCGTAAGTGAACAACTCATGCGCTGCCATTTCAAGAAAGCCATCCGCTGTGATAGCCTGATCAGAACCATCACTGGGAAAGATGGAATGCCCAAGGAGTGGGACAAACTGATGGAAGCCGCGAAGATAGTCGCGCAAACTGAAGAGTCACTCGCCGCAAACAAGAATTATTATACTAAAGATCAGTTTTCCAATGGAAGCCAGTCGCGCGATTATTACGCCAGAGAGCATCACTCATCTCATCATTACTCCAGGGATTACTCCCGCGATTCTACCAGACACGATAAGAGGAAGAGACACTCCGACTGGAGTGCAAGGTCATATGAAGACAGCAGCAGGCGAGAGGGAGATGCTCGCTCGACAATCGACAGAGATCGTTATAGAAAGACAGACAGAGAGGAAAACCAGGAAAGGAAGTGGACCCAACTAACCAAATCGCCGCTCGAAGTCCTCAACACAGAGAAATTGGATCTTAAAGATCCACTACCAATGCGTAGCAAAAAAGGCCAGGACCTTAACCTGTTTTGTGAATTTCACAGGGACACAGGCCACTTGACTAATGATTGCTTCCAACTGCGCATAGAAATCGAGAAGGCTCTGAAGAGTGGCAAACTGGACCACCTGCTAAAGAGCGTGCGCAAAGACATCAAGAAGATTCAGAGAAATGGGTGATCGCTGGTCTCGCCACATCACCCATCAAGAATAAACTCCGGTTAAATCACCGCGCTTGACGGCAGTCAGCGTTCTCAGGTGGTACACCGTGAAGAATCAAAATTCCACCACACTCGACGGCAGTCGGTGTTCCCAGGTGGTGTGCACAAGAAAGGCGTCACCTATGACGGATGAACGTACTTAGGACCCAAGGCAACAGAAAAATGTAATGCATCACCACTGTAAACAGGGCCCACGCGCCCATCAAGTTTGCTAATACGAGTGTTCTTTACATATTGAATCCTTGCTATCTCCTACAGTATTTTCCAGTTACAAATGCATGTTAAACTTCTGATTAGCACGAAAACACTCCAGTCATGCCTCCAAGGTCCTCCGCGAGCATAGCGCGAGACCGGGCAATTACACTCACACGAGCCACACTTACATTTATTCGCGCTAACTTAACCGAAGTTTCTAGCAACAGTGCAATAATTGTAACGGGAAAGAATAAACGAGCACTATATTAAACAAGCAAGATCGCAACAGTTACTTAAAAGACAAGTGTCATTCATTAAAACGCGCGACCGCGCAAGAAGTTACATCAGAAACCTACAGAAATTTCTACAAGGCACGAAGCCATACAACACTATCTTCTCGAAACCATCTCAAGCATCGCCACCATCATTACCATCATCATCGCCATCATCTCCAGCGGCCTCTTCTTCATCGGATAATTCAACTGTTATCGGTGGATCAAGGATGGCCTTAAGGCGATGACACCAGTCATCGTGCTCTAGGGCCTTCGCGACCAAGTCCATCACGGGCAGTGATAAATGATCGTAAGCACGTTCAGCACGAGCTAACTCAGCTTCTGCTTGATCAGTCACCGAACAATGGCTAACGTCGAACTCCTGTCCAAGCATAGCTGTGGCGTGTTCCGCACATTCAAGGTAGCCTTTACGATGACCGACTGCGAGGGAAGCATCTATAACGGCCGCAACAGCCTTATCCAGTTCTCCAGCATTCAAGATGGAGTTGGCCATCTGCAACAAACGCCATACATAAAGACAACAGATTTTAACAAATCAGGATAAAGTTGTGCGCATTCATACCAGAACTATCCCTCGACCGCGCAACCACTCAGCATCAGAGACAAGAGTATCAACGATACCCTGAGCCTCAGCATAATTAGTCTGCGCTACATTGAGGGCCGCGGTACTAACATCACGCGCTTCTTCAGCCCTTTGTTTGGCTTCTTCAGCAGTGGTTGCCTTAACCTTTTCAGCTTCAACGTCGATCTCCAAGGACTCGCTTCGATCAACCTGCTCTTGCAAGCGACGTTTCAACTCCGCAATCTCCACGTCCTTGGCCATCAGATCCTTGTCTTTGTTTGACAATTGTGCCTTCACCCCAGCCAACTCAACCTACGAAGAATAAAACGTTCAATCAAACCTACTGAGCAAGTATAAACAGAATAAGAGTCTCGTACCTCAACTTGCTCTTTAGCAGCTTGCGCAGCTTGCGCATCCCCGAGCTTCGTTGTCAACTCCACAACCTTGGCTTCAAGGTTGACAATCTTGTTATGAGTCGCGGCCGCGCGCTCATTGTCTTTCGCACATATGCGCCTGAACTCGGTTTTCTCCTTAGCCAACTGCTGTTCAGCAGCATGAAGTTTGTTTTTAAGGCCATCGCGCCCCCACTCCTCTGACTTTCGGTCAGCCTCGAATTTCGCTTTTTCCTCATCAAAAGCAGCTCTCGACTTCTCCAAATCAGTAGCACGCCTTAATATCCGGTCGCGGTATTTCTCCCAGTCATCCCTCTCCCTAACCATTGTTCGCCACTCGCGAACAATCACCTGGTTAGCGGTGCGGGTATTGGCTTCTCCAACGACGTAGGCATGATACAGCCCGCTGTGAGTCCGCGCTCTTTGGCGATCAACCTCACCAGGAGGAATGGAGTTCAGCAGCCAGTCGCGGCAAGGCGCGAGCTCCTGGAAGGTATCCTTTTGCTTTAACCCCCATGGCGGATTGTGCGGAGAGTCGCCACGACTCTCTTCAGTATACGACTTGTAATAAATATCCACCAAGGTATCCCGAGGGCCTATTGGAGAGCGCGGCGGCGCGCCATGTTTTTCAGCACCACCTCGACCAGGCGCCGGGCCAGAGCCCGCACCTTTTGAAGAAATCCCAACGGACTGATCGGCAGCGGTTTTTTCCTTCTCTTGTTCATCAACCTTTTTTCCTTTCTCCTGCTCAATTAACCTCTTCCTCTCCTCGTCAGCTTTCTTCTTCTCCTTCTCGGCTTTCTTCCGTTTCTCATCATCAGCCTGTTTCTTACGCGCCTTATCGGCTTTACGCTTACCTTCCTCAGCCTTCTTCTGTGCCGCAGCCTTCATCTTCTCGACCTCAGCAGCCTTCTCCCGCTCCACCTCAGCAGCATGTTTACCCTCGGCAAACTCAGCCCCAGCAGTCTTGGATTCAATGGTAATCTTTGGCCTCTTCGGCTCAGGCTCTGAAGGCTCGGTGAACGTAACACCCTTTTCAGGGGTCTTCTTCTTGGCTTCTGCAAGAAACAAATGTTTAACGATAAATGGAAGCTACAAAGAACAAGGAGGCAGGAAACTAACCTGGAGAAACTTTGTAAAGTGAACGCAGATTGCTCCGTTTCCCAATCAAGGGAATCTCACCAGCTTTCAGCGCAGCAGCCAAACCTGTTGTGGTCTTGCTTCTACTTCTTTTTCTGCTGATCAACTTCTCAGCAACCTCCTCCTCTTCGATCTCCTCCTCTTCTTGCGCAACAGAGGACGGGGTAGCGCCAGCATCGGGGTTACGAGAGCCCGCGCTACCACCACTTTTCGAGCCACCTGCTCCAGTCTTCTTCTCACCTGCACGCGACAAGGCTTCAAGTGAGCCACTAATTATCACATAATCTTTCAAGTCACTCTGACGAAGCCGAAGAGTACCTTTATCAGCAGCACCAGAAGCTGCGCGGCTACTCCCACCTTTCTTACTCGCCACTTCAGGCTCAAGGTTGATCACCTTCTTCTTCCTGGTCGGTTTTTTCTTCTCTTCAGGGTCAATACCCAAATCGCGCAGCACACCTGCAAAGATGGTAGACCAGGAACTTAACTCCCCGGCTGAAGACCCCACTGACTCTTCGCTGGAAAGATAGACAACCTCTTTCCCAGCAGAAGTGACAGAGCGCAAAGGACGAGGGTTAGGTATATGCGCACCTTCAGTTGCGGTAGGCGGCGCGGCAAATGCATCAGCAGCCGGGTACATGAAGTTGCCCTTAATTTTTTCATACCAGTACTCCTCCCCAGCCCGGAGCGGGCGCACACCCATGGAACCACCAAAGGTGGAGAAAGCGGCTTGATACAGGCGCGCCTCTACAAGACAGATTGTATAAATAAACACAGTTGCGAAACGGAAACCAGCAAAACGAACGAAATAACTAACCTTTATCCTGGAACTTCAAGACAGGGACATCTTTGCTCAGAGGCGGCCATTGATCACTCATCTGCGCCGCGACAAGGACATTTTCTCCAAACACTCGGTTTGGGGTTGAAGTAAGCTGCTTATACCAAACCTCATTTTTTGGAATCGCCAGATCCTCTTTTGCAATAGGTTCCGTCCAAGGACGGAAGAGCATGGCGATCGGGATCACCTCTTCCCGAATATAAAAAAACTTCGGTTTCCAGTCATGGAAACTCTTGGAGGGGTTCAGCAGTATCTTCTTTGCGGCGCCACGACTGGCGAAAGAATAGAAGCCCATATTCCTTTGAAGTTGGTAAAAAGCCCGGAATTTCTCCACAGTCGGCTCGATATCATGAGATCGACATAAAACTCGAAGTGTCGAACTCTCACCATCCCCGGTGGACTCAACTGGGATATGTGAAACCCATAAAACTGCAGTATATGGGCCATAAAATTTGTCGCGGGCAGCCGGAAATTACCTTGGTGAAAGAAGTCTTCGAACAACGTGATGTACCCCGGTGGTGCATCAGCGGCCGTCTGGTTCTGGCCAGGGTACCTAGCATCCCACTCCGGTGGAAACCGGAATCCACGAACGATCTGCTCGAAAAGACCCAAGTCCCACCGGAGAACGGGAACGGGGCCTTCTTCTCCGGGATTGTCTTCTTGATGTTCTTCAGCCATTGATAAATCGATGAAGAAGTCTTGAATATTATGGAAACACACTTGATGATCTGCTACAATGTTCTTCAAGAACTTGAAGATCTGCTGCTACTCTTCTTCAAACTTTGAAGATTCAAAGAAGTTTGAGAGGAAGTAAAAGAATAGTAGAAGAGGAAAGTGATGAGCCTCACATCTCTCCGGATATATATACCCATCGCATTTAATGCGATGGGTAACCGTACCGAAACCGCCGCAAGCAAGGCCAACCAGAAAGCGCCACGTAAGGCGTGTTTCCCGGAGTTACGGTTACCACGCGCGCGTGAGTTTCACTCTCCTGACGAAAATCTGAACCGTCAGCAACCAGTTGATGGCAACCGTCAGAGGTCAACTCAGTCGTCACCAACCACGACTTTTGCACCAACCTGCCAGAATTCGAATTTCGAGATTTTTCCCGCCCAAATTCATTAGAAACTTCGTGTTAAAGCTAACAACAACGCCAACAACAAGCCTGGTAGCCGCGCCGTAGTAACCAACAACTTACACGCGCGCCGTCTACCAACGCCAAAAGCATCATTTCACTTTATTTTCTTAAAGTCCAGAGCTCCAACCACTTGCCTTGCGCATGGTGCAGCACTGGACTGGGGGGACTTGAAGGGGTATGGTCCCAAAAAGCCGCGCAACCCCCTGCAAGGTCACGCGAGGACCATACTCCTTAATCAGCAATTTTCTTGATTGCCAACCTCGCGCGGCTACAACACCTCTGTGTAACGCTGCGCGAGGTCCACATAAGAGTAAACTCCAGTTAGCAACACTTGGCATTCTAAAAAGAACATCGCGCGAGGTGATAGCATGCTCAGCAAGAATCATGCGTGGCTTCGGCGCGAGGCCCTTCCAGATAGTACACAAGGTACAAGTGGCAGAAATGAAGAGCCAATCAGGGTCCTTCTTTACCTGCGCAATCGTGCTCCACGATCGTCTGACATGCAGGAGACAAAAAGTACTGAAGGACGCCTATGTGGCACCAATCATAGGGCAGAGACAACTGCCCCACGATCTCCACTTACCTGCTGATGGCAGAAGGGCGACCAGGTCGACAACAGTGACACGTGGCTCCAATCACGTTGCGCCAACTCCATAAAGCTCCTAGAAGCCACTAACGGTCGACACCAGTGAGACAAGGAGCATATCCTCCATGTTGTCGCCTTCCGGCCCAAGGCCCATCAGCCCACACCCTCTTACACCTTTCCGGCTATAAATAGAGACCTTCACTTCACAGGTTATTCATTCCATTCCCTCTACTCTCACTTAATACTTAATTCTCTTCCAAAGCAGTCGCTTATTCTCACGCCGGAGCCTGGTTAAGAGGGAAACCCCCACATTCCCCTCTTAACGAGTAACGGTGTTTTGTTTTGCAGATAAACCACGGTCATTAAGGAGCTCAGGAAACCATAAGAAGATTAACCATCATGGTAGAAACATAAACCAAACTGATTAATCCCCTAATTAGTTCCGTGTTTCTTCAGCGTTGGAGACAATTAACCACCAAAAACCACATAAATAGATAGCATAATCAAGTATAAGAATTACAGATTTACAGCGATAAACAAAAGACGAATATCAAACAAAACACATAATAATTAGTTAGATATTTACAATGACTAAGATCATGGCATAATTCTTGTATAGATGAGCATCATACCAAACAACACTATAAGGGTGAGGGGGGCACTCCCCTAAGAGGGGAGTCCCCTCTCTTACGCATAACCAATCCTCGTGTGCCACGTCAACTCCCCTCTTAAACTCCCCTAACACCCTAAATTGATGGCGCCACTCCCCTCTTAGGTGACTTGGTTTTTTATTAGAAAAAAAAAACAAAAACAAAAAGTTTTCATTGGTTGAAAAGGAGGCTGGCCCACCATCTTCCCCTCTCCTTCCATCGGTGAACAAGCACCGAACCAGGTCGCCGATTTCGGTCCCCGCCTTGATGGTGCCAGTGTTCCCGAGCGGGGACTTGGGTCACCGCACCCACTCCCCGCGAGTGCGCCGCTCACCCTAAACCCAAAGATTTAATTATACACGAGTGGCAGTGTGTTAGTGTGTTACCTGAGTGACGGTTTAAACCTAATTAGAAGGTACTTGGATAGCATTGGTGATTTGTTGATGTGACGGAAATCAGACAGAGGGGAAAAGAAAGGTTATCGCAATTTGGGGAAGGAATTGATGGAAGATTAGGGAGGAGCGGGAATATTAAACGATTGGGGAGGGAAAACTGATTTTGTTTAAACCTAATTTGAAATTGGGAAATTGATTTTGGGGGAGAACTAAAATATTGGCGTATGAAAGAAATTTTACATTTTACGGGAAATTTTTTTTGGCTTTAAATTTAGGGGTGTTAAATGGGTTGTGTTCACGAGTAGGGTGTAACCGAGCCGGGTCGAGATTGAGCACGACTAGGCTCGAGCTCGGTTTGTCATGTTTTTATGAAGCTCGAGCTTGACTCGCGAATAAAACCCAAAGCTCAAGGTTGGCTTGATCGGCTCGAGCTATTTTGAGAACAACCTCAAATGAGCCAAAAGCTAGGCTCGAGTTTGCTTTAATATCGCTTAAATGAGCCAAAGCTCGGCTCGCCAGTGTTATCATCATTAAAATCTTACGTCAAAAATAGGAGTAAACCCGAGGGTTCCATTGCAGAAGGATATTTAGCTGAAGAATGTTTGCCATTTTGTTTATTGTACTTATCAAGTGATGTCCTATAAAACTGATGTTTTATGACTCAAATATCAGGTGTTCTATTACAGTGTATTATAATAACACTACAATGATTAATCGTCCTATAAAAGTTAAATTTGTAAGACCCAAGTGTCAAGTGTCTTTTTAAGTTATATTATAATAAAACTATAACGAATAAGCGTCTTATAAAACTAATGTTTTATGACTCAAATATCAAGTGTCCTATTACGGTGTATTATAATAACATCACAATGATTAAGCGTCCTATAAAGTTTAAAATTATAAGACCCAAGTGTCAAGTGTCCTATTAAGTTAAGTTCTAATATGACTTCGACTAGAAAGGGTCCTATAACACTGAATATTTATGACTTAACTACAAAGTGTCCTATTAAGTTAAGTTATAATAGGACCCTAGATAATCA
This sequence comes from Helianthus tuberosus, assembly GCA_030545235.1. Taxonomy (NCBI): domain Eukaryota; kingdom Viridiplantae; phylum Streptophyta; class Magnoliopsida; order Asterales; family Asteraceae; genus Helianthus; species Helianthus tuberosus. Next base: position 211,433,061 of record CM060423.1, read on the forward strand.
AGTGTCCTAATACAGTACAACATAATGGGACACTAACAATTAAATGTCTTATAAATTACTTTATTAGGATCTACAATTTAAGTATCCTATTAAATTATATGATAATAGGACCCCAAAAAATCATCCATCCTATTAAATAGTTTTTTAGGACACCGGTTTAGTAGAGTATATTATAAAAGGACCCCAAAAGTTCATTAGCCCTATTAAATAGTTTTTTAGGACTCTCTTTTACAAACGTCCCACAGAAAAGGTCCTAAAAAGCCATTTTTGTTGTAGTGTTCACATCAAATACACAACAAAAACACACACATATCCGAACAAATTAACCAACTATGGCCATAACAAAGTTGAAATCGACATAAGTTTAGTCAAAACCAAATGAATTCGACTCGAAAAACATCTTCAATTAAACAAAATCGGTCAAATCGGAAGTATATACAGTCAAAATCGCGATATAAACAGCATGAAATTAACGTGACAAATAGCAAAATTAACGAATGTTTATTACAGATTGATGAAAACTGACCTGCAATCGACGGTTAGGATTGAACAATTTGAGAATTGAAAGATGAAGAAAATCTAGGGTTTGATTTGATTGATCCTGATTACACTGACAGATTGTCTGACGGAGGATTTCGACGAGTCCAGCGACGCCGTCAAGTACCGCCTTCGGATCTTCTCTATTTGTCTCGGTGTATAACTTCGGCATCCCTATGCCGTACTCATTCCTCACCTTGACTCTCACCAATGACATCGTTTCCGGTACAGATTCCGGTAACTGCAACCATATAGGTGATGAGAGAGAGGGAGAAAGAGGGTGTGTTTGACTGTGAAAGTGTGTAAGAGAGAAAATGGGTGGCAAAAAGGGAGAGTTGGGCGGGTCGCGGGAGGTGGTGGTGGTGGCACATGGTTGGTGTGATGGTCTATGGTGGATGATGATATAGAGTGAGAGATAGAGAGATAAAGGAGAAAGTGAGCGACAGAGAGACTAAAGAGTAAGAGAGGGTTTTGAGTTTATTTATGTTTTATTTTTTTGGTTTTTATAATTAACATATTTTATAATTAAATGAATATATAATTACAAAAGAAACCTCATCTACCTACTAAAATTACAAAAATACCCTTACTTAACAGAAAATTTTAACTGGGTTTGGCCTAAAAGACAAAATGTGCAAGAATTTTGAAACATTAAGTACAAAACTCATCAATTTAAGGGTAAATGGACAGCGGCTGAAATTTGGGACAAACATAAAGGACAAAACTTGTAATTTACTCTTAAATTTATTAAAACTTAATTGTTAATCTTTATAATACTTACTTTTCATAATCTTCTAAGGATAAGTATAAAAAAGGCACATACGTTTTAAAAAGTGAACTTTTAAAAATATTAAAAGACTCAAATTTAGTAAAAAAAATATTTTTTAACTGAAAGACACATGAAAGAAAACGTAGACGCCTAGTTTTAAAAGCTTAAAACTATTAACATTTAACACTTAAAAGCTTAAAACTATTTAATTTTAATACTTAAGTGTTTGTAATATTTAAATTACTTTTTTTTAACTATTAGAGAAATAAAAGTTTGGAAGTGAGGAGGCTATACTTTTAAGTTTTTGTCATATAAACTTTTAAGTTTGTTAAGGTTTTGCATGAAAAAAACCGATCAAATTAAGGATTAGTCCATTAATATATGATAGTTAGTGAGGGGAATAAAGAGTGATTATGTGATGATTCATCATCACATTTGTTTTAATGATGCCACGTTATTCACTTAAGTGTTTTATCAGTGTGGAGCATTGTGATTAGCAGGGTTGGACGGTGTAAACAACCTCTTTCTTTCCCCAACCTCCTAATTAAATCAGAATACGAGTTCTCCTCCACCGCCTGCTTCCCACCTCCCACCGGATCATCAGGTTTTCCTCTCTCTCATGAAAACCCTCTGGTTACAATTCAGGAGAATGAGAAGAGAGATAGATAGTGTGGCTGACGGAGACTGTTTAAACGGCTCCGCCGCCTCCGCCGTGTTATACCGTCTGACCAGTCAGTCGTCGGTCGTTTAATAGGTGGATAGTGGTGATGTTCGCCGATCTTTGTTGCGGCGGTCTCCATTTCTTTCGATTTGTTTTTGATAGGCCCCGAAGGATTCGTCATCGGAAACCCTTAGCGGCCATGCATGGCGGTGGTAGTCGCCGATATGTGTTCCGGTTGGTCTATGTGGGTATTCACATGTTGGATTTAGCGATCACCTGTTATTGGCCTCGGATTTTGTTATCAAAAGCTTTAGGGTTTTCAGATGCGGATTATTATCGGCCAATAACTGACTTGGGATTATTATCGGCCAAATTGAGTTAGATGGGATTATTTATTTCCAATTCGCCAATTTAGAATTAAATCCGTCAGGCCCGGGAGCTTTGTCATCCCCACAACCGAAAACCGCTTCTTTGATCTCCTCGTCCGAAAAAGAATCTATTAACATCACCACCTCTTCGTTAGATAACCTGCCTAAGTTTTGGCATACAAGTGTCGGCCAAACTTCCCATCTTTCAACAAAACGATTGAGGAAGTAGTTATACACTTCTTTTTTAACTTTGACAGGTTTAGGCACCCAAACTCCATTAATCATCAGCCCTAGAATACTGTTAACCGCATTTCTTTTATTGATAGCACCATGAAAATACTTAGTATTCTCGTCTCCCAACCCTTCCCATTTGTTCCTAGCTCGGTGGCTGAGATCAAATCTTTTAAATCTATCCAACTCGAGCAACCTCTTCTTACTTTCTACCCATATCCAATTCTCCTCCTCAGAAAGGTCCCTGTCGTCCAAGATCTGTTCCAACTTCTCAATTTCGTTTCTATTAATGACTTCCTCTTCATTTTCCACCATCTTAACCTCATCTTTCCAAGTATTGATAGCCTGCCTTAATTTCCTGAACTTGCTCATAAGCCTGACATCCGGAGCTCCAAACCCCTCAAACTCCTCCAAAGTTTTGGATACTTGATTCAGAAAAGAAACCCGTTCCAACTAAGAATTTAAAAAACTTAAAAGGTTTGGGACCATAATTCCTTGAATGTAGAACCAAAACCAATGGGTTGTGATCCGATAAACCCTTCGGTAAAGCCTCATACTCAACCGACAGCCAATTATTAAAAAAATCCCTGACACCAACACTCTGTCTATCCGACTCAATTTGTTGCCAGCCATAAACGTAAACCTACTACCTTTCAACGCATATTCATGAAGCATACCATCATCAATAAAACTATTAAAATCATTTGCAACAAGAGAATTAAATATGGAATTTCTCCTATCAGTCACCACCCTGACTGAATTAAAATCTCATGCCACTACCCACAACCCTTGAAATCTGCTGATCAATTCCCCAATTTTACCCCATAGAATCCGTTTCTCAACAACGTTCTGAGGCCCATAAACGTTGAGAACATTCACTTCAGACCCGTCTTGATACGATTCATTATGCCCATGAACCGCCGTAACCGATTACGTAACCTGGTTACTTGTTTGGAGCATTTCAAACCCAAGAATTAGCTGCACGTTTCTGTTGACCCATTCAAAGTTTCCCTTTCTCGCATGCATGTAGAAGATAAGACCACGTTGCATTATTATCCATTTTCTTATTTACTGCATCCACGTTTCCTTTTTAATCTCATACACTATCAAATGGTAGTTGTTTCTCAGCATATTAAATAGCTTTGCATTTTGCATTTGAAGAAGTTAAGAAGAAAATTGATCCAAATACTTGTCTTACGATAAATTTACATTTTTGTTATTTATTTGTTTATTGGAGATTGCCGATCTCGAATCCGGCTCTATCATTTGGTGCTTTCATTCCTCGTCTCCACCTCCCAACATGCCGCCCCGCCACGACACCACCGCTGATAACCCGTCCCCAGATGACATGATTGCTTCCCTTGCGGACGCCGTCAACAAAATGATCACCTCCAACACCGCAACCACCAACCAACTTTTTTCCGGTCAAGAAACAACATAAGGCTCAGTTGGATATCATCATCAAACAATTGGCAGCTTAGTACGAGCAAACAAACAACCTCATTGCTACACTTCTTCGCCCCGATCCGAACAAACCCGGCCCTTCCGGGTCGAACACTCCACCACCACCTCCACCGCCGCCGCCGCCACCACCACCACCACCACCTCCTGCCAACCACAACCCCAAACCACCGAAGATTACCCTTCCCATGTTTGATGGTTCGAACCCATTGGATTGGCTCTTCCAAGCCAATAACTACTTTACCTACTACTCGATTCCGGATGTTCAACGACTTTACTTAGCTGTGTTCTATTTCACCGGTGATGCACTAAGTTGGTACAAGTATCTCTCGAACAACAAGTTACTCGGAACTTGGCCGGAATTTTCAAGAGCTTTGGAACTCCGATTTGGTCCTTCTTCCTACGAGAATCACCAGGCGACTCTTTTCAAACTCCAGCAAAAAACCACCGTTGCCATGTATCAAACTGAGTTTGAACGACTCGCTAACCGGGTCATCGGTTTATCTCCCGAGACACTAAAGAATTGTTTCATCTCCGGACTTAAACCGGACATTCAAAGCGAACTAGCAATCCATCATCCTCACACGTTGCACCAAACTTACGGATTAACTCGTTTAATTGAAGACAAGCTCACTGCCGGGGTAATTGATTCCACTGTTGGATCTGTTTCGTCCCCACAATCCGCATCATCTCTTCCAATCAAACGCCTTACTCAAGCGGAGATGCAAGAGAAGCGCGCCGCCGGCCTTTGTTTCAACTGCGACGAAAAGTTCCAGCCGGGGCACCGTTGCAAAACGCCACAATTCTTGCTTTTCGAGCCTCAAACCGATCCACCATGGACCGGTACAATTTCGACAACTTTGGGTCGTGAGGACACGACCCGTTTTAAAGGGGTGGGTATTGATACGATTCATTATGCCCATGAACCGCCGTAACCGATTACGTAACCTGGTTACTTGTTTGGAGCATTTCAAACCCAAGAATTAGCTGCACGTTTCTGTTGACCCATTCAAAGTTTCCCTTTCTCGCATGCATGTAGAAGATAAGACCACGTTGCATTATTATCCATTTTCTTATTTACTGCATCCACGTTTCCTTTTTAATCTCCTGCACTATCAAATGGTAGTTGTTTCTCAGCATATTAAATAGCTTTGTATTTTGCATTTGAAGAAGTTAAGAAGAAAATTGATCCAAATACTTGTCTTACAATAAATTTACATTTTTGTTATTTATTTGTTTATTGGAGATTGCCGATCTCGAATCCGGCTCTATCACGTCTCCTTTCAGAAAGCCTCTAGACAACCGAAAATCCCTATCCCGAACTGTCTCAGTGCTGTCAAAAACCTTCTTGTCCCACAAATTTATCAAACCCCCGGACCTTCCTGAAGCATCTACATGGTCTTCTAAAAATTCAGAATTCCCCCAAAAATCCACTGTTTCTTCCAATTCGATTTGGTCATATTCGCGATCCAACCTGGATTTTCCCCCACCTCATTGACTTCCGTTAGATCCTCATTCCTCACTTGTCAATTCAAGTCAGGCGTTTGAAAGGTCCCACTACATCCTCACCGTTGATCTCAACATTAATGTTCTGGGCCTGACCACTTTTTATACCCAATATTGAATTAAGTCCAAATGGATCATAGTCCATATCCTCCCTTGGTCTTTTTTTGGGCCTGCCTTGGTCCATAGGAGAAACAGAGGCCCGATTCGATTTTTCTCTAACTTTGAGGTTTTGCATTCTTACTTTTTTTTAAATGTCAACGCTTGCTTCTTACTTCTTTTTAGCAAAATTAAATTAACAAAAGAATATATTGGTGGTTAAGTAAAAGGTCGAAGCTGAAGGGGATAACTTTTGAAGAATGGAATAATTTTGATATACACCTTCGCCTGTAATGATGTTGTTGTGTAGTATTTATGTTTCCGTTTCATGCTTTCAGCATGCTAAGGCTAAAGGGTGTGAGTGTCATGGTTGGGACATGATTCACCACGTAGGAACATGAATGAAATGTTACACCACCCCCTTGCATGATCCACCATGGTTTGCATAGATTAAACCATGGCAACCATGGTCCTCCTTTCCATTTTTTAAGAAATCATTTCCTTTTTCTTTAGACAAAAAATAAATTAAAATAAATAAGAGGATAATGGTTTGGGTCATGACCACACCCTTAGGGTATTGTTTTTGGATGGTGGATTAGAGATGGGTGATATGACACTGACGTGCAGAGTCATGGTGGTTATGACCACACCCTATAGCCTAAGAGAGCTTTGTACTTGAAATGGTTTGTTTGGTTTGTTTTCAATAATATGTTTGGTAAGCAGTGGTTTGTTTTATAATATGTGTGGTTTAGCTGGTAAAAACCAAAAAAAGTCAAACAAAAGGGGCTTTACAAGAATCGAACATGGCCCTCATGATTATCAAACAAGCTAGGAAACCACCATGCTAAACTTGAATATCTGTATATAACATTCTTCAAAATGTATATATATAAAAATATACTTTTTGTTTTTTAGTTTAGTGCCCCGGTAAAAACGGGCCGGGTGTGGCTCGCCTACCCCTAGGGCTGGCCTTATAAATAAATTTTAACCATATATTGTTTTTCAATTATAACTTTTTAGACACAATGTATTATAAAATTTCAACTATGTTGTTGTAACGTGCTTATCCAAGTATATCTAGATATAAATTTTACTTAAATCGAGCTGTGAATAATCATGTATAAGTGATTGAAGCACAAGTGAACATGTCATCAAAGTTACGTCGCCTTTAACTTTTTTTTATAAAGTGATGTGCATACTCTTTTCGTTATTTTAGCAATATAATATAATGTTTTCAAAATTTCGAATATACGTCGACATGTTTATTTTTCTCTATGGTTGGACAAAAGTTATCATCGAACGAATCAATTTAGTTGTTTTTTTTGTTCTATTCCATGAAATGAAAACTTATACCATCTGAACAACATTCGTACCACTACCGTATTCCTTTTAATGGTTTTCTCGACGGGCAAAACAACATAAGTGCGTTAACGGTCTCATAACAAATCGAACCGATACTGGCGTCAATATCCCTTTTAACATATTTCTTTTCTTCGCTATACTGTGCGGAAGCCATTAAAAAAATAAACTTGATCATTTCCAAAAAAAGTCACCTTTTAAAAAAATGTTTTATTTTTAAAATCCGAACAACTTCTGCATGTGTTTATGTACAAAATCTTTGAACAAATTGTGTAAAATAAGGTATTTACCTGTAAAACATATTATTTTTTAATTTCTCATTTTTGTGACTCTGTAATGAATCCAACCATATATAATCAGAGAACTCATATCTTCTAAAATAGTTATTTACATATAAAGAAAACTAAAGAAAAGGAGTGTTTAAATGAGTTGGAAGTTAGAACCTTTTGTCTTTACTCAAATAGTGCCCCATATCCCTAAGCTAATCTTATTAAAAAATCAGATACAACAATATATTATTATTTTTTAATTAGTAATCCCAATTAGTCAAGTTAACACCACCAAAATATACACATCTATTATCTGTTATATATAATAAATGAAAATAATTTGGGAGACGTGACGCAGTATTAGGGCCTCTAAATTTTGGTTTTGGCGGGAAAGTGGGAGCGTGTTTTTTTATATAGGTCCTAAAGTGGGTCAAACCAATGTTATATTCGGATCTTATAAAAACACAGTATCCTAATTTCCTGAAACCCTAACTATCATACGCTTCTTCTTCCTGCATCTCATTTTCTTTGAAACCAAAATCTTCATCATTGCTTAATCGCCGTTACCACCACCTGAGAATAGATTATATGCTCTTGAGATCATTTGGAATTTCTTTGAAGATGAGTGGTGATTGTAGTGGTGGACAGTCGCCTAACGGAGAAGAAAGCGGAAAATCAATGGCCATTTCATTCAATCTATAAGGTTTGCTCTCTTCATGGTCCTTCAGATTTGAAATGTTCAACAAGTGTGTTTTTTTTTAATGTTTTTACGTCTCCTTTAAAGAGGGTGAGCATTATTAACGTACAGGATGGTAAAAAGTTGGGCATCGATGAAGAAGATACAATATTGATGATGATGATGATAATGGCTGAAGATGAACGATGGTGGCAACAGTGGCGGAATTAGGGTTCCGCTCAAAATCTTTGATATTCCGACAAGAAGCTAGTGATGGTAGTTTCCAGCGACACAGGTAAGATCTCTTTGCTAAATCTTATTTCTTTTGTTAATCGATCTATTCTATGTTATGTCTTTCTTTGCGATTTTACTAAAATCGGTGATTTTAACATATCAAACTCATCTTTAAACAAAAAATAACCTTGATTAGATAGGTTTATTCAAAATAAGATCTTTTCAACGATTTATGTTCATATGTGTCAGAAAGTTGAAAACTTTTTTTGGTTTTTATTCTCAGGTGGTGTTTGAGATTGAATCTTAATCGAAAAGGGTTTGTATTAGAGCTTCCTAGAGCATTGTCAAACCATTTGCCTCTGATGGGTTATTTGTGGTTATGTTTTCTCTATGTTAGGTTTATCCAGGCAATTAAAAATAAAATAGCTTTCACGACAAAAGTTGTGTTTGATGTGCTAATTTTGTAGGATGAGTTACGTGATAGTACTGTGTTAATCATTAAGCTTTTTTTCCTGGAACTTTGCTCTCGGTTTACCGTTGCACAGGTATGCTTTCTAACTTACATCCCCTCCATTTATGAGTAAATTGATGCAATTACTTTGAGACCTTATAATGCTGTAAATAGTAATACTCAAAGTCTCAAACAATCTCAAATACCCATGGCTCGATTCTGTCCTTTATTAACCATATTTTCTTTAATTGTTACTTCATTTTCATGTTACAAATCAAAACATCTAAATTGACCCACTTCTTACTATATTCATCGCTTAAGGTTTAAAAACTTGATTTGTGTTACAGATTTGTAAAAACTTGATGTTTTTTTTATTATACTTCGTGAAATTGCGATTCGTATTTCAAATATGTGAAATGAACCCGACAACGATGGCGGAATACTCACTGGTTCGATGTGGCGAGTCTTTTTTTGTTTTATTCAGTGAGTTAGGTTTTGGGAATCCATCGATTAGGTTATTGTTAATGGTTTTTTGTTACGAGATTTTCTGAATTGATGTTTTTGGTTGGTGACTTGAAGGTGTCCAGTTGAAATGAGCATTTGTTTGGAGACTATACAATACGACTACTGCTTTGGCTTCGATGACGTCTATGCTTACTGCATCTCGCACCAATTACGGTTGGCTTCTTAAAGGTATTGTGAATTCCAGTGCTATTTACTTTTTATTTGTGTGTTCTGATCTTATGAATATAAGTAATTTACTTTCTAATTGGATGTTTGTTGTGGATGTTGCTGCTTACTTTTGCTCATCCTTTATTGTATTATTTACACAGTATACATAAAAGAGATTTTATACGGGTATATTGGTAATTTTGGTGTTTGATTATAGATGGTATTTGTGCTGCTCTTCTTGAAATTTTTACTTCGTTAGCTTTATATTTGGTTTTGAAGAATCACTTATTATAAGCTACAAAGTTCGCAACCTTTAATTTGAATTTTAATTGATATGTTGGTATTTTTCATTTATTTTGAATTTTTCAGAGTGTCTTTAGAGGGATTTTGGAACTGATGGACATGGAGGACATTTCGATCAATATGGGTAATTTCTGTTGTTATACATACATTATGATGTTATAATCAACGATTATCTATGGCATTGTTTTTATCTTTTATATACTATCTCACTTTGTTGCCATCATAATTGTTTGTTTTCTACTCATGATACTAATTTTTGAATTCCGTGTGTTCTTTTTTGAAACAGGATTATCAGGGACATCATTCAAGATCATCTATTATAAGTAAGAAAAAATTAATTCATGTTGTGAATCTCATTACGACTTGTAACACCTCGAAAATTCACGTCCTATAATGTATTGACACATGTCATAAGCTTGAACGTGTGAAAGAATACTCTAGAGGGACTAAAGTTGACAAATAAAGAAACTATGTGAATATACGGGTTCTAAATGACAATAGTGAATAAATATACTTTACAATAACCCTACATGATGTTGATAACATCAGACGAATAAATCATGGATCATACGAGGCTAAAAGTGAGAGATTACAAACTACAGGGGTTAAATGTGTCAACATGTTTAAGTTATACCTCTGAGTGACCTTTTAGCAAAACCCGAAGCTTTGTAACGATTAATTATGCTCACTAGAATGCGTGATAAAAATTTCACCAAGTTTCGTTATCGTATGAGAAAGTTATGATCAATTTCGTGTACGAGGGGTTAAAGCGTCAACGTTGAAAGTTTGGACCTTTCGGGTGACAATAAAGTTAACCGGGGACTAAACAAAGTGGGTAAATGTCTTAAAGCCCTTATATGTCAATTTAGAGGGTTCAAAGTGCAAGAAAATAAGTTAATTGACCTTTCGGAGGACCAAGAGCCAATGATGCAAACTGAAAAAGAGATTGTTGGCCCTGATGACATGCTTGCGCACCTCAACACCAATACCCTTGCGGTGCGCAAGGTATGCCCAGATGCGGAAAGTTGGCTGTTGGCTGTTTTAAACGTTGCAACTGATCTTTAAACGATTTTCCTCATCTTGCTTGGCCCCTAAACAACCCCTAAACATCTAGGACACCTGTGGGAATGTTATGGTCAGTGGTAGACTTAGATGTCAACACTTTGTGGTGTCTTGGGCACTATATAAAGCTCCTAAGTGCAACCATTTGATCATTCATCTCTTGTGCAATTCTGGAGCCTTTGGGAGCTTAAGAGCAGACACAAGACCTTCCTAATCAAGCATAGGACTTCAGTAAGTTTGCTAATCCTTCCTTAGTTAAGTTTTTGCTTAGTTTTAGCTTAAAAGTCAAACCGTCGTAATTAACGGTTGACTTTAAGATTAATCACTAATGGTCCAATGATTAGTCGAATCAAAAGTAGTTATAAGTTGGTAATTATGTGGGTAATAAACCCTTAAAAGGGTTCCCCCTGATTCCCACTCTAACTAGGTCAAATGTCGGGTCAAACTTGTAATTAAAAAGTCAACAGAATGTTTAATTTACAATTTATGCATGATTAGCAATGTAGAACACATACAACCTGTTTGATCATTTATATAACTTGGTAATTAGTGTAAGAACATGTCTAAACATGTTCAACCCGACAATTTACTGTTTAGACCCGGTTCGGAACCGAAAGTCGCAAGGCTTTGACTTTTGCTTTGACTTCAGTTCTGACCCGTTTTGGTATGATTTAGAAATACCTAAGAGCTTCATTTGGACCAGGTTACATGCTAGTATAACCCTCTGTGATTATACACCTCGGATCATTAGTTATCCAATTAATACGCATGATTCCGTTAATTGCTCATATGTTGACCATTGTGCCCTTTTCACTTTAAAACGTGATTTGTGAAAATGTAAAAGTGTAGAAACCTTAGTTACTGATATATAAACTTGTATGCAAAGTTTGACCTCAGTTTGAGGTGTAGATTAAGAGTTATGCTCGTTAGCGTAAAATTAAAACTTTATGTTAATAAAACGACATAATTAGCGTATGGCCTATTTAAGCCTACTTTTTGATATCAAACTTATTACCCACTGATGTAATATATTATTTTGGTATTTTTGAAGATTTTTAATTAATTTTAGGCTGAGCATGACTTATAGTCGTAGGCTTAATCCGGTAATTGTCGGTTTTGCCCTTAAGGGCTATAAAATGAGTTTTACATATCTAATTGACTCCAAACCTTTTGATACTGATTTTAAATAATAAATAAATTATTTTAAGCCTTCTGGAATAATAAAAATATCAGCCTTATGTATCGAACCCGGAAATGGCTTCTAATCGCCTTATTAAGCGTTTTTAACGCATAGTATGTACTAAAACTATTTTAAACATACGAGGGTTGATACCTACTGATTTTTGAGGTAAATTATAATATTTTAACAGTAAGCAAAAGTTTTTTAACTCAGACTTCAGTTTTGAGCCTTTCGACTTATGTGAAATTACTAAAGTGCCCCTACGGTGCATAGTTTGGTTATATTTGATAAATTTCACATATCTACTTTACCCTACTGTTATAACTTATCAAACTAAGTATTTTCGCTGATTATATCAGACCTGTAACTCAGGTTAATACTTAAACTCTTTTATAATCTTTTAAATGACCAAACTACCCCTACGGGGCATTAGTTTGTGTTTAAATTCGTTTCGGGCATAATAAAAGACATCTTACTGATGTCGCAACATATTTGAAGCATATTAACTTAGGAAACCTGTAAATGGCTCATATGAATACCCGTTACGCTTATTACGCGTTCGATTCGGTTTATGTAACTAGTTTACATAAATTAGCCGAAACGGGTCAAACCTTATCGGTTTTATCTCAAAATCCAGAATGTGTATGAAATACCCATATTAAGCAAGTCTTTGAACTTGTCGGGTCTAAATCACATTCTATCCGGTCTTCGCATTAATCACGCGTACGAACCGTATCTTTGAAACTAACCGGTCTAAGCTTAAGCTTAATTAAATACCCGTTAGGAATCTAATAGGTTATTAAAAACCTTCGTTCCAGATTAGGAGCCCAGTAAAAGCTATCTGTACTTGCTGATTTGATATACGGCTGGGATTGAATTTATATTTAGCTCAGGTAAATACTTTTAACTTATTTTCCCTATACGGGCTTGGGTTACGGTATATAGAATACCGCTTGATCGGGCATCAAATCTTCCATCGTTGGGTGGTTAATTGAATAATTTGATCGGCTCGTTTAAACAGTCTTGTTTACTTAAAGCCTTTGGGGGGTTAATGACCATGTCCCGGATATCCTTGGCATCATTCATGAAATGGCCACGACCTAAGCACGGGGTGTAGGCGTACACCTGACAGCTGCATATGTAAAAACTGGTATCCCACTTAAAGGAATTAGCCTTGTGGGCATTATACCTGTGGTGTGTCTATTGATCTTTAACCCGGTACGTCCGGGCTACTGAACGCATAAGGAACATGTAATTCGTTCACAAGATTATATATTTAAATAATTCTCCCAAGTTACAAAAGATTAATTTTGCCTCTGTGCATTTTAATCAAGTATAAAAGATTAATTTTGCCTCTGTGCATTTTAATCAAATTATAAAAGATATTTTGTGCCACGTGCATCCAAATCAATTTTCTTAAACCATTTTCAAAATGAGTCAGTTAATTGTATTTACCAGTGTAAACTGACGTATTTTCCAAAAAGGCTAAATGCAGGTACTATACGTAATAGGCTGGCTACTCCAGGCATCAATAATCAAGTCTCGCAAGCTTTAGATGTTAAAGTCTGTTGAACGATATTATCTTTCTGTTAAAGATCCGCCTGTGGATCCATCTTACGTTCCGTTGTAATATTTGATATTACTTTGAATCGGGTTGTAATATATTTTATCTTTCATTTGCTTCCGCTGTGCATTTAAATATTGTGTTGTTTGACTATGATGTTGCCAACCACGTCACGATACTCCCCACCGGGCCCACCGGTGACACGTGGAATTTGGGGTGTGACAGGTTGGTATCAGAGCCAACATTGAGTGAATTAAACACTAGCTTTTTGGTGTTTAATCTCAATGACACAGTACCACATTCCTTGACCTCCTGAGTCTAGACTTAACATAGGAATATTCTCAATCCTAATCTGGAAATTTTTGCCTCTAAATTTTTATATATACGTCGCCAAGCGAAGAAGCTGTAATAGAAATTCTCCACATCTGGAGCCCTGAAATGCTGAGCTTCGTACCGCGGCTAGAATGAAACGAGCATCCACGGAGAGAGCATTCAAAAATAACATGAAGAAGAAACTCCTTTTGCTGAAGATCGTTTCCTTAATAGTCCTCATAAGGACATATTTATCTTTTAGTCCCTTCGAGGACAACATTATTCCTTTCAAGTCCCGTTTAGGGCAACCTTGAACTTTTTAATTTTATAGTGGAATGACTAAATATTTATCCTAATCAGGAAATATTAAATAAATGGAAAATAACATTCCTTTTATAAGATCTACCATCATAATAAAATGGCAAAATCTAAAAAGGACAAGACATAGCCTCGTGTCATATTAAGACCCGGCCAAGATGGCAGTTCCTCAATTTAGATTCAGATCCTTATTAACATTCCTTTTGCAAGATCTACCATTATAATAAAATGGGAAAATCTAAAAGGACAAGACCTAGCCTCGTGTCATATTAAGACCCGGCCAAGATGGCAGTTCCTCAATTTAGATTCAGATCCTTATTAACATTTCAATTTAGAAATTGTTCTGCGTTAATTATTAAAAAGAATCTTAAAGGTAAAACCTAGCCTAAATGTCAATGCTGACATGGCCAAGATGGTAAAACCTAGCCTAAATGTCAATACAGACATGGCCAAGATGGTAAAACCTAGCCTAAATGTCATTGCAGACATGGCCAAGACGGTAAAACCTATCCAAAAGATTCTTAACCCAACTAAATGATCTCTGAATCATGGGTTAAATCATCAATTAAGATGATCATATTTTGACCATACGTGGTAATATAACGCCTACGGGCCTTGCTCATTTCCATATGAGCCAAAAGACAGTGGTAGCTATGACTCCCTGTCAGAAAAAAGGTAATGAACTTTGATTCAAACCTTAATGCCTCGATTCTCTGAAATCATGGCTTATATCATCCTATGAGATGATCATATTATAAACATCCCTTAGAAGGGAAGTGCCTACGGGCTATAGTTAATGTCCTCTGAGACTAAAGGCAGTGGTAGCCTACAACTCCCTGTCAAGAAAAGGTAATGAACTTTAATTCACACCTTAATGCCTCGATTCTCTGAAATCATGGCTTATAAATTAAACTTGTCTACGCGACTAGGCCATTTGTGCTATTATTAAAACCTTAATGCCTCGATTCTCTGAAATCATGGCTTATAAATTAAACTTGTCTACGCGACTAGGCCATTTGTGCTATTATTAAAACCTTAATGCCTCGATTCTCTGAAATCATGGCTTATAAATTAAACTTGTCTACGCGACTAGGCCATTTGTGGTATTATTAACTTGTAAATTAGGATTTATGATAAAAATCCTAAATAAAATAAATATCCTTCCTTCCCTGCCAGTATGCATTTTAAAAAAAAAATCTTAAAGGTGAAACCTAGCCTACGCGGCCAAGATGGGGAAACCTACTCAAGGGATTCAGATCCTTGTTAACACCTAAGAACGTGTTAGCACTCCTGACAAATGTGATTCGATAAAATCACAACAGTCATCCCTATATTGGAAATTTTTAAATTCCTAATTTGCCTTATGATCTAGAAATCATGGCTTATATCATCTTATAAGGTGATCATATTATAAACATCCGTGAGTGATGAAGTGCCTACGGGCGAAATTTGTTGTTCGATAAGACAACGACAGTGGTGGTCTTTGACCCTGTCGAAAGATGTTGGAATACGTCCAAGCATAATAGTCGGTAGGGTCCATACGATCTCGACTAATATCATCTGAAAAGATGATCATACCATAAATATCCCTTAGGAGGGAAATGCCTACGGGCTATAATAAATTGTCCATCTGAGACATTGACATTATGATTTATGATTCCTTGTCTAAGGTGGTGAGCTATGCTCAAGCCAAATAGTCAATATGATTAATGCAATCCTGACTTATATCATCTAAAATGATGAATCCATTATAAACATCCATTAGCGATGTTTCGCCTACGGGCCATATTATATTGTCCATTTGTGACACAAACATTATGATCTCTATGATCCCCTGTTTAAGGTAGTGAGCTACGCTCAAGCCTAATAGTCTATATGATCATTGCGATCCTGACTAGTATCATCAGTATGATGATCATAAATTCATAATATTGACATCCCTAGTGATGAATTGCCTACGGGCTATACTTTACTCTATTGTAGATAAGACAAAATAGTGGTGATCTTTATGATCCCCTATTCAAAATGGTGGGATTATACCCAAACCTAATAGTCAATATGATCGATGTGATCACGACTAATATCATTAGATACGATAATTATATATAGACATCCATTAGTGATGTTAATTGGTTTACTTTTCTGTCAAGTGAATCGCCTTTCAAGACGATGACAGTTGTAGTCTATGACTCCCTGTCCAAAGGTGAAGAACTATGTTCAAGCCTTAAAAAACTCCTGGTCTAATAAGATTGCAGCCTATGAATTGATGTCCTTGTGACAAATCCACAAGTTATATTTCAAGCCACCCATAACAAGCCTCCGTGCTATAATTCGTCGTTCGTGACAAGTTAACATACTAAATGTTAACATCCCTGGTGACAGGCCTTAGTGCCATATCCTATAACGTCCTAGAGACAAGTCCATTTGTGCCGTATCTAAATGTCATTACGACAAGGCCTTCGCGCCATATGATTACTTATGTCCTTCATGACTGGGCTTTATGCCATATCTTTCTACGTCCCTCGCGACAGGCTTCTATGCCATATATGTATATATATATATATAACCAAAGTCATGTAAGGCTAGCCTTTGAGCTATTTATAATTGTCCTTGTGACCAAGACAGTTGTGACATTATGGTCCCCTGTCAAGCAGGTATTGGACTCGCTCCAAACCTTGAATGCCATTGATGGTCCTTTTGTGACCTAAGCTAAATGTAATAGATATACATTCAAATAGCATTCATTAAGAATGTTCGGAACATAGTGGCCTATACGGTTCGTGGATGCCATGGCTAGTCTATGTCAGGTCATCAGGATGATGACTAATAATGGTTTAATTTGGTAATTAGTACCAAGTTTTGAGTATGGAAAACTCGGATGAGATAAGCAATAGTCTCGATGCTATTAATGCGACAAAAGCAAATAATGTCTCAAACGTAAACCTCAATATTAATGGAGTTAATCTCCAAGCAGTGGTTAACGCAGCAGTTTGAAAGGCCAAGGGAAAAGGTCATGAAACAACCCAAAGAGCCGAATGCTTCTCGCTCTAAATTTCATCCAAAACCACGTTCAAATGCTCATGAGAAGAGCTTTGTTCACACTTCGGATATGAAGGATGAACCAAAGGAGGAGGATAACTCCCAGAAATCTAAGAAAGAGAGCAAGTACCGGCTTAATAAAAAGCAACGAAAGTGTAGTAAGAAGCCTGTATGTAAGAATTACTATAAAAGACACTAGGGACAGTGTCGAATAGAACCATGACCAAAGCAGTATGACATCTGCTAAGGAACAGGTCATCATTTCCCAGGAATGTAGGGACATAAAGAATGCAGTCTATCACGGCTGTGGTGAGTAAGGCCGCATCGGAACTAGATTCCATAAAGCTGCCAAAGAAGGTGCAGCTAAGCCTGGAAAGGCTAAAGGAAGAAATGCCTGAACTCACCTGATGAATGCCAAAAGGCAGTTCACGATGTCATCAAGTACATCCCTTATCATTTACCAATGATAATTTCTGCTAAGTGTCCTGATTTAATACAGGCAATAATAAATCTTCATAAACCATAAGCTTAGCAAACTTTTATATTATCCACAAGGTATAACTCACCAAGGAAACCATAGTAACCGATTCTTCTAGTATCGGCAAGGAATCCTTCCGAAAAATCTAAGAGTACTCTTTCTTCGCATAGAGTATGACAACATTTGTTATTTTAATTATTTTTCTCATTGTTTTTCTATCGCCTGCGAATGCCAAACTATGTTTGATAAAAGTACCATATGAGGATTGGCGTATCCTAGTGTGTCCCATAGATTACTTCCATGCCTGATCAGTATGGAGGTTTAATACATGGAACCCCTGAGATATCCCAATGGTCATATTGTACTAAAGTCGACTAGTAGTATTCAAAGAAGATATCCAGAATGGAATTGTCCAAGTAAATGTTCCCGATTAAGGAATTCGTGGACTTATGACATAAATGTGTCACTTATTTGGCACGAGCAAGGATGGCTGAACTGGAGCCTGAGATTGGGAAAATCTCTGTAACCTCCTTGTATCTTGATTATCTTCTCCTAAGACTACCCCGTTTACCTCCCGAGAGACAAGTAGAGTTAAGATTAACATCCCGCTTTGGGTTAGAGTGTTGTAAGAACTCCATGCTGATTATGGAATAACCGAAAACTTGATTAAGTAAATTTTAAGATAGGAGATTCATATAGCCTAACTCGAGATTCTGAGAGTTTGATATTGTTGGGTAAGAAAGACGGTTCATTTTGCTTATGCATACATTACCGCAACCCTAATTAGGCAACGATTAAGAATTGCCTTCAGCTACCCAGGATCGTCGAATTGTTCGACTAACGACAAGGATTTGCTATTCCTTAAAATTAGTTAAGTAGTGGTTGGAATAACCATCTCACCTTAAGATAAGCTTTTATATAATAGTTGATATGTAAGCATCAAGGCTGCTCCCTTGGAGACCTTGTAATAAGGGAATGTTAAACATCTATTGTTAGGACAATAGATTGGTAAGCCCACTTATCAGGATCTGAAAGTTACATTAGAAACAACGAATAAGATCATACAAACCCCTAATTATCTATAAGTTGCCATTATTCGGCAGAAAATCAAGGATTAATGGAAAGTAGTAACCTTCCTAAATTCTTGTTAAGAATAAAGTTCAACAAAGGATATCACCCAGGAAGGGTGTACCAAATTGTTAAATTTTCAGGCTAATTAAGCTCTGAAAATATAGAATCATTCGAAGGAAATCGAATATATCAAGATCAAGTATCTATTAAGCTAAAACCTATTTAAGGAGCTTGGCAGAGCTCGCAATACAATGCACACTAGTGACTGAAGGAGGTGTCTCGCCAATAAGTCAAGAAGCACTATCACATAATGATATACATATCTATGATATGATGAGCAACCTGTGTTGATTGAGGATCGACAGGATTAGAAGCTCCAAAAAGATACATGTACCTATTATAAAGGTCAATTGGAATGCCATTGAGGCTCAAAGGTACTAGGGAAGATTAAGCCCAATATAAGGCAGAAATTACTTCCTTTACTTTAACAAATCTCGAGGTTGAGATTTCTTTTAAGGGGGTGAGGATGTAACACCTCGAAAATTCACGTCCTATAATGTATTGACACGTGTCATAAGCTTGAACGTGTGAAAGAATACTCTAGAGGGACTAAAGTTGACAAATAAAGAAACTATGTGAATATACGGGTTCTAAATGTCAACAGTGAATAAATATACTTTACAATAACCCTACATGATGTTGATACCATCAGACGAATAAATCATGGATCATACGAGGCTAAAAGTGAGAGATTACAAACTACAGGGGTTAAATGTGTCAACATGTTTAAGTTATACCTCTGAGTGACCTTTTAGCAAAACCCGAAGCTTTGTAACGATTAATTATGCTCACTAGAATGCGTGATAAAAATTTCACCAAGTTTCGTTATCGTATGAGAAAGTTATGATCAATTTCGTGTACGAGGGGTTAAAGCGTCAACGTTGAAAGTTTGGACCTTTCGGGTGACAATAAAGTTAACCGGGGACTAAACAAAGTGGGTAAATGTCTTAAAGCCCTTATATGTCAATTTAGAGGGTTCAAAGTGCAAGAAAATAAGTTAATTGACCTTTCGGAGGACCAAGAGCCAAGGATGCAAACTGAAAAAGAGATTGTTGGCCCTGATGACATGCTTGCGCACCTCAACACCAATACCCTTGCGGTGCGCAAGGTATGCCCAGATGCGGAAAGTTGGCTGTTGGCTGTTTTAAACGTTGCAACTGATCTTTAAACGATTTTCCTCATCTTGCTTGGCCCCTAAACAACCCCTAAATATCTAGGATACCTGTGGGAATGTTATGGTCAGTGGTAGACTTAGATGTCAACACTTTGTGGTGTCTTGGGCACTATATAAAGCTCCTAAGTGCAACCATTTGATCATTCATCTCTTGTGCAATTCTAGAGCCTTTGGGAGCTTAAGAGCAGACACAAGACCTTCCTAATCAAGCATAGGACTTCAGTAAGTTTGCTAATCCTTCCTTAGTTAAGTTTTTGCTTAGTTTTAGCTTAAAAGTCAAACCGTCGTAATTAACGGTTGACTTTAAGATTAATCACTAATGGTCCAGTGATTAGTCGAATCAAAAGTAGTTATAAGTTGGTAATTATGTGGGTAATAAACCCTTAAAAGGGTTCCCCTGATTCCCACTCTAACTAGGTCAAATGTCGGGTCAAACTTGTAATTAAAAAGTCAACAGAATGTTTAATTTACAATTTATGCATGATTAGCAATGTAGAACACATACAACCTGTTTGATCATTTATATAACTTGGTAATTAGTGTAAGAACATGTCTAAACATGTTCAACCCGACAATTTACTGTTTAGACCCGGTTCGGAACCGAAAGTCGCAAGGCTTTGACTTTTGCTTTGACTTCAGTTCTGACCCGTTTTGGTATGATTTAGAAATACCTAAGAGCTTCATTTGGACCAGGTTACATGCTAGTATAACCCTCTGTGATTATACACCTCGGATCATTAGTTATCCAATTAATACGCATGATTCCGTTAATTGCTCATATGTTGACCATTATGCACTTTTCACTTTAAAACGTGATTTGTGAAAATGTAAAAGTGTAGAAACCTTAGTTACTGATATATAAACTTGTATGCAAAGTTTGACCTCAGTTTGAGGTGTAGATTAAGAGTTATGCTCGTTAGCGTAAAATTAAAACTTTATGTTAATAAAACGACATAATTAGCGTATGGCCTATTTAAGCCTACTTTTTGATATCAAACTTATTACCCACTGATGTAATATATTATTTTGGGATTTTTGAAGATTTTTAATTAATTTTAGGCTGAGCATGACTTATAGTCGTAGGCTTAATCCGGTAATTGTCGGTTTTGCCCTTAAGGGCTATAAAATGAGTTTTACATATCTAATTGACTCCAAACCTTTTGATACTTATTTTAAATAATAAATAAATTATTTTAAGCCTTCTGGAATAATAAAAATATCAGCCTTATGTATCGAACCCGGAAATGGCTTCTAATCGCCTTATTAAGCGTTTTTAACGCATAGTATGTACTAAAACTATTTTAAACATACGAGGGTTGATACCTACTGATATTTGAGGTAAATTATAATATTTTAACAGTAAGCAAAAGTTGTTTAACTCAGACTTCAGTTTTGAGCCTTTCGACTTATGTGAAATTACTAAAGTGCCCCTACGGTGCATAGTTTGGTTATATTTGATAAATTTCACATATCTACTTTACCCTACTGTTATAACTTATCAAACTAAGTATTTTCGCTGATTATATCAGACCTGTAACTCAGGTTAATACTTAAACTCTTTTATAATCTTTTAAATGACCAAACTACCCCTACGGGGCATTAGTTTGTGTTTAAATTCGTTTCGGGCATAATAAAAGACTACTTACTGATGTCGCAACATATTTGAAGCATATTAACTTAGGAAACCTGTAAATGGCTCATATGAATACCCGTTACGCTTATTACGCGTTCGGTTCGGTTTATGTAACTAGTTTACATAAATTAGCCGAAACGGGTCAAACCTTATCGGTTTTATCTCAAAATCCAGAATGTGTATGAAATACCCATATTAAGCAAGTCTTTGAACTTGTCGGGTCTAAATCACATTCTATCCGGTCTTCGCATTAATCACGCGTACGAACCGTATCTTTGAAACTAACCGGTCTAAGCTTAAGCTTAATTAAAGACCCGTTAGGAATCTAATAGGTTATTAAAAACCTTCGTTCCAGATTAGGAGCCCAGTAAAAGCTATCTGTACTTGCTGATTTGATATACGGCTGGGATTGAATTTATATTTAGCTCAGGTAAATACTTTTAACTTATTTTCCCTATACGGGCTTGGGTTACGGTATATAGAATACCGCTTGATCGGGCATCAAATCTTCCATCGTTGGGTGGTTAATTGAATAATTTGATTGGCTCGTTTAAACAGTCTTGTTTACTTAAAGCCTTTGGGGGGTTAATGACCATGTCCCGGATATCCTTGGCATCATTCATGAAATGGCCACGACCTAAGCACGGGGTGTAGGCGTACACCTGACAGCTGCATATGTAAAAACTGGTATCCCACTTAAAGGAATTAGCCTTGTGGGCATTATACCTGTGGTGTGTCTATTGATCTTTAACCCGGTACGTCCGGGCTACTGAACGCATAAGGAACATGTAATTCGTTCACAAGATTATATATTTAAATAATTCTCCCAAGTTACAAAAGATTAATTTTGCCTCTGTGCATTTTAATCAAGTATAAAAGATTAATTTTGCCTCTGTGCATTTTAATCAAATTATAAAAGATATTTTGTGCCACGTGCAGCCAAATCAATTTTCTTAAACCATTTTCAAAATGAGTCAGTTAATTGTATTTACCAGTGTAAACTGACGTATTTTCCAAAAAGGCTAAATGCAAGTACTATACGTAATAGGCTGGCTACTCCAGGCATCAATAATCAAGTCTCGCAAGCTTTAGATGTTAAAGTCTGTTGAACGATATTATCTTTCTGTTAAAGATCCGTCTGTGGATCCATCTTACGTTCCGTTGTAATATTTGATATTACTTTGAATCGGGTTGTAATATATTTTATCTTTCATTTGCTTCCGCTGTGCATTTAAATATTGTGTTGTTTGACTATGATGTTGCCAACCACGTCACGATACTCCCCACCGGGCCCACCGGTGACACGTGGAATTTGGGGTGTGACACGACTACACCACAATAATAAAGTAATCAATTTCAAAATGCAAATCCAAACAACCCCTGGAAATGTTATGTAAATATTGACATAATTTTAGTGTAGAAAATATAGACAAAAGAAAAAAAAAAAGAACGGATGAAATGAAAAAAAATCTACAGATTCAAAATCATCTATTTCTCGTGACTGCCAACGGCCAACCTAAGTAGGATATTAGTTGAGTTTTAGTATCTTAAGTATTATAAATGTTTCTTTTAAAGATTTGATAGGGAGATATAGTTGACTTTATTTGTTCGATTAGTGTGTATGTTTTGCTGGATCGATTCAAAGAAGGTATTCTTCAAGTATTGTACTATTCGGGGATCTGATGATTTTGCCTTTTATTTTATGAATATGCGTGTTGATATGCAGGAGATTATGTTATACGATTTTTTGTTGGTGTTGTTTGATAGATCAGAGCGACTGATTGATTTTGTGGAAGGGATTGTTGATCTAGGATGATTGTTTAAGACACCAGTGAATGTTTTGTTAGGATCGGAGGCTCACATGATTGTGCTAGTTTGTGTAAATTGAACAGTCAATGAATATGAAAACGTGTTAAGTGCAGCGGAAATGAACAACAAACTTTATAAACACAATCAAAGAGGAAAATAGTTTGATAAACACATGATTTGCATTAGTCGAAAGATTACTAAGTCAATCAAATGATTACAAAGCATGATTACAAGCTAAGCTCCCCCTCAGCCTGATACCCCAAGGATGGTTGCACACAAGATGAAAGGATTGGACTAGAGGAGAAGAACTCGCTCAATCAATCAAATGTAACAGTACAGAGTACTGTTACATTTATAGGCAAACCAAACCACTGGTGTACCTCAGCTGACGTCACCATGAAAGTGACGTCTAACAGCCTAACAACCTGTATCTACTGTCCTTACACAAACACTGCTAAACCTAACCACTGACTACACATAAAACATATAATTCACTAAACAGCTGCTCTCCCTTTATGTCAGTGCTTTACTCAAGGTTGATCAGTCCTTGACTGGGCAGTGTTGTGTCATCAGCAGTTTGTACCAGCAGTGCTTAGTTTCCAGCAGTCTTTAAGCTTCATCAGTAGTTATGCTGAGCAGCAGTCGTATCCGGGCAGTGGATATAAGTCCATCAGCTGTTGTAATCACTTTCAAGGGGAAAGCTTAATGCAAACTGCTGCTTATTATGAATCCACTGTTGTGACCTGGTTTTGGCTTTACATTATCTGTTCCTCTGGTAGGGTTCAATCCCAACATGTTTGCCTGCCCTTTGAATTCAGGGGTGGACCTAATGTAGGTCCAAGCGTAGCCCGGGTTACGGCTCAACTTTTTTCCTGTAGTGTAATTTTTTTTTCAATTTTTATACTAAGGATACCTCTAAACAACTACTAGGACACCCCTCAAAAAAAATTTACAAACTAATAATAAGCTCAAATAATACTGATTATATTAGCCCAAATAACCAAATGATAGCCCAATAGTAATACATTAGATTAGCCCAAATAACCAAATAATAGCCCAATAGTGTATTAGATTGAATGGGCGGCAGATTGAATGATTTAGGGAATTCCACACACGATAAATGGTACAAAACGAGCATTAAATGCTTTAAGACAAATGGGTTTGAGCCGATGTTGGAAAAAAGTGACTTCCTTTTATAAAAAAAATACGACATTACAATGTTGGACATGATGGAAAGTTATGGTAATCCAAGAAACCAAAAGAATGTCATTACAAATCGACATCATTTTGAAGTTGTCATTTTTAATGAGGTTTTGGACATGCAAATTCAAGAATTAGGAAAACGATTTAGTGAGGTAACAACTAGTTTGATAAAAAATATGTCGGGTTTAAATCCTTCTAACAGTATTTCTAAGTTTGACCCATCGAAGATATTGGCGTTTGCTAAGATGTACCCGGATGATTTTACTACACAAGAAATAGGGAGTCTTTTGGGTGATATTGAGTCATTTCGTCACACAATAAGCGATGATGATAACTTTGAAAACTTGAATGAAATAAGCGATCTTGCGCGTGTTATGGTTGAAACGGGAACGCATAGTTCTTGTCCTTCAGTTTATCGGGTAGTTAAGCTAGCTTTGCTTTTACCTGTTGCAACCGCAACCATTGAAAGATGTTTTTCGAAATTGAAGCTTGTCAAGACGGATTTACGCAATCGAATTAGCCCGGAATTTTTTAACAATGTTATGGTTTGTGCGGTCGAAAAGGATTTTTTACGTGAAGTAAAAGACGATGATGTGATGGAACGATTTCAAGCTATGAAAAGAAGAAGAAGACAAACCTATTAGGTATTTGTTTTACTTTATTTATTTATCGTTTTTTTTTGTTTTAATATTGTATGATTACACGGTAATTTTTTTTTTTGGGATAACCCTAAGTTAATGTTCTAGTTCCGCCACTGGTTGAATTGAATGTTTATCAAGTATGCCATGAAGGGAAGATGATTCTATGTTTTTTTTTTCAAACCTTGATGATTTTACAGTAATCTGAAAGTTGTACAATCTTCTACTTCATCAAATATAAGAGAGGCAATTCATGGGGAAAATTCTTTAGGTCACTGTTGCTTGAAATCAAAATTTCTAAAGAGAAAAGGGTTTCAATCTTTGAAAGCTTTATGTGGTCATATGGCATGTCATTTTGAAAAAAAGATGGAAACTTTACATATTATGATCATTCTTGGACAAGTTAGAATCTTGATCATGAGGAGAAGGTAATTATGGACAGTCCTTTGGACACTAAAGAACCAGAGTTTCAAGACTTGACCCGTGTGACAAGATCCAAGTTCCAGCAACTAGGGTGGTGTTAAAATGATATTAGAAACATCAGACAACAACACCGTTTTGGAGATAAAATCGTCTTCAATAGACATGATGAAATATAGTAAAAAAAATCAAGTGTTTTAGATGTTGATTGATCGCGAGGCCCCGTCATGTTCGGATATGAATGATTTTAATCTCCCAGCTCCATAAGAAGACTAGAGTCAAACGAGTGAAACAGGTGAACCGGCAAAAAAATTTGAAATATATTATTATTATTATTATTATTTTATTTTTTTTGCATATTTCTCATGATATGAAACTTATAGAGGTTAAAGTTGCATTTTTTGTTATTTAAATTGTTGCTATGTTTCTTAAAACGTGTTCAAACTTCAAGATCTTTGAGTTAAGTTATCAGATCTTTTCTAAATGTTTACTTAATTCAAAATCATGTGATGTTTTTTGCTTTAAAGTTGCACTGATTTCTTGTTTATGGTTAGAAAACCAATAGGGAGGGGTTTCTTTTCTTTCTTTTTTGAAAACGGAGCATTTTATTGTTTTCCAAACACCGAAGCTCCCAAGCAAGGTGCTTTTGGAAGCTGGGCTACAACAGCAAAAGAGTGAGATACATAAATAAATCCAAGTTACAACAAGCCTCATGACTACATTTGATATGGGTAAACAAATAACATTCTAGAATTTGAAGTAAAAATAATAAGGTTTGACCCATTTCGGTAGACTTACGTAAACTAGTCATATAAGCTGAACCGTACGCGTATAGGTGATATCAGGTAACCGGATGAGTCATGAACAAGATCTATATGCTAATATACTTTAATAAGTTGTAATATCAGTAGGATATCAACTTATATGCCCACGAAGGTTTTAAAATTAAACTATGCCTCATAAGGGCGTTTTAGTCATTAAGTGACGTATTAAAGGAACTTGCATATAAACTGATGTTATGTATATGATCATTCTGTAAAAATATATTTATGATATAATATCAGTAAGTAATCAAACATACGTGAGTTTTATGATTTAAGACCAAATTATGCACCGTAGGGGTATTTTGGTCATTATGTACATATTTTGAGAACTTATTTAGAAATCTTAGTTATGATCATGTACCTACTGTGAAAACATTTTAAATAAGTTAAAATATCAGTAGTTATCAAGTTTTAATTGATGGTTATGGTTTAAAACCATTCTATGCGCCAAAAGGGCGTTTCGGTCATTAAATACCGACATTAGCGATTTTTAATCAAAACTCAGCTTATGAATAGATTTGATATTCCAAAATATGTTAAGTATGATATTACATCAGTAGGTAATGAGTTTGATATGATAAATTATGTTTAAAACCATTCTAGGTGCCGAAAGGGCACTTTGGTCATTATTTAACATAATTTACGATCTCATATGAAACTCAGTTTATGACCAGTTTAATAACATCAAAATATGTTAATTACATTAAAATATCATTAAGTAAGTCATTTGCAACTTCATTGTCGATTAAAACCTTATTTATTGCAAAAAGGGCATTTTGGTCAAAGTTGGCATAATATATAGAAACTGCATAAAACTCAGAATCTTATTATGATCATGTAATGTAACCTCAGGGGGTTATTCTACATTAAATTACAATCATAATGCAACCTTAATTCAGTAGGTATCCAATCTAAATCGGGTCAAAATCAAAAGTCAAAGTAGAAGTCAAACTTCGCGACTTTCGGTTAAGACCGACCTTAAAACTGGAATTGACGAGCTGAACATGTTCCCGCATGTTCTAATAATTATTACCAACTTGTTTAAGTGTCAAAATATATTTTAGAACATCTATATAATTAGATTATAACATTTATGAAATCTGACTCGTTTGACTTTTTAAACATTAAAACTTTGACCCGTCAATTGACCTAGTAAACGTGATTTTCAGCAGGTGCCCTTTTGAGGGATTAACACCTACCTAATTATGATTACGTAGCCTTGTTCGACACGGACAATGGCTGGACTATAAAGGTCTAAACTAAAAGTCAAAGCAATTATCAAAATTGCTTGACTTTTGGCTTTAGAAGCCTATTAAACGAAAATGCAGGAGGAAGGGTCACTTTCCAGTGAACCTTGGACAAAATAGGAATTGATTAGGAAGCTCTTAAGGACCAGGAACCTCCAGAAGTGAAGAGAGAAGTATTTTTTAGAAGGTGTAAGTTTTTGTGAAGGAATAAGGCATCTATTTATGGTTGTGGAGGTTCCAAGGGATGATCACAGGTGTTATGGAGGGTTAGGAGATCATCACACATGTCCTAATACGTGTCTATTGCAGCCATGCAGCCCATGGTTTTGAGAATTGGTGGTTTTGGTGTTTTGCTTGGGCTGCACACAAATTTCAGTCGCTAGGCAGGCTTTGCGGACCGTAAAGGGTCTCGGCCAATAATTTAAATTATGTAACTTGATACCTTTGGCCCCTCAACTTTATATATTATCATAATTATTCCCTTTTGTCCAACATTTGGCACACATGAGGGTATGACTGTATAGCATCAAGCTCGCGGTTCGTTAAAGGGTCACTCAGAGGTATAAATTAACATGTTGGCACCTTTAGTACTCCCAATATCAAACTTTCATATGAATTCACAAATGGTCCCTCTCGTCCAACAAGTGGCTCATTTGAGAGTACGAACACCGTAAAGGGTCACTCAAAGGCATAGTTTCAGCATGTTGACACCTTTAGTCCCTCCACAATCATACTTTTCAAAATTGGCAAAATTAGTCCCTCCCAGCCAACATTAGCCATAAATAGGAATAAGGACACGTGTTAGTACATTACTGGACACGATTTTACGAGGTTTTACACAGTCAATCAAGCCTAAAAACACTTATAGAACACTAATATGATGTATTTTAAGCAAAAACATAAAAGCCTCGGGTTTTCGTTGCCGGTGGGTTCGTTTTTCAAAAACGTGAAAAACCTCGTGAAAAAAAGAGTTTGTTTGGCGAACCGGGGGCACGTTTATGACCCGATAACGAGCCAAAACGTTAAAACACAGTTAATACTCATTCCTTGGGCCTCATACCGCCTTTGACCAAGTCAAAGGAGTTCTAAAACCCTCCCACAAGTTTCGATCGGACCTAGAGCATGATATAACATGAGTTATTGATTTTTTAACCAATTTTCACACATCCTTTCACCTTTTTAAACACACACAATCAAGTTCCAGCAAATTACCAGCCATTTCAAGGCTTAAAGTGAAGGTATAACAACGTTTCATAAGTGTTTTCAAATCCTTTTCATGATTAAAACTTGATTTAAAAAAAGGAACTAATTGATCTATAAAAGCTTATTATTCTTGACATTCAAAGGTTTTTATAACATGGATATGATGTAACAAGATGGTACTTGGTGTTTGATCATGTAAAAACATGGATTATGGATCAATAACACAGCCTATTCGAAAAAAACCGAACAAATCAAACTCTAAGCGAAAAAGAATGGATACAAGGCTTGATTAATGGGATTGAATGCATATTTGTTGTATATGATGTATATGTACTGTACAAGAAAGGATATAGGCTTCGAAAGCACAAGAATCGCTTGAAAAATCAAGAATCGCAAGGTATACCATCCGAAAACTGAATTTAGGGGTTACAAAACTATTTATAGCATAACGTTTTTCGTGGGTAATTTTTGGACTTGAAATTTGACAGGCTGATCATAAATGGTGAAAATAAGTTCCTTGTAAAATTTGGTAATTTTTAGAAATTTTGCGAATTTTTAGTAAATTTTATCGTTTTTAATGGAATTAATTCGGGAAAAATACCAAACTAAGCAGTAAATCACTGAAATTTGCAAAGATGTGGGGTTGACATGGGAAATATCATGGAAAAATTCGGAGTTCATTGGCTGAGTTTGAATACGATTTTAAAAATCAAGTTATTGCGAAGTTTCGGCTGCCGGAAACTCAGTTTAGAAAATTTGGAAAAATCTAAAATTTTCCCGGAAGTTCCTAGACTTATAAGATGGCTTCATTAAACTACTGGGAATATTTGAAAGTCGGATCATTGTGATCGCCAAATTATCGGTTAAATACAATTTTAAAGAGAATTTATTAAAATTAATAAATAACTTTAATAAATTATGAAATTATTTTTCCTAAAATATATATATATTTTTTTACAAGTTTATACAAAAATTTTTGGAATTTTAGTACTTATATTTAAATGGGAAATTAAAATACTTTAATCCTCATAAAACCGGCAAAATAACCGTTTAACGAACCTGCCGGGAATTGTGGACTGTCCAAGGGCTTAATTGGCGATATTTGGAAAGTCGGAGTAACTTTGGACTATTCCTGGATAAACGGGTAATTGGGGGATATTACATGCAAGTTTGGGGATATCCCCGACAACGAAAACCCAAATTGCAATTTGGACAACCTAGACACGGGTAACACCCGAACTTTCTTAATAAACAACAAATCATTTTACAATCTAAACAATATGGGACGTTGTGTATGATCGATCATGCTCTCGCCTGAATATTTAGAACAACTAACCTTGACCGACACGCAAAACGGTGCACGGAAGCCAAACACAATTCTAACCATAAGGCAATACCCATCGCCCTACTGTTATGCTATAAGTCCATTCTCAGATGAATATTCTCTTCCAAGCGTAAGATATAGCAAATACTGACTTGGGAACTATTTTCAGTAATTAACCCTACAATACTGACAATAGGTTAGAATAGAAGATATGCTACGCTTTTAGCATAATCGGACTACGCCATTACGTGAGTTTCCTTACGCCATTTTCAAATTGTTTTCCTGTTTTACATGGGGTGAATTGCATATTACATACGTACAAACTTGCACATGGATACATGACTTGATGTGAATTATCTAAGTTATACTAACACACGGAAAATCATCCCAAACATGAGCGATCAACTATAGGTCGATGGATATGTGAATAGTACTATTGGTCTAAGCAACCCAATTGAACTGGCACGGATGCCATGGGTTTTACTGCAATTGCACATGTCTATGCACTTATACTTAAGACTCCCTTGAAGGCAACCACTGTTCTAGGAAAAAGCAGACTGATGAAGAAGATGAGTAGAGGTTTGAATAATACAGAAAAGAGGCAATAAGGTGTCAGCTTGATTATCAAACTGATCATGCTGCTGATTTACTTGCTGCTAAACTCAAAGAAACACTTACAAAGTAAATCAGTAGACCACAATCACCAAACTCATCATTAATAAGTCTTGTCCCAAGAAAACCATCTGATCAAAAAATACTAAAGTGGAAGTCATCATCAGACACCCACGTATTGATTTTGATCAAGTCAGATGTTAATGTTGAAAAGCTTAAAATGGATGATGCATATGGTTTGAATGCATGTGGTCTCCTAGATCTTTTGAACCTTCAAATTGAAAGGGATGATGAAGAAGACATCATCTCCTTGGACTTTGAATTACAATTCAAAGGACAAATCCGGTAGATGTTGATGAGAAATAAAGATCAAGAATAAAGAAGAGTTTTGCCATCATCTATTTTAGGGGGAGATTGTTGGCTCATGTGGATCCCACCTTAAGAACAGATGATTGAAAGCCAAAACAATCTACAATCAATTGATCCTTCATAACAGTGCTTGAATTTATTCTTCTCCCAGTGGCAAAGGCATCAAACAACTGCTGCTTCAAAAGGTCTGCTACAAGCTAAAGTATGCTGATTCACAAGGTCTACTAAAGTAAACCGCTGATGAAGGCTAAAGTCAGCTGGAAGCAAAGGTCTGATCACCCTTTGATTATAGAAGACAAAGTCTGATGAAGAAGGTCTGTTGAGGCTCAACAGAGGATAAGGCTCATCAGACGTTGAATCAACAAAGGATAGATAACAGTGTTTCCAATGTAACAGTGTTTAGCTATAGCAGATATTAGAGGTTGTTATAGTTGTTAGATGTCATTGTCTAGGTGACGTTAGCCTACATTCCTCAGTGGTTTGCATTGTACTATAAATAGAACAGTGCATGTCCTGTTCTATTTATCACTTCATCACCTTGACATTTTGTACGAGCAAATTGTGTGATCTCAGGCTGAGGGGGAGTTTGTGTTCATGCATAGGTGAATCATTGTATTTTCAATCATTCAATTTAAAGTATTCATGATGAAAGAAATTCTCTGATTGTTTGTGATTTAAAGTTTACTTTCATTCCGCTCCATTTATTTCCATATTTGTTATCATCTTCCATTGTTCATCTTAAACATTCACAAACATTTCAAACTCAGATCCTAACAGATTGGTAGTCGACGATTGCTCCAGTGTTCTTCATATATAGTTCCAGGCAAGATCGCAATCAGTGATGAACGGAGGCCACACTAGTGGTAATAAGGAGTCTTGAGATAAGTTGTGAAGTTTAAAAAAGAACGGATTCGATATGAAACTGATCGTTGCTTCTTTCAAGCAATTTCAATATGATAATTTATTTGTTTTCCATTCTAAATTCAATAAACCAAATTTAGATTTCTTTACATTTGCATATAAATTGTAATTGACTAATCTATTGTGTATTCTATTATTATCATTTCTCAAACATATGGGTTTACCTATAATACCTTATTAAGTAAACTGCGTTTTTTACCATTTTGGTAATTTTACCATGTGTACAAGTTTTGAAGCGACATGTACAAGAGAGCCAAGCCATTTTAGAGGGGGTAAACTTGCACATTATCCAAAGATTTAAGACACTTTAGGGGCATTTTGGGATTTCAACACCTTTGTAACCTATAATTAAAATGACATGTGAAGTGTCTCTAATCTTTTACCATTTTCTTGCCTTCATACCCCTCTATAATTCTTTCATCACTAAATGCCATAAAAAACCGTCTTGAATTGTTCTAAAAAGCCAGCCAAGCGAAATTTATCATTTATTCAATTAAATACATGTCAATTGAATATCAGTAACTGTGAAACCATTCATCATCCAAACGTACAAAAACAAAGACTACATCTTCCCAAATCTTTCACCTAGGGTTCCGATTCTCTTTTGGTGGTTGCTGCTAAGAGCTCAACTGATGAGGATCTTAGTGGTTCGGTGAAGGCCCTCAATTTTGTGATCAGGTAATAAGTGGATGATAATTATACCTTCCATTTCTTGATTATTGGGAATACGATCTTTGTTTGTGAATAAAATGCTACTAATTTGCTATTGTTGAATTTATTGTGATTTTATATTCTTGTCTTGGTTTGAATGTTGGTCTATTCAAATTCTGATGCTATAGCATTTTTCAGAACTTGGATTGGTTCATAACAATTTATGATTATATCTTGAGAATTTTAGTCATTTAATACTTTTTTAAATCGTTTCGTTTGATCCGTACCTATATCTTTCAAAACCCGTATTGGATCAAGCAAAAATGACCTTTCAAACAAATTGTTCCGGTTGATAAATGAAGAAGGTTCATTGACTTCGTCATTTACTTTCCAATTTATTTGTTCTGCTTTCCATAATCACTATTTGATGATAATACTCATGTCAAGTAGTTATCTTTGTTTAGATTTATGATTATTTTCATATTAATTTTTCTGATGTTTTCTTTCAATGACAGAAAACATGAGTAAAGGATTGATCTTCATATGCAATGGATTTCTTATGTGACCCAGTGTCACCGACCAAAAGCCACCAGGTAGGTAAAGGTTTATCACTTAAAAGCAAGAAGACAAATGGCTAAAAGTGTTGGTCAGATTTATCAACTTTGAATTTTGGAAAAGGAACATTTGGTTAAAAGAGGTTAGGTGTGTTGTGGAAGATATTTTTTTTTGTTTTGAAAGGAAAACTTCATTAGAAACAACCAAACCCGAAACCCGGGCAGGCCGAAACAAACAACAAAACTTACATAATTACAAATTTACACCAATCCGACCAAGCGATGGGATTGTTCTTGGATCTATTTTTATACCACAAAAAGCCTAACGATCTAACTTCACTAAACACGCTCTCCACCTTAGCTTCAACCCCTGAAAAGATCACCCTGTTCCGTGTCGACCACAAGCACCAACAAGCAGTGATAATTTTCCCGTGAACCACATCTTTCACTCTATTGACAATGTTTTTATCATGATGGATCTCCAGTAAATCCTTGAAGGAGAAGGCGAATATAGGCGGAATTTGGCACCAACGACTTATTTTTTGCCAAAGGATCACAGCCGTAACACACGACGTAAAGAGGTGTTCAACCAACTCGTTCTCCGTCTTGCACAGCGGGCAAATACCATCTCCTACATCAACACCCCTTTTACGCAAAGCATCCGAAGTCGCGATACGGTTCAACTCCTCTCTCCAAGCAAAGACATTGCATTTTTTCGGCACCCATCTACACCATTCCATAATATAGAAGTTCCTGCTACCAACTATACCATCCAAAACCTTTTTAACGAAACTAACGGTGAAATAACCCGACCGATCCGGAGACCAAACCCAATCATCATTCTTATCACATAAAGTGACCTGAGATAGCGCAACCAACAAAGAATCCAGCTCACTTTTTTCGATTTCCAAATCAGGGTCATGCTTCCAAAGCCAGTCACCACTTATTCGGTCCTGAACAGAGCACGTTTTGACCATCTCAAAAGCGAACAAATTGGGGAAGACCTCCTTAAGAGGAATATCTCTCAACTAAGGGTCCAACCAAAATAAAATTTTATCCCCCCTGCCCACCGATCCCCTAAAATACCCTTGAAGCCGCAAGTTGTCGGAAAAGGGTTTATTGATAACTGAGTAGATATTGTTCCAAACTCCTCCTAAAGATTTCCTAACAGGAAGAAAAGACCATCCTGCTCCACCAGAGTGGATATCATCTACCACCTTAACCCAGAGATTATCACTTTCTTTCTTGTACCTCCAACCCCATTTGCGTAGAAGCGCCCAGTTGACATTGTTCAGCTTACTAATCCCCAAACCCCCCAACTTGATAGGAAAAGAAAGTCTATCCCATGCCACCCAGTGTGTTTTCGTTCCAAGTCCTTAACCACCTTCACATGAGCCTTATAAAGCGAGAAGTAATAGTTAGGGAGACTCACCAGAACCGAGCGGATGAGAGTAATTCTTCCTCCAATAGTGTAACACCCCGTGTTTCGAAAGTCAAAGTCAAAGTCAAGTTTGACTGTTTTAGCTTCTTTGACTTATAGAAAATCTATCTTTTTTATCGCGTTAGTTGTATTATGTGGAGTACTTATTAATACTCGAGGTTTAATCGCTATTTATCGCATGTTTATCGCTTATCGCAATCGCACTCGCAACTCGAACTTACGCGTTTTGGTTATTGTTTTATATGTGTGTGTGCCCCTTTATGTGTTACTTGTGCATGGTTACTTATGTTTATGTGGTGATCAATCGAAGACGCAATCGAAACTCTATCGCAATTGAATCGCAAAAGCTAAACGAACACGAAATAAGGATGCTTGTATGATAGATATAGTAGTTGGGATTAAAAGTAATTTGACTAGGAAACTCTATCGCATCGCAACGCTCGCAATCGTAATCGAAACGGCAAAACTCGTCGCACCGAACACTCGAACCAAGTGACTGATTGAACCAAGTGACCAGCCGATCGATCGAGCAGCCGCTCGATCGGCCAGCTGTTCGACCAGGCTGCCACTCGATCGGCCAACCCCTTTCTACTTCGGGAAACCCTATAAATACCCCCTGTCCACATCAAACTTACCACTTTTGGCATCTCTCGTCCGACCAGCTCTTCTTGCTCACCTTTTCTTCAATTTCTCACGATTCCGGTAAGTTTTCAACCTAATCTTTGTACTTTCTTGATCTACACGCACTCCTACACCTTTCTATCTTTTGAATCTTAACTTTTAACCGAGAAATTACTAGATTTGAGGTGTTCTAGGATGACGTCATCATGGTATTCTTGAGAACTTCATGTTTGACTTCAATCCACCAAGAACAACTTAGATCTGAACGATTTCCACACTAATAAACAAAGATCTTTCATAGATCTAAGCATATTCAAGGTGAAAAATGATTGAAAGATGGTTTCCAACTTTCTTTCAACTCTTTTACACTCAATGCACTCAAAAACCGATAGAATCAGAGCTTGTACAATCTTCTACTCATTCTTGTGGTTGTGATTGGTTCAAGGTCTGGATTCTATCCATGAGACTACCGATTTCGGGTTAAACATGGAACACCGTCTCGAACAGTTAACTGGTCGGATTTGGGTGATTCCTATCCGATCAGGAGTACCAAGTATTGACGACGTTTCTGTTGCTTAACACGTTATCAAAACATCTCGATAAAATGACAAACTACCAAATGACCAAGGAACAAGACGACCGGGACACCAGAGCGGAGTGCCGCCCGATCAGACTGCTGTTCGATCGGATTGGCACCCGATCGAGTGGTCACCCGATTGACTTGCACCCTGGCCCCACACTCAACTTTTACTTTCAAACTTTGAGGGATGAACATTGAACGGAGTGCTGCCCGATCGGATTACCACCCGATCAGACTACCACTTAACCATGTAATGATCAGACTTCAATACTTAAACAGTTTTCAACATGTTCAATGCACCTGAGTTGCCACCCGATCGAACTACCATTTGATCGAGTGACAAACTGCGAGAACTTGTTCCCACTAAAGTGTCTAACCGATCGGGTTGCTGACCGATCGAACGGTCGTTCGATCGATCGACCTGAAAGGTAGAGATACTCCTAAGTTTTCAAAATGCTACAACGAAAACTTCAAAAGTCAAACCATCATACACAAACACATCCTTCTCAAAGGAAGAAACAATCCACTCGAAAGGTCACCCGATCGGATGACTATTCGAGCGGACTGCCACCCGAGCGACCGGCTAACCGACCGGACTACCATCCGATCGGACTACTGATCGTCCCACTGTCTCTTGTTTCATTTTACGCATCGCTTATCGTTATGCTATCAATCTGTTCAGGCTAATTTTCGCTCTAAGCGCTCCCTTCAATCCACCAATCGCTGTGAGTATACTCGAACCCTTTTTGCTTTGTGCACTTTTGGGTGTTACATACGTTACTTATTCAGAATCACATCGAACACACTACGCAAATACTTTAAACGCTAACCGTTACTGCATGTATTACGTGACTAAATGAATGCTTGTTTGTTATGTTTACACATGGAATGTTGTCTACCTGCCTTAGTGACGGTAGTACTATTAGTTTGGACTCAGCACCTGTTCACTCAGGGGTTGCTAAGGACAATTAGTTACATGGCTCATAGTGGTGAGTGTGTATTACGAACTGCCTTGGGCAGTCAACCCACAGTCATTGGTATCGATGGGTTCATGTCGATAACTAACATGCCTCATTTCATTCTGTGTACGTGTTGGTTATGCGTAAACGATTTCGAACATTATTATATCTATTAAACTTGTATGCTCACCTTTACACTATGTGTATTGACTTTTACTTTAACGTATGTGACAGGTGCTTAGGATGTTTACATGCTTTGCTTGCTATGAAATCGAGGCTAGGAAAGACCAAGATCAACAATAAAGTGTCTGTAATAGAAATCTGAGTTGTCGAAACAGAACAATTTGACTAGATCTTGTCTGTAATAATTATGTTATCTTTTATTGTAACACCTCGAAAATTCGCGTCCTATAATGTATTGACACGTGTCATAAAATTTGAACGTGCAAAGGATTACACTAGAAGGACTAAAGTTGACAAACAAAGAAACTATGTGAAAATAAGGGTTCAAAATGTCAACAAGGGATAAATATACTTTTCAGTAACCCTACATGATGCTCATACCTTTAAACGGATGAATCATGGATCATACGAAGCTAATTGTGAAAGAAAGTGAGAGATTACAAACTACAGGGGTTAAATGTGTCAACATGTTTAAGTTATACCTCTGAGTGACCTTTTAGCAAACCCGAAGCTTTGTAATGATTAATTATGCTCACTAGAATGCGTGATAAAAATTTCACCAAGTTTCGTTATCGTATGAGAAAGTTATGATAAAATTCGTATTCGAGGGGTTAGAAGCGTCAACGATGAAAGTTATGACTTTTCGGGTAAACACAAAGTGACCAAGGAGCTCACAAAGTTGGTATAAGTCTTGGAGCCCTTATAAATCAATTTAGAGGGCTTATAATGCAAGAAATAATGTGAAAACGACGTTTGGAAGGACCAGGGACCAAAAGTGCAAATTGAGAAACCTGCTGACCAGGCCTTACGGACCGTAACACCAGGACCTTACGGTCCGTAAGCATTTGCCCAGCGACAGAAAACAGGCAGCTGCCTGTTCCAGCCCGTTCCACCGCCTCAAATCGCCATTTTTCGATTTTAGGGACTTGTTTAATGGTTCTAGGCTTTGGGGGGGGGGGGGCACTTGTATGAATCTTGGATCATTGGTAGACTTGTTTGGCATGATCTTGTGAGATCAAACACACGATATAAGAACCCACATTGTTGCACCATTTGATCATTCATTCCAAACTTCACATCTGAGGATTTCTGGAACTCAAGGCCACTTCCTAAGCATCTCTAATCGTCATTAGGACCTTGGTAAGTATTCTTAACCTTCCTTAATTAAGTTTTGCTTAGTTTATAGCCTTAAAGTCAAACCGTCGTAATTAACGGTTGACTTATTGATTAATCGCTAATGGTCCAGCGATTAGTCAAACTTAGGGTTGTTATAAGTTGGTAATTATGTGGGCAATAAACC
This sequence comes from Helianthus tuberosus, assembly GCA_030545235.1. Classification (NCBI taxonomy): domain Eukaryota; kingdom Viridiplantae; phylum Streptophyta; class Magnoliopsida; order Asterales; family Asteraceae; genus Helianthus; species Helianthus tuberosus. Next base: position 211,471,404 of record CM060423.1, read on the forward strand.
CTTAAAAGGGCACCCTCTGATTCCCGCTCTAACTAGATCATTTGTCGAGTCAAAGTTTATTGTAAAAAGTCAACGGAATGCTAATTTTCACATTAACGCATAATTAACAATATAGAAGACGTGTAACCTATTTTATCGCTCATATAACTTGGTAATTAGTATGAAAACATGTCTATGCATGTCCGACTCGACAATTTTCAGTTAAGGATCGTTTCGGAACCGAAAGTCGCAAAACTTTGACTTTTGCTTTGACGTCAGTTCTCACCCGATATAGATAGGTTTCGACATGCCTTAAAGTTCCATTAGGACCTAGTTACATGATAGTATAACCCTCTGCGTTTATACTACTCGAATCATTGATTGTCCGATGTTTCCGTTAAATGCCAAATGTTGACCAATATGCCCATTTGACCTTAAAACGTGAATTTTGGAAATATAAAAGAATAGAAACCTTAGCTACTGATTTATAAACATGTCCCTAAAATTTCACATCAGTTGGAGGTCTAGATTAGGAGTTATGCTCATTAGCGTAATTATAACGCCTTTTAGTAATTAAACGGCGTCATTAGCATAAAGCCTATCTAAACCCAATTTTTGACACCAAACCTTTTACCCACTGATGTAATATAATATTTTGAGATTTTTAAAGATTTTTAATTATTTTTAAACTGATCAAAACCTAGGGTTATCGCCCTAATTCGGTAAATACCGATTATGCCCTTTTAGGCCATAAAATGAGTTTTACAAGCCCTTTTGATACCAATCCAATTGCTACTGATTTTATATAATAAATAAAGTATTTTGAACTTTATAACCTGATCAGAAAACTCAGATTTCCGGTATAACCCGGAAATCGCTTAAAATGACTTTTTACGCGTATTAAACGCATAGTTTGGGTCTAAAACCATTTTGTCACATAAGACTTATTACCAACTGATATAACATGATAAATTAAGTCATTTTACTGATGTATTCAGACCCAAACCTCAGAAGTTCATTAAATCTCTTTTATAATCTTTAAAATGACCAAAATACCCCTACGGGGCTTATTTTGAGATTAAACTCGTTTTGGGCATAATGGAAGGTATCCTAATAATATCACAACATATTTAAGGCATATTAACTTAGGAAACCTGTTTAGGACCTTTTGGTTACTCGTTACGCACTGGTCGCGTTCGGATCGGCGTATGTGACTAGTTTGCATATATTAGCCGAAACGGGTCAAACCATATCGTTTGTGTCTCAAAACCACATTCTAAACCGGTCTTCGCTTTATCACGCGTTTGAAACGTATATTCCTTTTGAAAACTAACCGGTCTAAGTTTAAGCTTAATTAAAGACCCGTTAGGATTCTAATAGGTTATTAAAAACCTTCGTTCCAGATTAGGAGCCCAGTAAAAGCTATCTGTACTTGCTGAATTGATATACGGCTGGGATTGAATTTATATTTAGCTCAGGTAAATACTTTTAACTTATTTTCCCTTATACGGGCTTGGGGTACGGTATATAAAATACCGCTTGGTCGGGCATTCGACCTTAATCGTTTGGTGGTTAAGTATTATCGAGATGACCCGTTTAAATATGTTATGTTTGTTTAACGCCTTTGGGGGGTTAATGACCATGTCCTGGATATCCTTGGCATCATTCATGAAATGGCCACGACCTAAGCACGGGGTGTAGGCGTACACCTGACAGCTGCATATGTAAAAACTGGTATCCCACCTTAAGGAATCAGCCTTGTGGGCATTATACCTGTGGTGTGTCTATTAATCTTTAACCCGGCACGAACCGGGCTACTGAACGCATAAGAAACATGTAATTCTTTTACAAGTATTATATTCAAATAATTTTCCCAAGTTATAAAAATATTTGTGCCACGTGCATTCAAATCAATTTTATTAAAACATTTTCAAATGAGTCAGTTAATTGTATTTACCAGTGTAAACTGACGTATTTTCCAAAAAGGCTAAATGCAGGTACTATACGTAATAGGCTGGCTACTCCAGGCATCAATAATCAAGTCTCGCAAGCTTTAGATGTTAAAGTCTTTTGAACGATATTATCTTTCTGTTTAAGATCCGCCTGTGGATCCATCTTACATTCCGTTGTAATATTTGATATTACTTTGAATTGGATTGTAATATATTTATCTTTTGCTTCCGCTGTGCATTTATATATTGTGTTGTTTGACTATGATGTTACCAACTACGTCACGATACTCCCCACCGGTCCCACCGGTAATATGTGGAAATATCGGGGTGTGACATTTATGACATGGTATGGGACATGTTGATTTAAATAATTGGTAATTTTAGTTGTTATGGAAACTTCTGGACAATCTGTTTCGCTCAGTGCCACGCCCCGATGTTTCCGCCATCGGTTGGGGTGTGACAGATTGGTATCAGAGCCATAACTATAGGGAATTAGGCAAGACTCGACCTAGTCCAAAACGATGTCTTTGAAACGACCTAGTCTATAGTTAGGAACCAACAGACCGACTTGTGCATAACCTTAGGGGTTTTGTACGAGCTTACTTGCTACCTCTTGCTATTCTCGTGCACGTTACACTATCACTGCATTCTATTATTTCAAAATGGGCGAGTGATTTGGTCGAGATTAGGTGTGAAAGCCGCAAACTCAGTTACACAGTTGCACATTCTTGAGTCTAGACAAGAACATAGGACAAATCCTAATTCGTTTTATTTTGTCCTTATTTGGTTCCTTTGTTATTTTTCTGATTAGCCCTTGCATGGGCGAGTCATTTTCAGTAGAAGTCCCGTTTAGGGCAACCATATACTTGTTTATATTTTAAAGGAACGATTATATTTAAAATATCATTCCTATATTATAAGATCTATCATTATAATAAAATGGCAAAATCTAAAAAGGACAAGTCCTAGCCATGTGTCACATTAAGACAAGGCCAAGATGGCAGTTCCTCAATTTAGGTTCAGATCCTTATTAACATCCCGAGTTAGGATTGTTCTGCGTTAATTATTAAAAAGGAATCTTAAAGGTAGACCTAGCCTATATGACGAGGCCAAGATGGTAGGACCTATTCAAGAGAGTCACATCCTTGTTAACATCTGTAACATATTAACTTTTCTGGCAGACGTGGTTCGATAAAGTCACATAAATCATCCTTATACTGGATTCTCCCGAAATCCTTTCTTATTTTGTGATTTAAACATCCATTAGGGATATAATGCCTACGGGCTATAATTAACGTCCTCTGAGACTAAAGACGGTCGTAGCCTACAACTCCCTGTCAAGAAAAGGCGTGAACACGTTCAAGCCTAAATACCTTGATTCTACAAAATCATGGTTTATAATTTAAAGTTGCCCTTGTGACTTGACTTTTTGTGCTATAGTTATATTTTAATTAAATCCAGGATAATTATAATAAAAACCTGAATAAAAATAAATATCTTTCCTTTCCTGCCAGTATAAATATTAAAAGAGAATCTTAAAAGGTTTGACCTAGCTTGAATGTCAGTGAAGACCTAGCTAAGATGGTAAAACCTGTTTAAAAAGAGATTCAGATCCTTGTTAACATCTGAAAATGTGTTAACACTCCCGACAACAGTGATGCGATAAAATCACACTTGTCATCCTTATATTAGGAATTTTTCCAACTCCCTTATTTAGCGTAAATGATCAATAAGAACCATGGCTAGTAAACGTCGAACATGATGTACGCATCAAAACATCCATTTGGGATGTATACCTACGGGAAAAGGTGTATACGTGAAAAGATAGTTTTTATTTCATAAATTCTTGTCAAGACAATGAACTATGAAATTTTCCGATCCAAAGGAATCATCGATTATGTTTTAGATTTTTCCCTAGTGACAAGGCCCTGTGCCATCAAGAGTCCTTGGGAACAAGCTCTTGTGCTATATAAAATGTCAGTACGACATTGACAGTCGTGATTTATGTCCCCTGTCTAATAAATATGAAGGATTATATTCTGTTTACACGCCAAGGATGGTTTATTTAAAAACCTAGGCAGAACATAATCAAATAACTTAAATACTACCATTTTGGCCTATATGGTTTATTTACACCATAGCCATTTAGTCAAAAAATTCGATAATTCACCATATAATTAAATCAATTATTACTACCTGGTTTGTAGCCTTCAAAGCTTCACCATGGTTGACTCCTCTGAAGCTCACAATCATCCAGTTAATCAGAATGATGATACAAGACTGAATTTAACAGGCGCCGAGTTACAGGCTATGTTAGATACAGCTGTAAACAAGGCCGTGAACCGAGCGTTAAGGGATCATAAGCGAAAGTACGATAATACCCCGAATAAAGGTTACAAAAAGGGTAGGACCAATTCGAGCTATAACCAGTCCAGGCCAAAGGAGGCAAAACCCGAATGTGGAACCTGCGGGAAGAAGCACTTTGGAAAATGTTTCTATGATCAGACCAGTGGATGTGTCATCTGTAAGGAGATGGATCACAAGACCCATGAATGCAAGGACCTGAAGAACAACCAGCGGTCGGGTGAAAAGACCAAATGCAAAACCTGTAGGAAATACCACCTCGGGAAATGCAGGTTTGAATCTCAGCCTTCACCTTGTGGAATCTGCAAGTCCAAGGGGCATAAGACCTTGGACTGCAAGAAGATGGAGGACGCAACCTGCCATGGTTGCAATGAAATACGGCACATCAAAACTAATTGCCCTAATAAAACTAAGAAGTCTGGCAAGGCTAAGAAGACCAAAACCGAAAACTCTCAAATGGATACTCAAGAGGCTATTCAGGATGACAAGGTCACAACAGGTACTTTCTATATCAATAACGCTCATGTTAGAGTATTATTTGATTCAGGTTCAGATAAGTCTCCCGTAGACAGTAGATTTTGTAAATCATTAAATCTGCCTGTTAAAACTCTAAGCGTTAAGTATAAAGTAAAATTTACCGATAGTACCTCAGAGACTACTTCAACAATGTTAGATGAATGTTTTACATCCATTAGGAATCATTCGTTTCTGCTGTCCTTGTTTCCATTTATATAATAAGGGACTAGATATCGTGATAGGAATGGATTGGTCGTCTGGTAACCAAGCCCATATTGTGGATGATAAGAAGCAAGTAGTTATCAAGACTCCCTATGGTGAGCCTTTGACTGTTCCAGGAGATACTGAATATGGAGTGCCTAAGCACTTGCTGAATTTGGTATTTAATACCAAAGATTTGAGTATGGAAACCTCATAAGGGACAAACAACAGTCGCGATGCAAGAAATGCGACAAATGTTAAAAGTGCGTCCAAGGTGAACCCCAATGTTAATGGAGTTAGCCTCCAAAACTGTAATTAACGCAACTATTAGAAAGACTATAAGAAAAATTTCTGAAAAGGTTCAAGAAGCCAAATGATGCTCGCTTTAAAACACATGTCACTGTCCATGAGAAGAGCCATAGGCATACTTCAAATGCGAAGAATAACCCAAACCAAATCATATGTGGCAAGAAGCCCCTTTCCTTTTAGAATGTACTTAAAAGTACTTCGTCTCTTAGAAGTCAAGAGACTTAAATAGTAAAAAGGGGCCATCGATTTCAGGAAATTGATGGATGAAGTAGAAACCATTAGGTATATCAGCGGTTATGCTGGAAGGGACATGGTAAGGTATACATCACAATCATTCGATGGCAGTACCCTAAATTAGTGAGGACATTAACGAAATCCTCAAGAAAGATCATCTTATACATTGTGGGATGGTCTAAGTTTTAAGGACCTTATTAGAAAAACCTAGTATCCGTTTCGCGAAAAGGGAAAAGACGGAATGAGAATTTTTGACTCTCACCATAAAAGTTCTAGACTTTTGACAGTATAACGCAAATTTTTGGCTGAGACAGCACTCTATTCCATTTACCCAAGACCTAAGCTTAATGCAAAAATTGTTGGGGGTTAGCATCGTAAATAAGAGGGCACATTAAGGTTTCAAGGCCTGCTTAGTATAAATCCATTATGAATCAATCTCAGCTACTCACGTACTATAGATTAAGAAATAATCAGTCAAAGCTGAGACTGCCCTAAAGTTATCTAAGATTTTACAGCTAAGTTTAGAAGGATTAAAAATGGAGGCGTTTAACCCTCCTGTTGAATGATTAGAGGCAGCTCACATTAGGAAGGTCACCAGATAAATCCTTATTTGTGATTTATTGCTAGAAATTACATGTGGTTTCTGGTGCTGTTAAGTCTCTCATAAGATCTTAAGCTTAGCAAACTTTTAGGAATTTTCCTGTGAGAACCCCAGATAATAAGTGTAAGGTAAAATTTACAGAAGAAATCGTAAGAACCATTTCTTTTGTTCCTATAAAAAACCTTCAGACATAGAGTTTTCAAAATGTCCTCTTTCTAAGAGGAAGTGCGTCAGCATATATAATTGATATCTCTTTAATCTCTATCGATTCCGAATATCAGATGGAATGATAAAAGCGCCATATGAGGATTGGTGTATCTTAATAAGTTCCATAGATTGCTTCCATGCCTGATCAGTATGGAGGTTTAATTCATGGGACCACAAAGATATTCCGAGAGGTCATATGGTACTAAAGTCAACTAATGGTATTCAAAGGAGATGTCCAGAATGGAATTGTCCAAGTAAATGTTCCCGATTAAGGAATTCGTAGACTAGTAACATAAATGTGTCACTTATTTGACACGAGCAATGATGGGTGAACTGGAGCCCGAGATATGGAAATCTCTGTAACCTCCTTGTACCTTAATTATCTTCTCCTAAGATTACCCTGTTTACCCCTGAGGGGCAGGTAGAGTTAAGGTTTATATCCCATTTAAGGCAGTATTATTATGAAATCTCCAAGACGGCTAGCACCATCATTGGAAGAATTGAAACCCTGATTAACTAAGTTTTAAAATAGAGGGTTCATATAGCCTAACTCAATATCCTGAGAATTCGGTATAGTTAACTATGAAAGACAGTTCATTTTGCTTATGCATTATTTACCGCAACCCTAATTTGGCAACGATTAAGAATCGCCCTCAGCTGCCCAGAATCGTCGATTTGTTCGACTAACTGTAAGGATTAGCTACTCCTTAAGATTAGTTTTGAGCAATGGTTGGAATAACCATATCACCTTAAGATAAGCTTTTCTATAATAGTTGTTATATAAATATCAAGGTGGCTCCTTTGGAGACCCTGTATAGATGAAATATCAAAACATCCGTAGGATGGACGAGATTTTGGGAAGTCCACTTATCAGGATCTGAAAGTTGCATTGGAAGCAACGAATAAGATCATACAAATCCCAAATCATCAGTAAGTTGCCAGTATTCGGCAGAAAATCAAGAATTAATGAAAGTAGCAACCCTCCTAAGATCTTGTTAAAGAATAAGGCTCAACAAAAGATATCACCCAGGAAGGGTGTGCCAAATTGTTAAATAATCAGGCTAGTTAAGCTCTGAATATATAGAATCATACGAAGGAAATCGAATGTATCAAGATCAAATAACTTATGAGCTAAGACCTATATAAGGAGCTCAGCGGTATTCACAATGTATTCCACATCTGCAATCTGAAGAAGTGTTTCGCTGATGAATCACAAGTTATACCACACACAGATGTGCACATAGAAGAGAGCTTGAAGTTTGTTGAAAAAAAAAACCTGTTTAAGAAGCTTCGAAGGAAGCATGTACCTATTGTAAAGGTTAAATGGGATGCCCGTAGAGGTCCCGAATACACGTGGGAGGTAGAGTCCACAATGAAAGAAAAGTACCCTCATTTGTTTCAGTAAATCTCGAGGTCGAGATTTCTTTCAAGGGGGTGAGGATGTAACACCTCGAAAATTCGCGTCCTATAATGTATTGACACGTGTCATAAAATTTGAACGTGCAAAGGATTACATTAGAAGGACTAAAGTTGACAAACAAAGAAACTATGTGAAAATAAGGGTTCAAAATGTCAACAAGGGATAAATATACTTTTCAGTAACCCTACATGATGCTCATACCTTTAAACGGATGAATCATGGATCATACGAAGCTAATTGTGAAAGAAAGTGAGAGATTACAAACTACAGGGGTTAAACGTGTCAACATGTTTAACTTATACCTCTGAGTGACCTTTTAGCAAACCCGAAGCTTTGTAACGATTAATTATGCTCACTAGAATGCGTGATAAAAATTTCACCAAGTTTCGTTATCGTATGAGAAAGTTATGATAAAATTCGTATTCGAGGGGTTAGATGCGTCAACGATGAAAGTTATGACTTTTTGGGTAAACACAAAGTGACCAAGGACCTCACAAAGTTGGTATAAGTCTTGGAGCCCTTATAAATCAATTTAGAGGGCTTATAATGCAAGAAATAATGTGAAAACGACGTTTGGAAGGACCAGGGACCAAAAGTGCAAATTGAGAAACCTGCTGGCCAGGCCTTACGGACCTTAACACCAGGACCTTACGGTCCGTAAGCATTTGCCCAGCGACAGAAAATAGGCAGCTGCCTGTTCCAGCCCGTTCCACCGCCTCAAATCGCCATTTTTCGATTTTAGGGACTTGTTTAATGGTTCTAGGCTTTAGGGGGGGGGGGGCACTTGTATGCATCTTGGATCATTGGTAGACTTGTTTGGCATGATCTTGTGAGATCAAACACACTATATAAGAACCCACATTGTTGCACCATTTGATCATTCATTCCAAACTTCACATCTGAGGATTTCTGGAACTCAAGGCCACTTCCTAAGCATCTCTAATCGTCATTAGGACCTTGGTAAGTATTCTTAACCTTCCTTAATTAAGTTTTGCTTAGTTTATAGCCTTAAAGTCAAACCGTCGTAATTAACGGTTGACTTATTGATTAATCGCTAATGGTCCAGCGATTAGTCAAACTTAGGGTTGTTATAAGTTGGTAATTATGTGGGCAATAAACCCTTAAAAGGGCACCCTCTGATTCCCGCTCTAACTAGATCATTTGTCGAGTCAAAGTTTATTGTAAAAAGTCAACGGAATGCTAATTTTCACATTAACGCATAATTAACAATATAGAAGACGTGTAACCTATTTTATCGCTCATATAACTTGGTAATTAGTATGAAAACATGTCTATGCATGTCCGACTCGACAATTTTCAGTTAAGGATCGTTTCTGAACCGGAAGTCGCAAAACTTTGACTTTTGCTTTGACTTCAGTTCTCACCCGATATAGATAGGTTTAGACATGCCTTAAAGTTCCATTAGGACCTAGTTACCTGATAGTATAACCCTCTGCGTTTATACTACTTGAATCATTGATTGTCCGATGTTTCCGTTAAATGCCAAATGTTGACCAATGTGCCCATTTGACCTTAAAACGTGAATTTTGGAAATATAAAAGAATAGAAACCTTAGCTACTGATTTATAAACATGTCCCTAAAATTTCACATCAGTTGGAGGTCTAGATTAGGAGTTATGCTCATTAGCGTAATTATAACGCCTTTTAGTAATTAAACGGCGTCATTAGCATAAAGCCTATCTAAACCCAATTTTTGACACCAAACCTTTTACCCACTGATGTAATATAATATTTTGATATTTTTAAAGATTTTTAATTATTTTTAAACTGATCAAAACCTAGGGTTATCGCCCTAATTCGGTAAATACCGATTATGCCCTTTTAGGCCATAAAATGAGTTTTACAAGCCCTTTTGATACCAATCCAATTACTACTGATTTTATATAATAAATAAAGTATTTTGAACTTTATAACCTGATCAGAAAATTCAGATTTCCGGTATAACCCGGAAATCGCTTAAAATGACTTTTTACGCGTATTAAACGCATAGTTTGGGTCTAAAACCATTTTGTCACATAAGACTTATTACCAACTGATATAACATGATAAATTAAGTCATTTTACTGATGTATTCAGACCCAAACCTCAGAAGTTCATTAAATCTCTTTTATAATCTTTAAAATGACCAAAATACCCCTACGGGGCTTATTTTGAGATTAAACTCGTTTTGGGCATAATGGAAGGTATCCTAATAATATCACAACATATTTAAGGCATATTAACTTAAGAAACCTGTTTAGGACCTTTTGGTTACTCGTTACGCACTGGTCGCGTTCGGATCGGCGTATGTGACTAGTTTGCATATATTAGCCGAAACAGGTCAAACCATATCGTTTGTGTCTCAAAACCACATTCTAAACCGGTCTTCGCTTTATCACGCGTTTGAACCGTATATTCCTTTTGAAAACTAACCGGTCTAAGTTTAAGCTTAATTAAAGACCCGTTAGGATTCTAATAGGTTATTAAAAACCTTCGTTCCAGATTAGGAGCCCAGTAAAAGCTATCTGTACTTGCTGAATTGATATACAGCTGGGATTGAATTTATATTTAGCTCAGGTAAATACTTTTAACTTATTTTCCCTTATACGGGCTTGGGGTACGGTATATAAAATACCGCTTGGTCGGGCATTCGACCTTAATCGTTTGGTGGTTAAGTATTATCGAGATGACCCGTTTAAATATGTTATGTTTGTTTAACGCCTTTGGGGGGTTAATGACCATGTCCCGGATATCCTTGGCATCATTCATGAAATGGCCACGACCTAAGCACGGGGTGTAGGCGTACACCTGACAGCTGCATATGTAAAAACTGGTATCCCACCTTAAGGAATCAGCCTTGTGGGCATTATACCTGTGGTGTGTCTATTAATCTTTAACCCGGCACGAACCGGGCTACTGAACGCATAAGAAACATGTAATTCTTTTACAAGTATTATATTCAAATAATTATCCCAAGTTATAAAAATATTTGTGCCACGTGCATTCAAATCAATTTTATTAAAACCTTTTCAAATGAGTCAGTTAATTGTATTTACCAGTGTAAACTGACGTATTTTCCAAAAAGGCTAAATGCAGGTACTATACGTAATAGGCTGGCTACTCCAGGCATCAATAATCAAGTCTCGCAAGCTTTAGATGTTAAAGTCTGTTGAACGATATTATCTTTCTGTTTAAGATCCGCCTGTGGATCCATCTTACATTCCGTTGTAATATTTGATATTACTTTGAATTGGATTGTAATATATTTATCTTTTGCTTCCGCTGTGCATTTATATATTGTGTTGTTTGACTATGATGTTACCAACTACGTCACGATACTCCCCACCGGGCCCACCGGTAATACGTGGAAATATCGGGGTGTGACATTTATGACATGGTATGGGACATGTTGCTTTAAATAATTGGTAATTTTAATTGTTATGGAAACTTCTAGACAATCTGTTTCGCTCAGTGCCACGCCCCGATGTTTCCGCCATCGGTTGGGGTGTGACAGATTGGTATCAGAGCCATAACTATAGGGAATTAGGCAAGACTCGACCTAGTCCAGGACGATGTCTTAGAAACGACCTAGTCTATAGTTAGGAACCAACAGACCGACTTGTGCATAACCTTAGGGGTTTTGTACGAGCTTACTTGCTACCTCTTGCTATTCTCGTGCACGTTACACTATCACTGCATTCTATTATTTCAAAATGGGCGAGTGATTTGGTCGAGATTAGGTGTGAAAGCCGCAAACTCTTGACTAAATCACCTGTTTGATACGCATTTATTCTATGACCATGAGAATTTGCGCTAAATCAGGAATGAAACCGATACTTTAACGCAAGTTTTCGTCTCTATTTTTTTATCAAAACAGGAACGAAGTTGTTAAGCTAGGGGTGAAACCCGAACCTTGACGAATTGTTCCGATCTCTAATTGGTTTTACAAAACCCTCACCAAGGTCTCGAGGGACTCCAACGACTTGAAGTCACGCCAAAACCAAAAGGATGCACGCCATTCGCCCAAGAATCAAGGCGAAAGCACTATCCCAAAGGTCAAAGTGTGCTCCGAAAGTCCTTGAGAATAGTTGAACCACCTTGGGTAGTCAATGTCTAAACAACCGCAGACAATCCATTCTCGATTTTTATGTGTTTTGATTCTAAGCCCGCAACTGCTGACTCTGATACTTGTCGATTTTATATGTTTATGTGTATTTACCTGTTTATGTGTTTTGATTTTGGTGACTTATTCAATTTTCGATATTTGCTTTAATCGAAACACACGACTCGCACTGCTCATCTAACTCAAAACACTGACAAATCGCTAAACCGTGGACGACCTTATGCTACGCTATACGCTTATACTATACTATTTGATATGTTATACGCGATCGCTATTCTCGAACGCGCATAGACCTTAGATGATAGATGCAGTCAGAATGCTCCACGTGTCCCTATATGCGTCTTGTGATACATGCTTACATGCTTTTGTAATTCTGTGCCTTATGTGCTTATGTGCGTCTGTGCGTCTGTGCTTATGTGAATCTGTGATTATGTGCCTATGTGGTTACGTGATTATTCGTGTTCCTGAGCTTTAGTAGTATTAGACGTGTGAGGTGAGATTCGATTATACTATGTCTGAGACCCAAGACGATGTCTGTTGCAGACAATGTCAACTGGACCCTCATCTGGACCCCGTCACCCACAAATCACTCGTCAAGAACAGAGAGAAAAACGTCTTGCTGCTATCGTCGCTAAGCAAGTAGCAAAAGTCGTGAGTGAAATATACGAGAATGTGAGCAAATCATCTGAAGGGTCCAGAACCGAAGCTCCTAAAGCTACACCCAAAGCTGCCTTCAGTTTCAAACAGTTTAAGGCATGCGGACCGAAAGGGTTCACTGGTGAAGATGGCCCTACGGCCTTGTTTCAATGGTTCGACTCAATCGAGGTCACTCTGCGTCAGAGTGGATGTCCTGACGATCTCCGCACTCTAAATGCTACCGGCGTCTTTCAGTCCCGCGCACTAGACTGGTGGACGGCCGAGAGGAACAAACGCGGGAACGTCACAGCTTATGGACTGTCATGGGACGAGTTGAAGAATGTTATGCTCGAAGAGTTCTGCCCTCCCCATGAGCGCCAAAAGTTGGAGGACGAATTCTGGCATCTGAAGCAGAGGGATGGTGAGAACGCTGCGTTAACTGCTCGTTTCAAGCAACTCAGTATTATCTGTCCTGATCAAATCAAGACTCCTGAGATAGCAATCAAGAAGTATACCCGAGCTCTGCCGGATTGTGTCACAGATTTTGTGCAAGCGGCCAAAACCTCAACGATCGAAGAAACTTACCTGCTTGCCGCCGAAATCAACGACAAGCGAGTCAAAGTTGGCTTTTGGGATAAAGCTTCGAAGAGTCTGCACCAAGCTACTACCGCCGCACCAGCTACCGAAACTGCCACCCCTCAGTCATCAAAGATCTCACGTCGCAAGAAGAAGAAGAACAACAACAGCTCCAGCAACAAAAACTGTGTTGTCACTACCGCTGCTACTCCACTCCAAGCCGTACCGGCTCAGCAGCAATCTCAGCATCGATCAGCACCAGCTATCTATGCACCGCCAGCAAAGCGTGCATACACTGGCCCCCATCCTGGTTGCCCAACCTGCACCTATCATCACCCGGTGGGTCTAGCCTGCAGATTTTACGCACATTGCAATATGTATGGCCATTTCACCGCCAACTGTCGAACCGGCTCCCGCAACGCCGCAGCTCCAGCTCCTACTCAGCAAGCTCTTCTCACCGCCCCTCAGGGTCAACAAGCTCCTCCGGCACCCGCGGTCAACGCCGGAGTCTGCTTCGCATGTGGTGATCCTAACCATTTCGCCAACATGTGCCTGAACAGGGTCGTGAAACAAGAGCCCCAGCAGCAGCAGCCTCAACAACAGCAGCAGCAACAGCAATAAGCAGCACGTGCTCGAACTTTCAACATCAACGTGCGCCAAGCCCAGGCTGACAACAACGTAGTCAATGGTACGTTCCTCGTGAATGGTATTTATGCTTCATGTTTATTTGATACTGGTGCCGATAACTGTTTTGTATCGTTCGAATTCGAGAAGCTCCTTAATCGTAAGCGCGCCCATCTCCCCTCGATGTTCGATGTCGAAGTTGCCACCGGAAGAACTGTCGCCGTCAATTCTGTTCTTCGTGATTGTACTCTTGAACTCAACAATCACATCTTTCCCATCGACCTCATCCCGATGCAGCTTGGAAGCTTTGACGTCATAGTAGGCATGGACTTTCTTCGCGAAAACCATGCTGAAGTTGTCTGTTTTTAAAAGATGATTCGATTCTCGCTAGCTAATGGTGACAAATTGTGTGTTTACGGTGAAGTCGCGTCGAAGAAACTCCAACTCATGTCGTGTGTCCAAGCTAGCAAGTATCTCCGCAAGGAATACCAAGCTTTCTTGGCTCACATCGTAGTAGCGGAGAAAAAGGAAGTTAAGGGAGTAGACGATGTCCCTGTTGTTCGTGAATTTCCAAACGTTTTTCCTGATGATCTCCCCAGACTACCTCCAAGTCGTGATATCGACTTTCGGATCGACCTCATTCCTGGAGCAAACCACGTTGCTAGAGCTCCTTATCGACTTGCACCATCCGAGATGCGTGAATTGTCGAGTCAGCTCCAGGAATTGTTTGACAAAGGCTTCATTCGCCCTAGCACCTCTCCTTGGGGTGCACCGGTCCTTTTCGTCAAAAAGAAGGATGGGTCATTCCGAATGTGTATCGACTATAGGGAGTTGAATAAGCTGACGATCAAGAATCGCTATCCTCTGCCTCGCATCGATGATTTATTCGACCAACTACAAGGTGCTACATGTTTCTCCAAGATCGATTTACGTTCGGGCTACCACCAACTACGCATTCAAGAGGAGGATATACCCAAAATGTAGGTCCCGAAATCTGAGGATCGATAACGAAAACCGAATCCTTGTTTATCACAAACACGGTAACGGGTGCGGAATCCCCGTGACGGTGCAAACCAAACACAGATAGTAACAACACGGAATAACCAATGAAACACAAACTATTGATTAAACGGGATGAGAACCGAGAACAACTGATACACACACAGTTTTACAGAATAACTCTCAGGGTATGCTCTCATCTAGTTTCAAAGTGAAACCAGAAAGCTGTTTATATAGTAGCCTGGGCCTTAACTACGACGAAACACACATGGGCTAGACGAAACAACATTGGCCAGTCATTGGGCTTGAAGAAGCCCAATCACACGACGAAACAGGGGTGTTTCGTCGTGTTTCGTCATCTAGTGTGATGAAACACTTGTGTTTCATCGTGGCTTTGTCCTGTAGTGGGTGAAACACAAAGTGTTTCTTCATGTTTTTGTCCTTTATGGATGAAACACAAAGTGTTTCTCCATGTTTCGTCAGGGAGAGCTTTGGCCCATGAAGGGTTAAGCCCAAAGTGAATATTTGGCCCAGTGAACTAAATAAACACACAGATAAATACTACCCTAAATGCAACATGCATTGTTTGTTTATACATTACAAATTAAATGGAATAAACTTGTCGGACCCAAGTGGGATAGGAGGATATCCGACTTGGTCTTCATTTCGATAAAGGCTCGAACCGAACGTGTCGCGTCCACACAAAAGCGTATCAACAAACTCCCCTTTGGACGCTGCTGTGATGGTTCGACTTCCATGTCTTTCATGTCGGAGGATCTTCAAAGTCTTCACGCGTCGTAAGAAGAAAGTGTATCAACAAACTCCCCATTTCATTTAGAAAGTGTGTTAACAAACTCCCCCTTAGAATGAACTCTCCATTGAGTTATGCTCGTGATTTTTTTTTTCGTCAATTCTTCAGATCCTTGTGGTGTTGATGAGTGATCAACTGCAACCCGATCATCTTGATCTTCTGATTGCATCAACGTCGTGTCTTCACTTTACGGCTTGTCATCTGACACGTTCTCTTCGCCTTTAGCTGATTCTGATGTCGCATCTGCACATACAAGAAAGCTAAACACGTAATGAGAACAACCGCTTGGAATTTGGACAAATTAAACAAAAGACACATATGAGATCAAATCTCAATCAAACACCGACCGAAAACAGTTTGAAAGTTTAGAAAATGATCAATTTTAATCCATTAACTTTCAAAACTTGTTAACTTCGACAGTTTATGAAGATGCAATTGTTTTCCGGCTTAAAATCAGGATTTTGGGTAGGATAGACTCGAGTTCCAACATCGGTCAATCAAAAATAAACTAGAAGCAAAATCTTTTTGGATTTTATAAAGTTTATATTAAAACACACTTAAAATCTTTTTGGAATTTTTCATTTTTCAAATGTAAGGACGGAAAGCAATAAATAAATATATACAAAGATGCAGAAACTGAAGCAGTAAACAAATATTTACAGACAATCTTTTTGCGAGTTTCGAGGGTATGAGAATCATATCAGTGTACGGTCACGCCAAAACGCTCTTTTTGTTCTTTTAGTTAATAATTAGATAAGCATCCTATAACAATTATCGGTATTGTTGTCCACATAAGCTCAACTTATCAGATGTAATCATGGCGAGGGGATACGTTAAGGTATGATTTATACTTACCAACCGGTGTTCATCCACACACGACACATTCCCGTATCAAGGTATGCACGAGAGTTCATCTTACCGGTGAGTATACCGATTATCATCTGTTTGACCGTATAAAAGATGTGAGAAACTCACTTATTTTATTTGAAAACAAGCCCTATGTGATAGAATCACTTATTGATGAGGAACTTGATTTTCAGATGCATGAAGGGCACAAGAGCAAGTCCGTGAACAGGTCAGTACTTTCGTACAGCAAAGAGACGAACTTGACTCCCGGATAAATCTGTGATAAATTATCACTTATTTGAGGGACATGTGATTGTTGATCACTTATTGAGGTCGAAAGCAATATGTACACGTATGTATAGTATCATGGAAGATCTAGACTTCGTCTCCGTTATTTTCCGGTAAAAGATACAACCATGATATCCAGATGATAAGCAGCATAAAGACCGAATATCTCAGAACCTCGGCAATCTCTCAAACGAAATTTCGGTACTAAGACCATATGCCAATGTGCGGTTCCCACCTGGTCTTCAGTCGATTTAAGATTTATATCACCCTGCACACTTTAAAATGATTGTGAGCCTACCGATACATCTTATATAGAGCTGCTTAACATTTTTCATTTTCAAGTTCATTTCGAAGAGGTTTTGACAGACCACTGATGTACTATCATATTCTCTTTTTCTTGCCAGGAAACTCATTTTTGTTTTTTCAATGTTTTTGGGTTTTGAAATTTTTCGATGTTTTTGAATTTTCAAATTTTGGATTTACTCCCCCTAAAATCAACAAACTAAGATAAATTTAAACGACACAAAGATATTTACAAAAAGGATTTCCGATGTTGGTTTAACTCATGTTTTACCTTAATGTCGTTTACCAAAATTAATTTTAATCAGAATTGATTTATCGAATTTTGGAGAAAATGAGTTGGCACGTCGGTAAGCGGTGCGGACCATGACAACATTGACGAGTTTCATAGTGAAACAATCACGTGTGAGGTGATATTCGAGTTCAATGTGTCAGGCCAAAGAGTGCTGTACGAGATAATAATTCAAAAAGCAGCTTAAATATCGACAAGTATAGGAGAGATTAGAAATTTAAAACCGTATCCTGCAACTGCTTCGTGCATTGCAAGGAATCTGATCGCTCTCCCAAACTGGATATCCACCCGGTGTGGATTTCAAAGTCGATTCTTTGTAGCTACTTCATTGAATCCTAGAAAATTCTTCACAGCAACAAGATCATAAACCTTTGGTTCCGGCTAGTCTTCGATATTGCACCAGCGAAGGTCTTTGTCTTTCTCTTTGAGAAGTAGTGTGCGGTTGTTCAATCCATGCCAAGGCATCCGCACACCCGGTTGGTTTGTTCAACAAACACATTTTCTTCAATCACACCGTGAAGAAATGTACACTGCACGTTTATCTTGTTGATTTTGAACTTCAGACGTGCTGCAGGTGCGTACATTTTGATTTGCATCTATCCCGGGGACCCAATCAAAGCCATTAACAATCAAACTTTAAAATGATTTGCATTTTTTCGAAGTTATCAATTTCTTTCAACAGACAACTTTGTTTTCCTTTGTTTTTCTCTCCATCAAAAGGCAACAATTTCTTTTGTCGCCGATCTTGTGCATGGACACTCCACTATCAACAATCCTAAGACTATTAATAGTTCATCCTGGAACACCCTGCACACTCACTCAGAGATTAGTTGGAGAGGGGGACCCAAGCCTTAACAGACTTGGGTCGTCCTTCATCATCGAAGACTGTGACTTCGATTTCCTGATGATTCGGAATGGATTGAGCTTCCCCTGAAACAGTTACCGATTTTGGTTTCCAAATCTGTTTTTGTTTTTCATTTTTAATTTCTAACTTAACAGACTTTGTTTGGACAACCTCCGGTTTTAACGCCTTTTCAACTTCTTTGACGTTTTGACGTTGTTGTTTTGTTTCTTGTTCTTTAACAGTTCTTTTATCATGTTTTGGTGAAACAGGACGACGTTGTGGGTGAACCTTTTCAGGTGGTGCTCTTTCAACAAATTTCTCTTTGGGAGTATTTGTACAATTTTTAATGATATGTCCAAACTCCCCACACTTAAAACACGTTCTCCTTTCCACAAACTTAGGAGAATTTGATCGACCAATAGATGTCGAACCCGTAGAACCTGAGGTACTTGCTTTCTCATCACACCCGTTTGTATGTTGAGTGTAATTGTTTTGACTGTTACGTTTTAAAATCTTGACTTGTTGGATAAAATCGGTGTTTGATTTGTTTTCAAAAGTCTCAATTTTATCAGTACCCTTCGATGCTACAAACTTGACATCATTGTTTTTCTTCTGGTTACGAGCTCCTTTTGTTTCAAATTTTGCTTGAGAAACATTAGGCTTTTGAGCTCGCCTTTTTGGTTGTTTACCCTTAGAAGCAATAGGTTGTTGCTTTGTTGGTGATTTTTGATTTCCAAATTGTTTCATGATTTCAGCTTTTGGTATTGGGTCACATTGAGTTACAATGACTCCTGGAATTGTTTTTCCCAAAAACTTGTTTGTATTATCTTCAAAAACTTGATCAATCGAAGATGGATTGACATTTTTAATTGGAAAATCGTGATCTGAATAGATTTTATAATCACCAACCAAAGTGTACAACACGTTATTACTCTTAACGGTAGACACAGATTCTGTTACTACCTTGACAGGATTAATCACTTGTTTGGCAACTTGTTGCACAACAGGAATAGGAGGATCACAAAGAATATGATTCTCAATTGGAATTTCTATTCCCTTTTTCTTATCAAGTGATTCATCCTGATCATTCACATCTGATTCTGATTCATCATCAGACGACTCATAGTCCTCAATGATTGGAGGACTTTGTTTCGTAGATGTTATAGTTTCTGTTTGCTCAGATGATGTACTTGAAGAGTTGTCCGATTTGAACCCCAGGCCAGTAGTAACTTCCTCATAATCAAGAGGCACACTGGGTTCAAAACGAGGCATATCCTCTTCATCGGGCATTCTGGTATAGTTGTGTCTCAAAGGGGGCGGACACGACTTATACCCAACGCCTTTCACATTCCCTTTCAGCTTTTGAACATCTATGATGTGATCAAGCACATATCGGGAGTTAGAATGACTATCCAATTTGAGCTTGATCGCATCATGCTCGCATTTGGCAACTGCTAGCTCTTTCTTTGTTTCCTCTATGATATTAATGTAATTGTTAATACCAATTTGCTTATTGAAAACAATTTTTGTTAGCTCGGAAACACTTTTCTTTAAGGTTTCAATCACAGATTTAAATTCTTTTTCGTTTCTAGCTAGAGCCATATTTGCCTCCTTACACTTAGACAACTCAACAACCAAACTTTGGTTATGACTGTGAACCTTTTCAGATTCATCTTTCAATTCTTCACAAACATTACAAACACTAGGAGTAGGAGGATCAGAATTTACATGACTTGTCGAGGCTGAGACATTTTCCATAAAGGCAGTCTGATAAGAAAAAGATCCATCTCCAGAATTATAATCTCCCGCATTCGAGCTTTCTTCATCTGAACTCCCGCTATAACCCGAGCTATCATCACTTTCAGAAAATTCTTCCTTGTGAACATGCTTGATGTGATTGATGCTCTTTGCATAACAAGATGTTCCTCCTCCTTGATCTTTATCTCCGAATTGTACAGACCAATTACACCCTTCATCAGCTTGAACAACTAATGCTCTGTTGGTGTTTGAAGGTCTAGACTGGTTCTGGTTCTGATTGTTGTTCACCGCTACTATCCTTCGTTCACGATTTTCTTGATTTGCATTAGAAGTACTCGTCTGATTTCTGAACGGATTCTGATTGCCTTGTTTGCTTGGTCGGGTGCACTCACGTTTGAAGTGACCCTTTTCGCCACAATTGAAACATGTAACCGCATCTTTATTAAACCCGTACTTCGTATCATTTTTGCCTTCCAAATTTGTTCTTCCAGTTCGAGTCATGAAATCCTTTGCCCTTCTAACAGCACTTGCAAACGCCCACTTGATATCCATTAACTCCATTTCATAACGGTCTATCTGCTGATAATCTTCATTGGTCATATTGATGTTTCCAATTTGACCTGCTACCAATCCACAGTATGAACTGAACATTGTGTTGAGAAGTTCCAAATGTTCCTTTGCAACTTCTACACTGACTTTTGAAAGATTTGAAGTATCAACTCTGACAGTGTTGGTGTTTGGGGGTAAAGGATTGTTGGTATAATGCGCTTGTTGTTGTTGTGGTTGGGCTTGAGGTTGGGGTATGGATTGTGACATGTAAGCACTTTGATTCCACTGTTGTTGAGTAGTGGTAACTTGAGGTGAAGGTATAGTTTTTGAAAGATAAGCACTTTGATCCCACTGTGGTTGGGCTTGATTGAACTGTGGAAACGGAGATGAGCTTGTATTGGACACAAACGCCGTTTGAAGCTTCGGTTGCTGAATGGAACTAGAACTAGCTGAAGGACCAAAACCAGGCAAATACATTTCTGTGTTTTGAGGAGGTGCAATTGCAATCCTTTTAGCTTTCTGAATTTCCTCTTCGTTCTTTTGCTCCAACTTCTGAATGAATTCATAAAGACTGACATTGGCTGCATCCAGAGCGCCCGTTTGCTTTAGAAGCTCAATGAATGGACTCCACTTAGGAGGTAGAGCATCAGCAAATCATGCAATCATTTCTTGATGAGTTGTATTAACATTATAAGAACTCATTTCACTAATCAAATGATAAAAACGAGAAGTCATATCATTTAGAGTTTCATTCCCCAAGAACTGAAATGATTCAAACTCTTTCTTCAATAAATCATGGCGTATCTTTCTAGTAGCTGCATTTCCTTCTCCTCTCGCTACCAATGCATCCCATAAACCTTTCATGGTCTTACAATATGAGAATTGATGAAAGATGTCTCTGTGAAGTGCTTGAGTGAGAATAGCATACGCCTTCTTCTCCAGATCATATGCCTTTTTGTCGGCTTCTTGCATATTATTGAAAGTTGTCGCATTTGATCCTGCTTCTTCAAGAGCTTGACTAAATTCAGAGGTGAAACACGTCCATAATTCTGTGTTTTGCCCTTGAACGTAATTATGGAAACGACCCTTCCATGATGGATAGTCGTTCATGTAATTTAACTTTGGCGGGCGATTGTTGCTACCCGTCTCATTCTCACTAAGCAAAATATTTTGAATGCTCTGATTTTGATTCGACACCATTGCCCATTGACTTGCACTTATTGACTGTTGTTGTTTAGGTATGGTACTCGCTAAATATTCGGCCATCGACATCTGTTTTTGAGCTGGTTGTGGATCCGTACTCTAATCCCAAGGGCTAGTACAACTCATGTTTGATGTATGTATGTGAAAAACAGATCACACACTTGAAAACAGACTGTTATCACACTTTTGCAAACCTTCTGTTTAAAAATGATAACAAACTCTATGAAACGCTATTGTAACACCTCGAAAATTCGCGTCCTATAATGTATTGACACGTGTCATAAAATTTGAACGTGCAAAGGATTACATTAGAAGGACTAAAGTTGACAAACAAAGAAACTATGTGAAAATAAGGGTTCAAAATGTCAACAAGGGATAAATATACTTTTCAGTAACCCTACATGATGCTCATACCTTTAAGCGGATGAATCATGGATCATACGAAGCTAATTGTGAAAGAAAGTGAGAGATTACAAACTACAGGGGTTAAATGTGTCAACATGTTTAAGTTATACCTCTGAGTGACCTTTTAGCAAACCCGAAGCTTTGTAACGATTAATTATGCTCACTAGAATGCGTGATAAAAATTTCACCACGTTTCGTTATCGTAGGAGAAAGTTATGATAAAATTCGTATTCGAGGGGTTAGATGCGTCAACGATGAAAGTTATGACTTTTCGGGTAAACACAAAGGGACCAAGGACCTCACAAAGTTGGTATAAGTCTTGGAGCCCTTATAAATCAATTTAGAGGGCTTATAATGCAAGAAATAATGTGAAAACGACGTTTGGAAGGACCAGGGACCAAAAGTGCAAATTGAGAAACCTGCTGACCAGGCCTTACGGACCGTAACACCAGGACCTTACGGTCCGTAAGCATTTGCCCAGCGACAGAAAACAGGCAACTGCCTGTTCCAGCCCGTTCCACCGCCTCAAATCGCCATTTTTCGATTTTTGGGACTTGTTTAATGGTTCTAGGCTTTAGGGGGGGGGAGGCACTTGTATGCATCTTGGATCATTGGTAGACGTGTTTGGCATGATCTTGCGAGATCAAACACACTATATAAGAACCCACATTGTTGCACCATTTGATCATTCATTCCAAACTTCACATCTGAGGATTTCTGGAACTCAAGGCCACTTCCTAAGCATCTCTAATCGTCATTAGGACCTTGGTAAGTATTCTTAACCTTCCTTAATTAAGTTTTGCTTAGTTTATAGCCTTAAAGTCAAACCGTCATAATTAACGGTTGACTTATTGATTAATCGCTAATGGTCCAGCGATTAGTCAAACTTAGGGTTGTTATAAGTTGGTAATTATGTGGGCAATAAACCCTTAAAAGGGCACCCTCTGATTCCCGCTCTAACTAGATCATTTGTCGAGTCAAAGTTTATTGTAAAAAGTCAACGGAATGCTAATTTTCACATTAACGCATAATTAACAATATAGAAGACGTGTAACCTATTTTATCGCTCATATAACTTGGTAATTAGTATGAAAACATGTCTATGCATGTCCGACTCGACAATTTTCAGTTAAGGATCGTTTCTGACCGAAAGTCGCAAAACTTTAACTTTTGCTTTGACTTCAGTTCTCACCCGATATAGATAGGTTTAGACATGCCTTAAAGTTCCATTAGGACCTACTTACATGATATTATAACCCTCTGCATTTATACTACTCGAATCATTGATTGTCCGATGTTTCCGTTAAATGCCAAATGTTGACCAATATGCCCATTTGACCTTAAAACGTGAATTTTGGAAATATAAAAGAATAGAAACCTTAGCTACTGATTTATAAACATGTCCCTAAAATTTCACATCAGTTGGAGGTCTAGATTAGGAGTTATGCTCATTAGCGTAATTATAACGCCTTTTAGTAATTAAACGACGTCATTAGCATAAAGCCTATCTAAACGCAATTTTTGACACCAAACCTTTTACCCACTAATGTAATATAATATTTTGATATTTTTAATTATTTTTAAACTGATCAAAACCTAGGGTTATCGCCCTAATTCGGTAAATACCGATTATGCCCTTTTAGGCCATAAAATGAGTTTTACAAGCCCTTTTGATACCAATCCAATTGCTACTGATTTTATATAATAAATAAAGTATTTTGAACTTTATAACCTGATCAGAAAACTCAGATTTCCGGTATAACCCGGAAATCGCTTAAAATGACTTTTTACGCGTATTAAACGCATAGTTTGGGTCTAAAACCATTTTGTCACATAAGACTTATTACCAACTGATATAACATGATAAATTAAGTCATTTTACTGATGTATTCAGACCCGAACCTCAGAAGTTCATTAAATCTCTTTTATAATCTTTAAAATGACCAAAATACCCCTACGGGGCTTATTTTGAGATTAAACTCGTTTTGGGCATAATGGAAGGTATCCTAATAATATCACAACATATTTAAGGCATATTAACTTAGGAAACCTGTTTAGGACCTTTTGGTTACTCGTTACGCACTGGTCGCGTTCGGATCGGCGTATGTGACTAGTTTGCATATATTAGCCGAAACGGGTCAAACCATATCGTTTGTGTCTCAAAACCACATTCTAAACCGGTCTTCGCTTTATCACGCGTTTGAACCGTATATTCCTTTTGAAAACTAACCGGTCTAAGTTTAAGCTTAATTAAAGACCCGTTAGGATTCTAATAGGTTATTAAAAACCTTCGTTCCAGATTAGGAGCCCAGTAAAAGCTATCTGTACTTGCTGAATTGATATACGGCTGGGATTGAATTTATATTTAGCTCAGGTAAATACTTTTAACTTATTTTCCCTTATACGGGCTTGGGGTACGGTATATAAAATACCGCTTGGTCGGGCATTCGACCTTAATCGTTTGGTGGTTAAGTATTATCGAGATGACCCGTTTAAATATGTTATGTTTGTTTAACGCCTTTGGGGGGTTAATGACCATGTCCCGGATATCCTTGGCATCATTCATGAAATGGCCACGACCTAAGCACGGGGTGTAGGCGTACACCTGACAGCTGCATATGTAAAAACTGGTATCCCACCTTAAGGAATCAGCCTTGTGGGCATTATACCTGTGGTGTGTCTATTAATCTTTAACCCGGCACGAACCGGGCTACTGAACACATAAGAAACATGTAATTCTTTTACAAGTATTATATTCAAATAATTATCCCAAGTTATAAAAATATTTGTGCCACGTGCATTCAAATCAATTTTATTAAAACCTTTTCAAATGAGTCAGTTAATTGTATTTACCAGTGTAAACTGACGTATTTTCCAAAAAGGCTAAATGCAGGTACTATACGTAATAGGCTGGCTACTCCAGGCATCAATAATCAAGTCTCGCAAGCTTTAGATGTTAAAGTCTGTTGAACGATATTATCTTTCTGTTTAAGATCCGCCTGTGGATCCATCTTACATTCCGTTGTAATATTTGATATTACGTTGAATTGGATTGTAATATATTTATCTTTTGCTTCCGCTGTGCATTTATATATTGTGTTGTTTGACTATGATGTTACCAACTACGTCACGATACTCCCCACCGGGCCCACCGGTAATACGTGGAAATATCGGGGTGTGACATTTATGACATGGTATGGGACATGTTGCTTTAAATAATTGGTAATTTTAGTTGTTATGGAAACTTCTGGACAATCTGTTTCGCTCAGTGCCACGCCCCGATGTTTCCGCCATCGGTTGGGGTGTGACAGATTGGTATCAGAGCCATAACTATAGGGAATTAGGCAAGACTCGACCTAGTCCAGGCCGATGTCTTAGAAACGACCTAGTCTATAGTTAGGAACCAACAGACCGACTTGTGCATAACCTTAGGGGTTTTGTACGAGCTTACTTGCTACCTCTTGCTATTCTCGTGCATGTTACACTATCACTGCATTCTATTATTTCATAATGGGCGAGTGATTTGGTCGATATTAGGTGTGAAAGCCGCAAACTCTTGACTAAATCACCTGTTCGATACGCATTTATTCTATGACCATGAGAATTTGCGCTAAATCAGGAATGAAACCCATACTTTAACGCAAGTTTTCGTCTCTATTTTTTTATCTAAACAGGAACGAAGTTGTTAAGCTAGGGGTGAAACCCGAACCTTGACGACTTGTTCCGATCTCTAATTTGTTTTACAAAACCCTCACCAAGGTCTCGAGGGACTCCAACGACTTGAAGTCACGCCAAAACCAAAAGGATGCACGCCATTCGCCCAAGAATCAAGGCGAAAGCACTATCCCAAAGGTCAAAGTGTGCTCCGAAAGTCCTTGAGAATAGTTGAACCACCTTGGGTAGTCAATGTCTAAACAACCGCAGACAATCCATTCTCGATTTTTATGTGTTTTGATTCTAAGCCCGCAACTGCTGACTCTGATACTTGTCGATTTTATATGTTTATGTGTATTTACCTGTTTATGTGTTTTGATTTTGGTGACTTATTCAATTTTCGATATTTGCTTTAATCGAAACACACGACTCGCACTGCTCATCTAACTCAAAACACTGACAAATCGCTAAACCGTGGACGACCTTATGCTACGCTATACGCTTATACTATACTATTTGATATGTTATACGCGATCGCTATTCTCGAACGCGCATAGACCTTAGATGATAGATGCAGTCAGAATGCTCCACGTGTCCCTATATGCGTCTTGTGATACATGCTTACATGCTTTTGTAATTCTGTGCCTTATGTGCTTATGTGCGTCTGTGCGTCTGTGCTTATGTGAATCTGTGATTATGTGCCTATGTGGTTACGTGATTATTCGTGTTCCTGAGCTTTAGTAGTATTAGACGTGTGAGGTGAGATTCGATTATACTATGTCTGAGACCCAAGACGATGTCTGTTGCAGACAATGTCAACTGGACCCTCATCTGGACCCCGTCACCCACAAATCACTCGTCAAGAACAGAGAGAAAAACGTCTTGCTGCTATCGTCGCTAAGCAAGTAGCAAAAGTCGTGAGTGAAATATACGAGAATGTGAGCAAATCATCTGAAGGGTCCAGAACCGAAGCTCCTAAAGCTACACCCAAAGCTGCCTTCAGTTTCAAACAGTTTAAGGCATGCGGACCGAAAGGGTTCACTGGTGAAGATGGCCCTACGGCCTTGTTTCAATGGTTCGACTCAATCGAGGTCACTCTGCGTCAGAGTGGATGTCCTGACGATCTCCGCACTCTAAATGCTACCGGCGTCTTTCAGTCCCGCGCACTAGACTGGTGGACGGCCGAGAGGAACAAACGCGGGAACGTCACAGCTTATGGACTGTCATGGGACGAGTTGAAGAATGTTATGCTCGAAGAGTTCTGCCCTCCCCATGAGCGCCAAAAGTTGGAGGACGAATTCTGGCATCTGAAGCAGAGGGATGGTGAGAACGCTGCGTTAACTGCTCGTTTCAAGCAACTCAGTATTATCTGTCCTGATCAAATCAAGACTCCTGAGATAGCAATCAAGAAGTATACCCGAGCTCTGCCGGATTGTGTCACAGATTTTGTGCAAGCGGCCAAAACCTCAACGATCGAAGAAACTTACCTGCTTGCCGCCGAAATCAACGACAAGCGAGTCAAAGTTGGCTTTTGGGATAAAGCTTCGAAGAGTCTGCACCAAGCTACTACCGCCGCACCAGCTACCGAAACTGCCACCCCTCAGTCATCAAAGATCTCACGTCGCAAGAAGAAGAAGAACAACAACAGCTCCAGCAACAAAAACTGTGTTGTCACTACCGCTGCTACTCCACTCCAAGCCGTACCGGCTCAGCAGCAATCTCAGCATCGATCAGCACCAGCTATCTATGCACCGCCAGCAAAGCGTGCATACACTGGCCCCTATCCTGGTTGCCCAACCTGCACCTATCATCACCCGGTGGGTCTAGCCTGCAAATTTTACGCACATTGCAATATGTATGGCCATTTCACCGCCAACTGTCGAACCGGCTCCCGCAACGCCGCAGCTCCAGCTCCTACTCAGCAAGCTCTTCTCACCGCCCCTCAGGGTCAACAAGCTCCTCCGGCACCCGCGGTCAACGCCGGAGTCTGCTTCGCATGTGGTGATCCTAACCATTTCGCCAACATGTGCCTGAACAGGGTCGTGAAACAAGAGCCCCAGCAGCAGCAGCCTCAACAACAGCAGCAGCAACAGCAATAAGCAGCACGTGCTCGAACTTTCAACATCAACGTGCGCCAAGCCCAGGCTGACAACAACGTAGTCAATGGTACGTTCCTCGTGAATGGTATTTATGCTTCATGTTTATTTGATACTGGTGCCGATAACTGTTTTGTATCGTTCGAATTCGAGAAGCTCCTTAATCGTAAGCGCGCCCATCTCCCCTCGATGTTCGATGTCGAAGTTGCCACCGGAAGAACTGTCGCCGTCAATTCTGTTCTTCGTGATTGTACTCTTGAACTCAACAATCACATCTTTCCCATCGACCTCATCCCGATGCAGCTTGGAAGCTTTGACGTCATAGTAGGCATGGACTTTCTTCGCGAAAACCATGCTGAAGTTGTCTGTTTTTAAAAGATGATTCGATTCTCGCTAGCTAATGGTGACAAATTGTGTGTTTACGGTGAAGTCGCGTCGAAGAAACTCCAACTCATGTCGTGTGTCCAAGCTAGCAAGTATCTCCGCAAGGAATACCAAGCTTTCTTGGCTCACATCGTAGTAGCGGAGAAAAAGGAAGTTAAGGGAGTAGACGATGTCCCTGTTGTTCGTGAATTTCCAAACGTTTTTCCTGATGATCTCCCCAGACTACCTCCAAGTCGTGATATCGACTTTCGGATCGACCTCATTCCTGGAGCAAACCACGTTGCTAGAGCTCCTTATCGACTTGCACCATCCGAGATGCGTGAATTGTCGAGTCAGCTCCAGGAATTGTTTGACAAAGGCTTCATTCGCCCTAGCACCTCTCCTTGGGGTGCACCGGTCCTTTTCGTCAAAAAGAAGGATGGGTCATTCCGAATGTGTATCGACTATAGGGAGTTGAATAAGCTGACGATCAAGAATCGCTATCCTCTGCCTCGCATCGATGATTTATTCGACCAACTACAAGGTGCTACATGTTTCTCCAAGATCGATTTACGTTCGGGCTACCACCAACTACGCATTCAAGAGGAGGATATACCCAAAATGTAGGTCCCGAAATCTGAGGATCGATAACGAAAACCGAATCCTTGTTTATCACAAACACGGTAACGGGTGCGGAATCCCCGTGACGGTGCAAACCAAACACAGATAGTAACAACACGGAATAACCAATGAAACACAAACTATTGATTAAACGGGATGAGAACCGAGAACAACTGATACACACACAGTTTTACAGAATAACTCTCAGGGTATGCTCTCATCTAGTTTCAAAGTGAAACCAGAAAGCTGTTTATATAGTAGCCTGGGCCTTAACTACGACGAAACACACATGGGCTAGACGAAACAACATTGGCCAGTCATTGGGCTTGAAGAAGCCCAATCACACGACGAAACAGGGGTGTTTCGTCGTGTTTCGTCATCTAGTGTGATGAAACACTTGTGTTTCATCGTGGCTTTGTCCTGTAGTGGGTGAAACACAAAGTGTTTCTTCATGTTTTTGTCCTTTATGGATGAAACACAAAGTGTTTCTCCATGTTTCGTCAGGGAGAGCTTTGGCCCATGAAGGGTTAAGCCCAAAGTGAATATTTGGCCCAGTGAACTAAATAAACACACAGATAAATACTACCCTAAATGCAACATGCATTGTTTGTTTATACATTACAAATTAAATGGAATAAACTTGTCGGACCCAAGTGGGATAGGAGGATATCCGACTTGGTCTTCATTTCGATAAAGGCTCGAACCGAACGTGTCGCGTCCACACAAAAGCGTATCAACAAACTCCCCTTTGGACGCTGCTGTGATGGTTCGACTTCCATGTCTTTCATGTCGGAGGATCTTCAAAGTCTTCACGCGTCGTAAGAAGAAAGTGTATCAACAAACTCCCCATTTCATTTAGAAAGTGTGTTAACAAACTCCCCCTTAGAATGAACTCTCCATTGAGTTATGCTCGTGATTTTTTTTTTCGTCAATTCTTCAGATCCTTGTGGTGTTGATGAGTGATCAACTGCAACCCGATCATCTTGATCTTCTGATTGCATCAACGTCGTGTCTTCACTTTACGGCTTGTCATCTGACACGTTCTCTTCGCCTTTAGCTGATTCTGATGTCGCATCTGCACATACAAGAAAGCTAAACACGTAATGAGAACAACCGCTTGGAATTTGGACAAATTAAACAAAAGACACATATGAGATCAAATCTCAATCAAACACCGACCGACAACAGTTTGAAAGTTTAGAAAATGATCAATTTTAATCCATTAACTTTCAAAACTTGTTAACTTCGACAGTTTATGAAGATGCAATTGTTTTCCGGCTTAAAATCAGGATTTTGGGTAGGATAGACTCGAGTTCCAACATCGGTCAATCAAAAATAAACTAGAAGCAAAATCTTTTTGGATTTTATAAAGTTTATATTAAAACACACCTAAAATCTTTTTGGAATTTTTCATTTTTCAAATGTAAGGACGGAAAGCAATAAATAAATATATACAAAGATGCAGAAACTGAAGCAGTAAACAAATATTTACAAACAATCTTTTTGCGAGTTTCGAGGGTAAGAGAATCATATCAGTGTACGGTCACGCCAAAACGCTCTTTTTGTTCTTTTAGTTAATAATTAGATAAGCATCCTATAACAATTATCGGTATTGTTGTCCACATAAGCTCAACTTATCAGATGTAATCATGGCGAGGGGATACGTTAAGGTATGATTTATACTTACCGACCGGTGTTCATCCACACACGACACATTCCCGTATCAAGGTATGCACGAGAGTTCATCTTACCGGTGAGTATACCGATTATCATCTGTTTAACCGTATAAAAGATGTGAGAAACTCACTTATTTTATTTGAAAACAAGCCCTATGTGATAGAATCACTTATTGATGAGGAACTTGATTTTCAGATGCATGAAGGGCACAAGAGCAAGTCCGTGAACAGGTCAGTACTTTCGTACAGCAAAGAGACGAACTTGACTCCCGTATAAATCTGTGATAAATTATCACTTATTTGAGGGACATGTGATTGTTGATCACTTATTGAGGTCGAAAGCAATATGTACACGTATGTATAGTATCATGGAAGATCTAGACTTCGTCTCCGTTATTTTCTGGTAAAAGATACAACCATGATATCCAGATGATAAGCAGCATACAGACCGAATATCTCAGAACCTCGGCAATCTCTCAAACGAAATTTCGGTACTAAGACCATATGCCAATGTGCGGTTCCCACCTGGTCTTCAGTCGATTTAAGATTTATATCACCCTGCACACTTTAAAATGATTGTGAGCCTACCGATACATCTTATATAGAGCTGCTTAACATTTTTCATTTTCAAGTTCATTTCGAAGAGGTTTTGACAGACCACTGATGTACTATCATATTCTCTTTTTCTTGCCAGGAAACTCATTTTTGTTTTTTCAATGTTTTTGGGTTTTAAAATTTTTCGATGTTTTTGAATTTTCAAATTTTGGATTTACTCCCCCTAAAATCAACAAACTAAGATAAATTTAAAAGACACAAAGATATTTACAAAAAGGATTTCCGATGTTGGTTTAACTCATGTTTTACCTTAATGCCGTTTACCAAAATTAATTTTAATCAGAATTGATTTATCGAATTTTGGAGAAAATGAGTTGGCACGTCGGTAAGCGGTGCGGACCATGACAACATTGACGAGTTTCATAGTGAAACAATCACGTGTGAGGTGATATTCGAGTTCAATGTGTCAGGCCAAAGAGTGCTGTACGAGATAATAATTCAAAAAGCAGCTTAAATATCGACAAGTATAGGAGAGATTAGAAATTTAAAACCGTATCCTGCAACTGCTTCGTGCATTGCAAGGAATCTGATCGCTCTCCCAAACTGGATATCCACCCGGTGTGGATTTCAAAGTCGATTCTTTGTAGCTACTTCATTGAATCCTAGAAAATTCTTCACAGCAACAAGATCATAAACCTTTGGTTCCGGCTAGTCTTCGATATTGCACCAGCGAAGGTCTTTGTCTTTCTCTTTGAGAAGTAGTGTGCGGTTGTTCAATCCATGCCAAGGCATCCGCACACCCGGTTGGTTTGTTCAACAAACACATTTTCTTCAATCACACCGTGAAGAAATGTACACTGCACGTTTATCTTGTTGATTTTGAACTTCAGACGTGCTGCAGGTGCGTACATTTTGATTTGCATCTATCCCGAGGACCCAATCAAAGCCATTAACAATCAAACTTTAAAATGATTTGCATTTTGTCGAAGTTATCAATTTCTTTCAACAGACAACTTTGTTTTCCTTTGTTTTTCTCTCCATCAAAAGGCAACAATTTCTTTTGTCGCCGATCTTGTGCATGGACACTCCACTATCAACAATCCTAAGACTATTAATAGTTCATCCTGGAACATCCTGCACACTCACTCAGAGATTAGTTGGAGAGGGGGACCCAAGCCTTAACAGACTTGGGTCGTCCTTCATCATCGAAGACTGTGACTTCGATTTCCTGATGATTCGGAATAGATTGAGCTTCCCCTGAAACAGTTACCGATTTTGGTTTCCAAATCTGTTTTTGTTTTTCAATTTTAATTTCTAACTTAACAGACTTTGTTTGGACAACCTCCGGTTTTAACGCCTTTTCAACTTCTTTGACGTTTTGACGTTGTTGTTTTGTTTCTTGTTCTTTAACAGTTCTTTTATCATGTTTTGGTGAAACAGGACGACGTTGTGGGTGAACCTTTTCAGGTGGTGCTCTTTCAACAAATTTCTCTTTGGGAGTATTTGTACAATTTTTAATGATATGTCCAAACTCCCCACACTTAAAACACGTTCTCCTTTCCACAAACTTAGGAGAATTTGATCGACCAATAGATGTCGAACCCGTAGAACCTGAGGTACTTGCTTTCTCATCACACCCGTTTGTATGTTGAGTGTAATTGTTTTGACTGTTACGTTTTAAAATCTTGACTTGTTGGATAAAATCGGTGTTTGATTTGTTTTCAAAAGTCTCAATTTTATCAGTACCCTTCGATGCTACAAACTTGACATCATTGTTTTTCTTCTGGTTACGAGCTCCTTTTGTTTCAAATTTTGCTTGAGAAACATTAGGCTTTTGGGCTCGCCTTTTTGGTTGTTTACCCTTAGAAGCAATAGGTTGTTGCTTTGTTGGTGATTTTTGATTTCCAAATTGTTTCATGATTTCAGCTTTTGGTATTGGGTCACATTGAGTTACAATGACTCCTGGAATTGTTTTTCCCAAAAACTTGTTTGTATTATCTTCAAAAACTTGATCAATCGAAGATGGATTGACATTTTTAATTGGAAAATCGTGATCTGAATAGATTTTATAATCACCAACCAAAGTGTACAACACGTTATTACTCTTAACGGTAGACACAGATTCTGTTACTACCTTGACAGGATTAATCACTTGTTTGGCAACTTGTTGCACAACAGGAATAGGAGGATCACAAAGAATATGATTCTCAATTGGAATTTCTATTCCCTTTTTCTTATCAAGTGATTCATCCTGATCATTCACATCTGATTCTGATTCATCATCAGACGACTCATAGTCCTCAATGATTGGAGGACTTTGTTTCGTAGATGTTATAGTTTCTGTTTGCTCAGATGATGTACTTGAAGAGTTGTCCGATTTGAACCCCAGGCCAGTAGTAACTTCCTCATAATCAAGAGGCACACTGGGTTCAAAACGAGGCATATCCTCTTCATCGGGCATTCTGGTATAGTTGTGTCTCAAAGGGGGCGGACACGACTTATACCCAACGCCTTTCACATTCCCTTTCAGCTTTTGAACATCTATGATGTGATCAAGCACATATCGGGAGTTAGAATGACTATCCAATTTGAGCTTGATCGCATCATGCTCGCATTTGGCAACTGCTAGCTCTTTCTTTGTTTCCTCTATGATATTATTGTAATTGTTAATACCAATTTGCTTATTGAAAACAGATTTTGTTAGCTCGGAAACACTTTTCTTTAAGGTTTCAATCACAGATTTAAATTCTTTTTCGTTTCTAGCTAGAGCCATATTTGCCTCCTTACACTTAGACCACTCAACAACCAAACTTTGGTTATGACTGTGAACCTTTTCAGATTCATCTTTCAATTCTGCACAAACATTACAAACACTAGGAGTAGGAGGATCAGAATTTACCTGACTTGTCGAGGCTGAGACATTTGCCATAAAGGTAGTCTGATAAGAAAAAGATCCATCTTCAGAATTATAATCTCCCGCATTCGAGCTTTCTTCATCTGAACTCCCGCTATAACCCGAGCTATCATCACTTTCAGAAAATTCTTCCTTGTGAACATGCTTGATGTGATTGATGCTCTTTGCATA
Source organism: Helianthus tuberosus (assembly GCA_030545235.1). NCBI lineage: Eukaryota > Viridiplantae > Streptophyta > Magnoliopsida > Asterales > Asteraceae > Helianthus > Helianthus tuberosus. The sequence continues at coordinate 211,505,491 of CM060423.1, forward strand.
ACAAGCTGTTCCTCCTCCTTGATCTTTATCTCCAAATTGTACAGACCAATTACACCCTTCATCAGCTTGAACAACTAATGCTCTGTTGGTGTTTGAAGGTCCAGACTGGTTCTGGTTCTGATTGTTGTTCACCGCTACTATCCTTCGTTCATGATTTTCTTGATTTGCATTAGAAGTACTCGTCTGATTTCTGAACGGATTCTGATTGCCTTGTTTGCTTGGTCTGGTGCACTCACGTTTGAAGTGACCCTTTTCGCCACAATTGAAACATGTAACCGCATCTTTATTAAACCCGTACTTCGTATCATTTTTTCCTTCCAAATTTGTTCTTCCAGTTCGAGTCATGAAATCCTTTGCCCTTCTAACAGCACTTGCAAACGCCCACTTGATATCCATTAACTCCATTTCATCACGGTCTATCTGCTGATAATCTTCATTGGTCATATTGATGTTTCCAATTTGACCTGCTACCAATCCACAGTATGAACTGAACATTGTGTTGAGAAGTTCCAAATGTTCCTTTACAACTTCTACACTGACTTTTGAAAGATTTGAAGTATCAACTCTGACAGTGTTGGTGTTTTGGGGTAAAGGATTGTTGGTATAATGCGCTTGTTGTTGTTGTGGTTGGGGTATGGATTGTGACATGTAAGCACTTTGATTCCACTGTTGTTGAGTAGTGGTAACTTGAGGTGAAGGTATAGTTTTTGAAAGATAAGCACTTTGATCCCACTGTGGTTGGGCTTGATTGAACTGTGGAAACGGAGATGAGCTTGTATTGGACACAAACGCCGTTTGAAGCTTCGGTTGCTGAATGGAACTAGAACTAGCTGAAGGACCAAAACCAGGCAAATACATTTCTGTGTTTTGAGGAGGTGCAATTGCAATCCTTTTAGCTTTCCGAATTTCCTCTTCGTTCTTTTGCTCCAACTTCTGAATGAATTCATAAAGACTGACATTGGCTGCATCCAGAGCGCCCGTATGCTTTAGAAGCTCAATGAATGGACTCCACTTAGGAGGTAGAGCATCAGCAAATCGTGCAATCATTTCCTGATGAGTTGTATTAACATTATAAGAACTCATTTCACTAATCAAATGATAAAAACAAGAAGTCATATCATTTAGAGTTTCATTCCCCAAGAACTGAAATGATTCAAACTCTTTCTTCAATAAATCATGGCGTATCTTTCTAGTAGCTGCATTTCCTTCTCCTCTCGCTACCAATGCATCCCATAAACCTTTCGTGGTCTTACAATATGAGAATTGATGAAAGATGTCTCTGTGAAGTGCTTGAGTGAGAATAGCATACGCCTTCTTCTCCAGATCATATGCCTTTTTGTCGGCTTCTTGCATATTATTGAAAGTTGTCGCATTTGATCCTGCTTCTTCAAGAGCTTGACTAAATTCAGAGGTGAAACACATCCATAATTCTGTGTTTTGCCCTTGAACGTAATTATGGAAACGACCCTTCCATGATGGATAGTCGTTCATGTAATTTAACTTTGGCGGGCGATTGTTGCTACCCGTCTCATTCTCACTAAGCAAAAGATTTTGAATGCTCTGATTTTGATTCGACACCATTGCCCATTGACTTGCACTTATTGACTGTTGTTGTTTAGGTATGGTACTCGCTAAATATTCGGCCATCGACATCTGTTTTTGAGCTGGTTGTGGATCCGTACTCCAATCCCAAGGGCTAGTACAACTCATGTTTGATGTATGTATGTGAAAAACTGATCACACACTTGAAAACAGACTGTTATCACACTTTTGCAAACCTTCTGTTTAAAAATGATAACAAACTCGAAGAAACGCTATTGTAACACCTCGAAAATTCGCGTCCTATAATGTATTGACACGTGTCGTAAAATTTGAACGTGCAAAGGATTACATTAGAAGGACTAAAGTTGACAAACAAAGAAACTATGTGAAAATAAGGGTTCAAAATGTCAACAAGGGATAAATATACTTTTCAGTAACCCTACATGATGCTCATACCTTTAAACGGATGAATCATGGATCATACGAAGCTAATTGTGAAAGAAAGTGAGAGATTACAAACTACAGGGGTTAAACGTGTCAACATGTTTAAGTTATACCTCTGAGTGAGCTTTTAGCAAACCCGAAGCTTTGTAACTGATGTGCTAAAAGTGGTCTAATTAAACTAACTAAATTAAACACTAAACTAGACTCTCTAAGTTTTAAATTTATAACTAAGACTCTCTAAACCTAGACCACACAACCGGCAAGTGTACCGGTCAATGTAGTATAGCCTAAGTAAGTCCGAGTGTCGAACCCACGAGACTCTCTAATTACGTTGACTAGACTCGACTAACTTAACCGACCTAACTGAATACTTGTTTTTATTGTTTCGGGGGGTTTTCTAACAATCCTAAAATTGAAATTAAATTTAAACTAATTAATTAGACTAACTAGACGCGACTTTGGAACGAAGGTTGAGACCAGAGATGACGAATAACTACCTAGGTTATAATCCTATTTAACTAGGAATGGATTTCTATTCGAAACTAAAGTGGTATGGAACCGGGATCTTTGTGTGCTAAACCCTAAGAAATCCCTACTAAGACCTCCCGACCCTTCTCAGGAAGAAACCTGTGAGACTCTACAGGGCTGTTATGACTACCGGTTGGTTAGACTTCCTCTCAGTCCTCTAACTTCTTTAAAAGTGCCTTAATCCGACAATCTACCTCTCAGCGCGAAAGTCTAAGACAACTATGGATTTTAATTTAGTTTAATAGACACGAATAAGATTAGGGAACTAAGACCGATTTCTCTCAAAACCTAATCCTAGCTATATATCAAACCGAGACCTATTTGTAACGCCCTAACACGTTTTAACCTAATTTATCGCAGCGGAAAATACATATAAAAAATTTCTTTCATGATATTCTTCCTTTCACTTAAATACATTAATCCCTTTCTATAATTTAATTAAAAACTAACATACATATATCGAATTACGTGACCACCTACACACCCACATACAATCCATGTTTTGACTCAATCTTCAACCGTGAGCATTTCTTGATGAAACATCCATAACCCTGTACAACCTGCAGTCACCACATTCAATCTCATCATTAGCAACCGGTGTCATAATACAAAAATATTAACACATGCATAATAAAGCGTCAACATATCATGCTTTCTCTTATACTCGCCCCTTCATCCATCCATTCATCCACTCGCCTCGGATTGCGGAGTCAACCTTTACTTCCATTGTTAACATGCCTATGCTTCACATTAATTCTCAATAGAAAAACGGTTAGTACCATTAGCTTCCTTTCATATGAACATGTCCTCGAATACACATAACTCATCTTATTCATTCAAGCATATAATTAAATACCCACTTAAGCATGTATTCACTTTCTATTCATACATGTACTTACAATTTACATCCTACAAGTATAACTCCTTAATTCATCTTATGCATAGTTCATTATGTAAGTTCCATTTCTTACCCAAACTTAATCGAATCTCTTTCTTAACCACTTCCGACTCATTTCCACTAAAACTTAACTTAGTAATAACAACGATTCATATCTTCTTACATTACATTCAATAATTACCATATATCATAAATACATTACCAAACAAAAGGGTAAATTGGGAGTTAACTTACCTCGTGCGTCCGAGTTCAAGCATAGCTTCCGTGTTTATCCTTGGCCCGTTGCCTTTCCTGCTTGTGTCCATGTTGACATAACTCCTATCCGTACATGTCATCACATTCATCATAACATGATTAGCATACATGAGCATACATACCTTTTAAGGAAGGTTTCTTGCCATATCATCTTATCAAACTAATTTCCCACTTGTAATCCATTCAAAACACATTCCTTATACAAATCTATTGTCTAATACATCATCAACACATTCTACAAACAATTATTCATTATTAGCATACAATCTCACATATCATTTTCTCCTAAGCATTTCATCAAACACTTGGTGTGCATATCACTTTCTAAGCATAATGTACAAGTGCTTTAAGCATGTTCTTCCCTATTTCATCTTATGAACCATCACATTCAAGCAAAATCTCATAATCATAAATTCCACATCAAGTTTATCTATTTAAGTCTATCATATAACACCTTATACATCACAAGATCACACTATAACATCTACAAGTTCATCATGATCATCATCTTCACACTCATGCAATGGGTTTCATTCTAAATCACCCAATTACTTGAAATTATTCATAACACAAGTTCTATTTGGTGTTTCTAACACCTCTACAAGCTTAATTGCATACCAATTCATGGATTGATCATAACCCACTTCAACCAAGATCATCAAATCTAAGTTTTGAGACATACCTTACGATCCCCTTGTGGAGGTGATCGTTAATTCATGTTCGGTTGTGAATTTGGGCTTCGTTTAGCCTTTCAATTTGGAGAATTGGTGAAGTTTAGGGTTTTGGCTCCATGGGAGCCTTCCCTGCTCGTTGATGAACACACACACGAGGTGTGTGTATGTGTGTGTTATTTTCTTTTTAATAAAACAACTTTCAAGTTGTTCACTTTGGTCCCTCAGGTTTCGTTTTACTTAAATAAGGCTACAACCCTTCGTTTAATACCAACGTTACTAATATTCAACTAGGTTAATTATTCCTAGATAATATTTATTTACGGGTTCACTTTTACCCCTAACGGTATTTTTACCCGTTCCTCTATATTAACCGGGTTGGGCTTATCAAACCCATTTTTGGGGTGTTACACTATTAATAACCTCGAGCCTCTCAGCGACAAGATTAGCAGAATATCAAGTTCTAAATATATTTTATTTACCGTTTCTAAGGTTATTGGCCAATTCACCCAAAGACTACCCGAACCCGCAAAGACTCGAACAATCAACACAAACCTATCCTATGAAAGACATTCACCAAGGTTCATGTGAAACGAATAAACAATCAATAATCAAAACTAGATACGCATATGCACTAAATTAAAGATTCCAAAGTTCTTTACTTTTTAAGAAAAACCCATACACACGATAATAAACGAATAAAAATCCAAACTTTATTAAATATTCATCTTAACCTAGGTAGTTTAGAAAATTAGCCAAGGAACATAACCAAGAACAAGAAACAAGTTTCATATGAAAAGCAAAGCATGTTTAATAGTTTGTAAAACACAAAGTCTAACAAAACCAAAAAAATAATGAATTGCAAACCAAACCCGAATCTTGAATCGTATAATCTTCTTCTCTATTGATCGCTCTTTTTTTTTCTTTTTTTTCTTTCGTTCACGTCTGATGTCGATGAAGTATCTCCAGAAAAGTGGCGTCCTCAATCACGTCTGATGATCTATTCGAATAGGGTTATTTTGACTACAAGTTATTATCTTACTAAATCATACCCTATTCAAAGGCCCACTATCATAATTTTAAAAGAAATTCGATGGGCTTGCACACATGCTCTATGATTTCCTCCAAAATGAATATAATAGTCTGATGTGGTTTGAAGTGCTTGGCGGCCCACTTCGTTTCTATTGTGTCGACATATGATGTCCCCATATTATAGCAACAGCCCTTTAACAATTATAATATATGTCTTTGCAGCAGCTCTTGTCTGATGGTTGTCTTAGAAGCTCAAACTTCGTGTGAAAATAGCTGTAATTTTTATTCGGTCCCTGGCACTCCACCCTGTCCAACTGGCTGGTTATTTCCATATTACTCTTTTTCGCTCCTTTTGCACTAGGACCTGCCAAAACACACTATAATATAATATAATACTAAAACTAAATAAAAACAAGTAAAAACTTATACAAAAATTATACAATTTACACGGGACAAATATGTGTATTTTACCCCACATCAGTAACGATTAATTATGCTCACTAGAATGCGTGATAAAAATTTCACCAAGTTTCGTTATCGTATGAGAAAGTTATGATAAAATTCGTATTCGAGGGGTTAGATGCGTCAACGATGAAAGTTATGACTTTTCGGGTAAACACAAAGTGACCAAGGACCTCACAAAGTTGGTATAAGTCTTGGAGCCCTTATAAATCAATTTAGAGGGCTTATAATGCAAGAAATAATGTGAAAACGACGTTTGGAAGGACCAGGGACCAAAAGTGCAAATTGAGAAACCTACTGACCAGGCCTTACGAACCGTAACACCAGGACCTTACGGTCCGTAAGCATTTTCCCAGCGACAGAAAACAGGCAGCTGCCTGTTCCAGCCCGTTCCACCACCTCAAATCGCCATTTTTCGATTTTAGGGACTTGTTTAATGGTTCTAGGCTTTAGGGGGGGAGGCACTTGTATGCATCTTGGATCATTGGTAGACTTGTTTGGCATGACCTTGTGAGATCAAACACACTATATAAGAACCCACATTGTTGCACCATTTGATCATTCATTCCAAACTTCACATCTGAGGATTTCTGGAACTCAAGGCCACTTCCTAAGCATCTCTAATCGTCATTTGGACCTTGGTAAGTGTTGGACCGTTTTGCGACCCCAAAAAGTCAGTTAAGGATGTTCATCTTCAGGTACGAAGGCGGAATCAACGTAAATGAAGTTACAACAACTTTCCTATTCAATTCCTTCTCTTTTATTGCTTTCTGGAATGATTTTGACAGAGTTTTGTTACCGAAAGCAAGACCAGGTTCCGCTCCAATGTACACAACTAATGATCAGGTTCCGCTTATTCTGACTATATATAGCCCTGAGGTTTCACTCTTATGACAGTGACATATAAGCGAAACCTGTTACAAACCATATAAGCGAAACCTTCAAGTATGACACATAAGCGAAACCTATTGTCCATTGGAGCGAAACCATCTACAACTCTAACCTAATGTACATTCAAGCGAAATACCAACATTAAACCCTAATTTTGACTTATAAGCTCTTATGTTGACCTATCTTGACCTAAGACATGATGTAGACGTAGTCAACAGACATTCTGTGCACCAACAGTAAGTATTCTTAACCTTCCTTAATTAAGTTTTGCTTAGTTTATAGCCTTAAAGTCAAACCGTCGTAATTAACGGTTGACTTATTGATTAATCGCTAATGGTCCAGCGATTAGTCAAACTTAGGGTTGTTATAAGTTGGTAATTATGTGGGCAATAAACCCTTAAAAGGGCACCCTCTGATTCCCGCTCTAACTAGATCATTTGTCGAGTCAAAGTTTATTGTAAAAAGTCAACGGAATGCTAATTTTCACTTTAACGCATAATTAACAATATAGAAGACGTGTAACCTATTTTATCGCTTATATAACTTGGTAATTAGTATGAAAACATGTCTATGCATGTCCGACTCGACAATTTTCAGTTAAGGATCGTTTCGGAACCGAAAGTCGCAAAACTTTGACTTTTGCTTTGACTTCAGTTCTCACCCGATATAGATAGGTTTAGACATGCCTTAAAGTTCCATTAGGACCTACTTACATGATATTATAACCCTCTGCATTTATACTACTCGAATCATTGATTGTCCGATGTTTCCGTTAAATGCCAAATGTTGACCAATATGCCCATTTGACCTTAAAACGTGAATTTTGGAAATATAAAAGAATAGAAACCTTAGCTACTGATTTATAAACATGTCCCTAAAATTTCACATCAGTTGGAGGTCTAGATTAGGAGTTATGCTCATTAGCGTAATTATAACGCCTTTTAGTAATTAAACGACGTCATTAGCATAAAGCCTATCTAAACGCAATTTTTGACACCAAACCTTTTACCCACTAATGTAATATAATATTTTGATATTTTTAATTATTTTTAAACTGATCAAAACCTAGGGTTATCGCCCTAATTCGGTAAATACCGATTATGCCCTTTTAGGCCATAAAATGAGTTTTACAAGCCCTTTTGATACCAATCCAATTGCTACTGATTTTATATAATAAATAAAGTATTTTGAACTTTATAACCTGATCAGAAAACTCAGATTTCCGGTATAACCCGGAAATCGCTTAAAATGACTTTTTACGCGTATTAAACGCATAGTTTGGGTCTAAAACCATTTTGTCACATAAGACTTATTACCAACTGATATAACATGATAAATTAAGTCATTTTACTGATGTATTCAGACCCGAACCTCAGAAGTTCATTAAATCTCTTTTATAATCTTTAAAATGACCAAAATACCCCTACGGGGCTTATTTTGAGATTAAACTCGTTTTGGGCATAATGGAAGGTATCCTAATAATATCACAACATATTTAAGGCATATTAACTTAGGAAACCTGTTTAGGACCTTTTGGTTACTCGTTACGCACTGGTCGCGTTCGGATCGGCGTATGTGACTAGTTTGCATATATTAGCCGAAACGGGTCAAACCATATCGTTTGTGTCTCAAAACCACATTCTAAACCGGTCTTCGCTTTATCACGCGTTTGAACCGTATATTCCTTTTGAAAACTAACCGGTCTAAGTTTAAGCTTAATTAAAGACCCGTTAGGATTCTAATAGGTTATTAAAAACCTTCGTTCCAGATTAGGAGCCCAGTAAAAGCTATCTGTACTTGCTGAATTGATATACGGCTGGGATTGAATTTATATTTAGCTCAGGTAAATACTTTTAACTTATTTTCCCTTATACGGGCTTGGGGTACGGTATATAAAATACCGCTTGGTCGGGCATTTGACCTTAATCGTTTGGTGGTTAAGTATTATCGAGATGACCCGTTTAAATATGTTATGTTTGTTTAACGCCTTTGGGGGGTTAATGACCATGTCCCGGATATCCTTGGCATCATTCATGAAATGGCCACGACCTAAGCACGGGGTGTAGGCGTACACCTGACAGCTGCATATGTAAAAACTGGTATCCCACCTTAAGGAATCAGCCTTGTGGGCATTATACTTGTGGTGTGTCTATTAATCTTTAACCCGACACGAACCGGGCTACTGAACGCATAAGAAACATGTAATTCTTTTACAAGTATTATATTCAAATAATTATCCCAAGTTATAAAAATATTTGTGCCACGTGCATTCAAATCAATTTTATTAAAACCTTTTCAAATGAGTCAGTTAATTGTATTTACCAGTGTAAACTGACGTATTTTCCAAAAAAGGCTAAATGTAGGTACTATACGTAATAGGCTGGCTACTCCAGGCATCAATAATCAAGTCTCGCAGGCTTTAGATGTTAAAGTCTGTTGAACGATATTATCTTTCTGTTTAAGATCCGCCTGTGAATCCATCTTACATTACGTTGTAATATTTGATATTGCTTTGAATTGGATTGTAATATATTTATCTTTTGCTTCCGCTGTGCATTTATATATTGTGTTGTTTGACTATGATGTTACCAACTACGTCACGATACTCCCCACCGGGCCCACCGGTAATACGTGGAAATATCGGGGTGTGACAGGTTGGTATCAGAGCCAATACTGAGTGAATTAAACGCTAGCCTTTTGTGTTTAATTTCAGTTACACAGTTTCACATTCTTGAGTCTAGACAAGAACATAGGACAAATCCTAATTCGTTTTATTTTGTCCTTATTTGGTTCCTTTGTTATTTTTCTGATTAGCCCTTGCATGGGCGAGTCATTTTCAGTAGAAGTCCCGTTTAGGGCAACCATATACTTGTTTAAATTTTAAAGGAACGATTATATTTAAAATATCATTCCTATATTATAAGATCTACCATTATAATAAAATGGCAAAATCTAAAAAGGACAAGACCTAGCCATGTGTCACATTAAGACAAGGCCTAGATGGCAGTTCCTCAATTTAGGTTCAGATCCTTATTAACATCCCGAGTTAGGATTGTTCTGCGTTAATTATTAAAAACGAATCTTAAAGGTAGACCTAGCCTATATGACGAGGCCAAGATGGTAGGACCTATTCAAGAGATTCACATCCTTGTTAACATCTGTAACATATTAACTTTTCTGGCAGACGTGGTTCGATAAAGTCACATAAATCATCCTTATACTGGATTCTCCCGAAATCCTTTCTTATTTTGTGATTTAAACATCCATTAGGGATATAATGCCTACGGGCTATAATTAACGTCCTCTGAGACTAAAGACATTCGTAGCCTACAACTCCCTGTCAAGAAAAGGCGTGAACACGTTCAAGCCTAAATACCTTGATTCTAAAAAATCATGGTTTATAATTTAAAGTTGCCCTTGTGACTTGACTTTTTGTGCTATAGTTATATTTTAATTAAATCCAGGATAATTATAATAAAAATCCTGAATAAAAATAAATATCTTTCCTTTCCTGCCAGTATAAATATTAAAAGAGAATCTTAAAAGGTTTGACCTAGCTTGAATGTCAGTGAAGACCTAGCTAAGATGGTAAAACCTGTTTAAAAAGAGATTCAGATCCTTGTTAACATCTGAAAATGTGTTAACACTCCCGACAACAGTGATGCGATAAAATCACACTTGTCATCCTTATATTAGGAATTTTTCCAAATCCCTTATTTAGCATAAATGATCAATAAGAACCATGGCTAGTAAACGTCGAACATGATGTACGCATCAAAACATCCATTTGGGATGTATACCTACGGGAAAAGGTGTATACATGAAAAGATAGTTTTTATTTCATAAATTCTTGTCAAGACAATGAACTATGAAATTTTTCGATCCAAAGGAATCATCGATTATGTTTTAGATTTTTCCCTAGTGACAAGGCCCTGTGCCATCAAGAGTCCTTGGGAACAAGCTCTTGTGCTATATAAAATGTCAGTACGACATTGACAGTCGTGATTTATGTCCCCTGTCTAATAAATATGAAGGATATTCTGTTTACACGCCAAGGATGGTTTATTTAAAAACCTAGGCAGAACATAATCAAATAACTTAAATACTACCTTTTTGGCCTATATGGTTTATTTACACCATAGCCATTTAGTCAACAAATTCGACAATTCATCATATAATTAAATCAATTATTACTACCTGGTTTGTAGCCTTCAAAGCTTCACCATGGTTGACTCCTCTGAAGCTCACAATCATCCAGTTAATCAGAATGATGATACAAGACTGAATTTAACAGGCGCCGAGTTACAAGCTATGTTAGATACAACTGTAAACAAGGCCGTGAACTGAGCGTTAAGGGATCATAAGCGAAAGTACGATAATACCCCGAATAAAGGTTACAAAAAGGGTAGGACCAGTTCGAGCTATAACCAGTCCAGGCCAAAGGAGGCAAAATCCGAATGTGGAACCTGCGGGAAGAAGCACTTTGGAAAATGTTTCTATGATCAGACCAGGGGATGTGTCATCTGTAAGGAGATGGATCACAAGACCCATGAATGCAAGGACCTGAAGAACAACCAGAGGTCGGGTGAAAAGACCAAATGCAAAACCTGTAGGAAATACCACATCGGGAAATGCAGGTTTGAATCTCAGCCTTCACCTTGTGGAATCTGCAAGTCCAAGGGGCATAAGACCTTGGACTGCAAGAAGATGGAGGACGCAACCTGCCATGGTTGCAATGAAATAGGGCACATCAAAACTAATTGCCCTAATAAAACCAAGAAGTCTGGCAAGGCTAAGAAGACCAAAACCGGAAACTCTCAAATGGATACTCAAGAGGCTTTTCAGGATGACAAGGTCACAACAGGTACTTTCTATATCAATAACACTCATGTTAGAGTATTATTTGATTCAGGTTCAGATAAGTCTCCCGTAGACAGTAGATTTTGTAAATCATTAAATCTGCCTGTTAAAACTCTAAGCGTTAAGTATAAAGTAAAATTTACCGATAGTACCTCAGAGACTGCTTCAACAATGTTAGATGAATGTTTTATATCCATTAGGAATCATTCGTTTCTGCTGTCCTTGTTTCCATTTATATAATAAGGGACTAGATATCGTGATAGGAATGGATTGGTCGTCTGGTAACCAAGCCCATATTGTGGATGATAAGAAGCAAGTAGTTATCAAGACTCCCTATGGTGAGCCTTTGACCATTCCAGGAGATACTGAATATGGAGTGCCTAAGCACTTGCTGAATTTGGTATTTAATACCAAAGCTTTGAGTATGGAAACCTCATAAGGGACAAACAACAGTCGCGATGCAAGAAATGCGACAAATGTTAAAAGTGTGTCCAAGGTGAACCCCAATGTTAATGGAGTTAGCCTCCAAAACTGTAATTAACGCAACTATTAGAAAGACTATAAGAAAAATTTCTGAAAAGGTTCAAGAAGCCAAATGCTGCTCACTTTAAAACACATGTCACTGTCCATGAGAAGAGCCATAGGCATACTTCAAATGCGAAGAATAACCCAAACCAAATCATATGTGGCAAGAAGCCCCTTTCCTTTTAGAATGTACTTAAAAGTACTTCGTCTCTTAGAAGTCAAGAGAATTAAATAGTAAAAAGGGGCCATTGATTTCAGGAAATTGATGGATGAAGTAGAAACCATTAGGTATATCAGCGGTTATGCTGGAAGGGACATGGTAAGGTATACATCACAATCATTCGATGACAGTACCCTAAATTAGTGAGGACATTAACGAAATCCTCAAGAAAGATCATCTTATACATTATGGGATGGTCCAAGTTTTAAGGACCTTATTAGAAAAACCTAGTATCCTTTTCGCGAAAAGGGAAAAGACGGAATGAGAATTTTTGACTCTCACCATAAAAGTTCTAGACTTTTGACAGTATAACGCAAATTTTTGGCTGAGACAGCACTCTATTCCATTTACCCAAGACCTAAGCTTAATGCAAAAATTGTTGGGGCTTAGCATCAGAAATAAGAGGGCACATTAAGGTTTCAAGGCCTGCTTAGTATAAATCCATTATGAATCAATCTCAGCTACTCACGTACTATAGATTAAGAAATAATCAGTCAAAGCTGAGACTGCCCTAAAGTTATCTAAGATTTTACAGCTAAGTTTAGAAGGATTAAAAATGGAGGCGTTTAACCCTCCTGTTGAATGATTAGAGGCAGCTCACATTAGGAAGGTCACCAGATAAATCCTTATTTGTGATTTATTGCTAGAAATTACATGTGGTTTCTGGTGCTGTTAAGTCTCTCATAAGATCTTAAGCTTAGCAAACTTTTAGGAATTTTCCTGTGAGAACCCCAGATAATAAGTGTAAGGTAAAATTTACAGACGAAATCGTAAGAACCATTTCTTTTGTTCCTATAAAAAACCTTCAGACATAGAGTTTTCAAAATGTCCTCTTTCTAAGAGGAAGTGCGTCAGCATATATAATTGATATCTCTTTAATCTCTATCGATTCCGAATATCAGATGGAATGATAAAAGCGCCATATGAGGATTGGTGTATCTTAATAAGTTCCATAGATTGCTTCCATGCCTGATCAGTATGGAGGTTTAATGCATGGGACCACAAAGATATTCCGAGAGGTCATATGGTACTAAAGTCAACTAATGGTACTCAAAGGAGATGTCCAGAATGGAATTGTCCAAGTAAATGTTCCCGATTAAGGAATTCGTAGACTAGTAACATAAATGTGTCACTTATTTGACACGAGCAATGATGGGTGAACTGGAGCCCGAGATATGGAAATCTCTGTAACCTCCTTGTACCTTAATTATCTTCTCCTAAGATTACCCTGTTTACCCCTGAGGGGCAGGTAGAGTTAAGGTTTATATCCCATTTAAGGCTGTATTATTATGAAATCTCCAAGACGGCTAGCACCATCATTGGAAGAATTGAAACCCTGATTAACTAAGTTTTAAAATAGAGGGTTCATATAGCCTAACTCAATATCCTGAGAATTCGGTATAGTTAACTATGAAAGACGGTTCATTTTGCTTATGCATTATTTACCGCAACCCTAATTTGGCGACGATTAAGAATCGTCCTCAGCTGCCCAGAATCGTTGATTTGTTCGACTAACTGTAAGGATTAGCTACTCCTTAAGATTAGTTTTGAGCAATGGTTGGAATAACCATCTCATCTTAAGATAAGATTTTCTATAATAGTTGTTATATAAATATCAAGGTGGCTCCTTTGGAGACCCTGTATAGATGAAATATCAAAACATCCGTAGGATGGACGAGATTTTGGGAAGTCCACTTATCAGGATCTGAAAGTTGCATTGGAAGCAACGAATAAGATCATACAAATCCCAAATCATCAGTAAGTTGCCAGTATTCGGCAGAAAATCAAGAATTAATGAAAGTAGCAACCCTCCTAAGATCTTGTTAAAGAATAAGGCTCAACAAAAGATATCACCCAGGAAGGGTGTGCCAAATTGTTAAATAATCAGGCTAGTTAAGCTCTGAATATATAGAATCATACGAAGGAAATCGAATGTATCAAGATCAAATAACTTATGAGCTAAGACCTATATAAGGAGCACAACGGTATTCACAATGTATTCCACATCTGCAATCTGAAGAAGTGTTTCGCTGATGAATCACTAGTTATACCACACACAGATGTGCACATAGAAGAGAGCTTGAAGTTTGTTGAAAAAAAAAACTTGTTTAAGAAGCTTCGAAGGAAGCATGTACCTATTGTAAAGGTTAAATGGGATGCCCGTAGAGGTCCCGAATACACGTGGGAGGTAGAGTCCACAATGAAAGAAAAGTACCCTCATTTGTTTCAGTAAATCTCGAGGTCGAGATTTCTTTTAAGGGGGTGAGGATGTAACACCTCGAAAATTCGCGTCCTATAATGTATTGACACGTGTCATAAAATTTGAACGTGCAAAGGATTACATTAGAAGGACTAAAGTTGACAAACAAAGAAACTATGTGAAAATAAGGGTTCAAAATGTCAACAAGGGATAAATATACTTTTCAGTAACCCTACATGATGCTCATACCTTTAAACGGATGAATCATGGATCATACGAAGCTAATTGTGAAAGAAAGTGAGAGATTACAAACTACAGGGGTTAAACGTGTCAACATGTTTAACTTATACCTCTGAGTGACCTTTTAGCAAACCCGAAGCTTTGTAACGATTAATTATGCTCACTAGAATGCGTGATAAAAATTTCACCAAGTTTCGTTATCGTATGAGAAAGTTATGATAAAATTCGTATTCGAGGGGTTAGATGCGTCAACGATGAAAGTTATGACTTTTCGGGTAAACACAAAGTGACCAAGGACCTCACAAAGTTGGTATAAGTCTTGGAGCCCTTATAAATCAATTTAGAGGGCTTATAATGCAAGAAATAATGTGAAAACGACGTTTGGAAGGACCAGGGACCAAAAGTGCAAATTGAGAAACCTGCTGACCAGGCCTTACGGACCGTAACACCAGGACCTTACGGTCCGTAAGCATTTGCCCAGCGACAGAAAACAGGCAGCTGCCTGTTCCAGCCCGTTCCACCGCCTCAAATCGCCATTTTTCGATTTTAGGGACTTGTTTAATGGTTCTAGGCTTTAGGGGGCACTTGTATGCATCTTGGATCATTGGTAGACTTGTTTGGCATGATCTTGTGAGATCAAACACACTATATAAGAACCCACATTGTTGCACCATTTGATCATTCATTCCAAACTTCACATCTGAGGATTTCTGGAACTCAAGGCCACTTCCTAAGCATCTTTAATCGTCATTAGGACCTTGGTAAGTATTCTTAACCTTCCTTAATTAAGTTTTGCTTAGTTTATAGCCCTAAAGTCAAACCGTCATAATTAACGGTTGACTTATTAATTAATCGCTAATGGTCCAGCGATTAGTCAAACTTAGGGTTATTATAAGTTGGTAATTACCGTGGGTAATCACCGCCAGGCAGCTATGGGGCTAAGCTAGCTTGCGGAGTTGCAATACTCCGGCGGATGGGAGGTCCGTGCAACTACCCCCCCCCCCTAAGTTGGTAATTATGTGGGCAATAAACCCTTAAAAGGGCACCCTCTGATTCCCAATCTAACTAGATCATTTGTCGAGTCAAAGTTTATTGTAAAAAGTCAACGGAATGCTAATTTTCACATTAACGCATAATTAACAATATAGAAGACGTGTAACCTATTTTATCGCTCATATAACTTGGTAATTAGTATGAAAACATGTCTATGCATGTCCAACTCGACAATTTTCAGTTAAGGATCGTTTCGGAACCGAAAGTCGCAAAACTTTGACTTTTGCTTTGACTTCAGTTCTCACCCGATATAGATAGGTTTAGACATGCCTTAAAGTTCCATTAGGACCTAGTTACATGATAGTATAACCCTCTGCGTTTATACTACTCGAATAATTGATTGTCCGATGTTTCCGTTAAATGCCAAATGTTGACCAATATGCCCATTTGACCTCAAAACGTGAATTTTGGAAATATAAAAGAATAGAAACCTTAGCTACTGATTTATAAACATGTCCCTAAAATTTCACATCAGTTGGAGGTCTAGATTAGGAGTTATGCTCATTAGCGTAATTATAACGCCTTTTAGTAATTAAACGACGTCATTAGCATAAAGCCTATCTAAACGCAATTTTTGACACCAAACCTTTTACCCACTGATGTAATATAATATTTTGAGATTTTTAAAGATTTTTAATTATTTTTAAACTGATCAAAACCTAGGGTTATCGCCCTAATTCGGTAAATACCGATTATGCCCTTTTAGGCCATAAAATGAGTTTTACAAGCCCTTTTGATACCAATCCAATTGCTACTGATTTTATATAATAAATAAAGTATTTTGAACTTTATAACCTGATCAGAAAACTCATATTTCCGGTATAACCCGGAAATCGCTTAAAATGACTTTTTACGCGTATTAAACGCATAGTTTGGGTCTAAAACCATTTTGTCACATAAGACTTATTACCAACTGATATAACATGATAAATTAAGTCATTTTACTGATGTATTCAGACCCGAACCTCAGAAGTTCATTAAATCTCTTTTATAATCTTTAAAATGACCAAAATACCCCTACGGGGCTTATTTTGAGATTAAACTCGTTTTGGGCATAATGGAAGGTATCCTAATAATATCACAACATATTTAAGGCATATTAACTTAGGAAACCTGTTTAGGACCTTTTGGTTACTCGTTACGCACTGGTCGCGTTCGGATCGGCGTATGTGACTAGTTTGCATATATTAGCCGAAACGGGTCAAACCATATCGTTTGTGTCTCAAAACCACATTCTAAACCGGTCTTCGCTTTATCACGCGTTTGAACCGTATATTCCTTTTGAAAACTAACCGGTCTAAGTTTAAGCTTAATTAAAGACCCGTTAGGATTCTAATAGGTTATTAAAAACCTTCGTTCCAGATTAGGAGCCCAGTAAAAGCTATCTGTACTTGCTGAATTGATATACGGCTGGGATTGAATTTATATTTAGCTCAGGTAAATACTTTTAACTTATTTTCCCTTATACGGGCTTGGGGTACGGTATATAAAATACCGCTTGGTCGGGCATTCGACCTTAATCGTTTGGTGGTTAAGTATTATCGAGATGACCCGTTTAAATATGTTATGTTTGTTTAACGCCTTTGGGGGGTTAATGACCATGTCCCGGATATCCTTGGCATCATTCATGAAATGGCCATGACCTAAGCACGGGGTGTAGGCGTACACCTGACAGCTGCATATGTAAAAACTGGTATCCCACCTTAAGGAATCAGCCTTGTGGGCATTATACCTGTGGTGTGTCTATTAATCTTTAACCCGACACGAACCGGGCTACTGAACGCATAAGAAACATGTAATTCTTTTACAAGTATTATATTCAAATAATTATCCCAAGTTATAAAAATATTTGTGCCACGTGCATTCAAATCAATTTTATTAAAACCTTTTCAAATGAGTCAGTTAATTGTATTTACCAGTGTAAACTGACGTATTTTCCAAAAAAGGCTAAATGTAGGTACTATACGTAATAGGCTGGCTACTCCAGGCATCAATAATCAAGTCTCGCAGGCTTTAGATGTTAAAGTCTGTTGAACGATATTATCTTTCTGTTTAAGATCCGCCTGTGAATCCATCTTACATTACGTTGTAATATTTGATATTGCTTTGAATTGGATTGTAATATATTTATCTTTTGCTTCCGCTGTGCATTTATATATTGTGTTGTTTGACTATGATGTTACCAACTACGTCACGATACTCCCCACCGGGCCCACCGGTAATACGTGGAAATATCGGGGTGTGACAGGTTGGTATCAGAGCCAATACTGAGTTAATTAAACGCTAGCCTTTTGTGTTTAATTTCAGTTACACAGTTTCACATTCTTGAGTCTAGACAAGAACATAGGACAAATCCTAATTCGTTTTATTTTGTCCTTATTTGGTTCCTTTGTTATTTTTCTGATTAGCCCTTGCATGGGCGAGTCATTTTCAGTAGAAGTCCCGTTTAGGGCAACCATATACTTGTTTAAATTTTAAAGGAACGATTATATTTAAAATATCATTCCTATATTATAAGATCTACCATTATAATAAAATGGCAAAATCTAAAAAGGACAAGACCTAGCCATGTGTCACATTAAGACAAGGCCTAGATGGCAGTTCCTCAATTTAGGTTCAGATCCTTATTAACATCCCGAGTTAGGATTGTTCTGCGTTAATTATTAAAAACGAATCTTAAAGGTAGACCTAGCCTATATGACGAGGCCAAGATGGTAGGACCTATTCAAGAGATTCACATCCTTGTGAATGACGAAACTGATTTGGATAAGGTTTGAGAGTTGGTGAGATAGGTTAGATATTTCAAATAGACCTTATCTCCTTTTACTGACACAATACACAAATTTCAAACTTCACAACATGTCTAGCTCACCTAACAGTATGGGTTCCAATTTTTTTAATCAAATTTCCTTTTTCAATTTCACTTTTAAATCTAAATCGATGAATATCTGATGAACACTTTGAAGGTCTCTTTGAAGATGTGAAGACCGAACCCAGAAATTATGAGTTTTCCGGTCACTGACTAACTTTCTGAAACACGAAAATGCACAAACTTTCAACAAAAACCAAATGCTAACATGTAGAAAAGCAAAATAATAAGGTTTTCACTGCAAAACAACACTTCAAACACTGATTTTCAGCAAATATTTCCGGTAAATATGAATCCTTTTAAGAACAAGAACTGAAAATCCCAAGAACACACTTGATAAAACACTAACAATGTTTGGTTTTAAACAAGGATTAGCGCCAAAGCTCTTATACCACTTGTAGGTCCCGTTCTTCCGGTGTAGATCGATAACGAAAACCTATCCTTGTTTATAACAAACACGGTAACGGGTGCGGAATCCCCGTGACGGTGCAAACCAAACAAAGTTAATAAAACACACGCGTAACCAAAGATTCAATATCTATTGATTAGGGACGAGAACGGATACAAACATATACAAACAATGTTTTACAGACTCTCTCAAAGTCTCACAGCTCTCATCAGTTTCACACAGAAACTGTGAGGGGTATTTATACTAGACAGACACAGACTGCGACGAAACGCATAGAGGACACGACGAAACAATAAAGTCGAAGAAACACATTCTGTTTCGTCGACATACATATTAATCTTATTCTTGTTTCGTCGTTTGCAATATGAGCCCAACTGAAAGTCAAAGCCCACAAACAAGTCTTCGGCCCAACATATAATTACGGCCCAGATGCATTGTTTTGTTGAGAACTTCCATTTAGTCAATGTTATGACATCATCATGACATCACAATGATGATGTCATGGTGATGTGTAAACGGGAATGGGTTTGCGGCGCTCCGTGCTTCGCGTGTCGAACTCTGGGGCGCACGACGGAGGAATGTCGTGATGTCGGGCTGGAGCTGGACCTAACCGAGTCGACCCGAACCGAATCGAACCGAACCGAGTCGCGTCCACACAAAAGTGTATCAACACAAAACCTATTTCCGCACCCGTTATGGCCACTACGAATTCGTTTTTATGTCTTTTGGTGTAACACCCCGTGTTTTCGAAAAGTCAAAGCCAAAGTCAAGGTCAAAGTCAACGACCGAATTCGCGCAACTTGACTTGTAGTAGATTTCTTTTGGATGTTTATTTTAGTTGTATTATGTGGAGTAAGTGTCAATAATTACACTAATCGACGTATGTTACTCGCAAACTATTCGACTTACGACTGTGAACTATAGGAAGTAACAATGCGATAAAGCTAAACGATAATCAAACTATGCTAATCGAATCGACTTCAAATCGCAACTCGAACTACGTATTTTAATTATTGTTATACGTGTGTGTGTGCCTTATGTGTTACTTGTGCATGTTCATTTATGATATGTGTGAATCGCAATCGAACTCGAAACGCAATCGAACTCAATCGAAATCGAACTATGATAGATATAGTAGTTGGGATTAAAAGTAATTTGACTAGGAAAATCTATCGCATCGCATCGAATCGCTCGCAATCGAAACCGAAACAGCAAAAATCGTCGCGCCAAACACCCGAACCAAGTGCCATCCGGCCGGATTGCCATCCAACCGGGCTGCCACTTGATTGAGGTGTCAGGTCGTCATCCGACCGACCCACACCTTCCCCTTTTGGAATCCTATAAATACCCCTATCATTGTCATCATTTCCACTTTTGGAAATCCTCTGTCCAAACAGTTCGTGCTCCCCACCTTTTCTCCGATTTCTCTCAATCCAGGTAAGATCTCATCCTAAATCTTGTACTTTCTTGATCCACACGCACTCCTACACCTTTCTATCTTTCGAATCTTAACTTTTAACCGTGAAATCACTAGATTTGAGGTGTTCTAGGATGATGTCATCATGAGTTCTTGAAGAACTTCTTGTTTTGGCCTCAATCCACCAAGAACAACTTAGATCTAATAGATTTCCACACAAATACATAGAGATCTCGCGTAGATCTAAACTTAAATATAGTGAAAAAGGATTGAAAGATGGTTTCTAACTTTCTTTCAACTCTTTTACACTCAATACACTCAAAACCGATAGGGTCCGACCCTGATCTAGTCTTCTACTCATTTTTAGTGTTGTACTAGCTCAAGATCTGGATTCTACCCACGAGACCACCGATTTCGGGTTAAACGAGAGTAACCATCTTGAACCGGTTAACTGGCCGAGCTAGGGTGATTCCTGGTCGATCAGGTTACTTTGGTCAAGATGGGATTCTGTTGGTTAACACGTTATCAAAACGCCTCGATAAAACGACAAACAATCAAAACGACCAAGTGTGAAACGAACGGAACAATCAGGGCGGAATGCTGTTCGACCGGACTACTGTCCGAGCGGATAAGTCACCCGAACAGATTGCTGTCCGAACGGATAACACCTTGGGTCCTACACTTAATCAACTCCATCTACAGTTTGAGTATTGAACGAATTGTCATCCGATCGGACTACCATCCGACCGGATTACTCTTCGGATCATGAGATACTAGGACTTTAAAGACTTGAACAATTTTTCAACATGTTCATTAACAGGGTTGCCACCCGGTCGAATGGACATCCGACCGGGTGACCTTTCTGCTGTGAATGTGTTCTCACAAAGTAACCTCATCACTAGGGTCGTCGTCCGACCGGGCTACCATCCGATCGGATGACCATCTGAACGGATTGTCGTCCGCACGACTGACCGTCCGATCGACCGACTTGAAAGATAGAGATACTTCAATGTTTTAAAATGCTACAACGAAAACTTCAAAAGGCAAGTCATCATACACAAACACATCCTCATCATAGGAAGAAACAATCCACTCGAATAGTCATCCGACTAGACTACCATCCGAACGGATTGTCATCCGCACAAACAAGCCGTCCGATCAGATTACCATCCGACCGAACTGCAATCCGACCCATTCACACTTGTATCGTTTTACGCGTCACTTATCGTTATGCTATCCAACTATTCAGGCTAACCCTACTCGCTAAGCGCTCCCTTCAATCCATCAACCGCTGTGAGTATACTCGATCCCTTTTTGTTTTAAGCACTTTTGGGTGTTACATACGTTACAACTATTCAAATCACATCAAACACACTACTTAATACTATTTGAAATCTAACCGTTAATGCATGTTATACGTGGCTTATGAATGCTTGTTTGTTATGTTTACACATGGAATGCTGTCTACCTGCCTTAGCAACGATAGTACTATAGTTTGGACTCAGCACCTGTTCACATGGGGGTTGTTAAGGACAATTACTTGCATGGATTACGGTGGTAATCATGTATTGCGAACTGCCTCGGGCAGTCAACCCGCAGTCATTGGTATCGATGGATCTATGTCGATAACTAACGTGCTTCATTTCTCTATGTGTACGTGCTGGTTATGCGTAAACGACTTCGAACTCTATATGCTATTATCAAACTTGTATGCTCACATTTACATTATATGTATTGACTTTATACTAACGTATGTGATAGGTGCTTAGGATGCACACCTGGTAGGAAGTCGAAGCTAGAATAAAGCTTTAGAGCCCAACAAATAGTTGTCTGTAGTAAATGAATCAAGGGTCTCTAGAAGCAGATAAACAATTGCTCTATTTTAAATCTGAGTTGTCGGAACAGAATTATTTGCCTTGATTTTATCTGTAATAATTTGCTTACTGTTTGAGGCATGGTATGGGACATGTTATGTTAAATTGAATAGTAATGATAATTGTTATGGAAACTTCTGGACAATCTATTTCGCTCAGTGCCATGCCCCGATGATTCCGCCATCGGTTGGGCTGTGACAGATTGGTATCAGAGCCATAACTATAGGGAATTAGGCAAGAGTCGACCTAGTCCGGGTCGATATCTTAGATACCTAGTCTATAGTTAGGATCCAACAGACCGACTTGTGCATATCCAGTAGGGACTATGTACGAGCTTATTTCTCGCTATTCTCGCTACACTATCGCTGCACTCGAATTTTCAACCATGAATAAGCAATTAAGTCGAGATTAGGTGTGAAAACCGCAAAATCTCGACTAAAGTTGCTTAATCGACTTGCATTTTATCTATACACGAGGAAAATTATGCCAAATCAGGAGTGAGATCCGTATTTTGATGAATAATCTCCTCTATTTTATTAAACCAGGAGCGAAGTTGTTAAGCCAGGGGTGAAACCCTAACCTTGACGACTTGTTTTGCTCATTTTACAAACCCTCACCAAAGTCTCGACGGACTCCAACGACCTGAAGTCACAATATGACTAACGGGATGTGTGCCAAACGCCCAAGAATCGAGGCAAAAGCATAGTCCTGAAGGTCAAATGTGCACAACGGATCCTTGCGAATAGTTGAATCACTTTGGTTAGTCGAAGTCTACTAGCCGCATACAATCTATTTCTCGATTTCTATGTGTTTCGATTCTGAGCTTACAACCGCCGGCTCTGATGTTTCGTCGATTTTATGTGCTTATATATGAGTTTACCAGTTTATGTGTTTAAATTTTGGAGATTTACTCGATTTTTGCTTTCACTTCGATCAACACATACGACTCGCACTGCATTTCTATCTCAAAACGTTAACAAATCATTGAATTGTGGATGACCATATGCTATGATATACGCTTATACTACTCGATATACTAAAGTGCGATCGCTAAATTCGAACACTCGTGAACTTTGAATGCTAGGTTTTTGTATTCTGAGGCAGTCGGAATACTCTACGTGTTTCTATATGCTCCTATATGTCTCTGTGACTACATGTATCTGTGCTTCTGTGCCCTATATGCTTACGTGACTTCGTGCTTATGTGCTTCTGTGACTATGTGAATCCGTGATTTCGTGCCTAAGTGTTATGTGATTATGCGTGTTACTGAGCTTTAGTAAGTAGTAGACGTGTGAGGTGAGATTCGGATACAATGTGTTGAGTTCTGTGACGATGACTGTTGCAGACAATGTCATCTGGATCCCGTCATCCCTTACTTTTTCATCAAGAAAAGAGAGACAAACGCCTTGCTGCCATCATCGCTAAAAGTGTAGCAAAGGCTGTGAGTGAGGTCTACGAGAACGTCAGCAAGTCATCTGAGGAGTCGAGAACCGAAGCTCCTAAAGCTACCACCAAAGCTCCCTTCAATTTCAAGCAATTCAAGTCTTGTGGGCCAAAAGAATTCACTGGTGAGGGAGGCCCCACAGCGTTGTTCCAATGGTTTAACTCCATTGAGGTCACTCTACGACAAAGCGGTTGCCCTGATGACCTTCGTACTCTGAACGCTACCGGCGTCTTTCAGTCCCGAGCTCTAAACTGGTGGACGGCCTAGAGGAACAAGCGAGGGAACGATGCAGCCTACGGTCTGTCGTGAGATGAACTCAAGGAAGTCATGCTGGAAGAATTATGTCCTCCTCATGAACGTCAGAAGCTAGAGGATGAATTTTGGCACATACAGCAAAAGGATGGTGAAAATGCTGCGCTCACTGCTCGCTTCAAACAGCTCAGCATCATTTGTCCCGATTAGGTCAAGACTCCAGATATGGCAATCAAGAAGTATATCCGAGCCCTGCCTGACTGTGTTGCCGATTTCGTGCAAGCGGCTAAGACTACGACGATCAAAGAGACTTATCTACTGGCCGCTGAAATCAACGACAAGCAGGTCAAGGCCGGTGTATGGGATAAAACTTCAAAGCACCTGCATCAAGCTACCACCGCCGCACCAACTGCTAAAACCACCACCTCATCGAGCAACAAGAGGAAGAACAAGAGAAAGAACAGCTCCAGCAACAAGAACTGTGCGATCACTGCTGCACTGATACAAGCTGTACCAGCCCAACAGCGTCAAGTAGCGGCGCCTGTGGAAAATGCACCGCCTGCTAAGCGTGCATACACTGGGCCACACCCGCTCTTCCCTACTTGTACCTATCACCACCCAACTACCATTGCTTGTCGTTTCTGTGCTCATTGCAATATGTACGGACATTTCACTACCAACTGCCGTGCTCGACAAGCTCCTGCTCATCAAGCTCTACTCACCGCCCCTCAGGGTCAACAAGCTCCTCCGGCACCCGCGGTCAACGCCAGAGCCTGCTTCGTATGTGGCGATCCTAACCATTTCGCCAACATGTGCCCAAACAGGGTTGTGAAACAAGAGCCCCAGCAGCAGCAGCCTCAGCAGTAGCAGCAACACCAGTAACAGCAACAACAAGCCGCACGCGCCAGAACTTTCAACATCAACGTGCGTCAAGCCCAAGCCGACAACAACGTGGTCAATGGTACGTTCCTTGTGAATGGTATTTATGCTTCGTGTTTATTTGATACTGGAGACGATAATTGCTTTGTGTCATTCAAATTCGAGAAGCTCCTTAGTCGTAAACGCTCCCGACTCTCCTCGACGTTTGATGTTGAAGTCGCTACCGGAAGGACCGTCGCCGTTAATTCTTTTCTTCATGATTGTACTCTTGAGCTCAACAATCACATTTTCCCAATCGACCTCATTCCAATGCAATTCGGAAGTTTTGATGTCATAGTAGGCATGGACTTTCTTCGCGAAAACCATGTTGAAGTTGTGTGCTTCAACAAGATGATTCGATTCTCACTCGCGAATGGTGATTTATTGTGTGTTTACGGTGAAACCGCTTCGAAAGGTCTCAAGCTCATGTCATGTGTCCAAGCTAGCAAGTATCTCCGCAAGGAATACAGAGCTTTCTTGGCTAACATTGTAGTAGCGGAGAAGGAAAAGAAAGAGAAGAAGGAAGTGAAAGACGTTCCTGTGGTTCGATAATTTCCTAACATTTTTCCAGAGGATCTTCCCGGTCTACCGCCAAGTCGCGATATCGACTTTCGTATCGACCTCATTCCTGGAGCCAACCCTATTGCCAAAGCTCCTTACCGACTCGCGTCGTCCGAAATGCACGAACTCTCAAACCAACTCCAGGAATTACTTGAGAAAGGCTTCATTCGCCCGAGCACCTCTCCTTGGGTCGTGCCAGTCCTTTTCGTCAAAAAGAAGGATGGGTCGTTCAGGATGTGTATCGACTATCGGGAATTGAATAAGCTAACTATCAAGAACCGCTATCCCCTACCTCGCATCGATGATTTGTTTGATCAATTACAAGGTGCTACGTGTTTCTCGAAGACCGATCTACGCTCAGGCTATCACCAACTACGCATTCAAGAGGAGGATATACCCAAAACCGCATTTCACACTCGTTACGGCCACTAGGAATTCGTTGTTATGCCCTTTGGTTTAACCAACGCACCCGCGGTTTTCATGGATCTGATGAATCGCGTGTGCAAACCATATCTCGACCGTTTCGTCATCGTATTCATCGACGATGTCTTGATCTATTCCAAATCGAAAGCCGAACACGCGCAACATCTACGTTTGGTTCTCGAGCTACTCCAGGGGAACCAACTCTATGCCAAGTTCTCCAAGTGTGAATTCTGGTTGGAGGAAGTTCAGTTTCTGGGTCACATTGTTAATAGTCAAGGTATTCACGTCGATCCTGCGAAGATTGAAGCTGTTAAGAGTTGGATTACGCCTAAGAACCCGTCTGAAGTTCGTTCTTTTCTCGGACTAGCGGGCAACTATCGACGATTTATCGAAGGATTCTCAAAGATCGTTGTACCGCTTACCGCTCTCACGCATAAAGACAAGCCTTTTGTTTGGGGAACTGAACAAGAATCTGCCTTTCGAACCCTCAAGCATAAGCTTTGCAATGCTCCTGTTCTCACATTGCCCGACGGAAACGACGATTTCATTGTCTACTGTGATGCTTCCAACCTTGGTATTGGTTGTGTTCTCATGCAACGAGATAAGGTTATAGCTTACGCATCTCGTCAGCTCAAAATCCACGAGAAGAACTATATAACTCATGATCTCGAGCTAGGCGCAGTTATTTTTGCGTTAAAGATTTGGCGACACTACCTGTATGGTACCAAGTGTACGATCTTCACCGATCATAGGAGCCTACAGCATATCTTTAATCAGAAGGAACTTAATATGCGTCAACGCCGATGGGTAGAACTTCTCAACGATTACGACTGTGAGATTCATTATCACCCAGGCAAAGCAAATGTTGTTGCCGACGCACTCAGCAGACGGAGTTATCTACTTAGCACTCATAATGTTCAAGCCCAACACGATCTCGAAACCCTCATTCGCGAAGCTCATCATGCATGTTTTAATGAACGCACACTGAAGAAGGAAAGAATCTACCATGATGGAGCTCAGCTTGTGAGCAAATCAAATGGGATATTCCACTTTCTTGACCGAATTTGGATCCCCAAACGAACTGATTTGCGACAGATCTTGATGGACGAAGCCCATAAATCCCGGTATTCTATTCATCCCGGTGCCGAAAAATGTACCAGGATCTTCGCTACAAGTACTGGTGGCCCGGCATGAAAAGGGATATTGCCCTCTACGTTGGAAAATGCCTGACATGTGCAAGAGTCAAGGCTGAACATCAAAGACCCTCTGGCTTACTCGAACAACCACCAATCCCTATGTGGAAGTGGGAGAGTACAGCTATGGACTTCATAACAAAGCTACCGCACACGTCATCAGGTCACGACAGCATTTGGGTTGTGGTTGACCGTTTGACTAAATCTGCTCACTTTTTGCCAATACGGGAAGACTACAAGGTAGAACGATTAGCCCGAATCTACACCGACGAGATCATTTGTAATCATGGTACACCTCGCGACATCATCTCTGATCGTTATGCTTGGTTTACCTCATGACTGTGGGAAACGTTTCAAACGGCACTCGGTACATCGCTTAATCTAAGTACCGCTTTCCACCCTCAAACCGACGGTCAGACTGAAAGAACGATTCGTACTCTTGAAGACATGCTCCGTTCGTGTGTCATAGACTTCGGTGGTAATTGGGATAAATACCTGCCATTAGTCGAATTCTCGTATAACAACAGTTATCATTCCTGCATTCAAATGGCACCATTCGAGGCTTTATACAAAAGAAGATGTCGATCGCCTATTGTGTGGCACGAGATCGGGCATTCGCAATTAACCGGTCCCGAGCTACTACAAGAAACGACAGACAAAATTTTCCAAATTCGAGACAATCTAACGAAAGCTCGAAATCGACAGAAAAGTTATGCCGATAGACGACGCAAGCCCCTTGAATTTGACGTTGGTGACTATTTACTCCTAAAGGTATCACATTGGAAGGGTGTGGTCTGATTCGGAAAGAAAGGAAAGCTCGCGCCTCGATATGTTGGACCTTTTAAGATTCTAGAAAGGATCGGAAAAGTCGCCTACAGACTCGAACTACCGGAGGAACTTAGTAACGTCCACCCGACTTTCCACGTTTCGAACCTCCGAAAGTGTCTGGCTGAGCATGATCTAATTGTACCTCTCGATGACCTTCAAGTAAACGAAACATTACACTTCGTGGAAAAGTCTGTCGAAATCATGGACCGCCAAACCAAGCAGCTCAGACGCTCGCGCATTCCTATTGTGAAAGTCCGATGGGAAGGCAAACGAGGCGCATAGTTCACTTGGGAACTCGAAAGCGACATGAAGGCGAAGTACCCGCAGTTATTTAAAGAGAAAGTCTAGAGAGAGAAAAGTGATTCACGGTGGTATACAACTTTCAGCCTAATTTCGGGACGAAATTCCCTAAACAAGGGGAGGCTGTAACACCCCGTGTTTTCGAAAAGTCAAAGCCAAAGCCAAAGTCAAGGACAAAGTCAACGACCGAATTCGCGCAACTTGACTTGTAGTAGATTTCTTTTGGATGTTTATTCTAGTTGTATTATGTGGAGTAAGTGTCAATAATTACAATAATCGACGTATGTTACTCGCAAACTATTCGACTTACGACTGTGAACTATAGGAAGTAACAATGCGATAAAGCTAAACGATAATCAAACTATGCTAATCGAATCGACTTCAAATCGTAACTCGAACTACGTATTTTAATTATTGTTATACGTGTGTGTGTGCCTTATGTGTTACTTGTGCATGTTCATTTACGATATGTGTGAATCGCAATCGAACTCGAAACGCAATCGAACTCAATCGAAATCGAACTATGATAGATATAGTAGTTGGGATTAAAAGTAATTTGACTAGGAAAATCTATCGCATCGCATCGAATCGCTCGCAATCGAAACCGAAACAGCAAAAATCGTCACGCCAAACACCCGAACCAAGTGCCATCCGGCCGGATTGCCATCCGATCGGGCTGCCACTTGATTGAGGTGTCAGGTCGTCATCCGACCGAGATGACATCCGACCGGACAGTCATCCGGGCGGGATGCCATCCGACCGACCCACACCTTCCTCTTTTGGAATCCTATAAATACCCCTGTCATTGTCATCATTTCCACTTTTGGAAATCCTCTGTCCGAACAGTTCATGCTCCCCACCTTTTCTCCGATTTCTCTCAATCCAGGTAAGATCTCGTCCCAAATCTTGTACTTTCTTGATCCACACGCACTCCTACACCTTTCTATCTTTCGAATCTTAACTTTTAACCGTGAAATCACTAGATTTGAGGTGGTCTAGGATGATGTCATCATGAGTTCTTGAAGAACTTCTTGTTTTGGCCTCAATCCACCAAGAACAACTTAGATCTAATAGATTTCCACACAAATACACAAAGATCTCGCGTAGATCTAAACTTAAATATAGTGAAAAAGGATTGAAAGATGGTTTCTAACTTTCTTTAAACTCTTTTACACTCAATACACTCAAAACCGATAGGGCCCTGATCTAGTCTTCTACTCATTTTTAGTGTGTACTAGCTCAAGATCTGGATTCTACCCACGAGACCACCGATTTCGGGTTAAACGAGAGTAACCGTCTTGAACCGGTTAACTGGCCGAGCTAGGGTGATTCCTGGTCGATCAGGTTACTTGGGTCAAGATGGGATTCTGATGGTTAACACGTTATCAAAACGCCTCGATAAAACGACAAACAATCAAAATGACCAAGTGTGAAACGAACGGAACAATCAGGGCGGAATGCTGTCCGACCGGACTACTGTCCGAGCGGATAAGTCACCCGAACGGATTGCTGTCCGAACGGATAACACCTTGGGTCCTACACTTAATCAACTCCATCTACAGTTTGAGTATTGAACGAATTGCCATCCGATCGGACTACCATCCGACCGGATTACTCTTCGGATCATGAGATACTAGGACTTTAAAGACTTGAACAATTTTTCAACATGTTCATTAACAGGGTTGCCACCCGGTCGAATGGACATCCGACCGAGTGACCTTTCTGCTGTGAATGTGTTCTCACAAAGTAACCTCATCACTAGGGTCGCCGTCCGACCGGGCTACCGTCTGACCGGATGACCATCCGAACGGATTGTCGTCCGCACGACTGACCGTCCGATCAACCGACTTGAAAGATAGAGATACTTCATTGTTTTAAAATGCTACAACGAAAAATTCAAAAGGCAAGTCATCATACACAAACACATCCTCATCATAGGAAGAAACAATCCACTCGAATAGTCATCCGACTGGACTACCATCCGACCGGATGACCATCCGAACGGATTGTCATCCGCACAAACAAGCCATCCGATCGGATTACCATCCGACCGAACTGCTATCCGACCCATTCACACTTGTATCGTTTTACGCGTCACTTATCGTTATGCTATCCAACTATTCAGGCTAACCCTACTCGCTAAGCGCTCCCTTCAATCCATCAACCGCTGTGAGTATACTCGATCCCTTTTTGTTTTAAGCACTTTTGGGTGTTACATACGTTACAACTATTCAAATCACATCAAACACACTACTCAATACTATTTGAACGCTAACCGTTAATGCATGTTATACGTGGCTTATGAATGCTTGTTTGTTATGTTTACACATGGAATGCTGTCTACCTGCCTTAGCAACGATAGTACTATAGTTTGGACTCAGCACCCGTTCACATGGGGGTTGTTAAGGACAATTACTTGCATGGATTACGGTGGTAATCATGTATTGCGAACTGCCTCGGGCAGTCAACCCGCAGTCATTGGTATCGATGGATCTATGTCGATAACTAACGTGCTTCATTTCTCTATGTGTACGTGCTGGTTATGCGTAAACGAATTCGAACTCTATATGCTATTATCAAACTTGTATGCTCACCTTTACATTATATGTATTGACTTTATACTAACGTATGTGACAGGTGCTTAGGATGCACACCTGGTAGGAAGTCGAAGCTAAAATAAAGCTTTAGAGCCCAACAAATAGTTGTCTGTAGTAAATGAATCAAGGGTCTCTAGAAGCAGATAAACAATTGCTCTATTTTAAATCTGAGTTGTCGGAACAGAATTATTTGCCTAGATTTTATCTGTAATAATTTGCTTACTGTTTGAGGCATGGTATGGGACATGTTATGTTAAATTGAATAGTAATGATAATTGTTATGGAAACTTCTGGACAATCTGTTTCGCTCAGTGCCATGCCCAGATGATTCCGCCATCGGTTGGGGTGTGACATTTGGTTTGACCAACGCACTTGCGGTTTTCATGGATCTGATGAATCGCGTGTGTAAACTTATCTCGACTGCTTCATCATCGTGTTCATCGACGATGTCTTAATCTATTCCAAATCGAAAGCCGAACACGCGCAACATCTACGTTTGGTTCTCGAGCTACTCCAAGGGAATCTACTCTATGCCAAGTTCTCCAAGTGCGAATTTTGGCTGGAGGAGGTTCAATTCCTCGGTCAAATCATAAATAGTTAAGGCATTCACGTCGACCCCGCAAAGATCAAAGCTGTCAAGAGTTGGGTTACACCTAAGAACCCGACTGAAGTCCGCTCCTTTCTCGGACTGGCGGGCTATTATCACCGATTTATCGAAGGATTCTCTAAGATCGCTGTGCCGCTCACTTCTCTCACGCACAAGGACAAGCCTGTTGTTTGGGGAACTAAACAAGAGACTGCCTTTCAAACCCTCAAGCATATGCTTTGCAATGCTCCCATTCTCACTCTACCTGACGGAAACGACGACTTTATTGTCTACTGTGATGCCTCGAACCTTGGCCTTGGTTGTGTTCTCATGCAACGAGACAAGGTTATTGCTTACGCGTCTCGTCAGCTCAAGATCCACGAGAAGAACTACACAACCCACGATCTCGAGTTAGGCGCAGTTGTTTTTGCGCTGAAGATTTGGCGACACTACCTATATGGTACTAAGTGTATGATCTTCACCGATCATAGGAGCCTACAACACATCCTCAGCCAGAAAGAACTTAATATGCGCCAACGCCGATGGGTGGAAGTTCTCACGGATTACGACTGTGAGATTCGTTATCATCCTGGCAAAGCAAATGTCGTTGCCGACGCTCTCAGCAGACGGAGCTATTTGCATAGCGCCCGTAATTTTCAAGCCCAGTTTGAACTCGAAACCCTTATGCGCGAAGCTCAACATGCATGCTTTACTGAAAGCACACTGCAGAAGGAGAGAATCTACCACGATGGAGCCCAGCTAGTGAATAAGTCGAATGGGATATTCCATTATCTGGACCGAATTTGGATCCCTAAACGGACCGACTTGCGACAGATACTAATGGACGAAGCCCACAAATCCCGGTATTCTATTCATCCCGGTGCCGATAAGATGTACCAGGACCTTCGTTACAAGTACTGGTGGCTGGGCATGAAGAGGGATATCGCGCTATACGTTGGGAAGTGCCTGACTTGCTCGAGAGTCAAGGCTGAACATCAAAGACCCTCTGGCTTGCTTGAACAACCCCCAATCCCTATGTGGAAGTGGGAAAGCATAGCTATGGACTTTATAACGAAACTTCCGCGCACGCCATCAAGTCACGACAGCATCTGGGTTGTCGTTGACTGTTTGACCAAATCTGCTCACTTTTTGCCAATACGGGAAGACTACAAGGTAGAAAGATTAGCCCGAATCTACACCGACGAGATCATTTATCGACATGGGACGCCTCGCGACATCATCTCTGACCGTGATGCTCGGTTTACTTCGCGTCTGTGGGAGACATTCCAAACGGCTCTCGGTACTACGCTCAATCTAGGTACCGCATTCCACCCTCAAACCGACGGTCAGACTGAGAGAACGATTCGTACTCTGGAAGACATGCTCCGTTCATGTGTCATAGATTTCGGTGGTAATTGGGACGCATACTTACCTTTAGTCGAATTCTCGTACAATAACAGTTATCATGCCAGCATTCAAATGCACCATTTGAGGCGTTGTATGGAAGAAGATGTCGATCGCCTATTGTGTGGTACGAGATCGGGCACTCGCAATTAACCGGTCCTGAGCTTTTGCAAGAAACGACTGACAAAATCCTCCAGATTCGAGACAATCTACTGAAAGCTCGGAGTCGTCTGAAAAGTTACGCCGATAGACGACGCAAGCCCCTTGAATTTGACGTTGGTGATTACGTACTCCTAAAGGTTTCACCTTGGAAGGGTGTGGTCCGATTCGGCAAGAAAGGAAAGCTCGCGCCTCGATACGTTGGACCTTTTAAGATTCTGGAAAGGATCGGTAAAGTGGCCTACAGACTCGAACTATCGGAGGAACTTAGCAACGTTCACCCGACTTTCCACGTCTCAAACCTCAGAAAGTGCCTGGCTGAGCATGATTTACACGTTCCATTAGAAGATCTTCAAGTGAATGAAACATTACACTTCGTGGAAAAGCCTGTTGAGATCATGGATCGACAAACCAAACAGCTCAGACGCTCACGCATTCCCATTGTGAAGGTTCGCTGGGAAGGCAAACGAGGCGCAGAGTTCACTTGGGAACTCGAAAGTGACATGAAGGCGAAGTACCCTCAGTTGTTTGTTACGGCTTCGGCCTAATTTCGGGACGAAATTCCCTTAAGAAGGGGAGGCTGTAACACCCCGCGTTTCGAAAGTGAAAGTCAAAGTCAAGTTTGACTGTTTTAGCTTCTTTGACTTATAGAGAATCTATCTATTTTATCGCGTTAGTTGTATTATGTGGAGTACTTATTAATAATCGAGGTTTAATCGCTATTTATCGCATGTTTATCGCTTATCGCAATCGCAACTTGAACTTACGCGTTTTGGTTATTGTTTTAAATGTGTGTGTGCCCCTTTATGTGTTACTTGTGCATGGTTACTTATGTTTATGTGGTGATCAATCGAAGACGCAATCGAAACTCTATCGCAATCGAATCGCAAACGCTAAACGAAAACGAAATAAGGATGCTTGTATGATAGATATAGTAGTTGGGATTAAAAGTAATTTGACTAGGAAACTCTATCGCATCGCAATGCTCGCAATCGTAATCGAAACGGAAAAACTCGTCGCACCGAACACTCGAACCAAGTGACTGATCGAACCAAGTGACCAGCCGATCGATCGAGTAGCCGCTCGCCAGCTGTTCGACCAGGCTGCCACTCGATCGGCCAACCCCTTTCTACTTCGAGAAACCCTATAAATACCCCCTGTCCACATCAAACTTACCACTTTTGGCATCTCTCGTCCGACCAGCTCTTCTTGCTCACCTTTTCTTCGATTTCTCACGATTCCGGTAAGTTTTCAACCTAATCTTTGTACTTTCTTGATCTACACGCACTCCTACACCTTTCTATCTTTTGAATCTTAACTTTTAACCGAGAAATTACTAGATTTGAGGTGTTCTAGGATGACGTCATCATGGTGTTCTTAAGAACTTCATGTTTGACTTCAATCCACCAAGAACAACTTAGATCTGAACGATTTCCACACCAATAAACAAAGATCTTTCATAGATCTAAGCATATTCAAGGTGAAAAAGGATTGAAAGATGGTTTCCAACTTTCTTTCAACTCTTTTACACTCAATGCACTCAAAAACCGATAGAATCGGAGCTTGTACAATCTTCTACTCATTTTTGTGGTTGTGATTGGTTCAAGGTCTGGATTCTATCCACGAGACTACCGATTTTGGGTTAAACATGGAACACCGTCTCGAACAGTTAAGTGGTCGGATTTGGGTGATTCCTGTCCGATCAGGAGTACCTAGTATTGACGAGGTTTCTGTTGCTTAACACGTTATCAAAACATCTCGATAAAACGACAAACTACCAAATGACCAAGGAACAAGACGACCGGGACACCAGAGCGGAGTGCCGCCCGATCGGACTGCTGTTCGATCGGATTGGAAACCGATCGAGTGGTCACCCGATTGACTTGCACCCTGGCCCCACACTCAACTTTTACTTTCAAACTTTGAGGGATGAACATTGAACGGAGTGCTGCCCGATCGGATTACCACCCGATCGGACTACCACTTAACCATGTAATGATCAGACTTCAATACTTAAACAATTTTCAACATGTTCAATGCACCCGAGTTGCCACCCGATCGATCTACCATCCGATCGAGTGACAAACTGCTGAGAACTTGTTCCCACTAAAGTGTCTAACCGACCGGGTTGCTGACCGATCGAACGGTTGTTCGATCGATCGACCTGAAAGGTAGAGATACTCCTAAGTTTTCAAAATGCTACAATGAAAACTTCAAAAGTCAAACCATCATACACAAACACATCCTTCTCAAAGAAAGAAAGAAACAATCCACTCGAAAGATCACCCGATCGGATGACTATTCGAGCGGACTGCCACCCGAGCGACCGGCTAACCGACCGGACTACCATCCGATCGGACTACTGATCGACCCACTGTCTCTTGTTTCGTTTTACGCGTCGCTTATCGTTATGCTATCAATCTGTTCAGGCTAATTTCCGCTCTAAGCGCTCCCTTCAATCCACCAATCGCTGTGAGTATACTCGAACCCTTTTTGCTTTGTGCACTTTTGGGTGTTACATACGTTACTTATTCAGAATCACATCGAACACACTACGCAAATACTTTAAACGCTAACCGTTACTGCATGTATTACGTGACTAAATGAATGCTTGTTTGTTATGTTTACATAGAATGCTGTCTACATGCCTTAGTGACGGAAGTACTATTAGTTTGGACTCAGCACCTGTTCACTCAGAGGTTGCTAAGGACAATTAGTTACATGGCTCATAGTGGTGAGTGTGTATTGCGAACTGCCTTGGGCAGTCAACCCGCAGTCATTGGTATCGATGGGTTCATGTTGATAACTAACATGCCTCATTTCATTCTGTATACGTGCTGGTTATGCGTAAACGATTTCAAACTTTATTATATCTATTAAACTTGTATGCTCACCTTTACACTATGTGTATTGACTTTTACTTTAACGTATGTGACAGGTGCTTAGGATGTTTACATGCTTTGCTTGCTATGAAATCGAGGCTAGGAAAGACCTAGATCAACAATAAAGTGTCTGTAATAGAAATCTGAGTTGTCGGAACAGAACAATTTGACTAGATCTTATCTGTAATAATTATGTTATCTTTTATGACATGGTATGGGACATGTTGCTTTAAATAATTGGTAATTTTAGTTGTTATGGAAACTTCTGGACAATCTGTTTCGCTCAGTGCCACGCCCCGATGTTTCCGCCATCGGTTGGGGTGTGACAAATAGACAACAAGGAGGACTTCCACAGTGCGAGTCTTGATTCGAAGATATCGTAAACAGGTTTCCAATTACTAATGCGATTCATGTTTGCCCCAACCTTGAGCCCGAGATACTTAAACGGAAGGGAATCCGAAGTGCAACCGACATAATCCGCCAATTCCCCAAGTTCCGCCGAACTCGCTCCAATGCCGCACATGCAAGACTTACCTAAGTTGATTCTCAACCCGGAGCACACATGAAAACATCTCAAAATTCTCACAATATTCTTCACATTATTCACATCCCAATTACCGATAATTAGAGCATCATCCGCAAAAAAGAGGTGGGACAGTAACGGGCCGTCATTGGGAAGTTGGATTCCTGAAAAAACACCCAATTCCCCAGACTTGTTAATGAGACAAGATAAAGCTTCCATGACCGCCACAAACAAAAATGGCGAAATAGGATCGCCTTGTCTCATCCCCTTGCCACACTTGAACTCGAACGTAGGCGCCCCGTTAACCAAGACAGAAGCCCTAGCCGATGAAAGAATACCCCAGAGCCACATACACCATCTAGCCCCAAAACCCATTTGTCGGAAAACGTCCACCACAAACCCCCAATTGATATTGTCATAAGCTTTTTCGAAATCAATCTTGAAGAGAAACGCTTTCTTCTTACATTTTTTCAGCCAGGAGCACACTTCATTGATGATAAGGGGGACATCCAAAATAAATCTATTACTCAAAAAAGCTGACTGACTATTGGAGATAACTGATCCAAGAACCTTCTTTAGGCTATTGGATAAAACCTTAGAGACCACCTTATTAACAACCCCCACCAGGCTAATGGGACGATAGTCACTAAGACCAGAGGGGTCTCTAATTTTAGGGACCAAAGCGATAAACGACGAGCCACATCCAACATTAATCTGTCCTGACTTCAAGATGGAATCCTTGACCAATTCAGAGTGATTTTGAAGGTCAACTCCAAGCTCCTTCCCAATAGCACAAGTTCTCTCAATTTCCTTGTCCACCACCGATTGGAAATCGGGACCGGAAGAGTCGTCAGTCCTGTCGAAGGAGCCATTGAGCCCAGCACCCTCCCCACCTCCGCCGATAAAATCCCCCTAAATATCTCCGCTGTTGAGATCGATCCCCCAAAACCCTCCTCTACGTCCTGATTCCTAACTTCAGTCCCACTATTAATCTTTGAAATAAAGCCAACAAACCTAAATCCCTGTTATTCATCTTTATCCTCTACGTCCCTTCTAGATCTTTTTTGAGGATGAGGGTCCCCATGAGAGGCACTATTACTGACACGGGCCTGACCCTTCCTGTATTTAAGGCCTGCTGAGAGTTTGCGATGGGCCCTTGACAATTTATTACCATTAGACACACCAAGACCAAAAGGGAGAGGCCCAATACTACTGCCCACATCGATCGGACCCACCTCATGCAAATCAGAGCCGCCAATCTTCCCTTTCCTGGAGGGGTCCACCACCGACTCCACATTATCATCATTACCTGCATTGGAAAGGATATCCACATGCTCATAACCCTCGTGCATGGGACTATCATTCTCGGGAGAAGTATCAACATTAACCGGAAACCGTTTAGTATCCCCCTCCTCTTCCAACTTCCACGTCCAGTCAACTTCCTCCTCCCCTGAATTCACCGCACCGAACACCGGCGAAGACATAAGAGGGGAGTTACTTCCCGGAGGAACCCAATCCTCCCGATCCAAGCACTCCGGAACCCAAGCATCTTGTTCTTCGTCCACCCAAATTCTAAAAGTTCTGTTTTCCATCTTAAAGAAACCGCGTCTCTGATCCTATGAGTATCACCGGCAAGCACCCCGATGATATTCACTAATTTATACATATTTTAGTCCCCCATTTTATCCCCATTTTATGCGTTTTCGGCCGTAAAACCGTCATTCGGATACTTAATCAAGTATACTTTTGTTACAGGCCTAAAACAGCATGCCAGACAAGATGATAGTGAAAACGAGGACTTTCCGGACGAAATGACAAAGCTGCGAACATTCTGTGAAGATTCTGACCTGGGCGATTGGCACGGTCGTGCAATGAGTGGAACGACCGTGCATTTACGATAATGTAGACCAGCCCGGCAATGAACAACGGTGCGATCCGGCGTGCAAGCATATCCCGGAGATGAACGGGCGTGCGGTTGGTTGCACCCCGTGCGGATCCGATGATCAGCCCAACCCCGGCAATGCACAACCCGTTCAGATGTCCGTGCCAACAGAACCCGGAGATGCACGATCGTGCCGTCTATGGAATGGTCGTGCGGGATCGAAGACGGTCAAGATAAGATGATGTCATGCGGTATGGTGCACAGTAACTCCAATAATGCAAAAAGTGAACGGTCGTGCCAATAAAGTGCACAACCGTGCGAGATCGAAAAGATATAAAAAACATGCAGAAACATTCTGCTCGGAACTCTGGAATTTTGGGAGCTTCACAGGCAATTTTACAGGCTCCGGAGGCTTTGCTTTTGACCCGGATTCAAGCCACATTGTGCCGTTTAGCTCCATTACTATCCGGATTCTTAATCTAGTGCTTGTTTATGGTTTGGTTTTCTAATCTTTCCATAATTTTGTTAATCTTTCAAGCATTTAGATTAATGTTGTATGTATTATTGTAAGCCTTTGGGCAAAAACAACAATCCATTGCTTAAGTGTAACCATTAGTATGTTAACTTTGTTTGTAATGACACTTGGAAGTATTTTCTATGTTAATCTTTGATGATTAGTTTGCAACCTTGTTATTGTTGTTGATTTCTTGATTATAAGTAATTGTGTTGGATGATTAGTATTTGGTTAGTTGAGATAGTTGAAAAATGAAGCTTAATTAATCATATATTAGTAAACTTTAAACTTGGTTAACTAGTTTAGCTTGGTTAAAATGTGTGCACCATGATACTAGAAATGGTTAGTGGTTTAATAAAATGTAATTATTGTTAATCAAGAAAGCTTTCCGTCACGTAAGGACCTTAACGGGTTAAATGGTGTTGTTATGAATTCTTGCCATGAATTGTTAACTTAGTTAGTAGTTTAGGCCAAAATTGCTATCTTGGTAAATTTATATGCAAGATTTGTAAAATGAACTCGGTTGTGATTTAATCTAGTTTATGCTTGTCTCGGTGGTTGCATTGTGTTTATCGATGTCACTTTCCTTGTTTAAGTGAGATTAGAAAACTCCTAACGGATGACTAACTTATTTTTAAGAGATTTTCATAGACATTTATCAATTGCACGTTAAAGAATAATTTTAGGTGGTTAAAGTGTGTTTATCGTTTTAGCTTTCCGAATGATTGTCATGTTAGGATTCTCGAAAGGGATACTAATTGTCTTGAAAATGAAGAATTGTCCAAATGTTTCTAGTGGCAAAACCGACTTAGTTTGCATGCTGTGGTTGTGTATAAAGCAAGGCTATTTATCTATTTTCATATTTGAAGTCTATTATGTTTTTATAAGTATTTGTTTATGCTTACTTTAGTTTTTAGAAAATCTCAAAACTTATCTTTTTTCCATTAATTTAATGACAAAGGTCTAGTATTATTCATCCGCCCATTTCCTTGGATCGATACTTGGTTCTTACCGATGCTTTACTACATATATGACGGGGTACACTTGCCTCTTTCGTGTGTGTTTTGATGTTGAAGTATAAATCATTTTTATAAATTTAAAACCGAATCGTGTGTAAATTCATTGCAAAATTATGTATATACGCGCACACACCACCCGACTTTGAAAACAGATAGATCCAGATCTTCATCCAAATCTTTAGGGACAAAGAGAACTTTACCAAATAATTCTCCAACCTGCTCCAACACATCCGGTTCCAGGAGATTAAGAGGAATGTCATGAATATTGAGCCACGCCACACGTTCCATAGGCAACGACTGACCGCCCCATACTACTAACCTGGAAAACCAGGGTCCCCAGACCTCTCGAGACTTCAAAAAACTGTTAGCCGCATCATTATCCGGGAGAGATAAAACGATAAACAGGCCACCCAAGTACTGAATTTTGGTATATTCCACCTTAGCGATCTTCAAGAGCTTGTCCAAATCTACCAGTGTTTCAAAATCCACCGTTTTGCCGATGACCGCCGACCCGAACTTATCCTGGAAAGCAGAGGTCCTATCCGGCACTACAATCAACTTCTCAACCGAAGTACCCCCTACCCCGCTGGATTCACCGAGATCTTTAGCCGAACTATCCTTACCTTTTAGATTACCCAAAACATCGCAATAAGACCTGCTATCCCTTACATTGAACACGTTCCTCTGACCTTGTCCTAAGACTTTAGAATGAATTTTGGATACCGTGGGATGATCAGAGAGCCCAGAATTCTCCAACGCAAATTTGGCGACGTTAACTTGAAGCTTCGAGTCACCCATCTTGACGCCCTTCAACCTTCTTTCCAAAACTTTAACCTCCTTCACCCCCTTGAACGTTACAAAACCAAAGTTGTTGCCATGTTTATCCCTCTTCCTGGCCACATAAACACTCGCCACGTTCCCGAACACACTAAAGAATTCCCCAATATCCAAGGAACTGCAACGATCCGGTAAGTTCGAAACGAAGAACTTCGTCAACCCTAAACTGGCTTCCCCCATACCTAACCGGGGCACGCCTAAGAACTATGAAAGGTTAACGGGATTCGTAACGGTCTAGCTAAACTACACTAGGTAGCCGCGGCCGATAACAGACCCGCTAAGCAATCGAGTTCAAAGAGCCGACAGGGAGGACGAGAGAAACCACGACTAGCACACACCCCAAAGGCGAATGGGAGCTTCCAAAGAACAAGATAGAAAGAAAGGTCTAGCCAGACGACGGCGACCTCGCTCGCTATATTGTTAATTCCGCTCCGTCGAGCCTCCGGCGGTCGGCGGAGAAAGGAGAATATTGAGAGAAAAATCCACTTTGTTGTAGAAGATATAATTGATGGTTTCATACGCTGCAAAATGTAATAAGACATTGTTATATCAGGATGCATATACACAAGGTTGATACTTTTGTTACTGTTGTTATTTTGGAAAACAATGATGAATGAGATGAGCAGCAAGAGATGAATTTTCATCTCTAAACTTTTGTTAGTGTTGTTGGTCCCCAGAGGTTGTGATGTGAATCATTTTGATTCATTTTTTTTTGTAAGCTACTTAAGAGGCTTGAATAAGACGTACCTCTGCATAAGTAAGAAACCATGATGGCTCTTCAAGTAAGCATTTAAATAATTTGTTTTTTCTCAACTTTATTTTTGTTTATATTTTAATTTTTGAATGGTTTATAGGAGAGAAATGAGAGGTTGTTTTACAAGGCGACCCAAAAGTATGGGGCATTTTCAAGAGGCTCGTGGTGTGTTTATTCGTATAGAATCTAAGTAAGTTCATATTTTGGTGCGTGACTACTATATAAACTCTTAAATTAATAACTTTTTTTTCCTAGGGGGAGGATTTTCGAGATTGTGGAATAATTGGCCAGAGAAGAAAATTCGAGCTATTGTTTTCACATATGGATAACAGATCTAGGAACTCGGAGACCCTGGTTGCCAGGTTTGGGACCAAGGTTTTTTTTTTTTTTTGTAAGAAGAAAAAATCAGTTTGCTTGATTGTATAAATGAATAGGAAAACAATGTATTTGAATTTAATCAATCAAATTATATTCGAACATACCCAAATCAGTTGCAACAAAGCAAACGAAGAATTGAAACATTCATTAATGTTATCTTGCAACACAACTAAATGATTAAGCTAACTTATTTTACCATCAGGTACCGAGTAGTGGAGGTACTTGCTTGCTGGTGGTGGATGTGTATTAGTCGAATGGAGGTTAGAAACGGGCTGTACCCATCAGATATTGTTTTTTACATTAGTTTTAGTTATGGTCTCTATATTTGTAGAGTGATATATATGAAATTTAGAGTTGGCGATTTTAATAAGATTGCTTGTGAAAGAGTTGATTTGGTTTAATTTACTACTTAATGGATCAAACAAATTAGAATATACTTTTGTTTATTGTGTAAGTGTTATTTTATCTGGTAAGTTGTTTTTCACGACTTTACTAATTACAAAAAAGGTTTTTGTTCATATGATTACAAATTAAGTTCCACATGGGTACAAACGCCACCTAAACGACATAAACTTGGTAAGAAATGCTTACGCCTTGGATAAATATAAACATTCGATCTTAGTAATTGGGGATATGCATTAATATTTTACATTAGGCTACTCGGTATGGGGTTCGTCCCCAGACCGTCTTGGTTCGGCGACGGGGTGAACACCATGCCCCCCCCCCACCCCGCCCGTCGCGTCGTCCTCGTCGAGTTCTCGCCGTTTGCGACGGTCCAAAAGTGGTGGGGCCCAAGACAAAAGTAACCGTTAAAAAAAATTAATTTCTAATTTAAATTATTTTTTCAAACGGTTATATTTCAAAAAAACACCCAAATCACTCCCACTTTTATAAATACTCACCTCTTTTACACATTTTTTCACAACTTTTCACCCACTACAATCTCACATCTCTCTCACATTTTATAACCACTCTTCCCTTTTTATAAAAACTCATCATATTTTATACCATTTTTTACCCGCTAGCACCCCATCTCTCTATAAAAAATTATCATGTCTTCACCTTCTCCCATTTCTTCAATTTCTTCTATGTCTTCATCGTCTTCGTCTGCGTGGTATTCATCATCTTCGGAAGAGGATGATATTATGCACAACATGATTATGAACGCGGCTCAGGTCTTCATGGCGGGTGCTGAAGGGTCGTCTCAACGGCTAACTATACGAGCAAAATATAACCGTGACCAAGAAGGTATTTTACTTTTTTTTCCTTATGTTTTATATACATTTGAAAATGTATTTTATAATTAATTTCATTTATGTTTCGTTTTAAATTTATAGCCGGCCACGATAAACTAGTAGCCGATTATTTTGCCGACGAACCCGTGTACCCAGCCGAGATTTTTCGACGTCGGTTCCGCATGAGTCGTCCACTGTTTTTACATATTGCAGGCGACATGGCCCAGTCTGATCCGTTTTTTACATTGCGAAACGACGCTAGCGGGCAAAGGGGTTTCAGTAATTTACAAAAATGCACGTCGGCCATTCGCCAACTTGCGTACGGTTACGCACCCGATGCATTAGACGAGTATATTAGGATGTCTGAAAGAACCCCACGTCGATGTTTGCACAAGTTTTGCGAATGGGTTGTCAAATTGTATAGCAAGCGATACCTGCGGAAACCGAACGCAAACGACGTTCAAAAATTATATCAAGCACACGAACAGAGACATGGTTTCCCAGGAATGCTCGGGAGCATTGATTGCATGCACTGGCCGTGGCAGAACTGCCCAGTTTCCTGGCAAGGTCAGTATACTAGGGGAGATCATGGACATCCGACTATTATTCTAGAGGCGGTTGCGTCACAGGATCTCTGGATCTGGCATGTTTTTTTTGGTCTACCTGGTTCGCTCAATGACCTTAACATCATATACCAGTCACAGATATTTGAGGATGTAGTGGCGGGTAGAGGTCCAGACACAAGCTTTACAGTTTCGGGGGTGGAATACAGGCGAGGTTACTACCTAGCCGATGGGATATACCCAAAGTACTCGACAATCGTTAAAACTATTCCGCACCCGACAGACGACAAAAGAAAAAAGTTTGC
Organism: Helianthus tuberosus; assembly: GCA_030545235.1. Lineage (NCBI taxonomy): Eukaryota > Viridiplantae > Streptophyta > Magnoliopsida > Asterales > Asteraceae > Helianthus > Helianthus tuberosus. The sequence continues at coordinate 211,549,438 of CM060423.1, forward strand.
GAAGTTTCAAGAGGGCCGGAGTGGAGTACATTTGGAACAACGCTCAAAACGAACCCGGCCACGACATGGAAGACGAAGACTAGTAGCTTATTTTAATATATTAAGATATTTTTAAGTTTATTTTTTTAAGTTTATTTTTTTTAAGTTTATGTTTTTTTTAAATTTATTTTTTTTAAGTTTAATTTTTTTTAAGTTTATGTAATGTTTTTTAATATTAATGAAAATATTTTGTTACTTTATTTGTTAAATGTTAAAAAAAAGTTGAAGATTAAAAAAAAAAAAAACATAAAAGTGGTGGAGGACTATGACTAGGACCATCCTCCCATGCCCTCTAGTTTTGGAGGATGGACCATCCTTGGGAGGACTATGACGTGGCGCCTACGTGGCGGATCATCCTCCAAGGATGGTCCATCACCATACCGAGTAGCCTTAGATATGCTATTTTGAAGCCTGTATAAGCGGATCCCAACAGGTAATTTTGTTGATAACAAGCTAAAGGATATACCTAATATCCGAATAGTAATGACTCGACAGGTATCGGGTCGGGTGTTTGACTAAGATTACTAACTAGGTTATAACCCCGTGTATTACACGGGTTGAGTAAATAAATTTATATACTAAATAATAAAATATTATTTAAAACTCCGTAAATGTATAAATGATAAATAATATTAGTTAGAGTAAATTACAATTTTGGACCTTGTGGTTATATAATTTTTACCCTTTTAGCCCAAAAAATAATTTTTTAACATCTGAGCCCCCAACGTCTTTTTTTCTAACCCTTTTGGCCCCTAACACTAACCCCGTCCATTAAATGTTAGGGGCCAAAAGGGTTAGAAAAAAGACGTTAGGGGCCAAAAAAAGATTAGAAAAAAAGACGTTGGAGGCTCATATGTTAAAAATTCTTTTTGGGCTAAAAGAGTAAAAGTGATATAACCACAGGGGTCAAAATCGTAATTTACTCTATTAGTTAAATAAATAATATTATAAATGAGAAGGAGATTAAATTAAATAATAATTATCCATAAAAAATTAAACTAAATAATATTTAGTAGGAGGATTATCTATAATTAATTAGAAAAGATTAAACTAAAATAATACTTATCTATAAAACATGGCATAATATGATGACAAGTGTCACAAAAATAGTTTCTTTTATTATATAGTATAGATACTCGCCCCATTGCAATCCCATTAGTTATAAACACTATCTACATATAGAGGTCATTATATGAACCTTATGATTGCCTAATTGGTGCTTTCTGCAACAACAGTGTTGAAAATGGAAAGCATAGAAAAAATAAGAAAAATGGGAAGACAAGAGGAAACATGATGGTTTTGCATGGTTGTGATGGAAGCTCTCTTGACATGGGTGCACTTTGCATATGATATGAACATCATCTTCCTCTCGTATCCATTTTAACATACTATGTCCTTTTGTTGGTTTTGAAATATCATAAATTTTTATTAAACTAAATTAAATTTTTATATTTCAGAAACTAAAGTAGAAGAAGAAGCATAGACTCACTACTAGAAAATGAGCCTAATGCAACTTTTTTGATGCAACTTTTTCAATTGTGTTGCATTTGACTTTAATGCAACTTCATTCAAGATAAAAGGTTGCACTAGATCATCTAATGCAACCTTTTTCATTAAAGGTTGCAAACTTTAATGAAAATGCAACCTTTTTATTTAAAAGTTGCAAATCTTACTAAAAATTGCAACCTTTTTCTTAAAGGGTTGCAAATTTAAATAAAATTTATATTTTTTCTTAGAAAGGTTGCATTATTAAATAGCCAAGTAATAAACCATTATCACCATCTCTCTCATTTTAAAGTTCGAAACTACATAAGGTCATATCTGTCATTTTTATGTCATGAAGCGTACATATCATCAGTTTAAGATTACCTAAAGTTTCAAAATTGTCTTTATTTATACAACAATGGTCTGTTTTTAAACAAACTAGGTTAAGAACTTAGGGTCAACCAAGTCAATTGGGTTCGGATCATAACTAACCATTAAAAAAAGATATGCATTGGGTTCTGATCAAAAAGATATGCCAGGCCTAGCTCGTTTACAAATCGATCCAGAGTTTTTTTGAGCAAGTCATTACCAAACAAAAATTTATGATAACAAATTATAGTATTTTATTAAAATATGTTATACTTATAACAAAAAGAAATTAGTTTATAAAAAATGTAGAACTAGATTTTTTTTACCTTTTAAACAATTTTTTTACAAAATTTATTTTTTGAAAATTTTTTAAGATTATTCGACCATGCGTAGTGGTATGTGATCCGGCGTGATTCTCCCCCAAACACGCTCCCCCCACCCCCATGGCGTGATTGAGTGTGATTTAGCAAAAATGCCCTCCAGACATGCTTTGAATCACACTAAATAGCAAATTGGTTTGCCAATCAGATGTATCCCTCTTTTTCTTGACCAATCCCCCTTTTTTGGTTACTTTTTTTATTTAATTCTTTACACTCCTTTTAACATAATACCCACATCCCCATTACACCCATTTTAGAAAAAAAAAAAAAAAAAGTCCAATAATGCCCCTTGCCTGGACTGCCACATGACGAAAAACGCCCAAAAGTAGGGGCATTATTCACCCTTACAACTACGCATGCCCTCCCGTGGTTTACCCGGGATTAAATCCAAAATTCAAATCCCTCCATAACCTAATCTACTGCTCACCCCCTTCATCTCCCTCACATCCTAAAAACCGATTTATACTTAATCACTTTCTTCTCACAAATATCGATCCCTGTTTCGCCCGCTTCCTGTCCTATTTTCGCTTCATCATTTCTGTGGAAATGCGAAGTGAACCCTAAATATTGATCTTACTTGGTACGTTTGTTTCGTTGTCCTTGTCCTTTTTAGTATTTCGTTATATTTTTCATGTTTTACACGATTTCTCTGTTAATTTTGATAGATCTATTTGTTGCTTTCATTATCCAACAATGATTGTGGCCAAATCGACGCATAAAAGTTGATAGCAAGTAAGGTTTTTTCTCTTAGAATCTTTTGTACTATAGACAGGGTATCTTTTGATTTGTAAGGTTTTTCATTAACTTTTTGACTAAATGTTCTTCCAGATCATGCTTTTAATTGATAATTCGAAAAAATTCTAACATCTAACGGTGTTAATTGGGTTATTTAACTGGGTTTTGGGTGCTTTTTGGATGATATATATTAAAACGAAAATTGATCCAATTAAACATCAGGGTTATTCGGTTTTCGGCGGTTTAATCGGTAATTGGGTTGGGGTTCAAAGCATTAGTATATGCTTGAATTCAATGTCAAAACACATGCCTTTTCAAGTAACTGAATCAAAACAGTACTTTGATTATTCTTTCTATAACTAGTTGAAACTAAATGAGATAAAGAAAGTTAGCGATATGGAGATGATTATCAATACAAGGGCCGAACTACATAGTGTGGTCCGGGTTCACTAGAACCCACTGAGTTTCGAATATTTAATAGAGCTTCTATGTAATACGACTGGAGTGAACTCAAATAAAATATGAGGTGAACCCATATGCGAAAATATAGAAAGGTTCCAGTGGTTAAAGCCTTGACTTATAAGCAAATTGTCCCAAGTTTGATTCTGCTAGCTGACCTTTTAAAGGACTGCTTCTTGTTTTCTTATTTTGTGCTAGTTTCACAATGCCAGTAGTAGTCTGTCATTCTACTGTGTGTTATTTGATTTTTTTTTCACATATTGTTTTGAGAGTTTCTTGCAATCATTGAAGTTATAAATCTATAGCTGTCAAGTTGCCTGCAACCTATAAGTTTGCATTTAGCATTTAGGATTTAGTTAGCTAGCACCTTTTAGAGTGAGTTAGTTACATATTTGATAATTGATATCAGTATATGTATGTGTATATAGTGTGTGAAGTGTGTAGGTCTTTCAGTTTGCAGATGACGACGAGCTTTCTCCCCTTTAGCTTTCGCGAATTAGATGATGTGAACGGTCAATAGCTCGATCGCAAACGATATCAAAGCTACTCTGGCCACTGAAGTTATCATATGAAAAATTCAATCAAGAAAGCACCTGGATTAGGCGTAATATTAGTGGGCGAAATAAAGGATTTCCGATCGTTTGTTCGCATCAAGAAAAAAGGTTGTGAAGAAGTCGGGATCACCTCAGTAGTAGTAAATCTTCTTGAAAAATGTACAGAAACCGAAGTTCTTGATGTTGTTTCAGCGCTAAATAACCAGGAATCAGTTCATGGCATTCTTGTCCAACTTCCATTACCCTGTGTAATTACTCATTTACCCTTGAATCTATTGTTTGACCAAATTGACGTCATTTAATTTGTTTGTTTTTCAGCATTTGAGTGAGCAGAAGATTATAAACGCTGTGAATGTCGAAAAAGACGTGGACGGTTTCATCCCGTAAACGTAGGAAATCTCGCAATAACGGGAAGGGAGCCTTTATTCATTCCGTGTGCATCAAGAGGGTGTATCGAGTTGCTTCACCGATACGGTGTCGAAATCATAGGTAAAAAAGCAGTGGTAATCGGGAGAAGTAATATTACTGGATTACCCACCTCCTTGTTATTGCAGGTAATTATATATATAAATTTTAATTGCGATTAACATTTAGATGGTATTGTTCTTAATTTGTGTTTCTACATGCAGAGGCATCACGCTACAGTGAGTGTAGTACACAAGTTTACTGAGAATCCGGAGGAAATAACACGCGAAGCGGATATTTTGGTTTCGGATGTAGGAGTTCCGAATCTGGTTCGAGGTCATTGGTTGAAACCAGGGGTCGTTGTAATTGACATGGGGTCCACGTTGGTTACGGTAGTTTTTTTTATTTCATTTTATTTCTTGGATTGTTTTAGTATATTCTCAACTCTATAAAAATTTAACTAAGAATAAAGTACACGGATGGTCCGGTTTACCAAAAATTTGGATTTGGTCCCTAGCTTTCCGAAAGTACAGAGATGGTCCCTGTGGTTTGCACTTTATAACGCATTTAGTACCCAACTTTTGCAAAAAGTACATGGATGGTCCTTGTGGTTTGCACTTTGTAACACATTTAGTCCCTAACTTGGACCTTCTAAAACCTTTAGATTTATTGGATGGGGACTAAATGTGTTACAAAGTGCCAACCATAGGGACCATCCGTATACTTTTGAAAAGCTAGGGACCAAATCCAAGTATTTGGTTAGCCACAGGGACCATCCATGTGGTTTACTCTTAAATTAACCATGATAACTGAGATCTGGCTTCTTGGGTGACAAAATTTAAGAACTTCTGGTCAGTGATCTATCAAGAATGGGTTCGTTCAGAAACGGGTCATTTTTAGTACTGGATGAAATGGACTGGGTTGGATCAAATGCAAACTTAATGTTTTATGTATGTGATTGCTTTGTGCTCTGATGATACAGGACAGCAAAGGTTCCCATGTGACTGGAGACGTTTGCTACGAAGAGGCGATAGTTAAAGCATCCTTACTTACTCCTGTCCTGGGGGGTGTTGGACCCGTTACCATCTCCATGCTACTTTGTAACACAGTTGAAGCCGCTAAGCGCGCATATCAATGGAATGAAAAGTCATCATAATTTGTTATGAGACTAGGTTCTGGCGTTATGTTGCTATGTGGTGCCAAGAGGGTTCAACTTACACCATGTAGATTGGAAACTAATTCCAGGTATTTTAAACAAATCTAAAGGCATTAATTTGGTTTTTGCTGGTATAAACGCTAAAAACAATTGAGTTTAGCATTGCTTGTCACATTTTGTATTTATAGATGTAGATTATGGAATAAGAAATTGTCTTCAGGGATCATTTTGTTTTGGTTCTTGCAGAAATCAAACTCCACGTGTGGTGTCGAAAATGTGAATATCTTTGCTTGTTGAGGTGAAATGATGTCGAAAACCTTAGCGCATAGGGTCCATGACGAAGGCTGAAGAAAAATGAAAAGGGAAGCCAAGTATTGGGGATGTTCTATGAGCCAAAGGAAAAAAAAGTTGAACTATGCCTAAAGATTTTGATAGCCAACAAGCCAACTTGAGGCTACAATGCGCAATATTGTGAAAAAGCTACATATCGAGTACTTTGTTTAGGATGTTAGAGACGAGTTTGAGGTTTTCATTACTTTTTTAGCATTGTAATTGACAACTTTATTTTGATTACGTTGTTATTTTGAGTTTTGACATATGTTAAATTACAATATAAGATTATCTATTATATTTATGTTATCATTGTGTTGTTGTAATTGAGATACTATTGTATATTAATAAAAATTTTAGTGCTACAAACAATAATGCTATAAAGAGTTGCATCGATTGTTAAAAAGGTTGCATTTATTGTAACTTATATCATAAAAAAGTGTTGCATTTGATGCAAAAAAAGGTTGCATTTTAGTCTAACAAAGGTTGCATTTGATTGTTAGAAAAGTTACATTAACATGTAAAAAAGGTTGCATTAGCATTTAAAAATGTTGCATCTTAAAAAAGTTGCATTTGAAAAGTAAATGCAACCCTTTAAAAAAAGATTGCATTATCTAATAAAAATGTTGCATTAGGTCTAATGCAACTTCACCTAATGCAGCTCTAGATAAAAAGTTGCATTAAGCCTAATGAAACCTTTTCAATGTCTAAAGCAACATTTTAGTGGGGTTGCAATAGCTTCATTTTCTTGTAGTCTTCATTTTTCATAGGTAAAAGCTGTTTGAAATCGCTTTAAAATCCAGTGGGGGATTGTGATGTATAAACTAATGAACATATATTTTGTAACTGTGTTTTTACATTCTATGAGACCATGCGGTGTGGGGATCGTCCCCCACCGGCGCCGCACGTCCCGCTCCGTCGCACCCCGCCCCCTCCCTCCATCGCGTCGCTGGCGTCCATCTGCGGACGTTGGAGACGAGCCCATTGATTGGCTGATGGTGGGCCCCCTTAGTTCTTCTCTCTTTCTCTCTCCTTTATTTTAAATTTCGGCCGGAGTTGTCGGATTTGTCGCCGGAAAAACCGGCCGGATTATGTAGAAGATGAAGGCATATGTTTGGTTTTGAAAGTTTTGAAATTTTACATAATTGGCCCCTGTACTTAATAACATATTTAAAATGGTTTAAGCTTTGTTTTGTTTTTGTTTTTTTTTTCTTTTAAACATAAACATAATGTCTTTTATAATTGATGAAGATTAGTTTTTTATTATTGGGTAGTCACCACACCCTTGGGTAGTCCTTGGGTAGTCCCCTTTGAATGGTTCTTCATCTAATGTGACGTGACGCTTACGTGGCGGATAGCCTCCAAAGGGACTACCCAAACCATACCCTATGGTGTGAAGAAATAGATGTTGAATAGCCATTTGTTTATTAGACAAGGGCTTTAAATGTCGTCTATTATCTATTAATGTCAATTGTTTTGTTTATACTACCTGCTCTTGGCGAATTTATATCTTAGTTGAATTAACAATTTATTTTTATAAATAAAATACGTGAAACCTGACGAAACGTGCGGCAAAAACATATAAATACCCGCGGTAACGCGCGGGCATTTTCACTTTTAATATAATATGTCCCAATTTAAATGTTAAGATTTTATAAAAAAATATTATACTTATATTTATTATTGTCTTTTAAAACATACGGATGTTACAATTCCATTTGAACGGGTTCAGGTAAAGCAATTTCCGGTTAGAACATGTCACATAATATTATAATATTTAATAGTTAGTTTAATTTAATATTTTAATATTAAATTTATTTTATTCATTTTTCTTTTAATAATTAGTTGGGTCGGGTTGGGCAGCATGTCATGTCAGAACATACCCCATAAAAAGAGTTATTTTGGTTAGAGTCAAAACGGGTTCGACTCAAAACAGTTCACGGCAGAACAAATCATAAAGTATTTAATATTTATTAATTAGTTTAATTTAATATTTTATTTATAGATTTATTTTATTCTTTTTCTTTAAATAATATGTTTGGTATTTAATAATATGTATTGGCAGGGTCTCTTAAACTTGCCAATATTGTCAAAACCTAGAAAATCCCGCAGTAGAGCGCGAGCTCAAAAAACCAAATTTTTTCTGGTAATCTGACCCAATCCGATATAAAAAGTTTATTAACCAACTCAACCTGTTAAAAAAAATTCAAAACTTGACCTTAAATCTCTCTCTATAGACATCTGAACGCCAAAATATTCTAACACGTATATTGGGACTTCTAGCATCTAGCTGGCCCCTTCTTTTAGCAATAAAATGTTGTCGTTGGTTGTTAAAAATATTCTAATACTTTTTGAAAAAAGTTACTGGATATGCGATTGAGTGGAAACGCGTATTGAAATTAATTTGAATAGCTTGGAAATTACAATACTGAAATTTGAAAGATTACTCAGTCACATATCTACTAAACATGAACGAATCTGAACACAAAAGTATTCTAACAGGTATGTTGGGACTTCTAGCGTCTAGCTGGCCCCTTCCTTTGGCAATAAAATGTTGTCGTTGGTTGTTAGAAATATTCTAATACTTTTTGAAGAAAATTATTGGATTTGCGAATGAGTGGAAACGCGTATTGAAATTAACTTGAATAGCTTGGAAATTACAATACTGAAATTTGAAAGATTACTCAGTCACATATCTACTGAACATGAACGAAATACTTTAGTATTTGTATTATTCCAACACATTAATATTCCAACACTTTAATTAAATACTAAACAAAGACTAGATAGTTGGGGTAGTGGGAGGATATAACTTACTCTACCACTTACTCCATAAATTATATTATTCCAACACTTTAAATTGTAAGTTTAAGGATTCTGGAACCCAGATCTGCGGGAAACACAAACTCGCAATGGACCCTCAACGTGAACATTAATTGAGACCCTGTAACTCATGACTTGCTTTTCATTACTTAGCTTGAACACAAAGCAACCTAACAAAACCGAAGCGATTATCTTCAAATGCCGATATGCGAATTCTCGGCCCAAACAGGTTCGCGGTCCAGCCTGTTCATGAACAAGCAAGGTAAAAGGGTTGATTACTACAGTTACACATATTATCAACATATCTCTTATTTCACAAACAACAATATATTATAAGGGTTAAGTTATTGTATAAATGGTCTTAACATCCAAAATACTCTTAACACGTAAGAAGTGAAAGAGCGATTTTTTTTCTGAAATTTTTTTCCCATATTATTAAGCACGTATTTTATTTTCAGAATTAAAAAAAAATCATGATTTTACACTATTAGAGTAATTATGTAATTTTGTAACGTAATTAATTACCTTACAATAATTACTCTGTTAGTGTAAAATCACGACTTTTTTTACATTTTCCAATTAAACATCCTTTCTTAAGTAGGAGGGAAAAATTAAAAAAAATTCTCCTTCACTTCTTACGTTAATAGTATTTTGTATGTTAAGACTATATTTGTATTTGATCTTTACACTGTATTATAATTAGTTAAATTAACAAAACCCAATTATACATACCTTACATTGTGCCATTTTAATATCAAATTATATTTTACTAACCTGAAAAGCTGTAAATTTGAAGGGGCTCTCTTGACGGTAGCGACCATCTTGATCAAGCCATCTTTCTGGTTTGAACTCGAGTGCATCATCACCCCATATAAACTTCATCCTTCCCATAGCATATGGCATATAAGCTACCATATCCCCTCTCTTCACACTACAACCATCTGGTAGGACATCATCTCCAAAGCTTACCTTTGGATCCTACATTATTTATTTATATGAATATTGTTAGTGAAGAGTTGATAGAAAAAGAAATTTAGATGTCGCTTTAATATATAGTGTGTAATTATTGTTCTTATATCCTCACCCAACCCACATACCACATCAATCTGAAAAACTAACTTACCAAATGAGTGTGGTTTTAATGAAACAATGTGATTGAAAAAGATAATTTATCAAATATGTGTGGTTTCAACTCTTCATATTTCATTTGTTTACTTTTTTTACTTGTTTAACCAACCCATGATACTCTCATAGTTGCACTTAGAAATCAAATTTTCAAACTAGAATTCTGAATGCGTACCATTGGCAACGCGGGATAGAGTCTGATAGATTCACTCAAAGCTGCGTGAAGATATGGCATCTTCTCAAGTGCGCTGTCAGTCACACGATCAATAAAATCCACAACATCTATGATCTCTTCACTTTTTACGTTTAATGCTTCTAAGATTTCTTTAGCAACTTTTTCTTGAATTTCAGGATGTTTGCAAAGCTCGTAAATGAGCCAGGACATGCTAATCGCTATAGGATCTTTACCGGCAAGAACAAAGTTAAGTATTATATCGCGCAAGTACTTTGGATTATTATGATGAACCTCAACAAATCTCGACAAGATGTCGTCTTTTTTGAGCTGCAAGGGTTAAATTTTAGGTTAGTGAATCACCAAATCAACTATTTGCCATTTAAACTTTTAAGTTTGTAAAGGTTTTGCATGATAAAACCGATCAAATTAAGGATTAGTCAAAGCTGATTATTTGTAAATATGTTGGTGAATGATAGTAATATCTATTATTGAGAGAATTTAAATATAAGCTTACCAAAGATTCATCCTTGGACATCTGCATTTGTTCAATCTTCAGCTGGATGACCTTATAAACAAAATCATCAATGATTTTCAAATTCCTTTTTAACTCTGCTTCAAGTCCAATATTAAAAAACTTCTTGATCTTCCATATTGGGTCAACAAATCTTTTATATGTTAAGTTGTTTGCATCATCGAATGCAAGACTAAATCGAACACCTTCTTCATTTCCACCCAAGTTGTCAAGCTCAATCCCAAAACCGACTTTAAATATTGAATCCATAGTTAATTTCATGAACAAGTCCTGTACACACAACATGAATGTTAAGTTATGTACGCGTTAATTATACAATGTACGATATGTTAGTGATAAAAGCGACTAGACATTACATTTATATCGATTATTTCGTTGCTATCTACTGCTTGTGACAGAATCTTCCCGAGTTTTATTGTGTTGGTTCTGAAGGTTACACTGCTAAAATCTCTTAGGACTTTTGTCGAGAACTCTTGGCTCGCAACCTTCCTTTGTTCCCTCCATTGGTCCCCGTCCACTGTGAATATTCCTTCTCCAAGTAGATCCGACGTCACACTGCGTATATAGTACCCCTACAACATTTGTACATAATAATTATATACAGTTAAATTAACTTATTGTACATAAGTTTCAAATGATAGCTTAATTACCTTTCCATAATTTTTGAAATTGGTCTTGAGGATATACTCCACATTCACGGGATCGGTTGTATAAACCATACCATGAACAGGGTTATACAGTCTATAAGCTTTGTATTTTTCTGAGAGAGTAGTCATGTAATCGTGAAGCTTGTCGTAGTTGAAGAGAAGATGAAGCACGGTTGCGGCAGTTGGATGATACTTCTTCCCATGTTGTGGTTGCTTGTGGAGATAATTATGGAAAATAAAAAGAACAAGAAATGAACCTAATACGAACACTGGATTTGAGAGTAAATCTACAGAAACTGCCATAGATGATCGAGAGGAATTGTTTACTTCTTACCAAACAATTCTGGGATGATGAGATGTGTAAATGATGCTTACATTTATAGTAAGTTTTGATGAATATTTTAAAAGCCTCATTATTAATTAGATAATATATCCTTGGGGAATCGTATCGTGTAAAAGCAGAATCATATTGTATAAAGTATTAGCACATAAAGAAAACTATATCAATAAAATATTGGCACAATAAGAAAAGGATAGAGCAGAAGTAGTTGAAACGATACAGCACATGCCTCAGCTAATATTGTTTACAAAAATTATGTTTTAAAATATATTTTATTATTTTTTTAAACGATACAGCACATGCTTAAGCTAATATATTGTTTAAAAAATTATGTTTTAAAATATATTTATTATTTTTTTATTAGCGTATTCACAATTAGTCAAGTTAAAATCAAAATCAAATGTTTTAAAATATATTTATTATTTTTTTATTAGCGTATTCACAATTGGTCAAGTTAAAATAAAAATAAAAATCAAAAGTATATATATAAAATAAAAAATATAATTATTTTCTAATCAATACAATCCCCAAGTCAAGAAAATACCACTATATACATATTATATATATATAAAAAAATTTACATTTTGTTATCTATTAACTAATGCACTTCATTGCTTTTCTATCAGTCTATGGCTTAAGCTCTTTTCTAATATGAGTTGTTCAGTCGGTGAGCAACTTGTTTAAATTAGACTTAACTAGTTGTTTACCGTTAGGTGATGGGGCGGAGCAGGTGGAAAGGCCAGCAGGATAGCTGGCGTACAATACTCAGCAAAAAGGATTACAGGAAGGAAAAGTCCTTTGCAGATAGAGAACGCAGGCTCCGAAATGCTACTACGTTCTTTATCTCAAATCTCCCAGATTTGTGCAACCGGGAAAAGCTTTGGAAAGCTTTTGAGTATTTGGAGAATCTTGAAGATGTTTTCGTCCCTCAGAAGAAAGATAGAGTTGGCAACAGATTTGGGTTCGTAAAACTATCTAATGTTTCGGACCCCTCTTGGTGGATAGAGAATCTGAAGAACGTTCGAATTGACGGGGCAGTCATCGGGGTGAACATCGCTAAGTTTGATAGGTTTGGAGTTAAGACGGCACCGCTCCATAATAACAACAGAATCTCTGTTTTCTCCAGGCTTCAGCCGATGACACAAGCAAACAATCCTGGTGTGTCTCAGAATAATCTACACGCTCAATCTTTCGGTTCGAAATCTTACAAATCTGCAGTGGTCCCAGATGGTATTAGTAATGTGGTGTCTATTGATCTCCCTCCTACGCTTACGGAAACTAAAAAAACTTTGGAGTTCAAGTCGCTAGTAGGAGAGGTCAAGGACATTGACATCCTCAATGAGCTGAAGGTTCATCTCGCTGGCATTTCGGAGTACGGTCTGAAGCTGAAATACCTAGGCGGTCTAAAGGTGCTACTGATTTTTGACGGCCCGGAGGAAGCGGAAGCATTCCATTACCAGAAGGTGAATGAGTGGGAAAAGTGGTTCTCGAGATTGTATGTATGGGACGGAATGCCACCCATCTTCGAGAGGGTAGCTTGGATAAAAATTCTGGGCGTCCCAATCTCCCTCTGGGACCGCCATATTCTCAATAAGGTCGGGGAAAGATGCGGCAGGCTTCTGGTCAAGTCCGAGGTAGGGGCACATAACGGCAACTTCGCAGAAGATCGGGTGGCTGTGCTAGTGCATTCGGGTAAGAGGATCTCGACGGAATTCAATATAACCTGGAAAGATCATTCTATCCAGGTATGGGTCAAAGAAATTTCAGGTCAGTGGTACCCTAATTTCCTGGATTCGGATGATTCAGTAGTGAGCACCGAGACGAGTTCGTCGGTCGGCGGTGACTCGGTGTGGTCCGACGGCGTTAATTCTGACCGGAGCACCGGAGACTCCCAGGTTCCATACATGGGAAACCCAAAAGACTCCTCGATTCCACAAGACGAGAATCCCGAGTATAATGGAGAGTTGCATGGGGAGTTGTCCACGCATGCGGATGTCCACATGGAGTTGTCCACGCATGCGGGTGTTCACATGGAGGACAGAGTTATCGAGGAGAATGAGGATGTCTCTTCTGGGGACTTGGTAAATGTCAGGGGAAATTGCACAGAGGAGAGAGAAGTGGAAAAAGTGTATGATTATGTTGGTGGGCCGGACACCCCTTTTTCACAGCCCAATGAGGATCCTACAAGACCAAGCCTCATAACCACCAGGCCCAAAAACAGAAGGAATAATAAAAACCGGGCCCAACCTTTTGTTACCCCTGATCTAAATTGTTCTTTCAATGCTGGTGACGAGTCCGACCCTTTCAACATCAATGATATTTTCAGACAGGAGGAAGAGGCCAGAAGGGGGTCAGCGGTTAACTCCGGTGGTCTTCCGCACCCGGTGCCCCAACTGAACCAGTCCGCTGATTTCGATTTAGAGGTAATCTCCACTCTTGAGCTCGGCAATAGGATAGGAATCAAGGTTAATGGGTTTGAAAACCACGTTAAGAAAATTGTTATTGGGGAAAAGGATATCCAAGGTTGCAAATGAATTTTCTATCATTGAATATCAATGGGGTGACTGCGGCTAATAAATGTTCGTGGGTCCGAAATCTAAAGATGAAGCACAAGGCTGATGTCGTAGGTCTGCAGGAGACGCACCGGTCGGGGCTCTCGGACATCGACCTTCGGAGGTTCTGGGGTAATTCGGGAATGAAAGCTTGTGTGGTGGACTCGGTGGGAAGATCAGGAGGGGTGGTGTTGATGTGGAACCCAATGGTTTTTGAGGATGATTTTACTCTTAAGAATCAGAGATTCGTGCTAGTTTCCGGAGTTATCAAAGGGTTTGAAGGTAGATTTAATATTCTGAACCTTCATGCCCCAAACAATGCTCCCAACCGGAGTCAACTGTGGAATGAGTTGCTGGATCTAATCGACCAATTCAGCGGCAGTTGGGTGCTTTTCGGTGACTTCAACGAGGTTCGAGATGTAGCTGAGAGGGTCAACTCTAGGTTTGACAAAGCAGCGTCGGATGTTTTCAACTGTTTTATCAACCGAGCTGGCTTGTTCGAATACCCTACTGTTGGAGGTAAGTTCACTTTCGTCTCGGGTCACCTAGAGGTCAAAATGAGCAAATTGGACAGGTTCTTAGTGAATATGGATTTTCTAAATCATTGGCCTTCGGCCAAAGCGGAGGTTTTGGATAGAGGCGCCTCTGACCACTGCCCGATTTCTTTGTCGTGTAATCGGGTTGATTTTGGGCCCATCCCTTTCAAGTTCTTCAACGCTTGGGCCGGGGATAAAAAACTTGCAGAGATAGTGCAGAAGGTTTTAGCGACTACTTTGCCGAAAAATTCAAAAGACGCTGAATTAGTTATGGTCCTTAAAAAGATTAAACAGGGTATAAAGATATGGAGGTCCGAAACAAAAGTCGCAGAAGAAAAGGAGGTCAAAGAAATGTTGGAAACTATTTACGAGATTGAAAGAAAGGCCGTGGCTGGTCCTCTATCGGCCGATGACAAAAAGAAGAGAGTTGATTTAAAGGTTAAGGTTAATATTATGGAGCTGATCAAATCAAAAAATGCCCAACAAAAAGCTCGTGTCGACTGGTTAAAATTTGGGGACGAGAATACCACTTTTTTCCATCAAATAGTCAATGTCAATTTGGTCAAGAATAGAATAAACGGCCTTAACTTCAATGGCAGACTTATATCTGACCCGTTGGAGCTTAAGTCCGAGATAAGAAGCTGGTTCAAAAAATTATTTTCTGAACCTATTTATCGGCGGCCGACTTTCAATGGGGATGGGCTGCCGCGATTATCTTCTTCGAGTGCCTCTTCCCTCGTTGAACCTTTCTCGGAATCGGAGGTGTGGAATGCAATTAAATGTTGCCACGGTGGTAAGGCTCCCGGTCCGGACGGCTTCACGCTCAAATTTATCAAAGTCTTTTGGAATGATCTGAAAAAACTTATTATGGGAGTGATGGGTGAATTCTATAACACTGGCAGATTTAGCAACGGGTGTAACCCTTCTTTTATTGCTTTGATCCCAAAAGCCAAAGATCCGCACGACCTTAACAGTTACCGTCCGATCTCTCTGGTTGGTTCGATGTACAAGATTATTACGAAGGTTTTAGCGAACCGTATTAAGAAAGTCATAAATGAGGTCATTTCTCCGACTCAGTCGGCGTTTGTCGGTGGACGGAACATCCTCGATAGCCCCCTGATTATTAGCGAGACGGTGGGTTGGGCCAAAAAAAATAAACTGAAAATGTTAATCTTCAAAGTAGACTTCGAGAAAGCCTACGACTCGATCAACTGGAAGTTCCTGTTCCAAATGATGTCGAATATGTCATTTCCAGAGAAATGGATTTCATGGATAAAAGGATGTCTCAAATCAGGTAAAGGTTCGGTCCTGGTAAACGGGTCTCCCACTGCTGAATTTAAGTTTAAAAGGGGGCTCAGACAGGGGGATCCTCTCTCCCCCTTCCTGTTTATCATTGCGATGGAATTTATAAATCTGTTTATGGGAAGGGCGATTGATGAGGGGCTGTTTCAAGGCATTCAACTTCCCGAAGGTGGCCCGAAAGTATCAAATTTATGCTACGCAGATGATGTTCTTTTTTTGGGTTTATGGTCGGACCAAAATGTGGTGACTTTGAAAAGGCTGATAAGATGGTTGGGGTTGATCTCGGGGCTGAAAGTAAACCAAAGGAAATGCAAGTTGTACGGGATTGGAGTGGACGAAACAGAGGTGTCAAGGATGGCGACATTATTGAACTGTGAACCTGAAAAGTTACCTTTTTTGTATCTTGGAGTTCCAATAGGGGCAAATATGAAGAGGAAAGTCTTTTGGGCTCCGGTTATCGATAGGTTGAAGTCAAAATTATCTAAGTGGAAGGCGAGGCATTTGTCATTTGCAGGTAGACTGACGCTAGCAAAGACGGTTCTCGGGAGCATCCCATCTTACTTTTTGTCTTTGTATCTGGCCCCAAAATGTATTATTAATACGATTGACAAGATTCGTAGAAATTTTATTTGGGGTATCACGGATTTAAAGAAGAAAATGAGGTGGGTTAAATGGGATTTGGTGTCCAAATCTAAGAAGTTTGGGGGGTTAGCAGTGGGGAAAATAAGGGATTTCAACTTGGCTATGTTGACAAAATGGTGGTGGAGGTTCAAGTCCAACCCAAATCAGCTGTGGGCCAAAGTTGTCGCTTCGATTCACAATAATAGTTCGACGGACCAGCTCATTCCTTTAAAGAATTCGGTGGCGGGGGTTTGGAAGGTTATCGGTACTATGAGCAAGGAACTAAACAAAATAGGCATTAACATCTACGACAATCTGATTTCGGAAAACGGGAGATGGAAGTGGCGAAATAATTCGGAGGAGCTTTTTTCGGTCAAACAAGTCAGACAAGACATTGAAAGCTCCGTGGAAGGTAGTTCGAACAGCGTTCCAGTGTTCGATTGGCTCAGTTGGCCCCCCCCCTAAGACAAATTTCCTGCTGTGGAGAGCTCTTCTTGGTAAGATTGCATCTAGAGAAGGTCTGGCCCGTCGGGGAGTCCCTATGTCAGATGTTTCGTGCCCCCGCTGCGGTCTGGAAACTGAAACCTCGGATCATATCTTCTTTAACTGTTTATGGGCTAGATGCATTTGGTGGAACGTGTTGGCTTGGGTTCGGATTAGTTTCCCTCCTCTATGCTCTTCTCTTCCCGAGCTAATCTCTGTTTTAAAGGACTCCCCGGGCGGGAGGATTTGGAAAAGAATTGTCCGAACTATTGTATGCGCCACGGTGTGGAGGATCTGGAGTGCCAGAAATGCGAAAGTTTTTGAGGATTGGTTCATCCCTATAAACAAGACGTTCGACCTCATCAAGGAGGACGCTTTTATGTGGATATGTAACCGTGCGAATCTTAGGAATCCTTCCTGGGAGAGGTGGGAATTGTTTGATGTAGTAGGTATTATGTAATTCCTGTTCCGTTTGTTTCGTTTACGTTTCGTAGTTGTTTTCCCAGCTTCTTGCTGACTCTTTATATATATATATATAAAGTGTTATTGCTGTTCAAAAAAAAAAAAAAATGCACTTCATTAATAAAATAGTTAATTGGGTTTTTAATTGTTCATCTTTGGCACATGCTTTTTTCTGCATACGGTTAATAAAATAATTAAATCTGCTACGTACAATAGAGTTACATGATGCATGCTTGCACATCAATCCTAACGCCCGATATAGTTTATGTCGATAATGTTATTTTTCATGTTCCTAATAAGCCTTATACAATACAACACACTTTCGTTTTTCGAGCAGCCCATGAACTTTTGCAAACCATGTAAATGAACCAACACAATCCACCACTTGTGCCTACAAGTTGAGAAACTTGATCAGTTCTCTAATAAAGACTCAAATTGAATCTTCATTTGTGTCACTTTAATGGATTAGGGAATACTGGATAGAGCCTGGCTTTCCTATAGAGGTGTCAGATTATATCCTGAGCCTACCTGAGTTGATTATTGGGTTTATTAGAAGTTTCAGTTTTATGGATTAGCTCTTGATTAAGTTGCTATCATTTTCATTCTAAGTTTGTAAGAGTTGGTGCAGTGTGGTGTACAAGAGGTGTAATTGGAGTTAAATTCAGAGTGAAATTTAATGACACTCTTCCCCCCGCCTCTTGTATCCCTTGCAAGTCATGATAAGGACTTTGACTGCTCCCACTGACCTTAGAAATCTTTAGGAACTCAGCATGCTTAGGGTCAATATTTAACGACCAACAAATTCTAATAGAGAAACATAAATGAATGACGTTAGTCTTTGTAGTTTCTCTTGTTGAGGATTATGTTAGTTTAGGTAAGAAATCTAAGTGTGCCCACAATTAAGTAACAATGAAACTTTTGTAAGAGTAGCATTAGATTTTTAAGGAGACAAGTTTTGATAGAACAGTGTCATAATGGAGCAGTGTCTTGTACAAGAGGTGTAAATTGAAGTAATATAAAGTTTTCACTCCCCCACCTCTTGTAACTATTGCAAGTTATTATTAAGACACTTAATGCTCCCACTGATCTTTGATATCTCTAGAAATATTATAAGAGAAGTTTCAATGAGATACGTGACGTGGGAACCTATCATATATACGTTAGACTTTAATTGATTTCCTTAACGTCCAAATGTCATAAGAAACTTAAGGACATATTTAATAGAAATCTTAATAAGTAAACATATGAATAGATTTCTTCTAAGACTGTGGGACATATGCGACAAAAGTTAGATACAAGTAGATAGTCTTTAATTGATAAATGAATTATGTCTGAATATTCCATTTGAAATAAGTTCCATGAATGTCAATGAATGACTTATGATGGACCCATACTTATTCCTTAAGCCAAGTAATATTTAGGGCTGTAACGTCATGATTTAAAATCACTTAGAATGAGATTAGATAAAAAAAAATCATCCTCATTAACCATGTCATGATTTCTCATGAATTTCGGTTATAATGGATGAAATTTATAAGTCTCATTTTCCTTTTGTCAAATTCTCATTTGCATGATGACAAAAGTTGTGAAAGTGTAAGGTATCATCTAATTTCATCTTAGTAATGTTTCTATCCAGATATTTAGAACAAATAAAATGAGAGTTTGAGATAAGTGTGACTTTATGTTGGTTATGCAAACCTCACAACCTTTATGACATAGCCTAATTAATGATACTGTACTCTGATTAATCATCAGAATATGTAAGGTATCGAAAAGCTTTGTTAGAAGACTACTTATTATGGTTCTTATAGCCTTAACAATTAATTTTGTCACTAACTCTCATATTAGTTATTTGTCGAGTTCTGGTAAGGAAACATATGGAACTAGAGTCAACTAATCATGTGTTAATTGGAATATTAAAATTACCAGACTTAAATATCATTAGTAAGTGACTATCTAATTAATTTATCCAACTGTTCTTTAGAATAATGGATAGTCTCGTTGCTTATGTCTAGTCTAACAGCATAATTATGCAGTGAGATTTTCCCTTAAAGAACCTTAAAGTTGGAATTAGCACTTGTAATTTGTCTATGGACCTTAGAACAATCCTCTTTTAAAGTTTAAGTGGTTGTAAGGTGAGTAACAACTTATTTTCCAGCTTTAAACATTTATTTCTTTGTACATATGTTGCTTATCAACACACTCATTATACTTTGGTACTTTTGAGTGTTATAGTTGATTTATAAGGCATCAAATTGTACAAGTGAAAATCTTAGTATGTAATGTACTGGAAAAATGTACTTATTTCCATGCGTAAGCCCTTAACTTTATAGGTCATGGTATTGTACATCATAATGTATTCACATATACCACTTAACTTTATAGTTTAGAATTTTAAATGAAGGCATGCGTCTTAGGAATTTTTGTAATTATTCCACAATAATAGATTAGTCTTAGGAAAGACTTAATCTGGAATAACTTTAGTGATAGCATTTACGTTAGAGAGTTCTTTATTATCATAAGAGACATCATGTTCGATTTATCCTATTCATCATGCTCTAATTTTCTTCTTTATAATCTTTATCAGAAGAGAGCAATAGGATTATCGTGTCTTAAGAAATAATCAAGGATTTAATTTAAGAGCTAATTCTAATAGAAACTTTAAATAAAGCAAAACATTTTAGGTTTAAAAATTAGAGTGGATGAGATATTGATTTATAGAAGAAAGTTATAGTGAGTAAAATTAATGGTATTAAAATAAGGCAGACGAAATGATCATAAAATTAAAGAAGGATCATTAATATAAGGATCATTATGTGAAGAAGTTGTGATATGTCTATTACTAACATCAAAATAATAGACTTATTTAAAGTTCTACTTAAACGAAGACAAATCAGCTTTGGCCAGAAGTGTAATCATTTAAGCATGTGTGCAAAGTGGTTATAACAAATCAGCTTTGGCCAGAAATTGTGACAATCACTTTAGTTATGCACTTGTTAAGTATGCCATCTATGAAGGAATTAAATCATCTTTGGCCAGATATTAAGACATTCATGTTTATGATTTATGATGCACACTTAACATGGCTTTCGTAATACTTGGATGATAAGTAGATGTATCATATCAGCTTTAGCCAGAAATGATACATCATAAGCTCATTCAAGTTAAGCCATTTTGGTTTTGTAAAAACATTATTTGATCCTTATTGATTAACTAAATATTTACAAAACCAATCATTTAATAGCAAACCACCTGTTAGCGCGGATCGAACTCAGTTATGAGGTCTCGAGTCAAGTCTCGACTTATCTTGCAACATTATGAGGTCTCGACTCATTAAGGTCTCGAGTCGCAATCTCAGTCTCGAGTCACAACCTCAGTCTCGAGTCGTAATCTCAGTCTCGAGTCATAATCATGGTCTCGACTAGTATGTTTTATGAGATCTCGGTTCCTTGATGAGGTCTCGAGTCGCAACCATGGTCTCGAGTGATGAAGATTGAAGTCCTTAGTTGAAACCTTTAGTGGTCTCGAGTCGAGACCTTGTGGTCGAGACCTTATGGTCTCGAGTCGAAATCGTTGTCTCGAGTTGTGAATATTGAGAACATTTATGATTTCGAGTCGAGATCCCGTGGTCTCGAGTCGAGATCTTGGTCTCGGGTCATTAAAATTTATCTCGAAACTTCTTGTTTACAGCTGTTAATGTAAAACATAACTGAAGATTCGAATTTCTAAGGGATTATGAGATATGGTTTCCTGTTTTAAGATGATCTAATTTTATCAAAAATATTTCGAAAATTATAACTGTATATCTTTTAACAGTTTTCGAATACACTTAAGAGATAAAATTGGATCAAACAGGGAAAAACACTCATCAATCCTAATTACATTCCAAAACATAACGGAATTTTCGAATTTTCCTAAGAACATGATGAACCCTAAAAAAAAATACAACATAAATTCTGGAACCCTAAACAGATTTCGGTCATAAACATAATCCAGTTGATTTCGAGTGAACATATAGTTAATCTTTTTCCGAAACAATGATCTCGGGTCGTCATTTATGACTCGAAACTGGCTGTTGGTTTTATTAAGTTATCAAAATTCCGTTTTCCAGATTTCTATCCCAGAATTAATGGATACGAAAACAGAACTGATTTATCAACATATGCTCTGATACCACATGTTGATCAGTTCTGTTTTAGGCATAATGGAAAACATGAAAACATACCTTTGATTGCATCAGCACAGGCTAGCAGAGAATCCAGATGGAGACGCAACAATAAGGTTTGACATGATTGTCATCTTGGTCTGGTTCCTCCTTAGGGTGCTGACTGATGATGGTGGCTAAGAAACCGAATAAGGGAATCGGCTATGGAGATGGAGGTCGATGATGTTATGATTAGGGTTATGTCTAATTGTGTGACTGTGTAACCCTTTAACCTCTATATAAGTCCCCTTATATAAGCACCCAGGAGGAAACCTAATTAGTTAATAAGGGTAATATGGTCCATCAACAATTACCAACTAATTATTAATAGGTTGTTATATACTTTGATCCATATAATGTAAATGATTATAATGGCTACTAGATTAAATATAAAATAAAATATATTTAATCTTACATCTAACAGAATGATAATGACATCAATGAGAGAGACGATCTACCTACAACTGCTAATTGGAAACAGTATCGACTCTAATATGTTGTTTAGTTAAGGTGTGATCAATTGAAGCAGCTGCAGTTCCAAAATGTTTCAAATATATAATTAGTCAGTTGTTCTTTATCAATTGCAATATCTTGAGGTGTGAAGACTGATCAAGGCAGAGATCAATTGCGGTCATCAGTGAAACTGATCAGTTGCAAGTTGTCTGTATCATCAGTTCTTAGTTTCTTACTTTCCAACAAACTCCCCCAAACTAATGATGCGAAAACTTTTTCAACACTTGCGCACTTTCTTATCTAACTTGACAATTTTTTGGGACTGATGTTCCTGAGCACGTTTTGCTTCAATTGTTCTTTAAATTTCTTTGGATCAACATCAACATTAGATTTGATCAAAAATTAGTGGATTCACAAGTTCCCTTTTAAGGAAAAGCTTCTCAACAGATGATGGGTCTTTAAGCACAGCCTCATGATCACCCATCATTTTATGAACATTGATCTTATTTTTTTAAAGTTCAGTGAGGGACACATATTGAACTGGAGGATATGAAGAGCATTGAATACTTCAGAGTAGTATTAGTTTGGTAGAGTTTGACCATGTTTTGTTATCTTAACCTATTCAAGATATGAATCTACCTGTTTAATCTCTCTGATCACGTAGTCTATTTAGAGATGCTCTTGAAAATAGTTTAGTATCAAATAACTCATCTCTTTATTTCTTCATTCTTTCAATGGTTTTTGGACTCTTAGGTGGGATGGGGCATCTATGTGGGTACCCTCACCGGGTTGGTTATGGTGCCAAAACATCACCGTCACCGTTACGGGTATGGCTGGCGGGTTGTTTTAACGGGTAGATCAACCTGTGATACCTCAGGAAAACGTACAACACAACTAGCTTCTCCGGCAACTATGTGCTAAATTTCGGGACGAAATTTCTTTCAACTTGGGGATGATGTGATAACTCGTGTAAATTCTTGAATGTTTCGTTTTACTGTGTAATTTCATGTGCGTTAAATGAATTGAATTTGGTGATTGATTTTAATTGAACGATTGTGTGCTTGGTAATGTGTGAAACCGAAATCCGAAACTGAAATATTGGAATACGTTATTTTGTGAAACGAAGCGTTGTAATATATTGCTTTGCGATACAAAACGTTTTAATATAGATATTTCATGAATTTTGCGAAACCGTCACTTTGCGCGAAACTGTTACCTGTTAAAACCCAACCCAAGCCCACCCCCTCCCCTTCTTGCGCCACATATAGGCCCAACCCCACCCCATGTTTCTCCCATGCGAAATATAAGCCCAAACCCGCACTCTTTTGTTCCTTGTAGCCCATTAGCCCAACCACCTTTGTGTTTTAATTATATGTACTTAACTTTGGGAATAAGAAATCAAAAATCAAAACCCTAAACACCCCCCCCCCCCCCCGTTGTGCGTCGACCAGAAGGATACCCCCCCCCCCTGCGCAAACCCTAGTTCTTGTTCGGCTTCTTGATTCGCGTTATACTTCCTCGTGATCCCTCCTCTTGCTCCAAGGTTAGTATTCTTGATTTGGATTGTGATTCATGGTGTGATTTTGTGGAAACATGGCTGTGATTTTTAGTTGACATACTAGGGTTTTATTGTTGCATGATTTATTTTGGTTGAGTATGCGATTTGTTGAATTAATCGTTGATATGTATGCATAAATGATCATTGGCTGTGTTTTTGGTGAAAATCATGATGTTTTATATCTAGGGTTTTGTGATTTTGATATGGTTAGGTGATAATCGATGATGAACCTGCTGTTAGTTGTTATTAGGAAGAGTCGGGATCGTTTACACGCGTTTTGGTGTCGTTTAAATGTAAAACTGAATGCTGATTGACGAAAACAGCCAACTTCAGTTGGCTGTAGACGGACCGTTATAAATCAAAAAATTGATTTTCTGAAATTTAAATTATACTTTTTCGAAAAACGCTTCAAATGGCATTGTAATTATATTTTTTTGAGGTCGTTTGCTATTTTTAAAGGTCTGTTTTGTACAGCACCAAAGGCTGCGTTTTTTCTGCAGAAAATATGTGTTATATTTTTCGTCATAACTTGAAATCTGGGTAGATTTAGATCATGAAATTCGTACAGTAGATGGCCACAGGTGTCTTTGTAATTCTTCAATTGGAATTTCGTCAATCGGACTTACGATGAATTTTAAATGAATTTTTCCTTGGACTGCAGTCAGAAAGTGACGAATCTGATTACAGCCCGGTAAATGATTTTTATAAAATAATTGGTAATGAATTAGTCCCGAGATTTTGACACAATGATACGTGGACCGTTTAGAACATTCTATAAAATTTTGAGAATTTTTTGAACAAGTTAACTATTTTATAAAAATTCCCAAAAACAGCCCAGTTTTGGATGTTAAAGCTGAAACAATATAAGTGATGATCGGTGTGTCTAAATATCGGTTATGTTATCTGATAATGATCCAACTTGTTATATGTCAATGAAAGTTTTATGTGAAGTATTGTGTGCTTGCTGTTGAGTAGTCATAGGTGGAATGTGTATATGGGCATGAACTGTCAAAGTGAGTGCATGTTATGTGGTAGATGCGTGTAGAAACTTTGTGCCTTATTTGAAACCACTAATGGACTAAATGGTAATAATACTAGGACGTGATTGACCAACCTTGAATGTTAGCTATTTTTAAGAGTCCAACCGAGCAACCAAAGGTGAGTTAACACTTTCATCAAAGCATGGGATTCCCGGTGGTTTGGGAATGGGTTAAATAACAACTATCCCCCTTAGGTGGGATATAATCTGCGTATTCTCCTTGGGTAGAATACGTACCTCCGTCCTCCTTAGGTAGGACAACAACCTTAAACTTACTAGACAACAACTCTATCATGAAGTCCCTCATTTTTTTATATTGACTTAATCGCTGGGCCATTGGCGAAAGGTCATTAGTTAAATAGCGCTATTAGGTCTGACAAGCCTCACACTGTGCCGCAGAGGACGGGAGTGGACTAATGTACTTGGGCACTTAGTCAATGATGATAGACATTGACGCAGGGCACTCAAACATGACTTAAGTCAGTAGTCGATATGGTAACGGGTCTAGTGGTTTACAACATGGGGTAGCTGTAACAACCCTTAATAAAACCGACACTCCCGAAATATTTTTCCGACACCCTAGTATATTTTAAATTAACTCTATATGTCTTTAAATACAACCCGTATGTGAAAACCGAGCCCGAAATACAGTATAGCATTAAAAATAAAATTTAAAATTTGATTATTAAGTTGAGGCAGGCCGCGTAGGACCTACCCCAACCTTACGCGGGCGGTATGAAGGTTGAAAGCTGATTTCGTTGAATTATAAGTTAAGGCGGGCCGCGTAAGCTAACCTTAACGCTAACGCTGGCCGCGAGAGTCCCAAAATGTGGCGCAGCCCGGTGATGACACGTGTCATCATCGTGTCACACCTAGTCGCGGATCCGGACGAGCTACGCATTGACCGGAGGTCAACGCGGGCCGCGTAGACCTTAGTCTACCCTTACGCGGGCCGCGTGAGACCCAGATTCAGCAACTATATAAAGGGGCCATCGGATCTCAGTCGAAACCGTTCAAATTCGATTTCTTTCTCTAAATTCTGAATAGAAGGCAAAATACACGGGTATTATACCCCCTAATTAGCGAAGTTCTGCTCCGTTGTAAGTATTATACCCTGGATACGTATTAGATACGTTGCCCGATTGATCTAGGGTTCCGTAATGGCTGTCGTGGTTCTGCCAGACGTAGTCTTTGGAATGCCGTCTCGGGGAGGGTATTACTAATGTTAAAATGGGTTATTATACTAACGCGTGTGCATTTGTGTAAATTATAGATTATTCTCAGGAAACCCTTACGGAAAATCTAAGACAGCAATGTGAGTTGATCCACTTTTTGCAAACTTTTTTTGTGAACTGTTTATACAAAACCTTAAATGTTTTTCCATGCGAATAGCAGTTATTGAGTATTTGTAAAGATACAATTACAGTCGGTAAATTTGGGGTTTTGTATACAAAATTTGTTACAACCTGGATAGGAGTAACATGACCATAAGTCGGAACGACAGTACCGTGTGGTGGTAATTGATATGACTTGGAAACAAATGTAATTGCGGATGCGCCCTCAATACTGTCACTGTGAAATGGTTTTTATTTAAACTTGATTAAACTGGGATTCACTCACCAGTATTTCCCACTGACAAATGTTTTTAAAACGCGTTTCAGGTAACAAAATGTGAAAGCCAATTAGAAGCCAGCTGGACAGCACTGAAGGCTTGGAAAAGTGGCAATAAAGTTACTTATAATAAAATAGATGTTTTTATTAAATAAAATATGAATTATTCCTGTGAAACGTGTGTACTATGAACTTGGGTTTTATCCCAATTTGTTTAATACTATGAAAATGTGGTATTTTACTCTGATCAAATATTTCCTAACTACGGTCCTGATGAAAATTTCCGCTGCCAATCATGCGATACCACCAAAACTGGCTCGCGTCCGCCCGTTCCTGGGGATCAGGGATCGGGGGTTGCGACAGAAGGTGGTATCAGAGCTAAGCCACTGAGTCAGCCACAGAGGTGTTCTGCTGACATCAAAATGTAAAATGTTAGGAAATAAATTATGGAAATACGTGCATAACTGTATTCAATTGTTATGTGTTATTTGACTATCTGTTAGTTTACAGTATGAGCGACCAAGGACCATCTGACGCGTATCGTCAATTGTCTGGTTCGCCTAGAAGCGAAGGCACCTTCTCTTCTCAGCCTGCCCTCTCAGGGTACTCTGCTGATACGGAAGACGGAATCTTTGTGTTTAAGGCTCTGTCCGAGGAGCCGTTTCCTCAGAAAAAGAGGGGATGGTTCAGTCGAGGGGCACACGAGCATAGAAAGCGTATGAAAAAGTTACAAGACCAGAGAGCACTAGCAGCAGCTAAGAGAGAGACTGATGCCTATGCCCAGGATATGATAAATAGGGGTATAGCCAACATCCATATCTTAGCAACCACTGCAGCTAACCCTAATCTGGAGCAAATAATAGCACCTCAACCACAGCCACTAATCCCTGACCAACCCATGGAGATAGAAAACCCTGAAAACCAAGTAGAGATGCATGACTTCAACCCAGAAGAAATACCTAGGGTACCAGCACCAAACCCCCTAGACCCAAATTACGACCCTTGGTGGGATGAAGTTAGGGACTATGTGCAACGTTACCCGATACATGAAGACACACCCATGCAGAGCATAGGAGTCTACCCAGGTATGGACCCTTTAGATCCCTATTACCATGACGAATACATTAGGGAGATCTTAGATGATCCTTACCGATTTCAGGCACCTACACCCCCATATCAGGAACCCGCACCCTAGATTCCGAACCCAGTCCTAGAACCTGCACCCCCAATGAGTGCAGAAAACGTACAAGAACTTAGGACTTTTGGTGAGGAAATTTTAGAAAGCAATGAGAGAATGCGACAGGTGGGAGAGCGTCTCGTATGGAAATACAATGAGCGCAATATGGATTTTTGGATGAATCCATATCCATGAATGTGTTGGTGAGACGGTAATAATAATAATAAAATAAAATATGTGTGTACGGATGCCTACTACTATTAGTGTAATTTCATTTCAGTTGGTATTGTAATTTTTATTTCAGTACTGGTGTGTAATAGATAATAGATGAATAGAGTAAAAGTCGCAATGATCGACGCTTTTGGCAAAAAAATGCGTGTCATGTGATCGACTATATTAAATATTATCTTGTGATATTAATATGGGGTAAATGTTTAAAATTCAGATGGCCGACGAAGGAAATCAAGGAAATCTGAATAATGATAACCAGAGTAACATTAACGTGGTTAATGAGAATCCGAGCATCAATAACAATGGAAACCAAGTGGATAATAGTGTCGTTCAACACATAGTGGCACAAGGAATCATAGATGCAATGCCATTTATTATTCAAACAGTTCAAGAAGCGAATAATAAAAGTAAGCATAGCAGTAAACGACCAACTGAACCAGAACATAGCGTGAACAATGGACCCGTACTTCAAGCGCCCATTCCCAAAAGAAGAAGAACCATGCCTTATGGTTGTTCTTACAAAGAATTCTGGTCTTGCAAACCAATAGAATTCTCGGGCAATGAAGAACCTATTGCAGCTCTACGCTGGATAGAAAAGACAGAGGCTGTTCTGAAAATAAGTAAATGTGCGGAAGAGGACAAGATAATGTTTGCTTCCAATCTATTTAAGAATTCAGCCTTAGAATGGTGGAACACTATCCTTCAGTCTAGAGGAAGTGATAGGGTATACAGTATGGAATGGGAAGAATTTAAAAATATGGTAGAAAGGAAATTCTGCCCTCCTAATGAAAATGAACAAATAGCAAAGAAATTCCTAAACCTTAGGATGAATGGAGTGGATAGTAAGGGGTATACAAAGTTATTCTTTGAATATGCTAGAATAGTACCAACCCTTGCATCACCTGAACCTGTATTAATCTCCTGTTACATCTGGGGATTAATTGGAGAGATTAGACATGTAGTCAAGGCAGCTAGACCCCAAACGATAGAAGAAGTTGTAGAACTAGCTAATACCTTGACAGATGAGTTAATCCGTACTAGAGAAGAAGACCAGAGGAGAAACCTAACCCAAAGGCTTACTCAAGAATTCCGTTCTGGGAATTATAACCGTAGGAATATCGGTTCTACCTCTGCATCATTCTACAAAATCTGCAAAAAGAAGCATTCAGGAAAATGCTCCACTTACTACAACTTCTGCAAAGTACCAGGGCACAAGGAAGAAACTTGCAGAAGGAAGCCTACTAATGGACTATGCTTCAACTGTGGAGAAAAAGGCCATATCAAGCCAAATTGTCCGAAATTGGCTCCAGCTCCGAACAACCAGAACACTAAAAATGCTAGAGCATTTGTTCTGACTGCAGATGAAGCTAGGATGATTCCAGACGTGATAGCTGGTACGTTTTTAGTTAATGATGTAATTGCTAAAGTATTATTTGACTCTGGTGCAAACCAAAGTTTAATTAATACTTCGTTTTGCAAACTTCTAAATCATTCATTAACTAAACTACCCCAAGAATGTCTAGTAGAGACAGCTAATGGAGAAACTGTTAGGATTTCTGAAATCTTGCAGGGAGCAAGAATAGAAATTTTAAACCTGAAGTTTATTGCAAACCTGTATCCCATGAATCTGGTAGGATTTGATGTCGTTTTAGGAATGGATTGGTTAATAGCCAATAAAGCTAGTATTTTATGTGATCAAAAGTCGATTCAAGTAAATTCACCAAAGGGTGAAAAGATCACAATTAAAGGAGATAAACCCTCTATATCTACGAAATTCATCTCTGTGATGAAAACTGCAAGCTATATAAGAAAGGGTTCTATAGTGTATTTGATTTCTATAGTCACTAACACTAAAGGAAAATAACTAAAAGACATTCCAGTAGTGTCCCAGTTTTCAGATGTATTTCCAGAAGAGTTACCAGGACTACCGCCAGATAGAGAAGTTGAATTCAGAATTCACCTGCTACCAGGAACAGCACCGATTGCCAAAGCACCTTACCGTTTGGAACCCGCTGAAATGCAGGAACTGAAGAATCAATTAGACGAATTATTAGAAAAAGGATTCATACAGCCAAGCTCATCGCCATGGGGAGCGCCGGTACTGTTTGTTAAAAAGAAGGACGGATCAATGCGTATGTGCATTGATTACCGTGAATTGAACAAAGTGACGATTAAGAACCGGTACCCATTACCGAGGATCGATGATCTGTTCGATCAACTGCAAGGAGCTCGATTTTTCTCTAAAATCGATTTAAGGTCGGGATATCATCAATTAAAGGTACAGGAAGAGGACATTCCTAAGACCGTATTCAGAACAAGATATGGACATTATGAATTTACTGTCATGCCATTTGGTTTAACCAACGCCCCAGCTGCATTTATGGACATGATGAACCGAATATGTAAGCCATATTTGGATAAATTCATAATTGTTTTCATAGATGATATTCTAATTTACTCTAAGAGTAAAGAGGATCATGCAAAGCATTTGCACGCACTTTTAAGTCTATTAAGAAAGGAAAAGCTTTACGCTAAGTTTTCAAAGTGCGAGTTTTGGTTAGAGCAAATACAATTTCTTGGACACTTAGTTCATTATGAAAGAATTCATGTGGATCCCACAAAGATCGAGGCGATTACTAAATGGAAAACCCTTGAGTCACCAACCGAGGTTAGAAGTTTCTTAGGATTGGCCGGTTATTATAGAAGGTTTATTCGAGATTTTTCTAGAATAGCCATTCCTTTAACTAAGTTAACCTGTAAATCCATTAAGTTTGAATGGGGACCAAAACAGGAAGAAGCATTTAGAATTCTTAAGCATAGATTGACCCATACACCCATACTAACGTTACCAGAAGGAACTGAAGATTTTGTAGTCTATTGTGACGCTTCTAAATTAGGTTATGGATGTGTGTTGATGCAACGCCAAAAGGTTATAGCTTACGCATCTAGACAACTTAAGAATCATGAAGAGAATTATTCAACCCATGATCTAGAATTAGGAGCAATAATTTTTGCTTTGAAAATTTGGAGACATTATCTGTATGGTAGTAAGTTTACCATATTCACAGATCATAAGTGTTTAAGGTATATTTTCGGGCAAAAGGAGTTGAATATGAGACAAAGACGTTGGATGGAGATGCTTAGTGACTATGATTGTGATATCCAGTATCATGAAGGAAAAGCAAATGTAGTGGCAGATGCTTTAAGCTGAAAGTATCATGAAAAGCCAAAAAGGATACGTTCTCTTAAATTAAATCTGCAAGTAGATTTAAACGATTAGATTAGAAAAGCACAAGAATCAGTAATCAAGGACGATACTGAAAAACTAAAAGGTATGGTTAAGGAATTAGAACAAGGAACAGATGGAATTTGGAGATTCCATGAAAAGAGAATGTGGATACCTAAATTGGGAAACCTACGTCATCGTATATGTAACACCTCGAAAATTCACGTCCTATAATGTGTAGACACGTGTCAAATGTTTAAACGTGTGAAAGAAATATTATAGAAGGACTAAAGTTGACAAACATGGAAAGTATGTGATTATACGGGTTCTAAGTGTCAACTGTGAATAAATATACTTCATAATAACCCTACATGATGTTTATAACATCAAACGAATAAATCATGGATCATACGAAGCTAAAAGTGAGAGATTACAAACTACAGGGGTTAAATGTGTCAACATGTTTAAAGATATACCTCTGAGTGACCTTTTGACAAACCCGAAGCTTTGTAAATGTTAATTATGCTCACTAGAATGCACGATTAAAATTTCATAAAGTTTCGTTATCGTATGAGAAAATTATGATCAAATTCGTGTGCGAAGGGTTAAAGTGCAAACGTTGAAAGTTAAGACTTTTCGGGTTAACCGGAAGTGTTCAGGGACTTGGCAAAGTGGGTATAAGTCCTAAAGCCCTTGTTGGTAAATATGAGGGGGTCAAAATGCAAGAAATAATCTTAGTTGCCCCTTCGTGAAGCCAAAGGTCAAGATACAAATCAAAGAAAATAGAAAATTCTGAATTTAAGGGCCAGACGGCCCGCTTGAGGATCTGCCAAGTGGGAGGCGGGCCGCGTCAGGCCGCCAGATGCAGAAAACGGGGACAGACCCCTGGAAACGCGAAGAATCGATCTTAAACGACATTTTAACATGGTGGGCGACCCCTAAACTGTACTAGGGCACTAGAGACACATGTTGGATGGTTGTGGTCGATCATAGAGCTAAGTGTCAACAAATTGTGGTGTTTAATCCACTATAAAAGGCCCCAAGAGTTCAAACATTCCTCACACCTTCATCTGCAATTGTGGATCAATTCTGGAGCTCCCAAGCAGCCTCAACTGATCTTATCTCGTGCATAGGACTCTTGTAAGTCTACTAGTCCTTCTTTAATTGAGTTTAGCTTAGTATTTTAGCTAAAAGTCAAACCGTCGTAATTACGGTTTGACTTCGAGATTAGTCAATAATGGCTCAGTCATATCTCGAATTAAAAGTAGTTATATGTTGGTATTTATGTGGGTAATAAAACCTCAAAAGGGTTTCCCCTGATCACCACTCTAACCAGGTCAAAAGTCGGGTCAAACTTATATTTAAAAAGTCAACAGGAAGTCTAAAATGCCATTTATGCATAATTAACATTGTAGATCATATACAACCTGTTGGATCATTGTTATAACTCAGTAATAAGTTTAAGAACATGTCTAAACATGTTCAACCCGATAATTTCCTGTTTAGACCCGGTTCGGAACCGAAAGTCACATAGTTTGACTTTCACTTTGACTTTCAGTTCTGACCCGTTTAGGCATGTTTTAGAAATGCCTCAGAGCTTTAATTGGACTAGGTTACATGTTAGAATAACCCTCTGTGATATTACACCTTGGTTCATTAGTTATCCAATTAATATGCATGTTTCCGTTAATTGCTCATATGTTGACCGTTATGCCCTTATTACCTTAAAACGTGATTTTTGGAAAAGTAAAAGAGTAGAAACTTAAATTACTGATATATAAACGTGTATGCAAAGTTTGACATCAATTTGAGTTGTGGATTAAGAGTTATGCTCATTATCGCAAAATGAATGCTTTATGTTAATAAAATGGCGTAATTAGCGTATAGCCTACTTAAACATACTTTTTGATATCAAATCTTTTACCCACTGATGTAATATATTATTTTGGGAATTTTAAAGATTTTTAATTAATTTTAGGCTGAGCATAACTCATAGTCATAGGCTTAATCCGGTAAATGTCGGTTTTGCCCTTACGGGCCATAAAATGAGTTTTACATATCTAAACGACTCCAAACCTTTTGCTACTGATCACACATGTTAAATAAATTATTTTAAGCCTTCTGGAAAAATAAAAATATCAGATTTAAGTATCGAACCCGGAAATGGCCTTTAATCGCTTTATTAAGCGTTTTAACGCATGGTATGTATTAAAATTATATGGAACATACCCGGGTTGATACCTACTGATATTTTAGGCAAATTACCATATTTTAACAGTAAGCAAAGGTTGATAAACTCAGACTTCAGTTTTGAGCTTTTCGACTTATGTGAAATTACCAAAATACCCCTACGGGGCATAGTTTGGTTAAAAATGATAAATTTCACATATATGCTTTATCCTACTGATATAACTTAGAAAATGATGTATTTTTGCTAATTACATCAGACCTGTAACTCAGGTTGTTACGTAAACTCTTTTATAAACTTTTAAATGCCCAAACTACCCCTACGGGGCCTAGTCTGTGTTTAAACACGTTTCGGGCATAACGAAAGACATCTTACTGATGTCACAACATATTTGAAGCATATTAACTTAGGAAACCTGTATATGGCTCTTATGAATACCCGTCACGCTTATTACGCGTACGGTTCGGTTTATGTAACAAGTTTACATAAATTAGCCGAAACGGGTCAAACCCTATCGGTTTATCTCAAAATCCAGAATGTGAATAATAAACCCATATTAAACAAGTCTTCAAACTTGTCGGGTCTGAATCACATTCTATCCGGTCTTCGCTTAATCGTGCGTACGAACCGTATCTTGAAACTAGCCGGTCTAAGCTTAAGCTTAATAAAAGGCCCGTTAGAATTCTAATAGGTTATTATAAAACCTTCGTTCCAGATTAGGAGGACCAGTAAAAGCTACGTGCATTTTGCTTATTGTGATTTATACATTGCTCAGGTAAATACTTTTAACTTATTTTCCCTATACGGGCTTGGGTTACGGTATATAGCATACCGCTTGATCGGGCATCAAATCTCCACCGTTAGGTGGGTAGTTGACTAATTTGATCGGATCGTTTAAACAGTCTTGTTACTTAAAGCCTTTGGGGGGTTAATGACCATGTCCCGGATATCCTCGGCATCATCTTACGAGATGGCCATGACCTGAGCACGGGGTGTAGGCGTACACCTGTCAGTGTATAACTCTATGATGTGGTGTGTCTATTGATCTTTAACCCGGACAAGATCCGGGCTACTGAACGCACAAGGAACATGTAATTCGTTCACAAGATTATAATATTAAATAATTCTCCCAAGTTATAAAAGGTTAATTTTGCCTCTGTGCATTTTAATCAAATTATAAAAGATATTTTGTGCCACGTGCATCCAAATCAATTTTCTTAAACCATTTTCAAAATGAGTCTGTTATTTGTATTTACCAATGTAAACTGACGTATTTTCCAAAAAGGCTAAATGCAGGTACTATACGAAATTGGCTGGATATTTCTCCTTAGCATCAATAGAAGTCTCGCAAGCTTAAGATGCCTAAAAGTCTGTTGAACCATTAATATTATTTTATTCCGATCCGACTGTGGATAAACTTCCGGATATTGTTACATTGATAAACAATATTAAATTCAGTTGTATTATATTTTTTTAAATTTGCTTCCGCTGTGCATATTGATATTGTGTTGTTTGACTATTATGTTGCCAACCACGTCACGATACTCCCCCACCGGGCCCACCGGTGACACGTGGAAATCGGGGTGTGACAGTATATTAGAAGAATCTCATAAGTCTAAGTATACAATGCATCCCGGAAATGATAAAATGTACCAGGATTTAAGGAAGAATTTCTGGTGGATAGGAATGAAAAAGGACATAATGTTTCTAAATGTTTAACTTGTTCACAAGTTAAAGCTGAACACCAGAAACCCTCAGGTTTGTTACAGCAACTAGAAATGCCAGTATGGAAATGGGAATTGATAACAATGGATTTTGTTACTAAATTACCCAAAACAAAGAAAGAAAATGATACAATCTGGGTGATTGTAGATAGGCTAACCAAGTCAGCTCATTTCCTACCAATGAAGGAAACTTTCAGTATGGAACAGTTAGCTAAATTATATGTAAATGAAATAGTTTCTTTACATGGAATACCTTTATCAATTGTATCTGATAGAGATAGTCGTTTTACTTCTCATTTTTGGTTAAGTTTCCAAAAGGCAATGGGAACCAAGATAAAGCTAAGCACAGCTTATCATCCTCAAACAGACGGACAAAGCGAAAGAACAATTCAGACGATGGAGGACATGCTTAGAGCTTGTGTAATTGATTTCGGAGGTAATTGGGACGATCACTTACCTTTAATAGAATTTTCTTATAATAATAGTTATCACACAAGTATCAATGCTGCACCATTCGAAGCGCTTTATGGACGAAAGTGCCGAACCCCAGTCTGTTGGGCAGAAATTGGGGAAAAGCAACTATCTGGACCTAAGATAGTACAAGAAACAACTGACAAGATTATTCAAGTCAAGGAACGACTGAAAGCAGCATGAGATCGACAAAAGAGCTACGCTGATCATAGACGTAAGCCATTGGAATTTCAAGTAGGAGATAAGGTGTTATTAAAAG
This sequence comes from Helianthus tuberosus, assembly GCA_030545235.1. Taxonomy (NCBI): domain Eukaryota; kingdom Viridiplantae; phylum Streptophyta; class Magnoliopsida; order Asterales; family Asteraceae; genus Helianthus; species Helianthus tuberosus. The sequence continues at coordinate 211,585,089 of CM060423.1, forward strand.
TCTCTCTTTGGAAAGGAGTAGTAAGATTCATCAAAAGGGGAAAGCTAAGTCCCAGGTATGTTGGACCTTTTGAGATTATTAGAAGAATACGACCTGTAGCCTATCAGCTACAACTTCCAGAGGAAATGGCAGGAATACATGATGTATTTCATGTATCTAATCTCAAGAAATGCTTAGCTAATGAACCACTGATAGTACCTCTTAAGGATATAGAGGTAAATGAACAACTTAAGTTTGTAGAGAGGCCTCTACAGATTGAAGACAGGAAGGTCAAGAATCTCAAGCATAAGAGATTAGTTCTGGTCAAAGTGAAGTGGGACTCCAAAAGAGGACCTGAGTACACATGGGAGCTCGAATCAGAAATGCAAAGGAAATATCCACACTTGTTCCAGTAGATCTCGAGGACGAGCTCTAAAACAAGGTGGGGATGATGTAACAACCCTCAATAAAACCGACACTCCCGAAATATTTTTCCGACACCCTAGTATATTTTAAATTAACTATATATGTCTTTAAATACAACCCATATGTGAAAATCGAGCCCGAAATACAGTATAGCATTAAAAATAAAATTTAAAATTTGATTATTAAGTTGAGGCGGGCCGCGTAGGACCCACCCCAACCTTACGCGGGCGGTATGAAGGTTGAAAGCTTATTTCGTTGAATTATAAGTTAAGGCGGGCCGCGTAAGCTAACCTTAACACTAACGCTGGCCGCGAGAGTCCCAAAATGTGGCGCAGCCCGGTGATGACACGTGTCATCATTGTGTCACACCTAGTCGCTGATCCGGACGAGCTACGCGTTGACCGGAGGTCAACGCGGGCCGCGTAGACCGGAGGTCAACGCGGGCCGCGTAGACCTTAGTCTACCCTTGCGCGGGCCGCGTGAGACCCAGATTCAGCAACTATATAAAGGGGCCATCGGATCTCAGTCGAAACCGTTCAAATTCGATTTCTTTCTCTAAATTCTGAATAGAAGGCATAATACACGGGTATTATACCCCCTAATCAGCGAAGTTCTGCTCCGTTGTAAGTATTATAACCCCTGGATACGTATTAGATACGCTGCCCGATTGATCTAGGGTTCCGTAATGGCTGTCGTGGTTCTGGTCGACGTAGTCATTGGAATGCCGTCTCGGGGAGGGTATTACTAATGTTAAAATGGGTTATTATACTAACGCGTGTGCATTTGTGTAAATTATAGATTATTCTCAGGAAACCCTTTCGGAAAATCTAAGACAGCAATGTGAGTTGATCCACTTTTTGCAAACTTTTTTTGTGAACTGTTTATACAAAACCTTAAATGTTTTTCCATGTGAATAGCAGTTATTGAGTATTTGTAAGGATACAATTACAGTCGGTAAATTAGGGGTTTTGTATACAAAATTTGTTACAACCTGGATAGGAGTAACATGACCATAAGTCGGAACGACAGTACCGTGTGGTGGTAATTGATATGACTTGGAAACAAATGTAATTGCAGATGCGCCCTCAATACTGTCACTGTGAAATGGTTTTTATTTAAACTTGATTAAACTGGGATTCACTCACCAGTATTTTCCACTGACAAATGTTTTTAAAACGTGTTTCAGGTAACAAAATGTGAAAGCCAATTAGAAGCCAGCTGGACAGCACTGATGGCTTGGAAAAGTGGCAATAAAGTTACCTATAATAAAATAGATGTTTTTATTAAATAAAATAGGAATTATTCCTATGAAACGTGTGTACTATGAACTTGGGTTTTATCCCAATTTGTTTAATACTATGAAAATGTGGTATTTTACTCTGATCAAATATTTCCTAACTACGGTCCTGATGAAAATTTCCGCTGCCAATCATGCGATACCACCAAAACTGGCTCGCGTCCGCCCGTTCCCGGGGATCAGGGATCGGGGGTTGCGACAGTAGCCACCACGGTATATGGTTATGGGAACAAGGAATTTAACAACTTATGGTTTTGGAACAACTTTATAACATACAACCAACTGTGAACTCGCCAACCTTTTGTTGACACCTTCCCACATGCTTTGTTGGTCGTTAGGTACATAGCAGTGGCTTGCATGCGGAGTGATCGTTGTGGCAAGGAACCTAATGTGGGGTTCCTAACATTAAACTTTATGTTTTGAATTATTTATGGGTTTTAGACTTTATGCTTCTGCTAACTTTTAAATTTGGTTTTGGATTTTTGGTTTGGTGAACTTTAAACATTTGGGGTTGCTATGGTTTTACTTTTTTTAATTACTTGTTTATTATGATTGGTGGTATGATCCTGGTCAGTCACACGCCTCGCGGTAGTACTCCGCTTGTTGATTTTGAGGGTGTGACACAACCCATGATAAATGTTGTTGTTCGATGCTCTTCTTGACCGTGCAACAGTCATATGACCGCTTGGATCTAGCCTACTTGGTCAACGTTTGTAAAAAAAACGTTTCCATATCACGTCGCTATGAATGAAAAGAAGTTCAAGAAATTGCAAAAAGGGGCAAGAAAAGATGTGGAGTATGCTTTTGGTGCGATAAAAGAAAAATAGGCCATACTTAAAAGAACTATGTGTGCTATGACTGTGAACAAAATTATTAACGTGGTGTATACGTGCATCATACTGCACCATATGTTTTTAAATGACGGCGAGCATGCATTCTTATCGGTCTACATCCGGGATCCAGTCGTCGAACCCATTTTTGACAAAACTGTTCGTCGTGAGTTGATGGATCGAGATACGCATTTTCGTCTTAGAAATGATCTTGTGATCCATCTTGTAGCTCAAGATCTACTATATCTCAAGCTGGAACACGAGGAGTAGTTTGTTTTAGAGTGAATTGCAAGTTTTGTCCTTTATTTTTATACATAATTTCAGGCGGTGTCCTTTGTATTTAAAATTAACGAGTTTTGTACTTATTGTTTTAAAATCATGCACGTTATGTCCTTTAGCCTTAACCTAGTTAGATTTTTTGTTAAATCAGATCATGTACACGACACATGATGGTAAAATTGTCTTTTTACCATAATGTTTAAAAAACATTTTATAGAAAAAATATTAATCAACTCATCTCTTTCTCTCTCTAATGAACCAAACACCTTTTCTCTCTCTACATCTCTCTATACCACCACCACCACCACAACCACCTTCCACCACCACTTGCCTTCCTCCACCACCACCTCTTCCTCTCTCTACCTACTCTCACTACACTACACCGCCCCAACCTGCTACCCATTACCAACCACCACCGCAGCCCCGCCCCCCCACCGCAGCCCCCACCAGCAACTACTCCCCATTGAAGCCTCCCACCTTTCCGGTCACAACCACCACCTACAACTTGAATCCCACTACACCTGAAACCCTGGTCCAACTTTATCACACAATCCCAATGCAACTTTCGTTCGTGTTCAGATTGGGTGGGTTAATTCTTGCTTTATTGTTATACAGCTTCGATGATTACGCTGTGAAGATTTGCAGGTCAATTGTTGCTTTCACTTTTCTTAATTTAGCTGAGAACGGTTCAAACTCATTGTGGGTTTTAAATTTGGGGGTTTAGGTGTTGTGGGTTTTAGATTTGGGTGGTTGGGTGTTGTTGGGTTTTAGCGGCAGTGTTGATGGGGGTTTGTGATTCGAGGCACCCAGATTTCAACTACAGCCACTTCAACTGATGCACTTGAATGCAATCACAGCCATGGTTGGTCCTCCAACATAACAAGCTCCAATACAACATATATTCACCATATTTGTTTATGTGAGAGAGGCGGTGTCATGTGGGTGGTGGCTGGGAGTGGTGCAGTGGCAGGTGGGGTGGTGGTTGTTGGTGGGGACAGAGGAGAGAGATATGGGTTCTATATTACATATACATATATGATTTATGTATATAATATATTATATTAAATTTATTTTTGTTTTATTGTTAATTAAAATATTTATATGTGTTGGTAAAAAGACTAAATTACCCTTGTGTAATATGATTTAACAAAAAAAATCTAACTGAGTTAAGGCTAAAAGACATAACGTGCATGATTTTTAAACAATAAGTACAAAACTTGTCAAATTTAAAGTTAAAGGACACAACCTGAAACTGGGTATAAAGATAAAGGACAAAACTTGCTATTCACTCTTTGTTTTATATTTTTTTTGTTTTTATATTTTTATTTTAATTGTTTTTTTTATTTTATTAGTTTGTTTAATTTAAATTGTTATTTAATGAAATTTCAATTTTGGTTTAATTGTTGAATTTATTAAAATTAAAAATAACTTATGACTAGGGTAAGATGTGGCTAGTGTTTTGTAGTATAAGATTAGTTTTCAAGAAAGAAATTTGACATGGACAAATTTGATTGGTTGGGGCAAGGGTGCTACTACCCTTGGTGCCCCTTCCCCTTAGTTTTGCTTTTCATGATTTCCATATGGTTTTGAGTGCATTAAGTTGTTTAGAATCCATAGTTTTGATTCTTGCAACCATTTCTTCCCTTAGCTTTTTAAGAGACGAGTATCATATATCCTTTTCTTTGAATTTTGCATTTTCAATCAACTTATTTCTACTTTCTACAATAATCAATTGTCCAGGAGATGGTAGAAACGATTACTGAAATTAACTCGAATAACATGGAAATTACAGTACTGAAATTTGAAAGATTACTTGACATATCTACTAAACATAGATGAAATACTAGGTTATTTATTCTACACAAAACATTAAAGGAAGACTAGAAAGTGAGGGTAGTAGGAGGATGTAACTAACTCTACCACTACTCCTTGAACTAACCACTTAATTGCATAAATTCAGAAAACCACTCCAACACTTATTAGACTGAGTCAAACTTCTTCTGGTTCGGGTTGGCCCACACAGATCTGGTTTCACAGTTGTAAGTTGAAGGATTCTGGAAACCAGATCTATGAAAAACACAAACTTGCAATGGACCATCAACGTGAAGATTAATTGAGGTTCTGTATTGTGGGACTTTGTTTTCATTACTCAACTTGAAGACGAACCAACCCAACAAAACAGAAGAGAATATCTTCAGTTGCCTATACGCGAAATCTCGACCCAAACAAGTTCGTGGCCCGGCCTGTGCATTAGGAAAACTAAACGGGTTATTACAAGGTAATTAATTAGGTAATTAAAAAAAACACAATTAACCATATACCTTACACAATAATAGTTGTGCCATTTAGTTTGAAATTATACTATACTAAGTTACTAACCTGAAAAGCAGTAAATTTGAAGGGGCTCTCTTGATGGAAGCAACCATATTGATCAAGCCATCTTTCTGGTTTGAATTCAAGTGCATCATCACCCCATATATACTTCATCCTTCCCATAGCATATGGCAGATAAGCTACCACATCCCCTTTATTCACATTACAACCATCTGGTAGGACATCATCTGAAAAGCATACCTTTGGATCCTACAATATTTGATACTGTTAGTGAATAATTGTTACATAAACGAATTTAGATGTCGCTTTGATAATGTGTAATTAATGTTCTCATCTCGTTGAAAAAGTTTTATCAAATGGGCATGGTTTTAACCAAATGACCGTGTTTGAAAAATTATTTACCAAATTGGTGTTGTTTCATCATCTCTTACTTTCTTTTAAGTTTTTAACCAACCAGTTATACTTTATATTTTTACTTTTTCTTCAATCAACCCATCATATTTCTTTCTTATTTTTCTTTAATTAACCCATTAACGGATAAGAGCTAATTAATTATAATAAGCGATTCCAAGTTTCATTAAATTTCTGAAAGGCTAATTAAGCCATTATATATACAAAACTATCAGCAGCTTTTGGATCAAGCCATTACAGCTTAGATACCATGAGAGAATGTAAAGTGTAACACAAAAACTAAGTGAATGAAAAACATTAACCCTGACAATTGCCCTTAAAACAAGTATAAACAAGAGTTGAATGCATACCACTGGCAACGCGGGATAGAGTCTGATAGTTTCGGTCAAAGCCGCATGAACATATTGCATCTTGTCAAGTGCAGTGTCACTCACACGAGCAGCGAAATCCGCAACATCTGTGACCTCTTTGTTAATGTTTGTTGCTTCTATGATTTCTTTTGCAACCTTATCTTGAACTTCAGGATGTTTGCAAAGCATGTAAATGAACCAACACATGCTAATCGCTATAGGATCTTTCCCAGCAAGCATAAAGTTTAGTATTATATCGCGCAAGTACTTTGGATCTCTGTCATTTACCTGAATAAACCTTGATAGAATGTCTTCTTTTTTGAGCTACAAGTTCCATAAATGAAGGGTTGAAATATTATTAAAAATTAATCCACTAAAACGATGACAATGTCCAGCTTGCGCCACTTCGACGCAAGAATATGGGCATCTTGCGTCGCGTTACTGCAAAACTGTGAGTATATATCTCCACCTCACCCCACCACATTTCACACTACCACAACACACTTAGGTGAAATGTGAAACCACCTCTGGCACGCGTGACGTCTATGTCGCTACACTTTTTTTCACCTTTCACCCACCATAATAAATAGTCTAAGTGCAAATTTGTAAACCTTTTGGCACACCACTTTGGCGCATTGGAAACTCATCAAAAGTCATTTTCATAAAAGAAAAGCTAAAAATTATAGTTTTAATATTTTGGTCAAATGGATTAATTACTTAATTTGATGATATTTTAATTCATAAATACCAAGTACGTATGCATCAAGAAAAAGGATGCCGTTTGAACTTTCAGGTCAAACACATTTCTTTCCTTATTTTGATTCAGAAGAACATTACAAATTTAATACCAACTACTGAATATAAAAGGCAGTGTGATTTTGGGAGTCAACCCCATCAGTCCCATCTCATCACAACCAACCACCTTCACAAAATTAAACTATTAATAATTAATTATTTAATTCCTTCTTTTATGAGGTCAATTCTGTCTCATTGACCTGACGAGTCAAAATATACACAAGGAAATAATATAAAAGCTTACCAGAAATTCATCCTTCGACTTCCGCATTAGTTCAATCTTGACCTGGATGACCTTATAAACAAACTCATCAACAATTTTCATATTTTTCTTTAACTCTGCTTCAAATCCGATATTGAAAAACCTCTTGATCTTCCATGATACGTCAACAAATCTTTTATATGTTAAGTTGTTAGCATCATCGAACGCGCGGCTAAATCTAGCACCTTCTTCATTTCGACCGCTTAAGTTGTCAAGATCGATTCCAAACCCGACTTTAAATATTGAATCCGTCGTTGCTTTCATGAACAAGTCCTGTATATGCGTATATCATCAATGTTATGTTGTGTTATGTTATGTGCTAATTATACAAATTGTCATATGTTAGCGATAAAAGTCACCAAACATTACGTTTATATCAATTATTTGGTTGCTATCTGCTGCTTGTGACAGTATCTTCCCGAGTTTTATCGTGTTGTTTCTGAATATTACGCTGCTAAAATCTCTTAGGATTTTTGTAGAGAACTCTTGGCTCGATACCTTCCTTTGTTCTCGCCATTGGTCCCCGTCCACTGTGAATATTCCGTCTCCAAGTAGATCTGACGCAATGCTGTGGGTATGCTTTCCCTACAATATTTGTACACAATTATAGTTTGTTCAAAAGGGAGAACCTTGGAGCAACGGTAAGGTTGGTGCCATGTGACCTGGAAGAAGTGGCGGCCAGTGGCGGACGCAGGAATTTTTCCATGGGGTGCGGAACATTTTTAAAAATTTTAGGCCCCTAGGTAAATAAGTAAAAAAATTGGTTGTATCGGGTCGGGTCGGGTCATGTAAGACAAAAGAACATCAAACTAAATTTATATATTTGTCAAACACGTCAAACCATGTTACAAACATAATTAAAACGACGCCCTACGTGTTTTCATTTTTTTAAATCTATCCAAAACATCATCTAAAGCTACTTTCTTAAGCAAGTCTTTCTCTATATAACATACACAACTATCACTCAAATTCTCATCGCCAATCCGATTACGCAAGTCAGTCTTCACATTCTTCATTGCCGAAAAACATCTTTCAACGGTTGCGTTTGCGACGGGTAATACGATAACAAGCTTCAATAACCGATATACCAATGTATAAGTTACATGAATATTTGTTGAAACCATTAAACTTACAAGCCTTGACAAACCATCCAAGTTGGAGAATTGTTTATCTTTTTTCACAAAATCAAAGTAGTTTCCGGTCAGAATTCGGTTGTGATCGCTGCTGCAAAGTGCAGTGTTGTTGCTGACTGACTTGTGTTCGCTGATGATGATTCTCGCTGGCAGGAGGCAGAACGCACAGGCGGTAGGGAAATTGAAGGGGTTTTCGGCTTAAGTTTAATTGTTTTAGTTTAAGTTATGTTGGTAAATGGGCTAGGAATGTTAGTGGGCTAATGTATAAGTTTATATAATGGGTTTGGTTTGGGTAGTATAAGTGTATAAGTTCAATGTAGGTAGTTTTTTTTTTTTTTTTTTTTTTTTTTAATCAGGCATTACTAAAAAATTTATAATATAAATCCATAATATTTTTTACCTAAGATGTGCGGACGAAAAATTCCAAGGGGTGCGAACGAAAAAGTCTAAGGGGTGCGGACGTAAAATTCCAAGGGGTGCGGACGGGATTTTCTACGGAAATTAACATCAAAAAAAAATTTCTCGGGGGTGCGCCCGCCCACCTTGGCATGGGGGTGGGTCCGCCCCTGGTGGCGGCTATGATGGTGTGTGGGGAGGACCTATGGTTTAGAATTTAGCCCATTTGGCATTAGGTTTATTAGGCCCGATACTAATTGTTTATCGTTAAGGCATAAGGCCATAAGGGCACATTTTTTCGAGCTCGAACAGGGTACATGAATTCTCAAATATTCTATATTGTCTGGAAGTCATGGGTTTAAGTCGTGAAAACAACCTCATGTCATGTAGAAATGCAAGGTAAGGATGGTACATCAGGCCGGACACACCCCAGACCCGTGCATATGGGAGCATCATTCACCAGGTTTGGCCTTTTAATTATAGTTTGTTCAATAATGTTACCAGATAAATAGCTTAATTACCTTGCCATAATTTTTGAAATTGGTCTTGAGGATATACTCCACATTCGCGGGATCAGCGGTATAAACCTCACCCTGAACAGGGCTAAGTATTCTGTAAGATTTGTATTTTTCGGCGAGATCAGTCATGTAATGATGCATCTTGTTGAAGTTGATGAAAAGATGAAAGACTGTTGCACCAATTGGATGATACTTCTTCCCATGTGGTTTTGCTTTTTTGTGGAAATAATAGAAAAGAAGAACAAGACATAGAGATGTAATAACTGACATGAGTATTGGATTTGAGAGAAAATCCATGGAAGCTGCCATAGATGATAGGGAATGAGTTCTTATGAAATAAGTTAGGGATGATGATGGAGAAGTGTTGATGCTTGTATTTATAGTGATTCTTGTGGATATTTTGAAAGTCTCATAATTAGATAATCAAGCTTGTTTGGATGTGTATTTTTTGACTATGGTTGTGCATGACATGGGTCACACAGATGGTAAGGTAAGAGCATCCACAACACTAGAGATTTTCAAATACCATATCAGTTATCAAATACAAGTATAATTATGGAAGCTGACTGTTGAGAAGTCGGATGGCTTCTTACTGTTGGCCTAGATTAATACCAATCACACAAACACATCTTTTTTGGAAATTCGTACGTCTCTTTTGATATCATCAAAAACGAAAACCACACCGAATATATCAACCCTAACTTATATTTATAGTTATTTTTTATTTTTTGGAAGCTTATTTATAGTAAATATAAGGGGGGTTTTGGAAGTGCTTATTTTAGCCAACTTATAACTTATTGAATTTTTGAAAAGTTAAATGATGTTTGGGTTTGGGAGTGTACGTGAGGGGAAAAGTCAATAAGTTACTCCATTGTGACTTATTAACTTTTCCAAAAAGTCGTAAGGAGGTTTGAAAAGCTAAGCCAAACACCCCTAAGTTGACTCCTAAACAGCTAACTTAGACTCCCAATAATAAACAACCTGATAAATATAAACTCAAAGGTTGTACTTAGAACACCCCCAACGGGTGGTCCGTTAGGGTGGTCTGCTCAACCAAACCAAAGGAAGTGGTTCGGTATTGTTGGAGGTGATTAGCGGGATTGTCCGGTGAAGGGGCGGTCCGCTCTTGCAGGCACGTCCGGTGGATGGTGGTGGGCCCCCAAGTGGGGTGTTTGTTTAATAAAAAAATTATTTTCTAATGATATTTTTATTAAATTAAACCTTTCTTATAGTTTTAAAATTAATAAAAAAAACTAATTAAATTATATAATTAATTATATAAACTAAATAAATAAAATTACATAAACCAAAATAAAAAAATTTACACAAATGTAATAACAATATTACACACACCTAATTAAAATATTATAGAAACATAATAATTAAACATAAAACAAACAACACAATGCCTAATTAAACACAAAAAAGACCTAAAAATCCCAAAGGAAAAGGTCGTGTGGTAGAGGTGACACACTACAATCGCTATCACGACCGTCTGACCGATAATCTTGAGGTCTGTGTCCCCAGTCAAGAGTTGTAGGGGATTGTTCATCATGTGGTAGTGATAAATATTCCTCTCCCGGGCAGGTTCCGTACCCTACAGCCAAGCTGGGTACAACTTTGGGCGGAGATTACTGGGTGGAGGGTTTGCGTGTAGAGGGTTTGTGGCAGGAGGGTTTGTGTTGAAGTTTGTTGGACTTCCCCAAAGTCACACACGGTCAAATTGGAGTTGTGTCATTGTTAAGTCGTATATGAAGTTGGTTTCATCATCGGTGACACCATCCCATTCATACTCTTGTGAAGGTGGAGGGTTAAAAAGATGAGAATTTAAACGAGATCGCCGTGGTCTTGATGCCGGTGGTTGTTAGATGGTTTTCGATGATTGGTAGACTACGGCAGGTGGAGTGGCTTGAGGATTTAAATGGGGAGATCGTCGTGGTTTTGATGTCGGTAGTCGGTAGAATGTTGGCGGTGGTTGGTAGAGTATTACAGGTAGAGGGGGTTGAGGGTTAGAACGTCGATGAGAGGATCGCCTGAGGTTTGATTGTCCGGTCCCATCACCACCCATATCTTCAAATTACTTTGGTTCTTTTAGTGATTTATGAATTTGAGAGATGGAAATGTGGTAGTTCCAGTGATGTGTGACTTGTATTTACAGGGACTGGAAAACTAGCCGTTTAAAAATATTCTTTGAAACAGTAACCGATTGGAAAAGAGAGTTGTTGCAACAGTAACCGGTTATTAAAACTAAATAAATTATAAAAATTATTTATTATTTACGAGTTCTATTTATTTATTTATTTAATAATAAAAATAATTATTACGAGTTTTATTATTTTAATTTATTTAATAATAAAAATAAGTATACATATTAGTTAAATAAAATAAAATAGATTATATAAATTAGGTATAGTTTCATAAAATGAAAAGTATGTGATGAAGTTGAGGTTTGAAATGGTTTATTGTTGAAGGAAAAAGTGAGGTTTTTAGTGTGAGTGGTTTGTAATGATGTGATATGCTGACTAAGCAATCTGTTAGAATGGAAGTGGTTCATTATTGTGGGTGCTCTTAGAGCATTCGCATTGAAACCTCTATACGTGGACATTCTATATAATATAGATGGAAAAGTAGATAAACAGTAAAAAATTCACTACATTTGAATCTTTAAAATAGAGAAAAATTTATAGAGACCAAAGGTGGTTGTATTCAACTCTTTATAATATTAATGATAGTGTGTAGGTTAGAGAAAATAAAAATAAAATAAGTGTTGTGAGTAAGATAGAGGGTTAGATATGGGACGTTTTGTAAAAATTAACAAAATTTAGATAAAAATATACTTTTTGATTAATATATATAGATGAAGATTGAGGCTCCATTGTGAATGCTTTTATATCTCCTATCTATCTCAAAGCCTTGACCGACTTCGTGTGAACCGATTTGGATTAACTCCAACACCCCTACAATACATTACTCTTTTGAAAACTTTTTACTTTGACGTATGTAGTGGTTGTTCATCTTTATAAGTAGAAACTAGGGTCATAGTTAGTCGTGTGTTGTGTCGGGATGCGATTCGAATTTGATAAGTATCACACACCGTGAAAACACCGATTAATAAATATGTATTGTTAAACAAAACGATATCTAATACGTCATAGCTCAGCCAAGAAAGGGTCATAGTTACTCGTGTGTTGTGACGGGATACGATTCGAATTCTATACGTATCACACCCCATGAAAAAACTGATGAATAAATATGTATTGTTAAACAAAACGATATCTAATGCGTCGTGGCTCAGTCCTGAACATCAAAATAGTAAGAAAAGCAAATAAAAAAAGGATACGATAGAAACTCAGTCGGTTTCGGTGTACTCATTGAAAAGTTAAAAAAATATGTCAAAAAGGGTATCCACGTGTGTTCGTTAAAAGCATTGATAACTCGCGCTTCGCGGCAGTCGGTGACTTTTCCATACTAAGTGACGGTGATTCGGTCAGTACTGTTTCGGTTTGTTATGCGTACGAAATTCGATCAATATCATTTCGATTCGTTACAATTTTCTCGTAATGTTGGCTCTCGTTTCAACATCCATAATAATAAGAAAAGGTAAAAAAAAAACCAAGGTAAATAAAAAAGGTGAAGGGGTAAAAAGGAAAAAATCAAGGTAAGTTTTTAATTTGTTCAATAATAACAAATCTGTTGATGAAAAAAGCAAAACACAAGGATCGAACCCGAGGCAGCAACTTCACAACCAACAGATCCAGTCCAACTGGTTGATGCACCTGGGTTTTACCCATGATACCCGAGTTCGATCCCCTCTTGAGGCAATTTATTCCCCTCTGAGGCGGCGCTCAACTCGTAAAGCCCTATAGCTAGGGTGAGGTACCTGTGGGTTTTTTCCTTGGACGCCGGTCACTCTCTAATGCCAGCTGAGGCATGATTAAAACACTCACGTCTGGTCGGAGAGGGGCGACGGGCCTCTCCATTGGGGGGAGGGGGTATCTCGCACCCAAAAAAGTATGACACATTGCCGTTAAAAAAAAATTTTAAAAAAAATGCTAGTGGATGCCATTTGGCATCCACCTATTGGATGACGTATTTTAGCAGTTACACACCATTAAACTTCCCTTGTTTTATATATACATAACTAGGTTATAGACACGCGTATTACACGGATTGTGTAATATATATATATATAGGGCTTGGCTAAATAAGAAACTCTATCTTTCTTAGAAAACTTTGCAAACCCATTGTCATCCATTGATTATGTTTCATCTAACTTGATCAATGGCTCTCATAATTTTGGTAACAATTAGATTTAAAAGAAATGTTATAATACACATTAGTCAACTGGAAGGGTATTTTTGGAAGTAAATTCCTTCTCTTTCCACTGTCCAATCATATCATCTCTCTTTAATGCATGATCTTTCTCTCTCTTCATATCCATTTCAAAATCACAATCTCATCTCAAACTCTCTCAATTCCCTCTCTCTAAAATCACAGATCTCATTTTCTCCTCCCCAAATCAAAATCCTAGCCCCCATGACTTTCCCTTCTCTCTACACAACACTTACAACCTGCAAAGCCTAGAGAGAGAGTGAGAGCCGTGAGAGAGAGTACCAGTGAAATCGAAAGAGAAAGAGAGGTCCAGAGAAATCGAACGAGAGAGAGAAAACTGGTGGGTTTTCAGCCACCCACGGCAGCAGCAGCGCTGTGGCGGCGGTGCCGTTATGGTTGGGGCAGGGGAGGCGGTAGATGCACGATGAGTGAGGCACGATGGTGGTTGCAGATCTGGTGGTTGGTGGAAGGTGGTGGCTGGTTCATTCTGGGTTGTTGGTAGTTGATAGCGGCGACAGTGGATGGTTGTAGAAGGTGGTGGAGGGTGGGTGGTTGGTGGCGCCGGAGTTCGGAACGTCGTCGGAGTCAAGATCTAGTAATGGTTAATGTTCTCTCTCTCTCTCCTCTCCTCTGTCTTCAATCAAGATCTAGTAATGGTTAATGTTCATGTATTTTAAATAAATCGAAAACTTTAGGATGAGATTTTGAACGAGATTTTTTGTTGGTTTGGTTGCTTGTTTGGGGATTTTGATCTTAACAATAATTGTTTTTTTGTTGGTATGGTTGCTGGTTTGGGCTTTTGATCTGAACAGTAAGTGTTTCTTTTTTATTGGGTTGTTTGATTTACAGAAACAGACCCATAACATGTGTTAAGCACCTGTTGGAATGATATATAACGTGTGTTGATTTACAGAAACAGATCCATAAAGATATTCAATTGACAAGCTGGATGGATGTAGGCGACGTTAATGCGGGGACATTGAATAAGTCAAATCTTTTGGGAAAGAAGTTTTCGTCCGTTTATAACATGTGTTAGTGGTTCATGCTGTAGCAGAACACCATGATGTAACCTGACATGTGTTCATGTATAACATGTGTTAAGGCCCTGTTAGAATGATATATAACGTGGGAAAGAACTCTTCGTTTGTTTATAACATGTGTTTGTTTTGCACAATTTGGAATGTATAACATGTGTTAAGCCTCTGTTATAATCTTTTTGTAACCTGACATGTATTCATGTATAAGCTAGTGGTTTATAAAACACCATGATGTGTATTCATGTATAATGGTGAGCTTAGTTAATATCGTAATCTTGTTGTAACCCCACTTGTATACATATGATAACATGTAAGCATCCATTATAACCCGACTTGTATTCATGTATATCAAAAGTGGTTTGCAAAACACCATGATGTGCATATACTGATCGTAACACGTGTATAAGTTAATATGGAACATACAAGTTAATATTGTAACACCGTATACCTGGGATAACATGTGTTAAGCCTCTGTTATAATCTTGGTTTAACCCAACATGGTGTCATGTATAAGCTAGTGGTTTCCAAAACACCATGATTTTTATATATTATAACAACATATTATACCTGATATAACGTATGTTAAGCGTCTATTATAACGTGTGTTAAGACTTCCAGAATGTGTTAAGTCCATACCGTTTTAACATCATCTACTAGACAAAACAATAAGAGTCTCAAATTACATGTAGTTGCTTAACATGTGATAAGGTTGAAAACAGTTGACGAAGGCGATGGGTTTAATGGTGAGTTTAGTTAATATCGTAATGTTGTAACCCCACTTGTATACATATGATAACATGTGTTAAGCATCCATTATAATGTTGTTGTAACCCGAGTTGTATTCATGTATATGAAAGTGGTTTGCAAAACACTATGATGTGCATATACTGATCGTAACACGTGAACAAGTTAATATGGAACATACAAGTTAAATATGGAACATACAAGTTAATATCGTAACACCGTATACCTGGGATAAAATGTGTTAACCCTTTGTTATAATCTTGGTTTAACCTAACACGATGTCATGTATAAGCTATTGGTTTCCAAAACACCATGATGTGTATATACATACTGTAACATGTGTTAAGCGACTGAAATGTATAACGTGTGTTAAGCATCTATTATAACGTGTGTAAAGACTTCCATAATGGATGAATAAACTCCAATAGTAACTTAATAACAATAGAGTAAACCTGATATAACGTGTGTTAAGCATCTATTATAACATGTGTTAGGACTTCCAGAATGGATGCATAAACTTCAATAGTAGCTGTAACAGTAGAGGTACAAATACGGGCGCCTCCAACAGAAAATGTGTTAAGTCTAGACCGTTTTAACATCGTGTACTAGAGAAAACAACAAGAGTCTCACATTACATATTAATAGTAAACGAAAATACATAGCACTAACACGTGTTACGTTGTACATGGGTTTCACGTCACATGTAACACATGCATGTCCTGAAGCTCACACTATAACACGTGTTAGTTGTGTTGTGCTGTAACATAAACATGGTCATGATCCTTAAGCATCTGATCCACGTTTGACGAAACCAACGGTCCCGAGAATTGGATCTTGTTTCCCTTGTATCCATCACCATCCTAGTAACAAAAAGATAAGATAACCGTTAAGTCATTAACCAGACATAACTATTAACTATTATACTTGGTGTCCGTGTTTCAAAACCCATATTCTATAATCGGCTGAAAAGAAAAAAAGTGAAATGGGTAAAATGAAATTGAACGATTCAAACTATTCAAGCATGTAAGGTATAATATGAAACCGGCCATTTATGTACTTGAAATTTAGTATGTAACGTGTAATATGAAACGAGCCATTTACAATTTACATATCATAATCTTAACATAATAAACTTTCCCAACGCATCCAAAAGCATTTATCCATGACTCAAACATCCACACAGTCCCCAAGCTCAAAATTTCAACAAGTTATGAAAAATCAGGTCGCGAAATCAAGATCCAGATCTACATCGTTGCATAAAATATAGTCCAAAAAATTAACCACAACGGGAAAAAAACAAACAATTGTGCCAATCATAACCGAGACAAATCGATGAAGAAACAGCTTTACGAAAACAAATTTCCATCAGAATTCACGAAATAGATCTATAATACTAGCATTACTATTGATAATCTAAAGAATCAGGTCATGAATAAATGAAAATTAATAAAATTGGGGTAAAAATGAAGGACCTGAACGAGCCAAACGACGGTGGTGAAAGCAGCAACTCCCCAAGCGGCGGCAGCCTGGATATCGGTGGCTTGTGGACCGGCGACATTAACTCGGATGTTGGTGGATTTGTCTCCATGGACATTAATGGAGAAAGCATGAACTGGTTGAGAAGATGTTAATGGAGAAGATGTAAAAAGAAATAATGAAAAAAGAAATATAGGGTTTGGTGATTTGTACAATGGAGTTGATGGGCATTAATTGATAAAGTCAAATCAACTTGGGAAAAGATCTTAGGTTGGGACAATTACTGATATACCCTTCTATTCAAAAAGGAAGATGATATGGCTATGGGATACGTGGACAAATGAGAGCCACATGTTGAGTTTACTAAGTTTCTTAAAAAAATAGGGTTTCTTGTAGAGCATTGTCCTATATATATATATATATATATATATATATATATATATATATATATATATATATATATATAGGGTGGGAGTTGGCTACAAAGTCTAATTTTTCCTACAAAGTGTAAAAAGTCATAAAACACCACAATTTCAGCCGTAAAACACACTCAAAACACACAAATAACAAAGTGAAGATTACTAAAACGCCATATTTGTGGGTTTTGTGTTGTGTTTTGGATGATAAGGCTTTGATTAATGAATTACTGACATTAGTGTGTTTTATGTTGTTTATCATGTTGTGTTGTGTTTTATATTCATAGTTCTACAATGATGTGTTTGAAGTTTTTATGGAATGTTAGGGTTTGGATATTGTGTTTTAGTGATCTTTACTCTCTTATTTGTGGGTTTTGAGTGTGTTTTATAGCTGAAATTATAGTGTTTTTTGACTTTGTACACTTTGTAGAAAAAATGGACTTTGTAGCATATATATATAGGGGATGGATCATAAGAAAACTAGTTTAAATGAGAAAACCAAAAAACTAACTAAAAAGCCTAAAAAAGATACCAAATTTTTTTTTTAATTTTTATAAAAAAATCGCAGCTTTTTATGCATTGAAAAAAATTTTCAAAAAAAAAAGTTTTTTGTTGTATTGCACATGTGCACTATTACGGATATAGTGCACATGTGTAGTACATATATAATGCACATATAATGCACATGTGCAGTACAACAAAAAAAAATTTTAATTTTTTTTATATATAAAAACTAGCGATTTTTTATAAAAAAATGTAAAAAAAATATTTGGTATTTTTTTTAGCTTTTTTTTAGGTTTTTTTAGTTAGCTTTCTAGTTTTCTCATTTATATGTAGTTTTCTCATGATCCTCTCCCTAAATATATATATATATATATATATATATATATATATCTCCATATACAACATAGGGACTGAAATTACATTTTTTACATATGATAGTGGCAGGGCCGGTCTAGAATTTTGGGGCCCAAAGCGAATTAAAAATTCGAGGCCCTTTTTTAATTTTTTTAGGTTTATAATTTCTGTTTGTACCTGGCATGAAATATATTAGTAAGAAACTTATAAAGCACTTAACGATTATATAAACTAGATGATTTACCTAATCAAATAATGTTGGGATCTAATACATAAATTAAATCTAAGTTGGTCAAAAGAGTTTAACCTAACAAATAACAACTCATATTATGTGTGAAAGGAATTAAAACATGTTACTTATTTCAAGTATACTATTGTTATCAGTTAGAAACGTTTTTTTTAAATAAAATATTACATGGACGTATCATGTTAAAAATTGTGTGGACAAAATATTTTAGCTTATTAAATTAAGAGAGGTGATTAAAAAAGATGCATTTATAACTCTTTATTAAAAGAGTGAATGAGTTGATTAATAATTTTGAAAATGGGTAGCAGTGGGATTCGAACCCACCCCTCTACAAAAACCAAATTTTTTTCTTACCACCAGACTACACTTCTATTAATGTTAACAAATATCACCGTAAATATAATATTCATTTTTTATAAATATAGATTTTTTTTAGGCCCTAGTTTTTCGGAGGCGCTAAGCCGTCGCCTAGCCCAATTACACTAACGGCCCGGCCCTGGGTAGTGAATTACAATCGTATTTTATCGGAAAGATTCAACCGAGTAAATCTTATATCATACTTTTGGTAATATGTTTTCGCTATTCATAAACAATACATCAATCATTAAAAAATGTGTGTGTGTGTGTTTGTGTATATATAATAGAATGCACAAAAGGCGTTGAAACGTTGACCTAACATGACTCAAATCCTTTTGATCCATAAAATAAAATCATTCATTTTAACATGAACCCATTACAACCTGAAAAGAAGGATAAATAAGATTCAAACACTTCTCTTAGAAAAAGAAACAAAAATCATATTACATATATGTGATTGACCTAATTAATTCATAATATTCACCTTAAGCATAAATTATTGTGAAATAGAAAAATAAATCAGAAACCACAACTAATATATGGAATATGAAAATTATAGATCATATGAAAAAACTTAAGGATAATTAATCATTTTAAAAAGTATTAAAATAATAGGTTTTAAAATTATAGATAATCGTCATTAAAAGAAAGTTAAAGCATTCTTTTCATAAGAACTTTAAGTATTCTTTTAATCATCAATCATGAATTTTAATTAATATTCATATTAATATTAATAGCATAACATTATTAATAATCATTAGTTAGAATTAGATATTAATTAAAAAATATTATTAATGATTTGAAGAAGAAAATGCTATGTGACATTAATTAGAATTTTGAATAAGTTAATGACATGTGACATTAATTGAAGTTTTTTTATTAGAATTAGATTAAAATTAAAATTGAGAGATTTATGGTAAATAATAATAATAAGGATAACAAAATATTTTTAAATAAAAACAATGTTAGCTTGAAGGAGAAATTTCCATAATATATCATAATGTAAGTAGTTACTGTGACACACCAACCAATGGCGGAATCATCGGAGTGGGACTATTTCGAGATTGTAAGAGACTTCATAACACTATTTGTGACAATATTTAATTCAACCGATTTGATTTCATAAATAAATTGTCAAAACATTACAAGAAATTCAAATAACAACATTGTTCAACATAACATAACAAAATTGATACAACACTTTAAACCTAAACGTCTAAATGAGTATCTAGGCATCATTGCTAATCCATTTCATAGCATCATCAATCCTCAACCTGTAACATGTTTAAAATACAATTCAATGCAAAAGCAAAGGCGAGTATACAAGTTTAAGCATAAGTATAAGTATAAAAGTTTAAAACGAATCCACATGGCAACTTAGTTTATACAAGATCAACCTAACATGGCATGCAATATTTCTAGCCAATCCTCTGTTTACGCAAGAAAGTTTAGTTAATTCGACATGACCACACGTTTAAGGGGGATTGTGCGTTACTCCTATAGCGCTATACATGTCAAATGGAGGCTCGTGAAAGCTAATGACTAAAACATATCACATAAGTATGGTCCACGTAAGCATCAAGTATCATAACATAGTATTCATGTATAAGGATTGTTTTCGTGCATTGCAAAAAGAATAAGTTTAAGTGTAGTTTAATAGTTAAACATGTTACACCCCAAAAAGTGGTAAACATAAAAAGGGGGTTGCGAGTATACTCACAAATTTGCATATGCTTTCCGATTATCCAATGTGACGAAGTTGATTAGGTTAGAAGGTTGAATATGTTCGTGTAGGGATTTAGGAAGTTAAAACACAAGAATATAGGTATTCGAAAGTAATCATCCTTTAACACCAAGTACTTGTTCTTGACACTATGAAACCTCAAGGGTTAATGTTTTTCATGAGTAATATACCCATTAGAATCGTAACAAGTCTTAGATGATGTTATTCTAATATCTTGACGAATGAACACAAGTCCATCATTAAGGGTTCGAATAGTATATATATGTATAAGTATTATAGGTATTATTTAGTCCATTAATCAAGCATGAGGTAGAAGATTAATCTTCATTTATGTACCTCTATTGTGTCATAGAATTCATGTAGGAGGTAGGAAGAACAAGCTTCCATTTAGGTACCTCTTATGGTTCACCACTACACTTGATGTAAAAACATACAAGGAGGGTCATGAACTAATATCATTACAAGAATAAGAAACAACTACACTATGAGAAATCATCAAGGGATGTGAGGATTTTATGTTGGACAACCCAAGTTAGTCCACAATCACACATTTATCAAGCTTGAAGCTGATGTGAGGATTTTATGTTGGACAACCCAAGTTAGTCCACAATCACACATTTATCAAGCTTGAAGCTTGAACACCACTTGTGGGTTAAAAACCCTAACTAAAACAGAAAGTTTGTGAGGTTTTAACCTCTGATTTAACATGTCTCAGCCTTATTTTTATGCTCAACTAACCATTCATTTGATTATGAGCATTAGGACATAGGTTTGAGATGAGAAAACTCAAGTTTGGTTAAGTTTAACAAAGATTAAATGAAAACATAAACGAACAGTGGACTTTGGAGCCTATTTGCCGGAGTTCCAGGGACTTATTTACTGTGAAATACCCATGGAATCGAAGCTAAGGTCGTTCGAAGCACATAGGAAAAAGAATGGAACAAATCGGACAAGAAATGAAGAAGTTATGCTCATTTTCGTGAAGGCTGAAGAATCTGCTCGAACTTGTGATTTCAGCTGCGTTTTGAGAGGTTTTTGAGTGTGTTTAAGGGTTGTAAAAGTGGAAAAGTGGCTGAGATTAGAGTGGTATTTATAGGGGAAGGATTAGGGTTAAAGTTGGTTGAGTATTAATGTAATTAGGTGGTGGTTTAAACAATTAAAAAGTTGTTGCTGTTTTTGGGATTTGCAGCCGAACAAGGCTGTTTGCAGCCAATTCCCCCTTTTTTGAGATTTAATAGTTTAATTTATTATATATAATATACTAACTCTAACACATAAAACTAACTATGGAGATGTCACATATTAAGGTGATTTATACATTGAAAATGATAATTAAATTAGCAATAAGGTTGGCCGTTCGTTGACTTCTATCCTTTTTTTTTGATAATTTATATTTGAACAAAAGTATGCAACTTTACGTTGCTGTTCATGCTACTATTATTATTATTATATTATAATAATAATAAAAATTATTATTATTATTATATTATTATTATTATTATAATATTATTATTTGAGTTAAATGCCATTTTAGTCCCTGTGGTTTGGGCTATTTTGCCAGTTTAGTCCAAAGCTTTTATTTTTAACCTGTGGGTCCAAAAAGGTTTCACAGTTGCCATTTTAGTCCACTTGGTTAACTTCATCTATTTTTTCTGTTAACGAGAAGGCCAATTTGGTCATTTTGTATGTAATTCTGTTAACTAAAAGGGCAATTCAGCCATATAAAATGACTGAATTGGCCTTCTCGTTAACAGAAAAAATGGATGAAGTTAACCCTATGGACTAAAATGGCAAATGTGAAACCTTTTTGGACCCACAGGTTAAAAATGAAACCTTTGGACTAAACTGCCAAAGTGGCCTAAACCACAGGGACTAAAATGGCATTTAACTCTTATTATTATTATTAGAATTGTTATTATTTAGAATTAACCCGTATTTAATAGTTAACAAGCTTGTATAAGTTATGAGTACCAGTATGTCGAGTATCGATTGCGCGTATGCATTCAAGATTGGTAACGTATAACCCGAGTATTGCAACATGTATAAGCATGTATAAAAATAGAATTTCATTATGATCGAAGTCTCAGATTTACAATGGTTTGAAACGAAATACGAAATACAAAAAGAACAAGACTTCCAAAAATAGAAATACGAACAAGACTTGCTATAAATGGAAAGTACAAAGAAGTAGGGCGTTACAGTCTCCCCTCCTTTAGGAAATTTTGTCCCGAAATTTATTCAAGAGGAAGACTTGAAAGAGGTTTTTGACAAGAAGGTGATTATTTAAAATTGAGACTTGAAAATTTTGAAACGTAAAAGGTATGAAATTTTGAAGTACGACAAGATGGGTTTGTAAAAGAAGTTGTTTGGCTCAAATGATTTGAGGTACCAACATAATTGAAAGCGTGTAGGTGCGTATGTAGGTAAAGCGATAAGTTAGGATTCGATCGTTTAAACAGGCTTGAGGTTCGTATAGAAGAAAAGAATAATGGAGAATAATGAGAGTATGGAAGTGAACGAGTGACTCTTAATGAATGCAAGTATAAGAGTGGCATAAGTATTGGATAGACGAAAGTAGCGTGCTAACAATGAAGTGGCGTCGTGGATAATCGGATAACGCATTTGTGAGTTGTTTAAAGTTCGTATTAGGTCTAAATAGGTCTACAAAACACTGAATTTCTCCTGGCACGTTTTACGAAAGTTTGGTAACATGGTGAAAACACTTATGTATAGGAAGTACCAGCGGCGTATCCACCATGTTTTGACCACATTACATCCGTTTCGTATTCGGTGTCATGTTACGTTCCGTGTCTTACCATACACAGTAGTACACTCTATGGTTTTCACACGCCTATCACTATAATCCCGTGTGCACCCACGATTATTTTGATCGTCGCATGATCCGCATAGCTTGTAATAGTTGTGTATGAATCAGGGTATTCGTAAATTAAAAAAAATGTAAGAATGTGTACGTATAAGAATATAGTATATAAGCAAGTCCATGCTTAAGTATGTATGGGACCCACGTAAGCGAATCCCTCGGATTACGCTCACGTACGGGTACGAATGTATGAATCATGAGTATGAATGAAAATATGAGCATAAATATAAGTTTAAGTATGAATATGCACGTAAGTATGAGTATAAACATAAACGTATGAGTGGTACGAGTATAAGTATAAGCATAAACGTATGAGTATAAGTGTAGGTACGAATAAAATTACGTATATAGTGTATGTTGAAGTATAACGAATTTAAGCATATAAGACGTTTTGAGAATTTTGAGTATGTAAGACGTATGATATAAATGAAAGCGTCGCGAGGTATCGACTAAGACGTGTATGATGATATGTATATAGTTGTTTAAGCGAAACATTGAGTTTATCGAATCAAAATAGTTTGAGTTTGATTGGGAAGGTAGGATATAGTTTGTAAATGTAAAGGAACATAAAGTACTCATTGGTTATGCATAACGTATTTTGTAATGAATGAAATGCTACTTTTGTTTAAAAAAAAGTTTACGTATGTTGAAGATTGTCGGTCCCCATGAAGTCTTCTTGCCCACGTGTTTTGAAATTTGGATGACGAATTGAGTGGTGTAGGAAAAGGTTTTCGAAAATATTAAGTTCACTTCGTTTGAATTAAAACAAGATTTTTTTTTTTTGAATTTTGGAGGTTCTTGTGAAAACGTTGATCCTTGGAAAATAAATTTAGTAAAATGGACTTAGTGACTATTGAAACGAATCTTAACAAATGGTTTGTTGATGTCGAAAAGAGTCTTTGGTAAAACGATACTATAGTATCTATAAGATTTTATAAGTACATGAGGAATGTTAGTTTGATTTCTTTAGTACGATGATATAATGTGGGCGTGTTTTAGTGATTAAATCGAATATGAAGTTCATGGGCAAGAGGTTCATTGGACCGATTAAATTTATTGGTAGCATTTCGTAAGGTTTTGAAATTCAGGTAATAAAATGTTTTAAGACATGATTAAGAATCTCGTGTATATGAGTTGAGTGAAAATAGATTGTAGGTTAAGAAGTACGTTTGATAAAACAATGTATTTTGAAATTGGTATAAGTGGGCAATTTGAATAATGATAAGTGATTTAGATATAAAACATGATCGGGTTTAAATAATAAAATATTTCGAAGGAAAGTTTTGGTAACGATCACCTAGGTAAGGGAATCACCCCTAACTCGTTGGTGAGGTCGTTTTAAGGAAAGAGGGGGTGGAGTTAAATCGTCAAGGTAAGGAAATCACTCATATCTCGATGATATGTCTCCATTTGTCGTTACAAGGAATATGAATTTAAATTATATGAAATCATGCATATGTATAAATGTATGAAAAAAAGATTTAATACGTTGTGTGTGTGAGAAGAAAATATCGAAAGTAAAATTGAATTTGAAAGATTGCATCGTATAAGATAAATAATAGAAACACATGTTTGATTAAAATTTGGATGGTTCCAGAACGGAACTTTGACTAACCAAAGTGGTCGAAAAGTCTTTCGAATTTGAGGAGCATGCTTTGGCCTAATAGGTGGAATACTCTCGCCGACAAGTCGGTTAACGGTATTTACCCTTCCAGTTACTACATGTCCCAAATCAATCGAAACTTCGAGACTTGACGGGATTTATATAAAAAAAATTCAAGGAGTGGAACTAGTCGACAAGGTGCGGGTTTCACCCCTAACTTGGCGATTTAATATCCTAAGTGTGGTTGGTACTCGTCGGGTCAAAATTTAATTTCAACACTTTGACGAGGGTCCACTAGAATTTGAAATTTGAATTTCTCCATCGAGGAGAGGATCTCACTCCTAACTTGATGGTGAATTTCATGTAAAAAGGAAGAGTAGATGGATTGAGAGTTGTTAACCAAATTGTGGGTTTCACGCCTATTTTGGTAAACTCGTCTTTTTGTATAATACGAGTGTTTGTGGATTTAGAATAATCGAGTAAAATGTATGAGGAAAAGCGTATGTTGAAGATTAAACAAACAAGTATAAACATGTCAAGAATGGCACATAAAGAATGACATATTAAAACAAATATTAACACATAATAAAACATGTATTAACACATAAGAATAGCATGTCAAGTATGATACATAAGGATAAATGACATATATGTTTAAAAGGCTCAAAGAGAATAAATAAGAAACACATAAAGTGGTATGCATGTAGTTTCAAACAAAACATAAGAAAGGCTCTAAAACTATAGACTAGGTAAAAGCATTCCTACTTTTTCCTAATTCCCTATAGTTATGGCTCTGATACCAATCTGTCACACCCCAACCAATGGCGGAATCATCGGAGTGGGACTAGTTCGAGATTGTAAGAGACTTCATAACACTATTTGTGACAATATTTAATTCAACCGATTTGATTTCATAAATAAATTGTCAAAACATTACAAGAAATTCAAATAACAACATTGTTCAACATAACATAACAAAATTGATACAACACTTTAAACCTAAACGTCTAAATGAGTATCTAGGCATCATTGCTAATCCATTTCATAGCATCATCAATCCTCAACCTGTAACATGTTTAAAATACAATTCAATGCAAAAGCAAAGGCGAGTATACAAGTTTAAGCATAAGTATAAGTATAAAAGTTTAAAACGAATCCACATGGCAACTTAGTTTATACAAGATCAACCTAACATGGCATGCAATATTTCTAGCCAATCCTCTGTTTACGCAAGAAATTTTAGTTAATTCGACATGACCACAAGTTTAAGGGGGCGGTGCATTACTCCTATAGCGCTATACATGTCAAATGGAGGCTCGTGAAAGCTAATGACTAAAACATATCACATAAGTATGGTCCACGTAAGCATCAAGTATCATAACATAGTATTCATGTATAAGGATTGTTTTCGTGCATTGCAAAAAGAATAAGTTTAAGTGTAGTTTAATAGTTAAACATGTTACACCCCAAAAGGTGGTAAACATAAAAAGGGGGTTGCGAGTATACTCACAAATTTGCATATGCTTTCCGATTATCCAATGTGACGAAGTTGATAAGGTTAGAAGGTTGAATATGTTCGTGTAGGGATTTAGGAAGTTAAAACACAAGAATATAGGTATTCGAAAGTAATCATCCTTTAACACCAACTACTTGTTCTTGACACTATGAAACCTCAAGGGTTAATGTTTTTCATGAGTAATATACCCATTAGAATCGTAACAAGTCTTATGTCTTAGATGATGTTATTCTAATATCTTGACGAATGAACACAAGTCCATCATCAAGGGTTCGAATAGTATATATATGTATAAGTATTATAGGTATTATTTAGTCCATTAATCAAGCATGAGGTAGAAGATTAATCTTCATTTAGGTACCTCTATTGTGTCATAGAATTCATGTAGAAGGTAGGAAGAACAAGCTTCCATTTAGGTACCTCTTATGGTTCACCACTACACTTGATGTAAAAACATACAAGGAGGGTCATGAACTAATATCATTACAAGAATAAGAAACAACTACACTATGAGAAATCATCAAGGGATGTGAGGATTTTATGTTGGACAACCTAAGTTAGTCCACAATCACACATTTATCAAGCTTGAAGCTTGAACACCACTTGTGGGTTAAAAAGCCTAACTAAAACAGAAAGTTTGTGAGGTTTTAACCTCTGATTTAACATGTCTCAGTCTTATTTTTAAGCTCAACTGACCATTCATTTGATTATGAGCATTAGGACATAGGTTTGAGATGAGAAAACTCAAGTTTGGTTAAGTTTAACAAAGATTAAATGAAAACAGAAACGAACAGTGGACTTTGGAACCTATTTTCCAGAGTTCTAGGGACTTATTTACTGTGAAATACCCATGGAATCGAAGCTAAGGTCGATCCAAGCACATAGGAAAAAGAATGGACCAAATCGGACAAGAAATGAAGAAGTTATGTTCATTTTCGTGAAGGCTGAACAATCTGCTCGAACTTGTGATTTCAGCTGCGATTTGAGAGGTTTTTGAGTGTGTTTAAGGGTTGTAAAAGTGGAAAAGTGGCTGAGATTAGAGTGGTATTTATAGGGGAAGGATTAGGGTTAAAGTTGGTTGAGTATTAATGTAATTAGGTGGTGGTTTAAACAATTAAAAAGTTGTTGCTGTTTTTGGGATTTGCAGCCGAACAAGGCTGTTTGCAGCCAATTCCCCCTTTTTGTGATTTAATAGTTTAATTTATTATATATAATATACTAACTCTAACACATAAAACTAACTATGGAGATGTCACATATTAAGGTGATTTATACATTGAAAAGGATAATTAAATTAGCCATAAGGTTGGCCGTTGGCTGACTTCTATCCTTTTTTTTTTTTTTTTTTTGATAATTCATATTTGAACAAAAGTATGCAACTTTACGTTGCTGTTCATGCTACTATTATTATTATTATTATTATATTATTATTATTATTAGAATTATTATTATTTAGAATTAACCCGTATTTAATAGTTAACAAGTTTGTATAAGTTATGAGTACCAGTATGTCGAGTATCGATTGCGTGTATGCATTCAAGATTGGTAACGTATAACCCGAGTATTGCAACATGTATAAGCATGTATAAAAATAGAATTTCATTATGATCGAAGTCTCAGATTTACAATGGTTTGAAACGAAATACAAAATACAAAAAGAACAAGACTTCCAAAAATAGAAATACGAACAAGACTTGCTATAAATGGAAAGTACAAAGAAGCAGGGCGTTACAGTTACCTTCATCTTTTGCCAGTGCTTTAATGGGTTAAGTTCACGTACAAAGTGTCTTATCGTATAAAACGTACGAAAGGCATGAAAAAGAAAAAAAAACGTTGTGGCATTTTTCATAATTATTTGCTTGTAGTGTAATTATCAAAATTACTCTAAAAATGATCTTGTAGAGTAATTTTGATCTTGTAGGGTAATTATCAAAATCTACAAGTGTATCTTGTAGAGTAATTTTGATCTTGTACGGTAATTATCAAAATTACTTTACAAGTCTATCAAAATTACTTTGCATCAAAATTACTCTACAAGTGTATCAATATTACTAAGCAAGTTTACCAAACAACATACAATACAATTCAAAATTACTCTACAAAATTACCATACAAGATCAAAATTACAATACAAGATCATTTGTACACTAATTATGATACTCTACAAAATTACTCTACCAGATCAAAATTACCCTACAAGAACATTTTACAAAATTACTCTATAAGATCAAAATTACCCTACAAGATCATTTGTAGAGTAATAATTACGAAAATGTCACTGCATTTTTTTACATCTTCACTCTAGTCGTATGTTTTGTATGATAAGAGTATTTGTATTTGATCTTTTGTCGTGCTTTTATATTATTAAATTATTAGTATAGATATAGCAAAATGTTATTTAAATATATAATACACTTAAAATATGCAATGTAGTTATTAAGGGACGGAAGATGTAATAGTAAACTTAGAGAATAGATTATATATATACATATATATAACTAAAATTTAAATTGAGAGATTTATAGATAATAATAATACTAATAATAATAATAATAATTATAATTATAATAATAATAAGGAGGAGGAGGATAACTAAATGTTTTTAAATAAAAATAAAAGGATAATTGTAAGTTTGAAGAGAAATTGTCATGTAGCATTAATTATAAGCTTTTATTAATATTTAGATATCCTAGAATTTGAAGAAAAAATACAAAAAATAAAAAGAAATTGTTAAAAGGTTTCATATTAGTTTTAGTGAAACTAGGTTTATCAACGTCGTCGCGTTGCGACAAACTTCTTTTGTTATTTAGTCTGTGTTTACATGTATTTTGAAATCACTACCACCGCGTTATGCATGGAACCGCTAACAAAAATAAAAAGAAAATGTAAAAAAAAACACTAAAAGATAACAGAATAAAAATTAACAAAAAAAGTTGTATGGTAATGATGTTGTTCATATATAACCCACGGTTAGAGATGAGCAAATAGTAATGGGTAACGGTACTGAATTTCCCGAACTGAAAGTTCTTAAATACCAATTCGGTACCGACTTTTGGCGTTCCTAGTACCGGATCGCTACCGGTTCTTACCTTCATATACCAGTACCGTAACCGATATTTTTAGTACCAGTACCGATTCAGTATCGGTTGGCACTGAGCTCATCCCTACCCCTGAAACTAAAGAAAATCATTAAAAGTTAAAAAAAAATCAACAAAAAAGTTGTACGATACTGTTGTTCGTACGGTACCCATGATCAGTGATGAACAAACGGTATCAGGTAGCATTTATCCTAACCCGTAATAAAAGAAATCATTAAAGTTAACATAAATAATAAAGAAATAATTATTGTTAGAAGATTAAAATAATAAAAGTGCTAAAAATTATATACTATTATAATAATAAAAGTACTATTCATTAGCTTTGTTTATTAAGTTTGTATTTGTATATTTGTATATTGTATTGTATATTGTATTTGTATATATTGTATATATATTTGTATATATATATATTGTATATGTATAATATAATTTAATAATTAATTTAAACTAGAATTATGACCCGCCGCAATGCGGCGGGGATTCTTTAGTTATAACTAAGTCGATTTATGACGCGCACGTTATGTTGAACCTGTCAAACGGGAAAAAATAGACGAAACGTAAAAACGTTAAACCAAAGACGCACGTTGCAATGTGTTAAGTCACAAAATTTAGAACGAAGCATAAAGCGAAAAATTTGCGGAAAACAAAAGCTATAAAGGACCAAAGCTGAAAGTAAAAAAAAAGTTGTGAGGATAGATTGCAAAAGATAAAAAGTTTTGTGTTAAAAGTAAAAAAAAAAACAAATAGTTTTGGGTTAAAAGTAATTTATGAAATACTTTTGGGTGAAAAGTAAAAAAATCAATTTTTTTTAAAAACCCCCAAAAGCCAACGTTTTAACAACCATATGCATAACCATTTTTTGTTTGAAAAACCCCTAAAACCAAGATTATCACACATAAGTAAAAATAATCAAAGTGGTTAAATTGCAAAAGATGGAAACTTTTGAATTAGAAGTGAAAAATCAAATTAATCAAAGGGGTTAAATCGTATAAGATAGAAACTTTTGAATTAGAAGGGAAAAATCAAATTAATCAAAAGGGTTAAATTACAAAAGATTAAAACTTTAAACTTAAATTATCAAAGATTAAAAGTTTAGGGTTAAAAAGGAAACAAAGATTAAACTTAAAACTTAAATTGTTAGAGATTAAAAGTTGAAGGTTAAAAAGAAAAATTCTAGTTTTTTTTTTTTAAAGCTCCCTAAGCACATGTTACAACACATGTATGCATATTGAACTTGCTTCTTTATAAGAATAAAATTAATATATTAATTCGGGCCATGAAAACGAGTGATTCGAACTAGAAGTGTTTTGTCCTATTTGCTGTCATGAAACGAGCATTGTTTTCGTAACCGGTTCGGACCGGCCGGTTCAACCGGTCCAACCGGGGTTCGGTCCCTCAGCCGATCCGGTTTGGCTATTTTCAGCAAATGTCAAAAATTCGGCCGGTTCGATTCGATCTCCGGTTCGCGGTTCAACCGGTTCAGGCGGTTCAACCTGCAAGTTGAGAAAAAAACATGTGTATTGTCACCAAATATCACAAAAACAAGTGTCGGACCAAGATCTGGTAAGAGAATCGTGAACACCGTCTGTTCGGTTGAACTATGTAGAAGATTTGGTTGAATATAACGAGAGTCAAACACCGTCGGTTCGTGAACATCAATGATCAACCTTCGTGTTTATGTAAACAATGGAAATCTTATCTCAAAAACAAAACCAAATGTTGCAGAAGTGTTTACAAAATGTTGGAGATGATGGTAGGCTTGTGACGGCGGATTCAACAACTTGTCATACATCATAATAATAAAACAGGGAAAGTACCTTTTAAGTTTTAACCTAAAACCTAACTATAAATTTGGGCTTTAAAAATACATTTCAAAGAGCCCACGTAATTATATAATGGGCTAAGTTTGTTATATTATAAAAGTAGATATGTTAATTTTTTATGTTTAAAATAATAAATATTAAAGATGTATATTAAATTAAATAATATTACATCACCCGGTTCTTATATCCGGTCTGACCGGTTCGACCGGTCCGACCATTGAACCGGTAAGACGTCCGGTTCGTTACCCGGTCCGGTTATGAAAACATTGGAAACGAGTGACTCGAACTAGAAGTGTTTTGTCCTATTTGCTGTCTATACTAACTGCAATAAATTAGCTACATAAGTCAATATTATGTGAATAAGTCAACTGCAGCCACATGACAATATGACATGAAGGTATAGCATAACAACTTTCTTTCTATTATTATGTGATTTACCTGGGTCAAACACTCTTCATTATCGTTCGGCTCACCATATATGTAGGTGAAACAGCAACTCATTTATTAATATGGCTTGACCCGATATCGAAATGTCTCTTAACTATCGTTGCATGATAGGTTGCAATGGTTAAGAATATCGAGTTCATATGTATACAGTATATATTTAATACTAGTGGGATTCTCGCACGCTTTGCTGCAGGCCTTTGGTCATTATCGGTCTGGTTCATTACAGTACTAATAGGATACATAGTAATTGTTGCTAATCGACACATTTTTTACATCGATTGAAAACCCATAAAAACGAATACTTGTACCGGTACCTGTGTTGTTTGGTTGGTATCGGTCAGTTACAATACCAGTATCGTACAGACACTTGATATAGCTTACGATACTAAAAAAATACTATATTGCGAATTCCTTTGAAATAATTCCATAGCGGCAGCCCTCCCACTTTAATATTAACAAAAATTCTAGCTATATTATTCCATACTCCGTTGAGAGACTTTTTAAACGGAATACACTCCCAACCCGACCTACTAAAATGGAGAGCATCGATGACTCTCTTCCATAGGTTATTCTTTTCCGATTTATATCTCCAACCCTATTTCGCTAAAAGATAATTATTAACATCTTGCAATTTACTTAAGCCAAGACCTTTTTTTATGGCTCGCAACCCTATCCCACGCCACCCAGTGCATCTTTCTTTCTTCCGTGGAGCCTCCCCAAAGAAACTTTTTTATCAATGCTTCCAAGTCCAATATAACTTTCTTCGGGGATTTATAAAGAGAAAAGTAATAAGTTGGGAGACTTTCCAACACCGCTTTGATCAACACAACCTTTCCCCCGATGGACAACAGGTGAGATTTCCAAGTAGTAAGACGAGCTCTAAAAGTATCGAGCACCGGTTGCCAATTTGAAATCCGATTCATGTTAGCGCCAACTTTTAAGCCAAGATACTTGAACGGAGGGCATTCCGGTTTACAACCGACTTCGTTAGCCATTTCCTCTATCTCATCCGAACCCACACCAATACTGAAAAAACTAAATGTGGAAACATCGGAGAACTCTAACAATATTTGCAATTTCTTGCTTAGACCAATCCCCCACCATAATAGCATCGTCCGCGTACAAAAGGTGAGTGATAACCGGCCCGTTGTTAGGAGTCCCAATACCTTTTATAACACCCACCTCCGTAGCTCTATTAATCATACATGGGTGCTTCCATCACCACTAAGAAAAGGAACGGAGATAGCGGGTCCCCTTGACGCATGCCTTTTTCACATTTAAAAGTGAAAGTAGGAGCCCCGTTGACTAATACCGATGAGCTAGCCGACTTAAGAATACTCCAAATCCAATTGCACCATTTATTCGAAAAGCCCATTTGTTGAAGAATGCTAATCACAAATTTCCAATTCACATTATCGTAGGCTTTATCAAAATCAATTTTAAGAAGAAAAGCCTTTGACTTCCTTTTTTTATCCAAGATATAAGTTCATTAACAATGAGAGGGCCATCCAGAATGTACCTACCTTTCAAAAAGGCCGATTGAGAATCCGAAATGACGCCATCCAAAACCTTCCTTATCCGATTAGCAACAACCTTGGAAATAACTTTACTAATAACTCCCACCAATTTGATAGGCCTATAATTATTAAGCGAAACCGGGTCGGCGACTTTGGGGACGAGAGCAATAAAAGAAGCACTGCTACCCAAATTGATCTCGCCACCGTTATGGAACCAAGCGAAAATACGGAAAAAATCCTCTTTGAAAAGTTCCTAAAAGAACTTTATGAATCTGAGATTCATCCCATCCGGACCTGGCGCCCGATCATCTCCGCATTCAAAAACGGCTTCTTTAATTTCTTGCTCAGAAAAAATTTCTTCCAACCAACTACAGTCTGCTTCCGGAATCTTTTTGATGTTGGAACATAGAAGGTTAGGCCTTAACGGGTAAGGTTCTCTAAACCTTTCACTGAGAAACGAGAGAACCAGTTTTTTGATCATAGAAGGTTTCATGCACCACTCCCCGTTGATAGTGAGACCATGGATAGAATTAACCGCTTTCCTATTATTAACCATAGCATGAAAGAATTTTGAATTTTCATCACCCTCAATAGCCCACCTCAGACGAACTCTTTGCTTGAGATCCATATTTTTCCTGTTCTCAACTTCTCTAACAACTTTTCTATTTTCCGCCATAATCCACTCTTCTTCTTCCGTTAAGTCCCTCGATTCCATGTCGATCTCTAACTGCACTAATTCAGCCAACGCCAATCTTTCCTTTTCCCCTTCCTCTGCTAAAAAATGATCCCTCCAAATCTTTAAGAAAGATCTGATCCTAGCAAACTTAGACGTGAGACTAGTATCGGGGGGATCAAATGGCACAAATCCTTCCACTGCCTCCTTCACAGCTTCCTCAAAACCCGATTTCCCTATCCAAGAAGAATAGACTCTAAAGGGGCGAGGCCCGAATTTAAGGTCCACCAGTTCTAAAATGATCGGGCAATGATCAGAAAATCTACTAGGCATAACACACACACAAGCCGAAGACCACTTGTTAAAAAAATCCGAGCAAACTAAAATTCGATCCAGCTTACTAAGTTTCTTTCCGTTGTCCCTTATACACGTAAACTTACGACCCTGCAAAGGGTATTCAAGCAGACCATTGTCAAAAATAAATCTATTAAAATTATCAGCACACACCTGTTTGAACTTAGACTGCTTCCTTTCTTCTTGACTCCGAACCGAATTGAAATCTCCCACAACAACCCACTTTCCATCAGCCAGGTTAATTTTACTGGAAAGCTCGTTCCACAACAGTAATTTGGCCGCAGTATTTTGAGGCGCATAAACATTGACCAGATTAACTGGATCCCCACTACCAGCCAAATAGCCTTTAATGATGTTAGATAAAATTTTTAGGATCAAAAAGAGAAACAAATGAACGTTTATGTACAAGGAGAGAGCTAGGTACCGATTCCCGGGACTTCATGTTCGTTTACAATTTCAAAGTTTTTATATGGGTACCCCATATAGTTTACATCCAGGGCCGGCCCAAGACCAAGTCAAATGAGGTTTGGACCATAGGCCACCAAAACTATAGGGCCTCCATGTTAAAAAAATTATATTATATGTATTGGGCTTGTTATAGTAGCGGCAGTTAGAGAATACTGAATAGAGATAAAAGGTCAAAACTCAAAATAAACAACGGTCGTAAGGGTTAGGGCGGCAAGTTATGGTAGTGGCAATCTCTAGACTCCATACCGGGAAGAGAAACAGTCGAGGCTCATCATCTTCTGCAAGTCTTCAACAGTAATTTATTGATTCCACTAATCCACTGCATCATCTTCTTAAACAGTCGAACAAAATCAAGTCGCTGCATCATTGCCGTTGCATCATTGCCGCTGCACCAGTCGAACAAAATCAAGTCACTGTATCATCTTCTTAAACAGTATGTTGAAGGTATAGCCCTAATTTCCTAGTTGCCTAATTTTCCAGTTAAAATATGTTGCCTAATTGAAGTTTGTGATATTTGCCCTAATTTCCTAGTTGCCTAATGGAAGTTTGTGATATATTTGCTAGTTTGTGATATTAGCCCTAATTTCATAGTTTGTGATTTTTCCGGTCCCAAGCCTGGGTAAAGGAGGAGGGTTTTTGTCAAATTGTTTTTTTTTTCTTTTTTCGGGGGGGGGGGGGGGGTGGGGAGGCCACAAGCTTTTACTTCGCCTTAGTCCACCAAAATGGTTGATCCGGCCATGTTTACATCTTTAGAGGACAGTTGCCAAAAAACAAGTTGTATGTATGAAAACTATAAACTATAACACCAAAGACCAACACCAAAGACCAGAAAGAAAAATATTTCATAATAGTAATGTAATGTAACAAGGTAAGACAGTTCAAGAGAATCCACAAAGTACAACATAAAGAAGGCATTTTTATAAATATTAATAAAAAAAACTTGCAATGTAGACATGAGTTATCACCTTTTACGGCCTTTCTTATCAGTATTATAACATTCACTTTCTGATTTTAACTTGTATATTGTAGGTTTAACAAGTTGACGCAAACCCGTGCGTTACGACGGGTTGTTGATCATGAATGTCTTTAAATGGGGTGTCCATGGTTAGGCTTTGATGATTTCTAGGTCAAATCGTCAGCCAGGCTATTGGTAATTGTTTGAATGTTTTCCATCATCAAAAACCAAAACCAAAACCAAACCATTCAAAATTAAAACCAAATCAAACAAAATTGTTGCTAACAGTTTGACTTCGGTTTGGTTACACGGCTACATCTCCGACTACACTTCTAGTTTTCATGTATAATTGTTTCATTGTGTCTACAAAAACATGAACACGGAAAGCATACAAAGTTTCAATAAATAAGGTCAAAATATACTTTTTAATATTAAACACATAAAAATTTATTAATATAAGTAATTCTCGTTATAATAAACAGATGCCCAACTAGGGCTGTAAACGAACCAAACGTTCGGCGAACAGTTCGTGAACCGTTCGAAGGGAAGTTCGTTTGCGTTCGTTCGTTTATTAAACAAACGAACACGAACAAGAAATTTCGTTCGTTTAATTAAATGAACAAACATGAACAGAGGTCGCGTTCGTTCGTTTATGTTCGTGAACGTTCGATAACGTGTTCCCTTGTGTTTGATAGTTCATTAATATTTATAGCTTTTATATTTATTTAAATATATCAAAATTCTGACAAATTAAATATTTAATAAGTGTCAGTGTATTATATATTCTGTTCATGAACGATTGTTTGTGTTCGTTTATTTCCATTTGTGTTCATGAACATTAGTTTGTGCTCATTTGTGTTCGCCAACGTTCGTTGCCTAAAATTAACAAACAAACACAAACGAACACGAACAAGTTCATTTCCTTAACAAACGAACACAAACATAAAATCCCGTTCGATAAGTGTTCGTGAACGGTTCGCAAACACATATTTTTTAACAAACGAACACGAACAAGGTCTCGTTCGTGTTCGTTCGGTTCGTTTACAGCCCTATGCCCAACTATATATTATATAAATCCAATACAGAATAAAAATAATTCAATACATCGAATTTAAGATATTTTTAAACCTAAAATAAAATAAACTTCGAAGGTCCGGTCCGGTTTTATATGGCCGGCTAGCGGTATAAACCGTATAGTAAGCTAAACTGTTCATTGCGTTTTGAAATCTTTGAAGCCAACCGAGCGATAATATGAAAGGAAATCTAACTGCAAAACCAAACCAATGACTGATTTGGACGATTTCACTATTTTAAACCGAACCATGAACACCCATAGTCTTTAGCATAGGTATTAAAATCCAAATGTATAGAATTTTCTCAGCTGACAATCACATTTGATATCTAAAAAACATTCATTATACACTTATTATGTAAACAACTTTTCTGTTCTTTCTGCACCTGCAGTTTATATATACATTTTTCATTGCAACAAAGTATCATAAATGTTAATGCGACATTTCATAATATGTGTATAACTAGTGGATGCCCCGCCCGCGTTGCGGGGCGATAGCCGAATAATGAGCGAGTGTTAGGCAGCTCATTGACACGAAAAACAATTAAATCGAGTCAATCAATTAAAACAAAACACTTTTATAGTTTTGATAAAAAAACTAAAACAATAATTTTTAACCGAGAGAAAGTTGTATTTTTTGACTGGGGTAAAATCGTAATTTGCCAAAAGCTAAAGTGATGGCAGTACTGTAAATTTGAACCAGGGGCAAAATTTAAAATTTTCACAGGGGCAAATTCGTAATTTTGAACTTGGGGTAACAGCGTAATATAAATTTGAACTAAGGGCACAATCGTAATTTTAAGCTGGAGGCAAAACCACAATTTTATTTTGAACAGAGGGTAAAATCGTAATTTTGAGTTGGGGGCAAAAGCATAATTTTATTTTGAACTGGGGAAAAAACGTAATTTTGAACTGAGGGCGAAATCATAATTTTTTGAACGGGAAAAATCAATTTTTTTAACAAAGGGCAAAATCGTAATTTTTAGTTGGGGGCAAAAACAAAATTTTATTTTGAACTGGGGGGCGAAAAGGTAATTCTGAGCTGAGGGCAAAACCACAATTTTATTTTGAATCGAGAGAAAAATCGTAATTTTGAGCTGGGGACAAAAGTGTAATTTTATTTTGAGCTGAGGGCAAAAACGTAATTTTAAAATGGATATAAAATAATAAACTGGTTGGTCCAATGGGGGAGTGCCAGGCATATTCGTATTTTTGAGTTGAGGGTAAAATCGTAATTTTGAGATGGGGACAAAAGCGTAATTTTATTTTGAGCTGGGGGCAAAACGGTAGTTTTAAACAGGAGCAAAAACGTAATTTTAAAATGGATATAAAATAATAAACTGGTTGGTTTAATTGGAGAGTGCCAGGCAGCTGCCTGGCACTATTTCCCCATCTTGAAAATGTATGTATAGTAAACTATTCCCCATCTTGAAAATGTATGTATAGTAAATGTACATATATACACACGTACACAAACATATCAAGTGAAACAATCGATTCTTGCTTAATTATAATTGCGAATTTTAATATAAAAATGTTGAAGGCTTTCAATACGAAAATCTTGGTGCAAAACTTCACGTACTTTGAATAAATACTTTTGAGTAAAATGCACGGATAGTCCCTGTGGTTTTGCAAAATAACACATATAGTCCCCAACTTTTGGAAATTACACCGGTGCTCCCTGTGGTTTGACAGTTTGTTACTCGGATAGTCCCTGGAGTGGATGACGGTTAGTTTTCTCTGTTAAGTGGATGTAAAATGACAAGTTTACCCTTCATCTTCTCCAGTCTATAAAAACAAAACAGCCACACCCCAACCCCACCCACCCCCACCTTTCTCTCTGTTTCCCCCACCATTACCACCACCCACCACCCACCTCCCACCTATACCATTTTATCGGTGGTTAAAGCGTCTGATGTGAAAATGGCACATTTACTTTCTGCGTCTTGCCCGTTGAATATCTCCTCATGCTCGAAAAATAGCCCTAACTCGTTGAATAAATATTTTTCTTCTCTACAGATCTTATTCAATTCACAAACAGGGGGAGAACTGAGAAGAAGATGATGGATGAAGGTCCGGCTCTGAATCAAATTAGGGTTAAAATTAGGCGGAATATTGGCCGGTCTAGGTCCCCCTGGAGTTGCCATCAACACGATCCCCAAAACTCAAAAACTTAAAACCCCTGTTTGTGAATTGAATAAGATCTGGAAATATTAGTGAGAGGATGGAGATATTCAACGGGCAATTTTAGGTGATCGGAGGGAATTTAGGGAGACAATGTGTCTGTCTGTAAGAAAGACTTAATTAACCGAGGATCAAAGGGGAGAACTGAGAAGAAGAAGATGATGGATGAATGTGCCTGAAAACCAATTTCATACAACTAAGATTATATTATACTATATGAAATCGTAACTTTATGTAATTAATTAATATTTTAATAACGTACATCATCAATCCTAATCATCAATCTGGTTCTGACCAAACCTCTGGTCAAGAGTCAATGCCGACTCGAGTAATGGTCATTGGCGGTGATGGTTATTGTGGTTGGGGTACTTCCCTTCACTTATCCAAAAAAATAAAAAAACTACGAAGTTGCCATGTTGACAACCTTGTTCAACACCGTCTTCTCTGCTGCTGACGTGAAGGTGGTTACTTGTGGTGTAGGTGGGAGGTGGGTGGTGGTTGGTGGTTAATGGTGGGGGGAAACAGAGAGAAAGGTGTGGTGTGGTGTGTGTGTGTGTGGGGGGGGGGGGGTGGGGGGTGGTTGTTTTGTTTTTATAGAGTGGAGAAGATGAAGGGTAAACTTGTCATTTCACATCCACTTAACAGAGAAAACTAACCGTCATCCACTCCAGGGACTATGCGAGTAACAAAGTGTCAAACCACAGGGAGCACCGGTGTAATTTCCAAAAGTTGGGGACTATAGGTGTTATTTTGCAAAACCACAGGGACTATCCGTGCATTTTACTCAATACTTTTAAAACATTTGCATTGAAATCGTTTTCAAACAAAAGAAGCATTGAAACAGATATGACTTTTGCAAACTCAAAGTAACTTTTGTTTGAATGTTTCTTTTTAACACCCAAATAATACTACACACCTAAATGAATATAGCAATTTTTCCCAAATTCAAGAAAAATAAAATCACGTAATATTTGTTAAGGAGCCTGTCGAATACCCAAATCCCGGCTGACGTTCAATGGATCTTCGCTGACGTCAAGATGTTCCGTTTCTTGTAGCTGCAAAAGAATAAACCGTTAGCCTCGTCACGGAGGGCCCCGGGAGGGGGATCCGTGACCAAGCTCCGGCGTGAGAGTAAGTAAACTTGCCGGAGAGGTGGAGGAGCTTATTCCGATGAGTATAATCACCGGAATGTTCCTTCAAAGGTGTGAATCCAATAAATCTGGTGTATGTGATTAATGTGTGAGAATATTGGTCGGAAGTAAATGTGAGAGTAGTAAATGAGAGTGAAGTAAATGAGACAGTTCTGAAGATGATACCTCTCCCTTGTTACCGTTCTTCTTATATAAGTCTTAGGCCTTATCTTGCATGTGGGATATTTGTGGAGATGATCCGACGGTTTTAGGAAGTCTTCGAGGGGCTCAGACACGTGTCTGACCCCTGACGGTTAGATTGGCAGCGTCATTTAATGTTTCGGCAGGAGAACTACAATGCCAGCCATGATACTCTTCTTATCAGTCATTAATGGAGGTCTGCATGCTCTGATTCCTCGTTTCCCGCTCGTTTTGTAATGGAGAAACCTTAATGGACAAGTTAGACTCCGGTTGGGCTTGTATCCTGTTGGGCCCGTATGTAGACAACCCAAAGCGGGTAAAAATGGGGTTCCCCATTGGCCCGTCGTCAAGTCATCTTTAGTCCCTGGTTCTGAGACCCGAGGCTCATGATCCGGGGCTGAATCATAATTGTTCGAGAAGAAGGCTTACTTTTTTGGGCTTCGGATATGGGCCCACTTCTGATAGGTTATAATTAGCTATTTCTTCTAGCCATCATTTCGTCGAATACCGACGGCGGGAGTTAATCCCCTAGAGACACGTGCGTCTTTTTTGAATTTTGAAGGGACGAACGACAAGACGGTTTCCTGTGTGTCAGTTACCCTCTTTAAATACCCCATTACTTTTGAATTTTTCTCTCTAAACCTTCTGGTTCCTTTTTCCCTTCCGTTACAATCCCTCCGATCATCATTTCTTCTCCGATTATGAGTCGCTCTGGTCGTTCTGTGATCAAATATGTCTTGACGGCAAAGGACTTAAAGTCTTTTGTCGAGACATATAACATTCCTGAGCGGTTTTCTCCCACCTTGTCGGGTCCTAACGAACCGGCAGCATTCACGCCGGATAGGATTCCTCTTTATACCTTGGCATTTTCCTCCTGCGGAGTCCGGTATCCCCTTTCTCCTTTTAAGGTTGCTTTACTTCGTCATTTTGGGGTTCACTTTTCTCAGTTGCATCCCCTGGGATTGATGAGAGTGGTGCACTTTGAGTTATCTTGTGCGGCTGTTTCTGGTGAACCTTCCGTTCCCATGTTTTGCATGTTTTATAAACTGATCTCTGACGGAGATTGGTTCACTTTTGCCAAGAGACAGAACAGCGTGTCGAAACCCTGCTACACTTTTATGCCAACCTCCACTTATCCGAAGGATTGGAAAAGTAGGTTCATTTTCGTCTCCGCTGCCATGATACCAAAATCCCCATTGCCTAAGGATGTCGACGCCCCTCTTGAAGATACTGTTCCTACCCTATCGACTAATGAGACTGTTCAGTGGAAACGCATGTAAGAAAATCCTACGAGAGCTTTCACCTTTTCTGAGGGAATTTTAGCCATGGGAGGGTTGAGTCCTTCTTACCCTGTTCGTCCCAAGGCTTTCTTTGGTAAAAAAGGTATCTTTTTACCTTGGGTATGCATTTGTTTGTTTTTTGTTTCTTGGTATTTGTGTAGTCATCTTTAGTGTCTTTCTCTCACAGAGTTGACTTTATGGAGGCTACTTTAGGGAGATTCTAAGGATGTGAAGTTTGTAGTTGGCGATGAAGTTGATCCGGGCTTGAACCGGAGTGGGACAGTGCAGGTTACCGGGGGGTCTACCCAGGCGGGGGGCTCCGTCGCTGTAGAAGGGGGTGAGGACACCTCCTCTGATGGGGAGGAGAGTTCTCCCGATCCTGCCCTTGTTAAGCATTCTGATCAAAGCGGCGATGAAGATCTGGTGGTTCGTTTAGTTCGTAAGAGGAAGGCTGCGAGTCCTAAGCCAGCCCCTGCTCCTCGTGATATCCGGCAAAGGCTCCGGAGTGCCAGTGGGCAGAAGCCCCCTCCTTCGTCGAAGGCTGCTTCCGAACTTCCCCCTGCTGGGGTCAAGGGTTCTTTGTCCAAACACCTGAGGTCTTCAAGTCTTGTGAGTGCACCTTTGTTGGTGAGTTCTTTTTCCTTCTTGTCTGTTTGCCTCATCTCTGTTTTATTTCTGATGTTCTTTTTATGCAGGGGAGTTCTCATGATCCCATAGAGATCCCTACTGGTCCCTCATCTTCCCGTGTTCGGGACAAAACCCCGAAAGTAGGCATGGCTCACTTTATCTCTGCCTTTGAACTCTCGCCTCTTCATGCTACGGGGACCAGTAGACCCACTCAACCTGAAGGTCCTGCTCATCGGTCTCCTTTGGCTCCTCTGTTTGCCGATGCTATCCCTTTCACCTCTGTCCCCAAATGGAAGGTAACTCACTCCTCGGTGATAGGGACCCCTGAGGCTGCTAGGGACTTCCTGAGTCATGTTGTCCCTCCTTCCCATAAATTTGTGAACTCTGCTTTGAGGGATGATCTTTTCGAGGATCAGTATAGCATGTCTCTTTGTGAGAGTTTTTTCAGGGGTGCTGGTATGCTGCAACGGATTGATGATTTGAGGAGGGCGAATGATGGTCTCAAGGGTGAGCTTAAGACCTCCCAGTCTGTTGCTGCCGATCTTAGGTGCCGAATGGTTGAAGCTGAGAGGAAGTTGCAGGAGGAGAAGGTATATAGCCTTCTCTCCCCCCCCCCTTTTTATATACATATATACCTTCCAACAACTTTGTGGATCTTTTTATGATGTTCTTTGCCCAGGGGGCTGGGGCCATG
Organism: Helianthus tuberosus; assembly: GCA_030545235.1. Taxonomy (NCBI): domain Eukaryota; kingdom Viridiplantae; phylum Streptophyta; class Magnoliopsida; order Asterales; family Asteraceae; genus Helianthus; species Helianthus tuberosus. Next base: position 211,627,833 of record CM060423.1, read on the forward strand.
TTGGAGCAAAAGGAACGAGCCTGGGAAAGAGAGATGGCGATGCTGGTGGAGGAGAAGGACGAACTGGCTGCTGAGTTAAAGCATCTGAAGGAAGTTGGCTCCGTTTCCCAGGAGCAGCTGAATACCATGTATGCAGATTATGGGATAACTTTTGATGATAACCAGCGGTTGGCAAAGGAGAAACATTGGTTAATCACTGAAGGTTTCGGAGCCTTCCTTGCCGCCGTTGCTCAGTCAGAGGATTTTAAAAGCGGTTTGGAGGAAGTGTATAGGGCGTACCGGGATGTTGGCTACCAGGCTGGTCTGAAGGATGGCTATATCTACTCTGCTCAAGGCCTGGGCAGAAAAGAGACTCCGCTTTACAATTCCAAAGCAAAGAAGAGATTATCCAAGCTGGATGAGGAGTTTGGGGGTAAAACCCCGGCCATTCTCAAGAAAATCCTGGAGCATCCCATGATATCAATCGACGAATTGAAAGCCCTGTTTTCCTCCGCTGGTCCTTCATCTCCACCGTCTTTGTCTGGGGGTAATCCCCAGTGATTTCCAAACATTAACTTCTTTCGATATGGTTGTAACTTGGATAACTTGCTTACCTTGGGATACTTAGACTTTTTTGGTTGTTTGGAAGGATGTCCTTCGTGTTGGGGGCCTCCTTGGTATCTTGTCATGTAACTTTATGACTGTGTGTTGTTTTCTTGCCTTTTGTTTGTTTTCTGTTGTGGTTTCTCATGTTGCAGGGGCTTTTGCCAGGAATCAAGTCGGCGCTTCCCTGAAGACCCTTTGGTTATTTTGCAAGAAGCTGTGTTTTGGTCCAAGTTTGTTGTGCCTGTTGTTTTGTATGCTATTTGCTTTTGCCAAAGTTATTAGGGCTTTTCTTTGTACATTTATGTTGCAAATAAATAAAGAAAGACTTCTTTTTGTAGCATGTTTACAGAAGTGCGTTGTATTTATGGTTTGTTTGATAAACCAGGATTGTCTGTTCGAGGCCAATCGCTGGACAAGTTTATAATGTGAGATTATGTTTTTGGTTAGTCTTGTCCGCTTTCTTTGGGTTAGCTAGACCCTATTTTGCCCCACAGTCGGGCTTTTGGTATGTTTGATATACCTTATACACGTGTGTTCATTTGTTAGTTAGGTTTATAGTGTTTTTGGGCACGTCTGCCCAGATATAATACCTGTTATTTTACCAAAAGGGGACAAGTTAATTGTCCACTTGTCATTCATTCCTTGGGGATTAAACTTCCCAGCATAGGTTGTTACAAAAGATTTGTCTCTGGGGGTAAGCCCCAAACTAATAGTCAAATATTACAAAAGTGGCTCCTTGGCCATTTTTCCTGGGGGTTCACCCCTCATGTGTGGTACTTCCTGAGCTGCATGAGGTTCCACGTCCTGGGGACCTCCTTTCCTTGGAGTGTTTCCAGCTTGCAGCTCCCTTTGCCGTTTGCCCATATGACCCGGTAAGGCCCTTCCCAATTGGGTCCAAGTTTTCCGGTGCTCTCTTGTAGGCTGGCTTCATTTGCTCTTAGGACCAGATCCCCCGGTACGAGGCTAAGTTTTTTCATCTTGGCATTGTAATAGCTTTCCAGCCGCTTTTTGTACTTAGCCTCCCTGACCGCTGCCACTTCTCTCCTTTCTTCCAGTAAGTTCAGGTTCATCCGGAGGTCCTGTTCGTTCTCTGCCTCCCTGAGCTTCATCCTTGCAGTCGGGGATCCTATTTCAGCCGGGATGACTGCCTCCGTCCCGTAAGTTAAGCTGAAAGGAGTTTCCCCGTTGCAATCCTTGGGGTGGTCCTGTATGCCCATAGTACAAACGGTAGCTCCTCCAGCCACCCTTTTTGCTTCCTCCCTAGTCTTCCCTTCATCCCTTTGATGACACTTTGGTTAGCTCTTTCTACCAGCCCATTGCTTTGGGCATGAGTGACGGAGGTAAACACCTGCTGTATGTGCATCTGTTCGCACCATGGCTTGAAATGTCTTCCAGCAAATTGGACACCGTTATCACTTACCAGTTCTTTAGGGACCCCGTACCTGCAGATGATGTTGTCTAACACAAATCGCCTCATCTGTTCCCCGATTATTTTTGCCAAGGGCCTCGCTTCAATCCACTTGGTAAAATAATCAATAGCAACCACCAAATACTTGACTCCTCCTGGACCCTCTGGAAATGGCCCGATTATGTCGATGGCCCACTTTTGGAAGGGCCAGGATGTTGAGACTGGTATCATCGGGTGTTTGTGTCGATGTGTCATAGGTGCATGCACCTGACAATTGTCACATCTCTTAATCTCTCCGGATGCTGTTTCGTACATCCGAGGCCAATAGAATCCCGCATTCATTGCTTTTGCTACTACCGTCTTGGCCCCGAATGCATTCCACAAATCCCCTCATGTATCTCTCTGATCACATATTCAGCTTCTTCCATGTCAACACACGTCAGGGATGGGCCCAGGTACGATCTTCGGTACAGTTCCCCATCAATCAACTCATATTGTAGGGCCTTTACCCTTACCTTCCTGGCTGCCCAGTCTCCCTCGGGTAGTGTCCCGTCTCTGAGGAACTTTACAATTGGTGTCATCCAGGTTTCTTGTGTGTTTTCAATTGCAGCTACCTCCTTTGTGCTGAGGGAGGGGGAGGTTAGGACTTCCATTTTGACTTCTCTTGCTAGGTGATCAAATGCTACCGAGGCTAGCTTGCTGAGGGCATCAGACTTTTTGTTTCTCCCGCGGGGGATGTATTCCAACTTAAAAGTTTTGAATACCTTGGCCGTCTCTTTTACTTTTGCCACGTACTGAGCCATGGTGTTGTCTTTGGCCTCATATTCTCCTTGGTATTGCTTGACTACCAGCTGTGAGTCAGTGCTGGCTTCCACATGTTTTGCTTTCATCTTTTCTGCTAGCCTCATCCCTGCTAAGAGGGCTTCATATTCTGCAGTATTGTTGGTGTTTTCAAAGTCCAGTCTTATGGCATAGGTTAGCTCAACTCCCTCAGGGCTTATCAAAGTAATGCTCGCTCCGCTCCCTTCTTCGCTGGAGGCTCCATCTGTGAACAGTTTCCACGCAGCCTCGTCTTCCTTCTCTTTCTCTTCTTTTTCCAAGGCTTCCCATTTTAGGAGTTCTTTTTCTTCATCCTCAGGGACTTCTGCTAAGAAATCGGCCAGTATTTATCCTTTTACGGTTGTCCTGGGTTTGAACTCTAAAGAGTGTTCTCCCAGTTCCACGGCCCATTTAGCCAACCGTCCCGACAGCTCCGGCCTTCTGAGCACTTTTTGGAGGGGCTGATCCGTCATCAGGGTGATCTTGTGTCTTTGGAAATACCTTCTGAGTCTCCGGGATGCAAAAACAAGGGCCAATGCTAACTTCTCCAGAGGCGTGTATCGTTCCTCGGGGCCCTTAAGCGTTCTACTGATGAAGTATATTGGTATTTGTTTTCCCTCCCGTTTTACCATCATGACCGCACTTATGGTTGTCTTTGAGGCGGACAGATATAAGAGCAGTTGATCTCCGTTTACTGGGGTGGCCAATGTTGGGAGTTTGCAGATGTAAGCTTTCATTTCTTGAAAGGCAGCCTCCGCCTCAAAGGTCCATTTAAACATGTATGTTTGGAGGCAGTCCTTCAGCACTTTCATGAAAGGGAGGGTCCGGTCAGCTACTTTTGACAAAAAACGGTTTAGTGCGATTAGCCTCCCGTTCAGCTGTTGGATGTCTTTCAAGGACCTGAGGGATCGCATTTCAGCCACAGCTTGAGTTTTCTCCGGGTTGGCTTTGATTCAGCCCTTAGTGACCACTACCCCCAAGAATTTCCCTTCTTCTACCCCAAAACAACACTTCCCGGGGTTTAGCTTCATATTAACATCTTGCATGGTGCGGAGGGTTTCAGCTATATCATCTATCATGGCCATCTCGGTCAGGCTTTTGATAACGATGTCATCAACGTATACCTCCAAGTTCCTCCCTCGTTGTTCCCTGAAGAGTGCATTCATAAATCTTTGATATGTAGCCCCAGCATTTTTAAGACCGAAGGGCATTTTGGTATAACAAAATGTCCCTTCGTCTGTAATGAAGGCGGTTTTTTCCTCGTCCTCTATTGACATCTGAATCTGATGGTATCCTTTATAGGCATCCAGGAAGCATTTCAGGGGATATTGGGATAAGGAGTCCACCTGTACGTCTATTTCTGGGAGGGGGTAACAGTCCTTAGGACATGCTTTGTTCAGATCTTGGAAGTCGATGCACATCCTCCATCCCCCGTCTTTCTTCTGAACCATGACTGGGTTGGCTACCCAGGATGGGTACTTTACCTCCCTGACTATTCCTGCTCTGAGTAGCTACCTGGTTTCTTCACAGGCGGCCCTCCTCTTACTGGGACCCATGCTTTGCTTTTTCTGCTTTATTGGCTTTGCCCAGGTGTACGTATTGAGCCGATGTTCAGTTAGGCTTCTTGGGATTCCTGTCATATCCCCATGTTGAAATGCAAACACGTCTATGTAGAGAATGAGCAATTCCTTAAGAGCACTCTTGCACTTGTCACTCAGGTGACTTCCTACTTTGATCGTCTGCTCCGGGAACCTGTCGCAGAGTACCCACTCTTCAACCCCCTCCTTCTGGGGCTTCTCGGATGCTTCCCCCTCAGACACGAAAGAAACTACCTCATATGCAGACTTTACCCAAGCCAAGCCCTTTGGCGTCTGGAACACTAAGGCTCCGTGTGGGGTGGATGCTTGTGCTTGCAAATCCCCAATCCCAGGTCTTCCCAGGATTGCGTTGTACTTTGAGGGAGCTCGGACAACTGTGAAAGTTAGGTTTATAGTTCGAATGCGATCTCCTACCCCAACTGTGAATGGGATTCTGATCTTTCCCAAGGGGTGTGATACACTGTTGTTGAATCCTACTAGAGGGATGGAATCCTCCTCAAGCCTGTCTCTTACATCCCTGTCGAACCTGAGGAAACAGTGCTCGTATATAACTTCTACCCTAGATCCCCCGTCCACGTGTATTCTGGACACCTTGTGTCCAGCTATTATGGCTGAGATGTTCAGTGGGAGCCGCTGCACCTCACTTTCCTCCAAGTGTGGCATTAAGATGGGAGCTTTCATGCAGTCCGGGGAGCCCAGGATTCTGGCCTTTACACTTCTGGAGGTATCAAATTCATTCCTCCTTCTAATCATATCTACATCTGCCCTCCCAGGCTCCCTTGCATCTTTCCCTCTACGATCCCCCCTCCTTCCTTAATCTCTTTAACCAAATGGGGCAGTTTTCCCGTTTTCACCGCGACTTCTATTTCCCTCTTTAGGTACATGCAATCATCAGTTTTATGGCCAAATCCTTTGTGAAAGTCACAATATTCGCTTGGTTATGCCTTTGGACCAAGCTTTATGGGTGGTGGCCTCGGGAAGGAGCTCTTCACCCTCTCAGTGGCCAATATTTCACTTGGGGTCTTGGTGAGAGGGGTGAAGCTGTCAGAGTAGGGGGATGGGCCTCTCCCCCGAGGTCTATATGGGGAGTATGAAGGTCTTGCCCTATCATGCAACATTCTATCAAAAGCAGGTTTTATGGAATAAGGTGTACCTTTATCAAGAGGTTTTGCGACTGGGGCGACCCTTCGGGGTAGGGTATCCTTCTCCTTAGCCTTGCTGACTATGTCTTTGCCTCTGACAAAGGCTCTGACCCTGTCCATGAGATTGTCAAATGAGTGTGGGAACTCTTCCCCCAGTTTCTCGCATAGCTGTGCATGCTTTAATCCGTTTATGAAACTGCTGATCTTCATGACCTCCGGGACGTCCTTGATATTCATGCTCTCCTTAACAAACCTTTCCATGTATTGGTCTATCCGCTGGTTGTCCCTCTGCCTTATGTGTAGGATTTCGTTTGGGTTCTTGACCACCTTTCTTTGCTGACCAAAGTTTCTCAGAAACTTTTCACTTAGTTCTTCGTAGCTGTCAATCCCCCCAGGAGGGAGGCTGTCGAACCAGAGCCGGGCCCCCTCCGTCAAGGTCTGTACAAACATATGGCACCAAACTGGCATGGGCCACCGCCCCAGTTATCCCGCACCCCTGAAATCATGGAGATGATCTTCAGGGTCTCTTGTCCCATCATACCGGTCAAAGTTTGGGGGTAGCTTCGTCTTAGGGGGCATTGGTGCTTCTGCTATCCTCCGGGTGAACTTTGAGACTTCAGCTAAGTCCCGTGGGAGGTAGGGTTGATCCAGGCCATCGTTGCTTAGATCCTCCTTTTCCTTTTCTTTTCCTTTTGGTTTCTTTCCCGTGATGAGATCCTCCTTTTCTTCCGAGGACATCTGTCTAAGGGCTGTCATGAACGTTTCCAGTGGGTCGCTTCCACTGCCCTTGTTTTGAGGGTCTGCCTTTTCTTGATTAGAGGGTGTATCGAACGATAGTTTGGCCCTGATGCTGTCGAGTTTTCTTGTCTTTCTAGGTCTTTGAGACACTTCTTCAGTTTCTCTTTGTGCATGGCCACGAAATCCGGAGTGATGGTCTCTTCTTTTTCCAGGATTTCTACCTGATTCTCATTTTCTTCTTCGAGAGTTATATCTTCCACTGTGACCTTATCACGGTCGTTTTGTGCCGTCTGGACGGTGAGTGAGCTGGGTGGAGTAGCCATGTTATTTTTTGTCACAACGGGTTATCTCAACGCCGGAGTTTCAGAGTGGGAACACCAGTTGGACCGATGTCCCACGGATGGCGCCAATGTCGAATACCCAAATTCCGGCTGACGTTCAATGGATCATCGCTGACGTCAAGATGTTCCGTTTCTTGTAGCTGCAAAAGAATAAACCGTTAGCCTCGTCACGGAGGGCCCCGGAGGGGGATCAGTGACCAAGCTCCGGCGTGAGAGTAAGTAAACTTACCGGAGAGGTGGAGGAGCTTATTCCGATGAGTATAATCACCGGAATGTTCCTTCAAAGGTGTGAATCCAATAAATCTGGTGTATGTGATTAATGTGTGAGAATATTGGTCGGAAGTAAATGTGAGAGTAGTAAATGAGAGTGAAGTAAATGAGATAGTTCTGAAGATGATACCTCTCCCTTGTTACCGTTCTTCTTATATAAGTCTTAGGCCTTATCTTGCATGTGGGATATTTGTGGAGATGATCCGACGGTTTTAGGAAGTCTTCGAGGGGCTCAGACACGTGTCTGACCCCTGACGGTTAGATTGGCAGCGTCATTTAATGTTTCGGCAGGAGAAGTACAATGCCAACCATGATACTCTTCTTATCAGTCATTAATGGAGGCCTGCGTGCTCTGATTCCTCGTTTCCCGCTCGTTTTGTAATGGAGAAACCTTAATGGACAAGTTAGACTCCGGTTGGGCTTGTATCTTGTTGGGCCCGTATGTAGACAGCCCAAAGCAGGTAAAAATGGGGTTCCCCATTGGCCCGTCGTCAGAGCCCACTACACATATATTACATTTGTGTGTCAGTTGAAAAGAAATCAAATGTGAACATAATCATTTTTTTCTTGTAATTACGCATAATCCCAGAAATCATACAGGGTGTCTAAAATTCAATGAGTATCATATTTTATAGTAATCTTCATATATACCAATTAAACTCGTGATCTTAAATAACTAACAAATTAATCCCTTGGAATCAATGTTTATTTATCAGAATTTAGAGGTTTAGTTATCTATCTTCTGACGGTGTCCAGGGTGGTCTCGGCAAAAGAAGCGGCAAAAGGATTTGCGGCACGGGGAGTCCACCGCCATCAATCATTTGCCGCGCGGGGCAAGCTTTTGCGGTGAGTTGTTGCCGCTTGCGGGGAACTTGAGGGAGAGGGGTAAGTGGTGGGGCCAAATATCTTCTCAACCAATCATCATTTAAAAAAAAAAATGGTTTGAGAGAAACCAGCAGTTGTGTTTTTGGGCAAGGGGGGAAAATGAGAGGGGAAATGACATGGCATATTATGATTGGGTGAGTGAAATTTCCCCCCAACTCGTTAGGCATGCACCCATTACACACTGGTGTTTTAATAATTAATAATTAATATTATAGTTGACATCCATTTATGTCATATTAAAGCCTGAATCATAAAGCGTACCCTGTTGAAAGATTCTAAAATTGTATTTGTAATCAATCCCTAAGTTGCACTAAAGAAAAATTGATGCGTGTGTAGCGTTATATGTTTTTAGTTATATTTTAAGGCATTTTTAACACTTTAGTCAAGTTTTAAATTTATAAAACACGATATTCTACTAACACTAAACACACAAATGGGCAAATGCACCCATCGTGGGCGTAGTATAGCGTTGGTAAGATACCGAGGTCGTCCAAGGACACAAAAGCTTTTAGTACCGATTTATCCTCAACATTTAATCAAATCAAAAGTTTAGAAAAGGTTTTAAATATGAAAATTAAAAACTAAAAATGCTGAAAAATAAAATAAAATAAAAACAGATAGACAAGATGAATCACTTGGATCCGACTCGCCTTTAGTGTAACCTTTGATTACTTCCGCACTTTTGCACTTTTTAAGAGATTATCTTAGTTATAGTAGTAGGCCCCTCTTTTGAAGGTGACGTTACCCTCAACCCTGTAGTTTGAGTCAGCAAGGATACAAACCTAAAGGGTCGAAATATTGAAAGATAATTAATTAAGTTATTAATGCATAATGTGGTAGGCCCCTCTTTTGAAGGTGACGTTACCCTCGGCTAAGTGGTTTGAGTCAGCAGAGATACAATCCCAAGTAGCCGGGTTAATGTATTAATAGTACTTTACATATGAGAGGATTAAGACATTCGCACCCCCGCCATCCAATATCAGTGGGTATTGAAGGAGGTCCTAGTAAGCTTGACCCAGATCTTTGCATGATCTATACACTGAACAAGGTAAGAAACTTACCAAACCATTCCCTTAACTCCCGACCAGGTAGCTAACATATCTCTATATAGACCGTAGAGATATGAATGGTGAAAATCTTTTATTTTATATAGACAGTAAAATAATGCCAAGAAACCACGTACAAATGATAAGGAAGTTTCACCTTCAACATAAGAAACTAGTTATTAAAGTCATTAATACAAAACCAAATAAAAAAATGCGAAAAGATTAAAAATCAAAAGTATTACACTAAATGTTTGTCTTCACCAAGTGATGTAAGAGACTTAGTCAAACATTGCCTTTGATTGTCAAGAACTCTTACTATCAATCTTGGATCCTGAGACTACTACAAACACTCTAAGATGGATGATGGATGATGGTGGTAGATGTGGGTTGTAGTGGCGGTGTAGTGTGGGCGAAGTGGGAGAGAGGTGGTTTGCCAAGGAATGCCTTTGAAGTGAACCAAGCACCTCTATTTATAGCATGCACAGAAGCCTGGACACGGCTCCGTGTCCACTGGGCACGGGACACGGGGCCGTGTCCATCTTTTTTCTCTTTCTTCATTAATTGAAATTTGTCTGCATTAGCTCTACACGCCCCCCGTGTCCGCTGGGCACTGCCCCGTGTGCAGAATCGTATCTGTACTATCAAGATTTGCTTAGATTCTGTGAATCTTAGCGTTGACCACGGCCCGTGTTGAGCTGGGCACGCCCCCCGTGCTGGGAATAGAAGCTTCTACAACTGTGTATTTTCTGCAGACACTTGGCCACACCCCCGTGTCCGCTGGGCACGGGGCCGTGGTCAGCCTTCTGTTCCTTTGTTTTTCCTTGGGAAGATGCTGTCGAGGGGTCAGGCATGCCACGTTTATTACTTTTCTTGTATTTATGTTAAATTTTGCTGCATATTTGTTCCTTTTGTTCGTTTACGCTCATTTAGTCCTGAAAATACAAAAGGAAGACAAAAGCACACTTTTTCCAACATTAGTACAAAAAAATGGTTAGTTTCATGCCTCAATTAATGCAGGGCCGGTTATCCCCATGTGCAGAGTGGGCTTGAGAACAGGGCCCAAATCATTAAAGGGCCCAAAAATTTTTAAATTTTCTTTATATATATATAGCCCAAATTAGTACAGGCCCAAACTTTGTAAAAAAAACCCAATCTTATATCGGATAACAGGCCCCAAATCATCAAACCAATAATACAATTGCCGCTGCTCAGGAAACCAAACGTCGCATGATTTCTGATCGAACAGACGAACAAGTACACAACGTTCGCGGCAGGGATTCATAACCATCGCGATTCGCAGATAATAATCATCATCATCATCCGCAGATTCGCAGCAGAGCCAGGAAGTATTTGTTTGTTAATTGTTGATTTTTGTTTGTTGTTATCTGTTACGAGTCGCAACCACGGTTCCGAGTTACGGTTTCGAGTTGCACCTCATCTGAGTCGCAACCACGGTTCCGAGTTACGGTTTCGATACTTCGATCATTTTTGCTACACTATTTTTGTTAATTTGTTTTATCTATTTCATAACAATTATCGTAGTATTATGAATTTTTAGTATTTATATATATATATGATTGAATGATTGATGAGTTTATGTTATATGAAGATTTGCGAATAGGGCCCAAATTTTTTATCTCGAACAGGGCCAAATTTTTTTTTGTGATTTTCGGAGACGGCGCTGAATTAATGTAATTTATATGTTGCATTTTACACAAATTAGAATACATATAGAAAAGGCCTGCATATAGGTGAATCGATTTCACAAAATTTAAAGGTATGAAAATGTTAACCAATATATATCCCACCCTATGCGCAAATTCAAACAGGGGCGGACTTAATGTTAACCCAAGGTGGGCGGGCGCACCCCCGGGAAAAAAAAATAGTGCTAATTTCCGTCGAAAATCCCGTCCGCACCCCTTGAAATTTTTCGTCCGCACCCCTTGGAATATTTTGTCCGCACCCCTTAGGTAAAAAGTGTTATGAATTTATATTTAATTTTTTTTAGTAAACTCTTATTTTTTTTAAAAAACTACCTAAATTGTATAACTTTTAATACCTAAATAACTAAACCCAAATACCCAATAGCTTTAACTAGACCACTCCTAAGTCTTAGCCCAATAAACAAACCCAACAATCAACAATATTTCAAACTAAAATAAAATAAACAAGCCCAAAACCCTTACATATTCTCTCCCGCTCTCTATCATCCCCGCACGCACGCCAGCGATCAGAACATCAGCGACAACAACAGCCGCATACCACCGTAATCAGCCATCATACCACCGCCGATCAAACACGGGTAAGTTTATTTGTTATTTTTGATGATTTTTGGTTGATTTTTTAATGATTTTTGGTTGATTTTTGGTTGATTTTTGGTGGGGTGGGACGGAACCGGTAGCCACTGGAAGTGAATTTTTGATGGCAAGAGACATGTGTGCTTCTTGTTAGTGATGATATGTTATTTAGTGGGGGTTATATATGTATATTTTGTTAGTGATGATGATGATGATATTTTGTCTTTTTTTTGTGGGTTATATACGATCAGACCTGATGTTTGGGTTTTTTTTTAAATGGTGTATATGATGTTTAGATGATTTTTAGTGTGATTTACATTATGATTTATGGGGCTTGAATACTTAATACATTATGTAATATGTTATGGAGCCATGAACTTATAGATCAATTTGTTTGTGATAGCCGATAGGAACCATGACTAGGGACGTTATGACGCGATTTCTCAAGAGGAAAGTTGATACATCTTCCCAATTCGTTGATTTGGCGATGAGAACTTAAGTGATAGTTGTATACGTTTGTTAGGATTGGAGGCTCCTCATGAATGTGTTTGTTTGTATAATTTGAGCAAATCAATAGAAATGAACAGAGTTTGAGTGCAGCGGAAATGAACAACAAACTTTGTAAACACAATCAAAGAAGAAAATAGATTTGATAAATACATGCTTTTCGTTATGTCGAATGATTACAATACAAATCAAAAGATTACTAAGCATGCTTACAAACTAAACTCCCCCTCAGCCTGATACTCCATGGTTGATCGCACAAGATGAAAGGATTGGACTAGAGGAGAAGAACTCACTCAGTCAATCAAATATAACAGTACAGAGTACTGTTCCATTTATAGGCAAATCAAACCACTGAAGCATCTAAGCTGACGTCACCATGAAAGTGACATCTAACAAACTAACAACTTGTAACCACTGATCCTATACAAACACTGCTAATCTTAACCACTGACTTTATATAAAACAAGTGACACACTAAACTACTGCTTTCTCCTTTCATCAGTGCTTTCCTGAAGGTTGATCAGTCCTTAAGTGGGCAGTCCTTTAGCATCAGTAGATTGAACCAGCAGTGTTTAATCTTTAACAGTTTTTAGAGCTTCATCAGTTGTTAAGGGGCAGCAGTTGTTGTATCTGATCAGTGCTTACAGTACATCAGATGTTAGGAATCACTTTCAAGGGGAAAGTCTAGTGCAAAACACTGTTTATTTTGGATCAGTTATTTCAGATCTGTTTTGGCTTTCTATCATCTGTTCTTTTGTAGGGTTCAATCCCAACAATCTCCCCCTAGAACAGATGATGCCAAAACTCTTCTTTATTGATGATCTTTATTCCTCAGCATCATTTCTCTTATTTGACTTTTGAATGACAATTCAAAGTTCATAGAGACTGTGTTTTCAGGATCCCTTGAGAGATCTACATTCATCAGATTTTGGAGGTCAACTGCATTAAGACCATAAGCAGCCTCCATTTTTAGCTTCTCAATCTTACCATCTGACCTGAGGGAGTCAATTCATGGGTGTTTTTATTAGACTTCCATTTTAGAATTTTTTGAGTCAGCTGATTTTTGATGATCCTAATTTATTTCTGAGGTTGATGTCTGAATCTGAGCAACAATGTTATAAGGCCATGCTCAAACCTCTGCTGATCCTCTTCAGACATCACTCTTTCTCTTTTTCTCTTTAGCAGATGTTGAAGCAGGCTTTTGAGCAGATTGGTTCTGTTGAGCACTAACCTCTGTTAAATAAACAGATTTCCTTGGCACTGATGCATTTGTCTTTCTAAGCTCTTCCAGCTTCTTGTAAGTCTCTACAACTCTAACCTCTAACCGTCTAACAACTTGTCTAACAGTGCCATAACTAAACTGTTTTGAAGTAGAGGTCATTGGTAGTGAAGACAATGGAAGTGGTGCAGGAATGTTTTCTTCATCAGATATAACATTAATGTTCTTTCTCCCTTTTAAATATAAATATGATTGTAGGAGATGATGATTGAACTAGATTTCTGGTGGGAGTAGATATATGATGAGTGATGGTAGGAAATGTTACCATGACTTGACTTTGAACTATCCTCATTTGTGTATCTTCATCATCTGCTTGAATTTTCAGGGTTTCATCACCTCCCTTTTCCTTTTCTTTGACAGATGTTTCAGCAGAAGTTACTGAGAGATTTTCCTCAGAGTAATTTTTCTCCCCCTTTTTGGCATCATCAACTCTTTCGAAGATTGGTGCAGGGGTAGTGTTAGGAATGGGAATTTTCTTAATAGCTTTAAGCTCTTCCTGTGTGTCTTTATACCTGGCTTCAACTTCTTCTTTGAATGTCTGCACTTTTGAATCATGTAACTGATTAGCATGTTGATAATGTTGTTGAAGCAGAGGATACACTTGTTTCACAATTCTGGTGGTTTGAGCAGAGGATTGAGCAGTGTTTCGAGATTTTGCAGAGTGTAACATCTGTTGCAGCACATTTTTGATATCTCCCACTGATGTCTCAATCTTTGTAATTTTGTCCGTTAATTCCTTATATTTTAGCCCATCTCCTAACTTAATAGGATCATCTGAGCTCCTACTAGAGGTGGTAGTTGTATCTAGGGTATCATGAACATGTGATTTATCACTTGCTTCAAACTAAGATGCCCCTTTTTCTTGGTACTGGGGTCTTCTTTCCACAACAAAGGATTCCTTAGTAAACCTATCAGTGGTTTTAATACCAACAGTGGTTACCAAAGTATCCCTAGTAGAAATTGCCTTCAAAGGAGACTTATGTATGAAACTACTGTCCAGATGTAAATCAGTGGATTCAACATCTGTAGTAGATGCTCCAATTGAACTATCAACAGGGATTTCGTGAAATCCAAGTGATGTAGCCTCCTCAACTGTTTGTGGGATAACCAATTGATTTTTATCAAACACAGCCATTGTGGAAGTTTTGCTCTCAGAAATGTGTTAATGAGAGGGGCCTTTTTGTGATTTACTATCAATGGTTTCAAACAGTGATGTGGTAGTTGCCATGATTTGAAATGTGGAGGGTGGTGTGGAAAGCAGAGTTGTCCTGGGAGAAGGACAGTTTAACATACTCTCAAATGAGGTTGATGTTACAAGTTGTGGAATCCCTGTGCTTACAACATGTTCCTTTTGTGAGGAATCATGAGGAGTTGAAGTTTTGGGTGGAGATCTTTCCAACTGTTGTGAGGAAGTAGCAACAGTGGTTTCATGTGACTTTTGTGTTGTCACTGGGTTAGCCTCTGGGATCTTGTCGCAACCCCCGATCCCTGTTTCCTGGAAACGGGCGGACGCGATCTCAGAGTTTCGGTGGTATCAGTTATTTAATCTTGCAGCGGAATTTACATCAGGACCGTAGTTAGGAAATGTTTATCAGAGTAAAACCACCTCATTTAATATTAATAATCACATGGGTAAAACCCAAGTTTCTTAGTACAATACATTTATAGGGATAAACCCTATTTTATTGAATTTTTAAAACATCGTTTATTTGGTAACTTTTATAACCACATTTTCCCAAGTCTTCAGTCCTCTCCAGCTGGCTTTTTACTAATTGGCTGTCACATTGGGTTACCTGAAACGTGTTTTAAAAACATTTGTCAGTCGGAAATACTGGTGAGTGAATCCCAATTTAATCAAGTTTAAATAAAAGTCACAGTGAACAGTATTGAGAGCGATCACATTGTTTATGTCTATAAAATTACTCCATTAGTACTGTCATCACTGACTTGTGGGTCATATTACCCATTGGCTAACTCATTGTCCAATGGTAACGTATTGTCATCCTCGACTTACTACTCACAGTGTAGTAAATTTTGTATACAAAACCCCAACATACCGGCAGTAATTGAAGAACTACAAAGACTCAATCACTGCTAAATTTCATAGTAAAACATTTAAGGTTTGGTAAAACATTACCAAAAAGATTAACAAAAAGAGGATAAACTCACATTGCTATCTTAGATTTCTTGTAAGGGTTTCCTGGATATAATCTATAATTTATACAAATGTACATTGGTTAGTATCATAACCCTTTGAAAATATTAATGATACCCTCCCCGAGACGGCATTCCAACAACTACGTCGGGCAGAACCACGACAGTTGTTACGGAACCCTAAATCAATCGGGCAGCGTAACTATTACGAAACTAGGGTTATAATACTTACAACGGAGCAGAACCTCGCTAATTAGGGGTATAATACCCGACTATTATAACTCTTCTACAGAATTTGAGATTGAGAATTTAGATTGTGAGCGACGGAAAATGAAAACTGATGCGTTCTATTTATAGTTGCTGAATTCGACTCTCACGTGGTCCACGTAAGCGTAGCCATAGGGCTACGCGGCCCGCGTCAACATATGGTCAACGTATAGCTTGTCCGGCTCACCAAGTAGACCCGCCACGATGTCGACACGTGTCAGCTCAGGATGTTTCCGCGTTTGATGATCTCTCGCGGCCCGCGTCAATGTAAGCTTAAGCTTACGCGGCCCGCTTGAACTAAAGAAATCAACGATTTCTGATTCTAGCCTTCATACCGCCCGCGTAAGGGTTTGAGGTGGGTTCACGCGGCCCGCCTCAGCCCTTAATTTAAACTTTTATATTTTATTTAAATACTATAACGTATTCCGGCTTGGTTTTCACATACGGGGTGTATTTACAGACATATAAACATATTTTAAGATATAATAGGGTGTCGAAAATATAATGAGAGTGTTGGTTTTACCGAGGGTTGTTACATTCTCCCCACCTTGTTTTAGAACTCGTCCTCGAGATCTACTGGAACAAGTGTGGATATTTCCTTTGCATTTCAGATTCAAGCTCCCATGTATACTCAGGTCCTCTTTTGGAATCCCATTTTACTTTGACTAGAACTAGTCTCTTATGCTTGAGATTCTTGATTTTCCTGTCTTCAATCTGTAGAAGCCTTTCTACAAACTTGAGTTGTTCATTTACCTCTATATCTTTAAGAGGTACTATTAGTGATTCATCAGCTAAACACTTTTTGAGATTAGATACATGAAACACATCATGTATTCCTGCCATCTCCTCTGGCAGTTGTAGCTGATAGGCTACAGGTCCTATTCTTCTAATAATCTCAAAAGGTCCAACATACCTGTGACTTAGCTTTCCCCTTTTTATGAATTTTACTACTCCTTTCAAGGAGAGACTTTCAACAATACTTTATCTCCTACTTTAAACTCTAATGGCTTACGTCGGTTATCTGCATAACTCTTCTGTCTATCACGTGCTGTTTTCAGTCGTTCTTTGACTTGAATAATCTTATCAGTTGTTTCTTGCACTATCTCGGGTCCAGATAGTTGCTTTTCCTCAATTTCTACCCAACAGACTGGGGTTCGGCATTTTCGTCCATAAAGTGTTTCGAATGGTGCAGCATTGATACTTGTGTGATAACTATTATTATAAGAAAATTCTATTAAAGGTAAGTGATCATCCCAATTACCTCCGAAATCAATTACACAAGCTCTAAGCATGTCTTCCATTGTTTGAATTGTCCTTTCGCTTTGTCCGTCTGTTTGAGGATGATAAGCCGTACTTAACTTTAACTTGGTTCCCATTGCCTTTTGGAAACTTGACCAAAAATGAGAGGTAAATCGACTATCTCTATCAGAAACAATTGATAAAGGAATACCATGTAAAGAAACAATTTCATTTACATATAGTTTAGCTAATTGTTCCATATTGAAAGTTTCCTTCTTTGGTAGGAAATGAGCTGACTTGGTTAGTCTATCTACAATCACCCAGATTGTATCATTACCTTTCTTTGTTTTGGGTAATTTAGTAACAAAATCCATTGTTATCAATTCCCATTTTCACACCGGCATTTCTAATTGCTGTAACAAACCTGAGGGTTTCTGATGTTCAGCCTTAACTTGTAAACAAGTTAAACATTTAGAAACATAGGCTGCTATGTCCTTTTTCATTCCTATCCACCAGAAATTTTTCCTTAAATCCTGGTACATTTTATCACTTCCTGGATGCATCGTATATTTAGACTTATGGGCTTCTTCTAATATACGATGACGTAGGTTTCCTAATTTAGGTATCCACATTCTCTTTTCATGGAATCTCCAAATTCCATCCGTTCCTTGTTTTAATTCTTTTAGCATACCTTTTAATTTTTCAGAATCATCCTTGATTACTGATTCTTGTGCTTTTCTTATCTGATCATTTAAATCTACTTGCAGATTTAATTTAAGAGAACGTACCCTTCTTGACTTTTCATGATACTTTCGGCTTAAAGCATCTGCCACTACATTTGCTTTTCCTTCATGATACTGGATATCACAATCATAATCACTAAGCATTTCCATCCAACGTCTTTGTCTCATATTCAACTCCATTTGTTTGAAAATATACCTTAAACTCTTATGATCAGTGAATATGGTAAACTTACTACCATAAAGGTAATGTCTCCAAATTTTAAGAGCAAAAATTATAGCTCCTAACTCTAAATCATGAGTTGAATAATTCTCTTCATGATTCTTAAGTTGTCTAGATGCGTAAGCTATAACCTTTTGTCGTTGCATTAGTACACATCCATAGACTAATTTAGAAGCATCACAATTGACTACAAAGTCTTCAGCTCCTTCTGGTAGTGCTAGTATGGGTGTATGGGTTAATCTATGCTTAAGAATTTTAAAAACTTCTTCTTGTTTTACTCCCCATTCAAACTTAACAGATTTACAGGTTAACTTAGTTAAAGGAATGGCTATTCTAGAAAAATCTTGAATAAATCTTCTATAATAACTGGCCAATCCTAAGAAACTTCTAACCTCGGTTGGTGACTCAGGGTGTTTCCATTTAGTAATTTCCTCAATCTTTGTTGGATCTACATGAATTCCTTCATGATTAACTAAATGTCCAAGGAATTGTACCTGTTTTAACCAAAATTCGCACTTTGAAAACTTAGCATAAAGCTTTTCCTTTCTTAACAAACTTAAAAGTGCGTGCAAATGTTTTGCATGATCCTCTTTATTCTTAGAGTAAATTAGAATATCATCTATGAAGACAATTATGAATTTATCCAAATATGACTTACATATTCGGTTCATCATGTCCATAAATGCAGCTGGGGCATTGGTTAAACCAAATGGCATGACAGTAAATTCATAATGACCATACCTTGTTCTAAATGCGGTCTTAGGAATGTCCTTTTCCTGTACCTTTAATTGATGATATCCTGACCTTAAATCGATTTTAGAGAAAAATCGAGCTCCTTGCAGTTGATCAAATAGATCATCGATTCTCGGTAATGGGTACCGATTCTTAATCGTGACTTTGTTTAATTCACGGTAATCAATGCACATACGCATTGATCCGTCCTTCTTTTTAACAAACAATATCGGCGCTCCCCATGGCGACGAACTCGGTTGTATGAATCCTTTCTCTAACAATTCGTCTAATTGTTTCTTCAATTCTTGCATTTCTGCAGGTGCCAACCGATAAGGTGCTTTGGCAATCGGTGATGTTCCTGGTATTAAATGAATCCTAAATTCAACTTCTTTGTCTGGAGGTAGTCCTGGTAATTCTTCTGGAAAGACATCTGAAAACTGAGATACTACTGGAATATCTTTTAGTTCTTTTCCTTTAGTGTTAGTGATTATAGAAATCAAATACACTATAGAACCTTTTCTTATAGAACTTGCAGTTTTCATCACAGAGATGAATTTTGTGGACCTAGAGGGTTTATCTCCTTTAATTGTGATCATTTTACCTTTTGGTGAATTTATTTGAATTGACTTTTGATCACATAAAATACTGGCTTTATTGGCTATTAACCAATCCATTCCTAAAACAACATCAAATCCTGCCAGATTCATGGGATATAGGTTTGCTATAAATTTCTGATTAAAAATTTCTATTCTTGCTCCCTGCAAGATTTCAGAAATCCTAATAGTTTCTCCATTAGCGGTCTCTACTAGACATTCTTATGGTAGTTTAGTTAATGACTGATTTAGAATTTTGCAAAACGATGTATTGATAAAACTTTGGTTCGCACCAGAGTCAAATAATACTTTAGCAAATATATCATTAACTAAAAACGTACCAGCTATAACATCTGGGATTATCTTGGCTTCCTCTGCAGTCAGAAAAAATGCTCTAGCATTTTTGGTATTCTTGTTGTTTGCAGCTGGGGTCAATTTTGGATAGTTTGGCCTGATATGACCTTTTTCCCCGCAGTTGTAGCACAATCCATTACTGGATTTCTTCCTGCAATTTTCTTCCTTGTGTCCTGGCATCTTGCAATAATTGCAGAGAATGGAGCATTTTCCCAAATGCTTTTTCTTGCAGACCTTGCAGTATGGTGCAGAGGTAGAACCCATATTCCTACGATTGTAATTTCCAGAATGGAATTCTTGTGTAAGCCTTTGGGTTAAGTTCCTCCTCTGATCTTCTTCTCTAGTACGAACTAATTCATCTGTCAAGGTATTTGCTAGTTCTACAGCTTCTTCTATGGTTTGAGGTCTAGCTGCCTTGACTATGTGTCTTATCTCCCCAATTAATCCCCAAATATAACAGGAGATTAACACTGGTTCTGGTGAAGCAAGAGTTGGCAATATTCTAGCAAATTCGAAGAATATTTTAGTATATCCCTTACTATCCACACCAGTCATCCTAAGGTTTAGGAATTTGTTTGCTATCTGTTCTTTTTCATTAGGAGGGCAGAATTTCCTTTCTACCTTGTCCTTAAATTCTTCCCATTCCATATTATAGGTTCTATCACTTCCTTTTGTTTGGAGTATAGTGTTCCACCATTCTAGCGCTGAATTCTTAAACAGATTAGAAGCAAACAGTATTTTATCTTCTTCAGCACACTTGCTTATCCTTAAGACTTCCTCAGTTTTCTCTATCCAGCGTAGGGTTGCAATGGCCCCTTCATTGCCTGAGAATTCCATTGGTTTACAAGACCAGAATTCTTTATAAGAACAACCATAAGGCACGGTTCTTCTTCTTTTGGGAATAGGCAATTGAAGCATTGGTCCATTGTTCACTCTATGCTCTGGTTCACTTGGTCGCTTACTGCTATGCTTACTTTTATTATCAGCATCCTTAACAGTTTGAAGAATAAATGGCATTGCATCTATAATTCCTTGTGCTACTATGTGTTGGATAGCACTATTATCCACTTGATTGTTATTGTTATTGATGCTTGGATTCTCATTAACCACGTTAATGTTACTCTGGTTATCATTATTCAGATTTCCTTGGTTTCCTACATCGGCCATCTGAATTTTAAACAATTACCCCATATTAATATCACAAATAATATCTTAATATAGTTAATCACATGACACGCATTTTTGCCAAAAGCGTCGATCATTGCGACTATACTCTTTTCATATACTATTATGCGTCTATTACACACTAGTACTGAAATAAAATTACAATACCAACAGAAATAGAATCACACTAATAGTAATATGCATCCGTACACACATATTTTATTTTTATTTTATTATATTTTATTATTATTATTACTACTGTTTCCTCCATTCTTACATTCACGGATATGGATTTATCCAAAAATCCATATTGCGCTCATCGTATTTCCATACGAGACGCTCTCCCACCTGACGCATTCTCTCACTGCTTTCTAAAATTTCCTCCCCAAAAGTTCTAAGTTCTTGAACGTTTTCTGCACTCATTGGGGGTGCAGGTTCTCGGACTGGGTTTGGAATCTGGGGTACGGGTTCCTGATATGGGGGTGTAGGTGCCTGAAATTGGTAAGGATCTTCTAAGATTTCCCTAATATAATCATCTTGATAATAGGGATCTAAAGGGTCCATACCTGGGTAGGCTTCTATGTTCTGTATGGGTGGGTATTCCTGGATAGGGTAACATTGCACAAAGTCCCTATTATCGTCCCACCAAGGGTCGTAATTTGGATCTAGGGGATTTGGTGCAGGTATCCTAGGAATTTCTTCTGGATTGATGTCATGCATTTCCACTTGGTTTTCTGGGTTTTCTATCTCCATAGGTTGATCTGGGTTTTGTGGTTGTGGGGCTACTAATTGTTCCAGACTTGGGTCAGCAGCAATTGTAGCTAAGATATGAAAATTAGCTAGGCTTCTATTAAGCATATCCTGTGTATTGGCATCTGTTTTTCGCTTAGCAGCTGCTAAAACTCTTTGCTGTTGCAACTTTCGCATTCTCTTCCTACGAGCAAAGGCTTCCTTACTGAACCATCCTCGTTTCTTATGAGGGAATGGCTCTTCTGACTGAGCTCTAAAAGCAAACATTTCGTCTTCCTGATCAGCAGAATATCCAGAAAGGGCAGGCTGTGATGAGGTACCTTCACTCTTAGGTGAATCAGACAACTGACGACTCACGTCTGAGGGTCCTTGATTACTCATACTGTAAACTAACAAATAGTCAAATAACACATAACAAATAATTACAGTTATGCACTTATTTCTGAAATTTATTTCCTAACACAAAATTTAGAATTTAAGTGTCAGCAGAACACTTCTTTGGCTCAGACTAGTGGCTAGGCTCTGATACCACCTTCTGTCGCAACCCCCGATCCCTGTTTCCCGGAAACGGGCGGACGCGATCTCAGAGTTTCGGTGGTATCAGTTATTTAATCTTGCAGCGGAATTTACATCAGGGCCGTAGTTAGGAAATGTTTATCAGAGTAAAACCACCTCATTTAATATTAATAATCACATGGGTAAAACCCAAGTTTCTTAGTACAATACATTTATAGGGATAAACCCTATTTTATTGAATTTTTAAAACATCGTTTATTTGGTAACTTTTATAGCCACATTTTCCCAAGCCTTCAGTGCTCTCCAGCTGGCTTTTTACTAATTGGCTGTCACATTGGGTTACCTAAAACGTGTTTTAAAAACATTTGTCAGTCGGAAATACTAGTGAGTGAATCCCAGTTTAATCAAGTTTAAATAAAAGTCACAGTGAACAGTATTGAGAGCGATCACATTGTTTATGTTTATAAAATTACTCCATTAGTACTGTCAACCCTGACTTGTGGGTCATATTACCCATTGGCTAACTCATTGTCCAATGGTAACGTATTGTCATCCTCGACTTACTACTCACAGTGTAGTAAATTTTGTATACAAAACCCCAACATACCGGCAGTAATTGAAGAACTACAAAGACTCAATCACTGCTAAATTTCATAGTAAAACATTTAAGGTTTGGTAAAACATTACCAAAAAGATTAACAAAAAGAGGATAAACTCACATTGCTCTCTTAGATTTCTTGTAAGGGTTTCCTGGATATAATCTATAATTTATACAAATGTACATTGGTTAGTATCATAACCCTTTGAAAATATTAATGATACCCTCCCCGAGACGGCATTCCAACAACTACGTCGGGCAGAACCACGACAGTTGTTACGGAACCCTAAATCAATCGGGCAGCGTAACTATTACGAAACTAGGGTTATAATACTTACAACGGAGCAGAACCTCGCTAATTAGGGGTATAATACCCGACTATTATAACTCTTCTACAGAATTTGAGATTGAGAATTTAGATTGTGAGCGACGGAAAACGAAAACTGATGCGTTCTATTTATAGTTGCTGAATTCGACTCTCACGCGGCCCGCGTAAGCGTAGCCATAGGGCTACGCGGCCCGCGTCAACATATGGTCAACGTATAGCTTGTCCGGCTCACCAAGTAGACCCGCCACGATGTCGACACGTGTCAGCTCAGGATGTTTCCGCGTTTGATGATCTCTCGCGGCCCGCGTCAATGTAAGCTTAAGCTTACGCGGCCCGCTTGAACTAAAGAAATCAACGATTTCTGAATCTAGCCTTCATATCGCCCGCGTAAGGGTTTGAGGTGGGTTCACGCGGCCCGCCTCAGCCCTTAATTTAAACTTTTATATTTTATTTAAATACTATAACGTATTCCGGCTTGGTTTTCACATACGGGGTGTATTTACAGACATATAAAGATATTTTAAGATATAATAGGGTGTCGGAAATATAATGAGAGTGTTGGTTTTACCGAGGGTTGTTACATATCTCATCTTCCAGAAGACCCTTTTTGGTTTTGGTGGGTTTTCTGGATTTTGTTTTCGTTTTCTTTTTGGATTTTTCTGGTGTGGGTTTCAAGACACTGGTTGTAGTGTCCTGATCACCAGGAGCAGTGGGCTCAGTAGCAGGAGGTGGAGTTTGAATATTTTGTTCTGGTAAAACTTTCTCTACCCCATCTACTTGTGTTTTAGAAACTTTTTCTTGAAGATATATACTCAAAAATCTTGGATGTATCAGAAAAACCTTTGAGTTTGATTTGGGAGCCATGATGTTAGATAAAAACTGTGTTGTGATTTTTGAAATTGACACAGTAATGATGATGACATAGCATTTGAAAAAGTGATCATGGCATCTGATGCACACAACTGTTGAATAACATCTGTCCACGTGTATCCTCTTTTTATAGCAATCCCTCACAAAGTGATGTCTGATGGTGAGTGATGGTGAATCAATGAGATATTGAACCTTTGATGATATATTTCAGCTACTTGACTGCCCTGCATAAAAGAAGTCTTTTGAGAAAATATATCAAAATTCAATAACATGATTTTGAAGTTACAAACAGCTGGACTCTTCAGTAATAACAGCAGCATCATAATATTCTTCAATCAGTGGTTGTGGAAACATCTGCTGCATGTGCATAGTCAAAACACTTTGATATTTGTACTTGTTTGAGTATGGTAAATCTTGACACTCATGCTCCTAGCATATGCAATGTTCTTTGAGGACCCACTTTTTGCCAAAAAGGTTCTCATCCTTTGGCTGTGGCACAAGATTTTGAAGCTTGTTGTCACTGAACTGCTGAAGCCCCTCTTACAAGACAGTTACCCAACTTTCTGTCTTTCAGTGCTACATAGCACTTGACTTGTTGATGGAATGGTAATCAGTCAATCAGAGAACAAATGTTTTGGGATATGCTTTTTGTAAGAATCCATTTTCATAGATGTTGTCAAGTGTTTGGTTTAGTGGATGATTTGTTAAAAGGATTGATGTTTTAAAAGGTGAGATTGCAGATGTGATTTATCTGAGCTAACAGTTGTTGGTGACTTTAAATGATCCCACAGCTGTTTGAAATGGACATGGAAGGTTTGAAGAATGGGTATGACACATTGATGATTTTATCCATTTTTGATGGATTTTCATCAACAATGGTTTGGGGTATGGTAATGATAAAGGTTTAGAAGGCAACTTTGATCAAACATTGTTGATGCAACAGTGGATAAGCTTTAACAGAAGTTTTGAACATTTGCTGCTCTGATGAACGACATGATTTTGACTTGTGATATCACAATATCATATCCAGCATCTGTTGATGGTGATTGTGAGTTACCTGCAGAACCACATACTTGGCAAACACATTTTAGATGCAAGATTATCAGTATTACCATAACAGCAGGGTTTACAGGGATTTTTAATGCTGAGAATTCACAGGATTTTGCATTCAATGTTTTACCACACATCTCTCACATGTTTTAAACATTCTATAGATTTTGACAGTTGTTGAGCATCTCAGATGATTATCATATTTTGTTTTGGCTACGCATTTTGTGTTTTAATCTATTGAAGATTTAGAATAAAACATGTGCAACCAAATGTTTGAAGTTTGTTAACAATCAACCTTTGTTACTGATTTGGACTTGAGTTCATAAATAAACTGACCCAGACTCTAACACCATTTCCTTTTGACCCATTATCAAAGAATATATCACCCTAGGCAAAAATAATAGAGTATTATATTAAGACAGGTGTTTGAACTCTTACTATCTAAAACAAGTAAGAGTCCAAAATATATCACTCTTAAGAAAAATGAAGAATAATATATCCTGTTTTATTAAACAAAATCTTTACAAGAAAAATAAGTAAAGATTTCCTGAAAACAACATCAATTAGATCTGGTGCATTTTCAAAGTCAATATGACTTTTTAATTTGGTCAGAATCACTTCATTCTCAACTTTAGGAAGATGATCAGTGGTTTAAAACTAATTTCATAACCACTATTTGATACCACTTCTTTGTCAGAAGATTGTAACTGTGAGATTGACAGTTCACAAAGTTTTTGAAGGTTCTTTGTAAACCTTATTACCTTGTGAAGAATTTCTGAAAATTTGGCCAAAACCTCTTTATTGATAATCAAACTGGTGATACCTTTGTTACCTGAACTCCCTGATACAATGATTGTACATGGTTGATGGATGACAATTGTTTGACCAATTATGTAGATCTCCCATGAACTCTTAAGTGTTTTGGATTTATACTCTTTTCTTTTGATTTCAAAAGTTTTGAGATAAATACACTTTTGAGTTTTTGCAATTTTTCTTCTTCCCTTTTTACCCATCCCATTCATAAGTACTGAAATACTCCCTGGGAGGTTTTATTGAAGGAATACTTATTCCAGAATCATTTTGCAGCAATGTTTTGAGGGATTTGGTCATTTCTGCACATGCTTATGCCAAATTTCACATTACCCATGATCTGGACATTTTTGACTTGCTGAATTTCTTAATGTATTCTTAACATAATTGATTTTGGTCCTTTTGAAGGATTCTCAACCTGTTTTTTCAATACATAAGATCTAAATGACTAAAGTTTTAATTTCCGTCTTTTTATGTGAACAAAAACACTAATGTTTTTATGAACATAGGTTTTTGTTGACCTGAGGTTCACACCTTAGCAGCAAACATGATGGAAACAACAAAAACTTCATAACAACAATTGAAATCAATTTTCGTAAATAATTTTACCATAGTTATCAGACATATTTTCAGATCTGTGAACTGTAGGTGGTTTATGTATGACATCACTTGTTGTGTGAAGTTTGTGTGTCCTATGACATCTTGGTTGTTTTACAGAGCTTCTGAGTAGTCACTTTGAACATGATTTCTCGTTACTCTGTTTTTCAACTAAATACAATCAACCTTAGTATCAATGATTTTTGAGCTGAACTGTTATGTCAAATTGACTGTTAGATCGAATTTGACTGTCCAAGCTCTGATACCAATTGTTAGGATCAGATGCTCCTCATGAATGTGTTTGTTTGTATAATTTGAGCAAATCAATATAAATGAACAGAGTTTGAGTGCAGTGGAAATGAACAACAAACTTTGTAAACACAATCAAAGAAGAAAATAGTTTTGATAAATACATGCTTTTCATTAAGTCGAATGATTACAATACAAATCAAAAGATTACTAAGCATGCTTACAAACGAAACTGCCCCTCAGCCTGATACTCCATGGTTGATCGCACAAGATGAAAGGATTGGACTAGAGGAGAAGAACTCACTCAGTCAATCAAATGTAACAGTACAGAGTACTGTTCCATTTATAGGCAAATAAAACCACTGAAGCATCTAAGCTGACGTCACCATGAAAGTGACATCTAACAAACTAACAACCTGTAACCACTGATCCTATACAAACACTGCTAATAAACTAAACTCCCCCTCAGCCTGATACTCCATGGTTGATCGCACAAGATGAAAGGATTGGACTAGAGGAGAAGAACTCACTCAGTCAATCAAATGTAACAGTACAGAGTACTGTTCCATTTATAGGCAAATCAAACCACTGAAGCATCTAAGCTGACGTCACCATGAAAGTGACATCTAACAAACTAACAACCTGTAACCATTGATACATATAACTACTGCTAGTTAACCACTGGTACTATTACAATAAACAAAGTAAACAACTGTTTCTTCATACCACTGCTTTATTCCAATGTAACACCTCGTAAAATCATACCCAATAAAATAAAGACACGTGTCATGTAAGATAAACGTGTCAGGAACCCGGATCAAGTAAAAGATGTATGGTAGGATTTAAAAGGGTCGACATGTTAATAAACACCTCTGAGCTACCAAATAATAAATCCCAAGACCTTAAATCATTATGATAAACATCTGATGTATTTAACCGGTTACTCCTAAATTAAATAAATTCAGTTTATAAGGAATTGGATTTTAAATATATAATGTTACGATAAAGTATATGGCAAATTCTTTTCAAAAGAATCCAAGCTCCTTAAAAGCATGCAACACAAGGATCCAAGGCAACATAAGTGCATGGCTAGGCATGCATGCCCTTTCAGAACTGACCTTATGGTCCCACTCTGTTGCAAAAGACCCAAGGTTCGAATTATGAAGGATTGCATGGTCAAAGCTTGAAAGTTGCAAATTTTTGTCTTCTGATGAAAGCTTACGGACCGTAAAGGTTTAACCCATACGGTCCGTAAGGGAGCGGAGCTGGGCGATGGTTTCTGAAAGACGGTTACGGACTGTAAAGCTCTAAGTCTTACGGTCCGTAAGACATGTATCTGGGCAGAATTTTGGACAGATGCCTGTTAAACAAGTTACACCGCCTTATAAGAGTGGTATTCGAAAATCAGGGGCCCTATAACTGGTTTTTAGCATCATAGGGACACCTGGGAACATCTTACAACAATTGTAGACTGATTTGGAGTGATCTTGATGCATCAAAGTTGCTATATAAGAGAACCTCTTGTTGCAACATTTGGTCTTTCATTTGCAACTCACTTCAAGCTGGTCTCTGGAGCTCCTCTGGTTAGCAAGCAAGTTCCCTTAAGTTTCAAATCATACTTAGGACTTTTGTAAGTGTCCTTAATCCTTTTTAATTCAGTTTAGCTTAGTTAATTAGCTAAAAGTCAAACCGTCGTAATTAAGGTTTGACTTCGAGATTAATCAATAACTGTTCAGTCAAATCTCGAATTAAAAGTACCTATAAGTAGGTAATTATGTGGGTAATAAACCCTCAAAAGGGTACTTTCTGATTCCCACTCTAACTAGGTCAATTGTCGGGTCAAACTAAATCATAAAAAGTCAACAGAATGCTTAATTTCAAATAAATGCATAATTAGCAATGTAGAAGCTATGCAACATGTTTTATCATTAATATAACTTGGTAATTAATGTAAGAACATGTCTAAACATGTTCAACCCGACAATTTCCAGTTTAGGCTCGGTTCGGAACCGAAAGTCGCATAATTTGACTTCTGCTTTGACTTTCAGTTCTGACCCGTTTGAGCATGTTTTAGAAATGCCTTAGAGCCCTATTAGGACCAGGTTTCATATAAGTATAACCCTTTGTGATTATACACCTTGGTTCAATAGTTATCCGATTCATATGCATGTTCCCGTTAATTGCTTATATGTTGACTATTATGCCCATATGACCTTAAAACGTGATTTTCAAAAATGTAAAAGAGTAGATACCTTAGTTACTGATTTATAAACTTGTACCTAAAATTTGACATTAGTTTGAGGTCTAGATTAAGAGTTATGCTCAATAGCGTAATTAGAAAGCTTTTTAGTAATTAAATGGCGTAATTAGCATATAGCCTATCTAAACCCAAATTTTGATACCAAACTTTATACCTAATGATATAAAATAATATTTTGGGATTTTTGAAGATTTTTATTTATTTTTAGGCTAAGCATAACATAGAGTTCTAAGCTTGATCCGGTAATTGTCGGTTTTGCCCTTTTAAGCTATAAAATGAGTTTTACAAATCCGTTTGATCCCAAACCTTTTGCTACTGATTCTAAATGATTAATAAAGTATTTTAAGCCTTCTGGAAAAGTAAAAATATCAGCCTTCTTATAAAAACCGGGAATGGCTTAAAAATCGCCTTTTAAGTATATTTAACGCATAGTAAGTATACAAACTATTTTAAACATATAAGGTTTGATACCTACTGATATTAAAAGTATATTTTTATACTTTAACAGTAAGCGAAAGATTTAAACCCAAGTTTCCAGATTTGACCCTTGAACCTTAAGTGAAATTACCAAAATAGCCCTTCGGTGCATAGTATGGTTAGAAATGATAAATTTCACATATAGGTAATACTCTACTGATATAACTTAGTAAATTAAGTATTTTTACTGATTACATCAGACCCGAAACTCAGATTTATATTTGAACTCTTTTATAACCTTTAAATGACCAAAATGCCCTTACGAGGCATAATTTGAGTTTAAATTCATTTGGGGCATAATAGAAGATATCTTACTGATGTCACAACATATTTAAGGCATATTAACTTAGGAAACTTGTATATGACTCATATGGTTACCCGTTACACACTTTTCGCGTTCGGATCGGCTTATGTAACTAGTTTGCAAAATTTAGCCGAAACGGGTCAAACCATATCGTTTTTGTCTCAAAATCCAGAATGTGTTTAAGTTACCCATATTAAACAAGCATACAAGCTTGTCGGGTCAAAACCACATTCTAAACCGGTCTTCGCCTTATCATGCGTTTGGACCGTGTCTTCCTTTTTAAAACTAACCGGTCTAAGCCTAGGCTTACTTAAAGACCCGTTAGGATTCTAATAGGTTATTAAAAACCTTCATTCCAGATTAGGAGCCCAGTAAAAGCTACCTGTACTTGCTTGGTGGTGTACGGCTGGGATAAATTGTATAAATTTGCTCAGGTAAATACTTTTAACTTATTTTCCCTATACGGGCTTTGGATACGGTATTATAAAAATACCACTTGGTCGGGTGTAGAAACCTTTTAATCGGAGATGATTAAATTGCATAATCCCGTTTTAATCTGTATTGATTGATAACAAATAACATTAGGGGTTAATGACCGTGTCCTGGATATCCTTGGCTCATTTGAAAAGTGAATGGCCACAACTTAAGCACAAGGTGTAGGCATAACACCTCCTGTTGCGTATGTAAAAGATATACTCACTCGTAAGGGTGTCTTCTTGTGAGATTATTGATGCGTGTGAAGTGTGTATATAAGTTTAAGTATATTTTAAGCCCTTTTACACTTTCTTTAGCCAAGTTTTAAATTTATAAAACACGATATTTACTAACACTAAACACACATATGGGCAAGTGCACCCATCGTGAGCCTAGTATAGTGTTGGTAAGATACCGAGGTCGTCCAAGGACACAAGAGCTTTTAGTACCGGTTTATCCTCAACGTCTAATCAAATCAAAAGCTTAGAAAAAATGTTTTAAACTAAGAAAATAAAAAGTAACTAAAATGCTGAAAAATAAAAATAAAAGAAAAACAGATAGACAAGATGAATCACTTGGCTCCGACTCGTGGTTAGTGTAACCTTTGATTATTTTCGCACTTTTGCACCATTTAAGAGATTATCTTAGTTATTGTAGTAGGCCCCTCTTTTGGAGGTGACGTTACCCTCAACCCAGTAGTTTGAGTCAGCAAGGATACAATCCTAAAGGGTCGGATTATTGAAAGATAATTAATTAAGTTATTAATGCATAATGTGGTAGGCCCCTCTTTTGAAGGTGACGTTACCCTCGGCTAAGTAGTCTGAGTCAGCAGGGATACAGTCCTAAGTAGCTGGGTTAAAGTTTTAATAGTAGTTTAACTTATGAGGGGATCAAAGAGTTTGGACCCCCGCCATCCAATACCGTTAAGTATTGAAGGAGGTCCTACTAAATTTGACCCAGGTCCTTTGCAGGATCTATACACTGAACAATGGCAAGACTCTTACCAAACCGTTCCCTTAACCCCCGACCAGGTAGCCAACATACCTCTATATAGACCGTGGAGATATGAATGGTGAAAATCTTTTATTTTATATAGACAGTAAAATAATGCCAAGACACCACGGACAAACGATAAGGAAGAATCACCTTCAACATAAGAAACTAGTTATTAAAGTCATTAATACATAACCAATTAAAAAGTGCGAAAAGATTAAAAAAAAAGTATTACACTAGACACTTTGTCTTCACCGAGTGATGTAAGAGACTTAGGCAAACATGGCCTTGATTGTCAAGAACTCTTACGATCAATCTTGGATCCCGAGACGACTCACACACTCGATGATGGACAATGGATGATGGTGGTGGATGATGGTGTTATGGTGGTGGTGGGTGGTGGGTGAAGTGTGAGAGAGGTGGTGTGCCAAGGGATGGTTTGAGCTTAAGCCAAGCACTCCTATTTATAGGCTGAATAGAAGCTCGGGCACGGCCACGTGTCCAGTGGGCATGGCCCCGTGTCCACATCCTTCTCTTTCTTCATTAATTGCTCTTGTCTTTATTAGTTGACCACGGCCCCGTGTCCGCTGGGCACGACCCCGTGTGCAGAAGCATATCTGTACTATCAAGATTTGCCTAGATTCTGCGAATCTTATAGTTGACCACGACCCCGTGTCCGCTGAGCACGGCCCCGTGGTGGGCGATGGAAGCTTCTACAACTTTGTCTTTTATGCTGACACTTGGGCACGCCCCCGTGCTCACTGAGCACGGGGCGTGTTCAGCCTTATGCTCTCTTGTTTTGCTTGGGAAGATGCTTTCGGGGAGGTCGGGCATGCCACGTTTGTTCCTTTTCTTGTATTTATGTTAGATTTAGCTGCCTTTTTGCTTCTTTTGTTAATTTGAGCTCATTTAATCCTGAAAATACAAAAGGAAGACAAAAACACACTTTTTCCAACATTAGTACTAAAAAAGGGTTAGTTTTATGCCACAATTGATGTAATTTATATGTTGCATTTTGCACACATCAAATACCCCCACACTTGAATCTTTGCTTGTCCTCAAGCAAAACTCTTTATAATATGGCTTTACACTCCCAAATGGAATTGGTAGAAAAGAAGGTTTTTGGGCTTGTCATAGAGTGTCGGGATTTCCAAGATTCTTTATTTAGTTTTATCTTTATTTATTTACAATCCTATTCGTCATGATTTATTTAAAACTTTTCATAAGATAAATTACTTATTAGGGCATAACATGCCTCTTTAAAATTCTATTTATATACAAGTTCACATACCTCACGGGGGATCACTCAACACTCGGCCGAAGATGTATTTTAGTGAATCACTCGAGAGCGGCATGGAACTTACTCCTAACATAGGCTTGCCAAGCAATCAATCCTCCTCCTTTTTAACTATATACCTTTGTAAATATCAAGAGGACTTTTGGGTGAAGGGTTAGGCTTGGGTTAAAGGTAGGTGGTTGGGTTAGTGGTTAGTGGTTAGTAGAAAAGGGCTAAAAAGCGTAAAAAAGCATCGGTTTTCGTAAGACTTTCTATTTTTCAACTTTTTATTTTGATGAAGCCATAATTCCAAACAAATTTATTTTTGATGAACTTGCTTGTTTATTTCTTTTGCTTCATCATCAACACAATTTTTTTTTAAGTCATATGAAAAACCGAACTTGTTACTAAAACAAAGGGTTAAAAATAAAAAGGTTTTGGTGGGTGAAAGGGTGTTTGGTTTGGGTTATGAAATGAAAAGGTTTAGGCTCAAAGGGGTTAACTAGGGGGATTTTGGGTAGGTGGTAAAAAAAGAGAAAAAATAATGGTGTAGAAATAAAAAGGGTTAGTCCTAATGCCTCTATCATATACTTACTCGGGTTTAAGTTGGTAAGAACCGGGAATGTATCGTCGTGGCAAGTTCTAGAGTTGTAAGAACCAAGCGGCTATTCACACAAGAAACGAAAAATGAGCATTTAATTTAAAGATATGTATTTGTATGCTCAACAAAGGCTCAAAACTCACTTTTGTGGGAATGGGTTTTTTATGTGATCAAGTATATATAATCAAATTTTAACTAAGCTTGTCATGCCTTTTCATAATTTTCTTATGTTGGTTCTTTTTATCACGACGCTATCGGTTGTAAATTTGTAAAAATATAACCTTTTTAGAATTTTGAAATTCCCAAATTAAACCTAGACAAGTAAAAAAAATGAAAATTTTTGAAAAAAATTGGGGTGATTAGCGGTTCCAATAGAGTTTTGTGTAAGGCTTGTTATTAGGACTTGCAAGATTCAAGGTTTTAGCATCCCCCCCCCCCCCCCACACTTAAATTACACATTGTCCTCAATGTGTCCCAAAAATAATTCTTTAGGTTGATTGAATGTGTAAAAGGTGTGAATCAAGCAAAAATTTGTGTTACTGGGCGCTGGACACGGCCCCGTGTTGTCCGGACACGGCCCCGTGTTGTCCGGGCACGGCCCCGTGTTCAAGTGCCAGTAACAAAAATTAAACAAAAGAAACAGAAGCCTGGACACGGGGGCGTGTTGGGTGAACACGGCCCGTGTCCAGTTTACCTGAACTGGGTCATTTCTGCAGACTGTGCAGCACGGGGCCGTGTTGGGCGGACACGGCCCGTGCTGAGCTTACTGTTAATGAAGAAAATTGTCGGATGGCCCTGTTTTCCTGCATGGGGTGCTGGTTCAAGTTTCCATTGTTATCCTTTGCCATCCCGAGTGTATTTTATTTGTTTCAACACCATCCAAACACCAGTTTAACTAAAACCATCATTCATTAAGTCATAGAGAGAATTACATAGTAGTCCTAAAAATGAAAAACAAAGCAGAAAATAAAAGTTAAAAGTCCTAAATTAGATAGGTCAAGTGATATGTAAAATCATCCTAAGGAGCTCTACTACAATAAGAACCAAAATTCCATAAATAGTTTCCCGGTTTCTAAAAGTTTTGCAGAACTCCGAGCCGAGCGGTGTCCCTTAAAGCCATTCTTCTATCTCCCTCGGGAGAAGGGAGGCGGCTTCATGCTCCTCAACATCTTGTGGGGGAGTGACACCAATCGGAACCCCTTGTAGTATGTCTCGAGGGGGCTCCGGATGTAAGGCGTACCATTCGGCAGGAATGATGACTTCCGGTACCACATTCCATGCCCTTTGGGTGATAATTGGCACCAAAGGAGGAGAGGCGAGAATGTTCAACCTTTGGTGCAAAAGGTTGACTTCCCGGAGACATCCTTCTAGTCCCACCGTTAGATGATTAATACGGTCGACCAATGCTTCTTCTACCCCCGTTATCTCTTCAATGGCTTCTCTTAGAGCGTAAACATAGTTTACAAGAGAGTCTTCAACCGTTGATGATCTTCTCCCCTGCCGGTTGTTTCTGGAATGCGACGAAGAGTTTCCGCTTGTTCTGCTTGCCATTCTGAGAAAACATACCGAAAAGATTTCAATTTTATGGTACCAATACCTCGGACACGGCCCCGTGTTCAACGAACACAGCCCCGTGTTCAGATATCTGCAGGATTTAGGAACAAGGAATCTTGGGGTTTTAAATTGTTTTCGTGATTTTTAAAGCATTTTTGAACAGAAACAACTTAAAACATTGTTGTAGAACTTATTATTAACAAGATTCCATGTACAAAAATCTAACAAACATATCAACAAAGCTTGAAATTATGGAAGTTTCAAGCTTTAATGGATGTATAAGGAAAGAAAAATTGAAGAAGATGATAGTGGGTAAAAGAGGAAAGGACAAGAAGGTAATTGAGAAACTTCTTTTAGAAAATACCTAGGATGGTATGTGAGAATATTCCCCAAATCTCTGTCCCTGGAATGGTTCAAATGTGCAGGATTTTTGGCTGCATTTATAGAAAACGACAATACGTTGCACACGGCCCCGTGTCGGCTGGACACGGCCCCGTGTGTAGACAGAATCCTGACACAATTTTGTCCGTATTCTGATGAAATCAGAAGGGAATCTTTTGGTGGACACGGGGGCGTGCTGACCTGGACACGGCCCCGTGTCTAGAAGCTGTCTTATGGAATTCATCTTTTTTCAAGGAACTTTTCCGGATCGGGCGGTTCCTTACTGGATGGAACAACCCCAAAGTGCCTAAGATACCTTAATTATTCTAGATTAAGACGAGAACGCAAGAGGTTGTCGGTGAGGGTGATTCCTATTTTATATGTAGGTGGACAAGTCCAACCCTTTCCTGGGCTCTCGTTAAAGAAGGTGTATGCCGAATCGCTCAGGTCTATGTATGCATCGAACGAAGTCGATGGGGAGTCCTTCACGGCACAATCGGCACAGGGACGACTATCGCTCAAGTCCTCACTAGAGTTAGAAGTATCGTCGGGGACAACGAAGTTGTTTGAATGCGATTCCAACACTTCTTCTTGGTTGTCATCTTGAGATAAATTATTGAAATCTATCCTAAGTTCTTTTAACCAATTAAGAATTAGATCTTCTAATTGAAATAATTCATCAAGAAGCATTTCTCCTAGAAAATCTGGTTGGGAGCATTCGAGGGAGAGATAGGGATTATTTTTACTTTCGCCCCTCTTAAGGATACAAGGAAACGAAGGGTCTATATAGTGGGGCTTATAATTTAGAAAATAACATTCTGATTCCTTATGGGTACCTCTACATAATTGACACCACGTACCATAAGAGTGCCGAAAGTAAAAAGTATCAATATCACTCATGTTTGTGTCAGAAATTACCAACCATCGGGATCTTACGGTTCTGTTTTCAGTAACTGAATCTTGGGCACGGGGCGTGTTGAGTGGGCACGGCCCCGTGTTCAGCTTACTGTCTGACTTAAAACAGGATTGCCAGTTCCAATGATTGGGCACGGGGCGTGTTCAGCGGGTACGGCCTGTGCTGAGTTCTGCAGAAGCTGAAAAACTAAGAAAAATCCTAAAAAAATAGAAATATAAGAAAAACGATTAGGCCGCTGATTCCTAACTTTCTTAAAATCCTTGTGTCCCCGTCAACGGCGCCAAAAACTTGATGCGTGTGAAATGTGTATATAAGTT
Organism: Helianthus tuberosus; assembly: GCA_030545235.1. NCBI lineage: Eukaryota > Viridiplantae > Streptophyta > Magnoliopsida > Asterales > Asteraceae > Helianthus > Helianthus tuberosus. The sequence goes on from CM060423.1 coordinate 211,663,535, forward strand.
TAAGTATATTTTAAGCCCTTTTACACTTTCTTTAGCCAAGTTTTAAATTTATAAAACACGATATTTACTAACACTAAACACACATATGGGCAAGTGCACCCATCGTGAGCGTAGTATAGTGTTGGTAAGATACCGAGGTCGTCCAAGGACACAAGAGCTTTTAGTACCGGTTTATCCTCAACGTCTAATCAAATCAAAAGTTTAGAAAAATGTTTTAAACTAAGAAAATAAAAACTAACTAAAATGCTGAAAAATAAAAATAAAAGAAAAACAGATAGACAAGATGAATCACTTGGCCCCGACTCGTGTTTATTGTAACCTTTGATTATTTTCGCACTTTTGCACCATTTAAAAGATTATCTTAGTTATTGTAGTAGGCCCCTCTTTTGGAGGTGACGTTACCCTCAACCCAGTAGTTTGAGTCAGCAAGGATACAATCCTAAAGGGTCGGATTATTGAAAGATAATTAATTAAGTTATTAATGCATAATGTGGTAGGCCCCTCTTTTGAAGGTGATGTTACCCTCGGCTAAGTAGTCTGAGTCAGCAGCGATACAGTACTAAGTAGCCGGGTTAAAGTTTTAATAGTAGTTTAACTTATGAGGGGATCAAAGAGTTTGGACCCCCGCCATCCAATACCGTTAAGTATTGAAGGAGGTCCTACTAAATTTGACCCAGGTCCTTTGCAGGATCTATACACTGAACAATGGCAAGACTCTTACCAAACCGTTCCCTTAACCCCCGACCAGGTAGCCAACATACCTCCATATAGACCGTGGAGATATGAATGGTGAAAATCTTTTATTTTATATAGACAGTAAAATAATGCCAAGACACCACGGACAAACGATAAGGAAGAATCACCTTCAACATAAGAAACTAGTTATTAAAGTCATTAATACATAACCAATTAAAAAGTGCGAAAAGATTAAAAATAAAAAGTATTACACTAGACACTTTGTCTTCACCAAGTGATGTAAGAGACTTAGGCAAACATGGCCTTGATTGTCAAGAACTCTTACGATCAATCTTGGATCCCGAGACGACTCACACACTCTATGATGGACAATGGATGATGGTGGTGGATGATGGTGTTATGGTGGTGGTGGGTGGTGGGTGAAGTGTGAGAGAGGTGGTGTGCCAAGGGATGGTTTGAGCTTGAGCCAAGCACTCCTATTTATAGGCTGATCAGAAGCTCGGGCATGGCCCTGTGTCCAGTGGGCACGGCCCCGTGTCCACATCCTTCTCTTTCTTCATTAATTGCTCTTGTCTTTATTAGTTGACCACGGCCCCGTGTCCGCTGGGCACGACCCCGTGTGCAGAAGCATATCTGTACTATCAAGATTTGCCTAGATTCTGCGAATCTTATAGTTGACCACGACCCCGTGTCCGCTGAGCACGGCCCCGTGGTGGGCGATGGAAGCTTCTACAACTTTGTCTTTTATGCTGACACTTGGGCACGCCCCCGTGCTCACTGAGCACGGGGCGTGTTCAGCCTTCTGCTCTCTTGTTTTGCTTGGGAAGATGCTTTCGGGGAGGTCGGGCATGCCACGTTTGTTCCTTTTCTTGTATTTATGTTAGATTTAGCTGCCTTTTTGCTTCTTTTGTTAATTTGAGCTCATTTAATCCTGAAAATACAAAAGGAAGACAAAAACACACTTTTTACAACATTAGTACTAAAAAAGGGTTAGTTTTATGCCACAATTGATGTAATTTATATGTTGCATTTTGCACACATCAATAATATTTGTGGTGTGTCTATTATTCTTGATCGGTTTGTATAATCACCGGCCCTAAATGTTGGACAACCATGTAAATCGGATACAAGATTTTTATTAATAAAATTGTCCCAAGTTATAAAAAGTTTTGTGCCTTGTGCATTCAAATCAATTTTCTTAAACATTTTCAAAATGAGTCAGTTAATTGTATTTACCAGTGTAAACTGTCGTATTTTCCAAAAAGGTTAAGTGGCAGGTACTGTACGTAATTGGCTGGGAGCTCAGGGCGTTAATAGGGAATCTTGCAAGTTCTAGATGCCTGAAGTCTGTTGAACAGTTTTCTTTTATTTGATCCGCCTGTGGATCTTTTACATACCGTTTGTAATACTTTGATATTCTCATTCGGTTGTAATATAATTATCTTTTGCTTCCGCTGTGCATTTAAATTGTGTTGTTTTACTATGATGATATCAACTACGTCATGATACTCCCCACCGGGCCCACCGGTAATACGTGGAAATATCGGGGTGTGACAGGTTGGTATCAGAGCCAACATTGAGTGAATTAAACACTAGCCTTTTGTGTTTAATCTCAATGACACAGTAGCACATTCCTCGACCTTCTGAGTCTAGACTTAACATAGGAATGCTCTCAATCCTAATCTGTAAATTATTGCTTCCAATTTTTATATATATTGGATACGTCGCCAAGAGAAGAAGTCGTATTAGAAGTTCTCCACACCCGGAGCCTTGAAATACTGAGCTTCGTACCGCGGCTAGGATGAAACGTGCATCTAGGGAGAAAACATTCAGAAATAAAGTAAAGAAGAAAACTCCTTTTGCTGAAGATCGTTTCCTTAATAGTCCTTATAAGGACATTTTATCTATCAGTCCCTTCGAGGACAACATTATTCCTTTCAAGTCCCGTTTAGGGCAAACTTGTACTTTTTAATTTTATAGTGGAATGATTAAATTTAAATTTTCATTCTAAGCATGAAAAATGAAATAAATGAAAAATAACATTCCTTTTATAAGATCTACCATTATAATAAAATGGCAAAATCTAAAAAGGACAAGACCTAGCCACGTGTCATTTTAAGACAGGGCCAAGATGGTAGTTCCTCAATTAGATTCGGATCCTTATTAACATCTCAATTTAGGATTGTTCTGCGCTTAATATTAAAAAGAATCTTAAAGGTAAAACCTAGCCTACATGTCATTTCAGACATGGCCAAGATGGTGAAACCCATTCAAGAGATTCAGATCCTTGTTAACACCTGAGAACGTGTTAGCACTCTTGATAAAAGTGATTCGAGAAAATCACAATAGTCATCCCTATATTGGAATTTTCAAATTTCCTAATTTGGCCTAATGATCCAGAAATCATGTCTTATATCATCCTATAAGATGATCATATTATAAACATCCATTAGTGATGAAGTGCCTACGGGCTAAACTTGTTGTCCGATAAGACAACGACAGTGGTGGTATTTGACCCCTGTCTAAAGATGTTGGACTACGTCCAAGCATAATGGTCGGTATGATCCATATGATCTCGACTAATAGCGTCTGAAAAGATGATCATATCATAAACATCATTCAGAAGGGAAATGCCTACGGGCTATATCTATTGTCCTAAAAGACAAAAGACAGTTGTAGCCTTCAACTCTCTGTCAAGAAAAGTAAACAACTATGCTCAAACCTTAAATGCCTCGATCCCAAACGATCATGGCTTATAAATTCAAAACTGTCCTCTTAACAAGGCCAGTTGTGCTACTTTAATATCCTTAATGTTTTATATACTAGGAAAAATTATAATGAAAATACTAATATAATTAACAAATTAACCCATATGGTTTATATTTCCATGGTTAATGAATCATTAAAAATGATAATTCCATAATAACCTTTGAATAAATCATTGTCAATATTTCTGTAGCAATCAAGCTACATGGCTGGATCAGAGGAGGTCAACAGCCACCCGAAGGAGAACAATGATACTACCAGAATTAATATAACTGGAGCGGAACTGCAGGCATTAATAGATAGTGCTGTTACTCGAGCTCTTGACAGACAATATAATGAATCAAGTGATACACACTCTAAGACTCTATCTGTGGCTCGTAGTAAGCCCCCTTCTAAATCACATGAGTCAAGGGAAGACGATGTTCATAACTCGACAAATCAAAGGAGTGTTCCGTCTAGACAGGTCGTGCTTCATCAAGAGGCACCAGTTAAGACCTGCTCATATATATATTTTGTCTCCTGCAAGCCCAGAGACTTTACAGGAGAAAAAGGGGTCATCGATTGCATGGCATGGCTCGATGAAATGGACACTGTTGTTGACATCAGCGGTTGTGCGGAGCAATATGTTGTTAAATTTGTTTCACAATCATTCAAAGGAGAAGCGTTGGCATGGTGGAGATCATTGCTCCAAGCCACGGGAAAGGTCCTACTCTACAACTTATCTTGGGATCAATTTGTTGCATTAATCAAGGAAAATTTTTGCCCTCAGCATGAGGTAGAAAAGATAGAATCAGACTTCTTGACTCTGGTCATGAAGAATTTGGATTGTCAGGCATATGTGAAAAGTTTCAACACTATGTCCCGCCTAGTTCCTTATTTAGTCACCCCTGAACCTAAACGCATAGCGCGTTTCATTGGAGGCCTAGCACCAGAGATAAAGGGAAATGTTAAAGCATCTAGGCCTACCACATATAGGTCCGCGGTGGACTTATCCTTATCTCTCACTTTAGATGCTATCATGAATAAGTCTGTTAAAACTTCCGGCGAGGGAAAAAGGAAAGAAGAAGAGAAAAACTCTCATCAATCTAACAAGAAGAAGAAGGGAAGCTCTGAGCACGGGAAAGATTTCGATTTTAGGAAAAACTCGAGTCAGTTCAATAACAAGCCCAAATGCAATAACTGCAGGAAGCAACATTCTGGAAAATGTACAATTGACCCACGTGCTAAACTGTGTGGAATTTGCAAGACCAAGGGTCACAAGACTTTAGATTGTAAGGAGTTGAAGAATGCGACCTGTTACAACTGTAACGAGGATGGGCACATCAAGACTAACTGCCCAAAGCTTATAAAGAAGCCTGGAGAGGCCAGGAAAACAAACGCGTGAGTCTTCCAGAGGAACACCCAGGAGATGGTGCAGAATGACGACAATATAGCAGGACCTTAGGCATATAACACAAGGTGGAATTGGCCGATGATACTCTAGAAACTGCTTCAACAAACCTTAGATCGATATTTTATATCTATTAGGAATCACTCTTTTCTGACATCCTTATGTCAAGCTTTCAAGCTATCCAAAATCATCAATATGCTCAAGACAGATGTGACGTTTGATTCCCTGTCAAAAAGGTGACGGACTAAATCCAAACCTTAATTGCCATTAATGGTCTTTTATGGCCTAGGCTAAGTATAATTAATATATATACATATCTAAATAACGTTCATTAAGAATGTTCGTACTATATTGGCCTATATGGTTTAATGGTACCATGGATAGTATATGTTGAGTCATCAGGATGATGAATAGCGGTTGTTGGATTGCAACTAAGTAATTGTTTTATTGGTGTTAGGAACCAATATCGAGTATGGCAAACTCAGATAAGACAGCCGTTGATCGTGTTATGGATGATGTGACGCATGCTAATGATGCTACAATTGAAAATCTTAGAATTTCCAAAGATGTTCTTCAAACTATGATAGACGCAGCTGTTGGAAAAGCTGTGAAGAAGGCTGTGAAAAAGTTCAAGGAGCCCAATGCTACTTGCTCCAAATCTCATCCAAGGCCACACTTCCTTACTCACAAGAAGGATCTCGTTCATGCCTCTAATGCAAAGGATGAACTAAAAAGGAAAAGGGAGGAAGATAACTCCCAGAATTCTAAGAAAAAGAACAAACACAAGTCCAACCAGAAACTTGTATGCAAGACTTGCAAGAAGCGCCATTACGGGAAATGCAGAGTTGAGCCTCAACCTCTACATTGTGGGATCTGTAAGTCTAAGGGACATAAAACGTTGGACTGCAAGGACACGAAGAATGCAGTCTGCTTCGGCTGTAATGAGAAAGGCCACATCAAGACTACGTGCCCTAAATCTGTCAAAGGAAATGCGGCTAAGGAAGGAAAGCCTAAGCATGAAAGTGCCTAAAATGCCTGAGCTAGTTCATAAATAATGGCATCAGGTACATTCCTTGACATTTATCAGTGATATAAATGCTAAGAGTTTTTTTTTTATTTTGGTTCGGATACCAATAAATCCTTCATAAACTATAAGTATGGCAAGTTTTTAAAACCTTTCATAAGAACCCTAGATATTAAGCGTAAGGTAAAGCTTACAGGCAAAACCGTAGGAACCATTTCTTCTGTTCTTATAAGAAATCTCCAATTGTAAAAAATTCTAGAAGTATCCTCTCTCTCTAGAAGAAGTGCGTCAGCACATAGTTGATATCTCTTTGATCTCTATCGATTGCGAATACCAGACGGTATGATAAAAGCGCCATATGAGGATTTGGTGTATCTTAATATGCTCCATAGATTGCTTCCATGCCTGATCATTATGGAGGTTTAATGCATGGAACCACAAAGATATCCCAATGAGCATATGGTACTAAAGCCAACTAATGGTATTCAAAGGAGATATCCAAAATGGAGTTGTCCAAGTAAGTGTCTTCGACTAAGAAATTCGTGGACTCGTAACATAAATGTGTCACTCATTTGACACAAGCAAGGATGGATGAGCTGGAGCCTAAGATTTGGAAAATCTCTGTAACCTCCTCGTATCTTGATTATCTTCTCCTAAGATTACCCTGTTTACCTCCTGAGAGGCAAGTAGAGTTAAGATTTATATCCCATTTAGGGCTGTATCATTATGAAATTTCCTAAACAGCTAGTACCATCATTGGAGGAATCGAAACCCTGATTAAGTAAGTTTTAAAGTAGAGGATTCATATAGCCTAACTCAATATTCCGAGAGTTTGATATTGTTAAATAAGAAAGACGGTTCATTTTGCTTATGCATTGATTACCGCAACCCTATTTAGGCAACAATTAAGAATCACCATCAGCTGCCCAGGATCGTCGATTTATTCGACTAGCTGTAAGGATTAGCTATTCCTTAAAGATTAGTTTTAAGCAGTGGTTGGAATAACCATCTCACCATAAAATAAGTTTTTCTATAACAATTATTATGTAAGTATCAAGGCTACTCCTTTGGGGACCTTGTATAGATGGAATGTTAAACATCTATTGTTAGAACAATAGAGTGATAAGTCCAATTAGCAGGATCTGAAAGTTGCATTGGAAACAACAAATAAGATCATTCGGATTTATAATCATCTTAAAGTTGCCAGTAATCGGCAGAAAAATTGAGGATTGATAAAAATCGCAACCTTCTTAAGTCGTTAATAAGGAACAAGGTTCAATCGAAAGTATCGCTCTAAGAAGGGTGTGCTAAATTTCAATTTCTCCGGGTAAGTTGAGCCCTGGATATATAGGAACATTCGGGAAATCAAATGCAACAAAGGTCAATAGCCTATAAGCTAAAACCTATATAAGGAGTTTAGTGGAGCTCACGAGGCAACCCACACTGATGATTTAAGGGTATGTTTCACCAATAAGTTGAGACCCATTATCATAATAGGCAGATTAATGAAACTTTATGGTTGGATGAGAAACCTGTATAGACTAAGAATCGACCGGTTAAGAAGCTCCAAAAGAGAGAATGTACCTATTGTATAGGTCAACTGGGATACCCTTAGAGGCCCAAATATGCTATGGAAGTTAAGTCCATGATACGTCAGAAAGTACTTCCATCATTTTAGCAAATCTCGAGGTCGAGATTTCTTTTAAGGGGTGAGGATGTAACACCTCGTAAAATCATACCCAATAAAATAAAGACACGTGTCATGTAAGATAAACGTGTCAGGAACCCGGATCAAGTAAAAGATGTATGGTAGGATTTAAAAGGGTCGACATGTTAATAAACACCTCTGAGTGACCAAATAATAAATCCCAAGACCTTAAATCGTTATGATAAACATCTAATGTATTTAACCGGTTACTCCTAAATTAAATAAATTCAGTCTATAAGGAATTGGATTTTAAATAAATAATGTTACGATAAAGTATATGGCAAATTCTTTACAAAAGAATCCAAGCTCCTTAAAAGCATGCAACACAAGGATCCAAGGCAACATAAGTGCATGGCTAGGCATGCATGCCCTTTCAGAACTGACCTTATGGTCCCACTCTGTTGCAAAAGACCCAAGGTTCGAATTATGAAGGATTGCATGGTCAAAGCTTGAAAGTTGCAAATTTTTGTCTTCTGATGAAAGCTTACAGACCGTAAAGGTTTAACCCATACGGTCCGTAAGGGAGCGGAGCTGGGCGATGGTTTCTGAAAGACGGTTACGGACCGTAAAGCTCTAAGTCTTACGGTCCGTAAGACATGTATCTGGGCAGAATTTTGGACAGATGCCTGTTAAACAAGTTACACCGCCTTATAAGAGTGGTATTCGAAAATCAGGGGCCCTATAACTGGTTTTTAGCATCATAGGGACACCTGGGAACATCTTACAACAATTGTAGACTGATTTGGAGTGATCTTGATGCATCAAAGTTGCTATATAAGAGAACCTCTTGTTGCAACATTTGGTCTTTCATTTGCAACTCACTTCAAGCTGGTCTCTAGAGCTCCTCTAGTCAGCAAGCAAGTTCCCTTAAGTTTCAAATCATACTTAGGACTTTTGTAAGTGTCCTTAATCCTTTTTAATTCAGTTTAGCTTAGTTAATTAGCTAAAAGTCAAACCATCGTAATTAAGGTTTGACTTCGAGATTAATCAATAATTGTTCAGTCAAATCTCGAATTAACAGTACCTACAAGTAGGTAATTATGTGGGTAATAAACCCTCAAAAGGGTACTTTCTGATTCCCATTCTAACTAGGTCAATTGTCGGGTCAAACTAAATCATAAAAAGTCAACAGAATGCTTAATTTCAAATAAATGCATAATTAGCAATGTAGAAGCTATGCAACCTGTTTTATCATTAATATAACTTGGTAATTAATGTAAGAACATGTCTAAACATGTTCAACCCGACAATTTCCAGTTTAGGCTCGGTTCGGAACCGAAAGTCTCATAATTTGACTTCTGCTTTGACTTTCAGTTCTGACCCGTTTGAGCATGTTTTAGAAATGCCTTAGAGCCCTATTAGGACCAGGTTTCCTATAAGTATAACCCTCTGTGATTATACACCTTGGTTCAATAGTTATCCGATTCATATGCATGTTCCCGTTAATTGCTTATATGCTGACTATTATGCCCATATGACCTTAAAACGTGATTTTCGAAAATGTAAAAGAGTAGATACCTTAGTTACTGATTTATAAACTTGTACCTAAAATTTGACATCAGTTTGAGGTCTAGATTAATAGTTATGCTCAATAGCGTAATTAGAAAGCTTTTTAGTAATTAAATGGCGTAATTAGCATATAGCCTATCTAAACCCAAATTTTGATACCAAAATTTATACCTACTGATATAAAATAATATTTTGGAATTTTTGGAGATTTTTATTTATTTTTAGGCTAAGCATAACATAGAGTTCTAAGCTTGATCCGGTAATTGTCGGTTTTGCCCTTTTAAGCTATAAAATGAGTTTTACAAATCCGTTTGATCCCAAACCTTTTGCTACTGATTCTAAATGATTAATAAAGTATTTTAACCCTTCTGGAATAGTAAAAATATCAGCCTTCTTATAAAAACCGGGAATGGCTTAAAAAATCGCCTTTTAAGTATATTTAACGCATAGTAAGTATACAAACTATTTTAAACATATAAGGTTTGATACCTACTGATATTTTAAGTATATTTTTATACTTTAACAGTAAGCGAAATATTTAAACCCAGGTTTCCAGATTTGACCCTTGAACCTTAAGTGAAATTACCAAAATGGCCATTCGGTGCATAGTACGGTTAGAAATGATAAATTTCACATATAGGTAATACCCTACTGATATAACTTAGTAAATTAAGTATTTTTACTGATTACATCAGACCCGAAACCCAGATTTATATTTGAACTCTTTTATAACCTTTAAATGACCAAAATGCCCTTACGAGGCATAATTTGAGTTTAAATTCATTTGGGGCATAATAGAAGATATCTTGCTGATGTCACAAAATATTTAAGGCATATTAACTTAGGAAACTTGTATATGACTCATATGGTTACCCGTTACGCACTTTTCGCGTTCGGATCGGCTTATGTAACTAGTTTGCAAAATTTAGCCGAAACGGGTCAAACCATATCGTTTTTGTCTCAAAATCCAGAATGTGTTTAAGTTACCCATATTAAACAAGCATACAAGCTTTTCGGGTCAAAACCACATTCTAAACCGGTCTTCGCCTTATCATGCGTTTGGACCGTGTCTTCCTTTTTAAAACTAACCGGTCTAAGCCTAGGCTTACTTAAAGACCCATTAGGATTCTAATAGGTTATTAAAAAACTTCGTTCCAGATTAGGAGCCCAGTAAAAGCTACCTGTACTTTCTTGGTGGTGTACGGCTGGGATAAATTGTATAAATTTGCTCAGGTAAATACTTTTAACTTATTTTCCCTATATAGGCTTGGGATACGGTATTATAAAAATACCGCTTGGTCGGGTGTAGAAACCTTTTAATCGGAGATGATTAAATTGCATAATCCCATTTTAATCTGTATTGATTGATAACAAATAACATTAGGGGTTAATGACCGTGTCCTGGATATCCTTGGCTCATTTAAAAAGTGAATGGCCACAACTTAAGCACAAGGTGTAGGAATAACACCTCCTGTTGCGTATGTAAAAGATATACTCACTCGTAAGGGTGTCTTCTTGTGAGATTATATTTGTGGTGTGTCTATTAATCTTGATCGGTTTGTATAATCACCGGCCCTAAATGTTGGACAACCATGTAAATCGGATACAAGATTTTTATTAATAAAATTGTCCCAAGTTATAAAAAGTTTTGTGCCTTGTGCATTCAAATCAATTTTCTTAAACATTTTCAAAATGAGTCAGTTAATTGTATTTACCAGTGTAAACTGACGTATTTTCCAAAAAGGTTAAGTGGCAGGTACTGTACGTAATTGGCTGGGAGCTCAGGGCGTTAATAGGGAATCTTGCAAGTTCTACATGCCTAAAGTCTGTTGAACAGTTTTCTTTTATTTGATCCGCCTGTGGATCTTTTACATACCGTTTGTAATACTTTGATATTCTCATTCGGTTGTAATATAATTATTTTTTGCTTCCGCTGTGCATTTAAATTGTGTTGTTTGACTATGATGATATCAACTACGTCACGATACTCCCCACCGGGCCCACCGGTAATACGTGGAAATATCGGGGTGTGACATCCAAGCAGGGCTTTGGTCTTTGGCAGCACTTGACTTCGGGCAGTAGATTAAAGAGCAGTACTTTTGTCTTCCGCAGTTGTTGTACACAAGCAGTACTTGATGGTCAGCAGTTGTAGTATATCAACAGTGGATGAAAGCCATCAGATGTTATAACAACTTTCAAGGGGAAAGTTTAATGTAAACAGCTGCTTATTATGAATCCACTGTTGTGATCCGGTTTTGGCTCTTATTATCTGTTCCTCTGATAGGGTTCAATCCCAACAATCTCCCCCTGGAACAGATAATGCCAAAACCCTTCATTATTCTGGATCTTTATTGTCTCATCAGAAGTTCCTTAGCTTGTCTCTTAAATTCCGCTTCAAAATCCTTGGAACTTGAGTCATCCTCATCCCTACACAGTCTAAGTTCAAGGAGATCTTGTAGATCTTCAACACCAAGGCCTAGTGCTTGTTTCCTTGATATGTACTTCACTTCACCATTGGATCTGAACAGGGTCAATACATGGGTCTTTTGATCAGACATCCATTTTAGTATTTTTTAACCCAATGGGTTTCTTGGGAGAGGTTTATTTACTGATGAGGAGTTTGGTAATGCTGGCCTTGTGAAAATTTGTTGAGCAGTACTATGTGCTTTTGCTGGTTCAGAGTTTTCAGCCTGATCATTACTCTGAGCTTTTGATAGTTCAGAATTTTCAGCATGATCAGTACTCTGAACTTTTGTTGCTTCAGAGTTTCCAGCAGACTTTTGTGAGAAAGCCTCTTTTATGATTTCATTTCCTGCAGCTATGTCTTCTGCAGTTTCTTGTTCAATCTGCTCTTGCCTTTTTCTTTGTTCTAGCTCAGTGACTGAAACATCTGCTGATGTGATCAGTGGTTCAGAAGTATTGATCTGCTGTTTTGGCTTTTTGTAGTCAGGCTTCTTTGGAGTGTCAGAATCTGTCATTCTTCTTTTCTTAAGCCTTTCATAAGCCTCATCTGTATACTGCTTTGTCCATTTTGCTATGGCTTTAGCAATTCCAACCTTTGCATCCACCAGCTCTTGCTTTTTTCTTTTGTACTCAGAGGTAAGATCAGCAATAAGCTTCTTGTATTTATTCCAGTTTGGAGCTGTTTTCTTCTTTCTTGGATAATTCTTGATCCTTTCAATTCTGTTTGCCTCATGCTTTAATGCAATGATTGGCCATTCTTTGAATTGTTCTTCTTCAGCTGGATAAAATTTTTCTTTCATGATGTATGCAAGATACTCTTTTCTCATTTCTTTTCGTAGATATGCTTTGGGTGGTAAGTTTGACATTTCCTTGCTCAGATCTCTTGCATAGTCTTCCATCTGTTTGACTTTAGTGAGCAAAAATTCCATTCTTTCAGAAATGGCTTCGTCACTTTGATCTTCACATTCAAGTTTGGCTCTTATCTTAGCTTGCCTTGCTTTGATCTTGAGATATTCATCCATATTTGCTGGATTTCTGAAGCCTATGAGAGAAGGAAATCTTCTTTTTGAAGAATCATCCTCTGTATAGTATTGTCTAATCTCATTTTTTACAGCTTTCAGTTCCAGTGGATATTTTGCAGCAATGGGATCATATATGTCATCATTTACCTGAGTTGTTTTTCCTTTTCTGGTGTAAGTTTTCTTTAGTGAAGGAGTGTTTCTGGGTGATTTGTTTATTGGAGTGAAGATGGCTTGAAGTGAAGTGAGGGTGCTTGGACTAACAGGTGTTGAGCCAACCGGTGTTTCAACCACTGTTGTCCTTACAACAGATGTTGTAACATCTGATGTCTTCTACTTTTTAGCAGGAGGTGATGGTGGTGAGATGGTTTTTGGAGATGATGGAGATGATGGTGTGTCTGGTGGGGCAGTGGTTTGAGTGAGAGCAGTGGTGGATGTTTGGCAAACAGCTGTTGAAACAACTGGTGTTTCAACCTCTGTTGTCTTTACAACTACTGATGTATCAGTAGATGTCTTCTGCTTTTCAGCAGGTGGTGATTTGGTGGGTGGTGAGGTGATTTTAGGCTATGGTGGTAGGACAGTGATTGTGGTGTGTGTTGTAGTGGTGTGTGTTGAAAATATGGCAGGTGTTTGGCTGGCAGTTGTTGAAACTACTGAGGTATCAGTTGTTGATACAACAGGTGTTACAACAACTGTTTGGGTGGAGGTTTGAGATTTTGTGGTTTGAGGTTTGGACTCTTTGGAATGTGGTTTGGAGATATGCTTTGTGGGTCTGGATGGTGTGGATTTGGATTGCCTCACTTGTCTAGTAGGCTTCTGAAATCAAAAGAAAAGAGTATAAATCCAAAACACTTAAGAGTTCATGGGAGATCTACATAATTGGTCAAACAATTGTCATCCATCAACCATGTACAATCATTGTATCAGGGAGTTCAGGTAACAAAGGTATCACCAGTTTGATTATCAATAAAGGTATTTTGATATAGAGAAAGAGTTGCTTAAGAAAGTAGGTTTAGATGATGTTTTGGATAGATTTCAAAAAATGAAAACTCGTAGGGCGACGTTTTAGTTATGTTTATAACAAGGTTTGACATGTTTTGATGATTATATAAATTTAGTTTGATGTTCTTTTGTTTTACATAACCCGACCCGACTCGAACCGACCCGATACGAACCAATTTTTTTTTACTTATATACCTTGAGACCTAAAATTTTTAAAAATGTTCCGCAACCCCATGAAAATATTTCTGTGTCCGCCACTAGATTCAAAATAAAAATATGATAAGCATGGTATTCGTCATTCAAGAAGAAATAAATGACAATCATGAAAGACATATGCTTGGATCAATTGCAAAGTACGCAGGTTCATAAAGAAGGGGTCAAGTTATTTTACAAAAGCTTCTAATTGTAAGAAGTGTAAGAAGGATTTATAGAGTGACAAGTGTCCAATAACCTAAAACTAAACCACTACATCACCACCAAAAACCTAAACACCCACCCCCACCACCACCCAAAAACCTAAACACCCCCCCCCCCCCCCCCCAAAAAAAAAAAAAAAAAAAAAATATACCTCACAAAAAAAAAAAACCCCCAAAAACCCTAACCCCCCCCCCCCCCCCCACAAAAAAAAATCCTAAAAAAATTTAAAAAAAAACTAAACACCCACCCCACCAAAAAACCTAAACCCCCACCCCCTCGGCAAAAAAAAAAACTTTTTTTTTTTTTGTGGGTGATGTGGGGGGGGGGGGGGGGGGGATGGGGGTTTAGGTTTTTGGTGGTGGTGGATGTTTAAGGTATTTTTTTTTTTTTTTTTAGTGGGGTTTTTTTGTGTAATGGGTTTTTTTAGGTTATTTGACATTTGTCACTCTATAAATCCTTCTAACACTTCTTACAATTAAGATCCTTTGTATTTGATCCTAATCCCATAAGGGAAAACAACGATGAACATGGTAATCGCAATTCAAGAACGAAAAAATGAAAATCATGGAGAAAACATATGATTGAAGTGATTTAACAAAATTATAATATTACCTGTCGATCGTACATGGTAATTGCAATTCAAGAAGATAAAATGAAATTCATGGAGAAAACTGTGATTGAAGCGATTTAACAAAATTATAACATTACCTTGTCAATTGTTCGTCGTCACTAGTGGATTTGTAGTTCGTCACAGTGGATCTGTTTAGATTTGCTAATCGAGATAGAAGGAGTAAGAGATGGATTTGAAAAGCTTAGGCCTATATATACTTGGTGGAGAGAAACCTTCATTCGTAGCGTCACACCTCTTGGTGAATCTACGTATCCTTAGACCGTGGGGTATGGTGGGGCGAGGGTTTGGGGCATAGGTTGACACGTGGAGGACTTCGAGGGGCACCGCTGGTCAGTTGCATTTGGGTCGGTATGACGGGGCGTGGCTAGCCCGCGTGGGTTGGCCACGTGTTATAATTTTTTTTTTCAATTATTATAAAAATACACACAAAATTAAAAATAAAAACCCTAAAATTATTAATAAAATTTCCTAAATTTAAATTTAAATCCTAGCCACCTATAGCCTAGCCAACCCAGCCAATGAGAGCCGGCCACGGAAGACCGCTAGGCCCGCCCAACCAAGGGCCACGTCGAAACCCAAGCCCACCCGGGGTGGTGACTTGGGCGTTTATACCCAACCCACGCCCCAACCCCCGCCCCATACCCCATAGTCTTAGGGTAGGGGCGCTCCACTAGTGATAAAAACATTCAATCAAGTTCCGCCATGTCATCAAACTTTATTCCATCACTAGTTATGGATTTTATTAAGGGTGCCCATCACTAATGATGATTTTTTTTAAATTATAAATTAACAAAAAAACAATAAAACTATAAATTATAAATTTCATTTAAATACAAAAGAATAGTTCTAGATATATTTTAGGTTACAACTTAAAAATAAACATATAAAAATAAAAAAGATACATAAAGAAAACGTACTCCTCGTCCGAATCCGGAAATTTCAAACCTAAAGAACCTAAAAGTTCAATTAAATCATGTCTCAACCAAAAGTGAATTTCTTCGTTGCGCAAGTCTTGTTAGACATTTTTGGGAACGAGACTACCTCTTGAACGTCTTTTCTTTAACCTCGACAGGAAATGAAGGAGCTTTCACAAAAATAGACCATGATGGGTATATACCATCCACAAGAAGAAAGCCTCGTCTGTAATATATTATGTTAACAAAAAATGGACAGAAGGGTGCGGTACCATCTGTTACGCTTTGAAACAACGGCGATGCGTACAAAACATTGATGTCGTTGTTTGAACCAGGAACAACAAAAATGCTAAAACCATAAATCATTCGATGTCACCACTTCAAGTATGATGGTCGGTTTTTTGACGTCACCCCTAACGTACGCCACTCGCAACTCTTTTGGACAATTTCTCCATTCGATATGTGTACAATCGATGCTACCGAGCATCCCTGGAAAATGCCATCTAGCCTCATGTGCGGCGTAAATACGTGCGATGTCGTGTCTCGTCGGTTTACGTAGAAACTCTTTGGCATACAATTTAATGATCACGTTACAAAAGAATTGCAAACGTTCACGCAAAGTTCTGTCCGACATTGTTAAGTATTCATCAAATTGATCGGGAGGTTACAAGTCGCTAGTTGGCGAATGACGGATGTGCATTTTTGTATCGGCGTGAAATTTCGTTCGCCCCTCCCGTCGTAACGTTCTTGAAACAATTCTTCGCTTGCTTCGATGTCTCCAACAATCTTTAAAAATACATTTTTTGGTAAATGAAACCGATCTCTAAACGTTTCGGCATTGTAGACCGAAATCTCCACAAAATAATCCTTCATTAACACTTCGCTGGCATGTATACGATCACGATCCACCATTTTCTTCTTTGGGCGGCTCGAAACTTCAAGTTCGTTATACACCTTCTCGAAAAATTCAAACATGTCATTGTTGGAAGACGTATCGCTATCGGTGTCTATCGGAAACGAATACGTTGGAAATTCCATTTAGAACTATGCAAGATTATATATTTGTAGGTGAAAAGGATTGTATTTTTTTGAGGTTTGAAGATTGAATTTATATAAAAGAGTGGACAGAAGGTTTTTTTATAAAACTCGTCCTTCAACGGTCATATATCAACGGTCTCATCCCACAATAGTAACAAAATAATGCGTGTTCATGGCCACACGTTTTATATTCCACGTGTGATAAACTATGGCGGCGACGGTTTTCACGGTCCACAACGCGTGGATGTTGGTTCATCACGTGGCGCCCCGGGTGGCTTTATTCTGAATCAACGTGATGACGGTATGCGGTCGATAATTAAAACCTAAACTTCAAATAATTGAATAACCTTTTTAAAATTTTGAATCAACGCGTGATGAGGGCATGCGTCCATAATTAAAACCAACTTAAATTAATTGAATAGCCTTTATAAAATAACAGATGGGGAGGTGTGAGTGATATATGTCGGTTTTTGTATTTCTCTATAATATAATGTTGGGTAGAAGATTAAAAGGAGATTGGTCCAGTTTCTCAGAGGGATAAAAGATGGCGTACAAAACCCGGCAACCGGTTATTATTTAAAAGGGATGTTTTGAATAAACATGACGATTCCTTTACACCAGTCCCCATAGTCTCTCTAGTTACTTTTTGTAACGTTATATATTATAATGTGTGCGAGATAAATGTTCGAATAGCCCCTCTGGTTTGCATATTTTTCACCTTTAGTCCCAAACTTTCTAAAATTACACTCATAGTCCCAAAGTTTTTGAAATTCGTTCCCGGATAGTCCCTGGGGTGGATGGGGGTTAGTTTTTGGTGTTAGGTGCGTGTGAAATGACAAAAATACCCTTCTTGTCAAATTAATAACAAAAAAGTTAAAAGAAATATAATTAATAGAGTAAACTGCCATTTTGGTCCATGTGGTTTGGGCACTTTTGCCATTTTAGTCCAAATCTCAAACTTTTTACATCTGGGTCCCTGTGGTTTGCATTTTGTTGCCATTTTAGTCCAAATTTCAAATTTGACTAGATTCCTTAACTTAAACCCCCTATTTTGTCTTTATCCTCAGGGGCATTTTGATCATTTAGATTTATTATAACTCAAATTTATATATATATTCACACACAAACAGACATACAACTCTCTCTCTCTCTCTCTCTCTCTCTCTTCTATCTCTGTAATCAAACCCAGATCAAACCCAGATCTCTGTAATCCAAAATCGCCGCCTCCAATCTGAACTACCACCACCGTGCACCACCACCACCCCGACTACGATTCCCCATATTTACACCCAAACATACAACTCTCTCTCTCTCTCTCTTCTATCTCCGATTCGCGTTTGATGCAGATTTATTGGGGGTTTGATTTTGATGGAGGTGTTAAATATGGGCTGGAGCAAGAGGAATCGGAACAAAATGGCAGTTTAAATATGGGTTGGAGCAAGAGCAAGCGGTGGTTGTCAGGGTGTACGGTGGTGGAGGGTGGTGGTGGGGAGACGGTGGTGGTGGGTGTACGGTGGTGGAGGGTGTACGGTGGTGGAGGGGAGACGGTGGTGGAGGGTGTACTGTGGTGGAGGGGAGACGGATGATGATCTGTGATTTTGTGATGGATGATGATCTGTGATTTTGTTAGTTTTAAGGGATCGAGATGATGGATGATGATCTGTGATTTTGTTAATGTTTTAGGTGGTTGAGGGTGATTTTGTAACAAACAGGATGATCAAAACTTGAACCCAGTCCTTTTATTCACCACGAGGCTGTGATGATTTCACCTAATCCGAGTCAAAGTTGAGTCAACATTTGAGATTTTCCGCAGCTTGGCGTGGCAGAATCGGAGGAGGGCAAGTGCGCTTGCAACCTCTGTTTGCAGCCATGGCGGTTATTCCTCCTTGTTCCCATTGTAAAACAGATCTGAGCCTCGTTTCTTTTTACAAATCGGTTTTTGTTTTGATTTGTTGTTGGAGCCTCGTTTCTTTTTACAGATCTGAGCCTCGTTTCTTTTTACAAATCTTTTTACAGAGAGAGAGAAGAGAGAGATGGGTGTTTGGAGAGAGAAAGGGAGAGTGTGTGTGTGTGCAGGTTTTAGAGAGAGATGGTGGTGTTGGCGGCAGTGGGATGGTGGTGGTGGGGATGATGCGGTGGTGGGGGTGGTGGTGTGGTGGTAGTTCAGAGAAGAGAGAGAGAGAGCTGAAGTTGTCGATGATGATGATGAAGATGAACTGCTATGTATATGTGTATATTAATATATATATATATATATATATATATATATATATATATATATATAGGGTAAGGTTATTGTAAAAAAGACCAAAAGTGTGAGAAAGGTAAGAAAGAATCCCAGCCATTAGATCTAAATTAATTGAAAAGGGCAAACAAGTAATTTTATCATTAATTCAAGGGGTATTGGATTTTAATAATCCCAAGTTTCACTAATTGGCCGGTAATAATCCCAACTTCAAAAATTGCCTACAACAGTCCCAACTTGTAAGATTTTGGCCACCAATGATCCTTGTCTAACTGGGTTATAACCCAGTTAGTTTTTTGAAGTTTTGAGCGGCGGAGAAGGTCACTAGAGGTTGGAGATGACAAGTGGTGGTCTCCTTTAGTGGTTTCAGGGGTAAAGAAGGTCGTTGGAATAAGTTGCAGGTCACCGGAGTTGCGTAGATGGTGGAAATTTTAAACTTTTGAGAAGCACAGAAGATTACAGGAGGTCGGAGATGATTGGTGGTGGTCTCGTTTGGTGGTTTCAGGGGTAAAACGGGTCGCCGGAATAAGTTGCAGGTCACCAGCCCAACAAGGTTATAACCCAGTTAGACAAGGATCATTGGTGGCCAAAATATTACAAGTTGGGACTGTTGTAGGCAATTTTTGAAGTTGGGATTATTACCGGCCAATTAGTGAAACTTGGGATTATTAAAATCCAATACCCCTTAATTCAATTAATTAAAAACTTCCCATAACCGCCACCTTAATTATAGGAAGTATATAACACCATTCAGTAAGTATATAACACCATTCAGCAAGTATATAACACCATTCAGCAAGTATATAACACCATTCAGCAAGTATATAACACCATTCAGCATTCAGCAAGTATATAACACCATTCAGTAAGTATATAACACCATTCAGCAAGTATATAACACCATTCAGTAAGTATATAAACCATTCAGCAAGTATATAACACTATTCAGCAAGTATATAACACCATTCATTGACTAAACATCTGATCGAAACATATTTTTTCTCTATATAAGTATAGCAATATGGTACTCATATTAAAGATAAAAAAACGCTCGTTATTATGGTGTAATTTTTTTTTAAAAAAAGTTACGTATAAAAAGTTATTGACGTTTAAAAAAGACGGGGGGGGGGGGGGGGGGGAGTTACATGTGCATTACCTAATTTCTAGTGGGTTTAAAAGACTATATTGCCCCTAGATATTTCAAATCAGTCCAAATTAATGAAAATATTTTACAATTTGGTCCCTGTTGATCTCAACCATTAGATCAAAAGATCTAATGGCTGAGATTCTTTCTTACCCTTCTCACACTTTATGTCTTTTTTACAGGATCCTCTACCTATATATATATATTGATTTTTGAATTAAGAAAATGTTAAATGAAAAGCAAAATGACCAAAATGCCCCTGAACTAAAAGACAAAATAGGAGTTTGCAACAGTCAAAAAATAGGGTTTTTAAATTTTGGACTAAAATGGCAACAAAATGCAAACCACAGGGACCCAGATGTAAAAAGTTTGAGATTTGGACTAAAATGGCAAAAGTGCCCAAACCATAGGGACCAAAATGTCAGTTTACTCTAATTAATATTTTACAATTTATGTAGGACCCACCACCCACCCTACCCACTTTATCTTCCCCACTCCACACCACCACCACCATCTCCACCTTCAACCACCACCACCACCATCTACCCCCCCCCTCACTGGTGGTTACGGTGAGGGGGGGGGGGGTAGATGGTGGTGGTGGTGGTGGTTGAATGTGGAGATGGTGGTGGTGGTGTGGAGTGGGGAAGATGAAGTGGGTATGGTGGGTCCCATATAAATTGTAAAATATTAATTATATTTCTTTTAACTTTTTTGTTATTAGTTTGACAGGAAGGGTATTTTTGTCATTTCAGACGCACCTAACACCAAAAACTAACCACCATCCACGCGAGGGACTATCCGGTAACGAATTTCAAAAACTTGGGGACTATAGGTGTAATTTTAGAAAGTTAGGGACTGTTTTGGTCAAAAATTACCTAAGCAATTTAGTAATTAAATTAGTTAAGTGAGGTAGTGTGCTAAGAATGTGTATCGAAAATATACTGATTTAGTTGTTTGCAAAAGACAGTTTTCAGGATATAGCTCAAGATATCAAGCTATATCTATGATCAAACAATGAGCAAAAAGTAAAGGGTGACACGAGATGTACGAGGAAAGCCCTTGATCAATCTAGATCGCCGGCACAAAACCTCGGGAGCTGACAATCGTAGCTGCCTTGTTCTTCTTATTACTTCAAATGTCAAGATACAGTGTAGGATATTGACCAGATCGCTACTAAGTGTTACAATGTTTTTCAGAAAGTGAGAGTTGCGAGAGAAAGTATGAGAGCTCGAGAGTAATGAGTGTGATGTCCTATTTGATCTGGTTTATCCATCTATTTATAGCTAAAAAATACAAACGAAATCTCCTATAATTGTGGGATGCCAGCGAATATTCCATAGTTAACGTTGGAGACCAAGTAAAGCGGCCTCAACATTCTT
This sequence comes from Helianthus tuberosus, assembly GCA_030545235.1. Classification (NCBI taxonomy): domain Eukaryota; kingdom Viridiplantae; phylum Streptophyta; class Magnoliopsida; order Asterales; family Asteraceae; genus Helianthus; species Helianthus tuberosus. Next base: position 211,684,880 of record CM060423.1, read on the forward strand.
CTTCGAACAACTTAGACCGAGTCTTCAGGGGAAGAGGTCTTCGTGACCGTTGTGGACTTGTACTCGTACTCCCTGCATATAATTCGTTAGTGACCCTCAGGATACCACATCAGGATGTTACCAATATCCTGAGTCAGCATCCTGAGTATGAATATTTATCATATAATCAAGATATAATTCAAGATACTATCCAGGATATGGGCTCAGAATTTCACCCATAACAATTGTCCCAAAAAATGTTACCGTTAAGGATCCTGAGTCCTAACGGTTACATTTTTACGTATTCCAAGGTAATTATGAGATAGGACTTGGATGTGACAACTTGTAACCGTTCAGCCTATATTTAGTCATTACTTCCCTATAACTTCTCATCCTTATCTTCATTTAACCTTCATCCGAAAAGTAAAAGGTAAAATTCTCTCTTTCATCTCCATCTTCTTTCCCCTCTATTCTACACAATATTCCGGCGATCATATGGCGAGGCAAACCAGCTCCGGCGACTCTGCCCCTTCGTTTATTCACCAGAATATTCTCCAAGATCCGGAGAAAGAAATATGCTCCTTTGACAGCGCTCATTTGTCGGCTCTCAAAACCTCCGGCATCTTCCCAAAGGGGGCAGTATTCCGGCCGTTTGATCGGGAAATCCGATCGGACATGGTTTCCGACGAGTGGCTGTGCTTCAATGCTTTTCCTTTTACCTTAGGGCTACAATTCCCGTTTCCTGACTTTATTACCGAGTTTTTCAACATCACAAAATCTGCTTCAGTCAAACAATGCCAATGCTTTGGCGAGTTTTGCTTGTTCTTGATCAAATCAAGAACACCCATGTTCCTGATCTTTCTGTTCATGACCTCCCCTTAGCATACCGGCTTAGATGCCATGGCTCTTGCCGATTCTTGTTCTACTCCACCTCCAGTGATCCACTGATACTCCGTGCCACCAGGAATGAGGAAGAATGGAAATCCAAGTTTTTCTTTGTAAAAAGAGATTCAATCCCTGGTGGAGCGAATTATCCGGTGAAGTGGTTGAGAAAGGGTAGGATTTAGGGTTTTAGGATGATCCTGTCTTACATCCTGTCTTATATCCTGAACTGATTTCTTTATTTCCTTGTATACAGGTGATTTCAGAAAGCTTGCACCTCTTCTAGCTGACTCTCAGAAGAGAATCGATACCATCAGACTCCTTCCAGAAGTTGAAAGAAGTTTCAATCCGCTTCCAGCATCTCCAAGCCAACTCTCTAGCTCAAACATGTCTGGTAAGCATCCTGCTCAATATCCTGCATACATGTTTTTATTTGATATGGTTCAAAAAGAGTTTTAAAGTTTCTCCCTGTATGCAGACTCCAGCAAAGTTCCTATCCTTCTAGACCTCGATGAACTTGACAGTTATCCCACTCCAGTCAACGTCAAGAAGGAAACTCATGCCACTACCAGCTCCAAGCCTAACCCAAGAACTCGTGCCTCTACCGCCAAGAAAAGAAAGGGTTCCGAGGTCAGCACTCCAGGCTCTGAAGGGTTCTCTTATGAAGAACTCAGCTTCAGTGATTCCTTAGAGCCGATGACTTCCCTCCTTAACAAGGTAATATCCTGGTACTATATCCTGCGTATATATCCTGATGGAATATCCTGGTTAGTAAGTTTTAATTTATACCTGAATTTTGACTTGCAGGGTCTCCAGCATCTGCTCCATCTCTACACCAATGCCTGTAGTACAGCCAAGTTTCAAGAAGCCAGGATCAAGCAGCTTGAGACCACCGTTGCTGACCAGGGCACGATTGCCGAAGCCAAGAGCCGTCACTATGAGGATAAGCTGAAGAAGATGAGTCAGGACGCCGAGGTAAAGCTGGCAGCCGTCCAAGTTGAGCATGAGCAGGCCATGATCTCCTTCCGGGAAGGAATCAAAAATTCTGCCGTTGTCTCCCTGCTACAAGCTCGCATCAAAATGGCTTATGGGGCCAAGGAGACAGGTCTTGAGTGCCCATCCTGGCCGGTTGATTCCTGGGTGGCAAAGCTGAAGGAGCTTGGAGGCAATCCTGTGCCATATCCTACTAAAGCTAGGGCTGGTGAAACTTCCAAGTCAGTAGAGGTGGCAGGCAAGGCTAGAGAGAAGAAGGGTGCTGGGATGGATGCTGGTGAGGATGCTGCTCAGGATGCTGAAGCTGAGAAGACGAAGAAGGCTGGTGGTGATGCCGCTGTGTGAGGGCATTCAAGTGGGCGATGATGGATGTTGATGCCTAGGCCGGAGCCCACTTTTTTAAATTTGAATGTTGGTCTGTAATCCTCAAAACAATTTACTTTTCCTGCACTTTAATTTTCCTGCACTTGAACAATATGATGTGACAACCCGAAATCTCAAGGTTCTTTTCTATGTATAACTTGCTGCCACGATTCGTTTTGTGTCGTAACATGAGTGCGATATGGGAATGATTGAAATAGTTATTATGTTTGGACTGATAAGTGAGTGGTTAGATGTTTAGTAGTAACATTTACTCGAAGCATGGAACTGACAATGATTTCAAGCAATAAAGTCTTATTGGGCCGCTTGAATGTTATGATTCTCACATGGGCTACCATTAACTATTATTCACATGCAAACATTGAATTGATACAATTGATGAGTTCTTGAGTTGACTATGGAGCCGCCAAAACAAAATTTGACAACTAACCTTCACGTGATGATCTATGACTAAATTGTGCCAACATGTTTGACTAGAACAAAATTGTATCAAATGCTATTGGACCGATAGCTCTAGAATGATTATTATATTGAGTTGCACACTTATTTCTTTGTTTGGGTTTTAAAGGCCCAGCACTCCTCAAGCTCTAAAACCGAGCCCAATCCAGCATGTGGGTATTTCACGCACACAATCTTGTGCACGACACCCATATTCTCGACACACGCACAAGGCAACAACCCTAATTCCCTCTAACGATCGGTGGCAGCCCATCTCCTCTCTCTCGAAGTCTCCTCATCTTGCCGCAAGCAATCCAGTTTGCATCGTGTATCTCGGTTAGTCTACTATTATTGTAAACTGTTGTGTACTTTCTTGATGGGTAAATGCATCGATTGTGACTTGGACTTTTGGTGTGATGTTATGTCTTGCATGTGTGAGTATAATCTGGATAAACACTAGTAATAGGTACGATCAGAGTGTGACTTTGAGTTGTTTATAGATTGTTTCATGTTGAATGAATAAAGGAATGTTGTTAGTTAATTAACATGGTGTGCTAATAAGAAAACTATGAAGAATCGGCTAGGATGATTAATCACGAAACCGGGATCTGTGATGATGTTAGTATAAGATTTAGGATGCATGTTAGGGTTGGTGATCATGTTGAAACAGTGAGTGATGAATCTGACTGGGTGATTCGATTCCGATGTCGATAACCTAGGGTCATTTGTATATATACATGGTTAATGTTTAATATGAAGAATACGTGGATTGATGCTGATGATCGATGATCTAGGCTACAAGCAGGATTAGAATTCGATTAGTTATCATGATAATAATAATTGTTGTGCTAGGTGTATAGATTAACGATGTGTAATATGGGTGGACTGCATTTATTGGATGATATGTGGTCTGCACATGTTATCAGTTGGGGTCCGAACATATACCCTTTTAAATTAATTCCGCATATACATTTATATTGGAGTTCAGATGTAATGGAGTTATGTACTGACACCACATATCAATGTCCTCATTGGATGATTATTATAAATGCATCAGAACTTAGTGGAGGAGTATATTGTGTCCAAAAATTGTTATTGGTATGAATTCCATGAAGTTATTCTATTGGTCAGATGACCTTGAAATTTAATAAGAGTCTGATGAGATGATGTTTGTTTGTTAGGCTAGAGGGTATGGGGTACGTCCTCTATGCGTCGAGGACCGGCGCCGTAGAGCACACCATCCCCCGGGATGGCTAGTTTAAGGAATTAAATTATACATTCATGAATTAAATCTTGATGTTAGAACATGTGATATAAAAGTCTGTACATAAGTTATTAAAAAGGGCAGTTCTAAAAGTTATTCACATATGATTGTTTATTGGTCCACACCTAACTGTCAACCCATTTTGTCCATACTTCGTTTTATTAATAGTTAGTTTGAGGTGTGGATACATGTATGCAATTGGGTATACAATTTTAAGTGGCCGAAGTTATAATTAATGGCCATTAAATTTGTGTTATTGAAAAACCAAATGTGAAGTTAGTGGTCATAATGATTAGTGCCATGATGATATGCTAGCAATGTAATTTAATAAATATGTTTTTATTTTCTTTCCTTTCCACTAACTGCTTTTAACCGTCAAGTGTTGTTTGCATATCAATCCTTTATGCTTTAGTGGGAATGTTAGGTGACTGTTTTGAGCATGAGTATATCACGCCCATTTGAACACTATTGTTTGGACACTTGGGGTAATGTGAAACCCTACTCGTATACTCACTCACATGATAATGTATCTGTGTAATGGAACTAGCACCTATTTTAACGTTAGAAGCACATTAATACAAACCGAGCAAACTAAGGTGAGTTCATCTCTTGAGCATGTGTCCCGGTGGTTGGGACAGTCTTTGGGTATCCCGGGGAGGGATAAGTCTTTTGGGTAAAACTGGGATGTTGGATAATAATCTCACCCTATCATTCTTAAGTCCCATCTTTTGTGTTACCGGGGAGGTAACGAGTATTAGTTGGTAGCGCTACTTAGGTTTGGCACCTTCACACCGTACCGGGGAGGACGGTTGTGAACTAATGACCCAGTCATGCCCAGTGTTGTGATAGGAACACTGGGGAACGGGCAAAACATACATCAGGAGCCGTCTTGTTCAGTATCGAGATATTATCAACATTACTTTTGGAATTAAATTCAATGGATTAACTAAACACTTGGTAACTAACGTTTTCGTAAAACTATGAACTCACCAGCGTTGTCTGATACACGTGTGTGCATGCTCGCAGGTTATTGATACATGTGGACGTGGAACTTGCTGTCTGGGATGCTGGAGTGGTAATGGGTCGAGGAACATGGAAACTTGAAACGAGACTAACTGATTTCATACACTTGGGTTTGGTTTGTATTATGCTTCCGCTAAACACAACGAGTTATAAATATGATTGTAACACTTTATCTTAATGAATGAAAGTTTTTATTAGAAATCTCGTTATGAGTTCAATGTGATTAGTGGCTAGATCCTGGTACGTCACACGTCCCGCGGTATTCCAGCATGTGGTATTTTGGGGGTGTGACAGCTTGGTATCAGAGCCACTGGTTATAGTGAACTTGGTTTTAAAACGTTTTTGTAAAACCAGACCATAACCGAACAAATCTGAATACGTGAATACGACCATGACACTCAGCTCCAGATTGCAAGGTTCGTCTTTCTCACTTGTTGCATACATTACATGATTAGTACACAATTGCTTATGACACAACATACGAACACACACTCGTCACTATAGCATGATTGCATGAATTACTTGCTTATATTATGACTCGTTTTGAAAACCGTGAGGGGCAGATGCTGGGAGCGTGCTGGCTGCCAAAGCGGACAATAACATGGTGCATTGTTAGTATGCCATAGTCTTTGGATTCCTATGATTTTATTACCTTGACAACCTCCGTTTGACATTTGAGTTTGAAGAACCATTTGACATGAGTTAGGAGGAACTGAGATGAGCATGCAAATCACAATATTATTGTGGGTGCACACATAATAATAATGTGGGGTGCATGCGAGTCCCAGTGAGGCTTAACAAGTGAAAAAGGGGGTTCCGTTCTGTTATTTGATCGTTGTGAAACACAACAGTCTATAGGAGTCATAGCAGTGATTGCCTCTTACTTGAACGTGATCTTTTCACTCCACTCTGAATCCTTACGAATCTCAATGCTATCGAGTATTACCTGAACGCCCATCTGAACGCCTAGCGAACTGTGTAGAATGTTAGGTGCTTGTACGAACATCCCTGAGTTGGATGTTGCAGCGTCGAACGATTGGACAATACCTTTTCACTCATTTTCATTGGTTGGAACTCAATGTACCGACGTCTTAGACCCCGGAGTGCGACCATTTCTGCAACACTCTGGAAACATATCGTGTATTACTCAGTCAACTTGCAAGAACGATGGACAAGAGGATGAGCGTAGTGCCTTACCAACCTCAGTATTAGAACGACCCTGATTACCGGCAACGAACCCCAGCGAATTGACTTCACTCAAATCCTTAACCCTAGTCAGCGACTTATGGGAGTCAACTCTTACGAATCAAACGGGACATAAGCGATGACAATGGACCATGGTGTGGAATGTGTAAGTGCCAGCACGATGAGTAGCGCTTTAGGACGTGGCACGGAATGTGAGAAGATGGACCCTGTTAGTGAAAGATTGTAGGGCTCCATTTCAAGCAACGACATTAGAGGCAACAGCCGTGGCAATATCAAGGAACTCGTAATCGTAGCCTACAGTATAGAAATGAAGGTGCCTACGACATGGATTGGCTGTTGCTAAATCAAGACGACAACAACCGAGGGAACGATGGTAGTACTGAAAATTCTCGTAACGGAAACAACAACACTGGAAATGATACTCATGGAAGGGCTTTTAGGATTAGCGTAGGCGACACCAGGAATAATAGCAACATGGTAACTTGGATGGGTAGCTATTCGCTTCGTCTCTATTCTGATTAACCCTGATACTTCTTGAAACCAAACCTGATGTGGAATCGGCGGATGGCAAGTCAAATGAAATCTAATATGTTCATTGGGATACAAACTCGACCTTGTGGGACAAGTGTTCGACACCGACCTTCCTTCTACTATCCTTGATGGTTACAATGCAGTAGTTAGCATGAATTGGATATCCAGAGATCGCGCAGATATACCCTGTGAGGAGAAAATTATTGTGTGGAGAATCGTTATTTGTTCTAAAGCATCAGAGTGGTGCAAAGGTTAGTGCCATTTCAGCTATGAAGGCCAGAAGTGTCTACGGAGGGATTACTCTGCTATGTTAGCAACCGTTACTGATATTAAGACTAAGGGAAAGAGGATCGAGGATCCACCGATTGCCCATGATTTCTCTCGATGTGCTACCCGTAGAAATTACCGGCCTATTTCCACAACTGTTTGATAGACTCTCAGATTGATCTCACGCCAGAGGCAGCCTTGATTCTTCAGACTTCTTACCGTCTTGCGCCAGGAGGGTTACAAGAGCTGTCAAATCAACTACAAGAACCGTGGGACAGGAGTTTTGTCGGACTAAGTTCTCGCTCCGGGGAGCCCCGATTATATCCGTGAAGATAAACCTTATCGTTGGACATGTGTACTGATTATCAAAAACTCATCAAGGTGACACTCAAGAACCGTTTGTGTCGACCATGTATTGACAACCTGTTGACCAGTTGCGAGGGTCGAACTTCTATTCGAGGGTTAACTAACGAGCGAACTATCATCAGATGGAAGCCCAAGAGGAGAATGTTCCTAAGGCGGCATATCGAATGCAATACGGCCATTGTGACTTTTATACCATGACTCTTGGGTTAATAAACACGCTAGCAGCTTTATGGGCCACATGAATCGACCGTGTTTATTATCGACGCTTTGAAGCACTACCAGGGGGAAAGGAACACCATGAACGACACCTATGTTTTGTCCTAGAGCTCCTAGGGGAGGAGCAACTTCACGCGAAGTCTACCAAAGTGTGACATCAGGATTTGGGAGGTACAATTTCTTGGTCACGTAGTCAACAAAGTGGGGACACATGCAGATCTCGCTAGAGATCCATTTCATTATATATTAATCGGCACCAAATAGTCCATCAGGGATACAGTGATTTCTTGGTTTCGCTAGATACTATCGCAGATTCATCATGGGATTTTCGAAGCTTGCGCAACGTTAACTTCTTTAGCACAGCGGAGAGCTATGAATTCATGGAGGGGATCAACTTTTCAGTTTTTAGAACTCAACTCTACAACGCACTGAGTATTGCCTTTACCCGAGGGTACGGGTGATCAGGTGGTATACCATAATGGTCCGAATCAGAGTCTCAGTTACACACCGATGCAACACAAGCGGGTGATGGCTTATGTGGTGGATTAACAAGAAGAATTGCATGACTCACAACCTGGGGTGGAAGCCGCGATCTCGAATTTGAGCTGGAGGCATTACTTGGACGGTACCAAATGCACTACTTAGACCGATCACAAGGGCCTCCTGTGTACCTTTGTTTCGGGAGAACTAAACATGTAATAGCATCGCTGGATGGAACCTTGGGAATGATTACGACTGTGAAATCTGAACGTGCTCGAGCTTTGCAGCTCACTATCGACTCTAACTTACCTGATCAGACCCGCTCTGTTCCAACTGGAGAACTGAAGGAAGAGAATTTCCAAGTTAAACCAATGCGGGGCATGGAGAAGCAACCGTTGGCAGGTCGGACGATACTCATTACCTCATGGGATGAATGCGGGCCTCATTATACGGCAACTGTAGGAAACTCGTGTTAAGCGAAGCACACCGGCCTCGATATTCTAGTCGTCTGGGTCTTAATGGGATGTATTAGGACTTATAAATCTTGTACTGGTGATCGGGCATGAAGGCCCACCTGGCAATGTATGTGAAGGATTTTTTTTACTTGTGGGAAAGTCAAGGCGGAGTATCAGCAACCAGAAACACCCATATGGAAATAAGAACAGGCTGCCATGGATTTTACCACTGGTTTACTTAAAACTCAGAATGGAACCGATATCACCTGGGTGATCGTTGATTGTCTCATATAACCAGTACACCCTCTTGCAATCAAGGAAACTGACGAGTCTTCACAGCTTGTGAATATTCCTCTGAGAGAGGCGGCTTTTAGGCACGAGGTGCCAACTTCTGTTATCTTTGATTCTGATATATACCTGATTTATGTCAGGCACTACACAACACCCTTGGCTCACGTCTAGACATGGGCATTACTTATCACCGTAGGACAAATGATCCGAGTAAACGAACCATCCTGACACTCGAAGACATGCGGCGAGCATGTGCGATTGACTTTAGTAAGGATTTGAAAGAACACTTACCCTTGAACGAGTTTTACTATAGTAGTTACCATTTTAGCATTCAGACAGCTCTGTGTGAGGCATTGCATGGACGATAATGCCAATCTCCCTGTTGCACTAAGGTGAGTAACAACCTAACCACAGGACCAGGACTTGTACTTGAAACCTCTGGGAAGATTGTTTAGATCGAGGATCGTATGGCGGCTACGCGTGAATGTCAGGAAAGCTGATGAGCTTAGGAAACACTGGGAGCTCGCTGCAGGCGAACGTGTCATGTTGGAAGTCTCACCCTGGGAGGGTGCGGTACGCTTTAGGGAAGCAAGACAAGCTTAATTTACGTTATGCTGGGCCATTCAAAATTCGGGAAGGAATTGATGACATGGCCTATAAGCCCGAGTTACCCGACGAATGGGGTAATGTGCACGACTAGGGATGGGATTGGTACAGTACCCGTACCTATACCCGTACCAGTACCAAAAATACCGGTCCCGAATTTGAACAAAACTAGGTACCAAATACCGTACCAAATATATAGGTACGGTACGGGTACTGGTACGGGTATTTTTGGTACAGTACCCGCTTGGTACCATTTTGTTTTTATTTACTTTTTGAGCACTTGTACGAGTACTAAATAGGTAAAATTGACATGAGTACCAATATAGAACGAGTACCAAATAGGTAAAATTGGTACGAGTACCAATACGATACGGGTACCATATAGGTAAAATCAATACGAGTACACTATAAATACCATAATATGAAATAAAACATAATACAAAAAAACTTTTAAAGGTATACATAGAATTCGGTACCAGTACCCGTTTTTACCCGTACCCGTACCCGTACCAATACCGAAAGTACCGAATACCAAAATCAATAAAACTGGGTACCGATACATGTACCAAATACCTAAAATCGGTACGGGTACAGGTACGGGTACGGGTACGGGTACGGTACGGGTACGAGTACGGGTATTTGGGAAAAAAAGCCCATCCCTATGCACGACGTCAGCTAAGTCTTGAATCTAAGGCAGTAATTGGCTAATGAAGCACTTGTGATACTTTTGCTAGAGCCTAAGGTTAACGACAAGTTGCAGTTATGAGAGTTCGTTGGGAACTCAAAAACTTAGTGCCCTCAATCGTTCAAAACTGCCGAAACAATTATGACGCAACTGGTGAATTTCGGGACGAAATTCTCTTTCAAGTTGGGGATGATGTGGCACCTGAGGAAATCCACAGTCATCCTGGTCTGTCATTTCACTTTCATGAGACGGCGTATCAAATTTCGGGACGAAATTTCTTTCAAGTTGGGGATGATGTGACAACCCGAAATCTCAAGGTTCTTTTCTATGTATAACTTGCTGCCACGATTCATTTTGTGTCGTAACATGAGTGCGATATGGGAATGATTGAAATAGTTATTATGTTTGGACTGATAAGTGAGAGGTTAGATGTTTAGTAGTAACATAACTCGAAGCATGGAACTGACAATGATTTCAAGCAATAAAGTCTTATTGGGCCGCTTGAATGTTATGATTCTCACATGGGCTACCATTAACTATTATTCACATGCAAACATTGAATTAATACAATTGATGAGTTCTTGAGTTGACTATGGAGCCGCCAAAACAAAATTTGACAACTAACCTTCACGTGATGATCTATGACTAAATTGTGCCAACATGTTTGACTAGAACAAAATTGTATCAAATGCTATTGGACCGATAGCTCTAGAATGATTATTATATTAAGTTGCACACTTATTTCTTTGTTTGGGTTTTAAAGGCCCAGCACTCCTCAAGCTCTAAAACCGAGCCCAATCCAGCATGTGGGTATTTCACGCACACAATCTTGTGCACGGCACCCATATTCTCGAGACACACACAAGGCAACAACCCTAATTCCCTCTAACGATCGGTGGCAGCCCATCTCCTCTCTCTCGAAGTCTCCTCATCTTGCCGCAAGCAATCCAGTTTGCATCGTGTATCTCGGTTAGTCTACTATTGTAAACTGTTGTGTACTTTCTTGATGGGTAAATGCATCGATTGTGACTTGGACTTTTGGTGTGATGTTATGTCTTGCATGTGTGAGTATAATCTGGATAAACACTAGTAATAGGTACGATCAGAGTGTGACTTTGAGTTGTTTATAGATTGTTTCATGTTGAATGAATAAAGGAATGTTGTTAGTTAATTAACATGGTGTGCTAATAAGAAAACTATGAAGAATCGGCTAGGATGATTAATCACGAAACCGGGATCTGTGATGATGTTAGTATAAGATTTAGGATGCATGTTAGGGTTGGTGATCATGTTGAAACAGTGAGTGATGAATCTGACTGGGTGATTCGATTCCGATGTCGATAACTAGGCTACAAGCAGGATTAGAATTCGATTAGTTATCATGATAATAATAATTGTTGTGCTAGGTGTATAGATTATTGGATGATATGTGGTCTGCACATGTTATCAGTTGGGGTCCGAACATATACCCTTTTAAATTAATTCCGCATATACATTTATATTGGAGTTCAGATGTAATGGAGTTATGTACTGACACCACATATCAATGTCCTCATTGGATGATTATTATAAATGCATCAGAACTTAGTGGAGGAGTATATTGTGTCCAAAAATTGTTATTGGTATGAATTCCATGAAGTTATTCTATTGGTCAGATGACCTTGAAATTTAATAAGAGTCTGATGAGATGATGTTTGTTTGTTAGGCTAGAGGGTATGGGGTACGTCCTCCATGCGTCGAGGACCGGCACCGTAGAGCACACCATCCCCCGGGATGGCTAGTTTAAGGAATTAAATTATAAATTCATGAATTAAATCTTGATGTTAGAACATGTGATATAAAAGTCTGTACATAAGTTATTAAAAAGCGCAGTTCTAAAAGTTATTCACATATGATTGTTTATTGGTCCACACCTAACTGTCAACCCATTTTGTCCATACTTCGTTTTATTAATAGTTAGTTTGAGGTGTGGATACATGTATGCAATTGGGTATACAATTTTAAGCGGCCGAAGTTATAATTAATGGCCATTAAATTTGTGTTATTGAAAAACCAAATGTGAAGTTAGTGGTCATAATGATTAGGGCCATGATGATATGCTAGCAATGTAATTTAATAAATATGTTTTTATTTTCTCTTACACACTGCTTTTAACCGTCAAGTGTTGTTTGCAAATCAATCCTTTAGGGTGAGAGGGGCACTCCCGTAAGAGGGGAGTCCCCTCTCTTACACACCACCAATCCTCGTGTGCCACGTCAACTCCCCTCTTAAACTCCCCTAACACCCCATTTTGATAGCGGCACTCCCCTCTTAGTTTTTATTTAAAAAAAAAAAAAAATCAATGATTGGTTGACATTAAGGCTGGCCCCACCACATTTCTCCTCCCTCAAGCGGTGACTCCACACCGAAACCTATCACCGATTCGGGTCCCCGCTTGGATGGCGGCGGTGTTCCCGATCGGTGACTAGGCTCACCGAACCACTCCCCGAAGAACGCCCCGTGCACCCTTATGCTTTAGTGGGAATGTTAGGTGACTGTTTTGAGCATGAATATATCACGCCCATTTGAACACTATTGTTTGGACACTTGGGGTAATGTGAAACCCTACTCGTATACTCACTCACATGATAATGTATTCGTGTAATGGAACTAGCACCTATTTTAACGTTAGAAGCACATTAATACAAACCGAGCAAACTAAGGTGAGTTCATCTCTTGAGCATGTGTCCCGGTGGTTGGGACAGTCTTTGGGTATCCCGGGGGATGGATAAGTCTTTTGGGTAAAACTGGGATGTTGGATAATAATCTCACCCTATCATTCTTAAGTCCCATCTTTTGTGTTACCGGGGAGGTAACGCGTATTAGTTGGTAGCGCTACTTAGGTTTGACACCTTCACACCGTACCGGGGAGGACGGTTGTGAACTAATGACCCAGTCATGCCCAGTGTTGTGATAGGAACACTGGGGAACGGGCAAAACATACATCAGGAGCCGTCTTGTTCAGTATCGAGATATTATCAACATTACTTTTGGAATTAAATTCAATGGATTAACTAAACACTTGGTAACTAACGTTTTCGTAAAACTATGAACTCACCAGCGTTGTCTGATACACGTGTGTGCATGCTCGCAGGTTATTGATACATGTGGACGTGGAACTTGCTGTCTGGGATGCTGGAGTGGTCATGGGTCGAGGAACATGGAAACTTGAAACGAGACTAACTGATTTCATACACTTGGGTTTGGTTTGTATTATGCTTCCGCTAAACACAACGAGTTATAAATATGATTGTAACACTTTATCTTAATGAATGAAAGTTTTTATTAGAAATCTCGTTATGAGTTCAACGTGATTAGTGGCTAGATCCTGGTACGTCACACGTCCCGCGGTATTCCCGCATGTGGTATTTTAGGGGTGTGACAGATATCCTGGTCAGGATACTGCTACACAACTTAAAAATTCAAATTACTCAGATAAAATTTCAAAAGATAAAAAAGGAGAGATCATACCAAAGGCTCTTAGAGAGTTGATTCTAATCTTCCATCGCATGGATGTCCCCAATGTACATTTTGAAATTTGAGTCCATCCTTTGAATTGTATTAAGGAGTATGTCCCCTGTGTTCAGCATATCCGAAGACTTAGGAATTTCTCAATGTAAACACAACCTTATTTTGTCCTTAGACTTTAGTTTTTCTGGGGATAGACCCTTAATATCCTGGGGATCAACCCTGATTTTCACGCGCTACAGGCGGGAGTGTATAAACTCCAAGACTTAGAAAGGTGAAAACCTTTAAACCTTAGAGAGTATGAAAATACCCTTTCGTGAGAGAAGGTGATCAATCCTCATATACCTTAAGGATCCAGGATATAGCCAATAATAACGAAATTGTCAGCCACTTTTACATGGACTGGTCCCGCTATCTTGAATTATCCCTGGATAACTTGCACTCCAGGCGGGGTGTTTAAACCCAATTCGAGAGAAAGGTGAATACCTTTAAACCTTTGAAGGGATAAGGATCCCTTAAATGTGAGAGGGGGGGGGGGGCAATCCTCTAATCTTTCGGTTTATCTTGAGCATATATCCTGGAGTGATATCCTGAAGCATATCCTACAAAACACCTTCAAACTAAGGTGGGTGTTAGCTTGGCTAACACCCCTCCGATGCTTAAGTTAGTATTGGGTTCAAGAGAATAAATAAATTCAAACATATTTAAAAGAGATAGAATTCATACCATCCTGAGTTAGAAATTAAATTCTAAACTCACTTGAAATAGAGCTTAAGGTGTATAGTATTCCAGGATCTTGATAGCATATCCCCTTCCATATTCTTGAGTCGGTATACTCCTTTCCCAGATTCTGATTCAACCTCATATGGTCCTTCCCACTTTGGAGCTAACTTTCTATCGGCAGGATTAGTAGTATTCTGAAAAGCCTTTCTTAACACCCAATCTCCAACTTGAAACCTTCTAGTCCTTATATTCTTGTTATATGCTCTGGATATCCTCTGTTGATATGCTGCCATCCTTAGCTTTGCCGCATCTCTTGTCTCATCCACAGTGTCCAATTTTTGGCACAGAGCTTCAGGATTCTGCTCAGGATCCCGAAGATTAGATCTTGCTGTAGGTATCACCATTTCTGTTGGGATCACCGCTTCTGCTCCAAATACTAAGGAGAATGGAGTTTGGCCAGTTGCACTCTTTATTTTTGTTCTATCAGCCCATAAAACAAAGGGTAATCCTTCTGCCCATCTTCCTTTCTTAGCTCCTAGTCTCTTCTTCAAATTGTTGACAATTATCTTGTTCGAGGATTCTGCTTGTCCATTTGCTTGAGGATGTACTGGAGTAGATGTGATCATTTTGATTCCCCAACTCTTGCAAAAATCAGTAGTCCTCTTGCTTATAAACTGAGAGCCATTGTCACAAATTATATCGGCTGGTACCCCAAACCTGGTCAGGATATTCCTTTTTATGAAAGATACTACTTCTTGGTCTCTGACTTGAACAAATGCCTCAGCTTCAACCCATTTAGAGAAATAATCCGTCATTTCTAGCATAAAGACCTTTCCTCCTGGAGCTTTGGGCAATTTTCCTACTATGTCCATCCCCCACTTCATGAATGGCCAAGGGGAAGCAATAGGATATAGTGGTTCAGCAGGTTGATGTAATATATTACTGTGCCTTTGACATGCATCACATCTTCGAGCATATTCTACAGCATCTCTCCTCATCGTCGTCCAATAGTATCATGTACTTAACACCTTTGAGAATAATGATCTGCCCCCAGTATGGTTACCACAATCCCCTTCGTGTATATCCTGAAGCACTTCTTTAGTTTCGGGATCCTCCAAGAACCTCAGGTATGGTCCTGCAAGAGATTTCTTGTACAAAACACCATTTATAATAATGAATCGTGATACCTTCATTCTAAAGGCCTTAGGATTCTCATCCTTTGGGATGTGTCCTTCCTTGAGATATTTCATGATCGGAGTCGTCCAAGACTTAGGATCCTCATCAGGATCTTGACCAGGATCCTGAATACTTATTACCTCCTTATCCTGAGATTTGAAAAGATCCACTGCAGGATATAGGATGTGAAGTATTGCTATTTGGGTTCCTTCCGGTATCCTGACTGATGATCCTAGATTTTCCAAGGCATCTGCTTTAGCATTATCCTCTCTTGGTACCTGTTCAAGTGTAAAAACATCGAAATATCCTGCCAATTTTTTGAGAATTTCGAGATACTCGATTAACTTCTCACCTTTAACTGCGTAGGATCCATTAAAATGATTAGTAATTAACAAGGAATCAACAAATACTTGCAAACTCCTAATATTCATATTCCTGGCCAATTCTAATACTGCCATCAAAGCTTCATATTCTGCTTCATTATTAGTGGCAGGAAATTCACACCTAATGGTCTGGGGTAATATGTCCCCTTGTGGAGATTTTAGTAGTATACACAATCCTACACCTCTAACATTAGATGCACCATCAGTATATAATGTCCAGGATTCTGAGGCTTCTTCTAGTTGTTGTACTTCTAGGTCTACTTCATTTTGAATATCACTACTGAAATCAGCCACAAAGTCAGCTAGAGCCTGAGACTTTATGGCATTTCTAGGTTCATATACTAGATCATAGGCACTTAATTTTACTGACCACTTAGCCATTCTAGCTGACATCTCAGGCTTCCTAAGCACATTTTTAACAGGATAATTAGTTTTAACATGAATCCTATGTGTCTCAAAGTAATGTCTAAGCTTTGTTGATGCCATAACTAGAGCCAATATTAATTTTTCTAAATGAGAATATCTAGTTTCAGCATCTAATAGACTTTTACTAACATAATAGACAGGACACTGATGACCTTCATGATCCTTTACAAGAACAGCACTTACTGCATTCCCTGATACTGCAAGATACATGTATAATGGTTCACCATCGTCGGGCTTCATCAGTAGAGGCGCAGTTGAAAGATACTGCTTCAACTCCTGCAAGGCTGCTTCATGCTTTTCTCCCCATTCAAATTTCTTATTCTTCTTCAGGATATTGTAGAATTCCTTGCATTTTTCCGAGGATCTTGATATAAATCTGTTTAATGCTGCTACTCGTCCCGTCAATCTTTGTACATCTTTCATGTTGGAAGGTGACTTGATATCCAAGATGGCTTTGATCTGTTCCGGGCTTGCTTCTATCCCTCTTTTAGTCACCATATATCCTAAAAACTTTCCTACCCCCACTCCAAAATGGCACTTGGCAGGATTTAGATTCATGTTATACTGATCCAGGATATCGAATGCTCCTTTAATATCCTGGAGGTGATCCTCAGCTTTCTTAGATTTCACTACCATGTCATCAATGTACACCTCCATGGTGTCCCCCAGTTTGTCTTTAAACATCATGTTCACCAATCTTTGGTACGTTGCACCTGCATTTTTCAAACCAAAAGGCATAACAGTATAACAATAAATACCTGTTGGTGTCATAAAAGAAGTATCCTCTTGGTCTGAAGGTTCCATTTGGATCTGCTGGAATCCTGAGGATGCATCCATGAAGGTTAACATCTCATGACCGGAAGTTGCATCCACCTTTGAGTCTATATGAGGTAGAGGGAATGGGTCTTTAGGACATGCTTTGTTCAAGTCTGTGTAATCACACAAACTCTCCATTTCCCATTCTTCTTTTGAACCACGACCACGTTTGCTAGCCAGTTTGGAAATTTGACCTCCCTGGTCATTTTGGACTTCAATAATCTTTCGACTTCCTCTTGAATAATTGTATTTCGTTCAGGAGCAAACTTCCTTCTCTTTTGCTGAACAGGCTTGAATGACCTGTCAATTCCAAGCTTGTGAGTGATAATATCTTTGGAAATACCTGTCATATCCTCATGCTTCCATGCAAATGTTGACATCCTGCATTTCAAAAAGTTAGTTAACTGATCCTCAATATCCTGAGGGATATTGGTTCCTACGAGCACCGAGATATCTGGATTATCCTGATCCAGGATAACTTTCTTAACATCCTGCTCTGAAGCCTCACGATATCCTAGGCTCGTATCTTTAATTGCTATGTTGCATTGGGCTTGGTTGAGGATTTCATTGAGGATGAATAACATTCCTTTGCCTCCTGTTGATCACTTTCTACCTTGACAACCCCCCAAGGGGTAGGGATCTTGATACACTGATGATAGGTTGATGGCACAGCTTTCATATCATGGATCCATGGCCTACCCAATATAATATTGTAGCAAGATAAGGAATCCATGACACAGAAGCGTTGCATTGAGTTAACCCCTTCAACATATACTGGCAAATTTATTTCTCCCACAGTATTCCTGGCCTCTCCACTGAACCCAACAAGTACAGTGGACTTTGAAGTGATATCCATCAGGGATACATTCATCATCTTCAATGTTTCTAGCTGAATTATGTTGACGGAGCTGCCATTATCCACCAGTATCCTGCGCACAAAATGATTAGCAACATATAAAGTTATTACCAAAGCATCATGATGAGGATCCTGGACAGTATCCCTGTCATCACTGTCGAACGTGATCACTTTATCAGTTGTAAGGATTGTCATCCTGGTTGGCTTATCTCCCCTCTCTGCCTTAGCCTCCTTTGCGATCTCTTCGCTGCGGAGTATGAAGTTCCACAAATGTCGGATCCTCCTGAAATAAAGTTGATTATCTTGGCATCTGCAGGAGGCGATGCCGCTCGTTCAGGATCCTTCTCAATATCCTGACCCTTATTCTTCTTTCTTCCCAGAAGATCCTTCAGATATCCTTTGCTCAGCAGATAGCTTATTTCTTTCCTTAGGGCAATGCAATCTTCCGTAACATGTCCAAAATCCTCATGGAAGGCACACCATTTGGATTTATCCTTCCAATCGGCTTTTTGTTGGTTCTTCCTAGGTCACCTTGCTTTGTCTCCCAAACCCTGCATAGCATACATTAGTTAAGGTATATTAACAGAAAAACAATATTCTGACAATTCAGGATACTCCTCAGGATCCTCGTCTTCAACAACATTCACTTTCTTGCCGTCATTCCTGCCATATGGCTTAGAACGATATGGCTTGTACGAGGATTCTGACTTCCTGTTGGTTGATTCATAGGTTGAAGATGAATTCATCCTCTCTTGCATCTTTTTGTCATCCTCCAGTCGAATATATCTTAGAGCTCTGTTCCGAGCTTCATCCAGGTTCCTGCATGGATTCATTACAAGATCCTGGTAAAATTTAGAATCTTTTTGCAATCCCATCTTGAAAGCCTGCACAGCTGTTGCAACATCAAGATGTGGGATATCTAAGGATTCCCGGCTAAACTTGTTCACATAATCTCTTAAGGATTCCTGAGGTCCTTGAGTTATCCTGTAGAGATCACTGGTTAGTTTTTCAAAACTTCGACTGCAAGAAAATTGACTATTAAATAAATTGACTAAGTGAGCAAATGATGTAATTGAATGAGGCGGAACATTTATGAGCCATTTTAAGGCTGATCCTGTTAAAGTAGAGCCAAAACCCTTGCAGAGGCAAGCTTCCTTGAGATCCGGAGGGATAGGGTTAATTTCCATCCTTTCCCTATACTGAGCAATATGCTCTTCAGGATCCGTGGTCCCGTCATAGAGCTTCATGTTGGGGGTTTGAAATCTCTTTGGGATTTCAAGATCACATATAGGATATGCAAATCGAGATATCTTGTGGCTATCCTGGGATACTTCCGAGATTGGCTGGACTACCTCGGGTACATTAGATATCATGTCCTTTAACTTCTAAAGCTCCCTGGAAAGTGCTGATGTCATACCTGCATCCTGCAAAGATCCAATACCATTAGTACCAAGAGTATTAGTATTATTAGACACATTACCAGTCTGAGGATTCTGGCCATATCCTAAAACATATCCTGAACCTCTCACAGTTGACACCCTGACCGAAGAGGGTATCTCAGGAATATGACTCTGGGAATGGCTGGGCACAATATTCCCCCCTGTTATCCTCAGTATATGCTGCCGAACTGAAGTTCAAAGCTCTGGGCTGCAAGGGAGTGACAGTATCCTCAGCGGGCCTACTTGAGCTGGATTTAGTTGGTCTCCTGTTGTTGCTTCATCTGATCCTGTATATAACCAAATAAAGTTAGAATTTCATCATTAGAGGCCAAAACAGGAGCAGATCCCTGAACATTTCGAGTTGGGATAATATCCTGAGGCTGTGAAGAGGCTTGTGTCCTTGGAGGAGGTGGTGGAAGCACCGATCCAATTGTTGCAGAGGTTGTAACAGACATGGTAGAAGAGCTCATGTTTGATCTTGAGGCCATCGAAAATAGTGTAGCAAAAAGTTTTGAAAACAGAAAACCAAGTAAGGATTTTAAGAAAGCTTTTAGTAGAAATAGCACCACTCGCCCCATGGTGGGCGCCAGGTTGTTTTGGTAAAAAATTAGCTAAGCAATTAGTGATCAAATTAGTTAAGTGAGGTAGTGTGCTAAGAATGTGTATCGAAAATATCCTGATTTAGTTGTTTGCAAAAGACAGTTTTCAGGATATAGCTCAGGATATCAAGCTATATCTATGATCAAACAATGAGCAAAAAGTAAAGGGTGACACGAGATGTATGAGGAAAGCCCTTGATCAATCTATATCTCCGGCACAAAACCTCGGGAGCTGACAATCACAGCTGCCTTATTCTTCTTATTACTTCAAATGTCAGGATACAGTGCAGGATATTGACCAGATCGCTACTGAGTGTTACAATGTTTTTCAGAAAGTGAGAGTTGCGAGAGAAAGTATGAGAGCTCGAGAGTAGTGAGTGTGATGTCCTATTTGATCTGGTTTATCCATCTATTTATAGCTAAAAAATACAAACAAAATCTCCTATAATTGTGGGATGCCAGCGAATATTCCCTAGTTAACGTTGGAGACCAAGTAAAGCGGCCTCAACGTTCCTCTTCGAATAACCTAGACCGAGTCTTCAGGGGAAGAGGTCTTCGTGACCGTTGTGGACTTGTACTCGTACTCCCTGCATATAATTCGTTAGTGACCCTCAGGATACCACATCAGGATGTTACCAATATCCTGAGTCAGCATCCTGAGTATGAATATTTATCATATAATCAAGATATAATTCAAGATATTATCCAGGATATGGGCTCAGAATTTCACCCATAACAGGGACTAAAGGTGAAAATATGCAAACCACAGGGACTATCCGAGCATTTTTACATGTGAGAGAAAATTGAAAAGCAACATAAACTGAGTAATGAAAAAATCGGAACACTTGGTCTAATCTGATACATGGAGCACATTGGTCCAAATACTCCATGTTTAGGTTTCTATTAATTGTTCATGTAAACCTCAAAAATGATATCACTATTAAAACTTAAAGCAACACATTTAAATTAGATGCACAGAGGAAAAAGAAAGTCTCTCTAGAAACGAAAAGTCGCCGAAAAAAAGAAACTTTTCCGACCGTCGTCGGGGGCTCGACGAAGAGGAGATAATTCGGGTTAGTGTTCGAGGTCGCTGATATTTGGCTTGACCTTTCACCCTAACCTGATTTTCAAATCTTCCATTTGTCTGTCCGGGGCCGGTTCCGACGAAGCAAGCGTAGGTTGGTAGGGAACAAATCGTTGGCGGCTCGACGAAGAGGATGATCTTGGAATAGCGTGTGAGGTCTGACTTGTAATCACATACTGGTTGTGATTCTGACGTGACCTTCCACTCTATTTTGATTTCTTTCGATTCCATTCGCTGTCTAGGTTGTGTTTCCCTAGGATTCCGATATGGAAAGGAGAGGAAGGGGAGGCATAGAGACACGTAGATGGAAGATAAAAGAAAAAGCGGCAGAAAACAATAACCAAACAGAAGAAGATGAAGAATGGGAGAAGGTGAAGAAGAAGAAAGGCAAGGGAAAGATTGATGATGAACCAAGTACTACAATATTCATAGCAAACTTACCAGAAGACATCTCCAGAAAAGAAATTTGGCTAGAATGTAGGAGATGTGGAAATATTACGGACGTATACCTACCTTTCAAAAAAGACTTGAAAGGTAAAAGGTTTGCGTTTGTCAGATTCAATAAGTTTCGGGATTTGGAGAAATTGATTCAAGCACTAAACAATGTATGGATTGGGGAGAAAAAGCTAAAGGCTAATCTTTCTAAATTCGAAAGAGAAGAAATCTATGACGGGAGAGGAGGTAGGAAAGAATATGGAAAACAAGGAGGTACGTTAAAAAACATGCAATGGGCAAAAAGACAAGAAAATCTGAATGGGAATAATGTGAACCAGAGATTGGTCATAAACACATGACAGTATGATGGTAATAATGTTGGAAAAGGTAGGACATATTTGGATGTAGTGAAAGGAATTAGGAGACAGGATCAAGCTGTATCAGTTGTTCTACCGGAGGACAGTATGAATGACATGGGCGACTGGAACAAGAGAACATTTATGTTGGAAGCAAAGTCAATGGAGAATCTATGCAGATCAAAAATAATATTAAGTGGTATATGCTCAAATACTATGCAGGTGAGGTATGCAGGAGAACTGAGTATTTTGGTCACAGTGGGATCACAGATGGTCGCTGAGGAATTCATGACAACATACAAACAACAGATTGAGGAATTCTTCCTAGATGTAACGCTCTGGAAGGAAGATATGATCCGATACGAAAGACTCGCTTGGATTTGGGTTTGTGGAGTTCCGATCAGCCTCAGGAAGAAGGAAACTTTCACTGTTATCGGAGGATATCTTGGTAAAGTGGTAAAAGAGGCAGATGCTAATATGGAGGATAATAATCTTACGAGCGCCCATCTTGGTGTCATAGTAAAGACAGGGAAAGTGTTCAATGATGAAATCTTGGTACAGTATAAAACTACAACATTCAAATGTTGGGTTTCTGAGGTCTCAGGCAATTGGGCACCTAAATTTGTTAATGATGAATCACCGTTCATAAACACTCCGGACGAAGTAAACTCAGTACTTGGTGAAAATGAAGAATCGATGCAGGAGGATGATTGGAATACAAACAGATTTCCAGACGGCGATAGCGGCGGAATTCCGACGGAGGGGGAAGATGGATCGGAGAAGACGGAGGGACAAGAAAATGAAAAGTCACGTGGGAAAGAGAGTGAAGGTGTAGCGGCATTAAATGTTGGTGGGAACTGGCATGAACTCTTTGCTGAGCATATGGGGAATGATAGGATGAAGGAATCTCTTTACCCAAGAAATTCTGGAAGTATTGACCTTAATGGAAGTAATAGTGGGACCGACAGAATTTTTAATTTTAATTCAAATTCAAACAATATGAGTAAAGGGACACAAGATGGGCCGAACATGGAGTATAGTAATGGTAGTAGGCCCAGTACAAACGAAATAGTAGAAGAGTTAAATGGGAGTGAGGCGGATGATGATGACCCATTTGAGTTAAATGAGATTATTTGGGGGAAAGGCAATTAGGCATTAAAAAGGAAAAAAGGGGCTTCTTCTTTTACTTTCACCAGACAAAACAAAATAGCCAACAAAAGAATTAGGACAGAAGATGGTGCCACAGATGTTGGGGGAGCTTTAGACGATGACGTATTGGACTCTATTGATCATGGATTCGATTTAAATAAAGATCCAAACGATGAAGTTAACATTGAAGCAGAAGCTACGATAAAAATGGGGAAGATTGTAGGTATCAGGGTGGCGAAACACCGTCGGCTAATAAGAAAAGTTGTCTGGGAGGAATTGGAGTCAGTTGTTGAACCATGAATTATTTGGCCATAAATATAAGAGGTATTAGGGGTATGGAGAAACCTAACTGGATATACAACATAGTCAAAGAAAACAAAATATCGTTCTTATGTATGCAAGAGACACAAGTATCCAGTGTGGATGATGTGACCGTTGGTAGATATTGGGGAAAAGCAGATATGGATTGTGAGACAGTGGACGCTAGGGGCAGATCAGGGGGATTGGTTTCGGTTTGGGACCCAGGAGTCTTTACAAGACAGAATGTGATCAAACATGAATCGTTCCTATTAGTAAGCGGAATACTAGCAGGTAGTAACATTATAATAAACGTAGTTAATGTGTACGCCCCATGTGATGTGGTTAGAAGAAGATCTCTATGGGAAGAACTAAAAGCAATTAAAGACAGTAACAATGGTGGTCTATGGATAATGATCGGAGACTTCAACGAAGTCAGAAGCGAGGAAGAAAGAATGGCATCAAGGTTTGACAGTCAAGGAGCATTAATTTTCAACAACTTCATCGTAGAAACGGGGCTCGTAGAATATCAAATGGGAGGATATAAGTACACGTATATGTCGGAAGATGGGAAGAATCTAAGCAAGATCGACCGTATTCTTGTCTGCGATTCCTTTATGGAGAAATGGCCAGGGGCGAGATTTAAAGCATTAGGGCGATACTTGTCGGATCATTGCCCGATATTACTCTCTTGTGCGAAGGCAGACTTCGGGCCAATACCTTTCAGATTCTACAACAGTTGGTTGGTGATGAAGGACTAGACGGAGTGGTGAAAAATGTTTTGGTTAGACAAGACAACATGTGTAACAGCATGAAGAACTTGGCAAAGGTTCTCAAAAATGTGAAGTTAGAAATAAAAGAATGGAGAAGGAATACAAAAGTACGTGAAGAACTGGAGATAAAGGAGGCGGAAAAAGAAGTGGTGTCAATTGAAAAGATAGCGGAAGAACGGGGTCTAACGACACAAGAGAAGGAGCGAAGAGTAATTGGGATATGGAAGATAAAAAATTGCGAGAGAAAGAGATTGCACGACCTTAAACAAAAAGCAAAATTAAAATGGGTCAAGCTGGGAGATGAGAATTCGAAATTTTTTCACAGAATAATTAATTGCCGGAAAGCGAAGAACAGGATTAATGCCATTAGAGTCGATGGAGTATCAGTGACTGATCCGAAGGTAATAAAGGAGGAAATAAAAAAGAAGTTCTCAACAAGATTCATGGAGCCTCTGAAACAAAGACCTTCACTTGACGGCAAAGGTTTCAAGCACTTACCACGCAAACAAATTAGTATTTTGACATCGGAGTTTTCAAAAGAAGAAATAAAAGAGGCGATATGGGCGTGCGGAAGTGATAGAGCCCCGGGCCCAAACGGGTTCTCCTTCAAGTTCATTAAGAGGTACTGGGATCAACTAGAATCCAATTTTGTAGAAGTTTTTAAAGATTTCCATGATAAAGCATACATTGAAAAAGGGTGTAACGCGTCTTTTATCTCTTTGATACCCAAAGTGAAGGATCCGCAAACAGTGAATGAGTTTAGGCCTATATCTTTGATTGGTGTAATATATAAGGTTATAGCAAAACTAATTGCAACCAGATTAAAGAAGGTTATATACCCTCCGTCGTATCACCGGTACAAACCGCATTTGCAGAAGGTAGATCAATATTTGATGGGCCTTTAATCACAAGTGAAATCACATCTTGGGCAAAAAAGAGCAAGAAAGAAATGTTTTTCTTCAAAGTTAATTTCGAGAAAGCCTACGACTCCATCAACTGGAAATTTCTCATTGCAAGCCTAAAAGCTATGAAGTTCCCTAGTCGTTGGATAAAGTGGATTGGTGCATGCTTAAAGTCCTCATGGGCTTCGGTACTCGTCAGTGGATCGCCGACAACAGAATTCAAACTACAAAGAGGCCTCCGACAAGGTGATCCGCTATCACCGTTCCTCTTTATAATCACAATGGAAGACTTAGAGGTCATCATGAATAGGGCGGTGAAGAGAGAAGCTTATAGAGGTATAAAATTACCTAACGATGGCCCAAGTTTAACTCACCTATGTTACGCAGACGATGTAATCTTTATGGGTGAATGGAGTGAAATGAATGTTCTAAATCTCAATCGCATTTTAAGATGTTTCTTTCTTTGCTCGGGGTTGAAGGTTAACCTACAAAAGTCAAGATTGTATGCTATAGGTGTGGAAGAGGAGGAAATAGAGGATGTAGCAGGAAAGTTAAAGTGTAGTAGAGGAAAACTACCATTTAATTTCCTAGGATTAACCATTGGAGCCAATATGAAAAAAGTGAAGTATTGGAAACCAGTGATTGATAAATTCAATAAAAAAATATCAGCTTGGAAGGCGAACTGTCTATCGTTTGCTGGGAGAATGGTGTTGGCTAAAGCGGTAATGGGGGCATTACCTATTTATTATTTTACCATGTACTTAGCACCAAAGAAGGTTACAAAAACACTTGATGCAATACGTAGAGACTTTACATGGGGTAGAAAAGCTGGCAAACACAAGATAAGGTTGATTGCATGGGGAAGAATGATTAAAGCAAGACAATATGGCGGATTGGGACTTGGAAACTTGAGGATCGCAAATCTTGCATTCATGATAAAATGGTGGTGGAAGTATAAAACAAAACCGGAGGAATTATGGACGAGAGTGATTAAAGCGATTCACGAAAACAAAAGAAGTTACAAATTTTTACCAACTAATAATAATTGTGCAGGGGTTTGGAAAGATATAGCGGCTGCAGGAAAGGAGTTGGAAGACATGGGAGTTTCAGTGACCAATGAACTAACAGTGGAGATGGGGAACGGAAAGACGGTAAAGTTTTGGCTGGACCGATGGTGTGGAGACAGGAATCTCAGAGAAACATACCCGACAATCTTCAAGGTCGCTGAAAATAAACATGCTTACGTTGCGGAAAATGCTACAGTATCACAAGATGAAACTCAATGGTTTATAAGATGTAACCGGCCACTGAACACAAAAGAGGAGTGGGCTCAATGGTCTAAGTTGCTGCAACAGATTAATGACATACAAGTTAAGAAGCACGAAGATAGGTAGGTGTGGAATTCGGATAGTGACGGAACATTTTCGGTCGCTACAATCAGAAACCATTTAAACAAAATTGATGCCAATCATGATGCTGACGAATGGAAGTTCTAGAACAGATGGGCACCACCAAAGGTAAATTATTTTAGTTGGAGAACAGTGTTAGAGAAGATACCGGTGAAGCGAGAATTGGCTAGGAGAGGCATTCCTTTGAGTAGCTCACTGTGTTCAAGATGTGGACTTCAAGAGGAGACTGTAGACCATCTCATATGTGAATGCACGAGATCTCAAAGTTGGGAGAACATATTTATTTGGTTGAAAATTCCTACTGCACATGGAAGTCGGTCTTGCAAGGAGATGTTGGAATTCGGAAATAATTTAAAAGGATCAAGTGAGTGGAAGAAAATCATTAATGTAATATTTCAAGCAACTATTTGGAACATTTGGAAATCACGCAACGACAAAGAATTTGAAGGTTATCTACGAAATGACAAGGAGATAACTGAGATAATAAAGGAGGACAGTTTTATTTGGGTAAAAACAAGGTCGAAAATGTAAAACATTGTGTGGGAGAGATGGGTGGATTTCAATATAAGAGACGTAGTAAGATAGATGTAATGTAAAAGGCGTGTTAGTTTTCTTTTCTTGTATTGTACTGTTATTGGGTTTTTACAGCATATGCTGACCCTGTTCTATCTATCATAGAATCTTACCGTTCAAAAAAAAAATTAAAACTTAAAGAAACTTTTGGTCTGGACAATAATTTATCATCTTTAATTGTAAACAAATGTTAAAAATAATCAAAATACTTTTTTTTGACAATTTGTAAAAAGGGGTTTAATAATAGAATTAAATAATAAGTGCACTTTACATCAATATCGCAGGTAAGCGAGCAACAAGCTGCGCCGCTACCCCTTTCTGAATAGCAAACCCTAGCCTATTAAAGACAAACCCCTGCCCCCCCCCCCCCGTTGATGAGCAACTGTTATGGACAACCTTTTGGACCCTAGTCAACAAACGGATATCTTCTGGAGCTAGGGAGCCAAAGGTGTCGAAGGCGAAGGGGACAAATGCATGTTGGTTATCAGCACATGCTTTAGCGTGTTTATCCACCTTTTTTGATTCTGCTTTCCTTATAGCTTGTCCTGCTACAAACCCGCTTTCCCTTAAACCAGCTAAGGGGGAGACTCCTGTGAGATCCACACAAGCATGTTTCCCTCCCGCCCAGCCAAAGACGAGCAGATCCGCTGGTCTCAGTGTAGATCTCCCTTCCATGGGGTCTGTAAGGAAATTCACAGGGGCCTCCTTCTTCGCAGAAATCCCCGCTCTCCTCAAGATGTCCCCCAAAACATCCCTCACCCAGTCATGCCGATATTTGAAACCAGGGAGCTCCTTACAATGAACAGCATGCTCACCGTATTTATCCATGCAGGCTTTACGGCAGATTGGGCAGGTTTCGTCTTCTGGATACATAGGGATCATCAGCCGGTATTTGAGGATAGCCCTATACTCAACAGCCGACATGCATTGCCCCAGCCCTTCGATCGGGATAACAGTCAAAAAGTCTTGCGCATGGGGGCCTTTCAAGCACTCAATCACCGCCTTCTGGCGGGGAGACAGATCAAATGTTTCTCCCAGACTCTGAGCGATTTTGTCAAATAGAGCATTCGCCAAAGTTTTTTGTGGCTTTGGGGGGGGGGGCGGTGTCCATATTAGAGAAACCGCCAATATCAAAGTCTGGAAGAGAGACACTTAAGTACTCAAGGGCCTGTTGGTAGTCTACGTTAAGCTTAACAACCCCACTGTTCCGAAGGATATGGTCTTGCAATACATACGACTGAGCTCTAGACGCCACAAAAGCATAAACTCCAACCTCCCGAGCCGAGAGGAGGCCCAAACCACCCAAACGCATCGGCAAAGATGCCAAACGCCACTGAAGGTCACCAAAGTAGGACCCCCCGCAAACAACAATGTCTTCGATAGCCTCTCGGAGACCATCGTCAAAACAGGATACTGCATTTGCCATCAAGTGGGGTTGGCAGGTCCGCAGCCCAAATAGTAACTTAGCTACCCCCATGCATGACCTTAAAAGAAGAAGCTCGCACTGAGGGTCCTGGAGGCAGGGCAAGAGTTTCATAAGGTCAACCGCTGTCGATGCCCGCCGCCCAGCTAATTCCCCGATAAAAGCAGAATCTCGGCTAACCGCCCCCCCAAGGAGCTTAACCCCCCTCTCAGGTCTACCTATCCCTCTCGGGAAAAGGCCGTCCTGAACCTTGAGACCGTCACACGATGGCCAGGAGCACTGTAACCTCCCCTTCAGTGTAGCTAAATATTTGTTCTTTTATATATATATGGTACGGGATCAGAAGAAAACGCCCTAAAGTGTGAGAACGGTGAGAACACATCCTGATGGAACACGTGGCGCGGATGTAATCAGGGTCTGAGGGGTTTTTTTGTCTTTTCAATATTCTTTTTTTCCCGAGTTCCTGCGTCACATGCTACTTCAGTTTTGGCGTCTAAGATAATTTTGGCGTTAACTAGATTCGTTAATTACTTGGCGTTTTACTTTTTTTAGATCTGTCTCATTGTATTTGTTCTTTTTGTGTCACATAGTTAATTTTTTTAGCGTTATGGCGTTTTCAAGGTCACTTTTTTGGCGTTCGTGGCGTTTGTTAATAATTGATTACCATTGATTAATATTTTATAAGATTACAATAATACGAAATTAAAATAAACTAATAGTCTTCTGTGGATGAGATTACATCAGAGTTGTACCCATCGATTTGTTCCTCACTTTCTTCAGATTCAACATCATCAAGTTTTAGATTGTTGTACCCATCGATTTGTTCCTCACTTTCTTCAGATTCATCATCATCAAGTTTTAGATTGGCGTATAACGCCATCATTTCATCTCTTCTTTGTCGCAGCCTATACTTGAATATCATTGCAACCCTGGACTTTGCACCGTTCAAATGTACTAAATCACAGAGTTGTTCAAGCAGATGTAGCCTCTCTGTCTTCAACATTTCCCCCATCGGCAATGAATATTTCACCCCGTGTTGATAAGTCACTTCAACCATTTCTACTTCTTCATGCACCACCCAACTGCTAACTGTTGGTAGAGGAGTATCGTCAATATCATCATCATCTTCTGCCTGAAATTTTCTCTCGAATCTTCTTATTACTGTTCGAGTTCTTTCACAATCGTTGGCCCTTGGAACCCCAAAGGCCAGAATATCCCTCTGAACCCCTTCAGACATACCAAGTATGGCTTTGATTGTCCTTACTTTCACCCTTCTCCTATCAGAGAACTTTAGGATGAATCGTCTCTCCGACCTTTCAAACCTCCATGCAATAACCTTAGCCATTTTTTTAGTTTTTGGCGTTTTGGACAATATGTGGCATTTTAGACAATGTTTGGCGTGTTGAGTTGTGTTCTCATGGTCTACTTTTATAGTGACTTTTTTTTCCCGCGCAGTGATAGGTAATTATGGCGTTTTGAAAAAAGATAAATAAATTCAATTCCCCAAGTATTTGGCATTCAATATAATAAATGCTAGTAATTATGTTTCTGTCGTTTAATTTTACTGTTTGCAGTTACTGTGTTTTGTTTCAGATTCTTTTGTTTATGGTTGTAACACGTCCCATCTTTACGGCCGTAATTATGGCGTTTTGTTTTCCAATAGCGTTTAGATAAAGATGGCACTTTTTGTTTTATTCTCTTTGCACATTGTTTTAACCTTTTTTAGATTTATTATAATAGTACTTGTCTAAAGTAATTTTATTATAGTTTGGTAGTTGTGGGGCGTTTTATGGCATCATGGCGTTTCATAAGCATTTGCCCGTTTGGCGTTTTATTATATTTTTCATTACAGAATTAATGTATTGTTGTTCTTAGCTGAAAATTACATAACAAACAACAGAAAAAGAAAATTAAAAAAAAACAAATAGAAGCAATTTATGATCTAAATCTTCAGTGTCATCAGTCTCTTTCTTCTTTTGAAACTACAAGAACTGTCACAAATAAATGGCGTTTTGGGTTTGGCATGGTTTTTTTTCTTGTTCGTGTGTTGAAGTGGGTTTGTGGATGTTGAAGACATAGACCGACTCCGTGTGGGTGGATGCTATTTGCCCGTCAACTTCATTATCATCATCGAGGCCAAAGTGGGATCGGTCTTTTCTCCCCACACCTAACAAACCATTCAGCGAAACTTCATGCAGAACATTACTGAGTATCAAAGAAAAGATGTTTGCCATCGTTGATTTCTCTCAACTTTTGGTCCTTTATAGTGAGTGGTATTTAGGAACCATTATGTTTTTGTGTGTTTTTTGGTGTGATAAACGGAAGGTGGTGAGACGTTTCTATTTATAGGATTTTTTTGACTCGTAGTTTAGGCGGGATATTATTTTATAACAATAAATGCAATTAACATTTATCCGGATGTAAGGCTTGGCGTTTATATATTATGGCGTTTTACATTTTATGGCGTTTTTGTAGCCTAAGACCTTAAATAAAAATACAGAAAAAAACTACGCAGTGATAAAATTGGCGTTTTGTATTTACTTGTCGTTTTATATTTCAATGGCGTTTTATGTAAGAAAGGATGTTTTACCTTTTTACCCTTAATGAAGCGCGTCCACGTAATAAAATTTACGTTATTTACGAAAACGCCACCGCGCCAATCTAGTCCATAGATTGTTTTGATCGGACGATCCATAACCGTTCTCACTGTTATCACACTTTTCACGGTTTTCTCTAAATCCTGACCTTATATATATAGGGGAATGATCTACTAAAAAGTGGATTTTGCCTATATATATATATATAGAGAGAGAGAGAAAAAGTATATCGTACATTACGGCTTAACGTACTTCACGTACAACAACGTGCGTGATTTGTTCTATAACATGCGTGATTAAGGTTTTCAATATGCGTGATTATTGTGTTTCAACATGCGTGATTTTGAATTTTTGAGTTATAACGTGCGTGATTTTAAAATGAACGTGCGTAATTACCTGTCGTACGTGATGTACGTTAAGGCGTAATGTACGTTAACCTTCCTCTATATATATATATATATATATAGGGAGAGGATCATGAGAAAACTACATCTAAATGAGAAAACTAGAAAACTAACTAAAAAAGCTAAAAAACATACCAATTTTTTTTACAATTTTAAATAAAAAAATCGCCATTTTTATATATAAAAAAATTTCAAATTTTTTTTTGTTGTACTGCACATGTGCATTATATGTGTACTACACATATGCACTATATCGGTAATAGTGCACATGTGCAATACAACAAAAAAAAATCTTTTTTAGTTTTTTTTTGAAAAATTTTTTTCATGCATAAAATATAGCGATTTTTTATAAAAAAAATGTAAAAAAAAATTGGTATGTTTTTTAGGCTTTTTTAGTTAGTTTTTTGGTTTTCTCATTTAAACTAGTTTTCTCATGATCCATCCCCTATATATATGAGAGGATCATGAGAAAAAACTACATATAAATGAGAAAACTAGAAAACTAACTAAAAAAGCCTAAAAAACATACCAAATTTTTGTACAGGTTTTTATAAAAAAATCACTATTTTTTATATATAAAAAAGAGTTAAATGCTCGGTTGGTCCCTGTGGTTTTCAAAAATTGCAGACTTGGTACTAGTGGTTTACTAATTACACGCTTGGTCCCAAAAGTTGTCAAAAATGCACTCGGTTGGTCCCCAGCCCTAACATCAGTTAAATTTCTCAGTTTAGTTAATGTTAAATGACCAAAATACCCTTCACT
This sequence comes from Helianthus tuberosus, assembly GCA_030545235.1. Taxonomy (NCBI): domain Eukaryota; kingdom Viridiplantae; phylum Streptophyta; class Magnoliopsida; order Asterales; family Asteraceae; genus Helianthus; species Helianthus tuberosus. The sequence continues at coordinate 211,717,032 of CM060423.1, forward strand.
TTTTCATCAGCCACTTACACCTCTTTATCCCTTCCTATATTCTTCTCTCTAAACATTATATTCAACATATACACACAAACAAAAACCCAAAACTTTATCATCTTCCTCAAATTAAAGAAAACCCTAAACACTTGCTCATCCTCAACTGATTACCCCCTTTCTTCTTCACCATAACCCTAACTAACCACACAATACACAGATTTGAGCAATGCAGAGATAGAGAGACAAGATGGTGTGGTGTCGGCCACCACTTCTGGCGGCAAGCTTAGCCGACGCACGGCGGTGGTCTTGTGCACGACGAATTCCCACCTGCAAACACCCCCTAACCTCCTATCTTCATCAAAAATCAACCTTGCAGCCCCTCCCCCTCTCGATTTCACTTCCGGCGGACCAACCGGTCAACCATCGGCGGTGGTTTGGGTGTCTCCGATAAACACCCTCAGCGCCTTCATTCTTTCCAGGTTTGTTTTCCAGCTGAAATGATGACGATATCATGAAGATGATGATGTTGATTTATGATGAATGTCCGTTGAAGATGATGGCGGAAGATGACGGTGACGTGGTTGACGGCTGGCCGTCGGAGCCACGCCGGCGGCGACGACAACAGTGGAGTTTATCTCGGGTCAGGTTTGTTCAAAAACATATGGGTTTTGTTCGATTGAGTTTAGGTTCAAGTCAGATTGGTTGTTCAAAAACATGATGTTGATTTATGATGAATGTTCGATGAAGATGATGATGGTGATGAAGATGATGATGGTGGTGAAGATGATGCAGTGGGTTTTTTAATTCTTAATTTTAGGTTTTTAATTGTTCAAGGGTAATATAGTCATTTCACATATAGTTAACTGAGAAATTTAACTGATGTTAGGGCTGGGGTGTAACACCCTTGTTATTATTTAACGTTTATCGTATAATTTAAACTCATAATCATGTAATTATAGTCACAATTATACTGAAAATACGGGTTTGTTAAAAACTTTTACAATTTAAGGTGATACATCGTAATGTGGTTTAGTTCATCGTCTTAGAATAACGGCGAAACTACATTTGCGGAAGCTTTGTTTAACGTGTGTTCGGTTCTTGCTCGATGCTTGATCTTCATCCGGGACCCTCGACATTCACCTGTGATCAAAACCAACTTAAAAGTCAGTTTTGATAATTAAATAACTAATATAATAAGGAAATTAGGAAAATCCAACATTGATATCTTGATCCAAAAACAATATACTTAAATCTGGCCTCCACCGTAACTTACGGTGGTCACCGTAAGTTACGGTGGCCCCTGAATATTAAATTCCCCCACCGTAACTCAGGGGGTAAATACCGTAACACTTTCAGCTCCACCGTAACTTACGGTGGACACCGTAAGTTACGGTGGCCCCTGTAACAGCCCAGTTTTCAGTTTGCCGTTCTTGACACGAAAACTTTCGTATCTTTCAATCCACTTGTCCGTTTGACCTACCGTTTCTTCCTACGTGATTGTAATTTGATTTCCCACCTTATGAAGTTAAATCCAACATCCGTTTTAACAAAATTTCAGACTTTTAAGTCTTCGGCTTATTGCCCTTTTTACCAAGTTTGACCCATTCAACTTTTATCAAACAAACATGTTTATTTGCTCTTTAAACTAATGAAATTCCTAGATTCCACATCTCCTATCGTATTAATCTCAAATCACGGGTTTCTTACTTAATAGAAACCCGTTTACGCTCAAATTCTTATTTTGACCCGTTAAGGGTATTTAAGTACCTTCTAGCTAAAAATCGTTTTCGATTGTTCCTAACCTTACTTTACCACATTTCTTATCATATAATTTTCCGCCACAACTGTAATTATGGTGGGTTTACTATGGTAATTTATATAAACCGAGTTTACCTCTCAACTCATCGTTCTACGGCAAAGACTCAAATAGAGCCATTTAACTAATGTATTACATCTTTCAACTTCTATACTCGTCCTAAGTACTTATCAAATCATAAAGACTCGTTTCCAAACAACCTTTAAGGGTTGTTTGTTCAATTTAGCCTACAAGGGCATTTTTGTCAATTTTAGTCCCTCTTTTACGACGAATGACTCTTAGATGCTTGTTTTACCCAAAATCCGATCTTTTAACTATAATTCTGATTAGAAACCATTATTTTTCTAAAATACCACAATTATAACTTAAATCATTCGGTTTGCCTTTAAGATAACCGAATATCAAATTTTGACTTTGTTTAACTCTTAGAGAGCCTCAAGTTCTAAGTGATGAGTTAAACCATTTTACATACCTGACTCGGATCAATATTTTGACCCGTTTCGATACCTTGCCTTAATAGCCGCTAAGAAATAGCGAGGTATACATCCATTTGATATTCATTCCTATAATCATATAACTCAACAAACCATTAGTCGATATTGTCAAAGGGTGATAATTTCACCTTTTGACCCATTTATCTATTTAGTGATCTTCGTCACTTCAACTAAATACCAATTTCATCTATAATGCTAATTTAAAGTCTACTAGCGAAAATACGTAATCAAGCATAACGTAACGAAACCGTAGTTACGTACCTTTAAAGCACACCTTTTCCGCGTGTATCTCCTCCGGCGTGTCCGCTTGACGTTCCGAATTCCTTGCCTTATGATCCTCTTGACGAGGTGATCATGATTCCATGTTCAGATTTTGATTTCAACTTGGATTGAGCCTTCAATTTGTGGATTTAGTGAATTTTAGGGTTTTGAGGATGAGGGAGGTCGCCCTCTCCTGCTCTTGATCGACCAGACATCCAAATGGGGGTGTTTGGTTTTGTCTTTAATTAAAACTAATAATATAAGTTTCAATTTTAACAACATAGACCCCTCCACTTTTGTTAATCATATAGTTTGGTTATTTTAACCATATTTGTTCTATTATGTCAAGACACCAACTAACTAGGTTAATATTCCTAGTTACTTGGTGGGTCCCGGGAGTTATAACCCGTTTTTATTTTAAGTCCCGTTAACTCGGGCTCTTATAGACTCAATTTCCTTAAAACTTTGATTCGTTTGTATTTAATATTAGGATTTCTTATTTAAATCCAAATATTTACCGGGTTATTTTTACTACTAACGGTACTTTATCCGTCCTTTAGTATTAACGGAGTTTGATTACCAAACCCGTTTTCGGGGTGTTACAAGTCTACCCCCTTAAAGAGGTTTCGTCCTCGAAACCTTTTCTTACATAATTCATTGAGTTTTAACTCAATGTATTTGAGCCGAGAATTCTTTTAAACATTACTTATACTTTTATCCAATTGTTAGTATTACCAGAAAAATATGGTAACATCTTTTTTTTTGTTATTATTCGTCTACATATCTCCTACGACATAGTGCAACTCGAAATAACGTAATCTCGTTATTTCCACTAGTTTAGTTACTTAGCGATATTCATCACTTTCATATACTATCGAATCTTTTATGGATCCGTTATTTTGACCCGTTTAAAGGTCTTTAGTGAAATCTATCACTTTTAGCAACAATTTCCTTTGTTTTCAAATTCATTTATTCGGTTCAGTTATACCGAATCCACCGCTTACAAACAACCAAATTTACTTAAATGACCTTAACCGGTCTCACTAACTAGACTTATTAGTCCAGTTACTTTTTACCGCTCGCTTGGTTATAATGTGATTCCATTTCACATTGCATTTCTTGACCGTGATCGTGTCACGTCATGTTTAATTTATATCAACCATTCATTTTCGAAAAGATCACTTTTCGAATATATCGTCTTGCGCCTATCAGCGTCAAGACTTGAATCTTTCATGCTTACTATTCAATTTCCTATCAGAGTTTATATTTGTAAAAATGTTATTTCTTACTAAAACTGAATTTTAGTCTAACGTTTTTCTCTTTAACTATGTCAATTACTCATATCAAGGAAATTGACAACCCATAATTTATTGTTTTCCGTTCTCGTTTTACGCGGGGAATCGTAACAAGTTCCCTCACCTTACACTATTGACCCGTAGGTTCCTTCACTTAACCTCGTAGGCTATTTCCTTAAGCTTTCATCTCTTTAAGACGAGGCCCTTATGATCCCTTTGCTTCAATTCATGACCCGTGGGTCATTTTGGCCCCGTAGACATTTACACTATTTAATATCCCGTAGGTTATGATTATCCCGTAGATCATCTTTTATTCTAATCTTTATTCCCTTGTCTATTTATACATATATAGCTTTAAAGCATCCTTTGTTATGTTTGGAATCATTTAATTTTGCTTTTGAACTTTAGTTGACCTTGACCGTAGTCTAAGGTTTCATTTGTTTACTTTCGGACTATCCTTTCCGACTTTACGACTTCTAGCGTCGTTTACACGTCGGTTTGTCTTACGCTTACCATTACCCGGTTCATACTTATACTCCTTTACAACCCATTACCCGGGTCCTTCTATCTTATTGTTTTTAGCTTTCCGGTTTCACCGGTTTGCGTTTTCCTATTATATCAAGCGTTATTCCTTAATTGACTCATTTGACTCACTTTGGGTGAATTTTCATCACTTATGAATGTCAAACTTCGTTCTTTATTTGACCCGTCCAACTTTGAAATGGTTGAACGTAATTACCAAAATTTATGTTTGCGAAAATTCTTGTCATCTTTTAGTCATGACTCATATTCCGAGTCTTTTGACTTTCTATTTCGCGTTCCTGTTTCTCAGTCTACGCATGCGTTTAACTTCTTACCCACCAACCGGGTGTTTTACCGAAGTCGTTATTATTGCAATCCTTACGGTTTGCATTATGACTTCATTTCGCTTTTATATTCCTACTTTGTTCTCAAATTTGGTGTTTTACAAAATCGGCCCGTTAAGGGTCATATTTGCATTCTTCGGGTTCGAGTGTAAGCACACCCCTCCCAATTGCATACCTTAATCATTTTACATTATTCTTTGTCCCTTCACTCGGGCTCATCATCCTAATGTAATACGCTTCCGTCACCCGGCTGTGCGTTTACATTATTATCAAATGTTTTGCTCATTTGATTCATTTGGGTACTTTTTTTTTAGTTAGTCCCATTCACCCCACCCTTACTACATCGGACATAAATGTGTCCATCATAAGAAGTTCATGGTACCACGTGTTCACTACTTACTTGGCCAGAGTAAGCGATCAACACCTGGTATACATGACCTTTTTATAATTTTCACATTACACCCCATGTAAGTAATGTCTCTATTTGTTTTTCTTGGAAACAATATCCCGGATAGGTTTTCTATTCAGGTTTTTCCAAGTTTTCAATCTACATATGCAATTTTCAATCTCTACATATTTGTTGCATATTACTATTTATGCAATAATTTAAAACGTGCACCTGATAATGCTTGCTCTAATAGGCTCCCCTTGCCATTAACTTATTCGCAATCGTTGCGCGATTTAGGTCCTTGGTGATCGTGCTCTATTTGTCATACTTTGGACTGTTCCTCTGTCAAATCCATGATTTGTTAAACTCTCACTATCTTCATATGCGAGTGTCCTTCAATCAAAAACATATACAACAGTTAGTAATTTTCAACATTAAAGGATGCCCGTATTATAATACAAGGCTTTTCTACTATACGCATCAACGCGTGTAATTTCGTTGACTATATCTATTCTATATCGTTTTTATTGGTGTAACGTGTATTACACGATAACCATATGTGTTGTTCTCAATACTTTAATCATACTAAACCTTTGATATACATGTACTTACCGGATTTGCGATCAAGCCTCGAACCGAACACCAATCTTTATTAAGAGCATAAGGTTTAAGTCCAAGCATAGTTTTCCCACCATACTTGAATCTCTTAAACCAAGGTTCTGATACCAACTTGTAACACCCTTGTTATTATTTAACGTTTATCATATAATTTAAACTCATAATCATGTAATTATACTCGCAATTATACTGAAAATACGGGTTTGTTAAAAACTTTTACAATTTAAGGTGATACATCGTAATGTGGTTTAGTTCATCGTCTTAGAATAACGGCGAAACTACATTTGCGGAAGCTTTGTTTAACGTGTGTTCGGTTCTTGCTCGATGCTTGATCTTCATCCGGGACCCTCGACATTCACCTGTGATCAAAACCAACTTAAAAGTCAGTTTTGATAATTAAATAACTAATATAATAAGGAAATTAGGAAAATCCAACATTGATATCTTGATCCAAAAACAATATACTTAAATCTGGCCTCCACCGTAACTTACGGTGGTCACCGTAAGTTACGGTGGCCCCTGAATATTAAATTCCCCCACCGTAACTCAGGGGGTAAATACCGTAACACTTTCAGCTCCACCGTAACTTACGGTGGACACCGTAAGTTACGGTGGCCCCTGTAACAGCCCAGTTTTCACTTTGCCGTTCTTGACACGAAAACTTTCGTATCTTTCAATCCACTTGTCCGTTTGACCTACCGTTTCTTCCTACGTGATTGTAATTTGATTTCCCACCTTATGAAGTTAAATCCAACATCCGTTTTAACAAAATTTCAGACTTTTAAGTCTTCGGCTTATTGCCCTTTTTACCAAGTTTGACCCATTCAACTTTTATCAAACAAACATGTTTATTTGCTCTTTAAACTAATGAAATTCCTAGATTCCACATCTCCTATCGTATTAATCTCAAATCACGGGTTTCTTACTTAATAGAAACCCGTTTACGCTCAAATTCTTATTTTGACCCGTTAAGGGTATTTAAGTACCTTCTAGCTAAAAATCGTTTTCGATTGTTCCTAACCTTACTTTACCACATTTCTTATCATATAATTTTCCGCCACAACTGTAATTATGGTGGGTTTACTATGGTAATTTATATAAACCGAGTTTACCTCTCAACTCATCGTTCTACGGCAAAGACTCAAATAGAGCCATTTAACTAATGTATTACATCTTTCAACTTCTATACTCGTCCTAAGTACTTATCAAATCATAAAGACTCGTTTCCAAACAACCTTTAAGGGTTGTTTGTTCAATTTAGCCTACAAGGGCATTTTTGTCAATTTTAGTCCCTCTTTTACGACGAATGACTCTTAGATGCTTGTTTGACCCAAAATCCGATCTTTTAACTATAATTCTGATTAGAAACCATTATTTTTCTAAAATACCACAATTATAACTTAAATCATTCGGTTTGCCTTTAAGATAACCGAATATCAAATTTTGACTTTGTTTAACTCTTAGAGAGCCTCAAGTTCTAAGTGATGAGTTAAACCATTTTACATACCTGACTCGGATCAATATTTTGACCCGTTTCGATACCTTGCCTTAATAGCCGCTAAGAAATAGCGAGGTATACATCCATTTGATATTCATTCCTATAATCATATAACTCAACAAACCATTAGTCGATATTGTCAAAAGGTGATAATTTCACTTTTTGACCCATTTATCTATTTAGTGATCTTCGTCACTTCAACTAAATACCAATTTCATCTATAATTCTAATTTAAAGTCTACTAGCGAAAATACATAATCAAGCATAACGTAACGAAACCGTAGTTACGTACCTTTAAAGCACACCTTTTCCGCGTGTATCTCCTCCGGCGTGTCCGCTTGACGTTCCGAATTCCTTGCCTTATGATCCTCTTGACGAGGTGATCACGATTCCATGTTCAGATTTTGATTTCAACTTGGATTGAGCCTTCAATTTGTGGGTTTAGTGAATTTTAGGGTTTTGAGGATGAGGGAGGTCGCCCTCTCCTGCTCTTGAATGACCAGACATCCAAATGGGGGTGTTTGGTTTTGTTTTTAATTAAAACTAATAATATAAGTTTCAATTTTAACAACATAGGCCCCTCTTAATCATATAGTTTGGTTATTTTAACCATATTTGTTCTCAATGTTGTAGAAGGCGCTAGGCGCTAGTCGGGCGGTGAGGTACAGCCTAGGGATTAATCGGGATTAATAGGGATTAATCGGGATTAATCGGAATGGGATTTCTATGTATAATTTTATAAATTTATATATATATATAGAGATAACTTTATACTTTTTATTAATAAATTTACAAGTTTAGGAACCATAATGTAAACTTGTAAAAGATAGAGGGGTTAAATCTTAAAAAACCTAAACTTAATATAACCTAATCCCACCCACGTATACCATACGCCGCCTCTAACCCATCCTCTTGAATCCCCTGTTCTGCAAGTTATCACTTATCAAGACACACACATTACATCTTTCCCTCCTCTCTCTCGGTTATGTATCCGGCGACAACCACAGAGAACCGGCCGACTGCCGGTGGTTAACTTCTTTAGGCGAGACACCCCACATCTCTATACGGTATCTAATCAATTAGTTCTTCAATGTGGTTCGATTTTGCACAATAAAGATGAGTTCAGATCCAATTTTGGTTCGAATCAAGGTAAGAACCTTTTCCTCTTCGACTGTTTTGGTTTGATTTTGGCCATTATAATCCGATTTTGACCCACTTCAACTAAAATTTGGGCTCTTGAAGGTGAAAATTTGGGTTTATTAAGTCAAAATACCTGGGCCGATTAGTCCGATTAGTCCGATTATGACCGACTTTTGACCGATTTTCACCGACTGTTGACCGATTTTGACCTGGACCGATTTTTTGACCGACTAGCTCATTTTTAGGCGATGACCCACCGATGAGCGTTTAATCGCCGCCTAGGCGGCGCCTAGGCGCGATTTCTGCAACATTGTTTGTTCTATTATGTCAAGACACCAACTAACTAGGTTAATATTCCTAGTTACTTGGTGGGTCCCGGGAGTTATAACCCGTTTTTATTTTAAGTCCCGTTAAGTCGGGCTTTTATAGACTCAATTTCCTTAAAACTTTGATTCGTTTGTATTTAATATTAGGATTTCTTATTTAAATCCAAATATTTACCGGGTTATTTTTACTACTAACGGTACTTTACCCGTAATTTTGGAATTAACGGAGTTTGATTACCAAACCCGTTTTCGGGGTGTTACATGGGGACCAACCGAGTGCATTTTTGACAACTTTTGGGACCAAGCGTGTAATTAGTAAACCACTAGGACCAAGTCTGCAATTTTTTTAAAACCACAGGGACCAACCAAGCATTTAACTCTATAAAAAAATTCAAAAAAAAAAACTTATACTGCAGATGTGCATTATATATGTACTACACATGTACATTACATGCTTAAAATTAGCTTTTTGAGTTTAGTTTAACTTTTAAGGTTAGGTGTTTTGGAGGTTCAGGATTAGGATTAGGTTTTTGGGTGGGGGTTAGGTTTTTGGGGGGTGAAGGGGGGGGGGGGGTTAGGTTTTTGAGGGTGGTGGGCTTAGGCTTTTGGTGAGAGGGTGAATTTAGGTTTTTTGGGGGTGGGGGGGGGGGGGGGGTTAGGTTTATGGGGGGTGTTGGTGGGGGGTTAGGTTAAGTGGTTTAGGCTTTCCGTATTATTGCACATGTGCATTGCAAAAAAAAATAAAAAAAATTTTATATATAAAAAACCTGCGAAAATAAATAATAAAATTGTGGCGTTGATGCTAACTTACACTAAGGGTAATATTGTCAAAAAGCTCATGCACATGCCACTCACATGCATATTCCACCATCTTTTTTAAACTCTCGTAACTTTTCTATATGTGATTATTTTTTATAAAAAAAAATACACCATAAAATTGAATGTTTTATTATCTTTCTAACGAGTATACTATTGCTAAAGTTTTGAAATAAAAAAAATATCTTGATACTATTACTATACTTTTGAAATTAAAAAAATAATATGAACTGGGTTTTCAAATAAAAACGCCATAAAAACACCAAGTTTAGAAAACGCCATGAAAAATACACAGTTCAAAACGCTATAAAACACCCAGTTCAGAAAAACACCATGAAAACACTCAGTTCAGAAAAACACTATGAAAATACCCAGTTGAAAACGCTATAAAAACACTTAGTTCAGAAAACACCATAAAAAAACTGGTTGAAAAACGCCATAAAAACACCCACTTCAGAAAAACGCCATAAAAACCCAGTTGAAAACGTTGTAAAAAAACAACGTTTAAAATGCCATAAAAAACAAACTTCATTTTTTTCGAAAAAATATATCAATAGCATACTCATTGGAAAGATAAAAAATGCTGAATTTTATGGTGTTATTTTTTTTGAAAAAATAATCACGTATAAAAAAGTTATTGGCGTTTAAACTTGATCGGGGGAAATGACATTTGATTAGCATGTGCACCCTTGTTTGGATCTTCCTATTTTACCCCTTCCTGCTAGTTCCAAGGCTCTTAGTATTTACAAAAATGCCACAACATCAATCTCAGCCACAAACCACTACGATCTTGTAGCTGAGAATCGTTCTCACCGTTTTCACACTTTGAGGCGTTTTCTCCTGATCATGTTCCTATGTGTGTGTGTGTGTGTGTGTATATATATATATATATAATTGACCTAAATAAACTAATCAAATAAGAAATTCACTAAAAGTAATAGATATTGGGTATATATGTTTGGCAAAAGTAGCTGGTGGCTGGAAGTTGGTGGCTGGTGGTTGCAAGCATTTAGCTGGTAGCTGTAGCTTTTTAGATATATTTAGGTGTTTTGCAGAGTAGCTGGAGCTTTTAAGAAAATATATAAAATGACCAAAATAGACATAACTAAAAAAACATAACTAAAAAGTTCATTATTTTTAGAGGTTAAAATAGTCATTTTCTTTCCTAAAAGAGGAGGCAGTCGCATGATAATGATAATTGCGTTGTTACAATTGCTTCGTCCCAATGCTCCAAAATAGAGGAGGCAGTGGTTCTAAATTGGAAAAATCAAAAAATTGTAGGTTGGGTGTCGAAAATTCTGGGTTGTTGGTCACTGGATTTCTACTAAGCTAGTTCAATGGAGGCTTCTGAGTGGGATTCAAATCAACATGAGGAACATATGGTGGATGGTGAAGAGGATGAAGGTGAATTCCGGCCACCGCATGATAGGGAAGAAAATCAGGTTTCACTGGAAGCTAAGGGGGCGTTTGGTTTGTAGGAATTCTATGGAATTTAAAGGAATTGGAATCTGAATTCCATATCTTAAGATGCTCGGTTTACAGAATTTGATGGAATTGGAATCTAAATTCCAATCTTCATGTGCATTTCCATTGTCAACCAAACATATGAAGATTGAAATTTAGATTCTAATTCCATCAAATTATGTGAACCGAGCATCTTAAGATATGGAATTCAGATTCCAATTCCTTTAAATTCCATTGAATTCCTGCGAACCAAACGCCCCCTAAGGAGTCTCTAGCTAACGAAGAGATTGAATCATCATTGGAGAAGTTAGATTCCAAAAGGGTGTTGGTGCATATTTCGTACGTCTGCCACTATGTGAATAGTTAGATAGAGCGTGTGTTGAATATTGTATAGAATAGAGAAAGTTGGACACGGTTTTGTAATTGTCAAAGCCAATCCGATCGGATGACACATAGTATGTGAGTTGTCTATAAATAGGGGGTTGGGGCTCCCATTTGGACAAGCTTTTGGTTTCCAGATGGGAAATGTTGTCCAACCGGTCTCGCGGTGCTGTAAACGTTGAATAATCAATAGAGACTAGATTGAAATTGACTGCTCGGTGTCGTATCTATCTTCTACTCCTTTCTTAGTCGTAATAAACGCACTGAACACATCGTTTCGGGACCAAAGCTCCGTCGAACTCACCGGATCCTGGAATCAGCAAAGGGTATGTGAATCGATGCATGGGGTGCATGGGAAAGGTGAGAGTAGGGATGGGGAAAAGAGCCAGAGCATTGATGAGGTCGGTGATGTTTTTTTCTTTTCCAGGTCCCAATGCTATGAAGTCTCCTTCTTTAGTCAGCAGGCCTGGGCATTTATTTCCTGATGGGCCTTTATGCCAAGGTGGATCGTCTTCTGCTGAAAGCCCGTTATTAGGTAAAAGGTCTAGAGGTGTACGCAGTCCTCCTTCCATTGGCTCTACCCAAGGCCCAACTGTCATAACTTGTCTGGATAACTCCAATCCCTCGTTTATTGACCTGAACCAGTCATGTCATAGTTCCAGCGAAGATCAAGGTGGGTTCTTGCTTCAATTTGGAAGGGGAAGGTGCGATGGCCCAGACACCTTTGACTCCCGTCGTCCTTTCTCCGATTAACCATCTGGGAGATCTAGGTTGTTGGTGCAGTTGTCTATCGACTTCATCTTCGTTCGAGTCTTAGATTAGAATTGATAAATCAAGGCTTGTAGTATGAAAAACTTAGGGTTTTTATTATTGTTTTAAGCTGATTTCGCTTGAAACATGTTATTTCGTTTGAAAGAGACAAACATCATTTCAAGCGAATTCAACATAAGTGATTTCGCTTGAACTGACATTTGTCACCTTCAAGCGAAACCCAAGCCCTATACATAGTCTTCAAGCGGTTTCAGTTGTATGCTTCTTGTTTTCCGACGCCGAGGTGCTGTCGAGGTGTCTCCAGCTTTGTAATTGCATTTTGAGTAATACAAGAGACAGTTAATAGTGATTCTAGTGTTATTCAAGCTAAACAAAGACAGAATCAATGAATTCCGCCTCTGATTCTGTATGAGCACTCTTCTGATCGACTCATTAGGTCGTTTCACGATCCTACATGTGGTATCAGAGCTCAGGAGGAAGAGTTCTTACCGTTTAGCTCGTTTTCGTTGGAAAATTCTGATTTATACACCTTTTTCTGATTTGAACTAGTTTTCATGGTTAAAATGGACTGAGTTTTTGATATATTGCGTAAAACAGCATTTTAACAAACCCTTGAAAGTTTGAGACCTAAAATCAGTTTAAAAGTGGTAAAAATGGACCAAAGACTTGATTCCGCTTGAACGAACCATTGGTGATTCCGCTCCAAAGAGGGTATTTCGCTTGAAACTGCTAAAGGTGTTTTCGCTTGAATTGACTATTCCGCTTGAATAGTGATTTCGCTTGAAAAGGGACTGTCTTGATAAACGTGTTTCCGGAATCATGGATATAAATTTCTTTAATATAAATAGTGAAACATTTAGTAGAATAAATGTATTAAAGAAAGAGTTTGACTCGTTTTCAGGTTGTCCAGGAGAAAGTACAAAGAGGATCATTGAGAGATATAGCCATCTTGTTCGTTCAATGTCTGAGAAGAGTATTCAGAAAAGTCTAAATGAATGGGTTGATAAATTAGCCAATGCCATACCTCAACAAGAATGGGGTACATATCTTTTGAATTTAAAAAGAACCGGAGAATACAATAGATTGGCAATTTGTCAATTCATTAAGAAACTTGAAGAACATATGGAGAGGAATGCTGAGAAGAAGAAAAATCAAAATGGAAAATCAATACTAAAAAGAAGCAAGAATAAAGGTGTCCAAGTGGGAGAACAACAGACTGAAGAAATTCAAGCTTTGAATGATGAGAAGAAAGCTTATGAGAAACAGATTCTTGAAATGCATGAAAATTGTGAGAGATTGAAATCAGAAAATGACAAACTGTTAAGTGATTTGAACAGTTTGACAGTAGAAAACAAGGTTTTGAAAGAAAAAGAAAAAGAATTCGGAAGCAAAATGAAATCTTCAGAAAATGAAGATTTTTGGATAAAGATTGAAAACAAGAATTTGAAAGCAAATGAAACAAAATTTCAAGAACAGATAAAAGTTTTGGAAAATGAAAAGTCTGTTCTTGAAAACATTAAGATTGAAAATGAAAAGATAATCAAGTCTCATCTTGTAAGAATATCTCAGCTTGAAAATGAAGCTGAGAATTCATGGAACAAAATTGATGAGCTTGAAAAGAAATTGAAAGGTTTTGTGACTTCGTCATCAACACCAGATTATATCTATCCAAAACCTATCAATTCTGTTCCAATAAGTGACAATGTCACAAACTTTGACAAAGTCAAAGTTGAAGATTGTGATGAGAAAACTGATGATGATATTGAAAAAAGAAAAATATTTTTGAAATTAAATGAAATGTTTCAAGAAACTGTTCTACATTCTACTGAAAAAGGTGAATGCTCAACGCAAAAACCTGTAAAGAAGAATGTGGAACAAAAACAAAAAGATAAAAAACCGAAAAATCTTCAAAAAGAAAATAAAAGCTCATCAGTTCAATCATCCAATCGTGATAAAAAATCACAAAAATTGGAAAATCAAAACTCAAAAACAGTTGGTAATAAGTGGTGCAGGTTTGACCACAGTGCTTCAAAGCCAAATCCAGCTTTCAAGAGGAGTGATGATTATCACCAAGCCAAACAGTGCTATGATCTGAATGTTTGGACTGAAGATGGTGATTGGTATGATAACAGAGTGTGTTACAGATGCGGTTAACAAGGACACATTGCTGTTAACTGCCAGAGTTGGAGTTATGAGATGAGGAGATGTTATAATTTCCAAATCAAAGGTCACATTGCAATAGATTGCCCAATGAGATCAAAGAAAAGATCGAGGGTTGAATCTCAGAAAATGGAAAAGAAACCAGTCAATGTCAAGCCCAAGGAACAGAAAGTTCAAGAACCTAAAGTTCAAGACCAGAAAGTTCAAGAAAAGAAAGTTAAGCTTTCTCAAGGGCAGAAAAACAGACTGAGGAAAAAGAGGAAGAAAGCGAGAGAATATCTCGAAAGGATTTTGTCCTCGGATACAACTGGTAAAACAGATAAAAGTTCTGATAAATCGTCTTGCTCGCCAAAGAATGACAAATCAAGCAAAATGAATTCATCAGATACAAATCTGAGGACAGAGGAGAGAGTAAAGAAAGAGAAAGTTGGTGGTGATGAATTTGTTTCTTCGGAAACAAAGGAGCCACATGTTGGCAATGAATCTGATGCATCAAAGTCAGACAAGCCAAGTTCAGGCAATGAATCTGGTGTGGTAAAGCCAGAAGAGCCGTGTGTTGAGGTAAAAGTTGAGAATTCTGGTCTAACAATGGATGATGTAAATTTTCCACCATTGTTGAACAAGAATTCAAAATCACCCAAGGACAGTCAGGCTTGGGTGAAACTGTTTAAATGAAAAATCTGACTTGCCGGAGTTCCCAGGTTGTTAAGTGTGGAACATGAATCGGCATATTTCTTGAGAAATTCACGAAAGTGATTTCGACTTAAAAGTGGTAAATCAGGGACATTAAGTTGTACTTGATTTTCTACAAGAGATGTTTGTGGATTAATCTTAATTGTTATATTTTTTACAAGTGGTTGAAGAATACAAGGTGATGAATGATCCCCATATTTGAGAAATGACTCACAAAACCTATTTTCCGGAAAAACCATTTTGATTAAAATAAACTTAAGTGTTTTGAAATCACTATGGGAAAATGTTTTATTGTCAGGGAGAGTTCTGATTGTTCAAGCCAAGTGAATGGAGAATTGAAGTAATTCTCATTATGTTGTCATTTACTTTGTATAGTTCATTTTCAAATTTTCCCAGAAAATCAAAATTGAGACATATTTTTATTTTAGGGGGAGTAAAAATTTTAAAAAATTAGAAAATTTGAAAATTCCAAAAACATTGAAAAATGCAAAAATGAGTTTTGTTGTAAAAAAGAGGAAATGATAGTAGATCAGTTGGACTGTCACAGCATGCTAAAGAAATGGAGAGATAAAATGTGATAAACGATCTCACTAAAGATGTGACGGTAGGCTCAGCTAGACTAGAAGATTTGCGAGAACGATACAAACCTAAAATGAAAAAGCCTAGTTCTAGTGGGAAACATGGTCGAAAGCATAGTACTTAGTTTTGTCCTTCTTGGTTGTGTGCCTACTCAGTAATCGCTGATTGTCGAAAGACATAAAACTGGTTAAGTCTGTGAACTTTCACAACTTTGCTAAAAAGTCGCTGTGATTGTGCATTTTATTTTGCAAAAACTTAAACTTGTTTTATTTCTTTATTTTGTTTAAGCATTGGACATCCTCTGCGTATACGTGAGTATCGACCTAGATGTTAGTGCCTAAACGTTCTGTTTTATTTTCTTTGGTGTTTCGTTTAAGCTTTGGACCTCCTCTGCGTATACGTGAGTATCGAACTGGTGGTTAAAGCCTAAACAACTTCAACTTGTTTTATTTTTTCTTTTTTTGTTTAAACATTGGACTTTCTCTGCGTATCGAAAGATCGACCTGATTGTTAATGTTTAAACATTCTGCTTTGTTTTTCCACAAATCACAGTTGATAAAAGTTTAAAGGCATTACTTGAGTCAGTGTATTGCATGATGAGGGGATATGCTGAGATTGTGGGGTCCATAAGAACTTAGTGCAAAATTAATATACCTTAAAGTATCGGTAAGCATTTCGAAAGTTTTTAGATTGAGTTTAAGTGGACAACAATATCGTCAATCTATGTGAATCGTTTAGAACTGAAAATGTTTAAAGCTTAACGGTGTTGGTGATTTGTCTCAAAAACTGATATGATCCTCTTACACAAACTCACAAAAATAGTGTCTGTAAATATTTCTTTACTGCATTTCATTACATTAAAAAATCCAAAAAGATTTTAAGTGTGTTTTAGCATAAATCTTTTGAAAAATCCAAAAAGATTTTCGATAACTGATGTTGAAGAGTTGATTGTCAAAATTCCAAGTGCTGAACATGATGAACAGGGTTGGGAGTATGTGCTTTAATGAAGAAATTTGTTTTGAGAAAGAAGTTAGAATAGTTAATCAAGGTCATTAATTTGAACTTGATGTAACTATTATGATTGAATGGTTTCAATCAGTAAGTTTTTCTTATTGATTTAAGTAAAAACTTATGTTTTTGATGAGAAAATGTTTGCAGGAAAGGTTTCAGAATCTGTAGTGGTCTTAAACAGAGTTAAAGACAGGATGTGATCTCAAGGTGATAGCTAATTCCAGACAGCGATCCCAACATGATGAAAGGGGGAGTCTGACGAGGTTAGAGCCAAAGAGAAGATCCTGGTACATGCTAAGAAAGAAAAAGATCGATCAAGATTGAAGAGTCGTTATGATGAAGACTCTCACTGAAGATTCCGTCAACATTCAAGGGGGAGTATGTTGGTGTAGTTGTCTGTCGACTTCATCTTCGTTCGAGTCTTAGATTAGAACTGATAAATCAAGGCTTGTAGTATGAAAAACTTAGGGTTTTGATTATTGTTTTAAGCTGATTTCGCTTGAAACATGTTAGTTCGTTTGAAAGTAACAAACATCATTTCAAGCGAATTCAACATAAGTGATTTCGCTTGAACTGACATTTGTCACCTTCAAGCGAAACCCAAGCCCTATATATAGTCTTCAAGCGGTTTCAGTTGTATGCTTCTTGTTTTCCGACGCCGAGGTGCTGTCGAGGTGTCTCCAGCTTTGTAATTGCATTTTGAGTAATACAAGAGACAGTTAATAGTGATTCTAGTGTTATTCAAGCTAAACAAAGACAGAATCAATGAATTCCGCCTCTGATTCTGTCTGAGCACTCTTATGATCGACTCATTAGGTCGTTTCACGATCCTACATGTGGAAGGCAGTCAGGTATGGATGAAGAAGTTGATGCTACGATTCATGTCTATTCGTTGGTAGGGATGAACCTTGAGGGTTTGGATGCTGAGGTTAAGAATCTTGTTAATGGTGAAAGTGATTCTTCTGTTCCCCAATGAATTTTATGTCTATAAATTTGGGGGGGGGGGGTCTGGGATTTCCGGAAGGAAGATTGGGTTAGAGGGTTGCGATCCAGTTATGGAGTTCATTTTGTGTCGATTCAAGAAACCAAGGTCAGTGTTGATTCTTCTTTCCGGTTCAACAATTTTTGGGGGTGGTCTCTTTTCGATCAGGAAACTGTTGGTGCAGAAGGCAGGTCGGGTGGGCTTGCTTGCCTTTGGGATCCCACAATCTTTGTAAAAAGGGGAGTCTTAAAGGGCATAAATTTTGTGGTCGTGTCTGGGGATCTTATATCCTCAGGTCAAAGGATTAATATTGTAAACATTTATGCTCCGAATGATGTTACAGCATGACGAGCCTTGTGGAGGAAACTTTTTCAGATTAAGAATTCGCTAGAGGGTTTTTGGATCCTTATGGGAGATTTCAATGATGTTCGTAACCTATCCGAAAGGCGCAATTCAGAGTTCGTTGCTTCGAATGCGGAACACTTTAATGATTTCATTCATTTGGCGGGGCTTCTTGAATATAATATGGGTGGAAGACAGTTTACGTATATGTCCAATTTGGGAGATAAAATGAGTAAGCTTGACCGGTTTTTGGTCTGCTCGTCTTTTATGGTAGGTTGGCCATCTGCCTCTCTCCTTGCTCTATCTCGAGGGCAGTCCGACCACTGCCCTTTGCTTTTGACCACCACTCCTACAGATTTTGGGCACATTCCATTCCGGTTTTATAACTCTTGGTTTGAGCTTGACGGTTTTCATGATTTTGTTATGGGTCTTTGTCACTCTTTTCGATTTTCAGGTGCAGCGGATCTTCATTTAGCCACTAATTTTCATTGGCTAAAAAATCGCATAAAAGTTTGACAGAGGACGAACAAGATGGTTCGGGTGTCCAATACTCGGCTAAGAAATCTAGACCGGAGGAGTTGGACCTCTTAGCTGAAGTTAGATCGCTTTCCGAGTTCGAAGTGGGGGATAGAAGTGATTGCAGGAATTTTGTGCTTGAGTTTGATCGATTGGCGCTCAAGGATGATAGGAAGAAATTGCGGGTCAAATGGGCTATCGATGGTGACGAGAACTCAACATTTTTTCACAAGATTCTTAACGCAAAGGTGAGTAGTAGCAGAATTCATGGGCTTCAGTTGAACGGGGTGGATTACGAATCCGGTGGAAATTAAGGAAGGTTTTTATGATTTTTTTCTGAGCAATTTTCAAACCTTTGTCTATGAGGCCATTGATTGTTTGTCCGAATCTAGTGTCGCTAACGAGGGAAGAGGCAGATTCTTTGTTGGTGCCTTTTCCCTTAATGGAAATAAAAAACGCCATTTGGGATTGTGATGGCGATAGGGCCTCATGTCCGGATGGGTTCAACTTAAGTTTCATCAAAAGGTGTTGGGGTGGTCGCAAGAGGATTTTGTTAGACTTTTTGCTGAATTTTTTAGAACGCCTCTCTAAATCGGTCATGTACTTCTTCTTTTATCGCTCTCATCCCCAAAGTAAAAGACCCGGTCCATCCCTCGCATTTCAGACCAATAAGTCTTATTGGTTGTGTTAATAAGGTGATTTCCAAAGTGCTTGTAAATAGATTAAAAAGGGTCATTGGAAAGCTTATTTCGGTGGAGCAAACAGGTTTTTTGGCGGGAAGGAGTATAATGGATGGCCCCCTCATGTTAAATGAGATTCTTTGTTGGTTTAAAAAGCGTAAGAGGAAAGGTATGTTTTTCAAGGTTGATATCCACAAAGCTTATGATTCGGTGAATTGGAACTTTATTGACGCTATAATGGCTCAAATGGGTTTTCCGGTTAAATGGAGAAAATGGGTGATGAGCATTGTTTCCTCCGCCCATTCCTCGGTCCTTGTGAACGGTTCCCCTACTTGTGAGTTTGATTGCATAAGGGGCCTTCGACAAGGTGATCCCCTATCTCCATTTTTATTTGTTATTGTCATGGAGGCCTTGTCGGGGATTTTGAAGCATGCTAGTCATATTGGTTTAATTCATGGTATTAAATGTGGGGTTGATGGGCCGATAATCACTCATATGATGTATGCGGACGGCGTGGTTTTTTGAGTGATTGGTCTCGTCTTAGTGCCAAAAACCTTTGTAGAATCCTTAGGGGCTTTTACTTGGTCTCCGGGCTCAAAGTGAATCTTGCAAAGTGTAGTTTATTTGGTATTGGGGTGCAAAATGCGGATCTCGATTCTATGACAAATGTGTTTCATTGTAAGATTGGTTTTTTTTTTTCATTTAAACACTTGGGATCATGGGTGGGGGCTAATATGAACCTAGTAAAAAATTGGAAGCCTATTATTGATGTGTTTAAGGATAGACTTTCAATTTGGAAAGCGAGGACTATCTCCTATGGTGGACGGGTGACATTGATCAAGGCGGTTCTTAATTCTCTCCCTACATACTACTTTTCATTGTACAAAGCGCCTTCTCGAGTCATTGCCACGCTCGAAAAGATAAGACGAGATTTCTTTTGGGGTGGCTCAGAGGATGTTTCGAAGCTTAGTTGGATGGCTTGGGAAAACGTCATTGCTTTAATGGATAGAGGAGGATTGGGTTTCGGCTCCCTTCGCGACGCAAACCTAGCCATGCTTGCTAAGTGGTGGTGGAGGTTCAAAGTGGATCCGGAAGGCCTTTGGAGAAGGGTAATTTGGTCTCTTCACCATAATTCTAGAGCGTGGCAAGCTATTCCAGCTAAAGTAACCCATGCGGGTCCATGTAAACAAAATTACAGGATCTGTAATACTCTTTTGAGCAAAGGTATTGATTTGAAAAAAGCTATTACTGGGGTGGTAGGTCGGGGTTCGGGTATTGCGTTTTGGCTCGACGTTTGGGTTGGGTCCGAACCCCTCGCAAACATTTTTCCAATGCTTTTTGCCTTAGAAGTCCATAAAGGGTGCAAGGTTTCGGACAGGTGGGTTTTGGGTGAAAACGGCTCAAGTTGGGGTTGGGTTTGGAAAAGTAACACTCTGTCGGCAGCGGAGGCTGCTGAGCTGGCGTCAAATCCCTGCTGTCTACAGATGGTCCGGTTAGCACTTCGGACAGTCGGGATCGGTGGAGCTGGTCTTTGGATGCTTCTGGTACTTTTTTGGTCGGAAATTTCAAACGGGTCATTCGGGATTCTAATCCTACGCAGCCATACTACACTTTTTTGTGGAATAAATGGGTTCCCGCCAAAGTGAGTATAGTCGCGTGGCGAGCGGAAAAAGAACGGCTCCCAACTCGAGAAGCGTTGGTTCGAAGAAACATCCAAGTTAGCTCGAATCTGTGTTGTTTTTGCGGTGACTTTCCTGAAACTAGTGAACATATTTTCAATTCTTGCAGTTTTGCTCAGTGTTTTTGGCAAATAATTCTGCAGTGGTGCAAATTCCCTTATGTGTTCATTTTTTTTATTTTAAGGATTTACTTAGTTTACATACTTATGTCCATGGGTCCAATAAGATGAAAAAAGCACGTTATGCTATTGTTTTGACTGGTGTATACAGGTTGTGGTGCATGAGGAATGAAGTCATCCTTTGCAGCAAAGTGGCTTCTTTGGCTAAAGTGGTGGTGGAGGAGACGAAGACTCTTAGTTTTTTATGGGTTAAAAATAGGTCTAAGGAGGTGTCTTTGACTTTCAAGAACTGGAGGCGTTTCAATGTTTTTGATCATTAATGTTTTGTCTTTTTGGGGTCCGTCTGTTGTCGTTGAGGTGGTCTGGTTTCGAGGTTTAGCTGCTGGCTAGACGCTCTTTTGTTGTGTACGTTTTTCTAATAAAATTTTCTCTTTTGTTGGCCGTTCAAAAAAAAATTATGGCCCAATGTGGATCAAACATCTTTATTGGTTAATGATGGTCAATTTGACCAACGAGTGTCAATTAATTCCAATCTAGGTCAATCATAAACATGTCGTTACAAAAAAAGGTCAATCATAAACATGCTTGGTAAATCTAGGTCAACAATTACCATTCCCGTCCATAGTTGGTTAATTATGGTCATTATAGATCAGTCACGGCCATGCTTGGTCAATATAGGTCTATCATGAACAAAGATTTTTATTCACAACCATACAACATATTAAGATCTATATCCAAAATAAGCCCTTATTCAATTTACTTGTTAGATTTCTATATGATCGTTTAAGATCACATGACATGTTAAGGCGAACCATGCTCCACTAAGATATATTATTAACGGTAAATTACAGTATTCGTCTTTTATGATTTTATCATATTCCAATGGATGTCCTTTAACATTAATAATTACAGTAACAATCTTTTATTTGTAAAAACCATTACAATCTACGTCCTTTAGCACTAATCTGATTAAATTTTCCAGTTAATTCTATTCACTTAAAGGTATTCTGGTCATTTCATTTTTTTATTTAAAATTTCTTGATAAATAAAACCAAAATTTCCAGTTTAATCATCCTTTCAAGTTTCCACTCTCTAATTAAACTCTCTCTCTCTAAACCTTCTCCGGCTAAGACCACCCGTAGTGGGGGATTTCTTGGCGTTTTCCCAAAAAAAAAGCCCCATAATGCCCCTCTACCGCCCCCATAGGCGTTTTTCTTGAAAATTTGGATTTGGCCGTTCCAAATCAAAGAGGGTAAGACGTTTCTTAGGTAAATATTAAGTAGGTAATGTTAATAATCTTCAAACTGGAAATTCATTCATATAATAATCCATGCTTGCTTTTCAACTACTCAAATAAAAAGTTACATTAATTAACGTTGATTCATATACTTAATCGTTTGTTTTACTTATTCAACTTTTTTATTCCCACTCTGCTCTTATATATATATTTAAGTTTCCTCCGTTTCTAGTAGAGGATTTGATTAATGTTGATATATATACTTAAATGTTTAGTTTTTAAGGGTGTTTGACAGATTAATTTCTTGGTCTTTTAAGTATTTTTTACAAATCAATAAATTAAATCAAACCAAACAAAACTCCAGAATCATTATATTAAAATATTTAGGAGACAGGACAGGTACTGCCCATGGTGATTAATGCAAAATGATCCCAGATCTGATCTGAGTGTGCAAAACAATATTTTAACCGTTGACCATATATCTGAATGAACATCTAAACCACTAAATACAACTATTCACATTCAAGCCTTCACAAATCATATCATAAATTTCATATACAATCTCACCACCAAAATCAATGGCTGAATCTGTGCTTACTGCGCTACTCCCTGTGCTCGTTGAGAAGCTGGTCTCTGAAACCTCAAAAAACATTGCTCGCTACAAGGGGATTGGTGCTCAGATTGAGAAATGTCAGGATTCATTAAAACTCATCCAAGGTGTGCTTGCTGATGCTTCTCAGAAAGAGATAACCGATGATGCTGTGAAAGGGTGGCTGAATAATCTCCAGCATTTGGCTTATGACATCGATGACGTACTCAATGGTTGGGCAACCGAAGCTATGCATCGTGAGTTCACCCACGAGTCAGAAGCCATCACCAGCAAGGTAAGAAAGCTGCTGATACCAAGTTGTTGCACAAACTTCTCACCAAGTATTAAGATGCATGACAAGTTAGATCGTATTAATGCCAAATTAGAACGACTAGTTAAGCAGAAAGATGATTTTGGTTTGAGAGTGGAGGAGGAACCCAGACTAAGAAATAATAATAATAACAATAGAAGATTTCAATCTTCGGTTGTCGATCCATCTAGTATTGTTGGACGGAAAGCGGAGAAAGATGCATTGGTCCAACAATTACTAGGGGATGAACCATGTGATAAAAACTATAGCATTGTTCCCATAGTTGGTATGGGTGGGGTTGGGAAAACTACTCTTGCTAGACTTTTGTATGAAGACCAGCAAGTCAAGGATCACTTCAACCTCAAGGCATGGGTTTGTGTCTCAGATGAGTTTGATATCTTCCGTATAAGCAAAGAGATTTTTGAAGCTATGACAAAGGTAAACAAGGAATTTTCAAATTTTAATATGCTTCAAGAAGCTCTTAGAGATCATGTAAAGGGGGAAAGATTTCTATTGGTGTTAGATGATGTATGGAGTGAGAATTATGCGGATTGGGAAACCTTGGTTGGACCGTTTTATACATGTGCTCCTAGAAGTAAAATCATTATAACAACACGGAAGGTTCAATTGCTCAAACAACTGGTTCAGAATCCTCTATTCAAGCAATTGGACAGCCTGGGAGATGATGACGCTCTGTCTTTATTTTCTCTGCATGCAATAGGTGTGAATAACTTCGATTCACATTTATCACTCAAACCATATGCTGAAGGTATTGTGAAAAAATGTGATGGGTTACCTTTGGCTTTGAGAGCGCTTGGTAGACTGTTGAGAACCAAAAAAGATGGAGTAGAGCACTGGAATGAAGTGGCAAACAATGAGATATGGAGATTAAAAGATGAAGGTGGAATTCTCCCAGCCCTTAGAGTAAGCTACCATGATCTTTCCGCAACTTTGAAGCAGTTGTTTGCATACTGCTCCTTGTTTCCCAAGGACTTCCTTTTTGACAAGGAGGAACTCGTTTTATTATGGGCGGCAGAAGGGTTTTTGCGCCAGTCAACTTCAAGCCATTCAACAGAAGAAAGCTTGGGTCACGAACTTTTTGACGAGTTGTTTTCAAGGTCTTTTTTTCAACGTGCACCTAATAATGAATCATTGTTTGTAATGCATGACCTCATGAATGACTTGGCAACATCTGTTGTTACCGAGTTTTTTGTAAGGTTAGACAATGAGTCAAAGAAGATGTTGGAAAAGTACCGTCATATGTCATTTGTTCGTGAGGAATATGTAGCTTACAAGAAGTTTGAGGCATTTGAAAAAGCCAAAAGTTTGCGGACATTCTTGCCAACGTATGTCGGGGAGGTTGAAAGTTGGCGGCGTTTCTACTTATCCAATAAAATTCTCACTAACTTGCTTCCTGAATTACCTTTATTAAGGGTTCTAAGTTTGAGTGGTTTTATGATAAGCGAGGTACCAGAGTCCATTGGTACTTTGAGGCACTTGAGGTACCTTAATCTATCTCAAACCAAAATCACACATTTACCAGAAACGGTTTGCAATCTCTATAATTTACAATCATTGATCCTATTTGGTTGTGATAAATTAACTATGTTCCCCAAAAGCTTCCTAAAGCTTAAAAACCTACGACATCTTGACGTTAGAGACACCTCGCTTTTGTTTCAGATGCTATTAGAGATTGGCAAGTTGAAAAGCCTACAAATTACTCTCTCGAAAATTGACTTTCATATCGAAAGTGAAAGTGGAATTGAAATAGCCAAACTTAAAGACTTTAAGAACATATATGGGAAGATTTCCGTTGTAGGCTTGGAAAAAGTGCATAATGCAATACATGCACATGATGCGAACTTTTCACAAAAGAGGCTTAGTGAGTTAGAACTTGTATGGAGTGATGAGCTATATGATTCACGAAATGGAATGCTTGAAAAAGCGGTCCTAAATGAGTTAAAGCCTTGTCAAGATGAGTTAATACAACTCAAAATTAGGTCATATGGGGGATTGGAATTTCCAAAGTGGGTTGGGGATCCCTCATTTCTTAATTTGAAGCATGTGTCAATAAGTGGTTGTAAGAGATGTACATCTCTACCGCCACTTGCGCACTTACCATCACTTAAGGAGTTGGTTATTAAAGGTTTAAGTGGGGTGGAAGTTGTGGCTTTTGAGTTATTTGAATCTGGTCGTGCATTTCCATCACTTGAAATTATGAGGTTTGTAGATATGCATGGGTGGAAGAAATGGTCAGGGGCTGGGTTTCCACGCTTGAAAAAGCTTGAAATAAAAGGTTGTCCTAATTTGGTTGAAGTCACACTTGAAGCACTACCTTCATTGAATGTTCTAAATTTACTTAGGTGTAATAGTGGTATGTTGAGAAGTCTGGTTGAAATCGCTTCAGCAGTCACTAAGTTGGAAATAGAACGTATTTCAGGGCTTAATGATGTGGTGTGGGGAGGTGTTATAGAGTCTCTTAGGGCAGTCAAAGAATTAAAGATATTGTTTTGTAATGAAATAAGATACCTGGTGAAATCAGATGCAGATGCAATTAAGATTCTTGTGAAGCTGAGGACGTTGGAAGTGTGGAATTGTGATAATTTGGTGAGTATAGGAGAGAAAGAAGAGGAGGAGGATAATTGTAGGAGCAACATCCTAACATCTCTTAGGAGATTAGGAGTGTATCATTGTAATAATATGGAGCGTTGCAATTGCCCAGAGGGCATTGAGGAGTTGGATGTCCATAATTGTAGTTCAACAGTTGTCTCATTTCCAAAAGGAAGACAGGTGAAGCTCAGGAGACTTCAAATCGATAATTGCAGAAAACTATTGGAAAGGGAGTTGGGAGGACAAAAGATGAACAACAACAGAAGCAGCATGCAGATGCTTGAATATGTCAACATAAATAATTTGCCAAACCTGAAATCAATCACTGAACTGAATTTCTTGGTTCACCTCACTGAATTGGTAATAATGTATTGTGAAAGTCTTGAGTTCTTTCCTAACAACTTGACATCGTTACAGAAACTGGACATAATCAGTTGTCCAAAATTGGATGTTTCATTTCTTGGTGACAATCTGACATCGTTAAAGAATCTTGTATTATTGAATTGTCCAAGTACGGATGTTTCTTTACCTGGTTGGGTTTGGCCTCCCAATTTGCGGTCGTTAGAAACACGGAATTTGAAGAAGCCCATCTCAGAGTGGGGCCCACATAATTTCCCAACCTCACTTGTTGAATTGAAATTACATGATGATGAAGAAAATGGAGTGAGCAGTTGTAGTCAGCTTTCTCATATTCTTCCATCGTCTCTTACTTCTCTTCAAATAACTGGATTTCAGAATTTGGAATCAGTAATAGTGGGACTCCAACACTTCATCTCCCTCCAGCAACTCACTTTTTCCTATTGCGCTAATCTGAAGAATGTGTCTCTTCCCCAACACCTCACATCCCTCCAGCAACTCACTTTTGAAAGATGCCCTGAACTGAAGAAAGTGTGTTCGCATCCCCAACACCTCACCTCCCTACACCATCTCTCTTTTATCCATTGCCCTAAGATGATGGATCTACCAGAAATGTTGTTGCCTTCACTCTTGGTATTAAACATCTGGGGTAATTGCCCAAATCTGAAAGAGAGATGCAGTAAAAACGGGAGTTACTGGCCCCTCATCCACCATATCCCCTGTATCAAGATATATGAAGGTATTTCTCCCTCTACCTCCAATAATTTTAAATTTTATAACTTATTTATAAAATTGTTTTTTAAGCAAATAATTTCAAATATAATCTTAGATATATGGTTTGTGTTTACTTCTGAAAATTTTCTATTAAATTGTTCAACTTTGTATCAAATTAATGTTTTACCCGCATGATAAGAACAACTAATATTACCTGTGTTTGAGGAATAATATTCTTAACTTTAAACCCATTACAACCTATCTAAATTCAAATGGGTTTAGTGGATTGAATTTCCATGAAATATATCGACCTTTATGCATTTGTTTATATATAATTAAGAAAACTATATTAAAAAGTTATTTTTTGTACGGTATTTGATTTTGATCATTCTTACTGCTAATCAAATTCCTAAGGCTTCTCTTTGGTTGCATGGAATACAATTCTGAATATAGTTTTGGTAATCCAATTTGGCTTGCACTTAATATTATACTATAAATGTATGTGGTTTGATAAAATTCAATCTTGAAAGTGGCATAAAACAGGAAAATGTAACATCTGTTCAAGTCTTGTGCGTGTTGATTATTGACGTTAAATTGAGTTATTTTAGAGTCCATTTCAGATAGAAAAGGGAGCATGTAACATTTGTTTCTTAAGTTTATGTGATTATCTTCACTCTCTTTCTTTATTTGGGAAATCAAGATCTGAACTCATCTATTTTGACAGTTTATTCAATGATTTTATCAAATGAACCAATTATTATTTAGTTGTATTTTCCATCCTGTGACTCAGAATTGCAGAGTTCCAATTATATGAATATGTAGGAATCATGAATAACTTGAATTATGTTTGACCCATAAGGCAACGCCAATTACTATTTACGTAGTCTAATACTTTAGTTTTGGTATGATCTTTTAGCTTTCTTTTTTAATATCACATGTTGATCTATGAGAAGACTGACCATGGCTGATTTGACACTGCAGACTTAATTGTGATGCGAAGGAGGCTACAAGAGATACATGAACATTCATAGCAAGGAGCAAAACCTTAGATTTGATTTCAAGATTATACTTTTTTTTGTGGATACTAATTAGTAATTTATGCATTGTTGATCGTAGTTATTTCAATCGCAGATTACTTTTTGTTGGTAAAGTGTTGCTGCATCTTAGTTGTGTTAGTCATGTTTTTCATGATCTTTACTGCAAAGTAATGTTCAATAAAAGGTTTAAAGATTTCAATATATCTTCTTGCCTTTGTGTTTCTTGTAGCATGACTTGTGGTTATACTTTTGTGTTTGTGGATTAAATTGTTGTATGAACAATTTTGAGAGCTTGAAAGATTTGCAGGTTTTAATGGCTGTGCATGCTTGAAGAGAAAAGTTGGTCAAGTTTCTTCAAATGACATATGCGTATATGGAACATAAATAGGTATACAGTCTACCCATAAAAAATCGGAGCCAATTTTTAAACACGATTGTGCATAACCTTGATCCAATTACCAAACCAGTCAACCAGATAATATAGATCGGGTTCAGGTTTAGCTTTGTTCAGGTTCGGGTTAGGGTAGATTTTTTTTTGGGTCTTCGAGAGTCTCGGTTAAAAGCCCACCCTAGTTGGTAATGTGTCCAATTGCATATATTATTGTAGATTGTATTTCTTTGGCAATGGGTCAGATTACAGATTGAATTTGATAGACAAGACTAAAATTTGAGATACATAGTGCCACCATGCATGGCACCAGCAAAAAAAAAGTAAAACAATACACGGTTGTAGAATAAGATAAACAATGTGGTAAACAATTTGAAGGATTTGACGCGTCCTACAATAGATGTATAACACATCTAAAATTTAATGCAAATGTATAATGCAGTTCGATCACAGTTATACAGTTTGCACCAAACCCATTCAGAATATTGTGCACTAAATTTCGGTCAGTTTTTTGTTTATTGAGATACTTGATGTTGTCTTTAAATTCTGTGATACAAAAAGTGCCTCAAACTAAAATAATAATAAAGCCATCAAATTACAATATACATAGTAGTCTCCAACTTAGTTGGCATAGCGGGTGATTCAACGCTAAACTAACATTACCAGGCTAGACGGTAAGGGGACCGTCCCCCTTGCGTCCTGGATCGGCGCCGATCCGCACACCATCCCGCCCCCCTCCGTCAGTGTCCTCGTCGTCCTCTTCCGGACGTTGGCGACGGTCGCTAAAAGACAAAAATCAAATTTGACCGTTTGCGATTTGGACCATTTGGAAAGAAAATGGAGATTTGTTGTTGACGGTCGGAATTTTGTTGTTGAGAATATGGAGATTTGAAGTGAGAACGAAGGAAAGGAAAGGGCTATATGAAGAAAAAAAGTTGTACATAATGGTCGATTGCAGGTTCCTTGAAGCTTCCTTTATTTAATTTAGAGGTATTTACAGAATGGTCCTTCTATTTCACCACCAAACATTTATGGGTACAAAGGTTTTGTAGTTTTTGATTTTGTAACAAGTTTAGTGTTTATTTGATAAATATTAAGTTTATATTTTTTTTTAAGTTTATGTATTGTGTTTCAATATTAATGAAAATATTTTCTTAATTTATTTGTTAAATGTTAAAAATAGTGGAAGATTAAAAAAAAATTAAAAAAGTGGTGGGGTAGTATCATCCAGGATCATCCTCCCATTTCCACTAAAATTGTGGGATGGACTATCCTCCCAAGGATGGTGATATGGCGATGACGTGGCGGATCCATGTAGCCTCAGTGTGCTTATGAAAATGTATATGCAAACCAATGGTTTTACATTATCCGGTCATTTCAGTTATTGTTTTATTAACCGGCTGTTTAGCTCACCCCTAACATTTGTAGACTGTCATATAAAAATAACTAATGACAGACCGCTATCAGACATAATGATTAATCATCAACCAGCAACTTAATATTACAACTGGACAAACGGCACACTGATTACAAGAAAGTAAAACTAAAACAGATATACACAATCCAGGAAACAATTTACAGGAGACTGTCGCAACCCCCGACCCCTGCCTCGGGAGGCAGGCGGCCGCGGCCTACTCAGAGATGGTGATATCGGTGTTATCATTATTTGGCAGCGGAATTTTCATAAGGACTGTAGGTAGGAAATATTTTATCAGAGTAAAATACCACATTTTTATATTAATAAACACATGGCTAAAACCCAGGTTTCCATTACAAACATGTTTATAGGGATAAACCCTATTTTATTGAATCTAAAACATCGTCTTTATTTAGGTAACTTTTATAGCCACATTTTTCCAAGCCTTCAGTGCTCTCCAGCTGACTTCTATTTGGCTTTCACATTTTGTTACCTGAAACGCGTTTTAAAAACATTTGTCAGTGGGAAATACTGGTGATTGAATCCCAGTTTAATCAAGACAGGTTTTATCAGTTTACAACATTGAGAGCGATCTCGCAATTACATTTGTTTCCAATTCTTACTTTAATTACCACTCACGGTACTTTCAACCCGACTTGTGGTCATGTTACTACTCACAGTGTAGTAAAAAATTTTGTATACAAAACCGCAACATACCGACGATAATCGTTGAATTACAAATACTCAATCACTGTTCATTGTAATGTAAAATATTTGAGGTTTTGTAAAAACAGTTTGCAAAAAAAGGAGATTACTCAAATTTCTAGTTTAGACTTTTCCTGATGTTTTTCCTGGTTATAATCTATTAATTAAACAATGCACACATGTTATTATAATAACCCATTATTTACATTAGTTATACCCTCCCCGAGACAGAACTCCAACGACTATGTCGGGCAGAACCTCGACAGCCGTTACGGAGCGCTAGATCAATCGGGCAGCGTATCTAATACGTAACCGAGGGTTATAATACTTACAACGGGGCAAAACTTCGTTAATTAGGGGGTATAATACCCGATTATAACTTCTACACTACAGAATTCGAGAGAGAATTTTGTTTTTGAACATCGTAAACTGAAGGCCGATCGTCTCAATTTATAGGGCCTGATTTCGGGTTTGTTGCGCCCCGCGAAGAAGTCCGCTAAGGGCTTCACGGCCCTCAAGGCCAGCTAGGGTAGGCCCTAGCTTGGCTGATTCGACTCATAGCTTCCACACGCGTCTTGACACATGGCAGCACCGGGTGAGGCTGCGTAGCCTAGTTGTCGCGCCCCGCGTAGCCCGAAGACAAGGTCTTCGCGGCCCGCGAGCGCCCCTTAAAACTTGATTTTATTTAATTTTTATAAAAATAAAGGTATTAGGGACCGGTTCTCGCATACGGGGAGTATTTTAAGACATAAAGGGATGTTATAAATATTTTAGGGGTGTCGAAAATTTTAGGAGGGTTGTTATATCCTCCCCACCTTGTTTTAGAACTCGTCCTCGAGGTCTACTGGAACATGTGTGGATATTTCCTTTGCATTTCTGATTCAAGCTCCCATGTGTACTCTGGTCCTCTTTTGGAATCCCGTTTCACTTTGACTAGAACTATTCTCTTATGCTTGAGATTCTTGATTTTCCTGTCTTCAATTTGTAGAGGCTTTTCTACAAACTTAAGTTTTTCATTTACCTCTATATCCTTAAGAGGTACCACTAGCGATTCATCGGCTAAACACTTTTTGAGATTGCATAAATGAAATACATCATGTATTCCTGCCATTTCCTCTGGCAGTTGTAGCTGATAGGCTACAGGTCCTATTCTTTTAATAATCTCAAAAGGTCTAACATACCTGGGGCTTAGCTTTCCCCATTTTATGAATCTGACTACTCCTTTCCAAGGAGAGACTTTTAATAACACCTTATCTCCGACTTGAAATTCCAATGGTTTTCGCCTGTTGTCAGCATAACTTTTCTGTCGACCGCGTGCTGCTTTTAGTCTTTCCTTAACTTGAATAATCTTGTCTGTTGTTTCTTGTACTATCTCTGGTCCAGATAGTTGCTTCTCTCCAATCCCTGCCCAACAGACTGGGGTTCGGCACTTTCGTCCATAAAGTGCTTCGAAAGGTGCAGCATTAATACTGGTATGATAGCTGTTATTGTAAGAAAATTCTATTAATGGTAAGTGATCGTCCCAATTTCCTCCGAAATCAATTACACAAGCTCTAAGCATATCTTCCATTTTCTGAATTGTTCTTTCGCTTTGTCCGTCCGTTTGAGGATGATAAGCGGTGCTTAGATTTAGCTTGGTTCCCATTGCTTTTTGGAAACTTGTCAAAAAATGAGAGGTAAAACGGCTATCTCTATCAGAAACAATTGATAAAGGAATACCATGTAATGAAACTATTTCATTAACATACAACTTGGCTAGTTGTTCCAAACCGAATGTTTCCTTCATCGGCAAGAAATGAGCAGATTTAGTTAGCCTATCTACAATCACCCAGATTGTATCATTACCTTTTCGTGTCTTGGGTAATTTGGTAACAAAATCGATTGTTATCAATTCCCATTTCCATACCGGCATTTCCAATTGCTGCAACAATCCTGAGGGTTTCTGATGTTCAGCTTTGACCTGTGAACAGGTTAGACACTTGGCAACATAAGCTGCTATATCCTTTTTCATTCCTATCCATCAGAAATTCTTTCTTATGTCTTGATACATTTTATCACTTCCAGGATGTATCGTATATTTAGACTTATGGGCTTCTTCTAATATTCGGTGGCGCAGGTTTCCTAGTTTGTGTATCCACATCCTTTTCTTATGGAATCTCCAAATTTCATCTGTTCCTTGTTCTAATTCCTTAATCATACCTTTTAAATTTTCAGTATCATCCTTGATTACTGATTCTTGTATTTCTCTAATTTATTAATTTAAATCTATCTGCAGATTTAATTTAAGAGAACGTACTCTTTTTGGCTTTTCATGATACTTTCAACTTAAAGCATCGGCTACTACGTTGGCCTTTCCTTCATGATACTGGATATTACAATCATAATCACTAAGAAATTTCATCCAGCGTCTTTGTCTCATATTCAGCTCTTTTTGTCCAAAAATGTATCTTAAACTCTTATGATCAGTGAAGATAACAAATTTATTTCCATACAAATAGTGTCTCCAAATCTTAAGGGCAAAAATTATAGCTCCTAACTCTAAATCATGTGTTGTATAATTTTCTTCATGATTCTTAAGTTGTCTAGACGCATAGGCTATAACCTTTTGGCGTTGCATTAACACACATCCATACCCTAATTTAGAAGCGTCACAATAGACCTCAAAATCTTTAGTTCCTTCTGGTAACGCTAGTATGTGTGCGTTGGTTAATCTTTGCTTAAGAATTCTAAAGGCTTCTTCTTGTTTTGGTCCCCATTCAAACTTAATGGACTTACAGGTTAGCTTTGCTAAGGGAATGGCTATTCTGGAAAAATCTTGAATAAATCGTCTATAATAACCGGCCAATCCTAGAAAACTTCTAACCTCTGTTGGTGACTCAGGGACTTTCCATCTAGTAATTGCTTCAATCATGGTGGAATCCACATGAATCCCTTCATGGTTAACTAAATGTCCAAGAAACTGCATTTCTTCTAACCAAAATTCACATTTTGAAAATTTAGCGTAAAACTTTTCTTTTCTCAGCAAATTTAAAAGTGTATGCAGATGCACTGTGTAGGTCCACCCGGAGGATCGAGTAACCTCTATTCCCTGTTTTTCGACAAACCCGTGAGTGCGGAATCCAAACGGGTAAGTTAAACCAAGTTACGAACACAAACACAAAGATTCAACGATTAACACTCCATTGTATTAATGCTATGAAACGGTTACAATGCGGTGTTTACAAGATGCTCTCATAAACTCTCAGTGTGTGTGTGTTTACAGTGTTCGCTCTGAAATCTATTCAGACTTCCGTCAGCGTTTCTGTCTGATGTATGTGCTTATATAGTAGATGATCGACGAAAACCAGTTCTGGACGAAAACCGTCGGCGAAATCCAAGATCTCGACGAAATCACATGTGATTTCGTCACACATGTGATTTCGCCAACATGTGTTTTCGTCCACCAGTTGTGTCTTTGTCACACAGTGAGTGTTTTCGTCATATGTTTGGGCCTGGGAT
Organism: Helianthus tuberosus; assembly: GCA_030545235.1. NCBI lineage: Eukaryota > Viridiplantae > Streptophyta > Magnoliopsida > Asterales > Asteraceae > Helianthus > Helianthus tuberosus. The sequence continues at coordinate 211,750,771 of CM060423.1, forward strand.
ATTGTCAATTGGGCTTCATGATGTTGGGCTTCTTCAAAGGACTTCATCACTTGGGCTTTGACTTGGATGGGATACAAACACAAACAAATAACACCTAAACAATACTAACATGTATACTGCACACACGCAGTTACATGTACATCGAACATTACGAAGTAACTAGCATACCGAGTCAAGACAGGAGGTTGTCTTGACTACGGCCTTCACTTCGTAGCCTAGTCGAACCGAGCCGAGCCATATCCACATAATATGTATCAACAAACTCCCCCTTGGATGCTGCTCGCGAGGTTCCTAATCTCGTTCTCCATCTCTTGATGGTTCATCATTCTCGGAAAGGATCTTCAAAGTTTTCACGTGTTGTAAGTAGAAAGTGTATCAACAAACTCCCGCTTTTATCTAGGAAGTGTATCAATAAACTCCCCCTTTGATTATGCTCGTGAATCTTTTGATTTTTGATACTTGAGATCCTTGTGGTGTTGGTGATTGATCAGCGGCAACTCGATTATCTTTATCATTTGAGTGCCTTCACATCGTGTCTTCATTCCGAAGCTTATCATCGAACATGTTCTCTTCGCCTTTAGCATCTGCACATGCAAGAAAGCTAAACGCGTAATGAGAACAACTGCTTGGAATATAGTTAACATAAACAAATTACACATATGAGACCAATTCTCATTCAACTACCGTCCGACAGTTAGTTTGAAAAGTTAACAGATTTTTCAATTTTGATTATTAACTTTCAAAAATTGCAAACTCTGACCGTTTATGAAGATTCAGTCGTTTTGGTTTTCATCAGATTTCAGGCAACGAAGACTTGAGTTCCAACATCGGTTAATCAAAACTAAAGCAGAAATAAAATCTTTTTGGCTTTTATAAAGTTTATATTAAAACACAGCTAAAATCCTTTTGGCATTTTGAATATTTCAAACTTAAAGACTGAAAGCAGTAAATAAATATATACAGAGTTGCAGAAACTAAGAAAAGTAAATATATACAAACATTCTTTTTGCGAGTTTCGAGGGTAAGAGAATCATATCAGTGTACGGTCATGTCAAAACGCTCTTGTTGTTCTTTTTGTTAACATTTAGATAAACATCCTATAACGATTATCGATATTGTTATCCACATAAGCTCAACTTATCATATGTAATCATGGCGAGGGGATACGTTAAGGTATGATTTATACTTACCGATCGGTGTTCATCCACATCACGACACATTCCCGTATCAAGGTATGCACGAGAGTTCATCTTACTGGTGAGTATACCATTTATCATCTATTTTGACGTATATGAAAAATGTGAGAAACTCACTTATTTTGTTTGAAAACAAGCCCTATGTGATAGAATCACTTATTGATGAGGAACTTGATTTTCAGATGCATGAGGGCACTGGAGCAAGTCCGTGAACAGGTCAGTACTTTCGTACAGCAAAGAGACGGACTTGACTCCCGGATAAATGTGATATATTATCACTTTTTGTTTGGACATATGATTGTTGATCACTTATTGAGGTCGTATGCAGAATGTACACGTATGCATGATATCATGGAAGATCTAGACTTCGTCTCCGTTTGTTTCGGTAAAAGAAACAACCATGATACCCAGATGATAAACAACATCAAGACCACATATCTCAGAACCTCGGCAATCTCTCAAACGAAATTTCGGTACTAAGACCATATGCCAATGAATGGTTCCCACCTGGTCTTCAGTCGATTTAAGGTTTATATCACCCTGCACACTTTAAAATGATTGTGAGCCTACCGATACATCTTATATAGAGCTGCTTATCGTTTTTCATTTTGCATTTCAGTTTAAAAAGGTTTCAACAGACCACTGATGTACTATGATTTTCTCTTTTGCTCGCCAGGAAACTCATTTTTGTTTTTATATTGTTTTTTAGTTTTGAAATTTTTCGATGTTTTTGAATTTTTCAAATTTGGATTTACTACCCCTAAAATCAACAAACGTAGAATAATTTTGAAAACACAAAGATATTTACAAAAACGATTTTCTGATGCGGATTTACTCTTGCTTGACCTTAATGCCGTTTACCAAAATTAAGTTAATCAGAAATGATTTATCGAATTTTGGAAAAAAAATCAGTTGGCATGTCGGTAATCGGTGCGGACCATGACAACATTGATGAGTTTCATATTGAAACAATCACGTGTGAAGTGATATTCGAGATCAATGTGTCTGATCAAGGAGTGCTGTACGAGATGATAATAATTCATAAAGCAGCTTAAATATCGACAAGTATAGGAGAGATTAGAAATTTAAAACCGTATCCTGCAACTGCTTCGTGCATTGCCAGGAATCTGAGTGCTCTCCCAAACTGGATATCCACCCGATGTGGACTTCAAAGTTGATTTTTGTTGCTACTTCAAAATCTCTTCACAGCAACAAGATCATAAACCTTACCCGATTGAAGCCTTAAACAACCAAACTTTGGAATAAATTTCATTTTGTCAAAGCTTTTCCTTTTCTTCTCTCCATCAAAGGCAACAACTCCTAGATGTAACAATGTTTCGGAGCCTTAAGTCGCCGATCTTGTGCATGGACGCTCCACTATCAACAATCCTAAGACTATCAATAGTTCCTCCTGGAACATCCTGCACTCTCACTCAGAGATTAGTTGGAGAGGGGGACCCAAGCCTTCACAGACTTGGGTCGTCCGTCATCATCGAGAATTGTGACATCCATTTCCTGATGATTCGGAATTGATGTAGCTCCCCCTGAAACAATTTCTGATTTTGGTTTCCAAATCTGTTTTTGTTTTTCATGTTTAACATTTGATTTAACAGATTTTGTTTGGACAACCTCCGGTTTTAAAACCTTTTCAACATTTTTCCATTGTTTCTTTATCTGTTTCACTTCTTGTTGTTTAACAATACGAGGGTCCTGTTTTGGTGAAACAGATCTTTTATGGTAATTGTTACCATGGGGGCATCAACTTTTGCCTTTTCTTTCATGAGATATGGACAGTTTCTGACAATGTGCCCGTACTCACCGCATTCAAAGCATGATCTCCGCTCAACAAACCTCAGAGTATCATAACTGTAAGAACTTGATGATGAACTTCGTGATCTTGAGGTACTTGGTCCTACATCACAACCGTTTATGTGTTGTGTGTGATTGTTTTGACTGTTTCTTTTCAAAATTTTACTTTGTTTAACAAAATCCGTGTTGGATTTGTTTTCGAAAGTTTCAATTTTATCAGTCCCTCTGGATTTCACGAAGTTTACATTCTGTATCGTCTTCTTGTTTTGGCTTTGTTTGCCTTTTCCCTTTCCTTGGTGAACGTGACCTTGCTTTCGTTGATTGTGTTGTGGTTGCAATTTTTTATTCCCATATTTCTTTCTAACTTCGGATTTTGGGATAGGAGCACACTGAGTTACTACAACTCCTAGGCTCGACTTTCCCAAAAACTTACTGGTAGAATATTCGAAAACTTTATCAATCAAAGATTAATTGACATTCTTGATTGGAAAATCATTGTCTGAGTATATTTTATCAGATCCAATCAACGTGTAAAGCAAGCTCACGCTTTCACAACTTGCAGATGAGGATTCAACAGACTTGGCGGTAGCAGTCACAAACGGTTTTGCATGTGGATCACAAAGAATGTGATTTTCGAGAGGTATGTTTTCCTCTTTTGTTACCGTTTCTGACTGTTTGGAGTTAGTATCCTCGGATTCATCATCTGACGAATTAGCATCCTCAACAATGACTGAAGGATCCTAATTTCGTTCAGCAGTTGACACTTTCGCATCTGCTAATTCATCCGAATCTAAGGATACTTCCTTTTTGTAACCAAGCCCAGCTGTGAATTCCTCAAGGTTCAAAGAAACTGAGGGCTCAAAGTGAGGTTTATCTTCCTCATCAGGCATCGAAGAATAACCGTGTTTAATAGGTGGTGGACACTTCTTATAACCTATGCACGTGACATCCTTTTTCTTTTTCTGTATGTCAATGATGTGATCCAGCACATACCTAGAGTTGGAATAACTACTCATCTTAAGCTGGATCGCCTCACTTTCACACTTAGCACAGGCCAACTCTTTTTGCATTACCTCGAGCCTACTGATGTAAAGGTTTATTTCAGTTTGTTTTCTTGAAACCATTTTCGTTAGCTCGGTTTTATCTTCTTTTAATGTTTCGATTATCTTTTTATACTCTTTTTCATGATTTTCACGAAACATGTTGGCCTCAGTGCATTTCGAAAGGTCCACGATTAAGTGTTGATTGTGAATAAATGTGACGTCATATTTACTTTGCAAATTGTCATATTTATTTTGTAAATCAGACAATTTAGCATTTAATCCAACACAAATATCACACCTATCACAACTATCAGATGTTGATTCATCGACACGTACCTGACTGGAATCACTCTCAGATGTTGACTTATCTGCATCAGAATCAACAACCTCCCTTGATGATTCACATTCAGATCCATCCTCGCTTGAACTTGAACTTGAAGTTGTAACATCTTCAACTAAACTTGAAACAACTTCAACTGAACTAATGTCATGTTCAGAACTGTCATCATTTCCGGAGGAATCACCATTGCTGACATTCTTGACAATTTCGGCATAACACGCAGTCCTTGTTTGACTACAGTTCCTTGGATCAAGAGATGCTGGAACTACAGTAGACCGATAGCGCTGTGAGGCAACTGGTGGTAATGGATTTCCATACAAATCGGTGGTTGGGACACAGATTGCTGGTAACTGAGCAACTGGTACTAGATCACCATACAAATTTCTTCCCATTTTTGGTTCACTTTGAAGTTGGTTAGCAACCGATGCCCACATTTCTGCCGTAATTTTCGGTGCGGAGGATTCGGACCAAGACCAATCTGAAGTCATATTGGATGTTTGATAATGAATACCTGCTTAAAACACTCAAATTAAACAGTTAAGAATGTTTTTCAAGTCTTCTGTTTAAAAATAACACAAGTATGTGACGAAAATAGTGGTTTTCGTCGCTGATATGTTTGATTTCGTTGCTGAAATGGTGATTCCGTCGCTGAAAGGGTGATTTCGTCGCTGAAATGGTGATTTCGTCGCGAAAGGTGATTTCGTCGCTGAAAGGTGATTTCGTCACGAAAGGTGATTTCGTCGCGGAAAGGTGATTTCGTCGCGAAAGGTGATTTCGTCGCTGAAAGGTGATTTCGTCGCGAAAGGTGATTTCGTCCAGAAATGCCTTTGACGAAAATAGGATTTCGTCCAGAATGCCAAAAGTGATTTCGTCGCTGATATGTTTTCGTCGCTGATTGAAGAAAATAATCTGATTTTGTTGAAATTGGTGTTAATGCATACATCTGTCGACTTTGTCTTGTATCGAGTCTTGTATTGTTTTAGATAGACCGAGGCATGAAAAACGAGAATTATGTGTTTATAGGTAATTCCGTTTGAAGTGACATAGTGTTATTTCAAACGAAATTAGATTTGATAATTCCGTTTGAAATCACTTGCTGATTTCGTTTGTGCCATTTCATGCGGAATTAGATTCCGTTTGAACATGTTCAAACGGAATTACCTCTCCTATAAATACCGGTCATGCCAAGTCATTTGTAACGAAATTACTTCCGGTAGCGAAGCTCTGCCGAAGTGTCTACAGCATTGTAATTGATCTGATTTCAATCAAAAGACAGTTTAAAGTGATTTCTAGTGCATTACAGCTGAAATAACACTGATACATTTGTTTCTGCCACTTGTATTGGTGAAGACCTCTTCTGAACGACTCGTTTGGGTCACAAAACGATCCTACAAGTGGTATCAGAGCTCAGGAGGAAGAGTTCTAACCATTTTAGCTGCAAAATCTGTTTTCTACACCTTCTTTTCACAATTAAACAAAATTTCACGGTCAAAATGGCTTGATTTTCAAATATGTTGTGCGCAACAGTGTTTTAACAAACCCTTGAAAGTTTCAGACAGTAATTCGGCCTAAAACAGTTTGAAAGTTTAATTCCGCTCGAATTATAATTTCGTTTCAAAGGTGATTCCGCTTGAATTTGAACATCAGAGTGTAATTCCGTTTGAAAAAGCAGTTGATTTCACACGAAATTAGCTATTCCGTTTGAAAGTGATTCCGCTTCAAAGGGTTATTTCATATGAAAGTTAATTCCACGTGAAAGACATACTGATTTCGCTTGAAAGTGGATTGAGTTCGTTTGAAAAGTGATTCCGTGTGAAAAGTTGATTCCGTGTGAGACTTGATTCCGTTTGAAAGGTTGATTCCGTGTGAGAAGAGTATTCCATTTGAAATTGACTGATTGTGAACTTTTGAAAATTAAACATGGAGAACGAGTTTTATAATGCCTTTGCTAGTCCAATAACTATTGCTCAAAGTACATTGCCTGAAAATGAGACGGGGACAACATAAAAACCGCCGAAGCTTATGGATATTGATGATTTTAGTGGATGGTCTGAACGTTTTGCTAACTGGGTTGAGGCTTATCATTTAGATGCATGGGAACATATGGAAGTTCAATATGCTAGACCAGTGAAGAACAACAATGTGAAAATACCGATTAGAGAATTGAGTGCTGAGGAGAAAAAGAAGTACAAAGATGAGAAGTTGATGGTTAGTTTGTTGCAGTAAGCGATTAAAGAAGACATTTTGATCTTACTTCAACATAATGGAAGTGCATATTCGATTTGGACAGAGTTAGAAACTAAGTTTCTTGGAAGTGATGATATGCTCAAGAATAAAAAGTCGCTTCTGAAAAAGGAATTTGATCTATTTCGTGGGTTGAGAACAGAGAACACCAAGCAGATTATTGAAAGATATTGCAACTTAGTGAAAAACATGAACAGATTGGGTATCAACAAAGATAAAGATGAGTTGGTTGAGAAGCTGGCTGATGCGTTGCCACATGATGTTTGGGGAACGTATTTGATGATGTTGAAAAATAAACCAGATTTTAACAATATCACGTTAAGCGAGTTTATTAAACATCTTGAAGCTCAAGAGATGGAACAAAGGAAAATTGCTAGAATGAAGAGCTATGATGGAGAACAAGACATTGGGTTGTATTACAAAGGTGGAGTTAGTGAGAAGACCAACATTTCACCAAAGATTGAAACAACTTTCAATGCAAAAAGTTCTTCTGAAAGTTCGTCTCAGGGATCAAGCAGCAAAACAGGATTTACTTCATTTCCGTCATTTGATCCACATTTTTCTGCAACAAAGAGTGGCAAAGTTCTTCAATGCAACATTGCATTAAATATGGAAAATGATCAGAACTATTCAGAAGAAGTAGCTAAAAGTCATATGTCTTTGTTAGTGACTGTACTTGAATCTTATGGTAGTTTAGTTGCAGGGAAGATCGGAAATCCAATGCTTACAAAAGAGGATTATGATCAACTTGATGCCGAGGAGATGGAGTTGATTGATATAAAGTGGTGCTTGGCGAGCGTGTTGAGACGAGCTGAAAAGTTTAAACAAATCACAGGAAGAGATGATTTCCGTTATGCAAATGTTTCAACTTTAGGATTTGATAAATCTAAAGTTACTTGTTTTCGTTGCAGGGAAAATGGGCATTTCAAAAGAGAGTGCATAAATATCAAAGCAAACGGAGCTCAAAATCCTTTCGGAAATAACGACTACTATCGAAAGGCGATTTATCATCAAGTTGCTCAACAGCCGTATCAACAAGAACAACCACAAACTGCTCATGCTAGGAAAGTGATTGAAGATTCAAAGAAAGCGTGTCTGGTCAATCAAAATGATGGAAGTTCATCAAAAGATTTCAGTTGGGATAAATATATTCCAGCTGATAATAAAGCATGTCTGATAAATCAAGATGATGAAAGATTACCAGAAGGATTTAGTTGGGAAAACTTTAACTGGGATAATTATTGTCCAGACAAAGAGATATTAAAAACTAAAGGTTTTGTTGCTCAGGTTATTAATGATTATACTGATGACTATTGGGCAGAAAAAATCAGAAAACATTTACAAGCTGAAGCTGATAAAAAGAAAAGATATGAAGAAGAAAGGAAAATGAAACAAGCTGAAGCTGAGAAAAAGAAACAGGGTGAAGAAGAGATTCAAGTGAGAAAAGTTACAGAAGTTCCAGAATTTGAAATTAAAACAGATGCTGATGCAGTCAAGGTCTCTGAAAAGTGTATGAACTGTGATTCTCTGATAAAACAAAACAACGAATTGTTACACAACATAAAAAGGCTGAAAGAATCATATGATGTCTTGAACAAAGAGATGAATAAATACAACGAGTCGAGCAGTGAACAAGCTGTAGTAATGAATACGCTTAAAGGGGCATACATGAGACAGTTTGACAATGTCAACTATTACACCGAGAAATGTGCTGAGCTTGAATTGAAGTTGGAAACTCAGAGAATAGAAACTGAGAGAGTAAACAATTTGTTAAAAAGTTATTCATGTTCTACTTTTGTGATTGACAAGATTTACCCGATAGTAGAAAGATTGAAGACGTTTGAAGAAGAAAAGATCTCTGAAGAAAAGAATTCTGAAACAAGTGAAGATAATGAAGTGAAGACATCTGGTAAGAAACCAAGTGTTGTCTATAACAAATGTCCACCCCCGGTCGAAAATGGATATTCTCCTCGAAATCCAAATTCAGAAAGAGTAAAAAAGGCAACGAACTTACAGTGGGAGTCTGAGTCCTCAGATAATTTGCCAGACAATATTGATGTCACATTCACATCGCCTGACACTGATCATGAGTCCGAGTTAATAAAGAAAGTGGTCGATCAGGTGTTGGATAAAGATGAAATAGAGGAGTCAAAGTCGGAGTCAAAATCAAAGTCCGACACGTCAAGTCAAAAAGACAAACAGGGCAAAAGAGTTTATAATAAAGAATTTTTGTTATCAAAATCTAATTTGAATGACGAATCGATCAAAGTAGCATATACTTTGAAAGATTCTGACAAATTATATTCTGATGAGGTTTTTCCAATAAGAGGTGTTAAAACTGAAATGATAAAAAAGATTTTCAAACTAACAGAAATTAATATTTCTGAAATAAAAGATGTAAATCTTTCTGAAAATCCAAGACATTACACCTCAAGAGTTCAACAAAGGTTAAACAAGAAAAAGGGTTATAGTTCTGGTTCAGGTTTTCAAAAGAAACCAAATCATAACGGTAACTTCAAAAAGAAGGGATTGGGTTTTATTCCACCAAAAATTTATAAAAATGAGAAAACTTATAAACCAAAAACTGTTTTTGTTTCAGGAACAAGTGCTGAGAAAGAACAAAAGAGTTCTTTCTGGAAGGAGACGAACAAAGAATTTCTTGCCAAGAAGCAAGAAGAAATGAAGAAAAGTGTTGCTCAGAAAAAGATAGAGACGAGAACCTGTTTTCAATGTAAAACAGTTGGTCACATTGCCAGGAACTGTCCAAAGGCAATACAAACAAAACAGGGAGTCTCTGGTAAACTGAAAGAAAAGATTGTTGAGAAAACCGAACCACCAACTAACAAATTTAAAATTTTTGAGAATTCAATTTTTGAAGTTGGTGAATGTTCGAAAAATGTTTACAAAAGAAAGGAGAAACTTAACAACCAAAAATGGGTTGTTAAGAATTCAAGTGAAAGTTCAGGTGATGAATCTGATTCCACAAAGTCAGAGGAGCCACAAGTTGATCTAAAATTGGAAACATCAGTACCGCCTTTGGATGATACAAATTTTCCACAATTGCGGGCTGAAAATTTTAAATCTAAAATTGGTAAAGTTGAAATTTTAAATCATTTTTTTCTTGAAAAGAAAGATTTTGATGTTGAAAAGACTTTTAACCCCAATGTGCAAAATATTTTTGGAAAAATGATTGATGGGAAGGTAAAGGGGGTTAAAGAATTTTATGAGAAAAAGATGGCAGGTAAGCAACCGAGTGTTGGTAACTCGGAATCTCCCAGGAACCGTCAGGCTTGGGAGAATCTCTATAACTGAAAAAACCTGACTTGCCGGAGCTCCCAAGTTGGTAATCGCGGAGCATGAATCGGCATCATTCTTAAATATTGTTTTTGAAAAATTGAAAATTTGTCACTAGTATGACTTGCCGGAACTCCCAGGTTGGTAAGTGTGGAGTAGGAATCGGCATTTTGAGATTTCAACCTACAAGTGGTAATTGTTGGTAAGCAAACCGACAAGTGGTTGAAAAAGTGGTTTTATCTTCAAGATTAATCAGGGACATTAAGTTGTACTTGATTTATCTTTCTACAAGTGAATGGTTTGGTTAAAACAAGGTGATGATATGATCCCCATGCCTACAAGTGGTAATATCAACAAAACTTATTTTCAGGAAAAACCATTTGATTAAAACAAACTTAAGTGTTTTGAAATCATAATGGGAAAATAGTTTGTTGTAAGGGGGAGTTCTGATTGTTTATGCCAAGTGGATGGCGATTTGAAGCAATTCACAACAGTTGTCATGGTTCTTGTATAGTTTGTTTTCAAATTTCCTTTAAATGATTTTGAATTTTAGGGGGAGTAAGAAATTTCAGAAAATCCAAAAACATTTGAAAAATTTTAAAAAGTTAAAAACATGATAAAATCAAAAATGAGTTTTGTTGTAAAAAGAGGAAATGATAGTACATCAGTGGACGATCACAGCACGCTAAAGAATTGGAAAGTAAAAAATGTGATAAACGATCTCACTGATGATGTGCCAGTAGGTTTTTACACATTTAGTAGATTGTGACGAGATATAAAACTAAATTCAAACTTACTTATATCGTGGGGAACATCTCTCGGATATATGGGTAACCCTCAAAATCTTGTTTGAAAGGTCCCTCTTTCTGAGATACTAGGTCTTTATACTCAGTGATATCTGGGGTATTATCCCGGGACTTCTGATTTTGCGGAAGCAATGGCCTAGTCCCCATATAATACTTTCCGCTTGCTTGAAATATAGCATCGCCCTCAGCATAAAAAAATGATGAAACATTGAAAAATGCTAATCATGTACTGTTGAAGAAAAGATCCTCTAAAGGGAACACACCAAAAGTCGAAGCCGTCATCTCTCTGCTGAACGGAAGTTCTGACCTGAGCTCTCATGGCCCTCGCATTTGACCCTTTACAGATATCATCTGTGGTATACTCACATGTAAGACTGAATATTGGGATCTGGATACGGGAGTATATTCTGAGGTGGGACACGCGAATAAGTTTAAGTCTTTAAAACATTAAGCTCATATCTTGAAACAGTTTAACTTTGTGTGAGAATTTAAGTGGATCAGTATACTGACAATCTAAGTGAATCGTTTAGAACTTAAAATGTTTAAAAGCTTAATGGTGTTGGTGATTTGTCTCAGAAACTGATATGATCTTCTTTCACAAACTCACAAAAAAATATTGTTTGTAAATATCTCTTTACTGCATTTCGTTTAATTTCAAAAATCCAAAAAGAATTTTCGGAGTGTTTTAGCATAAATTTTGAAAAATGCAAAAAGATTTTCGATAACTGATGTTGAAAAGCTGATTTTCAAAATTCCGAGTGCTAAACATGATGAACAAATTTAGGAAGTGTATTTGAGAAAGAAATGATTTTCTTACAAGTGATTATTAGTGAATAAATCATTTTGAAATTGTTTCTACAAGTGGTAAGCAGAGAATAAATTCATCAAATGTTTAAATGTGTGAAATTTATTTTTGGGAAGAGAATGTGCAGGTTAACTAGGTTCCGATACCTGAGGTTGAGAAAAACCAGGTTACAATCTTAGAACCAGTGAATTCCAGACTGTGACCCCAGCTTATCGAAAGGGGGAGTCTGAAGAAGTTGATACCGAAACAGGATAAGAGCCAGGGTTATGATTCTGAGAGCCAAGTTCTGATCCTGGAATTGAAGACGTTAGCTGCTGATGCAAGTGATCGTAAGAAAAAGTGAGAAAGATTGAGTGAGGATGCTTACAATGGAGAATCTTTGGAGAGCGGGCAGACTGATAAAGACTGAAGGTTTGACAACCGAAGACTCGACACTGAAAACTCATCAACATCCGAGGGGGAGTCTGTTAGTGCATACGTCTTTCGACTTCGTCTTGTATCGAGTCTTGTATTGTTTTAGATAGACCGAGGCATGAAAAACGAGAATTATGTGTTTATAGGTAATTCCGTTTGAAATCACTTGCTGATTTCGTTTGTGCCATTTCATGTGGAATTAGATTCAGTTTGAACATGTTCAAACGGAATTACCTCTCCTATAAATACCGGTCATGCCAAGTCATTTGTAACGAAATTACTTCCGATAGCGAAGCTCTGCCGAAGTGTCTACAACATTGTAATTGATCTGATTTCAATCAAAAGACAGTTTAAAGTGATTTCTAGTGCATTACAGCTGAAATAACACTGATACATTTGTTTCCGCCACTTGTATTGGTGAAGACCTCTTCTGAACGACTCGTTTGGGTCACAAAACGATCCTACAATTGGATTTTCGTCCAGCTGGTTTTCGTCCAGCTTGATATTGTTGACCAACGTGATTTCATTGACAATAAGTGAGATTTCGTCCACTTGCAAGATATTATCAAACCAAACCTTATCTTTTATCTGACACAAAGACTTTCTAGTGGCTCATTTGTCAAACTCACCATACTTGTAGACTTCTTTTTCAACAACAACTATCATTTAAATGACACAATATTCAAACAGTTGTATTATAATCAATCTTCAATAATGCATAACACAATCAAATCCAGTAATTTAAGACCAAACACAGAAAACTTATGAAGAACACTTGAGGATATGAAGAACAATATGAGTTTTCTGGCCAAGATAATCACCGGAATAATTTCCGAACACAATTTTGCAAGAAAGTTTCAATAACAACCTTAAACTAACATGTATGCGTAGGATACTAACAAGGTTTTATTTGAACTAGAAGCTAAAATACCAAGACTTTCAAGATTTTAACAACGTTTTTCCAGAAAATGTATGAACTTTAAAGATCAAAACTCAAGAAAAACACATTAAAAACTAAGAAAAATCAAGAACATAAACTTGGTTTTAACAAGGAATCGAGCCAATGCTCTGATACCAATTGTAGGTCCACCCGGAGGATCGAGTAACCTCTATTCCTTGTTTTCCGACAAACCCGTGAGTGCGGAATCCAAACGGGTAAGTTAAACCAAGTTACGAACACAAACACAAAGATTCAACGGTTAACACTCCATTGTATTAATGCTATGAAACGGTTACAATGCGGTGTTTACAAGATGCTCTCATAAACTCTCAGTGTGTGTATGTTTACAGTGTTCGCTCCGAAATCTATTCAAACTTCTGTCAATGTTTCTGTCTAATGTCTGTGCTTATATAGTAGATGATCGATGAAAACCAGTTCTGGACGAAAACCCTCGGCGAAATCCAAGATCTCGACGAAATCACATGTGATTTCGTCACACATGTGATTTCGCCAACATGTGTTTTCGTCCACCAGTTGTGTCTTTGTCACACAGTGAGTGTTTTCGTCATATGTTTGGGCCTGGGATATTGTCAATTTGGCTTCATGATGTTGGGCTTTTTCAAAGGACTTCATCACTTGGGCTTTGACATGGATGGGATACAAACACAAACAAATAACACCTAAACAATACTAACATGTATACTGCACACACGCAGTTACATGTACATCGAACATTACGAAGTAACTAGCATACCGAGTCAAGACAGGAGGTTGTCTTGACTACGGCCTTCACTTCGTAGCCGAGCCGAGCCGTATCCACATAATATGTATCAACACACTGCATGTTCCTCTTTACTCTTAAAGTAAATTATAATATCATCTATAAAGACAATTATGAATTTATCCAAATATGGCTTACATACTCGGTTCATCATGTCCATAAATGCGGCTGGGGCATTGGTTAGACCAAATGGCATGACAGTAAATTCATAATGGCCATACCTTGTTCTAAAAGCGGTCTTAGGAATGTCCTCTTCCTGTACCTTTAATTGATGATATCCTGAGCGTAAATCGATCTTAGAAAAGAATTTAGCTCTTTGCAATTGATCAAACAGATCATCAATTCTTGGTAATGGATACCGATTTTTAATCGTGACCTTATTCAATTCACGGTAATCAATGCATATACACATTGATCCGTATTTATTCTTGACAAACAAGATCGGTGCTCCCCATGGGGATGAGCTTGGCTGTATGAATCCTTTCTCCAACAGTTCGTCTAACTGTTTCTTTAATTCTTGCATTTCTGCAGGTGAAAAAACGGTAAGGTGCTTTGGCAATTGGTGCTGTTCCTGGTAGCAGATGAATCCTGAATTCAACTTCCATGTCTGGCGGTAGTCCTGGTAATTCTTCTGGAAAGATATCTGAAAATTGAGATACTACAGGAATATTTTTCAATTCCTTTCCTTTAGTGTTAATGATTATGGAAATCATATACACTATTGATCCTTTTCTTGCACAACTTGCAGTTTTCATCACATAGATGAATTTTGCGGATCGAGACGATTCATGTCCTTTAATGGTGATATTTTCACCCTTTGGTGAACTCATTTGGATTAACTTTTGAACACATAGAATACTGGCTTTATTGGCTATTAACTAATCCATTCCTAATACAATATCAAATCCTGCTAGATTCATTGGGTAAAGATTTGCAATAAAATCTTGGTTTAGAATTTCTATTCTTGCTCCCTGCAAGATTTCAGAAATTTTAATGGATTATCCATTTGCTGTCTCTACTAAACATTCTTGTTGGAGTTTAGTTAATGGTTGATTGAGAAGTTTGCAAAATGAAGTATTAATAAAACTTTGGTTCGCACCAGAGTCAAATAATATTTTAGCAAAAACATCATTAACTAAAAACGTACCGGCAGTCACGTCCGGAATCATTTTTGCTTCTTTAGCTGTCAGAACAAATGCCCTTGCATTTTTAGTAGTCTTGTTATTTGTGGTCGGGGCTAGTTTTGAGTAGTTTGTCCTGATATGTCCTTTTTCTCCACAATTGAAACATACTCCATTGCTGGGTTTCTTTCTGCAGTTTTCTTCCTTGTGTCCCGGTATCTTGCAAAAGTCGTAGTAGGTGGAGCATCTTCCTGAATGCTTCCTCTTACAGGACTTACAATAGGGTGTAGAGGTAGAACCTATGTTTTTCCCATGGTTGGAATTACCGTAGAGAAATTCCTGGGTAAGCCTTTGGGCTAGGTTCTTTCTTTGGTTTTCTTCTTGTGTACGTACCAGTTCATCAGTCAAAGTGTTTGCTAGTTCTACAGCTTCTTCTATGGTTGGTGGTCTAGCTCCCTTGACTACATGTCTAATTTCACTAATTAATCCCCAAATATAACGGGAGATTAACACTGGTTCTGGTGATGCTAGGGTTGGCACTATTTTAGCATATTCAAAGAATGTAGTAGTGTAACCCTTGCTATCTACTCCAGTCATTCTAAGGTTTAATAATTTATTAGCAATCTGTTCCTTTTCGTTAGGAGGACATAATTTCCTTTCAACCATATTCTTAAACTCAATCCATTCCATACTATAAACCATGTTACTTCCCATAGTCTGGAGAATAGTGTTCCACCATTCCAACACTGCATTTTTAAATAAATTCGAAACAAACATGATTTTATCTTCTTCTGCGCACTTGCTTATTTTTAAGACTGCCTCAGTCTTTTCTAACCAGCATAGAGCTGCAATGGCTCCTTCATTGCCTGAGAATTCTATTGGTTTGCATGACCAGAATTCTTTATAAGAACAACCATAAGACATGGTTCTTCTTCTTTTTGGAATTGGCAATCGAAATAGTGGTCCATTGTTTACGCTGTGACTGGGTTCATTAGATGGTCATTTACTTCCACTGTTACTATTAATATTTTCTGCTTCCCTAACATTTTGGATAATAGCTGGCATAGCATCTCTAATTCCTTGGGTTACTATGTGTCGAATAGCACTGTTATTTATCTGGTTTTCATTATTCTGGTTTTCCCGATTTGCGTTGTCAGCCATCTGAATTTTAAACAATTACCAAGTATTAATATCATAACACAATAGTGAATGCAAATAATCACATAACAACATATTGATCCAAAATCGTCGTCATTGCGACCTTTACTCTATTCTATATTATGCATCTATATCTATTACAAATACAACTGAAATTAAAATACAATACTAGTATACATCAGTAATTTATAAGATTAACTATCCTAGTTTGGAAAAAAAAAATTCAAACATACACACATATATATTTATATATTATTATTATTATTATTATTATTATTATTATTATTATTATTATTATTATTGTTATTATTATTATTATTATTATTACTATCACTACTGATAGGGGTTCATCCAGTATTGCATATTGCGCTCGTCATATTTCCAGTTGAGTCGTTACCCTATATGTCTCATCCTCTTACTTCCTTCTAAGATCTCCTCAACAAAGGTGCGGAGTTCCTGTATGTTCTCAGTACTCATGGGTGGGGCTGGGGCTGGTATCGGGTCAGGAAACTGGGGCATTGGTTCTTCCTGAGGGTACGGGTTCTCTAGAATCTCCCTGATATATTGGTCATTATCATAATAGGGGTCTAGAGGGTCAAGGTCTGGGTAGGGTCCTACTAGATCTTGCATGGGCTACTCTATTGGGATTGGGTAACGTTGCTGGTAATCCCTGTGGTTGTCAAACCACGGGTCATAGTCTGGGGGATGGGGTGCTGGTATTCTAGGGATTTCAGCTTGGTCTAGGTCAGGTAGTGGGTTCTGGTCAGTTGGGTCAATCTCTACTTCCATGGATTGTGTTGGGAACAATTGCAGTGGCTAGGGTGCTATGAGTTGTTCTAGATTAGGGTTTGCAGCTGTGGTTGCTAGTATGTGGAAGTTTGCCAGTCTCCTATTGAGTATATCCTGGGTTTGAATATTCATTTCTCAATTGGCCGCTGCTGTTGCAACTTTCTCATCCTCTTTCTACGTTCATGAGCTCCTCTGATGAACCATCCTCTCTTCTTGGGAGAGAATGGTTCTTCAGATTGTGCTTTGAACACGAAAATTCCTTCTTCGGTGTCAGCCGAATACCCCGAGGGGGTAGACTGTGAAGAAGTTACTTCGTTCCTAGGAGAGTTGGACAGTTGACGGTAAGCGTCTGAAGGTCTTTGATCACTCATACTGTAAACTAACAAATTGTCAAATAACCCAAAATAATAATCTACACGTATGCACATAGTTTCATTGATTATTTCCTAACAAAATTTATAATTTCAATGTCAGCAGAACACTTCTTTGGCTGAAATCAGTGGCTAAGCTCTGATACCACATTCTGTCGCAACCCCCGACCCCTGCCTCGGGAGGCGGGCGGCCGCGGCCTACTCAGAGATGGTGGTATCGGTGTTATCATTATTTGGCAGCGGAATTTTTATCAAGACCGTAGTTAGGAAATATTTTATCAGAGTAAAATACCACATTTTTATATTAATAAACACATGTGTAAAACCCAGGTTTCCATTACAAACATGTTTATAGGGATAAACCCTATTTTATTGAATTTAAAACATCGTCTTTATTTAGGTAACTTTTATAGCCACATTTTTCCAAGCCTTCAGTGCTCTCCAGCTGGCTTCTATTTGGCTTTCACATTTTGTTACCTGAAACGCGTTTTAAAAACATTTTTCACTGGGAAGTAATGGTGAGTGAATCCCAGTTTAATCAAGACAGGTTTTATCAGTTTACAGCATTGAGGGTGATCTCGCAATTACATTTGTTTCCAATTCTTACTTTAATTACCACCCACGATACTGTCAACCCGACTTGTGGTCATGTTACTACTCATAGTGTAGTAACAAATTTTGTATACAAAACCCTAACATACCGACGATAATCGTAGAATTACAAATACTCAATCACTGTTCATTGTAATGTAAAATATTTGAGGTTTTGTTAAAACAGTTTGCAAAAAAAAAGGAGATTACTCACATTGCTAGTTTTGACTTTTCCTGTTGTTTTTCCTGGTTATAATCTATTAATTAAACAATGCACACGCGTTAGTATAATAACCCGTTATTTACATTAGTTATACCCTCCCCGAGACATAACTCCGACGACTATGTCGGGCAGAAACTCGACAGCCGTTACGGAGCGCTAGATCAACCGGGCAGCGTATCTAATACGTAACCGGGGCTTATAATACTTACGACGGGGCAGAACTTCGTTAATTAGGGGGTATAATACCCGATTATCGTTTTTGAACATCGTAAACTGAAGGCCGATCGTCTCAATTTATAGGACCTGATTTCGGGTTTGTCGCGCCCCGCGAAGAAGTCCGCTAAGGGCTTCGCGGCCCGCGAGGCCAGCTAGGGTAGGCCCTAGGTTGGTTGATTCAACTCATAGCTTCCACACGCATCTTGACACGTGGCACCACCAGGTGAGGCTGCGTAACCTAGTTGTCGCACCCCGCGTAGCCCGAAGACAAGGTCTTCGCGGCCCGCAAGCGCCCCTTAAAACTTGATTTATTTAATTTTTATAAAAATAAAGGTATTAGGGACCAGTTCTCGCATACGGGGAGTATTCTAAGACAAATAGGGATGTTATAAATATTTTAAGGGTGTCAAAAATTTTAAGAGGGTTGTTATAGAGACCCAAAAAGAAATAAAAGGAAACAAAAGTGCAACAATCGGTCATCCAAATTTCAAAGAAATCATTTTCGTCTGCAAATTGAACAAACTGAAAACCCATCTTCATTCTGTATTTATCCACAGGTAATGAAAAGCTGGTTGGTTGTAAGGAACAAATTGCTTTTGATTTAGAATAATTATATAACTATGCCTATGTGTCTATTTATGAAGAGACGAGTAATGGTTCGTGTGGATTCACTTTCCTTGGAGGCTTCTAGTTGGCGGGGTAGGAGGTTTAGAAAGCTTCCTGAGTTTGTTGATAGGAAGTCTAATTTGTTTCTTCTTCTGCAAGAAAACACACAGATTCAAGCAAATAAGTACAAATAATTAATTTTAACTCATTTATTTACTAATGGATCATTTCCGATTATGAAGAAAGAGAGAGAGATCTTACTAAAAAGTGACTTCACGGTTGGCCTTTTAGGTTTTGTACTCTTCTTATTCAACTCATTGGCCAACATTAATCTCAACTTAAAATATTCTCTCGGACAATCCCAACTTGTAACAATTTAGCCCTCATGGATCCTTTTCTAATTGGGTTATAACCTGGTTTTTTTCTGACGTGCCACAAACCTTGTTATTGGCTAATGTGGCACAAACCTAGTTATTGATTATAATCCTAACTTTCACGACCACTATCACCCACTACCACCATCAACATCCACCACCATCAGCCGCCACCGCCACCAACATCAGCCGTTGCGACCACCACCATCAGCCGCCACAGTGGTAGTTGTTGATGGTGGTGGTGGTGGTGGTGGTGGTGGCGGCTGATGGTAGTATTGGGTGATGGTAGTAGTGGGTGATGGTGGTGGTGAAAGTTAGGATTATTAAAATCAATAACTAGGTTTGTCCCACGTAATCTTGGCGCGTCAGCAAAAAAACCAACCATGTTATAACACAGTTAGAAAAGGACCGATGAGGGCCAAATTCTTACAATTTGGGTTTGTCAGAGAAATTTTCTAAGTTGGGATTAATACAGCCAAAGGGTGAAAGCTAGGATTATTAAAATCCAATAACCCTCTATTAATCGATTTATTATTTCCAATAAAACAAAATATTATTCCAATAGGTTATTATAATTTGTTTTTTTTGTTACTAACAATTATATTTATGTTAAATATTGTGCACATGTTATTTAAATTGTCTGCTTGTAATTTTTTAACAACTCAAATTTACCTATATATATATATATATATATATTAAAAACACAATTGAATGAATAGTAATAAAAATAGAATTGAATGAATAGTAACATCACTAAGGAATGAGCAAATGGTATCGGGTACCGGTACCGGTATCAAATTTACTAAACCGGGTGTATTTTTGGTACCGGTTCGGCACTGGTATTCATCGGTTTTTACCCTCAAATACCAGTGTCGTACCAGTACCGACCGGTACCGAGCCGTACTGTACCAGGTATATTCGGTACCGGTACCCACTTTTGGGGATTTCGGTAGCGGTATTTTCGGTACCGGTTGGTACCGAGCTCAACAAATCCTGTAGCAACGTAGCAATGCAAGTAATTGCACCGTTTAGATTACTTCTCATACACACAGTACGTAAACTGTATTTCGTTTGAATGAGGTTTTATATACACAACAACTTATTTTGCTTTATTTTTTGTCTTTTTCTGTAATGAATGAATTGTAGCATGTAAAATTAACTTGGATCTTTAGATTGTTGATGAGCAAATCGTATCAAATCCTGTAATCAAGCCAATATCGTATCGGTACCATATTTACTATACCAAATCATTTTCGGTACCAATTTGGTACCCACCTTTTGGTGTTTTTAGAATCGTTACTTTCGGTTTGACACCGGTCTAGAACCATACCTGTATTTATTGATTTTTACCTTCAAATACCATACTGTATTGTACCGAGCATTTTCGGTGCTGGTACCTAATTTCGATGATTTTCTGGATCGGTATTTTCGGTGCCATTACCGGTACCGAGCTCATCCATATTTTAACGTGTTTGCACCGTAATAACTGAACTGAAAACAACCAAATTTCCAACGTGTAGGACGTGTGGGTCCTATTATTATATATTAGGTTATTTAAAATCGCTTTTTTAGGACGAAGTGACTATCCTTTTCACGACATTTTTATTTATGTTTTGATATTCGGTATCCGCTTGCCGTTACTGACACTCGTTTTGCAGTCATTGGGTCCCTGCCGCAACGCGCGGGCGGCAAATCAACTAGTTAGTTGAGAATTAAGAAGAGATGGATCTTGTCATTTATAAGGGGAGGTGAACACCGACGATGGTGCAATTCCACGTCGGTTGAGGAATGTGCCACAGATTAATACCAGGCTTGCAATATGAGTTATTTAAATTGTCTTCAACCTTACTTTTTTCGTTTTTAGGCATATTTTATGTAATACTTTGGGTTTTCCAACACAATCTTATTGTACAAGTGCTAGCTCCAATCGCTTACTGGAAGAGCAGATAGCGCTTTTATCTTTAGTAGAGTTAGTCGACTTAAGGGGGGCACTGTCAGGGAATATAATATCATCACCATTAAGAGAAAAAAGCTCAAGTGCTTGTCTCTTTGCTAGAGCAGAGCCACTGGACACTAGGAGGGGAGGGAGGAAGTCTACTACTCCCTTTCCTTAAAGACGAGTAAGTGCCGATACTACACTTTACTTAGCCGAGTCAGTCCCATTCATTAAAGAAGAGAAGCTTGTATTGGAGTGCGTTGGTTCAATGACTAGAGGAGTTATGTGAAATTACAAGATGAAATCAAATGGATAATTAGGTGTGCTGGTATGCTAAACACGAGTTATTATGCATGAATGAGTCTTATATAAATTATGTGAGTTTGAGTAGGATAAGAATTGAAATGAATTAAAAAATTATTTGTTGAACATGAACTTGTGCATTTAATTTGTTACATGTATGTGAATGTATGAATGTTTTGTAAGAATGATAATGGGCCATCATCATGATTAACACTAACAATCCTAGCCGCACACCCCCTTGGTGGGCTGGTAAAAAGGGTGAGCCCGTTAGTTAGATCGTACATTCCTCTTTGCTCCTTAGGCCCCTCCGTAGTCGCACACTTTGATATTTACTCGGACCGCACACACACTTGGGGACAATTGTGCGACTTACCTGCCAGCTGGATTCCACCAGCAGGTGTGCGACATATTCAGGAGATGTATAAAAGCTCTTAGTGCTCCAAAACCCTAAAATATTTTCCCACATTTGACGGCTACATTCCCCCATACATTCCTCTTTCTTTTTCTGTGCACAACTCTGTCAAATCAGCAAATATCATCCGGCTCACACTATCTGCACACCTTGATTGGCTATCTACACACTTAGGGTTTACCTACGCTGCGTATAGGTCTATACACAGCGTATAGGGTTAGCTTTCTACGCAACGTATAGGTCTATACGGAGCGTAGATAAGGGGTAGGTACACGACCAGATAGTCAAACCTAGTACCATGTCAAATCTGTCTGACATACGCTACGTATAGGTCTATACGCAGCTTATGTACATAAAGTGATACGCAGCATATAGACCTATACGAAGAGTATGTCAGACAGATTTGACACCGATACGATGTTGTCCAGGCACGTGAATAAAGCCATACGCAGAGTATAGAGCTATACGAGGTGTATCATTGTGAATTCAAAAGTGTATTTAGACATGCATCTCTGCCCACGAATTAACACACTTCTTCAATTGTTCACTTCTTCTGCCTACGAATTCACTTGTTTTGTATTTAGACATTCTTTCAATTTCTTCATTTCCTCTGTATCAAACACAATATTGTTAAAATGCCATCATTTTGGAATGAGAATTATTTCGGTAATCGCTATTCTAACGACGCATGGGGAGCAAATGATGCCAATGAGGAGGAGGAGGTTGTGTCTAGAGTCCCTGTTGATCAAAAAACACAGTTGCCAGACTTGAACGAGACTCCGACTCCACCTGTTGATGAACCAAATTACACGGCATCAAGTATATCCGGATTACGGATACAGGTATGAACCTCCGTACGTGCAACAAAGTGGACACGGTGCTGAGAATGCACCTGTTGATGAACCATATTACCCGACGCAGCAATCGTATTCGGGTTACGGATACGGGGGTGAAGGTGGATACGGAGGATACGGTGGATACGGGGGTGAAGGTGGATACCAGGGTGAAGGTGGATACAGTGGATACGGGGGGTGAAGGTGTATACGGGGGTGAAGGTGGATACGGTAGATACGGTTATGAGCCTCGTAACACACCACTGTATGATGATTATAAACCATCTACCCCAGGCAATCCGTTTCAAATACAAAAAGTATCACATTAATATTTGTATTATTCTTACCCTAATTTTTATTATTGTTAAAATAATATTGTTATTGTTATTATTAATATTATTGTTAAAATTATATTGTTATTGTTAATATTCGTATTTTTGTTATAATCCTTAATATTATTATTATTATTATTATTATTATTATTGTTATTATTGTTATTATTATAATTATTATTATTGTTACAATTATTATAATTATTATTATTGTTAAAATTATTATAATTATTATTATTGTTAAAATTATTATAATTATTATTATTGTTAAAATTATTATAATTACTATTATTATTATTATTATTATTGTTGTTGTTGTTGTTGTAGTTATTATTATTATTATTATTATTATTATTGTTGTTGTTATTATTATTATTATTATTGTTATTGTTATTATTATTGTTGTTATTATTATTATTATTATTAATGTTATTATTATTGTTATTATTATTATTATTATTGATGTTGTTGTTATTATTATTGTTATTATTGTTATTATTATTGTTATTATTATTGTTATTATTGTTATTGTTATTATTATTGTTATTATTATTATTGGTATTGTTATTATTATTATTATTATTATTATTATTGTTATTATACTTATTATTATTTTTTACAATTATTATAATTATTAATATTGTTAAAATTATTATAATTATTATTATTGTTAAAATTATATAATTATTGTTATTATTATTATTATTGTTGTTATTATTATTATTGTTATTATTATAATTATTATTATTGTTACAATTATTATAATAATTATTATTGTTGTTAAAATTATTATAATTATTATTATTGTTGTTGTTATTGTTATTATTATTATTGTTATTATTATTAACGTAACTTTTTTTTAGCGTTTCATGTCTCTAACTGATTTGAAGAATTGGGTACAAGCAACGGGAAAGGAGAATGGTTACGTAATTGTTACTCGCCGATCGAAAAATATTGGCGGTACTACGGGGATGGTATGGCTTGTGTGCGACCGTAGTGGTGAGCACCGTAGTAAAGCAACAGTTTGGAAAGTTGGTAGCAAAAAAATCGGTTGCCCATTTTCATTACTCGCCATCCGGGACGTGACGAATGACACGTGGGAGTTGAAAGTGGACAACACGAACCATAACCACGAACCTACGACGAGTCTGTTGGGCCATGCTTTTGTGCGAGATTTACTGAAGTCGAATACAAGCTAGTGGAGCAGCTAACTGCTCAAAACATGGAGCCACGTATCATATTTCAAACCCTAAGAAAGCAGTTTCCTGACTGCCTGCATGTTCAGAAAGACGTGCAAAATGCGGTACAAAAAATTAGAGCGTCACTGATGGACGGAAAGACTCCTATGCAGGCACTGGAAAGCATGTTGCATGACAACCGATTCATTTACGACACCCGACAGGAACCCAAAACAGATGTCGTAACAAAGCTTTTCTTTGTTCATCCTCATTCAATCACTATGTGGCGTGCATTCCCGCACATGATGTTGATCGACGCGACCTAGAAAACAAACATTTACAACATGCCATTTGTCCAGCTTGTGGGTTTGACGTCGACCAACAAGTCTTTTTGTATCGCGCATGCCGTTATTTGCAAAAAACGAAGGGATAACTTCGTGTGGGTGCTTGAGCGGATCAAGTCAATGTTGCATGAATGTATGATGCCGCGTGTGATAGTCACGGATAGAGAGCTACCCCTAATTAACGTGTGTGCTAAAGTATTCCCGAACGCGTCTAGGCTTCTTTGCCAGTTTCACATCGAACAAAATATATGTAAACATTACAAGCAAGGGTTCAATAAATTAGATTGGCAGAAATTTCTGTCGTACTAGCGGAGAGTGTGCGAATCTGCTTCAGAGCCCATGTACAAGTACAACTTGGAGAAATTGTATAACCGACTCGTGGTTGCCAACCGAGAAAGTAAGTGTTCTATCAACAAATGACTCACCCAATCTATTTTATTTCACACACGCTTTTACATTTCATTATTTTATTTTTGTAGGGGTCTTTAATTATGTCTACGAAAACTGGCTCAAAGACTATAACGAAATGTTCGTTTGTGCATGGACCAATAAGTGTCGCAACTTTGGTCAGGGCACCACCAACAGAGTTGAGAGCCAGCACGCAAATTTCAAAAGATACGTTACGCGCGGGAGTTCATTGGAGCGAATAGCAAGATGCGTCATTGATATAGTTGAAACTTATTACGGGGAAAAACGATGAACCACCACAAACACCCACTGTTGGACAACCTACGTGGAAAGGTTTCCCATACAGCACTTGATTTGTTGGAAGGAGAGCTAAAGAGGAAGCTAGAGGAGTTGCGAAAACTTAACGCATCATGTGGTTGCCATATGTGGCTTAGCTGTGGGTTGCCGTGTGCTTGTAGGCTGGAAAACTACAAACGTACAGGTAAAAAATATTAAACCTACTAACCTTTTATTATTTATTATGATTTAGCTGTTTCTTACACTGTATTGACTTAACTGTGCAGGGCGTAAGATACAACTCGACGACGTAGATGTATTCTGGCGTAAGCTTGACTTACTACCGTGTAAACTGGTAGGTGAGGAAGTCGATCTTGTAGCAGAGCTCAATAATGTGCGGCAACAATTAGAGTCGCACTCCCCCGATCAGAAAAAAAGTTTGCTTTCAAAGATAAAAGCGGTCTTAACCCCGAAATCGTTAACTAACAAACCACCGATCGTCCAGGAAAATACTTGTGGTCGGCCTACATCAAAGAAAGTACAAGAAAAGCTAGATGAAGCTGCGAGGTTAGACGAAGCTGCAAGAAACAGCTCCTATGGCGAGCACAGCAACGTATATACCGCTTCCCCAAAACATAGGTACGATTTACTGTAAGGACTCTCAAAAATTTCCTAAAAATACCCGTAAGTATAAACCTGAACCCCTAAAACCATACTGTGCATGAAAAAAAAAACCAAGAAAACAAGAAATATGGTTCTCAGGCGGGCCGCGTAAGAGTAAGCATGGTCTTATGCGGGCCGCGTCAAACATAGGTTGACCGGATAAGTGTTCCGGATCCACGTAGTGACCACCTGGCTAGCCTACTCATGACCAATCAAGCCTACTCGTAGACTAGGCGGCCACGCGGGCCGTGTAAAGGTAAGCCGATGTCACGGCCCCCGACCCACCCTGGACGGAATCGGGAGTCGTGAACAGCCCGTGGTACCGGTGATTATTTTTAAAACGTTGCAGCGGAAATTTCATCAGAACCGTGAGTTACGAAAAATATCAGAGTTTAAAAACACCGGATTTTATTTATTAAATAAATGGGATAAACCCATGTTTTACAATGGTAGCTTTAATTAAGATAATTTGATTACATAAAATCATATTTCTTAATTTTGATTTAATTAATAAAATAAGCCACTTCTTGATGCCTTTCAATGCCGTATCCAACGCTTACTTCCATCTATTGTAATTACCTGAAAAGTATTTTAAAAGGGCTTTGTCAGCGGGAAATACTGAGTGAATCATTCTATTTATGAAAACGACTCATTTGTTATAATTCACAGTATTAAGAGAGATTACAATGTTTCAGATATCAACCAACTACCCACGGTATTTGTCACTCGACCGGATCTGTGACTATGGTCATATCACCATTGGCTGCCCCAATGAATGACGTTATATCACTATTGGGTCCTTTCACCCAATAGTGACGTATATCACAAATTTTAGGTTCGCCCACCTAAAGTGATAATACAACAGTAATGCGCACAATACCCCACATACCGGCTGTAATTTGGTGATTACATAAACTTAATCACTGTAATTATAACTTTGAAAATAACATGCTTTTATAAATAAATTTGATAAAATGAGAATGACTCACATTATAATCATGCAGATTCATACGGGCAAAGTTCAGTCTACAGATAAGCCTTAATATATTGCAGATTTATACAGGCAGAGCTTAGCCTATTGATTTTGCCTTGTAACCTAGTGCACACGAACTAGGTAGGTAACTTAATACAACAATTACGATAACTCACGAGATCAAATTCTCACAACGAACGACAAAGTGCGATACTTAAACATCCATCGAATTAACGACGAACGACAAAGTATGATACTTAAACATCCATCGAATTAACGACGAATGACAAAGTATAACCCTAGTGTGGGCGGCACTTAAACATCCATTGGATATATTGATCGGTCGGAAAATGAATCGTAATAGCGATTAAGTTAATACCCTGTATCGTAGCAGCACCCCCCCTACTAATTAGTGTTTTTGGTAGTAATCGGGCGATATCTCAGCGTAATTTTGGAGTTTGAACGTCGCTCAATCGCCCAGAATCAAGTGCCAAAGTCTGCTATTTATACACGAAACTTGACTAGCTTACGGACCGTAACACTCCCAAGGTTGAGGTCCGTAAGGGTGCTTACGGTCCGTAAGACTTTACCCTTACGGTCCGTAAGGGACACGAATTAATTATAGGCTTGCCACGCGTGGGAGTAGGCCTGCTGAGTCGACAATTCTCGAAATTTTGATTTTTATAATAAGTTATAAGGATAATCGTTGAGTAGGGAATACCCCCCCTGAGTTTTAGGGGCCCTGATCCTGATTCTGATTGTTCTGATAATTTTAGGGTTTGTGTAGAATTACTTGGGTGTCTTAATTAGGGTTTCCTATTGGATAAAATAATAAAATAAATAGGACTTTTAATGAGGTTTGTTATTTCAAGGTCCGGGTTTATATTTACGGAATGCTTTTAGGACATTTTGGTGTGAGTCGTTACATTCTCCCCACCTTAATAAAAATCTCGTCCTCGAGATTTATTGAAATAAATAGGAATACTTCTTCTTCATCTCAGATTCCAGCTTCTAAGTGTATTTAGGTTATGATATTTCTTTTAGACTTATGTCACTTTTTAGTTAATAAAAATAATATTAGGGTAGATGATATAGAATCAAAATATCTAATTTTGTGAATACGAGTTGTATCAGAAGTAGGATTCAATGATTCAACTGAATTAGTTCGAGAAATCGATGATAAATGAATGAGATGAAATGATATAATTTTCAAAGTGACTAGGCTTAAGCCAAAAGATATATGATCAAAAATGAATGTGAATGACTTTTTAGAATTACTAAAATTCTTTGTCAAAAGAAAGCTTACTTTGATTGGCAACTGAGGAAGACTTTGACAGTTTCCAAATGAAATTAAAGCATGAAAAATGATTTGTCAAATATTTATGATATGAGGAATCAAAGTATTGAGAGGAGTGAATTGCAAAGATACACCAAAAGACAATAGAGTTAGTGTATCGTTTTTAGAGTTTCAAATTGTTTTATTTGTTGAAATAATATAATAGCACACTATTAGTGACTATATTTTTCATACTATCTTCTAGAAATTAAAATATAATAAGAACAAGTTATTTTGGCCTGACCAACCATTATATTATACTTTTGTAAAGCAATTGTAATATATATATTATTTGTGTCCTTATCTGAACCATATCTTATATATCACATATAAATATTATGTAATATATATTGTATTTGTTATGCATTTTTACTATATGTAAATGGTTACCACTTTTAAATAAATATTATTTTAGTATTTTACCATACTATGTAAAATAATTATGTAAGATATATTACAAAATACCGTAATGAAGTTATTACGTTTACAAAATATTATTTTGTAAAAGAAATCATTATTATTTATAAAAATAAAAATATTTATTATACAAAATATTCGTACAAATACTTTTGTACATATATTACACTTAATGGGTTGATTTTATGGGATTACTTATTTTCATTTTGAAATCATATAACGTTTATGAATGTATTTACAAATGTTGTAAATAAGTGAAAACGGGGACTATTCTTATATTGTTTTATGAAAATATATCTTTTTCCAATGTATATATATTTTCATATATAATTAAAATTTACTAAATACGTATGACGACTTACTTTATATATATTAACTAGTCATTATCATGGTTGGATATTGGTTAGTGCTGCCTTGTTTAAGCATAGGTGGCCAATCCATGCATAACTAAGGCTAGGCTATCCAATACCTGCCCCTGATAATAACCCTGGTATTAACACTACTACCATTAATATATTATTATTAATAATAAAATTATCAATAATAAATAACTAAACAATAACTTTTTAAAATAAGAGTATACCTCAAACATAGTTTTTATATATAGATATATAATTTCTTCACCGCAATGGTTTAAAGTATAGAAACATTATATTTGTAAATTAGGTAGTTTCATATATACTTAATTAAATTTATATATAATGTTTTTCGATCAACAATGATAGAGTAATAAATATTACGAAAGGTTCGATTGCTCTTGTAATAACTATTAAGAGATATACCGAAATATGAATTTGGATATCATTATCTGAGCACATGATTGTTTTAAGATTTGCTTGTATTAAAAAGTGGATTTAATATAAATAATTAAATGATTAAATCCGAGATTAGCGCAATCTTCAGATTTTGTGAAAATGTCACCACAAGGTGATCGTGATCAAAGAAATGTTTCAATGAAGTCGAAGACTAGACAAGCCTATTATGGTTCAAAACAAATGAAGTGCTTGTTGGTACTATTTTGAATATGATAGCTTCAATCCATCGTATGGGACCTTGTAATGCGAGCAAATTCAAATAATTAAACTCGGTTTAAATAAAGTGAGTTTTTTTTTTTTTTAATAAGAAAGTTCGGATATGTTCATAACAGAAACCATGTATACCAAAGGAAAATGGAGTTTTTTTCAAAAATTTATTGGCTCGATATTAAGAGTCATCGTTTAGCAATAATGCGGTTCACCGTGCCAAAATCAAGTCTAATTAAAGGATATTTGAATTTTAGATAAAACGACAAATTAGAATGAAGCCCTCCAGTGGAATTCATAAATTAAACGAACCACATGCGCAACAAATGGTGCATGTGTAACGTGTGGATTTACCAAGAAATGAAATGAATCAATATTTGCTACTATGAAAGAAATCTTCATGGTATGATGACCGTTAAGAAAAAGTAGATATGCGAAAGTCAACTTATTATATGCAGAAGTCAGAATTTTCAATAAAAGAAATATAAGAACTTTTATCTGGAATTTCGAGTGATAACCGTTATTAAATGACATTACTAGGGAATGTCAAATAAAATGAAATAGGGAATTTGCAAAGGTATATGACTCCTTTTGTAGTGATAATAATTATGACTCTGATTAGACTGTGCACCGATGATTGTGAAATCTTGTTACAACGTACCTCAGCGAAATTTCATGTTGCTTGTAGGATCATGTGGCAAAGTACTGCTTTTAGTTCTTCTACTGAAGGAATTTAACATTGGTGTCATCGTGCCCAATTTATATTTTCCAAAGATCTTGCCTCAAAAGTTGTGTGTGATATACTTCAACTTTTGTGGACTTATAATTAAATTTTCATGTGTTTTCTTATTATCACAACTTTACATGCTTCTTACTTGCGTTAATAGTTTATGGTAATGCTTTAGAAATTCTTTACACTTTTGATGATATCCCAACTTAATGGGTTTCTATTGTTATTATTGTCGCTCGAGTTACTAGGCAGATAATCAAACGAAATAATGTTTGATGTCGGAAAAATATTCCTAATAAATAAATCTAGACACAGATGCTTGTGCTTTATTCCAAATTGTCAATCCTTATGGTTTTTGGATTTCCTTATAGATATACATATTTATTAAATCATATATTTCACATACTGAATTAAACATACCATCTATCAGGTCAATGTATTTAACAGATTCATATTTCCAAAAACCAGTCAAATATCTGATCATGATATTATTTAGGGAAATCTTGTCACTCGTTTGACATATTATATATCCCGTCTTATCCGATTCGCGCCGGAGCGGTAACCTCAGTATATCTGGACAAACTGGAGAGTCTACCACACCATACCCAGTCTTGCCAGAGAAAATTTTCTATTTCCCATAAATAGTATCTTTTCAAAAGTGCCTATCTTATTAGGGCTTTTATTCAGAATTAAGGAAATTTATATTTCCATAACATATCTTATTATTATATTGATCAATAAATGATTCCTGTAACAGTGTCAATTTACTATTGATCATTCTTTCAAATAGTGACTCAGGTCATTTTACTGTTTGATCATTCTTTCAAATAGTGATTCTAATCATAACACTGTTGATCATTCTTTCAACTAGTGATTCTAATCATAACACTGTTGATCATTCTCTCAACTAGTGATTCTGGACTTAGTTATCCTGTGATATTACTTTATCAAATATATTACTTATAGCATACCCAAAATCCATCATATTTTATTTACACAAGTACTTAGCTTATCGTGAAGCTAATACTAAGGCATATTTTCTTAAGTTCAAGTCTAAATGCTATCATGTGTGCTACCAGTAAATAGCAATCTCCTAACTCTTTTATACAAACTTAGGTATTATTGTCACAACACCTAAAGGCTTAAAGCAGTGGCTCTGATACCACCTTCTGTCACGGCCCCCGACCCACCCTGGACGGAATCGGGAGTCGTGAACAGCCCGTGGTACCGGTGATTATTTTTAAAACGTTGCAGCGGAAATTTCATCAGAACCGTGAGTTAGGAAAAATATCAGAGTTTAAAAACACCGGATTTTATTTATTAAATAAATGGGATAAACCCATGTTTTACAATGGTAGCTTTAATTAAGATAATTTGATTACATAAAATCATATTTCTTAATTTTGATTTAATTAATAAAATAAGCCACTTCTTGATGCCTTTCAATGCCGTATCCAACGCTTACTTCCATCTATTGTAATTACCTGAAAAGTATTTTAAAAAGGTTTTGTCAGCGGGAAATACTGAGTGAATCATTCTATTTATGAAAACGACTCATTTGTTATAATTCACAGTATTAAGAGAGATTACAATGTTTCAGATATCAACCAACTACCCACGGTATTTGTCACTCGACCGGATCTGTGACTATGGTCATATCACCATTGGCTGCCCCAATGAATGACGTTATATCACTATTGGGTCCTTTCACCCAATAGTGACGTATATCACAAATTTTAGGTTCGCCCACCTAAAGTGATAATACAACAGTAATGCGCACAATACCCCACATACCGGCTGTAATTTGGTGATTACATAAACTTAATCACTGTAATTATAACTTTGAAAATAACATGCTTTTATAAATAAATTTGATAAAATGAGAATGACTCACATTATAATCATGCAGATTCATACGGGCAAAGTTCAGTCTACAGATAAGCCTTAATATATTGCAGATTTATACAGGCAGAGCTTAGCCTATTGATTTTGCCTTGTAACCTAGTGCACACGAACTAGGTAGGTAACTTAATACAACAATTACGATAACTCACGAGATCAAATTCTCACAATGAACGACAAAGTGCGATACTTAAACATCCATCGAATTAACGACGAACGACAAAGTATGATACTTAAACATCCATCGAATTAACGACGAACGACAAAGTATAACCCTAGTGTGGGCGGCACTTAAACATCCATTGGATATATTGATCGGTCGGAAAATGAATCGTAATAGCGATTAAGTTAATACCCTGTATCGTAGCAGCACCCCCCCTACTAATTAGTGTTTTTGGTAGTAATCGGGCGATATCTCAGCGTAATTTTGGAGTTTGAACGTCGCTCAATCGCCCAGAATCAAGTGCCAAAGTCTGCTATTTATACACGAAACTTGACTAGCTTACGGACCGTAACACTCCCAAGGTTGAGGTCCGTAAGGGTGCTTACGGTCCGTAAGACTTTACCCTTACGATCCGTAAGGGACACGAATTAATTATAGGCTTGCCACGCGTGGGAGTAGGCCTGCTGAGTTTTAGGGGCCCTGATCCTGATTCTGATTGTTCTGATAATTTTAGGGTTTGTGTAGAATTACTTGGGTGTCTTAATTAGGGTTTCCTATTGGATAAAATAATAAAATAAATAGGACTTTTAATGAGGTTTGTTATTTCAAGGTCCGGGTTTATATTTACGGAATGGTTTTAGGACATTTTGGTGTGAGTCGTTACAGCCGAAGGCTTACGCGGGCCGCGTGAGGCATCAATTTTAGCTATAAATAGCTTGTTGCATGCACAGTCCACTGGTGTCGAAATCTTTTCGTAAAAACGAAAGTACACTACTCTAAAGTCGAAATTACTTTCAATATTAGCAAGGCGCTGCTCCGATACCGGGTATTAACTCGATCGCTGCTACGATTCAATGTCCGATCGATTAAACTATCCAATGGATGTTTAAGTGCTGCCCACATTAGGGTTTATGCTTTGTCATTCGTCGTAAATTCGATGGATGTTTAAGTATCGCACTTTGTCATTCGTTGTGAAGGTTTAATCTCATGAGTTATCGTAAATGCTGTATTAGTTACTAACCGAGTTCGTGTGCATGTTATTAAATTTAGGTTAAAAGGCTAATCAGTAGGCTAAGCTCTGCTCATATAAATCTGCAATGTGAGTCATTCTATTTTTATCAAAGTGCTTTATAAATTCTTAAATATGTTCAAAGTTATAATTACAGGGATTAAGTCTTTGTAATCACCAAATTACAGCCGGTATGTGGGGTTTTGTATACATTACTTGATAACCTTCACCATTGGACAACGAGTTAGCCAAGGGGTGATATGACCATAGTCACAGACATCATTGGACAATGAGGTTACCAATGGATGGTCGAGTGGCAAATACTGTGGGTAGTTGGTTGATATATAGAAACATTGTAATCGCTCTTAATACTGTAAATTATAACAAACGCGTCGTTTTAGTAAAAAGAATGATTCACCAGTATTTCCCGCTAACAAAACCTTTTTCAAACATGTTTCAGGTGATCTGTTGTGATCCAGGAAAAGTTCCGTGAAGCACTACAAGCTTAAGGAAGTGGCTCAATATAAAATAAAGAAACATGTTTGTGTAAAAATAAAGATTTCTCCGTGAAATCATATGATTGTAAACTACCGGGGTTTATCCCGAATTATGAAATAAAATAATCGGGAAATTGCAGTTTTAAAAAGATCATGTTAAAATCTTCCGCTGTTAACTCGATTAAATAAATACCACGGGATTTTCTGTCCCACGGCTCCTGAAACGGTTCAAACCGGGTCGGGGGCCGTGACAGAAAAAGGTGGTACCAGAGCCACTGATTTAAGCCAATTAAGTATTTAGAAAATACTTAATTTTACTGATTGCTATTTTGTGATTACGTATTTTATTATTTGAATATTTGTTTACAGTATGGGTAAGCAAAGACTTTCGGATATCTATTATAAATTAGATACTACACAGAGAGAAAGAGGATCATCATCCTCAAAACA
Organism: Helianthus tuberosus; assembly: GCA_030545235.1. NCBI lineage: Eukaryota > Viridiplantae > Streptophyta > Magnoliopsida > Asterales > Asteraceae > Helianthus > Helianthus tuberosus. The sequence continues at coordinate 211,785,076 of CM060423.1, forward strand.
CTATGCAAATCCTGAAGAAGGAATATTTGTTCGAAAGGCACAATATGAAGAACCACTTTCTCCTAATAAAAGAAGTTTGATTATTAGGAAAAGTCAGGAGAAAATAAAGAAATCCCAACCAAACAAAGAGTTAATCAGAAAACCCAAGAACTAGGCAGTAACCCACCATGGGAAGACAAGTTAGATGAAAAATGGGCAAATCTCTATATGCTAGCCACTGTAGCAGTAAATGCAAAGCTTTAAAATACTTTGACCCAGTATTAGCAACCTTATCACCTACAAGCCAGAAACTTTACCCAGTAAATAAATAAATTACAATAAACCCTAGTGTGTTTTACTTGTCAGTTGTCTTTTGTATTAAATTAGCCACATGGTATGCAATAATACTTGAAAAAAAAATTTATCTGTGAAAATTTTGTTATAAAATTTTAACTTAGTATTTTTGCATATATGCTAAACAGCATGAATGAGTTATCTAGAGCCCTAGAGAATCTCAATCTCTACCCTGTAAACATAGAAGTTTCCAAAGATTTTACTGGTTACTTTGCTGATGTGGAACAACCTATGGAATTTTGTGCTCCACCTCTAGAGAAACCAAAGCCTAAGAAAAAAAAGAAGACTTGTAGGCTGGAGACGTGTACGCAGGAGGAAACCAGCAACTAGGAGAGTTCCCAAAATAGAAAATCCCATGGATAAAGGAAAAGGGATCGAGGTTGAGGAAAATACTAGGCAAGTAGAGAGGGAAATTGGGGAAACTTCGAGACAAGTCGAGGAGTTGCCATTACAAGAAGAGTTGGATCAAATATTAGCGAGCTGTGATATCGTTAGACCTATTAATACCAACCTTTACCCTTATCCTGCCGAAACTCAAATTCCAATAAATTTGGAACCAGTCATCCCAGAACCTTTAATCCATACTCAACCTTTAGGAATGGACGAGTGGTGGACTAATGATTGGCAGTTTCAAAACCTACTTAATAATCCTTATACGTTTTTCCCTCAGTTTGACCCAGAACCTATACCAAATCCACCGATGAGTAATGAGAATATGGCTGAACTCTGCCATTTTGGCGAAGAGCTGATGGATGCTGGGAATAGGATCCGGGAAATAGGAGGACAAATCTCCTGGAAATATGATGAGATGGAACATCGCTTCTGAAATGCCAAAAGATTAGGGATAATGTGGTTATGAAGTTATTATTGTATAATACTATAATAATCAAAATCAAACGTGTAAAATAAACAATAAAACTTGTGTAAAATAACGGTGTGTAATGATGCATAATATATATAAAATGGGAATCGAGAAATCGATAATTTTGGATATATATTTGTAGTAAAATGTGGATGATTGTTTTTGTGTATAATTGTTATTTATTTTATACTAATAAATTATATATATTAATTATCAGATGGAAAACACTAATAATGAACCAGTTAACGAAGTGAACCAATCTGAACAACATCAGGAGGATCACTTTATGACTAAGCAAGATATAGAAAATATTGTTGCTCAAGGAATAGCCAATGCTATTCCAGCAATACTTGCTGCTGCCCAGAAACCTGTTGAACCTCAACAAATCATTCCTAGCAAACGTATTTCTGAAGATAACTTCAGTAATAGTGTAAACGGAGGCGGTAATCATACCAATCACGATAATGATTCACGGCAGGCTCCGCTCCCTAAGAAAATGAAAGCTGCAACGCCTGGTTGCACTTACAAAGAATTTCTTGCTTGTAAACCCGCTGAATTTGCAGGCAATGAAGGAGCAACTGCGGCACTGCGTTAGTTAGAGAAAACCGAGGCAGTGATTACAATAAATAAATGTGCCAAGGACGACAAGGTTATGTATGCATCAAATCTTTTCAAAGAAGGGGCGCTAGAATGGTGGAATACAGTACTTCAAGCCAAAGGAAGAAATATGGCCTATGCCATGAACTGGGAGGAATTTAAGAGTCTTGTAGAAAGAAAATTCTGTCCCGAATATGAAAAAGATCAAATGGCGAATAAGTTCCTAAATCATCGAATGATGGGTGTAGATTGTCGAGGATATACTTCGACATTCTTTGAATATGCTAGAGTGGTACCAACACTGGCTTCGCCAGAACCGGTACTCATTTCTCGCTATATTTGGGGATTGATTGGCGAAATCCGTAATATCGTTAAAGCTGCAAGACCTCGTACTATTGACGATGCGGTAGAATTAGCTAACACCCTGACTGACGAGCTGGTATGCACAAGAGATGAAAACAGGAAAAAGGAACTGGCTCAGAAAATTACCCAAGAATTTCGTACGGGTAATAATAGCAGCTTCAAGAGAAGAGGAAAAGGGCAATCCTCAACTCCGCCGTTCTGCAGAAATTGCAAAAAGAAACATTATGGAAGATGTAATGTAACCTGCAACTTTTGTAAAGTCGCAGGACATCGCGAAGAAGACTGCAGAAAGAAAACAAGGGTCTGCTATAACTGTGGAGAAACAGGACATTTTAAAACAGAATGCCCTAAGTTGGTTAAACCAGCAGACGATAAAACCAAGACGGCCGACGAAGCTACTAAAAAGAATGCCAGAGCATTCCAGCTGACCACTTAAGAAGCAGAACTCATTCTCGATGTGATAGCTGGTACGTTCTTAGTTCACAACGTGTATGCAAAAGTATTATTTGACTCTGGTGCAAACCAAAGTTTTATCAATACTTCATTCTGCCAAGCTCTTAATTTACCTTTGACCAACCTTAGGCAGATTTTTACAGTCGAAACAGCAGATGGAAATTCTATTAACATAGATAAGGTTTTGCAAAAAGGAATTATAGAACTTTCAGGTCATAAATTCTCTGCAAACCTGTTACCTATGAAATTAGCCGAATTCGATGTTGTGTTAGGAATGGATTGGTTAGTAGCCAACCATGCTTGAATTCTATGTGATAAGAACTCCATAGAAATTCGTGCACCCACCGGAGAAGTAATCATGATTACAGGAAATAAACCACGTAAACCCATGAAGTTCATTTCAGTAATGAAAATTGCTAGTTATGAACGAAAGCAAGGAATAGTTTATATGATTTCTGTAATCATTAGCACTAAGGGTAAGGAACTTAAGGACATTCCTGTAGTCTTAGAATACCCAGATGTATTCCCAGAAGAGTTACCAGGATTACCAGCAGATAGGGAAGTAGAATTTAGAATTCATTTAATTCCTGGAACTACACCTGCAGCTAAGGCACCTTATCGATTAGCACCTACAGAAATGTTAGAACTGAAAAAGCAATTAGATGAATTATTAAGCAAAGGTTTTATACAACCCAGTTCATCCCCTTGGGGAGCACCAGTGTTGTTTGTAAAGAAAAATGACGGGTCAATGCGAATGTGTATCGATTATAGGGAATTAAATAAGGTTACAATTAAGAATCGATACCCATTACCTAGGATTGATGATCTGTTTGATCAACTTCAAGGAGCTAGATATTTTTCTAAGATAGATTTACGCTCCGGATATCATCAATTGAAGGTACAAGAAGAAGACATACCTAAAACTGCTTTCAGGACTAGGTATGGTCATTACGAGTTCACAGTCATGCCCTTCGGATTAACGAATGCGCCTGCAGCATTCATGGACATGATGAATAGAATCTGTAAACCGTACTTGGATAAATTTGTAATTGTCTTCATCGACGATGTACTTATTTATTCCAAAAGTCAAGACGAGCATTGTCAGCACTTGCATGCACTCTTAACTTTGTTAAGAAAAGAAAAGCTTTACGCCAAATTTTCAAAATGTGAATTTTGGCTACAAGAAGTGCAATTCTTAGGACATATGGTGAATCACAAGGGTATTCAAGTAGATCCTGCTAAGATAGAAGCAATTGTCAAATGGAAGGTTCCACAAACAGCCATGGAAATTAGAAGTTTCCTAGGGTTAGCCGGATATTATAGACGGTTTATTAAGGATTTTTCCAAAATAGCAGTACCATTAACTAAGCTAACCTGTAAAGCGGTTAAGTTTGAATGGGGATCTAGGCAAGAAGAAGCCTTTAGGATTTTGAAGCAAAAGTTAACAAATGCCCCAATCCTAGCTTTGCCAGAAGGAACTAAAGAATTTGAAGTTTACTGTGATGCTTCTAATCTAGGATTAGGATGTGTGCTAATGCAACGCAAGAAGGTAATTGCGTATGCCTCAAGGCAATTGAAAAAGCACGAAGAGAACTATACGACTCATGATTTAGAATTAGGAGCCATAATTTTTGCTCTTAAAATTTGGAGACATTATCTATACGGAAGTAAATTTACTGTCTATACGGATCACAAAAGTTTAAGATATATATTTGGGCAAAAAGAGTTAAACATGAGGCAAAGAAGATGGATGGAAATCCTAAGTGATTACGATTGTGATATTCAATATCACGAAGGAAAAGCAAATGTAGTTGCTGACGCCTTAAGTCGTAAGTACCATGAGAAACAACGACGGGTTCGTGCTCTTAGATTAAATCTACAATTAGATTTAATGGAACAACTAAAGCGTTTTCAAGAAACAGCAATCAAGGATGATGCTGACGGAGTGAAAGGACGAATAAAAGAATTAGAACAAGGAGTTGATGGAATTTGGAGATTCCACAAAGGAAGGATTTGGGTACCTAAGCAGGGAGAATTAAGAAATAAAATTTTAGAAGAAGCCCATAAATCTAGGTATACCATGCACCCTGGAAACAATAAAATGTAGCAAGATTTAAGAAATAACTTTTGGTGGATAGGAATGAAAAAGGATATAGCTCGATATGTTTCTAAGTGTCTTACTTGTTCACAAGTTAAGGCAGAACACCAGAAACCTTCAGGTCTACTACAACAATTAGAAATGCTTGTATGGAAATGGGAACTCATAACAATGGATTTTGTTACTAAGTTACCGAAAACCAGAAAAGGTAATGATGCGATTTGGGTAATTGTGGATAGATTAACCAAGTCAGCTCATTTTTTACCCATGAAAGAAACCTTTAGTATGGAAAGGTTAGCCAAGTTGTATGTAGACGAAGTAGTATCTTTACATGGAGTTCCACTCTTCATTGTATCGGATAGGGATAGTCGTTCCACTTCCCATTTTTGGACAAGTTTCCAAGAAGGGAACTCGACTAAATTTAAGCACATCATATCATCCTCAAACAGACGGACAAAGTGAAAGGACAATACAAACTCTGGAAGATATGCTTAGGTCATGTGTGATAGATTTTGGTGGAAATTGGGACGATCATTTACCTTTGATCGAATTCTCCTATAACAATAGTTATCATTCAAGCATTGAAGCTGCCCCATTTGAAGCATTGTACGGACGAAAGTGCAGAACTCCATTTTGTTGGGCAGAAATAGGAGAAAGTCAATTATCAGGTCCCGAGATAGTGCAAGAAACTACTGACAAAATCACACAAATCAAGGAAAGATTAAAGACTGCTCGAGATCGTCAAAAGAGTTATGCAGATAATAGACAAAAGCCACTCGAGTTTCAAGTAGGAGACAAGGTACTATTAAAAGTATCTCCTTGGAAAGGAATAGTTCGATTCGGTAAGAAAGGAAAGTTAAGTCCAAGATACGTAGGACCATTTTCAGTGATCCAACGTATAGGACCAGTTGCTTATCGTTTACAACTACCAGAAGAGTTAGCTGGAGTACATGACGTATTTCATGTATCCAACCTCAAGAAATGCCTATCAGACGAATCTTTGGTAGTACCTCTTCAAGATATAGAGGTAAACGAAAAGTTAAAATTTGTTGAGAAACCTCTTCAGATAGAAGATAGAAAGGTGAAATTTCTTAAACACAAAAGATTGGTACTAGTTAAAGTCAAGTGGGATTCAAAAAGAGGACCTGAATACACTTGGGAGCTGGAATCAGAGATGAAGCGAAAGTATCCTCACTTATTCCAATGAATCTCAAGGACGAGATTTTAAATAAGGTGGGGAGGATGTAAGGACTCTCAAAATTTTCCTAAAAATACCCGTAAGTATAAACCCGAACCCCTAAAACCATACTGTGCATGAAAAAAAAAAAGAAAACAAGAAATATGGTTCTCAGGCGGGCCGCGTAAGAGTAAGCATGGTCTTACGCGGGCCGCGTCAAACATAGGTTGACCGGATAAGTGTTCCGGATCCACGTAGTGACCACCTGGCTAGCCTACTCGTGACCAATCAAGCCTACTCGTAGACTAGGCGGCCACGCGGGCCGCGTAAAGGTAAGCCGAAGGCTTACGCGGGCCGCGTGAGGCCTCAATTTTAGCTATAAATAGCTTGTTGCATGCACAGTCCACTGGTGTCGAAATCTTTTCGTAAAAACGAAAGTACACTACTCTAAAGTCAAAATTACTTTCAATATTAGCAAGGCGCTGCTCCGATACCGGGTATTAACTCGATCGCTGCTACGATTCAATGTCCGATCGATTAAACTATCCAATGGATGTTTAAGTGCTGCCCACATTAGGGTTTATGGTTTGTCATTCGTCGTAAATTCGATGGATGTTTAAGTATCGCACTTTGTCATTCATTGTGAAGGTTTAATCTCGTGAGTTATCGTAAATGCTGTATTAGTTACTAACCGAGTTCGTGTGCATGTTATTAAATTTAGGTTAAAAGGCTAATCAGTAGGCTAAGATCTGCTCATATAAATGTGCAATGTGAGTCATTCTATTTTTATCAAAGTGCTTTATAAATTCTTAAATATGTTCAAAGTTATAATTACAGGGATTAAGTCTTTGTAATCACCAAATTACAGCCGGTATGTGGGGTTTTGTATACATTACTTGATAACCTTCACCATTGGACAACGAGTTAGCCAAGGGGTGATATGACCATAGTCACAGACACCATTGGACAATGAGGTTACCAATGGATGGTCGAGTGACAAATACTGTGGGTAGTTGGTTGATATATAGAAACATTGTAATCGCTCTTAATACTGTAAATTATAACAAACGCGTCGTTTTAGTAAAAAGAATGATTCACCAGTATTTCCCGCTGATAAAACCTTTTTCAAACATGTTTCAGGTGATCTGTTGTGATCCAGGAAAAGTGCCGTGAAGCACTATAAGCTTAAGGAAGTGGCTCAATATAAAATAAAGAAACATGTTTTTGTAAAAATAAAGATTTCTCCGTGAAATCATATGATTGTAAACTACCGTGGTTTATCCCGAATTGTGAAATAAAATAATCGGGAAATTGCAGTTTTAAAAAGATCCTGTTAAAATCTTCCGCTGTTAACTCAATTAAATAAATACCACGGGATTTTCTGTCCCACGGCTCCTGAAACGGCTCAAACCGGGTCGGGGGCCGTGACATTTACCACGACACAGCTCATATGTAGCGTCAGAGGGCTCTTGTGGAACTGGTTCGGTTGTAAAGTATGAAAAACCTAAAATGCAACAAAACCGTTCAACGAGTTCTAAAAAGAAGAAGACGCGGGATGATCATGGTTTTCCATTAATGAAGGGGGACGAGGACTTGTTAACCATTATGAGGTTTAAAGATCAAATTCCATCAGAGTTTCACTCTTACATATCGCGTATACAAGATGTAACCCCAGACGGTCATTATGGGTACAGGTATGTGGCTGTCGGGTTAGGTTTTGGGGAATACGTATGGCCCTGTATTCGAAGTGATTTACTACAGGAGATTGACCACAAGGAGCCGCTATGTATAACACCTCGCCAAATCATGACCAACAAAATGAAGACACGTGTCAACATATGAAGCCTATGCTTTTAAATAACCTTTTACGATGTACATATTCCTTAATGAATAAAAATTTCGGACACAAGAAGCCGTTTGTGCTAAAAATCAAAAGTTTACGAAACACAGGGGTTAAAAGTGTCAACATGTTAATTCTTACCTCTGAGTGACCTTTTAACGATCCCGAGACCTTGTAATATTTTATTATACTCTCAAAAACGACGGATATTGAATACGTGAAGTTTTGATACAAATAAGTACATATCGGGTGATCTCGTAACTAACCGGGAGCTTAACGGTGTTCGTTTTAGGACCCAAAACTCTTAAAAGTTAACTATGGGGGTCAAAAGTGCAACAAAGGAAGGTTAATTAAACTTAAAATGGACCAGGGACTGAAAATGCAAAGTTTGCAAACTTTTTACCAGATTTAGAGGTTCTCGCAGGCCGCGAAGGACAACCCCTGATATCTTCGCGGGCCGCGAGAAAGGTGCCAGCGACATTTTTCTGGACAGCTGCATGTTGCAGCTCTTACACCGCCATTGCATGGCTTCTGAGCGATACCAGGGGCTTGTAAACGGTTTTTACTGCCACCATAACACCTGGAATCATCTGGTTAACTCCCTAAACAGCTGGAATGATCTTAGCATCCATCAAACTCCTATAAATAGCTTCACAATTTGAACACTTGAACTTGCACTTTCATTTTCACTTCACAACTCACTCTCTGAAGCATCCTGGTGTTCTAGGAAGCTTTCTCTAGTTGAATTTTTGTACTAAGGACTATTATAAGTGTTCTTAGCCTCTTTAGTTAAGGTTTTATTAGCTTAATGACCGAAAGTCAAAGAAATCGTAATGATGCTTTGACTTTATGATTAATCACTAACGGTCCAGCCATTATTCGAATTGAAAGTGGCTATGTGTTGGTAATTAAGTAGGTGATAAACCCTTAAAAGGGCACCTTCTAATTATCACGTTATCTTGGTAAATTGTCGGGTCAAACTACTTAACAGAAAAGTCAAACGAGTCAGTTTTTGCAAAATAAATCACAACTGATAATGTAGAAGCTATAAATTACATTTTATCACTTAAACAACTTGGTAAATAATATAAGAACATGTTTAGGCATTTTCAACCCGACAGTTCTGAATATTAGGCTCGGTTCACAACCGAAAGTCGCAAAAGTAGACTTTTGCTTTGACTCTCAGTTCTGACCCAAATTAGCTTAGTTTAGATATGCCATAGGGTTCCTTTAGGACCATATTATATGTTAGTATAACCCTCTGAGGTCATACTACATGGTCCCTCAGAAATCTTAGTTCATTGCATGTTTCCGTTAAATGCTTAAAATTGACCATTTTGCCCTTTCGATATAAAAACGAGATTTTTTGAAAATGTGATAGGACAAAAACCTTTATTACTAATATATAAGTATGTCCTAAAAATTTGACATCAGTTTCTGGTCTAAAATAAAAGTTATGCAAGATATCGTAAAACAAAAGCTTTTTGTTAATTAAATGGCATTTTCAGCGTAAATTATATTTAAACCCAATTTTTGGCACCAAACTTGCTACGCACTGTTATGATATAATATTTAGGGATTTTTGGAAATTTTTGTCAAAATTTTATACTGACCATAACGTAGAGTTCTAGCATGAATTCGGTAATTGACGATAATACCCTTTTTGTTAATAAAATGAGTTTAACATATGATTTGCATACCAAACCTTTTCCTACTGATATCATATGTTAAATAAAATATTTTAAGCTTTAGAAACTGATCAAAACTTCAGAATTTTGTAAACATCTTAAATACCGTCAATTACCGACTTTTACGCTAATTAGGCGCATAGTATGGTTTAAAACCATATTTAACACCTAAGACTTGTTACCTACTGATTTTATAAATATATTTTATACTTTCACAGTAAGTATAAGTCTTGAACTCAAATTTCCAAATTTAACCTTAAAAGCATATGTGAAATGACCAAAATGCCCCTACGGTGCATAGTTTGGCCATAAATGATTAAACACACATATGTATGATATCTTGCTGATATAACAACATAAAATAAATGTTTTTACTGAACATTTTAGACCAGAATCTCAGTTTGCTATTGAACCTCTTTTATAAACTTTAAAATGACTAAAATACCCCTACGGGGCTTAAATTGGTTCTTAAGTTCGTTTTGGGCATAATAGTAGATATCCTACTGATATCATGTCATATTTAAAGCATATTAACTTGTATAACTTGTACATGACTCATCCGGTTACCCGTTAAGCATATACGCGTTCGGTACGGTTTATGTAACTAGTTTGCATAAATTAGCCGAAACGGGTCAAACCTTATCATTTTTACTTCAAAATCCAGAATGTATTTAGTCTACCCATTTTATACAAGTCTCCATACTTGTCGGGTCTAAATTACATTCCAACCCGGTCACCTCTTAATCTTGCGTTTTGTACTGTAAACCTTTCTTTAAAACTAACCAGTCTAAGTTAAAACTTAAATAAGACCCGTTAGGAATCTAATAGGATTATTAAAACCTTTGTTCCAGATTAGGAGCCCAGTAAAAGCTACTTGCACTTGCTGATTAGAATATACGACTGAGAATAAATTACATTTTAGCTCAGGTAAATACTTTTAACTTATTTTCCCTTATACGGGCTTGGGATACGGTAAATTATTACCGCTTGGTCGGCTATTGAATATTTAATCGATTAGTGGTTGAATCATTGAGATAACCCGTTTTAATCTGTTTTGTTTGATACAAAGCCTTTGGGGGGTTAATGACCGTGTCCTGGATATCCTCGGCTCATTCATTAGAAATGGCCACGACTTAAGCACTGGGTGTAGGCATACACCTGACAGTTGCGTATATAAAACGGTATCTCACTCGTGAGGAAACTTCTTGTGGGCCTATACTAGTGGTGTGTCTATTAATCTTGTCTCGGCTCTTCTAATCGGGCTCTGAACGGACGACAAACATATAAATCTTTATACAAGATTATTTTTAAATAATTGTCCCAAGTTATAAAAGATTTAATGCCTTGTGCATCCAAACCAATTTTTATAAACACTTTCAAAAAGAGTCAGTTAATTGTATTTACCAGTGTAAACTGACGTATTTTCAAAAAGATTAAGTGCAGGTACTACACGAAATGGGCTGGAACTCCTGAGTATTTATCAAAGAGTCTTGCAAGCTTTTAGTACTTAAAGTCTGTTGAACAATATTTACTTTCTATTTTAGATCCGCCTGTGGATCCACTTACAACCGTTGTGTAATAATTTATTATACTTTCAATTCGGTTTGTATTATTATTACTTTAGACTTCCGTTGTGCATTAAACTATGATTATTTGACTATGATGATATCAACTACGTCACGATACTCCCCACCGGGCCCACCGGTAATACAGGGATATATCAGGGTGTGACAGGTTGGTATCAGAGCCAAGATTGAGGGAATTAAACACTACCCTTTTGTGTTTAATCTTAATGACATAGTTGCACATTCCTTGACTTCCGATTCTAGGCAAAGAACTTAGGATTAATCCTAATCTTATTTGGTTTTTGTCTTTCGTTGTTTCTTTTGTTTGACAGGATCAAAAGCAAAAATGCCACCTAGAGTGAGAGGCCGCGGGGGAAGAGGAAAAGCTCCAATTACTGCTAGCAACGACCATGAAGCCGGACCGTCACACCGGCATACACCATCCGCTTCATTCGGATCAAGTCCTCACGAAAACTGGAGGACACACCTCGAGCCTGCGAGACGATCTGTCTCACTCAGTTCCTCACCATCCTATCATGATTCCTTTGGGCCGCAGCAGGAGGACGAGCCCAACGACTCTCACCACTCTTACATTCCACTGCAGTGATCGGGTTCTCACAATTCCTTCCAGAACCCAACACCTTATTTTCAAAGCCCGTTCAACCCGATGAACCAGATAGAAGAACCAGAGGGTCAAAACCCTTTGGGACCAGCTGATCATTATCCTGAGATGCAGGATATGGATGTGGACAAAGATCCAGATCCTAAAATGTCGCCTTCTGGGACGCTGACGCATCCCATTGAAATTTCCAGCGGATCACTTTTTCATGGTTCGCCTTACAGGGGCCCTGATATTTGGGCCGAAAGGTGGGGCTCCTACAAGTGGGAGTTCACACCACCTCACAACCCACCTCACCAACGGGTTCCCTCAAAGGACCCACACTTTGAGGCGGTCACGCCACCGCCACCACCAGCGCCAGAGCAGCCACCGCCTCCAGAACCTTCGAGGCGAAGAAGAAATGCACGAATGTCCGTGCGTGGGGATTTTCATTTCAGCACCCCCCAACACTCCGGCAACTACCCGCTGCTGTATGAAGACCCACAAATGGGTGGTCCTTCAAACGCCATTTCTGAAGTCGACTCTGCACCAGTCGCACCTGCACCACCACCACCGTCCATGGGTTATGGAAACCCGATCCCCGCTTACCCAGATGCAGCTGGGTATAACCCGTTTGAGCAGCAGGCTTACTCGGGTTATTAGTACCGTGCACCTGCTGTCGACCCATACATCGAGGCCGCAAACTACAATGCTCTCTACCCCTCGCCCTTTCCACCAGCGTACCCAACTGGGTACCCTGCATATGGGTATCAATACCCACCACCTCCACAACCTCAGCAGCAGCAGCCGCCGCAGCCACCACAAATTCAACCACCACAGTAGCAAGAAATCCTCCAAAGGTTGCATGAGGTGGAACAAAGGGTGGACGAAGAGCGTAGAAGTCGCAGCGGTCTTTTAAAGGGTTTGGCAAACCTCATTAAGGGGAAGAAGAAGAGGGATTATTAGAAATCCTTATTTATTGTTTTGTAATTTCATTTTCAATTAAGTCCCTGAGTGGAAATTTCAAATTTGTACTTGGTCCCTGCGTGGACTTGTCTCTTTATTTTAGCCACTGCATGGGCAAGTTATTTATTTAAAAGTCCCGTTTAGTGCAACTATTGTACTTCTTAAGACAATTTATTGAATGTTTCATTTAAATTTTATTTGTCATCATACATATACATTATATCGCAAATCAAAATATCATTTCAATTTACAATTGATCTGCCATTGAATAATAAAAGAAAATCTTAAAGGTAAAACCTAGCCTATATGTCACTTTAAGACATGGCCATGATGGTAAATCCTTTTTAAGAAGAATGAAATCTTGTTAACATCTGAAAACATGTTAGCACTCCTGGAAAATGTGATTCGATAAAGTCACACTAGTCATCCTTATATTGAATTTTCCAATTCCTTACCTAAGGATTTAAACATCCATTAGTGATAAAGTGCCTACGGGCCATACTGATTGTCCAATAAGACAAGTGACAGTTGTAGTTTACGACTCCCTATCAAGAAAAAGGTGATGAACTATGTTCGAGCCTTAATGCCTCGATCTTATTAGATCATGGCTTATAAATTAAAAACTGTCCTCGTGACAAGGCCTTTTGAGCCACTTTAAAATTCCTAAATAGTTTATAACTGGGAATAAATAAAAAGATTAAAATAAATCTGATTATCAAATTAACCAATATGAACTATATTTGCCATGGTTAATGAATCATCGAAAATGATGATTCCATAATAAACTTCTAAACAAATTATTGTCAATTGTTTTATAGCAATCAAGCTTCATGGCTGAATCTCAAGAAGTTAATAGTCATCCAAGGGAAAGAAATGACAACACCCGAATGAATGTAACGGGTGCAGATCTACAAGCAATGATAACCAATGTTGTTACTAGAGCCATTGACAGACAGTTCAAGGAACCAAGTAATACTCATACTAAGACCCAATATGTACCTCATACTAAAACACATACATCAAAGAAAGACGATTCACATCACTCGTCAAACCAGAAAAGTCAGCCATCCAAGCAAATTGTGCTTAATTAGGAGCCACGTGTCAAGACTTGCTCTTACAAATACTTCGTCTCTTGCAAGCCAAGGGACTTTACAGTAGAAAAAGGAGCCATTGACTGTATGACATGGCTTGATGAAATGGATACTGTAGTAGATATCAGTGGTTGTGCGGAGCAAGATATTGTGAAGTTTGTTTCACAATCATTTAAAGGTGAAGCTTTGGCTTTGTGGAGATCATTAATCCAAGCTACAGGGAAGATCCAATTGTATAACTTGTCTTGGGATCAATTTGTTGCACTAATCAAGGAAAATTTCTGTCCTCAGCATGAGGTAGAGAAAATCGAAACCGACTTCTTGACTCTGGTTATGAATAATTTGGATTGTCAGACATATGTTACAAGCTTCAACACCATGTCCCGATTGGTTCCTTATTTGGTCACACCGAAACCAAAGCGCATAGCACGTTTTATTGGAGGCCTGGTTCTAGAAATCAAGGGAAATGTGAAAGCTTCCAGACCTACCACATACAGGTCCGTGGTGGATCTGTCTCTATCTCTCACACTCGATGCAGTCAGAAATAAGTTTGTCAAAGCTTCTGATAAAGGGAAATGGAAACGGGAGGAGGAGAGTTCTCATTGCTCCGATAAGAAAAGAAAAGGGAACTCAGATCGTAGGAGGAGCTCTGGGTTTAAGAAGGATACCCAACAGACAGGTGACAAGCCCAAGTGCAAAGTCTGCAAGAAACACCATTTTGGAAAGTGCAGATTCGAATCGCAGTCGCAATCACAGTCAAAGCCTAAAGTTTGTGGGATCTACAAGTCCAAAGAGCATAGAACTTTGGATTGCAAGAAAATGAAGGATGCAACTTGTTACAATTGTAACGAGAAAGGGCACATCAAGACCAACTGCCCCAAATTTGCAAAGAAGCCTGAAGAGGCCAAGAAGGCAAACGCTCGAGTCTTCCAAATGAACGCCCAAGAAGCAGTGTAGGATCGTTGTGCGACCTGAATGAGTCGTTCAGAAGAGTTTTGGATCCGAATCAAAGGCGGAATCAATGAAACGGACGCTCGATTCAAATTAAATGTCTCTATTATTGATATAATAGTCTTACAGCACCTGGAGACAATTCGGCAGCACTTCATTACCGAATTACAAGATCTAATTCCGTTACAAATGACAAACCAAGCTCATCTATATATAGTGTTGTTGATTTCGTTTGAAATGGCCAAGAACCATTTCAAGCGAAATTAACATTGTTAATTCCGTTTGAAATAGTCTTTGGCTATTTCAAGCGAAATTACCAACAAACACATAAAACTCAGTTTCTAGCATCCCGAGCACTGGTTATCCTATCCTATTACATGACTTGATACAAGACGAAGTCAACAGACATAGTGCACTAATAGACTCCCCCTTAGATGTTGACGAAGTCTTCAGTGTCTAATCTTTAGCATGACACATCTTCAGTCTTGATCAGTCTTTAAACTCTTTCCAAATTGTCTAACTTTGTAGGTATCCATCAATCTTTATCTTCTTCAATCAACTTCTATCTTTGAATGTTGTACCAGGATCTCATTCTGGCTCTATCATTAACATCTTTTAGAAACGTTTTCTTCAGGCTCCCCCTTTCATCAAACTTCCATGCTTTAGGGATCGACACCTTGCTTTCTGGTTACAAGTTCCCCCTTGCTTTGAGCTCGTCTTCAGACTCTCCCTTAGACTTGGCTATCGGGATCGTAATCTGGTACAATATCTGCAATCACTCAAACATTTATAAGTAACAAACATTTTGAACTTCCAGGATTGAAAACCTAGCTCTTTCAAACTTTCTAAACTAACATTTTTTTTAACAAATTTCAGAATCGGAAACTGACTCTATGTCAAAGATTTTAACAATATAAGCATCCAAATCCCTCACAGTTAATCATCCGAGTTCAAATTAATGACCTTGGAGATATCTCAAACTGTTTTTGATTTTTGAATTAAAAACTTCAAGTTTCAAATTAATGAACTTGTTTTATTTTCAGAAACACAATCAGCATACTTAGATTTTGAAACTTAGATCTCAGACATCGGTTGTCGAAAATAAAACAGAATCAAAAATCTTTTTGTATTTTCTCTGAAACATAAAACAGTAAAGAAATATTTACAAACATATTTACAGACAATATTTTTGTTTGAGTTTGTGTCAGAGGATCATATCAGTTTTTGAGAAATCACAAGTACCGTTGAGCTTAGTTACACATTAAGAATTAAACAATTCACTTAGATTGTCGATATACTGATCCACTTAAAATTTCACACAAATTTCAACTGATTCAGGATACGAATTAGATGTATTAAGAACTTAAACTCATTCATGTATCCCACCTCTTGAATATACTCCCGTATCCAGATCCCAATATTCAGCCTTACAGGTGAGTATACCTAGATGATATCTGTAAAGGGTTAAATGCGAGACCGTGAGAGCTCAGGTCAGAACTTCCGTTCAGCAAAGAGATGACGGTTCGACTTTAGGTGTGTTCCCTCTAGAGAATCTTTTCTTCAACAGCACATGATTAGCATTTTTCAATGTTTCATCATTTTTTATGCTGAGGGTAGTGCTATATTTCAAGCATGCAGAAAGTATTATACGGGGACTAGGCCATTGCTTCCGCATTATCAGAAGTCCCGGAATAATACCCCAGATATCACTGAGTATAAAGACCTAGTATCTCAGAAAGAGGGACCTTTCAAACAAGATTTCAGGGGTTACCTATATATCCAAGTAGTGTTCCCCACGAAATAAGCAAGTTTGAATTTATGTTTATATCCCGAAAAAGTTTACTAAATGTATAAAAACCTATCGGCATATCATCAGTGAGACTGTTTAACGCTATTAAATCTTTACAAATCTTTAGCATACAGTGATTGTCTACTGATGTACTATCATTTCCTCTTTTTACACAAAACTCAATTTTTGAATTTTATCATGTTTTTGGCTTTTTCAAATTTTCTAATGTTTTTGGATTTTCAAACAATAATACTCCCCCTAAAATGCAAAATCATTTAAAAAAATTTGACAACCCGATACTGATAGCTTCGTCTCGCCATCCATTTTCTGCTTTTCATGCTCTGTTTTGCAGAAAGTATAACGTACCCCCATGATTTACAACACATTGATTTTTTTTTACAGTTTGAAAACCGTTTTTCAATCTTGTGAAATTAATCATGTTTGTTCAGCCATGAGGGTTTCGGCGTATTCAAGCAACAAATTTTTGAATTTTTAACAAATTTAAAAACAAACATATTTTTTATTTTTCAAATTTTTGACAAACTAAAAACATATTTTTGGTTGTTTTAAAATTTTCAATTTTTAGGGTTTTTGAAATATTGTTTATTTATATACAGACTAAAAACTCCCGGTTTCAACCAACACAGGGTTCAGCAGCCTCCTCTTCCCTTTGTGCCAGGCTGCTCCGAATTCCATTTTCACAATCTTCAGTTTTCTTGAGCACCTGCACATTCAATTAATTCAATCACTTGAACAAGTTAACCCAGGTCTGTTTAGACTCAGGTAGTTGAACATAAATCTTTCCAGGTAGAACTGGATAATTTCTTTCATTTTTCTCAAAAACATCTTCATTTTGATTACCATTCTCAGAATTCACTTGTTTCTTAACAGTCCATAATTGACCATTAGGAGTACCTCGTTTGTAAAAATGTGACTCTTTTTGAACATTTTTATTTTGAACAACAACTTTTGGTTTCCAAAACTAATTTGGTTTTGTTGCATCGACAGTTGTTTTGCAACTTTGTGTTGTTCTTAATTTGGGTGTGTGAGAATTCCAGGTTTGTCTTGAATCAAACCTATTTGAGTTTGATTTCCAAGTTTGATTCGAAGCAAACTTGTTTGTGTTGTATCTCCAAGTTTGTTTTGAATCAAATCTGATTGACCTGTGTTTCACATCCTCAGATTTCTGTTTTTCCACATTATCAGACTTCTTTTTCTCAACATCAACAGGTTTTAGATTTGGACACTTGCGAGCAAGATGTTCTGTTTGATCACATTTGAAACATGTTCTCTTGGACACATCTTTGACCTGTTGTTGTCGCTTTTTTCTTTTGAATATCAAACTCTTCATTAGACTGTTGTCTAAATTGGAGTTTTTCCTCTTCTTCTAAACTTGTTCCTTGAACAAAATTCATTTTTACCTGATAATTTGGCATTTCATTTTTCTTCAAACTTTGTTTCTTCTTATAACCCAAACCAGCCTCATGTTTTTCTTCTTAAAACCAGGTTTGTTATAAAAAGTTTTGTGACCTTTTCCAACAAACTTTGAAATCTCGGACTTTTCAATCTCAACCATCTTGAAAACTTTGTCAATTTTGTCTGAAATCACATTCTGAATCGGGAATACGACATCTAAGAATAATTTGTCCGATCCAATCATGGTATAAACCAATCCTTTTGAATCATCATTCAAATTTTTCTCAGATTTTGAGTTTTTCAGATATCCATCATGAAAATTACCTTCATTTTCATCCTGTGATTCAGATTTACTTGTATCAACTGACCCTTCTTTCACACACTTTCAACGACCTTACCTACCACCTCTGAATCACTAGAATCATCAGATTTGGAATAGGTTACGTCAATGTTATCTAGCAATTGATCTACCATGTTGAAAGCTTTTTCGACCTTTTCATCATCATAAAATGCAAACTTTTCCGGTGGTGGAACTTGATGAAACTCTGAGCCAATGCCTTTCTTGTTTTGCTCAGACTCACCATCTCCCGGTTTTATATTGAAAATACGTTCAAGCACATATGATGACACGTGATAACTTTTTAACTTGTTATTATCCTGTTCTAAATCAGCAATATGACGCTTTAGCTTAGCAACATCTTCAATATAAGAATTTACAACATGTTGCTTAATTTCATAATGTCGCTTTAATTCATTTGTTGTTTCAGAACAGTAATTCAATCTTGATTGAACAAATCTCATTTCACTCTTCACCTTTTCATATGACTCTTTTGTAATGTGATATGCCAATTTTATTGAATCATATTCCTTTTTCATTTCTTGACAAACAATTTCTTTTTGATCACATTCTTCTGTCTTTTTCAAAACTTCATTTTCTTTTTCTAAATTTTTACACTTTTCTGAAAGTTCTTTGGTGTTATCTTTCAAAACTTTTTTCATTTTCTAACATTTCTTTATATTTATTTTTAAAAACATTTTCAATTTTTGTGAACTCAAAATCTCTTGTTCTAAACTTTTCGTCTTTTTCAGTACAAGCACTGCATGTTTTCATGCATTTCCTGCACTGTTCAACAGTTTCATTTAAGACTTCAGAATCAGATTTTACCTCAGCTATTGGCACCTTGATATTTTCTGCTGCATCTGTCTGATTAGCATCTTTCTGCTTCAGTTCAGTTTCACTCTTCTTTTCATCACCAGTACCAGCATCATCACCAACCTTTGAAATCTCATTCTTTACTTCAATCGAACTTTCAACTTTCTTTTCAACTTCTTCAACTTGCTGTTCTTCGGTAACAGCATCTTTCATAACAACTTCTTCTTCTACCTTCACATTTTCTACCTTCACATTCTCAGCGACCTTTTTCAAATCATCAACCAAATTCTCAATATTCTTCTTCATTCTTTCTTCATCCCTTTTCCTCAAACTTGATATCATGACTTCTCTTATGAGTTTTTCCAGCTTCTTCTCATAAGTTCTGTCTTTTACAGCATTTGAATAATATTCGCCGACTCGAGGAATTACTAAAAGAACATCATCATAAACTATGTCCTTTTTGGGAACAACAGGTTCACCTTCTCTGTTAACATAACACTCTCGTTTCTTATCCCATCTTTTGTAACTGACAGCATCTTCATATTCTTCTTGCATATCATCAATTCTTGTTCCAGCTATGCTTCTTTCTCTGTATGTTTTCTCACTTAAAATTTCTTCTCTGGTTTTCTCCTTGATTTCAGTTATGACATTTTCTTCTTTGTTTTCCTCTTTAATTTCAGCAACAAAAACATAATGGTTGCTTTTTGATGTGTTTCTGCCATGAGCTGTAACTCGATTATCAACACGATCTTCTTTTGGAAGAATCTGGCTCCAATCATATCCTTCATCATCATGAATTACAGCACAAGCTCTTGACTTATTTCTGGGTTTATCTTCGATCATTTTTGGCTCTTCTTTGCTTTGGTGGTAGATTGCCTTTCGGTAATAATCATCATTGAACGGATGTTCATTTCCACCAACTGCAGAATTGTTGCATTCTCTCTTGAAATTACCTTTTTGCTTACATTTGAAGCAGGTCACTTTGGACTTATCAAATCCAAGTTTTGTTGATGCACCGCCTAATGATTGTTTCCCAGTAATCTCCATGTATCTCTGAGCTCTTCTGATGCAACTCGCTAAACACCAGCGAATGTCAATGAGTTCCATCTCTTTCGGATCAATCTGGTCGTAGTCTTCTTTGGTTAACTCTGAGTTTCCAATTTTACCAGCTACAAGACCTTCATACGATTCCAGAACAGATGCAAGGAAACTCATTTGCTGTTTAGCAGCATTGATGCTCATAGCCGGAGAATTTTTCAACTTAAGAGCAATGTTGCACAATATCTCCTCTGTTTCTTCATAATTAGCTTTTGACGAAGATGAATGATAACCCGGATCGTAACTTCATGAGCTTTTCAGAGGTTCTTTTGTTCTCTCACCACTGAATGCTGTTTTTGGTGATTCATCAACTTTCACCGAAGGTAAGTTTCCTTTGTAGTAAAGACCAACATTCTGTTGATGTGAAGAACTGCTCATCTTGTTTTGTTTCTGCAATTCAAGCTCATGAGTTTCAATCTTTTCAATTAACACATCGAGAGAAATTGTTTCATACAAAACATCATTTTTCAATATAAACACAAACGTTTGCCACTGATCAGCTCGTGGTAACGCTTCTATTATTTTGTCAATTATTTCTTCTCGAGTTTTCTCAATCTTAAATCTTTCTAGTTCAATTTTTAGATGACAAAAATGTTCAATCATTTGTCGAACTGATTCACCATTAAGACTGTCAAACAAATCAAATTCTTTCTTTAACAAAGCAATTTTATTCTTTTTGATTTGTTTACCCCCCTCAGCTTTAACCCTTAAAGCCTCCCAAACAGATTTTGAAGATCCATCATGTTGTAATAAAGCAAACATGTCATTTCTGATTGATGACTGGATCAAAGCAATCATTCTCCGTTCGGCTGCAAATTCAGATTTATCTTCTTTGGATAAGTTCATGAGTGGAAGATTTTCTCCTTTATCATCTTTTGGTCTTTCATAACCAAACTCAAGACAGAACCAACTTTCATGTGCGTAAGCTTTTGCCCAACTAAGAAACCGTTCTTTCCACCAAGTATAGTCCTCAATACTATCAAGCTTGGGTGGTTTTGAATGAGTTCCATAAAAATTGTCATGACTAATATTTTCATTGACTGCTTTTGTTATTGATTTTGGTGTAACAATTGATATTTCTGAAGATTCTGATGTAAAAGCGTTGTAGAACGTGTTGTAGAATTCTTCAGCCATGATGAGAATTTCTTGAATTTCCTGGAAACAATAATTAAACAAACACAATCAGTCTAAACAATATCAAACAACTTGACACAGACTGACACTCGGTTGACATGAAATGATCTTGATGCAAAATGTCCACTTTCAAACGAAATAATGATCTTCAATAGAAATCACTTTGGTGCGGAATCTCCTTTCATGCGAAATTACACCTTTCAAACGGAATTACCCTTTTCAAGCGGAATTACTCAAGAGAAATACCAGTTTCAAGCGAGATAACCACTTTCAAACGAAATATGTGATTTCGTGTGAACTACTTCAAACGGAATTAGTATGACATCATCATTTCGGTCCAATTTTTGTCCAATTGATCCAGTAAAAGGTCGAATTATGATCTGAAACTTTCAAGGATTCATTAAAACTGTGTTTCGCATGTAATGTATGAAATTCAATCCATTTTGTCCGTAAAATTTTGTTCAATTGTGAAAAAGAAGGTGTAGAAGTCAGAAAACTGATGAAATCAAGCTGAACTCTTCCTCCTGAGCTCTGATACCACTTGTAGGATCATTGTGCGACCTGAATAAGTCGTTCAGAAGAGTTTTGGATCCGAATCAAAGGCGGAATCAATGAAACGGACGCTCGATTCAAATTAAATGTCTCTATTATTGATATAATAGTCTTACAGCACCTGGAGACAATTCCGCAGCACTTCGTTACCGAATTACAAGATCTAATTCCGTTACAAATGACAAACCAAGCTCATCTATATATAGTGTCTTTGGCTATTTCAAGCGAAATTACCAACAAACACATAAAACTCAATTTCTAGCATCCCGAGCACTGGTTATCCTATCCTATTACATGACTTGATACAAGACGAAGTCAACAAACATAGTGCACTAACAAGCAGTACAGAATGATAATGTTATAACAGGTAATTTCCTCATCAATGATGTTTATGCTAGAGTTTTGTTTGATTCTGGCGCAGATAAGTCTTTTGTAGACTATAAATTTTGTAAACTGTTAAATCTGCCTATTAAAACTCTAAACATAAAATATGAGGTAGAATTGGCCGATGGTACCATAGAGACTGCTTCAACAATCTTAGATGGATGTTTCATATCCATTAGGAATCACTCTTTTCCGCTGTCTTTGTTTCCGTTGAAATTGGCAGGATTCGATATAGTGATAGGCATGGATTGGTTATCTTTTAACCAAGCCCAAATTGTATGTGATAAGAAGCAAGTAGTTATCAAGACTCCTTATGGTGAATCAATTACTATTCAAGGAGATACGCAGTATGGATTACCTAAACAAGTATCTATGCTTAAGGCATCAAAGTGTTTGAAGAAAGGTTGTGTCATTTACATGGAACAGGTGACAGTAGATGAACCAAAACCCAAGATAGAAGAAATTCCTGTTATTTTAGAATACTCAGACGTGTTTCCTGAAGAGCTACCTGGTTTACCTCCAGATAGACAAGTGGAATTTAGAATTGATATCATTCCAGGAGCAGCCCCAGTAGCACGAGCTCCTTATCGTTTGGCACCGACTGAGATAAAAGAATTAAGGACCCAGTTGGATGATTTGTTGGAGAAAGGTTTTATTCAACCTAGCTCGTCTCCTTGGGGAGCACCTATTCTATTTGTGAAGAAGAAGGATGGATCAATGCGTCTATGCATTGATTATCGTGAACTGAATAAAGTTACAATCAAGAACCGATATCCGTTACCCAGGATCGACGATCGTTCGATCAACTTCAAGGGGCAAGTTACTTTTCAAAGATCGATTTGAGGTCAGGTTATCATCAGTTGAAGGTCAGAACCGAAGATGTGCACAAGACTGCATTCATAACTCGATATGATCACTACGAGTTCTTAGTGATGCCTTTCGGGCTCACTAATGCACCAGCAGCATTCATGGATCTCATGAATCGCGTTTGCAAGCCGTATCTAGACAAGTTTGTCATTGTCTTTATTGATGACATACTCATTTATTCAAAGAGCCAAGCTGATCATGAAAAACATCTACGATGCATTCTTAAACTTCTGCAACAAGAGAAGCTCTACGCAAAGTTCTCTAAATGTGAATTCTGGCTTCGAGAAGTCCAGTTTCTTGGACACGTGGTGAGTGAGCGTGGTATCCAGGTGGATCCCGCTAAGATTGAAGCAATTTTGAATTGGCAAGCGCCTAAGATGCCCCCTGAGATTCGTAGCTTTCTAGGTTTGGCAGGTTACTACAGACGTTTCATTGAAAACTTTTCCAGGATTGCTGCACCTTTAACCTCGTTAACTCGCAAGAATGTAAAGTTTGACTGGGGTCCAAACAACGAGAATCCTTTGAGATTCTGAAGCAGAAATTAAGCAATGCTCCGGTGTTAACATTGCAAGAAGGGATTGAAGAATTTTTCGTTTATTGTGACGCATCGCACACAGGTATGGGTTGTGTGCTTATGTAAAAAGGAAAGGTTATTGCCTATGCTTCACGTCAATTGAAAGTGCACGAAAAGAACTACACCACCCATGATTTGGAATTGAGTGCCGTTGTGTTCGCCCTCAAACTTTGGAGGCATTACCTATATGGGACCAAGTGTGTGATTTATTCAGACCATAAAAGCCTTCAACATCTATTTAACCAAAAAGATCTAAACATGAGGCAGCGTCGTTGGATGGAGACATTGAACGATTATGATTGTGAAATTCGCTACCATCCGAGCAAAGCAAATGTTGTTGCTGACGCACTAAGCAGAAAGGAAAGGACCAAACCTATAAGGATCAATGCTAAAAGCATCGAGTTAAGAAACAGCCTGAATGAAAGGCTGTTAGCTGCTCAAAAGGAAGCCGTATTGGAAACTAACTTTCCGAATGAGAAGTTAGGCGTAACTACTGATAAATTGTCTTATGGCAAGGATGAAATCCTTAGATTAAATGGTCGAATCTGGGTTCCAATCCATGGAGGACTTAGAGATGTGATTCTCCAAGAAGCTCATAGTTCAAAATATTCAGTCCATCCAGGCAGTGATAAGATGTACCAGGATCTAAAGACAAATTATTGGTGGATAGGTTTGAAGAAATATATAGCCACATATGTGGCTAAATGTCTGACGTGTGCACAAGTTAAAGCTGATCATCAAAAGCCGTCAGGTTTACTGCAACAGCCTGAACTTCCCACTTAGAAATGGGAAATGGTAACTATGGATTTTATCACCAAGTTACCAAAGACGAAGCATGGGAGCGATACAATATGGGTCATAGTCGACAGACTGACCAAGTCAGCTCACTTTTTGCCCATTAAAGAAACGCATAGCTCCGATAAGCTAGCATAGCTGTATGTTGATGAGATTGTATCTCTCCACGGAGTGCCAGTATCAATTATCTCTGATAGGGATACTCGATACACGTCACATTTTTGGAAAAGCTTTTAGCAATCTCTAGGCACTCGTTTAAATTTCAGCACTGCTTATCATCCTCAGACGGATGGGCAAAGCGAGCGTACGATTCAAATGCTTGAGGATATGCTCAGGGCTTGTGTTATTGACCTTGGTGGGAGTTGGGATGACCATCTTCCCTTGATTGAATTTTCATACAATAATAGCTATCATTCGAGTATCCAAGCCGCACCTTTCGAGGCCTTATATGTGTTAGTGCATACATCTGTCGACTTCGTCTTATATCGAGTCTGGATTGCGTGCCTGAAAGTTTGATGCATGACCCTTTGAAAATGGCATGACCCTTTGAAAGTGGCGTGACCGTTTGAATATGTCGTGACCGTTTGAAAGTGTCGTGACCGTTTGAAGGGTGGCATGTCACCTTCAAACGGTCAGGGGTCTCTTCCTATAAATAGGCTTCAAACTTTCATCATTTGTAAGTTTCCGGCTAGAGCAACGAAGTGCTGCCGAAGTGTTGTCAGGTTGTAAAACGTTATAGAATCAATAATACAACAGTTTTAAGCGTGAATTTGCTGAATTGAACTCTACACGTTTGTTTCCGCCTGTGAAACTGAGATAAACTCTTCTGAACGACTCATTCGGGTCTGAAAACGATCCTACAAGTGGTATCAGAGCTCAGGAGGAAGAGTTCATACCAATTCAGCCACAAATTCTGATTTTCTACACCTTCTTTCAAAACTGAACAAGTTTTCACGGATAAAATCGGCTAAAACTTTCACAATGTGTGCGTAATGGTGTTTTAACAAACCCTTGAGAATATAGGACCTAAACTCGAAGTAAAAGTGGTAAAAATGGCTTGAAATCCGGTGACCGTTTGAACGAGTTCAGCGTCTGACCGTTTGAAATTGACCGTGACCGTTTGAAAATGCACCTTACAGTTTGAAAATGCACATGACTGTTTGAAAATACATGGTTGTCAGTTTGAAAATAACCTGACCGTTTGAAAGTTGCCATCGTGACCGTTTGAAAATGGACTAACCGTTTGAAATATACACATGACCGTTTGAAATCTACACATGACCGTTTGAAACTGGACATGACAGTTTGAACAAGGTGCCCGTTTGAAAGTGGTTCAGTTGTTCACGGTTTACGATTGAAAAGTGTATCAGTCACGTGAATTGTTTGTGCAGAATCTCGAGATATAGTGTCAGCCTTTATAGTGAGGTCAAATTAAAACTTTGTTTGAGATTGTTGTTGTCGGTTCACTATAATCAATAAAAGTCTTGCATGTGAATTTGATAAAGTGTTCCAACCCATGTGATGAGTCTCGGTTCAAGTGATCCTCATTAAAGTTGTCGGCTACTCACATTGTGTTCATAAATATTCAAAGATATAAGTCCACTACATGTCTCGGCCCAATGAGATTTTGTCAAATATATTGTTGTCACGTGATAATATCAGCCCAAGGTTTGTTAAGTTCTTGTGAGATTTAATTGTTTCAAAAGTATTGGTTCATTCACTCATATTGCAAGGTTTGATCAGATCACACGAAGTTAATCAAATTTGTCAGTTTGCATTAAGTTTACAGGTCACACGGTTTGGAGTTCAAAGTGTTTAAAGGTTTGTCAGGTCATTTGATACAAGTTTCGGTTCACGTGAAAGGGTCAAGGTCGTGTCTTCGTGAACCAGGTCATTGGAAAAGGTCGTTTGATTTTGATCCGGGTCATAGCAGTCCGCACAGTCTGTCAACCTTCAATCCGCACAGAATTATCACTTGTTCGAGTATCAGTTTTATTTTGTTAATTGATAAGTTTTTAAACTGATTGTATTTTGTTCGTGTGTTTGTCAGGTATTTCACGAGGTGAACCAGTTCGTTTGAAAGCTAGTTTGAGAAATTCTTCGATATCGAATCATGAGTGAAGATTTTTACAACGCCTTTGCTACAACCCCGACTAGTCCATCCGAAATTACTAAGAACATGAACATGGAGAATGAAACCGGAACAATGCAAAAACCCCCGAAACTTATGGGAATTGAAGATTATCACGGATGGAAGAAACGGTTTGAGAATTGGGTTCAGGCGAATCATCTAAAAGCTTGGGAGAGCATCGAAACTGAATATGAGAGGCCAAAGAATTCAGCGGGAGTGGGTAAAATCATTTCAGAATTCACGGAGCAAGAAAGAAAGAGTTACAAAGGAGAAAAGATGATGATCAATTTGTTACAACAAGCTGTTAAAGAAGATATATTTGTGTTGCTTCAACATGATGAAAACGCTTATTCTATTTTGGAAGCTCTTGGAAAGAAATTTGAGGGAAGTACTGAAATGCTACAAAGTAAAGCAGCGTTGTTGAAAAAGGAATTTGAACTATTTACGTGCATGCCTGGTGAAACAACAAAGAGTCTTATTGAAAGATATTGTCATCTTGTACGCACTATGTCACAGTTGAAGATTACAAAAACTCCAGCAGAATGGGTTGAAAAGCTTGTTGATGCGTTACCACAACAGGAATGGGGTACATATCTGATGATATTGAAAAATTCCGGACAGTTTAGAAGGTTATCGATTGCACAGTTTATAGAGAAGTTGGAGGCACAGGATCTGGAGCAGCAGAAAATTGCTAGAATGAACAGTTCTACTCATCAACAAGATATTAAAATGTACTATAAAGGAAATGTTCAAACTGCTGAAGCAAGTCCAAAGATACAAACTGCATTTAGTGCTGGAAATCAATCTACACCAAGCAGTCAAGGATCAGTCAACACTAGTGGGTTCTCAACGGTGAATCCTCCAAGTGTTCAAAGTTCATCTGCTGGAAATGGTCATCTAATTCAGTGCAATGTGGCTTTACATCTTCAAAATGGACAAAATTATTCTGAGGAGATTGTAAAGAATCATATGGGATTATTGGTAACTGCATTAGAGTCTTATGAAGGGTTGATTGCCGGAAGAATTGGTAATCCGATGCTCACAAAGGAAGATTATGACCAAATCGATGCAGAGGAGCTGGAACTGATGGATATTAAATGGGCCTTAGCTAGTGTTTTGAGGAGAGCAGAAAAATTTAGATTGGTTACAGGAAGAAATGATTTCTTGGATGCAAATCTTTCTAATCTAGGATTTGATAAATCTAAAGTTGTCTGTTTTCGTTGCAGGGAGAAAGGCCACTTTAAAAGAGAGTGCAAGAATCAGGAGCCGAGAGGAGCAAAGGAGTCGTCTGGGAAAGATGATTATTATAGGAAATCCATTTATCAACAAATCACTCATCAACCACATCAACAAAAAGAAGCTCAAACGGCACATGGAAGAATGATCGAGGATGCAAACAGGAAAGCTTATCATGGCATTGTTGATAAAGATGATGAGAAAATGGCTGATGGTTTTAGCTGGGACAAGTACATTCCAGCTGATCCTAATGTTAAAGCTTTTATTGCACATATTGTTCAAAAGCCAGAAATGTTGAAGGAATGGATGGAAGTGTTATCTGATGAAGAGAAAAATGAAGATGAAAGATATGTTTCATCTGAAAACAGTTCATCAGAAACAAGTGATAGTGATGAAGAGATGGAACAGATAAATTTGGGAAAAACTCATTTATCTTCTGACACTTTTGAATTTTATTTTGCAGAAAAATTGAAGAAGCTGAAAGAGAGGAAAATTGCAAAAGAATTGAAGGAAGTCAAAGTGGTTGAGAAGATTGTGGAAGTTGAAAAGATAATTGAGGTCGAGAAGATCGTTGAAATCACAAAACCCTGTCTTACTTGTTTAGAGTCATGTAAACAATGTATAGAAAAAGATGAGAGGTTTAGTGAGTTAGAAAAGTTGAAAGAAAAGTTGTTGTTTGATGTAAAAAATTTGAAACAGTCATATGATGTATTGAACAGAACTGTGAATAGTCTGGAAAAGACTAACTCTGAAAGAGAGAAAGCTTTGAAGATGTTGAATGCTACTATGATGACAAAGCAGAAAGAGATCAACTTGTACATAGAAGAATGTGCAAAGTGGAAGAAAGAGTTGGATAGTGAAGCAACTGAGAATGAAAGAATCAGAAGATTGCTGCAAAGTTACAAAGGTTGTGACTACATAATTGATAGAATTTATCCAACAGTTGAAGGATTTGAAGCGTTTAAAGGTGAAGAAACAAAGCCAAAGAAGAAAAAGGATACTGGTAAGAAACAGGGTGTCTGTTATAATAAGTGTCCGCCTCCGATTTGGGAAGGGTACTCGCCTAGAAAACCTAACGAAGAAGAACTAAAACAGGCGGTCAATATTAAGTTAGAATCTGAGATAACCGATGTTTTACCGGACAATATTGACGTCACGTTCACAGCGTCCGACACAGATCATGAGTCTGAACTGATAAAAAGAGTGGTTGATCAGGTGTTGGATAAGGATGAGGAGTC
This sequence comes from Helianthus tuberosus, assembly GCA_030545235.1. NCBI lineage: Eukaryota > Viridiplantae > Streptophyta > Magnoliopsida > Asterales > Asteraceae > Helianthus > Helianthus tuberosus. Next base: position 211,814,025 of record CM060423.1, read on the forward strand.
AGAGTCAAAATCCGAATCCGAAAGTTCATGTCAGTCAGTCTGGAGTTCGAGTTCGTCTGAAAAGAGTTCAAAATCGTCGGGAAAACGGGTTTATAGTAAAGAATTTTTGTTGTCAAAATCTAATTTGAATGATGAAACATTTGAAGTTGTATATACTTTGAATGATTCTGACAAATTATATTTTGATAAAGAGTTTCCAATAAGAGGTGTCAAAACTGATTTGATAAAAAAGGTTTTCAAACTAACAGAAATTAATATTTCTTAAATAAAAGATGAAAATCTTAATGTAAAACCTAAACCTTACACCTCAAGAGTACAACAACGTTTGAACAAGAAAAAGGGTTACAATTCTGGTTCTGGTTTTCAAAAGAAACCAAACCACAATCGTAGCTACAAAAAGAAAGGACTTGGTTTTATTCCACCTAAAAACTATAAAAATGAAAAATATATTAAAGATTTTAATTCCAGAGTTGAATTTGTTTCAGGGATAACTGCAGAGGAAGAACAGAAGAGCTCATTTTGGAGACAAACAAATCAAGAATTTCTTGCTGAGAAGAAGAATAGTGAAGCTCATCAGAGACGAGAGACTAGAACCTGTTACAGATGCAATGAAGTTGGTCATATTGCATGGAACTGTCCGAAAGCGACAAACACAAAACAGGGAGTTTCTGGAAAACTGAAAGAAGTTGTTGTTGATAAAACCGAACCACCAACTGAAAAATTTAAAGTTTTCAAAAATTCAACATTTGAAGTTGGTGAATGTTCGAAGAGATTTTACAAGCGAAGTGTGAAACTTGACAACCAAAAATGGGTTGTTAAGAAATCAGAAGTAAAATCTGGCGATGAATCTGATTCCACAAAATCAGAGGAGCCACAGGTTGAGGTAAAAAGTGAAAACTCAGTGCCTCTAATGGATGATGTTCATTTTCCACCATTGAGAGCTGAGAATTTTAAATCAAAGGTTGGAAAGGTTGAAATTTCAAATCAATTTTATTCTGATAAGAATGAATTTGATGTTGAGAAAGCTTTTAATGCAAACGTAAAGAAATTTTTTGGAAAAATGATCGATGGGAAGGTTAAAGGGGTAAAGGAGTTTTATGCTACAAAGAAAGCAACTTACACCCCAACTGCTTCTGAATTGAAAACACCCAAGGCTGGTCAGGCTTGGGTGGACATTTTCTTTGCTTGAAAAACCTGACTTGCCGGAGATCCAAAGTTTATATCGTGGATCAGGAATCGGCATTTTTCTTAGTAATTGATTGTGTGTTTGAATCTTAAAATTGTGAATTTTTACAGGATAAGTGTGACTTGCTGGAGCTTCCAGGTTGGTAAGTGTGAAGCAGGAATCGGCATCTTGATTAGTAAAATGGTTTGTGTAGATGTTTTATTCCTACATATTGTTATATGTTTTGGATATTCTTACAAGTGGTGAGAGGTTGATTCTGACATAGTGATTACTCAAGGTCATTAGTTTGAACTTGATGTAATCCTGATACGTATATGTGAAGGACAATATGATGAACCATACCCCTAATTTACAAGTGGTAAACTTAACAAAACTTATTTTCCGGAACAATCATTTTGGTTAAAACAAACTTGAGTGTTTTGAAATCATAATGAGAAAATAGTTTTGTGAAAGGAGGAGTTCTGATTGTTTATGCCAAGTGGATGGCGATTTGAAGCGATTCGATAATCGGTTGTCAAGTTTGTTGTACAGTTTATTTTCAAATTTCCTTTAATGTGTTTGCATTTTAGGGGGAGTAGAAAATTTCAGAAAATCCAAAAACATTAGAAAATTTGAAAAAGGCAAAAACATGATAAAATGAAAAATGAGTTTTTGTGTCTAGAAGAGGAAATGATAGTACATCAGTAGACAGTCACAGTATGCTAAAGAAATGTAATGTTTAAAAAGCGTCAAACAGTCTCACTGATGATATGCCGATAGGTTTTTACACATTTAGTAAGCTTTTTCGGGATATAAACTTAAATTCAAACTTGCTTATTTCGTGGGGAACACTACTTGGATATATAGGTAACCCCTGAAATCTCGTTTGAAAGGTCCCTCTTTCTGAGATACTAGGTCTTTATACTCAGTGATATCTGGGGTATTATCCCGGGACTTCTGCTGAATGGAAGTTCTGACCTAGTCCCCGGATAATGCTTTCTGCAAATGCTTGAAACATAGCATCGCCCTCAGCAAGCTGATGAAACAATAAAATTGATAGTCGCTGCTGTTGTAATGCAAAAGATCCTCTAAAGGGGACACACCCAAAAGTCGAGTCATGATCTCTCTGCTGAACGGTAGTTCTGACCTGAGCTCTCATGATTCCTCATAATTTATTAACCCCTTACAGATATCATCTGTGGTATACTCACCTGTAAGACTGAATATTGGGATCTGGATACGGGAGTATATTCAAGAGGTGGGACACATGAATGAGTTTAAGTCCTTAATACTGTGACAACCCGCATTAAACCAGGTATCCGTACGACTTAATTAATGATTAATTACTGCTTAATTACTGTGCTTGTTTGAACTAGCTGATGAACTGCTACTTGATATCTGATACATGTACATACCTGCATCATACGTTACATATCGTCACTACATTATTTACATACGGCACCTTAGTGACAAACATGATGCACAAAAAGCACAGTAGCACAATACACGGATAACCTACTGAACATGCTGATAAAGCCAGCATCAGGCAGGCACTGCCTCTAAGGCCTGTTAAGAGCCTAAAATATTCTGCTACACTAATGGTGAGTGTAGGGATACAAGAGTTGTAGAACTGCGTCTCTAGGAATAAGATACAATGACTGGATGTGCCTAAAACGTACTTTAAGTACAAAACACAGCACTTTAATAAATAATCCAGCTTCTAGCTGACTAGTAAAGTGCCAAAACATGGGGAAAATACTACTGGACACTTTCTAAAGTGTTGGAAACAAGATGTGTCACTAAAAATAATATAACGACACTTTAAAGCTTTATTAAGCACTTTAACGGATTACTATCCAACCGAACAACCGGACTATACCCGGAACATGAAAATATTATTATTTTCACTATTTGTCTTTTTCTGAGCTAGTTAGGGTCCCTGATTACCCTAACACCCGTTGTAACACGCTACACTTTAGTAACTAAGTTAAACACTTAACTTAACCTAGTTACCTAACTAATGTGCCTAACCAACTAGTTTGTTTCGAACTAAACCCCCCCCCCATCCTAACCGTCCCCAACCATGGGAGACACACTTGGTACTTGCAAGATTTGCTAAATCCCCCATGTTTAATATCTACATGACACTAAACCCTTTGGATAATAACTCAATGTTTGGTCTATAAGTTAACACTTAAACACATTTAATCTTTATCACCTCACAAACTCACCAACACATCTCTCTCTCTTGCTCTTGAACTCTCGGCCGAACACCCCTCCTTCACCCACCCATTTTCGAGTTTGATCATTATCATTCCAAGCATATACAAACATCAAGGGTCACGTATTAGGAGGTTTGGAGCAAACGGAACGCGAAGGACCTCTCCACTTTGCTTTTATCCACGCCATTTTCGCCAAGAATCTTCCCTAGCCTTGAGCTAGAGGTATAACACTTACAACTCATTTTTGAACCTATCTAAAGTGGTTAAAAGGAATTATGTCGGTTAAATCTCGTTAAAATGCAAGATGATGCACTAAAGTTTACTAAAAATACTTGAAATGGTGGTTAATAGCATATGGAATGTGTAAAAATTGTAGTATTTGAAATAAGTGGTTATTTAGACCCGATCTATGTTGTGGTAGCTCGGATCACCATTTAACCCGGTTTAGTAAGATCATGGATCTTAACATAAGCTCGTTTTTGAATGATACAAGGGTTAAAAGGTGAAACTCTACCACACACGAAGCATGAACTTGTGTAAAAATGCTTTACTTGTGTAAACATGTTTTAACTTGTACAAAGGTGTTTAAAACTAGTAGATCTACGTATCTACACCCGGTATTTTCAAAGGACCACATATCAAGGGAACCATGTATTTTGAAAGATGGATCTTACAATAATAAGCATATTTTATAAACCACAAGTGTGTAAACACTTGTGAAATGAAAAGATCCGACAAAGAACTAGTTTTGTCAAATGTTACTAGAAGTTGTAAGGATGGATTTTCTCTAAAAACGAGGTTTTTACGAAATCGAATTATTTACACAAAAGATCCATTAAAAGAAAAGAGACTTACCACATATTTTTAGACAAACCACAAGTTCGTATAATTTTGCGATTATGTCTATCTTTGACTAGTCAAAATGTTGAAAAGTTGTTTGATAATGTTGAGAACATTGATTGATTGATTTGTTAAAAGAAAATGATACGCTTGAAAGCGTGGCCACCTCCAGTTACAGAGGAAACTCTGGCGAAATTTTCCTAAAAACCTAACACTTAGAACTATTTACACTACAAGTGTTAGAATCATTTTTGACATGTTTTCGAAACATAAATTTCGCCATGACTTTATTTACTAATATTCGGAGGTGGGATTTTCACAAAATGTTAACGTGATAAATATATATTTTCACACACTGTTTATGATTATTTTGTGAAATACATAAATATTATTTTTAGAGTAAAAATAATATTTACGAACGTTAACGAATCCAAAATAATACGAACGCTTTCACCGTAAATATATAAGTTACATCGGTAAGTAAATTACCACGCAATTGTTAAAACGTAACTTACGCACTTACGGAAATATTTATAAACGCGTATTTTAACAACGTATTATTGGAAAAGATTATGTGAAATGAAAATATAATATTTTTGAGAAAAATACTTATATTTTGGGATTGGAAATATATATATGTATATATTAAGTGAGACTTAATAAGTTGCGAACGCACATGTATCAATTCCCCATTCTTGGGAAGGAGATTAACTACCAAGTATATACAGAACGTAAACACGAAATAGTTGTCTAACTATTTCCCAAAGATTTAACTAAAGCTAAGGCACGGCCGTCCGTCTAATAGAATTAGCACTTGTAGGTCGTCGCACAGCTTTCTGATTTGGAGTACTTGGTAGAGACGCATTCACTGTGAGTTCATGTCCCCCTTTTCTCTAACTGTTTTCAGTTTTCCTAACTGCGGGGGTGAAATACATGTTACTTTGTTTACAAGTACTTTATATACGGTATGGTTAGCGTAAGGAGGTGTTTTATTCCGATCATGTGAGTGGGTAGGAGCAATATGAGGCCATTAGTCCTCATGTCGGGACCGAGGGACAGGAGCGGTAGATCTATCTGGGTGTAGCGAGCCCAGCCCCAGGCCAAACTAGAAACGGACCTTGGGGTGACTTTGTCCACATACTAATGCCGTGGCGAAATCTGCTAGGTTTGAGTCTCCCTATTTGCACTTCACATATATCCGTGGCCTTGCAAACCATTGGTGATCACAAGTCCCCTTATTGGCTACATACCACGACTATTTTTATACTCACAAGTGTTTTACATACTCACTTACACATGAACTCGCTCAACATTATTGTTGATTTTTCAACTTACATGTATTTCAGGAAATTAACGAGATCTGGCACGGTATGGCATGTTTTCCGCTGCACTAGTTTCCGAGGTCATCCGGGGTTTAGGGGATGTGTCTCTTTCCTGGACAAGACACAGTCCTTAAACCATGTTTATGTTATGTTTCAAGTTTGTAATGTCTGTTGAACAAAGTTATGGTTGTTAGGGTATGTTCCCGTTAAAACAATGGTACTGTATTTGGTTTTCAAAACTTAATGGATGATCTTGCATGTTTTTAACTCATATAGCTTTGTTATGATTAAGCTATGGTATTAAGAAGTCACACCAAATTAACCACGCTTCCGCAAAAGCCAGGGTGTGACAGCTTGGTATCAGAGCTCTGATCATAGCGAACTAGGATTCTTTCTCGAGTCTAGACTATGATCACTAGGGCTCTCACGAAAACATTTTACTGCATACCACTTAAGTCCAGATCCAAAACTTTTACAAACAAATGTTGAGCACACTTTATTCATTATTAGAGGCTCGGTCTGAGAGATCGAGGTAGTTGGCTAGTGAGACTAGGAGAGTTGGCTAGTGAGACTAGAAGAATTATTTGATTGCTTGGTGACTAATATGTTTATATGATTATATGATTGATTGTTATACGTATATGTGTTTGTGTTACAAACGTCATGCTTTCATCAAGTACTAGAAAGATGGACACTACGAATCCCACGGCCATAGTATCAGACGACATAGTTTCATCGAAGCACGAGGTGTACATTTCCGATACTACCGGCACAGACAATGACGACTTTCAGCCCTTTTGCGCTGCCTGAAGTCGTAGCAGAGCCTACTGATGGCCATCTTGTTGGGAACTTGCCACTCGCAGTGATCCCTGCTCCTGTGCCCCTTGCCGCTTATCTCGTTGTTGATATGCCCCCGACGTTGTCCCTGAAGACGATGTCGAACTATTAAGAGGAGGACCCACTTGAGGGCAAGGCCCTGTTGCTGCTGGTATTAGACTACTGCATGCGGACGCTCCTGTAGGGAAAACTCATGTCCATTCCCCTATCCCAGACTCATTTGAGTTTCTAACATCCGCATCTTCGCACATACAGGGAATGCAGCACCACTTACACGACGCCGACCCTGATATGGCATCATCAGCTGCACCGGATCCCACACACAGATTCGAGTTTGATCGCGATAATGAGGACAATTCTGTTTTTCCGCCTGGTGTTGATCCAGACCATGACATTGAGTTCATGCACTTAGACCAGCCATTGGGGGATCCTGTAGCCCTGTCGACCCCTGTGTTTGTTGATCCAGCTGATTTTGAGATGGAGTTTTTGATCCGGAGCTAGCCGTGGCCCCTGAGCCAGGCGTCACTCCTGACCCCGCATTGGAGCATGACCCTGTTCATGCCGATGCACCTGCTGTTGCTCCTTGATTGATCATCTGCTTGGATGAGAGAAAATTTGGGGTAACTGTGCAAGACAATTTATTATTACGGGGGCCCACGTAATAACGATTTGTAGTGCACAGGAATCCTGGTGGACTCTACGGGTCAAGCTAATGATAACCAATGCAGCAGGAAATAACTTAAACACGAATGACCAAGGCGATGTAGCCTCAAGTTCATTCTATTACCAGCAACAAGCCAAATTGACAAGCCTATGTGAAGGCTCAGAAATTTACTTCCCCACTCATACATTGAGTATATTTGCGTATGAAATCGGGTGGTTACACGATGGCTTATGTTGCTATTTACCTCATAGACAATTGGAACGTTGTCCAACCCGCTTCACCCTTTTTTTTTTCGACAAAAAGGAATGTCACCCAGACGTGACACAAACACCGGTACGTTGCCAAGGACAGAAGCCGAGCTGCAAGAACGCATCTCACAGATAAATGCACGACATGAAGCCCTCCGCTCTAAGTACAACGATGGCATTACTGGAAATAACCCTCCAACTGGCTGCACCTATAAACAGTTCCTGAACTGCAAGCCTTTGAACTTTGATAAAACAGGAGGCACCGTTGCATTTGTTCGTTGGTCCGAAAAGACCGACTCCATTCTAAGAATGAGTAACTGATCGCCCCAACAGAGTGGTACCTACATCTCGGGGATATTTCTAGATGGCACACTCTCTTAATGGAACCTCCAGGTTCAGACCCTTGGCACAAACGCTGCTATTACACTGAGCTGGGACGAGCTCAAGGAAACGATTGAGAAGAAATGTTGTTTTAGGACTGAAATTCAGAAGCTTGACGTGGAGTCCTGGAATTTGAGAATGGACGAACCAGAGACTCCTGAACATGTCCAGCGATCGCACGACTTGTCTAGGGTCGTCCCCTACTAAGTCATTGATGTCGTATAATATAGTGGTGTACTTGTAAGCTTTACATTGTGGTCTCGAATTGTGGCAATACAATCGCAGTATTCTCATCACTTGTGATGATTCAATCTATTGTTTATGTCCTATAACATGAGATGTTATGTGATTGATTTGTTGATAGCATGAGATGTTATGTGTTGGTATTGTTGAATGCATACGTGCACTTCACTTGCTATGACCTAACCTATGTGAAACATCTTTTAGAAGATGCCGCCAAGACGCGAAATGCGCATGCCCACCTCTGAAGCAGAACTTAAAGAGATAATTGCTACAGCTATAGCACAGCACGAGGCCCTACGCTCCGAACCCAGCAAAGGCACCTCAGAAAATAACGGTTGTTCCTACTGGCACTTTCTCAACTACAAGCCTCCGAAGTTCGACGGCACTGGGGGTGCCATAACTTTTGTAAAATGGATGGAAAGTATGGAATCCATCTTTCGAATGAGTGGCTGTACGCCAGGACAACAAGTCCCATACGTTTCTGAGTTGTTTCAAGATGGAGCTCGATTATGGTGGAATCTTCAGGTTCGAATAATGGGCCTAACTACAGCATACGCGTTAACTTGGGATGAGTTGAAAGGAATGATGCATAAGAAGTATTGCCCCCAAACGGAAACCCAGAAGTGGGAAGATGAATTTCGGAGCCTAATGATGGAAGGTCCGAAGGTGTTGGAGTACGTGCAACGACTTCATGATCTGTCACGAGTTGTTCCGTACCTGGTAAAACCAGAACTGAAGAAATTGGAACAATTCATTTGGGAACTGGCGCCTCAAGTCTTGAGCTTGATGACAGCATCTACGCCACCAACAACTATTGTTGCAAGTAAGATGGGTTTGGCACTCGTTACGGAAGCAAATAGACTAGAGAAACTTGCAAACCCTGACCAGGAAACTCAGGAAGAGTCGTCTGGAAAGAACAAAAGGAAGCTTACCGAAGATACCCGAACGAATAATGATGAACAAAGATCTATTCGAGGTTGTTTTGACTGCGGGGACAAAGGGCATTTCAAGAAAGATTGCCCTAACAACAAACAGGCCAATGATAAGATTTACTTAGAAACTAAACCAAGATGTGCTGGGTGCAAGTATCACCATGATTGTGGATGTCAGAAGCCTAGTAACGGGAGGAAAGGACACGACAAAGGAGGTTGTGGGATGAAGAGTCCCATACAAGGAGAAAACAGTAACAACGCTCTAGGTGGAAATGGGAAAGGAAATGGCCGAATGCTAGGATGCTTCCATTGTAGGGACGTTGGACATTTTAAGAGGGAATGCCCGAAGTTGAAACAAGACCGCGAAAGAAGATCCAACATCGGAGCTTGTGAGGCATGCCAGGATCCAGGTGTGATTTCTGGTACGTTCTCTAACAACCAAAACTTTTGCGTCTATTTTGCTTGATGCTGGTACCGATTATAGCTTCGTGTCATTAGAATTTAAGGATATACTTGGTTTAACCGCTAGTAAGTTAGATATTCCCTACTCAATCGAATTGGCTAATGGGAAGTTAGTAGAAGCCAATGAAGTTATCAGAGGCTGTGTGATCGAATTGGGAGAGCGTGAGTTTGCTCTGGATCTACTACCAGTCCAGTTGGGAAGCTTCGACGTGGTGGTAGGAATGGATTGGTTATCAGGCAACAAGGCTGGGATAGTTTGTCACGAAAAGGTTGTTCGTATCCCAACCGAAGATGGCGAAACAATTGTGGTTCTTGGTGAAAAGCGTGATACGCCGTTAAGAATTATCAGCTGCCAGAAAGCACGAAAGTGTTTGCAGAAAGGATGTGCTGCCTTCTTGGCACACATTGTAGGCAAGAAGGCTGCCGAGCAAAGAATCGAAGACATCCCTGTCGTGAGGGAATATCCAGAAGTCTTCCCGGAAGACTTGCCTAGACTGCCACCTCAGAGACAAGTAGAGTTTCACGTCGATTTAGTTCCAGGCACGGCACCCGTAGTCGATGCATAATAGCGACTTACATTTTCGGGGATGCAAGGATTGACAGAGAAGTGTTGGCAATGGATGAAGAAGGAAGATAACAGACCAAAAATTCCCTTTTGGGGTAATCCCATTTTTACCCATCAAAAAGAAGGATGATAATTTTCAAATAAACATCAACTACCGGGAGCTGAACAAGCTGACGATCAAGAATTGATGATCTGTTTGATCAACTGCAAGGTTCAAGTTTTTACTCAAAGATCGACTTGCGATCTGGATACCATCAGTTAAGGATACAAGAGGAAAGTATCCCGAAGACAGCCTTCAGAACTCGTTATGGACACTACGAGTTCCTTGTTATGCCATTTGGTTTGACGAACGCACCTGCAGTCTTTATGGACTTGATGAATAGAGTTTGCAAGCCGTACTTAGACAAGTTCGTGATTGTGTTTATCGACGACATCTTGATTTACTCAAGGACAAAGGCTGAACACGAGCAGCATCTTAGGACCATTTTGGAGCTGCTAAAGAAGGAACAACTGTACGCCAAATTCTCCAAGTGCGAGTTTTGGCTACGCGAAGTCCAATTCCTTGGGCACTTGGTAAATGGAGATGGAATCCACGTGGATCCCACCAAGATCGAGGCGATCAAGGATTGGGAAACGCCAAAGACGCCAACCGAGATTCGGCAATTCTTGGGTTTGGCTGGCTACTATCGAAGGTTCATCGAGGATTTTTCAAAGATCGCTCAACCATTGACGCTCCTCACGCAGAAAGATAAGACGTTTGATTGGGGAATCAAACAAGAAGAAGCATTCCAGATACTGAAGGATAAGCTCTGCAACGCGCCTATCTTAGCTTTACCGGAAGGTACTGACGATTTTGTGGTATACTGCGACGCATCGCGTCAAGGATTGGGTTGTGTGTTGATGCAACGCCAAAAGGTTATTGCTTATGCATCGCGCCAACTGAAGGTGCACGAAAAGAACTATACCACACATGATTTGGAACTTGGCGCAGTGGTTTTTGCTTTAAAGATCTGGAGACACTACCTTTATGGTACGAAGTGCACAATCTTCACAGATCACAAGAGCCTACAGCATATATTCAACCAGAAGGAGTTGAATATGAGGCAAAGACGATGGGTTGAGTTGTTAAACGATTACGACTGCGAGATAAAGTATCATCCAGGGAAGGCGAATGTGGTCGCCGATGCCCTAAGTCGAAGGGAAAGGATCAAGCCCATAAGGGTTAGGGCTCTAGAAATGATTATTCGAACCGATCTTTCCTTGCGCATTCGTGCTGCACAAAAAGAAGCCCTTAAGGAAGGAAACCGTGAAGAAGAATATCTCCGTGGGATGGAGAAGCTACTGGTACCAAACAAGGAAGGAACGTTATGTTTTGAGAAAAGGATTTGGGTTCCTTTGTTTGGAGATTTAAGGAAAGTTATTTTTGACGAAGCTCACAAGTCGCGGTACTCTATCCACCCTGGATCGGATAAGATGTACCAAGATCTCAAAGATTATTATTGGTGGCCTAGGATGAAAGGCGATGTTGCTGTCTACGTGAGCAAATGTTTAACGTGCGCTAAGGTTAAGGCGGAATACCAGAAGCCTTCAGGGCTGCTGCAACAACCTGAGATTCCCAAGTGGAAATGGGAACAAATCTCAATGGATTTTGTTACAAAATTGCCAAGAACGCCAAGAGGCCATGATATGATTTGGGTAATAGTTGACCGCCTAACAAAATCCGCACACTTTCTGCCAATCAAAGAGAAAGACAGCACTAGTAACTTGCGGAAATTTACATGAGAGAGATCGTCGCACGTCATGGAGTGCCTCTCTCGATCATCTCTGATAGAGACGGAAGGTTTGTGTCAAGAATATGGCAATCCTTCCAAGAAGCCTTTGGCTCACAATTAAATCTGAGCACTGCGTTTCATCCGCAAACTGACGGCCAGAGCGAGCGAACGATACAAAACTTGGAAGACATGCTGAGAGCGTGTGTTATGGATTGGGCGGTAGCTGGGACAAACATTTACCTTTGGTCGAATATTCTTACAACAACAGCTACCACACCAGTATTGGTGTCGCGCCATTTGAAGCCCTTTACGAACGCAAGTGCCGATCACCCCTCTGTTGGTCTGACGCAGGTGATAGGCAGCTTGCTGGTCCCGAGATCGTCCAAGAGACGACAGACAAGATTGCGCAAATTCTTAAACGCATCGAAGCAGCTCGCCACAGACAAAAGGCCTATGCGGATCCAAACCGAAAACATGTGGATTTTCAAGTTGGAGAAATGGTGTTATTGAAAGTTTCACCCTGGAAGGGGGTGGCACGCTTTGGGAAGCGTGGGAAGTTAAATCCGCGCTACATTGGTCCTTTCAGAATTCTGGACAAAATAGGACAAGTAGCATACAAGTTGGACCTACCTGCTGAACTGAATGGCGTTCACGATACATTTCATGTATCCAATCTAAAGAAAAGTCCAACTCAAGTTGACGTTGCCATTCCCATCGACGAGATTCATGTTAACGACACGCTCCACTTCGTTTAAGAACCTGTCGAGGTCGCAGATTGGAAAGTTAACAAGACCCGCCGGAGCAGTGTCAAACTCGTCAAAGTGCGTTGGAATGCCAGGCATGGTCCTGAGTTCACCTGGGAGCGTGAGGACCGGATGAAAGAGAAATACCCCCACCTTTTTCCTAAGAACCCTGCTTCTACAAGCAGAACTTAAATTTCGGGACGAAATTTATTTAACGGGGGGAGAATGTGACAACCCGCATTAAACCAGGTATCCGTACGACTTAATTAATGATTAATTACTGCTTAATTACTGTGCTTGTTTGAACTAGCTGATGAACTGCTACTTGATATCTGATACATGTACATACCTGCATCATACGTTACATATCGTCACTACATTATTTACATACGGCACCTTAGTGACAAACATGATGCACAAAAAGCACAGTAGCACAATACACGGATAACCTACTGAACATGCTGATAAAGCCAGCATCAGGCAGGCACTGCCTCTAAGGCCTGTTAAGAGCCTAAAATATTCTGCTACACTAATGGTGAGTGTAGGGATACAAGAGTTGTAGAACTGCGTCTCTAGGAATAAGATACAATGACTGGATGTGCCTAAAACGTACTTTAAGTACAAAACACAGCACTTTAATAAATAATCCAGCTTCTAGCTGACTAGTAAAGTGCCAAAACATGGGGAAAATACTACTGGACACTTTCTAAAGTGTTGGAAACAAGATGTGTCACTAAAAATAATATAACGACACTTTAAAGCTTTATTAAGCACTTTAACGGATTACTATCCAACCGAACAACCGGACTATACCCGGAACATGAAAATATAATTATTTTCACTATTTGTCTTTTTCTGAGCTAGTTAGGGTCCCTGATTACCCTAACACCCGTTGTAACACGCTACACTTTAGTAACTAAGTTAAACACTTAACTTAACCTAGTTACCTAACTAATGTGCCTAACCAACTAGTTTGTTTCGAACTAAACCCCCCCCCCCCCCCCATCCTAACCGTCCCCAACCATGGGAGACACACTTGGTACTTGCAAGATTTGCTAAATCCCCCATGTTTAATATCTACATGACACTAAACCCTTTGGATAATAACTCAATGTTTGGTCTATAAGTTAACACTTAAACACATTTAATCTTTATCACCTCACAAACTCACCAACACATCTCTCTCTCTTGCTCTTGAACTCTCGGCCGAACACCCCTCCTTCACCCACCCATTTTCGAGTTTGATCATTATCATTCCAAGCATATACAAACATCAAGGGTCACGTATTAGGAGGTTTGGAGCAAACGGAACGCGAAGGACCTCTCCACTTTGCTTTTATCCACGCCATTTTCGCCAAGAATCTTCCCTAGCCTTGAGCTAGAGGTATAACACTTACAACTCATTTTTGAACCTATCTAAAGTGGTTAAAAGGAATTATGTCGGTTAAATCTCGTTAAAATGCAAGATGATGCACTAAAGTTTACTAAAAATACTTGAAATGGTGGTTAATAGCATATGGAATGTGTAAAAATTGTAGTATTTGAAATAAGTGGTTATTTAGACCCGATCTATGTTGTGGTAGCTCGGATCACCATTTAACCCGGTTTAGTAAGATCATGGATCTTAACATAAGCTCGTTTTTGAATGATACAAGGGTTAAAAGGTGAAACTCTACCACACACGAAGCATGAACTTGTGTAAAAATGCTTTACTTGTGTAAACATGTTTTAACTTGTACAAAGGTGTTTAAAACTAGTAGATCTACGTATCTACACCCGGTATTTTCAAAGGACCACATATCAAGGGAACCATGTATTTTGAAAGATGGATCTTACAATAATAAGCATATTTTATAAACCACAAGTGTGTAAACACTTGTGAAATGAAAAGATCCGACAAAGAACTAGTTTTGTCAAATGTTACTAGAAGTTGTAAGGATGGATTTTCTCTAAAAACGAGGTTTTTACGAAATCGAATTATTTACACAAAAGATCCATTAAAAGAAAAGAGACTTACCACATATTTTTAGACAAACCACAAGTTCGTATAATTTTGCGATTATGTCTATCTTTGACTAGTCAAAATGTTGAAAAGTTGTTTGATAATGTTGAGAACATTGATTGATTGATTTGTTAAAAGAAAATGATACGCTTGAAAGCGTGGCCACCTCCAGTTACAGAGGAAACTCTGGCGAAATTTTCCTAAAAACCTAACACTTAGAACTATTTACACTACAAGTGTTAGAATCATTTTTGACATGTTTTCGAAACATAAATTTCGCCATGACTTTATTTACTAATATTCGGAGGTGGGATTTTCACAAAATGTTAACGTGATAAATATATATTTTCACACACTGTTTATGATTATTTTGTGAAATACATAAATATTATTTTTAGAGTAAAAATAATATTTACGAACGTTAACGAATCCAAAATAATACGAACGCTTTCACCGTAAATATATAAGTTACATCGGTAAGTAAATTACCACGCAATTGTTAAAACGTAACTTACGCACTTACGGAAATATTTATAAACGCGTATTTTAACAACGTATTATTGGAAAAGATTATGTGAAATGAAAATATAATATTTTTGAGAAAAATACTTATATTTTGGGATTGGAAATATATATATGTATATATTAAGTGAGACTTAATAAGTTGCGAACGCACATGTATCAATTCCCCATTCTTGGGAAGGAGATTAACTACCAAGTATATACAGAACGTAAACACGAAATAGTTGTCTAACTATTTCCCAAAGATTTAACTAAAGCTAAGGCACGGCCGTCCGTCTAATAGAATTAGCACTTGTAGGTCGTCGCACAGCTTTCTGATTTGGAGTACTTGGTAGAGACGCATTCACTGTGAGTTCATGTCCCCCTTTTCTCTAACTGTTTTCAGTTTTCCTAACTGCGGGGGTGAAATACATGTTACTTTGTTTACAAGTACTTTATATACGGTATGGTTAGCGTAAGGAGGTGTTTTATTCCGATCATGTGAGTGGGTAGGAGCAATATGAGGCCATTAGTCCTCATGTCGGGACCGAGGGACAGGAGCGGTAGATCTATCTGGGTGTAGCGAGCCCAGCCCCAGGCCAAACTAGAAACGGACCTTGGGGTGACTTTGTCCACATACTAATGCCGTGGCGAAATCTGCTAGGTTTGAGTCTCCCTATTTGCACTTCACATATATCCGTGGCCTTGCAAACCATTGGTGATCACAAGTCCCCTTATTGGCTACATACCACGACTATTTTTATACTCACAAGTGTTTTACATACTCACTTACACATGAACTCGCTCAACATTATTGTTGATTTTTCAACTTACATGTATTTCAGGAAATTAACGAGATCTGGCACGGTATGGCATGTTTTCCGCTGCACTAGTTTCCGAGGTCATCCGGGGTTTAGGGGATGTGTCGCTTTCCTGGACAAGACACAGTCCTTAAACCATGTTTATGTTATGTTTCAAGTTTGTAATGTCTGTTGAACAAAGTTATGGTTGTTAGGGTATGTTCCCGTTAAAACAATGGTACTGTATTTGGTTTTCAAAACTTAATGGATGATCTTGCATGTTTTTAACTCATATAGCTTTGTTATGATTAAGCTATGGTATTAAGAAGTCACACCAAATTAACCACGCTTCCGCAAAAGCCAGGGTGTGACAAATACAGCTAACTCATATCCTGAATCAGTTGATATTTGTGTGAAAATTTAAGTGGATCAGTATATTGGCAATCTAAGTGAATTGTTTAATTCTTAATGTGTAACTAAGCTCAACGGTACTTGTGACTTGTCAAAATCTGATATGATCCTCTTACACAAAACTCACAAAAATAATGTTTGTAAATATTTCTTTATTGCATTTCATTTTATTCAAAAATCCAAAAAGATTTTTAGTGTGTTTTAGCATAAACTTTTGAAAAAATCAAAAAGATTTTCGACAACTGATGTTGGAAAGCTGATTTTCAAAGTTCCGAGTGCTAAACATGATGACATGGTTGTGAGGAGGAGTGTGTCTTAATTGTCAAAATATGTTTTTAAATCAACAAGTGGTTCATCATGTATATGTGATCTGAGGGAGAGTGATTGTTGATGCATATGAGAGTTGTTAATGATGCATTCAAATTGTTAAATTTGTGAAATTTATTTCTGGGTTAAGAATGTGCAGGTATAGCCAGGTTTCAATCTTGAACCTGAAGACAGAGTGCCAGGTTCCGATACCTGAGGACTATGTGATTTCAACAAGCCAGACTACGATCCTAGCATATCGAAAGGGGGAGTCTGAAGACATCCAAGAAGAGATTGATCGTGAGGAGTCTGTTGATGCTGAAGAGAAGAAGGAGATAAAGTTTTGAGGATGCTTACACTGTGAGACACTTCAAAGAGTTCGAGAGGACTGATAAAGACTGAAGATGCGAAGACTCGACACTTAAGACTCGTCAACATCTGAGGGGGAGTCTGTTAGTGCATACATCTGTCGACTTCATCTTATATCGAGTCTGGATTGCGTGCCTGAAAGTTTGAAGCATGACCCTTTGAAAATGGCATGACCCTTTGAAAGTGGCGTGACCGTTTGAATATGTCGTGACCGTTTGAAAGTGTCGTGACCGTTTGAAGGGTGGCATGTCACCTTCAAACGGTCAGGGGTCTCTTCCTATAAATAGGCTTCAAACTTTCATCATTTGTAAGTTTCCGGCTAGAGCAACGAAGTGCTGCCGAAGTGTTGTCAGGTTGTAAAACGTTATAGAATCAATAATACAACAGTTTTAAGCGTGAATCTTGCTGAATTGAACTCTACACGTCTGTTTCCGCCTTTCGTTTAGAGATAAACTCTTCTGATCGACTCGTTCGGGTCAGAAAACGATCCTACAATATGGAAGGAAGTGTGGAACGCCAGTTTGTTGGGCGGAAGTTGGAGAAACCCAACTATCAGGACCTGATATAGTCCTTGAGACGATAGATAAGATTGTTCAAATCCGTGATCGTCTCAAAGCTGCCAGGGATAGGCAGAAAAGCTACGCAGATAAAAGGCGTAAACCTCTGAAATTCGAGGTAGGTGATAAAATGCTACTCAAAGTATCACCTTGGAAGGGAGTGATGCGATTTGGCAAGAAGGCCAAGCTGAGCCCAAGATACATAGGACCATTCGAGATCATCGAATGTGTCAGAACTGTAGCCTACAAACTAAATTTACCTGAAGAGCTTAGCGGAATTCATAATGTATTCCACATTTGCAATTTAAAGAAATGTCTAGCCGATGAATCGCTAGCAATGTCGCATAAGGACGTACAGATTGACGAAAGTTTAAAGTTTGTTGAAAAACCTTTGTCGATCAAGGATCGACAGGTCAAGAAGCTTCGAAGAAAGAACGTGACAATTGTAAACGTGAAATGGGATGCCCGTAGAGGCCCAGAGTATACGTGGGAAGTCGAATCCATGATAAAATAGAAATACCCTCATTTATTTCAGTAAATCTCGAGGTCGAGATTTCTTTTAAGGGGGTGAGGATGTAACACCTCGCCAAATCATGACCAACAAAATGAAGACACGTGTCAACATATGAAGCCTATGCTTTTAAATAACCTTTTACGATGTACATATTCCTTAATGAATAAAAATTTCGGACACAAGAAGCCGTTTGTGCTAAAAATCAAAAGTTTACGAAACACAGGGGTTAAAAGTGTCAACATATTAATTCTTACCTCTGAGTGGCCTTTTAACGATCCCGAGACCTTGTAATATTTTATTATACTCTCAAAAACGAAGGATATTGAATACGTGAAGTTTTGATACAAATAAGTACATATCGGGTGATCTCGTAACTAACCGGGAGCTTAACGGTGTTCGTTTTAGGACCCAAAACTCTTAAAAGTTAACTATGGGGGTCACAAGTGCAACAAAGGAAGGTTAATTATATAACATTTTAAAAGAGAAAGTCGGTGGCTTTTGCCACCGACAATCTCGCCACCGACAATCACTCTAATTTTGTCTTATATATACATTCATAGTGCCATCTGTGTTTCGTTTGTGCTTATATAACATTGCTCCTCCTTTGCCACGTCTCTTTCACTTTATACGTGTTCTTTCCCCTCCCTACATTCTTTTCCTTTTCACATACACATTGCAGAGAATAAGAATGAAAAGAGAGGATCCGAGAGAAAGAGACGACCGCTTACTTCACCCTCATCTTCTGTTCCGTTAGTTGCAACGTGGTGTGCGTTGATTACTTTGCGAGACTCACCAACAAAAAGAACTTCAGAAGACAAGATTTGCGATGGTTTTCCCTATCTAATTGTTCGGTTTATGAGGAGATACGGTAACTCATTAACCTAAACCCTAGATTTTTAAATTTTTCTTTGTAAAACATGATTGTTAAGTTATATGTCTACCTACTTGGATTAATTTCATTTTCAATTTGATCAGTTTGCGACTAGGGTTGAGATTTTAAGTTTTGTTTTGCATTGCATTGCATTGACTCAATGCTGAATTAGTTGTTATAGTATTAGCTAGAATGGTTATTACAGCTAAACACTCACATTTGTAGAAGATTATATGTTGATTACTTACACACTAAGTGAAAGAAAGAAGTTCTTTAGACCATGGCTGATCAATTGAAGGTTTGATTTAAATAATATCATGATACTCAAAATTAGAAAGTTAATAATAGTGTTTATATTGTTTTTAACAATTTTACTTTGTAATTATTGGAGAGATTCTCATTTATATGGGGTTTTTTAATCCTTTTTTACTAAATTTTCACATCTAGGATTATTGTATCTGGGATTGATATAAACTCTGTTTAAACTTTAGCATTGAATTGGTTTTTATAATTATAATTTCTTTATATGTTATCTATCACTGTTCTTACTTCTTTAATATGCTTTGAATTCAATTTGAGTTGATATCTTGACTTTTATTCAATTTTGACACATGGGTGTTAAAATCCCCTCTGGCTACTTTATACTTATTTTACTCTAGATTTACTTTATATTAATGTTTAAAACATTTTAATGTCTTCCACCATTTTTTTAGGCTACAGTCGGATGATATGATTTGGTGGATAGTCGCAACATAATGCAACAAGAAAAAGAAATTAGCTTGACGCCTTGACGGTAACTTTTGTTTTCCTTTATTTTTTTACCTTATGTGATGGAATCATGTATTTATACCTTGAACATGAAACCAAAGCCATGAAGACCATGCATCAGAATCACTTACTGGCTACTACAAAACTGGAACTAAAAGTAATTATACAAATTTTTTTATTAAACGATTGTCCGTACTTTTATCAATTGATACAAAAGAAAATAAATATCTTGCTTGCACATGGAAGCTGCATTTGTTTGTTTGATCTCTTTAGTTTCTTAATCACATGAACTATTGTCACCGGCTATAGGTGGCAAAATGCAAATGCTATGTAATTATGTAAACGCTCACTACTCTTAAATGTTCCCCAACACACACTATACGATACTTCATATAAATTTGAATGCCTTTGTGTAGGTCTGGGCAGAGTTGAGGTTTTTTGTTGTTGGCACGTATGGTCATGTGATTGACTTTGCTTTCACTTGGCAGCTGGTGAGTATGCAGCCACGGCGGATTATTCTCTGTGTTTGAAAATGAGATGGTCATGTGAATGACTTTGCTTTTACATGGCAACTGGTTAGTGTCAGATCTATCCACTTTAACTCATATGTGGCCATATGTTTGTAATTTGTAAAAAATTCATTGTCATTGATTGTCCTTGATTTTTATTAGAAGTGGCTATGATGATGAGTTTAAATTTGAGCAAAGATGAGACTTTTGTGTGTCCTGGCTAGGCAACCGAGATGGTCATGAGATTGACTTTGCTTTCACGTGGCAACCAGTCAGTGTGCAGCCATGACATATCTATTTTCTTTCTTTGATTGTTTACATATATGAGCCTTATTATTCTTTCATCGTGTTTTTTAATCATTCATCGTTACACAATATTACTAAGTTTGATTTCTGATCAATGATGGATGCTTGCGAGTTTTGATCGCTCAATGAATACAACGATGTATGATAATCAACTTTTAAGCTCCGTAACTGTACTGACCAGCAACATTCTTGCAAGTATGTCAGAAGAAGATAGAAATGTCAGCATAATTGTTTTTGATGTTGCATCTTGAATCTCCGTTTTTTTAACTGCTTCAATATATAGTTTACATTAGACTTTTAGAAACTGGACTCCGTCCACTACAAGAAGAGTCAACTTACTACACTTTTTGTAAACTCAACTCTGTCCTTTTCAAGAAAAATCAACTTATCACAGAATTGCTACTATGATAAGTTACAGGAGCTTAGGGAGAACATGCTTACACTTTATGGTGAGAGACATGTTTAAAACTTATCGCAAACTTCAATGATGATTATATTTTATACACTTCGATGAACATTTGTAGTCTACATGACTCTTGCTTCAAAGTATAGCTACATGTCATTTAGAGACGGTGAAACACGTCAAGCCAAAAGAAACTAAAAGAAACAAAAGTCGAGAATAACCTGTTAAGAAGAGACTATTCATAGAGCCTTAGAAAGAGCAAGTAATAGTATTTACGAGCGCTTCTGCACTTACCGTCTTATCTCGCTCTCTACGGTTGGTTCTTTAGAGATCACATGTGCATGTACCGAGTAGTTCATTTTCCTGGTTTCGCGCCGCAACACGCGCGGGTGTAATCCTAGTTAAACTTAAAATGGACCAGGGACTGAAAATGCAACGTTTGCAAACTTTTTACCGGATTTAGAGGTTGTCGCGGGCCGCGAGAAAGGTGCCAGCGACATTTTTCTGGACAGCTGCATGTTGCAACTCTTACACCGCCATTGCATGGCATCTGAGCGATACCAGGGGCTTGTAAACGGTTTTTACTGCCACCATAACACCTGGAATCATCTGGTTAACTCCCTAAACAGCTAGAATGATCTTAGCAACCATCAAACTCCTATAAATAGCTCCACATTTTGAACACTTGAACTTGCACTTTCATTTTCACTTCACAACTCACTCTCTGAAGCATCCTGGTGTTCTATGAAGCTTTCTCTTGTTGAATTTTCATGCTAAGGACTATTGTAAGTGTTCTTAGCCTCCTTAGTTAAGGTTTTATTAGCTTAATGACCGAAAGTCAAAGATATCGTAATGATGCTTTGACTTTGTGATTAATCACTAACGGTCCAGCCATTATTCGAATTGAAAGTGGCTATGTGTTGGTAATTAAGTAGGTGATAAACCCTTAAAAGGGCACCTTCTAATTATCACGTTATCTTGGTAAATTGTCGGGTCAAACTACTTAACAGAAAAGTCAAACGAGTCAGTTTTTGCAAAATAAATCACAACTGATAATGTAGAAGCTATAAATTACATTTTATCACTTAAACAGCTTGGTAAATAATATAAGAACATGTTTAGGCATGTTCAACCCGACAGTTCTGAATATTAGGCTCGGTTAGCAACCGAAAGTCGCAAAAGTAGACTTTTGCTTTGACTCTCAGTTCTGACCCGAATTAGCTTAGTTTAGATATGCCATAGGGTTCCTTTAGGACCATATTATATGTTAGTATAACCCTATGAGGTCATACTACATGGTCCCTTAGAAATCTTAATTCATTGCATGTTTCGGTAATTGACGATAATACCCTTTTTGTTAATAAAATGAGTTTAACATATGATTTGCATACCAAACCTTTTCCTACTGATATCATATGTTAAATAAAATATTTTAAGCTTTAGAAACTGATCAAAACTTCAGAATTTTATAAACATCTTAAATACCGTCAATTACCGACTTTTACACTAATTAGGCGCATAGTATGGTTTAAAACCATATTTAACACCTACGACTTGTTACCTACTGATTTTATAAATAAATTTTATACTTTAACAGTAAGTATAAATCTTGAACTTAGATTTCTAAATTTAACCTTAAAAGCATATGTGAAATGACCAAAATGCCCCTACGGTGCATAGTTTGGCCATAAATGATTAAACACACATATGTATGATATCTTGCTGATATAACAACATAAAATAAATGTTTTTACTGAACATTTTAGACCAGAATCTCAGTTTGCTATTGAACCTCTTTTATAAACTTTAAAATGACTAAAATACCCCTACGGGGCCTAAATTAGTTTTTAAATTCGTTTTGGGCATAATAGTAGATATCCTACTGATATCATGTCATATTTAAAGCATATTAACTTGTGGAACTTATACATGACTCATCCGGTTACCCGTTAAGCATATACGCGTTTGGTACAGTTTATGTAACTAGTTTACATAAATTAGTCGAAACGGGTCAAACATTATCATTTTTACTTCAAAATCTAGAATGTATTTAGTCTACCCATTTTATACAAGTCTCCATACTTGTCGGGTCTAAATTACATTCCAATCCGGTCATCGCTTAATCTTGAGTTTTGTACCGTAAACCTTTCTTTAAAACTAACCGGTCTAAGTTAAAACTTAAATAAGACCCGTTAGGAATCTAATAGGATTATTAAAACCTTCATTCCAGATTAGGAGCCCCACTAAAAGCTACTTACACTTGCTGATTAGAATATACGACTGAGAATAAATTACATTTTAGCTCAGGTAAATACTTTTAACTTATTTTCCCTTATACGGGCTTGGGATACGGTAAATTATTACCGCTTGGTCGGGTATTGAATATTTAATCGATTAGTGGTTGAATCATAGAGATAACCTGTTTTAATCTGTTTTGTTTGATACATAGCCTTTGGGGGGTTAATGACCGTGTCCTGGATATCCTCGGCTCATTCATTAGAAATGGCCACGACTTAAGCACGGGGTGTAGGCATACACCTGACAATTGTGTATGTAAAACGGTATCTCACTCGTGAGGAAACTTCTTGTGGGCCTATACTAGTGGTGTGTCTATTAATCTTGTCTCGGCTCTTCTAACCGGGCCCTGAACGGACGACAAACATATAAATCTGTATACAAGATTATTTTTAAATAATTGTCCCAAGTTATAAAAGATTTTATGCCTTGTGCATCCAAACCAATTTTTATAAACACTTTCAAAAAGAGTCAGTTAATTGTATTTACCAGTGTAAACTGACGTATTTTCAAAAAGATTAAGTGCAGGTACTACACGAAACGGGCTGGAACTCCTGAGTATTTATCAAAGAGTCTTGCAAGCTTTTAGTACTTAAAGTCTGTTGAACAATATTTACTTTCTGTTTTAGATCCGCCCGTGGATCCACTTACAACCGTTGTGTAATAATTTATTATACTTTCAATTCGATTTGTATTATTGTTACTTTATACTTCCGCTGTGCATTAAAATGTGATTATTTGACTATGATGATATCAACTACGTCACGATACTCCCCACCAGGCCCACCGGTAATACGTGGAAATTTCTGGGTGTGACACTATGGAAGCATGTATTCGAAAGATTTGACGAAGGAGACTTTAAATGAATACATAACAGCATCAAATGGGATTCAGTGGAAGGGTGCCCTCGAAGTCACTGGATGGAAATGCCCCACGTAGGGCTTCTCGTAGCGCAAAGGTATAATATTGTCCTCCACGTGCTAAGCATCGAAGGGAGCTCTACCTTCTTCCCATTAACGGATGCCCCACTAGATCCACGACCTCAAGCGATAACACTCGTACATGTTTACAGGGGACACTTCATGCATGCTAAGTTGGAAAGAGACTACCCCATGCCTACACTGGCCCCATTGTGGTCGACACATCGAACAATAGCTGCGAAATGGTGGGAAGAAATGTATCGACCGCGGTTACAACATGTCACACCCCGATATTTCCATGTATTACCGGTGGGCCCGGTGGGGAGTATTGTGATGTAGTTGATATCATCATAGACAATTAATCACAGTTTAATGCATAGTGGAAGTCTAAAATAATAATTACAAACCGAATTGAAAGTATAATAAAATATTACACAACGGTTGTAAGTGGATCCACAGGCGGATCTAAAACAGAAAGTAAATTTTGTTCAACAGACTTTAAGTATTAAAAGCTTGCAAGACTCTATATTTTATACTCAGGAGTTCCAGCCCATTTCGTGTAGTACCTGCACTTAATCTTTTTGAAAAATACGTCAGTTTACACTGGTAAATACAATTAACTGACTCTTTTGAAAAGTGTTTATAAAATTGGTTTGGGTGCACAAGGCATAAAATCTTTTATAACTTGGGACAATTATTAAAAATAATCTTGTATACAGATTTATATGTTTGTCGTCCGTTCAGGGCCCGGTTAGAAGAGCCAGGACAAGATTAATAGACAGTTAGACACACCACTGTTGTGGGTGATTTTCTGTTTACATATCCTGAATGATATTCTGACTATGTTTCTGTTATTGTGATCAGGATACTGGATCGGGATATTGGTAACATCCTAATACGGTATCCTGGTAGTGACTAATTAATTCACGTGCAGATTAATGAAGCAAGTCTATAACGTTCGAGTGGACTTCTTCTCCTTAAGACTCGGGCTAATCTGTTGGAATAAGAACGTTGAAGCCAGAAGACGCGGATTATAACGTTAACAAAGGGAATATTCGTTTTATCCCGGATTAGTAGGCTAGTTAGTTACTATCGTTTTACTATTAATAGGATTGATCGGATCAGATAAGGACACACAATTCATCATACACTCTTACTCTCTACTAGTTGCAATCACAACACACTCACACTTGTATTCAAATCGCATTGTAACACCTAGTTGATCAGTATCATATCCTGCACTGTATCCTGAAGTTTGCAGTAATAAGAAGAACAAGGCAGCTGCGATTGTCAGCTCCCGAGGTTTTATGCTGGCGATCTAGATTGATCAAGGGCTTTCCTCGTACATCTCGTGTCACCCTTTACTTTCTGCTTATTGTTTGATCACAGATATAGCTTGATATCCTGAGCTATATCCTGCAAACTGTCTTTTGTTAACAACTTAATCAGCACATTTTTCACAAACACTTCTAGCACACTACCTCACTTAACTAATTTGATCACTAAATTGCTTCGGTAATTTTTTACCAAAACAATTTGGCACCCACCGTGGGGCAAGTGGTGCTATTTCTACTAAAATTTTTTGGAAAATCATTACTTGGTTTTCTGTTTTCAAAACTTTTTGCTACACTATTTTCAATGGGCTGAAGATCAAACATGAGCACCTCTACCGTGTCTGCTACAACATCTGTAACAATTGGTTCGGTGCTTCCACCGCCTCCTCCAAGGACGCAAGCCTCTTCACAGCCTCAGGATATTATCCCCACTCGGAATGTTGAGGGATCTGGCCCTGTTTTGGCCTCTAATGATTAAATTCTAACTTTATTTGGTAGTATACATGATCAGATAAGGCAACAGCAGGAGACCAACCAAATGCTGATGAGAGAGATACAACTCTTGAAATCCAGCTCGAGCAGGCCTGCTGAGGATATTTGTCATTCCCTTGCTACCCAGAGCTTTGAACTTCAGTTCGGCCGTATATACTGAGGATAACAGGGGGAATATTGTGCCTAGCCATTCCCAAAGTCATACTCCTGAGATACCCTCTTCGGTTAGGGTGTCAGCTGTGAGAAGTTCAGGATATGCTCCAGGATATGGCCAGAATCCTCAGACTGGTAACGTGTCTAATAATACTAATACTCTTGCTACTAATGGTATTGGATCTTTGCAGGATGCAGGTACGACATCAGCACTTTCCAGGGAGCTTCAGAAGTTAAAGGATATGATATCTAGTGTACCTGGGGTAGTACAGCCGATTCCAGAAGTGTCCCAGGATAGCCACAGGATATCTCGGTTTGCATATCGTATATGTGATGCTGAAATCCCAAAAAGATTTCAAACCCCCAACATGATGCTCTATGACGGAATCACGGATCCTAAAGAGCATATTGCCCAGCATAGGGAAAGGATGGAAATTAACCCTATCCCTCCAAATCTCAAGGAAGCATGCCTCTGCAAGGGTTTTGGTTCTACCTTAACAGGATCTGCCTTAAAATGGCTCTTAAACGTTCCTCCTCATTCGATTACATCATTTGCTCACTTAGTCAATTTACTTAATAGTCAATTTTCTTGCAGTCGAACTTTTGGAAAACTAACCAGTGATCTCTACAGGATAACTCAAGGACCTCAGGAATCCTTAAGGGATTATGTGAACAAGTTTAGCCGGGAATCCTTGTTAGGGGAGGATTTTCCAATGATCAGTGATCCTCAATTACTGCCGGGCTTAGGGATCCTCAGTTCTGTGTGAATTAGTGATCCTCAGGAATTATTGTAGGATCATGGATCATCATAGTGATCCTTACACTAATGATTGTCTGCTTTGAATATGATTTTGTTTTGCAGGAGTACGAGCTTGGACTTGGTCTTGGCGATATTCCTGGAGCATATTCCCTATTTATTCCGCACGTGCTTGACTAATATGGACGTTATGGAGTTCGTGGGAGACTTGCATGAAATGCGGATAGTTAGTTACTTTAGATATTTTCTAAATTTAAAAGGGGATAACGAGCTAAATTAGAACACTTGGCTATTTTTAGCTTAACACACACACTCGTAACTGCTCTCATCAGCTCTCGATAGTTTACTTGGCGATTGCACACTTTTTTGCACGTTACACCATAGTGATCCTTGTAACTAGCTCGCTATTATCCAAAGTTGTAATACATTTTCTGTTTAATCTGAGTCAGTGATCGGTAGTTTCCATCACCCGAGGTTTTTTATGCCGGAGATCAACTCTTGATCAAGGGCTTTTTCCTCGTATAAATCATTGTGTCACTTGTCCATTACATTTCTGAGTGATCCTTCATATTGTTCATTGATTCAAGCATCACACCTCACTACAGAAAGTTTGGTTGCATTATCTTAGCTTGATTTTAGACCAAAACAGTTTGGCGCCCATCGTGGGGCAATTGGTGCTTCGTTCCTAAGAAGATTCATATTTTTGTAGTCATTTCGGTTCATTACAACCAAGCAGATGGCTTCCTCAGCGAAGAACACTTCAAGTTCAATGCCGGCAATTAGTTCTTCACAAGGCGTTCCACCTTTGCCTCCACCACCTTCTGGATCCCAGAAGAATGCTAAAAATGCTGCGAAGAGACAAACCCCCAATTTCCCAAAACTACCAACTTCTTCTGTTTCCTCTAATCCAACTACTAATGATCTTTTTACTCTGATTTTGCAGATGAGAGATCGTATGCAAGAGCAGGATAAAACTAACGAAATGATCCTCAGAGAGATAGGTGATATCAAAAATCAGAAGAAATTGGTGGAGGATCATTCCCCACTGATGCCCAGGTCACTGAATTTCGACACTCCGGCCATAACTTCCCAGCATTCAGTAGCTCCGGACGTGCAATACTTGGGTGAATTACCAGGAAGACGTTATGGAACAACAACAATGATTCAGGCTCTAGGATCTTACTTTCAACCTTACGGAGCCTCTGTCCAGCATCAGGGATCCTTCGTCAGCTCAGGAGGATATTTGGGAATGCACTCGGTCCAGGGATCCACTATGGTTCCAGGATCCTCTCAGGTCCAAGGATCCTCCATGGTTCCAGGATCCTCTCAGGTCCAAGGATCCTCCATGGTTCAAGGATCCTCATCTCAGCCTGAAGGATCCTTCCAGGTGCAAGGATCCTCTCAGCATCATGGATCAAACATCTTTCAGGATCGAGGATCCTTAAGGAGTATGCAGCCTCCAAGTTCGGATGTTCATCAAGGAGACTTCATACCAATGCAGACCATTGCTTCATCTGGTCCTTCGACCATACCGGAGTCCCATCAATATGGATTCACATCTGGAGTTCCAAACATGAATCCTCTAGGAGGTAACACTTTCAATAAATCTTATAACATTAGCCATGGCTCCATGCAGGATACACGAATCAATCAAGCTATGGCTAGGGAACTACAGAAGCTTAAGGATATGATATCCAGCGTTCCAGGAGTGGTCAAGCCCATTCCTGAGATCGCAGACGGTATCCATAGGATATCTCGTTTTGCACCACCTCTATGTGATGCTGAGATACCCAAAAGATTCCAGATACCATCCATGAAGCTGTATGACGGTTCAACGGATCCAGAGGAGCATGTAGCTCAATACAGGGAGAGGATGGAGATCAATCCAATTCCCGAGAGGTTAAAAGAAGCATGTCTATGCAAGGGATTTGGATCCACACTCACAGGATCTGCTCTTAAATGGCTGCTAAGTCTTCCCCCTTACTCTATTACTTCATTTGCTAATCTAGTTAATCTGTTTAATAGTCAATTCTCTTGTAGTAGAAAATTTGAACGTTTAACTAGTGATCTTTATAGGGTAACACAAGGTCAAAATGAACCACTTAGAGATTACATCACTAAGTTTAGTAAAGAATCCTTAGATATCCCTAATCTGGATATAGCTACGGCTGTAGAAGCCTTTAAAATGGGTTTGCTTAGGGATTCATTATTCTATGATGATCTTGTCATGACCCCTTGCAGGAACCTTGATGAAGTAAGAACCAGGGCCCTTAGATTCATCCGATTGGAGGATGATAAAAGGATCCAGGAAAGACTGACAGGATCCTCAAAGCAGGATAAGCAAGGATCCTACTTCAAGAATAATAAATTCAAGTCATACAACAAATCTGATAACCAGAACGTGCATGCAGTGGAACAGGAAGAGGATGATGAGGATTATCCTCCCATTTCTGAATACTATTTTTCTGTTAATAACAATGAACTAATTCTTGCAATGCAGAATTTAGGTGAGAAAGCTAGGTGGCCAAGAAAAAGTGATAAACCAGCTGCTGTTATGGGTGAAATTCTGAGCCCATATCCTGGAAAATATCTTGATTTATATCTTGGTTATATAGTATCTGTTTACATCCGGGATGCTGGTTCAGGATATTGGTAACATCCTGAATGGTATCCTCAGGATTACTAACGGATTATGTGCAGGTACGTGGGTTAGAAGCTAGCAACGTTCACAAGGACTCATTCCGCGGAAGACTCGGTCCAAGTTGTTCAAGGAAAGACGTTAAGCCCGCTTTATTTGGTTCCAAATGGCTATTTATGGAATATTCGGGAGCATCCCATATTTATAGGAATTTTAGTTTCTATTTAGTAACTATAAATAGGTGGGTATACCAGATCGAATAGGACATCACATTTTCACTGAATACACTCTAACACTCGCTCTCTAGCAATTTTCACTTTCATACAAAAGCATTGTAACACTTAGCGATCTGGTCTATATCCTGCACTGTATCCTAACGTTTGAAGCAATAAGAAGAACAAGGCAGCTGCGATTTTCAGCTCCCGAGGTTTTATGCCGGCGATCTAGATTGATCAAGGGCTTTCCTCGTACATCTCGTGTCATTTCCTTTACTTTTTACTCATTGTTTGATCTTAGATACAGCTCAATATCCTGAGCCGTATCCTGAATACTGATTTTCCAAATAACTTAACCTGCATATTTTCAACACACTTTCTAGCACACTACCTCACTTTACTAATTTGATCACTTAATTGCCTCGGTAATTTTTGACCAAAACAATTTGGCGCCCACCGTGGGGCAAGTGGTGCTCTCTTTACTAAATTTTTTTGTGAAATCGTTAATCGGTTTCCTATTCTCAAAACTTTTTGCCACATTGTCCATAATGGCCTCAAGATCAAACATGAGCTCCTCTACTATGTCTGCTATGACTTCTGCTACTACCGGTTCGGTGCTTCCACCACCTCCTCCAAGAATGCCAACCTCTTCACAACCTCAGGATATTATCCCTACTCGGAATGTTCAGGGATCTGCTCCCATTTTAGCTTCTAATGATGAAATTTTAACCTTATTTGGAAGTGTGCAGGAACAAATGAGGCAGCAACAGGAAACAAACCAAATGCTGTTGAGGGAAATACAAATCTTGAAGTCTGGTTCGAGCAGATCTGCTGAGGATATTGTCACTCCATTACAACCCAGAACTTTGAACTTCAGTTCAGCTGTGTATACTAAGGATAACAGGGGGAATATTGTCCCCAGCCTTCCTCAGAATCACACTCCTGAAATACCCTCCTCGGTCAGGATGTCAACCATGAGGAGCTCAGGATATGCTTCAGGATATGGGCAAAATCCTCCGACGGGTAACGTGTCAAATAATAATAATACTCATGCTACTAACAATAGTGGATCTTTGCAGGATACAGGTGTAACATCAGCACTTACTAGGGAACTTCAGAAGCTGAAGGACATGATATCTAGTGTACCTGGAGTGGTCCAGCCGATCCCGGAAGTGTCCCAAGACAGCCACAAGATATCTCGTTTTGCATATCCTATCTGTGATGCTGAGATCCCAAAGAGATTTCAAACCCCCAACATGAAGCTTTACGATGGAACTACAGATCCTGAGGAGCATATTGCTCAGTATAGGGAAAGAATGGAGATTAACCCTATCCCTCCGGATCTCAAGGAAGCATGCTTGTGCAAGGGTTTTGGTTCTACCTTAACAGGATCAGCCTTGAAATGGCTCTTGAATGTTCCTCCGCATTCGATTACATCTTTTGCTCACTTAGTAAATTTATTTAATAGTCAGTTTTCTTGTAGTAGAAGCTTTGAGAAACTAACAAGTGACCTCTACAGGATAACACAGGGGCCTCAGGAATCCCTTAGGGATTATGTGAACAAGTTCAGCCGGGAATCCCTAGACATTCCACATCTTGATGTTGCAACAGCTGTGCAAGCTTTCAAGATGGGGCTGCAAAAAGATTCTCAATTTTATCAAGATCTTGTAATGAACCCATGCAGGAACTTGGATGAAGCTCGAAACAGGGCCCTAAGATATATTCAATTGGAGGATGACAGGAAGATGCAAGAGAGAATGAACTCATCCAACACCTATGAGTCAACTAACAGGAAGTCTGAATCCTCATTCAAGCCATATCGGCCTAAGCCATATGGTAGAAATGAAAATAAGAAAGTGATTGCTGTCGAAGATGAGGATCCTGAAGAGTATCCTGAGTTGTCTGAATATTGCTTTTCTGTTAACATTCCTGAATTGATGTATGCCATGCAGGGTCTAGGAGACAAGGCTAGATGGCCTCGAAAGAGTCAACAAAAAGCTGATTGGAAAGATAAGTCAAAATGGTGTGCTTTCCACGAAGATTTCGGACATGTGACTGAGGATTGCATCGCACTAAGGAAAGAGATAAGCTATCTTCTAAGCAAGGGATATCTGAAAGATCTCTTAGGAAGGAAGAAGAATAAGGGTCAGGATATTGAGAAGGATCCTGAGCGAGCAGCGTCACCTCCTGCAGATGCCAAGATAATCAACTTTATTTCGGGAGGATCCGACATTTGTGGGACTTCGTATTCGGCGGCGAAGAGACATGCAAAAGAAGCTAAGGCCGAAAGGGGAGACAAACCTGTCAGGATGGCTACCCTCACAACTGATAAAGTGATCACATTTGATGCTGATGACAGGGATACTGTCCAGGATCCTCACCATGATGCTCTGGTAATAACATTATATGTGGCTAACCATTTTGTACGCAGGATATTGGTTGATAATGGCAGCTCCGTCAACATAATCCAACTAGAGACTCTGAAAAGAATGAATGTATCTCCAATGGATATCACTTCGAAATCTACAGTGCTTGTTGGATTCAGTGGAGAGGCTAGAAACACACTAGGAGAGATAAAGTTGCCAGTATATGTTAAAGGAGTCAACTCAATACAACGTTTCTGTGTGATGGATTCCCTATCCTGCTATAATATCATACTAGGAAGACCATGGATTCACGATATGAAGGCTGTGCCATCGACGTATCACCAATGCATCAAGATCCCTACCCCTTGGGGAGTGGTCAAGGTCGAAAGTGATCAGCAGGAGGCGAAAGAATGCTACTCATCTTCGATGAAATCCTCAACCAAGCCTAGTGCAGCATAGCAATTAAAGACGCGGGCCCAGGATATCGTGGAGGATCCGGAGCAGGATGTGAAGAAAATTATCCTGGACCAGGATAATCCCGATATTTCGGTGCTCGTAGGAACCAATATCCCTCAGGATATTGAAGAACAGTTAATTAACTTTTTGAAATGCAGGATGTCAACGTTTGCATGGAAGCATGAGGATATGACAGGCATATCCAAAGACATTATCACTCACAAGCTTGGAATTGATAAATCATTCAAGCCTGTTCAGCAAAAAAGAAGGAAGTTTGCTCCTGAGCGGAATACGATTATCCAAGAGGAAGTTGAGAGATTATTGAAGTCCAGGATGATCAGAGAGGTTAAGTTCCCAAGGTGGCTAGCAAACGTGGTTGTGGTACAGAAGAAAAATGGGAAATGGAGAGTTTGTGTAGACTACACAGACTTGAACAAGGCTTGTCCTAAAGACCCATTTCCTCTTCCCCACATTGATGCAATGGTAGATGCCACTGCCGGGCATGAAATGCTGACCTTCATGGACGCATCCTCAGGATTTTAGCAGATCCAAATGGAGCCTTCTGACCAGGAGGATACTGCCTTCATGACACCAACAGGTATTTATTGTTATACCGCTATGCCTTTTGGTTTGAAAAATGCAGGTGCAACATACCAAAGATTGGTAAACATGATGTTCAAAGACAAACTGGGGGACACCATGGAGGTGTACATTGACGATATGGTGGTAAAATCAAAGAAAGCTCAGGATCACCTCCAGGATTTTAAAGGAGCATTTGATATCCTGGATCAGTATAACATTAAGCTAAATCCTGCTAAGTGCCATTTTGGAGTGGGGGCAGGAAAATTTCTAGGATATATGGTGACCAAAAGAGGAATAGAGGCGAGCCCGGAGCAGATTAAAGCCATCTTGGATATTAAATCGCCCTCAAATATGAAGGATGTCCAACGATTAACAGGGCGAGTGGCAGCATTAAACAGATTTATCTCAAGATCCTCAGAAAAATGCAAAGATTTTTATGATATCCTGAAGAAGAACAAGAAATTCGAATGGGGTGAGAAGCATGAAGCGGCCCTACAGGATTTAAAGCAATATCTTTCAACCGCACCTCTACTGATGAAGCCTGAGAATGGTGAACCATTATCCCTATACCTCGCAGTATCAGGGAATGCTGTAAGTGTCGTCCTTGTAAAGGACCATGAAGGTCAGCAATATCCTGTTTATTATGTTAGTAAAAGCTTGTTAAATGCTGAAACTAGATATTCTCATTTAGAAAAATTGATACTAGCATTAGTTATGGCATCAACGAAACTTAGACATTACTTTGAGACACATAGGATTCATGTTAAAACAAATTATCCTGTTAAAAATGTACTTAGGAAACCAGAAATGTCAGGCAGGATGGCTAAGTGGTCAGTAAAGTTGAGTGCTTATGATTTAGTATATGAACCTAGAAATGCCATAAAGTCTCAGGCTTTAGCTGACTTTGTGGCTGATTTTAGTAGTGACATTCAGGATGAGGTAGACTTAGAAGTTCAACAGTTAGGAGAATCCTCAGGATCCTGGACATTATATACTGATGGTGCATCTAATATAAGAGGAGTAGGATTGGGAATAGTACTAAAATCGCCACAGGGGGACATATTACCCCAGGCTATTAGATGTGAATTTCCTGCTACTAATAATGAAGTAGAGTATGAGGCTTTAATTGCAGGATTAGAGTTGGCTAAGAGCATGAGTATCAAAAATTTACAAGTATATGTTGACTCTTTGTTAATTACTAACCATTTTAATGGATCCTATGCAGTTAAGGGTGAGAAATTAATCGAATACCTCGATATTCTTAAAAAATTAGCAGGATATTTCGATGTTTTTACACTTGAACAGGTATCAAGGGAGGATAATGCTGAAGCAGATGCCTTAGCAAATCTGGGATCGTCGATTAGGATACCAGAAGGGACCCAAATACCGATATTACATATCTTGTATCTTGCAACGAATCCTCAGGATAAAGAAGTAGCGGGTATTCAGGATCCTGATGCAGAGTATCCTGAAAAGTATCCCAAATCCTGGACGGCTCCAATCATGAGATATCTCAAGGAAGGACACATTCCCGGGGAGGAAAATCCTAAGGCATTTAGGATGAAGGTATCACGATTTACTATTATAAATGATGTGTTATATAAGAAATCTCTTGCAGGACCATATTTGAGGTGCTTGGAGGATCCTAAAGCCAAAGAAGTACTTCAGGATATACATGAAGGGGATTGTGGTAATCACACGGGGGGCAGATCATTGTTCTCGAAAGTATTAAGGACAGGATATTATTGGCCAACGATGAGGAAAGATGCTGCAGAATATGCTCGAAGATGTGATGCATGTCAAAGACATAGTAACATACTACATCAACCAGCTGAACCATTATATCCTGTAGTTTCCCCTTGGCCATTCATGAAATGGGGGATGGATATAGTAGGGAAGTTACCAAAAGCTCCGGGAGGAAAAGTCTTTATGTTAGCAATGACGGATTATTTCTCTAAGTGGGTTGAGGCTGAAGCATTTGTTCAAGTTAGAGACCAAGAAGTAGTATCCTTCATAAAGAGGAATATCCTGACTAGGTTTGGGGTACCAGCTGAGATCATTTGTGATAATGGGTCCCAGTTTATAAGCAAAAGGACTACTGACTTTTGCAAGAGTTGGGGAATCAAAATGATCACATCTACTCCGGTACATCCTCAAGCGAATAGACAAGCTGAATCCTCAAACAAGATAATAGTCAATAACTTAAAGAAGAGACTTGGAGCCAAAAAAGGAAGATGGGCGGAAGAGTTACCCTTTGTTTTGTGGGCTGATAGGACAACGGTAAAGAATGCAACTGGCCAAACCCCGTTTTCCTTGGTATTTGGAGCAGAAGCAGTGATTCCAACAGAAATGACGATACCTACTGCAAGATCTATCCTACAGGATCCTGAACAGAATCCTGAAGCCTTATTTCAAGATTTGGATACTATAGACGAAAAAAGAGATGCGGCAAGGCTAAGGATGGCAGCATATCAACAAAGGATATCCAGAGCATATAATAAGAATATAAGGACTAGGAGATTTCGAGTTGGTGATTGGGTGTTAAGAAAGGCTTTTCAAAATATCACTAATCCTGCCGATGGCAAACTAGCTCCGAAATGGGAAGGACCATATGAAGTCGAGTCAGAAGCAGGGAAAGGAGCATATCGACTCAAGAATATGGAAGGGGATATGCTACCAAGATCCTGGAATGCAATACATTTAAAGCTCTATTTCAAGTAAGAGTAGAATTTATTTTCTATCTCGGAATGGTGTGTATTCTATTTTAAATATATTTGTTTATTATCTTGAACCCAATACTGACTTAAGCATCGGAGGGGTGTTAGCCAAGCTAACACCCACCTTAGTTTACAATTGTTTTGCAGCATATGTTTCAGGATATAGCTCCAGGATATGCACTCAGCATAACTCGAAAGATTAGAGGATTGGCCCCCTCTCTCACGTTTAAGGGATCTTGATCCCTTCAAATGTTTAAAGGTATTCACCTTTCTTTCGAATTGGGTTTAAACACCTCGCCTGGAGCGCAAGTTATCTAGGTATAGTTCAAGGTAGCGGGACCAGTTCATGTAAAAGTGGCTGACAATTTCGTTACTATCTGCTATATCCTGGATCCTGAAGGTATATGAGGATTGATCACCCTCTCTCACGAAAGGGTATTTTCATACTCTCTAAGGTTTAAAGGTTTTCACCTTTCTAAGAATTGGAGTTTATACACTCTCGCCTGTAGTGCATGAAATTTAGGGTTTATCCCCAGATATCAGGGTTTATCCCCAAGATATTAAGGGTTTATCCCAAGTATGCTAAGGATTCATTTCAGGATATCAGGGGTTTTGCCCTGGGGTATTCGGAATTTATTCAAGTCAAAGTATGAATACATTTGCGTTTCTGTGTCGAACACAGGGGACATACATTATACTACTCAAAGGATGGATCCAAGTTTATAAGCATGCACTGGGGACAAACTTATAATGGAGGATTGAAATTGATTCTCTAAGAATCTCTGGTATGATCTCTCCTTTTTATTTGGACAATTTATAGGTTGTATTTCAATATCCTGATCAAGATATCTTACAGGATATCTTCTAGGATACGTTTACAATATATTCCTAAAAATGTTCAAACAAAACAGTTTTCACGAGTAAAATTTGTATATCAATGACAACAATAATAAAGTCAAAAGAGAAGTTATATTATTAACATACCAAAAGATGTGCTCTTAGTTTCACCTCAAAACAAGGCCCATCCACTAAGAGCACTAATAGTTCCTTGCCATATTTACCCAACAGTTGAAGGTTTCATCTCAAACCGAGACCCATCCACCTCCAACTGTTGTATTGTTCAAAAAGCATGCAGGAAATGTAAATTGTTCAGGTGCAGGAAAGTAAAGTGCAGAAAAGTAAATTGTTTAAGGGATTACAGACCAACATTCAAATTTAAAAAGGTGGGCTCTGGCCTTGGCACGTATATCCGTCATCGCCCACCTAAATGCCCTCACACAGTGGCATCTTCTCCAACCTTCTCAGACTTCTCAGCACTAGCATCCTGAGCAGCATCCTCACCAGTATCCATCCCAGCATCCGCTCCAACATCCTTCTTGTCTCCAGCCTGGATCACCACCTCTGCTGACTTAGAAGACTCACCAGCTTCAGCAGGAAGTGGCACAGCTTTGCCTCCGAGCTCCTTTAGCTTGGCCACCCAGGATTCAACTGGCCAAGATGGACAAACAAGGCCCGTCTCCTTGGCCTCGTAGGCCATCTTGATGCGTGCTTGTAGTAGGGAGACGATAGCGGAAGCCTTGATTCCCTCCCGGAAAGAGACCATGGCTTGTTCATGATCCATTTGAACGGTGGCAAGTTTGAGCTCAGCGTCTTGGGTGACCTTCTTCAGCATGCCCTCGTAGTGTCGGGTCTTCGCTTCGGCAATGGCACCTTGGTCAGCAACGGTGCTTTCAAGCTGTTTGATCCTGGCTTCATGGAGTGCAGCAGTACCACAGGCATCATTATACAAGAGGAGCAAATGCTGGAGGCCCTGCACATCAATTTCAGGTATGAGTTAGAATATATTGACCAGGATATCCTGTCAGGATATTCTATTAGGATATACGTGCAGGATATATGTGCAGGATATGCGTCAGGATATTACCTTATTAAGGAAGGATGTCATTGGCTCTAAGGATATTCTTTTATGGATGCTTCATCTGGATTTCAACAAATTCAGATGGAACCATCTGATCAAGAGGATACAGCCTTTATGACCCCAACTGGTATATATTGTTATATTGCTATGCCATTTGGATTAAGGAATGCAGGTGCTACTTATCAAAGGCTAGTCAATATGATGTTCAAGGAACAAATTGGACACACTATGGAAGTCTATATAGATGACATGGTGGTTAAGTCCAAGAAAGCTGAGGATCATCTTAAAGACTTGGAGGAAGCATTCAATATCCTTGATAAATTTAATATGAAACTAAATCCTTCCAAGTGTCATTTTGGTGTTAAAGCAGGTAAATTCTTAGGCTATATGGTAACAAAGAGGGGCATTGAAGCAAGCCCAGAGCTGATTGAGGCTATTGTGAATATCAAATCTCCTGCCAATGCTAAGGATGTGCAAAGGTTAACAGGCAGGATTGCAGCCTTGAACAGGTTCATATCCAAATCCTCAGAAAAATGCAAGGAATTCTACGACATTCTGAGGAAGAACAAGAAATTTGAATGGACCGAGAAGCATGAAAGTGCCCTTGATGAAACCAGAAAAGGGGGATATATTATCCTTATACCTAGCAGTATCCTCAAAAGCAGTAAGTGCGGTCCTTGTTAAGGATCACCAAGGTACACAACATCCTGTTTATTATGTAAGTAAGAGTTTACTTGATGCTGAATCCAGGTATTCACACTTAGAAAAACTTATCCTTGCATTAATTATGGCATCTACTAAATTAAGACATTATTTTGAGACTCATGCCATTATTGTTAAGACTAATTTTCCATTTAAGAATGTTCTCAGGAAACCCGAAATGTCAGGAAGGATGGCTAAGTGGGCAGCGAAGCTTAGTGCTTATGATATAAGATATGAGCCTAGAACTGCCATTAAATCCCAAGCCCTAGCTGACTTTGTGGCAGATTTCAGTAGTGACTTGCAAAAGGAAGCTGAGTTAGAAGTCCAACAGCTTGAAGAAACTAAGGATCCTTGGATACTCTTCACTGATGGAGCCTCTAATGTCAAAGGAACAGGACTTGGAATACTACTAAAATCGCCACAGGGGGACATAATACCCCACTCCATAGCTTGTGAGTTTCAAACTACTAATAATGAGGCTGAATATGAAGCCTTGATAGCTGGTTTGCAAATTGCCAAGCATATGAGGATCAGGTATCTTGAGGTACATGTAGATTCATTGTTAATCACTAATCACTTTAATGGATCCTATGTTGTTAAAGGTGAAAAGCTAATCAGGTATTTAGTGATAGTCAAAGAATTGGCACTCTCTTTTGTTTCCTTTAGTTTGACACAGGTACCAAGGGAAGAGAATGCAGAAGCTGATGCCTTGGCCAATCTAGGATCATCCTTGAAAATTCCAAAGGATATCAAGATCCCTATTATCCATATACTGACTCCTGCTATTGAGGATCATGTAGCCATGGAGATAGGAGAGGATTCTGCAATCATCCCTAGTGATGATACTCAATCTCATTCAGGATCATGGATCCTTCCAATCATGAGATACATACAGCACGGAGAGATTCCTATAGGAGAAAACCCAAGGGCTTTCAAAATCAAGGTATCTCAATTTACAATATTGAATAATATGTTGTATAAACGATCTCTTGCAGGACCATATCTAAGATGCATTGAGGATCCTGAAATCCAAGAAGTCCTGAAGGACTTTCATGAAGGAGATTGTGGAAACCACACAGGGGGCAGGGCATTATTCTCAAGGATCCTAAGGACAGGATACTATTGGCCTACAATGAAGAAGGATGCTGTGGATTATGCTAAGAAGTGTGATCCTTGTCAGAGACATAGTAATATCCTTCATCAACCAGCAGAGCTTTTGCATCCCATATCCTCTTCTTGGCCATTTATGAGATGGGGAATGGATATAGTTGGTAAGCTTCCTAAGGCACCTGGTGGAAAAGTATTCATGCTTGCTATGACTGATTACTTCTCCAAGTGGATAGAGGCTGAAGCCTTTACTCAAGTCAGAGAAAAGGAAGTTATATCCTTTATTAAAATAAACATTATTACTAGATTTGGTATCCCTTCTGAAATTGTTTGTGATAATGGATCCCAATTTATTGGGAGTAGAACTACTAACTTTTGTGACAGCTAGGGGATTAAGATGATAACATCAACACCAGTCCACCCGCAAGCTAATGGTCAGACAGAATCATCCAACAAGATCATCATCAACAATTTGAAGAAAAATCTTGGATCCAAGAAAGGAAAGTGGGCAGAAGAACTACCTTATGTATTTTGGGCTGATAGGACAACTCCCAAGAATGCCACTGGCCAAACTCCATTCTCTTTAGTATTTGGGGCAGAATCAGTGATCCCTACAGAGATGGTGGTTCCTACTGCAAGAACAAGCATTCGTGATCCTGAAGAAAATGCTGAAAACTTGGTTCAAGATTTGGATACTATAAAAGAACTCAGGGATTTGGCAAGGATAAGGATAGCCAGTTATCAACAAAGGATGGCTGGAGCTTACAACAAAATTGTCAGGATCAGTAAATTCCAAGTTGGAGATATGGTGTTAAGGAAAGCATTTCAGAATACCACCAATCCTGCTGATGGAAAGTTGGCACCAAAGTGGGAAGGCCCTTACTTGATTGAAGCTGAAGCAGGAAAGGGGGCATATCGATTGCTAACAATGGAGGGTGAATTGCTACCAAGAGCCTGGAATGCTGTCCACTTGAAGAAATACTTCATGTAATAAGGATCCACGATCCTTACCTAACAAGTATCCTTGAAGGATCCTTACAGGATAGAGGATCCTCATTTTGGTAATATTCTAATCTCAAATTATTTCATTCTTTAATTACCTTATATAAGGATAAGGATCCTGCATCCTTTACCCTCCTTTCACTTGATTCTGAGTTTTAAAGGTTTAGGTATCCTTAACAAAGGATTGAGTATCCACAGAAGTATCCAGTTATCCTTTGGGCTTGACCCCAGTTATTTGGGCTTGACCCCAGTTTGGGCATGTCCCTAGTTTCGCCAGTAGCGCACGATGATCCTGGTACAGTTCATGGCAATGGGACTAGTACTCGCTTTAGGGGCTGACAATTTCATTGTACTGGCTGTATTCAGGATCCTACGTATAATGGTAGACGTACCATACATCCGTTCCTAAGGTTTCTGATGTTTTCACGTTAGCTAAGGTTTTGGCATTTTCATGTCACTAAGTTTGGATAGTCGCCAGTGAGGGCCATACTCCAGTTTACACACGATCCTTTGGGCTTGTCCCCAGTTATCCTTGGGCTTGTCCCCAGTTATCCTTGGGCTTGTCCCCAGTTATCTTTGGGCTTGTCCCCAGAATTGTTGGGCTTGTCCCCAGTTACTAACTTTTATCTTATATTGGCTTAGTCCCAAGTTGTATCCTATTTCAGGTTTTCGAAGCTAAATGACCAAGGATCCTTGATCCTTACCTTCTACTAAGGTTTGTCTTTTGGATATCCTGATTATAAGTGTTAAAGGTTAAGATCCTAACTTGGATTCTCAGGTATGATCTTTAATAACTTTGATTTTATTTATTATTTACATAAGTGACCCTTATCCTTTGACAACTGAACTTATGATCCTTAAACTACCCTACTTTTCAGAACTTGTCGACTATAGGATATGTGATCCTTGATCATATCCTAAACTTTTTGAGGATATTTATTAAAATTTTTCCTCTTTATTTAATAAATTTAGACAAAATATATACCACAACAATTGAAAGGTAAAGTATTCACAAGGATAACAACACGGAAGATAGCCAAAAAGTTAAGATTTTATTTATTCACAAAACGTTAAACCCTTCAAGGTTGTCAAAATTGCCAACCCACGTTTCTACCAGCAAAACGTGGCCCGTTCACATGGGTTGGCAAAGGGTGTCCATTGTTCATAGGTCTTTGTAGTGCAGGAAATAAAAGACGGAAGGATAACGAGTGGCTTCATTCCCCAAACAGAGGATCCATCCACCACCCATTATCCTGCCTATTGTCCAAGGATCCATGATCTTCCACCCTAGAAACTATTGTCTAAAGTTATTACAGACCAGCATTGTTCAGAAAAACATCATCAAAACAAAAACCACTACCAAATTCTAAAAAAAAATGGGCTCCGGCTGCGTCTAGAAATGTCCATCATCGCCCATTCCTGCAGCTTACACCTTTGCCGCGTCACCATCACCTTCGCCAGCTCCTCCAGCTCCTGCATCATCCGCATGATCCTTAACCCCACTGCTGCCAGCCTCGATTGCCAGGATATCACCAGCCTCTTCTTCGTCGTCCAGCTCAGCTAACCTTGCCTTCCAGCCCTC
The DNA here is from genome assembly GCA_030545235.1 of Helianthus tuberosus. Taxonomy (NCBI): domain Eukaryota; kingdom Viridiplantae; phylum Streptophyta; class Magnoliopsida; order Asterales; family Asteraceae; genus Helianthus; species Helianthus tuberosus. The sequence continues at coordinate 211,855,974 of CM060423.1, forward strand.
TATATCCCAGTTGCTCTTGTCAAAGTCAGGATCTTGAGCTTCTTGGGCCATTTGCAATTTGGTTCTGTACATAGCAATGGCAGCGGAGATTTTGGCATCATTTATGATTTCAGCCTTCTCTTGGTCGGCAGTGATATGAGCCAGGACAAGTTCCCTCTTCCCCAGATTAACATCGTTTTCAAGGGAGGCAATCTTCTTATCCTTGGCCAGCATGATCTTTTGGAGGTCCACACACTTTTGCTCAGCCTCTTCAACACTGCCTACGTAGTCCTCGATTTCAGCAAATTTCTGCAAAATACAATGTAAAGTTTAGGATCACATGATCCTCAAGTGGGCAGTATAATTAAGCTAGGTCAGTGATCCTTACATCAGCAAAGTATTCAAGAAACTAGTGGCGGATTAGAGACAAGCCTTCTAGATTGTCGGCCTCAGAGGCTTTCCTCTTCTTTCCCTTGCAAGCGGTAGGCTTGGGGATGGCAGTGCTTGGGCTAGCAGCAGCCTTTTTCTTCCCAGACCTGGGACCAACAGTGGTGAGATAGGTGACACTGAAACGGGTAGCAGACTTCGATGATTTTCCAGCACCTACACGTCCAAAACAGATAAGTATCCTTATTTCATTTTTATTTAAACATTTAGTTATGCACAAAATGGGATACTTACTTGACATCGTGACAGAACCTGAGGATACCTCTTGAGAATCCTGGGTATTTGCTTGAAATGATCTTATCGCAGGATCAACCCTCCGGAAAGCAGCAAGCCTTTCCTTCGTTGCAGGTGTTGTGATAAGGTGTGAAACAGTAATAGCTGCAAAATGGAAACAAAAGGATGTTAGTGATCCTCAACAAAAACAAGGTTATCCTGTGATCCTTCTCAGGATCCTCTATCCTACCATGAGTGGTCCATTTTCTAGGCAGGTCCTTTCCATCAGGGATAGAATACCTTCTGACAAAGAAGAATCGTCGTTTCCAGTTTGTGTCGTTCTTAGTGGCTTTGAAGATGGGTTGTTCTTCACCGGGTTTGTGTTTGAAGAGATATCGATGAGATCCATGGCTAACAAGGTCGTACATTTCTGCTAACTCCGACATTCCCAGATCAATACCTTCATGCACAATTATTCTTTCAAGGGTATACAAGACCCTCCATATCATTGGCATTGCTTGTATATAGGAGATGCCGGTGAGAGAGAAGAAAGATTGGGTGAAATCGGGAAAAGGATACGAGTATCCTATCGTGAATGGAGTAACCGGGAAAGCTACCCAGGTTTCAGAAACATAGTCACTCAGGACGGTGGGATCAAAAGTTTTGAAGACGGTGTTTGCAGGAAAACAATGGCGGATCCTGTCTATCTGTGGCTCAGTAAAGCAGCATCTTTCTTTCGCAGAGCCGTCGATGATCCCTTGGCACTTCAGGGGACTGTCCTTTTTGTGATCCTTAGCCGGTGAAGATCTCAGCATCATCTTGGGCATAATGACGGTGAAGAAGAAGAAACAGAATAAGAGTATGAGGAGAGAAAGGAAAGAGAAATACCTGATCAAGTCTTCGAATGGGGATTTAAAGGATGAAACGCACGAATTTAAATGCTTCCTAACCCTTATCTCTAGCCTCAATTTATAATGATGATTTTGCAGGATAGTCACCTCAATGACGTCATGTTAGCAACGGCTAGTCAGGATTCAACGGCTATATATCCATTGATTCGTTACGGATAAGAACGAGAAAATATAACTCGTTTATTTACATTTTACTCCTTATATTTTGGGGGCAATTGTTAGGGGAGGATTTTCCAATGATCAGTGATCCTCAATTACTGTCGGGCTTAGGGATCCTCAGTTCTGTGTGAATTAGTGATCCTCAGGAATTATTGTAGGATCATGGATCATCATAGTGATCCTTACACTAACGATTGTCTGCTTTGAATATGATGTTGTTTTGCAGGAGTACGAGCTTGGACTTGGTCTTGGCGATATTCCTGGAGCATATTCCCTATTTATTCCGCACGTGCTTGACTAATATGGGCGTTATGGAGTTCGTGGGAGACTTGCATGAAATGCGGATAGTTAGTTACTTTAGATATTTTCTAAATTTAAAAGGGGATAGCGAGCTAAATTAGAACACTTGGCTATTTTTAGCTTAACACACACACTCGTAACTGCTCTCATCAGCTTTCGACAGTTTACTTGGCGATTGCACACTTTTTTGCATGTTACACCATAGTGATCCTTGTAACTAGCTCGCTATCATCCAAAGTTGTAATACATTTTCTGTTTAATCAGAGTCGGTGATCGGTAGTTTCCATCACCCGAGGTTTTTTATGTCGGAGATCAACTCTTAATCAAGGGCTTTTTACTCGTATAAATCATTGTGTCACTTGTCCATTACATTTCTGAGTGATCCTTCATATTGTTCATTGATTCAAGCATCACACCTCACTACAGAAAGTTTGGTTGCATTATCTTAGCTTGATTTTTAACCAAAACAATCCTTAGATATCCCACATCTTGATGTTGCAACAGTTGTGCAGGCTTTCAAGATGGGATTACAAAAAGATTCTCAATTTTACCAGGATCTTGTAATGAATCCCTGCAGGAACCTGGATGAAGCTCGGAACAGAGCTTTAAGATATATTCGACTGGAAGATGATAAAAAGATGCAAGAGAGGATGGATTCATCCTCAACCTACGAATCAACCAACAGGAAGTCAGAATCCTCGTATAAGCCATATCGTTCTAAGCCATACGGCATGAATGACAGCAAGAAAGTGAATGTTGTTGAAGACGAGGATCCTGAGGAGTATCCTGAATTGTCAGAATATTGTTTTTCTGTTAATATACCTGAACTAATGTATGTTATGCAAGGTTTAGGAGACAAAGCAAGATGGCCTAGGAAGAACCAGCAAAAAGCTGACTGGAAGGATAAATCCAAGTGGTGTGCCTTCCATGAGGATTTTGGACATGTTACGGAAGATTGCATTGCCTTGAGGAAAGAAATAAGCTATTTGCTGAGCAAAGGATACCTGAAGGATCTTCTGGGGAGAAAGAAGAATAAGGGTCAGGATACTAAGAAGGATCCTGAACGAGCAGCATCACCTCCTGCAGATGCCAAGATAATTAACTTCATTTCAGGAGGATCCGACATTTGTGGAACTTCCTACTCCGCTGCGAAAAGACATGCAAAAGAGGCTAAGGCAGTGACGGGTGGTCCGTTGGACAACCTTTAAATGGTTTAAAAAGATTAAAATTCCATGCTTTACTTGGTTATTTGCTTGAACTTAGTAACTACGAGTGTTCGTGTGTTTTACAGGTAAATCGCTGAATTCGGTGCATTTAGAACGCTCAGTCATGAAACAAGCAAGGAGGATTATTATTTTTAATAATATAACACCATCTCAATTAATTGTTGCGAAAATTGAGAGGGGTCACTTTGGCAGCATATGTCACATGAACAAGAGGAACCACATAACATCATATCACATCTTAGAAATCACGTAACTTGTTGGAGGAGAAAATAATAAAGTCTAATCATCATCATCACATCTTGGACTTGGAACAAATCCCATGGGGCTGACTTTTGTGATTGAGCACATGATTGGCATCCATAGGTTTCTGTTGAGACTACGATGACAATTAGACCCTTACACGTGAAGAATGGGGTCTTGGAGTGGCGACACATGTGGGCTGGAAACATAGTGCTCTACATTAAGAGAGGAGTATTATATTGCTGAAGGGAATTTACTATAAAAGAAAAAGGGCCAACACATTGGACGTGGCAGACTTGAATAGGGGTAAGGGGCCTACGATTAGGGGCCATCACAAGAGATCGAGAGGTGCACATGAGAGCATTATTTTATTGAGTAATACAATTATCAGTCATAAAAGAATTGGAGGTAGCCGTACACATGAACATTGGAGGAATTTTATTATTGGGGCAATCACCTCTTGGGCCGAGATATTGGAAGTCCAAGAGGCACATGGGCTGACTTGTGGGGGCGGCTGTGATTAACACGAATACAAGCACACGTGGATTGGGGTTTGGTTTTGGTCAACAACATCATCACAAAGACACAAAAGTCAACAACTAAAACAACATCACATGCGACGGCAGAATTGGCAGATCATCACATCATCACAATTAATCATCATCATTCTCAAAAAGACATATGATCATCATTATTGACGGTAGACATAGTGGAGACTTTGGGAGTCTCTTGTGATTGGGCCGCCAATACAAGGGGTGGATGTTATTGGGCCGAAATTTATCACATGTTTTGTTGGGCCATGTTTACGTGAGAGATTGACACGAAGACAATTGTCGGGCCACATCATCAATAAATGGGGCGGCACATGAGAAGATATCAACATTACATAGTCAACAACTATCATCCATAGTCACGTGAATGATACAAGGTTTTGAGGATTTTCAATAACATTAATAAATTCCAACATCATCATTACATACACGAAGACTTGGAAGGCACAAGACTTGAGATGTGTTTGGAGGCCCAATATTAATATAACAACACATGGGATTGGAGACATGGGCTGACAACATCACGTGAGGTTTTGGGGGCCGAGAGATTGGACCTGAATCTTGCCTGAACCTCCACCGTAAAACAGACTTAAGCTACCGTAACACTTTCAAGATCACCGTAAATTACGGTGATACCGTAATTTACAGTGGACATGACGCAGAAATCCGTAACCGCTCATTAAATCAGTTTTATTGTGTCTTTTCGATTATTCTCATGGTGGACGGTTTTGGGGGAGTTTAGGGGCGATTTTTGGCTATCTTCTTGTGTTCTTGAGTGGTCTAAACATGGATACTTTGTTTATTATTCCATTGGACAAAGGTTTGATTGTTATGACAATTCACGACACTATGAGCAGCTAGGTTTGCTTGGTGATCGTCTTGAGTGTAAGGTTTTATTTGTGACAATTATGTTTGTTCTTTAATTTCTGGAATATTAAACTGTGCATGTGTTGTTAGTTTATTATGGTGTTTGATTGGGTGTTTGTAAATTGTTGATGTATGTTTGATCATAGTTCTAAACCATACGTTCTTGGTGTCGTTGGCAATCGAGATATCATGGGAGGGATTAGGGTTGGATATATGTTGATTGGTCATCGGGTAACAACCTCGCGTTCTAGGAATCCGAGTACTTAGTTCCCTTTCATCACAAACAATTGATCTTGCATGAGCTATGTCTATGTAGTTCTTTCCAGTTGAACATAAACCTTGATTGTCACTTAAAACCTGAAACTCGGGATGATCACTACCTTCTTATCATGTTACAAAACTTGACTTTGATTTGTATTCTAATTTAGTAATTCTAGATAATTAAAACCAATCAACCCAAACATTGAAATTTACATTTCTTGCAATTTAGATTAATCTAGTTAGTTAGACATACATTGAGATAACACATATTCCACAAACTCCCTGTGTTCGATACCCACTTACCGCTAGCTAATTAGTTGTAATTGGATTAAATTTGATTGTGACCACGACATCACGTCAGGCAGAAAAGGGAGATAAGCCAACCAGGATGAAAACCCTGACAACTGATAAAGTGATCATGTTTGACAATGATGACAGGGATACTGTCCAGGATCCTCACCATGATGCTTTGGTAATAATGTTATATGTTGCTAATCATTTTGTGCGCAGGATACTGGTGGATAATGGCAGCTCTGTCAACATAATTCAACTAGAAACATTGAAGAGAATGAATGTATCCCCGATGGATATCACATCAAAGTCCTCTGTACTTGTTGGGTTCAGTGGAGAGGCTAGGAATACTGTGGGAGAAATAAAGTTGCCGGTATATGTTGAAGGGGTCAACTCAATGCAACGCTTCTGTGTCATGGACTCCTTATCCTGCTATAATATTATATTGGGTAGGCCGTGGATCCATGATATGAAAGCTGTGCCATCAACCTATCATCAGTGTATCAAAATGCCTACCCCTTGGGGGGTTGCCAAGGTGGAAAGTGATCAACAGGAGTCAAAGGAATGTTACTCATCCTAGATGAAATCCTCAACCAAACCCAATCCAGCATAGCAATTAAAGATACGAGCCCAGGATATCGTGGAGGCTTCAGAGCAGGATGTTAAAAAGATTATCCTGGACCAGGATAATCCGGATATCTCGGTGCTCGTAGGAACCAATATCCCTCAGGATATTGAGGATAAATTAACTAACTTTCTGAAATGCAGGATGTCAACTTTTGCATGGAAGCATGAGGATATGACAGGTATTTCAAAAGATATTATCACTCACAAGCTAGGAATTGACAGGTCATTTAAGCCTGTTCAACAAAAGAGAAGGAATTTTGCTCCAGAGCGAAATATAATTATTCAAGAAGAAGTGGAGAGATTGTTGAAGTCCAAGATGATCAAGGAGGTCAAATTTCCGAAATGGCTAGCGAATGTGGTCGTGGTTCAAAAGAAGAATGGGAAATGGAGAGTTTTTGTAGATTACACAGACTTGAACAAAGCATGTCCTAAAGACCCATTCCCTCTACCTCATATAGATTCGATGGTGGACGCAACTGCCGGTCACGAGATGTTAACCTTCATGGATGCTGTTAGGGGAGGATTTTTGAATGATCAGTGATCCTCAATTACTGCCGAGCTTCGGGATCCTCAGTTTTGTGTGAATTAGTGATCCTTAGAAAGTATTGTAGGATCAGGATCATGGATCATCATAGTGATCCTTACACTAACGATTGCCTGCTTTGAATATGATGTTGTTTTGCAGGAGTACGAGCTTGGACTTGGACTTGGCGATATTCCTGGAGCATATTCCATATTTATTCCGCACGTGCTTGACTAATATGGACGTTATGGAGTTCGTGGGAGACTTGCATGAAATGCGGATAGTTAGTTACTTTAGATATTTTCTAAATTTAAAAGGGGATAGCGAGCTAAATTAGAACACTTGGCTATTTTTAGCTTAACACACACACTCGTAACTGCTCTCACCAGCTCTCGACAGTTTACTTGGCAATTACACACCTTTTTGCACGTTACACCATAGTGATCCTTGTAACTAGCTCGCTATCATCCAAAGGTGTAATACATTTTATGTTTAATCTGAGTTGGTGATCGGTAGTTTCCATCACCTGAGGTTTTTTATGCCGGAGATCAACTCTTGACCAAGGGCTTTTTCCTTGTATAAATCATTGTGTCACTTGTCCATTACATTTCTGAGTGATCCTTCATATTGTTCATTGATTCAAGCATCACACCTTACAACAAAAAGTTTGGTTGCATTATCTTAGCTTGATTTTTGACCAAAACAGTTTGGCGCCCACCGTGGGGCAATTGGTGCTTCATTCCTAAGAAGATTCATATTTTTGTGGTCATTTCGGTTCATTACAACCAAGCATATGGCTTCCTCAGCGAAGAACACTTCAAGTTCAATGCCGGCAATTAGTTCTTCACAAGGCGTTCCACCTTTGCCTCCACCACCTTCTGGATCCCAGAAGAATGCTGAAAATGCTGCGAAGAGACAAACCCTCATTTTCCCAAAACCACCAACTTCTTATGTTTCCTCTAATCCTACTACTAATGATCTTTTTACTCTGATTTTGCAGATGAGAGATCGTATGCAAGAGCAGGATAAAACCAACGAAATGATCCTCAGGGAGATAGGTGATATCAAAAATCAGAAGAAATTGGTGGAGGATCATTCCCCACTGATGCCCAGGTCGCTGAATTTCGACACTCCGGCCATAACTTCCCAGCATTCAGTAGCTCCGGACGTGCAATACTTGGGTGAATTACCAGGAAGACGTTATGGAACAACAACAATGACTCAGGCTCTAGGATCTTACTTTTAACCTTACGGAGCCTCTGTCCAGCATCAGGGATCCTTCGTCAGCTCAGGAGGATATTTGGGAATGCACTCGGTCCAGGGATCCTCTATGGTTCCAGGATCCTCTCAGGTCCAAGGATCCTCCATGGTTCCAGGATCCTCTCAGGTCCAAGGATCCTCCATGGTTCAAGGATCCTCATCTCAGCCTCAAGGATCCTTCCGGGTGCAAGGATCCTCTCAGCATCATGGATCCAATATCTTTCAGGATCGAGTATCCTTAAGGAGTATGCAGCCTCCAAGTTCGGATGTTCATCAAGGAGACTTCATACCAATGCAGACCATTGCTTCATCTGGTCCTTCGATCATACCGGAGTCCCATCAATATGGATTCACATATGGAAATACAAACATGAATCCTCTAGGAGGTAACACTTTCAATAATTCTTATAACATTAGCCATGGCTCCATGCAGGATACGGGAATCAATCAAGCTATGGCTAGGGAACTACAGAAGCTTAAGGATATGATATCCAGTGTTCCAGGAGTGGTCAAGCCCATTCCTGAGATCGCAGACGGTAGCCATAGGATATCTCATTTTGCACCACCTCTATGTGATGCTGAGATACCCAAAAGATTCCAGATACCATCCATGAAGCTGTATGACGGTTCAACGGATCCAGAGGAGCATGTAGCTCAATACAGGGAGAGGATGGAGATCAATCCAATTCCTGAGAGGTTAAAAGAAGCATGTCTATGCAAGGGATTTGGATCCACACTCACAGGATCTGCTCTTAAATGGCTGCTAAGTCTTCCCCCTTACTCTATTACTTCATTTGCTAATCTAGTTAATCTATTTAATAGTCAATTCTCTTGTAGTAGAAAATTTGAACGTTTAACTAGTGATCTTTATAGGGTAACACAAGGTCAAAATGAATCACTTAGAGATTACATCACTAAGTTTAGTAAAGAATCCTTAGATATCCCTAATCTGGATATAGCTACGGCTGTAGAAGCCTTTAAAATGGGTTTGCTTAGGGATTCATTATTCTATGATGATCTTGTCATGACCCCTTGCAGGAACCTTGATGAAGTAAGAACCAGGGCCCTTAGATTCATCCGATTAGAGGATGATAAAAGGATCCAGGAAAGACTGACAGGATCCTCAAAGCAGGATAAGCAAGGATCCTACTTCAAAAATAATAAATTCAAGTCCTACAACAAATCTGATAACCAGAACGTGCATGCAGTGGAACAGGAAGAAGATGATGAGGATTATCCTCCCATTTCTGAATACTGTTTTTCTGTTGATAACAATGAACTAATTCTTGCAATGCAGAATTTAGGTGAGAAAGCTAGGTGGCTAAGGAAAAGTGATAAACCAGCTGCTACAAAGGACAAGTCCAAGTGGTGTGCATATCATGAGGATTTTAGGCATCTCACTGAAGAGTGTATTGCACTTAGAAAAGAAATCGGTTACTTGTTAAGCAAGGGACACTTGAAGGAACTTCTGGGACGAAAGAGATCAAGGATCCAGGATTCTGAAATGATCCCAGAAAAGGCTCCTGCTCCCCCAGCAGATGCACAAGTTATAAACTTCATATCCGGTGGATTTAGATATTTGTGGTACATCCTTTTTAGCAGCCAAAAGACATGCCAAGGAAACCAAGATGGATAATGGAGACAGACCCATCCGGACTTCCATTGTTACCCAGGATAAAGTCATAACCTTTGATGAGGATGATCGTGTTGATGTCCAAGATCCTCATCACGATGGTCTTGTTATTACTCTATTTATTTCTAACCATTTTGTTCGCAGGATCCTGATAGATGGAGGAAGCTCAGTAAACATCATCCAGCTTGATGTCCTTAAGAAGATGAATATCCCTGAATCAGACATTGTCCCAATATCCTCAGTACTTGTGGGATTTAGCAGGGAAACCAAAAACACACCGGGGGACATCAAACTCCCCATCTATATTGAAGGACTCCATTCTTATCAAAAGTTTTGTGTTATAGATTGCTTATCTTGTTGTAATGTTATCCTTGGCAGGCCGTGGATACATGACATGAAGGCAGTCCCATCCACATATCATCAATGCGTAAAGCTTCCTAGTCCATGGGGAGTGGTGAAAATTGAGAGTGATCAACAAGAAGCTAAGAATTGCTATACTTCATCAATGAAGCCAGCCTCAAGACCAATGGAGCAATAGCAATTAAAGTATCCTTCAAGAGATGTCTTGGAGGCAAGAGAGCAGGATGTAAAAGAAATCCTCATGGATCCTCATGATCCTGAATCCAAGATCTTCATAGGATCAGGGATCCTTAGCAACATCGAACAGGATTTAGTATCCTTCCTTAGAAGAAGGAAATCTACCTTTTCCTGGAAGCATGAGGATATGACAGGTATATCTAAGGATATAATTACTCATAAGCTTGGCATTGACAGGTCATTCAAGCCTATTCATCAAAAAAGAAGGAAGTTTGCACCTGAAAGGAATGCTATTATCCAGGAGGAGGTAGATAAACTACTTCGGGCAGGTATGATAAGAGAGGTTAAGTATCCAAGGTGGTTAGCCAATGTGGTTGTTGTTCAAAAGAAAAATGGAAATTGGAGGGTATGTGTCGATTTTACTGATTTAAACAAGGCATGTCCCAAGGATCCTTTCCCATTACCCCATATTGACTCCATGGTGGATGCTACCGCGGGTCATGAATTGTTGACTTTTATGGATGCTTCATCTGAATTTCAACAAATTCAGATGGAACCGTCTGATCAAGAGGATACAGCCTTTATGACCCCAACTGGTATATATTGTTATATTGCTATGCCATTTGGATTAAGGAATGCAGGTGCTACTTATCAAAGGCTAGTCAATATGATGTTCAAGGAACAAATTGGACACACTATGGAAGTCTATATAGATGACATGGTGGTTAAGTCAAAGAAAGCTGAGGATCACCTTAAAGACTTGGAGGAAGCATTCAATATCCTTGGTAAATTTAATATGAAACTAAATCCTTCCAAGTGTCATTTTGGTGTTAAAGCAGGTAAATTCTTAGGCTATATGGTAACAAAGAGGGGCATTGAAGCAAGCCCAGAGCAGATTGAGGCTATAGTGAATATCAAATTTCCTACCAATGCTAAGGATGTGCAAAGGTTAACATGCAGGATTGCAGCCTTGAACAGGTTCATATCCAAATCCTCAGAAAATTGCAAGTAATTCTACGACATTCTGAGGAAGAACAAGAAATTTGAATGGACCGAGAAGCATGAAAGTGTCCTTAAAGCTCTTAAGGATTACCTATCCTCAGCCCCCGCCTTGATGAAACCAGAAAAGGGGGATATATTATCCTTATACCTAGCAGTATCCTCAAAAGCAGTAAGTGCGGTCCTTGTTAAGGATCACCAAGGTACACAACATCCTGTTTATTATGTAAGTAAGAGTTTACTTGATGCTGAATCCAGGTATTCACACATAGAGAAACTTATCCTTGCATTAATTATGGCATCTACTAAATTAAGACATTATTTTGAGACTCGTGCCATTATTGTTAAGACTAATTTTCCAATTAAGAATGTTCTCAGGAAACCCGAAATGTCAGGAAGGATGGCTAAGTGGGCAGTGAAGCTTAGTGCTTATTATATAAGATATGAGCCTAGAACTGCCATTAAATCCCAAGCCTTAGCTGACTTTGTGGCAGATTTCAGTAGTGACTTGCAAAAGGAAGCTGAGTTAGAAGTCTAACAGCTTGAAGAAACTAAGGATCCTTGGATACTCTTCACTGATGGAGCCTCTAATGTCAAAGGAACAGGACTTGGAATACTACTAAAATCGCCACAGGGGGACATAATACCCCACTCCATAGCTTGTGAGTTTCAAACTACTAATAATGAGGCTGAATATGAAGCCTTGATAGCTGGTTTGCAAATTGCCAAGCATATGAGGATCAGGTATCTTGAGGTACATGTAGATTCATTATTAATCACTAATCACTTTAATGGATCCTATGCTGTTAAAGGTGAAAAGCTAATCAGGTATTTAGAGATAGTCAAAGAATTGGCACTCTCTTTTGTTTCCTTTAGTTTGACACAGGTACCAAGGGAAGAGAATGCAGAAGCTGATGCATTGGCCAATCTAGGATCATCCTTGAAAATTCCAAAGGATATCAAGATCCCTATTATCCATATACTGACTCCTGCTATTGAGGATCATGTAGCCATGGAGATAGGAGAGGATTCTGCAATCATCCCTAGTGATGATACTCAATCTCATTCAGGATCATGGATCCTTCCAATCATGAGATACATACAACACGGAGAGATTCCTACAGGAGAAAACCCTAGGGCTTTCAAAATCAAGGTATCTCAATTTACAATATTGAATAATATGTTGTATAAACGATCTCTTGCAGGACCATATCTAATATGCATTGAGGATCCTGAAATCCAAGAAGTCCTGAAGGACTTTCAGGAAGGAGATTGTGAAAACCACACAAGGGGCAGGGCATTATTCTCAAGGATCCTGAGGACAGGATACTATTGGCCTACAATGAAGAAGGATGTTGTGGATTATGCTAAGAAGTGTGATCCTTGTCAGAGACATAGTAATATCCTTCATCAACCAGCAGAGCTTTTGCATCCCATATCCTCTTCTTGGCCATTTATGAGATGGGGAATGGATATAGTTGGTAAGCTTCCTAAGGCACCTGGTGGAAAAGTATTCATGCTTGCTATGACTGATTACTTCTCCAAGTGGATAGAGGCTAAAGCCTTTGCTCAAGTCAGAGAAAAGGAAGTTATATCCTTTATTAAAAGAAACATTATTACTAGATTTGGTATCCCTTCTGAAATTGTTTGTGATAATGGATCCCAATTTATTGGGAGTAGAACTACTAACTTTTGTGACAGCTGTGGGATTAAGATGATAACATCAACACCAGTCCACCCACAAGCTAATGGTCAGGCAGAATCATCCAACAAGATCATCATCAACAATTTGAAGAAAAAGCTTGGATCCAAGAAAGGAAAGTGGGCAGAAGAACTACCTTATGTACTTTGGGCTGATAGGACAACTCCCAAGAATGCCACTGGCCAAACTCCATTCTCTTTGGTATTTGGGGCAGAATCAGTGATCCCTACAGCGATGGTGGTTCCTACTGCAAGAACAAGCATTCGTGATCCTGAAGAAAATGCTGAAAACTTGGTTCAAGATTTAGATACTATAGAAGAACCCAGGGATTTGGCAAGGATAAGGATGGCCAGTTATCAACAAAGAATGGCTGGAGCTTACAACAAAAATGTCAGGATCAGGAAATTCCAAGTTGGAGATATGGTGTTAAGGAAAGCATTTCAGAATACCACCAATCCTGCTGATGGAAAGTTGGCACCAAAGTGGGAAGGCCCTTACTTGATTGAAGCTGAAGCAGGAAAGGGGGCATATCGATTGCTAACAATGGATGGTGAATTGCTACCAAGAGCCTGGAATGCTGTCCACTTGAAGAAATACTTCATGTAATAAGGATCCATGATCCTTACCTAACAAGTATCCTTGAAGGATCCTTACAGGACAGAGGATCCTCATTTTGGTAATATTCTAATCTCAAATTATTTCATTCTTTAATTACCTTATATAAGGATAAGGATCCTGCATCCTTTACCCTCCTTTCACTTGATTCTGAGTTTTGAAGGTTTAGGTATCCTTAACAAAGGATTGAGTATCCACAGAAGTATCCAGTTATCCTTTGGGCTTGACCGCAGTTATTTGGGCTTGACCCCAGTTTGGGCCAGTCCCCAGTTTCGCCAGTAGCGCACGATGATCCTGGTACAGTTCATGACAATGGGACCAGTACTCGCTTTAGGGGCTGACAATTTCATTGTACTGGCTGTATTCAGGATCCTACGTATAATGGTAGACGTACCATACATCCGTTCCTAAGGTTTCTGACGTTTTCACGTTAGCTAAGGTTTTGGCATTTTCATGTCACTAAGTTTGGATAGTCTCCAGTGAGGGCCATACTCCAGTTTACACACGATCCTTTGGGCTTGTCCCCAGTTATCCTTGGGCTTGTCCCCAGTTATGCTTTGGGCTTATCCCCAGAATTGTTGGGCTTGTCCCCAGTTACTAACTTTTATCTTATATTGGCTTAGTCCCAAGTTGTATCTTATTTCAGGTTTTCGAAGCTAAATGACCAAGGATCCTTGATCCTTACCTTCTACTAAGGTTTGTCTTTTGGATATCCTGATTATAAGTGTTAAAGGTTAGGATCCTAACTTGGATTCTCAGGTATGATCCTTAATAACTTTGATTTTATTTATTATTTGCATAAGTGACCCTTATCCTTTGACAACTGAACTTATGATCCTTCAACTACCCTACTTTTTAGAACTTTTCGACTATAGGATATGTGATCCTTGATCATATCCTAAACTTTTTAAGGATATTTATTAAATTTTTTCCTCTTTACTTAATAAATTCAGACAAAATATATATCACAACAATTGAAAGGTAAATTATTCACAAGGATAACAACACGGAAGATAGCCAAAAAGTTAAGATTTTATTTATTCACAAAACGTTAAACCCTTCAAGGTTGTCAAAATTGCCAACCCACGTTTCTACCAGCAAAATGTGGCCCGTCCACATGGGTTGGTAAAGGGTGTCCATTGTTCATAGGTCTTTGTAGTGCAGGAAATAAAAGACGGAAGGATAACGAGTGGCTTCATCCCCCAAACAGAGGATCCATCCACCACCCATTATCCTGCCTATTGTCCAAGGATCCATGATCCTCCATCCTAGAAACTATTGTCTAAAGTTATTACAGACCAGCATTGTTCAGAAAAACATCATCAAAACAAAAACCACTACCAAATCCTAAAAAATGGGCTCTGGCTGCGTCTAGAAATGTCCATCATCGCCCATTCCTGCAGCTTACACCTTTGCTGCGTCACCATCACCTTCGCCAGCTCCTCCAGCTCCTGCATCATCCGCATGATCCTTAACCCCACTGCTGCCAGCCTCGATTGCCAGGATATCACCAGCCTCTTCTTCGTCGTCCAGCTCAGCTAACCTTGCCTTCCAGCCCTCTATATCCCAGTTGCTCTTGTCAAAGTCAGGATCATGAGCTTCTTGGGCCATTTGCAATTTGGTTCTGTACATAGCAATGGCAGCGAAGATTTTGGCATCATTTGTGATTTCAGCCTTCTCTTGGTCGGCAGTGATATGAGCCAGGACAAGTTCCCTCTTCCCCAGATTGACATCGTTTTCAAGGGAGGCACTCTTCTTATCCTTGGCCAGCATGATCTTTTGGAGGTCCACACACTTTTGCTCAGCCTCTTCAACACTGCCTACGTAGTCCTCGATTTCAGCAAATTTCTGCAAAAAGACAATGTAAAGTTTAGGATCACATGATCCTCAAGTGGGCAGGATAATTAAGCTAAGTCAGTGATCCTTACATCAGCAAAGTATTCAAAAAACTGGTGGCGGATTAGAGGCAAGCCTTCTAGATTGTCGGCCTCAGAGGCTTTCCTCTTCTTTCCCTTGGAGGCGGTAGGCTTGGGGATGGCAGTGCTTGGGCTAGCAGCAGCCTTTTTCTTCCCATACCTGGGACCAACAGTGGTGAGATCGGTGACACTGAAACGGGTAGCAGACTTCGATGATTTTCCAGCACCTACACGTCCAAAACAGATAAGTATCCTTATTTCATTTTTATTTAAACATTTAGTTATGCACAAAAAGGGATACTTACTTGACATCGTGACAGAACCTGAGGATACCTCTTGAGAATCCTGGGTATTTGCTTGAAATGATCTTATCGCAGGGTCAAGCCTCCGGAAAGCAGCAAGCCTTTCCTTCGTTGCAGGTGTTGTGATAAGGTGTGAAACAGTAATAGCTGCAAAATGGAAACAAAAGGATGTTGGTGATCCTCAACAAAAACAAGGTTATCCTGTGATCCTTCTCAGGATCCTCTATCCTACCATGAGTGGTCCATTTTCTAGGCAGATCCTTTCCATCAGGGATAGAATCCCTTCTGACAAAGAAGAATCGCCGTTTCCAGTTTGTATCGTTCTTAGTGGCTTTGAAGATGGGGTATTCTTCACCGGGTTTGTGTTTGAAGAGATATCGATGAGATCCATGGCTAACAAGGTCGTACATTTCTGCTAACTCCGACATTCCCAGATCAGTACCTTCATGCACAATGATTCTTTCAAGGGTATACAAGACCCTCCATATCATTGGCATTGCTTGTATATAGGAGATGCCGGTGAGAGAGAAGAAAGATTGGGTGAAATCGGGAAAAGGATACGAGTATCCTATCGTGAATGGAGTGACCGGGAAAGCTACCCAGGTTTCAGAAACATAGTCACTCAGGATGGTGGGATCAAAAGTTTTGAAGACGGTGTTTGCAGGAAAACAATGGCGGATCCTGTCTATTTGTGGATCAGTAAAGCAGCATCTTTCTTTTGCAGAGCCTTCGATGATCCCTTGGCTCTTCAGGGGACTGTCCTTTTAGTGATCCTTAGCCGGTGAAGATCTCAGTATCATCTTAGGCATAATGACTGTTTTGGTCAAAAATTACCGAGGCAATTAAGTGATCAAATTAGTAAAGTGAGGTAGTGTGCTAGAAAGTGTGTTGAAAATATGCAGGTTAAGTTATTTGGAAAATCAGTATTCAGGATACGGCTCAGGATATTGAGCTGTATCTAAGATCAAACAATGAGTAAAAAGTAAAGGAAATGACACGAGATGTACGAGGAAAGCCCTTGATCAATCTAGATCGCCGGCATAAAACCTCGGGAGCTGACAATCGCAGCTGCCTTGTTCTTCTTATTGCTTCAAACATCAGGATACAGTGCAGGATATAGACCAGATCGCTAAGTGTTACAATGCTTTTGTATGAAAGTGAAAATTGCTAGAGAGCGAGTGTTAGAGTGTATTCAGTGAAAATGTGATGTCCTATTCGATCTGGTATACCCACCTATTTATAGTTACTAAATAGAAACTAAAATTCCTATAAATATGGGATGCTCCCGAATATTCCATAAATAGCCGTTTGGAACCAAATAAAGCGGGCTTAACGTCTTTCCTTGCACAACTTGGACCGAGTTTTCCGCGGAATGAGTCCTTGTGAACGTTGCTAGCTTCTAACCCACGTACCTGCACATAATCCGTTAGTAATCCTGAGGATACCATTCAGGATGTTACCAATATCCTGAACCAGCATCCCGGATGTAAACAGATACTATATAACCAAGATATAAATCAAGATATTTTCCAGGATATGGGCTCAGAATTTCACCCATAACAATTGTCCCCATAAATGTTACCGTTTGTTATCCTGCACTAACGGTTACATTTTTCACAAAGACCGAGGTAATTAATAGATAAGACCAATGATGTGACCGTTTTCAACTACCCGGCCTATATTTACTCATCATACCCTATATCTTCTCATCCTCATCTCTTTTTTAATCATAATCGACAAGGAAAAGGTAACATTCTCTCTCTCATCTTCATATTCATCTTCATTCTCCGGTAAAAACTCAGGTGACCAAATGCCTAGACAAACAAGATCTAGTTCAGGCGACTCGGCTCCCACGTTTATCCAACAGAACCTTCTCCAAGAACCGGAGAAGGAGATATGCACCTTTGACAGTGCCCACCTGTCGGCTTTAAAATCCTCCGGCATCTTCCCGGAAGGAACTGTATTTCGACCTTTTGACCGAGAAATCCGGTCAGATATGGTTTCCAAAGAGTGGATATGCTTCAATGCCTTCCCCTTCACCTTAGGGTTACAATTCCCCTTTCCGGATCTCATCATGGAATTCTTTACCATTACCAAAATTTCTTTTAGTCAAACATTGCCAATGCTTTGGCGTGTTTTGTCTGTTCTTGACCAGATCAAGAAAAACCACATTCCTGATCTTTCCGTCCATGATCTCCCCCTAGCTTACAAGCTTAGATGCCATGGATCATGTAGATTTCTGTTTTATTCTACTTCCGGTGACCCATTGATACTTCGTGCCACCAGGAACGAGGATGGTTGGCAATCCAAGTTTTTCTTTGTAAAAAGGGACTCAATCCCTGGTGGAACGGATTATCCGATGAAATGGTTGAAGAAGGGTAGGATTTAGGGTTTAAAGATGATCCAACTTCTTATCCTGCTTTATACCCTGAACTGACCAATTTTATTTTCTCTGTTGTGCATGCAGCTGATTTCAGGAAGATTGCACCTCCCCTTGCTGATTCTCAAAAAAGAATAGACGCCATCAGACTCCTTCCAGAGGCTGAAAGAAGTTTCGATCCATCCCCACCAACTCCAAGTCCTCTTTCAAGTGCAAACATGTCTGGTAAGGATCCTGCAAAATATCGTGTACATATATGTTTTCATTTGATATCCTTAGGATAGATTTAGAATTTTACTCCCTGTGTACAGACTCCAGCAAAGTTCCAGTCTATCTAGACCTCGACGAACTCGACAGCTACCCAACTCCAGCCACAGTCAAGAAAGAGACTCCTGCTGCTACTAGCTCCAAGCCACTCCCGGCTCCCAAGGCCAATCCAAGGACTCGTGCTTCCACAGCAAAAAAGAGGAAAGGTCTTGAAGTCAGTGCTCCAGGTTCAGAAGGGTTCTCCTATGACGAACTCAGTTTCTCTGATTCCTTAGAGCCAATGACATCCTTCCTTAACAAGGTAATATCCTGACGCATATCCTGCACATATATCCTGCACGTATATCCTAATAGGATATCCTGACAGGATATCCTGGTCAATATATTCTAACTCATACCTGAAATTGATGTGCAGGGCCTCCAGCATTTGCTCCACTTGTATAATGATGCCTGTGGTACTGCTGCACTCCATGAAGCCAGGATCAAACAGCTTGAAAGCACCGTTGCTGACCAAGGTGCCATTGCCGAAGCGAAGACCCGGCACTACGAGGGCATGCTGAAGAAGGTCACCCAAGACGCTGAGCTCAAACTTGCCACCGTTCAAATGGATCATGAACAAGCCATGGTCTCTTTCCGGGAGGGAATCAAGGCTTTCGCTATCGTCTCCCTGCTACAAGCACGCATCAAGATGGCCTACGAGGCCAAGGAGACGGGCCCTGTTTGTCCATCTTGGCCAGTTGAATCCTGGGTGGCCAAGCTAAAGGAGCTCGGAGGCAAAGCTGTGCCACTTCCTGCTGAAGCTGGTGAGTCTTCTAAGTCAGCAGAGGTGGTGATCCAGGCTGGAGACAAGAAGGATGCTGGAGCGGATGCTGGGATGGATACTAGTGAGGTTGCTGCTCAGGATGCTGGTGCTGAGAAGTCTGAGAAGGTTGGAGAAGATGCCGCTGTGTGAGGGCATTTAGGTGGGCGATGACGGATATACGTGCCAAGGCCAGAGCCCACCTTTTTAAATTTGAATGTTGGTCTGTAATCCCTTAAACAATTTACTTTTCTGCACTTTACTTTCCTGCACCTGAACAATTTACATTTCCTGCATGCTTTTTGAACAATACAACAGTTGGAGGTGGATGGGTCTCGGTTTGAGATGAAACCTTCAACTGTTGGGTAAATATGGCAAGGAACTATTAGTGCTCTTAGTGGATGGGCCTTGTTTTGAGGTGAAACTAAGAGCACATCTTTTGGTATGTTAATAATATAACTTCTCTTTTGACTTTATTATTGTTGTCATTGATATACAAATTTTACTCGTGAAAACTGTTTTGTTTGAACATTTTTAGGAATATATTGTAAACGTATCCTAGAAGATATCCTGTAAGATATCTTGATCAGGATATTGAAATACAACCTATAAATTGTCCAAATAAAAAGGAGAGATCATACCAGAGATTCTTAGAGAATCAATTTCAATCCTCCATTATAAGTTTGTCCCCAGTGCATGCTTATAAACTTGGATCCATCCTTTGAGTAGTATAATGTATGTCCCCTGTGTTCGACACAGAAACGCAAATGTATTCATACTTTGACTTGAATAAATTCCGAATACCCCAGGGCAAAACCCCTGATATCCTGAAATGAATCCTTAGCATACTTGGGATAAACCCTTAATATCTTGGGGATAAACCCTGATATCTGGGGATAAACCCTAAATTTCATGCGCTACAGGCGAGAGTGTATAAACTCCAATTCTTAGAAAGGTGAAAACCTTTAAACCTTAGAGAGTATGAAAATACCCTTTCGTGAGAGAGGGTGATCAATCCTCATATACCTTCAGGATCCAGGATATAGCCAATAGTAACGAAATTGTCAGCCACTTTTACATCAACTGGTCCCGCTACCTTGAACTATACCTAGATAACTTGCACTCCAGGCGAGGTGTTTAAACCCAATTCGAAAGAAAGGTGAATACCTTTAAACCTTTGAAGGGATCAAGATCCCTTAAACGTGAGAGAGGGGGCCAATCCTCTAATCTTTCGAGTTATGCTGAGTGCATATCCTGGAGCTATATCCTGAAACATATGCTGTAAAACAATTGTAAACTAAGGTGGGTGTTAGCTTGGCTAACACCCCTCCGATGCTTAAGTCAGTATTGGGGTCAAGATAATAAACAAATATATTTAAAATAGAATACATACCATTCCGAGATAGAAAATAAATTCTACTCTTACTTGAAATAGAGCTTTAAATGTATTGCATTCCAGGATCTTGGTAGCATATCCCCTTCCATATTCTTGAGTCGATATGCTCCTTTCCCTGCTTCTGACTCGACTTCATATGGTCCTTCCCATTTCGGAGCTAGTTTTCCATCGGCAGGATTAGTGGTATTTTGAAAAGCCTTTCTTAACACCCAATCACCAACTCGAAATCTCCTAGTCCTTATATTCTTATTATATGCTCTGGATATCCTTTGTTGATATGCTGCCATCCTTAGCCTTGCCGCATCTCTTTTTTCATCTATAGTATCCAAATCTTGAAATAAGGCTTCAGGATTCTGTTCAGGATCCTGTAGGATAGATCTTGCAGTAGGTATCGTCATTTCTGTTGGAATCACTGCTTCTGCTCCAAATACCAAGGAAAACGGAGTTTGGCCAGTTGCATTCTTTACCGTTGTCCTATCAGCCCACAAAACAAAGGGTAACTCTTCCGCCCATCTTCCTTTTTTGGCTCCAAGCCTCTTCTTTAAGTTATTGACTATTATCTTGTTTGAGGATTCAGCTTGTCCATTCGCTTGAGGATGTACCGGAGTAGATGTGATCATTTTGATTCCCCAACTCTTGCAAAAGTTAGTAGTCCTTTTGCTTATAAACTGGGACCCATTATCACAAATGATCTCAGCTGGTACCCCAAACCTAGTCAGGATATTCCTCTTTATGAAGGATACTACTTCTTGGTCTCTAACTTGAACAAATGCTTCAGCCTCAACCCACTTAGAGAAATAATCCATCATTGCTAACATAAAGACTTTTCCTCCCGGAGCTTTTGGTAACTTCCCTACTATATCCATCCCCCATTTCATGAATGGCCAAGGGGAAACTACAGGATATAATGGTTCAGCTGGTTGATGTAGTATGTTACTATGTCTTTGACATGCATCACATCTTCGAGCATATTCTGCAGCATCTTTCCTCATCGTTGGCCAATAATATCCTGTCCTTAATACTTTCGAGAACAATGATCTGCCCCCCGTGTGATTACCACAATCCCCTTCATGTATATCCTGAAGTACTTCTTTGGCTTCAGGATCCTCCAAGCACCTCAAATATGGTCCTGCAAGAGATTTCTTATATAACACATCATTTATAATAGTAAATCGTGATACCTTCATCCTAAATGCCTTAGGATTTTCCTCCCCGGGAATGTGTACTTCCTTGAGATATCTCATGATTGGAGCCGTCCATGATTTGGGATACTTTTCAGGATACTCTGCATCAGGATCCTGAATACCCGCTACTTCTTTATCCTGAGGATTCGTTGCAGGATACAAGATATGTAATATCGGTATTTGGGTCCCTTCTGGTATCCTAATCGACGATCCCAGATTTGCTAAGGCATCTGCTTCAGCATTATCCTCCCTTGGTACCTGTTCAAGTGTAAAAACATCGAAATATCCTGCTAATTTTTTAAGAATATCGAGGTATTCGATTAATTTCTCACCCTTAACTGCATAGGATCCATTAAAATGGTTAGTAATTAACAAAGAGTCAACATATACTTGTAAATTTTTGATACTCATGCTCTTAGCCAACTCTAATCCTGCAATTAAAGCCTCATACTCTGCTTCATTATTAGTAGCAGGAAATTCACATCTAATAGCCTGGGGTAATATGTCCCCCTGTGGCAATTTTAGTAGTATTCCCAATCCTACTCCTCTTATATTAGATGCACCATCATTATATAATGTCCAGGATCCTGAGGATTCTCCTAACTGTTGAACTTCTAAGTCTACCTCATCCTGAATGTCACTACTAAAATCAGCCACAAAGTCAGCTAAAGCCTGAGACTTTATGCCATTTCTAGGTTCATATACTAAATCATAAGTACTCAACTTTACTGACCACTTAGCCATCCTGCCTGACATTTCTGGTTTCCTAAGTACATTTTTAACAGGATAATTTGTTTTAACATGAATCCTATGTGTCTCAAAGTAATGTCTAAGTTTCGTTGATGCCATAACTAATGCTAGTATCAATTTTTCTAAATGAGAATATCTAGTTTCAGCATTTAACAAGCTTTTACTAACATAATAAACAGGATATTGCTGACCTTCATGGTCCTTTACAAGGACGGCACTTACGGCATTCCCTGATACTGCGAGGTATAGGGATAATGGTTCACCATTCTCAGGCTTCATCAGTAGAGGTGCGGTTGAAAGATATTGCTTTAAATCCTGTAGGGCCGCTTCATGCTTCTCACCCCATTCGAATTTCTTGTTCTTCTTCAGGATATCATAAAAATCTTTGCATTTTTCTGAGGATCTTGAGATAAATCTGTTTAATGCTGCCACTCGCCCTGTTAATCGTTGGACATCCTTCATATTTGAGGGTGATTTAATATCCAAGATGGCTTTAATCTGCTCCGGGCTCGCCTCTATTCCTCTTTTGGTCACCATATATCCTAGAAATTTTCCTGCCCCCACTCCAAAATGGCACTTAGCAGGATTTAGCTTCATGTTATACTGATCCAGGATATCAAATGCTCCTTTAATATCCTGGAGGTGATCCTGAGCTTTCTTTGATTTTACCACCATATCGTCAATGTACACCTCCATGGTGTCCCCCAGTTTGTCTTTGAACATCATGTTTACCAATCTTTGGTATGTTGCACCTGCATTTTTCAAACCAAAAGGCATAGCGGTATAACAATAAATACCTGTTGGTGTCATGAAGGCAGTATCCTCCTGGTCAGAAGGCTCCATTTGGATCTGCTGAAATCCTGAGGATGCGTCCATGAAGGTCAGCATTTCATGCCCGGCAGTGGCATCTACCATTGCATCAATGTGGGGAAGAGGAAATGGGTCTTTAGGACAAGCCTTGTTCAAGTCTGTGTAGTCTACACAAACTCTCCATTTCCCATTTTTCTTCTGTACCACAACCACGTTTGCTAGCCACCTTGGGAACTTAACCTCTCTGATCATCCTGGACTTCAATAATCTCTCAACTTCCTCTTGGATAATCGTATTCCGCTCAGGAGCAAACTTCCTTCTTTTTTGCTGAACAGGCTTGAATGATTTATCAATTCCAAGCTTGTGAGTGATAATGTCTTTGGATATGCCTGTCATATCCTCATGCTTCCATGCAAACGTTGACATCCTGCATTTCAAAAAGTTAATTAACTGTTCTTCAATATCCTGAGGGATATTGGTTCCTACGAGCGCCGAAATATCGGGATTATCCTGGTCCAGGATAATTTTCTTCACATCCTGCTCCGGATCCTCCACGATATCCTGGGCCCGCGTCTTTAATTGCTATGCTGCACTAGGCTTGGTTGAGGATTTCATCGAAGATGAGTAGCATTCTTTCGCCTCCTGCTGATCACTTTCGACCTTGACCACTCCCCAAGGGGTAGGGATCTTGATGCATTGGTGATACGTCGATGGCACAGCCTTCATATCGTGAATCCATGGTCTTCCTAGTATGATATTATAGCAGGATAGGGAATCCATCACACAGAAACGTTGTATTGAGTTGACTCCTTCAACATATACTGGCAACTTTATCTCTCCTACTGTGTTTCTAGCCTCTCCACTGAATCCAACAAGCACTGTAGATTTCGAAGTAATATCCATTGGAGATACATTCATTCTTTTCAGAGTCTCTAGTTGGATTATGTTGACGGAGCTGCCATTATCAACCAATATCCTGCGTACAAAATGGTTAGCCACATATAATGTTATTACCAGAGCATCATGGTGAGGATCCTGGACAGTATCCCTGTCATCAGCATCAAATGTGATCACTTTATCAGTTGTGAGGGTAGCCATCCTGACAGGTTTGTCTCCCCTTTCGGCCTTAGCTTCTTTTGCATGTCTCTTTGCCGCCGAATACAAAGTCCCACAAATGTCGGATCCTCCTGAAATAAAGTTGATTATCTTGGCATCTGCAGGAGGTGACGCTGCTCGCTCAGGATCCTTCTCAATATCCTGACCCTTATTCTTCTTCCTTCCTAAGAGATCTTTCAGATATCCCTTGCTTAGAAGATAGCTTATCTCTTTCCTTAGAGCGATGCAATCCTCAGTCACATGTCCGAAATCTTCGTGGAAAGCACACCATTTTGACTTATCTTTCCACTCAGCTTTTTGTTGACTCTTTCGAGGCCATCTAGCCTTGTCTCCTAGACCCTGCATGGCATACATCAATTCAGGAATGTTAACAGAAAAGCAATATTCAGACAACTCAGGATACTCATCAGGATCCTCATCTTCGACAGCATTCACTTTCTTATTTTCATTTCTACCATATGGCTTAGGCCGATATGGCTTGAATGAGGATTCAGACTTCCTGTTAGTTGACTCATAGGTGTTGGATGAGTTCATTCTCTCTTGCATCTTCCTGTCATCCTCCAATCGAATATATCTTAGGGCCCTGTTTCGAGCTTCATCCAAGTTCCTGCATGGGTTCATTACAAGATCTTGATAAAATTGAGAATCTTTTTGCAGCCCCATCTTGAAAGCTTGCACAGCTGTTGCAACATCAAGATGTGGAATGTCTAGGGATTCCCGGCTGAACTTGTTCACATAATCCCTAAGGGATTCCTGAGGCCCCTGTGTTATCCTGTAGAGGTCACTTGTTAGTTTCTCAAAGCTTCTACTACAAGAAAACTGACTATTAAATAAATTTACTAAGTGAGCAAAAGATGTAATCGAATGCGGAGGAACATTCAAGAGCCATTTCAAGGCTGATCCTGTTAAGGTAGAACCAAAACCCTTGCACAAGCATGCTTCCTTGAGATCCGGAGGGATAGGGTTAATCTCCATTCTTTCCCTATACCGAGCAATATACTCCTCAGGATCCGTAGTTCCGTCGTAAAGCTTCATGTTGGGGGTTTGAAATCTCTTTGGGATCTCAGCATCACAGATAGGATATGCAAAACGAGATATCTTGTGGCTGTCTTGGGACACTTCCGGGATCGGCTGGACCACTCCAGGTACACTAGATATCATGTCCTTCAGCTTCTGAAGTTCCCTAGTAAGTGCTGATGTTACACCTGTATCCTGCAAAGATCCACTATTGTTAGTAGCATGAGTATTATTATTATTTGACACGTTACCCGTCGGAGGATTTTGCCCATATCCTGAAGCATATCCTGAGCTCCTCATGGTTGACATCCTGACCGAGGAGGGTATTTCAGGAGTGTGATTCTGAGGAAGGCTGGGGACAATATTCCCCCTGTTATCCTCAGTATACACAGCTAAACTGAAGTTCAAAGTTCTGGGTTGTAATGGAGTGACAATATCCTCAGCAGATCTGCTCGAACCAGACTTCAAGAGTTGTATTTCCCTCAACAGCATTTGGTTTATTTCCTGTTGCTGCCTCATTTGTTCCTGCACACTTCCAAATAAGGTTAAAATTTCATCATTAGAAGCTAAAATGGGAGCAGATCCCTGAACATTCCGAGTAGGGATAATATCCTGAGGTTGTGCAGAGGTTGGCATTCTTGGAGGAGGTGGTGGAAGCACCGAACCGGTAGTAGCAGAAGTCATAGCAGACATAGTAGAGGAGCTCATGTTTGATCTTGAGGCCATTATGGACAATGTGGCAAAAAGTTTTGAGAATAGGAAACCGATTAACGATTTCACAAAAAAATTTAGTAAAGAGAGCACCACTTGCCCCACGGTGGGCGCCAAATTGTTTTGGTCAAAAATTACCGAGGCAATTAAGTGATCAAATTAGTAAAGTGAGGTAGTGTGCTAGAAAGTGTGTTGAAAATATGCAGGTTAAGTTATTTGGAAAATCAGTATTCAGGATACGGCTCAGGATATTGAGCTGTATCTAAGATCAAACAATGAGTAAAAAGTAAAGGAAATGACACGAGATGTACGAGGAAAGCCCTTGATCAATCTAGATCGCCGGCATAAAACCTCGGGAACTGACAATCGCAGCTGCATTGTTCTTCTTATTGCTTCAAATGTCAAGATACAGTGCAGGATATAGACCAGATCGCTAAGTGTTACAATGCTTTTGTATGAAAGTGAAAATTGCTAGAGAGCGAGTGTTAGAGTGTATTCAGTGAAAATGTGATGTCCTATTCGATCTGGTATACCCACCTATTTATAGTTACTAAATAGAAACTACAATTCCTATAAATATGGGATGCTCCCGAATATTCCATAAATAGCCGTTTGGAACCAAATAAAGCGGGCTTAACGTCTTTCCTTGAACAACTTGGACCGAGTCTTCCGCGGAATGAGTCCTTGTGAACGTTGCTAGCTTCTAACCCACGTACCTGCACATAATCCGTTAGTAATCCTGAGAATACCATTCAGGATGTTACCAATATCCTGAACCAGCATCCCGGATGTAAACAGATACTATATAACCAAGATATAAATCAAGATATTTTCCAGGATATGGGCTCAGAATTTCACCCATAACAATGACAGTGAAGAAGAAGAAACAGAATAAGAGTATGAGGAGAGAAAGGAAAGAGAAATACCTGATCAAGTCTTCGAATGGGGATTTAAAGGATGAAACGCACGAATTTAAATGCTTCCTAACCCTTATCTCTAGCCTCAATTTATAATGATGATTTTGCAGGATAGTCACCTCAATGACGTCATGTTAGCAACGGCTAGTCAGGATTCAACGGCTATATATCCGTTGATTCGTTACGGATAAGAACGAGAAAATATAACTCGTTTATTTACATTTTACTCCTTATATTTTGGGGGCAATTGTTAGGGGAGGATTTTTGAATGATCAGTGATCCTCAATTACTGCCGAGCTTAGAACACTTGGCTATTTTTAGCTTAACACACACACTCGTAACTGCTCTCGTCAGCTCTCGACAGTTTACTTGGCGATTACACACCTTTTTGCACGTTACACCATAGTGATCCTTGTAACTAGCTCGCTATCATCCAAAGTTGTAATACATTTTCTGTTTGATCTGAGTTGGGGATCGGTAGTTTCCATCACCCGAGGTTTTTTATGCCGGAGATCAACTCTTGATCAAGGGCTTTTTCCTCGTATAAATCATTGTGTCACTTGTCCATTACATTTCTGAGTGATCCTTCATATTGTTCATTGATTCAAGCATCACACCTCACAACAAAAAGTTTGGTTGCATTATCTTAGCTTGATTTTTGACCAAAACAGATGCATCCTCAGGATTCCAGCAGATCCAAATGGAACCTTCATACCAGGAGGATACTGCTTTCATGACACCAACAGGTATTTATTATTATACTGCTATGCCTTTTGGTTTGAAAAATGCAGGTGCAACGTACCAAAGATTGGTGAACATGATGTTTAAAGACAAGCTGGGGGACACCATGGAGGTGTACATTGATGACATGGTAGTAAAATCCAAGAAGGCTGAGGATCACCTCCAGGATATTAAAGGAGCATTTGATATCCTAGACCAGTATAACATGAAGCTAAATCCTACCAAGTGCCATTTTGGAGTAGGGGCAGGAAAGTTTTTAGGATACATGGTGACTAAAAGAGGGATAGAGGCAAGCCCAGAACAGATCAAAGCCATCCTGGATATCAAGTCACCTTCGAACATGAAAGATGTACAAAGATTAACAGGACGAGTAGCAGCATTAAATAGATTCATATCAAGATCCTCGGAAAAATGCAAGGAATTCTATGATATCCTGAAGAAGAATAAGAAATTTGAATGGGGTGAGAAGCACGAAGCAGCCTTGCAGGAATTGAAGCAGTATCTTTCAACTGCACCTCTAGTGATGAAGCCCGAGGATGGTGAACCATTATCCCTGTATCTTGCTGTATCAGGAAATGCAGTAAGTGTTGTTCTTGTAAAGGATCACGAAGGTCAGTAGTATGTTGTTTATTATGTTAGCAAAAGTCTATTAGATGCTGAAACTAGATATTCTCATTTAGAAAAATTAATATTGGCTCTATTTATGGCATCGACAAAGCTTAGACATTACTTTGAGACACATAGGATTCATGTTAAAACCAATTATCCTGTTAAAAACGTGCTTAGGAAACCCGAGATGTCAGGTAGGATGGCTAAGTGGTCGGTAAAATTAAGTGCCTATGATCTAGTATATGAACCTAGAAATGCCATAAAGTCTCAAGCCCTAGCTGACTTTGTGGCTGATTTCAGTAGTGATATTCAAAATGAAGTAGACCTAGAAGTCCAACAACTAGGAGAAACCTCAGAATCTCCTGGACATTATATACTGATGGTGCATCTAATGTTAGAGGTATAGGATTGGGTATACTACTAAAATCGCCACAGGGGGACATATTACCCCAGGCTATTAGGTGTGAATTCCCTGCCACTAATAATGAAGCAGAATATGAAGCTTTAATTGCAGGATTAGAATTGGCTAAGAGCATGAATATTAAAAGTTTGCAAGTATTTGTTAATTCCCTGTTGATTACTAATCATTTTAATGGATCCTATGCAGTTAAAGGTGAGAAATTAATCGAGTATCTTGAAATTCTCAAAAAATTGGCAGGATATTTCGATGTTTTTACACTTGAACAGGTACCAAGGGAGGATAATGCTGAAGCAGACGCCTTGGCAAATTTAGGATCATCAGTCAGGATACCAGAGGGAACCCGAATACCAATACTACATATCCTATATCCTGCAGTGGATCTTTTCAAATCCCAGGATAAGGAAGTAGCAAGTGTTCAGGATCCTGGCCATGATCCCGATGAGGATCCTGTATCCTGGACAGCTCCAATAATGAGATATCTCAAGGAAGGACACATCCCAAAGGATGAGAATCCTAAAGCCTTTAGAATGAAGGTATCACGGTTCACTATTATAAATAATGTTTTGTATAAGAAATATCTTGCAGGACCATACCTGAGGTGCTTAGAGGATCCCGAAACTAAAGAAGTGCTTCAGGATATACATGAAGGGGACTGTGGTAACCATACTGGGGGCAGATCATTATTCTCAAAGGTGTTAATAACAGGATATTATTGGCCAACGATGAGGAAAGATGTTGCAGAATATGCTCGAAGATGTGATGCATGTCAAAGGCACAGCAACATATTACATCAACCTACTGAGCCACTATATCCTATTACTTCCCCTTGGCCATTCATGAAATGGGGGATGGACATAGTAGGAAAGTTGCCCAAAGCTCCAGGAGGAAAGGTCTTTATGCTGGCAATGACGGATTATTTCTCTAAATGGGTCAAGGCTGAGGCATTTGTTCAAGTCAGGGACCAAGAAGTAGTATCTTTCATAAAAAGGAATATCCTGACTAGATTTGGAGTACCAGCCGAGATAATTTGTGACAATGGCTCTCAGTTTATAAGTAAGAGGACTACTGACTTTTGTAAGAGTTGGGGAATCAAAATGATCACATCTACTCCAGTACATCCTCAAGCAAATGGACAAGCAGAATCATCAAACAAGATAATTGTTAACAATTTGAAGAAGAGACTAGGAGCCAAAAAAGGAAGATGGGTAGAAGAATTACCCTTTGTTTTATGGGTTGATAGAATAACAGTAAAGAGTGCAACTGGCCAAACTCCATTTTCCTTAGTATTTGGAGCAGAAGCAGTTATCCCGACAGAAATGGTAATACCTACAGCAAGATCCAATCTCCAGGACCCTGAGAAGAATCCTGAAGCTCTGAGCCAAGAATTGGACACTGTGGATAAGATAAGAGATGTGACAAGACTAAGGATGGCAGCATACCAACAGAGGATATCCAGAGCATATAACAAGAATATGAGGACTAGAAGGTTTCAAGTTGGAGATTGGGTGTTGAGAAAAGCTTTTCAGAATACCACCAATCCTGCTGATGGGAAGTTAGCCCCAAAATGGGAAGGACCATATGAGGTTGAATCAGAATCTGTGAAAGGAGCATACCGACTCAAGAATATGGAGGGGGATATGCTACCAAGGTCCTGGAATGCTATACACCTTAAGCTTTATTTCAAGTGAGTTTAGGATTTAACTTCTAACTCAGGATGGTATGAATTCTATCTTTTTTAATACGTTTGATTTAATTTATTCTTTGAAACCCAATACTGACTTAAGTATCGGAGGGGTGTTAGCTAGGCTAACACCCACCTTAGTTCAACAGTGTTTTGCAGAATACGCTTCAGAATACGCTCCAGGATATACCAGATGGACCGAAAGATTAGAGGATTGGCCCCCTCTCTCACGTTTAAGGGATCCTTATCCCTTCAAAGGTTTAAAGGTATTCACCTTTCTCTCGAATTGGGTTTAAACACCCCGCCTGGAGCGCAAGTTATCCAGGGATAGTTCAAGATAGCGGGACCAGTTCATGTAAAAGTGGCTGACAATTTCATTATTATTGGCTATATCCTGGATCCTTAAGGTATATGAGGATTGATCACCCTCTATCACGAAAGGGTATTTTCATACTCTCTAAGGTTTAAAGGTTTTCACCTTTCTAAGTCTTAGAGTTTATACACTCTCGCCTGTAGCGCACGAAAACAAGGGTTTATCTCCAGAATACCTATGGATTTATCCCCAGAATATTAAGGATTTATCTCCAGGATATTTTAGGGTTTATCCCCTATAACACGAAAGTTATACAAACTGTTGCAATTGATGCCCAGAAAATTCTTAAGTGTTCAAAGATATTATACAGGGGACATCCCACTAAGGCATTGTGAGAAACTCAAAGGATCAAGTTTGGGCATAACTCGCCAAGCATCCCGGACTGGGGACATCTTCGGTGGAAAGGTTGCAAAAGGACTGGAATGAAAGGACTAAGATGTCTTCTATTTCGGTATTATCTTTCCTATTTTTGTTCTTACAAAACCTTATCTAAATTGTCTAAGTTTCTGAAACTATAATTAACAAAAGCTTGATTATAACATTTATGAGTATCCTGGTAGGGATATGTTCTCAGGATATATTCTCGAAATATATTCTCGGGATATACTTCAGGATACTTGGTTGGAATGTTTGAGATATGACACTTAGATTGAAAGTTGAAACTATGTTCAAGTCAAACAACTGTTATCAAAACAAGCTTTGCAAAGTAAAAAATGAATCATCCTTTTTCTTTAAAAACTTTATTGAAATTGTTTGAGTTGTAAGAACTCTATTTGGCAAGAATCTCAGTAGGACATCTGCGGGTATCCTGATCAAGATATTTTCAGGATATTTGGTCAGGACATTTGAAATATTACACTAAGTTAACATTGAAATCATATTCAAACTAAACAATGCATAACAAGAATAGAAAAGGGACAACGATAGATAAGGTTATAAAAAGGTTATATTATTAACATATCAAAAGTTTGTGCTTTTGGTTTCGTCTCAAACCGAGACCCATCTGCCAAAATGACAAATTAGTTTTTTACCGTACTTAATTAACAATTGAAGGCTTCGTCTTGGAACCCAAGATACCTCCCCCTTCAATTGTTAGAGTGTTCAAAATAAAGCACACTAATTGATAACCAAGGGGCTTCGTCCTGAAACTCAGGATCCCTCCACCTTTGGTCATCGTATTGTCTTAATGCAGGAAATGTAAATTGTTTGAAAGACAGGAAATAGAAATTGTTTGACAACCAACAGACTTAAAAAAGTGGGCTCCGGCCTAGGCACGAACATCCATCATCGCCCACTCCGTTGCTTTCAAGGAGCAACACCTTCTTCACCAGCAGTCTTTCCTCCAGCATCACCGTCAGGGTTCTTTTTAGCATCAGCCGCCTCCTCCACTGCCTTGGATGTCTCTTCACCCACAGGTTTAGCAGGATATTCGACAGGACTCCCCCTGAGATCTTTCAACTTCGCCTCCCAAGCACTTACATTCCAGGAAGGGCATTCGAAGCCCAAAACTTTGGCTTCATAAGCCATCTTTAGCCTGGCTTGTAGGAGGGAAATTACAACCGATCCCTTGAGACTTTCTCGGTAGGAAGTCATATCCTGCTCAAATTGAAGATGGGCAGCATCCAGTTTGGCTTGGGCGTCTTCATTGACCTTGTTAATGGCAGCTTTAGCCTCTTGGGTTACAGCTTTGAATTTATCCTCGTAGTGTTGTGACTTAGCGGCGGCTATCATACCCTGATCTGTGATGGTGGTCTCAGCTTTCCTCAGCTTTATTTCCAGTATCTTGTTTAAACCACAGCTTTCTTCGTAGAGGCTTGTCAGGCGTTCAAGACCCTACAAAACGAAGAAATAGGTATTAACATACATTAACATATATAACCAGCATATGGTGCAGGATGTAGGTTAAGGATATGAACCTGATTAAGGAAGCTGGTCATAAAGCTACTGGATTCAAGGAATCCATGGTTTTCGTAGGGGAAAGTCTCGGAAGATGCTGGAGAATCGGTTTCCTTTCTTTTGCGGGAACTTGAGGTACGTGGTTTGGTAGAAGGAGAGGGCTTAGGAACAGCTGCCGGTTTGGAGCTGGATGCAGGCTTAGAGGTGGAAGCAGGTTTGCTAGGTTCCTTCTTCACCTGGACAGGAATAGAGTAGCTGTCCAGTTCATCAAGGTCAAAAATTTCTGGAACTTTGGCTGATGCTGTGAAACAGGGAAAATATCTAAATCTCTGCTCTTATATCTTATTTTGTTAACTAAAAATATGCAAAGATTATGTGATTTTTACCAGACATATCTGATGAAGAATATTGGCTTGAACTTGGAAGATGCGGTGTGAAGGATCTGTCACAATCAGGCAACTGGTAGACCATGTCGATTCTTTTTTGAGATTCTTCAGTAGGAGGAGCCAACTCTTTGAAATTTGCTGCATAAAAAGAAAAATATATATTGGGGTATTAGTACAAGATACATTATGAGGATATGTTTGGGGATATCTTAAAACCCTAGATCCTACCGGAGGTCAACCATTTCACCGGAAGGCTTTTGCCCTCAGGAATGGAATCTCATCTAACAAAGAAAAATTTTCGTTGCCACCCATCCTCATTTTTTAAAGCCTTGAGGATGAGGGGTCTGTTAGAGGTTGAGAAAAGCAAGAAGCGACAATTGCCATGAGATCGGAGACGGTAAGCGAGCGGAAGGTCTTCGACACAGAGATCGGGGACATGAAGGGTTTTGATCTGGTTAAGCATGTTAAGTACTCTCCAAACCATAGGCATTGTTTGGGCAAAGCAGAGGCCGGTGATTCGAAAGAACTGCATAATGAGTTCCAGAAAGGGATATCGAAGGCCCAGGGAGAACGGGTATGATTAAAAACAGATCCATTCCTTTAAATTGTAGATGTGGAACACATTGTGTATCCCACTGAGCTCATCGGGTAGATTAATTTTGTAAGCTACGGTTCTGACACATTCGATGATCTCGAATTGTCCTATGTACCTTGGGCTCAGCTTGCCCTTTTTGCCAAAATGCATCACCCCTTTCCAGGGTGACACCTTGAGTAGCACTTTATCGCCAACTTCAAACATTAGAGGTTTACGCCTCTTATCAGCGTAACTCTTCTGCCTATCCCTGGCAGCTTTGAGACGATCATGGATTTGAACAATCTTATCCGTCGTCTCGAGGACTATATCAGGTCCTGATAGTTGGGTTTCCCCAACTTCCGCCCAACAAACTGGCGTTCTGCACTTCCTTCCATACAAGGCTTCGAAAGGCGCGGCTTGAATGCTCGAATGATAGCTATTATTGTAAGAAAATTCAATCAAAGGAAGATGGTCATCCCAACTTCCTCCCAAGTCAATAACACAAGCCCTGAGCATATCCTCAAGCGTTTGAATCGTACGTTCGCTTTGCCCATTCGTCTGAGGATGGTAAGCAGTGCTGAAATTTAGTCGAGTGCCTAGAGATTGCTGAAAGCTCTTCCAAAAGTGAGATGTGTATCTAGTATCCCTATCAGAGATAATAGATACGGGCACTCCATGGAGAGATACAATCTCATCCACATATAGTTGAGCTAGCTTATCGGAGCAGTGCATTTCTTTAATGGGCAAGAAGTGAGCTGACTTGGTCAGCCTGTCGACTATAACCCAAATTGTATCATTCCCATGTTTTGTCTTTGGTAACTTGGTGATAAAATCCATAGTTACCATTTCCCACTTCCAAGTGGGAAGTTCAGGTTGTTGTAGCAACCCTGACGGCTTTTGATGCTCGGCTTTAACCTGTGCGCACGTCAGACATTTAGCCACATAAGTGGCTATAGATTTCTTTAAACCTATCCACCAATAATTTGCTTTCAAATCCTGGCACATCTTATCACTGCCCGGATGTACCGAATATTTAGAACTATGAGCTTCTTGGAGGATCACATCTCTAAGTCCTCCATGGATTGGAACCCAGATTCTACCATTTAATCTAAGGATCCCATCCTTGCCATAAGACAATTGATCGGCAGTAATACCTAACTTCTCATTCGGAAAGTTAGTTTCTAAAACGGCTTCCTTCTGAGCAGCTAACAGCCTTTCATTCAAGTTGTTCTTCAGTTCAATGCTTTCGGCATTGATCCTAATGGGCTTAACCCTTTCTTTCCTACTTAGAGCGTCAGCTACAACATTTCCTTTGCCTAGATGGTAGCAAATTTCGCAATCTTAATCATTCAATGTCTCCATGCAATGACGCTGCCTCATGTTCAGGTCTTTCTGGTTAAACAAGTGTTGAAGGCTTTTATGATCCGAATAAATTATACACTTGGTTCCATATAGATAATACCTCCAAAGCTTCAGTGCAAATACAACGGCACCCAATTCCAAATCATGGGTGGTGTAGTTCTTTTCATGCACCTTTAATTGACGTGAAGCATAGGCAATGACCTTGCCTTTCTGCATAAGCACACAACCCATACCGGTGTGCGATGCGTCGCAGTACACAACGAACTCTTCAATTCCTTCTGGCAATGTCAACACAGGAGCATTGCTTAATTTCTGCTTGAGAATTTCAAAAGATTCTTGTTGCTTGGGACCCCAGTCAAAATTTGACATTCTTGCGAGTTAACGAAGTTAGAGGTGCAACAATCCTTGAACAGTTTTTAATGAAGCGTCTGTAGTATCCTGCTAGACCCAAGAAGCTGTGAATCTCTGTAGGTGTCTTTGGTGCTTGCTAGTTCATAATCGCTTCAATATTAGCGGGATCCACCTGGATATCATGCTCACTCACTACATGTCCAAGAAATTGGACTTCACGGAGCCAGAATTCACATTTAGAGAACTTCGCGTAGAGCTTCTCTTGTTGTAGAAGTTCAAGAATACATTGAAGATGTTTCTCATGATCGGCTTGATTCTTTGAATAAATAAGTATGTCATCAATAAAAACAATGATAAACTTGTATAGATATGGCTTGCAAACGCGATTATGAGATCCATGAATGCTGCAGGTGCATTAGTGAGCCCGAAAGGCATCACTAAGAACTCGTAGTGGCCATATCGAGTCCTGAATGCAGTCTTATGCACATCTTCAGTTCTGACCTTCAACTGATGATAACCTGACCTTAAATCAATCTTTGAAAAGTAACTTGCTCCTTGAAGCTGATCGAACAAATTGTCGATCCTGGGCAATGGATATCTATTCTTGATCGTAACTTTGTTCATCTTGCGATAATCGATGCATAGACGCATCGAGCCATCCTTCTTCTTCACAAATAGAATGGGCGCTCCTCAAGGAGATGAGCTAGGTTGAATAAAACCTTTCTCCAACAAATCATTCAATTGTGTTCTTAGTTCTTTCATCTCGGTCGGTGCCAGACGATAAGGAGCTCGAGCTACAGGGGCTGCTCCTGGAATAATATCGATCCTGAATTCCACTTGCCTGTCCGGAGGCAAGCCAGGTAGTTCTTCAGGGAATACGTCTGGATATTCAGAAATAACAGGGATGTCTTCGATCTTAGACTTCGGCTCATCTATGGTCACATGTGCCATGTAAATGACACAACCTTTCTTCAAACACTTTGATGCTTTAAGCATAGATACTTATTTAGGCAAACCATACTGCGTATCTCCTTGTATTGTAAGTGATTCACCATAAGGGGTCTTGATAACCACTTGCTTCTTATCACATACAATTTGGGCTTGGTTATGAGATAACCAATCCATACCTATCACTATATCAAATCCTGCCAATTTCAACGGAAGCAAAGATAGTGGAAAAGAGTGATTCTTAATGGATATGAAACATCCATCTAATATTGTTGAAGCAGTTTCTATGGTACCGTCGGCCAATTCTACTTCGTACTTTATGCTTAGAGTCTTAACAGGCAGATTTAATAATTTGCAAAATTTATTGTCTACAAAGGACTTATCTGCACCAGAATCAAACAACACTCTAGCATAAACATCATTGATAAGAAAGGTACTTGTTATCACATTATCGTTTTGCACAGCCTCTTGAGCATTCATTTGGAAGACCCGAGCATTGGTCTTCTTAGCCTATTCAGGCTTCCATGGATTTTTAGGGCAGTTAGTCTTTATGTGCCCCTTCTCGTTGCAACCATAACAGGTTGCATCCTCATTTTCTTGCAATCCAAAGTCCTATGCTCTTTGGACTTGCAGATTCCACAGACTATAGGCTTTGACTGGGATTGTGATTGTGATTTCGATCCAAACCTGCACTTTCCAAAATGGTTTTTCTGGCAGGTTTTGCACTTAGGCTTCTCTCCTGTCTATTGGGTATCCTTTTTAAACTCAGAACCCTTCCTATGCTCAGAGTTCCCCTTTCGTTTCTTATCAGAGCGACGTGAGTTCTCGTCTTCACGTTTCCTCTTCCCTTCATCAGAATTCTTAAGAGACCTTTGCCTAATCGCATCGAGGGTAAGAGATAAGGATAGATCAACCACTGACCTAAAGGTGGTAGGTCTGGATGCTTTCACATTTCCCTTGATTTCTGGAGCCAGACCTCCAATAAAACGTGCTATACGCTTCGGTTCCGGTGTGACCAAATAAAGGACCAATCGGGACATGGTGTTGAAGCTTGTAAGGTACGCCAGACAATCCCAGTTCTTCATGACAAGAGTCAAGAAGTCGGTTTCAATCCTTTCCACCTCATGCTGAGGACAGAAGTTATCCTTGATCATTGCTACAAATTGTTCCCAAGACATGTTATAAAGCGAGATTTTCCCTGTGGCTTGAACCAACGATCTCCACAAAGCCAATGCTTCTCCCTTAAATGATTATGAAACAAATTTCACAATATCCTGTTCCGCACAACCACTGATATCAACCACAGTATCCATCTCATCTAGCCATGTCATACAGTCAATGGCTCCTTTTTCTCCTGTGAAGTCCCTTGGCTTGCAAGAGATGAAGTATTTGTAAGAACAAGTCTTAACACATGGTTCCTGATTAAGCACAATCTACTTGGATGGGATACTTTTCTGATTTGATGAATGATGAGAATCATCCTTCTTTGATTCGTGTGTTTTCGAAGGGGGCTTACTATGAGTCACAGATAGAGTCTTTGAGCGAGTATTACTTGGTTCTTTAAATTGCCGGTCAATGGCTCTGGTGACAGCATTGTCTATCATTGCTTGTAGGTCTGCACCCGTTACATTCATTCGGGTGTTATCATTTCTCTCTCTTGGATGACTGTCAACCTCTTCTGATTCAGACATGCTGAAGCTCGATTTCTATAAAACAGTTGACAATAATTTGTTCAGATGTTTATTATGGAATCATCTTTTTGATGATTCATTAACCATGGTAATATAAACCATATTTGGTTAATTTGATAATCAAGTTTTTATTTTAAACTTTTCGTTATAATTAATCCCAGTTATAAATTATTTAGGATATTAAAGGGGCACAAAAAGGCCTAGTCACAAGGACAGTTTTAATTTATAAGCCATGATCTTCTAGGATTGGGGCATTAAGGTTTGAACATAGTTCATCGCCTTTACTGTCACGGCCCCAGACCCGGTTTGACCCGATTCAGGAGCCGCGGGACAGAAAATCCCGTGGTATTTATTTAACAGCGGAAGTTTCTTCAGGATCTTTTTTTAAAACTGAAATATTTCCCGATTATTTTATTTCACAACTCGGGATAAAACCCGGTAATTTACAATCTTGAGATTTCACGAAGAAATCTTTTATTTTACAAAACATGTTTCCTTATTTTTATACTGAGCCACTTCCTTAAGCTTGTAGTGCTTCACGGCATTTTTCCTGGATCACAACAGATCACCTGAAACATGTTTGAAAAAGGTTTTGTCAGCGGGAAATACTGAGTGAATCATTCTTTTTACTAAAACGACACTTTGTTATAAATTACAGTATTAAGAGAGATTACAATGTTTCAGATATCAACCAACTACCCACAGTATTTGTCATCGACTCGTTTCGTGACTGTGGTCATATCACTATTGAGTCCGTTCACCCAATAGTGAAGAATATCACTAATTAGGTTCGCCCACCTAAAGTGATAAAAACAGTAGTAATGTGCACAATACCCCACATACCGGCTGTAATTTGGCGACTACATATACTTAATCACTGTAATTATAACTTTGAAAATATTCATGATTTTGAAATCAAAGTTTGATAAAAAGAGAATGACTCACTTTGCAGATTTAATTTGAGCAGAGCCTAGCCTACTGATTAGCCTTGATAACCTAGTTTAAATAATAATGCACACAAACTAGGTTAGTAACTTAATACAGCATTTACGATAACTCACGAGATTAAACCCTCACATCGAATGACAAAGTACGATACTTAAACATCCATCGAATTAACGACGAATGACAAAGCATAACCCTAATGTGGGCAGCACTTAAACATCCATTGGATAGTTTAATTGATCGGACTTTGAATCGTATCAGCGATCGAGTTATTACCCTGTATTGCGGCAGCACTTCGTGATTCGTGTGTGTTTTAATAGTAAACAGAACGTAACTCAGTATGTATTTCGACTTTTTACGTCATTTCAGTGCCCAAAATCAAGTCCCAGAGCCTACTACTTATACCTGAAAAATCGTCCCCCTCGCGTGGCGCGAGGGGGTGTCGCGTGGCGCGAGGGGTTACCCTCTACCATAGGGTAGCCTCGTGTAATAGTAGCCTTGCTGAGTTG
The DNA here is from genome assembly GCA_030545235.1 of Helianthus tuberosus. Lineage (NCBI taxonomy): Eukaryota > Viridiplantae > Streptophyta > Magnoliopsida > Asterales > Asteraceae > Helianthus > Helianthus tuberosus. The sequence goes on from CM060423.1 coordinate 211,895,367, forward strand.
GTGGCTCGTTCAAATTCGAAATACACGTCAAACTGTTAAGATATTACCAACTAGGGTTTACCCCCCCTGAGTTTTAGGGGCCCTGATCCTGATTCCGATTGTTCTGAAAATTTTAGGGTTTGTGCAGAATCACTTGGGTGTCTCAATTAGGGTTTCCTATTAGTCAAATTAATTAAATAATTAGGACTTTTGTTGAGAGTTGTTACATTCTCCCCACCTTAATAAAATCTCGTCCTCGAGATTTACTGGAATAAATGAGGATACTTTTGCTTCATTTCTGATTCCAGCTCCCATGTGTATTCAGCTCCTCTCTTTGAATCCCACTTGACTTTGACTAAAATTAGTCGCTTGTGCTTGAGAAACTTGATCTTTCGATCCTCAATTTGAAGAGGTTTCTCAACAAATTTTAACTTTTCGTTTACTTCTATGTCTTGGAGAGGTACTACCAAAGATTCGTCTGATAGACATTTCTTGAGATTGGATACATGAAAGACATCATGTACTCCAGATAACTCTTCCGGTAATTGTAATCGATAAGCAACTGGTCCTATACGCTGGATCACTGGAAATGGTCCTACGTATCTTGGACTTAGCTTTCCTTTCTTACCGAATCGAACAACTCCTTTCCAAGGAGAAACTTTCAATAGTACTTTGTCTCCCACTTGAAATTCAAGTGGCTTGAGCCGATTATCTGCATAACTCTTCTGACGATCGTGAGCCGTCTTCAGTCTTTCCTTGATTTGAGTAATCTTGTCAGTCGTCTCTTGTACTATTTCAGGACCTGACAGTTGACTTTCTCCTATTTCTGCCCAACAAACTGGAGTTCGGCACTTTCTTCCATACAGTGCTTCGAATGGGGCAGTTTCAATACTCGAATGATAACTATTGTTATAGGAGAATTCAATTAAAGGTAAGTGATCATCCCAATTTCCACCAAAATCTATTACACATGCTCTGAGCATGTCTTCTAGAGTTTGGATTGTCCTTTCACTTTGTCCGTTTGTTTGTGGATGATATGCTGTACTTAAATTTAGTCGAGTTCCCATTGCTTGCTGGAAACTTGTCCAGAAGTGAGAAGTAAAACGACTATCCCTATCCGAAACAATGGAGAGTGGAACTCCATGTAAGGATACTACTTCATCTACATACAACTTTGCCAATCTTTCCTTGCTAAAGGTTTCTTTCATAGGTAGAAAATGAGCTGATTTGGTTAATCGATCCACAATTACCCAAATCGCATCATTACCTTTTCTGGTTTTGGGTAACTTAGTAACAAAATCCATTGTTATGAGTTCCCATTTCCATACAGGCATTTCTAATTGTTGTAGTAGACCTGAGGGTTTCTGATGTTCTGCCTTAACTTGTGAACAAGTAAGACACTTAGAAACATACTGGGCTATATCCTTTTTCATTCCTATCCACCAAAAGTTATTTCTTAAATCTTGGTACATCTTATTATTTCCTGGGTGCATAGTATACCTAGATTTATGGGCTTCTTCTAAAATCTTATTTCTTACTTCTCCCTGCTTAGGTACCCATATTCTTTTCTTATGGAATCTCCAAATTCCATCAGTTCCTTGTTCTAATTCTTTTATTCATCCCTTCATTCCTTCAGCATCATCCTGGATTGCTGTAGCTTGAACATTCTTCAATTGTTCCATTAAATCTATTTGTAGATTTAATCTGAGAGCACGAACCCGTCGTTGTTTCTCATAGTACTTACGACTTAAGGCATCTGCAACTACATTTGCCTTTCCTTCGTGATATTGAATATCACAGTCGTAATCACTTAGGATTTCCATCCATCTCTGTTGCCTCATGTTTAACTCTTTTTGCCCAAATATATATCTTAAACTTTTATGATCCGTATAGACAGTAAATTTACTTCCGTACAGATAATGTCTCCAAATCTTAAGGGCAAAAATTACAGCTCCTAATTCTAAGTCATGGGTCGTATAGTTTTCCTCGTGCTTTTCAATTGCATTGAGGCATACGTAATTACCTTCTTGCGTTGCATTAGCACACATCCAAATCCTAATTTTGAAGCATCACAATATACTTCAAAATCTTCAGTTCCTTCTGGTAGGGCTAAGATTGGAGCATTGGTTAATTTCTGCTTCAAGATCCTAAAAGCTTCTTCTTGTTTAGGTCCCCCATTCAAACTTAGTTGCTTTACAGGTTAGCTTAGTTAATGGAACAGCTATCTTGGAAAAATCCTTAATAAACCGTCTATAATATCCAGCTAAACCTATAAAACTTCTAATTTCCATTGCTGTTTGTGGAACCTTCCATTTGGTAATTGCCTCTATCTTAGCAGGATCTACATGAATACCTTCGTGATTTACCATATGTCCTAAGAATTGCACTTCTTGCAACCAAAATTCACACTTCGAAAATTTGGCATATAGCTTTTCGTTTCTTAACAAAGTTAAGAGTGCATGCAAGTGCTGACAATGTTCCTCCTGACTTTTTGAATAAATAAGTATATCATCTATGAAGACAATTACAAATTTATCCAAATACGGTTTACAGATCCTATTCATCATGTCCATAAATGCTGCAGGTGCATTTGTTAATCCGAAGGGCATGACTGTAAACTCGTAATGACCATACCTAGTTCTGAAAGCAGTTTTAGGTATGTCTTCCTCTTGTACTTTTAATTGATGATATCCGGAGCGTAAGTCTATCTTAGAAAAATATCTAGCTCCTTGAAGTTGATCAAATAGATCATCAATCCTAGGTAATGGGTATCGATTCTTAATTGTAACCTTGTTTAATTCTCTATAATTGATACACATTCTCATTGAACCATCCTTTTTCTTAACAAACAACACTGGTGCTCCCCAAGGGGATGAACTAGGTTGTATGAATCCTTTACTTAGTAATTCATCTAATTGCTTTTTCAGTTCTAACATTTCTGTGGGTGCTAACCGATAAGGTGCCTTAGCTATCAGTGTAGTTCCTGGGATTAGATGAATTCTAAATTCTACTTCCCTATCTGGTGGTAATCCTGGTAACTCTTCTGGGAATATATCTGGGTATTCTGAGACTACTGGTATTTCTTTAAGTTCTTTACCCTTAGTACTAATGATTACTGAAATCATATATACTATTCCTTGTTTTCGTTCATAATTAGCAACTTTCATTACTGATATGAACTTCATGGGCTTACATGGTTTATCTCCTGTAATTGTGCTTATTTCACCAGTAGGTGTCTGAATTTCTATAGAATTCTTATCACAAAGAATTCGAGCATGGTTGGCTACTAACCAATCCATTCCTAACACAACATCGAATTCAGCTAATTTCATAGGCAATAGGTTTGCAGAGAATTTATGTCCTGAAAGTTCTATGTTTTCTTGTTGCAAAACCTTATCTATTTTGACTGAATTTCCATCTGCCGTTTCTATTGTAAAAATTTGCCTAAGTTGGGTTAAGGGTAAGTTAAAAGCTTGAGAGAATGAATATTGATAAAACTTTGGTTTGCACCAGAGTCAAATAATACTTTGGCGTAAATGTTGTGAACTAAGAACGTACCAGCTATCACATCTGGAATAAGTTCTGCTTCTTGAGTAGTCAGCTGGAATGCTTTGACATTCTTTTTAGTAGCTCCATCGGCTGTCTTGGCTTTGTTATCTGTTGGTTTGATCAATTTAGGACATTCTGTTTTGAAATGCCCATTTTCTCCACAGTTGAAGCAGGTTATGGTTTTCCTTCTGCAGTTTTCTTCACGATGTCCTATAGTTTTGCAAAAGTTGCAGGTTACATTACATCTTCCATAATGTTTCCTTTTGCAATTCCTGCAGAAAGGCGGATTTGAGGATTGTCATGTTCCTCTTCTCTTGAAACTGTTATTATTACCCGTACGAAAGCCTTGGGTAATTTTCTGAGCCAGTTCCTTCTTCCTGTTTTCATCTCTAGTGCGTACTAGTTCGTCGGTGAGAGTATTAGCCAATTCCACAGCATCGTCAATCGTGCGAGGTCTCGCAGCTTTAACGATATTGCGGATTTCACTAATTAATCCCCAAATATAACGTGAAATGAGTACTGGTTCTGGCGAAGCCAGTGTTGGTACCACTCTAGCATATTCAAAGAATGTCGAAGTATAACCGCGACAATCTACACCCATCATGCGATGATTTAGGAACTTATTTGCCATTTGCTCTTTTTCATATTCGGGACAGAATTTTCTTTCTACAAGACCTTTAAATTCTTCCCAATTCATGGCATAAGCCCTATTTCTTCCTTTAGCTTGTAATACCGTGTTCCACCATTCTAGCGCTCCTTCCTTGAACAGATTTGATGCATACATGACCTTGTCGTCTTTGTCACATTTACTTATTGCAATCACTGCCTCGGTTTTCTCTAACCAACGTAGTGCCGCAGTCGCTCCTTCATTGCCTGCAAATTCCGTGGGTTTGCAAGCAAGAAATTCTTTGAAAGTGCAACCAGGCGTTGCAGCTTTCATTTTCTTAGGAAGCGGAGCTTGCCGTGGTTCATTATTATGATTAGTATGATTACCGCCTCCATTTACGCTATTACTGAAGTTATCTTCAGAAATACGTTTGCTAGGAACGATTTGTTGCGGTTCGATGGGATTCTTTACAGCAGCAACGATTGCTGGAATAGCATTAGCTATTCCTTGAGCAACGATATTTTCTATATCTTGCCTAGTCATATATTGGTCCCCCGGGTGTTGTTCAGATTGGTTAACCTCATTTACTGGTTCATTACCAATGTTTGCCATCTGATAATTAATATATAATTTATTAGTATCCGATAAATAACAATTATATACAAAACAATTAGACAAATTTCACAATACACATATAGTCAAAACTATCGATTTCTCGATTCCATTTTATATTTTTTTATAATATGCATCACTATACTCCAATATCTTACAAAGTTTTATTTGTAGTTATTTTACAAACTGGTTTTAATATTACTTTTACTATTACACAACCACAATTTCACCACCCCACTATCTCTCGTTATTTGTCTTCCTAAAAACGAAGCTCCCTTTCATCATACTTCCAGGCAATTTGTCCCCCTATCTCCCGGATTCTATTTCCCGCGTCCATTAACTCTTCGCCAAAATGGCGGAGTTCTGCTAAATTCTCGTTACTCATGGGTGGATTTGGTAATGGTTCTGGGTCGAACTGAGGAAGAAAGAAATAAGGACTGTTGATCAGGTTTTGGAACTGCCAATCATTTGTCCACCATTCATCTATCCCTAGAGGCTGGGTGTGGATTATAGATTCTGGAATTGATGGTTCTAAGTTTATTGGTAGTTGTGTTTCAAGAGAAGGGTATAGATTATTATTAATTGGCCTGACGACATCACAGCTCGTCAATGCCCGATCTAATTCCTCCTGAAAAGGTAACTCCTCAACCTGTCTAGAACTTTCCCCGACTTCCCTCTGGGTTTGCATAGAACCTTCTCCATATTCCATTCCTGGTGGCCTAGAATCTCCTCCCAATTCCATTTCTGTATGTTTAGAATATTCCTCAAACTGTATTCCCATCTGCCTAGACTCTTCCCCGACTTCAATCCCCTTCCCTTTGTCTAAGGGATTTTCTATTTTAGGGATTTTCCTAGTTGTAGGCTTCCTCCTACGTACACGTCTCCATCCCACAAATCTTCTCCTTTTCTTGGGTTTAGGTTTTTCTGGAGGTGGAGCATTGAATTCCACAGGTTCTTCTATGTCGGGTATATACCTATTGAAATCTCTGGAAACCTTTATTTTTACTGGATAGAGATTTAAATTCTGAAGGGCGTCAGACAAGTCACTCATGCTGTTATGCAAAATACACACAATTACTAATGTATCACAAAATTTCATAGAAAACTTTTAAATATTATTTCAAACTGGATAACCACAAAACAAATTAAAACACACGAGATTTTATTGTAATTTTATTTATTTACTGAATAAGGATTCTGGACTGTAAGTGATAAGGGTGCTAATACTTGGGTCAAATTATTTAAAGATTTACGTTAACTGCTACAGTAGCAAGCATATAAAGATCTACCCATTTCTCATCTAACTTGTCCTCCCAAGGTGTTTTACTGGTTAATTCCTGGGTTTCCTGTTTAACTTTCTTCTCTCTGGATTTCTTTATTTTCTCCTTACTTTTTCTAATAATCAGACTTCTTTTACTAGGAGAAAGTGGTTCCTCCTAGTGTGCCTTTCGCACAAATATTCCTTCGTCAGGAATTTCAGACTGATTTGCTTGGGATGAACTTCCCTTCTCGTTGAATGACCTATCTAATTTAAGATAGATGTTTGACAACTTTTGCTTACCCATACTGTACACAAATATTTAATTAATAAAACACATAATCACATAATGGAAATCAGGAAAATTAAGTATTTCTAAATACTTAATAGGCTTAAATCAGTGGCTCTGATACCACCTTTTTTTGTCACGGCCCCCGACCGGTTTGACCCGTTTCAGGAGCCGCGGGACAGAAAATCCCGTGGTATTTATTTAACAGCGGAAGTTTCTTCAGGATCTTTTTTAAAACTGAAATATTTCCCGATTATTTTATTTCACAACTCGGGATAAAACCCGGTAATTTACAATCTTGAGATTTCACGAAGAAATCTTTTATTTTACAAAACATGTTTCCTTATTTTTATACTGAGCCACTTCCTTAAGCTTGTAGTGCTTCACGGCATTTTTCCTGGATCACAACAGATCACCTGAAACATGTTTGAAAAAGGTTTTGTCAGCGGGAAATACTGAGTGAATCATTCTTTTTACTAAAACGACACTTTGTTATAAATTACAGTATTAAGAGAGATTACAATGTTTCAGATATCAACCAACTACCCACAGTATTTGTCATCGACTCGTTTCGTGACTGTGGTCATATCACTATTGAGTTCGTTCACCCAATAGTGAAGAATATCACTAATTAGGTTCGCCCACCTAAAGTGATAAAAACAGTAGTAATGTGCACAATACCCCACATACCGGCTGTAATTTGGTGACTACATATACTTAATCACTGTAATTATAACTTTGAAAATATTCATGATTTTGAAATTAAAGTTTGATAAAAAGAGAATGACTCACTTTGCAGATTTAATTTGAGCAGAGCCTAGCCTACTGATTAGCCTTGATAACCTAGTTTAAATAATAATGCACACAAACTAGGTTAGTAACTTAATACAGAATTTACGATAACTCACGAGATTAAACCCTCACATCGAATGACAAAGTGCAAGCCTTTGAACTTTGATAAAACAGGAGGCACCGTTGCATTTGTTCGTTGGTCCGAAAAGACCGACTCCATTCTAAGAATGAGTAACTGATCGCCCCAACAGAGTGGTACCTACATCTCGGGGATATTTCTAGATGGCACACTCTCTTAATGGAACCTCCAGGTTCAGACCCTTGGCACAAACGCTGCTATTACACTGAGCTGGGACGAGCTCAAGGAAACGATTGAGAAGAAATGTTGTTTTAGGACTGAAATTCAGAAGCTTGACGTGGAGTCCTGGAATTTGAGAATGGACGAACCAGAGACTCCTGAACATGTCCAGCGATCGCACGACTTGTCTAGGGTCGTCCCCTACTAAGTCATTGATGTCGTATAATATAGTGGTGTACTTGTAAGCTTTACATTGTGGTCTCGAATTGTGGCAATACAATCGCAGTATTCTCATCACTTGTGATGATTCAATCTATTGTTTATGTCCTATAACATGAGATGTTATGTGATTGATTTGTTGATAGCATGAGATGTTATGTGTTGGTATTGTTGAATGCATACGTGCACTTCACTTGCTATGACCTAACCTATGTGAAACATCTTTTAGAAGATGCCGCCAAGACGCGAAATGCGCATGCCCACCTCTGAAGCAGAACTTAAAGAGATAATTGCTACAGCTATAGCACAGCACGAGGCCCTACGCTCCGAACCCAGCAAAGGCACCTCAGAAAATAACGGTTGTTCCTACTGGCACTTTCTCAACTACAAGCCTCCGAAGTTCGACGGCACTGGGGGTGCCATAACTTTTGTAAAATGGATGGAAAGTATGGAATCCATCTTTCGAATGAGTGGCTGTACGCCAGGACAACAAGTCCCATACGTTTCTGAGTTGTTTCAAGATGGAGCTCGATTATGGTGGAATCTTCAGGTTCGAATAATGGGCCTAACTACAGCATACGCGTTAACTTGGGATGAGTTGAAAGGAATGATGCATAAGAAGTATTGCCCCCAAACGGAAACCCAGAAGTGGGAAGATGAATTTCGGAGCCTAATGATGGAAGGTCCGAAGGTGTTGGAGTACGTGCAACGACTTCATGATCTGTCACGAGTTGTTCCGTACCTGGTAAAACCAGAACTGAAGAAATTGGAACAATTCATTTGGGAACTGGCGCCTCAAGTCTTGAGCTTGATGACAGCATCTACGCCACCAACAACTATTGTTGCAAGTAAGATGGGTTTGGCACTCGTTACGGAAGCAAATAGACTAGAGAAACTTGCAAACCCTGACCAGGAAACTCAGGAAGAGTCGTCTGGAAAGAACAAAAGGAAGCTTACCGAAGATACCCGAACGAATAATGATGAACAAAGATCTATTCGAGGTTGTTTTGACTGCGGGGACAAAGGGCATTTCAAGAAAGATTGCCCTAACAACAAACAGGCCAATGATAAGATTTACTTAGAAACTAAACCAAGATGTGCTGGGTGCAAGTATCACCATGATTGTGGATGTCAGAAGCCTAGTAACGGGAGGAAAGGACACGACAAAGGAGGTTGTGGGATGAAGAGTCCCATACAAGGAGAAAACAGTAACAACGCTCTAGGTGGAAATGGGAAAGGAAATGGCCGAATGCTAGGATGCTTCCATTGTAGGGACGTTGGACATTTTAAGAGGGAATGCCCGAAGTTGAAACAAGACCGCGAAAGAAGATCCAACATCGGAGCTTGTGAGGCATGCCAGGATCCAGGTGTGATTTCTGGTACGTTCTCTAACAACCAAAACTTTTGCGTCTATTTTGCTTGATGCTGGTACCGATTATAGCTTCGTGTCATTAGAATTTAAGGATATACTTGGTTTAACCGCTAGTAAGTTAGATATTCCCTACTCAATCGAATTGGCTAATGGGAAGTTAGTAGAAGCCAATGAAGTTATCAGAGGCTGTGTGATCGAATTGGGAGAGCGTGAGTTTGCTCTGGATCTACTACCAGTCCAGTTGGGAAGCTTCGACGTGGTGGTAGGAATGGATTGGTTATCAGGCAACAAGGCTGGGATAGTTTGTCACGAAAAGGTTGTTCGTATCCCAACCGAAGATGGCGAAACAATTGTGGTTCTTGGTGAAAAGCGTGATACGCCGTTAAGAATTATCAGCTGCCAGAAAGCACGAAAGTGTTTGCAGAAAGGATGTGCTGCCTTCTTGGCACACATTGTAGGCAAGAAGGCTGCCGAGCAAAGAATCGAAGACATCCCTGTCGTGAGGGAATATCCAGAAGTCTTCCCGGAAGACTTGCCTAGACTGCCACCTCAGAGACAAGTAGAGTTTCACGTCGATTTAGTTCCAGGCACGGCACCCGTAGTCGATGCATAATAGCGACTTACATTTTCGGGGATGCAAGGATTGACAGAGAAGTGTTGGCAATGGATGAAGAAGGAAGATAACAGACCAAAAATTCCCTTTTGGGGTAATCCCATTTTTACCCATCAAAAAGAAGGATGATAATTTTCAAATAAACATCAACTACCGGGAGCTGAACAAGCTGACGATCAAGAATTGATGATCTGTTTGATCAACTGCAAGGTTCAAGTTTTTACTCAAAGATCGACTTGCGATCTGGATACCATCAGTTAAGGATACAAGAGGAAAGTATCCCGAAGACAGCCTTCAGAACTCGTTATGGACACTACGAGTTCCTTGTTATGCCATTTGGTTTGACGAACGCACCTGCAGTCTTTATGGACTTGATGAATAGAGTTTGCAAGCCGTACTTAGACAAGTTCGTGATTGTGTTTATCGACGACATCTTGATTTACTCAAGGACAAAGGCTGAACACGAGCAGCATCTTAGGACCATTTTGGAGCTGCTAAAGAAGGAACAACTGTACGCCAAATTCTCCAAGTGCGAGTTTTGGCTACGCGAAGTCCAATTCCTTGGGCACTTGGTAAATGGAGATGGAATCCACGTGGATCCCACCAAGATCGAGGCGATCAAGGATTGGGAAACGCCAAAGACGCCAACCGAGATTCGGCAATTCTTGGGTTTGGCTGGCTACTATCGAAGGTTCATCGAGGATTTTTCAAAGATCGCTCAACCATTGACGCTCCTCACGCAGAAAGATAAGACGTTTGATTGGGGAATCAAACAAGAAGAAGCATTCCAGATACTGAAGGATAAGCTCTGCAACGCGCCTATCTTAGCTTTACCGGAAGGTACTGACGATTTTGTGGTATACTGCGACGCATCGCGTCAAGGATTGGGTTGTGTGTTGATGCAACGCCAAAAGGTTATTGCTTATGCATCGCGCCAACTGAAGGTGCACGAAAAGAACTATACCACACATGATTTGGAACTTGGCGCAGTGGTTTTTGCTTTAAAGATCTGGAGACACTACCTTTATGGTACGAAGTGCACAATCTTCACAGATCACAAGAGCCTACAGCATATATTCAACCAGAAGGAGTTGAATATGAGGCAAAGACGATGGGTTGAGTTGTTAAACGATTACGACTGCGAGATAAAGTATCATCCAGGGAAGGCGAATGTGGTCGCCGATGCCCTAAGTCGAAGGGAAAGGATCAAGCCCATAAGGGTTAGGGCTCTAGAAATGATTATTCGAACCGATCTTTCCTTGCGCATTCGTGCTGCACAAAAAGAAGCCCTTAAGGAAGGAAACCGTGAAGAAGAATATCTCCGTGGGATGGAGAAGCTACTGGTACCAAACAAGGAAGGAACGTTATGTTTTGAGAAAAGGATTTGGGTTCCTTTGTTTGGAGATTTAAGGAAAGTTATTTTTGACGAAGCTCACAAGTCGCGGTACTCTATCCACCCTGGATCGGATAAGATGTACCAAGATCTCAAAGATTATTATTGGTGGCCTAGGATGAAAGGCGATGTTGCTGTCTACGTGAGCAAATGTTTAACGTGCGCTAAGGTTAAGGCGGAATACCAGAAGCCTTCAGGGCTGCTGCAACAACCTGAGATTCCCAAGTGGAAATGGGAACAAATCTCAATGGATTTTGTTACAAAATTGCCAAGAACGCCAAGAGGCCATGATATGATTTGGGTAATAGTTGACCGCCTAACAAAATCCGCACACTTTCTGCCAATCAAAGAGAAAGACAGCACTAGTAACTTGCGGAAATTTACATGAGAGAGATCGTCGCACGTCATGGAGTGCCTCTCTCGATCATCTCTGATAGAGACGGAAGGTTTGTGTCAAGAATATGGCAATCCTTCCAAGAAGCCTTTGGCTCACAATTAAATCTGAGCACTGCGTTTCATCCGCAAACTGACGGCCAGAGCGAGCGAACGATACAAAACTTGGAAGACATGCTGAGAGCGTGTGTTATGGATTGGGCGGTAGCTGGGACAAACATTTACCTTTGGTCGAATATTCTTACAACAACAGCTACCACACCAGTATTGGTGTCGCGCCATTTGAAGCCCTTTACGAACGCAAGTGCCGATCACCCCTCTGTTGGTCTGACGCAGGTGATAGGCAGCTTGCTGGTCCCGAGATCGTCCAAGAGACGACAGACAAGATTGCGCAAATTCTTAAACGCATCGAAGCAGCTCGCCACAGACAAAAGGCCTATGCGGATCCAAACCGAAAACATGTGGATTTTCAAGTTGGAGAAATGGTGTTATTGAAAGTTTCACCCTGGAAGGGGGTGGCACGCTTTGGGAAGCGTGGGAAGTTAAATCCACGCTACATTGGTCCTTTCAGAATTCTGGACAAAATAGGACAAGTAGCATACAAGTTGGACCTACCTGCTGAACTGAATGGCGTTCACGATACATTTCATGTATCCAATCTAAAGAAAAGTCCAACTCAAGTTGACGTTGCCATTCCCATCGACGAGATTCATGTTAACGACACGCTCCACTTCGTTTAAGAACCTGTCGAGGTCGCAGATTGGAAAGTTAACAAGACCCGCCGGAGCAGTGTCAAACTCGTCAAAGTGCGTTGGAATGCCAGGCATGGTCCTGAGTTCACCTGGGAGCGTGAGGACCGGATGAAAGAGAAATACCCCCACCTTTTTCCTAAGAACCCTGCTTCTACAAGCAGAACTTAAATTTCGGGACGAAATTTATTTAACGGGGGGAGAATGTGACAACCCGCATTAAACCAGGTATCCGTACGACTTAATTAATGATTAATTACTGCTTAATTACTGTGCTTGTTTGAACTAGCTGATGAACTGCTACTTGATATCTGATACATGTACATACCTGCATCATACGTTACATATCGTCACTACATTATTTACATACGGCACCTTAGTGACAAACATGATGCACAAAAAGCACAGTAGCACAATACACGGATAACCTACTGAACATGCTGATAAAGCCAGCATCAGGCAGGCACTGCCTCTAAGGCCTGTTAAGAGCCTAAAATATTCTGCTACACTAATGGTGAGTGTAGGGATACAAGAGTTGTAGAACTGCGTCTCTAGGAATAAGATACAATGACTGGATGTGCCTAAAACGTACTTTAAGTACAAAACACAGCACTTTAATAAATAATCCAGCTTCTAGCTGACTAGTAAAGTGCCAAAACATGGGGAAAATACTACTGGACACTTTCTAAAGTGTTGGAAACAAGATGTGTCACTAAAAATAATATAACGACACTTTAAAGCTTTATTAAGCACTTTAACGGATTACTATCCAACCGAACAACCGGACTATACCCGGAACATGAAAATATTATTATTTTCACTATTTGTCTTTTTCTGAGCTAGTTAGGGTCCCTGATTACCCTAACACCCGTTGTAACACGCTACACTTTAGTAACTAAGTTAAACACTTAACTTAACCTAGTTACCTAACTAATGTGCCTAACCAACTAGTTTGTTTCGAACTAAACCCCCCCCCCCCCCCCCCATCCTAACCGTCCCCAACCATGGGAGACACACTTGGTACTTGCAAGATTTGCTAAATCCCCCATGTTTAATATCTACATGACACTAAACCCTTTGGATAATAACTCAATGTTTGGTCTATAAGTTAACACTTAAACACATTTAATCTTTATCACCTCACAAACTCACCAACACATCTCTCTCTCTTGCTCTTGAACTCTCGGCCGAACACCCCTCCTTCACCCACCCATTTTCGAGTTTGATCATTATCATTCCAAGCATATACAAACATCAAGGGTCACGTATTAGGAGGTTTGGAGCAAACGGAACGCGAAGGACCTCTCCACTTTGCTTTTATCCACGCCATTTTCGCCAAGAATCTTCCCTAGCCTTGAGCTAGAGGTATAACACTTACAACTCATTTTTGAACCTATCTAAAGTGGTTAAAAGGAATTATGTCGGTTAAATCTCGTTAAAATGCAAGATGATGCACTAAAGTTTACTAAAAATACTTGAAATGGTGGTTAATAGCATATGGAATGTGTAAAAATTGTAGTATTTGAAATAAGTGGTTATTTAGACCCGATCTATGTTGTGGTAGCTCGGATCACCATTTAACCCGGTTTAGTAAGATCATGGATCTTAACATAAGCTCGTTTTTGAATGATACAAGGGTTAAAAGGTGAAACTCTACCACACACGAAGCATGAACTTGTGTAAAAATGCTTTACTTGTGTAAACATGTTTTAACTTGTACAAAGGTGTTTAAAACTAGTAGATCTACGTATCTACACCCGGTATTTTCAAAGGACCACATATCAAGGGAACCATGTATTTTGAAAGATGGATCTTACAATAATAAGCATATTTTATAAACCACAAGTGTGTAAACACTTGTGAAATGAAAAGATCCGACAAAGAACTAGTTTTGTCAAATGTTACTAGAAGTTGTAAGGATGGATTTTCTCTAAAAACGAGGTTTTTACGAAATCGAATTATTTACACAAAAGATCCATTAAAAGAAAAGAGACTTACCACATATTTTTAGACAAACCACAAGTTCGTATAATTTTGCGATTATGTCTATCTTTGACTAGTCAAAATGTTGAAAAGTTGTTTGATAATGTTGAGAACATTGATTGATTGATTTGTTAAAAGAAAATGATACGCTTGAAAGCGTGGCCACCTCCAGTTACAGAGGAAACTCTGGCGAAATTTTCCTAAAAACCTAACACTTAGAACTATTTACACTACAAGTGTTAGAATCATTTTTGACATGTTTTCGAAACATAAATTTCGCCATGACTTTATTTACTAATATTCGGAGGTGGGATTTTCACAAAATGTTAACGTGATAAATATATATTTTCACACACTGTTTATGATTATTTTGTGAAATACATAAATATTATTTTTAGAGTAAAAATAATATTTACGAACGTTAACGAATCCAAAATAATACGAACGCTTTCACCGTAAATATATAAGTTACATCGGTAAGTAAATTACCACGCAATTGTTAAAACGTAACTTACGCACTTACGGAAATATTTATAAACGCGTATTTTAACAACGTATTATTGGAAAAGATTATGTGAAATGAAAATATAATATTTTTGAGAAAAATACTTATATTTTGGGATTGGAAATATATATATGTATATATTAAGTGAGACTTAATAAGTTGCGAACGCACATGTATCAATTCCCCATTCTTGGGAAGGAGATTAACTACCAAGTATATACAGAACGTAAACACGAAATAGTTGTCTAACTATTTCCCAAAGATTTAACTAAAGCTAAGGCACGGCCGTCCGTCTAATAGAATTAGCACTTGTAGGTCGTCGCACAGCTTTCTGATTTGGAGTACTTGGTAGAGACGCATTCACTGTGAGTTCATGTCCCCCTTTTCTCTAACTGTTTTCAGTTTTCCTAACTGCGGGGGTGAAATACATGTTACTTTGTTTACAAGTACTTTATATACGGTATGGTTAGCGTAAGGAGGTGTTTTATTCCGATCATGTGAGTGGGTAGGAGCAATATGAGGCCATTAGTCCTCATGTCGGGACCGAGGGACAGGAGCGGTAGATCTATCTGGGTGTAGCGAGCCCAGCCCCAGGCCAAACTAGAAACGGACCTTGGGGTGACTTTGTCCACATACTAATGCCGTGGCGAAATCTGCTAGGTTTGAGTCTCCCTATTTGCACTTCACATATATCCGTGGCCTTGCAAACCATTGGTGATCACAAGTCCCCTTATTGGCTACATACCACGACTATTTTTATACTCACAAGTGTTTTACATACTCACTTACACATGAACTCGCTCAACATTATTGTTGATTTTTCAACTTACATGTATTTCAGGAAATTAACGAGATCTGGCACGGTATGGCATGTTTTCCGCTGCACTAGTTTCCTAGGTCATCCGGGGTTTAGGGGATGTGTCGCTTTCCTGGACAAGACACAGTCCTTAAACCATGTTTATGTTATGTTTCAAGTTTGTAATGTCTGTTGAACAAAGTTATGGTTGTTAGGGTATGTTCCCGTTAAAACAATGGTACTGTATTTGGTTTTCAAAACTTAATGGATGATCTTGCATGTTTTTAACTCATATAGCTTTGTTATGATTAAGCTATGGTATTAAGAAGTCACACCAAATTAACCACGCTTCCGCAAAAGCCAGGGTGTGACAAATACAGCTAACTCATATCCTGAATCAGTTGATATTTGTGTGAAAATTTAAGTGGATCAGTATATTGGCAATCTAAGTGAATTGTTTAATTCTTAATGTGTAACTAAGCTCAACGGTACTTGTGACTTGTCAAAATCTGATATGATCCTCTTACACAAAACTCACAAAAATAATGTTTGTAAATATTTCTTTATTGCATTTCATTTTATTCAAAAATCCAAAAAGATTTTTAGTGTGTTTTAGCATAAACTTTTGAAAAAATCAAAAAGATTTTCGACAACTGATGTTGGAAAGCTGATTTTCAAAGTTCCGAGTGCTAAACATGATGACATGGTTGTGAGGAGGAGTGTGTCTTAATTGTCAAAATATGTTTTTAAATCAACAAGTGGTTCATCATGTATATGTGATCTGAGGGAGAGTGATTGTTGATGCATATGAGAGTTGTTAATGATGCATTCAAATTGTTAAATTTGTGAAATTTATTTCTGGGTTAAGAATGTGCAGGTATAGCCAGGTTTCAATCTTGAACCTGAAGACAGAGTGCCAGGTTCCGATACCTGAGGACTATGTGATTTCAACAAGCCAGACTACGATCCTAGCATATCGAAAGGGGGAGTCTGAAGACATCCAAGAAGAGATTGATCGTGAGGAGTCTGTTGATGCTGAAGAGAAGAAGGAGATAAAGTTTTGAGGATGCTTACACTGTGAGACACTTCAAAGAGTTCGAGAGGACTGATAAAGACTGAAGATGCGAAGACTCGACACTTAAGACTCGTCAACATCTGAGGGGGAGTCTGTTAGTGCATACATCTGTCGACTTCGTCTTATATCGAGTCTGGATTGCGTGCCTGAAAGTTTGAAGCATGACCCTTTGAAAATGGCATGACCCTTTGAAAGTGGCGTGACCGTTTGAATATGTCGTGACCGTTTGAAAGTGTCGTGACCGTTTGAAGGGTGGCATGTCACCTTCAAACGGTCAGGGGTCTCTTCCTATAAATAGGCTTCAAACTTTCATCATTTGTAAGTTTCCGGCTAGAGCAACGAAGTGCTGCCGAAGTGTTGTCAGGTTGTAAAACGTTATAGAATCAATAATACAACAGTTTTAAGCGTGAATCTTGCTGAATTGAACTCTACACGTCTGTTTCCGCCTTTCGTTTAGAGATAAACTCTTCTGATCGACTCGTTCGGGTCAGAAAACGATCCTACAATATGGAAGGAAGTGTGGAACGCCAGTTTGTTGGGCGGAAGTTGGAGAAACCCAACTATCAGGACCTGATATAGTCCTTGAGACGATAGATAAGATTGTTCAAATCCGTGATCGTCTCAAAGCTGCCAGGGATAGGCAGAAAAGCTACGCAGATAAAAGGCGTAAACCTCTGAAATTCGAGGTAGGTGATAAAATGCTACTCAAAGTATCACCTTGGAAGGGAGTGATGCGATTTGGCAAGAAGGCCAAGCTGAGCCCAAGATACATAGGACCATTCGAGATCATCGAATGTGTCAGAACTGTAGCCTACAAACTAAATTTACCTGAAGAGCTTAGCGGAATTCATAATGTATTCCACATTTGCAATTTAAAGAAATGTCTAGCCGATGAATCGCTAGCAATGTCGCATAAGGACGTACAGATTGACGAAAGTTTAAAGTTTGTTGAAAAACCTTTGTCGATCAAGGATCGACAGGTCAAGAAGCTTCGAAGAAAGAACGTGACAATTGTAAACGTGAAATGGGATGCCCGTAGAGGCCCAGAGTATACGTGGGAAGTCGAATCCATGATAAAATAGAAATACCCTCATTTATTTCAGTAAATCTCGAGGTCGAGATTTCTTTTAAGGGGGTGAGGATGTAACACCTCGCCAAATCATGACCAACAAAATGAAGACACGTGTCAACATATGAAGCCTATTCTTTTAAATAACCTTTTACGATGTACATATTCCTTAATGAATAAAAATTTCGGACACAAGAAGCCGTTTGTGCTAAAAATCAAAAGTTTACGAAACACAGGGGTTAAAAGTGTCAACATATTAATTCTTACCTCTGAGTGGCCTTTTAACGATCCCGAGACCTTGTAATATTTTATTATACTCTCAAAAACGAAGGATATTGAATACGTGAAGTTTTGATACAAATAAGTACATATCGGGTGATCTCGTAACTAACCGGGAGCTTAACGGTGTTCGTTTTAGGACCCAAAACTCTTAAAAGTTAACTATGGGGGTCACAAGTGCAACAAAGGAAGGTTAATTATATAACATTTTAAAAGAGAAAGTCGGTGGCTTTTGCCACCGACAATCTCGCCACCGACAATCACTCTAATTTTGTCTTATATATACATTCATAGTGCCATCTGTGTTTCGTTTGTGCTTATATAACATTGCTCCTCCTTTGCCACGTCTCTTTCACTTTATACGTGTTCTTTCCCCTCCCTACATTCTTTTCCTTTTCACATACACATTGCAGAGAATAAGAATGAAAAGAGAGGATCCGAGAGAAAGAGACGACCGCTTACTTCACCCTCATCTTCTGTTCCGTTAGTTGCAACGTGGTGTGCGTTGATTACTTTGCGAGACTCACCAACAAAAAGAACTTCAGAAGACAAGATTTGCGATGGTTTTCCCTATCTAATTGTTCGCTTTATGAGGAGATACGGTAACTCATTAACCTAAACCCTAGATTTTTAAATTTTTCTTTGTAAAACATGATTGTTAAGTTATATGTCTACCTACTTGGATTAATTTCATTTTCAATTTGATCAGTTTGCGACTAGGGTTGAGATTTTAAGTTTTGTTTTGCATTGCATTGCATTGACTCAATGCTGAATTAGTTGTTATAGTATTAGCTAGAATGGTTATTACAGCTAAACACTCACATTTGTAGAAGATTATATGTTGATTACTTACACACTAAGTGAAAGAAAGAAGTTCTTTAGACCATGGCTGATCAATTGAAGGTTTGATTTAAATAATATCATGATACTCAAAATTAGAAAGTTAATAATAGTGTTTATATTGTTTTTAACAATTTTACTTTGTAATTATTGGAGAGATTCTCATTTATATGGGGTTTTTTAATCCTTTTTTACTAAATTTTCACATCTAGGATTATTGTATCTGGGATTGATATAAACTCTGTTTAAACTTTAGCATTGAATTGGTTTTTATAATTATAATTTCTTTATATGTTATCTATCACTGTTCTTACTTCTTTAATATGCTTTGAATTCAATTTGAGTTGATATCTTGACTTTTATTCAATTTTGACACATGGGTGTTAAAATCCCCTCTGGCTACTTTATACTTATTTTACTCTAGATTTACTTTATATTAATGTTTAAAACATTTTAATGTCTTCCACCATTTTTTTAGGCTACAGTCGGATGATATGATTTGGTGGATAGTCGCAACATAATGCAACAAGAAAAAGAAATTAGCTTGACGCCTTGACGGTAACTTTTGTTTTCCTTTATTTTTTTACCTTATGTGATGGAATCATGTATTTATACCTTGAACATGAAACCAAAGCCATGAAGACCATGCATCAGAATCACTTACTGGCTACTACAAAACTGGAACTAAAAGTAATTATACAAATTTTTTTATTAAACGATTGTCCGTACTTTTATCAATTGATACAAAAGAAAATAAATATCTTGCTTGCACATGGAAGCTGCATTTGTTTGTTTGATCTCTTTAGTTTCTTAATCACATGAACTATTGTCACCGGCTATAGGTGGCAAAATGCAAATGCTATGTAATTATGTAAACGCTCACTACTCTTAAATGTTCCCCAACACACACTATACGATACTTCATATAAATTTGAATGCCTTTGTGTAGGTCTGGGCAGAGTTGAGGTTTTTTGTTGTTGGCACGTATGGTCATGTGATTGACTTTGCTTTCACTTGGCAGCTGGTGAGTATGCAGCCACGGCGGATTATTCTCTGTGTTTGAAAATGAGATGGTCATGTGAATGACTTTGCTTTTACATGGCAACTGGTTAGTGTCAGATCTATCCACTTTAACTCATATGTGGCCATATGTTTGTAATTTGTAAAAAATTCATTGTCATTGATTGTCCTTGATTTTTATTAGAAGTGGCTATGA
This sequence comes from Helianthus tuberosus, assembly GCA_030545235.1. Lineage (NCBI taxonomy): Eukaryota > Viridiplantae > Streptophyta > Magnoliopsida > Asterales > Asteraceae > Helianthus > Helianthus tuberosus. Next base: position 211,915,253 of record CM060423.1, read on the forward strand.
TGATGAGTTTAAATTTGAGCAAAGATGAGACTTTTGTGTGTCCTGGCTAGGCAACCGAGATGGTCATGAGATTGACTTTGCTTTCACGTGGCAACCAGTCAGTGTGCAGCCATGACATATCTATTTTCTTTCTTTGATTGTTTACATATATGAGCCTTATTATTCTTTCATCGTGTTTTTTAATCATTCATCGTTACACAATATTACTAAGTTTGATTTCTGATCAATGATGGATGCTTGCGAGTTTTGATCGCTCAATGAATACAACGATGTATGATAATCAACTTTTAAGCTCCGTAACTGTACTGACCAGCAACATTCTTGCAAGTATGTCAGAAGAAGATAGAAATGTCAGCATAATTGTTTTTGATGTTGCATCTTGAATCTCCGTTTTTTTAACTGCTTCAATATATAGTTTACATTAGACTTTTAGAAACTGGACTCCGTCCACTACAAGAAGAGTCAACTTACTACACTTTTTGTAAACTCAACTCTGTCCTTTTCAAGAAAAATCAACTTATCACAGAATTGCTACTATGATAAGTTACAGGAGCTTAGGGAGAACATGCTTACACTTTATGGTGAGAGACATGTTTAAAACTTATCGCAAACTTCAATGATGATTATATTTTATACACTTCGATGAACATTTGTAGTCTACATGACTCTTGCTTCAAAGTATAGCTACATGTCATTTAGAGACGGTGAAACACGTCAAGCCAAAAGAAACTAAAAGAAACAAAAGTCGAGAATAACCTGTTAAGAAGAGACTATTCATAGAGCCTTAGAAAGAGCAAGTAATAGTATTTACGAGCGCTTCTGCACTTACCGTCTTATCTCGCTCTCTACGGTTGGTTCTTTAGAGATCACATGTGCATGTACCGAGTAGTTCATTTTCCTGGTTTCGCGCCGCAACACGCGCGGGTGTAATCCTAGTTAAACTTAAAATGGACCAGGGACTGAAAATGCAACGTTTGCAAACTTTTTACCGGATTTAGAGGTTGTCGCGGGCCGCGAGAAAGGTGCCAGCGACATTTTTCTGGACAGCTGCATGTTGCAACTCTTACACCGCCATTGCATGGCATCTGAGCGATACCAGGGGCTTGTAAACGGTTTTTACTGCCACCATAACACCTGGAATCATCTGGTTAACTCCCTAAACAGCTAGAATGATCTTAGCAACCATCAAACTCCTATAAATAGCTCCACATTTTGAACACTTGAACTTGCACTTTCATTTTCACTTCACAACTCACTCTCTGAAGCATCCTGGTGTTCTATGAAGCTTTCTCTTGTTGAATTTTCATGCTAAGGACTATTGTAAGTGTTCTTAGCCTCCTTAGTTAAGGTTTTATTAGCTTAATGACCGAAAGTCAAAGATATCGTAATGATGCTTTGACTTTGTGATTAATCACTAACGGTCCAGCCATTATTCGAATTGAAAGTGGCTATGTGTTGGTAATTAAGTAGGTGATAAACCCTTAAAAGGGCACCTTCTAATTATCACGTTATCTTGGTAAATTGTCGGGTCAAACTACTTAACAGAAAAGTCAAACGAGTCAGTTTTTGCAAAATAAATCACAACTGATAATGTAGAAGCTATAAATTACATTTTATCACTTAAACAGCTTGGTAAATAATATAAGAACATGTTTAGGCATGTTCAACCCGACAGTTCTGAATATTAGGCTCGGTTAGCAACCGAAAGTCGCAAAAGTAGACTTTTGCTTTGACTCTCAGTTCTGACCCGAATTAGCTTAGTTTAGATATGCCATAGGGTTCCTTTAGGACCATATTATATGTTAGTATAACCCTATGAGGTCATACTACATGGTCCCTTAGAAATCTTAATTCATTGCATGTTTCGGTAATTGACGATAATACCCTTTTTGTTAATAAAATGAGTTTAACATATGATTTGCATACCAAACCTTTTCCTACTGATATCATATGTTAAATAAAATATTTTAAGCTTTAGAAACTGATCAAAACTTCAGAATTTTATAAACATCTTAAATACCGTCAATTACCGACTTTTACACTAATTAGGCGCATAGTATGGTTTAAAACCATATTTAACACCTACGACTTGTTACCTACTGATTTTATAAATAAATTTTATACTTTAACAGTAAGTATAAATCTTGAACTTAGATTTCTAAATTTAACCTTAAAAGCATATGTGAAATGACCAAAATGCCCCTACGGTGCATAGTTTTGCCATAAATGATTAAACACACATATGTATGATATCTTGCTGATATAACAACATAAAATAAATGTTTTTACTGAACATTTTAGACCAGAATCTCAGTTTGCTATTGAACCTCTTTTATAAACTTTAAAATGACTAAAATACCCCTACGGGGCCTAAATTAGTTTTTAAATTCGTTTTGGGCATAATAGTAGATATCCTACTGATATCATGTCATATTTAAAGCATATTAACTTGTGGAACTTATACATGACTCATCCGGTTACCCGTTAAGCATATACGCGTTTGGTACAGTTTATGTAACTAGTTTACATAAATTAGTCGAAACGGGTCAAACATTATCATTTTTACTTCAAAATCTAGAATGTATTTAGTCTACCCATTTTATACAAGTCTCCATACTTGTCGGGTCTAAATTACATTCCAATCCGGTCATCGCTTAATCTTGAGTTTTGTACCGTAAACCTTTCTTTAAAACTAACCGGTCTAAGTTAAAACTTAAATAAGACCCGTTAGGAATCTAATAGGATTATTAAAACCTTCATTCCAGATTAGGAGCCCCACTAAAAGCTACTTACACTTGCTGATTAGAATATACGACTGAGAATAAATTACATTTTAGCTCAGGTAAATACTTTTAACTTATTTTCCCTTATACGGGCTTGGGATACGGTAAATTATTACCGCTTGGTCGGGTATTGAATATTTAATCGATTAGTGGTTGAATCATAGAGATAACCTGTTTTAATCTGTTTTGTTTGATACATAGCCTTTGGGGGGTTAATGACCGTGTCCTGGATATCCTCGGCTCATTCATTAGAAATGGCCACGACTTAAGCACGGGGTGTAGGCATACACCTGACAATTGTGTATGTAAAACGGTATCTCACTCGTGAGGAAACTTCTTGTGGGCCTATACTAGTGGTGTGTCTATTAATCTTGTCTCGGCTCTTCTAACCGGGCCCTGAACGGACGACAAACATATAAATCTGTATACAAGATTATTTTTAAATAATTGTCCCAAGTTATAAAAGATTTTATGCCTTGTGCATCCAAACCAATTTTTATAAACACTTTCAAAAAGAGTCAGTTAATTGTATTTACCAGTGTAAACTGACGTATTTTCAAAAAGATTAAGTGCAGGTACTACACGAAACGGGCTGGAACTCCTGAGTATTTATCAAAGAGTCTTGCAAGCTTTTAGTACTTAAAGTCTGTTGAACAATATTTACTTTCTGTTTTAGATCCGCCCGTGGATCCACTTACAACCGTTGTGTAATAATTTATTATACTTTCAATTCGATTTGTATTATTGTTACTTTATACTTCCGCTGTGCATTAAAATGTGATTATTTGACTATGATGATATCAACTACGTCACGATACTCCCCACCAGGCCCACCGGTAATACGTGGAAATTTCTGGGTGTGACACTATGGAAGCATGTATTCGAAAGATTTGACGAAGGAGACTTTAAATGAATACATAACAGCATCAAATGGGATTCAGTGGAAGGGTGCCCTCGAAGTCACTGGATGGAAATGCCCCACGTAGGGCTTCTCGTAGCGCAAAGGTATAATATTGTCCTCCACGTGCTAAGCATCGAAGGGAGCTCTACCTTCTTCCCATTAACGGATGCCCCACTAGATCCACGACCTCAAGCGATAACACTCGTACATGTTTACAGGGGACACTTCATGCATGCTAAGTTGGAAAGAGACTACCCCATGCCTACACTGGCCCCATTGTGGTCGACACATCGAACAATAGCTGCGAAATGGTGGGAAGAAATGTATCGACCGCGGTTACAACATGTCACACCCCGATATTTCCATGTATTACCGGTGGGCCCGGTGGGGAGTATTGTGATGTAGTTGATATCATCATAGACAATTAATCACAGTTTAATGCATAGTGGAAGTCTAAAATAATAATTACAAACCGAATTGAAAGTATAATAAAATATTACACAACGGTTGTAAGTGGATCCACAGGCGGATCTAAAACAGAAAGTAAATTTTGTTCAACAGACTTTAAGTATTAAAAGCTTGCAAGACTCTATATTTTATACTCAGGAGTTCCAGCCCATTTCGTGTAGTACCTGCACTTAATCTTTTTGAAAAATACGTCAGTTTACACTGGTAAATACAATTAACTGACTCTTTTGAAAAGTGTTTATAAAATTGGTTTGGGTGCACAAGGCATAAAATCTTTTATAACTTGGGACAATTATTAAAAATAATCTTGTATACAGATTTATATGTTTGTCGTCCGTTCAGGGCCCGGTTAGAAGAGCCAGGACAAGATTAATAGACAGTTAGACACACCACTGTTGTGGGTGATTTTCTGTTTACATATCCTGAATGATATTCTGACTATGTTTCTGTTATTGTGATCAGGATACTGGATCGGGATATTGGTAACATCCTAATACGGTATCCTGGTAGTGACTAATTAATTCACGTGCAGATTAATGAAGCAAGTCTATAACGTTCGAGTGGACTTCTTCTCCTTAAGACTCGGGCTAATCTGTTGGAATAAGAACGTTGAAGCCAGAAGACGCGGATTATAACGTTAACAAAGGGAATATTCGTTTTATCCCGGATTAGTAGGCTAGTTAGTTACTATCGTTTTACTATTAATAGGATTGATCGGATCAGATAAGGACACACAATTCATCATACACTCTTACTCTCTACTAGTTGCAATCACAACACACTCACACTTGTATTCAAATCGCATTGTAACACCTAGTTGATCAGTATCATATCCTGCACTGTATCCTGAAGTTTGCAGTAATAAGAAGAACAAGGCAGCTGCGATTGTCAGCTCCCGAGGTTTTATGCTGGCGATCTAGATTGATCAAGGGCTTTCCTCGTACATCTCGTGTCACCCTTTACTTTCTGCTTATTGTTTGATCACAGATATAGCTTGATATCCTGAGCTATATCCTGCAAACTGTCTTTTGTTAACAACTTAATCAGCACATTTTTCACAAACACTTCTAGCACACTACCTCACTTAACTAATTTGATCACTAAATTGCTTCGGTAATTTTTTACCAAAACAATTTGGCACCCACCGTGGGGCAAGTGGTGCTATTTCTACTAAAATTTTTTGGAAAATCATTACTTGGTTTTCTGTTTTCAAAACTTTTTGCTACACTATTTTCAATGGGCTGAAGATCAAACATGAGCACCTCTACCGTGTCTGCTACAACATCTGTAACAATTGGTTCGGTGCTTCCACCGCCTCCTCCAAGGACGCAAGCCTCTTCACAGCCTCAGGATATTATCCCCACTCGGAATGTTGAGGGATCTGGCCCTGTTTTGGCCTCTAATGATTAAATTCTAACTTTATTTGGTAGTATACATGATCAGATAAGGCAACAGCAGGAGACCAACCAAATGCTGATGAGAGAGATACAACTCTTGAAATCCAGCTCGAGCAGGCCTGCTGAGGATATTTGTCATTCCCTTGCTACCCAGAGCTTTGAACTTCAGTTCGGCCGTATATACTGAGGATAACAGGGGGAATATTGTGCCTAGCCATTCCCAAAGTCATACTCCTGAGATACCCTCTTCGGTTAGGGTGTCAGCTGTGAGAAGTTCAGGATATGCTCCAGGATATGGCCAGAATCCTCAGACTGGTAACGTGTCTAATAATACTAATACTCTTGCTACTAATGGTATTGGATCTTTGCAGGATGCAGGTACGACATCAGCACTTTCCAGGGAGCTTCAGAAGTTAAAGGATATGATATCTAGTGTACCTGGGGTAGTACAGCCGATTCCAGAAGTGTCCCAGGATAGCCACAGGATATCTCGGTTTGCATATCGTATATGTGATGCTGAAATCCCAAAAAGATTTCAAACCCCCAACATGATGCTCTATGACGGAATCACGGATCCTAAAGAGCATATTGCCCAGCATAGGGAAAGGATGGAAATTAACCCTATCCCTCCAAATCTCAAGGAAGCATGCCTCTGCAAGGGTTTTGGTTCTACCTTAACAGGATCTGCCTTAAAATGGCTCTTAAACGTTCCTCCTCATTCGATTACATCATTTGCTCACTTAGTCAATTTACTTAATAGTCAATTTTCTTGCAGTCGAACTTTTGGAAAACTAACCAGTGATCTCTACAGGATAACTCAAGGACCTCAGGAATCCTTAAGGGATTATGTGAACAAGTTTAGCCGGGAATCCTTGTTAGGGGAGGATTTTCCAATGATCAGTGATCCTCAATTACTGCCGGGCTTAGGGATCCTCAGTTCTGTGTGAATTAGTGATCCTCAGGAATTATTGTAGGATCATGGATCATCATAGTGATCCTTACACTAATGATTGTCTGCTTTGAATATGATTTTGTTTTGCAGGAGTACGAGCTTGGACTTGGTCTTGGCGATATTCCTGGAGCATATTCCCTATTTATTCCGCACGTGCTTGACTAATATGGACGTTATGGAGTTCGTGGGAGACTTGCATGAAATGCGGATAGTTAGTTACTTTAGATATTTTCTAAATTTAAAAGGGGATAACGAGCTAAATTAGAACACTTGGCTATTTTTAGCTTAACACACACACTCGTAACTGCTCTCATCAGCTCTCGATAGTTTACTTGGCGATTGCACACTTTTTTGCACGTTACACCATAGTGATCCTTGTAACTAGCTCGCTATTATCCAAAGTTGTAATACATTTTCTGTTTAATCTGAGTCAGTGATCGGTAGTTTCCATCACCCGAGGTTTTTTATGCCGGAGATCAACTCTTGATCAAGGGCTTTTTCCTCGTATAAATCATTGTGTCACTTGTCCATTACATTTCTGAGTGATCCTTCATATTGTTCATTGATTCAAGCATCACACCTCACTACAGAAAGTTTGGTTGCATTATCTTAGCTTGATTTTAGACCAAAACAGTTTGGCGCCCATCGTGGGGCAATTGGTGCTTCGTTCCTAAGAAGATTCATATTTTTGTAGTCATTTCGGTTCATTACAACCAAGCAGATGGCTTCCTCAGCGAAGAACACTTCAAGTTCAATGCCGGCAATTAGTTCTTCACAAGGCGTTCCACCTTTGCCTCCACCACCTTCTGGATCCCAGAAGAATGCTAAAAATGCTGCGAAGAGACAAACCCCCAATTTCCCAAAACTACCAACTTCTTCTGTTTCCTCTAATCCAACTACTAATGATCTTTTTACTCTGATTTTGCAGATGAGAGATCGTATGCAAGAGCAGGATAAAACTAACGAAATGATCCTCAGAGAGATAGGTGATATCAAAAATCAGAAGAAATTGGTGGAGGATCATTCCCCACTGATGCCCAGGTCACTGAATTTCGACACTCCGGCCATAACTTCCCAGCATTCAGTAGCTCCGGACGTGCAATACTTGGGTGAATTACCAGGAAGACGTTATGGAACAACAACAATGATTCAGGCTCTAGGATCTTACTTTCAACCTTACGGAGCCTCTGTCCAGCATCAGGGATCCTTCGTCAGCTCAGGAGGATATTTGGGAATGCACTCGGTCCAGGGATCCACTATGGTTCCAGGATCCTCTCAGGTCCAAGGATCCTCCATGGTTCCAGGATCCTCTCAGGTCCAAGGATCCTCCATGGTTCAAGGATCCTCATCTCAGCCTCAAGGATCCTTCCAGGTGCAAGGATCCTCTCAGCATCATGGATCAAACATCTTTCAGGATCGAGGATCCTTAAGGAGTATGCAGCCTCCAAGTTCGGATGTTCATCAAGGAGACTTCATACCAATGCAGACCATTGCTTCATCTGGTCCTTCGACCATACCGGAGTCCCATCAATATGGATTCACATCTGGAGTTCCAAACATGAATCCTCTAGGAGGTAACACTTTCAATAAATCTTATAACATTAGCCATGGCTCCATGCAGGATACACGAATCAATCAAGCTATGGCTAGGGAACTACAGAAGCTTAAGGATATGATATCCAGCGTTCCAGGAGTGGTCAAGCCCATTCCTGAGATCGCAGACGGTATCCATAGGATATCTCGTTTTGCACCACCTCTATGTGATGCTGAGATACCCAAAAGATTCCAGATACCATCCATGAAGCTGTATGACGGTTCAACGGATCCAGAGGAGCATGTAGCTCAATACAGGGAGAGGATGGAGATCAATCCAATTCCCGAGAGGTTAAAAGAAGCATGTCTATGCAAGGGATTTGGATCCACACTCACAGGATCTGCTCTTAAATGGCTGCTAAGTCTTCCCCCTTACTCTATTACTTCATTTGCTAATCTAGTTAATCTGTTTAATAGTCAATTCTCTTGTAGTAGAAAATTTGAACGTTTAACTAGTGATCTTTATAGGGTAACACAAGGTCAAAATGAACCACTTAGAGATTACATCACTAAGTTTAGTAAAGAATCCTTAGATATCCCTAATCTGGATATAGCTACGGCTGTAGAAGCCTTTAAAATGGGTTTGCTTAGGGATTCATTATTCTATGATGATCTTGTCATGACCCCTTGCAGGAACCTTGATGAAGTAAGAACCAGGGCCCTTAGATTCATCCGATTGGAGGATGATAAAAGGATCCAGGAAAGACTGACAGGATCCTCAAAGCAGGATAAGCAAGGATCCTACTTCAAGAATAATAAATTCAAGTCATACAACAAATCTGATAACCAGAACGTGCATGCAGTGGAACAGGAAGAGGATGATGAGGATTATCCTCCCATTTCTGAATACTATTTTTCTGTTAATAACAATGAACTAATTCTTGCAATGCAGAATTTAGGTGAGAAAGCTAGGTGGCCAAGAAAAAGTGATAAACCAGCTGCTGTTATGGGTGAAATTCTGAGCCCATATCCTGGAAAATATCTTGATTTATATCTTGGTTATATAGTATCTGTTTACATCCGGGATGCTGGTTCAGGATATTGGTAACATCCTGAATGGTATCCTCAGGATTACTAACGGATTATGTGCAGGTACGTGGGTTAGAAGCTAGCAACGTTCACAAGGACTCATTCCGCGGAAGACTCGGTCCAAGTTGTTCAAGGAAAGACGTTAAGCCCGCTTTATTTGGTTCCAAATGGCTATTTATGGAATATTCGGGAGCATCCCATATTTATAGGAATTTTAGTTTCTATTTAGTAACTATAAATAGGTGGGTATACCAGATCGAATAGGACATCACATTTTCACTGAATACACTCTAACACTCGCTCTCTAGCAATTTTCACTTTCATACAAAAGCATTGTAACACTTAGCGATCTGGTCTATATCCTGCACTGTATCCTAACGTTTGAAGCAATAAGAAGAACAAGGCAGCTGCGATTTTCAGCTCCCGAGGTTTTATGCCGGCGATCTAGATTGATCAAGGGCTTTCCTCGTACATCTCGTGTCATTTCCTTTACTTTTTACTCATTGTTTGATCTTAGATACAGCTCAATATCCTGAGCCGTATCCTGAATACTGATTTTCCAAATAACTTAACCTGCATATTTTCAACACACTTTCTAGCACACTACCTCACTTTACTAATTTGATCACTTAATTGCCTCGGTAATTTTTGACCAAAACAATTTGGCGCCCACCGTGGGGCAAGTGGTGCTCTCTTTACTAAATTTTTTTGTGAAATCGTTAATCGGTTTCCTATTCTCAAAACTTTTTGCCACATTGTCCATAATGGCCTCAAGATCAAACATGAGCTCCTCTACTATGTCTGCTATGACTTCTGCTACTACCGGTTCGGTGCTTCCACCACCTCCTCCAAGAATGCCAACCTCTTCACAACCTCAGGATATTATCCCTACTCGGAATGTTCAGGGATCTGCTCCCATTTTAGCTTCTAATGATGAAATTTTAACCTTATTTGGAAGTGTGCAGGAACAAATGAGGCAGCAACAGGAAACAAACCAAATGCTGTTGAGGGAAATACAAATCTTGAAGTCTGGTTCGAGCAGATCTGCTGAGGATATTGTCACTCCATTACAACCCAGAACTTTGAACTTCAGTTCAGCTGTGTATACTAAGGATAACAGGGGGAATATTGTCCCCAGCCTTCCTCAGAATCACACTCCTGAAATACCCTCCTCGGTCAGGATGTCAACCATGAGGAGCTCAGGATATGCTTCAGGATATGGGCAAAATCCTCCGACGGGTAACGTGTCAAATAATAATAATACTCATGCTACTAACAATAGTGGATCTTTGCAGGATACAGGTGTAACATCAGCACTTACTAGGGAACTTCAGAAGCTGAAGGACATGATATCTAGTGTACCTGGAGTGGTCCAGCCGATCCCGGAAGTGTCCCAAGACAGCCACAAGATATCTCGTTTTGCATATCCTATCTGTGATGCTGAGATCCCAAAGAGATTTCAAACCCCCAACATGAAGCTTTACGACGGAACTACAGATCCTGAGGAGCATATTGCTCAGTATAGGGAAAGAATGGAGATTAACCCTATCCCTCCGGATCTCAAGGAAGCATGCTTGTGCAAGGGTTTTGGTTCTACCTTAACAGGATCAGCCTTGAAATGGCTCTTGAATGTTCCTCCGCATTCGATTACATCTTTTGCTCACTTAGTAAATTTATTTAATAGTCAGTTTTCTTGTAGTAGAAGCTTTGAGAAACTAACAAGTGACCTCTACAGGATAACACAGGGGCCTCAGGAATCCCTTAGGGATTATGTGAACAAGTTCAGCCGGGAATCCCTAGACATTCCACATCTTGATGTTGCAACAGCTGTGCAAGCTTTCAAGATGGGGCTGCAAAAAGATTCTCAATTTTATCAAGATCTTGTAATGAACCCATGCAGGAACTTGGATGAAGCTCGAAACAGGGCCCTAAGATATATTCAATTGGAGGATGACAGGAAGATGCAAGAGAGAATGAACTCATCCAACACCTATGAGTCAACTAACAGGAAGTCTGAATCCTCATTCAAGCCATATCGGCCTAAGCCATATGGTAGAAATGAAAATAAGAAAGTGATTGCTGTCGAAGATGAGGATCCTGAAGAGTATCCTGAGTTGTCTGAATATTGCTTTTCTGTTAACATTCCTGAATTGATGTATGCCATGCAGGGTCTAGGAGACAAGGCTAGATGGCCTCGAAAGAGTCAACAAAAAGCTGATTGGAAAGATAAGTCAAAATGGTGTGCTTTCCACGAAGATTTCGGACATGTGACTGAGGATTGCATCGCACTAAGGAAAGAGATAAGCTATCTTCTAAGCAAGGGATATCTGAAAGATCTCTTAGGAAGGAAGAAGAATAAGGGTCAGGATATTGAGAAGGATCCTGAGCGAGCAGCGTCACCTCCTGCAGATGCCAAGATAATCAACTTTATTTCGGGAGGATCCGACATTTGTGGGACTTCGTATTCGGCGGCGAAGAGACATGCAAAAGAAGCTAAGGCCGAAAGGGGAGACAAACCTGTCAGGATGGCTACCCTCACAACTGATAAAGTGATCACATTTGATGCTGATGACAGGGATACTGTCCAGGATCCTCACCATGATGCTCTGGTAATAACATTATATGTGGCTAACCATTTTGTACGCAGGATATTGGTTGATAATGGCAGCTCCGTCAACATAATCCAACTAGAGACTCTGAAAAGAATGAATGTATCTCCAATGGATATCACTTCGAAATCTACAGTGCTTGTTGGATTCAGTGGAGAGGCTAGAAACACACTAGGAGAGATAAAGTTGCCAGTATATGTTAAAGGAGTCAACTCAATACAACGTTTCTGTGTGATGGATTCCCTATCCTGCTATAATATCATACTAGGAAGACCATGGATTCACGATATGAAGGCTGTGCCATCGACGTATCACCAATGCATCAAGATCCCTACCCCTTGGGGAGTGGTCAAGGTCGAAAGTGATCAGCAGGAGGCGAAAGAATGCTACTCATCTTCGATGAAATCCTCAACCAAGCCTAGTGCAGCATAGCAATTAAAGACGCGGGCCCAGGATATCGTGGAGGATCCGGAGCAGGATGTGAAGAAAATTATCCTGGACCAGGATAATCCCGATATTTCGGTGCTCGTAGGAACCAATATCCCTCAGGATATTGAAGAACAGTTAATTAACTTTTTGAAATGCAGGATGTCAACGTTTGCATGGAAGCATGAGGATATGACAGGCATATCCAAAGACATTATCACTCACAAGCTTGGAATTGATAAATCATTCAAGCCTGTTCAGCAAAAAAGAAGGAAGTTTGCTCCTGAGCGGAATACGATTATCCAAGAGGAAGTTGAGAGATTATTGAAGTCCAGGATGATCAGAGAGGTTAAGTTCCCAAGGTGGCTAGCAAACGTGGTTGTGGTACAGAAGAAAAATGGGAAATGGAGAGTTTGTGTAGACTACACAGACTTGAACAAGGCTTGTCCTAAAGACCCATTTCCTCTTCCCCACATTGATGCAATGGTAGATGCCACTGCCGGGCATGAAATGCTGACCTTCATGGACGCATCCTCAGGATTTCAGCAGATCCAAATGGAGCCTTCTGACCAGGAGGATACTGCCTTCATGACACCAACAGGTATTTATTGTTATACCGCTATGCCTTTTGGTTTGAAAAATGCAGGTGCAACATACCAAAGATTGGTAAACATGATGTTCAAAGACAAACTGGGGGACACCATGGAGGTGTACATTGACGATATGGTGGTAAAATCAAAGAAAGCTCAGGATCACCTCCAGGATTTTAAAGGAGCATTTGATATCCTGGATCAGTATAACATTAAGCTAAATCCTGCTAAGTGCCATTTTGGAGTGGGGGCAGGAAAATTTCTAGGATATATGGTGACCAAAAGAGGAATAGAGGCGAGCCCGGAGCAGATTAAAGCCATCTTGGATATTAAATCGCCCTCAAATATGAAGGATGTCCAACGATTAACAGGGCGAGTGGCAGCATTAAACAGATTTATCTCAAGATCCTCAGAAAAATGCAAAGATTTTTATGATATCCTGAAGAAGAACAAGAAATTCGAATGGGGTGAGAAGCATGAAGCGGCCCTACAGGATTTAAAGCAATATCTTTCAACCGCACCTCTACTGATGAAGCCTGAGAATGGTGAACCATTATCCCTATACCTCGCAGTATCAGGGAATGCTGTAAGTGTCGTCCTTGTAAAGGACCATGAAGGTCAGCAATATCCTGTTTATTATGTTAGTAAAAGCTTGTTAAATGCTGAAACTAGATATTCTCATTTAGAAAAATTGATACTAGCATTAGTTATGGCATCAACGAAACTTAGACATTACTTTGAGACACATAGGATTCATGTTAAAACAAATTATCCTGTTAAAAATGTACTTAGGAAACCAGAAATGTCAGGCAGGATGGCTAAGTGGTCAGTAAAGTTGAGTGCTTATGATTTAGTATATGAACCTAGAAATGCCATAAAGTCTCAGGCTTTAGCTGACTTTGTGGCTGATTTTAGTAGTGACATTCAGGATGAGGTAGACTTAGAAGTTCAACAGTTAGGAGAATCCTCAGGATCCTGGACATTATATACTGATGGTGCATCTAATATAAGAGGAGTAGGATTGGGAATAGTACTAAAATCGCCACAGGGGGACATATTACCCCAGGCTATTAGATGTGAATTTCCTGCTACTAATAATGAAGTAGAGTATGAGGCTTTAATTGCAGGATTAGAGTTGGCTAAGAGCATGAGTATCAAAAATTTACAAGTATATGTTGACTCTTTGTTAATTACTAACCATTTTAATGGATCCTATGCAGTTAAGGGTGAGAAATTAATCGAATACCTCGATATTCTTAAAAAATTAGCAGGATATTTCGATGTTTTTACACTTGAACAGGTATCAAGGGAGGATAATGCTGAAGCAGATGCCTTAGCAAATCTGGGATCGTCGATTAGGATACCAGAAGGGACCCAAATACCGATATTACATATCTTGTATCTTGCAACGAATCCTCAGGATAAAGAAGTAGCGGGTATTCAGGATCCTGATGCAGAGTATCCTGAAAAGTATCCCAAATCCTGGACGGCTCCAATCATGAGATATCTCAAGGAAGGACACATTCCCGGGGAGGAAAATCCTAAGGCATTTAGGATGAAGGTATCACGATTTACTATTATAAATGATGTGTTATATAAGAAATCTCTTGCAGGACCATATTTGAGGTGCTTGGAGGATCCTAAAGCCAAAGAAGTACTTCAGGATATACATGAAGGGGATTGTGGTAATCACACGGGGGGCAGATCATTGTTCTCGAAAGTATTAAGGACAGGATATTATTGGCCAACGATGAGGAAAGATGCTGCAGAATATGCTCGAAGATGTGATGCATGTCAAAGACATAGTAACATACTACATCAACCAGCTGAACCATTATATCCTGTAGTTTCCCCTTGGCCATTCATGAAATGGGGGATGGATATAGTAGGGAAGTTACCAAAAGCTCCGGGAGGAAAAGTCTTTATGTTAGCAATGACGGATTATTTCTCTAAGTGGGTTGAGGCTGAAGCATTTGTTCAAGTTAGAGACCAAGAAGTAGTATCCTTCATAAAGAGGAATATCCTGACTAGGTTTGGGGTACCAGCTGAGATCATTTGTGATAATGGGTCCCAGTTTATAAGCAAAAGGACTACTGACTTTTGCAAGAGTTGGGGAATCAAAATGATCACATCTACTCCGGTACATCCTCAAGCGAATAGACAAGCTGAATCCTCAAACAAGATAATAGTCAATAACTTAAAGAAGAGACTTGGAGCCAAAAAAGGAAGATGGGCGGAAGAGTTACCCTTTGTTTTGTGGGCTGATAGGACAACGGTAAAGAATGCAACTGGCCAAACCCCGTTTTCCTTGGTATTTGGAGCAGAAGCAGTGATTCCAACAGAAATGACGATACCTACTGCAAGATCTATCCTACAGGATCCTGAACAGAATCCTGAAGCCTTATTTCAAGATTTGGATACTATAGACGAAAAAAGAGATGCGGCAAGGCTAAGGATGGCAGCATATCAACAAAGGATATCCAGAGCATATAATAAGAATATAAGGACTAGGAGATTTCGAGTTGGTGATTGGGTGTTAAGAAAGGCTTTTCAAAATATCACTAATCCTGCCGATGGCAAACTAGCTCCGAAATGGGAAGGACCATATGAAGTCGAGTCAGAAGCAGGGAAAGGAGCATATCGACTCAAGAATATGGAAGGGGATATGCTACCAAGATCCTGGAATGCAATACATTTAAAGCTCTATTTCAAGTAAGAGTAGAATTTATTTTCTATCTCGGAATGGTATGTATTCTATTTTAAATATATTTGTTTATTATCTTGAACCCAATACTGACTTAAGCATCGGAGGGGTGTTAGCCAAGCTAACACCCACCTTAGTTTACAATTGTTTTGCAGCATATGTTTCAGGATATAGCTCCAGGATATGCACTCAGCATAACTCGAAAGATTAGAGGATTGGCCCCCTCTCTCACGTTTAAGGGATCTTGATCCCTTCAAATGTTTAAAGGTATTCACCTTTCTTTCGAATTGGGTTTAAACACCTCGCCTGGAGCGCAAGTTATCTAGGTATAGTTCAAGGTAGCGGGACCAGTTCATGTAAAAGTGGCTGACAATTTCGTTACTATCTGCTATATCCTGGATCCTGAAGGTATATGAGGATTGATCACCCTCTCTCACGAAAGGGTATTTTCATACTCTCTAAGGTTTAAAGGTTTTCACCTTTCTAAGAATTGGAGTTTATACACTCTCGCCTGTAGTGCATGAAATTTAGGGTTTATCCCCAGATATCAGGGTTTATCCCCAAGATATTAAGGGTTTATCCCAAGTATGCTAAGGATTCATTTCAGGATATCAGGGGTTTTGCCCTGGGGTATTCGGAATTTATTCAAGTCAAAGTATGAATACATTTGCGTTTCTGTGTCGAACACAGGGGACATACATTATACTACTCAAAGGATGGATCCAAGTTTATAAGCATGCACTGGGGACAAACTTATAATGGAGGATTGAAATTGATTCTCTAAGAATCTCTGGTATGATCTCTCCTTTTTATTTGGACAATTTATAGGTTGTATTTCAATATCCTGATCAAGATATCTTACAGGATATCTTCTAGGATACGTTTACAATATATTCCTAAAAATGTTCAAACAAAACAGTTTTCACGAGTAAAATTTGTATATCAATGACAACAATAATAAAGTCAAAAGAGAAGTTATATTATTAACATACCAAAAGATGTGCTCTTAGTTTCACCTCAAAACAAGGCCCATCCACTAAGAGCACTAATAGTTCCTTGCCATATTTACCCAACAGTTGAAGGTTTCATCTCAAACCGAGACCCATCCACCTCCAACTGTTGTATTGTTCAAAAAGCATGCAGGAAATGTAAATTGTTCAGGTGCAGGAAAGTAAAGTGCAGAAAAGTAAATTGTTTAAGGGATTACAGACCAACATTCAAATTTAAAAAGGTGGGCTCTGGCCTTGGCACGTATATCCGTCATCGCCCACCTAAATGCCCTCACACAGTGGCATCTTCTCCAACCTTCTCAGACTTCTCAGCACCAGCATCCTGAGCAGCATCCTCACCAGTATCCATCCCAGCATCCGCTCCAACATCCTTCTTGTCTCCAGCCTGGATCACCACCTCTGCTGACTTAGAAGACTCACCAGCTTCAGCAGGAAGTGGCACAGCTTTGCCTCCGAGCTCCTTTAGCTTGGCCACCCAGGATTCAACTGGCCAAGATGGACAAACAAGGCCCGTCTCCTTGGCCTCGTAGGCCATCTTGATGCGTGCTTGTAGTAGGGAGACGATAGCGGAAGCCTTGATTCCCTCCCGGAAAGAGACCATGGCTTGTTCATGATCCATTTGAACGGTGGCAAGTTTGAGCTCAGCGTCTTGGGTGACCTTCTTCAGCATGCCCTCGTAGTGTCGGGTCTTCGCTTCGGCAATGGCACCTTGGTCAGCAACGGTGCTTTCAAGCTGTTTGATCCTGGCTTCATGGAGTGCAGCAGTACCACAGGCATCATTATACAAGTGGAGCAAATGCTGGAGGCCCTGCACATCAATTTCAGGTATGAGTTAGAATATATTGACCAGGATATCCTGTCAGGATATTCTATTAGGATATACGTGCAGGATATATGTGCAGGATATGCGTCAGGATATTACCTTATTAAGGAAGGATGTCATTGGCTCTAAGGATATTCTTTTATGGATGCTTCATCTGGATTTCAACAAATTCAGATGGAACCATCTGATCAAGAGGATACAGCCTTTATGACCCCAACTGGTATATATTGTTATATTGCTATGCCATTTGGATTAAGGAATGCAGGTGCTACTTATCAAAGGCTAGTCAATATGATGTTCAAGGAACAAATTGGACACACTATGGAAGTCTATATAGATGACATGGTGGTTAAGTCCAAGAAAGCTGAGGATCATCTTAAAGACTTGGAGGAAGCATTCAATATCCTTGATAAATTTAATATGAAACTAAATCCTTCCAAGTGTCATTTTGGTGTTAAAGCAGGTAAATTCTTAGGCTATATGGTAACAAAGAGGGGCATTGAAGCAAGCCCAGAGCAGATTGAGGCTATTGTGAATATCAAATCTCCTGCCAATGCTAAGGATGTGCAAAGGTTAACAGGCAGGATTGCAGCCTTGAACAGGTTCATATCCAAATCCTCAGAAAAATGCAAGGAATTCTACGACATTCTGAGGAAGAACAAGAAATTTGAATGGACCGAGAAGCATGAAAGTGCCCTTGATGAAACCAGAAAAGGGGGATATATTATCCTTATACCTAGCAGTATCCTCAAAAGCAGTAAGTGCGGTCCTTGTTAAGGATCACCAAGGTACACAACATCCTGTTTATTATGTAAGTAAGAGTTTACTTGATGCTGAATCCAGGTATTCACACTTAGAAAAACTTATCCTTGCATTAATTATGGCATCTACTAAATTAAGACATTATTTTGAGACTCATGCCATTATTGTTAAGACTAATTTTCCATTTAAGAATGTTCTCAGGAAACCCGAAATGTCAGGAAGGATGGCTAAGTGGGCAGCGAAGCTTAGTGCTTATGATATAAGATATGAGCCTAGAACTGCCATTAAATCCCAAGCCCTAGCTGACTTTGTGGCAGATTTCAGTAGTGACTTGCAAAAGGAAGCTGAGTTAGAAGTCCAACAGCTTGAAGAAACTAAGGATCCTTGGATACTCTTCACTGATGGAGCCTCTAATGTCAAAGGAACAGGACTTGGAATACTACTAAAATCGCCACAGGGGGACATAATACCCCACTCCATAGCTTGTGAGTTTCAAACTACTAATAATGAGGCTGAATATGAAGCCTTGATAGCTGGTTTGCAAATTGCCAAGCATATGAGGATCAGGTATCTTGAGGTACATGTAGATTCATTGTTAATCACTAATCACTTTAATGGATCCTATGTTGTTAAAGGTGAAAAGCTAATCAGGTATTTAGTGATAGTCAAAGAATTGGCACTCTCTTTTGTTTCCTTTAGTTTGACACAGGTACCAAGGGAAGAGAATGCAGAAGCTGATGCCTTGGCCAATCTAGGATCATCCTTGAAAATTCCAAAGGATATCAAGATCCCTATTATCCATATACTGACTCCTGCTATTGAGGATCATGTAGCCATGGAGATAGGAGAGGATTCTGCAATCATCCCTAGTGATGATACTCAATCTCATTCAGGATCATGGATCCTTCCAATCATGAGATACATACAGCACGGAGAGATTCCTACAGGAGAAAACCCAAGGGCTTTCAAAATCAAGGTATCTCAATTTACAATATTGAATAATATGTTGTATAAACGATCTCTTGCAGGACCATATCTAAGATGCATTGAGGATCCTGAAATCCAAGAAGTCCTGAAGGACTTTCATGAAGGAGATTGTGGAAACCACACAGGGGGCAGGGCATTATTCTCAAGGATCCTAAGGACAGGATACTATTGGCCTACAATGAAGAAGGATGCTGTGGATTATGCTAAGAAGTGTGATCCTTGTCAGAGACATAGTAATATCCTTCATCAACCAGCAGAGCTTTTGCATCCCATATCCTCTTCTTGGCCATTTATGAGATGGGGAATGGATATAGTTGGTAAGCTTCCTAAGGCACCTGGTGGAAAAGTATTCATGCTTGCTATGACTGATTACTTCTCCAAGTGGATAGAGGCTGAAGCCTTTACTCAAGTCAGAGAAAAGGAAGTTATATCCTTTATTAAAATAAACATTATTACTAGATTTGGTATCCCTTCTGAAATTGTTTGTGATAATGGATCCCAATTTATTGGGAGTAGAACTACTAACTTTTGTGACAGCTAGGGGATTAAGATGATAACATCAACACCAGTCCACCCGCAAGCTAATGGTCAGACAGAATCATCCAACAAGATCATCATCAACAATTTGAAGAAAAATCTTGGATCCAAGAAAGGAAAGTGGGCAGAAGAACTACCTTATGTATTTTGGGCTGATAGGACAACTCCCAAGAATGCCACTGGCCAAACTCCATTCTCTTTAGTATTTGGGGCAGAATCAGTGATCCCTACAGAGATGGTGGTTCCTACTGCAAGAACAAGCATTCGTGATCCTGAAGAAAATGCTGAAAACTTGGTTCAAGATTTGGATACTATAAAAGAACTCAGGGATTTGGCAAGGATAAGGATAGCCAGTTATCAACAAAGGATGGCTGGAGCTTACAACAAAATTGTCAGGATCAGTAAATTCCAAGTTGGAGATATGGTGTTAAGGAAAGCATTTCAGAATACCACCAATCCTGCTGATGGAAAGTTGGCACCAAAGTGGGAAGGCCCTTACTTGATTGAAGCTGAAGCAGGAAAGGGGGCATATCGATTGCTAACAATGGAGGGTGAATTGCTACCAAGAGCCTGGAATGCTGTCCACTTGAAGAAATACTTCATGTAATAAGGATCCACGATCCTTACCTAACAAGTATCCTTGAAGGATCCTTACAGGATAGAGGATCCTCATTTTGGTAATATTCTAATCTCAAATTATTTCATTCTTTAATTACCTTATATAAGGATAAGGATCCTGCATCCTTTACCCTCCTTTCACTTGATTCTGAGTTTTAAAGGTTTAGGTATCCTTAACAAAGGATTGAGTATCCACAGAAGTATCCAGTTATCCTTTGGGCTTGACCCCAGTTATTTGGGCTTGACCCCAGTTTGGGCATGTCCCTAGTTTCGCCAGTAGCGCACGATGATCCTGGTACAGTTCATGGCAATGGGACTAGTACTCGCTTTAGGGGCTGACAATTTCATTGTACTGGCTGTATTCAGGATCCTACGTATAATGGTAGACGTACCATACATCCGTTCCTAAGGTTTCTGATGTTTTCACGTTAGCTAAGGTTTTGGCATTTTCATGTCACTAAGTTTGGATAGTCGCCAGTGAGGGCCATACTCCAGTTTACACACGATCCTTTGGGCTTGTCCCCAGTTATCCTTGGGCTTGTCCCCAGTTATCCTTGGGCTTGTCCCCAGTTATCTTTGGGCTTGTCCCCAGAATTGTTGGGCTTGTCCCCAGTTACTAACTTTTATCTTATATTGGCTTAGTCCCAAGTTGTATCCTATTTCAGGTTTTCGAAGCTAAATGACCAAGGATCCTTGATCCTTACCTTCTACTAAGGTTTGTCTTTTGGATATCCTGATTATAAGTGTTAAAGGTTAAGATCCTAACTTGGATTCTCAGGTATGATCTTTAATAACTTTGATTTTATTTATTATTTACATAAGTGACCCTTATCCTTTGACAACTGAACTTATGATCCTTAAACTACCCTACTTTTCAGAACTTGTCGACTATAGGATATGTGATCCTTGATCATATCCTAAACTTTTTGAGGATATTTATTAAAATTTTTCCTCTTTATTTAATAAATTTAGACAAAATATATACCACAACAATTGAAAGGTAAAGTATTCACAAGGATAACAACACGGAAGATAGCCAAAAAGTTAAGATTTTATTTATTCACAAAACGTTAAACCCTTCAAGGTTGTCAAAATTGCCAACCCACGTTTCTACCAGCAAAACGTGGCCCGTTCACATGGGTTGGCAAAGGGTGTCCATTGTTCATAGGTCTTTGTAGTGCAGGAAATAAAAGACGGAAGGATAACGAGTGGCTTCATTCCCCAAACAGAGGATCCATCCACCACCCATTATCCTGCCTATTGTCCAAGGATCCATGATCTTCCACCCTAGAAACTATTGTCTAAAGTTATTACAGACCAGCATTGTTCAGAAAAACATCATCAAAACAAAAACCACTACCAAATTCTAAAAAAAAATGGGCTCCGGCTGCGTCTAGAAATGTCCATCATCGCCCATTCCTGCAGCTTACACCTTTGCCGCGTCACCATCACCTTCGCCAGCTCCTCCAGCTCCTGCATCATCCGCATGATCCTTAACCCCACTGCTGCCAGCCTCGATTGCCAGGATATCACCAGCCTCTTCTTCGTCGTCCAGCTCAGCTAACCTTGCCTTCCAGCCCTCTATATCCCAGTTGCTCTTGTCAAAGTCAGGATCTTGAGCTTCTTGGGCCATTTGCAATTTGGTTCTGTACATAGCAATGGCAGCGGAGATTTTGGCATCATTTATGATTTCAGCCTTCTCTTGGTCGGCAGTGATATGAGCCAGGACAAGTTCCCTCTTCCCCAGATTAACATCGTTTTCAAGGGAGGCAATCTTCTTATCCTTGGCCAGCATGATCTTTTGGAGGTCCACACACTTTTGCTCAGCCTCTTCAACACTGCCTACGTAGTCCTCGATTTCAGCAAATTTCTGCAAAATACAATGTAAAGTTTAGGATCACATGATCCTCAAGTGGGCAGTATAATTAAGCTAGGTCAGTGATCCTTACATCAGCAAAGTATTCAAGAAACTAGTGGCGGATTAGAGACAAGCCTTCTAGATTGTCGGCCTCAGAGGCTTTCCTCTTCTTTCCCTTGCAAGCGGTAGGCTTGGGGATGGCAGTGCTTGGGCTAGCAGCAGCCTTTTTCTTCCCAGACCTGGGACCAACAGTGGTGAGATAGGTGACACTGAAACGGGTAGCAGACTTCGATGATTTTCCAGCACCTACACGTCCAAAACAGATAAGTATCCTTATTTCATTTTTATTTAAACATTTAGTTATGCACAAAATGGGATACTTACTTGACATCGTGACAGAACCTGAGGATACCTCTTGAGAATCCTGGGTATTTGCTTGAAATGATCTTATCGCAGGATCAACCCTCCGGAAAGCAGCAAGCCTTTCCTTCGTTGCAGGTGTTGTGATAAGGTGTGAAACAGTAATAGCTGCAAAATGGAAACAAAAGGATGTTAGTGATCCTCAACAAAAACAAGGTTATCCTGTGATCCTTCTCAGGATCCTCTATCCTACCATGAGTGGTCCATTTTCTAGGCAGGTCCTTTCCATCAGGGATAGAATACCTTCTGACAAAGAAGAATCGTCGTTTCCAGTTTGTGTCGTTCTTAGTGGCTTTGAAGATGGGTTGTTCTTCACCGGGTTTGTGTTTGAAGAGATATCGATGAGATCCATGGCTAACAAGGTCGTACATTTCTGCTAACTCCGACATTCCCAGATCAATACCTTCATGCACAATTATTCTTTCAAGGGTATACAAGACCCTCCATATCATTGGCATTGCTTGTATATAGGAGATGCCGGTGAGAGAGAAGAAAGATTGGGTGAAATCGGGAAAAGGATACGAGTATCCTATCGTGAATGGAGTAACCGGGAAAGCTACCCAGGTTTCAGAAACATAGTCACTCAGGACGGTGGGATCAAAAGTTTTGAAGACGGTGTTTGCAGGAAAACAATGGCGGATCCTGTCTATCTGTGGCTCAGTAAAGCAGCATCTTTCTTTCGCAGAGCCGTCGATGATCCCTTGGCACTTCAGGGGACTGTCCTTTTTGTGATCCTTAGCCGGTGAAGATCTCAGCATCATCTTGGGCATAATGACGGTGAAGAAGAAGAAACAGAATAAGAGTATGAGGAGAGAAAGGAAAGAGAAATACCTGATCAAGTCTTCGAATGGGGATTTAAAGGATGAAACGCACGAATTTAAATGCTTCCTAACCCTTATCTCTAGCCTCAATTTATAATGATGATTTTGCAGGATAGTCACCTCAATGACGTCATGTTAGCAACGGCTAGTCAGGATTCAACGGCTATATATCCATTGATTCGTTACGGATAAGAACGAGAAAATATAACTCGTTTATTTACATTTTACTCCTTATATTTTGGGGGCAATTGTTAGGGGAGGATTTTCCAATGATCAGTGATCCTCAATTACTGTCGGGCTTAGGGATCCTCAGTTCTGTGTGAATTAGTGATCCTCAGGAATTATTGTAGGATCATGGATCATCATAGTGATCCTTACACTAACGATTGTCTGCTTTGAATATGATGTTGTTTTGCAGGAGTACGAGCTTGGACTTGGTCTTGGCGATATTCCTGGAGCATATTCCCTATTTATTCCGCACGTGCTTGACTAATATGGGCGTTATGGAGTTCGTGGGAGACTTGCATGAAATGCGGATAGTTAGTTACTTTAGATATTTTCTAAATTTAAAAGGGGATAGCGAGCTAAATTAGAACACTTGGCTATTTTTAGCTTAACACACACACTCGTAACTGCTCTCATCAGCTTTCGACAGTTTACTTGGCGATTGCACACTTTTTTGCATGTTACACCATAGTGATCCTTGTAACTAGCTCGCTATCATCCAAAGTTGTAATACATTTTCTGTTTAATCAGAGTCGGTGATCGGTAGTTTCCATCACCCGAGGTTTTTTATGTCGGAGATCAACTCTTAATCAAGGGCTTTTTACTCGTATAAATCATTGTGTCACTTGTCCATTACATTTCTGAGTGATCCTTCATATTGTTCATTGATTCAAGCATCACACCTCACTACAGAAAGTTTGGTTGCATTATCTTAGCTTGATTTTTAACCAAAACAATCCTTAGATATCCCACATCTTGATGTTGCAACAGTTGTGCAGGCTTTCAAGATGGGATTACAAAAAGATTCTCAATTTTACCAGGATCTTGTAATGAATCCCTGCAGGAACCTGGATGAAGCTCGGAACAGAGCTTTAAGATATATTCGACTGGAAGATGATAAAAAGATGCAAGAGAGGATGAATTCATCCTCAACCTACGAATCAACCAACAGGAAGTCAGAATCCTCGTATAAGCCATATCGTTCTAAGCCATACGGCATGAATGACAGCAAGAAAGTGAATGTTGTTGAAGACGAGGATCCTGAGGAGTATCCTGAATTGTCAGAATATTGTTTTTCTGTTAATATACCTGAACTAATGTATGTTATGCAAGGTTTAGGAGACAAAGCAAGATGGCCTAGGAAGAACCAGCAAAAAGCTGACTGGAAGGATAAATCCAAGTGGTGTGCCTTCCATGAGGATTTTGGACATGTTACGGAAGATTGCATTGCCTTGAGGAAAGAAATAAGCTATTTGCTGAGCAAAGGATACCTGAAGGATCTTCTGGGGAGAAAGAAGAATAAGGGTCAGGATACTAAGAAGGATCCTGAACGAGCAGCATCACCTCCTGCAGATGCCAAGATAATTAACTTCATTTCAGGAGGATCCGACATTTGTGGAACTTCCTACTCCGCTGCGAAAAGACATGCAAAAGAGGCTAAGGCAGTGACGGGTGGTCCGTTGGACAACCTTTAAATGGTTTAAAAAGATTAAAATTCCATGCTTTACTTGGTTATTTGCTTGAACTTAGTAACTACGAGTGTTCGTGTGTTTTACAGGTAAATCGCTGAATTCGGTGCATTTAGAATGCTCAGTCATGAAACAAGCAAGGAGGATTATTATTTTTAATAATATAACACCATCTCAATTAATTGTTGCGAAAATTGAGAGGGGTCACTTTGGCAGCATATGTCACATGAACAAGAGGAACCACATAACATCATATCACATCTTAGAAATCACGTAACTTGTTGGAGGAGAAAATAATAAAGTCTAATCATCATCATCACATCTTGGACTTGGAACAAATCCCATGGGGCTGACTTTTGTGATTGAGCACATGATTGGCATCCATAGGTTTCTGTTGAGACTACGATGACAATTAGACCCTTACACGTGAAGAATGGGGTCTTGGAGTGGCGACACATGTGGGCTGGAAACATAGTGCTCTACATTAAGAGAGGAGTATTATATTGCTGAAGGGAATTTACTATAAAAGAAAAAGGGCCAACACATTGGACGTGGCAGACTTGAATAGGGGTAAGGGGCCTACGATTAGGGGCCATCACAAGAGATCGAGAGGTGCACATGAGAGCATTATTTTATTGAGTAATACAATTATCAGTCATAAAAGAATTGGAGGTAGCCGTACACATGAACATTGGAGGAATTTTATTATTGGGGCAATCACCTCTTGGGCCGAGATATTGGAAGTCCAAGAGGCACATGGGCTGACTTGTGGGGGCGGCTGTGATTAACACGAATACAAGCACACGTGGATTGGGGTTTGGTTTTGGTCAACAACATCATCACAAAGACACAAAAGTCAACAACTAAAACAACATCACATGCGACGGCAGAATTGGCAGATCATCACATCATCACAATTAATCATCATCATTCTCAAAAAGACATATGATCATCATTATTGACGGTAGACATAGTGGAGACTTTGGGAGTCTCTTGTGATTGGGCCGCCAATACAAGGGGTGGATGTTATTGGGCCGAAATTTATCACATGTTTTGTTGGGCCATGTTTACGTGAGAGATTGACACGAAGACAATTGTCGGGCCACATCATCAATAAATGGGGCGGCACATGAGAAGATATCAACATTACATAGTCAACAACTATCATCCATAGTCACGTGAATGATACAAGGTTTTGAGGATTTTCAATAACATTAATAAATTCCAACATCATCATTACATACACGAAGACTTGGAAGGCACAAGACTTGAGATGTGTTTGGAGGCCCAATATTAATATAACAACACATGGGATTGGAGACATGGGCTGACAACATCACGTGAGGTTTTGGGGGCCGAGAGATTGGACCTGAATCTTGCCTGAACCTCCACCGTAAAACAGACTTAAGCTACCGTAACACTTTCAAGATCACCGTAAATTACGGTGATACCGTAATTTACAGTGGACATGACGCAGAAATCCGTAACCGCTCATTAAATCAGTTTTATTGTGTCTTTTCGATTATTCTCATGGTGGACGGTTTTGGGGGAGTTTAGGGGCGATTTTTGGCTATCTTCTTGTGTTCTTGAGTGGTCTAAACATGGAGACTTTGTTTATTATTCCATTGGACAAAGGTTTGATTGTTATGACAATTCACGACACTATGAGCAGCTAGGTTTGCTTGGTGATCGTCTTGAGTGTAAGGTTTTATTTGTGACAATTATGTTTGTTCTTTAATTTCTGGAATATTAAACTGTGCATGTGTTGTTAGTTTATTATGGTGTTTGATTGGGTGTTTGTAAATTGTTGATGTATGTTTGATCATAGTTCTAAACCATACGTTCTTGGTGTCGTTGGCAATCGAGATATCATGGGAGGGATTAGGGTTGGATATATGTTGATTGGTCATCGGGTAACAACCTCGCGTTCTAGGAATCCGAGTACTTAGTTCCCTTTCATCACAAACAATTGATCTTGCATGAGCTATGTCTATGTAGTTCTTTCCAGTTGAACATAAACCTTGATTGTCACTTAAAACCTGAAACTCGGGATGATCACTACCTTCTTATCATGTTACAAAACTTGACTTTGATTTGTATTCTAATTTAGTAATTCTAGATAATTAAAACCAATCAACCCAAACATTGAAATTTACATTTCTTGCAATTTAGATTAATCTAGTTAGTTAGACATACATTGAGATAACACATATTCCACAAACTCCCTGTGTTCGATACCCACTTACCGCTAGCTAATTAGTTGTAATTGGATTAAATTTGATTGTGACCACGACATCACGTCAGGCAGAAAAGGGAGATAAGCCAACCAGGATGAAAACCCTGACAACTGATAAAGTGATCATGTTTGACAATGATGACAGGGATACTGTCCAGGATCCTCACCATGATGCTTTGGTAATAATGTTATATGTTGCTAATCATTTTGTGCGCAGGATACTGGTGGATAATGGCAGCTCTGTCAACATAATTCAACTAGAAACATTGAAGAGAATGAATGTATCCCCGATGGATATCACATCAAAGTCCTCTGTACTTGTTGGGTTCAGTGGAGAGGCTAGGAATACTGTGGGAGAAATAAAGTTGCCGGTATATGTTGAAGGGGTCAACTCAATGCAACGCTTCTGTGTCATGGACTCCTTATCCTGCTATAATATTATATTGGGTAGGCCGTGGATCCATGATATGAAAGCTGTGCCATCAACCTATCATCAGTGTATCAAAATGCCTACCCCTTGGGGGGTTGCCAAGGTGGAAAGTGATCAACAGGAGTCAAAGGAATGTTACTCATCCTAGATGAAATCCTCAACCAAACCCAATCCAGCATAGCAATTAAAGATACGAGCCCAGGATATCGTGGAGGCTTCAGAGCAGGATGTTAAAAAGATTATCCTGGACCAGGATAATCCGGATATCTCGGTGCTCGTAGGAACCAATATCCCTCAGGATATTGAGGATAAATTAACTAACTTTCTGAAATGCAGGATGTCAACTTTTGCATGGAAGCATGAGGATATGACAGGTATTTCAAAAGATATTATCACTCACAAGCTAGGAATTGACAGGTCATTTAAGCCTGTTCAACAAAAGAGAAGGAATTTTGCTCCAGAGCGAAATATAATTATTCAAGAAGAAGTGGAGAGATTGTTGAAGTCCAAGATGATCAAGGAGGTCAAATTTCCGAAATGGCTAGCGAATGTGGTCGTGGTTCAAAAGAAGAATGGGAAATGGAGAGTTTTTGTAGATTACACAGACTTGAACAAAGCATGTCCTAAAGACCCATTCCCTCTACCTCATATAGATTCGATGGTGGACGCAACTGCCGGTCACGAGATGTTAACCTTCATGGATGCTGTTAGGGGAGGATTTTTGAATGATCAGTGATCCTCAATTACTGCCGAGCTTCGGGATCCTCAGTTTTGTGTGAATTAGTGATCCTTAGAAAGTATTGTAGGATCAGGATCATGGATCATCATAGTGATCCTTACACTAACGATTGCCTGCTTTGAATATGATGTTGTTTTGCAGGAGTACGAGCTTGGACTTGGACTTGGCGATATTCCTGGAGCATATTCCATATTTATTCCGCACGTGCTTGACTAATATGGACGTTATGGAGTTCGTGGGAGACTTGCATGAAATGCGGATAGTTAGTTACTTTAGATATTTTCTAAATTTAAAAGGGGATAGCGAGCTAAATTAGAACACTTGGCTATTTTTAGCTTAACACACACACTCGTAACTGCTCTCACCAGCTCTCGACAGTTTACTTGGCAATTACACACCTTTTTGCACGTTACACCATAGTGATCCTTGTAACTAGCTCGCTATCATCCAAAGGTGTAATACATTTTATGTTTAATCTGAGTTGGTGATCGGTAGTTTCCATCACCTGAGGTTTTTTATGCCGGAGATCAACTCTTGACCAAGGGCTTTTTCCTTGTATAAATCATTGTGTCACTTGTCCATTACATTTCTGAGTGATCCTTCATATTGTTCATTGATTCAAGCATCACACCTTACAACAAAAAGTTTGGTTGCATTATCTTAGCTTGATTTTTGACCAAAACAGTTTGGCGCCCACCGTGGGGCAATTGGTGCTTCATTCCTAAGAAGATTCATATTTTTGTGGTCATTTCGGTTCATTACAACCAAGCATATGGCTTCCTCAGCGAAGAACACTTCAAGTTCAATGCCGGCAATTAGTTCTTCACAAGGCGTTCCACCTTTGCCTCCACCACCTTCTGGATCCCAGAAGAATGCTGAAAATGCTGCGAAGAGACAAACCCTCATTTTCCCAAAACCACCAACTTCTTATGTTTCCTCTAATCCTACTACTAATGATCTTTTTACTCTGATTTTGCAGATGAGAGATCGTATGCAAGAGCAGGATAAAACCAACGAAATGATCCTCAGGGAGATAGGTGATATCAAAAATCAGAAGAAATTGGTGGAGGATCATTCCCCACTGATGCCCAGGTCGCTGAATTTCGACACTCCGGCCATAACTTCCCAGCATTCAGTAGCTCCGGACGTGCAATACTTGGGTGAATTACCAGGAAGACGTTATGGAACAACAACAATGACTCAGGCTCTAGGATCTTACTTTTAACCTTACGGAGCCTCTGTCCAGCATCAGGGATCCTTCGTCAGCTCAGGAGGATATTTGGGAATGCACTCGGTCCAGGGATCCTCTATGGTTCCAGGATCCTCTCAGGTCCAAGGATCCTCCATGGTTCCAGGATCCTCTCAGGTCCAAGGATCCTCCATGGTTCAAGGATCCTCATCTCAGCCTCAAGGATCCTTCCGGGTGCAAGGATCCTCTCAGCATCATGGATCCAATATCTTTCAGGATCGAGTATCCTTAAGGAGTATGCAGCCTCCAAGTTCGGATGTTCATCAAGGAGACTTCATACCAATGCAGACCATTGCTTCATCTGGTCCTTCGATCATACCGGAGTCCCATCAATATGGATTCACATATGGAAATACAAACATGAATCCTCTAGGAGGTAACACTTTCAATAATTCTTATAACATTAGCCATGGCTCCATGCAGGATACGGGAATCAATCAAGCTATGGCTAGGGAACTACAGAAGCTTAAGGATATGATATCCAGTGTTCCAGGAGTGGTCAAGCCCATTCCTGAGATCGCAGACGGTAGCCATAGGATATCTCATTTTGCACCACCTCTATGTGATGCTGAGATACCCAAAAGATTCCAGATACCATCCATGAAGCTGTATGACGGTTCAACGGATCCAGAGGAGCATGTAGCTCAATACAGGGAGAGGATGGAGATCAATCCAATTCCTGAGAGGTTAAAAGAAGCATGTCTATGCAAGGGATTTGGATCCACACTCACAGGATCTGCTCTTAAATGGCTGCTAAGTCTTCCCCCTTACTCTATTACTTCATTTGCTAATCTAGTTAATCTATTTAATAGTCAATTCTCTTGTAGTAGAAAATTTGAACGTTTAACTAGTGATCTTTATAGGGTAACACAAGGTCAAAATGAATCACTTAGAGATTACATCACTAAGTTTAGTAAAGAATCCTTAGATATCCCTAATCTGGATATAGCTACGGCTGTAGAAGCCTTTAAAATGGGTTTGCTTAGGGATTCATTATTCTATGATGATCTTGTCATGACCCCTTGCAGGAACCTTGATGAAGTAAGAACCAGGGCCCTTAGATTCATCCGATTAGAGGATGATAAAAGGATCCAGGAAAGACTGACAGGATCCTCAAAGCAGGATAAGCAAGGATCCTACTTCAAAAATAATAAATTCAAGTCCTACAACAAATCTGATAACCAGAACGTGCATGCAGTGGAACAGGAAGAAGATGATGAGGATTATCCTCCCATTTCTGAATACTGTTTTTCTGTTGATAACAATGAACTAATTCTTGCAATGCAGAATTTAGGTGAGAAAGCTAGGTGGCTAAGGAAAAGTGATAAACCAGCTGCTACAAAGGACAAGTCCAAGTGGTGTGCATATCATGAGGATTTTAGGCATCTCACTGAAGAGTGTATTGCACTTAGAAAAGAAATCGGTTACTTGTTAAGCAAGGGACACTTGAAGGAACTTCTGGGACGAAAGAGATCAAGGATCCAGGATTCTGAAATGATCCCAGAAAAGGCTCCTGCTCCCCCAGCAGATGCACAAGTTATAAACTTCATATCCGGTGGATTTAGATATTTGTGGTACATCCTTTTTAGCAGCCAAAAGACATGCCAAGGAAACCAAGATGGATAATGGAGACAGACCCATCCGGACTTCCATTGTTACCCAGGATAAAGTCATAACCTTTGATGAGGATGATCGTGTTGATGTCCAAGATCCTCATCACGATGGTCTTGTTATTACTCTATTTATTTCTAACCATTTTGTTCGCAGGATCCTGATAGATGGAGGAAGCTCAGTAAACATCATCCAGCTTGATGTCCTTAAGAAGATGAATATCCCTGAATCAGACATTGTCCCAATATCCTCAGTACTTGTGGGATTTAGCAGGGAAACCAAAAACACACCGGGGGACATCAAACTCCCCATCTATATTGAAGGACTCCATTCTTATCAAAAGTTTTGTGTTATAGATTGCTTATCTTGTTGTAATGTTATCCTTGGCAGGCCGTGGATACATGACATGAAGGCAGTCCCATCCACATATCATCAATGCGTAAAGCTTCCTAGTCCATGGGGAGTGGTGAAAATTGAGAGTGATCAACAAGAAGCTAAGAATTGCTATACTTCATCAATGAAGCCAGCCTCAAGACCAATGGAGCAATAGCAATTAAAGTATCCTTCAAGAGATGTCTTGGAGGCAAGAGAGCAGGATGTAAAAGAAATCCTCATGGATCCTCATGATCCTGAATCCAAGATCTTCATAGGATCAGGGATCCTTAGCAACATCGAACAGGATTTAGTATCCTTCCTTAGAAGAAGGAAATCTACCTTTTCCTGGAAGCATGAGGATATGACAGGTATATCTAAGGATATAATTACTCATAAGCTTGGCATTGACAGGTCATTCAAGCCTATTCATCAAAAAAGAAGGAAGTTTGCACCTGAAAGGAATGCTATTATCCAGGAGGAGGTAGATAAACTACTTCGGGCAGGTATGATAAGAGAGGTTAAGTATCCAAGGTGGTTAGCCAATGTGGTTGTTGTTCAAAAGAAAAATGGAAAGTGGAGGGTATGTGTCGATTTTACTGATTTAAACAAGGCATGTCCCAAGGATCCTTTCCCATTACCCCATATTGACTCCATGGTGGATGCTACCGCGGGTCATGAATTGTTGACTTTTATGGATGCTTCATCTGGATTTCAACAAATTCAGATGGAACCGTCTGATCAAGAGGATACAGCCTTTATGACCCCAACTGGTATATATTGTTATATTGCTATGCCATTTGGATTAAGGAATGCAGGTGCTACTTATCAAAGGCTAGTCAATATGATGTTCAAGGAACAAATTGGACACACTATGGAAGTCTATATAGATGACATGGTGGTTAAGTCAAAGAAAGCTGAGGATCACCTTAAAGACTTGGAGGAAGCATTCAATATCCTTGGTAAATTTAATATGAAACTAAATCCTTCCAAGTGTCATTTTGGTGTTAAAGCAGGTAAATTCTTAGGCTATATGGTAACAAAGAGGGGCATTGAAGCAAGCCCAGAGCAGATTGAGGCTATAGTGAATATCAAATTTCCTACCAATGCTAAGGATGTGCAAAGGTTAACATGCAGGATTGCAGCCTTGAACAGGTTCATATCCAAATCCTCAGAAAAATGCAAGTAATTCTACGACATTCTGAGGAAGAACAAGAAATTTGAATGGACCGAGAAGCATGAAAGTGTCCTTAAAGCTCTTAAGGATTACCTATCCTCAGCCCCCGCCTTGATGAAACCAGAAAAGGGGGATATATTATCCTTATACCTAGCAGTATCCTCAAAAGCAGTAAGTGCGGTCCTTGTTAAGGATCACCAAGGTACACAACATCCTGTTTATTATGTAAGTAAGAGTTTACTTGATGCTGAATCCAGGTATTCACACATAGAGAAACTTATCCTTGCATTAATTATGGCATCTACTAAATTAAGACATTATTTTGAGACTCGTGCCATTATTGTTAAGACTAATTTTCCAATTAAGAATGTTCTCAGGAAACCCGAAATGTCAGGAAGGATGGCTAAGTGGGCAGTGAAGCTTAGTGCTTATTATATAAGATATGAGCCTAGAACTGCCATTAAATCCCAAGCCTTAGCTGACTTTGTGGCAGATTTCAGTAGTGACTTGCAAAAGGAAGCTGAGTTAGAAGTCTAACAGCTTGAAGAAACTAAGGATCCTTGGATACTCTTCACTGATGGAGCCTCTAATGTCAAAGGAACAGGACTTGGAATACTACTAAAATCGCCACAGGGGGACATAATACCCCACTCCATAGCTTGTGAGTTTCAAACTACTAATAATGAGGCTGAATATGAAGCCTTGATAGCTGGTTTGCAAATTGCCAAGCATATGAGGATCAGGTATCTTGAGGTACATGTAGATTCATTATTAATCACTAATCACTTTAATGGATCCTATGCTGTTAAAGGTGAAAAGCTAATCAGGTATTTAGAGATAGTCAAAGAATTGGCACTCTCTTTTGTTTCCTTTAGTTTGACACAGGTACCAAGGGAAGAGAATGCAGAAGCTGATGCATTGGCCAATCTAGGATCATCCTTGAAAATTCCAAAGGATATCAAGATCCCTATTATCCATATACTGACTCCTGCTATTGAGGATCATGTAGCCATGGAGATAGGAGAGGATTCTGCAATCATCCCTAGTGATGATACTCAATCTCATTCAGGATCATGGATCCTTCCAATCATGAGATACATACAACACGGAGAGATTCCTACAGGAGAAAACCCTAGGGCTTTCAAAATCAAGGTATCTCAATTTACAATATTGAATAATATGTTGTATAAACGATCTCTTGCAGGACCATATCTAATATGCATTGAGGATCCTGAAATCCAAGAAGTCCTGAAGGACTTTCAGGAAGGAGATTGTGAAAACCACACAAGGGGCAGGGCATTATTCTCAAGGATCCTGAGGACAGGATACTATTGGCCTACAATGAAGAAGGATGTTGTGGATTATGCTAAGAAGTGTGATCCTTGTCAGAGACATAGTAATATCCTTCATCAACCAGCAGAGCTTTTGCATCCCATATCCTCTTCTTGGCCATTTATGAGATGGGGAATGGATATAGTTGGTAAGCTTCCTAAGGCACCTGGTGGAAAAGTATTCATGCTTGCTATGACTGATTACTTCTCCAAGTGGATAGAGGCTAAAGCCTTTGCTCAAGTCAGAGAAAAGGAAGTTATATCCTTTATTAAAAGAAACATTATTACTAGATTTGGTATCCCTTCTGAAATTGTTTGTGATAATGGATCCCAATTTATTGGGAGTAGAACTACTAACTTTTGTGACAGCTGTGGGATTAAGATGATAACATCAACACCAGTCCACCCACAAGCTAATGGTCAGGCAGAATCATCCAACAAGATCATCATCAACAATTTGAAGAAAAAGCTTGGATCCAAGAAAGGAAAGTGGGCAGAAGAACTACCTTATGTACTTTGGGCTGATAGGACAACTCCCAAGAATGCCACTGGCCAAACTCCATTCTCTTTGGTATTTGGGGCAGAATCAGTGATCCCTACAGCGATGGTGGTTCCTACTGCAAGAACAAGCATTCGTGATCCTGAAGAAAATGCTGAAAACTTGGTTCAAGATTTAGATACTATAGAAGAACCCAGGGATTTGGCAAGGATAAGGATGGCCAGTTATCAACAAAGAATGGCTGGAGCTTACAACAAAAATGTCAGGATCAGGAAATTCCAAGTTGGAGATATGGTGTTAAGGAAAGCATTTCAGAATACCACCAATCCTGCTGATGGAAAGTTGGCACCAAAGTGGGAAGGCCCTTACTTGATTGAAGCTGAAGCAGGAAAGGGGGCATATCGATTGCTAACAATGGATGGTGAATTGCTACCAAGAGCCTGGAATGCTGTCCACTTGAAGAAATACTTCATGTAATAAGGATCCATGATCCTTACCTAACAAGTATCCTTGAAGGATCCTTACAGGACAGAGGATCCTCATTTTGGTAATATTCTAATCTCAAATTATTTCATTCTTTAATTACCTTATATAAGGATAAGGATCCTGCATCCTTTACCCTCCTTTCACTTGATTCTGAGTTTTGAAGGTTTAGGTATCCTTAACAAAGGATTGAGTATCCACAGAAGTATCCAGTTATCCTTTGGGCTTGACCGCAGTTATTTGGGCTTGACCCCAGTTTGGGCCAGTCCCCAGTTTCGCCAGTAGCGCACGATGATCCTGGTACAGTTCATGGCAATGGGACCAGTACTCGCTTTAGGGGCTGACAATTTCATTGTACTGGCTGTATTCAGGATCCTACGTATAATGGTAGACGTACCATACATCCGTTCCTAAGGTTTCTGACGTTTTCACGTTAGCTAAGGTTTTGGCATTTTCATGTCACTAAGTTTGGATAGTCTCCAGTGAGGGCCATACTCCAGTTTACACACGATCCTTTGGGCTTGTCCCCAGTTATCCTTGGGCTTGTCCCCAGTTATGCTTTGGGCTTATCCCCAGAATTGTTGGGCTTGTCCCCAGTTACTAACTTTTATCTTATATTGGCTTAGTCCCAAGTTGTATCTTATTTCAGGTTTTCGAAGCTAAATGACCAAGGATCCTTGATCCTTACCTTCTACTAAGGTTTGTCTTTTGGATATCCTGATTATAAGTGTTAAAGGTTAGGATCCTAACTTGGATTCTCAGGTATGATCCTTAATAACTTTGATTTTATTTATTATTTGCATAAGTGACCCTTATCCTTTGACAACTGAACTTATGATCCTTCAACTACCCTACTTTTTAGAACTTTTCGACTATAGGATATGTGATCCTTGATCATATCCTAAACTTTTTAAGGATATTTATTAAATTTTTTCCTCTTTACTTAATAAATTCAGACAAAATATATATCACAACAATTGAAAGGTAAATTATTCACAAGGATAACAACACGGAAGATAGCCAAAAAGTTAAGATTTTATTTATTCACAAAACGTTAAACCCTTCAAGGTTGTCAAAATTGCCAACCCACGTTTCTACCAGCAAAATGTGGCCCGTCCACATGGGTTGGTAAAGGGTGTCCATTGTTCATAGGTCTTTGTAGTGCAGGAAATAAAAGACGGAAGGATAACGAGTGGCTTCATCCCCCAAACAGAGGATCCATCCACCACCCATTATCCTGCCTATTGTCCAAGGATCCATGATCCTCCATCCTAGAAACTATTGTCTAAAGTTATTACAGACCAGCATTGTTCAGAAAAACATCATCAAAACAAAAACCACTACCAAATCCTAAAAAATGGGCTCTGGCTGCGTCTAGAAATGTCCATCATCGCCCATTCCTGCAGCTTACACCTTTGCTGCGTCACCATCACCTTCGCCAGCTCCTCCAGCTCCTGCATCATCCGCATGATCCTTAACCCCACTGCTGCCAGCCTCGATTGCCAGGATATCACCAGCCTCTTCTTCGTCGTCCAGCTCAGCTAACCTTGCCTTCCAGCCCTCTATATCCCAGTTGCTCTTGTCAAAGTCAGGATCATGAGCTTCTTGGGCCATTTGCAATTTGGTTCTGTACATAGCAATGGCAGCGAAGATTTTGGCATCATTTGTGATTTCAGCCTTCTCTTGGTCGGCAGTGATATGAGCCAGGACAAGTTCCCTCTTCCCCAGATTGACATCGTTTTCAAGGGAGGCACTCTTCTTATCCTTGGCCAGCATGATCTTTTGGAGGTCCACACACTTTTGCTCAGCCTCTTCAACACTGCCTACGTAGTCCTCGATTTCAGCAAATTTCTGCAAAAAGACAATGTAAAGTTTAGGATCACATGATCCTCAAGTGGGCAGGATAATTAAGCTAAGTCAGTGATCCTTACATCAGCAAAGTATTCAAAAAACTGGTGGCGGATTAGAGGCAAGCCTTCTAGATTGTCGGCCTCAGAGGCTTTCCTCTTCTTTCCCTTGGAGGCGGTAGGCTTGGGGATGGCAGTGCTTGGGCTAGCAGCAGCCTTTTTCTTCCCATACCTGGGACCAACAGTGGTGAGATCGGTGACACTGAAACGGGTAGCAGACTTCGATGATTTTCCAGCACCTACACGTCCAAAACAGATAAGTATCCTTATTTCATTTTTATTTAAACATTTAGTTATGCACAAAAAGGGATACTTACTTGACATCGTGACAGAACCTGAGGATACCTCTTGAGAATCCTGGGTATTTGCTTGAAATGATCTTATCGCAGGGTCAAGCCTCCGGAAAGCAGCAAGCCTTTCCTTCGTTGCAGGTGTTGTGATAAGGTGTGAAACAGTAATAGCTGCAAAATGGAAACAAAAGGATGTTGGTGATCCTCAACAAAAACAAGGTTATCCTGTGATCCTTCTCAGGATCCTCTATCCTACCATGAGTGGTCCATTTTCTAGGCAGATCCTTTCCATCAGGGATAGAATCCCTTCTGACAAAGAAGAATCGCCGTTTCCAGTTTGTATCGTTCTTAGTGGCTTTGAAGATGGGGTATTCTTCACCGGGTTTGTGTTTGAAGAGATATCGATGAGATCCATGGCTAACAAGGTCGTACATTTCTGCTAACTCCGACATTCCCAGATCAGTACCTTCATGCACAATGATTCTTTCAAGGGTATACAAGACCCTCCATATCATTGGCATTGCTTGTATATAGGAGATGCCGGTGAGAGAGAAGAAAGATTGGGTGAAATCGGGAAAAGGATACGAGTATCCTATCGTGAATGGAGTGACCGGGAAAGCTACCCAGGTTTCAGAAACATAGTCACTCAGGATGGTGGGATCAAAAGTTTTGAAGACGGTGTTTGCAGGAAAACAATGGCGGATCCTGTCTATTTGTGGATCAGTAAAGCAGCATCTTTCTTTTGCAGAGCCTTCGATGATCCCTTGGCTCTTCAGGGGACTGTCCTTTTAGTGATCCTTAGCCGGTGAAGATCTCAGTATCATCTTAGGCATAATGACTGTTTTGGTCAAAAATTACCGAGGCAATTAAGTGATCAAATTAGTAAAGTGAGGTAGTGTGCTAGAAAGTGTGTTGAAAATATGCAGGTTAAGTTATTTGGAAAATCAGTATTCAGGATACGGCTCAGGATATTGAGCTGTATCTAAGATTAAACAATGAGTAAAAAGTAAAGGAAATGACACGAGATGTACGAGGAAAGCCCTTGATCAATCTAGATCGCCGGCATAAAACCTCGGGAGCTGACAATCGCAGCTGCCTTGTTCTTCTTATTGCTTCAAACATCAGGATACAGTGCAGGATATAGACCAGATCGCTAAGTGTTACAATGCTTTTGTATGAAAGTGAAAATTGCTAGAGAGCGAGTGTTAGAGTGTATTCAGTGAAAATGTGATGTCCTATTCGATCTGGTATACCCACCTATTTATAGTTACTAAATAGAAACTAAAATTCCTATAAATATGGGATGCTCCCGAATATTCCATAAATAGCCGTTTGGAACCAAATAAAGCGGGCTTAACGTCTTTCCTTGCACAACTTGGACCGAGTTTTCCGCGGAATGAGTCCTTGTGAACGTTGCTAGCTTCTAACCCACGTACCTGCACATAATCCGTTAGTAATCCTGAGGATACCATTCAGGATGTTACCAATATCCTGAACCAGCATCCCGGATGTAAACAGATACTATATAACCAAGATATAAATCAAGATATTTTCCAGGATATGGGCTCAGAATTTCACCCATAACAATTGTCCCCATAAATGTTACCGTTTGTTATCCTGCACTAACGGTTACATTTTTCACAAAGACCGAGGTAATTAATAGATAAGACCAATGATGTGACCGTTTTCAACTACCCGGCCTATATTTACTCATCATACCCTATATCTTCTCATCCTCATCTCTTTTTTAATCATAATCGACAAGGAAAAGGTAACATTCTCTCTCTCATCTTCATATTCATCTTCATTCTCCGGTAAAAACTCAGGTGACCAAATGCCTAGACAAACAAGATCTAGTTCAGGCGACTCGGCTCCCACGTTTATCCAACAGAACCTTCTCCAAGAACCGGAGAAGGAGATATGCACCTTTGACAGTGCCCACCTGTCGGCTTTAAAATCCTCCGGCATCTTCCCGGAAGGAACTGTATTTCGACCTTTTGACCGAGAAATCCGGTCAGATATGGTTTCCAAAGAGTGGATATGCTTCAATGCCTTCCCCTTCACCTTAGGGTTACAATTCCCCTTTCCGGATCTCATCATGGAATTCTTTACCATTACCAAAATTTCTTTTAGTCAAACATTGCCAATGCTTTGGCGTGTTTTGTCTGTTCTTGACCAGATCAAGAAAAACCACATTCCTGATCTTTCCGTCCATGATCTCCCCCTAGCTTACAAGCTTAGATGCCATGGATCATGTAGATTTCTGTTTTATTCTACTTCCGGTGACCCATTGATACTTCGTGCCACCAGGAACGAGGATGGTTGGCAATCCAAG
This sequence comes from Helianthus tuberosus, assembly GCA_030545235.1. Classification (NCBI taxonomy): domain Eukaryota; kingdom Viridiplantae; phylum Streptophyta; class Magnoliopsida; order Asterales; family Asteraceae; genus Helianthus; species Helianthus tuberosus. Next base: position 211,954,894 of record CM060423.1, read on the forward strand.
TTTTTCTTTGTAAAAAGGGACTCAATCCCTGGTGGAACGGATTATCCGATGAAATGGTTGAAGAAGGGTAGGATTTAGGGTTTAAAGATGATCCAACTTCTTATCCTGCTTTATACCCTGAACTGACCAATTTTATTTTCTCTGTTGTGCATGCAGCTGATTTCAGGAAGATTGCACCTCCCCTTGCTGATTCTCAAAAAAGAATAGACGCCATCAGACTCCTTCCAGAGGCTGAAAGAAGTTTCGATCCATCCCCACCAACTCCAAGTCCTCTTTCAAGTGCAAACATGTCTGGTAAGGATCCTGCAAAATATCGTGTACATATATGTTTTCATTTGATATCCTTAGGATAGATTTAGAATTTTACTCCCTGTGTACAGACTCCAGCAAAGTTCCAGTCTATCTAGACCTCGACGAACTCGACAGCTACCCAACTCCAGCCACAGTCAAGAAAGAGACTCCTGCTGCTACTAGCTCCAAGCCACTCCCGGCTCCCAAGGCCAATCCAAGGACTCGTGCTTCCACAGCAAAAAAGAGGAAAGGTCTTGAAGTCAGTGCTCCAGGTTCAGAAGGGTTCTCCTATGACGAACTCAGTTTCTCTGATTCCTTAGAGCCAATGACATCCTTCCTTAACAAGGTAATATCCTGACGCATATCCTGCACATATATCCTGCACGTATATCCTAATAGGATATCCTGACAGGATATCCTGGTCAATATATTCTAACTCATACCTGAAATTGATGTGCAGGGCCTCCAGCATTTGCTCCACTTGTATAATGATGCCTGTGGTACTGCTGCACTCCATGAAGCCAGGATCAAACAGCTTGAAAGCACCGTTGCTGACCAAGGTGCCATTGCCGAAGCGAAGACCCGGCACTACGAGGGCATGCTGAAGAAGGTCACCCAAGACGCTGAGCTCAAACTTGCCACCGTTCAAATGGATCATGAACAAGCCATGGTCTCTTTCCGGGAGGGAATCAAGGCTTTCGCTATCGTCTCCCTGCTACAAGCACGCATCAAGATGGCCTACGAGGCCAAGGAGACGGGCCCTGTTTGTCCATCTTGGCCAGTTGAATCCTGGGTGGCCAAGCTAAAGGAGCTCGGAGGCAAAGCTGTGCCACTTCCTGCTGAAGCTGGTGAGTCTTCTAAGTCAGCAGAGGTGGTGATCCAGGCTGGAGACAAGAAGGATGCTGGAGCGGATGCTGGGATGGATACTAGTGAGGTTGCTGCTCAGGATGCTGGTGCTGAGAAGTCTGAGAAGGTTGGAGAAGATGCCGCTGTGTGAGGGCATTTAGGTGGGCGATGACGGATATACGTGCCAAGGCCAGAGCCCACCTTTTTAAATTTGAATGTTGGTCTGTAATCCCTTAAACAATTTACTTTTCTGCACTTTACTTTCCTGCACCTGAACAATTTACATTTCCTGCATGCTTTTTGAACAATACAACAGTTGGAGGTGGATGGGTCTCGGTTTGAGATGAAACCTTCAACTGTTGGGTAAATATGGCAAGGAACTATTAGTGCTCTTAGTGGATGGGCCTTGTTTTGAGGTGAAACTAAGAGCACATCTTTTGGTATGTTAATAATATAACTTCTCTTTTGACTTTATTATTGTTGTCATTGATATACAAATTTTACTCGTGAAAACTGTTTTGTTTGAACATTTTTAGGAATATATTGTAAACGTATCCTAGAAGATATCCTGTAAGATATCTTGATCAGGATATTGAAATACAACCTATAAATTGTCCAAATAAAAAGGAGAGATCATACCAGAGATTCTTAGAGAATCAATTTCAATCCTCCATTATAAGTTTGTCCCCAGTGCATGCTTATAAACTTGGATCCATCCTTTGAGTAGTATAATGTATGTCCCCTGTGTTCGACACAGAAACGCAAATGTATTCATACTTTGACTTGAATAAATTCCGAATACCCCAGGGCAAAACCCCTGATATCCTGAAATGAATCCTTAGCATACTTGGGATAAACCCTTAATATCTTGGGGATAAACCCTGATATCTGGGGATAAACCCTAAATTTCATGCGCTACAGGCGAGAGTGTATAAACTCCAATTCTTAGAAAGGTGAAAACCTTTAAACCTTAGAGAGTATGAAAATACCCTTTCGTGAGAGAGGGTGATCAATCCTCATATACCTTCAGGATCCAGGATATAGCCAATAGTAACGAAATTGTCAGCCACTTTTACATCAACTGGTCCCGCTACCTTGAACTATACCTAGATAACTTGCGCTCCAGGCGAGGTGTTTAAACCCAATTCGAAAGAAAGGTGAATACCTTTAAACCTTTGAAGGGATCAAGATCCCTTAAACGTGAGAGAGGGGGCCAATCCTCTAATCTTTCGAGTTATGCTGAGTGCATATCCTGGAGCTATATCCTGAAACATATGCTGTAAAACAATTGTAAACTAAGGTGGGTGTTAGCTTGGCTAACACCCCTCCGATGCTTAAGTCAGTATTGGGGTCAAGATAATAAACAAATATATTTAAAATAGAATACATACCATTCCGAGATAGAAAATAAATTCTACTCTTACTTGAAATAGAGCTTTAAATGTATTGCATTCCAGGATCTTGGTAGCATATCCCCTTCCATATTCTTGAGTCGATATGCTCCTTTCCCTGCTTCTGACTCGACTTCATATGGTCCTTCCCATTTCGGAGCTAGTTTTCCATCGGCAGGATTAGTGGTATTTTGAAAAGCCTTTCTTAACACCCAATCACCAACTCGAAATCTCCTAGTCCTTATATTCTTATTATATGCTCTGGATATCCTTTGTTGATATGCTGCCATCCTTAGCCTTGCCGCATCTCTTTTTTCATCTATAGTATCCAAATCTTGAAATAAGGCTTCAGGATTCTGTTCAGGATCCTGTAGGATAGATCTTGCAGTAGGTATCGTCATTTCTGTTGGAATCACTGCTTCTGCTCCAAATACCAAGGAAAACGGAGTTTGGCCAGTTGCATTCTTTACCGTTGTCCTATCAGCCCACAAAACAAAGGGTAACTCTTCCGCCCATCTTCCTTTTTTGGCTCCAAGCCTCTTCTTTAAGTTATTGACTATTATCTTGTTTGAGGATTCAGCTTGTCCATTCGCTTGAGGATGTACCGGAGTAGATGTGATCATTTTGATTCCCCAACTCTTGCAAAAGTTAGTAGTCCTTTTGCTTATAAACTGGGACCCATTATCACAAATGATCTCAGCTGGTACCCCAAACCTAGTCAGGATATTCCTCTTTATGAAGGATACTACTTCTTGGTCTCTAACTTGAACAAATGCTTCAGCCTCAACCCACTTAGAGAAATAATCCATCATTGCTAACATAAAGACTTTTCCTCCCGGAGCTTTTGGTAACTTCCCTACTATATCCATCCCCCATTTCATGAATGGCCAAGGGGAAACTACAGGATATAATGGTTCAGCTGGTTGATGTAGTATGTTACTATGTCTTTGACATGCATCACATCTTCGAGCATATTCTGCAGCATCTTTCCTCATCGTTGGCCAATAATATCCTGTCCTTAATACTTTCGAGAACAATGATCTGCCCCCCGTGTGATTACCACAATCCCCTTCATGTATATCCTGAAGTACTTCTTTGGCTTCAGGATCCTCCAAGCACCTCAAATATGGTCCTGCAAGAGATTTCTTATATAACACATCATTTATAATAGTAAATCGTGATACCTTCATCCTAAATGCCTTAGGATTTTCCTCCCCGGGAATGTGTACTTCCTTGAGATATCTCATGATTGGAGCCGTCCATGATTTGGGATACTTTTCAGGATACTCTGCATCAGGATCCTGAATACCCGCTACTTCTTTATCCTGAGGATTCGTTGCAGGATACAAGATATGTAATATCGGTATTTGGGTCCCTTCTGGTATCCTAATCGACGATCCCAGATTTGCTAAGGCATCTGCTTCAGCATTATCCTCCCTTGGTACCTGTTCAAGTGTAAAAACATCGAAATATCCTGCTAATTTTTTAAGAATATCGAGGTATTCGATTAATTTCTCACCCTTAACTGCATAGGATCCTTTAAAATGGTTAGTAATTAACAAAGAGTTAACATATACTTGTAAATTTTTGATACTCATGCTCTTAGCCAACTCTAATCCTGCAATTAAAGCCTCATACTCTGCTTCATTATTAGTAGCAGGAAATTCACATCTAATAGCCTGGGGTAATATGTCCCCCTGTGGCAATTTTAGTAGTATTCCCAATCCTACTCCTCTTATATTAGATGCACCATCATTATATAATGTCCAGGATCCTGAGGATTCTCCTAACTGTTGAACTTCTAAGTCTACCTCATCCTGAATGTCACTACTAAAATCAGCCACAAAGTCAGCTAAAGCCTGAGACTTTATGGCATTTCTAGGTTCATATACTAAATCATAAGTACTCAACTTTACTGACCACTTAGCCATCCTGCCTGACATTTCTGGTTTCCTAAGTACATTTTTAACAGGATAATTTGTTTTAACATGAATCCTATGTGTCTCAAAGTAATGTCTAAGTTTCGTTGATGCCATAACTAATGCTAGTATCAATTTTTCTAAATGAGAATATCTAGTTTCAGCATTTAACAAGCTTTTACTAACATAATAAACAGGATATTGCTGACCTTCATGGTCCTTTACAAGGACGGCACTTACGGCATTCCCTGATACTGCGAGGTATAGGGATAATGGTTCACCATTCTCAGGCTTCATCAGTAGAGGTGCGGTTGAAAGATATTGCTTTAAATCCTGTAGGGCCGCTTCATGCTTCTCACCCCATTCGAATTTCTTGTTCTTCTTCAGGATATCATAAAAATCTTTGCATTTTTCTGAGGATCTTGAGATAAATCTGTTTAATGCTGCCACTCGCCCTGTTAATCGTTGGACATCCTTCATATTTGAGGGTGATTTAATATCCAAGATGGCTTTAATCTGCTCCGGGCTCGCCTCTATTCCTCTTTTGGTCACCATATATCCTAGAAATTTTCCTGCCCCCACTCCAAAATGGCACTTAGCAGGATTTAGCTTCATGTTATACTGATCCAGGATATCAAATGCTCCTTTAATATCCTGGAGGTGATCCTGAGCTTTCTTTGATTTTACCACCATATCGTCAATGTACACCTCCATGGTGTCCCCCAGTTTGTCTTTGAACATCATGTTTACCAATCTTTGGTATGTTGCACCTGCATTTTTCAAACCAAAAGGCATAGCGGTATAACAATAAATACCTGTTGGTGTCATGAAGGCAGTATCCTCCTGGTCAGAAGGCTCCATTTGGATCTGCTGAAATCCTGAGGATGCGTCCATGAAGGTCAGCATTTCATGCCCGGCAGTGGCATCTACCATTGCATCAATGTGGGGAAGAGGAAATGGGTCTTTAGGACAAGCCTTGTTCAAGTCTGTGTAGTCTACACAAACTCTCCATTTCCCATTTTTCTTCTGTACCACAACCACGTTTGCTAGCCACCTTGGGAACTTAACCTCTCTGATCATCCTGGACTTCAATAATCTCTCAACTTCCTCTTGGATAATCGTATTCCGCTCAGGAGCAAACTTCCTTCTTTTTTGCTGAACAGGCTTGAATGATTTATCAATTCCAAGCTTGTGAGTGATAATGTCTTTGGATATGCCTGTCATATCCTCATGCTTCCATGCAAACGTTGACATCCTGCATTTCAAAAAGTTAATTAACTGTTCTTCAATATCCTGAGGGATATTGGTTCCTACGAGCGCCGAAATATCGGGATTATCCTGGTCCAGGATAATTTTCTTCACATCCTGCTCCGGATCCTCCACGATATCCTGGGCCCGCGTCTTTAATTGCTATGCTGCACTAGGCTTGGTTGAGGATTTCATCGAAGATGAGTAGCATTCTTTCGCCTCCTGCTGATCACTTTCGACCTTGACCACTCCCCAAGGGGTAGGGATCTTGATGCATTGGTGATACGTCGATGGCACAGCCTTCATATCGTGAATCCATGGTCTTCCTAGTATGATATTATAGCAGGATAGGGAATCCATCACACAGAAACGTTGTATTGAGTTGACTCCTTCAACATATACTGGCAACTTTATCTCTCCTACTGTGTTTCTAGCCTCTCCACTGAATCCAACAAGCACTGTAGATTTCGAAGTAATATCCATTGGAGATACATTCATTCTTTTCAGAGTCTCTAGTTGGATTATGTTGACGGAGCTGCCATTATCAACCAATATCCTGCGTACAAAATGGTTAGCCACATATAATGTTATTACCAGAGCATCATGGTGAGGATCCTGGACAGTATCCCTGTCATCAGCATCAAATGTGATCACTTTATCAGTTGTGAGGGTAGCCATCCTGACAGGTTTGTCTCCCCTTTCGGCCTTAGCTTCTTTTGCATGTCTCTTTGCCGCCGAATACAAAGTCCCACAAATGTCGGATCCTCCTGAAATAAAGTTGATTATCTTGGCATCTGCAGGAGGTGACGCTGCTCGCTCAGGATCCTTCTCAATATCCTGACCCTTATTCTTCTTCCTTCCTAAGAGATCTTTCAGATATCCCTTGCTTAGAAGATAGCTTATCTCTTTCCTTAGAGCGATGCAATCCTCAGTCACATGTCCGAAATCTTCGTGGAAAGCACACCATTTTGACTTATCTTTCCACTCAGCTTTTTGTTGACTCTTTCGAGGCCATCTAGCCTTGTCTCCTAGACCCTGCATGGCATACATCAATTCAGGAATGTTAACAGAAAAGCAATATTCAGACAACTCAGGATACTCATCAGGATCCTCATCTTCGACAGCATTCACTTTCTTATTTTCATTTCTACCATATGGCTTAGGCCGATATGGCTTGAATGAGGATTCAGACTTCCTGTTAGTTGACTCATAGGTGTTGGATGAGTTCATTCTCTCTTGCATCTTCCTGTCATCCTCCAATCGAATATATCTTAGGGCCCTGTTTCGAGCTTCATCCAAGTTCCTGCATGGGTTCATTACAAGATCTTGATAAAATTGAGAATCTTTTTGCAGCCCCATCTTGAAAGCTTGCACAGCTGTTGCAACATCAAGATGTGGAATGTCTAGGGATTCCCGGCTGAACTTGTTCACATAATCCCTAAGGGATTCCTGAGGCCCCTGTGTTATCCTGTAGAGGTCACTTGTTAGTTTCTCAAAGCTTCTACTACAAGAAAACTGACTATTAAATAAATTTACTAAGTGAGCAAAAGATGTAATCGAATGCGGAGGAACATTCAAGAGCCATTTCAAGGCTGATCCTGTTAAGGTAGAACCAAAACCCTTGCACAAGCATGCTTCCTTGAGATCCGGAGGGATAGGGTTAATCTCCATTCTTTCCCTATACCGAGCAATATACTCCTCAGGATCCGTAGTTCCGTCGTAAAGCTTCATGTTGGGGGTTTGAAATCTCTTTGGGATCTCAGCATCACAGATAGGATATGCAAAACGAGATATCTTGTGGCTGTCTTGGGACACTTCCGGGATCGGCTGGACCACTCCAGGTACACTAGATATCATGTCCTTCAGCTTCTGAAGTTCCCTAGTAAGTGCTGATGTTACACCTGTATCCTGCAAAGATCCACTATTGTTAGTAGCATGAGTATTATTATTATTTGACACGTTACCCGTCGGAGGATTTTGCCCATATCCTGAAGCATATCCTGAGCTCCTCATGGTTGACATCCTGACCGAGGAGGGTATTTCAGGAGTGTGATTCTGAGGAAGGCTGGGGACAATATTCCCCCTGTTATCCTCAGTATACACAGCTAAACTGAAGTTCAAAGTTCTGGGTTGTAATGGAGTGACAATATCCTCAGCAGATCTGCTCGAACCAGACTTCAAGAGTTGTATTTCCCTCAACAGCATTTGGTTTATTTCCTGTTGCTGCCTCATTTGTTCCTGCACACTTCCAAATAAGGTTAAAATTTCATCATTAGAAGCTAAAATGGGAGCAGATCCCTGAACATTCCGAGTAGGGATAATATCCTGAGGTTGTGAAGAGGTTGGCATTCTTGGAGGAGGTGGTGGAAGCACCGAACCGGTAGTAGCAGAAGTCATAGCAGACATAGTAGAGGAGCTCATGTTTGATCTTGAGGCCATTATGGACAATGTGGCAAAAAGTTTTGAGAATAGGAAACCGATTAACGATTTCACAAAAAATTTTAGTAAAGAGAGCACCACTTGCCCCACGGTGGGCGCCAAATTGTTTTGGTCAAAAATTACCGAGGCAATTAAGTGATCAAATTAGTAAAGTGAGGTAGTGTGCTAGAAAGTGTGTTGAAAATATGCAGGTTAAGTTATTTGGAAAATCAGTATTCAGGATACGGCTCAGGATATTGAGCTGTATCTAAGATCAAACAATGAGTAAAAAGTAAAGGAAATGACACGAGATGTACGAGGAAAGCCCTTGATCAATCTAGATCGCCGGCATAAAACCTCGGGAACTGACAATCGCAGCTGCATTGTTCTTCTTATTGCTTCAAATGTCAAGATACAGTGCAGGATATAGACCAGATCGCTAAGTGTTACAATGCTTTTGTATGAAAGTGAAAATTGCTAGAGAGCGAGTGTTAGAGTGTATTCAGTGAAAATGTGATGTCCTATTCGATCTGGTATACCCACCTATTTATAGTTACTAAATAGAAACTACAATTCCTATAAATATGGGATGCTCCCGAATATTCCATAAATAGCCGTTTGGAACCAAATAAAGCGGGCTTAACGTCTTTCCTTGAACAACTTGGACCGAGTCTTCCGCGGAATGAGTCCTTGTGAACGTTGCTAGCTTCTAACCCACGTACCTGCACATAATCCGTTAGTAATCCTGAGAATACCATTCAGGATGTTACCAATATCCTGAACCAGCATCCCGGATGTAAACAGATACTATATAACCAAGATATAAATCAAGATATTTTCCAGGATATGGGCTCAGAATTTCACCCATAACAATGACAGTGAAGAAGAAGAAACAGAATAAGAGTATGAGGAGAGAAAGGAAAGAGAAATACCTGATCAAGTCTTCGAATGGGGATTTAAAGGATGAAACGCACGAATTTAAATGCTTCCTAACCCTTATCTCTAGCCTCAATTTATAATGATGATTTTGCAGGATAGTCACCTCAATGACGTCATGTTAGCAACGGCTAGTCAGGATTCAACGGCTATATATCCGTTGATTCGTTACGGATAAGAACGAGAAAATATAACTCGTTTATTTACATTTTACTCCTTATATTTTGGGGGCAATTGTTAGGGGAGGATTTTTGAATGATCAGTGATCCTCAATTACTGCCGAGCTTAGAACACTTGGCTATTTTTAGCTTAACACACACACTCGTAACTGCTCTCGTCAGCTCTCGACAGTTTACTTGGCGATTACACACCTTTTTGCACGTTACACCATAGTGATCCTTGTAACTAGCTCGCTATCATCCAAAGTTGTAATACATTTTCTGTTTGATCTGAGTTGGGGATCGGTAGTTTCCATCACCCGAGGTTTTTTATGCCGGAGATCAACTCTTGATCAAGGGCTTTTTCCTCGTATAAATCATTGTGTCACTTGTCCATTACATTTCTGAGTGATCCTTCATATTGTTCATTGATTCAAGCATCACACCTCACAACAAAAAGTTTGGTTGCATTATCTTAGCTTGATTTTTGACCAAAACAGATGCATCCTCAGGATTCCAGCAGATCCAAATGGAACCTTCATACCAGGAGGATACTGCTTTCATGACACCAACAGGTATTTATTATTATACTGCTATGCCTTTTGGTTTGAAAAATGCAGGTGCAACGTACCAAAGATTGGTGAACATGATGTTTAAAGACAAGCTGGGGGACACCATGGAGGTGTACATTGATGACATGGTAGTAAAATCCAAGAAGGCTGAGGATCACCTCCAGGATATTAAAGGAGCATTTGATATCCTAGACCAGTATAACATGAAGCTAAATCCTACCAAGTGCCATTTTGGAGTAGGGGCAGGAAAGTTTTTAGGATACATGGTGACTAAAAGAGGGATAGAGGCAAGCCCAGAACAGATCAAAGCCATCCTGGATATCAAGTCACCTTCGAACATGAAAGATGTACAAAGATTAACAGGACGAGTAGCAGCATTAAATAGATTCATATCAAGATCCTCGGAAAAATGCAAGGAATTCTATGATATCCTGAAGAAGAATAAGAAATTTGAATGGGGTGAGAAGCACGAAGCAGCCTTGCAGGAATTGAAGCAGTATCTTTCAACTGCACCTCTAGTGATGAAGCCCGAGGATGGTGAACCATTATCCCTGTATCTTGCTGTATCAGGAAATGCAGTAAGTGTTGTTCTTGTAAAGGATCACGAAGGTCAATAGTATGTTGTTTATTATGTTAGCAAAAGTCTATTAGATGCTGAAACTAGATATTCTCATTTAGAAAAATTAATATTGGCTCTATTTATGGCATCGACAAAGCTTAGACATTACTTTGAGACACATAGGATTCATGTTAAAACCAATTATCCTGTTAAAAACGTGCTTAGGAAACCCGAGATGTCAGGTAGGATGGCTAAGTGGTCGGTAAAATTAAGTGCCTATGATCTAGTATATGAACCTAGAAATGCCATAAAGTCTCAAGCCCTAGCTGACTTTGTGGCTGATTTCAGTAGTGATATTCAAAATGAAGTAGACCTAGAAGTCCAACAACTAGGAGAAACCTCAGAATCTCCTGGACATTATATACTGATGGTGCATCTAATGTTAGAGGTATAGGATTGGGTATACTACTAAAATCGCCACAGGGGGACATATTACCCCAGGCTATTAGGTGTGAATTCCCTGCCACTAATAATGAAGCAGAATATGAAGCTTTAATTGCAGGATTAGAATTGGCTAAGAGCATGAATATTAAAATTTTGCAAGTATTTGTTAATTCCCTGTTGATTACTAATCATTTTAATGGATCCTATGCAGTTAAAGGTGAGAAATTAATCGAGTATCTTGAAATTCTCAAAAAATTGGCAGGATATTTCGATGTTTTTACACTTGAACAGGTACCAAGGGAGGATAATGCTGAAGCAGACGCCTTGGCAAATTTAGGATCATCAGTCAGGATACCAGAGGGAACCCGAATACCAATACTACATATCCTATATCCTGCAGTGGATCTTTTCAAATCCCAGGATAAGGAAGTAGCAAGTGTTCAGGATCCTGGCCATGATCCCGATGAGGATCCTGTATCCTGGACAGCTCCAATAATGAGATATCTCAAGGAAGGACACATCCCAAAGGATGAGAATCCTAAAGCCTTTAGAATGAAGGTATCACGGTTCACTATTATAAATAATGTTTTGTATAAGAAATATCTTGCAGGACCATACCTGAGGTGCTTAGAGGATCCCGAAACTAAAGAAGTGCTTCAGGATATACATGAAGGGGACTGTGGTAACCATACTGGGGGCAGATCATTATTCTCAAAGGTGTTAATAACAGGATATTATTGGCCAACGATGAGGAAAGATGTTGCAGAATATGCTCGAAGATGTGATGCATGTCAAAGGCACAGCAACATATTACATCAACCTACTGAGCCACTATATCCTATTACTTCCCCTTGGCCATTCATGAAATGGGGGATGGACATAGTAGGAAAGTTGCCCAAAGCTCCAGGAGGAAAGGTCTTTATGCTGGCAATGACGGATTATTTCTCTAAATGGGTCAAGGCTGAGGCATTTGTTCAAGTCAGGGACCAAGAAGTAGTATCTTTCATAAAAAGGAATATCCTGACTAGATTTGGAGTACCAGCCGAGATAATTTGTGACAATGGCTCTCAGTTTATAAGTAAGAGGACTACTGACTTTTGTAAGAGTTGGGGAATCAAAATGATCACATCTACTCCAGTACATCCTCAAGCAAATGGACAAGCAGAATCATCAAACAAGATAATTGTTAACAATTTGAAGAAGAGACTAGGAGCCAAAAAAGGAAGATGGGTAGAAGAATTACCCTTTGTTTTATGGGTTGATAGAATAACAGTAAAGAGTGCAACTGGCCAAACTCCATTTTCCTTAGTATTTGGAGCAGAAGCAGTTATCCCGACAGAAATGGTAATACCTACAGCAAGATCCAATCTCCAGGACCCTGAGAAGAATCCTGAAGCTCTGAGCCAAGAATTGGACACTGTGGATAAGATAAGAGATGTGACAAGACTAAGGATGGCAGCATACCAACAGAGGATATCCAGAGCATATAACAAGAATATGAGGACTAGAAGGTTTCAAGTTGGAGATTGGGTGTTGAGAAAAGCTTTTCAGAATACCACCAATCCTGCTGATGGGAAGTTAGCCCCAAAATGGGAAGGACCATATGAGGTTGAATCAGAATCTGTGAAAGGAGCATACCGACTCAAGAATATGGAGGGGGATATGCTACCAAGGTCCTGGAATGCTATACACCTTAAGCTTTATTTCAAGTGAGTTTAGGATTTAACTTCTAACTCAGGATGGTATGAATTCTATCTTTTTTAATACGTTTGATTTAATTTATTCTTTGAAACCCAATACTGACTTAAGTATCGGAGGGGTGTTAGCTAGGCTAACACCCACCTTAGTTCAACAGTGTTTTGCAGAATACGCTTCAGAATACGCTCCAGGATATACCAGATGGACCGAAAGATTAGAGGATTGGCCCCCTCTCTCACGTTTAAGGGATCCTTATCCCTTCAAAGGTTTAAAGGTATTCACCTTTCTCTCGAATTGGGTTTAAACACCCCGCCTGGAGCGCAAGTTATCCAGGGATAGTTCAAGATAGCGGGACCAGTTCATGTAAAAGTGGCTGACAATTTCATTATTATTGGCTATATCCTGGATCCTTAAGGTATATGAGGATTGATCACCCTCTATCACGAAAGGGTATTTTCATACTCTCTAAGGTTTAAAGGTTTTCACCTTTCTAAGTCTTAGAGTTTATACACTCTCGCCTGTAGCGCACGAAAACAAGGGTTTATCTCCAGAATACCTATGGATTTATCCCCAGAATATTAAGGATTTATCTCCAGGATATTTTAGGGTTTATCCCCTATAACACGAAAGTTATACAAACTGTTGCAATTGATGCCCAGAAAATTCTTAAGTGTTCAAAGATATTATACAGGGGACATCCCACTAAGGCATTGTGAGAAACTCAAAGGATCAAGTTTGGGCATAACTCGCCAAGCATCCCGGACTGGGGACATCTTCGGTGGAAAGGTTGCAAAAGGACTGGAATGAAAGGACTAAGATGTCTTCTATTTCGGTATTATCTTTCCTATTTTTGTTCTTACAAAACCTTATCTAAATTGTCTAAGTTTCTGAAACTATAATTAACAAAAGCTTGATTATAACATTTATGAGTATCCTGGTAGGGATATGTTCTCAGGATATATTCTCGAAATATATTCTCGGGATATACTTCAGGATACTTGGTTGGAATGTTTGAGATATGACACTTAGATTGAAAGTTGAAACTATGTTCAAGTCAAACAACTGTTATCAAAACAAGCTTTGCAAAGTAAAAAATGAATCATCCTTTTTCTTTAAAAACTTTATTGAAATTGTTTGAGTTGTAAGAACTCTATTTGGCAAGAATCTCAGTAGGACATCTGCGGGTATCCTGATCAAGATATTTTCAGGATATTTGGTCAGGACATTTGAAATATTACACTAAGTTAACATTGAAATCATATTCAAACTAAACAATGCATAACAAGAATAGAAAAGGGACAACGATAGATAAGGTTATAAAAAGGTTATATTATTAACATATCAAAAGTTTGTGCTTTTGGTTTCGTCTCAAACCGAGACCCATCTGCCAAAATGACAAATTAGTTTTTTACCATACTTAATTAACAATTGAAGGCTTCGTCTTGGAACCCAAGATACCTCCCCCTTCAATTGTTAGAGTGTTCAAAATAAAGCACACTAATTGATAACCAAGGGGCTTCGTCCTGAAACTCAGGATCCCTCCACCTTTGGTCATCGTATTGTCTTAATGCAGGAAATGTAAATTGTTTGAAAGACAGGAAATAGAAATTGTTTGACAACCAACAGACTTAAAAAAGTGGGCTCCGGCCTAGGCACGAACATCCATCATCGCCCACTCCGTTGCTTTCAAGGAGCAACACCTTCTTCACCAGCAGTCTTTCCTCCAGCATCACCGTCAGGGTTCTTTTTAGCATCAGCCGCCTCCTCCACTGCCTTGGATGTCTCTTCACCCACAGGTTTAGCAGGATATTCGACAGGACTCCCCCTGAGATCTTTCAACTTCGCCTCCCAAGCACTTACATTCCAGGAAGGGCATTCGAAGCCCAAAACTTTGGCTTCATAAGCCATCTTTAGCCTGGCTTGTAGGAGGGAAATTACAACCGATCCCTTGAGACTTTCTCGGTAGGAAGTCATATCCTGCTCAAATTGAAGATGGGCAGCATCCAGTTTGGCTTGGGCGTCTTCATTGACCTTGTTAATGGCAGCTTTAGCCTCTTGGGTTACAGCTTTGAATTTATCCTCGTAGTGTTGTGACTTAGCGGCGGCTATCATACCCTGATCTGTGATGGTGGTCTCAGCTTTCCTCAGCTTTATTTCCAGTATCTTGTTTAAACCACAGCTTTCTTCGTAGAGGCTTGTCAGGCGTTCAAGACCCTACAAAACGAAGAAATAGGTATTAACATACATTAACATATATAACCAGCATATGGTGCAGGATGTAGGTTAAGGATATGAACCTGATTAAGGAAGCTGGTCATAAAGCTACTGGATTCAAGGAATCCATGGTTTTCGTAGGGGAAAGTCTCGGAAGATGCTGGAGAATCGGTTTCCTTTCTTTTGCGGGAACTTGAGGTACGTGGTTTGGTAGAAGGAGAGGGCTTAGGAACAGCTGCCGGTTTGGAGCTGGATGCAGGCTTAGAGGTGGAAGCAGGTTTGCTAGGTTCCTTCTTCACCTGGACAGGAATAGAGTAGCTGTCCAGTTCATCAAGGTCAAAAATTTCTGGAACTTTGGCTGATGCTGTGAAACAGGGAAAATATCTAAATCTCTGCTCTTATATCTTATTTTGTTAACTAAAAATATGCAAAGATTATGTGATTTTTACCAGACATATCTGATGAAGAATATTGGCTTGAACTTGGAAGATGCGGTGTGAAGGATCTGTCACAATCAGGCAACTGGTAGACCATGTCGATTCTTTTTTGAGATTCTTCAGTAGGAGGAGCCAACTCTTTGAAATTTGCTGCATAAAAAGAAAAATATATATTGGGGTATTAGTACAAGATACATTATGAGGATATGTTTGGGGATATCTTAAAACCCTAGATCCTACCGGAGGTCAACCATTTCACCGGAAGGCTTTTGCCCTCAGGAATGGAATCTCATCTAACAAAGAAAAATTTTCGTTGCCACCCATCCTCATTTTTTAAAGCCTTGAGGATGAGGGGTCTGTTAGAGGTTGAGAAAAGCAAGAAGCGACAATTGCCATGAGATCGGAGACGGTAAGCGAGCGGAAGGTCTTCGACACAGAGATCGGGGACATGAAGGGTTTTGATCTGGTTAAGCATGTTAAGTACTCTCCAAACCATAGGCATTGTTTGGGCAAAGCAGAGGCCGGTGATTCGAAAGAACTGCATAATGAGTTCCAGAAAGGGATATCGAAGGCCCAGGGAGAACGGGTATGATTAAAAACAGATCCATTCCTTTAAATTGTAGATGTGGAACACATTGTGTATCCCACTGAGCTCATCGGGTAGATTAATTTTGTAAGCTACGGTTCTGACACATTCGATGATCTCGAATTGTCCTATGTACCTTGGGCTCAGCTTGCCCTTTTTGCCAAAATGCATCACCCCTTTCCAGGGTGACACCTTGAGTAGCACTTTATCGCCAACTTCAAACATTAGAGGTTTACGCCTCTTATCAGCGTAACTCTTCTGCCTATCCCTGGCAGCTTTGAGACGATCATGGATTTGAACAATCTTATCCGTCGTCTCGAGGACTATATCAGGTCCTGATAGTTGGGTTTCCCCAACTTCCGCCCAACAAACTGGCGTTCTGCACTTCCTTCCATACAAGGCTTCGAAAGGCGCGGCTTGAATGCTCGAATGATAGCCATTATTGTAAGAAAATTCAATCAAAGGAAGATGGTCATCCCAACTTCCTCCCAAGTCAATAACACAAGCCCTGAGCATATCCTCAAGCGTTTGAATCGTACGTTCGCTTTGCCCATTCGTCTGAGGATGGTAAGCAGTGCTGAAATTTAGTCGAGTGCCTAGAGATTGCTGAAAGCTCTTCCAAAAGTGAGATGTGTATCTAGTATCCCTATCAGAGATAATAGATACGGGCACTCCATGGAGAGATACAATCTCATCCACATATAGTTGAGCTAGCTTATCGGAGCAGTGCATTTCTTTAATGGGCAAGAAGTGAGCTGACTTGGTCAGCCTGTCGACTATAACCCAAATTGTATCATTCCCATGTTTTGTCTTTGGTAACTTGGTGATAAAATCCATAGTTACCATTTCCCACTTCCAAGTGGGAAGTTCAGGTTGTTGTAGCAACCCTGACGGCTTTTGATGCTCGGCTTTAACCTGTGCGCACGTCAGACATTTAGCCACATAAGTGGCTATAGATTTCTTTAAACCTATCCACCAATAATTTGCTTTCAAATCCTGGCACATCTTATCACTGCCCGGATGTACCGAATATTTAGAACTATGAGCTTCTTGGAGGATCACATCTCTAAGTCCTCCATGGATTGGAACCCAGATTCTACCATTTAATCTAAGGATCCCATCCTTGCCATAAGACAATTGATCGGCAGTAATACCTAACTTCTCATTCGGAAAGTTAGTTTCTAAAACGGCTTCCTTCTGAGCAGCTAACAGCCTTTCATTCAAGTTGTTCTTCAGTTCAATGCTTTCGGCATTGATCCTAATGGGCTTAACCCTTTCTTTCCTACTTAGAGCGTCAGCTACAACATTTCCTTTGCCTAGATGGTAGCAAATTTCGCAATCTTAATCATTCAATGTCTCCATGCAACGACGCTGCCTCATGTTCAGGTCTTTCTGGTTAAACAAGTGTTGAAGGCTTTTATGATCCGAATAAATTATACACTTGGTTCCATATAGATAATACCTCCAAAGCTTCAGTGCAAATACAACGGCACCCAATTCCAAATCATGGGTGGTGTAGTTCTTTTCATGCACCTTTAATTGACGTGAAGCATAGGCAATGACCTTGCCTTTCTGCATAAGCACACAACCCATACCGGTGTGCGATGCGTCGCAGTACACAACGAACTCTTCAATTCCTTCTGGCAATGTCAACACAGGAGCATTGCTTAATTTCTGCTTGAGAATTTCAAAAGATTCTTGTTGCTTGGGACCCCAGTCAAAATTTTACATTCTTGCGAGTTAACGAAGTTAGAGGTGCAACAATCCTTGAACAGTTTTTAATGAAGCGTCTGTAGTATCCTGCTAGACCCAAGAAGCTGTGAATCTCTGTAGGTGTCTTTGGTGCTTGCTAGTTCATAATCGCTTCAATATTAGCGGGATCCACCTGGATATCATGCTCACTCACTACATGTCCAAGAAATTGGACTTCACGGAGCCAGAATTCACATTTAGAGAACTTCGCGTAGAGCTTCTCTTGTTGTAGAAGTTCAAGAATACATTGAAGATGTTTCTCATGATCGGCTTGATTCTTTGAATAAATAAGTATGTCATCAATAAAAACAATGATAAACTTGTATAGATATGGCTTGCAAACGCGATTATGAGATCCATGAATGCTGCAGGTGCATTAGTGAGCCCGAAAGGCATCACTAAGAACTCGTAGTGGCCATATCGAGTCCTGAATGCAGTCTTATGCACATCTTCAGTTCTGACCTTCAACTGATGATAACCTGACCTTAAATCAATCTTTGAAAAGTAACTTGCTCCTTGAAGCTGATCGAACAAATTGTCGATCCTGGGCAATGGATATCTATTCTTGATCGTAACTTTGTTCATCTTGCGATAATCGATGCATAGACGCATCGAGCCATCCTTCTTCTTCACAAATAGAATGGGCGCTCCTCAAGGAGATGAGCTAGGTTGAATAAAACCTTTCTCCAACAAATCATTCAATTGTGTTCTTAGTTCTTTCATCTCGGTCGGTGCCAGACGATAAGGAGCTCGAGCTACAGGGGCTGCTCCTGGAATAATATCGATCCTGAATTCCACTTGCCTGTCCGGAGGCAAGCCAGGTAGTTCTTCAGGGAATACGTCTGGATATTCAGAAATAACAGGGATGTCTTCGATCTTAGACTTCGGCTCATCTATGGTCACATGTGCCATGTAAATGACACAACCTTTCTTCAAACACTTTGATGCTTTAAGCATAGATACTTATTTAGGCAAACCATACTGCGTATCTCCTTGTATTGTAAGTGATTCACTATAAGGGGTCTTGATAACCACTTGCTTCTTATCACATACAATTTGGGCTTGGTTATGAGATAACCAATCCATACCTATCACTATATCAAATCCTGCCAATTTCAACGGAAGCAAAGATAGTGGAAAAGAGTGATTCTTAATGGATATGAAACATCCATCTAATATTGTTGAAGCAGTTTCTATGGTACCGTCGGCCAATTCTACTTCGTACTTTATGCTTAGAGTCTTAACAGGCAGATTTAATAATTTGCAAAATTTATTGTCTACAAAGGACTTATCTGCACCAGAATCAAACAACACTCTAGCATAAACATCATTGATAAGAAAGGTACTTGTTATCACATTATCGTTTTGCACAGCCTCTTGAGCATTCATTTGGAAGACCCGAGCATTGGTCTTCTTAGCCTATTCAGGCTTCCATGGATTTTTAGGGCAGTTAGTCTTTATGTGCCCCTTCTCGTTGCAACCATAACAGGTTGCATCCTCATTTTCTTGCAATCCAAAGTCCTATGCTCTTTGGACTTGCAGATTCCACAGACTATAGGCTTTGACTGGGATTGTGATTGTGATTTCGATCCAAACCTGCACTTTCCAAAATGGTTTTTCTGGCAGGTTTTGCACTTAGGCTTCTCTCCTGTCTATTGGGTATCCTTTTTAAACTCAGAACCCTTCCTATGCTCAGAGTTCCCCTTTCGTTTCTTATCAGAGCGACGTGAGTTCTCGTCTTCACGTTTCCTCTTCCCTTCATCAGAATTCTTAAGAGACCTTTGCCTAATCGCATCGAGGGTAAGAGATAAGGATAGATCAACCACTGACCTAAAGGTGGTAGGTCTGGATGCTTTCACATTTCCCTTGATTTCTGGAGCCAGACCTCCAATAAAACGTGCTATACGCTTCGGTTCCGGTGTGACCAAATAAAGGACCAATCGGGACATGGTGTTGAAGCTTGTAAGGTACGCCAGACAATCCCAGTTCTTCATGACAAGAGTCAAGAAGTCGGTTTCAATCCTTTCCACCTCATGCTGAGGACAGAAGTTATCCTTGATCATTGCTACAAATTGTTCCCAAGACATGTTATAAAGCGAGATTTTCCCTGTGGCTTGAACCAACGATCTCCACAAAGCCAATGCTTCTCCCTTAAATGATTATGAAACAAATTTCACAATATCCTGTTCCGCACAACCACTGATATCAACCACAGTATCCATCTCATCTAGCCATGTCATACAGTCAATGGCTCCTTTTTCTCCTGTGAAGTCCCTTGGCTTGCAAGAGATGAAGTATTTGTAAGAACAAGTCTTAACACATGGTTCCTGATTAAGCACAATCTACTTGGATGGGATACTTTTCTGATTTGATGAATGATGAGAATCATCCTTCTTTGATTCGTGTGTTTTCGAAGGGGGCTTACTATGAGTCACAGATAGAGTCTTTGAGCGAGTATTACTTGGTTCTTTAAATTGCCGGTCAATGGCTCTGGTGACAGCATTGTCTATCATTGCTTGTAGGTCTGCACCCGTTACATTCATTCGGGTGTTATCATTTCTCTCTCTTGGATGACTGTCAACCTCTTCTGATTCAGACATGCTGAAGCTCGATTTCTATAAAACAGTTGACAATAATTTGTTCAGATGTTTATTATGGAATCATCTTTTTGATGATTCATTAACCATGGTAATATAAACCATATTTGGTTAATTTGATAATCAAGTTTTTATTTTAAACTTTTCGTTATAATTAATCCCAGTTATAAATTATTTAGGATATTAAAGGGGCACAAAAAGGCCTAGTCACAAGGACAGTTTTAATTTATAAGCCATGATCTTCTAGGATTGGGGCATTAAGGTTTGAACATAGTTCATCGCCTTTACTGTCACGGCCCCAGACCCGGTTTGACCCGATTCAGGAGCCGCGGGACAGAAAATCCCGTGGTATTTATTTAACAGCGGAAGTTTCTTCAGGATCTTTTTTTAAAACTGAAATATTTCCCGATTATTTTATTTCACAACTCGGGATAAAACCCGGTAATTTACAATCTTGAGATTTCACGAAGAAATCTTTTATTTTACAAAACATGTTTCCTTATTTTTATACTGAGCCACTTCCTTAAGCTTGTAGTGCTTCACGGCATTTTTCCTGGATCACAACAGATCACCTGAAACATGTTTGAAAAAGGTTTTGTCAGCGGGAAATACTGAGTGAATCATTCTTTTTACTAAAACGACACTTTGTTATAAATTACAGTATTAAGAGAGATTACAATGTTTCAGATATCAACCAACTACCCACAGTATTTGTCATCGACTCGTTTCGTGACTGTGGTCATATCACTATTGAGTCCGTTCACCCAATAGTGAAGAATATCACTAATTAGGTTCGCCCACCTAAAGTGATAAAAACAGTAGTAATGTGCACAATACCCCACATACCGGCTGTAATTTGGCGACTACATATACTTAATCACTGTAATTATAACTTTGAAAATATTCATGATTTTGAAATCAAAGTTTGATAAAAAGAGAATGACTCACTTTGCAGATTTAATTTGAGCAGAGCCTAGCCTACTGATTAGCCTTGATAACCTAGTTTAAATAATAATGCACACAAACTAGGTTAGTAACTTAATACAGCATTTACGATAACTCACGAGATTAAACCCTCACATCGAATGACAAAGTGCGATACTTAAACATCCATCGAATTAACGACGAATGACAAAGCATAACCCTAATGTGGGCAGCACTTAAACATCCATTGGATAGTTTAATTGATCGGACTTTGAATCGTATCAGCGATCGAGTTATTACCCTGTATTGCGGCAGCACTTCGTGATTCGTGTGTGTTTTAATAGTAAACAGAACGTAACTCAGTATGTATTTCGACTTTTTACGTCATTTCAGTGCCCAAAATCAAGTCCCAGAGCCTACTACTTATACCTGAAAAATCGTCCCCCTCGCGTGGCGCGAGGGGGTGTCGCGTGGCGCGAGGGGTTACCCTCTACCATAGGGTAGCCTCGTGTAATAGTAGCCTTGCTGAGTTGGTGGCTCGTTCAAATTCGAAATACACGTCAAACTGTTAAGATATTACCAACTAGGGTTTACCCCCCCTGAGTTTTAGGGGCCCTGATCCTGATTCCGATTGTTCTGAAAATTTTAGGGTTTGTGCAGAATCACTTGGGTGTCTCAATTAGGGTTTCCTATTAGTCAAATTAATTAAATAATTAGGACTTTTGTTGAGAGTTGTTACATTCTCCCCACCTTAATAAAATCTCGTCCTCGAGATTTACTGGAATAAATGAGGATACTTTTGCTTCATTTCTGATTCCAGCTCCCATGTGTATTCAGCTCCTCTCTTTGAATCCCACTTGACTTTGACTAAAATTAGTCGCTTGTGCTTGAGAAACTTGATCTTTCGATCCTCAATTTGAAGAGGTTTCTCAACAAATTTTAACTTTTCGTTTACTTCTATGTCTTGGAGAGGTACTACCAAAGATTCGTCTGATAGACATTTCTTGAGATTGGATACATGAAAGACATCATGTACTCCAGATAACTCTTCCGGTAATTGTAATCGATAAGCAACTGGTCCTATACCCTGGATCACTGGAAATGGTCCTACGTATCTTGGACTTAGCTTTCCTTTCTTACCGAATCGAACAACTCCTTTCCAAGGAGAAACTTTCAATAGTACTTTGTCTCCCACTTGAAATTCAAGTGGCTTGAGCCGATTATCTGCATAACTCTTCTGACGATCGTGAGCCGTCTTCAGTCTTTCCTTGATTTGAGTAATCTTGTCAGTCGTCTCTTGTACTATTTCAGGACCTGACAGTTGACTTTCTCCTATTTCTGCCCAACAAACTGGAGTTCGGCACTTTCTTCCATACAGTGCTTCGAATGGGGCAGTTTCAATACTCGAATGATAACTATTGTTATAGGAGAATTCAATTAAAGGTAAGTGATCATCCCAATTTCCACCAAAATCTATTACACATGCTCTGAGCATGTCTTCTAGAGTTTGGATTGTCCTTTCACTTTGTCCGTTTGTTTGTGGATGATATGCTGTACTTAAATTTAGTCGAGTTCCCATTGCTTGCTGGAAACTTGTCCAGAAGTGAGAAGTAAAACGACTATCCCTATCCGAAACAATGGAGAGTGGAACTCCATGTAAGGATACTACTTCATCTACATACAACTTTGCCAATCTTTCCTTGCTAAAGGTTTCTTTCATAGGTAGAAAATGAGCTGATTTGGTTAATCGATCCACAATTACCCAAATCGCATCATTACATTTTCTGGTTTTGGGTAACTTAGTAACAAAATCCATTGTTATGAGTTCCCATTTCCATACAGGCATTTCTAATTGTTGTAGTAGACCTGAGGGTTTCTGATGTTCTGCCTTAACTTGTGAACAAGTAAGACACTTAGAAACATACTGGGCTATATCCTTTTTCATTCCTATCCACCAAAAGTTATTTCTTAAATCTTGGTACATCTTATTATTTCCTGGGTGCATAGTATACCTAGATTTATGGGCTTCTTCTAAAATCTTATTTCTTACTTCTCCCTGCTTAGGTACCCATATTCTTTTCTTATGGAATCTCCAAATTCCATCAGTTCCTTGTTCTAATTCTTTTATTCATCCCTTCATTCCTTCAGCATCATCCTGGATTGCTGTAGCTTGAACATTCTTCAATTGTTCCATTAAATCTATTTGTAGATTTAATCTGAGAGCACGAACCCGTCGTTGTTTCTCATAGTACTTACGACTTAAGGCATCTGCAACTACATTTGCCTTTCCTTCGTGATATTGAATATCACAGTCGTAATCACTTAGGATTTCCATCCATCTCTGTTGCCTCATGTTTAACTCTTTTTGCCCAAATATATATCTTAAACTTTTATGATCCGTATAGACAGTAAATTTACTTCCGTACAGATAATGTCTCCAAATCTTAAGGGCAAAAATTACAGCTCCTAATTCTAAGTCATGGGTCGTATAGTTTTCCTCGTGCTTTTCAATTGCATTGAGGCATACGTAATTACCTTCTTGCGTTGCATTAGCACACATCCAAATCCTAATTTTGAAGCATCACAATATACTTCAAAATCTTCAGTTCCTTCTGGTAGGGCTAAGATTGGAGCATTGGTTAATTTCTGCTTCAAGATCCTAAAAGCTTCTTCTTGTTTAGGTCCCCCATTCAAACTTAGTTGCTTTACAGGTTAGCTTAGTTAATGGAACAGCTATCTTGGAAAAATCCTTAATAAACCGTCTATAATATCCAGCTAAACCTATAAAACTTCTAATTTCCATTGCTGTTTGTGGAACCTTCCATTTGGTAATTGCCTCTATCTTAGCAGGATCTACATGAATACCTTCGTGATTTACCATATGTCCTAAGAATTGCACTTCTTGCAACCAAAATTCACACTTCGAAAATTTGGCATATAGCTTTTCGTTTCTTAACAAAGTTAAGAGTGCATGCAAGTGCTGACAATGTTCCTCCTGACTTTTTGAATAAATAAGTATATCATCTATGAAGACAATTACAAATTTATCCAAATACGGTTTACAGATCCTATTCATCATGTCCATAAATGCTGCAGGTGCATTTGTTAATCCGAAGGGCATGACTGTAAACTCGTAATGACCATACCTAGTTCTGAAAGCAGTTTTAGGTATGTCTTCCTCTTGTACTTTTAATTGATGATATCCGGAGCGTAAGTCTATCTTAGAAAAATATCTAGCTCCTTGAAGTTGATCAAATAGATCATCAATCCTAGGTAATGGGTATCGATTCTTAATTGTAACCTTGTTTAATTCTCTATAATTGATACACATTCTCATTGAACCATCCTTTTTCTTAACAAACAACACTGGTGCTCCCCAAGGGGATGAACTAGGTTGTATGAATCCTTTACTTAGTAATTCATCTAATTGCTTTTTCAGTTCTAACATTTCTGTGGGTGCTAACCGATAAGGTGCCTTAGCTATCGGTGTAGTTCCTGGGATTAGATGAATTCTAAATTCTACTTCCCTATCTGGTGGTAATCCTGGTAACTCTTCTGGGAATATATCTGGGTATTCTGAGACTACTGGTATTTCTTTAAGTTCTTTACCCTTAGTACTAATGATTACTGAAATCATATATACTATTCCTTGTTTTCGTTCATAATTAGCAACTTTCATTACTGATATGAACTTCATGGGCTTACATGGTTTATCTCCTGTAATTGTGCTTATTTCACCAGTAGGTGTCTGAATTTCTATAGAATTCTTATCACAAAGAATTCGAGCATGGTTGGCTACTAACCAATCCATTCCTAACACAACATCGAATTCAGCTAATTTCATAGGCAATAGGTTTGCAGAGAATTTATGTCCTGAAAGTTCTATGTTTTCTTGTTGCAAAACCTTATCTATTTTGACTGAATTTCCATCTGCCGTTTCTATTGTAAAAATTTGCCTAAGTTGGGTTAAGGGTAAGTTAAAAGCTTGAGAGAATGAATATTGATAAAACTTTGGTTTGCACCAGAGTCAAATAATACTTTGGCGTAAATGTTGTGAACTAAGAACGTACCAGCTATCACATCTGGAATAAGTTCTGCTTCTTGAGTAGTCAGCTGGAATGCTTTGACATTCTTTTTAGTAGCTCCATCGGCTGTCTTGGCTTTGTTATCTGTTGGTTTGATCAATTTAGGACATTCTGTTTTGAAATGCCCATTTTCTCCACAGTTGAAGCAGGTTATGGTTTTCCTTCTGCAGTTTTCTTCACGATGTCCTATAGTTTTGCAAAAGTTGCAGGTTACATTACATCTTCCATAATGTTTCCTTTTGCAATTCCTGCAGAAAGGCGGATTTGAGGATTGTCCTGTTCCTCTTCTCTTGAAACTGTTATTATTACCCGTACGAAAGCCTTGGGTAATTTTCTGAGCCAGTTCCTTCTTCCTGTTTTCATCTCTAGTGCGTACTAGTTCGTCGGTGAGAGTATTAGCCAATTCCACAGCATCGTCAATCGTGCGAGGTCTCGCAGCTTTAACGATATTGCGGATTTCACTAATTAATCCCCAAATATAACGTGAAATGAGTACTGGTTCTGGCGAAGCCAGTGTTGGTACCACTCTAGCATATTCAAAGAATGTCGAAGTATAACCGCGACAATCTACACCCATCATGCGATGATTTAGGAACTTATTTGCCATTTGCTCTTTTTCATATTCGGGACAGAATTTTCTTTCTACAAGACCTTTAAATTCTTCCCAATTCATGGCATAAGCCCTATTTCTTCCTTTAGCTTGTAATACCGTGTTCCACCATTCTAGCGCTCCTTCCTTGAACAGATTTGATGCATACATGACCTTGTCGTCTTTGTCACATTTACTTATTGCAATCACTGCCTCGGTTTTCTCTAACCAACGTAGTGCCGCAGTCGCTCCTTCATTGCCTGCAAATTCCGTGGGTTTGCAAGCAAGAAATTCTTTGAAAGTGCAACCAGGCGTTGCAGCTTTCATTTTCTTAGGAAGCGGAGCTTGCCGTGGTTCATTATTATGATTAGTATGATTACCGCCTCCATTTACGCTATTACTGAAGTTATCTTCAGAAATACGTTTGCTAGGAACGATTTGTTGCGGTTCGATGGGATTCTTTACAGCAGCAACGATTGCTGGAATAGCATTAGCTATTCCTTGAGCAACGATATTTTCTATATCTTGCCTAGTCATATATTGGTCCCCCGGGTGTTGTTCAGATTGGTTAACCTCATTTACTGGTTCATTACCAATGTTTGCCATCTGATAATTAATATATAATTTATTAGTATCCGATAAATAACAATTATATACAAAACAATTAGACAAATTTCACAATACACATATAGTCAAAACTATCGATTTCTCGATTCCATTTTATATTTTTTTATAATATGCATCACTATACTCCAATATCTTACAAAGTTTTATTTGTAGTTATTTTACAAACTGGTTTTAATATTACTTTTACTATTACACAACCACAATTTCACCACCCCACTATCTCTCGTTATTTGTCTTCCTAAAAACGAAGCTCCCTTTCATCATACTTCCAGGCAATTTGTCCCCCTATCTCCCGGATTCTATTTCCCGCGTCCATTAACTCTTCGCCAAAATGGCGGAGTTCTGCTAAATTCTCGTTACTCATGGGTGGATTTGGTAATGGTTCTGGGTCGAACTGAGGAAGAAAGAAATAAGGACTGTTGATCAGGTTTTGGAACTGCCAATCATTTGTCCACCATTCATCTATCCCTAGAGGCTGGGTGTGGATTATAGATTCTGGAATTGATGGTTCTAAGTTTATTGGTAGTTGTGTTTCAAGAGAAGGGTATAGATTATTATTAATTGGCCTGACGACATCACAGCTCGTCAATGCCCGATCTAATTCCTCCTGAAAAGGTAACTCCTCAACCTGTCTAGAACTTTCCCCGACTTCCCTCTGGGTTTGCATAGAACCTTCTCCATATTCCATTCCTGGTGGCCTAGAATCTCCTCCCAATTCCATTTCTGTATGTTTAGAATATTCCTCAAACTGTATTCCCATCTGCCTAGACTCTTCCCCGACTTCAATCCCCTTCCCTTTGTCTAAGGGATTTTCTATTTTAGGGATTTTCCTAGTTGTAGGCTTCCTCCTACGTACACGTCTCCATCCCACAAATCTTCTCCTTTTCTTGGGTTTAGGTTTTTCTGGAGGTGGAGCATTGAATTCCACAGGTTCTTCTATGTCGGGTATATACCTATTGAAATCTCTGGAAACCTTTATTTTTACTGGATAGAGATTTAAATTCTGAAGGGCGTCAGACAAGTCACTCATGCTGTTATGCAAAATACACACAATTACTAATGTATCACAAAATTTCATAGAAAACTTTTAAATATTATTTCAAACTGGATAACCACAAAACAAATTAAAACACACGAGATTTTATTGTAATTTTATTTATTTACTGAATAAGGATTCTGGACTGTAAGTGATAAGGGTGCTAATACTTGGGTCAAATTATTTAAAGATTTACGTTAACTGCTACAGTAGCAAGCATATAAAGATCTACCCATTTCTCATCTAACTTGTCCTCCCAAGGTGTTTTACTGGTTAATTCCTGGGTTTCCTGTTTAACTTTCTTCTCTCTGGATTTCTTTATTTTCTCCTTACTTTTTCTAATAATCAGACTTCTTTTACTAGGAGAAAGTGGTTCCTCCTAGTGTGCCTTTCGCACAAATATTCCTTCGTCAGGAATTTCAGACTGATTTGCTTGGGATGAACTTCCCTTCTCGTTGAATGACCTATCTAATTTAAGATAGATGTTTGACAACTTTTGCTTACCCATACTGTACACAAATATTTAATTAATAAAACACATAATCACATAATGGAAATCAGGAAAATTAAGTATTTCTAAATACTTAATAGGTTTAAATCAGTGGCTCTGATACCACCTTTTTTTGTCACGGCCCCCGACCGGTTTGACCCGTTTCAGGAGCCGCGGGACAGAAAATCCCGTGGTATTTATTTAACAGCGGAAGTTTCTTCAGGATCTTTTTTAAAACTGAAATATTTCCCGATTATTTTATTTCACAACTCGGGATAAAACCCGGTAATTTACAATCTTGAGATTTCACGAAGAAATCTTTTATTTTACAAAACATGTTTCCTTATTTTTATACTGAGCCACTTCCTTAAGCTTGTAGTGCTTCACGGCATTTTTCCTGGATCACAACAGATCACCTGAAACATGTTTGAAAAAGGTTTTGTCAGCGGGAAATACTGAGTGAATCATTCTTTTTACTAAAACGACACTTTGTTATAAATTACAGTATTAAGAGAGATTACAATGTTTCAGATATCAACCAACTACCCACAGTATTTGTCATCGACTCGTTTCGTGACTGTGGTCATATCACTATTGAGTTCGTTCACCCAATAGTGAAGAATATCACTAATTAGGTTCGCCCACCTAAAGTGATAAAAACAGTAGTAATGTGCACAATACCCCACATACCGGCTGTAATTTGGTGACTACATATACTTAATCACTGTAATTATAACTTTGAAAATATTCATGATTTTGAAATTAAAGTTTGATAAAAAGAGAATGACTCACTTTGCAGATTTAATTTGAGCAGAGCCTAGCCTACTGATTAGCCTTGATAACCTAGTTTAAATAATAATGCACACAAACTAGGTTAGTAACTTAATACAGAATTTACGATAACTCACGAGATTAAACCCTCACATCGAATGACAAAGTGCGATACTTAAACATCCATCGAATTAACGACGAATGACAAAGCATAACCCTAATGTGGGCAGCACTTAAACATCCATTGGATAGTTTAATCGATCGGACATTGAATCGTATCAGCGATCGAGTTATTACCCTGTATTGCGGCAGCACTTCGTGATTCGTGTGTGTTTTGATAGTAAACAGAACGTAACTCAGTATGTATTTCGACTTTTTACGTCGTTTCAGTGCCCAAAATCAAGTCCCAGAGCGTACTACTTATACCTGAAAAATCGTCCCCCTCGCGTGGCGCGAGGGGGTGTCGCGTGGCGCGAGGGGTTACCCTCTACCATAGGGTAGCCCCGTGTAATAGTAGCCTTGCTGAGTTGGTGGCTCGTTCAAATTCGAAATACACGTCAAACTGTTAAGATATTACCAACTAGGGTTTACCCCCCCCCCCTGAGTTTTAGGGGCCCTGATCCTGATTCCGATTGTTCTGAAAATTTTAGGGTTTGTGCAGAATCACTTGGGTGTCTCAATTAGGGTTTCCTATTAGTCAAATTAATTAAATAATTAGGACTTTTGTTGAGAGTTGTTACATTTACTGACAGGGAGTCCTAGACTACAACTGTCATTTGTCTTATAGGACAATAAGTGTGGCCCGTAGGCACTTCATCGCTAATGGATGTTTAATATGTGATCATTTTAATTAATGATTTGAACCCAGGATTTCTAGATCATTGGGCTAGATAAGGAACTGGAAGAATCCAATATGAAGATGACATGTGTGACTTTATCGAGTCACATCTGCCAGGGGTGCTAACATGTTTTCAGATTTTAACAAGATTTGAATCTTAAAAAGGTTTTACCATTATGGCCATGTCTTAAACTGACACATGGGCTAGGTTATACCTTTAAGATTTTTCTCTTAATATAATGGCAGATCAATTGTAAATTGGAATGATATTTGGTTTATTTTTATATATAATATATATGCATATATTTAATGACAATAAATTTTAAAATGAAACATTCCATAAATTGAAAGAAGTATATAGCTGCCCTAAACGAGACTTTAATGAAATAACATTGTCCACACAGGGACTAAAATAAGAAATACGAGTCCACGCAGGGACCAAATACATAAATAAGATGTCCACGCAGGGACTAAATTGAAATTTAAGAATTACAAAACAAAAAATAGGATTCTTAATAATCCCTCTTCTTCTTCCCTTTTATAAGGTTTGTCAAACCCTTTAGTAGACCCCGGCGGCTCCTACGCTCCTCGTTTACCTGTTGCTCCACCTCGTGCAACCACTGAAGAATTTCCTGCTGCTGTGGTGGTTGGATTTATGGCGGCTGTGGCGACTGTTGCTGTTGTGGTTGAGGAGGTGGTGGGTATTGATACCCATAGGTAGGGTACCCAGTTGGGTACGTAGCTGGATAGGGTCCAGGGTAGAGAGCATTGTAGTTGGCCGCCTCGACATACGGGTCTATGGCAGGGGCATTGTTGTAATTATAAACCGAGTAAGCTTGCGGCTCAAATGGGTTGTACCCGGCTGCACCTGGGTACGATGGGATTGGGTTATCATAACCCATGTGTGGTGCTGGTGCGACTGGTGCAGAGTCGACTTCAAAAACTGGATTTGAAGGCCCACCCATTTGTGGGTCTTCATACAGCGGCGGGTAGTTGCTGTTGCTGGAGTGTTGGGGGGGTGCTGAAGTTAAATCCCCCACGCACGGACATCCGTGCACCTTTTCTTCGCCTCGGTGGTTCTGGAGGCAGTTGTTGTTCTGGCGGTGGCGTGACCGCCTCAAAATGTGGGTCCTCAGAGGGGACCTGTTGGTGTGGTGGTGAGTAGCGGTGAGGGGGAGTATACTCCCACTTGTATGTAGCCCATCTTTCAGCAAAAATATCTGGGCCCCTGTAAGGCGAACCATGAAAGGATGATCCGCTGGAAATCTCAATGGGATGCGTCGGCGTCCCAGATGGTGGCATTTCTGGATCTGAATCTTCGTCCACATCCATATCCTGCATCTCAGGATAGTGGTCAGCCGGTCCCAAAGGATTTGGACCCTCTGGTTCTTGTACCTGGTTCATCGGGTTGAACCAGCTTTGGAAATAGGGAGTTGGGTTCTGGAAAGAACTGTGAGAACTTGAACGCTGCAACGGGATAAAAGAATGGTGCGAATCATGGGGCTCTTCGTCTTGTTGTGGCCCGAACGCATGGTGGTAGGACGGTGAGGAACTAAGTGAGACAGAGCGTCTCGCAGGCTCCAAGTAAGTTCTCCAGTCTTCGTGAGGACTAGAGCTAAGTATTGCTGATGGAGTACGCCGGTGTGATGGTCCGGCTTCATGGTCGTTTCTTGCAGTAATTGGAGCTTTTCCTCTTCCTCCGCGGTCTCTCACTCTAGGTGGAATTTTTGCTATTGATCCTGTCAAAACAAAAGAAACAACAAAAGATAAAAACCAATTAAAATTAGGATTAATCCTAAGTTCTTTGCCTAGAGTCGGAAGTCAAGGAATGTGCAACTGTGTCATTGAGATTAAACACAAAAGGCTAGTGTTTAATTCCCTCAATGTTGGTTCTGATACCAACCTGTCACACCCCGATATTTCCATGTATTACCGGTGGGCCCGCTGGGGAGTATCGTGACGTAGTTGATATCATCATAGACAATTAATCACAGTTTAATGCACAGCGGAAGTCTAAAATAATAATTACAAACCGAATTGAAAGTATAATAAAATATTACACAACGGTTGTGAGTGTATCCACAGGCGGATCTAAAACAAAAAGTAAATTTTGTTCAACAGACTTTAAGTATTAAAAGCTTGCAAGACTCTATATTTAATACTCAGGAGTTCCAGCCCATTTCGTGTAGTACCTGCACTTAATCTTTTTGAAAAATGCGTCAGTTTACACTGGTAAATACAATTAACTGACTCTTTTGAAAAGTGTTTATAAAATTGGTTTGGATGCACAAGGCATAAAATCTTTTATAACTTGGGACAATTATTAAAAATAATCTTGTAAACAGATTTATATGTTTGTCGTCCATTCAGGGCCCGGTTAGAAGAGTCGGGACAAGATTAATAGACACACCACAAGTATAGGCCCACAAGGAGTTTCCTCACGAGTGAGATATGGTTTATACATACGCAACTGTCAGGTGTATGCCTACACCCCATGCTTAAGCCGTGGCCATTTCTAATGAATGAGCCGAGGATATCCAGGACACGGTCATTAACCCCCCAAAGGCATTGCATCAAACAAGACAGATTAAAATGGGTTATGCAATTTTTTAATCACAATCCGATTAAATGATTTCATACCCGACCAAGCGGTATTATTTTAATACCGTACCCCAAGCCCGTATAAGGGAAAATAAGTTAAAAGTATTTACCTGCGCTAAATGAAATTTATTCTCAGTCGTATTTTCTAATCAGTAAGTACAGGGAGCTTTTACTGGGCTCCTAATCTGGAACGAAGGTTTTAATAACCTATTAGATTCCTAACGGGTCTTATTTAAGTTATAACTTAGACCGGTTAGTTTTAAAGAAAGGTTTACGATTCAAAACGCAAGATTAAGCGATGACCGGATTGGAATGTGATTTGCACTCGACAAGTATGAAGACTTATATATAATGGGTAAACTAAACACATTCTGGATTTTGAAGTAAAAATGATAAGGTTTGACCCGTTTCGGCTAATTTATGCAAACTAGTTACATAAACCGTACCAAACGCGTATATGCGTAACGGGTAACCGAAAGAGTCATATACAAGTTCCATAAGTTATTATGCTTAGATTATGTTGTGATATCAGTAGGAGATATTCCATTATGCCCAAAACGAATTTAAAACTAATTTAAGCCCCGTAAGGGTATTTTGGTCATTTTAAAATTTATAAAAGAG
The DNA here is from genome assembly GCA_030545235.1 of Helianthus tuberosus. NCBI lineage: Eukaryota > Viridiplantae > Streptophyta > Magnoliopsida > Asterales > Asteraceae > Helianthus > Helianthus tuberosus. The sequence continues at coordinate 211,987,542 of CM060423.1, forward strand.
GTTTAATAGCAAACTGAGATTTTGGTCTAAATGTTCAGTAAAAACATTTATTTTATGTTGTTATATCAGCAAGCTATGCACCGTAGGGGCATTTTGGTCAATCCACATATGCTTTTAAGGTTAAATTTGGAAATCTGAGTTCAAGACTTATACTTACTGTTAAAGTGTAAAAAATTATTTATAAAATAAGTAGGTAACAAGTCTTAGGTGTTAAATATGGTTTTTAACCATACTATACGCCTAGTTAGCGTAAAAGTCGGTATTTGACGATATTTGAGATGTTTTAAAAATTTCTAAAGTTTTGATCAGTCCTTAATGTTAAAAATAATTTATTTAACATATGACATCAGTAGGAAAAGGTTTGGTATTCAAATCATATGTTAAACTCATTTTATTAACCCAAAGGGCATTATCGTCAATTACCAAAATTATGCTAGAACTCTATGGTATGGTCAGTATAAAATTTGACAAAAATTTCCAAAAATCCCTAAATATTATATCATATCAGTGGGTAGTAAGTTTGGTGCTAAAAATTAGGTTTAAATATGATTTATGCTAAAAAGGCAATTTAATTAATAAAAAGCTTTTGTTTTACGATATCTTGCATAACTCTTATTTGAGACCAGAAACGGATGTCAAATTTTTTAGGACATACTTATAAATCAGTAATGAAGATTTTTATCTACTCACATTTCCCAAAAATTTCGTTTTTATATCAAAAGGGCATAATGGTCAACTTTTAAGCATTTAACGGAAACATGCAATGCACTAGGATTTCTATGGAACCATGTTGTATAACCTCAAAGGGTTATACTAACATATAATATGGTCCTAAAGGAACCCTAAGGCATAATTAAACTAAGCTAAATCGGGTCAGAACTGAAAGTCAAAACAAAAGTCTACTTTTGCGACTTTCGGTTGCGAACCGCCTAAACTTAGAATTGTCAGGTTGAACATGCCTAAACATGTTCTTGTATTATTTACCAAGTTATTTATGTGATAAAATGTATTTTATAGCTTCTAAATTATCAGTTATAATTTATTTTGTAAAAACTGACTCGTTTGACTTTTTGTTAAGTACTTTGACCCGAAAATTGACCAAGTAAATGTGATAATTAGGAGGTGCCCTTTTTAAGGGTTTATTACCTACATAATTACCAACTCATAGCCACTTTCAATCCGAATAATGGCTGGACCGTTAGTGATTAATCACAAAGTCAAAGCATCATTACGATAACTTTGACTTTCGGTCATTAACCTAATGAAAACTTAACTATGGAAGCTAAGAACACTTACAATAGTCCTTAGCACGAAAATAGAACTAGAGAAAGCTTCCTAGAAGACCAGGATGCTTCAGAGAGTGAGTTGTGAAGTGAAAACTTCAAGTGTGCAAGAACAAGTGAACATCAAGGCCCTTTATATAGGATTTTGGAAGCTCTAGGATCAATCCATTTGTACCTAGGAGGTTAGCAGATGTTCACAAGTGTCCCTAGGGCAGTAAAAACCAGTTGCTCAGTCCCTGGTATCAAAAACAACCTTGCAATGGCGGTGGAACAGGCTGCAACATGCAGCTGTGCAGGGAACTATCGCTGGCACTGCTGTCACGGCCCACGTAGACCTTAGAGGATGTCTACGCGGCCCGCGAGGACCTGTAAATCCGGTAAACAGTTTTGCAATCTTTGCATTTTCAGTCCCTGGTCCATTTTAAGTTTATTTAACTTTCTTTTATTGCACTAATGACCCCCATAGTTAACTTTCAAGTGCCTTGGGTCATAATTTAACTTCGTTAAGCTCCCGGTTAGTTATGAGATCACCCGAAATGTACTTACGTGCATCGAAACTCCACGAAATCATTATCCGATATTCATGGAAGTATAATAAAGTATTACAAAGTTTCGGTTACGTTAAAAGGTCACTCAGAGGTAAGAATTAACATGTTGACACTTTTTAACCCTTATGCTTTGTGAACTTTTGATCTTTAAGCACAAACGGCTTTCTACGATCGATAATTTATTCTTGAAAGAATACGAACGTCGTGTAAGGTCATTCAGAGGCACAAGTTTGGCATGTTGACACTTTTAGTCCTTCTACATACATCTTTACATTGTTTGACAACTTTAGTCCCTTGAAGTTATCTTTTTACACGTTTAAAGTTTATGACACGTGTCTTTATAATATTGGACACGATTTTGCGAGGTGTTACACAGCACTACTACGAGTTAATCAATCCTAAATCAGACTCAGACAAAGACAAAGACAAAGACCCGAGTTTAAATCTTATCGAAGATTAAGCGGAAACTTGTATTTTTGTTAATTATAGAATTTTTTTTAATTTATCAAATTTATATCATTTTTTATTTTTATAATTCATATTTGTATTATTTACCAAATAATATTGTTTTCTTATAAATAAACATGGAAATACCCCAAAATACACACAATTAATTTTCTTTTTTTTATAAATAAACAAAGGAATACACAAAAAATACAAAAAATGGACCTTTATATACGTTGCGTATAGACCCCTACGCAGCGTATGAGAAGAAAATGACAAAACTGCCCAAGTGTTTGGCTTCATATAGCCTCAGCACAAGGGTAAAATGGTAAAATGACACTTTTTATATGCATCGTATAGAGCCGTACGAAGCGTATATAAAAGGCGGACAAATTCCCCCCAAATCAATCTTTCATAATTTAATATGCTAAATTACTGTTTTACCCTTGTGTTAAGGCTATACGAAGCTGGATACAAGGGTAAAAAGGTCATTTTATGACCTTTATATACGCTGCGTATGGCTCTATACGCAGCGTATATAAAGGTAAAAAAAATGACCTTTATACCCTTGTATCCAGGCTTCGTATAGCCTGTAGAGAAGGGTATGAAGGTCATTTTCTTGACCTTTATATACGCTGCGTATAGAGCCATACGCAGCGTATATAAAGGTCATAAAATGACCTTTTTACCCTTGTATCCAGCTTCGTATAGCCTCAACACTAGGGTAAAATGGTAATTTTGTCAAGTCAAACTATTTTTTTTACTGTTGTCTACGCTCCGTAGGGATCTATACGCAGCGTATAGATCCTGATTTAAATCAGAGCTACGCTGGTCTGTTCTTCCCCAAATCAAAAACACACACATACCACAGACATACGAAGGCGGTTACGTATAGGCGACCGTATACGACGCGAAATCAAAGTATAAACCAGGTATTTATTCAACCTATTTAACTAATTTTGTTTTTTTTGTATTTTATCCGTAAATGAGTTGTTTTTTAGGTAAATTAGGGTTTATAGTTGTTTTTTTATTAGTGTTTTGACTGGTTAAGCTTTGATTAGTGTTTTGATTAGTATTTGGTTTGACTTGTTAGTGTTTAGCCACTGAATGGATGAAGGATTTGTAATAGCTAGGGTTTTGAAATTGTTTTTAAATTGTTCAGATTCTCATATACTTCAGGCTGTGTAGAAAAAGATATTTTCATAAATAGTAAAACAATAAAAAGTTTCAGGTTGAGTTCATCTCCATACTCAACTCAATTTAACTAAGATAGTAGAAGTGAGCTAGACCTATATAAGGCTGTGTGTATAGATTTTTTTTGTTGAACGGCTGTGTGTATAGAGTATAGACATTAATATATGTGTGTGAGAATGAGATTGACATATTTTTGTCTTTTATTAAAATGATATAATCTGAAACATTGCCTTGAAAGTTGAATCATCAATGGCTTGAAAATGGCTTGTTAGAGTAGTAGTCAGTCATTATCAGTTATGATAAGTAGATAAGCATTTTGAATCTGATTAAACCGAACCAGAACCGATTAAAACTCAATCGACTTACTAATTCAGTTTCAAATTGAAGCTGAATTTGCAGTTTAGTTTTCGGTTTCTCTTAGTTCAGTTCAAACTATTATCGAACAAAAATTTTGTCATTTTGCTCAATTCAATTACAATTGTCCAATGTTATTTAGCCCAACCCAATAACAAATAACAATAAAAAAATATAAAAAGATATATAGAAACAAAAAAGAAAATATTTGATTGATTCGGTCGAAACCAAAAACCTAACCGAATTAGATCCGATTCAGTCTGTAGGTTAGTGAATTCGGCTTGGTTAGGTTTGACTTACCAAATATCGGTTCGGTTATGAACCAAATAAACTAAATCACCCAAAAGCTGAATCGAAGATCAACCCCTATTTTAATAAACAATCCCAAACAGGCTATAAAATTTTCCATTTTGATATAAAGACGGATACCATTTTCAGAGCAGTTGTAGTTGGGGCGTTTAAACGGCTGTGAAATCGCTGCCGTTTGCGGCTACGTTTGCAGCCGTTTAAACGCCTGTTTACGGCTGCAAACCAAAAATTTATCAGAACCACATATTAAGAGTAAAACAGGAAGTTTCTTGGTCTGAACCAGCGAACGCAGCCGTAAACGGGCGTTTAAACGGCTGCAAACACAGCCGCAAACGGCAGCGATTTCGCAGCCGTTTGCGGCTGCATTTGAAGGCGTTTAAACGCCCGTTTGTGGCTGCGTTCACTGGTTCGGACCAAGAAACTTCCTGTTTTACTCTTAATATGTGGTTCTGATAATTTTTGGTTTTTAGGACGAGGATGATGGACGATGAAATGAAGCTAGAACAATTCAATCCGGAGCAGCCGCAGCCGCAGTAGGAGCGTGACCTGCCCGATCCTCTCGAGAATCACATGTACTTGGAGTTTCCTCCGGAGTCCGACGCTGCTCTCCGTTTGTAACACCTCGTAAAATCACGACCAATATCATAAAGACACGTGTCATGAACTTTAACGTGTAATGGACTAGTCTGGAGGGACTAAGATTGTCAAACAATGTAAATATGTGAATAAAAGGATCCAAAGTGTCAACATGCCTAAATTGTGCCTCTGATTGGCCTCACACGACATTTGTATTCTTTAAAGAATAATTTAACGAACATTGGAATTCGTTTGTGCTTAAAATAAGAATCTTATAAAATATAGGGGTTAAAGTGTCAACATGTTAAAGTTACCTCTGAGTGACCTTTAACGAACCTAAAAACATTGTAAATAATTAATATTTCGTTCACAAGAATATTAGATATTAATTTTGTGAAGTTTCGTTGAATACAAGACGTTTCGGGTGATCGTACGACTAACCAGGAGATTAACGGAGTTAGTTATGACCCAAGGTCCTTAAAAGTTAACTTTGGGGGTCCTAAATGTAATAAAAGAAAGTTATTTAAGAGAAATAAGGACCAGGGACTGAAAACGCAACTTTTAAAAGATTTGAACCGGAGATAAGGATTCTCGTGGGCCGCGTAAAACTTAACCAAACTTTACGCGGGCCGCGTAGAAGTGCCAGATGCAGAAAACTTGGACAGATGCCTGTAACAGCAGGTTACACCGCCTTAGAAGCCTGTTTTTTGCATTCAAGGACTGAGCCAATAGATTTTCATGCATAGGGGACACCTGGGATGATCAGGAATCACTTGTAGGCTTGTGTGTAATGATCTTGTGATGTTTTATGTAATATATAAAGAACCATAAGTTGCAACATTGAACTTGCTCATTTGAAATCACTTCAAAACCTTTCTCTGGAGCTCTCTGGACTTCAAGCAAGTTTCTCTAAGTTCCAAATTCGTGTTAAGAGCTATTGTAAGTGTCCTTAACCCCTTAAGTTCTGTTTTATTAAGCTTAATGACCAAAAGTCAAACCTATCGTAATTAAGGTTTGACTTAGTGATTAATCACTAATGGTCCAGTCATTAGTCAAATTAAAAGTGGCTATAAGTCGGTAATTATGTAGGTAATAAACCCCTAAGAGGGCACCTATTGATTATCACTCTAACTTGGTCAAATGTCGGGTCAAACCTAATATTAAAAAGTCAACAGAAAGCTATTTTTGCAAATAAATCCATAATTAACAATGTAGAAGTTATGGAACCTGTTTTAACATTAAAATAACTTGGTAATTAATGTAAGATCATGTTTTAACATGTTCGACCCGACAATTCTGAGTTTAGACTCGGTTCGCAACCGAAAGTCGCAAAAGTTGACTTTTGCTTTGACTTTCAGTTTTGACCCGAATTAACTTGTTTTAGATATGCCTTAAGGTTCCTTTAGGACCATATTACATGTTAGTATAACCCTCTGAGATTATACAACATAGGTCCTTAATAATCTGAATCGTTTGCATGTTTCCGTTAAATGCTTAATTATTGACCATTATGCCCTTTCGTCATTTAAACGAGATTTTTAACAATGTGAATGGACTAAAACCTTTGTTACTAATATTTAAGTATGTCCTAAAAATTTCACATCAGATTATGGTCTAAAATGAGAGCTATGCTCAATATCGTAAAATGAAAGCTTTTTATTAATTAAACGGCATTATTAGCATAAAGCCTATTTAAACCCAAATATCGACACCAAACTTTTTACCCACTGATGTAATATAATATTTTGGGATTTTTGAAGATTTTTATTAATTTTATTAAACTGATCATAAGGTAGGGTTCTTGCTTTGAATTACTAATTGACAGTTATACCCTTTTTGCTAAAAAAATGACTTTTACATGACATTTTGATACCAAACTTTTTGCTACTGATTTCTTATGATAAATAGAATTTTTGAACTTTATAAACTGATCAAGAACTCAGATTTCTTTAAATAACCCAAAAATCGCCAAATAGCGGCTTTTACACGTTTTAAACGCATAGTATGGGTTAAAACTATTTTTGACATATAAGACTTAATACCTACTGATGTTTTAAGTAAATTTTTATACTTTAATAGTAAGAAAAAGTTTAGAACTCAGATTTCCAGTTTTGACCTTTAAACTTTATGTGAAATTACCAAAATGCCCCTTCGGTGCATAGTTTGGTTAAAAGTGATAAATTTCACATATATGCAATACCCTACTGTTATGACTTATAAAAATAAATATTTTTACTGATTATTTCAGACCAGAACCTCAAATTAATATTTAATCTCTTTTATAACCTTTAAAATGACCAAAATACCCCTACGGGGCTTAATTTGAGTTTAAATCCGTTTTGGGCATAATGGAAGGTATCCTACTGATATCACAACATATTTAAGCCATATTAATTTGTGAAACCTGTACATGACTCATTTGGTTACCCGTTATCCATTTTTCGCGTCCGATACGGTTTATGTGACTAGTTCGCATAAATTGACCGAAACGGGGCCAACCTTATCATTTTTATCTCAAAATCCAGAATGTGTCTAGTTTACCCATATTATACAAGTCTTCAAACTTGTCGGGTCTAAATCACATTCTAATCCGGACTTCGCTTAATCTTGCGTTTTTGTTGGATCGTTGTTTGACCCGATTGAGTCGATTCGAAGAGTTTAAGTCTGGTTCAAAGGCGGAATCAGAGAAACGGACACACACACAGCTTGATAATCTAATATCTGTCTCTTATATTTCGTTTAACATTGTTTACAACCTGACAGAAAACCGGCAGCACTTCGTTACAATTCTGAAAGATGCGTACTGAATGAACTAACATGTGCGCCTTATATAGTAGTGCTGATTTCGCTTATGTGAACATGACATATAAGCGAAATCACTTGTATCTGATTTCGCTTATATGGTCATGACATAAAAGCGAAATCACCTATTTGGCTAAAAAGCGAAATCTCCTTTTGACATATGAACGAAATTAGCAACATCCTATCATAAATCCTTTTGTCTTCTTGTGATGATATCATTGATGATGTCATATTGATGATGTCATATTGATGATGTCATCATGACATCATGTTGAATCATATCCGCAACGAACTGAGACTCGATATAAGATGAAGTCGACAGATGAATGCACTAACAGACTCCCCCTCAGATGTTGACGAGTCTTAAGTGTCGAGTCTTCTCAGTCTTCAGTCTATATCAGCTTCAGGCTCCCCCTTTTATCAAGCTTCCGTGCTTTGGGATCGACACCTAGCCTTCCATCTACAAGCTTCTCATTGCTTCAAACTTGTCTTCAGACTCCCCTTTAGACTCTGCTCTCGGGATCGTAGTCTGGTACATCTGCAATCACTCAAACATTCATAAATACAATGTTTTCATATTATCAATCAATCTTCTCTAATCCACTCCCCCTATCAACAAACTTCATAGATTTAGCAGCATTAAAGAATCCAACTCCCTCACAGTTTATCATCCAAGTTCAAGTTAATGACCTTGGAGATATCACAAACTGTTTTTGAAATTTTTTATTTTAAATCAAGTTTCAAATTAATGAACTTGTTTTATTTTCAGAAACACAATCAGCTTACTTGGATTTTGAAAATCAGCATTTCAGATATCGGTTGTCGAAAATAAAGCAAAAATCAAAATCTTTTTGTATTTTCTGAAAATATAAAGCAGTAAAGAAATATGTACAAACATATTTACAAACAATATTTTTGTTTGAGTATGCGTCAGAGGATCATATCAGGTTTTGACAAGTCACAAGTACCGTTGAGCTTAATAACACTTTAAGAATTAAACAATTCACTTAGATTGTCGATATACTGATCCACTTAAATTTTCATACAAATTTCAACTGATTCAGAATATGAATTAGGTATTTTAGGAACTTAAACTCATTCATGTGTCCCACCTCTTGAATATACTCCCGTATCCAGATCCCAATATTCAGTCTTACAGGTAATTATAACACAAATGATATCTGTAAGGGGTTAATAATTTATGAAGAATCATGAGAGCTCAGGTCAGAACTACCGTTCAGCAGAGAGATCATGACTCAACTTGTAGGTGTGTCCCCTTTAGAGGATCTTTTTTACAACAGCATTGCTAAGCAATTTTATTGTCTTATCATTGATGCTGAGGGTGATGCTGTGTTTCAAGCATTTGCGAAAAGTATTATTCGAGGACTAGGTCAGAACTTCCATTCAGCAGAAGTCCCGGAATAATACCCCAGATATCACTGAGTATAAAGACCTAGTATATCAGATTATGAGACCTTTCAAACGAGATTTCAGGGGTTACCTATATATCCAAGTAGTGTTCCCCACGAAATAAGCAAGTGTTTGAATTTAGGTTTATATCCCGAAAAAGTTTACTAAATGTATAAAAATCTACCGACACATCCACGGTGAGATCGTTTAACACATTTAAACTTTCCAATTCTTTAGCATACTGTAACTGTCTACTGATGTACTATCATTTCCTCTTTTTACACAAAAACTCAATTTTTAAATTTTATCATGTTTTTTGACTTTTTCAAATTTTCAAATGTTTTTGTATTTTCTAACAACATTACTCCCCCTAAAATGCAAAATCATATAAAGAAAATTTGACAACCAACACTGATAGCTTTGTCTCGCCATCCATTTTCTGCTAACGTGCTCTGTTTTGCAGAAAAAGCAGTAAATACCCCCATGATTTACAACACATTGATTTTTACAGTTTGAAAACCGTTTTTCAATCTGATGAAAGTAATCATGTTTGTTCAGCCGTGAGGGTTTCGGCGTATTCAATCAACACATATTTTTGTATTTTTCTATTTTTGACAAAAAAATAAAAAACAAACATATTTTTGGTTTTTCAAGTTTTCCAATTTTTAGGGTTTTTGAAATATTGTTTATTTATGTACAGAAAACATATAAACTCCCTGTTTAACCAAAACAGGATCCAGCAGCAGCCTCCTCCTCTTGTTGTGACAGGCTGCTCCAACCTCCAATCTCACAATCTTCAGAATTGTTGAGCACCTGCACATTGAACTAACTGAATTACTTGAACAATTTAGCCCAGGTCTTTTGAACCTTAGGCATTTCAACACAATAATTTTCATTCAATGCTGGAAATTCTTTGTCATTTTTCACAAAAACTTTCTCAATTTTAACATCAACTTTCTCATCTTTTACCAATTCAACATATTTCTTAACACTCCATGTTTGACCTTTTGGTGTTCCTCGTTTGTAAAAATGAGAATCTTTTTGAACATTTTGTTTTTGAACAACAACTTTTGGTTTCCAAAACTCTTGGGGTTTTGTCATATCAACTGTTGTTTTCCAACTCTGTGTTGTTCTGAATCTGGGTGTGTGAGAATTCCAAGTCTGTCTAGAATCGAACCTGTGTGAGTTTGATTTCCAATTTTGATTTGAAGCAAACTTGTTTGTATTGTACCTCCAAGTTTGTTTCGAATCAAATTTGGTTGACCTTTGTCTCACATTCTCAGATTTTTGTTTCTCAGCATCAATCTTCTTTTTGTCAACATCCACAGGTTTTAGATTAGGACACTTGCGTGCAAGATGTCCTTTTTTATCACATTTGAAACATGTTCTCATGGACACATCTTTGACCTGTGGTTGTTGCTTTTTCTTTTTAGCAAAGAACTCATCATTAGACTGTCTCATTTTGAGTTCTTTTTCTTCTTCTAAACTGCCTCCTTGAACAAAACTCAATTTTGCCTGAAAATTTGGCATTTCATTTTTGTTTCGATTCTGTTTCTTCTTATAACCCAACCCAGCCTTCATGTTCTTCTTTTTGAAACCAGGTTTGTTATACGAACCTTTACAACTCTTACCAACAAACTTTGAAATTTCAGACTTCTCAATCTCAACCATTTTGAAAACTTTATCAACTTTTTCTGTAATCACATTCTGAATCAGGAATACAACATCTAAGAACAATTTGTCCGATCCAATCATGGTATAAACCAATCCTTTTGAATCATCATTCAAACTTTTCTCGGATTTTGTGTTTTTCAGATATCCATCATGAAGATTTCCTTCATCTTCATTCTGTGATTCAGATTTACCTGTATCAACCGACTCTTCTTTCAACACACTTTCAACGACTTTACCCACCACCTCTGAATCATGAGAATCATCAGATTTGGAATAGGTTATGTCAATGTTGTCTGGTAATTGGTCTACCATGTTGAAAGCTTTTTCGACCTTTTCCTCATCATAAAATGCAAATTTTCCCGGTGGTGGAACTTGATGAAACTCTGAGCCAATGCCTTTCTTGTTCTGCTCAGACTCACCATCACCCGGTTTTATATTGAAAATTCGTTCAAGCACATATGACGACACATGGTAACTCTTTAACTTGTTGTTATCCTGTTCTAAATCAGCAATCTGTCGCTTTAACTTAGCAACATCCTCAATATAGGAATTAACAACATCTTGTTTTATAGCATACATTCGTTTAAGCTCTTTAGTTGTTTCAAAAAGGTTATTCATTCTTGTTTGAGCATATTTCATTTCATCTTTCACTTTCTCATATGACTCTTTTGTAACGTGATATGATAATTTCATTGAGTCATATTCCTTTTTCATTTCTTGACAAGCAATTCCTTTTTGTTCACATTCATTTATCATTTTCAAAACATTTTCTTTGAAAACTTCATTTTCTTTCTCTAATTTGTTACATTTTTCTGAAAGTTTTTCATCATTTTCTTTAAAAACCTTTTCTTTTTCTAACATCTCTTTGCATTTTTCTTTGAAAATGTTTTCTATTTTTGTGAATTCAAGATCTCTTGTTCTGAATTGCTCATCTTTTTCAGTACAAGCTCTGCACGGTTCCATGCATTTCTTGCACTGATCAATCAGTTTCAAGTTTTCAAAATCAGAATTTACCTCAGTGATTGGCACTTCGGCATTTTCAGCAACCTCTGTCTGCTCAGCAACATTCTGCTTTTCTTCAACACCAACTTCATCACCAACATTATCAGCTTCCTCATACTCATTCTTTTCTTCTTTTTCTTCTTTCTTCACTTCTTCTTCTATCTGCTGTTCTTCAGTAACAGCTTTCTCAACCTCTTCATTCACAACAACTTCTTCACTTTTGATTTCCTTCACAGCTTCAATTTCAACAGTTTCTATTTTAACCTCTTCAGCATCTTTCTTCAGATTGTTCACCATTTCTTCAACATTCTTCTTCATTCTCTCCTCATCCCTTTTTCTCAGACACGATAACATAGCATATCTGATCTCTTTTTCATACCTCTTAACGTATGTGTCATCTTTCATCACATTTCTATAGTATTCAGCTCTCAACGGGACTTTGAGAAGAACATCATCGAAGATTATGTCTTTCTTGGGAACAACCGGTTCTCCTTCTCTGTTATAATAACATTCTCTCTTTTTATCCCATCTTTTGCTACCGACAGCCATCTCATACTCCTCTTGCATGTCATCCATTCTGTTGTAGACCACATTTCTTTCTCTGTAGGTCTTCTCACTCAAGATCTCTTCTCGAGTTTTCTCTTTGATCTCAACTTTTTCTTCACGGATTTCAGCAGTGTCTTTGTCTTTGTTTTCATCTTGAATCTCAGCAACAAAATTTTCTTCTTTGTTTTCAGCCATGATGTAAACCTTGATATTCACACCTCGTAAATCACAACACAAAAAAAAAACAATCAAATAACAATGATTATTTTCAACAAGAATATCAACCAACTGAAACGGACGAGTATCCGATCGAGTGAGTCAACACAAGTAAACAGTGACAATAATCGCGTGACAATGCTGTCCGTTCGGGTGGGATTGGAACTGTCTGAACGGATAACTTCTCAATGTATGGTACTAAACGACAAATGTGTTGTCCGTTTTGGGTGACGGCTGAATCTTTGACTTTAATGCAAAATCACATGCAAACTTGAATCAAACCACGTGCAATAACAATCTTCAATTAATGTAGTCTTCAATTAACAAATCAACTATAATCCAATTTGACCTACAAAATCAAAGTCACATGGGCCGACACCTGTTCTGTTCACGTATTTTTGGGCTGTCCACACTATCACTTGATTGGACCGTTCAATTAAAGTCACATGAAATCTAGTATCAATTGAATTTTTAACCTATTATTTTCTGATTGAACCTCTCAATTTAGTGGACAATTATACAAGCCGACAACTTTCAACTTCACAATATTCAATTCTGATTGAGACAAAATGCCGACACCACTAAACTGACAAATTCTTTTTCGAGATTCTGTTAAAGCCGAGACAATGCAATATGGCTGCTTTCAATACACTTGTAGAACCAAGACACTTTATCAAGTTTGGGACCTCAATTCACATGAAACTTTGACTAAAAAAAACAACCATGTGACTGACTGACATCCTCGTAGACTGTTATACACAACACCATGAATGCACTTAAACGGTTCACACTACTCAATGCACTTTCAATAATATCACATGAAATACTGACACTTTGGAGCTGAATTTCTAAGTGTCACTAAAATGAAACCATAGTTGTCACAAAAGCGGAATCTCAAGTTGTTCAAATGAGCGGAATCAAACTGTTCAAAAGAGCGAAATCACACTGTTCAAAAGAGCAAAATCACACTTGTACAAATGAGCGAAACCTGCTGATGTCACTTTTTGCACGAGTCCGTAAAAGCGAAATCACTATTTTGACAAGTTTTACTTTGAATTAACTGTTGAAACTTTCACGGATTTGTTAGACACTAATTTCGAGCAAGATGTATAAAAATCAGACCAATCCGATCATTTCTCTTCGATCAAATTGCAAACATCAGTAAAGAAATGGTAGAAAATTAGAAATTTTCGGCTGAAATCGTATAGAACTCTTCTTTCCTAGCTCTGATACCACTTGTTGGATCGTTGTTTGACCCGATTGAGTCGATTCGAAGAGTTTAAGTCCGGTTCAAAGGCGGAATCAGAGAAACGGACACACACACAGCTTGATAATCTAATATCTGTCTCTTATATTTCGTTTAACATTGTTTACAACCTGACAGAAAACCGGCAGCACTTCGTTACAATTCTGAAAGATGCGTACTGAATGAACTAACATGTGCGCCTTATATAGTAGTGCTAATTTCGCTTATGTGAACATGACATATAAGCGAAATCACTTGTATCTGATTTCGCTTATATGGTCATGACATAAAAGCGAAATCACCTATTTGACTAAAAAGCGAAATCTCCTTTTGACATATGAACGAAATCAGCAACATCCTATCATAAATCCTTTTGTCTTCTTGTGATGATATCATTGATGATGTCATATTGATGATGTCATCATGACATCATGTTGAATCATATCCGCAACGAACTGAGACTCGATATAAGATGAAGTCGACAGATGAATGCACTAACAGTTTTGAACCGTATACCTTTCATTAAAACTAACCGGTCTAAGTTTAGACTTAAGTAAGACCCGTTAGGAATCTAATAGGTTATTAAACCTTCATTTCCAGATTTAGGAGACTAGTAAAAGATATATGTACTTGCTTGTTGTATACGGCTGGGATAAAATTTTATTTTGCTCAGGTAAATACTTTTGACTTATTTTCCCTATACGGGCTTGGGGTACGGTATATAAAATACCGCTTGGTCGGGTATTGAATCTTTAATCGTATGAAGGTTAAATCATTGATATAACCCATTTAAACTGTTTTGTTTGTTTAAAGCCTTTGGGGGGTTAATGACCATGTCCTGGATATCCTCGGCTCATTCATTGAAATGGCCACGACTAAAGCACGGGGTGTAGGCATACACCTTCCAGTGCGTATATAAAAAGATATGACCGCCTGTTCGAGAATAACTCGCCGCGGGATTATATCATGTGGCGTGTCTATTAATCTTTAACCGGGTATTCAGCCCGGGCTACTGAACGTATAACAAATAAGTAATTCTTTTTCAAGTTTATATTTAAATAATTATCCCAAGTTATAAAAGATTATTTGTGCCTTGTGCATCTAAATCAATTTTCTTAAACATTTTCAAAATGAGTCGGTTAATTGTATTTACCAGTGTAAACTGACGTATTTTCCAAAAGGTTAAGTGTAGGTACTAATCGAAATAGGCTGGCTACTCCTGAGTGATTAAATAAAGAGTCTTGCAAGCTTGGTCACTTAAAAATCTGTTGAACAATGTTTCTTTTATCTAGATCCACCTGTGGATCCTTTTACATTCCGTTTGTAATACTTATGATACTTTCATTCGGTTTGTAATATTATTACTTTTAGACTTCCGCTGTGCATTGAACTGTGATTAATTGACTATGATGATATCAACTACGTCACGATACTCCCCGCCAAGCCCACCGGTAATACATGGAAATATCGGGGTGTAACAGGTTGGTATCAGAGACAACATTGAGTGAATTAAACACTAGCCTTTTGTGCTTAATCTCAATGACACAGTTGCACATTCCATGAATTCCGAGTCTAGGCAATATAGCTTAGGAACTAATCCTAATCATAATTATTTTTGTCCTTTATTATTTTCCTTTGTTGTTTCTTTTGTTTGTTTTGACAGGTACAAACAAAAAGATTCCGCCACGATTTAGACGAGGAGGAGGACGAGGCAAGGCGCCCTTCACTGCTCCTAACGATCATGAGGTCGGGCCTTCCCACCGGCGAACTCCGTCAGTTACTACGAGCACTAGTTCTCAAGAGGACTGGAGGACCTATTTAGAGCCTGTGAGGCGTTCTGTCTCGCTTAGCTCATCTCCCTCATACCTTAACTCTTTCTGGCCTCAGTCGGAAAATGAGCCCCATGGCTCCCATCACTCCTTCATACCCCTCCTACGCTCAAACTCACACCATTCATTTAACGACCCAGCACCCTACTTTCAAAGTCGATTCAACCCGGCAAACCAAGTTGATGAACCAATGGGTTATAACCCGTTAGGACCGGAGGACCACTTCTCCATGGACATGGACGAGGATCCGGAACCTGCCCAGCCGCCAACCGGGACGCCGACACATCCCATCGAAATATCTGATGGGTCATCTTTTCATGGGTCACCTTATCGGGGTCCAGACAGCTATGAGGCAAGGTTTGCCCAATACAACTGGGAGTTTACTCCCTCTTACAACCCATCTCAACAGCAGCAGCAGGATCCCTCTTAGGATTCACGTTTTGTAGCGGTCACGCCACCGCCACCACCGCTGCTTGAGCAACAACTGCCTCCGGAGCCACCGAGGCAAAGAAGAACAGGTGCACGGATGTCCGTGCGAGAAGGGGGTTTCCACTTCAGCACCCCCAAACACTCCAGTGGCAGCCACTACCCACCACTGCATGAAGACCCGCAAATGGGTGGGCCTTCAAACCCAGTTTCAGAGGTGGATTTTGCACCAGTTGCACCACCACCACACATGGGTTATAATAACCCAATTCCTTCTTACGCCGGTACAGTGGCGTATAACCCTTTTGAACAGCTAGCTTATCCTGGCTATAACTACTATGATGCCCCTGCAGTCGACCCTTACATTGAGGCGGCCAACTACAACGCCCTTCACCCCGAAGGACCTTTTGGGACTTCATACCAGTCGGGGTACCTACCACATGGGTATCAATACCGGATACCTTACCAACCTCCGCACCAGCAGCAGCCGCAGCCGCCACGGTTTTCCCCACCAGAACAGGAGGAAATCCTCCAGAGGCTGCACCGGGTAGAACAAGAAGTTCGAGAAGAGCGTAAGAGCCGCCAGGGACTACTCAAGGGTCTGGCAAGCTTAATAAAAGGGAAGAAGAAGAGGGACCATTAAAATCCCTATTTGTATTGTTGTTATTTCAATTTAGTCCCTGCGTGGATAATTTATTTATGTATTCAGTCCCTGTGAGGACTTGTATTTCCTTTTTAGTCCCTGTGAGGACAAGTTATTTCAAAAGTCCCGTTTAGGGCACCTATGTACTTCTTTTAAAATTTAGTGGAATGTTTTATTTAAATTTCATTTGTCATCTTATGTATGAATATAATATATGAAATAAATCAAAATATCATTCCTTTTTATAATTGATCTGCCATTATATATTAAAAAGAATCTTAAAAGGTATAACCTAGACCATATGTCATATAGACCTGGCAATGATGGTAAAACCTATTTAAAAAGAGATTCAAATCCTTGTTAACATCTGAAAACATGTTAGCACTCCTGGCAGTAGTGATACAATAAAATCACACATGTCATCTTTATATTGGATCCTTCCAATCCCTTTTCAAGCCTAATGATATATAAATCATGGGTTCAGATCATCAATTAAGATGATCATATATTAAACATCCATTAGTGATGAAATGCCTACGGGCCATAATAATTTTCAAATAAGACAAAAGACAGTTGTAGTCTATGACTCCCTGTCAGGAATAGGCAATGAACTATGTTCAAGCCTTAATGCCTTGATTCTCTGAAATCATGACTTATGATTTAAAAATGTCCTTGTGACTAGGCCTTTTGTGCCACTGATGATACCCTTAGTGTTTTATAATTAGGATAAATTATAATGAAAATCCTAAATAAATATGATTAACAAATTAACCAAATATGGTCTATGTTTACCATGGTTAATGAATCGTCAAGAAATGATGATTCCATAATAGAATCCTGAATAAATTATTGTCAATATTTTATGTAGCAATCAAGCTACATGGCAGAATCGGAAGAAGTCAACAGTCACCCGAGGGGAAATGATAATACCACCAGAGTTAATATAGCTGGTGCAGAACTGCAGGCATTGATAGACAATGTCGTTACTCGAGCTCTGGATAAATGAGATAATGAATCAAGTGGTACCCGTAGTAGGAACCTATCTGTACAACATAGAAAACCACCCTCCAAGGTGCATACAGCTCGCAAGAGCGATTCTCGTCATTCTTCAAATCAGAAGAGTATTCCATCTAGACAGGTTGTGCTTAACCAAGAACCATGAGTTAAAACCTATTCGTATAAATATTTTGTCTCCTGCAAGCCTAGAGACTTCACAGGAGAAAGGGGAGCCGTCGATTGCATGACTTGGCTCGATGAGATGGACACAGTGGTTGATATTAGTGGTTGCGCAGAGCAAGATATTGTGAAGTTTGTGTCGCATTCGTTTAAAGGAGAAGCCCTAGCTTGGTGGAGGTCATTGATCCAAGCTACTAGGAAGATCCCATTATACAACATGACTTGGGATCAGTTTGTTGCTTTAATCAAAGAAACTTTCTGTCCTCAACATGAGGTTGAGAAGATCGAGACTGACTTCCTAACATTGGTTATGAGGAACTTGGACTGTCAGGCGTATCTCACGAGCTTCAATACCATGTCTAGGTTGGTTCCATACCTGGTTACACCGGAACCGAAGCGTATCGCCCGTTTTATCGGAGGTTTAGCTCTGGAAATTAAAGCAAGCGTAAAGGCATCAAGACCTACTACCTTTAGGTCAGTAGCTGATTTGTCATTATCTCTGACCCTCGACGCGGTCAGGCAGAGATCGCTTAGAAATTCAGATGAGGGAAAGAGGAAACGTGAGGATGAAAACTCACGTCGTTCAGACAAGAAGCACAAAGGGAACCATGAGAACAAGAGGAGTTCAGGATTCAACAAGGGTAACCAACCAACAGATGAGAAGCCTAAATGCAAGATCTGCAAGAAACGCCATCTGGGAAAATGCAGGTATGAATCAAAATCCCAATCACAGCCTAGAGCTTGTGGGATTTGCAAGTCGAGTGAGCATAAAACGTTAGACTGCAAGAAGATAAAAGATGCAACCTGCTACAACTGCAACGAAAAAGGGCATATCAAGTCTAACTGCCCGAAATATGCGAAGAAGCCTAAGGAGGCTTGAAAGACCAATGCTAGGGTCTTTAGAATGGATGCCAAGGAGGCAGTGCAGGATGACAACGTGATAACAGGTACCTTTCTTATAAATGATGTTTATGCAAGGGTATTGTTTGATTCGGGTGCGGATAAGTCGTTTGTGGATAATAAATTTTGTAAGTTATTAAATCTGCCTATTAGAACCCTAAGCATAAAATATGAAGTAGAGTTGGCTGATGGTACTGTAGAAACTGCTTCAACCATGTTAGATGGATGTTTTATATCCATTAGGAACCATTCTTTTCCACTATCCTTGCTTCCTTTGAATTTAGCTGGCTCGACATAGTGATAGGCATGGATTGGTTGTCTTCTAACCAAGCCCAGATTGTTTGTGATAAAAAGCAAGTGGTTATTAAAACTCCTTATGGTGAACCACTTACAATACAAGGAGATACTCAGTATGGATTTCCTAAGCAAGTGTCCATGCTTAAGGCATCAAGGTGTATGAAGAAGGGTTGTGTCATCTATATGGCACATGTGACTATTGATGAACCAAGGCCCAAGATCAAAGACATACCTGTTATTTTTGAATACCCAGATGTATTCCCTGAAGAACTACCTGGTTTACCCCCAGATAGGCAAGTGGAGTTCAAAATTGATATCATTCCTGGTGCAGCACCCGTTGCAAGAGCACCTTACCGATTGGCACCGACTGGCACCGACTGAGATGAAAGAGTTGAGAACTCAGTTGGATGATTTGTTGGCAAAGGGATTTATTAGACCTAGCTCATCTCCATGGGGAGCACCAATTCTGTTTGTGAAGAAGAAGGATGGATCGATGCGTCTATGCATCGATTATCGAGAGCTGAACAAAGTTACTATCAAGAATCGATATCCATTGCCCAGGATCGACGATTTGTTCAATCAGCTTCAAGGGGCAAGTTACTTCTCCAAGATTGATTTGAGGTATTGCTATCATCAACTGAAGGTTAGAGATGAAGATGTACTTAAGACTGCATTCAGGACTCGTTATGGTCACTACGAGTTCTTAGTGATGCCTTTTGGGCTCACTAATGCGCCAGCAGCATTCATGGATCTCATGAATCGTGTCTGCAAACCATACTTAGACAAGTTTGTCATTGTCTTTATTGATGACATTCTTATTTATTCAAAAAACCAGGCTGATCTTGAAAAACATCTTCGGTGTATTCTTAAACTTCTTCAGCAAGAAAAGCTATATGCTAAGTTTTCCAAATGCGAGTTTTGGCTTCGTGAAGTCCAATTTCTTGGACATGTGGTTAGTGAGCGTGATATCCAGGTGGATCCCGCTAAGATTGAAGCCATCATGAATTGGCAAGAGCCAAAGACGCCCATAGAGATTCGCAGCTTTTTGGGCCTAGCAGGATATTATCGGCGTTTTATTGAAAATTTTTCAAGGATTGTTGCACCTTTGACTTCGTTGACCCGCAAGAATGTCAAGTTTGACTGGGGTCCCAAGCAGCAAGAATCCTTTGATATTCTTAAACAGAAGTTAAGCAATGCCCCTGTGTTGACATTGCCTAATGGGATTGAAGAATTTGTTGTTTACTGCGACGCATCACACACTGGCATGGGATGTGTGCTAATGCAGAAGGGCAAGGTTATTGCCTATGCTTCTCGACAATTAAAAGTGCATGAAAAGAATTACACCACCCACGATTTGGAATTGGGTGCCGTTGTATTTGCACTAAAGCTATGGAGGCACTATTTATATGGTACCAAGTGTGTGATCTATTCTGATCATAAGAGCCTCCAGCACCTGTTTAACCAAAAGGATCTTAACATGAGGAAGCGCCGAGGGATGGAGACGCTGAATGATTATGATTGTGAAATACGATATCATCCAGGCAAAGCGAATGTAGTCGCTGATGCTTTGAGCAGAAAGGAAAGGGTTAAGCCCATTAGAATCAATGCCAAGAGCATTGAGTTGAAAAACAGTTTAAATGAAAGGTTGTTAGCCGCTCAAAAGGAAGCTGTGTTAGAAGCTAACTATCCTAATGAAAAGCTGGGTGTAACTGTTGAACAGTTATCGTATGACAAGGATGGAATCCTAAGATTGAATAGACAAATATGGGTTCCAATCTATGGAGGGCTTAGGGATGTGATTCTCCAAGAAGCCCATAGTTCGAAATACTCAGTAAATCCTGGTAGTGATAAAATGTATCAGGATTTAAAGGCAAATTACTGGTGGATAGGTTTGAAGAAATCTATAGCCACTTATGTGGCCAAATGTCTGATGTGTGCCCAGGTTAAAGCCAAACACCAGAAGCCGTCAGGATTGCTGCAACAGCCTGAGCTTCCCACTTAGAAGTGGGAAATGGTAACTATGGATTTTATCACCAAGTTACCAAAGACAAAGCGTGGGAATGATACTATTTGGGTTATAGTAGATAGACTGACGAAGTCAGCCCATTACTTACCTATTAAAGAAACACACAGCTCAGATAAGTTAGCTTAGCTGTACGTGGATGAGATTGTATCTCTCCACGGAGTGCCAGTGTCTATTATCTCCGATAGGGATACTAGATACACGTCTCACTTTTGGAAAAGCTTTCAGCAATCATTAGGCACTCGATTAAACTTCAGCACTGCATATCGTCCTCAGACGGATGGTCAGAGCGAACGTACAATTCAAACGCTGGAGGATATGTTAAGAGCTTGTGTCATTGATTTAGGAGGAAGTTGGGATGATCATCTTCCGTTAATTGAATTTTCATATAACAATAGTTATCATTCCAGTATTCAAGCTGCACCTTTCGAAGCTTTGTACGGAAGGAAATGCAGAACGCCCATTTGTTGGGTGGAAATTGGAGATGTTCAACTAACAGGACCTGATATAGTCCTGGAGACGACAGATAAGATTGTGCAGATACGTGATCGTCTCAAAACTGCCAGGGATAGGCAGAAAAGCTACGCAGATAAAAGGCGTAAACCTCTGAAATTCGAGGTAGGTGACAAAGTGCTACTTAAGGTATCACCCTGGAAAGGGGTAATGCGTTTTGGAAAGAAGGGCAAGTTGAGCCCCAGATACATAGGACCATTTGAGATTATCGAATGTGTCGGAACAGTGGCTTACAAATTAAACCTGCCTGAAGAGCTCAGTAGAATCCATAATTTCCACATTTGCAACTTGAAGAAATGCATAGTTGATGAATCGCTAGCAATGTCACATAAGGATGTGCAAATAGATGAGAGCTTGAAATTTGTTGAAAAACCTCTGTCGATCGAGGATCGACAGGTTAAGAAGCTTCGAAAGAAGCATGTACCGATTGTGAAGGTTAAATGGGATGCCCGTAGAGGTCCCGAATACACGTGGGAGGTTGAGTCCACAATGAAACAGAAGTACCCTCATTTATTTAATTAAATCTCAAGGTCGAGATTTCTTTTAAGGGGGTGAGGATGTAACACCTCGTAAAATCACGACCAATATCATAAAGACACGTGTCATGAACTTTAACGTGTAATGGACTAGTCTGGAGGGACTAAGATTGTCAAACAATGTAAATATGTGAATAAAAGGATCCAAACTGTCAACATACCTAACTTGTGCCTCTGATTGGCCTCACACGACGTTCGTATTCTTTAAAGAATAATTTAACGAACATTGGAAGTCGTTTGTGCTTAAAATAAGGATCTTATAAAATATAGGGGTTAAAGTGTCAACATGTTAAAGTTACCTCTGAGTGACCTTTAACGAACCTAAAAACATTGTAAATAATTAATATTTCGTTCACAAGAATATTAGATATTAATTTTGTGAAGTTCCGTTGAATACAAGACGTTTCGGGTGATCGTACGACTAACCGGGAGATTAATGGAGTTAGTTATGACCCAAGGTCCTTAAAAGTTAACTTTGGGGGTCCTAAATGTAATAAAAGAAAGTTATTTAAGAGAAATTAGGACCAGGGACTGAAATGGCAACTTTTAAAAGATTTGAACCGGAGATAAGGATTCTCGCGGGCCGCGTAAAACTAAACCAAACTTTACGCGGGCCGCGTAGAAGTGCCAGATGCAGAAAACTTGGACAGATGCCTGTAACAGCAGGTTACACCTCCTTAGAAGCCTGGTTTTCGCATTCAGGGACTGAGCCAACAGATTTTCATGCATAGGGGACACCTGGGATGATCAGGAATCACTTGTAGGCTTGTGTGTAATGATCTTGTGATGTTTTATGTCCTATATAAAGAACCATAAGTTGCAACATTGAACTTGCTCATTTGAAATCACTTAAAAACCTTTCTCTGGAGCTCTCTGGACTTCAAGCAAGTTTCTCTAAGTTCTAAATTCGTGTTAAGAGCTATTGTAAGTGTCCTTAACCCCTTAAGTTTAGTTTTATTAATCTTAATGACAAAAAGTCAAACCTATCGTAATTAAGGTTTGACTTAGTGATTAATCACTAATGGTCCAGTCATTAGTCAAATTAAAAGTGGCTATAAGTTGGTAATTATATAGGTAATAAACCCCTAAGAGGGCACCTATTGATTATCACTCTAACTTGGTCAAATGTCGGGTCAAACCTAATATTAAAAAGTCAACAGAAAGCTATTTTTGCAAATAAATCCATAATTAACAATATAGAAGTTATGGAACCTGTTTTAACATTAAAATAACTTGGTAATTAATGTAAGAACATGTTTTAACATGTTCAACCCGACGATTCTGAGTTTAGACTCGGTTCGCAACCGAAAGTCGCAAAAGTTGACTTTTGCTTTGACTTTCAGTTCTGACCCGAATTAGCTTGTTTTAGATATGCCTTAAGGTTCCTTTAGGACCATATTACATGTTAGTATAACCCTCTGAGATTATACAACATAGGTCCTTAATAATCTGAATCGTTTGCATGTTTCCGTTAAATGTTTAATTATTGACCATTATGCCCTTTCGTCATTTAAACGAGATTTTTAACAATGTGAAAGGACTAAAACCTTTGTTACTAATATTTAAGTATGTCCTAAAAATTTCACATCAGATTATGGTCTAAAATAAGAGTTATGCTCAATATCGTAAAATGAAAGCTTTTTATTAATTAAACGGCATTATTAGCATAAAGCCTATTTAAACCCAAATCTCGACACCAAACTTTTTACCCACTGATGTAATATAATATTTTGGGATTTGTGAAGATTTTTATTAATTTTTTTAAACTGATCATAAGGTAGGGTTCTTGATTTGAATTAGTAATTGACGGTTATACCCTTTTTGCTAAAAAAAATGAGTTTTACATGACATTTTGATACTAAACTTTTTGCTAGTGATTTCTTATGATAAATAGAATATTTTGAACTTTATAAACTGATCAAGAACCCAGATTTCTTTAAATAACCCGAAAATCGCCAAATAGCGGCTTTTACGCGTTTTAAACGCATAGTATGGGTTAAAACTATTTTTGACATTTAAGACTTAATACCTACTGATGTTTTAAGTAAAGTTTTATACTTTAACAGTAAGCAAAAGTTTTGAACTCAGATTTCCAGTTTTGACCTTTAAACTTTATGTGAAATTACCAAAATGCCCCTTCGGTGCATAGTTTGGTTAAAAGTGATAAATTTCACATATATGCAATACCCTACTGTTATGACTTATAAAATTAAATATTTTTACTGATTATTTCAGACCAGAACCTCAAATTAATATTTAATCTCTTTTATAACCTTTAAAATGACCAAAATACCCCTACGGGGCTTAATTTGAGTTTAAATCCGTCTTGGGCATAATGGAAGGTATCCTACTGATATCACAACATATTTAAGACATATTAACTTATGAAACCCGTACATGACTCATTTGGTTACCCGTTATGCATTTTTCGCGTCTGGTACGGTTTATGTGACTAGTTCGCATAAATTGACCGAAACGGGTCAAACCTTATCATTTTTATCTCAAAATCCAGAATGTGTCTAGTTTACCCATATTATACGAGTCTTCAAACTTGTCGGGTCTAAATCACATTCTAATCCGGTCTTCGCTTAATCTTGCGTTTTGAACCGTATACCTTTCATTAAAACTAACCAGTCTAAGTTTAGAATTAAGTAAGACCCGTTAGGAATCTAATAGGTTATTAAACCTTCATTTCTAGATTTAGGAGACCAGTAAAAGATATCTGTACTTTCTTGTTGTATACGGCTGGGATAAAATTTTATTTTACTCAGGTAAATACTTTTGACTTATTTTCCCTATACGGGCTTGGGGTACGGTATATAAAATACCGCTTGGTCGGGTATTGAATCTTTAATCGTATGAAGGTTAAATCAATGATATAACCCGTTTAATCTGTTTTGTTTGTTTAAAGCCTTTGGGGGGTTAATGACAATGTCCTGGATATTCTCGGCTCATTCATTGAAATGGCCACGACTTAAGCACGGGGTGTAGGCATACACCTGCCAGTGCGTATATAAAAAGATATGACCGCCTGTTTGAGAATAACTCGTCGCGGGATTATATCATGTGGTGTGTCTATTAATATTTAACCCGGTATTCTGCCCGGGCTACTGAACGTATAACAAACAAGTAATTCTTTTACAAGTTTATATTTAAATAATTATCCCAAGTTATAAAAGATTATTTGTGCCTTGTGCATCTAAATCAATTTTCTTAAACATTTTTAAAATGAGTCGGGTAATTGTATTTACCAGTGTAAACTGACGTATTTTCCAAAAGGTTAAGTGCAGGTACTAAGCGAAATAGGTTGGCTACTCCTGAGTGATTAAATAAAGAGTCTTGCAAGCTTGGTCACTTAAAAATCTATTGAACAATGTTTCTTTTATCTAGATCCGCCTGTGGATCCTTTTATATTCCATTTGTAATACTTATGATACTTTCATTCGGTTTGTAATATTATTACTTTTAGACTTCCGCTAAGCGTTGAACTGTGATTAATTGACTATGATGATATCAACTACGTCACGAGACTCCCCGCCGGGCCCATCGGTAATACGTGGAAATATCGGGGTGTGACAGGTTGGTATCAGACCCAACATTGAGTGAATTAAACACTAGCCTTTTGTGTTTAATCTCAATGACACAGTTGCACATTCCTTGACTTCCGAGTCTAGGCAATATAACTTAGGAACTAATCCTAATCATAATTATTTTTGTCCTTTATTGTTTTCCTTTGTTGTTTCTTTTGTTTGTTTTGACAGGTACAAACAAAAAGATGCCGCCACGATTTAGACGAGGAGGAGGACGAGGCAAGGTGCCCTTCACTGCTCCTAACGATCATGAGGTCGGGCCTTCCCACCGGTGAACTCCGTCAGTTACTATGAGCACTAGTCCTCAAGAGGACTGGAGGACCTATTTAGAGCCTATGACGCATTCTGTCTCGCTTAGCTCATCACCCTCATACCTTAACTCTTTCGGGCCTCAGTCGGAAAATGAGCCCCATGACTCCCATCACTCCTTCATACCCCTCCTATGCTCAAACTCACACCATTCATTTAACGACCCAGCACCCTACTTTCAAAGTCGGTTCAACACGGCAAACCAAGTTGATGAACCAATGGGTTATAACCCGTTAGGACCGGAGGACCACTTCTCCATGGACATGGACGAGGATCCGGAACCTGCCCAGCCGCCAACCGGGACGCCGACGCATCCCATCGAAATATCTGATGGGTCATCTTTTCATGGGTCACCTTATCGGGGTCCAGACAGCTATGAGGCAAGGTTTGCCCAATACAACTGGGAGTTTACTCCCTCCTACAATCCATCTCAACAGCAGCAGCATGATCCCTCTGAGGATTCACGTTTTGTAGCGGTCACGCCACCGCCGCTTGAGCAACAACTGCCCCCGGAGCCACCGAGGCGAAGAAGAACAGGTGCACGGATGTCCGTGCGAGAAGGGGGTTTCCACTTCAGCACTTCCCAACACTCCAGTGGCAGCCACTACCCGCCACTGCATGAAGACCCGCAAATGGGTGGGCCTTCAAACCCAGTTTCAGAGGTGGATTCTGCACCAGTTGCACCACCAACACCACACATGGGTTATAATAACCCAATTCCTTCTTACGCCGGTACAGCGGCGTATAACCCTTTTGAACAGCCAGCTTATCCTGGCTATAACTACTATGATGCCCCTGTCGTCGACCCTTACATTGAGGCGGCCAACTACAACGCCCTTCACCCCGAAGGACCTTTTGGGACTTCATACCAGTCGGGGTACCTACCGCATGGGTATCAATACCCGATACCTTACCAACCTCCGCACCAGCAGCAGCCGCAGCCGCCACGGTTTTCCCCACCGGAACAGGAGGAAATCCTCCAGAGGCTGCACCGGTAGAACAAGAAGTTCGAGAAGAGCGTAAGAGCCGCCAGGGACTACTCAAGGGTCTGGCAAGCTTAATAAAAGGGTAGAAGAAGAGGGACCAT
Organism: Helianthus tuberosus; assembly: GCA_030545235.1. NCBI lineage: Eukaryota > Viridiplantae > Streptophyta > Magnoliopsida > Asterales > Asteraceae > Helianthus > Helianthus tuberosus. Next base: position 212,014,475 of record CM060423.1, read on the forward strand.
TAAAATCCCTATTTGTATTGTTGTTATTTCAATTTAGTCCCTGCGTGGACAATCTATTTATGTATTCAGTCCCTGTGAGGACTTGTATTTCCTTTTTAGTCCCTGTGAGGACAAGTTATTTCAAAAGTCCTGTTTAGGGCACCTATGTACTTCTTTTAAAATTTAGTGGAATGTTTTATTTAAATTTCATTTGTATGTATGAATATAATATATGAAATAAATCAAAATATCATTCCTTTTTATAATTAATCTGCAATTATATATTTAAAAAAAATCTTAAAAGGTATAACCTAACCCATATGTTATATAGACCTGGCAATGATGGTAAAACCTATTTAAAAAGAGATTCAAATCCTTGTTAACATCTGAAAACATGTTAGCACTCCTGGCAGTAGTGATACGATAAAATCACACATGTCATCTTTATATTGGATCCTTCCAATCCCTTTTCAAGCCTAATGATATATAAATCATGGGTTCAGATCATCAATTAAGATGATCATATATTAAACATCCATTAGTGATGAAATGCCTACGGGCCATAATAATTGTCAAATAAGACAAAAGACAGTTGTAGTCTACGACTCCCTGTCAGGAATAGGCAATGGATCTATATACGGAGGCTGAGATCGCTACGGATCTATATACGATGGTACGTTTAACACAAATTTTGTATTGTTATTATTATTATTATTTTAATATATAACATTTAAGACGTAATATTAATTTAATGTTTAATAAACATTCGTGTAAACAGGGGTTGGTAATGGCTGATAAACCCACGCTTTTTGGGTTTTGGGCTGTGATCGCGGAGAGCCGTTATTGGGACCACGTGAACTCCAAGGGGAGGGTTACGCGGATTCATGATCCGCTCTTCAGGTACGTTAGTTATAATTATTTAAATAATAGTTATTATTATTTAAATGTATATTTAATATATTAATTAAAAACTATATAAACAGTGTGCTGCGTTTGCAGCCGTTTAATCGTAGTCGTTTACGGCTGCGTTTGCAGCCGTAAACAGGCCTTTAAACGGCTTCAAAAGCGGCCGCAAACGGCAGCGATTTCACCCTAACGAGCGTCGAAACTAAGATCGCCGTTAAATTATATTTTTTTTATTATTTAGTCGAAGTCAAACCGTAAGGCGCGTAGGGCCCTAACGAGCGTCGAAACTAAGTTTGTCGTTAAAATATAAAACGACGAACTTAGTTTCGACGCTCGTTAGGCACCTACACGCCTTACGGTTCGACTTCGACTAAATAATAAAAAAAATATTTTAACGACGAACTTAGTTTCGACGCTCGTTATGGACCTACGCGCCTTACGGTTCGAATTCGACTAAATTGTTTTTTTTTTTAAACAGAAAACTATTTTTTTTAAACAGAATTTTTTTTAAACAGAAAACTGTTTTTTTTTAAATACAGTAAACTGTTTGTTTTTTTAGAAAAACAGTTTTTTAAAATACAGTAAACTGTTTTTTTTAAAACGTCGTCCGTAAGGCGCGTAAGTCACTAACGAGCGACGAAACTAAGATCGTCGTTAAAAGAAAAAAAAATTATTCTTTAGTCCATGTCAAACCGTAAGGCGCGTAAGTCTCTTGGAATTTTCCGTCCGCACTCTTTGGAATTTTTCGTCCGCACCCCTTAGGTAAAAAGTGTTATCAACTTATATTATAAAAATATTCTTTAGTAAACTCTTATTTTATAAAAAATACTACCTAAATTATATAACTTTTAATACATAAATAACTAAACCCAAATACCCAATACATTTAACTAGCCCACTACTAAGTCTTAGCCAAATAAACTGATGTAGCGTGTGATACGAAAACAAAGAACAAACACGTTGATTCTGCGAATACCTGTGTAGGTCTTTCTCCAACCCCAAAATTCAACCCAAATGGCACGGAATTTGAAGTGAAAACTTGAGTAGTTTCAAAATTCAAGTCTGAACTTTCCAATTACTAGAGAAGCATATAAATAGGAACAGAAATTCAAAATGGGCCTAAAAAAGACAACGGGCCAAACATAAGCCCAAAAACAAAATGCCCAAAACACTTCAAAAAACATAAAAACGTAAATAACTAATAGAAATAAGCGTTTTTTGCCCGGACGAGTTGGCGGTTTGCAGCAAGATGGAGCTCATTCTCACGTTCGTTTCGCCTGGTCGCACGCCCAAAACGGACCCACGTAGCCCAAGTTAGAGCCATTTTAGTGAAGCCCCTTTTGTTACGCGATATTGGGCCTCCAAATACAAGATGGCCCGCTCCTCCACACTTGGGCCCGCTTCATAAACAAACCCAACAAATCAACAATATTTCAAACTAAAATAAAATAAACAAGCCCAAAACCCTTACATATTATATCATGCTCTCTTTATCGTCCTTGCACAACAGTGAACAGTCAGCAGCCACCATACCACCGCCGATCAAACACGGGTAAGTTTCTTTGTTATTTTTGATGATTTTTTGTTGATATTATCCACCTCCAGCAGCCTATTATAGCCGCATACTAACCATAGTAGACATGTGTTTCGTTTTGTTTTCATTATATTATGGTGGGTTATATTTTGTTAGTGATGATATTTTACCTTTTTTTTATAGCCGCATAACATAGTATGTTTGGTTTTTTTTTAGTGAAGAACGTTTGGCTTTTTTTATGGTGTATATGTTGTTTAGATGATTTTTAGGGTGATTTACATTATGATATTTTGGGCTTAAATAGTTGATACATTATGTAATATGTTATGGAGCCATGAACTTATAGATCAATTTGTTTGTGATAGCCGATAGGAACAATGAGCAGCGACATTATGGCGCAATTTCTCAAGAGGAAAGTTGATACGTCTTCCGGATTCGTTGATGTGGATACTTGCGTAATCGGATTGGCGATGAGAATTTAAGTGAAGGTTGTATATGTTATATAGAGAAAGAGTTGCTTAAGAAAGTAGGTTTAGATGATGTTTTGGATAGATTTCAAAAAATGAAAACCCATAGGACGACGTTTTAATTATGTTTGTAACAAGGTTTGACGTGTTTTTGATGATTATATAGATTTAGTTCTTTTGTTTTACATGACCTGAACCGACCCGATACGAACCGATTTTTTATTTATATACCCTGGGGGCTAAAATTTTTAAAAATGTTCCGCACCCCCATGGAAAAATTCCTGGGTCCGCCACTGTCAGTGAAGATAAAAACTGAATGTGGGCTTCATGTTTGTAAACATCAAGGACTAGGAATTACCTTAGGGGGATTTGGAGATGGGCTTCTTCTATATAACCATCGCAAAGTATGACCAAAAGTTTTGGGGGAGCGTAAAGTCATGGGACCCAAAAAAAAATTTCTTATGGTTATGTTTCGGGTAAGGCCGGCTATTCGATTCAGATCAGGTCAAACAATAATAGTTCCAAATAAAACTAAAAAAATTTCATTCATTCAAATGACCCGTTTTACATAAAAAAAAAAAAAACCTAAATATAGTTTAACAAACAAAAGACCAATATATATATAAAATGGTACGAAATAAATGAAACCTGTACGAAGAATTACAACTTAGCCCGACGACCTTTAAGATTTAAAGTGGTAACAAACTTTAATTTGATTTATATATTGTATAAATATTTAGGCAAAATAATTTGAGGGGCAATCCTATATACTTTTAAAATTTTTGGACGAAAAATCGAAAATTATACACTTCTAACCGAAACATTGGAGGGGGCGGGTGCACCCCCGGGCACCTACTAACCTACGCCCCTATATATAACATAGATTCATGGTCCAAGTTTTGTTATGTTACCAGCCCACCCAATCGAAGTAGAGATGAACACACAAAAAAAACCGATTTGGCAAAACCGACCCGAACAAAACCGATTCGGAACCAAAATTATAGTAGCCGGTTTATTTTCGATAACAAGTCATCGGTTTCGCACCGGTTCCACATCTTCCGACAAAAACTGACCCGAACCGGTTTAAAATCTGGTTTGGAACCGATGCGGAAAAGCCGGTTAACCTGCTATAGCGTTTTGGACGTTAAAAGACGGTAATATGACAGTCTGCGTTTTTACCCTTTTTTCACCCCACATCTATTCACCATTTTAACTCCCAAAGTCAATATAAATAATTATTTGATGTCAACAATATATCAGGTTTGTATAGAAAAATAAAGAGTAAATTACAAGTTTTGTCCTTTTTGTATGTACCAAATTGCAGACGGTATCTTTTGACTTCAAAATTGACTAGTTTTGTCCTTAACGTTTCAAAATCCTGCACGTTATGTCCTTTAGGCCAAACCCAGTTATATTTTTTTTGTTAAAGTTGGTAATGTGTCTTGCACATGAGGGCACTTTTGTCATTTTCCCCCATAGGGACTATTGAGTAAATAATTTATAACAAGGAACTAATTATAATTATGTAAAACTAAAAAATAAATATAAATAGAGTAAAATGCACGGATAGTCCCTGTGGTTTTGCAAAGTTTCAGCTATAGTCCCCAGATTTTGGAAATTACACTCATAGTCCCTGTGGTTTGACTGTTTGTTACGCGGATAGTCCCTGGAGTGGATGGGGGTTAGTTTTCTCAGTTAAGTTGGTGTGAAATGACTATAATACCCTTAATATAAAATAAAATAAACAAAATTTAAATATATAAAACATATATGTATGTATATACACACTTACTGAACATAACAATATGTATCTCTTTCTACTCTCTCTCTCTCTCACTAAAAACCACCACCACCGTCACCTCCACTGCCGCCATCACCACTCCCCACCACCGCCATCCCCTTCCACCACCACACCTCCGCCTCCTAAACCCATACCCGCCTCCACCATTTGGTTAAGATTTGATATTTCAGATCTGAATCTGATTGATGATGAAGAAATCTGATTGAACCTTTGGTTGAATCTGATTTGATATTTCAGATCCTAAACCCATACCCGCCTCCACCATTTGGTTGATGATGAAGAACAATATGTATCTCTTTCTACACAAATCTCAATTCAAGTTCAAAATTGATCCTATTCGACTTATAGATTTGTGTACGGAAAAACAAATATACAACAGAAGCAATCGATTATCATTATAGCTACGAATCTGAGAGCATTTTGGGGATAAATCGGTGACAATTAAGTGATAAATGAAGAATAATAGTGAAAATACCTTGTTGTTGTTAGGAGGAGGAAAGGAGAGGAGCGGGTAGCGGAGGCCGCCGTTGGCACGGCCGGCGACGGTGGCGGCGGTAGAGAACATGGCGGCGGTCTCCATTTTTTGTTGTAGATTTTGAGTATACTGTTCAAGCACGAAATTATTATTAGTTGCAACAATATATATTAACGTGGTGGAGGCGGGTATGGGTTTAGGAGGCGGAGGTGTGGTGGTGGAAGGGGATGGCGGTGGTGGGGAGTGGTGATGGCGGCAGTGGAGGTGACGGTGGTGGTGGTTTTTAGTGAGAGAGAGAGAGAGAGAGAGTAGAAAGAGATACATATTGTTCTGTTCAGTAAGTGTGTATATACATACATATATGTTTTATATATTTAAATTTTGTTTATTTTATTTTATATTAAGGGTATTATAGTCATTTCACACCAACTTAACTGAGAAAACTAACCCCCATCCACTCCAGGGACTATCCGCGTAACAAACAGTCAAACCACAGGGACTATGAGTGTAATTTCCAAAATCTGGGGACTATAGCTGAAACTTTGCAAAACCACAGGGACTATCCGTGCATTTTACTCATATAAATATAAACTCTTTCTCTCTCTTTTATATATCTCTCTCTAAACTGAACCCACCACCATCTCTCTCAACCTACAACCACCATCTCTCTCAACCCACAACCTTCACCGCCACCACCCACCTCAGCCTTCACCACCTCCACTCCCACAAGTCAGGTTATTTTTATAGGTTATAAAATTGTTTCAGGTTCTCCCTTAATCCCAAATCAACACAACCAAAGTTATCACCGAAACTAAATTAAAGGAGGAACTAGTTTGGGCCAAAACCAGATCTTTGTCCACCTGATTTGAAGAGACGAGGGACATACTGACAATCAACATTGTTCTTAACTTGGCACGTAATCATTCTCTTTTCTTCTTCACAAATGCATTCAACTTTATACCTGCACAAACATAGTTGGGAGTTCTTTAATGACATAAAACACACATTTGCAATCGCTCAACTCCACCGGACCACCGCCGCACCCATCCCTTCACCCACCGCCGCCTCTAACCCACCACAATCAACCACCCATCACTGTACGCCCATCACTGCTAAATCCACCATCCGCATCGCATCCACCACTTCTATACCCGCCATCACCATCGCACCCACCACAATCAACCACCCACCACCGTACACCTCCCATCACCGCTAAACCTACCAACACCATTGCACCCACCACAATCCACCACCAAGGTTTCTTAGAGAAAGAAATAAACCGCAGAGTTTTTTTTAGAGAAAGAGAGTAGAGGGCGGTTTGTAGAGAGAGAGCAAAGAGCGTCTTGTAGAGAGAGAGAAGAGAGAGGGAGAGAGAGTTAGAGAGAGAAAGAGAGTGCACGAATTTTGTATTTAATATCTTTACTTTTTTTTATTTTTACACAATTAGTCCCTTGTTATAAGTTATTTACTCAATAGTCCCTAGGGAGGCAAAATGATAAAAGTGCCCTCATGTGCAAGGCACATTACCAATTTTAACCAAAAAATCTAACTGGGTTTGGCCTAAAGGACATAACATGCAGGATTTTGAAACGTTAACGACAAAACCAGACAATTTTGAAGTCAAAGGACACTGTCTGTAATTTGGTACATACTTAAAGGACAAAATTTGTAATTTACTCAAAAATAAATTTGACATGGTTCTTGGTCATTCAAAAGAATGGATCATGTTTTGTGTCTTGATCATTTTTATGTTTATTTATTCCATAATACAAAAGCGGGTTCAAAAGGCAGCACTTGCGCATGCGACAGTGTCTGTAGGTCATAGTTATGTGTTTAGCCGAGTAGGATTTGCAATTCAAAAGGGGGTGGCGGCGCAGCTTGTTGCCCGTCTACCAACCCATGATTTGTAATTTAAAAAAAAATCTAAAAAAAAAAAAAAAATAAGTTACTATCTATAATACAAAACCAAGTGAGACAATACCTATTAAATTAAAAGTTAATATAACAAAAACTATATTATTTCTTGTCCACACAAAATTAAAAATATGAAAGTGATACGGTGGTGTAGGTGACTTTGGAATATGCGTTTATTTTTCAAAACCATTTTTTAGGAAACAACAAAGAAAAGTATTGTCATTTTTGGATTAGGTTATCTACTCCTTCCTTTTTCTTTTTGGCTGATACTGATTTCCATGGTTGACCAAGACAATATTCCAGATCTTAAGATCATAACAATTAAACGACTGAAACAATTATCCACAAGCTGCATAACATCGCCCTTTTCATCTACAATCTTTCATAAGTTCATAATCAATGGCTGAAATCGTGCTTTCTGCCTTCCTGGAAGTGCTCTTTGAGAAGCTGGGCTCTGCAGCTTTGAAAAGCATTGCTCGCTACAACGGAATTGATGCTGAGATCAAGAAATGGCACAGATCGTTAAGGCAGATCCAACGTGTGCTTGCTGATGCTTCTCAGAAGGAGATAACAGATACTTCTGTGAAAGAATGGCTTAATGAACTCCAGCATCTGGCTTATGACATCGATGACGTACTTGATGGTTGGCTGACTGAAGCCATGCAGCATGAGTTCACCCATGACTCAGAAGGCATCTCCAGCAAGGTTAGAAAGTTAATACCAACTTGTTGCACAAACTTCTCACGGAGTACTACTACGATAATTGCCCAGTTAGATGAAATTTCCACCAAATTACAAGATCTGGTTAAGGAGAAAGATACTCTTAATTTGGGTGTGACAGAGGATCAAACTAGGCCAAGAAATAATAAGAATAGAAGATCTCAAACCTCTGTTGTCGATCCATCTAGTGTTGTTGGACGCCAAGCTGAGAAAGATGCTCTGGTCCAACAGTTATTGTTACCTGCAGATGAACCATGTGAACAAAACTATAGCATTGTTCCCATACTTGGTATGGGTGGAATTGGGAAAACTACTCTCGCTAGAATTTTGTATGATGAACAACAAGTCAAGGATCACTTCCAACTCAAAGCATGGGTTTGTGTTTCAGATGAATTTGATAGCTTTGGTATAAGCAAAGTCATCTTTCAAAGTGTGGCACGGGTAAACAAGAAATTTGCAGATTTAAATCTGCTTCAAGAAGAGCTTAAAACACACCTAAGGGAGAAAAAGTTTCTTTTGGTACTTGATGATGTGTGGACTGAAAGCTATGAAGATTGGGAAACCTTGGTCAGACCGTTTTATACATGTGCTCCTGGAAGTAAAATAATCATAACAACACGGAAGGATCAATTGCTCAAACAACTAGTTCACAATCCTCTGATCAAGCAGTTAGACAGTCTCTCATATGACAATGCCCTGTCTTTATTTGCTCTACATGCATTAGGTGTAAATAACTTCGAGTCACATTTGTCACTCAAACCATATGCAGAAGGTATTGTGAAAAAATGTGATGGATTACCTTTGGCTTTGAGAGCACTAGGTAGACTGTTGAGAACAAAAAAAGATGAAGTAGAGCACTGGAAGGAAGTGGCAAACAGTCAGATATGGAGATTAAAAGATGAAGGTGGAATTCTCCCAGCCCTTAGACTAAGTTACCAAGATCTTTCTGCAACTTTGAAACAATTGTTTGCATACTGCTCCTTGTTCCCCAAGGACTTCCTGTTTGACAAGGAGGAACTGCTTTTAATATGGATGGCGGAAGGATTCTTGCACCAACCAACTCGAAGTGATTCAACGGTAGAATGCTTGGGTCACCAATTCTTTGACGAGTTGTTATCAAGGTCATTTTTTCAACATGCGCCTTATAATGAATCATTATTTGTGATGCATGACCTCATGAATGACTTGGCAACAACTGTTGCTACTGAGTTCTTTTTAAGGTTAGATAATGAGAACAAGGAGAATATTCAAAAGGACATGCTGGAAAAGTACCGCCATATGTCATTTGTTCGTGAGCAATATGTGGCTTACAAGAAGTTCCAGACATTTGAAAGGGCCAAAAGTTTGAGGACATTATTGGCAACTTCAGTTGGGGAGGAAACACCTGGGTGGTATTTCTACTTATCCGATAAGATTCTAAGTGACTTGGTTCCCAAGTTACCACTGTTAAGGGTACTTTGCTTAAGTGGTTTTCATATAACGGAGATACCAGAGTCCATTGGTTATTTGAGACACTTGAGGTACCTTAATCTATCTCATAGTGGGATCGCACATCTCCCAGAAAGTGTTTGCAATCTCTATAACTTAGAGACCTTGATCGTATTTGGTTGTTGGAGTTTAGCTAAGTTGCCCAACAACTTCCTAAAGCTTAAAAACCTGAGGCATCTTGACGTTAGGAACACCCCGCTTTTGTTCCAGATGTTGCTAGAGATTGGCGAGTTGAAAAGCCTACAAATTACTCTCTCGAAAATCATTATAGGAAGCGAAAGAGGATTTGAAATAGCCAAACTTAAAGACTTTAAGAAGCTAAATGAGAAAATTTCCATTGAAGGCTTGGAAAAAGTGCAAAATGCAATTCATGCACATGAGGCGAACCTTTCCAAAAAGAGGCTTAGTGAGTTAGAGCTTGTATGGAGTGATGAGCAATATGATTCACGAAATGTAATCCTTGAAAAAGAGGTCCTAAATGAGCTGAAGCCTCATGATGATAAGTTAATACGATTCGAAATTCGGTCATACGGGGGACTAGAGTTTCCAAGCTGGGTTGGAGATCCCTCATTTCTTAATTTGAAGCATGTGTCAATAAGTGGTTGTAAGAGATGTACATCTCTACCCCCACTTGCACAACTACCTTCACTTAAGGAGTTGTATATCAAAGGCTTATATGGGATGGAAGTTGTGAATTTTGAGTTATTTGTGACTGGTCGCACATTTCCTTCACTTGAAATTCTGAGTTTTAGTAATATGCGTGGGTGGAAGAAATGGTTTGGGGTTGTGTTTCCACGCTTGCAAAGGCTTGAAATAGAAGATTGTCCTAATCTGGTTGAAGCGAAACTTGTAGCTATGCCTTCATTGAAAGTTCTAGAAATAAATGATTGTCCTAGTTTGGTTCAATTGTCAGTTGAAGCACTAACCTCATTAAATGTTCTAGTATTAGATAAGTGTGATAGTGGTGTATTGAGAAGGCTGGTTGAAATAGCTTCAACAGTCATCAAGTTGGAAATAAGACGTATTTCAGAGCTTAATGATGTGGTGTGGAGAGGTGTTATAGAGCTTCTTGGGGCAGTTGAAGAATTAAGAATAGAGTATTGCAAGGAAATAAGATACCTGGTGAAATCAGATGCAGATGCAAGTAAGATTCTTGTGAAGCTGAGGAAATTGCAAGTGGAAAGTTGTGATAATTTGGTGAGTATAGGAGAGAAAGAGGAGGCTAATTGTAGGAGCAACCTCCTAACGTCTCTTAGGAAGTTGGAAGTGTATAACTGTAACAATATGGAGCGTTGCTGCTGTCCAGATGGCGTTGAGGAGTTGACTGTCTCTGGTTGTAGTTCAATGACAGTTGTGTCGTTTCCAAAAGGAGGACAGGAGAAGCTCAGGTCACTTAGAATATGGAATTGCAGGAACCTATTGGAAAAGGAGTGGGGAGGACAAGAAATGAACAACAGAAGCAGCATGCCAATGCTTGAATATATCGTGATAAATAATTGGCCAAATCTGAAATCAATCATTGAACTGAATTGCTTGGTTCACCTCACTGAATTGAGCATATATGATTGTGAAAGTCTTGAGTCATTTCCTGACAATTTGGCATCGTTAAAGAAACTGGCAATAAGTGATTGTCCCAAATTGGATATTTCCTTTCTTCATGACAATTTGACATCTTTAGAGAGACTGGAAATATTCAATTGTCCAAGTATGGATGCTTCTTTACCTGGATGGGTTTGGCCTCCCAGTTTGCGTTACTTGAAAGTAGGGTATTTGAAGAAGCCGATCTCTGAGTGGGGCCCGCAGAGTTTTCCAACCTCACTTGTGGAACTAGAGTTATGGGGTGACGACGGAGTGAGTAGTTGTAGTCAGTTTTCTCATTTTCTTCCTTCATCTCTTACTTCTCTTCAAATAAATGGATTTGAGAAATTGGAATCATTTTCAGTGGGACTCCAATATCTCAAGCATCTCTATTTTCGCGGTTGCCATAATCTGAAGAAAGTGTCTTCGCATCCCCAAAACCTCACCTTCCTCCACCGGCTCTCCTTTAGAGATTGTCCTAGAATGATGGAACTACCAGAAATGTTGTTGCCTTCACTCTTGAGATTAGACATCTGGCGTAATTGCCCAATTCTGGAAGAACGATGCAGAAAAAACGGGAGTTACTGGCTCCTTATCTCCCATATCCCCCGTATCCACATAGACTTCTGGGGTCATTCTAGTTTTATATGAAGGTCTCCTTCTCCCTTTCTCTCTTGAATGATTTTAAATCAAATAACTGCTGTGTAATATTACGAATCTGAGGAATACCACTTTAACGTTAAACCCATTACAACGTGTTTAAATTCAATTCGGTTTAGACGGATGGGATCTCCATGAAATATGTCAAATTTTAAGCATGTGTGATTATGTAATTAACAAAAGTGTTTTAAAAAAAATTATGTTTTACATAGTAATTGATTTTAATCATGTCTTACCACTACTACTCAAATTCATATGGCTGCTCTTTGGTTTCATTTTCATGGAATACTATTTTGAGTGTAGTTTTGTTAATCCAATGAGACTTGCATTTAATATTTATACTATATCCGTCTGTGGTTTGATAAAAAGGGAACATGTAACATCTGTTCAAGTCTTGTGTTGATTATTGACGTTAAATTGAGTTATTTTAGAGTCCATTTCAGGTAGAAAAGGGAGCATGTAACATTTTCTGAACTCATATATTTTAACAATTTATTTCAATGATTTTATCAGGAACGAATTATTTAATTATTATTTAGTTATATTTCCCAGCTTGCGACTCACAATTGCAGAGTTCCAAATATATGAACATGTCGAAATCATGAAGCGCTTGAATTATGTTTATTGCCCTATGACATTGCCAATTCTACTATTCTGATAATTTGTAGACTAATAGCTTACTTTTGATATGATCTTTTAGTTTTCTTATTTAATTAGACAAGTTGATCTATGAGGAAACTGACCATGATTATATCCATTGGCAGATTTGATGCTGCAGATCTAATTGTGATGGGAAGCATATTACACTGTCAACTACAGATTTGCCAACCTTCACAGCAGCGAGCGAAACGTTAGACTTGATTGGAAGATTATGATGTTGGCTACCTTTTTCCTTTATCGATTTTTGTCGATACCTATTAGTGATTTGTGAATAAAAGAACCAGTTGACTGAGATTGTTTTTTGTTGGTAATGGGTTTTATTTTGTTTGTAATGGATCAGATCACAAATTGTCTATTGTGTGTATATTACTCTATTAGTGATTGATGCATCACTGATGTTACTTCTGACTATTTCATCATGTTATTTAACCAATGTGCCCATGATTCAAAAACTTACACCACCACCTGTGTCCTACATTTTTGGCACTCTTGCGATGGCCTGCGGTGTGTTTGCAATGGAAGGTCAGCCTTTCATTGGTTTTCTAGAGATCTAAGTTTTGATTCCAAACATAACCAATGGCAAATTCAGACCTGTATGTGTCAAAACGAGTTGAGTCAAAATAAGGAACACATTGCTTTTGTATATACCCACAGGTAACGAAAAGCTGTCTGGTTGTAAGGAACATATTGTTTTTGATTTTGAATAATTTTATAACTATGACTAATTCAAGCAAATAAGTACAGATAATTAATTTTAACTCGTTTACTTACTAATGTATCAACTCCGCTTATGCTTAATATTTAACCAGTCAAAAGGGATAATCACAAATAAATTAGCCTATAAGGTAACCGGTCAAACTGGTTAGAAAGTTTTCCAAACTGTAGTTCTAATACGAAAGTGGCCCTGGCAAACAGAGGAATGGTGCTTTTTGTCAAATTCATGATATATGAAGACGTCGATCATTTGTTGGGTACCTTCTCGAATGCCAAACCAGTGGGGTGGGAGGTTTTTACGTGGATCAAAATTGCCCCAAACAACCCGTTAATAGATGTTAACGTACTCGACTACTCACTGATTAGGGATGCTAAACAAAGTTCTCAGCTTGTGGTTAAAAAGCACTTGGTGACGGTTATAGTGTATGCTACAATGTGGAGAATTTGGATGCTTTGAATGGATAAATTATTCAATCGAACATGGATTCCGATTGCCAAAATCATCGAGGACATAATAGAAATGATGCTATTATGGCTCTCCAGTCGGTCAAAGATTTCTCTATCCCAGTGGAAACTTTGGTCTAAGTTCACTCGAGTATGGCTTCAAAAAATCAAGTGGATTGCCTTGAGAACAATAAAAGATACATCGAGAGTGGCGATGTCGGATAATTATAAAAAGGCCATTTAGATACGGTATAATCACAAAGCGAGGAGGAAAATGTAGAACGGAAAGGTTCATCATATATAGCGAGAAGAACTTTATAATGTTGTAGAAAGATCAACCGCCTGTGTAGGTTTATTGGTGAGCTATAGCGTAAGGAATATGGGGAAAACAAGAGACCCGATGGGAAGTTTTGTGCAGAAATTCCCTTGGAAAGGCCCTCATGTAACAGGGTGCAGGTTTTCATGGGGTCCTATCTTCCAGGAAGTCCCGAAGTATATTTCGGATAAATGGTCTAATCCTGTTTGAGGTGTTCGAATGCTGAATTCTTGTTTAGAGGTCGCTTCGACCCATTTTGACATGTTGTTCCTTTCTCTTTGGTTTTTGTATTTTCTTTCCTGTTATGTAACATCAGGTAGTGTTCCTAACCGGCTAACCTTATAGCAGCATCAATTCTAACAAATCGGTTCATTACATGCCATTGACTCAAAACCCCTTTATAACCTCATTTGACCAAAATCCCACCCTTTTTATCTTTAATCTCTTTATCTCTCTCTCTCTCTCACACACACACACCCCTCTCTCTTTCTCTCTATCACCACTATCACTACTTGCCACCACTACCATCCCCATATCGACCTCCACCTACTGTCACCATCACCACCAACCTAATCAAAACCCACGACTATCCCATCGTTCACCACCACCATCGTTCACCACAACCTAATCAAAACCCATCACCACCACCATTCTCTAATCAAAATATTGCAGGAAATCTATGTTTCCTCTATTGTTGTTAGTTTGATGACAATAATTTTGAGTTTTATTTGTATTCATTGTCTATGGTTAACACCTTTAATATACAATTTATCCCCAAAATGTTTTGTTGAATTGGGATTTGCTCTTGTTATACGGGAATCCTTGATGAACAATGATAAACACAATGATAGAACAATAGAATTCTGAAAGAACTATTAATATTTGAATATGATTGTAATAATACAAGTGATTCTGATTGAGTACAATTTAAACATACAAACCTTATATATACTAAACGAACAGGTGCGATTGTATAGACGTGTCTCTTCACGAACGGTTGCGACTCTTGAACTTGTGGATGTGATTAAATGATGAAGAGGTGCGTCCCTTGTTCTTGGCTTCAAGTCGTCGATTAGGAGATGTGTCTCCTGCTTGAGACATCGTATCCTTTAGTTTGTAGGTTACAAACTTCTGTTTTGTCGCATCCAGTCCCCGTACTTGCACAATTTATCTAATTACATAACTAAACTATCTATTAACTAATTACTAAACAACCCTCGTAAACAAACTTGCACAATTTAGTAGTTTGCCAAGTCCTGAACTTTCTTGCATGATCAGTCAAGAGTAGTTCCTTTAGTAATTGTAACCGCAAAATGAAAAGGCGGGAGCCTGAACAATGATAAAGTTCCTAATTTAGGGATAAATTCCGTCGGAACAAGTGTTTAAATATTCATTTAATCATTTGTTTGTGTATGCATAACTAGTTGATGCCCCGCCCGCATTGCAAGGCGATTGGCTGAATATTTATTAAACAATTAAAAAAACACTACCATAGTTTTGTTAGAAAAAAAAAACTAAAATGATGGCAAGACCATAATTTTGAGCTCAGGGCAAAACTGTAATTTGTCAGGAATAATGAGCGAGTGTTAGGCAACTGCTTGACACGAAAAAAAATTAAATCAAGTCAACCAATTAAAACAAAACACTTCTATAGTTTTGCTAAAAAAACTAAAACGATAGTAATACTGTAATTTTGAGCTTGGGGAAAAATTGTAATTTTTTGCTGGGGTAAAATCGTAATTTGTCAAAAGTTAAAGTGATGGCAATACTGTAATTTTTAACCAGGAGCAAAATCGTAACTTTGAACAGGTGCAAATTCGTAATTTTTAACTGGGTAAAATCATATCAAACACGGGCCAATGGGGATTTTTTTAAAAAAAAACTAAAACGATGGCAATTCTGTAATTTTTAATTGGGGGTAAAATTGTAATTTTTGGCTAAGGTAAAATCGTAATTCGCCAAAAGTTAAAGTGATGACAATACTGTAATTTGTAACCAGGGGCAAAATCGTAACTTTGAACAAAGTGCAAATTCGTAATTTTAAACTGGGGTAAAATCATAATATATACCTGGACCAATGGAGGAGTGTCAGACAGTTGCCTGACACTATTCCCCCGTCTTCCTTTTGTATATATAAAAAATATTTGGTTCTTAATTAGCTAATGCCAAGCCCTAAACTTTCTTGCATATTGAGATAGGGTTATTGTCGGGCAACATATAAAAGTTAAGATTATTAAAATTCAATATTTCTTTTTTAATTTTTAGTTAAATCGTCCTGGACTAGTTATGACTCTTTTTAAGTGTCTTAATATAGTAGAAAGTTATTTGACTAACATGTTTTCATAAAGAAAGTTAGAAATTGAATATATGTAAATATGAATTCTGAAACTGTTGTGTGATTAATAAAATTAACATTTAGTTTGATGTAAGTTAAAATAATGAATCGTGTAGCATCATAAAAACATATTATTTTTATATTTTGGGGGCATCATATTGAAAACGATAGGTAGAAGTAAAATAGTAGTAACTTGTAACTATGTGTTTTCAAAACAAATATTTAATTTGGTACAAACTAATATAAAAACAGAGTATTTACAGTCCACCCATTAGGATGTTATTATATATTGCCGTTTTAAACTAACTTGGATTGTTTTTCTTAGACTGTGGAGTATGGGGCGTGGGTTGGGGAGTGGGTTAGCTGAAAATGCCCAAGCCACCACCCCAGGTGGGCTTGGTTTTGGGCGTGGCCCAAGGGGCGGGAGTTCAAAGCCGGGCGTGGGGCGGGCTAGCGATCCTATGTGGCCGGCTCCTATTCGCTTGTTGGCTAAGTCATAGCGGGGCATTTAAATTTCAAAATTTAACCGTTTGGCCAAGCCAAGCGGTTCACCCAACCCAACAGTCAACCACCCGGCTATATATATAACCCCAACCCAAACAAACTTATTGGCTGTCCACAGAGCCGGTGATGGGTAGGGGCAGATAGGGCGATGGACCCAGGCCCAAATATCCTGAGGGCCCAAAGTTAAAAAAAAAAAGTTCTATATGTTTTGTATTTGTTGTGGGCCTTTGAAAAATTTAACCTAGTTATTGTTATAGGGCTGTAACCTGTTGGGCCCTTGAATTGTAAACAAAAGTGACGAGCATGATATCAAAACACGTCAAATAATACACAACGTCACATACAAGCCATCATCTACGTTACTAGCGCTCCAATCTTCAAATCGAAGCTCTCCCTCGTCTAGCGACCAAATCGACGATCAGGGCATTGAATCATATACGTTCCACTGTTCAAGGGCTTTGAATCAATTTTTTTCAAGGAATCAAGGTATGTCCTGCGTTTAGTAGACGTATAGTTTGTTTATGTGATTGTGTGGTTCCATTAAGTGTTAGTTTAGACAATTTTATGTATTAAGTTCAGTTGTTAAAATAAATGGTTTTGTAATTTAATTTTAGTTATGTGTAATGTTGATTTGTAAATTCATGGTTGGCCATGTGTGATTCTGATTTGAAGTTTATTCTTTTAGATTGTTCATATACACTGAATTTTGTAAGTGGTTTTCGCCTTTCTTTCGGGTTGTACTTTATGTGGGTTGGGGTTGTTATGTATTGTTAAATGTTGATTCTTTTAAACTTTGAAGGTATGTTTGTTTCAATTATTTTAAACTTTCATTTTTTTTCTTTAGAAATATGCCTCCTAAATACAAACATCTATCTGGTTGTCAAAAACGTAAAAGGAAGAAAATAGAGGAAGAAAAAAGAAAGGAAGAAAATGCTAGGAGAGCCGCACGATTCGCTTAAGTAGGTAAATTTAGATTATTTTGGTATGATACTTTTGTTTTGATGATTGTTACAACAATTCTTGCCATATTATGGTTTTTTATGTTTGATTATTGGGTTTATATTATATGGGCCCGATTTATTTTTACTCGCACCAGGCCCAAAATGTTTCGAGATTTCTCGGAGATGGCACTGGCTGTCCACCGCAACCCCAACCCACTTGTTCGAACCCGCTACCCAAACACACTTGATCGATGGCCTCTTGGACACAAGAAGAAGAGCTAGCTCTCGTCAAGAGCGTCGTTGACGCAATGAAGGGCCGACAACCCGGTGAAACGCGTTATTGGCCGGAAGCTTTTGCTAGCTACCGACATAACGTCGGAAACGACCGGCACAATTTAAACGCGTGCCAACATAAATGGCGCGAGCTACGGCCGAAGCTTGATTGTTTCAAAGCCTACTACAAAGTCGTTCCGAGCGGTGAGTTAAGCCACGAGGACCGGGTGGCGGTGGCGAACATTGAGTTTCGGGGCAAGGAGTGAAAGCCGTTCGACAAGCTCGCTCTTTTTGAAATTTACCTAACGCTCTAGGTTTTTTTTTGTGTAATCCTTTTTAGGTTTTTTTTTTGTAATTTTTATGAATTTTGTAATTTTTAATAATTTAATAAAATTTTAGGCTCTTTTTTAATGTTGTGTGTATTTTTTTAATTTTTTGTATTTTTTTTAATAAACTTCCAAGCCACGCGGTTCACCCACGTCCCGCCATACCCAACGGACACGTCACTCACCGGTGGGGGGCTCGAACTCCACGTGTCAACTCATGCCCCCAACCCCTGCCCCACCATACCCCATGGTCTTAGATGACAAACCAACTTAAATTGTTTTTCTTAGATGACAGAAATTTAAAAACTAAAGACAAATAAAGAATTATATGAGTTTTGTTTCTTTAAAATTCTAATAAAATATTGTTTTATTAGATGACAGAAATTTAAAACTAAAGATAAATAAAAAATTATATGAGTTTTGTCTCTTCAAAATTCTAGTAAAATATGTTTTATCAAGTTTTCAAAGACCTGTTAAAGATGACAGAAATTTAAAAACTAAAGACATATAAAAAAATCATATGAGTTTTGTCTCTTTAAAATTCTAATAAATTATTGTTTTATCAGGTTTTCAAAGACCTGTTAAAATATGACGTTTTGTTTTCATTCAGGAAAATGTGTCACCAATGTTTGTCCTTCGCCAAAAATAACCCGACTACTTATGAACTAATGAAAATAAAATACTATGTAATAACCATCAGGGGCAGGAGGTTAATGGTGGTTCGGGGGTGCCCCGACCCCCACCGATGGTTTACTCATAGCGTTAATTATATCGGAATTTGTGTAAAATGTTGGATTTTTAACAGTACGGCCCCTACCGAGTTTTGTTCAAGTTCCGCCACTTATAACCCATACACATAAATCTAACAATGAAATACCTAAGTGGTACTTTTTTAAAGTTTGCTTTTTGCCAAGTTAATATACTTGTAGGACTAAATGAGCGAGTTAATAGATTAGAAATACAAAAATTTATGAAAACAACTCAAAACGAATTTCTTTCTTGATTTTATACTGAGAAGTGTGATTTATTATCGGTTTATCATAA
Organism: Helianthus tuberosus; assembly: GCA_030545235.1. NCBI lineage: Eukaryota > Viridiplantae > Streptophyta > Magnoliopsida > Asterales > Asteraceae > Helianthus > Helianthus tuberosus. Next base: position 212,033,554 of record CM060423.1, read on the forward strand.
ATTCTCTACACACACTTCACCTATGTAGCGAAGTCTCGTCGTATAAACGAAAATGTTTGGTATGTTGTGTGCATTAGTTGTGGATGAGAGAACTCTTCTCTTAGATATGTTTGAGCGAGTGCAAATCTAGGACACATAACATCCTTGAGAGTTTCCACTCATCTAACAAAAAAAACAAATATGTAAACTCTTTGTGGGCAAAAGAGACAACACTGTTTTCTTCTTCTTTCTTCTGAACAACTAACCTCTAATTATGCTTATATATCCTAAGCCACATACAACATTGTTTTGTTACTAGGTCAAATGTATGTTACAGTTATATTTTATCTTTGGATAATTCACTAACAATCCCATAATAATTAATCATCTTGAAGAAACTAATTTTTAATAATTTATCTTTCTTTGATATCTTTTATTTAAACGCCTCATATGAAATATAGATATTTTATAAAATACGAGTTTCGTGACTTCTCTTTCCAAAAATAATAATGGCATATATATATATATATATATATATATATATATATATATATAGGGAGCCGCTAGAATAAGAACCACCACCAGTTATGAGAACCATGAGAACCACTCTCAACCAATCAGAATATGACAATTCAAAGGGTAGTATGGTCATTTACCCCAAATGTCACCCTCTCTCCTCATTTATTAAATGTCAGACTCTCTCTCCTCATTTATAAATGTCAGTATCCTCTCTCCTCAACATATTTTCATCCCTGTTTGTGAGTTCTCTCCCCACCCTCTCTCTTGCAAATCAAAAGAAAAACCCTCCCCCTCTGATCGCAACCCACCGCCGCTGAGACACCGTGCAGCCGCCAAACACCGCCGCTGTCAATGTTCTCCTTCATCTTTGTCTGTCAATGTTGCAGCCGCCAAACACCGCCGCTGAGACACCGTGCCGCCGTCATCCGAGAGATTAATGGCGATGATGATGTGGAAACCCACACATGAGCCTTGTTCTTCATCTGAGAGATTAATGGCGATGATGATGTCGGTGGTGCCGGTGGTGCGACGTCGGTGGTGCCGGTGTTTGAGTGGTGGCTAGAGGTGGTGCCGGTGATTGAGTGATGGCTATCGGTGGTTGATTTGTTGGTTTAAACGGGGTCAGGTTTGTTTTTCGGTTGTTGATTGTTGGTTTGATTGGGTTCTTTTGATTTGTTGTTTCTGTTTTGATTGGGTTCTTTGATTCAAAAAGTTTGGGTTTTTTGATTATTTTGGTGGGTTTGATGTTGAATCTGGGTTTGATGTTGAATCTGGGTTTGAATATGGGTTTGATGTTTGAATATGGGTTTGATGTTGAATCTGGGTTTGATGTTGAATCTGGGTTTGAAAATGGGTTTGATGTTTGAATATGGGTTTGATGTTGAATCTGGGTTTCATGTTGAATCTGGGTTTCATGTTGAATCTGGGTTTGAATATGGGTTTGATGTTTGAATATGGGTTTGATGTTGAATCTGGGTTTCATGTTGAATCTGGGTTTGAAATATGTTTGAATGATGTTCTTGTTTCCTTTTGAATGTTCAAATCGTTTGAATATGTTTGAATGATGTTCTTGTCCCTTTTGAATGTTCAAATCGTTTGAATATGTTTGAATGTTGAATCTGGGTTTGAAATATGTTTGAATGATGTTCTTGTCCCTTTTTGAATGTTTAAATCAGTTGAATATGGTGCCTCATTTGAATCGGCAGTGATGATGTAAAAAAAAAAACTGACAATGGCGCGGCAAGGACGGCGGAGGGTAGGTTTTTGAACCTGCAACCCCATTTTGCAGCCTCTGATTATCGGAAAATCTGAGCCAAAACTTCGTTTTTTTTCTAGAATCCACTCGTTCTTTTGATTTTTGTTTCTTGGGTTTTTTTTTTTAATTCTAGGCGTCGATGATGATAACAATATATCTGAGACGCTTCACCGAGTTTGCGATTTCTGGGTGCGTTCGTTTTTGCGTAAAAAAGTTTTTGTAGAAAAAAATTAAACCGTAAACTTTTTTACGTCAACCGTAAACTTTTTAACGTAAAACGTAAAAAGTTTTAGTTAAACGTAAAAACGTAAATTTTTTTTTTACTAAAACGAAAAAAACGTTAACGTAAAAAACCGTTAACGTAAAAACCGTTAACGTAAAAAAACCGTTAACGTAAAAAACCGACGCGTAAAACGTAAAAGGTTTTACGTAAAACGTAAAAGGTTTTACGTAAAACGTTAAAAGGTTTACGCAACACGTAAAAAGTTTTACGTTAGTCGTAAAACGTAAAAAGTTTTACGTAAAACGTAAAAAGTTTTACGTAAACCGTAAAAAGTTTTACTTAAAACGTAAAACGTAAAAAGTGTTACGTAAAACGTAAAAAAATCGGCGCGTTAAAAAACGTGGAAAAAACGACGCTTGGAAAAACGGCGCGTAAAAAACGTGTAAAAAACGGCGCGTTAAAAAACGTAAATCGTAAAAGGTTTTACGTAAAACGTAAAAAGCTTTAATGTAAAACGTAAAAATTTTTAACGTAAAACGTAAAAAGTAAAAAGGTTTACGTAAAAAGTAAAAAGTTTTACGTAAAACGTAAAAAGTAAAAAGTTTTAACGTAAAACGTAAAAAGTAAAAAGTTTTAACGTAAAAAGTAAAAAGTTTTAACGTAAAACGTAAAAATTTTAACGTAAAACGTAAAAATTTTAACGTAAAACTTAAAATGTAAAAAGTCTAAAAATGTTAACGTAAAACGTAAAGCGTAAAAAGTGTAAAAACGGCGCGTAAAACCGGGAATAAAAAACCGCACATAAAAACCCGGTCGCAAAAAACGGCGTGAAAAAACGGGGCGTAGAAAAACGGCACGTAAAACGGGCCGTATAAACGGCGCGTAAAACGGACTGTATAAACGGCGCGTAAAACGGGCCGTATAAACGGCGCGTAAAAACGGGACATAAAAACGGGACGCTAAAACGGCGCGTTAAAACGGGACGTAAAAAACGGCTTGTAAAAAACGGGACGTAAAAAACGGCGCGGCAAAAAACGGCGCCTAAAACCGGGCCTAAAAACGGCACTTAAAAACTATGGTCGCAAAATCGGCGTGAAAAAACGGAGCGTAAAACGGGTCGTAATTATAGAGAATGTAATTAAATATTTTTAATTGTGTTCTAGCTGGAACAATATTTGATAATGTTTGTATTTTTGTAAAATTATGAAATATTAAGTTAGGTAATATATGTGAGAGAAAAAAAAAATAGAGAATGTAATTAAATATTCTTTTAATTGGAAAGAGAAATCAGGAGAGAGAAAAAATTAATTAATTAAATGAAGATAGAAATATACAATTATACCCTTTTGTCTATTAAAATACTTGTAAGTTACAAAAAAATAATTACAATCTTGTCATTAAAGAAAAAATCTAGATCTACAAAATCAATGGTCAGGATAAGTTCATTTTGTTCACAAATAAATCATTGTTCACTCATGAACCCTACCATATATATATATATATATATATATATATATATATATATATATTCATGAATCCTTCTAAAAGAATGTTTGATTCAAAATTTTCAAAAATAAACACCTTCTAAAAGAATGTTTGATTCAAAATTTTCAAAAATAAACCAATTGGCAAAAAGGCATATGATCATTGTGATGCATGGGGTATAGGTTTTATTATTATTGTAACCCTTATGTTGTGGTTGTCTTGTCCCCTTAATTTCCTTTCTAATAATAGCAAAAGTTGCATATCCATTTCTAGTGTTTAAAAGATTGCTTATAAAATTAGATGATTTCTAAAATTTTCGCATAAAAAGTATGATATTTTATTAAACGTCTTTAAAAGATATCAATGAAAAATACAATATTGATGTTTAATTTTGATTTAATAGTTTTGACTAGCTCTTATGTTCACTAGCTGCCATGGTGTATTAAACATAAAGATTTCTGTGTTTTATTGATATGAATTAGCAGAATACATAAGGAGTATAAATAGAGATGATTACAAGTAAATATGGAAAAGGTAAATATGGAAATCTCTATTCTAAAGCTAAGCATAAATCTTGGCTAACATTATTCTAATTATCATAAGTCTCAACTGATTGTTAGGGCTGATTATTAGTCTAATATCCCCCCGCAAGTTGAGGGCGGGGAACGACCTGCAACTTGGACCGTAAGAACTGGAACCGCTGAGAAGATAACGGCTTGGTGAAGACGCCAGCGATATGATCATTAGTAGCTATGAATTTGACATGCAGATTACCCTGAGCCACCTGTTCACGAACAAAGTGATAGTCCACTTCAACATGTTTTGTGCGAGCATGAAAAACTGGATTAGCCAAAAGGTAGGTGGCTCCTAAGTTGTCACACCAAAGAGTGGGGGAGTAATTTTTAGCAATACCAAGTTCACGAAGAAGGGCCTTTAACCAAATCAATTCTGCAACTGTATCAGCAAGGGCTTTGTATTCCGATTCAGTAGATGAGCGAGACACAGTGCGTTGTTTTCGGGCTATCCAGGAAACAAGATTCGATCCAAGATAGATAGCAAATCCCCCCGTGGACCGACGGTCAACGGGACACCCGGCCCAATCAGAGTCAGAATATGCCTGTACCGAGTTGGTCCAGTGAACATCAGTAAAGGCATGAAGAATAGAGCCCGAGTCGTGACGAATACGTAAACCCAAGTCAGTGGTACCCTTTAGGTATCTCAGGATTCGTTTGACTGCTGTCCAATGGTTCTCAGTGGGAGCATGCATAAATTGGCAGACTTTGTTGACAGAGAAGGCAATATCAGGACGGGTCAAAGTAGCATACTGCAAGGCTCCAACAACCTGACGATACTTGGTCGGGTCAGGCATCAAGGGACTGTCATCAGGCATAAGAACCTGAGATGTACTCATAGGTGAATTGACCGGTTTGCAGTCAGATAACCCTGAACGCTGTAAAGTATCCCAGATGTATTTCTTTTGAGATAGGATAAGATCAAGACCATGGTGAATGACTTCAATGCCCAAAAAATAATGAAGAGAGCCCAAATCTTTTACAGCGAACGAAGAGCTTAGACTCTGAATGATGTGATCAACGGCCTGGTTGTTGTTCCCAGTGATGATGATATCATCAACATAGACCAAAACATAAATAATTGTACCTCGTGAGTTGAGAATGAACAAAGATGGATCTGTTTTGGACCCATGAAAACCAAGCTGTTGAAGAGCAGTGGATAGCCTATGGAACCAGGCCCGAGGAGCTTGTTTGAGTCCGTATAAAGACTTATGAAGGAGAGAAACATGATGTGGCTTGGAGGGATCAACAAAGCCCTGTGGTTGTCTCATGTAAACCGTTTCTTGAAGATCACCATGCAGGAATGCATTCTGAACATCCAATTGGCGTAGGGCCCATTTGTGAGTGACAGCCAGAGATAAAACAACTCGAATGGTAGTAGCCTTAACTACTGGACTGAAAGTCTCATGATAGTCAACCCTAGCCTGTTGATGAAACCCTTTGGCTACAAGACGAGCTTTGTAGCGAGTCACTTTGCCTTGTGCATCCCTCTTTAACCTGTACACCCACTTACAATCAACCACATTAGAATTATCAACATAAGGAACTAATGACCACGTCCCATTTTTATTAAGTGCCTGAAACTCTTCGTTCATGGCATGACGCCACTCCGGAGACTTGTTAGCAACGGTAAAGGAAGTGGGTTCAGTGAGTTGATCAGGGGAAGTGGTGGTGTAATAGGCTGATGGGTTATAGCGGTTCGGACGCTTTGGGTTAGGAGGAAGATGAGCTGGGCGAGGTCGAGTGGGAGAGTCAGGTTGGGCAGATTGGATAGCATTAATAGGCGGATTCGGGGCTGATGTGGTCGGTTCTGTTGGACCCGGTTCAAAAGAGGAATCGAAGGGCGTGGGCTGGACTGGGTCAGCTGATTGGGGAGGTATAGGTATAGGAGCAGAAGGGGGCTGGTTAGTGTTTGGGCTAGAAACTGTGGAAGTGGGGCTGTTTTCGGAGTTGGACAGGTTGGGTGGTGGGGTCGGGAAGATGGAAGTGTAGGATGGAGGAGGTGGGGCAGGTGGTGGTGGTGTACGAGATGGAAGAATATGTTCATTAAAACGAACATGACGTGCGACATAGACACGTTCGGAGACCGGGTCAAAACACCGGTAACCATGATGGTCTGGGCTATAGCCAAGAAAGATGCATGGAGTGGAGCGGAAGTCAATTTTGTGATGATTGTAAGGACGAAGATATGGAAAACATTGGCAACCAAAAACCCGAAGGAAGGAGTAATCAGGTTTATGTTTGAAAACATGTTAATAGGGAGACATGTTAGAGGACACCCGAGAAGGTAGGCGGTTTATGAGATAGGTAGCAGTGTCAAAAGCAAACCGCCAAAATCGTAGTGGAAGATTGGAGTGGGCTAGCAGTGCAAGCCCAGTTTCCACAACATGACAATGACGACGTTCAACAATTCCGTTTTGCTCGCTTGTGTGAGGGCATGAACGACGATGAATGATGCCAAGCGAGTTAAAAAATGGAGTTAGATTCCGAAATTCACCACCCCAATCAGTTTGCACACTTTTTAGTTTAGTATTAAATTGACGTTCGACCATGTGTAAAAATTGTTTAAAAGTTGTGTAAACATCAGACTTGTGTGCTAATGGATAAAACCACATATAGCGAGAGTGATGATCAACACATAAAAGGAAAAAACGATAACCATCAAGAGATAAAGTGGGTGAGGGACCCCAAACATCACAATAAACTAAATCCAAAATATTATTGCTTCGAAAAGTAGAAAGTTTTAAAGACAGTTTGGATTATTTTCCCAACTGACATGAAGTACATAAGCAGGATGATAATTTGGTGGAAACAGGTAAAGAACAACTATATGTGGTTTTATCCATATATAAAGAACAACTACATGAAGTACATAAGCAGGATGATAATTTTCCCAACTGACATGAAGTACATAAGCAGGATGAACAGCTGCTGTCCGGCGGTGGCCAGAAAAAAAAAGGCAGCAGCTAGGGTCAGAGACAGGCTCTTGATACCATATTAAACATAAATATTTCTGTGTTTTATGGATATGAATTAGCAGAATACATAAGGAGCATAAATAGAGATGATTACAGGTAAATATGGAAAAGGTAAATATGGAAATCTCTATTCTAAAGCTAAGCATAAATCTTGGCTAACATTATTCTAATTATCATAAGTCTCAGCTGATTGTTAGGGCTGATTATTAGTCTAATATGGTGTGAGCTAGAGTGAGTAAAGAAACTGATAACTGAAAAGGCGAAACAAAATAACGGAATTGATTGAGAAACCAACACTCAGTGTGAGCCATGGTCATTTGATGTAACACCCCGAAAACGGGTTTGGTAATTAAACCCCGTTAATACAAAAGAGCGGGTAAAATACCGTTAGTGGTGAAAGTAACCTGGTAAATATTAGGATTTAAATAAATAAACCTAATATTTAATAAAACGTTAATAAATGTTTTTAAGTAAATAAGGTTTATAAGAAGTCTGAATTAACGGGACTTAAAAACATAACGGGTTATGACTTCCCGAACCCGCTAAAGTAACAAGGAATAATTAACCTAGTTAGTAGCATGTGATTAAGTGACTAACGGTGAGTTATAGCTTCATTTGATCAAAAGGAAACATGAGGGACCAATATTGCCAAGTGGGAAAGTTGTTTTATTAAAACAAAAGTTAAACACCAAAACACACACTTAAAGTGTGTGTTCTGGTCGATATATCCACAGGAGCCAAGAACATCTTGAGCTCAAAACCCTAACAAGCACAAATCAAGAAATTGGAAGGGCAAATCAAACCCAAATCGAAATTCAAGCACATATTCGTGATCACCAAGTCAAGAGGATCCTAAGGTATGTCGAATTTCTAACATTCATGAAGTTGTAAAAAGTTGATAATCATCCTAATCGCGAATTAGGCATGGATTATAGAAGCTATGGCTAGATTAGTGATGTATATTTGCTTAGGAACGAAACCCTAAGTGAAAATCATACATAACATGCTATAGATTGATGAATTTGGTGAATTAACACACTTAGATAAGTGGGTTTTGATGTTATGATGATTTTGATGATATAACTATGCTTAGAATCAACATGCATGATAACAAATAGAAGGTGTTCGATTAAACCATGAATTTGTGCACAAGATCATAATTGCTATGAAATGGGTTTAGTTGATTTGATGAAATTAATGTAGTATTGGTGTTTATAAACGCCATACTAACTCGTATGAATGACTACTTGAACAAAATAGGGATTTTGTTAAGAGTTCATAATTGATTAGAAGTGCGTCTTGACACAAGGATTAAACTCATGATTTATTATTGAGTTTAAAGAGAAAAATAGTCAAAGAATCATAAGGTGTGAAAGTCATGATTTAGAGTGACTAATCTAACAACCTTGTGAATAATGAATGATAGTTGGCGCTTAACAAGCTAGGTGAAGCTTGGGGAGAAAGCGGGTCGAACGAGTCAAGCATAAAGGAAAAGCGTATTCGGGATGCAAGGTAAGTATAGCTTACACTAGTCTTAAATTGTGAAATATTTCTTATCATATAAATTACGAATGAGATATCTAAACAATTGAAATATGATGTTCCGTCGTGTAGTCGAACGGAACAAGATAATCAAAGATGAAAGAAACCATAATAATGGTTAAAAAGAAGTAAATCGATAATTTGGTTATATTATGTCGAAAGCAATAAACGGTTTATAAGTAAAATAACCGTACGGTGTTAAACGGAACGAGTCATGTAGAGGAGATGATAATAAATATCATCTCGCAAAGATAAACAGTCAATTCGGCCAAACGGGTCAAAAGGTGTAGACAATACCTTTTGACTATATAGACTAATGATTCTTTTGTCGAGTTATATGCTTACAGGAATAGATATCCAATGGATATTCGCATCGTTCTTAATTAGCGAATATAAAGCAAGGTATTAAAACCGGGTTAATAAGTTGATCCGGGCCAGGTATGTATAATAGATCAACTCCTCATTTAGAACTTGGAGATCTATGAGAGTTAGGCAAAGTAAAAAGGACATTCGGTTACCTAAAAAGGTAAACCGGAGGATTTAAATTATAGACAGAGTGTTTTGAAAATACTAATTTGGTTAAAAATGAGATTTCGGGCGTACATGGCTTAAGCAAGCCCTTCGTTGTAAAAGAAGGGTTAAAAATGACCAAAACGCTCTTGTAAGCAAAATTAAGCAAACAACCCTTAGAAGTCGCTTGAAAACGAGTTTTATAATCAAGCTTAATACTTAGAATAAGTATAATAGCGTAAGATGTAAATCCTTGGTCAAAAGACTCTATATGAGTCTTTGCCGTAAATTGATAATCCGAAGGGTAAAACTCGGATTAGATAGATCGTCACATTAAAACCATCACAAATATAGATGTGATGGAAGGTCATTTGATAACTAATGTGGAAATAAAATTCTAGAAAGAAATGGGTGTGAGTTATGCGTAAAAGTGCTTAAATGTCCTTAACGGGTCAAAATAAGCACTTGAGTATAAGCGGGTTTAAAATGCGTAGGAAACCCATGGTTTGAGCCAAATATGATAGACAATATAGAAATTAGAAGGTTCACGAGAATTTGGGGTCAAACAAATAAGTTTGTTTGATAAATACATGAATGGGTTAAAATGGGTAAATTCTAGTTTAAGCCAAAAGCTTAAAACTCTATAAATTTGTTAATCTGGAAGTCGGATTTTAAATCAATTTGATGGAGAATCACATTACAAACACGTAGGAAGAAACGGTAGGTCAAACGGATAAGCGGATTGAAAGATACGAAAGTTTTCGTGTCAAATAACGGCAAAAAGGAAAGGAATGATGCAGGGGCCACCGTAACTTACGGTGGACATGATTTGGTTACGGTGGGTGCCTACTGTTGTACGGTAGGAGAATTGTAAACACAGAGGCCACCGTAACTTACGGTGCCACCGTAAGTTACGGTGGAGGTCAGAAATGAGTTTTTGTTTTGGGATCAAGATATCCATGTTGGATTTTCCTAATTTCCCCGTTGTATTAGTTGTTTAATTATCAAAACTGACCTTTAAGTTGGTTTTGACCACAGGTGAATGTCGAGAGTCCCGGATGAAGATCAAGCATCAAGCAAGAACCGAACACACGTTAAACAAAGCTTCCGCAACGTTGTTTTGTCGTTATTCTAAACGGCGAATTAAATCACATTATGTATATCACTTAAATTGTAAAAGTTTTTAACAAACCCGTATTTCCGATGTATATGTAATCATTAATTACATGATTATTTTCGCAAAATATACGTTAAACCTTGATTTATAGGAACGGGTGTTACAAGTTGGTATCAGAGCCTTGGTTTAAGAGATTCAAGTATGGTGGTAAAACTATGCTTGGACTTAAACCTTATGCTCTTAATAAAGATTGGTGTTCGGTTCAAGGCTTGATCGCAAATCCGGTAAGTACAAGTATGATAATAGTCTAGTATGATTAAAGTGTTGTGGACAACACATAGGGTTATCGTGTAATACACGTTACCCTAATTTAAAATGATTAATATAGTTGACGAAAATACGCGCGTTGACGCATATAGTAGAAAAAGCCTTGTATTATAATACGAGCGATTATTGAAATTGATATTATTAACTCTTGTAAATGTTTTAGTTGAAGGACACTCGCATCCAAAGATAGTGGGAGTCTAACAAGTCATTGATTTGACAGAGGAACGGTCCAAAGTATGACAAATAGAGCACAATCACCAAGGACCTAAATCGCGCAACGATTGCGAATAGTTAATGGCAAGGGGAGCCTGTTAGAGCAAGCGATACCAGGTGCATGCTTTTAAATATAATCACACAAATAGTAAAATGCAATAAACAAGTAGAGAATGATTGTTGCATAGGTGACTTAGAAACTTGGAAAAACCTGAATAGAAATACATATCCAGGATATCATTTTCCAAGAAAACTAAATAGAGGCATTACTTACATAGGGCGTGATGTGAAAACTATAAAAAGGTCGTGTATGTCATGTGTTAATCGCTTACTCTGGCCAAGTAAGTAGTGGCATATGATACCACGAGTTTCTTATAGCGGACACATTTACATCCGATGTAGTAAGGGTGGAGTGAATGGGACTAACTTAAAAAGTACCCAAATAAATCAAATGAGCAAAATATTTGATAATAATGTAAACGCACAGCCGGGTGACGGAAGCGTATTACATTAGGATGATAAGCCCGAAGGAAGGGACAAAGAAACATGTAAAATAATTAAGGTACGTATTGGGAGGGGGTGTACTTACACTCGAACCCGAAGAATATAAACACGTAGAATGATCAAGATATGCATTGGGAGGGAGTGTACTTACACTCGAACCTGGAAAGTGCGAATATGTCTCTAAACGGGTCGATTTTGTAAAACGCCAAACTTGAGAACAAAGTAGGAATATAAAAGCGAAACGAAGTCATAATGCATACCGTAAGGGTTGCAATAATAATGACTCCGGTAAAACACCCGGTTGGTGGGTAAGGGTTTAAAAACATGCGTAGACCGAGAAACGGGAACTCGGATGGAAAGTTAAAAGACTTAAATTTTGAGTCATGACCAAAAGACGACAAGAAAAAGTAAATAGAAGTTTTGATAAATCATGTCCAACTATTCTAAAGTTGAACGGGTCGAACAAATATTGAAGTTTGACATTCATAATTGACGAATTTTCACACGAACAAGTTAAACGGGTTAAATAAAACGTAACATTGGAAAGGATAATGAGCCCGGTAATGGGACGAGATTGAATACAAATATGGGCGCAAACCGAATAAAGGAAAGCGCGAGATATTAATGAACCCATGTAATGGGTCGGAATTGAATATGAAATGATTGCAGACACGAATCACAGTCGGAGTGAACGAACTTTTGATGTGAAAATAAATAGATTTTCAAACATAAAAGGGACGAACTACGGGATCATTATAACCTTCGGGTTATAAACAGTGTAAAGGTCTATGGGACTAAACTGACCCACGGGTCATGAATAAAAGGTAAAAGGGGCATAAAGGCAACGCCCTGAAGAGGAAAAAGCCTAAAGAAATAGCCTACGAGGCTAAGTGAAAGAATCTGAGGGTTACTTAGACAAGCAAGGGAACCAGTAGAGAATCCCCACATGAAACTAAGACTGTAAAAGAATAAATTATGGACTGTCAATATCCTGGTATGGATAATTGACAAAAGATAAAGAGAACATCCTAAACTAAAACTTCGGTTTTAGTAAGAAATAATGTTTTTACAAATAGAAATTCTTATAGGAATTTAAATAGTAAGCATGAAGGATACAAGTCTTGACACTAATAGGCGCAAGACGATATATTCGAAAAAGTGATGTTTTCGAAAATGAAAGGTTGATATGAATTAAACATAATGTGACACGATCACGGTTAAGAAATGCAATGTGAGGTAGAATCATGTTATAACCAGGCGAGCGGTAAAAGTAACTGGACTAATAAGTCTAGTTAGTGAGACCGGTTAAGGTCAGCAATTCAAATCAGGAAATTTGGTTTGCTTGCAAGTGGTAGATTCGGTATAATTGAACCGAATAAATAAATTTGAAAATAAAAGAATTTGTTGCTAAAAGTGAAAGATTTCACTAAAGACCTTTAAACGGGTCAAAGTAACGGATTCATAAAGAATTCGATAGTATACGAAAGTGATGGATATCGCTAAGTTAATTAAACTAGTGGAAATAACGAGATTACGTTATTTCAAGTTACATTATGCCGTATATAATACGTAGATGATTATTAACCAAAAAGATATTACCATACTTCTCTGGTAATATTAATAATTGGTTAAAGTATAAGTAATGTTTTAAAGATTCTCGGAACAGATGCATTGAGTTAAACTCAATGAATTATGTAAGAAAAGGTTTCGAGGACGAAACCTCTTTAAGGTGGGTAGACTTGTAACACCCCGAAAACGGGTTTGGTAATTAAACCCCGTTAATACAAAAGAGCGGGTAAAATACCGTTGCTGGTGAAAGTAACCTGGTAAATATTAGGATTTAAATAAATAAACCTAATATTTAATAAAACGTTAATAAATGTTTTTAAGTAAATAAGGTTTATAAGAAGTCTGAATTAACGGGACTTAAAAACATAACGGGTTATGACTTCCCGAACCCGCTAAAGTAACAAGGAATAATTAACCTAGTTAGTAGCATGTGATTAAGTGACTAAAGGTGAGTTATAGCTTCATTTGATCAAAAGGAAACATGAGGGACCAATATTGCCAAGTGGGAAAGTTGTTTTATTAAAACAAAAGTTAAACACCAAAACACACACTTAAAGTGTGTGTTCTGGTCGGTATATCCACAGGAGCCAAGAACATCTTGAGCTCAAAACCCTAACAAGCACAAATCAAGAAATTGGAAGGGCAAATCAAACCCAAATCGAAATTCAAGCACATATTCGTGATCACCAAGTCAAGAGGATCCTAAGGTATGTCGAATTTCTAACATTCATGAAGTTGTAAAAAGTTGATAATCATCCTAATCGCGAATTAGGCATGGATTATAGAAGCTATGGCTAGATTAGTGATGTATACTTGCTTAGGAACGAAACCCTAAGTGAAAATCATACATAACATGCTATAGATTGATGAATTTGGTGAATTAACACACTTAGATAAGTGGGTTTTGATGTTATGATGATTTTGATGATATAACAATGCTTAGAATCAACATGCATGATAACAAATAGAAGGTGTTCGATTAAACCATGAATTTGTGCACAAGATCATAATTGCTATGAAATGGGTTTAGTTGATTTGATGAAATTAATGTAGTATTGGTGTTTATAAACGCCATACTAACTCGTATGAATGACTACTTGAACAAAATAGGGATTTTGTTAAGAGTTCATAATTGATTAGAAGTGCGTCTTGACACAAGGATTAAACTCATGATTTATTATTGAGTTTAAAGAGAAAAATAGTCAAAGAATCTTAAGGTGTGAAAGTCATGATTTAGAGTGACTAATCTAACAACCTTGTGAATAATGAATGATAGTTGGCGCTTAACAAGCTAGGTGAAGCTTGGGGAGAAAGCGGGTCGAACGAGTCAAGCATAAAGGAAAAGCGTATTCGGGATGCAAGGTAAGTATAGCTTACACTAGTCTTAAATTGTGAAATATTTCTTATCATATAAATTACAAATGAGATATCTAAACAATTGAAATATGATGTTCCGTCGTGTAGTCGAACGGAACAAGATAATCAAAGATGAAAGAAACCATAATAATGGTTAAAAAGAAGTAAATCGATAATTTGGTTATATTATGTCGAAAGCAATAAACGGTTTATAAGTAAAATAACCGTACGGTGTTAAACAGAACGAGTCATGTAGAGGAGATGATAATAAATATCATCTCGCAAAGATAAATGGTCAATTTGGCCAAACGGGTCAAAAGGTGTAGACAATACCTTTTGACTATATAGACTAATGATTCTTTTGTCGAGTTATATGCTTACAGGAATAGATATCCAATCGATATTCGCATCGTTCTTAATTAGCGAATATAAAGCAAAGTATTAAAACCGGGTTAATAAGTTGATCCGGGCCAGGTATGTATAATAGATCAACTCCTCATTTAGAACTTGGAGATCTATGAGAGTTAGGCAAAGTAAAAAGGACATTCGGTTACCTAAAAGGGTAAACCGAAGGATTTAAATTATAGACAGAGTGTTTTGAAAATAAGAATTTGGTTAAAATGAGATTTTGGGCGTACATGGCTTAAGCAAGCCCTTCGTTGTAAAAGAAGGGTTAAAAATGACCAAAACGCCCTTGTAAGCAAAATTAAGCAAACAACCCTTAGAAGTCGCTTGAAAACGAGTTTTATAATCAAGCTTAATACTTAGAATAAGTATAATAGCGTAAGATGTAAATCCTTGGTCAAAAGACTCTATATGAGTCTTTGCCGTAAATTGATAATCCGAAGGGTAAAACTCGGATTAGATAGATCGTCACATTAAAACCATCACAAATATAGATGTGATGGAAGGTCATTTGATAACTAATGTGGAAATAAAATGCTAGAAAGAAATGGGTGCGAGTTATGCTTAAAAGTGCTTAAATGTCCTTAACGGGTCAAAATAAGCACTTGAGTATAAGCGGGTTTAAAATGCGTAGGAAACCCGTGGTTTGAGCCAAATATGATAGACAATATAGAAATTAGAAGGTTCACGAGAATTTGGGGTCAAACAAATAAGTTTGTTTGATAAATACATGAATGGGTTAAAATGGGTAAATTCTAATTTAAGCCAAAAGCTTAAAACTCTATAAATTTGTTAATCTGGAAGTCGGATTTTAAATCCATTTGATGGAGAATCACATTACAAACACGTAGGAAGAAACGGTAGGTCAAACGGATAAGCGGATTGAAAGATACGAAAGTTTTCGTGTCAAATAACGGCAAAAAGGAAAGGAATGATGCAGGGGCCACCGTAACTTACGGTGCCACCGTAAGTTATGGTGGACATGATTTGGTTACGGTGGGTGCCTACTGTTGTACGGTAGGAGAATTGTAAACACAGAGGCCACCGTAAGTTACGGTGGAGGTCAGAAATGAGTTTTTGTTTTGGGATCAAGATATCCATGTTGGATTTTCCTAATTTCCCCGTTGTATTAGTTGTTTAATTATCAAAACTGACCTTTAAGTTGGTTTTGACCACAAGTGAATGTCGAGAGTCCCGGATGAAGATCAAGCATCGAGCAAGAACCGAACACACGTTAAACAAAGCTTCCGCAACGTTGTTTTGTCGTTATTCTAAACGGCGAATTAAATCACATTATGTATATCACTTAAATTGTAAAAGTTTTTAACAAACCCGTATTTCCGATGTATATGTAATCATTAATTACATGATTATTTTCGCAAAATATACGTTAAACCTTGATTTATAAGAACGGGTGTTACATTTGACCCCGACACCCAATACTTGGGTCTACCGAGTCATGTCACGTGTACACCTTTTTGTTGATTATTGACCATAAGGCCACCCGGGGCGGCACGTGATGAAGAACCATTCATGCGTTTGGACCGTGAAACACCGCCGCCGCCATAGTTTATCACGCGTGGACTATAAAAGGCGTGGCCATGAACACGCGTTATTTTGTTACCGTTGTGGGATAAGAGACGTTGATATTGTTGGAAATATTGTGAAAATATGAATTTTCACAAATAGAGGAAATGCATTTTTCCTAATTTTGGACTAGAAATAAATATAAGAAACGAAGGAGATTTCATATATTTATTTGTGCGTTTATGTTCTATGTTGGAAGAGCTTCGCAATGAAGTAAACCGCGTCCAAAACGGAGCTAAGATGAATGATATATCGATGCTCAAAGTTTGTGTTTGAAACATTGAATGCTGAAATAATGGGAAAGTGGCACGTTGTCCCACATAGGAGGAGAGATGAAACTTAAAGGGGCATTTAAGTGGGAACACTCCATCCTCAATGTTTCATGGAAGTACACACTAGTGTACTCGCGAAGGGTGCCCTAACTCGCCCTCGCGCCTGCGCATCGCGTGGGCGATGGGCGCAATGTGGCGCTTTGATGGCGTACTTTGTATTTTTAACCCCGCGCGCGTGGAGAAGCACATGGGCTGCAAGGACCAGGTGGTAGGTAAACCTTGGAGGATGATGTGGCAGGCAGGCGCTCGAGTACACTGGCATGACCAGGTGGGTCTGCGCGCACTAGCGCATGGACACTGAAGTGACGGGAACGCGCGCACCAAAGTGAGCAAATACGGCGCGACTGTGTGGCGTGCTCGTATAGGTTCACTAGTGACTGGCGCACGCGCGCGACTGTGTGGCGTGCTCGTATAGGTTCACTGGTGACTAGCGCACACGCGCGTGAAAGTGAGCCAAACTAGCGTGCGTACGCAAGGGTGGTGCAGGCCTGGGGAGCATGAAAGTGAGCCAGACCTACTCGCGCGTGAAAGTGAACCAAACTGACGCACGCGCACATGAGTGGTGCAGGCCCGGGGCGCATGAAAGTGAGCCAAAGTGGTGCGCGCGCACCAGAGTGTCTGTGATGCGCGCGGGTGACAGAAGCTTCCAGACTTTAACGACAGTGCAGTTTCATTTCAGCATTTGAAACGGACGAGTCAACGGTTTTGACTGAGAATTAAATGACGAATTAAAGTTCATTGAAGACGTTCAATGCAATTTAATTATCTCATTTAATTCGTTTTTTGGCTGTTTCAACTCAGATGTTGTATAAATACAGCATCTCATCCACTGCAGAAGACACCAGCTACACCAATAGCTTATGACAAATTATCTCTGTGATCTTCTGATTCTTTTGCTTCTTGTTTCAAGGTAGACCTCGGGTCCTCAAGCCAGCTCCGGCAATACACACTGCTTCAGCTGTTATACCCTGGGAAACAAAACGAGTTCTCTTGGGAGACTCAGAATTTGTTTTAATGGCCTCTTGTTAAACACAACCCCCAGCCAGTTTCAATTCTCTCTCATCTTCTATTCTTGTATTTTGTTTATTTAAGTTGTAATTGTACGATTTTTCCAGCTTTCTATATTTCTGTATTGTAATTGCATAATATTTTTTTTAATATTATTTAATATGCGAACGGTTCCTACAGGTATATGACCGTTGTGGGATGGCGAATGAGTTAACACTGGAGATTGTACAATGGTGAAGAATGAAATTGTTGCAAGTCGTGATGATGGAGATGAATTGATACAATGAAAGCCGTGATAATGATGACTAAAGACAGACGATGAACGGGAGATGATGATGAAGATGGTGATGATGAAAGTTGCCGGTGATCAATGATGAAGAACGGAGTTGGTGTAGTGGTTAACGGTGGTGCAATGAAGGCTCGTGACATTGATGTGGGTGGTGTACGGTGGTCGGCGGTGGTGAAGGAGGTCGTCGAAGACTGTTGTCAAGGTTGTCGGAGATTAGCGGTGATCGGCAGTGTATGAAGGTTGTCGGAGAGAATGAATAGCAATGGTGAATAAATTTTTATTATTAATTTATATTTTAAAAATAAAAAAAATCATCACTAGTGATGGGCACCCCTAGTAAAATCCATCACTAGTGATGGAATGAAACTCGATGAGGTAGCGGAAATTGATTCGATGTTGTAAGTGATGGAAAAACATCACTAGTAGAGCGCCCCTATCCCTAACATGTGATTTATTTCTCTTTAGCAATACCAGTAATCAATGTCACACCCGGTTTTTCGTTGCACCACTTTGGTTGCATTTATACATTCCAAACCTAACTACGGACTAAAGTCTCAAAGATAAAACCTTTACATAAAAAAACTAACTACTTTTTAAAAAAAACATTAAATTAGAATTCTATTTAATTGTCATACATTCTTCTGCTGGATAGGCAATTGAGACTATGTGTTGCGGGATATGTGATATGTGAAAAAAGTGTGTCACACAGACGCAACGTAGGCGATGGGGTTTTCACATTTCACTCAAGTAAAGTAAGGTATGTTATGGTTGTGTGAAATGTAAGATAGCGAGATGTACAAATTAATATATATATATATATGTATATATATATGTGTGTGTGTGTGTGTGTGCATTTAAAGAATAAGAGTGTGTGGTGTGTGAATGTAGCATGTTGGATCAGTTCTGTTTAAACATAATGGAAAACATGAAAACATACA
The DNA here is from genome assembly GCA_030545235.1 of Helianthus tuberosus. NCBI lineage: Eukaryota > Viridiplantae > Streptophyta > Magnoliopsida > Asterales > Asteraceae > Helianthus > Helianthus tuberosus. The sequence continues at coordinate 212,052,262 of CM060423.1, forward strand.
CGTTACAGCAGACAGTGCAGAGGAGAATCCAGTGAGAGAAGAAGCCATAGAGTTCGACATCTTAGTCAAGGTGATCTGGTTCCTCCTCAGGGTGCAAACTGATGATGGTAATGATGAAAACCGAAAGGGTATCGGTTTAGGAGTAGAGGGCCGATTATGATGTTAGGATTATTAGGTTATGTGTCTAACCTTAGAACCTCTACATAAGTCTCCTTATATAAGCACCCAAGAGGAAACCTAATTAGTTAATAAGGGTAATATGGTCCATCAACAATTACCAACTAATTATTTAATATGTTGTTATATATTTTGATCTATATAATGTAAATGATTATAATGGCTACTAGATTAAATATTAAAACATAATATATTTAATCTTACATTCTCCCACTTAGCCGAATAATCATTTACTATGAGTATTAGATAAGCCTGATCAGGAGTTAACACTCATTTTAGCCGTAAACAAGAACTATAGCATAGAAATACAGCCGTTGAATCATTATGCGACTCAAGACCCCCATTAGTCATACTATAGCCTTAATTTAAAACCTAATCGTTATGATCAAAATACGCATAAGCCCTTTGTTTGATTTGTAACTTTATTTGTCTATATGCGATTATACCAGTTAAACATATTCTAAGAGACATACAAAATCACACTGAGGAAACTTCATTAATCATAAAACATAAGCTAGTACAATATGCTCAAATAAGGTCTTTACTAAATCCCATATTCCGAACATGTTCTTCATAAACCTTAGGAGGGAGACCTTTAGTCATCGGATCCGCAAGCATATCTTTAGTACTAATATACTCGGTACAAAAATTATTTTCCTCAACTCGTTCACATACGAACAGATATTTTGTATTGAGATATAAACCAGCTCCAGTCGAACTGTTACTGTTCGAGAAACTAACGGCAGCTGAATTATCACAATAAAGCTTCAATGGTCTAGAAATGGAATTAACGATTTTGAGTCCAGGGATCAGATTTCTAAGCAACATTCCATGACAGGTTGCGTTATAAACAGCAATGTACTCTGCCATCATTGTGGAAGTTGTGGTCAACTGTTGTTTATGACTCTTCCATGAAATGGGTCCGCCTGCTAACATAAAGATATAGCCCGAAGTGGATTTCTTGTCATCTTTGCATTTGGCAAAGTCAGAATCAGAATAGCCTACCACTTCTAAATGATCACTTCTTCTATAAGTCAGTTTATAGTCTTTCGTCCCTTGCAGATATCGAAGTACCTTCTTAGCTGCTTTCCAGTGATCTAGGTCAGGATTAGTTTGATAACGGCCTAGCATTCCAGCAATATAAGCGATATCTGGGCGAGTACAGACTTGAGCATACATCAGGCTCCCAACTACTGACGCGTAAGGTATCTATCTCATTTGCTCCTTCTCAACCTCTGTTTTCGGACACTGGAATGAACCGAAAACATCCCCCTTAACTACTGTAGTGACTGAGGGTTTGAACTGTTGCATGTTATAACGTGTAAGGGCATGATCTATATAAGCCTTTTGAGACAATCCTAAGATCCATTTGTGTCTATCTCGGTGAATTTCGATGCCAATGACGTAAGAAGCATCTCCGAGATCTTTCATGTCGAAGTTATGCGAGAGTAACCGCTTCGACTCATGCAACATGTCTAAACTATTACTTGCCAATAGAATATCATCTACATAAAGGACAATTATAGTAAAGTTGCTCCCACTCATCTTGAGGTAGGTGCATTGATCCACTTGATTCTTCATAAAACCTTGTTTCTTCATGACTTCATCAAACTTGAGGTACCATTGACGTGATGCTTGTTTTAACCCGAAAATGGATTTCTTCAACTTACAGACTAGATGTTCCTGACCCTCAGGTTTAAAGCCTTCAGGTTGTTTCATGTAAACATCTACGTCTAAGTCTCCATTAAGGAAAGCGGTTTTAACGTCCATCTGATGCAACTCTAAGTCAAAATGAGCTACTAAGGCCATGACGATCCTTAATGAATCTTTACGAGAGACAGGTGAAAACGTCTCTTGATAATCAATTCCCTCTTTCTGAGTGTAGCCCTTTAAAACCAATCTCGCTTTGTAGCGTTCAACGTTCCCATTCGGATCCAGTTTTGTTTTGAACACCCATTTACATCCTACGGGTTTGATACCGTTGGGTAATTCTACCAAATCCCAAACGTTATTTTTCTTCATGGATTCAAGCTCATCAATCATTGCTTTATTCCATTCAGAAGACTGATCACTGCTAATGGCTTCATTGTAAGAGATAGGATCATTGAGCTTTCCGGGATCCATTTCAGTCAGGTAGGTAACATAATCATCCCAATTAGTAGGCCTTCTTTGCCTAGATGACCTACTGAGTGGATTATCGGGTTCAGCATTGTCTTGGTTTTAAGCGTTTGATGTGCCTTCGTCATGAGGTATAATTGGTTCTGATTGTGGAGATAAATTTGGAGTTGGTGCAGTAGCTTCAAGTGCAGTAGTTGCACTGGGTACAAGAGGAGTAATCGGAGTAATGGTAAGCGATGAGTCTCTCCCCCCCGCGTCTTGTACTTCTTGCAATTCTTCGTAAGGGTTGGTACTGCTCCCACTGACCTTGAAATCCTCCAGGAACGCAGCACGCTTGGTTTCAACAATACGGGTGACATGAGAAGGACAATAGAAACGATAACCCTTTGAATTATCAAGATACCCAATAAAGAAACAGGTAACTGATTTAGGGTCAAGTTTCCTTAGGAAAGGATTGTAAAGTTTTGCTTCAGCAATGCAGCCCCATACTTTCATATATTTAAGACTCGGTTTCCTTCCTGTCCAAAGTTCATAAGGAGTTTTAGGTACAGACTTAGAAGGAACTCTATTGAGTATATGAACAGCTGCTTTTAACGCTTCAGTCAAGAGGAATAATGGTAAATTAGTGTTTGCTAACATACTACGCCCCATGTTCATAAGGGTACGGTTTCTTCTTTCAGCGACACCGTTCTGCTGAGGTGTACCAGGCATGGTGTATTGGTTCACAATCCCCTGGCCCTTACAAAACTCATAAAATGGACCTGGAGCTTGACCCACATCAGTATGTCTTCCATAATATTCACCGCCTCTATCTGATCTCACAACTTTAATCTGACGATCTAATTGCTTTTCAACTTCAGCCTTATAATCTTTAAAAGTTGTAAGAGATTCAGACTTTTCCTTAATAAGATACGAGTACATGTAACGAGAATAATCATCAATAAAAGTGATAAATGAAGTATGTCCTGTTATGCCAGCGATTTGGTAGGGACCACTAATGTCAGTGTGAATGAGTTCTAATAAATTAGAGCTCCTAGTGGCACCTTTCTTATTCGCTAATGTCATTTTACCTTTAAGACATTTGACACATGTTCCAAAATCAGAGAAATCGAGAGGAGGTAAGACTTCATCCTTTACGAGACGATTTAATCGTTCTTTTGAGATGTGGCCTAAACGCTGATGCCACAACATGGATGAAGTCTCTAAGTCTCGTTTCTCTTTCATCTTTGTGAGTGATTCATTAATGTTATATGACAACAAAGATTTGGAAAAATTATCATCTAGTTCTTATCTATAGAGACCACCATCCAGAATACCAGTGCCATAAAGAACAGAATCATAGAGGATAGAGAGTTTGTGATGACCATGGTGTAAGACCCAACTTAAAATAACAGGATTTATGACATTTATCTTGCATTTAGTACAAAATTTTTCGAGTTTACAAAAACTTCATGGTTTTAAGATCATACTTGATCATAACATTCAAGCCTACATCATGCTAGATAAACTTTCAAAACATAATTTCAAGTGTTTACATGTCACTAAAACAAAATAGACAAAATGCGGAAGCTTTGTTCGGTGTGTTCGGTTCTTGACATGGCTTGATCATCCTCCGGGGTCTAAAGAGCATCTTTACCTATCATACAATTTCATTTAAAAGATTAGAAATCAAGGCATTTGAACAAAATAATTAAATACAAGAAATTATATATTTTGTTTTCAGCCCCTTCACCCGGCCGTGTCAAAAGATCACCCGGCCGTGTCAGCTTAACATATATTTTTCACAGCCCCTTCACCCGGCCGTGTCAAAACTTCACCCGGCCGTGTCAAAACTTCACCCGCCCGTGTCAACTCTGCACGTTTATTTTTCATCAAATTTGCATCCAAACCTATCAAAAATCATTTTAATTGCTTGGGGTTCGTTTCTTAACATGTCTAAGCTATCATCCATTACCCGGATCCATTATTCATATAGTCTATGCTCCCGTTACCCGGTTTACGTTTTTCTTTATTACACTTAAGCCAACATTTTACCACCTACTTTATTTTGACCCGTTTAGAAGTTTTCATGCATTTGAGCATTCAAACTCGCTATTTTCTTTTCGCGCCTCTTCTCTTCTTGCTAATTAACTACTTATCTTCCACCCAAACTATTTCTATGGTGGATTCAACATAATGAACACCTTTTTCCAAATTTTACCCATCGGTTGGTCATTTTACGCAAATGACTATTTTTGAGCATTTGACCCACGAATGTGTATTCCTATGACTTTTATTCATATTTAATGATTCCCTAATCTTAATACAAGTTCCTAAACAACCCCTATGGGTCGTTTACCCAATATACCCTTCAAGGGTGTTTTGGTTAACTTTAGTCCCTCACTTTACGACGAGGGACTTTCGCTAAATATTTGACCAAAAATTGTATGTTTAACTAAAAGCTTATTTATGCGTACCTGGCCCGGGTCAAAGTACTGACCCGTTTACATAACTTTTGCTTTAAATCTTTCTAGTTAAAGCAATGCAAGCTTATGTTATTTCCTGTGATTACAAAACTCAACAAGCGATTGTCAAATGTTATTGTCAAATGATGTTAACCACACCATTTGACCCATTTAGTCTAATTGACCATTTGTCCGTATGAGATGGTATTTAATTACCATTTCACCCCTTTAAACCTTTCCCGGTTTTCCTTTGAACTTGTTTTACTTAAAACCGTTTTTATTTATTCGTCATTACATGACTAATTTACCATTTTACCCCTTTTACTATAATTCATGATTTCTTACCATTTTCCCTCATTCCGACTCTCATTGAATCGTGTCGGAATATCATATACCAACCACTTAGTAGCATTCATATCAATACTTGAAATTTAGTAACTTTGCAAATAATGTAAAGGGGCGTAAGCTCTACTTACCTCGCATCCGAATACGCTTTCTTCTCGTGCTTGATTCGTTTGACCACTTCTTTCCCAAGCCTCCACCTAGCTCGTTAGGCGACAAACTATCATTATTCACAAGGTGGTTAGATTAGTCATTTCAATTCACGACTATTCCACCTTACGTATTTTCTATGTCGAAACTACTATTCGACTTTATCATTGGTTAGTTTGACTTTTATAGGTCAACTATCTTAAATCTTACAATAGGCATAATTAAGTTAAATCAACATTATGATTAGAACCCGTTTTAACCCTTATTTCACGTAATTCTTCAAACAAGGCAATTACGCGTTTCATTCGTAATTTCAACATATAAACATTCACTTAGGCATTTTAACAAACACCTTGCGGGCATAATTTCTCACAATTTATTATCAAGCTCAATACTTGTCATTTAGCCATGGTTAACATCAACTAAGCATGTTTACATCAATTTTCACATTAACAAAATCTGAATTTACTTCCTAGAACTCAAATTACACTAGAACAACAATTAAAATTCTAGTGTTTAACATGTTCCTACAACACCCGCTTATCACCTTCAATGGTGATTGTGAATTCACAAGAAATAAGCATGACTTCAACATGTGATTGACTAGGGTTTTACTCCTAGACATTATATCATTCCTATTTCATCAAAATAACAAACATGCAACCATAAATTTCGAATTCTTATGTGTTCATCCAGATTTGAGATGGAACCAAAGTGGGAATTTTGACATACCTTATGATCCTTTCACTGAGGTGATCACTAATCTAAGCTTAGATTTCGATTTGGAGTCGATTTTGCTTCTCAATTGCTTGATTTTTGCTAGTTAGGGTTTGGGCATGGAGTTCCCTGGCTCCCCTGCGATTTTACGACCAGAACACACACTTAGAGTGTGTGTTTTGGTGTTGAATGTTTTATTTAATACAAACTTGTTTCAAGTTTGTCACCTTTGGTCCCTACACTTTACCAAGTTGCATATAGTGTGTTTTAACAAATTTTCTTATTACTATAAGACTTATGACTAACTAGGTCATTTATTCCCAGTTACTTTATCTTGTTCATAATCCGTTTTATTTTTAAGTCCCGTTAACTCGGGCCCTTTTATATACTTTTGTTTTCTCAAAGTATTTTTCATCCTTTTAAATAAATATTAGATTTATTTATTTAAATCCTAATATTCACCGGGTTTACTTAACCACCTACGGTATTTTACCCGTTCATTATTATTAACATGGTTTAATTACCAACGCCGATTTCGGGGTGTTACAAGTCTACCCCCTTAAAGAGGTTTGTCCCCGAAACCTTATTTACGTAGTTCATTGGTTTAATCAAACGAACCTAGTTTCGTTTTCAAGGCTCCCGTTTCCTTTGGTCAAAAGTTTTCATGTATACTGATGCGTACGTCTTTCATGTGTAAGGCCTCGCGGGCCGTTACTTACAGCTTATAACCCTTTACCTTTATTGACTGAGTTGTCACTTGACCACTTAGTCTCGTTAGTCTTTTAACTGGTCTATCCCGCGCTTGTGTTATATTAACAAGCGCTTGTATTTGTTATGACGCTTTCTTAACTTTGAATAGTTTTACCGGCTAGACTAATTAGTCGCCGTCACTTCATACCCCGTAACTCACGTTACAACGTGATCATTTTCTATATTTCTTTTCTTGTCCGTGAGCGTGTCACGTCACGTTTAAGTTTAATTCAACGTTTCTTTATCATACTTCTTCTTTTCGAATGTATCGTCTCGCACCTATCGATGTTAAGACCCATACTCATTGATATTTGTTATTTCCGAATTCGCCTTATAGTATTCATATTTGTTAAAACGTTATTTCTTACTAAAACTGAATTTTTAGTTTAACGTTTTTCTCTTTAACTATGTCAATTACTCATATCAAAGAAAATTGACAACCCATAATTTATTGTTTTCCGTTCTCGTTTTACGCGGGGATTCGTAACAAGTTCCCTCACCTTACACTATTGACCCGTAGGTTCCTTCACTTAACCTCGTAGGCTATTTCCTTAAGCTTTCACCTTTTTAAGGCGAGGCCCTTATGATCCCTTTGCTTCAATTCATGACCCGTGGGTCATTTAGGCCCCGTAGACCGTTACACTAATTAATATTCCGTAGGTTATGATGATCCCGTAGATCATCTTTTATTCGGGTCTTTATTCAAATGTGTATACGTTTATATACGCACATGTCGTTAAGGTACCCCTTTTTATGTTTAGAATTATTCACCTTTACTTTTTAGATTTCGTTTGACCTTGACCGTAGTCTAAGGCTACATTGTTTTCTTTCGAATTATCTTTCCGACTTCTTGACTTCTAACGTCAATTACACGTCGGTTTGCCCTACACTTACCGTTACCCGGTTCTTACCTATACTTCTTTACATCCCATTACCCGGGTTCTTTTATTTTAATGTTTTTAACGCCTATAACTCCTTTACATAGGTTTATTAATATTTCACACTTTTATTTATTCGATTCGCGCTTACTTACTTTAGCAAGTGTCATCCTTTATTAAATTTGTTTGACTTGTTCGTGTGAAAATTCATCACTTATGAATGTCAAACTTCAGTCTTTGTTCGACCCGTTCAGCTTTGAAATAGTTGAACGTAATTTATCAAAATTTCTATTTGTAGTATCTTATCGTCCTTTAGTCATGACCCAAAACCCGAGTCTTTTTGACTTTCCATACGCGTTCATGTTTCTCAGTCTACGCATGCGTTTAATTCCTTACTCATCAACCGGGTGGTTTACCGAAATCGTTATCATTGCACCTCTTCCGGTATGCATTAAGACTTCATTTCGATTTACTTGGTCATCTTAGCGAAATCCGTCGCTTTTATTTGACCATGTCTTTTATTCTTTACGTGACCACCATTGGCGGTCTTATTAATTATGAGTGACGATTATCATCGTTATCCTTTCTTTACTACGACTAAAGTTAACAACCTTGATTATCCTTTTCATGTGGGCAACTGTAACACCTCGAAAATTCACGTCCTATAATGTGTTGACACGTGTCATAGGATTGAACGTGTGAACGAATGTTTTAGAAGGACTAAAGTTGACGAACATGAAAAGTATGTGAATATACGAGCTCAAAATGTCAACAGTGAATAAATATACTTTATAATAACCCTACATGATGTTCATACCATCAAACGAATAAATCATGGATCATACGAAGCTAAAAGTGAGAGATTACAAACTACAGGGGTTAAATGTGTCAACATGTTTAAGTTATACCTCTGAGTGACCTTTTGACAAACCCGAAGCTTTGTAACGGTTAAATATGCTCACTAGAATGCACGATATAAATTTCATAAAGTTTCGTTATCATATGAGAAAGTTATGATCAAATTCGTGTACAAGGGGTTAAAGCGTCAAACTGCTAAAGTATGCCGATTCGTATGTGATCGGACCTCCCGGAATATGACCATGAGTCAAACATACCCTATTTATACTTCTCATAGCTTAGATATAGGCTTTGAGGTGTTTAGTGCGCAAAAATAAACTTTTAAGTCATACAGGGACTAAAAGTGTCAAAAAGCGCACGAGTTTGCGTTTACGCGCATATCTCGCATTCTGAATATCCCCGGACACCCAAAAATTTATGTAAGCACTAAAATATATTATTTTAGTATTTGGCTTGATAAAATTCCATTCGTCACGTCAATTGGTCCGTTTTTCGCGTCCGTCCGTGATTCGTCGTAATTAACCGAACAACGTGACCGTACGACCAAACGAACCGACATCCGGCATATTTTTGAGCATGTTTCATGTTCCCCTTACTTAGGCATCATTGTAGAGCCTTAAAAATGATTTAACGGGCCTTGGATGTGTCGGAAAGGGCAATTGGAGGTACAGGGGCTAAAACTGTCAACAATTGAAAAATCATGTTTGCTGGCCATAGCCTTGCGCACCTCAACACTCTGGTTGTTGCGGTGCGCAAGCAGTCCCCAGATGCAGCAAATCGTTTTTCTTGCCTGTTCAGCCCATTCAAACGTCAAGACTTGCTTCTTTCACTTCATGGGCGACCCCTAAACATCCCTAGGCCCTTAGGGACAAGTGTTGATGATTTGTGGTCAGTAATAGACTTACATGTCAACAATTTGTGGTGATTAATCCCCTATATAAAGGCCTTATGTTGCAACAATCGATCATACCATTCTATCTGCTTTTGAGGGACTCTCTGGAGCTCAAGATCAGACCCTAATCATCCTAAGTCTTAATTAAGACCTTGGTAAGTATCCTTAATCTTTCTTAATTAAGTTTTAGCTTAGTATTAGCTTAAAAGTCAAACCGTCGTAATTAACGGTTGACTTTAAGATTAATCACTAATGGTCCAGTGATTAGTCGAATCAAAAGTAGTTATAAGTTGGTAATTATGTGGGTAATAAAACCTCAAAAGGGTTCCCCCTGATTCCCACTCTAACTAGGTCAAATGTCGGGTCAAACTTGTTAAGAAAAAGTCAACAGGATCCTTAAATTCTAATTTATGCATAATTAGCAATATGGAACACATACAACCTGTTGATCATTAATATAACTTGGTAATGAGTGTAAGAACATGTCTAAACATGTTCAACCTGACAATTTCCTGTTTAGACCCGGTTCGGAACCGAAAGTCGCATAGTTTGACTTATACTTTGACTTTCAGTTCTGACCCGTTATGGTATGTTTTAGAAATACCTAAGAGCTTCATTTGGACCAGGTTACATGCTAGTATAACCCTTTGTGATTATACACCTCGGATCATTAGTTATCCAATTAATACGCATGATTCCGTTAATTGCTCATATGTTGACCGTTATGCCCTTATTACCTCAAAACGTGATTTTTGGAAATGTAAAAGGGTAGAAACTGTAATTACTGATATATAAACTTGTATGCAAAGTTTGACATCAGTTGAAGTGTAGATTAAGGGTTATGCTCGTTAGCGTAAAATAAAAGCTTTATATTAATAAAACGGCGTAATTAGCATATAGCCTAGTTAAGCCTACTTTTTGATATCAAAATCTTTACCCACTGATATAACATATTATTTTGGGATTTTTGAAGATTTTTAATTAATTTTAGGCTGAGCATAACTTATAGTCGTAGGCTTAATCCGGTAATTGTCGGTTTTGCCCTTACGGGCCATAAAATGAGTTTTACATATCTAAATGACTCCAAACCTTTTGCCACTGATCATATATGATAAATAAATTATTTTAAGCCTTCTGGAAATATAAAAATATCAGATTTATGTATCAAACCCGGAAACGGCTCTTAATCGCCGTTTTAAGCGTTTTTAACGCATAGTTTATACTAAAACTATTTTAAGCATACAAGGGTTGATACCTAATGATATTGGAGGTATATAATAATATTTTAACAGTAAGCAAAGGTTGTTAAACTCAGACTTCAGTTTTGAGCTTTTCGGCTTATGTGAAATTACCAAAATGCCCCTACGGTGCATAGTATGGTTATAATTGATAAGTTTCACATATATACTTTACCCTACTGTTATAACTTGGTAAAATAAGTATTTTTGCTGATTATATCAGACCTGTAACTCAGGTACATACTTAAACTCTTTTATAACCTTTTAAATGACCAAACTACCCCTGCGGGGCATAGTTTGTGTTTAAAAATCATTTCGGGCATAATAGAAGGCATCTTACTGATGTCACAACATATATGAAGCATATGAACTTAGGAAACCTGTAAATGGCTCATATGTATACCCGTTACGCTTATTACGCGTTCGGTTCGGTTTATGTAACTAGTTTACATAAACTAACCTAAACGGGTCAAACCTTATCGGTTTTATCTCAAAATCCAGAGTGTGTATGAAATACCCATATTAAGCAAGTCTCCGAACTTGTCGGGTCTAAATCACATTCTATCCGGTCTTCGCCTAATCGTGCGTACGAACCGTATCTTCCTGTAAGACTAACCGGTCTAAGCTTAGGCTTAATTAAAGACCCGTTAGCATTCTAATTAATTATTTATACCATCATTCCAGACTAGAGCTTTCCGGTAAATGGTACCTACGCTTACTTAAGTGAATACGGCTGAGTTATTAATTTCTGATATTTAAGACAGGAGCTAGCTCAGGTAAATACTCTTAACTTATTTTCCCTATACGGGCTTGGAATACGGTATTATAATACCGCTTGGTCGGGTATTGAATATTTAATCTTATTATGGTTAAATTATTGAGGTAACCCGGTTTAATCTGTATTGTTTGAAATAAAGACCTTTAGGGGTTAATGACCATGTCCCGGATATCCTTGACATCATTGTATTATAAAATGGCCACGTCTTAAGCACGGGGTGTAGGCATACACCTGACAGTTGCTTAAGTAATAACGGTATCTCACTCTCTTGTGGGCCTATACTTGTGGCGTGTCTGTTAATCTGACTCGGTTTCTACATCGGGCCCTGAACGTACAACGAACATGTAAATCTGTATACAAGGTTATAAATATAATTGTTCCAAGTTAAAAAGGTTAATTTTGCCTCTGTGCATTTTAATCAAATTATAAAAGATATTTTGTGCCACGTGCATTCAAATCAATTTTCTTAAACTCTTTTCAAATGAGTCGGTTGAGTGTATTTACCAGTGAAAACTGACGTATTTTCCAAAAGGGTTAAGTGACAGGTACTGAACGAAATTGGCTGGAAGCTCAGGGCGCTAATAAGGAATCTTGCAAGTTCTAGGCGTCTAAAGTCTGTTGAACAAGTGATATGTTTATATTTTTAAGATCCGCCTGTGGATCCTTTACTTTCCGTTGTAATACTGGATATTACTTTATATTCGGAATGTAATAATAATTATCTTTTGCTTCCGCTGTGCATTTATATAATTGTGTTGTTTGACTATGATGATATCAACTACGTCACGATACTCCCCACCGGGCCCACCGGTGACACGTGGAAAGTCGGGGTATGACAGGTTGGTATCAGAGCCAACACTGAGTGAATTAAACGCTAGCCTTTTGCGTTTAATCTCAGTTACACAGTTGCACATTCTTGAGTCTAGACAAGAACATAGGACAAATTCCAATTTGTTTCATTGTCTTTTAAATTACTCCCTTGGTTATTTTTCTGATTAGCCTTTGCATGGGCAAGTCATTTTTATTAGAAGTCCCATTTAGGACAACCATATACTTGTTTAAATTTTAAAGGGACGATTATGTTTAAAATATCATTCCTATATTATAAGATCTACCATTATAATAAAATGGCAAAATCTAAAAAGGGACAAGACCTAGCCTGGTGTCATTATTAAGACGCGGCCAAGATGGCAGTTCCTCAATTTAGGTTCAGATCCTTATTTAACACCTCAATTTAGGATTGTTCTGCGTTAAATGTTAATAAGAATCTTAAGAGTGAAACCTAGCCTTCGGGTCATTTTAAGGCCGGGCCATGATGGTAAGACCTGTTTAAAAGATTCGAATCCCTGTTAACATCTGTAAATATATTAACACTCCTGGCAGACGGGATTCGTTAAAATTACACACGACATTTTATATATGGATTCTTCAAAAGATCCCTAACCCAACTTATTGATCTATGAATCATGGGTTTAGATCATCAATTAAGATGATCATATTTTGACCATACGTTGGTAATATAATGCCTACGGGCCTTGCTCATTTCTACATGAGCCAAAAGACACTGGTAGCTATGAGTCCCTGTCTGAAAAAGGTAATGAACTTTGATTCAAACCTTGAAGCCTCGATTCTCTGAAATCATGGCTTATATCATCCTATAAGATGATCATATTAAAAACATCCCTTAGAAGGGAAGTGCCTACGGGCTATAGTTAATGTCCTCTGAGACTAAAGACAGTGGTAGCCTACAACTCCCTGTCAAGAAAAGGTAATGAACTTTGATTCAAACCTTAATGCCTCGATTCTCTGAAATCAAGGCTTGTAAATTTAAAAACTGTCCTTGTAACTAGGCCTTGTGCGCCACCTTAATATCCTTAATGTTTTATAACTAGGATAAATTATAATGAAAATGCTAATTAAATATAACTAACAAATTAACCAATGTGGTTTATATTACCATGGTTAATAAATCGTTTAAAACGATAAAACTGTAAAAGCTTCCGTATAAACCTTGCCCTTGTTTGATTTTTATGTAGTATTTAAAGCTACATGGCTAGGTCAAAGGAAGAGAACAGTCACCCTCTGGAAAACCGTGATGATGAAAGGATTAATATAACCGGAGGAGAGCTTCGTACATTGATTGATTCAGCTGTATCTAAAGCTGTAGAGGAGCAATTTAGGGAGTATAGTGAGACAAATAGTAAAGCCTCATCTGTACCCCACTCTAAGTCTGACCCTAAGACTTATTCGGAGGCTCACAGCAAGCCACCGCCCTCTAAGGAAGAAAAACCAAAGAAGGATGATGATCGACATTCATCTGGTCAACACAGTGTTCCATCCAGGAGGATAGTGTTCGGTAATGAACCGCATACCAAGTCCTGTACCTATAAATACTTTGTTTCCTGTAAACCTCGGGACTTCACTGGGGAAAAAGGAGCAGTAGATTGTATGACCTGGTTGGATGAAATGGACACGGTGGTTGACATCAGCGGTTGTGCTGAAAGGGATGTAGTAAAGTATGTATCCCAATCGTTTAAGGGAGAGGCACTAGCATGGTGGAAGGCTCTCATCCAAGCTGCTGGGAAGATCCCACTTTACAACATGTCATGGGAACAGTTTGCTGCTCTCATTATGGAGAACTACTGCCCTCAACACGAGGTTGAGAGTATTGAGTCAGATTTCTTATCATTGGTTATGACAAACTTAGATTGTCAAGCTTACCTCACCCGTTACAATACCCTGTCCAGACTGGTTCCTTACCTAGTAACACCAGAACCCAAGAGAATTTCTCGCTTCATTGGGGGTTTAGCCCCAGAAATCAAAGCCAGTGTTAAGGCTTCAAGACCTACTGCATTCAGGTCAGCGGCAGATCTGTCGCTATCTCTTACCCTCGATGTAGTCAGAAACAAGGCCGCCAAAGTCTCTGAAGATGGAAAGCGAAAAAGGGAGGATGAGGATTCTCATCGCTCCGATAAGAAGAGGAATTCTGAAGATAAGAAGAGTTCCGGGTTTAAAAGAGACAGCCGGCAGACGGGAGAGAAGACCAGGTGCGAGACCTGTAGGAAACACCATCTTGGGAAATGCAGATTTGAGTCTCAGCCTCTACCGTGTGGAATTTGCAAGTCTAGGGAACATAAAACCCTGGATTGCAAGAAGTTGAAAGATGCAACCTGTTATGGTTGCAACGAGAAGGGGCATATCAAGACCAACTGCCCTAGGAATCAGATGAACGCCTAAGAGATGGTGCAGAATGATAACTATATAACAGGTACCTTTCCATATCAAGCAGTTTATGCAGAAATTTATTTGATACTGGCACATATGATTCTATAATGAATGATAAATGTTGAGAACTGTTGTCTCCGCCTGATTAAGACTCCGGTCATTTAGTGCGAGGTAGAAAGTGACCGATGATACTTTAGAAAATGCTCCAATAAATCCTAGATTGATATTTTATATCTATTAGGAATCGCTCTTTTCTGATACCCTTATGGCAAACTTTCAAGCTATCCAAATTCATCAGTATAATAAAGACAGATGTGACTTTTGATCCCCTGTCAAAAAGGTGATGGACTAGGTCCAACCCTTAAATGCCATTGATGGTCTTTTGTGACCTAGGCTAAGTGATATTGACATATTTTTAAAATAACGTTCATTAGTGCCTTATTGGCCAGTATAGTTGATGAAACCATGGTTAGTGTATGTTAAGGCCATCAGGGTGATGAATAGCAGATGTTGGATTGCAACTAAGTAAATGATTCATCTGGTAATAGGAACTAAACCTCGGGTATGATAAACTCGGATAAGACAACAGTCAATCGCGCCATTGATGATGCGACGCATGCTATTAATACTACAATAGTAGCCTTCAAAGCTTTACCATGGTTGACTCCTCTGAAGCTCACAATCACCCAGTCGATCAGAATGATGATGCAAGACTGAACTTAACAAGCACCAAGTTTCAGGCTATGATAAATACAGCTGTAAACAATGTTGTGGACCGTGTGTTGTAGGATCACAAGCGAAAGTGCAATAAAACCCCAAATAGGAAAAAAATGGTGGAACCGGCCGTCCCCAGAATCGAACCTGGGTCTAGGCCACACCCTTTCGCGCGCCTAGCCAACCGAGCTAGGTGCCTAGTTTGTGAAATTTCCATTTGGAGTAAATATAAGCACATAAATTATTAGTGGTTAGCATTGGCAATAAGAGGGCACGCTAAGGTTTCAAAACCTACTCATTAAAAAAAATCCATTATGGATCTACCTCAGCTACCCACGTTATAATGATTAAGAAGTAATCAGTCAAAGCTGAGACTGCCCTAAAGATGTCTAAGATTTTACAGCTGAGTTTAGAAGGATTAAGAATGGAGGCGTTTAACCCTCCTGTTGAATGCCAAGAGGCAGTTCACGATGTCATCCAGTACATTCCTTATCATTTACCAATGATAATTTCTGCTAAGTGTCCTGATTTAATACAGGCAATAATAAATTTTCATAAACCATAAGCTTAGCAAACTTTTATATTATCCACAAGGTATAACTTACCAAGGAAACCATAGTATCCGATTCTTCTAGTATCAGCAAGGAATATTTCCGAAAAATCAGAGAGTACTCTTTCTTCGCATAGAGTACGACAACATATGTTATTTTAATTATTTTTCTCATTGTTTTTTTTTCTATCGCCTGCGAATGCCAAACTATGTTTGATAAGAGTACCATATGATGATTGGTGTATCCTAGTGTGTCCCATAGATTGCTTCCATGCCTGATCAGTATGGGGGTTTAATGCATGGAACCCCTGAGATATCCCAATGGTCATATTGTACTAAGGTCGACTAATGGTATTCAAAGAAGATATCCAGAATAGAATTGTCCAAATTAATATTCCCTAGTAAAGGAATATGTGGACTCATAGCATAAATGTGTCACCCATTTGACACCAACAAGGATGATTAAACTAGAGTCTGAGATATGGAAATTCTCTGTAACCTCCTTGTATCTTAATTTTATTCTTTATAAGAACTACCCTGTTTACCTCCAGAGAGGCAAGAGGATGTTAGGACAAACATCCCGCTTAAGGCTACAATTGTTGTAAAAGCTTTATATCTGATAGAACCAAATTGTTAAAATATCAGGCTAGTTAGGCTCTGAATGTATAGAACCATGCGAAGGAAATCGAATGTATCAAGAACAAGTAGCTTATAAGCTAAAACCTATTTAAGGAGTTGACGGAGCTCGCAATACATTACACACTAGTGACTGAATGATGTGTGACGCCAATAAGTCAAAAAGCACTATCACATAATGATATGCAAATTTATGAGATGGTGAGCAACCTGTGTCGATTAAGAATCGACAGGATTAGAAGCTCCAAAAAGATACATGTACCTAGTATAAATGTCAATTGGAGTGCCTTAGAGGCTTAAAGATACTAGGGAAGATTAAGCCCAATCTAAGGCAGAAAATACTTCCTTTACTTTAACAAATCTCGAGGTCGATATTTCTTTTAAGGGGGTGAGGATGTAACACCTCAAAAATTCACGTCCTATAATGTGTTGACACGTGTCATAGGATTGAATGTGTGAACGAATGTTTTAGAAGGACTAAAGTTGACGAACATGAAAAGTATGTGAATATACGAGTTCAAAATGTCAACAGTGAATAAATATACTTTATAATAACCCTACATGATGTTCATACCATCAAACGAATAAATCATGGATCATACGAAGCTAAAAGTGAGAGATTACAAACTACAAGGGTTAAATGTGTCAACATGTTTAAGTTATACCTCTGAGTGACCTTTTGACAAACCCGAAGCTTTGTAACGGTTAAATATGCTCACTAGAATGCACGATATAAATTTCATAAAGTTTCGTTATCATATGAGAAAGTTATGATCAAATTCGTGTACAAGGGGTTAAAGCGTCAAACTGCTAAAGTATGCCGATTCGTATGTGATCGGACCTCCCGGAATATGACCATGAGTTAAACATACCCTATTTATACTTCTCATAGCTTAGATATAGGCTTTGAGGTGTTTAGTGCGCAAAAATAAACTTTTAAGTCATACAGGGACTAAAAGTGTAAAAAAGCGCACAAGTTTACGTTTACGCGCATATCTCGCATTCTGAATATCCCCGGACACCCAAAAATTTATGTAAGCACTAAAATATATTATTTTAGTATTTGGCTTGATAAAATTCCATTCGTCGCGTCAATTGGTCCGTTTTTCGCGTCCGTCCGTGTTTCGTCGTAATTAACCGAACAACGTGACCGTACGACCAAACGAACCGACATCCGGCATATTTTTGAGCATGTTTCATGTTCCCCTTACTTAGGCATCATTGTAGAGCCTTAAAAATGATTTAACGGGCCTTGGATGTGTCGGAAAGGGCAATTGGAGGTACAGGGGCTAAAACTGTCAACAATTGAAAAATCCTGTTTGCTGGCCATAGCCTTGCGCACCTCAACACTCTGGTTGTTGCGGTGCGCAAGCAGTCCCCAGATGCAGCAAATCGTTTTTCTTGCCTGTTCAGCCCATTCAAACGTCAAGACTTGCTTCTTTCACTTCATGGGCGACCCCTAAACATCCCTAGGCCCTTAGGGACAAGTGTTGATGATTTGTGGTCAGTAATAGACTTACATGTCAACAATTTGTGGTGATTAATCCCCTATATAAAGGCCTTATGTTGCAACAATTGATCATACCATTCTATCTGCTTTTGAGGGACTCTCTGGAGCTCAAGATCAGACCCTAATCATCCTTAGTCTTAATTAAGACCTTGGTAAGTATCCTTAATCTTTCTTAATTAAGTTTTAGCTTAGTATTAGCTTAAAAGTCAAACCGTCGTAATTAACGGTTGACTTTAAGATTAATCACTAATGGTCCAGTGATTAGTCGAATCAAAAGTAGTTATAAGTTGGTAATTATGTGGGTAATAAAACCTCAAAAGGGTTCCCCCTGATTCCCACTCTAACTAGGTCAAATGTCGGGTCAAACTTGTTAAGAAAAAGTCGACAGGATCCTTAAATTCTAATTTATGCATAATTAGCAATATGGAACACATACAACCTGTTGATCATTAATATAACTTGGTAATGAGTGTAAGAACATGTCTAAACATGTTCAACCCGACAATTTCCTGTTTAGACCCGGTTCGGAACCGAAAGTCGCATAGTTTGACTTATACTTTGACTTTCAGTTCTGACCCGTTATGTTATGTTTTAGAAATACCTAAGAGCTTCATTTGGACCAGGTTACATGCTAGTATAACCCTCTGTGATTATACACCTCGGATAATTAGTTATCCAATTAATACACATGATTCCGTTAATTGCTCATATGTTGACCGTTATGCCCTTATTACCTCAAAACGTGATTTTTGGAAATGTAAAAGGGTAGAAACTGTAATTACTGATATATAAACTTGTATGCAAAGTTTGACATCAGTTGAAGTGTAGATTAAGGGTTATGCTCGTTAGCGTAAAATAAAAGCTTTATGTTAATAAAACGGCGTAATTAGCATATAGCCTAGTTAAGCCTACTTTTTGATATCAAAATCTTTACCCACTCATATAACATATTATTTTGGGATTTTTTAAGATTTTTAATTAATTTTAGGCTGAGCATAACTTATAGTCGTAGGCTTAATCCGGTAATTG
Organism: Helianthus tuberosus; assembly: GCA_030545235.1. Lineage (NCBI taxonomy): Eukaryota > Viridiplantae > Streptophyta > Magnoliopsida > Asterales > Asteraceae > Helianthus > Helianthus tuberosus. Next base: position 212,071,268 of record CM060423.1, read on the forward strand.
TCGGTTTTGCCCTTACGGGCCATAAAATGAGTTTTACATATCTAAATGACTCCAAACCTTTTGCCACTGATCATATATGATAAATAAATTATTTTAAGCCTTCTGGAAATATAAAAATATCAGATTTATGTATCAAACCCGGAAACGGCTCTTAATCGCCGTTTTAAGCGTTTTTAACGCATAGTTTATACTAAAACTATTTTAAGCATACAAGGGTTGATACCTACTGATATTGGAGGTAAATAATAATATTTTAACAGTAAGCAAAGGTTGTTAAACTCAGACTTCAGTTTTGAGCTTTTCGGCTTATGTGAAATTACCAAAATGCCCCTACGGTGCATAGTATGGTTATAATTGATAAGTTTCACATATATACTTTACCCTACTGTTATAACTTGGTAAAATAAGTATTTTTTCTGATTATATCAGACCTGTAACTCAGGTACATACTTAAACTCTTTTATAACCTTTTAAATGACCAAACTACCCCTGCGGGGCATAGTTTGTGTTTAAAAATCGTTTCGGGCATAATAGAAGGCATCTTACTGATGTCACAACATATATGAAGCATATTAACTTAGGAAACCTGTAAATGGCTCATATGTATACCCGTTACGCTTATTACGCGTTCGGTTCGGTTTATGTAACTAGTTTACATAAACTAGCCTAAACGGGTCAAACCTTATCGGTTTTATCTCAAAATCCAGAGTGTGTATGAAATACCCATATTAAGAAAGTCTCCGAACTTGTCGGGTCTAAATCACATTCTATCCGGTCTTCGCCTAATCGTGCGTACGAACCGTATCTTCCTGTAAGACTAACCGGTCTAAGCTTAGGCTTAATTAAAGACCCGTTAGCATTCTAATTAATTATTTATACCATCATTCCAGACTAGAGCTTTCCGGTAAATGGTACCTACGCTTACTTAAGTGAATACGGCTGAGTTATTAATTTCTGATATTTAAGACAGGAGCTAGCTCAGGTAAATACTCTTAACTTATTTTCCCTATACGGGCTTGGAATACGGTATTATAGTACCGCTTGGTCGGGTATTGAATATTTAATCTTATTATGGTTAAATTATTGAGGTAACCCGGTTTAATCTGTATTGTTTGAAATAAAGACCTTTAGGGGTTAATGACCATGTCCCGGATATCCTTGACATCATTGTATTATAAAATGGCCACGTCTTAAGCACGGGGTGTAGGCATACACCTGACAGTTGCTTAAGTAATAACGGTATCTCACTCTCTTGTGGGCCTATACTTGTGGCGTGTCTGTTAATCTGACTCGGTTTCTACATCGGGCCCTGAACGTACAACGAACATGTAAATCTGTATACAAGGTTATAAATATAATTGTTCCAAGTTAAAAAGGTTAATTTTGCCTCTGTGCATTTTAATCAAATTATAAAAGATATTTTGTGCCACGTGCATTCAAATCAATTTTCTTAAACTCTTTTCAAATGAGTCGGTTGAGTGTATTTACCAGTGAAAACTGACGTATTTTCCAAAAGGGTTAAGTGACAGGTACTGAACGAAATTGGCTGGAAGCTCAGGGCGCTAATAAGGAATCTTGCAAGTTCTAGGCGTCTAAAGTCTGTTGAACAAGTGATATGTTTATATTTTTAAGATCCGCCTGTGGATCCTTTACTTTCCGTTGTAATACTGGATATTACTTTATATTCGGAATGTAATAATAATTATCTTTTGCTTCCGCTGTGCATTTATATAATTGTGTTGTTTGACTATGATGATATCAACTACGTCACGATACTCCCCACCGGGCCCACCGGTGACACGTGGAAAGTCGGGGTGTGACAGCAACACCTTTGTTTTTATGACCCGGCGGATCATCTATACTTTGGTTTTACTTGCCCATTTTGTTCACCATGGCCCTTTCGTCCAAGATGACTTATTTTCATAAATTTTCTTTTTGATCATTCATTTATATCATCATTTACATTAATCCTTGTCCCTTCTCTCGGGCTCATTATCCTAATGTAATACGTTTCCGTCACCCGGCTGTGCATTTACATTATTATCAACTATTTTGTTCATTTGTTTCATTTGGGTACTTTTTACTTTGTCCCATTCACCCCGTCCTTACTACATCGGATGTAAATATGTCCATCATAGAAAGTTCATGGTACCACGTGTTCACTACTTACTTGGCCAGAGTAAGCGATCAACACCTGGCATACATGACCTTTTTATAATTTTCACATTACACCCCATGTAAGTAATACCTCTACTTATTTTTTCTTGGAAATAATATCCTTGATAGGTATTCTATTCAGGTTTTTCCAAGTTTTTAATCTACATATGCAACGGTCAGTCTCTACGTATCTGTTGCATATTACTATTCGTGCAATAAATTTAAAATGTGCACCTGTAAAGCTTGCCCTAACGGCTTGCCTTGCTATTCACCTTACTCGCGACTATTACGCGATTTAGGTCCTTGGCGAGTACGCTCTGCTTGTCATACTTCGGACCGTTCCTCCAGTCATATCCAAGATTTGTTACACTCCCGCTATCTTCAGATGCGAGTTTCCTTCAACTAAAACATTTACAAGGGTTAGTAATATCGACCTCAGTAATCGCCCGTATTATAATACAAGGCTTTTCTACTATACACGTCAATGCGCGTAATCTCGTCAATTATTTTTATCATTTAATTAAGGTAACGTGTATTAAATGATAACTCTATGTGTTATTTAAAACACTTTAATCATCTTAACCATTTATATACATGTACTTACCGGATTTGCGATCAAGCCTCGAACCGAACACTTTATTCTTTTAACCTTGAGCTCTGATTACCAACTTGTAAGACCCAACTTAAAATAACAGGATTTATGACATTTATCTTGCATTTAGTACAAAATTTTTCGAGTTTACAAAAACTTCATGGTTTTAAGATCATACTTGATCATAACATTCAAGCCTACATCATGCTAGATAAACTTTCAAAACATAATTTCAAGTGTTTACATGTCACTAAAACAAAATAGACAAAATGCGGAAGCTTTGTTCGGTGTGTTCGGTTCTTGACATGGCTTGATCATCCTCCGGGGTCTAAAGAGCATCTTTACCTATCATACAATTTCATTTAAAAGATTAGAAATCAAGGCATTTGAACAAAATAATTAAATACAAGAAATTATATATTTTGTTTTCAGCCCCTTCACCCGGCCGTGTCAAAAGATCACCCGGCCGTGTCAGCTTAACATATATTTTTCACAGCCCCTTCACCCGGCCGTGTCAAAACTTCACCCGCCCGTGTCAACTCTGCACGTTTATTTTTCATCAAATTTGCATCCAAACTTATCCAAACTCATTTTAATTGCTTGGGGTTCGTTTCTTAACATGTCTAAGCTATCATCCATTACCCGGATCCATTATTCATATAGTTTACGCTCCCGTTACCCGGTACATATCTTATGATTTTGAAGAATACCAGAGAGTACTATAGATTGACAATTTCTCAATTCATTAAAAAACTTGAAGAGCAAATGGATAACAGTGATGATGATGATGATGAGAAAAGTCAGGATGAAGAGTCCATTTCTTCAGAAGATAGCTCAGAAAAGACACTAGTCTTTGATCAATCATCAACTGATAGCAGTGATGATGAAGAAGAAATACAAATAAACATTGGAAAAACTCAATTATCTCCTGAAAGTTTTAAATTTTATTTTGTAGATCGATTGCAGAAACTAAAGGAGAAGAGAGCAGCAAAAGATCAGAAAAAGAAAAAATGCAAGAATGTTACTCAGGAAGAGAAGTTTGAAAAGAGTGAAGAATTTAAAAATACTGAGAAGATGGTTGAAGTTGAAAAGGTGGTTGAAGTTGAAAAGATAGTCGAAGTTGAAAAGATTATCGAAGTTGAAAAAATTGTTGAGATCACGAAACCTTGTCTAAAATGTTTGGAACCATGCAAACATTGTGAAGAGAAAGATGAGAAGTTTAGTGAGCTTGATAAGATGAAAGAAAAATTATTGTTCTATGTCAAATATGTGAAAGAATCGTATGATGTGTTGAACAGAACAGTGAATAGTTTGCAAAAGACAAACTCAGAAAGAGAAGATGCTTTAACCATGATGAACGCAGTAATGATGTCTAAGCAGAAGGCTATCAATCACTATATTGAAGAATGTGCAAAGTTGAAGCAAGAGTTGGAGACTGAAAAGATAGAGAATGAAAAAATCAGACGTTTGTTACAAAGTTATTCTAGTTCTGATTTTTTATTGATAGAATTTATCCAACTGTTGCAGGTTTTGAAGTTTTTCAAGATAAGAAGACGGAAGAAAAGGATACTGGTAAGAAACAAAGTGCAAATTATAACAAGTGTCCGCCTCCGATCTGGGATCCCAGAAAACCAAATGAGGAACAAGTCAAAAAGGCAGTCAATAGAAAATTGAAGTCTGAAACAACTGATGAGTTACCAGAAAACATTGACGTCACGTTCACATCGTCTGACACCGATCATGAGTCTGAGTTAATAAAGAAAGTGGTCGATCAGGTGTTGGATAAGGATGAGGAGTCAGAGTCAAAGTCTGAGTATGAAAGCTCGAGTTCATCAGTTAACAGTCCAAAATCATCGGTTAAAAGGGTTTATAATAAAGAATTCCTGTTATCAAAAAATAATTTGAATGACGAAACATTCAAAGTTGCATATACTTTGAATGATTCTGACAAATTATATTTTGATGAGGAATTTCCAATAAGAAGTGTTCAAATTGAAAAAATTAAAAAGGTTTTCAAATTAACGGAAATTAATATTTCTGAAATAAAAGATGTAAATCTTTCTGAAAAACCTAAAAAATACACTTCAAGAGTTCAACAAAGATTGAACAAGAAAAAAGGTTACAGTTCTGGTTCTGGTTTTCAAAAGAAACCAAACCATAACAGTAATTTTAAAAAGAAAGGTTTAGGCTTCATTCCACCCGTAAATCATAAAAATGAGAAAATTTCTAAAACAAAAACAGTATTTGTTTCAGGGTCTAGTTCTGAAGAAGAAGAAGAAGAGAAGAGTTCTTTTTGGAAACAATCGAACAAAGCGTTCTTTGCAGAAAAACAGAAAAATGAGAAGAATGGAGTTCATCAGAGAAAGGAGACAAGAACCTGTTACCGATATCAAGAAGTTGGTCACATCGCCTGGAATTGTCCAAAGGCAACCAACACAAAACAGGAAGTTGTTTCTAAACTCAAAGAAAAAGTTATTGATAAAACTGAACCACCAACGGAAAAATTTAAAGTGTTTAAAAATTCAACATATGAAGTTGGTGAATGTTCGAAAAGGTTTTACAAAAGAAGGGTGAATCTTGACAACCAACTGTGGGTTGTTAAGAAATCTGATGTGAAATATGGCGATGAATCTGACTCGTCAAAGTCAGTGGAGCCTCAAACTGATCAAAAAGAAGAAAATTCAGTTCCGCCAATGGATTATGTCAATTTTCCACCATTGCGAGCTGAAAATTTAAAATCAAAAATTGGAAAAGTGGAAATTTCGAATCAATTCTATTCTGAAAAGAAAGAATTTGATGTCGAAAAGGCTTTTAACAACAACGTGAAAAATATTTTTGGAAAAATGGTCGAGTGTAAGGCCAAAGGGGTAAAAGATTTTTATGAAGAAAAAAGGAATGTTCAAACCCCGAGTGAAACTGAGAAGGTCACACCCAAAGCTAGTCAGGCTTGGGTGTCTGTATTCCATATGTAAAAATTCTGACTTGCCGAAGCTCCCAAGTTGGTAATCGTGGAGCAGGAATCGGCATCTTTCTTGAGTTTTTTTCAAAATTGTCATATTTTGATGTACAAGTGGTATTGTTGATAAGTACCTACAAGCGGTTAATCAAGGTCATTAAGTTGAACTTGAGTTAACTTTCATACTAGTGGTATTTTGAAAAAACAATGTGATGAAACCCCGATCCTACAAATGTTTGTGAAATCAACAAAACTAATTTTCCGGAAAAACCATTTTGATTAAAACAAACTTAAGTGTTTTGAAATCATAATGGGAAAATAGTTTGTTGTCAGGGGGAGTTCTGATTGTTTATGCCAAGTGGATGGCGATTTGAAGCAATTCACATCGGTTTGTCAAATTTTCTTTAAATGGTTTTGAATTTTAGGGGGAGTAAGAAATTTCAGAAAATCTAAAAACATTAGAAAATTTGAAAAAGTCAAAAACATGATAAAATTCAAAAATGAGTTTTGTTGTGAAAAAGAGGAAATTATAGTACATCAGTAGACAATCACAGTACGCTAAAGAATTGGAAAGTTAAAATGTGATAAACGGTCTCGCTGATGATATGCCAGTAGGTTTTTGCACGCTTAGTAAATTGTTTTCGAGATATAAACCTAAATATCATACTTATTTCATGGTGAACATCTCTCGGATATATGGGTAACCCCCGAAATCTTGTTTGAAGGGCTTTCTATTTCTGACATACTAGGTCTTTGTGCGTGGTGATATCTGGGGTATTATACCTAGACTTCTGATTTTGCGGGAGCAATAGCCTAGTCCTCGTATAATACTTTGCATTGCTTTAATATTAAAGCTCGCCCTCAGCATAAAAAATGATGAAACATTGAAAAATGATAATCATGTGTTGTTGAAAAAAAGATTCTCTAAAGGGAACACACCTAAAGTCGAACCATCATCTCTCTGATTTTGCGGAAGCAATAGCCTGAGCTCTCATGGTCTCGCATTTAACCCCTTACAGATATCATTAGTGTACATTCACCTGTAAGACTGAATATAGGAGTCTGGATACGGGAGTATATTCTGAGGTGGGACGCGCGAATAAGTTTAAGTCCATTAAAACACTAAATCTCGTATCTCGAAACAGTTGAACTTTGTGTGAAAATTTAAGTGGATCAGTATACTGACAATCTAAGTGAATCGTTTAGAACTTAAAGTGTTTATAGCTCAACGGTGCCAGTGATTTGTCTCAAAAAATGATATGATCCTCTTACACAAACTCACAAAAATATTGTCAGTAAATATTTTTTTTACTGCTTTTCATTAAAAACAAAATTCCAAAAAGATTTTAAGTGTGTTTTAGCATAAAATTTTGAAAAGTCCAAAAAGATTTGATTTCATATTATTTTCGACAACTGATGTTGAAAAGCTGATTTTCAAAATTCCGAGTGCTAAACAAGATGAACAATGGGTTGGGAGAGTTTGTTTTGAAATGAAAATTGTTATAAATAAATCTATCCAAAATGTAAGTTTGAACATGATATAAATTGTTGATGATTGAACGATATCTACAAGTGGTTACTAAATTTGTCAAATTTTTAAATTTGTGAAATTTATTTTGAGGTAGAGATTTATGCAGGTCCCCGTGTCTAAGCCTGAGCAGGGTTAGAGCCAGGATTCGATCTTAGAACGAGAGCTATGTCAGATTACGATCCCGGAACAATTTAAGGGAGAGTCTGCTAGCAAAGAGGAGTCTGAAGATGCAAGAGCCAGTTTCTGATCCTGAAAGATTGCTAAAGATAGAAGCTGATGAAAGATGATAGAGCCAGGATTAAGATTCTGGGAATGTACGAGAAAAAGAGAAAGATAAAGATTGAAGGCTTACAGTGTCAGACACTTTGGAGAGAGCGAAGACTGATCAAGACCGAAGACTTGTCATACTGAAGACTCGACACCGAAGACTTCGTCAACATCCAAGGGGGAGTCTGTTGGTGCATATGTCTGTCGACTTCGTCTTGTATCGAGTCTTGTAATAGATTAGATAGATCAAGTCACAAAGTTCGAGAAAATAGAGTTTTAGAGAAGGTTGTCCATTTCGCACGAAATCGAACATGTCCAGTTCATGCGAAATGGCCATTCCGCACGAAATGGAACATGTCTAGTTTATGCGAAATGGCCATTCCACACGAAATGGACATGACAGGCCATTCCGCACGAAATGGACATGGCAGTTTCGTGCGGAATGGAAATCCTATAAATAGGTGACTTGAGATTCCATTTGTAACTTTCTGATTCCGGTACCGAGGTGCTGCCGAAGTGTCTCCATGCTGTAAAACGTTGTTATATCAATAAACAAGACAATTAGAGTGTATATCAAGCTGATTCAACATCGATACGTCTGTTTCCGCCTCTCGCGTTGATTAGAACTCTTCTGAACGACTCGTTTTGGTCGTGCAAATGATCCTACAAGAATCAAACCACCAAGAATTAGCAGGAACATTTAAATTATAGGACTCAAGTATCATAAAATAATCGTTAACTTTCTTAGCCAGCCACTCCTTAAAATCAGGGCATTCCTTCTGCATATGTCCTGTCTTTTTACAGAACTTGCAGTGGATTCTGCCTAAGGAGTTCTTAGAGCTGGAGGGTGCACTTGTATTGGGATTTGGCCTTTGGACTTTAGAAGCATCCTTCATCTGATGATTGCTCTTCCTTTTCTTAGAGTTGGAGGTGGTGAAGCTAGCAACATCAGTAGTGCGATCCATCCTCATACGCTCTTCCTCCTGTACGCACATAGCGACCAGCTCACTCATCGTCCATTTGTCCTTCTGAGTGTTGTAATTGATCTTGAATGCTTCAAAGGACGAAGGAAGCAAAGTAATGATGAAATGAACGAGGAAACCATCACTGATATCCATTTCCAGCCCCTTCAGCTTATTTTCCATGTCATTCATCATCATGATGTGCTCGCGAATGCCGCTCCTCCCATCATACTTAGTTGTCACCAGCTTGAGAATAAGAGTACTAGCATATGCTTTAGACGTCCCCTTGAATTGTGCCTCCACAGAAGCCAAGTAGGTTTTAGCATCTTCAGAATCAGGAATGGCTCATCTGATTGCATTGCTTATGGACTACTTCATGAACATGAGAGACATGCGGTTACACCTAGTCCATTTTTCATGAGTCAACTGCTCAGCAACAGTACTTTGAGAAGTAAGGTCCGCTGGCTTATTCTCTCTTAGAGCATAATCAAAGTCCAGCAGTCCAAGCGTAAGCATGAGAGCATCCTTCCATGCAGCAAAGTTATCACCAGTCAAAGGTGGAATCTCGCAATTGGGTGCTGATAGTGGAAATAAGATGAGCAAGTTATGATACTAAGGAAGAAGTCCTAATGTGATCTAAGGGCATGTTAAACTAAGGCAGGCATAAATAATGACCTTTTTAATTATGAAGTGGTGATATTGTCTATTACTAACATCAAAATAATAGACTTAGTTAAAATTCTACTTAAACGAAGACAGATCAGCTTTGGCCAGAAGTGTAATCATTTAAGCATGTGTGCAAAGTGGTTGTGACAAATCAGCTTTGGCCAGAAATGAAACAATCACTTTAGTTATGCACTTGTTGTAACACCTCGAAAATTTACGTCCTATAATGTATTGACACGTGTCATAGGTTTGAACGTGTGAAAGAATGCTCTGAAAGGACTAAAGTTGACAAACATGGAAAGTATGTGAATATAAGGGTTCAAAATGTCAATAGTGAATAAATATACTTTACAATAACCCTACATGATGCTCATACCTTCAAACGGATAAATCATGGATCATACGAAGCAAAATATGAAAGAATGTGAGAGATTACAAACTACAGGGGTTGAATGTGTCAACATGTTTAAGTTATACCTCTGAGTGACCTTTTAGCAAACCCGAAGCTTTGTAACGATTAATTATGCTCACTAGAATGCACGATAAAAATTTCATAAAGTTTCGTTATCGTATGAGAAAGTTATGATCAAATTCGTATACGAGGGGTTAAAGCGTCAACGTTGAAAATTATGACTTTTCGGGTAACATGGAGTGACCAAGAACTTAACAAAGTGGGTATAAGTCATGAACCCCTTATAAGTCAAGTTGAGGGAAGAGACAAATATGCAACAACTTGAAAATGTGAAGCCTGAACACAAGGCCCAAGCGGGCCGCGTAAGCCCCAACAACATCCTACGCGGGCCGCGTACGATGCCCAGTATCAGAAAGTTGGGACAGCAGCCGTCTTTCACGCTATAACCGACTTTAAACAGATATTTCACGCCATGGGCGACCCCTAAATAACTCCTAGGCCCTTAGGGACATCTGTGGATGATCCATGGCCATTGTTAGGCTTGTGTGTCAATGATCTATGAGATTTTGAACACTATATAAAGGCCTCTTGTTGCAACATTGTAACCACACCTTCCTTCTGCATTTCTGGAGCTTCCTGGAGCTTAAAAGCAGACCCTAAACCTTCCTAATCGTGCATAGGACTTCTGTAAGTATGCTTAACCTTTCTTAGTTGAGTTTTTGCTTAGTTTTAGCTTAAAAGTCAAACCGTCGTAATTAACGGTTGACTTCGCGATTAATCACTAATGGTCCAGTGATTAGTCGAATTGAAAGTAGTTATAAGTTGGTAATTATGTGGGCAATAAACCCTTAAAAGGGCTCCCTCTGATTCCCACTCTAACTAGACCATTTGTCGGGTCAAACTTGTTATTAAAAAGTCAACAGGATGCTTAATTTCAAATTGATGCATAATTAGCAATGTAGAACCCATACAACCTGTTTGATCATTATTATAACTTAGTAATTAATGTAAGAACATGTCTAAACATGTTCAACCCGACAATTTTCAGTAGAGACCCGGTTCGGAACCGAAAGTCGCATAATTTGACTTTTGCTTTGACTTTCAGTTCTGACCCGTTTAAGCATGTTTTAGAAATGCCTTAGAGATTTAATTGGACTAGGTTACATGCTAGTATAACCCTCTGTGATTATACACCTTGGTTCAATCGTTATCCAATTAATATGCATGATTCCGTTAATTGCTCATATGTTGACCATTATGCCCTTTTCACCGTAAAACGTGATTTTTGAAAATGTAAAAGAATAGAAACCTTAGTTACTGATATATAAACTTGTACCCAAAATTTGACATCAGTTTGAGGTGTAGATTGAGAGTTATGCTCATTAGCATAATTAGAAAGCTTTTTAGCGATTTAACGGCGTAATTAGCATATAGCCTACTTAAACCTACTTTTTGATATCAAACTTTTTACCCACTGATGTAATATATTATTTTGGGATTTTTGAAGATTTTTAATTAATTTTAGGCTGAGCATAACTTAGAGTCATAAGCTTAATTCGGTAATTGTCGGTTTTGCCCTTTTGGGCTATAAAATGAGTTTTACATATCTTTTTGACCCCAAACCTTTTGCTACTGATTTTAAATGATAAATAAATTATTTGAAGCTTTCTGGAATAATAAAAATATCAGCTTTCTATATAGAACCCGGAAACGGCTTCTAATCGCCTTTTTAAGCGTTTTTAACGCATAGTATGTACTAAAACTATTTTAAACATACAAGGGTTGATACCTACTGATATTTTAGGTAAATTATAATATTTTAATAGTAAGCAAAAGTTGTTTAACTCAGACTTCAGTTTTGAGCTTTTCGGCTTATGTGAAATTACCAAAATGCCCCTACGGTGCATAGTTTGGTTATAATTGATAAGTTTCACATATATGCAATACCCTACTGTTATAACTTATCAAATTAAGTATTTTTACTAATGATATCAGACCTGTAACTCAGGTTAATACTTAAACTCTTTTATAACCTTGTAAATGACCAAATTACCCCTACGGGGCATAGTTTGTGTTTAAATTCATTCGGGCATAATAAAAGATATCTTACTGATGTCACAACATATTTGAGGCATATTAACTTAGGAAACCTGTATATGGCTCTTATGGTTACCCGTTACGCCTCTTGCGCGTTCGGTTCAGCTTATGTAACTAGTTTGCATAAATTAGCCGAAACGGGTCAAACCTTATCGTTTTTATCTCAAAATCCAGAATGTGTTTTGATTACCCATATAAGACAAGTCTTTAAACTTTTCGGGTCTAAAATCACATTCTATTCCGGTCTTCGCTTAATCGTGCGTAAGAAACCGTATCGTTCCTTAAAACTAATCGGTCTAAGCTTAAGCTTAACTAAAGACCGTTAGGATTCTAATAGGTTATTATAAACCTTTGTTCCAGAATAGGAGAACCGGTAAAAGCTACCCGCATTTGCTAATTGTGAATTATACGTGCAAAGGTAAATACTTTTAACTTATTTTCCCTATACGGGCTTGGGGTACGGTATATAAAATACCGCTTGGTCGGGCATTAAATCTTCCATCGTATGGTGGTTAATTGATATTGATCGGCCTGTTTAAATTGTTTTGTTTGCTTAAAGCCTTTGGGAGGTTAATGACCATGTCCCAGATATCCTTGGCATCATTTTACGAAATGGCCACGACCTAAGCGCGGGGTGTAGGCGTACACCCGTCAGTGCCAAAATAAATAATGTGGTGTGTCTATTGATCTTTAACCCGGCACGATCCGGGCTACTGAACGCATAAGGAACATGTAATTCTTTTACGAGATTATATATTTAAATAATTATCCCAAGTTATAAAATGTTTGTGCCATGTGCATCCAAATCAATTTTTAATCATTTTAAAAATGAATCGGTTAATTGTATTTACCAGTGTAAACTAACGTATTTTCCCAAAAAGATTAAGTGCAGGTACTACTCGTAATAGGCTGGATTTCTCCTTAGCATCAAAAGAGTCTCGCAAGCTTAAGATGCCTAAAGTCTGTTGAACTACTGTTTCCTATTTATATTTTTATCCACCTGTGGATTAATTTCAACTGTCGTGATACTTGATATTACAAATTTTTTTCGGTTGAAATATATCTTTCATTTGCTTCCGCTGTGCATTTAAATATTGTGTTGTTTGACTGTAATGTTGCCAACCACGTCACGATACTCCCCCACTGGGCCCACCGGTCAAACGTGGAAATATCGGGGTGTGACAGGTTGGTATCAGAGCCAACGCTGAGTGAATTAAACACTAGCCTTTTGTGTTTAATCTTAGTTACACAATTGCACATTCCAAAATTTTCGAGTCTAGACAAAGAACATAGGAACAATCCAAATTTTGTTTCAAATTATATTTTTAACTTCGACTTTTATTTTATATATTCTTGTTGTTATCTTGTGCTATATTGACAGGACTAAATATGCAGCCAAGATTTTTCAGACAAAGAGGACGAGGCAAGGGGCCAATCACCGCCCCCAAAGATCACGAAGCCGGGCCTTCGCACAGGCGAGCTCCTTCTGTCCTTGCGAGTGCTGATCCTCGAGAGAACCGGAGGACCAATGTGGAGCCCGCTAGACGGTCTGTTTCACATAGTTCAACGCCTCATTTTCGTAACTCCTATGGGCCACAGTCAGAAAACGAGTCCGACAACCCACAACCTTCCTATATACCTCTTCAGCGATCCCTTTCGCACAATTCTTTTGGTAACCCCACTCCCGTCTTTCAAGACCGGTTTAACCCGGCAAATTACATACAAGAACCAGTGGGTTTTAACCAATTGGGGCCCGAGGATCATTTCTCCGGCGATCATGCAGAAGACATGGACGAGGACACGGATCCCGTCGAGCCTGCAACCGGGACCCCCAACCATCCTATCGAGGTCTCAGATGGTTCGTCTTTTCATGGATCACCCTACCGTGGTCCAGAAAGTTACCAGGCACGGTTTAACCAGTTTGAGTGGTATTTTACACCCTCGCATCATTCGTCGCCTCACCAGCAGCAGTAGCAACAGGATCCCTCTGGGGATTCACGTTTCGTGGCTGTCACGCCACCGCCTCCTCCGCCGCCAGTTCATCAAGCACCTCCAGAACCTCCAAGGCGTAGGAGAACCGGCACATGTATGTCTGGGCGAGCAGGGGATTTCCACTTTAGCACCCCTCGACACTCAAGTGGCAGTCATTATCCGCCACTACAGGAAGACCCGCAGATGGGTGGACCTTCAAACCCAGTTGTACCGCAGCCACCACCGATGGGTTTTGATAACCCAATTCCTGCCTACACTGGTTCAATGGCATATAACCCGTTTGAGCAGCCGGCTCACACCAACTATAATTACGCTGAAGCCGACCCATACTTGGTAGCGGCCAATTACAACGCCCTTCACCCGGAAGGACCGTATGGAGCTCCTTGGGGAGTAGGGTACCCAACTCATGGGTACCAGATACCTGCTAGACCTATAATTCGGCAACAATCGCAGCCGCCACGGTTTTCTCCCCCAGAACGGGAAGAAATTCTTCAAAGATTGGACCAAGTCGAGCGAGACTTTCACAGAGATCGCAGGGAGCGACAAAGTTTCTTCCAGGGATTAACAAGTTTAATAAAAGGGAAGAGCAAGAAGGACCATTGAATCCTTCAATTTTTTATTGTAGTTTCCTTGTTTCAGTTAAGCCCCTGCGTGGGCCTGTTTTGCTGTTTTGACCCTGCGTGGGTATGGTTGTCTTTTGAGCCCCTGCGTGGGCCTATCTATCTGTTAACCCCTACGAGGGTATGTTGTTTATTTAAGTCCCTGCATGGACTAGTATTTCAGTGTGACCCCTACGTGGGTAAGTGTTCTGTTAAAAAGACTCGTTTAGGGCAGTGTGTACTTTTTATGATTATTGGAATGCTAAGTTTATAAATTTCATTTTGCCATTATATGCATAAATATTATATATGAAATAAATAAATCAAAATCATTCCTTTTTAATAATAATCTGCCTATTAAATATTGAATAAGAATCTTAAGAGTGAAACCTAGCCTGAGTGTCATTGTAAAGACCTGGCCAATATGGTAAGACCTGTTTAAAAGATTCGGATCCCTGTTAACATCTAAGAATATGTTAACACTCCTGGCAGACGTGATTCGTTAAAATCACACACGTCATTCTTAAATAAGGATTCTTCAAAAGATTCCTGACCCAACTTAATGATCTATGAATCATGGGTTAAGGTCATCAATTTAGATGATCATATTTTGACCATACATTGGTAATATAGTGCCTACGGGCCTTGCTCATTTCTACATGAGCCAAAAGACAGTGGTAGCTATGACTCCCTGTCCGAAAAAGGTAAAGAACTATGTTCAAACCTTAAAGCCTTGATTCTCTGAAATCATAGCTTATAATTTAAAAATGTCCTTGTGACTAGGCCTGTTGTGCCACTAATAAAACTGTTATTGTTTTTATAATTAGGATAAATTATAATAAAAATCCTAAATAAATATGATTAACAAATTAACCAAATATGGCTTGTGTTACCATGGTTAATGAATTGCCATAAAAGACAATTCTATGATAAACTCCCAAATAAACTATTGTCATTGTCTTATGCAACAGTTCAAATTAAAATGGTTGACTCGGATGAAATTAATAGTCACCCAAAGGAGAATAATGATAACGCCCGAATTAATATAACGGGTGCTGAACTGAAAGCGTTAGTAGACGACGCTGTTACAAAGGCCTTAGAGCGACAGTATGAAGAATATAGTGGGACTCGAAGTAGAACCCTATCTACACCGCATTCAAAGCCACCCTCCAAGAAGGATGAACCCAGAAAAGAAGATGACGATCGTCACTCTTCAAATCATCGAAGTGATCCATCTTAGAAGATAATGTTGAATCAAGGACCCCGCGATAAGGGTTGCTCCTACAAATACTTTGTTTCATGTAAACCCAGGGATTTCACTAGGGAAAAAGGGGCCATAGTCTGTATGACATGGCTGGATGAGATGGATACTGTGGTTGATATCAGCGGATGCGCTGAGAAGGATGTGGTAAAGTTTATGTCTCAATCGTTTAAAGGTGAGGCCTTAGCCTGGTGGAGATCGTTGATTCAAGCTACCGGGAAGATCCCATTGTACAACATGACATGGGAGCAATTTGTTGCCCTCATCAGGGAGAACTACTGTCCTCAACATGAGGTAGAAAAGATTGAGTCTGATTTCTTATCCTTGGTTATGAAGAACCTGGATTGCCAAGCTTACCTTACGAGCTTTAATACCTTGTCAAGATTGGTTCCGTATCTGGTGACCCCGGAACCCAAAAGAATAGCTCGTTTCATTGGGGGTTTAGCCCCAGAGATTAAGGCAAGCGTGAAGGCCTCTCGGCCAACTACTTTTAGATCGGTAACTGATATATCCTTGTCCCTCACACTGGACGCGGTCCGACAGAGATCGCTGAGGAACACGGATGCCGAGAAGAGGAAACGTGAAGATGAAAATTCTCGAAGGTCAAACAAGAAGCATCGAGGAAACAATGACCACAAGAAAGGGTCTGAGTCTAGAAAGGATGGGCATCAGTCTGGAGAAAAGCCCAAGTGTAAGATCTGCAAGAGACAACACTTCGGGAAGTGCAGGTATGAATCGAACTCGCAGACCCAATCGAGAACTTTTGCATGTGGGATATGCAAGTCCAAGGATCACAAGACCTTGGATTGCAAGAAGCTGAAGGACGCAACGTGTTACCGTTGCAATGAAAAGGGGCACATTAAGACCGACTGCCCAAAATATGCAAAGAAAGACGATGAAGGAAAGAAGACCAATGCTAGAGTCTTCAGGATGGATGCGAAAGAAGCTGTGCAGGACGATAACGTGATCACAGGTACTTTCCTCATAAATGATGTCTATGCAAGAGTGCTTTTTGATTCAGGCGCTGATAAATCGTTTGTAGATAATAAGTTTTGCAAATTACTGAATTTACCTGTTAAAACCTTAAGTGTGAAGTATGAGGTGGAATTAGCAGATGGCACCATAGAAACCGTCTCAACTGTGTTAGATGGATGTGTTATATCCATTAAGAACCACTCTTTTCCTTTGACCCTACTTCCCTTTAAGTTAGCCGGTTTTGACATAGTCTTGGGTATGGACTGGTTATCTCATAACCAGGCCCAAATTGTCTGCAACAAGAAGCAAGTGGTGATTAAGACTCCGTCTGGTGAATCACTTACCGTTCGGGGAGATACCCAGTATGGACTGCCTGAGCAAGTGACTATGCTCAAGGCCTCTAAGTGTTTAAAGAAGGGTTGTGTCATCTACATGGCACAAGTGACTATCGATGAGCCGAAGCCTAAGATTGAGGAGATTCCTATCATTTCTGAATACCCGGAAGTTTTTCCTGAAGAACTACCTGGTTTACCACCAGATAGACTAGTCGAATTCAGAATTGACATCATCCCTGGGGCAGCACCTGTTGCTAGAGCACCTTATAGGTTGGCACCAACAGAGATGAAGGAATTGAGGATGCAGCTAGATGAATTGCTAGCCAAAGGTTTCATTAGACCTAGTTCGTCTCCTTGGGGAGCACCAATCTTATTTGTCAAGAAGAAGGATGGATCGATGCGCCTGTGCATCGACTACCGTGAGCTTAATAAGGTCAATATCAAGAATAGGTACCCATTGCCCAGAATCAACGATCTTTTCGATCAGCTTCAAGGGACAAGTTACTTCTCTAAGATCGATCTGAGGTCAGGCTATCATCAATTGAAGGTTAAAGATGAAGATGTACACAAGACTGCATTTAGGACTCGTTATGGTCATTACGAGTTCCTAGTGATGTCTTTTGGGCTCACAAATGCACCTGCCGCATTCATGGATCTCATGAATCGCGTCTGCAAGCCCTACTTGGACAAATTTGTCATCGTGTTCATAGACGACATCCTCATCTACTCGAAGAACAAGGCTAATCATGAGAAGCATCTTCGATGTATTCTTTCATTACTTCAGCAGGAGAAGCTCTATGCCAAATTCTCTAAATGTGAATTCTGGCTTCGTGAAGTCCAATTTCTTGGACATGTGGTTAGCGAACGCGGAATCCAATTGGACCCCGCTAAGGTTGAAGCTGTCATGGATTGGCAAGAGCCAAAGACGCCCACAGAAATTCGCAGTTTCTTGGGATTGGCAGGATACTACAGACGCTTCATTGAAAACTTCTCAAGGATTGCTGCGCTCCTAACTTCGTTAACACGCAAGAAGGTTAAGTTTGTTTGGGGCCCTAAGCAGCAGGAATCCTTTGACATTCTCAAGCAGAAGTTGAGCAACGCTCCTGTGCTTACATTACCTGAAGGTACCGAAGAATTCGTGGTTTACTGCGATGCATTACACACCGGGATGGGATGTGTGCTAATGCAGAGACGCAAAGTTATTGCCTATGCTTCACGACAGTTAAAAGTACATGAAAAGAATTACACCACCCATGACTTGGAGTTGGGTGCCGTTGTATTTGCACTGAAGCTATGGAGGCACTATTTATATGGTGTCAAGTGTGTGATCTATTCTGATCACAAGAGCCTCCAGCACCTGTTTAACCAAAAGGATTTAAACATGAGGCAACGACGATGGATGGAGACGTTGAATGATTATGATTGTGAAATCCGATACCATCCAGGCAAGGCAAATTGTAACACCCGTTCTTATAAATCAAGGTTTAACGTATATTTTGCGAAAATGATCATGTAATTAATGATTATATATACATCGGAAATACGGGATTACTAAAAACTTTCACAATTTAATGTGATACAACGTAATGTGGTTTGATTCATCGTTTTAATATAACTGCGAAACTGCATTGCGGAAGCTTTATCTAACGTGTGTTCGGTTCTTGCTTGATGCTTGATCTTTATCCGGGACCCATCGACATTCACCTGTAATCAAAACCAACTAAAAAGTCAGTTTTGATAATTAAATATCTAATATAATGAGGAAATTATGTAAATCCAACATTGATAACTCGACCCAAAAACAATTATGCTTGATTTTGGCCTCCACCGTAACTTACGGTGGACACCGTAAGTTACGGTGGCCATTGAATAAAAGTTCTCCCACCGTAACACAGGTGGTAATCACCGTAACAAGTTCAGCTCCACCGTAACTTACGGTGACACCGTAAGTTACGGTGGTCCCTGTATTCCAGCCTTTTCCATTTGCCGCTTAATGACACGAAAACTTCCGTATCTTTCTAATCGTTAGTCCGTTTGACCTACCGTTTCTTCCTACGTGTTTGTAATTTGATTCTCCATCATATGGAGTTAAAATCCGACATTCGGCTTAACAAAATTTAAGACTTTTAAGTCTTCGGCTTATTACCCTTTATACCAAATTTTGACCCGGTTATGCATTTTATCAAACAACGTATTTATTTGATTCCTATATTTCATACTCTTCTTCAAATAAATGTGATATACCATATTAGGTTCTAAACATAGGTTTATTACACAACTTAGACCCGTTTTCACTAGTATGCTTATTTTGACCCGTTAAGGATATTTTAAGCACTTTTAAGCTCAAATTCGCTTTCATTCTAATCTAGCGTTGTAACCTATATTTCTTATCTAGTACTCTTCCATCACAACTAAATGTGTGTTGGATTTAAAGTAGATATCTATGTGTTCCGAATTATACCCCTTGAAATATCATTTTACGGCAAAGACTCGTATGGAGTTTTTTGGCCCAAGAATTACGTCTTTCACTACCCATACTCGTTCTAAACTTTTATTTAATCATAAGACTCCTTTCCAAACAACCTCTAAGGGTTGTTTGTTCAATTTAGCCTACAAGGGTGTTTTGGTCGATTTTGGTCCTTCTTTTACATTGAAGGACTATCACCAATTATTCGACCAAATTAGCACTTTTATATACATCATAAATATGCGTACCTGGCTCGGATCAACAAATAGACCCGATTTATACCTCGCTTTTATTATCACATTTTCTATGGTGACGGGAGTATCCAAATTGTTAATCGCTCCTGTTTTCACAAGACTTGACAACCGCATTAGTCGATTTTGTCAAATGGTGTTATCACGCCAATTGACCCGTTTGGCCTATATGACCAAGCATCTTCATAAATAGTAAAACATGGTTATTAATTACCAATTTGCCCATCCGACCCATTTCGGGTTTTTTTACCACTAGACCCCTTTTAACTACAATTTACTGTTGGGATTGAACCCTATCAGAGGAACAGATAATGTAAAGCCAAAACTGGATCAAAGCAGTGGATCCAGAATAAGCAGACGTTTACAGTTGGTTTATGCAAATCTCTCCCCTTGAAAGTGGTTTCATATCTGCAGACCTCCTATCTGCTGATCTTACTAAGTGCTGACCTACAACTGCTGCCCAATGTCAAAGACTGATGGAAGACCAAAGCTCTGCTGACTCAATCTACTGCCTTGAGTCAGGTACTGCTGATCCGGACAAGCACTGCTGGGTTCACAGCAGTGGAAGGATGCAGCAGCTGTTTATGTGTCATTTATGTATTAGATTGTAATAGCAGTAGTTAGTACATCAGTGTTTGTATAGATCAGAGGTTAGAGTTTGTTAGGAGGTTAGATGTCACTTTCATGGTGACGTCAGCTAAGATGCTCAGTGGTTTGTAAGTGCCTATAAATAGTTCAGTACTTTGTACTGTTCTATTAGCTCTTTCACCACATCGTCTTCTTTGCACGAACAAACTACTGAGCTCTGGCTGAGGGGGAGTTTGCATTCTTACATCAATCATTGTAATCGTTGTTGAAACAAATTCAATCATTCGGTTCTTTGTGAAAAGATGTTTGATAAAAGTATTACTCTCGTTTGATTGTATGCAAAGTTTGCTTTCATTTTAAATTCCGATGAACTCTCATCCATTTCCATCTTAATTCCAAACGAAAAATACAATCAAAAAGAAACTCAGATCCAACAATTGGTATCAGAGCTTGGACAGTCAAATTTGATTTAACAATCATTTTGACGTAAAAAGTTCAGCTCATAACAGTTGATACTGATCGTTTGTTCGTCCGTTGAAAAACAGAGCAAGGATTAATCACCATTAAAGTTGATTTCTCAGTGTCTGTAAAACAACAAGAATGACGTCACAATCTCAGGATGATAAAAACAACATCGGCTCACTTTTTAAACCACCTATGCTAAAAAGAAATGAGTACAACATCTGGCAGAGGAGGATGGGTCACATCCTCGCTCAACAAAGCACAGGTTGTTGGAAGTCTGTCACCTTTGGTCCTCATGTTCCTTCAGTGCCAAGCGCTGAAGATGCTAAAAAGTTCGTTCCAAAACCAGTTGAAAATTACACCGAAACCGATTTTCAAAAGATCGAACTAGATGCTAAAGCGTTTAGCATCATAGCATCAGCGCTGCCCAATGAAATATATGCTGGACTGTTACACTGTAACAGTGCCAAAGAATTGTGGGACGCACTTAAGGAACAGTTTGGAGGTACTGAAGAAGTCATAGAAAACAATAGGGAAATCCTGAACCAACAGTATGAAACATTTTGTCATGTTAGAGGTGAATCACTGACTCAACAATTTGAGCGGTTTAGTTGTCACATCAGTGAACTGAGGCTTGTTAATACTACCTTTACAAACTCGACTCAAAACAGCAGGTTCCTCAGGTCACTGCCCGAAAAATGGGACACTATAGCCTTTGTCACCAGAAATTCACCTGAGTTCAAGGATCTGACCTTGACCCAACTCCATGGTCGACTCCTGACCTACGAAAGGGAGTTGAATCAGAAAAGGAAGTTACAAGAGTCAGGAAAAGCCGTTGATGATTATACATTCGGTAATACTGCTCTTGTGGGTCAAGAAGAATCTGGGAGCAGTGGTAAGGACCAGGGTTATGATCACTTCATTGACATAACTGCTGGAGCAAATTTTAACAACCCTGATCCTCACTCTGCAAGTTATGCATTCACTGCTAACGAAAACCAGATGTCAGACAACTTAAGCTTTGAACTAAATGATTTACAACATTTTGATCCCACTGATTTAGAGGAAATGGACATCCTGCACCAACTGGCTTTGCTAAGTGTTAGAACTAGCAAGTTCTACAAAAGAACAGGGAGAAAATTCCCAGGTTTGCATGGGAATCTAAGGGTTGGGTTGGATAAATCGAAAATCAAGTGCTATAAGTGTAATAGGTTGGGACATTTCGCTAGGGAATGTAGGAGTCAAGCCGCTGGTCCCATAATTACTCATCCTAGCTCAAATCCTAGACCTCAAAACCAAAGCACTGTGCACTATACCCAGTATACCCCAGCAGCTCAAGTGAACACTGCTCACTATGCTGCTGCCCCTGTGCCAGTACATTATGTCCAAACTACTGTTCCACAAATCCAATATGTTCAAACCCCTGCTCCACAGGTGCAAGTGCAACCTGTTGCACCTCAAACCACTGCTCCAGCAGCAGCATAACCAGATCAACAAAGTTTTTTCACTCAAGGGTTTGTTGACTGGAGCAGTATGCCTGAAGACCTTAATGATGAAAACTTTGCACTCTATGCTTTTAATGAACCCTCACATGATGAGTTTTGTTTGATGACATTAGAGTCAATACAGGAAGGGATTGAAGCTGAGGAGGAACAGCAGTGCTTTGAAACAGTGGAAGAGGTGACTGAAGCAGTGGTTACTGCTGTGGCTGGTGAAGTACTGATGGGAGAAAGTTCAGGTTCCCTGATTGAACCACTGACAGATCCTTGGTCCGAAGAGGACAAACAAGAAGAGAAGGAAGAAAGGGCTGGTGAAAAGAAGGTGAAAGCTGATATGGATGAAGATCATCAATGTGATTGTGCTATGATGGCAGCTGCCAAGGTATCTCCTCAAGTTCTTGAAAAACTGTGTTCTGACAATTGCATAATTGCTTTTGCAAACATTAAAGAGGTGAATGAAAACCTTCGGGATAAAATCTTAACTGATGAGGTCAAATTTGAAAGCTCTTTAAAAGAACTTAAAAACAAATTGACTGAAAAGGAAAAAGAAATCAGCTGTTTAAAAGAAGAGCAAAGTATAACCAAAACCCAACTTCAAACTATGGTAGAAAAATACCAAGTTTGCAAAAAGGAGTTGGAGTCTGCCCAGATTACGTGTGAAAGATGGGTGGAATCCTGCAAAGGATATGAGGTTATGCTTGAAAAACAGAGAAAAAGCAATGTAAAGTTTGGGGTTGGGTATAGAAAATATGATGATGAAAACACTGCTTTTAAAAACTCTGTTCAAACCACTGATGAAGCTACTGAGCTTATCCCCACAAACATGAATGGCCAAGAAGTGAAAATCACTGACAAACTTGGTAACAAAATCACACTTAACAGACCAATGGGTTCCTCCATTTTCAAGGAGCTTGAAGATCATCAGTTTAAACCGAAATGGTCTGATGAGTGTGATATTCTTGAAAATTTCAAGCCAATGGACTTTACATCAATTGATGGTGCTAAAGCTCCAAAAGCTAAAGTCATACCTCTCAAAGATATCCCAGCAGTGGTTAAAACCTCTGCTGCAAAGGAATCTGAAAAGAGAAAGAAGAGAGAAAAAATTGATAACTTGTTCTGTGAATTCTGTGAGAAAAGGAATCATCTAACAAAAGATTGTTTCCACTTAAAAGCTTATGATCTAAACAAAACAAGTGTCATTGTTTCAGCAGAAAGCTGCATTGTCTGTGGTAAAACAAACCACAAAACTCAAGCATGTGTGTACCTCAAAAACTTTGATGTGAAAAAGAATGAGTACATTGCTAAAACATCCTTGAGTCCATCATCATCATCAACATCTGTCAAATTCACCAAGAAACAACCACTGTTCGTGCCAGTTCAAACAGCTGTTACAAAACAGCTGAACCAAACATCTGTCAAAAGAGATGTTCAGGTTACTGATGCACCCCCTGCCAATCAGTTCAGAAAAGGCAAGGAAAAACAGTCTTACCAAAGGATTCCACACGTTTATGAGACCTACAAAAGGCCCTCTAAACCCAAAGTGAATAGGCATCCTTTTGGTTACCAGCAGATGATTGGTCAAGATCCACAACAGTGGTTAGAGAAACACTGTCCTAAAACAGTTCAAACCTCTGACCTAACCACTGTCCATCATTCTGCATCCATCCCAGACACTGTTGAGACCCCATCCAAAGCCCTGCTGGCTTTGGAGACCTTAATGAACTAATCCTTTTACTTCATGTGCAGGGAGCTTCTGCATGCTTTGATAGTCTTTGGTATGTAGATAGTGGAGGCTCCAGGCACATGACAGGATGTAAAGCCCTCCTCAAAGACTTTAAAATCCATGGAGGGGGTGATATATCCTTTGGGAATAATAGTAAAGGGAAAGTTCTGGGGTCTGGTACAGTGCAAACTGGAAATGTAAAATTTGAAAATGTCAATCTAATAGACAATCTAAAATTCAACCTTCTGAGTGTGTCCCAAATGAGTGACAAGGGATTTGGGTCATTCTTCACAAAAGACTGTTGTAGGATTGTTGGACCAGAAATGGTCAAAAAGATTGAAGCAATAATCAAAACTGGTCAAACTAAACTTGTTGCTCAAAGAAGTGGCAATGTTTATGTTGTTGACATGTCAAAAGAGTGTCCCAGAGCTGATGCCTGTCTGTTCTCAGCTGCCTCTAACAAAGAGACAGAACTTTGGCACAGAAGGCTGGGACACACAAATCTTAAGACTATCACAGAAATTTCAAAAAATGGTTTGGTGAGAGGCCTACCACAAAAATTGTTTTCATGTCCTGAACATTGCATTTCCTGTTTAAAAGGAAAACAGCATAAAAGTTCTTATAAGTCCATTGAAGAGTCCAAAACAACCCAGTGTCTGCAAATGCTACACATGGATTTATTTGGCCCAGTTCAAGTCATGAGCCTTAAAAAGAAAAGATATTGTTTGGTTATTGTTGATGACTTTTCTAGGTTCACATGGACTTTCTTCTTGCACTCAAAAGATGAAACTGCAGGCATTTTGCAAGACTTTGTAATACAGGTTGAAAAGCAATTTGACCTTCCAGTAAAAAGCTTCAGGAGTGACAATGGCACAGAATTCAAAAATAGGGAGTTGGATGCCTTCTGTGTGAAGAAAGGGATTGTAAGGCAGTACAGCATCCCAAGAACACCAGAGCAGAATGGGGTTGTTGAAAGGAAGAACAGAACTCTGATTGAGGCTGCCAGAACCATGCTTGCAGATTCAGGTTTGCCTTTAACTTTCTGGGCAGAGGCAGTAAATACTGCTTGCTATGTTCAGAACAGAGTTTTAATAAACCCCAGGCACAAAAAGACTGCCTATGAAATTCTGTATAAAATTAAACCACTGATCTCATATTTCAAAGTGTTTGGCTGTCCATGCTTTATTTTGAATTTAAAAGATTCCATTTCAAAATTTGCAGCCAAAATTGATTGTGGTTATCATCTGGGATACTCAACCACTGCCAAGGCCTACAAAGTGTTTAATACACGGACCAAGGCAGTGGAGGAGACTTTGAATGTTAAGTTCAATGAACTTTCGTCAATGAAAATCCCAGCAAATCCTGCAGATCTGTTTGATCTTGAAAAATTCACTTTTGAAAATACTGCTGTCAAGACTAACAGTGCAGGTCCATCAGAGGATACAACACCAGACTATGGGTATGAAATCATCATACCTCAAAGGTCTGCCACAAATGGAAAAGCATCAGCTGTTCAAAACAGTTGTCAAAGCTCAACCACTGCTACCTCAACAGTTGTTGACCAAAGTAGCCCATCAACCACTGCCTCCACATCCTCAAACACTGCTGACAAAAGTCCTCAAATAGTGGATAAAAGTCAGCAGTTGTCCACTTCATTACCTCCTATACCACCACCTTTTGAAGCCACTGCTGGATCATCAAAGTCCCCAGCAGTGGTTAGCTCAGATGATACACATTTGCAGCCTTCACCAACCAATGCCATCATACCATACCAAGGAGATTTAATCTTCTTGAGATCTCATCCACCTGATCAAATCATTGGCAACATAAATGAAGGGGTGCTCACAAGAAGCCAAACCCAAAACATTTGTCTTTTTGCTGGTTTTCTATCACTCCATCAGCCAGTCAAGTACCAAGAGGCACTGAAAGACAACAGCTGGGTAGAAGCCATGCAAGAGGAGCTCCAACAGTTTAAAAGACAACAAGTATGGGAGCTTGTACCACTGCCAGAAGAGGTTAGTCCCATTGGCACAAAGTGGGTCTTCAAGAACAAAACTGATGAAAGGGGTATTGTTGTCAAGAATAAAGCCAGGCTTGTGGTTCAAGGTTACAGACAGGAAGAGGGGATTGATTATGATGAAACATTTGCCCCTGTTGCAAGATTAGAAGCAATTAGATTGTTCCTGGCCTTTG
Source organism: Helianthus tuberosus (assembly GCA_030545235.1). Taxonomy (NCBI): domain Eukaryota; kingdom Viridiplantae; phylum Streptophyta; class Magnoliopsida; order Asterales; family Asteraceae; genus Helianthus; species Helianthus tuberosus. Next base: position 212,097,253 of record CM060423.1, read on the forward strand.
CTGTCAACCACAATATGAAGGTGTTTCAAATGGATATCAAAAGTGCTTTCCTCTATGGTACAATTCAAGAAGAGGTGTATGTTTGTCAACCTCCAGGTTTTGAGGATCCATTTTATCCAGATCATGTCTACAGGTTAAACAAAGCCTTGTATGGCTTGAAACAAGCACCAAGGGCCTGGTATGAAACTCTTTCCAACTTCCTACTCTCAAATGGTTTCAAAAGAGGTACCATTGATAAAACACTGTTTTTAAAATGGAGAGGGAAGGACTTAATGATTGTCCAGATTTATGTGGATGACATTATTTTTGGAAGCACATGTAACTCAATGTGTGAAGAGTTTAGAGAACTCATGACAGCTGAGTTTGAAATGAGTGCAATGGGTGAGCTGCAATGCTTTCTTGGTCTCCAAGTACAGCAAATGCAAAATGGAACTTTCATTCATCAAAGCAAATATGCTAAAGAACTTTTAACCAAATTTGATATGAATGATTGTAAACCATGCAGTACACCCATGGCAACAAATAAGCTGGTCATGTCTGATGAAAAAGATGAGCTGATTGACCAAACACTTTATAGAAGCATGATTGGGTCTTTATTGTACCTAACTGCATCTAGACCAGACATCATGTTTGCAACATGTGTTTGTGCAAGAAGTCAATCAGCTCCCAGAAAATCAAATCTCATTGCTGTAAAAAGGATCTTCAGATACATAAAAGGTGCTCCCACACTTGGTATCTGGTATCCAGCTAATGGGAAGATCAAGCTTTCAGGTTTCTCAGACAGTGACTTTGCTGGATGTCACACCACAAGGAAGTCCACATCAGGAGGGTGCCAGTTTCTAGGTGACTGCTTAGTTTCTTGGCAAAGCAAAAAGCAAGCAGCTGTTTCGACATCCACTGCTGAAGCTGAATACATTGCTGCTGCAAGCTGTACAGCCCAACTCCTGTGGCTTCAAAATCAGTTGCTGGATTTTGGTATCACTGCCTTAAAGACACCACTCATGTTGGACAGTCAGGCAGCAGAAAATATCATCAAAAATCCAGTTTCCCACTCAACCACCAAACATATTGACATCAGACATCACTTTGTGAGGGACTGCTATGAAAAAGGTTTGATTTCTCTGCATCATGTCCCAACTAAAGACCAGCTGGCTGATGTGCTCACAAAAGCACTTGATACAGCCACTTTTGAAAGTTTGGTCTCTAGGATTGGGATGCTGAACATGGAATAACAAGCAACATCTTGTTGTTCTATGAATAAAAGCAACAAAATGTTTTCAGAAAATCAAAACTCCATCCTTAAAAATAGTTAAAAAATGAAATTTTTTCATTATGTCCTTAAAAGTCTGCCATTAACCACTGATTGTTCAAAAGTCTGCTATACTTCAAAAGTCTGTCCACTGCTGAAAGTCATCCCCTGCTCTCTCATTATTTTGATAAACTCTGTTGTTCAAAAGCAGTGTCTTATCCACTGATATGCTATCCACTGATAGTAAAAATCATCCACTGCTTTCATACCACTGCCTTCATCAGTCACTTTCAACAAAAGTACTGTCCTTCACTTTCAACAGGGGTTGTCACGTGGGCAGTACATATTGGTCAGACCTTTTGTAACGGCTGCCACCTCAGCATTCACTTTCTTCCCTATAAAATCCCCCACTCACCACCAAAACAGGGTTTTACTGTCGAATTGAATTCTTAAAAATTCTCTTCTCAAAACAGTTTTTCATCTCATCTTCCACAAATTTCTTCGATCAATCATCCTCAAAATGACTAAATCAAAGAAATCTGCAAAACCCTCATCCAAATCATCATCAAAAACAGCCTCTCAAAAGGCAATCTCCACTGAAATTCCACATAAACCATCTCACAATCTCCTGGGTCTCCTTACAAAACCCAGTTCCACAAAGGAATTCGATTCCATCATTGATATCATCACCGCCTCAAAGTACAAAACTTTGTTGACAGCGGATGCACCAATTTACTTGGCAACCCAAAGGGAGTTTTGGAAGAATGCAATCCTTGAAACACAAGGAGAAGCTGTAATAGCCATTAACTCTACTTTAAAGGGAAAAGAAGTCAAGATTACACCACAAACAATTTCAGAGGTCTTTCAACTCGACGATCAAGAAGGTAAAATTACTTTCCCTAAAAACGAGTTAAAAAATGATTTTCTGGAACGGGGGTACAATGCAGAGGTCAAAAAGGACACCTTAGAAAAGGGTTACTTTCCTCCTGCAACAAGATTTTTATTTCACACCCTCTTAAAATGTGTTTCAAACAAAACCACTTCTTTCAATGAGATACCATTAAAAATTCAAAAACTGGGATTTGCAATTCTTCAAGATGAAAATTTTAACTACTCCCATGTAATTTTTAATGATTTGGTTAACAATGTTGAAACAAAGGCATTCCTACTTTTTCCAAGATTTTTAAGTTATTATTTTGAAATGAAACTTGGGAAGAAGGATGCTGCTGCAATAAAACAAGGTGATTCCATTCAAACAAATTGCTTAACTGCTGAAACTTTTACAAGAATGTCCACACCTTGCAAAACACAAGCAGAGGTGCCTGAGCAGATTTTAGCAGTTACAACTGCTCCTCAGGTATCTGCTGCTGAGCCCACTGCTCAAGGTGATCAGAGCAGCAGCACAACTGCTTTGAAACCCACACCTAAAATCACCAAAAAGCCCACAAAAAGAAAAACACAAAAACCCCCCCAAAACCATCAAAAAGGCATCTCTGGAGGATGAGATACCAGAGCTTCTGCCAGTGACAACACAAAAGTCACAAGAAACCACTGCTGCTACTTCCTCACAGCAGTTGGTACAAATATCTCAACCCATAACCAAAACTCCTCCTGCTTCTTCACAAAAAGAACAGGTTGTACAAATAGGGTCTCCACATCATGATGCTCTGGAAACACTCGTTTCTATCATCCACAGTCCAATGCCCGGGACACATCCTATTTCTACACCAACCATCACATCCACATTTCCCTCACCAATAAGACCACTGTTGGATGCAATTGATTTGAACCAGGCATTATCCAGTCCTTCTCAATCACCTATTAATGAGAATATACCTCAACAAATGACTGGGTCTGATGTATCAATCTTTGCTAACCCACCAACACAACCTGAGGAGGTTACACCCCTTGAGTTACCAGTAACTCTTGGTGGTAATCCAAGTGAAGCAGCCACTACAACTGTTACACCCACTGGGTTACATTTGGACAGTGGTTACATTCATAAGACTTCCTTGGAGGCAATTCCTTTTATAGCACCTCTGCCAACCACCAGTGGATTTATTTATCCTACTGGCAACATCAAAAGGTTGTCAAGTGTTGAAGGAAGAAGACCCCAGTACCAAGAAAAAGGGGCATCAGTGGTTAATGTTTGGAGGATATTCCCTACATCTACCACTGATAAAACCACTGCTAGTGGGAAATCAGATGATCCCATTAACTTGGGTGATGGTTTAAAGTACCAGAAATTGACGGATCGTATTGCAAAGCTTGATAACTCTGTTGCAGAACTCAAAGATATGCTACAACAGGTGTTACAAGTTCAGAAGGTACAATCAACTACTGTTCCACCTCAAGCACCTGCTCCACAAAGGACATCTGCTACAAATGAGCTCTGGAATCTATTTCAATCTTTTCTCCAACAACAAGCACAATTAGCAGATCAGCAACATGAAAAACATGTACAACAGCTGAGAAATGCAATGGAGTCAAGATTCAAGAACACTCAGGCTGACTTAAAGGCTCTCAAAACTCAGATCTTACACACCACTGGCACTGCTCCTCCAAACGTACGTTTCATTTATGACCTCCCGGAAGATAATGCCAAAAAGGGGGAGAAAATTAAGGAGTGGAAAAGGAAGGGTATAGAAGATGGTCTTTATCTTGAACCAGAGAATTCAAACATGACCAAAAAGATCCCTTTGCCAGATGGCAGCAAGAAGATTGATGTGACAACAAATGCACTAGCAGAAGCAATTGCAAGTGTGAAGAGAGATAGAGAGGCCAAAAGGAAAGCCAGGGTGGACAGAATGGATCATCCAGATCAGGGTACTTCTGGGTCAAGGGATCATGAAAATCCTGTTGAGGAAAAGAAGAGGCCTACTAGAAAAGTAAGGCAACCCAAATCCATTCCAACCAGACGTTCAAAGTCTGCTCAAAAACCACCGTACAAAACAGCTGATGCAGCAGGAGTTACAAAAACCACTGCTTGCCAAACAGTTGTTCCATCAACACACACCACTTCAACACACACAACATCTACTGCTTTACCATCATCACCACCAAAAACAACACCTGCTGACACACAGCAGAAGACAGCAGATGTTATAACATCTGTTGTTATGACAGCAGTGGTTGAAACACCAGTTGTTTCAACAACTGTTAGTCAATCACAATCCACTGCCACTACATCTACAACCACTGTTCCATTCAAAACATCATCAGTCTCTCCTAAACCAAAAAGGAGAAGGCTAATTTTAAAAGATGATGACACACCTCCATCACCAACATCTTCAAAATCTTTAGCTCTTGTCACAATACCAAAACCTGTTCCTCTCTCTTCAGTTCAAATGTACAAGCCCTTACCTCCTGCAGGTGTTCAATTTCCTCTTGAACTAGCAGCTGTTAGAGATGAAATAAAATCCTTTTACTATGAGGATGACCCTGCCAAAAGGAGTTTGCCATCAATAAAGGGATATCCCTGGCCTAAAAATGTTGATGAATACCTGGAAATCAAGGCCAAGCAAGCAGAGGATATCTCAAAGAAAAACACACAAGGGAAATCTGATAAAGAAATTGCACAGAGAAGTCAATATTTGCTCACACAAGTCAGATCCCTAGAGCAATTTGCAAAAAATGTTAGTCAACAAATTTCTGAAAGAGCATCTGAATCTCTGAAGGAAGACTACATTGAAAGCATCATGGCTCACAAGAAGTACAGAGGAGAGAGATACATGTACAAAGAGTGGACTATTCCTGAACTTGAAAATGAAGCAGCAAGAATTCAAGACATGATAAAAAGGAATGTCACTCACACTCCTCCTAACTGGGCAGAGTTTAGAAAGAATGTACTTGATAAACAGGAAGAGCTGAAGAGAATGAAAGAGGAACTGGTAGCAGCTGATTATGGGAACAAAAGACAAGTTGCTAAATGGAAAGAAGATGTTGTCAGGGCTACTTACAAAAAGTTGGAACAATTAAGAAAGAAAGATCCTTCAGTTCCTCAAAAGCCTGACTATTCCAAAGCAGCGGTTTCAAAAAGACCACCAAAGCTGCAAGTCAAAAGAACCACTGCTCCAGCTGGTGCTGCCATCTACAAAAGAAGGAGCAAAAACCAGTTTAGCATGGAAACAATTCAAGATCTTTTAGCCGGAGATGCCATTGTAAAAGCTGGCACACAAGTAATGATAAAGGAAGATCTTGAATTGGAACAATCTGCAACCGCTGCTCAGCCAGCTTTGATCAGGCCAGCCTCTCCAAATACTTCTGCAAATAAACATCTCCCAAGAAACCCTCCAGGCTCAAAAATACAAAAGTGGGAAACTGACAAACAGACCTGCGTATTGACTTTGCTCAGGTCTGGTGGAGGAGTGGAGAAAATATCAAGGGAACAAGCTCTTGGCCTGAGTCTTGAAGATTTGCAGGATCTCCTTGATCTTCCACTCAGCAGGGATGATGAAGATACAGATGCCCTAGACTTTGAATTACAATTTAAAGGTCAGATAAGGGAGCTGTTGTTGAGGCAATAAAGATTTCCACAAATAATGAAGAGTTTTGGCATTATCTGTTCCAGGGGGAGATTGTTGGGATTGAACCCTATCAGAGGAACAGATAATGTAAAGCCAAAACTGGATCAAAGCAGTGGATCCAGAATAAGCAGACGTTTACAGTTGGTTTATGCAAATCTCTCCCCTTGAAAGTGGTTTCATATCTGCAGACCTCCTATCTGCTGATCTTACTAAGTGCTGACCTACAACTGCTGCCCAATGTCAAAGACTGATGGAAGACCAAAGCTCTGCTGACTCAATCTACTGCCTTGAGTCAGGTACTGCTGATCCGGACAAGCACTGCTGGGTTCACAGCAGTGGAAGGATGCAGCAGCTGTTTATGTGTCATTTATGTATTAGATTGTAATAGCAGTAGTTAGTACATCAGTGTTTGTATAGATCAGAGGTTAGAGTTTGTTAGGAGGTTAGATGTCACTTTCATGGTGACGTCAGCTAAGATGCTCAGAGGTTTGTAAGTGCCTATAAATAGTTCAGTACTTTGTACTGTTCTATTAGCTCTTTCACCACATCGTCTTCTTTGCACGAACAAACTACTGAGCTCTGGCTGAGGGGGAGTTTGCATTCTTACATCAATCATTGTAATCGTTGTTGAAACAAATTCAATCATTCGGTTCTTTGTGAAAAGATGTTTGATAAAAGTATTACTCTCGTTTGATTGTATGCAAAGTTTGCTTTCATTTTAAATTCCGCTGCACTCTCATCCATTTCCATCTTAATTCCAAACGAAAAATACAATCAAAAAGAAACTCAGATCCAACATTTACTTTAGTCGGTACTTGACTAAATTTCCATCTCTACTTATTTTCTCGTTATTAGTTGCACTTTAAAGTGATCTTAACGAAAAGTCATGATTCGAACCTAATCCTTTCTTGTATTCATTGCTTATAAAATAAACACATATACTACAAATGGGTGTAAGTTTTACTTACCTCGCATCCGAACTACGCTTTTCCTTTCCTTCTTGATTTGTTTGACCCGCTCCCTCATCAAGCTTCCACCTAGCTTGTTATGCGTCAAACTATCATCATTCGTTTCCAAGGTGGTTAGTTTAATCATAATTTAATACGATTATTCCACCTTACTAATTTCATATCAAAAATTACCATCTATCGGATTATAGGTCAGTTTGACTTTTTAAAAGTCAAATGCCCATTAGTATACTAATTGCATATTCGAGTTCTTCAACTAGTTTTAGCATTCTTTAATTACCTGGTAGGCGTTATCTTTAGACCACCGTTTTAACCAAAGTTCTAACCACGTTCATCATATTTAGAACTCTTTTTAATCACATTATGTATAATAGCCAAAACGTCACAATTAGGTGTTTTAACTACAAAAATTCTAGTTTCGAGCCTTCTTTGAGGCATTTCAACAAACACTTTAAGGGCAGAATTTTACATGTTTATTTATCAAGTCTCTAGATTATCTCATAGCCCTAATTTCACATAAATCAACCATCTTACCAAGTTGTTAACTTCTATAATTTCTGAAATCACTTCAAAATTGTCAAATTATACTAGATCAACACTCTATCTCCTAGTGTTCATCAAATTTCACATAAACCATTAATCACCTACAATGATGTTCATAGGTTTCACTACAATTTCACATGATTTCAACTTGTATTTGTCTAGGGTTTGTCCCTAGACACTATAGTGGTTCCTAGATCATCAGAAGACATACATGCAACTATAATTTCAGATTTTCCCAATTACATGAGAAATTCAAGTTGAGAGTTTTTATGAAATTTTACATACCTTGTGATCCTCTTGTGATGAGGATCAGTAATCTATGCTTGATTTTCGATTTTGACTTGGTTTGAGCCCTCAATTTGTGAGTTTTGTGATGAACTAGGTTTTGATAAAGCTTGGGGTCGCACCCCCTGTTCTCTGGTCGATCTCCAGGAGACTCCAATATGGAGTGTTTATGTTTTAATTAAAACATTTTCTAGTTTGCCCATTTTTAGTCCCTTATATTTTGATGTTTTATAAAGAGGGTTAAAATCTTGTTTTCTATTCATTCACTTGATCACACATAATTAACTAGGTTAATTATTCCTAGTTAACTTAGTTGGTTCTAGGGTTATAACCTGTTCCATTCTAAGTCCCGTAAACTCGGGCCTCTCATAACTTTATTCCCTTAAAAACATCTATTCACGTTTTATTGAATATTAGGTTTATTTATTTTAAATCCTAATATTTACCGGGTTACCGTTACTGCTAACGATATTTTACCCGTGTCTTAATAATAACCGGGTTTGATTACCAAACCTGATTTCGGGGTGTTACAAGTCTACCCCCCTTAAAGAGGTTTCGTCCTCGAAACCTTTCTTACATAGTTCATGGAGTTTTAAACTCAATGTATTTGACCTGAGAAATCTCTTAAGCATTACTCATACTTTACCCAGTTGTTAGTATTACCAGAAAATATATGGTAATATCTTTTTGGTTACATAACATCTACGTACCTCATATGACATAATGCAACTTGAAATAACGTAATCTCGTTATTTCCACTAGTTTAATTAACTTAGCGATATACATCGCTTTCATATACTATCGAATTCTTTATGAATCCGTTACTTTGACCCGTTTAAAGGTCTCTAGTGAAATCTTTCACTTTTAGCAACAAATCCTTTTATTTTCAAATTTATTTATTCGGTTCAGTTATACCGAATTTACCGTTTACAAGCGAACCAAATTTCTTAACTTGCATTGCTAACTTTAACCGGTTTCACTAACTAGACTTATTTGTCCAGTTTCTTTTTACCACTTGCCTGATTATAATGTGATTCTTCTTCACAATGTATCACTTGACCGTGATCATGTCACATCATGTTTGATTTATATCAACCTTTCATTTTCGAAAATATCACTTTTCGAATATATTGTCTTGCGCCTATCAGTGTCAAGACTTGTATCTTTCATACTTATTATTTAAATTCCTATCAGAATTTATGTTTGTAAAAACATTATTTCTTACTAAAACCGAAGTTTTAGTTTTAGGATCTTCTCTTTAACTTTTGTCAATTATCCATACCAGGATATTGACAGTCCATAATTTATTCTTATTTGGTTATATCCCAATACCGGGTTCATTATTCTCTTGCATTTAACGCTACTTTTATCTGGCTAGCGCTCATTTGTGCCATTCGGCGTTATATTGTATTCAACATGTTTGACCTATTAATGTGAAATCCATCACTTATAAACAATCAACTTTATTCCTTATTCAACCCATTCGACTTCGAATAGTTGAACATATTCACTCACAATTTCTATATACGAGATTTTATAGTCATAACTCGTAATCCAAGTCCTTTGATTTTTCAACCCGCATTCACGTCTCTTGGTTTACGCATGTGTTTAATTCTTACCCATCAACCGGGTGTTTTACCGAAGTCGTTATTATTGCAACCCTCCCGGTATGCGTTAAGGCCTCGCTTCATTTTTATATTCCGACTTTTGTCTTTAAGTTTGACGTTTTACAAAAACGACCCGTTAAGGGACATATTTGCATTTTCCGAGTTCGAGTGTAAGTACACTCCCTCCCAATGCTTGTCTAAATTATTTTACATGTTTGCGTTTTCTGGGTTCGGGTGTAAGTACACTCCCTCCCAATACTTGTCTAAATCATTTTACATGCTTGTGTTTTCTGGGTTCGAGTGTAAGTACACTCCCTCCCAATACTTGTCTAAATCATTTTTCATGCTTGCGTTTTCTGGGTTCGAGTGTAAGTACACTCCCTCCCAATACTTGTCTAAATCATTTTTTTTTCATGCTTGCGTTTTCTGGGTTCGAGTGTAAGTACACTCCCTCCCAATACTTGTCTAAATCATTTTTCATGCTTCTTTGTCCCTTCACTCGGGCTCATTATCCTGATGTAATACGCTTCCGTCACTCGGTTGTGCGTTTACATTATTATCAAATATTTTGTTTATCTGATTCATTTGGATACTTTTTAATTAGTCCCATTCACTCCGCCCTTACTACTTCGGATGTAAATGTGTCCGCTATAAGAAACTCGTGGTATCATATGCCACTACTTACTTGGCCAGAGTAAGCGATTTAACACATGACATACACGACCTTTTTATAGTTTTCACATCACGCCCTATGTAAGTAACACCTCTATTCAGTTTTCTTGGAAATTATATCCTGTATATGTATTTATGTTCAGGTTTTCCAAGTTTCTAATTTACCTATGCAACGATCATTCTCTACATGTTTGTTGCATATTGCTAATTGTGCGATTATATTTAAAAACACGCACCTGGTAATGCTTGCCCCGACGGGCGTTTCTTGTCATTAACCTTGTTCGCGGTTGTTATGCGATTTAGTCCTTAGTGAGCATGCTCCTATCATCATACTTCCGACCGTTCCTCTATCATATCCTTAATTTGTTCAACTCTTGTCATCTTTAAATGCTAGTGTCCTTCAATCAAGATATTCACAAAAGTTAGTAATATCAACTTCAATAATCGCATGTATTATAATACAAGGCTTTTTCTACTATACGCGTCAACGCGCGTATTTTTGTCAACTATATCAATCATTTAATTGGGGTAACGTGTATTACACGGTAACCCTATGTGTTGTCCACAACACTTTAATACGCTAGACCATTAGCATACATGCACTTACCGGATTTGCGATCAAGCCTCGAACCGAACACTATTATTTGTCAAGAGCATAAGGTTTAAGTCCAAACATGGTTCCTCCCCACCATACTCGAATCTCTTAAACCAAGGCTCTGATACCAACTTGTAACACCCGTTCTTATAAATCAAGGTTTAACGTATATTTTGCGAAAATGATCATGTAATTAATGATTATATATACATCGGAAATACGGGATTACTAAAAACTTTCACAATTTAATGTGATACAACGTAATGTGGTTTGATTCATCGTTTTAATATAACTGCGAACCTGCATTGCGGAAGCTTTATCTAACGTGTGTTCGGTTCTTGCTTGATGCTTGATCTTTATCCGGGACCCATCGACATTCACCTGTAATCAAAACCAACTAAAAAGTCAGTTTTGATAATTAAATATCTAATATAATGAGGAAATTATGTAAATCCAACATTGATAACTCGACCCAAAAACAATTATGCTTGATTTTGGCCTCCACCGTAACTTACGGTGGACACCGTAAGTTACGGTGGCCATTGAATAAAAGTTCTCCCACCGTAACACAGGTGGTAATCACCGTAACAAGTTCAGCTCCACCGTAACTTACGGTGACACCGTAAGTTACGGTGGTCCCTGTATTCCAGCCTTTTCCATTTGCCGCTTAATGACACGAAAACTTCCGTATCTTTCTAATCGTTAGTCCGTTTGACCTACCGTTTCTTCCTACGTGTTTGTAATTTGATTCTCCATCATATGGAGTTAAAATCCGACATTCGGCTTAACAAAATTTAAGACTTTTAAGTCTTCGGCTTATTACCCTTTATACCAAATTTTGACCCGGTTATGCATTTTATCAAACAACGTATTTATTTGATTCCTATATTTCATACTCTTCTTCAAATAAATGTGATATACCATATTAGGTTCTAAACATAGGTTTATTACACAACTTAGACCCGTTTTCACTAGTATGCTTATTTTGACCCGTTAAGGATATTTTAAGCACTTTTAAGCTCAAATTCGCTTTCATTCTAATCTAGCGTTGTAACCTATATTTCTTATCTAGTACTCTTCCATCACAACTAAATGTGTGTTGGATTTAAAGTAGATATCTATGTGTTCCGAATTATACCCCTTGAAATATCATTTTACGGCAAAGACTCGTATGGAGTTTTTTGGCCCAAGAATTACGTCTTTCACTACCCATACTCGTTCTAAACTTTTATTTAATCATAAGACTCCTTTTCCAAACAACCTCTAAGGGTTGTTTGTTCAATTTAGCCTACAAGGGCGTTTTGGTCGATTTTGGTCCTTCTTTTACAATGAAGGACTATCACCAATTATTCGACCAAATTAGCACTTTTATATACATCATAAATATGCGTACCTGGCTCGGATCAACAAATAGACCTGATTTATACCTCGCTTTTATTATCACATTTTCTATGGTGACGGGAGTATCCAAATTGTTAATCGCTCCTGTTTTCACAAGACTTGACAACCGCATTAGTCGATTTTGTCAAATGGTGTTATCACGCCAATTGACCCGTTTGGCCTATATGACCAAGCATCTTCATAAATAGTAAAACATGGTTATTAATTACCAATTTTCCCATCCGACCCATTTCGGGTTTTTTTGCCACTAGACCCCTTTTAACTACAATTTACTTTAGTCGGTACTTGACTAAATTTCCATCTCTACTTATTTTCTCGTTATTAGTTGCACTTTAAAGTGATCTTAACGAAAACTCATGATTCGAACCTAATCCTTTCTTGTATTCATTGCTTATAAAATAAACACATATACTACAAGTGGGTGTAAGTTTTACTTACCTCGCATCCGAACTACGCTTTTCCTTTCCTTCTTGATTTGTTTGACCCGCTCCCTCATCAAGCTTCCACCTAGCTTGTTACGCGTCAAACTATCATCATTCGTTTCCAAGGTGGTTAGTTTAATCATAATTTAATACGATTATTCCACCTTACTAATTTCATATCAAAAATTACCATCTATCGGATTATAGGTCAGTTTGACTTTTTAAAAGTCAAATGCCCATTAGTATACTAATTGCATATTCGAGTTCTTCAACTAGTTTTAGCATTCTTTAATTACCTGGTAGGCGTTATCTTTAGACCACCGTTTTAACCAAAGTTCTAACCACGTTCATCATATTTAGAACTCTTTTTAATCACATTATGTATAATAGCCAAAACGTCACAATTAGGTGTTTTAACTACAAAAATTCTAGTTTCGAGCCTTCTTTGAGGCATTTCAACAAACACTTTAAGGGCAGAATTTTACATGTTTATTTATCAAGTCTCTAGATTATCTCATAGCCCTAATTTCACATAAATCAACCATCTTACCAAGTTGTTAACTTCTATAATTTCTGAAATCACTTCAAAATTGTCAAATTATACTAGATCAACACTCTATCTCCTAGTGTTCATCAAATTTCACATAAACCATTAATCACCTACAATGATGTTCATAGGTTTCACTACAATTTCACATGATTTCAACTTGTATTTGTCTAGGGTTTGTCCCTAGACACTATAGTGGTTCCTATATCATCATAAGACATACATGCAACTATAATTTCAGATTTTCCCAATTACATGAGAAATTCAAGTTGAGAGTTTTTATGAAATTTTACATACCTTGTGATCCTCTTGTGATGAGGATCAGTAATCTATGCTTGATTTTCGATTTTGACTTGGTTTGAGCCCTCAATTTGTGAGTTTTGTGATGAACTAGGTTTTGATAAAGCTTGGGGTCGCACCCCCTGTTCTCTGGTCGATCTCCAGGAGACTCCAATATGGAGTGTTTATGTTTTAATTAAAACATTTTCTAGTTTGCCCATTTTTAGTCCCTCATATTTAGATGTTTTATAAAGAGGGTTAAAATCTTGTTTTCTATTCATTCACTTGATCACACATAATTAACTAGGTTAATTATTCCTAGTTAACTTAGTTGGTTTTAGGGTTATAACCTGTTCCATTCTAAGTCCCGTAAACTCGGGCCTCTCATAACTTTATTCCCTTAAAAACATCTATTCACGTTTTATTGAATATTAGGTTTATTTATTTTAAATCCTAATATTTACCGGGTTACCGTTACTGCTAACGATATTTTACCCGTGTATTAATAATAACGGAGTTTGATTACCAAACCCGATTTCGGGGTGTTACACAAATGTGGTCGCCGATGCCTTGAGTCGGAAGGAAAGGGTGAAACCCATCCGAATCAATGCCAAGAGTATTGAGATAAAGAACGGTTTGAATGAAAGGTTGTTAGCTGTAACAACTCTCATTAAAAGTCATATTTATTTAAATAATTAGTCCAATAGGAAACCCTAATTGAGACACCCAAGTGATTCTGTACAAACCCTAAAATTTTCAGAAATTTCAGAATCAGGATCAGGGCCCCTAAAACTCAGGGGGGGTAAAACCCTAGTTACGATTATCCATATAACTCTCTGTCAAATTTGAAATTTACGAAACTGTCGACTCAGCAAGCCTACCCATGCACGTAGCTACCCTATGGTAGAATAGGGGGCCTCGCGTCACGCGAAGCCTAGGGCCGGACCCCTCGCGTCACGCGAGGGGGGTCAAAAATCGTGTATAAATAGTGGACATTAGCAATTGAAATTGGGCACAGAAACGACGTAGAAATTCCAAATATACGCCGAGTTATAGTCTGTTCACTATTACAACACACACGAATCACTAATTGCTGCCACAAAACAGGGTAATAACTCGATCGCTATTACGATTCATTGTCCGATCGATCAATATATCCAATGGATGTTTAAGTGCTGCCCACATTAGGGTTATCCTTTGTCATTCGTTGTGAATCCGATGGATGTTTAAGTTATTGCACTTTGTCATTCGTTGCGAATCCGATGGATGTTTAAGTGATTGCACTTTGTCATTCGTTGTGAGGGTTTGATCTCGTGAGTTATCATAAATGCTGTATTGATTACTAACCCAGTTTTGTGTGCATTGTTATTTAAATTAGGTTAACAAGGCTAATCTCTATACTAGACTCTATCCGTGTTAAATCAGCAATGTGAGTCATTCTCTTTTTATCAAATTTAATTTCAAAAGCATGTTTACTTTCAAAGGTTATAATTACAGTGATTAAGTTTATGTAATCACCAAATTACAGCCGGTATGTGGGGTTTTGTATACATTACTTGATAATCGTCACCATTGGGGCAGCCAATGGGGGATATGACCATAGTCACAGATCCGGTCGAGTGACAAATACCGTGGGTAGTTGGTTGGATATAGAAACAATGTAATCACCCTTAATACTGTAAATTATAACAAACCAGTCTGTTTTATTAAATAGAATGATTCACTCAGTATTTCCCGCTGACAAAACCTTTTTCAAACATGTTTCAGGTGATCTGTTGTGATTCAGGAAAGGTGCTGTGGAGCACTACAAGCTTAAGGAAGTGGCTCATTATAAAATAAAGAAATATGTTTTGTAAAATAAAGATTTCTCCGTGAAATCATAATATTGTAAATTAACGGGGTTTTATCCCGAATTATGAAATAAAATAATCGGGAAAATTTTAGCTTTAAAAAGATCCTAATGATAAACTTCCGCTGTTAAACTCAATTAAATAAATACCACGGGATTTCTGTCCCACGGCTCCTGAAATGGGTAAAACCGGGTCAGGGGCCGTGACATTAGCTGCACAGAAGGGAGCTGTGTTGGAAGCTAACTATCCTAACGAAAAGCTGGGAGTAACTGAAGAACAGTTATCTCAGGGCAAGGACGGAATTCTGAGATTGAATGGACGAATATGGGTTCCAATTTATGGGGGACTTCGAGATGTTATCCTCCAGGAAGCCCACAGCTCTAAATATTCCGTTCATCCTGGAGCTGATAAGATGTACCAGGATCTGAAGGCAAACTTTTGGTGGATAGGCTTGAAGAAGTCTATAGCTACCTATGTAGCTAAATGTTTGACGTGTGCGCAAGTCAAAGCTGAACATCAAAAGCTGTCAGGTTTGCTACAACAGCCTGAACTTCCCACTTGGAAGTGGGAAATGGTAACTATGGATTTTATCACCAAGTTACCTAAGACAAGGAAAGGAAATGATACCATATGGGTGATCGTAGACAGACTGACTAAGTCAGCACATTTCCTACCCATTAAGGAGACCTACAGCTCCGACATGTTAGCCCAACTGTACGTAGATAAGATTGTAGCTCTGCATGGCGTACCTGTGGCTATTATCTCTGATAGAGATACTAGATACACGTCACATTTTTGGAAGAGTTTCCAACAATCTTTGGGCGCGCGCTTAAACTTCAGTACGGCTTACCATCCTCAGACGGACGGACAGAGTGAGCGTACAATCCAAACGTTGGAAGACATGCTTCGTGCATGTGTGATCAACTTAGGTGGTAGTTGGGATAACCACCTACCATTGATCGAGTTCTCATATAACAATAGCTACCATACCAGCATTAAGGTTGCGCCTTTCGAGGCCTTATACGGTAGAAAGTGTAGAACGCCCGTTTGTTGGGCAGAAGTTGGAGATGTCCAACTGTCAGGTCCGGAAATAGTCTTTGAAACGACGGACAAGATTGTCCAGATTCGTGACCGACTGAAAGCTGCCAGGGATAGGCAGAAAAGCTACGCAGATTTAAAGCGTAAATCTTTTAACTTCGAGGTAGGTGACAAAGTGTTGCTTAAAGTATCACCCTGGAAGGGTGTGATGCGATTTGGTAAGAAAGGCAAGTTAAGCCCGAGATACATAGGACCATTCGAAGTCATCGAACGTGTCGGATCAGTTGCCTATAAGTTAAACTTACCTGACGAGCTCAGTGGTATTCACAATGTATTCCACATCTGCAATCTGAAAAAGTGTTTCGCTGACGAATCACTAGTCATACCACATACAGATGTGCACATAGAAGAGAGCTTGAAGTTTGTCGAAAAACCTGTGTCGATCGAGGATCGACAGGTTAAGAAGCTTCGAAGGAAGCATGTACCTATTATAAAGGTAAAATGGGATGCCCGTAGAGGTCCCGAGTACACGTGGGAGGTTGAATCCACAATGAAAGAAAAGTACCCTCATTTGTTTCAGTAAATCTTGAGGTCGAGATTTCTTTTAAGGGGGTGAGGATGTAACACCTCGAAAATTTACGTCCTATAATGTATTGACACGTGTCATAGGTTTGAACGTGTGAAAGAATGCTCTGAAAGGACTAAAGTTGACAAACATGGAAAGTATGTGAATATAAGGGTTCAAAATGTCAACAGTGAATAAATATACTTTACAATAACCCTACATGATTCTCATACCTTCAAACGGATAAATCATGGATCATACGAAGCTAAATATGAAAGAATGTGAGAGATTACAAACTACAGGGGTTGAATGTGTCAACATGTTTAAGTTATACCTCTGAGTGACCTTTTAGCAAACCCGAAGCTTTGTAACGATTAATTATGCTCACTAGAATGCACGATAAAAATTTCATAAAGTTTCGTTATCGTATGAGAAAGTTGTGATCAAATTCGTATACGAGGGGTTAAAGCGTCAACGTTGAAAATTATGACTTTTCGGGTAACATGGAGTGACCAAGAACTTAACAAAGTGGGTATAAGTCATGAACCCCTTATAAGTCAAGTTGAGGGACTCAAAGTGCAAGAAATAAGTTTGGTTGACCCTTCGAAAGGCCAAGAGACAAATATGCAACAACTTGAAAATGTGAAGCCTGAACACAAGGCCCAAGCGGGCCGCGTAAGCCCCAACAACATCCTACGCGGGCAGCGTACGATGCCCAGTATCAGAAAGTTGGGACAGCAGCCGTCTTTCACGCTATAACCGACTTTATACAGATATTTCACTCCATGGGCGACCCCTAAATAACTCCTAGGCCCTTAGGGACATCTGTGGATGATCCATGGCCATTGTTAGGCTTGTGTGTCAATGATCTATGAGATTTTGAACACTATATAAAGGCCTCTTGTTGCAACATTGTAACCACACCTTCCTTCTGCATTTCTGGAGCTTCCTGGAGCTTAAAAGCAGACCCTAAACCTTCCTAATCGTGCATAGGACTTCTGTAAGTATGCTTAACCTTTCTTAGTTGAGTTTTTGCTTAGTTTTAGCTTAAAAGTCAAACCGTCGTAATTAACGGTTGACTTCGCGTTCTGTGCCGAATTCACCCCCACGGTCCTTATGTGATATAAACCAACCTTAACAAGAAATAGTGAAGAAACACAAGTCTAATTCGAGAGGTTTAAACCAATGCCCAAGCCGACTAAATCAAACCATACATTAATACATACATCTAGTTAAATTAAATCAATGTTTGGTCAAGCACTTAAACTACAGACTAAGCAGGGTAGTAGGTGTTTGATTTGTAAATGAAATTAAAATAGGAAAATTGGAAATAAATAATCCCAACTCACTGTTATTGGCCAATAATAATCCCAACTCATTTAATCACCAATAATAATCCGAACTATTCACTTTTGTTTGTAAAATACTCCCACGTTAAAAAAACACTAACTAGGTTAAAATATTGCTGATGTGGCTTAACATGTGTGGACTGACGTGGCTGGTTAACATCTTACCTGTGTATAAAATGATTATCTGCCTCATTTGCACACACAATCGCACTCTCCTTCAAAACGCTAATACTACAAATTGGGCAAATTCAGTCGATTGTGTGTGCAAATGAGGCTGATAATCATTTTATACACAGGTAAGATGTTAACCAGCCACGTTAGTCCACACATGTTAAGCCACATCAGCAATATTTTAACCTAGTTAGTGTTTTTTTAACGTGGGAGTATTTTACAAACAAAAGTGAATAGTTCGGATTATTATTGGTGATTAAATGAGTTGGGATTATTATTGGCCAATAACAGTGAGTTGGGATTATTTATTTCCAATTTGCCATTAAAATACGTATAGGTTTGAAATAATAGAGAGAGAGGGAGAGAACTATTGTTGTTCTTAAAATGTGGGGCTAGGTTAGTACAAGGTGGGTGTTTGGGTTAGCTTCTTTTGGAGCTACTTTTAACTTATTGACTTATAAAAAGTTAATAAGTCATTTCGAGATAGTGTTTGAATAAGGGTTGAGAAAGAATTTTATGGTTTGAAAAGGAGAAAAGGAGAAAATGAGAAGTTAGAATTTCTAACTTCTTACTTATAAAAAGTTAATAAGTTATAAGTTAAAAGGAATGCCAAACACCCACAAGGTTCTTTTTTTCTTTTAACTTGATTTGGAGTGCGTTAAAAGACTTGTACACTGTATGTTTATTTAGTGACTTATACATCATGGAAGTAATCAAGATGTTTTTGTCTAAGGCGGCGGATAATGGATCTTTTGTCGGGGTGAAACTTCCTAATAATGGTCCTATGTTGGACCACCTATGTTATGCGGACGATGTCATCTTCTTAGGTGAATGGTCGGATCAAAATGCTTTGACTTTATCTCGGTTCTTGAGATGCTTTCATTTATTAACCGGCTTAAAAATTAACTTTCGTAAAAGCCATTTGTTCGGGGTTGGGGTAAATGACTTGGAATTGGTGCGGGTTGCAACGATTCTCAATTGTGAGGTGGGGACTTTTTCGTTTACCTACCTTGGGCTTTCGATTGGTGTGAATCCCAAACGGGTCAAATTTTGGGAGCCAGTTATTGCCAAATTTCATAAAAAAATTTTGGCGTGGAAGGCAAAGACACTCTCCTTTGCCAGGAGGGTTACGTTAGCTAAAGCAGTCTTGGGAAGTCTCCCGTCCTATTTCCTCGGTGTGTTTAAAGCCCCAAAATCAGTTTTAACCACTCTGGAGAGTCTGAGACGGGCTTTTATATGGGGTAAAACAGGGATGAGGAGCAAGATAAAATGGGTAAGGTGGGAAAAGATGATTAGACCAAAGAGTATGGGAGGCCTCGGATTGGGGGATTTTAACGTTGCCATGATGACCAAATGGTGGTGGCGGTTCAAGGTTAACTCGGATCAGCTTTGGACTAAAGTAGTTTCCGCCATTCACGGTCCTAATCGGGGTGACGCTTTGGTCCCCGTTAACAAATACATTTCTGGTTGGTGGAAGGATATTGGGTCCATGGAAGGGCAACTTGCTAAGTGCGGTATTTCTCTAAGCGAAAGGCTGAAAGCTATTGTGGGAAATGGCCAAACCGTTCGGTTCTGGAAGGATATTTGGATGGGGTCAAAACCGTTGTGTAAAAAATTTCCTCTGTTGTACCGATTGGCTGCGGACAAGGCTGCCACTGTTTCTGCAAATATGGAGTTGATGGGGAATGTAAGTTTGTGGAAATGGGTATGGTCGCGGGACCCGGTTTTATCGGCGGAATGGTTTCAGTTGGGGAATTTAATGGCACTACTGCAACAAATTATTATCCAGCAAAGGGAGGACGAATGGGTGTGGCAGAGTGACGATGCCGATACTTTCTCAACAAAGTTGCTTCATCTAGAGCTGAGTTCACAGGCTTCGGTTCAGAGTGATGTTGCTCCGTTTAGGTGGAACGCTTGGGCTCCTTTGAAGGTAAACTACCTGGTCTGGAGAGCAGAGTTGGGTAAAGTAGCGGCTAAGTTGGCATTGCATAAACGGGGAGTGCAAATTCAGTGTGTCATGTGCTCCAGATGCGAGATAAAAGAGGAGCCGTGTGACCATATTTTGGTGGCATATTTTTCGGTGGGTCAAAATCCCGATTCTGGTGGATTATGAGGCAGCAGCCCAAATCTTGGACCATATTTCAGCCCAGGTGGGCGCTAAAAAATGGAAACAGGTTATGCAGATGGTGGCCTTTGCAACATTTTGGAGATTGTGGTTGACCCGCAACAATAGAGAGTTCAACGGCAACACGGTTTCGGTGTCTAGAGTGGTTGATTCTATTAAGGAGGACACTTTCCTCTGGTTAAATAACAGGGGAGGTATCAAGTCGATGTCCTGGAGCGATTGGCTAGATTTCAATATAGTTTCTATGTTGTAATCAATTCTTGTTTGTTCTCCGGCTTCTGGCTGGGCTTTGTTGTGTTAATAAAGCAGTTGCCGTTCAAAAAAAATTATTTATAATTTTAAGTCATTTCAAATGTAGTAACTAGGTCTAATAACAATAACAAAAAATATAATATTTGAATTTTGAAAACATTAATTTATATCATTTTTACATCACTTTTATTTCTTTTATACAATACTTGATATATGTATATGATTTTACTAGCAAAGTATTTAATTTCATAATTAATTATACCAAATTTTATAAATAATTTGATTTGGTATGAAAATGATTTGACTATGGAAATAAATGTAAAAAGGTATTGGTGATATGGAAATTTAAATATTTGTAAGGATGCTTACAACTTACAAGTGTCGAAAGAAAAATAAGTGTTTTTGAAGTATGAGTGGATGTATGTTATGCAACTTTTTTTTGAATGATCAACAAAAGCTTGGCCACTCAGGTAAACCTAATGGCAAAAGGTTACCTACGCTCACAAACACAGATTGTGCTGGTAACCCAGCCCGCCATCACTACAAAGGAAATCCATCGCCTAAAGGCCTGCTGTGATAAAATCTCTGGCTCAACCAAAAGCTATTTAGCTCCATGCAAGACTTAAACCAATGATCTCCACTTTGGAATGTCATGGAGTTGCTAATATACTAGAAGACCATTAGTTGTATGACATGCAACTGATTGAGCATGTTTATAAGTAGGGATGAGGTCGGTATCAACTAGTACCGAACCGGTATCGAAAGTCCAGTAGCGAAAATATCCAAAAACGGGTACTGGTTCGATACCGGTACCCGATACCATTACTCATCCCTATTTATAAGTGTTTAAGTACTTTTAACATTTTGGATTGAATATAGCCTTAAAAGTAGAGAAAAATAAGATGGGTGTGTGTGGGATGTAGTAGGTTTTCTAAAACTCATTTTCTTTTAGAGTTATCATAAACTCTTTGATTATTATTTTACCTAAGTCAAACATCAAAAACTTTTTTCAACTTACAACTTACAAGGTATCTTAAAAGAGTTGTATCATTGTGTGATCTTGTAGTTTTTCTTTAGATACACTTATTTGCTTTAAAATTTGGGATGAATTTAGTGGATGAAAAGCTAAAACGCGATGATTAGAAAAAAGTCATCCTTTTAAATATACAACCGCAGTAATTTACATAAAAGCTCGTCAATTTTATGCTCTATTTGTAGCTTAAAAAGAAATAATCCAAGAACTATAGTAAAACTTATATTTGCTCTAAGAGATTTGATGAGTTACATCAAGACTCAACAATGGATGACAGGAAGAACATAACATAAGTGTGAACTCATGATGGATAAAATGATGAACCATTGAAGAAAAAAAACAAAAGTACATAAAAGATGGCGTCTTGACGGAGTTAATTTATAAAAAAGAATCGGAAATCAAAGAAGAAATAGATGGTTTATCGTCAATAGTCGTCCCTCTCGGTTGAAAATCCTTTCAAAGATAACCCTTCGCTCTAAATTTTGAGAGATTTAGAACTCCAATTTTTTTTCATTTGTTACAATATGGGTGGGCTTTGTATCTAACATCTTGACATTATCATATGCCACTATTTTCCATTTCGAATGATTGTTATGCATAACAAGAAAAAACTCAAAAAGATTATCATTGCTCATCCAATGTTAAAACGTTACACTAGCAATATTTATAAACTCAGGGGCATAAATGTATATATTGAAAACAGGAGTAAAATATTGTAGCCATTTCAAACAATAAGGGGAAATCCATAAAATATAACTTTACTAAGGGAATTTTTGTCTCTAAAATCTCGTATATCGTGGCAAAATATGAAAATATCGTGAATGCGCGTGGATTGAAAGTCATGTGATCAAGGGAAAAAGAGAGGTTGATAACGACTTTAATGAACCTGAGATTCTATACCATTCTATCCAGAGATTTTATTTATTATTTTGGCTAAACTAGGATTACGACTTTAATAAATACATGTTAAAATAAATAACTTTTTTATTGTTTAAAGATTAAGCTATAATAATATGAAAGTTGGTAGTACCTAATTTAATAAAAGGTGAAAACAAATTTACATAGTAACAATCAACATATAAATAAAACTAGTGTAAAGATCGAGAATACAAATTAGTGTTAACATAGAAAATGTTCTTAATGTAAAAAGTGAAACAGGCTTTTTATTTAAATTTTTTTCCTACCTCTTAATAATGATTTTTAATTGCAATATGTAAAAAAAATATAATGATACAGTAGTAGAGTAATTATTATAGGGTAATTATAATTACGTTACAAGTTTGAAGGGTAATTATAATTACTCTACAAAACTACATAATTACTCTACTAGTGTAAAATCACGATTTTTTTATTCTGATACTAAAATACGTGCTTAAATAAGATCGGAAAAAATTTCAAAAAAAAAATCCTCATTTATTTCTCACGTTAAGGGTATTTTGTATGTTAAGATTTATTTGTACAATAACTTAACCCAATAAACTAATGGTGGTAATTCAATAAAAAAAATAACATAGCAACTGTAAAGAGTAGAAGAATTTTGATTACTCAATTATCATTCATCATAAAGTGATTGGGCAGGTCCACTCTATAGGATCTGAGATTAAGGTGGTGTTTGTTTTTAAAGAGGTAAAAGGTCTGCAGTCTGCGGACCACATCTTTAGGCATCTGCAGGAGAAGAGGTGGACCAAATGTCTGCAGTCTGCAAGGAAAAGATGGTTTGTTTTTTTTTTACATAAAAACCTCTTCAACACACACACAACACACACTGCAGACCTTCTCCTCTCTCTTGTCTCTCTCTCTGCCTTCATCTACCACCACCACCACCACAACCACAACCATCCGCTACCACCACGTCGGCTACCACCACCGCCACCAACACCGCCACCAACACCGCCATCAAAACCCACCACCACCGCCGATCTCTCTCTCTTCTTTCCCTCTCCCTCTCTCCTGTCGCCCCCCCTCTCTCTCTCTCTCTTCGTTCCACCACCGCCATCAAACCCACCACCACCGCCATCAAAACCCACCACCACCGCCGATCCCTCTCTCTTCTTTCCCTCTCTCTCTCCTGCCGCCCCCTCTCTCTCTACGGTCTCTCTCTAAAAAAACCTGAATTCATACCTGGAGATGTGCGGGAGACGGTGGAGTTCTCGAGGTGGTGGGGGTGCGGCTGGAGATGTGCGGGAGACGTCGGAGGTGGCGGCGGTCTGCGGAGCAAAAGGGTGGAGGAGGAGAAGGGTTCTCTGTGTTTTCAAAATGTGGAGGAGAAGAGGTTGTGCAGACCTTAGAAGACATTGATTCATGTCTGTATGAAGAAGAGGTCTCGCAGACCTTTTTTAATGAAAGGTCTGCGAGAAAACAAACAAGCTGCAGACTCTTATGTCTGCGCGTGGTCTGCGCGGCGCAGACATAAGAGGTTCTGAAGTGCTTCTAGCAAAAAACAAACACCAAACACTGCAAATTTTTTATATGTACGAAAAGATCAAATAGGAAGTTTATTTTGGCTAGGAAGTCTAGGAAGCAATAGGATTAGGACATGTGGCAACATTTAAAATAAAGAAAAATGGTATTTTAGTCAATCCAACCCTTTTCTTCTTCCTTTTCAAAACCCAGTAACTTCAAAACCCACCATTTTCAAAACCCACCATCTTCAACCATTTCTTCACTTTCTATCTCAATAATCACTACATTATATTGCGATTTTCATCACCAATCAATGATTCAAACACCCGATCAACGTGTTCTTCAGCTTTTTTTTGAAGAAAACCCACTTTAATTTCATACAAAATCTCGTTTTTTCCGGTGATTTTGAAGATAATCACTCGATCCGTTCGATTCGAGCGCTAATAAGTGTTTCAATCATTCAAAAATCATCAATTGTTGAAGAAATCATTTCGATCCATGTAAGAAATTCTTTAATTTCATTTTTACGATATGGGTTTTTGATTTAGTCATTGCGTTTTACGATCTTGGCGGGGGTCCGGGGGCAGCGCCCCTGGTAGCGGGGTCCCAGGGGCGACAGCCCCTGGCGGGGTCCAAGTGTTTTTGGTGTTTTCTGGCCATTGCGTTTTAGAAAAACACATTCTTGAAGTGTTTTTGGTGCATTGCGTTTTAGGTAAAACACTTTTTTAGGTGTTTTCAGTCCATTGCGTTTTACAGAGAACACTTTCTTTTGTCTTTTAGGCAATTGCGTTTTAGAATGAGTCATTTTTAAGTGTTTTCTGGCCATTGCGTTTTAGAATGAGTCATTTTTAAGTGTTTTCTGGCCATTGCGTTTTACAAATAAGACATTTCTTTGTGTTTTTTGTGCATTGCGTTTTAGGTAAAACACTTTTTTATATGTTTTCAGTCCATTGCGTTTTAGAAAACAGACATTTTAAGTGTTTTCTTGCCATTGCGTTTTACAAATAAGACATTTCTTTGTGTTTTCTGGCCATTGCGTTTTACAAATAAGTCATTTATTTGTGTTTTTGGTGCATTGCGTTTTAGAAAAATGTCATTTTTAGGTTTTTTTTTCATTGCGTTTTACGTAACTGGTGGTTTTTCTATTGCGTTTTACGCAACTGGGTTTTAAATTTTTTTTTTTTAATATAGCAATAGTATACTCGTTTTAAAGATAAAAAAACGCTCGTTTTTTTGGTGCAATTTTTATAAAATAAATAATGTCGTATGAAAGAGTTATTAACGTTTAAAAAATGGGGGGGAATTGGAGGAGAGAGAAACTATTGGCTTGGATTGACTAGAATGCCCCTAAACAAACTCACGCGCCTCTTTTCTTCTTTTCAATTTCCCTGATTTAATCTTAGCCCTTGATTAACTAAATGGATGGTCAAGATCACTTCCTAGCCTTCCTAGCCAAATTAACTTCCTATTGTATCTCCACCTTAACATATATTACCCTTTTTAATTAATTAACCCCTGAGTTTTATAAACGATGACTCAATCTCCTATTAATTGTTGTTGTAATTAAATTGAATAATGATAGACGGTGAGAATGGTAATCTCATTTTCCTTGAATAAGTTAGACCAAGTTAAAAAATTGCTACAACTTTTTTTTTCTCTTTTCGTCAGACTTTATTAATTAGGATTTATTTTGCTTTCAACTATGTATTAATGAGCTTTGATTTTGGGAAGAATGTCGTTTGAAAAAACAAATCCAGATAACAAAAACATTAAAAGATTTCTGTGACGAGAAGATTTCGTATAAAAAAAATTAAAAGTTACCAATGGATTGGTGGTCCATTGCCAAAGACGAAACTTTTAAACACCTTTGGAGGGTGAGGTATTGGGACTTGGGTTCAAGTCCCATAGACGACGGAAATTAAAAAGAGATATGTTGTTAAAAAAAGTTATTGTGTTTCACTTGATGCCGGGGTAGATGCTTCTTCTTTACCCATCGTTTTGGTTACAACGTCAACATTTAGAATGTCGTCGTCATCATCAAGTGGATGATCTTATGACCCATCAACCTTAATTAGTTCAAAGTTGCTTCTGGACAGGGATGACAATCAAACTCGAACATGACATATTTAGGACAGGTTTAGGGTCAGGTAATCAGGTATGAGACCAGGTTTGAGATTAATTTATATATTTTTGCGGGTCTGAAATTTGGTGATATACCCGTAACATGACCCAATATCCAATATAATATACCGGTTTAACCGATTGTATGCCCGATATAATTTCTTTTATTTTTCTTAAATATGTGCGTGTGTCAAAATTATAAAAACATGAATTGGGTCATACGACGTCTTAATCCACGCTTTAGCCAAAGCCACGTCTTCGCCTTCGGACCTTTTCTTACTTTTAGCTTTAGTTGTGCTTCCTAAATAGTTAAAATGAAATAAACATACTATATATCATACAAATTAAATGAAGAAAAAAACCCGACAAATATGTACACATTTAACAAGTTAAGAGACTTCAATATACTATCATTAATTTGGTATTTAAAAAAAGTATAGTGAATTTTAGGGTTTTTCATTTTTGCAACAAAACTTTAGTTTTTATAATTTTGCCACAAAAGTTAAATGAGTTTTGTTTTTTTTTATATTAGGGTTTAAAGTATTGTCATTATCGCAACCAGTATCGATATTCACTTCTATGGTTTCCAATAAGTTGAGCCGATAACAACCAAAGTCATGCTGTGTAGCACAGAGAAAAACAAACTGGGAAAAACCTAGTTAAATGATACTGGACAAAACGAAGGAAAACGGAGAAGATGCGAAAATGAGAACCTGGAAGATGACAATAATGGTGAGGAGGTCAAAAGGAGGATGATGTGATTACTGACATGGTGATTGAAGCCTATTCAAAATTGGTGTTTTCCTTGTTTAATTTTAGAAGGTATTAAATGTATTTGACAATGTTACAAATGTGTATACTTTGTCCATTCAAACCTGACATAGTACACGACCATGGAACCAAGTGATGGATAACTATAAACAATGAGACTATGTATTTATACTTTTCATCAATATTTTCCGCTATGATTGAATATATTATTAAGTTGTTATAATTATGTGTGAGCTAAGCTGGTAACTGGGGTTGGAAATGGTATTTGATTCAACTCAATTGATACTTATTATTAACTCGAGTTCGAGTTAATATTGGCTCAGCTCGTTTAACACTCATACATACAATTGACATACAAGTATACAACACATTCTTTGACACCTTCAAGACACTCTCACATATGGTATCATTTGCGTTCATTGTTATCAGTTAGTTTAGCTTCTTAGAGCATTCACAATGGATCTCTTATATATTTGTGAGTGAGTTAGCTATATTATAAGGAATAGTTGTGAGTGGAGGAGAAAGAAAATATTACTATCCATCAGTAAATATATGAGAAACACTGTTCACCCCTATAAAATTGTTAATATTTTTGAAAGTGGTTGTGAGTAGAGGAGAAAGAAAAGATAATGATAAAGGGGAAAAATATTATTTAAATGAAAATGAGAGAAAGAAAATAGTGATTTTTAGTGTAATTATAAGAATATGGATAAGGGATTGAATGTGAAAGTTGGGTGGAGTGTCTCAAGACCTGTTGGTAAAATTCAGTTTGTTGTTATATATCGAAGACAATCTCATTCAGTGGTGGAGCTTGACCAAAAGTTCTGAGGGGACGGAAAGTTATGGGACCCGATTTATATGTTGTATAAATATTTAGGCAAAATAATTGGGGGGGGGGGGGGTGGCGATCTTATATAATTTTAAAATTTTCGGACGAAAAATAGAAAATTTTACACTTATAATCGAAACATTAGGAATGGGGTGCAACCCCCACTTCACACGAAGCTACGCCTCTGGTCTGTCTCTTGGTCATTAGTGTTGAACCTGAATATAAGGGAGTAAATTCTTTATGCTAACGGTTGAAGCAACTTGCCATCATAATCTTCTTATGTTATATTATCCCTCGTCTCGTGCCCTAGTTTGCTTTTTTAATGATGTCAATGTTAATGTTAGTATTTAATTTCTAACCTTTTGTAACACCAAAAAACTAAGCATATAGAAAAATATTTTCACCTTGTTTATAGCATAACACATCTAATGTGTTTGTGTGTTAAGACTTTCACGCAACTCACAAATTTACAAATACATCTCTACTACGGCCTTACATTTGTTTTTTACGTTCTATGTCGAGTTTAGCTCTAGTCTAAGAATTTAAAAATTTTCGGCTTAGAGGGATCAGGTCCTACTGTAAACTGCGAAATAGAATTAGAAGTAGATTATATGGATGTAAAAGTTGATGTTTTTATTTAAAAGACAACTATGTTGTATTAATACAAGTTTTTTTTTATAGTTTATTTGTTTATGTTAACAGATAATATCATAAAATTACTTGCTTTTCATCTACCATGACCCAATTAATAAATGCAGGGCTGGTCCTGAGAATTCGTGTACTCTGTTCGAGTTTTAAGAAATGTGTCTTTAGGCCTTAAAATAAATTAGGTATTGAGCTCACTAAAGGTCTAAACCTAATGTCAATGAGCTAATAACTAATCTAAATCATAAGAATAGTTTTGTAAGTGGACATATGTTGGTATTTGTATGGATATACCATGTTATTATTTTTTTTACATATACATATCGAATTTTTTTTTAAATGACGTGTACTTCGAAATATCGGGTCATGGCCGGTGGTCCTCCCCGCTCACCCCTGAGGACAAAACAGTAATTTCTGTACATAAAAATCGAAATATTAAATTCATCTTGGTGAGATGATGAAGCTTGAAAGTAAAGTAGTAAAATAGTAATGTATAAAAAAGTCAAACTAAAAAGTGACGCAAGAGTGGAAACATGACCGCATTGCATGTTTAAAGAAAGGCAACACACATAAATATAGCCGATGGTAGTTTTACTTTTTTCTTTTTTACTTTTTTTAATTGCATATTTAAGCAAACAATTTATTTATTTTTCTAGTTCTTTTTAGAAAACAGTTGTATAGAAAAGGCAAACTACAAGTTCACACTTCATCAACATTTTTATAAATACTAAGGGCATCTTGCCATCTTTATCATTTAATATAGCTTAACGATAATTGATATAATGAAATTAAATAAATATTTAAGTTAACTCTCAGCCAGGTAGTTTATTAGTCTATACGAGTTATTATTTTTTTCTTTTTTATGAAAATTAACTTCATTAAAACAAACACCTCTGACTAAAAAGGGCAAAAAAAAAAAAAAACCATTACAAAACATGCCCCGATCCAAACGGGCAAAGAACAAGACAATTACAAACATGTATAAGAGACATTTACACCAATAGATATTATCTGTGTAAACAATATATCTAACTTTAGTTTGATTGTCTTTTAGAAGAAGGTTCAATGAATGTTTAGTCTCGATATAGTTAAATTTTGAGCCCTCCAAGCCTTTTGATAATCACTTGTTTTTGCATAATCGTTAAACACAGAAGTTAAAAATTAAATATGCATAAATCAAATACAAATCAAAACCAAATGAAATACTTAATACATCAAATGTATACAATAAACATCTATATTTCAAGCATTAAAGAATCCATATAACCTGAATGAACCAAGTAACTCAAAAAAACATATTTTTTAACAGTAAGGTATGTTGTTAAGAAAATAAAAACATATACCCCAAATCAATAAATACAACATACTCAATTTAAATGAGCCAAGCTTGAGCTAGGCCTGCTCGGATCATGAGCCGCGAGCCGACTTGAATTATTTTATTTTATATAGATTATTTTTAATTTTAAATGTTTTAAAATAAAAAAAATATATGTGAAAGGCGTTGAACTGTTTAAATTTTAATTAAGTTTCACTAATAAATAACATATAAAATTTGTGGGAAAACAACAAAAATATACATATAATACTTTTATTATGCCTTTCGGAATTTAAAATATTTGAAAAATAAAAATAATACATATAGATATATGTGTATTTTTTTTTTATGTTTTCAATATATGTAAAAAAATAAAAGAAACTAAAAAGAATAAAAAAATTAACGAGCCGGCTTGATTTGGTTTGAACATTTTACAAGCCGAGCTCAACTTTTCGGCTCGATAAAATAAAGAAGTCGAACCGAGCTGGCTTGTTTAAGTTCGAGCTCGAGCTCAATCTGGCTCGACTCAACTGGACTCGATTACAATTTACAACCCTACATTTAATTTAGTTCTAACATTAATTACCCAAAATCAAAATCATTTTTGCCAGAATTCAATGCTTCACAATTCACTTTATAACAAAAAAAAAAAAAAAAGAATCCAAATCAAAATCATTTTTGCCGGAATTCAATGCTTTACAAATCACTTTATAAAACAAGCATTTATCATACACCAAAAACATATTTAATACTCCAAAACTTTTATCAATACATTTAATTAGTTGTAAACATTAATTACCCCATAACAAACTCATCACACTTAATTCATTTAACAAAAACAAAATCCAAATCAAAATCATTTTGCCAGAATTCAATGCTTTATATTTCACTTAATACTTTACTTTTGTTTTAAAGTAAAATACAAAAATGTCCCGAGTTTAGCCTACTTTTATCATTTCAGTTCAAAAATAAAACTTTTTTGTATTTGGATCCCTGAAGTTTTATTTATTTATTTATTTATTTTTGTTTTTGTCATTTTCATCTAGTTGGTAAACTGGGATAAAATTTTATGTTAACTTCTCATTTTTTGTCATTTTTCTCATTTAATTAAAATACATTATGATACAAAATGACAATTATACACTTCATTTAAATGAGAAAACCGACAAAAGGGAGAGAAGTTAATAGAAAATTCTAACGCGTTATACCAATTTGATAAAAATGATAAAAAAAATGAAACCTTAGAGGCAAAGATACAATTTTTTTTTTTTTATAAAGTGAAATGATAAAAGTAACCTAAACCACGGGCTATTTTTGCATTTTACTTTTTATTTTATACAAACATTTATCATACACACACTTGCTTTCTCACTCTATATAAACCCATACATCTCATGACAAAATCAGGAACACGATACATTAACAACCTTCCTGACTCGTGAATTTCTCGCGAGACGATCACCAACAAAAGAACTGGTTTCAAAAGGATTTCCTTGGATTTTCAACTGCTCAAAACAACAACAACAACAAGATTGATTATCATTCTCTAGGGTTTTCATTCTTCAATCGCCGATTATTCCAACCGTTAATTCGTTCGGTACTCTCTCCACTTCTGTTTTGATTCTTCTCGCAACTTAGGGTTTTCAGTTGTGCAAATTCGGTTTGAATTCTGTTGAATTTACGGTGCATTTGGTTGTTATGTGTGTTTAATTTGTTGTATAAGTTGTGTTTGATCTGATAGTTGCTGAAACGGTGCCGTTTTGTAGGTCTGAATTGGATTAATAAGATGTTATTAATTGTGTTTTTTTTTTTTTTTTTTTTTTTTTTTCTGTTTTGGGGATATTAATTGATTGGCCAAAATTAGTAGCTACTGGTTGAATTTTTTTTAAATAATATTAATTAATTTTTTTTTAAACCTTGAGTGTTATGTTTAGTGGTAGTAGATGATAGATTTTTAGTTATTGTATTTACTGTAAAATTGTTGCAGATGATATAGTTTGTTAGACATTGTGTTTCGAGTATGTGTGATTCATGTTGATTATTGTGTGTTAAACAGTTTATTGAAGATGAATTGTGTTTATGGCTGAATTGATTAAAATATGCATGAAGTATTTTATATCGAATGCTAAATGTTCCTTTATTGTATCGGGCTAATTGAATTTGTCCAAGTCTAAATAGGCAATGCATCGATAGTTTGTTATGCATCAATCGTTATCGGTTTGGATTTTGTTGAATTAACGGTGCAATTGGTTGTTCTGTATGTTTACTTTATTGTAGCTTGTGCTTGATCTAATATCTACTGAAATGGTATCGTTTTGTGGCTTTAACGGTGAGGAATTTAAAGAAATTAGCTATGTATTAGATTTGAAAGATGTTATTAATTATGTTTTCCGTTTTGGCGGTTTATTTATACAGAGAGTAGATTGGGGATATTTATGGTTTGGCCATCTTTTTTAAATAATAATTGATTTTTTAAAACCTTGAGTCTATACGTTTAATGGCAGTAGATCATAGATTTTTATTCACTAGACATTGTTTAGTACATGTGCTTCATGTTGATTATTGTGTATTTGTTTTAATGCTTAATTGTATTAATCAGTTTATTTATTGTAACAGGGTAATTGGATTTGTCTACTTCTGAATCGGCAATGCAACGTTAGTTTGTTTGCATTGATTGTTCCGTTTTTAATGTTCTTGAAAGAAGGAGAAACGACAAAATTGGTCTTTTCGTTACTTTCTGTTGTAGCTGAGTGTTGACTATAAGAAAGTGTCGGTTGCATAAACAGATGGATTTTGCAAAGCGATGGTGTAAAAAGTTGAAACCGAAAGAGAAACCGAAATCTTCACCGAAACGGGAAGTTAGGAGTAACGGAAAAGAAGGATTAAGAGTAACAAGTGATGAAGCACCTTCAAACGCTACTAAACAGAAGGTTGAAGCTGCCAAACAGTATATAGAAAAACACTACAAAGAGCAAATGAAGAATCTTAACGAACGAAGGGAACGGTATGGACTTTATGCGTCGTATATTTTGTTTGAATTTTAACTAATGAAATCCGCCTATTATCTACTTTAAAATAAGTTTGTCGCTAAGCAGTTAATGCGGTAAAATATCGGATATCGGCCAAGGACCGATATTTGAGATAGAGGTTATCGCGTTGGGATATCGGTAATTTTAATATCAGGCAGAATTTGTATATATAGCAATTTAACAATAACAATTCAGTAAACTCTCCTACCATTAACAAATTAACCTTTTGCAACTTGCAAAACACTAACAATTGTAGCAAATAGTAACTGATTAAGACTTAAAACACCAACATTTAACACTAACAATTAACAATTAAGACTTAAAACACAAATAGCAGCAATAAGAAGAAAGAAGAATGGTAGAACTAAGAAGAAAGGTACTGATATCGGGAAAATCGGTTAATATCGCCGATAATACCAGTATTGATATTTGACACCGATATTTGACATGGGGACCATCTGACCGATAACCGACATATCACCGATATTAACTGCATAGGTTTGTCGCGATCTCCGTGCGTTATACTAGATCATAGCCGCAGTATTTATATGTTCTATAAAGGGAAAAAAGTTTCTTATGCTCTCTATTATTGAGGTTTAAAATGCATTCTCAGTATGATTGATTACCTGTAACGTACCGGTCATTTATATTGGCATTTTGTAACTCATAAGTAAATGATAAACGACTGATACAAATAGAACTTTAAATGAACGTGATTAAGAACTATAATACTAAAAATGATCACAGAAATCCATTCTTGATGCAGGCGTAATGTTCTCGAGAAGAAATTGGCTGATTCAGAGGTCTCTGAAGAAGAACAAAACAATTTACTTAAACATCTTGAGAAAAAAGAGACAGAATATATGCGCATTCAGCGGCATAAAATGGGCGCTGATGATTTTGAACCATTAACAATGATAGGAAAGGGTGCATTTGGTGAGGTATGTAAGGATTAGGATCAAATACAAAGGATCCTAATTGTAAGAAGTGTAAGAAGGATTTATAGAGTGACAAGTGTCCAATAACCTAAAAAAACCCACTACACAAAAAAACCCACTAAAAAAAAAAAAAAAAACTTAAACACCCCCCACCACCAAAACACCCCCCCCCCCCCCCCCCCCCCCCACACACACATCACCCACCCCAAAAAAAAAAAAAAATTTTTTTTTTTTTTTTTTTTTTGCCGAGGGGGTGGGGGTTTAGGTTTTTGGGTGGGGGTGGGTGTTTAGTTTTTTTTATATTTTTTTTTTAGGTTTTTTTTAGGTGGTGGGGGTGGGGGGGGGGGGTGGGGTTTAGGTTTTTGGGTGGTGGTGGGGTGGGGGTGGGTGTTTAGGTTTTTGGTGGTGATGTAGTGGGTTTAGTTTTAGGTTATTGGACACTTGTCACTCTATAAATCCTTCTTACACTTCTTACAATTAGAAGCCTTTGTAGAATAACTTGACCCTATATATAAAATCTTATTCTTTACAGAACCATACAAAAGTGAAACTCACCAACCCTTTTTGACCTGCCTTGACCATTGACTTTGACCTTTAATTTCTTCCAGGTTAGAATATGCAGGGAGAAAACAACTGGTAACGTGTATGCAATGAAAAAGCTTAAAAAATCCGAAATGCTTCGTAGAGGCCAGGTAGAAGTTTAGTTAAGATTTTGAGTAAAATGCTATCTTTGTCCCTGAGGTTTAGCCAGTTTTGCGACTTTCGTCCAAAAGGTTTACTTTTTTCGCATCTGGATCCAAAAGGTTTGAAACCTTGCCATTTTCATCCACTTCGTTAACCCCATCCATTTTTCTCCGTTAAGTCAGGGGTATTTCCGTTCTTTTTGTTTACTTAAAGGTCAATTCGGTCTTTTTCACTTTATGTACAAGCATTTAACATAATGTACAAGTATTCAAAAGACCGAATTGCCCTTTAAGTTAATAAAAAAAAGACTAAAATACCACTGACTTAATGGAGAAAAATGGATAGAGTTAACGAGCTGGATGGAAATGGCAAGATTTCGAACCTTTTGGATCCAGATGCAGAAAAACAAACCTTTAGACGAAAGTCGCAAAATTGGCCAAACCTCAGGGACGAAAATGGCATTTTACTCTAAGATTTTATTTAAAATGCTTTAAGTTGGTTTATCAGAGGGTTTTTTTTAGGTTGAACATGTGATAGCAGAAAGGAACCTGCTTGCAGAAGTCGATAGCAATTGCATTGTTAAGCTTTATTGCTCATTCCAAGATGAAGAATATCTTTACCTCATCATGGAATATCTTCCCGGTGGAGATATGATGACTTTACTCATGCGAAAGGATACGTTAACCGAAGACGAAGCTCGGTTTTACGTTGGGGAAACTGTTTTGGCAATCGAATCAATACACAAACATAATTACATTCATAGGTTGATACAAAATAAAGTCTTTACTCTTTACTAGTTTACTTCACTTCATACAAACATGGGACGGTTTTTAAATTTTAATCCCACGTATAATCTTTTTCCAACTTGTGCAGGGATATTAAACCTGACAACTTGTTGCTTGATAAATTCGGGCACATGAAACTGTCAGATTTTGGATTATGTAAACCATTAGACTGTACTAATCTTCAAGAAAAAGATTTCACCGCTGCAAATAACTTAAGCGGGGCCCTTCAAAATGACGGGCGTCCTGCTATACCAAAACGCACTCAACAAGAGCAACTGCTGCATTGGCAGCGAAATAGGAGGATGCTTGTAAGTTATTTTATTTATTTCATTTTTCCAAACGCATTGATATCGAACATTTTAAGAATCTTTCGTGTTGTAACGATGTAGGCTTATTCTACTGTTGGCACACCTGATTATATCGCTCCCGAAGTTTTGCTGAAGAAGGGATACGGAATGGAGTGTGATTGGTTTGTATCTTTAGTGTAACCGAAGCACTTTTTGATACATTTATAATAACTTGTGGGTTACCACCCGCGCTCCGTAGCGGGTTCGAAACATAGATAAAAAATAAGCAAATCGTGAGAGTTAAAGTTGTTTGATGTTTTAGTTATAAGGGGTTAAACATGCCATTATTAAAGTACAGGGGCTAAACATGTCATTATTAAAGTTGAGGGCTAAAGTTGTTTATTATTAAAATGGAGGGGTTGAAGTTGTTTTAGTTAAGGGGCTAAACATGTCATTATTAATGTTGAAGGGCTAAACATATCATTATTAAAGTTGAGGGGCTAAAGTTGTTTATTATTAAAGTTGAGGGGCCAAAGTTGTTTGATGTAGTTAAGGGGCCAAACATGTCGTTATTAAAGTTGAGGGGCTAAAGTTGTTTAATGTAGTTTAGGGGCTAAAAATGTCGTTATTAAAATTGAGGGGCTAAACATGTCATTATTAAAGTTGAGGGGCTAAAGTTGTTTTAGTTAAGAGGCTAAATATGTCCTTACTAAAGTTAGGGTCTAAAGTTGTTTATTATTAAAGTTGAGGGGCTAAAATTGTTTGATGCTGACAAAATAGCATATTTATAGTATATATAATATTAATCCGATTATATTTTGTTGCGTGTAGGTGGTCTCTTGGGGCTATAATGTATGAAATGCTTGTTGGTTACCCACCCTTTTATTCAGACGAACCCATGTCTACTTGTAGAAAGGTCAAATCGTTGACTTTTGCATATTACGTAAACCTTTATCGTTGTTTCTATCGATGCTTATAAGTTTTACGTTGCTAGTACAGATAGTGAACTGGAGAACTCATTTGAAGTTTCCGGAAGAGGCAAAATTGTCTCCAGAGGCGAAAGATTTAATCTGTAAACTTCTTTGCAATGTTGAAAAAAGGCTCGGGACCAAAGGTGCTCATGAAATAAAGGTGACGTGCGGTTTAAAATTAAATTTGCTTTTAATAGCTACAAATAGAGAGATTAACGTGTCGTTTTGGCGTTTACAGGCACACCCATGGTTCAAGGGTATAGAATGGGAAAAGCTGTATCAAATGGAAGCTGCGTTTATTCCGGAAGTTAATGGGGAGCTGGATACCCAAAATTTTGAGAAGTTTGAAGAGGTAGTTTTTTAACTGTTTATCTAATTTCCTTTTCTGTTTTTTTTTTTTTTGCTTATTATTTTTTTTGTTGTCGGTGTAATACTACTACTGCAGGGTGAAAACCAAATTCCTTCGTCAACAAAATCAGGGCCTTGGAGAAAGGTTAGTAAGAATATTGGTTTACCGAGTGCAATCTCAACCATGATTAATATATGTTGTGTAGATTATGCTACTTGGGATCTAGCTATTGGTTCTTATTCAGTTAACCTAGTTTTGCAATATATGAAGTTCACATAAATAGTAATCTATTAATGTTCTCTTGACAGACCTATTTGAGTCATTATCGGATATTTTTTTTTTTTTGGGAATAACATTTTGGGCAATTAGGTCTGGTCTATCCGTTTGTTCCTAGAATATTCTGGTAAAACTAGGGCATAACACGTTTGTTCATTTTTTATTTCTTCTAAAAAGTATTTGACTTGTTAGTTATGATTACAAAAACAATGTTAATAAAACCGTCATAGATGGTTGTCTGCATACTATGCAATTAGAATAGGACTTTAGGTAACTTTCAACCTAATTTGATTTGTTCCCTTTTTAGCTAAATTTGTTGATTTGACTCACTTGACCTGTTTATAAGTTAAACGATCGAAGTTGCCTTATCTAACAAAGTTTATTAATTCTTTACTAAAAGTGCAACAAAGGTACTGTATTAGCTATTTTTGCCCTTCCTATCCTCTTTGCAAACATAAAAAGAAAGAAATTTGAAATGGGGGAGCGAAGACTACGATGATGCTATTTTGCATCATAAGATGCATAACCTAAATAAGAAGAATATTTAAACAGTTGTTCCGACGGAATTTTTAAACATTATGCGTAACCTAAGTAAAAACAATGCGTTATGCATACACAAACAAATGAGTAAATAAATATTTAAAAACTTGTTCTGACGGATTTTTCCCCTGTAATTAGGAACTTTATCTTTGTTCAAGTTCCCGTCTTTTCATTTTGTGGTTACAAATAACTTTAATTACTATAAATGTATTCTCTTCTGTGTTCTAATTTATATATACTCCACTTGTTTTTGGCAACTGCAGATGCTCTCCTCTAAAGATGTGAACTTTATGGGGTACACATATAAAAACTTTGAAATTGTAAACGAACATCAAGTCCCGGGAATCGGTAACTAGCTCTCTCCTTGTACACAAGTTCATTTGTTTCTCTTTTTTTAGATATAAAAAAGTTTATCCCAAAAATAAGGCAATATAATAATTTATGAATGCCAAACTCATAGTTTCTTATTAACGGATATAATTCTATCGGTTTTTGAGCATTCTTGGTAAATGTGACTGGTAAGATTGAATCAACATGGTCATAATTAATTATTTTTCCAAAATTAATTTTCAGCTGAGTTAAAGAAGAAGAGTACAAAACCTAAAAGGCCAACCGTCAAGTCACTTTTCAGTAAGATCTCTCTCTCTCTCTCTCTTCACCCCTCTCTTGCTCTCTCTTCCTATTTCATTCCTAATGTGTGTGTGTATAGTAATATATATAGGGAGAGAGAGAGTTTAAAATACAAAAGTCTCTTAACGTGCAACAGTATGTGACCAACAAAATAACGTAAAAACCAACCTATGTTTGATTTTGTGTTTTGGCCATGCGTGATTTCTTCTTCATGCATAGTTAGGGTTTGAAATTGTTACGTGCGTAATTTACAAATGAACATGTGCAATTTAGTCGCGTACCATCGCACGTTAAGGAGCTATTGTATGTTAACCTTCCCCTATATATATATTTCGTATATTCTCTTGTTAATTGCACTACTGTCATAGGTGTCGAAAATACCTTTCATTTCTTGCAAAATAGGGGATCTAGTTACTTTGTGACCATAGCCAACGGCAAATATGTTGTTTAGCTTAAGTTTTTGCTAAAATATAAGAGCTGTCGCAACTGATATGGGACGCCTTAAATTGGAAATGATTGCAATTTTCACGGGACAAAAGGAGTATATTTTTGTGGGTTTTTTTCCCTCATCTGTGGGAGTTTACATTCTAAATATGTCATAAGCATGAAGAGCGAGAAAATACATAAATTGAATGGATTGGGATTAAACGACACATCACACTTCTTGTTGTCCAACATTTTTTAATGAAATATTTAGTTTTGTCAATGTTTACAAATATATATTATTCCATAATAATGTGATTATTTGATATAAATGATTCAATAGGATTTTTTATGTATAAGAATTATTTACTTTTGTCAACTTCCTAACCGTAAAGGCAATTTTATTTGTGATTACTTCTTTGACCCGTAAGATTAAGCATAAACAGAATTGACCCATTAGTAAGTAAATGTGTTAAAATTGATTATCTGTACTTATGTGCTTGAATCTGTGTGTTTTCTTGCAGAAGAAGAAACAGATTCGACCTCCTCGCAACAAACTCACGGAAGCTTTCTCAACCTCCTACCCCGCCAGCTAGAAGTCCCAAAGGAAAATGAGTCCACATGAAGCATTACTCATCTGTTCATAAACAGTTGCATAGGCATAGTTATAAATTTAATCAAAATCTAAAGCATTAAATGTGTTCCTTACAACCAGACAAATTTTCATTGTATACAGAATGAAAGATGGGTTTTCAGTTTGTTCAATTTGCGTTTGTTTGAAATATGGATGACCGATTGTTGCGCTTTGGTTTTCTTTTATTTTTTTGGGTCTCCTGTAAATTGGTTTCCTGGATTTTGTATATCTGTTTTAGTTTTGCTTTCTTTCAATTTGTATGCAACTTATCTAGTTGTCATATTAAGTTGCTGGTTGATGATTAATCATTCTGTCTTAACTCTTCTGTTATTGGAGCTAAACAGCAGGTTAATAGAACCATAACCGAAATGACCGGAGAATGCACAATCAATGGTTTGCATCTACATTTTCATAAGCACACTGATAATGGAAGTCTAGGGTTATGTTCATTAGAACCACCACCTTTGACAGTGGCAGATCAAGCTCAAAAATTCAGGGTAATCCTAGTTTTTAAAATTTATATTTTGGAATCGAAAATTAGATTTTTAGAAAACCAATGAAAAGCTGATCTTTCATTCAAAACACACCGCCGACCATCGCAAGAGTGATTTCGATCGGCACTTTGGTTAAATAAAATGATGAAATAGTCACAACTAACATTAGTGATGCACCGATCACTATTATAGGTATACACAAAATACAATCTGCAGTTTGAACCATTACCAACAAAATAGAATCCAAGTCAACTGGTTCTTTCATGCACAAATCACTAATGGGTATCGACAAAAAACGATAAAGGAAAAAGGTAGCCAGCATCATAATCTTCCAATCAAGCCTAACTTTTTGCTCCCTGCTGTAAAATGTTTCCAGGCTGCAGCATCAAATCTGCCATGGATATAATCATGGTCAGTTTCCTCATACTGTCAATTTAAATAAGAAAAAACTAAAAGAACATATCAAAAAAGTAAGCTATTAGTCTACAGATAATCTGATTAGTAAAATTGGCAATGTTATATGACGACAAACAGAATTCAAGGGCTTCATGATTTCTACATATTCATACATTTGGAACTCTGCATTTGTGAGTCACAAGATGGGAAATATAACTGTAAAAAGGATTTCAGATCTTGATTTACTAAATAAAGAAAGAAAGTGAAGATAATCACATAAACTCAAGAAACAAAAGTTACATGCTTTCTTTCCCATCCAAAATGGACTCTAAGTAGGGGTGCTCAAAAAAATCCGGATCCGAAACTGAATCCGAAATATCCGAAAATCCGTATCCGAAATTTCGGATACGGATTCAGATAGCAATATTCACTATCCGAAATTTTCGAATATCCGAAAACCGGATAATCCGATCTTGAACACCCCTAACTCTAAGGCTATGCGGTATGGTGATGGTCCTCCCTTGGAGGATGATCCGCCACGTAGGCGCCAAGTAGGATGGGTGTGAGGATGGGGCAAAGAGGATGGAGGTAAGGGAATAGGGGATGGACCTCAAATGTATATGTATATGCTGTATGTATAGGTGTGAGAGAGGGGGAGGGCTGTTTTTTGTCTTTTTGTGGACCGTCACAATCGTCTGCATTCCGACGATTTGGACACCGGTGGAGGGGGGCGGAATGGTGGGAGGTGCGGCGACGAGGCAGGCCGGGCTGGGGACGACCCCCACACCGCCTAGCCTAATAAAACTCAACTTAATGGTACATTTTCCCTTTTTTATGCCACTTTCAAGTTTGACTTTATCAAACCATAGACCAATATGGTATTATATTAAATGCAATTCTTATTGAAACCAAAGAGAAGCCATATGAAGTTGATTAGCAGTAAAAATGATGAAAATCAAAACTGTACAAATAATAACTTTTTAATATGGTTTTGCTAATTGTATATAAACAAATGCTTACATATTTCAGGGAAATTTAATCCATTAAACCCCATTAATTAATTTTAAATAGGTTATAATGGGTTTAAAGTTAAGATTGAATATTACTCCTGGTAATATTAGTTGGCCTTATCAATACGAGTGCAAACATTAATTAATTTAATAGACAATTTTCAAAAGAAAACAATAAACCATATATTTGAGATTATATTTAAAATTATTTGTTAAAAAACAATTTTATAAATAAGTTATTAAATTTAAAATTATTAAAGGTAGAGGGAGAGATACCTTCATATGTTAATCTTCTATGTCAATACAGGGGATATGGGAGATGAGGGGCCAGTAACTCCCCTTTTTACTGCATCTTTCTTTCAGAATTGGGCAATCACCCAAGATGTATAAACTCAAGAGTGAAGGCAACAACATTTCTGGTAGATCCTTCATCTTAGGGCAATTGAGAAAAGAGAGATGGTGGAGGGAGGTGAGTTGCTGGGGATGGGAAGCCACTTTCTTCAGATTAGGGCATTTGAGAAAAGTGAGATCTTGGAGAGAGGTGAGGTGTTGGAGTCCCACTGAAAAAGATTCCAATTTCTCAAATCCCTCTATTACAAGAGAAGTAAGAGATGAAGGAAGAAGATGCGAAATTTGACTACAACTACGGGCTCTATCATCACCACCACCGTGTAACTCTAGTTCCACAAGTGAGGTTGGAAAATTTTGTGGGCCCCACTCGGAGAAGGGCTTCTTCAACTTCTCAATTTTTAAGATTTGCAAATTGGGAGGCCAAACCCAACCAGGTAAAGAAGCATCCATTCTTGGACAATTCACTATCTCCAGTTCCTTTAACGATTTTAAAGTGTCTGGAAATGACTCAAGGTTTCCACAATCTTCTATTCTCAATTCAGTGAGGTGAACCAAGCAGTTCAATTCAATGATTGATTTCAGATTTGGCCAATCACTTATCCATACATATTCAAGCATCGGCATGCTGCTTCTGTTGTTGTTGTTCGTTTTTTGTCCTCCCCACTCCCACTCCCACTCCTTTTCCAATAGGTTCCTGCATTCCCATATTCTAAGTGACCTCAGCTTCTCCTGTCCTCCTTTTGGAAAGGAGACAACTGTCATTGAACTACAAAAAGAGACCTCCAACTCCTCAATGCCATCTGGACAGCTGCAGCACTTCATATTCTTACAAAAAGACACTTCCAATGTCTTTAGAGATGTTAGGAGGTTGCTCCTACAATTATCCTCCTCCTCTTCTTTCTCTCCTATACTCACCAAATTAGAACATCCAACCACTTTCAGTTTCCTCAGCTTCACAAGAATCTTACTTGCATCTGCATCTGATTTCACCAGGTATCTTACTTCATCACACCACTCAATCTTTAATTCTTCAACTCCCCCAAGAGACTCTATAACACCTCCCCACACCTCATCATTAAGCCCTGAAATATCCTCAATTCTCAACTTAGTGACTGCTGATGCTACTTCAACCAGCCTTCTCAACACACCACTATCACATTTACTTATGCTTAGATCATTCAATGAAGGCATTGCTTCAAGTGTGACTTCAACCAAATTAGGACAATCTTTTATTTCAAGCTTTTGCAAGCGTGGAAACACAGCCCCTGACCATTTCTTCCACCCACGCATACTATCAAAACTCAAAATTTCAAGTGAAGGAAATGCTTGACCAGTCCCAAATAACTCAGAACCCACAGCTTCCACCCCATATAAGCCTTCTATAACCAACTTCTTGAGAGACGGTAGCTGCCCAAGTGGGGGTAGAGATGTACATCTCTTACAACCTCTTATTGACACATGCTTCAAATGAAGAAACAAGGGATCCCCAACCCAATTTGGAAATGCTAGTCCCCCGTATGACCTGATTTGCAGTTGTATTAACTTATCATCACAAGGCTTCAACTCATTTAGGACCGCCTTTTCAAGCATTTCATTTCGTGAATCATGTAGCTCATCACTCCAAACAAGCTCTAACTCACTAAGCTTCTTTTGTGAAAAGTTCGCCTCATGTGCATAGGTTGCGTTTTGCACTTTTTCCAAACCTACAACAGAAAATTTTTCATATAGATTCTTAAAGTCTTTAAGTTTGGCTATTTCACTTCCGCTTTCACTTTCGATTTCGATTTTCGAGAGAGTAATTTTTAGGCTTTCCATCTTGCCAATCTCTAACAGCATCTGAAACAAAAGCGGGGTGTCCCCAACATCAAGATGCCGTAGGTTTTTAAGCTTTCGAAAGCTGTTGGGCAACTTAGTTATAGAACGACAACCAGATAGGATCAATGATTGTAAGTTATAGAGATTGCAAACAGTTTCCGGTAAATGAGTGACGCTAGTTCGAGATAAATTAAGATATCTCAAGTGCCTCAAAGTACCAATGGACTCCGGTACCTCACTTATTCTAAAGCCGCTCAAACTTAGAACCCTTAGTAGTGGTACCTTAGGAAGCAAGTCGGTGAGAATCTTATTGGATAAGTAGAAATGTTGCCGGCTTTCTACCTCCCCAACAGACGTTACCAAGAATGTTCTTAAACTTTTGGCTCTTTCAAATGCCTTGAACTTCTTGTAAGCTACATAATCCTCACGAACAAATGACACGTGTCGGTACTTTTCCAACGTTTCCTTCCTAATATTCTTCTCGTGCTCATTGTCTAACCTTAAAAAAAACTCGGTAGAAACAGATGTTGCCAAGTCATTCATGAGGTCATGCATCACAAACAACGATTCATTATTAGGTGCATGTTGAAAAAATGACCTTGACAACAACTCGTCAAAGAATTCATGACCCAAGCGTTCTGTTGAGTCACTTGGAGTTGGCTGGTGCAAGAACCCTTCTGCCATCCATAATATAACCAGCTCCTCCTTGTCAAAGAGGAAGTCCTTGGGAAACAAGGAGCAGTATGCAAACAACTGCTTCAAAGGTCCAGAAAGATCATGGTAGCTTAATCTTAGGGCGGGGATGATTTCATCTTCAACCGGTAATTTCCATATCTCACTTTCTAACACTTCCTTCCATGAACCTTCATCTTCTTTTGTCCTCAGTGATGTCCCAAGTGCGATCAATGCCAAAGGCAACCCATTACATTTTTTCACAATGCCTTCACCATGTGGTTTAAGTGACAAATATGAATCAAAATTTCTTATGCCTAAAGCATGAACAGCGAACAAGGACAAAGCATCATCATATGACAGGCTCTCCAGCTGCTTGTTTAGAGGATTGTAACCTATATTTTTTAGCAAGTTATCCTTCCGTGTTGTTACAATGATTTTACTTCCTGGAGCACATGTGTAAAACGGCCTGACGAGGGTTTCCCAATCCTCACGTCTCTCACTCCACACATCGTCCAACACCAGTAAAAATCTTTTCCCAGTTAGGTGATCTCTGAGAGCTTCTTGAAGCTCATTAAAATTTGAAATTTCTTTTTTTACCTCACTTGCCAAAGATTGAAACAT
Organism: Helianthus tuberosus; assembly: GCA_030545235.1. NCBI lineage: Eukaryota > Viridiplantae > Streptophyta > Magnoliopsida > Asterales > Asteraceae > Helianthus > Helianthus tuberosus. The sequence continues at coordinate 212,141,722 of CM060423.1, forward strand.
CTCATTGCTTATGCGAAAGCTATCAAACTCGTCTGAAACACAAACCCATGCCTTCACTTCGAAGTGATCCTTGACTTGCTCTTCGTTATATAAAAGCTTAGCAAGAGTAGTTTTCCCAACCCCACCCATACCAACTATGGGAACAATGCTATAGTTTCGATCACGTGGTTCTTCCGCCGGTAACAGTAACTGTTGGAGCAATGCCTCTTTCTCAGCATGGCGTCCAACAATACTAGATGGATCAACAACAGAGGATTGAAATCTTCTATTATTATTTTTTGGCCTAGCTTCCTCTTTCTGAATCTCAATCAAACCAAGAGATGCTTTATCCCCTACGAGAGCTTCTAATTTGGTGGTGATATCAGTTAACTTGTTGTTCTTAGGCATCATACTCCTTAGTGGATTATACTTTGAGAGAGTTGATAAAATCTTTCTTACCTTGACGGGGCGGGTTTCTTCTTCGTCGCTCAGCTCACGGTGCATAGCATCAGTTGCTAGACCGTCAAGTAGGTCATCTATGTCGTAAGCCAAATGCTGGAGATCATTCAGCCATCGTTTCACAGAACGACTGTTTATCTCCTTCTGAGAAGCATCAAGAAGCAGATCTTGGATCTGGATCAGTGACCGCTGCAATTTCTCTATCTCAGAAGGATCAATTTCACTGTAGGGAGCTAGTTTTTCTAAGCTGGCAGAGGCAGCAGAGGCCAGCTTATCAGAGATCACAGAGGAGATGGCGGAAAGCACGGTTTCAGACATTGATTTTGATGAGATTGTTGTTGAAATTGGTGTAGATGAACTGGGTGAAGTTGTGAAGCGTTGTTTATGGTTGTTACAGTCGTTTGATTTGTTATGGTCTAAAGAAGGTTTTGATTATGGTCTTGGTCAACAATGCAAATCCTCATCGGCCAATCAGAAAATAGATAAGGTTATCTCTTTTGTCTAGGTGTGGATGACAATTACCGGGGATTATGAAAAGTCTTTTCATATTTTTATTTGTTTTTGGAATCGCTACTTTCTACGCTCTAGCCCCGTTGTCACACCCCCATTGTTTTAATAAGACCGATGTCGGCTTCAGAGTTTGGCTTGAATGTTCCCTTGCAAAACCATCCCGTCACGTGCCACTTGTGTTGCCATCATATTTTTTTTATTTAGTTTTCAATTTTGATATTTCTTTTAATTTTAAACACTTTAGTTTATTTATATAATCCTGGTTCTCTAGACGATTTGTTGAAACCTCCCTTACTTTTAAACCAAACCAAAGTTGTAATAACAGTTAATAAAAAAAGTATATTTTAAACTAACACATTCTATTTTATTTATATGATTTTTTCGCGACCGGGTTCGATACGGTATCGGCATTTTGTTTGATTTACTAGGGAAATACCGGTCGTATCGGTACCTGTTATTGCCATTTTTCAGTACTGGTACTTGTTGGTACTTATCTGGTACATGCTTATCCCTACACTACATACAACCCCATTCATCTGGCCTATGAGAAATGGAAAAAATATATGTTTTCATAAAGGGGATAAGATAAAGCCCAAAGTTCAAAAATGGAGTAATCGGTTCTAGCCTTCTGAGCTATAGGAAATTTACGTATATGGATCAAGTTCAGTATTTGTAATGGGCTGGAATTTTATTTTGTTGGGGATTACTGGGCTTTGGAATGGCGACAACTGTTCCACCGTAAAATGAGGAGCTACTATAATAATATCTGGGCCTGTTGGATTGTAATTAGTGGAAAATTAATGATAGCCCAGTTGACTAAAAATAAGCCCAAAAGAGACGAGGCAACTGGATCAAGTTGAACATGGTACAAGTATGGGCTGAATAGGAATACTAATAGAGTGCAGTGGGCTTGGGCTAAGTGGGATATTATATGGGCCAATAATAATCGGGGTAGTTATCTTATGGTTTGTGATTGGAGAATAAGTTGGGCCAACATATGCTAGTGACAATTTAATAGAGAGAATTAATGGTTAGAATACACAACACCAATCAAACCCGTTTTTTTAGGTCAAACTGGTTTTGAACCTGATCCAAGTTGGTTTGAGTGGGTTGGAATTTTCAACTCTAAAATCGGTTTTCAACCTGAACTGGTATGGGCAAAGCTAGTTTGAGCCAAAGGTTTAAAAACAGACCGGCTTACAACTTGAAACGGTTAAGGCCCAAACTGGATTTTGTACACCTGTATAGTTTGGTTAGTTAAACGGTTTGAGAGTGGCACATGGGAGTAGGGATGAACATTTGGTACCGGTACCCATTTTTCTAATTTTTCAGTACGTTACCGGTATTTACCGGTAAATCAACCAAAATACCGCTACCGTATCGATTATATTTGGTACCAGTATTGATGCCTATTTTTCCCGTTTTCCGATACTTTTGATACAGGTACTTGCTCATCCCTACATGGGAGTCAAAGCCTCAAAGGTGGGAGTCATCAAAGGTGGCTTGGTCAAAACACTTATAATAAAGTAAAAAAAGGCCTCCAATTCGATTTGAAATGCTTGTTCGGCCTAGGTGTTGGGATGTGTATTTTTTCCATTGGTAATAAAGTCTATACGTGGTCGTTTCTCCTGGGCTATTCAAAAGCCCAAATTGAATAATAAGAATAAGATGTATAGATGTTGCGTCAACCGGTCAGGTATCAACCCCGTTTGTATAGGACCCCTTTGAGTAAGTGGAGTGCGAGTTTGGGCTTAACTTGAGCGAATGTGCTAAAGTCTAAATTCCATTTGTACTTGTTATTCTTTCATAAAATTTATAAAATTTGCCAGTCTATTATCCTTTTTACCAAAAAAAAATAATAACAATAACGAAAGGGTCATAACCAGGCTCGTACTTCATAGGTTGGTACTACTTGTGAGTTTCAATGGCTCAAGCTTACACTTAAGGATCTTAGTGTCCTCATTCGGATTTCATGTTACTTTATCTCGATGAGGGTACAGCCCATGTGAAAGAAGATGACTTGGACTCGAACGCAGGTTGAAAGTGGAGCGTTTGAGTGGATGATATGCCATCGCTGCCGGAACCTAGCCGGTTTGACCGGCTCTCGCTGGGCTCGTCAGATGAGCTTGGTCTGCTGCTTGATATAACTGCTCTTTTTGAAGTACTACTGGTTCGTGTGATGCGAGCTCTATCTGAGCCACCATCAAACATTCTCTACACTTTTGTCAGATTCCTGAACAAAATTGGGTGGCCTCCTTATGCAGTATCCCTTATGATAACTACACTATTTTCATCCAATATTGATAGAGCTAACTAACCTAGATCATCCATCAGTCACGGATTAGAAGATCCCTGTTCTATTCTCTGAAGTATACCATTTTAGTTAGGTAAATTTGATTAAATTAGGGATATTTGAGTTCGGGATACCCACCAATTTACTTATTAGTGGATCAATTTAGGTTGTGATTTATATCAAACAGGTCAAGATATGAGTTAGATGGGTCAGGCAGGTCAAAAGTTGCACAAAGTCTATAGTGCAAACCATAGTTATCGATAGTGAATAATGGACCATAGCGACAAGCTACCTATACGCTATGTAGCGATGACATTTTTTTAGAACGGCACGTAATGATGAAATAGCGGGTGCTATTTCATGTTTAGCAATACGCTAGAAGAAAATTTTAGAAATATTTTACATGTAAATTTAAAAAAAAAAATCTGGTAAACGTGGAAGAATATACGCTTCTCTTTTCAATCCTGTAACAAAAAACCCTACAAATACGCTTATTTTTTCGGTGGCCACTTGTATTTATTAAAAAGAAAAAAAAAACGATTTTCCCGCTATTTCCTAGCTTTTTAGGCACAAATAATTAGATAGCCGCATAGTCTCGCATCGCTACGCTCTTCGCTATAACAGGTGTTATGCTCACTATTAACTGTGGTGCAAATAACCTTCTAAATCATTTTATTCAAAGAATTAAACTATCATTGTAATAACTAATAATACTAAATTTTTAATCATTACTAACACATAAAATACTTGTTAAAAAAATCTAAAATGGTTTAGACTAACATGGCCCGTTTCAACACGTACCAAAATGACCCGTTACTGTATGCGCCAAGCCCATCCCAAATAGCAATCTTTTAGTATTTTCATTGTGATTATTAGCATGTGGCACACAAATTCCTACATACAGAGTTACACATGCACATAATTAGTAGAGTAGGTTTTTATCCACTCTTTCTACTGAAGGCCCGGGATTCAGTGGTAAGTTGCCAACCGTCTGATTTAAATGTACAATTAGAGGAAGCAAACCCTTTGAAAAAACAAAAGAAAAATAGGAAGTTTGTAAGAGTAGAACAGTTACTTACCCACTCTCTAGAACTGGAACCTAAACATAGTCAAACTGTTAACCTGAACAACAAACACAACACGTAAATTTATTTCAAAAGAATAAAATTCAAGTCACACATTCAATTATAAAATCATGTCCCACATCTATGAGGTACTCGCTACTTAATACCTATTGGGTTCAGGGGGTGTATCAACGAGCATCGGGTGCATATGTTTATGGCCTTATGTGATTAAAATTACCGCTTAGGATGCTTATTTGACAATCAAATGTAGGACCATTACTTCATGGTTTCTAGCTTTCACAACCTCCCAAAAACAGTAAATTGACAAAATTTACATTTCAGTCCTTAACTTTTGGCATTTTGAGAATGATTTTTCTTAGAAAGTGTAGCAGGAATGTTTATTTGAAGACACAAGATAAACTTGCACTTCCAATGGGTTAACCATATACAAGTTTCCAGAGCACAATGGGTTAAAATAGTATACCAATCAGTCTGAATCTATATCAATCATTTATCAAAATATAAAAATTATTTTAGAAATAAAAACATGGGTTAGGATATAATAGAGAGTTTTTTTGGCTAGAAATGCTAGAAACTAATCTTGACCATCAATTGATATAATCAAGGGTTAAGATTAAATGAGTGAAATTGAAGAAGAAAAAAGGAGGCGCGTGGGTTTTTTAGGGGCATTCTAGTCAATCCATGACAATATTTTCTCTCTCCTCCAATTCCCCCTATTTTCTAAACGTTAATAACTTTTTCATACCACATTATTTTTTTTATAAAAATTGCACAAAAAAAACGAGCGTTTTTTTATCTTTAAAACGAGTATACTATTGCTATATTTTAAAAAAAAAATATTCAAAAACACGGTTGCGTAAACGCAATGGACAAAAAAGGTAACAAAATGATTTTTTTCTAAAACGCAATAGACCAAAAACATAAAGAAATGTCTTATTTCTAAAACGTAATGGTCAGAAAACACAAAGAAATGTCTTATTTCTAAAACGCAGTGATCTAAAAACACAAAAGACAGTGTTCTTTCTAAAACGCAATGGACTGAAAACACATAAAAATGTGTTTTACCTAAAACGCAATTGACCAAAAACACAAAGAAATGTCTTATTTCTAAAACGCAATGACCTAAAAACACAAAAGAAAATGTTATTTCTAAAACGCAATGGACTAAAAACACATAAAAATGTGTTTTACATAAAACGCAATGGACTAAAAACACTTCAAAAATGTACTTTTCTAAAACGCAATGGACCAAAAAACACATAAAAAAGTCTTTTTTTTTATAAAACGCAATGGCCTAAAAACACAAAAGAAAGTGTTCTTTTTAAAACGCAATGGACTAAAAAACACTTCAAAATGTGTTTTTCTAAAACGCATTAAACCGAAAACACATAAAAAATTGTTTTTCCTAAAACGCAATAGACAAAAACACACAAAAATGTGTTTTTTATAATTGCAATGGAGTAAAAACATAAAAAAAAATTCATCGTTTTATAAAACGTAATAGATTAAAAAAAAAACTTGTTTTAGGTGTCATTTGTTGGGGGTATTAGAACAAAAAAAAAAATAATAGCTAACCTACAGTATCATTTCTTTTTAATCAAACCCAACATAAACAAACAAAACTATGTAAAAAGCAATCAAACCAAACTATATAAAACGCAATGTTTACTATCATTTGGTGGGGTATGAGAAACAAAAAAAAATTTCAAACCAAACTCATTTCTAATTCATCAAAACCAAAACATAAACAGACAACAAATATATAAAACGCAATAAGAGACAAAATCTTAGAATCATCACAAAACATCAATTGAATAGGCATAGGTGTCATTTCCAATACCAAGATTAAAAGAATTACTGTAAAAGTCCATACACATCGTCTTTTATCATAAAACGCATTCACTCAACAAACCTTTTTTAAAAAGGGGAGACATTATCTTCACACTCCAATGCCTTAATCACCTGCAAAATCGCTTCAAACGAACTATAGTCTCTTCATCGCCAAAGCCCAAGCACGTGCCGACATCACGCACGTGTTCGTCGTCGAATATCAATGATGTTGCGAGTGAGAGTGGTGAAAATGATGGGGAGGGCTGTGGTGGCGGTGGCGGTGGGCGATGGAGTCATGGCGATGGGCGGCGACGACGACAGAGGTGGCGGTGGTGGTGGTGTGGGGTGACATGAACTGCAAAAGAGAAAACGCACAGGGTTCTTTTTAGATTTAGGGTTTCATAAGACTAATTTGTGGTTGACTAAAACACCATTCCTTTTTATTTTTAAATTTTGACACATGTCATAATTTTATTGTTTCCTATCCTTTCTAGCCAAATTAAATTTCCTATTTGATCATCTCCCATAAAAACATTACTTCATCAAAATATACAAAATATTTTAGAAATAAAAACATTACTTCAAAGTTCTTTAATATTTATAAAATAGATATGCATCAATTCTCCATCCACATAAGCACAAACTAAAAACATTACCCTCTCTCTCTCATACACTCCCTTCAAAGTTCTTTAATATTTATACAAAATATTTTAGGAATGGACCCCACCCTACACTACCCTCTCTCTCTCTCATACACTCCCTTCACCGCAGCGGCAAGCCCTCACCGATTCATCTTTGATTACCGCGCGGCAAAGGGGTCGGCGGCGGTGTTGCCGCACGGCAAAACCCTTTGCCGCTCAACTTTGCCGCACCACTCCTGATAGCCTAAAAGGGCTTGTGTGGCCCACGTGGATTCCCAAACCCCAGGAACTCAAACTCAGTATATTAAGTTCAAGCTTGAGTTTGTTTATTAAACAAACTAGGTTAAAATCTCGTGTATTACTCGGATTGAATAAATGTAATATGATATATTAAATAATAAAAAAAGTTAAATCTTTAAGAACCACGTTTATTGTACGGATTGAATAAATGTAATTTTATATACCAAATAATAAAAATATTTATATGAAGGGGTAAGGTCCCAAAAACTCTGCCTCAGGTACCTGGGACCATACCACAACCTCGTCTAAGAACCCTCTTTAGACCTTACGCAGCTACGTACTGGTCCTACAAAGAGAACTTAGAAAGACGAAACAGAGTTCAACATCTGCGCGCCAAAAGGAAACTAAAAAATCCTTGCGCCAGCTCCCATAGCAGATAGGATAAAAATCCTAGCAAACACTTCCGCATAGGTAATATCCAGACTTGGATAAAAGTAACTTAACCTCTGCCATAACAAAGTTAACATAAAGGAGAGCCACATAGGATTACAGTTGTATCCTTCTAGCTCCATCGTGCACCCCCATTTGGTTATAACCGAATGGCCATGTGGCATCGTCCCGGGCTCTCTCGAGGTCACGATGATGGCACGAAATTGAAGGAAGATCCACACTTGCCCACTTTCCACGTGGCAACACCCTGACCGTCGATCAAGATCACAATCCGTGTGCTTACACACTCGTTAAAGATTAACGGAAGGAAAGAGATGTTGGGAGGTTGCTTCTACAATTATCCTCCTCCTCTTCTTTCTCTCCTATACTCACCAAATTATAACATCCAACCACTTTCAGTTTCCTCGGCTTCACAAGAATCTTACTTGCATCTGCATCTGATTTCACCAGGTATCTTATTTCATTACAGTTCAATATCCCTAATTCTTCAACTCCCCCAAGAGACTCTATGACACCTCCCCACACCTCATCATTAAGCCCTGAAATATCCTCTATTCTCAACTTAGTGACTGCGATGCTACTTCAACCAGCCTTCTCAACACACCACTATCACATTTACTTATGCTTAGATCATTCAATGAAGGCATTGCTTCAAGTGTGACTTCAACCAAATTAGGACAATCTTTTATTTCAAGCTTTTGCAAGCGTGGAAACACAGCCCCTGACCATTTCTTCCACCCACGCATATTATCAAAACGCAGAATTTGAAGTGAAGGAAATGCTTGACCAGTCCCAAATAACTCAAAACCCACAACTTCCACTCCATGTAAGCCTTTAATTAACAACTCCTTCAGTGACGGTAGTTGTCCCAATGGCGGTATTGATGTACATCTCTCACTAGCACTTATTGACACATGCTTCAAATGAAGAAACGAGGGATCCCCAACCCACTTTGGAAACTCTGATCCCCCATATGACATAAGTTTGAGTTTTAATAACTTATCATGACAAGGCTTCAGCTCATTTAAGACCTCTTTTTCAAGCATTTCATTTTGTGAATCATTTAGCTCATAACTCCATACAAGCTTTAACTTACTAAGCCTCTTTTGTGAAAAGTTCGCCTCATGTGCATAGGTTGCATTTTGCACTTTTCCCAAACCTACAAGTCTACAACGGAAATTTTTTCATATAGATTTTTAAAGTCTTTAAGTTTGGCTATTTCAATTCCGCTTTCACTTTCGATATTGATTTTCGAGAGAGTAATTTGTAGGCTTTTCAACTTGCTAATCTCTAACAGCATCTGAAATGAAAGCTGGGTGTCCCTAACGTCAAGATGTTGCAGGTTCTTCAGATTTAGGAAGCTGTTGGGCAACTTTGTTAATTTATAACCAAACAGGATCAATGTCCGTAAATTAAAGAGATTGCAAACTTTCTCCGGTAAATGTGTGATACGAGTTCGAGAGATATTAAGATATCTCAAGTGCCTCAATGTACCAATGGACTCCGGTACCTCACTTATTTCAAAGTTGCTCAAACTTAGGACCCTTAGTAATGGTAACTCAGGAAGCAAGTCAGTAAGAATCTTACTGGATAAGTAGAAACTTCTCCAACTTTCTACCTCCTCAACAGATGTTGCCAAGAATGTCCTCAATTTTATGGCTTCGGTGAATCCTTTGAATTTCTCGTAAGTTACATATTCTTCACGAACAAATGACATATGGCGGTACTTCAACCTCTCCACACCAATATCCTTCTTTGCCTCACCGTCTAACCTTACAAAAAACTCACCAGCAACAGATGTTGCCAAGTCATTCATGAGGTCATGCATCACAAATAATGATTCATTATTAGGTGCATGTTGAAAAAACGACCTTGACAACAACTCGTCAAAGAATTTGTGACCCATGGGTTCTTTTGTTGAATCGCTTGGAGTTGGCTGGAAAAACCCTTCAGCCATCCATAATAAAACCAGTTCCTCCTTGTCAAACAAGAAGTCCTTAGGGAATAAGGAGCAGTAAGCAAACAACCGCTTCAAAGGTGCCGAAAGATCATGATAGCTAAGTCTCAGGGCTGGGATGACTTCACCTTCAACTGGTGATGTCCATATCTCACTTTCTAACACTCCCTTCCATGAATCTTCATCTTTTTTTGTCCTCAGTGATGTACCAAGTGCGATCAATGCCAGAGGCAAATTTTTACATTTCTTTACAATACCTTCACCATATGGTTTAAGTGACAGGCGTGAATCAAAATTTCTTACGCCTGCATGTAGAGCAAACAAAGATAAAGCATCATCATCTGACAGGCTCTCCAGATGCTTGTATAGAGAATTGTAACCCAGCTTTTTTAGTAATATATCCTTTCGTGCTGTTACTATGACTTTACTGCCTGGAGAACATGTATAAAAGGGCCTGACGAGGGTTTCCCAATCCTCACGACTCTCACTCCACACATCATCTAACACCAATAAAAATCTTTTTCGTGTTAGGTGATCTCTAAGAGCTTCTTGAAGCTTATTAAAATTTTTATGTTCCTCCTTTACCTCACCTCCAAAAGCTATAAAGATCTCTTTGCTTCTAACAGAAACATCAAACTCATCTGAGATGCAAATCCACGCCTTGAGTTCGAAATGATCCTTGACTTGTACATCATTATACAAAAGCCCAGCTAGAGTAGATTTTCCAACCCCACCCATACCAATTATGGGAACGATGCTATAGTTTTTATCACGTGGTTCACCATCCAATAACAATAATTGTTGGACCAATGCCTCTTTCTCAGCCTGGCGTCCAACAATGCTAGATGGATCAAAAACAGAGGTTTGTAATCTTCTATTATTAATTATTGGCCTAGTTTCCTCTTCCACTTTCAAACCAAGGTCAGTTTTTTCCTCTAACAGATCTTGTAGTTTAGTGGAAATATCATCCAACTGGGCAAGCACTGTAGTATTCCGTGAGAAGTTTGTGCAATAAGATGGGATTAGGTTTATTACCGTGCTGGTGATGCCTTCTTCTGACTCGTGGGTGGACTCACTTTGCATGGCTTCAGTAAGCCAACCATCGAGTACGTCATCGATGTCATAAGCCAGATGCTGGAGCTCATTAAGCCATTCTTTCACAAAAGTATCAGTAATTTCCTTCCTAGAAGCATCAGCAAGCACACGCTGGATCTGCCTTAAGGATCTCTGCCATTTCTTGATATCAGCATCAATTCCGTTGTAGCTAGCAATGCTTTTCAAAGCTGCAGAGCCCAGCTTCTCAAAGAGCACTTCCAGGAAGGGAGAAAGCACGATTTCAGCCATTAGTTATGAACTTTTGAGAGATTGTAGATGAAAAGGGTGGGTGATGTTGTGAAGAGTTGTGGATAGTTGTTGTTTCAGTCGTTTAATTGTTTATGATGTTAAAAGTCTGGAGTATTATTGTCTTGGTCAACCATGGAAATCAGGATCGGCCAATAAGAACAATGGAAATCAGGATCAGCCAATAAGAAAAAAGAAGCCGTAGATAACCTTATCCGAAAAGCACAGTACTTTTCTTTGTTTTTGTTGCCTCCTAAAAAATGGCTTTACTTTTGAAAAATAAATGCATACTCTAAGTCACCTACCACTTTCATATCTTTAGTTTTGTGTGGAAAGGAAATAATATAGCTTTTGTTATATATCTATTCTATAAATTAGTACCATCTTAATAGTTCTAAGGGTAGGGATTCTGTGAAATCATAATCTCTACACATCCTTAAGTACAAGGGTTATTGTGTATATAGTTAATAGTTATTTAGATGGCGGTTACTTGGCGGTTACAAAGTACAAGGTCTGAAGTTGTCAAAAGGAAACATTGTAACTACCCTCCTAAAATCGAAGGGGTGTGTCTCTCCTACACCACACACCGATCGGCCAAAAGAAAGGAAAGGGTGGCACCGGTTCAAGTTTGTGGCTACAAATCAACGTACCCCTTCACGATCAATCTCATCCACATATTCAAGGGACACGTCTATTCACGAAGAGACACGTCTATTAGTCGCACCCATTGGAAAACTATAAATAGGGGTCAATAGATTTCATTTGTACATTCACTAATTCGAAATCAGTTGTACATATACACACACTCAGATTATATTTCGATTATTATTCAAGATATACAAGTTTGTTTATCACGTTCTAGAGATCAAAGATCCATTTTGGGGCCAACAATTGGTATCAGAGCATCAGGCTCTAGGCGTGGGAATCGCAAGGCATCGCAGGGAATTCGCGATCAGGTTTCAATTTCGTTTTTTCAATTCGCAAGTTCAATTCAGAATTTTTTATTTCGGTTCTAGGGTGATCGGTTGAACCGAAGGGTTGGTTAGGAATCTAGGGTTTTTGATTCCGGGGTTTAGTGCGAATTAGATTGTTTGATTATTACGCGTTTCGGGTTATACGCGGGTTAAAGATTTGAGAGTTTGTTGAATTCAAGGGAATTGTATTTACCGGTACAATGGTTCGTATTGGTGGCCAAGAAATTTTAGAAACAAGAAAGTAAGAGTTGTGAGAATTCTAAGTTAGCAATCAGATTAGGGTTCGTGAGTGTATCGAACCGAGTACAGGAGCGCAGAACAGGGTTATTTTTATTTCATTTGGAAGAAACAAAATTTAACTCGGTGGTTATGCGCGATCAGTTTTATTCGCGGGTGAAGGTTTGAAGGCCAAATTCATAGTATAGAAAAGAAAATTGAGTGAATCAATTGGGAAAAAAATCAAGTGAGTCGATCGTGAAGAAGAAGCGAGTAAAGACGGAATCATTCGAGTGATTCGAAGTGTGTTCGAAGAATCTAGAATAAACAAGTGAAGGCTCGAAGGTTTTTTCAATCAGAAACAAAGCGGAATAGACAATTGTAGATGCAGTAAATGCAAAGAAACACAGTGATGCAGCGAATGCAGAAAAGGGAAAAATGATGTAGTGAATACAGGAAACAAGAAGAAAAAAAGTGCAGTGAATGCAGAAAAAGTTGAAGTTATTGAAACAATGAATACTATTGGTGAGACATCAAAAAAAAATGTTTGTGTGATTCGAAACTGTGGGGAAAAGTTTAGTCGATTTGTGAGGAGTCAAAGGAAAGAAGAATCGTGTGATGCGGAGATAACCCGTAAGGAAAGCAATCAATGATGAAGAACCCGTTGTGAGAGACAACCGTGAAGACGAGATTAAATCTGTGATAGACCAAGAAGAAGGCACGCGTGTGAACGAAATAAGTAATCCTGTGACTGGGTCAGAAGAAGGAATTGTTGTGTGATACAACCGCAAGACAAATCTAAGTGAGTTAGATTGTTTAAATCTATGCGAGATGGATTTAATTCATGTGATATGATGGTGGGCAAGTTAATCAAGACCGGTGGAGTTCGTGTTCAGACAACTACACAAGAAAAAGGTTCGTGTGATACAAATCAAGTGCGGTCAAGGCAGGTGTGAAGCAAAGTATTCGTGTGAAGCAAGGTTCGTGAAGAACATGGTTAGTAAGAAGCAAGTTCGTGAGAAGCAAAGTTCGAGAATAAAAGATCCATGTGAAATGTTAGATACCGAGGAGACTTGAGATGATAAAGCTACTCAGAGTTCAAGATCTACAACCCAAGGATGTTCAAGATTAGGGGGGTGAATGAAATCATAATCTCTACACATCCTTAAGTACAAGGGTTATTGTGTATATAGTTAATAGTTATTTAGATGGCGGTTACAAAGTACAAGGTCTGAAGTTGTCAAATGGAAACATTGTAACTACCCTCCTAAAATCGAAGGGGTGTGTCTCTCCTACACCACACACCGATCGGCCAAAAGAAAGGAAAGGGTGGCACCGGTTCAAGTTTGTGGCTACAAATCAACGTACCCATTCACGATCAATCTCATCCACATATTCAAGGGACACGTCTATTCACGAAGAGACACGTCTATTAGTCGCACCCGTTGGAAAACTATAAATAGGGGTCAATAGATTTCATTTGTACATTCACTAATTCGAAATCAGTTGTACATATACACACACTCAGATTATATTTCGATTATTATTCAAGATATACAAGTTTGTTTATCACGTTCTAGAGATCAAAGATCCATTTTGGGGCCAACATTCTGTACATTAATTCAGAAGTGTGAGAAGTGTATTATAACATTATATATATATAACACCATATAAACACCGTATAACACCATATAACATCATATAACACTATGTAACACTATATAACAATATATAACACTATACATCTATCATATGTAAGACCCTAATTCACGTTTGACCAAAAGTCGCAGCGGAAATACGTAGCATAAAATTTTCTTTCATTATACACATCTTGACGTACTTAAATTCATTTTTAAAGTTAACTCTTTCTCAATAAATACATTTAGTGAACTTATTTACAATAAGAAAACGTAACTTAGCTTCGCTCAATTACGTACTCTAACACTCCCGTACAATCTAACTTGTGACTCGGTCTTCGATCTCTACTCCTTGTTGACCCTTCGAGTCTCGTACAACCTGCACTTACCATAAACATTCATAACATTAGCTCACATTAAAAATATAAACAAAGATTCATCCTCGTATACTTTTCATTCCGTTATCCTTTTACATTTAAGCATTTCATCCGTGCATCAATACTCTTGGTGAGGCTACAATATTGTACCTGCATTACTCTTCATTCCCAAGGTACATTATAAATAATATCAATATTCGACCACATTGAAGCCTTGCGTACATACATTCGTACATGCATACTTACATACCTAGATATCTACCTACGTACATACATACACACTCATGTACATTCATACATACCTACTTACATGCCTTCACGCAAACCTACATGCGTGCATACGCTCATATCTGCCTACTTGCATACCTACACACATACATTCGTTCATACACATCACTTATATTCATACCTACATACATACATACCTTCATACGTATCTACATTTCCTAAAACAAGGAATAAATTAGTCATTCTTAGCTTATACGCGTTTAAAAACGGTTCAGACGGGTTCGCATTGCATAAACTGATAAAAAACGAATTTTTGCGAAACTGACACATGCTCGCGTAGCGCTACCGTCAGTCGCGCTACGCTAGCACCTCATTTTATCAGAAAGTTGCAGCTGGTTGCTGCAGATTCCCAGCACGATCCGGTTTTACGGAAACGAGCATAACTCTCTCGTTTTTGATCCGTTTTACCCGATTTTTTTTCCTACGTGATCGTAATTTAATTCTCCATCACATGGAGTGAAAATCCAATATTTGGACTACCAAAATTTGGGACTTTTAGCCTTCGGCTTATTACCTTTTTTACCAAATTTTGACCCGTTCATGCATTTAGCAACATAACTTGTTGGTTTGACCTTAACTTCATATGAATTAATAATTTCAAAGTCATTTTTCATAAAAGATTCATTCCCGGATACCTTACATCTTATTCCACCCGTTTTCGCTCAAAAGCTTATTTTGACCCGTTAAGGGTAATTGCGCATTAAAACGTTTATGACTTACAAAACCATACTCCCCACTTTCATACTTGACCAAAACATTACACTAATCGAATAACTTGTTTCTAAACTACTTTTAAGATCGTTTGCCCAAAATACCCATCAAGGGCATTTTGGTCAACTTTAATCCCATCATTTACGACGAAAGACTACGACATATATTTGACCTCCACCATCATGTTTAGTTAATTAAAACACCATATTACTTAATCGAACTAAGAAGTGATTACAGAAATCACTTACCTTATGCGTCCGTGCTCGTATCCGATACCTTGCCTCTTCTTGACCCGTTAACACCTTGTGCTTGAGCCCGTCTCAACGTGATTCCTATACTTTCATTTCATTGAAATCACGCTCTTATTAGCATACTCATTTGTACACGTTAACAATCATATCAATCGCATATTTCACACTTAACTTTCCTTAGTCATTTCTAACAAGCATAAAACATATAATGAACTTCATATCCTTTCCAACACATGTACTTCATCATGTAATCACAATTAACGCATATTAACATAACATGCACCAAACGACTTCCTATAATCCTGCTTTTACAACAACGAGTTAAATCATGTTTCTTATACTTGTTGACTTTCAAGAGTCAACTATTAACCATATGTAACTATCGACTTATCAACATATACTCGTAACATCATAATCGACTATACGGACGACACCATATACATTTTATCATACACTTGATGTGCGTACTACCTTTTAAGCATAACGTACAACTAATTCATGCATAAATCTTCTAAACTCATACATAACCCATCAAAACCTACTACTAACCATCATGGATCATTCCCAAATAAACATCAAACATATCATCATCATATTTCTCCTAATTCATCTAACAAGAATTCATCATACCCACATAATACATCAATCTTTCAACAAAACTCGGACATGGGAGGTGATTCTAGTCATCATCTTCACCCTAACTAACGGGTTTCACCTCTAATCATCAAATTAACACAAACCATACGTAACACGTGTTCTATACGATGATTCTAACCCTTATACATGATCAATTTCATATTAACTCACGGATTTGAACATAACCCACTTCACACATGATCACCAATCTTAGATTTAAGACATACCTTATGATCCCCTCGTGAAGGTAATCATTAATCCGTGTTCCTTCTTGAATTTGAGCTTCGATTCACCCTTTAATTTGGTGATTTAGTTGAGTTAGGGTTTGGAGCTCCTGAACATTCGTGAACACACACGAAGTGTGTGTTTGTGTGTGTTGAACTTTCATTTTAATAACTCAACTTCCATCTTGTTCCATTTAGCCCCTCGTGTTTGCCACTTAACATAACGTGCACTACTTTCATCTTTTAATACTTTTGACCATACCCTTAACTAGGTTAAATAGCCTAGTTATTTATTTCATGACGTGTCATATAGGAACACACGACAATATTAACATTCGGATTTTGGGGCGTTACAAGTCTACCACCCTTAAATGAGGTTTCGTCCCCGAAACCTTTCTCACTTCCGCTTAACACTAATCATCTTTTCTTCTAATTCCTCAATACGACCACTAGCCCATCTTAATGACGATCTTTTATCTTAAAGAACCCGTTCCGGAGTTCTTATTAGTGTCGCTTTCACTAATAGCGCTAATTTCTAACAACCTTCATAGCTAGTGGTTTATTCCTCGTTCTAATATTCATTCATCATGTGCAATATATCCTTTTGTGTACTTAAACAATTCCAACATTTTATTATTAACATTCTTTTTGTTTATTTGCACACTCATATCGTTTTTGTCGACTATACGATCTTACTTTGTAATTTATACATACTCATATATGCCTAACTTTAACTGGTACATCAAAAAAAAATGGATAACTATTCATTCCTGATTCATAAACTATTCAAATAATTGACTTCTTCCTAACAAATCCATACTTTCCTTATCATACTTTCACATATCATTTTCATTTCCTTGGCCTGTCAATAACGGGCCAATACACATACTACTTCAACCTGTAGTCATACTTACATTCGTATGATCCGTTCTTAACAGATCTAGTATCTTCATCTCTTCTTTTAAAATTACATTCTCTACATGCACTGTATAACATTTACTTTTGTTTTGTCACCACAACAAAACTACTATTACATAATCACACCTACGTGCTTAACTCTAACGTTAACCTCATTCTACGTCTTCTACAGTTACTGGTACTATACTTTCCTTTCCTTTCCGTTACCTTTAAACCATCTCATTCATTTTACAGTACTTTTCTCTTATTTAATACATTACTTAATTTACATAGATAAACGTGTCGCACTAGTTCATCATACGATAGTTTAATCAATACCCGACATCTTCACTCAAAAGTCTTGTGAGTAAATTTCTACATTTTCTTCTTATGCTTAACTGTTAAAGTCAGACATCACGCACCATACCATGCCTATCCTACATTCATTTTACTAACCTCTTTTCATTTCACAAACCAACGATCCGTAACCCAGATCGATCATCTTCTCCTCGAGTACTAGCCGTACAGGCCATGTTTCATTCATTCGTGCAATGAGCTTCCGCTCGTGCACGTCCTTTCACCAATACGATTGGTTTCATCACATCAATAGTTCTAACATTATCATCAACAACATCGGCGGTTAGCATATGTCATTCAAACATTCATTACACTAGGTGATTACCCACCTATAACTCTTCTACAATTTCCTACGTACCTGCTATAACGTACCACACATTCTATTTCTTACATGCAATCCTTTCACTCTATTAATCATTTCGCCAACTGAAGTACACACTCGTACTTCCTTCTATTCATGCTTACTTGCAAAGACCTTATTACATCGTTTCAATATTTCTTACCAAACTTACCATTCCCGCCCATACTTAAGTTATTGTTCGGGTCACAGCCCGTCATCATTCTGACTTCTAAGAGTCAATTACTAACACATCTAACACGTAACTTATACAGAACTTCATCTATTATACTATCACCTTTTACTTTATACTTATTTCTATGACCCGTTCGACTCAATCATGGTCAAACTGTCGACATCTTCTTATACGGATTAATTTCATCTTTTTTTTTATATTTTTAAATCCGTCTCACGGATTCAGACGCATCTTTCATGCTTTTTCATTCATTAAATCCGCCTTACGGATTCAAACATTACATTCATGCATTTCATTACTTCTGTGTTTTGAATCCTTCCCGCGGATTCAAACATATTATCCATGCCTCTCATCCTTGAATCCGTCTCACGGATTCAAACATATCATCCATGCCTTTCATCCTTGAATCCGTCACACGGATTCAAACATATCATCCATGCCTTTCATCCTTGAATCCGTCTCACGGATTCAAACATATCATCCATGCCTTTCATCCTTGAATCCGTCACACGGATTCAAACATTGCATTCATACCTTTCATTCCCTGAATCCGTCTCACGGATTCAAACATTTTATTCATATCTTGTTGATCCGCACTTAATCACGGATTCAACATTCTTCATTCTTATCAGGCATGTTTTTCATTCTTACATAGTACTCTCAATTTCCCGAGAGTCTTACTTCCCATTTCACCCACACGCCCGCCTGCTACCCAACTCTACCGGACATACCTGTAACAATTATCATGATCTCACGAACGTCATGCGTTTCTCGTGTACTGGCCAGGTACACAATCCACATAGTAGTTTCGTGCCTTCATGTAATTGTCACCTTATGTCCGTAGACTTAGGTTTCGGCGCGTGTATCACTTTTAGTACTTCATTACTATACTATCATTATCCTTCATTTTAAAATTTTCCTTCCCTTAATGAGTTTTACTATTACATATACCCACATATCGAATTTACGTACCTGGATTCAAATTTGGCTTATTACCTCTTTGCCTGCCTTAGTATTCATCCTAGACTGCATTCACATACCATCCTCTTCAAACACTAATGCTTACCTTGCACATACAAAACCGTCAGTTTCTTTATACGTATACATAAGTACATACTTACATTAGCTTTTACCGTTGGATCTTGATCGAGTCTTAGATTGTACGAGTTTCTTATCTCAAGAGCACACAAGTTTGAGTTCAAGTACTTACCTTCTCGTACTTGATTCCCTCAAACCAGGGCTCTGATACCAACTTGTAAGACCCTAATTCACGTTTGACCAAAAGTCGCAGCGGAAATACGTAGCATAAAATTTTCTTTCATTATACACATCTTGACGTACTTAAATTCATTTTTAAAGTTAACTCTTTCTCAATAAATACATTTAGTGAACTTATTTACAATAAGAAAACGTAACTTAGCTTCGCTCAATTACGTACTCTAACACTCCCGTACAATCTAACTTGTGACTCGGTCTTCGATCTCTACTCCTTGTTGACCCTTCGAGTCTCGTACAACCTGCACTTACCATAAACATTCATAACATTAGCTCACATTAAAAATATAAACAAAGATTCATCCTCGTATACTTTTCATTCCGTTATCCTTTTACATTTAAGCATTTCATCCGTGCATCAATACCCTTGGTGAGGCTACAATATTGTACCTGCATTACTCTTCATTCCCAAGGTACATTATAAATAATATCAATATTCGACCACATTGAAGCCTTGCGTACATACATTCGTACATGCATACTTACATACCTAGATATCTACCTACGTACATACATACACACTCATGTACATTCATACATACCTACTTACATGCCTTCACGCAAACCTACATGCGTGCATACGCTCATATCTGCCTACTTGCATACCTACACACATACATTCGTTCATACACATCACTTATATTCATACCTACATACATACATACCTTCATACGTATCTACATTTCCTAAAACAAGGAATAAATTAGTCATTCTTAGCTTATACGCGTTTAAAAACGGTTCAGACGGGTTCGCATTGCATAAACTGATAAAAAACGTTTTTTTGCGAAACTGACACATGCTCGCGTAGCGCTACCGTCAGTCGCGCTACGCTAGCACCTCATTTTATCAGAAAGTTGCAGCTGGTTGCTGCAGATTCCCAGCACGATCCGGTTTTACGGAAACGAGCATAACTCTCTCGTTTTTGATCCGTTTTACCCGATTCTTTTTCCTACGTGATCGTAATTTAATTCTCCATCACATGGAGTGAAAATCCAATATTTGGACTACCAAAATTTGGGACTTTTAGCCTTCGGCTTATTACCCTTTTTACCAAATTTTGACCCGTTCATGCATTTAGCAACATAACTTGTTGGTTTGACCTTAACTTCATATGAATTAATAATTTCAAAGTCATTTTTCATAAAAGATTCATTCCCGGATACCTTACATCTTATTCCACCCGTTTTCGCTCAAAAGCTTATTTTGACCCGTTAAGGGTAATTGCGCATTAAAACGTTTATGACTTACAAAACCATACTCCCCACTTTCATACTTGACCAAAACATTACACTAATCGAATAACTTGTTTCTAAACTACTTTTAAGATCGTTTGCCCAAAATACCCATCAAGGGCATTTTGGTCAACTTTAATCCCATCATTTACGACGAAAGACTACGACATATATTTGACCTCCACCATCATGTTTAGTTAATTAAAACACCATATTACTTAATCGAACTAAGAAGTGATTACAGAAATCACTTACCTTATGCGTCCGTGCTCGTATCCGATTCCTTGCCTCCTCTTGACCCGTTAACACCTCGTGCTTGAGCCCGTCTCAACGTGATTCCTATACTTTCATTTCATCGAAATCACGCTCTTATTAGCATACTCATTTGTACACGTTAACAATCATATCAATCGCATATTTCACACTTAACTTTCCTTAGTCATTTCTAACAAGCATAAAACATATAATCAACTTCATATCCTTTCCAACACATGTACTTCATCATGTAATCACAATTAACGCATATTAACATAACATGCACCAAACGACTTCCTATAATCCTGCTTTTACAACAACGAGTTAAATCATGTTTCTTATACTTGTTGACTTTCAAGAGTCAACTATTAACCATATGTAACTATCGACTTATCAACATATACTCGTAACATCATAATCGACTATACGGACGACACCATATACATTTTATCATACACTTGATGTGCGTACTACCTTTTAAGCATAACGTACAACTAATTCATGCATAAATCTTCTAAACTCATACATAACCCATCAAAACCTACTACTAACCATCATGGATCATTCCCAAATAAACATCAAACATATCATCATCATATTTCTCCTAATTCATCTAACAAGAATTCATCATACCCACATAATACATCAATCTTTCAACAAAACTCGGACATGGGAGGTGATTCTAGTCATCATCTTCACCCTAACTAACGGGTTTCACCTCTAATCATCAAATTAACACAAACCATACGTAACACGTGTTCTATACGATGATTCTAACCCTTATACATGATCAATTTCATATTAACTCACGGATTTGAACATAACCCACTTCACACATGATCACCAATCTTAGATTTAAGACATACCTTATGATCCCCTCGTGAAGGTAATCATTAATCCGTGTTCCTTCTTGAATTTGAGCTTCGATTCACCCTTTAATTTGGTGATTTAGTTGAGTTAGGGTTTGGAGCTCCTGAACATTCGTGAACACACACGAAGTGTGTGTTTGTGTGTGTTGAACTTTCATTTTAATAACTCAACTTCCATCTTGTTCCATTTAGCCCCTCGTGTTTGCCACTTAACATAACGTGCACTACTTTCATCTTTTAATACTTTTGACCATACCCTTAACTAGGTTAAATAGCCTAGTTATTTATTTCATGACGTGTCATATAGGAACACACGACAATATTAACATTCGGATTTTGGGGCGTTACATCATAGACATGCTATCAGACAAGATATAGTGTTATATTTGTTATATAGTGTTACATAGTGTTATATGGTGTTACATAGTGTTATACGATGTTTATATGGTATTATATAGTGTTATAATACACTTCTCACACTTCTGAATTAATGTACAGGATCCTCTACCTTCTACCTATGGAGTTGAATTCTAAGAGTTTTTAAAAAAAAAATTTACTTTTTAATACTAACAGAAAGGTTTTCATTTTTTACTTTGAGTAAATTACGTTTTTGGCTCCTATGGTTATATCGGTTTTACTATATTAGCCCAAAATAAGATTTTTTAACAGATGTGCCCTCATGGTCTCTATAACTAACTATTTTGGCCCCTGAGTCTAACTCAACCCCAAACCCTTGTTAATTATTAGTCACATGACATGCACATGATGGGTAAATTGGTAATTTCCCCTCCCTTTTTAATTACAAGTTTAAAATGCATATCAATGAATTCCTTCAATATGATCTGCGGTAACTGCTATTACAATCGAAAAGTGGAAATTTGACTGCTTGATGTAGCTCATCTTCTTCCCATTCCACCATTTTCCAAGCCTTTTCTATGTAGTTATCTGCATAAGTTTATACACGTTGACTTTCAGGTCAAACAAATCCAGTTTCCAACTCAAAATCGATACGAAATTCTTATTTGATCATCTTCTCAACAACTAAAGACATTGATTCTTAAAACTAAAACTATCAAGTTCAGGTTCAATCATCTTTTGCTGCTCTAACAAGAAGTGTACCCGTGGCGTAAGGAAACCTGCACCCAAATTAAGTACAACAACAGGGTTATTGATTAATTAACAAACTAAACTACAGATAATTGTTAATGAAAATTTGAAGAGAATATGAAAGTGATGTGTTACCGGGGTCATTGAGGGTCTGAATGATAATGATTTGTAAGTAGTTGAAATTGTAATAAAAATGGCAAGCCAACGACTCAAATCATTAGTTTTGAACAGTAAATCATGAAAAAAAAACCCTAGATACATGGTGGGTCAGTCGGATTTGGGGGTATATGGTGGTGGTTTAACGAATCTGAATCACGGGGCCAAAAACGTTCTAAAGCTTTTCATCTTTTACAATTTAATCTCAATGCTTTTTATTTTCAAGTTTGATCCCCTTTACTTTTCATCTTTTGCAATGTTTTCGTTTTACGTTTCGTTCTAAATTTTGTGAGTGAACATGCCGTAACGTGCGTGTGAGGCTCAACGTTTTTTTCGTCTGTTTTTTTCCTTTTTACAAGTCAGCCGCAACACATCTATTTTTCTATGTTTGACATGTTCGTCGCAACGCACGTGGCCCTAGATCGACTTAGTTATTCTTTTGCATTTTTACGTTTCGGTCTAATTTCTTCACATTGACATGCACCAACGGGCATTCGTGGTTCAACGATTTTACATCTGCTTTTCGTTCCATGTTAATTTTTTTCTTTTTTATTTATTTTGTTTTTACAAGCTTTTCCGGTATTGCTATTGCTGGTCGCTGGCAATAGTGTAGGATTGGTGCTACTTGGAATGGTTTACGCCCCTACCATGTCAAATTTTAATAGGTATTGTCTCAGCTTGGTTTTGTATTATGGAATAATAAAAACATAATAATAATCAAGACACACGTTCGTTTTTAAAACACGATCCATTCTTTTGAATGATCAAGAACCATGTCAAATTTCTTTTTTTACACAAGCCTGATATATCGTTAGCACCAAATGACTATTTATACCAGGGGTTAAAATGGTGAATAGGGGGTGAAAAAAAGGGTAAAAACCAAAACTATCATATTACCATCTTTTAACGTTCAAAACGTTATACAGTAAAACGGTTTTTCCCGCATCTATTCTAAACGACTTTTAAAACCTTTTCGGGTTTGTTTTTGTTGTGAAGATGTGGAACCAGTGCTAAACAGGTGGTTTGTTTTCGGAACTGGACCAGTTCCTATAGTTTTGGTTCGGAACAGGTTTCTGTTGGAGTCGGTTTTGATTTTGTTGAATCAATTTTTGGTTAACTAGTTTTGTGTTCATCTCTACTTTGATTGGGCTGGTAACTTAACAAGAGTTGGACCATAGATCTATGTTTAATGGAAGAAGCCCATCTCCATCACATCTATGATCTTAATCGATTATTTCATATCTATATGATTCAAATAAAACTTTTGACTTTAATTTAAGGCAAATTGGCCTGTAATAATCCCACCTACACCTTTTTGGCCAATAATAATCCCACCTCAGAATATTCCCCACACCAGTCCCATTTTTCAGATATTTTTCCCACACTAGTCCCCAGTTAAAAATCCCTAACTCAGTTAGTAAAATGGCTGATGTGGGATTATTATTGGCCAAAAAGATGTAGGTGGGATTATTATTGGCCAAAAAGGTGTAGGTGGGATTATTACATGTAATCAGTTTTTAACACATCATCTGCCACATATCTGCCACATAATCAGTTTTTAACACATCATCTGCCACATCAGCCATTTTACTAACTGAGTTAGGGATTTTTAACCGGGGACCAGTGTGGGAAAAATATCTGAAAAATGGGACTGGTGTGGGGAATATTCTGAGGTGGGATTATTATTGGCCAAAAAGGTGTAGGTGGGATTATTACAGGCCAATAAGCCTTAATTTAATAACATGGATGATAATAACTATAGATTCAACAAAATATACCTAGTGGTATACATGTACGGTGGACGGGTTTTTTTTTTTTTTTTGTTGTAAAGACGAGTTTTTATTTACATTTACATGTATAATATGAACTCATCATCAAATAAGTTCACTGACATGTAAAATATGCATAAAACGAAAAAGTTAGGTTGGAGACAATCTAAATAACTAAGATTCCAAGCATGTATGCTACGGATAAAACAAAAAGGTCGCCGGAGTGCTCGATGAAGAGGAGCCTATCGGAATAGTGTGGGAGGAATCTCAGCAGTGCGCCTTGAGTGTTCCTTTATCCCTATTCAGATTAGTAGCTGATTCCATTCGCATCTGGGGCTTGTTTGGAGTTTCGTTGTTTGAGTTTCCTGGTGCTTCCTCGGTGGTGTTTCTCCTGATTTTGAGCGCTTAGTAGGTCTGTGATTGATCGCGGCTATTGTTATAGTTTAGCTTGATCGATACGAATCCTATTAACAGTTTATAGATCAGTGTTAAACGCCACTAGTGGAAATGGGTGGGAGAGGGAGAATGGAGACATGGACGGATGTGGATTATCGAAAGAAGAAAAGACCAACAAACAGACTGCCACAAACAACGTTCTACGTCACTAATCTTCCAGAAGGTACCACAAACACGTTGCTTAGTAGGGCATTCCAACCGTTTGGTGTGGTAAAGGACGCGTGTGTGGCAAGGAAAAGAGATTCATGGGGGAACTATTTTGGGTTCGTTCGCTATGAAGGGGTAGCAAATATGATAGAGGTACTACGGGGAATGAACAACGTGAAAATATGAGGCTAAGGTAAGCGTCTCAGTTGCTAAATATGATAAGAACCATCAAAGATTTGCAAATCAGCAGTTTCCGAAAGAGCCACAATACCAGCACTGTCGGAACCAGTATAGACCCCCACCGGTCTATGTCCCGACTCCCCAGAAGGAAAACAATGTACTGTATAGTGAGGTTCTTGTTGGTAAGGAACAGAAGGAGCCGTCTAGGAAGGTCATCACGTTGGCACAAAGAGGAAATCTATACGCCGATCATTGCATGATGCGAGCAATAGTGGGAGTGGTGAAAAGAGTCTCAGAGGTTGAAAGAATTAAACCAATGTTGGCACGAGGCGGGTACGTAAACAGTACGGTTTGTTACATTGGTGGCTTAAAATACATTGTAGTTTTTAAAGATAAGAGAACGGCTCTTGAGTTCGTGGGCAGAGAGATGGAACTATGGAATGGAGTGTTTGATTCGGTGGTTCTATGGGAGGGCCAGAATGTCGGCTTCGAGCGTCTTGCTTGGATTAGAATTATGGGGGTTCCAATTCAAATGAGGGACAACACAGTTTATGACGAAATTGGTCAATCATTCGGTAAAATTGTGTGCAAGTCGACCTTCTCGTGGGATAGTGCGGATAACTCAGATAGTAGAGTATGCATCGTTACGACGTCGAAATTAAAAATTGAAGAAGAGGTGGACATTAGCTGGGATGGTAACAAACAAACGATATGGTAATGGATGAATGCCAGGAGATGGAAATACCAGGAGTTTTGTCTGAAACGTTGGTCTCAGACGAAGGAGTGTCGGTACAGTCGGAGGGATCGGTGGCCGGAGCTGATGAGTTAGAGGACGGGGAAATCAGGCAACAACAACCGATGGGAGACGCAAAGGGGTCGAAGTTGGTGAAGTCGGTGGCAGGGGATGATGGGAACGAGAAAGAAAGTGAACTCCGATCGGAATCCGGGGAGGCGCCGGAAAAGCAACATGATACGGTGACTAACAGTATCACCGGAAAGAACGATCCACCGGTGGTAACTCAAAGGTCGGAAGAGGCGTCACTGCATGGGAATTCTAAAGGTGTGCATGGGGAAAACGTGAACATGGAAAACGAGGCACATACCCCAAGGGCGGCTGCACGAGATTATAGGGGTGGGACCTTTAGAGAAGGAATTCTAAACGGTCAGAATTATTTTAATATGGGAGCTTCTATTGCAGAGGATTTAATCCATAAAAGTAAGTCTAGGAAAAGGGCCAGGTGCGTTAGGAGCCCAATGTCGAATGGAGGTGGGGATGAAGACTGGGCCCAGAGATTTCCCCTTCCTTGTGGGCCTGATTTAAATTACCCTCCTAGGTCTTATAATTCTGGCCAGCACATTGAAAATCAAACAGAGCAGGCGTAGGATACACAGATGAATGAGGGTCACTTTGAACCTGAAACCGCTGAAGAAGATAGACACGGGACGAGATTGGAAAATCAACACCTTTCCCCAATCGAAGTAGATCCTGCTTCGAATGTGGGCCGTTTTAGCATGGAAGATGCGAATCCGATGCACCAGTCGGAGCTTGATAAAACCATAGATTTGGGAACTAGAGATCAGGTGGAAGCGCTTATTGAAGGTGAGGGTGGCCAGACGGGTCAAATATGAATTATCTATCGGTGAATTTGAGAGGAGCCCGCGACTCCAGGAAGGTGGATTGGGTGAGGGGTTTAAAGACCAAACATGGGGCACATTTTATAGCAATTCAAGAGAAAAAGATGTCAGGTAATCTCAATTTTATGGTTAATCGCTTTTGGAGCAGAACGGTTTTGGAATATGAAACCGTTGAGGCGACCGAAAGGTCCGGGGGTCTGTTAACAATTTGGGATCCAACTGTATTTGAAAAGGTTGGGTGGTAAAAAACATGAATTTTCTGGAAACCGCGGGTATTGTAAGAATGTCGGGGGAGGCGATAATTGTTATAAATATCTATGCACAAAATGACCCAATCGAGAGGAGGCAACTGTGGGAGGATTTGGTCCAGTTAAGGAGATCACATATGGGTTTATAGGTGTTCCTAGGCGATTTCAACGATGTGCGACAACCGGATGAAAGATTAAATTCGGAGTTTGTTGCTCTGAAGGGGTGTAAAACGTTCATTATGGAAGTAGATAAATTAAGGGCTATGGATTTAAAACAAAAGTCGCGGGTTCGATGGTCAAAGGATGGGGATGAGAACACAATACTTCCACGGTATTGTAAATGCTAGCACGAGTAACAACCGGATTCATGGTTTACTAGTCAACGGGGTTTGGGAGACGGCACCGCCTCTGGCAAAGGATCATACCTTCTCTTTTTTGCTAGTAGATTCGAAGAGCCAATTGCATCTAGACCACCACTAAATTGCACGTATCTTTCGCGTGTATCTAGTATCGAAGCAGAAAATTTGGTATGTCCTCTCTCCTTTAGAAATTAAACGGGCGGTATGGGATTGTGATGGTGATCGGGCTCCGGGCCCGAATGGAATAAATCTGAATTTTATAAAAAGGTTTTGGGATAAATTGGAAGGTGACTTTAATAAGATGTTGGATCACTTTTACTCGACCGAAAGTTTGAACAGTGGTTGCATGTAATCCTTCTTAGCTCTTATTCCAAAACGAACCGATCCCGGGGGCTAAATGAATATCGTCCGATTAGTTTAATCGGGTGTATTAAGTAACAAAGTGGTCTCAAAGGTTCTAGTAAACCGGTTGCAACCGGTAATTCAAAAACTTGTGTCGGATAGGGATGGCAATGGGCCGGGTTTGGGACGGGTTTAGGTAATCCCAAACCCAAACCCGATTAGCTAAACCTATCCCAAACCCGTCCCAAAACCCGCCGGGTTTCTATCGGGGAAATACCCATCGGGTATCGGGTATACCCACGGGTTTCGGGTAAACCCATTAATCTAAAAAATTACCCGTTGGGTATACACGACCCAAACCCGTCGGGTAACTACTAAAGCATTATCATTATGAAAATATATCAATTAATGGCAAAGTATATAAAATAAAATACCTCAATGTAAACCAAAAAAATCAAATTCATTGATGACAAAAATAGTGCAAAGTCGATGTTTCACGATTGTTAGTACAAGAGGACAATGTTGATGTTTCAAAAAAGTTGCACCAAATGATTACAAAAACGAAAGTGTATGCCATTCGCCCATTCGTGAAGACCATGTTGACATGTAGTCATGTTTGCACCCTCATTCCTTCGAATTGTTTTCCTATAGTTAAACAAATAAAAGAATATGTGTATTTATATATAAAAAAAATATAGAAAGAATGTGGGGTAAACGGGTATATTTATCGGGTAAATGGGTCGGGTAAACGGGTATACTTTATCGGGTAATCGGGTCGGGTTAACGGGTATATCATCAAATCCCAAACCCGTCCCAAACCCGCGAAAAAAAAATAAAACTAATCCCATACCCGGTCCCAAACCCGATTACTAGACCCAAACCCGTCCCAAATGATTCGGGTTTCGGGTTTACCCATCGGGTTCGGGTCCGATTGCCATCCCTAGTGTCGGAGGAACAGACGGCGTTTTTGGCAAAAAGAAGCATTCTAGATGGGGTCATTATTTTAAACAAGGTCAGTCTGTGGCTTAAAAGAAACAAGAAGGAAGGGTTGATTTTTAAAGTCGATATCGAGAAGGCATATGATTCAGTTAGTTGGAGTTTCTTAGACTCTATACTTTGCCAAATAAATTTTCCTTCAAAGTGGCGTAAGTGGATTATGACTATTGTTACTTCGGCACGGGCTTCGGTTATTGTTAATGGCTCCCCAACGCAAGAGTTCACTTGATCGAGGGGTTTGAGGCAAGGCGACCCACTGTCTACTTTCTTATTCGTACTTGCCATGGAAGCATTGACCGGGGTTATGAAGAAAGCTTGCGAGATTGGAGCGTTTCAAGGTTTGACTATCTCGGGCAATGGGCCTCCCCTGTCACATTTTCTCTATGCTGATGATGTCATTTTTGTGGGTAAGTGGTCTTATGAAAATCTGGCAAATTTGAAACGTCTACTTAGATGTTTTTATCTTACCACGGGTCTAGAAGTTAACCTTAAAAAGAGTAGTCTTTATGGGGTTGGGGTGGAAGACACTCACGTTCAAGTTTTGGCGAACATGTTGGGTTGCAAAAGAGGGTCTTTTCCATTTTCATATTTGGGCCTACAAGTAGGGGCGAATATGAATCTCATCAAAAATTGGGACCCGGTAATTGAGATTTTTAAGAAAAGGTTATCGAGGTGGAAGGAAAATACTATTTCTTTTGGGGGTCGTATCACTTTAATTCGGTCCGTTCTTAACGCTCTTCCTACATATTATTTTTCGCTCTACAAGGCCCCCGTCGGAGTAATAAAGAAGTTGGAAAAAATACGTAGAGACTTCCTTTGGGGATCGAATCCGGAGGTTGAGAAAATGAAATGGGTTGCTTGGAATAGCTTGTTGACACCGAAAGATCTCGGAGGCTGGGGTTTCGGGTCTCTTCGTCTAGCAAATTTGGCAATGTTACCAAAGTGGTGGTGGCGGTTTAAGGAGGATAGGGGAAGTTTGTGGAGAAAAGTGGTGTGGGATGTACATAACAATCAAAGGTCGTGGAGCTTTATTCCTGCAAAGTTGTCTATTGGGGGCCCTTGGAAACAAATTCATAACTTGGCTAAAGAGTTTGAGACTATGGGTATAAACTTGGAGTCCTTGTTACGAGGGCAGCCCGGAACCGAAAAAGGGATGCGTTTTTTGAAGGAGAAATGGCTAGGTGACGAACCATTATGTGAAAGATACCCAGGTTTGTTTCAGTTGGAATCGAACAAAAATGCTCTTATTAAGGATCGGGTGATCGAAGGGGAGAGTGGGGCGGAGCTGAATTTCGAGTGGAGTAGGCTGCCATCAAATGCAGGCGAAATGGAGGAGCTCAGTAGCATCTCCAATGCAGTCCACGGGTACGAGTTTGGGGTGGGAGCGGACAAATGGGTTTGGGCTTTGGAAGAATCAGGCGAGTTTTCGGTGAAGAGCATCCGGTTTCAGGCCCACCAGATGGTTTTTACTAATATTGGAGTAGATTTTGAGTGGAACAAGTTGACTCCAATAAAGGTAAATTTCCTACAGTGGCGTTTAATTCAAGACAAATTACCCACTACGATGGCCCTTGTTAGTAGAAATGTCCCTGTACAAAATGTCCTGTGTAAGATGTGTGGAAATGAGGAGGAAACAGCGCTGCATCTTTTTGCGTCGTGTCGGTACGCCCTTCAGATTTGGGACTTTGTCTCTGGATGGTGCAGGTTACAACCCATTTATCTTTTGGAGCTAAAAGATCTGGCTCAGTTACATAAAAGAAACAGAGGATCAAAGCGGTGGCAGAAAACAGTTTATTTGGTAGCCCAAGCGGCAATTTGGATAATTTGGAGAAGCCGAAACGAGGCAGTTTTTAAGTAAAAGCGACCGAACGAGCACAGAATGAAGGAAGAGCTGAAGATGATCGGCTACGTGTAGCTGAAAAGTAGAGCTAAATGTGATAGGTTATCATGGGATAGTTGGTGTAATTTTGATTTAAGTAGTATTGGGGTATAACCTTTCATTTTGATGTATGTATTTGGTGATCATCCTGGTTAACAGTTGGTTACCCAGGAGTTTTTCAAATAAAATTTTGTTGGTCTTTCAAAAAAAAAAAAAGATTCCAAGCCCGATATTGATCTGTCATCAACCGATGTGGGAATTGTGCCCTCATCGGTGTTCACCTCTCCTGTATAAATGACAAGATCCATCACTTCTTAATTCTCAACAAATGGTTGAGTTATTAAAAAAACATTACAAGTAGAAAAAAAAAGTTACCAGTAAGAGAATATCTGCACAATGTTTAACAAAAATATAATTGTTAGTAACAAAAAAAAATATAATAACCTATTGGAATAATATTCTTGTTATTGGGAATAATATTCTTTTTATTGGAAATAATAAATCAATTAATAAATGTCAACAGATGATCAAAGAAAATTCAACACAAATGCTTTATAATTGTCTGTACTGGTCCAAAGATTTCATCTTTTGCTGTTAGCATGTCATCCAGCTTAGTATATAAAGAATAAGATTATCTACATTTGATTAAAATTTAATAAAAATGACGCTTTTTTGTTCCAGTGTGGTTGAAAATGTTACCTGAACATTTGAGAAAACAGTTGGTTGGATATAATATTCATTTGAGCCAAATCTTTGGCCTCCAGTTTCAAGAGTAGCACCACTATCAACCCTTTATCTAATATCTTATCAAATTGCTCCCAATCAACCTGGCAATAATCACAAAAATAAATCAAATTTATTTTTTTATTTTTTTTTGTGAGAAATTACTAATAGGTAATACCTGGGAATCTACTGACCCAACTTTTTATGCACCAATTGACGTTTCTTCATATGCAGTAAACAAATTAACCAATTAGAACTTTACTTTCTATTTGATTATTTGGTTTAGAGTAAAATGCACGGATAGTCCCTGTGGTTTTGCAAAGTTTCAGCTATAGTCCCCAGATTTTGGAAATTACACTCATAGTCCCTGTGGTTTGACGGTTTGTTACGCGGATAGTCCCTGGAGTGGATGGGGGTTAGTTTTTCAGTTAAGTTGGTGTGAAATGACTAAAATACCCTTAATGATATAATACAAAAAAAGTAGAAATTATACTTCATCTTCAACCTCTATCCACCACCATCACCCTCCACCCACCACCGAGAGCCACCTCAAACCTGCACCATCACCGCCACCACCATCACCCTCCACCCACCACCGATAGCCTCCTTAAACCTGCACATTCAACCTAAACCCTCCACCGTCGCACCACCTCCAACCTAAACCCACCATCGCCTTCACTCGACCACCAGAACCACCACCTCGTTCTTCTCCGTCATCTCCTTCATCTTCACCTGCAAACACCCTCACCACCACAACATTCATCTGCAAACACCACCACCGCATTCATTCGACCACCACAACCAACGCCTTCACTCGCCCACCACAACCATCGTATCAAACCCCCAAATTTAAACCCACATCAAAGTAATTCCAATCGTTGTAATTCTATCAAACCCCAAAATTCAAACCCAAAATTGAAGCCCTGAAACCCCCCATATTCAAACTTGGTTTCAGATCTCGACAAACCAGTGACAGTTAAAGCTCAATATAACAAGTTATATTTGTTCAATTAACGTTTTGCTAAACTATAGTAACAAAACCCTAAATCTGTTACTATTTGAAAAACAGCGAGTATGAAACCTAACCAAGCAATCGAAGGAAGTAGAACTAGGGTTCCGTTGTTGCCAGATGCGAACAGTCTATCGCCGCCACATGAAGCGATCGTCGCCGGTGTACCTGCGGTGCCGGTGACCGGATTCCAAGCGAGTCCCCATACTCTATCGGTGTGACCTTTTAGTGTTTGAACTTCTGTAAGTTTCAGTGCTTCTTCTTCGATTGAAGTCATGATTGACTGCCGGAAAATGGTGGTTCATGTGACAGAAGATGATCGAAAATGGTGGTTCATGTATAGACCTCTTTGAATCTCCTTCAGCCTTCCAACAGGATGTTCATGTGGCCAAAGGCGCTGACCCTAACAAACCCTTATATATGTGTCAATTTTTTTTATATTTTAATAAAGTAAGGGGTAAATAAGTAATTTCAGGTGGACTTAACAGAGAAAACTAACCCCCATCCACTCCAGGGACTATCCGCGTAACAAACTATCAAACCACAGGGACTATGAGTGTAATTTCCAAAATCTGGGGACTATAGCTGAAACTTTGCAAAACCACAGGGACTATCCGTGCATTTTACTCTTTGGTTTATGTGTCGGATGCAATAGTATGGTCGATGTTACGCCTAGTGGCATCACCAAATCCAATGTTTGAAGAGTACAAAGGATTATCCAAATGTCCATTGGCAAACACAATATCTGTTCGATGGGCCGTTCCAGCTCCAGCTTCTCGTGGTTAGACACACAAACACCGTCCTTCTCATCTGTACCACGCTGGAACAAAAAAGCATTATCAAAATGACATTCTTGTTTATACCAAACCATGTAAATGACATTCTGCTGCAGCTCTCAGTATCTGCCTCACAACGATTGCAACATCTTTCTCTTTGTAATGACTTCCTTTCCTGAAGGAAAAACATTTAATTTGTTGGTCTTGTTTATATGGTACAAACAAAAACAAATATATGATAATGTGTCCCATAGTATCAAATAATGGCGATAATAGTATATTCGAATGGAGCCTAAATATCCAGATTCAATATCACATATCTTTGCATAAACATTCATTTGACTTATGAAGTCAAACAGAGTGGTGTTCAGTTTAAAAAGGAGTTAATTACATAGTTAGTCCCTGTGGTTTGCACAAAATAACATACTTAGGTACTAATAGTTTAAATCACCTTCTAGGGTATTAACTTTTCATTTTGTAACGTTTGGAGGTATTAACATAGTTAGTACTTATGGTTTGCACAAAATAACATACTTAAGTACTAATAGAATGTGATTTTAAACCTACAAATAACGTTAATACCTCCAAACGTTATAAAATGAAAAGTTAATACCCTATAATGTGATTTTAAACTATTAGTACCTAAGTATGTTACTTTGTGCAAACCACAGGGACTAACTATGTAATTAACTCGTTTAAAAAGTATACATTTGCCAAAATCTTTTCACAGAACTTTCAATACCATGTGCTTAATGTTAACGAATTACTACTAAAATAAGAGCTCTAGTTTTAATACTCTTGATAAATATGTATTCTTTCTCAATTTGGGAGATTAAAGTCTTGACCTCAAAAGTCAACATATAGTATAAGAAATATTATTAGATTGTATACAAATATAAATATATACATATCTTTGTGATTATTTCATCGATTGGATGTGTTGTCAGTGATCATACAACTCACCATAGTTAGACCTGGCAAACGGGTCGCTTCGGGGGTCATGGGTCAAAATGGGTTCGGGTCAAAACGGGTCAATTACAAAAAAGGGTTGTTTTGGTTCGGGTTGAAACGGGTCCGGGTCAGAACGGGTTTCGGGTCGGGTTGGTTAAAAATTGCTTTCTTTAAAAAAAAACCGAAACGAAACAAAAAACCGAAAGGATTGAAACCGATCCGAACGAAACCGAAAAGACCATCAAAACGAAACAAAAGATCAAAAGCGAACCGAAACGAAACCGAATAAATGACCAAACCGAAACCGAAACGAAACACAAAAAAAAAAAAACTGAAAAGATCGAAACCGATCCGAAATGAAACAAAAATAATGACGAAATTGAAAGCAATCCTAAACGAAACCAAAAAAATGGATCAAAACGAAATAAAAAATCAAAACCGACCAAAACGAGACAAAAAACCGAACTGAAACGAAACAAAAAACTGAAAAGATCAAAACCGATCCGAAACGAGACAAAAAAAAAACCCGATTAAAACGAAACTAGAAACTAAAAATCAAAACTCAACCGAAACAAAACCGAAAAAACCGAAACAAAAACCGAAACCCGTCCCAACCCGAAACTTGTCCCGTGCGGAAACCCGTGTTGGCCTAAAACCCGTTGCGATCCGAAACCCGTCCCGTGCGGAGACTCGTGTCGGCCTAAAACCCGTTGCGATCCGAAACCCGTCCCGTGCGGAAACCCGTGTCGGCCCGAACCCGATCGGAGCCGACCCGTTCCGATCCAAAACCCGCCGGTGCCAAAACCGTTCTCGGTCCGAAACTCAATTCGAACTGAAACCGTTCCGATCCAAAAGTTGTTTCTTGCAGAAACCCGTCTTGTGCGGATACTTGTGTCGGCCCGAAACCCATTCTGATCCGAAACCTGTCCCGTTTTTTTAAGGTGCTAACCCACATCGACCAATTTCTTTAAAGTTGTCGACCTGCTTTGACCCGAAAATAACAAGATGAAATTTCAATTGACCCGTTGTGATCCGTTTAGTTAAAATATCTTACCCAAACTAACCCATATAATATTAAAAGCAACCCAAATTAACCCACTTGAAAGCCTTTGGGTCAAGATTGCCACCTCTAACCATAGTTAAAGAATTTGAAGGAAGATAAGACATAAGAACGTGCTAAGATATTTTTAATAATACTATCATATTTACAGTACCTAAAACTAGGGGTGCTAAACGGGTCGTGTTCGGGGGTTGTCAGGTTCAACCCGAACCCGAACCCGAAAATTTTACACAAACCCGAACCCGACCCGAACCCGAAAATCGTATCATACATATGAACCCGAACACGACCCGTTCAACCCGAATTTTTTTATTTTTTTTCTGAAATTAATATATAAAATTAAAATTTACTTAAAAAACACAAATGTATATGATAATATCATATTTAAAATATAAAATCTATGTAATTTCTCTTTTTAAGTTATGTAAATGGTAATGGTATGAAAACCGAACTTGTATTAATTGAATGTATCTTTACAAGAGTAAATAACCCCTCTACTTATAGGGAGAGTGAGGGACTAAAAAGAAATAACTAATTACATACAGGGACCTATATAATAGCAACCAGGTCCTTGAACTAACAACTATTTACAACTAACACTCCTCCTCAAGTTGGAGCATATATGTTAATCATGCCTAACTTGTTACATATGAAGTCTATTTGTGTCTTCCGCAGTGGTTTTGTGAAGATATCTGCTAATTGAAGATCCGTTTTAACATGAATTGGCTGAATAGATGGAGGATCCTTTTGAGTGCCGACTATCCGATCTCTGATTAGGTGACAATCAACCTCAATGTGTTTAGTTCTCTCATGGAATACTTGATTTTTGGCTATATGTATAGCTGATTGATTATCACAGTATAATCGCATCAAGTCTTCAGAGATAACCCCAAGTTCTCTGAGAAGACGACGAACCCATATCATCTCTGATGTAACATCTGCCATAGCTCTGTACTCTGATTCGGCACTTGATCTAGATACGGTGTGTTGTTTCTTACTCTTCCAGGAAACAAGATTTCCTCCAACGAAA
Organism: Helianthus tuberosus; assembly: GCA_030545235.1. Taxonomy (NCBI): domain Eukaryota; kingdom Viridiplantae; phylum Streptophyta; class Magnoliopsida; order Asterales; family Asteraceae; genus Helianthus; species Helianthus tuberosus. Next base: position 212,178,062 of record CM060423.1, read on the forward strand.
ACACAGTACCCAGTGGTGGATCGACGGGAAATAGGACAGCCTGCCCAATCTGCGTCTGAGAATCCAGATATACGTCCATCTCCTTCTTCTGTGAAAGCACCTACACGACAATGACCCTGATCAGAATATAAGATCCCTAGGCCTGGTGTGCTCTTGAGATATCTTAAGACACGGAGAGCAGCATCCCAGTGTCCTGTGTATGGAGTGGCCATGAATTGACTTAGGACACTAACGACAAAGGAGATATCTGGTCGGGTGACAGTTAAGTAGTTAAGTTTTCCGACCAATCGTCTGTATCGCTCAGGATCTTTCATTGGACTTCCATCCTCTGGAATGAGCTTCCTCGTAGGAAGCATAGGACTATCAACCGGTTTGCAACCCAATAAGCCACACTCAGTTAACATATCAAGGACATACTTCCGCTGAGAAAGGAGTATTCCTTGTGGAGAACGAGATACTTCTATGCCAAGGAAGTACCGAAGTCGACCTAAGTCGCTAATCTGAAACTGAGACTGAAGGAACTGTTTGAGCTTGGTAATCCCATCTTCATCATCCCCTGTAACTATGATATCATCCACATAAACAACTAAGATGATCCTTCGACCCTGATGATGTCTGAAGAATACAGAGTGATCATATGTACTACGAACCATTCCAAATTCTTCCATGACACTAGAAAACCGCCCAAACCATGCTCTGGGAGATTGTTTAAGACCATATAAAGAGCGACGTAGTTTGCATACTTTGGATGCCTCCTCCTTAACAACGAACCCTGGTGGCTGCTCCATATAAACCTCCTCCTCAAGAACACCATTAAGGAAGGCGTTCTTGACATCAAGCTGGTGGAGCGGCCAATGATGAATGGCAGCAAGAGCAATGCAAATACGCACGGAGGGCATTTTGGCAACCGGAGAGAAAGTCTCGTCATAATCAATACCATAAGCTTGAGAGTAGCCTTTGGCTACCAAACGAGCTTTCAGACGATGTAGAGAACCGTCAGGGTTAAGTTTAACCGTGAAGACCCAACGACAACCAACAACACGCTTTCCTGGCGGAAGCGTTACAAGATCCCATGTATGATTAGTCCTTAAAGCCCCAAGCTCTTCTTCCATAGCTTGACGCCATCCTGGGTGAGCGAGAGCTGTCATCACATTTTTGGGAATCGGATAGGAATCAAGTGAAGTGGTGAAGGCATGAGACTCCGTGGATAGGTGAGCATATGCAACATAATCCTGGATGGGATAACGGGTGGTATGTCTAGGTTCTTTTCGAAAGGCAATAGGTATATCAGGATACGGTGCACCTGGAGGATCATAGGCAACGGTTTCTGGTAATGGTGAAACAGGATCAGTGTCGGGTGGTGGAACTGTGGACGTACCAGATGTAGAGGCTGGTTGTGAATCAAGAGTCTCTGTTGTTGATTCCTTACCTCGCCTAGCATATGTGAAGAGTAATGGTGGAGGACCTGTCGGTAGCCCCGAATCTGCAGAAGTTGGAACTGTGGTGTCTGAGACCGGAGGGGTAGACGGAACAGAGGACAAAGGAACAACAGGGATGAAAGGAGATTCGGGAAGATCAGGTTCTGGAAATGGATCTGACACAGGAGTAGAGGATGTAGGAAAGAAGGGACATTCCTCATGGAAAGTAACGTCGGAACTAGTGAAGTAACGACGAAGAGAAGGACTATAACACCGATAACCTTTCTGGACACGTGAGTAACCCACAAAGATACAACGAATGGCTCTGGCATCAAGTTTAGGGGTCCCTGGACGATGATCATGAACATATGCAACACATCCAAATATTTTGGGTGGAAGTGGAAACATAGCCCCTTTAGGAAAAAGGATAGAAAACGGGGTTTGACCATGAATGACAGGTGAGGGCATACGGTTAATAAGATAAGCGGCAGTAAGGACAGCGTCTCCCCAGAAACGATGAGGAACATGAGAATGAATCATGAGAGTGCGAGTGATGTCTAATAAGTGTCGGTTCTTGCGTTCAGCGACACCATTTTGTTGTGGTGTGTAAACACAAGACGACTCGTGAATAATGCCATTAGATTTTAAGTAAGAAGAAAAGTCGGTCGACAAATATTCTTTTGCATTGTCTGTACGCAAGGTTTTAATTGAGGTTTGAAATTGAGTTTTAACGTAAGCATGAAATTCACGAAATATTGAATATATTTCAGCACGAGATTTCAATAGATAAACCCAAGTAGCACGCGAATAATCATCAATAAAGGTGATAAAATATTGAAAACCCAAAGTCGATTTTGTGGGACATGGGCCCCAGACATCAGAATGCACAAGTTCAAACAACGTACTGACTCGATTAGATACTCTAGGGGGATAGGGACGCCTGGTATGTTTACCAAGCTGACATGACTCGCAATGAAAATCAAAGGAAGATGGAAAATCCGGTCTCATTTGCCTCAGAACCGCTGCAGAAGGGTGGCCTAGCCGGCAGTGAGCCTCCCTGATACTGGAATCACATATGTTGGCTTTAGGGTGTGACGGTAAAGACATACGGTAGAGGCCTCCTGATTCAAAACCTATGCCAATCAGCCGGTTCGTCCCTAGTTCCTGAAAAATGCAGTGAGTAGGATAAAAGGTTACGGAGCAGTTATTTTGTTTGGTAATTTGACTTACCGAACAAAGGTTATCAGGGAATTTAGGAACCAACAAGACAGAAGAAAGATTTAGGTCTTTCGAATTACTAACCGATCCAATGCCACGGACTGGGCATGAGGATCCATCAGCAAGACGAACTGGTGGGTGAGAACCAATACGTAGGCTAGAAAGAAGATCCTGAATCCCAGTCATGTGATGAGTAGCTCCAGAATCAATAATCCAGGATAAGTCAAGATAAGAAAGTATACCTGAATTGACCAAGCTGGCTTGTGGGCTAGGAGCAGGCGACTGTGAGGCCAACAGCTGTTGAAGTCTACTGAGATCCTCCTTGCTCAACGTGTAGGCAGTACCAGTAGTTGGGTCAGAATACGCACCAGTAGGAGAAGACTCATCAGTAGAAGCTAGTCGAGCTTTTGGTTGAGATCCAGGAGCACGGTTTGGGCAATTATGCTTTGTATGCCCTGGCAGCTTGCAATAATGACAGTTGTTCGGGCAGTTGTACCTTGCATGTCCAGGTTCATGACACAAGTGACATACAAGATTACCACCATGTCCCCCAGTGCCTCGTCCGGTGCCTTTCTTCATATAAGAACTTTGCCCTGTACCCTTACTGACCAAGGCAGACATATCAGTTGGAGATGCGTCCGGACCATACATTTCGCGCAATAGGTGATATGTGGATGCCACAGATGAAATAGCGGTAGAGTTACTTAGTAATAATGGACGTGCACTTGCATACTTAGGTGATAAACCCGCAATAAACATCATGACGTCCATTTTGGTGTTACGCTCCTCCTGAACCTTTAAATCAGCAGTAGGTGGGAAAAGAGCTCGTAACTCATCTTGAAGCTTTGAGAAACGAGTAAAGTAATCGGTGAAGGTGGAGTCACCTTGTTCCGCCCGGGTGAAGGCTTGAACAACAGAATAGGCATGGGACAAAGATTCCTTAGCTGAGAAGGATGAAGACAGGTGGTCCCACATTGCCTTTACTGTAGGGAAGTTTTGAGCGATAGTGAGGATTTGTGGCTCCATGGAATTCCATAGAGCCATTTGTATCCCACTATCGTCAATACGCCATTCCCGAGGAGTTGGATCAGGGGGTGGTTTTGTTAGATGGTCCTCTTTATCCACACTTGCAAGACCTTTTTGGACAAAGAGGCTCCATGAACTCCAGTTGCTCGAGTCTAGCTTAACAGGAATACGTAAAACGGAGGCATAGTTGATAATGCCTGGAGCAATTTGGTTCTCATTCTTCTTATCATCTCCCATTTTTAAACGAAAAACTGAACTGGATTACGGACACGCGAAACGAGGCAGAAACGAAAAAGTTCTCGGATCGAAAAATTAACCTGACGGGATGGACGGGGAGGTAATTCCGACCTGACTGGCAAAAAACGGCGGCCGGAGAGGCGGCGACGCGCCGTCACGCGCGGCGCGTGGATGAGGACGGCGGAAGGGGCGGCGGCGCGTGGGGGCGCGTGGAGCGGCGGACGTCGGCGATTTTTGAGGGGTTTTGTAGATCGGGCAATTGCGAACACGATGGTGGTGGTGGTGTATGTTAACTCGCCGGAAAAAGGAACGGATCTGAAAAAGTAGGTGACGGGTTGTGGTGGTTTTGGGTGTTTGGACAGATCTGGAACGGGTTTTTAGGACGGAACTGGTGGTGACCGGAAATGGTATGAAAGAGAATCCGTTTCTGATGTGGAAGGTCAGACTGAGCTGCAACCACAGAGCATACTACGAATTTTCTAAACTGAGAGACGGAAATGGTCACCCGAATGAGGATATTCTTGAGCTAAACTACCTTTAGCTCTGATACCATGTAAATGGTAATGGTATGAAAACCGAACTTGTATTAATTGAATGTATCTTTACAAGAGTAAATAACCCCTCTACTTATAGGGAGAGTGAGGGACTAAAAAGAAATAACTAATTACATACAGGGACCTATATAATAGCAACCAGGTCCTTGAACTAACAACTATTTACAACTAACAAGTTATAATCATGGCATAAAATACACACCTCATATAATTTATGACATAAAATATATTGTAAAAAATATAATATAGTATAAATGTGTTAAACGGGTCAAGCTGCCAACCCGACCAGGTTGACCCGAACCCGACCCGTTAACCTAAACGGGTTCGCGGGTTCAACCTGAAACTGACCCGAACCCGTTTAGGCTAAACCTAAACCCGCGAATTTCGTGTTAGGTTCGTATCGGGTTTTCGGGTCGTGTCAGAAATTTACACCCCTACCTAAAACCCTAAATTCTCAACATCAGAATAAACCTTGGGTGTAACTTCAATTGTGATCAATCGAAGAAAAACTTAGTTGCAATTAGGATCAATACCTTACGAATTACAAAATCCCTAAATTTGACAATACCAAAAACCCTAAATTCGCGTTTCTTTCAATTGGCCACCCAAATCAATAAAAAGTCTTAAAATACATTACATTGGGTCATCTTAGAGGTGTATAACCTGAATTGATTGTTAATTTGATCATATAACAAACGAATTACAAAATCCCCAAATTTAACGTCACTGAAACCCTAACTTCATGTTTCTTTCAATTGCATCAAAACTAACCCTAACCCCTTTCAACCGACCAAGAACCGAATCAAATCACTATTACCAACCTGGAATTGAAGTTTTGCAGCCTTCATTTCCCTTGAGGTTGTCAAAATTGTGAAAAAAAGGGGGAGTGAGTTTTAGTAATGACAACTAGGACCTTCAACTTTGAAGAACATAAGCTTTTTAACAATGTGCAAACAAACAATACACGGTGAGTCTTCACGTCCCGAGAATTCATGGGCGTTACAAAACCACTCCAACCATAGTGTTACCAATTAAAACGAATGTCTAAATTATCATCAAACTTCATTTGATCTTCAATCTCTCGATCTTCTCATAAACATCTAAATAAAGTGGGTGTTTGAGTTAGCTTATTTTGGAGCAATTTATAACTTATTGACTTATAAAAGCTAATAAGTTGATTTTATAGTGGGTGGTTTAACTTATTTAAGTTGTTTTTGCGTGAAAAAGTTGTTTTTGAGAAGTTAGAAATTCTAACTTATAATTTATGACTTATATAAGTTAATAAGTTGTTTTTGAGAAGAAATCCCAAACACCCCCAAAATGAAATGTTAAAAATTAAAAAAAAGGAAAAGAAGAGAATTACCAAAATAATAATATTACCTTTTGTGAACTCATGAAATTTTTCAGATTCCTCCTCTTCTTCGTATATATGTTTTCTCCCGGTTAGAGTCCAATCATGCGTGCAAATTAACGCCTCAACAATGATAGGGAATAATGAACTTCTATATGACTCAATGTCACGGCCCCCGACCCGGTTTGACCCGTTTCAGGAGCCGCGGGACAGAAATCCCGCGGTATTTAATTAATTGAGTTTTACAGCGGAAGTTTTCATCAGGATCTTTTAAAATGTAAATATTTCCCGATTATTTTATTTCACAACGCGGGATAAACCCGGTAATTTACAATAGTTTGATTTCACAAAGAAATCTTTTTATTTTCATAAAACATGTTTCTTTATTTTATACTGAGCCACTTCCTTGAGCTTGTAGTGCCATATGGCACTTTTCCTAGATCATATGTGATCACCTGAAACATGTTTGAAAAAGGTTTTGTCAGCGGGAAATACTGAGTGAATCATTCTATTTTGCATAATGATGCATAGTTATTAATTACAGCATAAGAGCGATTACAATGGCTTCTATCTTATTTTTATCTGGCATTCTGTCACAATGGTGACATGTCACAATGGTGACGATGGTCATACCACTATTTAGATCAATGAACCTAAATAGTGATGATTATCCCTGTAGGTCAATGAACCCAACAGTGATTATCCCGAGTAGGTCAATGAACCTAACTGGGAGAAAATCAGTAATGTGCACAATACCCCACTAACTAGTAATTCAAGATATCCACGACTTAGTCCCTGTAATTATAACTGGAAAATAATTTTGAGGTATTGTAAAACAATTTGATAAAATAACTCACAAACTGTGAGAAAAGAAGAATGACTCACATTGCAGATTTATACGGGCAGAGCCTAGCCTACTGATTAGCCTTTTATCCTAATTTCAATAACAAGCACACAATTTGGGGTTAGTAATCAATCCAGCATTTGCGATAACTCACGAGATCAAATTCTCACAATGAATGACAAAGTGCGGTACTTCAACTCATCCATCGAATTAACGACGAACGACAAAGTACGATACTTCAACTCATCCATCGAATTAACGACGAACGACAAAGTATAACCCTAATGTGGGCGGCACTTAAACATTCATTGGATATATTGATCGATCGGACAATGAATCGTAGCAGCGATTGTGCTAATACCCTGATTGCAGCTTCAATTTAGTGCCTGCGTGTGTGTTAATTGTGATTTTTGAGAGTAAAATGACGAAATCTCAGCGTAGAATTGGAATTTCTACGACGTTTCAGATCCAGAATTCAATTGCCAATGTTCTGTATTTATACACGGTTTTGGCCAAGCTTACGGACCGTAAGCTTAATGACCTTACGGTCCGTAAGGTACACAAAATGCTTATATTGTTACCACGTGTGGGACTAGCTCAGATGACTTGACACCTTCTGAAAATTCGAAGTGGACAGCACGAAATTGTAGATAATCATCAACTAGGGTTTACCCCCCTGAGTTTTAGGGGCCCTAATCCTGATTCTGGAAATTATGAAAATTTTAGGGTTTGTTCAGAATCACTTGGGTGTCACAATTAGGGTTTCCTATTGGTCAAATTATTTTAATAATTATGACTTTTGATGAGAGTCGTTACATTCTCCCCAACTTAATAAAAATCTCGTCCTCGAGATTTACTGGAATAATTGAGAATACTTTCTCTTCTTTTTGGATTCCAGTTACCAAGTATATTGTCTTTGAATCCTACTTTACTTAAACTAACACTATTTGTTTACCTTTATATCTTGGAAAGGTACTACCAAAGATTCATAGACATTTCTTGAGATTGGATATATAAAATATATCATATATTCCAACTAACCTTCCTGGTAGTTGTAAACTATAAGTAACTGATCCAATACGTTGAATTTACTGGAAATGATCCTACATAATTTGGTCTTAGCTTTCCTTTCTTACCAAATCTAACAACTCCTTTCCAAGGAGATACTTTTAATAGTATTTTGTCTCCAACTCGAACTCCAACGGCTTTTATCTATTATCTGCATAATTCTTATGACTATCTCTTGCCGTTTTCAGTTTTTCCCTCGTGATACTGAATATCACAGTTGTAGTTACTTAGAATTTTCATTCATCTCCTTTGCCTCAAATTCTTTTTGCCTAAAAATATATATATCTTAAATTCTTATAATCCCTATAGATAGTATCCTTACTTCCATACAGATAATGTCTCCAATTCTTAAGGCAAAAATTATGACTCTAAATTCATACTTTTCCAATTGCCTTGGGGCATACGCAATTACCTTTTTGCGTTGTATTAACATATATCCAAATCATAACTTTGAAGCATTACCTTATACTTCAAAATCTTCAGTTCCTTTTGGTAAGGCTAGGATTTATGTTTTAATATCCTGAAAGCTTCTTCTTGTTTAGATCTTTAATCAAACTTTAACTGTTTTACAGGTTAACTTAGTTAATGGTATAGCTATTTTGAAAATTCCTTAATAAACTGTCTATAATACTAAACCTACAAAATTCCTAATTTCCATCGCGGATTGCAGAATCTTCCATTTGGTAATTACTGCTATCTTAGCAAGATCTAAGTGAATACCTTCATGATTCACCATATGATCTAAAATTACACTTCTAGCAGTCAAAATTCATTCTTCGAAAATTTGGCGTAAAGCTTTTCTTTTCTTAACAAAGTTAAGAGTACATGCCAGTGCTGTCAATGTTCTTCCTGACTTTTGGAATAAATAAGTATATTATCTATGAAGATAATTACAATTTTATCCAAATATGGTTTACAGATCCTATTTATCATGTCTATGAATGCTGCAGTTGCATTCTTTAATCCGAAGGGCGTGACTGTAAACTAGTAATGACCATTCCTAGTTCTGAAAACAGTCTTAGGTACATCTTCCTCTGATACTTTAAATTGATAATATCCGGAACATAAGTTGATCTTAGAAAACTATCTATCTTCCTGAAATTGATCGAATAGATCATTAATTTTTAATTAATGGGTATTGATTCTTAATTATAACCTTATTCAATTTCCTATAATCAATACACATTCGAACCATACTTTTTCTTAACAACCAATATTGTGCTAACCGATAAGGTTCCCTGGTTTATCGGTAAAAATTCCTGGAATTGATAAATCCTAAATTCTATCTTCATATCTGGTGGTAATCCAGGTAAATCTTCTGGAAATATATCTGGTTATTCTGAAACTACAGAAATTTCCTTAAATTCTGTATCTTTAGTATTAATGATTACTGAAATCATATATACTATTCCTTGCTTTCGTTCATAACTAACAACTTTCATTACTGATATGAACTTTATGATTTATTTGCTATAATTGTTATTACTTCCCCAGTGGTGCACAATTTCTATGGAATTCTTATCATAGTTAATTCGAGCATAGTTATTTTACTAATCAATCCATCTTTAGCACAACCTTGATTTCAACTAATTTCATAGATAATAGGATTGCAGAAAACTTATAACTTATTTCTATGTTCTGCATAACCTTATTTATTTTAATTGAATTCCCATCTGCCGTTTCTAATATAGAAATTTATCTAATGCTGGTTAACGGTAAGTTAAGAGTTTGGCAGAGTAAAGTATTTATAAAACTTTGGATTATACCAGAGTCAAATAATACTGTTGTGTAAACGTTGTAAGCTTAAGAACATACCGGCTATCACATCTGGAATCATCTCGGCTTCATGAGTAGTCAGCTGAAAGGCTCTTGCATTCCTTTTTGCTCCTTCTGACGGTTTGGCTTGATTGTCAAATGGTTTATTCAGTTTTGGACAATTTGGCCTAAGATGTCCAGCTTCTCCACAGTTGTAACAGACTGAAGATTTCTTTCTCCTGCAGTCTTCTTCTTGATGCCCCGGAATTTTGCAAAAATTGCAATATCCTTTGCATCTTCCAAAATGCTTCCTTTTGCAAAAATTGCAAAATGGACTAGTAGAAGATTGCCCATTCCCTCCTTTCTTGAAATGGTTATGGTTATCCGAACTGAATTCTTGGGTAATCTTTTGGGCTACTTCCTTCCTTCTATTTTCTTCTCTTGTCCGTACTAGCTCGTCAGTCATAGTATTGGCTAATTCTACTGCATCATCAATTGTGCGAGGTTTCGCAGCTTTGACAATATTACGAATTTCGGAAATCAATCCCCAAATATAACGAGAAATAAGTACCGGCTCTGGCGAAGCCAGGGTTGGTACCACTCTAGCATATTCGAAGAATGTCGTAGTATACCCTCGACAATCTACATCCATCATCCGGTGAGTTAGAAACTTATTTGCCATTTGTTCCTTTTCATACTCGGGACATAATTTTCTTTCTACAAGACTCTTAAATTCTTCCCAGTTCATAGCATACGCCATCCTTCTTCCTTTTGCTTGTAACACCGTATTCCACCATTCTAGCGCTACTTCTTTGAAAAGGTTTGATGCGTACATGACCTGATCATCCTGAGCACATTTACTTATGGCAATTACTGCCTCGGTTTTCTCTAACCAACGCAGTGCCGCAGTCGCTCCTTCATTGCCTGCAAACTCAGTGGGTTTACAAGCAAGGAATTCCTTATAAGTGCAACCAGGCGTTGCAACTTTCCTTTTCTTAGGGAGCGGAGCTTGCCGTGGTTCATTATCATGATTAACATGATTACTGCCTCCGTTTACGCTATTACTGAAATTATCTTCAGAAATGCGTTTACTAGGAACAACTTGTTGCGGTTCGATTGGATTTTTAACAGCAGCAATGATTGCTGGTATAGCATTGGCTATCCCTTGAGCAACTATTCCTGGAATAGTGTTGGCTATCTCTTGAGCAATGATATTTTCTATATCTTGCCTAGTCACATATTGATCCCCTAATTGGTGTTCAGATTGATTACCCTCATTAACTGGTTCATTATTAGCGTTTTCCATCTGATATCTAATTTATAGATACATAATTAGTATAAAGGAAATAATCCAATGTCACAATTTAGTTGCACATAATCACATAAACGAATTTGTAACTTTTCTAATATTTCATTATATCATGCTTCTATATACACCCGTTTTATTATTCAATTTACACATACCGATTTTACTATTATAATTACACAACCATAGTTTCATAATCCCCTATCCTTTGTCAGATGATGTTCTAGTAACGGCGTTTCTTCTCATCGTATTTCCAGGAGATCTGTCCCAAAGTCTCTTGGATCCTATTCCCAGCATCCATGTTGTCAAAATGATGGAGTTCAGTCCTATTCTCATTACTTATTGGTGACTTTGGTAAAGGTTCTGGATGGTACTTAGGAAAAAGCTTATAGGGATGGTTTTGTAACAGTATTTCATTATCCAACCATTCGTCTATATTCCAGTGATTAGAAGAGTCTGGAATAGATGGTTCTAAGTTCATAAAATTATTTTCATTAACAGGCTCAATAGTATCATCGGTTGCCATTATAAAATCTATTTCTTCTTGAGATGGTAATTCTTCAATTTGCCTAGAGCTTTCCCCAATTTCCATTTTCTTAGGCTTAGGTTTCTCGAGAGGTAAAGCGTTGAATTCTATAGGTTCTTCTATGTTTGGAATATACCTATTGAAATCTCTGGAAACTTCTATTCTTACTGGATAGAGATTTAAATTCTGAAGGGCTTCCGACAAATCACTCATGCTATTTAACAAAATACACATAATTATTAAATCATACTAAAATTTTATAGACAACTTTTTAAATAATATTTCATACTACCAAAACAACTAAAAATTAAAACATACTAGGTTTTATTTGTAATTTATTTATAAATTTTCTAGACTGTAGATACTAAAAATACTAAACTTTAAATCAGAATATTTAAAGATTTATATTTATTATTATAGTAGTTAACATATAAAAATCTATATACTAAATAAGTATGATGACTTAATTTATATATATTAACTAGTCATTATCATGGTGGATATTGGTTAGTGCTGCCTTGTTTAAGCATAGGTGATCAGTCCATGCCTAACTAAGGCCAGGTTATCCAATATCTGCCTTTGATAATAACACTAGTATTTAAAAATAATCTTAATACTACTACTATTAATATATTATTATTAATAATAAAATTAATAATAATAAATAACTAAACAAAATTTTTTAAATAAGAGTATACTTCAAACATAAAAATATAATTTCTTTACTGCAATATAGTAATACTATATTTGTAAATTAGGTAATTCCATATATAATCAAGTAATTTTATAATGTTTTTCGATTAACGATGATAGAACAATAAATATTACAATATATATAAAAATCTGCCCATACTAAAATTAGTCAAATAATTAAAACATATAATCACAAAATAGCAAAATAAAAATTATTAAGTATTTTCTAAATACTTAATTGGCTTAAATCAGTGGCTCGATAAGTGGCTCTGATACCACCTTTTTCTGTCACGGCCCCCGACCCGGTTTGACCCGTTTCAGGAGCCGCGGGACAGAAATCCCGCGGTATTTAATTAATTGAGTTTTACAGCGGAAGTTTTCATCAGGATCTTTTAAAATGTAAATATTTCCCGATTATTTTATTTCACAACGCGGGATAAACCCGGTAATTTACAATAGTTTGATTTCACAAAGAAATCTTTTTATTTTCATAAAACATGTTTCTTTATTTTATACTGAGCCACTTCCTTGAGCTTGTAGTGCTATATGGCACTTTTCCTAGATCATATGTGATCACCTGAAACATGTTTGAAAAAGGTTTTGTCAGCAGGAAATACTGAGTGAATCATTCTATTTTGCATAATGATGCATAGTTATTAATTACAGCATAAGAGCGATTACAATGGCTTCTATCTTATTTTTATCTGGCATTCTGTCACAATGGTGACATGTCACAATGGTGACGATGGTCATACCACTATTTAGATCAATGAACCTAAATAGTGACGATTATCCCTGTAGGTCAATGAACCCAACAGTGATTATCCCGAGTAGGTCAATGAACCTAACTGGCTCCCACCGAAATGAGGGAACTAATGACTCAACTGCAAGACTTACTTGATAAGGGCTTTATACGTCCGAGTGTATCACCGTGGGGAGCACCCGTTCTTTTTGTAAAGAAGAAGGATGGGTCGATGCGTATGTGCATCGACTACCGGGAGCTGAATAAATTGACCGTGAAGAACCGTTATCCCTTACCCAGAATTGATGATCTTTTTGATCAGTTGCAAGGTGCGAGTTGGTTTTCAAAGATAGATTTACAGTCGGGCTATCATCAAGTAAGGGTGCGAGAGGAGGACGTTGCAAAAACTGCATTTAGAACTCGGTATGGACATTATGAATTCTTGGTCATGACCTTTGGGTTGACGAACGCGCCAGCCGCGTTTATGGACCTTATGAACCGAGTATGTCGACCTATGTTAGACAAATCTGTAATTGTGTTCATAGATGACATTTTGGTTTACTCCCGGAATGAGGCCGATCATGCAAGACACCTACGTGAGGTACTTGAAACCCTCCGTAGAGAAAAACTTTATGCAAAGTTCTCAAAGTGTGCCTTTTGGCTCAGGGAGGTGCAGTTTCTAGGTCACGTAATAAATTCAGAAGGTGTTTTGGTAGATCCAGCAAAGATTGAGGCCGTATTAAAGTGGGTTCCTCCGAAAAACCCAACCGAAGTAAGGAGTTTTCTAGGCCTTGCCGGCTATTATAGAAGGTTTATTCAAGATTTCTCAAAGATTGCATTACCAATGACTAAACTGACGAGGAAGGAAGGAAAGAAGGAAGGAAAGTTCGTGTGGGATAAAGAACAAGAAGAAGCTTTTCAAGTGTTAAAAGAGAAATTATCGAGTTCTCCGGTGTTAACATTACCCGATGGAACGGAAGATTTGGTTGTCTATTCAGACGCGTCACGTCAAGGCTTGGGGTGTGTTTTAATGCAAAAGGGAAAGGTTATCGCGTATGCTTCAAGACAACTCAGACCACATGAAGTAAACTACCCGACCCATGACCTAGAATTGGCAGCGGTGGTTTTCGCCTTAAAAGTTTGGAGGCATTACCTGTATGGGGTAAAATGCACGATCTACTCGGATCATAAGAGCCTCAAATATTTCTGCGAATAGAAAGATTTGAATATGAGACAACGAAGATGGTTGGAACTGATTAAAGATTATGACTGTGATATTTTATATCACCCGGGAAAAGCAAACGTCGTAGCTGATGCGTTGAGTCGAAAAGAATATCCACACCCGATTCATGTAAAATCTATGAAGATGACAGTTACGCCTCACCTCCTTGAAACGATAAGAGATGCTCAAATAAAAGCACTAGAGCCAGGGGATCCAAAGAAAGAAAGAACGAAGGGAATAGCAGAGAAATTTGAAGAAAACTCGAAAGGGCTTAAAACGAGATTTGGTCGGATCTGGATACCAAGGTTTTGCGAGGTCAAGACAGTGCTACTTGAAGAAGCTCATAAGTCACGGTATTCCATTCACCCCGGGGCTACAAAAATGTACTGTGACTTGAAGACAAACTATTGGTGGCCCGGTATGAAACGCGATATCGCTAAGTATGTCGCGAAATGTCTGACGTGCTCTCAAGTGAAGGCGGAACATCAGAAACCCTATGGAGAGTTACAACCCTTGGAAATTCCAGTATGGAAGTGGGAGGAGTTAACGATGGATTTGGTAACTAAGCTACCTAGAACGAAAAAGGGGCATGATACGATATGGGTAATCGTGGACCGGCTCACGAAGAGTGCACACTTTTTACCAATTCGAGAGGTCTACTCCTCAGAAAAGATGGCGGAAGTGTATGTGAATGAAATAGTATCTCGACACGGGGTGCCGGTGTCAATAGTTTCAGATCGGGATACGAGATTTACCTCTCGTTATTGGCTGAAGTTCCATGAAAGTATGGGCACGAAACTGCACATAAGTACCGCCTACCACCCACAGACTGACGGTCAATCAGAAAGAACGATTCAGACGCTTATTGATATGTTAAGAGCATGCGCGTTAGACTTTGGGGGAAATTGGGAAGACCATTTACCACTAGTGGAATTTTCTTACAATAATAGTTATCATAGTGGTCTCAAAATGGCACCTTATGAACTGTTATACGGAAGAAAGTGTAGGACTCCCGTATGTTGGGGGGAAGTATGACAAAGGGAGCTCGCGCCTAACGAATTGATAGCAATGACCAACGAAAAGATTGATCTAATTAGAGCTCGATTAAAGGCGGCTCAGGATAGGCAAAAGGCATATGCGGATAAGAGAAAGCGTCCTATCGAATTTCAAGTAGGAGACTATGTTCTATTGAAAGTATCCCCATGGAAAGGTATAATCCGTTTTCGTAAACGGGGTAAATTGGGGCCTCGTTATATTGGGCCATTTAAAATCTTGGCTCGAGTGGGGAAAGTGGCGTATCTTCTAGAATTACCGTCTTCATTAGATGGGATCCATAACACTTTCCATGTATCACAATTACGAAAGTGCCTTGCGGATGAATCGGCGATCGTACCTCTTGACGACATTGAAGTAGATGAGAGCTTAAACTATGTTGAAAGACCGATAGCCATTAAAGATTTTAAGGTGAAGAATCTTCGCAATAAGGCCATTAGACAAGTTCTAGTACAATGGCAACACCGGAAGGGGTCGGAACTTACATGGGAATCGGAAGATGAAATGCGAAAGCATTACCCATCTTTATTCGGTACGTAAATGTTGATTTTTGTATGTGTTCAAGTTTCGGGGACGAAACTTTTTCTAAGAGGGGTAGACTTGTAACACCCCAAAAATATGTAATCTATTTATTTCTTTTAAGATAGTTATAAGAAGGAAAGTTTGAACTCGAATAAATTAAATATTAGAAACCAAGGGACTAAAGTTGAAAATTGGAAAGTAAATCCTATTAATTGAAAGACACACACTCCACACACACTTATGTGCGTGCGTGGAGGTGTCCAGGAGAAGAACCAAGAACCAAGAAGCAAAAACCCTAGTCATCATAATCCATCATATTGGAAGGTGATTTCAAGGCAAAACGGTTGTTTGAAACCGTATTCTCGATCCCCAAGGTGCGACTAACAAAGTGGTAAGTCGAATTTCTTGAAATCATGAACATTAGGAAGTGGGTTTTCTACCAAATCATGAGTAATGTTGTGATATGTGCATCTAGAAGTTAAGACTATGAACTAGGACTCGATTAATGTTCGGTTTGCGTTGATTTAGCCTATTGATAGATGGAACATAGATGAATGATGTAGGATGAGAGAATCTCATGAACTTGCTTGATTTGTTATGAACTTGTAGATTAGTATGTAAATTTACTTGTAATTAAATGTGCTATAAATGTGAAACCCGCCAAGCGTTCGATAAAACGCCTAAAAGAACAAATGGGTAAATTTTGGTAAAGTATGATAAAGATGTCGTTTGATAAAGGTGTGTAAAAGAGGGAATGATATTTAGTCGGACTAAATGAACGAATGTGTTGATGTAGGCGTAAAAGAAGAAGGTTCAAGCGCTAGGAGGTCGGACAACTCACAGGATCGAGGTATGTTGTCTTATGCATACAAGCTTTACTTTCTAACTATCATGGCTATATTAGAACTGTAATTATGATCATTCGTAGGCGATGTGTAATTGATACCTTAACCCGCCATAAACGGGTCGTAAGAGATGATGATTTATGAAGAAAGTTATATTATGGTCTGTTAGCTTTGAACTAACCGTAGGATGGAAAGTTATGAAGGAATGAAAGGAGATAGCTAGATCCGTTATGAACGGATTTGGGATGTTGTTTATGGTGCCTTATGTCGAATCCGAAGGCAACAGATTGTCGAATGCTATGAATTATCTCGCTTAGAGATAGTATTTAAGTACCCGTTAAACGGGTAAAGGAAAGTGAGATGATGATATGGTCAAGCGATGACGTATATGAATGTTAGCTTTATTTTAAATTATAGATGCTAAAACTGACTAGTTGAACATGATTGTGGTGTAGGTAAAGCTGCTACTTAGGTAGTGAAGGCGAGCTTGGAGGCGAACACCAACATGTATTCTATGCGCTTCCGAACTAGACGCCCTTTTTGGAACTATATTTTGTTAAACTTGTAATAGGACGCCTTTTCTTGTGTAAACTATGGTTTTAGAAACTTTGTCGTTTGTAATTAGTGACTTTAAACTTGCGTCCTGACAGGGTAGTTCAGACTGACACCTGTGACCAGTCTAGGGGAGGTGTTGATCTCGAACTAGCCTCAAGGGCATTTTGGTAAAGTGTAAATATTATGTTCTAGTTGCAAACTTCGAAGTTCCATGCGTTTTGGTCGTTTTTTTTAAGGGCGTAACAAGTTGGTATCAGAGCCTAGGTTTGAGAGAATCAAGCACGAGTTGAGGTGCTTGGGCTCAAACTGATAGCTCGCGCAATGGGTGTTCGCTTCAAGGTCGCAAACGAGGTAAAAGTTTAAGATGCTTTAAATTCTATAACGGGTCAAAATAATGAAATGTGTCGAAATGGTTTACGAGTGCATAGAACCCAAGAATTAAATCTTATGTAATTGAAAATATTTATGGCATGGTATTGGCGAGAATTGGTATGCAAACGGATAAGTTTGGTTGATAAACCATGAATGGGTTGAAAGTTTATAAGCAAGAAAATGGCCGAAAGCTTAAAAATTTCGGAAATAGTTAATCCGGGTGCCAGATTTTAACTCTAAGTGAAGGGGGATGGAATTACGATCGTGTAGGAAGAAACGGATCGTAAATCGGATGAAAATTGAGTGAGTTATGATCGTTTAGGTGAAAAATGGGATTTTTGAGAAAATGCAGCACCCAGCATCGAAACTTCTGTGAAAAACGGACCCTCGCGTCGCGCTAAGGACCGTCGCGTCACGCGAGACCCCCTTAGCGTCGCGCGACCCCCCCTTTAACGGGCAGAATCGTTTTTTTTTATGTTTTGACCAATGAACTTGTTTAGGAAGGTTATAAATCATGTAAATAGGGTCATGAAAGTTATTACGACATTATGGAATAACTTGTAACGAACCGCAAGGGTAGGTGATGTTAAATTTATTAAAAACCATCGAAAAACTTTATTGTGTAGATGGCGGATCACGTGGATTCGAATGATGACGATATGGCACGGGAAGAGGCATTAAATGAAAAGATGGCGCAAATGATGGATAATACTTTTGAAGCCAAACTTCCGCAAATGGTTCAAGAGGTGGAAAGTCGCGTGTTGGAAACGATTGATGCAATAATGACAAGCAAAATGGATGAAATAAAGGAGATGATTGGAGGGTCTAAAAGCAAGAGTAAGATACGAAGATGCACGTATAAGGATTTTATGGCGTGTAGTCCTTCTCCGTATGATGGAAAGATAGATCCAATTGTATGCCAAAGATGGATTTCTAATATAGAAGCCGTGTTTATCCGGAGTCGGTGTGATAAGGAAGATCAAGTAATGTTTGCTACGGGTCAACTGCAATCGCAAGCTAAAGATTGGTGGGATGCTCATTGTAAAGAGATAGGTGAAGATAAACTTCAAGTGATGACGTGGCAGGAATTTAAAGAGCCTTTCCTAAAATACCATTGCCCTCAATCCGCCATCGATAGGATTCAGGAGGAATTCTTGCGCCTCCGGCAGCACGATGAAACAATCAATGAGATAACAAATATTTTCTTGGATAAGCTGAAGTTTTGCAAGGAGTTCATGAATTCAGAAAGAATGAAAATCAATCGATACCATGATATGTTGAAGGCGGAGTTTAGGGAGTTTATTACGCCCTCGAAGTGTGAAACTCTTGACGAACTCATAAACTGGGCGCGAGACAGGGAGATTGAACTCAAGAGACAGGTGGAGCGAGGTGAAAAGAGACCGCCAGAGAAGGTGTCTAACCCAATTCCTTTCAAGAAAGGCAAGTTTCAAGATCAAGCCAATAAAGAGAAAGCAAAGAGTGGAATTCTCCGTTGCAAGAACTGTGGAAAGCTTCACTCTGGGGAGTGCCTGTTAGGCAAGAAGGGATGCTATAACTGTGGGGAAGAGGGACATCCGCATTACAGGTGCCCTAAGAATACGAAGACATGTTTTAATTGTTTCCAGAAGGGTCATATCAAGGCGGAGTGTCCCAAGCTCCAACCGGGAATGAAGAAGGAAGGCAAAAAGGAGGAGAACCCTAAGGCAAGAGCAAGAATGTTTCAAATTACGTCTGAAGAGGCTAAAGCTCATCCGAATGTTGTGTCAGGTATTTTCTTGCTAAATTCCTTGCCGATGTACATGTTATTCGATACCGGGGCTACTATGTCATTTGTTTCGAGTGATATAATTAATCACCCCTCATTTAAGATTGAAAGAATGCAAATACCATTAGAGGTAGAGATAGCTGATAGCAAGAATTATTTGTTGCACGAAGTGTGTAGAACCTGTAAGCTCATGATAGAAGATGAGGAGTTTGATATTGATCTCGTACCTATGGTCTTAGGAGAATTCAAGGTAGTAGTAGGTATGGATTGGATGGCCCGACACCATGCAGAGATTAAATGCGAAAGTAAGACAATACGCGTGCAATCTCCGAGTGGGAGATGGTTAAGTATTCAAGGAGAGAGAAATGTAAAAGCAAAGTTATGCAATATTGTCCAAGCCTTCAAGTACGTGCGTAATGGAAGTAGGGCATTTTTAGCCTATGTAGTAGATGTTCATCAAAGCCTTCCCAAGATCGAAGACGTGGCAGTAGTGAACGAATATCCGGATGTGTTTCCGGAGGAGTTGCCGGGGCTTCCACCCGAACGTGAAATAGAATTTCGTATTGAATTAAATCCGGGTGCGCAACCGGTGGCTAAATCCCCATATAGACTGGCTCCCACCGAAATGAGGGAACTAATGACTCAACTGCAAGACTTACTTGATAAGGGCTTTATACGTCCGAGTGTATCACCGTGGGGAGCACCCGTTCTTTTTGTAAAGAAGAAGGATGGGTCGATGCGTATGTGCATCGACTACCGGGAGCTGAATAAATTGACCGTGAAGAACCGTTATCCCTTACCCAGAATTGATGATCTTTTTGATCAGTTGCAAGGTGCGAGTTGGTTTTCAAAGATAGATTTACAGTCGGGCTATCATCAAGTAAGGGTGCGAGAGGAGGACGTTGCAAAAACTGCATTTAGAACTCGGTATGGACATTATGAATTCTTGGTCATGACCTTTGGGTTGACGAACGCGCCAGCCGTGTTTATGGACCTTATGAACCGAGTATGTCGACCTATGTTAGACAAATCTGTAATTGTGTTCATAGATGACATTTTGGTTTACTCCCGGAATGAGGCCGATCATGCAAGACACCTACGTGAGGTACTTGAAACCCTCCGTAGAGAAAAACTTTATGCAAAGTTCTCAAAGTGTGCCTTTTGGCTCAGGGAGGTGCAGTTTCTAGGTCACGTAATAAATTCAGAAGGTGTTTTGGTAGATCCAGCAAAGATTGAGGCCGTATTAAAGTGGGTTCCTCCGAAAAACCCAACCGAAGTAAGGAGTTTTCTAGGCCTTGCCGGCTATTATAGAAGGTTTATTCAAGATTTCTCAAAGATTGCATTACCAATGACTAAACTGACGAGGAAGGAAGGAAAGAAGGAAGGAAAGTTCGTGTGGGATAAAGAACAAGAAGAAGCTTTTCAAGTGTTAAAAGAGAAATTATCGAGTTCTCCGGTGTTAACATTACCCGATGGAACGGAAGATTTGGTTGTCTATTCAGACGCGTCACGTCAAGGCTTGGGGTGTGTTTTAATGCAAAAGGGAAAGGTTATCGCGTATGCTTCAAGACAACTCAGACCACATGAAGTAAACTACCCGACCCATGACCTAGAATTGGCAGCGGTGGTTTTCGCCTTAAAAGTTTGGAGGCATTACCTGTATGGGGTAAAATGCACGATCTACTCGGATCATAAGAGCCTCAAATATTTCTTCGAATAGAAAGATTTGAATATGAGACAACGAAGATGGTTGGAACTGATTAAAGATTATGACTGTGATATTTTATATCACCCGGGAAAAGCAAACGTCGTAGCTGATGCGTTGAGTCGAAAAGAATATCCACACCCGATTCATGTAAAATCTATGAAGATGACAGTTACGCCTCACCTCCTTGAAACGATAAGAGATGCTCAAATAAAAGCACTAGAGCCAGGGGATCCAAAGAAAGAAAGAACGAAGGGAATAGCAGAGAAATTTGAAGAAAACTCGAAAGGGCTTAAAACGAGATTTGGTCGGATCTGGATACCAAGGTTTTGCGAGGTCAAGACAGTGCTACTTGAAGAAGCTCATAAGTCACGGTATTCCATTCACCCCGGGGCTACAAAAATGTACTGTGACTTGAAGACAAACTATTGGTGGCCCGGTATGAAACGCGATATCGCTAAGTATGTCGCGAAATGTCTGACGTGCTCTCAAGTGAAGGCGGAACATCAGAAACCCTATGGAGAGTTACAACCCTTGGAAATTCCAGTATGGAAGTGGGAGGAGTTAACGATGGATTTGGTAACTAAGCTACCTAGAACGAAAAAGGGGCATGATACGATATGGGTAATCGTGGACCGGCTCACGAAGAGTGCACACTTTTTACCAATTCGAGAGGTCTACTCCTCAGAAAAGATGGCGGAAGTGTATGTGAATGAAATAGTATCTCGACACGGGGTGCCGGTGTCAATAGTTTCAGATCGGGATACGAGATTTACCTCTCGTTATTGGCTGAAGTTCCATGAAAGTATGGGCACGAAACTACACATAAGTACCGCCTACCACCCACAGACTGACGGTCAATCAGAAAGAACGATTCAGACGCTTATTGATATGTTAAGAGCATGCGCGTTAGACTTTGGGGGAAATTGGGAAGACCATTTACCACTAGTGGAATTTTCTTACAATAATAGTTATCATAGTGGTCTCAAAATGGCACCTTATGAACTGTTATACGGAAGAAAGTGTAGGACTCCCGTATGTTGGGGGGAAGTATGACAAAGGGAGCTCGCGCCTAACGAATTGATAGCAATGACCAACGAAAAGATTGATCTAATTAGAGCTCGATTAAAGGCGGCTCAGGATAGGCAAAAGGCATATGCGGATAAGAGAAAGCGTCCTATCGAATTTCAAGTAGGAGACTATGTTCTATTGAAAGTATCCCCATGGAAAGGTATAATCCGTTTTCGTAAACGGGGTAAATTGGGGCCTCGTTATATTGGGCCATTTAAAATCTTGGCTCGAGTGGGGAAAGTGGCGTATCGTCTAGAATTACCGTCTTCATTAGATGGGATCCATAACACTTTCCATGTATCACAATTACGAAAGTGCCTTGCGGATGAATCGGCGATCGTACCTCTTGACGACATTGAAGTAGATGAGAGCTTAAACTATGTTGAAAGACCGATAGCCATTAAAGATTTTAAGGTGAAGAATCTTCGCAATAAGGCCATTAGACAAGTTCTAGTACAATGGCAACACCGGAAGGGGTCGGAACTTACATGGGAATCGGAAGATGAAATGCGAAAGCATTACCCATCTTTATTCGGTACGTAAATGTTGATTTTTGTATGTGTTCAAGTTTCGGGGACGAAACTTTTTCTAAGAGGGGTAGACTTGTAACACCCCAAAAATATGTAATCTATTTATTTCTTTTAAGATAGTTATAAGAAGGAAAGTTTGAACTCGAATAAATTAAATATTAGAAACCAAGGGACTAAAGTTGAAAATTGGAAAGTAAATCCTATTAATTGAAAGACACACACTCCACACACACTTATGTGCGTGCGTGGAGGTGTCCAGGAGAAGAACCAAGAACCAAGAAGCAAAAACCCTAGTCATCATAATCCATCATATTGGAAGGTGATTTCAAGGCAAAACGGTTGTTTGAAACCGTATTCTCGATCCCCAAGGTGCGACTAACAAAGTGGTAAGTCGAATTTCTTGAAATCATGAACATTAGGAAGTGGGTTTTCTACCAAATCATGAGTAATGTTGTGATATGTGCATCTAGAAGTTAAGACTATGAACTAGGACTCGATTAATGTTCGGTTTGCGTTGATTTAGCCTATTGATAGATGGAACATAGATGAATGATGTAGGATGAGAGAATCTCATGAACTTGCTTGATTTGTTATGAACTTGTAGATTAGTATGTAAATTTACTTGTAATTAAATGTGCTATAAATGTGAAACCCGCCAAGTGTTCGATAAAATGCCTAAAAGAACAAATGGGTAAATTTTGGTAAAGTATGATAAAGATGTCGTTTGATAAAGGTGTGTAAAAGAGGGAATGATATTTAGTCGGACTAAATGAACGAATGTGTTGATGTAGGCGTAAAAGAAGAAGGTTCAAGCGCTAGGAGGTCGGACAACTCACAGGATCGAGGTATGTTGTCTTATGCATACAAGCTTTACTTTCTAACTATCATGGCTATATTAGAACTGTAATTATGATCATTCGTAGGCGATGTGTAATTGATACCTT
Source organism: Helianthus tuberosus (assembly GCA_030545235.1). Lineage (NCBI taxonomy): Eukaryota > Viridiplantae > Streptophyta > Magnoliopsida > Asterales > Asteraceae > Helianthus > Helianthus tuberosus. The sequence goes on from CM060423.1 coordinate 212,201,384, forward strand.
AACCCGCCATAAACGGGTCGTAAGAGATGATGATTTATGAAGAAAGTTATATTATGGTCGGTTAGCTTTGAACTAACCGTAGGATGGAAAGTTATGAAGGAATGAAAGGAGATAGCTAGATCCGTTATGAATGGATTTGGGATGTTGTTTATGGTGCCTTATGTCGAATTCGAAGGCAACGGATTGTCGAATGCTATGAATTATCTCGCTTAGAGATAGTATTTAAGTACCCGTTAAACGGGTAAAGGAAAGTGAGATGATGATATGGTCAAGCGATGACGTATATGAATGTTAGCTTTATTTTAAATTATAGATGCTAAAACTGACTAGTTGAACATGATTGTGGTGTAGGTAAAGCTGCTACTTAGGTAGTGAAGGCGAGCTTGGAGGCGAACACCAACATGTATTCTATGCGCTTCCGAATTAGACGCCCTTTTTGGAACTATATTTTGTTAAACTTGTAATGGGACGCCTTTTCTTGTGTAAACTATGGTTTTAGAAACTTTGTCGTTTGTAATTAGTGACTTTAAACTTGCGTCCTGACAGGGTAGTTCAGACTGACACCTGTGACCAGTCTAGGGGAGGTGTTGATCTCGAACTAGCCTCAAGGGCATTTTGGTAAAATGTAAATATTATGTTCTAGTTGCAAACTTCGAAGTTCCATGCGTTTTGGTCGTTTTTTTAAGGGCGTAACAATTTGACCAAAATCCCATCCTTTATCTCTCTAAAGACACACACACACACACTCTTTCTCCCTCTCTCTCGATCTCTCTCTCACACACACACTAGTACATACCACACCCTTCCATATCCCTATTTTTCTTATTCTCAAAGAAAGCCAGACACACAACACACACACTCAATTTCAAGTTGCATAAACTAGAGCGAGAAACTATATTAAGAAAGATGTAGATAGAGAAAGTGAAAAACACACACACTCACACACACACACACACACATACATACACACATACATACATACATACATACATACATACATACATATATATATATATAGGGGAAGGTTCATTGGGGAACACTAAAAAAGTGGGGAACAGCGGGGAACTGACTCAAACGAACTCCGATTATACATACATTCTACTAGAAAACAACTCTTATATCAATATACTAGATTATAGACCCCGTGTATTACACGGGTTTGAGGATAAAATTTTATAACTTAATAATGATACACTAATTTTTTTAGCAATGCTCATATAAATGACCGATATAGGTGTCAAATTTACTTTTTTAATCAAATATCGCAAATATATGGTAACCATACCATATTTACTATGATAACTATTTCATTTCCTTAATTACGTGATTTTATTGGCTTTTCTAAACTATTTTGCACGTTTCTAATTTTTTAACTCACGAAACATTCTTATAATTATATCCAATCATTTTTAATAAGTCGTCCATAATATAATAATTATGTTCTCATCTTACTACCCAGTCTATTATGGAGTTGCTAAGCCAATGTAGATACATGTTTGCTTTATGCTACTACTACTATTTTTTTGCACAGCTTGGCTTTGTTATGATTTGATTTGATTTTGGTTATATTTTCGTTATATATAACGTTTACATATTGTTATAACTTTTTTATAAGTATATTTTATTTTTTTTCTCAGAAATAAAAATCATAACATCAAAGTGGTTAATTATGAAATTGCAATTAACCATTTATTAAGATTTAGACGAAGTCACGGCCAGAAATAAAGTTTCATGATTTACTATCTCCATTGCCCCTCAAGTTGCATGGTTGAGAATAATTTATTTATGTAAATTTGTGCATACATTATTATTAAATTATATAAATTTAATCCTCAAACCCGTGTAATACACAAGTTTATAACCCTGTGTAATTAACAGTAAAATTTTTAATAAAACTTATATCAAACATATACTAAAATAAATATGTTGCAACACTATATTCAGAATTTTATAGAAGCTGTTCTAAAGTTATGAGAGGAAAAATAAATAAATAAATGTGATTTTGGAATTTTTAAATATAATATATATATATATATATATATATTAATAATAAAATAAATCACACAAATAAATATCCTAATCCAAATTTACTTACATACATTATCTTAATTTCCCCACATTCGTTTAAATCCGATTAAGCCAGCCACTATATTATTAATTTATATAATAGCATTATATATAATATGTTAGATTAAACTAATATATTATATATTATTACTAGAGTTAATTACATAGTTAGTCCCTGTGGTTTGCACAAAATAACATACTTAGGTACTAATAGTTTAAAATCACCTTCTAGGGTATTAACTTTTCATTTTGTAACGTTTGGAGGTATTAACTTCTAAGGTAGTAACATAAGTAGTCCCTGTGGTTTGCACAAAATAACATACTTAGGTACTAACAGAATGTGATTTTAAGCCTACAAATAAGCTTAATACCCCCAAACGTTACAAAATGAAAAGTTAATACCCTAGAATGTTATTTTAAACTATTAGTACCTAAGTATGTTACTTTGTGCAAACCACAGGGACTAACTATGTAATTAACTCTTATTACTATTATTAATAACTAATATATTATATATTAGTATTATTATTAATCAATAATATTAACAATGTTATTACTAAACTAATAGAGATACTGTCACATGACATTATGTGAAATCTTTTATAAATAGTTAGAGATTAGATATTATACTATATTATATTATATTATTTGTTATAGATAATTATTAATTAAATTTGAATTTATACTTTATCTCTAACAATATCTATACATATAATAAAAGAAACCAACTTTAGGACACTTGTCATCATATTATGCCATGTCTTATGGATAATTATAAGTATAATTTAATCTCTTCTAATTAATTATAGATAATCCTCCTACTAAATATTGTTTAGTTTAATTATTACTTTTATATTTATCTATGTACTTCAAATTCAAACTTAGTTATCTAATTTGATATTAGAGTAAATTACGATTTTGGCCCATGTGGTTATATCACTTTTACCCTTTTAGCCCAAAAAGGAATTTTTTTAAATCTGAGCCCTCAACGTCTTTTTTTCTAACCCTTTTGGACCCCAACATCTTTTTTTTATTTTATGATTTTCTCGCCTCATTTCCAAACTTATCTTATATTAATTAAATAAATAAATGAATAATGAACTAATATTAAATGTCATCCTACTTTAAATTTTGAATACCATTCTTCTATTTTTCTAATAAAATATGATTCTAAAATTTAAATTGTTAATTTAAGATATTTTTAAATAAAACAAATTATTTATCACGAAAACCAAACTTTGTATTAATATATGAAATATTTTTATTTTCATTACTAAAAAAATTATTCTATCAATTTTATTACATAATTTATAAATCAATTTTTCGGAATTGGTACCAACATTTTATCACTAAAATAGATATTGATTTGCTTCTTAAATAATATATCTTCTTTTCAAGAACCATCTTCACAATCATCATATCCATCGCGTATCGAGTATTATCCATTAGTATATTGAAATATATGACTTTTTTATTATTGGTATATAAAATTAGATTTATTAAACCTGTGTAATACACGTGGTTTTTTATAGATATACCTTTTTTATTATTTACTATACAAAATTACATTTATTCGACCCGTGTAATAGATGAGGTTTTTTAAGATATAACTTTTTATTATTTGATATATAAAATTAGATTTATTCAATTCGTATAATACACAGGGTTTTTTTAAGGATATATATTTTTTATTATTTATTAACGAAAATTACATTTATTCAACCCGTGTAATACACATATTTTTAAAGATGTAACTTTTTATTATTTGGTATATAAAATTACATTTATTTAACCCGTGTAATAAATGAGGTTTCTTAAAGATCTATTATTTTATTATTTGGTAAACTATTACATTTATTCAACTCGTGTAAAACAAACGGTTTTAAAGATATAACTTTTTTATTTGGTATATAAAATTATATTTATTCAACCCGTGCAATAAAAGAGGTTTTTAAAGATATATTGTTTTATATTATTTAGTATATAAAATTTATTTATTCGACCCGTGTAATACACGGGGTTATAACCTAGTTAATTAATATTATAATAATTTGTGTATAAAAAAATTAATATATAATATTATTATTAAAAGTGGGGAGGCACCAGAGAGTGACACGTGTACAAAAAGATTTTTGTTTATTAGTATAGGAAGATTTTCACTAAAACAAATATTTTTTCTCTCTCCTTTTCAATTAAATAATATTATCATTACATTTTTCTCTCTCCTTCACTCACAACCACTTTCAATATATATTAAAAAAATTATACTGGGTGAACAGTGTCCCCCCAAATATACAGATGAACAGTAACATTTTCTCTCTCCTCCACTCACAACCATTTTTTATACCCTTTATAATATAAAAACTACCCCTCACGTATTTTGATGGTTTGGATTAGGGGTGTTCACGAACCGATCCGATCCGAGCGAGGGTCTGCTCGAGATCGGTTCGAATTACAACCGATCGGATCGGTTCGGTTCGAATTTATAAAACCGAGCATAAAAGTGGTGCTCGAGATCGGTTCGAATTTAAATCAATCGGATCGATTTCGATCGGTTTCGCTCGGTTTATCTCAACACCTAAAAACATTGAAATCATAGATGGAATGGCCCATAGACTCAATGGATTGCCTCTGTACCAATTAAACTTGTTAAACCATATGCAGAAACAGAAACAGAAGCATATATGCAGAAACAGAATTATATACCATTCAGTAACTACTGATGCATCTTTTCCAAAAACCAATTAGTAGACAAAGTTATCTCTCATGTTACTTCTTCGATAAAGAATATAAAAGATACAGGTAGATTTTTATTCTTTCCATGGTACAAGCAAACGAAAGGAAGAAGCGGCGAGTTATCTTTAGACTTTAGGGTTAGAAATTAGAATGTTAGATAATAGATAAATCTCTGATTATAGATTTAGGTTATTAATTAAGATGGGCTATACTATTGGGCTTTTAAATTTGGTTGGGCTATTATATTTTTTTTGGTTTTTAATCTACAAAATCTATAATATATATATTTATATATGTATATATATATATATTAATTATTAATAAAAATAATTCGAGCGAAACCGAGCGATCGTCGAGCGAGCGGAGCCTTGCTCATGCTCGGATTGAATTTGAATCGAACCGATCCGATCGGCTCATTTACAAACTGAGCGGGAATCGAACGAGCATTTTTCGATCATTTTTCGAGCGATCGTCGAGCGATCTTCGATCGTCGAGCAGTTTGGACAGCCCTAGTTTGGATGAGAATGCTCTAAGTCACCTACCACTTTCATATCTTTAGTTTTGTGTGGGAAGGAAATAATATAGCTTTTGTTATATATCTATTCTATAAATTAGTACAATCTTAATGGTTTATGGAGTTATATAAGAGTTTTTTTTTTAAAAAAATTACTTTTTAATACTAGAAAGGTTTTCATTTTTTACTTTTAATCTAAAGTTTTTCATCTTTTACAATTTAATCTCAATACTTTTTATTTTCAATTTTGATCCCCCATACTTTTCATCTTTTGCAATTTTTTTCGTTTTACGTTTCGTTCTAAATTTTGCGAGTGAACATGCCGCAACGTGCGTGTGAGGCTCAACGTTTTTTTTCGTCTGTTTTTTTTTTTCCTTTTTACAAGTCCGCCGCAACACGTCTATTTTTCTATGTTTGACATGTTCGTTCGCAACGCGCGTGGCCCTAGATCGACTTAGTTATTCTTTTACAATTTTACGTTTCAGTCTAATTTCTTCACATTGACATGCCTGAACGGGCATTCGTGGTTCAACGATTTTACATCTGCTTTTCGTTCCGTGTTAATTTTTTTTCCTTTTTATTTATTTTGTTTTTACAAGCTTTTCCGGTATTGCTGGTCACTGGCAATAGTGTAGGATTGGTGCTACTTGGAATGGTTTACGCCCCTACCATGTCAAATTTTAATAGGTATTGTCTCACTTGGTTTTGTATTATGGAATAATGAAAACATAATAATAATAATCAAGACACACGTTCGTTTTTAAAACACGATCCATTCTTTTGAATGATCAAGAACCATGTCAAATTTCTTTTTTTACACAAGCATGATATATCGTTAACATCAAATGACTATTTATACTAGGGGTTAAAATGGTGATTAGGGGGTGAAAAAAAGGGTAAAAACCGAAATTATCATATTACCATCTTTTAACGTTCAAAACGTTATACAGTAAAACGGTTTTTCCCGCATCGATTCTAAACGACTATTAAAACTTGTTCACTGACATGTAAAATATGCATAAAACGAAAAAGTTTGGTTGGAGACAATCTAAATAACTAAGATTCCAAGCCCGATATTGATCTGTCATCAGCCGATGTGGGAATTGTACCCTCGTCGGTGTCCACCTCTACTGTATAAATGACAAGATCCATCTCTTCTTAATTCTCAACAAATGGTTTGAGTTATTAAAAAAACATTACAAGTAGAAAAAAAAGTTACCAGTAAGAGAATATCTGCACAATGTTTAACAAAAATATAATTGTTAGTAACAAAAAAAATATAATAACCTATTGGAATAATATTCTTTTTATTGGGAATAATATTCTTTTTATTGGAAATAATAAATCAATTAATAAATGTCCACAAATGATCAAAGAAATTCAACACAAATGCTTTATAATTGTCTGTGCTGGTCCAAAGATTTCATCTTTTGCTGTTAGCATGTCATCCAGCTTAGTATATAAAGAATAAGATTATCTACATTTGATTAAAATTGTGATGAGTTTTTCATTAAAAATAAGTGCACTTTACATCAATATCGCAAGTAAGCGAGCAACAAGCTGCGCCGCTACCCCTTTCTGAATAGCAAACCCTAGCCTATTAAAGACAAACCCCTGCCCCCCTGTTGATGAGCAACTGTTATGGACAACCTTTTGGACCCTAGTCAACAAACGGATAGCTTCTGGAGCTAGGGAGCCAAAGGTGTCGAAGGCGAAGGGGACAAATGCATGTTGGTTATCAGCACATGCTTTAGCGTGTTTATCCACCTTTTTTGATTCTGCTTTCCTTATAGCTTGTCCTGCTACAAACCCGCTTTCCCTTAAACCAGCTAAGGGGGACTCCTGTGAGATCCACACAAGCATGTTTCCCTCCTGCCCAGCCAAAGACGAGCAGATCCGCTGGTCTCAGTGTAGATCTCCCTTCCATGGGGTCTGTAAGGAAATTCACAGGGGCCTCCTTCTTCGCAGAAATCCCCGCTCTCCTCAAGATGTCCCCCAAAACATCTCTCACCCAGTCATGCCGATATTTGAAACCAGGGAGCTCCTTACAATGAACAGCATGCTCCCCGTATTTATCCATGCAGGCTTTACGGCAGATTGGGCAGGTTTCGTCTTCTGGATACAGTTGAAAACTTAATAAAAATGACGCTTTTTTGTTCCAGTGTGGTTGAAAATGTTACCTGAACATTTGAGAAAACAGTTGGTTGGATATAATATTCATTTGAGCCAAATCTTTGGCCTCCAGTTTCAAAGTAGCACCACTATCAACCCTTGATCTAATATCTTATCAAATTGCTCCGAATCAACCTGGCAATAATCACAAAAATAAATCAAATTTGTTTTTTTTTTTTTTTGAGAAATTACTAATAGGTAATACCTGGGAATCTTGTTCAACATCCTGTTTAACTGACCCAACTTTTTATGCACCAATTGACGTTTCTTCATATGCAGTAAACAAATTAACCAATTAGAACTTTACTTTCTATTTGATTATTTGGTTTATGTGTCGGATGCAATAGTATGGTCGATGTTACGCCTAGTGGCATCACCAAATCCAATGTTTGAAGAGTACAAAGGATTATCCAAATGTCCATTGGCAAACACAATATCTGTTCGACGCGCCGTTCCAGCTCCAGCTTCTCGTGGTTAGACACACAAATATCGTCCTTCTCATCTGTACCACACTCTTTTGCAGTAGATAACTTGCCATCATCTACATCCACAATCACAAATATTGATCTGAAACATGATCCACTAATAAGATTGCCATATAGAAACCAATACATTTATTTACAAAAAATACCATTATCAAAATGACATTCTTGTTTATACCAAACCATGTAAATGACATGCTGCTGCAGCTCTCAGTATCTGCCTCACAACGACTGCAACATCTTTCTCTGTGTAATGACTTCCTTTCCTGAAGGAAAAACATTTAATATGTTGGTCTTGTTTATATGGTACAAACAAAAACAAATATATGATAATGTGTCCCATAGTATCAAATAATGGCGATAATAGTATATTCGAATGGAGCCTAAATATCCAGATTCAATATCACATATCTTTGCATAAACATTCATTTGACTTATGAAGTCAAACAGAGTGGTGTTCAGTTTAAAAAGTATACATTTGCCAAAATATTTTCACAGAACTTTCAATACCATGTGCTTAATGTTAACGAATTACTACTAAAATAAGAGCTCTAGTTTTAATACTCTTGATAAATATGTATTCTTTCTCAATTTGGGAGATTAAAGTCTTGACCTCAAAAGTCAACATATAGTATAAGAAATATTAGATTGTATACAAATATAAATATATACATATCTTTGTGATTATTTCATCGATTGGATGTGTTGTCAGTGATCATACAACTCACCATAGATTAGACCTGGCAAACGGGTCGGTTCGGGTCATGGGTCAAAATGGGTTCGGGTCAAAACGGGTCAATTACAAAAAAGGGTTGTTTTGGTTCGGGTTGAAACGGGTCCGGGTCAGAACGGGTTTCGGGTCGGGTTGGTTAAAAATTGCTTTCTTTAAAAAAAAAACCAAAACGAAACAAAAAACCGAAAGGATTTAAACCGATCCGAACGAAACTGAAAAGACCATCAAAACGAAACAAAAGATCAAAACCGAAACGAAACCGAATAAATGACCAAACAGAAACAAAAAAACCGAAACCGAAACGAAACACAAAAAAAAACTGAAAAGATCGAAACCGATCCGAAATGAAACAAAAATAATGACAAAATTGAAAGCAATCCTAAACGAAACCAAAAAAATGGATCAAAACGAAATAAAAAATCAAAACCGACCAAAACGAGACAAAAAAAACCGAACTGAAACGAAACAAAAAACTGAAAAGATCAAAACCGATCCGAAACGAGACAAAAAAAAACCCGATTAAAACGAAACTAAAAATCAAAACTCAACCGAAAAAACCGACTAAACCGAAACAAAAACCGAAACCCGTCCCAACCCGAAACTTGTCCCGTGCGGAAACTCGTGCTGGCCTAAAACCCGTTGCGATCCGAAACCCATCCCGTGCGAAATTCATGTCAGCCTAAAACCCGTTGCGATCCGAAACCCGTCCCGTTTTTTTAAGGTGCTAACCCACATCGACCCATTTCTTTAAAGTTGTCGACCTGCTTTGACCCGAAAATAACAAGATGAAATTTCAATTGACCCGTTGTGACCCGTTTAGTTAAAATATCTTACCCAAACTAACCCATATAATTTTAAAAGCAACCCAAATTAACCCACTTGAAAGCCTTTGGGTCAAGATTACCACCTCATAGTTAAAGAATTTGAAGGAAGATAAGACATAAGAACGTGCTAAGATATTTTTAATAATACTATTGAAGTGATATCATATTTACAGTACCAAAAACCCTATATTCTCAACATCAGTATAAACCTTGTGTGTAACTTCAATTGTGATCAATTAGGATCAATACCTTACGAATTACAAATCTCTAAATTTGACAATACCAAAAACCCTAAATTCGCGTTTCTTTCAATTGGCCACCCAAATCAATAAAAAGTCTTAAAATACATTACATTGGGTCATCTTAGAGGTGTATAACCTGAATTGATTGTTAATTTGATCATACAACACACGAATTACAAAATCCCCAAATTTAACGTTACTGAAACCCTAACTTCATGTTTCTTTCAATTGACCAACCAAATCAATTCCAATGGCCATGATATCACAGTAGGGTGAGAATAAGATACCTTAGAGGTGATTAGAAGCAAAAGCCCCAAAATCCAATCTCCACAACTCCTTCAATTCGTCACATACGAACTTCACCCTGAACCGTAAAAGGTGCATCAAAACTAACCCTAACCCATTTCAACCGACCAAGAACCGAATGAAATCACTATTACCAACCTGGAATTGAAATTTTGCAGCCTTCATTTCCTTGAGGTGGTCAAAATTGTGAAAATAAAGGGGGAGTGAGTTTTAACAATGACAACTAGGCCCTTCAACTTTGAGGAACATAAGCTTTTTAACAATGTGCAAACTATACACGGTGAGTCTTCACGTCCCGAGAATTTACGGGCGTTACAAAACCATTCCAACCATAGTGTTAACAATTAAAACGAACGTCTAAATTATCTTCAAACTTCATTTGATCTTCAATCTCTCGGTCTTCTCATAAACATCTAAATAAAATGAAGTGTTAACATTTAAAAAAAGGAAAAGAAGAGAATTACCAAAATAATAATATTACCTTTTGTGAACTCATGAAATTTTTCAGATTCCTCCTCTTCTTCGTATATATGTTTTCTCCCGATTCGAATCCAATCATGCGTGCAAATTAACGCCTCAACAATGATAGGGGATAATGAACTTCTATATGACTCAACTACACATTCGCCCGTATGGAAAGCAAACTTGGAAGCTACAGTCGAAAATGGAATAGCCAAGACATCAACAATTATCAAATAATGGACAAAAGTATGTTTCATTAATCAAGTTTCATTCCCCGGAAACCCTAATACAAACCAAAATCAATAGCCATTGTCCTTTCACAATGTATATGATTCAAGAAAACCATTAACAATCATGAATTCATAAGAAAACTAACAAGTGATTTGTATTGTTCTTACAATCAAAAGACTATCTAAATGTTTCTATCAAACCAAAGATGCAAACAAAACCCTTGACTACTTACAATCTTCACTCGGGGATGATTATGAGGAATTAGCCTTGCGTTATGGTTGAAATCATGTTTGCATCTTTAATTCTCGATGTTGTTTCTTCAATAGGATTATTAAGAGTGTTTAGATATGGTCCCAGCTATGGAGAATGAGTGGGAATCAGTCCTAGCTCAAAGATATTCGAAAATATGTGTAACTAACTATTAATATCAAAACTAAATGGCCAAAAATAAAAAATCTGCAGAACTCGTTAGGCCCGCGTCGCCAACTTGTCAAGGGGTGTCCTGACGCCCTTCGGTTCTTTTCGACGCGTAAGGATGCTGCCTGACATGAGTTCTGGTGGTTATCGACGCAAAAGGGCATCTCCGAGGCGTGGAGGGGCGTCGGTGACACCCTCTCCTGCCTTAAATGTTGGTTTTGCTTTGTCTGACTCATTTCGCATCCTCTGCCGCCGACGCCGCTGCCACTGCCGCTCCCCCTACCCCTGTTGCTCCCGCTCCCCCTACCACTGTCGCTCCCCCTACCACTGCCAATACCACTACTACCACTACCACCACTACTACTACGACCCACCGCCCCTACCACTACCACTGCCATACCACTACCACTACCACTACCATTACGACTACCGCTACGACTACGACTACGACTACTACGACTACTACTACGATTACTACTACTACGACTACTACTACTACGACAACTACGACTACGACTACGACGACTACGACGACTACCACCGACCACCAACACTACTACTACTACTATTATTATTACACTCACACGTTCATTGCAATCCCCAATCTCCATTATCTTCCACATTTTGAACTTTCAAAACACCCCAATCTCCATCACCCCACCAGCCAAAGCCAAAGTTGCATCTTATAACCTCATCTCTCTATGGTCATCACGGTACCAATAATCATAATATACTGAAGTGTAAATTATATTTTGTGTCCTTTATGTATAACTCATTTACAAAACATGCCCTAAAAAGATAATTTCAAATTGTGTCCAAACTCTTAGTTTTACTAACATGTTGTATCCTTTAATATAAATCCAATTAGTAAAGTCAGTTATCCTTAATTTTAACTTAAGGAAAATTGGTCCATTCACATGCCATTGACTTAAAACCCCTTTATAACTCCATTTGACCAAAATCCCATCCTTTCTCTCTCTAAAGACACACACGCACTCTTCTCCCTCTCTCTCTCTCTCTCTCTCACACACACACTAGTTCATACCACACCCTTCCATATCCCTCTTTTTCTTATTCTCAAAGAAAGCCAGACACACAACACACACACACACACACACACTCACTTTCCAGTTGCATAAACTAGAGCGAGAAACTATATTAAGAAAGATGTAGATAGAGAAAGTGAAACACACACTCACACACACACACACACACACACACATATATATATAGGATAAGGATCGGTTAGGAACCACCCTTTATTGCGAGAACCGCGAGAATCAATGTGAACACAACAAAAAATACCTAAAAAACACAATTTTTTTATTATTTTAAAAAAATCGCTATATTTCGTTCCTAAAAAAAATTTCGAGTAACAATTTATCTATGCACATGTGCATATGTATCATTTCTTTGACAAATTTCGTAATACATTACCGGTATTAGACAATTGCACTTTCATTTACACTACCATCCGTAATACAATACTTTTTACATTACCAATATTAGAAATGCACATGTGCATCTATATGTATGAACATGATATAACGTGTTTTTGGTACACTACTTTGAATACACTTTACTTTTCATCTATCATACCATCCATAATACACTACCGTTACCTTCTACTATCCATAATACACTACCATTACCTCCTACCAATGTTGCAGAAATCGGCCTAGGCGGCCGATAAATCGACGCCTAGGCGCTAATCGGTGACTTATCGCCAAAATTTAACCAAGTCGATCAAAAAATTGGTCATAATCAAAGTCGGTAAAATTCGGTCAAAATCGGTCAATAGTCGGACTAATTGGCCTAATCAGGCCCATGTTTTTTGACCCAGTCGGTCAAATATGAGGTCAAAATCGGATCATACCGGGCCAAAATTGAACCAAATCAGTAAAAAAGGAAGGAGTTCTTACCTTAATTCGAACCAAAATCGGATCTGAACTCGTCTCCATTGTGAAAAATCGACCCACATTGAAGAACTAATCGATTAGATGAAGCGAAACTGGGCATAAAGTTTGTGTTGTCTTGTAACAACTCTCATCAAAAGTCCTATTTATTAAGTTAATTTGTCCAATAGGAAACCCTAATTGAGACACCCAAGTGATTCTGCATAAACCCTAAAATTTTCAGAACAATTGGAATTAGGATCATGGCTCCTAAAACTCAAGGGGGGGTAAACCCTAGTCGGTAATATCCAAACAATTTTACGTGTATAATGAATTTTAACGCGAAACCAACTCAGCTGAGCTACTGAGACACGAAGCAAACCTATGATAGATTAGGGTCTCTCGCGCCACGCGACGCGCACAAGGAGATCTTTATCGTGGCGCGAGGGGGACAATTTTTAGGTATAAATAGAGCAGCCTGGTACATGCAATTGTGCGTTCGTTCGACGTTCAAATTCAATTTATACTCCGAGTTATAGTAGAAACAGTCTTAAAACACACATAATTCACGAAGTGCTGCCGCAATACAGGGTAATAACTCGATCGCTGATACGATTCAATGTCCGATCGATTAAACTATCCAATGGATGTTTAAGTGTTGCCCACATTAGGGTTCATGCTTTGTCATTCGTCGTTAATTCGATGGATGTTTAAGTATCACACTTTGTCATTCGCTGTGAGGGTTTAATCTCGTGAGTTATCGTAAATGCTTTATTAGTTACTAACCTAGTTTGTGTGCATTGTTATTTAAACTAGGTTAAAAGGCTAATCAGTAGGCTAGGCTCTGCTCAAATAAATCTGCAATGTGGGTCATTCTCTTTTTATCAAAATACTTTACAAAACTCTATTTATTTCAAAGGTTATAATTACAGGGATTAAGTCTTTGTAATCACCAAATTACAGCCGGTATGTGGGGTTTTGTATACATTACTTGATAACCTTCACCATTGGACAACGGGGCCAAGGGGTGATATGACCATAGTCACAGACACCATCGGGCTCAGAGGCTACCGATGGATGTTCGAGTGACAAATACTGTGGGTAGTTGGTTGATATCAGGAAACATTGTAATCGCTCTTAATACTGTAAATTATAACAAATGAGTCGTTTTAGTAAAGAGAATGATTCACCAGTATTTCCCGCTGACAAAACCTTTTTCAAACATGTTTCAGGTGATCTATTGTGATCTAAGAAAAGTGCCGCGAAGCACTACAAGCTTAAGGAAGTGGCTCAATATAAAATAAAGAAACATGTTTTGTAAAAATAAAGATTTCTCAGTGAAATCAGATTATTGTAAATGACCGGGTTTTATTCCGAGTTGTGAAATAAAATAATCAGGAAATTTCAGTTTTAAAAAGATCCTGAAGAAAACTTCCGCTGTTAAACTTAATTAAATAAATACCACGGGATTTTCTGTCCCGCGGCTCCTGAAACGGGTCAAACCGGGTTGGGGGCCGTGACATGTCTGATGAAAACAATGGAGATGGGGGTAGGAGGCGGCTGATAATGAACGTGGGTGGGGATTAGGTTATATTAAGTTTAGGTATTTTAACATTTAACCGCCTCTATCTTTCACTATTTTAATAAAAAGTATAAAGTTATCTCCTAAACTTGTAAATTTATTAATAAAAAGTATAAAGTTATATATATATATATATATATATATATATATAAATTTGTAAAATTATACTTAAAAAGTCCAATCCGATTAATCCCGATTAATCCCTAGGCGGTACCTCACCGCCCGACTAGCGCCTAGCACCTTTTACAACATTGCCTCCTACTATCCATAATAAACTACCATTACCAATATGTATGATATTTTTCACTTTATGCACATGTACATCAACACCCTTCATACCATACAAAACAAATATTACATCATAAAGTGACAAATATAACCAAATCATCAACCACTAGATATAACTAACCAAAAATATGTATACGGGCCTACTTCATCATTCAAAATCACAAACTTTTTGTACAAAATACATTATATCATGTTCACACATATAGATGCACATGTGCATTTTTAATATTGCTAATGTAAAAAGTACCGTATTACAGATGGTAATGTAAATGAAAGTGCAATTGTATAATACTGGTAATGTATTACGGAATTTGTAAAAGAAATGATACATATGCATGCACATATGCATCCATAACTGTTACTCGAATTTTTTTTATGGACAAAATATCGTGATTTAAAAAAAAATATTAAAAAAATTGTGTGTTTTTACTTTTTAGGTATATTTTTGTGTTCACATTGGTTCTCGTGGTTCTTGCAATAAGAGTGGTTCTAAAACGAACTCTACTATATATATATATATATATATATATATATATATATATATAGGGTGAGAGTTGGCTACAAAGTCCATTTTTTCTACAAAGTGTACAAAGTCATAAAACACCACAATTTCAGTCATAAAACACACTCAAAACCCACAAATAACAAATTGTAGATTAATAAAACGCCATATTTGTGGGTTTTGTGTTGTGTTTTTTTATGATAAGGCTTTGATTATCGAATGACTAACATTAGTGTGTTTTATGTTGATTATCATGTTGTGTTTTATATTCATAGTTCTACGATGATGTGTTTGAAGTTTTTATGGATTGTTAGGGTTTAGATATTGTGTTTTAGTGATCTTCACTCTGTTATTTATGGGTTTTGAGTGTGTTTTGTGGCTGAAATTGTGGTATTTTATGACTTTGTACACTTTGTAGGAAAAATGGACTTTGTAGCCGAACCCCACCCTATATATATATATTCTATATATATATATAATGCATATCTGAAGGGCAACTTTGGTCATTTGCCATTGTACAAGTCTTGTAAGCACATGGTACAAGCATATCATTTCAAAAGGGAATTCCGTAAAAAAATTTAGGTACTTGCTTGTTAACAGGATGCATAAACTTTTTTTTTTCTTTTTATCCTTTTAGCACATAGGACTTTTAATTACAAAATCATGAGTTTTTACCAAGAATTAAGGTGATACTACTATATTAGTGATGTGCAGTTTCTAGGGTGTGTGTGCGTCTTTCGTTTCTAGGGTGGGTGTCGTCCTTGTAGATTTTATTGTCGGGTAGTATTTGGATGGTGTGTGTGGGAGGGGCTGTTGCATTATTTCTATCATCGTTCTTTTCTGCTAATGCTACTCCTAAATTTGATCAGCTGTTTCAGCCTTATTGGGCTCCTGATCATTTTTCGTTTGATTGTGATGTCGTCAACATGAAGCTAGATAACTTCTCTGGAATACATTTGTTACAACTTTCAATGAAATTTTTAACCTAAGTTTATTAATAATTATTTATGTATTTTGACATCAGGAGCTGGATTTTCATCAAAGTCAAAGTACATGTTCGAAAAAGTCAACATTCAGATCAAGCTTGTTGAAGGCGATTCCGCGGGAACCGTAACTGCATTCTAAGTGAGTTATTTTATTTTTTACAATGACTACTCGTACAATCTCTAAACATACTCTTAAGTTTACACTCAACTAATGGAGAGACACAATTACACAATGTTTTTTGTAACCGGACCGGACACCTCAACGGTCCACTGGTCAAACCGGATTAAAAACATCTTGATATCGAAGTTTGCTTCTGGAATGTTTGATTCGTTTCTAATATTATATGGTTTTTGATCTGAGCAGATGTCATCTGACGGCCCACAACACCACGAGTTTGATTTCGAATTTTTGGGTAACACTACCGGCGACTTCTTAAATAGCCTTATGTGAAAATTGGGACTAAAATGGAGACGTGTCAAACCAGTTAAAGTCATCCATTGCGTAGTCAAGTGTTTGCGACTTCTTAAATATCCTTATTAGAGGTGCACAAAATAACCGGTTATTAACCGAAACCGTAACCGGTTAATAACCGATTTAGGAATAACCGGTTAGTGGTTATTTTTAACCGTAGGTTAGTAACCGGTTATAAGTGTTTAGTATAATAACCGGTTATTACCCGGTTTTTTTAAACCGGTTTTTTAACCGATAGACTGGTTAACCGAAAAATTCAAAAAAAAAGGCAAAAAAACCGGTTAATAACCGAAAATAACCGGTTAAAGTAATTAACCGGACCAGTTAAAAAAATAACCGGTTAAAGTAATAACCGGTTAAAGCATTAACCGGTTAAAGTCAAAAAGTCAAATTAACCGGTATAACTGGTTAACCGAACCGGTTATTAAAATTAACCGGTTTGTGCACCTCTAATCCTTATGTGAAAATTGGGTCATTCTATTATATATAATACTTAATATATCAATTACTAATGAAATTCAAGAAAAGGACTAAAGGTTTGCAGGTCAAACCTACCCGACCCATTTGTACCCTTTAAAATTTTACTCTTTTGATTCATTTGCAGGGCGGAAAATCCTCATACTTCAGTTATAGAGCCTTAAGGAAACAACCCACAATGGTTGAACTCTTGCCGAGTGTTGATGTTGTGAAAGAAGAATTCTTTGGTCTTGTCCTATATGTGTTGATATGCACGGTCAGTTTTGGAGCAATTTAATCTGTAAATGCAATCATATGTTTAATATATTATATGTTGTCGTTATACAGATTTTTGAAGTGGCTGTTGAAATAGAGAGATGTGGGTTTTTTCTATTTATGAAGCTTGTTGTCGTCATACAGATTAATGACAACCATATCTATTTATGAAGCATAAGTACCACAGGTAAGCCTTTTTATTCATACACAAGTCTAATTTGAAGCCTTACTTGTTAATAGTATTTTGGGTCTTTTTTGGTTTTCAAACTCAAGAATTTGAATTTTTATAAACATTACATTTGCGGAAGTATGAAGCAACAACTCTTGGCAAATGAATTCATTTATCACCTTTTTGTTACTAAAGTCAATATGGATATGCTCGATTTAATTGGTTTTTTTATTAGCTTAGAGAATACAAAACTAAATGGCAAAGTGGTAAGAAATTTAAAGTAATGTTATACCAACAATGTCTGATTTTAGGATATAAGCATTGGGGAAATGGTTTAAAGGGGTCTTTTTATTGCAAAAATGGCACTGTAAGACTAAGGGGCTGTTTGGTAGCATCTGAATGATATTAAGAGGCTACCTCTTAATGAAATCATTTAAGAGTTTAACAAAGATAATGTAGAAGAATGTGACATGTGATGGTTTACCATTCAGATGTTACCTCTTATTCAGTCAGACATAAGGTTACCTCTTATTCATTCAGACATAAGGGCCACAAATGATTTCATTAAGAGGCAGCCTCTGAATGGATTAAGAGGCTACCAAACAGCCCCTAAGTTGACCTTTTGGTGAATTTTTTTATGTTTGATGGACTTTGAATTAGGGTGACCTAAAAACTAAACATTATTCTCTTTGGAATGCATAGCTTGAAGTATCTAAATTTCGCTGAGGGTGGCTGTTAGTTTAATATGATGTCTTAAAAATCCACTGTCTTGAAAGAATACCAATCGTATATATTAAAAGTATTTATATTAATATTGTTGTCTCAGTTCAATTCAGGTAGCGCTGAGTCGCAAAATACTCCCCCCCCCGCGCGCTATCCCGTATAAGTGGTACAAGGAGTGGGAAGTGAGTTGTATAACGGTAGGAGTGGGTAAAATCTTTTGGTATGGGCCAGGTTGAGCCGCAAACATTTTGTTTGTCCATTTGTAACTGGTGTTAAACATGATAACATTAAGTGGGATATCACAATAGCATATGTGAGGTTGTTTCGCCTCCTTTGGATATTCTTGACTGCGAAGACCACTGGCGGCCACAATAGGACTAAACTGAATTGATTCGATAATTTTTTTTTGTGCTCATGAATGATATTTAATTGGTTCAGCTAGATGTCTAGACAAAGGCAAGAGAAGCTACTGGATTGAAGGCCAGCTTGACTACATTAATATGTAATATGTGTTATAGATGAAGGCCAGATGTTGAATTTTACCTGGGCTTGGAGTGGGTCGGATCCCCAATGATTCTGTTACAACACTCCCCGACGTTTCCGCCACGTTTTGTTGTTTCACGTGGTCGGGGTGTGACAGAAAAGTTGGTATCAGAGCCAATGGTTATAGGGAATTAGGTTATTAGTAATGCTTTGACCTAGTCTATAACCTTCCTAGGACCCTAATACAAGTTATCTTGTGTTTAGTTTTAAAACAATACCGTCACTTATCCTTAGGTGACAACCTCAATAAGAACACAAATTTCAATCCCACTTTGAAAACTAATCATCTGTTCTAGGATGATTGATTATAAGGTTTTGAACCCTCTAAGTTTTCAAAATCTCGTCAAAATTGGGTCTAAATAATGTGAACACATGCAAACTGGAAGGGTGGGTGCCTGTACCCTGGGTCTTCTGTCTAAGGCTAGAGTGTTCGTACAAATCCGCAATATCGGACCAGTCACTCTTACCTGGGAACTCTTGGGGTGAGTGTCCACTTATAGGCGAGCATGTCTTCGCGATACATTATATTGACCCATTTACTTTGATTAGTCACCGTCTCATTTGTTTGCCTTTGGTAATAAACAAATGGTCACAATCTTCATGCGTTGTCATTCTCTTTTGACTATCTTTCGCTTGCTTCCTCCTATGCCTTCCATTATCTTCAAGATGCCTCTTCATCGCAACAATACTCAAAAGTCCGAACCAGGTGCTGCAATTTCCCAACAATTAGACGTCGTACTCCAGAGGACCGTTGATTTAGCTATCACCATGCCTCGTCTCAGGGATAAAGCCATACAAGGGAACCGCTCCTTGGAGCAATCAATGCAACCGTCATTATCCAAATCAAATACCCTATTTCAAATGTACCCACGGTGGACGATGGACATTTGGTTAACATGTGCCGCTTTGCAATCCAAAGCAAAGCTGTTACAAATCCTGCTGCTGCTCAACCTCTTGCAAGGAAGCCTAATGTCGGTACTGTGCTTATGTGCAACAAATGTAATGCACCTCACCAAGCTTACCTGCAGTGTCGTCTGTGTGCATCACATGGACGACTCGGTCACCTGACAAATGCTTTTCAATTCAACCCAAACCAAGGTGGTCTAAACCAACCCCAAGTTAACCCTGCTCGGATGATCGACTTGACATACGTAGTACCCAACTTTCAAACTCTGCTTCATATGTCGCTTTGGCATATCTAGTACCTCAATCTCATGAACTTTCTACCTTGTGTATCGACTTAAGCACGTTTAGTGCAAGGTTTCGAAACACCTTTCGTTACACAAATTCCAAAATCCAAAATAGGATCTTTCTATCCTCATAACTAGATCCTTATGGATAATTATCGTTCAAATCGGAGCCCTTAATTGAATTATTCGTATGCCTTAGTACGCACATTACGATTCAATAAGGACAAAGCCGAATTCTTATTAAGATCTTTCTATCTCCATAGATAGATTCTTGAAAATGATTAAAGTGTCAAATGAAATCCACGAATTGGATTCCTGGTATGCTTTAAATATCCATGCCCAAAGATAACAAATTAAAGATCAAGTTGACCAATTATGTGATTATATGTGCTTATGTGATTCCTCTTATGTTTTGGGTTTTTGTGTAATCTGAATTTTCATTATCCAAATCCTCATAGAATCTTCCATATCTCATATGGGGGATTCATAGTGAGATATCTAAAGGTACTATCTTAAATCCTTAATGGACTCCTACGTTGTGGTTAAGTCCCTTGGATTATAAAGTACTATTCTATGATTGGGCCCCTTGAGTGGTCTAGTTAAACAAATTGATTTAAAAATCTGGTTAGGAATATCATGTGATGATATAATTGAAAAATCTCTTTAAGTGGTTTATTTAAAAAGATTATACAACGGTCTAATTAAGAAGATCATGTGTTGATCTAGTTAAAAAGATCGTTCGTTGATCTAGTTAAAAAGATCCTTTGGTGGTCTAGTCAAGTCATTTCATGTTTATTCAATTGATTTTTACTCTACGCATTATGAAATAAACTGTGCGGACTGTGCAAGGAATTACGTAATTATGGATGCATACATAATTATGGAATTCAGTGAACAGAAACCACAACAAGTTTTGTCATGTGTTAAGACCTATAGTGACAAGAATAATGATACGGGAGAAGTCCTGGACCTTGACCGATGTCATTTTATCTTACACTCCGCAATTCTGAATTTAAGCACACACAAGTTTCCTATGATAAGCCTTCATGAGAAACGTTCTCCTGTCCATAGTCCGAAACTCCATGTTTTGCTACTACAAGGACTTCACTTTGAGGGTTGACAATTTTGCTAAAAAAATCCTAACATGGCCCAGAGTTTTACTTAGGGTTCAATGGATTTATTTGAAAGCGAAACCGTCACGGCTGTCTTCACAAGTTTCCTCTAAAATTAAATTTCGGGACTAAATTTCCTAAAGTAGGGGAGACTGTGACACATGTGTCACTTCAACCATCAAACAAATGCCAAACCAATGAAATATTGTATTTCATACTTGGGATTTGTATAAATATGTGTATCGCCTGCACATATCAATTCTTGTTCGATTTCAAGCTTTAAATCGCTTTCTGGAAGGTTATACACGCACTGATGCGTAAATATAACCAGTTTAATGCAACGAACACTCCGGAATAGTGAAATAGGCTTAACATACCTTAAATAACCCCCACATAACTTAGAATTAAGTTTTGGATGGTTAGGTGTGTTGAAATCAAGTTTGTTCGATCGCAGGGATTATTTGTGTCAAACTGCGAAACTATACCGATTCGTATAGTAACGAACATTCCGGAACTTGATCATAAGTTAAATGTGCCCTAAATATCCTTTATATAGCTTAGAAATAGGCTTTGAGGTGTTTGGTGCGCAAAAATAAACTTTCTTGATCAATAGAGACTAAAAGCGTCAAAAGTGCATAAGTTTGCATTTTCGCTCATATCTTACGTCCTAACTCATATCTTACGTCCTAAATAAAATTCCATTCGTCGCGTAATTTGGATCGTTTTTGCGTTCATTACGATTTCCGTCGTAATTAACCGAACAACGCAACCGTACGACCAAACGAATCGACATCCGAGATGTTTTTGAGCATATTTTAAGTTCCCTATGCTTTAACTTTATTTTAGAGCCTTGAAATTGGGTTAACGTGGCTTAAAAGTGCAAAAAAAATCAAATTTTACAAGTGTAGGGACCATTTTTGAAATTTCTGACCAGATTCAATGAACCTAGTCCAATTTTGAAGTTTTGATGGTTTTAGCGCATGGTTTTGCAAACTATGGGCTGGTATTTAATGGTATTTTTGATACCATGGGCTTAAACTAGGGGTGCCCATGGTTTTGCAAAACAAGGGGCCAATGTGTACGGCCTAGATCGAAGCACGTTTCTCGACGAACGATCTTAACGGTTGTGCCAAATCTATAAATACCCTATTCCATTTCACTTTAAAACCCACATTTGAATCTGATTTTGGTTCTCTAAGTTGAAGTTTATGCTTCATACCTGAGAGTAAATCGGATCAAATCTTGCGGGGACCCTTTGTAAGTATTCTTTTGTTCTTTTATCGCTTTTCGAGTCTGAAAGTCAAACTGCGTTTGACTTTCTGCATTGACCAGTTTATGGTCAATGCGAAGTTCGTTTGAACTTCATAACGTGAGCGTAATCACGATGGTTATAGTCCCTAGTGACTATACCTACTGATTACCACGTTATCTAGGTTTAGTGACGAGTTGTAGTTTCGGCCAAAATGCGTATTCGCGTATTTTGTAACCAAACTACTTTTAGGTATCAAAACCGTTTGTTTTGATACCAAACCTGTTTTCTAACTTAACTAAACATGTTTTAGCATGTTTAGCTCGTCACTTTAGGTTTAGTGCTTATGTAGAGTCGTAAGTTAAGCGGTTAGACTTTCGAACTAGACCCGTTTGGTCGATCATTAGGATCCGACCAAACATGTTTAGTGACCATAGTTGTATAGGGAATAACCTTCCGAGGTTATACCTTATGGTCATGTCATTTAGCTAGTTATATGATAGGTAGTTTATATGCCTTAGGAAAATTACCAAAATACCCTTTTTATGCATAATTGATATTTAGGCTGCCTATAAATAGTTGTGTGTCTGATTCATTTGGGACGAAATTGCTGAGAAGTTTTCCGACAGCGAAGCTCTGTCGAAGTGTCGTCCTCTTGTAAAACTGTTCCAGATCAATATATACGACAGTTAAAAGTGATATCTAGCTGAATTCAACTCATTATGTCTGTTTCCGCCTTTCATTTTGAGTAGAGCACCTCTGATCGACTCATCTCGGGTCAATACACGATCCTACAGAGGGGTTGGTTTTAGGGTTATTCTATTTACACCAAAGTTTTTACCATTTACACTAAGTGATAAGACATTAATAAATTCAAATTTGTGTTTTTCTTTTATAACTTCCGATATATAATGTTCTGTTAAAAACGAATACGGGTTTGTGATGTTCTTATTTTTATCTACGTTTGTCTGAAACCAATTTATTTTTCTCCATCCAAATAGGGATTGCCTTTGTGATATTCCTATAGTCTCAAAGGTGTATTTTGATGCACTAGGTCTGAATGAATTCTTAAATCACATTATTTTTGTATATTTTGATATGCTCTCTTATGTGATATTGTACAAAACCAACATATACTTTTGTTAATAACCAAAAACATAGTTTAATATGTTATTTACAAAACCAAAGCATAGTTTAATATGTTATTTATAAATTCAAAGTATACTTTTAATATACTACTGAAAATTATTATTTTAACAACTAAAGTATATTTAATATACTATTTGTTTTACAATTGGGTTTTGGGTTAGTGTTTAGATAATGGGACGGGTGTAATATGATGAAAACATGGTAGATACGCCGCTGGTACTTCTTATATATAAGTGTTTTCATCACATTACATACCGTGGCATTATTTAGTACACTTGGGTTAACGACATTGGAACTGAAATATATTTTAATATATTACTTATTTGACTTTCTTAAAACCAAAGTATTTTTATATATGCTATAAACCTTTTTATCAAATTATTGTTTTTCAAACAATATATTTTATACAAACTCATTTTACTTAATTATTTAATTTCCTATGTATTATTAATTTATATCATCCGATTTCTTATAAATTCTAGTATGATTTATAAAAGAAAATCTTTTACAAGGATCATGACTACTTTTGTTAAACAACTTTTTCTAAACTTATAAGTCATGAATCCTAATTACAATAAAACCTATGTATCTCACAGACATTTTTATGCTGACGTACCTATTTTTACACATGTTTCAGGTGCTATTATGTGATGATTGATGGGCATGCTATACATAGGATGGACTCGTGCCTTAGCGACTTTAAAATTTGAAAGATAATAGTTGTATTTATCTGATTTGTAATAAAACAATGATTTCATTAATTCAATAAAACGAAATTATTTATTCCATGGTTGTGAAACAATGATTCTGTTACAACACTCCCCGACGTTTCCGTCACGTTTTGTTGTTTCACGTGGTCGGGGTGTGATAGTTGTACTTGAACATTGGGAATGAATTCTAATATACTCATTATATAATTCACTCATAGAATCCATTACAATTTTCAAATTCTTCTCCGCCAACTCTTTTCCATAACGATCAATAAAAAGTAAATTCAAGTAGTGTTTTTTGTTCCTTGGGTCTAGAACTAGAGCGAAGTATAACAAGTTAACTTTTTTTATGTCGCCATAATACTTCCGGAACTTTTCGTTCATTGTCATTGCAATCTGACAAAGAGTATCACTGCCAATAGCCTTATCTAATATGTCACGAATTTGGTAGATCTCATCTATGCATGAATTTGACGTTACATAATGTGTCCCTGAGACCCTCTGAGTAATATCATAAAACGGTTTCAGAAAATGGCACAAAGTTCTAACACTTTGCCAATCTTCAGGTTTAATTTCATTATGGCCCACCTTTTCAAGTTCAGTTCTAAAAACAGACTCCTCAATATCATATCTCTCAAATGTTTTCTCATAAGATTGGGCAACCTCCAACATAAGGTATGTGGAGTTCCATCTAGTTGGTACGTCTAAAAGTAGGTGTTTCTGTGTATTGGCATTAACAACTTTAGCAAATTCGTTGAATTTGTCAATCCTTGAAGGTGATTTCCTAATCCACTAAACCGCCCACCTAATTTTATTAACCGACTTATCAACCTTTTTAATTCCATCCTGGACCACTAGGTTTATAATATGTGCAACACACCTAATGTGTATCAATTTAGCATTTAGAAGACACTTGCTTGAATTTTGGAAAACCTTTTTCAAGAAATCTATTGCAACATCATTCGCACTAGCATTGTCGACTGAAACTGTAAAAATGTTTTCAATTTCCCATTCTTGTAAACATTTTTCAATTGCTTTCCCAATATCCACACCACGGTGATTCTCTTGGAGACAAAAGGCCAGTACTTTATTCCTTAATTTCCACTCATTATCTATGAAGTGAGCGGTTAGACACATGTAACTGGATTGTTGATTAGAAGTCCATGTGTCTGTTGTCAGACAAATCCTACCCACATTATTTTTTATAAAATCACATACTTTTCTTTTTTCTTCTAGAAACATATTGTATATGTCTTTTGTAATGGTTGACTTAGGCTCATGAAAACGATAAATTTGTGCTTCTAGATGGAACTTTGAATAATGGTTGACTTAGGCTCATGAAATACCTAAAAGCCTTCCTTTCCACAAAACGAAACGGTAATTCCTCAACTATTATCATATAGGCTAGACCCTTCCTAACGATTTTTTGATCAAATTTCCAAGCAGTCATTTTATTGTCAACCCCAAATGTGATTTGTATTTGTCCACCACTTTTTTTAGCTAAGTACGGGGCACAACCTTTTAAATGTGTGCGAAGATTAGACGTACCTTGACTTTTTGATGCACACTTGTACGTATTGCTACAATGAATACATCTTGCTCTTTCAATATCGTTTTCATCTTTGTACTTTTTAAAATCATTCCACACCGCTGATCTTTCTTTGTATACTTTACGTTTCTTGGTAACTGGTTCGGTTGTTGGTGGAATTTGGTCATCGTTGCTGTCAAGGTCAACTCTCCGTTCTTCAGCCGAATCGTATCCTGACATCTGTAAATCAAAAGTATAACGGTATAGATGCAACCATTATAAATTTAACACACTACTATTTACGAACATATAAAAGAGAAAACGTATTAAAATAACAGTTGAATTGTTTTGATTAGTTTAGTTGTACAATAAATATAAGCCAAGAATTATTTAAAAAAAAGTTTTGGCCATTAATAAAAGAATATACAGCTTGACCTATATTCAAGTTAAAATCGTTTATATGACTTAATAAATTTACATCATATTATTGTTTGTTTAAAGACTTCAATAAGTTAAACATACTAAGATTCAAAGTTGAATAAGTTAAATATTGTAAAACATAGTAAAACATGGATAAGTTAAACCAACTTCTCAATCAAACGACTGTAATTATTTAAACTTCTCAATGAAGTGAAAATAAATAACATTTTGATCTCAAATAAAGAGTAAAAGATCAAACCTTTAAACTGGATTTTTGAAAGTAGTAACGAATTCGAAACTTGAATGCAAGGTTGGAACAATATATTGGTTGATCGTCGATGTTGATTGATTGCAAGATTGTCAAAGTTTTATTGACATCGATGGTATAATCAAGTCAGATGTTTATTATCATTTGATTTATAGAATATATATCCATATATAAACTAATTTTTACTATGATGCTTATCCATAAGATAAAGGATTTGAATATAAACAAAATTGATAAGAGTATAGTTGGGATTTAATTTAAATCTATAAAAACTTTTGGTTTTATAAACTTAAGAAAAAAAAACAAGGATATATATTATTTATATATTATTAGAATTAATATATGAAGTAAATTTGGATGCACACCACTAACTAAAACTTCTTCCATAAACTAGAAAAGTAAAAAAAAAAAGTACAATATTTATATTAAAAATAATAGCTAAAATGATAATAATAATAATAATAATAATAATAAATACACAAAATATATGCATTAAATAATATATATTATTTAGATAATTTATAAACGTAAATAGATAAAGAGGGTGGAGATACAATAGGAAGTTTATTTGGCTAGGAAGGCTAGGAAGTGATCTTGACCATCCATTTAGATAATCAAGGGCTAAGATTAAATCAGGGAAATTGAAGGGAAGAAAAGAGGCGCGTGAGTTTGTTTAGGGGCATTCTAGTCAATCCAAGCCAATAGTTTCTCTCTCCTCCAATCCCTCCCATTTTTTAAACGTTAATAACTCTTTCATACGACATTATTTTTTTTTATAAAAATTGCACCAAAAAAACGAGCGTTTTTTTATCTTTAAAACGAGTATACTATTGCTATATTTAAAAAAAAAAATTAAAAACCCAGTTGCGTAAAACGCAATCGAAAAACCCCCAGTTACGTAAAACGCAATGAAAAAAAAACATAAAAAATGACATTTTTCTAAAACGCAATGCACAAAAAACACAAAGAAATGACTTATTTGTAAAACGCAATGGCCAGAAAACACAAAGAAATGTCTTATTTCTAAAACGCAATAGCCTAAAAACTCAAAATAAAATGTACTTTCTAAAACGCAATGGACTAAAAACACATAAAAATGTGTTTTACCTAAAACGCAATGTACCAAAAAACACAAAGAAATGTCTTATTTGTAAAACGCAATGGCCAGAAAACACTTAAAATGTCTGTTTTCTAAAACGCAATGGACTGAAAACACATAAAAAAATGTTTTTACCTAAAACGCAATGCACAAAAAACACAAAGAAATATCTTATTTGTAAAACGCAATGGCCAGAAAACACTTAAAAATGACTCATTCTAAAACGCAATTGCCTAAAAAAGCAAAAGAAAGTGTTCTCTGTAAAACGCAATGGACTGAAAACACCTAAAAAGTGTTTTACCTAAAACGCAATGCACCAAAAACACTTCAAGAATGTGTTTTTCTAAAACGCAATGGCCAGAAAACACATAAAAATGTTTTAGTTCTAAAATGCAATTGCCTAAAAACACCAAAGAAAATGTTATCTCTAAAACGCATTGAATCATGACAATAGTTTTGTCTGTGCTGTGAATTGTCTGTGCTGTGAACTGCCTGAACCAATGCAGCTCAACCCCAGCCAGGGGCTGCCGCACCTGGGACCCCGCTACCAGGGGCGCTGCCCCCGGACCCCTGCCAAGATCGTAAAACGCAATGACTAAATCAAAAACCCAGATCGTAAAAACGAAATTAAAGAATTTCTTACCTGGATCGAAGTGATTTCTTCAACAATTGACGAATTTTGAATGATTGAAACACTTATCAGCGCTCGAATCGAACGGATCGAGTGATTATCTTCAAAATCACCAGAAAAAACGAGATTTTGTATGAAATTAAACTGGGTTTTCTTCAAAAAAGCTGAAGAACACGTTGATCGGGTGTTTGAATCATTGATTGGTGATGAAAATCACACTATAATGTAGTGATTATTGAGATAGAAAGTGAAGAAATGGTTGAAGATTGTGGGTTTTGAAGTTACTGGGTTTTGAAAAGGAAGAAGAAAGGGTTGGATTGACTAAAATACCCTTTTTCTTTATTTTAAATGTTGCCACATGTCCTAATCCTATTGCTTCTTACACTTCCTAGCCAAAATAAACTTCCTATTTGATCTTTTCCCTAGATAAAGATACATATGATATTTAGCTTTTGAAATTTATAAGCTTTTGAATATATATAAACGTAAATAGATAAAATACATATCATATAGCTTTAGAAATCTGTAAATAGATAACATATACATATACATATGATATTTAACTTTTGAAATTTTTAAATAGATAGAGACGTGTATGGCAGACTACTATGCTCACAAACCAAAGATATTTTTACATATGAGATGAGACAAAACACAGAAACCAAAGATAATCCCATTTTCCCACCTCCCAACTCTCAATTAACTTAGAACATATTGGGATTTGAAAATGCTTTTCAAGATTGTCGGGTTTTTCAGGTGAACCCGATATTCCAAAACAATATCCATTCACCGAACCGAATAATGTCAATCGGGTTCGGGTTTAACCATTTATCGGGTTCGGGTAATTTGGATATCATATTTTTTCGGGTCGGGTGGCATCGGGTCGGTTTCGGGTTTTGGATAAAAGAACACCCCTACTTACAACCATACAAATTTTCATTGTACACAGAATGAAAGATGGGTTTTCAGTTTGTTCAATTTGCGGACGAAAATGATTTGTTTGAAATATGGATGACCGATTGTTGCGCTTTTGTTTTCTTTTATTTTATTTGGGTCTCCTGTAAATTGGTTTCCTGGATTTTGTATATCTGTTTTAGTTTTGCTTTCTTTCAATTTGTATGCTACTTATCTAGTTGTCATATTAAGTTGCGGGTTGTTGATTAATCATTCTGTCTTAACTCTTCTGTTATTGTTGCTAAACAGCAGGTTAATAGAACCATAACCGAAATTACCGGAGAATGTATAACCAATGGTTTGCATCTACATTTTCATAAGCACACTAATGGAAGTCTAGGGTTATGTTCATTAGAACCACCACCTTTGCCAGTGGTGGATCAAGCTCAAAAATTAAGGGTAATCCTAGTTTTTTTTTTGTTTTTTTTTGGGATCAGGGTATCTTTTGTATAAAACCGGAAAAAAAAAATTTACACTAGGTAGACGGAGTTGAGGGGTATTTTTACACTACGAAGACAGAGTTGTAGGGTAGCCCATACTACCCCTGCTTGTACACTATGAAGACGGAGTTGAGGGGTAGTCTTGCTTTCACAACTTAGAAAAGAATTGTGAAAATGGAGGGACTATTGTCATTAAATGGAGGCACTTTGTTAAATTGAAAGGCACCATTGTCTTTAGATTATCCCCACTTGCAGAAAATGATAATGGGTTGTCTTTATCGACAAATTTCAAATCCACCCCTTTGATTCAAATAAAATTATAACTCAAATCTTCTAGTTTGAGATGAATTTTAAACAGCCATAGACTTATTTTGACTTGACTCGTTTTGACACACACAAATCTAAACTTGCCACCTTTATGTTTTGGAATGGAAAATTAGATTTTTAGAAAATCAATGAAAAGCTGATCTTTCATTCAAAACACACCGCTGACCATCGCAAGGGTGATAAAAATGAGGGAAATGGGTGGTGGTATCAATTTTCGAATCATCGGCACATTGGTTAAATAAAATGATGAAATAGTCACAACTAACACTAGTGATGCACCAATCACTATTATAGGTATACACACAAAATACAATCTGCAGTCTGAACCAAGTTAACTGGTTCTTTTATGCACAAATCACTAATAGGTATCGACAAAAAATGATAAAGGAAAAGGTAGCCAGCATCATAATCTTCCAATCAAGCCTAACTTTTTGCTCCCTGCTGTAAATGTTTCCAGGCTGCAGCACAAATCTGCCATGGATATAAAATCGGCAATGTCATATCACGACAAACAGAATTCAAGGGCTTCATGATTTCTACATATTCATACATTTGGAATTCTGTCTGCCATTGTGAGTCACAAGATGGGAAATATAAGTGTAAAAATGATTTTAGATCTTGATTTACTAAATAAAGAAAGTGAAGATAATCACATAAACCCAAGAAACAAAAGTTACATGCTCTCTTTCCATCCAAAATGGAGTCTAATAAAACTCAACTTAATGGTACATTTTCCCTTTTTTATGCCACTTTCAAGTTTGACTTTATCAAACCATAGACCAATATGGTATGGTATTATATTAAATGCAAGTCTTATTGAATTAACAAAACTCTATTCGAAATAGTATTCCATTCATATGAAACCAAAGAGAAGTCATATGAATTTGATTAGCACTAAAAATGATCAAAATTAAAACTGTACAAATAATAACTTTTTAATATGGTTTTGCTAATTGTATATAAACAAATGCTTACATATTTCATGGAAATTTAATCCATTAAACCCCAATAGGTTATAATGGGTTTAAAGTTAAGATTGAATATTACTCCTGGTAATATTAGTTGGCCTTATCAATACGATACGAGTGCAAACATTAATTAATTTATTAGACAATTTTCACAAAGAAAACCGTAAACCATATATTTGAGATTATGTTTGAAATTGTTTGTTTAAAGAAAAACAATTATATATATAAGTAATTTAATTTAAAATTATTAAAGGTAGAGGGAGAGATACCTTCATATTAACTTCATCGTATGTGGATACAGGGGATATGGGAGATGAGGGGCCAGTAACTCCCGTTTTTACTGCATCTTTCTTTCAGACCTCCTCCTGGGCAATAATCCGAGATGCTTAAACTCAAGAGTGAAGGCAACAACATTTCTGGTAGATCCATCATCTTTGGGCAATGCTTAAAAGAGAGATGGTGGAGGGAGGTGAGTTGCTGGGGATGGGAAGCCACTTTCTTCAGATTAGGGCAAAACGTAAAAGTGAGAGATTGGAGGCAGGTGAGGTGTTGGAGTCCCATTGAAACTGATTCCAATTTCTCAAATCCAAATATGGTAAGAGAAGTAAGAGATGAAGGAAGAATATGAGAAAACTGACTACAACTACTCACTCCATCTTCACCACCACCGTCTAACTCTAGTTTCACAAGTGAGGTTGGGAATGTCTGTGGACCCCACTCGGAGAAGGGCTTCTTCAACTTCTCAATTACTAAGATTTGCAAATTGGGAGGCCAAACCCAACCAGGTAAAGAAGCATCCATTCTTGGACACTCTCTTATTTTCAGTTGCTTCAATGACGTCAAATTTTCACCAAGAAAGGAAACCTCCAATTTGGGACACTTGATTATTTCCAGTTGCTTTAACGATGTTAAAGTGTCTGGAAATGACTCAAGGTTTTCACAGTTGTGTATCATCAATTCAGTGAGGTGAACCAAACAGTTCAATTCAATGATTGATTTCAGATTTGGCCAACTATATATCCTTACATGTTCAAGCATGGGCATGCTGTTGTTGTTCATTTGTTGTCCTCCCCACTCCCACTCCTTTTCCAATAGGTTACTGCAATGTTCTATTCTAAGTGACCTGAGCTTCTCCTGCCCACCTTTTGGAAACGAGACAACTGTCATTAAAATACAACGCTCAACCCTCAACTCCTCAACGCCATCTGGACAGCTGCAACGCTCCATATTCTCACAATAATACACTTCCAATATCCTAAGAGATGTTAGGAGGTTGCTTCTACCATTATCCTCCTCCTCTTCTTTCTCTCCTAAACTTACCAAATTACCACAACCATACACTCCCAATTTACTCAGCTTCACAAGAATCTTAGTTGCATCTGCATTCACCACGTACCTTATTTCATTACATCTCCGCATGCTTAATTCTTCCACTGCCCCAAGATACTCTATAACACCTCCCCACACCACATCATTAAGCCCTGAAATAAAATTTATATCCAACTTGGTGACTGCTGAATCTACTTCTACCAGACTTCTCAACACACCACTGTCACAGTTATCTAATTCTAGATAATTCAATGAAGGCAGTGCTTCAAGTGTGACTTCAACCAAATTAGGACAACTATATATTAGAAGCTTTTGCAAGCGTGGAAACACAGCCCCTGACCATTTCTTCCATCCACGCATATCACGAAAACTCAGAATTTCAAGTGAAGGAAATGCTTGACCAATCCCAAATAACTCAAAACCCACAACTTCCACTGCATTTAGGCCTCGAATAAACAACTCCTTCAGTGACAGTAGTTGTCCCAGTGGCGGTATTGATGTACATCTCTTACAGCCACTTATTGACACATGCTTCAAATGAAGAAATGAGGGATCCCCAACCCACTTTGGAAACTCCAGTCCCCCATATGACCTAATTTTGAGTTTTATTAACTCATCTTGACAAGGCTTTAGCTCATTTAGGACCGCTTTTTCAAGCATTTCGTTTCGTGAATCATGTAGCTCATCACTCCATACAAGCTTTAACTTACTAAGCCTCTTTTGTGAAAAGTTCGCCTCATGTGCATATATTGCATTTTTCACTTTTTCCAAACCTTTAACGGAAATTTTTTCATATAGATTCTTGAAGTCTTTAAGTTTGGCTATTTCAGTTCCGCTTTCACTTTCGATATTGATTTTTGAGAGAGTAATTTGTAGGCTTTTCAACTCGCCAATCTCTGACAGCATCTGAAATGAAAGCAGGGTGTCCCTAACGTCAAGATGTTGCAGGTTCTTCAGATTTAGGAAGTTGTTGGGCAACTCAGTTAATTCATCACAACCAAACAGGATCAATGTTTGTAAATTAACAAGATTGCAAACCTTTTCCGGCAAATGTGTGATACGAGTTTGAGATAGATTAAGATATCTCAAGTGCCTCAAAGTACCAATGGACTCCGGTAACTCACTTATTTCAAAGCCGCTCAAACTTAGAACCCTTAATAATGGTAACTTAGGAAGCAAGTCGGTAAGAATCTTATTGGATAAGTAAAATTTTCGCCAACGTTCCACCTCCCCAACAGATGTTGCCAAGAATGTCCTCAGACATTTGGTGTTTTCAAGTACCTGGAGCTTCTTGTAAGCTACGTATTCCTCACACACAAATGACATATGACGGTACTTGTCAAGCTTCGTCTTCTTAATATTCTTCTCTGACTCGTTGTCTAACCTTAAATAAAACTCGGTAGCAACAAATGTCGCCAAGTCATTCATGAGGTCATGCATCACAAATAATGATTCATTATTAGGTGCATGTTGAAAAAATGACCTTGACAACAACTCATCAAAGAATTCGTGACCCAATTGTTGTTCTTCTGTTGAGTCGATCAGAGTTGGCTGGCACAACAACCCTTCTGACATCCATAATAAAACCAGATCCTCCTTGTTAAACAGGTAGTCCTTGGGAAACAAGGAGCAGTATGCAAACAACCGCTTCAATGGTGCCGAAAGATCATCGTAGCTTAGTCTTAGGGCCGGGAGAATTCCACCCTTAACTTTTAATCTCCATATGTCACTGTTTGACACATTGATCCAATGCTCTGCTTCATCTCTTTTTGTTCTCAACAATCTACCAAGTGCTTTTAAAGCTAAAGGTAATCCTCCACATTTTTTCACAATACCTTGGGCATATGGTTTAAGCGACAAATGTGAATCAAAGTTATCTACACCTAACGCATTTCGAGCAAGTAAAGACAAAGCGTCATCATCTGAGAGGCTGTGTAGAGGCTTGTGTAGAGGATTGTAATCCAACTGTTTGAGCAATTGATCCTTCCGTGTTGTTATGATGATCATACTTCCAGGAGCACATGTATACAACGGTTTGACGAGGGTTTCCCAATCCTCATAGCTTTCGCTCCATATATCATCTAGTACCAACAGAAACTTTTTACCCTTTACATGATCTTTAAGAGCTTCTTGAAGCCGATTAAAATCTGGAACTTCCATGTTTGCCATAGATTGAAAGATCTCTTTGCTTAGACGAACGGTATCAAACTCATCAGAGACACAAACCCATGCTTTTAGATCAAAGTGATCCTTGACCAGCTGTTCGTCATACACAAGTCTAGCAAGAGTAGTTTTCCCAACCCCACCCATACCAATTATGGGAACAATGCTATAGTTTTGATCACATGGTTCATCAGCCGGTAACAATAGCTGTTGAACCAGTGCATCTTTATGAGCTTGGCGCCCAACAATACTAGATGGGTTGACGACAGAGGTTTGTAATCTTCTGTTATTATTAGTTCTTGGCCTAGTTTCCTCTTCCGCTTTCAAGCC
Organism: Helianthus tuberosus; assembly: GCA_030545235.1. Lineage (NCBI taxonomy): Eukaryota > Viridiplantae > Streptophyta > Magnoliopsida > Asterales > Asteraceae > Helianthus > Helianthus tuberosus. The sequence goes on from CM060423.1 coordinate 212,236,329, forward strand.
AAGATTATATAAACCAAGGTCAGCTTTCTCCTTAACTAGATCTTGTAGTTTGGTGGAAATATCATCTAACTCGGCAATCATAGTAGTAGTCCGTGAGAAAGTTGTGCAACAAGTTGGGGTGATTAGCTTTCTTACCTTGCCGGTGATGCCTTCTGGCTCTTGCTTGAACTCAGGGTCCATAGCGTCGGTTGCCCAACCATCGAGGACGTCCTCAATGTCATAAGCCAGATGCTGGAGATCATTCAGTCGCTGTTTCAGAGATGGATCGGTTATCTCCATCTGAGAAGCATGAGTAAGATAAAGTTGGATGGAGATTAATGATTTCTGCAATTTCTTGATCTCAGCATCAATACCCTTGTGGCGAGCAATGGTTTTCAAAGCTGCATCAGTCAGCTTCTCAAAGAGGACAGGGAGGAGGGAAGAAAGTACGAGTTCAGCCATTGGTTGCTTACGGTGGTGAGATTGTAGATGAAAGGTTTGATGTTGTGAGTGCTTGAGAGTTGTGTACAGTGGTTCAGATATTCATTCAGATATAAGATCAACGTTAATGTTTTTCACACTCAGAGCAGATCACCAATCAGCATGCAGGGGCGGTACCTACCCTGGCCCCCTTAATATTTTAAGTGAATCATTTTGGAGTAATCTGGCCTACACCGTTAAAAAAGAAAAGAAATTATAACATATTTTCTTTTAAATATATACCCATCTATTGTTGACAAATCAGCACCAATAATTGATCTTTTTCTTTCGTATTTACACCCTAAAGACTTTTACAATTACATAAAAGAATGATTAAACATAAGTTCTAAATACGGGGTGTGAATGATAACACGACACGAACTTAAGATCGACGGAAAGTTCGTTTGTTTAGTTAATGAACGACCAGAAACAAAGGTCTCGCTCGTTCGACTGCGTTCGTGAACGTTCATTTATGTTGTTTCGTGTTCATTTGTTTCGTTAAAAGTTTTTAATGTTTTTTAATATTTCACTTTCCCTCTTGAGTTTTACTTCCCCTTAAACATCGGTTAATAATTATATTAAAAAATAGTAAAATGTAAACCTTTATCTAAACATATGAAAAAGTTGGACATTAAAGACATTTTTAGCATACATCTAAGTAACTTTAGATAATTATGTCTTAAGTTAGCTAAACTTGATTTGTTGTATGTTTTTTTTTTAAATTTCAAGTTTAGTGTTTGTTTGTGTTCGTTTGTTTTTGTGACCAGTGTTCAAGAACTGTTCGCGAACAACTAAAATTACTTAACAAAGCAACACGAACATAAACTTATGTTCAACACGTGTTCATGAATAGTTTACGAACATCTGCATTTCTATAACAAACGAACACGAACATGGACTTGTTCGTGTTCGTTTACAACCCTAAAGGTCGTTGTATTCATTGATGTGATAATAAGGAAGGTGAGGGAAATGGTTCAAAAAAAACAAGATGGGAATAAGGTTTATAGTTATTAGAATAATAAATTTAAAAATATAAAATGTTTAGATATAATAAATAAATGTACAATAACCATCAGGGGGCGCTACTAACGTGCAGGCCGGCTGTCCACTAAATATTTCTATATATTTTTGTTTTGTTTTTTTTCTTTGGAAGGCGATGTATATTATATAATATAGAATATTTTAATACACTAATTTTGGACTTTTGTATTTTTTTGGAAGTCAAATGGAATATTATGTAAAAAAATCAGATTCTACCTTGCCGGCCGTTTCCTAAATATTGTAATATATCGATTTCGGACTTTTGTTTGTGTTTTTTTGAAGGTGATGGTATATTATATAGAAAAAGAAATTAATATATTGATTCTTGACTTTTGTTTGGTTTGATTCGGTATATTGTTTTGGACTTTTTGTATTTTCTTTTTGGTAAAACCGACAAATTATTCTGACATGAAAACGGAGTGGAGAAGAAATATAGAAAACAAACCATTTATATACATTTTTATAAAACTAATGAAAAAGAAATTGAAAAAAAGGAAGCGAACATTGTAGTCTTCCAATTAAACTTGGGGGCGTTTGGTTCGCGGAATATTTTAGAATTGAAATTGGAATTTGTATAGAATTAGAATCTGAAGGAATTGGATTTGGAATTTAAACATTTCAATTTGAATTGGAAACTGTTGGAATTGGAATATCAATTCTATTTTTGTTGTGTTTGGTTGTCAAATGAATTGGAATCCATCACCCCGTCACCCTCAACCCCTGGTTCGGGTCGAAACAGTACAACTGGAAACAGTACGGGTTGAAACGATACGGGTCAAAACAATTTGCGTCAAATGGTTCGATTTGAAACGGTACGGGTCGAACCGTTCGCGTCGAAATGGTACGGGTCGAAACAGTTCGCATTGAAACGGTACGGGTCAAAATGGTACGTGCCTACACCGTTTGCGTCGAAACGGTACGAGTCGAAACAGTTTGCGTCGAAACGGTACGGCTTGAAACCGTTCGTGCCGAAACGGTTCGCTTCGAAATGGTACGGGCCGAAACGGTTCGAGCCGAAACGGTTCGGGTCGAAACGGTACGGGTCAGTTCACGTCGAAACGGTTCGCGCCGAAACGGTACGGGTCGAAACAGTTCGCGTCGAAACGGTTCGGGTCGAAACAGTTCGATTCGAAACGGTACGGGTCGAAACCAGTAAGGGCCGAAAGCGTTCGGGTCGAAACGGTCGAAGATTCCAATGAATTTACTTTAATTCCTACACATATAGGAAGGATTTTGAATTCTTTAGTTAAAGAAATTTCAAGGAATTCATGTCTAATTCCAATTCTAATTCCATTGTCAACCAAACACATGAAGATTAAAATTGAGATTCCAATTTCATCAAATTCTGATGGAATTCAGATTACAATTCCCTTAAATTCTATTGAATTCCTGCGAACCAAACGCTCCTTTAGGCTTTTGCTTCCAGCTGTGAAGGTTAACAAATCTGTAGTACAAAGTGTACAATGCATTCAGTCAGAATTGAGTCTGCATCTTATAAAAACAGCAATGGATATAATCATTATCAGTTTCCTCATAGATAAACACTAATAATTTGCACTATCATAATTCAAGTGCTTCATGATTCTACATATTCATATATTTAGTACTCTGTGATTGTGAGTCACCTGTTGGGAAATATAACCAGACAATATAGTTTGAAAATTTGCTAATTTGATAAAATTATTGAATAAATTGTCAATATGAATGAGTTCAGATCTGGATTTACCAAATAAAGGAAGAGAGTGAAGATAATCACATAAATTTAAGAAACAACTGTTCCATGCTCCCTTTTCTATCCAAAATGGACTCTAAAATAACTCAATTTAACGTCAATAATCACACAAGACTTGAACAGATGTTACATTTTCCCATCTATGGGCATGTTTGGCTAAGCTTATTATAGTTAAAAAGGACTTTTGGAAAAGAACTTTTGGGAAAAGGACTTTTTGAAAAGGAGTTTTTAAAAAAAATGTTTGGATTAGCTTATTGATGTAAAATGACTAAAATGTGCATTCTTTTAGATATAAGGGGGTAAAGAAGAGGTATATTGGTAATTTGTAGTTTGAAAAGTTAAAAGCTGGCCAAGAAGTCACAATATTGTGACTTCTTGAAACCTCTTTTTTCTTCTTTGCAAAAAGCCATTTCTAAAAGGACTTTTGGCTTAGCCAAATACAAAAACAACTTATTGGCTTTTTGATAAGTCAATAAGCCAATAAGTTGTAAGCCAATAAGTTGTTTTGAAAAGCTTAGCCAAACATGCCCTATATGCCACTTTCACATTTAACTTTATCAAACCACGTACATTTATAGAACAATATTAAATGCAAGCCAAATTGAATTACCAAAATTATATTCAAAATTGTGTTCCATGAAACCAAAGAGAAGCCATATGAATTTGATTAGCGGTAAGAATGATCAAAATCAAATATTGTACAAATTATTAACTTTTTTAATATAGTTCGCTAATTACATATAAACTAATGCATAAAAAAATGGACATGTTCCATGGAAATTTAATCCACTAAACCCATTTGAATTTAAATAGGTTGTATTGGGTTTAAAGTTAAGAATATTACTCCTCAAAAGTGGCGGATCTTGTCCGTTGAACGTGTCAGGGCCGAAAGACACGTGCACTAAAAAAAGTCCGGGCAAGCCCGGGCCAAACATAGTATATATAAAAAATTTCAATCGAAATGCGAAAAATTAACACTATGCCCGAAAAACTTGCCCGGGCCGTGGCCCTGCCAGAGCCCTTCTAAGAACCGCCCTTGCTCCTCAAACACAGGTAATATTAGTTGGCCTTGTCATACGAGTACAAACATTAATTTAATACTAAGTTGAACAATTTAATAGACAATTTTCACAAGAAAACAATGAACCTTATAATTGAGATTATATTTGAAATTGTTTGTTTAAAGAAAACAGGTAATATTAGTTGGCCTGCATCAACGTTTCAGTGTTCAAATCCCATTAAGTGTTGTTTTATCTTTTTTACTTTTCTTTAGGTTCCTCCATATTTTGTTTATGGAACTCAAGAGTTGATTTTGATTTAAGGGGCAAATTTCATATATACCCCTATAAACTTGTAAAATATCATATAAACTTCTGTAAAATTATAAATAGCATATATACCCTTCCAAAGTAGTTGAAATATCATATACCTGAAGAATCACAGAACTAATTTTAGGTTTAATTAGTTTGGTTTATGTTTCAATCATGAGGGTTAATCTTCTTTAACTTTCCTGAGCTCCGATGTGATCTTTCCTTCCTGCAAAACAGCAACACCGTTAGCTCGTTAAGAGAGGAATATGGGGGTTTCCCTCTTAACCAGACTCCGGCGTGAGAATAAGTAACTGCATTGAGGAAATAAGTGTGTGTTAAGAGTGAGAGAAGAGAGTATGGAATGTTTAACCTGTGCATGAAGGTCTCTATTTATAGCCGGAGAGGTGTAAGAGGAGATGGGCTGATGGGCCTTGGGCCGGAAGGCGACAACCAGGGAATATCCTCCTTGTCTCACTAGTATCGACCGTTAGTGTTTTCTAGAAGATCTCCGATGCTGGCGTACCATGATTAGAGCCACGTGTCCTAGTTTTCGGCCTTGTTGTCCCTCTGCCATCAGCAGGTAAGTGGAGATCATGGGGAAGTTGTCGCCGCCCCCTGATTGGTGCCACGTAGGCGTCCTTGTGTACTTATTGTCTGCTGCACGTCAGACGATCGTGGAGCACGATAGAGCACAGCCTGGTGGACGCTGATTGGCTCGCCCTTCTGCCACTTGTACCTTGTGTACTCTCTGAAGTGGCCTTGCGCCGGAACTCCTGCGCGACCCTTGCTGTGCACGTAACTGGTCCGCGCAGGGTTGTAGGAGCTGGAGGCTCTTATCCAGAACACTAAGTGTGAAAAGTGATGTTTTCTCTTGTTTGGACCTCGCCGGGGTCATCTCCTACTTGAGTAGCCCGCGCGGGTCTAAGACTGATCAACTTGCTGATTAAGGAGTATGGTCCAGCGCGCAACCTAAAAATGGTCTGCGCGGCTTTTTGGGACCATACCCCTTCAAGTCCCCCCAGTCCAGTGCTACACCATGTGCGAAGTAAATGGTTGGAGCTCTGGACTTAGAAAAAAGAAGGTGCTAGCTTAGAAAAATGCTTGCTGGATCTTGGTAGGCGGCGCGCGTGTAAGTGTTTGTCAGTTACTACGGCGCGACTACCAGATTTTCCTGTTGATAATTCTCCGCTTTTGAATCTAGCGCGCAAGCTCATTGAGTAATCATGAATGCTGCGCGGCCTTGGTAGCTTCTGCATGAAGTATGTAGTAACTTTGAGCGGAAAAAACCTCGAATTTTGAATTCTGACAGGTTGGTGCAAAATGTCGTTGACGGCGACATTTGAGTTGACTGCTGACACGGCCATCATCCTGCTGTCACTGACGGTTCGGCTTTCCATCAGGCGAGTGAGGCCCACGCGCGCGTGGTAACCGAAACTCCAAGAATCCCGCCTTATGTGGCGGCTTCTGATTGGTTACGCGCGCGGTGAATCCGACACGTTTACCCATCGCATTAAATGCGATGAGTATAAATAGTCGACGAGAGGAGAGAAGATTGCACAAATCCTTCTTCTGTTTCTCTATTTTCTCTCTAATCTTCTTCGAGTCTTCAAATCTTCAAAGTTTTCATAGCAAACCTTTAAGCTTTTTCCAGAAGTTCGAAGATCTTCATCTGTTTTCACATATGGCTGAAGAAGAAACTCAACTCGAAAAAGGTCCCCTCCCTGTCCTCAAATGGGACCAGGGGTTATTTGAGCAGATAACTAGAGGATTCCGGTTCCCACCGGAATGGGATGCTCAGTATCCCCGGCAAGGGCAGACTGTCGCCAATGCACCACCGGGGTATATTACCCTTTTTGAAGACTTTTTCCTCCAAGGGAATTTTTGGTTGCTGGCGACGGAGTTCATGGCTCATATACTTCAGTTCTATGGTTTTCACCTATCACAGATGAGTCCACCCGGTATGGTAAGGGTGAGACACTTCGAATTTCTGTGCCGATCTCATGGGATCGAGCCCACCGTCGAGAAGTTCAGAGTGTTTTACCAGTTGATTAGGAATATAGGGTTTTATTCCTTTGGTAACAAGGGTTCTGCTAAGAAGATCCTTCTAAACCCTCCCAAAAGTTTTCATGACTGGAAGAAGAAGTTCTTCTTCATCAGAGAAGAAGTCATTCCGATCGCGATGATTTTTCGCGAGCCGGATACAATTGAGAAGGAGGAACTGGCAATCCCCAAGGGAACCAACTGGTATTTAAAGCTGACTGCAACACCAAATCGGATTTTTGGTGAGAATGTCTTAGTTGCGGCGCAGATGAGCGACAAGTGGCCGGAGACTAGCAAAGAAGTTCCCATTCTGAAGTTTGAAGATAGAGGTACGTTGCTTCTTTGGTTTTTATTTTCCTTTGTAATTTAACTGCGCTTAACTGTTGAATTTGAATGCAAAGGCGCGCCTTTATCAAGCTGCTTTCCCCACATTTGGTGGGTCTATGGGTGTGCGCTCACTGCAATCAGGAGAGTCTTTTTGGTACGAGCAGATCAAAGGTCACTTTCTTTATCCCCCTGCTGGAGCCTTTGCCAATCCTCCCACTGCAACCGAAGGTGCGCATCTACCCAACCCCAGGCCCTTGCGTGCCGTGACTTCTGCTGGGAAAGAGATTCTTTATCTTTCCAGCGAGGAGTCTGTAGGGTCATCAAATGGGGAGCTAAGTTCCTGGTCTAACATCTTTGCAGGTGTGTTGCGCGACCTTGGCATAGATCCTGAGGAGAAAAAGAAACCGAGCAAGAAGAAGAAGAAGGTGATAACGATAGATGCTGAAGCGACCAGCAAGAAGGGCGGGAGTAGCTGCGCGACTGCTGGAGCCTCAGATAAAGGTACTCCTCGATTCCGGCAGAGTAACCTGGAAGATTACGTTGTTGCAAGTGACTCACTTGAGGGTTTGTCCCGTATAGGTGAGAAGAAGACCAGCGCTGCTGGTTCAAAAAGCTCTGGAAGCGAGGGGTCAAGGAACCCAGATGCTGGCGCTACTCCTTCTTCGATCGCGTTGAATGAAGAGGAGGAAGAAGAGGAGAAAGAGGAAGAACCTGCTGCCAAGTTGGTGAGTAGGAAGAGAAGTAGGGAAGAAGCTGCTGCTGGGATCAAGGTAGCACAGAAGGCTGAGGGAGCCCCATTGATAGGAAAACAGAGCAAGTTGCGCTCTCTATACAAGTTCTCTCCAGGTTAGTGGAGTATTTTAATACTTGGTTCTCTTTTGGCAAATACTTTTCTAACACTTGCTTTCTACAGAGGCCCAGAAGAAGACCCCTGAGAAAACTAAGGATATTGAGTTGAGAGACCCAAAAGAACCAGCGCCGAGGAAGATGAAGTTTATCATCAAGCCTCCCAAGACAACCGAGGGGATGGTTGAGAAGGTGGTTGAGAAGGAGAAAGAAAAAGAAAAAGAGAAGGAAAAAGAGAAAGTGGTTGAGAAACCTGTGGGCGATAAATCAAAAGAGACCGAGGCCGCTGCTACTTCTGTGCAGGAGAAAAGGCAGGGTCCGGAGGTCGTGCACATTACAGGGCTTGACCAGCCCTTGCATGAAAAGGAGAAGGAAGCTGCTCGGGGAAAAGGGCCCGAGGTTGTTAAGCCAGTGGAACTTGAGCAGCCTGATATCCCCCTACAAGTTAAGCAAGTTACAGCTACCGCTGGGGGGTCAGCTGCTACTATGCCCGAGCCAACGGCGCCTAAGGACGCCACTACTGCTGCGGGTGGAGCAGGATCTGGTAGCGTCGCAGCTGCTTTCGTAGCTGGTCAGGCTGGCGCGGGGGGCCAAAGTTCGATGCCATAAGCTCCAATAGGTCCTAAGGATACCTTAGGAGATATTTATTACAAGACTTACACCGAGGAGGCTCGCGGTGATGCTCCCCACCATTCTCCATGGGGCTTAAAACAGAAAGACACGTTCATGGAGTTTGCCCCCTGTTGTGACTGGTACTTGAACTCCTTTCCACCTGGTGAAGTTAATCGTCAGAGGGCACGAACCCACGATGGGTTGTATCATGCCTACGTTTTCGGGGGGGCCAACACCCGCGCTGCTAATCACCAGATTGTGCGTGAGTGGCGCACAATGGTTAGGGAGCGGGGGGATTGGGAGAAGTACCATGATCGCTTGTTGAGACAGGTTAAAGAGTTCGAGAAGATGAAGAGTGCTTTTGCTGAAGAGAAGGCCGCCTTCGATGCGGAGAAAAATCTGAAGAGTGGGGCCGCGAGGGCTTAAGGAGCAAGCCGCGTGCCACTGAGGAGCTCTTATCGAAGGAGCGGGCTGATTGGAAAGAGGTGTGCAAGAAAGATAATCAGCGCATGTATGCCGCTCGCTCCAAGATTACCGACCTTGAGGCTCAGATTGCCACATTAACAAAGAAGGTTGAGGATGTTGAAGCGGACAAAGAGCGCGCTGAGGTGCCAGTTCTAAGCCTTTGCCTTTTCTTTTTGTACTTGTCAAACTATTGTTTTAAATATGCTTTTATCCTTTGTAGGCTGAGTTGAGGGCGCAGGTGGCCAGCAAAGACAAGGACTTAACTGCTAAGGACGTAGAAATTGCGGAGTTGAAGCGTCGATTGCATGAGCAAACTGACAAGAATGAATCATTGGAGATTGACCTTGAGGCTGAGAGGGTGAAGGCTGCTACCGCCAAGGAGGCCAAACAGAGGGCCGACGAGGCGCGAGATATTAGCACCTCTGCCCTTAACGTAGCCCAAAAAAATTATGTCGAAGCTCAATCAATCGTGGACACGCTGGTCTCCGAAGCTGAATGGATGCGTAATAGGGGGTAAGTGTGCTGAGTTTCCTCTTCTTTTGCCTTAAGTTTTATTTATTGTTGCTTTGTTCTCATCAGTTGCCTTTTTTGTAGATTGCTAACTCTATTCTGAACGCTTCTAAGATGGATACGGCTGTTTCCGCGCTCATAGATGCTTCACGTGCTGTTGGGCATCGCGGGGGTTATCTAGAATGCGCTCATCACGTGGAAGAGGCCTTTGGTCAGGAATTTGATACCAGTCACTACTCGGTGACAGATCAGGCTGACGCTATGCTAGGCCGCGTTGAAGAAGTCTATGACTATCTGGCGCTGCCTGTCATGGATTTGGTCACCGAAGCGTTAAAGCACGATGACTGGTGTGCGCGGCTAAAGGCTATCCTTGACCCTCCAGAGACTGTGGAGTTGACAGAGGAGGAGGAGGAAGCAGCCGACGGTGATGGTGACGGTGGACATGGTCATGAATAGATAGTGTTTGTAGGCTGATGCCTTGTAATTTGTTTTTCTTATTTAATGTAACCCTTTGCGCGGTCGCGCTTTTTTGAATCGGACTTATGATGCTTTGCTACTTTTTATGTAATCATTGCGTGGGCACGCTTTTTGGAATATGACATTATGTTTGCTTTCTATTTTGTCAAGTTACAATTATTGCATTGTTGTTAGAAACTTTGTTTAAGTTAGCGTGAATAAATGTAAGTGTAGCTCGTGTATGAGTGTTACTGCACGGTCTCGCGCTATGCTCGCGAAGGACCTTAGAGGCATAACTCAAGAGCTCGTAATTTGCTGAAGTGTTTTCGTGCTAATCAAAAGTTTAACATGCATTTGTAACGTAGAAGTCATGATGATAAGAAACATAAGGCATAGCCAATGCTTTTCATTAAGTAGCTTAGAAACAGGCACGCGGCCAACGTACATCATCAAAACAGAAAAAAGGGTGTATAGCCGACATAGGTAATTAAAAAGGTGCGTGGCCAACATAAGAAGATAAAAGGCGCATGGCCAACATAGCTAAGTGAGAAGGCGCATGGCCAAGGGTGATCACATGTAACACTTGCGCAATTGTTGCGCATTCCACGTGCGCGGGATGATGTGTCCATCCAGGGTGCGCAACTTGTATGCCCCCTTTCCTAGCACCTCATGTATTAGGTATGGGCCTTCCCACTTAGGTGCTAGCTTCCCGGGGCGTTCAGCATTGTAGGCTTCATTGTCTCTGAAGACGTATTCTCCTGGGGTGTAGGTACAAATGCACCCTCTTGCATTGTAGTACCTCTCCAACTGTGTCTTATACTTGGCCTCTTTGATTCACGCTATTTCGGGCCTTTTTTCGAGCAGGTCCAAGTCTAGACGGTGCTCCGCCTCGTTATCAATCTTGTTGACTGCTGATAAGCGTGGCGAGGGGAGGCCTATCTCAGCTGGGATAACCACCTCTGAGCCGTAGACCAGGCTAAAAGGGGTTTCGCCAGTGCGTGTTTTCGGCATGGTTCGATGAGCCCACAGGATGCTTGGGAGCTCATCTACCCAGCCTCTTCTCTTGGTGCCCATCCCTTTGACTATACTCTTGTTGACACTTTCTACTTGACCGTTGCCCTGAGGGTGCGCAATGGAAGAGAAAGTGTGCTCGATGTTCATTTCTTTCATCCATTCTTGAAGGTCTTCAGAAGAAAAATTGGTGCCATTATCGGTTACAATCTTGAGCGGGAGACCGAATCTGCAAATGATTTGTTCCCATATGAATTTGCGCACCATCGTTGCAGTAGTTGAAGCGAGGGCTTTGGCCTCCACCCATTTAGTGAAATAATCAACGGCAACAATTATGAACTTCACTGCTCCAGGAACTTTAGGGAAAGGTCCCACCATATCAATCCCCCACTGCTGGAAAGGCCAGGCGGTGGACACAGGGATGAGATCGTTCTTCGGGCGCAGGGTTTTTGGAGCGTGCCTTTGACAGGAGTCGCATTTACGCAACTCCTTCAGAGCGTCAACGTGCATCCCTGGCCAATAGTAACCAACGTTCATTATCTTTGCTACGACCATGCATGGGCCCGCATGAATGCCGCAGATGCCTTCATGAATCTCCCTGATCAGGTAACTTGCATCTTGAGGGTCCACACAACGCAGTAGTGGCCCTAAGAAGGATCTTCTGTACAAAATTCCTCCATTCATCTCATAGAACAACACTTTATTTTGTATCTTTCTGGCCTCTGCCTTGTTCTCAGGGAGAATTCCTTCTTGAATATATTGAATGATAGGAGTCATCCATGATGGTGGCCCTATCTCAATTACATTGACTTGTCGCAACAAAACAAATGGGTTTTTTAAGACTTCGATTCTTACATCTTTGGCGAGATGTTGGAAGGCTGTTGAAGCAAGCTTGCTTAGCGCGTCTGCTGGTTTGTTCTCAGATCGATTGATATGAACAACCTTGTATGATTTGAACTGTTGAAGCAACTCTTTCGCTTGCTCTAAGTACAAGGCCATAACTTCGCTTTTCGCAACATATAACCCGTTGATTTGACTGGCGATCAGGAGAGAGTCGACATTTTCTCGTAAGTTTTGCGCTCCCATCCTGATGGCTAGGCGCAGGCCTGCCAAGAATGCTTCATATTCAGCCTTGTTGTTGGTATTTTTGAAATCCAACTTGATGGTGTATGTGAACTCATGTTTCTCTGGGCTAACAAGGCATAAACCAACTCCTGCACCGTCTTCATTCGAGGATCCATCAGTGTATAACAACCACAACTCATCTGATGTGTCTTTGATGGGAGTATCAACAACTTCACACTCTTTAATCTTGTCTTCTGGGACTTCGGTGATGAAGTCCGCTAGTACTTGACCCTTAATGGCTGGGCGCGGCCTGTACAGAATGTTGTGGCCCCCCAGTTCAATTGCCCATTTTGCCAAGCGACCTGACGTTTCTGGCTTTTGCAAGATTGTGCTAATATGGAAGTTAGTGAGTACAGTGATTACATGCCCAGTAAAATACCTGCGCAGCCTCCTGGAGGCGTGTAGCAGCACGAGCACTAACTTTTCCATGGTCGAGTATCTTGTTTCTGGATCTGTAAGCACCCTACTAACATAGTAAATTGGAGTATGAACTCCGTCTCTTTCCACCAACAATACCGACCCAACTGCCTTGTCCAAAAAAGACAAGTACAGAATGAGTGGTTCCTTCTCAAATGGCGCGGTTAGGGTAGGGAGCTTGATCAAACATTCCTTCATTTGTTGGAAGGCTGCTTCCGCTTCTGTCGTCCATTTAAACTCTTGCTTTTTCACGCAGTTGCACATGGTACTGATAAAAGGGTAAGATTTTGCAGCGGGGTTTGATAAAAAATGATTAAGCGCGGCTAAGCGGCTGGCCAATCTTTGCATTTATTTGATTGTGCACGGTGACGGCATCCGCTCGACGGCTTGAACCTTCTCAGGGTTAACTTTGAAACTGCTGTTTGTAACCACGAAGCCTAAAAATTTGCCTTCCTCCATACCAAAAGAGCATTTCGCTGGATTCATCTTCATGTTCATGCTCCTTAGAGAATTGAACGTTTTTTCTATGTCTTTTAACATCTGGTCCTCCTCGGGACTTTTGATCACAAGATCGTCAATGTATACTTCAATATGCTTCCCGATATCTTCAGCAAATATCGTGTCCATCAGTCGCTGGTAGGTTGCGCCAGCATTCTTGAGCCCAAAGGGCATCTTTGTGTAACAGAAGATTCCGATGTCAGTGCGGAAAGCTGTCTTATCTTCATCCTCCAGCGCCATCTGGACTTGATGATACCCCTTGTAGCAATCCAAAAAACATTTCCACATGTATGGCGCGAGAGAGTCTATCTTCTTGTCGATCTCTGGCAACGAGTAACAATCTTTAGGACATGCCTTATTGAGATATGGGTAATCCACACACATGCGCCATCCTCCGGTAGACTTCTTGGCCATAACAGGGTTTGCAACCCAACTTTGATAGCGCACCTCCCTCAGTATACCTGCCTTTAGCAGTTCACAAACTTGCTCATTCATGGCTTTCATCTTATCCGCTCCTAGGTTGCGCGTCCTTTGTACCTTCGGCTCGATGGAAGGATAAGTGTTCAAACAATGTTCAGTGACATCGCGCGGGACACCGGTCATGTCGGCCGGAGTCCAGGTGAAATGTCCATGTTTCTGAACAGTAGTTTCTTGAGGTGCGTCCTGATACTTGGTGAGATTGCGTGGCCTATCGTCACCGTCTGTTCTGGGTACTTGCGGTTCAAGACCCATTTTTCTGGTTCAGATGTTGAAATTTTTGCTACTTTGACTGGTCGCGCATCCTCTGCTGCCATCACCTCTTTCTTTGCATAGATAATCGCCACCCCCGTCTCAGTTGGAAAGCCAATGGCTGAATGGAGCGTGGAGGTTACCATATTCATTTCACCTTGAGTTTCTCTCCCAATTAAAACGTCATGCCTTGACTTGACTGCCATCACCATGAAATTGACGTTTGTAGTTCTTGAATGTTTCCCGTCAGATAGCGTGACGGGGAAACTGATCTGGCCTAGTGGGAAGACCATCTCATTGCAGAATCCCAATAGAGGATAATCAACAGGCTCGAGGCGCGCTTTATCTTCATCATCTAACTGATTGAAGCATTCTTCATAAATGATATCAGCTGTACTTCTCGGATCGATGAAGATGTATTATGTTTCATAGTGACCTATGATGCCGGTAATGACAACGGGGCGCGTGGCGCGTGGTCCCCCGCACACTACCGGAAAGATGACTTGTTGCTCTTGCCATGCTGGTTCGAATGGGCGCTTGCCTTTGTCTCTAGCGCTGTACCTTGGTCCATTGACCATGTGTGTCTCTAGGCGTCTAACCTTCTTCTGGTTTCCATCGTCATTCCGCTGAATCTGGAGCGTCTCCTTGCGCACGTTCTTGACCAGATGCCTTAACTTTCCGCTTTTTAGCGCTTTTTCAATTTCTTGCCTTAGATTGATACAGTCATCCGTCAGATGACCTGTATCCTTGTGAAAATCACAGTACATGTTCGGGTCTTGCCCCTTCTTGTTTTTCATAGGCTTTGGTGCCTTGAAGTCATGGTTCTCCGTCATAAGCACCTCTTTTGGTGTCTTAATGAGCAGAGTCCAGTGCTTTTCTCGATTCTCGTTCCTGACTGCCTTTCGATAACCAATGCGATCAATTGTGTCTCGCGCGTCTTCTTTAAAGTGAGGCCTTTTATCATAACCGCTGGACTGGTTTGCTTTCCATCCAGGGTTTCTGTTTTTGTTTCGCTTGTTGTTATCACGCGAGCTTCCCTTGGAAAAATGATCTTCGGTGTATGAGTTTTTGGTTCCGGCCAATGATTCTTAGGTTTGCGCTACTATCTTTACGGCCTCCATGAGTTTGTCCCATTCTTTGGGCATACCGTCCTTTCCTGTGATAGTCCTGATGAGACTATCACATTGAATGGCTTTCTTGAAGTGAGCGTGCATCAGTTGTTCGTTTACACCACCAATCTCTAAACACTCCTTGTTGAAGCGAGTGATGAAATCTTCTAACCCCTCATTTTCTCTGCGCCAGATGTCTGTTACTTCAGACATATCGCGCTGATAACGTCTTTGCTGGCTGAAATGATTTACAAATTGGGTTCTGAAGTCGACCCATGACGTGATTTTTCCAGGCAGAAGGCTGTCGAACCATGCACGAGCAGCCCCTGTGAAAGTCTGGATAAACAGATGGCACCACATTGGCATGTTCCATCCTCCCATAACACCAACGCTTGTAAATACTTGAATATGATCGTCAAGGTCAGTGAGACCATTGAACTTTCCCACTGTTGGAGGCAATTTCTCTTTTGATAGCGGGTCTAGAGCAATCTTTGGAATGAACTTCGAGTGTTCGGTAGCTTCAGCTGGTCTATAGACGAGGCTGAAGTCTCGTTCTACTTCTTCGCTGTATGCGATGCGCTGCCTTGGCTTGTAAGACTCATGGTTTTTCTGCAGACGGTTGAAGACTGGGGAGACTTCATCCTCTTGCCAAGTATAATCATCCAGATCCGTGTCATCCCATTCATTGTTCATGTTGCGCGGCCCGAGCCGGCTGTGAACTGGACCCCTTTGCACATTTGACGGATGGTCATAATAACTGCCTGTTTCCCCCAGTGTGTCGCGCATGTCATCCACGCTTGGCCTTCTCTGGGGAGGAGGTCTGTTGATTCTTCCTTGAATGTTCTGCTACGGGGGTGTCTGGCGCGCCCCCTGACTTGGGCCCAGAGGAGTAACCAAGGATGGTTTTGCTTGTTGTGCGTTCAAAGACTGATACGCAACATTAATAGTAGCAATTTGCTTAGCGTACTAGGAAGCTAAAGTTTCGCCTTCTGGTAGCCCTAGTAGCGCCGAAATGTTCGGATTTGGAGCTGGGTTTGAAGGACTAACGCCAATGCTCGTTGGGGTTCCCGTCTGAGTAATGCAAGTGATGCTCGCGCGAGGTCCCCCAGTGTTCGTTGCTTCGATTTCACCTATCTCCTCGGCAGGTTGGACTTAGACATGCGGATTGTCCTCCCCCAATCGGGCGTTAGAGTTCGTTCCAAAACCGAAATCAGGAATTATCCCTTGACCCGCCATGATCAAGAGAAGACAGAAAACTCAGAAAAAAGAAGATGAAGTGATTGTAAAAATCGGTGGACGCCAATGAAGAAACACGGAACTAATTTTAGGGTTAATTAGTTTGGTTTATGTTTCAATCATGAGGGTTAATCTTCTTTAACTTTCCTGAGCTCCGATGTGATCTTTCCTTCCTGCAAAATAGCAATACCGTTAGCTCGTTAAGAGAGGAATATGGGGGTTTCCCTCTTAACCAGACTCCGGCGTGAGAATAAGTAACTGCTTTGAGGAAATTAGTGTGTGTTAAGAGTGAGAGAAGAGAGTATGGAATGTTTAACCTGTGCATGAAGGTCTCTATTTATAGCCGGAGAGGTGTAAGAGGAGATGGGCTGATGGGCCTTGGGCTAGAAGGCGACAACCAGGGAATATCCTCCTTGTCTCACTAGTAACGACCGTTAGTGTCTTCTAGAAGATCTCCGATGCTGGCGCACCATGATTGGAGCCACGTGTCCTAGTTGTCGGCCTTGTTGTCCCTCTGCCATCAGCAGGTAAGTGGAGATCATGGGGCAGTTGTCGCCGACCCTGATTGGTGCCACGTAGGCGTCCTTGTGTACTTATTGTCTCCTGCACGTCAGACGATCGTGGAGCACGATAGAGCACAGCCTGGTGGACGCTAATTGGCTCGCCCTTCTGCCACTTGTACCTTGTGTACTCTTTGAAGTGGCCTTGCGCCGGAACTCCTGTGCGACCCTTGCTGTGCACGTAACTTCTCCGCGCAGGGTTGTAGGAGCTGGAGGCTCTTATCCAGAACACTAAGTGTGAAAAGTGATGTTTTCTCTTGTTTGGACCTCGCGCGGGGTCATCTCCTACTTGAGTAGCCCGCGCGGGTCTAAGACTGATCAGCTTGCTGATTAAGGAGTATGGTCCAGCGCGCGACCTAAAAATGGTCTGCACGGCTTTTTGGGACCATACCCCTTCAATACCCAATTAATTAAAAACAATTTAATAAAAGACAATTTTACCAATATTTTTCTATAATTTTGAAATCTCATATACTACCTTTAACTTCAAATATTATATTTACTCTTTTGTAGCTTAATTTATTTAGCTTAAATATTATATATATGGAGAATACTATTGTTTATGGAAAAAATTTAAAAATAAAAACAAAAAATGGGTGATGCGTGTGAAGTGTTATATATATTAGGTGTATATTTTAAGCCCCTTTAACACTTATTTTTAGCCAAGTTTTAAATTTACAAAACACGATATTTTACTAACACTAAACACACATATGGGCAAGTGCACCCATCGTGAGCGTAGTATAGTGTTGGCAAGATACCGAGGTCGTCCAAGGACACAAGAGCTTTTAATACCGGTTTCTCCTCAACGTCTAATCAAAATAAAAAGTTTAGAAAAATGTTTTTAACTAAGAAAAATAAAAACTAACTAAATGCTGAAAAATAAAATAAAAAGAAAAACAGATAGACAAGATGAATCACTTGGTTCCGACTCGTATCTAGTGTAACCTTTGATTATTTCCGCACTTTTGCACATATTTAAGAGATTATCTTAGTTATTGTAGTAGGCCCCTCTTTTGAAGGTGACGTTACCCTCACCCCAGTAGTTTGAGTCAGCAAGGATACAATCCTAAAAGGGTGGATTATTGGAAGATAATTAATTAAGTTATTAATGCCAATTATGGTAGGCCCCTCTTTTGGAGGTGACGTTACCCTCGACTAAGTAGTCTGAGTCAGCAGGGATACAGTCCTAAATAGCCGGGTTATAGTATTAATAGTAGTTAACTTATGAGGGGATCAAAGAGTTTGGACCCCCGCCATCCAATACCGTTAAGTATTGAAGGAGGTCCTACTAAATTTGACCCAGGTCCATTGCAGGACCTCTAAACGCTGAACAATGGCAAGACCTTTACCAAATCGTTCCCTTAACTCCCGACCAGGTAGCCAACATACCTCCATATAGACCGTGGAGATATGAATGGTGAAAATCTTTTATTTTATATAGACAGTAAAATAATGCCAAGACACCACGGACAAACGATAAGGAAAGATCACCTTCAACATAAGCAACTAGTTATTAAAGTCATTAATACAAAACCAAGTAAAAAGTGCAAAAGATTAGAAATAAAAAGTATTACACTAGACACTTTGTCTTCACCAAGTGATGTAAGAGACTTAGGCAAACATGGCCTTGATTGTCAAGAACTCTTACGATCAATCTTGGATCCCGAGACGACTCACACACTCTACGATGGACAATGGATGATGGTGGTGGATGATGGTGTTATGGTGGTGGTGGGTGGTGGGTGAAGTGTGAGAGAGGTGGTGTGCCAAGGGATGGTTTGAGCTTGAGCCAAGCACTTCTATTTATAGGCTGAACAGAAGCTCGGGCACGGCCCCGTGTCCAGTGGGCACGGCCCCGTGTCCACAACCTTCTCTTTCTTCATTTAATGCTGTTTTGTCTTTTTAGTTGACCACGCCCCCGTTTCCACTGAGCACGACCCCGTGGTGCAGAAGAATCTTTGTACTATGCAGATTTGCTGGATTGTGCGAATCTTATAGTTGACCACGGCCCCGTGTCCGCTGAGCACGACCCCGTGGTGGGCAATAGAAGCTTCTACCACTTTGTCTTTTCTGCTGACACTTGGGCACGCCCCCGTGCTGGCTGAGCACGGGGCGTGTTCAGGCTTCTGATCTCTTGTTTTGCTTGGGAAGATGCTGTCGTGGGGTCGGGCATGCCACGTCTTGTTCCTTTTCTTGTATTTATGTTAGATTTTGATGTCTTTTTGCTTCTTTTGTTAATTTGAGCTCATTTAATCCTGAAAATACAAAAGGAAGACAAAAACACACTTTTTCCAACATTAGTACTAAAAAAGGGTTAGTTTTATGCCTCATTTGATGAAATTTATATGTTGCATTTTTAACACATCAAATACCCCCACACTTGAATCTTTGCTTGTCCTCAAGCAAAACTCTTTAATATGTGGCTATTACACTCCCAAATGGAATGGGTAGGAAAGAAGTTTTTTTTTTTTTTGGGTTTTGTCGTAGAGTGTCGGGATTTCCAAGATTCTTTATTTAGTTTTATCTTTATTTATTTACAATCCTATTCGTTATGATTTATTTAAAACTTTTCATAAGATAATTTACTTATTAGGGCATAACATGCCTCTTTAAAATTCTATTTATATACAAGTTCACATACCTCACGGGGATCACTCAACACTCGGCCGAAAATGTATTTTTGTGGATCACTCGAGAGCGGCATGGAACTTACTCCTACCATAGGCTTGCCAAACAATCAATCCTCATCCTTTTTAACTTATATACCTTTGTAAATATCAAGAGGACTTTGTGGGTTAAGGGTTAGGCTTGGGTTAAAGGTAGGTGGTTGGGTTGGTGGTTAGTGGTTAGTAAAAAAGGGCGAAAAGCGTAACAAGTGTCGGTTTTCGTATGACCTTTTATTTTTGTAACTTTTATTTTTGATGAAGCTATTTATTCAAACAAAGTTATTTTTGATGAACTTGTTTGTTTATTTTCTTTTGCTTCATCATCAACAAATTTTTTTTTTTATCATACGAAAAATCGAACTTGTTACTAAAACAAAGGGGTAAAAATGAAAAAGGTTTTGGTGGGTAAAAAGGGTGTTTGGTTTGGGTTATGAAATGAAAAGGTTTAGGCTCAAAGGGGTTAACTAGGGGGATTTTGGGTAGGTGGTAAAAAATAAAGAAAAATAATGGTGTAGAAATAAAAAGGTTAGTCCTAATGCCTCCATCATTTACTTACTCGGGTTTTAAGTTGGTAAGGACCGGGAATGTATCGTCATGGCAAGTTCTAGAGTCGTAAGAACCAAGCGGCTATTGTCACACCCCCGACCACGTAGGACAACCAAACGTGGCGGAAACGTCAGGGAGTGTTGTAACAGAATTAATGTTTCACAACCATGGAAATTAAAGTTTCATTTTATTCATCAAACAAGCGAGTTACATTGTCTTTAAACAAGAAATAAAGAGTACATAACATAAATTAACTAGTTCTTGTCTCGTTTTAAGTCACTAAGGCACAGGTCTGCCTAAGTATGTCTTGATAAGTCCTATGCATCATCTCCTGAAAAACACATGTGAAAACAGGTACGTCAGCATAAAAATGCCTGTGAGATACATAGGTTTTGTGAAAACAGAATTCATGACTTATGTTTGAGAAAGATGTTTAGTCATGAACCTTGTAATTTGCTTTGTCTTGTAAATCCTTTGAAAAATGATAAGATCAGATGATATGTGTAAATAAGAGAATAATGTATGGTTAAATGAATAACCATGTAAAATGGGTTTGTATAAGATAAGTTGTTTGTAAAACAATGTCTTGTGAAAAGTATGTTATTTGTATAAAATGTTATATGTCTCAAATTGAAATGGTTCAAATAACGCTACGATATGTAATACCATACAGACACTTATATATAGGAAGTACCAGCGGCGTATCCACCATGCTTGTATCATATTACACACGCATCGTTACTTAAATCACTTACTCAAACCAAACCACCAAGATGTAATGTTTAACAATTGTAGAAATGTTTATGTATAGTCAAATGTCTATTGTCAAATGTAAATCAGGTCAACAGATACAAATGGTTCACACGGTTCAACAGTTACAGATGATTCACATGGTTCAACAGTTACAAACGGTTCATATAATCAAATGGTTACGACGGTTCACATAGTCAAATAGTTACAACGGTTCAAAATGTAGTATAATGTGTTCATATGCTGGATGAGCATATGCAACAGAAATGCAATGTAAAACAATGTACTAAGTATGCACACAATGGACATACATAGCATGAAATGTAATGTAGAACGATGTACTAAGTACACACACAATGGGCATACATAGCATGTAATGTAAAACGATGTACTAAGTACGCACACAATGGGCATACATAGCATGTAATGTAAAACGATGTACTAAGTACGCACACAATGGGCATACATAGCATGTAATGTAAAACGATGTACTAAGTACGCACTCAATGGGCATACATAGCATGTAATGTAAAACGATGTACTAAGTACGCGCACAATGGGCATACATAGCATGAAATGTAATGAAATCATGTACTATAATGTACTAACGAACATAGCAGGTATATGATGTGAAAGCATGGAAAGCATGAAAGTAACAAGTAGGCACATGTGTTTCACCCCAAAACAGTTTGGAAAACAGTAAAAGAGGGGTCTATGTACTCACTTGAGATTCCTTAGTAGTCCTTGAGTAACAACCAAACAATGCTAGAGATCTCGGAATCAAACGACACCTAATATAGGTAACTATGTTAATAAACCGGACCTAAATCGGAGGATTTAGATAGAATGAGGGTTCGTAAACCAAACGAGTATGGAGACTCATGTAATATGGTTTAACAAAGCCTACATACTAAAAGAAACCTAACATAAGTGCTTACTACCCATTACGACCCGTTTAGGTAGTTTATGCTACTTTAACGCGTCGTTCACGTGAAACGCGTTCGGAACGCCTAACTAGTCCTATGACAAGTAAAATATGCCTTAACACATCTAATATTGTTACCAAATCAGTTTAGATACCAAAAGTTATGTTACATATGCTTAAAATGAGTTTTGGCGTAAAAAAGGGCATTTTGGTAATTTACCTAAGGCATATAAACTACCTATCATACAACTACTCAAACGATGTGACCGTAGGGTATAACCTCGGAAGGTTATTCCCTACCTACTATGGTCACCTAATGTGTTTGGTCGGATCCTAATGATCGACCAAATGGGTCGGGTTCGAAGGTATAAGCGATTTATGAGATCGCTTACCCTTACGACCCTAGACAACGTGGTAATCAGTAGGCATAGTCCCAAGGGACTATAACCAATGTGATTACACTCACGTTGTGAAGTTAAAACGAACTTCGCATTGACCATAAACTGGTCAATGCAGAAAGTCAAACAAAGTTTGACTTTCAGACTCGAAAAGACTCGAAAAGCAATAAAAGAACGAAAGAATACTTACGAAGGGTCCCCGAATGCTAATCCCGATCCAAGTAGCTCAGGTATGAAACAAAGGTTTCAACTTAGAGCTTCTCAAATCAGAATTCTTGTGGGTTTTGCAAATGAAGGCATGGGGTAATTATAGGATTTCCCGAACTGTTAGGATCGTTTCTTGGAAAAAGTGCTTCAATCTTGGCCATACACTTGCACCCATGGTATTGTAATACCATGTGCACATCAAACCAGCCCATAGTATTGCCCAAAACCATGTGCAAAGGTGGTATAGGCCAGATTCAATGTTTCTGCACAGAAAGTTTCAAAAATGGCAGATTTGGTCCCTGTAGTGTAATAAGGCCTTTTCCGACGCGTTTAAGGCCCGTTAACCCCATTTCAAAGATCTAAAATGAAGTTAAAGTAAAGGGAACTTAAAATGTTCTCAAAAATATCTTGGATGTCGGTTCGTTTAGCCGTACGGTTGCGTTGTTCGGCTAATTACGACGGAATGCGCATAAGCGCGAAAAACGATCCAAATGACGCGACGAATGGATTTTTCTTATGCCAAACACTAAAATAAAATGTTTTAGTGCTTACATAAATTTTTGGATGTCCGGGTGTATTCAGAATGTAAGTTATGCGCGAAAGTGCAAACTTGTGCACTTTTTGACGCTTTTAGTCCCTGAATGACCCAAAAGTTTATTTTAGCACACCGAACCCCTAAAAGCCTATTTATAAGCTAGATAAAGGATATTTAAGGTGTGTTTAACTTATGGTCATGTTCCGGAATGTCTGTTACAGTTCAGATTGGCATACTTTCGCAGTTTGTCAACTTTAGTCCCTGTAAGCGATTTAACTTGTTTTTGCCATACCAAAGCCTTTAAAACTTATTTCTAAGTTATGTAAAGGTTATTTAGGGTATGTTAAGCCTATTTCACTATTACGGAGTGTTCGTTGCATTAAACTGGTTATATCTACGCATTAGTGCGCGTATAACCTTCCAGAAAGCGATTTAGAGCTTGAAATCGAACAAGAGTTGATATGTGCAAAAGATACACATATTTATACAAGTCCAAAGTATGAAATACAATATCTCATTGGTTTGGTATTTGTTTGATGGTCGCAGTGACACAGGTGTCACAGTCTCCCCTACTTTAGGAAATTTCGTCCCGAAATTATTTCGTAGGAGTCTGTCTGTGACTTTGTGTTAAATAGTCATCAAAGATATGTAAAGCAAAATTTTGTTATTTTCTTCAACGGATATTTTTCAGAAGCGAAAATGAACGAACGGAGTCATTTTCTTCAACGGGTTCTTCGGAAATGGAAAATAAAGGATTTTTAACTAAGCGGATATACATTTCCCTCAACGGATATTCTTCAGAAGTGAAAACGAATGGATGATTCATTCTTCCTCAACGGGTCCTTCTTCAGAAACGGGAATGAAAGAATAATCAACGGATATTCATTTCTTCAACGGATAATCTTCAGAAACGAAAATGAACTAACGGAGTCATTTTCAACGGTTGCTTCCTCAGGTACGGAAATGAAAGATTTAACAACGGATATTCATTTCCTCAACGGATAATCTTCAGAAACGAAAATGAACTAACGGAGTCATTTTCAACGGTTGCTACCTCAAGTATGGAAATGAAAGATTTAACAACGGATATTCATTTCCTCAACGGATAATCTTCAGAAACAAAAATGAACTAACGGAGTCATTTTCAACGGTTGCTTCCTCAGAGTTGGAAATGAAGGATAAACGGATATTAATTTCCTCAACGGATAATCTTCAGAAACGAAAATGAACTAACGGAGTCATTTTCAACGGTTGCTTCCTCAGAGTTGGAAATGAAGGATAAACGGATATTAATTTCCTCAACGGATATTCCTCAGAAGTGAAAAATGAATAGCTAGTTCATTTTTCCTCAACGGATGCTTCATCAGAATTGGAAATGAATTGGGTTTACTTAGATACATGATAGAACTTGCTGTGATTTCTGTGCACTAAATTCCATAATTATGTATGCATCCATAATTACGTAATTCCTTGCACAGCCCGCACAGTTCGTTTTGTAATGTTGTGGGGAAGGATATCAAACTTGTGATGAGGGTGACTAGACTACCATAGGGTCCTTTTAATTAGATCGACAGAGGATCTTCTTAATTAGGCCACCAAGGAGTCCTTTCATCTATATCATCACATAATATTCCTAACCAGATTTTTGGATCGATCAGTTTAACTAGACCACTAAAGGGGTCTAATTATGAAGTAGTACTTTATAATCCAAGGGACTTAACTACAGCGTAGAAGTCCATTAAGGATTTTAGGTAGTACCTTTGGGTATCCTACAATGAATCTCTTGTACAAGGATATGTAAGATTCTACGAGGATTTGGATAACATAATTTGGATCACATGACACATAAAAGGGAACACATAAGCACATAATCACATATTTGTTAATTTTGTTATTATCTTGTTATTGATTGCTATTAACTTGGCACCTCGTACTTCGTTTCTCTTGGAAGAAACGGGTACTTAGGATTTTCGTGGAAAACGTAAGAGATCATACAATGGAAGAAATTTGGGGGTAGTCTGTTCTTCAAGGAATATGGTTCCTTGATTGTTGGTATTGTAGAGGATATGTTTATACATGCAACCACATAAACATATTAAAATGTAAATGAAAGATTTATTTATAACAACAATAACAACAACTGTTTCATAGATCGTGATAACAAAAGAAAATAATACACAAGGCTCGATTATTTTCTAAACAGCGTTATCTTCTGTCAGTCAGATACTCATCCCTGCGCTGGATTTGCATTAGCAAGCTTTGGGCAATTCCTACGAAAATGGCCCATCTCGCCACAGTTGTAGCAAGACCCCAGTGGAAAACGAGCTTGAGCAGGATTGTTGTTAACTTGATTTGGTGCAGCTGCGGTTGGGCAAACCCTCGCTGTATGACCTATAAGTCCGCAAACTTGGCATGTGCGGCACTTCACACCAGCATGATGATGTAGGCCACATTGGTTGCACAAAGGTGCAGTTCCGTTGTAGGGTTTCCTGGCAGGGGGTTGAGCTGGTTGGTTGGGGACGGCTTGATCATTGTGAGCGACCACGGCGAAGTTCTGAGAAGCCTTTCGCTTCTTTGACTTCTTAGAGGATTCAGTCTGTTCATCCATGGTCTTTGATTCCTCGAGTGGGTTTGATTCCTCGAGTGGGTTTGATTCCTCGACCGGTTTCTTGTCACCTTTTCGGAAAAGCTTACGTTTCCTGATCTGAGATTCAGTCAAGGTTGCAGCTAGCTCAATGGCCTGTCTAACTGTAGTAGGGTTGCTACCAGTCACAATGTCTTGTATTGAGTCAGGGAGGCCATCAATGTACTTTTCGATTGCCTTATCCAAAGGCGTGACCATGTTTGGGCATAACAGACTTAACTCCTCATAACGGTCCGTGTAGGCTCGATGCTCACCGCTATCTTGCTTCAAATTGTCGAATTCCCTTTCCAAGGCCCTGATCTCGTGACGAGGACAAAACTCCTTCATCATGAGAGCTCTAAGTTCAGCCCATGTCTGTGCTAGAGCAACTTCTGCACCACGGTCTCTCATAACCCCGTTCCACCACGTAAGGGCCCTCTTCTGAAACACACTCGAAGAACTCGACCTTGCGATTGTCAGGACACTGCACGTGGTGGAAAGTATTCTCAATGCTCTCGAACCATTGAAGAAGCCCAGTCGCTCCCTCAGAACCACTAAACTTGAGTGGTTTAGCCGAGTTGAAACTCTTGAAATTGCATGGACCATTGTTGTTGTTGTTGGCTTGGTTCCATTGAGCAAAGAGGTTTGGGAATTGAGCAGCCATTTGCTGTGCAATGATTTCTGCCAGTTCGACAGTCGCTATCTGGTTTTCGCATCGAGGAGGCATTCTAAAAGAGGAAACATGAAAGGAAATGAGTGAGAGAATTAGACGAAAAGAATGAGATGAAACAAATCTGATGAAAGCAAGGATGGTGGTCATTTGTTCGTTACCACAAGGTAAACAAACGACACACAGTGACTGAATTAAAGTAAATGGATCAAAAATAATGTATCGCGAAGACATGCTCGCCTATAAGTGAACACTCATCCCAAGAATTCCCAGGTAAGCACAACTGGTCTCGCGTCTGATGAGATATATACGAAGTGCTTGCCTAGACAGAAAACCCAGAATACAGGCATTCACCCTTCCAGTTTGCACGTGTTCACACTATTTAGGACCCAAAACTTTGACCAGATTTTGAAAACTCAAAGGGGTTCAAAACCTTATAACAGAGGGTTCAAAACCTAGTAATTAATCATCCTATAACAGATGATTAGTTTTCAAAGCGGTTTTGAAATTTATGTTCTTGTTGTGGTCGTCGCCTAAGGATAGGTGACGGTATTGTTTTATGACTAAACGCAAGTAAACTCGCGTTAGGGTCCTAGAAAGGTTATAGACTAGGTCAAAGCATTACTAATAACCTAATTCCCTATAACCATTGGCTCTGATACCATCTTTTCTGTCACACCCCCGACCACGTAGGACAACCAAACGTGGCGGAAACGTCGGGGAGTGTTGTAACAGAATTAATGTTTCACAACCATGGAAATTAAAGTTTCATTTTATTCATCAAACAAGCGAGTTACATTTTCTTTAAACAAGAAATAAAGAGTACATAACATAAATTAACTAGTTCTTGTCTCGTTTTAAGTCACTAAGGCACAGGTCTGCCTAAGTATGTCTTGATAAGTCCTATGCATCATCTCCTGAAAAACACATGTGAAAATAGGTACGTCAGCATAAAAATGCCTGTGAGATACATAGGTTTTGTGAAAACAGAATTCATGACTTATGTTTGAGAAAGATGTTTAGTCATGAACCTTGTAATTTGCTTTGTCTTGTAAATCCTTTGAAAAATGATAAGATCAGATGATATGTGTAAATAAGAGAATAATGTATGGTTAAATGAATAACCATGTAAAATGGGTTTGTATAAGATAAGTTGTTTGTAAAACAATGTCTTGTGAAAAGTATGTTATTTGTATAAAATGTTATATGTCTCAAATTGAAATGGTTCAAATAACGCTACGATATGTAATACCATACAGACACTTATATATAGGAAGTACCAGCGGCGTATCCACCATGCTTGTATCATATTACACACGCATCGTTACTTAAATCACTTACTCAAACCAAACCACCAAGATGTAATGTTTAACAATTGTAGAAATGTTTATGTATAGTCAAATGTCTATTGTCAAATGTAAATCAGGTCAACAGATACAAATGGTTCACACGGTTCAACAGTTACAGATGATTCACATGGTTCAACAGTTACAAACGGTTCATATAATCAAATGGTTACGACGGTTCACATAGTCAAATAGTTACAACGGTTCAAAATGTAGTATAATGTGTTCATATGCTGGATGAGCATATGCAACAGAAATGCAATGTAAAACAATGTACTAAGTATGCACACAATGGACATACATAGCATGAAATGTAATGTAGAACGATGTACTAAGTACACACACAATGGGCATACATAGCATGTAATGTAAAACGATGTACTAAGTACGCACACAATGGGCATACATAGCATGTAATGTAAAACGATGTACTAAGTACGCACACAATGGGCATACATAGCATGTAATGTAAAACGATGTACTAAGTACGCGCACAATGGGCATACATAGCATGAAATGTAATGAAATCATGTACTATAATGTACTAACGAACATAGCAGGTATATGATGTGAAAGCATGGAAAGCATGGAAAGCATGAAAGTAACAAGTAGGCACATGTGTTTCACCCCAAAACAGTTTGGAAAACAATAAAAGAGGGGTCTATGTACTCACTTGAGATTGCTTAGTAGTCCTTGAGTAACAACCAAACAATGCTAGAGATCTCGGAATCAAACGGCACCTAATATAGGTAACTATGTTAATAAACCGGACCTAAATCGGAGGATTTAGATAGAATGAGGGTTCGTAAACCAAACGAGTATGGAGACTCGTGTAATATGGTTTAACAAAGCCTACATACTAAAAGAAACCTAACATAAGTGCTTACTACCCAGTACTTTAACGCGTCGTTCGCGTGAAACGCGTTCGGAACGCCTAACTAGTCCTATGACAAGTAAAATATGCCTTAACACATCTAATATTGTTACCAAATCAGTTTAGATACCAAAAGTTATGTTACATATGCTTAAAATGAGTTTTGGCGTAAAAAAGGGCATTTTGGTAATTTACCTAAGGCATATAAACTACCTATCATACAACTACTCAAACGATGTGACCGTAGGGTATAACCTCGGAAGGTTATTCCCTACCTACTATGGTCACCTAATGTGTTTGGTCGGATCCTAATGATCGACCAAATGGGTCGGGTTCGAAGGTATAAGCGATTTATGAGATCGCTTACCCTTACGACCCTAGACAACGTGGTAATCAGTAGGCATAGTCCCAAGGGACTATAACCAACGTGATTACACTCACGTTGCGAAGTTAAAACGAACTTCGCATTGACCATAAACTGGTCAATGCAGAAAGTCAAACAAAGTTTGACTTTCAGACTCGAAAAGACTCGAAAAGCAATAAAAGAACGAAAGAATACTTACGAAGGGTCCCCGAATGCTAATCCCGATCCAAGTAGCTCAGGTATGAAACAAAGGTTTCAACTTAGAGCTTCTCAAATCAGAATTCTTGTGGGTTTTGCAAATGAAGGCATGGGGTATTTATAGGATTTCCCGAACTGTTAGGATCGTTTCTTGGAAAAAGTGCTTCAATCTTGGCCATACACTTGCACCCATGGTATTGTAATACCATGTGCACATCAAACCAGCCCATAGTATTGCCCAAAACCATGTGCAAAGGTGGTATAGGCCAGATTCAATGTTTCTGCACAGAAAGTTTCAAAAATGGCAGATTTGGTCCCTGTAGTGTAATAAGGCCTTTTCCGACGCGTTTAAGGCCCGTTAACCCCATTTCAAAGATCTAAAATGAAGTTAAAGTAAAGGGAACTTAAAAGGTTCTCAAAAATATCTCGGATGTCGGTTCGTTTAGCCGTACGGTTGCGTTGTTCGGCTAATTACGACGGAATGCGCATAAGCGCGAAAAACGATCCAAATGACGCGACGAATGGATTTTTCTTATGCCAAACACTAAAATAAAATGTTTTAGTGCTTACATAAATTTTTGGATGTCCGGGTGTATTCAGAATGTAAGTTATGCGCGAAAGTGCAAACTTGTGCACTTTTTGACGCTTTTAGTCCCTGAATGACCCAAAAGTTTATTTTAGCACACCGAACCCCTCAAAGCCTATTTATAAGCTAGATAAAGGATATTTAAGGTGTGTTTAACTTATGGTCATGTTCCGGAATGTCTGTTACAGTTCAGATTGGCATACTTTCGCAGTTTGTCAACTTTAGTCCCTGTAAGCGATTTAACTTGTTTTTGCCATACCAAAGCCTTTAAAACTTATTTCTAAGTTATGTAAAGGTTATTTAGGGTATGTTAAGCCTATTTCACTATTCCGGAGTGTTCGTTGCATTAAACTGGTTATATCTACGCATTAGTGCGCGTATAACCTTCCAGAAAGCGATTTAGAGCTTGAAATCGAACAAGAGTTGATATGTGCAAAAGATACACATATTTATACAAGTCCAAAGTATGAAATACAATATCTCATTGGTTTGGTATTTGTTTGATGGTCGCAGTGACACAGGTGTCACAGTCTCCCCTACTTTAGGAAATTTCGTCCCGAAATTATTTCGTAGGAGTCTGTCTGTGACTTTGTGTTAAATAGTCATCAAAGATATGTAAAGCAAAATTTTGTTATTTTCTTCAACGGATATTTTTCAGAAGCGAAAATGAACGAACGGAGTCATTTTCTTCAACGGGTTCTTCGGAAATGGAAAATAAAGGATTTTTAACTAAACGGATATACATTTCCCTCAACGGATATTCTTCAGAAGTGAAAACGAATGGATGATTCATTCTTCCTCAACGGGTCCTTCTTCAGAAACGGGAATGAAAGAATAATCAACGGATATTCATTTCTTCAACGGATAATCTTCAGAAACGAAAATGAACTAACGGAGTCATTTTCAACGGTTGCTTCCTCAGGTACGGAAATGAAAGATTTAACAACGGATATTCATTTCCTCAACGGATAATCTTCAGAAACGAAAATGAACTAACGGAGTCATTTTCAACGGTTGCTTCCTCAAGTATGGAAATGAAAGATTTAACAACGGATATTCATTTCCTCAACGGATAATCTTCAGAAACAAAAATGAACTAACGGAGTCATTTTCAACGGTTGCTTCCTCAGAGTTGGAAATGAAGGATAAACGGATATTAATTTCCTCAACGGATAATCTTCAGAAACGAAAATGAACTAACGGAGTCATTTTCAACGGTTTCTTCCTCAGAGTTGGAAATGAAGGATAAACGGATATTCATTTCCTCAACGGATATTCCTCAGAAGTGAAAAATGAATAGCTAGTTCATTTTTCCTCAACGGATGCTTCATCAGAATTGGAAATGAATTGGGTTTACTTAGATACATGATAGAACTTGCTGTGATTTCTGTGCACTAAATTCCATAATTATGTATGCATCCATAATTACGTAATTCCTTGCACAGCCCGCACAGTTCGTTTTGTAATGTTGTGGGGAAGGATATCAAACTTGTGATGAGGGTGACTAGACTACCATAGGGTCCTTTTAATTAGATCGACAGAGGATCTTCTTAATTAGGCCACCAAGGAGTCCTTTCATCTATATCATCACATAATATTCCTAACCAGATTTTTGGATCGATCAGTTTAACTAGACCACTAAAGGGGTCTAATTATGAAGTAGTACTTTATAATCCAAGGGACTTAACTACAGCGTAGAAGTCCATTAAGGATTTTAGGTAGTACCTTTGGGTATCCTACAATGAATCTCTTGTACAAGGATATGTAAGATTCTACGAGGATTTGGATAACATAATTTGGATCACATGACACATAAAAGGGAACACATAAGCACATAATCACATATTTGTTAATTTTGTTATTATCTTGTTATTGATTGCTATTAACTTGGCACCTCGTACTTCGTTTCTCTTGGAAGAAACGGGTACTTAGGATTTTTGTGGAAAACGTAAGAGATCATACAATGGAAGAAATTTGGGGGTAGTCTGTTCTTCAAGGAATATGGTTCCTTGATTGTTGGTATTGTAGAGGATATGTTTATACATGCAACCACATAAACATATTAAAATGTAAATGAAAGATTTATTTATAACAACAATAACAACAACTGTTTCATAGATCGTGATAACAAAAGAAAATAATACACAAGGCTCGATTATTTTCTAAACAGCGTTATCTTCTGTCAGTCAGATACTCATCCCTGCGCTGGATTTGCATTAGCAAGCTTTGGGCAATTCCTACGAAAATGGCCCATCTCACCACAGTTGTAGCAAGACCCCAGTGGAAAACGAGCTTGAGCAGGATTGTTGTTAACTTGATTTGGTGCAGCTGCGGTTGGGCAAACCCTCGCTGTATGACCTATAAGTCCGCAAACTTGGCATGTGCGGCACTTCACACCAGCATGATGATGTAGGCCACATTGGTTGCACAAAGGTGCAGTTCCGTTGTAGGGTTTCCTGGCAGGGGGTTGAGCTGGTTGGTTGGGGACGGCTTGATCATTGTGAGCGACCACGGCGAAGTTCTGAGAAGCCTTTCGCTTCTTTGACTTCTTAGAGGATCCAGTCTGTTCATCCATGGTCTTTGATTCCTCGACCGGTTTCTTGTCACCTTTTCGGAAAAGCTTACGTTTCCTGATCTGAGATTCAGTCAAGGTTGCAGCTAGCTCAATGGCCTGTCTAACTGTAGTAGGGTTGCTACCAGTCACAATGTCTTGTATTGAGTCAGGGAGGCCATCAATGTACTTTTCGATTGCCTTATCCAAAGGCGTGACCATGTTTGGGCATAACAGACTTAACTCCTCATAACGGTCCGTGTAGGCTCGATGCTCACCGCTATCTTGCTTCAAATTGTCGAATTCCCTTTCCAAGGCCCTGATCTCGTGACGAGGACAAAACTCCTTCATCATGAGAGCTCTAAGTTCAGCCCATGTCTGTGCTAGAGCAACTTCTGCACCACGGTCTCTCATAACCCCGTTCCACCACGTAAGGGCCCTCTTCTGAAACACACTCGAAGAACTCGACCTTGCGATTGTCAGGACACTGCACGTGGCGGAAAGTATTCTCAATGCTCTCGAACCATTGAAGAAGCCCAGTCACTCCCTCAGAACCACTAAACTTGAGTGGTTTAGCCGAGTTGAAACTCTTGAAATTGCATGGACCATTGTTGTTGTTGTTGGCTTGGTTCCATTGAGCAAAGAGGTTTGGGAATTGAGCAGCCATTTGCTGTGCAATGATTTCTGCCAGTTCGGCAGTCGCTATCTGGTTTTCGCATCGAGGAGGCATTCTAAAAGAGGAAACATGAAAGGAAACGAGTGAGAGAATTAGACGAAAAGAATGAGATGAAACAAATCTGATGAAAGCAAGGATGGTGGTCATTTGTTCGTTACCACAAGGTAAACAAACGACACACAGTGACTGAATTAAAGTAAATGGATCAAAAATAATGTATCGCGAAGACATGCTCGCCTATAAGTGAACACTCATCCCAAGAATTCCCAGGTAAGCACAACTGGTCTCGCGTCTGATGAGATATATACGAAGTGCTTGCCTAGACAGAAAACCCAGAATACAGGCATTCACCCTTCCAGTTTGCACGTGTTCACACTATTTAGGACCCAAAACTTTGACCAGATTTTGAAAACTCAAAGGGGTTCAAAACCTTATAACAGAGGGTTCAAAACCTAGTAATTAATCAT
The DNA here is from genome assembly GCA_030545235.1 of Helianthus tuberosus. NCBI lineage: Eukaryota > Viridiplantae > Streptophyta > Magnoliopsida > Asterales > Asteraceae > Helianthus > Helianthus tuberosus. Next base: position 212,269,197 of record CM060423.1, read on the forward strand.
CCTATAACAGATGATTAGTTTTCAAAGCGGTTTTGAAATTTATGTTCTTGTTGTGGTCGTCGCCTAAGGATAGGTGACGGTATTGTTTTATGACTAAACGCAAGTAAACTCGCGTTAGGGTCCTAGAAAGGTTATAGACTAGGTCAAAGCATTACTAATAACCTAATTCCCTATAACCATTGGCTCTGATACCATCTTTTCTGTCACACCCCCGACCACGTAGGACAACCAAACGTGGCGGAAACGTCGGGGAGTGTTGTAACAGAATTAATGTTTCACAACCATGGAAATTAAAGTTTCATTTTATTCATCAAACAAGCGAGTTACATTTTCTTTAAACAAGAAATAAAGAGTACATAACATAAATTAACTAGTTCTTGTCTCGTTTTAAGTCACTAAGGCACAGGTCTGCCTAAGTATGTCTTGATAAGTCCTATGCATCATCTCCTGAAAAACACATGTGAAAATAGGTACGTCAGCATAAAAATGCCTGTGAGATACATAGGTTTTGTGAAAACAGAATTCATGACTTATGTTTGAGAAAGATGTTTAGTCATGAACCTTGTAATTTGCTTTGTCTTGTAAATCCTTTGAAAAATGATAAGATCAGATGATATGTGTAAATAAGAGAATAATGTATGGTTAAATGAATAACCATGTAAAATGGGTTTGTATAAGATAAGTTGTTTGTAAAACAATGTCTTGTGAAAAGTATGTTATTTGTATAAAATGTTATATGTCTCAAATTGAAATGGTTCAAATAACGCTACGATATGTAATACCATACAGACACTTATATATAGGAAGTACCAGCGGCGTATCCACCATGCTTGTATCATATTACACACGCATCGTTACTTAAATCACTTACTCAAACCAAACCACCAAGATGTAATGTTTAACAATTGTAGAAATGTTTATGTAAAGTCAAATGTCTATTGTCAAATGTAAATCAGGTCAACAGATACAAATGGTTCACACGGTTCAACAGTTACAGATGGTTCACATGGTTCAACAGTTACAAACGGTTCATATAATCAAATGGTTACGACGGTTCACATAGTCAAATAGTTACAACGGTTCAAAATGTAGTATAATGTGTTCATATGCTGGATGAGCATATGCAACAGAAATGCAATGTAAAACAATGTATTAAGTATGCACACAATGGACATACATAGCATGAAATGTAATGTAGAACGATGTACTAAGTACACACACAATGGGCATACATAGCATGTAATGTAAAACGATGTACTAAGTACGCACACAATGGGCATACATAGCATGTAATGTAAAACGATGTACTAAGTACGCACACAATGGGCATACATAGCATGTAATGTAAAACGATGTACTAAGTACGCGCACAATGGGCATACATAGCATGAAATGTAATGAAATCATGTACTATAATGTACTAACGAACATAGCAGGTATATGATGTGAAAGCATGGAAAGCATGGAAAGCATGAAAGTAACAAGTAGGCACATGTGTTTCACCCCAAAACAGTTTGGAAAACAATAAAAGAGGGGTCTATGTACTCACTTGAGATTGCTTAGTAGTCCTTGAGTAACAACCAAACAATGCTAGAGATCTCGGAATCAAACGGCACCTAATATAGGTAACTATGTTAATAAACCGGACCTAAATCGGAGGATTTAGATAGAATGAGGGTTCGTAAACCAAACGAGTATGGAGACTCGTGTAATATGGTTTAACAAAGCCTACATACTAAAAGAAACCTAACATAAGTGCTTACTACCCAGTACTTTAACGCGTCGTTCGCGTGAAACGCGTTCGGAACGCCTAACTAGTCCTATGACAAGTAAAATATGCCTTAACACATCTAATATTGTTACCAAATCAGTTTAGATACCAAAAGTTATGTTACATATGCTTAAAATGAGTTTTGGCGTAAAAAAGGGCATTTTGGTAATTTACCTAAGGCATATAAACTACCTATCATACAACTACTCAAACGATGTGACCGTAGGGTATAACCTCGGAAGGTTATTCCCTACCTACTATGGTCACCTAATGTGTTTGGTCGGATCCTAATGATCGACCAAATGGGTCGGGTTCGAAGGTATAAGCCATTTATGAGATCGCTTACCCTTACGACCCTAGACAACGTGGTAATCAGTAGGCATAGTCCCAAGGGACTATAACCAACATGATTACACTCACGTTGCGAAGTTCAAATGAACTTCGCATTGACCATAAACTGGTCAATGCAGAAAGTCAAACAAAGTTTGACTTTCAGAATCGAAAAGACTCGAAAAGCAATAAAAGAACGAAAGAATACTTACGAAGGGTCCCCGAATGCTAATCCCGATCCAAGTAGCTCAGGTATGAAACAAAGGTTTCAACTTAGAGCTTCTCAAATCAGAATTCTTGTGGGTTTTGCAAATGAAGGCATGGGGTATTTATAGGATTTCCCGAACCGTTAGGATCGTTTCTTGGAAAAAGTGCTTCAATCTTGGCCATACACTTGCACCCATGGTATTGTAATACCATGTGCACATCAAACCAGCCCATAGTATTGCCCAAAACCATGTGCAAAGGTGGTATAGGCCAGATTCAATGTTTCTGCACAGAAAGTTTCAAAAATGGCAGATTTGGTCCCTGTAGTGTAATAAGGCCTTTTCCGACGCGTTTAAGGCCCGTTAACCCCATTTCAAAGCTCTAAAATGAAGTTAAAGTAAAGGGAACTTAAATTGTTCTCAAAAATATCCCGGATGTCGGTTCGTTTAGCCGTACGGTTGCGTTGTTCGGCTAATTACGACGGAATGCGCATAAGCGCGAAAAACGATCCAAATGACGCGACGAATGGATTTTTCTTATGCCAAACACTAAAATAAAATGTTTTAGTGCTTACATAAATTTTTGGATGTCCGGGTGTATTCAGAATGTAAGTTATGCGCGAAAGTGCAAACTTGTGCACTTTTTGACGCTTTTAGTCCCTGAATGACCCAAAAGTTTATTTTAGCACACCGAACCCCTCAAAGCCTATTTATAAGCTAGATAAAGGATATTTAAGGTGTGTTTAACTTATGGTCATGTTCCGGAATGTCTGTTACAGTTCAGATTGGCATACTTTCGCAGTTTGTCAACTTTAGTCCCTGTAAGCGATTTAACTTGTTTTTGCCATACCAAAGCCTTTAAAACTTATTTCTAAGTTATGTAAAGGTTATTTAGGGTATGTTAAGCCTATTTCACTATTCCGGAGTGTTCGTTGCATTAAACTGGTTATATCTACGCATTAGTGCGCGTATAACCTTCCAGAAAGCGATTTAGAGCTTGAAATCGAACAAGAGTTGATATGTGCAAAAGATACACATATTTATACAAGTCCAAAGTATGAAATAAAATATCTCATTGGTTTGGTATTTGTTTGATGGTCGCAGTGACACAGGTGTCACAGCTATTCACACAAGAAACGAAAAATGAGCATTTAGTTCTAATGATATGTAATTGTATGCTCAATAAAGGCTCAAAACTCACTTTTGTGGGAATGGGTTTTTTTATGTGATCAAGTATATATAATCAAATTTTAACTAAGCTTGTCATGCCTTTTCATAATTTTCTTATGTTGGTTCTTTTTATCACGACGCTATCGGTTGTAAATTTGTAAAAATATAACCTTTTTGAGAACTTGAATTTCCCGAGTTAAACCTAGACAAGTAAAAAAAAAATGAAAATTTTTGAAAAAAAAATTGGGGTGATTAGCGGTTCCAATAGAGTTTTGTGTAAGGCTTGTGTTTAGGACTTGCAAGGTTCAAGGTTTTAGCATCCCCCCCACACTTAAATTACACATTGTCCTCAATGTGTCCCAAAAATAACTTTTTAGGTTGATTGAATGTGTAAAAAGGTGTAAAAATCAAAAATTTTGTGTTACTGGGCGCTGAACACGGCCCCGTGTTGTCCGGGCACGGCCCCGTGTTCAAGTGCCAGTAACAAAATCAAAGCAAGAGAGACAGAAGTCTGGACACGGGGGCGTGTTGGGTGAACACGGCCCGTGTCCAGTTACCTGAACTAGGTCTTTTTCTGCAGACTGTGCAGCACGGGGCCGTGTTGGGTGGACACGGCCCGTGCCGAACTTACAGTAAACGAAGAAATTTTGTCGGATGGTTCTGTTTTCCCGCATAGAGGGCTGGTTCAAGTTTCCCTTGCATCCTTTGCCATCTTAAGTGTGTTTTATTCCTGAAATTTAAAACTAACTAGAAAACAAGAAAATTAATCTAAACTAAACTAAGGATAGTTCCACGGAATGCCTCCGTGGTGCGCCACGTTTATAAGGGTCCTTGGCTAGACCCAAAGCCTGGTCACATGTTACCCAAGTGGGATGTATTGCATCCCATGCTACACCATCGGAGAGCGTCATCCAAGCTTGAGTCTATGACCTTCATGTAGTTGACCGGGTCTTCTTCCTCTACTTTCTTTCCACATTCAAATTTTAGTTCCTCATGCCCAAACTTCAATGTTAAAGTTCCGTCATTCATATCCACCACTGCTTGGGCGGTGGCTAGAAATGGCCTCCCGAGGATGAGAGGGACATCGGTGTCTTCTTCCATGTCTAGGATGACAAAGTCGGTTGGAAAGACGAAATTGTCAACCTTGACCAGCAGATTTTCAGCGACACCTTGTGGAAATTTGACGGACCTATCGGCGAGTTGTATGCTCATCTTTGTAGGGCTTGTTGTTCCTAGGCCGAGTCGCTTGAACATTGACGTGGGCATGAGGTTAATGCTAGCCCCAAGATCGGCTAAAGCATTACGGACGGGGGACTTCCCAATCGAGCAAGGAATTGTGAAGCTCCCGGGGTCGATTTTCTTTTGTGGAAGTTTGTTGAGTACTAAAGCGGAGCATTCTTCGCCTAAGTTAACTAATTGCAATGATTCAATTTTCCTTTTGTGAGTGAGGAAATCCCTCATAAATTTTGCATATTTAGGCATTTGGGTTAGGACCTCAATAAAAGGAATATTAACATGCAATTGTTTTAGTAAACTTTCGAACTTTGCGAATTGCTCATCGGTCTTTTGATGATTTAACCTACCGGGGTACGCAATTGGATGAGTCTTGGTGGGCTCTTGATTTGTTGAAGGAGCCTTTTCTGGTTGAGGTGTGGGTGAAGTAGTGCTTTGGCGTTGACTTCCTTCAACTGGTGGTAATGGCGCATCCTCGGGACCCACGGTTCGGTTTCTTAACGTGATGCAGTGTACTTGCGCCTTTGGGTTGGTTTCGGTATTACTTGATAACGCGCCTTGTGGTCTCTCGGAGAAATTTTGAGCTAGTTGATTTAATTGTTTTTCAACGTTTTGAATGCTAGCTTGTTGATTTCTAAAATTTGATTCCAATTGTTGAAATCGATCCGAGTTTTTCTTTTCGGTGTTGGAGATGAGGCGAGATATGGTATCTTCAAGCCTTTCTCTTCCACCTTGTTGTTGAGAGAAATTTTGTGGTTGTTGAAAATTAGTTCGTTGGTTTTGTTGGTTACTACTATTGCCGGGATCTCTCCAACCAAGATTTGGGTGATTACGCCATCCTTGGTTGTAGGTGCCCGTTGGAGGACCCGACGGCCTAGGTCTATTATCAATGTAGTTTACCGTTTCTGCTTGTTCATCTAACTCTTTCATACAACTCCAATTTTCATGTGACCCACCACACCCTTCACAAGCCATAACCGAGGCCGTTTTTGTCATTTCTAGCTTTTTAATTTTCGAAGAGAGGGCCTCGATTTGGGCTTGTAAAGAGGTGCTTTCATCAACCTTATGGGCGCCCGGGGCAATAGATTTATTACCTCGGGGAGTGTGCCATTGAAAATTGGTTTGAGCAATTTTCTCAATTTGATTATATATTTCATTTGGGCGACGATTACCTAAAAGTCCCCCGTAGCTTGAATCAAGTGTTTGTCTTGTGTGTGGCAACAACCCATTGTAGAAAGTGGATACTTGTTGCCACACTGCTAGACCGTGATGAGGACACTTTCTTAGAAACTCCTTGAACCTTTCCCAAGTTTCATATAAGGATTCCCCATCCTCTTGTGAGTATGTATTAATTTCAGTCATTAATTTAGCCGTTTTAGCAGGAGGGAAATACTTATATAGAAACTTTTGGGCAAGTTCATCCCAGGTGTTTACCGAGCCAACTGGGAGGGTGTTAAGCCAAGCCTTAGCTCGGTCTTTTAGTGAAAATGGAAACATCCTAAGGCGAATGGCGTCGTTTGATGCTCCATTGATCCGAAAAGTATCACATATTTCCAAGAAATTAGTAATATGTAGATGGGGATCCTCGTCCGCAAGCCCATGAAAGGTTGCGGAGTTTTGGAGCATTTGTATCAAATGTGGCCGAAGTTCGAAGTTGTTGGCTTCGACATTCGGTGCATTGATAGCGGCGCCGAGATTGCCTACGGTGGGCCGTAGGTAATCCATGAGGGTACGTTGGTCCGCTATTGGAAGTGGGTCCCCTGAAACTTTCTCTTGATTTTTAGCTTTAAGTCTTTTTCTGAGAAAGCGTTCGGGTTCTTCTAGAGGGTCTTTTATGTCTCTACTAGAACTGGAGCTCATGCACTGCGTAGGAGGTTCAAATGTGACGCCTGGGTTCCAAGTCCTGCAATAAAAACATAAAAGAACGTTGGTCAGAATGTTCACCACGGCCCCGTGCTCGGTGAACACGGCCCGTGGTTAGAGATACAGTGATTGTTTTCTGGATCCCTGTTACTGGGAGTTGGGCACGGCCCCGTGTTGCACCGACACGGCCCCGTGTTCAGCTCTCTGTAACTCAGAAAATAAAAACTGCCAGTGATGATGCTGGGCACGGCCCGTGTCCGACCAGGCACGGCCCGTGCTGAGCTCTGCAGAAACAGAAAATTTAAGAAAAAATCTAAAAAAAATGAAAAATAAGAAAAACGATTAGGCCGTTGATTCCTAACTTTCTTAAAATCCTTGTGTCCCCGGCAACGGCGCCAAAAACTTGATGCGTGTGAAGTGTTATATATATTAGGTGTATATTTTAAGCCCCTTTAACACTTATTTTTAGCCAAGTTTTAAATTTATAAAACACGATATTTTACTAACACTAAATACACATATGGGCAAGTGCACCCATCGTGAGCGTAGTATAGTGTTGGCAAGATACCGAGGTCGTCCAAGGACACAAGAGCTTTTAATACCGGTTTCTCCTCAACGTCTAATCAAAATAAAAAGTTTAGAAAAATGTTTTTAACTAAGAAAAATAAAAACTAACTAAATGCTGAAAAATAAAATAAAAAGAAAAACAGATAGACAAGATGAATCACTTGGTTCCGACTCGTATCTAGTGTAACCTTTGATTATTTCCGCACTTTTGCACATATTTAAGAGATTATCTTAGTTATTGTAGTAGGCCCCTCTTTTGAAGGTGACGTTACCCTCACCCTAGTAGTTTGAGTCAGCAAGGATACAATCCTAAAAGGGTGGATTATTGGAAGATAATTAATTAAGTTATTAATGCAAATTATGGTAGGCCCCTCTTTTGGAGGTGACGTTACCCTCGACTAAGTAGTCTGAGTCAGCAGGGATACAGTCCTAAATAGCCGGGTTATAGTATTAATAGTAGTTAACTTATGAGGGGATCAAAGAGTTTGGACCCCCGCCATCCAATACCGTTAAGTATTGAAGGAGGTCCTACTAAATTTGACCCAGGTCCATTGCAGGACCTCTAAACGCTGAACAATGGCAAGATACCTCCATATAGACCGTGGAGATATGAATGGTGAAAATCTTTTATTTTATATAGACGGTAAAATAATGCCAAGACACCACGGACAAACGATAAGGAAAGATCACCTTCAACATAAGCAACTAGTTATTAAAGTCATTAATACAAAACCAAGTAAAAAGTGCAAAAGATTAGAAATAAAAAGTATTACACTAGACACTTTGTCTTCACCAAGTGATGTAAGAGACTTAGGCAAACATGGCCTTGATTGTCAAGAACTCTTACGATCAATCTTGGATCCCGAGACGACTCACACACTCTACGATGGACAATGGATGATGGTGGTGGATGATGGTGTTATGGTGGTGGTGGGTGGTGGGTGAAGTGTGAGAGAGGTGGTGTGCCAAGGGATGGTTTGAGCTTGAGCCAAGCACTTCTATTTATAGGCTGAACAGAAGCTCGGGCACGGCCCCGTGTCCAGTGGGCACGGCCCCGTGTCCACAACCTTCTCTTTCTTCATTTAATGCTGTTTTGTCTTTTTAGTTGACCACGCCCCCGTTTCCGCTGAGCACGACCCCGTGGTGCAGAAGAATCTTTGTACTATGCAGATTTGCTGGATTGTGCGAATCTTATAGTTGACCACGGCCCCGTGTCCGCTGAGCACGACCCCGTGGTGGGCAATAGAAGCTTCTACCACTTTGTCTTTTCTGCTGACACTTGGGCACGCCCCCGTGCTGGCTGAGCACGGGGCGTGTTCAGGCTTCTGATCTCTTGTTTTGCTTGGGAAGATGCTGTCGTGGGGTCGGGCATGCCACGTCTTGTTCCTTTTCTTGTATTTATGTTAGATTTTGATGTCTTTTTGCTTCTTTTGTTAATTTGAGCTCATTTTATCCTGAAAATACAAAAGGAAGACAAAAGCACACTTTTTCCAACATTAGTACTCAAAAAGGGTTAGTTTTATGCCTCATTTGATGAAATTTATATGTTGCATTTTTAACACATCAATGGGTAAATTAAATTTAAGCTTAAAATGTGTTATATAAAAATATGAAGTTAAAAGATAAGCATATATGAAAACTTAGAAGTTAAAAAAGTGTAAAATGATTCTTTATTCCATTGTTTTAATAAATTGGGTATATTTGATATTCTAACTATTTTGTAAGAGCGTATATGATATTTTTAGTTTTTATGAGGGCATATATGATATATTTTGTTTTTGTTGGGTATAAATGAAAATTTTCAAGTTTGTAAGGGTCATCATCATCATACTCAGTAAATCCTACTGATAGCAAAGCTAAGATAGGGTCTGAGGAGGGTAAGATGTAGACATCTTTACCTCTGGCCCGTAGGAATAGAGAAGCTGCTTCCCGTGAGACCCCGGCTCGATGATAGTTTTGCAGGAAACCTTGGACATAAGGCACATAACACTCGGCAATTAAGACAAAGGTCAATTAGTGCATGTACTCCCTTGTCTTTCGGTTATCAACGCTACCACATGATGCATGATTAACCATCCCCCTCTTTTAACATTGTTTTCACAAAATTAGTAAAATAACGTTAAAATTAGTGCACTTTCACTTTTGCCACCGAGCGTCCACACATATATACATTATATGCGCATACCGCACGCGGGGCGTATGTAAGGGTATATATGAATTTCCTTGATTTAATAACGGGAAACATGGGAAAAGTCCCCAACTCACGAATTTTAAGCCAATGTTTTAATAGAAAGACTTTTGTGAGACAAATTAGAAAGTAAGTTCGTTTTATATAGTATTTGCCCTTAATTAACTATTAAAAATATAAGATGACTCACATAGATAACACGCATAATTTTTGTGTTTTATTTTCTAAGATATTGGATTCTAATAATCTTAACTTTCATTTGTTGTCCGACAATAATCCCAACTCAATAATTCCCCGTGATAGTCCCAACTTGCAAACTTTTTTCCTCCACCGAGCCATTTCTAACTAGGGTCTAGCCCAGTTAGTTTTTTACCGACGTGATCACCTAAGTGGCACATCCAACTAGTTATTTGCTGACGTAGAAGCTTATGTGGCACCATCACCGTCACAACCATGGTTTGCCACCACCACCATCACAAGAGACATAAGCAACGACTTACAACTTGTTCCAACGACCTGCAACTTGTTCCGACAACTCATGTGACCTGCAACTTCCCTCTCTACCCTTGAAACCACTGAACGAGACCACCACTAGTCATCTTCGCCCTCCTGGGACCTTCTCCATCGCTAAAAAGTTTAAAATTTCCACGTCGCCACCTCTCACATTTTTCCGGTAAAGTCTCTGCCACAACCTTGTCAAATTACGTAGACGATGGATGTCGCAACCCCCGATCCCTTGCCCTGAGGGGTGGGCGGCCGCGAGCAGCACACAGAGCTGGTGGTATCGGTGTTTATTAATTTGGCAGTGGAAATTAAACATCAGGACCGTTGTTAGGAAATAGTTTATCAGAGTTAAAACATCACACTTTTATAAATAATAAATACATGGGAAAACCCAAGTTTCCATTATAATATGTTTATAGGGATAAACCCTAATTTATTGAAATAAAACTTCTTTTTATTTAGGTAACTTTTATAGCTACTTTTCCAAGCCTTCGGTGCTCTCCAGCTGGCTTCTATTAGCTTCACATTAAGTTACCTGAAATGCGTTTTAAAAAGTTTTATCAGCAAGAAATACTGGCGAGTGCATCTCAGTTTAATCAAAACAAATTTTTATATCTTTACAGTATTGAGAGCGATTCCAATGTTTATATCTACCCAATTACCACCCATGGTACTGTCAATCCTGACTTGTGGTCATGCTACTATTCACAGTATAGTAACAAGAATGTATACAAAACCCCAACATACCGACAGTAATTGTAGAATACATAGACTCAATCACTGTTAATCATATCTTAAAATATTTTAGGTTTTGGTAAAACATTTTGACTCACAAAAAGATTTACAAAAGGAGAATGTACTCACTTTGTTGTTTTAGATAATACTACTGCTTTCTGGTGACTTCCTGGTTATAATCTATTAAATTTAAACAATGCACACGTGTTAGTAAGATAACCCAATTTACATTAGCCATACCCCCGAGACAGAACTCCAACGACTGAGTCAGGCAGAGCCTCGACATGCGTTACGGAACCCTGGATCAATCGGGTAGAGTAACTAATACGTAACCGGGGTTTATAATACTTACAACGAGGCAGAGCTTCGCTTTTTAGGGGTATTATATCGAGCAACACTATTGCTATTATAGGGGCTTTGAGAGAGAAAAGAATTGAACGCGAATGAATGAGGCAGAGGCCTCCTTATATAGGTCTGATCGGGGTTCTCTCGCGCCCCGTTAGAGTTACAAGGCTAGGCCTTCGTGGCCCGCGAGGCCACTAGGGTAGGCCCTAGCTTGGTTGACTCACATTGTAGATCTCACACGAGGGGGGACACGTGGCGCAATGTGGTGCCGCCTGGTGCCACTTTGTCGCGGCCCGCGACAGTCTTAGCTTGACTGGGTCGCGCCCCGCGAGTGGCCGTAAATATTTGTTTTATTTGATTTTTATAAATATAAAGGTATATTAGGGCTATTTTTCGTATACGGGGTATATTATAGGCATTTTAGGTCATGTTAAAGGTTTTAGGAGGGCTGTTATATCCTCCCCACCTTGTTTTAGATCTCGTCCTCGAGGTCTACTGGAACAGGTGTGGATATTTCCTTTGCATCTATGATTCAAGCTCCCAAGTGTATTCTGATCCCCTCTTGGAATCCCAATTTACTTTGACTAGAACTAATCTTTTGTGTTTGAGATTCTTGATCTTTCTGTCTTCAATCTGCAGGGGTTTCTCTACAAACTTAAGTTTTTCATTTACCTCTATGTCCTTAAGAGATACCATTAATGATTCATCTGCTAAGCATTTCTTGTGATTACATACATGAAATAAATCATGTATTCCTGCCATTTCCTCTGGCAGTTGTAGCTGGTAAGCTACTGGTCCTATTCTTCTAATAAACTCAAAAGGTCGAACATACCTGGGGCTTAGCTTTCCCCCTTTTATGAATCTGACCACTCCTTTCCATGGAGAAACTTTTAATAATACTTTATCTCTTACTTGAAATTCCAATGGTTTTCGTCTATTATCAGCATAACTCTTTTGACGATCTCGTGCTGCTTTTAGTCTTTCCTTGACTTGAATAATCTTGTTCGTCATTTCTTGTACTATCTCTGGTCTAGACAGTTGCTTTTCTCCAATCTCTGCCCAGCAGACTGGAGTTCGGCACTTTTGTCCATAAAGTGCTTCAAATGGTGCAGCATTGATACTGGTATGATAGCTATTATTGTAGGAAAATTCTATTAATGGTAGATGATCGTCCCAATTTCCTTCGAAATCAATTACACAAGCTCTAAGCATATCCTCCATTGTCTGAATTGTCCTTTCGCTTTGTCCGTCCGTTTGAGGATGATAAGTTGTGCTTAGATTTAACTTGGTTCCCATTGCTTTCTGGAAACTAGTCCAAACTGAGAAGTAAAACGGCTATCTCTATCAGAAACAATAGATAAATGAATTCCATATAATGAAACTATTTCATTTACATATAGCATGGCTAATTGTTCTATACTGAAAGTTTCCTTCATAGGTAAGAAATGAGCAGACTTGGTTAATCTGTCTACAATCACCCAGATTGTATCATTACCTTTTCGTGTCTTGGGTAATTTAGTAACAAAGTCCATTGTTATCAATTCCCATTTCCATATAGGCATTTCTAGTTGCTGCAATAAACCTGAGGGTTTTTGATGTTCAGCTTTAACCTGTGAACAGGTTAGACACTTGGCAACATAGGTTGCTATATCTTTTTTCATTCCTATCCACAAGAAATACTTTCTTAAGTCTTGATACATCTTGTTATTACCAGGATGTATCGTATACTTAGACTTACGGGCTTCTTCTAAAATTCGGTGGCGTAAGTTTCCTTGTTTGGGTATCCATGTCGTCCTTTATTACTTTTTCCTGCATTTCCCTAATTTGCTCATTTAAATCTATCTATAGATTTAGTTTAAGAGAACATACTCGTCTTGGCTTTTCATGATACTTTTGACTTAAAGCATCAGCTACAACATTAGCCTTTCCTGCATGGTATTGGATATCACAATCATAATCACTGAGAATCTCCATCCAGCGTCTCTGTCTCATATTTAACTCTTTTTGCCCAAAAAATATCTTAGACTCTTATGATCGGTGAAAACAATAAATTTGCTACCATAAAGATAATATCTCCAAATTTTAAGGGCAAAAATTATGGCTCCTAATTCTAGATCATGGGTTGTATAATTCTCTTCATGATTCTTAAGTTGTCTAGAGGCATAGGCTATAACTTTTTGACGTTGCATCAACACACATCCATAACCTAACTTAGAAGCGTCACAATAGACTACCAAGTCTTTAGTTCCTTCTGGTAACGCGAGTATGGGTGCGTTGGTTAACTTTTGCTTAAGAATCCTAAAAGCTTCTTCCTGTTTTGGTCCCTATTCAAAATTAACTGATTTGCAGGTCAGTTTCGTTAAGGGAATGGCTATTCTAGAAAAATCTTGAATAAAACGTCTATAATAACCTGCTAGTCCAAGAAAACTTCTCACCCCCGTCGGTGATTCAGGGACTTTCCATTTTGTAATCGCCTCTATTTTTGTGGGATCCACATGAATTCCTTCATGATTAACCAGGTGTCCAAGGAATTGCACTTCCTTTAACCAAAATTCGCATTTTGAAAATTTAGCATAAAGCTTTTCGTTTCTCAGCAAATTCAGAAGTATAAACAAATGCTTTGCATGATCTTCTTTACTCTTAGAGTAAATAAGAATATCATCTATAAAGACAATTATGAATTTATCTAGATATGGTTTACATATTCTGTTCATCATGTCCATAAATGCGACCGGTGCATTGGTTAAACCAAATGGCATGACTGTAAATTCATAACGGTCGTATCTTGTTCTGAAAGCAGTTTTAGGAATGTCCTTTTCCTGTACTTTCAATTGATGATATCCTGAGCGTAAATCGATCTTAAAAAAGAATTGAGCTCCTTGAAGTTGATCAAACAGATCATCGATTCTCGGTAGTAGGTACCGATTTTTAATCGTAACCTTGTTCAATTCTCGGTAATCAATGCACATACGCATTGATCCATCCTTCTTCTTGACAAACAAGATTGGTGCTCCCCATGGTGATGAACTAGGCTGTATGAAACCTTTCTCCAGAAGTTCGTCCAATTGTTTCTTCAGTTCTTGCATCTCTGCTGGTGCTAAACGGTAGGATGCCTTGGCCATCGGTGCTGTCCCTGGTATTAGGTGAATTCTGAATTCAACCTCTCTATCTGGCGGTAATTCAGGTAACTCTTCTGAAAAAACATCTGAGAATTGAGATACTACGGGAATATCTTTCAATTCTTTTCCTTTAGTGTTAATGATTATGGAAATCATATACACTAGTGAACCTTTCCTTGCGTAGCTTGCTGTTTTCATCACAGAGATGAATTTTGTGGGACTGATTGGCTTATCTCCTTTAATTGTGATCTTTTCACCCTTTGGTGAACTTACTTGTACTGACTTTTGATCACATAGAATGCTAGCATGGTTGTCTACTAACCAATTCATTCCTAATACAATATCAAATCCAACCAGATTCATTGGGTAAAGGTTAGCAATATAATTATGGTTTAAAAATTTCTATTCTTGCTCCATGCAAGATTTCAGTAATCTTAATGGATTCTCCATTTGCCGTTTCTACTAAACATTCTTGTTGAAGTTTAGTTAATGGTTAATTGAGAAGTTTGCAGAACGAAGTATTAATAAAACTTTGGTTTGCACCAGAGTCAAATAATACTTTAGCAAAAATATCATTAACTAAGAACGTACCGGCAATCACATCCGGAATCATCTTGGCTTCTTCAGTTGTCAGAACAAATGCTCTGGCATTCTTAGTAGTTTTGCTGTTTGTTGCTAGAGCTAGTTTCGGACAGTTCGGTTTGATATGCCCAGTCTCTCCACAGTTGAAGCATAGCTTATTACTGGGTTTCTTCCTGCAGTCTTCTTCCTTGTGTCCCGACATTTTGCAGAAGTTGCAGTATATTGAACATCTTCCTGAATGCTTCTTTTTGCAGTGCTTACAGTAAGGTGTAGAAGTAGAACCTGTACTTTTCCCACGGTTGGAATTACCGTAACGAAATTCCTGGGTAAGCTTTTGGGCTAGGTTCTTGTCACACCCCAATATTTTATCCACAAAACGGTGGGTCCGGTGGGGAGTATCGTGACGTAGTTGATATCATCATAGTCAATTATACACAGTGTCGCAACCCCCGTCCCCTTACAAACCCGAGAATGAGCGGCCGCGGCCAGTTTCGGTGGTATCTGTGTTTCATCATTTTGGCAGCGGAATTTACATCAGGACCGTAGTTAGGAAATATTTTATCAGAGTAAAATACCAAGCTTTTATAATATTAAACACATGGGTAAACCCCAAGTTTCAAGTACACACATTTTCATAGGGATAAACCATATTTTATTTAAATAAAACATTTCTTTATTTTAGGTAACTTTATAGCCACTTTTCCAAGCCTTCAGTGCTGTCCAGCTGGCTTCTATTTGGCTTTCACATTTTGTTACCTGAAACACGTTTAAAAACATTTTGTCAGTGGGAAATACTGGTGAGTGAATCCCAGTTTAATCAAGATAAGTAAAAACCGTTGTACAGTATTGAGGGCGATCTCGCAATTACATTTGTTTCCATCTACTTTAATTACCACCCACGGTACTGTCAACCCGACTTGTGGTCATGTTACTACCCACAATGTAGTAACAAATTTTGTATACAAAACCCCAACATACCGACGATAATTGTAGAATACAAATACTCAATCACTGTTTAATATAATTATAAATTAATTGAGGTTTTGTAAAAACAGTTTGCAAAAAGGAGGATTACTCACATTGCTGTCTTAGGGTTTTCTTTAAGGATTTCCTGGTGATTATCTATAAATTACACAAATGCACACGCGTTAGTATAATAACCCACTATTTACATTAGTAATACCCTCCCCGAGACGGCATTCCAACGACTACGTCGGGCAGAACCACGACAGCCGTTACGGAACCCTAGATCAATCGGGCAGTGTACCTAATACGTAACCGGGGTTATGATACTTACAACGAGGCAGAACTTCGTTATTTAGGGGGGTATTATGATCGAGTATAGCTTATACTATGTGAGAATTCGAGAGAAAGAAAGTGTGTGAGCGATTTGGGACTGAAGCCGAAGGCCTCTATTTATAGGGCCTGATTTTGGTTTTGTCGCACCCCGCGAAGGGCCAAGGGCTATGCGGCCTGCGAGGGCAGCTAGAGTAGGCCCTAGCAGATCCGACTCAACCCTAGCTTCAACACGCCTTGTGCCACATGGCGGCACCGGGCTTCGTCGTTTGACCGCTCGCTCGCGCCCCGCGTAGGCCAAGGGGGTGTCTTACACGGCCCGCCAGAGACCATTTATTTTTGTTTTTATTTTATTTTTGATTATATATGGTATTTTGGGCTCGGTTTTCACATAAAGGGTATGTTTTAAGACATATTGGGTACTCTAAATATATTAGGGGTGTCGAAAAATATTTTGGAGGGTTGTTATATCCTCCCCACCTTGTTTTAGAACTCGTCCTCGAGGTCTACTAGAATAAGTGTGGATATTTCCTTTGCATTTCTGATTCAAGCTCCCATGTGTATTATGGTCCTCTCTTGGAGTCCCATTTTACTTTGACTAGAACTAATCTCTTGTGTTTGAGATTCTTGACTTTCCTGTCTTCAATTTGTAGGGGTCTTTCCACAAATTTAAGCTTTTCATTTACCTCTATATCCTTAAGAGGCACTATCAGTGATTCATCAGCTAAGCATTTCTTGAGATTAAATACATGAAATACATCATGTATTCCTGCCATTTCCTCTAGCAGTTGTAGCTGATAGGCTACAGGTCCTATTCTTTTAATAATCTCAAAAGGTCCAACATACCTGGGGATTAGCTTTCCCACTTTTGATGAATCTGACTACTCATTTCCAAGGAGAGACTTTTAATAACACTTTGTCATCTACCTGAAATTCCAATGGTTTTCGTCTGTTATCAGCATAACTCTTTTGTCGATCACGTGCTGCTTTCAATCGTTCCTTGACTTGAATGATCTTGTCGGTTGTTTCTTGCACTATTTCGGGTCCAGATAATTGCTTTTCTCCAATTTCTACCCAACAGACTGGGGTTCGGCACTTTCGTCCGTAAAGTGCTTCGAAGGGTGCAGCATTGATACTTATGTGGTAGCTGTTATTATAAGAAAACTCTATTAATGGTAAGTGATCGTCCCAATTACCTCCGAAATCAATTACACAAGCTCTAAGCATGTCTTCCATTGTCTGAATTGTCATTTTGCTTGGTCCGTCCGTTTGAGGATGATAAGCTGTGCTTAGATTTAGCTTGGTTCCCATTGCTTTTTGGAAACTTGTCCAAAAATGAGAGGTAAAACGACTATCTCTATCAGAAACAATTGATAAAGGGATTCCATGCAATGAAACTATTTCATTTACATACAATTTAGCTAACTGTTCCATACTGAAAGTTTCCTTCATTGGTAGAAAATGAGCTGACTTAGTTAGCCTGTCTACAATCACCCAGATTGTATCATTACCTTTCCTCATTTTGGGTAATTTGGTAACAAAATCCATTGTTATCAATTCCCACTTCCACACTGGCATTTCTAATTGTTGTAATAACCCTGAGGGTTTCTAATGTTCAGCTTTAACTTGTAAACAAGTTAGACACTTAGAAACATAAGCTTCTATATCCTTTTTCATTTCTATCGACCAGAAGTTCTTTCTTAAATCCTGGTACATCTTATCACTTCCAGGATGCATCGTATACTTAGACTTATGGGCTTCCTCTAATATACGGTGGCGTAGGTTTCCTAATTTAGGTATCCACATTCTTTTCTTATGGAATCTCCAAATTCCATCTGTTCCTTGATCTAGTTCTTTAATCATTCCTTTCAATTTTTCAGTATCATCCTTGATTACTGATTCTTGTGCCTTTCTAATTTGTTCATTTAAATCTACTTATAGATTTAATTTAAGTGAACGTTCATGATACTTTCGACTTAAAGCATCGGCTACTACATTAGCTTTTCCTGCATGATATTGGATTTTGCAATCATAACCACTAAGTATTTCCATCCAGCGTCTTTGTCTCATATTCAATTCCTTTTGCCCGAAAACATACCTTAAACTCTTATGATCTGTAAAAATGGTAAACTTACTACCGTAAAAGGTAATGTCTCCAAATTTTCAGGGCTAAAATTATGGCTCCTAATTCTAGATCATGGGTTGAATAATTATCTTCATGAATCTTAACTTGTCTAGAGGCGTATGCTATAACCTTTTGGCGTTGCATTAACACACATCCATAACCTAACTTAGAAGCGTCACAATAGACTACAAAGTCTTCAGTTCCTTCTGGTAACGCTAGTATGGGTGCGTTGGTCAATCTTTGCTTAAGAATTCTAAAGGCTTCTTCTTGTTTTGGTCCCCATTCAAACTTAATGGATTTACAGGTTAACTTAGTTAAGGGAATGGCTATTCTAGAAAAATCTCGAATAAATCTTCTATAATAACCGGCCAATCCTAAGAAACTTCTAACCTCGGTTGGTGACTCAGGGGTTTTCCATTTGGTAATTGCCTCGATCTTGGTAGGGTCCACATGAATTCCTTCATGATTAACTAAATGTCCAAGAAACTGTACCTGTTCTAACCAAAATTCACACTTCAAACTGTACCTGTTCTACATAATGGCCATACCTTGTTCTAAAGGTGGTCTTAGGAATGTTCTCTTCCTGTACCTTCAATTGATGATATCCTGAACGTAAATCGATTTTGGAGAAAAATCGAGCTCCTTGCAATTGATTGAACAGATCATCGATTCTTGGTAATGGATACCGATTCTTAATCATGACCTTGTTCAATTCACGGTAATCAATGCACATACGCATCGATCCGTCTTTCTTTTTAACGAATAAAATCGGTGCTCCCCATGGCGATAAACTTGGCTGTATAAATCCCTTCTCTAATATTTCGTCTAATTGTTTCTTCAGTTCCTGCATTTCTACGGGTGCCAAACGGTAAGGTGCTTTGGCAATCGGTGTTGTCCCTGGTAGCAGGTGGATTCTAAATGCAACTTCCCTGTCTAGAGGTAGTCCGGGTAATTCTTCTGGAAATACATCTGGAAACTGAGTCACTACTGGAATATCTTTTAGTTCTTTTCCCTTAGTGTTAGTGATTATGGAAATCAAATACACTAATGACCCCTTTCTTACATAACTTGTTGTTTTCATCACAAAGATGAATTTTGTGAATCTAGACGGTTTATCTCCATTAATTGTGATCTTTTCACCCTTTGGTGAATTTACTTGGATTGACTTTTTGATCACATAAAATACTGGCTTTATTGGTTATTAACCAATCCATTCCTAATACAATATCAAATCCTGCCAGATTCATTGGGTAAAGGTTTGCAATAAACTTTTGGTTTAAAAATTCTATTCTTGCTCCATGTAAGATCTCAGAAATCCTAACGGTTTCCCCATTTGCTGTCTCTACTAGACA
Source organism: Helianthus tuberosus (assembly GCA_030545235.1). Lineage (NCBI taxonomy): Eukaryota > Viridiplantae > Streptophyta > Magnoliopsida > Asterales > Asteraceae > Helianthus > Helianthus tuberosus. The sequence goes on from CM060423.1 coordinate 212,288,583, forward strand.
TTCTTGTGGGAGTTTAGTTAATGGTTGATTGAGAAGTTTGCAAAATGAAGTATTAATAAAACTTTGGTTCGCACCAGAGTCAAATAATACTTTAGCAAAAACATCATTAACTAAAAACGTACCGGCTATCACGTCCGGAATCATCTTGGCTTCTTCTGCGGTCAGAACAAATGCTCTAGCATTTTTAGTATTCTTGGTGTTTGTAGCTGGGGCTAGTTTCGGACAGTTCGGCTTGATGTGACCTCTTTCTCCACAGTTGAAGCACATTCCATTATTCGGTTTCTTCCTGCAGTCTTCTTCCTTGTGTCCCGGTATCTTGCAGAAATTACATTAGGTGGAGCATTTTCCCGAATGATTTTTCTTGTAGGCTTTACAGTAGGGTGCAGAGGTAGAACCTACATTTTTCCCATGGTTGGAATTACCGTAGCGAAATTCCTGGGTAAGCCTTTGAGCTAGGTTTCTCCTCTGGTCTTCTTCTCGTGTACGCACTAATTCATCAGTCAAGGTGTTTGCTAATTCTACAGCTTCTTCTGTAGTTTGAGGTCTAGCTGCCTTGACTACATGCCTTATCTCACTGATTAATCCCCAGATGTAACAGGAGATTAACACTGGTTCTGGTGATGCAAGGGTTGGCACTATTCTAGCATATTCAAAGAATAACGTAGTGTAACCCTTACTATCCACTCCAGTCATTCTAAGGCTTAAGAACTTATTTGCTATCTGTTCTTTTTCATTGTGAGGGCAGAATTTCCTTTCCACCATGTTCTTAAATTCCTCTCATTCCATATTATAAACCCTATCACTTCCCATGGATTGGAGAATAGTGTTCCACCATTCTAGTGCTGAGTTCTTAAACAGATTGGAAGCAAACATTATCTTATCCTCCTCCGCACACTTGCTTATTTTTAAGACTGCCTCAGTCTTTTCTATCCAGCGTAAGGCTGCAATGGCCCCTTCATTGCCCAAGAATTCTATTGGTTTACAAGACCAGAATTCCTTGTAAGAACAACCATAAGACATGGTTCTTCTTCTTTTGGGAATGGGCGTTTGAAGTATGGGTCCATTGTTTACCATGTGTTCAGGTTCAGTGGGTCGTTTACTGATATGGTTACTTTTGTTTTCCGCTTCCTTAACTATTTTAATAATATATGGCATTGCGTTTATAATCCCTTGTGCCACTATGTGTTGGATGGCACTATTATCCACTTGATTTCCATTATTATTGTTGTTCGGGGTTATCGTTATTCTGGTTATTGTGACTCTGGTTTTCCTGGTTCACTTCATTATCCATCTGAATTTTAAACATTTACCACTGTCACACCCCAACCGATGGCGGAATCATCGGGGCGCAGCACTGAGCGAAACAGATTGTCCAGAAGTTTCCATAACAACTATCATTACTATTCAATTTAAATAATACGTCCCATACCGTATCTCAAATAGTCAAACAATTATTACAGACAAACATCAAGACAAATATTCTGTTCCGACAACTCAGATTTAAACATAACTAATTTATTTGTTGGTTTCTAGGACTCCTGTTCCTAGCTTCGATTTCATCACGGGAAAGAGAGCAAACAAGCAACCCAAGCACCTGTCACATACGTTAAAATAAAGTCAATACATAAAATGTAAAGGTGAGCATACAAGTTTGATAATAGCATATAGGGTTCGAATTCGTTTACGCATAACCAGCACGTACACATAGTGAAATGAAGCACGTTAGTTATCGACATAGATCCATCGATGCCAATGACTGCGGGTTGACTGCCCGGGGCAGTTCGCAATACATGATTACTGTAACGACTCTCATCAAAAGTCATAATTACTAAAGTAATTTGACCAATAGGAAACCCTAATTGAGACACCCAAGTGATTCTGTACAAACCCTAAAATTTTCATAATTTTCAGAATCAGGATTAGGGCCCCTAAAACTCAGGGGGGGTTAAACCCTATTGACGATTATCCACTTAAAACGTAGGCAGAAAGGAATTTTCAGAAATCGTCGACTCAGCTGAGCTAGTCCCACACGTGGCAACCCTATGCATGAAAATAGTTCTTACGCGGGCCGCCTCAAGTTAGCTTAATTCTCACGCGGGCCGCCTAAGGGACAAAATTCACCTATAAATACAGGAGTTTGGGACTTGAATTCTGGCTTCAGAACGACGCTCAAATTCACTTTGTGCGCCGAGTTATGCTCTGTTTACTCTCAAAAACACTAATTAGTAGGGGGGTGCTGCTACGATACAGGGTATTAACTTAATCGCTATTACGATTCATTTTCCGACCGATCAATATATCCAATGGATGTTTAAGTGCCGCCCACACTAGGGTTATACTTTATCATTCGTCATTAATTTGACGGATCATCGTTAATTCGATGGATGAAGTATTATACTTTGTCGTTCGTCATTAATTTGACGGATCATCGTTAATTCGATGGATGAAGTATTGCACTTTGTCGTTCATTGTGAGAATTTGATCTCGTGAGTTATCGTAATTATTGTATTAAGTTACCTACCTAGTTCGTATACACTAGGTTACAAGGCAAAATCAATAGGCTAAGCCCTGCCTGTATAAATCTGCAATATATCAAGGCTTATCTGTAGACTAAATTATGTCCGTATGAATCTGCATGATTATCTGTGAGTCATTCTCTCTTTTTATCAAATTACTTTACAAAACCCTATTTATTTCAAAGTTATAATTACAGGGATTAAGTTTATGTAATCACCATATTACAGCCGGTATGTGGGGTTTTGTATACATTACTTGATAATCTTCACCATTGGGGCAGCCAATGGGTGATATGACCATAGTCACAGACACCATTGGACGGAAGGGCCAATGGGTCAAGTGACAAAGTACTGTGGGTAATTGGTTTGATATCAGAAACATTGTAATCTTCCTTAATACTGTAAATTATAACAAATGTGTCATTTTAGTAAATAGAATGATTCACTCAGTATTTCCCGCTGACAAAACCTTTTTAAAACGCGTTTCAGGTAATTACAGTAGATTGGAATAAGAGATGGATACGGCACTGAAAGGCATCAAGAAGTGGCTTATTTTATTAATTAAATCAAATTAAGAAATATTGTTTTATATAATCAAATTTATCTTTATTTAAGCTACCATTGTAAAACATGGGTTTATCCCATCTATTTAATAAATAAAATCCGGTGTTTCTAAACTCTGATATTTTTCCTAACTCACGGTTCTGATGAAATTTCCGCTGCAACGTTTTCAAAATTAAATCACCGGTACCACGGGCTGTTCGCGACTTCCGATTCCGTCCAGGGTGGGTCGGGGGTCGTGACAATTACCACCGTAATCCATGCAAGTAAAAGATCCTTAACAACCCCCGTGTGAACGGGTGCTGAGTCCAAACTATCGTACTATCGTTGCTAAGGTAGGTAGACAGCATTCCATGTGTAAACATAACAAACAAGCATTCATAAGCCACGTATAACATGCATTAACGGTTAGCGTTCAAATAGCTTGAGTAGTGTGATAGTTGTAGTTTGAATATTCGTAACGTATGTAACACCCAAAAGTGCTGAAAGCAAAAAGGGATCGAGTATACTCACAGCGATTAATGGATTGAAGGGAGCGCTTTGCGAGTACGGTTAGCCTGAATAGATTGAAGGGACAAATTGAAAATGCATAACCACGATTACATGATAAATCATCTCATTAATATCTTGATACCCACGATCCAACGGTTACATTCTGAGCCAATAACTCATATCACATGATCTAACGGTTATAAAGACATTTAATGAGCTCTTAACCACCATTACATGCCACGTTCTAAAATCCCCTCAACTCCATACACCCACAATACACTGCTGAAATACTTCTATATAACACACACTTAGCAGAAATTCAAAAATCACTCACCTTCTTCAAAAAAAATAAAAAATAAACTTCAACCCTGAAAATCCCCTGTTTCTCACTTACAATTCAAAAATCCCTAAATTTCAAACCCTAACTCACAAAGATAAAAAATGGCAGAAGTAAACCTCAACATCCCAATTGCTCAACATGAAGTACCTTTTGTTGAAGAAGCAGAATTTCTACCAATGAAGGAAAACAATCTGTTGATGAATACAGAGCATTCAAAATATGATGAAAGATGTCAACTTCTGGTAGAATATCTCACAAAATTTCCGATCTCTGGAGCACTAACAAAAGGAAGAGAAGTACCAGAAAGGCTACTACAGCAATTTGTTCATACATTCAACGAAGTTGTAGAAAATCAGGTATCTGCTCATGTATGGGGGAGTGTTTATGTAACATTAACCCCTGCAAGAGTAAGAGAATGGCTTGAACTGCCTATTCTTGATGGTTATACTGAAGCTCCAAGCAAAGAAGATTTAATAAACTTCATCATGGGGCTTGGATACAAGAAAAGAGATATCAACAAAATTGGAGCAATAAGAAGAAGTGAATTGCCAGCCATCTGGCAAGTGATGATGGAAGTGCTAAACAAATGTCTCACCTCAAAGATAGGAGGAACTGATCAAATCAGTCAAGCTATTCTGACAATCATGTTTGGACTCATAAATGGGTTCAAAATCGATTACGGGTCAGAAATTTTTAACCTTCTCAAAAGATCAATCATCACCAGAAATGGAAGAATAACCTCTCATCTGCCATATCCAAGGTTAATCTCAATTTTCATCTCTGAAGCATTTATTGAAAGAAATATGGAAATTCCAATCTTGGAAGATGTCTGGAGATCAAAAACCATGAAGGCCTGGAGTTCCAATCATGGATGGGAATCAGACAAAGATGTCCCTGTGTTACCAGAAAGCATGTTATGTTTCATTGCACCAGACTCACAATACAGAATACAACATGAAAAACTTCTGACAAAATCAGATTCTCCAACAGAAGAACCCAGCAGAGAAGTTGTGAACTGTTCTTCATCAACAGAAAAAGGAGATGATGAGAAGTCCTCGCCATCAGAAAAGGAGGGTGCAGAAGGAAGAAGAATTATGGAGACAACTAACATGGAGATAGCTAACTCACCAGAAAACAAAGAAGAACATGCTGAAAGACGACAGATTCATGAAGCAGGAACTCATCATGAATTTGAAATCCATCAAAAACATTATGCAGAATCACATACTGCTGGAGAAACTCATACTGCTGAAATTGAAGCCACTGAAGTCATACATTATGATGAATCTCACATTGCTGGTACATCTCTTTTAAACACTGTTTTAGTTGAGTCTCATAGAGAAGAAACAAAATCAGAGAGCTCAGTTAATGTATCCTACAAGATAGAATACAGAACAACTAAGGTTGGTGAGGAGGTTACTAGTTCCATTAATCTCAACTCTGAATCAGAAAATGAGGAAGAGGATGAGATCCCAACAGATAGAGATCAGGAAACTGATCAAGGAAATCTGGCTAAAGGTAATTTGTTTACCTCAAAAACTTATGGAGAATCATATGTTGATATGGTTCAAGGACACAAGGAAATCCAGGATGAAAATGAGTTTTTCATCACTGGTGGAGATGATTCTGGTAAACTTAAAGCTGCACCAAAATCTGGTAAAGCCAAAAGTGATCCAATCATTTCCAAAACAGCAGCCAATGTGTTTGCAGCTGGTATGTTACGAGGAACATCTGTTGTTCCCAATATCCCTGAAACACCCATGAACCAAGAAAATTTAAAAACAGTGCTGGAAAATGTTTACAAAGTCTGCAAAAGAAATCCAGTTGAAGAAAAACTTGATATGTTGCTGTCAGAAATACAAGGTCAAAGAGCTGATATGAAGACTTTTTCAGAATCAGTGGAGGCAATAAAGAAACAAACTGATGAAAACACTGAAACACTAAAGTCTCTTCAAAAGATGAAAGAAAAGGCACCTGAATCCAACATCTCTGCATCAGAAATCCAAACGATTCTCACAGAAATAGAAAAGATCAAAGCACAAGTTGCAAATGTGATGGAGTCAAGGCAGTCAAGTAGTGCAAACAGAGTTTTGGAGGAAGTTACCATGCTAAGGGCAAGCAATAACAGTATCACAGACGCCATTGAGAAGCTGTCAAAAGAATGGGCTGCAATTCAGACAAAAGCTCAAACTGAATTCACAAATGTTCAGAAAAACATGACCAGCAACTCAAAACAGGTAAAAGAAGCGCAACAGCTAATAGAGAAGATGCAATTCAACATTGCAAGATTGGCCAAAGTGGAGCCCCAAGAACTCATGAAAGAAATTCCTGCTGAAAAATCACATCAAGAAGCTCCAAAGTCAACTCCTCAATAATCATCAAGCACACCAATCACCAAAACTGGAACCACAATGATGGGATCACCCCTAAATGTCCCAAAAGAAGAAATGTTGCAAAGGTTAGCAACTGCAAAACCTCAAGTTATTACAAATTTGAAATTGCTAGCATCTGTTCCAAATCCAACAGTATCTGATGACTCAACCATAAGTAAGTATATGAATATACAAACAATGAATGAATGGGAACAAGAAGGTGATTCATCAACAAAATCAAAGATTGTTAAGAGAAAAATCTCTGAAACCAAGTCTGTGATGGTTAAAGAGATTGCCAGGGATGTAATGATATTCCCTGAGAACAATCTGGTGAGCTATTATCTAACAAAAGAAGATGAAATACCAAGATCATTGTCTCCTACCAGACTGGCTTTAAGAAAAGAAAGGATAAACAGAGGGTCAGGCAGCATTCACAAACAGAATGAGAATCCAGTAAGGAGAATTTTAAAGGTGGATGAAGTGAAAGTTGCAACCGATGATGTTGGAGGAAATCATGTACAAAACAGATACACACTTCAGAGAGAAAATGGGGAAGAACAAAAGGTGACTGATGAAGAAATAGCTGACCAATTGCATCCTTTAGACATTCTGTTTATGAAGGATCACTATGAAAAAGAGAAGAGAAATAACCAAGAGGTCAGAAGGGCATTATATGGCATATCAAAGGCTGGAATATTTCTATTTGAAAGAATAGCTTTCTCAGACTTTGATCTATGCATCAACTTTGAGCATGTACACAACAAAAAGGTGTATGTCAGATCACCAAAGACAAAAGTTCCCTCAGATATACTGGAAGATGCAAGTTCTGGAGACATCATTATGGTGACAAGTAAAAATGAAGAACAGGAATATGGTGTCATCTTCAGAGATCATGATAATAACAAGGCTCTATTCAGAAGTGTTGACAAGTACTCAAATCAAACTCTGAGGTATATCTTGAAAACCATGAACAGAAGACAAGAACATCTTCAGAAGATAGAAAAGAACTTGGAGGGAAAAAGAAAAGAAATTGAGCAAATGATTGAGGAATGGATCCAAGCAAGAGAATGGTACAAAGACATGTATGTCAGCTGCAACAAGTATATCTCCTACAAAAAGAAGTTAAAGGAAGGAGATGTGCACAAGAGAATGAAGCTAAATTGAAGAACATGTTTATTTGATTGTTTTTCTTTATGTAATCTGTTTTTCAAAAACATCAGTAACTGGTTTAAATTTGCAAGTATTATATTTCCACTGTTTGGAAATTTTCTGTTCATAAGATAGTTCATTTTTTTACAATACTTAGGGGGAAACTGTTAGGAAACTTTATTTGTAAGTATTGAAGAAAATCACAATCAATTGGATCTATGAAGAGATCACAGTCCTGAAGATCACGAACAAGAAAAAGAAGCTCAGATGGGACAACTGGAATGCACAGCATCTACTTCAAAGAATCACAAGTTGATCAAAAGCTGAATTGGATTATCAGAAAAGGTCATTTCTGATGGATCTGATGATATTTCTGATGAAATATCATCAGTTTCTGACGATTCTGATCATCAGGATTTTTCTGATGATTTGTTCATCAGAATTTCTGATGAAGTGGTTTATCAGAATTCTGATGAAATACCCCACTTGTCTGAAATTGGCTCTGTCCTGCCACACTTACCGAAGCAAGTTGACATTAATTGATATCATGATGAAAAAGGCAACTTGAACGTTGGATTCAATGAATATGTCAATTGGGCACTTTTTGCAGGACTTATTGCATGAATAAACTATTGTTTATTCATGCACCCAGCCCTCTATAAATAGAAGGCTCAACCAGGAGAAGCAAAGTGAGTTTGAAGTTTATCATTCTTACATACATCAAAACTCCATTGCCCTCTCACCCACAAAATTCAAGATTCATTTGTACTAGATAATAATCTTACAATCACCTTGTAAACCATTTTGTTTCAAAGTGATATAAACTTGATAATTCTGTAGGTCTTGTTTCTTGAAAGTCTGATTTCCATTTCCGCACATCTTTTTCACATCTACTGAAATCACTTGCCATATTACGTGAAAAGAAGTTGTTTTAAGGCCATACTGGGTCCAACAAGTGGTATCAGAGCAGATTGGATAAATTATTTCCAAGATCCCTTGCTCCTGTAAGAGAGACGTATATTCTTGATCTGTTAAAGGTAAAAAGAAATTTTTTTGCAGATCCAAAAAAAATAAAGTATGTAGTACAGTTATTTTTTTCTGTTATTTTCATTACTTTTATTATTACTTTTATTAGTATTATTATTATTATTATTATTATCTGTATTAGTATTTTTTTTGTATAAAAAGAGGTGTAGAAAAAGGATATAAACACAAAAAAAAGAGAGTTAAACAAAGATAAATGAACTTTAGTTTATCAGAAAGAAAAATTTTGACATCTAAAAAGAGAGTTTCTGATAAAAGAAAGTTTGTTCGTATCTTATTTAGTGAAATAACTCCAAATTCTGGTTAGTTAATCTTCAAAAAAAAAAGGAATGATAAAAAGAGATTTAAAAAAAAAAGAACTGTGTATAACTTTAGAAAACATACTCATTACTAATATCTTTTATAAAGTTTTCACAAAAATATTCCTTGAAGAAAAAAAACAAGTACTTAGACTTACACCAGAAAAATATGTGTAAGTAATATCTCTTTTTCTTACTTATTCCCTCTCATCTCAAAAAAAAAAAATCAGATTTTCTGATGTATTCGTCAGATTTTCTGGTAAAAATCTCAAATTTCTGATGATGTCATCAGATTCTGATGATGTTATCAGAATTTCTGATGATGTTATCAGATTTTTCCTTAAAAAAATAAAAATAAAAATTTAGATTTTCTGATTTTTTATCAGATTTTCATCAGAATCCATCAGATTTCATCAGAAAATTCTGTTAAAAAAAAAGCTTTTTTCAGATTTTCTGTTTATTTTATCAGAAATGTCATCAGATTGATCAGAAAATATCATAAATTCTGTTAAAAAAAAGAGACGTTTTTTTTCTGGTTTTATCAGAAATTTCATCAGATTTATCAGAAATTCTGATCCGAAAAAAAAACCTCGACGGTTCAAGATTATTTTTATAGCTTGCATGATTCGTTATTTTTTGAAGCCTCATCAATCGACAGCCTAAACACTTATCCTATATTAGATAGAAGACACTTATATCCTATGGCTTGGGGATACAAGATATAATGCTTACATTTAGGTGGAAGTATAAATCGAGGTGAAGAATTATAACGACAAATGAAGTATAATCAGATGATCATCCATAAAAAATCGGACGTTTGCCAAATAAACTTTCATGCCAATGAAGATACGGTCAACGAATATCACTAAAAAGATGCCTACATGATAACGTGCCAAGAGGAAAAGAAAGATACATCTTCAGCAAGCTTATTTGTTATTTCTAAGTATAAATGCATTGTTTGTATTTTTAACAACAAATAGGGGGTGACTGTTAGGAAACTTTATTGTATTTGTTGTTAAAAATAGTTTAAGTTACTTAGAATTAATTCCGTCAACATGAACCGACCGACGAACCGTCCCAGAAGCTCTAAATATGAAGACCGAGAAAGAAAAAAATCAAGCTTCTAATTCTTTGATTAAAGATCTCGACAAGGTTACAAGACTTCAAAATGTTAGCAGAACATTATGGAGTTTACAAGATACAAGGTCAAAGAATTGTGTTAATAAGATAATAAATCTTATTAACACATTACATATTTTCTATGAAAAGGCTTCCTTAATTCACCAGAAAAGGAAAAAGATTCCTTTTGGAATCTTTAGCAAAGCATTCACTAGAAAAAGGAAAAAATTCCTTTTGGAATCTTTAGCTTTTTCATCAGAAAATAAATATCTCAAAATGTGAAAAGCTTTCACATAAAAGAAAAGGAAAATATTAATGTGGATAGCTTCAACAGAAAAGAAAAAGATAAATGGCAAGTTGGTAATAAAAAGAAGATAGGCCACATGCAAATGGATGGGCACACAAACCAATATCCTATCAACCAATCACATTTGAGATAGGCTCATAGAATTCTCTATAAATACATAATTCCTTCGTAGGAATTAAGTGTGTCTTGTATTGTAATATTTCATATAGAGTTTTTCATGAGAGTTTACCCCCTAGTTTGGCCTAGGGGGTGACATTTAGATTCGAGTTTATTCTCGGATCGACCCCTTCTTCTTTGTTTAATAAGAATTAACTGTTATGGCTCATTTTCTAAGCATACATATCCTGACCAATATCCTGCCTTTATTTGTTTATTTGTGACCAGGATGCTGGAAGAGGATATTGCTAACATCTTGGGCGATATCCTGAGGTTTATTGAATTAACCACGTGCAGGTTAAAGGCTGAGACTTGCTAACGGTCAAGTGGACTTCTTCTCCTCAAGACTCGGACGTGTTTGTTGAAGGAGAGACGTTGAACCCGAAAGACCAGGTCTACAACATTCGATTAAGGAATATTCGGTGGATCCCGGAAGTTTAGGATAGTTTGTTACATTATCTTTACTATAAATAGATGGGGGCGGATCAGTTTAAGGCACACAATTTACACTTACACTCTCGAACACTTTCACTCTCGAGCTCATTGCAAACATCACACTTGTATTCAAATTTCATTGTAACACATAGTCGATCCGCACCACATCCTGCACTGTATCCTGACGTTTGAAGTAATAAGAAGAACAAGGCAGCTGCGATTGTCAGCTCCCGAGGTTTTATGCCGGCGATCTAGATTGATCAAGGGCTTTCCTCGTACATCTCGTGTCGTTTACTTTCCTTTTTGCTCATAGTTTGATCATAGATACAGCTCAATATCCTGAGCCGTATCCTGAATACTGATTTTCTAAATAACTTAACAAGCATATTTTTCACACATATTTCTAGCACACTACCTCACTTAACTAATTTGATCACTAAATTGCTTAGGTAATTTTTGACCAAAACAATTTGGCGCCCACCGTGGGGCAAGTGGTGCTCTCTTTACTAAAAATTTTTGTGAAATCGCTAATTGGCTTTCTATTTTCAAAACTTTTTGCCACATTGTCCATAATGGCCTCAAGATCAAACATGAGTTCCTCTACTGTGTCTGCTATGACTTCTGCTACTACTGGTTCGGTGCTTCCACCACCTCCTCCAAGGATGCCAACCTCTTCACGACCTCAGGATATTATCCCTACCCGCAGTGTTCAGGAATCTGCTCCCGTTCTAGCTTCTAATGATGAAATTCTTACTTTATTTGTAAGTGTGCAGGAACAAATGAGGCAGCAACAGGAAACAAACCAAATGCTTTTAAGAGAAATACAACTCCTGAAGTCTGGCTCGAGCAGATCTGCTGAGGATAATGTCACTCCATTACATCCCAGAACGTTGAACTTTAGTTCAGCTGTGTATACTGAGGATAACAGGGGGAATATTGTGCCCAGCCTTCCTCAGAATCATACTCCTGAAATACCCTCCTCGGTCAGGATGTCAACCATGAGGAGCTCAGGATATGCTTCAGGATATGGGCAAAATCCTCCAACGGGTAACGTGTCAAATAATAATAATACTCATGCTACTAACAATAGTGGATCTTTGCAGGATACAGGTGTAACATCAGCACTTACTAGGGAACTTCAGAAGTTGAAGGACATGATATCTAGTGTACCTGGGGTGGTCCAGCCGATCCCGGAAGTGTCCCAAGACAGCCATAAGATATCTCGTTTTGCATATCCTATCTGTGATGCTGAGATCCCAAAGAGATTCCAAACCCCCAACATGAAGCTTTATGATGGGACTACGGATCCTAAAGAGCATATTGCTCAGTATAGGGAAAGAATGGAGATTAACCATATCCCTCCGGAGCTCAAGGAAGCATGCTTGTGCAAGGGATTTGGTTCTACTCTAACAGGATCAGCCTTAAAATGGCTGTTAAACGTTCCTACTCACTCAATTACTTCGTTTGCCCATTTGGTTAATTTATTTAACAGTCAATTTTCTTGTAGTCGGAGTTTTGAGAAACTAACCAGTGATCTTTACAGGATAACTCAAGGGCCTCAGGAATCCTTGAGGGATTATGTGAACAAATTCAGTCGAGAATCCTTGGATATCCCACATCTTGATGTTGCAACAGCTGTGCAAGCTTTTAAGATGGGATTACAAAAGGATTCTCAGTTTTATCAGGATCTTGTAATGAATCCCTGCAGGAATCTCGACGAAGCTCGTAACAGGGCTTTGAGATATGTCCGTCTGGAAGATGACAGGAAGATGCAAGAAAGGATGAACTCATCTAACACTTATGAGTCAACTAACAGGAAGTCAGAATCCTCATTCAAGTCATATCGGCCTAAGCCATATGGTAGAAATGAAAACAAGAGAGTGAATGCTGTCGAAGATGAGGATCCTGAAGAGTATCATGAGTTGTCTGAATATTGCTTTTCTGTTAACATTCCTGAATTGATGTATGCCATGCAGGGTCTAGGAGACAAGGCTAGGTGGCCTCGAAAGAATCAACAAAAGGCTGACTGGAAAGATAAGTCGAAATGGTGTGCTTTCCACGAAGATTTCGGACATGTAACTGAGGATTGCATTGCTCTAAGGAAAGAAATAAGCTATCTTCTATGCAAGGGATATCTGAAAGATCTCTTAGGAAGAAAGAAGAATAAGGGTCAGGATACTGAGAAGGATCCTGAACGAGCAGCATCACCTCCCGCGGATTCCAAGATAATCAACTTCATTTCGGGAGGATCCGACATTTGTGGAACTTCGTATTCGGCAGCAAAGAGACATGCAAAAGAAGCTAAGGCCGAAAGGGGAGACAAACCTGTCAGGATGACTACCCTCACAACTGACAAAGTGATCACTTTTGATGCTGATGACAGGGATACTGTCCAGGATCCTCACCATGATGCTCTGGTAATAACGTTATATGTGGCTAACCATTTTGTACGCAGGATATTGGTTGATAATGGCAGCTCCGTCAACATAATCCAACTAGAAACTCTGAAGAGAATGAATGTATCTCCAATGGATATCACTTCAAAGTCTACCGTGCTTGTTGGGTTCAGTGGAGAGGCTAGAAACACAGTGGGAGAGATAAAGTTGCCAGTATACGTTGAAGGAGTCAACTAGATACAACGTTTCTGTGTGATGGATTCTCTATCCTGCTATAACATCATACTGGGAAGACCGTGGATTCATGATATGAAGGCTGTGCCATCAACATATCACCAATGCATCAAGATACCTACCCCTTGGGGAGTTGTTAAAGTTGATAGTGATCAGCAGGAGGCGAAAGAATGCTACTCATCCTTGATGAAATCCTCAACCAAACCTAGTGTAGCATAGCAATTAAAGACGCGGGCCCAGGATATCGTGGAGGATCCGGAGCAGGATGTGAAGAAAATTATCCTGGACCAGGATAATCCCGATATTTCGGTGCTCGTAGGGACCAATATCCCTCAGGATATTGAAGAACAATTAATTAACTTTTTGAAATGCAGGATGTCAACGTTTGCATGGAAGCATGAGGATATGACAGGCATATCCAAAGATATTATCACTCACAAGCTTGGAATTGATAAATCATTCAAGCCTGTGCAGCAAAAAAGAAGGAAGTTTGCTCCTGAGTGGAACACAATTATCCAGGAGGAAGTTGAGAGATTATTAAAGTCCAGGATGATCAGAGAGGTTAAGTTCCCAAGGTGGCTAGCAAACGTGGTTGTAGTACAGAAGAAAAATGGGAAATGGAGAGTTTGTGTGGACTACACAGACTTGAACAAAGCTTGTCCTAAAGACCCATTTCCTCTTCCCCACATTGATGCAATGGTAGATGCCACTGCCGGGCATGAAATGCTGACCTTCATGGACGCATCCTCAGGATTTCAACAGATCCAAATGGAGCCTTCTGACCAGGAGGATACTGCCTTCATGACACCAACAGGTATTTATTGTTATACAGCTATGCCTTTTGGTTTGAAAAATGCAGGTGCAACATACCAAAGATTGGTAAACATGATGTTCAAAGACAAACTGGGGGACACCATGGAAGTATATATCGGTGATATGGTGGTGAAATCTAAAAAGGCTGAGGATCACCTCCAGGATATCAAGGGAGCATTTGATATCCTGGATCGATACAACATGAAGCTGAATCCTGCTAAATGCCATTTCGGAGTGGGGGCAGGAAAGTTTCTTGGATATATGGTGACAAAAAGGGGGATAGAAGCAAGCCCAGAGCAGATCAAAGCTATCCTAGATATAAAATCACCCTCAAATATGAAGGACGTACAAAGATTGACAGGCCGAGTAGCAGCTTTAAACAGGTTTATCTCGAGATCCTCAGAGAAGTGCAAAGATTTTTATGATATCCTGAAGAAGAACAAAAGATTCGAATGGGGGGAGAAGCATGAAGCAGCCTTGCAGGATTTGAAACGATATCTCTCAACCGCACCTTTATTGATGAAGCCTGAAAATGGTGAACCACTATCCCTATACCTTGCTGTATCAGGGAATGCTGTAAGTGCCGTTCTTATAAAAGACCATGAAGGTCAGCAATATCCTGTTTATTATGTTAGTAAAAGTTTGTTAGATGCTGAAACTAGGTATTCTCATTTAGAAAAATTAATATTAGCTCTAGTCATGGCATCGACAAAGCTTAGACATTATTTCGAGACACATAGGATACATGTTAAAACAAATTATCCTGTCAAAAATGTGCTCAGGAAACCAGAGATGTCAGGCAAGATGGCCAAGTGGTCAGTAAAGTTAAGTGCTTATGATTTAGTATATGAACCTAGAAATGCCATAAAGTCTCAAGCTTTAGCTGACTTTGTGGCTGATTTCAGTAGTGATATTCAGGATGAGGTAGACCTAGAAGTTCAACAGTTAGGAGAATCCTCAGGATCCTGGACATTATATACTGATGGTGCATCTAATGTAAGGGGAGTAGGATTAGGAATACTACTAAAATCGCCACAAGGGGACATATTACCCCAGGCTATTAGGTGTGAATTTCCTGCTACTAATAATGAAGCGGAGTATGAGGCTTTAATTGCAGGATTAGAGTTGGCTAAGAGCATGAGTATAAAAAATTTGCAAGTATATGTTGACTCTTTGTTAATTACTAACCATTTTAATGGATCCTATGCAGTTAAGGGTGAGAAATTAATCGAATATCTCGATATTCTGAAAAAATTAGCAGGATATTTCGATGTTTTTATACTTGAACAGGTACCAAGGGAGGATAATGCTGAAGCGGATGCCTTAGCAAATTTGGGATCATCGATCAGGATACCTGAAGGGACCCAAATACCAATATTACATGTCTTATATCCTGCAACGAATCCTCAGGATAAAGAAGTAGCGGGTATTCAGGATCCTGGAGCAAAGCATCCTGAAGAGGATCCTAAATCCTGGACGGCTCCAATCATGAGATATCTCAAAGAAGGACACATCCCTGGAAATGAAAATCCTAAAGCATTTAGGATGAAGGTATCACGATTCACTATTATAAATAATATTTTATACAAGAAATCTCTTGCAGGACCGTATTTGAGGTGCTTGGAGGATCCTGAAGTCAAAGAAGTACTTCAGGATATACATGAAGGGGATTGTGGTGACCATGCTGGGGGCAGGTCGTTATTCTCCAAAGTATTAAGGACAAGATATTATTGGCCAACAATGAGAAAAGATGCCGCAGAATATGCTCGAAGATGTGACGCATGTCAAAGACATAGTAACATACTGCATCAACCTGCTGAACCATTGTATCCTATTGTTTCCCCTTGGCCATTTATGAAGTGGGGTATGGATATAGTGGGAAAGCTACCAAAAGCTCCGGGAGGAAAAGTCTTTATGCTAGCAATGACGGATTATTTCTCTAAGTGGGTTGAAGCTGAAGCATTTGTTCAAGTTAGAGACCAAGAAGTAGTATCCCTCATAAAGAGGAATATCCTGACCAGATTCGGAGTACCAGCTGAGATAATCTGTGACAATGGTTCTCAGTTTATAAGCAAGAGAACTACTGACTTTTGCAAGAGTTGGGGGATCAAAATGATCACATCTACTCCGGTACATCCTCAAGCAAATGGACAAGCAGAATCCTCAAACAAGATAATTGTCAATAACTTAAAGAAAAGGCTTGGAGCCAAAAAAGGGAGATGGGCAGAAGAATTACCCTTTGTTTTGTGGGCTGATAGGACAACGGTAAAGAATGCAACATGCCAAACCCCGTTTTCCTTGGTATTTTGAGCAGAAGCAATGATTCCGACGGAAATGACAATACCTACTGCAAGATCTACCCTAAGTGATCCTGAGCAGAATCCTGAAGCCTTGAGTCAGGATTTAGACACTATAGATGAGAAGAGAGATGCGGCAAGGCTAAGGATGGCAGCATATCAGCAGAGAATATCCAGGGCATATAACAAGAATATTAGGACCAGAAGATTTAAGGTTGGAGATTGGGTGTTAAGAAAGGCTTTTCAGAATACTACTAATCCTGCCGATGGCAAGTTAGCTCCAAAATGGGAAGGACCATACGAAGTTGAATCAGAAGCAGGGAAATGAGCATACAGACTCAAGAATATGAAGGGGGATATGCTACCGAGATCTTGGAATGCTATACACCTTAAGCTCTATTTCAAGTGAGTTTAGAATTTAATTTCTAACTCAGGATGGTATGAATTCTACCTTTTTTAAATATGTTTGGTTTAATTTGTTCTTTGTAACCCAATACTGACTTAAGCATCGGAGGGGTGTTAGCCAAGCTAACACCCACCTTAGTTTACAATTGTTTTGCAGAATATGTTTCAGGATATAGCTCCAGGATATGTACTCAGGATAACTCAAAAGATTAGAGGATTGGCCCCCTCTCTCACGTTTAAGGGATACTGATCCCTTCACAGGTTTAAAGGTATTCACCTTTCTTCCGAATTGGGTTTAAACACCCCGCCTGGAGCGCAAGTTATTCAGGGATAGTTCAAGGTGGCGGGACCAGTCCATGTAAAAGTGGCTGACAATTTCGTTACTGTTGGCTATATCCTGAATCCTAAAGGTATATGAGGATTGATCACCCTCTCTCACGAAAGGGTATTTTCATACTCTCTAAGGTTTAAAGGTTTTCACCTTTCTAAGTCTTGGAGTTTATACACTCCCGCCTGTAGCGCATGAAAATTTGGGATTTTCCCCAGGATACAAGGGATTTATCTCCAGTACATCCTTGGGTTTTACCCTTGGGATGTAAAAAATTGCCTATACAATGGAAACTGACATTCAGTAGATTTCTAAAGTATTTGAAGACATTGTACACAGGGGACATCCCTACCAAGGTGGTGATGTTAAAAGGATAAGGCTCGGAACTAATGTACTAAGTACCTCGCACAGGGGACATCTTCATTGAAGAAGTTGCAAAAAGATTGAAGCTTGGTAATAGGGTTATATACTACTCCGGGTATGATCTTTCCTTTGTAAACATCGTCTAAGTTTTTAGTAACACTATGTTTTATAAAAGGTTAAGTATCCTGATATATTCTCAATGTCCTTTTCAGGATATTTGATTAAGGTGTTTGAAACTCGTACTAGTTTGGAACTTTGATCGTTTAAGTATTATCGAAAACTGGTTTTGGAAAAATAGATTGTTATTCAAAAGCTTTCTACAAAATTGAACGAGCATTTGGGAGTCCTATCTAATAAAAAAGTTTTTGTAATATATTGCTGAGTATACTGATCAGGATATTTTCATAAGATAATGGCAAGAAAAACAAAAAGATGAAATTATTCTTGAAGCAATCAATACTGGTTGATAACCGAAGGTTTCATCCTGAAACCCAGGATCCATCCACCTTCGGCTATCAAATTGTTTCGATACAGAAATAAAAATTGTTCATAAAAACATAAAATTGTTCGAATAATTTAAAGGAAATAAGCTCTAGGGGGTAGTGCCTTCTTCGTCCATAGTGGTTTCAGCAACATCCGCCTTGGGATCCGCCTCAGCATCCTTCTCAGCATCAGTTGTTTTTTCGACTGCTTTGGAAGATTCTTCGACAGCTGATTTGGAAGAGGTGCCCCCGAGGTTCTTTAGCTTGGTCTCCCAAGCACCAACATCCCAAGAAGGGCATTCAAAACCTAATGTTTTGGCTTTATGGGCCATCTTCAACCTGGCTTGGAGGAGAGAAATGACGACGGAACTTTTGAGGCTTTCCCGGTAGCTGACCATATCCCATTCGTACTGCATGTGGGCAGCTTCAAGATCGGTCTGGGCTTGAAGAGTAGCTTTGTTGAGAGCGGTTTGGTGTTCTTGAGTCATGGCTTTAAATTTCTGCTCGTAATGACGAGATTTGGCGGCTGCAATCATGCCTTGGTCGGAGATTGTGATTTCAGCTTCCTTTAGCTTGGTTTCAAGCGTCTTGTTGAGCTTGCAGGATTCTTGATATAAGTTAACCAAACGCTCAAGACCCTACAAAGGTAAGACGACAGGTATTAATATTGATAAATCTTTGATAATAATGTAAATCGCAGGATATGATATGAGAATACTAACCTGGTTAAGAAAAGAAGTCATAAACCCGCTAGCTTCAATGAACCCGTGCTTCTCATAAGGAAATGTGTCAGAAATGACAGGGGAATCAGGTTCTTTCCTTTTGCGGGAACTTGAACTCCGGGGCTTGGTAGCCGGTGAAGGTTTAGGAATAATGATGGCTTTGGAACTGCTGGGTTTGGATGTGGCTGTGGTCTTGGGGCTAGGCTCTTTCTTGACCTGGATCTGATCAGAATAACTGTCCAATTCGTCGAGGTCAAAGACTTCAGGGATCTTGGCCGGTGCTGCATAAAGGGAAAAGTTTTACTCCTCATTTTACTATTTTGCTGTCTTGACTAATTATTTTGAAAGTAATCCTTACCAGACATTTCGGATGACGAGTACTGACTGGAACTCGGGACGTGTGTGGTGAAAGTCCTGTCTATTGCAGGTAACTGGTAAACAATATTGATTCTCTCTTCTGACTCGGCGGTAGGGGGAGCGACTTCCTTGAAGTTCACTGCATAAAGATCAAAAAGAAGGATATTAATAGAAGATGAAAATTAAATGGTCTATGAGAGTATTTATGACCCTACCGGTGGTTAACCACTCCACCGGAAGGTTGGCACCCTCAGCAATGGAGTCTCGTTTGACAAAGAAGAATTTGCGTTGCCATCCGTCTTCGTTTTTGGTGGCTTTGAGAATTAGGGGTTTGCTGGAGGTCGAAAAGAGCAAGAACCGGCTAGAGCCATGGGATCGAAGGCGATAAGCGATAGGCAAATCCTCGATGCGGAGGTCAGAACAATGGAGGTTTTTGATTTGATTAAGTACAATTAGTACTCTCCAAACCATGGGCATGGTTTGAGCAAAAGAGATGCCGGTGGTTCGAAAGAATTGCATCATGAATTCAGGAAAAGGGTATCGAAGACCTAGTGAAAAAGGGTATACTGGAAAACAAACCCATTCAGTGGAAGAAACATCCGATCGGATTGACCGATCGAATGGTCTGAAGACCGTGTTATCAGGGAAAGCGCCGGAGGCTCTTAAAGCTGCAATGTCTGCGTTGTCAAAAGCACAGATCTCCTTTTCGGGATTTTTAAGGAGATTCTGCTGGGTGAAGGTCTCGGCATCCATTGCAAGTAAGGCGATGTAAATTGATAGAAAGTAAATCAGAAATGGAGAATTACCTGAAGGTTCTGTTGAAGATATCTGGTTTTCAAACAAGAAAAGAGAAGATATAGGGGCATTGTGGATCTCCATTGAGCAAAAAACGCGTTGGAAGTTACGATGTGATCTTGACCGTCGCTTCGTTTTAAATGCCTTGAGTTATGGGATAAGATTTTTGAAATATATCCGTTGGATTGGTATACCAACCGATATATTTGGGGACAATTGTTATGGCTCATTTTCTAAGCATACATATCCTGACCAATATCCTGCCTTTATTTGTTTATTTGTGACCAGGATGCTGGAAGAGGATATTGCTAACATCTTGGGCGATATCCTGAGGTTTATTGAATTAACCATGTGCAGGTTAAAGGCTGAGACTTGCTAACGGTCAAGTGGACTTCTTCTCCTCAAGACTCGGACGTGTTTGTTGAAGGAGAGACGTTGAACCCGAAAGACCAGGTCTACAACGTTCGATTAAGGAATATTCGGTGGATCCCGGAAGTTTAGGATAGTTTGTTACATTATCTTTACTATAAATAGATGGGGGCGGATCAGTTTAAGGCACACAATTTACACTTACACTCTCGAACACTTTCACTCTCGAGCTCATTGCAAACATCACACTTGTATTCAAATTTCATTGTAACACATAGTCGATCCGCACCACATCCTGCACTGTATCCTGACGTTTGAAGTAATAAGAAGAACAAGGCAGCTGCGATTGTCAGCTCCCGAGGTTTTATGCCGGCGATCTAGATTGATCAAGGGCTTTCCTCGTACATCTCGTGTCGTTTACTTTCCTTTTTGCTCATAGTTTGATCATAGATACAGCTCAATATCCTGAGCCGTATCCTGAATACTGATTTTCTAAATAACTTAACAAGCATATTTTTCACACATATTTCTAGCACACTACCTCACTTAACTAATTTGATCACTAAATTGCTTAGGTAATTTTTGACCAAAACATTAACCATTGAAGATATATCACTCTCACTGTCTATATTTTTACTCTTTGAATGTTTATACACTTCATAAACACCCATCTCAAAAAGCGAAGAAAGTCGCACCAGTCGAACAGGGGCGAAAGGGGACCAACACATAATAATGGAAACAAGTAAACAAACTCAGATTACTAAGTGACCACGTAATATAAACTCAGAGGGTTATACTACAATATAATATGGTCACAAAGGAACCTTAATGCATAAAGAAACTAAGCTAATTCGGGTCAGAACTGAAAGTCAAAGCAAAAGTCAAGCTTTTGCGACTTTCGGTTGCGAACCGAGCCTAAACTTAGAATTGTCGGGTTGAACATGTTTAGACATGTTCTAATAATGTTTACCAAGTTATTAAAGTGATAAAACATATTTTATAATCTCTACATTATCAGATTTGAAATTATTTAAAAACTGACCCGTTTGACTTTTTATGTTAATTACTTTGACACGACAATTAACTAAGTAAACGTGGTAATTAGGAGGTGCCCTTTTGAGGGATTAACACCTACCTAATTATGATCACGTAGCCATATTCGCCTCGAACAATGGCTGGACCGTTTAGGTCTAAACCGAAAGTCAAAGCCGATTTGCGGCAACTTTGACTTTCGGCCTTTAAATGCATAAAAACCGAACTAGAGTGGGTAAGGACACTTACAAAGGGTCCTAGCTCGAAACTTGAACTAAGGAGAGCTTCCTTTTTTATCAGGAACCTCAGAGAACCAAGCAAGAGATAAGAAGGTGATTTTTGAAGTGAGCAAGGAAAAAATGGCAACTAAGGTGCTCTATTTATAGTGCAAGAGGGTTGTGCAAGATCATTCCAGGTGTTAATTGTTGTTCCAAGATGCCTCCAGGTGTCCTTCAATGAGATATGAGCAGCCATGCAGCCCATGGTTTTGAAGGAAGTGTTTTAGAAGTACATGTGTGGAGTACAAGCAAAAATTCGCCCAGTACCAGTCCTTATGGACCGTAAGCCAGGACCCTATACGGTCCGTATACGATCTGCCCAGCGGGAGAAATTTTAAAACTTTACACAAGTGGCCCCTTGACTTGCATAATCTTTATTATTGTCTAGTAACTTATCAAAAGACAACTTTAGCCAATAATGGCCATATATAGGAGTGTAAATAAGTATCCTATGACTCCCGGTTCGTATGTAGACTACCCGAAGGTATTAGTTTCTCTCGTTGACAGTTTTAGTCCATCCACATACATCTTTTCATCGTTTGACATCTTTAGTCCTTCAAAGTCAACTTATAACACATTTAAGGTTTATGACACGTGTCTTCACACTATTGGGTACGATTTTGCAAGGTCTTCCATCCTCACCCCCTTAAAAGAAATCTCGACCTCGAGATTTACTGAAACAAATGAGGGTACTTTTGTCGCATAGTGGATTCAACTTCCCATGTATATTCTGGGCCTCTACGGGCATCCCATTTTACTTTCACAATTGGCAAATGCTTCCTTCGAAGCTTTTTAACCTATCGATCCTCGATTGATATAGGTTTTTCGACAAACCTCAGGATTTCATCTATCTGCACGTCTTTATGAGACATGGCTAGCGATTCATCAGCTAGACATTTCTTTAAATTGCAGATGTGGAACACATTGTGAATTCCGCTAAGCTCTTCAGGCAAGTTCAGCTTATAGGCCACACTCCTGACACATTCGATGATCTCAAATGGTCCGATGTATCTTGGGCTTAGTTTGCCCTTCTTACCATATCGCATCACTCCTTTCCAGGGTGACACTTTGAGTAACACTCTATCTCCTACCTCGAATTTTAGAGGTTTGCGCCTTTTATCTGCGTAGCTCTTCTACCTGTCCCTGGCAGCTTTTAGACGTTCACGGATCTGAACAATCTTGTCCGTCGTCTCAAGGACTATCTCAGGTCCTGATGTGTGCTAAACAGACTATAAAAATTAACTAAGTTAGACTCTCTAAGCTAGACACTAAAAAGCTTTAAATTCTAGACTCGACCTAAACCACACAATCGGCAAGTGTACCGATCAATGTAGTATAACCTAGGAAGTCCGGATATCGAACCACGAGACTCTATTTATCACGTAAACTAGACTCTGACTAGACACTGACAGACACGACTGAACTTGTTTAATTGTTTGTGGGGGGGGGGGGGGTTACTGAAAACTAAGGAAATCTATATTAAACTACTAAATTAACTAAAACTAGACTAAAAACGAACGAATGACTAAGGACTTTTCTTATGTGAGAACAAGACCACCTAGACAAGAATCCTGGATTGTTTTTAAGAGATTACCGATTAAGTTAAATGCACGAGTTATGGAACCGGGATCGTTTGATACTAAACCTATTAAGAACCAACGAGGCCCCTCGACCCTTCTCAAGGAGAAACCTGTGGACCTACCTAGGCCGTTAATCCTACCGGTTATTAGATTTCTTCCCAGTCGTCTAATTATTGTGTAAGTACCCTAATGTTGACCTATTCTTTCCCAATCCTAGATCTAGGGTAGTTTGAAGTAATAGATTTGACTTGATAGACTAATAAGACCGACAGGTAAACCAAGACATAACCTTTCCCAAGGCCTATCTAAAGCAATTCGCCGGGTAAGACCTACCAATAGCCCCTCACTTCCCAGTTATTAGGACTAGTAGAACACTAAGACCTAGCAAATTATTACTACTTACTTCTAGAGGTTATCGCGCGATTCTCCCTAAAGAGTGAAGGTTTTCTTATGTGATATAGACACTCACCGAAACCCTAAACCCTAATATGACTCTATGTTGTGATATAGACCGTCACTAAAAATCATATGAAGCAGGTAACAATAACAAACCAAATCAAAGCACTCATACACATCAAATCATTAAATCAAACCTTTTACAAATCACAATCAATCCATAATAATTATGCAAATAACAAAAACGGTAAAAACTCTAAATTAATCCATTCATCAAGTCTAGGCGGCTTAAATGTTTAGCCAAGCATGTCAAATAACAAAAACAAATCAACTAAGTTCAAACAAGAATTCATGACAAAGATTAAAAGAAACTAGAAAATAAAAGAACCCGTAAGGTAGGACCCGTAAATTCTTTGACTTCCAAGCTTCCCTCTTTCAATCCCAATAATTCTGTAGCCTTGAACCCTAGTCAATATTTTCTAAAGAATTCGTCCACAAAAGCTTCGATCTTCGTGCGTCTGATGTCGACTTCGTGCCCCTCTTGATCGTGCCTCTTTCTGATGTGTTCGTATCCTATTAAATCCCCGTCCAATTGTGGTTTTCCCCAAAACAATAACAACACACCTTAATCTCGTTGACATGCTCAAAGGCCCAACTCTACATTCAAGATCTGCTGGGCTTTAATGTTTTTATGCGGCCCACACTTAACTCATGTTCATCTACCATCTCTATATCCATATATGTGATTTGGCTGCTTTTATGATATGAAATATGGATCATAGAAAAAATATTGGAACTGGATCCAAACTCCGAAATTGTGGGCTCTTCAACGAATCATTAAATTCAAGTGGGCCAGGGCTAAATCATATTTAGGCTGGGTAATTACATTATTCCAATTTCTTCATATGTGCACCTCTTCAATAATATATAATATATGTGGCCTCTAACTTTAATATAGAGATTGTGGGCTCGGCTCACACAAGGAAAATAGTGGCAAATTTCCTTCGGCTACTGGCGCCCTACCCTACTCAACTGGCTGGTTATTTTCTTTTTACTCTTTTCCGCTCCATTTGTACCAGGACCTGAACCAACACAGAATAATGTAATACAATACTAAAAACTAAATAAAAACAAATAAAAACTATACAAAAATTATACATTTTACACAGGACAAATATGTGTATTTTACCCCACATCAAATATCCCCACACTTAACCTTTTTTCGTCCTCGAAAAAGAATTATGCAACGGAATCAGAAACAAATAATCACTCGGGTCAAAAATATAGGTATAATTAATTAAAACCAAGACTTGCGTTAGCCGCGATTGCGAATATACTTATCCCTTTAAACCCGAATCCAATCCTAAACCCTTATCATGTAAATTTAGTTTAAGTGCGGTCAGTCTACCTAGGGTCTCACACTAGAATCTACAGTCCACCTAATCCCCCCTCAAGCTTATAGGACAAAAGGAACAACCACTGGGTTATTTCCTAACCGTTTTATACCAAGATAAAGAGAGTTTAAAATCAAATCTATTTTTTTCCATTTTTTTTTTCTTGTTTTTTTTTTTTTTTTTCATTCGTGAGACTAGACGATGCTTTCCCTAACCCAGCGGTATTCCGACTGTAGAGTCGCTATCCCCAATCACAGATTACATAGGTTTCGGTACTTTTATTCGGCAAGTCGATTTCACACATCCCAGAGGCATTCCGGCTGTAGAGTCGCTATCCCCAACTCGGATTACATAGGCCTGTGTTACTTTCATTTAGTTTCTAGCTCACTTTTATTCTATTTTTTTTCAGCGAGATATGATAAAAAACTCTAACTATCTTAACTTATAACGGCATCCCTTATACTATTTTTGGCGGTTTTAGTTTCCCATATTTCCCAGGCGAAAACCCACTAGTAGACCGACAATTAAGGTATATTAGATCAAAGGGACTTAAAACCAAACCCGGGCCTATCCACATATCCCAAACTAGACGCAAACTCGGTTTATTATAATCTCATATTATTATTATTTGAACCCGAGCAAAAATTCATTTTTTCTATCATTTTCCGTTTTAATTGCAAACTTCTTATTTCAAAAGACATTTTCTAATTTTTTTAATTTTTTTGCATTTTTCAAAATTTTTAATTTTTTTTTGTGTTTTTCAACTTTTTATGACTCAAATATATACAAGTATCCCATCCCCACACTTAGAGATTGCATTGTCCCTAATGCAAGAACGAAAATACGACTCAATACTACCTAAAAATAAAAACTGCAAACGAAATAAATAAAAAAAAATACAACAACAACAAATAGAGAAAACGACTTAGCTGGTTAGGACAAAAGTCAGTGCCAGCTGTACGAATCTTGAATCCCCCGAACGATCGTATAGCATTTCATTCGCGATCGTTACCTAGCCTGCTTGGGTTTATCAAAATGGCAAGTCCAGAATCACCCGAATGGCAATTGGGTACGAGTGGTACAATCCAAACCTGCACAATCAAAGCAAAACAGAACCCAACGCAGTACCGACTCCAAAAAACGACTCAAACTACTCATTTAGACTCAAAATACAAAATAAAGAACTCACAAAAAACTAACTAAGGGTTCAAGACACACGATATGGGTCAAAAACAAATCTGAGTCGGTTCAGTGGGGCCTCGCGTGGCGCTAAGACTCCCCTCGCGTCACGCGGCGCCTACGACTTTAATTGTTTTTGGCCTTTACCCCCTAGCGCGACGCGACGGCCCTTGGCGTCACGCCAGGGGTCGTTTTTCACAGCATGTTTCGCGGATTAATTGGTTTCATGCCTTAGTATTTTTTCCAAAAATTTTTCTCAACCCTCCATCACTCCCAAAAGTTTTTCTAAGTATCAAACGTACCTGGAAGCTTATTTTACTCACGATTCCCTGCAATTCCTCGACGATACACTCCTGCAAACGACTCAAACCACAACCAAAGACCCGACAAACTAACGAAAACGACCAATAACTACTAAAAAACGAAAAATAAACGAAAGTACAAACGGTACAAACTCTACAAACGAGTAGCAACTTCTCACATACTTATGGAGGATCATAGAGATGCAGCTCACCTCCAAACATACTCTCGCGGGCTGTAGCACCACTATAATTATCACTCAAATCAACCCGAACACCCTTATCTCTCTCAAACCCTCTCAACTCCTCCTCTAGCGTTTTGAATCTAAACTCTCCATATCTAAATTTATCCCCACACTGAGGTTTGCTCAGTGTCTCTATCCTAGATTCTAAACGCTCCACTCTCTCCTCCAATTCCTCTAATTTTTTATCCGGTGGGTCCCCACACTTGAGTCCTATCACTTTCTCTAAACTCGCATCACTCACATCCTTCTTCTCATCTCTCTCGTCATTCTCACACTCCCCCACTAACGAAACCGACTGCACTCTATCACTAGGCCCTTTCGAACTCATGACCTCAAAAACTACCGATTCCTCACCCGCTCTAAGTATGATGGTGCCTAAAGAGACATCTATTAGAGCTTTAGCGGTGTTTAAGAATGGGCGTCCTAAAATTAGCGGTATGTTTTCATCGGCTTCCATGTCAAGAATAACGAAATCGGCCGGAAAAACAAACTTGTCCACCTTAACAAGCAAATTCTCAACTATTCCCCTCGGGTGTTTTACGGACCTATCAGCTAAAGACAATGTCATTCGGGTAGGTGAAAGCTCGCCTAAGTCTAGCTTCTCGTAAAGCGAAAAGGGCATCAAATTAATGCTAGCACCTAGGTCGGCTAAAGCTCTAGTGTTGGTATTACTACCGAATAGACAAGGAATAGTGAACACACCGGGATCGGTAAGCTTTTCAGGAAGCTTATTTGAGACAATGGCTGAACACCCTCCATGCAACGGAACATTCGACAACTCCCCTAACTTCTCCTTATTCCTAAGAAGGTCCTTCAAAAATTTTGCATACTTAGGCATGGACTGGAGTGCCTCAATGAAAGGAAGGTTAATCTTCAATTGCTTGAAGATATCTAAGAACAGCCCGTATTCCCTCGAGTATTTCTGATTCTTAAGGCGTGAGGGAAACGGAACATACGCATGATTCACATAAGGTGAAGGTCTGACATCTATGGGCTTTTTCTCAACTTTCTCACTTTGAGACTCACCGGGCTGTGCGGTACTTGCTGGGACTAGCCTCTTTTGCACTTTGCCGGGAGCCTCCATTTCTATCACTTCATCAATAATATCACCATCCTCATCAACCTCTCTCTCCTCAACACTAGGGTTCCCTACGGTTCTGCCACTACGAGTGGTAATGGCTTTTACATGAGCGTTCGGGTTAGGTTGGGTGTTAGCTGCAAACTGACCGGGTAATCTTTCATCTAACTTCCTAGACATATCACTTACAACCCTAGAAAGGTCTTGGACCGCAGCTTGGTGATTTTTCAACATAAGGTCATGTTCACTAAGTTTCTTTTGGGTACTTTGATCCCTAGAAATTAATTGACTCATCATGGACTCCATTCTTTCCATGCTACCCCCTAAATCGAAACTTGGACCTTGACCTATTTGACCCTGACTATTTGACCCTCCATCCTTAACCTGCCCACTTGAACTCCCACTAAAGAGTGAACCTAGACCCCTATTCGGATTTTGAGCTATTTGAAAACCAGGAGGTCCATTTGAGCGAAAATTGTTACTATTATTAAAGTTAATATTATTATTTCGCCAACCCGAGCTAAGATTATTGTTACCAAACCCGCTAGACTGACCTCTACTGAAACCTCCTCCTACGAAATCAACTTGCTCCTCACCAACTAGCAAAGGACACGCACTCGTATCATGACCCCCTCGACAAAACTCACACTTATCAACCTTAGCTCTAATCTCCTTAAGCTCTCGAGTGATGTTTTCCAAAACAGAGGCTAAACTAGGGTCCATGGTGACATGGTTCACCCCTCGGGCAGGTGCACTAGCAGTGGTATTTGAATTACCACTTTGAAACCTCTGATCGGATCGTGATTGGGATTGAGACTGAGCAAATGCCTCAAAACGCTCTAAACACTCAGCAACTGTAAGAATACCCATCATATGCCCCCCCGCATTCGTATCGAACCTATCTCTAGTCTCTTGGGTAAGACCGTTATAAAATTTCTCACACAAAGCCCAATCAGAAAGACCATGATGGGAGCAACGAGCACAAAGGTTTTGGAAACGCTCCCAAGCAAGGTAGTAGGGCTCGTCGGGCCCCATGCGGAAAGAATGGATTTCGTCTCTAAGTCGTGAGGCCTTAGCGGGCGGGAAATACTTATTCAGAAAGGCTTGACGAAGCCCCGCCCAAGTGGTAAAAGTACCGGTTGGTTGTGAGTCCAACCAAGTAGCCGCACGGCCAGCTAGTGAAAACGGGAAAAGCTGTAAGTAGGTGGCATCGTTGGGTGCACCGCTAAGGCTAAAGGTAGCTAGCATCCTAGAGAAACGGTTAATGTGGGCCGGGGCGTCCTCATCGTCTCGGCCATGGAATTGGATGCTATTAGTTATGGCCTGCATGGCATAGGATGGAATCTGCCATGAATGCTCGCTCACTATAGGTGGAACGGTGATGGGTGAAGCAAGGCCGGTGAAATCCTGAGTGGCCTGCTGATGGACGGTTTGCCTAGGGTTAGCCATGTGTTCTAAGTTTTCTAAATTACTAGAGGTACTAGAAGTAGGGCTATCGGGTGGGGAAACCTTAGGTGAATGGTTTGGCGAAGGTGGTGGTGTAGGAGGTGGGGTGGGTAACGGGGTGGAATCGAAATTGGGGAAACGAGAAGAGGATGTAGAAGTAACCTGTGGGCCTTCGCCCAATTGAGATGATGACGGCTTGACTGGTGATGGTGGTCCGTGCGATCACAGATGTGGCATCCACTACGAGCAAAAACCTGAACACAAGAAAAGCAAACAGTAGTTACTACGACTCAAGATAAAAAGAAAAGACACAAAACAAAGTAAACACGTAGCACGTATTTGTCAAGTAAATCTATCAAAGGTAATGAACGCAATTACCAAGAGTCCCCGGCAACGGCGCCAAAAACTTGATGTGTGCTAAACAGACTATAAAAATTAACTAAGTTAGACTCTCTAAGCTAGACACTAAAAAGCTTTAAATTCTAGACTCGACCTAAACCACACAATCGGCAAGTGTACCGATCAATGTAGTATAACCTAGGAAGTCCGGATATCGAACCACGAGACTCTATTTATCACGTAAACTAGACTATGACTAGACACTGACAGACACGACTGAACTTGTTTAATTGTTTGTGGGGGGGGGGGGTTACTGAAAACTAAGGAAATCTATATTAAACTACTAAATTAACTAAAACTAGACTAAAAACGAACGAATGACTAAGGACTTTTCTTATGTGAGAACAAGACCACCTAGACAAGAATCCTGGATTGTTTTTAAGAGATTACCGATTAAGTTAAATGCACGAGTTATGGAACCGGGATCGTTTGATACTAAACCTATTAAGAACCAACGAGGCCCCTCGACCCTTCTCAAGGAGAAACCTGTGGACCTACCTAGGCCGTTAATCCTACCGGTTATTAGATTTCTTCCCAGTCGTCTAATTATTGTGTAAGTACCCTAATGTTGACCTATTCTTTCCCAATCCTAGATCTAGGGTAGTTTGAAGTAATAGATTTGACTTGATAGACTAATAAGACCGACAGGTAAACCAAGACATAACCTTTCCCAAGGCCTATCTAAAGCAATTCGCCGGGTAAGACCTACCAATAGCCCCTCACTTCCCAGTTATTAGGACTAGTAGAACACTAAGACCTAGCAAATTATTACTACTTACTTCTAGAGGTTATCGCGCGATTCTCCCTAAAGAGTGAAGGTTTTCTTATGTGATATAGACACTCACCGAAACCCTAAACCCTAATATGACTCTATGTTGTGATATAGACCGTCACTAAAAATCATATGAAGCAGGTAACAATAACAAACCAAATCAAAGCACTCATACACATCAAATCATTAAATCAAACCTTTTACAAATCACAATCAATCCATAATAATTATGCAAATAACAAAAACGGTAAAAACTCTAAATTAATCCATTCATCAAGTCTAGGCGGCTTAAATGTTTAGCCAAGCATGTCAAATAACAAAAACAAATCAACTAAGTTCAAACAAGAATTCATGACAAAGATTAAAAGAAACTAGAAAATAAAAGAACCCGTAAGGTAGGACCCGTAAATTCTTTGACTTCCAAGCTTCCCTCTTTCAATCCCAATAATTCTGTAGCCTTGAACCCTAGTCAATATTTTCTAAAGAATTCGTCCACAAAAGCTTCGATCTTCGTGCGTCTGATGTCGACTTCGTGCCCCTCTTGATCGTGCCTCTTTCTGATGTGTTCGTATCCTATTAAATCCCCGTCCAATTGTGGTTTTCCCCAAAACAATAACAACACACCTTAATCTCGTTGACATGCTCAAAGGCCCAACTCTACATTCAAGATCTGCTGGGCTTTAATGTTTTTATGCGGCCCACACTTAACTCATGTTCATCTACCATCTCTATATCCATATATGTGATTTGGCTGCTTTTATGATATGAAATATGGATCATAGAAAAAATATTGGAACTGGATCCAAACTCCAAAATTGTGGGCTCTTCAACGAATCATTAAATTCAAGTGGGCCAGGGCTAAATCATATTTAGGCTGGGTAATTACATTATTCCAATTTCTTCATATGTGCACCTCTTCAATAATATATAATATATGTGGCCTCTAACTTTAATATAGAGATTGTGGGCTCGGCTCACACAAGGAAAATAGTGGCAAATTTCCTTCGGCTACTGGCGCCCTACCCTACTCAACTGGCTGGTTATTTTCTTTTTACTCTTTTCCGCTCCATTTGTACCAGGACCTGAACCAACACAGAATAATGTAATACAATACTAAAAACTAAATAAAAACAAATAAAAACTATACAAAAATTATACATTTTACACAGGACAAATATGTGTATTTTACCCCACATCAGGTCCTGATAGCTGGGTTTCCCCAACTTCCACCCAACAGACGGGCGTTCTGCATTTTCTTCCATATAAGGCCTCAAAAGGCGTAGCTTGAATGCTCGCATGGTAACTGTTGTTGTAGGAGAACTCAATCAGGTGAAGATGATCATCCCAACTTCCACCTAAATCAATGACACATGCCCGAAGCATGTCTTCGAGTGTTTGAATCGTACGCTCACTTTGCCCATCCGTCTGAGGATGATAAGCAGTACTGAAATTCAAACGATTGCCTAAAGATTGTTGGAAACTTTTACAAAAATGAGAAGTGTATCTAGTATCCCTATAGTTTATAATAGATACTGGCTCTCCGTGGAGAAATACAATCTCATCCACATACAATTGGGCTAGTTTATCGGAGCTATGAGTCTCCTTGATGGGTAAGAAATGAGCCGACTTAGTTAGTCTGTCAACTATGACCCATATTGTATCATTTCCATGTTTTGTCTTTGGTAACTTGGTGATAAAATCCATGGTTACCATTTCCCATTTCCATGTGGGAAGCTCTGGTTGTTGCAGTAATCCAGACGACTTTTGATGTTTAGCTTTAACCTGTGAGCACGTCAAACATTTAGCCACATGTGGGGCTATGGATTTCTTCAAACCCATCCACCAATAGTTCGCCTTCAAATCCTGATACATTTTATCACTTCCCGGGTGAACTGAGTATTTGGAATTATGAGCTTCTTGAAGGATTATATCTCAAGTCCTCCAAGAATTGGAACCCAGATTCGACCATTCAATCTCAGGATTCCATCATTCCTAGGTGACAACTGATCAATAGGTGCACCTAATCTTTCTTCTGGAAGGTTATCTTCCATTACAGCTTCTTTTTGTGCTGCCAATAATTTCTCGTTTAGATTGTTTTTCTGTTCAATACTCTTAGCATTGATTCGTATAGGTTTGACCCTTTCTTTCCTGCTTAATGCGTCGGCGACCACATTCGCTTTGCCAGGATGGTAGCGAATTTCACAATCGTAATCGTTCAAGGTTTCCATCCAACGACGTTGTCTCATATTGAGATCTTTCCTGCTAAACAATTGTTGGAGACTTTTGTGATCGGAGTATATCACACATTTAGTTCCATACAGGTAATGTCTCCATAGCTTAAGTGCAAATACAACAGCACCCAATTCCAAGTCATGGGTGGTGTAATTCTTTTCATGCACCTTTAGTTGCCGTGATGCGTAGGCAATCACCTTGCCTCTTTGCATAAGCACACATCCCATACCTGTGTGTGAAGCATCACAATAGACAACGAACTCTTCTATTCCTTTAGGCAATGTCAATACAGGAGCATTGCTCAGTTTTTGTTTGAGGATCTCGAAGGACTCATGTTGTTTGGGACCCCAGTCAAATTTCACATTCTTGCGGGTTAAAGTAGTTAGAGGTGCAGCTATCCTTGAAAAGTTTTCGATGAATCTTCTGTAATATCCTGCCAACCCTAAGAAGCTGCGAATTTCAGTAGGTGTCTTAGGTGCTTCCCAATTCATGATTGCTTCTATTTTAGCGGGATCCACCTGGATACCACGCTCACTTACCACATGTCCAAGGAATTGGACTTCGCGAAGCCAGAATTCGCATTTGGAGAATTTTGCATAAAGCTTCTCCTGTTGTAAAAGTTTGAGGATGCATCAGAGATGTTTCTCGTGATCGGTTTGATTCTTGGAATAAATAAGTATGTCATCGATGAAGACAATGACAAACTTATCCAGATACGACTTGCAGACTCGATTCATGAGGTTCATGAATGCTGCAGGTGCGTTAGTGAGCCCGAAAGGCATCACTAAGAACTCATAGTGGCCATACCTTGTTCTAAATGCGGTCTTGTGTACATCTTCAGTTCTGACCTTTAATTGATGATACCCCTACCTTAGATCAATCTTTAAGAAGAAGCTTGCCCCTTGTAGCTGATCAAACAGATCGTCGATCCTGGGCAATGGATAGCGATTCTTGATTGTTACTTTGTTTAGCTCGCGATAATCAATGCACAAATGCATTGAACCGTCTTTCTTCTTTACAAACAGAATGGGTGCTCCCCAAGGTGACGAGCTTGGTTGAATGAAACCTTTTTACAAAAGTTCATCTAACTGGGTTCTTAGATCTTTCATTTCAGTCAAGGTATTGGCTAGTTCTACTGCTTCTTCTATGGTTTGTGGTCGAGCTGCCTTGACTACATGTCTGATTTCACTGATTTATCCTCAGATGTAACGGGAGATTAATACTGGTTCTGGTGAGGCTAGAGTTGGCACTATTCTAGCATATTCGAAGAATATGGTAGTGTAACCCTTGCAGTCTATTCCAGTCATTTTAAGATTTAAGAACTTATTAGCGCTTTGTTCTTTTTCATGAGGAGGACAAAATTTCCTTTCAACTATGTCCTTAAAGTCAGTCCATTCCATATTATAAATTTTATCACTTCCTCTAGACTGGAGAATAGTATTCCACCATTCTAAGGCTGCATTCTTAAAAAGATTAGAAGCAAACAAAATTTTATCTTCATCTGCACATTTGCTTATTTTTAAGACTGCTTCTGTCTTTTCTATCCAACGTAGAGCTGTAATGTCTCCTTCATTGCCAGAGAATTCTATTGGTTTGCAAGACCAGAATTCTTTGTAAGAACAACCATATGACATGGTTCTTCTTCTTTTTGGAATAGGCAATTGGAGTAGTGGTCCATTATTCATGCTGTGACTGGGTTCAGTAGGTGGTCGTTTACTTCCACTTATATTTTTATTTTTTTTCCGTTTCTTTAACAGTCTTGATAATATATGGCATAGCGTCTATAATTCCTTGTGCCACTATATATTGGATGGCACTGTTATTTACTTGGTTTCCATTATTATCATTATTCTGGTTTTCCTGATTTACTTCGTTGTCTATCTGGATTATAAACATTTATCAGGTATTAGTATCACAGAATAAGTTTTAATGCAAACAATCAGGCAAACAAATTGGTCAAAAACGTTGAACATTGCGACTTTTACTCTTTTCATATATCTATTACAATCTACAACTGAAATTTAAACACACTAATAGTTATGCATCAATAGGTATTAGGTTATCGATTTTAGTTGATTTTTTTTCTTTTTTTTTTCAAACTACACACATTATATATATATATATATATATATATATATATATATATATATATATATTATTAGGGGTCGTTCCTCCAGAACTGCAGTTCTCACTTGTCATATTTCCACACGAGCTTTTCTCCTATCTGTCTTATCCTCTCTCCTTCTTCCACTAATTCCTCACCATATATGCAGAGTTCCTAGACATTTTCTTCACTCATGGGTGGCAGTGGTGGGGGTACTAAGTCAGGGTATCGAGGTATAGGCTCTACATATGGGTACGGGTTGCTTAACACACTCTGAAAATACGGGTCGTCATTCCAAAACGGATCTAACGGATTAAGGTTGGTATACTGTGCTATGGGATCTGGTATCGGTTCTCCCTGTGGATAGAGTTCCTGATATTCCCTATGGTCATTTTCCTATGGGTCATACGCTAGAGGATTAGGTGCTGGGATTCTAGGTATCTCGTTTGGGTCAAATGCTGGTATGGGAATTTGGTTTCCTTGGTTAAGTTCTATCTCCATTGGTTGGGTTGGGAATAGTGGCAATGGTTGTGGTGCAATTATTTGATCAAGGTTTGGGTCTGCTGCAGTGGTGGCTAGCATATGAAAGTTTGCCAACTGTCTATTAACTGCTTCTTGGGTTTGGGCATTTATTTCCCTATTGGCCGCTGCTAACGCTCTTTGTTGTTGTAACTTTCTCATCTGCTTTCTCCTTTCATGTGCTCCCCTACTAAACCATCCTCTCTTTTTCGAAGGGAATGGTTCCTCGGATTGCGCCTTAAAGATGAAGATTCCTTCTTCTGTATCAGCAGAATACCCCGAAGGAGTAGGTTGTGATGAAGTTCCTTCACTTTTGGGGGAACTAGCTAGATGACGATAAGCGTCAGACGTATCTTGCTCACTCATACTGTAAACTAACAGATTGTCAAATAACACAAAATAATAATATACATATATACACATAATCACATAGATTATTTCCTATCAGAACTGATAAAAATCTTGGGGTCAGCAGAACACATCTGTGGCTTAAACCAGTGGCTGTAGCTCTATTACCACCTGTAACACCTCGTAAAATCACGTCCAATGATGTATTGACACGTGTAATAAACCCTAATTGTAGGATCGAATTCGGACCTAAACAAGTCGCTTAGAAGAGTTTATCTCAATTTGAACGGCGGAAACAGACAAACCGAGTACAATTCAGCAAGTATTCACTATAAACTGTCGATATTATTGATCTGGATAACGTTTACAACCTGTCGACACTTCGGCAGCACTTCGTGGCTCACCGGAAGACAACACCTAGAACTATGTATGTGATTTCGCTCATAGACCTATATATAGGCTTACTGATTTCGCTTTTACATACATGACACATAAGCGAAATCAGATAATTACCATATAAGCGAAATCATCACTTTTGACACATGAGCGAAATCACCTAACTAACTATGAACGAAATCAGAATGATACATGACCGAAATCCAACTTTAACCAACTAAACCTTTTGTCTTTTGTGTAGTGATGTGATAATGACATCACTATTATGATGTCATCATCAAAGATGGTGACATCATCCTCGTTCAGATTCGCAACGAGACTGAGACTCGACATAAGACGAAGACGACAGATGAATGCACCAACAGACTCCCCCTCAGATGTTGACGAGTCTTAAGTGTCGAGTCTTTGCATCTTCAGTCTTTATCAGTCCTCTTGAACTCTTTGAAGTGTCTGACGCTGTAAGAATCCTCAAATCTTCTCTCTTTCTCTTTTTATCACCAACAGACTCTCCACGAACAATCTCTACTCGGATATCTTCAGACTCCCCCTTTCGATATGCTGAGATCGCAGTCTGGCTTGTTGAAATCACAAAGTCCTCAGGTATCGGAACCTGACTCTCTATCATTCAAATAACCTGCACATTCTCTACCCAAAAATAAATTTTCTAATGACCATTTGTAGAGCAAATTTTAAAATGATTCAACATTTATAGTCTCTGATGAACCACTTGCAGGAATATCATTTTCATTTTCAAAACAACACACTCTCCCAAACCATCTGTTCATCATGTATAGCACTCGGAATTTTGAAAATTAGCTTTCCAACACCAGTTGTCAAAAATCTTTTTGCAATTTTTCAAAACTTTATGCTAAAACACACCAAAAATCTTTTTGGGTTTTTTTTAATAAAAAGAAATGCAGTAAAGAAATATTTACAAACAATATTTTTGTGAGTTTGTGTAAGAGGATCATATCAGTTTCTGAGACATATCACCAACACCGTTAAGCTTCATTTCATTTTAAGCTCTAAATGATTCACTTAGATTGTCAGTATACTGATCCACTTAAATTTTCACACAAAGTTCAACTGCTTCAAGATATGATATTAATGTCTTAAGCACTTAAACTTAATCGCGTGTCCCGCCTCAGAATATACTCCCGTATCCAGATCCCAATATTCAGTCTTACAGGTAATTATGACACAAATGATATCTGTAGGGGTTAATAAATTATGAAGAATCATGAGAGCTCAGGTCAGAACTACCGTTCAGCAGAGAGATCATGATTCAACTTTTGGGTGTGTCCCCTTTAGAGGATCTTTTTTACAACAGCATTGCTAAGCAATTTTATTGTCTTATCATATATGCTGAGGGTGATGCTATGTTTCAAGCATTGCAAAAAGTATTATTCGAGGACTAGGTCAGAACTTCCATTCAGCAGAAGTCCCGGAATAATACCCCAGATATCACTGAGTATAAAGACCTAGTATATCAGAAAAAGGAATCTTTCAAACAAGATTTCGGGGGTTACCCATATATCCGAGAGATGTTACCCACGAATTAAGCAAGTTTGAATTTAGGTTTATATCTCGTCACAATCTACTAAATGTGTAAAAACCTACTGGTATATCATCAGTGAGACCGTTTATCACTTTTTAAATTTCCAATTCTTTAGCATGTTGTGATAGTCCACTGATGTACTATCATTTCCTCTTTTTCACAAAACTCATTTTTGATTTTATCATGTTTTTGACTTTTTCAAATTTTCAAATGTTTTTAGATTTTCTTAAAATTTCTTACTCCCCCTAAAATGCAAACACATTTTAGGAAATTTGAAAACAAACTATACAAGAAAGTGACAACCGATATCGAATTGCTTCAATTCGCCATCCACTTGGCATAAACAATCAGAACTCCCCCTTTCAACAAACTATTTTCTCATTTAGATTTCAAAACACTTAAGTTTGTTTTAATCAAAATGATTTTTCCGGAAAATAAGTTTGTTTTTACCACTTGTAGGGGCATGGTTCATCATATTGTCTTTCAACCACTTGTAGAAAATCAAGTACAAATTAATGTCCTTGATTTACCACTTGTACTAAAAACACAATCAAATACAAAGAATGATGCCGATTCCTGATCCACGATTACAAACTTGGGATCTCCGGCAAGTCCACAGACTTACTGTTCATAGTATGAACCATCCCAGTCACAAACCAGGGATGGTTCAACTTTATCTTTCTGCATCTTCTTCTCATAAAACTCTTTAACCCCTTTGACTTTTCGATCAATCATTTTACCAAAAATGTGTTTCACATTGGGGTTAAAGGCCTTTTCAACATCAAAAACCTTGTTATCATCATAAAATTGGTTTGATATTTCAACTTTACCAATTTTCTTCTTAAAATTTTCAGCCCGAAGTGGTGGAAAATTATCATCATCCACAGTCAGAACTGATTTTTCACTTTTTGAAACAACCTGTGGCTCCTCTGATTTTATGGAATCAGATTCATCGCCA
This sequence comes from Helianthus tuberosus, assembly GCA_030545235.1. Classification (NCBI taxonomy): domain Eukaryota; kingdom Viridiplantae; phylum Streptophyta; class Magnoliopsida; order Asterales; family Asteraceae; genus Helianthus; species Helianthus tuberosus. Next base: position 212,327,147 of record CM060423.1, read on the forward strand.
GAAGATAGCTCCTCTGATTTCGACCTATCAGAATCATCGCTAGAACTACCTCCAAACTTCTTAACCACCCATTTTTGTTTGTCATTTTTAGCTCTTTTCTTGTAAAACTTGTTTGAATATTCACCAATTTCAAATGTAGAATTTTTGAATAACTTTGTTCTGTCAATTGGTGGTTCAAACTCAATCACTTTCTCTTTGAATTTACGAGAAACTCCCTGTTTTGATGGTATTGCCTTAGAACAATCTCTAGCAATATGTCCAACAGTGTTGCATTTGAAACAGGTTCTCGTTTCTTTCATCTCTTCTGCTGATGTACCTGAAACAAATATCATCTTTGCTTTAAAATATTTTTCATTTTTCTGTTTTTCTGTTGGAATAAATCCAAGACCTTTCTTTTTGAAATTACGGTTTTGGTTTGATTTCTTGTAAAAACCAGAACCAGAACTGTAACTTTTTTTCTTGTTTAATCTTTGTTGTACTCTTGAGGTGTAAGGTTTAGGTTTACCATTAAGATTGAAATCTTTTATTTCAGAAATGTTAATTTCTGTAAGTTTGAAAATCTTTTTGATCAATTCAGTTTTGACACCTCTTATTGGAAATTCCTCATCAGAATATAATTTGTCAGAATCATTCAAAGTATATGCAACTTTAAACGTTTCATCATTCAAATTAGATTTTGATAACATGAATTCTTTATTATAAACCCTTTTAACCGAAGATTTTGGACTATTGACTGTCGAACTCGAACTTTCAGAACCAGACTTTGACTCTGACTCTGACTTTGACTCTGAGTTTGACTCCAACTTTGACTCCTCAGTTTCATCTTTATCCAACACCTGATCGACGACTTTCTTTATTAACTCGGACTCATGATCAGTTTCAGATGATGTAAACACGACATCAATATTTTCTGGCAAATTGACTGAGGACTCAGACTCCCACTGTAAATTTGTTGCTTTTTCGACTCTTTCCTGATTTGGATTTCTGTGCAAATATCCATTTTCTAGCGGGGGTGGACACTTGTTATAACCAACATCTTGTTTCTTACCAGAATCCTTCTTATCAGTCTTTTTCTTTATGTCACTCTTCTTCTTGTTCTTCTTTTCTGGAGTCTTTTCTTCAGTCACTTTTCCATCATCATTCTTTTCTTCAGTTACTTCATCCTCTTCAAATGCTTTCATGCCTTCAACAGTTGGATAAATCCTGTCAATGACATAAGAAGTACATGAGTAACTTTTCAACAAACGATTTACTCTTTCAGTCTCAATTCTTTGCAATTCCAGCTTTTGTTCTAGCACAGCACACTTCTCAATGTAGTTGTTCACCACTTTTTGCTTCGTCATAAAAGCACCCTGAAGTGTCTTCATTGCTGTTGCTTGTTCTTCACTTGTTTGGTTGTACTGATTCATTGCTTTGTTCAGTACATCGTAAGATTCCTTCAAACTATTCAAATTATAGATCAGTGTACTATTCTGCTTCTTCACAGCTTCACAGTTTTCACACTTCACTGGAATCTTCTTTGCATCAACTTTTTGATCAACCTTGAACTTTGGAACTTCAACCTTTACTTTCCTTTTGATCACGGGAATTTCTTCGTCATCACTGCTCACTGGAGTCTTGACCTTTTTCTTTTTCTTTTTAATCTTTTCATCTTCACTATCACTTTCAACAATCAATTTCATATCAGCATCAAATTTTCTCGCCCAATACTCACGATCATCATCACTATCTTCTTCAACTCTGGCTACAAAAACTTTGTGAGCTGTATCTTGATCAGGAACATAATCATCCCATGTGAAATTTGCCCAACTAAATCCTTCAGGTAACTTTTCGTCATCTTGGTCTATTATCAAAGCACTACCGTTAACTCTCTTTAAAGAATCTTGATTAACTGCACAAGCTCTCTTTCCAGAGTCTTCAATAATGTGTCTTCCATGTGCAGTTTGTGCCTGATGTTGTTGTTGTTGAGATGGTTGTTGAGCAACTTGATGGTAGATGGCTTTTCGGTAATAATCATTGTTGTTGTTGAATGGATTTTGAGCTCCACTTGCTTCGCGGTTTTTGCACTCCCTCTTGAAGTGTCCTTTTTCCCTGCAACGAAAACAAGTGACTTTAGATTTGTCAAAACCTAAAGTAGAAGTACCAGCCTCACGAAGATCATCTCTTCCAGTGATTTGCTTGAATTTCTCAGCTCTCCTCAACACACTTGCCAAACACCATTTTATGTCCATCAGCTCCATCTCTTCAGCATCGATCTGGTCGTAATCTTCTTTTGTCAGCATTGGATTCCCGATTCGACCTGCAACAAAACTACCATAAGATTCAAGAACAGTTCCCAATAAAGACATATGGCTTTTTGCTAACTCTTCAGAATATTCCTGATCATTTTCAATGTTCAACACAATGTTGCATTGAAGCTTTTTGCCATTTCTCGTTGTTGAAACGTTCGGATCGAAAGACGAAAATGATGAGAAACTCGTTTTGCTGTTTGATCCTGATGATGAACTTCCAGAAGAATTCTTGGCATTGTAAGCAGTTTCTATTTTTGGAGATAAATTTGTAGACTTCTCATTCACCCCTGCTTTGTAATACAACCCAATATCTTGTTCACCATCGAAGTCTTTCATTCGAATAATCTTTCGTTGCTCCATCTCTTGAGCTTCCAACTTCTCAATGAACTTGCTTAATGTCAAACTGCTAAAACCTTTCTTGTTTCTAAGCATCATGAGATATGTGCCCCAAGTCTCGTGTGGCAATGAATCAGCAAGCTTTTCGATCAACTCTTCATTGTCTTTCTCGATGCTCAATCTCTTCATGTTTGCTAGCAGATTGCAGTATCTTTCAATAATCTGCCTTGTGTTTTCATTCTTCAATCCACGAAACAAATCGAACTCTTTCTTCAGAAGTGACTTCTTGTTCTTTATCATTTCTTGACTACCAACAAACTTTGATCTTAAAGCTTTCCAAATCGAGTATGAAGTTCCATTATGTTGCAATAGAACCAAAATATCTTCTTTCATAGCTTGTTGCAATAAACTCAGCATCATTTTCTCATCTTTGTACTTCTTTCTAGCATCGGCACTCAGATCTTTAATCGGAACCACTTCTTCATCATCATTCATCGGTCGAATGTATTTTGTCTTGACACATTCCCATGCATCCAAGTAGTTAGCTTGTACCCAATTCTCGAAATGGCCTTCCCAACCCTTATATTCTTCGATGTTCATTAGTTTGGGCGGTTTTTGCATTGTTCCCGTTTCATTTTCCAACATCGTATTTTGTGCAAGAGAAATTGGAGTAACAGGAGTAGCGAACACGTTGTAGAATTCCTCATCCATGATTCGGTTTTTCAAATGAATTGTATCACCTTGTAAGAATACCTGACGACACACAAAACAAACAATCAGTTTAAACAACTTATCAGCTAATAAAATAAAACTGGTACTCGAACTAGTGAATATTCTGTTCGGACTGAAGATAGACAAACTGTGAAGACTGCTTTGACACACTATGCGGACTGCTTTGACACACTATGTGGACTGCTTTGACCCGGATCAAATTCAAACGTTGAAAAATGGGTAGATTGAAGTTTATTGAATCAATGGGCCTAGACTTGTAAATCGGAGAAATCAATGGGCTTCACAACAATACAAGCAATCCGTTATAATCAAAGTACTTTTGCAAGTAGCCGACAACAACAATTTACAACAATTATCTCATTGAGCCGCAAGACTCACTAAACCGAAAATTTAACTGTATTTGAATTAGATTAGGCCACCTATAACACTCACTTGATAGAATTGTTTAGTTTAACGTAACTCCACTAAACCAAAATATGATTGGGCCGCTATAAACTCAAAGTCCCATGGGCTGACTTTGCAACTCACATGTATCCATTATATGACTTGACTGACTTGATCACGTGGTCTGATCTCATGCAGATGGACAATTAATACAACTAGTCGACAATTTTAAAGTCTATCACAATTCTAATTGGACCTCAAAAACCACTAATATCTGATTGTGGATGACACCTATTTCTTTGAATCACATGCAAACCGACTTACACACCTTTACCAACTTTCACATGCAACTTCATTGGAACTATACACATGCAAATTATTGTTTTCAATTGACTGACAAATATTCACGTGATTATCCTGTTCGATGACTGACAAAGACTTTCATGGTCACAAGAGCGAAATCAAGTTGTTCCTTGGAGCAAAACCCTATAGTGTCACAAAAGCGAAACCTAAATGTCACTATAAGCGGAAACCCTTAGTTGTCACAAAAGCGGAACCTTGAACTGTAAAGAGCGAAACCATGATGTTCAAAAGAGCGGAACCATGATGTTCAAAAGAGCGGAACCATCTGATGACATCATCAATATCACGAGTCCGTATGAGCGAAACCTCAAAAATCCAAGGTTTTAGGTCGATTTTAGTTATGAAACTTTCAACGGTTTATTAATACTAGATTTCGAGTGCTGTGTGTGAATTTGAGCTAATTTTACCGTAAAAAATTTTTGAAATTTTTAAGAAAGTGTAGAAAAACAGAAATTTTCAGCTGAAATCGTATAGAACTCTTCTTCACTGGCTCTGATACCAATTGTAGGATCGAATTCGGACCTAAACAAGTCGCTTAGAAGAGTTTATCTCAATTTGAACGGCGGAAACAGACAAACCGAGTACAATTCAGCAAGTATTCACTATAAACTGTCGATATTATTGATCTGGATAACGTTTACAACCTGTCGACACTTCGGCAGCACTTCGTGGCTCACCGGAAGACAACACCTAGAACTATGTATGTGATTTCGCTCATAGACCTATATATAGGCTTACTGATTTCGCTTTTACATACATGACACATAAGCGAAATCAGATAATTACCATATAAGCGAAATCATCACTTTTGACACATGAGCGAAATCACCTAACTAACTATGAACGAAATCAGAATGATACATGACCGAAATCCAACTTTCACCAACTAAACCTTTTGTCTTTTGTGTAGTGATGTGATAATGACATCACTATTATGATGTCATCATCAAAGATGGTGACATCATCCTCGTTCAGATTCGCAACGAGACTGAGACTCGACATAAGACGAAGACGACAGATGAATGCACCAACACTAATGAAGTTAAACATTGAATTTAAGGGACTAATTTTTCGAAAAATCGAAAACCTTGATAATGAAAGGACTGGAAGTGTTAGCATACCTAAAATAAGTTTCTAAATAACCCCTCACGGTATTTATATTCACAAGTGAGCCACTTGATAATCAAGTGTAGGCGTTTACGTAATTAATTGAAAGTTTGCGCAATGAAGGGTTAAAAGCGTCAACATGTTAATTCTTACCTCTAAGTGACCTCTTAACAAAATGGGAGCTTCATGATATTTAATTATACTCTCGGGAATGTCAATTATTGGCCGTCTAAGGTTTTTATGCCTATAATTAAAGTTACATGCAACTTTGCAAGTTAGAGGGACTAAAAGTGTCAATATGTTTAATTATACCTCTGAATGACCTTTTAGCGAACCCGAAGCATCGTGATGTTTAATAATACTCTCAAGAATGCCTAATATGGATTAGATGAGGCTCCGATGCTATTAAACGATGATATGCGCAAGTTTGCGCATTAGAGGGGCCTAAAGCGTCAACTTTTGAATCTACGCCTTTTGGTGACCATTTAAGTGATTAAGAGCGTAGAAATAATTAAACCCATGCTTGGGAAGGCCCATTATGGGCCATGGAAGGCTTGGATATCATTAAATGACCTTTCGCGCTACTTTGTGCGATTAAAGGACTAATTGCGTCAAACTTCAAAAGTATGTCGATTCTTATGGTATCGAACCTTCCAGAATATGATCGTAAGTTAAACATACCCTAAATATCCCTTACATAGCTTAGAAATAGGCTTAGAGGTGTTTCGTGCTCAAAAATAAACTTTTAAGTCAAGCAGGGACTAAAAGTGTCAAAAGGTGCACAAGTTTGCATTTTCGCGCATATCTTACGTTCTGAATATATCCGGACATCCAAAAATTTATGTAAGCATTAAAATATTTTATTTTAGTGTGTGGTATGATAAAATTCCACTCGTCGCGTAATTTGGATCGTTTTTCGCGTCCGTTCGTGTTTCGTCGTAATTAGACGAACAACGGGACCGTACGACCAAACGAACCGACATCCGACATGTTTTCAAGAATTTTATATGTCCCCTATGTTTAGGCTTCATTGTAGAGCCTTGTAAATAGCTTAACGGGCCTTAAACGTGCCAAACGTGACCTTAAAAGCTAACAGGGACCATTTCTGTAATTATTTCAAACTTGTTGCTGAACTGGGAATCTTAGGCGGCCCGCGTAAGTCCCCCTTGAACCTTACGCAGCCCGTGTGAACATGCCAGATCTGCAAAAATCAGTTTACAGCCAGTTCCAGCTGTTTCCAGGTGTTGCAAGTGGTTTTTCTTCATCCTATGGGCTGTTTTGGGGGCCCATAGATTGCCAAAACAGTGGGTATAAGGTGTAAGGTCCAGATCAAGGCTCGTTTATCGATGAACGATCTTAACGGTCTGGAAAAAACCTATAAATACCCTTCCCCACTCCATTCCAACTTGCACCTCTTCTATTCTGATCTTGTTCTCTGATTCAAGGAGGATTCTAAGCTTGTGGGAACCTCTATTCAGTCCTTTGGACCATTCGTAAGTGTTCGTTCGTGCTTAGTTCTTTAGTTTGGCGTTTATAGCCGAAAAGTCAAACATTTACGATAAACGCTTTGGTTTTTAAACGGTTAAGCCATTGTTCGCAACAAACATGGCTACGTGACCGTAATTAGGTGTAACACCCTTATTATTATTTAAAGGTTTTCGTATAATTTACGAAAACAAACGGGTTATTATGATTTCAAATACACTAAGAATACGGGTTCATTAAACTTTATTTACAGAATTAAAAACTATACAACATACTATGGGTGAGTTCGTCATTTTACATAGCAACGATACAAAGTGCGGAAGCTTATTTCTTGATCGTGTTCGGTTCTTCGTTGTGCTTGATCGTCCTCCGGTGCTAAAATTATACCTGAAACTCATAAAACATGAGTTGGATTAGTCATACGTAACTTAAAACGTATTTAAACGAGTCCGGGAAGCGAAACTGATTAGAATAAAATTTTTTCGCCAAACCAGGGTTTTTCGCGCCACGCGAAGGAACCCAGTTTCTCCCTCGCGCCACGCGAGGGAGACCGTTTTCCAGCAGGTCTGCAGCTCAGTTCAGCTATGCCAGTTTTTACGGAAACGGCCATAACTTCTTCGTTATTGATCCGTTTTACCTGATTCTTTTTCCTACGCGTCCGTAATTTAATCCTCCATCTTATGGAGTTAAAATACTACATCCAACATAAGAAATTTTGAGACTTCTAAGCCTTCGACTCGTTACCTTTTTACCGAATTTTAACCCGTTTATGCATTTTATCAAGCAAACGTATTTGTTTGATTCCTATATCACATACACTTCTTCAAATTAATGTTACCTACCATATTAGGTTCTAATCATACGTTTATTACATAATTTAAACCCATTCTCGCTCGTTTCCTAATTTTGACCCGTTAAGGGTATTTAAGCACCTTAAAGCTTGAAATCGCTTTCATTCATTTCTAGCATCTTATTTCTACATTTCTTATCAAGTAATCTTCCACTACAACTATAAGTGTGTTGGATCTAATGTGGATATCTATATGTTCCGAGTTTTACCCCTCGGATTATTATTTTACGGCAAGACTCAAATAGTGCCATTTGACTAATGTATTACATCTTTCAACTTCTACACTTATTCTAAGTGTTTATCTAATCATGAAACTCGTTTCCAAACAACCTTTAAGGGTTGTTTGTTCAATTTAGCCTACAAGGGCGTTTTGGTCAATTTTGATCCTTCTTTTACGACAAATGACTTTCAGATACTTGTTTGACCCAAAATTCCTGTCTTTTAACTATGACCTTGATTAGAAACCATTATGTTTCTAAAACACTACATTTATGACTTGAATTATTCGGTTTATCTTTAAGATAACCAAATATCTAATTTGACCTTGTTTAACTCTTAGAAAACCTCAAATTCTACATGATGAGTTGAATCATTACACAAACCTGGCTCGGATCAATGTATTGACCCGTTACGATACCTTGCCTTAGTGGCGCTAAGTAATAGCGATGTCACCATTCAATCGATATTTATTCCTGTAATCAAGCAACTCGACAATACATTAGCCGATATTGTCAAAGGGTGATATTTTCACCTTTTGACCCGTTTGGTCTTATATGACCGTTTACTTTTACGAGATGGATTTATTATCATCTCGTCTACATGACTTATACCGATTTACACCGTACGGTCAATTTACTTATAAATCTATTTCTTGATTATTTTGACCCCTTTATGTGTTACGCCGTAAAGTGTCCTACAAAACTAACGGTTATCGTCAACGAGTGACTACATTCCCGTTTTACCCTTATTAATTGTATTGATTTACCTTATAAGGTAAATCATTCAAAACTCGTTATTTATTAGTCATCACATGACTAAATGACCTTATTAGCTCTTTTTAACCATTCAACATGGTTTATCTTTATTGTCTTTTGTTCCGAACCTCGCGTGTCGGGTCGAAACATCATAAGTCAAATGTGACTTTTGATTATTCAAAATTTATAAAACCCATAGATATCAAATAAAAGGTGTAAGTTTTAACTTACCTCGTATCCAAGCTACACTTTTCTTTTTCTTCTTGATTTGTTTGACCCGCTTTCCCTCCAAGCTTCACCTAGCTTGTTAAGCGCCAACTATTATTCATCATTCACAAGGTGGTTAGTTTAATCACTTAATACGATTATTCCACCTTACGCATTTCTATATCTAATTATCGTTCATCACATCGTAGGTCAGTTTGACTTTTTAAAAGTCAAATGCCCATTAGTATACTAAATGCATATTCGAATTCATCAACTAGTTTTTGCATTCCTTAATTACCCGGTAGGCGTTATCTTTAGGCCACCGTTTTAACCAAAGTTCTAACCACGTTTATCACATTTCAATCACTTTAATTAGTTCAAGCGATTATCAAGACTAGTTTATTCATTCATTTCACAAGAACTAAGGGTTCTTATCTATAAGTGAGACCCGATCATCATATCACTAGCATTCATCCCAACACCTTATATAATCAAGTTCCTCATATGAACTAGTAGGTACCCAATTTTTACTTAGGCATTACATCGAACACCTTATGAGCATGAAATTTTTACTACTAGAAATCAAGCTCATGACTAACTATTTAACCAAGATTTAAACATCTTTTCACATGTTTATGACAAATCTTCATATCAACAAATCTGGATTTGCTTCATAGAGCTCAAATACACTAAGTTAACAAAGATAATCCTAGTGTTTAACATAATTCTCCAAAACCCATTTAACACATAAATGGTTAATCATAAAATTCTCAATTATGAACCTCAATTCAACAAGTAAATGACTAGGGTTTACTCCTAGACATAAATATCATTCCTAATTTCATCCTTGGATCATAATCCATCAATTTATTTGCAAGTAACCTACTTGTCTCAAATTTCAACTTCAACCAATCTAGGTTTTGTGACATACCTTGTGATCCCCGTGACTTGGTGATCGTTTCTACGCGTTCATGCATTGATTCGGATCTTGATTCAAGCTTCAATTTGACCAATTTGTGGAACTAGGGTTTTGAGCTCCTTGCTCTTGCTCCTGGTCGTACGCACACACACACACATTAAGTGTGTGTTGTGTTTTAATTTTAGTTTTTTATAAATCAAGTCTCCTTTTGTGCAACTTAAGTCCCTCTAGTTTGGTTAGTTATTAAGTAGGCCATAACCTACTTATTTCTAGTAGCATTCACTCTTATTAACTAGGTTAAACATTCCTAGTTAACTTAGTGGGTTCGGGGAAGTTACGACTAAGTTTATTTTAAGTCCCGTTAACTCGGGCCTTCTATCTACTTTGCTTTCTCAAAGTATTTATCCTCCTTTTATTAAATATTAGATTTATTTATTTAAACCCTATTATTTACCGGGTAAATTTTCACCACTAACGGTATTTTACTAAGTCATTAATATTAACGTGGTTTGATTACCAAACCCGTTTTTGGGGTGTTACAAGTCTACCCCCCTTAAAGAGGTTTCGTCCCCGAAACCTTATTTACGTAATCCTTTGGTTTAATCAAACGAACCTAGTTTCGTTTTCAAGGCTCCCGTTTCCTTTGGTCAAAAGTTTTCATGTATACTGACGCGTACGTCTTTCATGTGTAAGGCCTCGCGGGCCGTACTTACAGCTTATAACCCTTCATCTTATTGACCGAGTTGTCACTTGACCACTTAGTCTCGTTAGTCTTTTAACAGGTCTATCCCGCGCTTGTCTTATACTAACAAGCGCTTTTATTTGTTATGACGCTTTCTTAACTTTGAATAGTTTTACCGGCTAGACTAATTAGTCGCTGTCACTTCATATCCCGTAACTCACGTTACAACGTGATCGTTTTCTATATTTCTTTTCTTGTCCGTGAGCGTGTCACGTCACGTTTAAGTTTAATTCGACGTTTCTTAATCATACTTCTTCTTTTCGAATGTATCGTCTCGCACCCATCGATGTTAAGACCCATACTCTTTGATATTTGTTATTTCCGAATTCGTCTTATAGTATTCATACTTGTTAGAACGTTGTTTCTTATTAAAACTGAATTTTAGTTTAACGTCTTTCTCTTTGACTATGTCAATTACTCTCATCGAGGAAATTGACAACCTATAATTTACCCCTTTCGTTCTCGTTTACACGAAAAATTGTAACCCGTTCCCTCGCTTCATACTGTCGACCCGTAGGTTCTTTCACTTAAACTCATAGGCTATTTCTTTAAAATTTTCACCCTTTTAAGGTGAGATTTCAACAGTTCGTTTCTTTCATTTATGACCCAAGGGTCTTCTCGGTCTCGTAGACCTTGACATTACGTTTAATCCCGTAGGTTATGATGATCCCATAGATCATCTTTTATTCTTGTCTGTATTCAAATGTGTATATATATATATATATACATATATAGCTTCAAGGCATCCCTTGTTATATTGGAAATCATTTATTTTCTCTTTTTCAACTTTAGTTGACCCTGACCGTAGTCTAAGACTTCATTTGTTTACTTTCGGACTAATCCCCCGACTTTATGACTTCTGACGTTAATTCCACGTTAGTTCGTTCTACGCTTACCGTTTCCCGGTTCATTCTTATACTTCTTTACAACCCTTTACATAGGTTTGTTAACATTTCACACTTTTATTTATTCAGTCCGCGCCTACTTACATTAGCAAGCGTCTTCATTTATTTAATTCATTTGACTTGTTCGCGTGAAATTTCATCACTTGTGAACGTCAAATTTCATTCTTTGTTCGACCCGTTCGACTTTAAATTAGTCGAACGTAATTTTATCAAAATTTATATTTACAGTATCTCATCATCTTTTAGTCGTGACTCGAAACCCGAGTCTTTTGACTTTCCATCCGCGTTCCCATTTATCGGTCTACGCATGTGTTTAAATCCTTACCCATCAACCGGGTGTTTTACCGAAGTCATTATCATTGCAACCCTTCCGGTATGCATTAAGACTTCGTTTCGATTTATTCATCAACTAGTTTTTGCATTCCTTAATTACCCGGTAGGCGTTATCTTTAGGCCACCGTTTTAACCAAAGTTCTAACTACGTTTATCACATTTCAATCACTTCAATTAGTTCAAGCGATTATCAAGACTAGTTTATTCATTCATTTCACAAGAACTAAAGGTTCTCATCTATAAGTGAGACCCGATCATCATATCACTAGCATTCATCCCAACACCTTATATAATCAAGTTCCTCATATGAACTAGTAGGTACCCAATTTTTACTTAGGCATTACATCGAACACCTTATGAGCATGAAATTTTTACTACTAGAAATCAAGCTCATGACTAACTATTTAACCAAGATTTAAACATCTTTGCACATGTTCATGACAAATCTTCATATCAACAAATCTGGATTTGCTTCATAGAGCTCAAATACACTAAGTTAACAAAGATAATCCTAGTGTTTAACATAATTCTCCAAAACCCATTTAACACATAAATGGTTAATCATAAAATTCTCAATTATGAACCTCAATTCAACAAGTAAATGACTAGGGTTTACTCCTAGACATAAATATCATTCCTAATTTCATCCTTGGTTCATAATCCATCAATTTATTTGCAAGTAACCTACTTGTCTCAAATTTCAACTTCAACCAATCTAGGTTTTGTGACATACCTTGTGATCCCCATGACTTGGTGATCGTTTCTACGCGTTCATGCATTGATTCGGATCTTGATTCGAGCTTCAATTTGACCAATTTGTGGAACTAGGGTTTTGAGTTCCTTGCTCTTGCTCCTGGTCGTACGCACACACACATACATTAAGTGTGTGTTGTGTTTTAATTTTAGTTTTTTTATAAATCAAGTCTCCTTTTGTGCAACTTAAGTCCCTCTAGTTTGGTTAGTTATTAAGTAGGCCATAACCTACTTATTTCTAGTAACATTCTCTCTTATTAACTAGGTTAAACATTCCTAGTTAACTTAGTGGGTTCGGGGAAGTTACGACTAAGTTTATTTTAAGTCCCGTTAACTCGGGCCTTCTATCTACTTTGCTTTCTCAAAGTATTTATCCTCCTTTTATTAAATATTAGATTTATTTATTTAAACCCTATTATTTACCGGGTAAATTTTCACCACTAACGGTATTTTACTAAATCATTAATATTAACGTGGTTTGATTACCAAACCCGTTTTTGGGGTGTTACATTAGGTAGCTGTTAAACCCTCAAAAGGGCACCTCCTAATTACCACGTTTACTTAGTTAAATTTTCGGGTCAAATAAAAGTCAAACTGGTTAGTTTTAAATAAAATTCATAACTATTAATATAGAAGCCATAAAATCAGTTTTCTCACTTTAATAACTTGGTAAATATTAATAGAACATGTCTAAGTATGTTCAACCCGACAATTCTAAGTTTAGGCCCGGTTCGGAACCGAAAGTCGCAAAAGTTGACTTTTGCTTTGACTTTCAATTCTGACCCGATTTAGCTTAGTTTAGATATGCCTTAGGATTCCTTTAGGACCATGTTATAGGTTAGTATAACCCTCTGAGGTTATACAACTTGGATCCTTAGTTATTCTATTCATTTGCATGTTTCCGTTATATGCTTAAATGTTGACCATTATGCCCTTTTGACCTTAAAACGAGATTTTTGAAAATGTGAGAGGATAGAAACCTTTATTACTGAATTATAAACTTGTCCCTAAAATTTGACATCAGTTTGGGGTATAGATTAGGAGTTATGCTCATTAGCGCAAATGAAAAGCTTTTATTAATTAAACGGCATAATTAGCGTATAGCCTATCTAAACCCAATTTTTGATATCAAACTTTTTAACCAATGATGTAAAATAATATTTTGGGATTTTTGAAGATTTTTATTTATTTTTAGGCTGAGCATAACATAGGGTTATAGCTTTGTTTCGGTAATTGTCGGTTTTGCCCTTTTGGCCTATAAAATGAGTTTTACATAATATTTTGATACCAAACCTTTTGCTACTGATTTTATATAATAAATAAAATATTTTGAGTCTTCTGGAATAATAAAAATATCAGCTTTTCTTATAAAACCTGGAAAACGCTTAAAATCGCCTTTTTACGCGTTTTAAACGCATAGTACGTATTAAAACTATTTTAAATATATAAGACTTGACACCTACTGATATTTTTGGTATATTTTTTTTATATTCTAACAGTAAGCAAAAGTTTTAAACTCAGATTTCCAGTTTTGACCTTTTAAGCTTATGTGAAATTACCAAAATGCCCCTACGGTGCATAGCTTTGTTATAAAAGGTCAATTTCACATATATGCCATACCCTACTGTTATGACTTATAAAAATAAATGTTTTTATTGATTATATCAGACCTGAAACTCAGATTAGTATTTAAACTCTTTTATAACCTTTAAAATGACCAAAATACCCCTACGGGGCATATTTTGAGTTTAAATCCATTTTGGGCATAATGGAAGGTATCTTACTGATATCACAACATACTTAAGGCATATTAACGTAGGAAACCTGTATATGACTCACTTGGTTACCCGTAACGCATTATTCGCGTTCGGTGCGGTTTATGTAACTAGTTTGCATAAATTAGCCAAAACGGGTCAAACCTTATCATTTTTATCTCAAAATCCAGAATGTGTTTAGTTTACCCATATTATACAAGTCTTCAAACTTGTCGGGTCTAAATCGCATTCTATTCCGGTCTTCGCTTAATCGTACGTTTGAACCGTATCTTCTTTTAAAACTAATCGGTCTAAGTCTAGGCCTAATTTAAGAGCCGTTAGGAATCTAATAGGTTATTAAAACCTTCGTTCCAGATTAGGAGCCCGGTAAAAGCTACTTGCACTTGCTGATTGGATACGGTTGACATAAATTTGAATATTTGCTCACGTAAATACTCTTAACTTATTTTCCATATACGGGCTTGGGATACGGTATTATAATAATACCGCTTGGTCGGGTGTGTAGTCATTTAAATTGGATTGTGATTAATGTATTTACATAACTCGTTTAAATCTGTATTAGTTGGTGTATGGCCTTTGGGGGTTAAAAGACCATGTCCCGGATATCCTTGGCATCATTCATTGAAATGGCCACGACCTAAGCACGGGGTGTAGGCATACACCTGACAGTTGCATATGTAAAAACTGGTAATCCACTTTAAGGAATCAACCTTGTGGGAATTATACCTGTGGCGTGTTAGTTAATCTTGTCCGGCTCTTCTAACCGGCCCTGACGGACGACAAATAAGTAAAACTGTATACAAGATTATTTTTAAATAATTGTCCCAAGTTATAAAAGATATTTTGTGCCTTGTGCATTCAAATTAATTTTCTTAAATGTTTTCAAAATGAGCCAGTTAATTGTATTTACCAGTGTAAACTGACGTATTTTCCAAAAAGGCTAAGTGCAGGTACTAGACGAAATAGGCTGGCTACTCCTGGCATCATTAACCAAGTCTTGCAAGCTTTAGATGTTAAAGTCTGTTGAACAATAATTTTTTTTTATCTTTTGATCCACCCGTGGATCCTTTACAGTCCGTTTGTAATACTTTGATATTACTTTTTATTCGGTTTGTAATGTGATTCATCTTTTGCTTCCGCTGTGCATTTAAATTGTGTTGTTTGACTATGATGATATCAACTACGTCACGATACTCCCCACCGGGCCCACCGGTAATACGTGGAAATTCGGGGTGTGATAGGTTGGTTTCAGAGCCAACATTGAGTGAATTAAACACTAGCCTTTTCTGTTTAATCTCAATGACACAGTAGCACATTCCTTGACCTTCTGAGTTTAGACTTAACATAGGAATACTCTCATCCTTATTCGGAGAATTATTGCTTTCAGTTCTATATATTGTTAATTTGTCGCCAAGCAAAGAAGCCGTAATGGAAATTCTCCCCATTCGAAGCCTAGGAAATGCAGAGCTTTGTACTGCGACTAGGATAAACGTGCAACCAAGGAGAAAACATTCAGAAATAAAATGAAGGAGAAACTCCTTTTGCTGAAGTTCATTTCCTTAGTAAGTCCTTCTAAGGGCATACTTATCTTTCAGTCCCTTCGTGGACAACATTATTTCTTTCAAGCCCCGTTTAGGGCAATTCTGTACCTCTTTTGAAATCATTGGAATGTTTTATCTAAAATTTCATTATATATGAATATAATATATGAAATAAATCAAAATTTTCATTCCTTCTATAAGATCTGCCATTATAATAATACCAAAATCTAAAAAGGACAAGACCTTGCCCATGTGTCATTTTAAGACAGGGCCAAGATGGTAGTTCCTCAATTAGATTCACATCCTTGTTAAATTCTCAATTTAGGATTGCTCTGCGTTAAATATTAAAAAGAATCTTAAAGGGTATAACCTAGCTCGAATGTCATTAAAGACCTAGCTATGATGGTAAAACCTGTTTAAAAAGAGATTCGGATCCTTGTTAACATCTGAAAACATGTTAACACTCCCGACAAAAGTGATGCGATAAAATCACACTTGTCATCTTTATATTGGGAATTTTCCAAACCCCTTATTTAGCATAAATGATCAATAGGAATCATGGCTAATAAACGTCGAACATGATGCATACATCAAAACATTCATTTGGAATGTATGCCTACGGGCAGAGATATGTACATGGAAAAGATAGTTTTATTTCATAACTTCTTGTCAAGATAATGAACTATGAAATTTTCCGATCCAAAGGATCATTGATTATGTTTTAAAATTTCCCTAGTGACAAGGCATCTGTGCCATCAAAAAAAAAGTCCTTTGGAATAAGCCCTTGTGCTATATAAAATATCGGTACGACATTGACAGTCGTGACTTATGTCCCCTGTCTAATAAATATGAAGGATTATATTCCGTTTAAACGCCAAAGATGGTTTATTTAAAAACCTAGGCAAAACATAATCAAATAAATTTAATACTATCTATTGGCCTATATGGTTTAATTTCACCATGGCTATTTAATCATCAAACTCGACGATGCGTTATATAATTAAACAAATTATTACTACTTGGTCTGTAGCCTTCAAAGCTTCACCATGGCTGACTCATCTGAAGCTCACAATCATCCAGTTGATCAGAGTGATAATGCAAGAGTGAACTTAGCGAGCACCGAGTTACAGGCTATGTTAGATACAACCGTAAACAAAGACGTGGACAGAGTATTAAAGAATCATAAGCGAAAGTGCGATAATACCCCAAATAAGGGTTACAAAAAGGGTAAGGCAGGTTCAAACCAGTCCAAGCCAAATGAGGCGAAACCCAAATGTAAAACCTGCGGGAAGCAGCACTTCGGAAAATGTTTCCGTGAACAGACCAGGGGATGTGGCATCTGTAAGGAAATGGATCACAAGACTCATGAATGCAAGGGCTTGAAGGACAACCAGCAGTCAGGTGAAAAGACCAGATGCAAAACCTGTAGGAAATACCACCTCGGGAAATACAGATTTGAATCTCAGCCTCTACCCTGTGGAATCTGCAAGTCCAAGGAGCATAAGACCTTGGATTGCAAGAAGTTGAAAGATGCGACCTGTTATGGTTGCCACGAGAAGGGGCATATCAAGACTAATTGCCCAAATAAAACCAAGAAGCCTGAAGAGGCTAAGAAGACCCAAGCTGGGGGCTCTCAAATGAATGCTCAAGAGGCCGTTCAGGATGACAATGTCACAACGGGTACTTTCCTTATCAATGACGTTTATGCTAAAGTATTATTTGATTCGGGCGCAGATAAGTCTTTCATAGACAATAGATTTTGTAAATTATTAAATCTGTCTGTTAAAACTCTAAGCGTTAAGTATGAAGTAGAATTGGCCGATGGTACCTCAGAGACTGCTTCAGCAATATTAGATGGATGTTTTATATCCATTAGGAATTATTCTTCTCCGTTGTCCTTGTTCCGTTAAAATTAGAGGGACTCGACATAGTGATAGGAATGGATTGGTCGTCTTATAACCAATCCCATATTGTGTGTGATAAGAAGCAAGTAATTAGCAAAACTCCTTATGGTGAGCCTTTTGACAATTCAAGGAGACACATGGTACGGACTGCCTAAGCACTTGTTGAATTTGGTATTTAATACCAAAGCCTCGAGTATGGAAAAACTCAGAAGAGACAAACAACAGTCGCGATGCTAGAGATGCGACAAATGTTAATGGTGCATCAAATGTGAACCTCAATGTTAATGGAGTTAATATCCAAAACTGTAATTAACGCAGCTGTTAGGAAGGCTACGAGAAAAGTCATGAAAAGGTTCAAGAAGCCGAATGCTGCTTGCTCTTAAACACATGTCGCTGCTCATGAGAAGAGCTTTATTCAGACTTCATATGCAAAGAATAAGCTAAACAAGATCATATATGGCAAGGAACCCCATTCCTTTTTAGGATGTACTTAAAAGTACTTCGTCTCTTGGAAGTCAAGAGACTTCAATAGTAAAAAGGGGCCATCGATTGCGGGAAATTGTTGGATGAAGTACAAACCATTAGGTGTATCAGCAGTTATGCTGGAAAGGACACGGTAAGGTATGCATCACAGTCATCCGATGCGAATACCCTTAATTAGTGAGGACATTAATGAAGTCCACAAGAAAGATCCTCTTATACAATATGGAATGGTCCAAGTTTTAAGGACCTTATTAGAAAAAAAAAAAACCTATTATCCGCTTCACGAAATGGAAAAAGATGGAATAAGAATTTTCTGACTCTCACCATAAAAGTTCTAGACTGTTGACAGTATGTTACAAATTTTACATTGGCTAAGATAGTACCCTATTCCATTTACCCAAAAATCTAAGCCTAATGCAAATAATTATTGGTGGTTAGCAACGACAATAAGAGGGCACATTAAGGTTTAAAAGCCTGCTCATTATAAATCCATTATGGATCTACCTCAGCTACTCACGATATATAGATTAAGAAACAACCAGTCAAAGTTGAGTCTGCCCTAAAAAAATTGTCCAAGATTTTACAGCTAAGTTAAAAGGATTAAGGATGGAGGCGTTTAACCCTCCTGGTGAATGATTAGAGGCGGTTCGCATTAATAATGACACCAGATAAATCCCTTATTGTGATTTTATTGCTAAGAGTTACGTTTGGTTTCAGGTGCTGCTGAGTCTCTCATAAGACCATAAGCTTAGCAAACTCTTAGAAAAATTTCCGTAAGAACCCCAGAAATTTAGTGTAAGGTAAAACTTACAGGCGAAATCATAAGAACCATTTCTTCTGTTCCTGTCAGAAACCTTCAGTCGTAGAATGCTAGAAGCATCCTCTCTCTAGATGTTGTACGTCAGCATATGTAGTTGATATCTCTTTGATCTCTATCGATTGCGAATACCAGACGGTATGACAAAAGCGCCACATGAGGATTGATGTATCTTAATAAGTTCCATAGATTGCTTCCATGCCTGATCAGTATGGAGGTTTAATGTATGGAACCCCAAGGATATTCCAATGGTCATATGGTACTAAAGTCAGCTAATGGTATTCAAAGAAGATATCCAGAATGGAATTGTCCAAGTAAATGTCTCCGATTAAGGAATTCGTGGACTCGTAACATAAATGTGTCACTTATCTGACACAGACTATGATAGGAGAACTGGAGCCTGAGATTTGGAAAATCTCTGTAACCTCCTTGTATCTTGATTATCTTCTCCTAGGACTACCCTGTTTACCTCCTGAAAGGCAAGTAGAGTTAAGATTTATATCCCATTTAGGGCTATATTATTATGAAATCTCCAAGACGGCTAGTACCATCATTGGAAGAATCGAAACCCTGGTTAAGTGAGTTTTAAAATAGAGGTTCATAAAGCCTAATTCATTATTCTAGGAAGTTCGGTATTGTTAATTAAGAAAAATGGTTCATTTTGCTTATGCAATGATTACCGTAACCCTATTTAGGCAACAATTAAGAATCGCCATCAGCTGCCCAGGATCGTCGATTTGTTCGACTAACTGTAAGGATTAGCTATCCCTCAAGATTGGTTTTAAGCTATAGTTGGAATAACCATCTCACCTTAAAATAAGCTTTTCAATAATAGTTGTTATATAAGAATCAAGGCTACTTCTTTGGAGACCTTGCTTAGATGGAATGTTAAACATCTATTGTTAGACAGAAAATTAGTAAATCCAATTATCAGGATCTGAAAGTTGCCTTGGGAACAACGAATAAGATCATACAAATCCATAATCATCTGTAAGTTGCCAGTATTCGGCAGAAAATTAAGGATTAATGAAAGCAGCAACCCTCCTAAGTTTTTGTTAAGGAATAAGGTTCAACAAAAGATATCACCCTGGAAGGGTGTGCCAATTTGTTAATTATCAGGCTAGTTAAGCTCTGAATATATAGAATCATTTGAGGGAATCGAATGTATCAAGATCAAATAGCTTATAAGCTAAAACCTATTTAAGGAGCTTGGCGGAGCTCGCAATACATTACACACTAATGATTTAAGGATGTGTTTCACCAATAAGTCGAGAAGCATTATCACATAATGATATGCAGATTTATGATATGATGAGAAACCGGTATCGATAGGGGATCGACATGTTAAGAAGCTCCAAAAGGGATACATGTACCTATTATAGAGGTCAACTTGGGAGCTTGGAGAGGCTCCAGATATGCTATAGAAGTTAAGTCCATTATGCGACAAAAAGTACTTCTAGCAATTTAGCAAATCTCGAGGTCGAGATTTCTTTTAAGGGGGTGAGGATGTAACACCTCGTAAAATCACGTCCAATGATGTATTGACACGTGTAATAAACCCTAATGAAGTTAAACATTGAATTTAAGGGACTAATTTTTCGAAAAATCAAAAACCTTAATTATGAAATGACTAGAAGTGTTAGCATACCTATAATAAGTTTCTGAATAACCCCTCATGGTATTTATATTCACAAATGAGCCACTTGATAATCAAGTGTAGCCGTTTGCGTAATTAATTGAAAGTTTGCGCAATGAAGGGTTAAAAGCGTCAACATGTTAATTCTTACCTATAAGTGACCTCTTAACAAACCGAGAGCTTCATGATATTTAATTATACTCTCGGGAATGTCAATTATTGGCCGTCTAAGGTTTTTATGCCTATAATTAAAGTTACGCGCAACTTTGCAAGTTAGAGGGACTAAAAGTGTCAATATGTTTAATTATACCTCTGAATGACCTTTTAGCAAACCCGAAGCATCGTGATGTTTAATAATACTCTCAAGAATGCCTAATATGGATTAGATGAGGCTCCGATGCTATTAAACGATGATATGCGCAAGTTTGCGCATTAGAGGGGCCTAAAGCGTTAACTTTTGAATCTACGCCTTTTGGTGACCATTTAAGCGATCGAGAGTGTAGCAATAATTAAACCCATGCTTGGGAATGCCCATTATGGGCCATGGAAGGCTTGGATATCATTAAATGACCTTTCACGCTACTTTGTGCG
This sequence comes from Helianthus tuberosus, assembly GCA_030545235.1. Lineage (NCBI taxonomy): Eukaryota > Viridiplantae > Streptophyta > Magnoliopsida > Asterales > Asteraceae > Helianthus > Helianthus tuberosus. The sequence goes on from CM060423.1 coordinate 212,348,275, forward strand.
ATTAAAGGACTAATTGCGTCAAACTGCAAAAGTATGTCGATTCGTATGGTATCGAACCTTCTAGAATATGTTCGTAAGTTAAACATACCCTAAATATCCCTTACATAGCTTAGAAATAGGCTTAGAGGTGTTTCGTGCGCAAAAATAAACTTTTAAGTCAAGCAGGGACTAAAAGTGTCAAAAAGTGCACAAGTTTGCATTTTCGCGCATATCTTACGTTCTGAATATATCCGGACATCCAAAAATTTATTAAGCATTAAAATATTTTATTTTAGTGTGTGGCATGATAAAATTTCACTCGTCGCGTAATTTGGATCGTTTTTCGCGTCCGTTCGTGTTTCGTTGTAATTAGACGAACAACGTGACCGTACGACCAAACGAACCGACATCCGACATGTTTTCAAGCATGTTTTATGTCCCCTATGTTTTGGCTTCATTATAGAGCCTTTTAAATAGCTTAACGGGCCTTAAACGTGCCAAACGTGACCTTAAAAGCTAACAAGGACCATTTCTGTAATTATTTCAAACTTGTTGCTGAACTGGGAATCTTAGGCGGCTCGCATACGTCCCCCTTGAACCTTACGCGGCCCGTGTGAACATGCCAGATCTACAAAAATCAGTTTACAGCCTGTTCCAGGTGTTTCCAGGTGTTGCAAGTGGTTTTTCTTCATCCTATGGGCTGTTTTGGGCGCCCATAGATTGCCAAAACAGTGGGTATAAGGTGTACGGTCCAGATCAAGGCTCGTTTATCGATGAACGATCTTAACGGTCGTGAAAAAACCTATAAATACTCTTCCCCACTCAATTCCAACTTGCACCTCTTCCATTCTGATCTTGTTCTCTGATTCAAGGAGGATTCTAAACTTGTGGGAATCTCCATTCAGTCCTTTGGACCATTCGTAAGTGTTCCTTCGTGCTTAGTTCTTTAGTTTGGCGTTTATAGCCGAAAAGTCAAACGTTTACGATAAACGCTTTGATTTTTAAACGGTTAAGCCATTGTACACAACAAACATGGCTACGTGACCGTAATTAGGTAGGTGTTAAACCCTCAAAAGGGCACCTCCTAATTACCACGTTTACTTAGTTAAATTGTCGGGTCAAATAAAAGTTAAACGGGTTAGTTTTAAATAAAATTCATAACTATTAATATAGAAGCCATAAAATCAGTTTTCTCACTTTAATAACTTGGTAAATATTAATTGAACATGTCTAAGTATGTTCAACCCGACAATTCTAAGTTTAGGCCCGGTTCGAAACCGAAAGTTCCAAAAGTTGACTTTTGCTTTGACTTTCAGTTCTGACCCGATTTAGCTTAGTTTAGATATGCCTTAGGATTCCTTTAGGACCATGTTATAGGTTAGTATAACCCTCTGAGGTTATACAACTTGGATCCTTAGTTATCCTATTCATTTGCATGTTTCCGTTATATGCTTAAATGTTGACCATTATGCCCTTTTGACCATAAAACGAGATTTTTGAAAATGTGAGAGGATAGAAACCTTTATTACTATAAACTTGTCCCTAAAATTTGACATCAGTTTGAGGTCTAGATTAGGAGTTATGCTCATTAGCGTAAATGAAAAGCTTTTATTAATTAAACGGCATAATTAGCGTATAGCCTATCTAAACCCAATTTTTGATACCAAAATTTTTAACCACTGATGTAAAATAATATTTTGGGATTTTTGAATATTTTTATTTATTTTTAGGCTGAGCATAACATAGGGTTATAGCTTTGTTTAGGTAATTGTCGGTTTTGCCCTTTTGGCCTATAAAATGAGTTTTACATAATATTTTGATACCAAACCTTTTGCTACAGATTTTATATCATAAATAAAATATTTTGAGTCTTCTGGAATAATAAAAATATCAGCTTTTCTTATAAAACCTGGAAATCGCTTAAAATCGCATTTTTACGCGTTTTAAACGCATAGTACGTATTAAAACTATTTTAAATATATAAGACTTGACACCTACTGATATTTTTAGTAAATTTTTTTATATTCTAACAGTAAGCAAAAGTTTTAAACTCAGATTTCCAGTTTTGACGTTTTAAGCTTATGTGAAATTACCAAAATACCCCTACAGTGCATAGCTTGGTTATAAAAGGTAAATTTCACATATGTGCCATACCCTACTGTTATGAATTATAAAAATAAATGTTTTTATTGATTATATCAGACCTGAAACTCAGATTAGTATTTAAACTCTTTTATAACCTTTAAAATGACCAAAATACCCCTACAGGGCATAATTTGAGTTTAAATCCATTTTGGGCATAATGAAAGGTATCTTACTGATATCACAACATACTTAAGGCATATTAACTTAGGAAACCTATATATGACTCACTTGATTACCCGTAACGCATTATTCGCGTTCGGTGCGGTTTATGTAACTAGTTTGCATAAATTAGCCGAAACGGGTCAAACCTTATCATTTTTATCTCAAAATCCAGAATGTGTTTAGTTTACCCATATTATACAAGTCTTCAAACTTGTCGGGTCTAAATCTCATTCTATTCCGGTCTTCGCTTAATCGTACGTTTGAACCGTATCTTCTTTTAAAACTAACCGGTCTAAGTCTAGGCCTAATTTAAGACCAGTTAGGAATCTAATAGGTTATTAAAACCTTCATTCCAGATTAGGAGCCCGGTAAAAGCTACTTGCACTTGTTGATTGAATACGGTTGAGATAAATTTGAATATTTGCTCAGGTAAATACTCTTAACTTATTTTCCCTATACGGGCTTGGGATACGGTATTATAATAATACCGCTTGGTCGGGTGTGTAGTCATTTAAATCGGATTGTGATTAATGTATTTACATAACTCGTTTTAATCTGTATTATTTGGTGTATGGCCTTTGGGGGTTAAATGACCATGTCCCGGATATCCTTGGCATCATTCATTGAAATGGCCACGACCTAAGCACGGGGTGTAGGCATACACCTGACAGTTGCATATGTAAAAACTGGTAATCCACTTTAAGGAATCAACCTTGTGGGCATTATACCTGTGGCGTGTTAGTTAATCTTGTTCGGCTCTTCTAACCTGCCCCGACGGACGAAAAATAAGTAAAACTGTATACAAGATTATTTTTAAATAATTGTCCCAAGTTATAAAAGATATTTTGTGCCTTGTGCATTCAAATTAAATTTCTTAAATGTTTTCAAAATGAGTCAGTTAATTGTATTTACCAGTGTAAACTGACGTATTTTCCAAAAAGGCTAAGTGCAGGTACTAGACGAAATAGGCTGGCTACTCCTGGCATCATTAACCAAGTCTTACAAGCTTTAGATGTTAAAGTCTGTTGAACAATAATTTTTTTTATCTTTTGATCCGCCTGTGGATCCTTTACAGTCCGTTTGTAATACTTTGATATTACTTTTTATTCGGTTTGTAATGTGATTCATCTTTTGCTTCCGCTGTGCATTTAAATTGTGTTGTTTGACTATGATGATATCAACTACGTCACGATACTCCCCACCGGGCCCCTTGCCCCGAGGGGCGGCCGGCCGCGAGCAGCACACAGAGCTGGTGGTATCGGTGTGCTGCTCGCGGCCCCAGCCCCGGTTTGACCAAATCAGGAGCCGTGGGACAGGAACCCGTGGTATTTGATTTATGCGACAGCGGAAGATTTTATCAGGATCTTTTAAAGCTGAAAATGCCCGATTATTTTATTTCATAAATCGGGATAAAACCCCGATAGTTTACAATAAGGTGATTTCACTGGGAAATCTTTTTATTTTACAAAACATATTTCTTTATTTATATTGAGCCACTTCCTTAAGCTTGTAGTGCTTCGCGGCACTTTTCCTGGATCACGCGGCACTTTTTACTCGTAATGACCATACCTAGTTCTGAAGGGCATGACTGTAAACTCGTAATAAGTTAAGAGTACATGCAGGTGCGCATTTGTTAATCCGAAGGGCATGACTGTAAACTCGTAATGACCATACCTAGTTCTGAAAGCAGTTTTAGGTATGTCTTCTTCTTGTACCTTCAATTGATGATATCCGGAGCGTAAGTCGATCTTAGAAAAATATCTAGCTCCCTGAAGTTGATCAAAGAGATCATCAATCCTAGGTAATGGGTATCGATTCTTAAATGTAACCTTATTCAATTCTCTATAATCGATACACATTCGCATCGAACCATCCTTTTTCTTTACAAACAACACTGGTGCTCCCCAAGGGGATGAACTAGGTTGTATGAATCCTTTACTTAACAATTCATCTAATTGCTTCTTTAGTTCTAGCATTTCTGTGGGTGATAACCGATAAGGTGCCTTGGTTATCGGTGTAGTTCCAGGAATTAAATGAATCCTAAATTCTACTTCCCTGTTGGGTGGTAACCCAGGGAGTTCTTCTGGAAAAACATTTGGGTATTCCGATACTATAGGAATATCCTTAAGTTCTTTGCTCTTATTGTTAATGATTACGGAAATCATATACACTACTCCTTGCTTTCGTTCATAACTAGCAACTTTCATTACTGAAATGAACTTCATGGGTTTACGTGGCTTATCTCCTGTGATCACGATCACTTCTCTGGTGGGTGCTTAAATCTCTATAGAGTTCTTATCACAAAGGATTCGAGCATGGTTGGCTACTAACCAATCCATTCCTAACACAACATCGAATCCAGCTAAATTCATGGGTAATAGGTTTGCATGAAATTTATGACCTGAAAGTTCTATATTTTCTTTTTGCAAAACCTTATCTATTTTAACAGAATTCCCATCTGCCGTTTCGACTGTAAAAGTCTGCCTAAGGTTGGTTAAGGGTAAGTTAAGAGCTTGGCAGAATGAAGTATTTATAAAACTTTGGTTTGCACCAGAGTCAAATAATACTTTTGCATAGACGTTGTGAACTAGGAACGTACCGGCTATCACATCTGGAATGAGTTCTGCCTCCTGAGTAGTTAATTGGAAGGCTCGAACATTCTTCTTGGTAGCTCTGTCGGCTGGTTTGGCTTTATTGTCTGCTGGTTTGACCAATTTAGGGCATTCTGTTTTGAAATGTCCCACTTCTCCACAGTTATAGCAGATCCTTGTTTTCTTTCTGCAGTCTTCTTCACGATGTCCTACAACTTTGTAAAAGTTGCAAGTTATATTGCATTTTCCAAAATGTTTCTTTCTGCAATTCCTGCAAAACGACGGAGTTGAAGATTGCCCTGTTCCTCTCTTCTTGAAGTTGCTATTATTACCCACACGAAATCCTTGGGTAATTTTATGAGCTAGTTCCTTCTTCCTATCTTCATCTCTTGTGCGTACCAGCTCATCAGTTAGGGTGTTAGCTAATTCTACCGCATCGTCAATAGTGCGAGGTCTCGCAGCTTTAACGATATTACGAATTTCGCTAATCAATCTCCAAATATAGCGAGAAATAAGTACCGGTTCTGGCGAAGCCAGTGTTGGTACTACTCTAGCATATTCGAAGAATGTCGAAGTATACCCTCGACAGTTTACTTCCACCATTCGATGGGTCAGGAACTTATTTGTCATTTGTTCCTTTTCGTATTCAGGACATAATTTTCTTTCTACAAGATTTTTAAATTCTTCCCAGTGCATTGCATACGCCACAGTTCTTTTTTTAGCTTGTAGAACTGTATTCCACCATTCTAACGCCCCTTCTTTAAAAAGATTTGACGCATACATGACTTGGTCTTCTTTAGCACATTTACTTATGGTAATTACTGCTTCGGTTTTCTCTAACCAACGCAGTGCTGCAGTTGCCCCTTCATTGCCTGCAAGTTCAGCTGGTTTACAAGCAAGAAATTCTTTGTAAGTGCAACCAGGCGTTGCAACTTTCATTTTCTTAGGGAGTGGGGCCTGTCGTGGATCATTATCGTGATTAGTATGGTTGTCGCCTCCGTTTACACTATTACTGAAGTTATCTTCTTGAGTACGTTTACTAGGAATGATTTGTTGAGGTTCAACAGGTTTCTGGGCAGCAGCAATAATTGCTGGAATAGCATTGGCTATACCCTGAGCAAAGATATTCTCGATATCTTGCCTATTCAGAAATTGATCTTCCTAGTGTTGCTCAGATTGGTTAACCTCGTTCACTGGTTCATTATTAGCGTTTTTCATCTGATAATTAATATATATATAATTTATTAGTATAGAGTAAATAACAATTATACAAAATAATCATGCAAATTTCAAAACATCCATATATTCAAAATTATCAATTTCTCGATTCCCATTTTATATTATTATGCGTCATTACACACTGTTATCTTACAAAGGTTTTATTTGTAGGTTATTTTACAGATTTTATTTTATAATTATTATTATTATTATTATACAATCACAGTTTTACCACCATCCTATCCCTGAGTACTTTAGTAGCGACGTTCCCTCTCGTCGTACTTCCAAAAGATTTGTTCTCCTACCTCCCGAATCCTATTCCCTACACCTATCAGTTCCTCGCCAAATTGGCGGAGTTCAGCTAGGTTTTCATTGCTCATTGGTGGGTTTGGTATAGGTTCTGGGTCGAACTGAGGGAAAAAGGTATAAGGGTTATTTAGGAGGTTTTGAAACTGCCAATCATTGGTCCACCACTCGTCCATTCCTAAAGGTTGAGTATGGATTACAGGTTCTGGAACGGCTGGTTCCAAATTTATTGGAAGTTGAGTTTCAGCAGGATAAGGGTAAAGATTGGTATTGATAGGGCTAATGATATCACAGCCTGCCAGTATGCGATCCAATTCTTCCTATATTGGTAATTCCTCAGCTTGCCTCGAACTTTCCCCAATTTCCATTTTTGTTTGCCTAACACCTTCCCCCATCTCAATCCCTTTTCCTTTATCTATGGGATTCTCTATTTTGGGAATCTTTCTAGTTACTGGTTTTCTTCTGCGTACCCGCCTCCAGCCTACGAATCTTTTCCTTTTCTTAGGCTTTGGTTTCTCCAGATGTGGAGCGTTGAATTCCATAGGTTCTTCCACATCGGGTATGTAACCAGTAAAGTCTTTAGAAACTTCTATTTTCACCGGATAAAGATTGAGATTTTGAAGGGCTTCAGATAACTCATTCATGCTGTTTAGCATATATGCAAAATACTAAGTTAAAACGTTATAACAAAATTTCACAGATAACCTTCAAGTATTATTGCATACCATGTGTTTATTTTAATTACAAAGGATTAACTGAAAATTAAAACATATTAGGGTTTATTGTAAACTTATTTATTTACTGGGTAAAATTTATGGCTTGTAGGTGATAATGGTGCTAAAACTGAGTCAGGGTATTTAAAGATTTGTATTTACTGATACAGTGGCTAGCATATAGAGATCTGCCCATTTTTCATCTAACTTGTCTTCCCAGGGTGGGTTACTGCCTAGTTCCTGAGTTTCTTTATTAACTCTCCTTTCTTTTGGTGGTGATTTCTTTATTTTCTCCTGACTTTTCCTAATAATCAAACTTCTTTTATTAGGAGAAAGTGGCTACTCATATTGTGTCTTTCGAACAAATATTCCTTCCTCGGTATCTACTGAGTATCTTGAGGAATTTGATTGGGATGTACTTCCCTTTTCTTTTGGTGAAGTATCTAATTTATGGTAGATATCCGAAAGTCTTTGCTTACCCATACTGTAAACAAATAATAAAACACATAATCCCAAAAATAGAAATCAGTAAAATTAAGTATTTTCTAAATACTTAATTGGCTTAAATCAGTGGCTCTGATACCACCTTTTCCTGTCACGGCCCCAACCCCGGTTTGACCAAGTCAGGAGCCGCGGGACAGGAACCCGTGGTATTTGATTTATGCGACAGCGGAAGATTTCATCAGGATCTTTTAAAGCTAAAAATGCCCGATTATTTTATTTCATAAATCGGGATAAAACCCCGATAGTTTACAATAAGGTGATTTCACTGGGAAATCTTTTTATTTTACAAAACATATTTCTTTATTTATATTGAGCCACTTCCTTAAGCTTGTAGTGCTTCGCGGCACTTTTCCTGGATCACAACAGATCACCTAAAACATGATTGAAAAATATTTTGTTAGCGAGGAAATACTTGTGAATCATTCTTTTTACTAAAATGACGCGTTGTTATAATTTACAGTATTAAGAGCGATTACAATGTTTCTATATCAACCATTTACCCACGGTATTTATCACTCGACCACCTATTGGCTATCCAATGGTGTCTGTGATTATGGTCATATCACCCCTTTGCTAACCCGTTGTCCAATGGTGACGGTTATCAAGTAATGTATACAAAACCCCACATACCGGCTGTAATATGGAGATTACAAAGACTTAATCCCTGTAATTATAACTTTTGAAAATAACATGATTTTGGAAAATACTTTGATAAAAAGAGAATGACTCACATTGCAGATTTAAGTGGACAGAGCTTAGCCTACTGATTAGCCTTTTAACCTAAATTTAACCAACATGCACACGAACTAGGTTAGTAACTAATACAGCATTTACGATAGCTCACGAGATTAAACCCTCACAACGAATGACAAAGCATAACCTTAATGTGGGCAGCACTTAAACATCCATTGGATAGTTTCAATCGATCGGACATTGAATCGTAGCAGCGATTAAGTTAATACCCGGTATCGGAGCAGCACCTCACTAAAATTGAAAGTAAATTCGACTTCAGAGCAGTAGCAATTCGTTTTTGTTTTTGGATTTCGACACCAGTGGACTGTGCATGCAACAAGCTATTTATAGGTGAAAATTGACCCTGTCGCGGCCCGCGTAAACCATCCATCATACCTTACGCGGCCCGCGTGGCCGCCTAGTCTACGAGTAGGTTTGAATGGTCACGAGTAGGGTCGACAGATGGCTGATACGTGGCTTGGGAACACTTATCCAGTCAAACCACATCTTGACGCGGCCCGCGTAAGGCAGGCTTAACCTTTACGCGACCCGCCTGGGAACCAGATTTCTGATTTTCTTGATTTTTAATATGGTTTAGGGTTTTCGGGGTTCGGGTTTGCACTTATGAGTCAAATTGGTACATTTTTGAAGGTCCTTACATATCTACCCAATTACCACCCACGGTACTGTCAATCCTAACTTGTGGTCATGCTACTATTCATAGTATAGTAACAAGTAATGTATACAAAACCACAACATACCGACAATAATTGTAGAATACATAGACTCAATCACTATTAATCATATATTAAAATATTTGAGGTTTTGGTAAAACATTTTGACTCACAAAAAGATTTACAAAAGGAGAATGTACTCACTTTGCTGTTTTAGATAATACTACTGCTTTCTGATGACTTCCTGGTTATAATCTATTAAATTTAAACAATGCACACGTGTTAGTAAGATAACCCAATTTACATTAGCCATACCCCCGAGACAGAACTCCAACGACTGAGTCAGGCAGAGCCTCGACATGCGTTACGGATCCCTAAATCAATCGGGTAGAGTAACTAATACGTAACCGGGTATTATAATACTTACAACGAGGCAGAGCTTCGCTTTTTAGGGGTATTATATCGAGCAACACTATTGCTATTATAGGGGCTTTGAGAGAGAAAAGAATTGAACGAGAATGAATGAGGCAGAGGCCTCCTTATATAGGTCTGATCGGGGTTCTCTCGCGCCCCGCGAGAGTTACAAGGTTAGGCATTCGCGGCCCGCGAGGCCACTAGGGTAGGCCCTAGCTTGGTCGGCTCACACCGTAGATCTCACACAAGGGGGCGACACGTGGCGCAATGTGGTGCCGCCTGGTGCCACCTTGTCGCGACCCGCGAAAGTCTTAGCTTGACTGGGTCGCGCCCCGCGAGCGGCCATAAATATTTGTTTTATTTGATTTTTATAAATATAAAGGTATATTAGGGCTATTTTTCGTATACGGGGTATATTATAGGCATTTTAGGGCATGTCAAAGGTTTTAGGAGGGCTGTTATAATGGAGGTGAATGGGTGGTCGTTCCAGTGATAGGATGAGGGTTGTGGAGAAGATGAACGACTTAGATCGGTGGTTAAAGGGACTTACAGGTAGGTAGTGAATGGTGGTGGTTTGAACTAGGATTTTCAAGGTTGGAGTTGTGGAGCGACGACGGAGGGTTGTGGCTAATCAGCTTGAAACAGGTGACTGGTGGAGAGTGGGTGGTGGAGGTTGAGGAATGCCACTTAAGTTTTCACGTCAGCAAAAAGCAAAAAACTAAGACCCAGTTAGAAAAGGTTCGGTGGAGGAAAATAGTTTGCAAGCTAGGATTGTCCTAGGCAATTTCTTGAGATGGGATTAATATCAGCCAACGGGTGAAAGTCAAGAATATTAAAATCCAATATACAAAAAGAAATGTGATTGGTTGCTTTCAGGTAGCCCCCACCGTTGGAATGGTTGAAGCCCGTTAAGGGGGTGGCAAAGCCTTGTTTAGGGCATTATCAAAGTGACATGGTATAGGACGTGAATCCACACATGATAGCCTAAACATTTCAATATTAATTTTGTATTTAATTAATTGTCACAATAACTTAATTTATATTACATGCATCCCGATTTTGTAAATATAAGACTATAATAAAATTATTTTATTTTAACTTTACATATAAAATAATTCAACTCTTACATATTAATTTATAGGCAAATTGGAAATAAATAATCCCACCTAACGTAATTTGTCCGATAATAATCTCAAGTCAATTATTGGCCGATAATAATCCGAACTGGTCAACTTTTTTTGTAAAATAACTCGCCGTTAAAATAGCTTAACGGAGTTAAGTTTTTTCTGAATTACAAACCGATGTTTTAGGGCTTTTGATCAGAACGAGGATACGAGTCGATTGATGTAAAACTTACATCGAAATTGTGCTCAAAATGGCTTGATTTTTGTTAATCGGAAGTTTAAACACCCGAATTGAAGCACCGTTTTCGTGGGTTGGGGCAGTATTTCGAGGTAAGTTTTACATCAATCGACCCGTATCCTCGTTCTGATTAAAAGCCCTAAAACATCGATTTGTAATTCGGAAAAAAACTTAACTCCATTAAGCTATTTTAACGGCAGACTATTTTACAAAAAAAAATTAACCAATTCGGATTATTATCAGTCAATAACTAACTTGAGATTATTATCGGCCAAATTGAGTTAGGTGGGATTATTTATTTCCAATTTGCCTAATTTATAAATCTAACTTATCTAACTTATAATAAAAGACTACAAATAATGCCACATGGCATTCTCTTCTTCAATCTGATAAATTTTATTTATAATTATTTAATAAATTTCTTTTAATATTAATATTAATATTAATAACTAATATATAGATATCATTTATTTTTATCCTTATCTTTATCTAAGATTAATAAATAACTTCAATTTTGCAATTTAGACCCTTTGTTTTTTACTTTTAACTCAAAGTTTTTCATCTTTTGCAATTTAATCCCAACTCTTTTTTATTTTCAATTTTGGTCCACCATACTGATCATCTTTCCCAAGTTTTTCGTTTCCTTCTAAATTTTGTGAGTTAATGCACCGCAACGTGCGTGTGGGGTTCAACATTTTTTCGTATATTTTTACCGTTTGACTGGCCCATCGCAACACATCTATTTTTTCCGTTTAACAAGTTCGACCAACGCGCGGGTCCTGGATTGACTTAGTTATTTTTTTCTATGTTTTACGTTTCGGTTTAATTTCTCTGCAACGAGCGTTCGTGATTCAAAGATTTTACATCTGCTTTTCGCTCAACATTATTTTTTTCGTTTTTATTAAATTTGTTTTTACGAGTTTTTCCGGTGTTGGTGGTCGCTGACAGTGGTATAGCATTGGTACTACTTGACACCGTTTTACAACAACCGCTACAACCCAAGGGCTTAATACTAGTTTAATATATAAAAAACTGATCCAAAATTCAATGCATACATTAAAACTTAAATAAAATTAGTGCTAGTATCATAAGAATGTCATTTTCCTACATTAATACGAATGGAAACATAGATAGAACGGCTGATTAATAGAATCATAACTGATAATGAAAGTCTAGGGTGATGTACATTAAACTAATTTGAATCTAAGTTTACTTAAGCACACTGATAATGAAAGTCTAGGGTTATGTTCGTTAGAACCACCCTGATGCCTTCACAAGTTAGAAAAGATATGTAAATTCTAGGCTAAATTACACTTTTCGTCCTTTATGTTTTAGGGTTTTTGCAGGCGCTGTCCTTTAAGTTTAAAAATTACACTCTATGTCCTTTTGTTTGCAACCTATAACGGGCGGTGTCCTTTCTCATAAACCCAGTTAACTTTTTTTTTTGTTAAAACCCCCCACCTTAACAGCAGGGACCATATGTGTAACTTTGTAAACATGAGGGACCTTTAATGTTAAAACCCCTTGTCTCTCCCATTTTTCTTTCGGAACAAACCCTAGCCTACTAGAAATATCCACAGCCGCACAACTCAGTCTCTTCTCTCTCTCCATCGTATCCGGCGACCAGAGCCGGGTACGGCCGGCGCTCCGGCGTCTGTTTCTTCTCCGACAAGCACCCCTGACTTCCACTTCGTCTTACAACCGCCACTCAGCCCCCAATTCTCTGATATCATCGCAAAACAAAACAAAAATCTTCCTGTTCTTCTATCTGTGTTCTAACTTGAACAACTGTAATTCGTCTTTCACTTAATCTGATTTCCCTAATAAGATTTTTCTTCTAATTCTGATCGTTTCTGATTCCTTTAATCATATTCGTTTACGATTTAATTCCCTTTATCGAATATGGTTTTAACGGAAAACTTCAGTTTCGTTTTGAGTTATGGATCCACTGATCTTCGGAATTTTGAACGTCTTGTTTGTTCTTGAAATCAAAATCTTTGTGTCTGTTTTGTTGTTTTGAATCAGCAGGCTTAAACAAATTAAACTTTTGTTTCCAATTTGTATTCTTCGAATGGTTTCTATTCGAAACAGAGATTCAAGAAAATATCTATAATTTGATTTCACACAATGATTCTTGTGTATTCGATTTGTAAAAGTTAAGGGATTGAGATTTTTGAACCGTTAATCTTGATTCATAGTCCACTGTTTGATTTTCTGTTTCGCCGGAATCCTTCACCGGAAAACGGTTTGTCTGATTCTGATCTTCTGTAACGGTTCTAGGTTCTTTAATTGATTCGCCTTTGATCAATTGATAGGGGCAGTAATCTTTTACATGACAATAACGTCTTGTGTTATTGTTTCGATTCCAATTTTTTTGTCTCTGTTATAATCACAAAACAGGGGCATTGTTTTCTTCTTATTTCTTACGTTTCTTACGTTTATGTTATAATCACAAAACAAGGGTATCAATCTATGTTTCTTACGTTTAAATATCATGTAATTTGGTTTTTAATGCCGTTTAAAATCGATATTAAATCTTGTTTTTTTTGTTTGATGAAGGTGATCAAGTAGTTAGGGTTATGAAACAAAAGGCGGCAGTTCCGGCCGCCGGACAGAACAAGAGCCACCATGCATTGGGTGATATCGGCAACATTGACGATGAATGTCGATAACAACCGAGTAGTGCCCAAGAAGAAACATGCGGTCAAGCCGAAAGCACAACCAGTGCCAGATAATGCAACCGTGATCGAAATCAGCCCGACATTGTTTTCTTCTTATTTCTTAATCGAATCACTGGAATTTTTGGTTCTTCATGAGCGAATCACTGGAATCACTGGAATTTTTGAATGTCTCGCTTTTTTTACATAAAAGGTCCCTCATGTTTGAAGTTGAGAGAGAAGGGGTTTTAACATTAAAAGATAATTGGGTTTATGAGAAAGGACACCGCCCGTTATAGGTTGCAAACATAAAGGACATAGAGTGTAATTTTTAAACTTAAAGGACAGCGCCTGCAGAAACCCTAAAACATAAAGGACGAAAATTCTAATTTAACTTTTAAGAATTGAGAGGTATTGTTGTCATTAAATGGATGCACTTTGTAAAATTGAAAGGTGCCATTGTCTTTACATTAGCCCCACTTGCCGAAAATGATAAGTGGTTTTGAGTTTTTATTGATAAACTTTAACTCAATTTTTGTAGTTTGATTTGAATTTTAAACAACCATAGACTGATTTTGACTCAACTCGTTTTGACACACACAAGGCTGTATTTGCCATCGGTTATGTTTTGGAATCGAAAATTAGATTTTTGGAAAACCAACGAAAAGCTAATCTTCCATTCTAAACACACCGTGCAGGGCATCGCAAGAGTGATAAAAATGAGGGAAATTGGTGGAGGTATCAATTTTTTAATCATCAGCACTTTGGTTAAAATAAAATGATGAAATAGTCACAACTAATATTAGTGATGCACCAATCACGAATAATCACAAGAATACGCCCATGACATTATAGCCTAGTGGCATCTTGGGTGGGATAAAACTTAGGGACCATTAGGTCATGGGTTAGATTCTCACAAAGGGGTTTTTTCTAGATTTATTGGTTTTTTCTCCTGAATTGGTGTATAGGCATTATTGTCTAGTGAAGATAGATTTGATCGGGTGGTTCTACTGGTAGCACAATGCTAGTGAAGATAGATTTGATCGGGTGGTTCTACTCGTAGCACAATGATATTCTAGTGGTTCGTCAGTGATCCAAATTTGCTGTTAAAAAAAAATAATCATAAGAATATATTTCTGTAGCTTTGGTTCAAACTTTGTACAGCTAGAGTTTCACACGAGACATGCAAAACGAGGTTCTGTGATGTAGGTACATACCTGTGGAAAGGCACACACGACCTCATTGTCCCAATAATAACAGCAGATTCATTATACGGCAACGGAATTCCATCCGAAATCAGATTCATAAACAGTATCAAACTTTTTTTTTCATATCCATTTAACAAATTCTAATGAGACATTTCATCGAACACCTAGAGTGTGTCTCCAATGACCCGGAAAATCACAAAAATCCAGCTTCACATCACATACTACATGCTTATATCTAAAAACACATACCTAGATTATCAAAACACTAAGCATATCAACACATTACTGATAAACCTAATCGACAAGAAACGAAAAGATTGTTCAGAAAATCGTCAAAAAAAACACAAAATACCTTCAAACCCTAAGCGACTGGAGAACTGCAGAAGATGTATTGAGGGATCGAATGTAAAGAATCAGACTGGAAGAGAAGAACTTATATCAGAAGAATGGAGGTTTGGAACCAGACTGGAATCACCGTTGGGGGTCTTTGTTTTGTTATAGTTGCTGGTGGAAACTTGTAGGAAGTGTAAAGCACACCAGTTGTTCGATGAAATGCCTCCAGATGTGCCTATCCGAAACTTTCTGCGAGCACCTTGTTATTGCGCACCTTTTATTCTAGGATGTCTTTACTTCCTTCTCTTAGCAAATTAAAGTGTTCACTTACCTATTTGACTGTTGTATTATTAATAATTGTTTATGAAAAGTAACATGCCTTTTTGGTTTCATGTCCAATAATTTTATAGATATTAACATTTTTACAGGGTGATTATGTTGGTACGAATGGAGGTCGACAGTTGATAAGCAATGGTTTGTAAGTAATCAGCATGGCTGATGAATATATATGTGTAGCTTCATTGTGTCAACTCCAACAACTGGAAAAAGCAGAAGCTGTTATTAATTATTGATGCTATAAGGTTAGGAACGCTGCCTGATGTTGTTACATACAAGTATAGCTCACCAATTAACCTACAGAAGCATTTGATCTTTCTACAGCGCTTGAAAGTTCTTCACGCTGCATATGATGAGCCTTTGCGTTCTACATTTTCCTCCATGCTTTGTGATTATACCGTATCTAAATGGCCTTTCTATACTCATCCCACATCGTCACTCTGGATGAATCGTTTATTGTTCTCAAGGAAATCCACTTGATTTCTTGAAACCAAACTCGAGGGAACCTGCTTTGACCCGCATAATTAAATTAATGTCCGGCCTTTTAAATACGCATTGCGTAAATGAGCTGGCCTTTCTTGATATTCCAAGGTGACCCATTTGACCCACCAGGGGACTCCTGTAACAGATGATATGCCCACCACAGTAAAGCTTAATAGATAAATCTTTGACCGATTGAACTGAAACCAAACCCAATATCCATCAGTCATCAACACCGAGATTGAACTGAGACCAAAGTTTCCGCTTGAATAGAGAAATCTTTGACCGATTGGAGAGCCATAATAGCGTCATTTCTTTTACGTCCTCAATGATTTTGGCAATCGGAACCCATCTTCCGTTGAATTATTTAACTTTCTAACCGGTTTGACCTGTTACCTTATAGGCTAATTTATCTCTGATTACCCCTTTTGACATGTTAAATATTAAGCATAAGCGGAGTTGACCCATTTGTAAGTAAACGAGTTAAAATTGATTACTTGTACTTATTTGCTTGAATTTGCGTGTTTACTTGCAGAAGAAGAAACAGATTCGACTTCCTCGCAACCAACTCAGGGAAGCTTTCTCAACCTCCTACCCCGCCAACTAGAAGTCTTCAAGGAAAACGAGTCCACATGAAGCATTACTGGTCTGTTCCTAAACAGTCACATAGACATAGTTATTAAATTATTCAAAATCAAAAGCAATGTGTTCCTTACAACCAGACAACTTTTCATTACCTGTGGGTAAATACAGAATGAAAGATGGGTTTTCAGTCTGTTCAATTTGCTGACAAAAATGTGGATGACCGACTGTTGCGCTTTCGTTTTCTTTTATTTTTTGCCTTTTTGGCTCTCCTGTAAATTGGTTTCCTGGATTGTGTATATCTGTTTTGGTTTTACTTCTTGCAATTTTGTGTGTTATATATTTAGTTGTCATATTACGTTGCTGGTTGATGATTAATTATTCTGTCTTAACTCCTCTAATATTGCTTCGGTATTGTATTTTTGACTGTCTACAAATGTTAGGGGTGAGCTGAATGGCCGATTAATAGAAGCATAACCGAAATAAACTGGAGAATCTACAGCCCATGGTTCGCATCTATGTTTTCATAAGCACACTGATAATGGAAGTCTAGGGTTATGTTCATTAAACCCAACCACCATGCCTTCACAACCTAGAAAATAATGTAGGTTTTAGCTTAAATTTAAGGATTTGAAAGGTATTATTGTCATTAAGTGGATGCACTTTGTAAAATTGTAAGCACCATTGTCTTTACATTAGCCTCACTTGCAGAAAATGATAATGGGTTTTGAATTTTTATTGACAAATTTCAAATGCATCCCTTTAATTCAAATAAAATTATAACTCAAATCTTAGAATTTTGAGTTGAATTTTAAACAACCATACACTTACTTGACTCAACTCGTTTAGATACACTGAAGTCTGAATTTGCCACTGGTTATGTGTGGAACCGAAACTTAGATTTCTAGAAAAACCAATGAAAAGCTGATCTTCCATTCCAAACACATTGTGGACCCTCGCAAGAGTGCCAAAAATGAGGGAAATAGGTGGCGGTGTCAGTTTTCGAATCATAGGAACTTTGGTTAAGTAACATGATGAAATAGTCAGATGTAACAAATACAACCAAATACCAACAAAAATACAATCTGCACTCTGACCCATTACCAACAAAATACAATCTGAGATCTGACCCATTACCAACAAAATTCAGTCTGAGTCAACAAGTTCTTTTATGCACAAATCACTAAAAGGTATTGACCAAAAAAAAGATGAAGAAAAAAAAGGAAGCCAACATCATAATCTTCCAATTAAACTTAAGCTTTTGTTTCTTGCTGTGAAGATTGGCAAATCTGTAGTAGAATGTGTAAAATGCATCCGGTCATGATTGAGTCTGCATCATAACATCAGCCATTGATATAATCATGGTCAGTTTCCTCATAAAAATGAGTTTTCACAATATGGTCAAATAAAATAAGAAAGCTATATCCAAATTAAGCTATTAGTCTACAAATAAACAGAATGGTAATCAAGTTCTTCATGATTTCTTCATATTCAAATATTTGGAACTCTGCAATTGTGAGTCACAAGCTAGGAAATTTTAACTAAATAATAATTCAGTAATTCGCTCAGTTCAAATCTTGATTTACCAAATAAAGAAAGAGGGTGAAGATATTCACATATACTCAACAAACACACGTTACATGCTCCCTTTTCTATCCGAAATGGACTCTAAAATAACTCAATTTAACGTCAATATAACCAACACAAGACTTGAACAGACGTTACATTTTCCCTTTCAAGTTTGACTTTGTCAAACCGCAGACATTTTTAGTACAGTGTTAAATGCAAGCCAAAATGGATTAACAAAACTATATTCAGAATTGTATTATCACATGAGTTAAAAAATGCAGGCTAATACCAGTTTTTTAAATTTCTTTTGGGATCAGGGTATCTTTTTTATAAAACTGAAAAAAAAAATTACACTAGGTAGATGGAGTTGAGAGGTATTTTTACACTATGGAGACAGAGTTGTGGGCCGGTAGCCCGTGCTACCACTGCTTGTACACTATGAAGATGGAATTGAGGGGTAGTCTTACATTCACAACTAAGAAAAGAATTGTGAAAATGGAGGGACTATTGTCATTAAATGGAGCTGGGGTAGCTCAGTTGGCCACCGACACCCATATTCCAACACTTGGATCGTTGGGGTCTCGGGTTCGAGACGTGGCAACCCCACCTCTCTCGAACCCCAAGTGTTGGGAGGGTATTTGCCGCCAGGGATCCTTGTCGGGTGGTGAACTGGGAGGTGGGATCCCCTCCGCGGTCAGGGGTACCATGCACCTACCCTTTTTTTTGTTAAATTGAAAGGCACCATTGTCTGTACATTATCCCCACATGCAGAAAATGATAATGGGTTGAGTCTTTATCGACAAATTTCAAATCCACCCCTTTAATTCAAATAAAATTATAACTCAAATCTTCTAGTTTTATATGAATTTTAAACAGCCATAGACTTATTTTGACTTGACTCGTTTTGACACACACCCAAGTCTAAATTTGCCACCGTTTATGTTTATGTTTCGGAATCGAAAATTAGATTTTTAGAAAACCAATGAAAAGCTGATCTTTCATTCAAAACATACCGCTGACCATCGCAAGAGTGATAAAAATGAGGGAAATGGGTGGTGGTATCAATTTTCGAATCGGTTAAATAAAATGATGAAATAGTCACAACTAACATTAGTGATGCACCAATCACTATTATAGATAGGTATACACACAATGACACAAAATACAATATGCAGTCTGAACCATTACCAACAAAATAGAATCCAAGCCAGCTGGTTCTTTTATGCACAAATCACTAATAGGTATCGATAAAAAAACGATAAAGGAAAAAGGTAGCCAGCATCATAATCTTCCAATCAAGCCTAACTTTTTCCTCCCTGCTGTAAAATGTTTTGTTGGGATTGAACCATATCAGAGGAACAGATGATGTAAAGCCAAAACCAGGTCACAACAGTGGATTCACAATAAACAGTAGTTTGCACTAAACTTTCCCCTTGAAAATGATTTGAAACATCTGATGATCTCCAATCCACTAATCTGTACAACTGCTGACTTACAACTACTGATCACACTAAAGTCTGATGAAGTACAAAGCCCTGTTGTTCAATCTACTGCTATGGGTCAAGCACTGCTGGGTTACAACAAGTACTGCTGGGTTCACATCAGTGGAAGGTTTTAGCAGCTGTTTAACTTCTTTTATGTTATATATTATAGTCAGTGGTTAGCATAAGCAGTGTCTGTATTAGATCAGTAGTTAGAGTTTGTTAGTTTGTTAAACGTCACTTTCATGGTGATGTCAGCAAAGATGCTTCAGTGGTTTGACTGTGCCTATAAATGGAACAGTACTATGTACTGTTTCATTTGATTGTCCGGGAGATTCCATCTCCTCCAATCCTTTCATCTTGTGCAATCAACCTTGGGGCATCTTGCTAAGGGGGAGTTTTAGTATGTAAGTAGTGCTGTAATCATTCTTGTACTTTAATCATTCAGCTCAATGAAAAGCATGTGTTTACTAAAACTATTTTCCTTTTGATTGTGTTTACAAAGTTTGTTTATCATTTCCGCTGCACCTTACACTGATTCGTATCCATTCATTTGTTCAAATTATACAAACAAATGCAATCATGAGACCCTCCGATCCTAACAATTGGTATCAGAGCCTGGACAGTCAAATTCGATCTAACAATCAATTTGACATAACAGTTCAGCTCAAAATTCATTGATGCTAAGGTTGATCGTATTTTGTTGAAAAACAGAGTAACGAGTGATCACGTTCAAAGTGGCTATTCAAAAACTCTGTAAAACAACCAGGACGTCATAAGACACACAAAATTCACGTAACAGCAAAATCATGCATAAATCACCAATAGTTCCAGATCTGAAAAATTCATCTGGAGACTTTGGTTGGATTATTCATATTACAAAATTGATTTCAAAAGTTATTATGAAGTTTGTGATGTTCTCATCATAACTGTTGCTAAGGTGTTCACCTCATGATTAACAAAGGGCTATGATCAGATAAAACATTGGTGTCTTTGTTAATACTAAAAGAGGGAAATCAAAACTTTAGCTATCAGATCTTATGTATTGAAAAACAGGTTGAGAATCCTCAAAAAGGACCAAATCAATTGTGTTAAAAATACATTAAGAAAAATCAACAGTCAAAATTATTCAGATCATATGTAATGTGAAATTTGGCATAAGCATTTGCAAAAAATGACCAAATTTCTTAAAACGTTGCTTTAAAATGATTTTGGAATCAAAGTATTCCTTCCTTAGAACCTTCCAGTAAGTATTTAAAACTTATCAATGGAAAGAAAAAAAATCACAAAACCTCTTAAGTGTGTTTATCTCAAAAAACTTTTGAAGTCAAAAGAAGTGAATATAAATACAAAACACTTAAGAGTTCAAAATTTGGGTTAAAATGGTCATCAAGCAACCGTGTGCACTCATTGATTTAGGGAAATTCAGGTAACATAAGTATCACTGGTGATTAACCTTACAAGAGGACTGGACAAAATCTTTCAAAATCATCACATGGTAATAAGGTCTATAAAAGGGCTTTCAAAACTTATATGAACATGTCTAGGGGTGTTCACAGTCCGATCCGATCCGATCGAGGGTATGCTCATGCTCGGATTGAATTACAACCGATCCGATCCGAGCGGATCAAATTTGTAAAACCGATCGCAAAAGTGATGCTCATGCTCGGATTGAATTTTTCGAGCGATCGTCGAGCGATCTTCGATCGATCTTCGAGGCGACGAGGCCTGAAACAAGTCCGACAAGGCGACGAATAAAGACATACCGATTGAAGCCTGAAACAAGTCCGACGAGGCGACGAATAAAGACTGGAGCGAACAGAAACAGATATTTAACGATTATTGAAGAATGAACGGATACATATATTTAACGATATGTTGCACGAACTGAAACAGGAGCGACTAACCTTTTAGGAGACACTTGGGTTTTTAATCTATAAAATATAATATATATATATATATATATATATATGTGTGTGTGTATACATATATATATATATATATATTAATTATTAATAAAAATAATTCGAGCGAAACCGAGCGATCGTCGAGCGAGCGGAGCCTTGCTCATGCTCGGATTGAATTTGAATCGAACCGATCCGATCGGCTCATTTACAAACTGAGCGGGAATCGAACGAGCATTTTTCGATCATTTTTCGAGCGATCGTCGAGCAGTTTGGACAGCCCTAAACATGTCTCCTCATAGTTGCAATCAACTGATAAGGAAATGGTCTCAAAGCAGAGGTGATTAAAATATATTTCAAACCAGTGAACATACTCCTAAACTTGAGAATGATGTGATAATCATATATCAAGTGTTATTTCACCAGATCTTATTGTTGCTGTTTTCAGTAAATCTTTATTGTTTTTTGCAAAGGTTTTTCTTCAATAAAACGGGATATATTTGTAACATCCCTATTTTTAGATAAGAATTATAAGTTTGGTTAAATTTATTAACCGCTAAGAACTAATAACTAGTTTATTTTTATTATAAATATTCAACCCAAATAGTTTTAAACACTATTTTATATAGTTGGTTGAAATATTATTTTAATTAATTGGCCTGTATATGGGTGACCTTTCTATTTAAAATAAAAAGTCTATAACAACTTATATTATTAGACGGGTAGATTACGGGTAAGTTGACTGTAAGAAATATGAAGTACCTAGACGGGCCCAGGAACCGTTTACTAATTAAACTATAAAAATACATTGTATTTTGAATCTACTCTATTTTTAATAAAACTTAGACCCAAATGTAGACAAAAATATTCTCGTTCTAATAATATATTTATTATTTTCTAGAACGCCATATTTTAGAAGTTATAAGTACCAATAAGTGAAACAGTTAAATTAATATATAAATAATAAATAAATAAAATAATATTACCTTGAAATTTGTTGAAATCGTTTAGTATAAGATAAAATAGAATAATAAAATAATAAATAAAATTAACATTCGATTTCTTTATAAAATGCAAATATAAACAGATAAGAACAAAACATATAATAATAAAATAACAAATGAAATCCTACAAAGTGAAAAGACCTGTCATGTCTTTTCTTTCATATTTAGTATCCATTTCTAAAGATATGCATGAAATTATACATTAAAATAATAATAAAAATTTAAAATTAAAATATGAATTGAAAGTACATATGTGTAACATTTGATTGATACGTGTAAACTTCAAAACAAAAAGAATCTCTACAAACTTATACTCAAACAAAATTGAAAACACTATAAATAGAAATGGTCGTTTCACAAAGTCCCTCCGCTAATTCCCTTTTCTTCTGTATCGCCCTCTTTCTGTCTCTTATATATCTATTTTCTTAAGTATTATACATATAATACTCCAAAGCGCTGCCTCGTTTTAAGTATTTTAACTCCCGATCACCGCTACCCTTTCCGATTGATCTGAAACCCATAACACATGTCAGGGCTCTGCTCGACTAAGTTGTTGGGATTCTGTCTCGGGACATCGGGACAAGGTTGAATTAGGGGTACTATACTTAACACGAGTGCATTATATATTTTTAAATAGCCCAAAAGTTATACCCAAAATTTATACCAGGAGGCTTTCTAGTTGAAACCTAAAGTTACAAAGTGAGTCCATTTTCTTTTCTCACTATTTTATTCCCTTTTTCTTTGTAATATAATTATATTCAAAAATGTCCCAAACCATAAACAACTCTCACCAAAACTATTATATTTTTATTATTATTATTATTATTATTATTATTATTATTATTATTTATATTTGTCTAAAAAGAAACCCTAATTAAGACACCCAAGTAATTCTGCATAAACCCTAAACTTTTTATAACAATCAAAATCAGGATCAGGACCCCTAAAACTCAGGGGGGGTATTCCCTCGTTAGTAATATCCACACAATTTGCTGTCGAAATTGAATATTAATAAACCGTCGACTCACCAAGGCTATACAAGACACGTGGCAGGTCTAGGCCGGGCCGACCATTGCCGCGATACGCGGAGGTGACCCCGGTGCCTTCCGCGACTCGCGGGGGGTGCCAGTTTGGGGTATATAACAGGCAGCAGTGGGACTTGATTAACTTGCTCAGTTCGACAGTCTAAAACGTCGTCCTACTCTTTGAATCTCCGTTTCTTTCAATCAACCCCTTAAACCTCAAACTCTGTTCATTATTAGGGTAATAACTCGATCGCTGCTACGATTCAATGTCCGATCGATTGAAACTATCCGACCGGATGTTTAAGCGCTATCCTTTGTCATTAGTCGTGATTCCGACAGGATGTTTGAGTACCACCCGAACTTGGGGAATACTCTGTCATTCGTTGTGAATCCGATGGATGTTTAACTGATTGCACTTTGTCATTCGTTGTGAGGGTTTTAATCTCGTGAGTTATCGTAATTGGTGTATTAAGTTACTTACCTAGTTCGTATACACTAGGTTACAAGGCTAAATCAATAGGCTAAGATCTGCCAGTATAAATCTGCAATCTATCAAAGCTTATCTGTAGACTAAACTTTGGCCGTATGAATCTGCATGATTATAATGTGAGTCATTCTCTTTTTATCAAATTACTTTACAAAAGCATGTTTATTTTCAAAGGTTATATTTACAGGGATTAAGTCTATGTAATCTGAAATTACTGCCAGTATTTGGGGGGATGTGCACATAGCTACTAATTATTTATCACTTGTGGGTGAACGGACCCAGCAAGTGATATGTCCACAGTCACAAGTCCGGTCAAGTGACAACTGGGTCAGTTAATTAAAAAGATAGAGACATTGTAATCGCTCTTAATACTGTAAAATATAACAAACAGGTCGTTTTATGCAAATAGAATGATTCACTCAGTATTTCCCACTGACAAAACCTTTTTCAAACATGTTTCAGGTAATTACAGTAGATTGGAGTAAGAGATGGATACGGCACTGAAAGGCTTCAAGAAGTGGCTTATTTTATTAATTAAAATCAAATTAAGAAATATTGTTTTATGTAATAAAATTTATCTTTATTAAAGCTACCATTGTAAAACATGGGTTATCCCATCTATTTAATAAATAAAATCCGGTGTTTTCTAAACTCTGATATTTTTCCTAACTCACGGTCCTGATAAAATTTCCGCTGCAATATTTTTCAAAATAATCACCGGTACCACTGGGCTGTTCGCAGCTCCCGATTCCGTCCAGGGTGGATCGGGGGTCGTGACAGAAGGTGGTATCAAAGCCACTTGTTTAAGCCATTAGGTGTTGTAATAAAATACCTAAAATTAAAACGAAGAGTTAGGAACTTGATATTTTATGGTAGAACTCAGGATAGTATTTAGACTTGAACTTAAGAAAAGATGCCTTAGTATAAGCTTCAAGATAAGCTAAGTACTTGTGTAAATAAAGTATGATGGGTTTTTGATATATCATAAGAATGGTAATTAGAATATTGCAAGATATGATAAATAATCAATAACACTTAAATCTTGCTTATTGATATTACTTGGGCTAGAATAAGATATGTTACGGGAGATACAAGTTTCCTTAATACTGGATAAAAGCTCTAATAAAAGAGTCACTTTTGAAAAGATACTATTTATGGGAAATAAGAAAATTTTCTCCGGCAAGACTGGGTATGGTGTAGCAGATTCTCCAGTTTGTCCGGATATATTAAGATTACCTCTCCGGCGCGAACCGGGTAAGACGGGGTATATAATATGTCAAACGAGTGACAAGATTTCCCTAAATAGTATTATGACCAGATATCTGACTGCTTTTGGAAATATGGATCTGTTAAAAACATTGACCTGATAGAAGGTATGTTTATTTCAGCATGTGAAATATGTGATTATATAGATATGTATATCTATAAGAAATTTCAAAAGTCAATTTGGAATAAAGCACAAGCATCTGTGTCTAGATTTCTTTATCAGGAATTTCTTTTCCGATATTAAACATTATTTTGTTTAATCATCTGTCTCGTAACTCGTGTGATAAAATAAATAATGGAAAACCCTTTAAGTTAAAACGCCATCAAAAGAATTTCTAAACACGTTACCATAAACTATTAATGCAAGTAAGAAGCATGTAAAATTTTGCTAGTGCACAAAGAAAAAACATGAAAATTTAATTATAAGTCCACAGAAGTTAAAGTATATCATACACAACTTTCGAGGCAAGACCTTTGGAAAATATAAATTGGGCACGATGAGACCAATGTTAATTCTGTCAGTAGAAGAACTACTAAATCAAAAAGAAGCACTTTGCCAAGTGATCCTATAAACAACATGAATTCCGCTGAGGTATGTTGGAACAAAATTTTACAACCATTGGTGCATAGTTTAATCAGAGTCATAATTATTATTCCTGAAAAAGGAGTCACATACCTTTGCAAATTCCCTATTTCATTTTATTCAACATTCCCTGGTAATGTTACTTAATAACGGTTATCACCCAAAATTCCAGATAAAGCTCTTAAATTTCTTTCATTGAAATTCTGAATTCTGCATATAAAGAGTTGACTTTCGTATTTCTACGTTCCCCTAATAGTTATCATACCATGAGAATTTCTTTCATAGTAGCGAATATTGATCTATTTCATTTCTTGGTAAATTCATACATTACACATGCACTGTTTGTTGCACATTGGTTCATTTGATTTATGAAGACCACTGGAGGGTTTCATTCTGATTTGTTATTTTATCCAAACTCAAATATCATTCTGCTTTTTGCACTATGAACCGCATTATTGCCAAACGGTGACTCTTAGATATCGAGTTAATAAATTTTGTTAAACCATTAAGGTAAAGAATTTATATTTTATATATATAAAAAAATTATATTGAGATATACTCTCATTTAAGTTTATATTTAAGTTATTTATAAAATTATTAGTAATAAATTAATAACAGAAGTGTTAGTATTATTTGGTAATAGGGTTATTGTCAGGGGCAGGTATTGGATAGCCTAGCCTTAGTTAGGCATGGACTGATCACCTATGCTTAAACAAGGCAGCACTAACCAATATTCACCCATGATAATGACTAGTTAATATATATAAATTAAGTCATCATACTTATTTAGTAAATTTTAATTATATATAAAAATATATATACTTTATGCTGTAAGGAAAAGACATATTTTCCTAAAACAATACAAGAAACAGAGGGATGATTAAAATTATATAAATAATTGTCTATCACATGTTTTGTGGTAACTATGTACCATAACACTTTGGCAAGAAAATAACCATATAAGAATAATATGATAGTCATCAATTACATTGGGTTAGGAGAAAATTGTAATATATAAGAATAGTTTTCGTTTTCACTTATTTTCAATATTTGTAAATACATTCACAACATTATATGGTTTCAAAATAAAAATAAGTAATCACCTAGAATCGACCCATTAAGTGTTATATATGTACAAAAGTATTTGTACAAATATTTTGTACAATAAATATTTTTACACCTATTATAATTTTCATTTAACGTTATAAAATAATAGTGATTTCTTTTACAAAATAATAATACTAAAATATTTTGTAATGTAATAACTTCATTGTGGTATTTTGTAATATATATTACATAGTAAATATAAGTTATTTTACATAGTATAGTAAAATACTAAAATAATATTTATTTAAAAGTGGTGACCATTTACATATAGTAAAATTGTGTAACAAATAAATATATATTACATAGTATTTATATTTATGTAAGATACGGTTCAGACAAGAACACAAATAATATATATTGCATTTGCTTTACAAAATATAATATAATAATTGGTCATGCCAAAACAACTTGTTCTTATTATATTTCGATCTCTAGGACATAGTATGAAAAATATACTCACTAATAGTGTACCATCACATTGTTTCACAATTAAAACAACATGGAACTCTAAACAATGATACACTAACTCTATTTTCTTTTCGTGTATCCTTACAATTCACTCATCTCAACACTTTGATTTTCTCATATCATAAATATTTGACAAATCATTTTCATGCTTTTATTTCATTTGGAACCTGTCAATTCTAAGTCTTCCTCATTTGCCAATCAAAGTAAGCTTTCTTTTGACAAAGAATTTTATTAATTCTAAAAATCCTTCACATTCATTTTAAATATCTATTAGTCATATATATCTTTTGGTTTAAATCTCGTCATTATATCATTTCATCTCATTCTTTTGTCATCAATTTCTTGAACTAATTCAATTGAACCATTGAATCCTACTTATGGTACAACTCGTATTCACAAAATCTGATATTTCGATTCTATATCATCTACTTTAATATTATTTTTATTAACTAAAATGTGACATAAGTCTAAAAGAAATATCGTAATCCAAATCTCGAGGACGAGATTTAAAACAAGGTGGGGAGAATGTAACATCCCTATTTTTAGATAAGAATTATAAGTTTGGTTAAGTTTATTAACCGCTAGTAACTAATAACTAGTTTATTTTTATTATAAATATTCAACCCAAATAGTTTTAAACACTATTTTATATAGTTGGTTGAAATATTATTTTAATTAATTGGCCTGTATATGGGTGACCTTTCTATTTAAAATAAAAAGTCTATAACAACTTATATTATTAGACGGGTAGATTACGGGTAAGTTGACTGTAAGAAATATGAAGTACCTAGACGGGCCCAGGAACCGTTTACTAATTAAACTATAAAAATACATTGTATTTTGAATCTACTCTATTTTTAATAAAACTTAGACCCAAATGTAGACAAAAATATTCTCGTTCTAATAATATATTTATTATTTTCTAGAACGCCATATTTTAGAAGTTATAAGTACCAATATGTGAAACAGTTAAATTAATATATAAATAATAAATAAATAAAATAATATTACCTTGAAATTTGTTGAAATCGTTTAGTATAAGATAAAATAGAATAATAAAATAATAAATAAAATTAACATTCGATTTCTTTATAAAATGCACATATAAACAGATAAGAACAAAACATATAATAATAAAATAACAAATGAAATCCTACAAAGTGAAAAGACCTGTCATGTCTTTTCTTTCATATTTAGTATCCATTTCTAAAGATATGCATGAAATTATACATTAAAATAATAAGAGTTAAATGCTTGGTTGGTCCCTGTGGTTTGCAAAAATTGCAGACTTGGTCCCAATGGTTTACTAATTACACGCGTGGTCCCTGTGGTTTTCAAAAATGCACTCGGTTGGTCCCTAGCCCTAACATCAGTTAAATTTCTCAGTTAAGTCCATGTTAAATGACCAAAATACCCTTGCTTATTAACTCTCTTTATAACCCACCTCATTTCTCTCTATAAACCGCCCCCCACCACCCTTTCCTTTCTTCTCCATCCAGTTCCAGATCAATCCAACACCTCCACTCCACTCCACTAATGGCGACTCCACGATCCTCGTTCTTCTTCTCCCCTCGAGGCGACACTCTCCTCTACCTCATCGCTCTCCTCTCCCTCCTCCTCCACCACATCTCCGCCGACTCCCACTTCGAAGGCTTCGACGCCGACGATGACCTCGAAGACGACACCGTTTTGTTCCAACCACCCCTCTCCGACCTCCCCCGCCCCCCACCACCCTCTTCACCCCCTCCGATCCCGAATCCCACCACGGCCCCCCTGTTCCCCAATCGGATCCCGATCTAAACCCCAAAACCACGTCCTTTGATTACTGGGATGAAGATGAGTTTGAAGGTTTTCCAGTTGATAATAATAATGTTATTACTCCACCGGAAGTCATTAAAACGACGTCGGATGACTCTGTATTGGATGAAAATGAAAAGGCTAGGGTTTTGGAACCGGTTTCGTTGAGTAAGAGAATTAGGGCTTATACAGTTGAAATGATTTGTGTGTCTTTTTTAATTATGTTTGCTGTTAATTACTTTACTGGTAAGAAGGAGAATGAAAATTTAGCTTTAGCTTGGGCCGCCAAATTCGCAACCAAAGATACGATTTCGATAAGAATTTTAGCTTGTTAGGTGTGGGTGAAGGCGATAACTCGCCGTTGTTGATGAAAGAAGGGCAGAATGTGTTTAAGTTCTACGCGAGTGGGCGGAGGTATTGTCAGGATTTGGTGGCGACGATGGAGCTTAAGAGTAGGCAGGATTTGATAGCCAAGTTGTATAATATGGTTGTGCCATGTAAGGATGAGATTACGATTGAGGTTCGGATGAATGAGGATGCAATGGATCATGTGGTAGTTTTGAAGTGGGTTTTTTTAGAGAGAGAAAGTGTTGAGAGAGGAGAGAGGGAGTAAGGTGGTGGCGGCGGTGTGGTTAGGGGGCGGTGTTGTTAGGTGGCGGTGGCCGCAGGTGTGTGGTAGTGGTGGTAGGGTGGGTGGTGGTGAGAATAAAGAACTCGAGAGAGAGAGAGCTGAGAGAGAGAGAAAGAGAGTTAGAGAGAGGTGAGAGATTGATCTGTTTATGTATTTGTTAATAAGCAAGGGTATTTTGGTCATTTAACATGGACTTAACTGAGAAATTTAACTGATGTTAGGGCTAGGGACCAACCGAGTGCATTTTTGAAAACCACAGGGACCACGCGTGTAATTAGTAAACCATTGGGACCAAGTCTGCAATTTTTGCAAACCACAGGGACCAACCAAGCATTTAACTCAAATAATAATAAAAATTTAAAATTAAAATATGAATTGAAAGTACATATGTGTAACATTTGATTGATACGTGTAAACTTCAAAACAAAAAGGAATCTCTACAAACTTACACTCAAACAAAATTGAAAACACTATAAATAGAAATGGTCGTTTCACAAAGTCCCTCCGCTAATTCCCTTTTCTTCTGTATCGCCCTCTTTCTGTCTCTTATATATCTATTTTCTTAAGTATTATACATACAATACTCCAAAGCGCAGCCTCGTTTTAAGTATTTTAACTCCCGATCACCGCTACCCTTTCCGATTGATCTGAAACCCATAACACATGTCAGGGCTCTGCTCGACTAAGTTGTTGGGATTCTGTCTCGGGACATCGGGACAAGGTTGAATTAGGGGTACTATACTTAACACGAGTGCATTATATATTTTTAAATAGCCCAGAAGTTATACCCAAAATTTATACCAGGAGGCTTTCTAGTTGAACCCTAAAGTTACAAAGTGAGTCCATTTTCTTTTTTCACTATTTTATTCCCTTTTTCTTTGTAATATAATTATATTCAAAAATGTCCCAAACCATAAACAACTCTCACCAAAACTATTATATTTTTATTATTATTATTATTATTATTATTATTATTATTATTATTATTATTATTATTATTATTTATATTTGTCTAAAAAGAAACCCTAATTAAGACACCCAAGTAATTCTGCATAAACCCTAAACTTTTTATAACAATCAAAATCAGGATCAGGACCCCTAAAACTCAGGGGGGGGGGGGGTATTCCCTCGTTAGTAATATCCACACAATTTGCTGTCGAAATTGAATATTAATAAACCGTCGACTCACCAAGGCTATACAAGACACGTGGCAGGTCTAGGCCGGGCCGACCATTGCCGCGATACACGGAGGTGACCCCGGTGCCTTCCGCGACTCGCGGGGGGTGCCAGTTTGGGGTATATAACAGGCAGCAGTGGGACTTGATTAACTTGCTCAGTTCGACAGTCTAAAACGTCGTCCTACTCTTTGAATCTCCGTTTCTTTCAATCAAACCCTTAAACCTCAAACTCTGTTCATTATCAAGGTAATAACTCGATCGTTGCTACGATTCAATGTCCGATCGATTGAAACTATCCGACCGGATGTTTAAGCGCTATCCTTTGTCATTAGTCGTGATTCCGACAGGATGTTTGAGTACCACCCGAACTTGGGGAATACTCTGTCATTCGTTGTGAATCCGATGGATGTTTAAGTGATTGCACTTTGTCATTCGTTGTGAGGGTTTTAATCTCGCGAGTTATCGTAATTGATGTATTAAGTTACTTACCTAGTTCGTATACACTAGGTTACAAGGCTAAATCAATAGGCTAAGATCTGCCAGTATAAATCTGCAATCTATCAAAGCTTATCTGTAGACTAAACTTTGGCCGTATGAATCTGCATGATTATAATGTGAGTCATTCTCTTTTTATCAAATTACTTTACAAAAGCATGTTTATTTTCAAAGGTTATATTTACAGGGATTAAGTCTATGTAATCTGAAATTACTGCCAGTATGTGGGGGGATGTGCACATAGCTACTAATTATTTATCACTTGTCGGTGAACGGACCCAGCAAGTGATATGTCCACAGTCACAAGTCCGGTCAAGTGACAACTGGGTCAGTTAATTAAAAAGATAGAGACATTGTAATCGCTCTTAATACTGTAAAATATAACAAACAGGTCGTTTTATGCAAATAGAATGATTCACTCAGTATTTCCCGCTAACAAAACCTTTTTCAAACATGTTTCAGGTAATTACAGTAGATTGGAGTAAGAGATGGATACGGCACTGAAAGGCTTCAAGAAGTGGCTTATTTTATTAATTAAAATCAAATTAAGAAATATTGTTTTATGTAATAAAATTTATCTTTATTAAAGCTAACATTGTAAAACATGGGTTATCCCATCTATTTAATAAATAAAATCCGGTGTTTTCT
Organism: Helianthus tuberosus; assembly: GCA_030545235.1. Classification (NCBI taxonomy): domain Eukaryota; kingdom Viridiplantae; phylum Streptophyta; class Magnoliopsida; order Asterales; family Asteraceae; genus Helianthus; species Helianthus tuberosus. The sequence continues at coordinate 212,380,314 of CM060423.1, forward strand.
AAACTCTGATATTTTTCCTAACTCACGGTCCTGATAAAATTTCCGCTGCAATATTTTTCAAAATAATCACCGGTACCACTGGGCTGTTCGCAGCTCCCGATTCCGTCCAGGGTGGATCGGGGGTCGTGACAATATTATTCTTGAGTCCTCTTAGAGAATGATATATTTTGTACTTTTACTTGTTTTAGATAGTAAAAGTCTCAAACTCTTGTCAGGTAGTAGAACCCTTATTTTTTACTTAGGGTGATACTTTCCTTGAAAAATAGCTCAAAAGGTAATGGTGAAATAGATAAGGTCATTTCAAACTCAAGTTGTCATCACAGATAAAAGATTGATTGCTAACTGACCTTAAAATGATTGATTACTCATGGTTTATTCAAAAGATTAAAACACAAAATGAGTGGTCAATATAAAAGGTTTTTATCACCAAGGATATCAAACCACTGTTTATAATCCTGAATGTAAATCTCTGAAAGATCTGCTGATATGTTAATCTTGACAATATGCATCTAAAATGTGTTTTGCAAAGGATGTCATTTTACAGATACTTCAAAACAACGGGTGTACAAAACAGATGTTAAAGATATATCAACAGTTGCAGACCAATCTAGCCTCAAAATATCAATCACTGCTGATAAATGTCCATAAAAATGGATAAAAATCAAAACAGCATTTTAATTTCATGATTCATGCCCATAACCACTGATCTATTTCAAACATCTGTTCAGAAAATACTGTCCACTGCTGAAAGTCAACCCCTGTTCTCTTATTTCCTTGAAAATCACTGATGTTCAAAATCAGTGTTTTCAACCACTGATATGCTATCCACTGATAGTGAAAGTCACCCACTGTGAGCCCATATGTCTTTCTAGCAACCACTGATACTTGTACCATCAGTGGTTTCTTAAACAACTGTCTTCCACTATTCATCTTTTGTCAGAGGTTGGCACGTGGTCAGTACTTATCCGTCAGATCTTTGTAACCGCTGCCACGTCAGCACTCACTTTGTCACTTTATAAAACCCTGCCCTAACACCCAAACAGGGTTTTCACTGTCGAATCGAATTCAAAATTCCTTTCTCAAAACAGTTTCCATCTCTTCTTCTCAAATCACTCATCGATCTTCTTCGTCAAAAATGACAAAATCAAAATCAAAATCTTCATCATCATCTAAAAAGGTTACTAAAGTAGCCACTGAACCTGTGGAGATTCCTTACAAATCACCACACAATTATCTGGGTCTACTCACAAAACCTACCAATACCCAAACTTTCGATTCTATCATTGATGCTCTTGCAGCTTCAAAGTACAAAACCTTGTTAACTGCAGATGCTCCAATTTACGAACAAACCCAGAGAGAATTTTGGAAAAACGCCACACTCGAGTATCAAGGTGATAAAGTCATTGCCATAAATTCTTCCATAAAGGGTAAAAATATCCAAATCACTCCACAATCAATTTCAGAAGTCTTTGCACTCGATGATCAGGAAGGTAAAACTTCTTTTCCCAAAAACGAGTTAAAAACTGATTTTCTGGAAAGAGGGTATGGTGCACAAATGAAAAGGGACACCTTACAAAAAGGCTTCTTCCCTTCTGCACCAAGGTTTTTATTTCATACCCTTTTGATGTGTTGTTCAAATAAAACCACTGCTTTTAACGATATACCATTAAAGATCCAATACCTGGGTTTTGCTATTTTACATGAAGAAAATTTTAACTATTCCCAGGAGATCTTTGATGGCATGGTAAAGAATGTTGATAGCAAATCATTTTTACTTTTTCCAAGGTTCTTGAGCTACTATTTTAAGCAAAAATTAGGAGAGAAACATGAAAATTTGCTCATTCAAGGTGAACCTTTTCAAATAAATAGTCTAACATCTGAAACATTCACTAGGCTGTTAACTCCTGCAAAAACAGAAGCAGAGGTGCCTGAGCAGACTTTAGCAGCTACCACTGCTCCTCAGGTATCTGCTGCTGAGCCCACTGCTCAAGGTGATCAAAGCAGCAAAACAACTACTTTGAAACCCACACCTAAAATTACCAAAAAGCCAAAACAGAAGAAAACTCAAAAACCCCCAAAACCTACCAAAAAGGCAACTCTGGAGGATGAGATACCAAAGCAAATGCCAGTGACAGCACAAAAGTCACAAGAAACCATTGCTGCTACTTCCTCACAGCAGTTGGTAGAAATATCTCAACCTATGACTGAAACTCCTCCTGTTTCTTTCTACACCCAACCTTACCTCCACAATTCCCCCACCAACAAAATTATTGTTGGATGCTATTGATTTGAACCAGGCACAAACCAGTCCTTCTCACTCACCTATCAATGAGAATATACTTCAACAAACGACTGGGTCTGATGTATCAATCATAGCTATCCCACCAACAAGACCTGAGGAGGTTACACCCCTTGAGTTACAAGTAACTCTTGGTGGTAATCCAAGTGAAGCAGCCACTACAAGTGCTGAACCCACTGGTTTGCATTTGGACAGTGGTTACATCCATAAGACTTCCTTGGAGGCAATTCCTTCCATAGCACCTCTGATAACCACTAGTGAGTATGTTTTGCACACTGGTACCATCAAAAGGTTATCAAGTGTTGAGGGAAGAAGTCCCCAGTACCAAGAAAAAGGGGCAACAGTGGATGACTATTGGAATACATTCCCTAAGTCAACCATTGTTCAAACCACTGTTAGTGGGAAATCAGATGATCCCATTAACTTGGGTGATGATTTAATGTACCAAGAATTGACGGCCAGAGTTAACAAACTTGATACATCTGTTGCAGAAATCAAAGACATGCTGCAACAGGTGTTGAAAGAACAAAAGGTACCATCCACTGCTACATCAACTTCAACAGCTGAGCCAACATATACTCTCACTGCAAGTGAGCTGTGGAGTTTATTTCAACATTTTCTTAACCATAAAAAACAACTGGCTGATCAGCAGCATGCGATTCAGATACAAAAGATCAGAAATGTTATGGAAGCAAGGTTTAAAGACACTCAAGCTGATATCAAGGCAATTAAGGCCCACATATTGAACACCACTGGCACTGTTGCTCCCTCTATCATAATTGTAGATAACCCAAAACCAGCTGATGCCAAAAAGGGGGAGAAAGTGAAACCAGATGGCTCTAAAAAGATTGATGAAACCACTAAGGCCATTGTTGATGAAAAAGCAAAGGTAAAAAGTGACTTGGAAGCAAAGGAAAAAGCAAAGTTTGAACAGGAGAAGAAAGCTTTCATGGAGCTGAATGTTCAGGGTACTTCTGAGCCAAAGGATAATGAAAATCCTAAGGATAAAAAGAAGAAGCCCACTAGACAAGTGAGGCAACCCAAATCCATACCATCCAGATCCAGAAAACACACTCCCAAACTTCCTAAAAGCTCCACACATCAATCTTCCACCCAAACAGCTGTTGCAACACCTGCTGTCTCAACAACTGTTGATACTTCAATGGTTTCAGCAGTTGTTAACCCTACAATCACCACCTCAGTTACAACAACTGCTCTCACTTAAACTACTGCCCCACCAGAAACACCATCATCTCCAAAAACCATCTCACCACCATCACCTCCTGCTAAAAAGCAGAAGACATCAGATGTTACAACATCTGTTGTAATGACAACAATGGTTGAAACACCGGTTGTCTCAACACCTATCAGTCCAAGCACCCTTACTTCACTTCAAGCCATCTTCACTCCAATCAACAAATCACCCAAAAACACTCCTTCACTGGAGAAAACTTACACCAGAAAAATAAAAACAACTCAAGTAAATCATGACAGATATGATCCCATTGCTGCAAAATATCCACTGGAACTGGAAGCTGTAAAAAATGAGATGAGACAATACTATACAGAGGATGATCCTTCAAAAAGAAGATTTCCTTCTCTCATAGGCTTCAGAAACCCAGAAAATATGGATGAATATCTCAAGCTTAAAGCAAGGCAGGCTAAGATAAGAGCCAAACTTGAATGTGAAGATCAAGGTGACAAAGCCATTTCTGAAAGAATGGAATTCTTGCTCACTAAAGTCAAACAGATGGAAGACTATGCAAGAGATCTGAGCAAAGAAATGTCAAACTTACCACCCAAAGCAGATCTACAAAAAGAAATGAGAAAAGAATATCTTGCATACATCATGAAAGAAAAATTCTATCCAGCTGAAGAAGAACAATTCGAAGAATGGCCAATCATTGCATTAAAGCAAGAGGCAAACAATTCGAAAGGACACAACTGTCATTGAACTACAACGAGAGACATACAACTCCTCAATGCCATCTGGACAACTGCAACACTCCATATTCTTACACCCAGCCACTTTTAATATCCTAAGAGATGGTAGGAGGTTGCTCCTACAATTATCCTCCTCCTCTTCTTTCTCTTCTATACTCACCAAATTATCACAATACCCCACTACCAATGTCCTCAGCGTCACAAGAATCTAACTTGCAGTTGCATCTGATTTCACCAGGTATCTTATTTCATTACACCCCCATATGTTTAATTCTTCCACTGCCCCAAGATACTCTGTAACACCTCCCCACACCACATCATTAAGCCCTGAAATACTTTCTAGTTTCAACTTAGTGACTGCTGAAGCTACTTCAACCAGACTTCTCAACACACCACTGTCACATTTATATAATTCTAGATCATTCAATGAAGGCAGTGCTTCAAGTGTGACTTCAACCAAATTAGGACGACTTATTTTAAGCTTTTGCAAGCGTGGAAACACAGCCCCTGGCCATTTCTTCCACCCATGCATATTATCAAAACGCAGATTTTCAAGTGAAGGAAATGCTTGACCAGTCCCAAATAACTCAAAACCCAAAACTTCCACTCCATATAAGCCTTCAATTAACAACTCCTTCAGTGACGGTAGTTGTCCCAGTGGCGGTATTGATGTACATCTCTCACACCCACTTATTGACACATGCTTCAAATTACGAAACGAGGGATCCCCAACCCAGTTTGGAAACTCCAGTCCCCCATATGACCTAATTTTGAGTTTTATCAACTCATCTTGAGAAGGCTTTAGCTCATTCAAGACCTCTTTTTCAAGCATTTCATTTCGTGAATGATATAGCCTCACAAGCTCTAACTCACTAAGCCTCTTTTCTGAAAAGTTCGCCTCATGTGCATGAATTGCATTTAGCAATTTTTCCAAACCTACAACAGAAATTTTCCCATATATACTCTTAAAGTCTTTAAGTATGGCTATTTCAGTTCCACTTTTAATTTCGATATTGATTTTCGAAAGAGTAATTTGTAGGCTTTTCAACTTGCTAATCTCTAACAGCATCTGAAACGAAAGCAGGGTGTTCCTAACGTCAAGATGTTGCAGGTTCTTCAGATTTAGGAAGCTGTTGGGCAACTTTGTTAATTTATAACAACCAAACAGGATCAATGTCCGTAAATTAAAGAGATTGCAAACTTTCTCCGGTAAATGTGTGATACGAGTTCGAGAGAGATTAAGATATCTCAAGTGCCTCAATGTACCAATGGACTCCGGTACCTCACTTATTTCAAAGTTGCTCAAACTTAGGACCCTTAGTAATGGTAACTCAGGAAGCAAGTCAGTAAGAATCTTACTGGATAAGTAGAATCTTCTCCAACTTTGTACCTCCTCAACAGATGTTGCCAAGAATGTCCTCAATTTTATGGCTTCGGTGAATCCTTTGAATTTCTCGTAAGTTACATATTCTTCACGAACAAATGACATATGGCGGTACTTCAACTTCTCCACACCAATATCCTTCTTTACCTCACCTCCAAAAGCTACAAAGATCTCTTTGCTTCTAACATAAACATCAAACTCATCTGAGATGCAAATCCATGCCTTGAGTTCGAAATGATCCTTGACTTGTACATCATTATACAAAAGCCCAGCAAGAGTAGTTTTTCCAACCCCACCCATACCAATTATGGGAACAATGCTATAGTTTTTATCATGTGGTTCACCATCCAATAACAATAATTGTCGGACCAATGCCTCTTTCTCAGCCTGGCGTCCAACAATGCTAGATGGATCAAAAACAGAGGTTTGTAATCTTCTATTATTAATTATTGGCCTAGTTTCCTCTTCCACTTTCAAACCAAGGTCAGCTTTTTCCTCTAACAGATCTTGTAGTTTAGTGGAAATATCATCCAACTGGGCACGCATTGTAGTATTCCGTGAGAAGTTTGTGCAATAAGACGGGATTAGGTTTATTACCGTGCTGGTGATGCCTTCTTCTGACTCGTGGGTGGACTCACTTTGCATGGCTTCGGTAAGCCAACCATCGAGTACGTCATCGATGTCATAAGCCAGATGCTGGAGCTCATTCAGCCATTCTTTCACAAAAGTATCAGTTATCTCCTTTCTAGAAGCATCAGCAAGCACACGTTGGATCTGCCTTAAGGATATGTGCCATTTCTTGATATCAGCATCAATTTCGTTGTAGCGAGCAATGCTTTTCAAAGCTGCGGAGCCCAGCTTCTCAACGAGCACTTCCAGGAAGGCAGAAAGCACGATTTCAGCCATTAGTTGTGACGCTGATATTTGGATCAACGACAATCGCTTCAGGAAGCTTGGTGAGGGTCTGTTTGTGACCACCACCACAACAGCAATCGCTTCAGGAAGTTTAGGGGTCATACACAATTAATCAGCCCGCAACCACCAGATCCAACCAACTTTTCTTCTCCTGAACACTATCTCCTCTGATCAGATTTTGGTGGATGGTAAGTTCAGATATAAAGGATGGTTGGTTTAGAGGGTTCGTTTTTTAGATGGGGGGGGGGGGGTGGCAGCTGGTGCTTGTGATGGTGGTGCTCGGATTTTGGTGGTGACGGCGGCTGTTTGACGTGGTTGTGTGGCCGGTGGTGGTGGTGGTAGTGGCGATCATGAAGAAGATGATGGTTTGCCACCGTGTTGCTGCCACTCCTCTCCGTCGATTTTTGCCGTCGATTTGAGATGATGAAACTGAAATTGATGAGATAATGGAGTGGATTACAGATGTGTTGCGTGAATTTGTGTGTGAATTAATGGAGAGATGAACTGGTGTTTAGAGAGATAGAGAGAGGAAGTGCAGAGATGAACTGTGTTGCGTGGGTTTTTTGAAGTGCAGAGATGAACTGGTGAATTTGTGTGTGAATTAATGGAGAGATGAACTGTTGTTTAGATAATGGAGATTGATAAAATGGTGTTTAGAGAGAGAGAGGAATTGCAGAGATGAACTGGGTTTTTGGGGAAGATGAATTCTAAATGGGGGGTATAATGACCAAAATGCCCCTGAGGAAAAGGACAAAAACTAGGTTTTTTTTTTTAGAAATCTGACCTAATTTGAAATTTGGATTAAAATGGCAACAAAATGCAAACCTCAGGGACCCAGATTTAAAAATTTTGGATTTTGGACTAAAGTGGCAAAAGTGAGCAAACCTCAGGGACCATTTTGGCTATTAACTCTACTTTTTATTTTCAACTTTGATACCCCATACTTTTCATCTTTTGCAATTTTTTCGTCTTACGTTTCATTCTAAATTTTGTGAGTGAACACGCTGCAACATGCGTGTGAGGCTCAACATTTTTTTGTTTGTTTTTTTTTCTTTTTACAAGTCCGCCGCAACACGTCTATTTTTCTATGTTTGACATGTTCGTCGCAACGCGCGTGGCCCTAGATCGACTTAGTTATTCTTTTGCATTTTTACGTTTCAGACTAATTTATTCACATTGACATGTCACAACGGGCATTCGTGGTTCAACGATTTTGCATCTGCTTTTCGTTCGGTGTTAATTTTTTTTCCTTTTTATTTATTTTGTTTTTACAAGCTTTTCCGGTATTGCTGGTCGCTGACAATAGTGTAGGATTGGTGCTAATTGGAATGGTTTACGCCCCTACCATGTCAAATTTTAATACGTATTGGCTCACTTGGTTTTGTATTATGGAAAAATAAAAACATAATAATAATCAAGACACACGTTCGTTTTTAAAACACGATCCATTCTTTTGAATTATCAAGAACCATGTCAAATTTCTTTTTTTACACAAGCATGATATATCGTTAACATCAAATGACTATTTATACTAGGGGAGAAGGGGTTAAAATGGTGAATAGGGGTGAAAAAAGGGTAAAAACCGAAACGATCATATTACCATCTTTTAACGTTCAAAACGTTATAACAGTAAAACGGTTTTTCCCGCATCGATTCTAAACGACTTTTAAAACCGGTTCGGGTTGGTTTTTGTTGTGAAGATGTGGAACCAGTGCTAAACAAGTGGTTTGTTTTCGGAACTGGACCAGTTCCTATAGTTTTGGTTCGGAACCGGTTTCTGTTGGAGTCGGTTGGTTTTGATTTTGTTGAATCAGTTTGGTTAACTAGTTTTGTGTTCATCTCTACTTGATTGGGCTGGTAACTTAACAAAAGTTGGACCATAGATCTATGTTTAATGGAAGAAGCCCATATCCATCACATGTTATGATCTTAATCGATTATTTCATATCTATACGATTAAAATAAAACTTGACTTTAATTTAATAACATCGATGATAATAACTATAGATTCAACAAAATATACCTAGTGGTATACATGTACGGTGGACGGGTATTTTTTTTTTTTTTTTTTTGTGTTGTAAAGACGAGTTTTTATTTACATTTACATGTATAATATGAACTCATCATTAAATAAGTTCACTGACATGTAAAATATGCATAAAACGAAAAAGTTAGGTTGGAGACAATCTAAATAACTAAGATTCCAAGCCCAATATTGATCTGTCATCAGCCGATGTGGGAAATTTGTGTTGTAAAGACGAGTTTTTATTTACATTTACATATATAATATGCACTCATCATCAAATAAGTTCAATGACATGTAAAATATGCATAAAACGAAAAAGTTAGGTTGGAGACAATCTAAATAACTAAGATTCCAAGCCCGATATTGATCTATCATCACCCGATGTGGGAATTGTGCCCTCGTCAGTGTTCACCTATCCGATATTGATCCATCTCTTCTTAATTCTCAACAAATGGTTGAGTTATTAAAAAAACATTACAAGTAGAAAAAAAAGTTACCAGTAAGAGAATATCTGCACAATGTTTAACAAAAATATAATTGTTAGTAACAAAAAATATATAATAACCTATTGGAATAATATTCTTTTTATTAGGAATAATATTCTTTTTATTGGAAATAATAAATCAATTAATAAATGTCAACAAATGATCAAATAAATTCAACACAAATGCTTTATAATTGTCTGTACTGGTCCAAAGATTTCATCTTTTGCTGTTAGCATGTCATCCAGCCTAGTATATAAAGAATAAGATTATCTACATTTGATTAAAATTTAATAAAAATGACGCTTTTTTGTTCCAGTGTGGTTGAAAATGTTACCTCAACATTTGAGAAAACAGTTGGTTGGATATAATATTCATTTGAGCCAAATCTTTGGCCTCCAGTTTCAAGAGTAGCACCACTATCAACCCTTGATCCACTAATAAGATTGCCATATAGAAACCAATACATTTATTTACAAAAAATACCATTATCAAAATGACATTCTTGTTTATACCAAACCATGTAAATGACATTCTGCTGCAGCTCTCAGTATCAGCCTCACAACGATTGCAACATCTTTCTCTGTGTATTGACTTCCTTTCCTGAAGAAAAAACATTTAATTTGTTGGTCTTGTTTATATGGTACAAACAAAAACAAAAACAAATACATGATAATGTGTGCCATAGTATCAAATAATGGCGATAATAGTATATTCGAATGGAGTCTAAATATCCAGATTCAATATCACATATCTTTGCATAAACATTCATTTGACTTATGAAGTCAAACAGAGTGGTGTTCAGTTTAAAAAGTATACATTTGCCAAAATCTTTTCACAGAACTTTCAATACCATGTGCTTAATGTTAACATATCTTTGTGATTATTTCATCAATTGGATGAGTTGTCAGTGATCAGGTCATGGGTCAAAATGGGTTCGGGTCAATTACAAAAAAGGGTTGTTTTGGTTCGGGTCGAAACGGGTTTGGGTTGAAACGGGTCCGGGTCAGAACGGGTTTCGGGTCGGGTTGGTTAAAAATTGCTTTCTTAAAAAAAACGAAACGAAACAAAAAACCGAAAGGATTGAAACCGATCCGAACGAAACCGAAAAGACCATCAAAACGAAACAAAAGATCAAAACCGAACCGAAACGAAACCGAATAAATGACCAAACAGAAACAAAAAAAACCGAAACCGAAACGAAACACAAAAAAAAAACTGAAAAGATCGAAACCTATCCAAAATGAAACAAAAATAGTGACAAAATTGAAAGCAATCCTAAACGAAACCAAAAAAATGGATCAAAACGAAATAAAAAATCAAAACCGACCAAAACGAGACAAAAAAACTGAACTGAAACGAAACAAAAAACTGAAAAGATCAAAACCGATCCGAAACGAGACAAAAAAAAAACCCGATTAAAACGAAACTAAAAATCAAAACTCAACCGAAATGAAACCGAAAAAACTGACCAAACCGAAACAAAAACCGAAACCCGTCCCAACCCGAAACTTGTCCCGTGCGGAAACTCGTGTTTGCCTAAAACCCGTTGCGATCCGAAACCCGCCCCGTGCGAAACTCGTGTCGGCCTAAAACCCGTTGCGATCCGAAACCCGTCCCGTGCGGAAACCGTGTCAGCCCGAACCCGATCGGAGCCGACCCGTTCCGATCCAAAACCTGCCCCGTGCCGAAACCCTTCTCGGTCCGAAACTTAATTCGAACTGAAACCGTTCCGATCCAAAAGTTGTTTCTTGCCGTAACCCGTCTTGTGCGGATACTTGTGCCGGCCCGAAACCCATTCTGATCGGAAACCTGTCCCGATTTTTTAAGGTGCTAACCCACATCGACCCATTTCTTTAAAGTTGTCGACCTGCTTTGACCCGAAAATAACAAGATGAAATTTCAATTGACCCGTTATGACCCGTTTAGTTAAAATATCTTACCCAAACTAACCCATATAATTTTAAAAGCAACCCAAATTAACTCACTTGAAAGCCTTTGGGTCATGATTGCCACCTCTAACCATAGTTAAAGAATTTGAAGGAAGATAAGACATAAGAACGTGCTAATATATTTTTTAATAATACTATCAACAGTACCAAAAACCCTAAATTCTCAACATCATAATAAACCTTGTGTGTAACTTCAATTGTGATCAATCGAAGAAAAACTTAGTTGCAATTAGGATCAATGCCTTACAAATTACAAAATCCCTAAATTTGACAATACCCAAAACCCTAAATTCGCGTTTCTTTCAATTGGCCACCCAAATCAATAAAATGTCTTAAAATACATTACATTGGGTCATCTTAGAGGTGTATAACCTGAATTGATTGTTAATTTGATCATACAACACACGAATTACAAAATCCCCAAATTTAACGTTACTAAAACCCTAACTTCATGTTTCTTTCAATTGACCAACCAAATCAATTCCAATGGCCATGATATCACAGTAGGGTGATAATAACATACCTTAGAGGTGATCAGAAGCAAAAGCCCCAAAATCCAATCTCCACAACTCCTTCAATTCGTCACATACGAACTTCACCCTGAACCGTAAAAGGTGCATCAAAACTAACCCTAACCCCCTTTCAACCGACCAAGAACCGAATCAAATCACTATTACCAACCTGAAATTGAAGTTTTGCAGCCTTGATTTCCCTTGTGGTGGTCAAAATTGTGAAAAAAAGGGGGAGTGAGTTTTGACAATGACAACTAGGCCCTTCAATTTTGAAGAACATAAGCTTTTTAACCTTCAACTTTGAAGAAAATAAGCTTTTTAACAATGTGCAAACTATACACGGTGAGTCTTCACGTCCCGAGAATTCATGGGCGTTACAAAACCACTCCAACCATAGTATTAACAATTAAAACGAATGTCTAAATTTTCATCAAACTTTATTTGATCTTCAATCTCTCGATCTTCTCATAAACATCTAAATAAAGTGGGTGTTTGGGCTAGCTTATTTTGGAGAAACTTAAAACTTAACTTATAAAAGTTAATAAGTTGATTTTATAGTGGTTGGTTTAACTTAATAAGTTGTTTTTTAGAGGGAATCCCAAACACCCCCAAAATGAAATGTTAACAATTAAAAACAAGGAAAAGAAGAGAATTACCAAAATAATAATATTACCTTTTGTGAACTCATGAAATTTTTCAGATTCCTCCTCTTCTTCGTATATATGTTTTCTCCCGGTTAGAGTCCAATCATGCGTGCAAATTAACGCCTCAACAATGATAGGGAATAATGAACTTCTATATGACTCAACTACACATTCGTCCATATGGAAAGCAAACTCTGAAGCCACGGTCGAAACCGGAATAGCCAAGACATCAACAATTATCAAATAATGGACAAAAGTATGTTTCATTAATCAAGTTTAATTCAAAACAAACCCTAATACAAACCAAAATCAATAGCCATTGTCCTTTCACAATGTATATGATTCAAGAAAACCAGTAACAATCATGAATTCATAAGAAAACTAACAAGTGATTTGTATCGTTCTTACAATCAAAAGACTATCTAAACGTTTCTATCAAAACAAACATGCAAACAAAACCCTAGACTATTTACAATCTTCACCCGGGATGATTATGAGGAATTAGCCTTGCATTATATTAATGTGAAATCATGTATATTAGGAATGCTCAATTATAGGGATTATAATTTTGATAGAGAGTATTCATCGGTCCATTAGTTTAGCCATTGGACCCCTATATAATCTTGTACTACTTTGGGATGATGCTCGTGACATGGTTGAACGGGAACAACGCCGCCAACTTGCTCGCCAACAATCCGCCCTAACCATCCCTCGTGGCACCTCCCAAACCCAACCAACTCAACCGGCCACCCCCACCCCGAACACACAGAACACCACACCACCATCCCACAATCCGGCCCAACACTTTGACTCGTACCAAAACCATTCCGCCTCTCGTGGCCGAGGCCGTGGTCGCGGATCATTTCGTGGTCGTGGCCGAGGCCGTCTGTCACACCCCCAAAATCCACACGCGGAGTATCACCGCTTGGAGGCGTGACATGACCAGGATCAAGCCACCAATCATATTGAACAAGCATGTAAGTAATATATAAAGATCTAACACAATACAATTGGTGTCTAAACAAAACAATAGTTTAAGTTGCAAGCGGAAGCATAATGTTTAAAACCAAGTCATAAGTTTAAACGTTTCGAAAGTTTAGTATGGCACACAGCTGTCCATGTCCCACTACGACTCTTCCCACTCTAATGCAAGCTCCGTAGATACCTAACGACCTGCAAGGCATGTAACAACGAGTCAACAACAAAGTTGAGCGAGTTCACAGTTGGTTGTTCAGTTAATGAGTTCGTATCAGAAATCGTAAGTTCGTTTCATAACCATGTATTACCCATTATCCTTGATTCCCAAACCTTTACGATATTTAGTGGGGGCTTCCCATTATGTATGTTACTAGACTAGGCGTATCCATAAGTGTCCTTCCCAATCCGAGGACGGTGTTAAGTATTAGTGTACGTAGGTTTTACGTACGTGCCCTTCTCAATCCGAGGACAGTAGTAAGTATGAGTGTACGTAGGTTTTACGTACGTGCCCTTCTCAATCCGAGGACAGTAGTAAGTATGAATGTACGTAGGTTTTACGTATGTGCCCTTCTCAATCCGAGGACAGTAGTAAGTGTGAGTGTACGTAGGTTTTACGTACGTGCCCTTCTCAATCCGAGGACAGTAGTAGGTAGTCTAGTAGTGTTGATAATATAAATAGTTATTCAATCCCATTCCCAACCACCGGGAATCCTATGCCTTACTAAGGGTGTGAACTCACCTCGGTTTGCTCGGTTAGACTCTCAAATATAGCTAACAGTCAAGGTCGGTCAATCACGTCCTAATATGATTACCAGTTAGTCATTTAGTGGTTTTCAAATAGAGCACAAAGTTCCTACACGTATCTATCACATAACATGCATCACTTTAACGGTTTATGCCCATATAAGTTCCCCATCCATTCCCCACTCATAAACAAACATACGATATTGCACATAACACATATAACATGTTAGATCATTCACAGATAGCATACTCGACATTTAGACACGCAAATTACAACTTATGTCATTTCAGCATTAATATTCAAAACCGGGCTGTTTTTGGACATTTTAATAAAATAGTTAACTTATTCCAAAAATTCCCAAATTTTTACAGAATGTTTCAAACGTTCCAAATTTTATTGTGTAAAAATATCGGGGTCTAGTTCATTACTAATATTTTATAAAAATTCATTTTCCGGACTGAACTCAGATTTAACTTTTTCTGACCACAGTCCATGGAATAATTTATTTAAAATTCATCGAGCGTCCGATTTACAAAATTCCAATGAGAGAATTACAAATACATCAGTGGTCATCTACAGTACAAGTTTCATAATCTAACTCTACCCAGAACTCAAGTTATGACAGAAAACAAAACGCATATTTTCAGCAGAAAAATGCAGCTCTAGCTGCTGTTACAAAATGACGCTTTAAAAATAGTAAACGAAGTCCAAAAATTACGATTCCGGTGCCATTAGAACCGTATTTCATAATAACACGTTAAAGACTCAAAATATCAGTTTTTCATTGAGTTATGACCAGTTTACAGCCAACTGAAGTTGGCTGTAAAACTTGGACAGATTCTGTTTTCATTCTTTAACTTTCTAACTTGTGTTCGATTGATTCCGTTAACATGTTTAGTGACCACAACAACATCAAACATCAATTTTACGAGTAGATCAACAAGTAAATCAGTAACATAATCAAGACAACTTCAGTTTATCATCACTTCATCATGTTTCATCAATGTTTCATTACAAGTTAGTTTATATGCAAGACTTTGTTCATGGTTCTTTAGTGTTCATGGATTTTCATCATCAAACAACTATTAACCACTCTAATAACATGAAAGATGAACGGATCTAAGTTCTTACCACTAGTTCAAGACTAGGGAAGTTCGAGTGAGGAAATGTGGTGGTTAATAGCGAATGGAGAAGGTCCTTCCACTTCCGAGAGCACCGAGCTTCCTAACTTAGCTAGAGACACCTTGTGAACACCTTAGAATGCTTGACATTGAAGTGAAAATGGGAGTGTGAAGTGTGAGAGATGGAGCCGTAGGTATGGAGGATCAATGGGTCTTTTTTTTTTTTTTTTTTTTTGTGAGTTGGAGAAGATGGATGACAATGGTGTATGGTCTTGTGGTTATATAGAAAATCTTTCCAACATGTTATTATCCTTTAGATCAAATGTTTCATTAGTGCACTACACAAATATTAAACAATTCAAGAAGTACAAGGGTGGGGTGCCACCCATTGTAACCGTATGGTAAGGGGGGGGGGGGGGGGGGTTCTAGTTGGGTTGTAAATGTATGGTTACAATCTAGTTGGTTTTGAATTGTTAAGTTGGTGTGTTATTATGTGTGATGAAATATATAGTGTGTTAGGGTGTTCGGGGACCCTAACTAGCTCAGAAAAAATAGGAACAATGCTTCTAGCATTATTTTAGTGTTCCGGGTAAAGTCCGGTTCGGTGTTGTTCCGTTAAAGTGCTTAATTAATCCGTAAAGTGTCATACATATATATTTTTGTAACGTTTTTAATTTTCAACACTCAGGAAGGCATACCGGACTATTTAGCAACTTTCCTGTATACTATTAGTATGTTAACAATTACATGTAAGTATAACACAGTAATCAGAGAGCAGTTAAATGATTCAACACAGTCATCAAGTACTTTAATTAACATTAATAGATTGTACGGTTACATGTAATTTGAGGGTTGTCACATTCTCCCCCTATTAAGAGAATTTCGTCCCGAAATTTAGCGCGTGGTTACTGAGGAAGCTAGTTAAGTTGCGTTGGTTTCCTGGTTTTCCTGGGGTGTCACATCATCCCCCCGTTGATTTGGAATTTCGTCCCGAAATTCTGCAGTAGCTTCAACCTCAGTAGTGGTTGCGTTTTTCTTAAACAGCTGGGGATACTTGAGTTTCATTTGGTCTTCTCGTTCCCAGGTGTACTCTGGGCCACGACGAGCATTCCAACGAACTCGAACGAGAGGTATTCTGGTGCGCTTGAGAATCTTAACATCTCGATCAGTAATCTCTACTGGTTCCTCGACGAATCGCAGCTGGTCGTCGATCGTGAGCTCCTTTAAAGGAACTATGAGGGTCTCATCTGATAGACACTTCTTCAGATTCGACACATGGAAAACATTGTGAACTCTGCTGAGTTCTTCAGGTAGATTCAACCTGTAGGCGACTTTGCCAATTTTCTCGGTGACTTCGAATGGTCCGACATAACGCGGATTGAGCTTGCCTCGTTTTCCAAATCGAACTACACCTTTCCAAGGTGAGACTTTGAGTAGCACTCGATCCCCAACCTGGAACTCGAGTGGTTTTCTTCCCTTATCAGCATAGCTTTTCTGACGGTCACGAGCTGCCGCCATTCGTTGCCGTATCTGAGCAATTCTCTCGGTTGTATCTACTACAAGTTCTGGGCCAGTAATTTGACTGTCACCAACTTCTGCCCAACAAAGAGGCGATCGACATTTGCGTCCATACAATGCCTCGAACGGAGCGGCTTGGATGCTGGTGTGGTAGCTGTTGTTATATGAAAACTCCACTAGCAGGAGGTGTTTTTCCCAACCATTACCAAAATCGATTACTCATGCCCTAAGCATGTCTTCAAGGGTCTGGATGGTGCGTTCGGATTGCCCATCCGTCTGTGGGTGATAAGTGGTGCTCATATCTAGACGTGAGCCAAAGGACTTGTGCATAGCTTGCCACAGTTCAGAAGTAAAACGCGCGTCACGATCAGAAATGATGGAGGTTGGCACTCCGTGTCTTGATACTACTTCCTTTAGATAGATGTCTGCTAAAGTAGAAAACTTATCCGTTTCCTTGATTGCCAGAAAATGTACAGACTTGGTCAGCCGATCCACGATCACCCAAATGGTATCGTTTCCGCGTTGAGATCTGGGCAGGCCAGTAACAAAATCCATGGAAATTTGCTCCCATTTCCATTTCGGGATCTCTGGTTGTTGAAGTAGGCCTGATGGTTTCTGGTATTCAGTCTTGACTCTCGCACAAGTCAAGCACTTACTAACGTAGGTTGCTATGCTGGCTTTCATACCGGGCCACTGATGTGTGCAAAATGCAACATATAAATTACATCAAACAAGGCATAAAACTAACCCTTTTTAAGTACTAATATTGGAAAAAGAGTGTTTTTGTCTTCCTTTTGTATTTTCAGGATTAAATGAGCTCAAAAACACAAAAGAAGCAAAAAGACAGCTAAATCCAACATAAATACAAGAAAAGGAACATTGGTGGACTGCCCGACCCCTCAACGGCACCTTCCAAAGCAAAATAGAGAAGTCAGAAGTCTGAACACGCCCCGTGCTCAGCCAGCACGGGGCCGTGCCCAAGAAGCAGCAGAAAAGACAAATCTATAGAAGCTTCTATTGCCCACCACGGGGCGTGCCCAGCGGACACGGGGGCGTGTCGAAAGTACTACAGGCGCATTAATTGTAATTGCGAATTACAATTAATGAAGAGAGAGAGTGTCAGACAGGCACGGGGCCGTGCGCAGCGGACACGGGGCCGTGCCCAGCTCTCTGTTCAGCCTATAAATAGGAGTGCTTGGATTCATTTCATCTCATCCCTTGGCACACCACCTCTCTCACACTTCATCCACCACCCACCACCATCACAACACCATCATCCACCACCATCATCCATTGTCCATCGTAGAGTGTGTGAGTCGTCTCGGGATCCAAGATTGATCGTAAGAGTTCTTGACAATCAAGGCCATGTTTGCCTAAGTCTCTTACATCACTTGGTGAAGACAAAATGTCTAGTATAATACTTTTTATTTCTAATCTTTTGCACTTTTTATTTGGTTTTGTATTAATGACTTTAATAACTAGTTACTTATGTTGAAGGTGATCTTTCCTTATCGTTTGTCCGTGGTGTCTTGGCATTATTTTACTGTCTATATAAAATAAAGGATTTTCACCATTCATATCTCCACGGTCTATATGGAGGTATGTTGGCTACCTGGTCGGGGGTTAAGGGAACGGTTTGGTAAAGGTCTTGCCATTGTTCAGCGTTTAGAGGTCCTGCAATGGACCTGTGTCAAATTTAGTAGGACCTCCTTCAATGCTTCACGGTATTGGATGGCGGGGGTCCAAACTCTTTGACCCCCTCATAAGTTAACTACTATTAATACTATAACCCGGCTATTTAGGACATTATCCCTGCTGACTCAGACTACTTAGCCGAGGGTAACGTCACCGCCAAAAGCGGGGCCTACCACAATACTGCATTAATAACTTAATTCATTATCTTCCAATAATCCACCCTTTTAGGATTGTATCCTTGCTGACTCAAACTACTGGGGTGAGGGTAACGTCACCTTCAAAAGAGGGGCCTACTACAATAACTAAGATAATCTCTTAATTATGTGCAAAAGTGCGAAAATAATCAAAGGTTATACTAGATACAAGTCGGAACCAAGTGATTCATCTTGTCAACCACTTGGAGAACGCGGAGCCTTTCTTTCTCGGTCGTCTGTCTTAATAAGTTAAGCGGATTCCGATTCATGTGGTCGTTCTCTGTTGCATTGGTGTTTTCACTCCCCACTCTCCACCATAACAAAATGTTTCCACTATATCTCAGGAGTAGTCAAAGGAAGTACGGCGGGTCCGAGTAGGAAAAAATGAACTAAGAATTAGGGCATAGAACAATGGATCAATTCATTCAACAAGATCCGTTCGGATCAGACCAGGATGAATGGGATTGGTTTGACCTCTCGCTCGGAATTAACCCGCCGCCGACAAATGTCCCACGCCACGTTTCGTGAACAGCTATGCCCGAGAATGAATGAATTGTGATATAGCGCCGAATAAGTCACAGCTCTATTCCCGACTTGTTTTTATTTTTCTTAGTTTAAAACATTTTTCTAAACTTTTTATTTTGGTTAGACGTTGAGGATAAACCGGTATTAAAAGCTCTTGTGTCCTTGGACGACCTCGGTATCTTACCAACGCTATATTACACTCAACGATGGGTGCACTTGCCCATATGTGTGTTTAGTGTTAGTGAAATATCGTGTTTTATAAATTTAAAACTTGGCTAGAATAAGTGTTAAAAAGGGCTTAAAATATACACCTAAAATATACGACACTTCACACGCATCAAGTTTTTGGCGCCGTTGCCGGGGACACAAGGATTTTAAGAAAGCTTAAAATCGACGGCCTAATCAGTTTTTCAAAAACCTTTTTAAAAGCGCGCACATTTTTCTGCATTTTAGTTTAGATTTGCATTTATTGTAGCCTGTACACGGGGCTGTGTTCACTGAACACGGGGCCGTGCTGCACATTTTCATAAAAACACACAGTAACAGAAGCTTGAACACGGGCCGTGCTCACTGAACACGCCCCGTGCTCAACGAAATCAGTAAATTTAATTAAAACGCCCAGATACAGATCCTGAACACGGGGCCGTTCTCACTGAACACGGGGCCGTGTCCAGCCTCTGTTTCCGTTTTTATTTTTGTTTTCTGATCTCGAGACTTGGTTGTGGTCTGCTGAGTGATTCTTATGGATCAATACTCAGGAGGTTACAACTACACCTATGATGAGGATGATTATAGGGGTAATTATTGCACTAATTGTCGTATTGCACGTTCGATTCAAAATAATCACTCATATCAACCATCCAATTCATACACCTACTATGAGGAGCCCAGGTACGAGCCGTCAACTTCATACACATCCTATGAAGACCAAAGGTATGAACCTCCTCCCTCATACTCATATTTTGATGAACCAAGGTATGAGCCCTCGTACTCATACTTTGAGGAACCAAGATATGAGCCACCACCTTCGTATGCTTATTATGAGGAACCTTGGCGTGAACAACCCACCTCATATGAGTATTATGAAGAACAAAATTATGAACCTTATCCATCATATGCTTACAATGAAGAACAATAGTGTGAACCATCAACTTCATATGAGTATTATGAGGAACAAAGGGTCGAACAACCGGATTCAAGCTTAGAAAATAATGATTCTTTTTCTATAACCGAAGTGACCGATAGGATATTAGAACACATTAGAGTTATCGATCGATGTATAAAAGAAGCTCACGCAAGGGAAGAGGAGTCCCGCGCAAGAGAAGAACTAAAAAAAGAAGAGATAACTGAAAATGTAAAAATGGAAGAACAAATAAGTAAAAAACCGACACATGAGTTAAACAACGAAAAAGGTGAGTCCGCCAAAGTTAAAATCCAAGAAGAGTCTAATTTTGAAGAAATTAATCTCTTGACACCTTCTTTCGAAAATCATTGTTTAGTACCCACTCATGCTAAGTTTTTAAAAGAGTTAAATACTAACGCTAAAATTGACGAAACGGTAAGTGTTAAGTTAACTAATGATCAAACTTCACTAATAAAAGAAGACCCATTTGAAATTAACATTACACCGGTTACATGTTTCTTTCAAAATTCGTTTATTAGTAATGTTACCATCGATAAAGATCTTTGTGTTAACATAATGCCTAACTACATTTTCGAAAAATTAAGCATTATTGATTTTTCTCCACTTCAAATACCCATTTTTCTATCCAATCGGAAAGTAATAAAATCAATCGGTATAGTTGAAGATGTCTTGGTTCAAACAAATCAAATGATAATCCCAACCGACTTCGTCATCCTCGATGACGCTCCTCTAGTATTGGGACGACCATTTGTAAAAACTCATGAAGCTTTGAAAAACCGGAAGTTCAATAATCTACCTCTTCAATTAGGGGCATTTAAAAGAAGTGTCGATCTTGAACGATCAATGAAATATCCATTCGGCAATAATGACCCCCTAATTGAAGATGAAGATGAACCACCCGATACAAGTGAAGAGATTGGCCACTTTGTTGAAGAAGAGGTCGCCATAGAACAAACTTTTAAGGTTCTTGATCGAAACGAGCAACCAAATAAGGAGTCTCCTAAAGACCCACCACTTGAGCTCAAAGAACTTCCAAAAGGTTTGGAATATGCTTTTCTAGACAAAGATGGTAAGTTACCTGTAATTATTTCATCTAAATTAGATAACTTAGAAAAAGAAAAATTAATTAATCTTTTGAAAAAACACAAAAATGCAATAGCTTGGAAACTTGTTGACATAAAAGGAATTAGTCCTTCTATGTGCACACACAAAATTTTGATGAATGATGACTACAAATCGGTCATACAACCACAACGTCGAGTAAATCCAAATGTTCAAGAAGTGGTTAAAAACGAAGTCATCAAGTTACTTGACGCCGGACTTATCTATCCCATCTCCGATAGTCCTTGGGTAAGTCCCGTTCAAGTAGTTCCAAAGAAAGGAGGTATGACGGTAATAACTAACGAAAAGAATGAACTAATACCAACGAGAACCGTCACAGGATGGAGAGTATGTATAGATTATAGACGATTAAATGAAGCAACAAGAAAGGATCATTTTCCTTTACCCTTCATTGATCAAATGTTAGAAAGATTATCCGGTCATAAATTTTACTGTTTCTTGGATGGTTTTTCAGGTTACTTTCAAATCCCGATAGCACCCGAAGACCAAGAAAAGACAACTTTCACATGTCCCTATGGAACTTTTGCTTATCGACGTATGCCGTTTGGTCTATGTAATGCCCCAGCAACATTCCAACGTTGCATGGTAGCCATTTTCCATGACATGATAGAAAAGACAATGGAAGTCTTCATGGACGACTTTTCTATCTTTGGGGATTCATATGACCAATGCCTCGATAACCTTGAACGAATGCTATCCCGATGTGAGGAAACTAACCTCGCCCTTAATTGGGAAAAATGTCATTTCATGGTAACGGAGGGAATAGTACTCGGTCACAAGATCTCAAGCGAGGGAATGGAAGTGGATCGAGCCAAAATAGATACCATTTCTAGATTACCACCTCCATCCTCCGTAAGAGCTATCAGAAGTTTCCTAGGGCATGCCGGATTCTATAGGCGGTTTATCAAAGACTTTTCAAAGATCTCAAGGCCTCTAACAAAATTACTTGAAAAAGATGCTCCTTTCATCTTTGACAAGGATTGCAATCAAGCATTTCTAACCCTAAAGGAAATGCTAGTCAATGCACCTATCATGATAGCACCTGATTGGAAATTTCCTTTCGAAATCGTGTGTGATGCCAGTGACTTTGCAGTTGGAGCTGTCTTGGGACAGAGAAAAGAAAAGCATTTCCACCCAATCTATTATGCTAGTAAAACACTTAACGATGCACAAGAAAATTACACAACAACTGAAAAAGAATTACTAGCTGTGGTATTTGCTTTTGATAAATTCCGTTCTTATCTTGTTCTTTCTAAAACTATAGTCTATACAGACCATGCAGCCATTCGATATCTCTTCAAGAAGCAGGACGCAAAACCACGTTTGATTAGGTGGATTCTGCTCCTCCAAGAATTTGACATTGAAATAAAGGACAAAAGAGGAGCAGAAAATACCGCAGCAGATCATCTTTCACGCTTAGAAGACCCAGCTTTAGAGGCAACCAGGGACGAGCAAATCAACGAGAAATTTCCAACTGAGTCCCTGGAAATGGTGGAATACAAGGAAGAACCATGGTACGCCGACTATGCTAACTACCTAGCTAGCGGTATAGTCGCAAAAGGATGGCCACATCATCAAAGAAAAAATTCTTTGCCAATGTGAAACACTACTTTTGGGAAGATCCCTATCTTTTCAAAATGTGTGCCGACCAACTCGTCAGACGATGCGTACATGGTAGTGAAGCACGAAGAATTCTCCGCCATTGTCATGAGGGTCCATACGGAGGACATCATGGTGCTGCTAGTACCGCACGAAAGGTATTTGATTCAGGATTTTATTGACCAACCATTTACAAAGACGCCCAAAGTCTTGTAAAAACATGTGATGCTTGCCAAAGAACAGGTAATATTTCTTCCAAAAACGAAATGCCACAAAATGGCATTCTTGTTTGTGAAATTTTTTATGTTTGGGGACTGGACTTTATGGGACCTTTCCCACCATCGAAAGGAAACAAATATATACTTGTGGCAGTAGATTACTTGTCTAAATGGGCCGAGGCCGAGGCACTTCCAACAAATGATGGAAGAGTCGTGGTAAGATTTCTGAAAAAATTATTCTCTCGTTTTGGCACACCTAAAGCTTTAATAAGTGATAGAGGTACCCATTTTTGCAACCATCAACTTGAAAAATTTTTAACAAGATATGGGGTCTATCACCGGATTTCAACAGCGTATCACCCTCAAACAAACGGGCAAGCCGAAGTGACTAATAGAGGTTTAAAACGAATACTCGAAAAAACCGTAGGTTTAAATAAAAAAGAATGGGCTGATAAATTAGATGATGCTTTATGGGCTTTTCGAACTGCTTATAAAACAACAATAGGTACAACCCCATATAAGTTAGTCTATGGAAAAAGCTGTTATTTGCCAGTGGAAATTGCACACAAAGCCTACTGGGCAATCAAAAATGTAAACTTAGATCTAGAATTTGCTGGTAAAAATCGATTTTGTCAATTAAATGAATTAGACGAGCTTAGGAATTATGCATACTCGAACTCTGAAATTTATAAGGAAAGAATGAAAAATTTGCATGACAAACATATTAAACCTAATGAATTTCGGGTAGGAGAGTTAGTTCTTTTGTTTAATTCACGACTTCGATTGTTTCCTGGAAAATTAAAGTCTAGGTGGTCAGGACCTTTTTCCATCACCCATATTTTTCCACACGGTGCAGTAGAAATTAAATCTCGAAATGGGCCACCATTTAAAGTCAATGGCCAACGGCTAAAACTCTATCAAGGATTCATTGAGGATGAAGAAGAAGAAATCTCGCTTCAAACCGTGGAAGAATAAAAAATCATGCCTGGTAAGTTACGAACGATTGAGACGACAAAATAAAGCAGTAAGTTGTCTAACCATAGCTTATGGGAAAAAGGGGCACTCACACAAGCACTTAAAAAAAAAAAAAAAAATCGCTCGGCACGGGGCCGTGTTCGCGCTGCAGACGGGATAAAACCCCTTTTTTCAAAACAGTTTCTTCATTCCACACGCCCCGTTTCCCCACAAAAGCTCTGGTTCCAGGCGATTTTTCGCGAAATTTCGACGTCTCCTATCGATCTAACAACGTCAAGGTATGATTCTATCACTCTTAGTAGTTAGATTAGTTACTTGCATGTAGTTAAAACACCACAAATTTGGGGAAAAATCTACGGTTCTTGAAGTTCATCCGGATCGAACCTCAAATTTTTGCCTAAATATGTTTGCATTTAGTTAAATTAGTGTTAAGGAAAGTAAATACACTTTGATTGTTCAAAGATTCACCCGATTTCTTACAAAAACCCCAAACCCTTGTTCTCGAACCGAAAAAGATAAAATTGATAGGGTAAACGGGTTATTTTGGGAAAAACGGCACTTAGGGTTTCATTTTCGGGGGAAACCGCACCTATTGGACCAAAAATTTTCAAGTTTTCGAAACTGGGTCGAAAAATGAAGTTTTTGAGTAACAGACCTCTGGACACGGGGCCGTGTCCGCTGGACACGGGGTCGTGTCCAGCCCACTGTTTGCAGTTTTTCCCGAAAATATTTCTGTTTCAGGCTAACTTTTGGTGTATTCTTACAGATGGCCAGGAAGTTTACAAGATTCAACGCCAATGAGCTAGATGCAAGAGCTCGATACGAGTTTCTTCAAACAAGGCCGGAGGAACACCCGAGGCAGGCTTGCACAGAACTACTAACCATGGTGAATCAAATTGACCGTTTCAACAACATTGTCACGGGACCACTCAGAGTCGCACTAACAACCCGACTCCGTTCCGTCCATGAATGCACCTTGGAATTCTACAGCACCTTTGCATTCACTTCAAGGTGTGACCCGTTCGATAATGACGGGGTGTCATTCAGGTGTGGCGGAACGAGGTATTCGATCTCCATGGCACAATTCGGGTCGATTATTGGGTTGTATGCGGAAGAGGATGCGGGAAATGAAGACAATACAGGGGGTTTGAGAGAGATTGAAGACAACGAGCGCCAAGCCATGTGGGCTCAGATTGGGGAAGGGTTCTACAATCCGAGCAGCACTAAGAGTACCAAGCTGAGGGACCCGCTTTACAGATACATTCATAGGCTCCTCGGCTACTCTCTTAGCCAAAGGCATGACAGTGGTGGCGTTGTTGGGTTAAGAGATTTGCTTGTCCTCCATTGCATTCACAACCGCAGGCCGCTCGATGTTCCGTTCCTCATGCTCCGAAACATGCATCACAACCGCCTTGCTAGTGCACCAACTCCTATTTTCTTCGGGGGATGGATACACCGTCTCTTCAAGCACTTCGCCCACATTCCGAGGTCATTTGAGAGGAGCCCATGGTCGGGTACGGTGGATATTCACATATGCCGCTCAATGAACCTGATTTATGAGGCAGAAGACGGGACGGTAACCTTTCAAAGGACGCAAGGTCATGCATGGAACCCACAGGAAGCGCTTGTCCTCCCAGCTCCGCAACATCATCAGTACCAATACCCACCCCACGGTGATCCGGGCCAATCATCCTCCTCGGGAGGCAGTTTTCCTAATTTTCAAAGTTTGCATGATTTGTTGCAGGAAAACCTCATGTGTACTCGGAACACCTATAACATGGCGAGCAACACCTACCACCGGGTCGGAGCTATCGAGAGAAACCTATCCGAGATCCAAGAGGATGTCGGATACATACGAGACCACATTGCACGCCATGGAGGGGATGATGACGATGATGATGATGATGATGCTATGGAGTAGGCGGGAGGAGCATAGGAGGAAGCGGTTGATGGATGACTCCCCAGGTTAACCCTTTGCAATCTTGAACAATTGATGGCCTGCGTGCCAAGTGTTAGACAATTTACTTTTCCTAACTATTTTCTGCATTTTATTTTTCTTTTTCTTTTTCTTTTACTTTATGCTTGGAACAATTAACTATGGTAATTTAGGATGTTTGTGTTGCTTGGAGTGGTATTAAGTGATGAAACAGATACAAACCAAGGCTTGGGGTGCTAAGCCTCAGCACTTATAGGGCCAGGATGGAAACACCGGAGGAAGAAACCTGTTTTTCAGGTTTTCAGACTGTCCACACGGGGACGTGCCCAGCCAGCACGCCCCCGTGCTCACTTCCCAGACCTGCTGTTTGGCTGTCCTGCAGATTTTTGTCAGACACGTGGCCGTGTCCAGTGGACACGGGGCCGTGTCCACCTTCTGTAAGTTCTCGTTACTGGCACCTGAACACGGGGTCGTGCCCACTCAACACGGGGCCGTGTCCAGGCTGCCAGTAACACAAATTTTTGCTTTTTACACCTATGTCCACATCTAATCAAAAAAAAAAAAAAATTTTTTGGGACACATTGAGGACAATGTGTAATTTAAGTGTGGGGGGGATGCTAAAACCTTGAATTTTGCAAGTCCTAAATACAAGCCTTACACAAAACTCTATTGGAACCGCTAATCACCCCAAATTTTTTCAAAAATTTCATTTTTTTATTGTCTAGGTTTAACTCGGGAAATTCAAGTTCTCAAAAAGGTTATATTTTTACGAATGTACAACCGATAGCGTAGTGATAAAAAGAACCAACATAAGAAAATTATGAAAAGGCATGACAAACTTAGTTAAAATTTGATTATATATACTTGATCACATAAAAACCCATTCCCACAAAAGTGAGTTTTGAGCCTTTATTGAGCATATAATTACATATCATTAGACTAAATGCTCACCTTTCGTTTCTTGTGTGAATAGCCGCTTGGTTCTTACAACTCTAGAACTTGCCATGACGATACATTCCCGGTCCTTATCAACTTAAACCCAAGTAAGTAAATGATGGAGGCATTAGGACTAACCCCTTTTTATTTCTACACCATTATTTTTTCTTTTTCTTTTACCACCTACCCAAAAATCCCCCTAGTTAGCCCCTTTGAGCCTAAACCTTTTCATTTCATCACCCAAACCAAAAACCCTTTTTCCCACTAAAACCTTTTTCATTTTTAACCCTTTGTTTTAGTAACAAGTTCGGTTTTTCGTATGAAAAAAAAAATGTGTTGATGATGAAGCAAAAAGAAAATAAACAAACAAGTTCATCAAAAATAACTTTGTTTGAATAAAAGCTTCATCAAAATAAAAAGTTGAAAAAATAGAAAATCTTACGAAAACCGACACTTGTTACGCTTTTTCGCCCTTTTTCTACTAACCACTAACCACTATCCCAAACACCTACCTTTAACCCAAGCCTAACCCTTAACCCACAAAGTCCTCTTGATATTTACAAAGGTATAAAAGTTAAAAAGGAGAAGGATTGATTGCTTGGCAAGCTTATGGTAGGAATAAGTTCCATGCCACTCTCGAGTGATTCACTAAAAATACACCTTCGGCCGAGTGTGAGTGATTTCTCCCGTGAGGTATGTGAACTTGTATATAAATGGAATTTTAAAAAAGGCATGTTATGCCCAAATAAGTAATTTCTCCTATGAAACGTTCTAAATAAATCATTACGAATAGGATTGTAAATAAATAAAAATAAAACCCAAAAAAGATCTTGGACATCCCGACACTCTACGACAAGCCCAAAACCTTCTCTTCTACCTATTCCATTTGGGAGTGTAAGCCACATATTAAAGAGTTTTGCTTGAGGACAAGCAAAAGTTCAAGTGTGGGGGTATTTGATGTGTGCAAAATGCAACATATAAATTACATCAAACAAGGCATAAAACTAACCCTTTTTAAGTACTAATATTGGAAAAAGAGTGTTTTTGTCTTCCTTTTGTATTTTCAGGATTAAATGAGCTCAAAAACACAAAAGAAGCAAAAAGACAGCTAAATCCAACATAAATACAAGAAAAGGAACATTAGTGGACCGCCCGACCCCTCAACGGCACCTTACAAAGCAAAATAGAGAAGTCAGAAGTCTGAACACGCCCCGTGCTCAGCCAGCACGGGGCCGTGCCCAAGAAGCAGCAGAAAAGACAAATCTATAGAAGCTTCTATTGCCCACCACGGGGCGTGCCCAGCGGACACGGGGGCGTGTCGAAAGTACTGCAGGCGCATTAATTGTAATTGCGAATTACAATTAATGAAGAGAGAGAGTGTCAGACAGGCACGGGGCCGTGCCCAGCGGACACGGGGCCGTGCCCAGCTCTCTGTTCAGCCTATAAATAGGAGTGCTTGGATTCATTTCATCTCATCCCTTGGCACACCACCTCTCTCACACTTCATCCACCACCCACCACCATCACAACACCATCATCCACCACCATCATCCATTGTCCATCGTAGAGTGTGTGAGTCGTCTCGGTATCCAAGATTGATCGTAAGAGTTCTTGACAATCAAGGCCAGGTTTGCCTAAGTCTCTTACATCACTTGGTGAAGACAAAGTGTCTAGTATAATACTTTTTATTTCTAATCTTTTGCACTTTTTATTTGGTTTTGTATTAATGACTTTAATAACTAGTTACTTATGTTGAAGGTGATCTTTCCTTATCGTTTATCCGTGGTGTCTTGGCATTATTTTCCTGTCTATATAAAATAAAGGATTTTCACCATTCATATCTCCACGGTCTATATGGAGGTATGTTGGCTACCTGGTCGGGGGTTAAGGGAACGGTTTGGTAAAGGTCTTGCCATTGTTCAGCGTTTAGAGGTCTTGCAATGGACCTGGGTCAAATTTAGTAGGACCTCCTTCAATGCTTCACGATATTGGATGGCGGGGGTCCAAACTCTTTGACCCCCTCATAAGTTAACTACTATTAATACTATAACCCGGCTATTTAGGACTGTATCCCTGCTGACTCAGACTACTTAGCCGAGGGTAACGTCACCGCCAAAAGTGGGGCCTACCACAATACTGCATTAATAACTTAATTAATTATCTTCCAATAATCCACCCTTTTAGGATTGTATCCTTGCTGACTCAAACTACTAGGGTGAGGGTAACGTCACCTTCAAAAGAGGGGCCTACTACAATAACTAAGATAATCTCTTAATTATGTGCAAAAGTGCGGAAATAATCAAAGGTTATACTAGATACGAGTCGGAACCAAGTGATTCATCTTGTCTATCTGTTTTTATTTTTATTTTATTTTCAGCATTTTAGTTAGTTTTTATTTTTCTTAGTTTAAAACATTTTTCTAAACTTTTTATTTTGGTTAGACGTTGAGGATAAACCGGTATTAAAAGCTCTTGTGTCTTTGGACGACCTCGGTATCTTACCAACGCTATATTACACTCAACGATGGGTGCACTTGCCCATATGTGTGTTTAGTGTTAGTGAAATATCGTGTTTTATAAATTTAAAACTTGGCTAAAATAAGTGTTAAAAAGGGCTTAAAATATACACCTAAAATATACGACACTTCACATGCATCACCACCAATATGTAGTTTTGAGATCGTGGTACATCTTATCTGAACCAGGTTGTACTGAGTATCGAGACTTGTGTGCTTCATCCATCACAAGCTCGCGTAAGTTTCCATAAAGCGGAACCCAGATGCATCCGTTAACATAGTAGGCGCCGTTTTCCTATTGTTCTAGTCGCTGCCTTGATCCTCGTAAGGACTCAGCCCTGATGTTCTCTGCTTTCAATGCTTCAACCTGAGCATCGCGAATCTGAGCGGGAAGGTTAGATTGGATGGTAAGCTGTAAAGCACGTACACGCTTAGGTAGGGTATCCTTTCGACTGAGGGCGTCGGCCACCACATTGGCTTTGCCCGGATGGTACTTGATCGCACATTCATAATCGTTCAAGAGTTCGACCCTTCGGCATTGTCGCATGTTTAACTCCTTTTGCTTGAAGATATGCTCGAGACTCCTATGATCGGTGTAAATGGTGCACCTGGTACCGTACAGGTAATGTCTCCATATCTTAAGTGCGAAAACAACTGCTCCCAATTCCACGTCGTGTGTAGTGTAGTTCCTTTCGTGAAATTTAAGTTGGCGTGATGCGTAGGCAATGACCTTGTCACGTTGCATCAACACGCAACCAATTCCTTGGATGGAAGCGTCGCAACAAACCACAAAATCTTCTGTGCCTTCAGGCAATGAGAGGATCGGTGCGCTACAAAGTCTATCCTTTAAGTGCCGAAACGCAGATTCCTGTGCATCACCCCAGCGATAGGTGACACCCTTCTGAGTCAGTGAGGTGAGAGGTTGCGCAATCTTAGAGAAATCCTTGATGAATCTTCTGTAGTAGCCCGCCAAACCCAAGAATTGGCGGATTTCCGTTGGTGTACGGGGTGCAGGCCAGTTCCTGATCGAGTCAACCTTGGATGGATCAACATGAATTCCATCCTTGTTTACCACATGGCCTAGAAAGTGGACTTCGCGAAGCCAGAAGTCACATTTCGAAAACTTGGCATACAACTGCCCTTTTCGAAGAGGTTCCAGCATAAGTCGTAGATGCTGCTCGTGTTCCTCCTGACTCTTCGAATAGATCAGGATATCATCGATGAATACGATGACCAACTTATCCAGGTAAGGCTTGCACACTCGGTTCATGAGATCCATGAAGACCGCTGGTGCATTCGTCAATCCGAAAGGCATAACCAGAAACTCGTAATGACCGTAGCGAGTTCTGAATGCTGTTTTGGAGACATCCTCATCTCGGACTCTCAACTGATGGTATCCCGATCTCAAATCAATAGCTCGACCCTTGCAGTTGGTCGAATAAGTCGTCAATACGTGGAAGAGGATAACGATTCTTCACGGTCACCTTGTTGAGTTCGCGGTAGTCAATACACATTCGGAAGGTACCGTCTTTCTTCTTCACGAATAACACTGGAGCTCCCCAAGGTGAAGAGCTAGGACGAATAAAACCTTTTTCCAAAAGTTCTTGTAATTGCTTGGACAGTTCTTCCAGTTCGGTTGGGGCTAAGCGATAAGGTGCTCGAGCTATGGGCGCTGCTCCAGGAGCTAGCTCGATTTGAAACTCAACTTGACGATGAGGAGGAAGACCAGGTAATTCCTCAGGAAAATCGCGCACAATAGGAATGTCTTCAATTTTCTTCTCCTCCGTTGATGTATCAGAAACGAGGGTTAGGATAGCAGTGTGGCCCTTTCGCAAACACTTCTGGGCCTTAAGGAAAGAGATAATGCCTACAACAGCACCACTCTTGTCGCCTTGAATCACGAGGGGTTCCTCACCAGAACGAGGGATGCGGACGATTTTCTCCTTGCAAACAATCTCCGCTTGATGATGAGATAGCCAATCCATCCCAATAACGACGTCGAAACTACCCAGTGGGATAGGAATAAGATCGATAGAGAAGGTCTGACCAGCTAAGACGAGGTTACAACCTTTAACTATGTGTGTGGCTTCTAGACTTTTACCGTGTGCTCGGTGTTCAAAAGTGTTGGGGTACGCTTAAGCATTTGACTAACTTTTAAGGACACATAACTAGTATCGGCACCCAAATCGAATAAAACAGTAACAAAGGAATCATCCAGAAGAAATTTACCCATCACAAAGTTGGGATCGTTCCTCGCGTCACCCTGACCCAGCATGAAGACACGTCCCCTGGCGCCATTGCCCATTATTGTTAGCCCCGTTGTTGCCTCCATTGTTGTTCCCATTGTGGTTCCCGTTTCCTTGGTTGTTGTTGTGCTGATTCTGGTTCAGTTGGGGGCAGTTTATTTTAAAGTGGCCTTCAGCGCCACACTGAAAGCATCCTTTATTGCCCTGTTGGTGTTGCTGTTGGTTCTGGGGAGCTTGTGGCTGCTGTTGTCGATTCTGATTCGCAGGACGTGAGTTCCTGCAATCTCTGGCTTTATGTCCAGGCTTGTTACATCTCTGACAACGACCCTTGTTGCACGGCCCGCTGTGGTGCAAACCACATCGATTGCACTTAGGGTGTTTTCCCCTGTATCCACCCTGACCTTGATTTCCAGAAAACTGCTGACTGGGGCTCCTGTGTTCATCTGTCTTTCGCCGCTAGGACTGGGACTGAACCGGAGTGGAACCCCTGCCCGAATTTCCATCCCACTTGCGCTTGTCATTGCTGGGAGCACCAGTAGCAGTAGTGCTAACGCGCTTGGGCAGCTTGCCCTCTTCCACCGCCTGATCGGTGAGTTGGTGCGCCAAACGAATGAGTTGCTGGATTGTGGAAAGGTTGGCCTCAATTACAGACCCTTGGATCTCCAGGACTAAGCCTCTGAGGTATAGCTTGATCCGTCTAGATATGGGTTGTGACATGTTAGGACATAAGGCAGCCAAGTCGTTGGACCTCTTTGTGTATGCCTCAATCTCTGATCCTTCCATCTTCAAACTATAATACTCTATCTCAAGTTTCAGAAGGTCGTCCAGGTGGCAGAACTCTTCCTTAATCCAATCCTTGAAGTCGCTCCAGAGGATGGCATTCGCGTCTGCCAATCCGAGCATTTGAACTTGTGCGCTCCACCAAGAATACACTTTCCCTTGCAACATGCCAGTAGCGTACTCTACTCGTTTGCTGGCAGGGCTTTCACTCTCTTCGAATGTATATTTGATTCTTCGGATCCAGTGCAGAAGGTCGATTACTCCTCCAGTGTCGTCGAAAGTGGGAGGTTTGCATTTCAGGAACGCCCTGAAGGTGCCCATGCGTGTTTCGAAAGTTTAGTATGGCACACAGCTGTCCATGTCCCACAACGACTCTTCCCACTCTGATGCAAGCTCCGTAGATACCTAACGACCTGCAAGGCATGTAACAACGAGTCAACAACAAAGTTGAGCGAGTTCACAGTTGGTTGTTCAGTTAATGAGTTCGTATCAGAAATCGTAAGTTCGTTTCATAACCATGTATTACCCATTATCCTTGATTCCCAAACCTTTACGATATTTAGTGGGGGCTTCCCATTATGTATGTTACTAGACTAGGCGTATCCATAAGTGTCCTTCCCAATCCGAGGACGGTGTTAAGTATGAGTGTACGTAGGTTTTACGTACGTGACCTTCTCAATCCGAGGACAGTAGTAAGTATGAGTGTACGTAGGTTTTATGTACGTGCCCTTCTCAATCCGAGGACAGTAGTAAGTATGAATGTACGTAGGTTTTACGTACGTGCCCTTCTCAATCCGAGGACAGTGGTAAGTGTGAGTGTACGTAGGTTTTACGTACGTGCCCTTCTCAATCCGAGGACAGTAGTAGGTAGTCTAGTAGTGTTGATAATATAAATAGTTATTCAATCCCATTCCCAACCACTGGGAATCCCATGCCTTAGTAAGGGTGTGAACTCACCTCGGTTTGCTCGGTTAGACTCTCAAATATAGCTAACAGTCAAGGTCGGTCAATCACGTCCTAATATGATTACCAGTTAGTCATTTAGTGGTTTTCAAATAGAGCACAAAGTTCCTACACGTATCTATCACATAACATGCATCACTTTAACGGTTTATGCCCATATAAGTTCCCCATCCATTCCCCACTCATAAACAAACATACGATATTGCACATAACACATATAACATGTTAGATCATTCACAGATAGCATACTTGACATTTAGACACGCAAATTACAACTTATGTCATTTCAGCATTAATATTCAAAACCGGGCTGTTTTCGGACATTTTAATAAAATAGTTAACTTATTCCAAAAATTCCCAAATTTTTACAGAATGTCTCAAACATTCCAAATTTTATTGTGTAAAAATATCGGAGTCCAGTTCATTACCAATATTTTACAAAAATTCATTTTCCGGACTGAACTCAGATTTAACTTTTTCTGACCACAGTCCATGGAATAATTTATTTAAAATTCATCGAGCGTCCGATTTACGAAATTCCAATGAGAGAATTACAAATACATCGGTGGTCATCTACAGTACAAGTTTCATGATCTAACTCTACCCAGAACTCAAGTTATGACAGAAAACAAAATGCATATTTTCAGCAGAAAAATGCAGCTCCAGCTGCTGTTACAAAATGACGCTTTAAAAATAGTAAACGAAGTCCAAAAATTACGATTCCGGTGCCATTAGAACCGTATTTCATAATAACACGTTATAGACTCAAAGTATCAGTTTTCGTTGAGTTATGACCTGTTTACAGCCAACTGAAGTTGGCTGTAAAACTTGGACAGATTCTGTTTTCATTCTTTAACTTTCTAACTTGTGTTCGATTGATTCTGTTAACATGTTTAGTGACCACAACAACATCAAACATCAATATTACAAGTAGATCAGCAAGTAAATCAGTAACATAATCAAGACAACTTCAGTTTATCATCACTTCATCATGTTTCATCAATGTTTCATTACAAGTTAGTTTATATGCAAGACTTTGTTCATGGTTCTTTAGTGTTCATGGATTTTCATCATCAAACAACTATTAACCACTCTAATAACATGAAAGATGAACGGATCTAAGTTCTTACCACTAGTTCAAGACTAGGGAAGTTAGAGTGAGGAAATGTGGTGGTAAATAGCGAATGGAAAAGGTCCTTCCACTTCCGAGAGCACCGAGCTTCCTAACTTAGCTAGAGACACCTTGTGAACACCTTAGAATGCTTGACATTGAAGTGAAAATGGGAGTGTGAAGTGTGAGAGATGGAGCCGTAGGTATGGAGGATCAATGGTTTTTTTTTTTTTTTTTTTTTTTTTTTTTTTTTTTTTTTTTTTGTGAGTTGGAGAAGATGGATGACAATGGTGTATGGTCTTGTGATTATATAGAAAATCTTTCCAACATGTTATTATCCTTTAGATCAAATGTTTCATTAGTGCACTACACACATATTAAACCATTCAAGAAGTACAAGGGTGGGGTGCCACCCATTGTAACCGTATGGTAAGGGGGGGGGGGGGAGGGTTCTAGTTGGGTTGTAAATGTATGGTTACAATCTAGTTGGTTTTGAATTGTTAAGTTGGTGTGTTATTATGTGTGATGAAATATATAGTGTGTTAGGGTGTTCGGGGACCCTAACTAGCTCAGAAAAAATAGGAACAATGCTTCTAGCATTATTTTAGTGTTCCGGGTAAAGTCCGGTTGTTCGGTTCGGTGTTGTTCCGTTAAAGTGCTTAATTAATCCGTAAAGTGTCATGCATATATATTTTTGTAACGTTTTTAATTTTCAACACTCAGGAAGGCATACCGGACTATTTAGCAACTTTTCTGTATACTATTAGTATGTTAACAATTACATGTAAGTATAACACAGTAATCAGAGAGCAGTTAAATGATTCAACACAGTCATCAAGTACTTTAATTAACATTAATATATTGTACGGTTACATGTAATTTGAGGGTTGTCACACCGTCCAACCTCTTACCCATCCTACCCATCCTATCCGAACCAAACCACATACCCATCAAACTACTCGCAACCTTCCTGGTACCCAAGCCCACCCGTCCCCACCCAGCCCAGTCCCCATGGACTTCATCATGGACTAGACCTGCACCACCCCAACACCTAAATAACACACTACAATCCCCTGCCCAACAACTTGCTAATGCCTACAGGCTTGCGGCCCAACAACCCTTCAATGGGTATGGCCTCTCGGCCCAACAGCAACCAAGTCCAAACCATTTCAGCACCTACGGCCCACCCACTAACCAACCATCTACACCTGTGGACCCTCTTCAGCCCACTGAGCTTGGCGCGGCATTGGCTACACTCACGATGAATCAACCGGACCCTACTTGGAACATGGATACGGGTGCATCGTCTCATGTCGCTGCAGATCAGGGTAAAATTAGTTCTCCTTTATCAAATTCTATTAACACTAATATACTTGTTGGCAATGGTCAATCTTTACAGATTTTGGGCTCGGGCGATGGCTTTCACCAAACCTATAACCAATCTTATTTGCTTAAAAATATTTTATATGCCCCAACCGTTGTGAAAAACCTTATTTCTGTTAGAAAATTTACTCGTGATAATCTTGTTTCTGTTGAATTTGACCCTAATGGCTTTACTTTGAAGGATTTCAAGACTGGTCAACCTCTTTCACGCCATGACAGCACCGGCGACCTTTACCCATTCACTCCACCAACTCAAGTACTTTTGACAGTTTCTTCCAATAAATGGCATGATCGCCTTGGCCACCCAGGCCTTCAAGTTTTAAAATTTCTTTCCAGAAATTTTAATATTTCATGTAATAAGACAGCTTTTGGATTTTGTGACTCATGTCATTTATCCAACAGCAAACGATTGCCTTTTCATGGTTCTAGTTCATTTACATTTGCACCTTTTGATATAGTCCACTGTGATTTATGGACTTCTCCCGTTCCTAGCAATAATTCTTACAAATACTACATGGTTCTTGTTGATAATTATTCCAATTATGTGTGGGTTTACCCTTTAAAATTCAAGTCCGAAACCTTTGCCACTTTTGCAAAATTTCACAAGTTTATTCAAACTCAATTTCATAAAAATATAAAAACTTTTCAATGTGACCTAGGTGGCGAGTTTGATAATCATGCGTTCAAAAGCTTTGCTAACTCCACCGGACTCACCTTTCGTTTTTCTTGCCCACAACCCTCTTCCCAAAATGGTCGCTCAGAGCGTATGATACGTCGTCTTAATGACATTGTACGTGCTCTCCTAACACACGCTCACATTCCCCCGACCTTTTGGGTCGAGGCCCTTCACACGGCCGCCTACCTACACAATATCCTACCCACCACTCGTCTTAATTACAACACCCAAACCTTTGCCTTATACCTATGTCACCCCACTTACGAACACCTACGGGTGTTTGGCTGTGCTTGTTACCCAAATGACTCTGCCACCCAATCCAACAAACTCCTCCCACGTTCTCACCGGTGCATATTTCTTGGCTATCCCCCAGATTTTAGAGGTTACCGATGTCTTGATCCTTCAACAGGAAAGGTCCATATCTCTCGACACGTGGACTTCAACGAAGACCACTTCCCCTTTACCAAACCTATCCCTGCCGAGGCATACCACTTTCTTGACGAGGAACCTATTCCACCTCTAAACTTTACCTTTCCCATACCACCGACTATACCTTCGAACCCACCTCCCACTCAATCACCACCACCCCCACCAAATCAACCTCCCCCACACCCACCCTCGGCTCCCACACCCCCTACCCACAGCCCACCACCCACGTCCCAACCACCAACGGCCGAGAACACCAAAACCGCCCTCACCCATAACTCTCATCCGATGTCCACCAGATCAAAACATGGTATTTTGAAACCAAACCCGAAATACACCCTTTACACATCGACCCCTTCCCCTATCTCACCTTTACCCACTTCACATGTGAAAACCTTGGCCGACCCAAACTGGCGAGACACCATGCTATCCGAGTATAACGCATTAATAGGAAATGGTACTTGGGAACTAGTTCCTCGCCCATCATCCCACCCCGTCATCCGGTGTATGTGGCTTTTCCGTCACAAGCTAAAAGCTGATGGTACACTAGATAGATATAAAGCGCGACTTGTTGTGAATGGAAAGTCGCAAACGGTTGGAATTGATTGCACCGATACCTTCAGCCCAGTTGTTAAACCAGCCACAATCAGGACCGTTCTGTCCATTGTTATTACTCGTGGGTGGCATATTAATCAACTAGACGTTAAAAATGCTTTCTTACATGGTGATTTGCAGGAAACAGTTTTCATGCACCAACCACCCCTCTTTGCGGATGACACAAAACCCGGCTTTGTCTGTTGGCTTCGGAAGTCCTTATATGGACTCAAACAGGCTCCGCGAGCCTGGTACAGTTGGTTTTCTAACTTTATACATTCACATGGTTTCAAGGGGAGTTTATGTGACACATCTCTTTTTATTTATCGCCACGGTGATAAGATTGCTTATTTATTATTGTATGTGGACGACATCATTTTGACAGCATCCTCCAAAAAATTACTACAGTCCATTATCAATCTCCTCTCTAAAGAATTCGCTATGACCGACCTCGGTGCCTTACATCACTTCTTGGGTATCACCGTGCAGCGAGACTCCAATGGTTTATTTATGTCTCAGTCACAGTATGCCCGTGACATTCTTCATCGGGCCAACATGATCGACTGCAAACCTTGTGCAACCCCGGTAGACACCTCGTCCAAGCTTAGTGCATCTGATGGTGAACCACTTCCCGATGGCACTTTGTATCGCAGTCTTGCGGGCGCACTACATTATTTAACATTCACCCGCCCTGATATCACTTATGCTGTACAGCAAATATGTCTATTCATGCATTCTCCACGTGAGCCACATTTTGCTTTTCTCAAAAGAATTCTGCGATACATCAAAGGCACTCTTGACTTGGGATTACGTCTCTCTGGTGCCCCTAGTGCATCACTCACTGCCTACTCTGATGCTGACTGGTGGGATGTCCAAACTCCAGATGCTCCACCTCCGGGTACTGTGTTTATATGGGCAACAATCTTCTCTCCTGGTCTTCTAAACGCCAACCCACAGTCTCAAGATCAAGTGCTGAAGCCGAATACAGAGAGGTCGCTAATGATGTCGCTGAAACCACTTGGCTGCGCAATCTCCTACTCGAGCTACATGTTCCCATACAACAAGCTACTATTATTTACTGTGACAATGTTTCTGCCATATATCTTTCTGAAAATCTAGTTCCGCATCAGCGAACTAAACATGTGGAGTTGGATATACATTTTGTCAGAGAAAAGATTCATCTGGGTCAGGTTCGTGTATTGCACGTACCGTCATCCTACCAGTATGCTGATATTTTCACCAAAGGCTTGTCTCGACAGCTATTTGAAAATTTTCGCTCCAGTTTGACCGTTTGTTCAAGACCCCGCTCAAACTGAGGGGGAGTATTAGAGGAAATAATATCAATATTAATGTGAAATCATGTATATTAGGAATGCTCAATTATAGGGATTATAATTTTGATAGAGAGCATTCATCGGTCCATTAGTTTAGCCATTGGACCCCTATATAATCTTGTACTACTTTGTGAATGTTCAATCAAGGGGAACAATTCATTTATCCAAAACATATACGTATGTTTTCAGAAATCATGTTTACATCTTTAATTCTCGATGTTGTTTCCTCAATAGGATGATTAAGAGTGTTTAGATATGGTCCCAGCTTATGGAGAATGAGTGGGAATCAGTCCTAGGTCAAAGATAATAAAAAAAATATGTGTAATTGACTATTAATATCAAAATTAAATGGCCAAAAAAAATCTGTGGAACTCGTTAGGTAAGGCATCGCCACCTCGTCAAGGGGTGTCCCTGACGCCCTTCGGTTCTTTTCGACGCGTAAGGATGCTACCTGACGTGAGTTCTGGTGGTTAACGATGCAAAAGGGCATCTCCGAGGCGTGGAGGAGCGTCAGTGACACCCTCTCCTGCCTTAAATGTTGGTTTTGCTTTGTCTGACTCATTTCGCATCCCCGATTAATCCGTCTTCGATTATAATGCTCCAGAAAGCCTCCCAGACGCACCTTAAACCTGTCAAGGCCTACAAAACCCAAACCACAACAACATCGTGCCATTTAAGAGTATGTTCACACAATTCAATAAGATTAGACCGATTAAGACTTGGACTATTACCAACCCATCAACCTTTTACTTTAAATAATGATAATTAAACCCTTTTATCTCTATTTATACCATAATAATACTTGTAAACAGTATATTACATGCTTGTGTGTTCGGGCACCCTGCATCGCTATACTTTTTTTTTGCAAGACCATCATAATCTATGATGTAAACTTGTTTTAAAATAAAACAAACATAAATATGATATTTGACTAGAATCTCTGAAAGAGTAGATGTTTGACGAGTCACTTCTTGTTAACAGGAGATGAAAATATCGTATATGTGAGGTTGGTCATTTGGTGAGGCTCTTTGTTTTGTTATTGTGGCAGGTAGAAAGTTGTAAGTGTAAAGCACACCAGTTGTTCAATAAAATGCCATGAGACGTGCCTGTTTGTAAAAGAAACGTTAAAACTTTCTTTGAATGCCTTCTTATTTGGAACATAACATGGCTTAAACTTAGGGCATCCCATGTCTATATGTGTAGCTTTTAATTGTAAATGTATCACAAGGCTAATGAATATACACGTGTAGCTGCATCTTATAACCTCATCTCTCTATGGTCATCACGGTACCAATAATCATAATATACTAAAGAGTAAATTATACTTTGTGTCCTTTATGTATAACCTAATTTATGAAACGTGACCTAAAAACATAATTACAAACTGTGTCCAAAATCTTGGTTTTACTAACATGTTGTATCCTTTAATATAAACCTGATGAAACAATGGTTAACCGGGTGGGTTAACTCACTGGTCTCGTCAAGAGGGTTAATCCCTTCTTTCCGAGGATCGCTGGCTGGATCGTCTGGTGGAGGGTTTCCTGCACAAGGAAACAAGCCGTGACTCGCAACAAGGAGGAAGGGGTGGGGGGGGGGGTATTCCTTGTTACCACTCTCCGGCGTGAGAATCAATAGTTT
This sequence comes from Helianthus tuberosus, assembly GCA_030545235.1. Taxonomy (NCBI): domain Eukaryota; kingdom Viridiplantae; phylum Streptophyta; class Magnoliopsida; order Asterales; family Asteraceae; genus Helianthus; species Helianthus tuberosus. The sequence goes on from CM060423.1 coordinate 212,420,844, forward strand.
GCTTGGGAAGCAAAGTGTGATAGTAGTAGTATTGAGAGAGTTCAGAAGTGATACCTCAAACCTGGTTTGGGGTGGGTATTTATATCCGAGGAGTGAAGGAGGGTAGTTGAGTAGCTAGTCTGACATCGTGCCACTGCTTGCAGGTGTGTCAGACCTGTCGGTTACGGAGGTGATGCCACGTCCTGCTGTGATGTCAGACTGTTGTACATGTGTAGGCCAGTAGGTGACTGTTCCCAGTACCACTTGTACTGTGGTGTCAGACCCACTTGCATTGTAGGCAGGATGCGGTGCCAGGCCGCATCGCTGCTTGCGGTCAATGATCTTGTTCCCGCGTTGGTTGTTCCATCCAAGATTTATGCGGGATGCGGTGCCATGCCGCATCGCCGCTTAGTGACTGTTACTGTTGTCCAGACCCCTTGTCGTGACGAAAATGTTCATAGGATGCGGTGCCGGGCCGCATCGCTATGCATAACATTGGTTTCCGTCTTTAAGGTAAGTCTTCTCATCACTGGACAGATTGGACCGCTGTGTTCGCGCGTGCCAACGCGGACACAGGTGAGTTATTGCTGGTGGGGGTTTTTGATAAGGGTAATGGTCATCCTCGGTCATGCTGACGCGAGATCTGGGACCATACCCCTTCAAGTCCCCCCAGTCTAGTGTTCCTTCCTTATGCAAGTTGCATGTGGGATGGATACTGGACTATGTTGTCTAGAAGGTAGAATATGGGCCATGCGGATGGCTCCTTCTTTCAGTAACTCGAGATGTTGATCGTTCGGTTGACAGTTCGTTTGGTCGATAGGCCTTTCGAGTGGATTGTTTCTTCCTTTGAGAAGGATATCCGGTGAGCAAGTTCCGTCTGATGCGGAATTCTCAGCCAAGGACTTGACTCTTGGTCTACCTTTTTCTGATGTCATCAGCCACCTGTTGGTGTTTCGAACCAACCTTTGAAACGGTGACTGAAGGTATTAGCAGGGTTCGAACCAACCTTTGAGATCGTGACGGAAGATGTCCGTCTCCGCCACTCTAGTTGTAACCTCTGTGTCAGCTAGTGCAAAGTTTTAAGTACTTTGCTCAAGCTCTATATTCAGCAACTAGACATGCAACGATGATCCCTGTTTTGTGGGGTGTTCGTGTTCTCCAGTTAAGCTTTCTAGTAACCGCACGTCCTCTGCGGTTTATCTCTCAAGTAACCGCACGTCCTCTGAGGTTTAGCTCTCTAGTAACCGCACGTCCTTTGCGGTTACCTCGTTGCCGCACCTTGTTGGCCATGTTTGTTTGAGAAACGTGGGGTAGTTGCGCCATTGTTGGTCGTGTTTGGTCGAACAATGTGAATCTGGACTATGGGCAGATAAACATGGTCATAGGCAGGGTTATGCCCACCATTGTTTATTCTATGCGGTCCATAGGTGGGTAACTAGTCATAAGCAGACTTGTTACCACTGTTCTGGAGCTACTTTCCTTCACGCTTTGGTGGAAAGTAGCTTTTCTTTAAGTAGTGTTGCCGGAGGAGATCACCTTAGATACTTGGGAAGTTGGTTGAAACTCTTTCGCATTCGTTTTGTAGCCACTTTCCTTCATGCTTAGTTGAAAAGCAGGTTTCCTTGAAGTAGCTTTGCTCCTCCGCGTGGTGGTTTAGTTGTGGCTCTTCCGTAGCTACCGTTCTCATAGTTGCGGTTTGTAGTAACTACTCACGAGTGGTTGCGGTTTGCAGCAAAGAACTCGCTTCTAGAAGTCTTGTAGCCTGGACGTAGCTCTTGAAGGTTCAGGAGACAGGGTTGCTGATGTGCGGTTGCTCAGCATACTTGTCCTTTTCCTGAGAGGCGGTTTTCGTATTTCAAGGAACGACGCTGGTTCTGAGTATCTGACGCATCCGTGCGGGTTTGTGTGCGTCATCTCCGCATATTCCACGTGTGCTCGTGGGTATGTGCGGTTTATTGTTTATACCCCCTTATATAATTTAGATATGTATATATGTTTGCCTTTTTTGAGGGGTTTGTAAAAAACGACATGCGGTATGGGTTATGGTGCGGTAAACCAGAGAAACCGCATGCCGCTTATGTTTCGATAATGTTTGCTTTTGTGCTGCCTACGTGGCTGATGGCACGTGTGGGTTGTTGAAAGTTGGTAGGATTCTGACATGTGATGATCTGAAAGGACGTTTGCACTGACCGAGGTCATAACTGCACTATAGTAAGTAGTGTAAAGGTCTTTTCTGTCAGGCGCGTGGGAGCCCACGCGCGCGTGATAACCGTCAGTGGAAATGACGCTGAACACGTGTCACCCTATAATTCGCCTCTTTTGAACGTGCTGAGTCGGTCTATTTCATCGCATTAATTGCGGTGAGTATATAAGGGGAAACCGTTTGTGGTTTCCTCACTTTATTCAAAATTTCAAAAATTTCTCCGGTGAATAGAGTGTGCTCTCTTTGTCTTCTCCGATCAATCTGTCTGTATTTCCGGCGATTTTCTGAGTTTTTGTGTAACTCAATCCTTCTCTTCTTTAAACTTCTTGATGGCTGAACCATCCAATCCACACAATGTGGAGGGTGAAAACCCTGAACCTTCTTCTCCGGTAGCGGCCGAAGAAGAAGACGATGGTGGTAGTGGCCCGGGCGGGGGTCTACCGGTGTTAAAATGGTCGAAAGTGTCATTCACTCGACTGATGACCAGCATCCAGATGCCCCCGGAGTTTGGGGCTGTTTATCCTCAGGACGGTGACACCGGTGCTTGTGCTCCGGCCGGTCATGTCACCATGTGGGCCGATTCATTTATTGATGGTAACCTTCGTTTACCATTAACCGTTTTTGTTGCTGAGGTCCTGGAGTACTACAAGGTTCATATCTCCCAGATGAGTCCTTTTGGGATGATTCGTATTAGAAATTTTGAGTACACTTTTCGTGCTCTTGGTTTGCCGGTTACCGTTGATAATTTCCGGGGGTTCTATCAGTTTACGGTGAGCACCGGGTTTTTCTCTTTTAGCCAACGTTATGGAAGTCCCAAGCTGATGACCCCTCCGAAGGGTATTTCAAAATGGAAGTGCAAGTTTTTTTATGTCAAGGCTGCTGTTGTTGTTGCTAGCATGGCCTTGCGGAATGTGAATGAGACCATTCCGGTGGAGGATATTACGCTTCCTAGCGCGGAGACTGTGGAGTGGTTCTCAAGGTTAAGGAGTATTGATTATAAGCAGCTGGATAATGATGAATTGTGGGTGATGCGGATGATGTTGACTAGGGCTGATAAGCATGCAAGGCCCGTTGTGCGGGAAAAAAACTGGTGGTAAGTATTCTTACGCTTGTGCGGTTTCTTTATTCCTTTGCATGTTATTGATTTGTTTGTGTATTATCAGAAGTTGCTGAGTTGTGGAAGATCTTTGATCCAACCTTTACCGGCAAGGTTGATATTGTTAAGTGTGCGGTAGGTGAAGGCTTTAACCTGACCATCCTCCACAACTTACGCGTTCCTAAACGCGATGCGTTGAACGCACCTCTGCCGCAAGGCAAAGGTAATCCATAACCTTCCTTCCTGCCTTATATTGTTCACCTTGCTGACTTCTTACACGTAGGTACTCTTGGGGTCCTTGGTAAATTTGAGTCAAAGGGTGCGCCCAAAAAACATGCAGAGAAGAAGCAAGGGGATAAACTCGTGCGGGGTCGAGGCAAGAAGAAACCTGAGCCTCCTGTTGTTCCGCCTTTGGTGTCGCAGGTGGCAGGTATCTCTCGTTCTCATTTCCGCAGATATACCGATTACGTGGTAGTATCTGACACCCTTGAGGGTTTGGGTGTTCCAGGTGGTGGTGCGGCTGCAGGTGGGATCTCCGCGGGTTCCAAGCCTGCTGATGAGAAGAAGAGGAAGGCGGGGAAAACTGTTGATGCTGGTGAGAAAAAGAAGCCGAAGATACAGACCAGACGCGCGGCTTTTGTGGGATTTAAGAAGCCTGTGGTTGTTCCTGGTACGTAATTCATAACTTTGACAAGTATTGTCTTTGTACTTGTAAGTTAAAAAGTATTTTTGCTTTGATTACAGAACCGCAAGATGAAGGTTTCTCCATTTTTGATGCTCCTCATTCCCCTCCGCGTGACAAAGCTGCGGATGCGGGGGAAAAGGTGGTGCCTGAGCCCTCTGCGCGGGCGGAAGATACTGGGAAGGGGCCTGCGGCTCAGATATATGATACAGTGGACTCTTCTGATAATCTGATCTCCACGCAGGATACTGATGATTTGAACCTAAAGTTTGGTTATACTGAGGGAAAGAAATCGCCTGCCGCCGAGAAGGCTTCTGGTTCTGCTTCAGGGGGTGCGGGTTTTACAGAGATTCCCATTCAGCCTGACGAGACTGAATTGGAGTTTTATTACCGCACCTATACTGAGGACCGGGCCATGACCTATCACCGCCCCCCATGGACTGTAATGCAAGGGTATGATATTTCTGCTGACCCCTCCGCGTGTAGGGATATTTTGGGTGGTTTGGGCACCCCATTTGAAGTCAACCGGGCCCGTGCCATGCCAACTGAGGTTCAGATTAACCAATTCTCCTCCATGCTTGTTGGGAGTTCCATAATGGAGAATGCCATTTTGGATAATTACAAGGTGCTGAGCCGCAAGGAGGAGGAAAATGTGCGGTTACGCGCCGAGGCTGCCGAGTTGGTGAAGGCTGCATGTGAGGGTGCAGAGCAGCTTGAAAGGGATAGGGCTGCTTTTGAGAAGCTTAAGCAAACTGAGGAGTGGGCTGCCACTGCTGAGCTTAAACAGGTTCGTACCCTTGCAAAACTGCTTTCTGATGAGCGCAAGAGTTGGAAAGAAACTCTTTCTAATGAGCGCAAGACGCTATCTAATGAGCGCAAGACTTGGAACGAATCTTGGGCGAAACAGAATGAAATTCTTTTTCATGTTCGTCAGGAGCTTACAAATGCCAAGGCAGCGAACGCTGCGTTGGTTAAAGAAAAAGCCGCAGCTGTTGCGGCTGCCCAAGAAGCCAAGGAAGCAGAAGCTCGCCTTGCCAAGGCTCTTGAAGAGGCCAAGGAGGCGGAGGCTCATACTGCAAGGGCTCTTGAAGGGGCAAACGTTGACCGCACCAACTTAACCAAAACTATCCTGGGCCTCCAGGTATGTCTCTTTTTGTGTTTGAATTTGTATATGTTTCACCAGTATGTTAATTGTCTTCGTATGCTTGTGTTTTCCTTGTTAAAAGGCTGAAGTGCGGACCCGGGGGGTCGCTCTTGAGGAGGTCTCTGCCCGTGCTGCTGAAACTGAAGCGCGGGCAAGAGAGGCTGAAGAGGCTAGAGATAGCCTTGCCTCTTCACTTGATCTGCTAAAGGCTGATCGCGAATGGAAGCGTATGCGCGGTATCGGGCATGTAAGTATCCGTTGGTTTTGCCATCTTTTTTAGGTTTGCACTTGGTAATCGTAGTATTCTTGTTTCGCAGATTGTTACGTCCATTCTTGACGCACCTGAGAACGTATCAGGTGTGAATGAGATTAAGGAGCGCGCCCGGGATGCTGGTTTTAAAGCTGGCTACAATCGTTGCATCGGTCATATGAATGTTATGGCCCAGGGCCAATATACTGATGAGCGATCCGGGTTCCACGGTGTGGATACTGAAGCGCTTCTTGCTGCTGCGGTCACGGCGTATAACGAAACAACGTTCACCGCTCTTGAGGATCTTGAAGAATGCTTAGAGGCGGAGGACTATGTGGACCGCTTGCGAGTGTTATATGCGGATGAAGAAGATGAGGAAAAACCTGTTGTGGTGGGCAAGGATGGTGAGGGTTCCAGCGGCACAAAGAAAGACTAGGCTAGCCTGCGTGCCTTTTTTGTTTCCTTATGTAAATGAGCAGAACTTCATGTAAATCCCTTGTGCACCGCGTAGGTGTAAAAAATTTTTTGAATATAAAGTTTTAACCGCTCTGTTCAATTTGTACAAGTGTTCTTATTACTTGCATGTTTGAACTTGTATGATTTTAATGTTATTGTGTAACACCAAGTCTGTAATTGCCTTTTGCATATCTAGATGATATGCAAGTATGAAAACTGTATCCCGCTGGATAAACAGTTAGTGTTGCCATTGCTGGCCTATTACAATAGTTGCGTGTGGTTGCTACTCTGTGTGGGTATCGTAATTGAAGATTTTGCCAATCTGTTTTTGTGGATACCGTAGAGTGGAACACGCATTTGTAATAGAAGTAAATAAACAATATTGCATTGAATCGTCTATTTATTTATTTGCAAATGGCTTGCGGCCTGATAGGTTACATGGTGAATGTAGAAAACATGGCTTACATATAACAGCGTCGAAGCTGCTGCGCATTCCATGTGCGTGCCATAGTTTCGCCCTCTAATGTTTGCAGTTTATACGCGCCTTTGCCTAGGACCTCTTGGATGAGGTAGGGTCCTTCCCACTTGGGGGCAAGTTTTCCTGGGCGTTCCGCGTTAGATGCTTCATTGTCACGAAGGACGTAGTCTCCCGGGTTGAAGGTACAAATGCGGACGCGTGCATTGTAGTACTTTTCAAGTTAGGTTTTGTACTTGGCCTCATTGATGGCAGCGTTTTCACGCCTTTCTTCCAGTAGGTCCAAGTCAACCCTGCGTTCTTCATTGTTGTCTATCTTGTTGATAGCCAACATTCTTGGTGAAGGGAGGCCTATTTCTGCAGGGATCACCGCTTCAGTGCCATAGACAAGGCTGAAGGGTGTCTCACCGTTGCTTGTCTTTGGGCTTGTCCTGTGGGCCCATAAAATACTTGGGAGTTCATCGACCCAGCCGCGTCTGGCTGTTCCCAACCGTGTTTTGATGCCTTCGACTAAGCTTTTATTGATACTCTCCACCTGGCCATTCCCTTGTGGATGTGCCACTGAGGAGAATATGTGTTCAATATTTAGCTCCTTTAGCCATTTTTGGAAGTCATCGGCAGCGAAGTTGGTACCGTTGTCGGTGACAATGCACAATGGTAGACCAAAACGGCAGATGATGTGTTCCCAGACGAATTTCCTTGTTATCATAGCGGTGGTTGAGGCAAGCGGTTTTGCCTCTACCCATTTTGTAAAGTAGTCAACAGCCACTATAATAAATTTCACTGCACCTGGTGCGTCTGGAAATGGTCCTACCACATCGATTGCCCATTTTTGAAATGGCCACGCCGTGGTGACAGGGATCAGGTTATTCTTGGGGCGTAAGGTCTTGAGAGCATGCCGCTGACAATTGAAACACTTGCGCAAGACTCTAACTGCGTCCAGGTGCATGCCGGGCCAGTAGTAACCGACATTCATAATTTTGGCCACCACCATGCGTGGTCCTGTGTGTATGCCACATATTCATTCGTGTATTTCTCTGATGAGGTATGTGGCATCTTGAGGGTCGACGCATCGTAGGAGTGACCCCAGGTATGATTTTCGGTATAAGATACCGTCTCCCATTTGGTAATGTCACGCTTTGTATTGTAGCTTGCGTGCCTCTGCCTTGCTTTCGGGAGTAACACCTGATTGCAAGTATGCAATGATCGGTGTCATCCAGGATGTTGTACCGTACTGGATGACATTGACTTGGCGTAGGGGTACGGAAGGATTTTGCAGAATTTCGATGCGTACCTCTTTTGCCAGGTGTTGGAAGCTGGTGGATGCAAGTTTTGATAGTGCATCCGCGGGTTTGTTATCACTTCTGTTGATATGGCGGATATTGAAGTAAGTGAACTTTGATTTTAGTTGCAAGGCTTGTTCGAGGTAGAGGATCATGTTATCCCCCTTTGCGGTATAGTCGCCGCGTATTTGCCCTGCCACTAATAGTGAGTCGACGTGTGCTTCCAAATGTTTGACGTCGAGTTTGACTGCCAGACGCAGCACTGCCAGTAGAGCCTCATACTCTGCCTCGTTATTCGTGCTTTGGAAATCAAGGCGGATCGCATAGGTAAGTTCTTAGCCGTCGGGGCTGACAAGTCGCGGACCTGCACCTGCACCATCTTCGTTTGAGGCACCATCCGAATATAGTGCCCAAGTTTCTGTGGAGGATGGTGGTGGTGCAGGGTTTTGTTCTTCTTCGCATTCTTGAATGCGGTTTGCTGGTACTTCGGCAATGAAATCAGCCAAGACTTGGCCTTTGATTGCGGGGCGCGGCTTATAGTTTAGTGAAAGTGCGCCCAGCTCGATTGCCCATTTTGCTAACCTCCCAGAGATGTCGGGTTTGGATTGGATCGGGCCGATCCTGTAGTTGGTTAACACTGTGATGACGTGGTTTGCAAAGTAACGTCGTAATCGTCTCGACGCGTGTACTAGTGCTAACACCAATTTCTCCATGATGGAGTACCTCGTCTCTGGGTCGTTGAGCATTTTGCTGATGTAGTAGATGGGTGTTTGAACCCCTTCGAGCTCCACTATGAGTACCGCGCCTACTGCGTTGTCCGCGACAGATAGGTACAAGATAAGTGGTTCCTCCTTGCGAGGTGCGGTTAGAGTTGGGAGCTGAATAAAACACTCTTTGATCTCCCGGAAATCTTTTTCAGCTTCTGCGGTCCATTGGAATTGTTCCTTTTTTAAACAGCTCCGCATGGTCTTGATGAAAGGATACGACTTAGCTGCATGGTTGGCTAAGAATCTGTTGAGTGCGGCTAGCCTGCCGGCTAGTCGTTGCATTTCTTTCATCGTAAAAGGCGATGGCATGCGCTTGATCGCCTGTACTTTTTTCGGGTTGACCTTGAATCCATCTTTGGTTACGATGAATCCAAGGAACTTGCCTTCTTCCATTCCAAACGAGCATTTCCCTGGGTTGAGCTTCATGTTGACGCTTCGCAGAGTTTGGAATGTTCTTTCGATATCATTGAGCAAGGTGTCTTCTTCCATGCTCATGACGACCAGGTCGTCCATATAGATTTCGACACTTTTGCTGATTTGGCCGTGAAAAGTGTCGTTCATCAATTTTTGATAGGTTGGGCCCGCGTTGCGCAACCCGAATGACATTTTTGTGTAGCAGTAGTTCCCGGTAGGAGTGCGGAATGCCGTTTTATCTTCGTCCTCGATTGCCATTTGTACCTGATGGTAGCCTCTGTAACAATCGAGGAAGCACTTCCATCGAAATGGTGCAAGGTTATCGACCTTCTCGTCGATCTCCAGAAGTGCGTAACAATCCTTGGGGCAGGCCTTGTTGAGGTCTTTGTAATCGACACACGTGCGCCAGCCCCCGCTTGGTTTTTCTACCATGACCGGGTTGGATAACCAGGTCTGGTATTTGACTTCCCGCAGGATGCCTGCGGAGAGCAGTTCTTGTACCTGCTCTTCCATCGCCGCGTTCTTTGCTGATCCAAGGTGGCGTTGGCCTTGGATGACCGGCTTGATACCTGGCATGGTATTCAAGAAATGTTGCGCGATGTCGCGTGGCACCCCTGTCATGTCTGCGGGTGTCCACGCAAAAATATCTTGGTTCCTGAAGAGGAGTTGCTTCAGGCGCGCTCTGATGGTGGGGGACAAGGCATGGCAAAACGTGACCATTTGTTCTGGGTGTCTTGCGTTAAGCACCCATTTTTCTGGCTGCATGTTGGGGGTAGGTCTTGCTACCTTGGTCGGACGTAGCTCGTCTGTAGACATAACTTCTCTGCGGGCGTAAATTATCGCGATCCCCGTCTCGGTTGGAAAACCGATGGCAGAGTGGGAGACAGATGTGATCACGTTGAAGTCGCCCTGGGATTCTCTCCCGAGAAGTACGTCGTATTTAGAGGTGTGCGGTAAAACCATGAAGTTTACCTCCTCCGTTCTTGTGTGCCTACCGTTGGTGAGGCGCACAGGAAAAGTAATCTGGCCTAGGGGGAATACGGTCTCCCCCGCAAATCCGGCCAATGGGTAGTCCACCGGTTGCAATCGATCTTTGTCTTCTTGATCGAATTGGTTGAAGCACTGCTCGTATATAATATCAGATGTACTACCCGGGTTGATGAATAACCGCTCGGTGCAGTAGTGAGCCAGGTGGCCTGTGATAACCACGGCGCGCCTATCTCGCGGTCCGCCACGGACTTTTGGAAAGACGACTTGCTCGTCTTTCCAGTCATTGTCCGGTCTTCGCGCCGCCTTGCGCGGTCTTCCTTTTCCTCCATTGATCATGTGGGTAGAGGCCATGTACATGGTCCTCTTACCCGTGGAGGTGCCCTCGTTGTGGGGAGTGATGCGCTTGGTAGCTTTTTGTGCGCCTGTCAACAGGTGTTGCAGTTTCCCCTCTTTTAGGGCTCGCTCAATCTCCAGTCAGAGACTGATGCAGCTGTTTGTTTTGTGGCCATTGTCCTTGTGATACTCGCAGTAGAGTGCGAGATCCTGGTTCTTTTTGGACTTCATCTGTTGGGCCGGTCGCAGGAATTGCGCGTCCGTAAGGAGGACGTCGCTTGGTGACTGGTTGATCTCGATCCAGCTGCGGTCCCGAGACTCTTTCTTCGACGCCCGGTTTTTACGCTGGGCGTTGATTGTAGCCCTTACGTCGGGCTGGTTGTTACGTGGGACATATGGTCTGGGATCGCTGCCGCGATTCCATGTGTCCCGGTTGCGCTTGTTGTTGCGCTTGTGTTCTTAGTGGGAGGATTGGCCTTCCGTTTGGGGCTGCGCCTTTGATACATGCGGTCTGAGAGACCGCTGAGTCTGGGCGTATGTCTTGACCGCAGCCAGGACATCTTCCCATTTCTTAGGCAAGCCGTCCTTGCCGGAGATATTCATAACCATTTGTTCGTCCTTGACTGCAACGATGAAATGGTTACGTGCCATCTGGTCGGCCACGTCGCCTATCTCTAGGCATTCTTTATTGTAACGGACAACGAATGCCTCAAGCGATTCGTTGTCTCTGCGCCAGATGTTCATGACGTCCATAGAGTCACGTTCATAACGTCGCTGCTGGCTAAAGTGTGCGAGGAACTTTTCTTGCAAGTCCTCGAATGAGGCCAATGATCCCACCGGCAAAGAATCGAACCAAGCCTTGGCCAGACCTGTTAGGGTCTGGGGGAAAAAATGACACCAGGTGGGTTCATCCCACCTACCGTTGCACCCGGCGCCGACGAAGATGTTCATGTGATCTGGGTCGGTCGAACAATCATATTTCCCAATGTTTAATGGGAATTTTGTGGTGGTGACATCGACGTGGGCGATTTCTGGGGCGAATTTGGAGTTTTCGACCGCAGATTTCAGCCTGTAGGGTTGGCTTTGGTGGCGCTTTGCAGCGCGGAGGTATGTGGTACGGGGGTGAGTGGGAGGGACATAGTTATGTCCTCCGGGTCTACTGCTGGTAGCATGAGACTCCCCACGGTATGTACCGTCGTCTGGATCGGTATGGCCTTGCCCTTCATGGTGGGACTGGGGTCCCAGTCGGCTATGAATGCCGAGGCCGCGGTGGGCTGTAGACTGTCGCCTATCCTCGCCATGGGGGCCTAGGCGGCTATGTATAGGGTCCCTGCGGTGGGACCCATATGAGGAATCGTCCGCATCCAGCGTGCGGACATCGCAGTAAGAGGAACCGCGGTCTTCGTGCCTGCTTCTGGAGGCCGGATGTGTTGGGGCCCTGCCGTCGTATTGTAGAGTACGGCTCGCTGGGGTATGTGGTGCTGGAGTAGGCCCTGCAGATACTTGCGCATCTGCGCAGGCTCTGTTGTATACTGCGGCCAGCAAAGCTTGTTGCTGGTCGTACCAGGTATGAAGGTTCATGCCTGGAGGTATCACAGAAGTGTACTGTGATAGATCGTGGCCGAACGTAAGGGATGCACCCCCTTGCGTTGATGTGCCAATATGTTCAATATGTGGGGCTGGAGGGGCAGTCCCCGTAGGCCCTGTGTTTACGGGGTTTAGGTTATCCCTGGTAGTGTTGTTTTGACGATCAGACATGGTCTTTGGAGAGAGGGATAGTTGGAAAAAGTGCTAAGAGTAGCGGTGGGCGCCAATGATGAAACAATGGTTAACCGGGTGGGTTAACTCACTGGTCTCGTCAAGAGGGTTAATCCCTTCTTTCCGAGGATCGCTGGCTGGATCGTCTGGTGGAGGGTTTCCTGCACAAGGAAACAAGCCGTGACTCGCAACAAGGAGGATGGGGTGGGGGGTACTCCTTGTTACCACTCTCCGGCGTGAGAATCAGTAGTTTGCTTGGGAAGCAAAGTGTGATAGTAGTAGTATTGAGAGAGTTCAGAAGTGATACCTCAAACCTGGTTTGGGGTGGGTATTTATAGCCGAGGAGTGAAGGAGGGTAGTTGAGTAGCTAGTCTGACATCGTGCCACTGCTTGCAGGTGTGTCAGACCTGTCGGTTGCGGAGGTGATGCCACGTCCTGCTGTGATGTCAGACTGTTGTACATGTGTAGGCCAGTAGGTGACTGTTCCCAGTACCACTTGTACTGTGGTGTCAGACCCACTTGCATTGTAGGCAGGATGCGGTGCCAGGCCGCATCGCTGCTTGCAGTCAATGATGTTGTTCCCGCGTTGGTTGTTCCATCCAAGATTTATGCGGGATGCGGTGCCATGCCGCATCGCCGCTTAGTGACTATTACTGTTGTCCAGACCCCTTGTCGTGACGAAAATGTTCATAGGATGCGGTGCCGGGCCGCATCGCTATGCATAACATTGGTTTCCGTCTTTAAGGTAAGTCTTCTCATCACTGGACAGATTGGACCGCTGTGTTCGCGCGTGCCAACGTGGACACAGGTGAGTTATTACTGGTGGGGGTTTTTGATAAGGGTAATGGTCATCCTCGGTCATGCTGACGCGAGATCTGGGACCATACCCCTTCAAAACCCAATTAGTAAAGTCAGTTATCCTTAATTTTAACTTAGGTAAAATTGATCCATTCACATGCCATTGACTTAAAACCCCTTTATAACTCCATTTGACCAAAATCCCATCCTTTATCTCTCTAAAGACACACACACTCTTTCTCCCTCTCTCTCTTGATCTCTCTCTCACACACACACTAGTACATACCACACCCTTCCATATCCCTCTTTTTCTTATTCTCAAACAAAGCCAGACACACAAAACAAACACTCACTTTCCAGTTGCATAAACTAGAGCGAGAAACTATATTAAGAAAGATGTAGATAGAGAAAGTGAAAAACACACACACTCACACACACACACACACATACACACACACACACACATATATATATAGGACACAGATCCGTTAGGAACCACCCTTTATTGCGAGAACCGCGAGAACCAATGTGAACACAACCAAAAATGCCTAAAAATAGCTAAAAAACACACAAATTTTTTTTTAATATTTTTTATAAAAAATCGCTACTTTTAGTAGAAAAAAAATTAAAAAATTAAAAAAAAGAAGATTTCTTTTTTTTGGGCTACTAAAAGTAGCGATTTTACCAAAAAAAATATTAAAAAAAAATTAGATTTTTTTTTTTATTTTTTTAGGTTTTTTGGGGGTTTAGTTTTTAGCATTTTAGCTTGGGAGGGGGGGGGGGGTTTAGGTTTTTGGGGGGTGGGGGATGGGGGTTTAGGTTTTGGGGGGTGGGGAGGTTAGTTTTTTTTTAGGTTTTTTTGGGGTTTTAGTTTTTAGCATTTAGCTTGGGAGGGGGGGTTAGGTTTTTTTTTTTAGGGGGGGGGGGGGGATGGGGGTTAGGTTTTTTTAGCTATTTTAGGTTGTGTTCACATTGGTTCTCGCGGTTCTCGCAATAAAGGTGGTTCTCGCTTGAACCTTACCCTAGGGGAAGGATCCACTAAAAATTGGATTTTGCCTAAGTAGCCTAAGAAGGATTGTGATGATGACATGTGACACTCCTAATAAGTAGGAATAGAGGACATTTTGGTCCTTATAAATAGGAGTAAAAATGACATGTGGCAACCCTTTTGTTTTTTTAAAATAAAACAAAAAAATCTAGTACAAAAAAATATAGCACAAAAATGTAGTACAAAAAAATCTAGTACAAAAAAGTATAGCGCAAAAAAATTCAGCAAAAAATGTAGTACAAAAAAAATCTAGCACAAAAAAATTAAGACAAAAAAATTCAGCACAAAAAAATTAGCACACAAAAATATATTACAAAAATCAAGCACAAAAAAATGTTATATAACATAGAAATACAACACATTTTAGTGGCTTTTTTTAGTTTTCATATTTTATATAGCAATATGGTACTCAAATTAAAGATAAAAAGACGCTCGATTTTACGGTGAAATTTTTATGAAAAAATAATGTCGTATAAAAAAGTTATGTACGTTTAAAAAACGGGGGTGGAATATGCATGTGGAGAGAGAGAGTCCATAAATAGGATTTTCCCAAGATACCCTTGCACTCCTCCTTTCTCCTACATTTAAACCTTCCCCTATATATATATATAGGGTAAGGTTCATGCGAAAACCACCTTTATTGCGAGAACCGCGAGAACCAATGTGAACACATGGCATTATTGTAAATACAAAATAAAAATTAAATCAGTTGCCTCCTCCTCCTGGACTTCAAACATCTGATTAAACCATCATTTATATTCAGTTCACATCCGGATCAAATCTCTACAAAATTCTTCATCTCAGTTCACGTCACACTCCAAATCCCCCAAAATTCTTCATCTCGATCTTATAATTCATCATGTATTCGTCATCAAAATTAGTCGATATCAGTGCATTAACAACATAATCACCGATTGCACATTCGTATTACAATCTAAGATCATAATGCACAGATAGGGATAATTGGAATAACACAAGTCGTTTAACGGAACATCGATCCTCTATTGCACCGTTCCGTGAATTTGTAAGTTCATACACCTTGTTTTGTAGTCGTATATGATAAAATAACTATCAACCGTCAATTCAGACATGTTATTATGTGGTTATTACATTTAAACAGTGGTTTCATAAATGAATTATTGAAAATCGTGGTATATATATGATTTTTGAGTGAACAGAAGGGCTAATGTTGTGATGAACTATCTGTAATGTGGTACTGATGTGTTGTTTTATGTATTGTTTTATTAAGGAATGATGTTATGTGCATAATGTTGGATATGATTGGCAACACGGAAGTTGATTTGGTAAATGATAGGGTTTTTACTACTGAATTATGACTGTTGACAAGTTATGCGGTGTTAATGCACATGTGCATTAACACGACAGAATAGGCTTATACAAAATAGGCAGAATAGGCTTATACGGAACAGGATAATAAGATAATTTTATGATATATACAGTTAATGCACATGTGCATTATCACGACATAATCGGCTTATACAGAATAGAATAGGTTTATACAGAACATGATAATAAACTAATTTTATGTTCTACACGTGTGCAAAGTTTGACAAATTACGATTACACTGAATACGACAATGAGGTGTGTGATACATAGTTATGCACATGTGCATAAAATGTAATAGTATGTTAACATGTACATAAATTTGAATAGGATTTAGTTAATAAATCAGTATAATAAGGTGATTTTGTTTTTTATATAGTTATGCACGTGTGCATAAATTGTCATAGTTGGTTAATATGCACATTAATTGAATACTAACCTCAATTATTTATTCATAAATGATATATAATTTGTATGTATTGTTATTTTGGTGTTGTTTTTTGTTATGACATACAGTTATGCAGTTATATTAATATGTAATCAATTATATTATGAAGTTATATAAACCTGTAACTCATGGGTGAGTATGATAATAAGGTAGCATTGTGTGATATACAGTTATGCACATGTGCATAATTTGATAGAATAGGTTAACAAGGTCATTCATTTTGATGTACATGTGCATAGTTTACCATAATATGCTAACAAGGCCAGTCATGTTAATGCACATGTGCATAATTATGCACAAAACCCGTTTCCCAAATATATTTAGATTGGAACAATAGAAACGATGACTAGTGGCGGACCGATACAATCAGGATAATATAAACTTTATGGGTGTTTGGAATTTTTTGAGAAGCCCAATCTCTGCCGAAGAATTACTGGAATGGCACGAGTTGATCGAGCTCCTCGATAATTATCACAAAACCCGTTTCCCAAATATATTTAGAATGGAACAATAGAAACGATGACCGGTGACTCTAATTTTTCAGTCAATGTTGTCAAGAACTTACTGTATAGTGGCTCCGATTTCAGCAGCAAGCACATTGTGAAATGGTCAAAATGGGTACCAAAAAAATGCAATATTTTTGTTTGGAGGGCGGTTTTAGATTGTATTCCCACGCTTACTGCACTCTGGGATCGGAACTGTTGGGGGCAGAGACGTGAAATGTTGTCAGTGTGAAGATGGCGATGAAACAGCTGAACACCTTCTTTGTTCGTGCAAGGTAGCGTCGACTGTATGGTATCACATCAGTCAGTGGTGCAAGGCGAGTCCTTTTATTCGGTTTTCGGCTAAAGATATCGTAATTGCCTCTGAGTTTTGCAATCTGGATAGAAAACTGAATGAAGCTTTACCTGGCATTATGTTCGTGACAAATTGGTGTATATGGTTAGCCATGAACAATAAAAGGTTCTCAGAGACTCAAGTTAACCCCGGAGAGATTATCCGTAATACTAAGTCTGCGCGTTTTTATGGTATAAGAATCGGTCCAAAAATTGGTCCGTGAGTTGGGAAAAAATGGTGTAGTTTCGATATAAGGTAGCTGCTAGATTTCGGTCTTTAGGTTCTTGTGTTGAGTTGTTGTTTTTCGTTTTGCTGTAGTGGTACTTGGCTTCAGTAAATAATATTTGCATTTAAAAAAAAAAGTTATGCACATGTGCATAGTTTGTCATAATAGTTTTGTTACTAATTCATGCTAAATATGATTGGTGGTAATACGAAATTTGATTTGGTAAGGGTTATTTTTTTTTTATTGAAACAAACATGTTGATAAGGTCAGTCATGTTAATGCACATGTGCATAGTTATGCATATATGCATATTTTGTCAAATGAAGTTAATATGAATGTATTACGGCATATGTACACGTGCATTATTACCTTAAAACATAAACATTGTACATAATGTATGTAATATGTTTATTGCACATGTGCATATATGAAATGACTGATGTAATATATGTAATGTATGCAGGAAAAAATACATTGGAAACTACTCATGGATTGACAACAAAGACATATTTGATTAATAGGTTGACGGATGAAAAATTATCGGGAAACGATAGACGAAGAGGCGTTGAAACAAGAGGAGTGTTGGAAGATGCGTAGAAATTGGAAAGAAGAGCAGAAGGTCTGAGGTTGTGAACTAAAGCGAATGTTATGTGTAGGTAGTTTGTGGACATGCAATACGGATGATCATGTTCGTTAATATATGATGTATTATGTTGTTTGGTAGAGGTAATGTTGGTATTTCACATGTGCAAAGTTTGATATAACATACATGCTGGTATTGTATAATGTATTACGAATGGTTACATTTGTTAATTTAGGATGTCATACTTTGTTTATTATAGTATATGCCGGTGATGCATATATGTAATAACGATTGTTGTTCGGATTATGTGATTCCTTATGATAAAGGTGTTATATTTACTTGTTGTTATACAAAAGTTGTGTGATAGTGTGTTAATGTTGGTAATGCACATGTGTATTAATAAAAAACAATAAACATTGTAGTAATGAATATGTGTATATTTTAAAATATTGTATATTTGTTCATATCATATTACATATGTGGTACCCTATTATGTATGGGGTACCACATTATATATGTTGATGTATATGTAAAGGAAAACAGATTATATGTAGTTAAAATATTCATGTATGCACATGTGCATTGGTAGAAACAATAACAATGTGTAGTGAAAAAGTAAACATGTATGCACATGTGCATGGTTCGAAACAATAATCATCTGGAGTGTATGTAGTACCCTATTACGTATGGGGTATCACATTACATATGTTGATGTATATGTAAACAAAAAACGGATCAAGTGTAATTAAAATATTTCTGTATGCATATGTGCATTGGTTGAAACAATAACAATGTGAGTGATAAAAAAAAGTATCAGTCGTGCAAGTGCAATCATAAACATCGGAATTTGTAATCATAATATCAGAATATATAGTTTAAATGATGTTTAATCGAGTAGTTCAATGTAAACGTGTAGGTCAAATTGAATGTAAACATACTAAATTAGATGTAAACAATAATTCAACATAATTAAATTGAACGCAGACGTTTCAAATTAAATGTAAACAACAGTTCAACGTAGGTGAGCAACTTGAATGTAAACAGTTCAGATTAAATGTAAAACGAATAATAAGACAAAATGATCAATATTTTGACGACGAACTTAATCAAATTTTTGATGGTTTGGTGCATTATGATGTCTGGATGAACATCTAAGGGGCTGCTCATGTACATTTGTGTATGTAGGGTCTTTAGAATCATCATACTTATCTTCACCAGTATCATTATAAGAATCATCATACGTATCTTCATCAGTAACATTATCATCATCGGAATAAGAATCAATAAGAATCAGTTTCATCGACAGGGGGTCCGGAATTCCAGCAGCAGTAGTAGCAGCTTCATTGTGTATGAATGTTCCTAAATATAGAAAGAATGGTAAAAAAGTGATATTTAATAAGGTAAATGTTACGTGTAAGAATGTTGTATAAATGATAAACAGATTATTGGTGATGATATAGGGTAATGGTAACGTGATGCACATGTGCATGATTATGTATTGGTATTGTGAACAAATTATTGTTGATGATTATAGGGTAATGGTAACTTGCTGCAAATGTACAAGATGTAGATTATTGGTGATGGTTATAGGGTAATGTTAAAGTGTTGCACATGTGAAGGATGATGTATTTATAAGGTAATGGTAAAGTGCTGCACATGTGCAGGATGGTGTATTTATACAAAAATCACACCCGACACTCGAATTGCATCAGCAGTTCTCAATTCTCAGGCATTAGTAGTTCCTAGTAGTTCGTCTCCATCTCGATTACATCAGCAGTTCGTCTTCGTCATATCTTCTTTGTCATGTCATATCTTCGTCTTTGTCACATCGATAGCGATAGACCATAAAGTCGTATCCACAGCGATACACCATAAACCGTTCATCATATCGATTTTACCATCAGACATTTCAAAATTCGTCGTATAATTGAGGTTAGTTCTCTAAAATTCGTATTATAATTGATATTATTGCAGTAAGAACATAATCATAGATCATATATTCTTCATCCATTCGCAATCGAGTATTCCATTCGTAATTAGGGCAACCCGATCAGAATCATCAAAGAGTGTGGCACGATTAGGGTTACAGGAAGAACAACGGTAGGAGGAAAGGCATGATTAGGGTTACAGGAGGAACAATAGTAGGAGGAACAGTGGTGAGGAAGCATGACGGTGATTCTGGTCGCCTGAACACTAAAAACGTAGACGGTGGTGATTCTGGTTGTAAACGGTGATGATTTTCGGGTCGCCGTGAATAGTGAACAACATAGACAGTGGTGATTCTGGTTGTAAACGGTGATGATTCTGGTCGTAGTTGGTGGTGATTCTGGTCTTAGATGGTGGAACTCTGCTCCGATGAAAGAAGCCCGAAGAATTCTAAACTGACTCGTCGAACCCTAACTAAGATCTCTTAACCCTAAACCTAAATCCTAACTCCTAAACTCTAAACCCTAAAGCTAAAAAATAAGGCTAAAACCTAAGCTAAACCGTAAAATCTAAACTATAAACCTAAAAGCTAAACAAAGCTAAACCTAAAGCTAAACTCTAAAGCTAAACCCTAAAGCTAAGCCCTAAACTCTAAAGCTAAACCCTAAACCCTAAAGCTAAACCCTAAAGCTAAACCCTAAGGCTAAACCCTAAAGCTAAACCCTAAAAGTCAAACCCAAAATATTTAGGGTTTAGGGGTTATGATTTAGGGTTTAGGGTTAAGAGATCCTAGTTAGGGTTCGACGAGACGATTCCAACGCCGCTGGAATGAGTCCAATCGGAGTTCGTTTGAGTCGGTTCCCCACTGTTCCCCACTTTTTTAGTGTTCCCCAATGAACCTCACACTATATATATATATATATATATATATATATATATATATATATATATATATATATCAGAGATATAGAGTTATATAAGAGAGAGAGATCGAAGAAGGAGGTCGACCATGACCTCCGGCTGACCGTCCAGTTCTAATGGTGGTGTCTGGTTCCGGTGTAAAACAAATAAGGCGGTGAGCCATTGATTGATGTAGTTGAAAACAACATTGGTGGTGAGCAGTGGTCGTTAACGGGAAAGGTAAATGTGGTTGTTAACACTAATGATGATTTTTTATGAAGATGGTGGTTGTGTTTTGGCCATGCGTGATTACGGTAAAAACCAACCTGTGCGTGATTTTGTGTTTTGGCCATGCATGATTTCTTCTTCATGCGTAATTAGGATTTGAAATTGTTACGTGCGTAATTTACAAATGAACATGTGTAATTAAGTCACGTACCGTCACACATTAAGGAGCTATTTTACGTTAACCTTCCCCTATATATATTTCGTATATTCTCTTGTTAATTGCACTACTGTCATAGGTGTCGACTGTCGAAAATACCTTTCATTTCTTGCAAAATAGTGGGAACACTACAAATAAAAATCCATTCAGTGGCATACAGTAAGTGCCACAAAAATAAAAAAAAAGTGCCACTAAAGGCCCCTATTGGAATGATCGGATGACCATCCGAACGGATTGACATCCCATCGACTGGCCATCCAATCGGATTGCCATCCGATCGGATTACCATCCGACACTTATCACCTTTGCACCGTTTTACGCACCGCTCACCGTTTATGCTATCGTTAACTGTTCAGGCTAATCTCTCTCAGCGCCCCCTTCAATCCAAGAGAGTGTTTACTTGTTAAACACAAACTGTGAGTATACTCGATCCCTTTTTACTTTACGCACTTTTGGGTGTTACATACGTTATTATATTCAAATCACATCAATCACACAACGCAAACACAGTTTATACGCTAACCGTTATTGCATGCTACGTGTTATTCGATGAATGCTTGTATGTTATGTTAACACAGTGATTGTTGCCTGACACCTTAGCAACGATAGTACTATAGTTTGGACTCAGCACCTGTCGTGGACAGGGGTTGTTAAGGGCTTTACTTCACATGTCCCAGTGGGGATATGTGTTGCGCATTCTACAACTCGCAGTCACGTCTGTGCACATTTCTCTGTCGATAACCTACTTGCCTTCACTTTATACATGTTACATGCTGGTTATGCGTAAACGATTTCGAACTCTATTATGCTATATCAAACTTGTATGCTCACCTTTACACTATGTGTATTGACCTTTATTTTAACGTATGTGACAGGTGTTTAAGATGCTATCTGCTAGGATGCCTGCTTTAGTGGAATCAAGTAGGGAGGAGTCTAGAAACAAAACAAAAACAATTTATTTATTTTGAATCTGAGTTGTCGGAACAGAATTATTTGTCTTTGAATTGTCTGTAATACTATGCTACTTGTTATGTCATGGTATGGGACGTGATGCTTAAATAATTGGTAATCGTAGTTGTTATGGAAACTCCTGAACAATCTGTTTCGCTCAGTGCCATGCCCCGATGTTTCCGTCGTCGGTTGGGGTGTGACATGTAAGGGTTATAAAATATCTTTTATCACTTTAATAACTTGGTAAATATTATCAGAACATGTATAAACATGTTTAACCCGACAATTTTGAGTTTAAGCTCGGTTCGCAACCGAAATTCGCAAAACTTGACTTTTGCTTTGACTTTCAGTTTTGACTCGAATTAGCATAATTTCTTTATGTTATAAGGTTCCTTTGTGACCATATTATGTGGTAGTATAACCCTCTGAGGTTATATTACATGTTCACATAGTACAGTAGAAACTCTATAAAATAATACACTTGGGACCACCAAAATTTATTAATTAAAAGAGTTATTAATTAATCGATAAATTAATAATTATTAATTTATATATTAATTAATATTTTATTAATTTATAGTAGAATACTTAGTTTACAAACACCTTTCAAGCTTCCACTTAATTATTGTATACAATGCATGTATATCAAATGAACGGCCCAATTTGAAAGAAACCTTCAATCTCCCACCTTATTATGCTTCTTGTGTTCAATCACAAAAAAACAAAAGAAGTTCTTCAAGAAACGAAGCTATTAAAGCGGCAATCACATTGAACAATTTCTTGTTGAGCTATGAGAAAACAACACCAGAAGTTCTTACCATGCTAAGGAAAATTAGAGACGAGATTCAAGGGGAAATTGATTTCAACAAAAAACAAAAGACAATTGAGTCATTTTTCAAGAAACCTTCATAAATCATTCATGTAATATGCTATATATAAGGAATTATTAATTTATATTTTATATGGGGTCTATATAAATTATCAAAAATGTATTATCTTATAATTTTAGCGAATTATTAATTTAGCACCCTATCCCCGAGTCGGGACCGGCAAAAAATATTATCTTAGAGAGTTTATTAAATAATCGAGTATTAATTTATCGAGTTTCTACTGTAATCTGAGTTCGTTTACTTGTTTCCGTTATTATGCTTAATGTTGACTATTATGCCCTTTTGTTCAAAACATGAGATTTTAAACATAATCAAGTATGCAAATGAATTACATTCTGATTAGTAAACATATTTAACATATTTTAACATTTATAATCTGGTCATAAACTAAGTTTACATAATTAATCGTAAAATATGCTTTTATAAGGACTAAAATGCTCTTTTTGCATGCAAATTAAGTTTTACACATAATTTTGACATAAAACACATTACCTACTGTTATGATATCATATTTAGGATTAATTGGGATCTCAAGTCAGATTACTTGCTGAGTTTATGCATATTTTTTCATATTATGTTATTAAATGACGATAATGCCCTTTTTACATATGAATTGGGTTTTAAACATAATATACATCTAAAACCTTTTTGCTACTGATATGTTATGATAAATAAAGTATTTTGACTATTCAAAGCTGGTAATAATCTCAGGATTTCTTAAACATCGAAATTATCGTCATTTATCGACTTTTACGACATTTAGGTGCATAGTATGGTTTGAAACTATATTTAGCACCCAATACTTATTACCTACTGATTTTATAAACCATTTTAATTATTTATACAGTAGGTATAAGTCATAAACTCAGAATCCCAAATAAGTCCTTAAAACTATGTGTGAAATGACCAAAATGCCCCTACGGTGCATAGTTTGGACATAAAACATAAACCACACATATATTTGATATCCTACTGTTAATATATCATAAAATAAATATTTTTACAGAATGTTTATGACCTTGACATCAGATTGCTTGCAAACTCCTTTTATAAATCATAAAATGACCAAAACACCCTATTGAGGCTTAATTCGGTTTTAAAATCTTTATGGGCATACATGTTGATATCCTACTGATATCATAACATATTTTAAGCATAATAACATATGGAACTTGTATATGACTCATCCGGTTACCCGTTAATGCCTATACGTGTTCGGTTCGGTTTATGTAACTAGTTTGGATAAACTAACCGAAATGGGTTTAACCTTATCATTTAAACCTCAAAATCCAGAATGTATTTAGTTTACCCATATTCTACAAGTCTCCATACTTGTAGGGTCTAAATTACATTCCATTCCTGTCATCGCTTAATCTAGCGTTTTATACCGTAAATCGTCCTTTAAGCTAACCGGTCTAAGTCTATGAATTAATAGGACCCTTTAGCATTCTAATAGGTTAATATTACCTTCATTCCAGACTAGGGAGCCCCAGTAAAAGCTACCTTCACCAGTCTAAGTAAATCATACGGTTAAGTAGTTAACTCTTGCATTAAAATCAAAGTTAAAACTCAGGTAAATACTTTTAGCTTATTTTCCCTTATACGGGCTTGGGATACGGTAAATTATTACCGCTTGGTCGAGTATGGAATCACTTGGTCGGATTGTGACTAACAAATCCGCATAACCCGTTTTAATCCGTATTGTTTGATAACATAAACATTGGGGATTAATGCGACCGTGTCCTGGATATCCTCGGCTCATTTAATTGCAAATGGCCACGACCAATGCACGGGGTGTAGGTAATAGATAAT
Source organism: Helianthus tuberosus (assembly GCA_030545235.1). NCBI lineage: Eukaryota > Viridiplantae > Streptophyta > Magnoliopsida > Asterales > Asteraceae > Helianthus > Helianthus tuberosus. The sequence continues at coordinate 212,444,883 of CM060423.1, forward strand.
ATAATTGTAAATATTATAGGAATAGATATTCCAGGATTTGATCCATATCTCTACCAAAGAATAGGAGATATTGTTTTGTAATTATATATACCGATGTTATTAATCAATGAGAATCAAGCAATTATACAAACTCTTTCATGGTATCAAGACCTAAACCCTACTGTCGCCGATCCTAGCCTCCCATCACCTCTCTTGCGTCACAACTCACTATCTCTATCCTTTCACTCTCCTTCAATGGCTTCTAACCTACACCCTGCAGTCACAGTCTCGAACTTCAAACAACTGTTTCCTGTCACCCTAGACATCGAAACCGACCACTACACAACATGGTCGGAGCTCTTCAAAATACAGTGCAAGGCTTATCAAGTTTTTGATCACCTTCAGTCGAAACCTGCAACCTCTTCTTCCGATAAAGACAAAAGCACGGCACAAACTGAGTCTTGGGAGCGGCTCGATTCTATAGTTCTGCAGTGGATCTATGGTACCATCTCTACGGCTTTGCTCCACACTATTCTCAAACCTAACACTACGGCTTATGATGCTTGGACGGCACTCGCCAATCTTTTTCAAGATAATAAAGCTACCCGTATCATTGATCTAAACAACAAGTTTGCTCATACCCGCCTTGACCAGTTTTCTTCAATGTCAGCCTATTGCCAAGCCATGAAGGTCATCTTTGACCAATTAACGAACGTTGGATCTTCGATATCTGACGAGCAACTTGTTTTACAGATTCTCACCGGGTTGACAGAACAATACGAAGGAATCGGCCTCATCATACAACAAACCAAACCCCTACCGAATTTCTATGAAACCAGGTCCCGTTTGTGCATGGCTGAAACCCGGAAAATTAATCAGGCAAGACACGCTGCACAGGCAGCAGGTACCGCTCTTAACACCATTATAGATCACAATGAATCTTCTCAATGAATTGACCGGACGACAGATAATGCGGAGCGGGGCAGGGGAAGAGGCCGCGGACGAGGGCGCGGCAGGGGACGCGGGTCAAATTTTTCAACAAACCAGCCTCAAAATTACATGCCATGGCAGCCCAACTCATTTGCTTCCTGGCCCAACTCCCACCCGAATAACAACCAAGCCAACAGTGGGCTCCTTGGGGCTCGCTACCTCCGTATCCAACAGCACAACGGCCCAACTCGTCTGCTTCAGGCCAGGGTATTTTAGGCCCACGTCCAGCTCAGTCGTATTGTCACACCCCGAAATATCAGAGCTGGCGTGACTGGACCAGTATCTTCATTGCATAGCGGAAGCAAATAGCTAAGACTTCTAGAAATTGAACGCCTGCTAAGTACTCGAATTCCCATGGGTTCTCCTATTCCAACCGTTCCATAGTTTTGAAAATGCAACCTGAGAAAGAACATGCGAAAAATCAAATTAAAGTTGAGCGAGTTCATAGTTTGTTTTGAAAAAGATTTAAAACAAATCTTTTTGATAACCGTTTTAAAAGTTGTTGAGAAAATATAGTAAAATCATTTTCTCGGCATGACATATGAAAGTTGTGAGTCTAGCCCACGAGAGTCTTTGTAAGCGGGACCAACTCGTCCTCTTACTTGTACATAAGTTGAAAAACGTTACCAAGTTCGTAAATCTATGTGTTATGAGTTTGTGTCAAATGAATCTTAAAAACATTTGAACGTTTAGGAATCGAAATCCGGTATGTAAAGCGTCAATGAACATGCTGATCATTAATGTGTAGCTAGGACATTAATATGTGTGTCAATATAGGAAGCCACCAACCCGTAAGAGATTTAGTACCGGTCCACCCGGCGAGGGTAACAAAGGAAACTCCATGTGGTCACACAAGGACTCGTGAGTGGGGCTCGCTGTAACACCTCGAAAATTTCGGGTTTAATAATAAAATGACACGTGTCATGTAAGACAAAACGCGTTGAAAAACCCGGGTTTAATAAAGATGATTCGGTAGGATTTAAAGTGACGTCATGTTAAATTGTTACCTCTGAACGACCTTAATTATAAATCCCAAGACCCGATTAAATGTTATATCCCTCTCTTATACCCTCAATACAGAAATTATTGATTTATGATAGGACCCCAAGTGCATGATGTGATCCTACTAAGAAAAAGCAATGGTAACACTTAGTTTTCGGGTCTTGTTTATGGAATCTAGCAAGCAAATGCAAATGGTAGGGTAAGGGACTGTACTAAGGCATGTTGGAAGGTCCCTAACTGTCAAAATAAAGTCCCAAAGTCGACACAAGTGATTACCTTTTCGAAACACCAAAGAAAAGTCAACAATTGAGGCTGAGGAGTCGCATACGGACCGTAACCTCAACAAGGTTGAGGTCCGTAAGGCAACTGCCAGCACCCTGAAACCTTCTGCAGCAGGTTATTCGCGATTGTGACCTGTTTGTTCGGTTTTTATCAGTTGTAAACGACCCCTAAAATGTTCCTAGACCTTAGGGACATGTGTAAACGAATTGTGGTTAGTTCTAGAGTTAGTTGTCAACCAATTGTGGTGAGCCATTGCACTATAAAAGGAACTCCAAGATCACAACATTCTTCACACTTGCAACTGATCTTTGGAGCATTCCTGGAGCTAAGGAACTCTCCCTTCTGATCATAATTCGTGCATTGGACTATTGTAAGTCTTCTAGTTCTTATTTGTTTGAGTTTAGCTTGGTTAATTAGCTAAAAGTCAAACCGTCGTAATTACGGTTTGACTTCGAGATTAGTCACTAATGACTCAGTCTTATCTCGAATTAAAAGTAGTTTTAGAATGGTATTTATGTGGGAAATAAAACCCCAAAAGGGTTTCCCCTGATCACCATCCTAAACAGGTCAAATGTCGGGTCAAAGCTTTACTTAAAAAGTCAACATATAGCTTAAATTGTCATTTATGCATAATTAGCTATCTAGAACATTTGTAACCTGTTTGAACATTGTTATAACTTAGAAATAAGTGTAAGAACATGTCCCAACATGTTCAACCCGACTATTTCCTGTTTAGACCCGGTTCGGAACCGAAAGTCACATAGTTTGACTTTTCGGTTGACTTTCAGTTCTGACCCGTTTGGGCATATTTTAGAAATGCCACAGAGCTTAAATTGGATTAGGATACATGTTAGAACAACCCTCTGTGATCATACACCTTGGTTCACTAGTTATCCAATTAATATGCAAGTTTCCGTTAAATGCTCATACTTGGACCGTTATGCCCTTATTACCTTAAATCATGATTTATGAAAATGTAAAAGTGTAGAATCCTTAGTTACTGATATTTAGACTTGTATGCAAAGTTTGACATCAGTTTGACTTGTAGATTAATAGTTATGCTCATTGTCGCTAAATTAAAGCTTTATGTTAATAAAATGGCGTAATTAGCATAGAGCCTAGTTAAACATACTTTTTGGTATCAAACGAATTACCCACTGATGTAATATAATATTTTGGGAATTTTAAAGATTTTTAATTAATTTTAGGCTGAGCATAACTCATAGTCGTAGGCTTAATTCGGTAATTGTCGGTTTTGCCCTTACGGGCCATAAAATGAGTTTTACACATCTAAACGACCCCAAACCTTTTGCCACTGATTAGTTATGATAAATAAATTATTTTAAGCCTTCTGGAAATATAAAAATATCAGATTTAAGTATCGAACCCGGAAATGGCCTTTAATCGCCATAATTAGCGTTTTTAACGCATAGTATGTCTTAGAATCATATTGGACATAACCGGGTTGATACCTACTGATATATGAGGCAAAATATGATATTCTAACAGTAAGCAAAGGTTAATAAACTCAGACTTCGTTTTTGAGCTTTTCGGCTTATGTGAAATTACCAAAATACCCCTACGGGGCATAGTTTGGTAAAATATGTTAAATTCCACATATATGCCTTAGCCTACTGTTATAACCCATAAAAATGAGTGTGTTTGCTGTTTACATCAGACCTGTAACTCAGTTAGATAATTAAACTCTTTTACAAACTTTAAAATGACCAAACTACCCTTACGGGGCATAGTTTGTGTTTAAATTAGTTCGGGGCATAACGAAAGACATCCTACTGATGTTACAACATATTTGAAGCATATTAACTTAGGAAACCTGTATATGGCTCTTACGGATACCCGTTACGCATCTTACGCGTTCGGCTCGGTTTATGTAACAAGTTTACCTAAATTAGCCGAAACGGGTCAAACCTTATCGGTTTAATCTCAAAATCCAGAATGTGAATAATGAACCCATATTAAACAAGTCTTCAAACTTGTCGGGTCTGAATCACATTCTATCCGGTCTTCGCTTAATCGTGCGTACGAACCGTATATTCGAAACTAGCCGGTCTAAGCTTAAGCATAATTAAAGACCCGCTAGGATTCTAATAGGTTATATTTAACCTTCGTTCCAGATTAGGAGAAACAGTAAAAGCTACTTGCTATTTTACTATTGTGACTATACTTTGCATCAGGTAAATACTTTTAACTTATTTTCCCTATACGGGCTTGGGTTACGGTACATAGCGTACTGCTTGATCGAGCATCAAATCTTCCACGCTTAGTGGTTAATTGAATAATTTGATCGGCTCGTTTTAAACAGATGTGTTTACTTTACAGCCTTTGGGGGGTTAATGACCATGTCCCGGATATCCTCGGCATTATCTTACGAGATAGCCACGACCTGAGCACGGGGTGTAGGCGTACTCCCGTGTATAACTCACATAAGTGGTGTGTCTATTGATCTTTAACCCGGAATACGTTCCGGGCTACTGAACGCATAAGTAACATGTAAATCGTTCACAAGATTATAATATTAAATAATTCTCCCAAGTTAAACAAAAATGTTTATGCCATGTGCATCCAAACCAATTTTCAATCATTTTATAAAATGAGTCAGTTGAATGTATTTACCAGTGTAAACTGACGTATTTTCCCAAAAAGATTAAATGCAGGTACTAGGCGAAATAGGCTGGGATTCTCCTAAGCATCATTAGAAGTCTCGCAAACTTAGAGATGCCGAAGTCTGTTGAACCATAAACAATGTTTTGTTAATTCGATCCTACTGTGGATAAACACCGGATAATTTGTGACTTTGTTACAATAAATAAATTCGGTTGTATCTTATTTTAAATTGCTTCCGCTGTGCATTATTATATTGTGTTGTTTGACTATTACGTTGCCAACCACGTCACGATACTCCCCCACCGGGCCCACCGGTGACACGTGGAAATCGGGGTGTGACAGGTTGGTATCAGAGCCAACACTGAGTGAATTAAACACTAGCCTTTTGTGTTTAATCTCAGTTACACAATTGCACATATCTAAAACTTTTGAGTCTAGACTTATAACATAGGACAAATTCCACTATTGATTGTGTTGTCCTTTATTTAAATTTTGCATATATCTTTGTATTATTATCTCATGCTTTATCGACAGGAATATCGAAAAATGCCGCCAAGATTCTTCCGAACACGGGGACGTGGTAAGGGGCCGACAGCCGCCCCCAATGATCACGAGGCAGGACCATCAAATACAAGGGCTCCGACAGCTACTGAAAGCGAAGACCCTCGCCGAAACCGGCGAAACCAGGTTGAACCGGCCAGACGGTCGGTTTCGCATAGCTCGACACCGCCCGCACTTAACCCCTATGAACCTCACAACACACAACCTTCATATGTACCACTGCAAAGGTCCCTGTCCCATCATTCCTATGGGGACCCCACACCTAACTATAGAGGCCAGTTTAATCCGGCCAATTTCTTGCAAGAACCCGTGGGTTTTAACCCACTAGGGCCTGAAGATCACTTCTCGGGGGATAATGCTGACGATATGGATGAGGATACTGACCCCATCATGCCAGCTAGCGGTACGCCGACTCATCCGATCGAAATATCAGACGGATCATCCTTTCACGGGTCACCCTACGGTGGTCCGGATAGCTTCCAGGCTCTATTTGATCAGCAACAGTGGTATTATACACCCTCACACCACTCGTCATCACATGGGCAGCACCAGCAGCAGCATTCTCAGCAGCACCAAGAGCCACAAGCACAGCCGCATCATCAAGATTCTTCGGAGGATCATCGCTTTGTGGCAGTTACGCCACCGCCTCCACCGCCACCAGTTCAACCGCCACCTCCTCAACCGCCAAGGCGCAGAAGAACCGGTGCCCGTATGTCAGTGCGACCAGGGGACTTCACTTTCGATTCCCCGCGACAGTCTAGTGCTAGTCACTACCCACCGCACTATGAGGACCCACAAATGGGTGGGCCTTCGCAGCCAGCTTTTCAGCAGCCGCCTCCAATGGATTTTGAAAACCCGATACCAGCATACCCGGGTGGTATGGGCTACAACCCGTTCGAGCCACCAACACAACATAACTACGGTTATGGAGAGGCTGATCCATACTCGGTAGCCGCGAACTATGGCACGCAAGGACCTTATGGGGATCCTTGGGGGGTGAGTTACCCAACACAGGGATACTCGATACCACCTAGGCCCATCATAAGGACGCAGTCGCAGCCACCACGATTTTCTCCAAATAGGGAGGAAATTTTGCATAGGTTGGAGCAGGTGGAACGGGAAGCACATGAAGAACGAAGGGAAAGGCAAACATTCCTTCAAGGACTGATGGGTCTGATCAAGGGGAAGAATAAGAAGAATCGTTAAATTCTTCCATCGCTGATGTATAAGCCCCTACGTGGGTATGTTTGTTTGTTGTGTGTATTGACCCCTACGTGGGTCTATCTTTCCATAAACCCTACGAGGGTATGTAGTATGTTTAGTCCCTGCGTGGACTCATGTTTGTTTAAAGTCCCTACGAGGACTTGTGTCTTTCTGTAAGACCCCTACGAGGGCATGTTGGTATGTTTTAGCTCCTGAGTGGGCAAATTTCATGTGTAAAAGACCCGTTTAGGGCAATATGTAATATAGTGATAAATTAAGGGAGTGTTATTTTATAAATTTCATGTTGCCACTTGTGCATAAATAAATTATAAATGAAATAAGTAAATTAAAAATCATTCCTTTTTGAATAAATCTGCCTATGTAATTAAGGATCTAATAGTGTGAAACCTAGCCACGTGTCAAATATAAGACCGGGCCAAAATGGTAAGACCTGTTTAAAAGATTCAAATCCCTGTTAACATCTTAAAACAAGTTAACACTCCTGGCAGAAGTGATTCGCTAAAAATCACATGTCATTCTTAAATGAATAAGGATTCTTTAGAAGATTCCTAATCCAGTTTAATGATCTCTGAATCCTGGATTACATCATCAATTAAGATGATTATACTTAACCATACGTGGTAATATAGTGCTTACGGGCATTGCTCACTTCTACATGAGCCAAAAGACAGTGGTAGCTATGACTCCCTGTCCAATAAGGGTAATGAACTAGGTTCAAACCTTAAAAGTCTTGATTCTCTGAAATCATAGTTTATTAAATTGTCCATGTGACCAAGCCTTATGTGCTAATATATATTGTTATTGTTTATGTTTAGGATAAATTTTAATTTAAATCCTAAATAAATGCGATTAATAAGTTAACCAAATATGGTCTCTGTTTACCATGGTTAACGAATTACCCTAAGGGGTAATTCCATAATAAAATCCCAAATGAAATATTGACCTTGTTTTCTGCAACAGTTCAATACAATGGCTGACTCCAATGAAGTAAATAGTCATCCTGTGGAGCCGAATGAGAACGCCCAGATTACATTAACTGGTGCTGAACTAAAAGCAATCATAGACGGAGCTATCACACAAGCCTTGGATAGACAATATGAAGAATACAGTGGTACACGGAGTAGGACCCACTCTGTGTCACAGTCAAAGGCAAGGACACATTCAGAGGCTCATAACAAGCCTCCTCCCAAAAAGGATGGACCAAAGAAAAACGATGATGATCGCCAGTCCACCAACCACCAAAGTAATCCATCTCAGCAGTTGATACTGCATCAGGGACACCGTAACAAGGGTTGCACATATAAGTACTTTGTATCCTGTAAACCCAGGGATTTTACGGGAGAAAAAGGAGCCGTAGACTGCATGACGTGGCTGGATGAAATGGACACGGTCGTGGACATCAGTGGATGCGCTGAAGGTGATGTGGTTAAATTTGTCTCACAGTCCTTCAAGGGTGAGGCGTTAGCTTGGTGGAGATCTCTGATGGAGGCTTCAGGAAAGATCCCGTTGTATAGCATGACGTGGGATCAATTCATTGCACTGATCAAAGAAAATTTCTGCCCTCAACATGAGGTGGAAAAGATAGAATATGACTTCCTATCACTGGTAATGAAGAACCTAGATTGTCAAGCTTATCTGACGAGCTTCAATACACTATCCCGGTTGGTACCTTATCTGGTAACCCCGGAGCCTAAAAGGATTGCTCGTTTTATTGGTGGATTGGAGCCCGAGATAAAGGCCAGTGTCAAAGCTTCTCGGCCAGTTACCTTCAGGTCTGTAACTGACCTTTCCTTATCCCTTACACTGGATGCGGTCCGGCAGAGATCGCAGAGGAATAAGGCGGCCGAGAAGAGGAAGCATGAGGATGACGGTTCGCGTAGGTCGAACAAGAAGCACCGTGGGAGCGGTGATCACAAGAAGGGGTCAGATTGGAAGAAAGATGGGCATCGTTCTGGGGAGAAGCCCACATGCAAAACTTGCAAGAAACAGCACTTTGGAAAGTGCAGATTCGAATCAACCTCAAATAACGAGTCCAGGTCGTTCGCTTGTGGTTTGTGCAAGTCCAAGGAACACAAAACCTTGGATTGCAAGAAGATGAAGGATGCAACGTGCTACCGTTGCAATGAAAAGGGCCACATAAAGACTAACTGCCCTAAGTACAACAAGAAGCCTGAGGAGGCTAAGAAGACCAATGCCAGAGTCTTCAGGATGGATGCAAAGGAGGCTGTGCAGGATGATAACGTCATAACAGGTACTTTCCTTGTAAACGATGTTTTTGCAAGAGTACTTTTTGATTCAGGTGCAGATAAGTCCTTCGTAGATCATAAATTTTGTAAATTGTTAAACTTACCTGTCAAAACCCTAAAAATGAACTATGAGGTAGAATTAGCAGATGGTACCATAGAAACCGTCTCTACTGTGTTAGATGGATGTGTAATATCCATTAAGAACCATTCTTTTCCTCTGTCTCTACTTCCGTTTAAATTAGCTGGTTTTGACATAGTTCTGGGTATGGACTGGTTATCTCATAACCAGGCCCAAATCGTCTGTAACCAGAAACAGGTGGTAATAAAGACTCCGTCTGGTGAATCACTTACCATTCGGGGAGATACCCAGTACGGACTGCCTGAGCACGTGACTATGCTCAAGGCTTCAAAATGTTTGAAGAAGGGGTGTGTCATCTACATGGCACAAGTGATTATTGATGAGCCTAAACCGAAGTTAGAAGACATCCCTGTCATCTCAGAATACCCAGAAGTATTTCCTGAAGATCTACCTGGCCTACCACCAGATAGACAAGTCGAATTCAGGATAGATATCATTCCCGGAGCTTCACCAGTTGCTAGAGCACCATACAGATTGGCACCCACCGAAATGAAGGAGTTGCGGACGCAGCTAGATGAATTGCTGGCTAAGGGTTTCATTCGACCTAGTTCATCTCCTTGGGGAGCGCCAATCCTGTTTGTCAAGAAGAAGGATGGGTCGATGCGACTGTGCATCGACTATCGTGAGCTTAATAAAGTCACGATCAAGAATAGGTATCCTCTGCCCAGAATCGACGATCTGTTCGATCAATTGCAAGGGGCGAGTTACTTCTCAAAGATAGATTTGAGGTCAGGCTACCATCAGCTGAAGGTCAAAGATGAAGACGTACACAAGACTGCATTCAGGACTCGTTACGGTCACTACGAGTTCCTAGTGATGCCTTTTGGGCTCACCAATGCACCGGCTGCGTTCATGGATCTCATGAATCGCGTTTGCAAGCCGCACTTAGATAAATTCGTCATCGTCTTCATCGATGACATTCTCATTTATTCTAAGAACAAAGCTGACCACGAGAAACATCTTCGATGTATTCTCAAACTTCTGCATAAGGAGAAGCTCTATGCTAAATTCTCCAAGTGTGAATTTTGGCTTAGGGAAGTCCAATTTCTCGGACATGTGGTCAGTGAGCGTGGTATCCAGGTGGATCCCGCTAAGGTTGAAGCAGTGATGAACTGGCAAGAGCCGAAAACGCCTACAGAGATTCGTAGCTTCCTGGGTTTGGCAGGATATTATCGGCGTTTTATTGAAAATTTTTCAAGGATTGCTGCACCCTTAACTTCCTTGACCAAGAAGAAAGTAAAGTTCGTTTGGGGTCCTAAGCAGCAAGAGTCCTTCGATGTTTTGAAACAAAAGTTGAGCAACGCTCCTGTGCTTACCTTACCTGAAGGCGCTGAAGAATTTGTAGTTTATTGTGATGCATCACACACTGGCATGGGGTGTGTGCTTATGCAGAAAGGCAAGGTGATTGCCTATGCATCACGACAGTTAAAGGTGCACGAAAAGAATTACACCACCCATGACTTGGAATTGGGTGCCGTTGTGTTCGCACTAAAACTGTGGAGGCATTATCTTTATGGAATCAAGTTTGTGATCTTTTCTGATCACAAGAGCCTCCAGCATCTGTTTAACCAGAAAGAGTTAAATATGAGGCAACGCCGTTGGATGGAAACTTTAAATGATTATGATTGTGAAATCAAATACCATCCCGGCAAAGCGAATGTAGTCGCTGATGCCTTGAGCAGAAAGGAAAGGGTTAAACCCATTCGAATCAACGCCAAGCGTATGGAGATAAAGAACAGTTTGATAGAAAGGGTGTTAGCTGCACAGAAGGAAGCTGTGTTGGAAGCTAACTATCCTAATGAAAAGTTAGGAGTAACTGAGGAGCAATTAACTCTTAGCAAGGACGGAATTTTACGGTTAAACGGACGAATATGGGTTCCAATTTTTGGAGGACTTCGTGATGTCATCCTCCGAGAAGCCCATAGTTCCAAATACTCCGTTCATCCTGGAGCTGATAAGATGTACCAGGATTTAAAGGCAAATTATTGGTGGATAGGCTTGAAAAAGTCTGTAGCCGCCCATGTAGCAAAATGCTTGACATGTGCGCAAGTCAAAGCCGAGCATCAGAAACCGTCAGGTTTGCTACAACAGCCTGAACTTCCTACGTGGAAGTGGGAAATGGTAACTATGGATTTTATTACCAAGTTACCCAAGACGAGGAAAGGCAATGATACAATATGGGTTATAGTTGACAGACTGACTAAGTCAGCTCATTTCTTACCCATCAAGGAGACTTATAGCTCCGACATGTTAGCCCAGTTATACGTTGATAAGATTGTAGCCCTACATGGCATACCTGTAGCTATTATCTCTGACCGGGATACTAGGTACACGTCACACTTTTGGAAGAGTTTCCAACAATCTTTGGGCACACGTTTGAACTTCAGTACGGCTTACCATCCTCAGACTGACGGTCAGAGTGAGCGTACTATTCAAACGTTGGAGGACATGCTACGTGCATGTGCGATCGAATTGGAAGGTAGCTGGGATAAGAATCTACCATTGATCGAATTCTCCTACAACAATAGCTACCATACCAGCATAAAGGCTGCGCCTTTTGAGGCATTATACGGTAGAAAGTGTAGATCGCCAGTTTGTTGGGCGGAAGTTGGAGAAGTACAGTTATCAGGACCAGAGATCGTATTCGAAACGACGGACAAGATTGTCCAGATTCGTAACAATCTCCAAGCTGCCCGGAATAGGCAGAAGAGTTACGCGGATCCAAGTCGTAAGGATTTTCACTTCGAAGTGGGTGAAAAAGTCCTACTTAAAGTGTCACCTTGGAAAGGAGTGATGCGATTTGGTAAGAAAGGCAAACTAAGCCCGAGATACATAGGACCTTTCGAGGTTATCGAACGTGTTGGGTCAGTTGCCTATAAGTTGAACTTACCAGAAGAGCTCAGTGGAATTCACAATGTGTTCCACATCTGCAATCTAAAGAAGTGTTCCGCTGATGAAACACATGTCATGCCACATAAAGATGTGCAGATAGACGCGAGCTTAAAATTCGTGGAAAAACCTGTGTCGATTGAAGATCGACAGGTAAGAAAGCTTCGGAGAAAGCATATACCTTTTGTTAAGGTCAAATGGGATGCCCGTAGAGGTCCCGATTTCACATGGGAGGTTGAATCCACAATGAAAGAAAAGTACCCTTACCTGTTTCAGTAAATCTCGGGTCGAGATTCATTTTAAGGGGGTGAGGATGTAACACCTCGAAAATTTCGGGTTTAATAATAAAATGACACGTGTCATGTAAGACAAAACGCGTTGAAAAACCCGGGTTTAATAAAGATGATTCGGTAGGATTTAAAGTGACGTCATGTTAAATTGTTACCTCTGAACGACCTTAATTATAAATCCCAAGACCCGATTAAATGTTATATCCCTCTCTTATACCCTCAATACAGAAATTATTGATTTATGATAGGACCCCAAGTGCATGATGTGATCCTACTAAGAAAAAGCAATGGTAACACTTAGTTTTCGGGTCTTGTTTATGGAATCTAGCAAGCAAATGCAAATGGTAGGGTAAGGGACTGTACTAAGGCATGTTGGAAGGTCCCTAACTGTCAAAATAAAGTCCCAAAGTCGACACAAGTGATTACCTTTTCGAAACACCAAAGAAAAGTCAACAATTGAGGCTGAGGAGTCGCATACGGACCGTAACCTCAACAAGGTTGAGGTCCGTAAGGCAACTGCCAGCACCCTGAAACCTTCTGCAGCAGGTTATTCGCGATTGTGACCTGTTTGTTCGGTTTTTATCAGTTGTAAACGACCCCTAAAATGTTCCTAGACCTTAGGGACATGTGTAAACGAATTGTGGTTAGTTCTAGAGTTAGTTGTCAACCAATTGTGGTGAGCCATTGCACTATAAAAGGAACTCCAAGATCACAACATTCTTCACACTTGCAACTGATCTTTGGAGCATTCCTGGAGCTAAGGAACTCTCCCTTCTGATCATAATTCGTGCATTGGACTATTGTAAGTCTTCTAGTTCTTATTTGTTTGAGTTTAGCTTGGTTAATTAGCTAAAAGTCAAACCGTCGTAATTACGGTTTGACTTCGAGATTAGTCACTAATGACTCAGTCTTATCTCGAATTAAAAGTAGTTTTAGAATGGTATTTATGTGGGAAATAAAACCCCAAAAGGGTTTCCCCTGATCACCATCCTAAACAGGTCAAATGTCGGGTCAAAGCTTTACTTAAAAAGTCAACATATAGCTTAAATTGTCATTTATGCATAATTAGCTATCTAGAACATTTGTAACCTGTTTGAACATTGTTATAACTTAGAAATAAGTGTAAGAACATGTCCCAACATGTTCAACCCGACTATTTCCTGTTTAGACCCGGTTCGGAACCGAAAGTCACATAGTTTGACTTTTCGGTTGACTTTCAGTTCTGACCTGTTTGGGCATATTTTAGAAATGCCACAGAGCTTAAATTGGATTAGGATACATGTTAGAACAACCCTCTGTGATCATACACCTTGGTTCACTAGTTATCCAATTAATATGCAAGTTTCCGTTAAATGCTCATACTTGGACCGTTATGCCCTTATTACCTTAAATCATGATTTATGAAAATGTAAAAGTGTAGAATCCTTAGTTACTGATATTTAGACTTGTATGCAAAGTTTGACATCAGTTTGACTTGTAGATTAATAGTTATGCTCATTGTCGCTAAATTAAAGCTTTATGTTAATAAAATGGCGTAATTAGCATAGAGCCTAGTTAAACATACTTTTTGGTATCAAACGAATTACCCACTGATGTAATATAATATTTTGGGAATTTTAAAGATTTTTAATTAATTTTAGGCTGAGCATAACTCATAGTCGTAGGCTTAATTCGGTAATTGTCGGTTTTGCCCTTACGGGCCATAAAATGAGTTTTACACATCTAAACGACCCCAAACCTTTTGCCACTGATTAGTTATGATAAATAAATTATTTTAAGCCTTCTGGAAATATAAAAATATCAGATTTAAGTATCGAACCCGGAAATGGCCTTTAATCGCCATAATTAGCGTTTTTAACGCATAGTATGTCTTAGAATCATATTGGACATAACCGGGTTGATACCTACTGATATATGAGGCAAAATATGATATTCTAACAGTAAGCAAAGGTTAATAAACTCAGACTTCGTTTTTGAGCTTTTCGGCTTATGTGAAATTACCAAAATACCCCTACGGGGCATAGTTTGGTAAAATATGATAAATTCCACATATATGCCTTAGCCTACTGTTATAACCCATCAAAATGAGTGTGTTTGCTGTTTACATCAGACCTGTAACTCAGTTAGATAATTAAACTCTTTTACAAACTTTAAAATGACCAAACTACCCTTACGGGGCATAGTTTGTGTTTAAATTAGTTCGGGGCATAACGAAAGACATCCTACTGATGTTACAACATATTTGAAGCATATTAACTTAGGAAACCTGTATATGGCTCTTACGGATACCCGTTACGCATCTTACGCGTTCGGCTCGGTTTATGTAACAAGTTTACCTAAATTAGCCGAAACGGGTCAAACCTTATCGGTTTAATCTCAAAATCCAGAATGTGAATAATGAACCCATATTAAACAAGTCTTCAAACTTGTCGGGTCTGAATCACATTCTATCCGGTCTTCGCTTAATCGTGCGTACGAACCGTATATTCGAAACTAGCCGGTCTAAGCTTAAGCATAATTAAAGACCCGCTAGGATTCTAATAGGTTATATTTAACCTTCGTTCCAGATTAGGAGAAACAGTAAAAGCTACTTGCTATTTGACTATTGTGACTATACTTTGCATCAGGTAAATACTTTTAACTTATTTTCCCTATACGGGCTTGGGTTACGGTACATAGCGTACCGCTTGATCGAGCATCAAATCTTCCACGCTTAGTGGTTAATTGAATAATTTGATCGGTTCGTTTTAAACAGATGTGTTTACTTTACAGCCTTTGGGGGGTTAATGACCATGTCCCGGATATCCTCGGCATTATCTTACGAGATAGCCACGACCTGAGCACGGGGTGTAGGCGTACTCCCGTGTATAACTCACATAAGTGGTGTGTCTATTGATCTTTAACCCGGAATACGTTCCGGGCTACTGAACGCATAAGTAACATGTAAATCGTTCACAAGATTATAATATTAAATAATTCTCCCAAGTTAAACAAAAATGTTTATGCCATGTGCATCCAAACCAATTTTCAATCATTTTATAAAATGAGTCAGTTGAATGTATTTACCAGTGTAAACTGACGTATTTTCCCAAAAAGATTAAATGCAGGTACTAGGCGAAATAGGCTGGGATTCTCCTAAGCATCATTAGAAGTCTCGCAAACTTAGAGATGCCGAAGTCTGTTGAACCATAAACAATGTTTTGTTAATTCGATCCTACTGTGGATAAACACCGGATAATTTGTGACTTTGTTACAATAAATAAATTCGGTTGTATCTTATTTTAAATTGCTTCCGCTGTGCATTATTATATTGTGTTGTTTGACTATTACGTTGCCAACCACGTCACGATACTCCCCCACCGGGCCCACCGGTGACACGTGGAAATCGGGGTGTGACACTCGCCCTGTACCCGATAGATCTACCCCCTTTGTTCCGTGGTCTTAAACAAGATTAATGGTGCTTTAAGTATCAGCCTATTCGCACGTGATCTACTAATTCATTCTGTAGCTTAACCATACCAAGTAACATGTATTTCCCCCCGAGAGTTGTAAAACCGAAACGTTAAAAAGAAAAGGGGGACATGAACTCTGGGTTGTCTCGTTTTACGTACGCAGACCCACCCAGTCCCGTTATTATAACTAGGACATTCCCGTCTCTAGTCATGAAAATCATGCACGTTTCGTAAATACGCGTGTGTTTTGTAAAACCAGTATGTTTAGTCTAAATCGTTCGTAAACCATTTAAATTCCTTGAAATCCATTCGCAACATGGTTTAGAAATATGAGTTTTCGTTCATCGAAAAGTTGTTTATTTTGCAAAACTTGCATGTCTTTCCACCCCCGAAAACATTTATAAAAATGTAAAACTAGAAAAAGTGGGGGTTATGAACTCACCTGGATGTTCCTGTGCAAAGCTAGCCTAGCGTGATACCGAAGTGTTGTTCCAAGGACGTGATTTGGCTAGCGTGCATCTATAGTATTCCTAACAGGGAATAATTTATCAGTTTCTAATTTAAACGTAGTTAAACTACGTGTCCGAGCTCTACCGGGTCGTTAACAAAACGACTCTACGAAGGAAGGTGTGAATATTTTGGTTTAGAATAACCAAAACCTTGGTTATCTGATCCCGTTTATAATCGGGATAAAACTAAGTCACGAAATCGACTTAGTTTTCGAGCGTTATAAGATATATATTTATATACATATATAAGTATACTTACGAAGTCGTGCTAGTCGTCGCGAGTAAAAGGTGTAGATGAAATAGTAATACAACTCGTCGTAGTTTTCGTAAGGTGTAAGTATATATAATAAATATACTTGTCATCAAACTAACTCGGTTAGTAAGATGTTATAATTGTGCGGTACGTGTCGTGTTCGGTTAGACGTTCGAGATAAATATACATAATTATATTTATTTTCATAAATTCTTCGAATTTACGACGATTGAAATAAATATACTAATTATATGTATTTTATAAAAATACATGAATCAACGATGTTTGAAATAAATATAAACGTTATATTTGTTTGTAAAATCACACATATTGGCGTCGTTTTAATGAAGTATAACTAACTATAGTTATGTTGTAGAAGTTTCCGAGTTTTGGGCGTTTGGAATAAATATAAAGAATTATATTTATTTAAATAAAGTATCGGGTTTTTCGTTAACTAGTAAGCGTCGCCAAATAAGTAATACACTCTATATTTTATCTTATAAGAAAACTCGGATTTTTGATAAGTGTCGTTTTTTGGAATGAAATACGTTTCGTGTTTCGGGTTTTTAACGAAAATCGGACAGAGTTTCCTCTGTTTTAGGATAACCTCGACATCCAAAGTGTCGATATTTTAATCAAATCGCAACAATTTTTAATCAATTCAAGCAATATATAATAAATTATTATATATATCAATTTACATAGCATGAATGCGTCAGGATACTTTTCGGATTTTCCCTTTTACCACGTTAGTTTTTGCTTTTTTCTTTTGGACACTTCCTAACAACTCAAGTCCCCCACACACATCCACACCTCAGTAACAAAGAGAGCGTTGGCAGGCAGAGAGAGAGAGAGAGCCGATGAGAGAATGAAGGGCATCCGGAGAATATCCGGTGAGTACTCCGGCGCGTGAGTGGTACCAATCTAAGACTTAGATCATGGCAGTGATCTCGATTGTCCGATCGTGCATCGGTGATGGTTATGGCAGGACGATAGACGGCGGCGAGCTTATTGGCCGGAAAAGGGAACGACGGTGACAGAGCCTCACTTCTCTTGCTCTCTCTGGATAACAAAAACGGGTTCTAATAAGGTAAGATCAAACTGTTTTCGGTTTCATCTTATAGTGATACCTTCCGTAGTCGATCTCTAACTTCCAAATGCCAGCGGTTTGTCAAGTGTTTACTGTTGTATAGGGGCAACAATGACCGGCAGCAGCGGAACAGTGAAATTTTGAACAAGATTACTTTCACCTAGGTTAGTGACTGTTCACTTTTTATGGTATTGGTGGCTGTGAGAATTTAATTCCTCTTTTCCTGCACATATATGTATGAACCCTAATTTCCAACCATAATTTTTGTTGTTTTATTCACAAAATTGAATGTATTGTGTTAATAATGGTATGGTATATGCCGTATTTTGATGATTTTTTAACTTCTATGTAAAATCTTTATTTATGTTTCTAGATTTATATGGAATATGGTTGACTTGATTCTTCACAAGAGTAGCATCATCTGCCATGCTTAATGTTAAAATTCAACACAGCAGGATCCAATTGCTTTATAGGATATATACTTTGTTCGAGGGTACTGTGTACAGTTCTTTTAACAACTGACAAGGCTTAGACCGTGGGGTATGTGGGGCGGGGGTTGGGGGCATTAGTTGACACGTGGACTTCGAGCCCCCCTCCCCCCCACCACCGGTGAGTGACGTGTCCGTTGGGTATGGCGGGGCGTCGCTAGCCTGCGTGGCTTGGCAGTTTATTAAAAAAAAATACAAAAAATACACCGGTGAGTGACGTGTCCGTGGGGTATGTTGGCACGCGTTTAAGTTGTGCCGGTCGTTTCCCACGTTATGCCGGTAGCTAGCAAAAGCTTCCGGCCAGTAACGCGTTTCACCGGGTTGTCGGCCCTTTATTGCGTCAACGACGCTCGTGACAAGAGCTAGCTCTTTTTCGTGTGTCCAAGAGGCCATCGATCAAGTGTGTTTGGGTTGGGGTAGCGGGTTCGATCAAGTGTGTTTGGGTTGGGCTAGCGGACAGCCGGTGGGGTTGGGTTTAATATATATAGCGATGTTGGGTGGGTGAACCGCTTGGCTTGACCAAACGGTTATAATTTGAAATTTAAACGCCCACCGCTATGACCTAGCCAACAAGCGAATAGGAGCCGGCCACATAGGATCGCTAGCCCGCCCCACGCCCGGTTTTAAACTCCCGTCCCTTGGGCCACGCCCAAACCCAAGCCCACCCGGGGTGGTGGCTTGGGCGTTTTCAGCCAATCCACGCCCCAACCCCCGCCCCATACCCCACAGTCTTAGGCCAACAACAAGATAATGAGGTGTTCATTTATTTCAAGGTTTTTGGTTGTAATGTAGTAATATATTGTTTGTAGACATATCTAACATGTTGATTCTTTTATTACAAAATAAATATAGACTTGGTAGTCATATCTAACATGTTGATTCTTTTGTTAGAAAATAAAAAATTTGAACAAGGGGGTCCAATTTGGCTTACAGATTTTTCATTCCGTTTGCTATGTTGCAGACAAAGGTTTGAAAATGTTGGAAGGAAGGATAAAGGCAAATCACCAAATAAATTAAAAGCTTTGCACTACTGACAAGGTATATACAACTTCACAAATTAATTTTCAAGTATATATTATATATTATAATCCTCATTGCTGGAACTATTTATATCTGATTTTTTTTAGAGAAAATTGCTGGAAGCTTAAAGCTGGTAAGGTTGAATTGACTAGCGCTCATTGGATTGAAGAAACAAGAAAAATCACAAAGTCCAATAGAAGATGGACATGTTAGTATTTATTGTCACTTTGTTTTTTTTATTCTAATGCAACTAAGCTATATCATTTGAATCTAAGTGAATGGAATAGATTGTTACATTTAATGCTTAAGGGTTTGTTCATCCTTTTCATCTACACTTCTTTTTAGATTTTGTATATAGTCGATTGCTTATCTATATTAGTTTGCTTATCTATATTAGTTTCTGTACAAAAGGTGGTGTTGGAGTCGCATGTTTTTCAGTTTGAATGATGTGTGGTGATGACATCATTTTTATGCGTGTATTGCTCCCCAAGTGTGCCTTTAAAACTAAGACCCATGAGTTGAGAAAAACGTAGGACGAAACCATTCAACCTTGATCGTACTAGGCGGAATGTTACAAACAGGCTTCGACTTTATATGAAACTTTTCATTTGTAAGACCCGAGCCGCAACGCGGCGAGGATAAAATCTAGTTTCCATCAAATACGCCAAAATAAAACGTAAATAATCACTAAAGGTGTCGGTTCGAGCTCGGTTCGCGTAAAGTGTAATATGTATAAACAACGAAATTAAAGTTCACGTCGTTTAAACTTTACCGCGTCTTGCGTTGACCGTGCCGCCCGCGTTGACCATCTTGACCTGTTGACTGTTGTTACTCGAGTTCGACCAGCTTGACTCGGTTGACTGAGTCGTTGACTTGTTTTGACCGCTGACTTTTGTTGACCAATCTTGACCCGCTGTTGACCCGAGTTGACTCGGGTGTTGACCGAGTCGACTCGAACACGAAGCGAAACCCGAATCTGAATCTGAAACAATACTCGAACCAAATCAGAACCACAATGAACTGAAGTTGGAATAATAAGGACCCGAGTAACAAAATAAGCTTCACCACCACCGACGCCATCGCTGGTGTGGCTCCGGCGGCGAGAGCCGCCGTCGGCCGACACCACCAATTCATCATCATCAACACCATCATGTCCTTCTTCGATTGTCACCGGAAAGCTCCACCCCTCCTGAAATATCACATTGGCCGGCGAAAGAAAGAACAAAAAGGAAAAGAAACTGAGATGTAAATAAAAATGAACTGAAAAGGGCTCACCGGAGCTTCAGTCGGGTGGAGACGGCTGCTGGGAAACCCACCGGAGCCGCACCTCCATCATAGCATCACCATCATCATCAGCGGCTACCCCATCATCATCGTTTATCATCTTCACCGTCGATAACTACCACGGCTACCGTCAACCTTCAATCGATCCCCGGAGAAACACCACCATCATCTGTTAAACGACACCAGCCCCACCGCAGCCGTTGATCTCTGCGGCGTTTCACGACTTCGGTGCGACAGCTACGTCGGCCGGCACCAGGATCCCACGAGCTCTCTTTCTTTCTCTGATCTGTACAGTGGGGGGTGTCATCGGAAAGAAGAAGGGGGGTTGGGGTGTTGTGTGCGACCGGAGAAGAAGCCGGAGTAGCTCCGGTTGCCGGTTCATCGAGAGGGAGCAGTGAGTGAGAGGTGTCAGGTGGATTGTTGTTTGATCTAGGGTTTTCTCCATGAACAAATGCAGAGAACAAGGGTGATGGCTGAATTAGGGCATGTTTGGCTAAGCTTATTACAGTTAAAAAGGACTTTTAGAAAAGAACTTCTGGGAAAAAGAATTTTTGAAAAGGAGTTTTAAAAAAAGTGTTTGGATTAGCTTATTGATGTAAAATGACTAAAATGGGCATTCTTTTAGATATAAGGGGGTAAAGAAGGGGTATATTGGTAATTTGTAGTTTGAAAAGTTAAAAGCTGACCAAGAAGTCACAATATTGTGACTTCTTGAAACCTCCTTTTTTTTTCTTTGCAAAAAGTCATTTCTAAAAGGACTTTTGGATTAGCCAAACACAAAAACAACTTATTAGCTTTTTAATAAGTCAATAAGCCAATAAGTTGTTTTGAAAAGGTTAGCCAAACATGCCCTTAGTGTTAGGGTTTTCCATTGTGAAATGAGATAAAGCATGGTTTATATACATAGGTTTTAAATGTGGGTTGGGCCCAAGGCCCGTTAGCGTGTTTTGAGCGGCCCACTAAAAATTTCGAAGCCCGTTTCTCGAACCCGAACTTGGAAACGTCGTAAAGTATAATGTTAAGTCGAAGAATACTAGAAATTTCGTCGGAATTCAATATTCGACGCGTATTTTGCCGGTTAAGTTAAAACGCGTAAAAAATTGTTTCGTTCGTCGTTTCTTGTTCGTTTTTTTTATCCGTTTCTAACGGCGGATATTAAAACTTGAAAACGACGTTAAATATACCATAATATATTAATATTGGGACGTAACTCGAGTCTGGTGCTTCTATCTTAGGGATGGCAATCAAACCCGAATCCGATGGGTAAACCCGAAACCCGACACATTTGGGACGGGTTTGGGGTCGGTTAATCGGGTTTGGGACGGGTTTGGGAATAGTTTTTATTTTTTTCGTGGATTTGGGACGGGTTTGGGATTTAGTGATATACCCGTTTACCCGACCCAATTACCCGATAAAGTGTACCCGTGTACCCGATTGTATACCCGATATAATTTCTTTTATATTATTAATATGTATATATATGATACATCCATTTTTTACACATATAGGTATTCTATTCCGTATACATTGTAGTTATTTGATATATATTTCTATAATAACAATACAAAACGTAACCGGTTAGTAGATACCCGATAGATACCTAATGATTTTTGAGATGGGTATACCTAACGAGTAATCATTTTAAATTAACGGGTTTACCCGAAACCCGCGGGTATACCCGATGGGTATTTACCCGCTAGAAACCCGACGGGTTTTGGGACGGGTTTGGGACAAGCTTATCTAATCGGGTTTGGGTTTGGGATTACCTAAACCCGTCCCAAACCCGACCCATTGCCATCCCTATTCTATCTCGTCGTTGATTGTCGGCGCGTTACTGTTTCCGCGTTTTTCATTCATGTTTGCGCTTTGTGTCGTTCGAAAGGATAATATTTCGCAAAACCACATTCATAACTATAAGTTATACGTATAAATTTCGTATTTTTCGGCGTTGTCAGTAGTTTGTACGGTGTCAGTTCGTTATCGTTTATCATTTCGCAGATTTCTCCAGAAATCACCATACGCGTTCTGTAACGTCTGATAAGCGTTCCTAGGCATTCCAATAGCTCAATTAAGCTAATTCGTGTCTTAAACACTATTTGTTATCGCCAAACGTTTTTTAATCGCGTAATTAGAATACCGTTAATTAACGGTTGTCAAACGTATGCCGCCAGTTATGCACCAAGCTACGCTCCAACAGACATTGACCAAGCTCTCCATGCCATGTCACTCAACTCGGCCGATCCATTATGGACTATGGACACTGGTGCTTCAGGTCACATGACTCCTAACTCTACTGTTTCGTCTAATTTTAATACTGGCAGTACTAAAAATATAATTGTGGGCAACGGTAACACCATTCCCGTTTATGGACAAGGCAACCTTACCCTACAACCTCCCTTTCCTCCTTTTAAACTAAACCAATTCCTATATGCCCCCTCTTTGATTAAAAATTTGTTGTCTGTTCGTCGTTTCACCATTGACAATAAACTATCTATTGAATTTGATCCGTATGGTTTTTTGGTGAAGGATCTCAAGACCAAGACCCCTATCCTACGATGCAATAGCTCCGGGGATCTTTACACATTCGATCCGACACAAGTTCTCAAGATCACCTCACCTATCGCACTCACCGCTACCACTCAAGACACATGGCACCAACGTCTTGGCCACCCGGGATTTAATTTATTGCATTCTCTTAAAAATTCTGAATTCATTAAGTGTGGAACATTGAAAAGTAAGGTTTGCCAATCTTGTGTTTTTGGGAAACATATCAGACTTCCTTTTGTTGATTCTATGAATTTTACTTCCTTGCCATTTGATATCATACATTGTGATCTTTGGACCTCCCCTGTTTTAAGCATGGGCGGTCATCGTTATTATATCTTATTTCTTGATGATTGTAGTAATTTTCTGTGGACGTATCCGTTAAGTAACAAATCTGATGTTTTCTCTACCTTCACTACTTTCTATAACCTTATTAAAACTCAATTTGAACGTCACATTAAACAAAATGGCATGCAATTTAGATTTTTGTGCCCACACACATCTTCTCAAAACGGCAAGGCCGAACGTAAAATCTGAACTATCAATAATATTATTCGGACACTTCTTGCCCATTCGTCATTACCCAACAGTTATTGGCATCATGCCCTCGAAGTGGCCACATACCTTCTCAATATCTTACCTAGTAAACTTCTAAACAACCACTCTCCCACCCAACGATTATACCAACGTACTCCATCTTACACACATCTTCGTGTTTTTGGATGCCTTTGCTATCCTTTACTACCTTCCACCATAATACATCAACTCGCTTATCGTTCCATGCCATGTGTCTTTCTCGGTTATCCCCCTAACCATAGGGGTTACAAATGTCTCGACTTAGCCACCCACAAAATCATCATCAATCGACATGTCATATTTGATGAAACCGTGTTTCCATTCGCAAATCATCCAACACCATCCCTCTACTCCTACGACTTCCTTACTCAGCCCATAAACAATATACCATGGACCGCTATGCCCTCTCCTTCACCCGGCGGCCCAGCCCACTCCCCTATAAACCCACATCGGACAACACCTCCTTCTCCTACTCAACAGCCTACACAACCTGTGTCACACCCCTATTTTCCACGTATTACCGGTGGGCCCGGTGGGGAGTATCGTGACGTTGTTGATATCATCATAGTCAAACAACACAATTTAAATGCACAGCGGAAGTATTGAAATATAAAATATTATTACAAACACAAATGTCTGATAATATAAAAGTATTCTGTACAGGCTAGCTTGTAATAATCCACAGGCGGATCAAACAACAAAAGAAGTTATCAGACTAATGGCTTATGTGAAGGAGTTGCAAAGTCCTCAACTAACATGTCCTGAGCAGCTTCCAGCCTATTACGTACTTGTACCTGTCACTTAGACTTTGGAAAATACGTCAGTTTTCACTGGTAAATACACTCAACTGACTCATTTGAAAAGAGTTTAAGAAAATTGGTTTAGGTGCACAAGGCACAAAAATATTTTGACACTTTGATTAAAATGCTCAAGGCAAAATTAATCTTTTATACTTGGGACAAACTATATCTCATGTTATCAGTTTTACATAACTTGCTCTACATACGAGGCCCGGTTCTATGCCGGTTCAAGATTAACCGACACACCACTATTCCCTTATTGGGAATCCATTAATGGGTATAATTAATTAATAAGCATATTGCATCTGTCAGGTGTATGCCTACACCCCGTGCTTTGGTCGTGGCCATTGCAATTAATGAGTCAAGGATATCCAGGACACGGTCGCATTAACCCCCAATGTTTCAGTCAAGCAATACGAATTAAAACAGGTTATTTGGATTTCCCGACTCATTGGTCTTCGAATCCCATACCTGACCATGCGGTATTTATATTACCGTATCCCAAGCCCGTAATAGGGAAAATAAGTTAAGAGTATTTACCTGAGCTAGCTCCTGTCTTAAATAGCAAGAATTTTAATAACTCAGCCGTATTCACTTAAGTAAGCGTAGGTACAATTTACCGGAAGGCTCTAGTCTGGAATGATGGTATAAATAACCAATTAGAATGCTAACGGGTCTTTAATTAAGCCTAAGCTTAGACCGGTTAGTCTTAAAGAAAGATACGGTTCAAACGCATGATAAGGCGAAGACCGGTTGAGAACGTGGTTTTGACCCGACAAGCTTGCATGCTTGTTTAATATGGGTAACTTATACACATTCTGGATTTTGAGACAAAAGTGATATGGTTTGACCCGTTTCGGCTAATATATGCGAACTAGTCACATAAGCCGATCCAAACGCGACAAGTGCGTAACGAGTAACCAAATAAGTCATATACCGGTTTCCTAAGTTAATATGCCTTTAATATGTTGTGATATCAGTAGGATATCTTCCATTATGCCCAAAACGAGTTTAATCTCAAAATAAGCCCCGTAGGGGTATTTTGGTCATTTTAAAGATTATAAAAGAGTTTATTTATAAATCTGAGTTACAGGTCTGATTTGTCTAGTAAATATACTTAATTTACTAAGTTATATCAGTAGGGTATGGCCTATATGTGAAATTTACCATTTAAAACCAAATTATACACCTTAGGGGTATTTTGGTAATTTCACTTAGGCTTAAAAGGTCAAAACCGGAAACCTGAGTTTAAAAACTTTTACTTACTGTTAACATATAAAAATATACTAAAAATATCAGTAGGTATCAACCTTATATGTTTAATATGGTTTTAGTATATACTATGCGTTAAAAATGCTTGAAAAGGCGATTTGGAGCCATTTCCGGGTTTTCAAAGGGAAGCTGATATTTTTATAATTCCAGAAGGCTCAAAATATTTTATTTATCATATTAGATCAGTAGAAAAAGGTTTGGGGTCTAAAGGATTTGTAAAACTCATTTTATAGCCTAAAAGGGCAAAACCGGCATTAACCGAATCAAACTTAGAGACCTATGTTATACTCAGCCAAAAATTAAATAAAAATCTTCAAAAATCCCAAAATATTATATTACATCAGTGGGTAAAAAGTTTGGTATCAAAAAGTGGGTTTAAATGGGCTATATGCTAATTACGCCGATTAATTAACATAAAGCTTTCAATTTACGTTAATGAGCATAACTCTTAATCTAGACCTCAAACTGATGCCAAATTTTAGGTGCAAGTTTATAAATCAGTAACTAAGGTTTCTACTCTTTTACATTTTCAGAAATCACGTTTTATAGTCAAAAGGGCATAACGGTTAACATTTAGTCATTTAACGGAAACATGCATGAACTAGGATTTCTATGGAACCAAGTTGTATAACCTCGGAGGGTTATACTAACTTATAATATGGTCCTAATGGAATCCTAAGGCATATCTAAACTAAGCTAAATCGGGTCAGAACTGAAAGTCAAAGCAAAAGTCAACTTTTGCGACTTTCGGTTCCGAACCGAGCCTATACTTAGAATTGTCGGGTTGAACAAGCTTAGACATGTTCAATTAATAATTACCAAGTTATTAATATGAGAAAACTGATTTTATGGCTTCTATATTAATAGTTATGTATTTATTTAAAACTAACCCGTTTGACTTTCATTTGACCCGACAATTTAACTAAGTAATCGTGGTAATTAGGAGGCGCCCTTTTGAGGGTTAATTACCTACCTAATTACGGTCACGTAGCCATGTTCGTTACGAACCATGGCTTAGCCGTTTAAAAGTCAAAGCGTTTATCGAAACGCTTGACTTTTCGGCTTTAACCGCTAAATAATTAAACTAAACACGAAAGGGGACTTACAAAGGTCCAATGGACCGAAGGAGGTTCTCAAAAAGGGTTCAAGATCCTCACAACTTCAGAGAATAGATCAGATTAGAAGGAGAGGTGCAAATGAGCCAAAAATCAAGTGGGTTTATATAGGAAAACAAGGACCGTTAGGATCGTTTCTTGATAAACGTGATCGAATCTGGACCGTACACATTTACCCATGGTTTTAGCAATCTATGGGCTGCCCAAGGACTGAAGAAAACCATTTTCAATTGATTAAAACAGCTGTAACAGCTGGTAACAGCTGGAAATCAAGTTTCAGAAATGGCAGTTTTGGTCCCTGCATGCTTCTAGCCCCTTTCTGATGCGTTTGAGGCCCGTTAAACCATTTTTAAGCCTCTACAATGATGCCTAAACATGAGGGACATGAAACATGCTCAAAAACATGTCAGATGTCGGTCCGTTTGGCCGTACGGTCACGTTGTTCGTCTAATTACGACGAAACACGAACGGACGCGAAAAACGGTCCAAATTACGCGACGAATGAAATTTTATCAAGGCGATCACTAAAATAAAATATTTTAGTGCTTACATAAATTTTTGGGTGACCGAAGATATACAGAATGTGAGATATGCGCGAAAATGCAAACTTGTGCACTTTTTGACACTTTTAGTCCCTGCATGACATAAAAGTTTATTTTTGCGCACCGAACACCTTTAAGCCCATATCTAAGCTATAAAAAGGATATTTAGGTCATGTTTAACTTAGGGTCATCTTCCGGAAGGTCCGTTACCCTACGAATCGACATACTTTTGCAGTTTGACGCAAATAGTCCTTAAATTGCGCAAAGTAGCGCGAAATGCCGTTTAATGTTATACAAGCCTTCCATGGCCCATATTTATCCTTCCCAAGAATATAATTAAATATTAATATGCTCTCGTTCGCTTAGATGGTCACCGAAAGGCATAGATTCAAAAGTTGACGCTTTAGGTCCCTCTATTGCGCAAACTTGCGCATTTCATCATTTAATAGTATTGAAGCCTCATCTAATCCATATTAGACATTCTTGAAAGTATTATTAAATATCACGATGCTTCGGATTCGCTAAAAGGTCACTCAGAGGTAAGAATTAACATGTTGACGCTTTTAACCCTTTATTGCGCAAACTTTCAATTAATTACGCAAACGACTACACTTATTCATCAAGTGGCACATTTGTGAATATAAACATCGTGAGAGGTTATTTGGAAACTTATTTTAGGTATGCTAACACTTCCAGTCCTTTTATTATCAAAGTTTTCGATTTTTCGAAAAATTAGTCCCTTAAATTCAACATTGGACTTTATTTGGGTTTATTACACGTGTCAATACATCATTGGACGTGATTTTACGAGGTGTTACATCCTCACCCCCTTAAAAGAAATCTCGACCTCGAGATTTGCTAAAATGTTGGAAGTACTTTTTGTCACATGACGGACTTAACTTCTATAGCGTATCTGGAGTCTCCCCAAGCCCCCAAAGTGACCTTTTTAATTGGTACATGTATCCTTTTGGAGCTTCTTAACCTATCGATCCTTAATCGATATAGGTTGCTCATCATATCATAAATCTGCATATCAATATGTGATAATGCTTCTTGACTTACTGGTGAAACACATCCTCAATTCATTAGTGTACAATGCATTGTATGCTCCGCCAAGCTCCTTAAATAGGTTCTAGCTTATAAGCTACTTGATCTTGATACATTCGATTTCCTTCGAATGATTCTATATATTTAGAGCTTTACTAGCCTGATAATTTTAACAAATTTGGTACACCCTTCCTGGGTGATACCTTTTGTTGAACCTTATTCGTTAACAAGAATGTAGGAGGGTTGCTACTTTCATTAATTCTTGATTTTCTGCCGAATACTGGCAACTTACAGAAAATTAGGGATTCGTATGATCTTATTCGTTGTTTCCAATGCAACTTTCAGATCCTGATAAGTGGACTTCCCAAAGTCTCGTTCATCCAACGGATGTTTTAATATTTCATTTATACAAGGTCTCCAAAGGAGCCACCTTGATACTTATATAGCAACTATTATGGAAAAACTTATCTTAAGGTGAGATGGTTATTCCAACCACTGCTTGACTAATCTCAAAGAATAGTTATTCCTTACAGCTAGTCGAATAAATCGACGATCCTGGGCAGCAATTGGCGATTCCTAGTTATTGCCTAAATAGGGTTGCGGTAATCAATGCATAAGTAAGATGGACCGTCTTTCTTATTTACTAAAAATCGGAGTTCTTAGAACTTTGAATTTTGGCTTTATGAAACCTTCTCTAAAACTTATTGATTTGGCTCTTAGTTCTTCCTATTTCGTTGGTACTAACAGATATAAGATTCTTACAATAACTGCAGCCCTAAGCGGGATGTTTGTCCTAACATCCTCTTGCCTCTCAGAAGGTAAACAGGGTAATTCTTATAAAGAAGCTAATTATGACACATAGAGATGTCAGAGATTTCCGCATTCTCAGGCTTTGGCTCATCTATCGCTGTCGGTGTCAGATAAATGACACATTCCCTTTACCATTGCAAAGATGCCCTAAGTAGAGATACTTATAAGGACATTTTTATATTGGATATCTTCTTTGAATACTACTAGTCGACTCTAGTACAATATGACCATTGGGATATCTCAGGGGTTCCATGCATTAAACCTCCATACTGATCAGGCATGGAAGCAATCTATGGGACACACTAGGATACGCCAATTCTCATATGGCACTTTTATCAAACATAGTTTGGCATTCGCAGGCGATAGAAAACAATGAGAAAATAATAAAATAAAATAATATATATTGTCGTACTCTTTCTGAGGAAGAGTATTCCAGATTCTTATGAAAGGATTATCTTCGAGGATGGGAGAGATGGTCATTATGGATTCCAATGATAAGTTATACCTCACATTTAATATATGGAGTTCTTATGAATGTAATCAAGAGTTTGCTAAGCTTATGGTTTGCTAAAGGTTTATTATCCCTTGCATCAATGTAAAAATACTTAGCAGACACTATCAATGCTAAATGGTAAGGGACGTACCTAATGCTATTATCGATGTGCACTGTCTCTGGTATTCAACCGGTAGTCCAGGCGATTCCTTTCTTATCCTTCCCAGACTTAGCTGCTCCTTTCTTGGCAGCCTTAGGGCAATTAGTACTGATGTGCCCCTTTTCGCCACAGCTGAAACAGTTTGCATACTTCATGTCCCTACATTCGTGGGACTGGTGGCCAGCTCTTTTACAGATGCCACATTGCTTTATATTTTGGTTTAATCGACACTGCCCCCAATGTCTTCTTTTGCAGGTTTTGCATGTAGGCTTTTTGTTGGAATCCTGTTGGTTATTGTTGAGTTTGGATTTGCTCTTCTTAGGATTCTGAGAGTCATCCTCCGCCCTTTGTCTTTTCTCATTAGTTTCATTCTCGATCGACTTTTGTCTCACTATATCTAGAGTGAGAGACAAGGATAGATCTACAGCTGATCTATAGTTGATTGGCCTTGAAGCTTTAACATTCCCTTTTATTTCTGGTGCCAAACCACCGATGAAACGCGCAATGCGTTTTGGTTCCGGGGTAATTAAATAGGGTACCAGTCTAGATAGGGAGTTGAAGTCGGTAACATATTGCTGACAATTTAGGTTTTTCATTGTGAGAGTCAGAAAATCTGTCTCCACCTTTTCCACTTCGTGTTGTGGACAGTAGTTCTCTTTGATAAGATCCACAAACTTGGACCATCCCATACTGTA
Organism: Helianthus tuberosus; assembly: GCA_030545235.1. Classification (NCBI taxonomy): domain Eukaryota; kingdom Viridiplantae; phylum Streptophyta; class Magnoliopsida; order Asterales; family Asteraceae; genus Helianthus; species Helianthus tuberosus. Next base: position 212,475,260 of record CM060423.1, read on the forward strand.
TAGGGAAATTTTCCCCGTGGACTGCATCATGGCCCTCCACCATACAAGAGCCTCTCCCTTGAAAGATTGTGAAACAAATTTTACTACGTCCTTATCAGCACAATCGCTGATGTCCACAACAGTTTCCATTTCCTCAAGCCATTCCATAGCATCAATTGCTCCTTTTTCGCCATTGAAATCTCTGGGTTTGCATGAGACGAAATATTTGTAGGTGCACCCGCCTTCAGTTGAACGGGGCTTATCATAGAGTACTAACTCCTGAGGTTCGCTCTTTTCATCTGAAGAGTGAACGGAGCTCTCCTTACGAGCTGATGTATGTGTTTCCGTATGGATCTTTGAGTGAGTGACACTCGGTTCCTTTTTGTTCTCAAGGACCTTATCCACAACTTCACTAATTGCTGCGCTAATCAAGGCCTGAAGAGTAGTGCCATTAACATTTATATTTATATTTGCATCCTTGTTTTTAGCCGCCGTATTGCTGTGTGCTTCGTCGGAAACCTCCATTCTGGAGCTTTGGTACTAAACACCAAAAATAACATATGCTTAGATGCAAGTTATTATGGAATCATCGTAATGGATGATTTATAAAGTCATGGTATTACTAAACCATAATGGCTGTTAGGTTTATAACTTCCTTATAGTATGCTACTAGAAAGTATGTCAATTATATTTAGCCTAGGTCAAAAAGGACCATCAATTGTGTTTATGGTTTGGACCGAGTCCATTACCTTTTGACTGGGGATCACAATGTCACAACTGTCCTTGTCATAACGACAATCTTTATATAGTTGGAAGGCTTGTCATGAAGGACATTAATAATCATAGGCCCGAAGGCCTTGTCACAAAGGACATACAAAATATGGCACTTAAGGCATTAATATATAAGCCGCAATCTTATTGGATCAGAGATCTTAAGGTTCGAACATAGTTCTTCACCTTTGGACAGAGAGTCAAAGACTACAGCCGTCATCTTTTTGGAAGATAATTTATTTTGCCACAAAGGCTAGTCAATGTACATCATTCTGACTAACTGGATGATTGTGAGCCCCAGAGGAGTCAGCCGTGGTGAAGCTTTGAAGGCTAACTAACCAAGTAGTAATAATTTGTTTAATTATATAGCGAATTGTCGAACTTGACGATTAAATAGCCATGGTGTAACTCAACCATATGGACCAATAGATAGTATTAAATTTATTTGATTATGCTTGGCCTAGGTTTTTAGATAAACCATCTTTGGCGTTTAAACGGAATATAATCCTTCATATTTATTAGACATGGGACATACGTCACGACTGTCAATGTCGTACCGACATTTTATATAGTATAAGGGCTTGTCCAAAGGACTTTTTGATGGCACAGAGGCCTTGTCACTAGGGAAATTTTAAAACATAATAAATGATTCCTTTGGATCAGAAAATTCCATAATTCATTGTCTTGACAAGAAGTTATGAAATAAAACTATCGTTTTCATGTATGCATCTTTGCCCTTAGGTATACATCCCAGGTGGATGTTTAGATGTGTACATCATGTTCGACGTTTATTAGCCATGATTCTTATTGATTATATAGGCTAAATAAGGGGTTTGGAAGTTCCTAATATAGAGATGACAAGCGTGATTTTATCGCATCACTGTTGTCGGGAGTGTTAACACGTTTTCAAGTGTTAATCAGGATCTGAATCTCTTCTAAACAGGTTTTACCATCTTAGCTAGGTCTTCAATGACATTCAAGCTAGGTCAAACATTTTAAGATTCTCTTTTAATACATATACTTAACAGAAAAGGAATAATATTTATTTTATTCAGGATTTTTATCATAAATCCTAATTTATAAGTTAGTAATAGCACAAATGGCCTAGTCGAGTAGACAAGTTTACTTTATAAGTCATGATTTCTGAGAATCGAGGCATTATAATTTATCCTAGTTATAAAACATTACGGATATTAAGGTGGCACAAAGGCCTAGTCACAAGGACATTTATAAATTATAAGCTAGGATTTCAGAGAAACAAAGCCTTGAGGTTTGAACCTAGTTCATTACCTTTTTCTGACAGGGAGTCATAGCTACCACTGTATTTTGGCTCATGTAGAAATGAGCAAGGCCCGTAGGCACTATATTACCACGTATGGTTAAAATATGATCATCTTAATTGTTGATGTAAACCCAGGATTCAGAGATCATTAAACTGGGTTAGGAATCTTTTGAAGAATCCTTAATAACGTGTGTGATTTCCAACGAATCACATCTGCCGGGAGTGTTAACATGTTTTCAGATGTTAACTGGGATACGAATCTTTTAAACAGGTCTTATCATCTTGGCCAGGTCTTTATAATGACACTCAGGCTAGGTTTCACTCTTAAGATTCTTTTAATATTTATCGCAGAAAAATTTCTAAATTGAATTGTTAATAGGGATCTGAATCTAAATTGAGGAACTGCCATCTTGGCCGGTCTTAATATGACCCGAAGCTAGGTCTTGTCCTTTTAGATTTTGCCATTTTATTATAATGGTAGATCTTATAAAAAGAATGTTATTTTTCATTTATTTCTTATTTCATGTTTAGAATGAAAGTTTAAACTTAATCATTCCACTATAAAAATAAAGGTATAAAGTTGCCCTAAGCGGGACTTGAAAGGAATAATGTTGTCCTCGAAGGGACTGAAAAGATAAATATGTCCTTATAAGGACTATTGAGGAAACGATCTTCAGCAAAGGAGTTTCTTCTTCATTCAATTCCTGAATGCTTTCTCCTTGGTTGCACGTTTCATCCTGGTCGCGGTACGAAGCTCAGCATTTCAAGGCTCCAGGCGTGGAGAATTCCTATTACGGCTTCTTCGCTTGGTGACGTATCCAATAAAAATTTGGAAGCAAAAATTCTAGATTAGGATTGAGAATATTCCTAAGTTAAGTCTAGACTCAAGGAATGTGCTACTGTGTCATTGAGATTAAACACTGAGGGCTAGTGTTTAATTCACTCAATGTTGGCTCTGATACCAACCTGTCACACCCCTATTTTCCACGTATTACCGGTGGGCCCGGTGGGGAGTATCGTGACGTAGTTGATATCATCATAGTCAAACAACACAATTTAAATGCACAGCGGAAGTATTGAAATATAAAATATTATTACAAACACAAATGTCTGATAATATAAAAGTATTCTGTACAGGCTAGCTTGTAATAATCTACAGGCGGATCAAACAACAAAAGAAGTTATCAGACTAATGGCTTATGTGAAGGAGTTGCAAAGTCCTCAACTAACATGTCCTGAGCAGCTTCCAGCCTATTACGTACTTGTACCTGTCACTTAGACTTTGGAAAATACGTCAGTTTTCACTGGTAAATACACTCAACTGACTCATTTGAAAAGAGTTTAAGAAAATTGGTTTAGGTGCACAAGGCACAAAAATATTTTGACACTTTGATTAAAATGCTCAAGGCAAAATTAATCTTTTATACTTGGGACAAACTATATCTCATGTTATCAGTTTTACATAACTTGCTCTACATACGAGGCCCGGTTCTATGCCGGTTCAAGATTAACCGACACACCACTATTCCCTTATTGGGAATCCCTTATTGGGTATAATTAATTAATAAGTATATTGCATCTGTCAGGTGTATGCCTACACCCCGTGCTTAGGTCGTGGCCATTGCAATTAATGAGTCAAGGATATCCAGGACACGGTCGCATTAACCCCCAATGTTTCAGTCAAGCAATACGAATTAAAACAGGTTATTTGGATTTCCCGACTCATTGGTCTTCGAATCCCATACCTGACCATGCGGTATTTATATTACCGTATCCCAAGCCCGTAATAGGGAAAATAAGTTAAGAGTATTTACCTGAGCTAGCTCCTGTCTTAAATAGCAAGAATTTTAATAACTCAGCCGTATTCACTTAAGTAAGCGTAGGTACAATTTACCGGAAGGCTCTAGTCTGGAATGATGGTATAAATAACCAATTAGAATGCTAACGGGTCTTTAATTAAGCCTAAGCTTAGACCGGTTAGTCTTAAAGAAAGATACGGTTCAAACGCATGATAAGGCGAAGACCGGTTGAGAACGTGGTTTTGACCCGACAAGCTTGCATGCTTGTTTAATATGGGTAACTTATACACATTCTGGATTTTGAGACAAAAGTGATATGGTTTGACCCGTTTCGGCTAATATATGCGAACTAGTCACATAAGCCGATCCAAACGCGACAAGTGCGTAACGAGTAACCAAAAGAGTCATATACCGGTTTCCTAAGTTAATATGCCTTTAATATGTTGTGATATCAGTAGGATATCTTCCATTATGCCCAAAACGAGTTTAATCTCAAAATAAGCCCCGTAGGAGTATTTTGGTCATTTTAAAGATTATAAAAGAGTTTATTTATAAATCTGAGTTACATGTCTGATTTGTCTAGTAAATATACTTAATTTACTAAGTTATATCAGTAGGGTATGGCCTATATGTGAAATTTACCATTTAAAACCAAATTATGCACCTTAGGGGTATTTTGGTAATTTCACTTAGGCTTAAAAGGTCAAAACTGGAAACCTGAGTTTAAAAACTTTTACTTACTGTTAACATATAAAAATATACTAAAAATATCAGTAGCTGTCAACCTTATATGTTCAATATGGTTTTAGTATATACTATGCGTTAAAAATGCTTGAAAAGGCGATTTGGAGCCATTTCCGGGTTTTCAAAGGGAAGCTGATATTTTTATAATTCCAGAAGGCTCAAAATATTTTATTTATCATATTAGATCAGTAGAAAAAGGTTTGGGGTCTAAAGGATTTGTAAAACTCATTTTATAGCCTAAAAGGGCAAAACCGGCATTAACCGAATCAAACTTAGAGACCTATGTTATACTCAGCCAAAAATTAAATAAAAATCTTCAAAAATCCCAAAATATTATATTACATCAGTGGGTAAAAAGTTTGGTATCAAAAAGTGGGTTTAAATGGGCTATATGCTAATTACGCCGATTAATTAACATAAAGCTTTCAATTTACGTTAATGAGCATAACTCTTAATCTAGACCTCAAACTGATGCCAAATTTTAGGTGCAAGTTTATAAATCAGTAACTAAGGTTTCTACTCTTTTACATTTTCAGAAATCACGTTTTATAGTCAAAAGGGCATAACGGTTAACATTTAGGCATTTAACGGAAACATGCATGAACTAGGATTTCTATGGAACCAAGTTGTATAACCTCGGAGGGTTATACTAACTTATAATATGGTCCTAATGGAATCCTAAGGCATATCTAAACTAAGCTAAATCGGGTCAGAACTGAAAGTCAAAGCAAAAGTCAACTTTTGCGACTTTCGGTTCCGAACCGAGCCTATACTTAGAATTGTCGGGTTGAACATGCTTAGACATGTTCAATTAATAATTACCAAGTTATTAATATGAGAAAACTGATTTTATAGCTTCTATATTAATAGTTATGTATTTATTTAAAACTAACCCGTTTGACTTTCATTTGACCCGACAATTTAACTAAGTAATCGTGGTAATTAGGAGGCGCCCTTTTGAGGGTTAATTACCTACCTAATTACGGTCACGTAGCCATGTTCGTTACGAACCATGGCTTAGCCGTTTAAAAGTCAAAGCGTTTATCGAAACGCTTGACTTTTCGGCTTTAACCGCTAAATAATTAAACTAAACACGAAAGGGGACTTACAAAGGTCCAATGGACCGAAGGAGGTTCTCAAAAAGGGTTCAAGATCCTCACAACTTCAGAGAATAGATCAGATTAGAAGGAGAGGTGCAAATGAGCCAAAAATCAAGTGGGTTTATATAGGAAAACAAGGACCGTTAGGATCGTTTCTTGATAAACGTGATCAAATCTGGACCGTATACCTTTACCCATGGTTTTAGCAATCTATGGGCTGCCCAAGGACTGAAGAAACCATTTTCAATTGATTAAAACAGCTGTAACAGCTGGTAACAGCTGGAAATCAAGTTTCAGAAATGGCAGTTTTGGTCCCTGCATGCTTCTAGCCCCTTTCTGATGCGTTTGAGGCCCCTTAAACCATTTTTAAGCCTCTACAATGATGCCTAAACATGAGGGACATGAAACATGCTCAAAAACATGTCAGATGTCGGTCCGTTTGGCCGTACGGTCACGTTGTTCGTCTAATTACGACGAAACACGAACGGACGCGAAAAACGGTCCAAATTACGCGACGAATGAAATTTTATTAAGGCGATCACTAAAATAAAATATTTTAGTGCTTACATAAATTTTTGGGTGACCGAAGATATACAGAATGTGAGATATGCGCGAAAATGCAAACTTGTGCACTTTTTGACACTTTTAGTCCCTGCATGACATAAAAGTTTATTTTTTGCGCACCGAACACCTTTAAGCCCATATCTAAGCTATAAAAAGGATATTTAGGTCATGTTTAACTTAGGGTCATCTTCCGGAAGGTCCGTTACCCTACGAATCGACATACTTTTGCAGTTTGACGCAAATAGTCCTTAAATTGCGCAAAGTAGCGCGAAATGCCGTTTAATGTTATACAAGCCTTCCATGGCCCATATTTATCCTTCCCAAGCATATACTTAAATATTAATACGCTCTCGTTCGCTTAGATGGTCACCGAAAGGCATAGATTCAAAAGTTGACGCTTTAGGTCCCTCTATTGCTCAAACTTGCGCATTTCATCATTTAATAGTATTGAAGCCTCATCTAATCCATATTAGACATTCTTGAAAGTATTATTAAATATCACGATGCTTCGGATTCGCTAAAAGGTCATTCAGAGGTATAATTAAACATATTGACACTTTTAGCCCCTCTAACTTGCAAAGTTGCGCGTAACTTTACTTATAGGCATAAAAACCTTAGATTGCCATTATTTGGCATTCCCGAGAGTATAATTAAATATTATTAAGCTCCCGGTTTGTTAGAAGCTCACTCAGAGGTAAGAATTAACATGTTGACGCTTTTAACCCTTTATTGCGCAAACTTTCAATTAATTACGCAAACGACTACACTTATTCATCAAGTGGCACATTTGTGAATATAAACATCGTGAGAGGTTATTTGGAAACTTATTTTAGGTATGCTAACACTTCCAGTCCTTTTATTATCAAAGTTTTCGATTTTTCGAAAAATTAGTCCCTTAAATTCAACATTGGACTTTATTTGGGTTTATTACACGTGTCAATACATCATTGGACGTGATTTTACGAGGTGTTACAACCTGTTGTCCACTCCTCTCCGATCTTACACACTTACTCACGTCGGCCCAGGCCCAACGTCACCACTAATCAAGCCCAACAACCTAACCCGCCCACCCAACCTCAACCTCTAAACATTTCCTCACCAACACAGACTACCCCATCTCCTAATTCCTCACCCATCCCCACTCCACCTCCCCCTCCTACTCGTACCATTCGTACACGAGCAATGGATGGTATTTCAAAACCTAAAAGAATTCTTAATATTTGTTCATCTACCATTGTTCCTATACCTAAAACCCCAAAGGATGCCTTGTCCCCAACTGAATGGCGTGACGCCATGACCACAGAATTTAATGCCCTTATTAAAAACAAGACTTGGGAGTTAGTTCCACGGGAGTCTAACATGAATGTCATTCATAGTATGTGGATTTTTCGGCACAAATTTAAATCCGATGGAACTTTGGAACGATACAAAGTTCGGTTAGTATGTGATGGTAGCACACAGCAGATTGGCATTGATTGTGGTGAGACTTTTAGTCCAGTTGTCAAACCCACTACCATACGGACAGTCCTCACACTTGCAATATCCCAAGCCTGGTTGATTCATCAACTTGATGTTACCAATGTTTTTCTACACGGTAATCTATCTGAAACGGTATACATGTATCAACCAATGGGTTTTCGACATCGTCACCTTCCAAATCATGACTGTCGCCTCAAGAAATCATTATATGGGTTAAAGCAAGCTCCTCGAGCGTGGTATCAAAGGTTCACAGACTTTGTTATGACCCTTGGTTTCTATCAAAGTAAATGTGATAACTCGCTTTTCATATTTCACAAAGATCATTTGATAGCTTACTTACTAATCTACGTCGATGATATTATTCTTACCACCTCTACAGACAAACTTCGTGTTCACTTCATGTCACATTTGGCAAAAGAATTTGACATGAAAGATCTGGGGCCGCTAAGTCACTTTTTGGGGTTACATGTAGCTAGGAATGGTTCCAATATGTTTCTTTCTCAACAAACCTATGCCAAAGACATTATTGAACGGGCCGGGATGTCTTCGTGTAAGCCCGCAGCCACTCTAGTCGAGTCAAAACCAAAGCTTAGTGCAACCGTGAGTCCAGAATTTGAAGATCCTACCCTATATCGCAGCTTAGCTGGTGCTTTACAGTACCTCACCTTCACCAGACCAGACATTAGTTATGCTGTTCAACAGGTATGCATGCATATGCACGCTCCACGGGTTGATCATTGGAATGCTTTAAAACGTGTCATCCGTTACATTCAAGGTACCTCTTCTTATAGTCTTACTCTCACATCGTCCAATGACAAAACACTTCGGGCTTATACTGACGCAGATTGGGCCGGATGCCCAGACACTCGTAGATCGACATCAGGTTATTGTGTTTACTACGGTCCAAACCTACTATCTTGGTCTTCTAAACGCCAAGCGATCATATCTCGTTCTATTGTCGAGGCACAATACCGTGGGGTAGCAAACGTGGTTGCCGAACTATGCTGGATTAGAAATTTGTTGTTAGAATTACAAAGACCCGTTAAAGCTGCCAGTTTAGTATACTGTGATAACATCAGTGCCATATATTTATCCGGGAATCCAGTGCAACATCAGCGAACCAAACATATCGAACTCGATATTCATTTTGTGCGAGAGCTTGTTAAACGTGGGGCTGTTCGTGTGCTTCATATTCCAACTCGCTATCAAGTTGCAGACATCTTCACAAAGGGGCTCCTAAAAGTGCTTTTCGATGATTTCAGATCCAGTCTCGGCATTCGACCTCCTCTCGCTTCGACTGCAGGGGTGTAATAGATAATATAATTGTAAATATTATTGGAATCGATATTCCAGGATTTGATCCATATCTCTACCAAAGAATAGGAGATATTGTTTTGTAATTATATATACCGATGTTATGAATCAATGAGAATCAAGCAATTATAAGAATAGGAGATATTGTTTTGTAATTATATATACCGATGTTATGAATCAATGAGAATCAAGCAATTATACAAACTCTTTCAGTAGGCATACACCTGACGGATGCAAATGCTAAAATATAAATTACCCACAAGTTGGAGATAACTCCTTTGTGGGTTCATAAAAGTGGTGTGTCGGTTAATCATGTCTCGGTCTCTGTACTGTGCCCCATATGTATGACAAACATGTAAAACTGTACACAAGGTTATAAGAGTAACTGTCCCAAGTTATAAAAGATTTTTGTGCCTTGTGCACCTAAACCAATTTTCTTAAACATTTTCAAATGAGTCAGTTAATTGTATTTACCAGTGAAAACTGACGTATTTTCATAAGACTAAGTGACATATACTATACGCAAATAGGCTGGGAGCTACTAGGTGTCTAATAGAGGATCTTGCAAGTCCTTGAGATACCTTAAAGTTTGTTAAACATTGTTTTGTATTTTATTTAAGATCCGCCTAGGGATCCGGTTCTACAACCGTCTGTATATGTATTACTTTGAACTCTGAACATTTGGGTTGTAATAGTAATTTCATTCCAAGACTTCCGCTGTGCTATAACTGTGTTTAATTGACTATGATGATATCAACTACGTCACGATACTCCCCACCAGGCCCACCGGATTATGTAGAAATATCAGGGCGTGACAGGTTGGTACCAGAGCCAGGTTGAGTGAATTAAACACTAGCCTTTTGTGTTTAATCTCATTGACACAGTAGCACATTCCTTAGACTTCCGAGTCTAGGCTAATGACCTAGGATTAATCCTAATCTTTATTTGGTTTATACATATATTGTTTTCTTGTTTTTAACAGGTTAAAACTTAAGGATGCCTCCAAGAGTCCGATGTGGAAAAGGAAAAGGTCCAATGAGAGAAGGACCATCAGGCCAGGCGGGCCCATCACACTGCCGTACACCATCCGCATCTTTCAGTTCCGATCCTTACGAGGATTGGAGGCACTCGATTGAACCCGCGTGACGATCAGTCTCTTTGAGTACATCGCCATCCTATCACCATTCGTTTGGGCCTGAATAATTCCATTAGCCCCATCACTCACAGCATTCGCAGCATTCGCTGCACTCTCACCACTCTCTTTCTCAAGGTCACTTTGACCCAAATGATTACATAAACTCTCCTGCGGGTCAAAACCCGTTGGGTCCCAGAGACCATTTTCCCGAAGATATGGATTTGGATGAAGATCCAAATCCAGCTATGCCACCCTAGGGGTGGCAATCGTGTCAGATTGGCGGGTTGACGGGTTACGGGTTGGCGGGTTGGTGGGTTGAAATGTTCAACCCGAACCCGACCCATATTATTATTCGGGTCAAAAATTTCAACCCTAACCCGACCCATATTAATTCGGGTCAACCCGAACCCAGACCGTTTAACCCATATTTTTAAATGAGTGATATAAGTTGACGATTTATAAACGAGTTGTTCGGTTTTAAGCGGGATATTGATAACATGTTTAATGATAAGTATGAGTGTGATAAGTAAATAATATAATGTGTCAAAATTAATATTATTATAAATAGCCATGTAAAATAGAAACCGAAAAAACAAAAAATATAAAAGACTTTTTATCTAAATAGTTAAAACGGGTTAATGGGTCAACCCGTTTTTATACGGGTCAACACGAACCCAACCCGTTTTTAATACGGGTCAACCCGAACCTGACCCGTTTTTTTAAACAGGTCGTGTTAGTCGACCCAAACTTGTTTTTTCGTGTCGGGTTCGGGTCGGGTTAACGGGTCGTGTCAAGAATTGCCGCCCCTATGCCACCCTCTAGGACGCCTACGCATCCCATTGACATCTCTAGCGGTTCCTTTTTTGCTGGATCTCCTTATCAAGGTCCTGATGAATATGCAGAATGGTGGGGCCAGTGGAAGTGGGAATATACTCCTTCTTTCCACAATACTCCATCACAACAGCCCCCGTCTGAGGAGCCATACTTTCAAGCAGTGACGCCGCCACCACCACCAATGGAGGAACAACCTCCGCCACCTCTAGAACCGCCGAGGAGAAGGAGAAACGCGCGTATGTCCGTGTGTGGGTTCATATTGTATAAATAAAATATTTATTAAAATTCTGACGGTTGAACGGTCATATTGGTTAAAAAAATATTTTTTTTTCTAAAATCTCTAAATACATATCCAACTTGTCTGTAACATTTTACACAACCAAATCTCAAAAAAAAAAAAAAAAAAAACCCCTCTAATCCCACATTCTTACAAAAATAATACTTCTAAAATGGGCTAGTCCTCATCGGAAGATTCGTTTTCACCGATCTTTACGGAAGATTTTTTCATACGAAGAAACCGCGGAGGAGGAAGAAGCGGTTACGAGTGCATGTGCCCTCGCGATTCAAGCCATGCCACACATTAGCCGTTCTCCTCCATGCCCCATCTTGAGGCGCACTTTTATTTTGTGAGACCATGAAGCTGCAAACTAGTGTTTGATGAAAGATTATTTCGATCCTACACCGGTTCACGCCATAATCTTTCATCAAAGATTATTTCATCCTATGATCGGGATGATTTGTGAACAACTACTTAAACTTTTGTATAGGGCCATAGGCATCGTCAGATACATATACCAAATATGCGGTGGAGAGTATAGACTGAAAATTAATGTTGCTAAATATGTGGTGGAGAACTCTGGTTTGTTTGGTCAGCCAGGGGTCAAGACGAATAATAGTAGGGTTGCCGGTCAAGCTTTCAGAGGAAGACCGTTTAATCTCAGGGATGTCAGGAGATATAGTGATGTGGTGGGTAAACCTAATGGTGGGGGTGGTTCCAACATGGGTCACGGTGTTAAGCAGATGGAAGAAAAAGGGAGCCGGTAAAGTATGTAGTGGTGCCGGATAGAACGGGTGCATTCAAGAGTTTGTTCGGGGTGGCTTTAGTGGGGAGGACTGTGGATTTAGTGACGTTGGTGGACTTTGATAGGTTGCTGAGCATTGCTAAGATTTCAGTTGCGAACATTCAGTACCTAGGTGGTTTGTCTCTTCTCATCTCTTTCCATGATGAAGTTCTGCTAAAAAGTTCTTGGATTCCAAGGTTATTTGGGGCCCTTGGTTTTCCAGGCTTGATTCCTGGAGCGGTCAGTCGTTTCCTCTAGAGAGGGTTGCTTGGCTTAGACTGAGTGGTATTCCTCTTCACTTGTTTGAGCCGGAAGTTATGGCCCAGATTGGTGAATTGTTCGGTAAAGTTCTGCATGCGCCTAAATTTGTCGAAGAGGACCATGATTTATCGGTTTGTAGTGTGGGAGTTCTAGTTGGTGATTCCGGCAGGATCAATGATTCTGTTTCGCTGAGGTGGAATAAGAAAATTTTTCGTATTTGGGTTGAGGAGGAGCATGAGGTCTGGGTGCCAGATTGTTTGGATGTCTCGGGGTCTGACGGTTGCAGGCCGACGATGTCACCGTCGGTGGTGGACTTGCAGTGTTCCGGGAGTAAGGGTAGTGAGGAGTCGCATGAGAAGGTAGGAAGGGGGAAGGCGAAGAGACTATTGGTATTAATTTGGATCCTCCCCATGCAGTTTCTAACCCCATGCACGAGGTAAGAGAATTTGGAGGTGGGAATGTTTTCGAGGAGGGAGAGGATTTGCACGTGAATATGGGAAGGCATCATGAGGAGACACAAGAGGTGGGGCCCGAGAAAGTTGTTAAGGAGGCCTGTTGTAATCGCCGTAATCAGGAGGACATTAATGTGTCTGTTTTTCGAGAGATGGATCTGGATAAAGGGGCTGGGTGGGCTGACTCGGGTGGGCCCAGTCTACCGGGCTTTAAAGTGGGGAATGTGGAAAATAAAAGAACTGGGTTTAAGAAACCTAAGTTACTGACCCAGGCCAGGAAAGAGAAGGCCCACATTATTTCTCCTACGGATTTAAGGCCTAAAAAAGGTGTAGGCAACTGGTGGATGAGGAATTCACTTTCCAATCGCCTCGTCAGTATCCGGTGACCGCTCCAGAGGTAGCTCAAGACTAGAATCTTTTCCATCAGCAAGCAACTGTCTGGGGATTTGGATTTGAATCTAAACGCGGTCGATGGTTCTTCGGCGGAGACATTGGTTGATGACTCTTTGGAATCGGAGGGGCATGCCTCGAATTTTTCTAGCAAGAAAGGCACGGTGTCAGAGGAAGCGATTCATAAGGAGTTAGAGGCGACGGTGAACATTGGTGCTCAATTAGGAGTGGATCTAAAGGATCGTTCTGATTTGTTGAAGGATATCTTCAGGTTGCCAGGTATTAATGGTGTGGACCAATGAATTTTCTCTCCTTCAATATTCGTGGTCTTGGGGGTGTAGAGAAGGCGGGTTGGGTTAAGAAGTTAAAATCGAACTATGGTATTTCTTTTATCTCTCTTCAAGAGACTAAGAGGGTGTCGGTCTCCGAGTTGGATCTTGTTGGTTTTTGGGGGTAATAATAAGTTTGGTTTCGATAGTGTGGATTCAGTGGGTTTGTCGGGGGGCTTGGCCTGTTGTTGGGATAAGTCGATTTTCAGTCAGATTGGTGGGTCTAAAGACAGGAATTTCCTTCATGTTAGGGCCAAAGTTTTGGGTTTAGGGGCTGTTATTAACGTTTAAATGTTTATGCTCCTCAAGGGGTGCCTGCTAAAAAAATTTTGTGGGATTCTCTGGTCCAGCTGATCTCTAGTTTTGATGGTCTCTGGGTGGTTTCGGGAGATTTTAACGGGGTTCGAATCAGGGAGGAAAAAAGGAACTGCTCTTTCAAAATCGCTTGTGCCAACAATTTTAATTCTTTTATTTTCGAGGCTGGCCTGTTGGAGTATAATATGAAAGGGAGAAGTTTTACTTATGCTTCGGCCGATGGTAGGAAATTGAGCAAGCTTTATAGATTCTTGGTTAATCCTGAATTTTTTAACTCCTGGCCCGAAGCGAGAGTCGAAGCGTTGTCAAGTGTTCTTTCGGATCACTGCCCCATCATTTTGTCTTCGGTTAATAACAACTTTGGTCCTAGGCCTTTCCGTGTGTTCGATTCTTGGATTGGCATGGCTGGTTTTGAAGAGGTGGTTGTTGGGGCTATCAAGGGTAGTAATGTTGCTACCGGTCCTCCTGATGTGGTTCTCTTGAGAAAATTAGGGATCCTTAGACAGAGATTAAAATAGTGGAGTGATGATATGTTGGTTAAAAATTCCGAAGCTGTGGCGTCGGCTTTATCGGATCTCGAAAGTTTGGAAGCCGTGATGGAATCGAGAAAGTTAAACGAGGAGGAGGAATGGATCCTGTTGGAATGTAAAAAGAAGTTGAAAGAAGAAGAAGAAAGGAACAACAGGGACTTGAAGCAAAGGTCTAGGATTAGGTGGGCTAAGGAAGGTGATGAGAATTCAAAATTTTTACACTCTATGATCAATTGAAGAAAAGCGTCTAACGTTATTCATGGGTTGAATATTGATGGTGCTTGGGTGTCTAAATCGTCGTTGGTGAAGAAGGAGATTTTCAGATTTTTTTAGGGATAAATTTGTGGAGCCATTTGAGAATCGACCCCGCCTTGTTTGTCCTGGTATCAATCGTTTAACGGAGGTTGAAGCCCAGGAGCTGGAGGCTCAATTCATGAGACAGGAGATTAAAAATGTTGTTTTTGACTGTGGGGATGACAGGGCTCCTGGCCCAGATGGGATTAATTTTCGATTTGTCAAGCATTTCTGGTCTATCCTCGAGGACGACATCTATAACATTGTGGCTGATTTTTATGAGTCTGGGGTGATTAACTTGGGCTGTGGTTCATCGTTTATAGCTTTAATCCTGAAAATCAAAGACCCCCTTGGTCTTAAGGACCACCGCCCAATTAGTTTAGTCGGGATCATTAATAAAGTCATTTCGAAGCTTTTGGCGAATAGGCTGAAAAGGGTGTTGGATTCGATCATTTTCCCGTCCCAGTCCGCGTTTATTGGTGGTAGGTTCATTTTAGATGGCCCGTTAATCATTAACGAAGTTCAAAGTTGGGTTAAAAAGGTGAAGAAGAAGGTTTTTTTTCTTTAAAATAGACTTTGAGAAGGCTTATGATAATGTTAATTGGAACTTTGTTGTGGATATTTTGTCTCAAATGGGATTCTCGAGTAGGTGGTGTGCTTGGGTTAGAGGTATTATTTCTTCGGCTAGAGCTTCGGTGTTGGTGAATGGAGCTCCTACGTTCGAGTTTAAGTGTAGCAAAGGGATGCGACAAGGGGACCCAATTTCTCCTTTTCTTTTCGTTATTGTCATGGAAGCGTTGTCATGTTTGATCTCTAAGGCTTGTGACTTGGGTATCCTTAAGGGCGTGGATCTTCCTAATGACGGCCCATCGTTATCTCATTTGTTCTTCGCCGACGATGCCATTATTCTCGGGGAGTGGGACAAGGATAATATTCTGAATGTGGTTAGAATTTTGAGGTGCTTTCATGCGTGTTCCGGGCTGCATATTAACTTTGGTAGATCCAATATTTTCAGGTGTAAAGCAGAAAGGTTCCCCTTTGGGTCTGACGATCGGGGCGAATATGAACAGGATCAACAATTGGAGACCGGTGTATGACATTTTTGAGAAGCGGTTGTCTTTGTGGAAAGCATCCTTGCTCTCCATAGGGGGAAGAGTCACGCTGATTCGGTCCGTTCTTGAAAGCCTTCCGTCTTATTTTTTGTCGCTATACCGAGCTCCTGTTAAAGTTTTGGAGGATTTAGAAGGTATTATCAGAAAATTTCTATGGGGGCCACGTCTAGTGTGAAAAACTCCATTGGGTAGCTTGGGATAGGGTTGCTTCGCCAAAGAAAATGGGAGGATTGGGCTTACACAAACTCAAGGAGGTCAATATGGCGCTTCTTGCTAAGTGGGGTTGGAGATTCAAAATGGAGAAAGATAATTTATGGGTTAAAGTTGTTAGTGCTATCCATTCCGGTGGGTCTGCTTGGGATTTTTTCCCGTGTAGAAAAGCATTGGTGGGAGTCTGGTGTAGTATTGTTTCCAAAGCTAAAGAGGCCGATTGTGGAGAATACTCCTATTCGGAAGTTCTTTTGAGGAGTTGTGGGTTCCGGTGAGAGCATTCTTTTTTGGCTTGATCCATGGTTGTTCGACACCCCTCTTAAAGATAAATTCCCTGACTTGTTTCGTCTAGAGATGGTGAAGAATTGCAGTATTAGCGATAGAATAAGCGGGGATGGTTTATGGCTTTGGAAGCATGATCCAGACGCGGAGTCGGAGAGGAAGGAATGGAATGATTTATCCACAGCTCTGGGCTCGGTTTTATGCTCTTCTCGGGCTGATAAGTGGGCTTGGATGGGGGTTGGATTGGATTCTTTTTTTGTGGCTGCAGTTAAGAAACTCATTGACGGGACAAAGGACTTTAGTAGCCGCTACGTGTTGGATTGGTGCTCTTGGGTCCCGATAAAATGCATTGTCTTCATGTGGCGGGCGGAATTAGATCGGATCCCCACAGTGGAGGCTCTTTCTAGAAGAGGGGTTATGGTGGAGAATTCCGAGTGCTGTTTTTGTGGCGCTGGATCGGACTCAGTCTCTCATTTATTCACTTCGTGTCCGTTTGCGTTAAAGCTGTGGGAGAAGATTAGTCTGTGGTGTCGGGTGTATAGATTTTTTGTGTTTTCTTTTAGAGATTTGGCTGAAGTTCATAACTACGGTCTGAGATTGGAGTCGGAGAAAAAGGCAATTCAAGGGGTTATCTACACAGCCTGTTGGTTGTTATGGAAGGCCAGGAACGACGTCCGTTTCAACAACAAGAGGCGAAGTGTGGAAGACCTTTTTTGCGAAGTTCGGTCGGTTAGTTTTGTTTGGTTTAAACATAGATACAAGAAAGGGTTGTTAGTTTGGGCTGACTGGTGTAAATTTGTGAATATGTAAGTTTCTTGTTGTTGTTGGCCGGCCAGGTTTTCGGGTTGGTGTGTTTCTAATGAAGTTCTCTTTTCAAAAAAAAATAAAAAATACATATACCAAATACACATAGTGTGGTCTATGGTTTTATCCTTGGCTGACTTGTGGTCATGGGCAGCTCAACCGTTAATTATTTTAAAGGGTTAGGCTTCCAATTTTTTTTTTTACGATTTGACTACATTAAACTCGAGTATCATCATGTCTTCTGTCCTTTCTCTTATCCTAGGTCGTCTGGCTCTTAAGTGGTGTTTGTTTTTCTAAAAAAGATTTGCGCAGACTCTTCTGTCTGCGCCGCGCAGATCACGCGCAGACATTGCCATGTGCAGACTATTTGTTTTTCTGAAGACATTTTATTAAAAAACGTCTGCACGAGCTCTTCTTGGTACAGACTTGACCCAACCACTTCTAAGATCTTCTAAGGTCTGCAAAGAGCTAAACACCACCACCGTCCTCCACCACCACCACCATTAATGATGATTTGGAAGCTAAGTATGACTACTTCAAGCAAAGAATGGATGCGAGAGGATATCTAGGATTCACCTCAATTCAAAAGGTAACTTCCAGGTTATGTATACTCGCCTACGGAAACACGTACGACATCAACCACGAGTATTTGAAGATGGGGGAGAAAACAACACGCGATAGCGTGGAACATTTCTGCTTAGGTATATTTTTACTCACTCTTATACATTTAATTTTATTTTAAAGTACAATACAAATAAAATACGGTTATATATAATTCTTAATTTTTAGGTATGCCAGTTATATGGAAAACGTTACTTGAGAAATCCAACTTGGAACGACCTTCAACAAATATACGAGGTGCATTTAGAAAAACATGGATTACCTAACATGATTGGTAGTTTGGACTCTCGTCAATGACGTTGGTATAATTGTCCAACCACATGGCGATGTCAACATACACGCGGTGATCAGAAAGGACCAACGTTGGTTTTACAAGGGATTGCGTCATACGACCTTTGGGTTTGGTCGGCTTTCTTTGGTCTCGCCGGGTGTATGAATGATATTAATACCTTCGAGTGTTCACCATTGCTAGAGGGTTACATTTCTGGCATGATACTGAAAGCAAGGTTTCATGCAAATGGGAACGACTATGAGCATGGATACTATTTGGGCGATGGTATACACCCGAAGTATTTAAATATTGTGAAAACGTTTTCTGTAACGCTCGATGTGAAAATGCAATATTTAAAAAAACTACAAGAGTCTTCGCGAAAGGACATCGAGAGGTGTTTTGGGGTTCTTCAACAATGATGGCATTTTATTAGAAATCCTTGTCGTATGTGGAATAAGGAAAAAATTAGAATGGTCATGTATGCTTACATCATAATGCATAATATGATTATAGAAGACGATGGAAAAGAAATACGCTAAAACTATTTTCCAGAAGATGTTGTTGAAGGAACGCAAGCAACAATGGAAGAGAGAATCTTAAATGGTCAACTATTGCATTCTAAGGAAATACATAACGCGTTAAAGGCGGATTTGGTCGAGCATGCTTGGGCGATTCACCCAATTCGACACGATGGCGACGACAAACAAGACTCCGAGGAAGAATAAGAAGTAGAAGAATTCGAAGTTGGGAACTTTGAAGACGGAGGTTTGGATGACGGAGAAAACGAAGAGGAAGAAGGAGACAACGACGATGAAGATGGAGATTAATTGTAATGTTTTTTTATTAATTGTAATGTTTTTATATAATATTGTAACTTTTTAAAATTTAATAAAACTCTTTTTTAAATAAATTAGAAATTAAATGAAAAAAATGGAAAATTAATAATTAAGTAATGATGGGTATGAGGCTTTATGACTATACGCTCTTGTGAGATAACCTCCATAAAGCCCCCTCAAGCACTTTTCCGCCACATGTCGCATAACCCCCCACCAAGGGGCTTTATGGGACTTTATGACTACACATTGCCTTAGAATAACCCCCACCAAGGGGCTTTATGGGGCTTTATGACTACACATGGCCTTAGAAAGTTGTTTGGCAACTTGTTCAACACCTTCTTAACTGGTGAATCATCTTCTTTTTCCAACTTTTATGCGTTGATTGATGTTTCTTCATCTGCAAGAAACAAATGAACCGATTAGAATTTTATTTTCTGTTTGATGATTTGGTTTATGTGTCTGAAGAAATAGTATGGTCGATGTTACGCCTAGTGGCATCACTGAATCCAATGTTTGAAGAGTACAAAAGATTATCCAAATCTGTGATTCAAAAGGCGAGTATGATTTGATGCATACCGATTAAAACCCTAGGCGCCGCTCCAGCTTCAGCTTCCCACGGTTAGACCCACAAACATCGCCCTTCTTATCTTACCAAGCTCTTTTGCAACAGATAATGTGTTATCATCTACATCCACAATCACAATTCTTGGACCATCAAAAGCCTGGGCAGCAAGCATTGTCACAATTCTTGTATCTCGGTCAATTTCAGCACGTTGACATGCATGGACACCCCGGTTCACACATTTCCCCTTCTAAACTCATAATATTAGGTGCATGAGTAGTTGATTCTTCAGCCATAATTATTTTTTAAAACAAAATAACTAAATAAAGTATCGGATGTTGTAAAAAAACTTGGTGCAAGATGTAGAGTATTGGATTTAGGATTTTTTTTGTTAGTAAAATTGAAATACAATGATATGAAAAATGAAATATTTGTGGGTTCTAATAATAAAATTTGATTTTTTTTTCAAAGTTAAAGTAAAATTACACACGTCTATGATCGAGATGATTTGTGCACAACATAGGTATCATCAGATACATACACCAAATACATATAACCATGTGGAGTGTGGTCTATGGTTATAGCCTTGGCTGACTTGTGGTCATGGACCGTTAATTATTTTAAAGGGTTAGGCTTCCAATTTTTTTATGATTCGACTACATTAAACTCGAGTACCATCGTATCTTCGGTCCTTTCTCTTATCCTAGGTCGCCTGGTTCTTAGGCGGTGTTTGTTTTTCTAAAAAAGATTTGCGCAGACTCTTCTGTCTGCGCCGCGCGGACCACGCGCAGACGTTGCCATCTGCAGACTGTTTGTTTTTCCGAAGACGTTTCATTAAAAAACATCTGCTCGAGCTCTTTTTGGTGCAGACTTGACCCAACCACTTCTAAGATCTTCTAAGGTCTGCATAGGGTTAAACACCACCTATTTGCTACCGCTTTATTTTTTGAGACCGTTTGGTTTTGCAATCGCTTTTTGCCACCGTTTTGCTACCGTCGTTTGCTACTGCTTTTGCTTTTTGCCACGGTTTTGCTTAGGTGTGTTCATCGAATCTAACGAATTTTCGATTTTTATCAAATCGATTTTTCAATTTTTTTATTTTTTTACCTATATTCGTATTCGATTTGATTAGATTCGATTTGTATTTGTAACTCGAATTCGAGGAATTTTAAGCTGTGAAAAGATGGAACCCACAGTTGCACTTTTAGGGATTCCACCCAATTCATTTGTGAAGGTAAAAGCTAAAAACAATATCAGTGAAGTGTTGACTGAAATCAAAATTAATCGTAGAGAAGTGTAATTTGCCAAGTTCATGGTTCTTGCATAGTGTCACATACTTCCATGCCATGTGTGCTTCATTGGCCCGCTACTATATCAAGGTAAATTTTTCTATTCATGAGGGAGCCTTGCTTCAACAACTATGACTACAAGTCCAAAAAAAAAAAAAAATTAATTCAGCCAATGAGAGCGGCAATATGGGAATCTTTGTAGAGTTATTTTGGTTCAATTCATACATAACTCAAATTCATAGCCAAAAGACTATTTGATTATAGTGACCATTAACATTAGTTAGGAGGACGTATTTTACAAAACAAATAAGGAAACAGACCCCCAACCCAACCCCCTTTGTTTCTCCCCACCTCTCCGACTCTGTATCGCAGTTCCACTGCCACCAACACCACACCTGATTTCATTTAATTGCCTCTTAATTACCCCCATCTTATCTTCTTGACGAAACCCTAGAAAATTGGGGAAATATGAAGTTTATTCGCGACCTGTTAGATTTGACGCCGGAAATAAGGTTCGATTTTAATTCAGACTAATAATCAATTTTGTTTGATTTTGACTATTTGAATTGGCTTTGTTGACTTTTGACAGTCAAAATTGTAACTGTGAATAATTGTTTCAGGACTTTTGGTATAGACACAAAATACGATCTGCAGTCCGAACCATTACCAACAAAATAGAATCCAAGTCAACAACTGGTTCTTTTATGCACAAATCACTAACTTTTTTGCTCCCTGCTGTAAAATGTTTCCAGGCTGCAGCATCAAATCTGCCATGGATATAATAATTATGGTCAGTTTCCTCATACTGTCAATTTAAATAAGAAAAGTAAAAGATCATATCAAAAAGTAAGCTATTAGTCTACAGATAATCAGAATAGTAAAATCGGCAATGTCATATGGCAACAAACAGAATTCAAGGGCTTCATGATTTCTACATATTCATACATTTGGAACTCTGCAATTGTGAGTCACAAGATGAGAAATATAACTGTAAAAATGATTTCAGGTCTTGATTTACTAAATAAAGAAAGAAAGTGAAGATAATCACATAAACTCAAGAAACAAAAGTTAAAACGATAGACCAATATGGTATTATATTAAATGCAAGTCTTATTGAATTAACAAAACTCTATTCGAAATAGCATTCCATTCAAATGAAACCAAAGAGAAGCCATATGAATTTGATTAGCAGTAAAAATGATCAAAATCAAAACTGTACAAATAAGTGAAATAACAACTTTTTAATATGGTTTTGCTGATTGTATATAAACAAATGCTTACAGAATGAACATATTTCATGGAAATTTAATCCATTAAACCCCATGAATTTTAAATAGGTTATAATGGGTTTAAAGATAAGATTGAATATTACTCCTGGTAATATTAGTTGGCCTTATCAATACGACGAGTGCAAACATTAATTAATTTAATAGACAATTTTCACAAAGAAAACAGTAAACCATATATTTGAGATTGTTTGTAAAAAAACAAATTTATAAATAAGCTATAAAATTTAAAAATTATTAAAGGCAGAGGGAGATATACCTTCATATTAACTTCATAGTATGTTGATACAGGGGATATGGGAGATGAGGGGCCAGTAACTCCCCTTTTTACTGCATCTTTCTTTCAGACCTGGGCAATTGGACCAGATCTCTAATCTCAAGAGTGAAGGCAACAACATTTCTGGTAGATCCGTCATCTTTGGGCAATAGCTAAAAGAGAGCTTCTGGAGGTAGGTGAGGTGTTCGGGATGTGAAGACACTTTCTTCAGATTAGGGCAAACTTCAAAAGAGAGCGATTGGAGGTGTTGGAGTCCCACTGAAAAAGATTCCAATTTCTCAAATCCATTTATTTCAAGTGAAGTAAGAGATGAATGAAGAAGATGAGACAATTCAGTACTACTACTCACTCCATCTTCACCACCACCGTGTAACTCTAGTTCCACAAGTGAGGTTGGAAAACTTTGTGGGCCCCACTCTGAGAAGGGCTTCTTCAACTTCCCTATTTCTAAAGAACGCAATTTGGGAGGCCAAACCCAACCAGGTAAAGAAGCATCCATTCTTGGACAATCGTCTATTTTTAGTTCCACCAACGATGTTAAATTGTCACCAAGACAGGAAACATCCAATTTGGGACAATTGAATATTTCCAGTTGCTTCAACGATTTTAAAGCGTCTGGAAATGACTCAAGGTTTTCACAATTGAGTATAATCAATTGAGTGAGGTGAACCAAGCAGTTCAATTCAATGATTGATTTCAGATTTGGCCAATTATTTATCCTTACATCTTCAAGCTTCGGCATGCTGCTGCTTCTGTTGTTGTTCATTTTTTGTCCTCCCCACTCCCACTCCTTTTCCAATAGGTT
Organism: Helianthus tuberosus; assembly: GCA_030545235.1. NCBI lineage: Eukaryota > Viridiplantae > Streptophyta > Magnoliopsida > Asterales > Asteraceae > Helianthus > Helianthus tuberosus. Next base: position 212,498,248 of record CM060423.1, read on the forward strand.
CCTGCAATTCCATATTCTAAGTGACCTCAGCTTCTCCTTTCCTCCTTTTGGAAACGACACAACTCTCATTGAACTACAATTCCATACAGTCAACTCCTCAATGCCATCTGGACAGCTGCAACGCTCCATACAATTGACTACCTTCAATATCCTAAGAGATGTTAGGATGTTGCTCCTACAATTATCCTCCTCTTCTTTCTCTCCTATACTCACCAAAATATAACAATTCCACACTTCCAGTTTCCTCAGTGCCACAAGAATCTTACTTGGATCTGCATCTGATTTCACCAAGTATCTTATTTTCTTACAGCTCTCTATGCTTAATTCTTCCACTGCCACAAGATACTCTATGACACCTCCCCACACCACATCATTAAGCCCTGAAATCTCCCTTATTCTCAACTTTGTGACTGCTGAAGCTACTTCAACCAGACTTCTCAACACACCACTGTCACAGTTATCTAATTTTAGATCACTCAATGAAGGCAGTGCTTCAAGTGTGACTTCAACCAAATTAGGACAATCTTCTATTTCAAGAACATTCAATGAAGGCAGTGCTTTAAGTGTGACTTCAACCAAATTAGGACAATCTTTTATTTCAAGCTTTTGCAAGCGTGGAAACACATCCCCTGACCATTTCTTCCACCCACACATATCACTAAAACTCAGAATTTCAAGCGAAGGAAATGCTTGACCAGCCCCAAATAACTCAAAACCCACAACTTCCACTCCATGTAAGCCTTTAGTTAACAACTCCTTCAGTGACGGTAGTTGTCCCAGTGGCGGTATTGATGTACATCTCTTACAGCCACTTATTGACACATGCTTCAAATTAAGAAATGAGGGATCCCCAACCCAGTTTGGAAATGCTAGTCCCCCGTATGACCTAATCTCCAGTTGTATTAACTTATCATCACAAGGCTTCAACTCATTTAGGACCGCCTTTTCAAGCATTTCATTTCGTGAATCACGTAGCTCATCACTCCATATAAGCTCTAACTCACTAAGCTTCTTTTGTGAAAAGTTCGCCTCTTGTGCATAGGTTGCATTTTGCACTTTTTCCAAACCTTTAACAGAAATTATTTCATATAGATTCTCAAAGTCTTTAAGTTTGGCTATTTCAGTTCCGCTTCCACTTACGATATTGATTTTTGAGAGAGTAATTTGTAGGCTTTTCAACTTGCTAATATCTAACAGCATCTGAAATGAAAGCAGGGTGTCCCTAACATCAAGATGTTGCAGGTTCTTCAGATTTAGGAAATTGTTGGGCAACTCAGTTAATTCACCACAACCAAACAGGATCAATGTTTGTAAATTAACAAGATTGCAAACCTTTTCCGGTAAATGTGTGATATGAGTTTGAGATAGGTTAAGATATCTCAAGTGCCTCAAAGTACCAATCGACTCCGGTAACTCACTTATTTCAAAGCCGCTCAAACTTAGAACCCTTAATAATGGTAACTTAGGAAGCAAGTCAGTCAGAATCTGATTGGATAAGTAAAATTTTTGCCAAGGTTCCACCTCCCCAACAAACGTTGCCAAGAATGTCCTCAGACATTTGGCGTTTTCAAGTACCTTGAGCTTCTCGTAAGCTACATATTCCTCACGAACAAATGACATATGGCGATACTTGTCTAGCTTCATCTTCTTAATATTCTTCCCTGACTCGTTGTCTAACCTTAAATAAAACTCGGTAGCAACAGATGTCGCCAAGTCATTCATGAGGTCATGCATCACAAATAATGATTCATTATTAGGTGCATGTTGAAAAAATGACCTTGACAACAACTCGTCAAAGAATTTGTGACCCAAGGTTTCTTTTGTTGAATCGCTTGGACTTGGCTGGAAGAATCCTTCAGCCATCCAAAGTAAAACAAGATCCTCCTTATCAAACAGGAAGTCCTTGGGAAACAATGAGCAGTATGCAAACAATCTCTTCAAAGGTGCCGAAAGATCATGATAGCTAAGTCTCAGGGCTGGGATAATTTTATCTTCAACCGGTAATTTCCATATCTCACTTTCTAACACTCCCTTCCATGAATCTTCATCTTTTTTTGTCCTCAATGATGTACCAAGTGCGATCAATGCCAGAGGCAACCCATCACATTTCTTCACAATACCTTCACCATGTGGTTTAAGTGACAAGCGTGAATCGAAATTTCTTACGCCTAATGCATGTAGAGCAAACAAAGATAAAGCATCATCATCTGACAGGCTCTCCAGATGCTTGTATAGAGAATTGTAACCCAGCTCTTTTAGTAATATATCCTTTCGTGCTGTTACTATGATTTTACTTCCTGGAGAACATGTATAAAAGGGACTGACGAGGGTTTCCCAATCCTCACTACTCTCACTCCACACATCATCTAACACCAATAAAAATCTTTTTCGTGTTAGGTGATCTCTAATATCTTCTTGAAGTTTATTAAAATTTTTATGTTCCTCCTTTCCCTCACCTCCAAAAGCTATAAAGATCTCTTTGCTTCTAACAGAGATATCAAAGTCATCTGAGATGCAGATCCACGCCTTGAGTTCGAAGTGATTGTTGACTTGAACATCGTCATACACAAGTCTAGCCAGAGTTGTTTTCCCAACCCCACCCATACCAATTATGGGAACAATGCTATAGTTTAGATCACATGGTTCATCAGCCGGTAACAATAACTGTTGAACCAGTGCATCTTTCTGAGCTTGGCGTCCAACAATACGAGATGGGTTGACAACAGAGGATTGGAATCTTCTATTGTTATTACTATTATTATTATTATTTCTTGGCCTTGTTTCCTCCTCCACTCTCAAACCAAGGTCAGCTTTCTCCTTAACAAGATCTTGTAATTTGGTGGAAATATCATCTAACTCGGCAATCATAGTAGTAGTCCGAGAGAAAGTTGTGCAACAAGTTGGGGTGATTAGCTTTCTTACCTTGCTGGTGATGCCTTCTGAGTCGTGGGTGGACTGATCACTTTGCATGGCTTCGGTCACCCATCCATCGAGTACGTCATCTATGTCATAAGCCAGATGCTGGAGATCATTGAGCCATCCTTTCACAGCCTCATCGGTTATCTCCTTCCGAGAAGCATCAGCAAGCACACGTTGGATTTGTTTTAAGGATCTCTGCCACTTCTTGATCTCAGCATCAAGTCCCTTGTGGCGAGCAATGGTTTTCAAAGCTGCATCGGACAGCTTCTCAAAGAGTACAGGGAGGAGGGAAGAAAGCACGAGTTCAGCCATAGAGTTTGATGAGTTGTGAGAGATTGTAGATGCAATGGGTGGGTGATGTTGTGAAGAGTTGTGGATAGTTGTTGTTTCAGTCGTTTAATTGTTTATGATGTTAAAAGTCTGGAGTATTATTATTGTCTTGGTCAACCATGGAAATCAGGATCGGCCAATAAGAAAAAAGGAGTCCGAGAATGCGGGGCTGAGGGGGGATTGTCTTCGACATGAACCCGGTGACCACTGGTCCAGTACATAGAAAGTCACCTTCCAAAAAAAAAAAAAAACCTTATCCAAAAATTACACTATTTTTCTTTTTTGTTTCCTAAAAAATGATTTAGAAAAATAAATACCTACTCCAAAGTCAGTACCACTCCACCACCCTATTCACTTTCATAGCTCCAATTTTGTGTAGACAGGAAATAAAATAGTTTTTTTTTTAATACTAATTTTTAATTTTAACTACTACTAAGCATCGCTGCGTTGCAGCAGGGGCACCAACACTGAATTTACAGCGCGTTAATGCGAATAATTTAGATTGAAACTTAAAACATAAAAAAGAATAACTAAGTTGATATAGGACCCGTGCGTTGCAATGAACCTGTCAAACGGGAAAAAATAGACGACGTAAAAACGTTGAACCACACACACGTTGCGTCGTGTTAACTCGCAAAATTTAGAACGGAAGGTAAAACGAAAAATTTGCGTAAGATGAAAAGTATAAGGAACCAAAGTTAAAAGTACAAAACATGTGAGGTTAAATTTAAAAGACGAAAGTTTTGATGTTATGAATAAAAAACAAATAGTTTTGCGTTAAAAGTAGAAAATCAAATTTTTTTTTTTTTGTAAACCTCCTAAAGCATATGAATGATCAACACACTAAGTTGTTTTTTAAACACGATCCATTCTGTTGAATCACCATAAGGGGGACGGGGGTGTCTTCAGTGGGTTGATGCGGGGATGGGGGTCACCGCGCAGGCACAACGATGCTGGCCCCATCGGTGTGTGGTGATTGACCTTGAAGCGGGGAGTAGTCTACGAGGTGGGGGAGAGGATAAAGATGGTTAATGGTGGGCCCCACCCTCTTTGAACCAATCACAACATAAACTTTTTTTTCCATCTTTTTTTTTGAGAAAAAAATTGTTTGGGTGGAACACCCCTAGTGTTTGAGTGCAAAATGACGAGTGGAGAGGGGAATTGACATAGCATGAGTTGATTGGCTAGGTGGAGATTTTAGCACTACCCATGTGGGGAGCACCCCTTCCACCCTAAAGCTTGGATGCGTCCTTGAATGGTAATTCTAAAATACAAAAATGCCAACGCGGGTTTTGGATCTCGGAACCAACCTTCACATGACTTCTAAGAATGAATTACATCAGTAGTTGTAAGCATTTAAGGGAGCATTTAAGGGTATTCAATGCCACATACCTTATAGAGTTTGTGTAATTATGGAGCCAGTTCATCATGGTAGTTGGATGTCATGGGTTAGGTGTATTTCCTTATCAGTGTGGTTGCATGTGAGATCTTTTGGCAATCCAAAAAGATATCTTAGACGTTATAGACCGTAGATGACATTCTGAGTACGAACGCCCGGACCTTGCATTCATTCTAGCTCAATCGTCCGGTCCAAGAGATATCCGGATGTGCGAGTCACTTCTGTTTTAGATAAGTCTACTCTCATTACTAATAATCAATGTTTAATTATTTATACAAAATTTTATTACACACAAGTTAGAGGAACAATGGCTACTTCTAACAGCGAGCACGGGCAGCTACACGTTTCGAATTTTGAAGATCTAACCCACCGGAAATTTGAGTTTTTTTTTTTTCATTTTTAACATCTATGTTTTTATTTGTTTAGATAAGTGTATTCTGTATTCCTATATAATATATTGGTTTAAAAAACTAGAATATGCTATTATATGAAATATTTAGTTTTCAAACCAGACCTTTTCCTTCAAAAAGATCAACATTTTTATTATATGAATTATTTAGTTTTTAAAGCATCATACTAGACTTTTTCCTTCAAAAAGATCTTTATTTTTTTTTTTTATGAAAATGAAAAAGACAAGTACACCCTCGGATCATTGAACAAGTTGTTAAGCAATGACCTATCCTCGTCATATTTGTAGTAACTACCTAAGTAGTTAATGCGGTAAAATATCGGATATCAGTCAAGGACAGAAATTTAAGATATCGGTTATCGCTAGGTAATTTTAATATCATGCTAAATTTATATACATAGCAATTTAACACTAACAATTCACTATACTCTCTTACCATTAACAAATTAACCTTTTGCAACTTGCAAAACACTAACAATTGTAGCAAGTAGGAACTAACTAAGACTTAAAATACTAAAAATTAAGACATAAAACACTAATAGCAACAATAAGAAGAAAGACGAATGGTAGAAATAAGAAGAAAGATACTGATATAGGAAAAATCGACGATATATTAGTCAAATGTTGTAAGACCCTTACTTGATTTGTACTATTTACATATAAATATCGACTATAGTTGTGTATTTATGATTACACATTCATTTGAAAATACGAGTTTGTTAAAACATTTCAAGATTTAAAACATTTCAACATCATATATTTATATCGTCGTTTAAAACGTGACGACGAAACATAACGCGAAAGCTTGAAACTTGATCGTGTTCGGTTCTTTGTTGAGCTTGATCATCATCCAGTATCTTACGGTATACCTACATTTCATTAAAACATGAAATGAGTTATTAATATGAAGCATATAACATATCTAAGCGAGTCCGTAAGCCGAAACAAGCAAAGAAAACAATTTTGCCAGCCTTGAAGCCTGTCGCGGGCCACGACAGGTTGGGCACAATCCTTTCGCGGGGCGCGACCGACAAGCAGTCTTCCGTCACGGGCTGCGAGGGTAAGATTTCAACAGAATGTTTGCAATCAGGTGCTGCATATTCCTAGCACTCCACTTTTTCACTTAAACGATCGTTCAATTTTTATCCGATTTACGTCTCGTTTCTTCCTACGTGATCGTAATTTGGTTCTCCATCACATGGAGTTAAAATCTGACATCCGGATTAACAACTTTCTAGGTTTTTAAGCCCTTGGCTTTATATCTTTTTTACAAAATTTTTGACCCGTTCATTATTTTATCAAACAAACTTGTTTGTTGCATTCAAATTATCATGAACATCATGTTATAACTGTTTCCTATTATACAAGGTTCAAATCACGGGCTTTTATGCGTCCTTAACCCGTTTATGCGTATATGCTTATTTTGACCTGTTAAGGGATTTAAGCGTTTTTAACTTACATCTCATTCATTCATTGGTTGCATTATATTTCCACATTTATGTATCAACTTGTCTTCCACCACAACTATAATTGTGGTGGATTTAATGTGGTAAACTATTTATTCCGAGTTCTACCCCTCGGTTTATCATGTTACAGAAAAGACTCATTTTAAGTTATTTGACCCAAAAGTTTCATATCTTTCCCTTTTATACTAATCCTAAGGATTTATTTGATCATAATGCTTATTTCTAAACAACTCGTAAGGGTTGTTTGCTCGGTTTATTGATCAAGGGCGTTTTGGTCAACTTTAGCCCTTCTTTTACGACGAAGGACTTCCAACAACATATTTGACCAAAATCGCACGTCTTTACTAAAATTTTACTTACACATACCTGGCTCGGGTCAAAGTATAGACCGGTTTTAATACCTTGCTTTAATAACTGCTAATTAATAGGACCCAAATATCCATTCGATATTTACTCCTGTAAGCATATAACTCGACAAGTAATCATTAGTCGATATTGTCAAATGGTGATATCTTCACCTTTTGACCCGTTTGGTTTAAATGACCGTTTATCTTTGCGAGATGATATTTATTTACCATCTCATTCATATAACTCGTTCCGGTTTACACCGTACGTTCATATTACTTATTAATTATTTCTTAATTCCTTTTTGACCCATCATGGCTTATGTCATAAAGTGTCTTTCAAAAACTAACGTTTATCGTCAACGCGTGACCGAATTACCGTTTTACCCTTATTATTTATTTTGGCTTACCCTATAAGGTAACCATTCAAACTCATTATCTATTCGTCATTGTATGACCGAATAATCATAGTATTCCCTTTTTAACCAGTAAACATGGTTTCTTATTATTTTCATTTATTTCGTTCCTTATGACTACACGTCGGAACGTCTTATTCCAAACACTTATTTACTTTATTCGTACCTAATAAAATAAGGGAATATTCTTCAAAATAAAAGGGTGTAAGCTTTACTTACCTTGCAAACAAATTAGGCTTTTCCTTCATACTTGATTCGCTTGACCTGCTTCCTTCCCAAGCTTCCTCCTAGCTTATTAAGCATCAAACTATCATTATAATTCGTAAGATGGTTAGATTAGTCATTATCAATCACGATTATTCCATCTTACGGTTTTTCTGTCGAAATTTTCATTCAATCATACCATTGGTCAGTTTGACTTTTACTGTCTATTGACGTAAGAAATTACACGATGTAGCTAAACTACTCGTTTAAGTACTTTGTCAAATATCCGGTAAGCATGATTCTTATGCTACCGTTTTAACCACTTTATTAACCAAGTTCTTGTAACCGTAAGTCATCGAATTAACACAACATAAATCGTTGTATGCTAGACTATTTATATCATACAAGGATTTGGGATTGTTTTTATCAATATGAAACAATTCATTGTATCATATATATATATATATATATATATATATATATATATATATATATATATATATATATATATATATAATTCACCTAAACATAAGTTTAGCCAAATACCTTATTCATTCATAACACATGATGATCTCAAACATCATTTCACTATAATGTATGATGATTCTAAACATAATTAAATCATCAATTTCATCATATGATTAAAACCCACTTATCCTAGTATGGTAAATCATCTAAACATTCAAATCATGGCAATATATGTATAATTTTCACTTAGGGTTTTGTTCCTAAGCAAGTATACATCACTAATTCAGCCATAACTTCTGTAATTCATACATAATTCGCAAATTAGGATGTTCATCAAATTTCACAACTTCAAGAATCATCAAAATTCTACATACCTTATGATCCCCTAGCTTGGGTGATCGTTAATTCACGTTCAATTGTGAATTTGAGCTTCAATTGGACCTTCAATTTGATCATTTTGTATAAACTAGGGTTTAAGCTCCCTGGGAGCTTCTTCTGATCGATCCAAAACACGCACACACTTAGTATGTGTGGTGTTTTGTTTTAAATTTTCTTTTATAACTTAACTTTCAAGTTATCTAACTTTGGCCCCTCATGTTTGGTTAGTTATTAAGTAGGCCACAACCCACTTAATTCCAACAATATTCCCTCTTATTAACTAGGTTAAACATTCCTAGTTAACTTAGTGGGTTCGGGGAGGTTATACCCCGTTTTATTTTAAGTCCTGTTAACTCGGCCCTCTTGTAAGCCTTTATTTTCTCAAAAGCTTTTCTTCACCTTTTATTTCATATTAGGCTTATTTATTTAAATCCTAATATTCACCGAGTTAATTTTTACCACTAATGGTATTTTACCCGCCCTTTAATATTAACGTAGTTTAATTACCAAACCCGTTTTCGGGGTGTTACAAATCTACACCCCTTAAAGAGGTTTCGTCCCCGAAACCTTTCTTACGCAGTTCATTAAGTTTAAACCAAATGCACTTAGTCTCAGTAATCTTTTGAGCATTACTCATACTTTAACCATTTTTTTTTAGTATCACTAGGAAAGTATGGCTTAAACCAAATGCACTTAGTCTCAGTAATCTTTTGAGCATTACTCATACTTTAACCATTTTTTTTAGTATCACTAGGAAAGTATGGCAATATCATTTTGGTTATAAAGCATATGCGTTTTTCATGCAAAATAATGCAACTCAAAATAACGTTTTCATAATTTCGTTATTTTGACCCATTTTGGTGTTTTTAGTGAAATCCTTCACTTCTGACAAACAAACTCCTTTGTTTTGAATTTATTCATTCGATTCATTCATATGGAATCCACCGCTTATGAACAAGCCGAATTTTCCTGATTTTTTTAGCTTAGTTATTCATCATAATTCAATACGTAATATGAAGGAAATTCTATAAAGCGTATAGCCACATACCTTATAGCTTTTCCTTTCAATCGTGCTTTAGCTCGACTTGACTTCCCGACACTTTGCTTGTGTTGCCTTATGATCCCTTAGTATAGGTGATCATTACTTTCCGTTAGTAAGGCCTCATGGGCCCATCATTTTCATTTTGTACTCATTTACCTTTATTGTTTTACTTGACCGAGTCGCCATTGGGTCACTTGGTCATATGAATTTATCATCATGCTTATCCCATGCTAATCCTATAATGAAAAGCGCATTGGACAAGTTTTTAGATTTAAAATTAACCTTATCCTGTCTTGCCGGTTAGACTTACAGTCACTGGTTATTTTATACCCCACTGCTCAGGTATACAAACATTGTCTTTCCTTGAGGCTTACAAGCATTTATGACCCCTAATCCCATAGCTCGTGCTACAATGGGGTCATGCTTTACGTTATGTTTAAGTTCACAACAATCTTTTTGTTTTCGAAACATTCCTTTCGAATTTATCGTCTTACACCTATTGGTGTCAAGACCTGTTTCTTTTAATGTTAATTGTTTCCCAATCCATGTCATACTATTTACGTTTGATAAAACGTTGTTTTTTATTTAAACTTAGTTTTAGTTTAATGTTTTATCTTTAATTTATTTTAAGCAATTTTGACGACTTGGAATTTATTCTTTTACGGTCCTTGTTTTACGCGGGGATTCTCAACTGGTTCCCTCGCTTTGTCTAAGTAACCCGTAGGTTCTTTCACTTGGCCTCATAGGCTATTTCCTTAGGCTTTCACCTCTTTAAGGCGAGGCCCCTATAGTTCATTTCTTTTTATTCATGACCCGAGGGTCATTTTGGTCCCGTAGACCTTTACATTATTTATAACCCGAAGGTTATAAGGATCCCGTAGACCATTCTTTTTACTCGTGTCATTCTTAAAAATATATGTTTGGTGTCAAGGCACTCTTTTTATGTTTGAAAATCATTTGTTTTCACGTTTGAAATCCGTTAACTTTGACCGTAGTCCATGACTACAATCGTTTTCTTTCGGACCATTCTTCCGACTCTATGACTTCTTACGTCATTTACACGTCGGTTTGTCTCACACTTACCGTTATCCGGTTTACGCTTATATTCATATTTAATCATGTCCCATTACCGGGCATCATTATTCTTTTTCTTTTAACGCTCCCGTTACCCGGTTTGCGCTTACTTATATCGTCAGGCATTATACTTTATTTGACCCGTTTGGCTTGTTCATGTGAAATCCATCACTTATGAACAATCAAACTTTATATTTCATTCAACACGTTCAACCTCGAAATAGTTGAACATAATTATCACAAATCCTATTTGCAAAATTTTAACATCTTTTAGTCATAACTCACAATCCGAGTCTTTTGACTTTTAATCCGCGTTCCCGTTTCTCAGTTTACGCATGTATTTAAATTCCTACCCATCAACTGGGTACTTTTACCGAAGTCATTATTAATGCAACCATTCCGGTATGCATTAAGACTTCGTTTTGACCTGTTTGGTTGTCTTAACGAAATCCATCGCTTTTATTCAACCAAACATTTATTCTTTATTTGACCATCCTTGACGGCCTTATGAACTATGAATGATGATTATCATCATCATCATCATCCTTTCTTTACTACAACCAAAGTCAATGACTTTGATCGTCTTTCTGTGTGGGCACTACCTTCGTTTCTATGACCCTGCGGGTCACTTATACTTTGGTTTTACAATGCCCTTTGTGTCAACCATGGCTCTTTCGTCCATAATGACTTATTTCACGAATTCCCTTGGGTCATTTATTTCTATGTGCGCCATAAATCATTTTTATGGTTCCCATGAAAACCATTTATATGAGTATGCCCATAAGATTTCTTGACCCTAAGGATCTTTTAACTTTTTCATTTTTTTCGACCTTACCACATTGGACGTAACTGTGTTCATTATAAGAAGCTCATGTTATCATGTGTTCACTACTTACTTGGCTAGAGTAAGCGATCAACACATGGTATGCGTGACCTTATTATAATTATCACATCACTTCCTATGTAAGTAAATCCTCAATTCATTTCCCATAATTATGAATTTATTTGGTAAAATTCTATTTAATTGTCATTTAACAATTATTAGTTTTACCTGTTTTATCCTCAAACATATAAAATGTTTTCCTTTTATCTATCAATTATACAATCACATTCGTTAATGTGATCGTAAGTTTTCTCCATAGAATTCATATTGATATTACCTACTTGGATGATTACTCTCATCCAAGTTTCTATATAAACTAAATTCTGTTATTTTCTTATTATTCACAATTTGTGAATAATACATATCTCTACTAAATTTCTCTTGGAAACGTCATCCTGGATAGGTACCCTATCCAGGTTTCCCAAGTTTTATATTCTATATGCAACTGTCATTCACTATGTATTTGTTGCACATTATTGTTTGTACTATAAGTTTAAGACGTGTACCTTGTAGATAATCGCCCTGATAAACTCTCATTGTTGTTCGATCTCTCATTCTAGATCATTTCTTGATTTATGTCTTTGGCGTGTATGGCTTAGTTGCCATACTTCAGGCCATTTCTTCATCCTATCGATAATTCTTTAGACTCCCGTCATCTTCGGATGCGAGGGTCCTTCAACTAATACATTTACAAAGATTAGTAACGTTGACATTAATAAGCGCCCGTACTATAATACAAGGCTTTCTATGATTTGTGTTAACACACGTAATTCGTTAACTATATCGGTCTTTTATCACTTTATTTGGGGTAACGTGTGTTACACAATAACCCTATGTGTTGTTTTCAACACTTTAACATCTTAGACCGTTATTGTACATAACAACTTACCGGATTATGTGATCAAGTCTCAAAACGAACACAATTACTCTTTAACCTTGAGCTCTGATTACCAACTTGTAAGACCCTTACTTGATTTATACTATTTACATATAATTATCGACTATAATTGAGTATTTACGGTTACACATACATTTGAAAATACGAGTTTGTTAAAACATTTCAAGATTTAAAACATTTCAACATCATATATTTATATCGTCGTTTAAAACGGGACGACGAAACATAACGCGGAAGCTTGAAACTTGATCGTGTTCGGTTCTTTGTTGAGCTTGATCGTCATCCAGTATCTTACGGTATACCTACATTTCATTAAAACATGAAATGAGTTATTTAAATGAAGCATATCACATATCTAAGCAAGTCCGTAAGCCGAAACAAGCAAAGAAAACAATTTTTCCAGCCTTGAAGCCTGTCGCGGGCAGCGACAGGTTGGACACAATCCCTTCTCGGGGCGCGACCGACAAGCAGTCTTCCGTCGCGGGCTACGAGGGTAAGATTTCAACAGAATATTTGCAATCAGGTGCTGCATATTCCGAGCACTCCACTTTTTTCACTTAAACAATAATAACTCGTTCAATTTTTATCTAATTTACGTCTCGTTTCTTCCCACGTGATCGTAATTTGGTTCTCCATCACCATGGGGTTAAAATCCGACATCCGGATTAACAACTTTCTAGGTTTTTAAGCCCTTGGCTTTATATCTTTTTACAAAATTTTTGATCCGTTCATGATTTTATCAAACAAACTTGTTTGTTGCATTCAAATTATCATGAACATCATGTTATAACTGTTTCCTATTATACAAGGTTCAAATCACGGGTTTTTATGCATCCTTAACCCGTTTATGCGTATATACTTATTTTGACCCGTTAAGGGATTTAAGCGTTTTTAACTTACATCTCGTTATCAATTGCTTGCATTATATTTACACATTTACGTATCAACTTGTCTTCCATCACAACTATAATTGTGGTGGATTTAATGTGGTAAACTATTTACTCCGAGTTCTACCCCTCGGTTTATCATTTTACGGAAAAGACTCATTTCGAGTTATTTGACCCAAAAGTTTCATATCTTTCCCTTTCATACTTATCCTAAGGATTTACTTGATCATAATGCTTATTTCTAAACAACCCGTAAGGGTCGTTTGCTCGGTTTATTGATCAAGGGCGTTTTGGTCAACTTTAGCCCTTCTTTTACGATGAAGGACTTCCAACAACATACTTAACCAAAATCGCACATCTTTGCTAAAATTTTACTTACACATACCTGGCTCGGGTCAAAGTATAGACCCGTTTTAATACTTTACTTTAATAACCGCTAATTAATGGCGACACAAATATCCATTCGATATTTACTCCTATAAGCATATAACTCGACAAATAATCATTAGTCGATATTGTCAAATGGTGATATCTTCATCTTTTGACCCGTTTGGTCTAAATGACCGTTTATCTTTGATAGATGATACTTATTTACCATCTCATCCATATAACTCGTTCCGGTTTACACCGTACGTTCATATTACTTATAATTTCTTAATTCCTTTTTGACCCATCATGGCTTATGTCATAAAGTGTCTTTCAAAAACTAACGTTTATCGTCAACGCGTGACCGAATTACCGTTTTACCCTTATTATTTGTTTTGGCTTACCCTATAAGGTAACTATTCAAACTCATTATCTATTCGTCATTGTATGACCGAATAATCATATTATTCCCTTTTTAACCGTTAAACATGGTTTCTTATTATTTTCATTTATTTTGTTCCTTATGACTACACGTCGGAACGTCTTATTCCAAACACTTATTTACTTTATTCGTACTTAATAAAATAAGGCAATATTCTTCAGAATAAAAGGGTGTAAGCTTTACTTACCTTGCATTCAAATTAGGTTTTCCTTCATACTTGATTCGTTTGACCTGCTTTCTTCCCAAGCTTCTACCTAGCTTGTTAAGCGTCAAACTATCATTATAATTCATAAGATGGTTAGATTAGTCATTATCAATCACAACTATTCCATGTTACGGTTTTTATTTTGAAATTATCATTCGATCGTACCATTGGTTTAAAGTCAAACTGTCTATTGACGTAAGAAATTACACGTTGTAGCTCAATTACTCGTTTAAGTACTTTTTCAAATATCCGTAAGCATCATTCTTATGCTACCGTTTTAACCACTTTATTAACCAAGTTCTTGTAACTGTAAGTCATCGAATTAACACAACATCAATAATTGTATGCCAGACTAATTATATCATACAAGGATTTGGGATTGTTTTTATCAATATGAAACAATTCATTGTATCATATATATATATATATATATATATATATATATATATATATATATATATATATATATATATAATTCACCTAAACATAAAGTTTAGCCAAATACCTTAATCATTCATAACACATGATGATCTCAAACATCATTTCACTATCATGTATGATGATTCTAAACATAATTATATCATCAGTTTCATCATATGATTAAAACCCACTTATCCTAGTGTGGTAAATCATCTAAACATTCAAATCATGGCAATATATGTATAATTTTCACTTAGGGTTTTGTACCTAAGCAAGTATACATCACTAATTCAGCCATAACTTCTGTAATTCATACATAATTCGCAAGTTACGATGTTCATCAAATTTCACAACTTCAAGAATCATCAAAATTCTACATACCTTATGATCCCCTAGCTTGGGCGATCGTTAATTCACGTTCAATTGTGAATTTGAGCTTTAATTGGACCTTCAATTTGATCATTTTGTATAAACTAGGGTTTAAGCTCCCTGGAAGCTTCTTCTCATCGATCCAACACACGCACACACTTGGTGTGTGTGGTGTTTTGTTTTAATTTTTCTTTTATAACTTAACTTTCAAGTTATCCAACTTTGGCCCCTCATGTTTGGTTAGTTATTAAGTAGGCCACAACCCACTTAATTCCAATAATATTCCCTCTTATTAACTAGGTTAAACATTCCTAGTTAACTTAGTGGGTTCGGGGAGGTTATAACTCGTTTTATTTTAAGTCCCGTTAACTCGGTCCTCTTGTAAGCCTTTATTTTCTCAAAAGCTTTTCTTCACCTTTTATTTCATATTAGGCTTATTTATTTAAATCCTAATATTCACCGTGTTAATTTTTACCACTCATGGTATTTTACCCGCCCTTTAATATTAACGTGGTTTAATTACAAAACCCGTTTTCAGGGTGTTACAAATGTCGATCAATATCGTCGATATTATCGGTACTTTGCATCATTATCTCGGTAGAGGACCGATACGCGCGTGATATATCATTGATATATGGGTGATATATTGGGATATTAACTACATAGGTAATTACCTAGAAATAAAATAACAACAATAAAATATAAAGAAAATTTTATGTTTGAATGTGGAGAGTAAATAAAGAAGCATTTATCTATTACGAATAGCCCAAGTTAGATAAGATGTAGGATAGATGGATATTATATGTTCAATCCTCCTCATGGTATCCAAGTTTAATCATTAAATAATAATAATAATAACAACAACAACAACAACAACAACAACAATAATAATAATAATAATAATAATAATAATAATAATAATAACGAAGCATTTACCTACCTTAATTGCTAGCTCATTTGGTATCTAGAATATACACCTGTATATTGACAACATCATTCAATGCCAACTGTCACAAGTTGGACCATAATTCTATGTTTAATGGAAGAAGCCTATCTCCATGACATGGTGAGACTTGTGTTTTGGTAAAGGTGTGAAACATGGAAGCCTTGGCTATCCAAACTCATTCCACCACTTCACTTGATGTTTTACCATGATTCAACTAAGTAGTTTCCTAGCCCTAAAGTAAGTTAACCACGCCTCGCCTCCAACATTTGCCATGTTGGGTATGACATGCCCGGATTGTTCTTATTTGGCTACTTAGAATGTTAGTAGATTAGTTGCATTTTACTTTCATTCATGACCAACCGGGTTTACCAACAAAGTTGGTAAACTTTGTGCTTTGGTGAATCATACAATGAGGTATTTCATACCTCCATGCTTTACTTACATGAATTATATGATAATATATGATGGACTATTACTATATAATATAAAATATATAATTACCCGAATTTGTGGCGCTAACCGATTTATGGTTAAGTGTTATGAACATAAGCTATTCTATATGCGTTCTAAATTCCCCGTTTATGATTCTAATGGGCAAGTTAGGACCCATGAAATCACATAAAACTTAGTGTCAAAACGAGTGTTTAAGATAAGATACATTTTCACATACATATACTTTATTATACTTAATCCCGAATCCGAATCCTTCGCCAAATCCAACTACTCACACACCTCCATTTCCCCTTGTATGGTAACTTCGGTGTTCCAAACTCAAACGCTCTTCAAACTCTCGGTTGCTAGGAATGCTTTGCAAAACCGTGAGTATACATGACTCCCTTTTTACTTTTAACACTTTTGGGTGTCATATGTATATGCTATTAAACTCACGAAATCACATACTTTATGCTTAAATCACAAACAAACAATCCAACATACATGCTTAATACGTTATACTTGGACTAATATATGCTAGAATTCTTTATACTTTATACTTGTCATTAACTTCCTATGAGCCTCCCTTAACATGTATAGCGCTATAGGACTAACGCACCGCCTGTATTCTTGAGGACATGTTAAGTTAAACAAATAGTCTTATCATTGCTATGATGAGATTACGCGAGCGGGAATCTTTGGGTTGACATTCATAGTTGCATGCTTGTATCGTATGTTAGTTTTAAGATAACAATTATGCCATGTGGATTCGTTTAAACTTTTATACTTATGCTAGTACTTAAACTTGTATGTTTGCCAATACTTTACGTATTGATCTATACTTTAATATGTATTGCAGGAAATTAATGATGATGAACGAAATCTAGTAGGATTGACTAGAAACACGTTTTAATTTTAGTATGGTTGTTGTATTTTGCTTCATGTTCCTTTGTCGTATTTTGTTTCAAATGATGTACTTGAATTTAGTAATGAAATGGAATTTTTGAATTTTAAATACTTGTCGCAAGATAGTGTTATGACGTCTCTTGCAATCTATTTCGTCCCGCCCTAATGTTTCCGCCATCGGTTGGGGTGTGACAGTAGCGATTGAAAATGTTACCTGAACATTTGAGAAAATAGTTGGTGGGATCCACCAATTGACATTTCTTCCTCTACAAAAAAAAAAAAACAAATTAACTGATAAGAATTTTACTTTCTGTTTGATGATTTGGTTCACATGAAATAGTACGGTCGATGTTGCGCCTAGTCGAATCACCAAATCCGATGTTTGAAGAGTACAAAGGATTTATCCAAATTTATGATTGATCATCATCAATTTCCAACTTTTACCAACCACTTTTACTAATCAGAATGTGATATTTTACTCCAAAATGCAGTTTTTCATAAGAAGCTAGGTAAAAAAAAGGCTAGAGGTGCAACTTTGAGTCATTTACTTGTGAATGAGTTCATTTAGATTATGTCTTATACCAAATTCCCTCAAATACATGTTTAGCTAATTGGGAAATGTGTCAAAAGGGACTCAACACTCAAAACGGTTAAAAGTCACCTGAAGGTTGTCTCAAGGGCATATAAGCTTCTACATTGACTATATAGATAATAAAAATAAAAAAAATGTACGTTATTCTCAATTCTAATCTTAGGCTATCCGCAACCGTTTCACGCCCTTTTCACTCCATGATACTGCGACGTCATAAAGTGCATGTCACTCACTGACAAATCACCTTCTTACTTTCTCTCACTTCACCTACAATGGTTTCACCCTTTCACCCCACATCATCCACCCCATCATTTTTAATCCCATTTTTATTTCTTTTTTATATAATAAAATTATTTAAATACTTTTTTGTTTTTATTTATTTTTATTTTTATTTTTATATAATAAAATTATCTAATTCATTTTTTACATTTTTAAATATTTATTATTTTTGTTTAATTTATTTTTATACATTTTAAGTAACACAATAAAAGTTTATTAAAACACAAACCTAAATTACATATTATACAAGCCTAAATTACTTATTACACACCCCTAATTAAAGTATAAAAGAAAACTAAATTACTTATTACACATACACAATTAAAAACCCCTAATGCATCCCCACATAGTCCTCGTAGTAGTTGTGCTGGAGGAGACAGGCTACAATCGCTATCTCGACCATCTAACCTCGCATCCCAAGGATTTCGTCCATAATTACGAAGTGGAGTTGCTAGACCATAGTTAGGAGGAGGTGACTAGTATTCCTAACCTGGGTCACATTTGTACCTGTCACACCCCAACCGATGGTGGAAACATCGGGATGAGACGAAAACTAGATTGCAAGAGACTTCATAACGCTATTTGTGTCGAGTATTTAATAATTACTTTTTACATCAATTGAACTAGAATATAACAAATTTGAATAACGACAAGTGTAAAAGAACTAAAATTTCATTTCATTAATAACGGTTTAATACAAGGTTTGGAAACAAAATACAACATGTTTGAAAATAAAATACAGTACAACAAGTATTAAAGTTTAAGTGCGTTTCTAGGCAATCCTACCAGATTCCTTTCATCATCAATCCTGCAACATGTATTAAAAGCATAGATCAATACAAAAGTATTGGCGAGCATACAAGTTTGAATAAAAGTATAAGCACGAAAGTTTGTTTCAATCCAACATGGCAACTTGTATTCACGTCCTAACTAGCATACATAGACAATCTACACATAACGAATAACATGGATACACAAATTAAAAATTGACATGCATAAACAATCTAAACACAACAAATGGCATGGAAAAACAAGTTGAAGCTATTATGGATAAACCTCCTAAGTATAACGAGTAACATGTTCGTTGGAATGCAAATTTCGTACGTTTGATTGTACAAAGTTGATTTGTTAATTAATACATGTTACACCCAAAAGTGCATAAAGCGTAAAAAGGGGTCGAGTATGCTCACATTGGTTGCGTTGCGATTTCTTGTAAGTACGCACGTGTAAGATTAGAAAATCCAAGAGAACGAACAGATACCCTAGCTATGAAAATACCACACGAGAGACGTTTTAATAGATTTCTTAATATTTAAGGTTTATGATTGATTATATGTTATCCCCTTATTACATTTAATTCTCATAAAAGAATTATAGTTAAATATTCATGTTATTAATAATTTTATTCAAGGAAAATGAATTAAGAATAACAATAAAATAAGAAGAAAAACTGATAACTTATGATTTAAAGTTTAAAAGAAAAAGGAATGGATTTATAATAAAAGGACACAAAAAAAAGAACATTTAGTAAATAATCTAGACACGTTCGATACATATCAAACTTTATGTAAATAAATCACGAATATCATATGACACACTTGTATAGAGTGTCATCTTAATTCTATGTGAGAGGAAAGAAAGTTTATGGAATAGTTACATGACTGTCCGTTTTAGGTGTAACAACTAAAATAACTTTTAGTTTTATCAAACTATTTTCTTACAACATTAGTGAATGTAGAATGAGCCCCAACTATAATAAATTATTATGTTTCTCCCTTTACCTGTATTATCGGTTTGAAAACATATATTAAATAGCGTTAAATATCATCCATCAAATTGGAATAATAAAATAGTGTTTTTCGTTCTAGACCTAAACTTTATAATAGGTTTTAAAATACGTATATGCATACCTCATTATAGAATATAAATTTAACTAAGATTATTATTTATTTGAAAAAAAACATGGAGAAAGTTCCCAGGGTTGCATGGGAATTTAAAAGTAGGGTTGGATAAGTCAAAAATTAAATGCTACAAGTGTAACAGGATGGGTCATTTTGCTATAGAGTGTAGGAGTCAAACAAGTGGACCAATCATAACTCACCCTAGCTCAAACCCTAGACCACAAAATACTCAATCAACTATGCACTATGCCTAATATACCCATGTTGCCCATGTAAGCACTACTCATTATGCAAACCCTGGAACCACTGTTCCTATGCAATATGTCCAAACCAATGTGCCTCAAATACAGTATGTCCAAGCCCCAGCTCCTCAGGTTCAGGTGCAACAAGTTGCACCTCAACAAGCTACTCAAACCACTGCTCAACCAAACCAACAAAGTTTTTTCACTCAAGAGTTTGTGGATTGGAGTAGCTTACTTGATGAACTTGGTGATGAAAATTTTGCACTCTATGCTAATAATGATACTTTTAATGATGAATTTTGTTTGGTAGCATTAGAGTCAAACCAAGAAGGGGTTACAGCAGATGAAGGACAGTTGGTTGATGAAGCAGTGGATGAAGTTGTTGAAGCAGTGGTTACTGCTGTGACTGATGAAGTAATGATTGGTAATGAACAAGAACCCTTGTTAGAACCACTGATCAACCCCTGGTCTGAAGAAGATGCAGAGAAGAAGCATGGTGAAGAAGAAGAGAAGATAGCTGATGAGAATGAGACATAATGTGATTGTGCAATGATGGTTGCCAGCAAGGGAGCTTCTACATGCTTAGATAGTTTGTGGTATGTAGATAGTGGAGGCTCCAGGCACATGACTGGATGTAGAGCCCTTCTCAAAGATTTCAAAACTCATGGAGGGGGTGATATATCTTTTGGAAATAATAGTAAGGGGAAGGTTTTGGGTTCTGGTACTGTAAAGTCTGGGAATGTAAAATTTGAAAATGTCAATCTGATAGACAATCTAAAATTCAACCTTCTTAGTGTATCACAAATGAGTGACAAAGGGTTTGGGTCATTCTTCACTAAAGATTGTTGTAGGATTGTTGGACCAGCAATGGTACAAAAGATTGAAGAAATAATAAAAACTGGAAAAACAAAACTTGTTGCTCAAAGAAGTGGTAAGTTTATGTGGTTGATATGTCAAAAGAGAGCCCCAGAACTGATGCTTGCCTGTTCTCAGCTGCCTCTAACAAAGAGACAGAGCTATGGCACAGAAGATTGGGGCACACAAATCTCAGTACAATCACTGCAATTTCAAAAAATGGCCTTGTAAGAGGCTTACCACAAAAATCATTTTCTTGTCATGAGCATTATGTTTCCTGTCTAAAAGGAAAACAACATAAAAGCTCACATAAGTCCATTGAAGAGTCCAAAACAACCAAGTGTTTGCAAATGTTGCACATGGATTTGTTTGGCCCAGTTCAAGTCATGAGTCTCAAAAAGAAGAGATATTGTTTGGTTATTGTTGATGACTTTTCTAGGTTTACATGGACTTACTTTTTACACTCCAAAGATGAGACTGCAGGCATATTGCAAGACTTTGTCAAACAGGTTGAAAAGCAGTTTGACTTGCCAGTAAAAATCTTCAGGAGTGACAATGGCATAGAATTTAAATACAAGGAGTTGGATGCCTTCTGTGTGTCAAAAGGGATTGTAAGGCAGTACAGCATCCCAAGAACACCAGAGCAGAATTGGGTTGTTGAAAGGAAGAACAGAACTCTGATTGAAGCAGTCAGGACCATGCTTACTAATTCAGGTTTGCCTTTAACTTTCTGGGCAGAGGCAATAAACACTGCTTGCTATGTCCAGAACAGAGTTTTAATAAACCCCAGGCATCAAAAGACTGCCTATGAAATTCTGTATAAAATCAAACCACTGATCTCATACTTCAAAGTATTTGGCTGCCCATGCTTTATTTTGAACTTAAAAGATTCCATTTCAAAATTTGCAGCCAAAGTAGACAGTGGTTATCATTTGGGATACTCAACCACTGCTAAGGCCTATAAAGTGTTCAACACAAGGACCAAAACAGTGGAAGAAACTTTGAATGTTAAGTTTAATGAACTTTCATCAATGAAAATCACTACAAATCCTGCAGAATTATTTGATCTTGATAAGTTTACTTTTGAAAATACTGCTGTCAAGACTAACGATGCAGGTCCATCTTAATCATCTCCACAAGAATATGGATATGAAGTTGTGATTCCACAACAAAAATTCAAATCCTCCATTGAGACATCAGGTGTTCAAAACAGTTGTCAAAGTCCATCCACTGCTACCTCAACAGTTGTTGACCAAAGTAGCTCTTCAACCTCTGCTTCCACTTCCAAAACCACTGCTGGTCACAAAGAGCTAGCAGTGGATGAAAATCATCACATATTTACACCAATACCGCCTATTCCTCCTCCACCCTTTCAAACAGATGTTGAGTTTTCAAAATCCTCGACAGATGTTAGCTCAGATGACTCACATCTGCAGCCTTCACCAACCAATGCCATCATACCATACCAGGGAGATTTAATCTTCTTGAGATCCCATCCACCTGATCAAATCATTGGCAACATAAATGAAGGGGTGCTCACAAGAAGCCAACCCCAAAACATTTGCCTCTTTGCTGGTTTCCTATCACTCCATCAACCAGTCAAGTATCATGATGCTTTAAAGACAACATTTGGGTAGAAGCCATGCAAGAGGAGCTCCAACAGTTTAAGAGACAACAAGTTTGGGAACTTGTACCATTGCCAGAGGATGTAGCACAAAATGGGTCTTTAAGAACAAAACAGATGAAAGGGGTATTGTTGTCAAGAATAAAGCAAGGCTCGTGGTTCAAGGCTATAGACAAGAAGAGGGGATTGATTATGATGAAACCTTTGCCCCTATAGCAAGATTAGAAGCTATTAGATTGTTCTTAGCCTTTGCTGTCAACCACAACATGAAGGTGTTTCAAATGGATATAAAGAGTGCTTTCCTCTATGGAACCATTCAAGAAGAGGTGTATGTTTGCCAACCTCCAGGTTTTGAGGATCCATTCCATCCAGATCATGTCTACAGGTTAAACAAAGCCTTGTATGGCCTGAAACAAGCACCAAGAGCCTAGTATGAAACTCTTTCCACCTTTCTACTTTCCATAGGTTTCAAAAGAGGTACTATTGATAAAACTTTGTTTTTAAAATGGAGAGGAAAGGATTTGATGATTATCCAACTTTATGTGGATAACATCATTTTTGGAAGCACATGTCATAAAATGTGTGAAGAGTTCAGACAACTCATGACAGCAGAGTTTGAAATGAGTGCAATGGGTGAACTACAATGCTTTCTTGGTCTCCAAGTTCAGCAATTGCAAAATGGTACTTTCATTCATCAAAGCAAATATGCAAAAGAACTTTTAAACAAATTTGATATGAATGATTGTAAACCATGTAGTACACCGATGGCAACCAATAAGCTAGTCATGTCTGATGAAAAGGATGAGCTGATTGACCAAACACTTTATAGAAGCATGATTGGGTCTTTATTGTACCTAACTGCATCTAGACCAGATATAATGTTTGCAACTTGTGTCTGTGCAAGAAGTCAATCAGCTCCCAGAAAATCAAATCTCATTGCTGTAAAAAGGATATTCAGATACATAAAAGGTGCTCCCACTGTAATAACCCTCAATAAAACCAACACCCTCAGTATATTTCCGACACCATGTTAAAATATCTTAATATGTCTTTAAATACACCCCGTATGTGAAAACCGAGCCCGATATATATAAAATAGTGTTTAAAATAATTAAAAGTTTAAATCTAGGACTGAGGCGGGCCGCGTAGACCCACCCCAACCATTCACGCGGGCGGTATCAGGGTTTAAACCTGATATCATTGATTCCTTTAGTTAAAGCGGGCTGCGTAAGACCCCGTTTAAGTGTACGCGGGCCGCTAGAGATCATCAAACGCGGAGACACCCTGAGCTGACACGTGTCGACATCGTGGCGGGTCTAGATCATGACCGGGACAAGCTAGTTAGTTGACCAGGGTTGACGCGGGTCGCGTAACCCTTGTCTGTTCTTTACGCGGGCCGCGTGGAGGCCAGATTTCAGCACTATATAAGAAAGCAACGGGTTTTCGTTTTCCGTCGCTCATTCTCAAATTCTCAATCTCACTTTCTGTAGTAGTGTTATAATACGTGGGTATTATACTCCCTAATTAGCGAGATTCTCCTCCGTTGTAAGTATTATAACCCCAATTTCGTAATAGTTACGCTGTCCGATTGATTTAGGGTTCCGTAACAACTGTCGTGGTTCTGCCCGACGTAGTTGTTAGAATGCCGTCTCGGGGAGGGTATCATTAATATTTTCAAAGGGTTATGA
This sequence comes from Helianthus tuberosus, assembly GCA_030545235.1. Classification (NCBI taxonomy): domain Eukaryota; kingdom Viridiplantae; phylum Streptophyta; class Magnoliopsida; order Asterales; family Asteraceae; genus Helianthus; species Helianthus tuberosus. Next base: position 212,522,632 of record CM060423.1, read on the forward strand.
TACAAAACCTAGGTACATTTGTGTAAATTATAGATTATTCCCAGGAAACCCTTACGCAAAGTCTAAGATAGCAATGTGAGTAATCCTTATTTTTGTGTAAACCTTTTTGTGAGTTTATCCTCTTTTTGTTAACCTTTTGTAATGTTTTACAAAACCTTAAATATTTTACAATGCGACTAAACGGTGATTGAGTCTTTGTAGTTCTTCAATTACTGCCGGTATGTTGGGGTTTTGTATACAAAATTTACTACCTTGTGAGTAGTAAGTCGGGGATTACAAGACGTTACCATTGGACAAAGAGTTAGCCAATGAGTAATATGACCCACAAGTCAGGATTGACAGTACTGAATGAGTAATTGTGTAAAAATAAACAATGTGATCGCTCTCAATACTATTTTAATTGATAAAATGTTTTTTGATTAAACTGGGATTCACGCACCAGTATTTCCCGCTGACAAATGTTTTTAAAACATGTTACAAGTAACAAAATATGACAGCCAATTAGTAAAAAGCCAGCTAGAGAGCACTGAAGGCTTGGGAAAAATGTGGCTATAAAAGTTACCTAATAGATGATGTTTTAAATTCAATAAAATAGGGTTATCCCTATGAATGTATTGTAATAAGAAACTTGGGTTTTACCCATGTCATTATTAATATCAAATATGGTGGTTTTACTCTAATAAACATTTCCTAACTACGGTCCTGATGAAAATTTCCGCTGCCAAATTAGACAAATACTACGATACCACCGAAACTGGCACGCGGCCGCCCGTTCCCGGGAATCAGAGATCGGGGGTTGCGACAGAAGGTGGTATCAGAGCCTAGCCACTGGTCTGAGACAAAGAAGTGTTCTGCTGACACTTAAAATTCTAAATTTTGTGTTAGAAAATAAATTACGAAAATACGTGCATAACTGTAATTATTTGTTATGTGTTATTTGACTATTTGTTAGTTTATAGTATGAGTGATCAAGGACCCTCAGACATGAATCGTCAGTTGTCTGAATCACCTAGGAGTGAAGGTATCTCTTCACAGCCTGCCCTCTCTGGGTATACTGCTGATCAGGAAGAATGAATGTTTGCTTTTAAAGCACAGTCAAAAGAGTCATTCCCTCATAAGAAACGAGGATGGTTCAGTAAGGAAGCTTTTGCTCGTAGGAAAAGAATGCGAAAGTTGCAACAGCAAAGAGTTTTAGCAGCCGCTAAGCGAAAAACAGATGCCCATACACAGGATATGCTTAAAAGAAGCCTAGCTAATTTCCATATCCTAGCTACAACTGCTGCTGACCCGAGTCTGGAACAACTAGTAGCCCCACAACCCCAAATCCCAGAACAACCCATGGAGATAGAAAACCCTAAAAACCAAGTGGAGATGCATGACTTTAAACCAGAAGAAATCCCTAGGGTACCTGCACCAAACCCCCTAGACCCAAATTACGACTCCTGGTGGGATGACAATAGAGATTTTGTGCAACGTTACCCTATCCATGAAGACCCACCCATACAGAACATAGGAGCCTATCCAGGTATGGACCCTTTAGATCCCTATTACCATAATGAATAAATTAGGGAGATTTTAGAAGATTCTTACCGATTTCAGGCACTTTCACCCCCATATCGGGAACCCGCACCCTAGATTCCAAACCCAGTCCTAGAACCTGCACCCCCAATGAGTGCAGAAAACGTCCAAGAACTTAGGACTTTCGGGGAGGAAATTTCAGAAAGTAGTCAGAGAATGCGTCAAGTGGGAGAGCGTCTCGTATGGAAATACGATGAACGCAATATGGATTTTTGGATAAATCCATATCCGTAAATGTGAGAATGGAGGAAATGGTAGTAATAATAATAATAATAATAATATAAAAAAATAAAAAAAAATATGTGTGTACGGATGCATATTACTATTAGTGTGATTCTGTTTCTGTTGGTATTGTAATTTTATTTCAGTACTAGTGTGTAATAGACGCATAGTATATGGAAATACAGTACAAGTCGCAATGATCTACGTTTTTGGCTAGATTGCGTGTCATGTGATTTACCTATTATCTTGTGATATTAATATGGGGTAAATGTTTAAAATTCAGATGGCCGATGACGAAGGAAATCAAGGAAATCTGAATAATGATAACCAGAGTAACATTAACGTGGTTAATGAGAATCCAAGCATCCATAACAACGAAAACCAAATGGATAATAGTGTTGTTCAACATATAGTGGCACAAGGAATCATAGATGCCATGCCAGTTATTATTCAAACTATTCAAGAAGCGAATAATAAAAGTAAACATAGCAGTAAGCGACCGATCGAACCCGAAAACAACGTGAACAATGGACCTATACTTCAATTGCCTATTCCCAAAAGAAGAAGAACCGTGCCTTACGGTTGTTCTTATAAAGAATTCTGGTCTTGTAAACCAATGGAATTCTCGGGCAACGAAGGGGCCATTGCAACCCTACGCTGGATAGAAAAGACTGAGGCAGTCTTAAGGATAAGTAAGTGTGCTGAAGAAGATAAGATATTGTTTGCTTCAAATCTGTTTAAGAATGCAGCACTAGAATGGTGGAACACTATCCTTCAATCAAGAGGAAGTGATAGAACCTATAATATGGAATGGGAAGAATTTAAGAACAAGGTAGAAAGGAAATTCTGCCCACCCAATGAAAAAGAACAGATAGCAAACAAATTCCTAAACCTTAGGATGACTGGTGTGGATAGTAAGGGGTACACTAAGTTATTCTTCGAATATGCTAGGATAGTGCCAACTCTTGCCTCACCAGAACCAGTGTTAATCTCCCGTTATATTTGGGGATTAATCGGAGAGATTAGACATGTAGTCAAGGCAGCTAGACCTCAAACCACAAAAGAAGCTGTAGAACTAGCCAATACCTTGACTGATAAGTTAGTCCGTACCCGAGAAGAGGATCAAAGGAGGAACCTAACCCAGAAATTGACTCAAGAATTTCGTTCTGGAAATTCTAACCGTGGGAGAAATGTAGGTTCTACCTCTGCACCCTACTGTAGGGATTGCAAAAGAAAGCATTCAGGAAGATGCTCCATATACTGTAACTTTTGCAAAATATCGGGACACAAGGAAGAAGACTGCAGGAAGAAAGCTAACAACAAGATATGTTACAACTGCGGAGAACAAGGTCATATGAAGCTTAATTGCCCAAAATTAACTCCAGCTACAAACAACAAGAATACCAAAAATGCTAGAGCATTTCTTCTGACTGCAGATGAAGCTAAGATGATTCCAGATGTCATAGCTGGTATGTTTTTAATTAATGATGTCTTTGCTAAAGTATTATTTGACTCTGGTGCAAACCAAAGTTTTATTAATACATCATTTTGCAAATTTCTAAATAAATCATTAACTAAACTACCACTAGAATGCGTAGTAGAGACAGCTAATGGAGAAACTGTTAGAATTTCTGAAATCTTGCAGGGGGCAAGAATAGAAATTTTAAATCAGAAATTTATAGCAAACCTATATCCCATGAATCTGGCAGGATTTGATGTTGTTTTAGGAATGGATTGGTTGATAGCCAATAAAGCCAGTATTTTATGTGATCAAAAGTCAATTCAAGTAAATTCACCTAAAGGTAAAATGATCACAATTAAAGGAGATAAGCCATCTAGATCCACAAAATTCATCTCTGTGATGAAAACTGCAAGTTATATAAGAAAATGTTCTATAGTGTATTTGATTTCCATAATCACTAACACTAAAGGAAAAGAACTAAAAGACATTCCAGTAGTGTCTCAGTTTTCAGAAGTATTTCCAGAAGAATTACCAGGACTACCGCCAGACAGAGAAGTTGAATTCAGAATCCATCTACTGCCAGGAACAACACCAATTGCCAAAGCACCTTACCGTTTGGCACCCGCCGAAATGCAGGAGCTGTAGAAACAATTAGATGAATTGTTAGAAAAATGATTTATACAGCGAAGCTCATCGCCATGGGGAGCACCCATTTTGTGAGAAGGACGGATCAATGCGTATGTGCATTGACTACCGTGAATTGAACAAAGTCACGATTAAGAATCGGTACCCATTACCGAGAATCGATGATCTGTTTGATCAACTGCAAGGAGCTCGATTTTTCTCAAAACTCGATTTAAGGTCAGGATATCATCAGTTAAAGGTACAGAAAGATGACATTCCTAAAACCGCTTTCAGAACAAGGTATGGCCATTATGAATTTACTGTCATGCCATTTGGTTTAACCAATGCCCCAGCTGCATTTATGGACATGATGAACCGAATATGTAAGCCATATTTGGATAAATTCATAATTGTATTTATACATGATATTCTAATTTACTCTAAGAGTAAAGAGGATCATGCTAGACATTTGCACGCACTTTTGAGTTTACTACGAAAGGAAAAGCTTTATGCTAAATTTTCAAAGTGCGAATTTTGGTTAGAACAGGTACAATTTCTTGGACATTTAGTAAACCATGAAGGAATCCATGTGGATCCCACAAAAAATCAAGGCAATTACTAAATGGAAAACCCCTAAGTCACCAACCGAGGTTAGAAGTTTCTTAGGATTGGCCGGTTATTATAGAAGATTTATTAAAGATTTCTATAGAATAGCCATTCCTTTAACTAAATTAACCTGTAAATATGTTATGTTTGAATGGGGATTAAAACAAGAAGAAGCATTTAGAATCCTTAAGCAAAGATTAACCCATACACCCATACTAGCGTTACCAGAAGGGACTGAAGACTTTGTAGTCTATTGTGACGCTTCTAAGTTAGGTTATGGATGTGTATTAATGCAACGTCAGAAGGTTATAGCCTATGCATCTAGACAACTTAAGAATCATGAAGATAATTATTCAACCCATGATTTAGAACTAGGAGTTATAATTTTTGCTCTTAAGATTTGGAGACATTACCTTTATGGTAGTAAGTTTACCATATTCACTGATCACAAGAGTTTAAGGTAAATTTTCAAACAAAAGGAGTTGAATATGAGACAAAAACGCTGGATGGAGATGCTTAGTGATTATGATTATGATATCCGGTATCATGAAGGAAAAGCAAATGTAGTAGCAGATGCTTTAAGCCGAAAATATCATGAAAAGCCAAAAAGGGTACGTTCTCTTAAATTAAATCTGCAAGTAGATTTAAATGATCAAATAAGAAAAGCACAAGAATCAGTAATCAAGGAAGATACTGAAAAGCTAAAAGGTATGCTAAAAGAATTAGAACAAGGAACAGATGGAATTTGGAGATTCCATAAAAAGAGAATGTGGATACCTAAATTAGGAAACCTACGTCATCGTATATTAGAAGAAGCACATAAGTCTAAGTATACGATGCATCCAGGAAGTGATAAAATGTACCAGGATTTAAGTAAAAATTTCTGGTGGATAGGAATGAAGAAGGACATAGCAGCCTATATTTCTAAATGTTTAACCTGTTCACAAGTCAAAGCCGAACATCAGAAACCCTCAGGTTTGTTACAGCAATTAGAAATGCCAGTATGGAAATGAGAATTAATAACAATGGATTTTGTTACTAAATTACCCAAAACAAAGAAAGGAAATGCTACAATCTGGGTGATTGTAGATAGGCTAACCAAGTCAGCTCATTTCCTACCAATGAAATAAACTTTTAGTATGGAACAATTAGCTAAATTGTATGTAAATGAAATTGTTTCTTTACATGGTATTCCTTTATCAATTGTTTCTGATAGGTATAGCCGATTTACCTCTCATTTTTGGTCAAGTTTCCAAAAGGCAATGGGAACTAAATTAAAACTGAGTACAGCTTATCATCCTCAAACGGACGGATAAAGCAAAAGGACAATTCAGACAATGGAGGACATGCTTAGAGCTTGTGTAATTGATTTCGGAGGTAATTGGGACGATCACTTACCTTTAATAGAATTTTCTTATAATAATAGTTATCACACAAGTATCAATGCTGCACCATTCGAAGCACTTTATGGACGAAAGTGCCGAAACCAGTCTGTTGGGCAGAAATTGGGGAAAAGCAATTATCTGGACCAGAAATAGTGCAAGAAACAACTGACAAAATCATTCAAGTCAAAGAATGATTGAAAGCCGCACGTGATCGACGAAAGAGCTATGCCGATAACCGACGCAAGCCATTGGAATTTCAAATAGGGGATAAGGTATTGTTGAAAGTCTCTCCTTGAAAAGGAGTAGTAAGATTCATAAAAAGGGGAAAGCTAAGCCCCATGTATATTGGACCTTTAAGATTAGGATCTGTAGCGTATCAGCTACAACTGCCAGAGGAAATGGTATGAATACATGATGTGTTTTATGTATCTAATCTTAAAAAGTGTTTAGCTGATGAATAGCTGATAGTACGCGGGCCGCTAGAGATCATCAAACGCGGAGACACCCTGAGCTGACACGTGTCGACATCGTGGCGGGTCTAGATCATGACCGGGACAAGCTAGTTAGTTGACCAGGGTTGACGCGGGCCGCGTAACCCTTGTCTGTTCTTTACGCGGGCCGTGTGGAGGCCAGATTTCAGCACTATATAAGAAAGCAACGGGTTTTCGTTTTCCGTCGCTCATTCTCAAATTCTCAATCTCACTTTCTATAGTAGTGTTATAATACGCGGGTATTATACCCCCTAATTAGCGAGGTTCTGCTCCGTTGTAAGTATTATAATCCCAATTTCGTAATAGTTACGCTGCCCGATTGATTTAGGGTTCCATAACAACTGTCGTGGTTCTGCCCGACGTAGTTGTTGGAATGCCGTCTCGGGGAGGGTATCATTAATATTTTCAAAGGGTTATGATACTAACCTAGGTACATTTGTGTAAATTATAGATTATTCCCAGGAAACCCTTACGCAAAGTCTAAGATAGCAATGTGAGTAATCCTTCTTTTTGTGTAAACCTTTTTGTGAGTTTATCCTCTTTTTGAGTCTTTGTAGTTCTTCAATTACTGCCGGTATGTTGGGGTTTTGTATACAAAATTTACTACCTTGTGAGTAGTAAGTCGGGGATGACAGGACGTTACCATTGGACAAAGAGTTAGCCAATGAGTAATATGATCTACAAGTCAGGATTGACAGTACTGAATGAGTAATTGTTTAGAAATAAACAATGTGATCGCTCTCAATACTGTTTTAATTGATAAAATGTTTCTTGATTAAACTGGGATTGACTCACCAATATTTCCCGCTGACAAATGTTTTTAAAACATGTTACAGGTAACAAAATGTGACAGCCAATTAGTAAAAAGCCAGCTGGAGAGCACTGAAGGCTTTGGAAAAATGTGGCTATAAAAGTTACCTAATAGATGATGTTTTAAATTCAATAAAATAGGGTTATCCCTATGAATGTATTGTAAGAAGAAACTTGGGTTTTACCCATGTGATTATTTATATCAAATATGGTGGTTTTACTCTGATAAACATTTCCTAACTACGGTCCTGATGAAAATTTCCGCTGCCAAATTAGACAAATACTATGATACCACCGAAACTGGCTCGCGGCCGCCCGTTCCCGGGAATCAGGGATCGGGGGTTGCGACACCCACACTTGGTATCTGGTATCCAGCTAATAGGAATATCAAGCTTTCAGGCTTTTCAGACAATGACTTTGCTGGATGCAATACCACAAGGAAGTCCACATCAGGAGGGTGTCAATTTCTGGGCAATTGCTTAGTATCTTGGCAAAGCAAAAAGCAAGCAGTTGTTTCAACATCCACTGCTGAGGCTGAATACATTGCTGCTGTAAGCTATACAGCCCAACTCCTGTGGCTTCAAAATCAATTGCTGGATTTTGGTATCACTGCCTTGAAGACACCACTCATGTTAGACAGTCAAGAAGCAGAGAATATCATCAAAAATCTTGTTTCCCACTCTACCACCAAGCACATCGACATCAGACCTCACTTCGTGAGGGATTGCTATGAAAGAGGTCTGATTTCTTTGCATCATGTTCCAACTCAAGATCAATTGGCAGATGTGCTGGCAAAAGCATTAGACACGTCCACCTTTGAAAGTTTGATCTCGAGGCTTGGCATGCTAAACATGGAATAACGGGCAAAATCGTGTTTTTCTATGAATAAAAGCATTAAAATGTTTTCAAAAAAATCAGAAATCCATCCTTAAAAATAGCTAAAAATGAATTTTTCATTAAAATCCTAAAAGTCTGCCATAACCACTGATTGGGTTCAAACATCTGTTCTTTTTAAAACATCCACTGCTGAAAGTCAACCTCTGTTCTCACTTGACCTTGGTAAACACTGCTGATATACTTCAGTGTTTATATCCACTGATATGGCTATCCACTGATAGTTAAAGTCACCCACTGTTTTCAAAATAACTATTACAAACCACTGATAAATTGTCCATCAGTGGTTCCCCAAACAACTGTCATCCATTTAATCAGAGGTTGTCACGTGGAATGTTTGTGACCGTCAGATCTTTGTAACCGCTGCCACGTCAGCATTTACTTTTTCACAATATAAAACTCTTATCAAACCCTCAATCAGGGTTTTCACTGTCGAATCGAATTCAAAATTCCTTTCTCAAACAGTTTTCCCCAAAAATCTCTCAAAATCTTCATCGTTTTCACTTCCTTCTATTCTTCTCAAATTCAATCATGGTAAAGAAAACCAGTAAAACCACTCCAAAGGAGTCAGCCACTATCGAGATTTCGTTCAAATTTTCACACAATTACTTGGGTATATTTGAAAAACCTAGTGACACCAAAGTTTTTGACTCCATCATTGACACACTTTCCACCACAAAGTACAAAACTTTGTTAACATGTGATGCAACCGTTTACCAGACTACTCAAAGGGAGTTTTGGAAGAATGCTACTCTCGAAACGGTGAAAAAAAAGGTTGTAGCTATAAACTCATCAATAAAGGGTGTAAAAATCTCCATCACACCTCAAACCATTTGTAACACCCCGAAAACGGGTTTGGTAATTAAACCACGTTAATAATAATGAACGGGTAAAATAGTGTTAGTGGTAAAATTTACCCGGTGAATATTAGGACTTAGACAAATAATCCTAATATTAGTTATAAAATTTAATAAATGCTTGAGAAAACAAAGTTATAAGAAGCCCGAGTTAACGGGACTTAAAATAAAACGGGTTATGATTTCCCGAACCCATTAAGTTAACTAGGGATAATTAACCTAGTTAATAAGAGGGAATTTTACTAGAAATAAGTGGGTTGTAGCCTACTTAATAACAAACCAAAACGTGAGGGACCGAAGTTGGATAGCTTGAAAAAGGGTTTTATAAACAAAAAAAATAACATAACACACACCTAAGGGGTGTGTGTGCGTGTGTGAGGTCGACCAGGAGGGTGCTCCCAAGAGCTCAAACCCTAGAACTCAACAAATCATCAAATTGAAGCCTGATTCAAGGTCAAAATCGATGCATGAATACATAGAAACGATCACCTAGTCGTGGGGATCGTAAGGTATGTCAAATTTTTGATGTTTATGAAGTTGAGATTTTTGATGAACTTGTGAAAATCGAAATTCAAGCTTGAATGATTGATGTTTGGGTGAAACTAAGATGAATTCATGCTTAGAAACAAACCCTAGTTGAAAACTTGATGAATTAGTACTAAAACTCGGAATTTGATAATCACCCTATTATGTGCTAAGTGGGTTTTGATTGTGTAGTGAAGATGATGATATGTTTATGCTAGAAATCATCATAGTTGATAGTTGATGCAAGATACTTGAACAATTTCCAAGTTTGAGTGTTGACCATACATGACTTGAAAAATGGGTTTTTGGATGATTTAATGAAATTGATGTTGTATTGGTGTTTATAAACACCATACTAACTTGTATGAATGAACTACTTGAACAAAATGGGGAATTGTTAGGAGTTCATACTTGATTTGAAGTGGGTCTTGACACAAGAATTAAACTCATGATTTATGATTTAGTTCAATAAGAAAAGTAGTCAAAGATTCATAAGGTGTGAAAGTCATGATTTAGAATGACTAATCTAACAACCTTGTGAATGATGAATGATAGTTGGCGTTTAACAAGCTAGGTGAAACTTGGGGAGGAAGCGGGTCGAACGAGTCAAGCATAAAGGAAAAGCGTATTCGGGATGCAAGGTAAGTGAAACTTACACAATTATGTAGAATACTTGTTTATTCTATACAATATAAATGCGATAACGATAATATAGAAAATATGAACTTCCGACGCGATCAATACGAGTCGGAACATATAAAGATGATAAAAACCTTGGTTTATGGAAAAAAGGGCAAAGCGGTAAATAAATCATGTAATGATTTAAGAAATTATGAATTCCCGTTAAGATTACCTTATAGTGTAATCTAATAATGATAAAAAGGATAAAATGGAAATTGGTCAAGTGTTGACTAATGTAAATCGAAGTTAAAAGAATACCCATGGCGTAAGCCGAAATGGGTTGAATTTGTAAGAAAAGAGTTTAAAAGAAAAGGGGTATGATAATAAAATCCGGGATGGGATGGATGTATGAATTGGAAATCAAAAACGATGTTTTTGATTAAATAGATAATGTTGGGCATATAGTCCAAACGGGTCGAATGGTGATGATAACACCATTTGACAATATTGACTAATGTGGTTGTCAAGTCTTATGTTAACAGGACCGATTAGCCAATCGGATAATTGCGTCACCATTGATGGTGTGATAATGAAAACGAGGTATAAATCGGGTCTACTTGTTGATCCGGGCCAGGTACGCATAATTATGTTGTAGTTAAAAGTGTTATTTTGGTTGAATAATTTGAGAGAGAGTCCTTCATTATAAAAGGACTAAAATCGACCAAAACGTCCTTGTAGGCTAAATGGAACAAACGACCCTCACCTAAGAAAACCTACACCAGAAAAAGAAATTTTCAGGTGAATGATGATGAAGAAATACCAGCACCTATTCCCATATCATCTTTACCCTGCAATATCCTTCCACCTCAATCATTCATTCCTCCAAAATTGGCCAATCCAATCAAAGATCCAACAACATTAGTAGGATTTGATCCTGCTGATCTTGTGCCATTAGCTGCCACTTATCCACTAGAACTAAATGCAGTGAAGGATGAAATGAAACAGTTTTATCTAGTGGATGATCCTTCAAAAAGAAAATTTCCATCTCTGGCAGGTTTTAGAGCTCCTAAAAACATGGACGAATATCTAAAACTCAAAGCCAAGCAAGCTGGTTGGAGAGCAAAATATGAATGTCAAGGGCAGGGTGATAATGCTATCTCATGTCGATTGCAGAGTCTTCTTGGTAATGTAAGAGAACTGGAGGATTATGCAAGAGATTTGAGTAAAGAAATGTCAAATTTGCCACTAGAAGCTGGGTTACAAAATGATCTAAGAGAAGACATAATAAAGATGATCATGTCAGAAAAGTTTTATCCAGCCACAGCTGAACAATTCCAAGACTGGCCACTCATTGCTCTCAAGTCAGAATTAAACAGAATTGCAAGAATAAAAAAGGATCCAAGGATGAAAAAATCTGCCCTAAATTGGAGTAGATACAAAATGAAAATAGAAGATCTCACCTTGGATTACAAAAAGAAGAAACAAGAGTTGGTTGCAGCAAAATTTGGAACAGCCAAGCAGATATCTAGATGGACAAAACAGTCCATTGATCAACCTCACAAAAGACTTGAAGCAAGAAGAAAAACTACTCCAAATGTTCCAAAGAAACTAACAAATAAAACCACTGCCAAATCCAAACAGCAGATCCATTCCTCTGAACCACTGTTCACATCATCAGATACCTCTATCATTGAGATAAATCAAAGAAAGAAACAAAAGTTGATGGATAAAGAAACAGCAGAAGATATAGCAGCAGGTGATTACATTGTAAAAGAAGGGATCAAGCAGATGATTGCTGAAAAAGCTGAACAGAATATGGCTGTAACCTCTGCTCATGCAGTCATCACAAGGCCTCCTTCACCAAACTCATCAACAAATAAAACTCTCCCAAGAAACCCATCAAATTTAAAAATACTAAAGTGGATGTCTGATCAAAAGACCCACGTATTGACTTTGATCAGATTTGATGGTAAAGTGAAAAAGATCTCAAGAGAATTAGCACTGAGCCTTAGTATTGAAGACATGCAAGATTTACTTGATCTGACACTGTGCAGGGATGAGGATGACACAAGTTCCTTGGATTTTGAATTACAATTCAAAGGGCAAATCAGGGAAATTTTGATGAGGCAATAAAGATCCAGAATAATGAAGAGTTTTGGCATCATCCGTTCCAAGGGAGATTGTTGGGATTGAACCCTACCAGAGGAACAGTTGATTAAAGCCAAAAATGGATCAGAGCAGTGGATCCAAAATAAGCAGTAGTTTGTATTTCATTCTCTCCCCTTGGAGGTGTCTAAACCCCTGATGTTCAATCTACTGATATGGGTTAAGCACTGCTGAAGATTCAAAGTACTGCTTGGCTCACAACAGTGGAATGGAAAGCAGTAGTTTAGTTTATTCTCTTTGTATTAATGAAATCAGTATTTAGTGTTAACAGTGGTTTGTATTAGCAGTAGTTACAGGTTGTTAGGAAGTTAGATGTCACTTTCATAGTGACGTCAGCAAAGATGCCACAGTGGTTTGCTTGTGCACTATAAATAGAGCAGTACCTTGTACTGTTCTATTGGCTCATTCCATTCTATGTCTTTCTGTACAAGCAAATCCAAGTGAGCTCGAGCTGAGGGGGAGTTTGTGATACTTACATGCAATTGTAATCGATATTGAAATAAATTTAATCATTCGATTCTATGTTCATCATGTTTGTTGAAAGCATTTCTCCTGTTTGATTGAGTGTGAAAGTTATTCCATCTATTCCGCTGCAAATCATTTACAATTCATAATCATTTTACTTAACAAAAACACAATCATTCAAACTCAGATCCTAACAGAAGGGCATGTTGCCGGAGCTATCTGTTGTCACCGATGTGACGCCGGAACCCGTAACCAACGTCACCCCTTCCGGTAACTTTGTCGGAAACAGTATACCATCGCCGCCGCTCAAACCTCCGCGGCAGCCGTCGCCGGCTTGCCGCCGACCCATATTTCTCTCTTCGTCCTTCGTGTATGCCGGTGGGAATCGAGAAGGTGATTGACAGTTCTATGTGTGTAGATAAAGAGCTATGGGTGTTTGGATGAGAAGATGAAGGGTTCCATTTGTGTGAATTAGAGAGAGAGGGTTGCAGAGAGTTTTTGAGGAAGATCAGTTGTTTGAACGGCTCCAATACAAAAGAAAATGGGATATAGGGTTTTAACCCTAGTCATTAGTCATATTTACTAGGTTTAGTGTAATGGGCTTGGGCCCAAGGCCCACAAGCCCAATCCCCGTGTTTTAGGTGGCCCACCAGCTCCTACGAACCCGTTTTCAAACCCGAACTTTGTAATGTGCCTTAAAATAAAAAATTTAGATTTAAAAAAATGTAAAAATAGTGTCGGTATTCGTCGTTGTCGCGTTTGGGGTCGGTTGCGTAAAAAGCGCGCAAATTTGCGTGGTTTTCCGTTTTTAAACAGTTTTTCGATCAGATTTCAACTGTGTTTCTAAAAATAAGAAACGAACCCGAAATTAAAAAAAACAAGGGATTACGGAAATACGAGGCGTTACAGTCTCCTCTCCTTTAGGAAATTTCGTCCCGAAATTTATTCAAGAGGAAGACCTTAGAAAAGCTGGCATTACGATGTATGTTTGGGTATAACCAAAAATAGATTGTGAGTGATCAAATTTTGTATTCAATATAATAAGGGAAACACTGAATTTCGCATGGCACGTTTTTACGAAAGTTTGGCAATATGATAGGAACACTTATATATAGGAAGTACCAGCGGCGTATCCACCATGTTCATATCATGTTACGTCCGTTTCGTGACTCGGTGTCATGTTACGTTCTGTGTTATGATACACAGTAGAACCTACTATGATTTTCATGCATCTACCAATATAATTCCGTATGCATCCGCGATCATTTTGGTATGTGCGTGATCCGCATAACTTGTACTAATAGTGTACGGGTCAGGGTATATAAATGTATTACAAGTGAGAATGATAATGTATAGTAATTTAAGTATGTATGCATGATTGGTATTTAAGTATGAGAGAGGTTATAAGTATGAGTATAATTAAAGTCTTTGAATAGTCCACATGAGATATTTAGTTAACTAGATTAACGCATTACTGGCATGTGATCTCACTAGTCAAACCATCGTGTCCGCAAGTATGTATGAGTGTCTTAACATGACCGCAAGTCCATGCGGCGGGCGTTACTCCTATAGCGCTACATAAGCGCTATATATGTTAAGGTGAGGCTTCATCCGAAGTTAATGACAAAATGTCAACCCAACGTTTAACGCAAGCGTCATCTAATCATAGCACATGTCATCATTTCGTTGCTATGAAAAGATCCGTAAAATTTTAACTTAACATGACCCCAAGTCCATGAGGCGGTGCGCTACTCCTATAGTGCTTTACAAGCACTATATATGTTAAGGTGAGGCTCGAACAAATCGAACCAACGTGTCCGCTAGTATCATTTCTATAGCACATGTCATCATTTCGTTGCTATAAAGACCGTAAAAGTTTAACTTAACGTAACCACAAATCCATGTGGCGGTGCGCTACTCCTATAGTGCTTCACAAGCGCTATATACGTTAAGGTGTGGCTTCTTACGAAGCTAATGACCAATTCATCACAGAAAAAATGTCCAGTAATCTCGAATCAAATATAACTATCAGTATGTGTGTATTAATTTATTGTGTAAAAACGATGATTAGGTAACAAGTATTAAATCGCATAAAAGTTAAGTTAATATAAAAGAGAGGCTTGATAAGTATTGGAGTGCTTTGGGTTTAGAAACTTCAACTATTCCAAAGTGAATCGCAAGTCCTTCCGAATTAGGGAGACATGCTTTGGCCTAATAGGTATAATACTCTCGTTGTCAGGCGATTAACGGTACTTTACCCTTCCGGTTAGTACATGTCCCTAATTTGATCGAAAATACGAAACTTTGGCGAGATTGAAAATTGAAGAGTGGAACCAGTCATCAAGGTGTGGAAATCAATCCTAGTTTGACACTTTCGTCCCCAAAATGTGGTTTATTGAACGAAACAAGATATAATCTCAAGTCGTCAATAAGAATCCACTAGAATATGAAATGGAAAGAAGAAAGAAAAAATTCCCATCAAGTTATGGATATCACTCCTGGCTCGATGGTGAAATTTCGTGCAAGGTGCAAAGTCAGATGGATTGAAATTCGTCACCAAAGGCTGGAATCGCCCCTATTTTAGTGAGTCGTTTCGATTGTGGAATACGAGTATCTTCAAGTATGTATTGTGTGAAATATAAAACTTTATATTAGAATTATAAAGTGTAAAATAGACGAGAATAAGCTATCTAGGATAAATAACCCGGTTAGTTAGGAGTCTTGTAGTAACACATGAATGAGGTAAAAAGCCTAAATTATGAACCAAATGAAAGTTGAGGGGTCTATGTTGTTAAAAATGAAACTTAATTACATAAAACAAAAACCACACTCACTCATGTGAGGTCTGGTTCAATCAGAAGCAGGGAAGGGCGACCCCCATTCTCCAAAACCCTAACATTCACAAAAACCACAAATTGAAGGCTTAAATCTTGTCCAAATCGATTTTCAAGCATAAATTAATGATCACCTAGTTGAGGGGATCATAAGGTATGTAAAATCTTGAAGTTCTGATTCATCTCAAGTTCTAGGTTAATTATGAAAGATCGAAATTCAGCTTGATTGTGTCATGCATGAATGTAATTAGAAGAGATATGGTGTCTAGGGATGAACCCTAGGTGAAATCTTGTTAAAAGATTTCATGATAATTATAGAGTTTATAACCACAATTGTAGGTGATTAATAAACTTAAAGAAAACTTGATAAGCCCTAGAATTGTGATCTTGTTCTAACACAAATATGAAATTTAGAATAAATTTCAGAAATATTGATGTTAAGACATATGTAGATGTGACTAATTAAAGTTAGTTTAGATGATAAATACAAGTCATGAACTTGGTTTTTGTTTATATAAAAATCTGACCCGCTAGGTGTTTGATGGAACGCCTAAGTGAAGGTTAAAATGTTAAAAGTTGGGTAAAAACGCAGATTTGATCATTATAGAGAATTATACGTTAAATCTTGTGAAAGAGTTCTAAACCTATTGTGAATTAAACTCTTAAGGCAAAGAATCCGGAACGTCAAGCGGACACGCCGGGGGAGATACGCGCTTGAAGGGTGTGCTCTAAAGGTACGTGACTTTAGTCTCGTTAGATTATGCATACATGTTTGGGTTTAATGTATAAATGGAGTCATAGTGTATTAGATGCGTTTGATGTGTCTTTGAAGTGACAAAGTTCACTCGATAAAAAAAACGGGTCAAAATAGTTAATTAGAATTGTTGGTTGATAATGTTGTTTAGTTATGCAAGTATGTAACTTGACCCGTTACATTAAACGAAATGTTGTTAAATTATGCGAAGTCTCATTGTAGGATAGTTATGGTGTCGATTGTAGCGACCATGATCGTTACTTGAATAAATAGGCTAAGAGTGACAAGAAATTGTTTGGTAGTCATCATATTGGAGGATTCCACAAGATGAGCCAAACGGGTCGATTAGTTGCGTAAATTATTGTTCTAGTGTTTTAGAGAGTAAAAATGGCGATGACAATCACAAGAGCATTAAGCCATGAGGTTGGTAAATAAATGCGAGTGATAATAAGCCCCGGATGTTGGGTATAAAGTGCCATAAATTTACTAGCTAAATAGTAGTAAATTGTGTGAAGTTGGAATGGGTCGAATAAATGCATAATGACATATAGTCTTTCGGTCCGTAAATAATTTTTTTGGTATGATAATTGTAATAGACACGTCGGTAATGGATTTACAGACGTATAGGAAAAAGAATCACCTAAAACGGACTTACGAGTCAAAAGATATGCCCATTTGAGTTAAAAATCTGAATTTTCCGGAGCTGGCAAATAGTGAAGCTCACAAAGGCAACCTGCTGGAAAACCGTATCTCCCGCGCCATGCGACAGGATTCGTGCAACCTGTCGCGACACGCGACAGGCCCTCGCGGGGCGCGTAAGATGTAAGGTGATCTTTCGCGGGGCGCGACAGATCAGAAAACTGAAAATTTTGTTTTCTTTTAATACGTATGATCTCGGAACTTGTTTAACATTGTCATAAATAACGTTTGACGTGGTTTTGACCTTAGGTGAAGTGGATCTTAACCCGGATGGCGATCAAGCATATTTTCAAGAACCGAACACTGCATTTTGAAGCTTCCACGCTTATCTAGTCTTGTCGTAAACAATGTTTTATATTGTAATTACTTGAATTGAAATTTTTGGGATGTTAAACTAGTTAGTAGTTAAATAGTAAGTTAACACTATGAATACTTCTATTTCGCATCCTTTAATGAATTGAAGTATTTTTTATTTTAAAAATGCATATTTTAAATTAAAGTCCCAATTATATATGACGGGTGTTACACCTAACTAGCATACATAGACAATCTACACATAACGAATAACATGGATACACAAATTAAAAATTGACATGCATAAACAATCTAAACACAACAAATGGCATGGAAAAACAAGTTGAAGCTATCATGGATAAACCTCCCAAGTATAACGAGTAACGTGTTCGTTGGAATGCCAATTTTGTATGTTTGATTGTACAAAGTTGATTTGTTAATTAATGCATGTTACACCCAAAAGTGCATAAAGCGTAAAAAGGGGTCGAGTACGCTCACATTGATTGCTTTGCGATTTCTTGTAAGTACGCACGTATAAGATTAGAAAATCCAAGAGAACGAACAGATACCCTAGCTATGAAAATACCACACAAGAGACGTTTTAATAGATTTATTAATATTTAAGGTTTAGTAGGCTTACTAGAATACTAGAAAAAGGAAATTTGAATTGATATGCACGGGAAATGCGTGTTTACACACTCAAACCCGGAAAAGTGCACTAAGCATAAATGGTTTAAGCAAGTGGTGAACTTGGCTAGACCAAAATGAATGACGCATATGTCATAGATGAGATGTTTAACAATTAGTGTAAACATTTCAATTTCAAGATGACGGAAAGATGGGAGGAGTGTATAAATACGCTCGAACCCGGGAAAATACACTAAGTAAGAAAGGTAAGGCAAGATATGTACTTGACCAAATCGAAAAAAGAATAACATATTACTTATGATTAAGTGAGAGTGATATAAATTTCCGTGTAATAAGATGGAAATGAATTAAATAATTATTGATTGACTATGATGGATGTTTCAGCTAAAGAAATGTCTGGAGTAACCGGAGATGATTCGACATCTCAATTGACCGAACAAATGAAAGCTAAGATTTCCGAGGTAGTCGGAAAAGCTCTAGAAAACAGTCTATCACATTATATTGACAGATTACAAACCACAATCGTGTCGGTGATGGATGATATGATGGCTGAATTGAAAGACAGCATATTACAAGAAATAGAAGAAAGGAGGGTGTTGGATATGAATCCAAGTTCAGTAAAGAAATCCAAGTCTAATAAAACTCCCAAGAAGGGAGTTACAAAAAGTGTAGTACATAAGTGTAAATTTTGTGGAAAAATTCACAAGGGCACATGTGGTAAGCCAAGACATAAGAAGTCTAAATGTCCAGAGAGGCTTGGAACCAAGGACACAACCGACACAAAGTCTGATGCCCAGAAATCAAGGACACAGTTGTTTTATATAACAGCCACAGAGGCTAAAGCTGAACCTGATGTCACTTCAGGTATACTCTTGTAAATTAAATTTCAGTATGAATTTTTAATTATTATAAGTGCAAATAAATCGTTTGTTTTACATCGATTTATTCAACATCCTACATTCGCGTTAACGAAATTACCTATGCTTTGAGAAATAGAAATAGGTAGTAATAAAAGTTCTATTGTTTATAAGAGGTGCTGAAACTGTACACTGAGCGTCGAGATAAAAGTAATCTCGATAAATATTTCAATGGGAAGGAGTGCGTGTATACTCGAACCCGGGAAAATAAAAGAAGTAAATAATTTTTGCGTTGGGAAGGAGTGTAATTACGCTCGAACCCAAAAATTGCAATAACAATGAATAGCGAAGGCAAGGTTATAGACTTGGCTAAACTAAATAAAATGTGTAGAAGCATTATTTACATCAACAAACGATGTGGATAAATTTCATGCAACAATAAGGAGTAATAAAATTAAATGAACTAATTTTGTTACAGTTTCAATAGGATTAAGGTTAAAGATGAGAAATTAATACTCGGACTGAGAATACCCGCAAAAAGGAAGTTAAATGAATGATACGTATTATTCGTTACTATGAATAATAAAGTATCAATAAATGCAAATTCAAAAACTTGGGTATGGGTAACCATCCAAGTAATACATTATTAATCAAATCCTCATAAGGAAGAACGATGATCGCAGTAATGGATGTTATTGGGTAAAAGCCTAGTAAAATAAACTTTATGAAAAGTTCTAGAATAAGAACGGGTAAACCCCAAAAGCCGTATTACCATAACGGTGGTTTTACCAAATAAGACTTAAGCAATAGGCCTTCGGAACATTAGTAAGAGAAACAGACCTAAGGATCGCTAACAAAAGGAAGGTGATGTTCTGGTCGAATAAGCAAAATGCTTGATAATAAAGGTAAACGGAAGCCGGATGACGGGGTTGTGTTACATTAAGGTAATAAGCCCAAGGGAAAGGATAAGAATCAAGGTAAATAAAAATATAAACCAATAAACAAGAATGTTAGGGAATATGGGTAAAGTTTGACTATCATAAGCGATAAAGTACACACGAACAAGTCAAACAAGACGAATGAAAGAATAAAAGACTTGGTGGAATAAGGGCGATGGAATATGCTAACACTACCGAATAAATAAAAAACGAAGTCTTAATACATGCCGGAATGGCTGCTTTGATAGAGACTTCGGTAAAATACCCGATAGATGGGTAGGAATACGGATCTATACGTAAACCAAGAGATGGTGGCGTAATTAAAAGTCAAAAGACTTGGATTAAGAGTTATGACTAAAGGACAATAAAATTTCGCAAAAACATAAATTTCGATAGTTATGTTCAACTATTTTAATATTGGGCGGGCTGAATAAAGTATAATATTTGATATTCCAAGTAAGCACAACCCGAATAATGAAAGTGCGAAATATTACTGAACCAATGTGTTAGGTCGTAAAAGAGTATGGAAAGGAAAACGCAACCCAATAAAACCGGGGTGTTAAAAATATTAAGATAACGAACCCGGTAACGGGTTGAAAGGAAGTAGGGGCATAAACCAAATAACGGGATGAGTGGGATAAACCGACGTGAAAACGACGTAAGAAGTCATAAAGTCAGAAAGATAATCCGAAAGAAAATGAATGTAGCCCTAGACTACGGTCAAGTCAGATGAGTTCCAAAAGCGAAAATAAATTATTCTAAACATAAAAAGGGGGTGCCTTGACGCCTTATGTATATACATATATAATTAAATAAAGACATGAGTAGAGGATGATCTACGGGATCGCTATAACCTTCGGGTTATAAACAATATAAAGGTCTACGGGACCAAAATGACCCTCGGGTCATAAATAAAAAGAAACAAACCATAGGGTCTCATCTTGAAAGGGGGAAGATCTAATAAAATAGACCACGAGGCGAAGCGAGGAAACCTATGGGTCACTTAGGGTTAAGCATGGGGACTGGTTACAATTCCCCGCGCAATGTAATAGCGGAAAAGAATAAATTCTTGTCGTCAATTCCTGAATATGAGTAATCAACACAAGTTAAAGAGATAGACGTTAAACTAAAATTCAGTTTTAGTAAGAAGTGACGTTTAACAAATATGAATATTATAGAGAAATTGGAAAATAGTTAATATTAAAGAATATAAGTCTTAACGCCGATAGGTGTGAGACGCTATGTTCGAAAGAAAATTCCTGATAATGATAAGCTTATAAAAAAAACCTTAAACATGACGTGATGTAATGCGATCACAGTCACAAAAGTGATATAGAAATACAAAATATAATCATGTCGTAACGTGAGTTACGGGATAGGAGATCATGAACTCATGTAAGGCCGAATATGACAATGTGGAAGACCCGAATAACGGAGCGTAGAATGGCGATGATTAATCAATCTAGCCGACAAGACCTTCCAGAGTCAAAATAGTGACATGACTTATACAAAACACTTGTCAGTATAAGACTAGTATGGGGCGAACAGGTAATGAACTCACACTGTCGAGTAGTAAAACTGACAACCCGGTCAAAAAGGCGACAAGGATAGGAAATAAGTGATGAAAGATTACAGTCTAATAAGACATGTGCCTAAGAGGCGCACATGTCAATACGAATAAAAATAAATAAAAACCTTATGCCGGAAAAGAAAGAATGCCTTGGAAAAGCGAGATAAAGATAGCTAAGTCTAATCCAAAGGACTACTTAAAGAAGGTTTCGGGGACGAAACCCCTTTTAAGGGGGGTGGACTTGTAACACCCAGAAAATATAAAACTTTATATTAGAATTATAAAGTGTAAAATAGACGAGAATAAGCTAACTAGGATAAATAACCCGGTTAGTTAGGAGACTTGTAGTAACACATGAATGAGGTAAAAAGCCTAAATTATGAACCAAATGAAAGTTAAGGGGCCTATGTTGTTAAAAATGAAACTTAATTACATAAAACAAAAACCACACTCACTCTTATGAGGTCTGGTTCGATCAGAAGCAGGGAAGGGCGACCCCCATTCTCCAAAACCCTAACATTCACAAAAACCACAAATTGAAGGCTTAAATCATGTCCAAATCGATTTTCAAGCATAATTAATGATCACCTAGTTGAGGGGATCATAAGGTATGTAAAATCTTGAAGTTCTGATTCATCTCAAGTTCTATATTAATTATGAAAGATCGAAATTCAGCTTGATTGTGTCATGCATGAATGTAATTAGAAGAGATATGGTGTCTAGGGATGAACCCTAGGTGAAATCTTGTTAAAAGATTTCATGATAATTATAGAGTTTATAACCACCATTGTAGGTGATTAATAAACTTGAAGAAAACTTGATAAGCCCTAGAATTGTGATCTTGTTCTAACACAAATATGAAATTTAGAATAAATTTCAGAAATATTGATGTTAAGACATATGTAGATGTGACTAATTAAAGTTAGTTTAGATGATAATTACAAGTCATGAACTTGGTTTTTGTTTATATAAAAATCTGACCCGCTAGGTGTTTGATGGAACGCCTAAGTGAAGGTTAAAATGTTAAAAGTTGGGTAAAAATGCAGATTTGATCATTGTAGAGAATTATGCATTAAAGCTTGTGAAAGAGTTCTAAACCTATTGTGAATTGAACTCTTTAGGCAAAGAATCCGAAACGTCAAGCGGACACGCCGGGGGAGATACGCGCTTAAAGGGTGTGCTCTAAAGGTACGTGACTTTAGTCTCGTTAGATTATGCATACATGTTTGGGTTTAATGTATAAATGGAGTCATAGCGTATTAGATGCGTTTGATGTGTCTTTGAAGTGACGAAGTTCACTCGATAAACAAACGGGTCAAAATAGTTAATTAGAATTGTTGGTTGATAATGTTGTTTAGTTATTCAAGTATGTAACTTGACCCGTTACATTCAACGAAATGTTGTTAAATTATGCGAAGTCTCATTGTAGGATAGTTATGGTGTCGATTGTAGCGACCATGATCGTTACTTGAATAAATAGGCTAAGAGTGACAAGAAATTGTTTGGTAGTCATCATATTGGAGAATTCCACAAGATGAGCCAAACGGGTCGATTAGTTGCGTAAATTATTGTTCTAGTGTTTTAGAGAGTTAAAATGGCGATGACAATCACAAGAGCATTAAGCCATGAGGTTGGTAAAGAAATGCGAGTGATAATAAGCACCGGATGTTGGGTATAAAGTGCCATAAATTTACTAGCTAAATGGTAGTAAATTGTGTGAAGTTGGAATGGGTTGAATAAATGCATAATGACATATAGTCTTTCGGTCCGTAAATAATTTTTTTTGGTATGATAATTGTAATAGGCACGTCGGTAATGAATTTACAGACGTATAGGAAAAAGAATCACCTAAAACGGACTTACGAGTCAAAAGATATGCCCATTTGAGTTAAAAATCTGAATTTTTCGGAGGTGGCAAATAGTGCAGCTCACAAAGGCAACCTGCTGGAAAACCGTATCTCCCACGCCACGCGACAGGATTCGTGCAACCTGTCGCGACACGCGACAGGCCCTCGAGGGGCGCGTAAGATGTAAGGTGATCTGTCGCGGGGCGCGACAGATCAGAAAACTGAAAATTTTGTTTTCTTTTAATACGTATGATCTCGGAACTTGATTAACATTGTCATAAATAACGTTTGACGTGGTTTTGACCTTAGGTGAAGTGGATCTTAACCCGGATGGCGATCAAGCATATTTTCAAGAACCGAACACTGCATTTTGAAGCTTCCGCGCTTATCTAGTCTTGTCGTAAACAATGTTTTATATTGTAATTACTTGAATTGAAATTTTTGGGATGTTAAACTAGTTAGTAGTTAAATAGTAAGTTAACACTATGAATACTTCTATTTCGCATCCTTTAATGAATTGAAGTATTTTTTATTTTAAAAATGCGTATTTTAAATTAAAGTCCCAATTATATATGACGGATGTTACACCTAACTAGCATACATAGACAATCTACACATAACGAATAACATGGATACACAAATTAAAAATTGACATGCATAAACAATCTAAACACAACAAATGGCATGGAAAAACAAGTTGAAGCTATCATGGATAAACCTCCCAAGTATAACGAGTAACGTGTTCGTTGGAATGCCAATTTCGTATGTTTGATTGTACAAAGTTGATTTGTTAATTAATACATGTTACACCCAAAAGTGCATAAAGCGTAAAAAGGGGTCGAGTACGCTCACATTGATTGCTTTGCGATTTCTTGTAAGTACGCACGTGTAAGATTGGAAAATCCAAGAGAACAAACAGATACCCTAGCTATGAAAATACCACACGAGAGACGTTTTAATAGATTTCTTAATATTTAAGGTTTATGATTGATTATATGTTATCCCCTTATTTGCTTATGATCCTAACACGGATCCTCTCCGTGTGGAGACAAAAAAAGGCGGAAATGACCCTTATTTAATTCTCATAAAAGAATTATAGTTAAATATTCATGTTATTAATAATTTTATTCAAGGAAAATGAATTAAGAATAACAATAGAATAAGAAGAAAAACTGATAATTTATGATTTAAATTTAAAAGAAAAAGGAATGGATTTATAATAAAAGGACACAAAAAAGGAACATTTAGTAAATAATCTAGACACGTTCGATACATATCAAACTTTATGTAAATAAATCACGAATATCATATGACACACTTGTATAGAGCGTCATCTTGATTCTATGTGAGAGGAAAGAAAGTTTATGGAATAGTTACATGACAGTACGTTTTATGTGTAACAACTAAAATAACTTTTAGTTTTATCAAGCTATTTTCTTACAACATTAGTGAATGTAGAATGAGCCCCAACTAAAATAAATTATTATGTTTCTCCCTTTACCTGTATTATCGGTTTGAAAACAGATATCAAATAGCATTAAATATCATCCATCAAATTGAAATAATAAAATAGTGTTTTTCGTTCTAGACCTAAACTTTATAATAGGTTTTAAAATACGTATGTGCATACCTCATTATAGAATATAAGTTTAACTAAGATTATTATTTATTTGAAAAAAAATAAGAAAAGAATTCCATTAAAACCCATCCTATTCTTCTTCTTGTTACCTAACCTAACAGAAGCATGGACAAGAATAAACAAAACAAAAAAGAAAAGAAAAAAAGAACCAAGTTTACGTTTCCATGATTTTTTTCTTTTTTTCTTTTTTTGTTTAAGAAAAACCTTTCATGTCTTAACATTTCATTTCAACCATCCTGCATGTTATACATTCTATCATAATAACACCAATCGACCGAACTGTGTTTTATTTTTTTTTCTTTTGCATCAGTTTAATTTTCCTTTGAATGTTATTAAAGTTTAACAAGTAATAAATGAAGGAATGAAAATATAAAGAACAGTAGAAAGGACAAAGGGTTATAGAAGCGTACTGAACGAGACGAGTTCCCGGGCGAGGTCTTCGAACTCTGGCGGTGTCTCCGAACTCCGATGGGTTGGGTGTTCCGGCGTAAAACTTCGCCTATCACCGGTGACGAGCAGGTTCTCCGACAACGTTTGTTTCTCTCCGATGAATGTGAAGGGGTTCGAATGAGAGTAGAGAGGGTCTGTGGGTGTCGAGTTGTAATAGAAGTCGTAATAGTTCATCTCCTATGTTTCAATCCATACACTGTCATAAGCCATGAATACATATATAGAAGTGTTCATCTTCTATAACCAGGAGGTTAAATGAATGAGAACAAAAAAGAAAAATGGAACAAGAAAAGTATTTACCGAGACGGAGACTGGAGGGTGTGGTGGTGCTTGTCGGAGAACAGAAAGTGGCCGGTGGTCGACCGGAGAAGGGCATGTTGCCGGAGCTATCTGTTGTCACCGATGTGACGCCGGAACCCGTAACCACTGTCACCCCTTCCGGTAACTTTGTCGGAAACAGTACACCATCGCCGCCGCCCAAACCTCCGCGGCAGCCGTCGTCGGCTTGCCGCCGACCCATATTTCTCTCTTCTTCCTTCGTGTATGCCGGTGGGAATCGAGAAGGTGACTGACAGTTCTATGTGTGTAGATGAAGAGCTATGGGTGTTTGGATGAGAAGATGAATGGTTCCATTTGTGTGAATTAGAGAGAGAGGGGGTTGCAGAGAGTTTTTGAGGAAGATAAGTTGTTTGAACGGCTCCAATACAAAAGAAAAATGGGATTTAGGGTTATAACCCTAGTCATTAGTCATATTTACTAGGTTTAGTGTAATGGGCTTGGGCCCAAGGCCCACAAGCCCAATCTCCGTGTTTTAGGTGGCTCACCAGCTCCTACGAACCCGTTTTCAAACCCGAACTTCGTAATGTGCCATAAAATAAAAATTTTAGATTTAAAAAAAAATGTAAAAATAGTGTCGGTATTCATCGTTGTCGCGTTTGGGCGTCGGTTGCGTAAAAAGCGCGCAAATTTACGTGGTTTTCCGTTTTTAAACAGTTTTTCGATCAGATTTCAACTGCGTTTCTAAAAATAGGAAACAAACCCGAAATTAAAAAAAACAAGGGATTACGGAAATACGAGGCGTTACAGTACCCTTCAGGTAGCCCTCTTGTGTTGCAAGGCGGTTTCCGAGTAGAGGGGTTGTAGGTGGAGTGTTTGCAATTAAGTTTGATTGGCTTTCCCTGATTCATAGACGACCCAATTGGTAGATAGCCATGGTGTAGTCCAGAGCCTTACTTGACTTCTCATCTGTTATCCCACCCCAAGGATCCTGTTCTAGAGGTGGAGGGTTTATTGTTGCAGGTGAAGGGTTGAAAAGACGAGGATTTAGACGAGGTGATTGTCTAGGTCTTGTTGCCGGTGGATGGTAGTGTGCCGAAGGTGGATGGTTGACTGTTGGATGGTTTGGTCTTGCTGTCGGTGGATGGTAGTGTGCCAGAGGGTTTGGTTGTCGCCGAGAGTAACGTCTAAGGCTTGAAGGTCGTTAGTCGCTGCCACCGATATCTCTGGAAGAAGAACAATTGTGATTGTACAGGTAGAATAAGTTGTGCATCTGCATTGAATGAGAAGATGTAAATTTTTAGGTAGTATATAGTCGTTGGAATAGTGTCTTTCAATTTGAATTCAAAATATAGTTGTTGGAATAGTGTCGTTCAATTCGAATTCACAATATAGCTGTTGGAAAAGATCCGTTCAATTTAAATTCAAAATGTAGCTGTTGGATAGTGTCGTTGGGATTTGAATTCAAAATATAGTCATTGTAATAGTGCCATTAGGATTTGAATTCAAATGTTGTTGTTGGAATAGTGCCTTTCGGATTTGAATTCAAAATATAGCCATTGGAATTCAAATTTTAAATATAGCCGTTGGGATTTGAATTCAAAATATAGCCGTTAGGAATAGGAATACAGGAATCTTCGTAGATACATAGGTGAAATTTTCAAATGGTGTACAGTAAATAAGGACATTGCATAGATAAGAAACAACATACAACAAACTAGATAAGAAACAACAAACAACAAACTTGATAAAAAAACAACAAACTAGAAACAATCAACACTAATCTTTAATACCCGAATCGTCTGAGCAACAACTAACACAGAGTGTTGTCTTAGTAATTGCCAAGACGAGATACGATTAAAAGGTTGACGGTAAGTGTTCGGGTATTCAACATGAGCCTCTAAGATCGTTTCATCTTCTATTACATCATCACCGCGCGCCATAACGATGTTGAATATTTGGTAATCTTAACTCTCAAATCCCGTATCCTTGAAATAGATCAGTTGTAACACCCCAAAGTGGGTACCCTACAGTCGGTTCACATCATAGTATACCAGTTAAAAACAAGTCTTTTATCAAAAGTACGTTGTGGAAATTTTAATTAAAAACAGTACCAGATGTGTTAAAAACTAAAACTATTGTCAAATGAAAATAATACGAATGCCATCCACCATACTCACAAGTAATCCCATCCATTAGCCAAGAGTATCACCAACTTGAATCATACGCCTACAATACAATCTAACATACATGCAAAAGTCAACTACACTACACTGAGTGAGTTCTAACAGTTTATATTAAAGCATTTTAAACACATCATAAATGATGTATTTTAAAACCAAAACACCACTGTTATAAAATTACCAACGTTTTGTTCAAATATGTTAACATCCACTTAAAGTTCAATTACTCTAACCTGTCGCCCAGAATGGCCCGCAACTCAACCTGTAACTTACAACCAACGACCCTACAAGTATTTCCTTCCTATGTGGATTAGATTACGTAAACGCTGAAGGACAGTCCCTTAATGCGTCTTAATTCATAGGCCAATTAACCAAACCGACCCACATCTAGGAAATAACAATTAGTGGCCTAAAAGCCTCATTTATCATTAAGTAAGATTATTCATTGAAACTCGTTCCCCAAAACGTACAAGATATTCTTTAGAATAAATTCAATTGTACTTAACCTCCTTCTACGACTACATAATGAAACACCATTCCTCACCCACACAATTATATATCGTTCGTCACCCACATAATTAAACATCATTCGTTACCCGCATAATTTAGCATCATTCATCAACTACACAAATAAACATCATTTACCTACCATTTAACTTGCGCGAAACACATGTTGATACATATTATGTGGACGCGACTCGGTTCGGTTCGACTCAGTTCGGTTCGAACCGGTTAGGTTCGGCTCAAGCCCGACGCCACGACATTCCTCCGTCGTGCGTCCCAGAGTTCGACACGCGAAGCACGGAGCGCCGCGATCCGGTTCCCGCTGCCACATCATCATGACATCATCATGATGATGTCATGATAATGTCATAAGTTGACTAAACTTGGCAAATGTGAAAATAAGGATTCATGTACGTGCATGTACATGAATCTTGGACCAATCAGCTTCATGGGCCTCCAACATTGGGCCGAACCCCACAGCCCAATCGCACAACATGTGCAGACCAAATATATATACCGAAATCAAAGGTGATTTCGGAGAACAAGACAAGGCAGCGCACAAGTGAGCACCAGAGAGAACCGAGAGAGAAGTTTCAGTGTGTTTGTGTTTAACCGGATGTTGTATCATCTTGTGCTCGAACTCTTATCATAAATATACAAGTGTGTTAAACATTGAATCTTCGGGTCTTGTATCTCGTGTTCTTGTCGTGTTCGATCTCGATTTGCCATCTCCGGTTGGATTCCGCACAACCGGGTTGGTTTGTACAACAAGGATTAGGCGACTAGATCCTCCCCTAGCCGGACCTACAAGTGGTATCAGAGCCTTGGCTCTTCTCCTTGTTAAAACCGAGTGTTTTCGGGTGTGTTTCGGGTTTTTGAAGTTTTTATTTTTCTTGAAAAATCTGGTCAAATCTTCAAATATCTTGTTGTTTTGCTGGAAGTTCTTATAAAAACCGTGTTGTTTATCATTTTCACATGTTAAAGTGGGTTTTTAGTGAATTTTCGTGCATTTACTCGTGTTCGGAAAGTTTCGGTTTACCGGAAACTTCATGAAGTTCATGGTGTTCTTCATATTGTTCTTCAAGTTTTACATCTTTTGATCCTTTGAAATTTGAATATTCAAGTTGTTTGTGTCTTGGAACTTGTTGTTTGATTAAAATATTACAAGGCCATCATTTGGTTGGTAGAATTGTGCATGGGTAGCCGAAAGTTGGTATACTTTGTGTCAGGTGATAAAAGTCAAGCATGATCAGTCGCAGAAGAAGTTGGAACGTACAAGCTGATTAGTCACATAAGAGATTGAATCGCACAAGATAGCTGGATCACACAACATTCAATCTCACACAAGCAAATTGGATCGCACAAGATTAAAGAATCGCACAAGAACTGGGCTTCCATTTGGGCTTTTGATTTCTTCAGTCACCCATTCTGTTTGGGCTTTTGATATCCAGTCGCACAAGAGTTGATAGTCGCACAAGAATGATTTGAGTCGCACAAGACTTGATTGATCACACAAATTTCAGCTAGTCGCACAAGACTTTATTATTCGCACAAGTATTGGGCTTGCACAACAAAGATTGGGCTTCTGTTTCGTCAACATTTAAATTAACTTTGTTTCGTCGGATCTTTGTTTCGCGGGATTTTGTTTTGTCAAGATATTTTTTTAAAAATATATATATATATATTTGTATTAGTGGTTTAATTGTTTGTTTCAAGTGTTTTGATCAGGTATTCATCATCAAGCATTCAAAATGTATCCGAGTTGGTGGGGTACTCCGTCTCCGGATTCGGATTCGGGAAAGTACAGAAATACAAGTTTGTTACCTTCATGGGCCGAATCTCCCGCACCCGCATCTAATACGGAAATTAGGCCTTCGTCCAAATCCTCCGCACCGAAAATTACGGCAGAAATGTGGGCATCGGTTACTAACCAACTTCAAAGTGAACCAAAAACGGCGTTTGTCACAAGCACAGATTTATATGGCAATCCGATACAAGTTCCTGTAAAGCCAGCTCCAACCACAGACTTGTATGGAAATCCATTACCACCAGTTGCTACACAGTGCCATCGTTCTACGGTAGCACCATCATCTCTTGATCCTAGGAACTGTAGTCAAACAAAAACGGCGTTTTATGCTGAAATTGTCAAAGATGCCAGCAATGGTGAATCCTCGGGAAATAATGACAGTTCTGAACATGACAGTAGTTCAGATGAAGACGTTTCAACTTCAGTTGAAGATGTTACAACTTCAAGTTCAAGTTCAAGCGAGGATGGATCTGAATGTGAATCATCAAGGGAGGTTGTTGATTCTGATGCATATAGGTCAACATCTGAGAGTGATTCCAGTCAGGTATGTGTCGATGAACCAACTACTGTTATTTGTGATAATTGTGCTAGATTGAGTGTTAAATGTGCTGATTTGGATGCAAACATGTCTGAGTTGCAAGGCAAACATGATGCTTTACAAGCTAGTTTGTTTGACTTGCAAGACAAACATGTTTCATTGAATGATAAATGGTGTGAGTTGCAAAGCAAACATGAGGCTTTGAAAGACAAATATGATGTGACATTCATTCACAATCAGAAGTTGACTGTGGATCTTTCTAAGTGCACTGAAGCCAACATGTTTTATGAAAACCATGAAAAGGAGTTTAAATCGGTAATTGAGAAATTAAAGAAAGATAAAACCGAGCTGACAAAAATGGTTTCCAGAAAACAAACGGACATAAATTTGTATATCACTCGTCTTGAGATAATGCAAAAAGAGATGGCTTGTGTTAAAACTGAAAGTGAGGCGATTCAGCTTAAGTTGACAGTTATTTGAGCTCTAGCTATGTGTTGGATCACATCATTGATGTTCAGAAAGAGAAACGGGATGTCACATGCATTGGATATAAGAAATGTCCACCACCCGTGAGAAACAATTATGATGCCATGCCTGATGAGGAGTATAGAACTCACTTTGAACCATCTGTTCCTTTGGACGTTGAGGAATTTGCAACAGGACTCGGACACAAGAAGGAAGTATCGTCAGATTCGGATGTGTCAGCAGATACATGTGTGTCTTCTGCTAAACCGAATCAGGATCCTCCAGTTGTGATTGAGGATGCTGATTCTTCTGATGATGAATCTGATGATACTGATTCAGCAAAGTCTGATGCGGTAATCAAAGAAGAGGACATACCTCTTGAGAATCATATTCTATGTGATCCTCCCGCAAAACCTGCTAAGACTGTTCCGACCGAGTCCACGCCTGCAAAAGAGTCTGAAAGTGTAGATTTGCTGTACACTCTTGTTGGTGATGATAAAATTTATTCTGACAAAGATTTTCCGATTAAGAATGTAAATCAATCTTTAATCAGTAAAGTTTTTGAAAATTCAACAAGTAAGTTTTTGGGAAAGACAGGATCACATGTTACAGTAACACAGTGTCCTCCTATTCCAAAGGCTGAAGTTCGAAAACAATATGGAAATCAGAAATTACCAACAGTGCAAAAACAGCAAAATCATACCAAACCAAAAGGAAAAGCAACGACTCAAAGTCAAAGGAAGCCGAATCAAAAGAAGAACAAGAATGTGAACTTTGTGAAATCAAAGGGAACGGACAAAATTGAAACGTTTGAAAACAAATCTAACTTAGATTTTGTTAAACAAGCAACAGTGTTGAAAAGAAATGAACCAAACTGTTCGAAACCTAGTACCTCGAGATCACAAAGTTCATCATCATCGGCAAGACGATCACATGATACTTCGGGGTTTGTTGAACGAAGATCATGTTTTGAATGTGGCACAATTGGACATATCATTCGAAATTGTCCATATCTTCATAAACAAAAAGCCAAAGTTGATTCCCCCCATGGTAACAGTTACCATAAAAGATCTGTTTCACCAAAACAGGACCCTCGTCTTGTTAAACAACAAGAAGTGAAACAGAGAAAGAAACAACGGAAAAATGTTGAAAAGGTTTTAAAACCAGAGGTTGTCCAAACACAGTCTGTTAAGTTAGAAGTTAAAAATGAAAAACAAAAACAGATTTGGAAACCAAAGCCAGTAACTGTTTCAGGGGGAGCTACATCAATTCCGAATCATCGGGAAATGGATGTCACAATTCTCGATGATGACGGACGACCCAAGTCTGTGAAGGCTTGGGTCCCCCTCTCCAACTAATCTCTGAATGAGAGTGCAGGATGTTCCAGGAGGAACTATTGATAGTCTTAGGATTGTTGATACTGGAGTGTCCATGCACAAGATCGGCGACATTAGGCTCCGAAACATTGTTGTAACCAAGGAGAATATTGTTGCCTTTGATGGAGAGAGGAGAAAAGAAGACAAAAATGTCAGATGATGGAATGATGGTGAAAGAATGTGGTTGAATGAAGTTGAAAAATTCGACAAGATGAAATATGTGCCAAAAAAAAAGTTTTGGTTGTTATGGTTTTTGATCGGGTCAACATGATAGATTCAAATCAAAATGTACGCGCCTGCAGCACGTGTGAAGATTATCGAAGATTCATGATCTTTTCTTCCACAAGAAGTTCAAAGTCCACAAGATGAACGTGCAGTGTACATTTCTTCGCGGTGTGATTGAAGAGAATGTGTTTGTTGATCAAACCAACCGGGTGTGCGGATGCCTTGGCATGGATTGAACAACCGCACACTACTTCTCAAGAGAAAGATAAAGACCTTCACTGGTACAATGTGGAAAACCAGCCGGACCCAGAGGTTTTTGATCTTGTTGCTGTGAAGGGATTTCAGTAGCTACAAAATCGACTTTGAAATCCACACCTGGTGGATATCCAGTTTGGGAGAGCACTCAGATTCCTGGCAATGCACGAAGCAGTTGCAGGATACGGTTTTAAATTTCTAATCTCTCCTATACTTGTCGATATTTTAGCTGCTTTATGAATTATTATCATCTCATACAGCACTCTTTGGCCAGACAATGTTGTCATGGTCCGCACCGCTTACCGACATGCCAACTCATTTTTTCCAAAATTCGATAAATCATTTCTGATTCAAAATTAATTCTGGTAAACGGCATTAAGGTCAAGCAAGAGTAAAACCAACATCGGAAAATCATTTTTGTAAATACCTTTGTGTTTTAAATTTATCTTAGTTTATTGATTTTAGGGGGAGTAAATCCAAATTTGAAAATCCAAAAACATCGAAAAATTTCAAAAACACAAAAACAATAGAAAAACAAAAATGAGTTTCCTGGCGAGCAAAATAGAAAATGATAGTACATCAGTGGTCTGTCTAAACCTCTTTAAACCTTAAATGAAAAACGATAAGCAGCTCTATATAAGATGTATCGGTAGGCTCACAATCATTTTAAAGTGTGCAGGGTGATATAAATCTTAAATCGACTGAAGATCAGGTGGGAACCACTCATTGGCATATGGTCTTAGTACCGAAATTTCGTTTGAGAGATTGCCGAGGTTCTGAGATATTCGGTCTTTATGCTGCTTATCATCTGGGTATCATGGTTGTATCTTTTACCGAAAAATAACGGGGACGCAAGTCTAGATCTTCCATGATACCATACATACGTGTACATATTGCATACGACCTCAATAAGTGATCAACAATCACATGTCCAAACAAATAAGTGATAAAATATCACATCTATCCGGGAGTCAAGTTCGTCTCTCTGCTGTACGAAAGTACTGACCTGTTCACGAACTTGCTCCTGTGCCCTCATGCATCTGAAAATCAAGTTCCTCATCAATAAGTGATTATATCACATAGGGCTTGTTTTCAAATCAAAATAAGTGAGAATCTCACATCATATACGGTCAAACAGATGATAATCAGTATACTCACCGGTAAGATGAACCCTCGTGCATACCTTGATACGGGAATGTGTCGTGATGTGGATGAACACCGGTTGGTAAGTATAAATCATACCTTAACGTATCCCCTCGCCATGATTACATCTGATAAGTTGAGCTTATGTGGATAACAATACCGATAATTGTTATAGGATGTTTATCTAAATGTTAACTAATTGAACAAAAAGAGTGTTTTGGCATGACCGTACACTGATATGATTCTTTTACCCTCGAAACTCGCAAAAAGAATGTCTGTAAATATTTATTTAATGCTTTCAGTTTCTGCATCTTTGTATATATTTATTTACTGCTTTCTGTCTTTACATTTGAAATATTCAAAATTCCAAAAAGATTTTAGGTGTGTTTTAATATAAACTTTCTAAAAGCCAAAAAGATTTTATTTCTATCTTATTTTCGATTGTACGATGTTGGATCTCGAGTCTTCGTTGCCTGAAACCTGAACGAAAACCAAATTGACTAAATCTTCATAAACGGTCGAAATTTGCAAGTTTTGAAAGTTAAAAACTAAAATTGACAAATTTGTTAAACTTTCAAACTGTCGGACGGTAGTTGATTGGAACATGGTCATACGTGTGTTGTTTGTGTATACTAACTATATTCCAAGCAGTTGTTCTCATTACGCGTTTAGATTTCTTGCATGTGCAGATTCTAAAGGCAAGGAGAACATGGTCGATGACAAGCTTCGGAATGAAGACACGACGTGAAGGCACTCAAATGATAAAGATGATCGAGTTGCCGCTGACCATCATCAACACCACAAGGATCTAAAGCATTGAAGATCAAAAGATTCACAAACATAATCAAAGGGGGAGTTTATTGACACACTACCTAAATGAAAAGGGAGTTTGTTGATACACTTTCTACTTACGACGCGTGAAGACTTTGAAGATCCTCCGACATGGAAGATATGGAAGTTGAACCTCACGAGTAGCGTCCAAGGGGGAGTTTGTTGATACATATTATGTGGACGCGACTTGGTTCGGTTCAACTCGGTTCGGTTCGACCCGGTTAGGTTCGGCTCAAGCCCAACGCCACGGCATTCCTCCGTCGTGCTTCCCAGAGTTCGACACGCGAAGCACGGAGAGCCGAGAACGTTTCCCGCTTGACACATCATCATGACATCATCATGATGATGTCACTCATGTTGACTAAATACAATGTGCATATTTGAACTTATTGGACGTGCATGTAACATTGAGTTTTGGACCAATCAGCTTCATGGGCCTCCAACATTGGGCCGAACCCCACAGCCCAATCGCACAACATGTGCAGACCAAATATATATACCGAAATCAAAGGTGATTTCGGAGAACAAGACAAGGCAGCGCACAAGTGAGCACCGGAGAGAACCGAGAGAGAAGTTTCAGTGTGTTTGTGTTTAACCGGATGTTGTATCATCTTGTACTCGAACTCTTATCATAAATATACAAGTGTGTTAAACATTGAATCTTCGGGTCTTGTATCTCGTGTTCTTGTCGTGTTCGATCTCGGTTTGCCATCTCCGGTTGGATTCCGCACAACCGGGTTGGTTTGTACAACAAGGATTAGGCGACTAGATCCTCCCCTAGCCGGACCTACAACACATAAGCACGAAGTTTTTTTTTTTCCCAAAAGGGTGTTGGTGGAATTTTTTTTTTACTAAAATGGGTAATTTGAAAAGTATTTACCAAAATGGGTGTTTTACTTTATTTCTTTACTTTAAACTAATCTACTAGAGAGTTAATTTCTTTTTACTCTTTAGTCGGTTAACTTATTATCATTATTTTATTTTTTCTTCAGTCATCTCATTGTATTTTTATCGGCTTGTTTAAATTGTGAGAACTTAACCTCGGCTCGTTTACACCGCTAAATGTGATATAAATATACATAAAATATAACACAAATAGGTTCAGCTATGCTCGCTAAATGTGATATAAATATACATTAATCTCCAAGCCTGTTATTTGGAACATTCTAAAATAGTTGTAGCACACTACAAATTAACTTGGATTTTTGGTCAAGTGCTTTAGAGAAGCTAGAAGCAGCAGATAAGCGAATTCGCAAAACATTAAGCAGTTAGTTACAAAGCCAAACTTTTAGAAATGTTAAAGAAAAATATTATAATAAGTTAGAAAAAAAAAATATGAAGAAGTGTTTAGTTAATGACCTCCATGGATGTAAGTAGAGACGAGTGGCAACATGTTTGAGATAATCCATAAAAACTGTAACATGAATTGAGGAATTAGTAATACTTGATATAAAATTGATGCGTTGACTAAAGAAAAAAAATATAATAAGTGATAATAGGTTTATTAAATATAAAATAAAACTGAAAACAATTATAATAGGGGTGGAGATATAATAGGAAGTTAATTTGGCTAGGAAGGCTAGGAAGTGATCTTGACCATCCATTAAGTAAATCAAGGGCTAAGATTAAATCAGGGAAATTAAAAGTAAGAAAAGAGGCGCGTGACTTTTTTCAGGGGCATTCTAGTCAAGTAAGCCAATAGTTTCTCTCTCCTCCAATTCCCACCCATTTTTTAAACGTTAATAACTCTTTCATACGACATTATTTTTTTATAAAAATTGCACCAAAAAAACGAGCGTTTTTTTATCTTTAAAACGAGTATACTATTGCTATATTTTGAAAAAAAAAATTTAAACACAGTTGCGTAAAACCCAATAGATAAACCCCCAGTATTGTAAAACGCAATGAAAAAAAAACCCTAAAAATGACATTTTTCTAAAACGCAATGCATTAAAAACACAAAGAAATGACTTATTTGTAAAACGCAATGGCCAGAAAACACAAAGAAATGTTTTATTTCTAAAACGCAATAGCCTAAAAACTCAAAAGAAAATGTACTTTATAAAACGCAATTGACTAAAAACCTATAAAAATG
This sequence comes from Helianthus tuberosus, assembly GCA_030545235.1. Classification (NCBI taxonomy): domain Eukaryota; kingdom Viridiplantae; phylum Streptophyta; class Magnoliopsida; order Asterales; family Asteraceae; genus Helianthus; species Helianthus tuberosus. Next base: position 212,559,566 of record CM060423.1, read on the forward strand.
TGTTTTACCTAAAACGCAATGCACCAAAAACACATAAAAATGTGTTTTACCTAAAACGCAATGCACAAAAAATACAAAGAAATGTTTTATTTGTAAAACGCAATGGCCAGAAAACACTTAAAAATTACTCATTCTAAAACGCAATGGACTGAAAACACCTAAAAATATGTTCTACCTAAAACGCAATGACTAAAAACACTTCAAAAATGTGTTTTACCTAAAACGCAATAACTAAAAACACTTAAAAATGTGTTTTTTCTAAAACACAATAGCTAGAAAACACATAAAACTCTCTTATTTCTAAAACGCAATGGACACATAAAACTGTCTGAGAACTGTCTGAGAACTATCTGTGAATTGTCTGAATTGTCAACCCCAGCCAGGGGCTCTGCCCCTTGGACCCCGCCAGGGGCTGCCGCCCCTGGGACCCCGCTACCGGGGGCTGCCGCCCCCGGACCCCCGCCAAGATCGTAAAACGCAATGACTAAATCAAAAACCCAATTCGTAAAAATGAAATTAAAGAATTTGTTACCTGGATCGAAGTGATTTCTTCAACAATTGACGAATTTTGAATGATTGAAACACTTATCAGCTCTCGAATCGAACGAATCGAGTAATTATCTTCAAAATCACCGGAAAAATAAGAGATTTTGTATGAATTTAAACTGTGTTTTCTTCAAAAAAGCTGAAGAACACGTTGATCGGGTGTTTGAATCATTGATTGGTGATGAAAATCGCACTATAATGTAGTGATTATTGAGATAGAAAGTGAAGAAATGGTTGAAGATGGTGGGTTTTGAAAATGGTGGGTTTTTGAATTTACTGGGTTTTGAAAAAGGAAGAAGAAGGAGTTGGATTGACTAAAATACCCTTTCTCTTTATTTTAAAATTTGCCACATGTCATAATCCTATGGCTTCCTATCCTTCCTAGCGAAAATTAACTTCCTATTTGATCTTTACCCTTATAATAGAGTTAAAAATAAAGAAATATAGAAAAACACCTGTTATGGTAAATATTTTTTAAATAACCTATTTTGGTAAGTATAAGGTGACATAATTTGGTCAAATCACTAAGAAGTGACCATACCTCGTCTCAATTTGCCGCACGTAACCCTCCTCTTTGGGTCAAATTACTAGATTGCAATCGTCATCATCTCCCGCATATTTAACCTGAAGGGTTCGTCGTTGCCACTAGGGCTAATCATTTAAACACCTCAAGGGTGTTTCTCGTGACCTAATGCCACCCCGAAGATAACACTGCCATCATGTTAGTTGCATTTTTTAAGCATACTTTATTATATTTTTAGTATAGATTTTTATTGCATTTTATGCATTTAGACCACACACCTTACATCATTTTGGGAAATACATATATTGGTAGGATGGAATCTACTTTGGTTCGTATTTGTCGTTTCGTAGGTGGGAAGCGTTTACAAATGATATTGAGCATGAAAGAGGTTGGTCGATCACTCGATCATGAGGGACACAAGCTAAAACAAGTATTGATCAAGAAGTTGTTTAAATCAAAGAAAGTGAATTGGAAAAGATGCAATTGACATAGCAGTTGGATTGCAATTTGCAACATCCAAATCAAATAATGATGGGCTCAATTTACTTTTATTCTAGTGGTCATCGTTTGACATCAAAATATAGATGGTTTTGATGGGCCAATAACCAAGTGAGCTGGGCTTCTAATAGAAAGAAAGATAAACGAAGGGAGTAAAAGAAAAAAAAATACTTAGAGATAAAGGATCGATCATCAACAAACTGGACGAGAGAAGAGGGAGCATCATCTTTGGAAGGCAACTGCAAGTCTAAAGGAGAAAAAAAAACGAGAAAAATCATTTTCTTTTCTTTGTGTTAAGTATGAAGCCACTTGATCAAGTGGACATCAGAAAAGCTTTTCTGATCAAAGGATAAGAGGATAGGGTTATCCAATCTTTTCTGTTCCCCATTATTCCCGAATCATGTTTGTGACTTGCTTTCTCTTTCTTCAATCTCTATATAAGAGATTCATTTGTATTGTAATCTTTGTACCTCTTCAAGTATTATAAACTCCTAGTTACCCGTGGACGTAAGTCAGTTTAGACCGAACCACATAAATCCTTTGTGTTCTTGATTGTGGCAGATTGCGTGAGAGCAGAGAGTGTGTGGTCTGAGTTCGTGTGTGAGAAAGTCCGATCCTAACAACTGGTATCAGAGCACAGGGCTCTTGATAGACTCACACGAACAGAAAAGGAGGTGTACAGGAAAGAGAAGATACTGACTTGTGATACTGGAACTAGGGTTCCGGTTAGAAGCCACCGCCGTCAGAATCGCGGCCACCGCCATCAGAATCGCTTCCACCGCCATCCGAATCGCCTCCACCGCCATCAGAACCGCCTCCACCGCCATCAGAAACCGCCAGAACCGCCCCCGCCTCCGTACTCTTCACCCTCGCGACTAGGGTTTGCTGAGCCAGTAGTCGCCGTTACTTAGGGTTTTCGATCCTTGCCTTTTTTTTCTGGGTGTTGATTGCATCCAGAAGAGAAGAGAAGAATGAGAGCAGAGTTTTGTTCTGTGGGAAGAAGAAGCACAGTCGTGCTTTATTCTTTTTTTTGGTGGAAAATTGAAGTTTATCAATTTAACCAAGGAGGCCCCTCAACTTTAAACAAAGAAGAAAGTTGGGTTTAGTTCTTTTTATTTAATCATTTGGCAGTAGTAGCCAAACTTTTATTTGTCAAAGAACTAAGTTTTTTTTGGGGCATTAGGCAAAAGGTTTAAAATTTCAAGATCAGTTTTTTTTTTCGGTTAAACCAGCAATTTTTCAGAGTATCATTTCGTTGAAGATCGAAGAAACAGAACCATAGACCAATGCTTGTTTCGGTTGTTTCAGTTTGATTTTTGATTTATTTTTCGATTTCAGTTTTCGTATAGTCGTGTTTGAGTTATCATGGCAGAAGACGGGAAGGTGCAAATCGACAAGTTTAACGGTACAAATTTTAGTTGGTGGAAGATGCAGATTGAGGCATTATTGGTTCAAAAAGATCTTGATATTGTGTTATCAGGAGTTAGACCAGAAATAGTGGAACCACCAGATTGGGAATCAAAAGACAGGAAAGCCAGGGCAGTTATTACGTTGGCGCTATCAAAGACTGTGGCATTCAACATCATGAAGGAAACCACAACTAGTGGCATGATGTTAGCCCTATCTAACATGTACGAGAAGCCTTCGGCAGCTAATAAGGTCTTTCTGATTCGAGAGCTGGTGAATACTAGGATGAGGGAAGGCAGTTCAGTCACAGAGCACATCAACAAGTTGAATTCGATTTTGGCCAGACTTGCAACTGTTATCATCTTTGCCAGACAGTTGGTCCGGAACTGTTACAGCGATTTCCAGTTCATCAGGTACCAGCGGATTTACTTTTGAAAGGATTCGTGATCTTATTCTGAGCGAGGACGTCAGAAGGAGAAGTTCGAGTGGATCATCGAGTGAATTACTGAATGTTGGCAGATGAAGGAAGAATAACAGAGATAGTTGGAGCAGGAACAGAAATAGGAGTCGGTCTAGGGCTCGAGGTGATGTAACATGTTGGAACTGCAAAGAGGTAGGACATTTTAGGAATCAATTGTCACACCCCGAAATTATCAGAGCTGGCGTGACTGGACTGGTATCTTCATTGCACAGCGGAAGCAAATATAGCTAAGACTTCTAGAAAATGAACGCCACTAAGTACTCGACTCCACATGGTTCTTCTATTCCAACCGTGCCTTAGTTTCTGAAAAGTAACCTGAGAAAGAAACATGCAAAAAAGTCAACATAAAGTTGAGCGAGTTCATAGTTTGTTTGTAAAAGATTTGAAATAAATCTTTTGAATAACCGGTTTGTGAAATAATATTGAGAAAACGAATTTAGAAATCATTTTCTTGCCAAGTTATATGGAAACTTTGTATTTGTAACGCATTATGTTCGTAAAACCATGTATTTGTAAACCCTCGTATTTGTAATGTTCGTCTAACCGTCAATGCCCACCCTGACTTTGACTCCATGCCCGCATAATCCTATGCTTTGAATTTGTATAAAACATGGTATTTAATTTGTATAAATCAAGTATTTCTGTAAGTATGTATGTCCCTGGTATGTAGCAATAAGGAAAAAAGAGATCAACAATGGTTTGCAAGGCCATTGATATGTGTGAAGTGATGCAGGAAGACTCAAACCTAGCAAATTTGTACCGGGCCTCGGCCAGTGGCGGAGCTTGACCAAAAGTTTCGAGGGGGCGTAAAGTGATGGGACCCAAAAAAGTTTCGAGGTCGGCTATCGATTCAGGTCAAGCCAAATAAAAATAGTTCCAAATAAAACTAAAAAATTTCATTCATTCAAAGGACCCGTTTACATAAAAATTTGTGATTAAGTTTATTATGTGGTGGGTAACCTTGGGTTAAACAAATAAGAGTTAAAATATATTTACAAAACTACCCATCACTTATATACAAAGTGGTAACAAACTTTACTTTAATTTATATATTCTATAAATATTTAGGAAAAATAATTGAGGGGAGGCGATCCTATATAATTTTTAAAATTTTCGGATGAAAAATCGAAACCTATACACTTCTAACCGAAATATTGGGGTGGGCGGGTGCACCCCCGGGCACCAACAAACCTTCGCCCATGGCCTCGGCTGTAAGACATAGTCACCACATGGCCCATTCTGCGGACTCATGGATGGGGCTCGCTACACACAAATAGATCTATCACTCATGTCCCTCGGTCCTACAACGAGGATTAATGGCCTTAAGTATCCGCCTACCCACTCACATGATCTAAGTAGTATACCCTCCTTAAGCTAATCATACCAAGTATAAAATGTCAAATAATTGTAACATGTATTTTACCCCAGCCTCTAAGGCTGAACCTCCCCAGCCTCTTAGACTGAACCTCCCCAGCCTCTAAGGCTGAACCTCCCCAGCCTCTAAGGCCAACTCCCTAGTCTCTCTATATTATCACCAGACGATCCATCCCGAGTCATGAAAATCATTCTCATTTCGATAATCCGCATTTGTTTTGTAAAAACCGATATATTTAGTATAATCCATTCGTAAACCATTTGAGTTCCTCGAAATCCATTCGTAATATGATTTAGAAATATGAGTTTTCGTTCGTTCAAAAGCTTTGTATGTTCTTGCAATACGTGCTTTGTCTAAAATATGCAGTCTTTGTTAGTCGAAAACTTTGTGTGTTTCTGCAAAATGTGCATGTCTTTCCACCCCGAAAACATTTATAAAAATGTAAAACCGTAAAAATGTGGGGTTATGAACTCACCTGGATTGCCTTGTGCAAAGCTAGCTAATTACGACTTTGTGATGTCGTTTCCAAGGCTTGACTTGCTAGCGTGCATTCTACAACATTCCTAACACGGAATATCTAATAAGTTTCTAAATAAACCTAGTAACTAAACTACGTGTCATCGAGCTCTACCGAATCGTTAACCGAACGATTTGACGGTAGTTATTAACTTGAAGGAAACGATTACGTCATATTTGGTAAGTATCGTTTATCGTCGATAATAACTAATAAGTTCTTGAAAAGACTTGATTCTTGGGATATTTAAAAATAAATAAATATTTATATCGAAATATATAAATATATCGTTATGTTCACGTTAGTCGTTCCGAGAGGTCGTAGTGTATGTAACAAATATTTGTATGAAAATATCATGTAACAAACTCGTACGCGATATATATGATTTATAGTGTGTTGTTTAGGCGTTTTGAAATAAATATAAAAAGTTATATGTATTTTACAAAAATATCGTCGAGTTGTTGAACGTTTGAAATAAATGGATAAACTATGTCTATTTTATAAAGAATTCGTGTCGTATGATATTTAAAATAAATATATAAGCTATATTTATTTTTATAAAACGAATTCGTGTCGTTTAATGTATCAAATAAATATATAAACTATATTTATTTTAGTAAAACAATTGTCGTGTCGTTTGATTGTTTGAAGGAAATATAGAAACTATATTTGTTTGTAATAATGAAATCGGATTATCGGCGTTTGAAACCATAAGTATATTGTTTTTGTAAAGGATTTGTCGAATTTCGAACTTTAAAGTAATATAAAAGCTATATTGATTTCTATAAATGAATACGAATCGTTTGATGTTCGAAACAGACTACACTCACTTTTATAAAAGAATTGTCGCGCCTTAAGCGTTTGAAAATAAATATAAAAATCCTTATATTTATTTCATGAAATAGTTTATGTTAATGACGTTTTTGTGCGTTTTAAAGTGTCGTTGTAAAATGTCGTCGAACAACATGCCTTTGCGTCTTGTCTTATGAAAGTCGTTTGAATAAAGTATGTTTTTCGTTTTATAAATAAATGCCCTTTATTTTACGGATTTTCTCGAAAAACGGGCAGAGTTTCCTTTGTTTTTGGACGCCCCCGACAACGCAAGTTGTCGTTATTTTTATCAAACTTTAACCAAGATTCAAACACTATATCAATTTGCTAAATATTTCAAGAAGCGTAAATTATAGTTAAATCGTTTCGAGCTCGTTTGTCACGTAAGTATTAAAGCTAAAAAAAATGTAACGTAAATATTCAGCGAGCCGTTAAATTTTACCAAATCTATAACGTCGAGAAGTTGACCGTTCGGTTGAGTTGACCGAGTTAACTCGGTTCGACCGAGTTGACTCGGTTTGACCGAACCCGAACTCGAATAATCTCGAACCTGAATCCCCGAACCTGGACCGTAACCTGAACCAACCCGCTTCAAAACATAACTGAATCTGATGAGTTGTTGACTGAGTTGACTCGGTGAGTTGACCGAGTCGACACCCTGACCCGAAATCTGACCCGAACACCGAACCGAAGTTGTTGACCGAGCCGTTGACCACTGACTAGTCTTTGACCGATACCCGAGTCTGAACCGGGTCGAACCAAACCTCGAACCATGACCCGACCCCAAGTCTGAAATGGAACCGAGCCACCTGTCGTACCACCTCCATTCTGCCGCCATCATCATCATCATAACAAACAGCAACATTTCATCATCATTCATCGGACCAAAAATAAAAATGAATCGGACAGGGGAGTATCTTACTGTGAAGCTCGATGGACCGAAACACCGCCGCCACTGCCGCCGCCGTGAGCGGCGGCGCCGCTCCTTCTCTGCTATCTTTTCTCTCTCTCCTCTCGGTTTCCTCTCTCTCTAAACTCTCTCTCTGTCTCTCTCTCTCTCTCTCTCTCCTCATCGTCTGACCGTCGCTCACCACCACCCGACGTTGGTGGTGGTGGTCCGTTGCTGAACGAAGAAAAGAGGGGGTGGGGGCTGGTTGGATACGAGCAGGGAAGAGGGTATGCGCTGAAAAGGGCTCGCCGGAGATCCCCACCGCCGCCGTGAACCGTCACCGGCTCCGCCGATCTCACCGGCCGGAGTCCGGTCACCCATACCGGAGAGAGAGAGAGAAGAAGTGTGAGGCATGTGTGTGTGTTGTGTTGTCTGTGTATATAGAATCGAGAGAGATGAAGGGACCTATTGTTTTTATGTGTGTGTGTGGTGTATTTGAGAAAGAAGATGATGAAGTGTGAGGGTTTCAACCTTGATTGTCTGTGTGTTTATAGAGAGAGAGAGATATAGGGGGTAAATTAGTGTGTTGGTTCATTTGAGTGTGTATTTGATGTCTGCATATGGACCCCTATTTATACACTTGAACATGGGTTTTGTTTAGTGGTTAACATAATTATTTTCCAACATCTTATTATCCATAAGTCATTATGTTCCAAATCCTTGAGGCATAATCCTTTGTACAGATCTTTAGAGATTTGAAACGATTTTGCAGGGATATTGTAAATCTTGTAAGATTTCATAAGTTTTAGTTGTAGGTTTAGCTTGTGGGTTTTAGGCTTGGGCCCAAGGCCCACAAGCTCAATCCCCGTGTTTAAGCGGCCCGTAATTCCTACGAGATCCGTTCTCGCACCCGTACTCCATAAGTGTCGATAGAATAAAATTTTAAAAATTAAAAGGCGTATAATAGTGGCGTTTGTCGTGTGACGCGTTCGTTGTCGATTACGGTAATAATCGCGAAAAAAATTATATCGTTGCCGTCTCTAATTCGTTTTTCGATCCGGTTTCGACTGTAATTACTAAAATATTATTACGGAGCTAAATATAGCGTAAAATGTAAGTTTCAAAGGTGACAGGCATCTCTGTCGCTTCCGTTTCGTTGCCGATGCGTTTCCTTCCATTGCGTTTTTAGTTCACGTTTGCATTTGTGTCGCATGGAAGCCCAATAAATTCAAAAAATTAATTTCATAAGCATAAAATTTTCGTGTAACATTCATACTTGTCGGCGTTGTCAGTATTTTGTACGGTTTCAGTTCATTGTCGCTTATCATTCAGCAGATTTTTCCGTAAACCACCGTACGCGCACTGTATAGTCGAATAAACGTTCCTGGGCATTCCAAAGGCCTAATTAAGTTAATTTGTGCTGTAAGAACTATTTATTAACGCGTTAATCATCTGTTAATCACGTAGTTAGGAGCCGTAAATCACCGGTTGTCACATTCTCCCCCTGTTACAGAAATTTCATCCTCGAAATTTAGACTACGTTAACTCCTTAGAGTTACGTTATGTGTAGGTAAATACGAATTGTATCAAAGTGGATGACCACGAAATCGAATCAAGACTTACTCGCATCATGTGAATCCAAGGACATTCTTTCACAATAGGAACCCCAACGGTTTAAAAGAAATGTGTTTCAAAAGTTGATGTCACAGGAAACAAGATGTATAGGCACTGTCTAATGTGACTAAGTTAACAGGGATCCAACAAAGAATAGGAACTTCGACCAATCGAATTCCGTATGAACGTTCATAGTATGTAAATGAGTTCTAGAAGCAATAACATCCACTAGGTGTACTTAGAATCAACAAGCTCAAAAGTAATAGTTTGCATGAAACGCTTGATCGTGATTAGCACAAGCTGCAAGTTATACCGACGCCACAAGGTGTCGCAATGAATGAAACAATCCAATAATAGGGGTGATTAAACAAGTATCACCTGTGTTTTGCAATCAAACACTCATTCATGATTAGCTCAGGCTACAAGTTTGTACTGACACCACAAGGTGTCGTAGTGACTTAAATATTTCAATAATAGCGGTGATCAAACAAATTCACCGTGTTTGAAATCAAATGAAAGCGTAATAAAGTGAGTCTGGAAGTTGTTTCAAATGACATCAGAGGATTTTCAATTGGAAAGGGAACATCAAAGAAATAGTGTTTTCGATCGAAGACGAAGAAGCAATAAATATCGCAAAACATTCGATCGATAATGAAAGGATCGTTAGCAGGTACACAGGAATATAGAAATAAATTTGTGTACCACTGTCTTAACACACGATTGTGTTAAGACTGCTTTAATATGACAATCAAAGCGGATTTAAAACAAATTAATAAATAGATAATTAAATACGTGCATGAGATGCGTAAACGAGATTAGCGCAAGCTTCCAATTAGCGAAAACACCACCACAAGGTGTCGAAATCAATAAACAACTTAATGGAGTCGAATGCCAAACAAGTTTACTTCGACTCGGAACAAATGAAAACTTGTTAAAACGAATTTTGAATATGATGCTCCCAATACATCATATGATGCTCTGAAGTGAATATGTGTAACGGATGATAGAGTGTGTGAAACCCGGATGTTAAAGTGTGTTATATTACATGTTTATGGCCGTTTAGTTGATTATACGCTTTGAATACATTGACTACGCAAGTTTGTGATTTTACAGGTTAACCGCGTAATTCAGTCAAGTTGGAGAACATACGTGATTATTGGGGACTTCTTTTTGGATGCACATGGACATTAATTGATCTCATCATCACAACATCTTGGCAGACATTGGAATAAACAAGATGAGAGCATTATTTTATTGATTAATACAATTCTTAGTCATAAGAATTGAAGGTAGCTGTACACGTGAACATATGAGGAATTTTATTATTGGGGCACATCATAAAATCGAAAACATATCATCACGTAGGAGACTTTGAGAGGATTTCTTTGTGGATTGGGCCGATGATTGAGAAAAAGAACATCATCACATCACATGCGCAGATATATCACATCCACATGAACAAAGGTGGGCGGCTGGCTTGAGCACGTGGACTTGTGGAGACATTGGGCCGTCATATAGGTTTGAGGGTTGAGTCAACATCCATCACAATGATAATATTATTTATTTTGGAGCCTTCACATGAATATATTAGGAACCAAAGAAAAGAGCACATCATCCAAATTATATCCTCATTTGACGGCAAGATCAATTGGGCCGCACATGATTGGGCTTCTGGTGTACGAGAGGATTGGACTTGGGGGTGGACTGCACATGCAAGGGATTATATCATAAAAACAATCTCGACGGCAGAAAGAGGTTTTTACGAAGAGAAGGGAGGACGGAAGCGATTGAAGATCAACAACCTATCATGAGCGGCTAAGTCTCTCGTGAACACTTCGGGTGAATGGTTATTGTAAGACACTTTTAATTCTAGTTTCTGTTTTGTATTGAGATTTGGATTTGTAGTCGGGTGACAGCCGACTATTTGCATGATTATATTATTTGTGTGACAGACAAATCCTGGGTGACAGTCAGAGTTATAATTATGTGTTGAATCCAATTATGCTTTTGTTGATTGAATGATTCCTATGTATGTTTGTTTTAATATTTATCTGATCAATTAATATTAAGATTTTGAACTGCATAGGTAATTGGTAGATGTGACAGATTTACTATTCAATCAATAGCATCCAATAAAATCAGAACTAGGTTATTAGTAATTACAGAATCTGAATCCCGGAGTGATCACCTCTTTGTTTATTACAACTCAATCTTTTTCTTAATTGCAACTTGTTTCATGTGTTTTTAATTCCATATCAGTTTTACAATCATCACTTTATTTTTTATTTTTTATAGTTGTTAGTAAATACTTAATGTTACACACTTTCCACAATCCTCCTCTGGTTCGATACCCGACTTACTCTAGCTACCTAGTTTATTTCGGTTTTTGCATGTCACTAACGACAGACATCAAAATGGCGCCGTTGCCGGGGAGGCGTGCGCAAAGTGTTTAGTGTTAAGTTTTTAGTTAAAATAAAAAAAAAAAAAAAAATAAAAAAAAAAAATAAAAAGAAATCCAAAAATAGTGTCAGTTTTGTTTTGTTTTGTTTTGTTCAGTTTTATGCGTGGTGCTTGTGTTTTTGTGTTTGTGCAGGATGACAGATCTTACAATATTCTGCAGCTCTCTTACATGCATTCTGTGCAAGGAACCACTTCACCCGTGTATCGGTTGCCACGAGGCCCGATTTAGACGGGAAAGAGCAAAATTGGAAGAACCACTGATGCCTTGCTATGATAATCCTTCTCCTCCACCATATTTCTATGATTCTGATACAACGGTGGAGGATGGTTATTACTCTGACGGATGGGATCGGGACGAGTATGCTTATTATGAACCAAGGACGGATGGACAATGTTTCTGTTGCGGTCGTAATCATACTTATGATTATGATGATGTGTGCGCGGTGTATTTAGAAAATCCAGAGTATTGGAATAAAAAGATGATGGATGAATACATCTCAACACCGTATCAGGGATACCGACAGTATCATCCCGAGGAATATTCTAAGCCCGAGGGTGTCTATGCTTATCAGACCGAGGAGGAGAAAAAGCTTGCTATGTTGGAAGTGACTTTGTCCAAACTCGAGCAGTATTTATCAGCACCTAACCTTTCCGATGAAGATCGAATCAGTTGTTTAGTTTCTAAGTGTCAAAAGTTAAAAATGAAGATAGAAATAGAAGAACGCCTTTCACCATTACCTGATGATATTAGAGACTATTCTCACATGAAGGAGGAGGTTGTGGAGGATAATACCACACCAATGAATCCTTTATCTGATGAAGAGTCACTGGTGGATCAGATGGTGTGTGAGGATGAGGAGACAGAGCAGTCTGATGAGATGAATGTGTGTATCGAACCTCTCCCCATATCAGTCATTCAAATTAATAAGTGTGGGGAAGAGGATTCGAGGAAGAAGATAAGAAGGGTGAAACAACAAGACATCAGGGTATATCTCGTGAAGTGGATCAGCGAAACCCGCAGGTGCTTTCTAAACATGCCAATTATACTGACAAGCTTATGGAGACGGCATGTAAAATTCCGGGCGTTTGTTGGAAATGTTTTGGGTAAGTGTGCACTAAGACCACCGTAACGGAAACCAGGTACGGTCTGGCTGAAGACCTTTAAACTTAGCGCTCTTGGGAGGCAGCCCGAGGATGTAGAGTATTGTATTGTATTTGTTCTGTTGTTTTGTTTTGTTTTGGTGTTGGTTCTGTTTTGGCAGGTTACTACGTTTAATTCCCGCGGATGTAACGATTCAAGTGTGGGGATGTTTGGCAATGTAACGACTCTCATCAAAAGTCATAATTATTAAAGTAATTTGACCAATAGGAAACCCTAATTGAGACACCCAAGTGATTCTGTGCAAAACCTAAAATTTTCATAATTTTCAGAATCAGGATTAGGGCCCCTAAAACTCAGGGGGGGCATTCCCTACTTGACGATTATCCGAATTACGTGCTCTCCAAGTTGAATTTTTAGAAAATGTCGACTCACCTGAGCTAGTCCCACACGTGGCAACAAGATAAGCTTAAAGTGTACCTTACGGACCGTAAGGTCACCAAGATTACGGTCCGTATGCTGCCTTACGGACCTCAACATCAGCAAGCTTACGGTCCGTAAGCTAGCCCAAATTCGTGTATAAATAGCAGCGTTTGGCACTCGCTTTCTGGTGTTCAAACGACGAAGAAATTCGTCTCAGACTTCGAGTTATCATCCAATTACTTCAATTAACACACACAGAACACAAATTAGGTATAGTGGGGTGCTGCAGAACAGGGTATTAACTCAATCGCTACTACGATTCATTGTCCGATTGATCTAAATATCCAATGAATGTTTAAGTGCCGCCCACATTAGGGTTATACTTTATCGTTCGTCATTAATTTGACGGATTGTCGTTAATTCGATAGGTAAAGTATTATACTTTATCGTTCGTTGTTAATTCAACGGATTATCGTTAATTCGATGGGTAAAGTATTATACCTTGTCGTTCATTGTTAATTCAATGGATCATCGTTAATTCGATGGACAAAGTATTGCATTTTGACATTCATTGTGAGAAATTGATCTCGTGAGTTATCGTAAATGCTGGATTGATTACTAATTCCAAATTGTGTGCTTGTTATTGAAATTAGGATAAAAGGCTAATCAGTAGGCTAGGCTCTGCCCATATAAATCTGCAATGTGAGTCATTCTTCTTTTCTCACAGTTTGTGAGTCATTCTTATTTTCTCACAGTTTGTGAGTCATTCTTCTTTTCTCACAGTTTGTGAGTCATTCTTATTTTCTCACAGTTTGTGAGTCATTCTTATTTTCTCACAGTTTGTGAGTCATTCTTCTTTTCTCACAGTTTGTGAGTCATTCTTATTTTCTCACAGTTTGTGAGTCATTCTTCTTTTCTCACAGTTTGTGAGTCATTCTTATTTTCTCACAGTTTGTGAGTCATTCTTATTTTCTCACAGTTTGTGAGTCATTCTTCTTTTCTCACAGTTTGTGAGTTATTTTTATTAAATATTTTACAATACTCCAAATTATTTTCAAGATTATAATTACAGGGACTAAGTCGTGGATATCTTGAAATTACTGGTTAGTGGGGTATTGTGCACATTACTAATTTCTCCCAGTTAGGTTCATTGACCTACTCGGGATAATCACTGTTGGGTTCATTGACCTACAGGGATAATCGTCACTATTTAGGTTCATTGATCTAAATAGTGGTATGACCATCGTCACCATTGTGACATGTCACCATTGTGACAGAATGCCAGATAAAAATAAGATAGAAGCCATTGTAATCGCTCTTATGCTGTAATTGATAACTATGCATCATTATGCAAAATAGAATGATTCACTCAGTATTTCCCGCTGACAAAACCTTTTTCAAACATGTTTCAGGTGATCTGTTGTAAATCAGGAAAAGTGCTGTGGAGCATTTCAAGCTTAAGATAGTGGCTCAATATAAAATAAAGAAATGAATTTGTAATATCACGCTTTTATAGTAGAAACCTACTATTGTAAATTATCGGGGTTTTATCCCGAATTGTGAAATAAATAATCGGGGAAAAATTTTAGCTTTAAGCGATCCTGTTTCCGCTGTTAAACTCAATTAAATCAATACCGCAGTATTTTCTGCCACGGCTCTTGAAACGGGTCAAACCGGGTCGTGGGCCGTGACAGAAAAAGGTGGTATCAGAGCCACTGGGTTAAGCTAATTAAGTATTTAGAAATACTTAATTTTTCCTGATTACAATTATATAATTATGTGTTTTATTAACTGGCTATTTGTTAATTTTAATATTGACATATTTTTATATATATTGTAATATTTGTTGCTCTATCATCGTTAATCGAAAAATATTATATATAAATTTATTTGATTAATATATGGAATTACCTAATATAGTATTACTATATTATGGTAAAGAAATTATATTTTTATGTTTGAAGTATACTTTTATTTAAAATTTTGCTAGTTATTTATTATTAATAATTTTATTATTAATAATAATATATTAATAGTAATAGTAGTATTAAGATTATTTTTAAATACTATGGTTATTATCAAAGGCAGATATTGGATAACCTAGCCTTAGTTAGGCATGGACTGATCACCTATGCTTAAACAAGGCAGCACTAACCAATATCCACCATGATAATGAATAGTTAATATATATAAATTAAGTCATCATACTTATTTAGTATATAGATTTTTATATGTTAATTACTGTAAATAGTAAACATAAATCTTTAAAGATTCTGATTTAAAGTTTAGTATTTTTATTATCTACAGTCTAGAAAAAAAAAAAAATTTACAAATAAAACCTAGTATGTTTAAATTTTAGTTATTTTGGTAATATGAAGTACTATTTAAAAAGTTGTTCTATAAAATTTTTTTTATGACTTAGTAATTATGTGTATATTGCTAAACAGTATGAGTAATCTGTCGGAAGCCCTTCAGAATTTAAATCTCTATCCAGTAAGAATCGAAGTTTCCAGAGATTTCAATAGGTATATACCAGATATAGAAGAACCTATAGAATTCAATGCTTTACCTTTCGAGAAACCTAAGCCTAAGAAAATGGAAATTGGGGAAAGTTCTAGGCAAATGGAGGGATTACCATCTCAAGAAGAACTAGATTTTATAATGGCAACTGATGATACTATTGAACCTGTTAATGAAAATAATTTTATAAACTTAGAACCATCTATTCCAAATTCTTCTAATCACTGGAATATAGACGAATGGTTGGATAATGAAATACTGTTACAAAACCATCCCTATAGGCTTTTTCCTAAGTACAATCCAGAACCTTTATCAAATTTACCAATAAGTAATGAGAATAGGACTAAACTCCATCATTTTGACAACATGGATGCTGGGAATAAGATCCAAGAGACTTTGGGACAAATCTCCTGGAAATACGATGAGAAGAAACGCCGCTACTAGAACATCATCTGACAAAGGATAGGGGATTATGAAACTGTGATTGTATAATAGTAACAGTAAAATCAGTATGTGTAAAATAAAGAATAAAACGGGTGTATATAGAAACATGATATAAGGAAATATTAAGTTACAATTTTGTTTGTATATTTGTTTACGTGATTATGTGCAACTAAATTGTGACATTGAATTATTTCCTTTATACTAATTATGTATCTATAAAGTAGATATCAGATGGAAAACGCTAATAATGAACCAGTTAATGAGGATAATCAATCTGAGCAACAATCGGGGAACCAATATGTGACTAGGCAAGATATAGAAAATATTATTGCTCAAGAGATAGCTAACACTATTCCAGGAATAGTTGCTCAAGGGATAGCCAATGCTATACCAGCAATCATTGCTGCTGTTAAAAATCCAATCGAACCGCAACAAGTTGTTCCTAGTAAACGCATTTCTGAAGATAATTTCAGTAATAGCGTGAATGGGGGTAATAATCATGTTAACCATGATAATGAACCACGGCAAGCTCCGCTCCCTAAGAAAAGGAAAGTTGCAACGCCTGGTTGCACTTACAAAGAATTTCTTGCTTGTAAACCCACTGAGTTTGCAGGCAATGAAGGAGCGACTGCAGCACTGCGTTGGTTAGAGAAAACTGAGGCAGTAATTGCCATAAGTAAATGTGCTCAGGATGATCAGGTTATGTACGCTTCAAACCTTTTCAAAGAAGTAGCGCTAGAATGGTGGAATACGATGTTACAAGCAAAAGGAAGAAGGATGGCGTATGCTATGAACTGGGAAGAATTTAAGAATCTTGTAGAAAGAAAATTCTGTCCTGAATATGAAAAAGATCAAATGGCAAATAAGTTTCTAACCCATAGGATGGTAGATGTAAATTGTCGAGGGTATACTACGACATTCTTTGAATATGCTAGAATGGTACCAACCCTGGCTTCGCCAGAACCGGTACTTATTTCTCGTTATATTTGGGGATTGATTTCCGAGATTCGTAATATTGTCAAAGCTGCGAAACCTCGCACAATTGATGATGCAGTAGAATTAGCCAATACTATGACTGACGAGCTAGTACGGACAAGAGAAGAAAATAGAAGGAAGGAAGTAGCCCAAAAGATTACCCAAGAATTTCGTTCGGATAACCATAACAATTTCAAGAAAGGAGGGAATGGGCAATCTTCTATTAGTCCATTTTGCAATTTTTGCAAAAGGAAGCATTTTGGAAGATGCAAAGGATATTGCAATTTTTGCAAGATTCCAGGGCATCAAGAGGAAGATTGTAGGAGGAAGAAATTTTCAGTTTGCTACAACTGTAGAGAAACTGGACATCTTAGGCCAGATTGTCCAAAACTGAATAAATCATTTGACAATCAAGCCAAACCAGCAGAAGGAGCAAAAAGGAATGCGAGAGCCTTTCAGCTGACTACTCATGAAGCCGAAATGATTCCAGATGTGATAGTCGGTATGTTCTTAGCTTACAACGTTTACATAAAAGTATTATTTGACTCTGGTGCAAACCAAAGTTTTATAAATACTTTACTCTGCCAAACTTTTAACCTACCGTTAACCAGCATTAGATAAATTTCTATATATTAGAAATGGCAGATGGGAATTCAGTTAAAATAGATAAGGTTATGTAGAACATAGAAATAAGTTATAAGTTTTCTGCAACCCTATTATCTATGAAATCAGTTGAATTCGATATTGTGATCATTATCCGTGATCAGAATTTCTTAGAAATTCAATCAACCATCGGAGAAGTAATTATGATTACAGAAGATAAACCATGTAAGCCTATGAGGTTCATATCAGTAATGGAAATTGCTAAATATGAACGAAAGCAAGGAATGGTATATATGATTTTAGTAATCATTAATACTAAAGATACAGAAATCAAGGAAATTTCTGTAATTTCAGAATACCCAGATATATTTCCAGAAGAGTTACCTGGATTACATGAAGATAGAATTTAAAATTTCATCTAATTCCCGGAATTTTATCGATAAGCCAGGGAACCTTATCGATTAGCACAATATTGGTTGTTAAGAAAACGAAAAGCTTTACTCCAAAATTTTCGAAGAATAAATTTTGGCTGCTAGAAGTGCAATGCTAGGTCTTATGGTGAATCATGAAGGTATTCACTTAGATCTTACTAAGATAGCAGTGATTACCAAATGGAAGATTCTGTAAACCGCAATGGGAATTAGGAATTTTGTAGGATTAGTATTATAGACATTAAGGAACTGAAGATGTTGAAGTATATGGTAATGCTTCAAAGCTAGGATTTGGATATTCCTTAAATGCAACGCAAAAAGGAAATTGCGTATGCCTCAAGACAATTGAAAAAGGTACAAAGAAATTATACCACTCATAAGATAGAAATTAGAGCCATAATTTTTGCCTTAAAATTTGGAGATATTATCTGTATGGAAGTAAGGATACTATCTATACAGTTAAGATATATATAATTGGGCAAAAGGAATTTGAGGCAAAGAAGATGGATGAAAATCCTAAATGACTACAACTATGATATTCAGTATCACGAAGGAAAGGATGGAAACAACAAGAGATAGTCATAAGAATTATGCAGATAATAGATAAAAGCCGTTGGAGTTCGAGTTGGAGACAAAATATAATTGAAAGTATCTCCTTGGAAAGGAGTTGTTAGATTCGATAAGAAAGGAAAACTAAGTCCGAAGACATGTAGGATCAGTTCCAGTAAATTCAACATATTGGATCAGTTACTTATAGTTTACAACTACCAGGAAGGTTAGTTGGAATACATGATATATTTCATGAATTCAAGAAATGTCTATTAGATGAATTTTTGGTAGTACCTTTCTAAGATGTAAAGGTAAACAAATAGTATTAGTTTAAGTAAAGTAGGATTCAAAGACAGGATCCTAATATACTTGGGAACTGGAATCAAAAAGAAAGAGAAAGTATTCTCAAATTATTCCAGTAAATCTCGAGGACGAGATTTTTATTAAGGTGGGGAGAATGTAACGACTCTCATCAAAAGTCATAATTATTAAAGTAATTTGACCAATAGGAAACCCTAATTGAGACACCCAAGTGATTCTGTGCAAAACCTAAAATTTTCATAATTTTCAGAATCAGGATTAGGGCCCCTAAAACTCAGGGGGGGCATTCCCTACTTGACGATTATCCGAATTACGTGCTCTCCAAGTTGAATTTTTAGAAAATGTCGACTCACCTGAGCTAGTCCCACACGTGGCAACAAGATAAGCTTAAAGTGTACCTTACGGACCGTAAGGTCACCAAGATTACGGTCCGTATGCTGCCTTACGGACCTCAACATCAGCAAGCTTACGGTCCGTAAGCTAGCCCAAATTCGTGTATAAATAGCAGCGTTTGGCACTCGCTTTCTGGTGTTCAAACGACGAAGAAATTCGTCTCAGACTTCGAGTTATCATCCAATTACTTCAATTAACACACACAGAACACAAATTAGGTATAGTGGGGTGCTGCAGAACAGGGTATTAACTCAATCGCTACTACGATTCATTGTCCGATTGATCTAAATATCCAATGAATGTTTAAGTGCCGCCCACATTAGGGTTATACTTTATCGTTCGTCATTAATTTGACGGATTGTCGTTAATTCGATAGGTAAAGTATTATACTTTATCGTTCGTTGTTAATTCAACGGATTATCGTTAATTCGATGGGTAAAGTATTATACCTTGTCGTTCATTGTTAATTCAATGGATCATCGTTAATTCGATGGACAAAGTATTGCATTTTGACATTCATTGTGAGAAATTGATCTCGTGAGTTATCGTAAATGCCGGATTGATTACTAATTCCAAATTGTGTGCTTGTTATTGAAATTAGGATAAAAGGCTAATCAGTAGGCTAGGCTCTGCCCATATAAATCTGCAATGTGAGTCATTCTTCTTTTCTCACAGTTTGTGAGTCATTCTTATTTTCTCACAGTTTGTGAGTCATTCTTCTTTTCTCACAGTTTGTGAGTCATTCTTATTTTCTCACAGTTTGTGAGTCATTCTTATTTTCTCACAGTTTGTGAGTCATTCTTCTTTTCTCACAGTTTGTGAGTCATTCTTATTTTCTCACAGTTTGTGAGTCATTCTTATTTTCTCACAGTTTGTGAGTCATTCTTCTTTTCTCACAGTTTGTGAGTTATTTTTATTAAATATTTTACAATACTCCAAATTATTTTCAAGATTATAATTACAGGGACTAAGTCGTGGATATCTTGAAATTACTGGTTAGTGGGGTATTGTGCACATTACTAATTTCTCCCAGTTAGGTTCATTGACCTACTCGGGATAATCACTGTTGGGTTCATTGACCTACAGGGATAATCGTCACTATTTAGGTTCATTGATCTAAATAGTGGTATGACCATCGTCACCATTGTGACATGTCACCATTGTGACAGAATGCCAGATAAAAATAAGATAGAAGCCATTGTAATCGCTCTTATGCTGTAATTGATAACTATGCATCATTATGCAAAATAGAATGATTCACTCAGTATTTCCCGCTGACAAAACCTTTTTCAAACATGTTTCAGGTGATCTGTTGTAAATCAGGAAAAGTGCTGTGGAGCATTTCAAGCTTAAGATAGTGGCTCAATATAAAATAAAGAAATGAATTTGTAATATCACGCTTTTATAGTAGAAACCTACTATTGTAAATTATCGGGGTTTTATCCCGAATTGTGAAATAAATAATCGGGGAAAAATTTTAGCTTTAAGCGATCCTGTTTCCGCTGTTAAACTCAATTAAATCAATACCGCAGTATTTTCTGCCGCGGCTCCTGAAACGGGTCAAACCGGGTCGTGGGCCGTGACAGGCAACATCCCCGATGAGATGTCAGAGAATCCAAGAGGAGTTTACGTCTCTGTTGATCACAGCAGCTGCACCGCTACAGACACTTGCTGATTTACTGATCAGGTCAATGTGTCTCTCTATCCTTTATTTTATTTGTTTTTGTGTTTTTGGTGGTGTGAACGTTTGTGTTGGGAATGGTGTTACGTGTCGCGTCGAGTTGGTTATTAGTCGTTCATGGTCTTTTAGGTGGTATCTCTCGAGTTATGACTATAAATTGCACCATACATTGGGGACAATGTATCCCAAGTGTGGGGATGCGGTAACTCGAGAGAGGGTTGGTAAGATTGTTGATCTTAAAAGCTTGAAGGGTTGAATTTGTGCTAAAAATTGAAACGATTTGAAATTTTTTTTCTCTCAAAGTATGCTTGAACTACATGAAAACCAACATTTTCAATCGCTAAAGGGTTCCTACTGATATTAAACTAACTTAGATCCCTAGTCATGGTTGTCCCTTTAAGTTTCATGAGAGTATTTCTGACAAGTTTTAGAGAATAGTTGAGAAGAGATGCCTAACTAGGGGTAACATGCTTTAGGAATTACACATGCTATGTGTCGGCAACCCATATTCCTTTTATTCGGTGAGAGATTTGAGCCTACTAGATTGTTAGTTGAATTACAATAACTGTTCAATTGCTGAGTGTAGGCCATATGTTGCTTTGTGTTAGAACTTGTGTGGTTTGATACATGCTGAGACTGTGCTTTAGCGTATGCACATAGATGATAAAGGCATTAGGATCCTTTCATTGTGTTATTTGTTGATTGTTTATCCACCCCACCTTAGTTAACCATGTTGAGCCTTATACCTTTCATTTGCTACACCTTGTTTGACATGTTTGATTACCAACCATGAATAACAAGTATGTTTAGAAATATGTTATGAAAAAAAATGAAAAAAAAAAAGAAAAAAGAAAAGAAATAAAAAAAAAAAAATCATTGTTATGTCGTGTTAAATAAATGGGTCGAAAATCACCCAAATTGTTAGTATCATTGTGAATAAGTTGTCATGGTTTGGTTTATTCATTATTTTCACCATATAAACATAAAAATCCAAAAATATATTTCCTACCTTTACCCTTAACCCAAAACCCGTAAGTCCTTTTGATATGTGTTACGTTATTTGATACAGTGGAGGTGTGATTGCTATACAAGCTTATGATTGCAAGGTAGCATATTTGGTTTTGAGCGAAATATATACTAGCACATTACACGCTAGTCTTGATAAAGCCGAGAGAAGTGACTATTGTGAGGGGCGTGTGGCATGTGTGTAGTATCATAAGCATGTTAGTTTTAGTTAGGCAAGTCTTAAAATTGTTTTAAATGCGTATCACTCACTTGTCAGAGTGTCAACCTCGATTGTGTCAGTCTATGGGACAGGTATGACTTGGGACCTTAAATTGCTAATTCGGTAAGGGATTCAATGGTGAATTGTTAATAAGGTGAGTATTGTTTGTGATGGTTGCTTGAGGACAATCAAGGTTAAGTGTGGGGATGTGATAGAGTGTGTGAAACCCGAATGTTAAAGTGTGTTATATTACATGTTTATGGCCGTTTAGTTGATTATACGCTTTGAATACATTGACTACACAAGTTTGTGATTTTACAGGTTAACCGCGTAATTCAGTCAAGTTGGAGAACATACGTGATTATTGGGGACTTCTTTTTGGATGCACATGGACATTAATTGATCTCATCATCACAACATCTTGGCAGACATTGGAATAAACAAGATGAGAGCATTATTTTATTGATTAATACAATTCTTAGTCATAAGAATTGAAGGTAGCTGTACACGTGAACATATGAGGAATTTTATTATTGGGGCACATCATAAAATCGAAAACATATCATCACGTAGGAGACTTTGAGAGGATTTCTTTGTGGATTGGGCCGATGATTGAGAAAAAGAACATCATCACATCACATGCGCAGATATATCACATCCACATGAACAAAGGTGGGCGGCTGGCTTGAGCACGTGGACTTGTGGAGACATTGGGCCGTCATATAGGTTTGAGGGTTGAGTCAACATCCATCACAATGATAATATTATTTATTTTGGAGCCTTCACATGAATATATTAGGAACCAAAGAAAAGAGCACATCATCCAAATTATATCCTCATTTGACGGCAAGATCAATTGGGCCGCACATGATTGGGCTTCTGGTACGAGAGGATTGGACTTGGGGGTGGACTGCACATGCAAGGGATTATATCATAAAAACAATCTCGACGGCAGAAAGAGGTTTTTACGAAGAGAAGGGAGGACGGAAGCGATTGAAGATCAACAACCTATCATGAGCGGCTAAGTCTCTCGTGAACACTTCGGGTGAATGGTTATTGTAAGACACTTTTAATTCTAGTTTCTGTTTTGTATTGAGATTTGGATTTGTAGTCGGGTGACAGCCGACTATTTGCATGATTATATTATTTGTGTGACAGACAAATCCTGGGTGACAGTCAGAGTTATAATTATGTGTTGAATCCAATTATGCTTTTGTTGATTGAATGATTCCTATGTATGTTTGTTTTAATATTTATCTGATCAATTAATATTAAGATTTTGAACTGCATAGGTAATTGGTAGATGTGACAGATTTACTATTCAATCAATAGCATCCAATAAAATCAGAACTAGGTTATTAGTAATTACAGAATCTGAATCCCGGAGTGATCACCTCTTCTCATCATTGTTTATTACAACTCAATCTTTTTCTTAATTGCAACTTGTTTCATGTGTTTTTAATTCCATATCAGTTTTACAATCATCACTTTATTTTTTTTTTTTATAGTTGTTAGTAAATACTTAATGTTACACACTTTCCACAATCCTCCTCTGGTTCGATACCCGACTTACTCTAGCTACCTAGTTTATTTCGGTTTTTGCATGTCACTAACGACAGACATCAACGGATAAGTTCAAACAATTGAACTTGGTTTTAGCGCAATCCGACAATAAATATATATGTTTCAAAAAAGGAAATTTCGACATGGTTATGACGAAAAACCATGTATGTAACTTGAAAAGAAAAGAACATTCAAGAAAATGTGTTGACTTGATAACAAAGGAGCCAACAGTTACAATAATGTAGGTCATTCGAATCACAAATCAATAATTAGATTTAGCGAAATAATATTTGAACTTTGTTGAAACGCTTATTTGAAACGAAACCACATGCGTAACATATAAATTTTCAAGAAATGAAGCAATAAGTATTCGCTATGACGAAAGAAACGATCGTGATACAATGACCATTAAGAGGAGTAGAGATACGAAAATCTACTCGGTAAATGCGAAAGTCGAAATTTCAATAAAAGAAATTTAAGGACTTTACCTGGGGTTTCATGTGACGTCCGCTTGTTAGGTGACATTACCATGGAATGTCGAACATAGCGTATTCGTTTTTAAATAAGATAGCGAGAATGCGGGGGTATGCATCTTCTCCTTGGTGTAATTCGTGTCGTTTGCAGGACCGTGTGACAAGTTGTCGTTTCCTGATCGTTAGTTCTCCTGTTGACAGGAATCCAGCATCGTCGTTGAATTGCGCCCTCGTGTCTTCTCAAAGGCCTCGCCTCGATAGTCGCATGTGTCGTACTTCAACCTCCGTTGATGTGTAACTTAAGTTTCACGTATACCTGTGCACTAGCATTTCGTTCCGCGTAGAATGTGATGTACTCCGACATCCGTTGACGTAAAATTTGAGTTTCATGTATTCTCGTGCACAGGCGTTTTGTTATACGTAGGCTGCCTGCTCGGGAAGTTAAAATATCATAGACAATATGGATAATAGTGTGTGCCCGAGTTAATATTCGCGGTTCCTATGTGATGACCTTTAATGAACTTCCATATGAGTTTCCGAAGGTCTTAAATGCATGTTTCCTAAACTCTCAGAGTTTTGTGTATTGTATGCGACTGTTTTTGTGTACCATGTATAAAACACCACAATAGCGTATGTTTGGAAACAAAATTTTGACTGTTTGTTTTTGGGCAACGGTTGGAGACCATATTCGAGTACTAGGCGTTCTGTATGTATTCAGGTTTTAATATTCTAAGTTCCCAAAGAAAATGTGAGGTTAGAGCCTAGGTATCACAACAGAAACCTAATTCGTTGTAACCTATAGCTCTGATACCAATCTGTCACACCCCGAAATTATCAGAGCTGGCGTGACTGGACTGGTATCTTCATTGCACAGCGGAAGCAAATATAGCTAAGACTTCTAGAAAATGAACGCCACTAAGTACTCGACTCCACATGGTTCTTCTATTCCAACCGTGCCTTAGTTTCTGAAAAGTAACCTGAGAAAGAAACATGCGAAAAAGTCAACATAAAGTTGAGCGAGTTCATAGTTTGTTTGTAAAAGATTTGAAATAAATCTTTTGAATAACCGGTTTGTGAAATAATATTGAGAAAACGAATTTAGAAATCATTTTCTTGCCAAGTTATATGGAAACTTTGTATTTGTAACGCATTATGTTCGTAAAACCATGTATTTGTAAACCCTCGTATTTGTAATGCTCGTCTAACCGTCAATGCCCACCTTGACTTTGACTCCATGCCCGCATAATCCTATGCTTTGAATTTGTATAAAACATGGTATTTAATTTGTACAAATCAAGTATTTCTGTAAGTATGTATGTCCCTGGTATGTAGCAATAAGGAAAAAAGAGATCATCAATGGTTTGCAAGGCCATTGATATGTGTGAAGTGATGCAGGAAGACTCAAACCTAGCAAATTTGTACCGGGCCTCGGCTGTAAGACATAGTCACCACATGGCCCATTCTGCGGACTCATGGATGGGGCTCGCTACACCCAAATAGATCTATCACTCATGTCCCTCGGTCCTACAACGAGGATTAATGGCCTTAAGTATCCGCCTACCCACTCACATGATCTAAGTAGTATACCCTCCTTAAGCTAATCATTCCAAGTATAAAATGTCTGAAATAATTGTAACATGTATTTTACCCCAGCCTCTAAGGCTGAACCTCCCCAGCCTCTAAGGCTAACTCCCTAGTCTCTCTATATTATCACCAGACGATCCATCCCTAGTCATGAAAATCATTCTCATTTCGATAATCCGCATTTGTTTTGTAAAAACTGATATATTTAGTATAATCCATTCGTAAACCATTTGAGTTCCTCGAAATCCATTCGTAATATGATTTAGAAATATGAGTTTTCGTTCGTTCAAAAGCTTTGTATGTTCTTGCAATACGTGCTTTGTCTAAAATATGCAGTCTTTGTTAGTCGAAAACTTTGTGTGTTTCTGCAAAACGTGCATGTTTTTCCACCCCGAAAACATTTATAAAAATGTAAAACCGTAAAAATGTGGGGTTATGAACTCACCTGGATTGCCTTGTGCAAAGCTACCTAATTACGACTTTGTGATGTCGTTTCCAAGGCTTGACTTGCTAGCGTGCATTCTACAATATTCCTAACACGGAATATCTAATAAGTTTCTAAATAAACGTAGTAACTAAACTACGTGTCATCGAGCTCTACTGAATCGTTAACCGAACGATTTGACGGTAGTTATTAACTTGAAGGAAACGATTACGTCATATTTGGTAAGTATCGTTTATCGTCGATAATAACTAATAAGTTCTTGAAAAGACTTGATTCTCGGGATATCTAAAAATAAATAAATATTTATATCGAAATATATAAATATATCGATATGTTCACGTTAGTCGTTTCGAGAGGTCGTAGTGTATGTAACAAATATTTGAATGAAAATATCATGTAACAAACTCGTATGCGATATATATGATTTATAGTGTGCTGTTTAGGCGTTTTGAAATAAAGATAAAAAGTTATATTTATTTTACAAAAGTATCGTCGAGTTGTTGAACGTTTGAAATAAATGGATAAACTATGTCTATTTTATAAAGAATTCTTGTCGTATGATATTTAAAATAAATATATAAGCTATATTTATTTTTATAAAACGAATTCGTGTCGTTTAATGTATCAAATAAATATATAAACTATATTTATTTTAGTAAAACAATCGTCGTGTCATTTGATTGTTTGAAGGAAATATAGAAACTATATTTGTTTGTAATAATGAAATCGGATTATCGGCGTTTGAAACCATAAGTATATGGTTTTTGTAAAGGATTTGTCGAATTTCGAACTTTAAAGTAATATAAAAGCTATATTGATTTCTATAAATGAATCCGAATCGTTTGATGTTCGTAATAGACTACACTCACTTTTATAAAAGAATTGTCGCGCCTTAAGCGTTTGAAAATAAATATAAAAATCCTTATATTTATTTCATGAATTAGTTTATGTTAATGACGTTTTTGTGCGTTTTAAAGTGTCGTTGTAAAATGTCGTCGAACAACATGCCTTTGCGTCTTGTCTTATGAAAGTCGTTTGAACAAAGTATGTTTTTCGTTTTATAAATAAACGCCCTTATTTTACGGATTTTCTCGAAAAACGGGCAGAGTTTCCTTTGTTTTTGGACGCCCCCGACAACGCAAGTTGTCGTTATTTTTTATCAAACTTCAACCAAGATTCAAACACTATATCAATTTGCTAAATATTTCAAGAAGCGTAAATTATAGTTAAATCGTTTCGAGCTCGTTTGTCACGTAAGTATTAAAGCTAAAAAAAATGTAACGTAAATATTAAGCGCGCCGTTAAATTTTACCAAATCTTTAACGTCGAGAAGTTGACCGTTCGGTTGAGTTGAACGAGTTAACTCGGTTCGACCGAGTTGACTCGGTTTTACCGAACCCGAACTCGAATAATCTCGAACCTGAATCCCTGAACCTGGACCGTAACTTGAAGCAACCCGCTTCAAAACATAACTGAATCTGATGAGTTGTTGACTGAGTTGACTCGGTGAGTTGACTGAGTCGACACCCTGACTCAAAATCTGACCCGAACACCGAACCGAAGTTGTTGACCGAGCCGTTGACCACTGACTAGTCTTTGACCGAAACCCGAGTCTGAACCGGGTCGAACCAAACCTCAAACCATGACCCGACCCCAAGTCTAAAATGGAACCGAGCCACCTGTCGGACCACCTCCATTCCGCCGCCATCATCATCATCATAACAAACAGCAAAATTTCATCATCATTCATCGGACCAAAAATAAAAATGAATCGGACATGGGAGTATCTTACTGTGAAGCTCAATGGACCGAAACACCGCCACCACTGCCGCCGCCGTGAGCGGCGGCGCCGCTCCTTCTCCGCCATCTTTTCTCTCTCTCCTCTCGGTTTCCTCTCTCTCTAAACTCCCTCTCCGTCTCTCTCTCTCTCTCTCCTCGTCGTCTGACCGTCGCTCACCACCACCCGACGTTGGTGGTGGTGGTCCGTTGCTGAACGAAGAAAAGAAGGGGTGGGGGCTGGTTGGAGACGAGCAGGGAAGAGGGTATGCGCTGAAAAGGGCTCGCCGGAGATCCCCACCGCCACCGTGAACCGTCACCGGCTCCGCCGGTCTCACCGGCCGGAGTCCGGTCACCCATACCGGAGAGAGAGAGAAGAAGTGTGAGGCGTGTGTGTGTGTTGTGTTGTCTGTGTATATAGAATCGAGAGAGATGAAGGGACCTGTTGTTTTTATGTGTGTGTGTGTGGTGTATTTGAGAAAGAAGATGATGAAGTGTGAGGGTTTCAACCTTGATTGTCCATGTGTTTATAGAGAGAGAGATATATAGGCGGTAAATTAGTGTGTTGGTTCATTTGAGTGTGTATTTGATGTCTGCATATGGACCCCTATTTATACACTTGAACATGGGTTTTGTTTAGTGGTTAACATAATTATTTTCCAACATCTTATTATCCATAAGTCATGATGTTCCAAATCCTTGAGGCATAATCCTTTGCAGGGATATTGTAAATCTTGTAAGATTTCATAAGTTTTAGTTGTAGGTTTAACTTGTGGGTTTTTAGGCTTGGGCCCAAGGCCCACAAGCTCAATCCCCGTGTTTAAGCGGCCCGTAATTCCTACGAGACCCGTTCTCGCACCCGTACTCCATAAGTGTCGATAGAATAAAACTTTAAAATTAAAAGGCGTATAATAGTGGCGTTTGTCGTGTGACGCGTTCGTTGTCGATTACGGTAATAATCGCGAAAAAAATTATATCGTTGCCGTCTCTAATTCGTTTTTCGATCCGGTTTCGACTGTAATTACTAAAATATTATTACGGAGCTAAATATAGCGTAAAATGTAAGTTTCGAAGGTGACAGGCGTCTCCGTCGCTTCCGTTTCATTGCCGATGCGTTTCCTTCCATTGCGTTTTTAGTTCACGTTTGCATTTGTGTCGCACGGAAGCCCAATAAATTAACAAAATTAATTTCATAAGCATAAAATTTTCGTGTAACATTCATACTTGTCGGCGTTGTCAGTATTTTGTACGGTTTCAGTTCATTGTCGCTTATCATTCAGCAGATTTTTCCGTAAACCACCGTACGCGCACTGTATAGTCGAATAAACGTTACAGTTGTAACAGGTCGCATTCTTCAACTCCTTACAATCTAAAGTCTTGTGACCCTTGGTCTTGCAAATTCCACATAATTTAGCATGTGGGTCGATTGTACATTTTCCAGAATGTTGCTTCCTGCAGTTACTGCATTTGGGTCTGTTATTAGACTGACTCGAGTTTTTCCTAAACTCAGAATCTTTCCCATGCTCAGAGCTTCCCTTCTTCTTCTTCTTGTTAGATTGATGGGAGTTTTCCTCTTCTTCTTTCCTTTTTCCCTCGCTGGAAGTTTTAACAGACTTATTCATGATAGCATCTAAAGTGAGAGATAAGGATAAGTCCACTGCGGACCTATATGTGGTAGGCCTAGATGCTTTAACATTTCCTTTTATCTCTGGTGCTAGGCCTCCAATGAAACGCGCTATGCGTTTAGGTTCACGGGTGACTAAATAAGGAACTAGGCGGGACATAGTGTTAAAACTTGTCACGTATGCCTGGCAATCTAAATCTTTCATGGCCAGAGTCAAGAAGTCTGATTCTATCTTTTCTACCTCATGCTGAGGGCAAAAATTTTCCTTGATTAATGCAATGAATTGATTCCAAGATAAGTTGTAAAGTAGGACCTTTCCCGTGGCTTGGAGCAATGATCTCCACCATGCCAACGCTTCTCCTTTAAATGATTGTGAAACAAATTTCACAACATCTTGCTCCACACAACCACTGATGTCAACAACGGTGTCCATCTCATCGAGCCATGTCATGCAATCGATGGCCCCTTTTTCTCCTGTAAAGTCTCTGGGCTTGCAGGAGACAAAATATTTATATGAGCAGGTCTTAACCGGCGCCTCTTGATGAAGCACAACCTGTCTGGAAGGAACACTCCTTTGATTTGATGAGTTATGAACATCGTCTTCCTTTGACTCATGTGATTTAGAAGGGGGCTTACTACGAGCCACAGATAGAGTCTTAGAGTGGGTATCATTTGATTCATTATACTGTCTGTCGAGAGCTCGAGTAACAACATTATCTATTAATGCCTGCAGTTCCTCTCCAGTTATATTAATTCTGGTAGTATCATTGTTCTCCTTCGGGTGGCTGTTAACTTCATCTGATCCAGCCATGTAGCTTGATTGCTACATAAACATTGACAATGATTTATTCAGAGGTTATTATGAAATTATCATTTTTGATGATTTGTTAACCATGGTAATATAAACCATATGGGTTAATTTGTTAATTTTATTAGTATTTTCATTATAATTTATCCTAGTATATAAAGCCTTAAGGATGTTAAAGTGGCACAGCAGGCCTTCTCGCAAGGACAGTTTTGGATTTATAAGCCATGATCGTTTGAGATCGAGACATTTAAGGTTTGAGCATAGTTGGTTACTTTTCTTGACAGAGAGTCGAAGACTACAACTGCCTTTTGTCTTTTAGGACAATAGATATAGCCCGTGGGCATTTCCCTTCTGAGGGATGTTTATGATATGATCATCTTTTCAGATGCTATTAGTCAAGATCGTTTGGATCATACCGACTATTATGCTTGGACATGGTCCAACATTTTTAGACAGGAGGTCAAAGACCACCACTGTCGTTGTCTTATCAGACAACAAGTTTAGCCCATAGGCACTTCATCACTAACGGATGTTTATAACATGATCATCTTATAGGATGATATTAGCCATGATTTCTAGATCATTAGGCCAAATCAGGAAATTTAAAAATTTCCAATATAGGGATGACTATTGTGATTTTTCTCAGATCACTTTTGTCAAGAGTGCTAACACGTTCTTAGGTGTTTAACAATATGATCATCTTTATTCGATGATTTAAGCCATGATTTCTAAATCACTAGGTTAGATAAGAAAATTGGAAGAATCCAATATAAGGATGACTGTTGTGATTTTCTCGAATCACATTTGTCAAGAGTGTTAACACGTTCTTAGGTGTTAACAAGGATTTGAATCTCTTGAATAGGTCTTACCATCTTGGCCATGTCTTAAAATAACACGTGGCTAGGTCTTGTCCTTTTTAGATTTTGCCATTTTATTATAATGGCAGATCTTATAAAAGGAATGTTATTTTTCATTTATTTCATTTTTTTCATGTTTAGAATGAAAATCTAAATTTAATCATTCCATTATATAAAAATAAAGGTACAGATGTGCCCTAGACGGGACTTGAAAGGAATAATGTTGTCCTCGAAGGGACTGAAAGATAAACATGTCCTTATAAGGATTTATTAAAGAAACGATCTTTAGCAAAAGGAGTTTTCTTATTCACTTTACTTCTGAATGTTCTCTCCCTGGATGCTCGTTTCATTCTAGCTGCGGTACGAAGCTCAGCATTTCAAGGCTCCGGATGTGGAGAATTTCTAATACAGCTTCTTCGCTTGACGACGTATCCAATATATATAAAAATTTGGAAGCAATAATTTCCAGATTAGGATTGAGAGTATTCCGATGTTAAGTCTAGACTCAAAAGGTCAAGGAATGTGCTACTGTGTCATTGAGATTAAACACTAAGGGCTAGTGTTTAATTCACTCAATGTTGGCTCTGATACCAACCTGTCACACCCCGATATTTCCACGTATTACCGGGGGGCCCGGTGGGGAGTATCGTGACGTAGTTGATATCATCATAGTCAAACAACACAATTTAAATACACAGCGGAAGCAAAAGATAATTATATTATAACCGAATGAAAATATCAAAGTATTACAAACGGTATGTAAAGGATCCACAGGCGGATCAAATAAAAAATAACTGTTCAACAGACTTTAGGCATCTAGAACTTGCAAGATTCCCTATTGACGCCCTGAGCTCCCAGCCAATTACGTACAGTACCTGCCACTTAACCTTTTTGGAAAATACGTCAGTTTACACTGGTAAATACAATTAACTGACTCATTTTGAAAAGGGTTTGAAAATTGATTTGAATGCACGAGGCACAAAATCCTTTTATAACCTGGGACAATTTTATTAATAAAAATCTTGTATCCGATTTACATGGTTGTCCAACATTTAGGGCCGGTGATTTTACAAGCCGGTCAAGATTAATAGACACACCACAAATATAATCTCACAAGAAGACACCCTTACGAGTGAGCATATCTTTTACATACGCAACAGGAGGTGTTATGCCTACACCTTGTGCTTAAGTTGTGGCCATTCACTTTTTAAATGAGCCAAGGATATCCAGGACATGGTCATTAACCCCTAATGTTATTTGTTATCAATTAATACAGATTAAAACGGGATTATGCAATTTAATCATCTCCGATTAAAAGGTTTCTACACCCGACCAAGCGGTATTTTTATAATACCGTATCCCAAGCCCGTATAATGGAAAATAAGTTAAAAGTATTTACCTGAGCTAGCAATGCAATTTATACTCAGCCGTATATTCTAATCAGCAAGCACAAGGACTTCTACTGGGGCTCTTAATCTGGAACGAAGGTTTTATTAACCTATTAGATTCCTAACGGGTCTTATTTAAATCGTAACTTAGACCGGTTAGTTTTAAAGAAAAATACGGTTCGTACGCACGATTAAGCGAAGACCGGAATAGAATGTGATTTAGACCCGACAAGTTTGGGGACTTGTATAATATGGGTAAACTAAACACATTCTGGATTTTGAGGCAAATATGATAAGGTTTGACCCGTTTTGGTCAATTTATGCAAACTAGTTACATAAACCGATCCGAACGCGAAATATGCGTAACGGGTAACCATAAGAGTCATATACATGTTTCCTAAGTTAATATGCCTTAAATATGTTGTGATATCAGTAGGATACCTTCCATTATGCCCAAAACGAGTTTAATCTCAATTTAAGTCCCGTAGGGGTATTTTGGTCATTTAAAAGATTATAAAAGAGATTAATTTTAAATTCTGAGACTCGGGTATGAGATAATCAGTAAAACAACTTAATTCAATAGGTTATATCATTTGGCGATAAGTCTTATATGCCAAAATGGTTTTAAACCCATACTAGGTGTTTAATACGCGTAAAAGCCGTTTTAAGCGATTTCCGGGCTATACAGCAAATCTGAGTTTTCTGATCAGGTTCTAAAGTTCAAAATACTTCATTTATTATATAAAATCAGTAGCAATTGGATTGGTGTCAAAATACTATGTAGAACTCATTTTATGACCAAAAACGGTATAATCGGTATTTACCGAATCAAGGCAATAACCTTAGGTTATGATCAGTTTAAAAATAATTAAAAATCTTCAAAAATCTCAAAATATTATATTACATCAGTGGGTAAAAGGTTTGGTGTCAAAAATTGGGTTTAGATAGGCTTTACGCTAATTATGCCTTTTAATTAACAAAAAGCTTTCAAATTACGCTATTGAGCATAACTCCTAATCTAGACCTCCAACTGATGTGAAATTTTTAGGGACATGTTTATAAATCAGTAATAATGATTATTGTCCTTACACATTTCCAAAACTCTCGTTTTAAGGTCAAATGGGCATATTGGTCAACATTAGGCATTTAACGGAAACATTGGACAATCAACGAGTCAAGTAGTATAAACGCAGAGGGTTATACTATCATACTAGTTGGTCCTAACGGAACTCTAAGGAATTTCTAAATCCATCTAAATCGGGTCAGAACTGAAGTCAAAGCAAAAGTCAAAGTTTTGCGACTTTCGGTTCCGAACCGAGCCTAAACAGAAAATTGTCGGATCAAACAAGCTTAGACCAGTTCTTATACTAATTATCAAGTTATATGAGTGACAAAATAGGTTACACGTCTTCTATATTGCTAATTACGTGTTAATTCGCAAATTAAGTTTCTGTTGACTTTTTATAACGAACTTTGACCCGACAATTGATCTAGTTAGGACGGGAATCAGAGGGTGCCCTTTTAAGGGTTTAATGCCCACATGATTACCAACTTATAACTACCTTAAGTTTGACTAATCACTGGACAATTAGTGATTAATCGATAAGTCAAACCTTAATTACGATGGTTTGACTTTTAAGCTAATAACTAAGCAAAACTCAACTAAGGAAGGTTAAGGACACTTACCAAGGTCTAATGCACGACCAGAGATGCTTAGGGAAAGACCTTGAGCTCCAGAAATGATCAGAAGTTGAGTTGGGAATGAAAGATCAAAGTTTGCAAACAATGGGGCTTTATATAGTGATCTTGATCTCACTAGATCATGCCAAGCAAGCCTAGAATTGGTCCCAGATGCATACAAGTGTCCTCCTAAGCCTATAAACCAGTTTAGGCAGCCCTTGGTGGAGGAAAAGGGCAATATAAGTCG
Organism: Helianthus tuberosus; assembly: GCA_030545235.1. Lineage (NCBI taxonomy): Eukaryota > Viridiplantae > Streptophyta > Magnoliopsida > Asterales > Asteraceae > Helianthus > Helianthus tuberosus. Next base: position 212,593,813 of record CM060423.1, read on the forward strand.
CTTACATGGGCTGAACAGCCAACTGATCGAGTTTCTGCATCTGGGCATGGCTTACGGACCGTAAGGGTCCAGCCATACGGTCCGTAAGGACCGACCAGCTCACCAGAACTTTTAAAAACTAACACATTTGGCCCCTGATCCTTCCAAACTTGATTTTAAGATGCTTTCTTGCACTTGTAACCCCCAAACTTGACTTTTAAGGACTCCAAGTCATAAACCAACTTTGTTAGGTCCCCGGTTATTCATACGATCACCGAAAAGTCTTAAATTTTTTCGTTGACTCTTTTAACCCCTCGTATACGAATTCTATCATAACTTTCTCATACGATAACGAAACTTGATGAAATTTTTTTTTCACGCAATCTAGTGAGCATAATTAATCGTTACAAAGCTTTGGGTTTGCTAAAAGGTCACTCAGAGGTACACTTTAAACATGTTGACACATTTAACCCCAGTAGTTTGTAATCTCTCACTTTCTTTCACAATTAGCTTCGTATGATCCATGAATCATTCGTTTAAGGGTATAAACATCATGTATGGTTATTGTATAGTATATTTATCCATTGTTGACATTCTGAACCCTTATATTCACATACTTTCCTTGTTTGTCAACTCTAGTCCTTCTAAGGTAATCCTTTACACGTTTAAAGTTTATGACACGTGTCAATACATTATTGGACATGAATTTTCGAGGTGTTACATCCTCACCACCTTAAAAGAAATCTCGACTTCGAGATTTGCTAAAATGATGGAAGTACTTTTTGTCGTATAATGGACTTAACTTCTTTAGCATATCTGGAGCCTTTCCAAGCCCCCAAGTTGACCTCTATAATAGGTACATGTATCCTTTTTGGAGCTTCTTAACCTGTCGATCTTCAATCGATACAGGTTGCTCATCCTATCATAAACCTGCATATCATTATGTGATAATGCTTCCCAATTTATTGGTGAAACACATCCTTAAATCATTAGTGTGTTAATGCCTTGCGAGCTCCGCCAAGCTCCTTAAATAAGTTTTAGCTTATAAGCTATTTGATCTTGATACATTCGATTTCCTTCAAATGATTCTATATATTCAGAGCTTAACTAGCCTGATAATTTAACAAATTGGCACACCCTTCCTGGGTGATATCTTTTGTTGAACCTTATTCTGTAACAGGATCTTAGGAGGGTTGCTACTTTCATTAATCCTTGACTTCCTGCCGTATACTGGCAACTTACAGTCGATTATGGATTCGTATGATCTTATTTGTTGTTTCCAAGGTAACTTTCAGATCCTGATAATTGGACTTACCAATCTCTATCTAACAATAGATGCTTAACATTCCATCCATACAAGGTCTCCCAAGGAGTAGCCTTAATACTTACATATCAATTATTATAGAAAAGCTTACCTTAAGGTGGGATGGTTATCCCAACCATTGCTTAAAACTAATCTTAAGGAATAGCTAATCCTTATAGCTAGTCGAATAAATCGACGATCCTGGGTAGTTGATGGCGATTCTTAATCGTTGTCTAAATAGGGTTGCGGTAATGAATGCATAAGCAAAATGAACCGTCTTTCTTATTTAACAATATCAAACTCTCGGAATATTGAGTTAGGCTATATGAATCTCCTATCTTAAAATTTACTTAATCAGGGTTTAAATTATTCCATAATCAACATGGAGTTCTTACAACACTCCAACCCAAAGCGGGATTTTAATCTTAATTCTACTTGCCTCAGGAGGTAGATAGGGTAATCTTTGGAGAAGATAATCAAGACACACGGCGATTACAGAGATTTTCCAAGTCTCATGCTCCAGTTCATCCATCATTGCTTGTGTCAAATAAGTGACACATTTATGTTACAAGTCCACGAATTCCTTAATCGAGAACATTTACTGGGATAGTTCCATTCCGGATATCTTCTTTGAATACTATTAGTTGACCTTAGTACCATATGACCGTTGGAATATCTTTGTGGTTACATGCATTAAACCTCCATACTGATCAGGCATGGAAGCAATCTATGGAACATATTAAGATACACCAATCCTCATATGGTGCTTTTGTCATACCATTTGGTATTCGAAATCAATAGGGATCAAAGAGATATCAATTACATTTGAATGCATTTATCTGGAGAGAGGGTACTTTAGAATTTTATGTTTGAAGATTTCTGACAAGAATAGAAGAAATGGTTCCTATGATTTTCTATCTGTAAGCTTTACCTTACACTTAATATCTAGGATTCTTATGGAAGATTTTAAAAGCTTGCTATTCTTATGGAAGAAATGGTTCCTATGATTTGCTATCTGTAAGCTTTATCTTACACTTAATATCTAGGATTCTTATGGAAGATTTTAAAAGCTTGCTATACTTATAGTTTATAAAGGATTTATTGGTATCCTCATATGGTGCTTTTGTCACTCAATGTTGGCTCTGATACCAACCTGTCACACCCCGATATTTCCACGTATTACCGGTGGGCCCGGTGGGTAGTATCGTGACGTAGTTGATATCATCATAGTCAAACAACACAATTTAAATGCACAGCGGAAGCAAAAGATAATTATATTATAACCGAATGAAAATATCAAAGTATTACAAACGGTATGTAAAGGATCCACAGGCGGATCAAATAAAAGAAAACTGTTCAACAGACTTTAGGCATCTAGAACTTGCAAGATTCCCTATTGACGCCCTGAGCTCCCAGCCAATTACGTACAGTACCTACCACTTAACCTTTTTGGAAAATACGTCAGTTTACACTGGTAAATACAATTAACTGACTCATTTTGTAAAGGGTTTGAAAATTGATTTGAATGCACGAGGCACAAAATCCTTTTATAACCTGGGACAATTTTATTAATAAAAATCTTATATCTGATTTACATGGTTGTCCAACATTTAGGGCCGGTGATTTTACAAGTCGGTCAAGAATAATAGACACACCACAAATATAATCTCACAAGAAGACACCCTTACGAGTGAGCAAATCTTTTACATACGCAACAGGAGGTGTTATGCCTACACCTTGTGCTTAAGTTGTGGCCATTCACTTTTTAAATGAGCCAAGGATATCCAGGACACGGTCATTAACCCCTAATGTTATTTGTTATCAATCAATACAGATTAAAACGGGATTATGCAATTTAATCATCTCCGATTAAAAGGTTTCTACACCCGACCAAGCAGTATTTTTATAATACCGTATCCCAAGTCCGTATAAGGGAAAATAAGTTAAAAGTATTTACCTGAGCTAGCAATGCAATTTATACTCAGCCGTATATTCTAATCAGCAAGCACAAGGACTTCTACTGGGGCTCTTAATCTGGAACGAAGGTTTTATTAACCTATTAAGTCGTAACTTAGACCGGTTAGTTTTAAAGAAAGATACGGTTCGTACGCACGATTAAGCGAAGACCAGAATAGAATGTGATTTAGACCCGACAAGTTTGGGGACTTGTATAATATGGGTAAACTAAACACATTCTGGATTTTGAGGCAAATATGATAAGGTTTGACCCGTTTTGATCAATTTATGCAAACTAGTTACATAAACCGATCCGAACGCGAAATATGCGTAACGGGTAACCATAAGAGTCATATACATGTTTCCTAAGTTAATATGCCTTAAATATGTTGTGATATCAGTAGAATACCTTCCATTATGCCCAAAACGAGTTTAATCTCAATTTAAGCCCCGTAGGGGTATTTTGGTCATTTAAAAGATTATAAAAGAGATTAATTTTAAATTCTGAGACTCGGGTCTGAGGTAATTAGTAAAACAACTTAATTCAATAGGTTATATCAGTTGGCGATAAGTCTTATATGCCAAAATGGTTTTAAACCCATACTAGGTGTTTAATACGCGTAAAAAGCCGTTTTAAGCGATTTCCGGGTTATACAGTAAATCTGAGTTTTCTGATCAGGTTTTAAAGTTCAAAATACTTCATTTATTATATAAAATCAGTAGCAATTGGATTGGTGTCAAAATACTATGTAGAACTCATTTTATGACCAAAAAGGGTATAATCGGCATTTACCGAATCAAGGCAATAACCTTTGGTTATGATCAGTTTAAAAATAATTAAAAATCTTCAAAAATCTAAAAATATTATATTACATCAGTGGGTAAAAGTTTTGGTGTCAAAAATTGGGTTTAGATAGGCTTTACGCTAATTATGCCTTTTAATTAACAAAAAGCTTTCAAATTACGCTATTGAGCATAACTCCTAATCTAGACCTCCAACTGATGTGAAATTTTTAGGGACATGTTTATAAATCAGTAATAAAGATTATTGTCCTTACACATTTCCAAAACTCTCGTTTTAAGGTCAAATGGGCATATTGGTCAACATTAGGCATTTAACGGAAACATCGGACAATCAACGAGTCAAGTAGTATAAACGCAGAGGGTTATACTATCATACTAGTTGGTCCTAACGGAACTCTAAGGCATTTCTAAATCCATCTAAATCGGGTCAGAACTGACCTGGATTGTGTGTTTCTGCAAAACGTGCATGTCTTTCCACCCCGAAAACATTTATAAAAATGTAAAACCGTAAAAATGTGGGGTTATGAACTCACCTGGATTGCCTTGTGCAAAGCTAGCTAATTACGACTTTGTGATGTCGTTTACAAGGCTTGACTTGCTAGCGTGCATTCTACAATATTCCTAACACGGAATATCTAATAAGTTTATAAATAAACGTAGTAACTAAACTACGTGTCATCGAGCTCTACCGAATCGTTAACCGAACGATTTGACGGTAGTTATTAACTTGAAGGAAACGATTACGTCATATTTGGTAAGTATCGTTTATCGTCGATAATAACTAATAAGTTCTTGAAAAGACTTGATTCTCGGGATTTAAAAATAAGTAAATATTTATATCGAAATATATAAATATATCGATATGTTCGCGTTAGTCGTTCCGAGAGGTCGTAGTGTATGTAACAAATATTTGTATGAAAATATCATGTAACAAACTCGTACGCGATATATATGATTTATAGTGTGCTGTTTTGGCATTTTGAAATAAATATAAAAAGTCATATTTATGTTACAAAAGTATCGTCGAGTTGTTGAACGTTTGAAATAAATTGATAAACTATGTCTATTTTATAAAGAATTCGTGTCATATGCTATTTAAAATAAATATATAAGCTATATTTATTTTTATAAAACGAATTCGTCTCGTTTAATGTATCAAATAAATATATAAACTATATTTATTTTAGTAAAACAATCGTCGTGTCGTTTGATTGTTTGAAGGAAATATAGAAACTATATTTGTTTGTAATAATGAAATCGGATTATCGGCGTTTGAAACCATAAGTATATTGTTTTTGTAAAGGATTTGTCGAATTTCGAACTTTAAAGTAATATAAAAGCTATATTGATTTCTATAAATGAATCCGAATCGTTTGATGTTCGAAATAGACTACACTCACTTTTATAAAAGAATTGTCGCGCCTTAAGTGTTTGAAAATAAATATAAAAAATCCTTATATTTATTTCATGAAATAGTTTATGTTAATGACGTTTTTGTGCGTTTTAAAGTGTCGTTGTAAAATGTCGTCGAACAACATGCCTTTGCGTCTTGTCTTATGAAAGTCGTTTGAATAAAGTATGTTTTTTGTTTTATAAATAAACGCCCTTTATTTTACGGATTTTCTCGAAAAAACGGGCAGAGTTTCCTCTGTTTTTGGATGCCCACGACAACGCAAGTTGTCGTTATTTTTATCAAACTTCAACCAAGATTCAAACACTATATCAATTTGCTAAATATTTCAAGAAACGTAAATTATAGTTAAATCGTTTCGAGCTCATTTGTCACGTAAGTATTAAAGCTAAAAAAAATGTAACGTAAATATTAAGCGCGCCGTTAAGTTTTACCAAATCTTTAACGTCGAGAAGTTGACCGTTCGGTTGAGTTGACCGAGTTAACTCGGTTCGACCGAGTTGACTCGGTTTGACCGAACCCGAACTCGAATAATCTCGAACCTGAATCCCCGAACCTGGACCGTAACCTGAACCAACCCGCTTCAAAACATAACTGAATCTGATGAGTTGTTGACTGAGTTGACTCGGTGAGTTGACCGAGTCGACACCCTGACCCGAAATCTGACCCGAACACCAAACCGAAGTTGTTGACCGAGCCGTTGACCACTGACTAGTCTTTGACCGAAACCCGAGTCTGAACCGGGTCAAACCAAACCTCAAACCATGAACCGACCCCAAGTCTGAAATGGAACCGAGCCACCTGTCGTACCACCTCCATTCCGCCTCCATCATCATCATAGCAAACAGCAACATTTCATCATCATTCGTCGGACCAAAAATAAAAATGAATCAGACAGGGGAGTATCTTACTGTGAAGCTAGATGGACCGAAACACCGCCGCCACTGCCGCCGCCGTGAGCGGTGGCGCTGCTCCTTCTCCGCCATCTTTTCTCTCTCTCCTCTCGGTTTCCTCTCTCTCTAAACTCTCTCTCCGTCTCTCTCTCTCTCCTCGCCGTCTGACCGTCGCTCACCACCACCCGACGTTGGTAGTGGTGGTCCGTTGCTGAACGAAGAAAAGAGGGGGTGGGGGCTGGTTGGAGACGAGCTGGGAAGGGGGTATGCGCTGAAAAGGGCTCGCCGGAGATCCCCACCGCCGCCGTGAACCGTCACCGGCTCCGCCGATCTCACCAGCCGGAGTCCGGTCACCCGTACCGGAGAGAGAGAAAAGAAGTGTGAGGCGTGTGTGTGTGTTGTGTTGTCTGTGTATATAGAATCGAGAGAGATGAAGGGACCTTTTGTTTTTATGTGTGTGTGTGGTGTATTTGAGAAAGAAGATGATGAAGTGTGAGGGCTTCAACCTTGATTGTCTGTGTGTTTATAGAGAGAGAGAGATATAGGGGGTAAATTAGTGTGTTGTTCATTTGAGTGTGTATTTGATGTCTGCATATGGACCCCTATTTATATACTTGAACATGGGTTTTGTTTAGTGGTTAACATAATTATTTTCCAACATCTTATTATCCATAAGTCATTATGTTCCAAATCCTTGAGGCATAATCCTTTGTACAGATCTTTAGAGATTTGAAAAGATTTTGCAGGGATATTGTAAATCTTGTAAGATTTCATAAGTTTTAGTTGTAGGTTTAGCTTGTGGGTTTTAGGCTTGGGCCCAAGGCCCACAAGCTCAATCCCCGTGTTTAAGCGGCCATAATTCCTACGAGACCCGTTTTCGCACCCGTACTCCATAAGTGTCGATATAATAAAATTTTAAAAATTAAAAGGCGTATAATAGTGGCGTTTGTCGTGTGAAGCGTTCGTTGTCGATTACGGTAATAACCGCGAAAAAAATTATATTGTTGCCGTCTCTAATTCGTTTTCCGATCCGGTTTCGACTGTTATTACTAAAATATTATTACGGAGCTAAATATAGCGTAAAATGTAAGTTTCGAAGGTGACAGGCGTCTCCGTCGCTTCCGTTTCGTTGCCGATACGTTTCCTTCCATTGCGTTTTTAGTTCACGTTTGCATTTGTGTCGCACGGAAGCCCAATAAATTCACAAAATTAATTTCATAAGCATAAAATTTTCGTGTAACATTCATACTTGTCGGCGTTGTCAGTATTTTGTACGGTTTCAGTTCATTGTCGCTTATCATTCAGCAGATTTTTCCGTAAACCACCGTACGCGCACTATATAGTCGAATAAACGTTCCTGGGCACTCCAAAGGCCTAATTAAGTTAATTTGTGCTGTAAGCACTATTTATTAACGTGTTAATAACCTGTTAATCACGTAGTTAGGAGCCGTAAATCACCGGTTGTCACATCAATGTCCAAATGAGAAGAAAGAAGTTAACGTTGCAGTAGACCACTCAGATAATGATGTTTTGATCTGTAGTGTGGAGAGCAGTGTGGATTCCTGGGTTATGGATTCGGGTGCTTCATTTCACGCTACCCACAGCAGTGAAGCACTATGAAATCTAAAAGAAGGTGATTTTGGTAACATAAGACTGGCGAACGATGAGGTTCTTGATGTGACGAGCATGGGTGACTTAGATCTGAAGACTCCATTCGGTTCATGGACTTTAAAGGATGTCCGGGTAATTCCAAGTCTGAAGAAACAGTTGATTACTGTTGGGCAGTTGGATGAACAGGGGCACGAGGTTAAGTTCAGGTACGGGCAGTGGAAGGTTCTAAAGGGTAATCTAGTCGTAGCTCGAGGAAAGAAACGGGGTTCGCTGTATATGGTCAATTTACCGTCTGAGGGAGTAACCGTCCCAGTTCAGAAGAAGACCAAGATCCGGTTCACAGAATCTCGTGGGCAGAAGAAGGTTTGCTTTGCAGATGGCAAACCCAGAGTCACAGGTCAGATTCAGGATGAACGTGCTAGAAAAGGTTCAGTAAAACCTGTCAGGGTCATTCGTGGCAGTGGGAGCACGGGACGTGCTTCAGTCAGAGTTACCAGATGACACTGGGTTAAGAGAACCAGTATTCCAGCTGTCAAAGTCTCTCTAGTTGATAATCTACTTTATTCGGAGAGTGTTTATTCTCAGGATGTTCCAGGATCGGGCAGTTCGTGTTAGTGGGAGCCGATAGGAACAGAGAATGGGTCAGGGGCAGACTTAGCCATGACTGATGTGTTGGAGCTAACGGAAGCTTCAACGAGCCTTCAGGATAATTGAATAGAAGGCCGGGTAACTAGAAAGGAGCAAAGATCAAAAGGTTTTTACAGAAATGCAGATGCACAGTTGAAGCACAGGTGAAGATTATCCCGTGGCTTCAAGTGGGAGATTGTTAAGTATGAAGCCACTTGATCAAGTGGACATCGGAAAAGCTTTTCTGATCAAAGGATAAGAGGATAAGAAGATAGGGTTATCCAATCTTCTCTGTTCCCCATTATTCCCGGATCATGTTTGTGACTTGCTTTCTTTTTCTTCAATCTCTATATAAGAGATTCATTTGTATTGTAATCTTTGTACCTCTCCAAGTATTATAAACTCCTAGTTACCCGTGGACGTAGGTCAGTTTAGACCGAACCACGTAAATCCTTTGTGTTCTTGATTGTGGCAGATTGCGTGAGAGCAGAGAGTGTGTGGTCTGAGTTCGTGTGTGATAAAGTCCGATCCTAACACTTTGGTGATTTTCTTTAACAACAAAAACACTTTGTCTTTGTTTCGTAAGTTGAATTTTTGGATGCTTTCTTTAGTATTTGTATTGATTGAACTAGCTGTCATATCCGGTTAGAACCGTATAGTTTCCACATCGGGGCGCATTTTCTTTGTTTTGGATCATGAGCTTGTGTGAAACGGTTATGTTAGATTTTATTCTTTAATGGTTTGTTTATGTGATCCTCGTTTTTATACGGATTGAATCTGAAAAATATTGGATTGTTAGTAAACTTGATCAACTTATTAATTTTTCTAATAAAGTTCAACCAATTTTTACAACTCTAATAAAGTTTTAATTTTTGACATTAGGAACAAAATAATATTTTGAGTTTGTCTATGAACCCAAACTATTATATAATTATAAATATAATTAAACATTCCAAACGACGTGAGTGGTTAATTATAATCGATATTTCTATCATGCAACCCGCACGCTAAAATCCGAATGACGTCAGCTTAGAGTAGCAGGTTGACTCTAATCAACGAATGGCATTTGGGTAGACATTAGATAGAATGGATGTCCGAACTGCGTGATGTCTAGTATTGATACAAACTATTATCTAAAAAGGATCATTGCACCGTGACCGTTAATGATCGTAAGACGAACCGAATTAAGAAATTGCCCTGCTGTTGAAATTAACTTTTAATATCTTAATTTACCTAAACCTTTTTTAGTTGACATTTTTATATAATTATTTGTTGTCAATAATTTTTAGTCTAAATTAAAATCCCCTTTCAAATCAATCGTATATGGATAAAAATAATTTGGCATAATTAATTAATCTGTATCCCTGTGGACACAAACCTTACTTCCATTCATACTAATTTTAGTGTGTCTAAGTAGGTTTATTTTATATTTATTTGCTAGATTCGACAACCAACACATCACGAGTAACCCGCATCAAGCACCTCAAGGGTGCTAATTCAAAAAAGGCACATAGACATATATAAGGTCTAAATTACGTCAACTACTCGACAACTACTACCTTAACGTTCCCATTACCACTAACTAAGGTTTGAAACCTATGATTGATGTAGCAATCAAAATTTCACACGACACAAGTCGTGCTTTTAATATCGACACGTACCACGCCTCATACCTCTACAATCTCTACATCACTAATAAAAACGGCATACGTCCATGCAGGATAACTAAAGCCCAATTAGCTAATACGTCATAAAAACCATTAACCAAGGAAAACGTTTATAGAAAATTAAAATCTCAAAGCTCGTAAATTCAATAACTTGTAACACGTATGAAAAACACATGAAAAGCATGTATGCTAGCCCCGAAAATATTTAAGAAAAAAGGGATTATAACTCACCGGTTGCAAAGCTCCAAAACTGCAAGCTAACTGTCTCGTACTACGTCTCGAACTTCAAGTCTACTAACTTCTGTGTCATCAAGTTCGGATCACCCCGGACCCCTTCAAACCCGCACTGGGTTTCCATGCACGTCCACCACCCATTCCATGTCACATCATCATATCACATAATTTTTCCCATGAATGTATTACTACCCACATGCACTAATATTCTTGAATCCACCTTAGGCCCCATACCATGAAATAACCTTGCACTTTTATACCTAGTTTCCATGCATGAGCCCATCTCAACTATCATGTAAAAGTAACATACATACCATCATTGCACCATGATTAGTTTACAAGACTCAAATGCATAAACACACATGCGTAATCCCATAATTCTTGTGCAAACATCCCCACATGCAAAACCTATTAATTCACCCTGATCTCATTTTGGTTTCTATGGCACAACATGCATGCATCGAGTTTTCATCAGTTCACTATAGTAAACCTGATGCCACATGATGTCTTTTTTTTACACACACTCACATCGTCACCTTCACACACTGTCATCATCATACGCGCGCACCTTCGTCTTCACGCCACGCTACACGTCATCACGCACCATCGTTGTATCGTCGTCACCGTTGTATCACGACACCATCGTCACCGCATCGCCACTAACATTACCAAACATCAGCACAATACCTCTTCATCGCCCTTAGCGTAAAGCACACCATCATCGCACAACATCACAACCGTATACACGACACCCCACACCACCATCGCCTTCATCCATCTCCACCAAAACTATAACCGAATCCAAACTAATTCAATCCCCAAGCGCAAAGTAAACCATATAGGATGGATTAGGTTACCTTAAATCATTTAAATAATGACAATCGAACCCTTGAACTAATTATCTCCGTTGAGTCACACCTTGTACGTCTTAAATCGTCAACCCAGGGAAGTTTGGTAAAACCTGAATACTCCGTATACCCGTTTCATAAGGTTTGTAAATTTTGGGATGTTACAACAGTCTGCTGAGCGGTTGTTTGCGTCTAAATTCTGGCAAAATTCTTGAAATGCAGCGCGTGACGTTTTGTTGTGCCCCGTTCTTTGAAATGGTAACTCAAGTCGTGACTGCGGCGATGTCTTCTTCATCTAACGATCTCGTGCTTTTTGAGTGTTAGTGGATTTGAGTAAGAGAAGTAGTAAAAATTGTGGGTAGTCTGGTATGTTTGTGTGTATTGTGTGGTTTACATATAAATATAAGATAAAGGAAAAAATAAAAATAAAAAATAAAAACTAGCCATTACACTCACCCGCCCCCACCCCCACCAAACAACCCATCTCCACGTCGTGAGGCCACTCACGCCGCCTGTAGCGGTATGCGACGCCCCATCACGCCATGGCCCATTCCACATGGCACGGTCGTGAAACGGTTGCAAGCGGTCTTACATACTTTACTAAAGAAAGTGTAGCGATTGTTGGACACTCGTGGTCACTACAAGAAAAACATTTTTAGGGACAAAATTTTTAGGGAGGACAAAAGTCGTCCCTATAGAACAAAAGTCGTCCCTATAGTTTAACTTTATAGGGACGACTTTTAGTCTCTAAAAGTTTAAACCAATTTTTTTATTTTAACTCTATGGGGACGACTTTTGGTCTCTAAAAGTTTAAACCAATTTTTTTTATTTTAACTTTATAGGGACGACTTTTTGCCTCGAAAAGTTTAAACCATTTTTTTTATTTTAACTCTATAGGGACGACTTTTGGTATCTAAAAGTTTAAACCAGTTTTTTTATTTTAACTCTATAGGGACGACTTTTGGTCTCTAAAAGTTGATCTATGGGGATAACACCAATAGGGACCACCTTAATAAGCTGTAGGGAGAGGCCTATAGGAACAAAAGATGTGGATACCATATGTCGTCCCTATAGGTTAAAAAGACCTATAGGGACGATAAGTCGTCCCTAAAAGTTAAAAAAAATTGGTTTCCAAAGGTGTTTTTCCTTGTTGTGGGTGGCATTGTTGCTGGTTGATGGTGGGTTGAAATCCAGATATGAGGTGGACAAAACTCGACGATGCCCTGAAAATAACCCTCATATATATCACACTAACTATTATAAACGAATAGAAAACACGAAAACTAAAATTCTGGACAAAAAAAGGGCGATGTACCGAAAACAACCGGTTTTGATCTGAATTCAAGGAAGAAAAAAGATGATATTACGATTTATGTTAAAACATTCACGAACAAAATTCATTTTTTGACTCATGAACCATGATCCAATAATAAGATTGCCATTACAGAAACCAATCCATTTATTTACAAAAAATAGCATTATCAAAATGACATTCTTGTTTATACCAAACCATGTAAATGACATTCTGCCGCAACACTTAGCATTCTGTGTGTAATGACTCCCTTTCCTAAAGAAAAAAAAAATAATTTAAATTTATTGGTTTTGTTTATATGGTATAAATATATGATAATGGCTCCCATAACATCAAATAGTGGTGATAATAGTATATTCCAACGGAACCTAAATATCCAGATTTTATATTACATATATTTGTATATTACGTATCTTTGTATAAGAGATCTAGTTTTAAACTCGTGATAAAGTACGTATTCTTTATCAATTTGGGAGATTAAAGTCTTGACCTCAAAAGTCAACACATAGAATACATTACATTGGGTCATATTAGATGTGTATAACCTGAATTGGGTTGTTAATTTGATCATACAGCACATGAATTACAGAACCCCCAAATTTAACGTGTTACTGAAACCCTAACTTCATGTTTCTTTCAATTGACCACCCAAATCAATTCCAATGGCCATGATTTTACAATACGGTGATAATAACATACTTTAGAGGTGATTACAACCAAAAGCCCCAAAATCCAATCTCCACGATTCCTTTAATTCGGTCACACACGAACTTCACCCTGAACGTAGAGGTGATACACCTTCGATTGTGACGATGGTCGAGGTATGGTGTAGTCGGAGGTGGTATTTTGTTGGTGGAGGTGGTGAGTTTTTGGTAGGTAGCTGAGATTAGTATATTCATTGGCGGCTTGTGTGAAATGAGGCTGGAATCCCATGTATTGTTTCACAAAAACCCACCGGAGACGAGGATAACTTCAACCTATTCGGAAGGTACTGGATAATTTCCCTCATTTTCCTTTGTTTCAGGAGTGTAGCCAGAAAGTTGTCCCTACTTTGATAATGTGAATTTTACCCTGGTGACAGTGCTAAATTGATGTTTATTTGATGGGTATATGCATCTTTTAAAAGCTATAATACTAAAAATGATAACAGAAACCATTTTTGATGTAGGCTTAATGTTCTCGAGAAGAAATTGGCTGATTCATAGGTCCCTGAATAAGAGCAAAACGATTTACTTAAACATCTTGAGAAAAAAGAGACAGAATACATGCGCATTCAGAGACATAAAATGGGTGCTGATGATTTTGAACCATTAACAATGATAGGAAAGGGTGAATTTGGTGAGGTAAACAATCTTACTTTTTACACAACCATACAAAGGTCAAATTCACCAATCCTTTTTTACCTCATAATGGAATATCTTCCCGGTGGAGATATGATGACTTTACTGATGCGAAAGGATACGTTGACCGAATATGAAGCTCGGTTTTACATTGGGGAAACTGTTTTGGCAATCCAATCAATACACAAAGATAATTACATTCATAGGGATATTAAACCCCAACAACTTGCTGCTTGATAAATTTGGGCTCATGAAATTGTCCGATTTTGGATTATGTAAACCATTAGACTGCACCAACTTTCAAGAGAAAGATTTTACCGCTGCAAATAACTTATTCGGGGCCCTTCAAAGTGACGGGCGTCCAGCTATACCAAAACACACTCAACAAGAGCAACTGCTGCATAGGCAGCGAAATAGGAGAATGCTTGTAAGCTATTTTACTAGTTTCATTTTACCAAATGCATTGATAGTAAGGCAATGAGCGTTTTAAGAATCTTTGGTGTTGAAACGATGTAGGCTTATTCTACTGCCGGCACACCTGATTATATTGCTCCTGAAGTTTTGCGAAAGAAAGGATATGGAATGGAGTGTGATTGGTTTGTATCCAATCCGAGCCGATCCTAATAATTTTATACGAACCCACGAAAATTGTTTCAAACACATGAACCCGAACATGACCCAAATATTCGCGGGTTGACCCGAACAAGATCTGTTTAACCCGAAAAATTTTTTAGTTTTTATTTTCTTTCGCATATTAATATTTTAAAAAATAAAAATTCTCAACAAAAAAATACAAATGTATATAAAACAATTACATTTTAATTATAAGATCTTTTGTCAAGTTCTCTTTTAAATTATAATTATTGTATAAAATATCCAACCAATTTAAGTTGTAACATAAAAACACATTTTGAGAAATCAAAATTTAATATAAATTGGCTAAACTGGTCGTATTAAGTTGCTGTAAATTGGTTTCGTCGATGGTGTATATCTGTTGTAGTTTCACTTTCTTGCAATTCGTGTGTACTTATCTGGTTGTCATATTAAGTTGTTGGTTGATGATTAATCGTTCTGTCTCAACTCCTCTGATATTGCGCTGTTATTGGATTTTTTACGACTATCTACAAATGTTAGGGGTGAGCTGAACGGCCGATTAATAGAACCATGTTCATAATTGAAATAAACCGGAGAATGTACAACCAATGGTTTGCATCTACCTTTTCTTTACCACACTGATAACGGAAGTTTGGGGTTATATGCTCACAACTTAGTAAGGAAAAGAATTGTAGGTTTTAGCTTAACTTTAGAGAATATTATTGTCATTAATTGTAGGCACTTTGTACGTTTTGCTCCCCGTTGTGAAGGTTGGCAAATCTGTTACACAGAATAATCATGGTCAATTTCCACATTAGATAAACTTGTCAAATTATATAAGAAACCTAAAAGATCATATCAAAATTATTATATAGATTTACAAATAAAGAAAGAAAGTGAAGATAATCACATAAATTCAAGAAACATATGTTACATACTCAATTTAATAACTCAATTTTAAGTCAATAATCAACACAAGAGTACTTGAACAGATGTTTCACGCTCTATTTTTTCATGCCACTTTCAAGTTTGACTTTATTAAACCTCATACCAATATGGTATAATATTAAATGCAAGTCTAATTGGATTATTAACAAAACCATACTCAGAATTGGTTTGATTAGGAGTAACTAGCTACTAAGAATGATCAAAATCAAATATTGTACAAAGTTTTGTTGATTATGTATAAACAAATGCTTACATAATCGACAAATTTCATGGAAATTTAATCCACTAAACCCATTTAAATTTAAATAGGTTGTAATGGGTTTACAGTTAAAGAGAAGCCATATGAATTTGATTAGCAGTAAAAATGATGAAAATAAAAACTGTACAAATAATAACTTTTTAATATGGTTTTGCTAATTGTATATAAACAAATGCTTACATATTTCATGGAAATTTAATCCATTAAACCCCATTAATTAATTTTAAATAGGTTATAATGGGTTTAAAGTTAAGATTGAATATTACTCCTGGTAATATTAGTTGGCCTTATCAATACGAGTGCAAACATTAATTTGATACTAAGTTGAACAATTTAATGGACAATTTTCACAAGAAAATAGAAAGCCTTATATTTGAAACTAGGTTATAACCCGTGGTACCCACGGGTCGCTCTGTTTTTTAGGATATTAATATTTTATTAATTTTATTACAATGGTGCGTTTTATAAAATTTGTGATGATATATATAATATGATTCAATGGTAATCGTATATAATAATACGATTATACGTGTATCAATAAAAGTAATGCAAAAAAACCCACACTTTTGAAGACATGGTGTAAGCAACGCCATCTGTAAAGTTCGACCCATCTCATCATTTCTAACATGTCCAAGTCAATTCCCAATTCCACACAGTACATTCAATCACTTCCCACTTTACGTATCAATTTCATGAGATATGTACTGGTGCCTTCACTTTAATTCAACATCTAAACTAATTTCTTTAATTTATAATTCACCATTCCTTTCAATTTGGTACAACTTCCAACACAAACGGGTCAAATAACAACGTACTGATACAACCAAAAAAATAGAAATCTTTTATGACAATATATGAAAATTTCTCAACATAAACACCATGTGGTGCACCTGTAGTCTTTTTGAACCGTTGCTACAGTTCAACTAACATTTTTGGTGCAATGTGTCATGTAGTAACAAACAACAGTTATAAGCTACCAACTTTATCAAAAAAAACATGAAGAAAGAATGTTTTTTTGTTCATTTTCTTCGCACTTATAGTCCGATGACCACATTGATGCTTGACCGAAAATCAGATCAAAGTTTTTGTACTTGAAAGGACAAAGTTTAGGCTATCCTCTTCGATCGTACTTCAAAATATATGCACATTGTCTGAATGGAAACAAAAGATTCATGTTAATTTGAAATCAAAGATTCTTGTTACAAGAACACACCTGAAAGTTTCTCACCTTCACAAATCCGGTAATTGCGAATTAGCGGATTAAGCATAATTAATATTATGATCAAATCAAAAGCCGGGCCATAAAGTTGAGATTCAATATCGCCTAAATTATATTTATAAGTCTTTCACAAGGCTAATAAGAAACGATCAAATATCAGGTTACAGTTTAAACAAACCAAACTGGTGCATCAAGATTTTTGTACTCTTTATATTATAGCATCACATTTTGATATGTAAACCAATGAAGATATGTAAACCAATGAAGATGTTGTACTTGACAATATTATTCAATGAAATGAAATTTTGTTAAACTAAATATTGTCGTAAAATAGTGTTATGGAGTCTCGAGCAATCTCGTCTTCGTCCCACCCCGATGTTTCTGCCATCGGCTGGGGTGTGACACCTGCCAAGTTTATTGTCCAAAATATTTAAACAAATTTTCGTATTTAGTTAAAAAAAATGTGAAGAACAGGCTATTAGCAAGTTTTATAGTTGTTTATAAACTTTAAGTAAATTTTGTTACGACTTTATATATTTTGTTACTACTTTATATACAAATCAAAGTTGGGGTTTATTACCTTAAAGGTACTTACCAGTTATCTTAAAGGTCGTCGGGCTGAGTTGTAATTCTTCGTCTAGGCACTTACCATTTATCTCGCATCATTATAAATATTTTGGTCTTTATTTTTGTTAAACAATATTTAGGTTTTTTAGTTTTATTTGTAAGAACGCGTCATTTGAATTAATGAAGATTACGTAGTTTTATTTGGAGTTATTATTGTTTGACCCGACCGAATCGAATATCCGACCCGAACATACAACCCGAAACATAGCGATAGGAAAAAAATGGTCCCATGACTTCCCCCCTCCCCCGAAACTTTTGGTCAAGCTCCGCTACTGCCTACTGCCCAACGATGTCAATAGTAGATGCCTAATTTCTAGATAGTAGAAAAACCTTGATTATGAGTAGCCATAGCTTATTTTGTAGAGGTTAGGTGGGGTGGGGGCGCCTTTTAAGCTGGGTTATTTTAAATGTGGGGTTTCACACCATAAGCGCGCTTCATGATACCCACATGCAAAAAAAACTCCAAGTGACAAAGAATATCTATCCTTTTTGTATTAGATCCATGATTTTGGACCCTAATCACTAACACCATTCATAATTATTTAACTTTGATATTATAAAACTTAGGATGATGTATATTCCATAAATACCCTTGACTTGTAGTTAAAATCAAAATTATGGTTAACTTAAAAAATCCCCGAAATAGAATTATGAACCAATACCTAAATTACTTGTAATTAAAAATTTAGCCAACTTTAGCCCACGTGAAATATGTTGCACTTGATTCGCATCAGAAGCATACGAAACAACTATTTTTGGTGCCCAAAACACTCGTCGATCCGTTTTAGATCCGGAAAACTTGTTCTATTCTTTTCCTTTATAATAAAACCCGCATTTAACTATGGCTTTGTAATTTTAAGTTGTTTTTGGTTAGAGTCAGCAGTGGCGGTTTCGGTGAAATTGATATAAAAAAATTATTCAACCATCATTCAGCTTGTTTTGGTGAAACTAATATAAAAAATATGTTTATGTTCAGGTTAGTCATTATATTGTTGATGTGCTTTTAAAGATAATAGATTAACTGTAAGATTATTCACGATGAAAAACATACCAAGTTTCAATTTCATACCTTCATGTGGCAACATGTATCAAAAAAGAACAGTCACCAAGATTCATATCCATGTGGGCAGTTACTATAGACCGAAAATGAACCTGAACTTGATCAGACACCCAAAATCAGTATGTAGCTTAAATGTCATTCATTTCATTAAACTATTATGTAAAAACAGGCACTAATGACTAACCTTTTCACATCAGATGAAAGAACCCGATTGACACAATCACTCACTTCTAAACAAATGGTTTTCCAAGCTGCCTCGAGGCATGAACTCGAAGTCTCGAACACTAACATCATGTGGTCATCTTCTAGAGTGTATCGAATTAACTTCACAAAATTTGGATGATTAGCAGCCCTAAATAATTAATATCAGTCTACAATAATCTATAAAAAAACCCATTCTAAATCAAGTGAAAAATAAGCCTAATTCAATAAATCTAATAAAAAAAGATCAAACTTTGGAACTCACCAACAATTCTTGATGACCTTGAAGACCATCTTGGTTCGATCTTTTGACATCAATGACACTCCCAGTACCCGGCTCGGCAACTGCAAGCGATTGTCACCACCAAACCGCCTTATCCAAGAACACTATCTAGTTAAAAATTTTGGTAGCCATTTTAAGAACATTGAAACTAAAGGCTTCAAAATCTCCTAAAACTTGCCTTGATTTTTGGTCCAGATTAATCCACTTTGGTCGTTTTTTCACATGATACGCAATGTTACTTGGACGTTATGGCTTCGGCTCATCGGATTTGTTTTTTTTACCTGTTACACGACTAAGCATGTTTGCCACCATCGGTCAATAGACCGCCATGGTTAACAACTAACAAACTAATAGAATACACCATAGCACTAATTTATATGAATAAACAATTATAATTTTTTTAAATAGCAAAGTAATGGACATGAATTTTATTTTTATCTCGAGACACTACAAATATCCAACTATATTTACTAAAATTATTTATTTGAATGGACAACTTGATCGTATTACAAAAGGAACGTGTAAATTTGATTTATTTGGCATTAAAATGGAGAGGGGACAACCACTCTTGCAGCAACGACTGTATCTAAACCCGTGGCTAGCTAGAAAGGACTCCAACCGCTCAACAATCGTCACCCATGTTGTAAACTGTTCAAAAAATAGCATGAATCAGTATTTGCCATAACTTTATAAATCGTTATTCACATTATATATTATATACTAATTTTAAAACAAAACAAAGATTTTAATGGAAATAACGACAACTACATTCACATTACAAACATCAAGAGAACACCTATCATTAGACATTAAGAAGATCTCACTTATATAAATGTACAAAAAGTAATTAGCGTTGATAACTCATATATTTTAGCATAAAAAATCTCTTGTAACATGTAGCATAAACAACAACAATCTCTGATGAAACGGCACAGTTAAAGATTAAAGAGAAAAGTAAACAAATTCCCATCATACGCTAAGGATCAAAATCCACGACAATGACCTCCTATCAAAGGCGACCATTAAAGACCAGAGACAAAAATGAGCAGAGATAGAAAAACAAAAATAACCGGTGTAAACACACAAAAACAAAAACTGTTGAGAAAAGAAAGAAATAAAAGAGTATGAAGACTTACAAATTGGAGTATGCAAGAAAAGTAGCTGGAGTATGCAACAAATGAAGCTCCGGCCAAGGAAGACATGCAAAGCTAACGTGGTTACCGGAATAGCGCCGGAAACCCGTAGCCGTGACTCGTTTCCATCACGATTGCCACCAGCTACGTCCTTACCACCACCACCGTTGTAAACCACAATCATCATGGATGTTCGCCGCCACTGCGGTTGTTGTTGTTGTTGAAGCCCTAGAGCCGCCACTGCCCTTCTTAACGAACTACAACCACCGTCTTTGAGGTCGATGCCGGTAAGGGAGGCAGGCATTCCAAAATCGGCCATAGATCAGACCACTTAATCTGTAGGTCCACGCTATGTGACGTGTACAAACCTCTACTTTGATTCTACCAGATGCAATCTGACCCATTAGGTGATTTGAACTATTAACAACCTGTTACGCTGCAACATGACCTATTACTAACCTGTTACAAAATGAAAAAACTTGTTCTAAGATGCTATTTGTAACCAAGAAATTGCAATATGCAATACAACCTATTTATATTATCATCCAGTTCTTTAGCTATTGCACAAGTGTGAACATTTTAAACTTAGATGAATTAGTGAAGACTTCAACTACATTAAATAAGTTATCCCTTGGGCGTGAATGCTTCCAGTCTAGTTAATAAAAAAAATACATGAATTAATTAGTGAGAACTGTAAAAAAGTAGCAGTGGTAATTCATACAATAATCTCACATTGCCTATTCAAATTGAGTATTACTCTTTACAAGATTATGATTACAGAGTTCACTTGCTCCAAATCTTTTATTTTGACAAAATCATAACTCTACACTTGCTCCAAATCTTTTATTTGACAAAATCATAACTCTAATCATTTTTTCTTAAACATTGATTTGAAAAGCAACACTAAACATGTTAAAGCCACATCCAAATATCTCATACGTTTGAAATCAACACCCAATTTGAAGCGCAGCCATGAGTATCCAGTAATATCGATAATCAATCATCATACGATTCAATAATTTAGTTTATATGAAAACGATAATTTATTTAATAATCGGGCAATTTTCACCGGAAATCTAAACTAATTAAACGGTTAATTTCGACCGGAATCTAAACCCAGATTCAATTCAATAGAATATCGTTTCAAAGATTGAAAGAAAATTGGCAAGGAAATCTTGACTTACTTCCGTAAATTGAGATCGGGATCGAGACTATTGGTCTTGAGGAGTGAAAAGAAGCTCTATAGGTCCTGAGGAGTGAAAGGAAGTTGGTCGGATGCATTAGCAGTGGTCGAACTCCGCAGAAGTGCTTCCTTAGGAATGGTTTGGATATTGGAATGTTGTTCTATATATTTTATCGTATCCACCTAAAAGAACTTTGGTTCCCTTAGCAATTCTTCCTATAACAGCATCAACAATGTTGGTACCTATTGTCACTGGTTCAAAGTGAATTGTTAAATAAATAGTTTATCAAATAACCTGGAACTGGCCGTCTAACCATTAACCGTTTTTAAAATTTTTAATACAAACTAATGATTTTGAACAAAACTAAAAAATCGGTTTAAAGCGCCAAACCATCAAACCGAACCGTTAAACGTCACCCAACCCGGCCGGTTCGCTTTGTTGTCACCCAAAACCATAGAATCAGATGTTCTTCTGAGAATCAAAATCGCCTCCAAACACTCATTCAACAGTATATCCTGAGAATCCAACGTTCAACCAAACAGCTTGCTGATCCTTCAAGCCATTTTTCTATGATCCATGAGTTCAAATCTAAACGGGACTGATGGATTCAAATCATAGCTGTGTTACCAATTGAAGAACTGCGACAGAATGAAGAACCGTATGTGGACATTGTGTGTGTAGGGTTTATGAGATCAAAAACAAAAACAAAAAATACGATAAATACGATTAGACTCAGATAACAAAAACATCAAAGATTAAAAACGAAGAACATACCTGTGATGAACATAGACGAATCGCAGAATGAAGAACATCATCTAAGTAATCTCATAACGGTGAACCTAAACTCTGGTAGGATGTTGGTGATCGAAAAATCAAACATTAACAATAAAAAATGAAAAGAAAAAAAACAAAGTAGATACAATGGATTAAACATTAAAATCAACAATAATGTAGAAAAATCAAGTCAATACAAGAAATAACATCATTAAACACATTTCAATAGTCAATCCACCCAAAAGAACTTCAGGAATGATCCCATTCAAGAACATAAGCGAAAACACACATCTATCAATTTCTCTACCAGGGTATGACATTAAGCACTTGCGAAAACATATGATAATTAAACACGTATCATTGTGACTTACAAACCCTAATGAAGACTGAAATCACACATTATCACGTTTGCAAACTAAAAACAGAACCGCACCAGATTAAGAAAGTTCAAAAGCCAAACAAAGAACAGAATTCAAATGCAGTTCCGTTTGAAAAATTGTGTGCATAACCTTAGGAATGATCCCGTTGCATTCCCCATTGTAGTTTGTGCCCATTGTATAAATTTTACCGGATCCAGTATATAAAAACAAATAAACAGTAGAAAAAACAATCTTCAATTATGTAACACAAGTACTTATCTAGTAATAAAAATGCTAAAAAGCTTAACCTACATAATTTACCATAATAAAACAGATAATGCACAAGAAATTGTAAAAAAAATACCTGTCCATAAGCTAAAACCGCTGCATTATACCCATGGCGAACCGGTACTCCTATAAACATAATCATGCAAACCAATTTGTACCTAAACAACAGATCCAGTACATATACAAATCATTTTACACGAAATTAAACAATTATCATACACACCAGCCTCACTATAGTGGTAAGATAAGTGCGTTAGGAACAGAATAGTTGCAAGTGATATAGTTCCCATATCTCCATCCTGTAACGACACAAATCATCACTTTATATATCTGAAAAATACGAAGAAACCCTAGGAGGCATTACAAAACAAAAACACCATCACGGCCAACAAAACCTAAAATCTATTGAACATTAGCACATATCATATCATTTAAAACACAACTAACTAAAATACTAAATAAAGATGTGAATTATCATTACAGAAAGAGGTAATTAGTTTACCTCCCAAGCGTACTTACGTTTTTACCAAAAACTCCAATTACAAAAATTGAAAACCCTAATTACTAAGAAGAAGCACTCAAAACACCATATAAAATGTTGACCAAAAACTTCAATTTTACCATATATGTACCTAAGATGTTGAAGTGTTTACTGAGATGATTTTGAGTATTTCACGAGACCACCTGTACCAGATCTACAGCACAAAAATCATCGTCAAAATGAATGAAACATGAACAAACATACTAAAACCTAGAAAAGAATCGAAGCTAACCTGAAACTATTCGTCGAATCCGAAGCGTTTCTTTCTAAAACCTGGTTGAGATGAATGGATGATCTTGTGATCCAAGATCCAAATCGTTTGCAGGTTCTTAGGGTTTTGCATAGAGACACAATAGGAGGGAACGTGAGAGGACATTGTGAAAAATAGTTACCTGCATGCTTCCAATCATGAATTAGCGATTAGGGTTCCTTTCAAGTGAAACGACAAAAGTGTTTATAGGAGAATGGAATTAAGAGCATACCTTCGATTATCAAAGAGGAATCGATCAAGAACAGACAAAGCAAATTTGCGATGGTGGGTTTTAGGGTTCAGCAGAAATTAGGTTGTCATTTGTTGCTGTGTGAGAAAGAAGATAAATACGATCCATTTGTTAGAAGATGAAGATGAGAAAAACTACCATTTGATTTGATTTGATTTGCTTGACTGATGGAAGAAGGAAGCTGGAAAAGATTAGGGTTTCTGAATGCTTGAAAGTTGTCTAGCGAACTCATTTGTTATATGGGATCCGAATAATGTAACGGGTCAAAAAGCTCCAATCGGGGCTCAAAACGGGATCCGCGTGGAAGAAATATACGTAGCTCATTTTCCCGCCAAAAAGCAAAATCTAGAGTGCTCCTAGCTTGACACATCAGCAAAAAACAACACATTTATTATATATAATAGATTTTTTATTAAATTTTTTTTTATAAATAAGTAATTTAATTAAAAATTATTAAAGGTAGTGTAACACCCCAAAAACTGATTAATATGAAAATAACTAAAAGTGAATAAAACCTAACTTAGTTAATGGGTTATGATAAATGATAAGTTAAATGATGGAAAAGGCTTGAATAAAATACTTAACAAACTGTGAGGGGGTAATGTGAAAAGTTTTAATTAAATGGGGATTAATAAGGTGTAATCCCAAAAACACACTCCTGGGGCGTGTTTTGGGATCGACCAGAGCAGGGAAGAGAAGGTTAACCCTTGTTCTTACAAGATTCATCAAATCAACAAGGGAATTCAAGGTTAATCAGTTGCATGTCATCAAATTTTCGATTGACTTATCATACTCAATAGAGTGGTAAGTCCAATTTTGTGTTTTGATGAACCGTAGGAATAGGGTTTCGCCCAAATCATGAGTTTATGAGATACTTTGTGTAATTGAAGGTTAAGATAGTAAAATAAGGCAGAATTTATGTTTGGTTTTGATGGTTTGGTATGATTATAGCAAAAACCCACTTGTTAAGAAGTTAGTATAAGAAGGATGAGTAAAATCATATATGTAAATTTTGGATGTATAATCTTGTTGTGATTCATAAAATGATAAATAAACTGATGTACGATGAAACAATTATGCAAAATAGATTGATTGTGAATGTTGTGTGAAAATGGACTAGAAGAGATATGCTTGATATGCTTGTACCTTATGTTTTAATTACGATGCCTACCAAGTGTTCGATGAAATGCTTATGAGAAGAATATATGTGTAAAATGGAAAATGATGGAATGAAATTGGTTGAACTAAATGAATGAACGGATATGTTGATGTAGGCATGAAGGAAGAAGGTTCAAATACTAGGAAAACGGAAGACGTACAAGATCGAGGTATGTTGTTTATGCTTACAAAATTTCATTCATAAATTGTCGTTTGTGCTAAAACCATAATTATGATAATTTGTGATAGTTAAGTAGTATATAGTTTGATCCATTATGAACGAGTTGCATGAACCGAATGAAAGTTATATTACGAACTATGCAGTTAATATCGGTGATATATCGGTGAGATATCGGTTATATCGGTCATATCGGTCCCCTAGTAAAATATCGGTGTCAAATATCGGTCAGAATATCGGTACCGATATTATTGGCGATATTGACCGATATTTGACCGATATAACCGATATCTCACCGATATTTGACCGATATAACCGATATATCACTGATATATCACTGAATTATTATTGTTAAATTGTTATATATGTAAATTTTGCATTATATTAAAATTACCGATATCCCACCGATATCTCACCGAGATAACCTATATCTCAAATATCGGTCCTTGACCGATATCCGATATTTTACCGCATTAACTGCATAGATTACGAATGTTATTATCCGTTACTAACGTAATAGTTATGAATGAATGAAATCTACTCGATCCGTCACTCACGGGTTTGAGTCTATGTATATGAATGAAAGGAATGTATTCGTTCGTTATAAACGAACCGAATGAAGGTTTATGTACGAATGATAATGCCCGTTACACGGGATAAGAATGACATGTTGTATCTCAATTTTGAGATAGTATGTTTTGACCCGTTTCATCGGGTAAGAAAATGCCCGTATGAGATAAATGTATGAAATGGATTAATTTTTGATTTATTAGTCTAGAAGTAACATAACTAACGAGTTTAAAATTTTGATGCTTGATGTAGGTAAATCCGCAACTTAGATGTGATGGCGAACTTGGAATGAACACACGCGTGAAACTTGTCTACATGCGCTTCCGCTATCTTTGTAATGATGTTTATGGTAAAAAAAAATTACTTTTGTTGTAACTAGCTTTTGTTTAGTAACTAGCCTTTTGAAGTTTAACCTGTTAAATCTTATAAAAAATAAAACTTTGTTGTTGGTAGATGTTTACACGTAATGTCATGGCGTTGTATGTCTTTTGAAAGTGTCTTTCAATTGCTTGAAATAAAGATTGCTAAAACATGGTTTTGCTCTTGTTACGGACGGGTCATGTCCGAATTTTATTAAAATTTGCATAATGTTATCTTGAAGTTGAATATGGAAGAAATGGGCGTTTCGAGTTGGTATCAGAGCTGAGGTTTGAGGGATTCGAGCACAAGTTATAGTGCTCGAACTCAAACTAGCGGCTCAATCGAAAGTGTGTTCGCTCCAAGATCGCGCATGAGGTAAAAATTTAGTTTTCGGTGAATATAAGCATGTATGATGCGTTAACGTTATAAATTTAAGTGTCGTTTGCGGGTAGTTAGAATGGGGTGATACGGGAAGTTCCGGGACCCGTATGGTTGGAAAATGGGCTCGGGAAACAACAAAAACAGCTAAAAACAAATCTGTACTTAGGCGACACCAGACAGGCCGTCGCAGAAGCCAGTCTGGTGCGTCGCCGACGGAAGCATTTGGGCCGACGCCCTAACCCCCTGTCTACGGGAGTTTCAGTCGACGCAACATTTTAGGCACCGTCGCCGACGGTGCAGTTGCACGTCGCCGACGGCCCGTGCGGCCCCAAAATTGCTGAATTGTTAAATTTTTTTCGCATTTTTGAGTTTTGTACTCTCCGAAAGCCCGTTTTATGGTTTTGTCGAGTTTTTAGAAGATATAATAAATTAAGTAAATTATTTAGAGATCGTTGGTGATGAAATGAGATTTATAAAAGTTAAATGGAATGTATGGAATGGCATGAAATGAATGACGAACGTAAGAGGTTGAGTTTGAAACGTATGATTATGAATAATGAATGAAGTAAATATAGATTAAGGTACTTTGATGCGTGAAAGAATATGATTTGTTAATAAATGAAAACGATGAGATTAGTGGTAAAATAATTTGAAGAATGTGAGTAAAATGGAATCCGTATGAGAATTCAAATAAATGTATGCTTGATCAGAATTATGCATTAGAGGCTTGTACCTTGTGCTTGAATGGTGTGATACTTATGTGTATTTAATGATTTGCTTTGTTATGATTAAGAGGCGAATATGTGCTAAATGTGAATCATACGAGCTTATTAGTAAAGGATTTGTTGGGATTATGTTATATAGTTACCTTGAATGATATTTGCTATTTGTAGAATCATGAAGCATTAGCATGTGAAAGTACATGTATGTGAATGTATATGTGTATTGTTTAAAGGATCATGTGAATTGTACATATCACACAATACGAGTATGAAATACGTATGATATTAATATTATGGCCTATCATATTTAGATGAATACATGTTCAAAAGTTTAAAGTGTGTAAGCAAGACAGTTGACTTTCTGAAAGTCAACAGTATAGGATATCATGGAATGGCCAATAGGCACAAATGTTAAAGTAAAGAGTTAATGTGTTATGTATTAAATGATTTACGTGCTATGCTTGATGATAGTTTAGTTGTGTGGATTGGAAATGAGATAACTATATTAATAAATGTCTCATTTATACGAAATTTGACTAACGAAAGTCAATTAACGTATGAATAGAAAGAAAGTGAATAGTTGTATGTATGCTCACATAAGCTAACAATGTTACGAACGTAATAATATGTAAGGATGGAAATCTTGTCAATTGACTCAAGCATGGATGGCAAACGGGATAAGAGGAAGCAATGAGGCAAGCATGAACATGGACGCTAAAGGTAAGTGATTTCGCAATCACTTCGAAATTATTTACATGAAGATGTATACGTGATTGAATATTCGAAATCAAAGTGAAATGTATAAATAAATGAGAAATGTTAAGGTATGTTTTATTGAAATGGTTGGCATAATGTTAAACCGGTAAGACCTCATTATAGGGGTAGACCGGTCATAAATTTTAGTTGAGAAATTTTAAGACGGAAATGAGAACTTGGTAATGTTGATGAAAGTTATGGAAAGAATATTACTTAAGATGTTAACTAAAGACGTTTTGTATGTATGTTCGAATTGAAAGTAAGTACAACGCGTACTACAATACTTATACACAATAAGTACTAAGTGGTGATTGACTTTAAAAGGTTAAATTGCAGAAGTCAGTAAATAATAATTATTTACAAATTTTGGAAGTATTACGTAAGAAATGCAATGTGTAATGTAGGATACTCATTAGTAAGGGATATGTGAGAGAACGTAGGTGAATTAACACCAAATACAGTGAATGAACAAATGAAAATAGTATATTAAGGGATGGTCATGTATTGACCTAAGCTCGAGAAAACACGAGAATCATCTCACTTATGTCCGGTCAAACTAGTAAAAAGGGGTCTAACGATTCTTAAAGGATTGGATCAAATGTAAGAAAGAAAGATAAGAATGAAAAGTTTAAGCTTACGATTGAATGTGAATAAAACTTAAGAAAGAAGGGTGGGAACACCACTAGAAATAGGATGTAGAGTGTCGCGTCAAGACGCGCTACATGAATTAGGATATGGAATAAAGTGTTGGGACACAACACTTGAAGTTGAATGTGGAAGATTAATACGAAAACGTATCATAAGAAATGAAATGGTAAATGATACGACATAAGAAGGAAAGGTATGGATGAGAATGTTTGAATTCGAGAAATGGATTCAATCATGTAAGGAATGAAAGGTTGGATCCGAAAGCAAACACGGATCAAACCAGTAAGAATGAAAGGTAATAAATTAAAAGTTTGAATCCGTAAGTGAAGAAGGATTAAACAAGTAAGAATAAAAAGTAAGAACGAAACTCAAATGAGTAAATATTCTTAAAAGCGGATATTATCTAAGTTATGTTTTAAATCTTGCGCATATATATATATATAAATATATATATATATATAGAGAGAGAGAGGGCCAGGATCATTTCAGAACCATAAATATTTACAGAACTCGCAGAACTCCTAATAAACAATCTTTTTATTTATATATTTTTCTGTTTAGGATAATTTTATCATTCATTATGTGTATTTTTACGATTACATACATGTTAAGAGTAATTTTATCATTTTTTATATGTAATTTTATAATTACATATATGTAAACTAGTTTTTTTTACATATATGTAATTAGTTATGACACATATATATAATTTTGGCAATTAAACATATGTAAACTACTTTTAACAAGTATGTAATCAAAGAAATACATATAATAGATGATAAAAATATCCTAAATATAAAAACTTATATATAAAATGATTGTTTATTATGAGTTCTGAAAGTTCTGTAGTTATTTAGAGTTCTGAAATGAACTCAACCCTATATATATATATATATATATATATAAAGTAGGAGTTGGGTGGAAAGTCTATTTTTCCTAGAAAGTCTAGGAAGGAATAAGAATTGGACATGTGTCATTGAGGGATTTTAAGTAGAAGGGCTATCATGTAATTTCACATTTTAATTTTATTTTTGGAATGTATCTTCAATAACTAAAATTCCATGATTTTCGGAATTTTTATTATTTTCGAATTCAAATCTGGAAGTCAATGTGTTCATTAACTAAAATTCCATGTCACATTACATCGCAGATTCCATTGTTCAGAAGATTACTGGAATTTATCAGCATGTTCTTGGTGCTGTGTTTTAACAGTTTATAGGGCTAAAGTCATTTTTTTTATAGATCCCACAATATAAAGTGAATCTGAATGCTAAAACACAACTGTATGAATCTGCTTGCTGTTAAAACACATATGTATGAATCTGGATGTTAAAACACATCTGTATGAATCTGCTTGCTGTTAAAACACATCTGTATGAATCTGTATGAATCTGGATGTTAAAACACATCTGTATGAATCTGCTTGCTGTTAAAACACATCTGTATGAATCTGCTTGCTGTTAAAACACATCTGTATGAATCTGTATGAATCTGGATGTTAAAACACATCTGTATGAATCTGCTTGCTGTTAAAACACATCTGTATGAATCTGTTTGCTGTTAAAACACATTTGTATGAATCTGTATAAATCTGGATGTTAAAACACATCTGTATGAATCTCCTTGCTGTTAAAACACAACTATATGAATCTGCTTGCTGTTAAAACACATTTGTATGAATCTGGATGTTAAAACACATCTGTATGAATTTGCTTGTTGTTAAAACACATCTGTATGAATCTACTTGCTGTTAAAACACAACTGTATGAATCTGTTTGTTGTTAAAACACATCTGTATGAATCTGCTTGCTGTTAAAACACATATGTATGAATATGGATGCTAAACCACAACTGTATGAATCTGCTTGCTGCTAAAACACAACTATATTAATTTGCTTGCTGTTAAAACACATCGTAAAGAAAACGGAGATGATAAGAACAATATTTGAATGGTGATGATGAACTCGGAGATGGTGGAGATGGAGAAGTGTTTTAATTTGATCCGGTGCTCTCCATCGTTTCTAAAGTTATCTTCTTCCATGATTGTAGTTATTTTTGGTAGGGATTGGGGTTTCCAAGATGGTTTTGGAGAGAGAGAGGGAAAATCGCTTGAATTTAGGAACTGGGCGGTTATCTAATTGATTTAAAACACGGCCATTGACAAAATTGCCCCTACTCATTTAAAACAATCAATTAATTAAACTCAAATATTACAAGATTGCCATTGATTTAATCTCAACCCTTAAACACACCAATCGGATGGACCAGATCGCTTCCTAGACTTTCTAGGAAAAACACACTTTCCGTGCAAACCCTACTCTATATATACATATATAGGGGAAGGTTCATTTGAGAAGAAATTTAATATGAGAAGAAAAAGAAGAAAGGACATATTAGTAAAAATACTATTTCATTTATAACTCATATCATTAATTTTTCTCTCTTTAATTAATTAGTCAACTTATCATTAATTATTCAACATATAATCTACAAAACCTACACATATCAAAATTTTCCTACATATCTACACATTATAGAATTTTATCCTACACAACCGAAATTTATCCTACACACCTCGAACTATATCCTACACTACTCGTAATTTATCCTACACAACTAGTAATTTATTCTACACTTTAAATTAAGTTGTTGTTTTTAATTTGGAAAAAGTATATATTTTGAAAAGGAGTTACAAATTTAATTTAGTTAGTTATTAAAGGGGAAGAATACAAATTAATGATTTATGTAAGTTTACTAATATACCCTTATATTAAAATTAAATGCAAATATTAAATGAAGTATTTTTATTGGTTGAAAGTTCTTCTTTTTTCTTCTTACAAAAAAAATCTTCTCATTTGAACCCTCCACTATATATACATATATATATAGGGGATGGTTCAAATGAAAACCACTTTTATTGTGAAAACTCGAAAACTAATTTAAAAAAGCCTAAAAAACACACAAAATCGCTGTGTAGTACACATACACATATGTAGTATTACACATGTGCACTACACAAATTTTTTTTTTTTTTTTTGAAATTTTTTTTATATAGAAAAACCTGCGAAAATTGGTTTGCAAAAAAAAAAAAAAAAATTGGTATGTTTTTTGGCTTTTTTTAGTTAGTTTTCGAGTTTTCACAATAACTAGTGGTTTTCATTTGAACCTTCCCCTATATATATATATATATATATATATATATGCAAATATGTTTGTATGCAAGAAAAGTTGAAAGGACAAATGAGTCATACGGATCAAATGGCTATCGCCATTTGAACCCGGTATTTAATGTTCGATTTGTCAAGTTTTATACTTATAGGTGAGCATAATGTATGGGCATGCATTGTTACAGATTGGAAAGAAATAACCGTCACAAAGTATGGATAACGAATCAAGGGATTTGACCCGCGCCGGGTATGTATAAAAAGGCTATATTTTTTTAATAAGAGCTTAGGGCTCGACTAGAGAGGGATGTGTCAGAATAGGATAACTGATACACATATGTAAGAATGTATTTACAATTAGACTTCCGAAAAGTCAAACGAAGTAAAATGAAGTCCTTGCAAGCATGCAAGAATTAAAAAAAAAAAGTACGAACGTGTACCTCGATACGTCCACGATAAGTAAGAGGTGTCAGTCTGACCTTGAAAGGTCAAACTGCAAAAGTTGGCGAAATGACCAATAAAATGAAAGGATTGTATGTAAGAAACAGAATGTATGATACGTTTTAGCATGTACGTAAGAAATTTATGAAAGAGACATAGGCGAACAAACACCATGTAGGATGCAATTATGAAAGGTTATGTGCTAACCATTTATTTATAGATAAGAATGATGGAATTCTTAGTGTGATGATAGTAATAAAGCTGGTGGAAGGATGCCCACGAGTGAGAGCATATTTCATGAATGAATGAGACCAATTCTGGTACGGAAGGTACATATAAAGAAGTGTATCGATCCGGAACACGGATAACTGATTTATGCAATGAAGGCGACGTTAGTAAAATGTTTAATTCTTGATTAATGCTTAATAATCTGTAGATTTATTGTAAGTGAACGAAATGAATGGTAGGATAATTATGGTATGGTATGCAAGAATCGACTTGTAATGGTCAGCGTAAGAAGGTATGTAAGTCATTAAGAGGAAGATCTAAAGGTCTTAAATGAAAATTTGAACTGATTTGGTTAAGCGCTCGTATGGTGCTCTTGCACAACATACCTGGTTAGTATAATAAGTAGTTCATGCAAAGAGCTAATAATAATGTAACACCCCAACCCGGAAGGGCTGACGTGTCACAATAACAGTATTATAAACAAAAGTCATAATTTCCTTTATTTATTTATTGGACAAGGATACAACCACATTACTAATAAGGTTAATATACAAGCGGAGACATTATACTTAATTAACTAACATCTTCAGATTTATTCCTAGGCTTTATTCTTCTCTCTCTTTCCCGCCCAAAGTAACCTGCTGACCTGTATACACAACAATTTTACGGAATGAGCCGAATGCTCAGTACGGAATAATAGGCTCAAATAACAAATAACGCTTTATGCGAAAATGATACGATGCAAGAACATAATTTCATAATCATATCTTACGGATGTACCCATGAGCAAACTTAAAACGTGACAATACACAGGTAGCTACTCCTGCATAATTATCACATGAGATGGCGAATTGACATACCCGTTATCCACCTCCTTATACTTAAATCCTAGGATCGATCCATACGCCTCCTAATAGCCTTATGTACCACACTTGTACTTAAGAGACGCCGTGAACTAATCTCTCCGTCACGGTTGGAGCACATGATGTCGATGCCGCAACAACATGCTCGTGGGACACTCCACGAGAAGCGATACTCAGGGTAACAGAGTACAAATGGTCTTATTCACATAACTTATCAAACTTATTTTCATAACAAAACGGAACATATATTGGAACATGCGATAATGAGTACAATTAACATAATACTATCGCATGACATGAAAGCTTAAATCAAATGATTAGAATAGAATTCGAACGGACTGTCAAATGAATCGATACTCAAAGACGTGAGGAGTTTTAAAATATATAGTAATTTAGTGGTTTATAACAATTTGAACATGAAGCAATAAGGAGTGGGGTAAGGATCCGTACCTTAATAATTCCAAATTGATGCTACCTTGTGATAATATTTCAGATTTATACGGACAAAGTTTAGACTACTGATTAGTCTTTTAACCTAATTTAAATAACATGCACACAAACTAGGTTAGTAACTTAATACAGCCTTTACGATAACTCACGAGATCAAATTCTCACAACGAACGACAAAGTGCGATACTTCATCCATCGAGTTAACGATGATCCGTCAAATTAATGACGAACGACAAAGTACAATACTTTATCCATCGAATTAACGATGATCCGTCAAATTAATGACGAACGACAAAGTATAACCCTAATGTGGGCGGCACTTAAACATCCATTGGATATATTGATCGATCGGACAATGAATCGTAATAGCGATCGAGTTATTACCCTGTTCTGCAGCACCCTGCTATACTTAATTAGTGTTTCGTGTGTGTTTTGAGAGTAATCGGATGATAACTCAGCGAAATTTTGGAGTTTGATCGTCGTTTTTGTGCCCAGAATCAAGTCCCAACATCCTCTATTTATAGTCGAATTTTGACCCTTAGGCGGCCCGCGTGAGTTTTAAGTTAACTTGAGGCGGCCCGCGAGAGAACTTATTTTATGTATAGGGTTGCCACGTGTGGGACTAGGCTAGCTGAGTCGACGAAATCATTAAATTCAACTTCGTCCGCAAGTTATTAGGATAATCGTCAAGTAGGGAATACCCCCCCTGAGTTTTAGGGGCCCTAATCCTGATTCTGAAAATTCTGAAAATTTTAGGGTTGGTGCAGAATCACTTGGGTGTCTTAATTAGGGTTTCCTAGTGAGTAATTTATAAATACTAATAATTGTTTTGGTTGATATACAGAAAAATGGATTATAATATAAATATATATTATTATTATTCTTTTATTTTCTAGAATAATGATTTTTAAATTTAGGGTTATTACAACTATTACCCCCTTAAAAGAAATTTCGTCCTCGAAATTTTTCAAACATATCGCATAAGTAACAGAAACGAAATTTTCATAGCAGAGTTACTAACTTATATAACCAAAATCTCCTAACCACACATGTGTATCTGAAATTCATAACTAAGGTCATGACTATACTTGTCAATTTCCTTATATATGTGCCCTAATGGTCCTTCTATAACGTATCTTAATAAAATATCTTACCGTACGATAAGTCAATAGAGACTTACAGATACTTAGAGTGACTATTAGTACTGATATTTCCTACATAGATATGCTTAGTCATAACTAAAATATATTCACATAAGGTAAAGCATAAATGACCGTAAACAGAAACAGATGAACATATATCAAAGAGCAAGATTTACCGTTACTCGACTAAAATTCTATTACGAGAATAGATTAGGGTATAGAGAGCGAATTGATTCTTCAGATTCCCATGTTGCTTCGTGTTCAGAGTGATTTTTCCAGAGGACTTTAACAAACGAAATTACTTTCCTACGCAAAACCCTTTCTTGTCGATCTAAAATGGCTTCTGGCTCCTCTTCGTAGGACAAATCCTCGTGAATTGTAAGTAACGGATAACTAATGACATGAAGTGGATGATAATTATATCCTCTTAACGAGGAGACATGAAAAACGTTATGAACGTGAGAGAGTTGAGGCGGTAACGCCAGTCGATATGACACTTCTCCAATTCTTTCAAGGATTTCAAACGGACCGATGAAACGGGGACTAAGCTTCCCTTTAATTCCAAATCTACGAACGCCACGCCAAGGTGATACCTTTAAGAAAACGTGGTCGCCAATTTTAAATTCGAGTGGTTGTCTATCTTGATCTGCATAGCTCTTTTGTCTGCTCTGAGCTTCTTTCAGTTTTTCTCGTGCCATAGTGACTTTTTCGTTTGTAATCTGAACTAATTCTGGCCCTTCAATAATCTTTTCTCCAACTTCATCCCAGCATATCGGTGCTCGACATTTCCGACCGTATAAAAGCTCAAAAGGTGCCATGCCAATACTTGCTTGCCAACTATTGTTGTAAGCGAACTCAACAAGACATAGATATTCATCCCAGTTTCCAGACCATTCAAGTGCACATGCTCGGAGCATGTCTTCTAAGGTCTGAATCGTGCGTTCCGACTGCCCATCTGTTTGTGGATGGAAAGCCGTACTAAACTTCAGTCGTGTACCCCAAGCTGCCTGAAAACCTTTCCAAAATCGTGAGGTGAAACGTGGGTCTCTATCGGAAACAATGGAAGATGGTGTGCCATGGAGTCGAATAATTTCTTGAAGAAATATTTCGGATAACTTATTAACCGAAAATCCTTGCTGAATTGGTAGAAAATGTGCTGACTTCGATAATCTATCAACAACAACCCATACAACATCATTCTTCTTGAATGTCTTAGGCAAACCAGTAACAAAATCCATTGTGATCTCATCCCACTTCCATATGGGAATATCCAATGGCTGCAACAGACCGCTTGCTCGTTTGTGTTCAATTTTCACTTGTTGGCAAGTGAGGCATTTACTTACGTATCGAGCAACGTCTTCCTTCATGCCATTCCACCAGAAGTTCTGTCTTAAGTCTCGATACATCTTTGTAGATCCTGGGTGAATTGAAAATGGTGAGCTGTGAGCTTCGGCTAACAATGACTCACGAAGGCTGGAGTCATCGGGTACACAAAGTCTCTTACCGCACCAAATCACCCCATGATGGTCTATACGAAATTCAGATTGCTTACCCACCTCAAGATTTTGCACAATTGCCCAAAGTTCTCCATCTTGCTTTTGTGCATCTTTAATCTGTGATATGAGGTCGGGTTCAATCTGCATTCTAGCTAGATATCCATCAGATTTACCAACCTGGAGCCAAATGTTCATCCTTTCGAGATTCCTCCTAATACGAGGCTGAATTTGTAAGCAAGATATAGTCCCGAAATTCTTTCGGCTCAATGCGTCAGCTACAACATTGGCTTTGCCTGGATGGTATTGAATATTAACGTCATAATCTTTTAAAAGTTCTAACCACCTTCTTTGCCTCATATTTAGCTCCTTCTGCGTAAATATGTACTTGAGACTCTTGTGGTCGGTAAAGATGTCATAACTCTCACCATACAGATAATGTCGCCAAATCTTAAGTGCAAAGACGACTGCGGCTAGTTCTAAATCATGTGTAGGGTAGTTAACTTCATAAGGCTTTAACTGACGGGAGGCATAAGCGATAACCTTCCCATGTTGCATTAGCACACAACCTAATCCTTTCTTTGAGGCATCACTATAGACTTGGTAACCTCCTGATCCAGAAGGGAGAGCGAGTATCGGGGAGGATACAAGTCGTTTCTTCAATTCTTCAAAGCTTTTCTCTTGTTCCTCATTCCATGAGTATTTCACCCCTTTCCTTAGGAGTTTTGTGAGTGGCAAAGCAATTACCGAGAATCTTTCAACAAATCTTCGGTAATAGCCAGCAAGACCCAAGAAACTTCGTATTTCGGTAACAGAAGTAGGTCTTGGCCATTTTGTAATAGCTTCAACCTTTGTTGGGTCTACCATAATTCCCTCTGCTGATATGACATGACCTAGAAATGCTACTTGGCAAAGCCAAAAGTCACATTTGGAAAACTTCGCGTACAACTTCTCATGCCGCAAGGTTCTAAGTACTGCATGTAGATGTGCTTCATGCTCTTCACGACTCTTGGAATATACCAGAATGTCATCGATAAAGACAATAACGAATTTGTCTAGGAATTTATGAAATACGCGATTCATCAAATCCATGAAGACTGCGGGTGCATTAGTTAGCCCAAAGGGCATAACCAAAAATTCGTAATGACCATATCGAGTACGAAAGGCGGTCTTGGGAACATCATCATTTTTTATTTTTAGCTGATGGTACCCGGACCTTAGATCGATTTTTGAGAAGAACTGAGCCCCCTGAAGTTGATCAAAGAGATCATCAATGCGTGGCAGAGGATACTGATTACGAATAGTAATCTTGTTCAGCTCTCGGTAGTCAATACATAAACGCATACTACCGTCTTTCTTCTTCACAAATAATACCGGAGCACCCCAAGGTGAAACACTGGGTTTTATGAATCCTAGGTCTAACAATTCTTGCAATTGTTCCTTCAACTCCTTCAGTTCCATTGGAGCCATACGATATGGAGCTTTAGAAATAGGTTCGGCACCAGGGATCAAGTCGATGGTGAATTCTACCTGACGGTCGGGTGGTAATCCCGGTAGTTCATCCGGAAATACATCAGGATATTCACGAACAACGGAGTGGCTATCGATACTCTTAACACTAGCAGAAGTATCCCTAATCGATGCTAGGAATCCAGCACAACCGTTTGATATGAATTTTCGAGCCTTGAGCGCAGAGATAATCTTAAGAGATTTATGAGCTTGAGTTCCCTGATATATAATATCAGGATGATGAAAATCACCGAAAATAACACGGCGAGAATGACAATCTATAGTTACGCGGTGTCTAGATAACCAATCTATTCCTAGAATAACATCAAAGTCACACATATGTATCGGAAATAGATCTGCCTTACACACAATAGATTCAATACGGATCGGACAATCTTTATATACGGAAATGATTACGGATGAATTTTCCATGGGAGTGGAAATGGTTAAAGTATGATTTAAGAGAGTTGGTCTTATCGGAAGGTACTTAGTAAACGAATGGGATACTAAAGAATGAGTCGCTCCTGTGTCGAATAACACATAGATACTATGTTTACCAAGCTGAAGGTTTCCCGACACAGTACCTGGGACATTAGCAGCATCAGTAGCAGAAAGTGTGAAAGCTCTTCCTCCAACATTGGGTGGTGCAACGTTTGGTCGGTTATTCTTCCTAGTGTCTTTCTTGGTACACTCCTTGATCATGTGTCCAGTTTGGCCACATCTAAAGCATGCTCCTGTACTTCGGTGACATACGCCATGATGTCTCTTACCACAAGTATTACATAGAGGATATGTAATCTGATTCGGGTTTATATGCTGATTCAGTGGTTGAGCTCTAATAGGTTCTGCATTCAACTGAATCTGGTTTTGAGCAGGCCTCGGGTTTTGCAGTCTAGGTTGCCATGGACGTGCCTGATTTCCAGAGTTTTGATTTCCTTGCACTTTGCGGTCTTGATGATGTGATGTAGTGGATGATTGGCCGATTTCCTGCTTAAATTGTCCTTCCCTATTTCTCTTCTTATTATCCCCAGTTCGAGATAAGAATTCTTTCCTTTCGAACTCAAAAGTTTTGATTGCATCAGCAACTTCGGTGATATCCTTAAATTTCATGTACATGATCGACTTCCGAATTCGATCATTGACTGCCCACTTGCATTTTTCTGCCTGGACTTCTGCTGATCCTGCAACTTCTCCTACAATACTAGCCAACCTTGAAAATCGAGTAATGAAATCAGAGGCTGGTTCATCACTTCCCTGTCGAATTACTGCATACTCCCTGATATAAGCTTCTTTATCAGCGGTCGAAAAATACTTGTCGTAAAAGATATTACGAAAGTCGACCCATGAAAGATTAGCGTCAAAATCATCCCCTCCTTTGACTTGCCTATATCCTTCCCACCAAGTTTGTGCGTCATCTTCCAGTTTGTAAGTAGCCAATCTAACTTTGTATTGCTCCGGAACTCCAAGAACTCCGAAGATCTTTTCAACATGAGCTATCCAGTTCCTTGCTTCGACTGGATTATTAGCGTGACTAAAGGATTTCGGCTTTTGTTTTTGGAATTTAGCGATCCATACGTCTATACTATAGATATTATGGTTCGTGGCATTCTCCCGAATTTCTTCACCAGAGATTGGATTTGTGTTATTACGTTCTGGATGACGAGTTTGTTGAATAACGGCCTCAGCTGTTTGAGCAACAAGGTTTGGAAGCAACCCGGCAACAGCCTGGTTGATAGCATTAATTACATTTGGATCAACTGGAGTCTCATTCGAAGAAGTGTTGTTACGCGCATGGTTAGTACGAGTACTCCTACGTAGCGGACGACGAGGAGGCATCTATACGAATAGACATAGGAGTTAAACCAAATAAGAGATCAAGTTGAATCCTATCATAGATATCTACCCATTCCTCACAGGTTTTAATTACTATCTTCAAGTTTTCTACAGGAAAGAGCCTTTGCTCTGATACCATAGCTGTAACACCCCAACCCGGAAGGGCTGACGTGTCACAATAACAGTATTATAAACAAAAGTCATAATTTCCTTTATTTATTTATTGGACAAGGATACAACCACATTACTAATAAGGTTAATATACAAGCGGAGACATTATACTTAATTAACTAACATCTTCAGATTTATTCCTAGGCTTTATTCTTCTCTCTCTTTCCCGCCCAAAGTAACCTGCTGACCTGTATACACAACAATTTTACGAAATGAGCCGAATGCTCAGTACGGAATAATAGGCTCAAATAACAAATAACGCTTTATGCGAAAATGATACGATGCAAGAACATAATTTCATAATCATATCTTACGGATGTACCCATGAGCAAACTTAAAACGTGACAATACACAGGTAGCTACTCCTGCATAATTATCACATGAGATGGCGAATTGACATACCCGTTATCCACCTCCTTATACTTAAATCCTAGGATCGATCCATACGCCTCCTAATAGCCTTATGTACCACACTTGTACTTAAGAGACGCCGTGAACTAATCTCTCCGTCACGGTTGGAGCACATGATGTCGATGCCGCAACAACATGCTCGTGGGACACTCCACGAGAAGCGATACTCAGGGTAACAGAGTACAAATGGTCTTATTCACATAACTTATCAAACTTATTTTCATAACAAAATGGAACATATATTGGAACATGCAATAATGAGTACAATTAACATAATACTATCGCATGACATGAAAGCTTAAATCAAATGATTAGAATAGAATTCGAACGGACTGTCAAATGAATCGATACTCAAAGACGTGAGGAGTTTTAAAATATATAGTAATTTAGTGGTTTATAACAATTTGAACATGAAGCAATAAGGAGTGGGGTAAGGATCCGTACCTTAATAATTCCAAATTGATGCTACCTTGTGATAATATTTCAGATTTATACGGACAGAGTTTAGACTACTGATTAGTCTTTTAACCTAATTTAAATAACATGCACACAAACTAGGTTAGTAACTTAATACAGCCTTTACGATAACTCACGAGATCAAATTCTCACAACGAACGACAAAGTGCGATACTTCATCCATCGAGTTAACGATGATCCGTCAAATTAATGACGAACGACAAAGTACAATACTTTATCCATCGAATTAACGATGATCCGTCAAATTAATGACGAACGACAAAGTATAACCCTAATGTGGGCGGCACTTAAACATCCATTGGATATATTGATCGATCGGACAATGAATCGTAATAGCGATCGAGTTATTACCCTGTTCTGCAGCACCCTGCTATACTTAATTAGTGTTTCGTGTGTGTTTTGAGAGTAATCGGACGATAACTCAGCGAAATTTTGGAGTTTGATCGTCGTTTTTGTGCCCAGAATCAAGTCCCAACATCCTCTATTTATAGTCGAATTTTGACCCTTAGGCGGCCCGCGTGAGTTTTAAGTTAACTTGAGGCGGCCCGCTAGAGAACTTATTTTATGTATAGGGTTGCCACGTGTGGGACTAGGCTAGCTGAGTCGACGAAATCATTAAATTCAACTTCGTCCGCAAGTTATTAGGATAATCGTCAAGTAGGGAATACCCCCCCTGAGTTTTAGGGGCCCTAATCCTGATTCTGAAAATTCTGAAAATTTTAGGGTTGGTGCAGAATCACTTGGGTGTCTTAATTAGGGTTTCCTAGTGAGTAATTTATAAATACTAATAATTGTTTTGGTTGATATACAGAAAAATGGATTATAATATAAATATATATTATTATTATTCTTTTATTTTCTAGAATAATGATTTTTAAATTTAGGGTTATTACAAATAAAGTGTTGCGAAGGATTAAATTTGAGGCTAAACTCAAAGTTGTAATTAGTTCAAGTAACAGTAGTAACCGTAGAATGATGCTTTATGCTCGTAGTAAGTATGAAAAGGTAATTAGGAAGAGGGTAGCTTTGTTTTAATACAACTAAGTCATTAAATGTTTATAGTATGCGTATAATGATATGCTAAGCCATCATATGAATAAGAAAGTAATTAGAAGAACGTTAGTAATATGATGATGGGGTTTTCTCATGGTTACAATAATGAATTATATCGTGTATGATACGTGAGTGGAATGAAATAAATCGATTTATTTTTATTAGCAAATGTATGAATATGTTATGCTTAACTAGAAAGATAGAAACAAGCCGTAAACATAGGCTTGTA
The DNA here is from genome assembly GCA_030545235.1 of Helianthus tuberosus. NCBI lineage: Eukaryota > Viridiplantae > Streptophyta > Magnoliopsida > Asterales > Asteraceae > Helianthus > Helianthus tuberosus. The sequence goes on from CM060423.1 coordinate 212,636,005, forward strand.
CGACCAATAGTATACATTTGGAATAAATTTCAATGAACGAACCGCTAGTGATGATGTATGCTAGGAACTAGCATTATAAAGTGAAAACGACACTAATAAGAGCTCTGGATCAGATTCTGACTTATATGTGATTATGAAAGTAATTTACTTAATTTAAGAACGGAGGGACAATGCGTACAAATATGTTTATGCATGAATGAAACTTTTGCCAAGATCCCGAATGCATCTATGTTGTAGTAAGCATCGTGAATGAATAGATGAAAAAGTAAGAGTAGAATTGGTCTAGTTGGAATGAGAAAGGTTTCGGGGACAAAACCTCCTTTAAGGGGGTAGACTTGTAACACCCCAAAAACTGATTAATATGAAAATAAATAAAAGTGAATAAAACCTAACTTAGTTAATGGGTTATGATAAATGATAAGTTAAATGATGGAAAAGGCTTGAATAAAATACTTAACAAACTTTGAGGGGGTAATGTGAAAAGTTTTAATTAAATGGGGATTAATAAGGTGTAATCCCAAAAACACACTCCTGGGGCGTGTTTTGGGATCGACCGGACCAGGGAAGACAAGGTTAACCCTTGTTCTTGCAAGATTCATCAAATCAACAAGGGAATTCAAGGTCAATCAGTTGCATGTCAGCAAATTTTCGATTGACTTATCATACTCAATAGAGTGGTAAGTGCAATTTTGTGTTTTGATGAACCGTAGGAATAGGGTTTCGCCCAAATCATGAGTTTATGAGAAACTTTGTGTAATTGAAGGTTAAGATAGTAAAATAAGGTAGAATTTATGTTTGGTTTTGATGGTTTGGTATGATTATAGCAAAAACTTGTTAAGAAGTTAGTATAAGAAGGATAATTGAGTAAAATCATATATGTAAATTTTAGATGTATAATCTTGTTGTGATTCATAAAATGATAAATAAACTGATGTAGGATGAAACAATTATGCAAAATAGATTGATTGTGAATGTTGTGTGAAAATGGACTAGAAGAGATATGCTTTATATGCTTGTACCTTATGCTTTAATTACGATGCCTACCAAGTGTTCGATGAAATGCTTATGAGAAGAATATATGTGTAAAATGGAAAATGATGGAATGAAATTGGTTGAACTAAATGAATGAACGAATATGTTGATGTAGGCATGAAGGAAGAAGGTTCAAATACTAGGAAAACGGAAGACGTACAAGATCGACGTATGTTGTTTATGCTTACAAAATTTCATTCATAAATTGTTGTTTGTGCTAAAACCATAATTATGATAGTTTGTGATAGTTTAGTATATAGTTTGATCCATTATGAACGAGTTACATGAACCGAATGAAAGTTATATTACGAATGTTATTATCCGTTACTAACGGAATAGTTATGAATGAATGATATCTACTCAATCCGTCACTCACGGGTTTGAGTCTATGTATATGAATGAAAGGAATGTATTCGTTCGTTATAAACGAACCGAATGAAGGTTTATGTACGAATGATAATACCCGTTACACGGGATAAGAATGGCATGTTATATCTCAATTTTGAGATAGTATGTTTTGACCCGTTTCATCGGGTAAGAAAATGCACGTATGAGATGAATGTATGAAATGGATTAATTTTTGATTTATTAGTCTAGAAGTAACATAACTAACGAGTTTAAAATTTTGATGCTTGATGTAAGTAAATCCGCAACTTAGATGTGATGGCGAACTTGGAATGAACACACGCGTGAAACTTGTCTACATGCGCTTTCGCTATTTTTGTAATGATGTTTATGGTCAAAAAAAAATTACTTTTGTTGTAACTAGCTTTTGTTTAATAACTAGCCTTTTGAAGTTTAACCTGTTAAATCTTTTAAAAAATAAAACTTAGTTGTTGGTAGATGTTTAAATGTAATGTCATGGCGTTGTATGTCTTTTGAAAGTGTCTTTCAATTGCTTGAAATAAAGATTGCTAAAACAGGGTTTTGCTCTTGTTACGGACGGGTCATGTCCGAATTTTATTAAAATTTGCATAATGTTATCTTGAAGTTGAATATGGAAGAAATGGGCGTTTCAGGTAGAGGGAGAGATACCTTCATATTAGCTTCAATATATGCTGATACAGAATGAAAGATGGGTTTTCAGTTTGTTCAATATGTGGACGAATATGATCTGTTTGAAATATGGATGACCGATTGTTACGTTTTTTTTTTTTTTTTTTTTTTTTTTTTTTTGTCTCCTGTAAATTGGTTTCCTGGATTTTGTATATCTGTTTTAGTTCTACCTTCTTGTAATCATTGTGCAGCTTATCCGGTTGTCATATTAAGTTGATGGTTGACGATTGATCACTCTGTCTAACTCCTGTGATATTGGTCTGTTATTGGATTTTTATGACGGTCCACAAATGTTAGGGGTGAGGTAAACGATTGATTAATAAAACCATAACTGAAACAACATGAGAATGTAAAACCAGTGGTTTGCGTCTGCGTTTTCTAAAGCACACTGATAATGGAAGTCTAGGGTTATGATCATTAGAAGTAGGGGGGCAATTCTGACCCGAATACGTAAAATTGGGTCACTTTGGGTCTTTTATTAATAATTACTATGGGTCAATTTGGGCTTCCTTGTAAAAATTAATGGGCCTAGTTGGGTCAATTTTAAAAGAGGGAAGTATGTTTACGGGTCAAAAAGACAAGGTGCCATTTTTGTAATTATCTATAACTAGCAAAGTTACTCTACAAATGTATCTAAAAAATCTAAAAAAAACCTAACCCCCCCCCCCCCCACCCCCAAAAACCTAAAAAAAAACTAACCCCCTCCCCCCCCCCCCCCCCCAAAAAAAAAAAACAAAAAAAAAAAACAAAACCTAAATCCCCCACCCCCAAAAACCTAACCCCCCCCCCCCACCCAAGCTAAAATGCTAAAAACTAAACCCCAAAAAACCTAAAAAAAATAAAAAAAAAACACACACAAAAATTTTTTTTTAAATATTTTTTATTAAAAAAATCGCTACTTTTAGTAGCAAATTTTTTTTTGTAACAAAATGTAGCGATTTTTTATAAAAAATAAAAAAATTTGTGTTTTTTAGGTTTTTTTGGTTGAGTTCACATTTGTATAGCAACTTTGATAGTTGGTGGTAATTACAAAAATGCCACCTTGTCTTTTTTACTTTTCCTTCAATTTGTATGTTTAGTATGTTAAGTTTATTTGTATTTGATCTTTTGCCTACAGTTATATGCATTTTTAAGTGCATTGAGGTGATATTACAGACTTACAGTATTACATCATCAAATCTTTTTATGTTCTTCCATTTTTAATTTTCCTATGTGAATCAATATAAATTTCTTGTTTATGTTGTGTATTCATGGCGTCAATTAACCATCATTTTCTTGTGAGTAAATTACAAGTTATGTCCTTTATGTTTACATTAAATTATAGGTGTTGTCATTTTGGCCAAAAGTTTACAGGTGGTGTCTTTAACCTTTCAAAATCTTGCACATTTTGTCCTTTAGGACAAACCTGGTTAGAAATCTCAGTTAAAAACTGTCATGTGCAATGCACATAAAGGTAAAATGGTAATTTCACTCTCAACCCTTTCTATTCCCCCATTTATAACCCTCACCCCACTTTCTTCTAACATTGATGATCTGTAAATTCTAAGTTTACTCAATAATTCCCATCTTCATAGCCATGTTAATTGGGACAACAATAAGAGCAGTAACAACATTATCATCAATCATCATCCAATTCCTCACCCTTTCTATTCTCCCCTTTCTATCATCAAGCAGCAACAACAATAAGAGCAGCAACACAAACGGTTAACCTAATCCATATAACCAACTACTAGATTGAAATTATTGTAAATTAACATGCTAAGAACATGTTAATTCAACAGAAAAGTGTTTAACAAAGTAAAAAGAAAATGAAATTGAAGAATTACATTGAAGAGTAGACTTTTGTTTTGGAAGAATAGAGCTAATCCTCCTCTGTAATGAACGTTCCAGATGAGAACGAAGATCGCCACTAATAGTCCTAAGCTCCGGACGCATAAGAGTATAGGGAATTTGACCGCCGAAACCATCATCTTCCGGCGAGATTGCGGAGGTTTTGTATGTTTAGGGTTACGGCGGATATACGGTGGGTTATTGGAGTTTAATTGATCGGAGATCGGAAGGGTGGATGGCTTTTAATGAAATGATTTATTTCTAATTTTTTTTTCTTTACTTTCACAATGATGATTGATGATAATGTTGCTGTTGCTGGCTCTTATTGTCGTCCCAATTACAGATCATCAATGTTAAAGAAAGAGGGGTAATGGTTATAAATGGGGAATAGAAAGGGTTTGAGAGGGAAATTACTATTTTACCTTCATGTGCATTGCACATGAGGGTTTTTAACTGAGATTTCTAATCAGGTTTGGCCTAAAGGACAAAACATGCAAGATTTTAAAAGGTTAAGGACACCGCCTGTAAACTTTTGGCCAAAAGGACAGCGCCTGTAATTTATAAAGGACAAAACTTGTAATTTACTCTTTTCTTGTATAGTGTCTTGTGTAAGCAAATATAACCATCTTTTACTGACATACATGGTTGTTATAGTGATTTATTTTAGAATTTGGATTGGATCCCCATAAAACACGTATATCCGATATTGATCAAGGCTTTTATTGATGGATATCCGAAATTAGACGACTTGTAGAAGCTGAGGGCATTCCTCACACATACACATAGGCGCAACTTTCAAGGGGCCGGGAGGGGCGCCCGACCCCCGAACTTTTCACTCAGTAGTGTTATGTATGTACGTTTCGTATAGAAATTTTTAGGTATATACGTTTTCGACCCCCCGGTTTTACAAAAAAAAAATACTTATATAGAATTTTTAGGTTCGGTGACTTCCGACCCCCGGTGGAAATTTTCAAGCTTCACCACTGCACAAACATCCCAATAAAATGCGTATAACTGATTCGACCCAAAACATCAAGATTCTACCCAACAGAACCTGCAGATTGCCCCCTTGCTGTATAATCTCACTATTTATTTAAAAAAAAAAAGCTTTTTTTTAACTTGAAAGTAATAGCTTTCATTCATAGTGATGAGTCCCTCAGTCCCTTTGCATTATAGTAATCTGCATATACTTTCACTGTTGTGCCTCTGTATTTGGCGGGATTATCCTTTGAAAGCAACTCGGTGATCGGTTCGTACACTTTTGACCCGTACTCAATCCGAACCAACCCGGACCCGTTTCAACCCGACAAAGTTGCCCCTTGATGTACAATCTCTTTAAAAAAACATTTTTTCAACCAACCCGACCTGAACCCGTTTTGATCCGAACACTTTGTGACCCATGACCTGACCCGACCCAACCCGACCCATTTGCCAGGTATTTAGAACCACCCCTATGCCTTGACAACCACCCCTTCAATTCAAATAAAGTTATAACTCAAATCTTTGAGTTTGATTTGAATTTTAAACAAGGAACAGCTGATCTTCCATTCCAAACACACCGCAGGCCATCACAAGAGAGTAGTAACATTTTGGTTAGATAAAAGGATGAAATAGTTACAACTAACATCAACGATGCACCGATCACTAATAGAGCACTATAGGTATACATACAATAGACAATCTGTGATCTGACCCATTACAAACAAAACACAACCCATTACCAACAAAATGCAATCTAAGTCAACTGGTTCTTTTATTCACAAATCACTAATAGATATTGAAAAAAAAAGATCAGAAAAAGGAAGCCAACATTATAATCTTCCAATCAAATTTAACGTTTTGCTCCCTGCTGTGAAGGTTGGCAAATCTGTAATAGAAACTGTAAAATGCTTCCAGTCACAGTCGAGTCTGCAGCATCAACTCTGCCATGGATATAATCATGGTCAGTTTCATCATATATCAACTTGTCAAATTAAAAGTTACATGCTCTCTTTCCATCCAAAATGGACTCTAATAAAAATGGTACATTTTCCCTTTTTTTATGCCACTTTCAAGTTTGACTTTATCAAACCATAGACCAATATGGTACTATATTAACAAAACTCTATTCGAAATAGTATTCCATTCAAATGAAACCAAAGAGAAGCCATATGAATTTGATTAGCAGTAAAAATTATCAAAATCAGAACTGTACAAATAATAACTTTTTAATATGGTTTTGATAATTATATATAAACAAATGCTTACAGAATCGACATATTTCATGAAAATTTAATCCATTAAACCCCATTAATTTTAAATATGTTATAACGGGTTTAAAGTTAAGACAGAATATTACTCCTTAAACAAGGGTAATATCAGTTGGCCTTATCAATACGAGTGCAAACATTAATTAATTTAGTAGACAATTTTCAAAAGAAAACAACAAACCATATATTTGAGATTATATTTAAAATTATTTGTTAAAAAACAATTTTATCAATAAGTTATAAAATTTAAAAATTATTAAAGGTAGAGGGATATGGGAGATGAGGGGCCAGTAACTCCCGTTTTTACTGCATCTTTCTTTCAGACCTCCTCTTGGGCCATAACCCCAGATCTCTTGTATGTAGATACCTTCATATTAGTTGGGCTTATCATACGAGTACCAACATTAATTCGTACTAAGTTGAACAATTGCTTGTTAAAAAAATATTATAAATCAGTAATTTAATTTAAAAGCATTAAAGGACAAAGGTAGAGGGAGAGATACCTTCATATTAACTTCATAATATTCTGATACAGGGGATATGGGAGATGAGGGGCCAGTAACTCCCCTTTTTACTGCATCTTTCTTTCAGACCTGGGCAATCACCCCAGATCTCTAATCTCAAGAGTGAAGGCGATAACAGCTCTGGTAGATCCATCATGGTAGGGCAATTGTCAAAAGAGAGATAGTGGAGGGAGGTGAGGTGTTGGGGATGTGAAGACACTTTCTTCAGATTAGGGCAATACCAAAAAGTGAGAGATTGGAGGTGTTGGAGTCCCACTGAAAAAGATTCCAATTTCTTAAATCCATATATGGTAAGAGAAGTAAGAGATGAAGGAAGAAGATGAGAAATTTGACTACAACTACAGGCTCCATCATCACCACCACCGTATAACCAAAGTTTCACAAGTGAGGTTGGAAAATTTTGTGGGCCCCATTCAGAGAAGGGCTTCTTCAACTTCCCAATTGCTAAGATTTGGAGAGTGGGAGGCCAAACCCAACCAGGTAAAGAAGCATCCATTCTTGGACAATTGACTATAGTCAGTTGCTTTAACGATTCTAAAGTGTCTGGAAATGACTCAAGACTTTCACAATTTTCTATTTTCAATGTGGTGAGGTGAACAAAGTCATTCAGCTCAATTATTGATTTTAGATTTGGCCAACCATTTATAGATACATATTCAAGCATGGGCATGCTGCTGCTTCTGTTGTTGTTCATTTCCAATAGGTTGGAGCAAACCACGATTGTAAGTGACCTGAGCTTCTCCTGTCCTCCTTTTGGAAAGGACACAACTGTCATTGAACTACAACAAGTGACACTCAACTCCTCAATGCCATCTGGACAGCTGCAACGCTCCATATTCTTACAATCATACACTTTTAATATCCTAAGAGATGTTAGGATGTTGCTCCAACAATTATCCTCCTCCTCTTTCTCTCCTATACTCACCAAATTATCACAACCATACACTTCCAATTTCCTCAGCTTCACAAGAATCTTACTTGCATCTGCATCTGATTTCACCAGGTATCTTATTTCATTACACTTCTCTATCCATAAATCTTCAACTGCCCCAAGAGACTCTATAACACCTCCCCACACCACATCATTAAGCCCTGAAATCTCCCTTATTTCCAACTTGGTGACTGCTGAAGCTACTTCAACCAGACTTCTCAACACACCACTGTCACAGTTTTTTAATTCTACAACATTCAATGAAGGCAGTGCTTCAAGTGTGACTTCAACCAAATTAGGACAATCTTTTATTTCAAGCTTTTGCAAGCGTGGAAACACAGCCCCTGACCATTTCTTCCACCCACACATATCACGAAAACTCAGAATTTCAAGTGAAGGAAATGCTTGACCAGTCCCAAATAACTCAAAACCCACAGCTTCCACTCCATCTAAGCCTTCAATTAACAACTCCTTCAGTGACGGTAGTTGTCCCAGTGGCGGTATTGATGTACATCTCTTACAGCCCTTTATTGACAGCTGCTTCAAATGAAGAAACGAGGGATCCCCAACCCACTTTGGAAACTCCAGTCCCCCATATGACCAAATTTTGAGTTGTATTAAATCATCTTGGCAAGGCTTTAGCTCATTTAGGACCTCTTTTTCAAGCATTTCATTTCGTGAATCATGTAGCTCATCACCCCATACAAGCTCTAACTCCCTAAGCCTCTTTTCTGAAAAGTTCACCTCATGTGCATGAATTGCATTTTGCACTTTTTCCAAACCTACAACAGAAAGTTTCCCATACTTACTCTTAAAGTCTTTAAGTATGGCTATTTTAGTTCCACTTTCAGTTTCGATATTGATTTTCGAGAGAGTAACTTGTAGGCTTTGCAACTTGCTAATCCCTAACAACATCTGAAACGAAAGCGACGTGCCTGTAACGTCAAGATGTTGCAGGTTTTTAAGCTTTAGGAAGTTGTTGGGCAACTTAGTTAATCTATGACAACCAAACAAGATCAATGTTCGTAAATTAAAGAGATTGCAAACTTTCTCCGGTAAATGTGTGATACAAGTTCGAGATAGATTAAGATATCTCAAGTGCCTCAATGTACCAATGGACTCCGGTACCTCACTCATTTCAAAGTTGCTCAAACTTAGAACCCTTAGAAATGGTAACTCAGGAAGCAAGTCAGTGATAATCTTATTGGATAAGTAGAACCAACTTTCTACCTCCCCAACAGACGTTGCCAAGAATGTCCTCAATTTTATGGCTTCGGCGAATCCTTTAAATTTCTCGTAAGTTACATATTTTTCACGAACAAATGACATATGGCGGTACTTCAACCTCTCCACACCAATATCCTTCTTTGCCTCACCGTCTAACCTTACAAAAAACTCACCAGCAACAGATGTTGCCAAGTCATTCATGAGGTCATGCATCACAAATAATGATTCATTATTAGGTGCAGGTTGAAAAAATGACCTTGACAACAACTCGCCAAAGTAATTGCGACCCAAGCATTGTTCTTCTGTTGAACCAATTGGAGTTGCCTGCTGCAAGAACCCTTCTGCCATCCAAAGTAAAACCAGATCTTCCTTATCAAACAGGAAGTCCTTGGGAAACAATGAGCAGTATGCAAACAACCGCTTCAAAGGTGCAGAAAGATCGTGGTAGCTTAATCTAAGGGCTAGGAGAATTCCATCTTCATCATTTAATCTCCATATCTCACTGTTTAACACTTCCTTCCAATGCTCTACTTCGTCTTTTTTTGTTCTCAACAATCTACCAAGTGCTATTAAAGCTAAAGGTAATCCTCCACATTTTTTCACAATACCTTCAGCATACGGTTTGAGCGACAAATGTGAATCAAAGTTATCAACACCTAATGCATTTCGAGCAACTAAAGACAAGGCGTCATCATCTGAGAGGCTCTCCAGCTGCTTATTTAGAGGATTGCAACCCAGTTTTTTGAGCAATTTATCCTTCCGTGTTGTTATGATGATCTTACTTCCAGAAGCACATGTATACAACGGTCTAACGAGGGTTTCCCAATCCTCATAACTTTCGCTCCATATGTCATCAAGTACCAACAGAAACCTTTTATCCTTTACGTGATCTTTAAGAGCTTCTTGAAGCCGATTAAAATCTGAAACTTCCTTGTTTGCCATAGATTGAAAGATCTCTTTGCTTATACGAACGGTATCAAACTCATCAGAGACACAAACCCATGCTTTTAGATCAAAGTGATCCTTGACCAGCTGTTCGTCATAGACAAGTCTAGCGAGAGTAGTTTTCCCAACCCCACCCATACCAATTATGGGAACAATGCCATAGTTTTGATCACATGGTTCATCAGCCGGTAACAATAGCTGTTGAACCAGTGCATCTTTCTGAGCTTGGCGCCCAATAATACTAGGTGGGTTGACAACAGAGGTTTGTAATCTTCTATTATTATTAATAATTCTTGGCCTAGTTTCCTCTTCCACTTTCAAACCAAGGTCAGCTTTTTCCTCTAACAGATCTTGTAGTTTAGTGGAAATATCATCCAACTGGGCAAGCATTGTAGTATTCCGTGAGAAGTTTGTGCAATAGGATGGGATCAGGTTTATTACCGTGCTGGTGATGCCTTCTTCTGACTCGTGGGTGGACTCACTTTGCATGGCTTCGGTAAGCCAACCATCGAGTACGTCATCGATGTCATAAGCCAGATGCTGGAGCTCATTCAGCCATTCTTTCACAAAAGTATCAGTAATCTCCTTTCTAGAAGCATCAGCAAGCACAAGCTGGATCTGCCTTAAGGATCTCTGCCATTTCTTGATATCAGCATCAATTCCGTTGTAGCGAGCAATGCTTTTCAAAGCTGCAGAGCCCAGCTTCTCAAAGAGCACTTCCAGGAAGGGAGAAAGCACGACTTCAGCCATTAGTTATGAACTTTTGAGAGATTGTAGATGAAAAAGGTGATGTTGTGAAGAGTTGTGGATAGTTGTTGTTTCAGTCGTTTAATTGTTTATGATGTTAATGTCTGGAGTATTATTGTCTTGGTCAACCATGGAAATCAGGATCGGCCAATAAGAACAATGGAAATCAGTATCAGCCAATAAGAAAAAAGAAGCAGTAGATAACCTTATCCGAAAACCACACTACTTTTCTTTGTTTTTGTTGTCTCCTAAAAAATGGCTTTACTTTTGAAAAATAAATCCAACCAACTTCAACCCAACATTTTAATAAAAAACTAATTTCTCTCTCTTCCATCTACACAACCCAACCTACTTCAACCTTTTACTCACATTCACAACCCAACCTTTAAAACATTTTTTATTAAATATATATTTTTTATACTTATTATTTATCCATAAATGTGTTAAAAAATAATTACAATTAATATTTTCATTTGAAACCAACTAGTAGTGCTATTGGTGGGATTTACTGAGTATGATGATGATGATGATGATGATTTGAAACCAACTAGTAGGATTTCCCCGCGCTATGCGGCGGAAATTTAGTTGGTATTGGTATCGGTCCGTTATGTTACCGACATTTGTTTGAGCGACAGATAAAATCCAAAAAAATAAAGTCTTTAATTACTCGAAAAAATATCGACACGTCTTTTACATCGACTAAAAAACACAAAAACAAATACCGGTACCAACTCCGAAATTTCAATATCGGTGTGAAACTTGTTCTATAGGAATAAGTTTGTTTCGTCACGATACCGATAAGGCATCGACACTCGCTACCACTTACAATACGAAAAAGTATTTTATTGGTTTTGAGCAAAATTTTAATCTAGACATAGACAAAAATAAGCATATCGCAATGACATACTCAAAATTTTATATAACGTCTTACCTTAAAAGTTATAAGCAAAAAGAAAATGTTAAATGGTAGTTAAAATAAGATATTATAACACTAATATAATATAATAATTTAAAAATAAAAAATGTAAAAGTTAGTGGTAGAAACTTAAAACTTCATAAGTATACTATTGCTCATTATGTTTGAAATTAATACATATATTTGAATTTGTTTTAATAGCAAAATAAATAACAACAATATTAGAAATCTTTTAATAAAAAATCGCATACATTCATCAAACATAGTTAATAAAGTTATCAAAAAAATCTAACGAACCAGTAAGATCAGTACATGTGGAAAATAAAGATATATGCATTTTTTATAAAAAAGATTAATTAAAAAAATATATTTTTTTGAAGGAACTCGGTTTTTGATAAAATTTATATCGATATCTTCACAAAAAAAAAAAAGTTAAACAACACTATGTTTTCAGATTTTTTAAATAATTAAATATTTAAAAGTTATTAAAGAAAATCATGTTTTAGGTAGAATTAATTGTTATAAAACAAAAATGAAAAACATAATTATAAAAGAACCATTCACAAGCCAATATGTGGCATTTTTAAAATAATAAAAAAATCATCAACCAAAGTTGACACACCAACTTGGTCGTGAGTTTTAATTGATTTTTTAATTATTTCTTTTACTTTTTGGCCAACCAACCAAGGTTTTGGTCACCAATGGTTGTAGCCTAATAGGCTTGTAAATGAACTGAACGAACAAGAACGAGGCATGTTCATGTTTGTTTATTTACCTTTAACCGAACAAATGATCGGACACGAACATTTAAATGAACGGATTTTCTTGTTCGTGTTCGTTCGTTAAGAAAATGAACATGTTCATGTTCGTTCGCTAAAAACATAAACGAACGGTTCACGAATATAAACACACATAATTGAACATAAAAAAACATAACAAACATAATTGAACAAGGCTTTGAATTGTATAGCAATAGTAGAGGAGAAGAAAAACCTAAATATAGGTAAACCTTAATTCACGTTTCGGATGATAGAAAATATTGCTTTTAAATTGGAAAATATGAATCACATATATTAATACCATGTAAAAGAAAGTTTTGAAATCGGAAAGTCAAAGCTAGTTATGGGATGATAATGAAAATTAAATAGATTTTTAAATTTAATTAGTAATGACTAAATTTAAAAGATGAGCATAAACAAACGGATATAAACGAACATGAACGAACGAATTTAAGTGAACGGACATAAACGAACGTAAATGAACGAAATGTAAAAGAAAGTTTTGAAATCAGAAAGTCAAAGCTAGTTATGGGATGATAATGAAAATTAAATAGATTTTTAAATTTAATTAGTAATGACTAAATTTAAAAGATGAACATAAACAAACGGATATAAACGAACATGAACGAACGAATTTAAGTGAACGGACATAAACGAACGTAAATGAACGAACATAAATGAACGAACATAAACGATCATTCATGAACGTAAATGAACAAACGGGACATTGATCATGTTCGTTCATTTATTTAAATGAACAAAAAAAAATTGTTCATGTTCGTTTATTTATTAAATAAACGAGCATTAACGAATTTCCCGCCAAACGATTCATGAACGATTCACTGAACGTTCAATTCGTTTACAAGCCTAAATGGATAGTCACCTACCACTTTCATATCTTTAGTTTTGTGTGGAAAGGAAATAATATAGCTTTTGTTATATATCTATTCTATAAATTAGTACCATCTTAATGGTTTATGGAGTTGTATTCTAAGAGTTTAAAAAAAAAAATACTTTTTAATACTAACAGAAAGGTTTTTATTTTTTACTTTTAATCTAAAGCTTTTCATCTTTTACAATTTAATCCCAATACTTTTTATTTTCAACTTTGATCCCCCATACTTTTCATTTTTTGCAATTTTTTTTCGTTTTACATTTCGTTCTAAATTTTGTGAGTGAACATGCCGCAACGTGCGTGTGAGGCTCAACGTTTTTTTCGTCTGTTTTTTTTTTCCTTTTTACAAGTCAGCCGCAACACGTCTATTTTTCTATGTTTGACATGTTCGTCGCAACGCGCGTGGCCCTAGATCGACTTAGTTATTCTTTTGCATTTTTACGTTTCAGTCTAATTTCTTCACATTGACATGCAACAACGGGCATTCGTGGTTCAACGATTTTACATCTGCTTTTCGTTCCGTGTTAATTTTTTTCTTTTTTATTTATTTTGTTTTTACAAGTTTTTCCGGTATTGCTGGTCGCTGACAATAGTGTAGGATTGGTGCTACTTGGAATAGTTTACGCCCCTACCATGTCAAATTTTAATAGGTATTGTCTCACTTGGTTTTGTATTATGGAATAATAAAAACATAATAATAATCAAGACACACAATCGTTTTTAAAACATGATCCATTCTTTTGAATGATCAAGAACCATGTCAAATTTCTTTTTTTACACAAGCATGATATATCGTTAACATCAAATAACTATTTATACTAGGGGTTAAAATGGTGAATAGGGGGTGAAAAAAAGGGTAAAACCCGAAACGATCATATTACGATCTTTTAACGTTCAAAACGTTATAACAGTAAAACGGTTTTTCACGCATCGATTCTAAACGACTTTTAAAACCGGTTCGGGTTGGTTTTTGTTGTGAAGATGTGGGGAACCAATGCTAAACAAGTGGTTTGTTTTCGGAACTGGACCAGTTCCTATAGTTTTGGTTCGGAACCGGTTTCTGTTGGAGTCGGTTTTGATTTTGTTGAATCAGTTTGGTTAGCTAGTTTTATGTTCATCTCTACTTTGATTGGTCTGGTAACTTAACAAGAGTTGGACCATAGATGTATGTTTAATGGAAGAAACCCATCTCCATCACATGTTATGATCTTAATAGATGATTCAAATAAAACTTTTGACTTTAATTTAATAACATCGATGATAATAACTATAGATTCAACAAAATATACCTAGTGGTATACATGTACGGTGGACGGGTTTTTTTTTTTTTTTTTTGTGTGTTGTAAAGACGAGTTTTTATTTACATTTACATGTATAATATGAACTCATCATCAAATAAGTTCACAGACATGTAAAATATGCATAAAACGAAAAAGTTAGGTTGGAGACAATCTAAATAACTAAGATTCCAAGCCCGATATTGATCTGTCATCAGCCGATGTGGGAATTGTGCCCTCGTCGGTGTTCACCTCTCCTGTATAAATGACAAGATCCATCTCTCCTTAATTCTCAACAAATGGTTGAGTTATTAAAAAAACATTACAAGTAGAAAAAAAAGTTACCAGTAAGAGAATATCTGCACAATGTTTAACAAAAATATAATTGTTAGTAACAAAAAAATATATAATAACCTATTGGAATAATATTCTTTTCATTGGGAATGATATTCTTTTTATTGGAAATAATAAATCAATTAATAAATGTCAACAAATGATCAAAGAAATTCAACACAAATGCTTTATAATTGTCTGTACTGGTCTAAAGATTTCATCTTTTGCTGTTAGCATGTCATCCAGCTTAGTATATAAAGAATAAGGTTATCTACATTTGATTAAAATTTAATAAAAATGACGCTTTTTGGTTCCAGTGTGGTTGAAAATGTTACCTGAACATTTGAGAAAACAGTTGGTTGGATATAATATTCATTTGAGCCAAATCTTTGGCCTCCAGTTTCAAGAGTAGCACCACTATCAACCCTTGATCTAATATCTTATCAAATTGCTCCGAATCAACCTAGCAATAATCACAAAAATAAATCAAATTTGTGTTTTTTTTTTTTTTGAGAAATTACTATAAATCAAATTTGTTTTTTTTTTTTTGAGAAATTACTAATAGGTAATACCTGGGAATCTTGTTCAACATCCTATTTAACTGACCCAACTTTTTATGCACCAATTGACGTTTCTTCATATGCAGTAAACAAATTAACCAATTAGAACTTTACTTTCTATTTGATTATTTGGTTTATGTGTCGGACGCAATAGTATGGTCGATGTTACGCCTAGTGGCATCACCATATCCAATGTTTGAAGAGTACAAAGGATTATTCAAATGTCCATTGGCAAACACAATATCTGTTCGATGCGCCGTTCCAGCTCCAGCTTCTCGTGGTTAGACACACAAACATCGTCCTTCTCATCTGTACCACGCTCTTTTGCAGTAGATAACTTGCCATCATCTACATCCACAATCACAAATATTTATCTGAAACATGATCCACTAATAAGATTGCCATATAGAAACCAATACATTTATTTACAAAAAATACCATTATCAAAATGACATTCTTGTTTATACCAAACCATGTAAATGACATTCTGCTGCAGCTCTCAGTATCTGCCTCACAATGATTGCAACATCTTTCTCTGTGTAATGACTTCCTTTCCTAAAGAAAAAGCATTTAATTTGTTGGTCTTGTTTATATGGTACAAACAAAAACAAATATATGATAACGTGTCCCATAGTATCAAATAATGGCGATAATAGTATATTCGAATGGAGCCTAAATATCCAGATTCAATATCACATATCATTGCATAAACATTCGTTTGACTTATGAAGTCAAACAGAGTGGTGTTCAGTTTAAAAAGTATACATTTGCCAAAATCTTTTCACAGAACTTTCAATACCATGTGCTTAATGTTAACAAATTACTACTAAAACAAGAGCTCTAGTTTTAATACTCATGATAAATATGTATTCTTTCTAAATTTGGGAGATTAAAGTCCTGACCTCAAAAGTCAACATATAGTATAAGAAATATTAGATTGTATACAAATATAAATATATACATATCTTTGTGATTATTTCATCGATTGGATTCTCAGTGTTGTCAGTGATCGTACTACTCACCATAGTTAAAGAATTTGAAGGAAGATAAGACATAAGAACGTGCTCAGATATTTTTAATACATATTTACAGTACCAAAAACCCTAAATTCTCAACATCATAATAAACCTTGTGTGTAACTTCAATTGTGATCAATCGAAGAAAAACTTAGTTGCAGTTAGGATCAATACCTTACGAATTACAAAATCCCTAAATTTGACAATACCAAAAACCCTAAATTCGCGTTTCTTTCAATTGGCCACCCAAATCAATAAAATGTCTTAAAATACATTACATTGGGTCATCTTAGAGGTGTATAACCTGAATTGATTGTTAATTTGATCATACAACACGCGAATTACAAAAATCCCCAAATTTAACGTTACTAAAACCCTAACTTCATGTTTCTTTCAATTGACCAACCAAATCAATTCCAATGGCCATGATATCACAGTAGGGTGATAATAACATACCTTAGAGGTGATCAGAAGCTAAAGCCCCAAAATCCAATCTCCACAACTCCTTCAATTCGTCACATACGTACTTTACCCTGAACCGTAAAAGGTGCATTAAAACTAACCCCAACCCCTTTCAACCGACCAAGAACCGAATCAAATCACTATTACCAATCTGGAATTGAAGTTTTGCAGCCTTGACTTCCCTTGAGGTGCTCAAAATCATGAAAAAAGGGGGAGTGAGTTTTAACAAGACAACTAAGGCCTTTCAACTTTGAAGAACAAAATATTATCAAGGGGTAGGTTAACATACAAAAGGGCTTATCATACTTCACGTACGCTACGCTTTCAACCGTCCGATCAGGGAAATAATCACGCTTTGGACATGTAATCACGCTTTGGACATCTAATCACGCATGGGGGTTAGTTTTTTTGGGAAAATCACGCATGGAACCAAAAATAACGCACGTTATTTTGATCAAAAATGTAATTATGCACGTTATATCCTTTGTCGCGTACGATAATGTAGGATAAGCCTTTTTGTACATTATACTTTCTCATATTATCAAAATAGGTAAAATAGGTGATTTGAAAAATATTTACCAATATGGGTGTTTTTCTTTATTTACGAATTATATTATAAATCTTCTTTTTTTAGTTCAATCAACCTATTATCACTTTTATACTTTTTTTCTTCAGTCAACTATATATATAATTTATTAAAAAAATTCTTATTTTATGATCGAACCATGTTAAAACAAATTGAAATTGTTGAGAAAGAACTCTCACCTACTTTTTTATTTATTTTTCAGAGGTAATATTTGCTTTGTGTAAATAATTAACAATTCAATACTCTTGTTAATTTTAATTTTATGGAGTTAATAATGAAGAGAGAAAACTTTGTATTTGAATTATCTAACTTACGTAAATATAAAAGAAATAAAAGAAAAACCTTAAAAAAGAAAAAAGAAAAGAGATATAATAAGTTAGTTAAAAGTAAAATAAAAAGCATTTTGAGTTGTTTGAAAAAAAAACTTGATATTGAATAAAAAACAAAATCAAAAAATACAATATATTTGTTTAAATTAATAAAACAAATAAAAATACTTATTTTGGTAAATATTTTTTCTAAATCACCTAGTTTGGTAAATATTTTTTTTCCAACACTATCATTTTGGAAAAAAAAAACTTAAAAAAACACCTATTTTAGTAAATATTTTTCAAATCACCCATTTTGGTAAATATTTTTTCCACCAACACCCTTTAGGGAAAAAAATTCTCAACTTTAATCAACTTACAAACTATACATGGTGAGTCTTCACATCCCGGGAATTTACGATGTCACAAAACCATTCTAACCATCACGTTTTTTTAATGGAAACTTTCATTAGAACAAAAAGCAGCCAGCCCAAAACCGGGCAACCCAGACAACAAAACAAGAGATTACATAATTACAAATTTACACCAATCAAACCAAGAAATATTCTTATGTTTCGAGCGACTAGAGTACCACAAAAAACCCAACACCTTCACCTGACTGATGATGTTATCAATTTTAATCCGCTTGTTTGAGAATAAAAGATCGTTTCTGGCCTTCCATATACTCCAACACCCAATCGTAACCAATCCTTGAACGATATCCTTCTTCCGTTGCGACAGCCCCGTCATCACATGAATGTTCAGAAGGTCTTTAAAGGAGAAAGCGAAAATGTTGGGGATATTACACCATGAGCTCAAGTGTTGCCATACCATAGTCGCCAACCAACAAGAGGAGAACAAATGATCGACAGTTTCGTCTCCGGAGTTCCACAGAGGGCAGGAGACATCAACATATACGTTTCTATTTCTAAGCGCCACCCTGGTTGGAACTTTTCCCATTTTAGCCCGCCACACGAAGATGTTACACTTCAACAGGACCCACTTACACCACTCTAACACAGATCTATTACTGACGTCCACCCCGAAACACAATAACTTCCTAACGTTTTTAACCGAGAACTCATCCGTTGTCCTTTCTATCTAGTGCCAACGGTCCGGAGAATCCGAAAGAACAACCCCGTGGACCAAAGCAGTGAGCTGCTTCAACTCGTTGATCTCTTCCAGACTATGAAACTGTCTCTTCCATTGCCAATTGAAATGTCTGCTCGAACCGACGCCACCCACACGATCTTTTATTTTGCACTTTTTGGCAGCCTCCAAAGAAAAAAGGGCCGGAAATTTAACCCTGACGGTTCGTTTACTATCCAAGGATCCAACCAAAAATTCACATCTGAACCATCCCCCATGATGCCTTTGAAACAATGCCGGATGTAACACCTCGAAAATTCACGTCCTATAATGTGCTGACACGTGTCATAAGTTTGAACGTGTGAAAAGAATGTTCTGAAAGGACTAAAGTTGACAAACATGGAAAATATGTAAATATACGAGTTCAAAATGTCAACAGTGAATAAATATACTTTATAATAACCCTACATGATGCTCGTACCTTCAAACGAATAAATCATGGATCATACGAAGCTAAAAGTGAGAAATTACAAACTACAGGGGCTAAATGTGTCAACATGTTTAAATTATACCTATGAGTGACCTTTTTAGCGAACCCAAAGCTTTGTAAAGATTTATTATGCTCACTAGAATGCGCGATATAAATTTCATAAGGTTTCGTTATCGTATGAGAAAGTTATGATCATATTCGTGTGCGAGGGGTTAAAAGCGTCAACGTTGAAATTTATGACTTTTCAGGTAACCATAAAGTTACCCGAGGACTTAACAAAGTTTGGTTATGTCTTAAGGCCCTTAAAAGTCAAGTTAGAGGGCTCAAAGTGCAAGAAAATCCTGTTAAGATCAAGTGTAGAAGGATCAGGGACTAAAAGCGTCAAAAAGTGCATAAGTTTGCATTTTCGCGCATAACATACGTTCTGAATGCATCCGGACATCCAAAAATTTATGTAAGCACTAAAACATTTTATTTTAGTGTTTGGCATAAGAAAAATCCATTCGTCACGCCATTTGGATCGTTTTTCGCGCTTGTGCGCATTCCGTCGTAATTAACCGAACATCGCGATCGTACGGCCAAACGAACCGACATCCAAGATATTTTTGAGCACATTTTAAGTTCCCTATACTTTAACTTCATTTTAGAGCTTTGAAATGGGGTTAACGGGGCTTAAACGTGTCAAAAATGCATCGAAAACCAAGTTTAGGGGTTGCAGGGACCAAAACTGACATTCTGCCAAAGTGTTACCTTACGGACCTCAACATTGCCAGCTTTGAGGTCCGTAAAGCAGTCCCCAGCACAACAGAATGTTCTAAACCAGCTGTTAACAGCTGCAAACCACTCCTTAATCCCTTGCCATGTGTCTAACTCTTATGGTGAGTGGCCAATTAACCTACCATAACATTCCGACACTTGTACGGGTGAGATCAAGGCACGTTATTCGATAAACGATCTTAACGGTTGTCCATTTACTATAAATACCCAACCCCTCACAACTCAAAAACCCACAAATCTGATCATTTGGGCTCTAAGTTGGAACCTTCGTTTCATACCTGAGCTATTCGATCACGATTAGCATTCGGGGACCCTTCGTAAGTGTTCCTTCGTTCTTTTATCGCTTTTCAAGTCCGAAAGTCAACTATGTTTGACTTTCGGCATTGACCAGGTTATGGTCAATAAGAAGTTCGTTTGAACTTCATAACGTGAGCGTAATCACGATGGTCATAGTCCCTAGTGACTATACCTACTGATTACCACGTTATCTAGGCTCAGTGACGAGCCGTAGTTTCGGGCAGAATACGTATTCTTGCGTATTTTGTAACCAAACTACCCTTAGGTATCAAAACCGTTTGTTTTGATACCAAACTTGTTTGGTTAAGCATGTTTCAACATGCTTAGCTCGTCACTCTTAGTTTAGTGCTTGTCTAGGGTCGTAAGGGTAAGCAATCTAATGAATCGCTTATACCTTCGAACCCGACCCATTTGGTCGATCTTTAGGATCCGACCAAATACATTAAGTGACCTTATGGTCACATCGTTCGAGTAGTTGTATGACAGGTAGTATATATGCCTTAGGTAAATGACCAAAATACCCCTACGGGGCTTAGATTGAGATTAAACTCGTTTTGGGCATAATGGAAGGTATCCTACTGATATCACAACATATTTAAGGCATATTAACTTAGGAAACCTGTATATGGCTCTTACGGATACCCGCTACGCTTATTTCGCGTTCGGTTCGGTTTATGTAACACGTTTACATAAATTAGCCGAAACGGGTCAAACCTTATCAGTTTTATCTCAAAATCCAGAATGTGAATAATAAACCCATATTAAACAAGTCTTCAAACTTGTCGGGTCTAAATCACATTCTATCCGGTCTTCGCTTAATCATGCGTCTGAACCGTATCTTCCTGTAAGACTAACCGGTCTAAGCTTAGACTTAATTAAAGACCCGTTAGCATTCTAATTAATTATTTATACCATCATTCCAGACTAGAGCTTTCCGGTAAATGGTACCTACGCTTACTTAAGTGAATACGGCTGAGTTATTAGATTCTTGCTATTTAAGACAGGAGCTAGCTCAGGTAAATACTCTTAACTTATTTTCCCTATACGGGCTTGGGATACGGTACTATAAAAGTACCGCTTGGTCGGGTGTATGTAGTCATTTAAATCGGATTGTGATTGATGTACTTACATAACCTGTTTAATATGTATTATTTTATTATTATTTGGTGTATGGCCTTTGGGGGTTAATGACCATGTCCCGGATATCCTTGGCATCATTTTACGAAATGGCCACGACCTAAGCACGGGGTGTAGGCATACACCTGACAGCTGCATTATGTAAAAACTGGTAATCCACTCCGAGGTATCATCCCTGTGGGCATTATACCGGAACTGGTAATCCACTTAGGGGATGATAGCCCGTGGGCATTATACCTGTGGCGTGTCTGTTAATCTAGTCCGGCCCTACAAACCGGCCCTAACGGAAGACAAATAAGTAAAACTGTATACAAGATTATATACAAATAATTTTCCCAAGTTATAAAAGATTAATTTTGCCTCTGTGCATTTTAATCAAAGTGTCAAAAGGTTTTGTGCCTGGTGCATCTAAATCAATTTTCTTAAACTCTTTTCAAATGAGTCGGTTGAGTGTATTTACCAGTGAAAACTGACGTATTTTCCAAAAAGGTTAAGTGACAGGTACTAAACGAAATTGGCTGGAAGCTCAGGGCGCTAATAAGGAATCTTGCAAGTTCTAGGCGTCTAAAGTCTGTTGAACAAATGATATGTTTTAAGATCCGCCTGTGGATCCTATACTTCCGTTGTAATACTGAATATTACTTCATATTCGGAATGTAATAATAAATATCTTTTGCTTCCGCTGTGCATTCATATATATTGTGTTGTTTGACTATTATGTTGCCAACCACGTCACGATACTCCCCCACCGGGCCCACCGGTGACACGTGGAAAGTCGGGGTGTGACAGGTTGGTATCAGAGCCAACACTGAGTGAATTAAACACTAGCCTTTTGTGTTTAATCTCAGTTACACAATTGCACATTCTTGAGTCTAGACAAGAACATAGGACAAATTCTAAAATTCGTTTTATTTTGTCCTTATTTGATTCCTTTGTTATTTTTCTGACTTGCCTATGCATAGAATATGGAAAGTATTCTTCAAGTCATTTTCATTAGAAGTCCCGTTTAGGGCAACCATATACTCGTTAAATTTTTAAAGGAACGATTATATACTTAAAATATCATTCCTATATTATAAGATCTACCATTATAATAAAATGGCAAAATTTAAAAAGGACAAGACCTAGCCGTATGTCATATTAAGACTGGGCCAAGATGGTAGTTCCACAATTAAATTCAGATCCTTGTCAACAGTTCAATTTAGGATTGTTCTGCGTTAAATATTAAAAAGAATCTCAAAGGTAAAACCTAGCCTAAATATCACGGCATACGAGGCCAAGATAGTAGAACCTATTCAAGAGATTCAAATCCTTATTAAACACATGAAAGCATATTAACATGCTCGACAAAATGTGATATGATAAAATCACATAAGTCATGTTGGGACATACTAAATTCCCTTATTTATATAATCATCCCTTATGGATGAAGTGCCCACGGGCTATAACTAACGTCCTCTGGGACTAAAGACAGTGGTAGCCTACAACTCCCTGTCAAGAAAAGGTAATGAACTTTGATTCAAACCTTGAAGCCTCGATTCTATAAAATCATGGCCTATAAATTAAACTTGTCTACGTGACTAGGCCTTTTGTGCTATTATTAACTTATAATTTAGGCTTATGATAAAAATCCTGAATAATTATATATTTATCAAATTAACCAATATGTGTATTAAAAACATGGTTAATAAATCGTTAGAACGATAAAACTGTATAAGCTTCCGTATAAACCTTGCCCTATTTTCTTTTGCTCAGCAATTAAAGCTACATGGCTAGGTCGGAGGAAGAAAACAGTCATCCTTTGGAAAATCGCGATGATGAGAGGATTAATATAACCAGAGGAGAGCTACGTACACTGATTGATTCAGCTGTAACTAAAGCTGTGAAGGAGCAATTCCAGGAGTATAGTGAGACAAATAGTAAAGCCTCATCCGTACCCCACCCTAAATCCATCCCTAAAACTCATTCAGAGCCTAATAACAAGCCGCCCTCTAAGGAGGAACTAAAGAAGAATGATGATCGACATTCATCTAATGAACACAGTGTTCCATCCAAAAAGGAAGTGTTCGATAATGAACCGCGTACCAAGTCCTGCACCTATAAATACTTTGTTTCATGTAAACCCCGGGATTTCACTGGGGAGAAAGGGGCAATTGATAGTATGACCTGGTTGGATGAAATGGACACAGTTGTCGACATCAGCGGTTGTGCTGAAAGGGATGTGGTAAAGTATGTATCTCAATCATTCAAGGGAGAGGCACTAGCGTGGTGGAAGTCTCTCATTCAAGCTACTGGGAAGATCCCACTCTACAACATGTCTTGGGAACAGTTTGATGCTCTGATTAGGGAGAATTATTGCCCGCAACATGAAGTGGAAAGGATTGAATCAGATTTCTTATCATTGGTGATGAAGGATCTAGATTGTCAAGCTTATCTCACCACTTTCAATACATTGTCCAGACTGGTTCCATATCTGATAACACCGGAACCCAAGCGAATTGCACGCTTCATTGGGGGTTTAGCCCCAGAAATCAAAGCCAGTGTTAAGGCTTCAAGACCTGCTACATTTAGGTCAGCAGCTGATCTCTCTCTATCCCTTACTTTAGATGCGGTCAGGCTAAGGTCGCTAAAGAAATCTGAAGAAAGTAAGAAGAAGCGTGAGGATGATAACTCACGAGGGTCAGAGAAGAAACACAAGGGAAACACTGACTCTGAGAGGTCTGGGTCTGGAAAGAATGGTCAGCGGACAGAGGAAAAGCCAAGGTGCTCGACTTGCCAAAAACGCCACTTTGGAAAATGCAGAATGGAGTCCAATTCTAAATCAGGACCACCTGCATGTGGGATATGCAAGTCTAGGGAGCACAAGACTGTTGATTGCGGGAAGATTAAAGATGCTACATGCTACAACTGCAACGAGAAGGGGCACATAAAGACCAACTGCCCTAAGTACGCGAGGAAGCCCGAGTAGGCCAAGAGAACAAACGCACGAGTTATCAGGGGGAACGCCCAAGAGATGATGCAGAATAATAATAGTATAATATGTACCTTTCATTATCAAGCAGTTTATGTAGAAACTTATTTAATACTGGCACGTATAAATATATTATGAATGATAAAGGTTGAGAACTGTTGTCTCCACCTGATTAAGACTCCGGTCATTTAATGCCCGGTAGAAAGTGACGATGTTACGTCGAAAATGCTCCAACAAATCCTATATTGATATTAATATCTATTAGAAATCATTTTCTAATATCCTTATAGCAAACTTTTGGTTGCATACTTAAGGACTCAATATAGTGATAAAAATCGATTGGTTGCCTTAAAAATCAAGTCCATATTGTGAGTGATAAGAAGCAATTAATTATCAAAACTCCTTATGAGACAACCCTCGTAATTACACACAAAAAAAAAAAAAAAAAAAAAAAAAAAAAAAAATGGTGGAACTGACCGTCCCCGGAATCGAACCCGGGTCTAGGCCGGCCGCACCCTTTCGCGCGCCTAGCCAACTGAGCTAGGTGCCTAGTTTGTGAAACTTCCATTATTTATTAGATATAAGCACTTGTACAATAAACTTCTTTATCGTTTATCAATGATAATTTCTACTAAGTGTCCTGTTTTAATACAGGCAATAATAAATCTTCATGAACCATAAACTTAGAAAAATTTTTATCATCCACAAGGTATAACTACCAAGGAAACCATAGTAACCGATTCTTATCGATCGGCAAGGAATCCTTCCGAAAAATCTAAGAGTACTCTTTCTTCGCATAGAGTACGACAACATATGTTATTTTAATTATTTTCTCATTGTTTTTCTATCGCCTGCGAATGCCAAACTATGTTTGATAAAAGTGTCATATGAGGATTGGCGTATCCTAGTGTGTCCCATAGATTATTTCCATGTCTGATCAGCATGGAGGTTTAATGCATGGAACCACAAAGATATCTCAATAATCATATGGTACTAAAGTCAACTAATAGTATTCAAAGAAGATATCCAGAATGAAATTGTCCAAGTAAATATTCCCGATTAAGGAACTCGTGGACTAGTAACATAAAAGTGTCACTTATTGGACACAAGAAATGATGAGTGAAATGGAGCCTGAGATATGGAAATCTCTGTAACGTCCTTGTACTTTGATTATCTTCTTCTAAGTCTACCCTGTTTACCTCCCTAGAGGCAGGTAGAGTTAAGATTAACATCCCGCTCCGGGTTAGAGTGTTGTAAGAACTCCATGTTGATTATGGAATAACCGAAAACCTGATTAGGTAAATTTTAAAATAGGAGATTCATATAGCCTAACTCGATATTCCGAGAGTTTGATATTGTTAAATAAGAAAGACGGTTCATTTTGCTTATGCATTATTTACCGCAACCCTAATTAGGCAACAATTAAGAAATTGCCATCAGCTGCTCTGAATCGTCGATTTATTCGACTAACTACAAGGATCAACCAATCCTTAAAATTAGTTAAGTAGTGGTTGGAATAACCATCTCACCTTAAGGTAAGTATCAAGGCTGCTCCTTTTGAGACCTTGTATAAATGACATGTTAAACGGCTATTGTTAGGACAATAGAGAATTGGTAAGTCCAACTATCAGGATCTGAAAGTTGCCTGGGAAACAACAAATAAGATCATACAAATCCATAGTCGATTGTAAGTTGCCAGTATTCGGCAGAAAATCAAGGATTAATGAAATAGCAAACCTCCTAAATTCTTGTTAAGAAATAAGGTTCAACAATAGATATCACCCTGGAAGGGTGTGCTAAATTTGTTAAAATTATTGGGCTAGTTAAGCTTCGAGAATATAGAATCATTCGAAGGAAAATCGAATGTATCGAGATCAAATAGCTTATAAGCTAAAACCTGTTTAAGGAGCTTGGCGGAGCTCGCGACACAATAACACACTAATGATTTAAGGATGTGTTTCACCAATAAGTTGAGAAGCATTATCATATAATGATATGCGTATTTATAATATGTTGAGCAAACCGTATCGATTTAGGATCGGCAGGTTAAGAAACTCCAAAAGGATACATGACCTATTATAGAGGTCAGCTGGAGTGCCATAGAGGCCCAAATGTACTGAGGAAGGTTAAGTTCAGGATAGGACAAAAAAAAAGTACCCTTACTTAGTTCAGTAAATCTCGGGTCGAGATTTCTTTTAAGGGGGTGAGGATGTAACACCTCGAAAATTCACGTCCTATAATGTGCTGACACGTGTCATAAGTTTGAACGTGTGAAAAGAATGTTCTGAAAGGACTAAAGTTGACAAACATGGAAAGTATGTAAATATACGAGTTCAAAATGTCAACAGTGAATAAATATACTTTATAATAACCCTACATGATGCTCGTACCTTCAAACGAATAAATCATGGATCATACGAAGCTAAAAGTGAGAAATTACAAACTACAGGGGCTAAATGTGTCAACATGTTTAAATTATACCTATGAGTGACCTTTTTAGCGAACCCAAAGCTTTGTAAAGATTTATTATGCTCACTAGAATGCGCGATATAAATTTCATAAGGTTTCGTTATCGTATGAGAAAGTTATGATCATATTCGTGTGCGAGGGGTTAAAAGCGTCAACGTTGAAATTTATGACTTTTCAGGTAACCATAAAGTTACCCGAGGACTTAACAAAGTTTGGTTATGTCTTAAGGCCCTTAAAAGTCAAGTTAGAGGGCTCAAAGTGCAAGAAAATCCTGTTAAGATCAAGTGTAGAAGGATCAGGGACTAAAAGCGTCAAAAAGTGCATAAGTTTGCATTTTCGCGCATAACATACGTTCTGAATGCATCCGGACATCCAAAAATTTATGTAAGCACTAAAACATTTTATTTTAGTGTTTGGCATAAGAAAAATCCATTCGTCACGCCATTTGGATCGTTTTTCGCGCTTGTGCGCATTCCGTCGTAATTAACCGAACATCGCGATCGTACGGCCAAACGAACCGACATCCAAGATATTTTTGAGCACATTTTAAGTTCCCTATACTTTAACTTCATTTTAGAGCTTTGAAATGGGGTTAACGGGGCTTAAACGTGTCAAAAATGCATCGAAAACCAAGTTTAGGGGTTGCAGGGACCAAAACTGACATTCTGCCAAAGTGTTACCTTACGGACCTCAACATTGCCAGCTTTGAGGTCCGTAAAGCAGTCCCCAGCACAACAGAATGTTCTAAACCAGCTGTTAACAGCTGCAAACCACTCCTTAATCCCTTGCCATGTGTCTAACTCTTATGGTGAGTGGCCAATTAACCTACCATAACATTCCGACACTTGTACGGGTGAGATCAAGGCACGTTATTCGATAAACGATCTTAACGGTTGTCCATTTACTATAAATACCCAACCCCTCACAACTCAAAAACCCACAAATCTGATCATTTGGGCTCTAAGTTGGAACCTTCGTTTCATACCTGAGCTATTCGATCACGATTAGCATTCGGGGACCCTTCGTAAGTGTTCCTTCGTTCTTTTATCGCTTTTCAAGTCCGAAAGTCAACTATGTTTGACTTTCGGCATTGACCAGGTTATGGTCAATAAGAAGTTCGTTTGAACTTCATAACGTGAGCGTAATCACGATGGTCATAGTCCCTAGTGACTATACCTACTGATTACCACGTTATCTAGGCTCAGTGACGAGCCGTAGTTTCGGGCAGAATACGTATTCTTGCGTATTTTGTAACCAAACTACCCTTAGGTATCAAAACCGTTTGTTTTGATACCAAACTTGTTTGGTTAAGCATGTTTCAACATGCTTAGCTCGTCACTCTTAGTTTAGTGCTTGTCTAGGGTCGTAAGGGTAAGCAATCTAATGAATCGCTTATACCTTCGAACCCGACCCATTTGGTCGATCTTTAGGATCCGACCAAATACATTAAGTGACCTTATGGTCACATCGTTCGAGTAGTTGTATGACAGGTAGTATATATGCCTTAGGTAAATGACCAAAATACCCCTACGGGGCTTAGATTGAGATTAAACTCGTTTTGGGCATAATGGAAGGTATCCTACTGATATCACAACATATTTAAGGCATATTAACTTAGGAAACCTGTATATGGCTCTTACGGATACCCGCTACGCTTATTTCGCGTTCGGTTCGGTTTATGTAACACGTTTACATAAATTAGCCGAAACGGGTCAAACCTTATCAGTTTTATCTCAAAATCCAGAATGTGAATAATAAACCCATATTAAACAAGTCTTCAAACTTGTCGGGTCTAAATCACATTCTATCCGGTCTTCGCTTAATCATGCGTCTGAACCGTATCTTCCTGTAAGACTAACCGGTCTAAGCTTAGACTTAATTAAAGACCCGTTAGCATTCTAATTAATTATTTATACCATCATTCCAGACTAGAGCTTTCCGGTAAATGGTACCTACGCTTACTTAAGTGAATACGGCTGAGTTATTAGATTCTTGCTATTTAAGACAGGAGCTAGCTCAGGTAAATACTCTTAACTTATTTTCCCTATACGGGCTTGGGATACGGTACTATAAAAGTACCGCTTGGTCGGGTGTATGTAGTCATTTAAATCGGATTGTGATTGATGTACTTACATAACCTGTTTAATATGTATTATTTTATTATTATTTGGTGTATGGCCTTTGGGGGTTAATGACCATGTCCCGGATATCCTTGGCATCATTTTACGAAATGGCCACGACCTAAGCACGGGGTGTAGGCATACACCTGACAGCTGCATTATGTAAAAACTGGTAATCCACTCCGAGGTATCATCCCTGTGGGCATTATACCGGAACTGGTAATCCACTTAGGGGATGATAGCCCGTGGGCATTATACCTGTGGCGTGTCTGTTAATCTAGTCCGGCCCTACAAACCGGCCCTAACGGAAGACAAATAAGTAAAACTGTATACAAGATTATATACAAATAATTTTCCCAAGTTATAAAAGATTAATTTTGCCTCTGTGCATTTTAATCAAAGTGTCAAAAGGTTTTGTGCCTGGTGCATCTAAATCAATTTTCTTAAACTCTTTTCAAATGAGTCGGTTGAGTGTATTTACCAGTGAAAACTGACGTATTTTCCAAAAAGGTTAAGTGACAGGTACTAAACGAAATTGGCTGGAAGCTCAGGGCGCTAATAAGGAATCTTGCAAGTTCTAGGCGTCTAAAGTCTGTTGAACAAATGATATGTTTTAAGATCCGCCTGTGGATCCTATACTTCCGTTGTAATACTGAATATTACTTCATATTCGGAATGTAATAATAAATATCTTTTGCTTCCGCTGTGCATTCATATATATTGTGTTGTTTGACTATTATGTTGCCAACCACGTCACGATACTCCCCCACCGGGCCCACCGGTGACACGTGGAAAGTCGGGGTGTGACACCGGATAGGAGATCCGTTCACGATAGTATTTGGACATAATATGTAATTGTGTTTTCTTAAAGGGCATGCTTCGTGAATTATGTCATACATAAAGGACACAAAGTGTAATTTACTAGATAGTAAAATCACGTAAGATAATTAACATATATAACAAGTAACCTTGTGTTTGAGAAGCCGGTTCATCCTCGTTAAAACTCATAATTGAACACGATATAGACCGGTTCTTCAATGCACCGACTTGTGTGAAATGAGGCTAGAATCCCATGTATTATTTCATAGTAGCTTGATGGAAACGAGGATAACTTCAACCTATCCGGAAGGAAGGTACCGGATAATTTCCCCAATTTCCTTTGTTTATTAGGCATGAATTCGAAATTAAGTTACTGATTTTTGTTTATTAAAATTATTTTGAGGATTGACGTTAATGTGGTTTAGGTTGCTGGAGTTGAGATTGGGTTAGGGTTGGTTTTATACGCTTTTAGTATTTTACACTTACAGTCACTCATTATATTTCGGTATGAAAATGGTCCTTCAAAAGGGTATTCAAGTCATTTTGCATAAAATTTAAAAAATGTTTGCCTTAGTACTAAACATTGTTGCAAAAAACAAACTTAATGCCCTAACTTGTTTCTTGAAACCCTTGGTATCTAACATTGTTATTTTTGACAAATCACAAAGACTAACCATGTAATTAATTCTTTTAGCTAAATTTGTTGATTTGACTCACTTCACCTGTTTAGGTGCTTTACCTACTAAACTGGCCTATTTATAGGTTTAAGGATTGAATTTGTCCTATCTAACAAAGCTTATTATTCTATTACTAAAAGTACAACAATAACATCATCATCATCATACTCAGTAAATCCTACCAATAGCAAAGAAAAAGTAGGGTCTGAGGAGGGTAAGATTTAGACAGCCTTACCTCTACCATGTAGGAATAGAGAGACTGCTTCCAGTGAGACCCCCGGCTCGATAGTAGTTTTGCATCAAGCCTTGGACATAAGGCACATAACACTCAACAATCGGGACAAAGACCGATTAGTGCATGTACCCTTTTGTCTTTCAGCTATCAACACCACCACATGATGCATGATTAACCGTCCTCAGCTTTTAACGTTATTTTCACGAAATTAGTAAAATAACGTTAAAATTAGTGCTCTTTCACTTTTGCCCACTATGGCCCACACATATATACATTATATGCGCATACCGCAAGTGTGGCTTAAAAGTACAACAACAACAATTTAGCAATTTTTACCCTTCCTGTGCTCTTTAAAATTGTTTCAGAACTAAAATAATCGTATATCTTTACTAATCTCTGAATTTTTATGTTTAGCTATAACTTCTAAAATTCTACAATTATATTAGTAAAGGTACCTTTTAAATTCTTATAGTTAATGTTTTGATGAGTATTCACATCCCTTCCATTAAATTCAATTATGTGAGGGTGGTCTTTATATTATGAAGAGTAGTTGTGAGTGGATGACAGAAAATGTTATTTTTTTTTTTGGGGGGGGGGGGGGGGGGACACTGTTCACCCTTTATAAGTTTTTAATATATTTTGAAAAAAGTTGTGAGCGGAGGAGAGATAAAAGATAATGATATAGGTTTAAAAAGTATTATTTAATTAAAAAAGAGAAAAAATATACTTGTTTTTAATGTAACTACCTAACTTTGAAGAAAATGGATATAACACACTTAAAAAGGGTATAAGGGAAAAAGTCAACAAAAGATGACTTGAAGTTATGTATATTTACTATTCATGACAACCAATAAGAAAAGTTTATTATTCATTATGATGTAACAACTACTATTCATTAGCTTTGTTTTTTAATATATAATAATATGATAATTATAGGGTGGATTTGAGTGGAAGGGATGTGAATGCTCTTACAGCGAAACTTTTCAAATAATACACAGTTATGTTACGCCAGGCCCTTAATATATACTCTAGTAGTACGGTTTTATCTTACTACCATTGCTTACATTTATTTATGGGGAAAGTGAATATGGGGCTGTTACACACCTAAGCTTAGATGTGAAACCCCTTCAAACTAGGTCGTTTTGATAAAAATCTTAAAATTCATAACTAAAACAATGTTTCGTCTCCTATTTAGGTAATTCATGGGTCTTCTTATTTAGTGTTTATAAACTATTGTACATCCCGTGTTTAGTTTTGCTTTTTTTTTTTCTTTATATTTGAAACTTTCATCAAATATTTTCCTTTCATCCTTAACATTTTTAAGTTATTATATTTTAAATTTCTTATGCATCAAATATATCCTTTCATCTTTAACATTTTTAAGTTATTATTAATTTATTTTTTCAACTTCTTAGACCCCGTTGCCCAGAGCAGAGCCCCATATACATGCTAAAACTAATCGGCAACATTCAAAGTAAATTAATGTATTCTTTATTTAATACTTCTTTGATTTCGGCCTACATCAAACGGAATGATTCGTAAAACTTAATATATGGAAGAAAGGAAACAAAAGTATTTCAGATTTGTAACCCATTATTGTAAGAGCGGGACCCAAAAACTAAAGATTTAATTATGAATTGTAATGGAATAGGAGTAAAATCTTGAAATATATGTTGAATTCGATGAGCTGTTAATGGTAAAAGAAATTGAATTCGATGAACTGTTATTAAGGTGAAATAAACATGAATAGCATAAAAAGAGTAGTAAAAAGTGTGTTTTAGTTTTAATTTTTAGGGTTTTAAATCAAAACTACTTAGTTTTGAGTGGTTTCACACCTAAGCTTAGGTGTGTAACAGCCACATATTCACTTTCCCAATGAAGGTGCTATGTTCATGGATCAATGTGAAAACAAGAATATTCAGGCCTTTGAAATTTGGATTACAATGATGCAAGTTTAAACGTTCATATATCAATAACATTTTTTTTCTAGATGTTCTATAATCAATAATTCACTACCAATAATCAAAAACTCAATAATCTAGAAGATGGTATCAAAACTTCAAGTTTGTTACTGAGAAGTCAGTTAAACAAAGGTCGTAATCAAATTGTATCGTAAAACATGGCAATAAATCATATTCCTTATCTACCACTATGCTTAATTTCAGAATAAGTTTTATGTATTCTATGACAGTATGACACGGTTCTGAGGGTTAAATAAGGCTTTCGGTTCCTAAGCGGTCGTCAATTTATTGACTTCTAAAGTGATAAAATAATGACATGGAATGTTGGTCGCCTGAATCCTCGCGATGAACATATAATGAATACAAATCCTACAGCATTCCGAAAGAATTCAATAATTTGCATAATAGAATTCAAATAGCAACACACATGTACCTGTAAATTCACTATTACGTTCTAGAACCGTAATCGTAAATTTACCTTACAACAGTGTCCTAATTATACTTCCATCACGCATTTTAATTGTGGTGAGAAATGACAAATACATCAAGGAGCGATGAAAAAAAATACTAATAGATATGAAGGTGCTAACTAGCATGGGTTAGCCACACTTATTAGAGCCGATAGCTAGATAATCCTCTCTAAGTATATGTCGTAGCAGGTCGCGAGGTCAGTTTTGTCATTTTCGTAATCTATTCAATTTTGTTCACTATGTTCCATTGAAATCATATTTTAGATACTATAATGGTAGAGGAATATATGTTTGTGCCCAATATCGTAAGAGTTCAAGTACTCTATAATCGATGATTTTTCTTGGTAGTTGTTTTTTATCAAGTCCATGCTTTAAACATTAACAAAGTTAACTCGTTTCATCTGGAACCATTGTCTTGTATATTCCTTTGATTGCTTCAGTTCATCATATTTGTTGCGTTGATGTATCAAGTTCATCCATTTCACTGTTTCGGTTATTCATTTGAAATCCCTCCTTTCCATTTGAAATCTATCTTTTCTTATTCACATGATGATATCGTATTGCATTATGATCTCTTTGATGATCTTGTAATTTTTGATGTCATAAATAATATTCGCTTGGGTTTATACTTAATGCTCTAAGTTCCTTTTTCTGACAAGCTTCTTTAACGTTCAATATGAGTGTCCTATAATGAATCTAGCATATATATATATATAGATACACAAAAATCAAGTTTAATAATCCACTATTGCAATTGCTTCTTCAATTCCTTCAACTCTTGTAGGATCGTCTTTTTTATTGTACCTTAGAATTATTATTTTACTTGATGCCTTCAGGTCAGTCTAGAACGTTTGAGGACATCTTAGTTTTGTATAGGAAGAAGAAATTGTTGCTTTTTTTTCTTGTATTGTAACCCCTTTTGTTTTCTCTAAATGTATACCACAAATGTTGCTTGTACAATAATATTTTTTTTTTTCAATACACTTCACACAAGTTCTAATTCTTATTTGTAACCGTCAGTTTTCATAAATATGGGGTGGAGGTTTTTGGCTTATGTTTTCAATAACTAGAGGGCCTATTTGTATAATTAGATATATATGATTACAGGGACCATTATTGTAGTAATCACTACTTAGGATATGTTTGTGTAGATCTTGCAAAACAAATAACGAAAGGGACCCCCTTTTCCCCGCCTCTCCGTCTCTGTGCCACCAACACCACACCGCCCCCACTGATTTCATATGAGGGGATGATAAATTGCCTCTTAATTACGAACCCTAGAAAAATGGGGAAATATGAAGTTTATTTGCAACCTGTTAGATTTGACGCCAGAAATAAGGTTCGATTTTAATTCAGACTAATAATCAATTTTGTTTGTTTTTGACTATTTGAATTGGCTTTGTTGACTTTTGACAGTCAAAATCGTAACTGTAAATAATTGTTTCAGGACTTTTGGTTGGATAAAAGGACTGGAGGGGTATGTTTGTCAATTTCTTGCAAGGCATTCACCATATTTACTGGAATTGATCATCGGAGATAATGGAATTTTATTCAGACAAATGAATCAAGGTGAACTTTTTTTTTTTTTAATTTTGTGTTAGTTAATGATTATTAATATAAATTTGAACCCTAATAATTAGAACGGTAGAATCAGTATATGGTTTACGGAATTACACTGTAAACTTATAAGGCTGCAAAATTTGCAATGTTACCTGTTGTTAAAAGATTTTATGTTTGATTACAGAAACTTGTAAAAGTCAAGAATTTTTGGTTCATTAAAAGAAATATTGTTTTAACTGACTCTTTCTTTTGAACAGATTTCATACAATTCCATACCTTCAACAAATATGGTGGCTTGAGGTAGAAGGAGACGTTGGTTTTAAATTTACAGTCGGGACGTATTCCTTGTTGTTCAAGTTCCAGCTCAGCACACCCCTGATGGTCAACATGCTGTTTCAAAGTGTTTTGAGTCTGCGCGGTCGATTCTGAGGTTGATTTTTGTTTTTTTTTTCTCATACACCTTTGATTGATTGACGATGGTAGAGGTATGGTGTCGGAGGTGGTAGGTGGTATTTTCTTGGTGGAGGTGGTGGGTTTTGGATAGGTACCTGAGATTGGGATTATCATTGGCGGCTTGTGTGAAATGAGGCTGGAATCCCATGCATTGTTTCACAAAAACTCGCCGGAGATGAGGATAACTTCAACCTATCCGGAAGCTACTGGATAATTTCTCCCAATTTCCTTTGTTTATTCGGCATCAATTTGAAATTAAGTTACTCATTTTTGTTTGCTAGAGTTGTTAAAACGATGTAGGCTTATTCTACCGTTGGGACACCTATTTCTCCTGAAGTTTTACTGAAGAAAGGATATGGAATGGACTGTGATCGGTATGTATTGTTGGTGTAAAAGTAGCACTTTTTGAAATAATTATGTTAATATTAATCGGATATAATTTCCTTGCATGTAGGTGGTCTCTTGGGGCTATCATGTATGAAATGCTTGTGGGTTACCCACCCTTTTATTCAGATGAACTCATGTCTACTTGTAGAAAGGTCAAATGGAAGCTGCATTGAATTTTGAGAAGTTTGAAGAGGTGGATTCTTTAGTTGGTGTACTTATGTAGTTTTTAACTATTTATTAAATTTGGTTTTCCGTTTTTTTTTACTGCAGGGTGAAAACCAAATGCCTTCCTCAACAAAATCAGGCCCTTGGAGAAAGGTTAGTAAGAATCTTGGTTTATCCATTGCAGTCTCAACCATATTAATACGTTCTGTAGCTTATGCTACTTGGGAGCTATTTAAACCTAGCTAATGGTTCTTATCCACTTACTCTAATTTTGCTATATATTAAGTTCACATAAATAGTAATCTATTAATGTTCTCTTGGCAGGCATGTTTGAGTCATTATCGGATATGTCCTTTTTTGTGTAACATTTTGGGCAATAAACAATCTGTTTGTTCCCAGAATAGGAGGGGGGCTTTAATCCCTCACTCCCAGGCCCCAGGCAAGTCATTCACAAAACTGTGAGGTGACTAGACGGGACGGTTAGACCTACAAAACACACTTTTGTTCTTTTTTAATTTCTTCTAAAAATACTTGACTTCTTAATAATGATTACAAAACAATGTTATTGCACTAATAATCTATATGACTATATCTAAATCTTAAATATAGGTATAAAGCCGTTTGGTTAGAATAGACTTTAGGTAACTTTCAAACCATTCAATTTGTTCCCTTTTTAGCTAAATTTGTTGATTTGACCTGTTTGAGATGCAAAGCATTACCCGAATCGCCCCATTACAAGTTAAAGGATCGAAATTGCCGTATCTAACGAAGTTTCTTATTCATTACTAAAAATACAACAAAAATATTAGCTATTTTTGCCCTTCCTATTTTCAATAAAAATTATTTCAGCGCATTCCAGTCAGAATTATATAACCATCAAACATATAAAGATAGAATTTTTAAATGATTTGGAGCGAAGACTGCGATCATGCTTTTTTGCATCATAAGAGGCATAACCTAGATAGGAAAATATGTTATGCATACAAAAACAGATGATTAAATGAAGAGTAAAATGCACGGATAGTCCCTGTGCTTTGGTGAAGTTTCACCTTTAGTCCCCAACTTTTCAAAATTACACTCTTAGTCCCTGTGGTTTGACAAGTTACTCGGATAGTCCCCAAAGCGGATGGAGGTTAGTTTTTCTGGTTAAGTGGGTGTGAAATGACAAGGACTATCCGAGTAACAACTTGTCAAACTACAGGGACTATGCGAGTAACAACTGGTCAAACCACAGGGACTATCCGAGTAACCTTCATCCGCTTTAGGGACTATCCAAGTAACAGCTTGTCAAATCACAGGGACTAAGAGTGTAATTCTGAAAAGTTGGGGACTAAAGGCGAAATTTCACCAAACTACAGGGACTATCCGTGTATTTTACTCTTAAATGAATTTTTAAACACTTGTGGTTACATATAATTTTAAATTAATAAAGGAACTACTCATGAGTCATGGGCCTAAGCGAATTGCAATCCCGTTCCCGTACCGCGAACCATGTGACTATGGATTTTACCCATGACTTCCTACCTTATTTATGTCGTACTTTGTGGATTCTATTGATCTTTGTTACCTTATTTCATTACTGTTATGAAATAATTTTCTTTTTGGTCTTCTGTGTTCTAATTTTCGTATATTCCACTTCTTTTTTGCAACTGGGGATACTGCCCTCTAAAGATGTAAAGTTTATGGGGGTACACATATAAAAACTTTGAAATTGTAAAGGAACATCAAGTCCCGGGAATCGGTAACTAGCCCTCTCCTTGTACACAACTTCATTTGTTTCTCTTTTTTGATCCTAAAGATTTTATCCCAAAAATAAGGCAATATAATTATTTTGAATGCCAAATCCTTGATTCCTTATTATTAGACAGCATTAAGTTGTCTAGTATGAACTGCATTAAGTTGTCTAGTATGAACTCTATTTATATCTCCTATATGTGTGAACTCCATTTATATATCTCTTGTATACTCTATTTATATCTCTTGTATTATCCTTGATTAGATACAATATTCAATACAATACAATTACATATTTACCAAGTTTAATTTGGTATCAGAGCTTAGGTAAACATCACCGGAGGGGTGGCGGCCACCGCCGCCGCCCTACCACCACCGCACAACTATTGCGCACGGCTTCTTCTTCCTCCTCTGTACACCTGCCTTTCACCACCACGAAACACCATATATTCCAGCCGCTACACCACAAAACCCTAGCCGCCGCCACACCTACAACCACCACCCTAAACCCTAGCCGCCTCATCCAACAACTGCAAAAAAAAAAAAAAAAACAGCAGCAGCAGCAACACCTGCAACAACAACTACAGCAACATCAACTGCAACAAGCAGCCCTACTATTTTCCTCCCTGCCACCATACAACGGTAGCTGTTTCTACAATCCGGGAGAAGAACGACAAGGGGAAACAAAACCCCAAGGAAATGTGTCGTTTAAAGAAGGGGAACAAACCCTAGTTTGTGTCACCGGTAGAGTACACCAGGTGTCACCAAAAAAAAAAAAAAAAAAAAAAAAAAAAAAAATTGGTGATAGTTCGTGGTGTGTGACGGTGGAAGCAAGGTGGAGAAGAATGAAGACCAACTATCTTTTACAAGTCCAAGCTAGGAGTCGGTCCCCGGCCTTAGCTTGCGGGGGAATATTAGACAGCATTAAGTTGTCTAGTATGAACTGCATTAAGTTGTCTAGTATGAACTCTATTTATATCTCCTATATGTGTGAACTCCATTTATATATCTCTTGTATACTCTATTTATATCTCTTGTATTCTCCTTGATTAGATACAATATTCAATACAATACAATTACATATTTACCAAGTTTAATTCTTATTAACGGATATAACGTCTATCAGGTTTTGAGCATTCTTGGTAAAAGTGACTTGTAAGATGGCATCAACATAGTCTTAGTTAATTTTCTTCCCAAAATTACTTTTCAGCAAAGTTGAAGAAAAAGAGTACCAAACCTAAAAGGCCAACGGTGAAGTCACTTTTTATTAAGATCTCTCTCTCTCTCTCTCTCTCTCTCTCTCTTCATAATCGGAATTGATCCATTAGTAAGTAATCGGGTTAAAATTGATTATCTGTACTTATATGCCTGAATTTGTGTGATTTCTTGCAGAAAAAGAAACAGATTCGACTTCCTCGCAACAAACTCAGGGAAGCTTTCTTAACCTCCTACCCCGGCAGCTAGAAGTCTCCAAGGAAAATGAGTCCACATGAACACCATTACTGATATGCTCATAAACAGTCACATAGGCATAGTTATAAAATTAATCAAAATCTAAAGCATTGTGTACCTTACAATCGGACAGCTTTTCATTACCTGTGGGTAAATACAAAATGAAAGACGGGTTTTCTGTTTGTTCAATTTGCGGACAAAAATGATTTGTTTGAAATATGGATGACCGATTGTTGCGCATTTGTTTCCTTTATTTTTTTGGTCCCCTGTAAATTGGTTTCCTGGATTGTGTTATTGTTTTAGTTTTACTTGCTTGTAATTGGCGTGCACCTTATCCAGTTGTCATATTAGGTTGCTGGTTGATTAATCATTCTGTCGATTTCTCTGATATTGGTCTGTCATTGGATTTTCTTATGACAGTCTACAAATGTTATGGGTGAGTTAAACAACCGATTAATTGTAGAATAATCGTAATAGCAGGAGAATGTAAAACCAATGGTTTGCAACTACGTTTTCTTAAGCTAGCTGATAATGGAAGTCTATGGTTATATGTTCATTACCATCCACAATAAGGAGATTAAAAATACCAAAAAACATGTTTAGTCAGCTGCCACATCAGAAAAACACCCATTCCTTAAATACACAAAAAACCCACCCAATAAGGTATCCTAAAAACACCAAAAAAATTGCATACCGTCATCACCTTTTACATTATTTTTAATTATCTATCTTTTTATTTCAATAAAATATATAGAAAGAAATTAAATTTTTTGAAAGAGGGAAAATTTTAATCTTTTAAATAAAGATTAAAAAAGTAAATATAAAAAATAAATTAATGTAAAAACAACAGGTTGTTTAATTTAAAATTTAAAACAATATATCTTTAATTTTATAATATTTAAAGTTTAAAAATTGTCAGTTAAAAGTATTCTATAACATAGTATAGACATCTAATTTAGTTTAAAATTTAAATTCATAAATCATTAATTTTGTAATATTTAAAATTTAAAATCTATAAATAAAATGTCTGTTTTATATATTTATAATACTATATAGAGTAAACTGCCATTTTGGTCCCTGTGGTTTGGCCAGTTTTGCCACTTTAGTCCAAATCTCAAACTTATTACATCCAGGGCCCTGTGGTTTGGTTTTTGTTGCCATTTTGGTCCAAATTTCAAATTTGACTAGAATTCCCAATTTCAACCCCCTGTTTTGTCCTTATATCCAGGGGTATTTTTGTCATTTTGGTTTTATTGTAAATGATTATTAATCCAAACACCCCCTAAACTGATTATAAATACCAAACACCCCCTAAACTCTGATTATAAATCCCAAACACCCCTTTCTCTGCACTCTCTCTCTCTCTCTCTCTGAACTACCACCACCACAACCACCACCCCCACCACCGTATCATCACCACCACCAACCCTGCTCTCTCTACTTCACTCATTCAAGAACCCTAGCCAATATCATCAGCCGCTACCTTTCCCTATTCCCCTCATTTCTTGTCTGCAACACCCCCCATGAATTCCCGACGACGACAGGGACGTAGACCAGAAGAGAGAGAGGACGTAGACCCCCATCACCACCTGCTACCTCTGTGAGAACCACTGTGAGAACCACCGCCACCACAAAACCCAAACCCCCACCCCTGCTACCTCTGTGAGAACCACCGCCACCACAAACCCACCACCACCGAATTAACACCCAATCAGACACATCCATCACCCATTAACACCCTAATCAGACACATACACACACCAACAACAATAATGCCACTGCAGAACAACAACAACAAGCACCACCACCTCCACCACACCTCCGCCACACCTCAGCCACCAATAAGGCAGAGATTAAGGTGAGGTCGGTTGCCTTAAACCCACATCAAAATCACCACCACCACTATCGCTCTGCCGCCACAAGCACCACCTCATCCCCCTTCTCACCACCGCCACCACCATCAACCCCCAATTTAGGGTTTGTTCCACTTTCTCTCTCTAGAATTTCACAACAAACTTTTCGTTACCTTCAACACTGACAGAGAGAGAGAGTGATCGGAAGAGAACACCACCGCCGGAGTTGGGAGAGAGAGAGAGAGGAGCAGAGCTATGTGTTGAGAGAGAGAGATAGAGAGAGAGAGAGAGAGATGTCTGTGTTGAGTGAGAGAGAGTGAGTTATTATAATTGAGTTATATAATAAAGAGATAATAAATGACCAAAATGCCCCTGAGGGTGAAGACAAAATAGCAGGGTCAAAAGTGGGTAATCTGGTCAAATTTGAAATTTGGACCAAAATGGCAATAAAAACCAAACCACAGGGCCCTGGATGTAATAAGTTTGAGATTTGGACTAAAGTGGCAAAACTGGCCAAACCACAGGGACCAAAATGGCAGTTTACTCTACTATATAAAACAAATGTGATTGACAAGATTGTAATTTTATCATGCTTACAAATTATGTAGCACCATGTACAAGGATGTGTAAGCTACTAAGCCATTTTACAGGGGTTAAATCTGTATTTCACCCAAAGTTTTAAGACACCAGAGTGGTGATTCGGAGGATTTCAGTACGGATGATTGAATGAATGCTTTAGTAGTTTCAGAACGATTCAATTCTTTCAGTTTCAGTTCAATTGCATATGCAGAGAAGAGAGAGAACCAGAGAAGGCAGAGAGAGCAGCAGGGGTTGGAGAGTTAAAGGGCGATGGGAGAGAGTACGTGAAAAGAGGGTTTTCTCACAATCCTGTGAGGTCTCCCACGCTGGTTCCCCGCCGGAAACAACAGAGTAGGTATTTGCCATTATTCGCCGACGACGGTAAGGGTTTTGCATTTTCCGGTCATAATTAAGATTTTATCTGATTTTCGTTTTCACTTGCAGTATTCAGTCAGTTGTTTTAGAAATTAGGGCAAGCTATCATCAATCTCTTTGTTAGCAAAATCTCACCGCTATCTCCTCTTCTTTTCGTTTGATTTGATATTTCAATCTTATAAATATGCTATTAGTTTTGTTTCTTTCACCCGACTGGTTATTTTGTTTTAATTCGACTGGTTTATTTGTTTTCAATGAATTACTGATAACGTATTAGCTCTCGTATTCATGCCTACCAGTTGTTTGATGAAATTCCTATGTGAAGAATAGGTGATAGTGTATAAAGTCTGTTGTAGTAGTTGAAGAATTTTATAGGCAATTTGATTCTGATTAGGCTTCTTTGTCCTTATCATAGTTTTTTTTTAATTATTACCTTTTTATTGCATCTCTATAATGTCATGCTAAAACTGGAAAACGGTGCCGTGAGCTAGGGCTTCAACGGCGCTTCAGGGGTGTTTTGGGGATTCTGTGGCGGATGAATGACGGTGTGCCGGTGGGTTTTGGTTGGCGTTGATGGTTCTGGCAGTGGTAGTGATTGGGGTCAGTTGAGGTTTGTATTTTAAGTTTTGATTTCGATTGCACAATTAGAAGCTGATTGTTTTGAGTTGAACGATGCCTAATTCAAAAACCTTATTACTATACAAATTATACCTTATTACATCAATATTTACTGTGACATTCAACTTTTTTTTTTTGTAAAAATTTACATTCCCACAGCAAATTTGAAGCTGCAAACAAAAGATGACCACGGATACAGTAGTCAGCGGGACAGCGACGTCTAGAAAAGGTTCCGACGAATTAGGTAAGTATCAAAATTTTATCTTCCTGTTCTGATTCTAAAGCATGTCCAAGCTGGAGAAGCTGGTGATAATGCACAAGAAAAAAATTCCAAGTAATTTGAGCTTGCTTATAAACGATTTAATTGCGATATATAATATATATATCCATGTAACTAAGGTTGACTTTTTGTCAATTGCGTTTCACCAGGATTCAACTTCAACGACTATTGGAGACACGAAAAGCGATGCTTCGGAAAGAACAAGCAATGGCTTATCATCGTGCTCTTGTGGCTGGATTTGAAACAGAAAACATGAACGATCTCATATTGTTTGGTGATCATTTTGGAGCATCACGTTTAAGGTATGCAACATGGGTCCGAGCCATTTTGCAATACTTTGAGTTTTAATTCTTAATGTTTGGATCTTTATATTAATATTTTTTTTGTTTGATACGGGGAAGCATGCATAGAATTCAGAGATTTATGCAAAAAGAAGCACAATGATGGTCAATGGATGGATGAGTTAGCGGCAATGGCTGCGTATCCCCCTTCAAAACTAGCGTACACCGGTACCTCGAGAATACTAATTGCAACCGAAAGTAACGCTTCAACGTTAAATAATGAGCCCAACTTCGAGCACGAAGGTGACAAAAGCACTGATCAGGTACCATTGACTCCTTCAAATGTCCCGATGCAGATGCCATGGCCAAACCAGATGTCGTATATGTACAATTATCCGGGCCCACAAGTTCCACGTTACCCGTATCCATACCCTGGTATGCCGCCATATTATCCGGCTCATTTGAACTGGCCCGTAAACGCTGACGACTCTAGCCATGGCCGACATCATAGATCATCTTCGAAAAAGAAGTCGAAATCTCTATTACCTGAATCCTCCGACGAAGAAGATGACGATAGTGATGAAGACGGTGAGTCTGATTCGGTTAGTGATTCAGGTACTGTGTTGAAGCATGAAAAGTCAAGTAAAAAGAACAAAAAGAAGTCTTCGAAAACGGTTGTTATCCGGAACATTAATTATATTACTTCCAATAGGAAGAATTCTGATGGAGGTAGTGATGATTGGCCGAAGATGAAGTTGACGGTGTTCTTGAAACGTTGGCGAAACACCATAGTAAGTCGTCGAAATCACACGAGAAGAAGAAAAAGATGCGGATTTAGATACTGATTCGGGAAAACGAAATGAGAATTGGGATGCGTTCCAAAATCTGCTCTTGAAAGATGATGATCAAGATGAGCATTTCGCAATCCGAAATGATGCGATGGATGTCGGTTCGGAAAGTTATGTGAAAAATCATCCGAAAGCGAGAGCCAACGCCAACGACTCTTTTGTGGTTCCTGATAGAAATGGATTCAATGAATCGAGAAAAGTCGGCTCTCATGATTTTGAAAACGGTGAGACTTTTAGGATGAAGGGTAGAGATTCTTCGGATGCTGATCTGGTAGTTTCGCACAGATTCGGTGACGGAACCAATGGAACGACGGGTTTTCGGGATCTTGGATCCAAATCGTCGATGATTAGAAACAAAAGGGACGGAGATTGGTTTGTGGTCAAGAATTTCGAGAGTCCGATCGAAAACTCAACATTTAATGATGACTATACTTCAATGAGAGGCGACGTTTTTTCATCTGAAACAAACAAAAAGACTGAACTCATAGATGATTCTTTCATGGTACAACCCCAAACAGCAGTTGCATATGATTCACAATGGCGGTCAACCGACGTTAGCATGGTCGAGAGCATTAACAAACCCGATGCTAATGAGTCTAGCCAGGCAGCGAAAATCGGATTCTATGAGCCAGATGACCTCTATTTGATGGTCTCACGGGATTCTGGGGTCGAGCCATTGGTTAGGTCCTCGTGGACCCCGGAAGTAGACTATGGGACCGAGGCTCAGTTCACAAAGTCTGAACCCAAGCCGGCTCCTGTTGAGACGAAAGATCAAACCGAAGAGTCTCCGGTCAAAGCTAAAGCGAAGAAGGTAACAAAGCCTCGACCTTTGTCGAGATCTCTCCCGACGGACAAGTGGACACCTTTCGTGAGTCGGTCAGTGGTTCCCAAGAGCAAAAGAGAACAGGTATGAAAGTGTTTTGACTTGACCTTGATAGTGAAACCAATATTTATATCATAATCTAACTTGA
The DNA here is from genome assembly GCA_030545235.1 of Helianthus tuberosus. Classification (NCBI taxonomy): domain Eukaryota; kingdom Viridiplantae; phylum Streptophyta; class Magnoliopsida; order Asterales; family Asteraceae; genus Helianthus; species Helianthus tuberosus. The sequence goes on from CM060423.1 coordinate 212,680,746, forward strand.
AATACTTTAAATTCAAATATAATTGGTGCAATTATTCAAATGATTGAATATGAATTCTAACTTTGTCAAATACAGTTTGGCTTTCAATGTCAAAAACATGAAAACCATATAGTTTTCTTGTTATAAAAATGATACATTTCATTTATATCTTGGATTATTAGCAAGGATCTTGAAGCTTTAGACCTTTTACAATCGAAGGGCAAAAAGTATATGGTTTCTTGCTATAAAAATTATACTTTTTTTCATGTACACCTAGGCCTTTCAAAGTCAAAGGACAAAAAGTATTTGGTTTCTTCACTGCTTTTTATATCGAGTAAAGTACACGGATGGTTCTTATGGTTGACCAAAATTTTGGATTTGGTCCATGGCTTTCCAAAAGTACGCGGATGGTCCCTGTAGTTTGCACTTTGTAACTCATTTAGTCCCCAACCTTTATCAAAAGTACATGGATGGTCCCTGTGGTTTGCACTTTGTAACGTATTTAGTCCCTAACTTGGACATGGTGAAACCTTTAGATTTAGTAGCAGAGGACTAAATGTGTTACAAAGTGCAAACCACAGGGACCAAATCTAAAATTTTGGTTAACTGTAGGGACCATCTGAGTACTTTACTCTTTTATAAAAATAATATGTTTCATGTATATCATTGGCCTTTTAAGTAGGATCTTGAATCTTTAGACCTTTAAAAGTCAAAGGGCGAAAAGTATATGGTTTCTTGTCATATAACAATATGTTTCATGTATATTTTCGGCTCTTCGTTTGGGATCATGAACCTTTAGGCCTTTCAAATTCAATAGGCCGAAAAGCACACGGTTCTTTTGTTTTGAAATTGATTCTTTTCATTTATATATTCAACTTTTTCACTGGGCGAAAAACATAGATATCATGTTACAAAAATAATATTTTTCATGCTTTTCTTCTGGTTCTTGAATATTTATAGGTATTTATAATTCACCTTTTATTCAAATAGGAAGATGAGATTCAAAAGAGGGTGGAAGAACTAGCGGCCGAACGACAAAGGAGAATTGCCAAAAGAACCGCAGCGAGTGCTTCTACCAAGAAGCCTGTTATCCAAAAGGGCAGAGGGTGTTGGTGAAGGAGACAAAGCTTCATTTGGCACAAAAAGAGCTCTATAAGTTAAAGGAACGATTAAACAGTGCTGAGACTACAAAAACCGGTGCACTAACCGAGCTCGAACGAGCCAAAAGAACAATCGACGATCTGAAGAAAAAGCTCGAGACCATTAACGCGGCAAAAGAAGCGGCAATCAAGGCGGCAGAAGCGGCGAAGAGTCAAGCAACTGTTTTAGATCACATGATTATTTTTATCTACGTTTACACAACTATTTTATACAAAAGCGCACATGTGAGATATAACTGTTTTTTTTTATTTATTTATTTATTTATTTTTTGTTCTTTACCATGACAAAACGAATCGATATCGTTCAAACAACATATGAGGCGACAAAACAGACGCACCCGCCGCAACGCGCGGACATTCCCACTAGTATAAATAAAGAAATGTTTTTTTTAATAATATAACCCAGCCCTTGGCCCCACCTACTGACACACGGCCCTACCCTTTTTCGTTTTTACCTGTTCTTGTAGAAATATGGAAAGCTCAAAAATGCATTTGAAAAATGACTTCCACAATAAGAAAAATGAGAATGGTGCTTCACGTGTACATGTAAAAATGGTGAAAAACATCTATCCGCAATGCTCTTAGAACCATCTCGATCCTATGTCTTCACCATCTCAATCCTACGTCTTCACAACATAGAAAAGAAAAGAAAAGAATTGTAGGTTTTAAGGCATTATTATTGTCATTAATTGTAGACACTTTGTAGAAAACCAATGAACAGCTGATCTTCCATTCCAAAAGTAACAAAAATGAGGGAAATGGGTGGTGGTATCAATTTTCAAATCATCGGCAGTTTGGTTAAATAAAAGGATGAAATAGTCACAACTAACATTAGTGATGCACCAATCACTATTATAGGTATACACACAAAATACGATCTGCAGTCTGACCCGTTACCAACAAAATAGAATCCAAGTCAACTAATTACTAATAGGTAATCGACAAAAAACAAAGGAAAAAGGTAGCCAACATCATAATCTTCCAATCAAGTTTTGCTCCCTGCTGTGAAGGTTGCCAAATTTGCAGTTAAAGTGTAAAACGCTAGCCATCACAATTGAGCCTGCAGCATTAAATCAACCATGGATATAATCATGGTCAGTTACTCAGTTTCCTCATAAAATAAGCTATTAAATTTAAAATTATTAAAGGTAGAGGGAGAGATACCTTGATATTAACTTCGTCGTATGTTGATACAGGGGATATGGGAGATGAGGGGCCAGTAACTCCCGTTTTTACTGCATCTTTCTTTCAGACCTCCTCCAGGGCAATCACCCGAAATGTTTAATCTCAAGAGTGAAGGCAGCAACATTTCTGGTAGATCCGTCATCTTAGGGCAATCCCAAAAAGAGAGCTCCATCACCACCACCACCACCACCGTATAAGTATAGTTCCACAAGTGAGGTTGGAAAATTATGTGGAACCCACTCTGAGATGGGCTTCTTCAACCTCTCTTTCCAGCTATGAGCATTTAAAAGCATATTAAATCAGGTAATTTAATTTACAAACATTGAAGCTAGAGGGAAAGTTACCTTCATATTAACTTCATTCATACGAGGATATAGGGGATATGGGAGATGAGGGGCCAGTAACTCCCGTTTTTACTGCATCTTTCTTCCAGACCTCCTCCTGGGCAATCACCCCAGATCTCTAAACTCAAGAGTGAAGGCAACAACATTTCTGGTAGATCCTTCATCTTAGGGCAATCGCCAAAAGAGAGATGGTGGAGGGAGGTGATGAGTTGGGGATGCGAAGACACTTTCTTCAGATTACCGCAATCTTCAAAAGAGAGACGTTGGAGATGTTGTAGTCCCACTGAAAAAGATTCCAATTTCTCAAATTCATTTATTTTAAGACAAGTAAGAGATGAAGGAAGAATATGAGAAAAGTCACTACAACTACGAGCTCCATCATCACCACCACCGTATAACCTGAGTTCCACAAGTGAGGTTGGAAAATTTTGTGAGCCCCACTCCGAGAAGGGCTTCTTCAACTTCTCAATTATTAAGATTTGCAAATTGGGAGGCCAAACCCAACCAGGTAAAGAAGCATCCATTCTTGGACACTCTCTTATTTCCGGTTCCTTCAATGATGTCATATTGTCACCAAGAAAAACATCCAATTTGGGACAATTACTTATTTCTAGTCTCTCCAATGATATCAAATTGTCACCAAGACTGGAAACATCCAATTTGGGACAATCTCTTATTTCCAGTTTCTGTAACGATGTTAAAGTGTCTGGAAATGACTCAAGGTTTTCACAATTTTCTATTATCAATTCAGTGAGGTGAACCATGCAGTTCAATTCAATGATTGATTTCAGATTTGGCCATTTCCTTATAGATACATATTCAAGCATGGGCATGCTGCTTCTGCTGATGTTCATTTCTTGTCCTCCCCACTCCTTTTCCAATAGGTTCCCGCAATTCCATATTCTAAGTGACCTGAGCTTCTCCCGTCCTCCTTTTGGAAACAAGACAACTGTCATTAAACTACAACCAGAGAAACTAAACTCCTCAACGCCATCTGGACAACTGCAACGCTCCATATTCTTACAATAAGTAACTTTCAATATCCTAAGAGATGTTAGGATGTTGCTCCTACAGTTATCCTCCTCCTCTTTCTCTCTTAAACTCACCAAATTATCACAATACTCCACTACCAATGTCCTCAGCGTCACAAGAATCTTACTTGCATCTGCATCTGATTTCACTAGGTATCTTATTTCATTACACCCCCATATGTTTAATTCTTCCACTGCCCCAAGACACTCTATAACACCTCCCCACACCTCATCATTAAGCCTTGAAATATCCCTTATTCTCAACTTGGTGACTGCTGAAGCTACTTCAACCAGACTTCTCAACACACCACTGTCACAGTTATCTAATTCTAGATCATTCAATGAAGGCAGTGCTTCAAGTGTGACTTCAACCAAATTAGGACAATCTTTTATTTTAAGAACATTCAATGAAGGCATATCTTCAAGTGTGACTTCAACCAAATTAGGACAATCGTTTATTTCAAGCTTTTGCAAGCGTGGAAACACAGCCCCTGACCATTTCTTCCACCTACGCATACCACAAAAAGTCAGCATTTCAAGTGAAGGAAATGCTTGACCAGCCCCAAATAACTCAAAACCCACAACTTCCACTCCATGTAAGCCTTCAATTAACAACTCCTTCAGTGACGGTAGTTGTCCCAGTGGCGGTATTGATGTACATCTCTTACACCCACTTATTGACACATGCTTCAAATGAAGAAACAAGGGATCCCCAACCCACTTTGGAAACTCTGGTCCCCCATATGACCTAATTTTGAGTTTTAGTAACTTATCATGGCAAGGCTTCAGCTCATTTAGGACCTCTTTTTCAAGCATGTCGTTTCGAGAACCATTTAGCTCATCACCCCATACAAGCTCTAACTCACTAAGCCTCTTTTCTGAAAAGTTCGCCTCACGTGCATAAATTGCATTTTGCACTTTTTCCAAACCTACAACAGAAATTTTCCCGTATATACTCTTAAAGTCTTTAAGTTTGGCTATTTCAAATCCATCTTCGCTTCCGATAATGATTTTCGAGAGATTAATATGTAGGCTTTTCAACACGCCAATCCCTGACAACATCTTAAACAAAACTCGGGTGTCCCTAACGTCAAGATGCCGCAGATTTTTAAGCTTTAGGAAGTTGTTGGGAAGCTTAGTTAATCCATAACAACCAACTAGGATCAATGATTGTAAATTGTTGAGAATGCAAAGTTTTTCTGGTAAACGCATGATACTAGTTCGAGAGAGATTAAGATATCTCAAGTGCCTCAAAGTACCAATGGACTCCGGTACCTCATGTATTTGAAAACCACTCAAACTTAGAACCCTTAATAATGGTAACTCAGGAAGCAAATCAGCGAGAATCTTATTAGATAAGTAAAAATATCGCCAACTATTCACCTCCCCAACAGATGTTGCCAAGAATGTCCTCAGGCATTTGGGTCTTTCAAATACCTCGAGCTTCTTGTAAGCTACATAATCCTCGCAAACAAACGACATATGGCGGTACTTGTCTAGCTTCATCTTCTTAATATTCTTCTCTGACTCGTTGTCTAACCTGAAATAAAACTCGGTAGCAACAGATGTCGCCAAGTCGTTCATGAGGTCATGCATCACAAATAATGATTCATTATTAGGTGCATGTTGAAAAAATGACCTTGACAACAACTCGTCAAAGAATTCATGACCCACGCATTCTTCTGTTGAATTTCTTCGAATTTCCTGGTGCAAGAACCCTTCCGCCATCCATAGTAAAACCAGATTCTCCTTGTCAAACAAGAAGTCCTTGGGGAATAATGAGCAGTATGCAAACAAGCGCTTCAAAGGTGCCAAAAGATCATGATAGCTAAGTCTCAAGGCTGGGATGACTTCACCTTCAACTGGTGATGTCCATATCTCACTTTCTAACACTCCCTTCCATGAATCTTCATCTTTTTTTGTCCTCAGTGATGTACCAAGTGCGATCAATGCCAATGGCAATTTTTTACATTTGTTCACAATACCTTCACCATGTGGTTTAAGTGACAAATGCGAATCAAAATTTCTTACGCCTAATGCATGTAGAGCAAACAAAGATAAAGCATCATCATCTGACAGGCTCTCCAGATGCTTGTATAGAGAATTGTAACCCAGCTTTTTTAGCAATATAACCTTTCGTGTTGTTATGATGACTTTACTTCCTGGAGAACATGTATAAAAGGGTCTGACGAGGGTTTCCCAATCCTCAGGACTCTCACTCCACACATCATCTAACACCAACAAAAATCTTTTTCCTGTTAGGTGATCTCTAAGAGCTTCTTGAAGTTTATCAAAATTCTTATGTTCCTGCTTTACCTCACCTCCAAAAGCTACAAAGATCTCTTTGCTTCTAACAAAGATATCGAACTCATCTGAGATGCAAATCCACACCTTGAGTTCGAAGTGATCCATGACTCGTACATCGTTATACAAAAGCCCAGCTAGAGTAGTTTTTCCAACCCCACCCATACCAACTATGGGAACAATGCTATAGTTTTTATCACGTGGTTCACCATCCAGTAACAATAATTGTTGGACCAATGCCTCTTTCTCAGCCTGGCGTCCAACAATGCTAGATGGATCAAAAACAGAGGTTTGTAATCTTCTATTATCATTTTTGGGCCTACTAATTTCCTCTGTCTCACTCAAACCATACTCAAGTTTCTGCTTAAGTAGACCTTCTAATTTGGTGTTAATACTCTCTAACTTGTGATGCATCTTAATAGTTGTTGAGAAGTTTGTGCAACAACTTGGGAGCAGCTTTCTTACCTTGCTGGTGATGCCTTCTGAGTCGTGGGTGAACTTACGCTGCATAGCATTGGTTGCCCAACCATCGAGTATGTCATCCATGTCATACGCCAAATGTTGGAGATCATTCAGCCATACTTTCACAGGTGGACTAGCTATCTCCTTCTGGTAAGCATCAGTAAGCACAGCTTCGATGAGTTTGAACGAGTTCTGACATTTCTCAATCTCAGCACCGATTCCCTTGTAGTGAGCAATGTTTTTGGAAGTTTCAGAGACCAGCTTCTCAATGAGCAGACGGACGAGGGCAGAAGTCATGGGTTCAGCCATTGATGATCACTACAAGAAAAAACACTTGTTGGGACAAAACCTATAGGGAGGACAAAAGTTGTCCCTATAGAACTACCTATCGGGACGACATTTCGTCCCTATAGGGTTTACATGCATTTCTAACTAGGTTACCATATAGGGACGACATGTTGCCCCGATAGGCTGAAAATAATTATCTTTTTATTTTCCTTAGTTTTATTAAAATAAATTAGAAATCCTAAAAATCTCTTCAATTTGTAGAAACGACTTTTCGTCTCTACAACGTTAAATACTTTTCTTTTTTATTTTCATTGTGGTAATGTTAAAAATATAAGAAATTAAGAAAAAAATAAAAAAATAGTTCGACCTATAGGGACGACTTTTCATCCCTACAAATTGTATCTACAAATTTTGAAAAGTAAAGAAGTTTTCATTTAGGCGGTAACATTTCCCACCACACGGCCAAAATTTTCCCACCAATTTTTCAACCCTATAGGGAGGATAAGTCCTCCCTATAAGTCAAATTTATGTATTCCTTTTGTTTTATCCTTATTTGAGAACTATTATTGTAATTATATAGAAAAACTTTATTATTATTATTATTAATTATTATTATTATTATTATTATTATTACAAATATAATTTATTATTAATATATATAATTTTATAAATAATATAATAACTTTTATTATTTTTATTAGATAACAAAAAAATAAAAATAATGTATACATATTATTAATAATAATATGTATAGCTTAAACACATATGCATATACATATACATTTTTACATATAATGTATACATATTATTAAAACGTTTTATAAATAATATAATAACTTTTATTATCATTATTATTAATAATAGTAAGAAAATATTTTCACTTGTACATGTATATGTATATGTCTATATGTATATGTGTATAATTATCGTATAATATAGTATCGCATAGTGCCGTTTCGCATCGTGTCGTGTCATATAATATCGTGTAGTATACTATTGTATATTATAATGGTAGAGTATAGTATAGCATCGTGTCGTATACAGTGTCATAAAGTGTCGTATCTTATATATCACATAGTATCGTATAGTCCTATATTAGGCCCTAGTATAGTGTATCATTGTGTTGTATAGTGTCATATCGTATTGTATCGAATAACCCTATAGTATCGTATAGTATGGTATCGTATAACACAGTGTCTTATAGTGTCATTTTGGTATCCCCTCATACAATGATAGAGGGGCGAAGTCCTTATCGGGCGGGGAGGATGAACACCTCCTTAGGCAATTTTGCTAGGAACGATGGGATAGAAAACGTAGCCACGTTGGGGGCACTTGGCCAATGTCTTAAAGGTATGCCTCGTATGCTCAATATGAAATTTCTTCCTAATGGAGTTAAGAAAGCAAGTGAGCGAGACGTCTATTCCATTCGAAGTTGCATCATCTTCAATTCACGAGTATCTATGTGTGTATGTGTTAGTGTATGTATATGTTAGGGTATATGCATGTTTGTGTGTTTTGTATGTGTGTGTATGTCGATGTATATTGTAACACCCCGTGTTTCGAAAGTCAAAGTCAAAGTCAAGATTGAAGTCAAAGGAAGAAAATGATTGCTAATTGCGATCTGTCACTCCTTGCTCTAATCCTATTTTGACTTCTTTTACTCATAATTAGTTTATTTTATCGTTTACGTTAGTTGTATTATGTGGAGTATCTATTAATAATCGAAGTTTATTCGCTATATATCGATGATTATCGCTTATCGCTTATCGCAATCGCGCTCGCAACTCGAATTACGCATTTTGGTTATTGTTATACGTGTGTGTGTGCATTTTATGTGTTACTTGTGCGTGTTTATTTATGCTATGTGGTGGTAATCAATCAAAACGCAATCGAAACTCAATCGCAATCGAATCGCAAACGCTAAACGCAAGTGAAATAGGACGGTTGTATGTTAGATATAGTAGTTGGGATTAAAAGTAATTTGAATAGGAAACTCTATCGCATCGCATCGCAATCGAAACGGCAAAACTCATCGCACCAGACACTTGAACGAGTGGCCAATCGACCAGGTGGCTAGCCGATCGACCAGCTGTTCGATCGAGCCGCCGCTCGATCGGCCAGCCAATCGATCAGGCTGTTAACCGATCGACCAGCCTCTCTCCTCCCCCTTTCCACTTTGGGTAACCCTATAAATACCCCAGTCACCATCATACTTTCCACTTTTGGCAACTCTCCTCCGACCAGCTCATCTTCCCCACTTTTCTTCAGATTTCTCGCGATTCCGGTAAGATCTCGTCCTAAATCTTGTACTTCCTTAATCTACACGCACTCCTACACCTTTCTATCTTTTGAATCTTAACTTTTAACCGTGAAATCATCAAGATTCAAGGTATTCTAGGATGACGTCATCATGTGTTCTTGAGAACTTCATGTTTTGGCCTCAATCCACCAAGAACAACTTGGATCTAACCGATTTCCACATAAACAAACAAAGATCTTTCATAGATCTAAACATATTCACAATAAAACGGATTTAAAGATGGTTTTTCAACTTTCTTTCAACTCTTTTACACTCAACACACTCCAAACCGATAGAATCGGAGCTTGTGCCGACTTACTACTCATTCTTGTGGTTGTGTTGGTTCAAGATCTGGATTCCATCCACGAGACTACCGATTTCGGGTTAAACAAGGAACACCGTCTCGAACAGTAACTGGTCGATCAGGGATACCAAGTATTGACAAGGTTTCTGTTGCTTAAAACGTTATCAAAACATCTCGATAAAACGACAAACAAACAAAACCACCAAGTGTAAGACGAATAAGACGACTAGGACGGAGAGTCGTCGGGTCGGACTACTGTCCGATCGGACAGTCATCCGTACGACCGGTCATCCGATCGACTTACACCTTGGCCCCACATTTCAAACTTCAAGAGTTCGGAACATCGAACAAGATGCTATCCGATCGACCTATCACCCGATCGGACTGCCACCTTGACCATGTGATGTTTTGAACTCAACACTTAAACAATTTCCAACAAGTTCAAATACAATGGTTTGCCACCCGAACCCTTTTTGCTTTCGCACTTTTGGGTGTTACATACGTTACTTACATTCAAATCACATCAATCACACAACGCAACACTATTTGCTTTCGCACTTTTGGGTGTATCTAATCCTATTATTCTAATGCTATATTTTTGCAATGTATATTTTATAACGTTAATTGTCATTTAAAAAAATAGCTTATATAATTCGTTAAGCCTACGAGACTTTTTTTCGGCTCATACGAGGCACTTAAATCCCAAGGGACGGCTATATATATATATATGAGAAGGTTCATTTGAGAAGAAAATTTAGTTGAGAAGAAAAAGACCAAAGGGTAATTTTGTAAAACATTAAATAGTTTTTTCACTTATCTCATTTATTATCATTTTTTACTAATTAATTAGCCATAAAGACTATTATCCTCCACACTAACTTTTTTTTGCCTACACATATCAAAAGTTATCCTACATATTTCGAAATTCATCTTACACGTTGAAATTTATCTTACACAACTCGTAATTTGTCCTACACAACTCGTAATTTATCCTACACTTTAAATTATTTTATTTTATTTTTTTGAAAAAATATATATTTTGAAGATAAGCAGTATCACTTTTTTTATATAGTATAGCTACTTGCTTCTGAAATTTGTTTTTTTGGTCTTAGGTGCAAAAGATCCAGATTTTGACTCCTAATATTGGAGTTGTTTACAGGTAAGATTTCAAACACTTGTCAAGTTAAGCATTTTAGTTCAGACGTCGATATAGTTCTTATTTACATTCTCGCGTGCATTTTAGTTCAGACGTCGATATAGTTCTTGTGCAACTTTTTATTATCTTTGCAGCTATTTAAGATGAATTTGTCTTAGAGCTTTCGCTTGCACGTTTGAAGGCTCTTGCTGAATTTGTCTTTGGTATGGGTTTATATCAGGTAAGATTGTTTCACACATGTTCTGTAGAAATGACACACCTTGTTTTTATTGACCAACTATTTATCTATGTTCTGTCATAGGGTGTTCCGTCTACTCTTGCTTTCATAGCCTTCGAACTCCCCACCTAATGGAGCTATTGGCACTCGGATTCTGGAGTTCCTATTTCGCTCCAGATCTGATATGGTGAGAAACTATTTTGATGCTCATTTTTTTTATATTGATCAGTAGCAGCTAGCAATCCTTTGTGTTTTTGCGGTTGTAAATACATTGGTATATTGTTGTCGCATTGCCATCAATGTAATAGTTGGTCAAGGAAGAAAAGCTTGATAGAACACTTGTATATTGAAATTATCATATGCTGTATTTAGTTTTGTTATGTGTGGTTAATGATTATTGGCTTATAAAGATTGCAGGTGATCGATCCTCAGAAGTATTGATGAGGCTATAACAACTGTCACGCACTCTCGTTGTCATCTTCTACATTTGTTCTACAGGTATATTGCTCATATATGTATTACAATATTAATGAAAGAGCTCATGCATTTCTTTAACGTGTTTGAAGAATTTTGTAATTTGATTTACTGGAATGAAAGTCCCCTTGTAACACTACCGTAAGATCTTAATCTTTCTTTTTTTGCTTGTTGTGTCCCGATAGAATTTGCTTAGGAAGTAGCTTAATAAAAGTGCGTTCGGGTCATGACCCATTTAACTAAGAGACCCGAACCCATTTTAAACAACTAAAAGTTAGCATTTAATTGTAGTTTGTTAGTATTGTTGCTATGTTATTTGTGTTTGTAGTTTCGTTTAACATGTTTTAACAAGTTTAAATTTATTTGATTTGTGTGATTTTTTGGTTTAAAAACCTGGTAAATTTTTTATTTTTATTTTTTATGTAGCTATAGGGACGACATGTGGTCTCTATAGGTAAAAATGTTTTATTTTTTATTTTTCTTAAACGTACACCTATAGGGACGACATGTCGTTCCTACAGGATTTCCAGGTTTTTTATTTTAAGTCTTTAGGGACGACATGTTGTCCCAATAAACATATAACAAAAAAATAAAAAAATATATTTTAAATCTATAGGGACGACATATCGTCCCTACAGGATTTCCAGGTTTTTTTTATTTCAAGTCTTTAGGGACGACATGTTGTCTCATTAAACATATAACAAAAAAATAAAAAGAAATATATTTTAAATCTATAGGGACGACATATCGTCCCTACAGACTTAAAATAGTATTTTTTTAAAATAGCTCTATTGTTACGACAAGTCGTCCCTAAAAGTTAATCTATAGGGACAACACCTTTGGAGACAACCTAGGAGACCTATTGGGAGGGCCCTGTAGAGACAAAACTGATGGAGACAATATGTCGTCCCTATAAGCTGCTGAGACTTGGCTTAAAAAAATTTGTCCCCACATGTCTAATTTCTTGTAGTGGATTATACGGACTGGTGAGATCGTAGATGAAATGGGTTATGGTTGTGATTTGTGAAGGGGCTTGAATGTGAAGAGTTGTATTCAGTGGTTCAGATGTTCATTCAGATATATGGTCTACGGTTAAAGTATTGTTTTGCACACTCAGATCAGATCTGAGATCAGAGTTGAGATAACCAATCACCATGTGCCTACTACCTACCCTGCCCCCTACATCATGCCTTATATATTATATACACTACAAAAGCAAGTGTCGGCACTTGCCCTCCATTGGCCGAAATGGGCGGTGGGAATAAGCAGCTGCACCCTTTAAATAATCCGGACTATGCACCCTAAGCCCACTCAGCAGCAGCAGCCCAAAGCAAAAGCAGCCCAACTCCAAAAAGTGCAAGACCAGCCCATGAAACAAAACAACAAGAAACAAAATAAAACTGTTAAAAAAGCATATGGAATTGAATAAGAGGAACTCAAAATTACGAATTTACCCTCGGTTAAAAATAAATTTATGCTTTTGCCTACAGCTTAAAATTACGATTGTGCCCGTAGTTGGAATTTATATTACGCTGTTACCCTAGGTGCAAATTTACGACTTTGTCCCTATTAAAATTTCAAATTTCCCCCCTTTCAAATTTACTGTACTGCCATCACTTTAGGATTTGGCAATTTACGATTTTACCCCAGTCCAAAAATACAACTTTCCCTCAGTTAAAAATTACAATGTTGCCATTGTTTTAGTTTTTTTTTTCAAAAATATAAAAGTTTGTTTTTTTATTGGTTGACTCGATTTAGTTGTTTTTCGTGTCAATGAGCTGCTGCCTAACATTCGCTCATTATTCGTCCACCGCCCCGCAACGCGGGCGGGGCATCTAACTAGTTATATATAAATCTTGTCCGTCTACTCTTTGAATCCATGTAATTTTTTATTCCATTAGTTTATTCTTTTACGCTATATTTCGAATTTCGTTTAACGAAGGAAACTAAAAGATTTTGAGGGATTTAGAAAATAAAAAGTGTGTGTTCTAAAGTTTTTTTAAGAAAGGAAATGGAGAAAAATAAAAGGAAACTTAAGGAATTTTCCTTCGTTTTAAATCCTTTTAAATTGGAGAGATTTTGAAAGAAAACATTTTTAACACAAAATTTTTAGTTTTCTTTTTATTTCTCTCAAACTCGGGAACACGATATTTCATTAAAATCTTTTCTTTACACTCATTTTTTTTCTCTCCTTAAACTCGATATGTATATGTAAAATATTTCTTTTCGAGGGGCACATTTTTTTATGAAAAAAAACCCGATATGTATATTTAAAATATTTTTTTAATAGGTACACTCATTCAAACACCAACATAGGTCCCCTTACAAAACTATTCTTATGGTTTAGATTAGTTATTACCCACTTTGGCATTAGGTTTAAACCTTTAGTGGACACAATACCCAATTTCCTTAAGGCCTAAGGGCACATTTTTTCGAGCTCGAACATGGTACACGAATACTGAGGGCCGACCCTAACAACCTTAATGGCAAACTTGGATAACTGATGAATTTTACTCAAATAGAAATATAGCCAGTATTTTTAAGTTGGAGTGAGTATATCACTATATCCCTTGTGGAATATTAGTAGGAATAAATTAAGATACGTGTCATTATACAGACCTTTTTTTCACATTAACTCAATTTATGGCGTACCGATAAATATGATATGATAAAAGTAAGGCATGATGCAAGCTTCCATGTTTACTCCATAGACAGCATCGGGGTCATCATCCGATCGACAGAGAGGAGGTTGAGTACCAGGAGCTCTCTCCAAGTAGCAATCATTAGTCAAAGGTTTGAGAAGTTCAGCATCTGGTAATTAAATTGTTTATTAGAATTAGAGAATAGAATAAAGTGTGGATAATAAGATGTGATTAAGAACTTGTGCGAAAATACTTGCATTTGCAAGTGATTTGATGTACTTATCGGCTCCGCAGTGGAAATGAGTTCCGCCACCTGGGAACACGATCTTTTCGCCTTTTACATCCATCCAGTTTTGATCTGATGTATGTGCTCGCCATCTCGTTGCTTTGATTTATGTGCTCAGCCATAAGACCATGGGGTATGGGGGTCCTCCCCTCCCCGCCTCGGTTCGTCCCCCACGTCGCACACTACCCCCTTGGGGCTTGTCACGTTGCAAACAGCTGCAGGAAGACGGAAGGGACGAGCTTGGTGGTTGGCTGAACTTGTAATTTGGCGGGCCCCTCTCTCTCTCTCCTTTATTATATATTGGTTTTTTATTAAGTTTGGTGTCCACACTCTTGGGTAGTCCCCAAAGGGATGGTCCTTCACCCTTGGTGATGTGGCGCTTACGTGGCGGGTAGTCCCCAAAGAGACTAACCAAACCACACCCAATGGTCTAAGAATTGTTGTGCGTCTCATCTCTAACTTGCGAACCAAGCTTCCCAAACTTGCGCACAAATTGCCGTCAAAGTATTATGCGATGTGTCCCCCCCAATTGCCGTCAAAAGATTCATATTAAATCCCCAAATTCCCACCGACTTCTCTCTTCTAATGTAGCTCATACTTCTTTTACATGTTTAACTCTTCTAGCCCAACGGAAGCCCACATAATAATAGTACCTCTAGTTACAGATGGGCATAATCGGGTATTTTTAATACCCAGACCCGGTTCCTACCCGGACCCGGTTCCCCTTAAATTTGAACGTACCTGGTTCCTCTTAGAACCGGTTGCGGGTCATACCCAGGTATTTGTCAAAAAAACCAGAACCTGTTGTACCCTGTTACGGGTATTGTGGAACCGGGTTTCAACAGAACCGGGTTCGGGTCGGAACCGGTTCTGTCGTATATGTGAAGAAAAAGGCTGACATCTCTACTGTGTGGAGCCGGTTCTTCCAAAACATGTGAAGAAAAAGGCTGACATCTCTACTGTTGGAACCGGTTCTTCCGGGTATAGTCAAATCAATGTTAAAAGCTGCATTAATATTTGAAACCGATTCTTTAATATTATAATCGGTTTTTTTTTTTGTTATTTAAACACTTTAACCTCTACCAAAAACACACTCTTAAACCTCTCTACAAGTACAACACTCTTTCTAATTCATACTTGTTAAGATAGAAGAATAAGCAAAAAGAAGAAGATTAGGGAGAATTGTGTGATAATCTTGAAAAAATGGCAAAGTTTTTATAGTCGGAACCGGTTCCAACGGTAAGAAATCGGTTCCAACGGTAAGAATTGTATTAAATGCTGAATTTGACTGTTAGAATCGATTCCAACGGTAACAAATCGATTCTAACGGTAATAAAGTGGCACCGGGTATTGTTTTATTACGGAGGAACCGGGTACGGGTCGGAACCGGATACATGTTGGAACCGGGTATGGAACTTATTTTTTTTTTTAAATATGGAACCGGGTAGGAACCGTCGGGTTTTTTAAACCCGGAACCTGGTATGCTTTATACCGGGTTGGGACTGGAACCGGTTACGGGTCGTCAGGTTTGGAACCGGTTGTTATGCCCATCTCTACCTCTGGTTACCTTAAATTCCAACTTATTTTTACTTTGACCCACTAAAACTCCACTTTGTGTAAGATATTCCATGTTGAATGAAAACCAAAATACCATTTTCTCACTTCAAGTTAACTAACTAGTATTATTATATTATCAACCTTAAATTGACAATAATAATACTTAGAAAGTTATTTGAAGGTTATTTCATCAATCACCAACTGCTAATTATCTTGTGTTAACTTGATTTCATTGATTTTAAACATATTTCACTTGAATACTACAAAATATAAAAACAAGTTAAAATAATATATTTTATAACAAAATCAATGCATTTTAATGAATAATTAATACCAAACAAAATGAACCTAAAATGCACTGATTCAGTATGCAGGATGACATGTACCTATGTCCAGCCATAGTTGTCAAAATCTTGTGGTTCACCATTTGTATCTTGCAACTCGTTTTATATATCAAGTGAAGAAAATTTCATTAGCCAATCAAACCTTTTCTTGAGTCACCATCCGACCGTTTTTCATTGTCTAAGTAATGTGTTTACAATTAATTGGAGTATTATAAACATTATGAGATATATCTCTCTTTGGTGTTTTGTGTTGTGATTTACACGTCTCTTTATAAGTGTAAATGAGCAGAGCCGAGCCCAAACTTGACTAGTATCAAATTTTATGTTTCAGTATTGTAAAAGCAACACCAACTCCAACTTTGAATTATTGTGCCGAAAGGAAAACCACTATAAATATAATATATTTTAGAGTAAACTGCTAAAATGGTCCGTGAGGTTTGGTCACTTTTACCACTTTAGTCCAAAACTCAAAACTTTTGAATCTGGATTCTTGTGGTTTCAATTTTGTTGTCATTTTCATCCAAATACAAAACCTCGTCAAAATTTTCGGTTAAAATCCAACTTTTTTTTGTCTTTTTTCTTCCTTTTAATGAAGGAAAAAATGGTCAAATTTTTTTAATTTGTTATAATAAAATGTTAAAAGACCATTTTGCCCTTTATTAAAAGGGTGAAAAAAGACAAAAAAAAAAAAAGAGTTGAATCTTAACTGAAAAATCTGACTAGATTTTGATTTTGAATGAAAATGACAACAAAATTAAAATCACAGAGACCCAGATTCAAAAGGTTTAAGTTTTGGACTAAAGTGGAAAAAATGACCAAACCTCATGGGCCATTTTTATAGTTTACTCTATATTTTATCCCTCTTTTTTGGTTTCAAATTAGATGCCCATTTGTTATTAAATAAATCACACCTCAATAATTGATTTTTTTAGTATTTTCATCCTAACCTTTTTGTATATTTAATAAAGAAAATGATTAGCCTAACTTTTAGAGCTACTTAAAAAACACAAAAAAATAAAAAACCCCAACAATTTGTTTTTATACTTGGTTTATTCAATTTCGGCCCCAAAGCAAGGAAATTGTGGGTTTATTTATGTTCTTGGGCTAAGGAAGCAAAGAGGTGTGGGCTAAAGAGCAAGGTAGTTCAGCCCAACCCAGGACCTTTCATTCAGGTAGTATGAAAAATAAAACATAAAACAAATAATAATAATAATAATAATGTAAGAAGAGGGGCAAAGGGTGGTAAGGTTTACCTGAGATTAAAGTTTTGAGATGCTGATTTGACGATCTGTGAAGTGGGTTTTCCATCAAAATTTTCAAACCCATGAGTAGTTTTCAGAAACTTGTTAACCTCGATTGATGAAGTGTTAAAAGCATCATTTGTATTTTTAACTCTTAAAAAAGTTGGATCGGGACGGTAAAATTATTTTTCAGGTGGGGGCTAGGCCCTAAGGTTAGTGTTAATGGGTTATTAAATTATAGGTAACAGGCTTAGAAGATTGGTCATAGTGGGTAATGGTCCCCATTATTTCTTGACCACTAGGTTTATGTTGGATTCCATTACTCTCACATATCCATGTATTATTCACAAGTACACATTAGAATTTACCATATCGAAGTTAAAATAAGTACACATTCGAAGTTAAAATATTGATAAGAAACGCCTTTAGTGGTGATTGCAAGTGTTACTTTCGTTTTAAAATTGAAAAAAAAATTGCCAAACCTAAAATGCAAATTCTCCCATGAATTATTTAAGTCTTAAAGTTTGGCTATTTAAAATCTACTTTAGCTTCAGATAACGATTTTTGAGAAAATAATTTGTAGGGCTTTCAACTCCTCAATCCCTAAAACATCCGAAACAAACACGGGGTGTCCCTAATGTTAAGATTTCGCAAGTACTTAGCTTTAGACCCCCGGTGGTGGAACAGCATGTCGCGTGGGAATCGGCCATGGCGCCCCATAGCGTCCGGCCACACGACTCTGGTTGGCGCTATGGGTGAGAAAATTTCAATCCCCGTGAAGAATATAACGCAGGAAAATTGTATTGTTTCAAAAATCTGACCGTTGAACAGTCATGTTGTTTAAAAAAATATATTTTTTTTCCTAAAATCTCTTTATACATACCCAAATAATCTAAATCTAAAAAAAAACCCACTAATCCCACATTCTTATAAAAATAATACTTTTAAAATGGGCTCGTCTTCATTGGAAGATTTGTTCACTGATCTTTACGGAAGATTTTTTTCACACGAAGAAACCACAGAGGAGGAAGAAGCGGTTAAGTGTGCATGTGCCCTCGTGATTCAAGCCATGGAACACGTTAGCCGTTCTCCTCCATGCCCCATCTTGAGGCGCACTTTTGTTTTGCGAGACCATGAAGCCGCAAACGAGCGTTTGATTGATGAAAGATTATTTCGATCCTATATCGGTTCACAGCCCCGATGTTTTTAGGCGTCGGTTTTGGATGAGCCAGAGGTTATTTTTGCGCATTAATGATGATTTGTGAGCTAAGTATGACTACTTCAAGCAAAGAATGGATAGGAGAGGTGATATATATTAGATTTTTGGATTTTGTTTTTAAATGTTACTAAATAAAATAATAATAATAATAATAATAATAATAATAATAAGTTTTAAAGAATGAAAAATAAAAAAAATTATCCAAAATGACCACTTTACCCTTGAGCTACTGAGTTTTTTTAACTGAGGTTAGTTTTTTGAATTGAAATGACACGTTTAAAAAATGTTAGTGAGGAAAATAGTGCAATTTTAAAATTTGGTCTAAAACGTCAAAAGTGAACACACCACGGGGACGTAAATGACACTTAACTCTACTTTTAATATTTTTATTATTACAATTTCTCTCTCTCCCACTTTCAAAATTGTCACACCCCCAAAATCCACATGCGGAGTATCACCGCTTGGAGGCGTGACTGACCAGGATCAAACCACTAATCATATTGAACAAGTAAATAATTAAATGTAAAAGTCCAACCAACACGATTAGTGTCCAAAACAACCATAGTTAAGTTATGAGCGGAAGCATAATGTTCAAAACCAAATCAAAAGTTTAATTATCCAAATGTTTAACATGGCACACAGCTGTCCATGTCCCACAACGACTCTCCCTTGTGCAAGCTCCAGCTAAGTACCTATAGACCTGCAAAGCATGTAGTAACGAGTCAACAACAAGTTGAGTGAGTTCACGTTTGGTTGTCCAGTTTATAGTTGTTCCGAAAACCCAGTTTGCTCTTTACCAGCTATCCAGCCGTGGGGTTACCCCATAGTTCGAAAAACGTTTATTAGTTACCCATTCTTACGTTGGCTATTCCAGCCCGGCTCTATGGCCGTGGGGGCTACCCCATGTTTAATTCACCAGACTCGTTACCATATCGACTACTAACGTTCGTCATGTTTAAGTGCCCTAACGTCTGTGTCTATCATCACTGACGTGCCATAGTCCATTAGTCCACGCCCGTCCTCTACGGCACGGTGTGAGGTTTGTTAAACCTAATAGCGCTATTTAACTAATGACCCGTTCGCCATTGGCCTCGGCGATTAAGTCGATATAAAAGGAGGGACTTCGTTGATAGAGTTCTAGTCTAGTATAGTTAAATCCGTCTCATACTGGACGAGGAATCTATGTTCCTGATTACGTCTCAACAGGACGAGGAATCTATGTTCCTTAACCCATTCCCAACCCCTGGGAACCCCATGCTTTGTAACGAAGTGTGAACTCACCTTGGTTTGCTCGGCAGATACACAGAAAGGTCAAGTCTAGCAGCTAGTGGTCAACCACGTCCTAACATGGTTACCATACAAGTCAGGTTTTGGTTTCAAGTAGTGTACATAAACATCACGTAAGATAGCATATAAGAAACGCATACGATTCATGGCAAACATGCAACATCACTTTCAACAGTTATCACGTATCCCGTAATGGGCTCGCACAAGCTTAGTGGTCTTGTGCGAGTCATTCCTTTGGAGCCCACTAATCCCTGGCCCTAAAATCAAAATACCCAACCAAACATTGAACATACTCACGGCCCAAATTAATTAAATCCAAGCTTATGCGATCCGGACATCTTGTACGATCCGGTTGGGTTGTGCGATTAGAATCAGCCCAGCCCAACATGATCATTCGGCCCAACAGTTAATTAAACATACAATTTGTGCGGTCCTAGCAGCCTCGTGCGACTGTGTGTGTCTTGTGCGAACGGACTCCTTGTGCGACCAGTTCAAACATCCGATGATTATGTCAATTAGTTACAACCATTCATTTGTTTCCTTATCTACATTTTATCAACTAACAATTTTCATGTAAACAATTAATCGATAAATTCAATCAATCAATCATTATTAAAATAATCGGATATGTATAGAACCGAGATAGTGGATTGACAACCTATTACCATCCTATTGAATGCAATAGCATGATTGGACCTATTAAAAGCCTGATAACATGCACCGATCTTTATTCCATTAAAAACACATATAACAAACAAAACATACTGACAATCATGTGAAATTAATCATGAAGAAATCCTTAAAATACAATTAATTACAATCACATGCTCATCCTTATAGATACACACTGTTCGATCAAAACAACAATCATTCCACCCATCCCATCAACACATATTCTCATGCTAACAACTCCATAACCTAAGTCAATTATAAACCACTTTAAATCGATTTACAACAATATACATGTGAGCCGATTTCATACATTCATAATCTAACACATCTTATTCATTATTATGTAATCATCAAATCTCATCAAAATCAACATACATGTGAGCCGATTATCAAGAACACTATCATCCAACATCATAATTTATCATGTTAATCGAAACCCTAGATCATCATGCAGCTATATTAGCACACACATCAAAATATCATCAAACATGTATACGATAAATCCAAACACTAACCGGATAAGAGATGATTGAGGGTTAATCCGAATGATAGACTTCGAATGAGAGGCTCCTTGTTGCCGTCGAGTTCAAGAGGAGAGAAAGAGAGCACTAGGGTTTGGTGTGGTATTGTGTGATTAACAACAAATGAGAAAAACAACTCCCTAATGGAGCGTGTGAGCGAATAAGAGGAGTGGGCCGAACCCCACCTTGGGCCGCCCTTGGATCGGATGTAAGGATTATAGCCCAAATGAGCTTGTGCGATCGAGTGTGTGTTGTGCGTTTATATCATACATACATTCACAAGCACGTATTAACATAACATTCACATAAATATCCACTTTCATGAAAGTCACATATCGTACACATACGTTACATCAAAGTACAAAGATCGGTTTGGAAATACGAGTTGTCACATTATCCCCAAGTTGAAAGAAATTTCGTCCCGAAATTTAGCACGTACTCACTGAGGAAGCTAGTTAAGTTGCATGGTTTTCCTGGTTTTCCTGGGGTGTCACATCCTCCCCCCGTTGATCTGGAATTTCGTCCCGAAATTCCGTAGCTTCAGTTTCAGTAGTGGTTGTACCGTTTGCAAACAGTTGGGGATACTTTTGTTTCATTTGATCTTCGCGTTCCCAGGTGAACTCTGGGCCGCGACGTGAGTTCCAACGAACTCGAACGAGAGGTATTCTAGTACGCTTGAGGACCTTAACATCCCGGTCCGTGATTTCAACAGGTTCCTCGACGAATCGTAACTGCTCGTCGATCGTGAGCTCCTTCAAAGGAACTACGTGGGTCTCATCTGACAGACACTTCTTCAGATTTGACACATGGAAAACGTCGTGAACTGCACTGAGTTCTGCTGGTAAGTTCAGTCTGTAGGCCACCTTGCCTATTTTCTCAATGACTTCGAAAGGTCCAACGTATCGTGGGTTAAGTTTGCCCCGTTTGCCAAAGCGAACCACACCCCTCCAGGGTGAAACTTTGAGTAGTACCCGCTCCCCAACCTGGAGCTCTAATGGTTTTCTGTCCTTATCGGCGTAGACTTTCTGACGGTCACGAGCTGCCGCCATTCGTTGTCGTATCTGAGCAATTTTCTCTGTTGTGTCCACCACATGTTCTGGACCAGTAATCTGACTATCCCCCACCTCTGCCCAACAAAGAGGTGACCGGCATTTACGCCCGTACAATGCCTCAAACGGAGAAGCTTTAATGCTGGTGTGGTAGCTATTGTTGTACGAAAATTCCACAAGTGGCAGGTGCTTTTCCCAGCCGTTGCCAAAGTCAATCACACATGCCCTAAGCATGTCTTCGAGGGTCTGGATAGTACGTTCCGACTGCCCATCCGTTTGTGGGTGATAAGCTGTGCTCATATCTAGCCTTGAGCCAAAGGACTTGTGCATTGCTTGCCACAGTTCTGATGTAAAACGCGCATCTCGATCCGAGATGATAGAGATGGGCACCCCGTGCCTCGAGACAACTTCCTTGAGGTACACTTCTGCTAGGGTGGATAACTTATCCGTTTCTTTGATAGCCAGGAAGTGAGCAGACTTTGTGAGTCGATCCACGATCACCCAAATAGTATCGTTACCACGTTGTGATCTAGGCAGGCCAGTAACAAAATCCATGGAAATATGATTCCCATTTCCATTGTGGTATTTCTGGTTGTTGAAGTGGGCCTGAAGGTTTCTGATATTCTGCCTTGACTCTCGCACAAGTCAAGCACTTGCTAACGTAAGTTGCTATGTGGGCCTTCATGCTAGGCCACCAATATGTGGTTTTGATGTCGTGGTACATTTTATCCGAACCAGGGTGCACTGAGTAGCGAGACTTGTGTGCCTCATCCATCACAAGCTCTCGTAGGTTGCCATAAAGTGGAACCCAAATGCGTCCTGTTACATAGTAAGCACCGTCTTCCTTCTGTTCTAAGCATTGCCTTGAGCCGCGTAGGGCTTCAGCCCTAACATTCTCTGGTTTCAATGCTTCTACCTGAGCATTTCGTATTTGAGAAGGAAGGTTAGACTGTATAGTAAGTTGTAAAGCTCGTACGCGCTTAGGCGTAGTGTCCTTTCGACTGAGGGCGTCGGCCACAACATTGGCCTTGCCTGGGTGGTACCTGATCGAGCATTCGTAATCGTTCAGCAGTTCGACCCATCGTCGTTGTCTCATATTGAGTTCCTTCTGTTTAAAGATATGCTCGAGGCTCCTATGATCAGTGTAGATAGCGCATTTGGTACCATATAGGTAGTGTCTCCATATCTTAAGTGCAAAAACAACCGCTCCCAGCTCCAGATCGTGTGTAGTGTAGTTCTTTTCATGAACCTTGAGTTGGCGTGAGGCGTAGGCTATAACTTTATCCCGCTGCATCAATACGCAACCAAGACCCTGAATGGATGCGTCACAGTAAACCACGAAGTCGTCTGTGCCCTCTGGCAATGAAAGGATAGGTGCACTGCAAAGTCTATCCTTTAAGTGCTGAAACGCTAACTCCTGTGCGTTTCCCCAACGATAAACAACGCCCTTCTGTGTTAGTGAAGTAAGAGGCTGAGCAATGCTAGAAAAATCCTTGATAAATCTCCTGTAATAACCTTCCAATCCCAAGAATTGGCGAATTTCCGTAGGTGTACGAGGTGCAGGCCAGCTCTTGATTGACTCTACCTTGGATGGATCAACGTGAATCCCATCCTTGTTCACTACATGGCCTAAGAAATGGACTTCTCGAAGCCAGAAGTCACATTTGGAAAACTTGGCGTACAGCTGTTCTTTTCGAAGGAGTTCCAAAATAAGTCGTAAATGTTGCTCGTGTTCCTCCTGACTCTTCGAATAGATCAGGATGTCATCGATGAAGACAATAACGAATTTGTCTAAATAAGGCTTGCACACTCGATTCATCAAGTCCATGAAGACCGCCGGTGCGTTTGTCATCCCAAAAGGCATGACCAAAAACTCATAGTGGCCATATCGAGTTCTAAAGGCTGTTTTGGAGACGTCCTCTTCTCGGACTCTCAGCTGGTGATACCCTGATCTCAAATCAATCTTTGAATAGTAGCTCGACCCTTGCAGCTGGTCGAACAGGTCGTCAATGCGTGGAAGAGGATAGCGATTCTTCACAGTCACCTTGTTCAGTTCACGGTAGTCGATGCACATTCTGAACGTACCCGTCTTTCTTCTTCACAAATAGCACTGGAGCTCCCCAGGGCGAAGAGCTAGGACGAATAAAACCCTTATCTAGGAGTTCTTGTAGTTGCGTAGATAGCTCTTTCAACTCTGATGGAGCCAAACGATACGGTGCACGAGCTATGGGTGCCGCTCCAGGGGCTAACTCGATTTGAAACTCGACCTGACGATGAGGCGGGAGGCCAGGTAGTTCCTCAGGAAATACCTCGGGATAATCGCGTACAACCGGAAAGTTTTCTATCTTTTTCTCTTTCTTTGAGGTGTCAGTAACGAGAGCCAGAAAGGCAGTGTGGCCCTTACGTAAACACTTTTGGGCCTTAAGGGAAGAAATGATGCTCACAACAGCACCACTCTTGTCGCCACGAATCATAAGAGGTTCAGCGCCTGGGCGAGGAATACGAACAATCTTTTCGTTGCAAAGAATCTCTGCTTGGTGTTGGGACAACCAATCCATCCCAATGACAACGTCGAAACTACCCAGAGTGATAGGAAGGAGGTCGATCGAGAAAGTATGATCAGCAAGTACTAGGTTACAACCTTTAACTACGTGTGTGACCTCTATACTTTTACCATTAGCTAACTCTACAGCGTGTTTGGGATTCAAAGGTGTTGGGGTACGCTTAAGCAGTTGACTAACTTTTTGGGACACATAACTAGTATCAGCACCCGAATCAAATAAGACAGTAACGTAAAAGTCGTCGAGAAGGAACTTACCCGTCACAACGTTGGGATCGTTCCTAGCTTCCCCATTGCCAATAACGAATGCACGACCCCTTGCTCCATTGCCATTATTACCCCCGTTGTTTCCATTCCCCTGATTGTTGTTATTGTTGTTCTGGTTCAGCTGAGGACAGTCTTTCTTGAAGTGGCCTTCAGCCCCACACTGAAAGCACCCTTTGTTGTTACCCTGTTGTTGCTGCTGCTGACGTTGATTTAGTGGGGCTCGCTGTTGTTGCTGATTTTGGTTCGCGGGAAACTGACTCCTACATTCTCTTGCAATATGACCAGGCTTGTTGCACCGATGACAGTTACTTCTGGTGCATGGCCCACTGTGATGTAAGTTACAACGATTACATTTGGGGTGATTCCCTTTGTATCCACCATGACTTTGGCTACCTGACGATTGCTGACTAGGACTCTTATACTCTTCAATTCTTCTCTGCTGCGACTGGGATTGAACAGAAGTCGAACCTCTGCTTGAAGCTCCATCCCATTTATGTTTGTTATCACTGGAAGGTTCAGAGGTAGCTGTAGCACTAATGCGTTTTGGTAACTTGTTCTGCTCCACCGCCTGATCAGTGAGACGGTGAGCCAACTGAACAACCTGCTGGTAGGTGGCGAGGTTTGCTGACGTCACATGACTTTGGATCGCTGGCACTAGACCCTTAAGATAAAGTTCGATACGCTTGATTGGAGGGTCCACCATAGTAGGACACAGTAATGCAAGCTCGTTAGATCTCTTTGTAAACGCCTCAATTTCTGACCCCGTCATCTTGAGGTTGAAGAACTCGACTTCCAGCTTATGAATGTCATCACGGGTGCAGTATTCCTCCCTGATCATTTCTTTAAAATTGTTCCATGGGGTGGCGTTAGCAGCAACCAACCCCAACATTTGGACTTGAGCGTTCCACCAGGTGAGAGCTAGACCCTCAAGAGTACCAGTAGCATACTTCACCCTGCGCGCCTCAGGGCATTCACACATTTCGAACACAAATTCTAGTTTCTCAAACCAGTGGAGGAGACCTACTGCTCCTTCAGTGCCACTAAATGTAGTGGGTCGGCAGTCCATGAAAGTTTTAAAGGTGCACACAGGTGGCTGAGCATGTTGACCTGTTGCGAGTGTAAGAAAGGACAAAGTTTAACACAAGGATAGGTTCACGAGAGTAGGATCTAAAGATCCTAGAATGAGTTAGAAACTGCAGGGTATACCTCCTGCCTGTGCGGCTGCAAGTGCCGCAGCAACCTGTTCGTTAATCAGAGCCGTCAACTGGGCTTGAGTCATGTTGATGCGTCTAGACATGATCTTCATATCAAAGGAAGCATGAGTGAGAGGGGTTCGCGAAAGTGCGATGACAGAAGAGAGTAAGCACACAAGTGTTCAAGCAAGAGTAGCTATACTAGCTATGCATATCATGAGCAAAGTTCTACGTAGTCTAGCAAGTAGGCAATAAATCACAAACCATATCACCTAGAATGTCGAGCCTTGCACGGGAAGTGAAGCGTCGTTGTGGATCGTAGAGCACTGTACAGGTTATAGTCTGGTTTTAACAAAAACGTTTTCCTTTATTAAAACCAAGTTCTCTATAACCAATGGCTCTGATACCAATCTGTCACACCCCCAAAATCCACATGCGGAGTATCACCGCTTGGAGGCGTGACTGACCAGGATCAAACCACTAATCATATTGAACAAGTAAATAATTAAATGTAAAAGTCCAACCAACACGATTAGTGTCCAAAACAACCATAGTTAAGTTATGAGCGGAAGCATAATGTTCAAAACCAAATCAAAAGTTTAATTATCCAAATGTTTAACATGGCACACAGCTGTCCATGTCCCACAACGACTCTCCCTTGTGCAAGCTCCAGCTAAGTACCTATAGACCTGCAAAGCATGTAGTAACGAGTCAACAACAAGTTGAGTGAGTTCACGTTTGGTTGTCCAGTTTATAGTTGTTCCGAAAACCCAGTTTGCTCTTTACCAGCTATCCAGCCGTGGGGGTTACCCCATAGTTCGAAAAACGTTTATTAGTTACCCATTCTTACGTTGGCTATTCCAGCCCGGCTCTATGGCCATGGGGGCTACCTCATGTTTAATTCAC
The DNA here is from genome assembly GCA_030545235.1 of Helianthus tuberosus. Classification (NCBI taxonomy): domain Eukaryota; kingdom Viridiplantae; phylum Streptophyta; class Magnoliopsida; order Asterales; family Asteraceae; genus Helianthus; species Helianthus tuberosus. Next base: position 212,707,693 of record CM060423.1, read on the forward strand.
CAGACTCGTTACCATATCGACTACTAACGTTCGTCATGTTTAAGTGCCCTAACGTCTGTGTCTATCATCACTGACGTGCCATAGTCCATTAGTCCACGCCCGTCCTCTGCGGCACGGTGTGAGGTTTGTTAAACCTAATAGCGCTATTTAACTAATGACCCGTTCGCCATTGGCCTCGGCGATTAAGTCGATATAAAAGGAGGGACTTCGTTGATAGAGTTCTAGTCTAGTATAGTTAAATCCGTCTCATACTGGACGAGGAATCTATGTTCCTGATTACGTCTCAACAGGACGAGGAATCTATGTTCCTTAACCCATTCCCAACCCCTGGGAACCCCATGCTTTGTAATGAAGTGTGAACTCACCTTGGTTTGCTCGGCAGATACACAGAAAAGTCAAGTCTAGCAGCTAGTGGTCAACCACATCCTAACATGGTTACCATACAAGTCAGGTTTTGGTTTCAAGTAGTGTACATAAACATCACGTAAGATAGCATATAAGAAACGCATACGATTCATGGCAAACATGCAACATCACTTTCAACAGTTATCACGTATCCCGTAATGGGCTCGCACAAGCTTAGTGGTCTTGTGCGAGTCATTCGTTTGGAGCCCACTAATCCCCGGCCCCAAAATCAAAATACCCAACCAAACATTGAACATACTCACGGCCCAAATTAATTAAATCCAAGCTTATGCGATCCGGACATCTTGTACGATCCGGTTGGGTTGTGCGATTAGAATCAGACCAGCCCAACATGATCATTCGGCCCAACAGTTAATTAAACATACAACTTGTGCGGTCCTAGCAGCCTCGTGCGACTGTGTGTGTCTTGTGTGACCGGACTCCTTGTGCGACCAGTTCAAACATCCGATGATTATGTCAATTAGTTACAACCATTCATTTGTTTCCTTATCTACATTTTATCAACTAACAATTTCCATGTAAACAATTAATCGATAAATTCAATCAATCAATCATTATTAAAATAATCGGATATGTATAGAACCGAGATAGTGGATTGACAACCTATTACCATCCTATTGAATGCAATAGCATGATTGGACCTATTAAAAGCCTGATAACATGCACCGATCTTTATTCCATTAAAAACACATATAACAAACAAAACATACTGACAATCATGTGAAATTAATCATGAAGAAATCCTTAAAATACAATTAATTACAATCACATGCTCATCCTTATAGATACACACTGTTCGATCAAAACAACAATCATTCCACCCATCCCATCAACACATATTCTCATGCTAACAACTCCATAACCTAAGTCAATTATAAACCACTTTAAATCGATTTACAACAATATACATGTGAGCCGATTTCATACATTCATAATCTAACACATCTTATTCATTATTATGTAATCATCAAATCTCATCAAAATCAACATACATGTGAGCCGATTATCAAGAACACTATCATCCAACATCATAATTTATCATGTTAATCGAAACCCTAGATCATCATGCAGCTATATTAGCACACACATCAAAATATCATCAAACATGTATACGATAAATCCAAACACTAACCGGATAAGAGATGATTGAGGGTTAATCCGAATGATAGACTTCGAATGAGAGGCTCCTTGTTGCCGTCGAGTTCAAGAGGAGAGAAAGAGAGCACTAGGGTTTGGTGTGGTATTGTGTGATTAACAACAAATGAGAAAAACAACTCCCTAATGGAGTGTGTGAGCGAATAAGAGGAGTGGGCCGAACCCCACCTTGGGCCGCCCTTGGATCGGATGTAAGGATTATAGCCCAAATGAGCTTGTGCGATCGAGTGTGTGTTGTTCGTTTATATCATACATACATTCACAAGCACGTATTAACATAACATTCACATAAATATCCACTTTCATAAAAGTCACATATCGTACACATACGTTACATCAAAGTACAAAGATCGGTTTGGAAATACGAGTTGTCACAAAAATATATTAAAAAATTGTAAAGAGTGAACAGTGTTCCCTCAAACTTACAGATGAACAGTAACATTTTTTTCTCCTCTACTCACAACCACTTACAATCATCTACAATCACTTTTCAAAAAATAAAAACCCTCATCACGGATTGGATGTGAATGCTCACACAACTTTGCATTTCGTTATGTATAAGCTATTTAACAAAATTAGGTTAATTTTTAAATGAAAAAAACTCCACAGAAAATAAAAAGAAACATGAAGCTAGTGAGACCCAAGGGATCGAACTCCATATCTCCTGCATGCTAACAACCCAACCATCCGAGCTACAATACACAAAATTACCCATTCTATTTGCATTTTTATGTATATAAGTAAAGGGAAGAAAACATATTTATCTTAAGACACATAATTAAAAAACAGATTTATCTTGGGCCACAAAATTGGGCCCTATGCGCTAGCCACCCTGCACACCCTACGGGTCTACCTTGACCTTATTCGACACAATCATGTCAACCATACTTTTTCACGGAACAACTCCCACCATATTTTTTTATGCAACATAATGCTCCTATTTTGGTTGCACCCACTTGACTCGATTTCTCTCAAGAAACTTTATCTTCATTCGAGCCGTTTATTTTTTTAATTAAATTTTCGTATGTTGTTTACTTTTTTTAGATTGAACTAGTATGAATGTATGATTACCCCGCGCTACGCGTGCGAGAATTTGGTAGGTGTCGTTTTGGTTTGCTACGGTATCAATATTTGTTATAACAACTGAAAGATATAACTTAAATGCTCAAAAGGGTTTTACATTGACCAAAAACCATAAAATTTAATATTGATGTACATATTATATCTTGAAACCTATGAGCATTAAGAAATATGAAAACAAGTTTAAAAAATAAAACCGTATAACTAAAATATAAAAAACCATGACATATTAAACATTTAAAATTCAATATGTATACAAATAATAATAAATTAATTAAAGATAATAAAAAAAATAACCATTGTTGTTTTGTATATTAAAAACTAACATTGCTCCAGCTTAATAATAAACAAAATTACAGTAGAAATAGAGTTGTCTCTTGGGGGGATGTGTGCCGAGACCGAATACCCTAACTCTCTCCGATCTTCTTTCGTCACGTCACTTAGATTATCCCCTATTCTCCCCCACTCTTTTTCTCTTTAGTGTTATCACTCACTTAGAACTTCCTGCCCTCTTTTTTTTATTACCAATATAAATAATTTAAAACATAAATAATCAAACACATAAAATTAATACATTCCAAAAAATAGAAATTAATACATTTATAGAAATAAAAATAAAATTACTACATTCCTAAACATTAATATTAAACATTCAAACACAATTTAAAACTAATACATTCCTTAAAAAATAATCTCAATTATAACAACCCTCCCGAATATTTTTCCGACACCCTAATATATTTTAAATACCCCTATATGTCTCTAAATACACACCGTATGTGAAAACCGAGCCAAAAATATAAAATGACATTTAAAATAAATAAAAAACAAGAAAATTGGGGTTCTGGCGGGCCGCGTAAGACACCCCTTAAGCTTACGCGGGCCGCGAGCGATCGAAAACGCGGCGACACCCGGTGATGACACGTGTCATCATCGTGGCAAAGCTAGTCGATGACCCGGATCACCTACGCCGTTGACCCCATTTGACGCGGGCCGCGTAGCCCGTTGTCTTACCTTACGCGGGCCGCGTAAAAACCCAAATCAGCCCCTATAAAGCTGGAGCTCGGGCCTTCAGTCGAATTCGCTCTAAAACTTTCTTTCTCTCTCAATTTTCACATAGTAGGCGTTATACTCGGGTATAATATCCCCCTAATTAACGAAGTTCTGCTCCATTGTAAGTATCATAACCCCTGGATACGTATTAGATACTCTACCCGATTGATCTAGGGTTCCGTAATGGCTGTCGTGGTTCTGCCCGACGTAGTCGTTGGAATGTCGTCTCGGGGAGGGTATTACTAATGTTAAAATGGGTTATTATACTAACATGTGTGCATTTGTGTAAATTATAGATTGTCACCAGGAAACCCTAAAGGATAATCTAAGACAGCAATGTGGGTAATCTCCTTTTTGTAAATTGTTTTACAAAACCTCATTAAATTAATTATATATTAAGCAGTTATTGAGTATTTGTAAGAATACAATTATCGTTGGTATGTTGGGGTTTTGTATACAAAGTTATGTTACTTCCTTGCGAGGGGTAACATTTCCACAAGTCAGGTCTGACAGTACCGTGGATGTTAATTGATATAACTTGGAAACAAATATAATTGCGAGACCGCCCTCAATACTGTACAATGGTTTTTATTTAAACTTGATTAAACTGGGATTCACTCACCAGTATTTCACACTGACAAAATATTTTTAAAGCGTTTCAGGTAACAAAATGTGAAAGCCAATTAGAAGCCAGCTGGACAGCACTGAAGGCTTGGAAAAGTAGCAATAAAGTTACCTAAAAATAAATAGATGTTTTTATTAAATAAAATAAGGTTTATCCCTATGAAAAATGTGTGTACTTAAACTTGGGATTTTTCCCATATGTTTAATATATTAAAAGTGTGGTATTTTACCCTGATAAAATATTTCATAACTACGGTCCTGATGTAAATTCCGCTGCCAAAATTGACTAAACACGTGAAACCACCGAAACTGGCTCGCGACCGCCCGATCCCGAGGATATAGGGATCGGGGGTTGCGACAGAAGGTGGTATCAGAGCTAAGCCATTGATTCAGCTACAGAAGCGTTCTGCTGACATCAAAATTCAATATGTTAGGAAATAAATTACGGAAATATGTGCATAATTGTATTTTATTGTTATGTGTTATTTGACTATTTGTTAGTTTACAGTATGAGCGACCAAGGACCATCTGACGCGTACCGTCAATTGTCTGGTTCGCCTAGAAGCGAAGGTGCCTCTTCTCAGCCTGCCCTCTCGGGGTACTCTGCTGATACTGAAGAAGGAATATTCGTGTTTAAGGCTCAGTCAGAAGAGCCATTTCCTCAGAAAAAGAGGGGATGGTTCAGTAGGGGAGCACATGAGCGTAGAAAACGTATGAAAAAAATTACAAGACCAGAGAGCACTAGCAGCAGCCAAAAGAGAGGCAGATGCCCATGCTCAGGACATGATTAATAGGGGTTTAGCTAATTTCCATATGCTAGCAACCACTGCAGCTGACCCTAATCTGGAGCAAATAATAGCACCCCAACCACAACCACCGATTCCTGACCAACCAATGGAAATAGAAAACCCTAAAAATCAAGTAGAAATGCATGATTTCAACCCGGAGGAAATACCTAGGGTACCAGCACCAAACCCCTTAGACCCAAATTACGACCCCTGGTGGGACGGCAATAGGGACTATGTGCAACGCTACCCGATACACGAAGACATGCCCATGCCAAACTTAGGAGCCTACCCAGGTTTGGATCCTCTAGATCCCTATTACGATAACGATGTATTCATTAGGGAGATTTTAGAGAATCCTTACCAATTCCAGGCACCTACACCTCCATACCAGGAACCCGCACCCCAGATTCCGAACCCAGTCCTAAAACCCGCACCCCCAATGAGTGTGGATAATATACAAGAACTTAGGACATTTTGTGAGGAAATTTTAGAGAATAGTGAAAGGATGAGACAGGTGGGAGAGCGACTCGTCTGGAAGTACGACGAGCGCAATATGGATTTCTGGATGAATCCATGATGGGAAACGGTAGTAATAATAATATATGTGTGTATGAAAAAAAAAACTACGGATGCCTACTACTATTAGTGTAGTTTTAAATTTTAGTTGGTATTGTGATTTAATTTCTAGTATTGGTTTGTAGTAGATGCATATTATATAAAAAAATAGAGTAAGTCGCAATGATCGACGCTTTTGACCAAAATACGTGTCATGTGATTGGCTATGTTAAATATTATTTAGTGATATTAATATGTGGTAAATGTTTAAAATTCAGATGGCCGACGAAGGAAATCAGGAAAATCTGAATAACGATAACCAGAGTAACATTAACTTGGTTAATGAGAATCCGAACAAAAACAATAACAATGGAAACCAAGTGGATAATAGTGCCATCTAACACATAGTGGCACAAGGAATTATAGATGCAATGCCATACATTCTTCAAACGGTTAAGGATGCTAATAATAAAAGTAGACATGATAGCAAGCGACCCTCGGAACCTGCAAACAGCGTGAACAATGACCCTGTACTTCAAATGCCCATTCCCAAAAGAAGAAGAACCGTGTCTTACGGTTGTTCTTACAAAGAATTCTGGTCCTGTAAACCGATAGAATCTCGGGCAATGAAGAACCCATTGCAGCTCTACGCTGGATAGAAAAGACTGAGGCAGTCTTAAAAATAAGCAAATGTGCGGAAGAGGACAAGATAATGTTTGCTTCCAATCTATTTAAGAATTCAGCCTTAGAATGGTGGAACACTATCCTCCAGTCTAGAGGGAGTGATAGGGTTTATAATATGGAATTGGAAGAATTTAAGAATATGGTAGAAAGGAAATTTTGCCCTCCTAATGAAAAGGAGCAAATAGCAAACAAATTCCTAAACCTTAGGATGAATGGAGTGGATAGTAAGGGGTACACAAAATTATTCTTTGAATATGCTAGAATAGTACCTACCCTTGCATCACCAGAACCGATATTAATCTCCCATTACATCTGGGGATTAATTGGAGAGATTAGGCATGTAGTCAAGGCAGCTAGACCTCAAACCATAGAAGAAGCTGTAGAATTAACAAACACCTTGACAGATGAATTAGTGCGTACTAGAGAAGAAGACCAGAGAAGAAACCTAGCACAGAGGCTTGCTCAGGAATTCCGCTATAGAAATTCCAACCGTAGGAATGTAGGTTCTACCTCTGCACCTTACTGTAAGATCTGCAAGAAGAAGCATTCAGGAAAATGCTCCACTCACTGCAATTTCTGTAAGTTACTAGGACACAAGGAAGAAAATTACAGGAGGAAATCTAGCATTGGACTATGTTTCAACTGTGGAGAAAAAGGTCATATCAAGCCAAATTGTCCAAAATTGGCTCCAGCCCCGAACAACAAGAACACTAAAAATGCTAGAGCATTTGTTCTGACAGCAGATGAAGCCAAAATGATTCCGGACGTGATAGCCGGTACATTTTTAGTTAATGATATTTTTGCTAAAGTATTATTTGACTCTGGTGCAAACCAAAGTTTTATTAATACTTCATTTTGCAAACTTCTTAATCAATCATTAACTAAACTTCCACAAGAATGTCTAGTAGAAACAGCTAATGGTAAAACTGTTAAGATTTCTGAAATCTTGCAGGGAGCAAGAGTAGAAATTTTAAATCAAAAGTTTATTGCAAATCTTTACCCAATGAATCTGGCAGGATTCGATATCGTTTTAGGAATGGATTGGTTAATAGCCAATAAAGCCAATATTTTATTTGATTAAAAGTCAATTCAAGTAAATTCACCAAGAGGTGAAAAGATCACAATTAAAGGAGATAAACCATCTAGGTCCACAAAATTCATCTCTGTGATGAAAACTGTAAGTTATATAAGAAAAGGATCATTAGTGTATTTGATTTCCATAATCACTAACACTAAAGGAAAAGAACTAAAAGACATTCTAGTAGTGTCTCAGTTTTCAGATATATTCCCAGAAGAATTACCAGGACTACCGCCGGATAGGGAAGTTGAATTCAGAATTCACCTGTTACCAGGAACGGCACCGATTGCCAAAGCACCTTACCGTTTGGCACCCGCAGAAATGCAGGAACTTAAGAGACAATTAGACGAATTGCTAGAAAAAGGATTCATATAGCCAAGCTCATCGCCATGGGGAGCACCGATTTTATTCGTCAAAAAGAAAGATGGATCAATGCGGATGTGCATTGATTATCGTGAATTAAACAAGGTCACAATTAAGAATCGATACCCATTACCAAAAATCGATGACCTGTTTAATCAACTGCAAGGAGCTCGATTTTTCTCTAAAATCGATTTAAGATCAGGATATCATCAATTAAAGGTACAGGAAGAGGATATTCCTAAGACCGCCTTCAGAACGAGGTATGGCCATTATGAATTTACTGTCATGCCATTTGGTTTAACCAATGCCCCAGTTGCATTTATGGACATGATGAACCGAATATGTAAGCCATATTTGGATAAATTCATAATTATCTTTATAGACGATATTCTCATTTACTCTAAAAGTAAAGAGGAACATGCAAGGCATTTGCACGCACTTTTAAGTCTACTAAGAAAGGAAAAGCTTTATGCTAAATTTTCAAAATGTGAGTTTTGGTTAGAACATGTACAGTTTCTTGGACACTTAGTTAACCATGAAGGAATTCATGTAGATCCCACAAAAATCGAGGCAATTATTAAATGGAAGACCCCTGAGTCACCAACCGAGGTTAGAAGTTTCTTAGAATTGGCCGGTTATTATAGAAGATTTATTCGAGATTTTTTCAGAATAGCCATTCCTTTAACTAAGTTAACCTGTAAATCCATTAAGTTTGAATGGGGACCAAAGCAAGAAGAAGCCTTTAGAATTCTTAAGCAAAGATTAACCCATGCATCCATATTAGCGTTACCAGAAGGAACTGAAGATTTTGTAATTTATTGTGATGCTTCTAAATTAGGTTATGGATGTGTGTTAATGAAACGCCAAAAGGTTATAGCTTACGCCTCTAGAGAACTTAAGAATCATGAAGAAAATTATTCAACCCATGATCTTGAATTAGGAGCAATCATTTTTGTTTTAAAAATTTGGAGACATTACCTTTATGGTAGTAAGTTTACCATATATACCGATCATAAGAGTTTAAGATATGTTTTTGAACAAAAAGAGTTGAATATGAGACAAAGACGTTGGATGGAGATGCTTAGTGATTATGATTGTGATATCCAGTATCATGCAGGAAAAGCAAATGTAGTGGCAGATGCTTTAAGCCGAAAATTTCACGAAAAGCCAAAAAGAGTACGTTCTCTTAAATTAAATCTACAAGTAGATTTAAATGAACAAATTAAAAAGGCACAAGAATCAGTAATCAAGGATGATACTGAAAAGCTAAAAGGTATGATTAAGGAATTACAACAAGGAACAGATGGAATTTGGAGATTCCATGAAAAAAGAATGTGGATACCTAAATTAGGAAACCTACGTCGCCGTAAATTAGAAGAAGCCCATAAATCTAAATATACGATGCATCCAAGAAGCGATAAAATGTACCAGGATTTAAGAAATAATTTCTAGTGGATAGGAATGAAAAAGGACATAGCAACCTATGTTTCTAAATGTTTAACTTGCTCACAAGTTAAAGCTGAACATCAGAAACCCTCAGGTTTGTTACAACAATTAGAAATGCCAGTGTGGAAATAGGAATTGATAACAATGGATTTTGTTACTAAATTACCAAAAACAAAGAAAGGTAATGATACAATCTGGGTGATTGTAGATAGACTAACTAAATCAGCTCACTTCCTACCAATGAAGGAAACTTTCAGTATGGGACAGCTAGCTAAATTGTATGTAAATGAAATTGTTTCTTTACATGGAATTCCTTTATCAATTGTTTCTGATAGGGATAGCCGTTTTACCTCTCATTTTTGGACAAGTTTCCAAAAAGCCATGGAAACCAAGTTAAATCTAAGCACAACTTATCATCCTCAAATGGACGGACAAAGCGAAAGGACAATTCAGACAATGGAAGACATGCTTAGAGCCTGTGTAATTGATTTCGGAGGTAATTGGGACGATCACTTACCATTGATAGAATTTTCTTACAATAATAGTTATCACGCAAGTATCAATGTTGCACCATTCGAAACACTTTATGGACGGAAGTGCCGAACCCCAGTCTGTTGGGCAGAAATTGGGGAAAAGCAAATATCTGGACCTGAGATAGTGCAGGAGACAACTGACAAGATCATTCAAGTCAAGGAACGACTAAAAGCAGCACATGATTGACAGAAAAGCTATGCGGACAACAGGCAAAAACTGTTGGAATTTCAAGTAGGGGACCAAGTATTGTTAAAAGTCTCTCCTTGGAAAGGAGTGGTAAGATTCATCAAAAGGGGAAAGCTAAGCCCCAGGTACATTGGACCTTTTAAGATTATTAGAAAAATAGGACCTGTAGCCTATCAGCTACAACTGCTAGAAGAAATGGCAGGAATACATGATGTATTTCATGTATCTAATCTCAATAAATGCTTAGCCGATGAATCACTTGTAGTACCTCCTAAGGATATAGAGGTAAATGAACAACTCAAGTTTGTAGAAAGACCTCTACAGATTGAAGACAGGAAAGTCAAGAACCTCAAACACAAGAGATTAGTTTTGGTCAAAGTGAAGTGGGACTCCAAAAGAGGACCAGAGTACACATGGGAACTTGAATCAGAAATGCAAAGGAAATACCCACACCTGTTCCAGTAGACCTCGAGGACGAGCTCTAAAGCAAGGTGGGGAGGATATAATAACCCTCTCGAATATTTTTCCGACACCCTAATATATTTTAAATACCCCTATATATCTCTAAATACACCCCGTATGTGAAAACCGAGCCCAAAATATAAAATGACATTTATAATAAATAAAAAACAAGAAAATTGGGGTTCTGACGGGCCGCGTAAGCCACCCCTTAAGCTTACGCGGGCCGCGAGCGATCGAAACTGCGGCGACACCCGGTGATGACACGTGTCATCATCGTGGAAAAGCTAGTCGATGACCCGGATCACCTACGCCGTTGACCCCATTTGACGCGGGCCGCGTAGCCCGTTGTCTTACCTTACGCGGGCCGCGTAAAAACCAAAATCAGCCCCTATAAAGCTGGAGCTCGGGCCTTCAGTCGAATTCGCTCTAAAACTTTCTTTCTCTCTCAATTTTCACATAGTAGGAGTTATACTCGGGTATAATATCCCCATAATTAACGAAGTTCTGCTCTGTTGTAAGTATCATAACCTCTGGATACGTATTAGATACTCTGCCCGATTGATCTAGGGTTCCGTAACGACTGTCGTGGTTCTGCCCGACGTAGTCGTTGGAATGCCGTCTCGGGGAGGGTATTACTAATGTTAAAAAGGGTTATTATACTAACATGTGTGCATTTGTGTAAATTATAGATTGTCACCAGGAAACCCTAAAGGATAATCTAAGACAGCAATGTGAGTAATCTCCTTTTGGTAAATTGTTTTTACAAAACCTCATTAAATTAATTATATATTAAGAAGTTATTGAGTATTTATAAGAATACAATTATCGTCGGTATGTTGGGGTTTTGTATACAAAGTTATGTTACTGCCTTGCGAGGGGTAACATTTCCACAAGTCAGGTCTGACAGTACCGTGGATGTTAATTGATATAACTTGGAAACAAATATAATTGCGAGACCGCCCTCAATACTGTACAATGGTTTTTATTTAAACTTGATTAAATTGAGATTAACTCACCAGTATTTCCCACTGACAAAATATTTTTTTAACGCGTTTCAGGTAACAAAATGTGAAAGCCAATTAGAAGCCAGCTGGACAGCACTGAAGTCTTGGAAAAGTGGCAATAAAGTTACCTAAAAATAAATAGATGTTTTTATTAAATAAAATAGAGTTTATCCCTTTGAAAAATACGTGTACTTAAACTTGGGATTTTTCCCATATGTTTAATATATTAAAAGTGTGGTATTTTACTGTGATAAAATATTTCCTAACTACGGTCCTGATGTAAATTCCGCTGCCAAAATTGACTAAACACGCGATACCACCGAAACTGGCTCGCGGCCGCCCGTTCCCGAGGATATAGGGATCGGGGGTTGCGACATCAATCACCTAAAAAAATAAGTTTTTGTTTTATAAAAATTGAAAAATTTGTAATATAGAGTATCTAAAAATTAAAAACATAGATTAATTTCTATCACTAACAAATAAACATCACTAAAATTAAAACATAAATTAAAAAAAAAAACCATACCTTTCTTCTCCATTTCCAAACCTGCAACTTATCTCCATCTCCTCCATCAAATCACCTCACCTACATCTTAAAAAAACATATTTATACTATATTATAATGCATGAGGGAGGGGTAGTTTAAGATACCAAAAAAATAAGAACTTTTCCCCCTCCTTTATTTATAGAAAGACCCCCAAAATGAGGGTAGTTTGGTCTTTTAAACACTATTTATTTTTTAGCCCCTAAAGTTATTACACTTAAATCCCTGAGGTTTTAACAAAATTATAGATAATTAGTTACAATTAACCCCTTCACAACAAACTTATAATTTTTTTACGTATTCTTGACATATCTTATAAACTATGTTGTTTAAAAAAAATCCAAAGATAACATGACGACCTACACATTTTTGTCGACGTTTCGGTAGTTGTCTTGTTCAATATCGACGCACGGATTAAAATGTACAAGTCAATAATGCTTTAATGTACAAATGATTAAAGAAGAAAATAACAACTAATAATTAGCTATGCAAAGAAACAATAAACAAGTAGAAAAAACTTAAATAGAAAAATAATTTTAGGGCACTAATTAGGTTATAGTTACACTATTTTCTCTCCACTACAAACATATAATTCTTTTATGTATTTTTTTCATATCTTTTAAAGTATGACGTTTTAAAAACACTCAAAAGTACCGTGACGACTTGCTATTTTTGTCCACGTTTTGGTATATGTCTTGGTCAATATCACCATATAGATTAAAATGTACAAGTAATTAATGTTTTGTGTACAATGGTTCAAAGCACAACAAATATTTAAAAGCTTATAGTACAACTACAAACCTATAATGCGATGGGAAGCTTGTTGAATTTTTGGTGGCCCTTTCCCCTATTTGTTCTCACTTTTCGGTTCCAAAAATTCAAAATTCAAATCACCCTTTGAATCTCACAATCCAAATTTCAAATTCAATCACGCTTATCCTTTCATCCTGTTTGTTCTCTCTCTCATTTTGCAGAACATCGATTTGAAGAAATCTGTGTACGTCGTCCTCTTCGATTTGCAGATCCTATCGCATCTTCATCCATCGTAGCTTGCGGTGGTCATACTATGCTTAATCACTAGGTTTGAATCTTCGTTGCTGCTTTCTTTTTTACGTTTTTGTTTTTGTAGTGGTTATGTTAAAACGCACAGTTTGTTTTCGTTGCCTAATTCTTCTGCTTCTCTTAAAATCAGGTTGGAAAGACCAAAATCATCAATGAAGGGTTAGTTCGATTTTTTATTTCGGTATCCATGTCTGATAGCTTTAATTCGATTATATTTTTGTGATATTTAGGCAGGTTACAATTAGGGCTAGAAATCTACGTGATGCTGCTAATTTCATACCTTCCAAGGTGTTTCATGCTTGAAAATCATATTATAGGAATGAGGTTTGCCTTTTGATTTGATTTATAAGTGTTTTTAGTCCAACTGATTTTTGAATTGAGGTATTTAGATTTTCTAAGATAAATCTGACTGTAAATGTTTGAAATTATTGGTAGAGCAAACTATGTTGTTTTTTGTTTTTGTTTTTGTTTTTGTTTTTGTTTTGGGGGATGGTTGAAAATCCCATAGTCATAAACTCTTTGCTATAACCCTCATGATTTCGTGAAATTGACTTAATTTGTATATATTTCATTATAGTTTGTAAGCATGTCTAATTCACCCATCAAAATCTTTTTCTTATGTAATTTTTATCATATGATCTATTCTGCTTGACGTCGTGTTCTACTGAGCATGTTGCCATCTTGGATCAACTAACAGCAACATATAAAGAAAAAGGACTCAGTGCCCGTGAAAAAAAAAGAAACTGAACCAGTTATGAGTTTTAATAAAAAGATTGTTTCAAGCCAACCTGAAGTAGATCTGCCTGATGTAGTTGTTGTTTACTATAATCATCTATTTTAAATTTACATATTTGCAGGTATTGTTTGCCTTGCATCATGTGTGTTTACTGTACATTGGGCATACAAGTGCTTTTATGTCTTTGGTTTTACATACATTACACTTACATTTATTCTAACTGGGTACACTTGTTAGTTACATGCATTCTTAATCAACTAAATTACCTTTTGGTGGTAGATTTTTGGTAGGATAGTCAATGTTGGGAATCCAGATTTACCAGCTACAGATCTTGCTGACAACGAGTATCCTACAATCTAAATTAAAATGAAAAGATCTGACTCCTTTTTCTTTTATTATTGATAACAACCAGCAATTAAATCAATTAGCTGTAACTACTTATCCTCATTTATTTGATTCATAAGGTTTGAAAGACTAATTTTTTCCACATCAACATAACCAGAATCTATTTTCAATGTAGCTGGGAAATCATTCATAAGGTAAGTATTTCTCTGTTTTATGTGTAGCTGTATGTTCTAACAATTATTGGTAGCGTGAGTAGTTAATGTCAGCTAAGTCCATGTGTAGTCATAAAGCCCTTTGTGGGGCTTTATGCGACAAGTGACGGATTGTGTAAGAGAGGGGCTTTATATAACTTGAGTGTGTAGTGGTGTTATATATGTATGGGGCTTTATATATGTATGTATGTATGTATGTATGTATGTATTTATGTATGTATGTATGTATGTATATGTGTGTGAGTGGGGAAAGAATGGTCACGGCGTGATATACATCGCGGGAGGGAAAAATTACCCCATAGCGCCGGCCATAGTGGTGTGCGGCGGCGCTATGCCCTTTTTTGCCGTGTGGTTGCACCCCACTACGGAGGGTCTAAGTGTTTGATAAAAGTACGTAAGCTTTGTTTATAATACTTCTGATTTGGGCCATTTTCTATGTCTTTGAATAACTTTTCAATATCCTCTTTGTTTTCAAAAGTTTGTATTTGGTGTGCGTTCTTTCTAATCCTATTGTAACACTTAATTCATGTTAATTAGAAACCATTTGTTTTAAATTATCCATATAGAACCTGGAGTGATAAAAAAGGTGTTCTATTGCAATGGACTTAAATGCACTCTACTTATATTAGACTATTTATGTTTTTAGATTTAATCTTGAAGAAGGATATTAGTAGCTTTTTCATTGTTGTTGGATTGATTAGAGGCTATGTTGCTGTTGTGGTTCATTATATTACAAATTGATATGGCTGCGGTTGCGGATCAAGATGTTGTTAAGGTTGTTAATCTGAATCTAGCAGGTGGCGGACCCACCATTTGGCCAAGGTGGGCGGCCGCACCCCTTGATAAAAAAAAATAGTGTATATTTTGGGCAAAAAACCCGACCACACCCTTTGAAAATTTGGTTGAACACCTCATCTGCACCCCCAACAAATAATTCCTGGGTCCACCACTGGGTGGGTGTATCCTAAAACCATATTAACCTGCATTTATATATAAAACGTTGACTTTATATATATTAAATGTTTAAAACGCCTGCCTTAGTGACAGCTAGATCTGGTTAGGGAGATCCATCTGCAATTCCTTCCATATGTTGTGTTGCTTCTACCATTCAGTATCCTGCATGTATGCTCGATATAATCTTTTTCATTATTTTGTTGATATATTACTAGCATCATCGCTTGTTGATTGGGTAAGTGTGGATGAAAAAAAATGTTGTTGCTTATAAGGTTTGTTATGACAAGGATCTTCTTTGATTATAGCAAAATATTAAAACTATGTATACAAGGTTGGTTTTTGGTATATATATGTGATTTCTAGCCTTACGGTTTTTTCTTGCTCTCCTTTTGCTATACGCGGGCATTATTACGTGTAATTTCATGTTCTGTCTTGTTGTTAAATCAATGGTCAATTTCATAGTCAAACTAATCAATTTCATTGTCTACCTTGAAATTCTTAAATCTACAAGGGCAAGTTATCTTTTGGGTCTGGCTGTTCAATCAACATTAGTGTCCATCAATTCAAGCAAATGTTAATTCATGTGATGTTACAAATTGTTATCAAAATCAGAGAGCTGGCACGCAAAGATTGCAGTATGTAAAAGCTCATCTTCTTCATCGTTACAACAAGTAAGCATATTCACTTCATTCGTTTGAAATACCCTGAGTAAGACTGAGTGGCTTGACCCTCTACCATCTTTACGAGCTGAGCTAAGCCAAGTTGGCTCGATTTCTAAACAAGTTGGCTTAGCTTGACTCGATTTCTTATTTGAGCTAAAAATCTGAGCTCGAGCTCGATTTAACTCAAGTGAGTTCGGCTCGGCACATTATAGCTTGGTTTTATATCGAAAATTAAAATAATAAAAGCAAGCTTAAAAAACTAGGCTAAACATGTGCTTCTCAATTTAGCATGGGGCAACATCGTTACAACAAAAAGGTTTACATTTTCTAAGATGACTTCTTCTTATATAGATGGGTGACTTTTTTTTTCTGTGCTTCAGGATGGATGTGGGATGGAAGTAATACACACCTGTATGTGCTCATTCAGTTATTTTATTTGTTTTAAGCTTAAGTTGTAGCTTTATTTTTTTACGTTATTCTATTGAAGTATTTTTCTATTATTATTTCTAAACATCAATTACAGTAAGCATTTAACCTTACTCTTTTTACTACATTTGTTAATCAAGTCCTACTTTCTACTGTATTGTTTTTACTACATTTGTTATTCAAGTCCTAGTTTGTAATAGTAGTCCATGAATTATTGAACTGCGTTGTTTTTAGTACATTTGTTTGCAACTGAATAGTTAACACCAATGATTTCACATCCACTAAAGTTTTCAATCATATGTATGTTGTTATGGATGATTAGACAATTACTATTTATTAAACTACTTGTATGTATATTGTCTAGGTATACGATATGCTAATCTAAAAGTGTGACGTTAGTTGAGACAAACGACTTAGCCAGGAGTTGAGCCGACCTTGTTTAGAAATCGAGCCAACTCAGCTCATTTACAAAGCGAGTCGAGCTAGCTAGGCTCGTTTAAAACCAAGATGGTTTTGAGCGACTTATTTTCAAGCGAGTCACGAGCTTTTTGAACAATTTTATTATTGAGTCTTACTTATAAAAGTCAACATTTTCAGTTCATGTTAATTTTTTAAACCCAACTAAAATTTTTCGGTTATTAACCAAAAATAGAATCGACCCAATGTTTATAACCGATTAACCAAACTGAAATAATAGAAAGTGGTTTATTTTTTGAAATACCTTAACTGAAAAAATTGGTATTGGTTTCGGCTCAAAACCAAACCAAACCGCCCCGCACACAACCCTAAAATCACTAACCTAAGTATTATGTTACCCGCCGCAACGCGCGAGCACCTTACTAGTATATTATATAAATGAAAGATTAAAGAGGAAAAATAATAATAACACAATTTCATTCTTTTCCTCCTTAATCCATCGGCTATATCCGCACCACCGGCGGCGATGTTTGAGTTGTAGGTAGGGGGTACCTGCTTACACTACACCGGGCTCTCCAGGTTATATATAAAATTGGTGGTCAAATTTCAAAGGAACAAAAGCAAACGTGGCCAAATTTGAAAGATACAAAAACATACTGAACCTAAGAGTTGTGTTTTCGTAATATACTATAATTATGTATTATTTTTATTTTCAACGAAATATAATTTAGTTATTTTTAAATGTTGAGTTTATTTTTTATTTAAAAAACTAAAAGGTTTTCAGGTTAGTTGAAAAGAATGTTGATTTTGTGGTGTTAGGTAGGTTTACGGAAAAAATAACGTGATAATACAAGATTAGAGGAGGCTATGGTAGATGAAAATATATATATATAAACATTAATAAAAGGTTATTGGATTTTAATAATCATAAGTTTCTTCTATTGACCGATAATAATTTCAATTCTAGAAATTCTCTCCAACAATCCTAGCTTGTAAGAATTTGGGCCCATCAATCCTTTTCTAATTGCAGGTGCATTTAATTCAATTAAGGAGGCTGCAAGTGCACTTGAATCTATTGAGTAGTCCAAATTCTTATATGTTAGAAAATGATCAATGGGGGCCCAATTCTTACAAGTTGGGATCGTTATAGGGAATTTTTAAAGTTGAGATTATTATTGGCCAACAGGTGAAATTTGGGATTATTAAAATCCATTAACCATTAGTCAAATTCTCTTCAACTAAATGGGTAGAAACTTAAATATAAGAGTTGAATGCAATTTGTTTTTAGAGTAAATTGTCAAAATCGTCCATGAGGTTTAAGCCTGTTTGCCAACTTCATCCAAAATAACTTTTTTGTGCTAAACAACCAACTTAGTTTACTTTTTATGTTAAGTTGAAGGATATTTAGATGAAACTGGCAATATAAAATCTCAGGGACTATTTTGGCAATTTACTCAAACTCTTTTTAATTTATTTTATTTAGTTAATTTTGTCACATATATATAAAACAGAATATACACGCAGTTTTTATAAGAAAAAATTAATAGTTTTGTCACATAATTTTTATAAATTTTCATCTAAACCACTAACTCAGTTTATTTTTCTGTTAAGGTGAATGATGATTTAAATTTTATAAATTAAGACATAAATTAATATCCAGTTTTTATATAAATCAGTTTTATAAAGAGAAAACGATATATAAAATAAATATCATTGGTGTACAACACATAACAATCGATTACAACTTTTAGTATTTAATCAAGTGTAGAGATAGAAAAAAATTTGTAAAACGTTACATATTTTTAAAAGTGTTGAGCACCTAAGAAATATGTTTAAAGAATAAAATATTTTATCTAATTAAGATTATGAGGGTAACTAACTAATACAAACTTGGTACATATGATAAAATTTGTTTATTTGACATTTTCTATAAGGTCACTAGCATTTTAGTTTTATAAAATTTTAAGGTTGAAGTAGATTTTATTTTCATAAAACTAATATATATATATATATATAAAATTGGAAATTAATTTTTGTCTTACTTTATAAAATTTAAAAGATCCTTCACCATAACAGAAAAAAAAAATAACTGAGCTAGTGGTTGGATGAAGATTTGTCGCAACCCCCGTTCCCCCATTTACCTGGGAACGGGCGGCCGCTACCAGTTTTGGTGGTATCCGTGTTTATCAGTTTGGCAGTGGAATTTACATTAGGACCGTAGTTAGAAAATATTTTATCAGAGTAAAATACCACACTTTTATAATATTAAACACGTGGGAAAATCCCAAGTTTTAAGTACACACATTTTCATAGGGATAAACCCTATTTTATTTAAATAAAACATCTCTTTATTTTAGGTAACTTTATAGCCACTTTTCCAAGCATTCAGTGTTGTCCAGCTAGCTTCTATTTGGTTTTCACATTTTGTTACCTGAAACACGTTTAAAAACATTTTGTCAGTGGAAAATATTGGTGAGTGAATCTCAGTTTAATCAAGTTTAGTAAAAACCATTGAGGGCAGTCGCGCAATTACATTTGTTTCCATCTACTTAATTACCACCCACGGTACTGTCAACCCGACTTGTGGTCATGTTATTCCTCGCAAGGTAGTAACAAATTTTGTATACAAAACCCCAACATACCGACGATAATTGTAGAATACAAATACTCAATCACCGTTTAATATATCATTAATTAAGTGAGGTTTTGTAAAAAGGAGATTACTCACATTGCTGTCTTAGGTTTCCTTTAAGGGTTTCCTGATGATTATCTATAATTTACACAAATGCACATACGTTAGTATAATAACCCATTATTTACATTAGTAATACCCTTCCCGAGACGGCATTCCAACGACTACGTCGGGCAGAACCACGACAGCCGTTACGGAACCCTGGATCAATCGGGCAGCGTATCTAATACGTAACCGGGGTTATGATACTTACAACGGGGTAGAACTTCGTTATTTAGGGGGGTATTATGCCCGAAAAGTACTTTGACTATATAGAAATTCGTGAGAGAAAAAGAGATTGAACGATCGGAACTGAAGGCCGAAGCCCTCTATTTATAGGGCTGAAATTGGACTTCGTCGCGCCCCGCGTAGAAATCCTCCAGGGCCTTCGCGGCCCGCGAGGCCAGCTAGGGTAGGCCCTAGCTTGGCTGAGTCGACTCGTAGCCTCCACACACGTCACGACATGTGGCGCCCTAGGGTGCGGCCTGATCTCCCACTTGTCGCGGCCCACGTAAGATTCCTAAGGGGTCTTCGCGGTCCACCACAAATATTAAAAATTTGATTTTTAATTTAATTTAATAAAATAAAGGTATTCGGGGCCCGTTTGCGTATATGGGGTGTAATTTAGAACATATTTGGGCATTCTAAATATTTTTAGGGTGTCGAAACTTATTTAGGAGGGTTGTTATATCCTCCCCACCTTGTTTTAGAGCTCGTCCTCGAGGTCTATTGGAATAGATGCGGATATTTCTTTTGCATTTCTGATTCAAGCTCCCATGTGTATTCTGGTCCTCTTTTGGAGTCCCATTTTACTTTGATCAGAACTAATCTCTTGTGCTTAAGGTTCTTAACTTTCATGTCTTCAATCTGTAGAGGTCTTTCTACAAATTTTAACTGTTCATTTACCTCTATATCCTTAAGAGGTACTACCAGTGATTCATCATCTAAGCACCTCTTGAGATTTGATACATGAAATACATTATGTATTCCTGCCATTTCCTTTGGCAGTTGTAGCTGATAGGCTACAGGTCCTATTCTTTTCATAATCTCAAAAGGTCCAACATACCTGGGGCTTAGCTTTCCCCTCTTGATGAATCTTACCACTCCTTTCCAAGGAGAGACTTTCAGTAACACTTTGTCTCCTACTTGAAATTCCAGTGGCTTTCGTCTGTTATCAGCATAGCTCTTTTGTCAATCACGTACTGCTTTCAGTTGTTCCTTGACTTGAATAATCTTGTCGGTTGTTTCTTGCACTTTTCTGGTCTAGATAATTGCTTTTCTCCAATTTTTGTGTCACACCCCAACCGATGGCGGAAACATCGGAGTGAGACGAAATAGATTGCAAGAGACTTCATAACACTATTTGTGACAAGTATAATAAATTTCATTCCATTTCTAAAGAATCAATTACAACGATTTGAATGTAACACCCTTATTATTATTTAACGAATTTCGTATAAAATTACGAAGATAAACGGGTAATTAGAATTTCAAATACATTGAAATTACGGGTTTCATTAAACTTTCTTACAGAATTAAAACTATACAACATAACATGTGTGAGTTCGTCATTTAACATAACTACGATACATAGCGCGGAAGCTTATTTCTTGATCGTGTTCGGTTCTTTGTTGTGCTTGATCGTCCTCCGGTGCTAAAATTATACCTGAAACTCATAAAACATGAGTTAAATTAGTCATACGTAACTTAGAACGTATCTAAACGAGTCCGGGAAGCGAAACTGATTAAAATAAAAAAATTTCGCTAAAAGAGTGCCCTTTCGCGCCACGCGAAGGCACCCGGTTGCTCCCTCGCGCCACACGAGGGAGACCGTTTTCCAGCAAGTCTGGAGCTGGGTCCTGCAATTTTCAGCAATACCAGTTTTTACGGAAACAACCATAACTTCTTCGTTATTGATCCGTTTTACGCGATTCTTTTTCCTACGCGTCCGTAATTTAATTCTCCATCTTATGGAGTTAAAATCCTACATACAACATAAGAAATTTTTGAGACTTCTAAGCCCTCGACTCATTACCATTTTACCGAATTTTAATCCGTTTATGCATTTTATCAAACAAACGTATTTGTTTGATTCCTATATCACATACATTTCTTAAAATTAATGTTATCTACCATTTTAGGTTCTAATCACAGGTTTATTACACAATTTAAACCCGTTTTCGCTCGTATGCTTATTTTGACCCGTTAAGGGTATTTAAGTATATTTTAAACATGATTCGCTTTCATTTGTATCTAGCTTTATATTTCCACATTTCTTACCAAATAATCTTCCACCACAACTATATTTGTGGTGGATTTAGTGTGGAGATCTATATATTCCGAGTTTTATCCCTCGGATTATCATTTTACGGCAAAGACACATATAGAGTCACTTGACCCAAGATTTACCCCTTTCGCTTGTTATACTTATTCAAAGTATTTGCTTGATCATGTAACTTGTTTTTAAACAACTCTTAAGATTCGTTTGCTCGATTTAGCTTATGAGGGCGTTTCGGTCATCTTAAATCCTTTCTTTATAATGAAAGACTTTTAGTGTCGTAATTGACCAAAATTCTACTTTTAAACTAGGCTCTTGTTTTAAATAGCCATTATGTTTTCAAAACACAAGGACTATAACTTAAATCATTCGGTTTACTTAAAGATAACCCAATGTCCATTTTAACTTGTTTAGCCCTCATTGAGCTTCAAGTTCTAATGATGGTTTGACCAATTATACATACCTGGCTCGAATCAATATATTGACCCGTTTTGATACCTAGTCTTAGTTGCCGCTAAGTAATAGCGATGTCAACATTCAATCGATACTTATTCCTGTAATCATGCAACTCGACAAAACATTAGCCGATAATGTCAAAGGGTGTTATTTTCACCTTTTGACCCGTTTGGTCTATATGACCGATTACTTTTGCGAGATGGATTTATTATCATCCCGTCTACATGACTTGTACCGGTTTACACCATACGGTCAATTTACTTATAAATCAATTTCTTGATTAATTTGACCCCTTTGTATCTTACGCCATAAAATGTCCTTCAAAACTAACGGTTATCGTCAACAAGTGACCACATTGCCGTTTTACCCTTATTAATTGTATTGATTTACCTTATAAGGTAAATCATTCAAAACTCGTTATTTATTAGTCATTACATGACTAAATGACCTTATTGGCTCTTTTTAACCATTCAACATGGTTTATCATTATTGTCTTTTGTCCCGAACCACGTATGTCGGGTCGAAACATTATAAATCAAATGTGACTTTTGATTATTCAAAATCTATAAAACCAATAGATATTAAATAAAAAGGTGTAAGTTTTAACTTAGCTCTCATCCGGTTTACGCTTTTCGTCTCGTACTTGATTGGTTTGACCCGCTCCTTCCTCCAAGCTTTCACCTAGCTTGTTACGCGTCAAACTATCATCATATTTCGTAAGATGGTTAGTTTAGTCATTGTCAATCATGACTATTACATCTTACGTATTTTCTATCAAAATTATCATTCGATCTTATTAATGGTCGGTTTGACTTTTTAAAAGTCAAATCACCAATTAACACATATGATTGCACTATCAAGTTCACAAGACTCAATTAGGCACATTATCAACGCTTAGTGAGCATCATCTTTTGAGACGCCAAATTAGCTAACATGTCATCCAATTCCTACCTCAAGTAATAATAAATCAACATGTAATTTCAGTCATTGTATGCACATATATACTTTGACCATCATAACCATGGGTTTAACTCTTGTGTCAAAACCCACTTCTAATCACTTATGAACTCTTAACAACATCTCTAATTTGTTCGAGTAGTTCATTCATATGAATTAATATGATGTTTATACACATCAATACAACATCAATTTCATCAAATCAACAAAACCCACTTAGCTCATGCTTGGTTATTTGGATTAATCACTAGTTTATGGCACAATTCTACAAGTTTGCATCTAGGGTTTGTTCCTAGACTTGTACTCACACTAATATCACTATAACATTGAACATTCATGCAAGAATTTCGTTCATGCAAGTTCATCAAAATTTCAAAATATTACTAAACATCAAAATTCAACATACCTTGTGATCCCCTAAGCTTGGTGATCATGATTTTATTAAAAGCCCCAAATTCTTGGCTTGATTTCTCCTTGATTATGATCAATTTTGTGGATTTAGGGTTCACTTGATAGAACCCCTTTTGGCTCCTGGGAAATGTCGACCAAACACACACTTGAAGTGTGTGTTTTGGTGTTTTGTTTTAATTAAATAAAACTATTTTCACTTTTGTCATGTTTAGTCCCCTCACTTGTTCAACTTTTTATAAAGAGTATTATTAATCAAGTTTCATTGGCATTTTAACAACATTTAATTAACTAGGTTGATATTCCTAGTTACTTGGCAGGTTCGGGGAAATCGCATCCTGTTTTTACTTTAAGTCCCGTTAACTCGGGCCTTTTATATACTTTGTTTTCTCAAAGTATTTATCCTCCTTTTAATTAATATTAGATTTATTTATTTAAATCCTAATATTTACCGGGTTATTTTTACTGCTAACGGTACTTTACCCGTCTTTTAGTATTAACGGAGTTTGATTACCAAACCCGTTTTCGGGGTGTTACATTGAGGCAAATACAACAACATGAATAATGAAATACAATGCAATAGGAATACAAAATTTAAAGTGTGTATCTAAGCATCCTACTAGATTTCATGCATCACCAACATCATCATCGTTAAACCTGCAACATGTTTTAAAAGCATAGTTCAACACAAAGGTATTGGCGAGTACACAAGTTTTAGACTCGTGTTATGTGTATAAAAGTATTTTCAATCCAACATAGCATTTGGTATACAAAGTTAAACTATCATGCATATCAATATGTCAACTCTAGTGTCCACCAGTATTTAGCATCCCTCGCCACAAAAGTGACGAGACTGTTATGTATAATAAATAGCATCCCTCGATACCGAAGTAATCGAGACCGTATAGTATAAAACTTAACAAAACCCCGTCGGGTGGTGTGCTATTCCTATAGCGCTATAATTGTTAAGGCGGGTTAACAAATAGTATGAATTCTAGCATGAACTTAAGCATAACAAAGCATGTATAAGGATTGATTGAATAAAGCATGTTTGTGAATTGTGCATTTTAACAAGTAAAACATGTTGCACCCAAAATGTAATAAAAGGAAAATGGGTCAAGTGTACTCACGGTTTCTCAAAGTTGTTCCTTTGGTAATCCCGTGAAGAGTTGGAGGTTCAAAGCTTCCTTAGAACACTTAATGTTTTATTTAGAACTCTTCGAGTTCTCTTCCTTGCTTAGAAGATTTTAAGAGAATTAGAGGGGTTGAGAGAAGAATGGTTAGAACACTTAGTGTTCTTTTAGAATTCTTAGAATTCTTGATTTAGAGAGATTAAGAGAAGATTGAGAGAAGAATTGTGTGAAGAAAATGGTAGGAGGAGGTTGGTATTTATAGGTGAAGGAGGTGGTAGGTGGTTGGTGGAGATAATAAAAAAAATAAATGGAAAAGATAAATAAATAAATAAAATAATTATAATGGAGAGTGGAGGTGGAAAATGTGATTGAAGGAGGTGGAAAAGGTGATTGAAGGAGGTGGAAAAGGTGATTGGAGAAGAAAAGAGGTGGAAAATGGGTATAAATCTCCGTATGACACTATTCACGGCACTATTCATATTTTTTTATTTTTTTAATACTATGAATTAAAACATGTACTTTTTACAAAAGGGACCTAAGCTAGAAAAATTCTTAAAAATCTTTAAAGCTTTTTGTTTTCGTAAAAGAAATCATATATTTAAATGATTGATTGTACAAATACAAGTATGTATACAATAATTTATTATGATTAACGCCTCGAAAAATAGAGTACAAATATGGATAAAGATACGAAAATACGAGGCGTTACAGTCTCCCCTACTTTAGGAAATTTCGTCCCGAAATTTATTCGAAAGAGACCATAGAATGTAATTGTAAGGATTGAATAGATGAGCAAAGTGTTAGTTTCTAGAGTATCGCGTGGTTTTGATAGTTTTTGAAGAATTTATGAGCATCATTGAGTGTATAGAGATTGTTTTGCATATCACTTTGTTATACTAAATTTGTAATAAAAATTTGATAGTCTATTATGATGTGAACAAATTTACATTTGAAATAAATCATGTATTGAATCAAATTCAGACTCAGAATTATAAGGTGGTGGAGGTGGTAGAGTCAGTTGCATATTAGCAGCTAATTATCTTAGCATGTCTTCCAACCTTTTATTTCTTTCTGTCAGCCATTTTATTTGTTGAGACAAATTTCGAACCTGGTCGTTTAACCTAGTCACTTCGACTCCCATTGAATCTGGAGGTAGATTCATTTGAGGCACCGTACTTGGGCCTGCTATATCAGTTGGTGGCAGTTGTTTTTCTACTTCGTTTAATAGTGACTGGAAAAACTGTGGCTGTAATGGTGATTGCAAAAATGATTCTGATGCTAACGGTTCTTGGATCATCATGTTTTCATCAAACAAAGTTTCTTGCATCGTTGAATCCTCCTCGAAAACTAATGGTGAGAAGCTTTGTAAGAAGTTCGGTGTTAATGGTTGGGATAGGTTAGTTGTAATATGTTCTTGTATGTGTGGCAGCTGTGGTTGCATATCAAATCGATAAAAAGACGATTGAGGAAGCTGCAACAATGATTGTTGTAAATTTTGTGTGGAGGTACTTTCTAAGATAACTGGAGCTCCCTCCGACTGGAATGGTTGAGTTGGTGTATAAATATGAACAGGGGTTAGCCTAATGGTGTTAAAATTTACAATCCCAGGTGCCTTTGGTGGAGATAATCCTTGGATAATCTGATCACTTAAGACACCTAATGATTTTGCTATTTTTGTAATGTATGACCCTCCCATGAGACTCCTCAGAGGATTTGTTTGTTGACTAAAAAAATATGTAGCAAGCTTGTGGGCAATATTACAAGGAACTTGCTCAAAAATACTATACAGATGGAAAAGTTCGGTTGAACTAACCCTTTGTTGATTATTCTTGCACCCCGTGATAGTGTTGGCTAAAACTCGGTGCATATATCGATAACGAGGGTATGTGAAGTTCATAGAATTATTGTTGACACACCACTCTTTTGATGAATGGCATCGCCAATATTCTGTCATTTTCACAGAGGAATAAGAGGTTGATGCCTCCGTAAAAATGGGTTGTTTAACTTCTTCATCTGTATATATGCCCAGATGAACTGCGAATTCTGTTAATGACATATTATGAGGTTGTCCACAAAGTCGAAAATGAATGGATTCATCGGTAAGACTTTTATTATATTTGAAATAGAAAGTGGACAATAACTCATATACCAGTTCATCGTATGATGGTTCTAGGATGTCAAAGAAACGGCGCCAGGGCGTATTATGTGGTAGTAATCCTGCCAGTAAACCACTGGAATCAAACATTCCCATTCGATGCCAATCAATACCGCTAATAGTAAAAACTTCAAGATCCTTGAGTTTTTGATACCTCTCACGGGTGGGTAAATCAGTAAACCGAAGGAATGGATGAATTTCTGCTGCATTTGAAGATTTAGCATATGCTACTGGGAAATTTGCCATTTGAATATTGGGTTTTGTTGAACTAAGAAAAGTTTGGGTATGGGTTATTTTGGGTATGTGTTGAATTATATCGGAAGTTGTATTTCTTGTGTAGATTAGCTCAAGTAGTGAGTTTCTTATATAGATAAGGAAATTTTGGCTTACACCATACGATCGGTTAAGGCTTCCATGATACGTTTTAAAACAGTTTACTGTAGTTAGTTTGAAAATTTTAATTTGAAAATGTATGATCTCGAAGATAATTTGAATTTTGAAAATTTGAATTTGGGAATGTATGATCTTGAAATTAATTTGAATTTAAAAAGAGGGGATTGAATCGTATAAAATTGATAATAGTAAAACGTAGGTTTGATTAAAACTTGGATTGTTCCAAAATGGAACTTTGACTAAACCGAAATAAATCAAAAGTCCTTTCGAATTAGGGAAACGTGCTTTGGCCTATAGGTATTTTGTACTCTCATCGATAGTCCCCAGGTAGGCAAGCTGGTCCATTAATTTGGATTTGTACGAATTGCCAGCCTAGACAGGACGTCCCGACTACCGGTACTTACCCTTCCAGTTTCTACACGTTTCCATTTGATCGAAAATTTGAAACTTTGGCGAGTTTGAAAATCGAGGAGTGGAACCAGTCACCAAGGTGTGGATATCAATCCTAGCTTGACAATTTCGTCCCTAAAATATGGTTTATTGAACGAAACAAGATAAAATCTCGACTCGTCAATAAGGAACCACTAGAGTATGAAATGGAAGTTCCCATCAAGATACGGACATCACTCCTGACTCAATGATATGTCTCCATTTTGGCGTTATAAAGAATGTAAACAAAATTGAGTGACGTTTTGAAATCATGCATAGGTATAAATGTATGAAAAAGATTTAGTATGTTGTGTGTGTGAGAAGGAAATATCGAAAGTAAATTCGAATTTGAAAGATTGCATCGTATAAAATAAATAATACAAACACATGCTTGATTAAAATTTGGGATGGTTCCAAAACGGAACTTTGACTAACCAAAGTGGTCGAAAAGTCTTTCGAATTTGAGGAGCATGATTTGGCCTAATAGGTGGAATACTCTCGCCGACAAGTCGGTTAACGATATTTACCCTTTCGGTTACTACATGTCCCAAATCAATCGAAATTTCGAGACTTGGCGGGATTTATGAAAAATTCAAGGAGTGGAAATAGTCGACAAGGTACGGGTTTCACCCCTAACTTGACGATTTCGTATCCTAAGTGTGGTTGGTACTCATCGGGTCAAAATTTAATTTCAACACTTTGACGAGGGTCCACTAGAATTTGAAAGCGGAAATTCCCCATCAAGGTGAGGATCTTACTCCTATCTTGGTGGCGAACTTCGTGTAAAAAGAATAGGTGGATTGAGAGTCTTTCACCAAATTGTGGGTTTTACGCCTATTTTGGTGAAGTCGTCTCGTTTGTGTATTACAAGTGGTTTCGAATTTAGTATAAATGAGTAAAAGACGTATGTTCAAAATAATAATAACAAGTATGAGCACATAAAGAATTTTAAGAAAATAACACGTAAGAGACATTTCAAGAATAACATGTAAAGATATTTCATAAAAGTAGCATGTGAATCAAGTATGGTTGAATTTTGGTGCTTAACTATAGACTAGGTCAAAAGCGTGGCAATTTTTCTAATTCCCTATAGTTATGGCTCTGATACCAATCTGTCACACCCCAACCGATGGCGGAAACATCGGAGTGAGACGAAATAGATTGCAAGAGACTTCATAACACTATTTGTGACAAGTATAATAAATTTCATTCCATTTCTAAAGAATCAATTACAACGATTTGAAGCAAATACAACAACATGAATAATGAAATACAATGCAATAGGAATACAAAATTTAAAGTGTGTATCTAAGCATCCTACTAGATTTCATGCATCACCAACATCATCGTTAAACCTGCAACATGTTTTAAAAGCATAGTTCAATACAAAGGTATTGGCGAGTACACAAGTTTTAGACTCGTGTTATGTGTATAAAAGTATTTTCAATCCAACATAGCATTTGGTATACAAAGTTAAACTATCATGCATATCAATATGTCAACTCTAGTGTCCACTAGTATTTAGTATTTTGCATCCCTCGCCATAAAAGTGACGAGACCATTATGTATAATAAATAGCATCCCTCGATACCGAAGTAATCGAGACCGTATAGTATAAAACTTAACAAAACCCCGTCGGGTGGTGTGCTACTCCTATAGCGCTATAATTGTTAAGGCGGGTTAACAAATAGTATGAATTCTAGCATGAACTTAAGCATAACAAAGCATGTATAAGGATTGATGGAATAAAGCATGTTTGTGAATTGTGCATTTTAACAAGTAAAACATGTTGCACCCAAAGTGTAATAAAAGGAAAATGGGTCAAGTGTACTCACGGTTTCTCAAAGTTGTTTCTTTGGTAATCCCGTGAAGAGTTGGAGGTTCAAAGCTTCCTTAGAACACTTAATGTTTTATTTAGAACTCTTCGAGTTCTCTTCCTTGCTTGGAAGATTTTAAGAGAATTAGAGGGGTTGAGAGAAGAATGGTTAGAACACTTAGTGTTCTTTTAGAATTCTTAGAATTCTTGATTTAGAGAGATTAAGAGAAGATTGAGAGAAGAACGGTGTGAAGAAAATGGTAGGAGGAGGTTGGTATTTATAGGTGAAGGAGGTGGTAGGTGGTTGGTGGAGATAATAAAAAAAATAAATGGAAAAGATAAAAAAATAAAAAAAAATAATTATAATGGAGAGTGGAGGTGGAAAAGGTGATTGAAGGAGGTGGAAGAGGTGGAAAAGGTGATTTAAGGAGGTGGAAAAGGTGATTGGAGAAGAAAAGAGGTGAAAAATGGGTATAAATCTCCGTATGGCACTATTCACGGCACTATTCATATTTTTTTAATACTATGAATTAAAACACGTACTTTTTACAAAATGGACCTAAGCTAGAAAAATTCTTAAAAATTATTAAAAATCTTTAAAGCTTTTCGTTTTCGTAAAAGAAATCATATATTTAAATGATTGATTATACAAATACAAGTATGTATACAATAATTTATTATGATTAACGCCTCGAAAAATAGAGTACAAATATGGATAAAGATACGAAAATACGAGGCGTTACATTCTGCCCAACAGACTGGAGTTCGGCACTTTCGTCCATAAAGTGCTTCGAATGGTGCAGAATTGATACTTCTGTGATAACTGTTATTATAAGAAAATTCGATTAATGGTAGATGATCGTCCGAATTACCTCCGAAATCAATTACACAAGCTCTAAGCATGTCCTTCATTGTCTGAATCATCCTTTCGCTTTGTCCGTCCGTTTGAGGATGATAGGCTGTGCTTAGATTCAACTTGGTTCCCATTGCTTTTTGGAAACTGGTCCAAAAATGAGAGGTAAAACGGCTATCTCTATCAGACACAATTGATAAAGGAATTCCATGTAATGAAACTACTTCATTTACATACAACTTAGCTAATTGTTCCATACTGAAAGCTTCCTTCATCGGTAGAAAATGAGCTCACTTAGTTAGCCTATCTACAATTACCCAGATTGTATCATTACCTTTCTTTGTTTTGGGTAATTTAGTAACAAAATCCATTGTTATCAATTCCCACTTCCACACTGGCATCTCTAATTGTTGTAACAACCCTAAGGGTTTCTGATGTTCAGCTTTAACTTGTGAACACGTTAAACACTTAGAAACATAAGCTGCTATATCCTTCTTCATTCCTATCCACCAAAAATTCTTTCTTAAATCCTGATACATTTTATCACTTCTAGGATGCATCGTATACTTAGACTTATGGGCTTCTTCTAGTATACGGTGACGTAGGTTTCCTAATTTGGGTATCCACATTCTTTTCTTATGGAATCTCCAAATTCCATTTGTTCCTTGATCTAATTCCTTTTAATTTTTCAGTATCATCTTGTGCTTTTCTAATCTGTTTGTTTAAATCTACTTGTAGATTTAATTTAAGAGAACATACTCTTTTTGGATTTTCTTGATACTTTCGACTTAAAGCATCAGCCACTACATTGGCCTTTCTTGCATGATACTGGATATTACAATCATAATCACTAAGTATTTCCATCCAGCGTCTTTGTCTCATATTCAACTCCTTTTGTCCGAAGACATATCTTAAACTCTTATGATCAGTGAAAATAGTAAACTTACTACCGTAAAGATAGTGTCTCCAAATTTTTAGAGAAAAAATTATGGCTCCTAATTCTAAATCATGAGTTGAATAATTCTCTTCATGATTCTTAAGTTGTCTTGATGCATAGGCTATAACCTTTTGGCGTTGCATCAACACACATCCATAACCTAACTTAGAAGCGTCACAATAGACTACAAAGTCTTCAGTTCCTTCTGGTAACGCTAGTATCGATGCATTGGTTAATCTTTGCTTAAGAATTCTAAAGGCTTCTTCCTGTTTTGGTCCCCATTCAAACTTAACAGATTTACAAGTTAACTTAGTTAAAGGAATGGCTATTCTAGAAAAATCTCGGATAAATATTCTATAATAACCGGCCAACCCTAAGAAACTTCTAACCTCGGTTGGTGACTCAGGGGTTTTCCATTTAGTAATCGCCTCGATCTTGGTAGGATCCACATGAATATCTTCATGATTGACTAAATGTCCAAGAAACTGTACCTGTTCTAACCAAAACTCACACTTTGAAAACTTAGCATAAAGATTTTCTTTCCTTAATAGACTTAGAAATGTGTGCAAATGCTTTGCATGTTCCTCTTTATTCTTAGAGTAAATGAGAATATCATCTATAAAGACAATTATGAATTTATCTAAATATGGCTTACATATTCGGTTCATCATGTCCATGAATGCAGCTGGGGCATTGGTTAAACCAAATGGCATGACAGTAAATTCATATTGACTATACCTTGTTCGAAATGCGGTCTTAGGAATGTCCTCTTCCTGTACCTTTAATTGATGATATTCTGACCGTAGATCGATTTTCGAGAAAAATCGAGCTCCTTGCAATTGATAGAACAGATCATCAATTCTTGGTAACGGATATCGATTTTTAATCGTGACCTTGTTCAATTCATGGTAATCAATGCACATACGCATTGATCCGTCTTTTTTTTAACGAATAAAATCGGTGCTCCCTATGGCGATGAACTTGGCTGTATGAATCCTTTTTCCAACAATTCGTCTAATTGTTTCTTTAGTTACTGCATTTCTGCGGGTGCCAAACAGTAAGGTTCTTTGGCAATCGGTGCTGTTCCTGGTAGTAGATGGATTCTGAATTCAACTTCCCTGTCTGGCGGTAGTCCTGGTAATTCTTCTGGAAATACATCTGAAAACTGAGATACTACAGGAATCTCTTTCAATTCTTTTCCTTTAGTGTTAATGATTATGGAAATCAAATACACTAATGATCCTTTTCTTATATAACTTGCTGTTTTCATTACAGAGATGAATTTCGTGGATCTAGATGGTTTATCTCCTTTAGTTGTGATCTTTTCACCCCTTGGTGAATTTACTTGGATTGACTTTTGATCACATAAAATACTGGCTTTATTGGCTATTAACCAATCCATTCCTAATACTACATCAAATCCTGCCAGATTCATTGGGTAAAGTTTGCAATAAACTTCTGGTTTAAAAATTCTATTCTTACCCCCTGCAAGATTTCGGTAATCTTAATGGTTTCCCCATTTGCTGTCTCTACTAGACATTCTTGTGGGAGTTTAGTTAATGGTTGATTAAGAATTTTGCAAAATGAAGTATTAATAAAAATTTGGTTCGCACCAGAGTCAAATAATACTTTAGCAAAAACATCATTAACTAAAAACGTACCGGCTATCACGTCCGGAATCATCTTGGCTTCATCTGTAGTCAGAACAAATGCTCTAGCATTTTTAGTGTTCTTGTTGCCCATAGCTGGAACTAGTTTTGGATAGTTTGGCTTGATATGACATTTTTCTCCACAGTTGAAGCACATTCAATTATTAGGTTTCCTTTTGCAGTCTTCTTCCTTGTGTCCAGGCATCTTGCAGAAATTACAGTAAGTGGAGCATTTTCCTGAATGTTTTTTCTTGCAGACCTTGCAGTAGGGTGTAGAGGTAGAACCTACATTCCTCCCACGGTTGGAATTACCGTAACGGAATTTCTGGGTAAGTTTCTGGGCTAATTTTCTCCTCTGGTCTTCTTCTCGTGTATGCACTAACTGATCAGTCAAGGTGTTTGCCAGTTCTACAGCTTCTTCTATAGTTTGAGGTCTAGCTGCCTTGACTACATGTCTAATCTCGCTAATTAATCCCCAGATGTAACGGGAGATTAATACGGGTTCAGGTGATGCAAGGGTTGGCAGTATTCTAGCACATTTGAAAAATAACGTAGTATAACCCTTACTATCCACTCCAGTCATCCTAAGGTTTAAGAATTTATTTGCTATTTGTTCTTTTTCATTGGGAGGGCAGAATTTCTTTTCCACCATGTTTTTGAATTCATCCCATTCCATATTGTAAATTCTGTCACTTCCCCTAGACTGGAGGATGGTGTTCCACCATTTTAAGGCTGGGTTCTTAAATAGATTGGAAGCAAACATTATCTTATCATCTTCCTCACACTTGCTTATTTTTAAGACTGCCTCAGTCTTTTCTATCCAGCGTAGAGCTGCAATGGCCCCTTCATTGCCCGAGAATTCCATTGGTTTACAAGACCAGAATTTTTTATAAGAACAACCATAAGACATGGTTCTTCTTCTTTTGGGGATGGGCACATGAAGTATGGGTCCATTATTTACGCTGTGTTCCGGTTCAGTTGGTCATTTGCTGCTATGGTTACTCTTATTATCCGCTTCCCTAACTGTTTGAATAATATATGACATCACATCTATTATCCCTTGTGCCACTATGTGTTGGATGGCACTGTTATCCACTTGATTTCCATTGTTATTGTTGTTCGGGTTATCGTTATTCTGGTTTTTCGGGTTATTATCCGGGTTTTCTTGATTCACTTGGTCGGCCATCTGAATTTTAAACATTTACCACGTATTAATATCACAGGATAATAATTAACACAACCAAACATACAACGCGCATATTGATAAAAAACGTCGAACATTGCGACTTACTCTTTCTTTTATAATATGCATCTAATACAAACCAGAACTGGAATTTAAAATTACAATACAACTGAAATTGAAATTACATTACTAGTAGGCATCCGTAGCTATGATTTAAATTTTTTTTCAAACATACACACATATTATATATTATTATATTATATTATATTATATTATATTATATTATATTATATTATTATTATTATTATTATTATTATTACTACCTCCACCATCACCTTCACTGATATGGGTTCATCCAGAACTCCATATTGCGCTAGTCATACTTCCAGACGAATCGCTCTCCGACCTGCCTCATTCTCTCACTACTTTCTAAAATCTCTTCCCCGAAAGTTCGGAGCTCTTGCACATTTTCTGCACTCATTGGGGGTGCAGGTGTTGGGACTGGATTTGGGAACTGGGGCATGGGTTCCTAGTACGGGTATGGATTCTCTAAAATTTCCCTGATGTATTGATCACTGTGATAGTAGGGATCTAGAGGGTCCAAATCTGGGTAGGCTGTTAGATTCGGCATGGGTTCGTCTTCTGGTATTGGGTAACGTTGCACATAATCCCTATTGTCATCTAACCATGGGTCATAATCTGGGTCTAAGGGATTGGGTGCTGGTACCCTAGGTATCTCTTCTGGGTTAAAATCATGCATTTGGATTTGGTTTTCTGGATTGTTTTCTATTTCCATTGGCTGAGCAGGGAATAGTGGTAATGGTTGGGGTGCTATGAGTTGCTCCAGGTTAGGGTCGGCAGCTGTGGTTGCTAAGATACGGAAATTTGCTAAACTCCTATTAAGCATATCCTGGGTGTGGGCATCTGTCTCTCTTTTGGCGGCTGCTAGGGCTCGCTGCTGTTGTAACTTTTTCATTCTTTTCCTACGTTCATGCGCTCCCCTACTGAACCATCCTTTCTTTTTAGGAGGGAATAGCTCTTCAGACTGAGCCTTAAATACAAATATCCCATCTTCATTGTCAGCAAAATACCCTGAGAGGGCAGGCTATGAAGAGGTGCCTTCGCTCCTAGGTGAGCTGGACAACTGACGGTAGGCGTCGGAAGGTCCTTGGTCGCTCATACTGTAAACTAACAAATAGTCAAATAACACACAACAATAAAATACAAATATGCACATAGTTCCGTAGAAAATTTCCTAACATATTGAATAATATCTTGGTGTCAGCAGAACACTTCTGTGGCTGAATTAGTGGCTTAGCTCTGATACCACCTTCTGTCGCAACCCCCGTTCCCCCATTTACCCGGGAACGGGCGGCCGCGGACA
Source organism: Helianthus tuberosus (assembly GCA_030545235.1). Taxonomy (NCBI): domain Eukaryota; kingdom Viridiplantae; phylum Streptophyta; class Magnoliopsida; order Asterales; family Asteraceae; genus Helianthus; species Helianthus tuberosus. The sequence goes on from CM060423.1 coordinate 212,743,251, forward strand.
GTTTTGGTGGTATCCTGTTTATCAGTTTGGCAGCGGAATTTACATCATGACCGTAGTTAGGAAATATTTTATCAGAGTAAAATACCACACTTTCATAATATTAAACACGTGGGAAAATCCCAAGTTTTAAGTACACACATTTTCATAGGGTTAAACCCTATTTTATTTAAATAAAACATCTCTTTATTTTAGGTAACTTTATAGCCACTTTTCTAAGCCTTCAGTGCTGTCCATGTAACACCTCGTAAAATCACGTCCAATGATGTATCGACACGTGTACTAAACCCTAATAAAGTCAAACGTTGAAATTGAGGGACTAATTTTGTGAAAAATTAAAAACTTTGATTATAGAAGGACTGGAAATGTTAACATGCTTAATATAAGCCTCCGAATAACGTTACACGGTAATCATATTCACCAATCAGCCACTTGTTGATCGAGAGTAGCCGTTTGCGTAATTAATTGAAAGTTTGGGCGATGAAGGGTTAAAAGTGTCAACATATAATTCTTACATCTGAGTGACCTTTTAACAAACCGGGAGCCTCGTGATGTTTGATTATACTCTCGGGAATGCCAAATATTGGCCATCTAAGGCTTTTATGCCTATAAGTGAAGTTGCGCGCAACTTTGCAAGTTAGAGGGACTAAAAGCATCAATATGTTTAATTATACCTCTGAATGACCTTTTTACAAACCCGAAGCATCGTGATGTTTAATAATACTCTCTAGAATGCCTAAAATGGATTAGATAAGGCTTCAATGCTATTAAACGATGATATGCGCAAGTTTGCGCATTACAGGGACCAAAAGCGTCAACTTTTAAATCTACGTCTCTGAGAGGTCATTTAAGCAAACTGGAGCATCGTGTTATTCGATCACACTCTCGGGAATGCTTATCATGGGTTACGACTTACGAAAGGCTTGGATATCAGTAGACGACAATTCGCGCTACGTTGTGCGATTAAGGGACTAAAAGCGACGACTAGCGAAACTACGCCTTAGAGAGGCCTTTTGAACGAACCCAGAAAATCCGCCATATTCGTTCATACCCTCGAAAGTATTTAATAATAGCCATGTAAGAATTCTATACCGTTTCGCCATGATGCGCGCGAATTCGCGAATTAAGGGGTTAAAGGCGTCAATGCGCGAAACTACACTTTAGTGTGAACTTTTGAATGGAACAGGAACTTTGTAAGGATCAGTTAACTCCCGAGTGTGCCTAAGGTTGGCCGTATGAGGTTTCGTACCTTATATTAATACATTATACAAGAAACTAGAAAGTTGAGTGCCAAAAATGTAAATAATGAAAGATTAAAAGTTGAACAAAAAGACAAGGACCAGAACTGTCAACCTGCATTTTGTTGCATGGACTGGACTAATTCACTCTCTGCAAGCCCTTAGAGCCTACCCTTCGCGTACCGTTAGTGAGCAATCAGCAACGTCAGCTGATATGGATGTTTATGTGCCACTTATGCCATTTTTAGAACTTCAGAACTTGACTAAAGATGACAGGGACTGAAGTTGCCATTGCAGAGAACTTGTTTGCTGGACTGGGCCAGCCACGCGGGCCGCGAAGCACACAAGGCCTGCCTACGCGGGCCGCCTAAGCATATACAGCAATGATTTTTTTTATTTTCTTGAATTTCTTGCTGGCTTCCACTCTCAAAACCATTTTTATGAAACCATGTAAGGTTATACTGATTTATAAAACCAGATTACACTTGTTATAATCTTGTTATCCTTTCCAACACTTGGCATTCATCCATGGCTTTCCGAAAACTATAAATAGAGGTGGATTTCATTTGTTCAAATCACACCATCTTTTCATACCTGCTCTATCTCTCAGCTCTAAGAGGAACCTAATCATTTTGGGAACCTCCTCTCAGTCCATTGGACCCCTTGTAAGTGCCCTCTTGTGGCTAGTTATTTTTATTTGGCTTAAAAAGCCGAAAAGTCAAGCGTTTATGATAAACACTTTGAATTTTAAACGGTCGAGCCATTGTTCGCAACGAACATGGCTACGTGATCGTAATTAGGTAGGTATTAAACTCTCAAAAGGGCATCTCCTAATTATCACGCTTGCATGGTTAATTGTCGGGTCAAAGTAACTAAAATAAAAGTCAAACGAGTCGGTTTTTAAATAAAATTCATAACTAATGATGTAAAAGCAATAAAATCAGTTTTGTCACTTTAATAACTTGGTACATATTAATTGAACATGTCTAGGCATGTTCAACCCGACAATTCTAAGTATAGGCTCGGTTCGCAACCGAAAGTCGCAAAAGTTGACTTTTGCTTTGACTTTCAGTTCTGACCCGATTCAACTTAGTTTAGTTATGCCTTAGGGTTCCTTTAGGACCATATTATATGTTACTATAACCCTCTGAGGTTATACAACATGGTTCCATAGAAATCCTAGTTCATTGCATGTTTTCGTTAAATGCTTAAAATGGACAATTATGCCCTTTTATCATTAAAACGATATTTTTTGAAATTGTGAGAGGACAAAAACCCTTATTACTGATATTTAAGTATGTCCTAAAAATTTGACATCTGTTTATGGTCTGAAATGAGAGTTATGCTCGATATCGTAAAATGAAAGTTTTTTATTAATTAAATGGCATTTTTGACATAAATCCTATTTAAACCCAATTTTTGGCACCAAACTTTCTACCCACTATTATAGTATAATATTTTGGGATTTTTGGAAATTTTTTTCAAATTTTATACTGACCGTAACATAGAGTTCCAGCATAAGTTCGGTAATTGACGATAAAGCCCTTTTTGTTAATAAAATGAGTTTTACATATCATTTTGATACAAAACCTTTTTCTGCTGATATCATATGATAAATAAAATATTTTAAACACTTGAGACTGATCAAAATCTCAGATAACCTGAATATCGTCAAATACCGACTTTTATGCGATTTAGGCGCATAGTATGGTTTAAAACCATATTTGGCACCTAGGGCTTGTTACCTATTGATGTTATGGATAAATTTTTATACTTTAACAGTAAGTTTAAGTCTTGAACTCAGATTTCCAAATTTGACCCTTAAAGCATAGGTGAAATGACCAAAATGCCGTTGCGGCGCATAGTTTGGCCATAAATGACAAAATTCACATATGTATGATATCTTACTGATATAACTTAATAAAATTTATATTTGTACTGATTATTTCAGACTAGAACCTCAGATTCCTATTTAACCTCTTTTATAAACTTTAAAATGACCAAAATACTCCTACAAGGCTTAAATTGATTTTAAATTCGTTTTGGGCATAATGGAAGATATCCTACTGATATCATAACATATTTAAAGCATAATAACTTATGGAACATGTTCATGACTCATTCGGTTACCCGTTACGCATATACAAGTCTTCATACTTGTCAGGTCTAAATCACACTCTAATCCGGTCTTCGCTTAATCTTGCGTTTAGAACCATAAACCTTTCTTTAAAATTAACCGGTCTAAGTGAAGACTTGAATAAGACCCGTTAGGAATCTAATAGGTTATTAAAACCTTCGTTCCAGATTAAGAGCCCAGTAAAAGCTACTTGTACTTCCTAATTGAAATACGGCTGGGAATAAAATTATATTTTAGCTCAGGTAAATACTTTTAACTTATTTTCCGTTATACGGGCTTGGGATACGGTATTATAATAATACCGCTTGGTCGGGTATGAAATCGTACAATCGGGATGTGATTAAAAAGATACATAACCCGTTTTAATCTGTTTTGTTTGATGCAATGCCTTTGGGGGGTTAATGACCATGTCTTGGATATCCTCGGCTCATTCATTTGAAATGGCCATGACTTAAGCACGGGGTGTAGGCATACACCTGACAGTTGCGTATGTAAAAAGTACCCTACTCGTGAGGAAACTTCTTGTGGGTATTATACCAAGTGGTGTGTCTATTAATCTTGTCTCGGCTCTTCTAACCGAGCCCTGAACGGACGACAAACATATAAATATGTATACAAGATTATTTTTAAATAATTGTCCCAAGTTATAAAAGAATTTTATGCCTTGTGCATTCAAACCAATTTTATAAACACTTTTCAAAAAGAGTCAGTTAATTGTATTTACCAGTGTAAATTGACGTATTTTTAAAAAGATTAAGTGCAGGTACTACGCGAAATGGGCTGGAAGCTCCTGAGTATTAGATAAAGGGTCTTGCAATCTCTTATGTCGCAACCCCCGATCCCTTATCTGTCCCGGGAACGGGCAGACGCGAACTCAGTAGTGGTGGTATCAGTTATTTAGTCTTGCAACGGAAATTACATCAGGACCGTAGTTAGGAAATGTTTATCAGAGTAAAACCACCATATTTGATATTAATAATAACATGGGCAAAACCCAAGTTTCTTATTACAATACATTTATAGGGACAAACCCTATTTTATTGAATTTAAAACATCGTTTATTAGGTAACTTGTATAGCCACATTTTTCCCAAGCATTCGGTGCTCTTCAGCTGGCTTTTTACTAATTGGCTGTCACATTGTGTTACCTGAAACGCGTTTTAAAAACATTTTTCAGTCGGAAATACTGGTGAGTGAATCCCAGTTTAATCAAGAAACATTTTATCAATTAAAACAGTATTAAGAGCGATCACATTGTTTATTTCTACACAATTATTCATTCAGTATTTGCCACTCGACCGGATCTGTGGCTATGGTCAAATTACCCATTGGCTAACTCGTCGTCCAATGGTAATGTACTGTCGTACCGACTTACTACTACTCGTAGTAATAAATTTTGTATACAAAACCCCATAATACCGGCAGTAATTGAAGAACTACAAAGACTCAATCACCGCTTAGTCACATTGTAAACAATTAAGGTTTTGTAAAACATTCCAAAAAGGTTAACAAAACGAGGATAAACTCACATTGCTATCTTAGACTTCGCGTAAGGGTTTCCTGGATATAATCTATAATTTACACAAATGTACCTAGGTTAGTATCATAACCCATTGAAAATATTAATGATACCCTCCCCGAGACGGCATTCCAACAACTACGTCGGGCAGAACCACTACAGTTGTTACGGAACCCTAAATCAATCGGGCAGCGTAACTATTACGAAACTAGGGTTATAATACTTACAACGGAGCAGAACCTCGCTAATTAGGGGTATAATACCCGACTATAATGCTTCTAATTCAGAAAGTGAGATTGAGAATTGAATTGTGAACGACGGAAAGTGAAACCCAATGGCCTTCTTATATAGGGATGAAACTTGGTCTCCACGCGGCCCGCGTAAGGGAAGACACAGGGCTACCCGGCCCGCGTTGACTCCGGTCAACTGCGTAGCTTAGCTGGGTCATCAACTAGCTTGTTCGGGTGTTGGGCCACGTGGCGGCCCAGGGTTGCGCCACATTTTGGGGCTCTCATGGCCTGCGTTAACTTAATGGGGCTATTACGCGGCCCGCCTGAACTTAAGAAATCAACGATATCAGGTTTCAACCCTGATACCGCCCGCGTAAAAGCTTGGGGTGGGTCTACGCGGCCCGCCTCAACTTAATAATCAGATTTTATATTTTGTTTTATATGTTATAACATGTTTCTGGCTCGGTTTTCACATACGGGGTGTATTATAAGACATATTGGGACTTTTTACAATATACTAAGGCGTCAGAAATATTTATGAGGGTGATGGTTTTACCAAGGGTTGTTACATTCTCCCCACCTTGTTTTAGAGCTCGTCCTCGAGATCTATTGAAACAATGCGGATATTTCTTTTGCATTTCTGATTCAAGCTCCCATGTGTACTCAGGTCCTCTTTTGGAGTCCCACTTCACTTTGACCAGAACTAATCTCTTATGCTTGAGATTCTTGACTTTCATGTCTTCAATTTGTAGAGGTCTTTCTACAAACTTGAGTTGTTCATTTACCTCTATATCATTAAGAGGTACTATCAGTGATTCATCAGCTAAACACTTTTTGAGATTAGATAAATGAAACACATCATGTATTCCTGCCATTTCCTCTGGCAGTTGTAGCTGATAGGCTACAGGTCCTATTCTTCTAATAATCTCAAAAGGTCCAATATACCTGGGACTTAGCTTTCCTCTTTTGATGAATCTTACTATTCCTTTCCAAGGAGAGACCTTTAATAATACTTTATCTCCTACTTGAAATTCCAACGGTTTGCGTCGGTTATTGGCATAGCTCTTTTGTCGATCACGTGCTGTTTTCAGTCGTTCCTTGACTTGAATAATCTTGTCAGTTGTTTCCTGCGCTATCTCAGGTCCAGATAGTTGCTTTTCCCCAATTTCTGCACAACAGACTGGGGTTCGACACTTTCGTCCATAAAGTGCTTCAAATGGTGCAGCATTGATACTTGTGTGATAACTATTATTATAAGAAAATTCTATTAAAGGTAAGTGATCGTCCCAATTACCTCCAAAATCAATTACACAAGCTCTAAGCATATCTTCCATTGTCTGAATTGTCCTTTCGCTTTGTCCATCCGTTTGAGGATGATAAGCTGTGCTTAATTTTAACGTAGTTCCCATTGCATTTTGGAAGCTTGACCAAAATGAGAGGTAAATCGGCTATCTCTATCAGAAACAATTGATAAAGGAATGCCATGTAAAGAAACAATTTCATTTACATATAATTTAGCTAATTGTTCCATACTGAAAGTTTCTTTCATGGGTAGGAAATGAGCTGACTTGGTTAGTCTATCTACAATCACCCAGATTGTATCATTTCCTTTCTTTGTTTTGGGTCATTTAGTAACAAAATCCATTGTTATCAATTCCCATTTCCACACTGGCATTTCTAATTGTTGCAATAAACCTGAGGGCTTCTGGTGTTCAGCCTTAACTTGTGAACAGGTTAAACATTTAGAAATATAGGCTGCTATGTCTTTCTTCATTCCTATCCACCAGAAATTTTTCCTTAAATCCTGGTACATTTTATCACTTCCTGGATGCATCGTATATTTAGACTTATGGGCCTCTTCTAGTATACGATGACGTAGGTTTCCTAATTTAGGTATCCACACTCTCTTTTTATGGAATCTCCAAATTCCATCTGTTCCTTGTTCTAATTCCTTAATCATGTCTTTTAATTTTTCAGTATCGTCCTTGATTACTGACTCTTGTGCTTCTCTTATTTGATCATTTAAATCTACTTGCAGATTTAATTTGAGAGAACGTACCCTTTTTGGCTTTTCATGATACTTTCGGCTTAAAGCATCTGCCACTATATTTGCTTTTCCTTCATGATACTGGATATCACAATCATAATCACTAAGAAATTCCATCCAACGTCTTTGTCTCATATTCAACTCTTTCTGCCCGAAAACATACTTTAAACTTTTGTGATCAGTAAATATGGTAAACTTACTACCATAAAGGTAATGCCTCCAAATCTTAAGAGCAAAAATTATAGCTCCTAGTTCTAAATCATGGGTAGAATAATTCTCTTCATGATTCTTAAGTTGTCTGGATGCGTAAGCTATAACCTTTTGGCGTTGCATCAATACACATCCATAGCCTAATTTAGAAGCATCGCAATAGACTACAAAGTCTTCAGCTCCTTCTGGTAATGCCAATATGGGTGTATGGGTTAATCTTTGCTTAAGGATTCTAAAGGCTTCTTCTTGTTTTAATCCCCATTCAAACTTAACAGATTTACAGGTTAACTTAGTTAAGGGAATAACTATTCTAGAGAAATCTCAAATGAATCTTCTAGAATAACCGGCCAATCCTAAGAAACTTCTAACCTCGGTTGGTGACTCAGGGGTTTTCCATTTAGTGATTGCCTCGATTTTTGTTGGATCTACATGAATTCCTTCATGATTGACTAAATGTCCAAGGAATTGTACCTGTTTTAACCAGAATTCGCACTTAGAGAATTTAGCGTAAAGCTTTTCCTTTCTTAATAGACTTAGAAGTGCGTGCAAATGCTTTGCATGATCTTCTTTACTCTTAGAGTAAATTAGAATATCATCTATAAAGACAATTATGAATTTATCCAAATATGGCTTACATATTCAGTTCATCATGTCCATAAATGCAGCTGGGGCATTGGTTAAACCAAATGGTATGATAGTAAATTCATAATGGCCATACCTCGTTTTGAATGCGGTCTTAGGAATGTCCTCTTCCTGTACCTTTAATTGATGATACCCTGACCTTAAATCGATTTTAGAGAAAAATCGAGCTCCTTGCAGTTGATCAAACAAATCATCGATTCTCGGTAATGGGTACCGATTCTTAATCGTGACTTTGTTTAATTCACGGTAATCAATACACATACGCTTTGATCCGTCCTTCTTTTTAACAAATAAGATTGGTGCTCCCTATGGCGATGAGCTTGGCTGTATAAATCTTTTTTCTAACAATTCATCTAATTGTTTCTTCAGCTCCTGCATTTCGGCGGGGGCCAAACGATAAGGTGCTTTGGCAATCGGTGATGTTCCTGGTATTAAATGGATTCTAAATTCAACTTCTCTATCTGGAGGTTGCCCTGGCAATTCTTCTGGAAATACATCTCAAAATTGAGACACTACTGGAATGTCTTTTAAATCTTTTCCTTTAGTGTTAGTGATTATGGAAATCAAATACACTATAGAACCTTTTCTTATATAACTTGCAGTTTTCATCACAGAGATGAACTTAGTGGATCTAGAGGGTTTATCTCCTTTAATTGTGATCGTTTTACCTTTTGGTGAATTTACTTGAATTGAGTTTTGATCACATAAAATACTGGCTTTATTTGCCATTAACCAATCCATTCCTAAAACAACATCGAATCCTGCCAGATTCATGGGATAAAGATTTGCAATAAATTTTTGATTTAAAATTTCTATGCTTGCTCCCTGCAAGATTTCAGAAATTCTAACGGTTTCTCCATTGGCTGTCTCTACTAAGCATTCTTGTGGTAGTTTAGTTAATGACTAATTTAGAATTTTGCAAAATGATGTATTAATAAAACTTTGATTTGCACCAGAGTCAAATAATACTTTAGCAAAGATATCATTAACTAAAAACGTACCAGCTATGACATTTGGAATCATCTTGATTTCATCTGCAGTTAGAACAAATGCTCTAGCATTTTTAGTATTCTTGTTGTCTGTGGCTGGAGCTAATTTCGGACAATTAGGCTTGATATGGCCTTGTTCTCCGCAGTTGTAACATATCTGGATGTTAGTCTTCTTCCTGCAATTTTCTTCCTTGTGTCCCGATATTTTGCAAAAGTTACAATATACGGAGCATCTTCCTGAATGCTTTCTTTTGCAATTCTTACAGTAAGGTGCAGAGGTAGAACCTATATTTTTCCCACGATTAAAATTTCCAGAACGAAATTCTTGTGTGAGCTTCTGGGTTAGGTTCCTTCTTTGATCCTCTTCTCGGGTACGAACTAATTCATCTGTCAAGGTATTTGCTAGTTCTACAGCTTCTTCTATGGTTTGAGGTCTAGCTGCCTTGACTATGTGTCTTATCTCCCCAATTAATCCCCAAATATAACGGGAGATTAACACTGGTTCTGGTGAAGCAAGAGTTGGCACTATTCTGGCATATTCAAAGAATATTTTAGTGTATCCCTTACTATCCACACCAGTCATCCTAAGATTTAGGAATTTGTTTGCTATCTGTTCCTTCTCATTGGGTGGGCAGAATTTCCTTTCTACCTTGTTCTTAAATTCTTCCCGTTCCATATTGTAGGTTCTATCACTTCCTCTTGATTGGAGGATAGTGTTCCACCATTCTAGTGCTGAATTCTTAAATAAATTAGAAGCAAACAGTATCTTATCTTCTTCAGCACACTTGCTTATCCTTAAGACTGCCTCAGTCTTCTCTATCCAGCGTAAGGTTGCAATGGCCCCTTCGTTGCCCGAGAATTCCATTGGTTTACAAGACCAGAATTCTTTATAAGAACAACCATAAGACACGGTTCTTCTTCTTTTGGGAATAGGCATTTGAAGTACTGGTCCATTGTTCACGCTGTGTTCCGGTTCAATTGGTCGCTTACTACTATGTTTACTTTTATTATTCGCTTCTTGAACCGTTTGAAGAATAAATGGCATTGCATCTATAATTCCTTGTGCCACTTTTTGTTGGATATCACTATTATCCACTTGATTTCCATTGTTATTGATGCTCGGATTTTCATTAACCACGTTAATGTTACTCTGGTTATCATTATTCAGATTTCCTTGAATTCCGTCATCGGCCATCTGAATTTTAAACATTTACCCCATATTAATATCACAAATAATATCTTAATATAGTTAATCACATGATACTCAATCTAGTAAAAAACGTAGATCATTGTTACTTTTACTCTATTCATATACTATTATGCATCTATTACACACTAGTACTGAAATAAAAATTACAATACCAACAGAAATAGAATCACACTAATAGTAATATGCATCCATACACACATATTTTATTTTATTTTTATTTTATTATATTATATTATTATTATTATTCCGTTTCCTCCATCACATCACGGATATGGATTTATCCAAAAATCCATATTGTGCTCATCGTATTTCCATACGAGACGCTCTCCCACCTGACGCATTCTCTCACTGCTCTCTAAAATTTCCTCCCCAAAAGTCCTAAGTTCTTCGACGTTTTCTGCACTCATTGGGGGTGCAGGTTCTAGGACTGGGTTTGGAATCTGGGGTGCTGGTTCCTGATATGGGGGTGACAGTGCCTGAAATCGGTAAGGATCTTCTAAGATTTCCCTAATATATTCATCGTGGTAATAGGGATCTAAAGGGTCCAGTCTGTATGGGTGTGTCTTCATGGATAGGGTAACGTTGCACAAAGTCCCTATATCGTCCCACCAGGGGTCGTAATTTGGGTCTAGGGGGTTTGGTGCAGGTATCCTAGGGATTCCTTCTGGGTTAAAGTCATGCATCTCCATTTGGTTTTCCAGGTTTTCTATCTCCATGGGTTGGTCTGGGTTTTGTGGTTGTGGGGCTACTAGTTGTTCCAGACTTGGGTCAGCAACAGTTGTAGCTAGGATATGGAAATTGGCTAGGCTTCTATTAAGCATATCTTGTGTATGGGCATCTGTCTTTCGCTTAGCAGCCGCTAGAACTCTTTGTTGTTGCAATTTTCGCATTCTTTTCCTACGAGCAAAAGCTTCCTTACTGAACCATCCTCGTTTCTTATGAGGGAATGGCTCTTCTGACTGAGCTTTAAAAGCAAACATTCCTTCTTCCTGATCAGCAGTATACCCAGAAAGGGAAGGCTGTGAAGAGGTACCCTCACTCTTAGGTGAATCAGATAACTGACGATTCATGTCTAAGGGTCCTTGATCACTCATATTGTAAACTAACAAATAGTCAAATAACATATAACAAATAAATACAGTTATGCACGTATTTCAGTAATTTATTTCCTAACACAAATTTTAGAATTTTAAGTGTCAGCAGAACACTTCTTTGGCTCAGACCAATGGCTAGGCTCTGATACCACCCTCTGTCGCAACCCCCGATCCCTTATCTGTCCCGGGAACGGGCGGATGCGAACTCAGTAGTGGTGGTATCAGTTATTTAGTCTTACAGCGGAAATTACATCAGGACCGTAGTTTGGAAATGTTTATCAGAGTAAAACCACCATATTTGATATTAATAATAACATGGGCAAAACCCAAGTTTCTTATTATAATACATTTATAGGGACAAACACTATTTTATTGAATTTAAAACATCATTTATTAGGTAACTTTTATAGCCACATTTTTCCCAAGCCTTCGGTGCTCTTCAGCTGGCTTTTTACTAATTGGCTGTCACATTGTGTTACCTGAAACGCGTTTTAAAAACATTTGTCAGTCGGAAATACTGGTGAGTGAATCCCAGTTTAATCAAGAAACATTTTATCAATTAAAACAGTATTGAGAGCGATCACATTGTTTATTTCTACACAATTACTCATTCAGTATTTGCCACTCGACCGGATATGTGGCTATGGTCAAATTACCCATTGGCTAACTCGTCGTCCAATGGTAATGTACTGTCGTACCGACTTACTACTACTCGTAGTAATAAATTTTGTATACAAAACCCCAAAATACCGGCAGTAATTGAAGAACTACAAAGACTCAATCACCGCTTAATCACATTGTAAACAATTAAGGTTTTGTAAAACATTCCAAAAAGGTTAACAAAAAGAGGATAAACTCACATTGCTATCTTAGACTTCGCGTAAGGGTTTCCTGGATATAATCTATAATTTACACAAATGTACCTAGGTTAGTATCATAACCCTTTGAAAATATTAATGATACCCTCCCCGAGACGGCATTCCAACAACTACGTCGGGCAGAACCACGACAGTTGTTACGGAACCCTAAATCAATCGAGCAGCGTAACTATTACGAAACTAGGGTTATAATACTTACAACGGAGCAGAACCTCGCTAATTAGGGGTATAATACCCGACTATAATGCCTCTGATTCAGAAAGTGAGATTGAGAATTGAATTGTGAACGACGGAAAGTGAAACCCGATGGCCTTCTTATATAGTGCTGAAACTTGGTCTCCACGCGGCCCGCGTAAGGGAATACATAGGGCTACGCGGCCCGCATTGACTCCGGTCAACTGCGTAGCTTAGCTGGGTCATCAACTAACTTGTCCGGGTGTTGGGCCACGTGGCGGCCCAGGGTTGCGCCACATTTTGGGGCTCTCGCGGCCCGCGTTAACTTAATGGGGCTATTACGCGGCCCGCCTGAACTTAAGAAATCAACGATATCAGGTTTCAACCATGATACCGCCCGCGTAAAAGCTTGGGTGGGTCTACGCGGCCCGCCTCAATTTAGTAATCAGATTTTATATTTTGTTTTATATGTTATAACATGTTTCTGGCTCGGTTTTCACATACGGGGTGTATTATAAGACATATTGGGACTTTTTACAATATACTAAGGCGTCGGAAATATTTATGAGGGCGATGGTTTTACCGAGGGTTGTTACATCTTAATACTTAAAGTCTGTTGAACTAAGATTCACTATCTGTTATAGATCCGCCTGTGGATCCACTTACAACCGTTGTGTAATATTTTATGTTACTTTCAAATCGGTTTGTAATATTATTATTTTAGACTTCCGCTGTGCATTGAACTGTGATTATTTGACTATGATGATATCAACTACGTCACGATACTCTCCACCGGGCCCACCGGTAATACGTGGAAACATCGAGGTGTGACAGGTTGGTATCAGAGCCAACGTTTGAGTGAATTAAACACTAGCCTTTAGTGTTTAATCTCAAATGACACAGTAGCACATTCGTTTGACCTTCTGAGTCTAGACTTAACATAGGAATGCTCTCATCCCTATTAAGTAGACATTGCTTTTGATTTTATGTATTTTGAATATGTCGCCAGGCACGGAAGCTGTCGATGGAAATTCTCCACATCTGAAGCCTAGAAATGCCAAGCTTCATACCACGGCTAGGATAAGCGTGCAACCAGTTGAAGGAAAGACCTTTATGGACCTATTCCCAAAACCAAACTTGTTTAAACCCTTATCCATACTACGGAGTCCATACTAGAAGGTCCCTGAGGCTCCCATATTGAAGATGATACATGTGGATGTTACTAAACCCTATTTATTACCTCCGAGTTTTCAAATTTCAAACTTAGACTATACTAGTCAAAACCTAATCCGTGAACCATGTCATTCCTTTAATCATTGAATCCTTGGATTCTACTTCTGCAATGGACCCTGATTTGAAATATTACTTATTCACTAAAATCTTCAGAGTCGCTACTGCGTACGATAAATAAAGATGAAGAAACAATCAGAATAAAGAAAGGAAGACATTTGAAGACCCTCCTTCCATCATACTTCTTTTCATTTAAGTCCCTGTTTGGGCATTTGATTATTGTAGTCCTTTGTGGACATATTATTACATCATAGTCCTTGTAGACTTACCTCTTTTGATAAGACTCCATAAATATATACGTCTATCTAAAAAAAATATCCCTTTGAGGACATTATATTTCAATATAGTCCTTTCGAGGGCATTATATTCAATAATAGTCCCTTCGAGGACATCATGCTTTAAAATAGCCTTTTCATAGACATATCATTTCATTAAAATCTTTTTTTGTCGACATATTATTTCATTAAAGTCCCATGGCGGACATAATAATTCACCATAGTCCTTTCGAGGACATATTATTTCACTAAAGTCCCCATATTGACATATCTTGTAGTCCTTATATGGACTTATATTTTCATTTCAGTCCCTATGTAGACTTATAATACTTAGTAGTCCTTATACCGACTTATATTTTCTTTCAGCCCTTTGTGGACACATAAAATACTGAAGGTCCTGATAAGGGCACCATTATAGATTTCTTAATGATTTATGGAAAGCTTTGAAAATTTTATATAGGTACTCATATCGTCCTTTATCAACCATTAGCGTGAATTTTATTCGAACTTTATCGATTAGCTAAATAATTTCAAAAGATCTTCTTAATGGTTTACCCCTGCCAAGTGGCAAGTCCACATTAATTGGCCAAAACTTTCGGTCGTTAAGGGTAATTATTCCTTCTACTATGATAGTTAAGGGAGATACCCCTTCTATCCAGAGGTGGTGAACTATGTTCAAGCCTCCAAACCTATATGATCAATGCGATCATGGTAATATCGTGTAACCATTAAGACAAATTAATCCTTGTTAACATCTAAGAATATGTTAACACTCCTGGCAGTGTGACTTGAGAAACCACACCAGCCGTCAAGGTATTTTGGACTATGTCCAAGCCTTAAAGCCTATATGATTGAATTTGATCATGGAAAGTAGCATCAATGTGATGATCAAAATATAAGCATCCGTTAGTGATGAAAGTGCCTACGGGCTAAACTTGTTGTCCAGTAAGACAACGACAGTTGTGGTCTATGACCCCCTGTCTAAGGATATTGGACTATGTCCAAGCCTAATAGTCTATATGATCAATGCGATCATGACTAATATCAGCTGATACGATGATCGTATTATTTTATAGGATAATTGAAGTACAGTCTTAGGCCTTCCTATCTTCATAATAAGATTTTTAACAAGTACTTTACGACTCAATAGTTATGGTTTATGCATGAATTTTCGGTGATTTAGATAACGAAACTAGAGTAATACAATAAACACATGGTGGATACGCCGCTGGTACTTCCTATATATAAGTGTGTTTATTGTATTACCCTTCGTGGCGTTATCCCGAATCACCATTAGGATTTATGTCGCCTACGGGTTATATACTATACTGTCCATTAGAGACATTGTCAAGAGTGGCCGTTATGGTTCACCGTCAAAGGTGATGGGCAATGCCCAAGCCCTATAGTCTATAAGATCGATAAGATCATGACTAATATACTCAATTGCAATAATTGTATATTTATACATATATGTATATAGGTAAACATCCATTAGTGATGTCCTATGAATTACCTGTGTGCCAAAATGAATCGTCTTTCAAGACGATGACAGTTGTAGTCTTTGACTCCCTGTCCAATGGTGAAGAACTAGGTTCAAATCTTAAAGCCCCTGATCTAATAAGATTACGGCTTATAAATTAATATCCTCCATGACAGGCTTTTGTTTCCGTATCTTATAATGTCCTTTGCGACTAGGCCTTCGTGCCATATGATTATTATGTCCTTCCTGACAGACTCATGTTTCATATTTAAAAGTCATTGTGGCAAGCCTTCGAGCCATAAAAAATCGTCAGTATAACAAAGACAGTTGTGATATTGTGATCCCCTGTCCAAAAGGAAATGGACTCGGTCCAAGCTCTAAAGGCCATTGATGGTCCTTTTGTGACCTAGGCTGAATGTAATTGATGTGCATACAAACAACATTCATTAGGAATGTTCATACCCTAATAGCTTATATGGTTTAATAATACCATGGCTAATGTATGTTAGGTCGTCAGAGTGATGACTCGCTATAGTAATGCAATTAAACAATTGTTTAATTTTGGTGTTTAGTGCCAAGCTTCAAGTATGGCAAACTTGAATGAGACAAATAACAGTCGCGATGTTGATGATGCGACAAATGCTAATGATGCAACACATGTGAACCTCAAGGTTAATGGAGTTAGTCTCCAAGCTGTGATTGACGCAGCTGTTTGAAAGGCTATGAGAAAGGTCATGAAAGGGTTCGAAAAGCCGAATGCTACTTGCTCTAAATCATATTTCCCTGCTCATGGGAAGAGCTTTGCTCACACTTCGAATGTGAAGGACAAACCAAATAAGATGACATATAGTGAGGAGCCTCGTTCCTCTAAAGGATGTAATTAAAAGTGCCTTGTCTCTTGCAAGTCAAGAGACTTCAATGGCAAAAAAGGGAGCCGTTGATTTCGTAAAATTGTTGGATGAAATGGAAACCATTATGGACATCAGCGGTTGTGCTGAGAAAGACATTGTGAGATATGTATCACAATCATTCAAGGGCAGTGCCCTTAATTGGTGGAAGACTTTAATGAAATTACAGGAAAAATACT
The DNA here is from genome assembly GCA_030545235.1 of Helianthus tuberosus. NCBI lineage: Eukaryota > Viridiplantae > Streptophyta > Magnoliopsida > Asterales > Asteraceae > Helianthus > Helianthus tuberosus. The sequence continues at coordinate 212,759,747 of CM060423.1, forward strand.
CCTACACAATTGGGGATGGTCAAAGTTGTCTGCGACACGAAATGGAAAAGGTGGAATAAGAATTTTCTAACTCTCACCATGAAGTATCTTGGCTGTCGACAGAATGTTACAAACCTTAGTTTATTATCTAAGATAGTGCCCTATCCAGTTAACCCAAAAATCTAAGCATAATACACTATATATTGGTGGTTTAGCATTGGAAATAAGAGTGCAATTTAAGGCTTCAAAGCCTGCTTCTTATAAATCCATTATGGATCTATCTCAGCTACTCACGTTATATGGGTTAAGAAATAAACCAGTCAAAGCTGAGACTGCCCTAAAACTGTCAAAGATTTTATAGCTAAGTATAGAAGAATTAAGAATGGAGGCGCCTAAACCCTCTTGATGAATGTTAGAAGCAGTTCATATCAATAATGACACCAGATAAATCCCTTATTGTGATTTTATTGCAAAGAATTGCGTTTGGATTCAGGTGCTACCGAGTCTCTCATAAGACCATAAGCTTAGCAAATTTTTAGAATTCTCCCATAAGTCCTTCTATTTTCATCCAATAATCTTCATTCAATAAAATCTAAAGTACTCTTTCTCCAGATCGAGTACGATGATATATGTTATTTTATTTTATTATATCATTGATTTCTATCAACTGCGAATGCTAGACTACGCTCGATAAAGGAGCCATATGAGGATTTGCGTATCCTAGTGTGTCCCATAGATTGCTTCCATGCCTGATCAGTATGGAGGTTTAATGCATGGAACCACTGAGATATCCCGATGGTCATATGGTACTAGAGTCGGCTAATGGTATTCAAAGAAGATATCCAATATAGGAGTGTCCAAGTAAGTGCCACTAACTAAGGCATCCATGCGTTCGCAAAGTAAAAGAGTCATTTATCTGACACGAGTGTCGATAGATGAACTGAAGCCAGAGATTTAGAATACCTCGGTAATCTCGGTATGTTTTAGTTATCTCCTCCAAGGAACCACTCTGTTTATCTCCTGTGAGGCTAGTAGAGTTAAGGAAAACATCCCGCTTAGGGCTACATTATTGTAAAAGCTCCATATCAGTTAGTACTAACAATAATGGAAGGATTGAAACCCTAATCATATGAATTTCAAGATAAAGCTTCTCGAAGCCTAATTCATAAATTTTGAGAGCTCTGGCATTATTATTTCAGAAAGACGGTTCGTTATGCTTATGCATTGATTACCGCAACCCTAATTAGGCAACAATTAAGAATCGCCATCAGCTGCCCAGGATCTCGACCTGTTCGACTGACCGTGAGGTTAGCTATTCTTTAAGATTAGTTAAAGCAATAGTTGGAATAACCATCTCACCATTAAATAAGCTCTCCTATAACTAATAAGTTAGTATATAAGCATCAAGGCTGCTCCTTTGGAGACTTTGTATAGATAGAATGTCAAACGTTCGTTTGACGGACAGGACTTTGGTAAGTCAAATCAACAGGATCTGAAAGTTGCCCTAGAAACGACGGATAGGATCATATAAATTTATGACCGTCTGGAAGCTGCCAGTAATAGACGGAAAATCAATGATTGATGAAACTCGCAAACCTCTTAAGTTCTTGTTAAGGAATAATATTCAACAGAAAGTATCACCCTTGATGGGTGTGCTGGAATTTTAATACAACGGACTAGTTAAGCTCCGGATATATAGGATCATTCGAGGAAATTGAATATATCAACATTGGTAACCCATAAGCTAAAACTTACCTGAGGAGCTTGATGGACATCAATGTTTCCCACACTAGTGATTTAAGGATATGTTTCGCCGATAAGTCAAGAGCATTGTCACATAATGATATGCAGATTAATGAAAATTTATGGTTTGATGAGAAACCAGTATCGAATAAGGATCGACAGGGTTAAAAGCTCCAGAGGAAAACACGTACCTATTATAAAGGTCAATTGGGATGCCCTTAGAGGCCCAAGTATATTGTGGAGGTTAAGTCCATTGTACGACATAAAGTACTTCCATTATTTTAGCAAATATAGAGGTCAAGATTTCTTTTAAGGGGGTGAGGATGTAACACCTCGTAAAATCACGTCCAATGATGTATCGACACGTGTACTAAACCCTAATAAAGTCAAACGTTGGAATTGAGGGACTAATTTTGCGAAAAATTAAAAACTTTGATTATAGAAGGACTGGAAATGTTAACATGCTTAATATAAGCCTCTGAATAACGTTACACGATAATCATATTCACCAATGAGCCACTTGTTGATCGAGAGTAGCCGTTTGCGTAATTAATTGAAAGTTTGCGCGATGAAGGGTTAAAAGTGTCAACATGTTAATTGTTACCTATGAGTGACCTTTTAACAAACCGGGAGCTTCGTGATGTTTGATTATACTCTCGGGAATGCCAAATATTGGCCATCTAAGGCTTTTATGCCTATAAGTGAAGTTGCGCGCAACTTTGCAAGTTAGAGGGACTAAAAGCGTCAATATGTTTAATTATACCTCTGAATGACCTTTTTACAAACCCAAAGCATCTTGATGTTTAATAATACTCTCGAGAATGCCTAAAATGGATTAGATAAGGCTTCGATGCTATTAAACGATGATATGCGCAAGTTTGCGCATTAAAGGGACCAAAAGCGTCAACTTTTAAATCTACGCCTCTGAGAGGTCATTTAAGTGAACTGGAGCATCGTATTATTCGATCACACTCTCGGGAATGCTTATCAAGGGTTACAAAAGGCTTGGATATCAGTAAACGACATTTCGCGCTACGTTGTGCGATTAAGGGACTAAAAGCGACGACTAGGGAAACTATGCCTTAGAGAGGCCTTTTGAACACCAGAAACTCCGCCATATTCATTCAAACCCTTGGAAGTATTTAATAATAGCCATGTAAGAATTCTATACCGTTTCGCCATGATGCGCGCGAATTCGCGAATTAAGGGGTTAAAGACGTCAATGCGCGAAACTACACTTTAGTGTGAACTTTTGAATGGAACAGGAACTTTGTAAGGATCAGTTAACTCCCGAGTGTGCCTAAGGTTGGCCGTATGAGGTTTCGTACCTTATATTAATACATTATACAAGAAACTAGAAAGTTGAGTGCCAAAAATGTAAATAATGAAAGATTAAAAGTTGAACAAAAAGACAGGGACCAGAACTGTCAACCTGCATTTTGTTGCATGGACTGGACTTATTCACTCTCCACAAGCCCTTAGAGCCTACCCTTCGCGTACCGTTAGTGAGCAATCAGCAACGTCAGCTGATATGGATGTTTATGTGCCACTTATGCCATTTTTAGAACTTCAGAACTTGACTAAAGATGACAGGGACTGAAGCTGCCATTGCAGAAAACTTGTTTGCTGGACTGGGCCAGCCACACGGGCCGCGAAGCCCACAAGGCCTGCCTACGCGGGCCGCCTAAGCATATACAACAATGATTTTTTTTATTTTCTTGAATTTCTTGCTGGCTTCCACTCTCAAAACCATTTTTATTAAACCATATAAGGTTATACTGATTTATAAAACCAGATTACACTTGTTATAATCTTGTTATCCTTTCCAACACTTGGCATTAATCCACGGCTTTCCGAAAACTATAAATAGAGGTGGATTTCATTTGTTCAAATCACACCATCTTTTCATACCTGCTCTATCTCTCAGCTCTAAGAGGATCCTAATCATTTTGGGAACCTCCTCTCAGTCCATTGGACCCCTTGTAAGTGCCCTCTTGTGGCTAGTTATTTTTATTTGGCTTAAAAAGCTGAAAAGTCAAGCGTTTACGATAAACGCTTTGACTTTTAAATGGTCGAGCCATTGTTCGCAACGAACATGGCTACGTAATTGTAATTAGGTAGGTATTAAACCCTCAAAAGGGTACCTCCTAATTATCACGCTTGCTTGGTTAATTGTCGGGTCAAAGTAACTAAAATAAAAGTCAAACGAGTCGGTTTTTAAATAAAATTCATAACTAATGATGTAAAAGCAATAAAATTAGTTTTGTCACTTTAATAACTTGGTAAATATTAATTGAACATGTCTAGGCATGTTCAACCCGACAATTCTAAGTATAGGCTCGGTTCGCTACCGAAAGTCGCAAAAGTTGACTTTTGCTTTGACTTTCAATTCTGACCCGATTCAACTTAGTTTAGTTATGCCTTAGGGTTCCTTTAGGACCATATTATATATTAGTATAACCCTCTGAGGTTATACAACATGGTTCCATAGAAATCCTAGTTCATTGCATGTTTTCGTTAAATGCTTAAAATGGACCATTATGCCCTTTTATCATTAAAACGAGATTTTTTGAAAATGTGAGAGGACAAAAACCCTTATTACTGATATTTAAGTATGTCCTAAAAATTTGACATCTGTTTATGGTCTGAAATGAGAGTTATGCTCGATATCGTAAAATGAAATTTTTTATTAATTAAATGGAATTTTTGACATAAATCCTATTTAAACCCAATTTTTGGCACCAAACTTTCTACCCACTGTTATAGTATAATATTTTGGGATTTTTGAAAATTTTTGTCAAATTTTATACTGACCGTAACATAGAGTTCCAGCATAAGTTCGGTAATTGACGATAAAGCCCTTTTTGTTAATAAAATGAGTTTTACATATCATTTTGATACCAAACCTTTTTTCTACTGATATCATATGATAAATAAAACATTTTAAACACTTGAGACTGATCAAAATCTTATATAACCTGAATATCGTCAAATACCGACTTTTATGCTATTCAGGCGCATAGTATGGTTTAAAACCATATTTGGCACCTAGGGCTTGTTACCTACTGATGTTATGTATAAATTTTTATACTTTAACAGTAAGTTTAAGTCTTGAACTCAGATTTCCAAATTTGACCCTTAAAGCATAGGTGAAATGACCAAAATGCCCTTGCGACGCATAGTTTGGCCATAAATGACAAAATTCACATATGTATGATATCTTACTGATATAACTTAATAAAATTTATATTTTTACTGATTGTTTCAGACCAGAACCTCAAATTCCTATTTAACCTCTTTTATAAACTTTAAAATGGCCAAAATACCCCTACAGGGCTTAAATTTATTTTAAATTCGTTTTGGGCATAATGGAAGATATCCTACTAATATCATAAGATATTTAAAGCATAATAACTTATGGAACATGTTCATGACTCATTCAGTTACTCGTTACGTATATACGCGTTCGGTACGGTTTATGTAACTAGTTTGCATAAATTAGCCGAAACGGGTCAAACCTTATCATTTTCACTTCAAAATCCAGAATGTGTTTAGTTTACCCATTTTATACAAGTCTTCATACTTGTCGGGTCTAAATCACACTCTAATCCGGTCTTCGCTTAATCTTGCGTTTTGAACCGTAAACCTTTCTTTAAAACTAACCGGTCTAAGTGAAGACTTGAATAAGACCCGTTGGGAATCTAATAGGTTATGAAAACCTTCGTTCCAGATTAGGAGCCCAGTAAAAGCTACTTGTACTTCCTAATTGAAATACGGCTAGGAATAAAATTATATTTTAGCTCAGGTAAGTACTTTTAACTTATTTTCCGTTATACGGGCTTGGGATACGGTATTATAATAATACCGCTTGGTCGGGTATGAAATCGTACAATCGGAATGTGATTAAAAAGATACATAACCCGTTTTAATCTGTTTTGTTTGATGCAATGCCTTTGGGGGGTTAATGACCATGTCCTGGATATCCTCGGCTCTTTCATTTGAAATGGCCACGACTTAAGCACAGGGTGTAGGCATACACCTGACAGTTGCGTATCTAAAAAGGTACCCTACTCGTGAGGAAACTTCTTGTGGGTATTATACCAAGTGGTGTGTCTATTAATCTTGTCTCGGCTCTTCTAACCGGGCCCTGAACGGACGATAAACATATAAATCTGTATACAAGATTATTTTTAAATAATTGTCCCAAGTTATAAAAGAATTTTATGCCTTGTGCATTCAAACCAATTTTATAAACACTTTTCAAAAAGAGTCAGTTAATTGTATTTACCAGTGTAAACTGACGTATTTTCAAAAAAAATAAGTGCAGGTACTACGCGAAATGGGCTGGAAGCTCCTGAGTATTAGATAAAGGGTCTTGCAATCTCTTAATACTTAAAGTCTGTTGAACTAAGATTCACTATCTGTTATAGATCCGCCTGTGGATCCACTTACAACCGTTGTGTAATATTTTATGTTACTTTCGAATCGGTTTGTAATATTATTATTTTAGACTTCCGCTGTGCATTGAACTGAGATTATTTGACTATGATGATATCAACAACGTCACGATACTCCCCACCGGGCCCACCGGTAATACGTGGAAATATCGGGGTGTGACAGTCCAGCTGGCTTCTATTTGACTTTCACATTTTGTTACCTGAAACGCGTTTAAAAACATTTTGTCAGTGGGAAATACTGGTGAGTGAATCTCAGTTTAATCAATTTTAGTAAATGTATAGTATTAAGGGTAGTCGCGCAATTACATTTGTTTCCATCTACTTAATTACCACCCACGGTACTGTCAACCCGACTTGTGATCATGTTACTCCTCGCAAGGTAGTAACAAATTTTGTATACAAAACCCCAACATACCGACGATAATTGTAGAATACAAATACTCAATCACTGTTTAATATATCATTAATTAAGTGAGGTTTTGTAAAAAGGAGATTACTCACATTACTGTCTTTGGTTTCCTTTAAGGGTTTCCTGGTGATTATCTATAATTTACACAAATACACACGCGTTAGTATAATAACCCATTATTTACATTAGTAATACCCTTCCCGAGACGGCATTCCAATGACTACGTCGGGCAGAACCACGAAAACCGTTACAGAACCCTGGATCAATCGGGCAGCGTATCTAATACGTAACCGGGGTTATGATACTTACAACGGGGCAGAACTTCGTTATTTAGGGGGGGTATTATGCCCGAAAAGTACTTTGACTATATAGAAATTCGTGAGAGAGAAAGAGATTGAAAGATCGAAACTGAAGGCCGAAGCCCTCTATTTATAGGACTGAAATTGGACTTCGTCGCGCCCCGCGTAGAAATCCTCCAGGGCCTTCGCGGCCCGCGAGTCCAGCTAGGGTAGGCCCTAGCTTGGCTGAGTCGACTCGTAGCCTCCACACGCGTCATGACACGTGGCGCCCTAGGGTGCGGCCTGATCTCCCACCTGTCGCGGCCCGCGTAAGATTCCTAAAGGGTCTTCGCGGCCCGCCACAGATATTAAAAATTCGATTTTTAATTTAATTTAATAAAATAAAGGTATTCGGGGCCCGTTTGCGTATATGGGGTGTAATTTAGAACATATTGGGGCATTCTAAATATTTTTAGGGTGTCGAAACTTATTTAGGAGGGTTGTTATAAGATTTATAAAAATTATGTGACAAAACTATTAATTTTTTATAGAGTTAATTACATAGTTAGTCCCTGTGGTTTGCACAAAGTAACATACTTAGGTACTAATAGTTTAAAATCACATTTTAGGGTATTAACTTTTCATTTTGTAACGTTTGGAGGTATTAACGTTATTTGTAGGTTTAAAATCACATTCTATTAGTACCTAAGTATGTTATTTTGTGCAAACCACAGGGACTAACTATGTTAATACCCTAGAAGTTAATACCTCCAAACATTACAAAATGAAAAGTTAATACCCTAGAAGGTGATTTTTAACTATTAGTACCTAAATATGTTATTTATGCAAACCACAGGGACTAACTATGTAATTAACTCTGATAAGAATTGAATGTATATTATGTTTTATATATATGTGAGAAAATTAATTAAATAAAAGAAATTAAAAAGAATTTGCCTAGCGTACTGATGCGTGTAAAGTGTTATATATATTTAGGTGTATATTTTAAGCCCTTTAACACTTTTTAGCCAAGTTTTAAATTTATAAAACACGATATTTTACTAACACTAAACACGCATATGGGCAAGTGCACCCATCGTGAGCGTAGTATAGTGTTGGCAAGATACCGAGGTCGTCCAAGGACACAAGAGCTTTTAGTACCGGTTTATCCTCAACGTCTAATCAAAACAAAAGTTTAGAAAAATGTTTTAAACTAAGAAAAATAAAAACTAACTAAAAATGCTGAAAATAAAAATAAAAAGAAAAACAGATAGACAAGATGAATCACTTGGTTCCGACTCGTGTATAGTGTAACCTTTGATTATTTCCGCACTTTTGCACTTATTTAAGAGATTATCTTAGTTATTGTAGTAGGCCCCTCTTTTGAAGGTGACGTTACCCTCAACCCAGTAGTTTGAGTCAGCAAGGATACAATCCTAAAGGGTCGGATTATTGAAAGATAATTAATTAAGTTATTAATGCAAATTATGGTAGGCCCCTCTTTTGGAGGTGACGTTACCCTCGACTAAGTAGTCTGAGTCAGCAGGGATACAGTCCTAAATAGCCGGGTTATAGTATTAATAGTAGTTAACTTATGAGGGGATCAAAGAGTTTGGACCCCCTCCATCCAATACTGTTAAGCATTGAAGGAGGTCCTACTAAATTTGACCCAGGTCCATTGCAGGACCTCTAAACGCTGAACAATGGCAAGACTCTTACCAAACCGTTCCCTTAACCCCCGACCAGGTAGCCAACATACCTCCATATAGACCGTGGAGATATGAATGGTGAAAATCTTTTATTTTATATAGACAGTAAAATAATGCCAAGACACCACGGACAAACGATAAGGAAGAATCACCTTCAACATAAGAAACTAGTTATTAAAGTCATTAATACAAAACCAAGTAAAAAGTGCGAAAATATTAGAAATAAAAAGTATTACACTAGACACTTGTCTTCACCAAGTGATGTAAGAAACTTAGGCAAACATGGCCTTGATTATCAAGAACTCTTACGATCAATCTTGGATCCCGAGACGACTCACACACTCTATGATGGACAATGGATGATGGTGTTATGGTGGTGGTGGGTAGTGGGTGAAGTGTGAGAGAGGTGGTGTGCCAAGGGATGGTTTGAGCTTGAGACAAGCACTCCTATTTATAGGCTAAACAGAAGCTCGGGCACGGCCCCGTGTCCACATCCTTCTCTTTCTTCATTTAATGCAGCTTGTCTTATTAGTTGACCACGCCCCCGTGTCCGCTGAGCACGACCCCGTGTGCAGAAGAATCTTTGTACTATGAAGATTTTCCTGGATTGTGCGAATCTTATAGTTGACCACGGCCCCGTGTCTGCTGAGCACGGCCCCGTGGTGGGCAATAGAAGCTTCTACCACTTTGTCTTTTCAGCTGACACTTGGGCACGCCCCCGTGCTGGCTGAGCACGGGGCGTGTTCAGTCTTCTGTCTTCTTGTTTTGCTTGGGAAGATGCTGTCGTGGAGTCGGGCATGTCACGTCTTGTTCCTTTTCTTATATTTATGTTAGATTTTGATGTCTTTTTGCTTCTTTTGTTAATTTGAGCTCATTTAATCCTGAAAATACAAAAGAAAGAAAAAAGCACACTTTTTCCAACATTAATACTAAAAAAGGGTTAGTTTTATGCCACAATTGATGTAATTTATATGTTGCATTTTGCACACATCAAATACCCCCACACTTGAATCTTTGCTTGTCCTCAAGCAAAACTCTTTAATATGTGGCTATTACACTCCCAAATGGAATGGGTAGAGAAGAAGGTTTTTGGGCCTGTCATAGAGTGTCGGGATTTCCAAGATTCTTTATTAAGTTTTATTTTTATTTATTTACAATCCTATTCGTCATGATTTATTTAAAACTTTTCATAAGATAAATTACTTATTAGGGCATAACATGCCTCTTTAAAATTCTATTTATATACAAGTTCACATACCTCACGGGGATCACTCAACACTCGGCCGAAAATGTGTTTTTGTGGATCACTCGAGAGCAGCATGGAACTTACTCCTACCATAGGCTTGCCAAGCAATCAATCCTCCTCCTTTTTAACTTATATACCTTTGTAAATATCAAGAGGACTTTTTGGGTGAAGGGTTAGGCTTGGGTTAAAGGTAGGTGGTTGGGTTAGTGGTTAGTGGTTAGTAGGGCGAAAAGCGTATCAGGTATCGGTTTTCGTAAGACTTTCTATTTTTCAACTTTTATTTGTTTTTATGAAGCTATTTTTCAAACAAAGTCATTTTTTGATAAACTTGTTTGTTTATTTGCTTTTGCTTCATAATCAACTATATATATATATATATATATATATATATATATATATATATATATATATATATATATATATATATTTTAAAGTCATATGAGAAACCGAACTTGTTACTAAAACAAAGGGTTAAAAATGAAAATGGTTTTGGTGGGTGAAAGGGTGTTTGGTTTGGGTTATGAAATGAAAAGGTTTAGGCTCAAAGGGGCTAACTAGGGGGATTTTGGGTACGTGGTAAAAAAAAAAGAAAATAATGGTGTAGAAATAAAAAAGGGTTAGTCCTAATGCCTCCATCATTTACTTACTTGGGTTTAAGTTGGTAAGGACTGGGAATGTATCGTCATGGCAAGTTCTAGAGTCGTAAGAACCAAGCGGCTATTCACACAAGAAACGAAAAATGAGCATTTAGTTTAATGATATGTAATTGTATGCTCAATAAAGGCTCAAAACTCTCTTTTGTGGGAATGAGTTTTTTTATGTGGTCAAGTATATATAATCAAATTTTAACTAAGCTTGTCATGTCTTTTCATAATTTTCTTATGTTGGTTCTTTTTATCACGACGCTATCGGTTGTAAATTCGTAAAAATATAACCTTTTTAGAACTTGAAATTCCCAAGTTAAACCTAGACAAGTAAAAAATAAAAAATTTTGAAAAAAATTTGGGGTGATTAGCGGTTCCAATAGAGTTTTGTGTAAGGCTTGTATTTAGGACTTGCAAGATTCAAGGTTTTAGCATCCCCCCACACTTAAATTACACATTGTCCTCAATGTGTCCCAAAAATAAGTTTTTAGGTTGATTGAATGTGTAAAAGGTGCGAAAAAGCAAAAATTTTATGTTACTGGTTACCTGGGCACGACCCCGTGTTGAGTGGACACCACCCTGTGCTCAGGTGCCAGTAACGAAAACTTACAGAAGGTGAACACGGGGGCGTGTTGGTTGAACACGACCCCGTGTCTGTCAAAGTCTGCAGAATTAAAACAAATAGCAGGTTCAGGGGAATGGGAATGGGCACGGGGGCGTGTCGGCTGGACACGGCCCCGTGTCGACAATCTGCAAGGTTGAAAAACAGGTTTCTTTCTTCGATTTTCCTGTCCCGGACTTAGTAGTACTAGTGCTTAGTACTCTAAGCCTCGTATGTACCTGCTTAATCAATAAACACTATACCACACCATAGCAAACATCCTAATTTTTACCAAGTTCAACATCCATATCAAAGTTAAAAGAAAAATAAATGCAGAAAATAAAAGAAGTTAGGGAAAGTAAATTGTTCAACACTTGGCACGCAGGCCTTAAATTGTTCAAGATTAGAAAAGGTTAACCTGGGGAATTACCAAACAACCGCTTCTTCCTTCGCTCTTCCCGCCTAATCCATGTCCTTATCATCATCATCATCCCCTCCATGGCCCGCAATGTGGTCCCGAATATATCCAATATCATCTTGGATATCGGATATGTTTTTCTCGATAGCTCCAACCCGGTGGTACGTGTTGCTCGCCATGTTGTAGGTGTTCCTGGTGCACATAAGGTTTTCCTGCAACAAATCATGCAAACTTTGGAAATTAGGAAAACCGCCTCCTGAGGAGGATTGGCCCGGATCACCTTGGGGTTGGTACTGATACTGATGATGTTGTGGAGTGTGAAGGACCGCCTCTTGCGGGTTCCATGCATGACCTTGCATCCTTTGAAAGCTTACCGTCCCGTCTTCCGCCTCATAAATTAGGTTCATTGAGCGGCAGATGTGTATATCTACCCTACCCGACCATGGGCTCCTTTCAAATGACCTAGGTATGCGGGTGAAGTGCCTGAAGAGATGGTACACCCATCCCCCAAAGAAGATAGGGGTCGGTGCACTTGCAAGGCGGTTATGATGCATGTTTCGGAGCATGAGGAACGGAACATCAAGCGGCCTGCGGTTATGGATACAGTGGAGGACAACAAGATCTCTTAAACCAACGACGCCGCCGCTATCATGCCTTTGACTAAGAGAGTAGCCGAGGAGCCTGTGGATGTATCGGTATAGCGGGTCCCTCAACTTCGTGCTCTTCGTGCTGCTCGGATTGTAGTACCCTTCACCAATCTGAGCCCACGCGGCTTGGCGATCGTTTTCGTCTATCTCTCGCATCCCTCCGGTATTTTCCTCGTTTCCCGCATCCTCTTCCGCATACAACCCGAAAATCGACCCAAATTGTGCCATAGAGATCGAATACCTAGTTCCGCCGCATTGGAATGCTACCCTATCATTGTCGAATGGGTCGCACCTTGAGTTGAATGTGAAGGTGCTATAGAATTCCAAAGTGCATTCGTGGACAGAACGGAGTCGAGTTGTTAAAGCGACTCTTAGTGGTCCCGTGACAATGTTGTTGAAACGGTCGATTTGATTCACCATAGTTAACAGTTCCGTGCATGCTTGCCTAGGGTATTCCTCCAGCCTTGTTTGAAGTATCTCGTATCTAGCCCTAGCATCGAGCTCGTTTGCGTTAAACCTTGTGAACTTCCTTGCCATCTGAAAGAATACACCAAAAGTTAGCACGAAACAGTAGTATTTTCGGACAAAACTGCAAACAGTGGGCTGGACACGACCCCGTGTTCAGCGGACACGGCCCCGTGTCCAGGCGTCTGTTACTCAAAAATTCCATTTTTCGACCCGGTTTCGAAAACTTGAAAATTTTTGGTACAATAGGTGCGGTTTTCCCCGAAATTGAAACCCCAAGCGCCGTTTTTCCCAAAATAACCCGTTTACCCGATCAATTTTATCTTTTTCGGTTCAAGAACAAGGGTTTGGGGTTTTTGTGAGAAATCGGGCGAATCTATGAACAATAAAAGTATTTACTTCCTTTAACACTAATCTAACTAAATGCAAACAGATCTAAACAAACATTTGAGGTTCGATCCGGATAAACTTCAAGAACCCTAGATTTTCCCCAAATTTTGGTGTTTTAACTACATGCAAGTAACTAATCTAACTACTAATGATGTAAGAATCATACCTTGACGTTGTTAGAACAAAAGGAGACATCGAAAATCTGTGGAAAATCGCCTGGAACCAGAGCTTTTTCGGGGAAACGGGGCGTGTGGAATGTTGTAACTGTTGTGAAAAAGGGGATGTATCCTGACTGCAGCGCGGACACGACCCCGTGTCCAGCGGACACGGCCCCGTGCCGAGCAAAGTTTTTTTAAATTTTTTTTTTAGTGCTCGTGTGAGTGCCCTTGTTTCCCATAAGCTTTGGTTAGAAAACTTACCGCCTTAGATGTCATCCCAATCATTCGTAACTTACCAGGTATGATGTTGGTTTCATTCTTCCACCGTTTGAAGCGAGATATCTTCCTCTTCATCCTCAATGAATCCTTGATAGAGTTTCAGCCGTTGGCCATTGACTTTGAATGGAGGCCCATTTCGAGATTTAATTTCTACTGCACCGTGTGGGAAAATATGGGTGATGGAAAAGGTCCTGACCACCTAGACTTTAATTTACCAGGAAACAATCGAAGTCGTGAATTAAACAAAAGAACTAGATCTCCTACTCGAAATTCATTAGGTTTAATATGTTTGTCATGCAAATTTTTCATTCTTTCCTTATAAATTTCGGAGTTTGAGTATGCATAATTCCTAAGCTCGTCTAATTCATTTAATTGACAAAATCAATTTTTACCAGCAAATTCTAAATCTAAGTTTACATTTTTAATTGCCCAGTAGGCTTTGTGTGCAATTTCTACTGGCAAGTGACAACTTTTTCCGTAGACTAGCTTATATGGGGTTGTACCTATTGTTGTTTTATAAGCAGTTCGAAAAGCCCATAAAGCATCATCTAATTTATCTGCCCATTCCTTTTTATTTAACCCTACGGTTTTTTCAAGTATTCGTTTTAAACCTCTATTAGTCACTTCGGCTTGTCCGTTTGTTTGAGGGTGATATGCTGTTGAGACCCAGTGATAAACCCCATATCTTGTTAAAAAATTTTCAAGTTGATGGTTGCAAAAATGGATACCTCTATCACTTATTAATGCTTTAGGTGTGCCAAAACGAGAGAATAATTTTTTCAGAAATCTTACCACGACTCTTCCATCATTCGTTGGAAGTGCCTCGGCCTTGGCCCATTTAGACAAGTAGTCTACTGCCACAAGTATATATTTGTTTCCTTTCGATGGTGGGAAAGGTCCCATAAAGTCGAGCCCCCACACATCAAAAATTTCACAAACAAGAATGCCATTTTGTGGCATTTCGTTTTTGGAAGAAATATTACCTGTTCTTTGGCAAGCATCACATGTCTTGACAAGACTTTGGGCGTCTTTGTAAATGGTCGGCCAATAAAATCCTGAATCAAATACCTTTCGTGCGGTACTAGCGGCACCATGATGCCCTCCGTATGGACCTTCATGACAATGGCGGAGAATTCTTCGTGCTTCGCTACCATGTACGCATCGTCGGACGAGTTGGTCGACACACATTTTGAAAAGATATGGATCTTCCCAAAAATAGTGTTTCACATTGGCAAAGAATTTTTTTCTAGTGTTTCACATTGGCAAAGAATTTTTTTCTTTGATGATGTGGCCAACCTTTTGCGACTATACCGCTAGCTAGGTAGTTAGCATAGTCGGCGTACCATGGTTCTTCCTTATATTCCACCATTTCCAGGGACTCAGTTGGAAATTTTTCGTTGATTTGCTCGTCCCTGGTTGCCTCCAAAGCTGGGTCTTCTAAGCGCGAAAGATGAACTGCTGCGGTGTTTTCTGCTCCTCTTTTTTCTTTGATTTCAATGTCAAATTCTAGGAGGAGTAGAATCCACTGAATCAAATGTGGTTTTGCATCCTGCTTTTTGAAGAGATATCGAATGGCTGCATGATCTGTATAGACTATAGTTTTAGAAAGAACAAGATAAGAACGAAATTTATCAAAAGCAAATACCACAGCTAGTAATTCTTTTTCAGTTGTTGTGTAATTTTCTTGTGCATCATTTAGTGTTTTACTAGCATAATAAATTGGGTGGAAATGCTTTTCTTTTCTTTGTCCCAAGACAGCTCCAACTGCAAAGTCACTAGCATCACACATGATTTCGAAAGGAAATTTCCAATCAGGCGATATCATGATAGGTGCATTGACTAACAT
Source organism: Helianthus tuberosus (assembly GCA_030545235.1). Lineage (NCBI taxonomy): Eukaryota > Viridiplantae > Streptophyta > Magnoliopsida > Asterales > Asteraceae > Helianthus > Helianthus tuberosus. Next base: position 212,775,016 of record CM060423.1, read on the forward strand.
TTCCTTTAAGGTTAGAAATGCTTGATTGCAATCCTTATCAAAGATGAAAGGAGCATCTTTTTCAAGTAATTTTGTTAGAGGCCTATAAATTTTTGAAAAGTCTTTGATAAACCGCCTATAAAATCCGGCATGCCCTAGGAAACTTCTGATAGCTCTTACGGAGGATGGAGGTGGTAATCTAGAAATGGTATCTATTTTGGCTCGATCCACCTCCATTCCTTCGCTTGAGATCTTGTGACCGAGTACTATTCCCTCCGTTACCATGAAATGGCATTTTTCCCAATTAAGGGCGAGGTTAGTTTCCTCACATCAGGATAGCATTCGTTCAAGGTTATCAAGGCATTGGTCGTATGAATCCCAGAAGATAGAAAAGTCGTCCATGAAGACTTCCATTGTCTTTTCTATCATGTCTTGGAAAATGGCCACCATGCAACGTTGGAATGTTGCGGGGGCATTACATAGACCGAACGGCATGCGTCGATAAGCAAAAGTTCCATAGGGACATGTGAAAGTTGTCTTTTCTTGGTCTTCGGGTGCTATAGGGATTTGAAAGTAACCTGAAAAACCATCCAAGAAACAATAAAATTTATGACCGGATAATCTTTCTAACATTTGATCAATGAAGGGTAAAGGAAAGTGATCTTTTCTTGTAGCTTCATTTAATCGTCTATAATCTATACATACTCTCCATCCTGTGACGGTTCTCGTGGGTATCAATTCATTTTTTTCGTTAGTTATCACCGTCATACCTTCTTTCTTTGGAACTACTTGAACGGGACTTACCCAAGGGCTATCAGAGATAGGATAGATAAGTCCAGCGTCAAGTAATTTGATGACTTCGTTTTTAACCACTTCTTGAACATTTGGATTTACTCGACGTTGTGGTTGTATTACCGATTTGTAGTCATCATTCATTAAAATTTTGTGTGTGCACATGGAAGGACTTATTCCTTTTATGTCTACAAGTTTCCAAGCTATTGCGTTTTTATGTTTTTTCAAAAGACTAATTAATTTTTCTTTTTCTGAGCTATCTAATTTAGACGAAATAATTACAGGTAAATTATCATCTTTGTCTAGAAAAGCATATTCCAAACCTTTTGGAAGTTCTTTGAGCTCAATTGGTGGGTCTTTAGGAGACTCCTTATTTGGTTGCTCATTTCGATCAAGAACTTTAAAAGTTTGTTCTATGGCAACCTCTTCTTCAACAAAGTGGTCAATCTCTTCACTTGTATCGGGTGGTTCATCTTCATCTTCAATTAGGGGGGCATTATTGCCGAAAGGATATTTCATTGATCGTTCGAGATCGACACTTCTTTTAAATGCCCCTAATTGAAGAGGTAGATTGTTGAACTTCCGGTTTTTCAAGGCTTCGTGAGTTTTTACAAATGGTCGTCCCAACATTAGAGGAGCGTCATCGAGGATGACAAAGTCGGTCGGGATTACCATTTGATTTGTTTGAACCAGTAGATCCTCAACTACACCGATTGATTTTATTACTTTCCGATTGGATAGAAAAATGGGTATTTGAAGTGGAGAAAAATCACTAATACTTAATTTTTCGAAAATGTAGTTAGGCATTATGTTAACACAAAGATCTTTATCAATTGTGACGTTACTAATAAACGAATTTTGAAAGAAACATGGAACCGGTGTAATGTTAATTTCAAATGGGTCTTCTTTTATTAGCGAGGTTTGATCATTAGTTAACTTAACACTTACCGTTTCGTCAATTTTAGTGTTAGTGTTTAACTCTTTTAAAAACTTATCATGAGTGGGTACTAAACAATGATTTTCAAAAGAAGGTGGCAAGAGATTAATTACTTCAAAATTAGACTCTTCTTGAATTTTAACGTTATCGGACTCACCTTTTTCGTTGTTTAACTCATGTGTCTTCACTTACTTGTTCTTCCATTTTTACACTTTCAGTTATCTCTTCCTTTTTTAATTCTTCTCTTGCGCGGGATTCCTCTTCCCTTGCGCGAGATTCTTTTATATAGCGATCGATAACTCTAAGGTGTTCTAATATCCTATCGGTCACTTCGGTTATAGAAAAAGAATCGGGATTTTCAAAGCTTGAATCCGGTTGTTCGACCCTTTGTTCCTCATAATACCCATATGAAGTAGATGGTTCACACCATTATTCTTCATTGTAAGTATATGATGGATAAGGGTTGTAATTTTGTTCTTCATAATACTCATATGAGGTGGGTTGTTCACGCCATGGTTCCTCATAATAAGCATACGAAGGTGGTGGCTCATATCTTGGTTCCTCAAAGTATGAGTATGAAGGCTCATACCTTGGTTCATCAAAATATGACTATGAGGGAGGAGGTTCATACCTTTGGTCTTAATATGATGTGTATGAAGTTGATGGCTCGTACCTGGGCTCCTCATAGTAGGTGTATGAATTGGATGGTTGATATGAGTGACTATTTTGAACCGAGTGTGGGTTACGACAATTAGTGCAATAATTACTCCTATAATCCTCCTCCTCATAGGTGTAGTTGTAACCTCCTGAGTATTGATCCATAAGAATCACTCAGCAGACCACAACCAAGTCTCGAGATCAGAAAACAAAAATAAAAACGGAAACAGAGGCTGGACACGGCCCCGTGTTCAGTGAGCACGGCCCCGTGTTCAGGGTCTGTATCTGGGCGTTTTAATTAAATTTACTGATTTCGTCGAGCACGGGGGCGTGTTTAGTGAGCACGGCCCGTGTTCAAGCTACTGTTACTGGGTGTTTTTTATGAAAATGTGCAGCACGGCCCCGTGTTCAGTGAACACGGCCCCGTGTACAGGTTACTGTAAATGCAAATCTAAACTAAAATGCAGAAAAAAATGCGCGCGTTAAAAAGCTTTTGAAAAACTGATTAGGCCGTCGATTTTAAGCTTTCTTAAAATCCTTGTGTCCCCGGAAACGGCGCCAAAAACTTGATGCGTGTGAAGTGTTATATATATTTAGGTGTATATTTTAAGCCCTTTAACGCTTTTTAGCCAAGTTTTAAATTTATAAAACACGATATTTTACTAACACTAAACAACATATGGGCAAGTGCACCCATCGTGAGCGTAGTATAGTGTTGGCAAGATACCGAGGTCGTCCAAGGACACAAGAGCTTTTAGTACCGGTTTATCCTCAACGTCTAATCAAAACAAAAGTTTAGAAAAATGTTTTAAACTAAGAAAAATAAAAACTAACTAAAAATGCTGAAAATAAAAATAAAAAGAAAAACAGATAGACAAGATGAATCACTTGGTTCCGACTCGTGTATAGTGTAACCTTTGATTATTTCCGCACTTTTGCACTTATTTAAGAGATTATCTTAGTTATTGTAGTAGGCCCCTCTTTTGAAGGTGACGTTACCCTCAACCCAGTAGTTTGAGTCAGCAAGGATACAATCCTAAAGGGTCGGATTATTGAGAGATAATTAATTAAGTTATTAATGCAAATTATGGTAGGCCCCTCTTTTGGAGGTGACGTTACCCTCGACTAAGTAGTCTGAGTCAGCAGGGATACAGTCCTAAATAGCCGGGTTATAGTATTAATAGTAGTTAACTTATGAGGGGATCAAAGAGTTTGGACCCCCGCCATCCAATACCGTTAAGCATTGAAGGAGGTCCTACTAAATTTGACCCAGGTCCATTGCAGGACCTCTAAACGCTGAACAATGGCAAGACTCTTACCAAACCGTTCCCTTAACCCCCGACCAGGTAGCCAACATACCTCCATATAGACCGTGGATATATGAATGGTGAAAATCTTTTATTTTATATAGACAGTAAAATAATGCCAAGACACCACGGACAAACGATAAGGAAGAATCACCTTCAACATAAGAAACTAGTTATTAAAGTCATTAATACAAAACCAAGTAAAAAGTGCGAAAATATTAGAAATAAAAAGTATTACACTAGACACTTGTCTTCACCAAGTGATGTAAGAAACTTAGGCAAACATGGCCTTGATTATCAAGAACTCTTACGATTAATCTTGGATCCCGAGACGACTCACACACTCTATGATGGACAATGGATGATGGTGTTAGGGTGGTGGTGGGTGGTGGGTGGTGGGTGAAGTGTGAGAGAGGTGGTGTGCCAAGGGATGGTTTGAGCTTGAGCCAAGCACTCCTATTTATAGGCTGAACAGAAGCTCGGGCACGGCCCCGTGTCCAGTGGGCACGACCCCGTGTCCACATCCTTCTCTTTCTTCATTTAATGCAGCTTGTCTTATTAGTTGACCGCGCCCCCGTGTCCGCTGAGCACGACCCCGTGTGTAGAAGAATCTTTGTACTATGAAGATTTGCCTGGATTGTGCGAATCTTATAGTTGACCACGGCCCCGTGTCCGTTGAGCACGGCCCCGTGGTGGGCAATAGAAGCTTCTACCACTTTGTCTTTTCTGCTGACACTTGGGCACGCCCCCGTGCTGGCTGAGCACGGGGTGTGTTCAGTCTTCTGTCTTCTTGTTTTGCTTGGGAAGATGCTGTCGTGTAGTCGGGCATGTCACGTCTTGTTCCTTTTCTTATATTTATGTTAGATTTTGATGTCTTTTTGCTTCTTTTGTTAATTTGAGCTCATTTAATCCTGAAAATAAAAAAGGAAGACAAAAGCACACTTTTTCCAACATTAGTACTAAAAAAGGGTTAGTTTTATGCCACAATTGATGTAATTTATATGTTGCATTTTGCACACATCATGTACCATGGATCCAGTCCTCCACACTCTCACCCTCCTCCCCTTCTCCTTCCTCTGCCATGGTTGAATCTCTGAAAACTCAACTTCTGGAGTTGAAGAAAACCATTGTTGATCCTTACAATCAACAAACGCATGTGGTAGGGTTTCTGAGTTTAGGTTATCAGGAGGTAATTTCGCTCATTGTGGTTCTTGTTTCAGTCATAAAATATTCTGTGCAGGGATGAGGATGACACAGATTCCTTGTACTTTGAATTACAATTCAAAGGGCAAGTCAGAGAATTATTGATGAGGCAATAAAGATTCACAATATAGACATCATTGATCGAAATGAGCCTGACTACTTTGGTGAAGGTTGAATAGGGATGTCTGTATTGGAAAGTTATTGTATAAGAATGTCTATTTTTGTAATTTTCGTTAAATTGGTGTGAATTCTTTAATACTACAAGGGAAATGTGATATTTGGGTTTGTGTTTTACAGTTTATAGCAGAGTTAAGATTATGAGGTGTGTTAATGTTTGCGGTTATATAAGAAATTTTATATATTTGTGAATTTGGTAAGTAACTGATTTGACTTTGAAAGTCAAAGGTGAAAGAAACATGGTTGACTTGACTGTTGGCATTGTTGGTAATCCTGATTTGCAGTAAAATACACTTTGAGCTTTTTTTGACCCGTTTAATATGTTATCCTTTTAGTGATTTTTCTTTTCGAGTTGTCCCATCTAAGATAAAACACACGATTAAATCATATGGTCAAATTGTTAAGGGTCTTGATGATTTAAGATGCTAATTGTATGACGTCTATTAGCTAATTATTTGTAATTTATGTTAACAGTGTTTATATGTTAACAGATGTTGATCAAAAGTCAAACAGATGTTGACGAATAGTGAAACAGATGTTGACCTTAAGCATATGTTTGGTTTCAGGCCAAATATCTCTTTATGGGCAAACATCTGTTTAAGTTCAAACATTTGTTTAAGGCCAAACATCTGCTTATTGCAAAACATCTGTTTATGGCCAAACATCTGTTTAAGTCCAAACATCTGTTTAAGTCCAAACAACTGATATAGAACGCCAAACATCTGTTTAAGCCCCAACATCTATTTAAGTCTAAACAGATGTTTAAACATCTGTTCAAAACATTGTTCAATCTAGCATGGGTTGACATCCAACTGTTGACTAAAAGTCAAACAGATTTTCAAACCACTGATTGAGTTATTCAAATTTCTGTTGAATACTAAATGAGATGTTGACCAAAACTCAAACTGGTGTTGACCAAATGTCAAACAGATGTTGACAAAAAACTAAATGGGATGATCCGACCCGGTTACATGGGATATTTTTAAACCTTCTAACTTTTTAAAGATCCTCACAAAATCTCGATTCCTTTCTCTCTCCACGTTTCTTTGTACACTTTCTCCAAGAAACTCTGTCATCTTCTTTGATTTCTTCCGATCTTCATCAATATCATCTTATATAATAACAAAGGTATTGTTAAATAATGTGATTTGTTTTGTATTTTTTCATGTTTATTATTTTAGTTTTGAATTCCATATCCGATTATCGTTCTTGCTGTTTTAATGAAGAAGTTGTAATCGACGGTGGTGTATTCATGTAATTCCCTGTTTTTTTTTCAATCCATTGTTGGTTATGATTGCGTTTATTGTTGCGGCTTATACTGAAATAACTTCTGATAGTCCTAATTTTTGTGTATATCTGATTACTATGTAGTTATTATGCATGTTATGTTAGACATATATGATTCTAAAAAAAGTGATCTGCATTTCGTCAATTTACCATTTGTCTTATTTTGATTAGTAGTTGGTATACTGTTATTCTGAAGTATAATATAAATTTCCGATTTTAACTGATGTATTCTCATGTGTATTTGAAAAGTTGAACTTTTTTTATTAGTACTTGGTATACTGTTTTTAAGTTTTTGTTTGGTAGACACAAGTCACTATCCTGTCTTTCTATACAATTTATTCAGCTGATGATCCTACATGTCTATTTGTGATACTTAATCAGAAAAGTAGGTTTTAATTTTTAATTATATGATTTGTTGTAAAAAATATATATATTACGATATGATAAGAAATTACATGTATTCTCACCTTTTCGATGTTGTCTATTGTTATTTTGATATATATTAGTTGTATCATCTTTTATTTAGATGTATTGCATACCCTAATGGATTGTATTCATTTGTTTCTTAATGTTATTTATTTTGATTCTATATGATTGATACTGTTACAGTTTTACGTGAGAATGATTTGTGGATTTCCGTGTTACCTTGAAGATAGTAAAAGGAAATGTTTGGTTAGTAATTTTATCACATCTTAGTTTAACACTTAATTTTAAATTTTTTTGTATGATATCTAGCAATAAAAGTGTTTCTTTTATTTATGCTTAGATTTTGCCAAAACAGTATCAAAATTGGATTCAACAGTTTAATTATCCAATTGGAAATACAACATCCGGACGACAACTGGAAATGTTTTTAAAGTCAAGATCTATCCTCTAAGCAATGGTAGATATTATTTCTATAATGGTTGGTGTCAGTTGGTAGAGAGTTTGAAAATACCTTCAGATTCATGGTTGATATTTCATTATGAAGAAGCATTAGAAAGTTTCAGAATATTGTATTTTTATCAAGACATTGCTCTTGCTCCTTGTGAAGATTTTTACTACAAACCATCTGGTAACGAAGATTATGTGGTATGTAATTTCGAAGATTATTCATCATGTAATTTTTTTGGAGATACAGTTGTTTAATTGTTGTTTTTTATTTATTTACTTAATTTTCTAATATATTTTTACTAATATACTATATAATGTGTTTTATTCTGATTGTAGAGTATTAATCGTTCTTTTGTTCATCACAAGATGTTAAACACTATTCCTTCATATCCGGTTCTTATTAAAGGATCTGGAAACCAGATCTGGTCTGTACGGATGGAAGATATCAACAATGAACTTTACATAACTACCGGATGGAAGGAGATAAAGAATGAGTTATCATTAACTGCTGATCATCTCATTGTCTTTGAGATGATAGATCTTCAGACTTTTCATATCACGGTTTTCAATTGTGCTACCTGTGATTTAGTGCTTCCACCGGAGGTCAGTGCTGTTGTTAAAGAAAATGTGATAGAAGAGATTGTCTTGGTTTCAGATACTGAAGCTGAACAGGACATTGTTAATGTCAATGAATGTGGTATGGTTGTTGAGAATGAAGATAATCAGATCGTACCTATTTCTTTCCGTGTTGACGGTCATTTTGTAAGTTTGTGATTATGAGTTTACTAATATATCATAATTTAGTAAGATTTTAAAGATGTGTTAATTCTTTGTTTATTGAATTGTTCGTTGTTTGTTACAACGCCTTTTTAAAAAACAGGCTGAAGATCTTGGACTGAATCGTAAGATGGGTTTGAAGATTGTGGACGTGGCAGGTGATGTTTGGAATGTTGAAGCTGCTATAGGTTCATCTCGAGGTCAACCAAGATATTATCTGCAAGAAATGAGAAAGTTTGTGAGAGATAAAGGCATGGCTCCAGGTGAAGCATTTACACTTAACTTTGTGAAAGGTAAAATGCTTCTTATGTTTGGATGAATGTTCATGGGATTGAAAAAGGCAAATGCAGAAGCATACATTGAACCAAGTTTTTGGGGTGTAGTTCTTTGCTTTTCGAAACTGATGGTAGACTTATTTGTTTAGTTTTGAAGTTGTGATTCTAAAACTATATATGTACATGTAAATTATTAGGTCCATGTCTAACGGAAACAATGCGGATATGTAAGCTAAAGATAATATACTCGGTTACTCGCTCGAAACGATTCCTTAATTGAAAATATAGTACAAACTAATAGCAAAATCATGTTCAAAGTTATAAGCGCTATTCTTTGGCAATGATAAGCTGGTTAATTATGCCATTAAAGGAATAAAAACATCGAGTTCTATTCTCTGATAATCATTTCAAGCAAATATAAACACATACAGTTTCAATTATATCAAGAAAAATATCTCCTTTTGCTTGGACTGGTGTCCACAATTTCCAAACTAAAACTAAAATTGATCAAATAAGACATGTTATATATGTATAAGAAATCATGTATGGGTCACTTCGTTTGACTTTTGGTGAACATCTGCTTGACTTTTGGTCAACATCTGGTTGACTTTTGGCCAACATCTCATTTAGTATTCAACAGACGTTTGAATAACTCAAATAGTGGTTTTAACATCTGTTTGACTTTTGGTCAACAGTTCATGGAAACCCATGTTAGGTTGAACAGTGTTTTGAAGAGAAAAACACTGCTAAAATATAAGAAGACAGTGGATCTGGTTGAACATCTGTTTCACTTTTGGTCAACAAGTGTTTGACTTTTGGTCAACATCTGTTTCCCCGATCAGATTTGGTGTTAAACTATAGTTCTTTAAGTCATTGTTTTGTTTTCTTGAATTCTATGTAATTTTGTTAAGAAGTACAAGAACAAACATTTTTACAAAATCCAAAATCACCCGATCACATAAGTGCATTGAAGTAAAAGTGGAAATGATGTTATTCATGTGGTCCTGTTGTGCTTTTGTTTGACTTCTAATATGGGTTTATGATCTAATCCGGTGATGTGAAGACATTGTTGTTGAATCCAATGAGATGCTTGATGTAATAAGGTCGTATTAATAACAAATAATAATTGATATAACTAAGTTTCCTGAGACCGGGAAGCAATCCCGGGTAATCACCTAGTTCTGTTTTATATATATATATATATATATGTGTGTGTGAGAAAATTAATTAAATAAAAGAAATTAAAAAGAACTAGTTATAAAAACCGTCGCCTCGTTGCGGCGAACTTCTTTTGTTATTTAGTCTGTGTTCATATGTGTTTGAAATCACTACGAGCGCGTTGCATACGGAATCCCTGACAAGAATAAAAAGAAAATGTAGAAAAACACACTAAAAATAACCGAAAGAAAATCAACTAAAAAAGTTGTATGGTAATGATGTTGTTCGGTAGAAACCCGTAGTCAGAGATGAGCAAATAGTAATGGGTACCGGTACCGAGTTTCCTAAACCAAAAGATCCTAAGTACCAGTTCGGTACTGACGTTTGGCGTTCCTGGTACCGGTTCGCTTTCGGTTTTTACCTTCATATACCGATACCGTAACTGGTATTTTCGGTACCAATACCGATTCGGTATCAGTTGGCACCGAGCTCATCCCTACCCCTGAAACTAAAAAAAAGTTGTACGATGGCGTTGTTGTTCGTACGGTACCCGTGATCAGGGATGAGCAAATGGTACTGGGTAGCAGTACCAAATTTCTCAAACTATAAGATTATCAAACTCAATCCGGTACGATTTTTGGCGTTTTATGTACCAGGCTGGTGCTGGTTTTTACCTTCATGTACCGATAACAAACCGGTATTTTTGAAACAAGTACCGGTTAATACCAAGCTTATCAAACTTAAAAAATAAAGAAAATAACAATTATTATAGTATTATCCTATATATTAACTTTCGAACGCTTTGAACAGTAAAAATAAAAAATAGTATTATTCCTATATCCTAATAAGCCCGTGTGGTATGGTGGGGCAGGGGTTTGGGGCATCGGTTGAAACGTAGACTTCGAGGGGCACCGCTGGTCAGTTGCATGTTGGGTCGGTATGACGGGGTGTGGCTAGCCCGCGTGGGTTTGGCTTGGCCAAACGGTTGTTTTTTAAGTTTAAATCCTAGCCACCTATAGCCTAGCCAACCTAGCCAATGAGAGCCGGCCACGGAAGACCACTAGGCCCGCCCAACGCCAGGGCTGAAACCCCAGCCCAAGAGGCCACGCCGAAACCCAAGCCCACCCGAGGTGGTGACTTGGGCGTTTGTACCCAACACACGCCCCAACCCCTGCCCCATAGTCTAATTGAAGTAAAGAAAGAGTAGAAGCACCTGAACAGTAGAAACAATTAAACCACGTGGCAGAGAATTGTATCACCATGCCATTGGTTCAAATGGGCGGCCGCCCCTCCGCCCCTCCCCCATTGGACCAACCAGTTTATTATTTTATACACACTTTAAAATTATGTTTTGCCCTTGAATAGTGTTTCTCTGCCATTGGTTCAAATGGGCGGCGAACAATACTCATTGGACCAACCAGTTTATTATTTTATATCCACTTTAAAATTACGTTTTGCCCCCAGTTAAAAAATACGGTTTTGCCTCAACTTCAAAATACGTTTACCCTTTTGCCCCGAGCTAAAAAATATGATTTCGCTCTCGGCAAAAAAAAATTACGCTTTTACCTTCAACCAAAATTACGTTTGGGCGGACGCCACTTCCCTATTGGACCAACCAGTTTATTATTTTATACACACTTTAAAATTACGTTCTTTCCCTGGAATAGTGTTTCTCTGCCATTGGTTCAAATGGGCGGCGAGCAATACCCATTGTACCAACCAGTTTATTATTTTATATCCACTTTAAAATTAGGTTTTTGCCCACAGTTAAAAAAATACGGTTTTGCCTTAACTTCAAAATACATTTACCCTTTTGCCCCGAGCTAAAAAATACGATTTCGCCCTCGGTAAAAAATTACGCTTTTACCCTCAGCCAAAATTACGTTCTCGCCTCAGTTCAAAATAAAATTTTGTTATTCCCCCGGCTTAAAATTACGATTTTACACCAGTTTATTATTTTATACCTACTTTAGAATTACGGTTTTACCCACAGTTTAAAATTACGTATTTACCCCCAGTTCAAAATAAATTTATGTTTTTGCCGCCAGCTAAAATTTATGAATTTCCCCTCGGTTCAAAATTACGATATCACACTCAATTCAAAATTACATTTTTACACCCAGTGCAAAATAAAAATATGGTTTTCCCCAAACTAGGATTTTACACTCGAGAAAAAAATTTGATTTTTCCCCCAAGTAAAAAAAATATAACTTTGCCCACAGCTAAAAATCGTGTCAAAGAGCTGCCTAACACTCTTTTTACTTTTTATTTGTAGCAAAACTATAGTACTGTTTTTTTAATTGGTTGATAAAAATCGTGTCAAATAGTTATCGTTTTGATTTTTGCTGAATTTACGGTGCAATTGGTTGTTCTCTATGTTTACTTTATTGTAGCTTGTGCTTGATCTAATACCTACCGAAATGGTACCGTTTTGAAGAAATTAGCTATGTATTAGATTTGAAAGATGTTATTAATTATGTTTTCCGTTTCGGATTCGGGATATTTATGGATTGGCCAAAATTAGTAGCTACTGGTTGGAATTTTTTTAAATAATAAATGATTTTTTTTAAACCTTGAGTCTATATGTTTAATGGCAGTAGATCATAGATTTTTCTTCACTAGACATTGTTTGGTACGTGTACTTCATGTAATTTATTGTGTATTATTCAGTTTATTGAAGATGAATTGTGTTTATTGTAACAGGGTAATTGGATTTCTCTACTTCTGAATCAGCAATGCGTCGATAGTTTGTTTGGATTCAAAGAAGGAGAAACGACAAAATTGGTGTTTTTGTTATGTTCCATTGTAGTTGAGTGTTGACTAGAAGAAAGTGTTGGTTGACTAAACAGATGGATTTTGCAAAGCGGTGGTGTAAAAAGTTGAAACCGAAATCTTCACCGAAACGGGAAGTTAGGAGTAACCGATAGGAAGGATTGAGAGTAAAAATGACGAAGCACCTTCAAACGCTACTAAACAGAAGGTTGAAGCTGCCAAACAGTATATAGAAAAACACTACAAAGAGCAAAGGAAGAATCTTAACGCACGAAGGGAACGGTACGAACTTTATGCGTCGTGTATATTTTGTTTGAATTTAACTAATGAAATCGGCCCATTATCTACTTCAAAATAAGTTTGTCGCTAACCAGTTAATGCAGTAAAATACGGATATCGATCAAGGACCAATATTTGAGATATAGGTTATCGCGGTGGGATATTGGTAATTGTAATATCATGCAGAATTTATATATATATAGCAATTTAACACTAACAATTCAGTAAACTCTCCTACCAATACCATTAACAAATTAACCTTTTGCAACTTGCAAAACACCAACATTTAACACTAACAATTAACAATTAAGACTTAAAACACTAATAACAGCAATAAGAAGAAAGAAGGATGGTAGAACTAAGAAGAAAGGTACTGATATCGGGAAAATCAGTGATATCGGTCAATATCGCTGATAATATCAGTATTGACATTTGACACCGATCTTTGACATGGGGACCGTCTGACGCCGATATTAACTACATAGGTTTGTCGCGATCTCCGTGCGTTATACTAGATCATAGCCGCAGTATTTATATGTTCTATAAAGGGAAAAAAGTTTCTTATGCTCTCTATTATTGAGGTTTAAAATGCATTCTCAATATGATTGATTACCTGTAACGTACCGGTCATTTATATTGGCATTTTGTAACTCATAGGTAAATGATAAACGGCTTATACAAATAGAACTTTAAATGAATGTGATTAAGAACTATAATACTAAAAATGATAACAGAAATCCATTCTTGATGCAGGCGTAATGTTCTCGAGAAGCAATTGGCTGATTCAGAGGTCTCTGAAGAAGAACAAAACAATTTATTTAAACATCTTGAGAAAAAAGAGACAGAATATATGCACATTCAGCAGCATAAAATGGGCGCTGATGATTTTGAACCATTAACAATGATAGGAAAGGGTGCATTTGGTGAGGTATATATATAAAATCTTATTCTTTACATAACCATACAAAAGTCAAACTCACCAACCCTTTTTGACATGCCTTGACCATTGACTTTGACTTTTAATCTCTTCCGGGTTAGGGTGTCCGGGGCACTCCCCTAAGAGGGGAGTCCCCTCTCTTACGCATAACCAATCCTCGTGTGCCACGTCAACTCCCCTCTTAAACTCCCCTAACACCCCAATTTGATGGCGCCACTCCCCTCTTAGGGGAATTGCTTTTTTTATTCAAAAAAAAAAAAAAAATAAAATAAAAAATTTCATTGGCTGAAATTGCGGCTGGCCCCACCTCCTCCCTCCTTCTTCTTCGGTGAAGACCCCCCGGATTTGGTCCCCGATTAGGGTCCCCGCCTGGATGGCGGGGGTGTTCCCGCTCGGCGAAATCGGTCCCCGCACGGGGTCACCGCGAACGCCCCGCTCACCCTTAGAATATGCAGGGAGAAAACAACTGGTAACGTGTATGCAATGAAAAAGCTTAAAAAATCTGAAATGCTTCGTAGAGGCCAAGTAGAAGTTTAGTTAAGATTTTGAGTAAAATGCTATCTTTGTCTCTGAGGTTTAGCCAGTTTTGCGACTTTCGTCCAAAAGGCTTACTTTTTTTGCATCTGGATCCAAAAGGTTTGAAATCTTGTCATTTTCATCCACTTCATTAACTCCATCCATTTTTCTCCGTTAAGTCAGGGTATTTCCGTTCTTTTTGTATACTTAAAGGTCAATTCGGTCTATTTCACTTTATGTACAAGCATTTAACATAATGTACAAGTATTCAAAAGACCGAATTGCCCTTTAAGTTAATTAAAAAAATACTAAAATACCCCTGACTTAATGGTGAAAAATGGATAGAGATAGAGTTATCGAGCTGGATGAAAATGGCAAAATTTCAAACCTTTTGGATCCAGATGCGGAGAAACAAACCGTTAGACGAAAGTCGCAAAATTGGCCAAACCTCAGGGTCGAAAATGGCATTTTACTCTAAGATTTTATTTAAATTGCTTTGAGTTGGTTTATCAGAGGGTTTTTTTATAGGTTGAACATGTGAAAGCAGAAAGGAACCTGCTTGCGGAAGTCGATAGCAATTGCATTATTAAGCTTTATTGCTCATTCCAAGATGAAGAATATCTTTACCTCATAATGGAATATCTTCCCGGTGGAGATATGATGACTTTACTCATGTGAAAGGATACGTTAACCGAAGTTGAAGCTCGGTTTTACGTTGGGGAAACTGTTTTGGCAATCGAATCAATACACGAACATAATTACATTCATAGGTTGATACAAAAAAAAAAAGTCTTTACTCTTTACTAGTTTACTTCACTTCACACAAACGTGGGACGGTTATTAAATTTTAATCCCACGTATAATCTTTTTCCAACTTGTGCAGGGATATTAAACCTGACAGCTTGTTGCTTGATAAATTCGGGCACATGAAACTGTCAGATTTTGGATTATGTAAACCATTAGACTGTACTAATCTTCAAGAAAAAGATTTCACCGCTACAAATAACTTAAACGGGGCCCTTCAAAGTGACGGCCGTCCTGCTATACCAAAACGCACTCAACAAGAGCAACTGCTGCATTGGCAGCGAAATAAGAGGATGCTTGTAAGTTATTTTATTTATTTCATTTTTCCAAACGCATTGAAATTGAACATTTTAAGAATCTTTGGTGTTGTAACAATATAGGCTTATTCTACTGTTGGCACACCTGATTATATCGCTCCTGAAGTTTTGCTGAAGAAGGGATATGGAATGGAGTGTGATTGGTTTGTATCTTTAGTGTAACCTAAGAACTTTTTGATATATTTATAATAACTTGTGGGTTACCACCCTCGCTCCGTAGCGGGTTCGAAACATAGATAAAAAATAAGCAAATCGTGAGAGTTAATGTTGTTTGATGTTTTAGTTATAAGGGGTTAAACATGCCATTATTAAAGTATAGGGGCTAAACATGTCATTATTAAAGTTGAAGGCTAAAGTTGTTTATTATTAAAATTGAGGGGCTGAAGTTGTTTTAGTTAAGGGGCTAAACATGTCATTATTAATGTTGAGGGGCCAAACATGTCGTTATTAAAGTTGAGGGGCTAAAGTTGTTTGATGTAGTTTAGGGGCTAAAAATGTTGTTATTAAAATTGAGGGGCTAAACATGTCATTATTAAAGTTGAGGGGCTAAAGTTGTTTTAGTTAAGAGGCTAAATATGTCCTTGAGTAAACTGCCAAAATGGTCCCTGAGGTTTTGTCACTTTTGCCACTTTAGTCCAAAACTCAAACCTTTTAAATCTGGGTCCTTATGGCTTCAATTTTATTGTCATTTTCATCCAAAATCAAAATCTGGTCAGATTTTGAAGTCAACATCCAGGTTTTTTTTTTTTTTTTTGTCTTTTTTATCCCTTCTAAAGGAAGAGCAAAATAGTCTTTTAACGTTTTATTATAGCAAATTAAAAAAATCTGACAATTTTGCCCTTCATTAAAAGGGAGAAAAAAGACAAAAAAACTGGATGTTAACTGAAAAATTTGACCAGATTTTGCTTTTGGATGAAAATGGCAACAAAATTGAAACCACAGCGACCCAATTCAAAAGGTTTGAGTTTTGGACTAAAGTGGCAAAAGTGACCAAACCTCAAGGAGCATTATGACAATTTACTCTATGTCCTTACTAAAGTTGAGGGGCTAAAGTTTTTTATTAAAGTTGAGGGACTAAAATTGTTTGATGTAGACAAAATAGCATATTTATAGTATATATAATATTAATCCGATTATATTTTGTTGCGTGTAGGTGGTCTCTTGGGGCTATAATGTATGAAATGCTTGTTGGTTACCCACCCTTTTATTCAGACGAACCCATGTCTACTTGTAGAAAGGTCAAATTGTAGAAAGGTCAAATTGTTGACTTTTGCATATTACGTAAACCTTTATCGATGCTTATAAGTTTTACGTTGCTAGTACAGATAGTGAACTGGAGAACTCATTTGAAGTTTCCGGAAGAGGCAAAATTGTCTCCAGAGGCGAAAGATTTAATCTGTAAACTTCTTTGCAATGTTGAAAAAAGGCTCGGGACCAAAGGCGCTCATGAAATAAAGGTGACATGTGGTTTAAAATTAAATTTGCTTTTAATAGGGCAATATTAAAGCTGTGAAATTGTAAACAAACATCAAGTCCCAGGAATCGGTAACTAGCTCTCTCTTTGTACACAAGTTCATTTATTTCTTTTTTTTGATATAAAAATGTTTATCCCAAAAATAGGGCAATATTATAATTTATGAATGCCAAACTCATAATTCCTTATTAACGGATATAATTCTATCGGTTTTTGAGCATTCTTGGTAAATGTGACTGGTAAGATTTCATCAACATGGTCATATTTAAGTATTTTACCAAAATTAATTTTCAGCTGAGTTAAAGAAGAAGAGTACGAAAGTCTCTTTTCAGTAAGATCTCTCTCTCTCTTCACCCCTCTCTCACTCTCTTTTCCTATTTCATTCCTAATGTGTGTGTGTGTATAGTAATATATATGGAGAGAAAGTTTAAAATACAAAAGTCTCTTAACGTGCAACGGTATGCGACCAACAAAATATCGTGCGCAATTACGGTAAAAACCAACCTATGCGTGATTTTGTGTTTTGGCCATGCGTGATTTCTTCTTCATGCGTAATTAGGGTTTGAAATTGTTACGTGTGTAATTTACAAATGAACATGTGTAATTAAGTCGCGGACCGTCGCACGTTAAGGAGCTATTGTACGTTAACCTCCCCATATATATATATTTTGTATATTCTCTTGTTAATTGCACTACTGTCATAGGTGTCGAAAATACCTTTCATTTCTTGCAAAATAGTAGGATCTAGTTACTTTGTGACCATAGCCAATGGCAAATATATTGTTCAGCTTAAGCTTTTGCTAAAAGTTAATAGATGTTGCGACTGATATGGGACGCCTTAAAATGGAAATGATTGCAATTTTCACCGGACAAAAGGAGTATATTTTTGTGGGTTTTTTCCCTCATCTGTGGGAGATTACATTCTAAATATGTCATAAGCATGAAGAGCGAGAAAATACATAAATTGAATGGATTGGGAAAAACGACCCCGCTTCATACTTCTTGTTGTCCAACGTTTTTTAATGAAATATTTAGTTTTGTCAATGTTTAAAATATATATTATTCCATAATAATGTGATTATTTGATATAAATGATTCAAGAGGATTTTTTTATGTATAAGAATTATTTACTTTTGTCAACTTCCTAACCGTAAAGGCAATTTTATTTGTGATTACCTCTTTGACCCGTAAGTTTAAGCATAAACAAAATTGACCCATTAGTAAGTAAATGTGTTAAACTTGATTATCTGTACTTATGTGCTTGAATCTGTGTGTTTTCTTGCAGAAGAAGAAACAGATTCGACCTCCTCGCAACAAACTCACGGAAGCTTTCTCAACCTCCTACCCCGCCAGCTAGAAGTCCCAAAGGAAAATGAGTCCACATGAAGCATTACTCATCTGTTCATAAACAATCACATAGGCATAGTTATAAATTTATCAAAATCTAAAGCATTAAATGTGTTCCTTACAACCAGACAAATTTTCATTTCCTGTGGGTAAATACAGAATGAAAGATGGGTTTTCAGTTTCTTCAATTTGCGGACGAAAATGATTTGTTTGAAATATGGATGACCGATTGTTGCGCTTTCGTTTTCTTTTTTTTTTTTTTTGGTCTCCTGTAAATTGGTTTCCTGGATTTTGTATATCTGTTTTAGTTTTGCTTTCTTTCAATTTGTATGCTACTTATCTAGTTGTCATATTAAGTTGCTGGTTCTTGATTAATCATTCTGTCTTAACTCTTCTGTTATTGTTGCTAAACAGCAGGTTAATAGAACCATAACCGAAATGACCGGAGAATGTATAACCAATGGTTTGCATCTACATTTTCATAAGCACACTAATGGAAGTCTAGGGTTATGTTCATTAGAACCACCACCTTTGCCAGTGGTGGATCAAGCTCAAAAATTAAGGGTAATCCTAGTTTTTTTTTTATTTTTTTTTTGGGATCAGGGTATCTTTTGTATAAAACCGGAAAAAAATTTTTACACTAGGTAGATGGAGTTGAATGGTATTTTTACACTACGAAGACGGAGTTGTAGGGTAGCCCATACTACCCCTGCTTGTACGCTATGAAGACGGAGTTGAGACTATGGGGCATGGGGCTTGGGTTGGGGGAAAACGCCCAAGCCACCACCCCGGGTGGGCTTAGGTTGGGGCGTGGCCCTTGGGGCTTGGGTTTCAAGCCGGGCGTGGGGCAGTCTTGACAAGCTGACATGGCGGGCTCTCAATGGCCAAACCAAACTAGCCGTTGGGCTAGCCGTTGGCCAACGGCTATGTTAAAAAAATATTATTTTTTCACTATAAAACTCACATTTTTCTTCCATTTTTTACCACATTCAACCACATCTTCTATCTTGGGAATCGTTTGTATACTAACTTCCCACACACCGATGATTCGATACCTACCCCGTTTACACAAACGTCCATCAACCTTTCACCAACCTCCATCGACCTTTCACAAACCGAAACCGTCCCCGAAACTCAACCACCCAACGATGGTCCTTCCGCATCGAAACCCATCAAAAAGAGAAGTCATAAGAAAAAAACCGAGGTGGAGAAAGCACTTGAAACCGTCAAACGAAAACAACAAAAATGGGTCGTTGCAGAAGAACTTGCATTGGCGAGGGCTTGGTGTCAACAATCTCAACATCCAAGTTTAGGTATTCTTAAACTTTGTTTTTATTAATGGTTATTTTTTATATAACTTTGTAATATATTAAATTTTGTTTTTTATTAAAATAGGAAATTCTCAACATCGAACCCATTTGTGGGAAGCGGTTAGTAGAGTATTCCATGAAGAATTGGGAACGGAGGCTTATCGTGAAACCGATAGCTTATCCTCGAAGTGGAGCGAGATTAGCGGCCAACTTACAAAATATAGTGGTTTTTTAAATAAAGCAAAGCAAAACCCAAAAAGTGGTGAAGCCGAAGCCGACATTGTGACAAATGCTTTGGTTACATTCAAATCAAATGTGGGGACTGACTTCCGTTTCATGCATTGTTGGGAGATTTGTAAGTTCCATCCAAAGTGGGCGAATATCCCCAGTGGTAGCGAAAGTAACACGTCTTCCAAAAGGTCAAGGGCCTCGTCCCAAGCCCAGTCTGATGCACGAGATCAAGAGTTTGAGGACCTTTTGGATGATTCGTCAAACCGGCCTGAGTATGGAAGAGATGCCGCAAAAAGGCGTGCTCAAAAATCAAGATCTGGTACGGCATCGCCTTCAGCTGGGAGTTCGGGCTCACGTAGGGGAATATACAGCGATCAATTGGATGATAATGCATTCAAGTTAGATACATTCAACGTCTTCCAACAACAAAGGGCCGAACAACGAACGAGCAAAGAAGCTAGAGATGCCCTGAAACAAAGACGAGATAATTTGAAATTTCTATCCCAGCCCATTGATCACCTAGAGGGTGACGAGTTTCAACTAGTATTGGAGATGAGAGAAGAGATAAAAAACAAATATAAACGTTAGGAATTTTTTTATGTAATTTTCTTTATTTAAAATATTAAAAAAATTAAATTTGTTTTAAAAAAATTCAAATAGCCCAGCGGGTCAGCCCAGCGAAGCTCACCAAACCCACACCCCAAACCCCCGCCCCACCATACCGTGTTGAATGTGGGTTAGCCAATGTCTGCCCCCCCAAGCCACGTGTCAACTCATGCCCCAACCCAACCCAAGCCCCACCATACCCCACGGTCTGTGAGGTAGTCTTGCTTTCACAACTTAGAAAAGAATTGTGAAAATGGAGGGACTATTGTCATTAAATGGAGGCACTTTATTAAATTGAAAGGCACCATTGTCTTTAGATTATCCCCACTTGCAGAAAATGATAATGGGTTGTCTTTATCGACAAATTTCAAATCCACCCCTTTAATTCAAATAAAATTATAACTCAAAACTTCTAGTTTGATATGAATTTTAAACAGCCATAGACTTATTTTGACTTGACTCGTTTTGACACATACAAATCTAAACTTGCCACCGTTTATGTTTTGGAATGGAAAATTAGATTTTTAGAAAATCAATGAAAAGCTGATCTTTCATTCAAAACACACCGCTGACCATCGCAAGGGTGATAAAAATGAGGGAAATGGGTGGTGGTATCAATTTTCGAATCATCGGCACATTGGTTAAATAAAATGATGAAATAGTCACAACTAACATTAGTGATGCACCAATCACTATTATAGGTATACACACAAAATACAATCTGCAGTCTGAACCAAGTTAACTGGTTCTTTTATGCACAAATCACTAATAGGTATCGACAAAAAATGATAAAGGAAAAAGGTAGCCAGCATCATAATCTTCCAATCAAGCCTAACTTTTTGCTCCCTGCTGTAAATGTTTCCAGGCTGCAGCACAAATCTGCCATGGATATAAAATCGGCAATGTCATATCACGACAAACAGAATTCAAGGGCTTCATGATTTCTACATATTCATTCAAAATGGACTCTAATAAAACTCAAATTAATGGTACATTTTCCCTTTTTTATGCCACTTTCAAGTTTGACTTTATCAAACCATAGACCAATATGGTATGGTATTATATTAAATGCAAGTCTTATTGAATTAACAAAACTCTATTCGAAATAGTATTCCATTCAAATGAAACCAAAGAGAAGTCATATGAATTTGATTAGCAGTAAAAATGATCAAAATCAAAACTGTACAAATAATAACTTTTTAATATGGTTTTGCTAATTGTATATAAACAAATGCTTACAGAATCAACATATTTCATGGAAATTTAATCCATTAAACCCCATTAATTTTAAATAGGTCATAACGGGTTTAAAGTTAAGATTGAATATTACTCCTGGTAATATTAGTTGGCCTTATCAATACGAATGCAAACATTAATTAATTTAATAGACAATTTTCACAAAGAAAACAATAAACCATATATATTTGAGGTTATGTTTGAAATTGTTTGTTTAAAGAAAAACAATTATATATACAAGTAATTTAATTTAAAATTATTAAAGGCAGAGGGAGAGATACCTTCATATTTTTTTTTTAGTAAACTATAAGTTGGATTCCATTTTGGGACAAATTACATAAGGATAGCAGGTAGACGAGCAACAAACTGCGCCGCCATCCCTTTTTGAATAGAAAACCCTAACCTTCATATTAACTTCATTGTATGTCAATATATTTGGAACTCTACAATTGTGAGTCACAAGCTGGAAAATATAACGAAATAATAACTCAATAATTCGCTCATTTGATGAAATTATTAAAAAATTGTCAAAATAAATGAGCTCAGATCTTTATTTACTAAATATAGAAAGAGAGTGAAGATAATTACATAAACTCAAGAAACAAAAGTTACATGCTCACTTTCCATTCAAAATGGACTCTAAAAAAACTCTACTCTACTACCGTAAAATCACGAATTTTTTTTACATTTTACAATTAATCATCATTCTTAAGCAGCAAGGGAAAAAAATTCAAAAAAAACCCATGCTTCACTTCTTACGTTAAATATTTCATGAAAATTTAATCCATTAAACCCATTTAATTTTAAATAGGTTATAATGGATTTAAGGTTAAGAATATTACAGCTTAAACATTGGTAGTAATATTAGTTGGCCTTATCATCCGAGTACCAACATTAATTTGTACTAATTAAGGGTGGAGGGTATAGTCAAACACTTTAGGGTGTTTGAGTGAAATTCTAGCCAATAATATTATGCCATGTCAACACTCAAACACTTTAGGGTGTTTGAGTGAAATCAGAAGGTATAGTCAAACACCCTAGGATGTTTGAGTATGTTAAAAAATAAAAAAATTGTGATTGGTTAAAAGGGGTTAGGACCCACATTTTCTTAAAAATTAAATCATAAAATAATGTAAACGGTCAAATAAATTAAAAGCAAATGGTCAAAAGTAGGCAGCAATCAACATATTCAATTCGGTGAAAGGTTACCGAAATTGTGCTTCTCTCTGCTGCTCACCGATTGCTTTGAAATGGAGGGTGTAGTCACCGAATAGGTGACTCAACTCACCGAACAACTCAAACAGCCTTATACCCTCCACCCTAAGTTTAAATCAGTAATTTAATTTAAAAGCATTAAAGGACAAAGGTAGAGGGAGAGATACCTTCATATGTTAATCTTCTATGAGGACACAGGGGATATGGGAGATGAGGGGCCAGTAACTCCCCTTTTTACTGCATCTGTCTTTCAGTTTTGGGCAATCACCAAAGATGTTTAAACTCAAGAGTGAAGGCAACAACATTTCTGGTAGATCCTTCATCTTAGGGCAATTGAAAAAAAAGAGATGCTGGAGGGAGGTGAGGTGTTGGAGTCCCACTGAAAAAGATTCCAATCTCTCAAATCCAATTATATGAAGAGAAGTAAGAGATGAAGGAAGAAGATGAGAAAATTCACTACAACTACTCACTTCATCATCATCATGTAACTTCAATTCAACAAGTGAGGTTGGGAATGTCTGTGGACCCCACTCTGAGAAGGGCTTCTTCAACTCCCCCCCTATTTCTAAAGAACGCAAATTGGGAGGCCAAACCCAACCAGGAAGAAAGCAAAAATCCAATTTGGGACAATTAATTACCCCCAGTGTCTTTAATTTCTGTAACGATGTTAAAGTGTCTGGAAATGACTCAAGGTTTTCACAGTTGCGTATCATCAATTCAGTGAGGTGAACCAAGCAGTTCAATTCAATGATTGATTTCAGATTTGGCCAATTATTTATCCATAAATGTTCAAGCATCGGCATGCTGCTTCTGTTGTTGTTGTTCGTTTTTTGTCCTCCCCACTCCCACTCCCTTTCCAATAGGTTCCAGCAATTAACGATTGTAAGTGACCTGACCTTCTCCTGTCCTCCTTTTGGAAACGAGACAACTCTCATTGAACTACAATTATGGACACACAACTCCTTAACGCCATCTGGACAGCTGCAACTCACCAAATTATGACAAAACCCCACTTCCAGTTTCCTCAGCGTCACAAGAATCTTACTTGCATCTGCATCTGATTTCACCAGGTATCTTATTTCATTACAGTTCCATATCCTTAATTCTTCAACTCCCCCAAGATACTCTATAACACCTCCCCACACCTCATCATTAAGCCATGAAATACCATTTATATCCAACTTAGTGACTGCTGAAGCTACTTCAACCAGACTTATCAACACATGACTATCACAGTAATATAATTCTAGATCATTCAATGAAGGCAGTGCTTCAAGTGTGACTTCAACCAAATTAGGACAACCTTTTATTTCAAGCTTTTGCAAGCATGGAAATACAGCCCCTGACCATTTCTTCCACCCACGCATGTCTTTAAAACTCAGAATTTCAAGTGAAGGAAATGCTTGACCAGTCCCAAATAACTCGGAACCCACAGCTTCCACCCCATATAAGCCTTCTATAACCAACTTCTTGAGAGACCGTAGCTGCCCAAGTGGCGGTAGAGATGTACATCTCTTACAACCCCTTATTGACACATGCTTCAAATGAAGAAACGAATGCTCCCCAACCCAATTTGGAAATTCTTTTCCCCCGTATGACCCAATCTCCAGTTGTATTAACTTATCATCACAAGGCTTCAACTTGCTTAGGACCGCCTTTTCCAGCATTTCATTTCGTGAATCACGTAGCTCATCACTCCATACAAGCTCTAACTCACTAAGCCTCTTTTCTGAAAAGTTCGCCTCATGTGCATCATTTGCATTTTGCACTTTTTCCAAACCTACAACGGAAATTTTTTCATATAGATTCTTAAAGTCTTTAAGTTTTGCTATTTCAGTTCCGCTTTCACTTTCGATATTGATTTTCGAAAGAGTAATTTGTAGGCTTTTCAACTTGCTAATCTCTAACAGCATCTGAAATGAAAGCAGGGTGTCCCTAACGTCAAGATGTTGCAGGTTCTTCAGATTTAGGAAATTGTTGGGCAACTCAGTTAATTTATCACAACCAAACAGGATCAATGTTTGTAAATTAACAAGATTGCAAACCTTTTCCGGTAAATGTGTGATACAAGTTTGAGATAGATTAAGATATCTCAAGTGCCTCAAAGTACCAATCAACTCCGGTACCTCAGTTATTTTACAATTACTCAAGCTTAGAACCCTTAATAATGGTAACTTAGGAAGCAAGTCAGTCAGAATCTGATTGGATAAGTAAAAAAAATTTCGCCAAGGTTCCACCTCCCCAACAAACGTTGCCAAGAATGTCCTCAGACATTTGGTGTTTTCAAGTACCTGGAGCTTCTTGTAAGTTACATATTTTTCCTTAACACATGACATATGGCGGTACTTGTCTAGCTTCATCTTCTTAATATTCTTCTCTGACTCGTTGTCTAACCTTAAATAAAACTCGGTAGCAACAGATGTCGCCAAGTCATTCATGAGGTCATGCATCACAAATAATGATTCATTATTAGGTGCATGTTGAAAAAATGACCTTGACAACAACTCGTCAAAGAATTTGTGACCCAAGGTTTCTTTTGTTGAATCGCTTGGACTTGGCTGGAAGAATCCTTCAGCCATCCAAAGTAAAACCAGATCCTCCTTATCAAACAGGAAGTCCTTGGGAAACAATGAGCAGTATGCAAACAATCGCTTCAAAGGTGCCGAAAGATCATGATAGCTAAGTCTCAGGGCTGGGATAATTTTATCTTCAACCGGTAATTTCCATATCTCACTTTCTAACACTCCCTTCCATGAATCTTCATCTTTCTTTGTCCTGAGTGATGTACCAAGTGCGATCAATGCCAGAGGCAACCCATCACATTTCTTCACAATACCTTCACCATGTGGTTTAAGTGACAAGTGTGAATCGAAATTTCTTACGCCTAATGCATGTAGAGCAAACAAAGATAAAGCATCATCATCTGACAGGCTCTCCAGATGCTTGTATAGAGAATTGTAACCCAGCTCTTTTAGTAATATATCCTTTCGTGCTGTTACTATGATTTTACTTCCTGGAGAACATGTATAAAAGGGACTGACGAGTGTTTCCCAATCCTCACGATTCTCACTCCATACATCATCTAACACCAATAAAAATCTTTTTCGTGTTAGGTGATCTCTAATAGCTTCTTGAAGTTTATTAAAATTTTTATTATGTTCCTCCTTTACCTTACCTCCAAAAGCTATAAAGATCTCTTTGCTTCTAACAGAGATATCAAAGTCATCTGAGATGCAGATCCACGCCTTGAGTTCGAAGTGATTGTTGACTTGAACATCATCATACACAAGTCTAGCCAGAGTTGTTTTCCCAACCCCACCCATACCAATTATGGGAACAATGCTATAGTTTAGATCACATGGTTCATCAGCCGGTAACAATAACTGTTGAACCAGTGCATCTTTCTGAGCTTGGCGCCCAACAACACGAGATGGGTTGACAACAGAGGATTGGAATCTTCTATTGTTATTATTATTATTTCTTGGCCTGGGTTCCTCCTCCACTCTCAAACCAAGGTTATCTTTCTCCTTAACTAGATCTTGTAGTTTAGTGGAAATTTCATCCAACTCAGCAATCATAGTAGTAGTCCGTGAGAAAGTTGTGCAACAAGTTGGAGTGATTAGCTTTCTTACCTTGCTGGTGATGCCTTCTGACTCGTGGGTGGACTGATCACTTTGCATGGCTTCGGTCACCCAGCCATCGAGTACGTCATCTATGTCATAAGCTAGATGCTGGAGATCATTGAGCCATTCTTTCACAGCCTCATTAGTTATCTCCTTCCGAGAAGCATCAGCAAGCACACCTTGGATTAGTTTTAAGGATCTCTGCCACTTCTTGATCTCAGCATCAAGTCCCTTGTGTCGAGCAATGGTTTTCAAAGCTGCATCGGACAGCTTTTCAAAGAGGACAGGGAGGAGGGAAGAAAGCACGAGTTCAGCCATAGAGTTTGATGAGTTGCGAGAGATTGTAGATGAAAAGGGTGGGTGATGTTGTGAAGAGTTGTGGTTTCAGTCGTTTAATTGTTTATGATGTTAAAGTCTGGAGTATTATTGTCTTGGGGGGTGTTTGGCTTAGCTTATTTGTGAATTTCTTGTTTATTGACTTGTTGCCTCACATACACACATTTTCCAAACACTTCAATAAGTCCTTTTCACCTCTTTTCACTAGGGATGGGCAAATCCCGATCCTGATACCATACCATACTGTCCCAATACCGACAAATCCCGATCCCGAATTTTGTGAAAACTAGGTACCGATACCGAAATACGTCGGTTCGGTACGGTATCGGTACAGTGTCGGTATTTTGAGGGTAAAATTCGGTATTATACCGATACCATACCGTACCGATACCGAAAAAACCTAAAAGTGGATACCGAAACCGGTACCGAAACCGCTTCGGTATGGTATTATCGGGATCGGGATGGGATCGGTATTTGATACCACTTGCTCATAATAAGTCAATAAGTTGAAATAGAAGCTAAGCCAAACACCCACTTGGTCAACCATTGAAATCAGTATCAGACAATGAGAAAAATGGAAATCAGGATCAGCCAATAAGAAAAAAGAAGCAGTAGATAAGCTTATCCGAAAATTACTCTATTTTTCTTTTTTGCTTCCTAAAAATGATTTAGAAAAATAAATGCCTACTCCAAAGTCACTACCACTCAACCACCCTATTCACTTTCATATCTTCAATTTTGTGTCGACTGGAAATAAAATAGTTTTTTGTAATACTAATTTTTAACGTTAACTACTATTAAGCATCCCTGCGTTACAGTAGGGGCACTAACACTGAACTTGCGGCGTGTTAATGCGAATAATTTAGACCGAAACGTAAAATATAGAAAAGAATAACTAAGTTGATATAGGACCCGCGCGTTGCGGTGAACCTGTCAAACGGGAAAAAATAGACGACGTAAAAACGTTGAACCACACATACGTTGCGCCGTGTTAACTCACAAAATTTAGAACGAAAGGTAAAATGAAAAATTTGCGTAACATGAAAAGTATAAGGGACCAAAGTTAAAAGTACAAAACTTGTGAGGTTAAATTGTAAAAGATGAAAGTTTTGGTGTTATGAGTAAAAAACAAATGGTTTTGGGTTAAAAGTGGAAAATCAATTTTTTTTTTTTTTTTGAAACCTCCTAAAGCATATGAATGATCAACACACAAGTTTTTTTTAAACATGATCCATTCTGTTGAATCACCATAAGGGGGACGGGGTGTCTTCGGTGGGTTGATGCGGGGATGGGGGTCACCGCGCGGGCACACCGTTGCTGGCCCCATCGGTGTAGGGCTGTTCACGAGCCGAGCCAAACCGAGCGGACCTTTGCTCATGCTTGGCTCGTTTACAAACCGAACCGAGCGGAGCGGCTCATTTAAAACCGAGCGTCAAATCAATCGAGCAATTTTCGAGCAATAAAAATTCCGAGCGAGCGTCGAGCGAAATTCGAGCGATTTGGACAACCGTGTCACCCGATTTAAATTTGCTAAGAGAGATAGTGACAATGTTGGGTCTCAAGTTTTTATGTCTTTCAAAATATGCACATTTAACGACACAATATTTTTCTTATTAATAACAATGTTGTGGCCGACGAGGCAATAATCATATTGCACGAACAATTACGTTGAGAAGAGGAGACGATCGACTTAGGGTAACGATATGAAACATTGAGGCGATGAATAAACTATCTTTTATCGGTTTAGGGTTTAACTTTTAGTTTTAATATTAATTTTTTTATTGGCGTGGTTGGGCTATTACGTATAGATATAGTTGTAAATTTGTGTATCGTTGACCAAAATCAAATAGAGTAGTACATATAAAACTATAAATTTTATTTATATTTAAGTATATATGTATGTGTAAGTGTGTATATATATAGGTGTGTGTATTATGTATAATATATATTTGTGTGTGTGTATATATATGTGTGTGTATACATGTTTATATATGTATGTGTATAGGTATATGTATATGTATATGTATACTAATTAAAATAATAATTCGAGCCGAACCGAGCCGAGCAGACCTTTGCTCATGCTTGGCTCGTTTACAAACCGAACCGAGCTGAGCGGCTCGTTTACAACCAAGCGTCAAATCGAACGAGCATTTTCCGGGTAGTTTTCGAACGAGCGTCGAGCGGGCGGCGAACGACGAGCGATTTGAACGACCCTACATCGGTGTGTGGTGATTGACCTTGAAGCGTGGAGTAGTCTACAAGGTGGGGTAGAGGAGAGAGATGGTTAATGGTGGGCTCCAACCCCTTTGAACAAATCACAACATAAACTTTTTTTCCCTTTTTTTTTGAGAAAAAAATTGTTTGGGCGAAACACCCCTAGTGTTTGAGTGCAAAATGACGAGTGGAGAGGGGAATTGACATAGCATGAGATGATTGGCTAGGTGGAGAGTTTACCACTACCCATGTGGGGAGCACCCCTTCCACCCTAAAGCTTGGATGTGTCCTTGAATGGTAATTCTAAAAATACAGAAATGCCAATGTGGGTTTTGGATCTCGGAACCAACCTTCGCATGACTCATAAGAATAAATTACAGCAGTAGTTGTAAGCATTTAAGGGAGCATTTAAGGGTATTCAATGCCACGTACCTTATAGAGTTTGTGTATTTATTGGAGCCAGTTCATCATGGTAGTTGGATGTCATATTGGTTAGGTGTATTTACTTATCAGTGTAGTTACATGTGAGATCTTTTGGCAATCCAAAAAGATATCTTAGACGTTAGGGTGAACGGTGTGGTCGACAAAATCAATCAGTAAACCACTTTATCGCTTCGGTAAACCACTGCCAACATCCAGTTTACCGAACAAGATCATGCAATACGGTGAACCTTCACCGATTCGGTGAGAGGGAAGGGGGGGGGGGGGGGATGGGTGTGTGGTGAGGTCCATTCCTTCTCAACCAATCACACATTTTTTCCTTTTTTTAAATAGTTTACCTAAACCCTGATGTGTGTCGAGTGTAATATGTTTTTATTGATAATTTAAGCCCATTTTACACATTAGTCAAGTTTTAAATTTATAAGACACGATATTCTACTAACACTAAACACACATATGGGCAAGTGCACCCATTGTGAGCGTAGTATAGAGTTGGTAAGATACCGAGGTCGTCCAATGACACAAGAGCTTTTAGTACCGGTTTATCCTCAACGTCTAATCAAATCAAAATTTTTAGAAAAGGTTTAAACATGAAAAATAAAACTAAAATGCTGAAAAATAAAAATAAAATAAAAACAGATAGACAAGATGAATCACTTGGATCCGACTCGCCTTTAATGTAACCTTTGATGATTTTCGCACTTTTGCACTTTTTAAGAGATTATCTTAGTTAAAGTAGTAGGCCCCTCTTTTGAAGGTGACGTTACCCTCAACCCAGTGGTTTGAGTCAGCAAGGATACAATCCCAAAGGGTCAGAATATTGAAAGATAATTAATTAAGTTATTAATGCGTAAAGTGGTAGGCCCCTCTTTTGAAGGCGACGTTACCCTCGGCTAAGTGGTTTGAGTCAGCAGGGATACAATCCTAAGTAGCCGGGTTAATGTATTAATAGTAGTTTACATATGAGGGGATCAAGCCATTCGCACCCCCGCCATCCAATACCAGGGGGTATTGAAGGAGGTCCTAGTAAGCTTGACCCAGGTCCTTGCATGATCTATACACTGAACAAGGCAAGAACCTTACCAAACCATTCCCTTAACCCCCGACCAGGTAGCCAACATATCTCTATATAGACCGTAGAGATATGAATAGTGAAAATCTTTTACTTTATATAGACAGTAAAGTAATGCCAAGACACCACGGACAAATGATAAAGAAGTTTCACCTTCAACATAAGAAACTAGTTATTAAATTCATTAAAACAAAACCAAATAAAAAGTGCGAAAAGATTAAAAATCAAAAGTATTACATTAAATGCTTGTCTTCACCAAGTGATGTAAGAGACTTAGCCAAACATGGCATTTGATTGACAAGAACTCTTACTATTAATCTTAGATCCCGAGACTACTACACACACTCTAAGGTGGATGATGGATGATGGTGGTGGATGTGGGTGTTGTAGTGGAGGTTGAGTGGTGGTGAAGTGGGAGAGAGATGGTTTGCCAAGGGATGCCTTTGAAGTGAGCCAAGCACCCCTATTTATAGCCTGAACAGAAGCCCGGCCACGGCCCCGTGTCCGCTGGACACGCCCCCGTGGCCATCATCTTTCTTTTTCTTCATTAATTGCAATTGTCTGCATTAGGCTCCACACGGCCCCGTGTTCGCTAGGCATGGCCCCGTGTGCAGAAGCGTATCTGTACTATCAAGATTTGCAATGCGAATCTTAGCATTGACCACGCCCCGTGCTGGGAATAGAAGCTTCTACAGCTTTGTCATTTTCTGCAGACACCTGATCACGCCCCTGTGTCCGCTGGGCACGGGCCGTGGTCAGCCTCCTGTTTCTTGTTTTTGCTTGGGGAGATGCTGTCGAGGGGTCGGGCATGCCACGTTTATTCCTTTTCTTTGTATTTATGTTAGTTTTTGCTGCATATTTGTTCCTTTTGTTCATTTAAGCTCATTTGGTTCTGAAAATACAAAAGGAAGACAAAAACACACTTTTTCCAACCTTAGTACTAAAAAGGGGTTAGTTTTATGCCTCATTTGATGTCATTTATATATTACATTTTACACACATCTACCCCATTAGGTAAACCACCGCCAACGTTTTTGAGCAATAGGTAAACAAAATAGGTAAAGTGACGTGGCACTGTTTGATTGGGTGATTTGGGAGTTTACCTATTCCAAGTGTCTAACCACTCCCTTCACCCTTATAGACCGTAGATGACATTCTGAGTACCAGCGCCCGGACCTTGCATTCATTTTAGCTCAATGTCCGGTCCAAGAGATATCCAGATGTGCGGGTCACTTCTATTTTAGATAAGTCCACTCTCATTACTAATAATCAATGTTTAATTATTTATACAAATTTTTTTTACACACAAGTTAGAGGAACAATGGCTACTTCTAACAGCGAGCACAGGCAGCTCTACGTTTCGAATATTGAAGATCTAACCCACCGGAAATTTGAGTTTTTTTTTTTTCATTTTTAACATCTATGTTTTTATTTGTTTAGATAAGTGTATTCTGTATTCCTATATAATATATTGGTTTAAAAAACTAGAATATGCTATTATATGAATTATTTAGTTTTCAAACCAGACCTTTTCCTTCATAAAGATCATCATTTTTATTATATGAATTATTTAGTTTTCAAAGCATCATACTAGACTTTTTCCTTCAAAAAGATCATTGTTTTTTTTATGAGAATGAAAAAGACAAGTACAACCTCGAAACATTGAACAAGCTGTTAAGCAATGACCTATCCTCGTCATATTAGTAGTAACTACCTAAGTAGTTAATGCGATAAAATATCGGATATCAGTCAAGGACCGATATTTAAGATATCGGTTATCGCTCGGTAATTTTAATATCATGCTAAATTTATATTCATAGCAATTTAACACTAACAATTCACTATACTCTTCTACCATTAACAAATAAACATATTGCAACTTGCAAAACACTAACAATTGTAGCAAGTAGGAACTAACTAAGACTTAAAATACTAACAATTAAGACATAAAACACTAATAGCAACAATAAGAAGAAAGACGAATGGTAGAAATAAGAAGAAAGATACTGATATCAGAAAAATCGATGATATATTAGTCAAATGTTGTAAGACCCTCACTTGATTTATACTATTTACATATAAATATCGACTATAATTGTGTATTTACGATTACACATACATTTAAAAATACGAGTTTGTTAAAACATTTCAATATTTAAAACAATTCAACATCATATATTATATCGTCGTTTAAAACGTGACGATGAAACATAACGCGGAAGCTTGAAACTTGATCGTGTTCGGTTCTTTGTTGAGCTTGATCGTCATCCAGTATCTTACATGTAACACCTCGTAAAAATCATGTCCAATAATGTTAAGACACGTGTCCTAAACCCTAATAAAGTCAAACTTTGACTATGAAGGACTAATGTTGTCAAACGATGAAAAGATGTATGTGGAGGGACTAAAAGCATCATTATGCCAAACCTGTGCCTCTGAATGACCAATTACGGATTTCGTTTCTTTAATAAGCCACACGTTGGATTTACGAAGCCGTTTGAGAATTAAAATCATAAGTTTGTAAATCGGAAGGTTAAAAGTGTCAACATGTTTAATTTATACCTCTGATTGACCTTTTAACGAAACCCGAAGCTTAACAACGTTCGATTTCATTCTCGTGAATAATTATAACCTATCTTGAAGATCAAAATTCCAAATATACACATTATAATGACTTAGAGGGACTCATTGTGACCAAAATGAAACATATTACAACTTATAAGAACCAGGGACTAATTCTGCCAAGAATGAAACTTGTTTTACCTGACTAAGGGCGAGTCGCGGCCGCGAACCAGACCCCTATCTCTCTCGCGGGGCGCGAGAGAGTGCCCAGTTCTGAAAAATACTGGTAGCTGCATGTTAACATCCTTGTGCCCCAATCGAACTACCATGCAGCCCGATTTTCGAAAAAGGAGCTTGTAAATGGTTTTTATATACCTCTAGGACACCTATGATGATCAGGGATGATCCATAACACTTGGCACAATCTAAAAACCTCTTGTTCAACTATGAATAGAGCTCCATTTGTGCCTTGAATCCTTGCTCACTTCAAATTCTTATCTTTCTTACTTGCTCTGGAGATTCCTGATCATAGGAGACTCCCCTAAGTTCAAATTTTCGAGCTAGGAGCAGTTGTAAGTGTCCCTAGCCTCTACTTTTCGGTTTTTAAGCTTTTAAAAGTCGAAAGTCAAAGTTTTCGCTAAAAGGCTTTGACTTTCGGTTTAGACCTTAACAGTCCAACCATTGTTCGGGACGAATATGGTTACGTGATCGTAATTAGGTAGGTGTTAATCCCTCAAAAGGGCACCGCCTAATTACCAAGTTTACTTAGTTAATTGTCTGGTCAAAGTTATTAAAATAAAAGTCAAACCGGCCAGTTTTTAAAATAATTCAAATATGATAACGTAGAAGTTATAAAATATGTTTTATCACTTTAATAACCTGGTAAATATTATTTGAACATGTGTAAACAGGTTCAACCCGACAATTCTAAGTTTAAGCTCGGTTCACAACCGAAAGTCGCAAAACTTGACTTTTGATTTGACTTTCAGTTCTGACCCGAATTAGCATACTTTCATTATGCATTAAGGTTCCTTTGTGACCATATTATATTGTAGTATAACCCTCTAAGGTTATATTACATGGTCACATAGTAATCTGAGTTTGTTTACTTGTTTCCGTTATTATGCTTAATGTTGACTATTATGCCCTTTTACGCAAAAATGAGATTTTAAAAGGACTAAAATGCCCTTTTTGCATGCAAATTAAGTTTTAAACATAATTTTGACATAAAACTCATTACCTACTGTTGTGATATCATATTTAAGATTACTTGAGAGGTCAAGTCAGATTGCTTACTGCGTTTATGTACATGTTCTTGTATAATGTTAGTAAATGACGATAATGTCCTTTTACATTTAAAATGGGTTTTAAACATAATAAACATGCAAAACCTTTTTTCTACTGATATGTTATGAAAAATAAAATATTTTGACAATTAAAATTTGGTCATAACATCAGAATTACATAAACATCAAAATTATTGTCATTTACCAACTTTTACGCTAATTAGGTGCATAGCATGGTTTTAAACCATAATTAGCACTCAAAACTTGTTACTTACTAATTCTATAAACCATTTTAAATATTTTTACAATAGGTACAAGTCATGAACTCATAATCCCAAATAAGTCCTTCAAACTATGTGTGAAATGACCAAAATGCCCCTTCGGTGCATAGTTTGGCCATAAAGCATAAACCACACATATATTTGATATCTTACTGATATTATAACATAAAATAAATATTTTTATAGAATGTATATGACCAAAACATCAGATTACTTCCAAACTCCATTTATAAACCATAAAATGACCAAAATGCCCTTATGAGGCTTAATTCGGTTTTAAACCTTTAAGGGCATACATGTTGATATCCTACCGATTTCATAACATATTTTAAGCATAATAACATATGGAACTTGTATATGACTCATCCGGTTACCCGTTAATGTCTATACGCATTCGGTTCGGTTTATGTGACTAGTTTGCATAAATTAACCGAAACGGGTTTAACCTTATCATTTAAACTTCAAAATCCAGAATGTATTTAGTTTACCCATATTATACAAGTCTTCATACTTGTTGGGTCTAAACTACATTCCATTCCGGTCATTGCTTAATCTAGCGTATCGTACCGTAAATCGTTCTTTAAACTAACCGGTCTAAGTCTACGACTTAAATAAGGCCCGTTAGTATTCTAATAGGTTAATATTACCTTCATTCCAGACTAAGAAGCCCCAGTAAAAGCTACCTTCACAAGTCTAAGTAAATCATATGGCTGAGTAGATAACTCTTGCATTAAAAATCAAAGTTAAAACTCAGGTAAATACTTTAACTCATTTTCCCTTATTCTGGGCTTGGGATACGGTAAATTATTACCGCTTGGTCGGGTATGAGATCATTTGATCGGGTTGTGATTAACAAATCTGCATAACCCGTTTTAATCCGTATTGTTTGATAGCATAAATATTGGGGGTTAATGCGACCGTGTCCTGGATATCCTCGGCTCATTTAATTGCAAATGGCCACGACCTATGAACAAGGTGTAGGCATACACCCGACAAATGCAAATGCTAAAATATAAAATTATCCACAAGTTGGGGATAACTCCTTTGTAGGTTTATAAACGTGGTGTGTCGATTAATCATGTCCCGGCTTCTATACCGGGCCCTAAATGTATGACAAACATGTAAATCTGTATACAAGATTATAAATGTAATTGTTCCAAGTTATAAAAGAATTTTTCATGCCTTGTGCACTTAAACCAATTTTCTTAAACATTTTCAATTTTGTCACTTAATTGTATTTACCACCGTAAACTGACGTATTTTCAAAAGACTAAGTGATAGGTACTACACCTAAATAGGCTGGGAGCTACTTGGTGTCTAATAGAGGATCTTGCAAGTCCTTAAGATGCCTTAAAGTCTGTTAAACATAGTTTTGTATTTTATTTAAGATCCGCCTGTGGATCCGTTTCTACAACTGTCTGTATATTTATTAGTTTAAACTTTGAACATTCGGTTTGTAATAGTAATTTCCTCCCAGACTTCCGCTGTGCTTTAACTGTGTATAATTGACTATGATGATATCAACTACGCCATGATACTCTCCACCGGGCCCACTGGATTATGTGGAAATATCGGGGTGTGACAGGTTGGTATCAGAGCCAACTTTGAGTGAATTAAACACTAGCCTTTTGTGTTTAATCTCAATGACACAGTAGCACATTCCTTAGACTTCCGAGTCTAGGCAAATGACCTAGGATTAATCCTAATATTTATTTGGTTTATATATATATATATATATTGTCTTCTTGTTTTTGATAAGTTAAAATTTAAGGATGCCTCCAAGAGTCAGAGGTGGAAAAGGAAAAGGTCCAAAGAGAGGAGGACCATCAAGTCAGGCGGGACCATCACACCGCCGTACACCATCCGCTTCATTCAGTTCCGATCCTTATGAGGATTAGAGGTACTCTCTAGAACCAGCAAGGCGGTCCGTCTCATTGGGCACATCACCATCTTATCATCATTCGTTTGGGCCTCAGCAATCATATGAGTCCCACCACTCACAGCATTCGCAACATTCACTGCATTCTCACCATTCTCACCACTCTCATTCTCAGGGTCACTTTGACCCAAACGATTACATTAACTCTCCAGTAGGTCATAACCTGTTGGGCCCCGAAGACCACTTTCCCGAAGACATGGATGTGGATGAAGATCCAGATCCAGCTATGCCACCCTCTGGGACGCCTACGCATCCCATTAACATCTCTAGTGGTTCTTCTTTCGTGGGATCTCCCTACCAAGGTCCCGATGAATATGCAGAATGGTGGGGCCAGTGGAAGTGGGAATATACTCCTTATTTCCACAATACTCCACCACAACAGCCTCCATCTGAGGAGCCACATTTTCAAGCGGTGACGCCGCCACCTCCAGAACCGCTAAGGAGGAGGAGATACGTGTGTATGTCCGTACGAGGGGGACCACGATTCAGTTTGCCCCAAGCTTCAAGTAACTACCCTCCTATCCCCGAAGATCCACAAATGGGTGGACTTTCAAATGTCGTGCTGGAAATTGACATCACATCGGCCACCTTCGCACAACAACCACCTCTGATGAGTTTTGAAAGCCCAATTCCCACCTACACAGCTGCGACTAGGTATAACCCATTCGAACCACAAGCTCATACGGGTTACAATTACCAAGCACCCGCTTACGACCCATACGTTGAAGCGGCAGCCCATAATGATTTATATCCTTCACCATTCCCTCCTGCATACCCAATTGGGTATCCTGCCTATGGGTATCAATACCCTCCACCTCAACCACAACCACAACCTCAACCTCAACCTCCACCTCCACCTCAACAACAACTACCACCCCAACAACTAGAAATTTTACATAGGGTGGAAAATGTTGAAAGTCGAGTAGATAGGGGTGAAAGGAGAGCGGGTAAGTTTCTCATGAAACTTACAAAATTAATCAAGGGAAAGAAGGTTGAAGATTGAAGATTTTATTTTATCTTGTATTTGTTATTTAGAATTAAGTCCCTACGTGGACATTTTCATTTAGTATTAGTCCCTGCGCAGACATTTTCTTTTTGTATTAGTCCTTACGAGGACTTGTATCCTTTTTGTCCCTGCGTGGACAAATTATGTTATTTAGAAAGACCCGTTTAGGGCGATTTTATAACCTTTAGTTTTTATTAACGAAAATTTTCTTTTGGAATTTATATTGTTATTAAATATATGTATATTCATCAAATCATTTTGCAAACAATCATTTCAATTTTTATTAATCTGCTGAGAAATTCCAAAAGATCTTCTTAATGGTATAACCTAGCGTATATGTCGATGCGAACATGGCTATGATGGTAAAACCCTCTTAAGACAATAAATCTTTGTTAACATCCAGAACATGTTAACACTCCTGGCAGTGTGACTTGAGAAACCCCACCGGCCGTCAAAGTACTTGGACTTTTCCAAGCCTTTATATAGCCTAAATGATATCGAATAGGATGATCATATTAAAATATCCAAAAGTAATGTTAATTGTACTGCCTACGGGCTAAGATATATCGTTTTTCATAACGATGACAGCTATGAATCCCTGTCTAAAGGTGAAGAACTATGTTCAGACCTTAAAGCCCATGATCTAATAAGATTGTGGCTTATATTTCAAATATCCAGGTGACAAGGCCTTTTGTGCCATATAATGAATATCCTTCAAACGAGCCTTAGTGCTATATAATGTTATCTATACAACAATGACAACTATGACATTTGTTCCCCTGTCTAATATACAAGGGATTATATCCTATTTAAAATCC
The DNA here is from genome assembly GCA_030545235.1 of Helianthus tuberosus. NCBI lineage: Eukaryota > Viridiplantae > Streptophyta > Magnoliopsida > Asterales > Asteraceae > Helianthus > Helianthus tuberosus. The sequence continues at coordinate 212,813,060 of CM060423.1, forward strand.
CTTTGATGGTTCTTTTGTAACCTAGGCTAACTATAATAAAATAATCCTAAAATGAACATTCTTTAGAAATATTAAAATTATTAGCCTATATGGTTTATTTATACCATGGCTAGTTAATCATCGAATATGATGATTCAATATTTAACACTTAAACATTTGTTGTTATTTGATATATAGCTTTAAAAGCTTCATCATGGTTGATTTCGACGAATCTCATAGCTATACAGCTGAAAGAAATGATGCAACAAGACTTAATATAACTGGCGCTGACTTACAGGCCATGATTGATATAGCCATTACTAAAGCTGTAGACAAAGTGCTAAGGAGTCGAGTGCTACTCGCTCCAAATCTCACTCTAAGTCCCATTCTAAACCACATACAACTAAGAAAGATGAATCTGTTAATTCATCAAATCAAAAGAGTGAACCACCCAAGCAGATCGTGTTTGATCAAGCACCCCGTTTCAACAAGGGATGCACTTATAAGTATTTCGTCTCTTGTAAACCAAGATACTTTACTAGAGAAAAAGGAGCCATAGATTGTATGAAATGGCTTGATGAAATGGAAACGGTGGTAGATATAAGTGGATGTGCAAAAGAGGATGTGGTTAAGTTTGTATCACAATCTTTCAAGGGCGATGCCCTAACCTGGTGGAAGGCCCTGATTCAATCCACTGGAAAGATTCCTCTTTACAATCTTTCATGGACCAAATTCGTGGAATTAGTAAAAGAAACCTACTGCCCACAACATGAGGTAGAAAAGGTTGAAACTGACTTCTTGACTCTGGTCATGAAGAACCTGGATTGCAAGACATATGTTACTAGTTTCAACTCCATGTCTAGACCGGTTCCTTATTTGGTTACCCCTGAACCAAAGCGCATCGCACGCTTCATTGGTGGCTTGGCCCCCAAAATAAAAGGAAATGTCAAGGCTTCAAAGCCTGCCCTCTACAGGTCAGCCGTGGATCTATCTCTGTCCCTTACACTTAATGTGCTTAGAAGTAAGTCTAGAAAGACCACAGACGAAGGGAAAAGAAAGAGGGAGGATGATAACTCACATCCCTCAGACAAGAAGAAGAAAGGGAATTTTGGGTTCAAAAAGAACCAAAATCAGTCAGGTGAAAAGCCCATGTGCAAGAACTACAACAAGAAGCACTATGGGCGGTGCACCATAGATCCGCAGGCCAAACCCTGTGGGATTTGCAAGAAAAAGGGGCACAAAACTCTGGAGTGCAGGGACCTAAAGGATGCAGTCTGTTATGGCTGCAACGAAAAAGGGCATATCAAGACGAATTGCCCGAAGAATGCAAAGAAGCCTGAGGAGGCCAAGAAAACGAATACAAGAGTATTCCAAATGAATACCAGTGAAGTAGTAAAAGACGACAATGTTATAATAGGTACCTTCCTCATAAACAATATTTATACTAGAGTTTTATTTGATTCAGGTGCAGATAAGTCTTTTATAGACCTTAAATTTAGTAAACTGTTAAATCTGCCTATTAAAACTCTAGACATTAAATATGAGGTAGAAGTTGCTGATGGTACCTTAAAAACTGCTTCAACTATTCTTGATGAATGTTCTATATCCATTAAGAATCATTCTATTCCGTTATCTCTTTGGCCAATGAAATTGGCGGGGTTTGATGTAGTCTTGGGTATGGATTGGTTATCATGTAACCGAGCCAGAATCGCCTGCGATAAGAAACTCATCGACATCAAAACCCCTTTTGGTGAAACGATCACCATTCAAGGAGATACGCACTATGGATTGCCTGATCAAGTGTCTATACTTATAGCATCCAAGTGCTTTAAGAGCAGATGTGTCATCTACATTGCACAGGTGATAGTGGACGAGCCTAAGCCAAAGATAGAAGACATTCCAGTCATTTCTGATTACCCAGATGTCTTTCCTGATGAACTACCTGGATTACCTCCTGAAAGGCAAGTGGAGTTCAGGATCGACATTATGCCTCAGGCAGCACCGATCGCACGAGCTCCGTACCATCTAGCACCAACTAAAATGAAAGAACTAAGGGCACAACTAGATGAACTTCTATAAAAAGGTTTTATTCAACCCAGCTCGTCACCTTGGGGAGCACCCATTCTGTTTGTTAACAAGAAGGACGGTTTAATGCGTCTGTGCATCGATTACCGTGAGCTAAACAAAGTAACAATCAAGAACCGCTATCCATTGCCCAAGATCGACGATCTGTTTGATCAACTTCAAGGGGAAAGCTTCTTTTCAAATATTGATCTAAGGTCAGGGTATCATCAACTCAAGGTTAGAACTGAAGATGTGCCCAAGAACGTGTTCAGAACAAGTTACGGCTACTAAGAATTCTTAGTGATGCCTTTCGGGCTCACTAATGCACCTGTAGCATTCATGGACCTCATGAATCGAGTCTGCAAGCTGTACCTGGATAAGTTTGGGATTGTCTTCATAGATGACATACTTATCTATTCTCGTAATCAAGCGGATCACGAGAAGCATCTTTGGTGTAACTTAAAGCTTCTACAGCAGGAGAAGCTTTATGCTAAATTCTCCAAGTGCGAATTCTGGCTTTGTGAAGTCTAATTCCTTGGGCATGTTGTGAGCGAGCATGGTATCCAAGTGGATCCCGCAAAAATAGAAGCAATCATGAACTGGGAAGCACCTAAGACACCTTCTGAAATTCGCAGCTTTTTAGGATTGACAGGATATTATAGAAGATTTATCAAGAACTTCTCAAGGATAGCCACCCCTCTAACTACTTTGACCCACAAGAACATTAAATTTAATTGGGGTCCTAAACAGCAGGAATCTTTTGAGATCCCCAAGCAGAAGTTGATCAATGCTCCAGTATTAACATTGCCTGAAGGCATAGAAGAATTTATTGTCTATTGTGATGCTTCGCACACTGGCATGGGCTGTGTGCTTATGCAAAGAGGTAAGGTGATTGCCTACGCATCACGACAACTGAAAGTGCACGAAAGAAATTACACCACCCACGATCTGGAATTGGGTGCCGTTGTATTTGCACTAAAGCTGTGGAGACACTATCTGTATGGAACTAAATGTGTAATATACACTGATCACAAGAGTCTCCAACACTTATTCAACCAGAAAGATCTCAACATGCAGCAACGCCGATGGATGGAGATGTTAAATGATTATGATTGCGAGATTCGCTACCATCCTGACAAAGTGAATGCAGTCGCTGATGCATTAAGCCAAAAAGAAAGAATCAAGACTATACAGATTAATGCCAAAAGCATTGAGCTTAAGAACAGTTTAAATGAAAAGCTGTTAGCTGCACAGAAAGAAGCTGTATTGGAAGCTAACCTTCTAGAGGAAGGATTTGGTGGAACTGTTGATCAGTTGTCACCTGGGAATGATGGAATCCTCAGATTAAATGGTCGAATCTGGGTTCCTATTCATGGAGGACTTAGAGACTTAATCCTCCAGGAAGCTCATCATTCTAAATATTCGGTTCACCCTGGAGGTGACAAAATGTACCAGGATTTAAAGGCAAATTATTGATGGATGGGTTTGAAGAAATCCATAGCCACACACATAGCTAAGTGTTTGACATGCTCACAGGTTAAAGCCGAACATCAAAAGCCGCTAGGACTACTAAAACAATTAGAACTTCCCACATGGAAATGGGAAATGGTAACTATGGATTTTATCACCAAGTTACCTAAAACAAAGCATGGAAATGATACAATATGGGTCATAGTTGACAGACTGACTAAGTTAGCTCATTTCTTACCCATAAAGGAGACTCATAGCTCCAACAAACTAGCAAAGATATACGTGGACGAGATTGTGTCCCTTCATGGAGTGCCAGTATCTATTGTATCCGATAGAGATACTAGATATACTTCTCACTTTTGGAAAAGTTCCCAATAATCTTTAGGCACTCGTTTGAATTTCAGTACTGCTTACCATCCTCAGACGGATGGACAAAGCGAGCTTACGATTCAAACATTAGAAAACATGCTTTGTGCATTTGTCATTCATTTAGGTGGTAGCTGGGATGACCACCTCCCCCTGATTGAATTCTCCTACAATAACAGCTATCATACCAGCATTCAGGCTACACCTTTTGAAGCAATGTATGGGAGAAAATGCAGAACGCCCATCTGTTGGACAGAAGTTGGGGAAGCTCAACTATGAGGACCTGAGATAGTCCTAGAAACAACGGATAAGATTGTTCAGATCCGTGATCGTCTAAAGGCTGCCAAAGACAGGCAGAAGAGCTACGCTGAAATGAGGCGTAAACCTCTAAAATTCGAGGTAGGAGACAAAGTCTTACTAAAAGTATCACCCTGGAAAGGAGTGATGCGTTTTGGTAAAAAGGGCAAGTTAAGCCCGAGATATATTGGACCCTTCGAGATCATCGAATGTATGGGTTCTGTGGCCTATAAGCTAAACTTGCCTGAGGAGCTTAGTGGAATTCACAATGTGTTCCACATCTACAACTTAAAGAAATGTCTAGCCGATGGGTCGCTAGCTATGTCTCATAAAGACGTGCAAATAGATGAAAACCTAAGGTTTATTGAGAAACCAGTATCGATCGAGGATCGACAGGTTAAAAAGCTCCGAAGGAAGCATGTGCCAATTGTAAAGGTGAAATAGGATGCTCGTAGAGGCCCTGAGTACACATGGGAGGTTGAGTCCACTATGCGACAAAAGTACCCTCACTTGTTCAGTAAATCTCGAGGTCGAGATTTCTTTTAAGGGGGTGAGGATGTAATACCTCATAAAAATCGTGTCCAATAGTGTTAAGACACGTTTCCTAAACCCTAATAAGGTTAAACTCTGACTATGAAGGACTAATGTTGTCAAACGATGAAAAGATGTATGTGGAGGGACTAAAAGCATCATCATGCCAAACCTGTGCCTTTGAATGTCCAATTACAGATTTCGTATTCTTTAATAAGCCACACGTTGGATTTACGAAGCCGTTTGAGAATCAAAATCATAAGTTTGTAAATCGGAAGGTTAAAAGTGTCAACATGTTTAATTTATACCTCCGAGTGACCTTTTAAAGAAACCTGAAGCTTAACAACGTTCGATTTCATTCTCGGGAATAATTATAACCTATCTTGAAGATCAAAATGCCAAATATACACATTATAATGACTTAGAGGGACTCATTGTGACCAAAATGAAACATATTACAACTTATAAGAACCAGGGACTAATTCTGCCAAGAATGAAACTTGTTTTACCTGACTAAGGGCGAGTCGCGGGCCGTGAACCAGACCCCTATCTCTCTCGCGAGGCACAAGAGAGTGCGCAGTTCTGAAAAATACTGGCAGCTGCATATTAACAGCCTTGTGCCCCAATCAAACTACCATGCAGCCTGATAGCTTGTAAATGGTTTTTATAAACCTCTAGGACACCTGTGATGATCAGGGATGATCCATAACACTTAGCACAATCTAAAAACCTCTTCTTCAACTATAAATTGAGCTCCATTTGTGCCTTGAATCCTTGCTCACTTCAAATTCTTATCTTTCTCACTTGCTCTAGAGATTCCTGATCATAGGAGAATCCCCTAAGTTCAAATTTTCGAGCTAGGACCTGTTGTAAGTGTCCCTAGCCTCAGCTTTTCGGTTTTTAAGCTTTTAAAAGCCGAAAGTCAAAGTTTCCCCTAAAAGGCTTTAACTTTTGGTTTAGACCTTAACAGTCCAGCCATTGTTCGGGATGAATATGTCTACGTGACTGTAATTAGGTAGGTGTTAATCCCTCAAATGGGCACCTCCTAATTACCACGTTTACTTAGTTAATTGTCGGGTCAAAGTTATTAAAATAAAAAGTTAAACAGGTCAGTTTTTAAAATAATTAAAATCTGATAATGTAGAAGTTATAAAATATGTTTTATCACTTTAATGACTTGGTAAATATTATTAGAACATGTATAAATATGTTCAACCCGACAATTCTAAGTTTAAGCTCGGTTCGCAACCGAAAGTCGCAAAACTTGACTTTTGCTTTAACTTTCAGTTCTAACCCGAATTAGCATACTTTCATTATGCATTAAGGTTCCTTTGTGACCATATTATATTGTAGTATAACCCTCTAAGGTTATATTACGTGGTCACATAGTAATCTGAATTTGTTTACTTGTTTCTGTTATTATGCTTAATGTTGACTATTATGCCATTTTATGCAAAAAATGAGATTTTAAACATAATCAAGCATGCAAATGAATTACATTCTGATTAGTAAACATATTTAACATATTTTGACATTTACAATCTGGTCATAAACTATGTTTACATATATAATCGTAAAATATGCTTCTAAAAGGACTAAAATGCCCTTTTTGCATGCAAATTAAGTTTTAAACATAATTTTGACATAAAACTCAATACCTACTGTTGTGATATCATATTTAAGATTACTTGGGAGGTCAAGCCAGATTGCTTACTGATTTTATGTACATGTTCTTGTATAATGTTAGTAAATGACGATAATGCCCTTTTTACATTTAAAATGGGATTTAAACATAATAAACATGCAAAACCTTTTTGCTACTGATATGTTATGAAAAATAAAATATTTTGACTATTCAAATCTGGTCATAACATTAGAATTACATAAACATCAAAATTATCGTCATTTACCGACTTTTACGCTAATTAGGTGTATAGTATGATTTTAAACCATACTTAGCACCCAAAACTTGTTACCTACTAATCCTATAAACCATTTTGAATATTTTTACAGTAGGTACAAGTCATGAACTCAGAATCCCAAATAAGTCCTTAAAACTATGTGTGAAATGACCAAAATGCCCCTACGGTGCATAGTTTGGCCATAAAGCATAAACCACACATATATTTGATATCATACTGATATTATAACATAAAATAAATATTTTTACCAAATGTATATGACCAAAACATCAAATTACTTTCAAACTCCTTTTATAAACCATAAAATGGCCAAAATGCCATTATGAGGCTTAATTCAGTTTTAAAACCTTTAAGGGCATACATGTTGATATCCTACTGATGTTATAACATATTTTAAGCATAATAACATATGGAACTTGTATATGACTCATCCGGTTACCCGTTAATGTCTATACGCATTCGGTTCGGCTTATGTGACTAGTTTGCATAAATTAACCGAAACGGGTTTAACCTTATCATTTAAACTTCAAAATCTAGAATGTATTTAGTTTACCCATATTATACAAGTCTTCATACTTGTTGGGTCTAAATTACATTCCATTCTGGTCATCGCTCTAATCTAGCATATCGTACCGTAAATCGTTCTATAAACTAACCGGTCTAAGTCTACGACTTAAATGAGGCCCATTAGTATTCTAATAGGTTAATATTACCTTCATTCCAGACTAGGAAGCCCCAGTAAAAGCTACCTTCATAAGTCTAAGTAAATCATACGGCTGAGTAGATAACTCTTGCATTAAAAATCAAAGTTAAAACTCAGGTAAATACTTTTAACTTATTTTCCCTTATACGGGCTTGGGATACGGTAAATTATTACCGCATGGTCGAGTATGAGAACATTTGATTGGATTGTGATTAACAAATCCGCATAACCAATTTTAATCCGTATTGTTTGATAACATAAACATTGGGGGTTAATGTGATCGTGTCCTGGATATCCTCGGCTCATTTAATTGTAAATGGCCACAAACTATGCACGGGGTGTAGGCATACACCCGACAGATGCAAATGCTAAAATATAAAATTACCCACAAGTTGGGGATAACTCCTTTGTAGGCTTATAAAAGTGGTGTGTCGATTAATCATGTCCCGACTTCTATACCGGGCCCCAAATGTATGACAAACATGTAAATCTGTATACAAGTTTATAAATGTAATTTTCCCAAGTTATAAAAGAATTTTTCATGCCTTGTGCACTTAAACCAATTTTCTTAAACATTTTCAAATGTGTAAGTTAATTGTATTTACCAGTGTAAACTGACGTATTTTCAAAAGAGTAAATGACAGGTACTACACGCAAATACGCTGGGAGCTACTTGGTGTCTAATAGAGGATCTTGCAAGTCCTTAAGATGCCTTAAAGTCTGTTAAACATTGTTTTGTATTTTATTTAAGATCCGCACGTGGATCCGTTTCTACAACCATTCTGTATATTTATTAGTTTGAACTTTGAACATTCGGTTTGTAATAGTAATTTCCTCCCAAGACTTCCGCTGTGCTTTAACTGTGTATAATTGACAATGATGATATCAACTACGTCACGATACTCCCCACCGGGCCCACCGGATTATGTGGAAATATCGGGGTGTGACATTATGGTATACCTACATTTCATTAAAACATGAAATGAGTTATTTATATGAAGCATATAACATATCTAAGCGGGTCCGTAACCCGAAACAAGCAAAGAAAACAATTTTGCCAGCCTTAAAGCCCGTCACTGGCCGCGACAGGTTGGGCACAATCCCTTCGCGGGGCGAAGGCCCCTAGCGGGGTGCGACCGACAAGAAGTCTTCCGTCGCGGGCCGCGAGGGTAAGATTTCAACCGAATGTTTGCAATCAGGTGCTGCATATTCCCAGCACTCCACTTTTTCACTTAAACGATCATAATTCGTTCAATTTTATCCGATTTACGTCCAATTTCTTCCTACGTGATCGTAATTTGGTTCACCATCACATGGAGTTAAAATCCGACATCTGGATTAACAACTTTCTAGGTTTTTAAGCCCTTGGCTTTATATCTTTTTACAAAATTTTTGACCCGTTCATGATTTTATCAAACAAACGTGTTTGTTGCATTCACATTATCAAGAACATCATGTTATAACTGTTTCCTATTATACAAGGTTCAAATCACGGGTTTTTATGCATCCTTAACCCGTTTATGCGTATATGCATATTTTGACCCGTTAAGGGATTTAAGCGTCTTTAACTTACATCTCGTTCATTCATTGCTTGCATTATATTTCCACATTTACGTATCAACTTGTCTTCAACCACAACTATAATTGTGGTGGATTTAATGTGGTAAACTATTTATTCCGAGTTCTACCCCTCGGTTTATCATTTTACGGAAAAGACTCATTTCGAGTTATTTGACCCAAAAGTTTCATATCTTTCCCTTTTATACTTACCCTAAGGATTTACTTGATCATAATGCTTATTTCTAAACAACCCGTAAGGGTCGTTTGCTCGTTTTATTGTTCAAGGGCGTTTTGGTCAACTTTAGCCCTTCTTTTACGACGAAGGACTTCCAACAACACATTTGAGCAAAATCGCACATCTTTGCTAAAATTGTACTTACGCGTACCTTGTGGCACCCGCGGAAAATCCATAGTTATCCTGATCTAACATCTTGCCGCTTTGGAGCACTTGTCAAATTTTGGGACGAAATTTCTTTTAAGTTGGGGACGATGTGACAACCCAAACTTTCAAGGTTAGTTTTGTTTAATCTCGTGACATCTGACTGGTATCGCTATTATTCATGTCCTACTATACGTCGTCACTATGTTTACGTTTCGTAAATCTGTTAAATTGTTTAATTACACTTAACTATTATGATTAAATGTTTGTGTGATTGCTACCTATTAAATAACAATGTTTGGATTACATGCATATATTCAGTCACATACCATAACTATATGTTTAGGTTATATCATTAGATAATGTTGCATCTTTGTTCCTCATACTTCATCTCGGTCCGGTCCGAACCCTTGGTATCCCGAATGTGCAGCCCATATCACACAGCCCAATGATGGGCCCGGTCCATGTGACAATCACATACACGCACAAAAAAAAGGGTTGTGCATGGTTTTCTTGAGTTAGTTTCTTTTCTTCATCACAAGAGAACCCTAGACTCCTCCCAATTGCATGACGACAGCAGTCTTTTCGAGTCATCTTATCCTTCGATCGAGTCCCTTCTGAGCATCACCTAGCACTATTCTAGCACACGACTTTATCACTTCAAGGTTGGTAGATTTGTTATGTTTAAACTTTTGATTAACTACTTTTGATTACGTGTGATATTGTTATGTGATTATGTGGATTGGTATTGATATTTAGGATTGTTTACAATGTTGATTAATTGTCTGGGATTCATGTATATGATAGCGTATGATGGGTTTAAGGAATCGATAAAAGGTTGGATCTGGTTTGGTGGTTCGATCTCGTTAACGATGAACTAGTATGGGTATAATACTAGTGTTTGTTGAATTCGGGTAGTGTGATGCTTACAAATATGAATTCATGTTAAGCACTCACTGAAAGGATTGTGTGTTTATGTTTTAGAAGTTGTTTTGATGTTCTATTAGTGATTTCGATTTGCATGATGATGAACAATAGTGGAATGATTATGTTATTAGATTGAAATTGAATGTGGATTAACATGATAACTGCCATCAATGAATAATTGAAAATATGGAATGAAAACTGATTAAATGATAAAAATCTGGTTGCAAAAGTTATGGAAAAGAAACTGATCAAAGGACTTGGGCCTCACGTAAGAGTTTGGGCCTCAGGGTAAACCTGTAAACTGGGCCATGTCTGGTTATTGGGCCAGCCCGTAGCTGAATGCGGACCAGATCACATATCGGGTGGGCTTAGTTTTCCCTTGGGCCGCATTGTAGTTAAGGGGCCGGGATGCACCCTTTGCTAGAATAGTTTGACAAGTCTATTGGGCCGCACCTTGATACCGGGTCGCACACATTTTGGACGCACACTTGTGTGCGGACCAAGCTTGTTGAGTGGGCTCATGTTTAATGTACCGCACACACTTTGGGTTGGACCGTGCGGTTAGCGGATCGGACAGTAAAGTGAGCGACTAGCATGATGTTGGGCTTGTAAAGACTATATTGAACTTGAAACATGATTAATTGGTTTAGTAAAGGAATATTGTTGTCTATATATATATGGAACATATTAAGACGGATTGGTGATAAGATACGTGCATGGCTAGTTGATTTACATGCAGACTGATTAGGGGTGATCAACTTGAAAGGTGTAAACATGACTTTATTTGCTGACATATGTGCAAAGATGTGTAAATAATTGTTCATGCCAAACTGATTATTCTATGATAACCACATTAGGGTCGGTTGATTGAATTGTATTATACAACTAATCTTACCGAGCAAACCAAAGGTGAGTTCATTTCTCTTGAGCATGCGTCCCGGTGGGTGGGACAGTCAAATGGGTATCCCTGAGAGGGATAAATCTTTTGGGTAAAACTAGAATGTTAGATAATACACTCTTCCTATCATTTTAAGTCCCATCTTATACCGAATAGTTACCTGAGAGGTAACGAGGTATTAGTTGATAGCGCTATTAGGCTTGGCAACCTCACACCGTACCTGAGAGGACGGGCGTGGACTAATGACCTTAAATCATGACCAATGTTTGGATAGGGGCATTGGGGACGGGCAAAACAAACTGGTAGCCATCGTGTACGATACTTGAGTTATTATCAACATTACTATCTATGAATTGAACTAAACACTTGGTAACTAACGTTTTCACAAAACTATGAACTCGCCAGCTTTGTCTGATACACTTGTTGCATGCTCGCAGGTCGTTAGATTTCTTGGATTTGGAACTTGCTGTCTGGAGTGGCTGGAGTTAGGGGTGTAAACGAGCCGAGCCGAGCCCGAGCTCGACCAGGCTCGAGCTCGGCTCGTTAGGTTTATAAGAAGCTCGGGCTCGAGCTCGAGCTCGGCTCGGTTCGAGCCTACTTCTTTGAGCTCGAGCTCGGCTCGCGAGTAAAATCCAAAGCTCGAGCTCGGCTCGAACTATTTTGAGAACAACCTTAAACGAGCTAAAAGCTCGGCTCGAGCTCACTTCAACATCACTTAAATGAGCCAAAGCTCGGCTCTAACTCGGGTCATCAATGTTATCATCATTATTAATATATTATATATAAAAAAAATTAAAATTTTATATGGGCTCGTTTAGGCTCGCGAGCCTAAATAAGCTTTGTATTTCAGGTTCGAGCTCGGGCTCGATAACAAAACGAGCTCTATTTCAGGCTCGAGCTCGGGCTCGAGCTCGTTAAGGCTCGGCTCGTTCGAGCTATTAACCGAGCCGATCACGAGTAGCTCTCGAGCCTCTGGGCTTGTTTACACCCCTAGCTGGAGTGATCATGGGTCGAACTGAGTGGATACATGTGGTGGAATTATTGATATTACATATTTGCTTTGAAACATTTAAACTATGATTTACATATTGCTTCCGGTGAACTTTTTGGATTTTCATTAAACTTATTATTGGTACATTTCATTAATAATTGGCAATTTCATTTGAAAACTTGTTTGGAGTTCAACATGATTATTGGCTCGTTATTGGTACGTCACACGCCTAGCGGGGTTTCCGTTGGCGGTATTTGGGGGTGTGACAGTTTGGTATCAGAGCCATTGGTTTTAAAACGTTTTTAGAAAACCAGACTATAACCGAACAGTTCAGAAATCGACCATGACACTCAGCTCCAGATTGCAAGGTTCGTATCTCGTTTACTTATTGCATAGCATATCTAGTGTACACTTATGTATGACATTACACGTGAATGCACACTTAGTACTACAGACTGAATCCATGTGTTACTTGCCTATGTTATGTGGATGCTAGAGTCACAATGCGATATTCCTCTAGACTTTCATGGCCCATGTTTTGTGATGTCTTTTGTCTCGTTACTCAAATTTGAAGAACCTTTTAGCATGAGTTGGGAGGAGCTGAGGTGAACATGCAAATTGCATTATCATTATGGGTGCACACATAATAATAACGTGGGGTGCATGTGAGTCCCAGTGATGCTTAACGAGTGTGAAAGGGGTTCCGCTCTGTTGTCTGATGTAAACTTGGTAGTCTATAAGAGTCATCTTGATGTTTGACTTCCACTCAAGTCTGAACCTTAACCTTTTTCCCTTCTTTTATATAGAATCATGAGTGGACGTAATGGTGGACGTGGTGGTGGCCGCGGCGGTGGACGTAGCAACATTTCTATGACTCAGACTGAGTTAACCGATCTGATCAACACTCGTGTGGCTGAAGCCCTAGCGGCTTATCAGGATGGTACGATATGTGCCAATTATTCCTTATCCCTGTGTTGCGTACCCAAATTTTAACCGTGTGTTGTACTCTCTTTCGTTTTTAGGTCAACCTGCGAATCAAAACAATCCACCTATTTGCACGTTTAAGACGTTCATGGACTGTAAGACACAGACGTTCAGTGGGACTGAAGGAGCTGTGGGACTCCTGTGTTGGTTTGAGAAGGCAAAATCGGTCTTTGCTATGTGTAACTGTCCCATGGGGGACCGGATGAAGTATGCTACAGGCACGTTGGAAGATGGTGCCTTAACTTGGTGGAATGCCCAGGTGCAAATGTTGGGCATCGAAATGACTAATGCAACTACTTGGGATGATTTCAAGGAGTTGATGCAAGAGGAGTACTGTCCTCGTGATGAGATCTAGAAGCTTGAGAACGAGTACTACAATTTGAAGATGGAAGGGTCTGAAATTCAAGCGTATACCAAAAGGTCACATGAGTTCGCGAATATGTGTCCTAACTTATCTTGACCACCACCGCGCAGGATCGAATTATACATCAAGGGGTTAGCATCGACTGTCAAGAGTTTGGTCACTGCTGCAAATCTTGACAACCTGCCTCGAATCATACGTCTAGCCCACAAGATCACGGATCAGGAGGTGGAGCGTGGCTCGCTACCACCACGTGTTTCTGCTACTACTGCTACAACTACTACTCCTGTCACTGACAGCAAGCGTAAATGGAATGATGTGGAAAAGGTGTCCAATTCGATACAGTCACAAAAGAAGCCAGGCACCGGTAGCAACCGCAACTTTAGTCAGTCATCTTCGGTTAATCAGAACCAGAGCAACAATTCAAATCAGGGTTCTTATGCTGGGAAGCAGCCAAAGTGTAACAAGTGTAACTTTCATCATCATGGGCCGTGTACCCGAGTCTGTCATAGGTGCAACAAAGTGGGTCACATGGCTAGAGATTGCAAGGCTCCACTCCCGAGACAGCAGCAACAACAACCCCAACAGCAACAGCAGCCACAGCAACAGGATATGCAGCAACCCCATCAGAATCAGGGTAATCACAAGGGTTGTTTTCAGTGTGGTGACGAGGGTTATTTCAGGCGGGATTGCCCTCAGTTGAATCAGAATGCGGGAAATAATAACAACAACACTGAGAATAACAAAAATGGGAACAATGGTGGGAACGGTGCGCGTGGGAGAATGTTTACTATTGGTGCTGGAGAAGCTAGGAATGATGGCCACGTAGTGACAGGTACGTTTTCAGTAAATGATCTTTTTGGTTCTGTTTTATTTGACTCTGGTGCCGATTGGAGTTATGTATCTTTGGGGTTCAGTTGTCAGTTAGGGTTGAGTCCTACACCTCTCATACACAAACATGTTGTAGAACTAGCTGATGGTAAATCGACTGAAGCTTCACATGTCCTCGTTGGGTGTAAACTCGATCTTATGGGTCAAGTGTTCGACATTGACCTACTCCCTGTTACTCTTGGAAGTTTCGATGTGGTAGTTGGCATGGATTGGTTGTCTAAGCATCAGGCAGAAATTCTCTGTAAAGAGAAAATCATGCGTATTACTCTCCCTAGCGGAGAATCTTTGTCGGTTCAAGGTCATCGTAGTGGTGCGATGCTTGGCATCATCTCAGCTATGAAGGCTTAGAAGTGTCTGTGTAAGGGCTACCCTGCTATCTTAGCTCTTGTTACTGATTCTCAACCTGATGAGAGAAGGATCGAAGACCTTCTAGTTGTTCGTGAGTTTTCTGATGTGTTTCCTGAAGAGCTTCCTTGTTTACCTCCACATCATCAGGTGGAATTTCAGATTGACCTCACGCCAGGAGCAGCCCCGATTGCCCGTGCTCCTTATCGTCTTGCTCCAGGAGAGTTGCAAGAGTTGTCAAATCAACTCCAAGAGCTGTTGGATAGAGGTTTTATCCGACCCAGCTCTTTGCCTTGGGGAGCCCCAGTTCTGTTTGTGAAAGGGTCCTTTAGAATGTGTATTGATTATCGTGAACTCAACAAAGTGACCGTCAAGAACCGTTACCCTTTACCACGTATCGACGATCTGTTCGACCAGCTGCAAGGGTCAAGTTTTTATTCCAAGATCGATTTAAGATCAGGCTATCATCAGGTGCGAGTCCGAGAGGAGGATGTTCCCAGAACGGCTTTTCGAACGCGGTATGGCCACTATGAGTTTTTGGTTATACCATTTGGGTTGACTAATGCACCAGCGGTTTTCATGGATCTCATGAATCGCGTGTGCAAACCGTATCTCAACGATTTTGTTATTGTGTTCATCGACGACATCTTGATTTACTCCAAGAGCAAGGAAGACCATGAGGGACATTTACGTCTTATCTTGGAGCTCCTGCGAAAGGAGCAACTCTACGCAAAGTTCTCTAAGTGTGATTTCTGGATTCGGGAAGTACACTTTCTTGGTCACATTGTTAACGAAATGGGGATTCACGTGGATCCTGCTAAGATTGATGCTATCAGGAATTGGGCGGCACCGAAGAATCCTTCGGAGGTGCGACAATTTCTTGGTCTCACTGGGTACTATCGCCGGTTTATCAAGGATTTCTCAAAGATCGCTCAACCCCTCACCTCATTAACACAGAAGGGTGTCGTGTACTCTTGGGGAATGAAGCAGGAGGATGCTTTCCAACTCTTGAAACAGAAACTCTGCAGCGCACCGATCTTGTCTCTACCTTCTGAGGATTTTGTGGTTTATTGTGATGCTTCTATTAAAGGTCTCGGTTGTGTGCTAATGCAACACGAGAAGGTGATAGCATATGCTTCTCTACAGCTGAAGGTTCATGAGAAGAACTACACGACTCACGACTTGGAGTTAGGGGCTGAGATTTTCGCACTGAAGATTTGGAGGCATTATCTGTACGGTACCAAATGCACTATCTACACCGATCACAGGAGCCTCCAGCATATCTTCGACCAGAAGGAATTGAATATGCGACAGCGCCGTTGGATAGAACTTTTGAACGACTACGAGTGTGCCATCAAATATCACCCAGGTAAAGCTAACGTTGTAGGTGATGCTGTCACACCCTGGCTTTGCGGAAGCGTGGTATATTTTGGTGTGACTTCTTAATACCATAGCTTAATCATAACAAGCTATATGAATTTAAAAACCATGCAAGTCATCAATTAAGTTTGAAAATATCATACAATACCATTGTTTGACGAGAACATACTCCAACAACAATAACCTTGTTCAAAAGACATAACAACTACAACATAACATAAACGTGGTTTAAGGACTGTGTCTTGTCCAGGAAAGAGACACATCCCCTAAACCCTGATGACTCCATGACAAATGCAGCGGAAAAACGTTCCATACCGTGCCAGATCTCGTTTAATTTCCTGAAATACATGTGAGTTGAAAAATCAACAATAATGTTGAGCGAGTTCATGTGCAAGTGAGTAAGTAAAACACTTGTAAGTATAAAAGTTTCCTGGTATGTAGCAGTGTAAGAGGACTTGTGATCACCAATGGTTTGCAAGGCCATTAGCATGTTGTGAAATGCAAGTAAGTAGACACAACCCTAGCTGATTTTTGCGTTGGGCAACCAAGTCACTCCAGGTCCGTTGTGGTTAGCCTCAGAGAGGTCCGTTTGGCCTAGAGCTGGGCTCGCTACACCCAGATAGATCTACCGCTCGAGTCCCTCGGTGTTCTAACTACCCATTCACATGATCTAAACCTCCTTACGTAAATCATACCGTGTACAAAGTACTTGTAAACAAAGTAACATGTATTTCACCCCCGCAGTTAAGAAAACTGAAAACAGTTAGAGAAAAGGGGGACATGAACTCACAGTGAATGCGTATCTCTATCAAGCGTCTCCAATATAGTAAGCTGTGCAACGACCTACAAGTGCTAATTCTATTAGACGGACGGCCGTGCTTTAGCTTTATAGTTTATGTCTTTGGGAAATAGTTAGACAACTATTTCGTGTTTATGTTCCGTATACACTTGGTAGTTATTCTTCTTCCCAAGGATGGGGGATACAATACATGTGCGTAAGTTACGTTTTATCAATCTTGTGGTAATGTAATTACCGGTGTAACTTATATGTTCGTGTAAGCGTTCGCAAAGTTTTGGAATCTTTATCGCTTGTAAATATTATTTTCACTCTAAAATAATATTTATGTGTTTCACAAAATAATCATAAACAGTGTTGTGACAAATATATTCATCACGTTAATCTTTGTGAAAATCCCACCTCCGAATATTTAATAAAATGTAGTACTGGCGAAATTTATGTTTCAAAAGTATGCCCAAAAATAGTTCTAACACTTGTTGTGTAAAAAGTCTAAGTGTTAGGTTTTTAGAAAATTTCGCCAGAGTTTCCTCTGTAACTGGAGGTGGCCACGCTTTCAAGCGTATCATTTTCTTTTAACAAATCAACTCAATCAACTTCTTTATTTCAACCAAACAATTTCCGACACATCAAACTAGTCAATAAATATGTAAATCACCTTTATATATGTAGATCTTTATATAAAGTAGCCTTAATCTCATAAAAACCTTGTGTTTAGCGAAACCCGTCTCTACAACTTCTAGTAATAAGTGACAAGTTTACTTCTTTGTCGGATCTCTTTATTTCACAAGTGTCTAAGCACTTGTGGCTTATAAAATCATATTTATTAGTGTAAGATCCATCTTTAGAAAAACATGATTTCTTTAAAGTGTGGTCTTTCTGAAATACCACTTGCGGATACGTAGATCCGCTAGTTTTAAACACCATTGTACCGGTTAAAATACTTTTACACAAGAAAAATATTTTCACACAAGTTCATGTCTCTAAAATGTGGTAGTGTTTCACCTTTAACCCTTGTATCTTTCAAAAACAAGCTTATGTGATGATACATGATTTTACAAAGTCGGGTTAAACGAAGATTCGAGCTACCACATTATAGATCGGGTCTAGATAAACACAAATTTCAAGTCCTACGACTTTTACACAAGTTATATGCTATTAACCATCATTTTTGTGACTTTAGTAGACTTTAAAGTTTCAAAACGCATGTTTACGATATTTAACCGACGAAAGTTCTTTTAACCACTTTAGACAAGCTTAAAAACAAGTTTTAAACAATATACCTCTAGCTCAAGGCTAGGGAAGATTCTTGACGGAAAGTGGGTGGATAAAAGCTAACGAAAGAGGTCCTTCGGGTTCCGCTTGCACCAAAGCTCCTAAAACGCGACCTTGGATGTTTGTATGATCTTGGAATGTGAATAACTAAAACCGAAAAATTGATGGATGGATGGGGATGCTTGGCCGTGAGTTTGTAGAGAGGAAAAGGGAGTTTTTGTGGTGAGTTGTGGAGTGTATGATCTTATGTGTTTAGGTTAATATTTATAGACAATTTATGAGGGTTTTGTCCAATGGAAAATATGTCTTCATGATACTAGACCAAGCAAGATTCCACAAGATCTCAAGTACAAGTATGTTCCCCTAGTTATGGGGACGGTTAGGATATGGGGGTGGGGCTAGTTCGATTTTAATTAGATTAGTTAGGGCTTAGATAGGTTAACTAAGTTAGTTTAGGTGTTTAACTTAGTTAGTAATGTACAACGTGTTATGACGGGTGTTAGGATAACCTGGGACCCTAACAGGCTCAGAAAAAGAGTAGTAATAAAAATAGTAGTGTTTTCATGTTCCGGGTAAAGTCCGGGTGTCCGGTTGGATAGTAATCCGTTAAAGCGTTATAAAAGCTTTAAAGTGTCGTTATTACGCTTTTAGTGACACAATTTGTTTTCCCGACACTTTAGAAAGTGTCTAGTAATATTTTCTCATTTTCTGGCACTTTACTAGTCAGCTAGAAGCTGGTTTATTTATTAAAGTGCTGTGTCTGGTACTTTAAAGTACGTTTTGGCACATCCGAATCAGTGTATCTTATCCCTAGAGACGCGGTACCATAACCCTTATATCCCTACACTCACTACCAGTGTAGTCAAAATATTTAAGGCTCTTAACAGGCCTTAGAGGCAGTATTTGCCTGATGCTGGTTATATCAGCATGTTCACTGTGTATCCGTTTAGTGCTACTGTGCTTTTTGTGCATCAAGTTTGTCACTAGGGTTCAGTATGTAATCAATGTAGTGACAGCAAATAAAGTATGATGCAAGTAAGTGCATGTATCATTATGCAGGTAGCAGTTTATCAGCTAGTTTCAATCAAGCACAGTAATTAAGCAGTAATTAATCATTTATTAAGTTGTACGGATACCTGGTTTAGTGCGGGTTGTCACATTCTCCCCCCGTTAAATAAATTTCGTCCCGAAATTTAAGTTCTGCTTGTAGAAGCAGGGTTCTTAGGAAATAAGTGGGGGTATTTCTCTTTCATCCGGTCCTCACGTTCCCATGTGAATTCAGGACCATGTCTGGCATTCCAACGAACTTTGACGAGTTTGACACTGCTCCGGCGGGTCTTGTTAACTTTCCAATCCGTGACCTCAACAGGTTCTTCAACAAAGTGGAGCGTGTCGTCAATATGAATCTCGTCGATAGGAATGGCAACGTCAATTTGAGTTGGACTTTTCTTTAAATTGGATACATGAAATGTATCGTGAACGCCATTCAGTTCAGTAGGTAGGTCCAACTTGTATGCTACTGTCCCGATTCTTTCCAGAATTCTGAAGGGACCAATGTAGCGCGGATTTAACTTTCCATGCTTACCAAAGCGTGCTACCCCTTTCCAGGGTGAAACCTTCAATAACACCATTTCTCCGACTTGGAAGTCCACAAGCTTCCGATTGGGAACCGCGTAGGCCTTTTGTCTGTGGCGAGCGGCTTTGATGCGTTTAAGTATTTGCGCAATCTTGTCTGTCGTCTCTTGGACGGTTTCGGGACCAGCAAGCTGCCCATCACCGGCGTCAGACCAACAGAGTGGTGATCGGCACTTGCGTCCGTATAGGGCCTCAAATGGCGCGACACCAATACTGGTGTGGTAGCTGTTGTTGTATGAAAAATTCGACCAAAGGTAAGTGCTTATCCCAGCTACCGCTCAAATCCATAACACATGCCCTCAGCATGTCTTCCAAAGTTTGTATTGTTCGCTCGCTCTGGCCGTCAGTTTGCGGATGGAACGCAGTGCTCAGATTTAATTGTGAGCCAAAAGACTCTTGGAAAGATTGCCATATTCTTGACACAAATCTTCCGTCTCTATCAGAGATGATCGAGAGTGGTACTCCATGACGTGCTACGATCTCTCTCATGTATATTTCCGCAAGTTTACTAGTGCTGTTTTTCTCCTTGATTGGCAGAAAGTGTGCGGACTTTGTTAGGCGGTCAATAATCACCCAAATCATATCATGGCCTCTTGGCGTTCTTGGCAGTTTTGTAACAAAATCCATTGAGATTTGTTCCCATTTCCACTTGGGAA
Source organism: Helianthus tuberosus (assembly GCA_030545235.1). Lineage (NCBI taxonomy): Eukaryota > Viridiplantae > Streptophyta > Magnoliopsida > Asterales > Asteraceae > Helianthus > Helianthus tuberosus. The sequence goes on from CM060423.1 coordinate 212,833,470, forward strand.
TCTCAGGTTGTTGCAGCAGCCCCGAGGGCTTCTGGTATTCTGCCTTAACCTTCGCGCAAGTTAAACATTTGCTTACGTAAACAGCAACGTCGCCTTTCATCCTAGGCCACCAATAGTAATCCTTAAGATCTTGATACATCTTATCCGATCCAGGGTGGATAGAGTACCGTGACTTGTGCGCTTCGTCGAAAATAACTTCTCTTAATCCACCAAACAGAGGAACCCAAATCCTTTTCTCAAAACATGACGTCCCTTCCTTGTCTGGTACCAAAAGCTTCTCCATTCCACGGAGATATTCTTCCTCAAGATTTCCCTCCTTGAGAGCTTCTTTTTGTGCATCACGAATGCGCAAGGAAAGATCGGTTCGTATGATCATTTCCAAAGCCCTAACCCTTATGGGCTTGATTCTTTCTTTACGACTTAGGGCATAGGCGACTACATTCGCCTTCCCTGGGTGATACTTTATCTCGCAGTCGTAATCGTTCAATAATTCAACCCATCGTCTTTTCCTCATATTCAACTCCTTCTGGTTGAATATATGCTGTAGGCTCTTGTGATCTGTGACGATTGTGCACTTCGTACCATACATGTAGTGTCTCCAGATTTTTTTTTTTTTTTTTAAAGCGAAAACCACTGCGCCAAACTCTAAATCGTGGGTGGCATAGTTCTTTTCGTGCACTTTCAGTGGGCGTGATGCGTAAGTAATGACCTTTTGGCGTTGCATCAACACTCAACCCGACTCTTGACGCGATGCGTCGCAGTATACCACAAAATCGTCAGTGCCTTCTGGTAGAGCTAAGATTGGCGCGCTACAAGGCTTGTCCTTCAATATTTGAAACGCTCCATCCTGTTTGATTCCCCAATCAAACATCTTATCCTTCTGTGTGAGGGGCGTCAAAGGTTGAGCGATCTTTGAAAAGTCCTCGATGAACCTTCTATGGTAGCCAGCCAAACCCAAGAATTGTCGAATCTCGGTTGGCGTTGTAGGCGTTTCCCAATTTTTGATCGCCTCGATCTTTGTGGGATCAACAGGGATTCTATTTCCATTAACCACATGTCTAAGAAACTGGACTGCGCGTAGCCAAAACTTGCACTTAGAGAACTTGGCATACAACTGTTCCTTCTTTAGCAGCTCCAGAATAGTTCTTAGATGCTGTTCGTGTTCAGCCTTTGTCCTTGAATAATTCAAGATGTCGTCGATAAACACAATCACGAACTTGTCCAAGTATGGCTTGCAAACTTTATTCATTAGATCCATGAATACCGCAGGTGCGTTTATCAAACCAAATGGCATAACAAGGAACTCGTAGTGTCCATAACGAGTTCGGAAGGCTGTTTTCGGGATACTTTCCTCCTGTATCCTTAATTGATGGTATCCAGATCGAAGATCGGTCTTAGAGTAAAAGCTTGAACCTTGAAGTTGATCGAACAGATCGTCGATTCTTGGCAGAGGATATCTATCCTTGATCGTCAGCTTTTTCAGTTCTCTGTAGTTGATGTTTATTGAAAATCATCGTCCTTCTTTTTGATGGGTAAAAGATGGGGTTACCCCAAAAGGAAATTTTGGTCTGTTATCTTCCTTCTCTAACCATTGCTAACACTTCTCTGTCAGTCCTTGCATCTCCGAAAGTGTAAGTTGCTGTGATGCATCGACCACGGGTGCAGTGCCCGGAATTTAGTCGACGCGGGATTTGACAATTCGTGAGGAGATGATTCCGGCAAGTCTTCGAGGAAGACTTCGGGGTATTCTTCAATCGCAAGGATATCTTCGAGTTTTGGTTCTTCGACTTCCTTTTCCACAACATGAGCCAAGAATGCAACCCATCCTCTGTGCGAGACTTTTCGGGTCTTATTTGTCTGATAATCCGTAGGAGCGTATCCTGCTCCATGAGTCATGATAATTTCTCCGTTCGTTTTCGGGGCGCGGATGACAATCTCCGCATGGTTGTTCGTCAACCAGTCCATCCCGATCATCACGTCGAAGCTTCCAAACTCAACTGGCAATAGATCTTGCGTAAACTTACGCTCTCCGGGTTCTATCGTGCCGATTCCAGTTACTGCGTTGGCTTCCACTAGCTTCCCCTAAGCTAGTTCTAATGGGTACTGGAATAACTACTCACTTACTACGTAAACCAATTATGTCCTTGAATACTAGAGTTGTGAATCGTAAAATTTACAACAGTAGTTGGCAATACAGATGCATAATATTGGGTAATGTGGGACGTACCGCTATCCATGCTTGGATCTCTGGCGTGTCTCCCTAGCTCCGACGGGGAGCTTTCATCCTTGCGCCTGATTGTCTCCGGGCAATATCTTCTGAAATGCTTTTTGCTTCCACAGTTTAAACATCCTCGAGCACGCTTCTGTTCATCACTCATTCCGCCTTGACAATTAATGTTGTCGTTGTCCCCTTCGTGATTCTCATTACCATCCTGGCCCCCATTACTAAGTTTAGTATTTTGCCAACAAGTTTCCTTGACATGTCCCACCTTGCCACAGTTACCACAATTTCCATATTTGCATCGCCCGACATGATAACGTAAACAATTGTCGCACTTAGGTAGGATACCCTTGTAATCTTTTCCCTGTGGGCGACTTCCAAAACCACCATGGTTATTATCTTTATCCCCAAATCCTCCTTGGCTTCCTTGACCGGCAGGGGCCCAACAAGTGTCCTTCGAGTGACCACGTTTCCCACATACTTCGCATGTTTTCAGTCCACATTGGCCAGAATGATGGCGCTGGCATGTGTTACACTTGGGCAGAGTGCCCATATAACCCTTTCCCTTGTTCTCATTACTCGTTCGGGTACCTTCAGTGAGCTTCCTTTTGTTCTTTCCGGATGACTCTATCTGAGTCTCCTTGTCAGGGTCTGCAAGTTTTTCTAGTCTAATTGCCTCTGTAGCGAGTGCCAAACCTATCTTACTGGCAACAATGGTTGTTGGTGGCGTAGATGCTGTCATCAAGCTCACGACTTGAGGCGCCAGTTCCCAAATGAATTGTTCCAATTTCTTCAGTTCTGGTTTTACCAGGTATGGAACAATTTGTGACCGATCATGAAGTCGTTGCACGTACTCCAACGCCTTCGGACCTTTCATCATTAGGCTCCGAAATTCATTTTCCCACTTCTGGGTTTCCGTGTGGGGGCAAAACTTCTTATGCATCATTCCTTTCAACTCATCCCAAGTTAGCGCGTATGCTGTAGTTAGGCCCATTATTCGAACCTGAAGATTCCACCATAATCGAGCTCCATCTTGAAACAACTCAGAAACGTATGGGACCTGTTGTTCTGGCGTACAGCCACTCATTCGAAAGATGGATTCCATACTTTCAATCCATTTTACAAAAGTCATGGCACCCCCAGTGCCGTCGAACTTCGGAGGCTTGTAGTTGAGGAAGTGCCAGTAGGAACAACCGTTATTTTCTGAGGTACCTTTGATTGGTTCGGAGCGTAGGGCCTCGTGCTGTGCTATAGCTGCAGCAATTATCTCTTTAAGTTCTGCCTCAGAGGTGGGCATGCGCATTTCGCGTCTTGGCGGCATCTTCTAAAAGATGTTTCACATAGGTTAGGTCATAGCAGTGAAGTGTACGTATGCATTCAACAATACCAACACATAACATCTCATGTTATCAACAAGTCAATCACATAACCTCTTATGCTATAGGACATAAACGATTGATTGAACATCGCATGTGATGAGAATACTGCGATTGTATTGCCACAATTCGAGACCACAATGTAAAGCTCACAAGTACACCACTATATCATTCTACATCAATGACTTAGTAGGGGACGACCCTAGACAAGTCGTGCGATCGCTGGACATGTTCAGGAGTCTCTGGTTCGTCTATTCTCAAAATTTCAGGACTCTACGTCAAGTTTCTGAATTTCTGTCCTAAAACAACATTTCTTCTCAATCGTTTCCTTGAGCTCGTCCCAGCTCAGTGTATAAGCAGCGTCTGTGCCAAGGGTCTGAACCTGGAGGTTCCATTAAGAGAGTGTGCCATCTAGAAATATCCCTGAGATGTAGGTAACACTCAGTTGGGGCGAACAGTTACTCATTCTTAGAGTGGAGTTGGTCTTTTCGGACCAACGAACAAATGCAACGGTGCCTCCGATTCCGACAAAGTTCAAAGGCTTGCAGTTCAAGAACTGTTTATAGGTGCAGCCAGTTGGAGGGTTATCTCCAGTAATGCCGTCGTTGTACTTAGAGTGGAGGTCTTCATGTCGTGCATTTATCTGTGAGGTGCGCTCTTGCAGCTCATCTTCTGTCCTCAGTAACGTACCGGTGCTTGTGTCACGTCTGGGTGACATTCCCTTTTTGTCGAAATAGTGTGAAGCGGGTTGGACAATGTTTCAATTGTCCATGGGGTATATATATAGCAACGTAAGCCATCATGTAATCACCCCATTTCACACGCAAATATACTCACTGTAATAGCGGGGGAATAAATTCCTGAGCCTTCACATAGGCTCGTCAATTTGGCTTGTTGCTTGTAATAGAATGAACTCGAGGCTACATCGCCTAGGTCATTTGTGTTTAGGTTATCATTAGCTTGACCTGCAGAGTCCACCAGGATTCCTGTGCACTACAAATCGTTATTACGTGGGCCCCCGTAATAATAAATTGTCTTGCACAGTTACCCCGAATTTTCTCTCATCCAAGCAGATGATCAGTCAAGGAGCAACAGCCGGTGCATTGGCATGAACGGGGTCATACTCCAATGCGGGGTCAGGAGCAACGCCTGGCTCAGGGGCCACGGCTAGCTCCGAATCAAAAACTCCATCTCAAAATCAGCTGGATCAACAATCACAGGGGTTACAGGATCCCCCAAGGGCTTGTCCAAGTGCATGAACTCAATGTCAGGGTCTGGGTCAACACCAGGCGGAAAAACAGAATTGTCCTCATAATTACGATCAAACTCAAAACTGTGTGCGGGATCCGGTGCAGCTAGTGATGCCGTATCAGGGTCGGTGTCGTGTAAGTAGTGCTGCATTCCCTGTATGTGCGAAGATGCGGGTGTCAGAACTCAAATGAGCCTGGGATAGGGGAATGGTCATAAGTTTCCCCTATAGGAGCGTCCGCATGTAGTAGTCTAATTCCAGCAGTAATAAGGCCCTGCCCTCGAATGGGTCCTCCTTCAGTAGATCGTTATCGTCTTCAGAGGCCTCGTTGGGAGGGCGTATCATCAACAGGATAGGCGGCAAGGGGCACAGGAGCAGGGATCACCGCCAGTGGTAAAATCCCAACAAGATGGCTATCAGTAGGCTCTGCTACGACTTCAGGCAGTGCACAAAGGGCTGAAAGTCGTCATTGTCTGTGCCGGTAGTATCAGAAATGTACACCTCGTGCTTCGTTGAACTATGTCGTCTGATACTATGGTCAGGGGGTTCGTAGTGCCCATCTTTCTAGTACTTGATGAAAGCATAACATTTGTAACACAAACACATATACGTATAATAATCAATCATATAATCAGTTAATCACATAAGTCACCAAGTAAGGTATCACATACTTTTCCTAGCTTTACTAGCCAATTTCATTCAGTCTACAAGACTGCTCTATCCTTCACTTAAACCAAACCTCGATCCTCCAGATCGATCCTATAACAAACCAACGTGTTCAACTGCCTTGACCATCTCGATCCTCCAGATCGATCCTATAACAAACCAACGTGTTCAACTACCTTGACCATCTCGATCCTCCAGATCGATCCTCAGCCCTCCAAGCTGAACTTATAATTAATAAAATGTGCTCAACATTTGTTTGTAAAAAGTGTGGATCTGGACTTAAGTGGTATGCAGAAAATGTTTTCGTGAGAGCCCTAGTGATCATAGTCTAGACTCGAGACAGAATCCTAGTTCGCTATGATCAGAGCTCTGATACCAAGCTGTCACACCCTGGCTTTGCGGAAGCGTGGTATATTTTGGTGTGACTTCTTAATACCATAGCTTAATCATAACAAGCTATATGAATTTAAAAACCATGCAAGTCATCAATTAAGTTTGAAAATATCATACAATACCATTGTTTGACGAGAACATACTCCAACAACAATAACCTTGTTCAAAAGACATAACAACTACAACATAACATAAACGTGGTTTAAGGACTGTGTCTTGTCCAGGAAAGAGACACATCCCCTAAACCCTGATGACTCCATGACAAATGCAGCGGAAAAACGTTCCATACCGTGCCAGATCTCGTTTAATTTCCTGAAATACATGTGAGTTGAAAAATCAACAATAATGTTGAGCGAGTTCATGTGCAAGTGAGTAAGTAAAACACTTGTAAGTATAAAAGTTTCCTGGTATGTAGCAGTGTAAGAGGACTTGTGATCACCAATGGTTTGCAAGGCCATTAGCATGTTGTGAAATGCAAGTAAGTAGACACAACCCTAGCTGATTTTTGCGTTGGGCAACCAAGTCACTCCAGGTCCGTTGTGGTTAGCCTCAGAGAGGTCCGTTTGGCCTAGAGCTGGGCTCGCTACACCCAGATAGATCTACCGCTCGAGTCCCTCGGTGTTCTAACTACCCATTCACATGATCTAAACCTCCTTACGTAAATCATACCGTGTACAAAGTACTTGTAAACAAAGTAACATGTATTTCACCCCCGCAGTTAAGAAAACTGAAAACAGTTAGAGAAAAGGGGGACATGAACTCACAGTGAATGCGTATCTCTATCAAGCGTCTCCAATATAGTAAGCTGTGCAACGACCTACAAGTGCTAATTCTATTAGACGGACGGCTGTGCTTTAGCTTTATAGTTTATGTCTTTGGGAAATAGTTAGACAACTATTTCGTGTTTATGTTCCGTATACACTTGGTAGTTATTCTTCTTCCCAAGGATGGGGGATACAATACATGTGCGTAAGTTACGTTTTATCAATCTTGTGGTAATGTAATTACCGGTGTAACTTATATGTTCGTGTAAGCGTTCGCAAAGTTTTGGAATCATTATCGCTTGTAAATATTATTTTCACTCTAAAATAATATTTATGTGTTTCACAAAATAATCATAAACAGTGTTGTGATAAATATATTCATCACGTTAATCTTTGTGAAAATCCCACCTCCGAATATTTAATAAAATGTAGTACTGGCGAAATTTATGTTTCAAAAGTATGCCCAAAAATAGTTCTAACACTTGTTGTGTAAAAAGTCTAAGTGTTAGGTTTTTAGAAAATTTCGCCAGAGTTTCCTCTGTAACTGGAGGTGGCCACGCTTTCAAGCGTATCATTTTCTTTTAACAAATCAACTCAATCAACTTCTTTATTTCAACCAAACAATTTCCGACACATCAAACTAGTCAATAAATATGTAAATCACCTTTATATATGTAGATCTTTATATAAAGTAGCCTTAATCTCATAAAAACCTTGTGTTTAGCGAAACCCGTCTCTACAACTTCTAGTAATAAGTGACAAGTTTACTTCTTTGTCGGATCTCTTTATTTCACAAGTGTCTAAGCACTTGTGGCTTATAAAATCATATTTATTAGTGTAAGATCCATCTTTAGAAAAACATGATTTCTTTAAAGTGTGGTCTTTCTGAAATACCACTTGCGGATACGTAGATCCGCTAGTTTTAAACACCATTGTACCGGTTAAAATACTTTTACACAAGAAAAATATTTTCACACAAGTTCATGTCTCTAAAATGTGGTAGTGTTTCACCTTTAACCCTTGTATCTTTCAAAAACAAGCTTATGTGATGATACATGATTTTACAAAGTCGGGTTAAACGAAGATTCGAGCTACCACATTATAGATCGGGTCTAGATAAACACAAATTTCAAGTCCTACGACTTTTACACAAGTTATATGCTATTAACCATCATTTTTGTGACTTTAGTAGACTTTAAAGTTTCAAAACGCATGTTTACGATATTTAACCGACGAAAGTTCTTTTAACCACTTTAGACAAGCTTAAAAACAAGTTTTAAACAATATACCTCTAGCTCAAGGCTAGGGAAGATTCTTGACGGAAAGTGGGTGGATAAAAGCTAACGAAAGAGGTCCTTCGGGTTCCGCTTGCACCAAAGCTCCTAAAACGCGACCTTGGATGTTTGTATGATCTTGGAATGTGAATAACTAAAACCGAAAAATTGATGGATGGATGGGGATGCTTGGCCGTGAGTTTGTAGAGAGGAAAAGGGAGTTTTTGTGGTGAGTTGTGGAGTGTATGATCTTATGTGTTTAGGTTAATATTTATAGACAATTTATGAGGGTTTTGTCCAATGGAAAATATGTCTTCATGATACTAGACCAAGCAAGATTCCACAAGATCTCAAGTACAAGTATGTTCCCCTAGTTATGGGGACGGTTAGGATATGGGGGTGGGGCTAGTTCGATTTTAATTAGATTAGTTAGGGCTTAGATAGGTTAACTAAGTTAGTTTAGGTGTTTAACTTAGTTAGTAATGTACAACGTGTTATGACGGGTGTTAGGATAACCTGGGACCCTAACAGGCTCAGAAAAAGAGTAGTAATAAAAATAGTAGTGTTTTCATGTTCCGGGTAAAGTCCGGGTGTCCGGTTGGATAGTAATCCGTTAAAGCGTTATAAAAGCTTTAAAGTGTCGTTATTACGCTTTTAGTGACACAATTTGTTTTCCCGACACTTTAGAAAGTGTCTAGTAATATTTTCTCATTTTCTGGCACTTTACTAGTCAGCTAGAAGCTGGTTTATTTATTAAAGTGCTGTGTCTGGTACTTTAAAGTACGTTTTGGCACATCCGAATCAGTGTATCTTATCCCTAGAGACGCGGTACCATAACCCTTATATCCCTACACTCACTACCAGTGTAGTCAAAATATTTGAGGCTCTTAACAGGCCTTAGAGGCAGTATTTGCCTGATGCTGGTTATATCAGCATGTTCACTGTGTATCCGTTTAGTGCTACTGTGCTTTTTGTGCATCAAGTTTGTCACTAGGGTTCAGTATGTAATCAATGTAGTGACAGCAAATAAAGTATGATGCAAGTAAGTGCATGTATCATTATGCAGGTAGCAGTTTATCAGCTAGTTTCAATCAAGCACAGTAATTAAGCAGTAATTAATCATTTATTAAGTTGTACGGATACCTGGTTTAGTGCGGGTTGTCACAGATGCCCTTAGTCGAAAAGAGACAAAGCCTAAGCGTGTCCGCGCTCTGCAGCTCACTATCCACTCTAGCTTACCTGATCAGATTCGTTCTGCTCAGACCGAGGCATTGAAAGAAAAGAACCTTGAAGCTGAATACTTACGGGGCATGGAGAAACAACTTGTGGAGAGATCTGACGGTATTCGCTATTTTACGAAACGGATATGGGTCCCTTCGTATGGAAATCTCAGAGAACTTGTGATGGACGAAGCGCACAAGTCTCGGTATTCAGTACACCCGGGCTCAGATAAAATGTATCAAGATCTCAAAGTTATGTATTGGTGGCCGAAGATGAAAGCTCACATAGCGACATATGTGAGTAAGTGTTTGACTTGTGCTAAAGTCAAAGTGGAGTACCAGAAACCCTCAGGCCTACTTCAGCAACCGGAAATACCCATGTGGAAATGGGAGCAGATCACTATGGATTTCCTCACCGGTTTGCCAAGAACATAAAGCGGAAACGATACCATTTGGGTGATCGTTGATTGCCTCACGAAGTCAGCACATTTTCTAGCAATTAAGGAAACGGATAAGTTCTCACAGCTTTCAGCGGTGTTTCTTAAAGAAGCGGTTCCAGGCACAGGGTGCCAACCTCCATTATCTCAGATCGAGATCCGCGTTTCATATCCGATTTGTGGCAGTCGATGCATAAGTCGTTTGGTTCACGTGTCGATATGAGTACTGCTTATCACCCACAGACGGATGGTTAGAGCGAGCGAACCATCCAGACACTTGAAGACATGCTGCGTGCATGTGTGATCAATTTTGGTAAAGGCTGGGAGAAACATTTACTGTTGATAGAGTTCTCATACAACAACAGCTACCATACCAGTATTCAGGAAGCTCCGTTCGAAGCATTGTGTGGGCAGAAATGTCGTTCTCCTCTCTGTTGGGCTGAGGTAGGTGACAGCCAGATCACAGGTCCTGAACTTGTACTTGAAACCTCAGAAAAGATTGTCCAGATCAGAAACCGTATGGCGGCAGCGCGTGACCGTCAGAAGAGCTACGCTGACAAGCGTAGGAAACCGTTGGAGTTCGCCGTGGGCGATCGTGTAATGTTGAAAGTCTCACCGTGGAAGGGTGTCTTACGCTTCGGGAAACACGACAAGCTTAATCCGTGTTATGTTGGGCCATTTAAAATCCTGGAGCGAATCGGTAAAGTGGCTTACAAGCTCGAGTTACCTGCTGAGTTGGGTAATGTTCATGATGTCTTCCATGTTTCGCAACTGAAGAAGTGTTTATCTGATGAAGCATTGGTTGTGCCGTTTCAAGAGCTTAAGATTGACGACAGGTTGCAGTTTGTCGAAGAACCTATTGAAATCATGGATCGAGAGGTCAAGGTTCGCAAGCATAGTCGAATCCCGATTGTAAGGATACGTTGGAACACAAGACGTGGACCGGAGTTCACGTGGGAGCGCGAGGACCAGATGAAGCTCAAATATCCTCAATTCTTCCCTACTGACCAATCTAAATCTGAGGCAACTGATGAATTTCGGGGCGAAATTCCCTTTCAGGTTGGGGATGATGTGGCACCCGCGGAAAATACATAGTCATCCTGATCTAACATCTTGCCGCTTTGGAGCACTTGTCAAATTTCGGGATGAAATTTCTTTCAAGTTGGGGATGATGTGACAACCCGAACTTTCAAGGTTAGTTTTGTTTAATCTCGTGACATCTGACTGGTATCGCTATTATTCATGTCCTACTATACGTCGTCACTATGTTTACGTTCCGTAAATCTGTTAAATTATTTAATTACACTTAACTATTAGGATTAAATGTTTGTGTGATTGCTACCTATTAAATAACAATGTTTGGATTACATGCATATATTCAGTCACATACCATAACTATATGTTTAGGTTATATCGTTAGATAATGTTGCATCTTTGTTCCTCATACTTCATCTCGGTCTGGTCCGAACCCTTGGTATCCCGAATGTGCAGCCCATATCACACAGCCCAATTATGGGCCCGGTCCGTGTGACAATCACATGCACGCACAAAAAAAGGGGTTGTGCGTGGTTTTCTTGAGTTAGTTTCTTTCCTTCATCACAAGAGAACCCTAGACTCCTCCCAATTGCACGACGACAGCAGTCCTTTCGAGTCATCTTATCCTTTGATCGAGTCCCTTCTGAGCATCACCTAGCACTATTCTAGCACACGACTTTATCACTTCAAGGTTGGTAGATTTGTTATGTTTAAACTTTTGATTAACTACTTTTGATTACGTGTGATATTGTTATGTGATTATGTGGATTGGTGTTGATATTTAGGATTGTTTACAATGCTGACTTATTGTCTGGGATTCATGTATATGATGGCGTATGATGGGTTTAAGGAATCGATAAAAGGTTGGATCTGGTTTGGTGGTTCGATCTCGTTAACGATGAACTAGTATGGGTATAATACTAGTGTTTGTTGAATTCGGGTAGTGTGATGCTTACAAATATGAATTCATGTTAAGCACTCACTGAAAGGATTGTGTGTTTATGTTTTAGAAGTTGTTTTGATGTTCTATTAGTGATTTCGATTTGCATGATGATGAACAATAGTGGAATGATTATGTTATTAGATTTAAATTGAATGTGGATTAACATGATAATTGCCATCGATGAATAACTGAAAATATGGAATGAAAACTGATTAAATGATAAAAATCTGGTTGCAAAAGTTATGGAAAAGAAACTGATCAAAGGACTTGGGCCTCACGTAAGAGTTTGGGCCTCAGGGTAAACCTGTAAACTGGGTCATGTCTGGGTATTGGGCCAGCCGTAGCTGAATGCGGACCAGATCACATATCGGGTGGGCTTAGTTTTCCCTTGGGCCGCATTGTAGTTAAGGGGCTGGGACGCACCCCTTGCTAGAATAGTTTGACAAGTCTATTGGGCCGCACCATGATACCGGGTCGCACACATTTTGGACACACACTTGTGTGCGGACCAAGCTTGTTGAGTGGGCTCATGTTTAATGGACCGCACACACTTTGGGTTGGACCGTGCGGTTAGCGGATCGGACAGTAAAGTGAGCGACTAGCATGATGTTGGGTTTGTAAAAACTATATTGAACTTGAAACATGATTAATTGGTTTAGTAAAGGAATATTGTTGTCTATATATATATATGGAACATGTTAAGTCAGATTGGTGATAAGATACGTGCATGGCTAGTTGATTTACATGCAGACTGATTAGGGGTGATCAACTTGAAAGGTGTAAACACGACTTTATTTGCTGACATATGTGCAAAGATGTGTTAATAATTGTTCATGCCAAACTGATTATTCTATGATAACCACATTAGGGTCGGTTGATTGAATTGGATTATATAACTAATTGTTGGTGCACTTGTGTCTGTACTTTGTCTGTATTTTGTCATTATACCAAACGATGTCTTTGTTAGTCTTGTGAGTTTGACCAAGTCAACCATCCTCCTGGTTGGACTTGGCCAAACAGTTAGACAATGGTTGTAATATGTCTGTGTCGAAGGATGTGTCATCGAAGGATTGTTTAGATCCTTCGATGAGCTCGAAAGATAAACCTTCGATGGATATAGATGGACCTCGAAGGATATCATCCTTCGAGGTATATGTGGATCCTTCGAGCTGTTTCAGATCGATAGATGATCTTTCGATCAGTCTATCTGATCCTTCGACCAGACGATCTGTGTTTGGGTATATATACCCATGTAATGTGTTCACTTCATCATCTAGACAAGAGACAAGAGAGAGAACACTCAGAGCAAAAACACACACACACGAGAGTTAGAGAGAGTTTGCAGAATAGATTTGTAAACCTTGTGCTTGTAACCGAACCTTTCATTCGTTTTAATACAGTGGTGTTAAACGGTGAACTTTGTGTGTCGTGTATTTATGTTCTCACATAAACTCCGGTTTGCATGCTAGCTTGGATTCCGCACTTGCTAGTGTGTTAGATATAACAAGGATTAGGTTTAACCTCAACCTCCGAGGGACCTACAAGTGGTATCAGAGCCGTGGCTCTTTTCCTTGTTAAAAACCGAGTTTATACAAGACTTTGGAGTGTTTTGGACAAAAACTCACATGGTTTAGCACCCGTTTTTAGTGTTTTTCTTGCATTTCTTGACGTTAAAACGTGTTCTAAACTTACCGGGTGTGTTAAAAGACGGGTTGGGTAACTTAAAAACTTGTTTTTAAGAAGTTTGGTCTTCTCCGGCCAAATTCCGGCTTACTCCGGTGACCGGTTTCTGGATAAGAATCGTCATTTTTAAGCAATATTTTATTGTTCAAATCTCGGTTTGCAGAAAGTATGGTCTGACCATACCTTCTGCCTTCTGCCGAAAGATTTCCACCAACCCATCACCTTTTTCACCAACCTATCACTTTTGTCAACTGTGTCAGTTCAGATCGAAGGATATCCTTCGGAGTCGAAAGATCATCTTTCGATCAAAGGAGGTTCGATAGATAATCATCCTTCGAACATCCTTCGAAGTCTGTGACTTATCCTTCGATCCAAGGAATCTTTTCGAAGCATACATCTTTCGGTCTTCATTTCTTTTTCGAGAGATAAGGATCCTTCGTTTGGAGAATCTTTCGAAATCATTGTTCGAAATTCAACAGTGATCTTTCGAACACTGTTGATCCTTCGAACAAGTCTTGATCCTTCGACCTTAGTCTGTTTATGTTTAACAAGTTTGTGATTTTTAGGTATTATTATTCTTGATCAAAAATGAATCCAAGATGGGGTACTCCGGTAAATACAGAGATGTATTTTGGTACTCCCGCACCGGTATCTTCTCAAGCTAATGCAATTTCTACCGGTCAATGGGCATTCGTATCAAATCAAACTCCAAGTGTTCAAAGCATTCTCTTAAGCGAGAGCGAAACCGGAAGTTTGAATCGGCCTCCAAAGTTGATGCACTTATACGAATATCCAGGATGGATTGACAGATTTCATACATACGTCCTTGGACAAAATACAGAATTGTGGTTGCGGTTCATCACAGATTTCGATCAAACAATAGAGGTTGCCGCATCATCTGCTGCTACGTTTGCAGATCTTACGGAAGATCAGAAGAAGGTCTATGATTTGGAAAAGAAGGCATATGCCATTCTTACTCAGGCGTTAAGTAAAGATATTTATCATCAATTTGTCAGTTACAAGACAACGAAGAGGTTGTGGGACGCATTGAAGACAAGGGGCGTTGGAAATGAAGCAACACGCCAATTGAGACGTGAATTGCTAAAGAAAGAGTTTGATGGTTTTACTTGTATGGAGAATGAATCTTTAGGAGATTTGACAAGTCGGTTTAATCATTTGCTGACTGAATTGGCAAATTTTGAGGTTGTTACAACTTCAGCAGAGATTGTGAAAAAGTTTGCAGATGCGTTGCCACCTCAATGGAATACTTTCTTGGAAATCATGAAGTACAATGGCACTTTAGCTACAACAAACTTCAATGACTTTGTTCAACTCCTGGAAAACAAGAATCAGGAAGAAACTCTCAAGGCAAAAAGAGTTCCCGTGCCACAAAATCCTGAAATGTATTATGGAACTTCTAGCACTTCTACAAAACCTTCTTCACACGCTCCAATTCAAACAGCGTTTGTGTCTAGCACTGACATGTATGGCAATACTATCCAAGTTCCGGTCAAGCCTCCTCCAACAGACATGTATGGAAATCCGCTTGAACCAGTTCCTCAACCAGTACCACAACAGCAAAGCCAACGACCTATCAGAGCAACTGATATGTTTGGAAATCCATTACCTGTTCGATCTACCGGACCAACAGACATGTATGGGAATCCACTTCCTCCTCAATCTACCGGACCAACAGACATGTATGGGAATCCACTTCCTCCTCAACAGCAAGCGTGTTATGGAAGCACATCATCTGCTGGTCAACAATCAAAGCCAAATACAGTACGGCTCGACACCTCAAGCTTTTCTAAAGTTAGTGTGGAAGTAGCAAAGGAACACATGGAGCTGCTAAACACTTTGGTGAGCGCATACTGTGGATTAGTGGAAGGTCAGATTGGTAACATTAATCTGACACAAGAAGACTATCAGCAGATCGATAAAGAGGAGATGGAGATGATGGACATCAAGTGGGCCTTTGCCAGTGCTGTTAGGCGAGCAAAGGATTTCATGGAAAGAACTGCCAGAACCAGCTTGGAAAGCAAGAAAGACACCAAGTATGGGTTTGATAAGCAGGCTGTTAAGTGTTTCAATTGTGGTGAACGTGGTCATTTCAAACGTGAATGTACGAGGCCATCTCAACATGGAAACCAAAATCCTTTCAGAGGTCAAGGCAACAGGGCAAATCAGAACCAAGTAAGGAACAATGAGCGCACTTTGGTGCCTGTCAACAACCAGAGTCAAGCAGGACCATCTAATGCCAACCAGGCACTTGTGGTTCAAGTAGATGAAGGTTGTGATTGGTCAATCCAGTTGGGAAATGATGCTCCAGATGGAACAGCTTGTTTTGCTGAAGTTGTCAAGGATCTTAAACACGCCAGTGGTGGAGAATCTTCCACCAATGGTGATGAATCTTCTGAAGATGAAGACAGCTTCGGTTACAGTGGAAGTTCAGATGAAGAGTCCTCGAGTTATGAGATAGTGGCTCGTTATTGGTACGTCACGCGCCTAGCAGGGTTTCCGTTGGCGGTATTTTGGGGGTGTGACATACCTGGCTCGGGTCAAAGTATAGACCCATTTTAATACCTTTCTTTAATAACCGCTAATTAATAGCGACACCAATATCCATTCGATATTTACTCCTGTAAGCATATAACTCGATAAATAATCATTAGTCGATATTGTCAAATGGTGATATCTTCACCTTTTGACCCGTTTGGTCTAAATGACCGTTTATCTTTGCGAGATGATATTTATTTACCGTCTCATCCATATAACTCGTTCCGGTTTACATCGTACGTTCATATTACTTATAAATTATTTCTTAATTCCTTTTTGACCCATCATGGCTTATGCCATAAAGTGTTTTTCAAAAACTAACGTTTATCGTCAACGCGTAACAGAATTACTGTTTTACCCGTATTATTTATTTTGGCTTACCCTATAAGGTAACCGTTCAAACTCATTATCTATTCGTCATTGTATGACCGAATAATCAAATTATTCCCTTTTTAACCATTAAATATGGTTTCTTATTATTTTCATTTATTTCGTTCCTTATGACTACACATTGGAACGTCTTATTCCAAACATTTATTTACTTTATACGTACTTAATAAAATAAGGGAATATTTTTCAAAATAAAAGGGTGTAAGCTTTACTTACCTTGCATCCAAATTATGTTTTTCCCTCATACTTGATTCGTTTGACCTGCTTCCTTCCCAAGCCTCCACCTAGCTTGTTAAGCGTCAAACTATCATTATAATTCATAAGATGGTTAGATTAGTCATTATCAATCACGACTATTCCATCTTACGGTTTTTATGTCGAAATTATCATTCGATCATACCATTGGTCAGTTTGACTTTTAAAGTCAAACTGTCTATTGACGTAAGAAATTACACGATGTAGCTAAACTACTCATTTAAGCACTTTGTCAAATATCCGGTAAGCATCATTCTTATGCTACCGTTTTAACCACTTTATTAACCAAGTTCTTGTAACCGTAAGTCATCGAATTAACACAACATCAATCATTGTATGCTAGACTATTTATATCATATAAGGATTTGGGATTGTTTTTATCAATATGAAACAATTCATTGTATCATATATATATATATATATATATATATATATATATATATATATAGGGGACCGCTAAAATGAAAACCACCTCCGGTTGTAAGAACCATGAGAACCATTTTAGACCAATAACAAACTGCCATATCGTTACTTCACATGTCTTTTGAGAAGGTTACTATGGTAATTTTACCACCTCCCACCCTTTCAATCACAAATCAGGAAAATTGTCATGGTCGGCTTTCCATTTTTCGAGTGTCAGAGCATGATTTCATCTGCACTGTAGACTTTCATAATCCCAAAGTCTTGAAGCAACCCCCACCCCCATTCCTTTTATAAACAACTCCTTATTCTTCAATCACCCACCTCTCACCTTCTACCTTATTTTCTCTCCTCTCCTCCTGCTTCCTAATCCCTTTAAAACCTGCTTCAATTACCCACCTCGCTGGAGAAAACCCACTAAATTTTACCCCACCATAATGTATAATCCTCCGATTGCAGAAGGCGACGGTGATAGCACCAATGGCATTTTTGGAGATGCCGATAATAGTTTGATTGGCACACCGCAACGGAACGTCGGAGTTGGTTATGCTGGCGAAGATACTCTGGTTCCAGGGCAGGTTAATATGACCGCCGCGCCTATTGGGTTTGTGGAGCGTGGATCAAGTTCCGGGGCTTTCGAGACTCCATTGATTCCAACAACTCAGCCGACGGACAATGGTAACATATATATCTGTCAAGCACTTAATTTTTGTATATTTTTTTAATGTTTTGGTCTTTGATAGCATCGATATCAAGTATGTTATGTGGTTGAGTCTTTGGGATCAATTTGATACTGGTTCACCATTTGTTGATTTATGTATATTTGTTTTTAATTTTTGATGCTGGTTGAGTCCCATAATCCCGAATTTCACTTTTTGTATAGAAATATATGTTTCGTTTTTTAAAACAGATGTTTGTTTTTGCAAGTTGACACTGGTTTAACCCACCATAATTCTGCTGATTAGTTGTTTGGTATAAAAACCGATGTTTTTTTAGGATTGAGGCTGATTAGTTGTTTGGTATAAAAACCGATTGTTATCTGGTTTATTTGTTATTTACAATCTGCTTCTGTTCCCAGACCATTTGCTACATTCAAAATTGTGGTAGAATTTTTGTACATACCATTTGTTGGTATACACCATTCGCACAGTATATTAGTTGAATACTATTACGTTTCGTAGTCGTCTATTTATCTCTGATGTATATATAATATTTTTGGTGCGTTTATGTCCGCAGACCACGCCACAGATTCAGAGGATGAGTGCTTTTCCTGGTTCACTCCGAATGGGACGCGCTACTGGTGCCCGACTGTGCCGGACAACCTGAAACCATGACTTGAAACCGTGTTTCAGCAGTGGGAAGACGTTGTTGAGATGTATGATCTGTACGCAGAGCACTGTGGGTTTTCGACTAGGCTTGGAATAATTAAGGGAAAGAAAGGAGCCATCACTCACCTTTACATTGTTTGTTCCAACCACGGCAAGCCGCATAGCCAGAATAGGAACTTCGACACACTTGACTAGACATTGCTGAAGATAAGGCAGTCCACTTTCCGTGTATGTGACTGTAAAGCCTGTATACGTGTGAAGTTCGATCAGACGTCTCGCGGTTGGGTCTTGTATCACTTTGAAGAAAACCATAACCATCCAATGGTCCCAGTGCATAGCAGAGATCTTACGAAAAAACGGCGGAGGCTTATTTTTTTACCATAGAATTCATCCACCGAGCAAGTCTTAGCAAGGTGGGTCCGTCGGTGGCCCATAGACTCCAAGTAAACCTTAAGGGGGGCCACCACAATGTGAAAGGAACTGGGGACAACTTTAGGAACTTTGCATCAAGGGTTCGCATGTTCATTAGTGACAGGGACACGCATTTGGTGATCGAGAAGATGAAAGATCAGGTGGACCACTTACCGAACTACACTTTTAAGTACAACATGGAAAATGGTGAGATTCGACACATGTTCTGGGCGGATGAAATTTATAAGATCAACTATCAAGCCTTCGGCGACGTCCTCGCGTTTGACCCTACTTACCAAACAAACAAGTAAAGTTCTCCGCAAAAAGTTTCACAGTTTTTTTTTATGTTTTTTGGAAAGTTGAATAGGTTATTCGCGTTCTAACTGTTTAACTATCTTAAATACATGTACAATCTGATCTTCGTTCCTTTTACCGGGGTCTACAACAACAAGCGGTGTGTGACTTTTGGGGCTGGTCTTTTGTTTTGTGAGACAATTGAGGAGTACACGTGGTTGCTAAGGGCTTTTCTGGAGGCGCATAACAAGCAGCCCAGCCTTGTTCTAACTGACCAAGACCCGGCCATGCGCCAAGCTGTGGCTGCTGTGTTCGATCGGTCTCTTCATCGCTTGTGCATGTGGCACATTATGAAGATATTACCTTCCAAGGTAATTTCCAATACGACATGTACTTTGGCTAAATTAGTTTTTTTTTCCTTTTTGACGTGTTTTTTTTTGTCTTCCAGATTACCGGCGAGGTCGCACATAACTCTGAATTCAGGGCTGCCATACATAAACTGGTATGGAACATTTATATTAAACCGGAGACGTTCGAGAGGAGATGGGGGAAGCTGCTAGAGAAGTTTGGGCTCGAAGAGCACGAGTGGCTGAGAGACATGTACAACATAAAGGAGCTGTGGGTCCTGACGTATTTCTGAGAAATTCCAATGTCCTGTTTGCTGAAGACTTCATCCCGATGCGAGAGTTCGAACTCCGCGTTTAAGGTGAACTTCTCCTGGGCGAACACCCTTGTTCAGTTTTTTTTGTGTTACGACTCCACATTGGAATCCCAACGATACAGACAGATGGTTGGGGACTTCAAGGAGGATGATCGTGCACACGAGTTCAAGAAGGGTTTGGCGATAGAGAAGCACTGTGCATTATTGTATTCCCCGACCATCTTCGTTGAGGTTCGCAAAGAAATCCTGAAGGGCCTTTTACACTGTTACACTACCGGTGTCGAAGAAGTCGATGGCAGAAAGATATATACCATTACGCATTTGGACAAGCATTCCGATGTCGTCAATGATTTCAGGGTACGGAAAACGAGGAAATATGTGTTTATAGGTAATTTCGCTTGAAATGACACAAGGTCATTTCATGCGAAATCAAGTGGTTAATTCCGCTCAAAATTGACATTCTAATTTCGTTTGAAGTGATTCCGCTTGAGCATGTTCAAGCGAAATCACTATGCCTATAAATACTCTTTGTGTTATCTCATTTGTATGGTTGTTGGTTCCGACGCCGAAGTGCTGTCGAAGTGTCTCCGTGCTGTAAATCTTTGTCAGATCAATAAACAAGACAGTTAATAGTGAATGCAAGCTAAACGATAACCGAATCATTGAATTCCGCCTCTGATTCTGTCTAAGAACTCTTCTGATCGACTCATTTGGGTCACAAAACGATCCTACAAGTCGCATCAGAGCTCAGGAGGAAGAGTTCTTACCAATTCAGCTGCAAATTCTGATTTCTACACCTTCTTTTCAAAATTAAACAACTTTTCAAGGTTAAAATCGGCTAATTTTCTCATATAATGTGCGTAACAGTGTTTTAACAAACCCTTGAAAGTTTCAGACATTAATTCGGCTTAAAACAGTTTGAAAGTTTAATTTCGCTTGAAAGTTGATATAATTTCGTTCGAACAATTGCTGTAATTTCGCACGGAATTAGTTTTGGTTGTATAATTCAAATGAAATCACTAATTTCGTTTGAAGCTAATATCGCTCCAAGGGGTAATTTCATGTGAGAGTTAATCTCGTGTGAAATTTCATAGTAATTTCGTTTGAAAGAGGTGATTCCGTTTGAAAGCCTTATTTCGTGTGAAAGTGATTCCGTGTGAATTGGTATTTCGCTTGAGAGTGGTGTGCAGGTGATTTCGTTTCAACTGTAATTCCGTTTGAAAGCCTTATTCCGTTTGAGAGGTAATTTAGTATGAAGTGAGATTTCGTTTGAAACTGACTGATTTTGAACAATTGAAACCGAATCATGGAAGAGGAATTTTATAACGCATTTGCTACTACTCCGACTACTCTGGCATCTGTTACTCAGAATTTGACCATGGAAAATGAAACGGGCACTATGCAAAAACCGCCAAAGCTTATGAACATTGAAGAGTATAAAGGATGGGAATAACGATTTGAGAATTGGGTTCAAACAAATTATTTGAATGCTTGGGAATGTGTGGAAACGAAATATGTTAGACCATTGAATGATTATGAGGAGGAGATTGCAATTAAAGATCTAAATATTGATGATAGAAAGAAATAAAAAAATGAAAAGATGATAATTAGTCTATTGCATCAAGCTGTGAAGGAAGATATCTTGGTTTTATTGCAACACAATGGAAGTGCATACTCTATCTGGAGAGCATTAAAATTAAAGTTTGTTGGTAGTAAAGAGATGATCAAAAACAAAAAGTCACTTTTGAAAAAGGAATTTGATCTATTTCGTGGCTTGAGAGCTGAGAACACCAAGCAGATCATCGAAAGATATTGCAATTTGTTAGTTCAAATGAAGAGAGTGAGTATCAATAAAGATAATGAAGAATTGATAGAAAAGTTGGCTGATGCATTGCCACATGAAACTTGGGGAACATATCTGATGATGTTGAGAAATAAAAAGGATTTTGGGAATCTGACACTGAACAAGTTCATTGAAAAGCTTGAAGCTCAAGAGATGGAGCAAAGAAAGATTTCAAGAATGAAGGATTTTGATGGTGAACAAGATATAGGTCTTTATTAATAGGAGGTATTAGTGATAAGGTCAATATGTCACCAAAGGTTGAAACTGCATTCAATGCTAAAAGTTTATCTGGAGGGTCATCTAAAGGATCAAACAGCAAAACTGAATTTTCTTCATATCCATCATTTGATCCAAATTTTTCAACAACCAAGAATGGCAAGAGATTACAATGCAACATTGTTTTGAATCTTGAAAATGGTGAAAATTTATCGGAAGAGGTTGCAAAAGGTCACATGTCGTTATTGGGAACTGTATTAGAATCATATGAAAGTTTAGTTGCAGGAAAGATCGGGAATCCAATGTTGACGAAAGAGGATTACGATCAGATTGATGCTGAGGAGATGGAATTGATGGATATAAAGTGGTGTTTGGCGAGTGTATTGAGGAGAGCTGAAAAGTTTAAACAAATTACAGGAAGAGATGATTTCCGTGATGCAAATGTTTCTACTTTGGGTTTTGATAAATCTAAAGTTACTTGTTTTCGTTGTAGGGAAAAAGGACACTTCAAGAGAGAGTGCACAAATCGCAAAGCAAGTGGAGCTCAAAATTCGTTCAACAACAATGATTACTATCGGAAAACAATTTATCATCAAGTTGCTCAACAACAACAGGAACCACAAACTGCACATGCCAGAAAGGCAATCGAAGAATCATCAAAAAGAGCTTGTATGGTGAATCAAGATGATAAAAAGTCAACAAAAAATTTCAGTTGGGATAAATATGTTTCAGCTGATAGTAAAGCATGTCTGATAAACGAAGATGATGAAAAATTACCAGAAGGATTTAGCTGGGCAAATTTCAGTTGGGATGATTATGATCCTAACAAAACTTCAGATCACAAAGCTTTTGTTGCTAGAGTTGCTGAAGACAGTGATAATGATGATGATTATTATGCAAGGAGAATGGAAAAGCACTTAAGAATGATGGAAGAAAGTGACAGTGATGATGGAAAAATTAAAAAGAAAAAGAAGAAAGTTAAAAAGCCCGTTAGAAGTGATGATGAAGAAGTTCCAGTGATAAGGAAAAAGGTCAAAGACATTCCAGCTTTCAAAGTTGATGAAGAAGTTAATGCACAAAAAGTTCTTGTGAAATGTGAAAATTGTGAATCAGTGAAGACGCAGAACAGTACATTGATTCATAATATGAATAGATTGAAGGAATCTTATGATGTTCTGAACAAAGCAATGAATCAATACAATCAATCTAGCAGTGAACAAGCAACGGCTATGAAGACACTTCAAGGAGCTTTCATGACAAAGCAGAAAGTAGTTAACAATTACATTGAGAAGTGTGCCGTTCTGGAACAAAAACTGGAAACTCAGCGAATTGAAACAGAAAGAGTAAACCGTTTGTTAAAAATTTATTCATGTACTTCTTATGTTATTGATAGGATTTATCCAACAGTGGAAGGCATGAAGGCATTTGATGAAGATGAAGTATCTGAAGACAAGAGTTTTGAAAAGAAAAAGGATACTGAAGTGAAGATTTCTGGTAAGAAACAAAGTGCCAGTTATACAAAGTGTCCACCCCCGCTTGAAAATGGATATTCTCCTAGAAATCCAAATTCAGAAAGCGTCAAAAAGGCAACCAATTTACAGTGGGAGTCTGAGTCTTCAGAAAATTTGCTAGACAACATTGATGTTACTTTCACATCGTCTGACACTGATCATGAGTCCGAATTAATAAAGAAAGTGGTCGATCAGGTGTTGGATAACGATGAAATCGAGGAGTCAAAGTTGGGGTCAAACTCGGAGTCAAAATCTGACAAGTCAAAATCAACAGTCAATAAGGACAAACGGGTTTATAATAAAGAATTTATGCTATCAAAATCTAATTTGAATGGCGAAACATTTAAAGTAGCTTATACTTTGAATGATTCTGACAAATTATATTCTGATGATGAATTTCCAATAAGAGGTGTTAAAACTGAAATGATCAAAAATGTTTTCAAATTAACAGAAATTAATATTTCTGAAATAAAAGATGTAAATCTTTATGAAAAACCTAAAAAGTACACCACAAGATTTCAACAAAGAGAAAACAAGAAAAAGAGAAAACAAGAAAAAAGGTTACAGTTCTGGTTCAGGTTATCGAAAGAAACCAAACCATAACGGTAATTTCAAAAGAAAGGGATTAGGTTTTATTCCACCGAAAAATTATAAAAATGAGAAAACTTATAAAACAAAAACTGTGTTTGTTGCAGGAACATCAACTGAAGAAGAAAAGGAGCAATTATTCAGAAAGCAGACAAACAAAGAATTCCTTGCAAAGAAGCAAGAGGAAATGGAGAAAAATGTTGTTCATCAAAAGACGGAGACTAGAACCTGTTTTCAATGCAAAATTGTTGGTCATATTGCCAGGAACTGTCCAAAGGCAATACAAACAAAACAGGGAGTCTCTGAAAACTTGAAAGGAAAGATTGTTGAAAATGAACCACCAACCAAACAATTTAAATTTTTCAAAAATTCGAAGTTTGAGGGTGGTGAATGTTCAAAAAGGTTTTACAAGAGAAAAGCAAATCTTAGACAACCACAGGTGGGTTGTTAAGAAGTCTGATGATAGTTCTAGCAATGATTCTGATTTGTCAAACTCAGAGGAGCTATCTTCTGGTGATGAATCTGATTCCACAAAGTCAGAGGAGCCACAGGTTGAGTTAAAGTTAGAAACATCAGTACCTCCAATGGATGATGCAAATTTTCCACCATTGAGGGCTGAAAATTTTAAACAAAAAGTTGGTAAAGTTGAGATTTCAAATCAATTTTTCTCTGAAAAGAAAGATTTTGATATTGAAAAGGCATTTAACCCCAAAGTGCAACATATTTTTGGTAAAATGGTTGATGGGAAAGTTAAAGGGTAAAGGAATTTTATGAGAAAAAATTGAAGAAACCAGGTAAGGGTGAGTCATCCCAGGTTTGTGACTGGGATGGAACTTATTATGATCAGTAAACTCAGGACTTGCCGGAGCTCCCAGGTTGGTAAGAGTGGAGCAGGAATCGGCATATTTCTTGAGAAATTCACGTTTGTGATATTTCGACTTACAAGTGGTAAATCAGGGACATTAAGTTGTACTTGATTTTCTACAAGTGGGATTTGTTGATTGATCTTAAAATTGTTAAATATTTCAAGTGGTTAAAGAAGAACAATGTGATGAGATCCCCTAACCTACAAGTGGTGTATGATAAAATCAACAAAACTAATTTTCCGGAAAAAACCATTTTGATTAAAACAAACTTAATTGTTTTGAAATCACAATGGGAAAATAGTTTGTTGTAAGGGGGAGTTCTGATTGTTTATACCAAATGGATGGAGAATTGAAGCGATTTGATATCAGTTGTTACTTTACTTGTACAGTTTATTTTCAAATTTGTTTAAATGATTTTGCATTTTAGGGGGAGTAAGAAATTTCAGAAAATCCAAAAACATTAGAAAATTTGAAAAAGTAAAAAACATGATAAAATCAAAAATGAGTTTTGTTGTGAAAAAGAGGAAATGATAGTACATCAATGGACAATAACAGCATGCTAAAGAATTGGATAGATAAAATAGTGATAAACGGTCTCACTGATGATATGCCAGTAGGTTTTTACACATTTAGTAAATTGTGACGAGATATAAACTTAAATTTCAAACTTGCTTATATAGTGGGGAACATCTCTCGGATATATGGGTAACCCCCGAAATCTTGTTTGAAAGGTCCCTCTTTCTGAGATACTAGGTCTTTATGCTTAGTGATATCTGGGGTATTATCCCGGGACTTCTGATTTTGCGGAAGCAATGGCCTAGTCCCCGGAGAATACTTTACGCTTGCTTGAAATATAGCCCACCCTCAGCATAAAAAATGATGAAACATTGCAAAATGCTAATCATGTGCTGTTGAAGAAAAGATTCTCTAAAGGGAACCCACCGAAAGTCGAAGCCGTCATCTCTCTGATTTTGCGGAAGCAATAGCCTGAGCTCTCACGGCCCTCGCATTTAACCCTTTACAGATATCATCTAGGTATACTCACCTGTAAGACTGAATATTGGGATCTGGATACGAGAGTATATTCTGAGGTGGGACACACGAATAAGTTTAAGTGCTTAAAACATTAATCTCGTATCTCGAAACAGTTGAACTTTGTGTGAAAATTTAAGTGGATCAGTATACTGACAATCTAAGTGAATTGTTTAGAACTTAAAATGTTTAAAGCTTAACGGTGTTGGTGATTTGTCTCAGAAACTGATATGATCCTCTTACACAAACTCGCAAAAATATAGTCTGTAAATATTTCTTTAATGCATTTCGTTAAAAAAAATTCAAAAAGATTTTAAGTGTGTTTTAGCATAAATTTTGAAAAATCCAAAAAGATTTTCGACAACTGGTGTTGAAGAGCTGATTTTCAAAATTCCGAGTGCTAAACATGATGAACAGGTTTGGGAGAGTGTTGTTTGAAAAGAAAAATGGCATTTCTTCAAGTGATCATCAGAAATTTTTAAATGTTAAATCAGCAAGTGATGTATAAATTTGTCATATTTTAAAATTTGTGAGATTTATTTTTGGGTAGAGAATGTGCAGGTTAGCCAGGTTTTGATACCTGAGAATTGGATGAAAGCCAGGTCACGATCTTGAATCTGTGAAAGCTAGACTACTATTCTAAGCACAACTTAAGGGGGGGTCTGAAGTTGTAAGAGCCAGCCATAGATCTTGGGATAAAAGATTGTAGAGCCAAGTTCAGATTCTGATTTTCATACAAGCTGAAGATTGAGAATTAAGAGATCTGATTAAGAGAATTAGTGAAGAGTTAGAGCCAGATCGAGATTCTGAAGAGAAAGAGAAAGAGAGAGATAAAGGATAATTTACATTGTTATATACTTCGGAAGAGGTCGAGAGGACTGATAAAGACTGAAGGTTTGACAACCGAAGACTCGACACTGAAGACTCGTCAACATCCGAGGGGGAGTCTGTTGGTGCATACGTCTGTCGACTTCGTCTTCGTTCGAGTCTTGTATTAGTTTGTATAGATCAGGGTACGGAAAACGAGGAAATATGTGTTTATAGGTAATTTCGCTTGAAATGACACAAGGTCATTTCATGCGAAATCAAGTGGTTAATTCCACTCGAAATTGACATTCTAGTTTCGTTTGAAGTGATTCCGCTTGAGCATGTTCAAGCGAAATCACCATGCCTATAAATACTCTTTGTGTTATCTCGTTTGTATGGTTCTTGGTTCCGACGCCGAAGTGCTGTCGAAGTGTCTCCGTGCTGTAAATCTTTGTCAGATCAATAAACAAAACAGTTAATAGTGAATGCAAGCTAAACGAAGACCGAATCATTGAATTCCGCCTCTGATTCTGTCTAAGAACTCTTCTGATCGACTCATTTGGGTCACAAAACGATCCTACAAAAAGCCCCAGCGATTATGCAGGACATGCAACCGGTTTGTAACCGGGCATGACTCGCGCAACTGCCCGGAGAAGCGAAAGAACGCAGAACCTTAGAGAACTGGGTCTGAATGGGGTGGTGTGACGGGGGTGGCGTTTTTTGGATCGGGGTTGATTTTATGAACTGGTGGTGCACGCTGGGTTGACGTGTTTTTGGTGACAACTATGGCTGTGTTTGGACAAGGTAATAGTTTTATGGTATCTTATATCTCTAAGTTTTGGTACAACCGTAAATGTAATAGTTTTTTGTGGTATGGATAACAGTACTTAGTTTATGTTTTTGCACCCCCCCCTTGGTGAATGAATGTTATGTTTGTCTGCTCTCGGTTTGTCATTCCCCCATCCCCCTCTATATATTTTTTATGTAATGTTATGTTCTTGTTTGATTAAGAAGGTAAAAACATTACGTAAACTTTTCCCAGCAAAGCGTAAAAGCTTAAACTGTAAAGTGTAAATTTACGTAAACCGTATAACGTAAAACCTTTAAAACTGTAAAACGAAGTTTTTGTATAAAAAAACAGATAAAACGTTAATTTAAGTAAAACGTAAAACATTTTTGCGTAAGAACTAAAGGGTAAAAATGTAAAGCCCTTTAACGTAAAACCTAAACATTTTAACGTAAAACTTAAACTTTTTAAGTTTTATAATGTTGAACTGTTTACCGGAACCGTAAAAAAGGTTACATAATCTATAGATCGGGAACGTGAATCTTTAGGAAAACTGTAAAAACGTAAATTTACGTAAACCGAAAAACATTTTCGCGTAACATGTTAAGGGTAAGACACAAAACATAAACGTAAATTTTTTTATATGTTAGACGTAGATTATTTTCCACGTAAAACGTAAAAATTTTAAAATGATAAACGTTAAACTTTTTAATGTAAAACATTAAAACTTTTGAACGTAAAACGTAATCCTTTTTAAATGTTAAATGTAAAATTTCCAACATAAAACATAAAAGTTGATAAACTGACTAAAAATTTGTTGCGATTTTTTTGGCGGCGCCGTAAAAACTTTTATATGGTGAAAAAAAACCCATATAAAACCAAAATGAACTGGTAGGTGTTGCACTATAAGCATTCTTGTTTGTGGATTGGACAAAACAACTATTCTAACTTTGTCTTTTTCTAAAAATAGACATGGTTTTTAAACCACACAAACCAATAGTGACCTTTTGATTTGAAGTGATCTCTGCACACCAATCAGGAATATACATTATGGCATTTGGAGAAAAAAAGCAAACCTCTTCTTGTCTCATTGTTTTGTGTCTGTCCCTATATATAGCCTACTGCCTTTTGTTGTTTTCATGCCAAGAGAAAGCAAAAATTGGTGTTACAAATCCACTAATATTCTTCGAAACCCAAATGAAAGAAAGATGGCAGATGGCCGGAAAGTGTGGCGTCCACGCAAACCTGTCCCCCCAGAGGTGAACTAATAAACCATAAAATAGGTTACATTGTTTTTAGCGGCTCATTTATATAATTCTTTTTTTTTCCTTTAAAAAAAAACGGTTGTTTTTTTTTTCCTTCCGACCAGGTTCGTCGCCAAGCCCTCCCAATCAAGCTGTGAAAGAAAAAACAGTGCAAGTGTGGGGTCGTGAGCAGATGGGGTTGGTGTCTAACCCAGACACTTGCTGGCTCCCTATCCAGCATGACGGCGTCGGCTCCGGGGTGCAAGTATGGGACCGTCGTCGACTGGATATGAGTTCGGGCCCAGATTTGGTTTGGTATCCCAGACAACCCCCAGTGTCTCCCACGACCCCCTATTGCCCACTACAAACACACCCGGGTCCTGTTACGTCGGGTGTCGGGCACTTACGTTCCCCGCCAGCCCAATTTGCTTCCCCCACACATCTTCGAAGTGCTTTTGGTCCTTCCCATGGATCAGCTGGAAGGACGCTAACGTCTGCAGGTGTAAGCGAGAGGTCAAAAGGCAAGCGGCCGATGACTCAGGTTTGGGTACCGAAGGCGGAAACAGTTGGAGTTGCTGACCCTGATGATGGTTTCAAGGGTGCAGCGGCTGGTTCAGATGCGGCTTGGTTTTCGTGGGGGTCGGACTGTGACTCTTACTTGGATTAGCCATGGTGAATGGTTTTGAAGCATCGTATGTTTGTGCGTCATGTGTTCCATTTTCAGTGATGTTTTTATTAATGTTCGTTGTACGGGTCGTCTGTTTGTAATCTTTCGTTTTATGCATAAAAATGGAACGTAGGGCTTTTCTAACGTTTCGCTCTATGAATAAAAATGTAACGCGTTGTCTGTGTTATAATGTTTGGTTTTATGAACGAAAATATCGCGTAAACTGTCAAATGTAAAACGAAAAAAAGAAGAACGTAAAACGTAAAAGATTAGGTAGACCGTAAAGATTAAAAGATTTGAATGTAAAATGTAGAACGTTAAACCTTTTTATGTAATAATCTACAACTTACGTAAATTTGTTAAACGCTAAACATTTTCTGGCTAAAAACATAAAACGTAAAAAGTTGTATGTAAAACGTAAGAAATTTTACGTAAATCGAAAAAGTTTACGCAGATTGTAGACGTAAAACGTAAGAAATTTTACGTAAAGCATTTCATGTAGACGTAGAACGTTGAACTTTGGACGTAAAACGGATAAAGTAAAACGTAAAACGTAAAAGTTCACGCAAAAAGTAAAACGTATAGCATTTCTTGTAGAACGTAAAGCATCTATTGTACAATTTTAAACATTTATGTAAAAACGTGAAATGTAAAAAGTTTAACGTGAAAAGTTGTACGTTAGGCGTAAAAAGATTTACGTAAAAAGTAAAACGTAATTTTTTTCGTAAAACGCAAAAATTAAACGTAAAAACATAAAAAATTAATCCATTAACGTAAAATTTTTTACATGAAACATACAAAAAATAAATCGTAAAACGTAAACGATTACGCAGACCGAAAAACGTAAATCATTTAAACGTAAACGTAAAAATATTAAACTTTTTGCGTAAAAACGTAATATTTACGTCAATTGGGAAACGTTAAACCTTTGAAGCAATCACATTTTTCTAAACATAAGACGTAAACTTTTTTAAACGTCAATTGGAAAACGTTAGTCGTACGATGTAAATTTTCTTAACATAAGATGTAAACTTTTTTAAACGTAAAACTTAATTTTTTAAACGCAAAACGTAATTTTTTTTAAACGTAACACGTAAATTTTTTAAACGTAGGATGAAATTTTTTTAAACGTGGGACGTAAACTTTTTTATGTTGAAATTTTTTAAACGTAAGACGTAAATTTTTTAATGTAAAAACGTAAAATTTATCAAATTTAAAACGTAAAAACGTAAATTTTATAAATGTAACCCGTAAATATTTTAACATAAGACGTAATTTTTTTTAAACGTAATCTTTTTTTATGTTGAAATTTTTTTAACATTAGACGTAAATTTTTTTAATGTAAAACGTAAAATTTATAATTTTTATAACGTAAAACGTAATTTTTTTTAAAAGTGAGACGTAAATTATTTAAACGTAAGACGTAAAAAATTTAAATGCAAGACGTAAATTATTTAAAAAGTTAAAAGTTTGACGTAAAAAAACTAAAATGTGTTGCGTAAAACCATGTAAAACGTAAATGGTAAAACGTAAAACCAAACAGTTACTTAGTTTGTTAAACGTAAATTTACGTAAACCCCAAAAACGTTTTTGCGTAGGACGTTTTACGTAAACTATAAAAATTTTCCAAAAAAATTCACCTAGCCTGTAAACATTTTACGTAAAACGTTTTCATGTAAAACATAAAAAATTATGTAGCATATAAAACATAAAGCGTTTCACGTAAAATATTAAGGTAGACTTTAAAATTTTACGGAAACTGTAAAAAGTTAGAATTTTACATAAAACGTTTTCGTGAATAAAAGCATATGTATATCGTAAAAATGCCGCAAAGAATATGCAAAAAACGTTAAAAGCAAAAGACGTAATTTTACGCCACCAAATTTTGTTTGTCCACCTGACCCACATGCCAACATAAATATCAACATCCTGACAAAAGTAATTGTTTCAGCTTTGCAAAACCACCCCAAAAAACGCCCAACCCAAAGACGCCCAACCAAAAATAGGAAACTGTCTATCACGCCAAATCATTGTCTACACAAAAGGCAACCGACGTCGAATCTCGTCGCCATATTTGTTCACCGGGGACAGGAGTATCGCGGCCGCATACCTTTTCCGTAAGTAGTTGCACTGGACTTTCTTCCGCGCCCCGTGCACACTGAATCCACAGAAGAAGTCTCTTCTGGAACCCACAAACCGTTCCATATGGTACATTGCAAAAATACCCGAGTCCACAAACGGTGCCGCGTTTCTATGGGTCGTAGACCATGGAAGAGCCTCTCTCATGATGACACTCGAGTGCATGGCCGTCGCATTTGGATGATTCACCGATTTCAGATAATCGACAAAAATTTCTTTCTGTTTTCCAAGTAAACAAAAACAGCCGTAAGCACACCGGGGATATAAGTTTCACAGTTCCTTGAAACGACATAAGTTCAAGGAGAAAAAACACATGAATCACATACCACTTTAATTGGGGTTGTCTTCAGGATATAGGATTCGTTGTCCCTCAAAAGCCCTCAGACCCCCTGTCACCCAAGTGATCAATGAGGTATATGCGCTCCTCCTCCAAGTCAAACACTACAAGATAGTAGTGGTCTACCTCTAGAACGGGCAAGAAGACCATATCGAAGTCATGCAGGTCTACAAGGTGATGTCGGCCGCTCAGGCTCGTCTTCAACCCACATTTAAAAGCGGACACGCGGCTCCCGCTAGGGTCCGTCTCCAGGGATAACATCCAATCAACCTGCGGGGATAAAAATCAAAACGTTTTTTGCATTACCAGAACTGCACCGTTTTCCAAAAATACAAAATCAATATCGATACAGGAACAATGATATGAGAATTTTTTTTACCACAGTGCTGTGGACGCAAAACAACTGTCAAGGCATCCCCGGCAACGAGAGATTTGGGTCGGCGTTGAGGACGTGCACCCATGCATCCACCACTGAACCAGATACGTTGCTTCCGATCGCCAGGGATTGAAGCTCAAGAACATCCGCGCGTGCCCCAAACTTGTCCTCAAACATCACATATCTGCGAGGGGGGGGGGGATTGAACAACAACTAAAAAATTATTTACGTAAAACTTTTTTCAGTTCATGTAAAAACGTAAAAATTTACGTAGACTGTAAGACGTAAAGCGTTTCACGTAATTTGTAAAAATTTTCGTACTCTGTATAATTTTTCGTAGACTGCAAAATTATTCGTAGACTGTAAAAATTATATGTAAACCGGAAACTTTTTTTTTTACGTAAAGCGTTTCGTTAATAAAAAGATGCGTATAACGTAAAAAACTTTACGTAATACGTACAAGTTTACGCAAAAAAAAGTTGAAAAGTTTATGAAAAATGAACAAGGTAAAACGCAATCCCTTTTTTTACGTAAAGTGTAAAAAGAACGTGAAACGGTTCCGAAAATGTAAAATTAATATGTAAACTGGAACATTTTTTGTACACTGTAAAATTTATATGTAAAATTTTTCGCAAACGTTTCATAGACTGTAAAATTATTCGTACACTGTAAAATTTATATGTAAACTGGAAAATTTTCCGTAGTCAGTCAAATTTTACGTAAAGCGTCTCATTAATAAAAGATACGTATAACGTAAAAAAAACTTTTACGTAATTCGTACAAGTTTACGAAAAGAAGTTAAAAAGTTTATGAAAAAATGAACAATGTAAAACGCAATCCCCTTTTTACGTAAAAATGTAAAAAGAACGTGAAAATTATTCGTAGACTGTAAAAATTGTATGTAAACCGGAAAATTTTTCGTAGTCAAATTTTACGTAAAGCGTTTCGTTAATAAAAAGATGCGCATAACGTAAAAAAACTTTACGTAATACGTACAAGTTTAGGCAAAAAAAAGTTAAAAATTTTATGAAAAATGAACAAGGTAAAACGCAATTCCTTTT
Source organism: Helianthus tuberosus (assembly GCA_030545235.1). Classification (NCBI taxonomy): domain Eukaryota; kingdom Viridiplantae; phylum Streptophyta; class Magnoliopsida; order Asterales; family Asteraceae; genus Helianthus; species Helianthus tuberosus. Next base: position 212,866,520 of record CM060423.1, read on the forward strand.
TTTACGTAAAGTGTAAAAAGAACGTGAAACGGTTCCCAAATTGTAAAATTTATAGGTAAACTGGAACATTTTTCCTACACTGTGAAATTTATATGCAAATTTTTTCGCAAACGTTTCATAGAGTGTAAAATTATTCGTACACTGTAAAATTTATATGTAAACTAGAAATTTTTTCGTAGTCAGTCAAATTTTACGTAAAGCGTCTCATTAATAAAAGATACGTATAACGTAAAAAAACTTTTACGTAAGTCGTACAAGTTTACGAAAAGAAGTTAAAAAGTTTATGAAAAAATGAACAATGTAAAACGCAATCCCCTTTTTACGTAAAAATGTAAAAAGAACGTGAAAATTATTCGTAGACTGTAAAAATTATATGTAAACCGGAAAATTTTTAGTAGTCAAATATTATGTAAAGCGTTTCGTTAATAAAAAGATGCGTATAACGTAAAAAACCTTACGTAATACGTAGAAGTTTACGCAAAAACAAATTAAAAAGTTTATGAAAAATGAACAAGGTAAAACGCAATCCCTTTTTTTACGTAAAGTGTAAAAAGAACATGAAAAGTTTCCCAAATTGTAAAATTTATATGTAAACTGGAACATTTTTCGTACACTGTAAAAATTATATGTAAAATTTTTCGCAAACGTTTCGTAGACTGTAAAATTATTCGTACACTGTAAAATTTATATGTAAACTAGAAAATTTTTCGTAGTAAGTCAAATTTTACGTAAAGCATCTCATTAATAAAAGATACGTATAACGTAAAAAAACTTTTACGTAATTCGTACAAGTTTATGAAAAGAAGCTAAAAAGTTTATGAAAAAATGAACAATGTAAAACGCAATCCCCCTTTTACGTAAAATGTAAAAAGAACGTGAATCGTTACGTATATTGTAAAAAGTAAAACATTCTGCGGGATACATGAAGCAAGCAAATGCCAAAAATTTATGCAAAAACCGTTAAAAGAAAGCCGTAAATTTTCTGAATTTTTCCTACTTAATTTGTTTTTTGATAGCGCCACGACCGGCTAACAAATACCCGCCCGGTATGGTTTTTATATATTTATTTTCGGTGGGATAACTTACGGAAACTCATCTGTTGTGTGGACCGGGTTGACCTTTGTGAATGGATCCCTTCAAAGAACAAAATGAAAAATACCCTTCAGTACTAGAAAAAACGACAACACACAAAAACACAGAATGATAAAAAATCATTTTAGATTTGGCTCGGTTGCGACACGCGCACAGTCTAACAAGGGGGGTGTTTATCCTTTTTACCTCTCACTCATTTCAAAAACTGTTTGACTCAACCACGCATCCTTGGTCCTCTTCCGGAATAGGAACCGCCATGCCGAGCTTTGCTGGTTCGTTGTTTGTTTTGGATCCAACTCAACGTCGCCCGAGCTGCTAACCAAGCGTGGCTTCTCATGGAACGCTCGTATCGGTCTTGCTCGGATGGGCTCCGTCGGCTTAGGGTCATCACCGTCTACATTTTGCTCCCAGAAATCGACGCCTATATGTCTTCTAACCGGTCTATCTTCGCTGCCCGACACAACAGCACCAACCAAACGTCCCGTTTTCGAGCCAGCGACATCACCTGCTACCACGGGTGGCATTACACAAAAAAAAATTAAAAAATAAACCAAATAATAAACATAATAATCAGACGTTTTTCTTGTTTTTTCGAAGCAAGAATCTTAAAAAATAAAAAAAAAAATAAAAGCATGAAAAGCGTGCGAATCCGTTTTACAATAAAAATGAGAGCTGTACGTACCAGAAACTTTTTCGTTCAGCTCCGGCCCATACGCCACCTCCTGCGAGATCCCGAGACTGAAACTCGGGTGACTACACGAAGCAACATCAGCCTTGCAAGTGTCATCACGTACGGGCACCCAGGACTCAAAACTTAAAGGGCTTCTGACAGGGCTAGATACGGTGGCCGATGCACCCAAACCATCCGAAGGTCGAGCATCCAAGTCAGTCTCGTCACCTTTTATGGGGGGGGGGGGGGGGTCACAGGTTAAAAAAGAAAACGGACAAAACAAAAAGATAAACATAATACTCTCTGACGGTACGTACCAGTTGGTTTTTCAGTCGGTCCCGCGCCACATGCCACCTCCTGTGAGATCCCCAAGCTAAAACTCGGCTGGCTGCTAGTTGCAACATCGCCTTTCCCCGTGACATCATCTACTGGGGCAATGGAAAAAGGTTACTCGAAAGTGAAGGTTTTTTTTTAAGGACAACCCCCGCACCCCCCACCCCCCCCCCCCAAAAAAAAAAAAACTGTTCAACAAAAAAAAAACGAAAAAACACAACGCGTCTTGGCATTTTATATACATACCACTGTCTGCACCCACGCTTGGCTGGTCCACCTCGCAACATTCAACAGCGGCGATGTCTGCGGCGCGCAAGCCTGACGAACACGCTGCGCCAACAGACAGGGAGTCAGCCAAAAAGCCGAGCGACAATTTGGGACTTTGTCCACCCTCGCACCCGTCCAACAGTCACCGGACCCGCTTCTGGTGCCGTACGGCGATCAACATCTGGCTCACCTTCTCCGGACCTGACAGTTACATCACCCATACCCTTCGTCGCCCCATCAGTACTTTCAAGAGCACCCCCTAGTGTGTGGAGAAAAAAAATTATTTTTTTATAAACCGTTTTATGGTTAATACTTTTTTGGCGACACATACCAGCTTTGGTTGCCGTAACATTTGTTTGTTCCCCTGCGACAGATGATAAAAGATTACCAACTGCGACTACCAGCTTAGGAATCCCAGCCCTCGGAGCATACAGACCGCAGACCGCTACTGGCCGAAGGGCCTCAGTAGGCTGCTGCTGCAACACGGGGGTCGCCGGTGGGCTAACATCAGTCGGCAGGTCTACATTTTCATTACGGTCAGCGGCGTAGCCTCCCTCGTCACGCACCGTCCCCGTATACTCGATTTTGATGTTCACCTCATGCCCGCCGGCAACGTCACCTGTGTGTTAAAAGAAGTTTGAAACCAAAACAAAAAAAAATATATTAGTTGGCCATCCCTAACATATCTGGCCATCATGTCGACTTTTCGGTACCTAGCTCCCCGACGTCCGATGGTCTGTTAACATCCGAGCTTCCAACTCTTTTCTCCACCGTCACGCTAGCTTCCACTTGGCTGTTATCCCCCAAGTTCACAGTACCCTCAGCTTCAAATGACATCTGTTCTAAACCACATGTCACATCTTGTAGACCGTCGGCATCTTTGACCCCAGCATCCCCGCTCTCTCTTGCAATCGCGCCAACTTTGTCCACACCCGGCCGGCCAGCACTGCGCTCATCAACGTCACCTCCTCCTACAGCACCGCTCGTGTCTGAAAACGAAAACCAAAAAACACATTTTTTTACGGAGAGCCACAAACTGCATAAGAAGAAAAAAAACGAATGGGTTTGCATGTTTATTTTATTTTTTTCTTTTCTTTTGTTACCTGGCATGGTGTCAAGGACCACGCTTACGGCTCCGAGGCTGACGCCGCCCCCACCTTCAGCCGTTTCAGGGATACCAGAAATCAACAAGTTCAAATCAACTTCCTCCTCTTACTCGCTAGAATCAGAAGCTGGATCCGTAACATCCTTCGCCAGTTCCTCACATCCCCCTACAGAATTTAAACCAAAAATTGGTATAAAATACACGTGCCCTTTGCGTGGCGTAAAACAGCATACGAATACCTGACAGGGCGGACGGGCTGCTCGAAGAACCCCCGGTCGTTCTTTTCAACATTTCGCCTTCCTCGATATTCTCTAATCCTTCAGCCGGCAAACATGGTAACACATCTAACACTTCGATGTATCTTCGTCTCAACCTCATGTGGTCCTCGTTATCCGGCTCCACAGCCAACCGATCTCTTAAAGCCTGCTCTATTCTTGACCTTAGAGCGGCTAAGTCATCGACCCATTTATCCAGGCAGCTCGTTTCTCCAGACGTACCCTCGGCATTCTTCGCGGCGGCACACGAGGTAACTCTCTAGTGAAAATGAAAAGACACGATTAGCCTATATATGTGTACACCAACCAAAAAAAATTAAAAACAAAACATGGAAAAATCAGTTTACAAATTTTAAATATGCTTATACCTGTTCACCGGATATACCGTCGCTTAGGGGTTTCCCCTGACCACGACCGAACCCTCCATTTGAAATCTCGTAATCTTGTCTACGCGTCAAAAGCTCCTTCGTCCAGTAATGAATGGCTCAGATCAAAATAAAATCAAAATAAAATAAAGCAAAATAAAAAATTAGTAATAAAAAACTAATAAAAATACAATAACCAAAAACATGCTCACCGTCAGGATGGTCAAAGGCCCCGCCCAACAACACTTTTGGTCCAATGGCCTCCACTTTTTCTTACATTTTCTCAAACAGTCTATGATGAAAGAACACCAATTGAAATCTTTGTACCTCGTATCCGCGGTTAAACACTTCAAAACCTTGTCTTTTACGTACCTGTTCTGCTGTGACCTGGCCATCGTCGTTAGGAAAAGCAAAGCAAAATCGGTACGGAAATGCACCATGCAGAATACTTGTCGTCTTGAATCGTTGTCGAGATCAGCGAAGGGGCTATGTAGCTGGTTGGTGGGAAACGTGCACGCCACTCCTTCAACGATGGGTGTAGCGTCCTCGCTTCCTTAACATCGGCGAAACTCAAACCTGAGTCACGTATCCCCAACAGCTTGCTAATCACCCCGCCATCCACCAAGAAGCCGCTTTTGCCTAGGTTTAACGTCATTGAGTGGGCAACAAAATTGTCCACGACACGACATGGTAGGCTAGTTTCTCGGGAACCCCATTGACACAAAACCCTATCAACCCCCCAAATCCCATTTGGTTGATAGCCTCTTTCTGGCGATCAGATAACCCCATCATCGCAAGGAATAATTGCTTCGGTGAAGAACGTGTGTTCAACGCCGGAAGCGATTTCTGAACTGCAGGTTTCTATTTCTTGTGCCTTTTCGTTGGTGAACCACCCAACTTAGGCTGTTTGCGCTTCTTAGTAGGGCCTTTTACACTCTTCCGTGGGGGGGGGGGGTATCAGCTTCGTCACTCGAGTCAAAGATAAGACAAGACACCTTACCACTACGCTGAGGCCTAGACCTCGAACCTACACGTATGCAACGGAAAAAAAATATATATTAACATTCAGAACTAGTTAACACTAGGGCTGAGCATTTGACAGGAACCGAACCGACCCGTGAATTACCCGACGCGATACCCGATTTTAGCCTAAAACTGGAACCGAATATAGTACCCTATATGATATTCGGGTATCGGTTCCTACCATGTTCGGTGTTATCGGTTCCTAGGTAATACCCGAAACCGATTAATCACAGTTACATCCATTCCATTTCAGAGTTATCTATGTTCGGTGCTATCTATTTTGGTGCTTCTCAAGTGTCTCTTAGCTTTCAGAATCTGATTTACTGTCAAATGCTCATCCCCATCAGATCCTTTTCATTCGATTTCCATTGAAGGCAGCCACATACTGAATTACTTATTTATCCATTGTAGGCAGCCACATACACATGAGGTAAGTTTGATTTTGTATGAAATTGTTTTGATTGTTATGAAATTGATGCTTAACGTTTGATCTCATATGAAATTGATTGTTTGGTTATGCTTCATTGAAATAGTATTTTATCTAAGGTTGAACTTTATACACACCACGTGTTCGATAAAATGTCGAAGTGAAATAACTAGTAACATAACTAGTGTTTATGTTTTATATCCTGCTCTTTTATGAGATTAGAGTTAGAAGCATTGTTTGAAAGCATGGTAAATTCGTGAGAGATTGCAAGGTATATAATATAATGATAAACATCCAAAAAATCAAAAAGTATTAAGAACTTCAAACATAATCCAAAACAAATGTAAGAAATCCAAACAAAATCCAACAAATCCAAAGCAAACGAACTGAAACCGATACTACTTTAAGTCATTTCTCCTTTTTTCGTATCCATCTCCAGCCATCCGTTAATCGACATCGATGTTCATGTGATCCGGTTCCACTTTATCAAAAATTTCTACATGAAAAAAAAATATATAGTGATAAATACAACGTAAACAACAAAATAAGGATGTGTATCGGTGTATGTCTTTTAAAAGCCTAATTTTATATATCTTTTATTTTCGAACTTCTATATGAACCGGAGCCATTATCAATCTTTCTTTGTTTTCAGTTAATAATAATTCATAACACTTGACTTTACTGATCAAATTGATTGGATCATTAGCGAAATTCAATTAAATAAAACACAAAACCTTCAAACAAATTCAATTAAATAAAACACAAGTACAGTGATCAAAGAAAACATAAAGCCTTCATCTTCACATTATTTTTAATATTCATCCACCGGGACCACCACCGTTCGCTAATCATCAGTATTTCTCACATCTTTCGAGATGCCTTATCATTGCCACGTTTTCGATTTTTTCCTTGTCCGCATTGACAACCGTCGAGCAATGCTTGCATCTTGCCTTAGCCTTCCCATCCTCATCGGAAAACTTCTCAAATTCGTCCAAAACATTGATGTTTGAATTAATCCTGTTTCGAACCATCTAAGAAGACATGATAAAATCGTGAGAAATTGCAAACTATATGATACGATCGATTTGTTTTCTTTGTATATACTTTGTAATTCAATTGTCGATTAATTAATATATGTATTGTGTATTATGTATTGACAGGTTATCAAATCACGTACCTCGTCAATGATCCGCCAACGATTGATTAATGAATGATCGTAGCAGCTAAGAAATTTAATGAAGATGAGATGAATGTGCAGCCTTACTGTTTTGATATGAATGATTTTGTAATTCAATTGTCGATTATAATATAAAAGGCTGTTGGGCTTTTTAGCCCATATACTTAAATGAATTATCGATAGAAATCGGTTCCTATGTCCAACTCGGTTTTTACTCATATATACCCGGAACCAATGTTGATACATGGAATGTCTGTTGACTGCGTCTACAAAAAGTCTGAAGTAAATATTGGTCAACAGAGAGTCAAAGATGTCAAAATATGTATTTTATAAGTCTGGTTCGCTTATGTGGCTAAGTCTGGTTCGCTTATATGTCAAGTAGTCTGGTTCGCTTATGTGTCAAGTTCTGGATCGCTTATACGGCATGTCGTATAAGTGGACCATAATCTCTATAAATAGGCTAAGTGTGTTCATTAGTCAAGGTGTGTATGTGTGTGCTTGGAGCCAAACTCTGTCAAAATTTCAGTAGAAAAGCAATAAAAGTAAAGGAAATTAATAGGACAAGCTGTTGTAACTTCATATATGTTGATTCCGCCTTCATACATGAAGATGAGCTACTCGGATTGACTTTTCGGGTCACGTAAACGGTCCAACAAGTGGTATCAGAGCTTCGGGACGAGAAGTTCATACTACATCAGCTGATTCGACACTTTTCTCATCTTTCTACTCATCTTTCTCTTTTATTTTTCGGTTTAATCAAGTTTCGTTGGACAAAATGGTTTGAAGTTCAAGTATATTGAGCGAAACTTGTTGTTAAACAATCAGTAACAGTATCAGACTTTAAAACACCGTAAAAATCATTCAATTTTATCAAAAACGTGATCGGTTCTCGGACAGAATTTTCAAACTTAGATCTGGAACGAATTAGCGGTCGGAATTGAACGAAAATCATATCATTGTGATCGGAATTAAGAGTAGTATAATCCTTGAAAGTATCAGATTGCTATTCGGACTAAAAATCAGTTAAAAAATTGTGGTTCGCTTTTACGGTCATCGCAAGTTCTTGGTTCGCTTTTCTGGTCCGCTGTTACGTACTACGTGGTCCGCTCGAACGATCGTTCTCTGGACCGCTCATACGAACATTAGCTGGTTCGCTCAAAAGGACACTATCTGGTCCGCTCGAACGAACTTTAGCCAGTCCGCTCGAACGGACAACATCTGATTCGCTCGAACGGACAAAGTCTGGTCCGCTCGAACAGACTTTCTGGTTCGCTCATTAGTAATCTTTCTGGTTCGCTTATCTGAACCTGTTTGGTCCGCTTATCTGTCACGTGCACAGATTAGTTCGCATTTGTGATTCTGTTTTTTTTTTTTTTAAATCTCGAAAATTTTTCTAAGTGTTGATTGATTTTGCAGGTACGATCAAAATGGATGATATTTTCATGAATCCCTTCAGCGATATGTATGCGTTCACAGGTAGTTCAGGAAACAACGATACTTCTTCAAGCAATGCAAACAAAAGTCCACCGAAAGAAAGAAAGAAGGAAGCTTGGGAGTCCGAAAGCGCATTTGGAACATTTAACAAACCTCCTAAGCTGATGGCTATAGAAGATTACAGCAGGTGGGCAACAAAGTTCGAAGATTGGTTGATGGCATTTGCTTTTCCTTGCTGGAAGAGTATGAAGAATGGTTATGCCCAAGGAAAGAAGAATGGTGAAGCATTAAGATCAGCTGAAGAGATTGAAAGTTTTGTGGCCGAGCAAAAATGTGTGGCATTATTGTTTCAATCGGTGCGTGAAGACATCATTTCGCTGATAGATTACTCCAATTCTAAAGACTTATGGGAAAAACTCGAAAAGAAGTGTCTTGGAAGCAAAGAGATTGTAAAAAATAAAAAGAAACTTCTTAGGAAAGAGTTTGATATGTTTGGTTGTCTTAAGAATGAGTCAGTGTGTAAAATGATTGAAAGGTTCGGTCATCTAAAGCTGGAATTAGCAAGACATGATATCAGATATCCTGATGATGAGCAAGTAGACAAGTTGTTCGATTCGTTGCCAGATGAGATGGAGTGGAGATATTATGCTCTCATGCTTAAGAACACTATTCCTTCTGAATTGTTGAAACCAGATTTGGTGATTGAGAAACTTGAGAGTCACGAGTTGGAGTTGAAAAAGACGTACAAAGTTAATAATTCATCTCATCAACAGAATCTGGATCTATACTATCCAAAAAGCATGATGCCAAAAGCAACTTCACCAAAAACTGCTTTTTCTGCTGAGAATGTTTCGACAGCCGGAAAAGAAAGTCAAAGTGGTCAAAGCAGTGGAAGTCACAGTGGTTTTCACAGTGGATCTTCATCTTCTGGAAATGCTGATGCAAAGAATCGTTTTCAATGCAACATCGCAATAGACTTGAAGAATGCTCAGAACTTTGATGAGGAATCGGCTAAGCAGCAGATGATCTTTTTAGCATCAGTGTTGGAATCGTATGAAGGATTGGTAGCTGGGAAGATTGGCAATACAAATCTGACGAAAGAAGATTACGATCAGATTGATCCGGAGGAAATGGAACTGATCGATATTCGTTGGGCTATGGCAAGTGCTGTTCGTCGTGCACAAAGATTCATGGAAATTACTGGCAGAAAAACAATTGGTGGTGCTTCTACTAAGCTGGGGTTCGATAAATCCAAAGTGACATGCTTCAAATGTAAACAGAAGGGTCACTTCAAACGAGAATGCCGAAACGCTTATGCTGATGAGTCGGAGAACCCTTTCAGAGATGATTACTACAAGAAGGCGATTTATCACCAAAATAAATCTGAGCCGCCTAGATTGAAGCAGGTTGAAGACAACAGAGAGAAATCTAGAGCTCTTGCTATGATTTATGATGATGAGGGGTATGATTGGAGTAAGGAAGTTCTACCGGAAGAAGATGCGGTGGGTTACGCATTCATGGCAAGCAATGATGAACCTATTAAGTGGAAAGATGATCGTACTGAAGAACAGAAGTATCAATACCGGAAGATGATTGCTGAAACCAAGATTATCAGACTTTCTGGTATCTTTCTGGAAGCTAGAAGAGCAAACAGGTGGGATCCAGATAGAGAGTGCTATCTTGATAGGTATGGCAACATTGCGATTGATGACAAAACGCTAGATATCGAAGCCATCATCAAGGAGTACAAAGAAGAAGATGAATATTGGCAGCACAAGTGGTGGGGAACACCAACGTCAAAGATGATTGAAGAAGAGAAAGAAAAAGAGAGAAAGGAGAAAGAGGAGAAAGAGAAGATAGAAAAGCAGGTTGATACAGGCTTAATTGATACTACGCAAGAGTTGACAGCTGAGAACTTGGGAATGATGGCTGACAAAGTGCTAGCTGCAAAAGCACTTGAGGTAGATCCTAATTCTGTTACTGAGTCAAAGGGATCGGTCAGTCAAAGTGTGTCAACAAATGCGTCAGGTAACAAGATTGATGGGAATGCTGACTGCAAAAATTGTACTAAACAATGCAATTTTTGTAGCACTGTCACGTATCTTAACAATGAGAAAATTCAGAATCTGACAACAAAGGTTAGAAATGTTGAAGATCAGATTCTCGATCGTGACAAAACTGTAAAAGCTTCAACTGAACGGATCAAAGAATTAACGACTCAAATTGAAAATGATAAAACTGAACGTGAGAAAATAAAATCTGAAAATGAAAAGTTAATTCTTGAAAACCGTCAGATTTCTGAAAAGTTTGAGAAATTGAAAAACATTGTCAAAGATAGTGATGATCGTAATGGCAAAACATTTAAAGAAAATGAACATCTAAGAGCTGTTTTGAGGTTAAAAGAAGAATCGATTAATGAACAACTGGATCAAATTGCTAAACTGAAACTTAAAGTTCAAGAAGCTGAAATTGAGAATGAACGAATCCAGTTGAAGCTTAATAGCTATAAATCAGCAAGCTTTGTTTTGCAGCATATTGTTCCTAAACCTATAGGGAAAAACAAAGATGGCGAGGATGTTTTTTCTGATGGAACGGGTGTAGGTTTTCACAAAGTTCCACCGCCAATTTTAGACAACTACACGAAAAAGCAGTCTAGTTTGGTGGAAATTGAGGAAGAAAGCGAAGTTAAACTTCCTGAAAACATTGATGTCACGTTCACATCTTCCAATGACGAGGGTGTCCAAAGTGATGTGGTGAAAAGTGTGGTAGACAAAGTGCTTAAACCGGATTGTGACACTTCTAAGGAGGATGGGTGTTTCTTAGACAAATACATTCAGAAATCAAAGTCCAAAAACAACTTAAGTGATGAACCGGGTCTTGTGATGTACAAGATGGCTGGATCTGATAAGTTGTATTCGGATTCTGAGTTTCCCATTGAGAATGTTAATGTGAAAAAGTTGACAAATGTTTTCAAGTTAGTTGAAGTTGAGTTATCAGAAGTGAACAGTTTGTGTCAAACAAAAAGGCAAATGAATTTTGAGAAAGATAAAGCTTATTACAAAAAGCCTGTTGTTCCACCACGTTTTTATAATAACAATCGAAACAATTGGTCGGGTGGTTATCGAGGTGGTAAGAGTTATCAGAAAAGGAGTTTTCAAAACAGAAGGTTTGCTGAAAAGAAGGTGTTTGTGAATGGTTCAAGTTCACTTTCTGATGAGGAAAATGAAATTTTTTCAAAATCAAATAAAGAGTTCTTTGAGAAGAGAGCTTCGCAGGCTCAGTCTGAAGGCACGAGTCGAGTAGCTGATACTCGTACTTGTTTTAGATGTGAACAAGTTGGTCATATTGCACGAAAGTGTACATATGTGAAGCCTAGGACTGAAGCTGTGAAGGTTCAACAAAAGAAGGTTGATGTGAAGGGTAAAGCACCAATGTATGTTGAGAAGAAAGTGATAGAGAAGCAAAACGTTAAAAATGACAACATCAAAGTGAAAAATGAATCCGTAAAGAAAGTGGTAACTAAAAATGACAAGTTTTATAAACGGGTTGCTTTAACTGAACAAATTTGGAAACCTAAAACTGAAATGAAAATTTCAACTTCTGAAGTGAAAAAGGCTGAAGAATCAATTTCGGTTGATTATAATGCAAATTTTCCACCTTTGAAGGCTGAAAATTTCAAAATTCAAATTGCAAAAGTCAAGGTTACACCTAAGGCTGATGAGGCCTGGGTGGACACCATGTTTGAATAAGCAGTTTGAATGGCCGGAGCTTCCTGGATCGCGAAGCATGAATCGGCATCTTTATTGAAATGTTTTAAAATCAACTTGTGGTATGTGCAGGATCTTCCAAGAGCCATTTCAAGATGGATCATGGATAGTGGCGCATCTCGACATATGACAGGAAAAACTGCATTACTGTATGATGTGAAGAATATCAATGGTGGTTATGTGGGATTTGCAGGTCATGAAGGTGGTAGAATTGTTGGTGAAGGAACGTTATCCAATGGGATTGTAACGTTTGAGAGAGTTAACTACATCACTGAGCTGGAGAACAATCTGCTTAGTATCTCACAGATTTGTGACAATCAGTATACTACTCACTTCACTGATAAAGAATGTTTGATCTTGAAACCTGGTTTTGTTATACCTGAAGAATGGATTATCATGAGGGCACCTAGAGTGAATGATTTATATGTGTTAGATATGTCTGTAGCAACTACAACTACTGGTCAAGCACATTGTTTCGTGTCTAGAGCAACTGAGAAAGAATCAAGATTGTGGCACCGAAAGATGGGGCATATTCACCTAAGGAAGATGAATCACTTGGTGCACAATGATTTGGTATTGGGAGTTAATATCAAAGGTTTTCATCTGGAAGGGGAGTGCATTAGTTGTGTCAAAGGTAAGCAGAAGAAGAAGTCACACCCTACAAAGCAAGTCAATTCAGTTTCGAGACCTCTAGAAAGACTTCACATGGATTTGTTTGGTCCGGTGAATGTTAAAAGTGTTATAGGAGATTATTATTGTTTGGTCGTTACTGATGATTATTCCAGATTTTCGTGGGTTTCTTTCTTGAAGACGAAAGATGAAACATTTGACAGTTTGATGGGTCTGTTCAGAAAGATTGAGAATTTGTACCAAAGGCGTATCAAGAGAATTCGAAGTGACAATGGTACTGAATTCAAGAACAGCAAGATGGAAGAATTTTGTGATGAAAGAGGTATTTTGCATGAGTTTAGTGCTCCGTACACTCCGCATCAGAATGGAGTCGCAGAACGCAAAAACCGGACGCTAATCGAGACGGCTAGAACTATGCTCGCAGATTCAAAGCTACCGATAAATTTTTGGGCTGAAGCTGTTTCCGCCGCATGCTATACGCTCAACAGGGTTCTTACTGTCAAGAAGTTCAACAAAACATGCTTTGAGCTAATCAATAATCGCAAACCGAATTTGAAGTATCTAGAACCGTTCGGGTCACCCTGTACGGTTATAGAGCCTTTTGGAAAGTTTGGTCTGAAGTGCATTGAGGGTATATTTGTTGGTTATGCAAATCCGTTGAGACGTGTCTTCGTTCCAAGTGAGAAGCGGATTATTGAAGCTGTAAATGTTGAATGTCAAGGTTATACTATGCCGCCGCAGAATCCTGGTGATTCATGGCGTTATCATTATGACAAACTTTGGGATTCGTTTGACATGAGAGAAGAATCAGAGGAAGATGAAGATTTCTTTGATGAGTTGGATATTTTGCGTGAATATGAGTCACAGATAAGGTTCCCAGCTGAGTATTCGAGAAGACCACAGGAAACTTCAAATGACGATGAAGCAGGTCCAAGTAATGCTGGTGAACATGATGATGTCCAACAGAATGAAGTTGCTCAGGATAATCAGTCGGCTCAGAATGATAATCTAGAAGCTGAAAATATGCCAGTCTTTGATCATGGTGATTCAGATTCTGAGGGGGAGCAAATTCAGTTTTCAAGTCAAACAAACCAAGTTGGTGAACAAGATGCAGAGCAGAATGTTACTAATCTGGAGGGAAATGTAGATGTTCCAAGCGAAGTGATGCCGCGAACTTTTTCATATCATCCAGAGGAATTGATCATAGGAGATTTGCAGAAAGGCGTTCGCACTCGAAATCAGATTGATAAAGGGCTTACATGTTTTTATACAAAAGTTGCTCCTTTGCAAACTGAATTCTCATTAAGTTGTTTTATCTCGCAGGTTGAGCCAAGAACTTACAAAGAGGCGCTTACGGAAGACTCTTGGGTCAATGCAATGCAGGAGGAACTTAGTCAATTCGAGAAATTGGGAGTGTGGAAGTTAGTTGATTTGCCGGATGGTCAGAGGAAGATTAACACCAAATGGGTGTTCAAGTGCAAGAGGGACGATAGAGGAGTTGTCGTAAGGAACAAAGCTCGACTCGTTGTTCAGGGATTTAGTCAACAGGAGGGAATTGATTTTACTGAAGTCTATGCTCCTGTAGCTCGACTAGAGGCAATCAGAATTTTCCTAGCATTTGCGTCTTGGAAGAACTTCAAAGTTTATCAGTTAGATGTTAAATCGGCATTTCTCTATGGGAAGGTTAAAGAGGAGGTTTATGTCGGTCAGCCGCCGGGCTTTACCGATCCAATCCACAAAAACAAGGTCTACTTATTGGACAAAGCGCTGTATGGTTTACACCAGGCCCCGAGAGCTTGGTACGAGACTTTGTCTCAACACCTACTAGCCAACAAGTTCATTCGTGGAAAAGTGGATGCCACTCTCTTCACTAAAGAGGTCGATGGTCATCTTCTGATAGTTCAGATTTATGTGGACGATATAATCTTTGGGTCGACAAATGAAAATCTATGCAAAGATTTTGAATCAGTGATGAAGCAGAAGTTTGAAATGTCATCAATGGGGGAGATGAAATTCTTTCTGGGTTTACAAGTTGAACAACTTCCTGAGGGAATTTTCATTCATCAGTCAAAGTATGTTCATGATATTCTAGAGAAATTTGGGATGTCAAGTTCTACTCCAGCTGCTACCCCACTTGCAACAAATCATGGGATTCACCCAGATCTCACCGGAGACAGGGCTGATGAAACTTTTTATCGATCCATGATAGGTTCTTTAATGTATCTAACTGCTTCACGTCCTGATATAATGTACCCAACGTGCCTCGCAGCAAGATTTCAGTCTAACCCGAGAGCATCACATATGATCATTGTGAAGAGGATATTGCGCTACCTGAAAGGAACTCCTTCATTGGGGTTGTGGTATCCTAGGAAAGGTGATTTTACGCTCGAAGGGTATTCCGATTCAGATTTCGGATGCTGCAAAGTCAATTCAAAGTCAACAACTGCAGGATGCCAGTTCTTTGGTCCTAGATTGGTTACCTGGCAGTGTAAGAAACAAACGTCTGTGGCGTTATCTACTTGTGAAGCGGAGTATGTTTCTGCTAGCAGTTGCTGCTCTCAGATCTTGTGGATACAGCAACAGATGCGCGACTACGGTTTGCAGTTTCTTAACACACCTCTTTTTGTTGATAATGAGGCCGCTATAAATATAACAAAGAATCCAGTACATCACGCTAAAACTAAACACATAGAAATTTGTCATCACTTTATTCGTGATTGCTTTGAGAAAAAGTTAATACGAATTGAGAAAATCCACACTGACGAACAGAAAGCTGATTTACATACCAAAGCTTTTGATAAAAATCGGTTTAAATATTTGTTAAAACTGAATGGTATGAAGCTTCTGTCGGTGTTGGATGGCATAATTGGCGTTGATGAGAGTACTGTTGCGGATGAAGACGAGAAACAATCTGCAATGGTTTGTCGAATTTTTACTTGCTTTGGTATTTAGGGGGAGTAGATGTTTGTACATAGTTATGTTTTCAGAAAATACAAAAACAGTAAAAAATGCAAAAATACAAAAACATGATAAAATCTGAAAAAGAGCTTGTGTTTATAGGGAAAATGATAGTACATCAGCTAGACGATTACAGTATGCTAAAGATTTGTAAAGTATAAAAAGAGTTAAACAATCTCACTGATGATGTGTCGATAGGTTTTCATACATTTAGTAGATTTATTCGGGATATAAACCTAAAATTCAAACTTGTGAATTCGTGGGGAACACTACTTGGATATATAGGTAACCCCTGAAATCTCGTTTGAAAGGTCTCTTAATCTGATATACTAGGTCTTTATACTCTATGATGTCTGGGGTATTATTCCGGGACTTCTGCTGAACGGTGGTTCTGACCTAGTCCCTGGCTAATACTTGCTGCAATGCTTGAAACACAGCATTAAACCCTCAGCATGCTGAAACAATAAAATTGATAAATGCTGTTGTTGTAAGCAAAAAGATCCTCTAAAGGGGACACACCGAAAAGTCGAAGCTGATATCTCTCTGCGTATACGGAAGTATCGACCTGAGATCCCTCGGCCCTCGCATACCTAAATTATATACAGATATCATTGTAGTATTCTCACCTGTAAGACTGATTATTGAGATTCTGGATACGAGAGTATATACAAGAGGTGGGACAATTGAATGATCTAAGTTCTTAATTCATCTAAATCGTATCCTGAGTAAGTTGAAATTTGTGTGAGAATTTAAGATGGATCAGTATATCGACAATCGAGGTGAATTGTTTAAATCTAAGTATGTAAGGTAGCTTAACGGTACTTGTAATTTTTCTGAAAAGCTGATATGATTCCCTGACACGCTCACCAAAAATATGTTTATAAATAGTTTACTTTGTTTAATTTCTGCAATTTAAGTTTCTGTATTTCATTTCTTAGTTTAGAACACTTTATAAAATCCAAAAAGATTTTATTTCTGCTTTATTTTCTGACAAACCAAAGTGGAGAGTTGATTGTTGGATTCTTAGATGTTTGAAGCAGATGCAGGAGATTCTGGACTGAAGAATGAGGAGAGCTTACTTTGAAGAAGTTTGAATTGTTTGAAAAGTCAAAAACAAGTTCATTAACTTGATATTTGTTATTTTCAGAAAATGTTTGAAATTGTTGTTTTAAAATCAGTAATGTTTCGTCAACAGATCAACCAAGGTCATTAAATTGGACTTGGTAGATTAATTGAGTAATCAGGGTCATTAACTTGGACCTGAATACATGAGTGGATTGCTATAACTGATTGATTTTGTGATTTAATGTTGAAAAGATAGTTTGTAATGTTTGTTGGTTGAGTAACAGGTTTAAACTTCATTATTCCCAACGGAGGCAAATTGTCAAAGCTTGAACCAGATATCTCAGATTCTAGCATATCGAGAGGGGGAGTCTGTGAAAGGGGGAGTCTGGATCAACAGTTATTGGGAATGTGAAGATAGAGTATTTTATGATGAAAAGACAGAGTTGAAGAAAAGACTAAGACTGAAGACTACGGATCTGAAGATGCTAAAAGACTACGTCAACATCCAAGGGGGAGTCTGTTGATACATGGAATGTCTGTTGACTGCGTCTACAAAAAGTCTGAAGTAAATATTGGTCAACAGAGAGTCAAAGATGTCAAAATATGTATTTTATAAGTCTGGTTCGCTTATGTGGCTAAGTCTGGTTCGCTTATATGTCAAGTAGTCTGGTTCGCTTATGTGTCAAGTTCTGGATCGCTTATACGGCATGTCGTATAAGTGGACCAGAATCTCTATAAATAGGCTAAGTGTGTTCATTAGTCAAGGTGTGTATGTGTGTGCTTGGAGCCAAACTCTGTCAAAATTTCAGTAGAAAAGCAATAAAAGTAAAGGAAATTAATAGGACAAGCTGTTGTAACTTCATATATGTTGATTCCGCCTTCATACATGAAGATGAGCTACTCGGATTGACTTTTCGGGTCACGTAAACGGTCCAACAACCAACCCGAGACCGATTTATCCAGAATATATGGAACCGAACTGTGTACCTACTATCTTAGGTCCGGGTCGGTATCGGTTTTTTTTAGGGTCGGTTCTCGGTTAATTTCGGTCTGACCCTATTTTTGCTCACCCCTAGATACAAAATCTTGTAAAACGACGAACCACGATTCCCTGTGCTTCACCTTCGGATACAAAATCTTGAAAACCAGGCTCGCCGGACTCTCCAAATCGTTCCCGGGGATAATCGTCGCCGGAGTCCTAAGAATGGCAGAGAGAAATCTAGGTTTTGGGTGTTGGGTGTTTTCATTTAGGGAGAAAGAATGGCATTGTCACACCCCAACCGATGGCGGAATCATCGGGGCGCGGCACTAGGCGAATCAGATTGCTCAAGAGAATCCATAACAACTATATTGCGATAATATTTAATACATTCGTTATCCCATACTAACAAATAATACAATCACATGAGTTATCACAGATTTCTTGTCCTCTCGAACAATACAAATCCGACAACCTAGATTTTAGTTGAGTTTCTAGACTCCCTAGCTTGATTTGATATAGCCTGCGATCTAACCTGCAACATACGTTAAAATATTTGTCAATACAAAAGTATTGGCGAGCATACAGGTTTGATAAGTATAGCATAGTAGATAAAAGTGTAGCGAATTTCCATATGCATAAACGTAAAGCACGACATATATACTCACAAAACTGATACTACCAACTAAGTCCTCGATGCTCGAATGTACGATGGCATAACTAGACCCCGTCGGGCGCAATAGTACTATACTAGTCTTGGTGGGACGTCGCGAGTATAAGTCCTAGCACATATGCAACTAGCATCACGTATATCTATGCATAACAGTTATTCGCAAGTGATAGCTCGACTGATTGAATATTTCGATTGATAAGTTCGTTTTGTTAGAAACGTATGTTACACCCAAAATTCGATTAAAAAGGGGTCAAGTATACTCACAGTGCGTATTTAGCGAGATTACAACTTGATTGAGTCGGTTACGAGTTGTCTGTAATGATCCTTGAAGAAATAGAGTAAACGAAGTACGGTTAAGCAAGATTTACTTGAAAAGTTACTCGTTTGGTTGAATTGGGCCTCATCCGGGCGGATGGCAAGTCATCCGTGCGGTTGATAGAGTGATACGTGCGGATGGGCCTTGCTTGTGCGCGCGGATGAGTGTGCGCACGGTTGACTTGTGCGTGCGGGTGACATGTCATCCGTGCGGATGGCATGTGCGTGCGGTGTCATGATCCGTGCGGATGGCAGTGGTCCGTGCGGATGGCAGTGGTCCGTGCGGATGGCAGTGGTCCGTGCGGACTGACATGTCATCCGTGCGGACTGACATGTCATCCGTGCGGACTAGGGTCATCCGTGCGGGCTGACTTGTCTGGTTCGCACTCTGACCACCGTTTCTGAATGTTTAACGGAGGGAAAGACATTTGTTTTCACTAGGATAGTGTAATTTCGCACTAACACTTGAAGTTCCGTTAATTCCGACTCGTTCTAACGACCGGGAATCACCCCGTTCCATCAGATCTGGCCGTTCATGGTGGTTCTTCATGGTTAACTCGAAATCGCACAGATTTAGGTGTGATTTGTCATTAAAACATGTGGAAATCACCGGGATCTGAGTCATTTATGGTGAAGTGAGACCCCAACTTGAAGTTCATAAGAACTCTTGGTGACATCACCTCAAAACGCCTCAAATCCGCAGATTTCACGGTTAGAATTAGAGTTTTGAAAGATAGATTGATGTAGTTTCGAGTGTAGATTGTAGAAGTACAAGTTTTAGGTTGAAATCTTACCGGAATCGCGAGGAAATCGAGAGAAAAGGGTCTTGGTGCGCGTGTGGTTGAACAGGAGCTGTCACATCACTTGAATAGTGGTGTGGCAGGCTATTTATAGGCGAAAGAGGAGAAGAAGAGGGATCAGGCCCGGATAGCCCATCCGTGCGGATGGCCCATCCGTGCGGATGGCCCATGCGTGCGGATGGCCATCCGTGCGCATGTCCATCCGTCCGGATGGTCCATCCGTCCGGATAGCTATCCTGACGGGCCGGACTTCTTCGTTCTTGATTGATTTGATAGTTTTCGAAGCGCGTTCCTTTCGTAATTAATTTATATTATTATTATATTGTTATTATTATATTATAATATATATATATATATCACTAGGGGTCGTATTTACGTATCCATAATCCAAAGTTTCGATATTTAACGATCGGTTTCGATTTCGAGTATGCGATTATTATCGACGTTGCACGGCCATCAATGAGGGTAGTGTAGGTCCTTTCTTGATGTCATCGTGAACGTTATTTCGTGTAGTGCCACAAAGACTGACGGGGTACCGTTTACTCGTATTGTCATCATCGTCACGACGACTGGAGCTACAGCACTCACCCGAGAATCCTTATTAGCGTTAATTGTTTAAGTTCGACACATCACGGCCACTGAGGAGGGTAGAATAGGTCCTCACTCAATGCCTCCGTGAGTGTTAGTGTGATAATAGTGTAGTATAGTGATATTGTATTTCGAAAATATGCGATTATCCTTCGAATAGCGATATATACGATATAGTTACATTATGATCTGAATCTCTGGTGCTAGGCGTAACGAGTGTGACGAGTAGTAACAACGCACGAAAGTGCGGGTTGTTACAGTCTCCCCTACTTTAGGAAATTTCGTCCCGAAATTAATCCAATAGGTAGACTTTTGAGAGTTGATCTAGTATGAGTAGCGATACAGCGAGTGATTTGATCGTAGGCTGACAGCGTGAACGTTTCGAATAAGTGGGATTGACTGTGATAGCGAGAAGACGATGCAAAGACGAGAGTATTAGTTCCACGAGTTGGCATTCCAAAGTACTTTGTCTTGTGTAGAATTCGTTAGCTCGATGCGATTGCAATTTGAAAGGTTTCTCATGATGTAGAGTTAACTGAGTCGATCGTTAACCAACGTAACAAGAAGCGTTCGTTTTAGGTATTTAAAAGGAATTTAGGATGAGAATTCTTTGAAAAATTTTCCTTTTAACATGAGGTCAACGGAGTCGTTGTTAACCGATGTTGCAAGGAAGTTTAAGTTTCTAACGTTTTAAGGAATTCGAGGATGAAAACAAGGGTTACGAAAACTTCCCTCTGACAAGGGTTCAAGCTGAACTCGATGTTGAACCAGTGTCTTAAGAAGGATTTTATTTTGACGTTGTAAAAGTTTAGGGAAAAACTGGGCTTACGAAACCTTTCTCGGACATGGAGTTAAACTGATTCGATGTTAGCTCCACGTCGTGAGAAAATTTCACTTGTCCCATGGTTTTAAATGAAAGTTTTTATAAAAATTCAGTTTTAACCTTTTGAGAAGAGAAATTTGGCATCAAGCCCCACTTGGCACCTCCCCACGGAAGTTCGTTAATATGTTTAAAACGCTTATATATAGGAATTACCAGCGGCGTATCCACCATGTTTTGCCCATATTACTTCCGTTTCGTGAGGCAGTGTCAGGTGTGCCGATATGACTCGGATAGAAATGCGTTTACTCGGCCCAATCGATGGAAAGTCGGACCGAGCATAAGACGGGTTCGAATAGATTAGTCCAGCGAGTTGATAAGCGAGTAGCGAATGACACGTTTTCGATTAGATTACACATTAAACCCACATGGCACGTTTCCACGAGGGTTTGCTAACATGGCGAAACACCATGCTTCGCCAGGTTAGTTTTGCCTCGTGAAGCGGTGTCATGTGCACTAATACCACATAGACTGTAATGAACACCATGCGAGCGATAAACGGTAGATTCTACACGATATGCGATGAGTGATTAGATGGTTAAACGAATGATACGAACACAACACTGGCAATGGTGGCGTTGATAATCGAATTACAATAATCGGTGGTTGCGTTGCAAGCGATGGAGGTATGCGGTTCGATTTACGCGGTTCGGTTTGATTGATTAACTCTACAGACTTTAACTAGCATTAGACCCCACATGGCCTTTTTTTTTTCCACGAAAGGTCGCTGATATGGCTAAAACACCCTGCCTTAACCATATGAGTTTCCTCTCGTGAGGCGAGGTCATGCGTTCTAACTTAGCACGAATATCACAGATAACGGTAGGCGATAGCGATAGATTGATACACAGCAACTGATATAGGCTAACGTGATAAGCGATAGAGATTGCGAGATACACAAGGTAAGCGATTGCGATTTGTCGAGTTCGATTCTTGTCTCGAATAAGCTTAACGTTTCGTCATGACGCATCACGGCTATCGAGGAGGGTAGAATAGGTCCTCACTCAACAATATCGTGAGCGTTTATTTGCTTGATTGAGATTCGTTGCAACAGACTTACGACCAGTCTTGCGTCGATGCAATTTGCCTGTGAGGTAGACTCCCCAGAGTCCAATAATGAGGCGATTGCATTGCGTTTGCAGACTTACGACAAGTCTTGCGATGATGCGGTTTGTTACGCCTTGCGATTTAGTGTAGTGTGTTGAAAATAATCACAATAGTATAATAGGTCTAATAACGTTTAACTCCACGTGGCACTTTCTTCACGGAACTTCGGTAGTATGGTAAGGCATTCCTCGCCCGACCCCTACTACTTTCATCCCGTGTTTTGGTGTCACCTTTTGTCAAACGCTATGGCACTTTTAGAATTCACTACGATCACCGTGCACTGAACCAAATAATCCCGTGTGCACCCGCGATTAATCGTTCCTTGCACGTTTATCGTACCTCGTTCTAGAAGTGTAGTGGGGGTAAAACACATTATTCCGTGATATAGTATATAGTATGTGTGTGAATCTAGTCTAGGTGCGACGATTAATGAGTAAGAGAGGAAATGGAGACGAGAGTTAACGTTACGCATAGAGACAATATCGAGTAAGAGATTAGGTTCAAAACATAGAGATTAACGTCGAAAATCGCATCATTACAATTTTATCCTACACTTGCTAGATGTCGGATGCTGAAGACTTTTGCTGGAGCTGTTGTTGTCGTACTCAAGTTCACGGTTCGAGGTGACAGTTGCGGGTGAAGTGACCGTAACGGTTGCAGTTATTGCAATAGCGACAGTCAGCCCCAACTGGGTGATGATAGGCACACGAGTAACACTGAGGATGAAATCCAGTGTAGGCTCGTTTTGGAAACATTGGAACTGTTTGAAGAGGTTCCGGTTGCAGCGGTTCGGTTGTTGATGAGTTTGGGCTTGAAGTCTTTCGTTTGCGGCTGGGTTTGTCGGTGTCTTGCGAAGAAGTGTCGTCGTCGGAGGGTTCGTCTGAAGACTCGCTTGCGGAGTCTTTGGCTGATTTGTCGGAAGATCCGTTGGCAGATTCGTCAGAAGATTCGGCAGCAGATTCGTTCGAAGGATCGTTAGCAGATCCGTCAGAAGAATCATTAGCTGATTCATTAGAAGAATCGCCAGCAGAGTTGTCAGAAGATTCGTCAGTAGATTCGTCAGAAGGTTCGTCATCACGTTCGCCTGAAGGATTACTGGCGATTGCTTGACGAGCTTGCTTGACAGGATTCTTTGAGAATAATCCTTCCATGAGTCGTTTGTTGTTGATTTCTGCGGCTAAGCGGTATGTTTCTTCGATGGTAGCAGGTCTTGCAGCTTCGACAAAATCACCCACACACTCTGGTAAGCCACGAATGTACTTCGTGATGGTCTTTCCTGGGGTGTTGACTTGATCTGGGCAAATTACGCTAAGCTGCTTGAACCTTGCGGTGTAGCCAGCATTGTCACCTTTTGCTTGCTTGATTTCCCAAAACTCGTTTTCTAGCTTCTGAATTTCGTGTGGAGGACAATATTCTTTCTTCATGAGTTCCTTCAGCTCATCCCAAGAGAGGGCGTAAGCTTCAGAGATCCCACGTTTGTTACGTTCGGCGGTCCACCAGTCGAGTGCTCGTGATTGAAATACTCCGGTGGCGCAAGTAGTACGGAGACTATCGGGACACCCGCTTTGACGAAGGGTAACTTCGATAGAATCGAACCACTGGAGTAGTTGGGTCGCACCTCCTTCACCCGTGAATTCCATCGGGTCACAGGCTTTGAAGTGCTTGTAGAGAAAAGTAGATTGCGGCTCCTTTGTCTTAACGTCTTCCGAAGTTCGAGAGTTGATAAGAGAGTGAACTCGTGTGGCAATCTGAGGAATGACTTTGACCACTTCCCTGGTCACAAGTGAAGCAATCCTCTTTTCGCCCCTTCGTTTGGCTCGTCCCTTTGCTAACATTCTCGAAGTAGAGTTGTTGGAAGGCATCTAGACAGAAGGAGACTTGGAGTGAGATTCGATCATAATGATTTTCGAGTTTGCGTTGCGATTTGAGCGCGTTCAAACTTGATGCGATAGTATAGTAATAAGAACCACATAGGAGCCACGTAGGAAACACGAAATTCCTAAGTTCTCACACAATGACTTGTTTGTTTATACGTATATATATATATGTATTTATATAGATGTAATTTGTAATCATACACATACAGGTCGATTTAGAATAAACGAGGTCGTGTTGAAGTGAGAAAACGAGAGCGAATGCGATAGATTATGCATTAGTTTTGTTGCGAACATTCGGATTTCATTTTAGATTGCGATAGCTGTGCGAACTGTGCGCTCATAAAGTAGGGAGTGAAAATCGTTACATCGAGAATTCGATAAAGCGTGAAGTTTCAAAACGTAAATAAGTTCCAATCATTGTAAAATTGGCGGGTCGTATAATAGAGTGCCTTAGGTGTTTAGGCGTTGACTACCCAAGGTAACCCAACTATATCTACAAGTTCGGGCGCGCGCGTTGACCTAGAAGACTCCATGCTTCCACTGGGATGCAGCTCATCGCATTCGCCTTCCTAGTCATCGCGTGGCTCGAGTTGTTACAATAGCGAGTCCTTGGTGAGAGCTTTTGAAAACCATTTTATAGAGAGTGGAACGACTTATTAAGGTACGGGTTTCACCCCTGGCTTAACAGTTTCGTTCCTAATTGTGGTTATGCTCCTCGAATAATATTCGTGAGTTCCACTAGATTTAGAAATGGAGACCTTTGTCGAGATGTGGATGTCACTCCTAACTCGATGAAAGGTTCTCGTGCTAGAAAAATGCGCTGAGTGAGCAATCCTACCGAGAGTTCTTGGTTTTCACACCTGATCTCGACTGGATCGCTCGGTTTCGTCATGCGAGTATTTTCGAAAACGTGTGTATTGTGTCGGCCTTAGGAAAGGCTAAGTAGCATTTTAGCCTTAGGAAAGGCTTCTTCGTGTGAAGCTGTAGTATGCGGCGTTCACACAAAGTTGTAGCTTTTAGCAATTTCGATCGAGGGTATCAAGTAAGCCCAATACAAACCCCACTGGGTTCGTACGAGTCGGCCTGTTGGTACTTAGACTATAGACTAGGTCAATTTCTAAGACGTCGACCCGGACTAGGTCGAGTCTGACCTAATTCCCTATAGTTATGGCTCTGATACCAATCTGTCACACCCCAACCGATGGCGGAATCATCGGGGCGCGGCACTAGGCGAATCAGATTGCTCAAGAGAATCCATAACAACTATATTGCGATAATATTTAATACATTCGTTATCCCATACTAACAAATAATACAATCACATGAGTTATCACAGATTTCTTGTCCTCTCGAACAATACAAATCCGACAACCTAGATTTTAGTTGAGTTTCTAGACTCCCTAGCTTGATTTGATATAGCCTGCGATCTAACCTGCAACATACGTTAAAATATTTGTCAATACAAAAGTATTGGCGAGCATACAGGTTTGATAAGTATAGCATAGTAGATAAAAGTGTAGCGAATTTCCATATGCATAAACGTAAAGCACGACATATATACTCACAAAACTGATACTACCAACTAAGTCCTCGATGCTCGAATGTACGATGGCATAACTAGACCCCGTCGGGCGCAATAGTACTATACTAGTCTTGGTGGGACGTCGCGAGTATAAGTCCTAGCACATATGCAACTAGCATCACGTATATCTATGCATAACAGTTATTCGCAAGTGATAGCTCGACTGATTGAATATTTCGATTGATAAGTTCGTTTTGTTAGAAACGTATGTTACACCCAAAATTCGATTAAAAAGGGGTCAAGTATACTCACAGTGCGTATTTAGCGAGATTACAACTTGATTGAGTCGGTTACGAGTTGTCTGTAATGATCCTTGAAGAAATAGAGTAAACGAAGTACGGTTAAGCAAGATTTACTTGAAAAGTTACTCGTTTGGTTGAATTGGGCCTCATCCGGGCGGATGGCAAGTCATCCGTGCGGTTGATAGAGTGATACGTGCGGATGGGCCTTGCTTGTGCGCGCGGATGAGTGTGCGCACGGTTGACTTGTGCGTGCGGGTGACATGTCATCCGTGCGGATGGCATGTGCGTGCGGTGTCATGATCCGTGCGGATGGCAGCGGTCCGTGCGGATGGCAGTGGTCCGTGCGGATGGCAGTGGTCCGTGCGGATGGCAGTGGTCCGTGCGGACTGACATGTCATCCGTGCGGACTGACATGTCATCCGTGCGGACTAGGGTCATCCGTGCGGGCTGACTTGTCTGGTTCGCACTCTGACCACCGTTTCTGAATGTTTAACGGAGGGAAAGACATTTGTTTTCACTAGGATAGTGTAATTTCGCACTAACACTTGAAGTTCCGTTAATTCCGACTCGTTCTAACGACCGGGAATCACCCCGTTCCATCAGATCTGGCCGTTCATGGTGGTTCTTCATGGTTAACTCGAAATCGCACAGATTTAGGTGTGATTTGTCATTAAAACATGTGGAAATCACCGGGATCTGAGTCGTTTATGGTGAAGTGAGACCCCAACTTGAAGTTCATAAGAACTCTTGGTGACATCACCTCAAAACGCCTCAAATCCGCAGATTTCACGGTTAGAATTAGAGTTTGAAAGATAGATTGATGTAGTTTCGAGTGTAGATTGTAGAAGTACAAGTTTTAGGTTGAAATCTTACCGGAATCGCGAGGAAATCGAGAGAAAAGGGTCTTGGTGCGCGTGTGGTTGAACAGGAGCTGTCACATCACTTGAATAGTGGTGTTGCAGGCTATTTATAGGCGAAAGAGGAGAAGAAGAGGGATCAGGCCCGGATAGCCCATCCGTGCGGATGGCCCATGCGTGCGGATGGCCATCCGTGCGCATGTCCATCCGTCCGGATGGTCCATCCGTCCGGATAGCTATCCTGACGGGCCGGACTTCTTCGTTCTTGATTGATTTGATAGTTTTCGAAGCGCGTTCCTTTCGTAATTAATTTATATTATTATTATATTGTTATTATTATATTATAATATATATATATATATCACTAGGGGTCGTATTTACGTATCCATAATCCAAAGTTTCGATATTTAACGATCGGTTTCGATTTCGAGTATGCGATTATTATCGACGTTGCACGGCCATCAATGAGGGTAGTGTAGGTCCTTTCTTGATGTCATCGTGAACGTTATTTCGTGTAGTGCCACAAAGACTGACGGGGTACCGTTTACTCGTATTGTCATCATCGTCACGACGACTGGAGCTACAGCACTCACCCGAGAATCCTTGTTAGCGTTAATTGTTTAAGTTCGACACATCACGGCCACTGAGGAGGGTAGAATAGGTCCTCACTCAATGCCTCCGTGAGTGTTAGTGTGATAATAGTGTAGTATAGTGATATTGTATTTCGAAAATATGCGATTATCCTTCGAATAGCGATATATACGATATAGTTACATTATGATCTGAATCTCTGGTGCTAGGCGTAACGAGTGTGACGAGTAGTAACAACGCACGAAAGTGCGGGTTGTTACAGGCATTGACATAGAGAATGGAGAAGTTTTAATGAAGATTGGATATGCACACTGAATTCTACAGAAGAAGTGACTACTGGCTCACCAATGCTTTTACCAAAATACCCTTTTCTTAATAAAAAATTCGAAAGCAAAAGAGACAAAACATTTAAAAAATAATTTAATATTCAGACCATCTCAACCATCCATCTCTTTGATCAAAAGGCTAGAAAGTGGTTCTCATGGTTCTTACAACTGGAGGTGGTTTTCATTTTAACGCTCCCATATATATGTATAGAGTGGGGATCCTATGGAAAGTGTGTTTTTCCTAGAAAGTCTAGGAAGCGATCTGAGCCATCCAATGGGTGTGTTTAATGGTTGAGATCATCTTGGTGACATTTTGGTAATATGTATTTCTTAAAAATATGATTATTTAATTAATCAGGGGTAGATATGTCATTTAGCTTGTTTTAAATATGAAAATAATTGTCATTCCATAACCACCCCACATTTCTTTGCGATTTTCTCTCTCTCCCCCTCTTTCTCTCCCCCTTTCTCTCTCTCTCTCTCTCTCTCTCTCTCTCTCTCTCGCAGATTCCTTCTATCCTTCATAAAGAAACACATCGTATTAATCTGCTTGCAGTTAAAACACAGCGTCAAGAAATCCTCCAGCATTACCAGCATGGATGGTAAAACACAGTGTATGGATCTGCTTGCTGTTAAAGCACAACTGTATGAATCTGAATGCTAAAACACAACTGTATGAATCTGCTTACTGTTAAAACACAACTGTATGAATCTGAATGCTAAAACACAACTGTATGAATCTGCTTGCTGTTAAAACACAACTGTATGAATCTGCTTGCTGTTAAAACACAACTGTATGAATCTGAATGCTAAAACACAACTGTATGAATCTGCTTGCTGTTAAAACACAACTGTATGAATCTGAATGCTAAAACACAACTGTATGAACCTGCTTGCTTTTAAAACACAACGTCAAGAACATTCTGGTGGTTTCCAGACATAATTAAAAATCGATACTGACCAGATAATAGTAAACAGAAAAAGAAGTGTATTTGCCATATCCGCAATCAAGAATTGTGTTTGAAGCCATAACTATCTCTCACGTAAAAAATGATTTACGAATAAAGTTGATCAAGATTGTGAAAGGAACGAATGAGAATTTGATTGATATTTACGTCTGGTAGTAATTCGCAAATCTTGGAGAATCAGTTACCATAAAATCGTGCATAGTTAGTTAATGAGATATAAATTCCAAAATTAAAATAAAATGTCAAATTACACAATTGCCCTTTTAGTTAAAATCCTTCAATGCCTCATGTCACGTTCTGATTGCTTCCTAGACTTTCTAGGAAAATAAGGCTTTCTACCCAACTCCTACTCTATATATATATATACACATATATATATATATGTATATATATATATATATATATATATATATATAATTCACCTAAACATCAAGTTTAGCCAAATACCTTAATCATCATAACACATGATGATCTCAAACAACATTTCACTATCATGTATGATGATTCTAAACATAATTATATCATCAATTTCATCATATGATTAAAACCCACTTATCCTAGTGTGGTAAATCATCTAAACATTCAAATCATGGCAATATATGTATAATTTTCACTTAGGGTTTTGTTCCTAAGCAAGTATACATCACTAATTCAGCATAACTTCTGTAATTCATACATAATTCGCAAATTATGATGTTCATCTAATTTCACAACTTCAAGAATCATCAAAATTCTACACACCTTATGATTCCCTAGCTTGGGTGATCGTTAATTCACGTTCAATTGTGAATTTGAGCTTCAATTGGACCTTCAATTTGATCATTTTGTATAAACTAGGGTTTAAGCTCCCTAGGAGCTTCTTCTGATCGATATAGAACACGCACACACTTAGTGTGTGTGGTGTTTTGTTTTAATTTTTCTTTTATAACTTAACTTTCAAGTTATCTAACTTTGGCCCCTTATGTTTGGTTAGTTATTAAGTAGGCCACAACCCACTTAATTCCAACAATATTCCCTCTTATTAACTAGGTTAAACATTCCTAGTTAACTTAGTGGGTTCGGGGAGGTTATAACCCGTTTTATTTTAAGTCCTGTTAACTTGAGCCTCTTGTAAGCCTTTATTTTCTCAAAAGCTTTTATTCACCTTTTATTTCATATTAGACTTATTTATTTAAATCCTAATATTCACCGGGTTAATTTTTACCACTAATGGTATTTTACCCGCCCTTTAATATTAACGTGGTTTAATTACCAACCCGTTTTCGGGGTGTTACAAATGTCGGTCAATATCTTCAATAGTATCGGTACTTTGCATCATTATCTCGGTAGGGGACCGATACGTGCGCGATATATCATTGATATATGGGTGATATATTGGGATATTAAATGTAACAACTCTCGCCAAAACTATTATTTCTTATTTTATGTTGTCCAATAGGAAACCCTAATTGAGACCCCCAAGTAATATTGCATGACCCCTAAAATTTTCAGAACAGTTGGAACTAGGATCAGGGCCCCCTAAAACTCAAGGGGGGGGGGGTATCCCCTAATTGACGATTATCTTCACAGTTTGTTGTACAAAACGAATTTCGTCGAAATTTTGACTCACCCAGGCTATGTGGACACGAGGCTACCCTACCCTAAAAGGGTAGTCATCGCGCCACGCGACAGGGACCATTTTCTAGCATATAAATCAGGAGTTTGGCACTTGCATGGAGGTCTTGTTACGATGGAAAAATTCATTTCGTACGTCAAGTTATTCACGGTTTAGTTCAAAAACACACACAAGCACGAATCTCTGCTACGACAACAGGGTAATAACTCCATCACTGCTACCATACAATGTCCGATCGATTGAAACCGATCCGATGGATGTTTAAGTGTTGTCCGTATTTGGGCTATACTTTGTCATTCGTCGTGAGGGTTTTGATTTCGTGAACTTATCGTAAATGTTGTATTAAGTTACTAACCTAGTTTCGTATGCCTTGTCATTTAAATTAGGTTACAAGGCTAAATCAGTAGGCTAAACTCTGCCCGTTTAAACTTGCAATGTGAGTCATTCTCTTTTTATCAACATTGTTTTCTAATACCCACATTATTTTCAAAAGTTATAATTACAGGGATTAAGTCGTGGTTATCTTGAATCACTAGCTAGTGGGGTATTGTGCACATTACTAATTTCTCACGGTTAGGTAAACAAACCTAACAGTGATAATCATCACTACTTGGGTGAAAGGACCCAATAGTGGTATGACCATCATCACCAGGGTGTGACACGGCGCCAGATAAAAAAAATAAGATAGTAGCCATTGTAATCGCTCTTATGCTGTAATTTATAACGATGTGTCGTTTTATTGAAATCGAGTGACTCGCCAGTATTTCCCCGCTGATAAAATATTTTTAAACATGTTTCAGGTGACTTACTGTGAATCCAGGAAAAAGTGCTACGGAGCACTAATAAGCTTGAAGTGGTGGCTCAGTAAAATAAATAAACATGTTTTGCAAAACAAGGGATTTCCTTGTGAAATTCCCTTTACTGTAAATTACGGGGTTCGTCTCAAATTATGAAATAAAATAATTGGGCATTTGCAAAATTTTAAAAGATCCTGTTAAACTTCCGCTGTCAACTCAATTAATAAATACCACGGGTTTCTGTCCCGCAGCTCCTAGACCGAGTAACACCGGGACGGGGGCCGTGACAGAAAAAGGTGGTATCAGAGCCACTGATTTAAGCCAATTAAGTATTTAGAAATACTTAATTTCTCAAATTGCCATTCTGTGATTATGTGAAAATTTAACTTGCAATATATAATTTTCTAATTAGGATTTTGTGTTTTTTTTTTTCATATATGCTAATAGCATGAATGAGTTGTCTGAAGCTCTTCAGAATCTCACTATCTATTCTGCTGACATGGAATTTTCCGGGGGTTTTTCCGGTTATCAGGCCGATACTGAAGAACCTATGGAATTCCAGGCTCAAGCCCAGGAGAAACCCAAGTCGAAGAAAAGAAGGAGAATCATAGGCTGGAGACGCGGACGGAGGAAGAAGCCAGCCGCACAGAAGGTTAAAAAGACTGAGGATCCAAAGAATAAAGGCAAGGGAAAGGAGATCGGGGAAAGTTCAGGGCAAGCCCAGGAAATGCCACCCTGGGAAGAGCTTGATCGCAAACTGGCAAATTGTGACCTCATAGGACCTGCCAATGAAGACCTCTTCAATTACCCTGCTGAATCACAACTTCCAGTTAACTTAGCACCTGCTATCCCAGATCCCATTGTCAACCACCAACTTCTACCCAGAGAATTGGAGGAATGGTGGACAAGTGACTGGAAATTTCAGAATCTCTTGAATAACCCTAACACCTTTTTCCCCCAGTTTGACCCTGAGCCTGCACCAAACCCACCTATGAGCACAGAAAACTTGGCTGAACTCCGCCACTACGGCGAGGAACTGGTGGACGCAGGAAATAGAATCCGGGAAGTGGGGGAGAGGATATTATGGAAATACGACGAGAGGGAGCGTCGTTTCTGAAGTGCCAGCTGACGGGGATCGTATGTGGTTGTGTGGTTACGTGTTTAATAATAATAAAATAATAATAAACATTAATAAAAATATAATCATGTAAAATAACTTAAAATAAAACTTTTGTAATATAACTGGTGTGTATGGATGCATACTAATATATAAAATATGAACGTCGCAAAGTCGACAATTTTGGCTATACGTGTTGACATGCTTATGTGTAATTGTTTTATTATGACTGATTATTATTTATTTTATTTTGTGCCAATAATTTATACATTTAAATATTGAAAATTATTAGATGGAACCCGCTGTCAATGAGCCAGTTAACGAAGTTAACCAATCTGAGCAAAACAATGAGGATCACTTTCTTAATAGGCAAGATATCGAAAATATCGTTACTCAAGGAATAGCCAATGCTATTCCAATAATCCTTGCTGCTGCAAGAAATCCTGTTGCACCTTCACAGGCCAACCACAGCAAATGTACTCGTGATGACAATTTCAGTAATAGTGTAAATGGAGGCGACAACAATAATAATAATGATAATGATGTGATGTAAGCCCCATTTCTTAAGAAAATGAAAGCTGCAACGCCTGGTTGCACTTATAAGGAATTTCTTGCCTGTAAACCAATCGAATTTGTAGGCAATGAAGGGGCAACTACTGCACTACGTTGGTTAGAGAAAACTGAAGCAGTAATTAAAATAAGTAAATGTGCCGAGGAAGACAAGGTCATGTACGCGTCGCATCTTTTTAAAGAAGGGGCACTAGAATGGTGGAACACCGTGCTACTAGCCAAGGGAAGTGATGTGGCGTATGCCATGAATTGGGAAGAATTTAAGAGTCTAGTGGAAAGAAAATTATGTCCCGAATATGAAAAGGAACAAATGACAAACAAGTTCCTGAACCACCGGATGCTG
This sequence comes from Helianthus tuberosus, assembly GCA_030545235.1. Taxonomy (NCBI): domain Eukaryota; kingdom Viridiplantae; phylum Streptophyta; class Magnoliopsida; order Asterales; family Asteraceae; genus Helianthus; species Helianthus tuberosus. The sequence goes on from CM060423.1 coordinate 212,899,335, forward strand.
GATGTGGACTGTCGAGGGTATACTTCGACATTCTTCGAATATGCTAGAGTTGTACCAACCCTGGCTTCGCCAGAACCGGTACTTATTTCTCGCTATATTTGGGGTTTGATTGGCGAAATCCGTGATATCGTTAAAGCTGCAAGACCCCGCACGATTGATGATGCGGTGGAGTTAGCCAATACCTTGACCGACTGGCTGGTACGCACAAGAGAAGAAAACCGGAAAAAGGAAGTGGCCCAAAAGATTACCCAAGGATTCCGTGTGGGTAATAGTAGTAATTTCAAGAAAAGAGGAACTGGGCAATCTTCCACTGCTCCATTTTGCAGTACCTGTAAAAGAAAGCATTTTGGAAAATGCAAAGGGTATTGCAATTTCTGCAAAATTCCGGGGCATCAAGAAGAAGATTGCAGAAGAAAGAAATCAACAATCTGCTTCAACTGTGGTGAAGCTGGACATTTTAGACCAGACTGCCCTAAACTGGTCAAATCAGCGGACAACAAAGCCAAACCTGCAGAAGGAACTACCAAAAAGAACGCAAGAGCCTTCCAGCTGACTACCCAGGAAGCAGAGCTAATCCCCGATGTGATAGCTGGTACGTTCCTAGTTCACGACGTTTATGCAAAAGTATTATTTGACTCTGGTGCAAACCAAAGTTTTATAAATATTTCATTCTGCCAAGCTCTTAATCTACCCCTAACCAACCTTAGACAAATTTTTACGGTAGAAACGGCAGATAGGAATTCTGTTACCATAGATAAGGTTTTGCAAAAAGGAAAGATAGAACTTTTAGGCCATAAATTCTCTACAAACCTGTTACCTATGAAGTTAGCTGGATTCGATGTCGTGTTAGGAATGGATTGGTTAGTAGCCAACCATGCTCGAATCCTCTGTGATAAAAATTCCATAGAAATTCATACACCCACAGGAGAAATGGTGGTAATTACAGGAGATAAGTCACGTAAGCCAATGAAATTCATTTCAGTAATGAAAGTGGCCAGTTATTCAAGAAAACAAGGATTAGTGTATATGATTTCGGTAATCATTAACACTAAAGGTAAGGAACTTAAGGAAATTCCAGTAGTATCAGAATACCTGGATGTATTCCCAGAAGAACTACCTGGATTACCACCCGATAGGGAAGTAGAATTTAGAATTCATCTAATTCCTGGAACTACACCCATAGCTAAAGCACCCTACCGGTTAGCACCCATTGAAATGTTAGAACTGAAAAAGCAATTAGATGAATTGCCCAGTAAAGGATTTATACAACCTAGTTCATCCCCTTGGGGAGCACCAGTGTTGTTCGTGAAAAAGAAATATGGTTCGATGCGAATGTGTATCGATTACAGGGAATTGAATAAGGTTACAATTAAGAATCGATACCCATTACCTAGGATTGATGATCTTTTCGATCAACTTCAAGGAGCTAGATATTTTTCTAAGATAGATTTATGCTCCGGATACCATCAGTTGAAAGTACAAGAAGAAGACATACCTAAAACTGCTTTCAGAACTAGGTATGGTCATTACGAGTTTACAGTCACGCCCTTTGGGTTAACAAATGCTCCTGCAGCATTTATGGACATGATGAATAGGATCTGTAAACCGTATTTGGATAAATTTGTAATTGTCTTCATTGACGATATACTTATTTATTCCAAAAGTCAGGACGAGCATTGTGAACACTTGCATGCACTCTTAACTTTGTTAAGAAAAGAGAAGCTTTACGCCAAAATCTCGAAGTGTGAATTTTGGCTACAAGAGGTACAATTTTTAGGACACATGGTGAATCACGAAGGTATTCACGTAGATCCCTCCAAAATAGAAGCGATCACCAAATAGAAGGTCCCACAATCAGCTATGGAAGTTAGAAGTTTTCTAGGGTTAGCTGGATACTATAGACGATTCATTAAAGATTTTTTTAAGATACCTGTGCCATTAACCAAGCTAACCTGTAAAGTAGTAAAGTTTGAATGAGGATCTAGACAAGAAGAGGCTTTTAAGATTTTAAAGCAAAAATTAACAAACGCCCCAATTCTTGCCTTACCAGAAGGGACAGAAGATTTTTAAGTTTACTGTGATGCTTCTAAGTTAGGATTTGGATGTGTGCTGATGCAACGCCAGAAGGTAATTGCGTACGCCTCAAGGCAATTGAAGAAGCGTGAAGAAAATTATACGACACATGACTTAGAAATAGGATCAATAATTTTTGCCCTTAAAATTTGGAGACATTATTTGTACGGAAGTAGGTTTACTGTCTATACAAATCATAAGAGTTTAAGATACATATTTGGGCAAAAGGAATTAAACATGAGGCAAAGAAGATGGATGGAAATTCTAAGTGACTACGACTGTGATATTCAATATCACGAAGGAAAGGCAAACGTAGTTGCAGATGCCTTAAGTCGTAAGTATCATGAGAAACAACGACGAGTTCGTGCTCTTAGATTAAGTTTACAATTAGATTTAATGGAACAACTGAAGAATATTCAAAAAACAACAATCGAGGATAGTGCTGAAGGAATGAAAGGATGAATAAAGGAATTAGAGCAAGGAAGTGATGGAATTTGGAGATTCCACAAGAAAAGGATTTGGGTACCTAAGCAAGGAAACTTAAGAGATAATATTTTAGAAGAAGCCCATAAATCTAGGTATACCATGCATCCTGGAAATAATAAGGTATACCAAGATTTAAGGAATAACTTCTGGTGGATAGGAATGAAAAAGGACATAGCTAGATATGTATCTAAGTGTCTAACTTGTTCTCAAGTTAAGGCAGAACACCAGAAACCTTCAAGATTACTCCAACAATTAGAAATTCCTATTTGGAAATGGGAACTAATAACCATGGATTTCGTTACTAAGTTACCCAAAACCCGAAAAGGTAACGACGCAATTTGGGTAATTGTGGATCGATTAACCAAATCAGCTCATTTTCTACCCATGAAGGAAACCTTTAGCATGGAAAGATTAGCCAAGTTATACGTAGACGAGATAGTATCCTTACATGGAGTCCCACTCTCCATTGTATCGGATAGGGATAGTCGTTTCACTTCCCATTTCTGGACCAGTTTCCAGGAAGCAATGGGAACCCGACTAAATTTAAGTACTGCATATCATCCCCAAACAGACGGACAAAGTGAAAAGGCGATCCAAACCCTGGAAGACATGCTCAGGGCATGTGTGATAGATTTTGGAGGAAACAGGGACAACCATTTACCTTTAATTGAATTCTCCTATAACAATAGTTATCATTCAAGCATCGAAGCTGCCCCGTTCGAAGCACTGTATGGACGAAAGTATAGAACTCTAGTTTGCTGGGCAGAAATAGGAGAAAGCCAGTTATCAGGTCCCGAAATCGTACAAGAAACCACCAACAAGATAACTCAAATCAAGGAAAGACTAAAGACAGCTTGAGAACGTCAGAAGAGTTATGCAGACAATAGATGCAAGCCGCTAGAATTTCAAGTTGGAGACAAGGTACTTTTAAAAGTTTCCCCTTGGAAAGGAGTAGTTCGGTTTGGTAAGAAGGGAAAGCTAAGTCCAAGGTACGTAGGACCATTCCCAGTAATCCAGCGAATAGGACCAGTTGCTTATCGCCTACAACTACCAGCAGAACTGGCTGGAGTACATGACGTGTTTCATGTATCTAACCTCAAGAAATGTTTATCCGACGAATCCCTGGTAGTACCTCTCCAAGACATAGAGGTAAATGAAAAGTTAAAATTTATAGAGAGACCACTTCAGATAGAAGATAGAAAGGTCAAGTTTCTCAAGCACAAAAGACTAGTACTGGTCAAGGTCAAATGGGATTCGAAGAGAGGACCTGAGTACACGTGGGAACTGGAATCAGAAATGAAGCGAAAATATCCCTACTTGTTCCAGTGAATCTCGAGGACGAGATTTCAACAAGGTGGGGAGGATGTAACAACTCTCGCCAAAACTATTATTTCTTATTTTATTTTGTCCAATAGGAAACCCTAATTGAGACCCCCAAGTAATATTGCATGACCCCTAAAATTTTCAGAACAGTTGGAAGGGGGGGTATCCCCTAATTGACGATTATCTTCACAGTTTGTTGCACAAAACGAATTTCATCGAAATTTTGACTCACCTAGGCTATGTGGACATGAGGCTACCCTACCGTAAAAGGGTAGCCGTCGCGCCACGCGACAGCCTGTCGCGCCACGCGACAGGGACCATTTTCCAGCATATAAATCAGGAGTTTGGCACTTGCATGGAGGTCTTGTTACGACGGAAAAATTCATTTCGTACGTCAAGTTATTCATGATTTAGTTCAAAAACACACACAAGCATGAATCTCTGTTGCGACAACAGGGTAATAACTCGATAACTGCTACGATACAATGTCCGATCGATTGAAACCGATCCGATGGATGTTTAAGTGCTGCCCGTATTTGGGCTATACTTTGTCATTCGTCGTGAGGGTTTTGATTTCGTGAGCTTATCGTAAATGTTGTATTAAGTTACTTACCTAGTTTCGTATGCATTGTCATTTAAATTAGGTTACAAGGCTAAATCAGTAGGCTAAACTATGCCCGTTTAAACTTGCAATGTGAGTCATTCTCTTTTTATCAACAATGTTTTCTAATACCCACATTATTTTCAAAAGTTATAATTACAGGGATTAAGTCATGGTTATCTTGAATCACTGGCTAGTGGGATATTGTGCACATTACTAATTTCTCACGGTTAGGTAAACAAACCTAACAGTGGTGATAATCATCACTACTTGGGTGAAAGGACCCAATAGTGGTATGACCATCGTCACCAGGGTGTGACACGGCGCCAGATAAAAAAAATAAGATAGTAGCCATTGTAATCGCTCTTATGCTGTAATTTATAACGATGTGTCGTTTTATTGAAATCGAGTGACTCGCCAGTATTTCCCCGCTGATAAAATATTTTTAAACATGTTTCAGGTGACTTACTGTGAATCAAGGAAAAAGTGCTATGGAGCACTAATAAGCTTGAAGTGGTGGCTCGGTAAAATAAATAAACATGTTTTGTAAAACAAGGGATTTCCTTATGAAATTCCCTTTACTGTAAATTACGGGGTTCGTCTCAAATTATGAAATAAAATAATTGGGCATTTGCAAAATTTTAAAAGATCCTGTTAAACTTCCGCTGTTAACTCAATTAATAAATACCACGGGTTTCTGTCCCGCGGCTCCTAGACCGGGTAACACCGGGACGGGGGTCGTGACATTAACTACATAGGTAACTACCCAGAAATAAAATAACAACAATAAAATTTAAAGAAAATTTTATGTTTGAAAGTGGAAAGTAAATAAAGAAGCATTTATCTATTAGGAATAGCCCAAGTTAGATAAGGTGTAGGATAGATATGGAGGTTATATGTTCAATCCTCCTCATGGTATGCAAGTTTAATCATTACAAAATAATAATAATAATAATAATAATAATAATAATAATAATGATGATGATGATAACAACGAAGCATTTACCTACCTTAATTGCTAGCTCATTTGCTATCTAGAATATACACCTATATATTGACAACATCATTCAATGCCAACTGTCACAAGTTGGACCATAATTCTATGTTTAATGGAAGAAGCCTATCTCCACGACATGGTGAGACTTGTGTTTTGGTAAAGGTGTGAAACATAGAAGCCTTGGCTATCCAAACTCATTCCACCACTGTCGCAACCCCCGATCCCTGATCCCCGGGAACGGGCGGACGCGATCTCAGAGTTTTGGTGGTATCAGTTTTATTTAGTCTCGCAGCGGAATTTACATCAGGACCGTAGTTAGGAAATGTTTATCAGAGTAAAACCACCTTCTTTTATATTAATAATAACATGGGCAAAACCAAGTTTCTTATTACAATACATCATAGGGACAAACCCTATTTTATTGAATTTAAAACATCGTTTATTAGGTAACTTTTATAGCCACATTTTTCCCAAGCCTTCAGTGCTCTCCAGCTGGCTTTTCACTAATTGGCTGTTCACATTGTGTTACCTGTAACGCGTTTTAAAAACATTTGTCAGTCGGAAATACTGGTGAGTGAATCCTAGTTTAATCAAGAATCATTTTATCAATTAAAACAGTATTGAGAGCTATCACATTGTTTATTTCTACCCAATTACTCATTCAGTATTTGCCACTCGACCGGATCTATGGCTATGGTCAAATTACCCATTGGCTAACTCGTCGTGCAATGGTAATGCACTGTCATTCAGACTTACTACTACTCGTAGTAAATTTTGTATACAAAACCCCATAATACTGGCAGTAATTGAAGAACTACAAAGACTCAATCACCTCTTAATCACATTGTAAAATAATTAAGGTTTTGTAAAGCATTCCAAAAACGTTAACAAAAAGAGGATAAACTCACATTGCTGTCTTAGGCTTTTCGTAAGGGTTTCCTGGATATAATCTATAATTTATACAAATGTACATTGGTTAGTATCATAACCCTTTGAAATTATTAATGATACCCTCCCCGAGACGGCATTCCAACAACTACGTCGGGCAGAACCACGACAGTTGTTACGGAACCCTAAATCAATCGGGCAGCGTAACTATTACGAAACTGGGGTTATAATACTTACAACGGAGCAGAACCTTGCTAATTAGGGGTATAGTACCCGACTATAATGCCTCTTCTACAGAAATTGTGATTTGAGATTTGAGAATGAGCGACGAAAAACGTAGACTGATGGCCTTCTTATATAGTTGCTGATTCTAGTCCTGTCGCGGCCCGCGTAAGGTAAGGCTAAGCCTTACGCGGCCCGCGTCAACATCGGTCAACACTATAGCTTAGCTGGGTCAGCTTGTAGACTCGACACGATGTCGACACGTGTCAGCACCGGATGTCTCCGCGTTTCATGACCTGTCGCGGCCCGCGTCAACTATACATACACCCTTACACGGCCCGCTTGAACTAAAGAAGTCAGCGAGGTCAATTCCAGCATTGATACCGCCCGCGTAAGATGTTGGGGTGGGTCTACGCGGCCCGTCTCAGCCCTATATTTCTTATTTTTTATTTATTTTATAATTATAACATAACTAGGGCTCGGTTTTCACATACGGGGTGTAATATATGACACACTAAGACATTTTATAGTATATTAGAGGGTCGGAAATATTATGAGAACATTGGTTTTACCGAGGGTTGTTACATTCTCCCCACCTTGTTTTAGAGCTCGTCCTCGAGATCTACTGAAACAAATGTGGATATTTTCTTTTCATTTCTGACTCGAGTTCCCATGTGTACTCAGGTCCTCTTTTGGAGTTCCACTTCACTTTGACTAGAACTAATCTTTTATGTTTGAGATTCTTGACTTTCCTGTCTTCAATTTGTAGAGGTCTTTCTACAAACTTGAGTTGTTCATTTATCTCTATATCCTTAAGAGGCACTATCAATGATTCATCAGCTAAACATTTTTTAAGATTAGATACATGAAATACGTCATGTATTCCTGCCATTTCCTCTGGCAGTTGTAGCTGATAGGCTACAGGTCCTATTCTTCTAATAATCTTAAAAGGTCCAACATACCTGGGACTTAACTTCCCTCGTTTGATGAATCTTACTACTCCTTTCCAAGGAGAGACTTTCAACAACACTCTATCTCCTACTTGAAATTCCAAGGGTTTGCATCGGTTATCAGCATAACTCTTTTGTCGATCACGTGCTGCTTTCAGTCGTTCCTTGACTTGAATAATTTTGTCGGTTGTTTCCTGCACTATTTCAGGTCCAGATGGTTGCTTTTCCCCAATCTCTTGGAAACAATATCCCGAATACATTTCTTATTCGGGTTTTTCCAAGTTTTTAATCTACATATGCAACTTTCAATTTCTACTTATTTGTTGCATATTAATATTTGTGCGGTTATTTAAAATGTGCACCTGGTAATGTTTGCTCTAACAGGCTCCCCTTGCCATTAACTTATTCGCAATCGTTGCGCGATTTTGGTCCTTGGTGAGCATGCTCTTCTTGTCATACTTCAGACCGTTCCTCTATCATATCCGTAATTTGTTCAATCCTCGTCATCTTCAAATGCGAGTTTCCTCCAATTAAAACATTCATAAAAGTTAGTAGTGTCAACTTTACTAAATGCCCATATCATAATACAAGGCTTTTCTATTGTACGCGTCAACACGCGCAATTTCGTCAACTATTTTCATCATTTAATTTAGGTAACGTGTATCACACGATAGCCTTATGTGTTGTTTACAACACTTTAGCATGCTAAACTATTAACATATTTGTACTTACCGGATTTGCGATCAAGCTTCGAACCGAACACTATTCTTTGTCAAGAGCATAAGGTTTAAGTCCAAGCATGGTTCCTCCCCACCATACTCGAATCTCTTAAACCAAGGCTCTGATACCAACTTGTAACACCCGTTAAGTTAATTTAAGTTTAATGAATCTTTTACGAAAACAATCATGTAATTACAATTACATATACATCGGAAATACGGGTTTACTAAAACTTTTACAAATCATAAGTTATTCTACACCACATGCTTGAATTCGTTGTTTAAAATTTACAACGTAGCAAAGTGCGGAAGCGTGTATCTATATCGTGTTCGGTCCTTCGTTGAGCTTGATCGTCTTCCGGCATCCCAAAGTGTACCTACATTTCATAAACATGAAATTCTTTAGTCTTACGGGGTTTAAATCATGTCCAAACGAGTACGGGAAACAATTGATGTTCAAAAGAAAACAAGGACTTGAAAATAATCTCCACCGTAACTTACGGTGGCACCGTAAGTTATGGTGGCCCCTGAGTTCATACTCTTCTACCGTACAACAGTAGGTTACCACCGTAACCATATCAGCTCCACCGTAACTTACGGTGGCACCGTAAGTTACGGTGGACCCTGTATGCAGCTTTTCCATTTTGCCGTAATTTGACACGAAATCTTTCGTATCTTTCAAACCGCTTATCCGTTTGACTTACCGTTTCTTCCTGCATGTTTAAAATTTGATTCTCCATCATATGGTGTTAAAATCCGATATCCGGCTTGATAAAATTTAAGACTTTTAAGTCTTCGGCTTAATACTCTTTTACCAAAATTTGACCCGTTTGTGATTTTATCAAACATACAAGTTTGTTTGACCCTTATTTCTCACAAACCTATTAAATTCAATAATGTCTAACATATTAGGTTCCGATTATAGAATTATATACCATCTTTAATCAATTTCACCCATATGCTTATTTTGACCAGTTTGAGGTATTTACGCATTTTAGTCTAGAACTTGTGCTTTTCTTTTGACGCCACAAAAGTCCATGTCTAATTAACTACAAATATTCCACCACAACTATTTTGTGGCGGATTTAACATAATGAATCCCTTTTTCCCAAATTTACCCATTGGTTGATCATTTTACGCAAATGACCGTTTTTGAGCATTTGACCCACGAATATGAATTCCTATGACTTTTATTCATATTTAATGATTCCATAATCTTTATGTAAGTTCCTAATCAACCCCCCTATGGGTCGTTTGCCCGATATACCCTTCAAGGGTGTTTTGGTCAACTTTAGTCCCTCACTATACGACGAAGGACTTTCGCTAAATATTTGACCAAAAATTGTATGTTTAACCAAAAGCTTATTTAAACGTACCTGGCTCGGGTCAAGGTATTGACCCGTTTACATAACTTTTGCTTTAAATCTTTCTAGATAAAGCAACGCATACTTATGTTATTTCCTGTGATTACAAAACTCAACAAGCGATTGTCAAATGTAATTGTCAAATGGTGCTAACAACACCATTTGACCCATTTAGTCTAATTTGCCATTTATCCATATGAGATGGTACTTAGTTACCATTTCATCCCTTTAAACCTAACCCGGTTTTCCTTTAACTTGTTTTACTTAAAACCGTTTTTATTTGTTCGTCATTACATGACTAATTTACCTTTTTACCCCTTTTACCATGATTCATGATTTCTTACCATTTTCCCTTGTTCCGACTCTCATTGAATCGTGTCGGAACATTGTATACCAACCACTTAGTAGCATTCATATGCAATACTTGAAATTAAGTAATTTTGCAAGCAATGTAAAGGGGCGTAAGCTCCACTTACCTCGCATCCGAATATGCTTTTCTTCTCGTGCTTGATTCGTTTGACCGCTTCTTTCCCAAGCCTCCACCTAGCTCGTTAGGCGACAAACTATCATCATTCACAAGGTGGTTAGATTAGTCATTTCAATTCACGACTATTCCACCTCACGTATTTTCTATGTCGAAACTACTATTTGACTTTATCATTGGTTAGTTTGACTTTTAAAAGTCAATTGACTTACCAACATATTCATATGCACATTTGGTTCATTGAACTCACTTAGCCATATTTCATCCGAACTCTTAACAAAAATCAAATTTTTACATACTAACTAGTAAGCCGCGATTTCATTTAGGCATTTCATATCAATGAAAATTGGCTGTTTTTGGTGACTTGTTTAACCTGTTTACAAGTCTTCAAAAATTATGATTTTTTATGTGGCGTACCTCTCGGAGGGTTAGCCCTTGAGTTAAAATTTCAAGATCTAACTCTTTACCAAAAATTCGTGAAAATTCATTTACTAAGCTGCAATCAGATTCGTCACTTCTGACTGCAGCTTACGGAAAAATTCATTAAAAATTCCTCGTTTATCCGATTGACGAAATTCCAATTGGCGATTCTTTTAATCGCTTAAAACTTTCTACAGTAAGAATTTGAGATCATAACTCAATTCCTAAATTGAGTTATGACATTCGTGATGGGCTGCAATTTCTGCCAGAAAACGCAGCTTGAACCTTTGATACGGAAAAATTCATAAAACGCTCGATTTTCGTCGAAAAAATGCGATTCCAGTGGGGTTTTAAAGATATTTCCTGGAATTACATTCTAGACTCAAGAAACACATTATTTTATCACTTTTTGTCCAGGTTACAGCCAATACAAATTGGCTGTAAATTCTGATCAAGAATCGTTTGAATTCAGCTTTCAATTTAAGCTTGTTCTTGACATCATAACACTATTTTTTTTGCAATCAAAACCCTAAAAACATCTCATACATGAATTTAGTATCAACAAAAACTTGAGCTAAGCATGATTTCAACATATACTTGTCTAGGGCTTACTCCTAGACACTATATTGTTCCTATTCCATGCAATTAACAAACATGCATCATCAATTTTCAGATTTCCGAATTTCATGAGATTTTCAAACAGTGAATTAACACCAAATTTTACATACCTTGTAACCCCCTTGTGATGAGGATCACGTATCTATGTTCAGATTTCGATTTGGGACAGGAATTAGCCTTCAAGTGATCAAATTTGTGGAGTTAGGGTTTGATGAGAGTTCCTGGTCGCTCTCCTGCGCTTCTGATCGACCAAAACACTAATTTGTGTGTATGGTTTTTATGTAATTTGTTTTAACAAATTCTAGTTTCAAGTTTTACAACTTAGGTCCCTCCACTTTAGTTTCTATAATAACTTTGGTTAATTTTAACCCTATTATAAGTTATTTCTAAACTATTAGCTTACTCGGTTAAAATCCCTAGTTAGCAAATTCTTGTTTATTTAAGAATCCTAATATTCACCGGGTTTCTTTTACCACTAAAGGTAAATTACCCGTCTTTTAGTATAAACGTGGTTTGATTACCAAACCCGTTTTCGGGGTGTTACAAGTCTACCCCCCCCCCCTTAAAGAGGTTTCGTCCTCGAAACCCTTTCTTACTTAATTCATTGAGTTTAAACTCAATGTATTTGATCCGAGATATCATTTAAACATTAATTATACTTTTAACCAATTGTTAGTATTACCAGATAAGTATGGTAACATCTTTTTGGTCACTAATTGTCTACGTATCTCATACGACATAGTGCAACTTAAAATAACGTAATCCCGTTATTTCCACGAGTTTAGTTAACTTAGCGATATCCATCGCTTTCATATACTATCGAATTCTTTATGAATCCGTTATTTTGACCCGTTTAAAGGTGTTTAATGAAATCTTACACTTTTAGCAGCAATTTCTTTTGTCTTCAAATTTATTTATTCGGTTCAGTCATACCGAACCTACCGCTTACAAGCTGAAACGCCCATTTTTTTCACATTCAAAAATGCAAATAATGACATATTATTTTTAATGAAAATTGGGCATGACCCGTTCGTACTATGAGCGGTCCCCTGTTTTTAACAATCATCATACAACGAATTTTACGACACGTTTCAAAAGACATAACGAAATCCGTAACATTTTAGACATTCACTACAAACTAGGATTTACAAAATACTTAACAAGTCAAATTTGAAGTTTTAACTACCAAACATATCCTATTTTAGCAAAAGTATTTTGACCCATTAACAAACATTTCCAAAAGATGCGGAAGCACATGGAAGGCGTTCAAGTGTGTTCAATCCGAGAGAAGCATAACCACCTAAACTTGGGTTTTACCTATACTTCATACAACAAAAACAACATTAGCATATCATTCATAATTCAACTAATATTCAATGGACAAGATGAACTAATATTCGCCATTTTAAGTTTGCAAAAATACTTGACTAATTCTTTCTTGAATTCAACTTTCTTGTTTTTCGTAACCAACTTGGTTACACCATTCTTCCTCATATGACTCATTCGGAATGAGTCTATTACTTATCCATTCTTCCTCATAAGGCTTTTCCTTTCCTAACCCGTTTACAACGGATTTGCAACATAACACCCTTTTCATGAATCGTTCTAATTATTTGACCCGTTTGCAACAAGTCTTCATCATAAACCTACATCTAACATACTCTTCTAATGAATTGACCCGTTCGGGTTAATCCGTCAACATAATCATATGACAAATTTACTTTGATACAATAAACAATCAATTCTACAATCCAAGACATAAAGACACCTTTACTACAATTCAAAATGTACAAGTGACGTACCTCGGTTTTGATTTCCTTCTTGGTTTGTGTGACTTGAACTTTCTTCTTTTATCCCTATACATATAAACATTTACATTAAGATCTTCACCTCCCATCATCACTTCTCAAAGGTATTTTTTTTGGGATAAAACATCATGACTCAATACTAGCGTTATCTTCATACTTAAACATGATTATTATACATATAGTTCAAGTCAAAAATGCAGAATTTCTTATTGAGGCATTTTGTCGAACACTTGGCGGGTGTACTACTAACAATGCATCATGTACAAGTGTTCAAACATAATCCTACTAGTTCACATCATAATTCATCAAGGTTAACAATTTCAACTAGTCTTTCATCTCTTAACTATGTATTATCAAGATACACTTTCTACAACTTTACATTACAACAATTACAACACCTATAATTTTAATCATTCATCATCACCTATGCATACAAGTGGGTTTTCTAACATAAGTCTCTAGAATGAGAAATTTCGAACATATGCTTGTTCTAAATGGTTAAACTAACATACAATCATTCCAAATTTCATGTATCTTTAAGTTTGATCAAAACCCACTTCCTTCAAAATCATCAATCAGAGAATTACAACTTACCATTTGTTTAGAAGGCTTAGATTATTGAGATTTTCACTTCATGCACTTGATTTGCAATGGAATTCCCTCTCAATTTCTTGGGTTCTTTGCAAGCAAGGGTTTCCCCTTGTTTTTCCCTGGTATTCGATCCAAACACACACACCTAGTGTGTGTGTTTTGGTTTTATTTAATCTTAGGCTTTCACTTTACAACTAAACATGTTTAGCCCTTCTAGTTTAGGCGTTTGTTTATTTCTAGGCATTTTCCATTCTTAGGCATTTATCATAACATATTCCTTATCTAAATTAATTTTTAACAATTGTGCATAATTTACCATATGATTTTTTTTTATAATATGACATACGAAATTTGGGGTGTTACAAGTCTACCCCCCTTAAAGAAGGTTTCGTCCCCGAAACCTGAATACATACATTCTAACGAGTTTATTTGTATCCCTTCGTAATTACATACCTCGAACTTCGATAACATGCTTTCATTCGATCATCCCTCGTGATGAATCGGTCGTTACTACTCTAAACTTTGTCTAATACATTTGGTAATTCAATCTCATATGAATCAAGGCGATCCTATTACGTTATTTCATGATTATCGTTCACTTGTTCAAGCTGATTTCTTAAAACTTATCTGTCAGATTATTCATTCCCGCATACCTCTAACATCTACTTAGGGGAAATAATTATCATAATATTTATACTTGTTCATTCCTATTCATTCATATAAATCACAAATCAAACATCATTCAATAGTTTCTAACTATTTAGCTTCTACATACTCTCCATCTTTCCAGGGCCAATATCAAGCAAAATTTCTTTCAAGTCACTTGCTTATTAGTTCTTTTCATACTTTTCTTGCAATACCTACGTATAATCTTTACCCGAGACCAATATTTCTGTCACTGATGATCTATCATAACTGAATGGTTAACCACAACTTAATGTATACGTTTATACAATTCGTGTACATACCAACTTGCTCTAACCTCTTTACCGTCTATCCCTGGGTTACAAAGGCCAACATAAGTCTTTAATCACGCTATCAATATGATCGTGTAATCAATACTTACATTTGAGCAACTCATATTACACTCGAGGTGTCATACTCAGCTATACTTGTCACCACATTCCATAGCTGTCATACATACGTCATTTCTTCTAGCAATTGTAATACTAAGACAATTACCTGACATTGTACCTCAAAGGGTTAATTCTTATCTATATACTTACCTAGGTTCTGCTACATACGAGATTATAAGCTTATTACATATGCCACTCCATTTCACGTATGAGTTACATAAAACTTGGCACAACCATTCATTCGATAATTGAGATTGCACTCTACCACGTAGGGTTGTTTTATAATACGAACCATGAATTATGCGTACAAAACTTTAACTCTCGAACATTTCTTTTAGAGGTTTATCTTCTAATAATTCCTCACATACGATAGGGAACTCGACAGAGGGCAAGATTTATTCAAATATCCATTCAAATATTCATCATATTTTACATTCCACTCAACCCCTCTTTATGTAACATTCCACCTCTAATATTTACGCATTATTATATTTTCATTCTGGCTTCCTTCGACGTTAACCTTTCACATCTCCCATACAGTTCTTTCTAATTATTCTAAATTTGGCATACTAAGTGTGTACCCCGCTTTCTTAACAGTTCCTCACTTTTCTTTCCTTTCTACTACTCATTTTCCGATATGCGGGTCGACTCTTACCATCTTTCCATCATGACATTTCAAGACATCTAGTAACTGTACTTTACAATAAACAAGAATTTAGAGCCGCAATTATTTCCTGTATTGATATGAAGATTATAATTTATTTATTAGCATTATGAGTCATTTACTTCTACCTTCCAAGTTACTAACCATACTTGTTTCTTTACTATGCCGTTAGAAATAATAATGCTCACCATGAGCCTACAACTTGATTCTTCTATTATTAATATCGTCATTCTTCCTAGTCACCCCCTCTTGTGATGTAAAAACTTTGACTACTAACGTATGTGTGTGTGTATATATACATATACATATACTTGCCTCAAACATTTAGTAACTCTATTACTATTAGTTGCTTGTTAATCCATTCCTACATTATGGACTAATTCGCACATGTGTACTTCCTTATTGATTTTAGACATACTTGTTATTATTTTACCATTTCTTACAAAAATCTCTATCCGCGTCGGTGCTTAAATCATCCATCTAGGTCTTAGCCCATTATTCATTTTAGATCTCATAAGTCGATCAACGCATGCTTAATACGCAACGTGTTCGGAGCATACTTCTTTTATCATAATCTTATTACCTCAACATCTTTCTATGTATATATATATATTTACTTACACCATCACATGTTACCACATTTTTCATATGTTTTACTCTTACTCGTATATTCCGTTTAGGTCTACGACGATTAGCTATCAACATATCCCTACTCATATTCCCACAACCAGCGGCAACACATCTCACATACGTTCACATACGTATCACCTATGTATATATATATATATATACATATGTATGTGTCTTTTAGTCCTACATTATGCTTGACCAACCAGGCTATCTGTGCCACTTACTTGTTAAGTCCATACTTATCTTTAGTTAGGTGGAGAAAAAGCATCTACTCATTTGCTTTCATACTTTCCTTCCCACCGAACGACTCTAACTTTCATCCATCTACAACCCCTTTACTAAGGCTCTATCCATGCTTACCACATAAATATTTTCCTTTAAAATTTTAATTCTACTAACATTTACTTTTTGTTTGACAAAATTTTCATCCTTAGGTCCATACTATGCTCGAAATTCTATCATCCTTCCATGTTCAATATTTTCTAAGCTTAATCATAATTATCATTCCTACCTTTCATTACATTCTAGGACCATACTATCCTCTTCCGTAATCAATGCTTTTATTCCTTCCTACCGTGTCATTGTTATCGTTTGTATTTCCTTCGTCCGTTATCTACATTAAGCATTTCCTACGTTCATTACTTCATATATTTTCCATGTCATCTCAAATGACATTGATGCATTCATAATCATAGTTCAATAACTTTCATTCCACTTGTACATCATCATCAACATCGATCAAGATAGGCCACATCATGCGTGCCTTTCATTCATAGGGGAATAGAATCCCTCATCCTTCTTACTTACTTTCTCGCACCATCCGCTACTCGGAACATATTTTGTTAACAATTTCTTTGCTTTCATCAGCCGTCTACTATATCATTCGAAATCATTATTAAAATTTATTCTTTGGTCATGTTCATTTCATTCTAACATTTTAAATTTTTATACTTTCTTTTCTTTCATGCTAGGTGTTAACGGTCCTTTATGACCATACCACATATTTCTCATTATAGGGTTGATATACCCAACTAGAACTTCATTCACAACCTTCCAATCATATACGTTCTTACTTCGAAACATTTCGACATGACCCGGTTGACATTTCGAGCATCCTAATTATCATAGGTTGCGTTTTCAGAAACTTAACGAAGCTATCGGATTTCCCTTAAGAAATATTCTACAACATAGTTTAGGAAATATGTTAATATGCCTAACATATTTCAATGACTTTCATTCTCTTACTTATTACATATTTGTTAATTTTATATACTTTTCACTTCGTTATATGTTACTTCATGCCTTAATTCTTACGTCTTATTGACCTTTGTCCTTTTTAATTATGGTTATCATGCTTTTATTTCATAATTTCGGATGTTAATAGCCACTTAGTGACCATATCGCATTCCGTTCATCATCCTCGGTGTTAACGGCTACTTCATGCCCACACCGTATACCATTCATCATTTTCGGTGTTAACGGTCACTTCGTGACCACACCGCATACCATTCATCATTCCCGGTGTTAACGGTCACTTTGTGACCACACCGTATACCATTCATCATTCTCAGTGTTAACGGTCACTTCGTGACCACACCGCATACCATTTATCATAGGGCATCATCTTTACTATCATTATTGGTAATATCAGTATCATCATCATTTACATTCACTGCATCCGCCATTTACAATTACATATATTTTTTTTAGATACCGTATCATTCTTTTCTTTATCATTCATGCATTATTTGCTTTCAATAATTCATTTCCGTAGGTCATAAAACCATAGTATCCTTCATTACGAACATTCTAGACATGTCGAACAAAACATACATTCATTCTTACACTTACTTCTTATTCCTTGTTCTTTAACTAATAGCCATTGTGTTAGTCAACTTATATTCATGGTTTCATTATCATTCACGTTTACATTGTCCGCCATCTACATAAAACATTCATTTCATTCATTAAATTTCTTTTCATACTTTCCTTCATCATAATTAACCCATTTTATCATACTACAATCAATTTACATTTCATACTTCATACATTTTCGTCATCGACGATCATGTCGTATCGTGTAGATCAGAATCTTTGATCGCAGCGATTTACCTTTTCATCATTCATGTATACTTTCCCTCATCATTCTTAATATCAAAATTACCTTAAACATTGGTTACGAGGCCTTAGAAACCATTTAAAACAAGTCTCGTATTCAAAATAAACAAATAAAAAAAATTTGCCAGCATTTGAAGTCCTCGCGGGCCGCGAAGGATAGCCCTCTAGCTATCGCGGGCCGCGACCGCAGTCGCGCGACGCGACGGTGATTTCAGTTGGGTGTCGCGCAGCGCGACGCCCCCTTTTTCACAGAGTGTTCGGTCTGGGTTGATGCATCTGCCCAGCTCTAACCTTTTCTAAAAATACTAACTTTAAAACTCCATATCTATAGTTCTACTAGTCCGTTTTACTCGATTCTTTTTCCTACGTGTCCGTAATTTAAACACGGACCCGTTTAACATCATCATTTACCTTAAAACTCAGTTTATAAACGAAATCCTATAATTCCCTTTTTATTCCTAACTATAAGCATAATCAAATTTACAATTTACTTACTTGCATAGCGCTTCGTAACGAACACACCTTCATACGAGCTTTTGGTTTGAGTTCAAGCATTTTAACTCTAATACTTGAATCCCTCAAACCTTGGCTCTGATACCAACTTGAAACGCCCATTCTTTTCACATTCAAAAATGCAAATAATGACATATTATTTTTAATGAAAATTGGGCATGACCCGTTCGTACTATGAGCGGTCCCCTGTTTTTAACAATCATCATACAACGAATTTTACGACACGTTTCAAAAGACATAACGAAATCCGTAACATTTTAGACATTCACTACAAACTAGGATTTACAAAATACTTAACAAGTCAAATTTGAAGTTTTAACTACCAAACATATCCTATTTTAGCAAAAGTATTTTGACCCATTAACAAACATTTCCAAAAGATGCGGAAGCACATGGAAGGCGTTCAAGTGTGTTCAATCCGAGCGAAGCATAACCACCTAAACTTGGGTTTTACCTATACTTCATACAACAAAAACAACATTAGCATATCATTCATAATTCAACTAATATTCAATGGACAAGATGAACTAATATTTGCCATTTTAAGTTTGCAAAAATACTTGACTAATTCTTTCTTGAATTCAACTTTCTTGTTTTTCGTAACCAACTTGGTTACACCATTCTTCCTCATATGACTCATTCGGAATGAGTCTATTACTTATCCATTCTTCCTCATAAGGCTTTTCCTTTCCTAACCCGTTTACAACGGATTTGCAACATAACACCCTTTTCATGAATCGTTCTAATTATTTGACCCGTTTGCAACAAGTCTTCATCATAAACCTACATCTAACATACTCTTCTAATGAATTGACCCGTTCGGGTTAATCCGTCAACATAATCATATGACAAATTTACTTTGATACAATAAACAATCAATTCTACAATCCAAGACATAAAGACACCTTTACTACAATTCAAAATGTACAAGTGACGTACCTCGGTTTTGATTTCCTTCTTGGTTTGTGTGACTTGAACTTTCTTCTTTTATCCCTATACATATAAACATTTACATTAAGATCTTCACCTCCCATCATCACTTCTCAAAGGTATTTTTTTTTGGGATAAAACATCATGACTCAATACTAGCGTTATCTTCATACTTAAACATGATTATTATACATATAGTTCAAGTCAAAAATGCAGAATTTCTTATTGAGGCATTTTGTCGAACACTTGGCGGGTGTACTACTAACAATGCATCATGTACAAGTGTTCAAACATAATCCTACTAGTTCACATCATAATTCATCAAGGTTAACAATTTCAACTAGTCTTTCATCTCTTAACTATGTATTATCAAGATACACTTTCTACAACTTTACATTACAACAATTACAACACCTATAATTTTAATCATTCATCATCACCTATGCATACAAGTGGGTTTTCTAACATAAGTCTCTAGAATGAGAAATTTCGAACATATGCTTGTTCTAAATGGTTAAACTAACATACAATCATTCCAAATTTCATGTATCTTTAAGTTTGATCAAAACCCACTTCCTTCAAAATCATCAATCAGAGAATTACAACTTACCATTTGTTTAGAAGGCTTAGATTATTGAGATTTTCACTTCATGCACTTGATTTGCAATGGAATTCCCTCTCAATTTCTTGAGTTCTTTGCAAGCAAGGGTTTCCCCTTGTTTTTTCCTGGTATTCGATCCAAACACACACACCTAGTGTGTGTGTTTTGGTTTTATTTAATCTTAAGCTTTCACTTTACAACTAAACATGTTTAGCCCTTCTAGTTTAGGTGTTTGTTTATTTCTAGGCATTTTCCATTCTTAGGCATTTATCATAACATATTCCTTATCTAAATTAATTTTTAACAATTGTGCATAATTCACCATATGATTTTTTTTATAATATGACATACGAAATTTGGGGTGTTACACAAGCAAACCAAATTTATTTAAATAACCTTGACGGGTCTCACTAATTAGACTTATTAGTCCAGTTACTTTTTACCGCTTGCTTGGTTATAATGTGATTCTACTTCACATTACATTTCTTGACCGTGATTGTGTTACATCATGTTTAATTTATATCATTTATATCACAATTTCATTTTCGAAAATATCACTTTTCGAATATATCGTCTTGCGCCTATCAGTGTCAAGACTTGTATCTTTCATGCTTACTATTTAAATTCCTATCAGAATTTATGTTTGTAAAAACATTATTTCTTACTAAAACCGAAGTTTTAGTTTTAGGATCTCCTCTTTGACTTTTGTCAATTATCCATACCAGGATATTGACAGTCCATAATTTATTCTTATTTAGTTATATCCCATTACCGGGCTCATTATTCTCTTGCATTTAACGCTACCTTTATCTGGCTAGCGCTCATTTGTGCCATTCGGCGTTATGTTGTATTCAACATGTTTGACCTATTAATGTGAAATCCATCACTTATAAACAATCAACTTTATTCTTTATTCAACCCATTCGACTTCGAATAGTTGAACATATTTACTCACAATTTCTATATACGAGATTTTATAGTCATAACTCGTAATCCAAGTCCTTTGATTTTTTTCTAACCCGCGTTCATGTCTCTTGGTTTACGCATGTGTTTAATTCTTACCCATCAACCGGGTGTTTTACCGAGGTCGTTATTATTGCAACTCTCCCGGTATGCATTAAGACCTCGCTTCATTTTTATATTCCAACTTTGTCTTTAAGTTTGACGTTTTACAAAAACGACCCGTTAAGGGACATATTTGCATTTTCCGGGTTCGAGTGTAAGTACACTCCCTCCCAATGCTTGTCTAAATCATTTTACATGTTTGCGTTTTCTGGGTTCGAGTGTAAGTACACTCCCTCCCAATACTTGTCTAAATCATTTTACATGCTTGCGTTTTCTGGGTTCGAGTGTAAGTACACTCCCTCCCAATACTTGTCTAAATCATTTTACATGCTTCTTTGTCCCTTCACTCGGGCTCATTATCTTGATGTAATACGCTTCCGTCACTCGATTGTGCGTTTACATTATTATCAAATATTTTGCTTATCTGATTCATTTGGGTACTTTTTAATTAGTCCCATTCACTCCGCCCTTACTACATCGGATGTAAATGTGTCCGCTATAAGAAACTCGTGGTATCATATGCCACTACTTACTTGGCCAGAGTAAGCGATTTAACACATGACATACACGACCTTTTTATAGTGTTCACATCACGCCCTATGTAAGTAACACCTCTATTTGTTTCTCTTGGAAACAATATCCCGAATACATTTCTTATTCGGGTTTTTCCAAGTTTTTAATCTACATATGCAACTTTCAATTTCTACTTATTTGTTGCATATTAATATTTGTGCGGTTATTTAAATGTGCACCTGGTAATGTTTGCTCTAACAGGCTCCCCTTGCCATTAACTTATTCGCAATCGTTGCGCGATTTTGGTCCTTGGTGAGCATGCTCTTCTTGTCATACTTCAGACCGTTCCTCTATCATATCCGTAATTTGTTCAATCCTCGTCATCTTCAAATGCGAGTTTCCTCCAATTAAAACATTCATAAAAGTTAGTAGTGTCAACTTTACTAAATGCCCATATCATAATACAAGGCTTTTCTATTGTACGCGTCAACGCGCGCAATTTCGTCAACTATTTTCATCATTTAATTTAGGTAACGTGTATCACACGATAGCCTTATGTGTTGTTTACAACACTTTAGCATGCTAAACTATTAACATATTTGTACTTACCGGATTTGCGATCAAGCTTCGAACCGAACACTATTCTTTGTCAAGAGCATAAGGTTTAAGTCCAAGCATGGTTCCTCCCCACCATACTCGAATCTCTTAAACCAAGGCTCTGATACCAACTTGTAACACCCGTTAAGTTAATTTAAGGTTTAATGAATCTTTTACGAAAACAATCATGTAATTACAATTACATATACATCGGAAATACGGGTTTACTAAAACTTTTATAAATCATAAGTTATTCTACATCACATGGTTGAATTCGTTGTTTAAAATTTACAACGTAGCAAAGTGCGGAAGCGTGTATCTATATCGTGTTCGGTCCTTCGTTGAGCTTGATCGTCTTCCGGCATTCCAAAGTGTACCTACATTTCATAAACATGAAATGCTTTAGTCTTACGGGGTTTAAATCATGTCCAAACGAGTACGGGAAACAATTGATGTTCAAAAGAAAACAAGGACTTGAAAATAATCTCCACCGTAACTTACGGTGGCACCGTAAGTTACGGTGGCCCCTGAGTTCATACTCTTCTACCGTACAACAGTAGGTTACCACCGTAACCATATCAGCTCCACCGTAACTTACGGTGGCACCGTAAGTTACGGTGGACCCTGTATGCAGCTTTTCCATTTTGCCGTAATTTGACACGAAATCTTTCGTATCTTTCAAACCGCTTATCCGTTTGACTTACCGTTTCTTCCTGCATGTTTAAAATTTGATTCTCCATCATATGGTGTTAAAATCCGATATCCGGCTTGATAAAATTTAAGACTTTTAAGTCTTCGGCTTAATACTCTTTTACCAAAATTTGACCCGTTTGTGATTTTATCAAACATACAAGTTTGTTTGACCCTTATTATTAAATTCAATAATGTCTAACATATTAGGTTCCGCTTATAGAATTATATACCTTCTTTAATCCATTTCACCCATATGCTTATTTTGACCCGTTTGAGGTATGTACGCATTTTAGTCTAGAACTTGTGCTTTTCTTTTGACGCCACAAAAGTCCATGTCTAATTAACTACAAATATTCCACCACAACTATTTTGTGGCGGATTTAACATAATGAATCCCTTTTTCCCAAATTTACCCATTGGTTGATCATTTTACGCAAATGACCGTTTTTGAGCATTTGACCCACGAATATGAATTCCTATGACTTTTATTCATATTTAATGATTCCATAATCTTTATGTAAGTTCCTAATCAACCCCCCTATGGGTCGTTTGCCCGATATACCCTTCAAGGGTGTTTTGGTCAACTTTAGTCCCTCACTATACGACGAAGGACTTTCGCTAAATATTTGACCAAAAATTGTATGTTTAACCAAAAGCTTATTTAAACGTACCTGGCTCGGGTCAAGGTATTGACCCGTTTACATAACTTTTGCTTTAAATCTTTCTAGATAAAGCAACGCATACTTATGTTATTTCCTGTGATTACAAAACTCACCAAGCGATTGTCAAATGTAAATGTCAAATGGTGCTAACAACACCATTTGACCCATTTAGTCTAATTTGCCATTTATCCATATGAGATGGTACTTAGTTACCATTTCATCCCTTTAAACCTAACCCGGTTTTCCTTTAACTTGTTTTACTTAAAACCGTTTTTATTTGTTCGTCATTACATGACTAATTTACCTTTTTACCCCTTTTACCATGATTCATGATTTCTTACCATTTTCCCTTGTTCCGACTCTCATTGAATCGTGTCGGAACATTGTATACCAACCACTTAGTAGCATTCATATGCAATACTTGAAATTAAGTAATTTTGCAAGCAATGTAAAGGGGCGTAAGCTCCACTTACCTCGCATCCGAATATGCTTTTCTTCTCGTGCTTGATTCGTTTGACCGCTTCTTTCCCAAGCCTCCACCTAGCTCGTTAGGCGACAAACTATCATCATTCACAAGGTGGTTAGATTAGTCATTTCAATTCACGACTATTCCACCTCACGTATTTTCTATGTCGAAACTACTATTTGACTTTATCATTGGTTAGTTTGACTTTTAAAAGTCAATTGACTTACCAACATATTCATATGCACATTTGGTTCATTGAACTCACTTAGCCATATTTCATCCGAACTCTTAACAAAAATTAAATTTTTACATACTAACTAGTAAGCCGCGATTTCATTTAGGCATAAAATTGGCTGTTTTTGGTGACTTGTTTAACCTGTTTACAAGTCTTCAAAATTATGATTTTTTATGTGGCGTACCTCTCGGAGGGTTAGCCCTTGAGTTAAAATTTCAAGATCTAACTCTTTACAAAAAATTCGTGAAAATTCATTTACTAAGCTGCAATCAGATTCGTCACTTCTGACTGTAGCTTACGGAAAAATTCATTAAAAATTCCTCGTTTATCCGATTGACGAAATTCCAATTGGAGATTCTTTTAATCGCTTAAAACTTTCTACAGTAAGAATTTGATATCATAACTCAATTCCTAAATTGAGTTATGACATTCGTGATGGGCTGCAATTTCTGCCAGAAAACGCAGCTTGAACCTTTGATACGGAAAAATTCATAAAACGCTCGATTTTCGTCGAAAAATGCGATTCCAGTGGGGTTTTAAAGATATTTCCTGGAATTACATTCTAGACTCAAGAAACACATTATTTTATCAATTTTTGTCCAGGTTACAGCCAATACAAATTGGCTGTAAATTCTGATCAAGAATCGTTTGAATTCAGCTTTCAATTTAAGCTTGTTCTTGACATCATAACACTATTTTTTTGCAATCAAAACCCTAAAAACATCTCATACATGAATTTAGTATCAACAAAAACTTGAGCTAAGCATGATTTCAACATATACTTGTCTAGGGCTTACTCCTAGACAC
This sequence comes from Helianthus tuberosus, assembly GCA_030545235.1. NCBI lineage: Eukaryota > Viridiplantae > Streptophyta > Magnoliopsida > Asterales > Asteraceae > Helianthus > Helianthus tuberosus. Next base: position 212,924,449 of record CM060423.1, read on the forward strand.
TATATTGTTCCTATTCCATGCAATTAACAAACATGCATCATCAATTTTCAGATTTCCCAATTTCATGAGATTTTCAAACAGTGAATTAACACCAAATTTTACATACCTTGTAACCCCCTTGTGATGAGGATCACGTATCTATGTTCAGATTTCGATTTGGGACAGGAATTAGCCTTCAATTGATCAAATTTGTGGAGTTAGGGTTTGATGAGAGTTCCTGGTCGCTCTCCTGCGCTTCTGATCGACCAAAACACTAATTTGTGTGTTTGGTTTTTATTTAATTTGTTTTAACAATTTCTAGTTTCAAGTTTTACAACTTAGGTCCCTCCACTTTAGTTTCTATAATAACTTTGGTTAATTTTAACCCTATTATAAGTTATTTCTAAACTATTAGCTTACTAGGTTAAAATCCCTAATTAGCAAATTCTTGTTTATTTAAGAATCCTAATATTCACCGGGTTTCTTTTACCACTAAAGGTAAATTACCCGTCTTTTAGTATAAACGTGGTTTGATTACCAAACCCGTTTTCGGGGTGTTACAATTACTGATTCTTGTGCTTCTCTTATTTGATCATTTAAATCTACTTGCAGATTTAATTTAAGAGAACGTTTTTTTGGCTTTTCATGATACTTTCGACTTAAAGCATCTGCCACTACATTTGCTTTTCCTTCATGATACTGGATATTACAATCATAGTCATTAAGAAATTCCATCCAGCGTCTTTGTCTCATATTCAACTCTTTCTGCCCGAAAACATACCTTAAACTTTTATGATCAGTAAGTATGGTAAACTTACTACCATAAAGGTAATGTCTCCAAATCTTAAGAGCAAAAATTATAGCTCCCAATTCTAAATCATGGGTTGAATAATTTTCTTCGTGATTCTTAAGTTGTCTAGATGCATATGCTATAACCTTTTGTCGTTGCATCAACACACATCCATAACCTAATCTAGAAGCATCACAATAGACTACGAAGTCTTCATTTCCTTCTGGTAATGCTAGTATAGGTGTATGGGTTAATCTTTGCTTAAGGATTCTAAAGGCTTCTTCTTGTTTTATTCCCCATTCAAACTTAACAGATTTACAGGTTAGCTTAGTTAAGGGAATGACTATTCTAGAGAAATCTTTAATAAATCTTCTATAATAACCAGCCAATCTTAAGAAACTTCTAACCTCAGTTGGTGACTCAGGGATTTTCCATTTCGTAATTGCCTCGATCTTTGTTGGATCTACATGAATTCCTTCATGATTGACTAGGTGTCCAAGGAATTGTACCTGTTCTAACCAAAATTCACACTTAGAAAACTTAGCATAAAGTTTTTCCTTTCTTAACAGACTTAAAAGTGCTTGCAAATGTCTTGCATGATCTTCTTTACTCTTAGAGTAAATTAGAATATCATCTATGAATACAATTATGAATTTATCCAAATATGGCTTACATATTCGGTTCATCATGTCCATAAATGCAGCTGGGGCATTGGTTAAACCAAATGGCATGACAGTAAATTCATAATGTCCATACCTTGTTCTAAAAGAGGTTTTAGGAATATCCTCTTCCTGTACCTTTAATTGATGATATCCTGACCTTAAATCGATCTTAGAGAAAAATCGAGCTCCTTGTAGTTGATCAAACAGATCATCGATTCTCGGTAATGGGTACCGATTCTTAATCGTGACTTTGTTTAATTCACGGTAGTCAATGCACATACGCATTGATCCGTCCTTCTTTTTAACAAACAGTATCGGTGCTCCCCACGGCGACGAACTCGGTTGTATAAATCCTTTTTCCAACAATTCATCTAATTGTTTCTTTAATTCTCGCATTTCTGCAGGTGCCAAACGGTAAGGTACTTTGGCAATCGGTGCTGTTCCTGGTATTAAATGGATTCTGAATTCAACTTCTCTGTCTGGAGGTAGTCCTGGTAATTCTTCTGGAAAGACGTCTGAAAACTGAGATACTATTGGAATATCTTTTAGTTCTTTTCCTTTAGTGTTAGTGATTATAGAAATCAAATACACTATAGAACCTTTTCTTATACAACTTGCAGTTTTCATCACAGAGATAAATTTATTGGATTTAGAGGACTTATCTCCTTTAATTGTGATCATTTTACCTTTTGGTGAATTTACTTGGATTAACTTTTGATCACATAAAATACTGGCTTTATTGGCTATTAACCAATCCATTCCTAAAACAACATCAAATCCTGCCAGATTCATGGGATACAGGTTTGCAATAAATTTCTGATTTAAAATTTCTATTCTTGCTCCCTGCAAGATTTCAGAAATCTTAATGGTTCCTCCATTAGCTGTTTCTACTAAACATTCTTGTGGTAGTTTAGTTAATGACTAATTTAAAATTTTGCAAAACGATGTATTAATAAAACTTTGGTTTGCACCAGAGTCAAATAATACTTTAGCAAAAATATCATTAACTAAAAACGTACCAGCTATGACATCTGGGATCATCTTGGCTTCTTCTGCAGTCAGAACAAATGCTCTAGCATTTTTAGTATTCTTGTTATCTGGAGCTGGGGCTAATTTTGGGCAATTCAGCTTGATATGACCTTGTTCTCCGCAATTGTAACATACCCTGCTGTTAGCTTTCTTCCTGCAGTTTTCTTCTTTATGTCCCAACATCTTGCAAAAGTTACAGTATATGGAGCATCTTCCTGAATGCTTTCTTTTGCAATACCTACAGTAGGGTGTAGAGGTAGAACCTATATTTTTCCCACGGTTGGAATTTCCAGAACGAAATTCTTGAGTCAATTTCTGGGTTAGGTTTCTCTTTTGATCCTCTTCTCGGGTACGGACTAACTCATCAGTCAAGGTATTGGCTAGTTCTACAGCTTCTTCTATGGTTTGAGGTCTAGCTGCCTTGACTACATGTCTAATTTCCCCAATTAATCCCCAAATATAACGAGAGATTAACACTGGTTCTGGTGAAGCAAGAGTTGGCACTATCCTAGCATATTCGAAGAATAACTTAGTGTACCCTTTGCTATCCACACCAGTCATCCTAAGGTTTAAGAATTTGTTTGCTATCTGTTCTTTTTTATTTGGTGGACAGAATTTCCTTTCTACTTTGTCCTTAAATTCTACCCATTCCATATTATAGGTTCTATCACTTCCTTTTGTTTGGAGGATAGTATTCCACCATTCTAGTGCAGCATTCTTAAACAGATTAGAAGCAAACAGTATTCTATCTTCTCCAGCACACTTGCTTATCCTTAAGACTGCCTCAGTCTTTTCTATCCAGCGTAAGGTTGCAATGGCCCCTTCATTGCCTGAGAATTCCATTGGTTTACAAGACCAGAATTCTTTATAAGAACAACCATAAGGCATGGTTCTTCTTCTTTTGGGAATAGGCATTTGAAGTACCGGTCCATTGTTCACACTGTTTTTTGGTTCAATGGGTCGCTTGCTGCTATGCTTACTTTTATTATCAGCATCCTTAACAGTTTGAAGAATAAATGGCATAGCATCTATAATTCCCTGTGCCACTATATGTTGGATAGCACTATTATCCGCTTGGTTTCCATTGTTATTGTTGTTTGGGTTCTCATTATTCAGATTATTGTCATTCTGAATATTATCATTCTGGATTTCCGGGTTATTATCCAAATTGACTTGATTTCCTTGGTCGGCCATCTGAATTTTAAACATTTATCCCATATTAATATTACAAATAATATAGTTACTCACACTATACGTAATCTAGCAAAAAACGTAGATCATTGCTACTTTTACTCTTTTCATATACTATGCGTCTATTACACACTAGTACAGAAATAAAGATTACAATAAAAATAGTAATATGCATCCATACACACATCTTTTGTTTTATTTTTATTTTATTATTATTACTACTGCTTCTTCCATTCTAACATTCACGGATATGGATTTATCCAAAAATCCATATTGCGCTCATCGTATTTCCATACGAGACGTTCTCCCACCTGACGCATCCTCTCACTGCTCTCTCAAATTTCCTCCCCAAAAGTCCTAAGTTCTTGGACGTTTTCTGCACTCATTGTGGGTGCAGGTTCTAGGACTGGGTTTGGAATCTGGGGTGCGGGTTCCTGATATGGGGGTGACAATTCCTGAAATTGGTAAGGATCCTCTAAAATCTCCCTAATATAGTCATCTTGGTAGTAGGGATCTAAAGGGTCCATACCTGGGTAAGCTTCTATGTTTTGTATGGGTGGATAGTCCTGGATAGGGTAACGTTGCACAAAGTCCCTATTATCATCCCACCAGGGGTCGTAATTCGGGTCTAGGGGGTTTGGTGCAGGTACCCGAGGGATTTCTTCTGGGTTAAAGTCATGCATCTCCACCTGGTTTTCCTGGTTTTCCTGGTTTTCTATATCCATGGGGTGTTCTGGGTTTTGTGGTTGTGGGGCTACTAGTTGTTCCAGACTTGGGTCAGCAGCAGTTGTGGCTAAGATATGGAAATTTGCTAGTCTTCTATTAAGCATATCTTGAGTATGGGCATCTGTCTCTCGCTTAATAGCTGCTAAAGTTCTTTGATGTTGCAATTTTCGCATTCTTTTCCTACGAGCAAAAGCTTCTTTACTGAACCATCCTCGTTTCTTAGTAGGAAATGGTTCTTCAGATTGAGCTCTAAAGGCAAATATCCCGTCTTCCTGATCAGCAGTATACCCTGAAAGGGCAGGCTGTGATGATGTACCTTCATTCCTAGGTGATTCAGACAACTGACGATTCACGTCTGATGGTCCTTGATCACTCATACTGAAAACTAACAGATAGTCAAATAACACATAACACATAATTACAGTTATGCACATATTTCCATAATTTATTTCCTAACAAAATTTTATAATTTCAAGTGTTAGCAGAACACTTCTTTGGCTTAGACCAGTGGCTCGGCTCTGATACCACCTTCTGTCGCAACCCCCAATCCCTGATCCCCGGGAACGGGCGGACGCGATCTCAGAGTTTTGGTGGTATCAGTTTTATTTAGTCTCGCAGCGGAATTTACATCAGGACCGTAGTTAGGAAATGTTTATGAGAGTAAAACCACCTTCTTTTATATTAATAATAACATGGGCAAAACCCAAGTTTCTTATTACAATACATCATAGGGACAAACCCTATTTTATTGAATTTAAAACATCGTTTATTAGGTAACTTTTATAGCCACATTTTTCCTAAGCCTTCAGTGCTCTCCAGCTGGCTTTTCACTAGTTGGCTGTTCACATTGTGTTACCTGTAACGCGTTTTAAAAACATTTGTCAATCGGAAATACTGGTGAGTGAATCCCAGTTTAATCAAGAATCATTTTATCAATCAAAACAGTATTGAGAGCTATCACATTGTTTATTTCTACACAATTACTCATTCAGTATTTGCCACTCGACCGGATCTATAGCTATGGTCAAATTACCCATTGGCTAACTCATCGTCCAATGGTAATGCACTGTCATTCAGACTTACTACTACTCGTAGTAAATTTTGTATACAAAACCCCATAATACCGGCAGTAATTGAAGAACTACAAAGACTCAATCACCGCTTAATCACATTGTAAAATAATTAAGGTTTTGTAAAGCATTCCAAAACGTTAACAAAAAGAGGATAAACTCACATTGCTGTCTTAGGCTTTTCGTAAGGGTTTCCTGGATATAATCTATAATTTATACAAATGTACATTGGTTAGTATCATAACCCTTTGAAATTCTTAATGATACCCTCCCCGAGACAGCATTCCAACAACTACGTCGGGCAGAACCACGACAGTTGTTATGGAACCCTAAATCAATCGGGCAGCGTAACTATTACTAAACTGGGGTTATAATACTTACAACGGAGCAGAACCTTGCTAATTAGGGGTATAGTACCCGACTATAATGCCTCTTCTACAGAAATTGTGATTTGAGATTTGAGAATGAGCGACGAAAAACGTAGACTGATGGCCTTCTTATATAGTTGCTGATTCTAGTCCTGTCGTGGCCCGCGTAAGGTAAGGCTAAGCCTTACGCGGCCCGCGTCAACATCGGTCAACACTATAGCTTAGCTGGGTCAGCTTGTAGACTCGACAGGATGTCGACACGTGTCAGCACCAGATGTCTCTGACGAGTGGTCCGTAGGACAACTCTTAAAATGTCTAAATATATATACATTCCATGCTTAATTCGGTTTATTGCTTGAACTTAGTAACTACGAGAGGTTTGATGTTGCAGGCACTAAAGGGCATAAGAAGTAGTTTTTATGAAGCTTGGACATGATGTTGGAAGTTGTAGAACAAGAATAGAGAATGGCAGACTTGTGTGAAGGATTAAATGGGTTCAAACCCTTGTGCACATGCTTGATGGACGACATTAAAAAAAAAAGATCATAAAATCCTACTTGATGGATTATCGAAAAAGAAAAAAAAGAAAGAAAGGGCAACACGTGTTGAGTGGATTTTAGGGGGGCGGCACATATTGTCAGGTGCACATGAGGGTTTCAACAACAATACTCATCATCATGTCAGTAGTCATGCGAATCAATTTGATGGCAGACAAGTAGGCAACATTGAGGAACAACTTAAACATACATAATGTGACTTCTGGAATTGTTTTAGAGAAGTGGGCCGCACATGGGCCGCCAACATGTTCGACTGACATCATCAAGGTGGACTTTTGAGGAATAACAGGAATCATCATCATCATTAAATGTGAACATGTGATGGGCCGAACTCTAATTTGATATTGGCAGCATGTAGGTTTTGTTGGAGGATTTGGATTGGGCCAACACTCAACGCACATGTGGGCCTTGTGGATGGCAGCTTTCTTTCACAAAAGACAAGAATAAACATCATCATTCTTAATTGTTGGCAAACATGTGAAGACTACCTTGGGGTTTCGAGAGGCACATGAAGGCAGTCAACAAGCACGCAGATCAAGAGGCACTATTGGACTTTTGGAGGGTGACATCTAGGAGGTGGCAGTTGGGCTTTTGTTTCAAAGGGCCATGTTCACGTGAGAGAGAGAGACAGAAGAAATAGGGCGGCACATCTTTGATTGGAGAAGTCAACAACATTAAACAACATCACATATGGTGGCAGAGATATGAGGGCACGTGCAAGTCAAGAAAATTGATATACATCATCACATGCAGCCATAAAAGAAAATATATATGCACAGATATAGTGGGTCGATTATTGGAGCTCAACATCATCAAATTAACATCACGTGAAGAAGAGATCCATCATCTTCTCATCTTCTCATTGGGCCGCACATATGGAGGGCCTGACTTTGATTTGGGGGCGGCACACGTGAATGAGCAGGCTATTGGCGGTAGCATTGAAACAAGGCAAAACAATCAGCTTGTCACCGTAAATTACGGTCTCACCGTAATTTACGGTGGACATGAATTTGGTCATTATCCCACCGTAACTCAGACAACTTTCACCGTAACATTATTATGTCCACCGTAAATTACGGTGGAGCCGTAATTTACGGTGGAGGCGACGCGAAAAAGGGTAACCGTTCATTAAAAACAGTTTTATTGTGTCTTTTGGGGAGTCTCATCATTGGACGGTTTTGGGACTCACTAGGGGCGAATTTTGGCTGTCGTGCTTGGTTTGGAACAATTTCTAACATTCGGTTTGTGTTTATGATTCCTATGAACATTAGATTTGTTGGTATGATGATTCACCAAACTATGTCCGGCTAAACTTTTCGGTGATCATCTTAGGTGAAGGTTTCTCTTGAACTTTTGTGTGTTTATTTCTGAATTTCTAGAATGATAACTTGCGTTGCTTGAATATCATGGTGTATGTTTAATTGCTTGTAACTTGTTAATCGATATTGCAATTTCTAGTCTCAATCGTACGTTCTTGGTGCCGTTGGCAATCGAGATATCACGGGAAGGGTTAGGGTTGGTTATTGATTAATTGGTCATCGGGAAATAACCTCGCGTTTATATAATCCGAGTACTTTGTTCCCTTTTATCACTTCAATTATCTATACACGAGTTATGTCTATGTAACTCTTTCTAGTTGGAATAACACACAATTGTTTAAAGAAACTGAAACCTAAGATGGTCATTGTTCTCTCCTAATCTGTTTTACAACCAACATTTGATTTGAAATTAGTTTTTAATTTAGTTTTCTAAAACAATAATCCAAACCATTGATCTTTATTTTTCTGCAAATTAGGTTAATTGTAGTTAATTGCAAAGCTAGAAAATCAACACACTTTCCACATACTCCCTGAGTTCGATACCCTATTACCGCTATCTATAGTTGTTATTGGGATTAAATTTGCGTGACCCACGACAATCACGTCAAATTTTGGCGCCGTTGCCGGGGAGTAGTGCGCAACGTGTGTTATCTTGTGTATTAGTTTGAAAAAAAAATAAACCAAAAAGATTGCTTTTATGTTCATGATTTACACTTGGTAGTTGAGTTGTGTTGTGCAGGATGACAGGGCATTACACAAATTTCAGCTTATTTACGTGTAGATTGTGCGGGGGTCCACGACATCCATGTATTGGTTGCCATGAGGCTCACTACAGGAGGGCACATGGAAAACCGGTGTCTTATGTTTCACAGCTTCCACCTCCATCATACGTTGACGATTATGAATCAGAAATGGAGGATGACTATTATTCATATGGATACGATCGGGACGAGGAAGTTTATTATGAGGCAAGGATGGATGGTCTATGTTTTTGTTGCGGTCGCGATCACACTTATGATTATGATGTGTGCCCGGTGTATTCGGAAAACCCGAAGTATTGGAATAAAAAGATGATGGAAGCACGCATCTATAGACCGTATCAGGGATATCGACAATATCATCCCGAAGAATATTCTGAGCCCGAGGGTGTTTATGTTTATGAGACCGAGGAGGAAAAAGAGCTTGCTGTATTGGAAGTAACTTTGTCCAAACTCGAGCAATATTTAGCAACACCCAACCTGTCCGATGAAGACCGAATCAGCTGCTTAGTCTCTAAGTGTCATACTTTAAAATTGAAGATAGAGATAGAAGAACGCCTCTCACCATTACCTGACGATATTAGAGATTATTCTCACATGAAGGAGGAGGTTGCGGAGGATAATACCACACCAATGAGTCCTTTATCTGATGAAGAGTCACTTATAGATCAGATGATGTGTGCAGATTATGAGGTAGAGCAGGCTGATGGGATGGATATGTGTACCGAACCTCTTCCCATAATTCAAATTAACAAGTGTGGGGAAGAGGGTTCGAGAAACAAGATGAGAAGGGTGAAACTACCAGACATTAAGGTATATGTCATGAAGTGGACTAGCAAAGCCCGTAGGAGCAGCTTTAACATGCCAAATAGACTGACAAATCTATGGAGATGGCATGTAAATTTCCGGGCATTTGTTGGAAATGTTGCGGGTAAGTGTGCATTAAGACCACCATAACGCATATCAGGTATGGTCTGGCTGAAGACCTTTAAACTTAGCGCTCTCGGGAGGCAGCCCGAGGATGTAGAGTATTGCATTTGTGTTTTGTTTTGTTTTGTTTGGTTTTGTTTTGGTGTTGTGTTTGTGTGTTGGCAGGTTATTACGTTTCAACTCTCGCGGATGCAATGATTCAAGTGTGGGGATGTTTGGCAACATCCCTGTTGAGATATCGGCGAATCTAAGAGATGTTTTTGAACCGGTTCGATCACCGCAGCTGCATCATTACCAACACTGCTGATTTACTAATCAGGTCGTGTCTTGTTTTCATCTTGTGCCCCTTTGTATATATTCATGTTTAAGTTTTTGGTTGGGCGGTTGGGTGGTGTTTTGATGTGTTTAGTTTATGGGTTGTGAAGGAATTGGTGGTGTTTTTAATAATTAAAATAAAAAAAAAGAAATTTGGGGTTTGAGAGTATAAGCAATTGTTGATGTTCTTGGTTAAAGCGATCTTTTCCTCAAAACCATACATTGGGACAATGTATCCCAAGTGTGGGGATGGGGGGGAATTTTTGAGAATTTAAAAAAAAAATTGTGAAATCAAGCGAAAAATTGTCGAAATTTGAACACTTGATATTGTTCCACTTGACATACCGACACCCATTCCTAGTCTTTTCTTGGTGAGGATTTGAGCCACACATGATTGTTATTGATATTTCATTGTTTGAGTGGCGGTGTGTGTTGTTGTGTTAATAGAACTTGTGTGGGAATATTTGTTAAATCCTAGAATTAGCATGCTTTTGAAAATGATAGGGGGACTTTTAGGAAGCCTCGTCTAGATGTGTGAGAGTGCGGGATTGGTGGGTTGGACCTCATACGTTACATATATGAGCTTGGTATTGTGAGGGGTGGGGGTTTGGTCTTTAGAAAGCCATGTTTGAGCCTTATACCATTCGGTTGTGACCCGAGCCTACTTCCTACAAAAAATTTACCTTTTGAGATGACCCGGTTTAGGAGATTTAGTATGTAGTATTGATGTTCTTGTATATATTGTTGAGTTTGATGTGTTATGAAAAAAAAATGAAATGAAAAAAAATAGAAAAAAAATAGAAAAAAAAAGAAAAAAAAGAGAAAGAGAAAAATATGAAAAAAAAATGTATTTAGTTGCAATAGTAGTTGAGAATGTTGAAGAAGTTGTGTATATAATTGATGTTTGCTTTGTTTAGTGGTAGAAATAAAAACCGGGTCAAATCAATTAGCTCTCGCATATATATTCCACCATTCTCCTACCTTTGCACCTAGCCCAGTTACAACCCGTAAGTCTCTCTTGATTCGTAAGCATGCTAAATATTTGTTAGGAGGAAACTTGATTCTTATACAAGCTTATTGTCGCACACACACATACACGCATTGAGTGGTTTAGCATTATGCTAATAATTCTTGTTACCGAGAGATTATTGTGAGGGGTGTGTCTTGTGGTATGATTGAAGGTTAGTAAAATGACAATACATTTTAGCTTGGTTTGCATCTTGATCGCTTGTGGTTTTGAAATAGTTTTTGAATCGGTTGCTTGGGGCAAGCAACGGGTAAGTGTGGGGATGTGACGAGTGGTCCGTAGGACAACTCTTAAAATGTCTAAATATATATACATTCCATGCTTAATTCGGTTTATTGCTTGAACTTAGTAACTACGAGAGGTTTGATGTTGCAGGCACTAAAGGGCATAAGAAGTAGTTTTTATGAAGCTTGGACATGATGTTGGAAGTTGTAGAACAAGAATAGAGAATGGCAGACTTGTGTGAAGGATTAAATGGGTTCAAACCCTTGTGCACATGCTTGATGGACGACATTAAAAAAAAAGATCATAAAATCCTACTTGATGGATTATCGAAAAAGAAAAAAAAGAAAGAAAGGGCAACACGTGTTGAGTGGATTTTAGGGGGGCGGCACATATTGTCAGGTGCACATGAGGGTTTCAACAACAATACTCATCATCATGTCAGTAGTCATGCGAATCAATTTGATGGCAGACAAGTAGGCAACATTGAGGAACAACTTAAACATACATAATGTGACTTCTGGAATTGTTTTAGAGAAGTGGGCCGCACATGGGCCGCCAACATGTTCGACTGACATCATCAAGGTGGACTTTTGAGGAATAACAGGAATCATCATCATCATTAAATGTGAACATGTGATGGGCCGAACTCTAATTTGATATTGGCAGCATGTAGGTTTTGTTGGAGGATTTGGATTGGGCCAACACTCAACGCACATGCGGGCCTTGTGGATGGCAGCTTTCTTTCACAAAAGACAAGAATAAACATCATCATTCTTAATTGTTGGCAAACATATGAAGACTACCTTGGGGTTTCGAGAGGCACATGAAGGCAGTCAACAAGCACGCAGACCAAGAGGCACTATTGGACTTTTGGAGGGTGACATCTAGGAGGTGGCAGTTGGGCTTTTGTTTCAAAGGGCCATGTTCACGTGAGAGAGAGAGACAGAAGAAATAGGGCGGCACATCTTTGATTGGAGAAGTCAACAACATTAAACAACATCACATATGGTGGCAGAGATATGAGGGCACGTGCAAGTCAAGAAAATTGATATACATCATCACATGCAGCCATAAAAGAAAATATATATGCACAGATATAGTGGGTCGATTATTGGAGCTCAACATCATCAAATTAACATCACGTGAAGAAGAGATCCATCATCTTCTCATCTTCTCATTGGGCCGCACATATGGAGGGCCTGACTTTGATTTGGGGGCGGCACACGTGAATGAGCAGGCTATTGGCGGTAGCATTGAAACAAGGCAAAACAATCAGCTTGTCACCGTAAATTACGGTCTCACCGTAATTTACGGTGGACATGAATTTGGCCATTATCCCACCGTAACTCAGACAACTTTCACCGTAACATTATTATGTCCACCGTAAATTACGGTGGAGCCGTAATTTACAGTGGAGGCGACGCGAAAAAGTGTAACCGTTCATTAAAAACAGTTTTATTGTGTCTTTTGGGGAGTCTCATCATTGGACGGTTTTGGGACTCACTAGGGGCGAATTTTGGCTGTCTTGCTTGGTTTGGAACAATTTCTAACATTCGGTTTGTGTTTATGATTCCTATGAACATTAGATTTGTTGGTATGATGATTCACCAAACTATGTCCGGCTAAACTTTTCGGTGATCATCTTAGGTGAAGGTTTCTCTTGAACTTTTGTGTGTTTATTTCTGAATTTCTAGAATGATAACTTGCGTTGCTTGAATATCATGGTGTATGTTTAATTGCTTGTAACTTGTTAATCGATATTGCAATTTCTAGTCTCAATCGTACGTTCTTGGTGCCGTTGGCAATCGAGATATCACGGGAAGGGTTAGGGTTGGTTATTGATTAATTGGTCATCGGGAAACAACCTCGCGTTTATATAATCCGAGTACTTTGTTCCCTTTTATCACTTCAATTATCTATACACGAGTTATGTCTATGTAACTCTTTCTAGTTGGAATAACACACAATTGTTTAAAGAAACTGAAACCTAAGATGGTCATTGTTCTCTCCTAATCTGTTTTACAACCAACATTTGATTTGAAATTAGTTTTTAATTTAGTTTTCTAAAACAATAATCCAAACCATTGATCTTTATTTTTCTGCAAATTAGGTTAATTGTAGTTAATTGCAAAGCTAGAAAATCAACACACTTTCCACATACTCCCTGAGTTCGATACCCTATTACCGCTATCTATAGTTGTTATTGGGATTAAATTTGCGGCCCGCGTAAACTATACATACACCCTTACGCGGCCCGCTTGAACTAAAGAAGTCAGCGAGGTCAATTCCAGCATTGATACCGCCCGCGTAAGATGTTGGGGTGGGTCTACGCGGCCCGCCTCAGCCCTATATTTCTTATTTTTGATTTATTTTATAATTATAACATAACTAGGGCTCGGTTTTCACATACGGGGTGTAATATATGACACATGAGACATTTTATAGTATATTAGAGGGTCGGAAATATTATGATAACATTGGTTTTACCGAGGGTTGTTACAACCACCTCACTTGATGTTTTACCATGATTCAACTAAGTAGTTTTGTAACAACCCGCGTTTCTAAAGTCAACGTACAAGTCAAAGTCAAAGTCAAAGGAAGGAAAGATTGCTAATTGCGATCTGTCACTCCTTGCTTAACTAGTGAATGTACGTCTTGACTTGTAATCAAATTCTTTAAATTATTTGCTTTAGTTGTATTATGTGGAGTAAATGTTAATATTCGAGGTTTAATCGCATGTTTTATCGCTGTATCGCTAATCGCATCGCAATCGCATTCGCAGCTGTAATTTAGAGATTTTGTATATTGTTTTACGTGTGTGTGCTATTTATGTGTTACTTGTGCATGTTTACTTTATGTTTGTGGTAATTAATCGAAACGCAAACGCAACTCTATCGCAAGCAACCTAACCACAAACGCTAAACGCAAGTATTTAGGATGATTGTATGTTGGATATGGTATTTGTGTGATTATTAGTAATCTATTGCAACGCTTAATCGACCCTCGCTTAAACGCACCGCAACGCTTCAAACGCTAAACGAAACGCCGAAACCACACTCGCCGGACCACTTCGATCGAATGACCATTCGATCGAATGGTCATCCGAACGGATGGCCATCCGATCCGTCACCTATGCGCACTTTCCTCTTTTGTGTTGGGTCTAAAACGTGTAGTCTAATGTTATCAACGATTCAAGTCAACAAATTCAACGCCAACGTGTCGAAGTCAACGCAAAGAAGTCAACGTCAACACGCAAGTCGACACGAGAAGATCGATGGCGTGTGGAAGTTCGAGATATGATAGTTATATTGCTTTGGATAATTAAATATATTTTGTTTTAAACAAAATATATTTATTATCTTATTTAATTAGTCTTCATGTTTATTGCTACTTTTGGTAAGTTTTAATCTCTAGGGTCCTTAATGTAATTAGCCAAAGTTGTTTAGGCTATATATAGAAAGAGATGTTTAGGGTTTTAGCAACACACGTTTCTAGAGAAGATTTGGGAGTTAATTGTATCATCATTGCAAATCATTCTAGTGGGTTTTATTGCTATATTTTTTAGTGTGTTCATCTTCATTTCATTATCAAAGAATCAGATTTTGGTTCAATTTGATCCTACAATTTGGTATCAGAGCTTGGTACTCGAATTTGGGATTCAACAATCTCCAAATTCATCATAAAAATCTGATTTTTATTTGAAAAGTTTTGAAACTTTTAGGGTTTTTGATTTTATTCAACTTTTTCTTCAAAAAATCTTGATTTTAAATGGTCTAATATGTTTGTTTGGTGATTGATAGTTGAGACTTATATTATTCGAAAGATTCATAGTGATTTTCATATAATTTAAAGAGATTTCAGCTCAAATCAAAAGGTTTTAGATGAGTTTTTAAAGTTTCTGTGCGTTTTTATTGTTGAATCCAGCGATTTTCTTTGAATATACCGTTTTTATTGAAGATCCGGCGTATTTGTGTTTTCCAGCGACTTTTCCGGCGACTTTAAATCTTGAACGCGAGTTCAAGTTCTCCGGCGTATTTGATAAATACGCCGGCAAGTCACGTTTTTCCGGCGTCATTGTTCCGGCGGTTTTATTCCGGCCGGCGTATTTATTTATTTATTTATTTTTTAAAAAGAAAGGGGTAAAAAGAGAAACTGTTTTAAAACACTATCTCCGACGAACTTCCGATCACCACTGTCACCCTATCCTCTAACTCTGACCTCCACAAAACCCCATTGAAACCTGCAACCAACTGTCATCACCTTAAATCACCTTCAATCTACATCAACAACACCGCAAATTACCTCACACCGTACACCACCACAGAAATCTCACAAAGATTTTCACTTACAAAATACCAAAACAAGTCTTGGTGCTTTCAATTTATATATATATATATATAGTGGAGAGTTCAAATGAGAAACAATTTTTTGTAAGAAGAAAAAAAAAGAAATTTCAACCAATAATAATGCTTTATTTTTCTTCATTTAATAGAACTATTTACTGTTACTGTAAGGGTACATTGGTAAATCTACATATGTCATTAATTTGTAGTCTTCCTTTTTAATAGCTAAATACATTAAATAATTTGTAACTTATCTACAAAATATATATTTTTTCATATAAAATAAAATAAATAATTTAAAACGTAGGATACATTACGAGTTGTGTAGGATAAATTACGAGTTGTGTATGATAAATTTCAACGTGTAGGATGAATTTCGAAATATGTAGGATAACTTTTGATGTGTGTAGGCAAAAAAAGTTAGCGTGGAGGATAATAGTCTTTATGACTAATTAATTAGTAAAAAAAGATAATAAATGAGATAAGTGAAAAAACTATTTAATGTTTTACAAAATTACCCTTTGTTCTTTTTCTTCTCAATTAAAATTTCTTCTCAAATGAACCTTTCCCTGTATATATATATATAGGGAAGGATCCACTAAAAAGTGGATTTTGCCTAAATAGCATAAGAAGGATTGTGATGATGACATGTGACATTCTTAATAAGTAGGAATGAAGGGCATTTTGACCCTTATAAATAAGATTGAAAATGACATGTGACACCCCTTTTGTTTTTTAAAAATACAAAAAAAAATATAGTACAAAAAAATATAGCACAAAAAATGTAATACAAAAAAATATAGAACAAAAAAATATAGTACAAGAAAATATAGCACGAAAAAATTCAGCAAAAAAAATCAGCACAAAAAATTGAGAAAAAAAAATTTAAGACAAAAAATTTAGCACAAAAATATAGTACAAAAATCCAGCACAAAAAAATGTTATACAACATAAAAATACAACACATGTTAGTGGATTTTTTTAGTCTTCATATTTTATATAGGAATATGGCACTCAAATTAAAGATAAAAATACGCACGATTTTATGGTGAAATTTTTATGAAAAAATAATGTCGTATAAAAAAATTATGAACGTTTAAAAAATGGGAGTGGAATATGCATGTGCCTTGCATGTGGAGAGAGAAAGTCTAAAAATATGATTTTCCCAAGATACCCTTACACTTCTCCTTTCTCCTACACTTTGATTTTAACAATTGATTTGAAAAATAAATGGGTAAGATTACTTCTCACACTACTTAGACAAAACAAACTTTTTATTTGATCTTTACACTATATATATATATATTACAACTTTACTGATCTAATTTTTTTTTTTAAACTCAAACCAAATCCACAGACACCGAGAAAGGTACTTACAAAAAAAAAATAAATAAATAAATAAACATCACAGTCTTGCACACCATCCATCATAATCTTGCACACCGAGTCAAACCACAAACACCACGTTCCTCACCGGCGACGTAACCGTCCCCGGAGAAACCGAGTCCGACTCACCGGCGCCACCGCGAACAACCGTTGATCTCCGATGCTCTACACAACCACCGACGTTCATCATCATAACTGTCATTCACACTCCGTCACCTACACCTTCTGATATCCGTATAACACCCACTCGAACCACCACCGCACTTCACCTTCTTTCTCACCTTTAACCACCATACACCACCAGTACCAACTGTAACCACATCCGGCCTTCTTACATACCCTCCCCCCACCGGAAACCCAAAATGAACATCACAGTCAAACCACTCAATACTTTTTAACAACGTCAACCACTCCCAGACCAACGTACCATCATTCTACACCCAACCTCCGCCATTCTTTACACCAAACCACCCGACAACCACCAAGCTTCACGTGAAACAGAGAAAGAGGAAAGAGAGTTTTCTTTTAGGAGTTGCAGGTTGGTTGTGATCTGCATATAGACAAAAGTCTGGTGGCGGCTGAAAGATTTGATATTAGGGTTGTTTTGGTGTTGACGTAGAGAGAGACAGAGATTAGAGGTAGCGGCTGTTTAATTTTTAGGGTTTTGGCTTCTGTTAAGAGTGAGTAATTTGGAGAATACAAGAAAGAAAGTGAAGAGAATAAGGGGGTGGCGGCTGCAACTTTAAAATTATTAGGGTTTGTAGTTGGAGTGATAGAGACAGGAAGAGAAGAAGGGGGTGTGTTAAGTGTTAGACCATGTGTAGTGGTTAAACAAAATAAGGGTGAGTGGGGCACCCTCGGTGACCCCGTGCGGGGACCAACTTTGCCGAGCGGGGCGGTGCAGCCATCCAGGCGGGGAGTCAAATCGGGGAGCCATTTCGGGGATGGGGCACCGAAGAAGGAAGGAGAGAGAAGGTGGGCCACCATTTTTTTCAACCAATGAAAACTTTTTTTTTGAATAAAAAAACAATTCCCCTAAGAGGGGAGTGCCGCCATCAAATTGGGGTACGAGGGGAGTTTAAGAGAGGAGTTGACGTGGCATAACCTGATTGGGTGTGCGTAAGAGAGGGGACTCCCCTAAGAGGGGAGTGCCCCTCTCACCCTAATGCCCCCATCATAGGGCATTATTCGACACGTGGCAGTCCAGTCAGTATGGGGCATTATTGCAAAAGTGGCGTAGTGAGAATAATGTCTGATAATGCCCCTTCCAATCATTAAAAAAAAAAAGCAAAGTATTTTCTTATTGGCCAGTCAAACCTTCCACAATCCATTTTAGGCGTTTTAATAAAAACGCCAAACCATTTTTTTTTTGCCCTATAATGCCCAATAATGCCCTATGTAATGGGGGAGGGGGCGTTTTTTTTCAAAAATAATGCCCTATAATACCCCACTACTACGGGTGGTCTTAGTTGAGCTGATTATCTTGAGTTTTTTTTTTTTTGGCTTTCTTGAACCAAAGATCTTCTCGGGATTACACATTTTAAGAGGGAAAAGACAAACTAAAATAATTTGGATTTTATAAAACTTTGGAATCCGCATCTTAAACTTCAAATAAAAAAAATTATTAATAATCGAAAGTTAGTGGTTACCATAGCCCAAGTGGTTAGGCCGGTTTCTTCCCTACGGGAGGTCACCGGTTCGACTCCACCTTGTGGCATATGGTGCGGGGACGTCCCAATGATGGATCGTTTCCTTCCGAGGTATGGAGCGGTCTTGAGGGCAACCCGGTTTTACCCAACTGTTACCCCAGCAACTCGTGTGAGGGCAGCATGGTTTCCGGGCGGAAGTCAGCTCGCGTGCCGGCCGGGGCCCGATCGAACATCGCGTCCGGAGATGCGGGGTTGACGGGGAATG
This sequence comes from Helianthus tuberosus, assembly GCA_030545235.1. NCBI lineage: Eukaryota > Viridiplantae > Streptophyta > Magnoliopsida > Asterales > Asteraceae > Helianthus > Helianthus tuberosus. Next base: position 212,943,038 of record CM060423.1, read on the forward strand.
TCTTTGACATGTCCCCGGAGACCAATCGGTCTTGTACAGAAAGTCTCCTTCCAAAAAAAATAATAATCGAAAGTTAGTTTGCTGAAGAAGGGGGCGATTTTTGTTTGGTAGTGGTAGCTTTAGGGTTTTTCAAACTTTGAATTAATCTACTCATCGGGATTGAAATTTTACTCGGGGCCAGTTGTGCATTATTGTTGGACTAGAATTATTGGTTAGGGTCCAAAGCTTTGTACAAACAACAAAGTTTAAATAAAAAAAATATATATTATTTTGAACTAGAAGGTTTTAAACAACAATTTTGGGTCGGGTATCAATACTTTTAAGAAAACATTTGGGCCTATAATTTTGATCAGTTTCGGGTCGAGTCTTAAAGATTTTTATTTGTGGCCTAAAATTTTGATTAGTTTTTGGGTCGGGTTTTAAGTTTATTTTATTTGGATCTTTTAAAAATTAATTTGTATTCGCAAAATTGAGTTGGGCCGGAATTTTTAAGTTATTTTTGGGCCTTTTCGAGTTGATACTTTTCGGGTTGATACGGAGTTATTTTCAAAGTAATTTGACCTGGGTTTTGAGCTGATACAAATTTTTTTTTTTGGGATTAATTAAAAAAATGTTTCAAAATCAGTTAACTCGCATTGCACAAGTGGAACTTGAAACCGTAACCGCACCCCGACCTCCAAAGTTGAAAGGATCAGCCAATTTCAGTAGTTGGAAGAACCAAATCAAATCATTCTTTGAGTATACGAACTATGCTCAATGGATCTCTGTTACTGTCGGACCTCATGTCCCAATGACAGTTCGTGATGATATTCGTGTAATCAACAATGATCCCTTGACCTTTACCGAGGAAGATAAGGCATTGATCCAACGTGACCGTCGGGCTCACGCTGTTCTGACAATGGCCCTATCAACGAACGACTACAACATGTTTGAAGAATACACGACGGCGAATGAACTCTGGTTAGCTTTGATTGATTTCTATGAAGGAGACAAGAAACTGATTCGGAACAAAAGGAACATGGTCCAAAAGGAATATGACATGTTCGGCGGTATACGGGGGGGGGGGGGGGGAAAGCTTATCAGATTACATCAGGCGATTTTTAAACATGACGACAAAAATGAAAAAGGCTGGTAATCCCATCACCAACCGCGCTGCAATCAGTAAACTTTTGAACTCACTTCCAAAAGAGTGGAGCTTAAAATGTATGAAAATTAAACAAAACTTCTTAAACAACTGGAATCCAATCACGTTATCAGATGTGATCGATGCTCTAGAATCTTTCGAAAGAGATCAAGCCGAACATCCTCATAAATCTGTCCAATCTGCTGATGCGCACAAGAACATGACATCTGTACCCCAACAACCTCCAACGACTCTAGCTCACAAGCTGCAAACGCGTCAAACTTCAACAATGCTTCCGCAAACTCTGAAAAGGCTCCACAATGTGATGAAAAGAATATTGTGGTCGATGATGCTCAAGCTGTGAAGAAGGAAGAAGGGAGCAGTGTAGCAAGTGAAAAGATAGAAGAAAAGATCCTTGAAGAGGTGATGAAAATGGAATCCAACAAAGAAAGGGATGGGGAAGACTTGGCAAACAGCATTCCTTACAAGTTTAAAGTCAAATTATGTTCCCAACCATGTGTGAACGCCGTGGCACATTACAAATCCCTCAACCGTGACCTAATTAGAGACAAAGAAATTTTTTTGCAATTTAACAAAGAGTTGAAAGAAAATGAAGCTGCATATAAGAGAAAGTTGAATTCGACTTTAGCTGAAATGCAGACTTTAAAAGAATTTGTTTTCAGAAAAGATTTTGTCATAAACGACTTAACTGAAAGATTAGAAAAATCTCAAAATGAAAACAATAGATTGCAAATCATAATTGATAAATGGAACGTCAGTAAAAAGGCACTGGTTGACATTAAAAATTACCAACGACCGACATATGTGAAGGATGAGATTGGGTACAAGAACAAGCTCGGAAACGAAAGAAAACTCTTCTTTCCACCACATAGCAAAAACTATGTACCCATGCCATCACCTCATCCTGATAACGAACTGATTGATGAGAATGATCTTGTGGCTGAAGATGTTTCTTGTGAAAATGAAAAGGCTTCTAATCTTTCTGAAAATTATGCAAATGTAATAGAACGTGATGAAGATGGATGCGATGACGAATGTGGTGGTTCGAAGATACGCATAGGCTATTCAGGCGACAGTTATTCCACCGTTAACTGGTTCGCCTGGAATTGTAATAAGGAAAACAATACTTCATTTCAAAATAACTGTAATGGCCATGTGCCTAAATTTAACATTCGGGATGACCGTAATGGCCGTGTGCCTACATTTAAAAACCACAACCACGACAATGTGGTGATTGAATGTCGTGATTTAAATTCTGCTTTTTGTGATGAAAAAGTTGTGTGTGAACCTCCCGTGTTTGTTCCAGAATTGAAACAAAACAGATTCGGAAAATTCCTCACCGAGGAAATTCCAGAATTTGTTCCATCTCATACAGGTATGTCAGAGTCTGATAAGGAGCCAAATGAAGAAAGCAACAGTGAAGACTCAAGCACCACAACTTCAGAAGGTGGCGAAGGAAGCTCAAGTGAGGATCGTGATTCAGATTTTCAGTCATATCAAGAATGGGAAAGCTCAAATGACTCAGAAACTTCAGTAACAGATGCTGATAAAAAGGTTAAAAACCTTGAACCATCGGGTGTTCAAGAACCAACGACCCCAAATGACTCTGCAGGTCTTGAAAATCGAGATCCATTGGAAAAAGACTTCCACATTGATGATTGCACGAGTTCAGATGATGAATCAAAGATAAATGAAAGTGTTGGGGAGTCAAAGATCAAAAGATCATCAAAGCAATCCCCGCCTCTAGCTGCATTACACGGAACTACAAAGTCTCAAAAGCCATTCAAGGCTTGTTTTAGGTGTGGAAAAGAAGGTCATGTGCTCAAGCAATGCCCAGAACGACACGATCCAGACGGTAAAGGCAACCGGTATTGCTTCTCTGGATCAAAAGGTAAAAATCACACATCTTTGAAAGATCAGATGAAAAACTTTCAATCCAGATCTCCACATGTGAAGCCGGTTTCACATGATTCAAAGATGAAAAGGACCAGCACATCAAAACCTCAATCTTCCCCTTCGGGTTTTAAACATAAAATTATTTCAAACTTTAAATCTTTTACAAACAAAATTTTTAAACCAACACAGGTTTGGCGAGTCAAACCAATGGCTGTAAAAGAAATCAATGAGGGAAAAGATTTGCCATATCGGGAGGTTACTTATTTTGATGAAAGGGGACAACCCAAGACTACGATGGCTTGGGTTCCACTCTCTAACTAAATTGCTTATGAGTGTAGGAACATCCAAGGAGGACTGTCAGTAACACCGGTTATTATCAGTAGTTGTTCCAGATACAAGTTTGGAGAGGAAAATCACAGGTTTGGTTACGGTATCTAACCTGTTGCGTACTCAACTCCGTTGTAACACACTCATTTTCTGGCTGACATATGTTTTTGTGTGCCTGGTGTGGAAGACTTTATTTTGTAAATACAGTTTTCAGTAAATGGTTGTACATAAATAAATTTTTAGGGGGAGTATTAAAATACTTCCTAGACCATGAGATGTAGTTATTGAAAAATAATCATGATCTTATATGAGAAATGATAGGAACTAACTTGATTATGTCTTCGCATGAATATGATCTGATGGAAGATACGGCTCCAAGTTAACGATATGTTGGTAGATTCAACATTTCAGACAAGTAAACTGCATCTTGGTGATAAAGATAAAGATCGTATGAAAATGTGGATACCCACCTTGTTGCAGGATTGCACAAACCGATTATGTCCAAAAGGGGTTGCGAGATTAAATTTAGACGTTCAAAAGACACACAATGTTGTGCATATATATATATATATATATATATATATATATATATATATTGAAAAGACACCAATGTGTGCAACCAAAAGACACCAATGTGTTCAACCCAAAAAGAGCAAAAAGACACGCAATGTTAATGTCGTGCAATAGGAATAAAAGATACGCCAAAGCGCGTACATATATTAAGTAAATATTTTATTAGTTATGCTCTCTAATCAGATGATCATCTTCTCTACTTTTGGAAACATAGACCTGAAGCTCTCATCATCTGATTTAAGGTGATCATCTCCTCTGCTTATGGAAACATAGACCTGGAGCTCTCATCACCTAGTAGATACTATTTCTAAGTTGTTCAGGTATACATCTCAAAAGACCATGAGGACAAAAAAGTTTAACCGAACACGCGTAGGGTCCACTAGCTTCATCCTAAATATACCCAAAACATGATAATTAATCATCGGATGTATGTCGAAAGAATGGTGCATGGATTTAAACGGACAAACATACCAGCAATCGATCTTGAGTCGTAGCTATCCTAAAGAAATTTGAAGTGTGACTAGGCTTTTCAAGTTGGTATGATCTCGTATTTGATCAGCTCTATATCTCAAAGGTTGAAAGTTTTTTTTAAAATTAAAAAAAATTATTAAAAAAATTATTATTAAAAAAAATCTAAAATCCAAAAATATTTTGATTTGTGTACAGTTGTTTTTCGAAGTCTTCCATATCACATCAATCGTGTCTCAAACCGCTTGAGATACACTTTCCATTGCACACTACAGATGAATACGGTTTTGTCTGTACTTTGAATCTATCTAAAAGAAAATTCGGAGTTGTGTTTGTGATTGTGAACATGTTACTTAGCCTATTTGCTGCAATGATGGCCGATCATCAATTGAGCAAGATACCAGACCAAAGCACCTGTTTCCTCAAGATTGCAGAGGATACCGAGCTAGGAATCCTCCTCCTACGTCTTCTGATTCACTCAAGCTAAAGAGAGTTGGAAAAAGTTTGTTCCTGATTGTCAAAGATGATGCATGCAAAAAGGGGGAGCTTATCCAGATAAAGTACTCAAAGAGCAAAGTGTCAAAAGAAGGTCTCCAGTGAAGAAAATTTGGAAAGCATCAGTCTAGGAGGAGATTGTTGGGTCTAAAATTAAGACTGAAGCTTGCCAAATTGAAGATTATAATATGCATGAAGTTGACGGATCTAAAGATGATGTAAGAGTTTGATAACATTAGCCTAAGGGGGAGATTGTTGGGTCTAAAACGTGTAGTCTAATGTTATCAACGAAAGTCAACGCCAACGTGTCGAAGTCAACGCAAAGAAGTCAACGTCAACACGCAAGTCGACACGAGAAGATCGATGGTGTGTGGAAGTTCGAGATATGATAGTTATATTGCTTTGGATAATTAAATATATTTTGCTTTAAACAAAATATATTTATTATCTTATTTAATTAGTCTTCATGTTTATTGCTACTTTTGGTAAGTTTTAATCTCTAGGGTCCTTAATGTAATTAGCCAAAGTTGTTTAGGCTATATATAGAAAGAGATGTTTAGGGTTTTAGCAACACACATTTCTAGAGAAGATTTGGGGGCTAATTGTATCATCATTGCAAATCATTCTAGTGGGTTTTATTGCTATATTTTTTAGTGTGTTCATCTTTATTTCATTATCAAAAAATCAGATTTTGGCTCGATTTGATCCTACATTTTGGCAACCTATAAATACCCCTGTCACATCATCAACTGTGATGTGACAGCTCCCTCTCGTTCAACCAGCGTTCCAGACCTTCTTTCTCTCAATTTCTCGCGATTCTTGTAAGTTTTCAACTCAAATCTTGTACATCTATCATCTACACACACTTCTTCATCATTTTTACCTTTGAATCTTAACTTTTAACCGTGAAATCAGCGGATTTGAGGTGTTCTAGGATGATGTCATCATGGAGTTCTTATGAACTTCAAGTTTTGGCCTCATTTCACCAAGAACAACTCAGATCTAAGATATTTCCACATGATTTAACATTGTTTTCGCATAGATCTAAACATTTTCATCGTTAAAAGGATTGAGAGATGCTTTTCCAACTTTCTTTCAACTCTTTTACACTCAATGCACTCAAAACCGATAGAATCGGAGCTCGTTCAGGCCTTCTACTCATATTTTAGTGAAGTGTTGGTCTGAGATCTGACTCCTACCAAAGAGACAACCGATTTCGGGTTGAACATGAACAACCGTCATGAACAGTTAGCTGAACGGACTGGGGTGATTCCCACTTCGTTCGGACGACTTGAACTTGACGAGGTTCCGTTGTTTAACACGTTGTCATACCGTCTCAAGCAAACCGCAAAACTGTCAAAACTTAACAAAATTCTAAGTTTGCAAAATGATCAGATCGTTGGATGGATTGCCGTCCGATCGGATTGCCATCCGATCGAACGACAATCCAATCGGATTGCACTTGGACTTCACACTTAAACATTTTCATAATTTTTCAAGGATCATCAGTTCTAACGGATTGCCATTCGATCGGAAGACCATCCGATCGAATGACAATCCTGCTGTGAACTTGTTCTCAACTAAAATGTCTCGCCAAACGGATCGCTATTCGATCGAACGACCGTTCGATCGAACGACCGTTTGATCGAACGACCTGGAGGGTAGAGATACTTCTCTGTTTTCAAAATGCTACAACAAAAACTTCAAAGTCATCATACACAAACACATCCCTCCCAAACGAATGTCAATCCGATCGAATGGCCATCCGATCGGATGACCATCCGAACGGATTGACATCCGATCAAATGACCATCCGTTCGGATTGTCATCCGACCGGATTACCATTCGTCACTTAGTCACTTTTCACCGTTTAACGCGCCATTCATCGCTTATGCTATCCTTAACTGTTCAGGCTAATCTCTTAGCGCTCCCTTCAATCCAAGAGAGTGTTTAGTTACTAAACGCTATCTATGAGTATACTCGGACCTTTTTTGCTTTACGCACTTTTGGGTGTTACATACGTTACTTATGCAAAATCACAATCGACACACAACGAAAACACTATTTATACACTGACTGTATTGCATGCTACGTGTTATTCGATGAATGCTTGTATGTTATGTTTACACTGTGATTGTTGCCTGACACCTTAGCAACGATAGTACTATAGTTTGGACTCAGCACCTGTCATGGACAGAGGTTGTTAAGGGCTTTCTCACATGTCACAGTGGTGATATGTGTTGCACATTCTACAACTCACAGTCACGTCTGTGCATATTTCATTGTCGATAACCTACTAGCCTTCACTTTGCTACATGTTACATGCTGGTTATGCGTAAACGATTTCGAACTCTAATATACTATTAAACTTGTATGCTCACCTTTACACAATGTGTATTGACCGATATTTTAACGTATGTGACAGGTGTTTGAAAGCTTAGGATGCCGTGCTTGCTAGCTATTGTTGGGATTGAACCCTACCAAAGGAACAGTTGATAAAGCCAAAACTGGATCAGATCAGTGGATTCAAAATAAGTAGTTGTTTGCAACAGTTCTTCCTCGTTGAATGTGGCCTAACATCTGATGACCTCTATCTAGTGTCCGTCTACAACAACTGCTGATCTTCAACAACTGATCAAGTCTAAAGACTGTTGATGTCCAAGCACTGATGCTCAATCTACTGTCATGGTTCAAGTACTGCTGAAGACACAAAGCACTGCTAGGAGTATAACAGTGGAATGAGAAGCAGTAGTTTAGTCTGTCTATTGTATTCATTGTAATCAGTAGTTTGTAATAGCAGTAGTTGTATAGGTCAGTCGTTATAGGTTGTTAGGAGGTTAGATGTCACTTTCATGGTGACGTCTGCAAAGATGCCACAGTGGTTTGTTATGTACTATAAACAGAACAGTACCCTGTACTGTTCTATTAGCTCTTTTCATCACAAGTCATTCTGTACGAACATTCTCTGTGAGCTCAGGCTGAGGGGGAGATTGTATGCATTCATGCAAGTGTAATTGAAGATTGTAATAAATATAATCATTCGATTCCATGTTAAACATGTTTGTTGAACGCAATTCTCTCATTTGATTGTGTGTTGAAAGTTTGTTCCATTTAATTCCGCTGCACTTGTTTCTAATTCATCTTCATTATTATCAAACAAGCACAATCATAAGAAACTCAGATCCTAACAATTGGTATCAGAGTGAGGACAGTCAAATTTGATCTAACAATCATTTTGACGTAAAAGTTCAGCTCAAAATCGTTGATACTTTTAATTGTTCGTTTCGTTGTAAAACAGAGTAAGGAATAATCACGTACAAAGTTGATTATTCAGTACCTGAAAAACAACCAGAATGACATCACAATCACAGGATGTTAGCAACAACATCGGTTCACTTTTCAAACCACCTATGTTGAAGAGATCTGAATACAACATCTGTGAGCGAAGGATGAGTCACATCCTAGCTCAACAGAACACCGAATGTTGGAAATCGGTTATCTATGGACCACATGTTCCAATGGTGCCGAGTGCTGAGGATCTAAAGGTCTTTGTTCCTAAGAAATTAGAGAACTACACAGAACAGGATTTTCAAAAACTTGAACTAGATGCCAAGGCATTCAGCATCGTTGCATCCGCACTACCAAATGAGATCTATGCTGGGCTGTTACACTGTAACAGTGCCAAAGAGTTGTGGGATGCACTTAAGGAACAATTTGGGAGGACTAAAGAAGTGATTGAAAATAGCAGGGAAATTTTAAACCAACAGTATGAAACCTTTTGTCACATTAAGGGAGAATCTTTAACACAACAGTTTGAGCGATTCAGCTGTCTCATAAGTGAACTAAAACTTGTCAAGGTTGAATTTCCTAATGCTACACAAAATAGCAGGTTTCTTAGGTCACTTCCTGATAAATGGGATACAATTGGTTTTGCAACCAGGAATTCTGTTGGGTTCAAAGATCTGACCCTAACCCAGCTTCATGGTAGACTCCTGACCTATGAAAGTGAGTTGAACCAGAAAAAGAAGTTACAAGAGTCTGGAATAGCTGCAGATGACTATTCATTTGGCAACACAGCTCTTTTGGGACAGGAAGAATCTGGTAGTAGTAAGGATCAGGGTTATGATCATTACATTGACATAACAACTGGTGGAGCTTTTAATAACTCTGATTCTTACTCATCCAATTATGCTTTTACAGCTAATGGAGAAAACCAGAATTCTGATAATCTGTGCTTTGAACTCAATGATCTCCAGCATTTTGATCCAACTGATTTAGAGGAAATGGACATATTACACCAACTTGCACTGCTGAGTGTTAAAACCAGCAAGTTTTACAAAAGGACAGGGAGAAAATTCCCAGGGTTGCATGGGAATCTAAAAGTAGGTTTGGATAAATCAAAAATCAAATGTTACAAGTGTAACAGGTTAGGTCACTTTGCTAGAGAGTGTAGGAGTCAAAACAGTGGACCAATTATCACACACCCTAGCCCAAGACCACAAAATAACCAAAACACTGTGCAGTATTCCCAATATGCCCCTGCTGCCCATGTAAACACTGCTCATTATGCACATCCTGCAACCCCTGTTCCTGTGTAGTATGTCCAAGCCACTGTTCCTCAAATTTAGTATGTCCAAGCCCCTGTCCCTCAGGTTCAAGTGCAACCAGTTGCACCTCAACAAGCTACACCAGCAGTGGTTCAACCAGATCAACAAAGCTTTTTCACCCAAGGCTTTGTTGACTGGAGTAGCTTACCTGATGAGCTAGGTGATGAAAATTTTGCACTCTATGCTACCAATGATGCTTCTAATGATGATTACTGTTTTGTAGCATTAGAGTCTATACCAGAAGGGCTGGAAGCTGAAGAAGGACAGTCCAATGAAGAAACAGTGGATGAAATTGCTGACGTAGTGGTTACTGCTGTTGCTGGTGAAATACTGTTGGGAGAAAATTCAGAACCCCTGTTGGAACCACTGTCTGACCCCTGGTCTGAAGAAGAAGAAAAGAAACAAGGTGAAAAAGAAGAGAAAGAACATGTCTGTGACTGTGCCATGATGGCTGCAGCTAAGGTATCATCTCAGGTTCTTAAAAACCTTTGTTCAGACAAATGCATCATAGCATTTGCAAACATCAAAGAGGTGAATTAAAACCTTAGGGATAGAGTGTTAAATGATGAAGTACAATTTGAAAAGTCTTTAAAAGAATTGAAAAACAAATTTTCTGAAATAGATAATGAAATTTGCAGCCTCAAACAAGAGCATAGCATAACCAAGGACCAACTCCAGACCATGATAGAAAAATATCAAGTCTGTAAAAAGGAGTTGGAAACCACCCAAATCACTTGTGAAAAATGGGTGGAATCCTTCAAAGGTTATGAGATTATGCTTGAAAAACAGCTTGAAAGCAATGTAAAATTTGGCATAGGGTTTAGAAAAAATGACCAAGTTGAAAACACTGCTGCAAATCAAACTGGTACTGTTGAAATCATACCCACCAACAAGGATGGCCAAGAGGTTAAAATAACTGATAAACTTGGTAACAAGATCACTTTGGAAAGATCTGTGGGGTCCTCAATTTTTGAGGAGATTGAGAAATACCAATTCAAACCCACATGGTCTGATGAGTGTGACATCCTTGAAAACTTCAAACCCATGGACTTCACAACTGTAGATGGTGTCAAAGCTCCTATGGCCAAGGTCATTCCTCTTAAGGACATCCCAACAGTAGTTCAAAACTCTATTGCAAAGGAGTCTGAAAAGAAGAAGAAAAGAGAAAAGATTAAAAACTTGTTTTGTGACTTTTGTGAAAAGAAAAATCACCTGACCAAAGACTATTTTCACTTAAAAGCTTATGATCTTAACAAAACAAGTACTATTGTGCCTTCACAGAGCTGCACCATCTGTGGTAAAACAAACCATTCTACTCAGCAGTGTGTGTACCTGAAATCCTTTGAGGTAAAAAAGGAAGAGTACATTTCAAAAACACCAACGAGTCCATCAAAACCACAAGTCAAGAAACAACCACTGTTTGTGCCAGTTCAAACAGCTATCACAAAACAGCTGAACCAAACCTCAGTTAAAAGAGATATTCAGGTGACTGATGCCCCCCTGCAAACCAATACCGAAGAGGTAAAGGTCAACCACCATACCCAAGGGTCCCACATGTTTATGAGGTTTACAAAAAGCCTAATAAACCAAGAGTGAACAGGCATCCCTATGGGTATCAACAGCTGATAGGGCAGGACCCCCAACAGTGGTTAGAAAAAAACAGTTCTAAAACTGGCCAAACCCCTGAGCTAACCACTGTCCATCCACCTGAACTTAACACAGACACTGTTGAGACCCCATCCAAAGCCTTATTGGCTTTGGAGACCCTCATGAACTACCCTTTTACTTGATGTGCAGGGAGCTTCTGCGTGCTTAGATAGTCTTTGGTATGTAGATAATGTAGGCTCCAGGCACATGACTGGATGTAGAGCCCTACTCAAAGATTTCAAAACTCATGGAGGGGGTGATATATCCTTTGGTAATAATAGTAAAGGGAAGGTGATGGGATTTGGTACAGTTCAGTCTGGTAATGTTAAGTTTGAAAATGTCAATCTAATAGACAATCTAAAATTCAACTTCCTTAGTGTCTCACAAATGAGTAATAAGGGTTATGGCTCATTCTTTACTAAGGATTGTTGTAGGATTGTGTCACACCCCGACCGCGTAAAACAACAAATCGTGGCGGAAACGTCGGGGAGTCGAGCAACAGAATTATTGTTTCATAACCATGGTAATTTAAGTTTTGTTTTATTTATAAATAAAGGGGTTACATTGTCTTAAAACGAAGGAAACAAAGATTACATAACATAATTAAACTAATCTTGCTTCATTTTATGTCACTAAGGCACAGGTCCGCCTAAGTGTATCTTGATTATTCCTAAGCACCAGCTCCTGAAAACACATGTGAAAATAGGTACGTCAGCATAAAAATGCCTGTGAGATACATAGGTTTAATTGATTTAGGATTCATGACTTGTAGTTTGAAAGAAATGTTTAACAAAAGTTAGTCATGAACCTTAGAAAATGTTTTCTTTTATAAGTCATTTGAAAAGCGATAATGAAATCAGATGATATATATAAAAGAATAATGTAAGGTTAAATGAATAACCAAGTAAAATGAGTTTGAATAAAATATGTTGTTTGTAAAACAATGTTTAGTGAAAGTATGTTATTTGTGTGAAATTGTAATATGTCTAAATTGAAATGGTTTAAATAACGCTACGATATGTAATATCATAAAAGCACTTATTTATAGGAAGTACCAGCGGCATATCCACCATGCTTTTATCATATTACACACGCCTCGTTACTTAAATCACTTACCCAAACAAACCACCAAAAATGTATTGTTTAAACCAATTGTCAAATGTTTATGTATAAACCATGTCTATTGTCAAATGTAAATTATGTAATGTGTAAACAAATGTCATGTATGGCAAGTAAAAAGTGACTACTTAAGCCATATGTACAAATGCACAAAACAAAGTATTTGAATAAATCAAAAGTTATGTTTTGTAAAACAAATGCATGCCTTACTGATACAAACATCTATGCAGTATTGTTACAATGCATACATTCAAGCCTTGCGACTGTGGCGACAAACCCTTAAACAAATTAAAGGTTTATCTGAATTATGTATATTGGATTCAGTCATTCCTTCCACCCAAACAAACCTAGGATTTCAGGAGCGGGAGTTGTCAATTCCTATGGTACCATTACTTACCACCAAGCGGCATGGCCAATGTTAATAAACGTATCTTTGTCCCATTTAAACAAACCAAATGTCATACCAAATGTAAGCATGTGATGTGAAAACCATGTACTAAGTATGCAATAAATGAACATACATAGCATGAATATGATGTAAAACAATGTACTAAGTATGCAAAAATGAACATACATAGCATGAATATAATGTAAATCAATGTGTACATATGCTGAAATGAACATATGAAACAAATGTGTTAATGAAATAAATGTACTAGCATGTTAATTTAAACATACATAGCATAAAACATGGATGAAATCATGTACTATATGTGTACTAATGAATATAGTAAGTATATGATATAAAAACATGAAAAGCACAAAAGTAACAAGTAGGCAAATGTGTTCCACCCCAAAATAGTTTGAAAACAGTAAAAGAGGGGTCTATGTACTCACTTGATATTTCTCAATAGTCTTTGGATAACAACCAAGCAATGCTAGAAAGATCTCGAAATCAATCGGCACCTAATATAGGTAACTACGTTAATAAACAGGACCTAAATCGAAAGATCGGATAGGATGAGGTTTCGTAAACCAAATGAGTATTGGAACTCATATGATATGGTTTAACAAAGCCTACATTCTAAAACGAAACCTAACCTAAGTGCTTACGACCCATTACGACTCGTTTAGGTAGCTTACGCTACTTTAACGCGTCGTTCACGTAAAACGCGTTCGGACCGCCTAACTAGTCCTATGACAATTATTATATGCCTTAAAAAGTCTAATATTGTTGCCTAATCAGTTTAGATATCAAAATTTAAGTTACATATGCTTAAAATGAATTTATGCGTAAAAGGGCATTTTGGTCATTTTCCTAAGGCATATAAACTACCTATCATACAACTAACTAAACGTAGTGACCATAAGGTATAACCTCGGAAGGTTATTCCCTATACAACTATGGTCACAAAATATGTTTGGTTGGATCCTAATGATTGACCAAACGGGTCGGGTTTGAAAGTCTAAGCGGTTGTTTAGACCGCTTATCTTACGACCCTATATAAGCACTAAACTAAAAGTGACGAGTTAAACATGTCAAAACATGTTTAACGAAGTTTGAAAACAGGTTTGATATCAAAACAAAGGGTTTTGATACCCAAGAATAGTTTGGTTACAAAATACGCATAAACGCGTATTCTGACCGAAACTATGACTCGTCACTATGCCTAAATAACGTGGTAATCTGTAGGTATAGTCACAAAGGACTATAACCATCGTGATTACGCTCACGTTGCGAAGTTCAAACGAACTTCGTGTTGACCATAAACTGGTCAAAGCTGAAAGTCAAACACTGTTTGACTTTTACGCTTATAAATGCGTAAAAGAACGAAAGAAGCTTACAAGAGGTCCAAGCAATGAGGATTTGCTCTAAAAATTCTCAGGTATGAAGTATATAAACTCCAACTTAGAGAATGAATTCAGATCAAGGTGAGTTTGGAGTGAAAAGGAAGTGGGTTTATATAGTTTTTCCAAGACCGTTAGGATCATTCCTTGATAAACGAGCTTTGATCTTGGCCTTACACTTGCACCCACTGATTTGTAATACCATGGGAGCCCCTAAATGAGCCCATAGAATGCTCAAAACCATTTGCAAGTCATGGAAACAGCTGGATCAAGTTGTAAACAACTTTCTGCTGAACTGGGCTGCTTACACGCCCCGCGTAAGAGTCAGGGAGGGCTTACGCTGCCCGCCTGAGCTGCAGATCAGCACACAGGTTTCATTAATTGCAGTTTTGGTCCCTGCATGCTTTTAAGGCCATTTTTGATGCGTTTAAGGCCCGTTAAGCCATTTTCAAGGCTCTACAATGATGCCTAAGCATAGGGGACAAGAAACATGCTAAAAAATATGACGGATGTCGGTTCGTTTGGTCGTACGGTCACGATGTTCGGTTAATTACGACGAAACGCGAACGGACGCGAAAAACGATCCAAATTACGCGACGAATGGAATTTTATCATGCCAATCACTAAAATAAAATATTTTAATAATTACATAAGTTTTTGGATGTCCGGATGTATTCAGAACGTAAAATATGCGCGAAAATGCAAACTTATGCACTTTTTTATGCTTTTAGTCCCTAATTAACCAAAAAGTTTGTTTTTGCACACCGAACCCCTCAAAGCCTATTTCTAAGCTATGTAAAGGATATTTAGGGTATGTTTAACTTATGATCAAGTTCCGGAATGTTTGTTACAGTACGAATCGGCATACTTTCGCAGTTTGTCAAAATTGGCCCCAGTAAGCGAATAAACTTGATTTTGCCACACCAAAGCCTTCAAAACTTATTTCTAAGTTATGTAAAGGTTATTTAAGGTATGTTAAGCATATATTGATGTTCTGGAGTGTTTTTCGCGTTAAACTGATTACGTTTACGCATCAGTTTGCGTATAACTCTCCAGAAAGCGATATAGAGTTTGAAATTGAACAAAAATCAAAACATGCAAAATGTCAAACATAATTAAACAAACATTGGGGTCAAATAACATTGTTTTACTGATAACTGAACTGATTGGAGTTTATACAATGATTACAAGCACAGATGTCATGGATTGTTGGACCAAAAATGGTTAAAAAGATTGAAGAAATAATAAAAAATGGAAAAACACAACTTGTTGCTCAAAGAAGTGGCAATGTTTATGTAGTTGATCTGTCAAAATAGAGCCCCAGGATTGATGCCTGTCTGTTCTCAGCTGCCTCTAACAAAGAGATAGAACTTTGGCACAGGAGATTGGGGCACACAAATCTCAAGACAATCATTGCTTTGTCAAAACAGGGGTTAGTAAGAGGTCTTCCTTAAAAACTGTTCACCTGTCCTGAGCATTGTGTTTCTTGTTTAAAAGGGAAACAACATAAAAGCTCATTTAAGTCCATTGAAGAGTCCAAAACAACCAAGTGCCTGCAAATGCTGCACATGGATCTGTTTGGCCCAGTAAAAGTCACGAGTCTTAGAAAGAAGAGATATTGTTTGGTAATTGTAGATGACTTTTCTAGGTTTACATGGACTTATTTCTTACATTCCAAAGATGAGACTGCAGGCATTCTGCAAGACTTTGTCAAACAAGTTGAAAAGCAGTTTGACTTGCCAGTAAAAATCTTCAGGAGTGACAATGGCACAGAGTTCAGAAATAGGGAGTTGGATGAGTTTTGTGTGTCAAAAGGAATTGTAAGGCAGTACAACATTCCAAGGACACCAGAGCAAAATGCGGTTGTTGAGAGAAAGAACAGGACACTGATTAAGGCTGCCAGAACCATGCTTGCTCAGGTTTGCCATTAACTTTCTGGGCAGAAGCAGTAAACACTGCTTGTTATGTCCAGAACAGAGTTTTAATCAACCCCAGGTATCAAAAGACTGCCTATGAACTTCTGTATAAAATCAAACCACTGATCTCATACTTTAAAGTATTTGGCGGCCCGTGTTTTATTTTGAACTTAAAAGTGTTAGGACCGGTTTTGACTCCGAAACGATTGCGAATCGACCGTGCGACGTGCGGAAACCGTGCACGAACGAGACCGAAACACACAAGACGTAATATAAACGTGATTCTATTGATAAATCTGAAACGTACAAAGAACCTTGAATCACCTCTTGCACTTTCTCTCTCTAGACTCTCTCTAGAATCTAAGCTCTCCAAATGTCAAATGTGCAAAAGTCTTACAAATGATGACATAACTCTCCTATATATAGCCCTTGGAATTAATGAGACTTCTCATTAATTACCAAAATGCCACCTTGCTAATTCTATCTAATTGTTACAATATAACGCTCTTTTTGAACTGTTTCTTGCTACGGCTCGGATTGACAAAGGCGATAGACATAAATGCACTAACAGACTCCCCCTTGGATATTGCCGCAGTCAATCTCGATCATTTCGTCAAACTCGTAGTGTCTTCTTTTTCTCTCTCTCTTTGAATCTTCTTGAACAGAATCCCAGTGGATCTGTCTTCAGCTTAAGCTTCTTCTCCTTTCGGTAGACTCTTTTCTTCATCAGGCTCCCCCTTTCGTCAAGCTTCCGTGCTTTGGGATCGACACCTTGCTTTTCGCTTACAAGCTCCCCCTTAGACTCAGCTTTCGGGATCGTAGTCTGGAATCTCATCTGCAATCACTCAAACATTTATAAGTAACAGCATTTCAAATTTCAGCTATCCAGGAATTGTAACCTGGCTCACTTAAACATTCTAAACAAACAATTTTCATGAATATGGCAGTTTCATCGAATCGAATCGGAAACTAGCTCTATAACAGTATAAGCATCCAAATCCCTCACAGTTAATCAACCAAGTCCAAACTAACGACCTTGGAGATATCACAAACTGTTTTTGATTTTTTTTATTTTTAATTCAAGTTTCAAATTAATGAACTAGTTTTATTTTCAGAAACACAATCAGCTTACTTAGATTTTGAAACTCAGCAATCTCAGACATCGGTTGTCGAAAATAAAGCAGAATCAAAAATCTTTTTGTATTTTCTGAAAATATAAAGCAGTAAAGAAATATGTACAAACAAATTTACAGACAATATTTTTGTTTGAGTATGCGTCAGAGGATCATATCAGTTTTTGACAAGTCACAAGTACCATTGAGCTTAAAATCACATTACGCATTAAACAATTCACTTAGATTGTCGATATACTGATCCACTTAAATTTTCACACAAATTTCAACTAATTCAGGATACGAATTAGATGTATTAAGAACTTAAACTCATTCATGTGTCCCACCTCTTGAATATACTCCCGTATCCAGATCCCAATATTCAGTCTTACAGGTAATTATAACACAAATGATATCTGTAAGGGGTTAATAAATTATGAAGAATCATAAGAGCTCAGGTCAGAACTACCGTTCAGCAGAGAGATCATGACTCAACTTGGGTGTGTCCCCTTTAGAGGATCTTTTTTACAACAACATTGCTAAGCAATTTTATTGTCTTATCATTTATGCTGAGGGTGATGCTATGTTTCAAGCATTTGCGGAAAGTATTATTCGAGGACTAGGTCAGAACTTCCATTCAGCAGAAGTCCCGGAATAATACCCCAGATATCATTGAGTATAAAAACCTAGTATATCAGAAAAAGGAACCTTTCAAACGAGATTTCAGGGGTTACCTATATATCCAAGTAGTGTTCCCCACAAAATAAGCAAGTTTGAATTTAGGTTTATATCCCGAAAAAGTTTAATAAATGTATAAAAATCTACCGACACATCCACGGTGAGATCGTTTAACACATTTAAACTTTCCAATTCTTTAGCGTACTGTAACTGTCTACTGATGTACTATCATTTCCTCTTTTTACACAAAAACTCAATTTTTTAATTTTATCATGTTTTTGACTTTTTCAAATTTTCAAATGTTTTTGTATTTTCTAACATTACTCCCCCTAAAATGCAAAATCATATAAAGAAAATTTGACAACCAACACTGATAGCTCTGTCTCGCCATCCATTTTCTGCTTCTCATGCACTGATTTGCAGAAAATATAACGTACCCCCATGATTTACAACCCATTGATCTTAACAGTTTGAAAACCGTTTTTCAATCTGATGAAATTAATCATGTTTGTTCAGCCGTGAGGGTTTCGGCGTATTCAATCAACACATATTTTTATATTTTTGAATATTGACAAAAATTAAAAACAAACATATTTTTGGTTTTTCAATTTTTTTTTCAATTTTTAGAGTTTTTGAAATATTGTTTATTTATTTACAAAAAAAAAAAACAAATAAACTCCCTGTTTCAACCAACACAGGATTTAGCAGCCTCCTCTCCTTGTTGTGACAGGCTGCTCCAACCTCCAATTTGACAATCTTCAGATTTGTTGAGCACCTGCACATGCAACAATTTGATCATTTGAACAATGCAACCCAAGCCTGTTTAGACTCAGGTAGTTGAACATGAATCTTTCCAGGTAGAACTGGATAATTTCTTTCATTTTTCTCAAAAACATTATCAATTTTAACTTCAACTTTTTCATCTTTTATCGAATCAACATGTTTCTTAATAAACCATGTCTGACCTTTTGGTGTACCTCGTTTGTAAAAATGTGAATCTTTTTGAACACTTTGATTTTGAACAACATTTTTTGGTTTATAAAACTCTTGGGGTTTTGTCATATCAACAGTTGTTTTCCAACTTTGAGTTGTTCTGACTCTGGGTGTGTGAGAATTCCAAGTCTGTCTAGAATCAAACCTGTTCGGGTCTGATTTCCAGTTTTAATTCGAAGCAAACTTGTTTGTATTGTACGTCCAAGTTTGTTTTGATTCAAATCTGGTTGACCTTTGTCTCACATTCTCAGATTTTTGTTTCTCAGCATCAATCTTCTTTATGTCAACATCCACAGGTTTCAGATTCGGACACTTTCGTGCAAGATATCCTTTTTGATCACATTTGAAACATGTTCTCATGGACACATCTTTGACATGTGGTTGTTGCTTTTTCTTTTTAGCAAAGAACTCATCATTAGACTGTTTCATTTTAAGTTCTTTTTCTTCTGCTAAACTGTTTCCCTGAACAAAACTCATTTTAGCTTGAAAATTCGGCATCTCATTTTTGTTCCGATGTTGTTTCTTCTTATAACCCAACCTAGCCTTCATGTTCTTCTTTTTGAAACCAGGTTTGTTATACGAACCTCTATGACTCTTACCAGCAAACTTTGAAATCTTAGACTTCTCAATCTCAACCATTTTGAAAACTTTATCAACCTTTTCTGAAATCACATTCTGAATCGGGAATACAACATCTAAGAACAATTTGTCTGATCCAATCATGGTATAAACCAATCCTTTTGAATCATCATTCAAACTTTTCTCGGATTCTGTGTTTTTCAGATATCCATCATGAAGATTTCCTTCATTTTCATCTTGTGATTCAGATTTATCTGTATCAACCGACTCTTCTTTCAACACACTTTCAACGACTTTACCTACCACCTCTGAATCATGAGACTCATCAAATTTGGAATAGGTTATATCAATGTTGTCTGGCAATTGGTCTACCATGTTGAAAGCTTTTCGACCTTTTCCTCATCATAAAATGCAAATTTTCCCGGTGGTGGAACTTGATGAAACTCTGAGCCAATGCCTTTCTTATTTTGCTCAGACTCACCATCTCCCGGTTTTATATTGAAAATACGTTCAAGCACATATGACGACACGTGATAACTCTTTAACTTGTTGTTTTCCTGTTCTAAATCAGCAATCTGTCGCTTCAACTTAGCAACATCCTCTATATATGAATTAACAACATCCTGTTTTATAGCATACATTCGTTTAAGCTCTTTGGTTGTTTCAGACATATAATTCATTCTTGATTGAGCATATTTCATTTCGTCTTTTACTTTATCATATGACTCTTTTGTAATGTGATATGATAATTTCATTGAGTCATATTCCTTTTTCATTTCTTGACAAGCAATTTCTTTTTGTTCACATTCATTTGTCATTTTCAAAACATTCTCTTTCAAAACTTCATTTTCTTTCTCTAATTTGTTACATTTTTCTGAAAGTTTTTCATCATTTTCTTTAAAAACTTTTTCTTTTTCTAGCATTTCTTTGCATTTTTCTTTGAAAATCTTTTCAATTTTTGTGAACTCAAGATCTCTTGTTCTAAATTGCTCATCTTTTTCAGTACAAGCTCTACATGATTCCATGCATTTCTTGCACTGATCAATCAGTTTCAAGTTTTCAGAATCAGAATTTACCTCAGTGATTGGCACTTCGGTGTTTTCAGCAACCTCTGTCTGCTCAGCAACATTTTGCTTTTCTTTAATACCGACTTTATCACCAACAATATCAGCTTCCTCATTCTCATTCTTTTCTTCTTTCTTTACCTCTTCTTCAATCTGCTGTTCTTCAGTAACAGCTTTCTCAACTTCTTCATTCACAACAATTTCTTCACTTTTGATTTCCTTCACAGCTTCAACTTCAACAGTTTCTGCTTTAACTTCTTCAGCATCTTTCTTCAGATTGTTCACCATTTCTTCCACATTCTTCTTCATTCTCTCCTCATCCCTTTTTCTCAGACACGATAACATAGCATATCTGATTTCCTTTTCAAATCTCTTGACGTATGTGTCATCTTTCAATACATTTCTATAGTATTCAGCTCTCAACGGGACTTTGAGAAGAACATCATCGAAGATTATGTCTTTCTTGGGAACAACCGGTTCTCCTTCTCTGTTATAATAGCATTCTCTCTTTTTATCCCATCTTTTGCTACCGACAACCATCTCATACTCCTCCTGCATGTCATCCATTTTGTTGTAGACCACGTTTCTTTCTCTGTAGGTCTTCTCACTCAAGATCTCTTCTCGAGTTTTCTCTTTGATCTCAACTTTTTCTTCATGGATTTCAGTAGTGTCTTTGTCTTTGTTTTCAGCTGTTCTTTGTCTTTGTTTTCATCTTGAATCATAGCAACAAAAACAAACTTTCTTTCTTCTGTCATAGCTCTCCATTGAGCTGTTTTACGAACATTCTCTAAACGATCTTCTTCTGGACACACTGTGCTCCAGTCAAATCCTTCATCGGGATAGATTACTGCATATGCTCTTGACTTTTCTTTTGGTTTATCTTCAATCAACTTTGGCTCTTCTCTGCTTCGATGGTAGATTGCCTTTCGATAATAATCATCGTTGAAAGGACGTTCATTTCCTTCAGCACTTTCAGAATTTCTGCATTCTCTTTTGAAATGACCCCTTTGCCTACATCTGAAGCAGGTCACTTTGGATTTGTCAAATCCAAGCTTTGTTGAAGCACCTCCAAGCGATTGTTTCCCGGTAATCTCCATGTACCTCTGAGCTCTTCGAATACAACTAGCTAAACACCAACGGATGTCAAAGAGCTCCATTTCTTCCGGATCAATCTGGTCGTAGTCTTCTTTGGTCAATTCGGAATTTCCAATTTTTCCAGCTACAAGACCTTCATATGATTCTAGAACAGATGCAAGGAAACTCATTTGCTGCTTCGCTGCATTTATGCTCATTGCAGGAGAATTCTTCAGTTTAAGAGCAATGTTGCACAGAATTTCTTCAGATTCATCAGAATTTGTCTTTGAAGATGAATGATATCCAGAATGATGACTTGTTGACGTTGTTGGTGGTTCTTTCATCTTTTCACCACCAAATGCTATTTTTGGTGAACCAACGCCTTTATCAGAAAGCACACTGCTTTTGTAGTACAAGCCAACGTTCTGTTGATGTGAAGAATCAGTCATCTTGTTTTGCTTTTGTAGCTCCAGATCATGACTTTCAATCTTTTCAAACAAAGCATCAAGAGTAATTGTATCATACAAAGCATCATTTTTCAAAATAAAAACAAACGTTTGCCACTGATCAGCTCGTGGTAACGCTTCAATCACTTTGTCTATCAATTCCTCTCTTGTTTTATTTATCTCTAATCTTTCCAATTCAATTTTAAGATGACAGAATCTCTCAATCATTTGCCTCACCGACTCTCCTTTTATGTTATCAAACAGATCAAATTCTTTCTTTAATAAAGCGATTTTGTTCTTTTTAATCTGTTTACCCCCTTCAGCTTTAACACGTAAAGCTTCCCAGACAGACTTAGATGACCCATCATGAGTTAGTAAAGCAAAAATATCATTTCTGATTGCTGACTGAATCAATGCTATCATTCTCTATTCAGCTTCGTATTCAGCTTTATCTTCTCTGGAAAACTTCTTGAATACAAGATCTTCGCCTTTCTCATCTTTTGGTTTTTCATATCCATACTCCAAGCAGAACCAGCTTTCATGAGCATACGCTTTCGCCCAGTTGATGAAACGTTCTTTCCACCAGGTATAATCCTCAATGCTATCAAGAGTTGGTGGCTTTGAGTGAATTCCGTAAAAGTTATCATGCTTGATGTTTTCGTTGATCGCCTTCGTGATGGTTTTTGGTGTAATATTTGTAACCTCAGACGATTCGGTTGTGAACGCGTTGAAAAACGTATTGTAAAATTCATCAGCCATGATGTAAACCTGAACAGACAAACAAAACAAACACAATCAGTTTACACAATATCAAATATCCTGAATCAGACTAATACACAGTTGACGTGAAATAATCTCGACACGAAATTTCACTTTTCAAGCGAAAAAGGAAATTCAAGCGAAATCACTTTGTTTGACAACTCAAGCGAAATCACAAGTTGACCAGTTTGAAGCGAAATCAAGACTCAATAGTTTTCAAGCGAAATCCCTTGAATATCAAATTCAAGCGGAATCAAATAATACTACTTCAAGCGAAATCAGATATCCACTTCAAGCGAAAACTCAAAACAACTCTTCAAGCAAGATCACATTGAAGCGAAACCCATGAAGTTTCTCAAGCGAAACCTGGATCAAACATTATATTCAAGCGAAACCAGCAGCTTTTTCAAGCGAAATCTGATTTTATGTACTATCTCAAGCGAAACCAACAGATATTCAAGCGAAATCTTCAGAATATTCAAGCGAAATCTTTAATATTCAAGCGAAATCCAGTTGTTAGTTACGAAATCGGACATAAAACTTTCGATTTCTCCTAAACGGCTAGGATTTTGAATCTGAAACTTGGTAGGGTTGTAGATTAGGTGTTTTCGCACAACATACTAAAAAATCAGCCAATTCGGACCATAAAATCCCATTCAATTTGACGAAAAACCGATCAAAACGTGAAAGAATGAGTAGATGATGAAGAAATGATGCAATTCAGATCTGAAAACACTGTAATCTGGTACGAATCTTGTTGTTTGATCAACGCAATCGAGCTCCTACTCTGATACCACTTGTTAGGACCGGTTTTGACTCCGAAACGATTGCGAATTGACCGTGCGACGTGCGGAAACCGTGCACGAACGAGACCGAAACACACAAGTCGTAATATAAACGTGATTCTATTGATAAATCTGAAACGTACAAAGAACCTTGAATCACCTCTTGCACTTTCTCTCTCTAGTCTCTCTCTCTAGAATCTAAGCTCTCCAAATGTCAAATGTGCAAAAGTCTTACAAATGATGACATAACTCTCCTATATATAGCCCTTGGAATTAATGAGACTTCTCATTAATTACCAAAATGCCACCTTGCTAATTCTATCTAATTGTTACAATATAACGCTCTTTTTGAACTGTTTCTTGCTACGGCTCGGATTGACAAAGGCGATAGACATAAATGCACTAACAAAAAGACTCAATTTCAAAATTTGCAGCCAAAGTAGACAGTGGATATCATTTGGGATACTCAACCACTGCTAAGGCCTACAAAGTGTTTAACACAAGGACCAAAACAGTGGAAGAGACTTTGAATGTGAAGTTCAATGAACTTTCTTCAATGAAAATTCCTGCAAACGCTGCAGAGTTGTTTGATCTTGATAAATTTACCTTTGAAAATGTTTCTGTCAAGACTAACAGTGCAGGTCCATCTCAAAATCCTCCATCAGACAATGGGTATGAAGTGATCCTTCCACTACAAACCTTCAAATCCATTGCCAGAGCAGAAAGATGTTCAAAACAGCTGTCAAAGCTCCACCACTGCCACCTCAACAGTTGTTGACCAAAGTAGCCCTTTAACCCCTGCTTCCACATCATCAAACACTGTTGATAAAAGTCCTCAAACAGTGGATAAAAGTCAACATGTTTCCACACCAATTCCACCTATCCCTCCACCTCCATTTCAAGACACTGTTGGATCATCAAAGTCACCAACAGTTGTTAGCTCAGATGATTCACATCTGCAACCCTCATCATTAAATGCCATTATTCCATACAAAGGAGATCTAATCTTCTTGAAGTCTCATCCACCTGACCTAATCATTGGCAACATCAGTGAAGGGGTGCTCACAAGAAGTCAATCCCAAAACATCTGTCTTTTTGCTGATTTTCTATCTCTCCATCAGCCAGTCAAGTACCAAGAGGCACTGAAAGACAACAGCTGAGTAGAGGCCATGCAAGAGGAGCTCCAATAGTTTAAAAGACAACAAGTGCCAGAGGGTGTGAGTCCTATTGGCACAAAGTGGGTCTTCAAAAATAAAACTGATGAAAGGGGCATTGTTGTCAAGAATAAAGCAAGGCTAGTGGTTCAAGGTTTCAGACAGGAAGAGGGCATTGATTATGATGAAAATTTTGCCCCTGTAGCAAGATTGGAAGCTATTAGACTGTTCTTGGCCTTTGCTGTCAACCACAACATAAAGGTGTTTCAAATGGATATCAAATCTGCATTCCTCTATGGTAAGATTCAAGAAGAGGTATATGTTTGTCAACCTCCTGGTTTTGAGGATCCATTTTATCCAAATCATATCTACAAGCTAAACAAAGCTTTGTATGGCTTGAAACAAGCACCTAGAGCCTGGTATTGACAAGAGGATCCATTCTTTCCATTGGTTTCACAAGAGGTAAAATTGACAAAACACTGTTTTTAAAACGGAGAGGGAAAGATTTGATGATTGTCCAAATTTATGTGGATGACATCATTTTTGGAAGCACATGTTCTAAAATATGTGAAGAGTTCAGACAACTCATGATAGCTGAGTTTGAGATGAGTGCAATGGGTGAACTACAGTGCTTCCTTGGTCTCCAAGTAAAGCAACTGCAAAATGGTACTTTCATTCATCAAGGCAAATAAGCCAAAGAACTTTTAACAAAGTTTGATATGAATGATTGCAAACCATGAAGTACACCCATAGCAACCAACAAGTTAGTCATGTCTGATGAAAAGGATGATTTGGTTGATCAAACTCTTTATAGAAGCATGATTGGGTCTTTATTGTACCTAACTGCATCTAGGCCAGACATCATGTTTGCAACATGTGTTTGTGCAAGATCCCAATCAGCCCCAAGAAAGTCAAACCTTATTGCTGTAAAAAGGATATTCAGATACCTCAAAGGTGCTCCCACACTTGGTATCTGGTATCCAGCTGATGGAAATATCAAGCTTGAAGGCAATTTCTTCTTTGGGAACCATAGTGTCCACTGGTGTGCTTCCATTATACACTGGTTCACTTAAAATGGTAACCACTAGTGAAGAAAGATGTAACACCCTAGTTTCTATTTAACGGTTTTACATGTAAATACCAACAATTAGATGTGTAGTTAAAACTACACATACTATAAAAATATGGATTTATTAAAACTTTTCGCAATTCAAAAGTTATTCGACATAACGTGATCAGATTCGTCGTTTAAAATTTATGACGATGCAATGTGCGGAAGCATGTATCTTTATCGTGTTCGGTTCTTCGGTGAGCTTGATCGTCTTCCGGCATCCAAAGCGTACCTACATTTCATAAACATGAAATGCTTTAGTCATACAGGATTTAAAACGTATCTAAACG
Source organism: Helianthus tuberosus (assembly GCA_030545235.1). Lineage (NCBI taxonomy): Eukaryota > Viridiplantae > Streptophyta > Magnoliopsida > Asterales > Asteraceae > Helianthus > Helianthus tuberosus. Next base: position 212,969,063 of record CM060423.1, read on the forward strand.
AGTCCGGGAAACAAAACTGATTAAAATATATTTTTGTACAGGGTCCACCGTAAATTACGGTGGATACCGTAATTTACGGTAGCCCCTGTTTTGATATGTTTCCACCGTAAGTCAGTAGAGAAATGTCGTAAAGGTTTCAGCCCCACCATAACTTACGGTGGGCACCGTAAGTTACGGTGGCCCCTGTATCTTGTTCTTCGATTTTGCCGTTTTTGACACGAAAACTTTCGTATCTTTCAATCCGCTTGTCCGTTTGACCTACCGTTTCTTCCTACGTGTTTGTAATTTGATTCTCCATCATATGGATTTAAAATCCAACATCCGGATTAACAAAATTTAAGACTTTTAAGTCTTAGGCTTATTACCCTTTTTACCAAATTTTGACCCGTTCGATTTTTATCAAACAAACAAGTTTGTTTGACCCTTATTTCTCATAAACCTATTAAATTAAATGATGTTTAACATATTAGGTTCCAATTACAGGTTCATATACCTTCCTAATCCCATTTTCACTCATATGCTTATTTTGACCCGTTAAGGGTATTTAAGCATATTTTAAGCACCAATCGCTTTCATTCGTTTTTAAATACATATGTCCACATTTCTTATCAAATAACCTCCCACCACAACTATATTTGTGGTGGATTCAATGTGGTGATTTATATATTACAAATTTTACCCTTCAAACTATTATTTTACGGCAAGACTCTTTATAGAGTCATTTGACCAATATTTTACATCTTTCGCTTTTCATACTTATTCAAAGTATTGACTTGATTATAAAACTCGTTTTCAAGTGACTTCTAAGGGTTGCTTGCTTAATTTCACTTACAAGGGCGTTTTGGTCATTTTTAACCCTTCTTTTACGACGAAGGGCTTGCTTAAGCCATGCACGCCCAAAATCTCATTTTTAACCAAATCTTGTTTTCAAAACACTCTGTCTATAATTTAAATCCTTCGGTTTACCTTTTAAGGTAACTAAATTTCCCTTTTTAATTTACCTAACTCTCATAGAACTTCAAGTTCTAAATGATGAGTTGATCTATTATACATACCTGGCTCGGATCAACTTATTAACCCGATTTTAATACCTTGCTTTGAAATCGCTAATTAAGAAAGATGCGAGTACCCATTGGATATCTATTCCTGTAAGCATATAACTCGACAAAAATCATTAGTCGATATTGTCAAAAGGTGATGTCTACACCTTTTGACCCGTTTGGCCAAATTGACCGATTATATTAGCGAGATGACATTTATTACCACCTCGTATATATGACTCGCTCTGATTTACACTGTGCGGTCACTTTACTTATAATTCCATTTCTTAACACTTTTTGGGCCTACTATGGCTTACGTCATAATTATATTTTTCGTAACACGACAAAAAGGATATTCTGAAATATATGACTAGTGTAAGATATACTTACCTTGCATCCGAATTACGCTTTTCCTCTATCCTTGATTCTTTTGACCCGCTTCCTTTCCCAAGCCTCCACCTAGCTCGTTAGGCGTCAAACTATTTTCAATCATTTACAATGCGGTTAAATTAGTCATAAAAATCACGACTATTCCACCTCACTTATTTTCTATGCCGAAGCTACTATTCGACTTCATGATTAGTTAACTTAGCTTATCTAAAGTTAACTACTTCTTGATCACATGGGTTACAACATTAAGTCTAGATCAACATAGTATTTAGAACCCTTATCACTTCACATTTTATATAAATTGCCATATTATTCAAATGCGCATTTTATTCGAAATTCCAACATTTAGCTTTCTCTTAGGCATTATGTCAAACACCTAGTGAGCATTCTTTTATAAAATTTAACAATCAAACTTATGGCTACCTATCTTGCCAATTTTAACATCTTTTACTAGATAATCATAAAATTCATGGTTATATGTCAAGATTAACTTCATAGAGTTCAAATAACACTAGTTTGACAATCATGAATCTAGTGTTCATCATGTTTCTACAAAACCCATTAAACACCCATAAAAGATGATCATGAGCTTTATAATTTCAACACTAATCCAACTAGTTATTGACTAGGGTTTAATCCTAGACATCATACTACTTCAAGATTCCTCCATGCATGACATATTTAAGCTCAATTTCAGTTTCTCACAATTAACCTAGAATTCAAGATGAATCAAAACATCACAATTTTACATACCTTATGATCCTTTCAACTAGGTGATCATGAATTTGTGCTTGAGATTCGATTTAGACTTGATTAGAGGCTTCAATTTGTGAATTTTGTGAGGATTTTAGGGTTTGAAGAAAACCCCTGTCGCCCCTTGCTTCTTTGATCGACCAGACACCCCCAAAGTGGGTGTTTGGTGAATTTTAATTTTGTTTTATGTTATTAAGTTTCAATTTTTAACAACATAGGCCCCTCAACCTTTGTTTGGTTTATAACTTGAGTAATTTTGTTCTTTCACTTAATTACAAGACTTTTACTAGGTTATTTATTTCCTAGTTATTTATCTTGTTCAAAACCCGTTTTATTTTAAGTCCCGTTAAATCTCGGGCCTTTTATATACTTTGCTTTCTCAACGTATTTCCCATCCTTTTAATAAATATTGGATTTATTTATTTAAAATCCTAAAATTTACCGGGTAAGTTTTACCACTAACTGTATTTTACCCGTCCTTTAGTATTAACGTGGTTTGATTACCAAACCGTTTTCGGGGTGTTACAAGTCTACCCCCCTTAAAGAGGTTTCGTCCTCGAAACCTTTTCTTACATAATTCATTTAGTTTAAACTCAATGTATTTGATCCGAGATATCTCTTAAACATTACTTACTTATACTTTTAACCAATTGTTCGTATTACCAGATAAGTATGGTAACATCTTTTTGGTCACTAATTGTCTACGTATCTCATACGACATAGTGCAACTTGAAATAACGTAATCTCGTTATTTCCACTAGTTTAGTTAACTTAGCGATATCCATCGCTTTCATATACTATCGAATTCTTTATGAATCCGTTACTTTGACCCGTTTAAAGGTCTTTAGTGAAATCTTTCACTTTTAACAACAAATTCTTTTGTTTTCAAATTTATTTATTCAGTTCAGTTATACCGAATCTACCGCTTACAAGCAAACCAAATTTCTTGATTTGAATTACTGACCTTAACCGGTCTCACTAACTAGACTTATTAGTCCGGTTATTTCTACCGCTCGCTTGGTTATAATGTGATTCTACCTCACATTGCATTTCTTGACCGTGATCGTGTCACATCACGTTTAATTCATATCAACCTTTTATTTTCGAAAACATCACTTTTTCGAATATATCGTCTTGCGCTTATTAGTGTCAAGACTTGTATCCTTCATGCTTACTATTTAAATTCCTATCAGAATTTATATTTGTAAAAACGTTATTTCTTACTAAAACCAAAGTTTTAGTCTTAGGATCTTCTCTTTAACTTTTGTCAGAATTATAGATATTGACAGTCCATAATTTATTCTTTTACAGTCTTAGTTTTATGCGGGGATTCTCAACTGATTCCATTGCTTTATCTAATTGACCCGTAGGTTTTATCGCTTAGCCTTATGGGCTATTTTGATTAGATTTTCACCTCTTTAGGGAGAAGTCCTTATAATTTCTTTCTAATCATGACCTGTGGGTCGTTTTAGTCTCGTAGACCTTTCCATTGTTTATAACCCCAAAGGTTAGGTTGATCCTGTAGATCATTCTTTACTCATGTCATTATTAAAATACATGTTTGGTGTCAAGGCATTCCTATTTTTGTTTAAAATCATTTATTTTCGCCTTGGTATTTTCTTTGTCCTTGACCGTAGTCTAAGGCTACATTCGTTTCCTTTCGGACAAATTTTCCGACTTTATGACTTCTCATATCATTTATGCGTCGGTTTATCTTATGCTCACCATTATCCAGTTTACATACATTCGTATTTGATTATGTCCCATTACCGGGCTCATTATTCTTTTGCTTTTAACGCTACTATTATCCTGCTTGTGTTTACTCATGCCGTCCGGCATGATATTATAATCGACCCGTTCAACTTTAAAATAGTTGAACATAATTTATTCACAATTTTTATTTACATTATTTTGCCATCTTTTAGTTATGACCAAAACCCGAGTCTTTTAACTTTCCATCCGAGTTCCTGTTTCTCGGTCTACGCATGTGTTTAGTTCTTACACATCAACCGGGTGTTTTACCGAAGTCGTTATTATTGCAACCCTCCCGGTATGCATTAAGACCTCGCTTCATTTTTATATTCTGACTTTATCCTCGAGTTTGACGTTTTACAAAAACGACCCGTTTAGAGACATATTCGCATTTTCCGGGTTCGAGTGTAAGTACACTCCCTCCCTATGCATATCTTGATCATTCTACATGTTTATATTCTTCGGGTACGAGTGTAAGTACACCCCTCCCGATACATATCTACATCATTTTACATATTTGCATTTTCCGGGTTCGAGTGTAAGTACACCCCCTCCCAATGCGTACCTAAATTATTTTACGTGTTTCTTTGTCCCTTCTTTTAGGCTCATTATCCTAATGTAATACGCTTCTGTCACCCGGCTGTGCGTTTACATTATTATCAAATATTTTGCTCATTTGATTCATTTGGGTACTTTTTAAGTTAGTCCCATTCCCTCCGCCCTTACTACATCGGGTGTAAATGTGTCCGCTATAAGAAACTCATGGTATCATATGCCACTACTTACTTGGCCAGAGTAAGTAATTAACACATGACATACACGACCTTTTTATAGTTTTCACATCACGCCCTATGTAAGTAACGTCTCTATTTAGTTTTCTTGGGAATAATATCCTGGATATGTATTTCTATTCAGGTTTTCCAAGTTTCTAATTTATCTATGCAACAATCATTCTCTACTTGTTTATTGCATATTGCTATTTATGCGATTATATTTAAAAGCGTGCACCTGGTAATGCTTGCCCCGTCGGCGTTCCCTGCCATTAACCTTGTTCACGGTCGTTACGCGATTTAGCCCTTGGTGAGCATGCTCCTCTTGTCATACTGTAGGATCGGTTTGTGACCCAAACGAGTCGTTCAGAAGAGATTTTATCAGTTTCAGATGCTGAAAATAAGAAACTGACTTTGAAACAGCTTGCTTATCACTTTAAACACTGATTTGATTGATATAATATCGTTTACAATCAGTCTTCACACTGGCAGCACCTCGGTATGGAATTTGAAATCTGTTACAAATGACAAGACCACACTCCTATTTATACTAGTCAATAGTTCGCTTGAAATGAACTTGTGACTGTTCAAGCGAACCGTTAAAGCGATCATGCATGTAATTTAAGTGAACATGCAATCTTGACTTTCAAGCGAACAAGCCAATCTGATTCATGCAAATCATTCTCTTTCTGTTTTGTCTTCTAGTGAAGCATGATGCAAGATGATGTCATTAATATGATGTCATTGGTATGATGTCATCATTAATAATGATGACATCATGCTTGATCCGAACCGCAACGTATCCAAGACTCGATATAAGACGAAGACGACAGATGAATGCACTAACAGACTCCCCCTCAGATGTTGACGAGTCTTAAGTGTCGAGTCTTCGCATCTTCAGTCTTTATCAGTCTCTTTTCTTTCTTAGCATATACCAGAATCTTCTCTTTGGCTCTAACCTCGTCAGACTCCCCTTCTCATCATGATGGGATCGCCGTCTGGAATTAGCTATCACCTTGAGATCAATCCCTGGCTTTATCTCTGTTTAAGCTCATTTCCTGCACAAATTTTCTCATCACCACATAAGTTTTTACTTAAATCAATAAGAAAAACTTACTGTTCCAAATCATACAATCATAATAGTTACATCAAGTTCAAATTAATGACCTTGATTAACTAATCAAACTTTTTCTTTCTCAAAACACATTTCTTCTGTTAAACACACACTCCCAACCCTGTTCATCATGTTCAGCACTTGAAATTTTGAATATCAGCTCTCCAACATCCATTGTCGAAAATCTTTTTGTATTTTTCAAAATTTATGCTAAAACACACTAAAATCTTTTTGGGTTTTTGATAAAAAAGGAATGCAATGCAGTAATAAAATATATACAGACATTATTTTTGTGAGTTTGCGTAAGAGGATCATATCAGTTTTTCGGACCAATCACCAACACCATTAAGCTTTAAACGATTCACGTTGATTGACGATATTGTTATCCTCTTAAAATCAATCTAAAAACTTTCGACATGCTTACCGATACGATTAGGTATATTTAGATAGCACTAAATTCTTATGGACCCCACGATCTCAGCATATCCCCTCATCATGCAATACACCGACCCAAGTAATGCCTTTAAACTTTTATCAACTGTGATTTGTGCGAAAACAAAGCAGAATGTTTAAACATTAACAATCAGGTCGATACTTCCGTATACGCAGAGAAAGTCCAATGTTTAAACAAAATAAGAAAATAAAACAAGTTGAAGTTGTTTAGGCTTTAACCACCAGGTCGATACTTCCGTATACGCAGAGGAGGTCCAAAGCTTAAACGAAACACCAAAGAAAATAAGGCGGAACGTTTAGGCAACAACATCCAGGTCGATACTCACGTATACGCAGAGGATGTCCGATGCTTAAACAAAATAAAGAAATAAAACAAGTTTAAATCTTTGCAAAATAAAATGCACAATCACAGTGACTTTTCAGCAAAGTTGTGAAAGTTCACAAACTTAACCAGTTTTATGTCTTTCGACAATCAACGATTACTGAGTAGGCACACAATCAAGAAGGACAAAACTAAGTACTATGCTTTTGACCATGTTTCCTACTAGAACTAGGCTTTTTCATTTAAGTTTGTATCGTTATCGCAAATCTACTAATCTAGCTGAGCCTACCGTCACATCTTTAGTGAAATCGTTTATCACATTTTGACTTTCCATTTCTTTAGCGTGTTGTGACAGTCTGCTGATCTACTATCATTTCCTCTTTTTGACAACAAAACTCATTTTTTGCATTTTTTTCAATGTTTTTGACTTTTGCAAATTTTCAAATGTTTTTGGATTTTCAAAAATTCTTACTCCCCCTAAAATGCAAACACATTTTAGGAAATATGAAAACAAACTGTACAAGTAACGTGACAACTGATATCGAATTGCCTCAATTCGCCATCCACTTGACATAAACAATCAGAACTCCCCCTCACAACAAACTATTTTCCCATTGATTTCAAAACACTTTAAGTTTGTTTTAATCAAATGGTTTTTCCGGAAAATTAGTTTTGTTGATTTTACCATTTGTAAGTTAGGGGTTTGGTTCATCACATTGTTTTTTAACCACTTGTAGGAAATCAGATACAACTTAATGTCCTTGATTTACCACTTGTAAGATCAATCTAATCAAGCATTTTCAACCAAACATCATCTGTTGGTTGAATTCTCAAGGTGCCGATTCCTACTCCACACTTACCAACCTGAGAGTTCCGGCAATTCACACTTATACACAAACAATTTTCATAAACAATGAATGATGCCGATTCATGCTCCACGATTACCAACTTGGGAGCTCCGGCAATTCAGGTTTTTCATTTGAACAGATTCACCCAAGCCTGACGGTCCTTGGGTGATTTTGAATTCTTGTTCAACAATGGTGGAAAATTTGCACCATCCATTGTTAGACCAGAATTCTCAACTTTTACCTCAACACACGGCTCTTCTGGTTTTACCATACTAGAATCATTGCCTGAATGTGGCTTGTCTGACTTTGATGAGCCAGATTCATCGCCAACAACTTTCTTTTTCTTCTTTCTCTCTTCTGTCCTCAGATTTGTATCTGATGAATTCGTTTTGCTTGATTTGTTGTTCTTTGATGAGCAAGACGATTTATCAGAACTTTTATCTATTTTTCCAGTTGTATCCGAGGACAAAATCTTCTCCAGATACTCTCTTGCCTTCTTCCCCTTCTTCCTCAGTCTGTCTTTTTGTCCCTGAGAAAGTTTCACTTTCTTTTCTTGAACTTTAGGTTCTTGAACCTTCTGTTCTTTGGGCTTGACATTGACTGGTTTCTTCACCTGCCTCTGAGATTCAGCCCTCGATCTTCTCATTGATCTCATTGAGCAATCTCTAGCAATGTGGCCAATGATGTTGCAATTAAAGCAACTCCTTGACTCAAACCTCCAACTCTGGCAGTTAACAGCAATGTGTCCTTGATAGCCGCATCTGTAACACACTCTGTTATCGTACCAATCACCATTTTCAGTCCAAACATTCAAATCAAAGCACTGTTTGGCTTGGTGATAATCTTTCCTCCTCTTGTTTGCTAGATTTGGCCTTTGAGTTCTGTGGTCCGACCTGCACCACTCATTACCAACAATTTTTGAATTTTCATTTTTTACTTTTTGTAATTTTTGATTGCGATTGGATGATTGATCTGATGAACTTTTATTTTCTTTTTGAACATTTTTCAAAATTTTCTCTTTTTGTTTTTGTTCCACTTTCTTCTTCAAAGGTTTTTGCTTAGAGCATTCTCCCTTTTCAGTTGATTGTGGAACAGTTTCTTGAAACTTTTCTTTTAACTTCAAAAATAAATTCTTTTCTTCATTTTTTCATTTTCAACATCAGATTTCTCATCGTAATCTTCAACTATGACTTTGTCATAGTTTGTGACATCGTCACTTATTGGAACTGAATTTAAAGGTTTTGGGGCAGGGAATATTTGAAGTATTCACAAAAACCTTCAACTTTCCTTCCCATTCTTTGATTTTCTTTTGAGCACATTCTGCCTCTTTTTCAAGTCGAATAATCTTTTCAAGATGAGAATTGATTTCAATTTGTTTTTCAAGATTGTTTTTACCAAACATATCTCTCTCATCTTCTAAAATTTTTATTTGACTTTGAAAAACTTTTTCAATCTTCGATTTTTCATTTTCAAAACTTTTAATTTTTTCTTCAAAAGTTTTGTTTTCTAATGTCAAACTGTTCAAGTCATTTAACAGTTTAACATTTTCAGATTTAAGCTTTTCATAATTTCCCTGCAACATAAGAATCTGGTTAATATCAGCTTGCTTCTGATCCTTCAACTTTTTGACTTCCAATGTCAAACTTTCCTCATCTTTCAAGAGTTTGTCATTATCAGCCTTAAAGTTGTCACATTTAGAGCACACTGATTCTGAACTTGAAGATCCAAGCTTCACAGATTCTTCATTCTTTGTAACTCGCTCTGTCTCTGTTTTGTATGTTCCTGCACAAAAGATTTTAACGAAATCAAGAGGATTTTCATTCTCATAAATATAACAACCCCTCTTCATATCATATTTCATAACATCTTTTGCACTAAGACACACACAGACTCTTTTGTTCAGTTCTACAACCACATCCAAACTTAATTTTTTCAAATTATTTTCTATCTTATTCAACAACCCTTTCTTTTTCTCTTCATTATCATATCTATGCGTTGTAAGTTTACTGATGAATTTACTTAAAGATAATTTTGAAAAACTATAATTCTTTCTTAGATTTTCCAAAAAATCATTCCATTCAGCTGGTAATCCATTAGCAAACTTTGATACTATTTCAGCTTCTGATATCATTATCTTGTTTTCTTTCAAATGGTCAATCAAACAATCAAATCTCTTCTCCAAATCATCTAATTTCTCATCTTTCTTACACAGAAAACATTCGAATCGGTTAGCCCAAACATTCTTGGACAAACCTTGATAATGACTACTGAAATTTCCTCGATACCAATCATTTATCCTTACAAGATCATGATTTTCCTTCTCATCAAAGACCATTGCCATCTTTCAAACAGTCCCGACAAATTTCCCTCAAAAACACACTTTCAATTGTTCCGAGTATGAATTGGGCTGCACTAAACAATGATTGGGCCGAAAAGTAAATGAACCACGTGATAACTTGAGCTGCTCAAAATTGGTTCAAAAACATGAACTAATCAAAAGCGACAATTTGGACTGACATATCACATGCAATCTTGAATATCAAATTGATTCTTCACATGCAAATTCTCGAGTTTAGTGACCCGATATCTCAATCCAATTTCATTGGACCTCACTATGATAGTCTGTTCTCATGCAAAGTCTTGATAGGATCGATAAAATACACAATGGCTGACACCTTACATCAAGTCACATGCAAACATGTTTTCAACACCACTTAGCCGACAACCCTTATCAATTCTTGTCACACCCCGACCACGTAGAACATACAAAACGTGGCAGAAACATCGGGGAGTGTTGTAACAGAATTAATGTTTCACAACCATGGAAATTTAAGTTTCGTTTTATTGATTAAAAGTGTTACAATGTCTTAACAAACAAAGAAATACAACATAATTATCTAGTCTTGCATCTTTTATTGTCACTAAAGCCCAAGTCTGCCTATGTGTATCTTGATCATCTTATGCAACAGCTCCTGAAAAACACATGTGAAAATAGGTACGTCAGCATAAAAATGCCTGTGAGATACATAGGTTTTGTGAAAATAGGTTTCATGACTTATGTTTGAGAAAATGTTTAGTCATGAACCTTGTAATTTGCTTTGTTTTGTAAATCATTTGAAAAACGATAAAATCAGATGATATGTATAAATAAGAGAATAATGTATGGTTAAATGAATAACCAAGTAAAATGAGTTTGTAAAAGATAAGTTGTTTTGTAAAACAATGTCTTGTGAAAAGTATGTTATTTGTATAAAATGTTATATGTCAAAAACTGAAATGATTCAAATAACGCTACGATATGTAATACCATACAAACACTTATATATAGGAAGTACCAGCGGCGTATCCACCATGCTTGTATCATATTACACACGCATCGTTACTTAATCACTTGCTCAAACCAAACTACCAAAGTAAAATGTTCATGTCTAATGTAAATCATGTAATGTATAACCAATGTTAAAAGTGTTTATGTGTCAAATGTAAACCATGTAATGTGTAACCAAAATGATATGTATGGCTAGTGAAATGTATCAACTAAACCATATGCACAAGAACATAGTATTGAAGTAAAACTTGGTTTAAATCAAAGCTATGTTTTGTGTAAATGCATGATCAATGTAAATCATGTAATATGTAACCAAAATGATATGTATGGCTAGTGAAATGTATCAACTAAACCATATGCACAAGAACATAGTATTGAAGTAAAACTCGGTTTAAATCAACGTTATGTTTTGTGTAAATGCATGATCAATGTAAATCATGTAATATGTAACCAAAATGATATGTATGGCTAGTGAAATGTATCAACTAAACCATATGCACAAGAACATAGTATTGAAGTAAAACTCGGTTTAAATCAACGTTATGTTTTGTGTAAATGCATGCTATACTGATACGAACATCTATGCGGTGTTGTGAAAATGCATACATCCAAGCCTTGAGACTGCGGCGATAAACCCTTAAACCACTTAAAGGTTTATCTAAATTATGTATATCGAATTCGGTCATTCCTTTCATCCCCTTTCCCTGGGATGTCCGGAACGGGAGTTGTCAATTCCTATGGTACCACTTCCTACTAACGAACGGCGTAGCTAATGTTAATGAATGTATTGTTCCATTGTAAAAAACCCAAATGTCATAACAAAATGTAAGCATGTGATGAAAACGATGTACTAAGTATGCACGCAATGGACATACATAGCATAAAATGTCAATGTAAAACGATGTACTAAGTATGCACGCAATGGACATACATAGCATAAAATGCCAATGTAAAACGATGTACTAAGTATGCACGCAATGGACATACATAGCATAAAATGTAATGAAATCATGTACTATAATGTAATAACGAACATAGCAGGTATATGATGTGAAAACAGGAAAGCAGGAAAGTAACAAGTAGGCACATGTGTTCCACCCCAAAACAGTTTGGAAAACAGTAAAATAGGGGTCTATGTACTCACTTGAGATTGCTCAGAAGTCCTTGAGTAACAACCAAACAATGCTAGAGATCGCGGATATCAAACGGCACCTAATATAGGTAACTATGTTAATTAACCGGACCTAGATCGGAAGATCGGGTAGCATTAGGGTTTGTAAACCAAACGAGTGTAGAGACTCGTGTCATTTGGTTTAACAAAGCCTACATACTAAATGAAACTTAACCTAAGTGTTTTCGACCCATTACGACCCGTTTAGGTAGCTTATGCTACTTTAACGCGTCGTTTGCGTGAAACGCGTTCGGACCGCCTAACTAGTCCTATGACAAGTGTTATATGCCTAAACATGTTACATAATCAGTTATGTGACAAAAGTTTAGGTTACATATGCTTAATTACCAATTATACATGAAAAGGGTATTCTGGTAATTTACCTAAGGCATATAAACTACCTATCATACAACTACTTAAACGATGTGACCATAGGGTATAACCTCAGAAGGTTATTCCCTACCTACTATGGTCACCTAATGTATTTGGTCGGATCCTAATGATCGACCAAATGGGTCGGGTTCGAGGTATAAGCGATTTATTAGATCGCTTACCCTACGACCCTAGACAACGTGGTAATCAGTAGGCATAGTCCCAAGGGACTATAACCAACGTGATTACACTCACGTTGCGAAGTTCAAACGAACTTCGCATTGACCATAACTGGTCAATGTAGAAAGTCAAACAAAGTTTGACTTTCAGACTCGAAAGACTCGAAAAGCAATAAAATAAGGAAAAGAACGAAAGAATACTTACGAAGGGTCCTCGAATGCTAATTTCGATCCGAGAATCTCAGGTATGAAACAATGGTTTCAACTTAGAGTTTCTAAGATCAAAATTCTAGTGATTATGAAGAATGGGGGGTGGGGTATTTATAGTAAAAGGTCCACCGTTAAGATCGTTTCATGGAAAACGTGCCATGATCTTGCCCGTACATTTGTCGTAAAGTTGTGGTGGCTAAATATCATCCTTATCATCTGACTAAGCATGTGAGAATGTGTGGGTGTGAATGTAACAGCTGCAATCTGTGATTAAATGCATTTAATCTGGTCTGATATGCAGACGCGGCCCGCTTCAGGATCAGCCAAACATAATGCGGGCCGCCTGGCCTTGTCAGATCAGAAACATGTTTGATAAATGACAGTTTCAGTCCCTGCACGTGTTTAAGGCCATTTCCGACACTTCTAAGGCCCGTAAAGCCAACTTTAAGGCCCTAAAATGTTGCCTAAACATTGTGGACATGAAACATGCTCAAAAATATGCCGGGTGTTGGTTCGTTTGGTCGTATGAACGCGATGTTCGCTTAATTACGACGGAATGCGTATAAGCGCGAAAAACGATCCAAATGACGCAACGAATGGATTTTTGGCAAGCCAAACACTAAAGCATAATATAGTCATGCTTACATAAATTTTTGGATATCCGGATGTATTCAGAACGTAAGTTATGCGCGAAAGTGCAAACTTGTGCACTTTTTGACACTTTTAGTCCCTGAATGAGCCAAAAGTTTATTTTAGCACACCGAACCCCTCAAAGCCTATTTCTAAGCTATATAAAGGATATTTAAGGTGTGTTTAACTTATGTTCATGTTCCGGAATGTCTGTTACAGTTCAAATTGGCATACTTTCGCATTTTGTCAAGTTTAGTCCCCGTAAGCGAAATAACTTGTTTTAGCCATACCAAAGCCTTCAAAACTTATCTCTAAGTTATGTAAAGGTTATTTAAGGTATGTTAAGCCTATGTCACTATTCCAGAGTGTTTGTTGCATTAAACTGGTTATATTTACGCATCGGTGCGCGTATAACCTTCCAGAAAGCGATTTGGAGTTTGAAATTGAACAAGAATTGATATGTGCAAATGATACACATATTTTTACAAATCCCAAGTATGAAATATAATATTTCATTGGTTTGGTATTTGTTTGATGGCCGTGGAGGCACAGGTGTTACAGTCTCCCCTACTTTAGGAAATTTCGTCCCGAAATTTAATCAGAGGAAACTTGTGAGAGTTTAAAACATGAAGTGGAAAAGATCGAACAATATTGGTTAGGGTTCTGAACTTCTAGTAACCTTAATAACATTATGCTTGCAATGTAAGAGGGACACTTATATACAAGTATATGAAGTGTCATTGGTGCGTCCACCGTACCTCCATTACATCGTTCTCATTTCGTTATTGTTGTCACTATCGGTTCTTACACATAATAAATCTTACTGTGGTTACCGTGCACCGAATCTCATAATTATGTACGCATCCATAATCAGACAATTCCTTGCACAGTTCACACAGTCTATTTTATAATGTGTAGTGGAAAACCAAATGAACAATCCTGTGATGAGTGTGACTAGACCGCCATAGAGTCCTTTTAATTAAATCAATAAATGATCGAAATAGACTATCAAGGAGTCTGTTCAGCTACATCACTAGATGTCGTTCTTTAACCAAATTGTGAATCAATCTTTTAGACTAGACCACTAAAAGGATCTCTTATGAAACATGGAGCGGTAATTATATAATCCAAGGGTCTTAACTATTACATAGAAGCCCAATAAGGATTTAAGGTAGTACCCTTTTGAATATCCTACTACGAATCCCTCATATGAAGATATGAAAGATTCTACGAGGATGTGGATAACGAATATCCAGAGTATACAAAAACACAAAAATGCATAAAAGAAAACATAAGATGAATAAACACATAGTCACATAACCACAAAATTGTTTAACCAGAAGTTTGTTCTGCTAACAGAGCATATGTATTTAAAGCACACTAGAAATCCATTCCTTGAATTTCATTTGGTACTTTAAACATTTTCAAGAATCTAACTATAAAGATAGAAAGATTTTTAAAAGAAAAAATTCGTTTTTCGATTATAAGGAACCGAAATGTTCGAATTTAGGTACATAAGGAATCCAATTAAGGACTCTGATTTTTTTTTTTTGATGATAATCATCCACAAGGATCTAAATGTGAAGATAAAAAGATCCCATGTGGATTTTAGAAGTTGAAGATGTTTTGAAACCTTGCACGGGATGTGCTTATGTCAAAACATGAAGTAAAATGTTTATGAAGTTGAGATGCTTGATATGTCAAGGCGACATATGAAGCAGAATTTGAAGGTTAAGTCAATGTATGAGGAAAATATTTTTGAAAACTATGCATGGGGTTCTTTTAAGAAAAAAATGTGTTTAACGTTTTTGAAACCTTATATATAATACTTTTGAAATCATAAAGTAGGTGTATTAGATAGATATATTTACAAAAATGTTTTAAAATCATGCGAGATGAATTTTGAAATTATGTATAAGGTTTTTGAAAGACATGAATGACGCTTTTCGAAATCATGCACTTGATAAGAAAATGTATTGTGTTAATATTGTCTTCAGACTATATGAAATATTTTGAAATTAGGAAGGTTGGTTTTGATAACATGACCAATGTTTTTGAAATAACATAGACAATGCATCTAGAAAAATTGTTTTCAAACTATATGAAATGTTTTGAGATCATGAAGATTGTTTTGAAATACTTGTACTGTGTATGTTGAAAAAAATCAAAACGTAATGGTTATGAGATTTGAAAATACCCTTAGTTATCTAACCAGGGATTTAAAGGCACAGATGTGCAGAAGCATGATTACTCATAATGTCACTTTATTTTCTGTACTTCGTATCTTAGAATGAAACGAGTACTTAAAATTTTCGAAGGAATCATGAGCGATCATTTGAAAAAGAGAATCACAAGAGTAGTTTGTAAGGAACATAGTTCCTTGATACAGGTATTATAGGGAAATGCCATAAACACATGTAATTATACTTGTATATCAGAATTGTGAACAACAACTTTTATTTATAAACAAACAGATTGTTTCACATTACAAGGATAACAAAAGAACAAAAGCATAAGACAGCAACATCCTTTGTTCAACCAAATGCTCATCCGTGGGTTGGATTTGCATTAGCAAGCTTTGGGCATTTGTTCCTGAAATGGCTCGTATCGCCACAGTTGTAGCAAGTACCAGGCGGAAAACGAGCTTGAGTAGGGTTGACTTGGGTTTGATTTGGACCACCTTGGTTCGGGGTAAATCGACAAGCATTTGCCAGGTGACCGAGTCGTCCACATGATGCACACAAACGACACTGTAGGTGAGCTAAGTGGTGTGCATTACATTTGTCGCATATTGGGGCTGTTCCCTTGTATTGCTTCTTAGCAGGTGGTGTTGCCACCCGGATGGGTCCTGCTTGATTTGGTGCAACTGCTGCAACGCAAACTTTTGCTGTATGACCTTTACGTCCACAAATTTGGCATTCACGGCACTTCACCATAGCATGATGATAAAGGTTACATTTGTTGCACAAGGGTGAAGTTCCATTGTATGGCTTCCTAGCTGGTGGCCTTGCCACATGGCTAGGTCCCGCTTGATTAGGTGTAACCGCTGCGGGTTTCCTTGAAGCCTTACGCTTCCTTGACTTTGGTGCAGTCTTGACTTCTGCTTCCTTCAGTGGCTCTTGAGTGGCTTCATTGTCGAGACGAGAGGCTTCATTGTTGAGACGAGCCATGGCAATACCTAAATCCACAGTCCTCTGAATCACTTCGCCAATTTGCTGGACAAATTTGGCTGTTCGCTCGGGCATTTGACCAGTGCTGAGAGGAATAGACATTCTAAAAGAAAATGAAAGACAGAGGAAGAAGCAAGTGAAAGGTTATTGGAAAATCAATGCAGAATGTTAACGAATGAAAATTGTGATCATTTGTTTGTTACCTAAGGCAAACAAATGAGATGGTGACAAATCAAAGTAAATGGGTCAAAAATAATGTATCGCGAAGACATGCTCGCCTATAAGTGAACACTCATCCCAAGAATTCCCAGGTAAGCACAACTGGTCTCGCGTCTGATGAGATGTATACGAAGTGCTTGCCTAGACAGAAAACCCAGAATACAGGCATTCACCCTTCCAGTTTGCACGTGTTCACATTATTTAAAACCCAAAACCTTGACGAGATTTTGAAAAATTCAAAGGGGTTCAAAACCATATAAGAGAGGGTTCAAAACCTTACAATAGAGGGTTCAAAACCTAGTAATCAATCATCCTAGAACAGATGATTAGTTTTCAAAGCGGTTTTGAATTTTATGTTCTTGTTGTGGTCGTCGCCTAAGGATAGGTGACGGTATTGTTTTATGACTAAACGCAAGTAAACTCGCGTTAGGGTCCTAAGAAGGTTATAGACTAGGTCAAAGCATTACTAATAACCTAATTCCCTATAACCATTGGCTCTGATACCATCTTTTCTGTAACACCCCGACCACGTAGAACATACAAAACGTGGCGGAAACATCGGGGAGTGTTGTAACAGAATTAATGTTTCACAACCATGGAAATTTAAGTTTCGTTTTATTGATTAAAAGTGTTACAATGTCTTAACAAACAAAGAAATACAACATAATTATCTAGTCTTGCATCTTTTATTGTCACTAAAGCCCAAGTCTGCCTATGTGTATCTTGATCATCTTATGCAACAGCTCCTGAAAAACACATGTGAAAATAGGTACGTCAGCATAAAAATGCCTGTGAGATACATAGGTTTTGTGAAAATAGGTTTCATGACTTATGTTTGAGAAAATGTTTAGTCATGAACCTTGTAATTTGCTTTGTTTTGTAAATCATTTGAAAAACGATAAAATCAGATGATATGTATAAATAAGAGAATAATGTATGGTTAAATGAATAACCAAGTAAAATGAGTTTGTAAAAGATAAGTTGTTTTGTAAAACAATGTCTTGTGAAAAGTATGTTATTTGTATAAAATGTTATATGTCAAAAACTGAAATGATTCAAATAACGCTACGATATGTAATACCATACAAACACTTATATATAGGAAGTACCAGCGGCGTATCCACCATGCGTGTATCATATTACACACGCATCGTTACTTAATCACTTGCTCAAACCAAACTACCAAAGTAAAATGTTCATGTCTAATGTAAATCATGTAATGTATAACCAATGTCAAAAGTGTTTATGTGTCAAATGTAAACCATGTAATGTGTAACCAAAATGATATGTATGGCTAGTGAAATGTATCAACTAAACCATATGCACAAGAACATAGTATTGAAGTAAAACTTGGTTTAAATCAAAGCTATGTTTTGTGTAAATGCATGATCAATGTAAATCATGTAATATGTAACCAAAATGATATGTATGGCTAGTGAAATGTATCAACTAAACTATATGCACAAGAACATAGTATTGAAGTAAAACTCGGTTTAAATCAACGTTATGTTTTATGTAAATGCATGATCAATGTAAATCATGTAATATGTAACCAAAATGATTTGTATGGCTAGTGAAATGTATCAACTAAACCATATGCACAAGAACATAGTATTGAAGTAAAACTCGGTTTAAATCAACGTTATGTTTTGTGTAAATGCATGATATACTGATACGAACATCTATGCGGTGTTGTGAAAATGCATACATCCAAGCCTTGAGACTGCGGCGATAAACCCTTAAACCACTTAAAGGTTTATCTAAATTATGTATATCGAATTCGGTCATTCCTTTCATCCTCTTTCCCTGGGATGTCCGGAACGGGAGTTGTCAATTCCTATGGTACCACTTCCTACTAACGAACGGCGTAGCTAATGTTAATGAATGTATTGTTCCATTGTAAACAACCCAAATGTCATAACAAAATGTAAGCATGTGATGAAAACGATGTACTAAGTATGCACGCAATGGACATACATAGCATAAAATGTCAATGTAAAACGATGTACTAAGTATGCACGCAATGGACATACATAGCATAAAATGTAATGAAATCATGTACTATAATGTAATAACGAACATAGCAGGTATATGATGTGAAAACAGGAAAGCAGGAAAGTAACAAGTAGGCACATGTGTTCCACCCCAAAACAGTTTGGAAAACAGTAAAAGAGGGGTCTATGTACTCACTTGAGATTGCTCAGAAGTCCTTGAGTAACAACCAAACAATGCTAGAGATCGCGGATATCAAACGGCACCTAATATAGGTAACTATGTTAATTAACCGGACCTAGATCGGAAGATCGGGTAGCATTAGGGTTTGTAAACCAAACGAGTGTAGAGACTCGTGTCATTTGGTTTAACAAAGCCTACATACTAAATGAAACTTAACCTAAGTGTTTTCGACCCATTACGACCCGTTTAGGTAGCTTATGCTACTTTAACGCGTCGTTTGCGTGAAACGCGTTCGGACCGCCTAACTAGTCCTATGACAAGTGTTATATGCCTAAACATGTTACATAATCAGTTATGTGACAAAAGTTTAGGTTACATATGCTTAATTACCAATTATACATGAAAAGGGTATTCTGGTAATTTACCTAAGGCATATAAACTACCTATCATACAACTACTTAAACGATGTGACCATAGGGTATAACCTCAGAAGGTTATTCCCTACCTACTATGGTCACCTAATGTATTTGGTCGGATCCTAATGATCGACCAAATGGGTCGGGTTCGAGGTATAAGCGATTTATTAGATCGCTTACCCTACGACCCTAGACAACGTGGTAATCAGTAGGCATAGTCCCAAGGGACTATAACCAACGTGATTACACTCACGTTGCGAAGTTCAAACGAACTTCGCATTGACCATAACTGGTCAATGTAGAAAGTCAAACAAAGTTTGACTTTCAGACTCGAAAGACTCGAAAAGCAATAAAATAAGGAAAAGAACGAAAGAATACTTACGAAGGGTCCTCGAATGCTAATTTCGATCCGAGAATCTCAGGTATGAAACAATGGTTTCAACTTAGAGTTTCTAAGATCAAAATTCTAGTGATTATGAAGAATGGGGGGTGGGGTATTTATAGTAAAAGGTCCACCGTTAAGATCGTTTCATGGAAAACGTGCCATGATCTTGCCCGTACATTTGTCGTAAAGTTGTGGTGGCTAAATATCATCCTTATCATCTGACTAAGCATGTGAGAATGTGTGGGTGTGAATGTAACAGCTGCAATCTGTGATTAAATGCATTTAATCTGGTCTGATATGCGGACGCGGCCCGCTTCAGGATCAGCCAAACATAATGCGGGCCGCCTGGCCTTGTCAGATCAGAAACATGTTTGATAAATGACAGTTTCAGTCCCTGCACGTGTTTAAGGCCATTTCCGACACTTCTAAGGCCCGTAAAGCCAACTTTAAGGCCCTAAAATGTTTCCTAAACATTGTGGACATGAAACATGCTCAAAAATATGCCGGGTGTTGGTTCGTTTGGTCGTATGAACGCGATGTTCGCTTAATTACGACGGAATGCGTATAAGCGCGAAAAACGATCCAAATGACGCAACGAATGGATTTTTGGCAAGCCAAACACTAAAGCATAATATAGTCATGCTTACATAAATTTTTGGATATCCGGATGTATTCAGAACGTAAGTTATGCGCGAAAGTGCAAACTTGTGCACTTTTTGACACTTTTAGTCCCTGAATGAGCCAAAAGTTTATTTTAGCACACCGAACCCCTCAAAGCCTATTTCTAAGCTATATAAAGGATATTTAAGGTGTGTTTAACTTATGTTCATGTTCCGGAATGTCTGTTACAGTTCAAATTGGCATACTTTCGCATTTTGTCAAGTTTAGTCCCCGTAAGCGAAATAACTTGTTTTAGCCATACCAAAGCCTTCAAAACTTATCTCTAAGTTATGTAAAGGTTATTTAAGGTATGTTAAGCCTATGTCACTATTCCAGAGTGTTTGTTGCATTAAACTGGTTATATTTACGCATCGGTGCGCGTATAACCTTCCAGAAAGCGATTTGGAGTTTGAAATTGAACAAGAATTGATATGTGCAAATGATACACATATTTTTACAAATCCCAAGTATGAAATATAATATTTCATTGGTTTGGTATTTGTTTGATGGCCGTGGAGGCACAGGTGTTACAGTCTCCCCTACTTTAGGAAATTTCGTCCCGAAATTTAATCAGAGGAAACTTGTGAGAGTTTAAAACATGAAGTGGAAAAGATCGAACAATATTGGTTAGGGTTCTGAACTTCTAGTAACCTTAATAACATTATGCTTGCAATGTAAGAGGGACACTTATATACAAGTATATGAAGTGTCATTGGTGCGTCCACCGTACCTCCATTACATCGTTCTCATTTCGTTATTGTTGTCACTATCGGTTCTTACACATAATAAATCTTACTGTGGTTACCGTGCACCGAATCTCATAATTATGTACGCATCCATAATCAGACAATTCCTTGCACAGTTCACACAGTCTATTTTATAATGTGTAGTGGAAAACCAAATGAACAATCCTGTGATGAGTGTGACTAGACCGCCATAGAGTCCTTTTAATTAAATCAATAAATGATCGAAATAGACTATCAAGGAGTCTGTTCAGCTACATCACTAGATGTCGTTCTTTAACCAAATTGTGAATCAATCTTTTAGACTAGACCACTAAAAGGATCTCTTATGAAACATGGAGCGGTAATTATATAATCCAAGGGTCTTAACTATTACATAGAAGCCCAATAAGGATTTAAGGTAGTACCCTTTTGAATATCCTACTACGAATCCCTCATATGAAGATATGAAAGATTCTACGAGGATGTGGATAACGAATATCCAGAGTATACAAAAACACAAAAATGCATAAAAGAAAACATAAGATGAATAAACACATAGTCACATAACCACAAAATTGTTTAACCAGAAGTTTGTTCTGCTAACAGAGCATATGTATTTAAAGCACACTAGAAATCCATTCCTTGAATTTCATTTGGTACTTTAAACATTTTCAAGAATCTAACTATAAAGATAGAAAGATTTTTAAAAGAAAAAATTCGTTTTTCGATTATAAGGAACCGAAATGTTCGAATTTAGGTACATAAGGAATCCAATTAAGGACTCTGATTTTTTTTTTTTGATGATAATCATCCACAAGGATCTAAATGTGAAGATAAAAAGATCCCATGTGGATTTTAGAAGTTGAAGATGTTTTGAAACCTTGCACGGGATGTGCTTATGTCAAAACATGAAGTAAAATGTTTATGAAGTTGAGATGCTTGATATGTCAAGGCGACATATGAAGCAGAATTTGAAGGTTAAGTCAATGTATGAGGAAAATATTTTTGAAAACTATGCATGGGGTTCTTTTAAGAAAAAAATGTGTTTAACGTTTTTGAAACCTTATATATAATACTTTTGAAATCATAAAGTAGGTGTATTAGATAGATATATTTACAAAAATGTTTTAAAATCATGCGAGATGAATTTTGAAATTATGTATAAGGTTTTTGAAAGACATGAATGACGCTTTTCGAAATCATGCACTTGATAAGAAAATGTATTGTGTTAATATTGTCTTCAGACTATATGAAATATTTTGAAATTAGGAAGGTTGGTTTTGATAACATGACCAATGTTTTTGAAATAACATAGACAATGCATCTAGAAAAATTGTTTTCAAACTATATGAAATGTTTTGAGATCATGAAGATTGTTTTGAAATACTTGTACTGTGTATGTTGAAAAAAATCAAAACGTAATGGTTATGAGATTTGAAAATACCCTTAGTTATCTAACCAGGGATTTAAAGGCACAGATGTGCAGAAGCATGATTACTCATAATGTCACTTTATTTTCTGTACTTCGTATCTTAGAATGAAACGAGTACTTAAAATTTTCGAAGGAATCATGAGCGATCATTTGAAAAAGAGAATCACAAGAGTAGTTTGTAAGGAACATAGTTCCTTGATACAGGTATTATAGGGAAATGCCATAAACACATGTAATTATACTTGTATATCAGAATTGTGAACAACAACTTTTATTTATAAACAAACAGATTGTTTCACATTACAAGGATAACAAAAGAACAAAAGCATAAGACAGCAACATCCTTTGTTCAACCAAATGCTCATCCGTGGGTTGGATTTGCATTAGCAAGCTTTGGGCATTTGTTCCTGAAATGGCTCGTATCGCCACAGTTGTAGCAAGTACCAGGCGGAAAACGAGCTTGAGTAGGGTTGACTTGGGTTTGATTTGGACCACCTTGGTTCGGGGTAAATCGACAAGCATTTGCCAGGTGACCGAGTCGTCCACATGATGCACACAAACGACACTGTAGGTGAGCTAAGTGGTGTGCATTACATTTGTCGCATATTGGGGCTGTTCCCTTGTATTGCTTCTTAGCAGGTGGTGTTGCCACCCGGATGGGTCCTGCTTGATTTGGTGCAACTGCTGCAACGCAAACTTTTGCTGTATGACCTTTACGTCCACAAATTTGGCATTCACGGCACTTCACCATAGCATGATGATAAAGGTTACATTTGTTGCACAAGGGTGAAGTTCCATTGTATGGCTTCCTAGCTGGTGGCCTTGCCACATGGCTAGGTCCCGCTTGATTAGGTGTAACCGCTGCGGGTTTCCTTGAAGCCTTACGCTTCCTTGACTTTGGTGCAGTCTTGACTTCTGCTTCCTTCAGTGGCTCTTGAGTGGCTTCATTGTCGAGACGAGAGGCTTCATTGTTGAGACGAGCCATGGCAATACCTAAATCCACAGTCCTCTGAATCACTTCGCCAATTTGCTGGACAAATTTGGCTGTTCGCTCGGGCATTTGACCAGTGCTGAGAGGAATAGACATTCTAAAAGAAAATGAAAGACAGAGGAAGAAGCAAGTGAAAGGTTATTGGAAAATCAATGCAGAATGTTAACGAATGAAAATTGTGATCATTTGTTTGTTACCTAAGGCAAACAAATGAGATGGTGACAAATCAAAGTAAATGGGTCAAAAATAATGTATCGCGAAGACATGCTCGCCTATAAGTGAACACTCATCCCAAGAATTCCCAGGTAAGCACAACTGGTCTCGCGTCTGATGAGATGTATACGAAGTGCTTGCCTAGACAGAAAACCCAGAATACAGGCATTCACCCTTCCAGTTTGCACGTGTTCACATTATTTAAAACCCAAAACCTTGACGAGATTTTGAAAAATTCAAAGGGGTTCAAAACCATATAAGAGAGGGTTCAAAACCTTACAATAGAGGGTTCAAAACCTAGTAATCAATCATCCTAGAACAGATGATTAGTTTTCAAAGCGGTTTTGAATTTTATGTTCTTGTTGTGGTCGTCGCCTAAGGATAGGTGACGGTATTGTTTTATGACTAAACGCAAGTAAACTCGCGTTAGGGTCCTAAGAAGGTTATAGACTAGGTCAAAGCATTACTAATAACCTAATTCCCTATAACCATTGGCTCTGATACCATCTTTTCTGTAACACCCCGACCACGTAGAACATACAAAACGTGGCGGAAACATCGGGGAGTGTTGTAACAGAATTAATGTTTCACAACCATGGAAATTTAAGTTTCGTTTTATTGATTAAAAGTGTTACAATGTCTTAACAAACAAAGAAATACAACATAATTATCTAGTCTTGCATCTTTTATTGTCACTAAAGCCCAAGTCTGCCTATGTGTATCTTGATCATCTTATGCAACAGCTCCTGAAAAACACATGTGAAAATAGGTACGTCAGCATAAAAATGCCTGTGAGATACATAGGTTTTGTGAAAATAGGTTTCATGACTTATGTTTGAGAAAATGTTTAGTCATGAACCTTGTAATTTGCTTTGTTTTGTAAATCATTTGAAAAACGATAAAATCAGATGATATGTATAAATAAGAGAATAATGTATGGTTAAATGAATAACCAAGTAAAATGAGTTTGTAAAAGATAAGTTGTTTTGTAAAACAATGTCTTGTGAAAAGTATGTTATTTGTATAAAATGTTATATGTAAAAAACTGAAATGATTCAAATAACGCTACGATATGTAACACCATACAAACACTTATATATAGGAAGTACCAGCGGCGTATCCACCATGCTTGTATCATATTACACACGCATCGTTACTTAATCACTTGCTCAAACCAAACTACCAAAGTAAAATGTTCATGTCTAATGTAAATCATGTAATGTATAACCAATGTCAAAAGTGTTTATGTGTCAAATGTAAACCATGTAATTGTAACACCTCGAAAATTCACGTCCTATAATGTGTTGACACGTGTCATATGTTTGAACGTGTGAAATAATGTTCTAGAAGGACTAAAGTTGACAATCATGGAAAGTATGTAAATATACGAGTTCTAAATGTCAACAGTGAATAAATGTATTGCACATTAGCCCTACATGATGCTAATACCTTCAAACGAATAAATCATGAATCATACGAAGCTGAAAGTGAGGGATTACAAACTACAGGGGTTAAACGTGTCAACATGTTAAAGATATACCTCTGAGTGATCTTTTGACAAACCTGAAGCTTTGTAATGGTAAATTATGCTCACTAGAATGCACGATAAAAATTTCATAAAGTTTCGTTATCGTATGAGAAAGTTATGATCAAATTCGTATGCGAGGGGTTAAAGCGTCAATGTTGAAAGTTATGACTTTTCGGGTGATAACAAAGTGATCAAGGACTTGGCAAAATGGGTATAAGTCCTAAAGCCCTTGTGGGTAAATAAGAAGGGGTCAAATTGCAAGAAATAAGCTTACTTGCCCTTTCGAAAGGCCAAGGGACAAGAAACAACAAATTTTTAAGCCTGATGTCTGCCTTGAGGACCTCAAAGCTGGGGACCTTGAGGTCCGTATGGTAACTGCCAGCACCAGAATACCTTCTGCAGCCGGTTTCTCGCATTTCTGACCAATCTAGCTGGTTGTTCTCATTATTAAAAGACCTCTAAAATATTCCTAGACCCTAGGACACATGTGGGAATGTTGTGGTGTGTCCTAGACATAGTTGTCAATCAATTGTGGTGCCTAAATCCAATATATAAGGCCATGGACTTGCAACAAACATTCCTCACACATTCTCCTGCATAATTGGATCAATTCTGGAGCTATCAACAGCCTCAAGTGATCATATCTTGTGCATAGGACTTCAGTAAGTGTTCTTGTCCTTCTCTTATTGGGTTTAGCTAGGTTAATTAGCTAAAAGTCAAACCGTCGTAATTACGGTTTGACTTCGAGATTAGTCTATAATGGCTCAGTCATATCTCGAATTAAAAGTAGTTATAGATTGGTAATTATGTGGGTAATAAAACCCCAAAAGGGTTTCCCCTGATCACCATCCTAACCAGGTCAAATGTCGGGTCAAACCTTTAATCAAAAAGTCAACAGGATGCTTAAAAGGTCATTTATGCATAATTAGCTATCTAGAACCTATATAACCTGTTTGATCATTGTAACAACTTGGTAATAAGTGTAAGAACATGTCCAAACATGTTCGACCCGACTATTTCCTGTTTAGACCCGGTTCGGAACCGAAAGTCGCAAAGCTTTGACTTTTGCTTTGACTTCAATTCTGACCCGTTTAGGTAAGTTTTAGAAATACCTTAGAGCTTCATTTGGACCAGGTTACATGCTAGTATAACCCTCTGTGATTATACACCTCGGTTCATTAGTTATCCGATTAATACGCATGATTCCGTTAATTGCTCATATGTTGACCATTATGCCCTTTACACCTTAAAACGAGAATTATGAAAATGTAAAAGTGTAGAAACCTTAGTTACTGATATATAAACTTGTATGCAAAGTTTGACATCAGTTTGACTTGTAGATTAAGAGTTATGCTCAATATCGCAAAACTAATGCTTTATGTTAACATAATGGCGTAATTAGCGTATAGCCTAGTTAAACATACTTTTTGGTATCAAATCTTTTACCCACTGATATAATATATTATTTTAGGATTTTTAAAGATTTTTAATTAATTTTAGGCTGAGCATAACTCATAGTCGTAGACTTAATCCGGTAATTGTCGGTTTTGCCCTTACGGGCCATAAAATGAGTTTTACTTATCTAAACAACTCCAAACCTTTTGCTACTGATCACATATGATTAATAAATTATTTTAAGCCCTCTGGAAATATAAAAATATCAGATTTAAGTATCGAACCCGGAAATGGCCTTTAATCGCCATAATTAGCGTTTTTAACGCATAGTATGTCTTAAAATCATATTGGACATACCCGGGTTGATACCTACTGATATATGAGGCAAATTAGGATATTTTAACAGTAAGCAAGGGTTGATTAACTCAGACTTCGTTTTTGAGCTTTTCGGCTTATGTGAAATTACCAAAATACCCCTACGGGGCATAGTTTGGTTAAAGATGATAAATTTCACATATATGCTTTAGCCTACTGTTATAACTCATCAAATTAAGTATGTTTGCTGTTTACATCAGACCTGTAACTCAGTTAAACATTTAAACTCTTTTACAACCTTTAAAATGACCAAACTACCCCTACGGGGCATAGTTGGTGTTTAAGTTCGTTTCGGGCATAATGAAAGACATCTTACTGATGTCACAACATATTTGAGGCATAATTAACTTAGGAAACCTGTAGATGGCTCTAATGAATACCCGTTACGCTTATTACGCGTTCGGTTCGGTTTATGTAACAAGTTTACATAAATTAGCCGAAACGGGTCAAACCTTATCGGTTTTATCTCAAAATCCAGAATGTGTTTAGTTTACCCCTATTATACAAGTCTCCAAACTTGTCGGGTCTAAATCACATTCTATTCCGGTCTTCGCTTAATCGTGCGTAAGAACCGTATATTCCCTTAAGACTAACCGGTCTAAGCTTAGGCTTAATTAAAGACCCGTTAGCATTCTAATTAATTATTTATGCCATCATTCCAGACTAGAGCTTTCCGGTAAATTGTACCTACGCTTACTTAAGTGACTACGGCTGAGTTATTAGATTCTTGCTATTTAAGACAGGAGCTAGCTCAGGTAAATACTCTTAACTTATTTTCCCTATACGGGCTTGGGATACGGTACTATAAAAGTACCGCTTGGTCGGGTGTATGTAGTCATTTAAATCGGATTGTGATTGATGTACTTACATAACCTGTTTAATATGTATTATTTTATTATTATTTGGTGTATGGCCTTTGGGGGTTAATGACCATGTCCCGGATATCCTTGGCATCATCTCACGAGATGGCCACGACCTAAGCACGGGGTGTAGGCATACACCTGACAGTTGCATTATGTAAAAACTGGTAATCCACTCCGAGGTATCATCCTTGTGGGCATTATACCGGAACTGGTAATCCACTTAGAGGATGATAGCCCGTGGGCATTATACCTGTGGCGTGTCTGTTAATCTAGTCCGGCCCTACAAACCGGCCCTAACGGACGACAAATAAGTAAAACTGTATACAAGATTATATACAAATAATTTTCCCAAGTTATAAAAGGTTAATTTTGCCTCTGTGCATTTTAATCAAAGTGTCAAAAGGTTTTGTGCCTGGTGCATCGAAATCAATTTTCTTAAACTCTTTTCAAATGAGTCGGTTGAGTGTATTTACCAGTGAAAACTGACATATTTTCCAAAAAGGCTAAATGCAGGTACTATACGAAATTGGCTGGATATGTCTCCTTAGCATCAATAGAAGTCTCGCAAGCTTAAGATGCCTAAAAGTCTGTTGAACTATTGTTTCCATTTTATGTTCGATCCTTCTGTGGATAAACTTCCGAATATTGTGATAATTGATATTACAATAATAAATTCGGTTGTATTATATTTTCAATTGCTTCCGCTGTGCTTAATAATATTGTGTTGTTTGACTATTATGTTGCCAACCATGACATCACGATACTCCCCACCGGGCCCACCGGTGACACGTGGAAATCGGGGTGTGACAGGTTGGTATCAGAGCCAACACTGAGTGAATTAAACACTATCCTTTTGTGTTTAATCTCAGTTACACAATTGCACATATCTAAACTTCTGAGTCTAGACTTAACTTAGGAATATTCTCAATCCTAATCTTGAAGTTTTGCTTCCAAATTTTTATATATTGGATACGTCGCCAAGCGAAGAAGCTGTAATAAGAATTCTCCACATCTGGAGCCTTGAAATGCTGAGCTTCGTACCGCGACCAGGATGAAACGTGCGACCAAGGAGAAGGCCTTCAAGAATTGAATGAAGAAGAAACTCCTTTGCTGAAGATCGTTTCCTCAATAGTCCTTATAAGGACATATTTACCTTTTCAGTCCCTTCGAGGACGACATTATTCCTTTTAAGTCCCGCTTAGGGCAACTTTATACTTTTATTTTTATATAATGGAATGATTAAGTTTAAACTTTCATTCTAAATAAGAAATATTAAATAAATGGAAAAATAATATTTCCTTTTTGCAAGATCTACCATTATAATAAAATGGCAAAATCTAAAAGGGCAAGACCTAGCTTCGGGTCATATTAAGACCGGCCAAGATGGCAGTTCCGCAATTTAGATTCAGATCCATATTTACACCTCAATTTAAAAATTGTTCTGCGTTAATTATAAATTAAGAATCTTAAGTGTGAAACCTAGCCTCGGGTCAATTATAAGACCGGGCCAAGATGGTAAGACCTGTTAAAAAGATTCAAATCATTAATTAAGAATCTTAAGTGTGAAACCTAGCCTTGGGTCAAATATAAGACCGGGCCAAGATGGTAAGACCTGTTTAAAAAGATTCAATTTCCTGTTAACATCTTAAAACATGTTAACACTCCTGGCAGATGTGATTCATTCAAAATCACACACGTCATTTTTATATGGAATTCTTCAAAAGATTCCTAACCCAGTTTAATGATCTCTAAATCCTGGGTTTACATCATCAATTAAGATGATCATATTTTAACCATACGTGGTAATATAGTACCTACGGGCCTTGCTCATTTCTACATGAGCCAAAATACAGTGGTAGCTATGACTCCCTGTCAGATAAAGGTAATGAACTAGGTTCAAACCTCAAATGCTTTGATTCTCTGAAATCCTAGCATATAATTTATAATTGTCTACGTGACTAGGCCTATTGTGCCAATATACTTTCATGCTTTGATTCTCTAAAATCATAGCTTATAAATTATATATGTCTTTGTGACTAAGCCAGTTGTGCTAATATACTTAAAGACCTTGATTCTCTGAAATCATGGCTTATGATTTAAAATTGTCCTTGTGACTAAGCCTTTTGTGCTATTAAATAAAACAGTTATTGTTGCTTTGATTCTCTGAAATCATAAGCCTAAAATATATAAATGTCCATGTGACCAGGCCATTGGTGCCACTAATAAAACTGTTAATGTTTTATAATAAGGATAAATTATAATAGAAATCCTAAATAAATATGATTAATAAATTAACCAAATATGGTCTCTGTTTACCATGGTTAATGAATTACCCTAAGGGGCAATTCAGTAATAAACATCCCTTAGAAGGGAAGTGCCTACGGGCTATAGTTAATGTCCTCTGAGACTAGAGACAGTGGTAGCCTACAACTCCCTGTCAAGAAAAGGTAGTGAACTTTGATTCAAACCTTAATGCCTGGATTCTCTAAAATCATGGCTTAAAAATTTAACTTGTCTACACGACTAGGCCATTGGTGCTATTATTAACTTATGAATTAGGATTTATGATAACAATCCTGAATAAAATAAGTATCCTTCCTTCTCTGTCAGTATGCAATTGAAGGGAATTTTAAAGGTGAAACCTAGCCTACGTGGCCAAGATGGTGAAACCTACTCAAGGGATTCACATCCTTGTTAACACCTAGGAATGTGTTAGCACTCTTGGCAAATGTGATTCAAGAAAATCACAACAGTCATCCTTATATTGGATTCTTCCAATTCTCAAATCTAGCCTAGTGATCTAGGAATCATGGCTTATATCATCCTATAAGATGATCATATTATAAACATACGTTAGTAATGAAGCACCTACGGAGTAAACTAGTTGTCCGATAAGACAACGACAGTGGTGGTCTTTGATCTCCTGTCTAAAATGTTGGACTATGTCCAAACATAATAGTCTATGTGATCAATGCAATCATGACTAATATCATCTAATACGATGATCATATTATTTAACATCCTTTAGTGATGTCTTGCCTACGGGCTATAATATATTGTCCATTTGAAACATTGACGTTGTTATCGTTATGATTCCCTGTCCAAGGTGGTGAGCTATGCTCAAGCCTAATAGTTCATATGATCAATACGATCATGACAAAAATCATCAATACGATGATTAAAAATTTTTAAACATCCGTAATGATGTTTTGCCTAAGGGCTATATTAGATCGTCCAACTGAGACAAGGCAATTGTAATCTTTTGTGATTCTTTGCCAAGGGGGTGAGCTATACTCAATTCCCATAGTCTATACTATCAGTGCGATCCTGACTAGTATCCTCAGTATGCTGATCATAATATTAACATCCCTCGTGATGAAATGCCTACGGGCTATACTTTATTTTAGAGTCGGTAAGACAAAGATAGTAGCGATCTTTATGATCCCCTGTTCAAAATGATGTGATTATACCCCAAACCTAATAGTCAATATGATCGATGTGATCATGACTAATATCATTAGATACGATGGTTATATATAAACATCCATTAGTGATGTTGATTGGCTTACTTTTCTGCCAAAAGAATCGTCTTTCAAGATGATGACAGTTGTAGTCTATGACTCCCTGTCCAAAGGTGAAGAACCACGTTCAAACCTTGAAGCCCTAATCTAATAAGATTGCGGCTTATAAATTTAGGTCCTTGGTGATAGACCATCAAGTTGTGTTTTAAAGTCATTCATGACAAGCCTATGTGCTATAATTGGTCATTCGTGACAAGTTAACGTATTAAATGTTAACATTCCTGGTGACATGCCTTTGTACCAGATTTGAAGAATGTCCTTATAACAAGGCCGTTTGTGCCATATCTAAATGTCCTTTGTGACAAGGCCTTCGTGCCGTATAATCATTTATGTCCTTCATGACTGTGCTTTATGCCATATTTTCTACGTCCCTCGCGACAGGCTTCTATGCCATATATATATAACCGAAGTCATGAAAGGCTAGCCTTTGAGCTATTTATAATCGTACTTGTGACAAGGACAGTTGTGACATTATGGTTCCCTGTCAAGCAAGTAATGGACTCGCTCCAAGCTTCGAATACCATTGATGGTCCAGTTGTGACCTAGGCTAAGTATAATGGAAATACATTCAAAATAACATTCACTATGAATGTTCGGAACAGAATAGCCCATACGGTTTATGAATGCCGTGGCTAATCTAAGTCAGATTATCAGGATGAAGACTGATAAAGGTTAAATCTTGGTGACTGGTACCAAGTTTCGAGTATGGAAAACTCGGATGAGGTAGACGACAGTCGCAACGCTATTCAGGCGACGAAAGTTAATAAAACTACAAACGTAAACCTCAATATTAATGGATTTAATCTTCAGGCTGTGGTTGACGCAGCAGATGGAAGGACCTAGAAAGGTCATGAGACAATCCAAAGAGCCGAATGCTTCTCGCTCTAAATCTCATTCAAAACCATGTTTAAATTGCTTATGAGGAGATTATGTTCACCCTTCGTATATAAAGGATGAACCAAAAGGAGGAGAATAACTCCCAGAAATCTGAGAAAGAGAGTAAGTACAGGCTTAATAAAAAGCAACGAAAGTTCAGTAAGAAGCCTGTATACCTCTGAGACTGCTTCAGCATTATTAGATGGATATTTTATATCCATAAGGAATTTTTCCGAGGTCCTAGTTCCGTTAAATATAAGGACTCAATAAAGTGATAAAAATCGATTGGTTGTCTTAAAAATCAAACCCATATTGTGGGTGATAAGGAGCAATTAATTATCAAGACTCCTTATGAGACAACCCTCGTAATTACACGTATTCGTACGATTAATTAATATTAAACATAAAAAAAATGGTGGAACTGGCCGTCCCCGGATTCGAACCCGGGTCTAGGCCGGCCGCACCCTTTCGCGCGCCTAACCAACTGAGCTAGGTGCCTAGTTTGTAAAAATCTCCATTCTAATTAGATATAAGCACTTGTACAGTAAACTTCCTTATCATTTATCAATGATAATCTCTACTAAGTGTCCTGTTTTTAATACAGGCAATAATAAATCTTCATGAACCATAAACTTAGCAAATTTTTTTTTTCCACAAGGTATAACTTACCAAGGAAACCATGGTAACCAATTCTTATAGTATCGGCAAGGAATCCTTCCAAAAATCTTAGACCACTCTTTCTTCGTATAGAGTACGACAACATATGTTATTTTAATTATTTTTCTCAGTGTTTTTTTTTATATATATATCGCCTGCGAATGCCAAACTATGTTGAATAAAAGTGTCATATGAGGATTGGCGTATCCTAGTGTGTCCCATAGATTATTTCCATGTCTGATCAGCATGGAGGTTTAATACATGGAACCACAAAGATATCTTAATGATCATATAGTACTAAAGTCGACTAATGGTATTCAAAGAAGATATCCGGAATAGAATTGTCCAAATACATATTCCCTGGAAAAGAAATATGTGGACTCATAACATAAATGTGTCACTTATTAGGCACAAGCGTTGTTGAGTGAATTAGAGCCTGAGATATGGAATCTCTGTAACCTCCTTGTACCTCGATTATATTCTCCTAAGATTACCTTGCTTACCCCAGGGAGGCAGGTAGAATTAATATTTATATCCCATTAAGGCTGTATTATTATGAAATCTCCAAGACGGATAGTACCATAATTGGGAGAATCGAAAACCTGATTAAGTAAATTTTTAGATAGAAGATTCATATAGTCTAACTCGATATTCTAAGAGTTTGATAAGAAAGACGGTTCATTTTGCTTATGCACTAATTACCGCAACCCTATTTTAACAACGATTAAGAATAACCATCTCACCTTAAGATAAGCTATTCTATAATAGCTAGGATAAAGGCGTCAAGGCTGCTCCTTGGAGACCTTGTAAAGATGGAATGTTAAACATCTATTGTTAGGACAATAGATTTGTGAGTCCAATATTCAAGATCTGAAAGTTGCATTGGAAACAACAAATATTATCACACAAATTCCTAATCATCTGTAAGTTGCCATTATTAGGCAGAGAATACTTCCTTTATTTCGGTAAATCTCGGGCCGAGATTTATTTTAAGGGGGTGAGGATGTAACACCTCGAAAATTCACGTCCTATAATGTGTTGACACGTGTCATATGTTTGAACGTGTGAAATAATGTTCTAGAAGGACTAAAGTTGACAATCATGGAAAGTATGTAAATATACGAGTTCTAAATGTCAACAGTGAATAAATGTATTGCACATTAGCCCTACATGATGCTAATACCTTCAAACGAATAAAT
Organism: Helianthus tuberosus; assembly: GCA_030545235.1. Lineage (NCBI taxonomy): Eukaryota > Viridiplantae > Streptophyta > Magnoliopsida > Asterales > Asteraceae > Helianthus > Helianthus tuberosus. The sequence goes on from CM060423.1 coordinate 213,003,255, forward strand.
CATGAATCATACGAAGCTGAAAGTGAGGGATTACAAACTACAGGGGTTAAATGTGTCAACATGTTAAAGATATACCTCTGAGTGATCTTTTGACAAACCTGAAGCTTTGTAATGGTAAATTATGCTCACTAGAATGCACGATAAAAATTTCATAAAGTTTCGTTATCGTATGAGAAAGTTATGATCAAATTCGTATGTGAGGGGTTAAAGCGTCAATGTTGAAAGTTATGACTTTTCGGGTGATAACAAAGTGATCAAGGACTTGGCAAAATGGGTATAAGTCCTAAAGCCCTTGTGGGTAAATAAGAAGGGGTCAAATTGCAAGAAATAAGCTTACTTGCCCTTTCGAAAGGCCAAGGGACAAGAAACAACAAATTTTTAAGCCTGATGTCTGCCTTGAGGACCTCAAAGCTGGGGACCTTGAGGTCCGTATGGTAACTGCCAGCACCAGAATACCTTCTGCAGCCGGTTTCTCGCATTTCTGACCAATCTAGCTGGTTGTTCTCATTATTAAAAGACCTCTAAAATATTCCTAGACCCTAGGACACATGTGGGAATGTTGTGGTGTGTCCTAGACATAGTTGTCAATCAATTGTGGTGCCTAAATCCAATATATAAGGCCATGGACTTGCAACAAACATTCCTCACACATTCTCCTGCATAATTGGATCAATTCTGGAGCTATCAACAGCCTCAAGTGATCATATCTTGTGCATAGGACTTCAGTAAGTGTTCTTGTCCTTCTCTTATTGGGTTTAGCTAGGTTAATTAGCTAAAAGTCAAACCGTCGTAATTACGGTTTGACTTCGAGATTAGTCTATAATGGCTCAGTCATATCTCGAATTAAAAGTAGTTATAGATTGGTAATTATGTGGGTAATAAAACCCCAAAAGGGTTTCCCCTGATCACCATCCTAACCAGGTCAAATGTCGGGTCAAACCTTTAATCAAAAAGTCAACAGGATGCTTAAAAGGTCATTTATGCATAATTAGCTATCTAGAACCTATATAACCTGTTTGATCATTGTAACAACTTGGTAATAAGTGTAAGAACATGTCCAAACATGTTCGACCCGACTATTTCCTGTTTAGACCCGGTTCGGAACCGAAAGTCGCAAAGCTTTGACTTTTGCTTTGACTTCAATTCTGACCCGTTTAGGTAAGTTTTAGAAATACCTTAGAGCTTCATTTGGACCAGGTTACATGCTAGTATAACCCTCTGTGATTATACACCTCGGTTCATTAGTTATCCGATTAATACGCATGATTCCGTTAATTGCTCATATGTTGACCATTATGCCCTTTACACCTTAAAACGAGAATTATGAAAATGTAAAAGTGTAGAAACCTTAGTTACTGATATATAAACTTGTATGCAAAGTTTGACATCAGTTTGACTTGTAGATTAAGAGTTATGCTCAATATCGCAAAACTAATGCTTTATGTTAACATAATGGCGTAATTAGCGTATAGCCTAGTTAAACATACTTTTTGGTATCAAATCTTTTACCCACTGATATAATATATTATTTTAGGATTTTTAAAGATTTTTAATTAATTTTAGGCTGAGCATAACTCATAGTCGTAGACTTAATCCGGTAATTGTCGGTTTTGCCCTTACGGGCCATAAAATGAGTTTTACTTATCTAAACAACTCCAAACCTTTTGCTACTGATCACATATGATTAATAAATTATTTTAAGCCCTCTGGAAATATAAAAATATCAGATTTAAGTATCGAACCCGGAAATGGCCTTTAATCGCCATAATTAGCGTTTTTAACGCATAGTATGTCTTAAAATCATATTGGACATACCCGGGTTGATACCTACTGATATATGAGGCAAATTAGGATATTTTAACAGTAAGCAAGGGTTGATTAACTCAGACTTCGTTTTTGAGCTTTTCGGCTTATGTGAAATTACCAAAATACCCCTACGGGGCATAGTTTGGTTAAAGATGATAAATTTCACATATATGCTTTAGCCTACTGTTATAACTCATCAAATTAAGTATGTTTGCTGTTTACATCAGACCTGTAACTCAGTTAAACATTTAAACTCTTTTACAACCTTTAAAATGACCAAACTACCCCTACGGGGCATAGTTGGTGTTTAAGTTCGTTTCGGGCATAATGAAAGACATCTTACTGATGTCACAACATATTTGAGGCATAATTAACTTAGGAAACCTGTAGATGGCTCTAATGAATACCCGTTACGCTTATTACGCGTTCGGTTCGGTTTATGTAACAAGTTTACATAAATTAGCCGAAACGGGTCAAACCTTATCGGTTTTATCTCAAAATCCAGAATGTGTTTAGTTTACCCCTATTATACAAGTCTCCAAACTTGTCGGGTCTAAATCACATTCTATTCCGGTCTTCGCTTAATCGTGCGTAAGAACCGTATATTCCCTTAAGACTAACCGGTCTAAGCTTAGGCTTAATTAAAGACCCGTTAGCATTCTAATTAATTATTTATGCCATCATTCCAGACTAGAGCTTTCCGGTAAATTGTACCTACGCTTACTTAAGTGACTACGGCTGAGTTATTAGATTCTTGCTATTTAAGACAGGAGCTAGCTCAGGTAAATACTCTTAACTTATTTTCCCTATACGGGCTTGGGATACGGTACTATAAAAGTACCGCTTGGTCGGGTGTATGTAGTCATTTAAATCGGATTGTGATTGATGTACTTACATAACCTGTTTAATATGTATTATTTTATTATTATTTGGTGTATGGCCTTTGGGGGTTAATGACCATGTCCCGGATATCCTTGGCATCATCTCACGAGATGGCCACGACCTAAGCACGGGGTGTAGGCATACACCTGACAGTTGCATTATGTAAAAACTGGTAATCCACTCCGAGGTATCATCCTTGTGGGCATTATACCGGAACTGGTAATCCACTTAGAGGATGATAGCCCGTGGGCATTATACCTGTGGCGTGTCTGTTAATCTAGTCCGGCCCTACAAACAGGCCCTAACGGACGACAAATAAGTAAAACTGTATACAAGATTATATACAAATAATTTTCCCAAGTTATAAAAGGTTAATTTTGCCTCTGTGCATTTTAATCAAAGTGTCAAAAGGTTTTGTGCCTGGTGCATCTAAATCAATTTTCTTAAACTCTTTTCAAATGAGTCGGTTGAGTGTATTTACCAGTGAAAACTGACGTATTTTCCAAAAAGGCTAAATGCAGGTACTATACGAAATTGGCTGGATATGTCTCCTTAGCATCAATAGAAGTCTCGCAAGCTTAAGATGCCTAAAAGTCTGTTGAACTATTGTTTCCATTTTATGTTCGATCCTTCTGTGGATAAACTTCTGAATATTGTGATAATTGATATTACAATAATAAATTCGGTTGTATTATATTTTCAATTGCTTCCGCTGTGCTTAATAATATTGTGTTGTTTGACTATTATGTTGCCAACCATGACGTCACGATACTCCCCACCGGGCCCACCGGTGACACGTGGAAATCGGGGTGTGACAGTAATGTGTAACCAAAATGATATGTATGGCTAGTGAAATGTATCAACTAAACCATATGCACAAGAACATAGTATTGAAGTAAAACTTGGTTTAAATCAAAGCTATGTTTTGTGTAAATGCATGATCAATGTAAATCATGTAATATGTAACCAAAATGATATGTATGGCTAGTGAAATGTATCAACTAAACTATATGCACAAGAACATAGTATTGAAGTAAAACTCGGTTTAAATCAACGTTATGTTTTATGTAAATGCATGATCAATGTAAATCATGTAATATGTAACCAAAATGATATGTATGGCTAGTGAAATGTATCAACTAAACCATATGCACAAGAACATAGTATTGAAGTAAAACTCGGTTTAAATCAACGTTATGTTTTGTGTAAATGCATGCTATACTGATACGAACATCTATGCGGTGTTGTGAAAATGCATACATCCAAGCCTTGAGACTGCGGCGATAAACCCTTAAACCACTTAAAGGTTTATCTAAATTATGTATATCGAATTCGGTCATTCCTTTCATCCTCTTTCCCTGGGATGTCCGGAACGGGAGTTGTCAATTCCTATGGTACCACTTCCTACTAACGAACGGCGTAGCTAATGTTAATGAATGTATTGTTCCATTGTAAACAACCCAAATGTCATAACAAAATGTAAGCATGTGATGAAAACGATGTACTAAGTATGCACGCAATGGACATACATAGCATAAAATGTCAATGTAAAACGATGTACTAAGTATGCACGCAATGGACATACATAGCATAAAATGTAATGAAATCATGTACTATAATGTAATAACGAACATAGCAGGTATATGATGTGAAAACAGGAAAGCAGGAAAGTAACAAGTAGGCACATGTGTTCCACCCCAAAACAGTTTGGAAAACAGTAAAAGAGGGGTCTCTGTACTCACTTGAGATTGCTCAGAAGTCCTTGAGTAACAACCAAACAATGCTAGAGATCGCGGATATCAAACGGCACCTAATATAGGTAACTATGTTAATTAACCGGACCTAGATCGGAAGATCGGGTAGCATTAGGGTTTGTAAACCAAACGAGTGTAGAGACTCGTGTCATTTGGTTTAACAAAGCCTACATACTAAATGAAACTTAACCTAAGTGTTTTCGACCCATTACGACCCGTTTAGGTAGCTTATGCTACTTTAATTTACCTAAGGCATATAATCAGTTATGTGACAAAATTTTAGGTTACATATGCTTAATTACCAATTATACATGAAAAGGGTATTCTGGTAATTTACCTAAGGCATATAAACTACCTATCATACAACGACTTCTAAGCTATTTCTAAGCTATATAAAGGATATTTAAGGTGTGTTTAACTTATGGTCATGTTCCGGAATGTCTGTTACTGTTCAAATTGGCATACTTTCGCATTTTGTCAAGTTTAGTCCCTGTAAGCGAAATAACTTGTTTTAGCCATACCAAAGCCTTCAAAACTTATCTCTAAGTTATGTAAAGGTTATTTAAGGTATGTTAAGCCTATGTCACTATTCCATAGTGTTTGTTGCATTAAACTGGTTATATTTACGCATCGGTGCGCGTATAACCTTCCAGAAAGCGATTTGGAGTTTGAAATTGAACAAGAATTGATATGTGCAAATGATACACATATTTTTACAAATCCCAAGTATGAAATATAATATTTCATTGGTTTGGTATTTGTTTGATGGCCGTGGAGGCACAGGTGTTACAATTCTCATACAATATCAAAAGTGGCCGACAATTGAATTATCAACACTCAAGGATTGGACCGTGAATCTTGAATCACATGCACACTGATCAATTCCAAATGAATTCACATGCAAATCGACAACCTTCTATAATATTTCACACAATTCGATACATTTTTCATGGTGTTATGTTCAAGCGAAAGGTCAATTCAAGCAGACTCAACACATAAATTCAAGCGAAAGACAGATGACATCAGCAACTTCGTACAAATTTCAAGCGAGCAGATGATTATAACCAGTTTTTAAGTTGATTTTAGTGCTGAAACTTTCCAGGATTCGTTAAAATATGATTACGCAAAATATGTGAAAGTTTGAGCCGATTTTAACCGTGAAAAATTTTAAATTTTGAAAAGAATGGTGTAGAAATCAGAAAAAGTGACAAAAACAAGCTGTTTTGACAAGATCTCTTCCTCCTGAGCTCTTATACCACTTGTAGGATCGGTTTGTGACCCAAACGAGTCGTTCAGAAGAGATTTTATCAGTTTCAGATGCGGGAAATAAGAAACTGACTTTGAAACAGCTTGCTTATCACTTTAAACACTGATTTGATTGATATAATATCGTTTACAATCAGTCTTCACACCGGCAGCACCTCGGTATGGAATTTGAAATCTGTTACAAATGACAAGACCACACTCCTATTTATACTAGTCAATAGTTCGCTTGAAATGAACATGTGACTGTTCAAGCGAACTGTTTAAGCGATCATGCATGTAATTTAAGTGAACATGCAATCTTGACTTTCAAGCGAACAAGCCAATCTGATTCATGCAAATCATTCTCTTTCTGTTTTGTCTTCTAGTGAAGCATGATGCAAGATGATGTCATTAATATGATGTCATTGGTATGATGTCATCATTAATAATGATGACATCATGCTTGATCCGAACCGCAACGTATCCAAGACTCGATATAAGACGAAGACGACAGATGAATGCACTAACACATACTTCGGACCGTTCCTCTATCATATTCTTAATTTGTTTAACTCTTGTCATCTTTAAATGCCAGTGTCCTTCAATCAAGACATTCATAAAAGTTAGTAATGTCAACTTTACTAAATGCCCGTATCATAATACAAGGCTTTTCTACTATAGGTGTCGACGCACAAAATTTTGTTAGCTATTTCTATCATTTAATTGGGGTAACGTGTATTACACGATAACCCTATGTGTTGTTTTCAACACTTTAACACGCTAAACGATTAACATACATGCACTTACCGGATTTGCGATCAAGCCTCGAACCGAACACCAATCATGAATCTAGTGTTCGTCATGTTTCTACAAAACCCATTAAACACCCATAAAAGATGATCATGAGCTTTATAATTTCAACACTAATCCAACTAGTTATTGACTAGGGTTTACTCCTAGAGATCATACTACTTCAAGATTCCTCCATGCATGACATATTTAAGCTCAATTTCAGTTTCTCACAATTAACCTAGAATTCAAGATGAATCAAAACATCACAATTTTACATACCTTATGATCCTTTCAACTAGGTGATCATGAATCTGTGCTTGAGATTCGATTTAGACTTGATTAGAGGCTTCAATTTGTGAATTTTGTGAGGATTTTAGGGTTTGAAGAAAACCTGTTAGTGCATTATTTGTCTATCGCCTCCGTCAATCTAGTTCGTAGTGGAAAACTGAAGAAAACGAGAGTTACATTGTTATTTTAGAATTAGTTAGTCAAAAAGGCAAGGTGGCATAACTGTAATTAATGAGATTCCTCATTAAATGCCTTGGCCTATAAATAGAAGATTAGAGGCTTAGGTTTAGAACTTTTAGAACTTTTGCCATTTCACACTTTGGAGAGATCTAGTTCTAGAGAGAGAAACTAGAGAGAGAATCTAGAGAGAGAAAGGCAAAAAGTGTTTCAAGTGATTGTACAATTTCATATCTTGAATAGAATCACGTTTATATTACGTCATGTGTGTTTAGGTCGCGTTCGTGTACGGATTCCGCACGTTTCACGTTTGTTTCGCAATCGTTTCGGAGTCAAAACCGGTCCAACAAGTGGTATCAGAGCAGGAGCTCGATTGCACTGATCCAACACACATTTCCGATCGTGATTTCATCAGATTCAGATCCGATTTCATCTAGTTCTTCATATTTTTCATATTTCTTACAGTTTTTACTGTTTTTCATCGAATTGAACAGGTTTTCATGGTCTGTTTCAGCTGATTTTTGGATATGTTGTGCGTCTATACCTGATCTATAACCCTACCAAGTTTCAGATCAAAATTCATAGCCGTTTAGGAGAAATCGAAGATTTTCAGTCCGATTTCGCGTAAAAGTTGCAGGTTCGCGTTTCTGGTCCGCTCCAACGTACAAGTAATATCTGGTCCGCTCATCCGGACAATATCTGGTCCGCTCATTCAGACAACATCTGGTCCGCTCTTTCGGACAATACCTGGTCCGCTCATCCGGACATTATCTGGTCCGCTTTTAGTGACAAAAGTTGAGGTCCGCTCTTATGGTTCATTAATAGTGGGTTCGCTTTTGTGTCATCATCTTCACGTGGTGGTTCAGATCGTTTATAAGTTGTCGGACAGTTAATTGGTTGGCTTTGAATGCACCGACCCACTAACACAAACGGCCCAATCAGACAATCAAAAGTGTGAAACAGTTTGCTGTGTATCAGTCATGTGAATTGTTTCTGCCGATTCTTGAGAATATAGTGTCAGCCATTATAGTTGAGGTCCAATTAGATTGTTTTGAAATTGGTGTTGTCGGTTTATGATGGTTGCACATGTGATGTTGTTGGCACAAGTTACATTTCATTGATCCATGTGAACGGCCCAATGAGAATTTAGATGTTATCATATATAGCCGGCCATTATTAATTGTGACTATTAAAGATTCACGGCCCAATCAATATTAAAATCAAAGGTTATTGGCCCAATCACAAAGTGTTATCAAAAGTGTTGTCAGTTCTATAGTTTGTTGGCCACTTCTTACTACTTGTGAAATATTAATTGGAATTGGTGAGTTTAATAAATAACCATGTGAACTGTCAGATCCTTAAAAGTGTTTGTTATCGGGTCCAAGATTGTTTTTTTTTTAATTGCATATGATATTCGGTAAAGTCTTGTATAGAGTCAAATTTGAATAGTTAATTCTTTGTGATAATCATCCGATTCATTGAAATTCTTAAATAGTTTGACTTTGTTTGACCTACTCGATCAGGTCACAATCCTATTCAAAGGATTTTGTTTGTTCAAGTTCAAAGTGCAACAAATCGAGTGGAAATCCGAACGGATTACCACCCGACCCTAATCATTTCATTTGTTGTTGTGAATCAGGTCATAGCATCGGATACCCGCCCGAGCGGATTCCCACCCGATCCAAGACACATTGTCGCTCGAACGGATCCCCACCCAATCCATTTTCACAAATTCATTTTGTTGACTTTTGTTGACTCACTCGATCGGATACCTGTCCGATTCAAGTTGTTTAATAAACGTTTGAACTGATAAGTGTTTGTTTGTTTGTTGATTCAAGGTTGTTCTAATATTCGAGAAGTTTACATCATGGCTGAAAACAAAGAAGAAAATTTTGTTGCTGAGATTCAAGATGAAAACAAAGACAGAGACATTGCTGAAATCCATGAAGAAAAAGTTGAGATCAAAGAGAAAACTCGAGAAGAGATCTTGAGTGAGAAGACCTACAGAGAAAGAAACGTGGTCTACAACAGAATGGATGACATGCAGGAGGAGTATGAGATGGCTGTCGGTAGCAAAAGATGGGATAAAAAGAGAGAATGCTACTATAACAGAGAAGGAGAACCGGTTGTTCCCAAGAAAGACATAATCTTCGATGATGTTCTTCTTGCAGTCCCGTTAAGAGCTGAATACTATAGAAGAGTATTGAAAGATGACAAATATGCTAAGCAATATGAAAAGGATATCAGATATGCCATGTTATCATGTCTGAGAAAAATGGATGAAGAGAGGATGAAGAAGAATGTTGAAGAAATGGTGGAAAATCTGAAGAAAGTTGCTGAAGAGGTTAAAGCAGAAACTGTTGAAGTTGTAGCTGTGAATGAAATAAAAAATGAGGAAGTTGCTGTGAATGAAGAGGATAAGAAAGCTGTTATTGAAGAACAGCAGATTGAAGAAGAGGTGAAGAAAGAAGAAAAAGAAGATAAGAATGAGAATTTGGAAGTTGGTGATGCTGGTGATGAAGTAAGTGTTGAAAAGAAGCAAGATGATGCTGATTTGAAGCAGACAGAGGTTGCTGAAAACACCGAAGTGCCAATCACTGAGGTAAATTTTGATTCTGAAAACTTAAAACAGATTGATAAGTGCAGGAAATGCATGGAACCGTGCAGAGCTTGTACTGAAAAAGATGAGCAATTTAGAACAAGAGATTTTGAGTTCACAAAAATTGAAAACATTTTCAAAGAAAAATGCAAAGAGATGTTAGAAAAAGAAAAAGTTTTTAAAGAAAATGATGAAAAACTTTCAGAAAAATGTAACAAATTAGAGAAAGAAAATGAAGCTTTGAAAGAAAATGTTTTGAAAATGACAAATGAATGTGAACAAAAAGAAATTGCTTGTCAAGAAATGAAGAAAGAATATGACTCAATGAAATTAGCATATGATATTATGAAAGAATCATATGACAAAGTGAAAGATGAAATGAAATATGCTCAATCTAGAATGAATTATATGTCTGAAACAACCAAAGAGCTTAAACGAATGTATTCTATAAAACAAGATGTTGTTAATTCCTATATTGAGGATGTTGCTAAGCTAAAGCGACAGATTGCTGATTTAGAACAGGATAACAACAAGTTAAAAAGTTATCACGTGTCGTCATATGTGCTTGAAAGAATTTTCAATATAAAACCGGGTGATGGTGAGTCTGAGCAGAACAAGAAAGGTATTGGTTCAGAGTTTCATCAAGTTCCACCACCGGGAAAATTTGCATTTTATGATGAGGAAAAGGTCGAAAAAGCTTTCAACATGGTAGACCAATTGCCAGACAACATTGACATAACCTATTCCAAATCTGATGATTCTAATGATTCAGAGGTGGTAGGTAAAGTTGTTGAAAGTGTGTTGAAAGAAGAGTCAGTTGTTACAGGTAAATCTGAATCACAGGATGAAGATGAAGAAAATCTTCATGATGGTTATCTGAAAAACACAAAATCCGAGAAAAGTTTGAATGATGATTCAAAAGGATTGGTTTATACCATAATTGGATCGGACAAATTGTTCTTAGATGTTGTTTTCCCGATTCAGAATGTGATTTCAGAAAAGGTTGATAAAGTTTTCAAAATGGTTGAGATTGAGAAGTCTGAAATTTCAAAGTTTGTCGGTAAGAGTCATAGAGGTTCGTATAACAAACATGGTTTCAAAAAGAAGAACATGAAGGCTGGGTTGGGTTATAAGAAGAAACAACATCGGAACAAAAATGAGACGCCAAATTTTCAAACAAAAATGACTTTTGTTCAAGGAGGAAGTTTAGAAAAAGAAAAAGAACTCAAAATGAGACAGTCTAATGATGAATTCTTTGCTAAAAAGAAAAAGAAACAACCACAGGTCAAAGATGTGTCCATGAGAACATGTTTCAAATGTGATCAAAAAGGACATCTTGCACGCAAGTGTTCTAATCTAAAACCTGTGGATGTTGACAAAAAGAAGATTGATGCTGAGAAACAAAAATCTGAGATTGAGAGACAAAGGTCAACCAAATTTGATTCGAAACAAACTTGGAGGTATAATACAAACAAGTTTGCTTCAAATCAAAATTGGAAATCAAACCAGAATAGATTTGATTCAAGACAGACCTGGAATTCTCACACACCCAGATTTAGAACAACACAAAGTTGGAAAACAACTGTTGATATGACAAAACCACAAGAGTTTTGGAAACCAAGAGTTGTTGTTCACAATCAAAATGTTCAAAAAGTTTCACATTTTTACAAACGAGGAACACCAAAAGGTCAAACATGGAGTGTTAAGAAACATGTTGATTTGGTAAAAGATGAGAAAGTTGAAGTTAAAATTGAGAAAGTTTTTGTGAAAAATGACAAAGAATTTCCAGCATTGAATGAAAATTATTGTGTTGAAATGCCTAAGGTTCAACAGGCCTGGGCTAAATTGTTCAAGTAATTGAGTAGTTTGTTTGTGCAGGTGCTCATGGAATTCAAAGATTGTGAAATTGGAGATTGGAGCAGCCTGGCACATCGAGAGGAGGCTGCTGGATCCTGTGTTGGTTGAAACAGGAAGTTTATATATTTTCTGTAAATAAATAAACAATATTTCAAAAATCCTAAAAATTGGAAAACTTGAAAAACCAAAAATATGTTTGTTTTTAATTTTTGTCAAATATTCAAAAATACAAAAATATGTGTTGATTGAATACGCCGAAACCCTCACGGCTGAACAAACATGATTACTTTCACCAGATTGAAAAACAGTTTTCAAACTGTAAAAATCAATGTGTTGTAAATCATGGGGGTATGTTAGATTTTCTGCAAATCAGAGCACTTTTAGCATAAAATGGATGGCGAGACAAAGCTATCAGTGTTGGTTGTCAAATTTTCTTTATATGATTTTGCATTTTAGGGGGAGTAATGTTGTTAGAAAATACAAAAACATTTGAAAATTTGAAAAAGTCAAAAACATGATAAAATTCAAAAATTTGAGTTTTGTGTAAACAGAGGAAATGATAGTACATCAGTAGACAGTTACAGTACGCTAAAGAATTGGAAAGTTTAAATGTGTTAAACGATCTCACCGTGGATGTGTCGGTAGATTTTTATACATTTAGTAAACTTTTTCGGGATATAAACCTAAATTCAAACTTGCTTATTTTGTGGGGAACACTACTTGGATATATAGGTAACCCCTGAAATCTCGTTTGAAAGGTCTCTTAATCTGATATACTAGGTCTTTATACTCTATGATGTCTGGGGTATTATTCCGGGACTTCTGCTGAATGGTAGTTCTGACCTAGTCCTTGAATAATACTTTCTGCAAATGCTTGAAACATAGCATTAAACCCTCAGCATGCCGATGAAACAATAAAATTGATAGTCGCTGCTGTTGTAAGCAAAAAGATCCTCTAAAGGGGACATTCCGTAAAGTCGAAGCTGATATCTCTCTGCGTATACGGAAGTATCGACCTGAGATCCCTCGGCCCTCGCATACCTAATTTATATACAGATATCATTGTAGTATACTCACCTGTAAGACTGATTATTGGGATTCTGGATACGGGAGTATATTCAAGAGGTGGGACACATGAATAGGTTTAAGTTCTTAATACACCTAATTCGTATCCTGAATTAGTTGAAGTTTGTGTGAAAATTTAAGTGGATCAGTATATCGACAATCTAAGTGAATTGTTTAATTCATAATGTGATTTTAAGCTCAACGGTACTTGTGACTTGTCATAAACTGATATGATCCTCTGACGCATACTCAAACAAAAATATTGTCTGTAAATATGTTTGTACATATTTCTTTATTGTTTTATATTTTCAGAAAATTCAAAAAGATTTTTGATTTTGCTTTATTTTCGACAACTGATGTCTGAGATGTTGAGTTTCAAAATCTAAGTAAGCTGATTGTGTTTCTGAAAATAAAACAAGTTCATTAAATTGAAACTTGAATTTTTTTAACAAAAATTTCAAAAACAGTTTGTGATATCTCCAAGGTCATTAAGTTGGACTTGGATGATTAACTGTGGGGGATTTGGATGCTTATATTGTTATAGAGCTAGTTTCCGATTCGATTCGATGAAACTGCCAAATTTATGGAAATTGTTTGTTTAGAATGTTGAGTAAACCAGGTTACAATTCCTGGATAGCTAAAATTTGAAATGTTATTACTTATAAATGTTTGAGTGATTGCAGATGAGATTCCAGACTACGATCCCGGAAGCTGAGTCTAAGGGGGAGTCTGAAGACGAGCTCAAAGCAAGGGGGAGCTTGTAATCGAAAAGCAAGGTGTAGATCCCAAAGCACGGAAGCTTGACGAAAGGGGGAGCCTGATGAAGAAAAGAGGAAAAGCTGAAACTGAAGACAGATCCACCGGGATTCTGTTCGAGAAGATTCAAAGAGAGAAAGAGAAAGAAAAGTCGCTACGAGCTTGGCTACAGATTGACTACAGCAATATCCAATGGGGAGTCTGTTAGTGCATTATTTGTCTATCGCCTCCGTCAATCTAGTTCGTAGTGGAAAACTGAAGAAAACGAGAGTTACATTGTTATTTTAGAATTAGTTAGTCAAAAAGGCAAGGTGGCATAACTGTAATTAATGAGATTCCTCATTAAATGCCTTGGCCTATAAATAGAAGATTAGAGGCTTAGGTTTAGAACTTTTAGAACTTTTGCCATTTCACACTTTGGAGAGATCTAGTTCTAGAGAGAGAAACTAGAGAGAGAATCTAGAGAGAGAAAGGCAAAAAGTGTTTCAAGTGATTGTACAATTTCATATCTTGAATAGAATCACGTTTATATTACGTCATGTGTGTTTAGGTCGCGTTCGTGTACGGATTCCGCACGTTTCACGTTCGTTTCGCAATCGTTTCGGAGTCAAAACCGGTCCAACAAAACCCCTGTCGCCCCTTGCTTCTTTGATCGACCAGACACCCCCAAAGTGGGTGTTTGGTGAATTTTAATTTTGTTTTATGTTATTAGGTTTCAATTTTTAACAACATAGGCCCCTCAACCTTTGTTTGGTTTATAACTTGAGTAATTTTGTTCTTTCACTTAATTACAAGACTTTTACTAGGTTATTTATTTCCTAGTTATTTATCTTGTTCAAAACCCGTTTTATTTTAAGTCCCGTTAAATCTCGGGCCTTTTATATACTTTGCTTTCTCAACGTATTTCCCATCCTTTTAATAAATATTGGATTTATTTATTTAAAATCCTAAAATTTACCGGGTAAGTTTTACCACTAACTGTATTTTACCCGTCCTTTAGTATTAACGTGGTTTGATTACCAAACCCGTTTTCGGGGTTTTACAAGTCTACCCCCCTTAAAGAGGTTTCGTCCTCGAAACCTTTTCTTACATAATTCATTTAGTTTAAACTCAATGTATTTGATCCGAGATATCTCTTAAACATTACTTACTTATACTTTTAACCAATTGTTCGTATTACCAGATAAGTATGGTAACATCTTTTTGGTCACTAATTGTCTACGTATCTCATACGACATAGTGCAACTTGAAATAACATAATCTCGTTATTTCCACTAGTTTAGTTAACTTAGCGATCCATCGTTTTCATATACTATCGAATTCTTTATGAATCCGTTACTTTGACCCGTTTAAAGGTCTTTAGTGAAATCTTTCACTTTTAACAACAAATTCTTTTGTTTTCAAATTTATTTATTCAGTTCAGTTATACTGAATCTACCGCTTACAAGCAAACCAAATTTCTTGATTTGAATTACTGACCTTAACCGGTCTCACTAACTAGACTTATTAGTCCGGTTATTTCTACCGCTCGCTTGGTTATAATGTGATTCTACCTCACATTGCATTTCTTGACCGTGATCGTGTCACATCACGTTTAATTCATATCAACCTTTTATTTTCGAAAACATCACTTTTTCGAATATATCGTCTTGCGCTTATTAGTGTCAAGACTTGTATCCTTCATGCTTACTATTTAAATTCCTATCAGAATTTATATTTGTAAAAACGTTATTTCTTACTAAAACCAAAGTTTTAGTTTTAGGATCTTCTCTTTAACTTTTGTCAGAATTATAGATATTGACAGTCCATAATTTATTCTTTTACAGTCTTAGTTTTATGCGGGGATTCTCAACTGATTCCCTTGCTTTATCTAATTGACCCGTAGGTTTTATCGCTTAGCCTTATGGGCTATTTTGATTAGATTTTCACCTCTTTAGGGAGAAGTCCTTATAATTTCTTTCTAATCATGACCTGTGGGTCGTTTTAGTCTCGTAGACCTTTCCATTGTTTATAACCCCAAAGGTTAGGTTGATCCTGTAGATCATTCTTTACTCATGTCATTATTAAAATACATGTTTGGTGTCAAGGCATTCCTATTTTTGTTTAAAATCATTTATTTTCGCCTTAGTATTTTCTTTGTCCTTGACCGTAGTCTAAGGCTACATTCGTTTCCTTTCGGACAAATTTTCCGACTTTATGACTTCTCATATCATTTATGCGTCGGTTTATCTTATGCTCACCATTATCCAGTTTACATACATTCGTATTTGATTATGTCCCATTACCGGGCTAATATTCTTTTACTTTTAACGCTACTATTATCCCGCTTGTGTTTACTCATGCCGTCCGGCATGATATTATAATCGACCCGTTCAACTTTAAAATAGTTGAACATAATTTATTCACAATTTTTATTTACATTATTTTGCCATCTTTTAGTTATGACCAAAACCCGAGTCTTTTAACTTTCCATCCGAGTTCCCGTTTCTCGGTCTACGCATGTGTTTAGTTCTTACCCATCAACCGGGTGTTTTACCGAAGTCGTTATTATTGCAACCCTCCCGGTATGCATTAAGACCTCGCTTCATTTTTATATTCCGACTTTGTCCTCGAGTTTGACGTTTTACAAAAACGACCCGTTTAGAGACATATTCACATTTTCCGGGTTCTAGTGTAAGTACACTCCCTCCCTATGCATATCTTGATCATTCTACATGCTTATATTCTTCGGGTACGAGTGTAAGTACACCCCCTCCCGATACATATCTACATCATTTTACATATTTGCATTTTCCGGGTTTGAGTGTAAGTACACCCCCTCCCAATGCGTACCTTAATTATTTTACATGTTTCTTTGTCCCTTCTTTTAGGCTCATTATCCTAATGTAATACGCTTCCGTCACCCGGCTGTGCGTTTACATTATTATCAAATATTTTGCTCATTTGATTCATTTGGGTACTTTTTAAGTTAGTCCCATTCCCTCCGCCCTTACTACATCGGGTGTAAATGTGTCCGCTATAAGAAACTCATGGTATCATATGCCACTACTTACTTGGCCAGAGTAAGCGATTAACACATGACATACACGACCTTTTTATAGTTTTCACATCACGCCCTATGTAAGTAACGTCTCTATTTAGTTTTCTTGGGAATAATATCCTGGATATGTATTTCTATTCAGGTTTTCCAAGTTTCTAATTTATCTATGCAACAATCATTCTCTACTTGTTTATTGCATATTGCTATTTATGCGATTATATTTAAAAGCGTGCACCTGGTAATGCTTGCCCCGTCGGCGTTCCCTGCCATTAACCTTGTTCGCGGTCGTTACGCGATTTAGCCCTTGGTGAGCATGCTCCTCTTGTCATACTTCGGACCGTTCCTCTATCATATCCTTAATTTGTTTAACTCTTGTCATCTTTAAATGCCAGTGTCCTTCAATCAAGACATTCATAAAAGTTAGTAATGTCAACTTTACTAAATGCCCGTATCATAATACAAGGCTTTTCTACTATAGGTGTCGACGCACAAAATTTTGTTAGCTATTTCTATCATTTAATTGGGGTAACGTGTATTACACGATAACCCTATGTGTTGTTTTCAACACTTTAACACGATAAACGATTAACATACATGCACTTACCGGATTTGCGATCAAGCCTCGAACCGAACACCAATCTTTATTAAGAGCATAAGGTTTAAGTCCAAGCATAGTTTTCCCACCATACTTGAATCTCTTAAACCAAGGCTCTGATACCAACTTGTAACACCCTAGTTTCTATTTAACGGTTTTACTTGTAAATACCAACAATTAGATGTGTAGTTAAAACTACACATACTATAAAAATATGGATTTATTAAAACTTTTCGCAATTCAAAAGTTATTCGACATAACGTGATCAGATTCGTCGTTTAAAATTTATGACGATGCAATGTGCGGAAGCATGTATCTTTATCGTGTTCGGTTCTTCGGTGAGCTTGATCGTCTTCCGGCATCCAAAGAGTACCTACATTTCATAAACATGAAATTCTTTAGTCATACAGGGTTTAAAACGTATCTAAACGAGTCCGGGAAACAAAACTGATTAAAATATATTTTTGTACAGGGTCCACCGTAAATTACGGTGGATACCGTAATTTACGGTAGCCCCTGTTTTGATATGTTTCCACCGTAAGTCAGTAGAGAAATGTCGTAAAGGTTTCAGCCCCACCGTAACTTACGGTGGGCACCGTAAGTTACGGTGGCCCCTGTATCTTGTTCTTCCATTTTGCCGTTTTTGACACGAAAACTTTCGTATCTTTCAATCCGCTTGTCCGTTTGACCTACCGTTTCTTCCTACGTGTTTGTAATTTGATTCTCCATCATATGGATTTAAAATCCAACATCCGGATTAACAAAATTTAAGACTTTTAAGTCTTAGGCTTATTACCCTTTTTACCAAATTTTGACCCGTTCGATTTTTATCAAACAAACAAGTTTGTTTGACCCTTATTTCTCATAAACCTATTAAATTCAATGATGTTTAACATATTAGGTTCCAATTACAGGTTCATATACCTTCCTAATTGTTAGTGCATTCATCTGCTGACTTCGTCTTACATCGAGTCTCGGGTTCGTTGTGGTTTTGGTCAAGCATGATGTCATGATGACATCATCAAGATGACATCATCAATGACATCATCTCATAAGAAGACAAAGTAATTCACGTGAAACCAGATTGTTATATTTTGAAGTTTGACTTTAAGATGTGATTTCGCTTTTGTGTACAAGTTAATTTCGCTTATATGGACATGTTGTGATTTCGCTCATGTGTCATGTCCTTATGAGCGAAATCAAGTCAACTATAAATAGAGGTGTTATCATTTCATTTGAAACGAAGATAGTTCCTTGTATTCCATACCGAAGCTCTGCCGGTGTGAAGATCAATTGTACACAACGTTTACTCAATACAATCAGTGTTTTAAGGTGAAGATAAAGCTGTTTCTATCTTTGTTTCTTAGTTTCCGCCTCTGAAACAAAGTTGAACTTCTCTGAACGACTCGTTCGGGTCGGTACACGATCCTACAATTGGTATCAGAGCTCAGGAAGAAGAGTTCTATACAATTCAGCTGAAAATTCTGTTTCTACACCATTCTTTTCACAATTTTTCAAATTTTCACGGTTAAAATCGGACAAAATTTTCACAGAATATGTAAAATTGGACAATAACAAATCCTTGAAAGTTTGGAACTGAAATTCAGAGTAAAAATGGACCAAAATGCATCCCGAAGTGATTCCGCTTTTATGGACATTTGCTGATTTCGCCTTTATGACAACCTGATTTCGCTCATTTGTCACAAACATAACCCTAATTTCGCTTATTTGTCACCCATAGATCTCTGATTTCGCTTTTATGACCACCAGTTAACCCTAATTTCGCTTATGTGTCATACATAACCTGATTTCGCTTTTGTGACACTCTATAAATTTGATTCCTCCTGAAAGTGCATCGATTGTCTGTTGACTGATTGTCTAGAGGTTATTGTTCACGTGATTGTCTGTTGATCAATTAAAAGTGTGTCAGCTAAGTGGGATTGATTTTTGTGAGCATGTGAAGTTTTGATAAACAAGAAAGTTGTCGGCACATTTTTTGTTTGTTGTGTAATAAAAGTTTGTTCTTAAAAGTCACGTAGCTTAATAAACAAATGTGAAATCGGATTTACATGTGAATTTCATCGAGATATGTTAAAGTGTCTGTACATGTGCTGAATATTTGCTGTCATTCAAAAGAATTTTGATAGATGATATTGTTGTACACTATATGATTGTGTCAGTTTGCATGTGAGATAGGTCGGAATATAATACAAATAATAGATCTAATCAGATTGCATGTGAACTTGTGAACTTGTGAATATTTCGGTTCTTGTGCGCATGTGATTATGTCAGTCTTTGCTTGAGAAAGAGCCATCGGTTCATGTGATCTTATCAGTTTACATATATAGATATTATTGTTGTGTGTCTTGAAATTGTCGATATCACGTGAACAAGTTTCAGAAAGCATAAATTGGTAACCCAATCATATTGTTGAGGTTTTAAATTTGTCGGCAAATTAGCTTTTGCTAATATCAGTTGTATTAAAAATTGCATGTGATAGTGGACTAGTCAATAAAGGTGATAGGCCCATGTGATTTCATCATATTAATTGGTAATTGTCGGTTCTTTAAAGTCTACTTGTGATGGCTTTTAAAGTGTTAAGAACCAGCCCAATCAACAGTTAAAGCAAAAGTCTCGGCCCAAAGACTTGATAAGTGTTTGGTTTTTCAATAGTCATCTGCCCAACAGAAGTTAAATGGTTTGTCTAAGTGTCTTCGGCCCAAGTGAGTCATAGTTGCAGCCCATATAAAGAAGTGCACGGCTCAAATCATTCTAAAGCTCAAACTTGAATCTATTTCATTCCGATCGGGTCCATTCATTCAGTGTCTCCACTCGAACAACATTAGAACGAGTCCGTGAATTTTCAACACGAGTTCTAGATCGAGTCAACCGTTTCACACGTTCACATTTTCTCAGTTCGTTTAAACTGATTAGTTGTTTTCGTTTGTCGTTCAGGTGTTTTTGCCAAAGTATATCAAATTTTTCGAAGACATGGAAGAGGAATTCTACAACGCGTTTGCCACACCAGTCGCTCCGATTACTGCTGCTGAGAATTTATACAGTGAGAATGAGACGGGTACTCATCAAAAACCACCAAAGTTGATGTATATCGAAGATTTTCAGGGTTGGAAGAACCGTTTTGAGAATTGGGTTCAGGCTTACAGATTCGATGCTTGGTGTTCTTTACTGAAAGATTACGAGAAACCAAAGAATGAACGTGGATTGGAAAAGGGTTTTAATGATTTTACTGAAGCTGATAAGTTGAAATACACTAGTGAGAAGATGATGATCAGCATTTTACAGCAAGCAGTTAAAGAAGATATCTTCGTCTTACTTCAACATAATGGAACTGCTAGATCAATCTGGGAAGCTTTACTTCAGAAATTCCGAGGGAGTGCTGATATAATCAAAAACAAAAAGGCCTTATTGAAGAAGTCGTTTGACATATTTACTGCATTTGATCATGAAACCACAAAGGAAACAATAGATAGATACTGTCATCTGGTTCTAGAAATGAAAAGATTGGATATTCAGAAAGATGATGATGAGTGGGTTGATAAGTTAGCAGAGGCATTACCCCAACAGAAGTGGGGAACTTATCTGATGATTGTGAAACTCATGAGGAAGACTAAGAGTATGAACTTGGCACAGTTTATCCAGAAGATTGAGGAACAAGAGCTGGATATTCAAAAGACTACTATAATGACGAATCCAAATGCCAAACAAGATGTCAGTTTGTATTACAGAGGGAACAAGTTTGAGGCTACTCCCAGTCCTAGTCCAAAGATTCAAACTGGTTATAGTGCTGACAGTTCGTCTGGAACAAAGAGTAGTAATGTGACTCAAAGTGGTGGATCTTCATCATTCTCAAGTTTTGATCCAAATAGCGCAACATCAACTTCTCAACGACAAAATTCAACACATTTTCAGTGCAATGTTACATTAAACATTCAAAATGGTCAGAATTTGTCTCCAGAAGTTGCCAAGCAGCACATGGCATCACTGGTTACTATGTTAGAATCTTACGAAAGTTTGATCGGTGGGAAGATTGGGAATCCGATGCTTACCAAAGAAGATTATGATCAAATTGATGCTGAAGAACTTGAATTGATGGATATCAAATGGTGCTTAGCGAGTGCTTGGAGGAGAGCCGAAAAGTTTCAAGAAATTACTGGCAGAGATGAATTTCGAGGAATGGCTACTTCTCAACTGGGTTTTGACAAATCGAAAGTTACCTGTTTCCGTTGCAAAGGAAAAGGACATTTTAAAAGAGAGTGCAAAAGCAAAGAAGCAACCGGAAATCAAGAAAAGAACAACTATTATCAGAAATCAATTTTCCATCAGACTGCTCAACAACCTCAAATTGCACATGCTCATGCTACTGATGATGGAAAGAAGAAAGCTTTATTGATTCATCAAGATGATGAAAAAGTTGCAGAGGGATTTAGTTGGGATAAATACATTCCATCTGATTCAGGCTTTGTTGCTAGAATACTAGGTGAAGAGGCTAGTGAGAAAAGAATCCCGATATTTCCTGATCTTGGAAGCGATGTGGATACCGATGATGAAGAAGAACATCTCAACAAAGCTAGAAAAGGCATTGATCTAACTAGTTTTAATTTTTTTTTGCAGATAAAATGGAGATGTTGTACCAGAAGAAGATGGCAAGATTGAGGAAAGAGCTGGAAGCAGCGAAAATGCAAGCTGCTGAAAAGACAGAAGCTGGAGAAGCAAATGTTGATAAAGTGATTGAGAAAGTTGTGGAGAAAATTGTTGAAGTAGAGAAAGTAGTTGAAAAGATTTTCGAGATCGAGAAAATTGTTGAAGTTGAAAAAATAGTTGAGGTTGAAAAATTAGTCGAAGTTGAGAAACTTGTCGAAATAGAGAAAATCGTCGAAGTAGAAAAGATCGTTGAGGTTGAAAAGATAGTTGAAAAAATGGTTGAAGTTGAAAAATCGTGTTCAAAGTGTTCAGAATCTTGTAAAGCTTGTGAAGAAAAAGACAAGAAGATTGTTGATTTAGAAAAGATGAAAGAAGATTTACTGTCTGATGTGAAGTATGTGAAGGAGTCGTACGATGTGCTGAATAGGACAGTTGATAGTTTGAAAAGAACAAATTCAGAAATTGAAAAAGCAAATGACAAAATGAGCGCAACATTAATGACAAAGCAGAGTGTTATCAATGAATATATTGAAGACTGTGCTAAGCTGAAGAAAGAAGTGGAGCTTGAGAAGATTGAGAGTGAAAGGATTAAACGATTATTGTTGAGTTACACTACTTGTGATTATTTGATTGATCGTGTTTATCCTACTGTTGCAGGTCTGGAAGCATTCACGGATAAAAAGATTGAAGATACTGATACTGGTAAGAAACCAAGTGTCAAGTATAACAGATGTCCGCCCCCGATCCATGAAACTTATTCTCCAAGGAATCCTAACGAGGAGCGTCTAAAAAAGGCAGTCAACATCAAGTTAAAGTCTGAAATCATTGATGAATTACCAGACAATATTGATGTGACATTCACAGCGTCTGACACTGATCATGAGTCTGAGTTATTAAAGAAAGTTGTCGATCAGGTGTTGGATACGGTTGAAGAGTCAAAACCGGAGTCTAAGTCTGAAAGTTCGAGTTTATCAGAAAAGGGTCCGAGTTCACCGGTTAACAGGGTTTACAATAGAGAATTCCTGTTATCAAAATCTAATTTGAATGACGGGTAAATTAAAGTGGCATATACTTTGTTTGATTCAGACAAATTATATTCTGATGAGGAATTTCCAATAAGAAGTGTTAAAACTGAAATGATCAAACAGGTTTTCAAATTAACAGAAATTAATATTTCTGAAATAAAAGATGTAAATCTTGCTGAAAAACCTAAAAAGTACACTTCAAGAGTTCAACAAAGATTGAACAAGAAAAAGGGTTACGGTTATGGTTCAGGTTTTCAAAAGAAATCAAACCATAATGGTAATCTCAAAAAGAAAGGTCTTGGCTTCAATTCTTCAGAAAATTATAAAAATCAGAAAACTTATAAACCAAAAATAAAATTTGTTTCAGGAGGAAGTTCAGAGGATGAACAGAAGAAACCGTTTTGGAAGCAGTCCAATCAGGAGTTTCTTGCTGAAGTGAAGAAGAATGTGAGAAGGTTTGCTGAAAGAGTTGATAGAAGAACCTGTTTCAAATGCCAAGAAGTTGGACATATAGCTTGGAATTGCCCCAAGACCAACTACCAAAAACAGGAAGTTTCTTCTAACTCTGTTTTGAGAAAGACTTGTGTTGATAAGAAAGAACAACCTGTGAAAAATGTTAAAAAGTTTGAAAATTCTGCTTCTGAGGAAGGAGAAAGTTCAAAAAGGTTTTACAAAAGAAAAGGTGATATGAGTAAACAAAAGTGGGTGGTTAAATCTGAGGGTAATTCTGACAATGAACCTGATTCCATAAAATCAGAGGAGTCTTTGATTGATAAAAAGGTTGTGAATTCCGTTCCAGAGGTGAACGATGAAGATTTTCCTCCATTGTCAAAAGAAAATTTGATGAAGAAAGTGGGAAAGGTAGAGATCTCAAATCAATTCTTCGCTGATAAGGGAGAATTTGATGTTGAGAAGGCTTTCAATGGGAAAGTCAAACATATTTTCGGGAAGATGGTTGATGGGAAGGTTAAAAGTGCAAAAGATTTTTACAAATCAAAATGTTGGTGGGACAGATGTTTGCCACCGAAATCACCCAAGGCTGGTCAGGCTTGGGTGACAGCATTTTCAACATAAAAATTCTGACTTGCCGGAGCTCCCAGGTTGGTAAGAGTGGAGCAGGAATCGGCATCTTTCTTAGCAAATGATCCTACAAGTGGTACAGTTGGTAAATCTACAGGTGGTATATTTAAATTGTTATATTTTGATGTGCAAGTGATTATAGTTGGTGAGTGAAACTGTAAGTGGTTGAAAAAGGTTTTCACTGACAAGTGGTTAATCAAGGTCATTAAGTTGAACTTGATTGGACCATACTTACAAATGGTATTTGATGAACAAAGTGATAAACCCTTAACCTACAAGTGGTTTGAAAATCAACAAAACTAATTTTCCGGAAAAACCATTTGATTAAAACAAACTTAAGTGTTTTGAAATCACAATAGGAAAATAGTTTGTTGTGAGGGGGAGTTCTGATTGTTTATGCCAAGTGGATGGCGAATTGAAGTGATTTGATATCAGTTGTCACTTTATTGTATAGTTTGTTTTCAAATTTCCTAAAATGTGTTTGCATTTTAGGGGGAGTAAAAAATTTCAGAAAATCCAAAAACATGATAGAATGAAAAATGAGTTTTGTTGTGAAAAAGAGGAAATGATAGTACATCAGTGGACGATCACGGCATGCTAAAGAAATGGAAAGTTAAAAAGTGATAAACGGTCTCACTGATGATATGCCAGTAGGTTTTTGCACATTTAGTAGATTGTGACGAGATATAAACCTAAATTCAAACTTGCTTATATCGTGGGTAACATCTCTCGGATATATGGGTAACCCCCGAAATCTTGTTTGAAGGACCCCTCTTTCTGAGATACTAGGTCTTTATACTTAATGATATCTGGGGTATTATCCCGGGACTTCTGATAATGCGGAAGCAATGGCCTAGTCCCTGGAGAATACTTTCTGCTTGCTTGAAATATAGCGCCGCCCTCAGCAAAAATAGACAATAAAATTGCTAATTAATGCTGTTGTAAAAAAGATCCTCTAAAGGGGACCCACCCAAGTCGAGCCGTCATCTCTCTGCTGAACGGAAGTTCTGACCTGAGCTCTCACGGTTTCGCAATTTAACCCTTACAGATATCATCTAGGTATACTCACCTGTAAGACTGAATATTGGGATCTGGATACGGGAGTATATTCTGAGGTGGGACACGCGAATAAGTTTAAGTGCTTAAAACATTAATCTCGTATCTCGAAACAGTTGAACTTTGTGTGAAAATTTAAGTGGATTAGTATACTGACAATCTAAGTGAATCGTTTAGAACTTAAAATGTATAAAGCTTAACGGTGTTGGTGATTTGTCTCAAAAACTGATATGATCCTCTTACGCAAACTCACAAAAATATTGTTTGTAAATATTTCATTTCTGCATTTCATTTCTGTTATACAAAATTCCAAAAAGATTTTCGGTGTGTTTTAGCATAAATTTTGAAAAATTCAAAAAGATTTTCGACGACTGATATTGAAATGCTGATTTTCAAAATTCCGAGTGCTGAACATGACGAACAGGTTTGGGAAAGTTTGTTTAAAAATGTTTGAAATGAAAATGATATATATTCATGTGGTTCATCAGAAATTGACATGATAAATCTTTATATTCAGGATTGTGTCTTCAAGAGTTTAGCAAAGTTTCTAAATTTGTTATATCTTATCTTTTATGAAACTTATGTTTTGGGTAGAGAATATGCAGGTAAGTCAGGTTGCGATACCTGAACCTGTGAAAGCCAGACTACAATCCTAGTACAAGTTGAGGGGGAGTCTGTTAACGAAAGAGAGTCTGAAGATGCAAGAGCTAGGCGTCAGAGATCCTGAAAGAGAATTGAAGATAGGATAAGTCAGATAGAGATCCTGAAGGAAGCCCAAAGACTGATAAAGACTGAAGATTGAGAAGACTCGACACTTAAGACTCATCAACATCTGAGGGGGAGTCATCAAATTTCCTAAAATGTGTTTGCATTTTAGGGGGAGTAAAAATTTCAGAAAATCCAAAAACATTAGAAAATTTGAAAAAGGCAAAAACATGATAAAATCAAAAATGAGTTTTGTTGTATAAAAGAGGAAATGATAGTACATCAGTGGACTATCACAGCATGCTAAAGAAATGGAAAGAAAAATGTGATAAACGGTCTCACTGATGATGTGCCAGTAGGTTTTTGCACATTTAGTAGATTGTGACGAGATATAAACCTAAATTCAAACTTGCTTTTATCGTGGGTAACATCTCTTGGATATATGGGTAACCCCCGAAATCTCGTTTGAAAGATTCCTTTTTCTGATATACTAGGTCTTTATACTCAGTGATATCTGGGGTATTATTCCTGGACTTCTGCTGAATGGAAGTTCTGACCTAGTCCTCGAATAATACTTTCCGCAATGCTTGAAACATAGCATCACCCTCAGCATATATGATAAGACAATAAAATTGCTTAGCAATGCTGTTGTAAAAAAGATCCTCTAAAGGGGACACACCCAAAAGTTGAGTCATGATCTCTCTGCTGAACGGTAGTTCTGACCTGAGCTCTGATGATTCTTCATAATTTATTAACCCCTACAGATATCATTTGTGTCATAATTACCTGTAAGACTGAATATTGGGATCTGGATACGGGAGTATATTCTGAGGTGGGACACGCGATTGAGTTTAAGTGATTAAAACATTAATCTCGTATCTCGAAACAGTTGAACTTTGTGTGAAAATTTAAGTGGATCAGTATACTGACAATCTAAGTGAATCGTTTAGAACTTAAAATGTATAAAGCTTAACGGTGTTGGTGATTTGTCTCATAAACTGATATGATCCTCTTACACAAACTCACAAAAATATTGTTTGTAAATATTTCTTTACTGCATTTCATTATTTTCAAAAATTCAAAAAGATTTTCAGTGTGTTTTAGCATAAATTTTGTAAAATTCAAAAAGATTTTAGACAACTGATGTTGAAAAGCTGATTTTCAAAATTCCGAGTGCTGAACATGACGAACAGGTTTGGGAAAGTTTGTTTAAAAATGTTTGAAATGAAAATGATATATATTCAAGTGGCTCATCAGAAATTGACATGATAAATCTTTCTATTCAGGGTTGTGTCTTCAAGAGTTTAGCAAAGTTTCTAAATTTGTTATATCTTATCTTTTATGAAACTTATGTTTTGGGTAGAGAATATGCAGGTGAATCAGGTTGCGATACCTGAACCTGTGAAAGCCAGACTACGATCCCAGTACAAGTTGAGGGGGAGTCTGTTAGAGAAAGAGAGTCTGAAGATGCAAGAGCTAGGAACCAGAGATCCTGAAAGAGAATTGGAGATAGGACAGAGCCAGATAAAGATTCTGAAGGAAGCCCAAAGGCTGATAAAGACTGAAGATGCGAAGACTCGACACTTAAGACTCGTCAACATCTGAGGGGGAGTCTGTTAGTGCATTCATCTGCTGACTTCGTCTTACATCGAGTCTCGGGTTCGTTGTGGTTTTGGTCAAGCATGATGTCATGATGACATCATCAAGATGACATCATCAATGACATCATCTCATAAGAAGACAAAGTAATTCACGTGAAATCAGATTGTTATATTTTGAAGTTTGACTTTAAGATGTGATTTCGCTTATGTGTACAAGTTAATTTCGCTTATATGGACATGTTGTGATTTCGCTCATGTGTCAAGTCCTTATAAGCGAAATCAAGTCAACTATAAATAGAGGTGTTGTCATTTCATTTGTAACAAAGATAGTCAAGTGATACCGAGGTGCTGCCGGTTTTTCCTCTGATTGTAAACATTGTAAATTGAATATACAAGAGGTTTAAAGTGTGTCAAGCTGTTTTTACAATCCGTTTCCTAGTTTCCGCCTCTGAAATGGATTTGAGCTCTTCCGAACGACTCGTTTAGGTCGCGATACGATCCTACACTAATCCCATTTTCACTCATATGCTTATTTTGACCCGTTAAGGGTATTTAAGCATATTTTAAGCACCAATCACTTTCATTCGTTTTTAAATACATATGTCCACATTTCTTATCAAATAACCTCCCACCACAACTATATTTGTGGTGGATTCAATGTGGTGATTTATATATTACAAATTTTACCCTTCAAACTATTATTTTACGGCAAGACTCTTTATAGAGTCACTTGACCAATATTTTACATCTTTCGCTTTTCATACTTATTCAAAGTATTGACTTGATTATAAAACTCGTTTTCAAGCGACTTCTAAGGGTTGCTTGCTTAATTTCACTTACAAGGGCGTTTTGGTCATTTTTAACCCTTCTTTTACGACGAAGGGCTTGCTTAAGCCATGCACGCCCAAAATCTCATTTTTAACCAAATCTTGTTTTCAAAACACCCTGTCTATAATTTAAATCCTTCGGTTTACCTTTTAAGGTAACCGAATTTCCCTTTTTACTTTACCTAACTCTCATAGAACTTCAAGTTCTAAATGATGAGTTGATCTATTATACATACCTGGCTCGGATCAACTTATTAACCCGATTTTAATACCTTACTTTGAAATTGCTAATTAAGAAAGATGCGAGTACCCATTGGATATCTATTCCTGTAAGCATATAACTCGACAAAAATCATTAGTCGATATTGTCAAAAGGTGATGTCTACACCTTTTGACCCGTTTGGCCAAATTGACCGATTATATTAGCGAGATGACATTTATTACCACCTCGTATATATGACTCGCTCCGATTTACACCGTGCGGTCACTTTACTTATAATTCCATTTCTTAACACTTTTTGGGCCTACTATGGCTTACGTCATAATTATCTTTTTCGTAACACGACAAAAAGGATATTCTGAAATATATGACTAGTGTAAGATATACTTACCTTGCATCCGAATTACGCTTTTCCTCTATCCTTGATTTGTTTGACCCGCTTCCTTTCCCAAGCCTCCACCTAGCTCGTTGGGCGTCAAACTATTTTCAATCATTTACAATGTGGTTAAATTAGTCATAAAAATCACGACTATTCCACCTCACTTATTTTCTATGCCGAAGCTACTATTCGACTTCATGATTAGTTAACTTAGCTTATCTAAAGTTAACTACTTCTTGATCACATGGGTTACAACATTAAGTCTAGATCAACATAGTATTTAGAACCCTTATCACTTCACATTTTATATAAATTGCCATATTATTCAAATGCGCATTTTATTCGAAATTCCAACATTTAGCTTTCTCTTAGGCATTATGTCAAACACCTAGTGAGCATTCTTTTATAAAATTTAACAATCAAACTTATGGCTACCTATCTTGCCAATTTTAACATCTTTTACTAGATAATCATCAAATTCATGGTTATATGTCAAGATTAACTTCATAGAGTTCAAATAACACTAGTTTGACAATCATGAATCTAGTGTTCATCATGTTTCTACAAAACCCATTAAACACCCATAAAAGATGATCATGAGCTTTATAATTTCAACACTAATCCAACTAGTTATTGACTAGGGTTTACTCCTAGACATCATACTACTTCAAGATTCCTCCAGGCATGACATATTTAAGCTCAATTTCAGTTTCTCACAATTAACCTAGAATTCAAGATGAATCAAAACATCACAATTTTACATACCTTATGATCCTTTCAACTAGGTGATCATGAATCTGTGCTTGAGATTCGATTTAGACTTGATTAGAGGCTTCAATTTGTGAATTTTGTGAGGATTTTAGGGTTTGAAGAAAACCCTTGTCGCCCCTTGCTTCTTTGATCGACCAGACACCCCCAAAGTGGGTGTTTGGTGAATTTTAAATTTGTTTTATGTTATTAAGTTTCAATTTTTAACAACATAGGCCCCTCAACCTTTGTTTGGTTTATAACTTGAGTAATTTTGTTCTTTCACTTAATTACAAGACTTTTACTAGGTTATTTATTTCCTAGTTATTTATCTTGTTCAAAACCCGTTTTATTTTAAGTCCCGTTAAATCTCGGGCCTTTTATATACTTTTCTTTCTCAACGTATTTCCCATCCTTTTAATAAATATTGGATTTATTTATTTAAAATCCTAAAATTTACCGGGTAAGTTTTACCACTAATTGTATTTTACCCGTCCTTTAGTATTAACGTGGTTTGATTACCAAACCCGTTTTCGGGGTGTTACAAAAGAAGTCCCCAGTACCAAGAAAAAGGGGCATCAGTGGATGATTTCTAGGAAACTTTCCCTAAGTCAACCACTGATACAACCACCACTGGTGGGAAATCAGATGATCCCATTAACTTGGGTGATGGTTTAAAATACAGAGAATTGACGGAGAGGGTTGATAAACTTGATACATCTATTGCAGAAATCAAAGATATGCTGCAACAATTGTTACAAGCTCAAAAGGCACCACCCACTGCTGCAACATATGCAACATCTGCTCCATCCTCTGCTGAGCTCTGGAAGTTATTTCAACCTGTGGTTCATCAGCAAACACAATATGCTGATCAACAACATGAAGTTCAAATTCAAAAGATCAGAAATCTGATGGAAGCTAGGTTCAAGGATACACAAGCAGATATCAAGGCAATCAAGGCCCATCTACTACAAACCACTGGCACTGCTCCTCCTACCATCATCTTTGTTGACAATCCTCCTGATGATGCCAAAAAGGGGGAGAAAAAGAAAAAGGGATATGAAGATGGTCTATACATTGAACCAGATCCAAAATCTAAACTGGTTGTGGAAATCCCAAGGCCAGATGGTTCCAAAAAAGTTGATGAGACTCAAAATGCCTTTGCTGATCTAAAAGCAAACATGAAAGAGTCAATGGAAATAAAAGGGATTAAAAGGTATGAGCAGGAGAATAAAGTTTTTATGGAAAAGGAACTGCAGGGTGTTTCTGAACCAAATGAAGAGGAGGAAGTTCCTAAACCAAAAAGAAGACAACCTACTAGAATAGTAAGGCAACCCAAAACCACACCTTCCAAAACCAGAAAACATACTCCTCAAACCCCTAAAAGTTCCTCTCATCAAACCTCCAAACCAACAGATGTTGAAACACCTGTTGTATCAACAGTTGTTGGTACTTTAGTGGTTTCAACAGTTGTTACCCTAACAACTGCCACCACTACCACAGCAACTCACACTCAATCCACTACCATACCAAAAATAACCTTACCACCAACACCACCTGCCAAAAAGCAGAAGACAACAGTTGACACATCAACTGTTGTAGTGACAACAGTGGTTGAAACACCAGTTGTTTCAACAACTGTTAGTCAGACACCAACTACTTCAATCACCACCACTCAATCCACAAAAACACCACCAACCTCTCCTAAGCACAAAAGGAGAAGGGTCACCAACATTGTACTGGAAGATGGCACTTCCCCAACTCAAACATCTACTCAACCACTGTCCCTTGTCACCATTCCAAACCCTATTCCATTATCATCAGCTCAAGTTCTGAATTCAAACACTGCTATTGTTCCTGTGGGATTACAATACCCATTGGATCTTCCAGCAGTCAAAGAGGAGATAAAGTCATTTTACTCTGAAGATGACCCTGCAAAAAGGAAACTTCCTTCCATCCAAGGTTATCCTTTCCCAAGAAACATTGAAGAGTATCTCAAAATAAAAGCTCAACAAGCAGAAGACATATCTAAAGGAGATACAAAGGGAAAGTCTGACAAAGGGATTCAGAGAAATCTGCAATACCTGCTCACCAAGGTCAGAACTTTAGAACAGTTCTCAAAAGACCTTTGTCAAAAACTGTCTGAAAGAGATGATGAAAGTATGAGGAAAGACTATCTTGAATATATCATGGCTTACAAAAAGTACAGGGCAGAAAAGCACCAGTACAAAGAATGGACCATCAGTGAGTTAGAAAAGGAAACAACCAGAATTCAAGAAATGATTAAAAACAAGGTAAATCAGACTCCTCCAGTATGGGCCAAGTACAAGAAGAATATACTAGAAAGGACCTTTCAGTTGAAAAGAATGAAAGAAGAACTGATAACTGCTGATTATGGGTCAGTCACAAGGTGGTCAGAGGATAAGGTGTTAGCCACTTATAAAAAGTTGGAAGAGTTGAGGAAAAGAGATCCCACTGCTCCTCAAAAGCCTGATTATCCTGAAGCAGTGGTTCCAGTCAGAAAACATAAGTTACAAATCAGGAGACCCATTGTTCCAACTGCTTCCATCTATTATCAAAGAAGGAATCAAAAGTAGATGGATGCAGCAATATCAAAAGAAGACCAGGCTTTCAGAAGAATATATCATGAAGATGGTTCTTCAGACACTTATTGTAGAAAATCAAGGTTCAACACAATCCCAAGATCCAGCCAATGTTGTCATCACCAGGCCTCAATCTCCAAACTCATCTGCAATAAAAAATCTCCTAAGAAACCCATTGGATTCAAAGATAGTAAAGTGGAAGTCTGATAAACAGACCCACGTATTGACTCTGCTCAAATCCAATGGTGAGGTGAAGCACATATAAAGGAAATAAGCACTTGGCCTGGGTGTTGAAGATCTGCAGGATCTCCTTGAGCTTCCACTGTGCAGGGATGAGGATGACACATATTCCATGGACTTTGAATTACAATTCAAAGGTCAAGTCAGGGAATTATTGATGAGGAAATAAAAAATCCAAAATAATGAAGAATTTTGGCATCATCTATTCCAGGGGGAGATTGTTGGGATTGAACCCTACCAAAGGAACAATTGATAAAACCAAAACTGGATCAGATCAGTGGATTCAGAATAAGCAGTTGTTTGCAACAGTTCTTCCTCTTTGAATGTGGCCTAACATCTGATGACCTCTATCTACTGTCCGTCTACAACAACTGCTGATCTTCAACAACTGATCAAGTCTAAAGACTGTTGAAGTCCAAGCACTGATGCTCAATCTACTGTCATGGTTCAAGTACTGCTGAAGACACAAAGCACTGCTAGGAGTATAACAGTGGAATGAGAAGTAGTAGTTTAGTCTGTCTATTGTAATCAGTAGTTTATAATAGTAGTAGTTGTATAGGTCAGTGGTTACAGGTTGTTAGGAGGTTAGATGTCACTTTCATGGTGACGTCAGCGAAGATGCCACAGTGGTTTGTTCTGTACTATAAATAGAACAGTACCCTGTACTATTCTATTAGCTCTCTTCATCACAAGTCATTCTGTACGAACATTCTCTATGAGCTCAGGCTGAGGGGGAGATTGTATGCATTCATGCAAGTGTAATTGAAGATTGTAATAAATATAATCATTCGATTCCATGTTAAACATGTTTGTTGAAAGCAATTCTCTTATTTGATTATGTGTTGAAAGTTTGTTTCATTTAATTCCGCTGCACTTGTTTCTAATTCATCTTCATTATTATCAAACAAGCACAATCATAAGAAACTCAGATCCTAACAACTATCTTTTTTTTTTTGGAATCAAGATAGGATGGGTCTAGAAACAAACAATTTAATATCTGAGTTGTCGAAACAATTTATTGTCTTTGAGATACAATGCCTGTAATAATTATTTTGCTGGATATGTTTTGGTATGGGACTTAACGTTAAATATTCGGTAATATTAGTTGTTATGGATTTCTCCTGGACAATCTGTTTCGCTCAATGCCGCGCCCCGATGTTTTCGTCATCGGTTGGGGTGTGACAGATTGGTGTCAGAGCCATAACTATAGGGAATTAGGCAAGGCTCGACCTAGTCCGGGTCGATGTCACACCCCAACCGATGGCGGAAACATCGGGATGAGACGAACAAATTGCTCAAAACATCATAACACTATGTGACAATATTTAATTGAATTCAAATTTCATTGCAAGAACTAAATTGTCATACAACATTTAAAATGGAAATAACAACATTGTTCAAACTCAAATCAACAAAAGATAAATAGATTAAAGGTGTGTATCTAGTCCACCCTAAACTTGTTTCATCATTCATCCATACTTCAATAATCAACCTGCAACATGTATTAAAATAGAGTTTCAATGCAAAAGCATGAGCGAGTATACAAGTTTGTTTACATAGCATAATAGAATAAAACTCAAATCCAACATGATTCATAATATGTGATTACTAGTATGCAATTTTGGCGTACAATATGATCAAACCCTAGAACACAACGCATAAAATAGCCTAATCCCAATAGTTCAGCGGGGTGGTAACTTAACAATACCCAATAGAATAGCAGGCGGGGCGTTAATCCTATAGTGCTATAATTGTTAAGGTGGGCGAGCAAAGTCAATGAGCATATAACGTTCCAAATCGTTCATAGAGCATACAAGAATAGCAAGTAAGTCACATTGGTTTCATGCTTCGTTCAAAGTTTGAGTATGTTTAGTTCAAAAGTTATGTGCATAATTATACATGTTGCATCCCAAGGTGTAAAGGGAAAAAGGGATCGAGTATACTCACGGTGGTTGCAAGCTTTCCTACTTGGAATTCCCGCGAGTGAGTTGTTGGAGTAGATTAAGTTGGAGCACCTAGTCCTTCTACACGAGGAAACATAGGTGTGTGAGTTTGGCGTTCAACGGAAGATTATAACTTTGGAGTTTAACATAACACAAAGTATGATATCAAAATAATCATCTTTAACTTATAACTCTTTATATGACACTATGTAACCACTAGGGTTATATTGTATATCATGGGTAGTACACCCATTAGAATCATATCAAGGTTTTAGGTCTTAGATGATATCCTACTACTTTAACATATAAACACAAGTTTAACATTAAAGGTTCGAATGGGTGTATATATATTTAGGTTAAGTATTACGTATTATTTAGTCCAATAATTCATGTAGGAGGTAGAAGATTTAGGATCTTCATTTAGGCACCTCAAGTTATCATGGATGTCATGTATGGGGTAGGAAGACAAGCTTCCATTTAGGAACCCCTTGAACGTTCACCACTTCACTTGATGTAAAGACAACCAAGGAGGGTCAAGAACTAGGATTAATACAAGTATGTAAATAATCTAAACTAAGAGAAAGGTTAGACACTTAAATCAGGGGTTGTATCTAAATTAATACAAGTATGTAAATATCTAAATTAATACAAGTATGTAAATAATCTTCATTTAGGCACCTCAAGTTATCATGAGATAGGTTGTTTTTAAGCTTAACCAACCATGAGATAGGTTAGACACAAGTTGGATAAGTTTAAACAAGTTCTTGAATAACAACAAACAAAATAGAAAGTTTAGGTCCTTTTTAGGGCAATTCCAAGCCTGATTTCTCCAAGGAAAAACCAAGGAATCAAACCCAAGGATATAACAAAGCAATAGAAGAAAGAATCAAGTGATTTGGAGTGAAAACAATCAAGTTACACTCACTTTTGTTAAGGTGTATGATTCTGTCCAAAAACTCAGATTTACTGCAGAACTAGAGTGAATTTGTGAAGTGTAATGAGTTGTGAAAGTGTCAAAAGGGTTAGAGAGGGTGTGTATTTATAGTGGAAGAGTTTAGAGTTGATTGGATGTGATTAGAGGTGGATTAAAGGGGATTGGGTGAGACTAGAACTTGGGATTTCGTGCAACCAGCTGAAGGAAACACACATTCTGTCGAAACAGGGGCCTAGCGTGACGCGAGGAGGCTTGGCGTCACGCGGCGCCCTAGTTCCAACAAGTTTCATTTTTGTTGCATTTTAGTCCATGAAGTTTATGTTTGATGCTTTTAGGTGCATTCTTGATAGTTTAGGGACTTGTTTTGACATATGAGCATAGTATAAGGCATAATCAAGCATGGCGATCATAACACAAGTATAATTGAGGGTATAAGTATCATAATCAAGTGTCGTTCTCGTTCAAAACACGTTTCGTGCATAAGTTTAGTCTAATTACGAGTTTAGCACATAGTTTCCAAGAATAACGATTTAACATCAATTGATTCACAAAATCAAACATACGAGCATATATAAAGTGTGTATAACATATTTGTAACAAAATATGAGTTTCATTAATGATGCAAGTCTCGGTTTTACAATGATTACAAAGAAGGAAAAGATTACAAGGATACAAAGTTTCCAAAAATAGAAATACGAACAAAACTTTCTATAATAGGAAAGTACAAAAGAGCCGGGCGTTACAGTCTCCCCTCCTTTAGGAAATTTCGTCCCGAAATTTAGGAAGACGTAGGGAAAAGATGAGGGTATTTCTTCTTCATCTCGCTCTTGAGTTCCCAAGTGAATTCAGCGCCACGTTTACCTTCCCATCGAACCTTGACGATAGGAATTTTACTACGCCTCAATAACTTGACTCCTTGATCCATGATTTCGACGGGGTTCTCAAAAAAATGCAAAGTGTCGTTTATTTGGAGATCCTCGAGAGGAACTTTGAGTCCTTCTTCAGCGTGACACTTCTTTAGATTTGAGACATGAAACGTTGGATGGACGTTGTTGAGTTCTTGAGGTAAATCGAGTCGATAAGCCACCGCACCAATCCTCTCGAGTACCTTGAAAGGACCAACATAGCGAGGGGCAAGCTTTCCCTTTTTACCAAAACGAACCACTCCTTTCCAAGGAGACACCTTGAGTAGAACGTGGTCCCCAACGTTGAGTTGCATCGGCTTGCGCTCCTTATCAGCATAGACCTTTTGACGATTTCGGGCCTTGAGTAAATTATCACGGATTTGGTGAATCTTATCCGTTGCTTCTTGTATGATTTCAGGGACAGTAAAATGTTTGTCACCAATCTCGTGCCAGTTTAAAGGAGATCGGCATTTACGACCATACAATGCCTCGAATGGAGCCATTTTAATACTGGAGTGGTAGCTATTGTTGTACGAGAACTCGATCAAAGGTAGATGCACATCCCAACTACCACCAAAGTCGATGACACAAGAACGGAGCATGTCCTCTAGGGTTTGGATAGTACGTTCAGTCTGTCCATCCGTTTGAGGATGAAAAGCAGTACTGAGATTTAAATGAGTACCCATAGCGGACTGAAAGGTTTGCCAGAGACGCGAAGTAAATCGACCATCGCGATCAGAAATGATGTCGAGAGGAATACCATGATGTCGTATGACTTCATCGGTATAGATGCGAGCAAGTCGTTCAACCTTGAAATCTTCACGAATAGGAATGAATTGAGTGGACTTGGTCAAATGATCGATGATCACCCAAATGCTATCGTGACCAGAAGATGTTCGAGGGAGTTTGGTTATGAAGTCCATTGCAATGCTATCCCATTTCCAAACGGGGATTTCAGGTTGTTCGAGTAGGCCTGAAGGTCGTTGATGTTCGGCTTTGACTTTTGAACACGTAAGACACTTAGAGACGTAAACGGCAATGTCTTTCTTCATACCAGGCCACCAATAGGATGTACGTAGATTATGATACATCTTGTCGGCACCAGGATGAATTGAGTACTTGGATTTGTGTGCCTCGTTCATGATGAAGTCTCGAAGTTCTTCGCGATCAGGGACCCAGGAACGATTGTCGAGGTATAGGATACCATCGGCCTTGGAGATGAGATCGTGTTCTTTAGCGCCTCGTATCTCAACATGGAAGTTACCTTCGTTAATAGAGGCGTACTAAGCTTCGCGAATGCGGCGTGGAAGATCGTTCACAAGTTGAAAACAACGAATACCCTTCATATGTGTTTTGCGACTAAGGGCGTCAGCTACTACATTCGCTTTACCTGGATGGTATTTGATTTCGCAGTCGTAGTCGTTTAACAGTTCCACCCAACGACGTTGGCGCATGTTCAGTTCCTTTTGGTCGAAGATATGTTGAAGGCTCTTGTGGTGAGTGAAAACCTCACACTTAGTACCATAAAGGTAGTGTCGCCAAATTTTCAACGCAAAAACAACTGCGCCAAGTTCAAGGTCGTGGGTAGTATAGTTTTTCTCATGTATCTTGAGTTGACGAGATGCATAAGAAATGACCTTGCCTCGTTGCATGAGGACGTAACCAAGGCCACGGTTCGATGCATCGCAATACACTACAAAATCATCATTTCCGTCCGAAAGAGTAAGAATAGGAGCGTTGCAAAGCAAGTCCTTGAGAGTCCGAAAGGATTCCTCTTGCTCAGGACCCCAAGCAAAAGGTTTCTCCTTTTGGGTCAATGAAGTGAGAGGAACGACGATTTTTGAAAAATTCGAGATGAATCGACGGTAATAACCCGCCAATCCTAAGAAGGAACGGATTTCGGAAGAAGATTTAGGCGCGGTCCAATTCTTTACAGCCTCGATCTTTGCAGGGTCGACGTGGATTCCTTTTTCACTAACAACGTGTCCAAGGAATTGGACTTCATTAATCCAAAACTCGCATTTAGAGAACATAGCGTATAAGCGTTCGACACGTAAGAGCTCGAGTATAAGGCGAAGATGACGTTCATGATCGGCTCGAGATTTAGAATAAATGAGGATATCATCAATGAAGACGATCACGAAACGATCCAAATAGGGCTTACAAACACGATTCATTAGATCCATGAACACAGCGGGTGCGTTGGTCAAACCAAAAGGCATAACCACGAACTCGTAATGTCCATAGCGAGTGCGAAAAGCGGTTTTGGGTACGTCCTCTTCGAGGACCCGAAGCTGGTGATAACCAGAACGAAGATCGATTTTGGAGAAACAAGTAGCGCCTTGAAGTTGGTCAAAGAGATCGTCGATACGCGGAAGAGGGTAACGATTCTTGACAGTGAGTTTGTTGAGTTTGCAATAATCGATACACATACGGAAAGAGCCGTCTTTCTTTTTAACGAAAAGCACAGGTGCACCCCAAGGTGAGGTACTTGGACGAATGAAGCCTTTATCGAGGAGTTCTTGAAGTTGCGTAGACAATTCTTGCATCTCAGAAGGTGCAAGACGATAAGGAGCTTTGGCAACAGGAGTCGCACCAGGTACGAGGTCAATACGAAAGTCAACGGATCGAGGTGGAGGAGGACCAGGTAATTCTTCAGGAAAGACGTCAGGGAAGTCGCGCACCACTGGGACATCACTTAAACTCTTTCCCTTGCCCTTTTCTTCCACAACGTGGGCTAAAAAGGCAAAGTACTGTTTGCGTAAGTATTTGTTCGCTTGTGTGCAGGACATCAACTTCAGTCCCTTTGAAGGCCGGTCTCCATAGACGTGTAAAACATCACCAGAAGGAAGGGGTAAATGAACGTATTTCTCGTGACAAGCGATTTCAGTATGGTTCTTTTAAAGCCAATCCATGCCTATGATGACGTCGAAACTACCCATTTGCATGGGTATGAGATCGATAGGGAAAACGTGTTCGTTGAGAGTAAGACGACAATCACGAAGAACGGAATCGACTAAGATGGATTTGCCATTTGCGACTTCAACGGAAAACAACTTAGGTAGTTTAGAGCGTGTGCAATTTAACAACGATTCGAATTCTAAGGACACAAAGCTTTTGTCCGCACCAGTATCAAATAGTATCGAAGCATAAAGATGGTTAACAAGAAACGTACCGTTAACGACATTATTATCGTTGCGCGCTTGATTCGCGTTCAGATTGAAACAGCGTCCACGAGGAGGTTGTAGTTGCTCTTGATTCCATAGTGGGCATTGAGGACGAAGATGATTGGCGTCCCCACATTTGAAACAAGCTCTAGCGGGTCTTGCGTTTTGAGGAGGGGGTGGAGCTTGTTGCGCTTGCTGAGCTGGTGGGGCTTGTTGTGCTTGCTGAGCTGGTGGAGCTTGTTGTTGTTGATAGCGACAAAAAGCGGTGTCATGTCCATAACGGTTACAATTGGTACAAAGACGACACCTGGCATTGGCGGGATGGTGACGGTTACATGTGGCACACTTGGGGTGAATCCCAGTGTATGACTTTTGGGTGTTATCAGGAGAAACAGGGTTTGGGTTAACGGGTGGCACAATCGCATTGCAAACAGGGTTCGATTGCTTTCGCTTCTTCCCCCTATTGCCACTCGACTGTTGGGTGATTTGGTTGGCTGGCTTGAAAGAAGCAGGGTTTGCGGCTTGTTTATCGCGTACACGGTTGTTGTTCAGGGAAGCGGCCAAACGATAAACAGCTTCGATATTGTCGAGTTTGGCAGCCTCGATCGTGTCGCGCATAGCAGAGGGTAACCCATTGATATACTTCCGTATCTTGCGGTCGGTGGTCATAACAAGGTGAGGAACTATGAAGCTATGTTGTTTGAAACGGGTGGTGTAGGCTAGGTTTTCATCCCCCACTTGCTTTAGTGCCCAAAACTCTTCCTCCAACTTTTGTTGCTCATGCGGAGGACAAAACTCGTCCATCATCAGGGCCTTAACTTCTTCCCACTCCAACGCATATGCCAGTTCGTTCGAACGAATGTTCCTTTCGTTCGTCCACCATTCGAGAGCTCGGGCTTGGAATACCTCAGTCGCACTACGCGTTCTGAGCTCTTTGGGGCAATCACTATTGATGAACGTGACCTCCATGCTATCAAACCATTCGAGCATGGCGGTCACCCCATCATTGCCGGTGAATGGCTTGGGATTGCACGATGAAAAGTGCTTGAAGTTGAACGAAGCGGGCTTGCGTATTTCGACCTTGGAGTCGACGGAAGAGTTCGGAGTTTCAGAAGCTCAAATCTCGGAAATAACCTTTGGAACGACGCGCGCAAATTGATCGGCCATGAAAGCCATCATCTTCTTCGTAGCACGGGACTTTGACTTTTTAGACGAGTTGGAGTGACGAGAAGACATCTAAGA
Source organism: Helianthus tuberosus (assembly GCA_030545235.1). NCBI lineage: Eukaryota > Viridiplantae > Streptophyta > Magnoliopsida > Asterales > Asteraceae > Helianthus > Helianthus tuberosus. The sequence continues at coordinate 213,043,447 of CM060423.1, forward strand.
TTCAAAAGAACGAATAGGTGAGACTTGATCATAATGTTTGTTTAAGAAAAATCGTTTGCATAAGTTGATTCACATAGCATAAAGTGTCACATAGCATAAAAGTTTCAAATTGATTCACATAACATAAAGAGTTTAGATGTCACATATAGCATAGTCATGAGTCCAACATAGCATAACATGGATAAGTGAAAGCTTTGTAAATTTAGTTTGTTCACGAGGGATTATTATTGTTTGTGATTGCGATAACGTGCGAAATGATTAAAACGAAATTTTGAAATGAACGATCGTTCAAGTATAAAATCACATATAAATTGAGATACATAAAAGAGAGGCTCAATAAAACATTGGATTGTTTCGGGTAGAGAAACATCGACTATTCCAAAGTGGGTTGAAAGTTCTTTCGAATTAGAGAAAACGTGCTTTGGCCTATAGGTAAGATACTCTCGTCGAGAAGCGATTAACGGTATCCTACCCTTCCGGTTACTACACATCTCTAATTGATTGAAACAATCGGGACTTTGGCGAGATTGAAAATCGAGGAATGGGACTTAATCGACGAGATGGGGGTTTCACCCCTTGCTTGACGATTTCGTACCCTAAATGTGGTTGGTACTTGTCGGGTCAAAATAAAATTTCGACACTATGACAAAGGTCCACTAGAGTTGAAATGGAAATTACCATTAAGTTGTGGATTTCACTCCTAGCTTAATGGTGTAATTTCGTGCAAAAAGAAATAGTTTAAGGTAGAATGAGAGTCGTTTACCAAATTGTGGGTTTCACGCCTATTTTGGTAAAGTTGTCTCGTTTGTGTTACAAGAGTATACAAATAAGCAAAAGTGTATTCATGTTAACCTTAGGAAAGGCATATAAATTTAATCAACAAGAAGTGTAGCTAGGAAGCATGCATGGTAGAGTACAAGAGTTTTAAACAACACATAAGAGGCAAAATTCCTAAAACTATAGATTAGGGTAAAAGCATGGCAATTTTCCTAATTCCCTATAGTTATGGCTCTGATACCAATCTGTCACACCCTAACCGATGGCGGAAACATCGGGATGAGACGAACAAATTGCTCAAAACATCATAACACTATGTGACAATATTTAATTGAATTCAAATTTCATTGCAAGAACTAAATTGTCATACAACATTTAAAATGGAAATAACAACATTGTTCAAATTCAAATCAACAAAAGATAAATAGATTAAAGGTGTGTATCTAGTCCACCCTAAACTTGTTTCATCATTCATCCATACTTCAATAATCAACCTGCAACATGTATTAAAATAGAGTTTCAATGCAAAAGCATGAGCGAGTATACAAGTTTGTTTACATAGCATAATAGAATAAAACTCAAATCCAACATGATTCATAATATGTGATTACTAGTATGCAATTTTGGCGTACAATATGATCAAACCCTAGAACACAACGCATAAAATAGCCTAATCCCAATAGTTCAGCGGGGTGGTAACTTAACAATACCCAATAGAATAGCAGGCGGGGCGTTAATCCTATAGCGCTATAATTGTTAAGGTGGGTGAGCAAACTCAATGAGCATATAACGTTCCAAATCGTTCATAGAGCATACAAGAATAGCAAGTAAGTCACATTGGTTTCATGCTTCGTTCAAAGTTTGAGTATGTTTAGTTCAAAAGTTATGTGCATAATTATACATGTTGCATCCCAAGGTGTAAAGGGAAAAAGGGATCGAGTATACTCACGGTGGTTGCAAGCTTTCCTACTTGGAATTCCCGCGAGTGAGTTGTTGGAGTAGATTAAGTTGGAGCACCTAGTCCTTCTACACGAGGAAACATAGGTGTGTGAGTTTGGCGTTCAACGGAAGATTATAACTTTGGAGTTTAACATAACACAAAGTATGATATCAAAATAATCATCTTTAACTTATAACTCTTTATATGACACTATGTAACCACTAGGGTTATATTGTATTTCATGGGTAGTACACCCATTGGAATCATATCAAGGTTTTAGGTCTTAGATGATATCCTACTACTTTAACATATAAACACAAGTTTAACATTAAAGGTTCGAATGGGTGTATATATATTTAGGTTAAGTATTACGTATTATTTAGTCCAATAATTCATGTAGGAGGTAGAAGATTTAGGATCTTCATTTAGGCACCTCAAGTTATCATGGATGTCATGTATGGGGTAGGAAGACAAGCTTCCATTTAGGAACCCCTTGAACGTTCACCACTTCACTTGATGTAAAGACAACCAAGGAGGGTCAAGAACTAGGATTAATACAAGTATGTAAATAATCTAAACTAAGAGAAATCATCAAATCATGTGAGGATTTTATGTTGGAACCACCCAAGTTGTTCCACAATCACTTTTCATCAAGATCTAAGCTCGAACATGACTTGTGGGTAAAATACCCTAACAAAACAGAAAGTTTATGAGGTTTAATCCTCTGATTTAAGTGTCTCAACCTTGTTTTTAAGCTTAACCAACCATGAGATAGGTTGTAAGCATTAGGACATAGGTATGAGATGTGTTAGACACAACTTGGATAAGTTTAAACAAGTTCTTGAATAACAACAAACAAAACAGAAAGTTTAGGTCCTTTTTAGGGCAATTCCAAGCCTGGTTTCTCCAAGGAAAAACCAAGGAATCAAACCCAAGGATATAACAAAGCAATAGAAGAAAGAATCAAGTGATTTGGAGTGAAAACAAGCAAGTTACACTCACTTTTGTTAAGGTGTATGATTCTGTCCAAAAACTCAGATTTACTGCAGAACTAGAGTGAATTTGTGAAGTGTAATGAGTTGTGAAAGTGTCAAAAGGGTTAGAGAGGGTGTGTATTTATAGTGGAAGAGTTTAGAGTTGATTGGAGGTGATTAGAGGTGGATTAAAGGGGATTGGGTGCATTCTTGAAGTTTATGTTTGATGCTTTTAGGTGCATTCTTGATAGTTTAGGGACTTGTTTTGACATATGAGCATAGTATAAGGCATAATCAAGCATGGCGATCATAACACAAGTATAATTGAGGGTATAAGTATCATAATCAAGTGTCATTCTCGTTCAAAACATGTTTCGTGCATAAGTTTAGTCTAATTACGAGTTTAGCACATAGTTTCCAAGAATAACGATTTAACATCAATTGATTCACAAAATCGAACATACGAGCATATATAAAGTGTGTATAACATATTTGTAACAAAATACGAGTTTCATTAATGATCCAAGTCTCGGTTTTACAATGATTACAAAGAAGGAAAAGATTACAAGGATACAAAGTTTCCAAAAATAGAAATACGAACAAAACTTTCTATAATAGGAAAGTACAAAAGAGCCGGGCGTTACAGTCGATGTCTTAGAAACGACCTCATCTATAGTCTAAGTACCAACATACTGCCTTGTGCGAACCCGGTAGGGGTTCCGCATGAGCCTATTTCTGCTATTCGATCGACCCGCAATCATGCTATACTATCACATTGCCTTTCCTAAGGCAGTCGCACTGCACTATTTTCGAAAATGAACGAGTGATTAGATCGAGACTAGGTGTGAAAACCACAAACTCTCGATTGGATCGCTTGTTCGACCCGCATTTTTACTATAAACAAGAGAAGTTGCGTTGAATCAGGAGTGAAATTCGTACTTCGACGCAATTTTTCTCTCGCTATCTCGTGATTCTATCACACAAACAGGAATGTAGTCGTTAAGCTAGGGGTGAAACCCGAATCTTGATGACTCGCTCCGTTCTTTATTTTGGTTTTACAAAACTCTCACCAAAGTCTCGATGGATTCCAACGAATCGAGTCACGTGATTGACCGAAAGGATGCGTTCCATTCACCATGTGGCGGTGATATAGCACAATCTATTAGGCCAAGACATGCACTCGCAGTCCCTGAGAATAGTCGAATCACTTTGGTTGGTCAACGTCTATCAAACCGTGACAAACCATATCCGATTTCAAGCTCGCAATTGCTGATTTTATGTGTTTTCGATTCTGAGCCCGCATTCGCTGACTCTGACATTTGTCGTTTTTATGTGGAATTTTATGTGTTTTATGTGGTTTCACCTGTTGTGTGATTCGATTTTTGGTGATTTATACGTTTTTCGCTTTTCGCTTTTCGCTTTGATCGACACACACGACTCGCACTGTGACAACCCGAGATCCCAGGAGGTGTTTCACAAGGAGGTGTTTCACCAGGAGGAGTTTCGCCAGGAAGTGTTTCACCAGGAGGTGTTTCACCAGGTGGTGTTTCGCCGTGTGGGCTTGTGGCCCAGGTGAGGCCCAAGTACAAAGCAGTTATATTTACCTTATATTCACATAAACGTACGTAAGGAAATAATCAACAAAACCCTAGGCTCTCTCTAGTCTTCGACGGCAGTCTCTCCTTCGTAACCGCTCTTTTTTGTGAAGCCATCCATCTCTTCCACGTCGACATAACTGGTATGATTGATCTTTGATGTGATTAGTTTTTTTTGGTAAGACATAACTTGGTGCTAGTAATTTTGTGAATATGGTTAAATTAACCTTTGTGATATGTGATCATAATAAACTGTGTAATTGATCTAGGCTTGGTTGTAAGTAAACTCGATGATATGTGTTACATGCTGGAATCGATGTTAATTTATGATGATTAATCGCTAGTGAATAACTAGGGTTGATGATAACAAGTGTGTTGATTGTATTGATGTGTATACGAACTCATGCTCCGAATTGATATTGATGGACTCGGTAGAAGGTTGTTAATTAACTAGGATGACATAATGTTAATGATTGCATAAACCTGATGTTATTTTGATGAATTGATAAATCAGGTGGGTAGAAAAGTTGAATGTCGATGAACATGATTAGGCTGATTGAATTTGGTTGTTAACTATTAGGGTTAGCGACGAAAGACTATTGATAAACAATCAATGTCGACGAAACCTCTGTTGACGAATCACGGGTCTTTCGTCACCCATATCCTCGACGAAACACTATGTGTTTCGTTACCCCTCATCTCGACGAAACATATGGTGTTTCGTCGTGTAAGTAATGAGCTGAGCAGTAGGGTTGTTTGTGATGATTGTACACTGGTGTTTGTGAAACTTAGTCTGTTGTATGATGATAATGATAACCAGAAATGAGAGTCTTGACTTAACTGTTGTGGGTAGTCAACTTATCTGTAAAACATTGTTATGTATCATGAACTCAGGATGTAGACTTGTTTGGAAACTGAGTGCTTGATATGTGTTATACTATGATCTTAACCAAATGCAATCAGTGACAACACGTGAATCGATTATTATGAAACTGGTGTCACCAGTGACTACTGTTGGGAACATGAACTTGTGATGTAAATGCGTATGAAAACTAAACACTTATTATGTGCTACGTGACTCACTGTGTACAAATACGTGACTTGTGACTATGTGACTGATGTTGATTGGTAACCACTGTCACACCCCCAAAACACCACTTGCGGAAACGCCGCGGGACGTGTGACGTACCAGGATCCATGCCACCAATCACGTTGAACCAATAATAAATATTTAAATAAAACATTCGATTCATTTCATAATATAAATCCAAGTCATAAGTTAAAGCTAAAGTAATCGTTCAGCGGAAGCATAATGTAAAATGTACTTCAACCGTTTCAAAACAAGTGTTCAAATCCACGAAACAAGTATCCAAGAGTCTTGACCCATGACCACTCCAGCACTCCCAGATAGCAAGTCCATAAGCAAGAATCTAACGGCCTGCAAGCATGCAGACAAGTGTGTCAGACGACGCTGGTGAGTTCAAAGTTTGTTTAATATGTTTTAGTTACCAGATACGTGTATAAGACATTACAATGATTTGATGTTGTTAATAACTCGATTACCGCTGATGGCTTACAGTTTATTTGCCCAACCCCCATTGCCTCAATCAAAGCAATGGTCAAGACTGGGATCATTAGTTCACTCTCGACCTCCCCGGTGCGGTGTGAGGTTGCCAAACCTAAATAGCGTTATTAACTAATACCCCGTTGCCTCCCCGAAAACAATCGGTAGATGGGACTTAAGTGATAGATATGCGAGTATTAACACACATCCCAATAACCCGACATTCCTCCCCGGAATGATTACCAGATGTCCCTCCTCGGGACGCATGCTTGGAAAAAGAGCAGTGAACTCACCTTGGTTTGCTCGGTATTTAACAAGTTACCCATTCCGGTTAATCAACCAACCCTACCGTGGTTACCAAATCAAAATAAGTTTCGTAATTAACCAAATCATATATTTTACACATGTTACAATCTTCACCAGGTCACAGTTCATTACATAGCATACACTTGGTTCATATATGTGATCATATCCCATACAATAACACACAAGAGATAACTGGGTTGTCCACCAGAACCCAAACCCAACAGATTGCCCGACGAAAGACCATCATCTTTCGTCGGATGGGATGTGGCGAAAGACCCTAAGTTTCGTCAAGATCAGCTATGGCAAAACACTATATGTTTCGTCGATGTCAGCTATGGCGAAACACTACCAAGTTTCGTCAAAATCACAAAGAATCAGTTACGCAAGTTCAATCGCTAAGTTTCAATCACTAGTACCTGATTTCTCGCAAACAGAATCATCAACAGTTTCGTTTTCAATCTAGATCAAACAGCGCAATTTGTCCAGAACCATTTACTATCGAACAAACCCTAATTACCAATTATATAATCACTACAATCCAATCAACCCTACAGATCTCAACACTCAAAGCATCCATATTATCAATGTTACAAGATCAGTGTTTCATGCTCAATCAATTCTAACATGAATTATAATCATTAAGTACATCAGAGTTGCATACCATGTTCAACTACATATTCTAAACATACGATTATAATCATGAAACCCTAATTTACACACCATATACAACCGTAACTGATAATCACATAGATCTAGTGACATATTATTATCAAAATCATCATCCAATCATGATCCAAGCATTACTTAACAACAGTTAATGATGATTTCAACCCAACAATCAATAATGGTTAAACACTAACCGAGATAGAAGGAACGATAAGTTGATCGATATAGATGCTTCGAGGATTCAAGGTTGTCGCCGCACAGAAGGGAATGCGTTCTAGGGTTTACCGTCCAAACTTATACCCAGTTACGTAATGAGTTAATATATAACATGGGCTGTGGGCCGGCGAAAGACACCCAGACAAAACATATGATTCGTAGGCTCAAGGTGTGACGAAAGTCAAGTGTTTCGTCAAAGAGAGATGTTGGCGAAAGTCTAGTGTTTCGTCTAACAGGGAATGCATGTAATAAGTCTATGCAGTCTCAACAGTTCATAAACTTTCATTAATTAACCAAACAATAATACAAACACCAAACACATATCCAACAAGTTACAATGCAAACGAAGTAAGAAAACACTTTGCGAAACGAGTAACGTGTCGAGTAAGGACCTTGAAAACTCGGGTTGTCACATCATCCCCAACTTGAAAGAAATTTCGTCCTGAAATTTGACAAGTACTCCAAACCGGAAAGGTGTTAACTCAGGATGAATGTGGATTTTCCGCGGGTGCCACATCATCCCCAACTTGAAGGGGAATTTCGTCCCGAAATCCATTAGTTACACCATGTTTAGATTGCTTCTTTGGAAAAAAAGGTGAGGATACTTGAGCTTCATCTGATCCTCGCGTTCCCACGTGAACTCCGGTCCACGTCTTGAGTTCCAACGAACTCTCACGATTGGAATCCGACTATGCTTACGAACCTTGACTTCCCGGTCCATAATTTCAATTGGTTCTTCGACAAACTGCAATTTGTCATCTATTTTGAGCTCTTGAAATGGTATAACAAGTGTTTCATCGGATAAACACTTCTTCATGTGCGACACGTGGAAAACATCATGAACGTTACCCAACTCAGTAGGTAGCTCTAGCTTGTAGGCCACTTTACCAATTCGCTCCAGAATTTTGAATGGTCCAACATAACAAGGGTTAAGCTTGCCGGGTTTCCCAAAATGCACCACACCCTTCCAGGGTGAGACCTTCAACATAACACGATCATTAACTGCGAACTCCAAAGGTTTTCTACGCTTATCGGCGTAGCTTTTCTGACGATCACACGCTGCCGCCATACGATTCCTGATCTGAACAATTTTCTCAGAAGTTTCAAGTACAAGTTTCGGGCCTGTAACCTAACTGTCACCCACCTCAGCCCAACAGAGAGGTGAACGACATTTCTGTCCATACAATGCTTCGAATGGAGCTGCCTGAATACTGGTATGGTAGCTATTGTTATAAGAAAACTCTATCAAAGGCAAGTGTTTCTCCCAACCCTTGCCAAAATCAATCACGCACGCTCGCAGCATGTCTTCAAGTGTCTGGATGGTTTGTTCACTTTGACCATCCGTCTGTGGGTGATAAGCAGTACTCATGTCGAGGCGTGAGCCAAAGGATTTATGCATCGACTGCCACAGATCTGAAATGAAACGCGGGTCACGATCCGAGATAATAGAAGTCGGCACCCCATGCCTAGAAACCACTTCCTTTAGGTAGACAGCAGCTAGTTGTGAGAACTTATTGATACGTGGTCGAAAACCGGTGTTCGTTAATGTTTAAGTTCATGTATTTGCTTAACTTTTAATCTCGAATAGCCTACTTTTAATGGGATTTGTGTTTTGCAGGTCTTACGGAGTTTAAGGAGCTATTTGGGAGCTTTACGGAGCACTGGGAGCGAACGGGATCAACCGGGGATGTGAAATGAACAAAACCGGGTTAATCATGAAGATTGGATGTGTTTAAGGGATGTTAATGGATTTAAAATGAATATATTGGAATATGGCATGATAGAGGGCTGAATTACGAGTACGTGGGCGAAAACGGTGAGTAAAACCGAGCTATAACGAAGAAGTTATGAAGAAAACAGTTTTGGCAGAAACTGGCAATTGTAGAGGGCGTCGCCGACGGGTTAACAGGCCGTCGCCGACGGCTTTCCGTTTCTTGTATCGCAAATTTCAAGTTTTGTTGAGTTTGGACGAGTTGTAACGGTTGGAGGAGCCATTTTTCGAGGGTTACGAGTGGTGATCGATAAAAACACCATGGGGGATCATTCAACCTTCAGGTAATCCACCTCTAACACCCACCATCCATACCTAACATCTTTCTTTCACCTCTAACATCAAAACCCTAACCAATTCTCCATAATCCCTAACCTTCAATCATTCCACCATCACCACCATCTTCAACCATCCACCATCACCTTCAACCCTAACCTCCACCACTCTTGAAGACTCAAGGTCATGGCTCCGTGTTCGTGTTCGTTGGCCGGTGATCGCGTCCACCCAACCATGAGCGGCTAGTCTCTTCGGTTTCACCCCGGTGTAGGTAGTTGTATTTTCTAGGGTTTATGCATTTGTTCTTTGATTCGACTTTGTGACAACTTGTATTGATTTTTGAAACCATTGACAATAGTTTACATTTGTTTCGTATTCGTAAATTGTCGAACGATGTTAAAAGTTATGACTTTGCGAAATGGTTATGTGTAGTTATGCGTTGTCGTGGTTAGGATTTACTTGTGTTGATTACAAAGTGCATTCTTGTCCGTTCTTCTGGACGTTGATAGTTATTGGCACCTAAGTCACGGTACACTAAATCCGTTAATCGTTATGCAATTGAGTTGAATTAAAACATGTAAGAACCCTAGGACTTACAATTATCGAACCGGGTGTGATCCGTATTCCTAATTCTTGTTTTCAATTAAGTAGTTTAGTTTTGCACGTTTCGTTAACAAATCATCGTTTTAGATAATATTAATTTGTCGGTTCACTCCGATATCCTTTCAAACTAATTAAATAAATAAAAATAACAATCTTCATAATCATCTTGTACATTATTTGTAAATAGTCTAACTAATCGAACGGGTCGTGCAATACTGACCACCTGCTCTTCGTGGATTTGATACCCGACTTACCCTAGCTACCTAGGTTTAATTGGGTTTTTGACTGATCGGGACGACACGGTCATGTCAAAATGGCACCGTTGCCGGGGAGCTAGTGCGCTTAGTATTTCATTGCTTGTTCGATTTTAGTTTAGTTTTTCTTTCTTGTATTTTTGTGATTTTACTTTGGGTGGTCGAGCTTGTTTGTGCAGGTACATGTTTTGCAGGTACCATCTTTCAATATGAATTGGGTAGATGATGATCCGTGTGAGTGTTGCGGAAGCGGAGAGCACTATTTAGAGGATTGCTCTGTTTTCTACGAAAAAGTTCAAGCCAACAAGGAACGAGAAGACTACCGCAGCGGATTGTTTGAATATAGGAGGGCGGATTATGAAGATTTCAATGGTCCATCCTCATACTATCCACACGATAATCCACCACCAGAGCAAGAAAGCGAAGCTTACCAGTCATGCCCTTGTTGTGGCAAAGTTCACATACATGAAGATTGCCCAGTGTTTTGGAAAGATCTAGTGTTTTGGAAAGAAAAAATAAAGTCCGGTTACAAGCCACCTTCATATCAGGGATACTATCAGTCAAATGTCAACAACAATTATGAGCCAAAGTGGGATTATGATAGTTATGAACCCGAGATGCAACGTTTCCCAAGTTACCAGGAGGAGTATGGCGATTATTATTATGAATACCCTCAACCGGCATACGAGGAACCTCAAGATTCAACAAGTTCCAAGCTCGATGCAATCATGAATGCTATCATTATTTCAAATCAAGAGATTAAGATGGAACTGAAGAAGGAACTTGAGGCGAAGGATAAAGCTAATGAAGCCTTGGCAAAGAAAGTGAGTCAACTCGCCGAAGAATTGGCTCAACTTAGACGAGATCAAGAGGTGTTGGCTAGTGATACAACGGTGAATGGTGATGTGGTGGAAGAGGTTATGGAACTTCCGGAGCAAGTAATCGAATGTTTGAACCGAGCGGAATACATGACACCGCAAGACGAATCGGATCCGAAAGAAGCCCACATTCATGCCTATCCTTCTCCCATACTTATCACTCCAACCAACAAAGTTGGGGATGATGGTTCGGGTATAAGGATTCGAAGGGTAGCGTTGCAAGACATTGGCCGGTTTGGTAAGAAGCGACCCCGAAGTTGTACATTACGCATGCCGAATAGAAGAAAAAGAGAGTGGATTCGGCATGCCAACTACCGAGCGTATGTTGGAAACTCGGTAGGCAAATGTGCACTTCGACCACCATGAGAAGCAAATCAGGTATGATTGTTGTAGAGTTTGTATTATTTTCTTTTATTTTATTTTCTTAGTTAAATGAACGTTGTGGGTGTGTTCCCTATATAACCCTCACGAGACCTACTCGTCCTCCCGAGCTATCAGGAGGTTTAAATTGGCTTGTTGCATAAGCTAAATGCAACCGTGATTCCTACGAAAGTGAGTTAGGTTTGTTGTTATTGTAAATTATTTTTCCACATAAATCAAGGTGAATTAACGTATGACTTGGTAATATTTTCATAAAAGTGGTAGAACTAGGTAGCTAATAAATTTTAATGGTTGTGAGAAGCATGCTTCTACACAAGGGTTAAGATTTTTAGTTACATTATGTTCGTGGGACGACCGCTTTCTTGAATAGAAGAAGAGCACACGAGGAATGAGCTTAAAAATCAGGTGCATACGTTTCTTTTTACTTTTGATTTTTAGTTAGCAAATAAGTGGATTGTAAATTGTATTTTATTTTCCGGGGTGAAATTTTGGGGAGGTTACCCGTGTCACATCCCTTATGCGTTTTAAAAACTCTAGTTCTTACACATTGAGGACAATGTTTACCTCAAGTGTGGGGATGGGGGAGTAAAAGTTTTCGATTTTTGACCTGTTCATTTAAACACTACACATTGAGGACAATGTTTACCTCAAGTGTGGGGATGTGGGGAAAATTTTCAAAAATGTCTTTGTTTGAAGCGATCTAAAAAGCACAAGTAACTAAGTCAACGAGGGATGGCACAACCCGTTTGGTCTATTGTCATGGTCAAGTTCAAACAATTAGCATGACGGGTATTTAGCGGGTGGTTATTTGGGAATAATCTGCCTAAGAAACTAGTACATTATGCATGTCACATACCATACCCTTTATACATGTGAGGTTTTGAGCCACTTTTACATCATAGGATTACATATTCATGTTTCTTTGTTTGAGTGGACCATTAGTCATGTATTGTAGAACTTGCGACTTTTGATACGTTTGAGACCATAGACCGAATACAAGCACGAGGATGATTAAGGCATTAGGTGAACCTTTTCCTTTAAAACCATTTATCCATCCTTACCCAAATAAATCCCCTAGTCGCCCACTTTGAGCCTAATCCTTTCGTTTGACAACCCGTTTAGCCCATAACCGTTAAACCTTTTCTTTTAAACCCGTGTGATGAAAATTCGATTATAGGATTATTTGTTTGTATAGTTGTGTTTGCAAAAAAAAAATCAATCAGAAAATGTTGCAAAAAAAAGAGAATAGAAAATCGTTGAGAAAATACAAAAATATGAGTTATTAGTTGTTGAATAAAAGGGCGAAAAAAAAATCATTGTCTCGTAGTTGATGTCTATAGTTAGTTTTGTTTAGAGTAGTTGCTTTGTAATAAAAATCGAGTTTTCATCACCTTAGCAACTTTAAAACATCCTATTTCCTACCCTTCGCCTAGCCCCATTACAACCCTTCAAAGACCTTTTGACTTGTGCTTAGTATTCGTGTTCAGTGGTGGAGAATGATTGAGTTGCAAGCATATGCGGGTATGTGTTCTAATTGGTTCTGAGTGATTACTTAAAAAGTGCTAATTCATTATCTAATTAGCCAAATTTTAATCCGAGTGGAGAGAACATTGTGAGGGATGTGCATGATTTATTGGTTTCAAGGGCGGGTTAATCTTGGATAACCATTTTATATGTGATTATTCACTTTATCGTTAGATATTTCGTAAATTGTAAAAAGTTTGAACCGGGTATGACTTTAGACCTTAACTTACGTCTCAAGAATGGGAAGTGTGTTTCTTGTTCGACCCACGTCAAAGTGAAAAATAGATTTGCTTGAGGGCAAGCAAACGACAATTGTGGGGATGTGATACGTGGTCGAAAACCGGTGTTCGTTAATGTTTAAGTTCATGTATTTGCTTAACTTTTAATCTCGAATAGCCTACTTTAATGGGATTTGTGTTTTGCAGGTCTTACGGAGTTTAAGGAGCTATTTGGGACCTTTACGGAGCACTGGGAGCGAACGGGATCAACCGGGGATGTGAAATGAACAAAACCGGGTTAATCATGAAGATTGGATGTGTTTTAGGGGATGTTAATGGATTTAAAATGAATATATTGGAATATGGCATGATAGAGGGCTGAATTACGAGTACGTGGGCGAAAACGGTGAGTAAAACGGAGCTATAACGAAGAAGTTATGAAGAAAACAGTTTTGGCAGAAACTGGCAATTATAGAGGGCGTCGCCGACGGGATAACAGGCCGTAGCCGACGGCTTTCCGTTTCTTGTATCGCAAATTTCAAGTTTTGTTGAGTTTGGACGAGTTGTAACGGTTGGAGGAGCCATTTTTCGGGGGTTACGAGTGGTGATCGATAAAAACACCATGGGGGATCATTCAACCTTCGGGTAATCCACCTCTAACACCCACCATCCATACCTAACATCTTTCTTTCACCTCTAACATCAAAACCCTAACCAATTCTCCATAATCCCTAACCTTCAATCATTCCACCATCACCACCATCTTCAACCTTCCATCATCACCTTCAACCCTAACCTCCACCACTCTTGAAGACTCAAGGTCATGGCTCCGTGTTCGTGTTCGTTGGCCGGTGATCGCGTCCACCCAACCATGAGCGGCTAGTCTCTTCGGTTTCACCCCGGTGTAGGTAGTTGTATTTTCTAGGGTTTATGCATTTGTTCTTTGATTCGACTTTGTGACAACTTGTATTGATTTTTGAAACCATTGACAATAGTTTACATTTGTTTCGTATTCGTAAATTGTCGAACGATGTTAAAAGTTATGACTTTGCGAAATGGTTATGTGTAGTTATGCGTTGTCGTGGTTAGGATTTACTTGTGTTGATTACAAAGTGCATTCTTGTCCGTTCTTCGGGACGTTGATAGTTATTGGCACCTAAGTCACGATACACTAAATCCGTTAATCGTTATGCAATTGAGTTGAATTAAAACATGTAGGAACCCTAGGACTTACAATTATCGAACCGGGTGTGATCCATATTCCTAATTCTTGTTTTCAATTAAGTAGTTTAGTTTTGCACGTTTCGTTAACAAATCATCGTTTTAGATAATATTAATTTGTCGGTTCAATCTGATATCCTTTCAAACTAATTAAATAAATAAAAATAACAATCTTCATAATCATCTTGTACATTATTTTTAAATAGTCTAACTAATCGAACGGGTCGTGCAATACTGACCACCTACTCTTCGTGGATTCGATTCCCGACTTACCCTAGCTACCTAGGTTTAATTGGGTTTTTGACTGATCGGGACGACACGGTCACGTCACTTATCTGTTTCCTTGATTTCTAGAAAGTGCGCCGACTTCGTGAGGCGATCAACGATTACCCAAATGGTATCGTTCCCGTTTTGAGTTCTAGGTAGCCCAGTGACAAAATCCATGGCAATCTGCTCCCATTTCCACATGGGTATTTCTGGTTGTTGAAGCAATCCAGACGGTTTCTGGTATTCCACCTTAACCTTCGAACATGTTAAACATTTACTCACATACGTCGCGATGTGAGCTTTCATCTTCGGCCACCAATTCATAACTTTGAGGTCCTGATACACTTTATCCACACCCGGGTGAACAGAGTATCGAGACTTGTGTGCTTCGTCCATCACAAGCTCTCTAATATTACCAAATAAGGGAATCCATGTGCGTTCCATGAAGTAGAGTATACCATCAGATCTCTCTACAAGCCGTTTTTCCATGCCTCGCAAATACTCAGCTTTGTAGTTTTCTTCCTTCAATGCTTCAGTCTGAGCAGCACGGATCTGATCAGGTAGATTCGAGTGAATTGTGAGCTGCAAGGCTCGTACACGTTTGGGTTCGCTTCCTTCCGACTAAGGGCATCAGCTACAATATTAGCTTTACCTGGGTGATACTTGATTGCACAGTCGTAGTCATTTAACAGTTCTACCCAGCGACACTGTCGCATATTCAATTCCTTCTGGTCGAAAATTTGCTGAAGGCTCCTGTGATCGGTATAGATAGTGCATTTGGTACCGTACAGGTAATGCCTCCAGATTTTCAACGCGAAAACCACGGCCCCCAACTCTAAGTCGTGAGTCGTGTAATTCTTCTCATGTATCTTCAGCTCTTGAGAATGTAAGCTATCACCTTCTCGCGTTGCATCAACACGCAACCGAGACCTTAAATAGAAGCATCACAGTATACTACAAAATCTTCAGTACTTTCAGGTAGAGACAGGATCGGTGCGCTGCAGAGTTTTTGTTTCAACAACTGGAAAGCATCTTCTTGCTTCATTCCCCGCCAGTATACAACACCTTTCTGTGTCAATGACATAAAAGGTTGTACGATCTTCTAGAAGTCTTTTATAAATCTACGATAATACCCAGCAAGGCCAAGAAATTGTCGCACCTCTTAAGGAGTCTTTGGTGCCGCCCAATTTCTGATAGCATCAATCTTAGCAGGATCCACGTGTATCCCTGATTCGTTCACAATGTGACCAAGGAAGTGCACCTCTTGAATCCAGAAGTCACACTTGGAGAATTTCGCGTAGAGTTGTTCCTTCCTCAGAAGCTCTAAAATGAGACGCAAGTGCTGCTCGTGGTCTTCCTTGTTCTTTGAGTAAATCAGGATGTCGTCGATAAACACGATAACGAAGTCGTCGAGATACGGTTTGCATACCCAATTCATGAGGTCCATGAAGACCGCTGGTGCGTTTGTTAACCCAAACGGCGTAACTAAGAACTCATAGTGCCCATACCGTGTTCGAAAAGCTGTTTTCGGAACATCCTCCTCTCGGACTCTCATCTGATGATAGCCCGATCTTAAGTTGATCTTCGAGTAGAAGCTGGAACCTTGCAACTGGTCAAATAAGTCGTCGATACGCGGCAAGGGATAACGATTCTTAACTGTCACCTTGTTGAGTTCTCGATAGTCTATGCACATGCGAAAGTACCCATCTTTATTCTTTACGAATAGGACTGGGGCTCCCCAAGGCAAAGAACTGGGTCGGATGAAACCTCTATCCAACAGCTCTTGAAGTTGATTAGATAGCTCTTGCAACTCTCCAGGTGCAAGACGATAGGGAGCACGCGCAATAGGAGCTGCTCCTGGCGTGAGATCAATCTGGAATTCCACTTGACGGTGAGGAGGTAAACCAGGAAGTTCCTCAGGAAACACATCTGCAAATTCACGTACAACTGGCAGGTCTTCGATCCTTCTCTCTTCAGGTTGAGGATCAGTAACAAGTGCTAGAATAGCAGGATACCCCTTTCGTAGACACTTCTGCGCATGCATAGCGGAGATGATACCAACCATCGCACCACTGCAATGCCCTTGAACTGATAAAGATTCTCCACTGGGGAGAGGAATACATACGATCTTCTCCTTACAGAGAATTTCAGCTTGATGCTTAGACAGCCAATCCATACCAACCACTACATCAAAACTACCGATGGTAACAGGAAGGAGGTCAATATCAAACACTTGACCCACAAGATCTAATTTACACCCCATAAGGACGTGTGAGGCTTCAATTGTCTTACCATCGGCTAGTTCTACTACGTGCTTAGCTTCTAGAGGTGTTGGAGTTAACCCTAATCGTTGACTGAACTCTAGGGACACATAACTCCAATCAGCACCGGAATCAAATAGTACAGAAGCAAAGAGGTTGTTCACAGAATACGTACCATTCACGACATTGCCGTCGTTCCTAGCATCACCAGCACCAATCGTAAACACTCTTCCACGAGCACCATTGCCCCCATTGTTGCCATTATTGTTGTTCCCAGCATTGTTGTTGTTGTTCTGACGGTTGTTATAGTCGTTGGCATTCTGGTTCAGCTGAGGGCAATCCCGCTTCATGTGGCCCTCGTCCCCACACTGGAAGCACCCCTTCCTATTACCTTGGTTCTGATGGGGCTACTGACTTTGCTGTTGCTGATGTGGCTGATTCTGCTACTGCTGCTGCTTTGGGTACGGGACTCTACAGTCTTTTGCCTCATGTCCCAACTTGTCGCACCTACGGCAAGCCCGGACACACAGTCCATGATGCTGATAATCACACTTGTTGCACTTTGGCTTCTTACCAGCGTAGGTGCCCTGATTCTGATTGCTGCCCTGGCCTTGGTTTACTGAGGACGACTGACTGAAGCTACGATTATTTTTGTTGTCAGGCCTCTTCTGAGATTGGCTTGCACTGGTTGCTTTGTCAGCATCATTCCATTTACGCTTGTTATCACTAGCAGGTGTGGTAGCTGTTGTAGTAAGGGTAGTAGCAGAAACACGTGGAGGTAGCGAACCACGCTCGACCTCCTGGTCGGTAATCTTGTGTGCTAGACGGATGATCTGAGGCAGGTTGTTAAGATTTGCAGCAGTGACCAAACTCTTAACTGCTGGTGTTAGACCCTTGATGTACAGTTCAACTCTTCGTGGTGGGGGTCGAGACAAGTTAGGGCACATGTTTGCTAATTCGTGGGATCGCTTCGTGTATGCCTCGATCTCAGACCCCTCCATCTTCGGATTGTAGTATTCATTCTCAAGTTTCTGAATCTCATTGCGAGGGTAATACTCTTCACGCATCAGCTCCTTAAAGTCATCCCAAGTGGTTGCATTAGCTATTTCAATACCCAACATCTGCACTTGGGCATTCCACCAAGTTAGGGCACCATCCTCCAATGTGCCAGTAGCATACTTCACCCGGTCCCCCAGGGGACAGTTGCACATAGCGAACACTGACTCGGCTTTCTCGAACCATCGAAGTAGCCCCACAGCCCCTTCAGTCCCACTGAAGGTCTAGGGCTTACAATCCATAAATGTCTTAAACGTACAAGCAGGCGAATTGTTTTGATTCAGATACGCTTGCTGACCTAATGGACGAAAGAAAATACAACACAGGGGTAAGAGTTGTGTACGCGACACAAGAATAAAGAGTATTTGGCACATTTCGTACCAACCTGATAAGCCGCTAAGGCTTCAGCCACACGGGTGTTGATTAAGTTAGTCAGCTCAGCCTGGATCATCGTAATGTGACCACGTCCATGACCTCGTCCACTCATGATTCTAAATAAGAGAAGGGAAAAAGTTAAGGATCGATATAAGGTAGGAGTCAAACCTCACAATGACTTCTACAGATTACCATATTCACATCATCAACAGAGCGGAACCCTTTTTACACTTGTTGAGTCTCACTGGGACTCACATGTACCCCATATTATTATTATTATGTGTGCACCCATAATAATAATGCAATTTGCATGTTTATCTCAACTCCTCCCAACTCGTGCTACAAGGTTCCTCAAATTCAAGTAGCAAATCAGAAGACACCACAGAACATACGTTATGAAAGTCTAAAGGGATAACACACTGTGACTCTATCAATCACATAACTCAGGGGAAATACGTATGAATTCAGTCTGTTGTGCTAAGTGAGCAATTACGTGCAACATTGTACATAAGTGTATACTAGATATACTATGCAATAAGTAAACGAGAGACGAACCTTGCAATCTGGAGCTGAGTGTCATGGTCGATTTTGAAGCTGTTCGGTTATAGTCTGGTTTTATAAAAATGTTTTAAAACCTAGTTCACTATAACCAGTGGCTCTGATACCAAACTGTCACACCCCCAAAACACCACTTGCGGAAACGCCGCGGGACGTGTGACGTACCAAGATCCAAGCCACCAATCACGTTGAACCAATAACAAATATTTAAATAAAACATTCGATTCATTTCATAATATAAATCCAAGTCATAAGTTAAAACTAAATTAATCGTTCAGCGGAAGCATAATGTAAAATGTACTTCAACCGTTTCAAAACAAGTGTTCAAATCCACGAAACAAGTATCCAAGAGTCTCGACCTATGACCACTCAAGCACTCCCAGATAGCAAGTCCATAAACAAGAATCTAACGACCTGCAAGCATGCAGACAAGTGTGTCAGACAACGCTGGTGAGTTCAAAGTTTGTTTCATACATTTTAGTTACCAGATACGTGTATAAAACATTACAATGATTTGATGTTGTTAATAACTCGATTACCGCTGATGGCTTACAGTTTATTTGCCCAAACCCCATTGCCTCTATCAAAGCAATGGCCAAGACTGGGATCATTAGTTCACTCCCGACCTCCCCGGTGTGGTGTGAGGTTGCCAAACCTAAATAGCGCTATTAACTAATACCCCGTTGCCTCCCCGGCAACAATCGGTAGATGGGACTTAAGTGATAGATATGCGAGTATTAACACACATCCCAATAACCCGACATTCCTCCCCAGAATGATTACCAGATGTCCCTCCCCGGGACGCATGCTTGGAAAAAGAGCAGTGAACTCACCTTGGTTTGCTCGGTATTTAACAAGTTACCTGTTCCGGTTAATCAATCAACCCTACCGTGGTTACCAAATCAAAATCAGTTTCATAATTAACCAAATCATATATTTTACACATGTTATAATCATCACCGGGTCACAGTTCATTACATAGCATACACTTGGTTCATACATGTGATCATATCCCAAACAATAACACACAAGAGATAACTGGGCTGTCCACAAGAACCCAAACCCAACAGATTGCCCGACGAATAACTGTCTGATGAAAGACCATAATCTTTCGTCGGATGGGAAGTGGCGAAAGACCCTAAGTTTTGTCAAGATCAGCTATGGCAAAACACTATATGTTTCGTCGATGTCAGCTATGGCGAAACACTACCAAGTTTCATCGAAATCACAAAGCATCAGTTACGCAAGTTTCAATCGCTAAGTTTCAATCACTAGTACCTGATTTCTCGCAAACAGAATCATCAACAGTTTCGTTTTCAATCTAGATCAGACAGCGCAATTTGTCCAGAATCATTTACTATCGAACAAACCCTAATTACCAATTATATAATCACTACAATCCAATCAACCCTACAGATCTCAACACTCGAAGCATCCATATTATCAATGTTACAAGATCAGTGTTTCATGCTCAATCAATTCTAACATGAATCATAATCATTAAGTACATCAGAGTTGCATACCATGTTCAACTACATATTCTAAACATACGATCATAATCATGAAACCCTAATTTACACACCATATACAACCGTAACTGATAATCACATAGATCTAGTGACTTATTATTATCAAAATCATCATCCAATCATGATCCAAGCATTACTTAACAACAATTAATGATGATTTCAACCCAACAATCAATAATGGTTAAACACTAACCGAGATAGAAGGAACGATAAGTTGATCGATATTGAGGCTTCGAGGATTCAAGGTTGTCGCCGCACAGAAGGGAATGCGTTCTAGGGTTTACCGTCCAAACTTATGCCCAGTTACGTAATGAGTTAATATATAAAAGAGATGTTGGGCCTAACATGGGATGTGGGCCGGCGAAAGACACCCAGACGAAACATATGATTCGTCGGCTCAAGGTGTGACGAAAGTCAAGGGTTTCGTCAAAGAGGGATGTTGGCGAAAGTCTAGTGTTTCGTCTAACAGGGAATGCATGTGATAAGTCTATGCAGTCTTAACAGTTCATAAACTTTCATTAATTAACCAAACAATAATACAAACATCAAACACATATCCAACAAGTTACAATGCAAACGAAGTAAGAAAACACTTTGCAAAACAAGTAACATGTCGAGTAAGGACCTTGAAAACTCAGGTTGTCACAACCACGATAGGGTTTGGTTGACCAACTGGGAACGGCTAATGTAACGTGACATACTGAGCAAATCTAAGGTGAGTTCACTGCTCTTTTTCCAAGCATGTGTCCCGGGGTGGGACATCTGGTAAACGTTCCGGGGAGGAATGTCGGGTAATGGGTTTGACTGGAATGTTAAACCTGGGTTGTTGGTTAATACACGCATATCTATCACTCAAGTCCCTCCTACCGATTGTTTCCGGGAAGGCAACGGGGTATTAGTTAATAGCGCTATTTAGGTTTGGCACCCTCACACCGCACCGAGGAGGTCGGGAGTGAACTAATGACCCCCATCTTGACCATTGCTTTGATAGAGGCATTGGGGTTTAGGGCAAATAATCTGGAGCCATCGGCGGTAAACATGTGATTAACAACATCAAATCTCTGAAATGTTTTAATCTGGTAACTGGTATCTAAACACGTTAATAAACTTTGAACTCACCAGCATCGTCTGACACACTTGTCTGCATGCTTGCAGGTCTATAGGTTATTATCATTGGGACTTGCTGTCTGGAAGGCTGGAGTGGTCATGGGTTGAGATACATGGAATCGCAATACAAGTCTATTGGTTTTTGTATATATATGATTATGAAACATTTAACAAATGAGTTATGCTTCCGCTGTATACAATGAATTACATCTAACGTTTTGTAACACTTTATGTTAATGAATGAAAGTTTTATTTAATTATAGTTACGAGTTCAATGTGATTGCTGGCTAGATCCTGGTACGTCACACGCCCAGCGGTGTTTCCGCTAGTGGTATTTTGGGGGTGTGACAGTTTGGTATCAGAGCCACTGGTTATAGTGAACTTGGTTTTAAATCGTTTTGTAAAACCAGACTATAACCGAACAGTTCTGAATACGTGAATACGACCATGACACTCAGCTCCAGATTGCAAGGTTCGTCTTTCTCACTTGTTGCATACATTACATGACTAGCACACTTTTGTTTATGACGTGACATACGAACACACACTCGTCACTATAGCATGATGGCATGGATTGCTTACTTACTTTATGATGCGTTGATAGTATGCCATAGTCCTTGGATTTTGTGATCTTATTACTTTGACAACCTCCGTTGATATCTGGGTTTGAAGAACCATTTGACACGAGTTAGGAAGAACTGAGATGAGCATGCAAATCGCAATATCATTGTGGGTGCACACATAATAATAATGTGGGGTGCATGCGAGTCCCAGTGAGCTTTAACAAGTGAAAAAGGGGTTCTGTTCTGTTATTTAACCAGTGAGAAACGTAACAAATCTATAGGAGTCATAGTAGTGATTGTCTCCTACTTGAACGTGATCTTATCACTCCTTTCTGAATCCTTACGAATCTCGATGCTATCGAGTATTACCTGAACATCCATCTGAACACCTAGCGAACTGAGTAGAATGTTAGGTGCTTGTACGAACGTTCCTGAATTGGATGTTGCAGCGTCAATGATTGGTCTATACCACTCTCACTTCTCTTTTTTTGCGGGAACTCAATGTATGACGGCTTAGACCCCGAAGTGCGATCACTTCTGCAACACCCTGGAAACATACCGTGTATTACTCAGTCAACTTGCAAGGACGATGGACAAGAGGGTAAACGTAGTACTTTACCGACCTCAGTATTTGGACGACCCTGATTACCGGCAACGAACACCAGTGAATTGACTTCAATCGAATCCTTAACCCCGGCCAGCGACTCATGGGAGTCAACTCTTACGAATCAATCAGGACATAAGCAATGACAATCGACTACGGTGTGGAACGCGTAGCCGTCAGCACATTGAGTATCGTCTTAGTACGTGACACATAACGGGAAAAGATGGACCCTGTCGGTGAAAGATCATAGGGCTCCGCTTCAAGCAACGACAGTAGAGGTAACAGTTACGGCAACATCAAGGTACTTGTAATCGTAGCCTACAGTATGGAAATGAAGGTGCCTACGGCATGGATAGGCCAATGATAATTCAAGATGACAACAACCAAGGGGATGACGACAGTACTGGAAATCCTTGTAACGAAAACAACAACACTGGAAATGATGTTTGTGGAAGGGCATTTAGGATTGATGTAAGCGACGCCAGACAAAATAGAAACATGGTAGCTTGTAAGGGAAACTAATCGATTCATCTCTGTTCTGTTTAACCCTGATGCTTCTTGAAACCGAACCTGTTGTGGATCCGACTGATGGCAAGTCAAAGGAAACCTCCTATGTTCGTTGGGATGCAAACTCGACCTTGTGGGACAAGTGTTCAACATCGACCTTTCTTCTGTTATTCTTGATAGATGTACCCTGTGAGGAGAAAATTTTACGTATCCCTCTCCTTAGTGGAGGATTGTTATCTGTTCTAACGCGTCAGAGTGGTGCAACGGTTAGCGTCATTTCAGCAATGAAAGCCAGGAGTGTCTACGGAGGGATTACCCTGCTATGTTAGCAATTGTTATTGACGTTAAGGCTAGGAAAAAGAGGATCGAGGATCCACCAGTTGTTCGTGATTACCCTCAATGTGCTACCCGAAGAACTTTCAGGTTTACTTCCACGACTTATTAGGTAGAAACTCAGTTTGATCTCACGACCAGAGGTAGCTCTGATTACTCGTACTCCTTACCGTCTTGCACCAAGAGGGTTGCAAGAACTGTCTAATCAACTACAAGAACTGTTGGACAGGAGTTTTGTTGGACCTAGTTTTTCGCTTTGGGGAGCCTCAGTTATATCCGTAAAGATAAGCCTTTTTGTACGTGTACTGATTATCGAGAACTTAACAAGGTGACAGTTAAGAACCGCTTACCTCGACCATGTATTGACAACCTGTTGACCAGTTGCGAGGGACAAGCTTCTATTCGAGGATTGACTAACAAACGAACAATCATCAGAGGGAAGTCCAAGAGGGAATGCTCTTAGAACGGCACATCGAATGCAATGCATCCATTGCGACTTTGTACACCATGATCATCGAGTTAATCTACACACCAGCAGCTTCATGGACCACAAGAATCGACCGTGTTTGTTGATGACGTTTTGAATCCTTACCGGGGGAAAGGAACAACACGGGCGGCATATGTATCTTATTTTAGAGCTCCTGAGGGAGGAGCCACTCCGCGCGAAGTCTGGTTAAATGTAACTACTGGATTTGAGAGGTACATTTCTGACCATGAAATCAACAAAGTGGAATACATGTGGATCTCGCTACGACCCATTCAGTTAGAAACCGATTGGCACCAAAGATTCGTTCGGGATACAACAATTTCTTGGTTTCGCTAGATGCCATCGTAGATTCATCGCGGAATTTTCGAAGGTTGCGCAGCATTAACCTCTTTAGCACAGCGGGGTGCTGTGAACTCTTGAGAGACAAAACTGGGGAACACCTTTTTCAACCACTGAAATTTAATTCTACAATGCACTGAGCATCGTCTTTATCCGAGAGTATTGATGATCTAGTGGTATACCATGATGGTTCGAATCAGAGTCCCAGTTACGCGCCGATGCAACACGAGAAGGTGATGACTTACGTAATGGAGTTACGAGGAGGAACTACACGACACACAACCTGCGGTGGAGACCGTGGTCTTTGGATATAAAATGGAGGCATTACTTGGACGGTACCGAATGCACTTCTTAGACAGATCACAAGGGCCTCCCGTGTACCCTGGTTTCGGAAGAGCTAAATCAGTTAATGGCATTGCTGGATGGAACATTTGAATGATTACGACTATGAAACCCGAATGTGCACGAGCTTTGCAACTCACTATCGACTCTAACTTATCTGGTCAGACTCGCTTTGTTCAAACTGAAGAACTGAAGGAAGAGGATTTTCAAGTTAAACCCATGCGGGGCATGGAGAAGCAACCTTTGGCAGGTCAGACGATATTCGCTACCTCAAGGAACGAATGTGGACCTCATTATACGACAACTGTAGGGAACTTATGTGAGCAAAGCACACCGACCTCGATATTCTAGTCGTCTGAGTTTTGGATGAGGGATATCAGGATCTATAAATCTTGTACTAGTGATCGGGCATGAAGGCCCACCTAGCGATATATATGGATGATGTTTGACTTGTGGGAAAGTCAAAGTGGAGTATCAGTAACCAGCAACACCCATATAGAAAATGAGAACAGACTGCCATGGATTTTGTTGCTAGTCTACTTACAAAACGAGATGGAAACAATATCACATGGGTGATCGTTGATTGTCTCATGTAACCGGCACACTTTCTTGCAATCAAGGAAACTGACAAGTCTTCGCAAGCTGTGAATATCCCTCTGAGAGAGGCGGTGTTTAGGCACGACGTGCCAACTCCTGATACCTTTGATTTTGATCTATACCTGATTTATGACAGGCACTACACAACACTCTTGGCTCACGTCTAGACATGAGCATTGCTTATCACCGTAGGACAAACGGGCAGAGTAAACAAACCATTCTGACACTCGAAGACATGCTGCATGCATGTGTGTGATTGACTTTAGCAAGAGTTAGAAGGACACTTACCTTTGGTTGAGTTCTACTGCAGTCGATACCATTCTAGTATCCAGACAGCTCTGTTTGAGGCATTACTTGGACGATAATGCCGATCTCCTTGTTGGACTAGAGTGGGTGACAACCTAATCACAGGTCTAGGACTTATACTCGAAACTCTTGGGAAGATTATCTAGATTGGAAATCGTGTGGCCACAATGCGTGACCGCCAGGAAACCTGATAACTTAGGAGACACTGGAGTTCGCTGCAGGCGAACGTGTTATACTGGAAGTCTCACCCCGGGAGGGTGTGGTATGTTTGGGAAGCGTGACAAGCTTAATTTACGTTATGGTGAGCCATTCAGAATTCTAGAAAGAATCGGTTGCGTGGCCTACAAACTCGAGTTACCCGATGAATTGGGAAACGTGCACAATGTCCTTTATGTCTCGAATCTAAGGTAGTGCTTGATGAAACATTTGTGACGCCTTTATTAGACAAATTGCAGTTGTCAAGGAGCCAATCAAAGACATAGACGAGGAGGTAAGGTTTGTTAGCATAGTCCAATTTCCAATCATGGGATTTCGTTGGAACTCAAGACGTGGACCGGAGTTCACGTGGGAGCGCAATAATCGGAGTAAGCTCTAGTATCCTCAGTTGTTCAAATGGTTGTATCAACTTCTGATATCATTGGCGAATTTCGGGATGAAATTCCCTTTCAAGTTAGGGATGATGTGGCATTTGGGGAAAATCCACAGCCATCCTGATCTAACACCGTGCTGTTTTAGATTGCATATCAAATTTCGGGCAGAAATTTCTTTCAAGTTGGGGATGATGTGACAACCCGGGATCCCAGGAGGTGTTCACCAGGAAGTGTTTCACCAGGAGGTGTTTCACCAGGAGGTGTTTCACCAGGAGGAGTTTTGCCAAGAAGTGTTTCACCAGGAGGTGTTTCACCAGGAGGTGTTTCACTAGGAGGTGTTTCACCAGGTGGTGTTTCGCCGTGTGGGCTTGTGGCCCAGGTGAGGCCCAAGTACAAAGCAGTTATATTTACCTTATATTCACATAAACGTACGTAAGGAAATAATCAACAAAACCCTAGGCTCTCTCTAGTCTTCGACGGCAGTCTCTCCTTCGTAACCGCTCCTTTTTGTGAAGCCATCCATCTCTTCCACGTCGACATAACTGGTATGATTGATCTTTGATGTGATTAGTTTTCTTTGGTAAGACATAACTTGGTGCTAGTAATTTTGTGAATATGGTTAAATTAACCTTTGTGATATGTGATCATAATAAACTGTGTAATTGATCTAGGCTTGGTTGTAAGCAAACTCGATGATATGTGTTACATGCTGGAATCGATGTTAATTTATGATGATTAATTGCTAGTGAATAACTAGGGTTCATGATAACAAGTGTGTTGATTGTATTGATGTGTATACGAACTCATGCTCCGAATTGATATTGATGGACTCGGTAGAAGGTTGTTAATTAACTAGGATGACATAATGTTAATGATTGCATAAACCTGATGTTATTTTGATGAATTGATAAATCGGGTAGGTAGAAAATTTGAATGCCGATGAACATGATTAGGCTGATTGAATTTGGTTGTTAACTGTTAGGGTTAGCGACGAAAGACTATTGATAAACAATCAATGTCGACGAAACCTCTGTTGATGAATCACGGGTCTTTCGTCACCCATATCCTCGACGAAACACTAGGTGTTTCATTACCCCTCATCTCGACGAAACATATGGTGTTTTGTCGTGTAAGTAATGAGCTGAGCAGTAGGGTTGTTTATGATGATTGTACACTGGTGTTTGTGAAACTTAGTCTGTTGTATGATGATAATGATAACCAGAAATGAGAGTCTTGACTTAACTGTTGTGGGTAGTCAACTTATCTGTAAAACATTGTTATGTATCATGAACTCAGGATGTAGACTTGTTTGGAAACTGAGTGCTTGATATGTGTTATACTATGATCTTAACCAAATGCAATCAGTGACAACACGTGAATCGATTATTATGAAACTGGTGTCACCAGTGACTACTGTTGGGAACATGAACTTGTGATGTAAATGCGTATGAAAACTAAACACTTACTATGTGCTACGTGACTCACTGTGTACAAATACGTGACTTGTGACTATGTGACTGATGTTGATTGGTAACCACGATAGGGTTTGGTTGACCAACTGGGAACGGGTAATGTACGTGACATACCGAGTAAATCTAAGGTGAGTTCACTGCTCTTTTTCCAAGCATGCGTCCCGGGGTGGGACATCTGGTAAACGTTTCGGGGAGGAATGTCGGGTAATGGGTTTGACTGGAATGTTAAACCTAGGTTGTTGGTTAATACACGTATATCTATCACTCAAGTCCCTCCTACCGATTGTTGCCGGGAAGGAAACGGGGTATTAGTTAATAGCGCTATTTAGGTTTGGCACCCTCACACCGCACCGAGGAGGTCGGGAGTGAACTAATGACCCCCATCTTGACCATTGCTTTGATAGAGGCATTGGGGTTTAGGGCAAATAATCTGGAGCCATCGGTGGTAAGCGTGTGATTAACAACATCAAATCTGTGAAACGTTTTAATCTGGTAACTGGTATCTAAACACGTTAACAAACTTTGAACTCACCAGCGTCGTCTGACACACTTGTCTGCATGCTTGCAGGTCTATAGGTTATTATCATTGGGACTTGCTGTCTGGAAGGCTGGAGTGGTCATGGGTCGAGATACATGGAATCGCAATACAATTCTAATGGTTTTTGTATATATATGATTATGAAACATTTAACAAATGAGTTATGCTTCCGCTGTATACAATGAATTACATCTAACGTTTTGTAACACTTTATGTTAATGAATGAAAGTTTTTTTTAATTATAGTTACGAGTTCAATGTGATTGGTGGCTAGATCCTGGTATGTCACACGCCCCGCGGTGTTTCCGCAAGTGGTATTTTGGGGGTGTGACACGCACTACACATCTATCTCAAAACGCCAACAAATCGTATGCTATGTTACTCGATTATGCCATACTACTCGCTGTGTACTCGCTAATCGCAATCGCTATTCTCAAACGCGCGACCTTGAATGATAGGTGAATGCGTGCAATACATGTAGGTGAATACGTACAAAATATAGTGTGTCCTCATGTGTTGCGATGATATACGTGCTAAGTGTCTTATGTGTTT
The DNA here is from genome assembly GCA_030545235.1 of Helianthus tuberosus. Classification (NCBI taxonomy): domain Eukaryota; kingdom Viridiplantae; phylum Streptophyta; class Magnoliopsida; order Asterales; family Asteraceae; genus Helianthus; species Helianthus tuberosus. The sequence goes on from CM060423.1 coordinate 213,071,993, forward strand.
ACGTGCTTATGTGTTTTTGTGGTTATGTGTTATGTGCCTGTGTGCTTATATGATTAAATGTGTTCCTGAGCTTTAGTAGTAGTGCGTGTGAGGTGAGATTCGATGATATAGTGTCTGAGTCCTATGGCGATGTCTGTTGCAGACAATGTCGTCATTTGGATCGTTTCACTCCCGCTCTACTCGTCGTAATCATGAGGACAAGCACATCGCTTCTCTGGTCGCTAAGCAAATGGCGAAAGTCATACCGCAAATTGTTAGCGAGCTGAATGAAAACGCTAGCAAGTCCTCTGAAGAGTCCCGCGCTGATTCACCACGAGCTACTTTTAGCTTCAAGCAGTTTAAAGCATGCGGACCCAAAGAATTCACCAGAGAAGACGGGTCTACTGCCATGTTTCAATGGTTCGATTCTATCGAAGTCACCCTGCGCCAAAGCGGCTGTCCGGAAAACCTTCGCACAGTTAACGCTACCGGCGTTTTCCAGTCTAGGGCTCTGGATAGGTGGACTACCGAAAGAAACAAGCAAGGGAATGATGCAGCTTACGGGCTTACGTGGGACGAGTTGAAGGACATCATGATGAAGGAGTTCTGCCCTCCCTATGAGCTTCAAAAGTTGGAGGACGAGTTCTGGCACATCAAACAAGAGGGTGGCGACAACGCTGGTTTAACTGCCCGCTTTAAGCAGCTGAGCATAATCTGTCCAGGACAAGTTACTACCCCCGAAATCACCATCAAGAAATACATCCGTGCTCTACCGGACTGCGTGGCTGATTTCGTGCAAGCCGCGAAGACGACAACTATTGAGGAAACCTTCCTGCTCGCTGCCGAGATCAACGAAAAGCGAGTTAAGGCTGGTTACTCTGATAAAGCCTCCAAGAATCTTCACCAAGTTACCGCAGCTTCCACCGCTGAAACCACCGCCGCTCCGCAAGCTTCGAAGTCCTCCCGCCGCAAGAGAAAGAACAACAACAACAGTAGCAAAAATTGCACTGTCACAGCTGCCGCTCCGCTCCAAGCAGTACCCGCTCAACCGTAGCCCCAACACCGCCAAGTAGTGGCACCAGTCACCCATGCACCGCTGGCTAAGCGTGCATACACTGGTCCACACCCGGCTTGCCCTACCTGTACTTATCATCATCCCGTGGGGATTGCTTGTAGATACTGTGTTCACTGCAATATGTACGACCACTTCACCGCCAACTGCCGTAGTGGTCCACGTCAAGCTCCAACTCCAGCTCAAGGGCAAGCTCCTGCTCAACAAGCTCTACTTCCTACTCCTCAAGGCCAACAAGCGGCTCCTGCACTCGCGATCCACACTAGAGCTTGCTTTGCGTGTGGTGATCCCAACCACTTCGCAAACACGTGCCCCAATCGAGTGGTGAAGCAAGAGCCACAATAGCAGCAGCCTCAGCAACAGCAGCAGCAGCAGCCAGCAGCCCGCGGACGTACTTTCAACATCAACGTCCGCCAGGCCCAAGCAGATAACAATGTGGTTAATGGTACGTTCCTCGTAAATGGTATATATGCTTCGTGTTTATTTGATACTGGAGCCGGTAACTGTTTTATGTCGTTAGAATTCGAAAAGCTCCTTAATCGTAAGCGCGCCCATCTCCCCTCGACGTTCGATGTTGAAGTTGCCACTGGAAGAACCGTCGCTGTCAATTCCGTTTTACGTGATTGTACTCTCGAACTCAACAATCACATCTTTCCTACCGACCTTATTCTGATGCAGCTCGGTAGTTTTGACGTCATAGTAGGCATGGATTTCCTTCGTGAAAATCGTGCTGAAGTTGTTTGCTTCGATAAGATGATTCGCTTCTCGCTCGCTAATGGTGATCAATTGTGTGTCTATGGTGAAGCCGTTTCGAAGAAACTCCAACTCATGTCGTGTGTCCAGGCTAGCAAGTATCTCCGCAAGGAATACCAAGCTTACTTGGCGCACATTGTAGTAGCGGATAAAACGGAAGTTAAGGCAATAGACAAGGTGCCTGTGGTTCGTGATTTTCCTAACGTCTTTCCTGATGATTTATCTAGTTTACCCCCGAGCCGTAATATTGATTTTCGTATTGACCTCATTCCTGGAGCCAACCCTGTTGATAAATCTCCTTATCGCCTCGCTCCGTCCGAAATGCGCGAACTCTCTAGCCAAATCCAGGAATTACTTGACAAAGGCTTCATTCGCCCTAGTACCTCTCCTTGGGGCGCGCCATTCCTTTTTGTTAAAAAGAAGGATGGGTCGTTCCGGATGTGCATCGACTATTGGGAGTTGAATAAGCTGACCATCAAGAATCGTTATCCCCTGCCCCGAATCGATGATTTGTTTGATCAATTGCAAGGTGCTACATGTTTCTCTAAGATCGATTTATGTCACAACCCCCAACCCCTATCCCGGGAGCGGGCGGCCGTGAGCCAGTATCGGTGTTTATTAATTTGGCAGCGGAAATTTTCATCAGGACCGTAGTTAGGAAATATTTTTATCAGAGTTAAACACCAAAATCTTTAAACTAAACAAATAGGATAAAATCCAAGTTTTTCTGATAATACATTTATAATAAACAAGTGGGACAAATTCTGAATTTCATTTGTAATATATTTTGTAGGGATAAACCCTAATTATTGAAAACAATTCTCCTTTTTATTTAGATAACTTTTATAGCCACTTTTCTAAGCCTTCAGTGCTCCCCAGCTGGCTTTTATTGGCTTCATACTAAGTTACCTGAAACACGTGTTTAAAACATTTTATCAGCAAGAAATACTGGTGAGTGAATCCCAGTTTAATCAAAACAGGTTTTATCATTCGCAGTGTTGAGGGCGATCGCGCAATTACATTTGTTTCCAATTCATACTTTAATTACCACCCACGGTACTGTCGTCTCGACTTATGGTCATGTTACTACTCACAATGTAGTAACAAATTTTGTATACAAAACCCCAAATATACCGACGATAATTGTATCATTACAAATACTCAATCACTGGTAATATAATGTAAAACATTGAGGTTTTGTAAAAACAGTTTATACAAAAAGGAGATTACTCACAAAAAGGTTTACAAAAAGAAGGATTACTCACATTGCTATTTTAGGTATTTCCCTTGTGACTTCCTGGTTATAATCTATTAATTAAACAATGCACACGCGTTAGTATAATAACCCATTTTACATTAGTTATACCCTCCCTGAGACAGAAACTCCAACGACTACGTCGGGCAGAACAACGACAGCCGTTACGGAGTCCTAGATCAATCAGGCAGCGTATCTAATACGTAACCGGGGTTATAATACTTACAACGAGGCAGAGCTTTGCTAATTAGGGGGGTATAATGCCCGTAGATTACTTGTACTATCAGAATTTGAGAGAGAAAATCGAATTGTGAACGAACTTCAAATGAATCCTATCGATCCAATTTATAGGGCTTCTCAGTGAGTCCCTCGCGCCCCGCGACGGAAATCAAAGGGGCCGTCACGCCTCGCCAGGGCCGAAAAGGCGGCGGTAGTTGTTGCTGAGTCACCACTGGTATCGACGCGTGTCCTGCCACGTGGCGGGCTGTGGCTTCGCCGTCTATTGCTCGCTCGCGCCCCGCGACAGAATAAGAGGGATCTGTCGCGCCCCGCGACAACCTCTTATTTTTGTTTGTATTTGTTATTTAATGGGAAAAAGGGATTTCGGGGCCGGTTTTTATATACGAGGTGTATTTTAGGACATTTGGGGGTGTCTAAAATATTTTAAGGAGGGTTGTTAGATCTTGGGTATAATTTCTAAACTATTTAATAAAATATATAATGCACTCACATTAAGTATAGTAACCCAACTTAATTTTATCCCTACGTCATGAGACAGAACCCCAACGTACTTAGTCGGGCTGAGCCTCGACATGCGTTGGTGGGTCCTAAATCAATCTGAGAGGTATTGATTCAGTAATCAGGGGTTACAATACTTAAAACGGGGCAAGCCTTTATTATTATTATGGGTGAAAAAATAATAAAAATAGAATTGAAAGAGAGGGGCGACAGAAAGAGTGAAGGCAGACAAACGAAGTTGAGCATTTGAAAGTGTAAGTGTAGGCTTCTATTTATATCAACTTCACACTGCTTAGAGTGTAAGGAAAGTGTACACATCATGCACACACGTCCACATCTCATGCACACACGTCCACTTCTTTTAATTCAAATACTTTGATTATTTTATGATTTTTATTCCAAATGTTTGCCCACTTTATGTAAATGAAATTTTAAGTATTATTTTATTAACATATATATTATAATTAATTCAGCTACTTCACTTATTTGGCGTTTATAACTTCTGAAATATGACGCTTTATAAAATAATGAATATGTCATTAGAATGAGAATAATCTTGTCTACATTTTGAACCAAGTTTCATTAAAATAGAGTAGGTTCAAATATAATGTATTTTTATAATTATTAAACGGTTTCTACGTTTGCCAAAATACTTTATATTTCTATCGGTCAACTTACCCATGACCTATTCGTGTAATAACTTTATTTTAAATTTACAAATTTTGGGAATGTTATAATTTACGCTTAGGCTATCACCAGTTAGGCATTCAGGAAGAAGATATACCGAAACCGCTTTCCGAACCCGATACGGCCATTATGAATTCGTCGTAATACCCTTTGTTTTAACCAATGCACCTGCGGTTTTCATGGCTTTGATGAACCACGTGTGTAAACCATTTCTTGACCGCTTCGTCATCGTGTTCATCGATGATATCCTTATCTATTCGAAGTCGAAAACTGAACACGCGCAGCACCAACGTTTAGTTCTCGAATTACTCCAAGGGAATCGACTCTATGCCAAGTTCTCCAAGTGTGAATTCTGGATAGAGGAGGTTCAATTCCTCGGTCACATCGTCAATAGTCAAGGTATACACATCGACCCCGCGAAGATCAAAGCTGTTAAGAGTTGGGTTACTCCAAAATCACCATCCGATGTTCGTTCGTTCCTCGGATTGAGCTATTACCGTCGATTTATCGCTGACTTTTGGAAAATCACTGTCCCGCTTACTTCTTTGACGCATAAAGACAAGCCTTTTGTTTGGGGAACTGAACAAGAGACTGCCTTTCAAACTCTCAAGCTTATGCTATGCAATGCTCCTATTCTCGCTCTACCCGATGGAAACGATGACTTCGTTGTCTATTGTGATGCCTCAAACCTTGGTCTTGGTTGTGTTCTCATGCAACGGGACAAGGTTATCGCTTACGCCTCTCGTTAGCTCATAATCCACGAGAAGAACTACACAACCCATGACCTCGAGCTAGGCGCAGTTGTTTTTGCGTTGAAGATTTTGCGACACTACCTTTATGGTACCAAGTGTACGGTCTTCACCGACCACAAGAGCCTACAACACATCCTCAACCAAAAAGAACTGAATATGCGTCAACGCCGATGGGTAGAACTTCTCAACGATTATGACTGTGAGATTCGTTATCATCCTGGCAAAGCAAATGTCGTTTCCGACGCTCTCAGCAGACGAAGCTATTTGCAAAGTGTTCGTAATGTTCACGCCCAGCACCATCTCGAAACTCTTATCCGTGACGCTCAGCATGCTTGTTTTACCGAACGCACCTTGAAGAAGGAAAGGATCCTCCATAATGGCGACCAGTTAATGAATAAATCGAATGGGATATTCCATTATCTGGACTGAAATTGGATTCCCAAGCGCACTAACTTATGACAAATTCTTCTGGACGAAGCCCACAAGTCCCGATATTCCATTCATCCTGGTGCCGACAAGATGTATCATGACCTTCGTCTACGATACTGGTGGCCTGGAATGAAGAAGGATATCGCAATCTATGTTTCAAAGTGCCTGACTTGTTCGAAAGTCAAGGCCGAACAACAAAGACCCTCTGGCTTGCTCGTGCAACCCGAGATCCCGATGTGGAAATGGGAGAGCATAGCCATGGACTTTATCACGAAACTTTCGCGTACGACTTCAGGCCATGATGGCATCTGGGTTATCGTTGGCCGTCTGACTAAATCTGCTCATTTTCTACCGATACGGGAAGACTACAAGGTAGAACGATTAGCCCGAATCTACACCGACGAGATCATTTGTCGACACGGGATGTCTCGTGACATCATCTCTGACCGTGATGGTCGGTTTACCTCGAGACTTTGGGAAAGTTTCAATCTGCCCTCGGTACTACGCTAAATCTAAGTACCGCCTTCCATCCCCAAACCGACGGTCAGACTGAAAGAACGATTCGTACTCTTGAAGACATGCTTCGCTCGTGTGTCATAGATTTCAGTGGTAATTGGGACACGCACTTACCTTTGGTCGAATTCTTGTACAATAACAGTTATCATTCTAGCATTCAAATGGCACCATTTGAGTCATTATACGGAAGAAAATATCGATCGCCGATTGTGTGGTATGAGATCGGAGATGCGCAAATAACCGGTCCTGAGCTGCTGCAAGAAACGACTGACAAGATCCTCCAAATTCGAGATAATCTGCTGAAAGCACGGAGTCGTCAGAAAAGTTACGCTGATAGACGCCGCAAACCCATTGAATTTGACGTTGGCGATCACGTACTCCTAAAGGTTTCACCTTGGAAGGGTGTGATCAAATTCGGCAAGAAAGGGAAACTCGCGCCTCTATATGTTGGACCCTTTAAAATCCTGGAAAGGATTGGGAAGGTGTCCTACAGATTCGAACTACCGGAGGAACTTAGCAACGTCCATCCAACTTTCCATGTGTCGAACCTCAGAAAGTGCCTGGCTGAGCAGAATTTACAAGTTCCACTTGAGGATCTACAAGTGGACGAAACAGTACACTTCATGGAGAAGCCTATCGAGATCATGGATCGAGAAACCAAGAAGCTCAGACGCTCATGCATTCCCATTGTGAAAGTTCGCTGGGAAGGCAAGCGAGGCGTAGAGTTCACCTGGGAACTCGAAAGTGACATGAAGGCGAAGTCCCCGCAGTTGTTTGTTACGCCTAAGGCCTAATTTCGGGACAAAATTCCCTTAAGTAGGGGAGGCTGTAATAACCCGTGTTTCTAAAGTCAACGTACAAGTCAAAGTCAAAGGAAGGAAAGATTGCTAATTGCGATCTGTCACTCCTTGCTTAACTAGCGAATGTACGTCTTGACTTGTAATCGAATTCTTTAAATTATTTGCTTTAGTTGTATTATGTGGAGTAAATGTTAATAATCGAGGTTTAATCGCATGTTTTATCGCTGTATCGCTAATCGCATCGCAATCGCATTCGCAGCTGTAATTTAGAGATTTTGTATATTGTTTTACGTGTGTGTGCTATTTATGTGTTACTTGTGCATGTTTACTATATGTTTGTGGTAATTAATCGAAACGCAAACGCAACTCTATCGCAAGCAACATAACCGCAAACGCTAAACGCAAGTATTTAGGATGATTGTATGTTGGATATAGTATTTGTGTGATTATTAGTAATCTATCGCATCGCTTAATCGACACTCGCTTAAACGCACCGCAACGCTCAAAACGCTAAACGAAACGCCGAAACCAAACTCGCAGGACCACTTCGATCGATTGACCGTTCGATCAAATGGTCATCCGAACGGATAACCATCCGATCGGATGGCCATCCGATCGATGTGACATCCGATCCGTCCCCTATGCGCACTTTCCTCTTTTGGAAACCTATAAATACCCCTATCACATCACCAATAGTAATGTGACAGCTCCCTCTCGTTCGACCAGCGTTCCAGACCTTCTTTCTCTCGATTTCTCACGATTCTTGTAAGTTTTCAACTCAAATCTTGTACATCTATAATCTACACACACTTCTTCATCATTTTTACCTTTGAATCTTAACTTTTAACCGTAATCAGCGGATTTGAGGTGTTCTAGGATGATGTCATCATGGAGTTCTTATGAACTTCAAGTTTTGGCCTCATTTCACCAAGAACAACTCAGATCTAAGAGATTTCCACATGATTTAACATTGTTTTCATATAGATCTAAACATTTTCACCGTTAAAAGGATTGAGAGATGCTTTTCCAACTTTCTTTCAACTCTTTTACACTCAATGCACTCAAAACCGATAGAATCGGAGCTCGTTCAGGCCATCTACTCATTTCTTAGTAAAGTGTCGGTCTGACATCTGACTCATACCAAAGAGACAACCGATTTTGGGTTGAACATGAACAATCGTCATGAACAGTTAGCTGAACGGACTGGGGTGATTCCCATTTCGATCGGACGACTTGAACTTGACGAGGTTCCATTGTTTAACACATTGTCATACTGTCTCAAGTAAACCGCAAAACTGTCAAAACTTAACAAAATTCTAAATTTGCAAAACGATCAGATCGTTGGACGGATTGCCGTCTGATCGGATTGTCGTCCGATCGGATTGCACTTCGACTTCACACTTAAACATTTTCATAATTTTTCAAGGATCATCAGTTCTAACGGATTGCCATTCGATCGGAAGACCATCCGATCGAATGACCATCCTGCTGTGAACTTGTTCTCAACTGAAATGTCTCGCCAAACGGATCACTATTCGATCAAACGATCGTTCGATCGAACGACCTGGAGGGTAGAGATACTTCTCTGTTTTCAAAATGCTACAACAAAAACTTCAAAGTCATCATACACAAACACATCCCTCCCAAACGAATGTCAATCCAACCGAATGGCCATCCGATCGGATGACCATCTGAACGGATTGACATCCTATCGAATGACCATCCTTTCGGATTGTCATCCGACCGGATTACCATTCGTCACTTAGTCACTTTTCACCGTTTAACGCGCCATTCATCGCTTATGCTATCGTTAACTGTTCAGGCTAATCTCTCAGCGCTCCCTTCAATCCAAGAGAGTGTTTAGTTACTAAACGCTATCTGTGAGTATACTCGAACCTTTTTTTTGCTTTACGCACTTTTGGGTGTTACATACGTTACTTATGCAAAATCACAATCGACACACAACGAAAACACTATTTCTACGCTGACCGTATTGCATGCTACGTGTTATTCGATGAATGCTTGTATGTTATGTTTATACAGTGATTGTTGCCTGACACCTTAGCAACGATAGTACTATAGTTTGGACTCAGCACCTGTCGTGGACAGGGGTTGTTAAGGGCTTTCTCACATGTCACAGTGGTGATATGTGTTGCGCATTCTACAACTCGCACTCACGTCTGTGGATATTTCATTGTCGATAACCTACTAGCCTTCACTTTGCTACATGTTACATGCTTGTTATGCGTAAACGATTTTGAACTCTAATATACTATTAAACTTGTATGCTTACCTTTACACAATGTGTATTGACCGCTATTTTAACGTATGTGACAGGTGTTTGAAAGCTTAGGATGCAGTGCTTGCTAGCTATCTTTTTTTTTTTTTGGAATCAAGATAGGATGGGTCTAGAAACAAACAATTTAAATTCTGAGTTGTCGAAACAATTTATTGTCTTTGAGATACAATGCCTGTAATAATTATTTTGCTGGATATGTTTTGGTATGGGACTTAACGTTAAATATTCGGTAATATTAGTTGTTATGGATTTCTCCTGGACAATTTGTTTCGCTCAGTGACGCGCCCCGATATTTCCGTCATCGGTTGGGGTGTGACGAGTTTCCTAGTCCTAAAGTAAGTTCACCACGCCTCGCCTCCAACATTTGCCATGTTGGGTGTGACACGCCCGGGTTGTTCTTATTTGGCTACTTAGTATGTTAGTAGATTAGTTGCATTTTACTTTGATTCATGACCAACCGGGTTTACCAACTAAGTTGGTAAACCTTGTGCTTTGGTGAATCTTACAATGAGGTATTTCATACCTCCATGCTTTACTTACATGAATTCTACGATAATATATGATGGACTATTACTATATAACATAAAATATATAATTATCCAAATTCGTGACGCTAACCGATTTATGGTTAAGTGTTATGAACATAGGCTATTCTATATGCGTTCTAAATTCCCCGTTTATGATTCTAATGGGCAAGTTAGGACCCATGAAATCACATAAAACCTAGTGTCAAAACGAGTGTTTAAGATAAAATATATTTTCACATACATATACTTTATTATACTTAATCCCGAATCCGAATCCTGCGCCAAATCCAACTACTCACACACCTCCATTTCCCTTTGTAGGGTAACTTCGGTGTTCCAAACTCAAACGCTCGTCAAACTCTCGGTTGCTAGGAACGCTTTGCAAAACCGTGAGTATACATGACTCCCTTTTTACTTTTAACACTTTTGGGTGTCATACGTATATGCTATTAAACTCACGAAATCACATACTTTATGCTTAAATCACAAACAAACAATCCAACATACATGCTTAATACGTTATACTTGGGCTAATATATGCTAGAATTCTTTATGCTTTATACTTATCATTAACTTCGTATGAGCCTCCCTTAACATGTATAGCGCTATAGGACTAACGCACCACCCGTATTCTTGAGGTCATGTTAAGTTAAACAAACAGTCTTATCATTGCTATGATGAGATTACGCGAGTGGGAATCTTTGGGTTGACATTAATAGTTGCATGCTAGTATCGTCTGTTAGTTTTAAGTTAACAATTATGCCATGTGGATTCGTTTAAACTTTTATACTTATGCTAGTACTTAAACTTGTATGTTCGCCAATCCTTTACGTATTGATCTATACTTTAATACGTATTGCTAGAAATTGATGATGATGAACGGAATCTAGTAGGATTAACTAGAAACACATTTTAATTTTAGTATTGTTGTTGTATTTTGCTTCATGTTCCTTTGTCGTATTTTATTTCAAATGATGTACTTGAATTTAGTAATGAAATGGAATTTTTGAATTTTAAATACTTGTTGTAAGATAGTGTTATGACGTCTCTTGCAATCTATTTCGTCCTGCCCCGATGTTTCCGCCATCGGTTGGGGTGTGACAGTAGCGATTGAAAATGTTACTAGAACATTTGAGAAAATAGTTGGTGGGATCCACCAATTGACGTTTCTTCCTCTAAGAAAACAAATTAACTGATAAGAAATTTACTTTCTGTTTGATGATTTGGTTCATGTGAAACAGTACGGCCGATGTTACGCCTAGTCGCAGATGTTTGAAGAGTACAAATTAAGGATTTATCCAAGTTTATGATTGATCATCATCAATTTCCAACTTTTACCAACCAGTTTCACTAATCATAATGTGATATTTTACTCCAAAATGCAGTTTTTACATAACACGAGGTCAAAATAAAAAAGGCTAGAGGTGCAACTTTGACTCATTTACTTGTGAATGAGTTCATTTAGATTATGTCTTATACCAAATTCCCTCAAATACATTTTTAGCTAATTGGGAAATGTGTTAAAAGGGACTCAACACTCAAAATGGTTAAAAGTCACCTGAAGGTTGTCTCTAGGGCATATAAGCTTCTACATTGACTATATAGATAATAAAAATAAAAAATTGTACGTTATTCTCAATTCTAATCTTAGGCTATCCGCAACCGTTTCACGCCCCTTTCACTCCATGTCACTACGACGTCATAAAGTGCATGTCACCTCACTGACAAATCACCTTCTTACTTTCTCTCATTTTCTTTCACTTTCACCTAAAATGGTTTCACTCTTTCACTCCACATCAACCCCCCCCCCCCCCCCCCCCCAATCATTTTAATCCCATTTTTATTTCTTTTTTATATAATAAAATTATTTAAATACTTTTTTGTTTTAATTTATTTTTATTTTTTATGTAATAAAGTTATCTAATTCACTTTTTTACGTTTTTAAATATTTATTTTGATTAATTTATTTTTATACATTTTAAGTAACACAATAAAAGTTTATTAAAACACAAACCTAAATTACATATTATACAAGCGTAAATTACTTATTACACACCCCTAATTAAAGTATTAAAGAAAACTAAATTACTTATTACACATACATAATTAAAAACCCCTAATGCATCCCCACATAGCCCTCGTAGTAGTTGTGCTGGAGGAGACAGGCTACAATCGTTATCATGACCGTCTAACCTCGCATCCCGAGGATTTCGTCCATAATTACGAAGCGGAGTTGCTAGACCATCGTTAGGAGGAGGAGGAGGTGACTAGTATTCCTAACATGGGTCATATTTGTACCCTTCAGGTGGCCCTCTTGTGTTGCAAGGCGATTCTCGAGTAGAGGGGTTGTAGGTGGAGTGTTTGCAATTAAGTTTGATTGGCTTTCCCTGATTCATAGACGACCCAATTGGTAGATAGCCATGGTGTAGTCCAGAGCCTTACATGACTTCTCATCTGTTATCCCACCCCAAGGATCCCGTTCTAGAGGTGGAGGGTTTATTGTTGCAGGTGAAGGGTTGAAAAGACGAGGATTTAGACGAGGTGATTCTCTAGGTCTTCTTGCCGGTGGATGGTAGTGTGCCGAAGGTGGATGGTTGACTGTTGAATGGTTGGTCTTGCTGTCGGTGGATGGTAGTGTGTCAGAGGCTTTGGTTGTCGCCGAGAGTAACGTCTGAGGTTTGAAGGTCGTTAGTCGCTGCCACCCATATCTTTGGAAGAAGAACAATTGTGATTGTACAGATAGAAGAAGTTGCGCATCTGCATTGAATGAGATGATGTAAATTTTTAGGCAGTATATAGTCGTTGGAGTAGAGTCTTTCAATTTGAATTCAAAATATAGTTGTTGGAATAGTGTCGTTCAATTCGAATTCACAATATAGCCGTTGGAAAAGATCCGTTCAATTTAAATTCAAAATATAGTTGTTGGATAGTGTCGTTGGGATTTGAATTCAAAATATAGTCATTGTAATAGTGCCATTAGGATTTGAATTCCAATGTTGTCGTTGGAATAGTGCCTTTCGGATTTGAATTCAAAATATAGCCATTGGAATTCGAATTTTAAATATAGCCGTTGGGATTTGAATTCAAAATATAGCCGTTAGGAATAGGAATAGAGGAATCTTCATAGATACATAGATGGAATTTTCAAATGGTGTACAGTAAATAAGGACATTGCATAGATAAGAAACAACATACAACAAACTAGATAAGAAACAAAAAACAACAAACTTGATAAAAAACAACAAACTAGAAACAATCAACACTAATCTTTAACACCCGAATCGTCTGAGCAACAACTAACACAGGGTGTTGTCTTAGTAACTGCAAAGACGAGATATGATTAAAAGGTTGACGGTAAGTGTTCGGGTATTCAACATGAGCCTCTAAGATCGTTTCATCTTCTATTACATCGGCACCGCGCGCCATAACGATGTTGAATATTTGGTAACCTTAACTCTCAAATCCCGTATCCTTGAAATAGATCAGTTGTAACACCTCAAAGTGGGTACTCTACAGTCGGTTCACATCACAGTATACTAGTTAAAAACAAGTCTTTTATCAAAAGTACGTTGCGGAAATTTTAATTAAAAACAGTACCAGATGTGTTAAAAACTAAAAATATTGTCAAATGAAAATAATACAAATGCCATCCACCATACTCACGAGTCATCCCATCCGTTAGCCAAGAGCGTCACCAACTTGAATCATACGCCTACAATACAATCTAACATACATGCAAAAGTCCGCTACACTACAATGAGTGAGTTCTAACAGTTTATATTAAAGCATTTTAAACACATCATAAATGATGTATTTTAAAACCCAAAACACCACCGTTATAAAATTACCAACGTTTTGTTCAAATATGTTAACATCCACTTAAAGTTCAACGACTCTAACCTGTCACCCAGAATTACCCGCAACTCAACCTGTAACTTACAACCAACGACCCTACAAGTATTTCCTTCCTATGTGGATTAGATTACGTAAACGCCGAAGGACAGTCCCTTAATGCATCTTAATTCATAGGCCAATTAACCAAACGACCCACATCTAGGAAATAACAATTAATGGCCTAAAAGCCTCGTTTATCGTTAAGTAAGATTATCCATTAAAACGCGTTCCTCAAAACGTACAAGATATTCTTTAGAATAAATTCAATTGTACTTAACCTCCTACAACTACATAATGAAACACCATTCCTCACCCACATAATTATATATCGTTCATCACCCACATAATTAAACATCGTTCGTCACCCGCCTAATTTAGCATCATTCATCAACTACACAAATAAACATCATTTACTCACCATTTAACTTGCGCGAAACACATAAGCACATAGTTTTTTTTTTTTTTTTCCAAAAGGGTGTTGGTGGGAAAAAATATTTATAAAAATGGGTAATTTGAAAAGTATTTACACCAAAATGGGTGTTTTACTTTATTTCTTTACTTTAAACTAATCTATTAAAGTTAATTTCTTTTTACTTTTTAGTCGATTACTTATTATCACTATTTTATTTTTTCTTCAGTCATCTCATTGTATTTTTCTCGGCTCGTTTAAATTATGAGAACTTAACCTCGGCTCGTTTACACCGCTAAATGTGATATAAATATACATTAAAATATAACACAAATAATTTTTCTTCGGTCATCTCATTGTATTTTTCTCGGCTCGTTTAAATTGTTTAAATTATGAGAACTTAACCTCGGCTCGTTTACACCGCTAAATGTGATATAAATATACATTAAAATATAACACAAATAGGTTCAGCTATGCTCGCTAAATGTGATATAAATATACATTAATCTCCATGCCTGTTATTTGGAACATTCTAAAATAGTTGTACCACCACACTACAAATTAACTTGGATTTTTGGTCAAGTGCTTTAGAGAAGCTAGAAGCAGCAGATAAGCGAATTCGCAAAACATTAAGCAGTTAGTTACAAAGCCAAACTTTCAGAAATGTTAAAGAAAAATATTATAATAAGTTAGAAAAAAAAGAAAAATATGAAGAAGTGTTTAGTTGTATGTAGAGAATAGTGGCAACATGTTTGAGATAATCGATAAAAATTGAAACATGAATTGAGGAATTAGTAATACTGAATATAAAATCGATGCGTTGATTAAAGAAAAAAATTAATATGTGAAAAGAGGTTTATTAAATATAAAATAATACTGAAAATAATTATAATAGAGTTAAAAATAAAGAAATATAGAAAAACACCTGTTATGGTAAATATTTTTTAAATAACCCATTTTGGTAATAAAGGTGGGAACCTAACACATAATTTGGTCAAATCACTAAGAAGTGACCATAGCTCGTCTCCATTTGCCGCACATAACACCCCTCTTTTGGTCAGATTACTAGATTGCAGCCGTCATCATCTCCCGCATATTTACCCTGAAGGGTTCGTCGTTGCCACTAGGGCTAATCATTTAAACACCTCCAGGGTGTTTCTCGTGACCTAACGCCACCCTGAAGATAACACTGTCATCATGTTAATTGCATTTTTAAGCATACTTTATTATATTTTTAGTATAGATTTTCATTGCATTTTATGCATTTAGACCACACACCTTACATCATTATGGGAAATACATATTTTGGTAGGATGGAATCAACTTTGGTTCGTATTTGTTGTTTTTGTAGGTGGGAAGCGTTTGCGAACGATAATGAGCATGAAAGAGGTTGGTCCATCATGAGGGACACAAGCTAAAACAAGTATGGATCAAGAAGTTGTTTAAATCAAAGAAAGTGAATTAGAAAAGATGCAATTGACATAGTAGTTGGATTGCAATTTGCAACATCCAAACTAAATAATGATGGGCTCAATTTACTTTTATTCTAGTGGGTCATCGTTTGACATCAAAATATAGATGGTTTTGATGGACCAATAACCAAGTGAACTGGGCTTCTAATAGAAAGAAAGATAAACGAAGGGAATAAAAGAAAAAGAAAAAAAAACTTAAGAGATAAAGGATCGATCATCAACAAACTGGACGAGAGAAGAGGGAGCATCATCTTTGGACGGTAACTGCAAATCGAAAGGAGAAAAAAAAAGGAGAAAAAGCATTTTCTTTTGGTGATTTTCTTGAACAACAAAAACACTGTCTTTGTTTCGTAAGTTGAATTTTTGGATGCTTTCTTTAGTATTTGTATGGATTGAACTAGCCATCATGTTCGGTTAGAACCGTATAGTTTCGACATCGGGGCACATTTTCTTTGTTTTGGTTCATGAACTTGTGTGAAACGGTTATGTTAGATTCTATTCTTTAATGGTTTGTTTATGTGATCCTCGTTTTTATACGGATTCAATCCGAAAAATATTAGATTGTTAGTAAACTTAATCAACTTATTATTTTTTCTAATAAAGTTCAGTCAATTTTTACAACTCTAATAAAGTTTTAATTTTTAACATTGGGAACAAAATAATATTTTGAGTTTGTCTATGAACCCAAACTATTATAGAATTATATAATATAATTAAACATTTCGAACGAGGTGAGTAGTTAATTATAATCGATATTTCTATCACGCAACCCGCACGCTAAAATCCGAATGACGTGAGCTTAGAGTAGCGGGTTGGCTCTAATCAACGAACGGCGTTTGGTTAGACACTAGATAGAGTGGATGTCCGAAATGTGTGACGTCTAGTATTGATACAAACTATTATTTAAAAAAGATCATTGCACCGTGACCGTTAATGATCGTAAGACGAACCAGATCAAGAAATTACCCTGGTGTTGAAATTTGCTTTTAATATCTGAATTTACCCAAATCTTTTTAATTAACATTTTTATATAATTATTCGTTGTCAATAATTTTTAGTCTAAATTAAAATCCCCTTTCAAATCAATCGTATCTGGATAAAATCTTTTTGGCATAATTAATTAATTTGTATCCTTGTGGACACGATGCAACATTCCCAAAAATTTTAAAATAAAGTTATTACACGAATAGGTCATGGGTCAGTTGACCGATAGAAATATAAGGTATTTTGGCGAACGTAGGAACCGTTTAATAATTAAAATACATTATATTGGAACATACTCCGTTTTTAATGAAACTTGGTTTAAAATGTAGATAAAATTATTCTCGTTCTAAGGACATATTCATTATTTTATAAAACGTCATATTTTAGAAGTTATACGCGCCATAAATGAAACAACTGAATTAATTATAATATATAAATTAATAAAATAATAATAATAATAATCAAAATTTAAAATGTACGTATAGAATAAATAATAATTTATTTTAATATATAAAATAATCAAAAACCATAGAAATTGTATATGTACGTGTAACTCTATAATTTCAACATATGCAATTATGAAATATGGTGTACGTGTCTTGCTAATAAGACCATGCGTAGTCGTTTGTCGAATAATGCCCCCACCTTGGGGCGTTTTCTGCCATGTGGCAGTCCAGTCAGCATGGGGGCATTATTGGACGTTTTTGCAAAAGTGGCGTAGTGTGAATAATGCCCAATAACGCCCCTTCCATTAATTACACAAGTCAAAGTCAAAGTCAAAGTCAAGGTCAAAGTCAACGACTGATTATACGGATTTGACTTGTAGAAATCTCTTTGTTTTATTTGTATTATGCGGAGTAAGTGTTGTTAATTGCAAACCATCGACGTATTATTCAAGCGACTTACGCCTGTGAGCTATAGGCAGTAACAATGCGATAAAGTTAACCAACTGATAATCAAGCTATACTAATCGAATCGACAACGGATCGCAAATCGAGCTACGTATTTTAAATATTGTTATACGTGTGTGTGTACCTTATGTGTTACTTGTGCATGTGTATTTATGTTGTATTGTGGTAATCAAGCGAACTCAATCGAAACTCGAATGCAATCGAATACAATCGAACTCGAAACTCAATCGAACCATGGTAATTAGTGGAAAATAGATTATGCGAGATATGAAGTAGTTGGGACTAAAACTAATTTGATTAAGAAACCCCATCGAATCGAACCGCTCGCAATCGAAATCGATTTAACGAAAATCGTCACGTCGAACACTTGAACCAAGCGCCATCCGGCCGGATAGCCATCCGATCGGATAGTCATCCGACCGGATAGCCTCTATGCCACAAAGAAGGTGTCATCCGACCGGATAACCCTTTCCTCTTTTGGAATCCTATAAATACCCCTGTCACTCTCCACACTTACTACTTTTGGCAAGTGACGTCCGAACAGCACGCTTTCCTCATCCTTTCTCCGATTTCTCTCGATTCCGGTAAGATCTCGCCCTAAATCTTGTACTTTCTTGATCTACACGCACTCCTACACATTTCTACCTACCAAATCTTAACTTTTAACCGTGAATTCACTAGATTTCGGGTGTTCTAGGATGATGTCATCATGTGTTCTTCAAGAACTTCATGTTTTGGCCTCAATCCACCAAGAACGACCTAGACCTAACCGATTTCCACAAAGATCTTGTAAAGATCTCGACACAAGTGTGGTGAAAGAGGATTGAAAGATGGTTTTCAACTTTCTTTCAACTCTTTTACACCCAAAATACTCAAAACCGGTAGAATCAGGTTCTGATCTAGTCTTCTACTCAATCATAGTGTTGTACTAGCTCAAGATCCAGATCCTACAAACGGGACTATCGATTTCGGGTTAAACAAGAGCAACCATCTAGAGCCGGTAACTGACCGAGCTAGGGTGATTCCTGTTCGGTTTAGTCACCTGGGTCAAAATGGGGGTTCTGTTGGTTAACACGTTGTCAAAGTGTCTCGACATAACGACCAACCATCAAAAACGACCAAGTGTAGGACGAACGGAACAATCGGAACGGATTGCCGTCCGACCGGATTGCTATCTGATCGGATAAGTCATCCGAACGGATTACCATCCGAACGGATCACACTTGGGTCCCACTCTTAAACAATCTTAACTAAAGTTTGAGTATTGAACGAAGTATAATCCGATCGGACGACCATCTGAATGGATCACTCTTCGGATCATGAGATACTAAGGCTTTAAAGACTTAAACAATTTTCAACATGTTCAATAACAAAGTTGCCATCCGATCGGATTGCCATCCGATCGAATGACGCTTCTGTTTTGAACTTACTTTCAGTAGGCAACCTCCCCACTAAGTCGTCGTCCGACCGGATCACTGTCCGACCGGATGACCATCCGAACAGACTGTCATCCGTACGACCAGTCATCCGATCGACCGACTTGATGGATAGAGATACTTTTGTGTTTTCAAAATACTACAACGAAAACTTCAAAAGACAAGCCATCATACACAAACACATTCCTCTTATAGGAAGAAACAATCCACTCGAATCGCCATCCGAACGGATCACTGTCCGACCGGATGACCACCCGAACGGATTGCCATCCGCACGGATTGCTGTCCGATCGGATTACCATCCGATCGAACCACCATTCGACCCTTCCATACCTTGTGACATTTTTACACGTCGCTTATCGTTATGCTATCGAATCTATTCAGGCTAACCCTACTCGCTAAGCGCTCCCTTCAATCCACCAATCGCTGTGAGTATACTCGGTCCCTTTTTGCTTTACGCACTTTTGGGTGTTACATACGTTACAAATATTCAAACTACAACAATCACACTACTTAATACTATTTGAACGCCAACCGTTAATGCATGTTATACGTGGCTTATGAATGCTTGTTTGTTATGTTTACACATGGAATGTTGTCTACCTGCCTTAGCAACGATAGTACTATAGTTTGGACTCAGCACCCGTTCACACGGGGGTTGTTAAGGATCATTTACTTGCATGGATTACGGTGGTAATCATGTATTGCGAACTGCATTTGGCAGTCAACCCGCAGTCATTGGTATCGATGGATCTATGTCGATAACTAACGTGCTTCATTTCACTATGTGTACGTGCTGGTTATGCGTAAACGAATTCGAACTCTATATACTATTATCAAACTTGTATGCTCACCTTTACATTTTATGTATTGACTTTATTTTAACGTATGTGACAGGTGCTTAGGAAGTTTACATGCTTAGCATGCTGTGAACTTGAGGCTAGGAAAGGTCTAGGATGCTCTCTGTGCTGTGATGAAATCGAAGCTAGGAGAAAAGGGTCCTAGAAACCAATAAATAAACTATCTATGTATAAATCTGAGTTGTCGGAACAGAATATTTGCCTAGATTTTGGTCTGTAATAATTACTTGCTGTTTGAGATACGGTATGGGACGTATTATTTAATTGAATAGTATTGATAATTGTTATGGAAACTTCTGTACAATCTGTTTCGCTCAGTGCCATGCCCCGATGATTCCGCCATCGGTTGGGGTGTGACAGATTGGTATCAGAGCCATAACTATAGGGAATTAGGCAAGACTCGACCTAGTCCGGGTCGATGTCTTAGATACCTAGACTATAGTTAGGAACCGACAGACCGACTTATGCATGATCGGTAGAGATTTTGCATGAGTTTACCATTATTTCCTCGTATTTCTCGCGCACATTACACTATCACTACACTCGAATTTTCAACTACGAATGAGCAATTAAAGCCGAGAATAGGTGTGAAAACCGCAAACTCTCGACTAAAGTTGCTTAATCGACCCGCATTTTTACCTACAAACGAGGAGAATTATGCCAAATCAGGAGTGAAATCCATATTTTGATGAATAATCTCCTCAATTTTATTAAAACAGGGACATGATCGTTAAGCTAGGGGTGAAACCCTAACCTTGACTACTTGTTCCGTTCATTTTTACAAACTCTCACCAAAGTATCGACGGACTCCAACGACCTGAAGTCACCATATGACCAGCGGGATGTGTGCCAAACGCCCAAGAATCGAGGCAAAGGCATAGTCCTGAGGGCTAATTGTGCAAAACAGGATCCTTGTGAATAGTCAAACCGCTTTGGGTAGTCGAAGTCTACTAGCCGCAGACGATCTATATCTCGAATTTTATGTTGTAACTGCTGACTCTGATGTTTTGTCGATTTTATGCGCTTACGAATGTGTTTACCTGTTTATGTGTTTACATTTTGGAGATTTACTCACTTCGATCGACACCCACGATTCTCATTGCGTCCCTACCTCAAATCGCTAACAAATCGCTGGATTTTGGACAAACTTATGCTACGATTTACGCTTATACTACGCTACCCTCGAACGATCGCAAACTTCGAATAATAGGTTTCTGTTTTCTAACTGCCTCTAGTGATTAAATGCGTATGTGTCTCCTTGTTTCTGTGGTTCTGTGTTCTATGTGCTTATGTGTTTCTGTACCTATGTGGATCTGTGATTATGTGTTACATGCCTATGTGTTTATGAGGTACGTGTTACTGAGCTTTAGTAGTAGTGGACGTGTGAGGTGAGATTCGAATACATGTGTTAAGTCCTGTGACGATGTCTGTTGCAGACAATGTCGTCTGGATCTCGTCATGCTCTCTCTCGTCAGGAAAAGAGGGACAAACGCCTTGCTGCCATCATCGTGAAAAGTGTGGCAAAGGCCGTGAGTGATGTTTACGAGAATGCAAGCAAATCGTCTGAGGAATCGAGAACCGAAGCTCCCAAAGCTGTCGCAAGGCCCTTCAGTTTCAAGCAATTCAAGTCATGTGGGCCAAAAGAATTCACTGGCGAAGGAGGTCCCACTGCACTATTTCACTGGTTTGATTCCATTGAGGTTACTCTGCGACAGAGTGGTTGCCCTGATGACCTCCGTACTCTGAATGCTACCGGCGTTTTCCAGTCCCGTGCATTAGACTGGTGGACGGCCGAGAGGAACAAGAGAGGGAACGATTCAGCCTACGGTCTGTCGTGGGACGAGCTCAAGGAAGTTATGCTAGAGGAATTCTGCCCTCCTCACGAACGTCAAAAGCTAGAAGATGAATTCTGGCACATACAGCAAAAGGATGGTGACAATGCCGGTCTCACTGCTCGTTTCAAACAGCTCAGCATCATCTGTCCCGATCAAGTCAAGACTCCGGAGATCACCATCAAAAAGTACATCCGAGCCTTGCCCGACTGCGTCGCAGATTTCGTGCAAGTGGCTAAGACTAAGACGATCGAAGAAACTTACCTACTGGCCGCCGAAATAAACGACAAGAGGGTCAAGGCTGGTGTCTGGGATAAAACTCCAAAGCATCTGCATCAAGCCACCGCCACCACACCAACTGCTGAACCCACCTCATCGAGCAACAAGAGGAAGAACAAGAGAAAGAAGATCTCCAGCAACAAAAATTGTGCGATCACTGTTGCACCGATTCAAGCTGTACCAGCCTAACAGCGTCAAGTAGCGGCGCCTGTGGCTAATGCACCGCCTGCAAAGCGTGCATACACTGGGCCACACCCGCTCTGCCCTACTTGCACCTACCACCACCCAACAACCGTTTCTTGCCGTTTCTGTGCTCATTGCAATGTGTACGGCCATTTCATTGCCAGCTGCCGTATTCGACAAGCTCCTGCTCATCAAGCTCTACTCACTGCCCAGCAGGGTCAACAAGCTCCCCCGGCACCCGCGATCAAAGCCAGAGCCTGCTTCGCATGTGGCGACCCAAACCACTTCGCCAACATGTGCCCAAACAGGGTCGTGAAACAAGAGCCTCAGCAACAGCAGCCTCAGCAGCAACAACAACAGCAACAGCAGCCTCAGCAGCAACAACAACAGCAACAGCAGCAACAAGCCGCACGCGCCAGAACTTTCAACCTCAACGTGCGTCAAGCCCAGGCCGACAACAACGTGGTCAATGGTACGTTCCTTGTGAATGGTATTTATGCTTCCTGTTTGTTTGATACTGGAGCGGATAATTGCTTTGTGTCGTTCGAATTTGAGAAACTCCTTAGTCCTAAACGTTCCAAACTCTCCTCGATGTTCGATGTTGAAGTCGCTACTGGAAGAACCGTCGCCGTTAATTCTGTTCTTCGTGATTGTACTCTTGAGCTCAACAATCACATCTTCCCAATCGACCTTATTCCGATGCAACTCGGAAGTTTTGACGTCATAATAGGCATGGACTTTCTTCGAGAAAACCATGCTGAAGTTGTGTGCTTCGACAAGATGATTCGATTTTTGCTCGCGAATGGTGACTTATTATGTGTATACGGCGATACTACTTCGAAGGGTCTCAAGCTTATGTCATGTATCCAAGCTAGCAAGTATCTCCGCAAGGAATACAGAGCTTTCTTGGCTAACATCGTAGTAGCGGAGAAGGAAAAGAAAGAAAAGAAGGAAGTGAAAGACGTTCCTGTGGTTCGAGAATTTCCTAACGTTTTTCCAGAGGATCTTCCCAGGCTACCGCCAAGTCGTGATATCGACTTTCGTATCGACCTCATTCCTGGAGCCAACCCTATCGCCAAAGCTCCTTATCGACTTGCGCCGTCCGAAATGCACGAACTCTCAACCCAACTCCAGGAATTACTCGAAAAAGGCTTCATTCGCCCGAGCACCTCTCCTTGGGGCGCGCCAGTCCTTTTCGTCAAAAAGAAGGATGGGTCGTTCAGGATGTGCATCGACTATCAGGAATTGAATAAGTTAACTATCAAGAATCGCTATCCTCTACCTCGCATCGACGATTTGTTTGATCAACTACAAGGCGCTACGTGTTTCTCGAAGATCGATCTACGTTCAGGATACCACCAGCTGTGCATACAAGAGGAGGATATACCCAAAACCGCGTTTCGCACCCGATACGGTCATTACGAATTCGTGGTCATGCCTTTTGGTCTAACCAACGTGCCAGCGGTTTTCATGGACCTTATGAATCGCGTGTGTAAACCATATCTCGACCAGTTCGTCATCGTATTCATCGACGATGTCTTGATCTATTCTAAATCGAAGACCGAACACGCGCAACATCTACGTCTGGTTCTCGAGTTACTCCAGGGGAACCAACTCTATGCCAAGTTCTCAAAGTGTGAATTTTGCCTAGAGGAAATTCAGTTTCTGGGTCACATCGTTAATAGTCAGGGCATTCACGTCGATCCTGCAAAGATTGAAGCTGTCAAGAGCTGGGTTACGCCTAAGAACCCGTCTGAAGTCCGCTCTTTTCTCGGACTAGCGGGCTATTATCGACGATTTATCGAAGGATTCTCAAAGATCGCTGTGCCGCTTACCACTCTCACGCATAAAGACAAGCCTTTTGTTTGGGGAACCAAACAAGAGTCTGCCTTTCGAACCCTCAAGCACATGCTTTGCAACGCTCCTGTTCTCACGTTGCCCGACGGAAACAATGATTTCATTGTCTATTGTGATGCTTCCAACCTTGGTCTTGGTTGTGTACTCATGCAACGGGACAAGGTCATAGCTTACGCATCTCGTCAGCTCAAAGTCCACGAGAAGAACTATACAACCCATGATCTCGAGCTAGGCGTAGTTGTTTTTGCTTTAAAGATTTGGCGACACTACCTGTATGGTACCAAGTGTACGATCTTCACAGATCATAGGAGCCTGCAACATATCTTTAATCAGAAGGAACTTAATATGCGTCAACGCTGATGGGTAGAACTTCTCAACGATTACGACTGTGAGATCCGTTATCACCCAGGCAAGGCAAATGTTGTTGCCGACGCACTTAGCAGACGGAGCTATCTGCTTAGCACACGTAATGTTCAAGCCCAACACGACCTCGAAACACTCATTCGCGAAGCTCAGCATGCGTGTTTCAACGAACGCACACTGAAGAAGGAAAGAATCTACCATGATGGAGCTCAGCTTGTGAGCAAATCGAACGGGATATTCCACTTTCTGGACCGAATCTGGATTCCCAAACGAACCAACTTGCGACAGATTTTGATGGACGAAGCCCACAAATCCCGGTATTCTATTCATCCCAGTGCCGACAAAATGTACCAGGATCTTCGTTATAAGTACTGGTGGCCGGGTATGAAAAGGGATATCGCTCTCTATGTCGGAAAATGCCTAACTTGTGCTAGAGTCAAGGCTGAACATCAAAGACCCTCTGGCTTACTCGAACAACCACCAATTCCCATGTGGAAGTGGGAAAGTATAGCCATGGATTTTATAACCAAGCTACCGCACACGTCATCAGGTCACGACAGCATTTG
The DNA here is from genome assembly GCA_030545235.1 of Helianthus tuberosus. Lineage (NCBI taxonomy): Eukaryota > Viridiplantae > Streptophyta > Magnoliopsida > Asterales > Asteraceae > Helianthus > Helianthus tuberosus. The sequence goes on from CM060423.1 coordinate 213,096,846, forward strand.
GGTTGTGGTCGACCGTTTGACTAAATCAGCTCACTTTCTGCCAATACGGGAAGACTACAAGGTAGAACGATTAGCCCGAATCTACACCGATGAAATCATTTGTAATCATGGGACGCCTCGTGATATCATCTCTGATCGTGATGCTCGGTTTACCTCGCGACTGTGGGAAACGTTTCAAATGGCACTCGGTACATCGCTTAATCTAAGTACCGCTTTCCACCCTCAAACTGACGGTCAGACTGAAAGAACGATTCGTACTCTTGAATACATGCTCCGTTCATGTGTCTTAGACTTCGGTGGTAATTGGGATAAATACCTGCCGTTAGTCGAATTCTCGTATAACAACAGCTACCATTCTAGTATCCAAATGGCACCATTCGAGGCATTATACGGAAGAAGATGTCGATCGCCCATTGTGTGGCACGAGATCGGTCATTCACAATTAACCGGTCCTGATCTATTACAAGAAACGACAGACAAAATTTTCCAAATTCGAGACAACCCGGTGAAAGCTCGGGATCGACAGAAAAGTTACGCCGATAAAAAGCGCAAGCCCCGTGAATTTGGCGTTGGTGACTACGTACTCCTAAAGGTATCACCTTAGAAGGGTGTAGTCCGATTCGGCAAAAAGGGAAAACTCGCGCCTCGATACGTTGGACCTTTTAAGATTCTGGAAAGGATCGGAAAAGTCACCTACAGACTCGAACTACCGGAGGAACTTAGTAACGTCCACCCGACTTTCCACGTGTCAAACCTCCGAAAGTGCCTAGCCAACCACGACTTACACATTCCTCTCGACGATCTGCAAGTGAACGAAACATTACACTTCATGGAAAAGCCTGTTGAAATCATGGATCGCCAGACCAAGCAACTCAGATGCTCTTGCATTCCAATTGTGAAAGTCCGATGGGAAGGCAAACGAGGCGCAGAGTTCACTTGGGAACTCGAAAGCGACATGAAGGCTAAGTACCCGCAGTTGTTTAAAGAGTGAAGCTAGAGAGAGAAAGTAGCATTGTGATTCTAGTGCTTTGTACGATTTCATATTAATCAATAGAATCACCAATTATAGTACGTTCTTGTGTGTTTGGTCACGTTCGTGTACGGATTCCGCACGTCACATGTTCGATTCGCAATCGTTTCGGAGTCAAAACTGGCCCGAACAAAAAGTTTTTCAAACGTGATTCACGGCGTTGTGCAGCTTCCAGCTTAATTTCAGGACGAAATTCCCTAAACAAGGGGAGGCTGTAACACCCCGTGTTTTCACAAGTCAAAGTCAAAGTCAAAGTCAAGGTCAAAGTCAACGACCGATTATACGGATTTGACTTGTAGAAATCTCTTTGTTTTATTTGTATTATGCGGAGTAAGTGTTGTTAATTGCAAACCATCGACGTATTATTCAAGCGACTTACGACTGTGAGCTATAGGCAGTAACAATGCGATAAAGTTAACCAACTGATAATCAAGCTATACTAATCGAATCGACAACGGATCGCAAATCGAGCTACATATTTTAAATATTGTTATGCGTGTGTGTGTACCTTATGTGTTACTTGTGCATGTGTATTTATGTTGTATTGTGGTAATCAAGCGAACTCAATCGAAACTCGAATGCAATCGAATACAATCGAACTCGAAACTCAATCGAACCATGGTAATTAGTGGAAAATAGATTATGCGAGATATGAAGTAGTTGGGACTAAAAGTAATTTGATTAGGAAACCCCATCGAATCGAACCGCTCGCAATCGAAATCGATTTAACGAAAATCGTCACGTCGAACACTTGAACCAAGCGCCATCCGGCCGGATAGCCATCCGACCGGATAGTCATCCGACCGGATAGCCTCTATGCCACAAAGAAGGTGTCATCCGACCAGGTCGTCATCCGAGCGGAGTGTCATCCGATCGGATAACCCTTTCCTCTTTTGGAATCCTATAAATACCCCTGTCACTCTCCACACTTACAACTTTTGGCAAGTGACGTCCGAACAGCACGCTTTCCTCATCCTTTCTCCAATTTCTCTCGATTCCGGTAAGATCTCGCCCTAAATCTTGTACTTTCTTGATCTACACGCACTCCTACACATTTCTACCTTTCAAATCTTAACTTTTAACCGTGAATTCACTAGATTTCGGGTGTTCTAGGATGATGTCATCATGTGTTCTTCAAGAACTTCATGTTTTGGCCTCAATCCACCAAGAACGACCTAGACCTAACCGATTTCCACAAAGATCTTGTAAAGATCTCGACACAAGTGTGGTGAAAGAGGATTGAAAGATGGTTTTCAACTTTCTTTCAACTCTTTTACACCCAAAATACTCAAAACCGGTAGAATCAGGTTCTGATCTAGTCTTCTACTCAATCATAGTGTTGTACTAGCTCAAGATCCAGATCCTACAAACGGGACTACCGATTTCGGGTTAAACAAGAGCAACCATCTAGAGCCGGTAACTGACCGAGCTAGGGTGATTCCTGTTCGGTTTAGTCACCTGGGTCAAAATGGGGGTTCCGTTGGTTAACACGTTGTCAAAGTGTCTCGACATAACGACCAACCATCAAAAACGACCAAGTGTAGGACAAACGGAACAATCGGAACAGATTGTCGTCCGACCGGATTGCCATCCGATCGGATAGGTCATCCGAACGGATTACCATCCGAACGGATCACACTTGGGTCCCACTCTTAAACAATCTTATCTAAAGTTTGAGTATTGAACGAAGTATAATCCGATCGGACGACCATCTGAATGGATCACTCTTCGGATTATGAGATACTAAGGCTTTAAAGACTTAAACAATTTTCAACATGTTCAATAACAAAGTTGCCATCCGATCGGATTGCCATCCGATCGAATGACGCTTCTGTTTTGAACTTACTTTCAGTAGGCAACCTCCCCACTAAGTCGTCGTCCGACCGGATCACTGTCCGACCAGATGACCATCCGAACGGACTGTCATCCGTACGACCAGTCATCCGATCGACCGACTTGATGGATAGAGATACTTTTGTGTTTTCAAAATACTACAACGAAAACTTCAAAAGACAAGCCATCATACACAAACACATTCCTCTTATAGGAAGAAACAATCCACTCGAATCGCCATCCAAACGGATCACTGTCCGACCGGATGACCACCCGAACGGATTGCCATCCGCACGGATTGCTGTCCGATCGGATTACCATCCGATCGAACCACCATCCGACCCTTCCATACCTTGTGACATTTTTACACATCGCTTATCGTTATGCTATCGAATCTATTCAGGCTAACCCTACTCGCTAAGCGCTCCCTTCAATCCACCAATCGCTGTGAGTATACTCGATCCCTTTTTGCTTTACGCACTTTTGGGTGTTACATACGTTACAAATATTCAAACTACAACAATCACACTACTCAATACTATTTGAACGCCAACCGTTAATGAATGTTATACGTGGCTTATGAATGCTTGTTTGTTATGTTTACACATGGAATGCTGTCTACCTGCCTTAGCAACGATAGTACAATAGTTTGGACTCAGCACCCGTTCACACGGGGGTTGTTAAGGATCATTTACTTGCATAGATTACGGTGGTAATCATGTATTGCGAACTGCATTTGGCAGTCAACCCGCAGTCATTGGTATCGATGGATCTATGTCGATAACTAACGTGCTTCATTTCACTATGTGTACGTGCTGGTTATGCGTAAACGAATTCGAACTCTATATACTATTATCAAACTTGTATGCTCACCTTTACATTTTATGTATTGACTTTATTTTAACGTATGTGACAGGTGCTTAGGAAGTTTACATGCTTAGCATGCTGTGAACTTGAGGCTAGGAAAGGTCTAGGATGCTCTCTGTGCTGTGATGAAATCGAAGCTAGGAGAAAAGGGTCCTAGAAACCAATAAATAAACTATCTATGTATAAATCTGAGTTGTCGGAACAGAATATTTGCCTAGATTTCGGTCTATAATAATTACTTGCTGTTTGAGATACGGTATGGGACGTATTATTTAATTGAATAGTATTGATAATTGTTATGGAAACTTCTGGACAATCTGTTTCGCTCAGTGCCATGCCCCGATGATTCCGCCATCGGTTGGGGTGTGACACAAGGGGCGCTAGCGGGGCTCGAAGCCCTTGGCTCTATTCGTCGCGTGCCGCGACAGCTCAACGTCAGGAAAAGATCCGGTTCCGCCACGTGTCGATGACTCAGCAAACCTCGTTGCCGCCTTAGGGCCTCGCGGGCCGCGTAAACTCCTTATCTGGCTTTCGCGGGGCGCGACAAAGTGCTGTATCAGCACTATAAATAGCCTCGATCGGATTCAGTTGAATTCGTTCAAATTTTTCATATTCTCTCTCAATATTCTGCATAGCAATTATAATACCCCCGACATTATACCCCCTAAATAGCGAAGCTCTGCCTCGTTGTAAGTATTATAACCCTCGATTACGTATTAGATACGCTGCCCGATTGATCTAGTGCTCCATAACGGCTGTCGTGGTTCTGCCCGACGTGGTCGTTGGAGTTTCTGTCTCGGGGAAGGTATAACTAATGTAAATTGGGTTATTATACTAACGCGTGTGCATTGTTTAATTAATAGATTATAACCAGGAAGTCACAAGGGAAATACCTAAATTAGCAATGTGAGTTTATCCTCTTTTTGTAAACCTTTTTGTAAAGTATTTTTACAAAACCTTTATTTATTTAAATTATAATTAGCAGTGATTGAGTCTTTGTAGTCTTCAATTACTGCCGGTATGTTGGGGTTTTGTATACAAAATGTGAAAGACGTTACCATTGGACAATGATGTAGCCAATGAGTAATATGACCCACCAGTCAAGATTGACAGTATTGAATGAGTAATTGTGTAGATATAAACAATGTGATCGCTCTCAATACTGTGAAAAGATAAAACCTGTTTTGATTAAACTGGGATTCACTCACCAGTATTTCTTGCTGATAAAATGTTTTAAACACGTGTTTCAGGTAACTTAGTATGAAGCCCATAAAAACCAGCTGAGGAGCACTGAAGGCTTAGAAAAGTTGCTATAAAAGTTACCTAATTAAAAAAGGAAAATTGTTTTCAATAATTAGGGTTTATTCCCTATAAATGTACTATAAAGGAAAATCGGGTTTTGTCCCACTTGTTATTATAAATGTAATCACAGAAAAACTTGGGTTTTCCCATGTGTTTGTATTTATAAAATATGGTGGCTTACTCTGATAAAAATATTTCCTAACTACGGTCCTGATGAAAAAATTTCCGCTGCCAAATTAATAAACACTGATACCACCGAAACTGGCTCACGGCCGCCCGCTCTCAGGGTAGGGGTCGGGGGTTGTGACAGAATGTGGTATCAGAGCTATGCCACTGGTTTAAGCCCTTTAGGTGTTCTTCCAATACCTAAACCCTTAACCATTTGTGTTAGGAAATTAATATCTTATGTGTTATCCTGTGAACATAAAATCTTAATATGTTTATTATGATTTTTATGCCATTTGACGAATTTTGAATTCCCAATATGTGTTACCCATATCTGTATCTTACAGTTATTTTGTATTATATATAAATGATATATATATTAATAATATCATGTCTTAGTAAATTTTGTAATATCTTATATATCTATCATATCCATATGTATATGTGAGAACATAATGCAATATAGATTTTATAACAATGTTAATATTAATATAAGATAAATGCAATTCATATATGATACTTTGAAAATATTATAATATCAATATTTAGATAATATGTATTATACCTAAATGATTCTATATATCATTTAAAATTCTCAGAATATGTAACTCCTATTCTATCTTACAATCTGTTAGGTTATAAAAAGAGAATATATTCATAAAATAATATTCAATTTTGTGATGTATATCCACATATTTATATGAATACAATTCGAAATAAATTATAATGATATTGATATTAATATCTTAATTAAAAGTATAAAATGATACCCTTAGATATGATATCACCAAAATATCATAATATAAAATATGATTGAATAAAAGCAGTATATTCTATATGATATAATCCAAAAGTTTTACTCAAATTTAAAGGTATGTATAAACATATAAATTTTGTTAAAATATTATTTAGATACAATAATTAAAATACTTTGTAAATCACTTTATAATTCTTTATTACTTCTTATTGTATTATTAAAAATATGTAGATTATTCATCAAAATTTGATAAATTAAGACGTATACTCAATATTAATAATAACTAACATGTTAAGAGAAATTTTTATACACAAACGCTTTCTAAGAAAAATCTTTAATGCGTACTAGTATTACCACCATTGGTATTAAAATAGTACACTAAACTAAAATATTATTAAATTCGGTTTTAAATTAAAAATTTATAATAGTAGTAATTTTGGAAGAGTAAAAATATTTTCAATAACTAAATAGAATTTTCGTCTATTGAATAAAGTTATGTTAAAAGAATTTTATAAAACATGATCCTTAATTTAATTTATACAAATAATGAATATTACAGTTCGTAATTCATAGTTTGAAGATTCTAAAATTTAAGCACTTGTACATATACCATGGAAGATATAAAATATTTTGCAAAACTGTATTTATGAAACATGAATATGTACAACCACCTAGTATTGTGTAATTAAATGATTTAATACATAATACCTATATATCAACAGGAAATAGTTTAAACTTATTTCTTAAACTATGGGTAAGTCAGATATATATATTTTATATATGATTGGTATCAATCTTATAAATGAGGTGTCATCCATGTAATAAAGATATGTACAAAAAAATTTGGGTACGATATAACTATGTGATTTAAAATATGTATATATATATATATATATATCAAGAAGAGACAATTTTTATCGTTTGATAAGTTTAATTTATTTCTTAAACTATATTCAAGTCCTATGTATATACATTCTGATAGGAGAATAATACTTCATTACTTAAGATATTTAGTAACGCTAGACTTTGTCTTATCTATTATGAATCTTTAATAAATAGATATATTAAGAATTTGAATTAAGTTCTAAGTATGTTATAACCAAAATGAGTTAACCTGTCAGTTAAGAATTTAAAAGAATTCAGAAGATTTATCTTTATTAAATTATTCCTTTTTGTTGAATTTCTTTTTTATTCCAAAATATTATGTTCAATAAAATCTAAGAGAAATTATATGGAAATAAACAAGATAGCTGATATAATTATTTATGTAATTGAATTCTTATGAATTTGTGTTATAAATGTTACAGAAAATTTTAAAACTTTATATTTATATGTATATATATGCAAGACACCATTTTCTTGATAGCTATGACTATAATCATGCTAAACAAAATATGCCTGTATAATTTCTTAGCTTTGTGATAATTATATCTGAGCATGTTTGTAAATCAGATGTCAAAGGGAAAAGCATGTGATCAAGAAATTCAGGCTAGTAATGAAAACTCTTTGGATAAAAGCACTATAGAAAATATAATAACTCAAGCAATCTCGAATGCTATACCCTCAATCATTGAAGCTATTAAAATAGCGGTGCCTATAAACAAGAATTCTACTATACACTATAAGCATACCCATCACTTCAAACCTAACCCTAGTATCCATGGAGGTCATGATATTTGTATCAAAACTCCATCTTCCAAACGAAAGGAAACCACAACCTATGGCTAATCCTATAAGGAATTCTACTCTAACAAATCCTCCAAGGACAAAGGAATGAAACCAGAAAACACACAGCCTACCTGCCACAGCAAAAAGCACGCAAGAAAACGCCATTCTCAAAAGATACTCCGTTGTAACTACTGCAAAAAGGCTGGGCATACAGAGGAAGAATGTAGAAGGAAAAGGGAAACCAAGGTATGTTATAAATGTGGAGATCCAGGCCACTTCCGTCTCTATTGCCCGAAACTATCTAAGGCACCCGACAACGAGTCTAGAAACCCAGATGAAGTTAAGGAGAACGCATAAATATTTACCAACACCGGAAGCAACAACAAACTTTTAAAATAAGCACCCTTACATTTTGTCTGTACTAAAGTATTAGCTGACTTTTGATTCCAATTAAAGCTTTATAATAAAAGGTCTTTATTTTCCTTTCATAGAACCAAACACTTATTTGTCTCATCTCTTGACAAATTCCTATGTCGTACGTACATTGTTTGTCATGCATGTATATTCACTTCAAAAAGATCATTTATTCATGGGTTTTAATAAATACTTCGTTGAACTCATTCTGACAACCTATATGATTACATGATGTTGACTTTTGATAATCAAGTCAACAGATTTCTTGGAAAACTCCTTTTCTTTTCAAAAGTTACTTACCAGATTTTCATTTCTCGTCAATACGTATATCCATTGTTGGAATATGTCCGAACCAAACTAAATTGTTTGAACTTGTTCACAATATACATTCAATTCAAAATCTCATATGATGAATTGAGATCATCATATTCAAGGTAATACTTATTGTTTGAATCATAGTAAACTTGTTTAAAGTCTTCAATTTTGATGTATCATTTGTTACAAAACGACACCTTGCGGTGGCGATTTCTTTGAAACTTGGACTCATTTCATTTTCACACCTGAGGTACGAATTTATTTATTGATTCATTATCCTAAATCAGTCTTAATACAATTTTGTGTTAAGATAAAAGTAACTGAATTCTTATTCCAATGTACCTCCAACATTTCTTTCATCTTTAAGTTAATTCTACAATATTCATTTATTTCTTCATTTTCAACATCCTATCTTTTGAATATCCAGATTCACTTCATTTGAAACTTTCATTTAATTTCGAAAACGGTGAATTCATTGGGTCACCATAATCATTGAATTCTTTCAGTCATTACAACACCTTGTGGTGTCTGTATAAATTTGTAGCCTGTGCTAATAGTAAACCCTAATCATACATGATTCTTTTGACTCATCGTTCTTAATAGAATTATGTATTGAGACCATGATACACTAAATTCCATTGTATCGTCCAGTGTATCCCTGCCATTTAAATAAATGTCACTGATTTCTGGTTTAATTATTGACAAATCAATTTTCATACTTCTGTCTTCAATTAAGATTTTTGATTCAGAGTTCTTTTTAAACCAACAAAGTAAGTTCTTTTCTGGCATTGAATCCTATTGTTTCTACAAGTCATTGCATTTCGAATTCTATACTTATCAAATTTCTCTTTTGACTTATGAAACTTAGCCACCTTGATGATTGTATCATTTCATCTCATTCAGTTACCATCAATTCCTGAAACTAAGTTTTGAGACCATTGAATTCCAAATTATCCTATGATATCTTCATCTTTTGATCCCAGACACCTTGATAACTAACTAAAAGAAATGACGTAACCCCAAGAAGATATCGTAACCCAAATCTCGAGGATGAGATTTAAAACAAGGTGGGGAGGATGTAACATTCCCAAAATTTTTCAAATAAAGTTATTACACGAATAGGCCATGGGTCAGTTGACCGATAGAAATATAAGGTATTTTGGCGAACGTAGGAACCGTTTAATAATTAAAATACATTATATTGGAACCTACTTCGTTTTTAATGAAACTTGGTTCAAAATGTAGATAAAATTATTCTCGTTCTAATGGCATATTCATTATTTTATAAAACGTCATATTTTAGAAGTTATACGCGCCATAAATGAAACAGCTGAATTAATTATAATATATAAATTAATAAAATAATAATAATAATCAAAATTTAAAATGTACGTATAGAATAAATAATAATTTATTTTAATATATAAAATAATCAAAAACCATAGAAATTGTATATGTACGTGTAACTCAATAATTTCAACATATGCAATTATGAAATATGGTGTACGTGTCTTCCTGATAATCAAATTGAATTTAATGTCAACTTGAGCTCCATGTTTCTAACATGTATAAATAAAACAATTCAATCTGTACATTCATTATCGTTCTCTCTCTCACCACTTTCTCTATATATTTTTCTTTAATAATAATAATAATAAAGTCTTGCTCCGTTTTAAGTGTTTTAACCCCGGATCACTGATACCCTGTCCGATTGACGTAGGGCCCCATAATGAATGTCAAGGCTCTGCCCGACTAAGTTCGTTGGAGTTCTGTCTCGTGACGTAGGGATAAAGTTGAATTAGGTTACTATACTTAATGCGAGTGCATTATATATTTTATTAAACAGTCTAGGAGTTATACCCAAGATATAACAACCCTCCTTAAAATATTTTAGACACCCCTAATTGTCCCAAAATACACCCCGTGTATAAATAACGGACCCGAATAACCTTTAATTTAACAAATAACAAATAAAACAAAATTCAAGGGGCGCTCGCGGGGCTCGAAGCCCTTGGCTCTATTCGTCGCGGGCCGCGACAGCTCAACGTCAGGAAAAGATCCGGTTCCGCCACGTGTCGATGACTCTGCAAACCTCGTTGCCGCCTTAGGGCCTCGCGGGCCGCGTAAACTCTTTATCTGGCTTTCGCGGGGCGCGACAAAGTGCTGTATCAGCACTATAAATAGCCTCGATCGGATTCAGTTGAATTCGTTCAAATTTTTCATATTCTCTCTCAATATTCTGCATAGCAATTATAATACCCTGGCATTATACCCCCTAAATAGCGAAGCTCTGCCTCGTTGTAAGTATTATAACCCTCGGTTACGTATTAGATACGCTCCCCGATTGATCTAGTGCTCCGTAACGGCTGTCGTGGTTCTGCCCGACGTGGTCGTTGGAGTTTCTGTCTCGGGGAAGGTATAACTAATGTAAATTGGGTTATTATACTAACACGTGTGCATTGTTTAATTAATAGATTATAACCAGGAAGTCACAAGGAAAATACCTAAATTAGCAATGTGAGTTTATCCTCTTTTTGTAAACCTTTTTGTAAACTATTTTTACAAAACCTTTATTTATTTAAATTATAATTAGCAGTGATTGAGTCTTTGTAGTCTTCAATTACTGCCGGTATGTTGGGGTTTTGTATACAAAATGTGGAAGACGTTACCATTGGACAATGAGGTAGCCAATGAGTAATATGACCCACTAGTCAAGATTGGCAGTACTGAATGAGTAATTGTGTAGATATAAACAATGTGATCGCTCTCAATACTGTGAAAAGATAAAACCTGTTTTGATTAAACTGGGATTCACTCACCAGTATTTCTTGCTGATAAAATGTTTTAAACACGTGTTTCAGGTAACTTAGTATGAAGCCCATAAAAGCCAACAGCGGAGCACTGAAGGCTTAGAAAAGTGGCTATAAAAGTTACCTAATTAAAAAAGGAAAATTGTTTTCAATAATTAGGGTTTATTCCCTATAAAAGTACTATAAAGGAAAATCGGGTTTTGTCCCACTTGTTATTATAAATGTAATCACAGAAAAACTTGGGTTTTTCCCATGTGTTTGTATTTATAAAATATAGTGGTTTACTCTGATAAAAATATTTCCTAATTACGGTCCTGATGAAAATTTCCGCTGCCAAATTAATAAACACCGATACTACCGAAACTGGCTCACGGCCGCCCGCTCTCAGTGTAGGGGTCGGGGGTTGTGACACACGAATTCCATTCATACTATTTTTAGTGTGTCTAAGTAGTTTTATTTTATATTTATTTGCTGGATTCGACAACCAACACATCACAAGTGACCCGCATCAAGCACCTCAAGGGTGCTAATTCACATAAGGAACATAGACACATATAAGGTCTAAAGCACGTCAACTGCTCGACAACTACTACCTTAACGTTCCCGCTACCACTAACTAAGGTTTGAAACCTATGATGTACTAATCAAAATTTCACACGACATAAGTCGTGCTTTTAATATCGACACGTACCACGCCTCATACCTTTACGATCTCGACATCACTAATAAAACATCATATGTCCACGCAGGATAACTAAAGCCCAATTAGCTAATACGTCATAAAAACCATTAATCAAGGAAAACGTTAATAGAAAATTTTAAATCTCAAAGCTCGTAAATTCAATAATAACTCATAACACGTATGAAAAACACATGAAAAGCATGTATACTAGCCCCAAAACTACTTAAGAAAAAAGAGATTATAACTCACCGGTTGCAAAGCTCCAAAACCGTAAGCTAACTGTCTCGTACTGCATCTCGAACTTGAGTCTTGAAGTCTACTAACTTGTGTGTCATCAAGTTCGGATCACCCGGACCCTTCGAACCCGTGAACCCGCACCGGGTTTCCATGCACATCCACCACCCATTCCCATGTCACAACATTATATTACATGAATTTTCCCATACACTAATATAATATACAACGTTATATTACATGTTTTCTATGGCACAACATGCATCGATTTTTCATCAGTTCACAATCATCGAGTATTAACAGTTCACCATAGTAAACCCGATGCCACATGATGTCTTTTTTACACACACTCACATCGTCACCTTCACACACTGTCATCATCATACGCGCGCACCTTCGTCTTCAGGCCAAGCTACACGTCATCACGCACCATCGTCGTATCGTCGTCACCATTGCATCACGACACCACCGTCACTGCATCGCCACTAACATTACCAAACATCAGCACAATACCTCTTCATCGCCCTTACCGTAACCCATGATAAGCACACAATCATCGCACAACATCACAACGGTATACGACATCTCCACCAAAACTATAACCGAATCCAAACTAATTCAATCCCCAAGCGCGAAGTAAACCATATAGGATGGATTAGGTTACCTGGAATCACGACCGGAAGCCACAAACACGAATCACCACCCCTTCCCTTGTCCAATCTTATTCTCTCTTTGTCGCGTTTTTCTTTCTGCCGTAAACAACCCAGCCGCATGGCTATGGTTTTTAAAATTCTAGCATTACGCTTTGGCCCCTCAAAATCCATTCATGTAAATTGTCCCCAAAGCTATATAAAAAAATTTCAAATAATGACAATCGAACCCTTGAACTAGTTATCTCCGTTAAGTCACACCTCGTGCGTCTTAAATTGTCAACCGAGGAAGTTTGGTAAAACCCGAATGCTTTGTATACTCGTTTCATAAGGTTTGTAAATTTTGGGATGTTACAACAGTCTGCTGAGCGGTTGTTTGCGTCTAAATTCTGGCAAAATTCTTGATATGCAACGCATCCAAACGTGACGTTTTGTTGTGCCCCGTTCTCTGAACGTTAACTCAAGCTGTGACTGTGGCGATGTCTACGGTTTTGTGCTTTTTGAGTTTGAGTGGATTTGAGTAAGAGAAGTAGAAAAGATTGTGGGTAGTCTGGTATATTTGTGTGTATTGTGTGGTTTACATATAAATATAAGATAAAGGACAAAAAAAAAAAAAAAAACCAGCCATTACACTCTCCCGCCCCCACCAAACAACCCATCTCCATGTCGTGAGGCCACTCATGCCGCCTGTAGCGGTGTGCGACGCACCATCACGCCATGGCACGGTCGTGAAACGGTTGCAAGTGGTCTTACATACTTTACTGAAGCAAGTGTAGCGGTTGTTGGACAATGGTGGTGGCATTGTTACTGGTTGATGTGTGTCGGTGTTAAGTTTTAACACACGGTTCACGGCGGGTTGAAATCGAGATATGAGGTGGACAAAACTCGGCGATGTCCTGAAAATAACCCTCATATATATCACACTAACTATTATAAAAGAATAGAAAACACGAAAACTAAAATTCTCGACAAAAAATGGCGATGTACCGAAAACAACCGGTTTTGATCTGAATTCAAGGGAGAAAAAAGTATGATATTACGATTTATGTTAAAACATTCAGGAACAAAATTCATTTTTTGACTAATGAATCCATTTATTTACAAAAAAATGCCATTATCAAAAAATGACATTCTTGTTTATACCAAACCATGTAAATGACATTCTGCCGCAACTCTTAGCATCTGCCTTACAACCATTGCAACATCTTTCTCTCTGTAATTACTTCCTTTCCTGTAGAAAAAAATCATTGAAATTTATTGGTTTAGTTTATATGGTACAAACAGAAACAAATATATGATAATTGGTCCCATAACATCAAATTTGAAAATGCTGAAAACCCTAATTTCACGTTTCTTTCAATTGGCCACCCAAATCAATAAAAATTCTTAAGGTACATTACATTGGGTCATATTAGATGTGTATAACCTGAATTGGTTGTTAATTTGATCATACAGCACACGAATTACAAATCCCCAAAATTAACGTTACTGAAACCCTAACTTCATGTTTCTTTCAATTGACCACCTAAATCAATTCCAATGGCGATGATATTACAATATGGTGATAATAAGATACCTTAGAGGTGATTACAACCAAAAGCCCCAAAATCCAATCTCCACACACACACGAGCCTCACCCTGAACGAAAAAGGTGCATCAAATCTAACCCCAACCCCTTTCAATCGACCAAGAACCGAATCAAATCACTATTATGATATGATTCTTGTTAATTTACCCAAGAAAATAGATAGAAGCCAGAAAAAAAAAATAGAGAGATAATTAGACTATGATAACTTTCATTCACATTTTCAGTCCAATTACAGTATCGAGTTGTTTAAAGTTATATTTTGACTTTTGTCTATTTTACATTTAAATTTAAAGTTTAACCAAATGGTATCAGCCAGGAGAGAGAGGGGTGGTGGTGACCAATCAAAAGCAAGTAGGTGGATGGCTAACCAATGAAAAGCAAAAGAAATTGAACAGTAATTTTAGATGAGGAAGAAAATTTGTAAGGTAATATATGAAAAATATGGGACTATTTGTATAATTAGGGGGTGTTTGGCTAAGCTTATTTAACTAAAAAATACTTTTTGTTAAAAATACTACTTATGATTTTTTTAAAATGAGTTTTTAAAAAAAGTGTTTTGATTAGCTTATGTGCTGAGAAAAGCCAATAAGTCAATAATTTGTTTTTTAAAAAGTATTTTTTTTTTTTGAAGGGTGACTTTCTATGTACGTGACTCAGTGTCACCGGGTTCTTGTCAAAGACAATCCCCCGTCAGCTCCGCCCTCCGGACGCGATGT
The DNA here is from genome assembly GCA_030545235.1 of Helianthus tuberosus. Taxonomy (NCBI): domain Eukaryota; kingdom Viridiplantae; phylum Streptophyta; class Magnoliopsida; order Asterales; family Asteraceae; genus Helianthus; species Helianthus tuberosus. Next base: position 213,111,877 of record CM060423.1, read on the forward strand.
TCGATTGGGCCCCGGCCGTCTCGTAAGCTGACCTTCGCCCGGAAACCATACTGCCCCCACACGGGTAAAACCGCTGGGGTAACAGCTGGGTAAAACCGGGTTGCCCTCAAGACCGCACCATGCTTCGGTAGGAACGATCCATCATTGGGACGTCCTCCCCCCGAAATGCCGCAGCCGGGTTTCGAACTTGTGACCTCCCAAAAGAAGGACACAAGCCCACCACATGGGACCAACTGGGCTGGGGAGAGGATTTGACTTAGCTTCAAAAAGTCATTTGACTTAGCTTATTCATGTAAAATGACAAAAGAACATAAAAAAAATACACAATGTTCTATGAAAAGTTAGGAGCTTCAAAAAGTCACAAAATTCCAACTTTTCAAAACTGATTTTTCCTCTCTATACAAGAAGTCATTTTAAAAATCATTTTAAGTTTGCCAAACACTTTTTCTAGGGCTGTTCATGAGCCAACCCGAGCTAGGGCAAGCTCGGGTTCGGCTCGATTATAAACCGAGTTGGCTCGCCTCGGATTTAAAATTGAGCTGAAAATCTAAGCTCGGGCTCAGCTTGATTTGACTCGATTTTAAAAATAAAAATTAATATATAGCTCTCAAAATTTAGTATTCTAAGATATACATATTCATAATAAGTTCAACCTAATACATTATAAGTCAAAATCACGTTTAACAACGCAAAATAAGTTTTATATTTCAAGTAAATACAATATTTGTTTATTAGCACGACAATCAACCTTTCAATATGTCATAGATATAAAACTACAAGCCTAAATACTTTTTGAAATATATTATATGTATATAAAAATAAAATATATTATAAGTAAAATAATTCGAGCTAAGCCGAGCCGAGCTACCAAGCGAGCCAAACCGAGCCAATTTGGCTCATCACGAGCCGAGCACTTTCAAACCGAGCCATATCGAGCGAGCTTTTTCCAAGCTAATTCTGAGCGAGCTTCAAGTGAGCTCCGAGTCACGAGTTTTTGGAAAGCCTTAACTTTTTCTCCAATTTAACTTTTTATAAAAGTCAATAAATTATATGGAGGTGTGGAAAAGATTATTCAAACACCCCCTAAGATATATATGATTACAAGGACCATTAATGTAGTTGTCACTACTTGGGATATTTTTCTTTAAAGAACTTATTGACTTATAACCTTTTGAAAATAAGTTTAAAAAAATTGTTTAGATTAGCTTATGTGATGGGAAACGCCAATAAGTCAATAAGTTGTTTTTTAAAAAAGTGTTTAACTTAGCTTATTCATGTAAAATAACAAAGGAACTTCAAAAGTCACAATGTTCTATGAAAAGTTACAAAGAGTTTCAAAAAGTCACAAAGTTCTAACTTTTCAAAACTAACTTTTCCTCTCTATTGAAGTCATTTTAAAAAGTACTTTTGAGTTTGACAAACACTTTTTCTCCCTATTAACTTTTTATAAAAGTCAATAAGTTATAAGGAGGTATGAAAAGGATTAGCCAAACACATTAATGTAGTTAACACTACTTGGGATATCTTTGTCTAGATTTTATAAAACAAATAACAAAACAGGCCCAAAACCCCCTTTCCACCACCTCTCCGACTCTCTATCGCATTTCCAGTGCCACCGCCACCACTGATTTCATATGGGATCTTTAATATGAAGCTTTTTCGCGGTTGACACGGCATGTTAGATTTATAAGGTTCGATTTTAATTGAAACTAATCAATTTTAACTATTGTTGGTGTTTGAACTGGTTTTCTTGACTTTTGACGGTCAAAATTGTAACTGTGAATAACTGTTTCAGGAATTTTAGTTGGATAGAAGGACTGGAGGGGTATTTTTGTCAATTTCTTGCAAGGCATTCACCATTACTGGAATTCATGATCGGAGACAATGTTTTAAAAACCGGTAAATACCAGCCGGTTATACCGATATTACCGTTTCCAGATGTAAATCCGGTACGAAACACCCCGGTAAATAAGTGAGACGGCATAAGGTTTGTACCGGCGGTAAAATCCGGTATACCGGTTTGAAACATAATACCGGTACCGGCTCAGGGTTATTTTAGTTTGGGTTGTTGCTTATTTTTATTATATATGTTACTTATCTTACGTAATTTTTATATATTATGATTATTCGTAACTAAAAGTTCTTATTTAAGATTGTATGAAACGAAAATAGTTGATGTATTCAACACTCGAATAACTTAAACATATCGTACATTTTCATTTAAAAGAGCTTGTTGGAAAATTGAATGGTTTTCGATTATTTTTTATTATATTTACTTTTGGGTCATCTTTTAATATGTAATCATGCATTTTTGGATTAACTTTTGAGTAGATGTTGTAATTTATGAAATTATAGAGTTAGCTAGTCAACCCGGTTGAACCGTTCGGTACAACCTTGAAGAAACACTGGATAAATGATCGGAATCATATTATCCAGGGGGTTAGGTTCTGCATAAAAGGGTTGGTTCTCTCTCGTTTGATTCAAGGGGACGAATCTCCTTCTCCGATGAACACTGCAAAACAGAACACCGTTAGTCTCGTCACGGGGAGAAGGGAGGTTCTCTCCGTGACCACACTCCGGCGTGAGAATAAGTATGTGTTTATGAAGAAGAAGTATTGATGAAGTGAATGTTACTTGAAGTTTATACCTGAATTACTCTCATATTTATAGCCGGGGCTTTGGGTGGGAAAACCCGTTGCTGAAATATTAACGGAAGATGCTAATTCCGTAAGCGGTTATTTTCGCTCTGTTAATTCTTTTGATCGGATTATGAGAGCACACGGATCGCGATCTTGATCAACGGCTGGGGTGCTGCCACGTGGAAAGTGGGCAAGTGAAGGTTTCTCTCCAATTCCATGCTATCATCGTGATTTTAGGATGGCCTGGGATGATGACACGTGTCTCAGACGGTTATAACCGTCTGGTGGTGCACGATTGAGTCTTCTAGAAGATTATTGCCATAATCCGGTGTGACTCCTTATCGTGTGGTGTCAGCTTAGTAAATAATATCCAAGTCTGGGTATTATTAAGCGGAAGTGCTTGTTAGGATTTTTATCCCTTGGCGCAAAGTTTTATAATTTTCTTTTGGCGCGCAGATGTTGTCTACTGCCTTTCTCCTAAGCTCTCTTTTGTGAAACCAGTGCGCGGCCACGCAAGGTCAAAAGAGGGCTAAAAAATAAGGTTATGATATGGCCCCAAGTACTTAATATGAGGTTTTTGGGAACTTACCCCTTCAAACCTGGTTCAACCGGTTGAACCATTTTTTAGCCTAATCCGGTTTGATTTAAAAACCGGTTTTTAAAACATTGATCGGAGATACTAAGACAAATGAATCAAGGTGAATTTTCTTATTTTTTTTTATTTTGGGTTAGTTAAAGATGGTTAATTTAAATTTATACCCAAATAATTAGAATGATAGAATCAGAATATGGTTTTCTAAATTACATTGTAAACTTATAACTTTATAAGGCTGCAAAATTTGCAATGTTACCTGTTGTTAAAAGATTTTATGTTTGATTACAGAAACTTGTAAAAGTCAAGAATTCTTGGTTCATTAATATAAATATTGTTTTAACGGACTCTTTCTTTTGAACAGATTTCATACAATTGCATACCTTCAACAAATACGGTGGCTTGAGGTAGAAGGAGACGTCGGCTTTAAATTTACAGCCGGGACATATTCCTTGTTGTTCAAGTTCCAGCTCAGCACACCTGATGGTGTTACAAAGTGTTTTTGTGTCTTCACGGTGGATTCTTAGGTTGATTTTTGTTTTTTTCTCTCATACACCTTCGATTGTGACGATGGTCGAGGTATGGTGTCGTCAGAGGTGGTATTTTGTTGGTGGAGGTGGTGAGTTTTTGGTAGGTTGCTGAGATTAGTGTATTCATTGGCGGCTTGTGTGAAATGAGGCTGGAATCCCATGTATTGTTTCACAAAAACCCGCCGGAGACGAGGATAACTTCAACCTATTCGGAAGGTACTGGATAATTTCCCTCAATTTCCTTTGTTTAATAGGCATGAATTCGAAATTAAGTTACTGAGTTTTATTTGTTAAAATTATTTTGAGGATTGGCGATACTGTGGTTTAGGTTGCTGGAGTTGAGATTGGGCGGGGTTGGCCGGCGAGTTTTGGGTTGACAAAGGGGAGAGTTGGGCTGGGGTTGGTTTTTACACTTTTAGTAGTTTACACTTACAGTCCCTCATTATATTTGATGTTTATTTGCTATGATGCACTGGGACGGGTACGGGAACGGGGTACGGGTACGGGAACGGGAAACGGCAAAACTAAAAAATTCAAGAAGCGGAGACGAGACGGGTACGAGAATTAAAACATATAAAAAAATAAATATATATTAAAGATAATGTAACACAAAACCCCAAAATAGTTATATATTGATGTAAAGTTCAAAAATCTCATATCTTCCTAATCTAATTAAACGTTAACAAGCAAATCGCTTTCAAGTCCCGGTTCATCTAAAAAGTTGAAAAAAAAACAAATGACAAAATAAAAAAAAATCTTAGGACATTTTTTTAACTAAATCAAATAAATTAACAAAGTAAAAATTAATAAAAAGTTAAAATTCTATTTAAATGAAAGACATAGATTAATTAACATTCATCAATAAATTATTATTATAATTAAGTATTTAGGAGTATTGCAATTAATTATTAACTAAAGAAGAATTCGAAAAGACAGTGTACAGTGAAAGTGAAAGACATTGACCATTAACCAGACTTTTTATATTGAATTCTATAATTACAAAATTACCCTTTATTTTCTCTCAAATCCATCATCTTCTTCACATATCCCTTGCAGAGTTGCAGGTTTTTGACCATCAAAACAAATCGGGGAAAAAAAATCAGTTCCGCCCCTCGAAACGTCCCCTGAAACTTTTTGGAGTCGTCCCCAATAACCCAGAAACGTTTTTGGATCCGTCCCCATAAGCCAGAAACGTTTAGGAAACGTCCCCATGGCGTCCCCATGGCGTTTCCGTCCCCAAAACGTCCCCGGGACGGGTACTCTGTCTAAACAGGCGTCCCCGTGCATCAGAGTTTATTTGATGGGTATATGCATCTTTTAAAAGCTATAATACTAAAAATGATAACCGAAATCCATTTTTGATGTAGGCTTAATGTTCTCGAGAAGAAATTGGCTGATTCAGAGGTCCCTGAGGAAGAGCAAAACGATTTACTTAAACATCTTGAGAAAAAAGAGACAGAGTGCATCCGCATTCAGAGACATAAAATGGGTGTTGATGATATTGAACCATTAACGATGATGGGAAAGGGTGCATTCGGTGAGGTAAATAATCTTACTTTTTACACAACCATACGATAGTCAAATTCACCTATCCCTTTTTACCTCATAATGGAATATCTTCCCGGTGGAGAGATGATGACTTTACTCATGCGAAAGGATACGTTGACCGAATATGAAGCTCGGTTTCACAATGGGGAAACTGTTTTGGCAATCGAATCAATACACAAAGATAATTACATTCATATTGGATATTAAACCCCAACAACTTGCTGCTTGATAAATTTGGGCTCATGAAATTGTCGGATTTTGGATTATGTAAACCATTAGACTGCACTAACTTTCAAGAGAAAGATTTTACCGCTGCAAATAACTTATTCAGGGGCCCTTCAAAGTGACGGGCGTCCTGCTATACAAAAACACACTCAACAAGAGCAACTGCTGCATAGGCAGCGAAATAGGATATGTAATGGAGTGTGATTGGTTTGTATCCAATCCGAGCCGATCCTAATAATTTTATACGAACCCGCGAAAATTGTTTCAAACGCATGAACCCGAACATGATCCAAATATTCGCGGGTTGACCCGAACAAGATCTGTTTAACCCAATTTTTTTTTTATTTTCTTTCGCATATTAATAATAAAATTTTTCAACAAAAAAATACAAATGTATATAAACAAATTACATTTTAATTAGAGTTAACTGCCATTTTCGTCCCTGTGGTTTGGTCACTTTGGCCATTTCAGTCCATTTCTCAAAAATGCGCCATTTTCGTCCCCCACGTTCTGGAAAGGTGCCATTTCAGTCCAAAAATCATAACCCAGTTAAGTCAGTTTGTTAATAAGGACTGATTGTGTAAATTTGTAACATAAGGGACCATTTAAGTAAAATGTATAAATATTTGAAAAATGGACTGAAATGGCACCACCGCCACACCAGTTCCCACCACCGCCACCACAGCCACTGCCACCACCACCACCGCCACTGCCACCACCACCGCCACCACCGCCACCACCGCCACCACCACCACCACTCCGCTGCCACCACAGCCACCACGCCACCACAGCCACTGCCACCACCACCACTCCGCTGCCACCACAGCCACCACGCGTCTCCAATTTCCTTTGGCACCCATAACAGAACAAGAACAGATTCACCGTCTTTAAGTGGTAAATTTTCAAGGAAATAAGTTATCTTTTTCAGCACCTCGCCATCAATGGGAGCACGGATATCTGTATGGTTCGAATTATTAGAACAATAAAGCTAGGATCGGAACTGCATATAATTTATACAAAAATTAAAAAAAAAAAAAGAAAGAAAGAAAGAGGGCTTTTAGCAGCAGATTCACCAGGTGAGGTTTGCTCAGTGCAGCTGCTGTTCATACTACAACAGGCCATTGTTAACCAATCTGATCTTCTAGTTGAGGAACTGTGTTCATTGTTTGCGTATATACAGTTTTTGTAAGTTAAAACAATACATTAAAAGGACCAACAGATTATTTGAGGGTCCACATTTCTCATATTAAGGGTCCAAATTCAGTACTCTAGATGGATACACAAATTCAGTACCTGTAATATTTACAATTCTTTTACTCAGTATACATCTAGAAGACTAGAACATTTTTTGTTTACAAAAACAATTTAAAAAACTCAAATCTTCATAAGCAATTTATTAATATTTTCAAAATCAGTAATATGAGAAATGTGGTATGACAGAAGCTTGTGTAAAATATCACCAAAATGAAAGGTTCAGATCGAATCATACAAACCAACTTCTATTTTTATTGGCTTCGATGGTATGGTTCTAATATTTTTGCAATTGCTCATTTGACCAGGTCCAACCGTGAACAAAACAAGGGGTTCAATTAGTACTGCACATGATGAAGGTCGATGATGATCGATGATGATGATAACAGATGATGATCGATGATGATGAATAATGATATGAAGATAATGAGTTGGAGGTTTGGACGTGATGAATGAGGTGAGCAGAAGAAGATGACCGGTGTTACAGGATGAATGGGTGGCTGCCGGAGAAGATAACCGGAGGAGAGTTGCAGGTTGTGGTGATGAAGATGAAGATGGTGGCGGTGGTGGTGGCAGTGGTCGGAGGAGATCCGTCGGAGTGATTGAAGAAGACGGGCGGTGATGAAGATGAAGATGGTGGCGGTGGTGGTGGCAGTGGTTGTGGTGGCGGTGGTGGCTGTGGTGGCGGTGGTGGTGGTGGTGGCAGCGGAGTGGTGGTGGTGGCAGGGCTAGTGGTGGTGGTGTTCAAATTTACACAATCAGTCCTTTATGTTACAAATTTACACAATCAGTCCTTATTAACAAACTGACTTAACTGGGTTATGATTTTTGGACTGAAATGGCACCTTTCCAGAACGTGGGGGACGAAAATGGCGCATTTTTGAGAAATGGACTGAAATGGCCAAAGTGACCAAACCACAGGGACGAAAATGGCAGTTAACTCTTTTAATTATAAGATCTTATGTCAAGTTCTCTTTTAAATTATAATTATTGTATAAAATATCTAACCAATTAAAGTTATAACATAAAAACACATTTTGAGAAATCAAAATTTAATATCAATGGGCTAAACTGGTCGTATTAAGTTGCTGTAAATTGGTTTCGTCGATGGTGTATATCTGTTGTAGTTTCACTTTCTTGCAATTCGTGTGTACTTATCTGGTTGTCATATTAAGTTGCTGGTTGATGATTAATCGTTCTGTTTCAACTCCTCTGATATTGCTCTGTTATTGGATTTTTTACGACTGTCTACAAATGTTAGGGGTGAGCTGAACGGCCGATTAATAGAACCATGTTCATAATTGAAATAAACCGGAGAATGTACAACCAATGGTTTGCATCTATGTTCATAAGAAAGCCAAAAGATCATATCAAAATTATTATACAGATTTACCAAACAAAGAAAGAAAGTGAAGATAATCACATAAACTCAAGAAACCACTGTTACATACTCCCTTTTCTATCCGAAATGGACTCTAAGTTAATAACTCAATTTTAAGTCAATAATCAACACAAACAAGAGTACTTGAATAGATGTTACACGCTCTATTTTTTCATGCCACTTTCAAGTTTGACTTTATTAAACCACATACCAATATGGTATAATATTAAATGCAAGTCTAATTGGATTATTAACAAAACCATACTCAGAATTGGTTTGATTATTAACAAAACCATACTCAGAATTGGTTTGATTAGCAGTAACTAGCTACTAAGAATGATCAAAATCAAATATTGTACAAAGTTTTGTTGATTATGTATAAACAAATGCTAAAAAATGGACATAATTCTTGGAAATTTAATCCACTAAACCCATTTAAATTTAAATAGGTTGTAATGAGTTTACAGTTAAAGAATATTACTCGTGAAACACAAGTAATATTAGTTGGCCTTATGCCCTTATCAATACGAGTGCAAACATTAATTTGATACTAAGTTGAACGATTTAATGGACAATTTTCACAAGAAAATAGTAAGCCTTATATTTGAATTTGTTTGTTAAAAAATACAATTTTATAAATAAGTAATTTAATTAAAAATTATTAAAGGTAGAGGGAGAGATACCTTCATATTAGCTTCAAATTCAATATATACTGATACAGAATGAAAGATAGGTTTTCAGTTTGTTCAATTTGTGGACGTAAATGATCTGTTTGAAATATGGATGACCGATTGTTGCGTTTATTTATTTTTTTTTTTTTTTTGCGTCTCCTGTAAATTGGTTTCCTGGATTGTGTATATCTGTTTTAGTTCTACTTTCTTGTAATCATTGCGCAGCTTATCCGATTGTCATATTAAGCTGCTGGTTGATGATTAATCACTATGTTTAACTCCTGTGATATTGGTCTGTTACTGGATTTTTTATGACGGTCTACAAATGTTAGGGGTGAGTTAAACGGTCGATTAACAGAACCATAACTGAAACAACAGGAGAATGTAAAACCAATGGTTTGCGTCTGCGTTTTTCTAAAGCACACTGATAATGGAAGTCTAGGGTTATGATCATTAGAAGAGGGGGGGGGGGGGGGATTCTGACCCGAGTACATAAAATTGGGTCATTTTGGGTCTTTTATTAATTACTATGGATCAATTTGGGCTTCCTTGTAAAAATTAATGGGTCCAATTGGGTCAATTTTAAAAGAGGGAAGTATGTTTACGGGTCAATTTGGGTTTAGAAGTAAAAAGGAACGGGTTACTGGGTTTAGAAGAAATAAGACATGGGTTAGGAAAGTTTACTGTTCTAAGGTTTTTTCTTAGAGCTCTTTGAAACCTTCTCCGCAACACCATGGGATAAATCATCTTCTTCTTCGTTTCCTCCATTGCTCGATTTCGATCATCTTCTTTTCCTTCCTTACAGGTAGGTAGTAGACCAGCCCCTCAAGATATGTGCATTTGCTCGATTAGATAAATCATCTCCTTCGTTTCTCGTTTCCTCCATTGCTCGATTAGATGTTTGAATTCTCTCTTTTCTTTTTGTTCTTTTAATTAAATTTATAAAATTTTGAATTTTGAGATGCAGTGAACTTATTCATGCTTAAAAACAATTTGTCAATGCTTTTGTGTGTGGGATTCTGATTGATTTCTTTGTCTTTACATAGTTTTCAGTCAAGTTTACAGTTATATGCATTTTCAAGTGCATTGAGGTGATATTACAGTATTACATCTTCAAATCTTTTATGTTCTTCCATTTTTAATTTTCCTATGTGAATCAATATAAATTTCTTGTTTATGTTGTGTATTCATGTCGTCAATTAACCATCATTTTCTTGTATAGTGTCTTGTGTAAGCAATTATAACCATCTTTTACTGACACACATGGTTGTTATAGCGATTTATTTTAGAATTTGGATTGGATCCCGATAAAACGCGTATATCCGATATGGATCAAAGCTTTTATTCATGGATATACGAAATTAGACAACTTGTAGAAGCTGAGGGCATTCCTCACACATACATCCCGATAAAATGCATATAACTAATTCGACCCGAAACATCAAGATTCTACCCAACAGAACCTGCAGATTGCCCCCTTGCTGTATAATCTCTCTTTATTTAAAAAAAAAGTTTTTTTTTTTAAATCGACCCTACCCATATTGTAACACCTCGAAAATTTACGTCCTATAATGTGTTGACACGTGTCATAGGTTTGAACGTGTGAAAGAATGTTCTTGAAGGACTAAAGTTGACAAACAGTGAAACTGTGTAAATATAAGGGTTCAAAGTGTCAACAATGAATAAATATACTTTACAATAACCCTACATGATGTTTATAACCTTAAACGAATGGATCATGGATCATACGAAGCGAATTGTGAAAGAAAGTGAGAGATTACAAACTACAGGGGTTAAATGTGTCAACATGTTAAGTTATACCTCTTAGTGACCTTTAGCAAACCCGAAGCCTTGTAACGATTAAATATGCTCACTAGAATCTACCATAAAAATTTCACCAAGTTTCGTTACCGTATGAGAAAGTTGTGATAAAATTCGTGTGTGAGGGTTAGAATCGTTAACATTGAAATTTAGGGCTTTTCGGGTGATCACAAAGTTACCCGAGGACTTAACAAAGTGGGTATAAGTCTTAAAGCCCCCATATGTCAATATTATAGGATAAGAACTCTGGAAAACAAGTGAAAACGACCTTTCGGGGGACCAAGGACCAAAATGCAATAACGAAAAACATGTTTTACCTGATCTGATGGGCCACGCGGCCCGCCTCCCATATAACAAAAGGCCACGCGGGCCGCCTACGACTGCCAGATGCAGAAAATAATGGCAGGTGGCTATTTTCAGCTTCTAACCGACTTACATGCAAGTTTTTCGATACCTTGGGCTGCCTAAGGTGGTTTTTAGCATGTAGGACACATGTTGGTCATTTGGTAACACTCCTAGACTTATGTGTTGATGATCCAAGATGTTTGAACTCATATAAAAGACCACATTCTTTGCATTCATCTTGCATTCACTTCCTGATCATCTCTGGAGCATACAAGCAGATTACAAGCATTCCAAATCATCCATTAGACAAGTGTAAGTACCCTTGATCTTCTCTAATTCAGTTATGCTTAGTTTATAGCCTAGAAATCAAACCGTCGTAACTACGGTTTGACTTCACGATAAAACACAAATGGTCCAGAGTTTTGTCGAATCGAAAGTTGTTATAAGTTGGTAATCATGTGGGCTTTAAACCCTTAAAAGGGCACCCACTGATTCCAATCCTAACTAGGTCGTTTGTCGAGTCAAACGTTGTCCGAAAAAGTCAACAGAAATGGTATTTTCGATTTAACGCATGATTTACGATGTAAAAGGCGTATCACCTATTTTATCATTATTATAAACTGATAATAAGTATAAAAACTTGTCTACACTTGTTTGATTCGACAACTTTCTGTTTTGAACCGATTCGGAGCCGAAAGACGCAAAAGTTTGACTTTTGCTTTGACCTCAGTTCTGACCCGGTTTAGATAGTTTTAGACATGCCTTAAAGTTCCATTAGGACCTAGTTACATGTTGGTATAACCCTCTGCGTTTATGCCACATGAATCCTTAATTGTCCGATGTTTCCGTTAATCGCCTAAATATTGACCGTAATGCCCTTATGATCATAAAATGAGATTTTTGGAGATATGAAAGTAAAATAATCTTAGTTACTTATTATTAGACATGTCTGTAAATTTTCACATCAAGCGGAGGTCCAGATTAGGAGTTATGCTTAATGACGTAATTATAGCGATTCTTAGTAATTAAATGACGTCATTAGCGTAACGCCTATCTAAAACCCATTTTTGACACCAAACCTTTTACCCACTGATGTAATATAATATTTTGGGATTTTTGAAGATTTTTAATTATTTTTAAACTGATCATAAGCTAGGATTAGTGCCTTAATTCGGTTAATACCGAATATACCCTTTTCGGCCATAAAATGAGTTTTACAAATCCTTTTGACACCAATCCAATTGCTACTGATTTTAAATATTAAATAGAGTGTTTTGAACCTGTTTAACTGATCAAGAAACTCAAAATCCTATTTTAACCCGTACGTCGCTTAAAACGGCTTTATACGCGTATTATACGCATAGTTAGGGTTTAAAACTATTTTGACATATAAGACTTATAACCAAATGTTATAACCTGTTAAAATAAACTAATTTACTGATGTATTCAGACCCGGTTCACAGAAACGTAATTAATCCCTTTTATAATCTTTAAAATGACCAAAATACCCCTACGGGGCTTAATATGCGATTAAACTCGCTTTGGGCATAACGGAAGGTATCCTACTGATATCATGACATATTTAAGGCATGTTAACTTAGGAAACCTGTTTAGGACTCTTATGGTTACCCGTTACGCTTCATACGCGTTCGGTTCGGTTTATGTAACTAGTTTACATAAATTAGCCGAAACGGGTCAAACCTTATCGGTTTTATCTCAAAATCCAGAATGTGTATCATATACCCATATTAAGCAAGTCTTCAAACTTGTCGGGTCTAAATCACATTCTATCCGGTCTTCGCTTAATCGTGCGTACGAACCGTATCTTTAAAACTAACCGGTCTAAGCGTAAGCTTAACTAAAGACCCGTTAGGATTCTAATAGGTTATTATTAAAACCTTCATTCCAGATTAGGGGAACCGGTAAAAGATACTTGCACTCGCTGATTTTGAACTATACTTGCTCAGGTAAATATACTTTTAACTTATTTTCCCTATACGAGCTTGGGGTACGGTATATAAAATACCGCTTGGTCCGGCATTGAATCTTTAATCGAATAGAGGTTAAATCATTGATATGCTACGTTTTGAAATGTTTTGTTTGCTTAAAGCCTTTGGGGGGTTAATGACCATGTCCCGGATATCCCTGGCATCATTTTACGAAATGGCCACGACCTTAGCACTCAGGTGTAGGCGTACACCTGTCAGTGTCTCATTATATAAAGTGGTGTGTCTATTGATCTTTAACCCGGTCTACGGATCGGACTACTGAACGCATAAGAAACATGTAATTCGTTTACAAGTATTATATTTAAATAATTATCCCAAGTTATAAAATATTATTTGTGCCTTGCGCCTTAAATGCATTTTCTTAAACTCTTTTCAAAATGAGTCGGTTGATTGTATTTACCAGTGTAAACTGACGTATTTTCTCAAAAAGGTTAAGTGCAGGTACTACGCGAAATAGGCTGGCTTGTCTCCTAGCATCCACAATAAGTCTCGCCAGCTTGGATGTCATAAACTGTTGAACAATTGTTTCCTTTTTATTTTGATCTACCTGTGGATTTATATTCGACTATTTGTGATACTTAATATTACAATATTGTTTGGTTTAAATCTATACTTTGCTTCCGCTGTGCATTTAAATATTGTGTTGTTTGACTATTATGTTGCCAACCACGTCACGATACTCCCCTACCGGGCCCACCGGTAACACGTGGAAATTCGGGGTGTGACAGGTTGGTATCAGAGCCAACACTGAGTGAATTAAACACTAGCCTTTTGTGTTTAATATCAGTTACACAATTGCACATTCCTAAATCTTCGAGTCTAGACAAAGAACTTAGGAATAATCCAAAATATTTTTATTTTTAATTTAAATGTTGTCCTTTATATTTTTCCTTGTCATTACCTTTGTTATATTAACAGGTTAAGCAATGCCGCCACGATTCAGACGAGGAGATCGAGGAAAGGCGCCGATCAGCGCCCCTAACGACCACGAGGCCGGGCCTTCAGGCCGGCGAACTCCTTCTGCTACAAGGAGTATAGATCCGAGAGAACCATGGAGGATCTATGAGGAGCCTGCTAGACAATCCACGTCACATAGCTCCACGCCTCCATATTTTCACTCTTTTGGGCCTCAGTCTGAGAATGAGCCCAACAACCCGCAACCATCATACATACCGTTACAGCGATCCTCATCGCAAGATTCCTTCCGCGACCCTACTCCTGTTTTTCGGGGTCAGTTTAACCCAGCAGAGTATCTACCAGAACAAGTGGGCTTTAACCCACTAGGACCGGAGGATCACTTTTCTGGTGATCAAGATATGGACGAGGACACAGATCCCGTCGAGGCTTCAACCGGATCTTTGAACCATCCTTTCGTGATCTCAGACGGTTCGTCTTTTCACGGAACACCATACCAGGGTCCGGATAGTCACATGGCACGGTTCGAACGGTGTGAGTGGTACTATACACCATCTGAACACTCATCACCTCACCAGCAGCCGCCACAGCAGCAGCAAGATCCCTCTGGGGATCCACGTTACGTGCAGCAAAATCCCTCTGGGGATCCACGTTATGAGGCAGTCACGCCACCGCCTCCACCGCCGCCAGTTCATCTAGAGCCTCCAGAACCACCAAGACGTTGGAGGACTGGCGAACGGATCTCAGCACGAGAAGTTGATTTTCGTCTCAACACCCCTCAACACTCTAGCGGCAGCCACTACCCGCCTATATATGAAGGCCCACAGATGGGTGGACCTTCAGTTCCAGTTTCGGAGGTGAATTCGGCACCTATTGCACCGCCATCACAGGGTTTTGGCCACCCTATCCCTGCTTATACTGCTCCGGAAGCTTACAACCCTTACGGACCGCCAGCATACCATAACTATAACTATGCTGAGGTCGACCCCTACCTAGTGGCAGCAAACTACCTTGCCCAAAACCCTGAGGGACCATATGGAACCCCTTGGGGAACGGGACATCCAGCTCGAGGGTATCAAGTACCTGCTCAGCCGCCGCCACAGTACCAGCCACCACGGTTTTCTCCACCAGAGCAGGAGGATCTCCGTCAAAGACTGGATAAGGTTGAGCGAGACCTCCAGAAAGAGCGTAAGAAGAATGAGGGATTTATGAGTGGTTTGGCAAACTTGCTAAAGGGAAAGAAGAAACGGGATCGTTAAATCCCCATATATATATTGTTGTATTTCCTTGTTTAAATCAAGTCCCTACGTGGACATTTATTTATGTGTGTATGTAGTCCCTGCGTGGACATCTACCCTTGTACTTAGTCCCTACGTGGACTTGTCTCTATTAGTCCCTGCGTGGACATTTACTTTTGTAAACAGTCCCTGTGAGGACATGTATTATCTGTATAGCTCCTGCGTGGGCATGTGTTTTTGTGAAAAGTCCCGTTTAGGGCAAAATGTACTACTTTTAGTTTAATGGAATGTAAGTTTATAAATTTCATCTTTGCTATGTTATGCATAATTAAATTATATATGAAATAAATAAATCAGAATCATTCCTTTTAAAAATCTATCTGCCTATGTTATTTTTATTAAGGATCTTAAAAGTATAACCTAGCCTACATGTCATTTTAAGACCTGGCCCAGATGGTAAAACTCGTTAAAAAAGATTCAAATCCTTGTTAACATCTGAAAACATGTTAACACTCCTGGCAGACATGATTCATTAAAAACACACGTGTTATTATTATATATGGATCTTTTCAAAGATTCTAAACCCAAATAAATGATATCTGAATCATGGGTTAAATCATTAATAAATATGATCAGTTCTTTTTACCATCCATTGGTAATGGAATGCCTACGGGCCCTTCTCATTTTCATATGAGACAAAAGACAGTATTAGTCTGTGACCCTGTCTGATAAAGGTAATGAACTTTGTTCAAACCTTCATGCTTTGATTCTCTGAAATCATAGCTTATAATCTAAATTGTCCCTGTGACTAGGCCTTATGTGCTAATAAAACTGTTATTGTTTTATAATTAGGATAAATTATATTAGAAATCCTAAATTTATGTGAGTAATAAATTAACCAGATATGGTCTATGTTTACCACGGTTAATAAAATTGCCATAAAAGACAATTCTATAATAAACTCATCAATAAATTATTGTCGATATGTCACAGTTCAAGCTACATGGCAGACTCAAACGAGGTCAACAGTCACCCAGGGATAGTGCATGATAATGCCCGAGTAAACGTAGCGGGTGCAGAATTACAAGCAATGATAGATAATGCGGTTAATAGAGCTACGTATAGACAGCTCCATGAATCAGGCGGTACCCATGCAAGGACCCAATCTGCACCACACTCTAGAACACCCTCCAGGACCCACACTGCCCACAACAGTAATTCTCACCACTCGTCAAACCGAAGGAGTGTTCCATCCCAAAGAGTCATATAGGATCAAGAACCCCGTAATAGGGGTTGCACCTATAAGTACTTTGTTTCGTGCAAACCCAGGGACTTCACTGGGGAAAAAGGAGCGGTAGATTGCATGACTTGGATGGACGAAATGGATACGGTGGTGGATATTAGTGGTTGTGATAATAGGGATATTGTGAAGTTTGTCTCACAGTCTTTCAAAGGAGAAGCATTAGCTTGGTGGAGATCTTTGATCCAAGCTACAGGGAAAGTCCCGTTATACAACATGACCTGGGAACAGTTCATGACACTAATCAAGGAAAATTTCTGCCCTCAACACGAGGTTGAGAGAATTGAATCTGACTTCTTATCGCTGGTTATGAAAAACCTAGACTGTCAGGCCTACCTTACCAGTTTCAACACTTTGTCAAGATTAGTTCCATATTTGGTAACTCCGGAGCCTAAACGTATAGCTCGATTCATTGGGGGTTTGGAACCGGAGATCAAAGCAAATGTGAAGGCCTCCAGACCAACTACTTTTCGGTCAGTAGCGGACATATCATTGTCCCTTACCTTGGATGCTGTCAGGCTGAGGTCACAGAGGAAAACTGATACCGAAAAAAGGAAGCGTGAGGATGACAACTCACGACGTTCAGACAAGAAGCAGAAGGGAAACAATGACCATAAGAAGGGGTCAGGATTTAGGAAGGATGGTCAGCAGTCGGGTGAAAAACCCAGATGTAAAATTTGCAAGAAGCACCACTTTGGAAGGTGCAGACTTGACTCAAAATCCCAATATCAGCCGGGGCCTTGTGGGATTTGCAAGTCTACGGAACATAAGACCCTGGAGTGCAAGAAGATAAAGGACGCAACGTGTTATAGTTGCAATGAAAAGGGGCATATCAAATCCAACTGCCCAAAACTTGCAAGGAAGAATGAAGAGGGGAAGAAGACCAATGCGAGGGTCTTCAGGATGGATGCTAAGGAAGCCGTCAAGGACGACAACGTGATAACAGGTACCTTTCTCGTAAATGATGTTTATGCGAGAGTATTATTTGATTCAGGCGCTGATCAGTCGTTTGTAGATAATAAGTTTTGTGAATTGTTGAAACTACCTGTTAAAACTTTAAGTGTGAAGTATGAGGTGGAACTAGCAGATGGCACTTTAGAAACCGCTTCAACCTTATTAGATGGATGTTTCATATCCATTAAGAACCACTCTTTTCCTTTGTCCCTACTTCCTTTAAAACTAGCCGGTTTCGACATTGTTTTGGGTATGGACTGGTTATCTCATAACCAGGCCCAGATTATTTGCAATAAGAAGCAAGTGATGATCAAGACTCCGTCTGGTGAATCACTTACTATCCAGGGAGATACCCAGTATGGGCTGCCCGAGAAAATGTCTATACTCAAAGACTCTAAGTGTTTGAAGAAGGGTTGTGTCATCTACATGGCACAAGTGATTATAGATGAGCCGAAGCCCAAGATTGGGGATATCCCCGTCATTTCTGAATACCCCGAAGTATTTCCTGAAGAACTACCTGGTTTGCCACCAGATAGGCAAGTAGAATTCAGAATTGACATTATTCCTGGATCAGCACCAGTTGCAAGGGCGCCTTATAGGTTGGCACCAACAGAGATGAAGGAATTGAGGACGCAGCTAGATGATTTGCTAGCCAAAGGTTTCATCAAACCTAGTTCGTCTCCTTGGGGAGCACCAGTTCTATTTGTCAAGAAGAAGGATGGATCGATGCGTCTGTGCATCGACTACCGCGAGCTTAATAAGGTCACTATCAAGAATAGGTATCCTTTACCCAGAATCGACGATCTGTTCGATCAACTTCAAGGGGCAAGTTTCTTCTCGAAGATTGACTTGAGTTAAACTTACCTGAAGAGCTCAGTAGTATACACAATGTGTTCCACATCTGCAATCTGAAGAAGTGTTTCGCTGACGAATCACTGGTTATACCCCATACAGATGTGCATATAGATGAGAGCTTGAAATTCGTGGAAAAACCATTGTCAATCGAGGATCGACGGGTTAAGAAGCTTCGAAGGAAGCATGTCCCGATTGTAAAGGTCAAATGGGATGCCCGTAGAGGTCCCGAGTATACGTGGGACGTTGAGTCCACGATGAAAGAAAAGTACCCTTATCTGTTTCAGTAAATCTCGAGGTCGAGATTTCTTTTAAGGGGGCGAGGATGTAACACCTCTAAAATTTACGTCCTATAATGTGTTGACACGTGTCATAGGTTTGAACGTGTGAAAGAATGTTCTTGAAGGACTAAAGTTGACAAACAGTGAAACTATGTAAATATAAGGGTTCAAAGTGTCAACAATGAATAAATATACTTTACAATAAACCTACATGATGTTTATAACCTTAAACGAATGGATCATGGATCATACGAAGCGAATTGTGAAAGAAAGTGAGAGATTACAAACTACAGGGGTTAAATGTGTCAACATGTTAAGTTATACCTCTTAGTGACCTTTAGCAAACCCGAAGCCTTGTAACGATTAAATATGCTCACTAGAATCTACCATAAAAATTTCACCAAGTTTCGTTACCGTATGAGAAAGTTGTGATAAAATTCGTGTGTGAGGGTTAGAATCGTTAACATTGAAAGTTAGGGCTTTTCGGGTGATCACAAAGTTACCCGAGGACTTAACAAAGTGGGTATAAGTCTTAAAGCCCCCATATGTCAATATTATAGGATAAGAACTCTGGAAAACAAGTGAAAACGACCTTTCGGGGGACCAAGGACCAAAATGCAATAACGAAAAACATGTTTTACCTGATCTGATGGGCCACGCGGCCCGCCTCCCATATAACAAAAGGCCACGCGGGCCGCCTACGACTTCCAGATGCAGAAAAGAATGGCAGGTGGCTGTTTTCAGCTTCTAACCAACTTACATGCAAGTTTTTCGATACCTTGGGCTGCCTAAGGTGGTTTTTAGCATGTAGGACACATCTTGGTCATTTGGTAACACTCCTAGACTTATGTGTTGATGATCCAAGATGTTTGAATTCATATAAAAGACCACATTCTTTGCATTCATCTTGCATTCACTTCCTGATCATCTCTGGAGCATACAAGCAGATTACAAGCATTCCAAATCATCCATTAGACAAGTGTAAGTACCCTTGATCTTCTCTAATTCAGTTATGCTTAGTTTATAGCCTAGAAATCAAACCGTCGTAACTACGGTTTGACTTCACGATAAAACACAAATGGTCCAGAGTTTTGTCGAATCGAAAGTTGTTATAAGTTGGTAATCATGTGGGCTTTAAACCCTTAAAAGGGCACCCACTGATTCCAATCCTAACTAGGTCGTTTGTCGAGTCAAACGTTGTCCGAAAAAGTCAACAGAAATGGTATTTTCGATTTAACGCATGATTTACGATGTAAAAGGCGTATCACCTATTTTATCATTATTATAAACTGATAATAAGTATAAAAACTTGTCTACACTTGTTTGATTCGACAACTTTCTGTTTTGAACCGATTCGGAGCCGAAAGACGCAAAAGTTTGACTTTTGCTTTGACCTCAGTTCTGACCCGGTTTAGATAGTTTTAGACATGCCTTAAAGTTCCATTAGGACCTAGTTACATGTTGGTATAACCCTCTGCGTTTATGCCACATGAATCCTTAATTGTCCGATGTTTCCGTTAATCGCCTAAATATTGACCGTAATGCCCTTATGATCATAAAATGAGATTTTTGGAGATATGAAAGTAAAATAATCTTAGTTACTGATTATTAGACATGTCTGTAAATTTTCACATCAAGCGGAGGTCCAGATTAGGAGTTATGCTTAATGACGTAATTATAGCGATTCTTAGTAATTAAATGACGTCATTAGCGTAACGCCTATCTAAAACCCATTTTTGACACCAAAACTTTTACCCACTGATGTAATATAATATTTTGGGATTTTTGAAGATTTTTAATTATTTTTAAACTGATCATAAGCTAGGATTAGTGCCTTAATTCGGTTAATACCGAATATACCCTTTTCGGCCATAAAATGAGTTTTACAAATCCTTTTGACACCAATCCAATTGCTACTGATTTTAAATATTAAATAGAGTGTTTTGAACCTGTTTAACTGATCAAGAAACTCAAAATCCTATTTTAACCCGTACGTCGCTTAAAACGGCTTTATACGCGTATTATACGCATAGTTAGGGTTTAAAACTATTTTGACATATAAGACTTATAACCAAATGTTATAACCTGTTAAAATAAACTAATTTACTGATGTATTCAGACCCGGTTCACAGAAACGTAATTAATCCCTTTTATAATCTTTAAAATGACCAAAATACCCCTACGGGGCTTAATATGCGATTAAACTCGTTTTGGGCATAACGGAAGGTATCCTACTGATATCATGACATATTTAAGGCATGTTAACTTAGGAAACCTGTTTAGGACTCTTATGGTTACCCGTTACGCTTCATACGCGTTCGGTTCGGTTTATGTAACTAGTTTACATAAATTAGCCGAAACGGGTCAAACCATATCGGTTTTATATCAAAATCCAGAATGTGTATCATATACCCATATTAAGAAAGTATTCAAACTTTTCGGGTCTAAATCACATTCTATCCGGTCTTCGCTTAATCGTGCGTACGAACCGTATCTTTAAAACTAACCGGTCTAAGCGTAAGCTTAACTAAAGACCCGTTAGGATTCTAATAGGTTATTATTAAAACCTTCGTTCCAGATTAGGGGAATCGGTAAAAGATACTTGCACTCGCTGATTTTGAACTATACTTGCTCAGGTAAATACTTTTAACTTATTTTCCCTATACGGGCTTGGGGTACGGTATATAAAATACCGCTTGGTCCGGCATTGAATCTTTAATCGAATAGAGGTTAAATCATTGATATGCTACGTTTTGAAATGTTTTGTTTGCTTAAAGCCTTTGGGGGGTTAATGACCATGTCCCGGATATCCCTGGCATCATTTTACGAAATGGCCACGACCTTAGCACTCAGGTGTAGGCGTACACCTGTCAGTGTCTCATTATATAAAGTGGTGTGTCTATTGATCTTTAACCCGGTCTACGGATCGGACTACTGAACGCATAAGAAACATGTAATTCGTTTACAAGTATTATATTTAAATAATTATCCCAAGTTATAAAATATTATTTGTGCCTTGCGCCTTAAATGCATTTTCTTAAACTCTTTTCAAAATGAGTCGGTTGATTGTATTTACCAGTGTAAACTGACGTATTTTCTCAAAAAGGTTAAGTACAGGTACTACGCGAAATAGGCTAGCTTGTCTCCTAGCATCCACAATAAGTCTCGCCAGCTTGGATGTCATAAACTGTTGAACAATTGTTTCCTTTTTATTTTGATCTACCTGTGGATTTATATTCGACTATTTGTGATACTTAATATTACAATATTGTTTGGTTGAATTAAATCTATACTTTGCTTCCGCTGTGCATTTAAATATTGTGTTGTTTGACTATTATGTTGCCAACCACGTCACAATACTCCCCTACCGGGCCCACCGGTAACACGTGGAAATTCGGGGTGTGACACATATCACATATGTACAAGAGGTGGCTGGTATGTATGCTTGTTGTTTTAGTATCAAAGATACCCGTACAAGAGGTGGCTGGTATGCAATCAGATTAACATGAAAGTAATAGCTTTCATTCATAGTGATGAGTCCCTTTGCATTATAGTAATCGCATCAAAACTGAACCCGAACCAACCCGGACCCGTTTCAACCAGACAAAATTGTCTCTTGATGTACAATCTCTTTAAAAAAAACAAATTTTTAACCAACCCGCCCCGAACCCGTTTTAATCCGAACCCTTTTTGACCCATGACCTGACCCGACCCATTTGCCAGGTCTAATTAGAACCACTCCTAGGCCTTCACAACCACCCCTTCAATTTAAATAAAGTTATAACTCAAATCTTTGAGTTTGATTTGAATTTTAAACAAGGAACAGCTGGTCTTCCATTCCAAACACACCGCAGGCCATCACAAGAGAGTAAAAGTAACATTTTGGTTAGATAAAAGGATGAAATAGTCACAACTAATATAAACGATGCACCGATCACTAATAGAGCACAATTGGTATACATACAATAGACAATCTGTGATCTGACCCATTACAAACAAAACACAACCCATTACCAACAAAATGCAATCTAAGTCAACTGGTTCTTTTATTCACAAATCACTAATAGATATTGAAAAAAAAGAAGATTAGAAAAAGAAAGCCAACATTATAATCTTCCAATCAAATTTAACATTTTGCTCCCTGCTGTGAAGGTTGGCAAATCTGTAATAGAAACTGTAAAATGCTTCCAGTCATCGTCGAGTCTGCAGCATCAACTCTGGCATGGATATAATCATGGTCAGTTTCATCATATATCAACTTGTCAAATTAAAAGTTACATGCTCTCTTTCCATCCAAAATGGACTCTAATAAAACTCAACTTAATGGTACATTTTCCCTTTTTTTATGCCACTTTCAAGTTTGACTTTATCAAACCATAGACCAATATGGTACTATATTAACAAAACTGTATTGGAAATAGTATTCCATTCAAATGAAACCAAAGAGAAGCCATATGAATTTGATTAGTAGTAAAAATGATCAAAATCAAAACTGTACAAATAATAACTTTTTAATATGGTTTTGCTAATTGTATATAAACAAATGCTTACATATTTCATGGAAATTTAATCCATTAAACCCCATTAATTAATTTTAAATAGGTTATAATGGGTTTAAAGTTAAGATTGAATATTACTCCTGGTAATATTAGTTGGCCTTATCAATACGAGTGCAAACATTAATTTGATAATTTAATACACAATTTTCAAAAGAAAACAATAAACCATATATATTTGAGATTATATTTAAAATTATTTGTTAAAAAACAATTTTATAAGTAGGTTATTAAATAAAAAAAATATTAAAGGTAGTAGAGGGAGAGATACCTTCGTATTAGAATTCTTGTATGTCGATACATGGAATATGGGAGATGAGGGGCCAGTAACTCCCGTTGTTACTGCATCTTTCTTTCAGAGGGCAATCACCCGAGATCTTTAATCTCAAGAGTGAAGGCAACAACATTTCTGGTAGATCCATCATCTTAGGGCACTGCCAAAAAGAGAGCTCCTGGAGAGAGGTGAGGTGTTGGGGATGCGAAGACACTTTCTTCAGATTAGGGCAACCGAAAAAAGAGAGAGATCGGAGGTGTTGGAGTCCCACTGAAAAAGATTCCAATTTCTCAAATCCCTCTATTACAAGAGAAGTAAGAGATGAAGGAAGAATATGAGGAAACTGACTACAACTACGACCTCCATCTTCACCACCACCGTCTAACACAAGTTGCACAAGTGAAGCTGGAAAATTTTGTGGACCCCACTCTGAAAAGGGCTTCTTCAACTTCCCTATTACTAAGGAACGCAAGTTGGGAGGCCAAACCCAACCAGGTAAAGAAGCATCCATTCTTGGACAATTGACTATAGTCAGTTGCTTTAACGATGTCAAATTGTCACCAAGAAAGGAAACCTCCAATTTGGGACAATTGAATATTTCCAGTTTCTTTAATGATTTTAAAGTGTCTGGAAATGACTCAAGGTTTTCACAGTCGAATATAATCAATTCAGTGAGGTGAACCAAGCAGTTCAATTCAATGATTGATTTCAGATTTGGCCAATCACTTATCCTTAAATGTTCAAGCATCGGCATGCTGCTTCTGCTGATCATTTTTTGTCCTCCCCACTCCCACTCCTTTTCCAATAGGTTCCTGCAATTCCATATTCTAAGTGACCTCAGCTTCTCCTGTCCTCCTTTTGGAAAGGACACAACTGTCATTGAACTACATTCAACGACAGTCAACTCCTCAATGCCATCTGGACAGCTGCAATGCTCCATATTCTTACAAAAAGACACTCTCAACCTCCTAAGAGATGTTAGGAGGTTGCTCCTACAATTATCCTCCTCCTCCTCCTCATCCTCTTTCTCTCCTATACTCACCAAATTATCACAACTTTCCACTTGCAATTTCCTCAGCTTCACAAGAATCTTACTTGCATCTGATTTCACCAGGTATCTTATTTCCTTACAGCTCTGTATGCTTAATTCTTCCACTGCCCCAAGATACTCTGTAACACCTCCCCACACCACATCATTAAGCCCTGAAATATCCTCTATTCTCAACTTAGTGACTGCTGAAGGTACTTCAACCAGCCTTCTCAACACACCACTATCACACATAATTAATCTTAGAACATTCAATGAAGGCATTGCTTCAAGTGTGACTTCAACCAAATCAGGACAACCACATATTCCAAGCTGTTGCAAGCGTGGAAACACAGCCCCTGACCATTTCTTCCACCCACGCATATCTTCAAAACTCAGAATTTCAAGTGAAGGAAATGTTTGACCGGTCCCAAATAACTCAAAACCCACAACTTCCACTGCATTTAGGCCTCGAATAAACAACTCCTTCAGTGACGGTAATTGTCCCAGTGGCGGTATTGATGTACATCTCTTACAGCCACTTATTGACACATGCGTCAAATAAAGAAACGAGGGATCCCCAACCCAGTTTGGAAACTCAAGTCCCCCATATGACATAAGTTTGAGTTTTATTAACTTATCATGAGAAGGCTTCAGCTCATTTAGGACCTCTTTTTCAAGCATGTCATTTCGAGAATCATTTAGCTCATCACCCCATACAAGCTCTAACTCACTAAGCTTCTTTTCTGAAAAGTTCGCCTCATGTGCATAAATTGCATTTTGCACTTTTTCCAAACCTACAACAGAAATTTTCCCATATAGATTCTCAAAGTCTTTAAGCTTGGCTATTTCACTTCCGCTTTCACTTTCGATATCAATTTTCGAGAGAGAAATTTGTAGGCTTTTCAACTTACCAATCTCTAACAACATCTTAAACAAAAGCTTGGTGTCCCTAACGTCAAGATGTTGCAGGTTCTTCAGATTTAGGAAATTGTTGGGCAACTTAGTTAATCTATCACAACCAAACAGGATCAATGTTCGTAAATTAAAGAGATTGCAAACTTTCTCCGGTAAATGTGTGATACTAGTTCGAGATAGATTAAGATATCTCAAGTGCCTCAATGTACCAATGGACTCTGGTACCTCACGTATTTCAAAGTTGCTCAAACTTAGAACCCTTAGAAATGGTAACTCAGGAAGCAAGTCACTGATAATCTTATTGGATAAGTAGAAACTTCTCCAACTTTCTACCTCCCCAACAGATGTTGCCAAGAATGTCCTCAATTTTATCGCTTCGGTGAATCCTTTGAATTTCTCATAAGTTACATATTCTTCACGAACAAATGACATATGGTGGTACTTCAACCTCTCCACACCAATATCCTTCTTTGCCTCACCGTCTAACCTTACAAAAAACTCACCAGCAACAGATGTTGCCAAGTCATTCATGAGGTCATGCATTATAAATAATGATTCATTATTAGGTGCATGTTGAAAAAATGACCTTGACAACAACTCTTCAAAGAATTTGCGACCCAAGCATTGTTCTTCTCTTGATACATTTGGAGTTGCCTGCTGCAAGAACCCATTTGCCATCCAAAGTAAAACCAGATCCTCCTTATCAAACAGGAAGTCCTTGGGAAACAAGGAGCAGTATGCAAACAACCGCTTCAAAGGTGCAGAAAGATCATGATAGCTTAATCTAAGGGCTAGGAGAATTCCATCTTCATCATTTAATCTCCATATCTCACTGTTTAACACTTCCTTCCAGTGCTCTACTTCGTCTTTTTTTGTTCTCAACAATCTACCAAGTGCTATTAAAGCTAAAGGTAATCCTCCACATTTTTTCACAATACCTTCAGCGTATGGTTTGAGCGACAAATGTGAATCAAAGTTAACTACACCTAATGCATTTCGAGCAACTAAAGACAAGGCATCATCATCTGAGAGGCTCTCCAGCTGCTTGTTTAGAGGATTGTAACCCAGTTTTTTAAGCAACTTATCCTTCCGAGTTGTTATGATGATCTTACTTCCAGGATCACATGTATACAACGGTCTAACGAGGGTTTCCCAATCCTCATAACTTTCGCTCCATATGTCATCAAGTACCAACAGAAACTTTTTACCCTTTACGTGATCTTTAAGAGCTTCTTGAAGCCGATTAAAATCTGAAACTTCCTTGTTTGCCATAGATTGAAAGATCTCTTTGCTTATACGAACGGTATCAAACTCATCAGAGACACAAACCCATGCTTTTAGATCAAAGTGATCCTTGACCTGTTGTTCGTCATAGACAAGTCTAGCTAGAGTAGTTTTCCCAACCCCATCCATACCAATTATGGGAACAATGCTATAGTTTTGATCACATGGTTCATCAGCCGGTAACAATAGCTGTTGAACCAGTGCATCTTTATGAGCTTGGCGCCCAACAATACTAGATGGGTTGACAACAGAGGTTTGTAATCTTCTGTTATTATTAGTTCTTGGCCTAGTTTCCTCTTCCACTTTCAAACCAAGATTATCTAAACCAAGGTCAGCTTTCTCCTTAACTAGATCTTGTAGTTTGGTGGAAATATCATCTAACTCGGCAATCATAGTAGTAGTCCGTGAGAAAGTTGTGCAACAAGTTGGGGTGATTAGCTTTCTTACCTTGCCGGTGATGCCTTCTGGCTCTTGCTTGAACTCAGGGTCCATAGCGTCGGTAGCCCAACCATCGAGGACGTCCTCAATGTCATAAGCCAGATGCTGGAGATCATTCAGTCGCTGTTTCACAGATGGATCGGTTATCTCCATCTGAGAAGCATGAGTAAGATAAAGTTGGATAGAGACTAATGATTTCTGCAATTTCTTGATCTCAGCATCAAGTCCCTTGTGGCGAGCAATGGTTTTCAAAGCTGCATCGGACAGCTTCTCAAAGAGGACAGGGAGGAGGGCAGAAAGCACGAGTTCAGCCATTGATTATGAGTTGTGAGAGATTGTAGATGCAATGGGTGGGTGATGTTGTGAAGAGTTGTGGATAGTTGTTTCAGTCGTTTAATTGTTTATGATGTTAAGGTGTGGAGTATTATTGTCTTGGTCCACCATGGAAATCAGGATCGGCCAATAAGAAAAAGGAAGGAGTAGATAACCTTATCCAAAGCAAATGATGCCAGTCCAACCGGTTGATGCACCAGGGTTTTACCCATGATGCCCGGGTTCGATCCCCACTTGAGGCGGTTTATTCCTCTCTGTGGCGGCTCTCAATCCGTCAAGCCCTACGATGGGCGAGGCACCTGTGGGATTTTTCCTTTGGACACCGGTCACTCTCTGATGCCAGCTGGGACACGGTTAAGACACTCACGTCTGGCCGGAGAGGGGCGACGGACCTCCCCAATGCGCGGGGAGGGGGGGGGGGGGGTGTGGGGTGTCTCGCACCCAAAAAATTGTGACACCTTGCCGTTCAAAAAAAAAGATAACCTTATCCAAAGTCACTACCACTCCACCACCCTATTCCCTTTCATATCTTCAATTTTGTGTCGACCGGAAATAAAATAGTTTTAGTAATACTAATTTTTAATTTTAACTAGTATTAAGCACCCCCGCGTTGCGGCAGGGGCATCAACACTGAACTTGCAGCGTGTTAATGCGAATAACTTAGATCGAAACGTAAAACATAGAAAGTTTTGGTGTTATAAGTAAAAAATAAATAGTTTAGGGTTAAAAGTGGAAAACCAATTTTTTTTTTGAAAACCTCTCAAAGCATGAGATACATTCATCTATGCATACAAATACAAATGTTGCTTATTTATGGTATTTTAATTTTAATTTAATTTAATTTAATAGGTATGTATTATCTCATTATGTTTTGTATCATGGAATAATAAAACATATGAATGATCCAACACACAAGTTTTTTTTTAAACACGATCCATTCTGTTGAATCACCATAAAGGGGACATGGTATTCAATGGTAGTTGGATGTCATATTGGTTAGGTGTATTTACTTATTAGTGTGGTTGCATGTGAGATCTTTTGGCAATCTGAAAAGATATCTTAGACGTTATAGACCGTAGATGACATTCTGAGTATGAACGCCCGGACCTTGCATTCATTCTGGCTCAATCGTCCGGTCCAAGAGATATCTGGATATGTGAGTCACTTCTGTTTTAGATAAGTCCACTCTCATTACTAATAATTAATGTTTAATTATTTATACAACATTTTATTCCACACAAGTTAGAAGAACAATGGCTACTTCTAACAGCGAGCACAGGCAGCTCTACGTTTCGAGTTTTGAAGATCTAACGCATCGGAAATTTGAGTTTTTTTTTCATTTTTAACATCTATGTTTTTATCTGTTTAGATAAGTGTATTCCATATTCCTATGTAATATATTGGGGTAAATTACTTTAACCATTTGAGTCCAAATTTGTTTGGAATTTTGTTTAATTTTGTTTTTGTTGTGTTTTGGGGGAATGATTTGTTATATGAATGCACTTGTTTTAGATTTAGGCTTCTTGAGTTGAACTGGATTTGTGTCGGTTGATGGTTAAAGTTAGCTGATTTGATGATAAATGTTTTATTTTGCAACTTTTGTTCATCTACATTGATGATAAATGTATGATCTTTTTATTTTTGTTGTTGATGGGTGTTTGAAGAAATGAACTGGGTGTGCCTGATCTTGTGAAGAACATGTGGTTTTTTTTATTTTTATTTTTTAATTATAGGGTTAGAACAAAATTCTAATTGGGTTAGAAATTTGGACTCAAATGGTTATAGAAAATGCTTATGGGGATTCAGGTCGTTAAACTTTTTGCTTTTGGACTCAACTAGTTAAAACCTATAAAAACACAGGGACTCAAAAAGTAATTTACCCAATATATTGATTTAAAAAAAAACTAGAATATGCTATTATATGAATTATTTAATGATCACCAAGACCATATACACTATGCCTTACTTCCGTGCATAACTCGTAGCTTTCATCACAGAGATGAACTTTGTCGGCTTGTCTGTCTTGTCTCCTTGTGATCACTTCTCCTGTTGGCATGCAAATCTCAACCTAATCCAGCAATCACCTTAGGAATCATTGTTGCCATTTATTCCTTTTTATGAAGCAGACATAATTTCCTTTCTACCACTTCTTTTCATTCTTTCCATTTCATGGCATATGTCTTGATCTTGTGCTTGGAAGATCAAATCTCACCATCTTAGTGCCTTATTTTTGAAGCATACATTACTTCATCCTTCTCGGCGTATATACTAATGCTTTGGATAACTTTAGTCCTTTGCAGCCCATGTATTGTCATAATAACTCCTTTATTACCGACAATCTTAGTAGGATCACAGCTGATGAAAGTCTTAGTAGGTACATCTAGTTGTAGGTTACTCTCATCTTCTCAAGAGTTCTTAATGAAAGTAAAATTATTCTCATAAGCGTAACTTATAGACGTTTTGTGTCTAGCACAACTTTTAGTTACAGATTTCATGCTTGCGTTAATAGTCTAAGGTAACGCATTGGAATTCTTATACTTTTCGATGGCGTCCCAACTTAAAGGATTCCTATCATTCATCTTGTCGCACGAGTTACGAGATACATGATTAAATGGAATAGTGTTCGATATCGGAATTATAGATGTATACGAAAGGTTCATGATAAAGAAATCTGGAATTTATCATCGACACATATGTTCGTGATTTATACTAAATTGTCAATCCTTATGGCTTTTGGATTTCCTTATAGATATACATATCTATACAATCATATATTTGACATACTATAATATACATACCATTCATAAGGTCAATGTATTTAATGGACCCATATGTCCGAAAATAGGTCAGACATCAGATCATGGTACTATTTAGAGAATTCCATAACATGTACCCTATCTTACCCGGTCTAGCCGGAGAGGCAACCCCATCTTACCAGAACAAGCTGGAGAGTCTATCACACCATACCCAGTCTTGCCGGAGAGGTAATTAACATAGTATTTCTCATAAATAGATTTTCTCAAATCAAGATTTTAAAAGTGAATCTTTTTATTAAAACTTTCATCAAGGAATAAGGAAATTAGTATTCACATGACGGATCATATTCCAGAACCAAGTAGTACCAATAAACAAGAAATAACAGTGGCCAAGTGTTATCGCTAATTTACCATACTTGCAACGTTCTAGTCATCATCCTCACGGCATACCAACACCCATCACACTTTATCTATGCAAGTAATTAGCTTATCTCGAAGCTTATACTAAGGCATGTTTCTTATGTTCAAGTCTAAATACTATAATGGGTGCTACTAGTTAATATCAATTTCCTAAATTTTTCATTTAACTTAGGTATTATTACAACACCTATTTGCCTAAACCAGTGGCTCTGATACCACTTCTGTCATGACCCCCAACCACACCCTAGACGGGAGTCGTGAGCAGTCAAGTGGTACCGGTGGTTATTTTGAAAATATTGCAGCGGAAATGTTCATCAGGACTGTGAGTTAGGAAAAATATCAGAGTTTAGAAACACTGGATTTTATTTTAGTAAACAGATGGGAATAAAACCCATGTTTTACAAAGGTAGCTTTAATATGGGATAAACCCGAATACATAAAACAACTTTTCTTAATTTAATTTAATTGATAAAATAAGCCACCTCTTTAAGCCTTTTGGTGCCGTATCACAACTCTTATTCTGATCTTCTGTAATCACCTGAAACGCGTTTTAAAAACATTTGGTCAGTAGGAAATACTGGCGAGTTCATTCAGTTGTTCAAAAGCACATTTGTTATAATTTACAGCATTAAGGGTGTTTATAATTGTTTATATCTACCAATTACCCCAAATCGGTATTTGTCACTCGACCGGATCTGTGACTATGGTCATACACTGTTGATCATTCTCTCAACTAGTGAAGCTTATCAAGTAGTGTATACAGAACCCCACATATCGGTAGTAATTGAAGAATACAAAAACTTAATCATTGTAATTACAACTTGGAAACAACTAGGGTTTTGAAAAGCATTTAATAAAAATAGAATGACTCACCTTGTAGGTCTATAGTTCTTGATTTAACAGGCCTCTTGATTCTAAGCCTTCTGCTAACTAAGCATCTACTTTATAGTTCTGAATCTTCTGATGATTAAACATCTTGTTTGATAGTAAGTTTATGGATCAGAGTTTTCTGATAGTTAAACATTTAGTTTAACATAGTAGAATACGTATTAGTGTAAAACCAAATCAAACCTAACGATGGTCATGAGATCGGAACCACAACGTAAGTCAACAAAGTATGGTCTTATTCAGACAGCACTTATGCATTCGTTAGTTGGTTCCTGGATCGATTGGACAGAATACCGTATTGGTGATTATTGGTTAGAACACCAACGTATATAGAGAAGAAGAAAGGAATGAGCAAAGAAAATGAATCCTAAGCTTCCTATTTATAGGTAAGGGATATAACTTTCTTTTCTAGGAAATTTCATATATATCTTCCCTAAATAAAACCTTCCCCAGATAAAACTTTCCCTAGATAAAACTTTCCTTAGATAAAACCTTCCTTAGATAAATCTTCCCTAGATATATTTTCCTCATATATACCTTCCTTATATGTTATCTACCCCATATATACCTTAGCTGTTTAACTAATTAATTTACTTTAACTAGTTAATTAAGTAACTTACTTAACTGATTAATAAAATAACTTACTTAACTGTTTAACTTATTAACTTAATTAGTTGTTAAGTTTCCTTTCCTGTTAAGTTTTCTTAGCTGTTAATTTTTCTTAACCGCTAAGTTTTCTTAACCATTAAGTTTACTTAACCACTAAGCTTTCTTAACTGTTAAGTTATTTTAACCGCTAAGTTTACTTAATCGCTAAGTATGCTGGCTTAGCAGCCCCCTGATTATGAGTTCTAATTTGTAGATACAATGGAACTCGTATTAGCGTATTAACCCTATTCAACTTTAATGGAAATCATGAGATCAAACCCACAACGAATGACAAAGTATAACCGGGTACCGACAATACTTAAACATCCATTGGATTGATTTCAATCGATCGGATATAGTACCGTGGCAGTGATTAGAGTTATCACCCTCATATCGGAGCAGCGTTTCGGGAATTTAGGACTTTGTTGAAAGAAACAGAGATACGAGAAGTAGGATGATTTTTAAACGATCGAACAGAGCAAACTGACCAAGTCCCACACTGCTGAATTTATACTCAATTTTGGTGCCTCCCGCGCGTTGCGCACATGCCCCCTCTCCCTTCTGCGTGTCACGGGGATGGTTGACCTGGCATAGGTTTGCCACGTGTCTAGGTAGGTTGTCCACGTGGCGCCTCGATGTGACATGTGTCCTCGGCCGCCTTTTTTGACCAATCACGCGTCTTTCTCAATTTCGTGCCGATACTTATCACGTATGCTCGGGTCTTGATCCCAATTGGTTCGGTTTATAACTGCGAATCTAATAAAAGTACTTTTGTGCGGGTTGGTTCATCAACCATCAGGTTTTCAAGTTTCATCGTGCACACTTCGGATTTTGTTTATGGATCTATTTGATGGTTGTTACATGGTGTAGGGATGGGGGTCACCGCGCGGGCACAACACTGCCGCCTCCCATCAGTGTGTGGTGATTGACCTTGAAACGGGGAGTAGTCACCGAGGTGGGGAAGAGGAGAGAGAGATGGTTAATGGTGGGCTCCACCCTCTTTGAACCAATCAAAAACTAAACTTTTTTGTTCCTTTTTTTTGAGAAAAAAATTGTTTGGGTGGAACACCCATAGTGTATGAGGCAAAATGACGAGTGGAGATGGGAGTTGACATGACATGAGGTGGTTGGCTAGGTGGAGAGTTTACCACTCCCCATGTGGGGAGCACCCCTTCCACCCTAAAGGTTGGATGTGTCCTTGAATGGTAATTCTAAAATACAAAAATGCCAACGTGGGTTTGGATCTCGGAACCAACCTTCGCATGACTCCTAAGAATGAATTACAACAATATTTGTAAGCATTTAAGGGTATTCAATGCCAAGTACCTTATAGAGTTTCTATATTTTTTGGAGCCAGTTCATCATGGTAGTTGGATGTCATATTGGTTAGGTGTATTTACTTATTAGTGTGGTTGCATGTGAGATCTTTTGGCAATCCGAAAAGATATCTTAGACGTTATAGACCGTAGATGACATTCTGAGTATGAACGCCCGGACCTTGCATTCATTCTTGCTCAATCGTCCGGTGCAAGAGATATCTGGATGTGTGAGTCACTTCTGTTTTAGATAAGTCCACTCTCATTACTAATAATCAATTTTTAATTATTTACACAGAATTTTATTCCACATAAGTTTGAGGAACAATGGCTACTTCTAACAGCGAGCACAGGCAGCTCTACGTTTCGACTTTTGAAGATCTAACGCACCGGAAATTTGGGGTTTTTTTTTTTCATTTTTAACATCTATGTTTTTATTTGTTTAGATTAAGGTGCTGTTTGTTTTTTCAGATGTAAAATGTCTGTAGTCTGCGAACCACATCTGCAGGCATCTGCAAGAGAAGATGTGGTCCAAATGTCTGCAGTCTGCAAGGAGAAGAGGGTTTGTTTTTTTTCTTCAAAAACAACTTCAACCACACAAGCTCTCTCTCTGCTCTCTCTCTCTAGAAACTCTCTCTCTCTCAACAACCACCACCACCACCACCACCGCACCACCTCTGCCACCACCTCCGCCATCACACCACCGCCATGAAGCACAAAAGAAGCACAGAGCTTCATCTCTTTGCAAAACCCTATATTCATCTTCAAATTGTTTGAAACACATCATAACACAACCGAAACAAGCCTAATCAGATCTGAAACAAGCCTAATCAGATCTAAAATTGTTTGAAACACATCATAACACAACCGAAACAGATTGAAACTTGAAGAGAGAGAGAGAGACGACAGAGGAAGAAAGAGAGAGAGACGACAGAGGAAGAGAGAGAAACAAAGGAGCTGTGGCGGAGATGGTGGCGGAGATGGTGGAGGAGCTGTGGCGGAGATGGTGGCGGAGATGTGGCGGAGATGGTGGCGGAGATGTGGCGGAGATGGTGGCGGAGCTGTGGCGGAGATGGTGGCGGAGCTGTGGCGGAGATGGTGGCGGAGATGTGGGAGAAGGTGGAGGAGCTGCGCTGGAGAAGGTGGAGGAGCTTTGGCGGCGGAAATTTGGAGGCCGGAGGAGAACGATTGGGATGAAGCTTCTGATTTTGGGGAGATGATATGTTTGAAGATCTGAATGGTTGTGAAGATGTTATACTTGTGCTTTTTATTTAAGCTAATATAAGCACTTTTAAGATCTTATTTTTTTTTTAAACAAACAGTCTTCAATGTATTATGTCTGCCCGCCTGCAGACATAAGGTCCTTGCAGACCTTTTAAGCAAAAACAAACAGCCCCTAAGTGTATTTTGTATTCCTATTTAATATATTGATTTAAAAAAAACTAGAATATACTAATATATGAATTATTTAGTTTTTAAAGCATCATACAAGACCTTCTCCTTCAAAAAGATCATCATTTTTATTATATGAGTTATTTAGTTTTCAAAGCATCATACTAGACATTTTCCTTCAAAAAGATCATTATTTTCTTATGAAAATGAAAAGGCCAAGTACAACCTGGGAACATTGAACAAGCTTCTAAGCAATGACCTATCCTGGTCATATTTGTAGTAACTACCTAAGTAGTTAATGCGGTAAAATATCGAATTATGATATCGGTTATCACGGTGGGATATCGGTAATTTTCATATCATGCTAAATTTATATACATAGCAATTTAACACTAACAATTCCGTATACTCTCCTACTATTAACAAATTAATCTTTTGCATAGGGGTGCAAACGAGCCGAGCCGAGCCCGAGCTCGACCAGGCTTGAGCTCGAGCTCGATTAACTTATGAGAGCTCGAGCTCGGCTCGTTTATTATCTATTATCTATTAATTAATATATTAAATAAAAATAATAGACTTTTTAGGCTCGCTAGCTCGATAAGTGAAGCTCGGACTCGGGTTCGTTTACTAAGTAAGATTATTTTTAGGTTCGAGGTCGGCTTATAAACAAGTTTAAATAAGCTCGGCTCGACTCGACTCGTTTGCACTAAGGCTCTATAAGGCATGACGAGCCTAACAAGCTTCACATGTGAGGCTCGGGCTCGATAAACAAACGAGCTTTATTTTTAGGCTCAAGCTCGGCTCGGGCTCGTTAAGGCTCGGCTCGTTTCGAGCTTTTTCTCGAGCCGATCTCGAGCAGCTCGTGAGCCGCTCAGCTCGTTCGCACCCTACTTTTGCAACTTGCAAAACACTAACAATTGTAGCAAGTAGGACCAAACTAAGACTTAAAATACTAACAATTAAGAGACAAAAACACTAATAGCAACAATAAGAAGAAAGACGAATGGTAGAAATAAGAAGAAAGGTACTGATATCGGAATAATCGACCATGTATTAGTCAAATATCGGTCAATATCGTCTATAGTATTGGTATCGATATTCTGACCGACATTTTGCATTATTATCTCGGTAGGACCGATACGCGCGTGATATATCACTGATATATCGAGATATTAACTACATAGGTAACTACCTAAAAATAAAATAACAACATAAAATTTAAAGAAAATTTTATGTTTGAAAGTGGAAAGTAAATAAAGAAGCATTTATCTATTAGGAATAGCCCAAGTTAAATAAGGTGTAGGATAGGTCGAGGTCATGAATTCAATTTTCATGGTATGCAAGTTGAGTCATTAAATAATAATAATAATAATATAATAATAATAATAATAATAATAATAATAATAATAATAATAATAATAATAATAATAAAGAAGCATTTACCTACCTTAATTGCTAGCTCATTTAGTATCTAGAATGTACACCTTTATATTGACAACATCATTCAATACCAACTACCAACTCTCACAAGTTGGACCATAAATCTATGTTTAATGGAAGAAGTCCATCTCCCATGTTATGATCTTAGGATATGTGTAGTGGTCAAGCCTCATAAAGGGGGTTATGTGACAAGTGTAAAAATGTGTAAGAGAGGAGGGTTATATAACTTGAGTGTGTAGTGGAAAGGAGTTATATAACCCCTTCAATTATAGATATATATATATGTGTGTGTGAGAGCAACCATTGTGTTAGGCGCTATACATATCACGGCCCCGTGTTTCGGAAGTCAAAGTCAAGGTCAAAGTCAAAGGAAGAAAATATTGCTAATTGCGATCTGCCACTCCTTGCTTAACTACCGATCACGCTACTTGACTTGTAACCAACCTCTAGCATGTGTTCGTCTTAGTTGTATTATGTGGAGTAAATAATGACAATCGCAGTTAATCGATGTATAACTATCTCCGGTAATCGCGTTACGACTATGAACAATAGGAAGTAACAATGCGATAAAGTTAACTTAACGCTAATCTATTTAACGCTAATCACATCGCTAACGTATCGTAATACGAATCGCAGTGAATTACAGGTTCTGGATATTGTTTTACGCGTGTGTGCCATTTATGTGTTAAATGTGTGTGCTTATGTTATGTTTGAGGTGTAAACGCAATCGCAACTCTATCTCATCGCAATCTCAATCGCAATGCAAAACGCATAATGGTTTGTTTAGGTTTATGACTATGTGTTATTTAGGTTATTTGTGAACTAATGATTAATACTATCGCATCGCTTACTCGCTTCACGCTCGTACACATCGCAACGCTCAGCACGCAAAACGAAACACCGAAAACTAACTCGCCGTGCCACTTCGATCGAATGACCATTCGATCGGATGGCCATCATATCCGACACTTGGTGCGCCCTTTCCTCTTTTGGAAACCCTATAAATACCCCCCTCTGTCACATCATTTGTGATGTGACAACTCTCTCATTCAAACCAGCGACTCAAGCCCTCTTTTCTCTCTATTTCTCCCGATTCTTGTAAGTTTTTTCCTCAATCCTTGTACTTCTATGATCTACACGTGTTTCTTCATCATTTTCACCTTTGAATCTTCACTTTTAACCGTGGAATCAGTGGATTTGAGGTGTTCTAGGATGATGTCATCATGGAGTTCTTATGAACTTCAAGTCTTGGCCTCCTTCCACCAAGAACAACTCAGATCTGAAGGATTTCCACATGATTAAACAATGCTTTCGCATAGATCTAAACATTTTCAAAGTTAGAGGGATTGAAAGATGGTTTCTAACTTTCTTTCAACTCTTCTACACTCAATGCACTCAAAACCGATAGAATCAGAGCTGATTTAGCTCTTCTACTCATTTTCTATTAAAGTGACGGTCTCAGATCTCTTTCCTATCAACCAGACAAACGACTTCGGGTTTAATATGAACGACCATCAAGGAACAGTTAACGGGTCGGATCAGGGTGATTCCTGTTCGATCGGACGACTTAGGACTTGATGGGGTTCCATTGTTCAGTGCGTTGTCATACCGTCTCGGGCAAACCGCAAAACTTTTCAAAACAATCAAGTTCAAAGACGATCAGACCGTTGGGACAGATTGTCGTCCAATCGGATAGCCATCCGATCGGATTGCCATCCGATCGAACGACCGTCCGATCGGATTACATTTGGACTTTAAAACTTAAACTTTTGTAATCATTAGTTTCTAACCGGACGGATCGCCATCCGATCGAATGACCGTTCGATCGAACGACCTGAAGGGTAGAGATACTTCTCTGTTTTCAAAATGCTACAACGAAAACTTCAAATCCACCATACACAAACACATCCATCTCAAACGAGTGGCCAACCGACCGAATGGCCAACCGATCGGATGACCATCCGATCGGATAGCCATCCGATCGGGTGACACCTCGACACCTTCTCACTTGCATCATTTTACATGCCACTTATCGCTTATACTACCGTTCTGTAACTAGGCTGACTCTCTAGCGCTCCCTTCAATCCATTAACAATCATCGCTGTGAGTATACTCGAACCCTTTTTCGCTTAACGCACTTTTGGGTGTTACATACGTTACTTATATCAAATCACATCAACACTGATGTGTTGCAAAATACATCCTTTATTTGTGTATAGTTTGTATTTTTTTCTCGTTATTTCAAGTTTTGTTTTAGTTAGAATTGCATGCTATTGATCAAATTGCGTTTTTCCAGGTCTTGGTACTAAAAGTTGATGAAAATGGAGTGAAAATGAGTTACAATGCTGAAACACCAAGTCTCGGAACTACTTGGGAAAAGAGTTAGAATTATTTTGAAGTTTTTGAGAGTCCAAGCTGGAAAATTCACGCAACATTCTGTGGAAAAAGTGTCGTGGCGTCGTGCCACGGCTATTCTGGAATCTCGTCGTGTAATGCTAGAAATTAAACAAAGAATTCATGAATTTTACATGGTGGCGTCGCGCCACCAAGATTGTCCTCTCCCGTCGCGCGACGGGGATGTCTGTCGGCCCTGATTCGTTGCATGTTAGGGTTACGTATATAAACAAGAGATAATCATCATTAACAACAGAGGACGAACTTGAGAAACCCTAGGCGATTTTCAGAGCAGATTTTATAGTTTTCAGAGTATTTTGGCTTGCGGGAATCATCCGGTTGAAGCTCGGAGCATAGGAAAGAAAATTGTTCGGGTCTTATCCCCCGGTTTTCGTTATTTTCATGTTTCGATACTTTAATGATGAATTCTTGTTTTGCACTTGTTTTGTTGATTTTAGACATCATGTTTTCAGGCTAAAACCTTCGTTACTACCTAGGTTAGATGATAGTTTAATAAAGTTTGGATTTTTAATGGTTTTCTATTGTTTGGTTATGGATTGATCTTTGAAAGTAAATAATTCTAGAACTTTTAATTTGGTGCGTATGCGTAATTAATTTTGATTGTTGATTATTTGCTGTTTCACATAAATTTTGGTGGATGTTTTTCACATAATGAATTTGTGTTGATTATTCGCATATTTGCGGGTTCGGGTGATCTTTGGGTAAATCGGCCGATAGCCTTAGAAACAGTTATTAAAATACAGTTAGAATTAAGTATTCTGCTTAACTTGTTGCTGAGAGGCTCGAGTTAGTTAGTAGGTCTCGATGCAATATATAGCTAAGACAGGTTTTGAGAGAATTCAATCTTAGTTCCCTAATCGCATCTGAGTCTATTAAACCAAGTTAGAATCTAGGATTGCCTTAGACTGTTGCGCTGAGAGGTAGATAGTCATATTAGGGCACTTTTAGAGTCGTTAGAGGACTGAGAGGAAGTCTAACAATCAGTGTTCACAACAGCCTTGAAGGGTTTCCTAGGTTTCTTCCTGAGAAGGGTCGGGAAGTCTTAGCTTGAAATACCTTAGGGTTTAGTACTTCACGATCCCGATTCCATACCACAATAGTACCGTTAGAAATCCATTCCTAGTTAAACTGGATTCAAGCCTAGGTAGTCGTTAATCTCATTTGAATTAAACCTTAGTTCTTGTTCGTGTCATAGTCTAGTTTTATTTCAATTTCAATTTGAGGATTTTAGTAAAACCCGCCCCCCTTAAAACATAACAATAGTTAAGTCGTGTCAGTGTCAAGTCTAAATAAAGTCTTTAACGTGATTAATTAGAGTCCTTGTGGGTTCGATATCCGGACTTGCTTATCTTTGCTAGAGTCGACCGGTTCACTTGCCGGTGAGTAGTTTAGTCAAGTTAGAGAGTCTAGATTATTATTACTTGAGTCTAAATTTAGGGTTATTTTAGTTTATTTATTTGAACTACTTATTCCACATCAAGTTTTTGGTGCCGTTGCCGGGGAGTCTTGGCAATTGCGTTAATTACTTTGTTTGGATTTCAATTGATATCTATACGTGCTTTTTGTGTGTTTTTGAGTCGTAGGAGTCCAAGTAACTTTAGTGTCTTTTTATTTTTAGAGTCTTTTGTTGGAGTCGTCTTACTTGTTTGTTCTCGGTTTTGCAGTTCATGCCCCACACGCGTTCTCAGGGACCAGTGAAGCCGCCGATCGACAAGTCTTGCTTTTCCACACCCAATTTACAGGTTAGAAAATCTTCAACTTCATCTTCAGCCCCTTCTGACTCTACACTACAATCTAAACCACCGAACTTTGACTTCACTCCGAAGTCGTCACCCCACAATACCCCACCACCTTCCCGTCCAACTAGTCCACCACCAGTTCACCAAATGGCCGAAAACCAAACTGTCCACCAACGCTCCACCGCAGGTTTTACCGCAAACTCACCCATCACCATCCCTGAAATCACCAATGACAAGTCCTGGCAAATTCCCTCATACATCATGACCGCCATTAACAACTCCTGTCAGTTTCACGGTCGTGATGATGAGGATGCGCCTGCACATATCAACCGTCTCACCCGTCTTTGCAGCACCTTCGGTATCGAAGGTGTTAATCTTGATGCCCGCTATCTCCAAGTCTTCCCCTTTTCGCTTGCTGGCCGCGCAGCCACGACTCGACTCGCAGCCAGTAGGTACTTATACTACTTGGGCTGGACTTCGAGATGCCTTCCTTGCTAAGTATTTCCCACATGCGAAGGCCTCTCGCCTTCGAGATCAGATCCATTGTTTCAGAATGGAGCCTGATGAACCATATCACTTAGCTTGGGAGAGGTTTCAAACGTTACTCTCGCGTTATTCCCAACATGGGCTTTCGGATTGGGCTTTAGTAGAAAAATTTTACAATGGTCTAACCCCTGAGTGTAAGGCCCGATTCGACACATCTGCAGGAGGCCATCTTATGGGAAAGAAAACTATGGCTGACTGCAATGATCTCTTTGAGAGCTTCGCTCATGCTGATATAGATCATAGTGCTACTAGCAGGAATTCCAATCCTGTGACTACTTCCTCATCTTCTCGAGGACTAAACCAAGTCATTTCGGACTCAAAGGTAGCATCTCAACTTGACTATATCACCAAAGAGTTGCTAGAAATTAAGAAGAAGGTCGATAGGTGCGAAGTTTGTAGAGGTGGTCATGACACCGTAGATTGCCCAACACTTACCCTAGAACAGGTAGAGTACATAGCAGGTCAAAATAGGGGTCCAACTAACCCATTCGATAGTAACTCTAATTGGCGTGCTAATAATTATCGCTCTTCAGGTAACCCCCTGGTTTTCCATCGGGTCAATATCAAAGCAGGGGGCCAGGTTTCTATTCTAGTGGGGGTTCGGGTCAAACAAGTCAATTTGCTAGTTTAGGTTCAGGTGCACAGTTCAGAGGTGAGGGGTCAAACCAAGAGGTTCAACCTAGGAATGAGGGGTCAAATGGTAGTTTGTCTAGGATAGAGGACCTTCTTACCTTGCTAGTGGTTAAGGATCAGGCTACCCAACGTACCTTAGAAGAACACGCTACATTCTTAAAGAATAACCATTCAAATTTCTTAGCCGTAGTGTTTGCATTTGATAAATTTCTCTCATATCTTGTGCTTTCCAAAACCACCGTGTTCACCGACCATGCCGCTTTGCGCTTTCTTTTCCAAAAGAAGGACACAAAGCCACGCCTCATTAGATGGATTCTTTTGCTCTCTGAGTTCGATATCAAAATTAAGGATAAAAAGGGAGCAGAAAACGTGGCCGCCGACCATTTGTCATGCTTAGAGGATCCA
This sequence comes from Helianthus tuberosus, assembly GCA_030545235.1. Taxonomy (NCBI): domain Eukaryota; kingdom Viridiplantae; phylum Streptophyta; class Magnoliopsida; order Asterales; family Asteraceae; genus Helianthus; species Helianthus tuberosus. The sequence continues at coordinate 213,153,857 of CM060423.1, forward strand.
AAAAGAGAGGAGGTTCGTGAGGATTCAATAGGAGATACTTTTCCTCATGAAACCATAGACTTTGTTAGTGCCGAGGTAGAGGGTTTGCCATGGTTTTCGGATTTGGCAAATTATTTAGCAACCGGTGATATTGTGAGGGGTATGTCATACCAACAAAAGAAAAAATTTTCTTAAGGATGCTAGGAAGTATATTTGGGATGACCCGTACCTTTTTAGGATAGGTGGTGATCGAGTGCTTAGGAGATGTGTTTCAAAAGAGGATGGGATGGACATCCTTAGACATGTGCACGAGGGTTTAACGGGAGGCCATCACGGGCCAAGTGTGACGGCACAAAAGGTTTTTGATAGTGGCTTCTATTGGCCAACGGTAGTTAAAGATGCCATAGAGTTTGTTAGAACATGTGACCGTTGCCAACGTACCGGCAACATCTCATCCAAGGATGAATGCCCCAAAATCCCATCCAAGTTCTTGAAGTCTTTGACGTTTGGGGTATTGATTTCATGGGACCTTTCCCTTCATCGAGTGGGAATAGGTACATCCTCGTGGCCATTGACTATGTCTCAAAGTGGGTGGAAGCTCAAGCTTTGCCCACTAATGATGCCCGAGTGGTGGTGAGATTTCTTAAGAAGTTATTCACACGTTTCGGAGTTCCTAAAGCTATCATAAGTGACCGTGGCACGCACTTTTGCAATTCCGCCATGGAAAAGGCACTTGCTCTCTACGGTGTCACTCACCGTCTTTCCACCGCATACCACCCTCAAACTAGTGGCCAAGTAGAGAATGCAAACCGAGGGGTGAAGAGAATCCTAGAAAAAACGGTAGGAAAAAGTAGAAATGATTGGTCGGAAAAGCTCGACGACGCATTATGGGCGTTCCGTACCGCCTACAAAACACCGTTAGGGACCACGCCCTTCATGACTGTGTATGGCAAAGCATGCCATCTTCCGGTGGAGTTAGAACATAGAGCTTTGTGGGCATTGAAAACTGTTAACCTCGACCTTACCGAAGCCGCAAGAAGGAGGTTCTTCCAAATCCATGAATTGGAAGCTTTGAGGGATGCCGCCTATGAACGATCTTGGAGTATCAAGGAAAAGACTAAGGCGTTGCATGATAGGAGGTTGCGAGGGTTGAAGGAGTTTAAGGTAGGTGATAGAGTGCTCTTATTCAATTCAAGATTGAAATTGATAGCGGGGAAGTTGAAATCGCGATGGACCGGACCGTATGTGGTAAAGGAGGTTTTTCCATACGGTACCGTCGAGTTATATGACGAAGTCGATAAAGGTATTTGGAAGGTAAATGGTCATCGATTAAAGCACTACTTGGGAGGTCCAATTAATACTACCGAGGTGGAATAAATTCCTCTAGAGGACCCGCCCACCTTCACCGAACAGTGAGTTGCAAAAGCTTCATTTGTAGAGTATGTACCGTTTGTAAATCACGTTAATTTTTTGTTTTTCTCGTATTTTTTCGTGTTTGTGTTTTGTGTGTTTGAGAAATTTTGCAGGAAACGTACCCTTGAAGAGTTGAATTTGCTAAGAAACCGACGTTCCAGTTAAGTCCCATACTTAGAAAAAATTTGGGATGGTTTGGGGAAGGTTTGAAAAAGAGTTAGAAATTTTTCTAAGTCCCAAAACTCAAATTTTTTCGAAACCTTCTATTGAAAATCGACCGTGGCATCGCGCCACCATGAATTTCCCACCCCGTGGCGCAGCGCCACCCTTGGGGTCACCAAAAACCATTTGAACCCCCAACTGTTGAACCTTTTCCCCTGAACCCCGCCGTGGCGCTACACCACGGCTTACCCTTTATGCCTTGGCGCGACGCGACCTTATAAAAATCGAATTAAAACCTTGTCACTCACCTGCTACCCCCAAACACCCCAAACCCTTTCTTTTTTCCTCTCCACCGCCGATCACACACAACCCACCCTATCTCCTCCATTAACCCACCGATTCCCACCATTTTCCTCCGTTCGAACAAAAACCCCATAAAATAATTCGCCATCCGTCCGTCACATAGCTGCGAATCGGGACTCACCATAACCGATAATTCAAACTTTTCTTGCGAATCAGGTACATTTACTTGCAAACTTTCTCTTATATCTACTGATTAGGTCCTTTATGTTCGTCTTTAGCTCAGTTGAGTCTTCATAGTTAGTTGTTTGGATCCGTTTTCGAGTCGGTTATATCATGTGTTGCGTGAGTTGCTTTTGTGAGTCATAGGTTGTCGAGTCAGTATGTGGTGTTGGTCGGTTCAGTAGAATCATGTCTCAGTTCCGTTAGTTGTTGAGTCTGATTCGAGTCAAGTCGTCAAGTTGTCACGTCGGTCCATTGGTCCTTTCGAGTCAGTTTGTCGAGTCTTTGGTGAGTCTAGTCGGTTGTTGACGTTAAGTTCTGTCATATGAGTCGTTTCAGGTCCGGTGGGTTGTCGAGTTGGTCCATAAGGTGTCGAATCAGTTGTGTTTAGATGCTTTGTTTGGATCCGTTAGTAGTCGGGTCAGGTTTGAGTCAGTAGTCGAGTCACCATTATCAGGTTAGTTGAGAGTGTCCTCGAGTCCTTTGTCTTATGTTTTTAATGTGGGTCGGTCTAGACGTATTAGTCCGTGTCGAGTCCATGATTGAATGCATTTGCTTGTATAGTTTAAGGTTGCGGCATGGGATTGGTTTGGGGCATTTGAGTATTCGTTGGTTGCGATGGGCTTGGTTTGGGTTTACATTGCTACTTAGAAATAAAATTTGGTTTTTGTTTCAAAGTTTACATTGGCGTCGGGTGGTGTCGGTTTGGGATAGTGAATGTATTTGATTGTGGATTGATTGGTATGGTACATTGACACTTGAAGTTCCGATCTTGCGCATTTAAAAACTGAATTTTTGCATACGAAAGAAACCTCCTTTAACTAGGCGGAATTTTTCGACGCTTAATTTGTTTTAAAAACTACTAAATGGCTGATTTTTAAGCAAGATTGGACTTCAATGTCATTGTTTAGGCACTTGTTTTTAATTGCGGACAATTAAAAGTGCCAAGGGGGGTAGTGTACATTGAGTCCAAGTTAGCGTCTTTGTGTCGTTTTAGAGTCGTAGTTAGTTGTGTTTGGGTTTACTTGCACGTACAAGTGGTTTAAATTCGCCCGTACTCAATCTCCATTCGGGCGAGTTTAACTATCACTCAGCAATTGTAAAAAAGTAACCTATTTGTTTCAGAATTAGCCGCGAATGGAATGTTATACGGCTATTATTCTTGATTCTACCTGTCAAAATTATAAAAATTATAGAAATAAAAAAAAATATAAAAAAATTCAAAAAAATTATAAAACTGAAAAATACCAAAAATAGTTTGTTATGACTGATTGTCTGCTTGTTTTGTCTTAATTCTATCTGTTTTGTAGGCATGGCTAGTAGTTCCCGCCGAGGTAGGGCGAGAAAGACAGGAGCGGGTCAGTCAGCACCGCAACAGGATCCACCTCAGGAGGACCCGGTCCCACAGGAGACACCGATCATTCAGATAGCTGCCGATGATCCTAAGCTGAGAAAGATCGAGTATCAAGCGGGTTATAATTTTATTCCGGATAGGAAATGCAATAGAGCTGACCACCCAATACTGAAATTTGAGCCGAGTACATTGGAATGGAACAAATATGATAAATTGAAAGATACTGAGCTACTTCAGCACCGGGTTATAGATTGGAGTTGGTTGGAGGAGATAGGTTCATTACAGGAGGTGCAGGACCTTTTGGGTCAAAGGTTGATTGATGCGTTGGAGTGTATAGAGCCTCAATATGAGGAGCTGGTGCTAGAGTTTCATAGCACTTGGGCGCATAAGGAGGGAAAGTTCGAGTAGGGCACAGCTGTGTCGTTCAGTTTAGGTAGGCAGGTGTATGAGATGAATATGGCGAGGTTAGCCATAGTTTCGGGGTTGTATACTAAGGAGGAGGTGAAGAGTCCGGAGTTTGTTACTTGCTTACGAGGTGCTTATTCTAAGCCTAGGGATTATGGTGTTGGTGCAACTGAGCTGCGAGAGTTTTGGAGTACGATTTCTGACCACCAGTTCATGACTACGAACTTGATCACTTCGGTTCGTAACCCGATTTATAGGTATGTGTTGAAGATCTTATCTACTACACTGGTGGGTCGGAAGTCGGGGGAAAACAAAGAGAACTGGATAGAGTTGTTTATCTTGATGTGTAGAGTGCAGAACAGGGAGATGAATCTGGCTACGGTCTTAGCAGATTCTTTTAGTAGGAGTCGTCGAGGTGGTCCTCGTGCTGGTTTGGATATGGGCCCCTATATTACTAGGATTGTGAGAAATTTGGGGGTGTTTGACAAATATCTCCCCGAATTTCTACACGAGGGGCCCAAGACAGTGACATTTGGGTTGAAGGAGTTGCAGCAAGCGGGAATAGTGTCATGGATGGAGCCCTACAGCTGGTAGCCGATCAGGCAGGGTCCACAGGTGCAGCTGCCAGAGGGACATCCGGCTGAGGATGTTATGCTTCAGATTGATCCTACACATAGACAGCGGCCACCTCAGCGACACGAGTTGCCAGCACACCAGTACCCACGTAGACAGCCACCACCTGCACTTCTTACCTTGGAGTTGTTCTCTGTGTATGTGGATCAGAGGTTCGACAGGTTGTAACACTTTATTTTGACAGGTCAGGATAGGTAGGAGGATGCCCTTCGATATATCATGAGCAGGCACAACATGGGGATGCCATACTTCTTCCAGCTGAGGCAGCAGGGTAGCTCGGCTGGTACTGCTAAGAGGTTTGATCCGATTCCCCCAATTCGTGTATTTGGAGAGGGCAGTTCAGGAGCAGGTGAGAGAGAGGAGAGCAGTCACGAGTCTGATAACGAGCATGACGATGACTAGTGTGGGGATAGCATGAGGATGCAGGAGCAGCAGCTGATTACTATATCTTTTGTTTGCTTATTTTTCTTTTATGCTGTTTTTGATCTTCATATTTTTGGTCTGTACTGATATTTATACACGTTAAACAGGTTGGTTAGGGAGGTTAGGTTGGTTGATGTTGAACTGATGATCTAATGATGATAAATATAATATTATGTTTTGCTAGTTTGTGTTGATGATTGATAGGTTGATTCATAGCCGCTTTCGTTCGCGTGTCCGAGGTTAGAGTTGTTTGCTGAGCGCGTTTCGAATTGGAGGGCTTATGTGGAAATGACTGGCACTTTGACAGTCTCACATATCAGCTAAGTCGTTTCCCTTTTTGTTGTTGTATTTCATTTATTTATTTCGTTACTTAGTTTGTTATTTATTTAGTTAGTTCGTTAGTAGTTTAGTAGTTGTTTTTAGGTAGTTTGGAGTCGTATTTCCAGTCTTGCATTAGGGACAATGCAATCCTTAAGTGTGGGGATGGGATACATGTAAATAATCGAGTCTTATATTGAAAAATACAAAAAAATTAAAAAAAAATTCAAAAATCCAAAAAAATTGAAAAAATCAGAAAAAAGTCCTTTGAAATGAGAAGTTTGCATATTTAAAATGGAAAATGATAGAAAAGGTAAAATTTTGCTTGGGTTTAAATAATAATAATAATATGAGATTTAAATAAATCGAGCTTGCGTCTAGTTAGGGATATGTGGATAGGCCCGAGTTTGGTTTTAAGTCCCTTTGAGCTAATATACCTTAATTGTGGGTCTGCTAGTGGGTTTTCGCCTGGGAGATATGGGAAATTAAAACTGCAAATAATAGTAAAAGGGACACCGTTATAAGTTAAAACTGTTAGAGTTTGTGATCATGCGAAGAAAAATAGAAAAAAAATAAAAGTGAGCTAGAAACTGAATGAAAGTAGCGCATTCCTATGTAGTCTGGGTTGGGGATAGTGACTTCACAACCGGATTACCGCTAGGGTGTGTGAAATCGACTGTGCAAAGAAAAGTAAAAAAGTACCGAAGCTTAAGTAATCCGAGTTGGGGATAGCGACTCTACAGCCGGATTGCCTCTTGGTTAGGGAAAGCATCGTCTACGCTCATTAAAGAAAAAAAATGGAAAAAGAAAAAAAATTTGTTTGTAAACTCTCCTGGTTTTGATATAAGACGGTTAGGAATTGGTCCAGTGATCGTTCCTTTAGTACTATAAGCTTGAGGTGGGAGTAGGTGGACCGTAAATTCTAGTGTGAGGCCCTAGGTAGATTGACCGCACTTAAATTAAATTCACATGAAAAGGGCTTGAGATTGGATTCGGGTTTAAAGGGACAAGTATATTCGCAATCGCGACTAACGCAAGCCTTGGTTTTAATAAGATATAAATAATTTTTGACCCAAGTGATTTTTCGTCTCTGATTCCGTTGCATAATTCTTTTTCGAGGACGAAAAAAGAGTAAGTGTGGGGATATTTGATGTATTGCAAAATACATCCTTTATTCGTGTGCAGTTTGTATTATTTCTCGTTATTTCTAGTTTCGTTTTAGTTAGAATTGCATGCTATTGATCAAATTGCGTTTTCCAGGTCTTGGTACTAAAAGTTGATGAAAATGAAGTGAAAACGAGTTACAATGATGAAACACCAAGTCCCGGAACTACTTGGGAAAAGAGTTAGAATTATTTTGAAGTTTTTGAGAGTCCAAGCTGGAAAATTCACGCAACTTTCTGTGGAAAAAGTGCCGTGGCGTCGCGCCACGGCTATTCTGGAATCTCGTCGCGTAACGCTAGCAATTAAACAAAGAATTCATGAATTTTACATGGTGGCGTCGCGCCACCAAGATTGTCCTCTCCCGTCGCGCGACACGACGGGGATGTCTGACGGCCCTGATTCGTTGCATGTTAGGGTTACGTATATAAACAAGAGATAATCATCATTAACAACAGAGGACAAACTTGAGAAACCCTAGGTGATTTTCAGAGCAGATTTTATAGTTTTCAGAGTATTTTGGCTTGCGGGAATCATCCGGTTGAAGCTCGGAGCATAGGAAAGAAGATTGTTCGGGTCTTATCTCCCGGTTTTCGTTATTTTTTGTTTCGATGCTTTAATGATGAATTCTTGTTTTGAACTTGTTTTGTTGATTTTAGACATCATGTTTTCAGGCTAAAACCTTTGTTACTACCTAGGTTAGATGATAGTTTAATAAAGTTTGGATTTTTAATGGTTTTCTATTGTTTGGTTATGGATTGATCTTTGAAAGTAAATAATTCTAGAACTTTTAATTTGGTGCGTATGCATAATTAATTTTGATTGTTGATTATTTGTTGTTTCACATAAATTTTGGTGGATGTCTTTCACATAATGAATTTGTGTTGATTATTCGCATCTTCGCGGGTTCGGGTGATCTTTGGGTAAATCGGCCGATAGCCATAGAAATAGTAATTAAAATACAGTTAGAATTAAGTATTCTGCTTAACTTGTCGCTGAGAGGCTCGAGTTAGTTAGTAGGTCTCGATGCAATATATAGCTAAGACAGGTTTTGAGAGAAGTCAATTTTAGTTCCCTAATCGCATCTGAGTCTATTAAACCAAGTAGAATCTAGGATTGCCTTAGACTGTTGCGCTGAGAGGTAGATAGTCGTATTAGGGAACTTTTAGAGTCGTTAGAGAACTGAGAGGAAGTCTAACAATCGGTGTTCATAACAGCCTTGAAGGGTTTCCTAGGTTTCTTCCTGAGAAGGGTCGGGAAGTCTTAGCTTGAAATACCTTAGGGTTTAGTACTTCACGATCCCGATTCCATACCACAATAGTACCGTTAGAAATCCATTCCTAGTTACACTGGATTCAAGCCTAGGTAGTCGTTAATCTCATTTGAATTAAACCTTAGTTCTTGTTCGTGTCATAGTCTAGTTTTATTTCAATTTCAATTTGAGGATTTTAGTAAAACCCGCCCCCCTTAAAACATAACAATAGTTAAGTCGTGTCAGTGTCAAGTCTAAATAAAGTCTTTAACGTGATTAATTAGAGTCCTTGTGGGTTCGACATCCGGACTTACTTATCTTTGCTAGAGTCGACCGGTTCACTTGCCGGTGAGTAGTTTAGTCAAGTTAGAGAGTCTAGATTATTATTACTTGAGTCTAAATTTAGGGTTATTTTAGTTTATTTATTTGAACTACTTATTCCACATCAAACACACAACGCAAACACTTTTAACGCTAACCGCTCTCGCATGTTATATGTGACTCGATGAATGCCTGTCTGTTATGTTAACATATTGATTGCTGTCTACATGCCTTAGCAACGATAGTACTATAGTTTGGACTCAGCACCTGTTCACTCAGGGGTTGTTAAGGATACTACTTCACGTGTTCGCAGAGGCGAACATTTGTTGCGCACTCGCTACTCGCAATCAACTCGCAGTCATTGGTATTGATAGGATCTTTGTCGATAACTTACATGCTTCACATTATACGTTGTACATGCTGGTTATGCGTAAACGATTTCGAACTCTATTATACCATTAAACTTGTATGCTCACCTTTACACTTTGTGTATTGACTTTATTTTAATGTATGTGACAGGTGTTTGAGATGCTAGGATGCTTGCTTTTGTGGAATCAAGTAGGAGAGTCTAGAAACAAAGACAATTTATTTAAATATGAGTTGTCGGAACATGTTATTCGTCTTTGAGATATCAATGTCTGTAATAATTGATTTTTACTTGATGGGTTATGGTATGTGACATAATATTAACTATCCGGTAATTTAGTTGTTGTGGAATTTCTCATGGACAATCTGTTTCGCTCAGTGTCGCGCCCCGATGTTTCCGCCATCGGTTGGGGTGTGACAGATTGGTATTAGAGCCATAACTATAGGGAATTAGGCAGGACACGACCTAGTCTGGTTCAGTATCTTAGAATCGACCTAGACTATAGTCTTAGTACCCAATGCGGCCTCTATTTGTGTGAACTCTATCGCTCATGCAACGCTGGGAATATCAGTATGAATTGGGACAACTTGCACAAATTGAGTTGCTTCGCTCGAGTGAAACATCTCGTATGAAGTAGGTCACCTTGCCCAAGTTGTGTACTTCGTAAAAGTATTCCGGCTCAATCTCCAAGCGCTCGACAATCTTTCCTAAGATTGTCTGAGACGTTTTAGCCTTTCCTAAGGCTAGCACAACACAATCAAATGATTTGGTCGAGATTAGGTGTGAAAACCGTAAACTCTCGATTAAATCACTCGCACGACGCACGAATTTTTACTATTGAAACACGGAAATTTGCGTTGGATCAGGAGTGAAATCCATACTTCGACGCAAATCCCTCACTATTCAAACAGGAACACAGTCATTAAGCTAGGGGTGAAACCCGAATCTTGGTGACTTGTTCCGACCTCTAATTTTGTTTTTACAAAACTCTCACCAAAGTCTCGACGGACTACAACGACCTAAAATAGCGTATTAACCGGAAGGATGCGTGCCAGACACCGCGATGCGGTGTAAGAGCACAGTCTTGAAGGCTAAAAGTGTGTACTCAAGGCCGTTGTGAATAGTCGAATCACTCTGGATAGTCAATGTCTAACACGCCAAGACAATCCATTTTCTATTTCAAGCTCGACTTCGCTGATTTTATGTGTTATGTGTTTCGATTCTGAGCTCGCAATCGCCGACTCTGTGATTTTAAGTGTTTTTTTTACCTGGTTTTTATATGGTTATATGCTTTAATTTTGGTGATTTTACACTTTTCGCTGATTGCCTCAATCAACACACACAACTCCCACTACACATCTATCTCAAAACGCTAACAAATCGCTGATATTACGCTATGACTCGCTATGATACTCGCAACTCGCACCCGCTACTCTTGATCGCACTCGCAACTTGAAGGATAGGTGAATACGTGTAATATCTGTAGGTGAATACGTGCAAAATATAGCCAGGATGTGCTTACATGGATTACGTGCTTATGTGAATTACATGCTTACGTGCTTATGTTCCTACATGGATCACATGTTAGAATGGGATGACATGTGACCATGTATCAATGTGCCTATGTGGTAGACCTACTTGTATACTATGTGGAGTGACACTAGACTATGCTAGGATTAATCGAATTGTGTTTGAATCCTGTGGCGATGTCTGTTGCAGACATTGTCATCATTTGGATCGCACCATTCCCGAACCGCACGTCAGAACCATGAGGACAAACGCATTGCTGCTCTAGTCACTAAGCAGATCGTCAAAGTTCTTCCTCAAATTGTCAGTGAACTGCATGAAAATGCCAGTAAATCTTCTGAAGAGTCCAGGATTGATTCTCATAAGTCTGCTTTTAGCTTCAAACAGTTCAAAGCCTGCGCTCCGAAAGAATTTACTGGAACAGACGGGCCTACGACTATGTTCCAATGGTTTGATTCGATCGAAGTCACCTTACTCCAAAGTGGCTGTCCGGAAAACCTTCGCACTATTAACGCAACCGGTGTCTTCCAATCCCGAGCTCTAGATTGGTGGACTACCAAGAGAAACAAACGAGGGAATGATCCAGCTTACGGGCTAACGTGGGACGAGTTGAAGGACATCATTATTCGTGAGTTTTTCCCTCCCCACGAGCTCCAAAAGTTGGAGGGCGAATTCTGGCACATCAAGCAGGAAGGTGGTGTCAACGCCGGTTTAACTGCTCGCTTCAAGCAGCTGAGTCTCATCTATCCAGGTCAAGTTACTACCCCTGAGGTTACAATCAAGAAATACATCCGCGCTCTTCCGGATTATGTTGCAGACTTTGTGCAAGCTGCAAAGACGACCACTATTGAGGAAACCTACCTGCTCGCTGCTGAGATCACTGATAAGCGAGTCAGGTCTGGTTATTTCGATAAAGCCGCCAAAAGTCTTCATCAAATCTTCGCTGCTACCACCACTGAAACAACCGCCGCACCACAGTCTTCAAAACCCTCACGTCGCAGGAGAAAGAACAACAACACCAGCAACAAGAACTGTGCAGTTACTGCCGCACCACTTCAAGCTGTACCAACCCAACCGCAACCTCAACACCGTCAAGTAGCGGCTCCTGTGGCCAATGCACCGCTTGCCAAGCGTGCATACATTGGCTCACACCCGCTCTGCCCTACTTGCACTTATCATCACCCGGTTGGTATCGCATACCGGTTCTATATACACTACAACATGTACGGCCATTTCACCGCTAACTGCCATGCCGGTCAACGCCAAACTTCAGTTCCAGCTCAAGCACCTGCTCTACCAGCTCCACAAGGACAGCAAGCAGCTCCTGCTCACGCACGAGCTTGCTTTGCGTGTGGTGATCCCAACCACTTTGCAAACGTCTGCCCCAACAGAGTGGTTAAGCAAGAGCCACAACAGCAGCAGCAGCAGCCAGCACCGCAACAACAACCGCAGCAGCAGCAACCAGCGCAGCAAGTAGCCCGCGGGCGAGTCTTCAACATCAACGCCCGTCAGGCTCAGGCAGACAACAACGTGGTCAATGGTACGTTTCTCGTAAATGGTATATATGCTTCGTGTTTATTTGATACTGGAGCCGATAACTGTTTTGTATCGTTTGAATTCGAAAAGCTCCTAAATCGTAAGCGCGCTCATCTCCCCACGACGTTCGATGTAGAAGTTGCCACCGGAAGAACCGTCACCGTCAGTTCTGTTCTGCGTGACTGTACTCTCGATCTCAACGGTCATGTTTTCCCGATTAATCTCATACCAATGCAACTCGGTAGCTTTGATGTCATAGTAGGTATGGATTTCCTTCGGGAAAACCATGCTGAAGTTGTGTGCTTCGATAAAATGATTCGCTTCCTTCTCGCTAACGGAGATCAATTGTGTGTTTATGGTGAAGTCGCATCGAAGAAACTCCAACTCATGTCGTGTGTCCAGGCTAGCAAGTATCTCCCAAGGAATACCAAGCTTTCTTGGCGCACCTTGTAGTAACGGAGAAGGAAAAGAAAAGCACCACAGGCATGAACGATGTTCCCGTTGTTCGTGATTTCCCTAACGTTTTCCCTGATGATTTACCTGGTTTACCTCCAAGTCGTGATATCGACTTTCGTATTGCCCTCATTCCTGGAGCCAATCCTGTTGCTAAAGCTCCCTACCGACTCGCCCCGTCAGAAATGCGGGAACTCTCGAGTCAACTCCAGGAATTACTTGATAAAGGCTTTATCCGCCCTAGCACCTCTCCTTGGGGCACGCCTGTCCTTTTTGTCAAAAAGAAGGATGGATTGTTCCGGATATGCATCAACTACAGGGAATTGAATAAGCTAACTGTTAAGAATCGCTATCCCTTACCACGTATCGATGATTTGTTTGATCAGTTACAAGGTGCTACGTGTTTCTCGAAAATCGATTTACGCTCAGGCTATCACCAGTTGCGCATTCAAGAGGAGGATATACCTAAGATCGCTTTTCGCACTCGATACGGCCATTATGAGTTTGTTGTTATGCCTTTCGGTTTAACCAATGCACCCGCGGTTCTCATGGATCTGATGAATCGTGTGTGTAAACCCTACCTGGACCGCTTCGTCATCGTTTTTATCGACGATATCATGATCTATTCCAAGTCAAAAGCCGAACACGCGCATCATCTTCGTTTGGTTCTTGAACTACTCCAAGGGAATCGACTCTATGCCAAGTTCTCCAAGTGCGAATTCTGGCTAGAGGAGGTTCAATTCCTCGGTCACATTGTCAATAGTCAAGGTATACACGTCGACCCCGCTAAGATCGAAGCTGTTAAGAGCTGGGTTACGCCAAAGAACCCGTCTGAAGTCCGTTCTATTCTTGAACTAGCGGGCTATTATCGCTGATTTATCAAAGGATTCTCAAAAATCACCGTACCGCTTACATCTCTCATGCAAAAAGACAAGCCTTTTGTTTGGGGAACCGAACAAGAGACTGCTTTCCAAACTCTCAAGCTTATGCTCTGCAATGCTCCCGTACTCGCGCTACCCGACGGAAGCGATGACTTCATAGTCTACTGCGATGCCTTGAACCTTGGTCTTGGCTGTGTGCTTATGCAACGGGACAAGGTTATAGCTTACGCGTCTCGACAGCTCAAGATCCATGAGAAGAACTATACGACCCACGATCTCGAGCTCGGTGCAGTTGTTTTTGCGCTAAAGATTTGGCGACACTACCTTTATGGTACTAAGTGTACGGTCTTCACAGATCATAAGAGCCTACAACACCTCTTGAGCCAGAAAGAACTTAATATGCGCCAACGCCGATGGGTTGAACTTCTTAACGATTACGACTGTGAGATTCGCTATCATCCTGGCAAGGCAAATGTCGTTGCCGACGCTCTCAGCCGACGAAGCTATTTGCATAGCATTCGTAATACTCACGCCCAACACAATCTCGAAACTCTTATCCGCGACGCCCAACATGCTTGTTTTACCGAAAATACCTTGAAGAAGGAAAGAATTACGTATGATGGCGCTCAACTTGTGAATAAATCGAATGGTATATTCCATTATCTAGACCGAATTTGGATTCCCAAGCGTACCAACTTGCGAAAAATCTTGCTAGACGAAGCCCACAAGTCTCGCTATTCTATTCATCCGGGTGCCAACAAGATGTACCACGACCTTCGTCAACGGTGCTGGTGGCCTGGAATGAAGAGGGATATCGCTATCTACGTTTCGTAGTGTCTAACTTGCTCGAAAGTCAAGGCCGAACAGCAAAGACCCTCTGGCTTACTTCTCCAACCCGAGATCCCTATGTGGAAATGGGAGAGTATAGTTATGGACTTCATAACAAAACTCCCGCACACGCCATCAGGTCATGACAGCATCTAGGTTGTCGTTGACCGTTTGATTAAATCTGCTCACTTTCTACCAATACGAGAAGACTATAAGGTAGAATGATTAGCACGGATCTACACCGACGAAATCATCTGTCGACATGGGACGCCTCGTGATATCATCTCTGACCGCGATGGTCGGTTTACCTCGCGTCTTTGGGAAACATTTCAATCTGCTCTCGGTACTACTCTTAATCTAAGTACCGCTTTCCATCCCCAAACCGACGGTCAGACTGAAAGAATGATTCGTACCCTTGAGGACATGCTTCGCTCGTGTGTCATAGATTTCGGTGGTAATTGGCACACGCACTTACCTTTGGTCGAATTCTCATACAATAACAGTTATCACTCGAGTATTCAAATGGCACCAGTTGAGGCATTATACGAAAGAAAATGTCGATCGCCTATTGTGTGGCACGAGATCGGAGACGCGCAAATTACCGGTCCTAAGCTGTTGCAAGAAACGACTGACAAAATCCTCCAAATTTGAGACAATCTACTGAAAGCTCGGAGTCGTCAGAAAAGTTACACCGATAGACGTCGCAAGCCCCTTGAATTTGACGTTGGCGATCACGTACTCCTAAAGGTATCAGATTCGGTAAGAAAGGAAAGCTCGTGCCTCGATATGTTGGACCCTTTAAGATTCTGGAAAGGATCGGCAAAGTGGCCTACAGACTTGAACTACCGGAGGAACTTAACAACGTCCACCCGACTTTCCACGTTTTGAACCTCAGAAAGTGTCTGGCAGAGCAGAACTTACAAGTACCACTCGAGGATCTACAAGTGGACGAAACACTACACTTTGTGGAAAAGCCTGTCGAGATCATGGACCGGGAAACCAAGAAACTCAGGCGCTCATGCATTCCCATTGTGAAGGTTCGCTGGGAAGGCAAACGCGGCGCGGAGTTCACCTGGGAACTCGAGAGTGACATGAAGGCCAAATACCCACAGTTGTTTGTTACGCCTGCGCCTTAATTTCAGGACGAAATTCCCTAAACTAGGGGAGGCTGTAACACCCCGTGTTTCGGAAGTCAAAGTCAAAGTCAAGGTCAAAGTCAAAGGAAGAAAAGATTGCTAATTGCGATCTGCCACTCCTTGCTTAACTACCGATCGCGCTACTTGACTTGTAACCAACCTCTAGTATTTGTTCGTCTTAGTTGTATTATGTGGAGTAAATAATGACAATCACAGTTAATCGATGTATAACTATCGCCGGTAATCACGTTACGACTATGAACAATAGGAAGTAACTATGCAATAAAGTTAACTTAACGCTAATCTATTTAACGCTAATCACATCGCTAACACATCGCAATACGAATCGCAGTGAATTACAGGTTCTGGATATTGTTTTACATGTGTGTACCATTTATGTGTTAAATGTGTGTGCTTATGTTATGTTTGAGGTGTAAACACAATCGCAACTCTATCTCATCGCAATCTCAATCGCAATGTAAAACGCATAATGGTTTGTTTAGGTTTATGACTGTGTGTTATTTAGGTTATTTGTGAACTAATGATTAATACTATCGCAACGCTTACTCGCTACACGCTCGAACACATCGCAACGCTCGGCACGCAAAATGAATAGCCGAAAAGTAACTCGCCATGCCACTTCGATCGAATGGCCATCCGATCGGATAGTCATCCGATCCGACACTTGGTGCGCCGTTTCCTCTTTTGGAAACCCTATAAATACCCCCCCCCTCTGTCACATCATTTGTGATGTGACAGCTCTCTCATTCGAACCAGCGACTCAAGCCCTATTTTCTCTCGATTTCTCCCGATTCTTGTAAGTTTCTTCCTCAATCCTTGTACTTCTATGATCTACACGTGTTTCTTCATCATTTTCACCTTTGAATCTTCACTTTTAACCGTGGAATCAGCGGATTTGAGGTGTTCTAGGATGATGTCATCATGGAGTTCTTATGAACTTCAAGTCTTGGTCTCATTCCACCAAGAACAACTCAGATCTGAAGGATTTCCACATGATTAAACAACGATTTCGCATAGATCTAAACATTTTCAAAGTTAGAGGGATTGAAAGATGGTTTCTAACTTTCTTTCAACTCTTCTACACTCAATGCACTCAAAACCGATAGAATCGGAGCTGATTCAGGTCTTCTACTCATTTTCTAGTAAAGTGATGGTCTCAGATCTGATTCCTATCAACGAGAATAGTTAAGGGGTCGGATCAGGGTGATTCCTGTTCGATCGGATGACTTAGGACTTGATGGGGTTCCATTGTTCAGTGCGTTGTCATACCGTCTCGGGGAAACCGCAAAACTTTTCAAAACAATCAAGTTCAAAGATGATAAGACCGTTGGGACGGATTGCCATCCAATCGAACGACCGTCCGATCGGATTGCATTTGGACTTTAAAACTTAAACTTTTGTAATCATTAGTTTCTAACCGGACGGATCGCCATCCGATCGAACGACCGTTCTATCGAACGACCTGAAGGGTAGAGATACTTCTCTGTTTTCAAAATGCTACAACGAAAACTTCAAAGCTATCTGATGTATTGCAAAATACATACTTATATCATGTATAGTTTGTACGTTTTATCGTTATTTTTAGTTTAGTTTTGTTTAGAATTGCGTGCTATTGATAAATCTTGCGTTTTCCAGGTCTTGATATATAAAACTGCTGAAAAAGGAGCAAAAACGAGCTGAAGTGCGAAACGTCAAGTCCCGGAACCATTTGAAACAAGTGTTAGAATTATTTTAGAGAATTTGGAAGTTGGAGCTGGAATTTTGAAGAGACTCTGTGAAAATCAAGCAGTCGCGTAGCGCTAGCATAACAGAAGGATCAGTCGCGCTACGCTACCAACTACATGGAAATTGCTGACTTTGGAGCCACTCGCGTAGCGCGAGGATTAAGTGAAGACCCGTCGCGCTACGCGACGGGTAGGAAGATCGCGAATTTGTGTTTTGTTTGTTAGGGTTTACTATAAAAACCAAGAATCATCATCATTGAAAGGTTTACGAATTAACAAACCCTAGGGCGACGTCTGGAGCAGTTTTTCGAACATTACGGAGAGTTTAAGCTTGCGGGAATCAATTGGTTGAAGCTTGGAGCGTGGAAGTGAAGATTGTTCGGGTTTTATCTCCCGGTTTCTCTTTAATTTTCGTGTTTCAATACTTGTTCCAATGAATTCTTGTGTTGAACTTGATTTATTTGTTTTAGACATTATGTTTCTTGGCTAAGCCTTAGATACTGCCTAGACAAGATGAATGTTTGATTAAAGTTTGGATTTCTAACGGTTTTTATTGTTTGACTATGGATTGATTTTTGAAAGTAAAGTATTCTAGAATTTCTGATTTGGTGCACATGCATATTTACTTTTGATTGTTGTTTATTTGCTGTTTCACACGAGTTCTGATGAATGTCTTTCATATAAGGGATTTGTGTTGATTATTTGCATCCTCGCGGGTTCGGGTGATCTTTGGGTAAATTGGCCAATAGCCCTAGAAACAGTAATTAAGATACAGTTAGAATTAAATACTCTGCTTAACTTGTCGCTGAGAGGCTCGAGTTAGTTATTAGGTCGCGGTGTAGTATATATTTAAGATAGGTTTTGAGAGAAGTCGATCTTATTTCCCTAATTGCATTTGTGTCTAGCAAACCAAGTCAGAACCTAGAATTGCCTTAGATTGTCGCGCTGAGAGGTAGATAGTCGTATTAGGGCACTTTTAGAGTCGTTAGAGGACTGAGAGGAAGTCTAACAGTCGGTGTTCACAACAGCCTTGTAGGGTTTCCTAGGTTTATTCCTGAGAAGGGTCGGGAAGTCTTAGCATTGAAATACCTTAAGGTTTAGTATTTTAAGATCCCGGCTCCATACAACAATAATACCGTTAGAAGTCCATTCCCAGTCAAACTGGATTCGAGTCTAGGTAGTCGTTAATCTCATCTGAATCAAACCTTAGTCTTCGTTCGTGTCTTAGCTTAATTTCATTTTTATTGCAATTTTAGGATTTTAGTAAAACCCCCCTTAAAACACAACAATTGTTATCGTGTCAGTGTCTAGTCTAAATAAAGTCGTTAACGTAATTAATTAGAGTCCCTGTGGGTTCGACATCCGGACTTGCTTTTCTGTGCTAGAGTCGACCGGTTCACTTGCCGGTGAGTAGTTTAGTTAAGTTAGAGAGTCTAGATTTTTATTAGAGTCCCTGTGGGTTCGACATCCGGACTTGCTTTTATGTACCGCGCAGCCACATGGCTCGATTCGCAGCCAGCAGGTACTTACACTACTTGGGATGGACTTAGGGATGCCTTCCTTGCTAAGTATTTCCCACCTGCGAAGGCCTCTTGCCTTCGAGATCAGATCCATTCCTTCAGAATGGAGCCTGACGAACCATATCACTTAGCTTGGGAGAGGTTTCAAACTTTACTCTCACGTTGTTCCCAACATGGTCTGTCGGATTGGGCTTTAGTAGAAAAATTTTACAATGGTCTTATCCCTGAGTGCAAGGCCCGATTCGACACATCTGCAGGAGGCCACCTAATGGAAAAGAAAACTGTGGCTGACTGTAATGATCTCTTTGAGAGCTTCGCTCATGCTGATATAGATCATAGTGCTACCAGCAGGAATTCCAATCCTGTGATTACTTCCTCATCTTCTCGAGGAGTGAACCAAGTCGTTACAGACTCAAAGGTAGTTTCTCAACTAGACTATATCACCAAAGAGTTGCTAGAAATTAAGAAGAAGGTCGATAGGTGCGAAGTTTGTAGAGGTGGACATGACACCATAGATTGCCCAACACTTACCCTAGAGCAGGTCGAGTATATAGCAGGTCAAAATAGGGGTCTAACGAACCCGTTTAATAATAATAACTCTAATTAGCGTGCTAACAATTATCGCTCTTCAGGTAACCCCCCTGGTTTTCCATCAGGTCAATATCAAAGCAGGGGGGCAGGTTTCTATTCTAGTGGGGGGTCGGGTCAAACAGGTCAATTTGCTAGTTCAGGTTCAGGTGCACAGTTCAGAGGTGAGGGGTCAAACCAAGAGGTTTAACCTAAGAATGAGGGGTCAAACAGTAGTCTGTCTAGGATAGAGGACCTTCTTACCCAACTAGTAGTTAAGGATCAGGCTACCCAACGCACCTTAGAAGAACATGCTACTTTCTTAAAGAATAACCACTCGAATTTCTTAGATCTTCAAAGGCAAGTTGGGGATATTGCACGCCAATTGCAAGAACGACCTCCCGGTCAATTTTCGGGCAACACAAAGCCCAACCCATCTGGTACTTTGAAGGCAATTTCGACCCGTAGTGGTAGGACCTTAGGAGAGGTAGTGAGACCCGAGAGTGTCGAGTTAGAAGATGAGGACCCCGTAGATGAGGAGATTGAAATGGAGGCGCCCGGTAAAGTGCAACATAGGTTCATCCCAGCAAGTACCGCACACACCGGGGGGCCTTCAAGTGAGAAAAGCGTAGGTAAAAAGCCCATTCAAGTTGTTCCATCACCCAATGTTGATATTTCCCGTGCTCCATTCCCTTCCCGCCTTAAAAATCAAACTTACTCTAAAGAGTACGGGAAATTTCTAGAAATCTTTAAGCAGCTTAGGATCAACCTTCCTTTCATAGAAGCCCTTCAATCAATGCCGAAATATGCAAAATTCCTAAAAGATCTTCTAAAACGTAAGGATAGGTTAGGAGAGGTTTCTAACATTCCCCTTAGTGGAGGGTGTTCCGCCGTAGTGTTGAACAAGGTCCCGGAAAAGTTGACGGATCCGGGCCTTTTCACCATCCCGTGCTTGTTTGGGAGTGATACCGAGTGTAGGGCCCTAGCCGATTTAGGAGCAAGTATAAACTTAATGCCATATTCCTTGTATGAGAGGCTAGGTCTAGGAGAGTTGTCACCTACACGTATGTCTTTGTCTCTAGCCGATAGATCCGTTAAGTATCCACGTGGTATTATCGAAAACCTTCTAGTCAAAGTGGATAAATTCGTCTTTCCCGTAGACTTTGTCGTTCTTGATATGGAAGCCGACGAAAAGGTTCCTATCATTCTAGGACGACCATTCTTGTGCACCGCCAAGGCTATCATCGATGTCTTTGACGGGAAAATCACACTCCAAGTCGGTGAGGAGAGAGTTACTTTCGAGATAGCACGCTCCATGGAACACCCTAGTGGTTCCGATGACCTTAGTAGTCCTTGTCATTCGGTCTATTTCATAGAGTCTTTCTTATCTTGTGTCGACCATTGTTTTGACTATATTAGTGGAGCCAATCTAGTTGAGAGTAGGATAGATGAGGTAGTTGAGAAGAGAGAAGAGGTTGTGATTGAGAGCGAGGAGATAGAAGAGGACGAGTGGGTCCCCGAAGTGCTAGAATTGAGTGAGGTCAAAAGTGAGTTTGAGAGTACACCTTTGGAGAAACCCGCCCCATTAGAACTCAAAGTTCTCCCGTCCCACTTAGAATATGCTTTCCTAGGTGAGGGTTCCGATTTTCCCGTCATTATTTCGTCTAAGTTAGAGGAGGGAGAGAAGGGTAGGTTGTTAGAGGTGTTGAGAGTGAATAGGGAGGCCATTGCATGGCGACTTTCGGACATCAAGGGCATAAGCCCCGCCTATTGTACCCACCGGATACTCATGGAAGATGACTATAAGCCGGTGGTGCAACCTCAACGGCGCCTAAATCCGAACATGCAAGATGTCGTTAAGAAAGAGGTGCTTAAGTTGTTAGATGCCGGTGTGATTTACCCTATTTCCGATTCACCATGGGTTAGCCCGACCCAAGTCATCCCAAAGAAGGGTGGGATGACGGTGATCATGAACGAAAAGAATGAGTTAATCCCTTCTCGTACCGTTACCGGTTGGCGTGTATGCATAGACTACCGAAAGTTAAACGACGCCACCCGGAAAGACCACTTCCCCTTGCCATTCATTGACCAAATGTTGGAGCGTCTAGCGGGTCAACAATTTTATTGTTTTCTCGATGGATTTTCGGGTTATTTTCAGATCCCCATCGCCCCGGAGGATCAAGATAAAACGACGTTCACATGCCCTTACGGCACTTATGCGTATCGCCGCATGCCTTTCGGGTTATGCAACGCTCCGGCTACTTTCCAAAGATGCATGGTTGCTATATTCCAAGACATGCTTGAAACTTCCATGGAGGTCTTCATGGATGACTTCTCGGTTTATGGTACCACTTTCGACCAATGTCTTCTAAATCTTGATAGGATGCTTAAGAGGTGCATAGAGACAAATCTTATGTTGAATTGGGAGAAGTGTCACTTTATGGTGACGGAGGGGATAGTCTTAGGACACAAGGTGTCGAGAGAGGGTATAGAGGTGGATAGGGCCAAGATAGATACCATAAGTAGATTGCCTCCACCTACTAGTGTCAAGTCCGTTAGGAGCTTCTTAGGTCATGCGGGCTTTTATAGGCGTTTCATAAAGGATTTTTCCAAAATCACACGCCCCATGACCCGACTTTTGGAGAAGGATGTGCCTTTTGTCTTCGACGAGGAGTGCATCAAGGCGTTTGATTTCTTGAAGGAAAAAATTGTTAGTGCCCCGATACTTGCTTTGCCCGATTGGAGCTTGCCTTTCGAGCTCATGTTCGATGCAAGCGATTATGCCGTAGGTGCGGTCCTAGGTCAAAGGGTTGACAAACACTTTCATCCAATCTACTACGCGAGCAAAACTCTGAATGATGCTCAAGAGAACTATACCACCATGGAAAAAGAACTCTTAGCCGTAGTGTTTGCGTTTGATAAGTTTCGCTCATATCTCGTTCTCTCCAAAACCACCGTATTCACTGATCACGCCGCTTTGCGATTTCTTTTTCAAAAGAAAGACGCGAAGCCACGTCTTATTAGATGGATTCTTTTGCTCTCCGAGTTCGATATCAAAATAAAGGATAAAAAGGGAGCGGAAAACGTGGCCGCCGATCACTTGTCACGTCTAGAGGATCCAATGAGAGAGGAGGTTCGTGAGGATTCAATAGGAGATACTTTTCCTCACGAAACCATAGATTTCGTTAGTGCCGAGGAAGAAGGTTTGCCATGGTTTTCGGATTTGGCAAATTATTTAGCAACCGGAGATATTGTGAGGGGTATGTCGTACCAACAAAAGAAGAAGCTTCTTAGGGAGGCTAGGAAGTACATTTGGGATGACCCGTTCTTGTTTAGGATAGGGGGAGATAGAGTGCTTCGTAGATGTGTTTCAAAAGAAGATGGTCTAAATATCCTTAGTCATGTGCATGAAGGGCTGACGGGAGGCTATCACGGGCCATATGTGACGGCACAAAAGGTTTTTGATAGTGGCTTCTATTGGCCAACAGTAGTAAAAGATGCCGTAGAGTTTGTGAAGACATGCGACCGTTGCCAACGTACCGGCAACATCTCATCCAAGGATGAAATGCCTCAAAATCCCATCCAAGTTTTTGAAGTATTCGACGTATGGGGCATCGATTTCATGGGGCCTTTCCCCTCCTCGAGTGGGAATAGGTACATCCTCGTGGCCATTGATTATGTTTCAAAGTGGGTGGAAGCTCAAGCTTTACCTACCAATGATGCCCGAGTGGTGGTGAGATTTCTTAAAAAGCTATTTACGCGTTTCGGAGTTCCTAGAGCCATAATAAGTGACCGTGGTACACACTTTTGCAATTCTGCCATGGAAAAGGCACTCACACGCTACGGTGTCACTCACCGCCTTTCGACCGCTTACCACCCGCAAACTAGTGGCCAAGTAGAAAATGCTAACCGAGGGGTGAAGAGAATTTTAGAGAAAACGGTAGGAAAAAGTAGAAAGGATTGGTCGGAAAAGCTTGACGACGCTTTGTGGGCATTCCGCACCGCCTACAAGACACCGTTAGGAACAACGCCCTTTATGATTGTTTATGTCAAAGCTTGCCATCTTCCGGTAGAATTAGAGCATAGAGCTTTGTGGGCATTGAAAACTGTTAATATAGACCTTACTGAAGCCGCAAGAAGGAGATTCTTCCAAATTCATGAGTTGGAAGCTTTGAGGGATGCCGCATATGAACGATCTTGGAGCATTAAAGAAAAAACCAAGGCATTGCATGATAGGAGGTTGCGTAGGTTGAAAGAGTTTAAGGTAGGAGATAGAGTGCTTTTGTTCAACTCGAGGTTGAAATTGATAGCAGGGAAGTTGAAGTCACGATGGAGTGGACCGTATGTGGTGAAAGAGGTGTTTCCATACGGCACGGTTGAATTATACGACGAAGCTGACAAAGGGGTATGGAAGGTGAACGGCCATCGCTTAAAACATTACTTGGGAGGTCCGATAGATACTACCGAAGAGGAAGAAATTCCTCTAGAGGACCCACCCACCTTTACCGAGCAGTGAGTGCGAAAAGTTTCGTTTGTAGAGTTTGTACCGTTTGTAAATTGCCTTAATTCTCGTATTTTCGTAGTTTTTCGTGTTTGTGTTTTGTGTCTTTGAGAAATTTGCAGGAAACGTACCTTGAGGAGCTGAGAATGCGAAGAAAAAGCCATTCCAGGTAAGTCCCATACTTATGAAAATTTTGGGATGGTTTGGAAAAGGTTGGGAAAAAGTTAGAAAAAATTCTAAGGCAAAAAAGTGGAAAATTTTCGAAACCTTATGTTAAAAAACGCCACTAGCGTAGCGCTACCACCAAAAGGCTATCTGGTCGCGCTACATTACCATACAGTTCATCTAAATACCCTTTTGACCCTTTTGAACCCCCCCCCCCCAACCATTTAAATGCTTTTGAACCCTAAACCCTTGTTTCAATTACCCCCATCGCAGACACCCCCACCCTTATCTTCTTCTCCCTCACCACCGCTTCCACCGTCCGACCTCCATAACCACCATCTTCCGCCATCTCCAACCGTATCCCATACCCCCACTTCCACCATCTCCCGTCGCCGAACACCGCGCCACCACCATTATCCAACCATCCACCCTCTTGATCGATTTCCTTCACCTAACAAAAACCCCATATCAACATCATCATCCAACCAGTTCATCTTTTTCTCGCAATTTTGAGCGATTCAGGTACGAATTTTGTTTAATTTCTTACATTCTCGTCGAGTCATTGTGTTGATTTGTATCAAGTCAAGTCTGCAGTCCATTTATCGAGTCCGTGATCGAGTCAGGTGTGAGTCGTGTCTTTATTTTGTCGGTCGAGTCAATGATGTTTGTAGGGTTTTAGTTTATGTTTCGAGTCATTGAGCTAGTAGTTGTCGAGTCGGATGTTGAGTCCTGTTTTACTTCACCTCGACTCAAATGGGTCAGGCTTTGCAGGACTGTCAAGTATTGAGTCAATTGGTTCAGGTTTTCGTTTAGTGGTCAATTTGAGTCTTGAGTCTGTATGGTTTTGCAGGTTGGGTGGGATTGTGTTTGGCTTCTATGAACTTTTCGAGTCAGTCTGCAAGTCGTTTGGTCATTGTTATGTCTGATTAGTTCTGTATGTCGAGTCATTGTTGAGTTCGTTTAAGTCGAGTCGTTTTTAGTTAGTCGGGTCCGGTTTGTGTAGTCGTTATAGTCAGCCCCTGTAAGTTGTAAGTCATTTAAGTTGTTAGTAATGACCTTTTGTCGGAGTCGTGTGTTGGTTAGTTTGTTATATGCAAGATTGATATTATGTTATTGTGAGGGTGCGAGTGGCTCGGGTTGGTTTGTTGATTGAATGATTTGAGCGGCGTGAGGACGGGTTGGTGATGAGTATAGGATAGAGGGGGGGGTGGTTTTGCTCGAGAAATAAGTTTTGAACGGTTAATAAATTTTTGGGCGTATTTGATTGGTTTAAATGGGTTATGGCGAGAAAGTATTTGGAGCATAGTTCACAAATAAGTGTGGGGAGGCGGTTGCGCACATTTTGACGTATCACCATAATTTTTCATTAACAACGCGCACCGTTCCCATTGCTTCCACGCTTTAGTTTGAGGATTTTCTCGGCACTTGGGATTGCTCGAGGGCGAGCAAGGTGCCGGGAGGGGGTAAAAGTGTAATTTTGGTGTATTTTGCGTCTAAGTTAGTTAAAGTGTCGTTTTTAGCGTCGTTTTAGGTCTTTTGAGTCGTGTTTGAGTCTTGTTCAGTTTCGTTTTACGCAATGTGCATCGCTTGATTATCGAACCGCTTCGCTCGTACTCAATCTCCATTCGGGCGGAGTTCGGTTCGTTTTTGAGTTGATTTGCGTCAAAGTCACTTGTATCGAACAACGGCCGCGAACGAAATGCTATACGGCCGTCGTTCGACTGTACATTATTATATTATTATAAAAAAAAATTAAAAAAATTTTAAAAATACAAAAAAATTATAAAATTTAAAAACACCAAAAATGTTTGTTATTACTGATAGTTTGCCTATTTTGTCTTGAATATTATTTGTTTTTCAGGCATGGCTAGTAGTTCTAGGAGTGGGAAAGGTAGAAAAACCGGAAAGGGTCAGTCAGCACCTCAGCAGGATCCTGTTCTACAAGAAACTCCAATTATTCAAATCGCTGCTGATGATCCGAAATTAAGGAAGATCAAATATCGAACCTCGTATAACTTTATTCCAGATTTCAAAATGCACCGAGATGATCACCCGATTCTGAAGTTTGAAGAAGATACACCAGAATGGGATAAGTTTGAAAAGTTGAAAGATACTGAGCTTCTTCAACATCGGGTTATAGATTGGAATTGGTTGAGAGAGATAGGTTCAGAGTAGGAGGTGAGGGAACTCTTGGGTCAGAGATTGATTTATGCGATGAGCTGCACCGAGCCTCAGTATGAGGAGCTAGTGTTAGAGTTCCACAGCACATGGTTGCATAAAGAAGGTAAATTCGAGCAGGGCACGGCGGTGTCGTTTAGCTTTGGAAGGCAAGTGTATGAGATGAATGTGCCGAGGTTTGCTGTTGTTTCGGGTTTGTATACCGAGGAGGAAGTTAGGAGACCTGAGTTTGCTACATGTTTGAGGGGTGCATATTCGGAGAACAGGGCGTGTAGTGTTGGTAAAGCTGAGCTGAAAAAGTTTTGGAATACGATTTCTACTCGTGAATTTGGGAAAACGAACCTTATAACATCGGTTCGTAACCCAGTCTATAGATATGTACTGAAGATCCTATCGACGACACTGATGGGTAGAAAGTCGGGGGAAAACAAAGCAAATTGGCTCGAGCTTTTCATCTTGATGTGTAGAGTACAGAAGAAGGAATTTAATCTGGCTACTGTTCTAGTAGATTCTTTTAGCAGAGGTAGGAGATGAGGTCATCGAGCAGGGTTGGATATGGGCCCCTACGTTACCAGGATTGCGACAAATTTGGGGGTATTTGACACGTATCTCCCCAAATTTCTGCGCGAGGGGCCCAAGACAGTGGCTTTTGGGATGGAGGAGTTGCAAAAGGCGGGAATAGTGTCATGGCAAGCACCCTACGGCTGGGAGCCGATCAAAGAGGGTCCACATGTTCGGGTGCCACAGAGACCACCAGCTGAGGTTGTTGAGACTCAGACTGAGCCTACAGTTATGCAGCAGCCACCACAGATACATGAGCAGCCAGTACGTCAGGTCCACAGGAGATATCCCCTACCTGATCCCCTCACTTTGGAGTCATTCTCTGTCTATGTGGAGCAGAGATTTGACAGGATAGAGCAGAGATTTGACAGGCTGGAGCGGATGATCGAGGCACTGAATAGGGGTCAACCGAGACAGGAGGGACAGGCAGATTCAGAGGCTCCTTATCAGGTATTTGAGGCGAGCAGTCATGAGACTGAGAGTGGACATGAGGAGTAGTGTGGGGATCACTCGAGGATGCAGAGCAGCAGCTGGCTATTATATCTTTTGCTGATTATTTTTCTTTTATGCTGTTTTGATCCTCGCTTTTGGTCTGTATTTGATATTCGTACACTTAAAACAGGATGGTTAGGGATGGATGGGTTGGTTGAATGTTGGAACTGATGATACTTTTGATATATTTATGATGATATGTTTGGTAGTTTGTTTGATGTTTTATAGGGTGATTATGTTAGCCGCTTTCGTTCGCGTGTCCGAGGTTTGAGTTGTTTGCTGAGCGCGTTTCGAATTGGAGGGCTTATGTGGAAACGACTGGCACTTTGACAGTCTCACATATCAGCTAAGTCGTTCCCCTTTTTGTTGTTGTTGTATTTTTTTATTTCGTCGTTAGTCATTATTTCTTTAGTAGTTAGTTAGTAGATTAGTAGTCATTTAGGTAGTTGTGTCGTATTTCCATCTTTGCATTAGGGACAATGCAATCTTCAAGTGTGGGGATGGGATACATGTAAATATTCGAGTCTTTAAAAAAAAATTGAAAAATCAGAAAATGTCTTTCGATATGAGAAGTTTGCAAATTAAAATGGAAAATGATAGAAAAGGTGAATTGTTGCTTGGGTTGAATAATAATAATATGAGTTTATAATAAATCGAGCTTGCGTCTAGTTAGGGATATGTGGATAGGCCCGGGTTTAGTTTTAAGTCTCTTTGATCTAATATACCCTAAATTGTCGGTCCGCTAGTGGGTTTTCGCCTGGGAAATATGGGAAATCAAAACTGCCGATAATAGTATAAGGGGCACCGTTATAAGTTAGAACCGTTAGAGTTTGTGATCATGCGAAAAAAAAATAGAATAAAAGTGAGCTAGAAACTAAATGAAAGTGACACAGGCCTATGTAATCCGAGTTGGGGATAGCGACTCTACTGTGGAATCATTTACATAGCGACTCTACTATGTAAATGAAAGTGAGCTAGAAACAGAGGGACTTTAATTCGATTGGAGCAGTTTGGAGCATTCGGGAAAGGCGTGGAATCATTGTTGAAGCGCAGGAGCACACGGGATTGGAGTTCACGGGTTTTATAATCTTGTTTCTCTTGTTTTCGTTTGTTTCTTGTTATTTGATGATGAATTCTGTTTTGACCATGATTGATACTATGTTTTTAGACATGATTATTGGCTAAATTTCTGTTACTACCTAGACATGGATGAATGATTGTTTAAGTTTGATTATTTTTGGATTTATGGAAGCTATGGATTGTTTATAAATTGTAAACGGTTTATTCTATCAGTTAGATGTGTTTGCGTGCTTGATGTTATTTGAATATTGATTTTTGCTTCGTTCGAATCTTGGTGACGGTCTTTATCACGGAATAGAATCGGGCTAGGGTTTTAGGTTTTGGTGAGTGTCTATATCACATAATAAACCTTAGATCCTTTAGGGTGAAAATTTAGTAAGTAACCTTAGAAGTAATAATCAGTAATTTAATAAAATCAAGTGTTCTACTAATCGTCAATAGCTGTAAGGTGCGAGATTATTGCTAGGTCTAAGTGATTAAACCGCAAGGTGGGTCCTTCTTAGGAAGTTAACCTTTTGGCTGCTGTCTAGCAAGTCTAGCTGAGAAAACAAACCTATCCTAGGTTTAGGTCTCGTAAGGGAGTGAGCCTTGTAGGATACTTTTATAAACCCATTAGATGTCTTGTAAAGGAGTCTAATAACCGGTAATTTAACAACCTTTAGGGGATCTTAGCGTGCTCTTGAGAGGGGTCCTTAGATTTCCCGATAGGTGAGAATTTCAAGATCCCGTGCCGGAATACCGCTTGGTTAGGGAAAGCATCGTCTAGACTCACGAGAGAAAAAAAAAAGCGAAAAGCAAAGCAAAAATAAAAAAAAAATGGAAAAAAAAGTTGATTGTTTACTCTCTTGGTTTTGATATAAAACGGTTAGGAATTGATCCAGTGATCGTTCTTTTAGTCCTATAAGCTTGAGGTGGGAGTAGATGGACCGTAAATTCTAGTGTGAGACCCTAGGTGGATTGACCGAACTTAAATTAAATTCACATGATAAGGGCTTAGGATTAGATTCGGGTTTAAGAGGATCAGTATATTCGCAATCGCAGCTAACGCAAGCTTTGGTTCTAATAAGATATAAATACTTTTTGATCCAAGTAATGATTTATCTATGATTCCGTTGCACAATTCTTTTTCGGGGACGAAAAAAGAGTAAGTGTGGGGATGTTTGATGTATTGCAAAATACATACTTATATCGTGTATAGTTTGTACGTTTTATCGTTATTTTTAGTTTAGTTTTGTTTAGAATTGCGTGCTATTGATAAATCTTGCGTTTTCCAGGTCTTGATATATAAAACTGCTGAAAAAGGAGCAAAAACGAGCTGAAGTGCGAAACGTCAAGTCCCGGAACCATTTGAAACAAGTGTTAGAATTATTTTAGAGAATTTGGAAGTTGGAGCTGGAATTTTGAAGAGACGTTCTGTGAAAATCAAGCAGTCGCGTAGCGCTAGCATAACAGAAGGATCAGTCGCGCTACGCTACCAACTACATGGAAATTGCTGACTTTGGAGCCACTCGCGTAGCGCGAGGATTAAGTGAAGACCCGTCGCGCTACGCGACGGGTAGGAAGATCGCGAATTTGTGTTTTGTTTGTTAGGGTTTACTATAAAAACCAAGAATCATCATCATTGAAAGGTTTACGAATTAACAAACCCTAGGGCGACGTCTGGAGCAGTTTTTCGAACATTACGGAGAGTTTAAGCTTGCGGGAATCAATTGGTTGAAGCTTGGAGCGTGGAAGTGAAGATTTTTCGGGTTTTATCTCCCGGTTTCTCTTTAATTTTCGTGTTTCAATACTTGTTCCAATGAATTCTTGTGTTGAACTTGATTTATTTGTTTTAGACATTATGTTTCTTGGCTAAACCTTAGATACTGCCTAGACAAGATGAATGTTTGATTAAAGTTTGGATTTCTAACGGTTTTTATTGTTTGACTATGGATTGATTTTTGAAAGTAAAGTATTCTAGAATTTCTGATTTGGTGCACATGCATATTTACTTTTGATTGTTGATTATTTGCTGTTTCACACGAGTTCTGATGAATGTCTTTCATATAAGGGATTTGTGTTGATTATTTGCATCCTCGCGGGTTCGGGTGATCTTTGGGTAAATTGGCCAATAGCCCTAGAAACAGTAATTAAGATACAGTTAGAATTAAATACTCTGCTTAACTTGTCGCTGAGAGGCTCGAGTTAGTTATTAGGTCGCGGTGTAGTATATATTTAAGATAGGTTTTGAGAGAAGTCGATCTTATTTCCCTAATTGCATTTGTGTCTAGCAAACCAAGTCAGAACCTAGAATTGCCTTAGATTGTCGCGCTGAGAGGTAGATAGTCGTATTAGGGCACTTTTAGAGTCGTTAGAGGACTGAGAGGAAGTCTAACAGTCGGTGTTCACAACAGCCTTGTAGGGTTTCCTAGGTTTCTTCCTGAGAAGGGTCGGGAAGTCTTAGCATTGAAATACCTTAAGGTTTAGTATTTTAAGATCCCGGCTCCATACAACAATAATACCGTTAGAAGTCCATTCCCAGTCAAACTGGATTCGAGTCTAAGTAGTCGTTAATCTCATCTGAATCAAACCTTAGTCTTCGTTCGTGTCTTAGCTTAATTTCATTTTTATTGCAATTTTAGGATTTTAGTAAAACCCCCCTTAAAACACAACAATTGTTATCGTGTCAGTGTCTAGTCTAAATAAAGTCGTTAACGTAATTAATTAGAGTCCCTGTGGGTTCGACATCCGGACTTGCTTTTCTGTGCTAGAGTCGACCGGTTCACTTGCCGGTGAGTAGTTTAGTTAAGTTAGAGAGTCTAGATTTTTATTACTTGAGTCTTATTTTAGGGTAATTTTAGTTTATTTAGTTGAACTATTTTTTCCACATCACTATCATACACAAACACACCCATCTCAAACGAGTGGCCAACCGACCGAATGGCCAACCGATCGGATGACCATCCGATCGGGTGACACCTCGACACCTTCTCACTTGCATCATTTTACGTGCCACTTATCGCTTATACTACCGTTCTGTAACTAGGCTGACTCTCTAGCGCTCCCTTCAATCCATTAACAATCATCGCTGTGAGTATACTCGAACCCTTTTTCTCTTAACGCACTTTTGGGTGTTACATACGTTACTTATATCAAATCACATCAACACACAACACAAACACTTTTAACGCTAACCGCTCTCGCATGTTATACATGACTCGATGAATGCCTGTTTGTTATTTTAACACATTGATTGCTGTCTACCTGCCTTAGCAACGATAGTACTATAGTTTGGACTCAGCACCTGTTCACTCAGGGGTTGTTGAGGATACTACTTCACGTGTTGCACACTCGCTACTCGCAGTCAACTCGCAGTCATTGGTATTGATAGGATCTTTGTCGATAACTTACATGCTTCATATTATACGTTGTACATGTTGGTTATGCGTAAACGATTTCGAACTCTATTATACTATTAAACTTGTATGCTCACCTTTAAACTTTGTGTATTGACTTTATTTTAACGTATGTGACAGGTGTTTGAGATGCTAGGATGCTTGCTTTTGTGGAATCAAGTAGGAGAGTCTAGAAACAAAGACAATTTATTTAAATCTGAGTTGGCGGAACATGTTATTCGTCTTTGAGATATCGATGTCTGTAATAATTGATTTTTACTTGATGGGTTATGGTATGGGACATAATATTAACTATCCGGTAATTTAGTTGTTGTGGAATTTCTCATGGACAATCTGTTTCGCTCAGTGCCGCGCCCCGATGTTTCCGCCATCAGTTGGGGTGTGACAATAAAGCCCCCATAACGCCGAGCGTAATGGTGTTTCAAGGCGTCATGGGGCTTTATGTGTGGGAAGGGCGCCATATCCAGCCCCGCTACGAAAGGGCTTAACCAATTATTTCATGTCTATATGATTCAAATAAATCTTTTGACTTTAATTTAATGATGTCAATGATAATAACTATAGATTCAACAAGATATAACTAGTAGTATACCCGTCCGGTGGGCATATTTTTTGTTTGTGTCATGATGACAAATTTTTATTTACATTTACATTTATAATATGAACTCATCAAATAAGTTCACATTGACGTGTAAAATATGCATAAAAATGAAAAGGTAAGAGCATCACCAACATGGGCATTTTTCTCATTTTTAATGAGGGAGAAAGAATAGTGGATGAGAGAGATGATGAGTTGGAGGAGAGAGATTGTGAATGTGTATGTGTGGAAAAATAAGAAAAATGGGTTATATGTGTGTGAGAGAAGAGAGAGAAATGGTGTTTTATGGTTTGTGAGAGATCTATGAGAGAGAAATTATTTTATTCGTTGGGCAAGTGCCCATGTGGCACTTTAAAACATCAATGGGATTATTGTGGATGTTCTAAAGTTAGAGACAATTTAAATAACTCATATTGCAAGCCCGATATTGATATGTCGTCAGCCAATGTTGGGAATTGTGTACTCGTCGGTGTTCACCTCTTCTGTATAATTTTTTTTTTTGAAAATAAAACTTCATTAAAAGCCAACCTCCGACCCAAAAGGGCAAAAGACCAAAACAAAACAAAACGCCCCCGACTCAAACATGCAAAGGACAAAATTACAACATATACATGGGATATTTACACCACTCCCTCCAAGAAATATAATTACAAGACGATCTATTTTTTAGCCACCCAAAACCTCTCGTTTTAATGTCTATCATAATCTCACTAGCGCTTCTCCTGATCTGATTGAACACCCAATCGTTCCTGGCCTTCCAAATACACCAACACCATATAATAACCAGACCTCGTAATATCTTCTTCATTTTTTTCCTCCTTGATTAGAATTATGAATTACCATCAAGTCCTTGAAATCGAACGCGAATATCGGGGGAATATTGCACCAAGCACTGAGAGTCGCCCACACTCTGATCGCCACCGAGCATGCAGTAAATAAATGATCCACCGATTCCTCATACTCTTCGCAGAAGGGGCACATAACCGATGCTATATCCACGTTCCTTCTTCTCAGATTAACTCAAGTAGCAAGACGATCCAAGTTACCTCTCCATGCCATGATATTACATTTGATAGGCACCCATTTGCTCCATTCGAAGTTAGGAAGATGACTATTCCCCTATCAGAAATTAACACCTTTTTCACCGACATCACTGAAAATCCATTCTTTCTATCTATGTTCCAAATCCATGAGTCTTTAACATTCGACAATCTCTCCATGTTAATAGTTTCTTGGCATTCCCTCCATTCCTTTTGCACAATATCAGTCTCGGGTAATCTAGTCCAGCTCCAACAAAATCCGTCGGTATCTTGATTCATTCCTATTCTCTCCGATATCCTGCAAGATTTGTTAGAATCCAAAGCAAATAGATGTGGCCATCTTTCCAAGAACGGAAGATGACCCACCCACGTGTCTAACCAAAAACGAATATCCCCCCCCCCCCGTTCCCCACTTTACCCAAAATCACCCGGTATATACCTTTCCCATTTAATTTCATATTGTTTATCATTTTAGCAATGTTATTCCAGCACCCCATGTACTTTCCGTTAAAAGGTAAGAAGCTCCTTTGATTGTTTTTCTTATGGCAAGCATCCACCACTTTCCTCCAAAGATTTTGGTTATCAACTTTATATCTCCAGCCCCACTTAAAAAGAAGAGTCTCATTAACTTATTTTAATCTATTTATACCCAACCCCCCTTTTTTATTAGGCCACGTAATCCAATCCCAAGCCACCCAATTCATTTTGGTTTTTTCGTTAGACCCCGCCCAAAGAAACTTTCTCATCTTGGCTTCAAGACTCTTAATAACACTAGCAAGAGCTTTATATAAAGAAAAGTAATAGATAGGCAAACTTTCCAAAACTGATTTAATTAAAGTAAGTCTCCCCCTATTGACAAAGTTTTAGCTTTCCAAACCGATAACCTTTTGTCAAAAGTTTCAATTTTCGGATCCCAATTTCTTATTCTGTTCATATTGGCCCCCACCTTAATTCCCAAATAAGACAATGGGATGTTATCAGTGTTACACCCAATCACATTAGCCATGTCCTTTATATCTTCGCTTTCCACCCCCAGCCCATATAAAAAAGATTTGTGAAGGTTTATTTTAAGACCCGAGCATAAGTAAAAAATTCTAAGGCACCTAGCCACATTCTTCACGTTCCCCGCTCCCAATCCCCAAGACTAAGAGCATCGTCAGCATAAAAGAGATGGGAAATGATCGGACCGTTATTCGGCGTTTGAATGCATTAGAAAATACCCTCAAGCCCAGCTTTGCAAAAGTTGCTAGACAAGGCTTCCATGACCAAAAGGAACAGAAACGGAGATAACGGGTATCCCTGTCTAATCCCTCTGGAACAATTGAATTCAAAAGTAGGAGATCCATTAACTAGAACCACGGATCTGGCCGAAGTTAAAACCCCTTCCACCCATTTACACCAAGGATCAGAAAATCCCATCTGACCCATGATATTCAAAAGAAAACCCCAACAAACGTTATCATAAGCCTTTTCAAAATCGATTTTTAAAAGGAACGCCTTTTTTCTTAACATTTTTAATCCAAGAAATTATCTCGTTTACCATTAATGGATTGTCATGGATATACCTGCCTTTAAGAAACGCCGTTTGGTTTTCTGATATGACAGAACCAATTACCTTTTTGAGACGATTGGCGAGAACCATAGAAATAGTTTTGCTAATCACCCCAACAAGGTTTATCGGACGATAATCTCTCATCCCCACCAGATCCTTGCTTTTAGGAATAAGGGTTATAAAGGAAGAGCTGCAGCCTTTGTCGATGTATCCTTTTCTGTAAAATTCAGCCAACAAGTTGTAAAAGTCACCTTCAAAAATATTCCAATGCCTTTTTATGAAATTGAAATTGAAACTGTCTGGCCCGGGAGCTTTGTCAGCCCCATACTCGAAAACAGCTCTTTTAATCTCCTCGTTCTTAAAAGTATCTGTCAGAAACGCCGCGTTTTCCTCCAAAAGCCTCTTGATGCCATGATAATTAAGAATAGTGTTGATGCAGATTTTGTGTCCGATGCTGTTCGAATAGTTTAGATTTATTTTATGCTGAATTTGTAATAGTTAGTGAAACGGTCTAACGAACGTGTATAGACCCACTCGTTTGAAGTGGTCAAACGAGAGGGTTATTCGTTTGACCGTGTGTGTGTTTGCAAGACAAAGGGGTGTAGCTATAAATAGCAACCCTTTGTCATTATAAACATTTTGAAGCTTTAGGAGGTGTTAGACCTCAGAGGGAGAGATCACCACTTGGTTTCTCCCCGGATGTGTACTCCTTTGGTATGGTTCGGTTAGCTTGTTAATCGGGCCGGCTTGAATTGTTATGCTACTTAATCTATAGAAGTAAGTTTTTCATCCATCTCTAATCTTCCCATCTATGAACTGATCACACACCGATCACGGGTTTCGGTCTCGAAACACGGTCCTACAATTGGTATCAGAGCCATGGTACCCGATTTAGTAAATCTAACAGTTTGCTAAATCACATGTGCTCTAGATCTGTGATTTTTGTGAATTTTGTTCAAGATGTAAAAATGGGGAAATATGAAGAAACCCAGATTTGGAACCTAATCTACGGGTCTGAGATGAATCGGACCGTACAAAAAGAGTTGGGTTTTATATTTCACACCAAGTTCAACAAGTTTTCATCATCTATTATCACTTTTGAAGTGATTTTCGTCAAATCGGCAAAAGAAACAGTGGCTGTGTTCGTGAGGAGTGTGGCGGCTGGTTAAAGAAACTAGGGTTTCTTCAGAACTTTTGACGAAGAACCTGTTTGTTTGACTGATTGTTTCCACGAAGAATGGACACCACGAAGGACTCCCACTCATGAAAAACCCCCTGCCACGAAGAACTCCTACCCACGAAAAACTATGTCTCATGAATAACCCTTATGACGAAGAATCAAACAGTTAACCCCCACGAAAAACTCCCCTGCCGAAGAACCATATCAGACAAAGGACCTGGTTAACATGTCACCACGAAGAACTCTTGAAGATGTCATCTACGAAGAACTATAAGGTCTTTCGTGGGTCTTAGCATCAGATGAAGAACCATATCCCCAAAATCTCGCGCCTTCAGCTTCTGTTGAAGCCACAATTGATTTGATAGGTTTCGGTGGCACTTCGTCTTCCTGCAACAACAATCGTGACCTAGAAATCAGGAAGACAGATGAAATTAGCGGCTGTATGTTGATTTTTTTGGGGATTGTTGGATGTCTGGGTGTTGCAGAGAGAGAAGATGGATAGGGTTCGGATTCGGTGGATGATGATGGTAGTTTCTGGCAGGTAAGGGTGTCGTTGATTGAAGGTGGAGGAGATTCCGATGCTTCCGATTGTCGTTCGACGTCGATTGTACATCTCTGTAACTCCGTTGTTTGATCTCGTTAACCTATCTCTTGCTTCAGGCATCTTTAATCTTTTGATCTGCTGAAAGGGTGTCGTTTAGGTGGAAGCAACAATGGTGGTGAGTGTGTATTTTTTAAGAGGTTGAAGATGGACTGAAAAGGAGAATAAAGTTTTGGGAAAGGTAAAAATAGTGGCTGTACAAGATGTCGACAGAAAGTGTTTGGCAGATACGTGTTTCTGTTTGGGCCCACTTGTGCAAGATGAAAGTTTAATTTGTAGTTGTTGGCATATATTCTTCGTGAATATGTAACAATCAGTGGGCCAATTACTCAAAATACCTTTATTCTTATGTGGACTACGTCTTTGGTAAAGTGTTGGGCCGAAATCCTTATTGGGTTTGGCAGTTGGGCTAGGGAATGTTTGTCATCCTAAATTTTCTTTGCATCAAGATGAGACTTATCTAGGGCCGCACATAACGATGTGATGAGACGTGGAGTCGTGGACCCGTCTTTATTCGTGAGTTGCAAAGTGGGGTCGGGTGTTCGTGAAGCTTATTTGAATTAAGCTTTAATTTCAAATTCATACAGGTTCGGGAGTGCGCGGGGTGATGAGGCATGATGAAAACATGATTTTTTTAAGAATGTGGGGTAGTCACGGTTACCGATGCAAAACGTCAAATTAGGTGACTTGACTACTATGGGCCAAAAACGGTATGTTTACTTCTGCACGTCAATGTTTATGTTGTTATCGGTTTTAGTAAATGCTCGAAAGCATTTTGTTTATTGTCATATTCTCGCATTTGGTAACGAATGAATGAACCTAGAGAGCCAAGACAGGTCCTAACGAGTTCACAAAGTCGAAGAGTTATGCCTATGATGAAAGTTTTCGGATTAGGTGTTAGTAGAACTTTGGGGGGATACAAGTCGGATCCTACGGGGCTAGGGAACTTTCATTATCAACTAGAATATGAAAAGAAGAAAGACGCTTTCGTGATTTTTCAAAAAACCGAGAACATTTGAAAGATTCTACTCAGTGGAGAGAATTTTTTCAGTAAAGTTGACGACAGTTCCGCTCAGTGGAGGGAACTTATAAACATTTGAAGATAAAATCTACTCAGTGGAGAGAATTTTTTATGTGAAATTGACGGCGGTTCCTTTGAAGTGGAGGGAATCTGTTAAGGTTTAGAGATCTTACCAAAGAAATGGGGGGATAAAAATTTTCATATGTTGAATTTCTTCGGTAAATTTCTAAACGCAATCACAGGTGGTAGAGTTTGTGATTTTCTGGTGATACTAATAGTTCGGCGTGGAATGTTTTGCATAGACACATATTTGAGGATTTTAATTAATTCTCTAGCCAGCGTGAAGAGTTTTGCACGGAAACATACAGGTATCTAAAGTCGACAGTAGTTTCAAAGCGTTGTTCACTGAAGATTTGGGGAATCTTTATGAAAGCTGATAGTTCAAGGCTGAAGACCTGCAGGATTCGGTTTTGGGTTTGATGTTTCTTTGGGATTTTGCAGGGATTTGGGGGTAACTCAATTCATTGAATTTGCAAACGATGTACTTGGTCAAGCTGACATCCTGAGTACTGATGCTGAATATCTGTAGTGCTTTACTTGGTCAACTTCACAAAGGCGAGATAATGAGATCTGGATGTAGTTCAACTAAACATGCTGGTTGAGCTTGCAAGGGATATACTCGGTCTAGCTGACTTTCCTGAGTGTTGATGCTGAGGATTAAAGTGCATTACTTGGTCGATTCCACAAAGACGGTTTACAGAAGACAGTTCACCAAAAATCTCCACCAATGTAGTATGCTTGAATGAAATAGAGTTCTTACGACAGATCAAGACTTGATGTAGTTCTTAAAGAATGGAACCCTTATCAAATGCTGGTTGGAGTATTGGAAGATCAGCGGAAGATCGGTCAATTTAGCCTTGCGAGGAAATTGCACGACACCCAACACGGATACGCGTACTTTGAGGGGGAAATATTATACAAGGAGCGTCAAGATACTACTTACCTGGATCATCGGTCAAGGGGGAATTTGTTAACACAGAGAAGATAAATACTTGACTGAAGATCGATTGCAGTTTCATTTTCAGCATTCGACAGCAACGGACAAGGGGGAATTTGTTGATGCAGATTTTGTGTCTGATGTTGTTCGAATAGTTTAGATTTATTTTATGCTGAATTTGTAATAGTTAGTGAAACGGTCTAACGAACGTGTATAGACCCGCTAGTTTGAAGTGGTCAAACGAGAGGGTTATTCGTTTGACTGTGTGTGTGTTTGCAAGACAAAGGGGTGTAGCTATAAATAGCAACCCTTTGTCATTGTAAACGTTTGAAGCTTTAGGAGGTGTTAGACCTCAGAGGGAGAGATCACCACTTGGTCTCTCCCCGGATGTGTACTCATTTGGTATGGTTCGGTTAGCTTATTAATCGGGCCGGCTTGTATTGTTATGCTACTTATCTATACAAGTAAGTTTTTCATCCGTCTCTAATCTTCCCGTCTATGAACTGATCACACACCGATCACGGGTTTCGGTCTCGAAACACGGTCCTACAAATAGGCATGTTGTTACATTTTTCCTTGAAAGCCGTTTTGAAGAATCCCATAATCTCTTTTTTGACTAAGGATGGTTTAGTTGTCAAAACCCCGTCAATCAAAAGACCAGGGATGTTGTTAGAAGCCCTTCTACTATTAATATAACCATGGAAAAATGCTGAATTCTCATCTCCCTCCATCTCCCATTTAATTCTCGATCTTTGCTTGAGGTCTTTATTTTTAAATTCTTCCAGCTCCTTTAAATCCTTTACACATTCCGCTTTGATCCACTCTTCCTCTTCAGTCAGATCCCTAACTTCCGACCTTTCAACCATTTTTTCCAGCTCTTCCTTAACAATCTTCTCTTTCTCCCCTTCCTTAGCTAACTTCTCCCTTTTCCACATTTTAATTTCATCCCTAATCCTTTTAAATTTATCCGATAAACCCACATCCGCCTCTCCAACTCCGCAAAAAAATTCAGTCGCCTTCTTTATCACCTCGTCAAAATCTTCTCGATCCATCCAAAAGTAAAAAAATCTGAATGGCTTAGGGCCAAAGTTTTTATCCGAGCAAGACATAACGAGCGGATAATGATCTGAGAGCACCCTAGGCAGCGCCCTCAAACATGCCACCGGCCACTCAGAGAAAAATTCCTGACAAACCAAAACCCTGTCGATCTTGCTATGTTTGTTGCCCTTAATATTATGATACGTGAACTTCCTTCCTTTCATGTCGAATTCTCTCAACCCATTATCACCAATAAAATTATTAAAAATGGAAGCGCATTTTTTGTTAAATTTAGAATTCATCATTTCTTCCAAGCAATGAACCGCGTTGAAATCTCCCAAAATGACCCATCGGCCCGATATACTACCCATTAAACCCCCAATGACATCCCACAAAGCTTTCTTTTGAGTCACACTTTGAGGAGCATAAACGTTAATAACATTAATAGCTTTATTGCTCCACTTCAAAACCCCACCGATAAAAGGAAATTAGAATGTTTAAAGGAATCATGTACCTTGAATATAGTAGGATCCCATAAGCTCACCACTCCCCCGGATCTTCCAGCAGCTGGCACGTGATCCATCTCAAATTTGCTTGAACCCCAGAACTGAACTTCTCGAAATCGATACCTGAAATATCATTAAATTGAATTTCTTGAAGAGCAATAAAATCAATCCCATTCTCTTTTCTTAGGTCTTTAACCCAGTCCGCTTTATTTTTACCCCCCTCTCCTAAGCCTCTAATATTCAAGGAAAGGAAGTTCATTAAAAAACATTTTGAATTCCTTCTTCCCTAATTGCTTCCTTGATCAAGTAGTCGTGTTGTTGAAGATTAACTCCCACAACACCCCCCAATGTAGCCGTAAGGTGCGTCTCTAGATCAAAAAAGTCGTTCTCCTCGGTGGCATTTTCATTGATTTTTTCTGCCGAATCTTTGTTACTATTCCCCTCTCCTGTCTCTTCTCTATTTTCAATAGCCCCTTTCTGTTCGCTTTCCACATATTCTTCCTCTCTTGAAAAAATTGTGATACGCTCTTCCTGAATCTCGTCTGTTTCACTATCCTCATGAATCCCAATAATTTCATTTAGATCAAAATGGTCATCCTGTCTACTTCTCTTCTTAGGTCTTGGGGTCACGTTAATTTCCTCCTCAACAAAAGTTTTGCTTTTGTGTTATTTTAAAAGTTCTCTTATTGCATTTCCTTAGCCCAAAGGAATTCAAATCAACTTTGAAGCCCAATTTACTTGTTCCAGCATCGAGACTCACATCTGGCACTCCCAAAGTTTCCCCTCTTTTGTCTTTTACCCTTTATCAAAAAGGTTTTCCCCAAACCCAGGAAATAACATGCCGCCCCCTACCTAAATTGACCAATCTCTGTTACACCTTCATAATTATTCTCGACTACATCACCTCCTATCTCTTCTTAATTCTTAACAAATGGCTGAGTTATGAAAAAAATATTACAACTAGAAAAAAACGTTATAATATGCACACAATATTTAACAAAAATATAATTGTTAGTAACAAATAACAAATTATAATAACCTATTGGTCCAAAGATTTCATCTTTTGCTATTAGCATATCTTCCTGCGTGGAATATTGAGAATAAGATTATTTATATTTGATTAAAATTAAATAAAAAAATGTCGCCTTTTGTTCCTGTCGCGGTTGAAAATTTTACCTGAACATTTTTAGAAAATAGTTGGTGGGATCCACTAATTGACGTTTCTTCATCTGCAAAAAAAATAAATTAACCGATTAGAATTTTACTTTCTGTTTGATGATTTGGTTCTTGTGAAATAGTATGGTCGATGTTGAGCGAATCTGATGTTTGAAGAGTACAAAGGATTTATCCAAATCTATGATTGATTATCATTAATTTCTAACTTTTACCAACCACTTTTACTAATCAGAAAATGATATTTTACTCCAAAATGCATTTTTTTCATAATATGCTAGCTCAAAAAAACAAAAAGGCTAGAGGTGCAACTTTGACTCATTTACTTGTGAATAAGTTCATTTGGATGATGTCTTATACCAAATTTCCTCAAATACATTTTTAGCTAATTGAGAAATGTGTCAAAAGGATTTAAAAAATGAAAACGGTTAAAAGTCACCTGAAGGTTGTCTCTAGGGAATATAAGCTTCTACATTTCTACATTGACTATAGAGATAATAAAAATAAAAAATTGTACGGTAATTATGTTATTCTCAATTCTAATCTTCGGCTATCTGCAACCGTTTCACGCCCCTTTCACTCCACGTCACTGCCACGTCATAAAGTGTATGTCACCTCCCTGACAGATTAGCTTCTTACTTTCTCTCACTTTCTTTCACTTTCAACTACAATGGTTTCAACCCCTTTCACTCCACATCACCCACCCCAATCATTTTTAATCCCATTTTTTATTTCTTTTTTATATAATAAAATTATTTAAATATTTTTTTCGTTTTTATTTATTTTTATTTTTTATATAATAAAATTATCTAATTAATTTTTTTACAATTTTAAATATTTACTATTTATTTGTTTAATTTATTTTTACACATTTTAAGTAACACAATAAAAGTTTATCAAAACACAAACCTAAATTACATATTATACAAGCCTAAATTACTTATTACACACCCCTAATTAAAGTATTAAACAAACCTAAATTACTTATTACACATACATAATTAAAAACGCCTAATACATCCCCATATAGTCCTCGTAGTAGTACGCTGGAGGAGATAGGCTACAATCGCTATCACGACCGTCTAACATCGCATCCCGAGGAATTCGTCCATAGTTACGAGGCGGAGTTGCTAGACCATAGTTAGGAGGAGGGGGTGACTAGTAATTCTAACCTGGGTCGCATTCGTACCATTCAGGTGGACCCTCTTGTGTTGCAAGGCGGTTGCTGGGTAGAGGGGTTGCAGGTAGGGTGTTTGCAATTAAGTTTGATTAGCTTTCCCTGTTTTGTAGACGACCCAATTGGTAGATAGCCATGGTGTAGTCCAGAGCCCTACTCGACTACTCATCTGTTATCCCACCCCAAGGATCCCGCTCTAGAGGTGGAGGGTTTATTGTTGTAGGTGAAGGGTTGAAAAGACGAGGATTTAGACGAGGTGATCGTGTAGGTCTTGTTGCTGGTGGATGGTAGTGTGCCGAAGGTAGATGGTTGATTGTTGGACGGTTTGGTCTTGCAGTTGGTGTAGTGTGTCGGGGGGTTTGGTTGTCGCCTTGAGTAACGTCTAAGGTTTGAAGGTCGTTAGTCATCGCCACCCATGTCTCTGGAAGAATTACAATTGTGATTGTAAAGGTAGAAGAAGTTGTGCATCTGCATTGAATGAGAATATATAAATTTTTAGGTAGTATATAGTCGTTGGAATAGTGTCTTTCAATTTGAATTCAAAATATAGTTGTTGGAATAGTGTCGTTCAATTTGAATTCCAATATAGCCGTTGGAAAAAAATCCGTTCAAATTGAATTCAAAATATAGCTGTTGGAATAGTGTCGTTGGGATTTGAATTCAAAATATTGTCGTTGGAATAATGCCGTTAGGGGAGTCGGGTGGTCACTAGTGATAGAATTCCATCACTCACATGCATCCATTCAACTCCTGCCATGTCATCAGCCACTATTCTATCACTCACAAGCATTTTGTAGTCGCGGTAGTCATCACTAGTGATGGAATTCCATCACTCACAAATTTTTTTAATTTTTTTTAAATTAGAAATTAACAATAAAACACTAAAATTATAAATTTCATTAAAATTAAAACATACTAGTTCAATTTAACATACTAGAAATATTTTAGGCTACAATTTAAAAAAAATACTAAAAAAACTCTACTCCTCGTCCGACACATGAAACTCCAAACCTAAAGAACCTACTAGTTCGATTAAATCGTATCTCAACCGAAAGTGAGTTTCTTCATCACGCAATTCTTGTTGGATATTTTGTGGAACTTGAACTTGTGTAGGAGGATCCGGCACACAATCCAGAGATATTGCACGTCCGTCTTCTTTGATTATCATATTGTGCAATATGATACATGCATATACTATGCTATGTATGACTTTCTTGTTCATCGCACGAACCGGTCGGTGTAGTATACCCCATCTACCCTTTAAAACACCAAAAGCCCTCTCA
This sequence comes from Helianthus tuberosus, assembly GCA_030545235.1. NCBI lineage: Eukaryota > Viridiplantae > Streptophyta > Magnoliopsida > Asterales > Asteraceae > Helianthus > Helianthus tuberosus. The sequence continues at coordinate 213,196,898 of CM060423.1, forward strand.
ACATCTTTTCTTGCCGATTCTTGCAATTTTTTGAACACGATTTCTTTAGCCTCGACAGGAAATGAAGGAGCTTTCACAAAAACAGACCATGATGGGTAGATACCATCCACAAGAAAGAAGCCTCGTCTGTAATATCGTACGTTAACATAGAATGGAGAGAAGGGTGCGGTACCATCCGTTACGGTTTGAAACAACCGCGACGTGTGCAACACATTGATGTCGTTGTTTGAACCTGGAACACCGAAATATGAATGCCAAATCCATAAATCATTCGACGCCACCGCTTCTAGTATGATAGTTGGTCTTTTGATGTCACCCCTAACATACGCCCCTCGCAACTCTCTTGTACAATTTTTCCACTCGATATGTGTACAATCGATGCTACCAAGCATCCCTGGAAAGTGCCATCTAGCCTCATGTGCGGCGTAAATACGTGAGATGTCGTGGCTCGTCGGTTTACGTAAAAATTCTTTACCATACAACTTAATGACCGCGTTGCAAAAAAATTGCAGACATTCACGGGAAGTTCTGAATGCCATAGCTAGATATATTCATCATATTGATCGGGAGGGTTACCTGTCGCTAGTTGGCGAATGGCGGACGTGCATTTTTGTATCGTCGTGAAACTTGGTTTGCCCCTCGCATCGTAACCTTCTTGAAACCATTCCTCGCTTGCTTTGATGTCTCTAACAATCCTTAAAAAAAATTCTTTTGGTAAACGAAACCGATCTCTAAACGTTTCGGCATTGTAGAGCGGATTCTCCACAAAATAATCGTTCATTAACACTTCGTTGGCACGTATACGATCACCATCTACCATCTTCTTCTTTGGGCGGGACGAACTAGTATCAAGTTCATTATACACCGACACAAAATATTTTAGCGTCTCATTGTCGGAAGACGACTCGGTATCGCTATCGCTATCCATCGGAAACGTCGAATCCGTAGGAAACTCCATTTGCGAAAATGTAGATTGTGTGAAATGTCTTTGTGTTTTGATGTGGGTGAAATGGTTTAAAATGGAGAAGTATATATAAGGTTTAAAGGGTTTTTTTTAGTATACTTTACGGTTGAATAACGGTCAAAAAACATAAACAACGTTCAAATTTCAAAATGTTCAACGCGTTAATCTTTTCACGCGTTATAAAAGGTGGCGGCGGCGGTGTGCAAGTTTGTTCCACGCGTGATGGGGTGTCATCACGGACCACCCCCAGTCCCCTTAGGATTTGAATTATAATGTTGTTGTTGGAATAGTGCCATTGGGATCTGAATTCAAAATATAGCCATTGGAATTTGAATTCAAAATATAGCCGTTAGGAATAGGAATACAGGGATCTTAGTAGATACATAGGTGAAATTTTTAAATGGTGTACAGTAAATAAGGACATTGCATAGATAAGAAACAACATGAAGGTCCACCCGGAGGATCGAATCAACCTCTATTCCCTGTTTTCTGACGAACCCGAGAGTGCGGAATCCAAACGGGTAAGTTAAACCAAGTTACGAACACAAACACAAAGATTCAACGATTAACACTCCAATGTATTAATATAGAAACGGTTACAAAGCAATGTTTACAAGATGTTCTTATAAACTCTCAGTGTGTGTGTGTTTACAGTGTGTTCTCTCAATGAAATCTATTCAGACTTCTACCCTTGTTTCTGTTCTATTTGATGTATATATACTGAAGCATCGACGAAGTCCCATGCAACGGCGAACTCTAAGTTCGCCATTCACCGATCATGACGAACCCTTAGACTTCGTCCAGGAAAGACTTCGTTACATTCACATATGACGAACTCTAAGACTTCGTCACATGTGATTTCGTCACATGTGTTGGGCTTGGGCTTCGTCATGTTGGGCTTCGTCACAGAGGGTCCAAACAACAAACAGTTTAAACACAGAAATTTAATCTAACATGCATACTGCACACACGCAGTTGCATGTACATCAAACGTTACAAAGTAAATAAGATACCGAGTCAAGATAGGAGGATATCTTGACTACGGCCTTCACTTCGTAGCCTAGTTGAACTGGAACGATCCGTTGTGTCCACATAATGATCAGAAATGAGTCGTGTCCACACTAAATGTATCAACAAACTCCCCCTTGGACGCTACTCGTTCTTCGAACATATCACAAATAGGAAGTGTAACAATAAACTCCCCCTTGGATGCTGCTCGTTCTTCAACTCTTTTCGTTCTCCATCTCGTGATGGTTCATTCATTCTTGTCGTAGGATCTTCAAAGTCTTCACGTGTTGTAAGTAGAAAGTGTATTAACAAACTCCCGCTTTCTTTTTGGAAGTGTATCAATAAACTCCCCCTTTGATTATGCATGTGATTCTTTTGGTCTTCGTTGCTTTAGATCCTTGTGGTGTTTGTGATTGATCAGCGGCAACTCGATCATCTTTATCATTTGAGTGCCTTCATGTCGTGTCTTCATTCCGAAGCTTATCATCGAACATGTTCTCCTTGCCTTTAGCATCTGCACATGCAAGAAAGCTAAACGCGTAATGAGAACAAACGCTTGGAATATAGTTAACATTAAACAAATGACACACATGTGACCATATTTCAATCAACTACCGTCCGACAATTTGTTTGAAAAGTTAACAGATTTTTCAATTTTAATTATTAACTTTCAAAACTTGCAAACTCTGACTATTTATGAAGATTCAGTCATTTTGGTTTTCATCAGATTTCAGGCAACAAAGACTTGAGTTCCAACATCGGTTAATCAAAACTAAAGCAGAAATAAAATCTTTTTAACTTTTATAAAGTTTATATTAAAACACACCTAAAATCTTTTTGGCATTTTGAATATTTCAAACTTAAAGACTGAAAGCAGTAAATAAATATATACAGAGTTGCAGAAACTAAGAAAAGTAAATATATACAAACATTCTTTTTGCGAGTTTCGAGAGTAAGAGAATCATATCAGTGTACGGTCATGCCAAAACACTCTTGTTGTTCTTTTTGTTAACATTTAGATAAACATCCTATAACGATTATCGGTATTGTTATCCACATAAGCTCAACTTATCATATGTAATCATGGTGAGGGGATACTTTAAGGTATGATTTATACTTACCGACCGGTGTTCATCCACATCACGACACATACCCGTATCAAGGTATGCATGAGAATTCATCTTACTGGTGAGTATACCATTTATCTTCTGTTTTGACGTATATGAAAATGTGAGATACTCACTTATTTTGATTGAAAACAAGCCCTATGTGATAGAATCACTTATTGATGAGGAACTTGATTTTCAGATGCATGAGGGCACAGGAGCAAGTCCGTGAACAGGTCAGTACTAACGTACAACAAAGAGACGAACTTGACTCCCGGATAAATGTGATATATTATCACTTATTTTGTTTGGACATGTGATTGTTGATCACTTATTGAGGTCGTATGCAGTATGTACACGTGTCACACCCCAACCAATGGCGGAAACATCGGGATGAGACGAAGTGTGAAGATTGCTAGAGACATTATAACGCTATGTGTGACAATATTTAATAAACCAATTTCATTTCATAATTCAATTGTCAACATTACAAGGAAATCAAATAACATCAAGTTCAAAGGAAGCACATGACAACATAATCAAAATTTATACAACATTTAAATCTAACGTCTATATGTGTATCTAGGCATCAACGCTACTTCATTTCTAGCATCATCATCCTCAACCTGTAACATGTTTAAAATAAAGTTCAATGCAAAAGCAAAGGCGAGTATAGAAGTTTGGTACATACGTAACAAAAGATAAGTTTAAACAATTCCATGTGGCAAGCTCTTGATACGAGATAAACTATAAAATTGGCATGTGTCAAACATATCAAACCAATAATGAAACGGAATATGCTCATGACATAACCACAAGTCTACGGGCGGGTCGTTAATCCTATAGCACTACATATGTCATGGTTTGACTCGTACGAAGTTAATGATAAGTCTAACACATAATGTCCTCAACCCAAGTTTAAAGTATCAAGTAATCAAATAAGCATGCGTGTAATAGGAATGTTCATGTATTATGATAAAGTTTGTGTGAAAGTTTATAAATAACATGTTACACCCCAAAAAGTGGTAAACAAAAAAGGGGTTCAAGTATACTCACAATATTGCATATGCTTTCCGATTATCCATTTGTTGACGAGTAGAGATTTAGAGTCCGAATGTATAAGGGTTAAAGTTCAATTATGTTTAGAGTCGAGATTCGGAATAAAACAACATGAAAATAACATATGAGAATAACATGTGAAAATACTCATCTAATACATATGATACTTGTTCTTGACACTATGTACTCCAAGGAGTTTATATGGTTTCATGGAACAAGGTTCCATTAGAATCGTAACAAGTTATCATACTATAGGATGATATAATCTAGTACTTGGACATATGAACACTAATTCATCATCTAAGATTCGATTATTTGGATTATGTGCTTATATATTACATATATTTTATACATATTATTAAGTCCAATATTTCAAGCATGAGGTATAAGATTAAGATCTTCATTTAGGTACCTCTAAATATCATGGAAATCATGTAGGAGGTAGGAAGAACAAGCTTCCATTTAGGTACCTCTAAGTGTTCACCACTACACTTGATGTAAAAACAACCAAGGAGGGTCATGAACATACAATAAAGAATGAATAAATACAACTAATCTAAGGAAAATATCAAGTAATGTGTGGATTTACAAGTAGGATAGCCCAAGCTAGTCCTATAATCACACAACCATCAAGCATTAGGCTTGTTCATTACTTGTGGGTTAAAACCCTTTTAAAACAGAAAGTTTAGAGGATTAAAACCTCTGAATTTGTATGTTACAACCTTGTTTTTAAGCACACTTAATCATAGTCTCGATTAGTGGCATGAGGACATAGGAATGTATGAGATAACTCAAGTTTAAGCAAGTATATACAAAGTTTAATCAAAACAGAATGTTTGGAGCCTTATTTGGTGATGTTCCAGCCTTGGTTTTCCATGGAAAGCCTGTTGGAAACATACCTAAGGTTGTCCCAAGCAAGTAGGAAGAAGAATCAATGAAAAAGACCAAGAAATGAAGAAGTTATGCCCATTTTCGTAAAGCTCGATGAATCTGTCCGAACTCTGATTTGCAGCAACGTTTTTGAGTGATTGAGAGAGTTGTGAGGGTGTTTGTAAAGTGTAAAAGACTTGGGAGGTCTTGGGTATTTATAGGGAAGTGTTTAGGGTTGGTTTGGGGGGATAATTAATGCTAAAACTTGGTTTAAACATGAAAATCCCGCTCAAAAAACGAACCTGGTCGCGAGCTGAAACATGTTTCTGATCTGAGGATGGCCAGGCGGCCCGCGTAAGCCCATGGCTTAGTTTACGCGGCCGGTATGGAGGTGATTTACTGAAGTTTCAATTTATTACACTTAGGCCCCTCTAGTTTGCTATTTAGGGCCTTTAGGGTGTTTTAGGGACTAGTTTCGCCATAAAAGCATAGTTTAAGGCCAAATAAAGTATGAGGAACATAATCAAAGCATAATTAAGCGTATGAAGGTCGTATTTAAGTTTCGTATACGTTCATAATACGTTTTATGCATAAGTTTCACGTGTTTACAAGTTTAGCACAAAGTTTCCAAGAGTTACGAATAAGCATCAATTGTTTCACGAAATCGAATGTAGGAGCATGTGATGTATTTAACAAAATGTGAGTTTTATTTATAATCCAAGTCTCGGATTTTACAATGGTTACAAAGAAAGAATGATCACAATGAACGCAAGATTTCCAAAAATAGAGTTTCAAGCAATGGTTTCTAAATATGGAAAGTATGAAAACGCAGGGCGTTACAACACGTATGTATGGTATCATGGAAGATCTAGACTTCGTCTCCGTTATTTTCTGATAAAAGAAACAACCATGATACCCAGATGATAAACAGCATAAAAACCAAATATCTCAGAACCTCGGGAATCTCTCAAACGAAATTTCGGTACTAAGACCATATGCCAATGAGCGGTTCCCACCTGGTCTTCAGGCGATTTAGGGTTTATATTACCCTGCACACTTTAAAATGATTGTGAGCCTACCGATACATCTTATATAGAGCTGCTTATCATTTTTCATTTTAGGTTTAAAGAGGTTTGGACAGGCCCCTGATGTACTATCATTTTCTCTTTTGCTCGCCAGGAAACTCATTTTTGTTTTTCTATTGTTTTTGCGTTTTTGACATTTTTCGATGTTTTTGAATTTTCAAATTTGGATTTACTCCCCCTAAAATGTAAAAACTAAAAATAAATTTTAAAAACACAAAGATATTTACAAAAACGATTTTCCGATGCGGTTTACTCTTGCTTGACCTTAATGCCATTTACCATTAATAAAAAGTCAAATCTTGATTTGTCAAATGCTTTGGTAAATAAGTCGGCACGTTGGTCATCAGTGTGGACTTTAACAACATCGATTAGCCTTTTATCAAAGCAATCACGTATGAAGTGATACTTAATTTCGATGTGTTTGGTCTTTGAATGCTGCACAGGATTTCTAGTGATAGATAAGGCAGCAGAATTATCGACTAAAATAGGAGTAGTTAGGAATTCAAAACCGTAATCACACATTTGCTGTTGAATCCACAGGACTTGGGAGGAACAACTTGAAGCAGCAATGTATTCAGCTTCACAAGTTGATGTAGCGACACAAGTCTGCTTCTTGCACTGCCATGTTACGAGGCGATTTCCTAAAAACTGCCATCCAGCCGTTGTGGATTTGCCGTCGATTTTGCATCCGCCAAAATCAGAATCACTGAAAGCGACTAAATCAAAGTTATCATCCTTAGGGTACCATAGACCGGTGTCTGGGCAACCCTTCAAATAACGAAAAATCCTTTTTAGAGCTGCAAGATGTGAGGCCTTCGGGTTCACTTGATATCTGGCTAGCAGGCATGTTGGATACATTATATCTGGTCATGATGCAGTGAGGTACATAAGGGATCCAATCATCGCGCGATAGTATGAAGAGCTAACGAGTTCACCCTTCAAGTCTGGATTGATTCCGTGATTTTGCTGCAGTGGGCTACCAATGGGCGATGTGTCGGACATCTGGAATCGGTTCAGAATGTCTTGAACATACTTAGTCTGATGGATGAAAATCCCAGACTTCGTTTGTTGCACTTGCAAGCCCAAAAAGAAAGTCATCTCCCCCATAGCGCTCATCTTGAATTTATCTTGCATTACACGCTCGAAATCCCTACACATAACATTGTTAGTAGAACCAAATATAATATCATCCACATATACCTGTACCAGTAGAAGATCTCCATCTTGTTCTTTTATGAAGAGAGTGCAATCGATAAGACCTCTGTGAAAACCATTCTCCAACAGATTATTAGATAAGGTTGTGTACCAAGCTCGTGGTACTTGATGTAGACCATAGAGAGCTTTGTTCAGCAACCAAACTCGATCGGGATGGATAGGATCTTCAAAACCTGGAGGCTGTTCAACATACACCTCTTCTTCCACTAGACCATGTAAGAATGCACTTTTGACGTCCATCTGATAAACCTTGAATTCCTTGATGGATGCATAGGCTAGAAAGATCCGAATTGCTTCTAGACGTGCGACAGGTGCATACACTTCGTTGTAGTCTATTCCTTCAATTTGACAAAAACCTTGAACGACCAATCTTGATTTGTTTCGAATAACGATTCCACGGTCGTCCTTTTTGCATTTATACACCTAACGGGTACCAATCTTCTTGTAATCATCAGGTTTATCAACGAGCTTCCAGACATCCAGCTTCTGGAATTGCTGTAGTTCTTCCTGCATAGCTTCAACCCAAGAATTATCTTTCAAAGCTTCTTTAATAGATTTTGGTTCTTCTTGTGAAATGTAACACGCGAAGGACCAATCGTTTTGTTGACCAGATTCTCGAATCGCCACATACAATCCTGCATTGTTGTTGTTTCGCAACATGTTCCTTGTTTGTATGCCACTTTGTACATTTCCGATGATGTTTTGTTGAGGATGGGTATTATGTATTCTAGTTTCTGGATTATCTGGGACAGGAACATTAATACCCAGATTGTTGAAGTTGAGATTAACAACCAATTCAATACCCGGAATTGACGAAGAGGGTGATGCAGTAGCTTCAGCTGTTTTAGGGGCGTCCACTGGAGGTGTAGCCTCTGAAGTACCATGTACTGCTGATGTAGGAACTTCTTGATCTGCATCTAGAAATTGATCATCCTCTGAAGATTCGTTCAGATCGGTAGCATCATGAAAATCCTCATTGTCAAGAACATTATTGTTCACTGAAGATGATTTTTTATTGACAATAATTGGACGAACCAACGGTGATTCTGTTGCGTTGTCACTCTCGAAAAACATCCTTGCCGCAACATTTTCTTCTACTTCTTGAATATTGATCCAATTGAAAAAGTCATCGTACTCAAACATCCATGGTTGACCTGGATTTTTGACTGGCAATGTGTGCCTTTGTACACTGACCTCAAACCATTCCTCAACCCTTTTAGTCTCTAGATTCCAGACTCTTAAGTTCGGGGTGGCATAACCAAGAAAGTGACCTTCAATAGCTTTTGCCCCAAACTTTCCATTAGGATCGATCATTGTGCAAGGAGCTCCAAACGGTTCAAGATATGACAAATCTGGTTTTCGTTTGTGAAGAAGCTCAAAGGAGGTCTTGTTGTGTCTTTTGACCGTAAGGACTCGATTCATCGTGTAACATGCGGAGGCCACAGCTTCACTCCAGAATGGAATGGGTAACTGCAACTCTACCAACATAGTCCTAGCAGTCTCGATCAATGTACGGTTTTTACGTTCAACGACGCCGTTCTGTTGAGGAGTGTAGCTTGCACTGAATTCATGAAGAATACCTTTTGATGTGCAAAACTCCGCCATAGCATGATTTTTAAATTCTGTACCATTGTCGCTGCGTATCCGTCTAACCTTCAACTTATACAAATTCTCAATCTGAATGATCAAGTTTTTGATAATACCGAAAGTTGCACTCTTGTGAGCCATAAACGCCACCCAAGAAAATCTTGAATAATCATCGGTTATCACGAGGTAGTATTGATCATTCCTGATGCTTTTGTGCTTGACAGGACCGAACAAATCCATGTGCAAACGTTCAAGAGGAACTGCCACCGTGTTGATCTTCTTTGTCGGATGTCGCTTCTTAGTTTGCTTTCCTTTTTGGCATGAAACACAGACGTCTTGAAGATGGAAATTTTTAAGAAGAACACCATTCACTAATTCATTCGACACCAAATGATTCATTTTTCGTAAGTGAATGTGGCCCATACGTCTGTGCCAAGAGATTGAGTCTTTTTCAGTGGCTTTGGTAATAAAACAAGTTGCTTGTGCAGACGTTGTTATTGCTTGGCTCATATCAAGGACATATAAATCATTTATCCTTGGAGCTGATAAGAGATTCCATTCTTTTGGGATCTTGAAGCCAGGTTTCAGCACATAACATCCATTTGCGTCAAAGTGTTCTGAAAACTATTTATCACAGATTTGTGAAACGCTGAGAAGATTATGATCAAGCTGTTGTACAAAGTTGATCTTGTCAAAACTTACAACCCCGTTGGATACCATTCCTTCTCCTGTTATATAACCACCCTTATCTCCAGCAAAAGCAACATATCCTCCTCTAATAGATTTAACGTCGTAGAGAAGTTTCATGTCGCCTGTCATGTGCCTGGATGCCCCACTATCAACAATCCAATGACTGCTGAAAGTTCCTCCTGGAACACCCTGCACATGTACTCACATGATTAGTTGGAGATGGGGACCCAAGCCTTTGTGGTCTTGGGTCTTCCATTTTCATCAACGTAAGTTACTTGAACTTCTCGATGTTGTGGAAATTGTGATGTTCCCCCTGATACAGTAACCGTTTTTGGTTTCCAGGTCTGTTTTGTTTTACCAGTTTTATTCTTTAAAATCATAACTTCATGATTGTCTCAAGTTTTTTGAATTGTCTGGTTTGATAGAAACAGATGTTTTGTTAACCATGTCGGTTTTAATTGCCTTTTCAATTTTCTTGACCTGTTGGCGTTTCTGTTTCTTTTCCCTTTCTTTTACAAGATGGGGATCTGGTTTTGATGAAACAGATTGCTTTCGGTCATTTCGGTCACGGGGATCATCAACTTTGGCTTTTTGTTTATGAAGATATGGACAATTGCGAATAATATGTCCAAATGTGCCACATGAAAAACATGATCTTCGTTCTACAAACCCCGAAGTATCATGTGATTGTCTTGATGATGATGAACTTTGTGATCCCGAGGTACTTAGTTTTGAACTGTTTTGTTCATTTCTTTTCAAAATTTTCGCTTGATTAACAAAATCTAGGTTAGATTTATTTTCAAATGTGTCAATTTTATCCGTTCCCTTTGATTTCACAAAGTTCACCTTCTTGTCCTTTTTCTGAGTCTGTTTCTTTTGACCTTGAGTCCGTGATTTACCCTTTGGTTTGGTGCGATTTTGCTGAACTTTCTCAGTTGGTAATTTTTGATTGCCATTTTGTTTGCGAATTTCAGCTCTTGGAATCGGAGGACACTGTGTTACCACAACGTGTGATCCTGTCTTTCCAAAGAACTTACTTGTTGAATCCTCAAAAATTTTACTAATTAAAGATTGATTAACATTCTTAATAGGAAAATCTTTGTCAGAGTAGATTTTATCATCACCAACAAGAGCGTACAGCAAATTCACACTCTCAGACTCTTTTGCAGACTTGGACTCGACTTGCACAGGTTTTACGGGTTTTGCAGGAGGATCACATAGAATATGTGATGTGTGCAAAATGCAACATATAAATTACATCAAATAAGGCATAAAACTAACCCTTTTTTAGTACTAATGTTGGAAAAAGTATGCTTTTGTCTTCCTTTTGTATTTTCAGGATTAAATGAGCTCAAATGAACAAAAGAAGCAAAAAGGCAGCTAAATCTAACATAATTACAAGAAAAGGAATAAACATGGCATGCCCGACCCCTCGACAGCATCTTCCCAAGCAAAAACAAGAAAATAGAAGACTGAACACGCCCCGTGCTCTGTGAGCACGGGGGCGTGCCCAAGTGTCTGCAGAAGAGACAAAGTTGTAGAAGCTTCTATTTCCCAATACGGGGCGTGTCCAGCGGACACGGGGACGTGGTCAAGACAAAGATTCGCAGAATCTGAGGAAATCTTGATAGTACAGATACGCTTCTGCACACGGGGCCGTGCCCAGCGGACATGGGGGCGTGGTCAACTAATACAGACAAACTGCAATTAATGAAGAAATACAAAAGGATGGACACGGGGCCATGCCCAACAGACACGGGGCCGTGCCCGCGCTTCTGTTCAGGCTATAAATAGGGGTGCTTGGCTCATTTGCAAACCATCCCTTGGCAAACCACCTCTCTCACACTATACCCACCCTCCACCACCATCACAACACCATCATCCACCACCATCATCCATCATCCATCATAGAGTGTGTGTAGTAGTCTCGGGATCCAAGATTGATCGTAAGAGTTCTTGACAATCAAAGGCCATGTTTGCCTAAGTCTCTTACATCACTTGGTGAAGACAAGTGTCTAGTGTAATTCTTTTTATTTTTAATCTTTTCGCACTTTTTACTTGGTTATGTATTAATGACTTTAATAACTAGTTTCTTATGTTGAAGGTGAGTCTTCCTTATCGTTTGTCCGTGGTGTCTTGGCATTATTTTACTGTCTATATAAAATAAAAGATTTTCACCATTCATATCTCCACGGTCTATATGGAGGTATGTTGGCTACCTGGTTGCGGGGGTTAAGGGAACGGTTTGGTAAGAGTCTTGCCTTGTTCAGTATATAGATCCTGCAAGGACCTGGGTCAACTTTAGTAGGATCTCCTTCAATACCCACTGGTATTGGATGGCGGGGGTCCAAACTCCTTGATCCCCTCATATGTAAGCTACTATTAATACTTTAACCCGGCTACTTAGGACTGTATCCCTGCTGGCTCAGACTTCTTAGCCGAGGGTAACGTCACCTCCAGAAGAGGGGCCTACCACAATATGCATTAATAACTTAATTAATTATCTTTCAATAATCCAACCCTTTAGGATTGTATCCTTGCTGACTCAAACTACTGGGTTGAGGGTAACGTCACCTTCAGAAGTGGGGCCTACTACAATAACTAAGATAATCTCTTAAAAAATGCAAAAGTGCGGAAATAATCAAAGGTTACACTAAACACGAGTCGGATCCAAGTGATTCATCTTGTCTATCTGTTTTTTTTTATTTTATTTTTCAGCATCTTAGTTAGTTTTATTTTTCTAGTTAAAAACCTATTTTCTAAACTTTTGATTTGATTAGACGTTGAGGACAAACTGGTATTAAAGGCTCTTGTGTCCTTGGACGACCTCGGTATCTTACCGATGCTATACTACGCTCACGATCGGTGCACTTGCCCATATGTGTGTTTAGTGTTAGTAAATATCGTGTTTTATAAATTTAAAACTTGGCTAAAAAGTGTTAAAGGGCTTAAAATATACATTAAAACTATACGACACTTCACATGCATCAAGTTTTTGGCGCCGTTGCCGGGGACACAAGGATTTTAAGAAAGTTAAGAATCAGCGGCCTAATCGTTTTTTCTTACTTTTCTATTTTTTTAGGATTTTTCTTAGATTTTCAGTTTCTGCAGAGCTCATCACGGGCCGTGCCTGGTCGGACACGGCGCCGTGCCTGGTCGGACACGGCGCCGTGCTCAGCATTATTACTGGCAGTTTTTATTTTCCGAGTTACAGTGAGTTGAGCACGGGGTCGTGTTGGTGCAGCACAGGGCCGTGTCAAACTCCCCAGTAACAGGGATCCGGAAAACAACTACTGTACCTCCGACCACGGGCCGTGCTCACCTGAACACGGGGCCGTGGTGAACCTTCTGACCAACATTCTTTTCTGTTTTTATTGCAGGACTTGGAACCCAGGTGCCACATCTGAACTTTCTACGTACTGTATGAGCTCCGGTTCTAGTAGAGACATAAAAGAACCTCTAGAAGAACCCGAACGCTTTCTCAGAAAAAGACTTAAAGCTAAAAACCAAGAGAAAGTTTTGGGGGACCCACTTACGACCCACCGTGGGTAATCTTGGCGCCGATATCAATGCACCGAATGTCGAAGCCAACAACTTCGAACTTCGGCCGCACTTGATACAAATGCTTCAAAGCTCCGCAACCTTACATGGGCTTGCAGACGAGGATCCCCATCTACATATCACTAATTTCTTAGAAATATGTGATACTTTTCGGATCAATGGAGCATCAAACGACGCCATCCGCCTTCGAATGTTTCCATTTTCACTAAAAGACCGAAGTGAAGCTTGGCTTAATACCCTCCCAGTTGGTTCGGTAAACACCTGGGATGAACTAGCCCAAAAGTTTCTATATAAATATTTCCCTCCTGCTAAAACGGCTAAGTTAATGACTGAAATTAATACATATTCACAAGAGGATGGGGAATCTTTATATGAAACTTGGGAAAGGTTCAAGGAGCTACTAAGAAAGTGTCCTCATCACGGTCTTGCGGTGTGGCAACAAGTATCCACTTTCTACAATGGGTTGTTGCCACAAACAAGACAAACACTTGACTCTAGCTCCGGGGGACTTTTAGGTAATCGGCGCCCAAATGAAATTTATAATCAAATTGAGGAAATTGCTCAAACCAATTTTCAGTGGCACATTCCCCGAGGCAACAAATCCATTGCCCCGGGCGCCCATAAGGTTGACGAAAGCACTGCCTTGCAAGCCCAAATCGAGGCCCTCTCTTCAAAAATCAAAAAGTTAGAAATGGCAAAAACGGTCTCGGTTATGGCTTGCGAGGGGTGTGGTGGGCCACATGAAAATTGGAGTTGTATGAAAGAAGTGGATAATCAAACATAATCGGTAAACTACATTGATAATAGACCTAGGCCGTCAGGTCCTCCAACGGGTACCTACAATCAAGGATGGCGTAACCACCCTAACCTTGGTCGGAGAGAACCCGGCAATAGTAGTAACCAACAAATTCTAAACCAACGAACAAACTTTCAACAACCAAGAAATGAGTCACAAAATTTCTCTCAAGGGGGACGAGAAAGGCTTGAAGATACCGTATCTCGCCTCATCTCCGACACCGAAAAGAAAAACTCGAATCGATTTCAACAATTGGAATCAAATTTTAGAAATCAACAAGCTAGTATTCAAAACGTCGAAAAACAATTAAATCAACTAGCTCAAAATTTCTCCGAGAGACCACAAGGCGCGTTACCAAGTAATACCGAGATCAACCCAAAAGCACAAGTACATCTCATCACATTGAGAAACCGTACCGTGGGTCCCGAGGAAGCTCCAATACCTCCAAATGAAAAAAGCCGATCCAGCCAAACCGCAACTCCACCCACACCCCAACAAGAGACGGCTTCTCCACCAATTCAAGAGCCCACAAAGAATCCTCCGGTTCCATACCCCAGGCGGTTAATTCGCCAAAAGACCGACGAGCAATTCGCAAAGTTTGAAAATTTACTAAAACAATTGCATGTTAATATTCCATTTATCGAAGTCCTAACTCAAATGCCTAAATATTCAAAATTTATGAGGGACTTCCTCACTCATAAAAGGAAAATTAAAACATTGCAATTAGTTAATTTAGGCGAAGAATGCTCCGCCTTGCTACTCAACAAACTCCCACAAAAGAAGATTGACCAAGGAAGCTTCACCATTCCTTGTTCGATTGAGGAATCCCCCATTCGCAATGCACTAGCTGATCTTGGGGCAAGCATCAACCTCATGCCCGCATCGATGTTTAACCGACTCGGCTTAGGGAAAACAAGCCCTACAAAAATGAGCATACAACTCGCCGATAGAACCATCAAATATCCTCAAGGTGTCGCCGAAATCTATTGGTCAAAGTCGGTGAATTTGTCTTTCCGGCCGACTTTGTCATACTAGACATGGAGGAAGATACCGAAGTACCACTCATCTTAGGAAGGCCATTCCTAGCCACGGCCCAAGCAGTGGTGGATATGAATGATGGAACATTGACATTGAGGATTGGGGACGAGGAAATGAAGTTTGGAGTTGGAAATAGAGTAGAAGACGACGACCCGGTCAATTACATGAAGGTCATAGAGTCAAGCTTGGATGATGCTCTCCGACGGTGCAACATGGGATGCAAAACATCCCACTTGGGTAACATATGACCAGGCTTTGGGTCTAGCCAAGGACCCTTATAAACGTGGCGCACCACGGAGGCATTCCGCGGAACTATCGTTAGTTTAGTTTAGATTAATTGTTTTGTGTTTTCTAGTTTAGATTTAATTTTCAGGAATAAAACATACTCAGGATGGTGAAGGATACCAAGGGAAACTTGCACCAGCACCCCATGCACAAAAACAGAGCCACCCGCAGATTTTTCTTCATTACAGCAAGTTCAGCACGGGGCCGTGCTCACCCAGCACAGGGCCATGCTCACCCAACACGGCCCGTGCTCAACCACCTGCAGAAAATTGCCCAGTTCAGGTATCTGGACACGGGGCGTGCTCACTGAACACGCCCCCGTGTCCAGCCTTCTGTTTCTTTATTTGATTTTCTGTTACTGGTAAACTGAACACGGGGCCGTGCCCGGACACCACGGGGCCGTGTCCAGACGCCCAGTAACATAAAATTTTGCTTTTTCACACCTTTTTACACGTCCAATCAACCTAAAAGCTTATTTTTGGGACACATTGAGGACAATGTGTAATTTAAGTGTGGAGGGGGATGCTAAAACCTTGAATTTTGCAGGTCCTAATTACAAGCCTTACACAAAACTCTATTGGAACCACTAAACACCCCAAATTTTTTTCAAAAATTTTTCAGTTTTTTTACTTGTCTTGGTTTAAATTGGGAATTTCAAAGTTCTAAAAAGGTGATATTTTTACAAATTTACAACCGATAGCGTCGTGATAAAAAGAACCAACATAAGAAAATTATGAAACGGCATGACAAACCTAGTTAAAATTTGATTATATATACTTGATCACATAAAAACCCATTCCCACAAAAAAATGAGTTTTGAGCCTTTATTGAGCATACAAATACATATCTTTAAACTAAATGCTCATTTTTCGTTTCTTGTGTGAATAGCCGCTTGTTTCTTACGACTCTAGAACTTGCCACGACGATACATTCCCGGTCCTTACCAACTTAAACCCGAGTAAGTAAATGATTGAGGCATTAGGACTAACCCTTTTTATTTCAACACCATTATTTTTCTTTTTTTTTACCACCTACCCAAAATCCCCCTAGTTAACCTCTTTGAGCCTAAACCTTTTCATTTCTTAACCCAAAACAAACACCCTTTTTACCCACCAAAAACCCTTTTTCATTTTTAAACCCTTTATTTTAGTAACAAAGCTCGGTTTTTGTGTGACTTTCTTATTTTGAAAAAAAAATTGATAAAGAAGAAAAGAAAAATGAAGTTAGCAATAAACAAACAAAGCTCATCAAAAGAAGGCTTGTTTGAATAAAGCTTCATTAGAATAAAAAGTCACAAAAAATTTTTACGCCTTTAGCCCTTTTCTACTAACCACTAACCCAACCACCTACCTTTAACCCAAGCCTAACCCTTCACCCCAAAAGTCCTCTTGATAATTACAAAGGTATATAGTTAAGAAGGAGGAGGATTGATTGCTTGGCAAGCCTATGGTAGAAGTAAGTTCCATGCTGCTCTCGAGTGTTTCACAAAAATACATCTTCGGCCGAGTGTTGAGTGATCCCCCGTGAGGTATGTGAACTTGTATATAAATGAAATTTTAAAAAGGCATGTTATGCCCTAATAAGTAATTTATCTTATGTAATGTTTTAAATAAATCATGACGAATAGGATTGTAAATAAATAAAAATAAAACATAATAAAGAATCTTGGAAATCCCGACACTCTATGATAAGCCCAAAACCTTCTCTTCTACCCATTCCATTTGGGAAGTGTTAAGCCACATTATAAAGAGTTTTGCTTGAGGACAAGCAAAGATTCAAGTGTGGGGGTATTTGATGTGTGCAAAATGCAACATATAAATTACATCAAATAAGGCATAAAACTAACCCTTTTTTAGTACTAATGTTGGAAAAAGTATGCTTTTGTCTTCCTTTTGTATTTTCAGGATTAAATGAGCTCAAATGAACAAAAGAAGCAAAAAGGCAGCTAAATCTAACATAATTACAAGAAAAGGAATAAACGTGGCATGCCCGACCCCTCGACAGCATCTTCCCAAGCAAAAATAAGAAAACAGAATACTGAACACGCCCCGTGCTCAGTGAGCACGGGGGCGTGCCCAAGTGTCTGCAGAAAAGACAAAGTTGTAGAAGCTTCTATTTCCCAACACGGGGCGTGTCCAGTGGACACGGGCCGTGGTCAAGACAAAGATTCGCAGAATCTAAGGAAATCTTGATAGTACAGATACGCTTCTGCACACGGGCCCGTGCCCAGCGGACACGGGGGCGTGGTCAACTAATACAGACAAACTGCAATTAATGAAGAAAGAGAAAAGGATGGACACGGGGTCGTGCCCGCGCTTCTGTTCAGACTATAAATAGGGTTGCTTGGCTCATTTGTAAACCATCCATTGGCAAACCACCTCTCTCACACTACACCCACCCTCCACCACCATCACAACACCATCATCCACCACCATCATCCATCATCCATCATAGAGTGTGTGTAGTAGTCTCGGGATCCAAGATTGATCGTAAGAGTTCTTGACAATCAAAGGCCATGTTTGCCTAAGTCTCTTACATCACTTGGTGAAGACAAGTGTCTAGTGTAATACTTTTTATTTTTTAATCTTTTCGCACTTTTTACTTGGTTATGCATAAATGACTTTAATAACTAGTTTCTTATGTTGAAGGTGAGTCTTCCTTATCGTTTGTCCGTGGTGTCTTGGCATTATTTTACTGTCTATATAAAATAAAAGATTTTCACCATTCATATCTCCACGGTCTATATGGAGGTATGTTGGCTACCTGGTTGCGGGGGTTAAGGGAACGATTTGGTAAGAGTCTTGCCTTGTTCAGTATATAGATCGTGCAAGGACCTGGGTCAACTTTAGTAGGATCTCCTTCAATACCCACTGGTATTGGATGGCGGGGGTCCGAACTCCTTGATCCCCTCATATGTAAACTACTATTAATACTTTAACCCGGCTACTTAGGACTGTATCCCTGCTGACTCAGACTACTTAGCCGAGGGTAACGTCACCTCCAGAAGAGGGGCCTATCACAATATGCATTAATAACTTAATTAATTATCTTTCAATAATCCAACCCTTTAGGATTGTATCCTTGCTGACTCAAACTACTGGGTTGAGGGTAACGTCACCTTCAGAAGAGGGGCCTACTACAATAACTAAGATAATCTCTTAAAAAGTGCAAAAGTGCGGAAATAATCAAAGTTACACTAAACACGAGTCGGATCCAAGTGATTCATCTTGTCTATCTGTTTTTATTTTTATTTTATTTTTCAGCATTTTAGTTAGTTTTATTTTTCTAGTTAAAAACCTTTTTTCTAAACTTTTGATTTGATTAGACGTTGATGACAAACCGGTATTAAAAGCTCTTGTGTCCTTGGACGACCTCGGTATCTTACCAATGCTATACTACGCTCACGATGGGTGCACTTGCCCATATGTGTGTTTAGTGTTAGTAAATATCATGTTTTATAAATTTAAAACTTGGCTAAAAAGTGTTAAAGGGCTTAAAATATACATTAAAACTATACGACACTTCACACGCATCAATATGATTCTCAAGAGGTTTGTCCTCTTTGATCTCTGCATTAGGCTGTGCTGAGTCAGTATCATCGGATTCATCATCTGAAGAATCAACATCCTCAACAATGACTGGAGGATCCTGATTCTGTTCAGCAGTTACAAACGTATCTGCTGATACATCCGAGTCTGATGAAACTTCTCGTTTGTATCCAAGTCCAGTCGCAAACTCCTCAATGTTTAAAGAAACAAATGGTTCAAAATAAGTTCTATTTTCCTCATCAGGCAAAGCGTCATATTTGTGTCTAACCGGTGGTGGACATTTCTTATAGCCAATGCATGTGACATCTCTCTTTTATTTCTGAACATCAATGATGTGATCCAACACATAGCTAGAGCTTAAATAACTGTCTAGCTTAAGCCGGATCGCCTCACTTTCAGATTTCACGCAAGCCATTTCTTTTTGCATTATCTCAAGCATATTGATGTAACAGTTTATGGTTGTTTGTTTTCTTGAAACCATTTTCGTTAGCTCGGATTTGTTTTCCCTTAATGTTTCAATCATTGTTTTATATTCATTTTCATGATTTTCATAAAGCATGTTGGCTTCTGTGCATTTTGAGAGATCCACTATCAGCTTTTGATTGTGGATGAATGTCACATCATATTTGCTTTGCAAAGCCTCATGTTCGCTTTGCAAGTCAGACATCTTAGCATCTAAAGAAACATGTTTGTTTTGCAAGTCAGACAATTCAGCATTTAAAGCATCATGTTTGCTTTGCAACTCAGACATATTAGCATCTAAATCAGCACATTTATTACTTAAGCTAGCACAATTATCACAATTAATGACAGTTAGTTCATCGACACATACCTGGCTTGATGAACTGCCGCCATTAGCCATAAAGGCTGAATGAAGAGAAGAAGAAGAAGAATAAGCAGCTTGATCCACCAGAATAGATCTTCTATCATTCCCTACTGCAGCTTCTCCTAACAATTCATCGATATCTGCATCGATTCTCCCACTAGATACATCATCAGAATAATCTTCGCCTGAGGTTGAGGTTTCCTCATCTGAACTCCTTGAATAACCAGAACTCTCTTCGTCTGAAGACACTGGCGGAAGATTCTCCACCACTGGCGTGATTCAAATCCTTAGCAGTTTCAGCAAAACAAGCTGCTCCTCCCTGATCACCAATGCCTAATTGCATTGACCAGTCGCAACCTTCATCTATTTGCACCACAAGAGCTTGATTGTTGTTGTTTGATGGTCCTGCTTGATTGTTTGCAGGGACCAAGGTGCGCTCATTGTTCCTGGTTTGATTCTGATTCGCCTGGTTCCCTTGACCTCTGAAAGGATTCTGGTTCCCATGCTGAGCTGGCTCTGTGCATTCACGCTTGAAATGACCACGTTCACCACAGTTAAAGCACTTAACAGACTGCTTATCGAACCCATACTTGGTGTCTTTCTTGCTCTCCAAGCTGGTTCTGCCAGTTCTTTCCATGAAGTCCTTAGCCCGCCTAACAGCACTAGCGAAAGCCCATTTGATGTCCATCATATCCATCTCCTCTTTATCTATCTGCTGGTAATCTTCTTGAGTCAGATTGATGTTCCCGATCTGACCTGCTATCAACCCACAATACGCGCTAACCAGAGTGTTTAGTATCTCCATATGATCCATAGCTACTTCAACACTCACTTTTGAAAAGTTTGAAGTGTCTAGCCGTACTGTATTTGATGGTTGACCGGCTAATGACGTGCTACCATAACAGGCTTGCTGTTGCACATGTAGTGGATTGCCGTACAAATCTGTGGTTGGTAGAACAACCGTTGGTCTTGAGGAAACTGGAAGTGGATTTCCATACAGATCTGTTGCTACGGTAGATCGAACAGGTAATGGATTTCCGAACATATCAGTTGCTACGGTAGATCGTTGGCTTTGCTGTTGTGGAGCTGGTTGTAGTGGATTTCCATACAAGTCTGTGGTTGGAGCTGGTTTTGCAGGAACTTGTATCGGATTGCCATACAAATCTGTGCTTGTGACAAACGCCGTTTGAAGTGGAGCAGGTCTTGCAGAAGTGCTAGAAGCTCCATAATACATATCAGGATTTTGTTGTACTGGAACCCTTTTCGCCTTTAGAGTTTCTTCCTGATCTTTATTCTCCAACATCTGAACGAAATCATTGATTGAGGTTGTAGCCAATGTGCCATTATACTTCAAAATTTCCAAGAAACCCTTCCATTGAAATGGCAGCGCATCGGCCAACTTTGTGACAACCTCTGCTGGAGTTGTTACTACCCCATAATTATTCAACTCAGTCAACAAGTGATAGAATCGACTTGTCAAATCTCTCAAAGATTCTCTTTCCATACATGTGAAACCATCAAACTCTTTCTTGAGTAAATCATGTCGTAATTTGCGTGATGCTTCGTTTCCTTCACCTCTCGTCTTCAAGGCGTTCCATAACCGCTTTGTTGTCTTGAAGCTTACAAACTGATGATAGATGTCCTTGTTTAACGCTTGAGTTAGAATAGAAAAAGCCTTCTTTTCTAAGTCATAAATCTTCTTATCATCTGGAGAAAGATCTGCAAATGACGCGGCAGTTGAAGCGGCAACATCAAGTGCTTAATCGAAGTCTGTAATGAATCGTAACCATAACTCCGTGTTTTGCCCAAGAATATACGTATGAAATCTATCTTCCCATCCCGGATATTCATTCATGTGCATTAGCTTCGGTGGACGATTATTGCTTCCGGTTTCATTTTCGCTTAAAAGTATACTTTGAATACTTTGATTTTGATTTGAAACAAACGCCCATTGACTTGATGAAATTTGAGGTGACGACGATGGTGCAGGAGGTTTGGCCCATGATGGAGATAAACCCGTGCTTCTATACTTACTATACGTATTAGACGGAATACCCCACCAATCCGGATTCATTTTTAATATATAATGATGAATACCTGATTAAATCACTCAAATCAAACAGTTATCAATGAAATAAAAAGCTTCTGTTATAAATATCACAAATGTATGCGACGAAATCTAAAGGAGTTCGTCCAAGACCAATAAATGACGAAGTTTTGAGAGTTCGTCAAGATCAATTTTGTCGAAGTTAGGAAGTTCGTCCAAAACAACAATGACGAAATTGTGAGAGTTCGTCAAGATCAATTTTGACGAAGGTAAGGAAGTTCGTCGCAGATAAATGTTACACAGACACAGAATATATTTTGCAAAGTAAATCAAATATTTTCTTCTGACACAGAAGGTTCCTTTTGTCAACTTTTGTCAAACACTCAACCTTACTTTCTGCTCACAATTTTCAAGCAAAACACCATCATTTTTATGTCACAAAATTCAAACCACAACAATATAATAATCACAATCACTTTACTAATATTTCAACACAGATCAAACAGTGAACTTTAGCAAGAAAACTATGAAGATCAACTTGAATATCTGAAGAACTTGATGAAGTTTCCGGCGACCTGAAAATTTTTCGAACAACAATTTTGCAATAAAGTTCAATAAAAACCCAATCCTAACATGTATGCAAGAGTTTTAACAAGGTTTTATATGAACTAGAAGCAAAACAACATGAATTTCAAAGATTTTAAAACTGTTTTTCCAGAAAGTTATGAACTTTAAAATCAAAAACCAAGAAAAACAACTAAAAATCTTTCAAATCTCAATAAAAACACTTGGTTTTAACAAGGAATCGAGCCAATGCTCTGATACCAATTGAAGGTCCACCCGGAGGATCGAGTCAACCTCTATTCCCTGTTTTCTGACGAACCCGAGAGTGCGGAATCCAAACGGGTAAGTTAAACCAAGTTACGAACACAAACACAAAGATTCAACGATTAACACTCCAATGTATTAATCTAGAAAAGGTTACAAAGCAATGTTTACAAGATGTTCTTATAAACTCTCAGTGTGTGTGTGTTTACAGTGTGTTCTCTCAATAAAATCTATTCAGACTTCTACCCCTGTTTCTATTCTGTTTGATGTATATATACTGAAGCATCGACGAAGTCCCATGCAACGGCGAACTCTAAGTTCGCCATTCACCAATCATGACGAACCCTTAGACTTCATCCAGAGAAGACTTCGTTACATTCACATATGACGAACTCTAAGACTTCGTCACACATAGTCTTCGTCACATGTGATTTCGTCACATGTGTTGGGCTTGGGCTTCGTCACAGAGGGTCCAAACAACAAACAGTTTAAACACAGAAACTTAATCAAAGATGCATACTTCACACACGCAGTTGCATGTACATCAAACGTTACAAAGTAAATAAGATACCGAGTCAAGATAGGAGGATATCTTGACTACGGCCTTCACTTCGTAGCCTAGTTGAACTGGAACGATCCGTTGTGTCCACATAATGATCATGAACGAGTCGTGTCCACACTAAATGTATCAACACAACATACAACAAACTAGATAAGAAACAATAAACAACAAACTTGATAAAAAAACAACAAACTAGAAACAATCAACACTAATCTTTAAC
The DNA here is from genome assembly GCA_030545235.1 of Helianthus tuberosus. NCBI lineage: Eukaryota > Viridiplantae > Streptophyta > Magnoliopsida > Asterales > Asteraceae > Helianthus > Helianthus tuberosus. Next base: position 213,220,193 of record CM060423.1, read on the forward strand.
ACCCGAATCGTCTGAGAAACAACTAACACAAGGTGTTGTCTTAGTAATTGCCAAGATGAGATATGATTAAAAGGTTGATGGTAAGTGTTCTGGTATTCAGCATGAGCCTCTACGATCGCTTCATCTTCTATTATATCATCACCGCGCGCCATAATGATGTTGAATATTTGGTTAAATTTGGTAATCTTAACTCTCAAATCCCGTATCCTTGAAATAGAACAATTGTAAGGCCCCCAAACTGGGTACCCTGCAGTCGGTTCACATCACAGTATACCAATTAAAAACAAGTCTTTTCTCAAAAGTACGTAGCGGAAATTTTAATTAAAAACAGTACCAGATGTGTTAAAAGCTAAAACTATTGTCAAATGTAAATAATACGAATGCCATCCACCATACTCACGAGAAATCCCATCCGTTAGCCAAGAGCGTCACCAACTTGAATCATACGCCAACACAATGTAACATACATGCAAAAGTCAGCTACACTGAGTGAGTTCTAACAGTTTAAATTAAAGCATTTTAAACAGATCATAAATGATGTATTTTAAAACCAAAACACCACCGTTTTAAAAGAGAAAAATGCCCGAATAGTCCCTGTGGTTTGCCCATTTTTCACCGTTAGTCCCTAACTTTCTAAAATTACAGCTATAGTCCCTAACTTTAACAATTTCGTTCCCGGATAGTCCCTGGCGCGGATGAGGGTTAGTTTTTTTGTGTTAAGTGGATGTGAAATTACTAAAATGCCCTTACTACAAAACAAAATAATAAAGACAATAAAACATTTATAAATTTACGAGCCCCACCCAACCTCTCACCCAATCAAACACCTCCAATCTTTCCTGGTGTGACCCACCATCTCCATCTTCAATCTATTCCACCCACCTTTGCAACCTCACCCTTACGCCACCACACTCCACTAGAACCACCATCGCCACCACAGCATCACCCTCTCACCACCACGACACCACCCTCTCCACCTGCTTGAGTAAGATAGTTTCGAGGAAAAAGAAAGAATATTAACACGGAGTTATCGTTTCAGCTTGAAGTAATGGGATTTGACAGAGCACTAGTATTAGAGGTGTTCTTCGCGTGCAACAAGAACGAGGAGCTGGCAGCCAATTATCTATTAGATCACATGCATGAGTTTGAAGACTAGTTACTGTTATAGTGTTGTTGATAAAATGGTAATGGTGGACTAATCAAGCCCCCTGCCTGCCTTTGCATCTGTTGTTATTTCTTCTCTTTTTTTCGTTCTTATTTAATTTTCGAGTGGTTATACTTGTGGAAATATATCAGTGTCAGTTGGGGAAAGACGAAAATTGGACTGTAACCAGAATATGTGGTCTCTTATTTAATTTGCACCTGCTCTGTATTTTGGACCTTGGTCTTTTTATGGTACTGGTGTTATTGGTCTCATCATCATCATTAGATCAGTGTTCTGGCAGGCTCATGATTTTTTTTCATGGAGAATCTTTGGGGATGGTAGGCTATCATTGTATATTTTTTTTATTTGGTGCGGTTTTGGCCAGGTCGGTATATTCTCGAGTTTTAGAAGAAGATTCTTTAACTTTTCTATTTAAAAATTGTTCCATTGTGTGATTTTCTTAAACTCGAAGATCTCTTTCCCTGGGTGGAGAGGGTGGTGTCGTGGTGGTGAGAGGGTGATTTTGTAGTGGCAATGGTGGTTCTGGTGGAGTGTGCTAGCGGAAGGGTGAGGCTACAAAGGTGGGTGGAATAGGTTGAGATGGAGATGGTGGGTCCCACAAGGAAAGATCGGAGGTGTTTGATTGGGTGAGGGGTTGGGTGGGGCCCATTGAATTTATAAATGTTTTATTGTTTTTATTATTTTGTTTTGTAGTAAGGGCATTTTAGTAATTTCACATTCACTTAACACAAAAAACTAACCCTCATCCGCGCCAGGGACTATCCGGGAACGAAACTACAAAAGTTGGGGACTATAGCTGTAATTTTAGAAAGTTAGGGACTAAATGTGAAAATGGACAAACCACAGGGACTATCCGGGCATTTTTTTTGTTTTAAAATTACCAACGTTTTGTTCAAATATGTTAACATCCACTTAAAGTTCAACGACTCTAACCTATCACCCAGAATGACCTACAACTCAACATGTAACTTACAACCAACGACCCTACAAGTATTTCCTTCCTATGTGGATTAGATTACGTAAACGCCGAAGGACAGTCCCTTAATGCGTCCTATTTCATAGGCCAGTTAACCAAACCAACCCACATCTAGGACATAACAATTAATGGCCTAAGAGACTCGTTTATCGTTAAGTAAGATTACTCGTTAAAACTCGTTCCCCAAAACGTACACGATATTCTTTAGACAAAATTGCAGAAAACAACCTTTATGTTTACCTCAAACTGCACTTTATACCTTTCACTATGAAATCCGCCAAAACCAACCTTTACGTTCATGTTTTGTTACACATCACAACCTTTACACCAAACCTAGTCAAAAAAGTCAGTTAAGTTGCCCCACGTGAGATGCACGTGAGGGCATATCTGTCTTTTCCTTTTACCCCTCATATTTAATGGTTTTTATTTATTTCCTACAACTACCCCCAATTATCAGATTCCCCCCAATTCGTAAACCCTGATCAAATGCCCCCCCCCCCCATTCATAAACCCTCATCTTCATCACAATCGATTATAACAAAGGTGAAATGGATCCTGTTCCGATTCAAGTACGTGGTCCTGATGATGATTTTGCACTAGACCTTATATACGGTAATACTTCGTCACTCCAAATATGTGTATTAGGTCAAAATTAAGTTGTTATTGATCACTGATTATGTTCTGTAACTTGCATTGTAGGTGATTATCCAACGTTGTTCTCTATACACTTGTATCATGGAGGGTATTTTACTGATCCTCCAGGACGAATCTATAAGAATGATGACATAGATTTCTTTGATTTTATTGACAGTGACAGGTTTGGGTTTGCACAATTAGAGTCGATTAGGGATAAGCTAGGTTATAACGATGATGTGCCTCATTACTTTCACTTTTCTGATCCATCAATGAATGACCTTGATAATGGACTTACATTATTAAGTAATGATGAAGATATTAAGAAGTTGGTTGCTTTTGTTAGGGATGGTCACAGGTACATTAATGTTTATTTGGAAAATGGGATGTCTAATGTTCAACGATTAAGTCAAACCCAAAGCAATACTTCTTTAGATGTTAACGATGTGAAGGTTAGTGCTAATGAGGCTAAAGAAGTTAGTGATCATGAACTTAGTGATAATTCAGATAAGGACTATGAGGAGGAAGAAGTTAGGGATGATACACAGAGGATGAGGATAACAGTGATGAGGATAGTGATTATTTTGAAGATGAAATGAATGATATGGATGAGGAGGTAGATATGAGAGATTTTAGGCTCATGGTTGATGAAGTAGTAGATGATACAAAACAAGACCTTGAAGCTGATGTGGATGTTTTAGACAATGATGACTTTGATAGTTGCAGTGATTCTGATGAGAATCTTGCAAACATAAGAAAGAAAACTTTGAAGCATGCTAGAAGGGCATTTGGTAATGAAAATGATTTCTATGTTGGACAAATGTTTAGTACAAAGGAGGAGGTTAAGAATTTCATAAGGAAGTACACAGTTGAAAGCAGACGACAATTGAGAATAGTTAAGGATGAGGCTGATAGGGTCAGGGTAGCATGTTTAGGTGGTTTAGGGACTGAGGAGGTGAAACATTGTGCAAAAGAAGGTGCAAAGACAGTGGCAGGTGAGAAGAAATTGGCTGGTGAGAAGAAATTGACTGTTAAGAAGAAATTGGCTGGTGAGAAGAAATTGGCTGGTGATAAAAGTCCAGGGAAAAAAAGCAAGGGGCCAGAATTGGAAAATAGTGAAGTGGAGAGGACTATTGAACAAAAACATAAAGGGGGCAGGGGGCATAAGAAAAACCCTAGTCAAAACACATGCCCTTGGGTTGTGTTGATATCTCTTGACAAAGAGACTGAAACATGGTTGGTCAAAACCTTCAACCACCATCATAAATGTCTTCAAAGCCGAGTGATCAAGGCTTGTACTTCCACCTATCTTGCTGATGAGCTTGTAGAGCAGATTGAACAAAATCCAAACATACCTGTCAAAGCAGTCCAAGAACAGTTCCAAAGAAAATATCAGCTTGAGATTTCTAAAATGCAAGCTTATAGGGCCAGATCTAAAGCACAAAATGTGTTACATGGAGACTTCACTGCCCAGTATGCTCATCTAAGAGATTATATTGAAGAACTTCACAGAACTAACCCAGATTCAACAATTAAATTGGAAGTTGAGCCTACATCAGACCCAGATTCAACTACAAGACAATTTAAGAGAATTTATGTTTGCTTGGGCAGTTTAAAAGCAGGGTTTAAGGCAATTGGTAGAGATCTTTTGGGGGTTGATGGTGCCTTTATGAAAGGGCCATTTCATGGTCAAGTTCTAACAGCAGTGGGTGTTGACAATAACAATGGCATATACCCTGTTGCATATGCCATTGTAGAGGCAGAAAATAACAACTCCTGGTTATGGTTCCTGCAATTGTTGGGACAAGATTTGGACATTGGACCAATGTCCAATTTTGTGTTCATGAGTGACAGACAAAAGGTTAGTTTTTTTTTTTGTTAATGTATTATGTTGTTAATAATTAATGTTAATACATGTTAATGTTAATGAATGTTGTTTGTTTGACATAGGGGATACTTGAAGCTGTGTCTAGGTTATTTCCATGTGCTGAACACAGATTCTGTGTTAGACACATCCATGAAAACATGCAACTTACATTCAAAGGGAGAGCTTATAAAGACATCTTATGGAAACTAGCAAGAAGCACAACAGTTGTCTACTTTGAGAAGACAATGGAAGAACTCAAAAGAATGAACACAAAGGCACATCTGTGGTTGTCTAAGATAGACCCTAAACACTGGTCCAGATCACATTTCACAGGTTATTTCCTATTTTTTTTAGTATATGTGTGCTTATATGTTTTTTTAATCCTTGTGTTATATTTGTAGGAAGGGGAAAATCAGATGTATTATTAAATAACATGTGTGAGGTGTTTAACTCTAAGATTCTAGATGGTAGAGATAAACCAATCATCACCATCTTAGAATACATCAGAGAATATTGCATGAGGAGAATAGTTAATGTGCTTCAAGTAATTGACAAAACTGATGGGCCCCTCACACCATTTGCTACAGAGCTGTTTGAAGAGATCAAGAAAAGTGCTTCAGGTTGCAGGGTTAGCTGGAATGGAGGGGATCAGTATGGTGTTGCAGGACCAGGTAAGTGGAAATGTGTGGTAGACATGGGACAGAAAACCTGCACATGCAGGACATGGGAGATAACTGGAATTCCATGTTCACATGTTATTGCTACCATATGGAATATGCAAAGTTATGGTCAGAAGGTTGGGATTCCTGAGTCCTGGGTGCATCAAATATACCATCTAGACACATGGAAACAAGTTTACAACTTCAAGGTGTTTCCCATAAATGGCATGTCTCTTTGGAACAAATCAAGGGTTCCCACTACAATCATAGCACCAAAATATCACAAGCCAGTTGGTAGACCAAAAAAGAAAAGAAAAAGATCTCTGGTTAAGAAAGAGGATGTGCAGAAGGCAGGCAAGTTATCGAAGAAAAACCTTCAAGGATCATGTGGTAAGTGTAAAGGTAAAGGCCACAATAGCAGGACCTGTACAGGTGTGCCGCCTAATCAGCAAAACAAGGGTGTGAAGACAAAGACAGTGAAAAAAGGTTGTGAGGGTAAAAATGTCCAAAAGAAGCAGGGTAGGGGAAATAAGAAGGCCTGATGGAGTCTATGTTTTCATCTTTTGTAATGGAGTCTAGTTAGGTTTGGATCAGATGGTCTTTTGAACTTATGTTTAGATGATGTAATGTTTTGAACTTATGTTTGAATGCTGGTCTTTTGAACTTATGTTTATGATGTAGTGTTTTGAACTTATGTTGAATGCAGTGGTCATATGTTGAATGCAGTTTATGTTTGGTCTTTTGGTCATTTGTCCGATGTCAAAACTTTGGTAATTTGTTCATTATGTTTGGTCTTTTGGTTTGCAGTGGTCATTTGTTGAAGTTGAATGCAGTTTATGTTTGGTCTTTTGGTCATTTGTTCGATGTCAAAACTTTGGTAATTTGTTCATTATGTTTGGTCTTTTGATCTTTTGTCGGATGTGAAAACTTTGGTAATTTGTTCATCACATAGTCTGCACATAACCAATCTTTGCACTACATTCATGACAATTACCATATACAAACATTCAAAGACTTCATTTCATTTCAGCAAACATCAGTTGGATTACAAAAGACCTGAATTCATTTCAACCTAAAAATTACAAACATTCAAAGACTTCATCAGTTGCACTACCCATCCTTAACAAAAGCTAACCTGAAAATTACAACAAGACCAAACAATAACCAACTATAAACCAGATAAGTCTTCCTACGTTCTGATTCATCTTCTTTAGCTTTCAATTTGTCCAACAGGATTACATTCACAGCTTCAATTTCTTGTTTTACAGCTTCCATCTCTTGCATTGCATTGATTTGAGGTTGGCTTCGTTCCACCCATCCAAGAAATGATCGACACCTAAAATTAGAGCATGAGTAGAATCTTCTGCCTGGATTTTTTTGAGTTGTTGAAGTTAGAATTATGCCCTCCCCACCACATCTGCAGTAGATCGTCGGCATGAATGGTTTTTTATAGTTGTTGATGCAAACCTAGGGTTTACGAATGGGGGAATTGGATTTTGGGGGTAATCTGATGTTGGGGGGTAGTTGTAGGAAATAAATAAAAACCATTAAATATAATATTCATAGTAAAAGGGGTAAAAGGAAAAGACAGATATGCCCTCACGTGCATCTCACGTGGGGCAACTTAACTGAATTTTTTGACTAGGTTTGGTGTAAAGGTTGTGATGTGTAACAAAACATGAACGTAAAGGTTGGTTTTGGCGGATTTCATAGTGAAAGGTATAAAGTGCAGTTTGGGGTAAACATAAAGATTGTTTTTTTTTTTTTTTGAAAGATCAACAAAAATTTTTTATTCCATTTATCTGGACAACCAAACAGTTGGCCAGATAGTTCACCAGTGTCATACAACTATTACATCACCTTTACACACCAAAACTAAGCAAATCAAAATTACACCAGTCTCCCCATGAGATATTACCATTTTTAACCCTGCTTTTCAGCCACATATAACCGAGTATCTTGATTTCTTCCTTCATTCTGTTTACATGAGGTTGTTTACCTTCGAAGACCGCCTCATTCCGACTCCGCCAAATAACCCATAAGGCCGCTTGGGTTACCAAACTCACCACCTTTTGCCATCTTTGTGATCCACTATTACACTTGTGGATGTTTTTCAAGTCCTTTAATTCAAGTGCATAAACCCGTCGAATTCTACACCAACGAGATACAAACTCCCATATCTGATCCGCTATATTACAAGATGCAAATACATGTAAAGCTGATTCAACCTCTTCGCCGCACATTTTGCAACAATTATCTTGGACGATTACATTCCGTCTAGCTAAGGCCGCATATGTCGGAAGTTTGTCTTGAATTAATCTCCAAATCATAAAGTTTACCTTTTTAGGGGACCAATTATTCCACTCGAAGGCCAGATTCAGATCTGGAAAGATTGCCCGCTGGAGCTTTTCTTTGACACCGCTAACGGAAAAGCTTCCGGAATTGTCCATAATCCAGCACCAACTGTCTGAACCTTGCCCAAGATGGTAATTTTTTAAAGCTTCATTGAGGCTGTGCAACTCAGATAATTCCTCTTCACTGGTCGGTAATCTGGACCACATATGTCGGCTCCAAACCTTCAGAACCAACAAACACCCTCTCCTTAATAAAAGCCTTTCTATTACTCTCGAGCTGAAACAATGTAGGAAATCTATCACACAAGGGAACTTCAAACAACCACCTCTCTTTCCAGAAATATATTTCGCTATCGCTACCCGGGTGTCCCCGAAACATAGCCTCCAAGCATAAACCCACTGCACTATAATCTCCTTTTATACTACATATTTGTTTCCACGGACTCGCCATTGATACTTTTACTGGAATAAAACTCCAAATTCTTGCGTTATTATGAATTTCCCACACTACTTTTCTCCATAGGCTATCTCTTTCCACCTTAAACCTCCACCACCACTTCGACAACATTGCTAAATTTGCCACTCGAAGAGATCCAAAACCCATACCCCCGAAATCTTTAGGTGTCATCATGTTTTTCCAAGCCACCCACTTCATCTTCTCTTTTTCCGTATTCGAACCCCATAAGAACTCTCTCCGTATCTTTTCTAACTTTTTTATCACCCCCAAAGGTGCCTTAAATAAGGAAAAATAGTATGTAGGTAGGGCATTAAGAACAGAATTTACCAAAGTAATGCGGCCCCCAAAGGAGATTGTTTTTGCTTTCCAAAGAGCCAATCTCTTCTGGAATGTTTCCACCACCGGGTCCCAATTCTTGATCAAATTCATGTTAGCCCCAACTTGTAGTCCCAAATATTTAAACGGAAACGACCCCCGTACACACCCCATCATATTAGCCATTAATTGGACCTGATTCTCTTCTAATCCGACCCCGTAAAGACTACTCTTTTTCAGGTTCACTTTTAGACCCGAACTTAAATAAAAACATCTAAGTATTCGCTTTAAATTTAGTAAGTTATTAAAGGACCACTCACCTACAAAAATCACATCGTCTGCATAAAGGAAATGTGATATTTGAGCCCCATTTGGTGACAAGCGAAGTCCTTTATCATTAGTAGGTAATAAATGTTGTTTTCTGCAATTTTGTCTATTCTTTATAATAAATTCAATTGTACTTAACCTCCTTCTACAACTACATAATGAAACACCATTCCTCACCCACATAACTATACATCACATTCATCACCCACATAATTAAACATCATTCGTCACCCGCATAAGTTAGCATCATTCATCAACTACCCAAATAAAAATCATTTACCCACCATTTAACTTGCACGAAACACATAAGCACGGAGTTTTTTTTTTTTCCCCATAAGGGTGTTGGTATGGGTAATTTGAAAAGTAATTACCAAAATGGGTGTTTTACTTTATTTCTTTACTTTAAACTAATCTATTACAGTTAATTTCTTTTTACTTTTTAGTCGGTTAACTTATTATAACTATTTTACTTTTTCTTCAGTCATCTCATTGTATTTTTCTCGGCTGGTTTAAATTATGAGAACTTAACCTCGGCTCATTTACACCGCTGAATGTGATATAAATATACATTAAAATATAACACAAGTAAGTTCAGCTATGCTCGCTAAATGTGATATAAATATACATTAATCTCCAGGCCTGTTATTTGGAACATTCTAAAATAGGTGTACCACACTACGAATTAACTTTGGATTTTTGGTCAAGTGCTTTAGAGAAGCTAGAAGCAGCAGATAAGCGAATTCGCAAAACATTAAACAGTTAGTTACAAAGCCAAACTTTTAGAAATGTTAAAGAAAAAATATTATAATAAGTTAGAAAAAAAGAAAAATATGAAGAAGTGTTTAGTTAATGACCTCCATGGATGTAAGTAGAGACGAGTGGCAACATGTTTGAGATAATCCATAAAAAAGTGTAACATGAATTGAGGAATTAGTAATACTGAATATAAAATTGATGCGTTGATTAAAGAAAAAAATTAATAAGTGATAATAGGTTTATTAAATATAAAATAAAACTAAAAACAATTATAATGGAGTTAAAAATAAAGAAATATAGAAAAATACCCGTTATGGTAAATATTTTTTAAATCATCCATTTTGATAAATATTTTTTTCACCTACATCTTTTTAGGAAAAAAACTCTTAAAGCACATAAGATGGGAATCTAACACATAATTCGGTCAAATCACTAAGAAGTGACCATAGCTCGTCTCAATTTGCCGCACGTAACCCTCCTCTTTGGGTCAGATTACTAGATTGCAGCCGTCATCATCTCCCGCATATTTAACTTGAAGGGTTCGTCGTTGCCACTAGGCCTAATCATTTAATTTAAACACCTCAGGAGTGTTTCCGGTGACCTAACGCCACCACAAAGATAACACTGCTATCATGTTAGTTGCATTTTTAAGCATACTTTATTATATTTTTAGTATAGAATTTCATTGCATTTTTTGCATTTAGACCACACACCTTACATCATTTTGGGAAATACATATTTTGGTAGGATGGAATCAACTTTGGTTCGTATTTGTTGTTTTTGTAGGTGGGAAGCGTTTGCGAACGATAATGAGCATGAAAGAGGTTGGTCCATCATGAGGGACACAAGCTAAAACAAGTATGGATCAAGAAGTTGTTTAAATCAAAGAAAGTGAATTAGAAAAGATGCAATTCACATAGTAGTTGGATTGCAATTTGCAACATCCAAACTAAATAATGATGGGCTCAATTTACTTTTATTCTAGTGGGTCATCGTTTGACATCAAAATATAGATGGTTTTGATGGGCCAATAACCAAGTGAGCTGGGCTTCTAATAGAAAGAAAGATAAACGAAGTGACTAAAAGAAAAAGAATAAAAAAACTTAGAGATAAAGGATCAATCATCAACAAACTGGATGAGAGAAGAGGGAGCATCATCTCTGGATGGCAACTATAAGTCGAACGGAGAAAAAGCATTTTCTTTTCTTTGGTGATCTTCTTGAACAACAAAAACACTTTGTCTTTGTTTCGCAAGTTTATTTTTTGAATGCCTTCTTTAGTATTTGTATTGATTGAACTAGCCGCTATGTCTAGTTAGAACCGTATAGTTTCGACACCAGGGCGCATTTTCTTTGTTTTGGTTCATGAACTTGTCTTAAACGGCTATGTTAGATTCTATTCTTTAATGGTTTGTTTATGTGATCCTCGTTTTTATACGGATTCAATCCGAAAAATACTAGATTGTTAGTAAACTTGATCAACTTATTAACATTCCGAACGAGGTGAGTGGTTAATTATAATCGATATTTCTATAACGCAACCCGCACGCTAAAATCCGAATGACGTGAGCTTAGAGTAGCGGGTTGGCTCTAATCAACGAACGGCGTTTGGTTAGACACTAGATAGAGTGGATGTCCGAACTACGTAACATCTAGTATTGATACAGACTATTATTTAAAAAAGATCATTGCACCGTGACCGTTAATGCTCGTAAGACTAACCAGATCAAGAAATTGCCCTGGTGTTGAAATTAGCTTTTAATATTTGAATTTACCCAAATCTTTTTAATTAACATTTTTATATAATTATTCGTTGTCAATAATTTTTAGTCTAAACTAAAATCCCCTTTCAAATCAATCGTATCTGGATAAAATCTTTTTGGCATAATTAATTAATTTGTATCCTTGTGGACACGAACCTGACTTCTATTCATACTATTTTTAGTGTGTCTAAGTAGATTTATTTTATATTTATTTGTTGGATTCGACAACCAACACATCACAAGTGACCCGCATCAAGCACCTCAAGGGTGCTAATTCACATAAGGAACATAGACACATATAAGGTCTAAAACACGTCAACTACTCGACAGCTACTACCTTAACGTTCCTGCTACCACTAACTAAGGTTTGAAACCTATGATTGATGTACTAATCAAAATTTCACACCACATAAGTCGTGCTTTTAATATCGACACGTACCACACCTCATACCTTTACGATCTTGACATCACTAATAAAACATCATACGTCCACTCAGGATAACTAAAGCCCAATTAGCTAATACGTCATAAAAACCATTAGGAAAACGTTAATAGAAAATTTTAAATCTCAAAGCTCGTAAATTCAATAACATGGGCGGACCTAGCATTTGGCCAGGGTGGGCGGCCCCACCCCTTGAAAAAAAAATTGGTGTATATTTTAGGCAAAAAAACCCAACCACTCCCCTTGAAAATATGGTTGAACACCTCATCCGCACCCCCCAAAAAAAATTTATGGGTCCGCCACTGTTCAATAACTCATAACACGTATGAAAAACACATGAAAAACATGTATGCTAGCCCCAAAAGTATTTAAGAAAAAAAGGGATTATAACTCACCGGTTGCAAAGCTCCAAAACCGTAAGCTAACTGTCTCGTACTGCATCTCGAACTTGAAGTCTACTAACTTGTGTGTCATCAAGTTCGGATCACCCGGACCCTTCGAACCCGTGAACCCGCACCGGGTTTCCATGCACATCCACCACCCATTCCCATGTCACAACATTATATTACATGAATTTTCCCATGCACTAATATTCTTGAATCCACCTTACCTCCCCATACCATGAAATATCCATGCACTTTTATACCTAGTTTCCATGCATGAGCCCATCTCAACAACCATGTAAAAGCTAACATACATACCATCATTGCACCATACCATGATTAGTTTACAAGACTTAAATGTATAAACACACATGCGTAATCCCAGAAGTTGTTGTTTTGATTTTCTTTTCTTTTTTTATTATTAAAATCCCATAATTCTTGTGCAAACATCCCCACAACATGCATCGTGTTTTCATCAGTACACAACGATTGAGTATTAACAGTTCACTATAGTAAACCTGATGCCACATGATGTCTTTTTTTACACACACTCACATCGTCACCTTCACACACTGTCATTATCATACGCGGGCACCTTTGTCTTCACGCCACGCTACACGTCATCACGCACCATCGTCGTATCGGCGTCACCATTGCATCAAGACACCACCGTCACCGCATCGCCACTAACATTACCAAACATCACCATGATACCTCTTCATCGCCCTTAGCGTAACCCATGATAAGCACACCATCATTGCACAACATCACAACCGTATACACGACACCCCACACCACCATCGCCTTCATCCATCTCCACCAAAACTATAACCGAATCCAAACTATTTCAATCCCCAAGCGCAAAGTAAACCATATAGGATGGATTAGGTTATCTGAAATCACGACAGGAAGCCACGAACACGAGTCACCACCCCTTCCCTCGTCCAGTCTTCTTCTCTCTTTCTGCCATAAACAACCCAGCCGCATGGCTTATGGCTTTTAAAATTCTAGCATTACGCTTTGGCCCCTCAAAATCCATTTATGTAAATTGTCCCCAAAGCTATATAAAAAAAAAACTCAAATAATGACAATCGAACCCTTGAACTACTTATCTCCGTTAAGTCACACCTTGTGCGTCTTAAATCGTCAACCGAGGAAGTTTGGTAAAACCCGAATACATTGTATACTCGTTTCATAAGGTTTGTAAATTTTGGGATGTTACAACAGTCTGCTGAGCGGTTGTTTGCGTCTAAATTCTGGCAAAATTCTTGATATGCAGCGCATCCAAACGTGACGTTTTGTTGTGCCCCGTTCTCTGAAACGTTAACTCAAGTCGTGATTGCGGCGATGTCTTCTTCAGTCCAACGGTTTCATGCTTTTTGAGTGTGAGTGGATTTGAGTAAGAGAAGTAGAAAAGATTGTGGGTAGTGTGGTATATTTGTGTGTATTGTGTGTTTATAAGTAAAAAAACAACTAGCCATTACACTCACCCGCCCTCACCAAACAACCCACCTCCAGGTCCTCCACGCCGTGAGGCCACCCACGTCGACCCGCCCCTCCCCTCCCCTTCACTCACGCCGCTTGTAGCGATGTGCGACGCCCCATCACGCCATGGCCCATTCCACATGGCACGGTCGTGAAACGGTTGCAAGCGGTCTTACATACTGTTGTGATTTGATATTCACAACTAAACAACAATACGAATATGAATGTAATCTGATAGGTTTCTATTGATTTTGAGTGATTACAAACAAGAAATTGAAAGTGACAAAGATAACAATAGAAAGGGATGGGAAGATTAGAGCATACAGATAGGGAGATGGGAAGAAGAACACACACTTGTTAATAATCTCGATACCCTATTCTTTCATTCTAACATCCTTTATAACCTGCAAAGGTTCCTTCACCTTGATGGGCCTCTTGGACTAGGCTTCTTGATTGGGCCTGCTGGCTTAGGTCCATCGACTTCATAACACATACTTTACTGAAGCAAGTGTAGCGGTTGTTGGACACTCTGTTGGCATTGTTGCTGGTTGATGTGGGTCCGTGTTAAGTTTTAACACACGGTTCATGTCGGGTTGAAATCCAGATATGAGGTGGACAAAACTCGACGATGTCCTGAAAATAACCCTCATATATATCACACTAACTATTATAAAAGAATAGAAAACACGAAAACTAAAATTCTAGACAAAAAATGGCGATGTACCGAAAACAACCTGTTTTGATCCGACTTCAAGGGAGAAAAAATATGATATTATGATTTATGTTAAAACATTCAGGAACAAAATTCATTTTTTGACTCATGAACCATGATCCAATAATAAGATTGCCATTACAGAAACCAATCCATTTATTTACAAAAAATGCCATCATCAAAATGACATTCTGCCGCAACTCTTAGCATCTGCCATACAACCATTGCAACATCTTTGTCTGTGTAATCACTTCCTTTCCTGAAGAAAAAAACAATTTAAATTTATTGGTCCTATAACATCAAATTTGAAAATGCTGAAAACCCTAATTTCATGTTTCTTTCAATTGGCCACCCAAATCAATAAAAAGTCTTAAAATACATTACATTGGGTCATATTAGATGTGTATAACCTGAATTGGTTGTTAATTTAATCATACAGCACACGAATTACAGAAACCCCAAATTTAACGTGTTACTGAAACCCTAACTTCATGTTTCTTTCAATTGACCACCCAAATCAATTCCGACGGCCATGATATTAGAATATGGTGATAATAACATACCTTAGAGGTGATTAATAGCAAAAGCCCCAAAATTCAGTCTCCACGATTCCTTTAATTCGGTCACACACGAACTTCACCCTGAACGTAGCGGTGATACACCTTCGATTGTGACGATGGTCGAGGTATGGTGTCGTCGGAGGTGGTATTTTGTTAGTGGAGGTGGTGAGTTTTTGTTATTTAGCTGAGATTAGTATATTCATTGGCGGCTTGTGTGAAATGAGGCTGGAATCCCATGTATTGTTTCACAAAAACCCACCGGAGACGAGGATAACTTCAACCTGTTCGGAAGGTACTGGATAATTTCCCTCAATTTCCTTTGTTTAATAGGCATGAATTCGAAATTAAGTTACTGAGTTTTGTTTGTTAAAATTATTTTGAGGATTGGCGATACTTTGATTTAGGTTGCTGGAGTTGAGATTGGGCGGGGTTGGCCGGCGAGTTTTGGGTTGACAGAGGGGAGAGTTGGGCTGGGGTTTGATTTATACACTTTTAGTAGTTTACACTTACAGTCGCTCATTATATTTGAGTAGACAAATGGTCCTTCAAAGAGCTATATAAGTCATTTTACTCATTGTTTTTGAGTACATAAGTGGTCGTTCAGGGGTGTAGCCAGTAGGGGTGTTCAAGATCGGATAATCCGGTTTTCGGATATCCGAAAATTGGATATCCGAAATTTCGGATAGTGAAATATTGACATCCGAACCCGAATCCGAAAATTCGGATATCCGATTTTCGGATATCCGAAATTTCGGATTCGGGTTCGGATATCTAATCGGATATCCGAATATCCAATTTTTTATTTAATTTTTATTTTTTTATTATTTTTTAATATTTGGAACCAGATTTTTCGGATAGTGTCGGATATCCGAATATAAATTTCGGATATTTTTCGGATACTTCGGATATTTCGGATATTTTTTCGGATATTTCGGATATTTTTCGGATACTTAGGACATTTTTCGGATACTTCAGATATTCGGATATCCGAAAAAAATAAAAATTAAATTTTCGGATATTTTTTGGTAATCCGATTATCCGAAAATTCTCAAAATCACTATCCGAATCCGAATCCGAATTTTCGGATATCCGAAAATTCGGATATTTTGGATACGGGTTTTCGGATATTTCGGATTCGGTTTCGGATTTTTTTTAACACCCTAGTAGCCAGAAAGTTGTCCCTACTTCGATAATGTGAATTTTACCCTGGCGACAGTGCTAAATTGATGTTTATTTGATGGGTATATGCATCTTTTAAAAGCTATATAATACTAAAAATGATAACAGAAATCCATTTTTGATGTAGGCTTAATGTTCTTGAGAAGAAGTTGGCTGATTCAGAGGTCCCTGAAGAAGAGCAAAACGATTTACTTAAACATCTTGAGAAAAAAGAGACAAAATACATGCGCATTCAGAGACGTAAAATGGGTGCTGATGATTTTGAACCATTAACAATGATAGGAAAGGGCGCATTCGGTGAGGTAAATAATCTTACTATTTACACAACCATACAAAAGTCAAATTCACCAATCCTTTTTTAACTCATAATGGAATATCTTCCCGGTGGAGATATGATGACTTTACTCATGCAAAAGGATACGTTGACCGAATATGAAGCTCGGTTTAACATTGGGGAAACTGTTTTGGCAATCGAATCAATACACAAAGATAATTACATTCATAGGGATATTAAACCCTAACAACTTGCTGCTTGATAAATTTGGGCTCATGAAATTGTCGGATTTTGGATTATGTAAACCATTAGACTGTAGTAACTTTCAAGAGAAAGATTTTACCGTTGAAAATAACTTATTCGGGGCCCTTCAAAGTGACGGGCGTCGAGCTATACCAAAGGTCCAAAACACACTCAACAAGAGCAACTGCTCCATAGGCAGCGAAATAGGAGGATGGTTGTAAGCTATTTTACTAGTTTCTTTTTACCAAATGCATTGATATTAAGGCATTGAGCGTTTTAAGAATCTTTGGTGTTGAAACGATGTAGGTGTAACAATCCTCGGTAAAACCGACACTCTTATAATATTTCTGATACTCTAATATATGTAGAATGTCTCAAATATGTTTTATATTACATCCCGTATGTGAAAACCGAGCCCAAGTTATGTTATAATTATAAAAATAAAATAAAAATATGAATTCTGAGCTGAGGCAGGCCGCGTAAGATCCCACCTCAAGTTCACGCGGGCCGTATAAAGACCAGACTTGACTCCGCTGACTTCTTTAGTTCAAGCGGGCCGCGTAAGACCTCGTCTAAGTTGACGCGGGCCGCGACAGATCATTACACGCGATTACACCAGAGGCCGACACGTGTCGACATCGTGGCGGACCTACTAGCTGACCCAGCTAAGCTACTGAGTTGACCGATGTTGACGCGGGCCGCGACAGGACCAGAAATCACAACTATAAATAGATAGCATCAGTTTACGTTTTTCGTCGCTCACATTTCAATCTCAAATCTCAAATTCTGTAGAAGGCATATTATAGTCGGGTATTATACCCCTAATTAGCGAGGTTCTGCTCCGTTGTAAGTATTATAACCCCAGTTTCGTAATAGTTACGCTGCCCGATTGATTTAGGGTTCCGTAACAACTGTCGTGGTTCTACCCGACGTAGTTGTTGGAATACCGTCTCGGGGAGGGTATTATTAATATTTTCAAAGGGTTATGATACTAACCAATGTACATTTGTATAAATTATAGATTATATCCAGAAAACCTTTACAAGAAGCCTAAGATAGCAATGTGAGTTGATCCACTTTTTGTAAACCTTTTTGTGAACTGTTTTACAAAACCTTACATATCTTTCCATGCGAATAAACATATTGAGTATTTGTAAGAATACAATTATAGTGGGTATGTTGGGGTTTTGTATACAAAATTTGTTACCACCTGGTCAAGGAGTAACATTTCCACAAGTTGAGTATGACAGTACCACTGATGTTAATTGGTATATCTTGGAAACAAATGTAATTGCGGATGTGCTCTCAATATTGTTCACTGTGACTTTTGATTTAAACTTGATTAAACTGGGATTCACTCACCAGTATTTCCCACTGACAAAATATTTTTAAAACATGTTTCAGGTAACCCAATGTGACAGCCAATTAATAAAAAAGCCAGCTGGAGAGCACTGAAGGCTTGGGATAATGTGGCTATAAAAGTTACCAAATAAATAGTGTTTTAAATTTAAATAATATAGGGTTCATCCCTATAAATGTATTGTAATAAGTAACTTGGGTTTTACCCATATTATTAATATCAAATATGGTGGTTTTTACTCTGATAAACATTTCCTAACTACGATCCTGATTTAAATTACGCTGCAAGATTAAATAAAACCTGATACCACCGAAGCTCTGTGATCGCGTCCGCCCGTTCCCGGGGATCAGGGATCGGGGGTTGCGACAGAAGGTGGTATCAGAGCCTAGCCACTGGTCTGAGCCAAAGAAGTGTTCTGCTGACACTTAAATTTTATATTTTGTGTTAGGAAATAAATTAAGGAAATATGTGCATAACTGTATTTATTTGTTATGTGTTATTTGACTATCTGTTAGTTTTCAGTATGAGTGATCAAGGACCATCAGATATGAATCGTCAGTTAGCTGATTCACCTAGGAGTGAAGGTACATCATCACAGCCTGCCCTTTCTGGGTATACTGCTGATCAGGAAGACGGGATATTTGCCTTTAGAGCTCAATCTGAAGAACCATTTCCTACTAAGAAACGAGGATGGTTCAGTAAAGAAGCTTTTGCTCGTAGGAAGAGAATGCGAAAATTGCAACAGCAAAGGGCTTTAGCAGCTATTAAGCGAGAGACAGATGCCCATACTCAAAATATGCTAAATAGAAGCCTAGCTAATTTCCATATCTTAGCTACAACTGCTGCTGACCCGAGTCTGGAACAATTAGTAGCCCCACAACCGCAAAACCCAGAACAACCCATGGAAATAGAAAACCCGGAAAACCATGTGGAAATGCACGACTTTAACCCAGAAGAAATCCCTAGGGTGCCTGCACCAAATCCATTAGACCCGAATTACGACCCCTGGTGGGACGACAATAGGGACTTTGTGCAACGTTACCCTATCCAGGATTATCCACCCATACAAAACATAGAAGCTTACCCAGGTATGGACCCTTTAGATCCCTATTATCAAGATGATTATATTAGGGAGATATTAGAGGATCCTTACCAATTTCAGGAAACCGCACCCCAGATTCCAAACCTAGTCCGAGAATCTGCACCCCCAATGAGTGTAGAAAACGTTCAAGAACTTAGGACTTTCGGTGAGGAAATTTTAGAGAGCAGTGAGAGGATGCGTCAGGTGGGAGAGCGTCTCGTATGGAAATACGATGAGCGCAATATGGATTTTTGGATGAATCCATATCCGTGAATGTTAGAATGGAGGAAGCGGTAGTAATAATAATATAATAGAATAAAATAAGATATGTGTGTACGGATGCATATTATTATTTTATTTCTGTTGGTATTGTAATCTTTATTTCTGTACTAGTGTGTAATAGACGCATAGTATATGAAAAAGAGTATAGTCGCAATGATCGACGGTTTTGGTTAAATTGTGTGTCATGTGATTAACTATATTACCTATTATTTGTGATATTAATGTTGGATAAATGTTTAAAATTCAGATGGCCGACGAAGGAAATCAAGGAAATCTGAATAACGATAACCAAAGTAACATTAACGTGGTTAATGAGAATCCAAGCATCAATAACAATAACAATCAAGTGGACAATAGTGCTATCCAACATATAGTGGCACAAGGAATTATAGATGCTATGCCATTTATTATTCAAACTGTTAAGGATGCTGATAATAAAAGTAAGCATAGCAGTAAGCGACCAAGTGAACCAGAAAACAACGTGAACAATGGACCTATACTTCAAATGCCCATTCCTAAAAGAAGAAGAACTGTGCCTTACGGTTGTTCTTATAAAGAATTTTGGTCTTGTAAACCAATGGAATTCTCGGGCAATGAAGGGGCCATTGCAACTCTACGCTGGATAGAAAAGACTGAGGCAGTCTTAAGGATAAGCAAGTGTGCTGAAGAAGATAAAATATTGTTTGCTTCTAATCTGTTTAAGAATGCAGCACTAGAATGGTGGAACACTATCCTCCAGACAAGAGGAAGTGATAGGACTTATAATATGGAATGGGAAGAATTTAAAAACAAGGTAGAAAGGAAATTCTGCCCACCCAATGAGAAGGAACAGATAGCAAACAAATTTCTAAATCTTAGGATGACTGGTGTAGATAGTAAGGGGTACACTAAAATATTCTTTGAATATGCTAGAATAGTGCCAACTCTTGCTTCACCAGAACCAGTGTTAATCTCTCGTTATATTTGGGGATTAATTGGAGAGATTAGACACATAGTCAAGGCCACTATACCTCAAACCATAGAAGAAGCTGTAGAATTAACAAATACCTTGACTGATGAATTAGTTCGTACTAGAGAAGAAGACCAGAGAAGGAACCTAACCCAAAGGCTTACTCAAGAAATCCGTTCGGGGAATTACAATCGTAGGAATACAGGTTCTACTTCTGCACCATATTGCGGAATCTGCAAAAAGAAGCATTCTGGAAAATGCTCCACTCACTGTAATTTCTTTAAAGCACCAGGACACAAGGAAGAGAATTGCAGGAGGAAATCCAGTAATGGATTGTGTTTTAATTGTGGAGAAAAAGGTCATATCAAGCCAAACTGTCTAAAACTGGCTCCAGCTACGAACAACAAGAATACTAAAAATGCTAGAGCATTTGTTCTGACTGCAGAAGAAGCCAAGATGATCCCAGATGTTATAGCTGGTACGTTTTTAGTTAATGATATATTTGCTAAAGTATTATTTGACTCTGGTGCAAACCAAAGTTTTATTAATACTTCGTTTTGCAAAATTCTAAATCAGTCATTAACTAAACTACCATTAGAATGCTTAGTAGAGACAGCTAATGGAGAAACTGTTAGAATTTCTGAAATCTTGCAGGGAGCAAGAATAGAAATTTCAAATCAGAAATTTATTGCAAATCTTTATCCCATGAATCTAGCAGGATTTGATGTTGTTTTAGGAATGGATTGGTTAATAGCCAATAAAGCCAATATTTTATGTGATCAAAAGTCAATTCAAGTAAATTCACCAAAAGGTAAAATGATCACAATTAAAGGAGATAAACCTTCTAGGTTCACTAAGTTCATCTCTGGAATGAAAACTGCAAGTTGTATTAGAAAAGGTTCTATAGTGTATTTGATTTCTATAATCACTAACACTAAAGGAAAAGAACTAAAAGATATTCCAGTAGTATCTCAGTTTTCAGATGTCTTTCCAGAAGAATTACCAGGACAACCTCCAGACAGAGAAGTTGAATTCCGAATTCACCTGCTACCTGGAACATCACCAATTGCCAAAGCACCTTACCGTTTGGCACCTGCAGAAATGCAAGAATTAAAGAAACAACTAGACGAATTGTTAGAAAAAGGATTTATACAGCCAAGTTCATCGCCATGGGGAGCGCCGATACTGTTCGTTAAAAAGAAGGACGGATCGATGCGTATGTGCATTGATTACCGTGAATTAAACAAGGTCACGATTAAGAATCGGTACCCATTACCGAGAATCGATGATCTGTTTGATCAACTGCAAGGAGCACGGTTTTTCTCTAAAATCGATTTAAGGTCAGGATATCATCAATTAAAGGTACAGGAAGAGGATATTCCTAAGACCGCATTTAGAACGAGGTATGGTCATTATGAATTTACTGTCATGCCATTTGGTTTAACCAATGCCCCAGCTGCATTTATGGACATGATGAACCGAATATGTAAGCCATATTTGGATAAATTCATAATTGTTTTTATAGATGATATTCTAATTTACTCTAAGAGTAAAGAGGATCATGCAAGACATTTTCACGCACTTTTAAGTTTGTTAAGAAAGGAAAAACTTTATGCTAAGTTTTCAAAGTGCGAATTTTGGTTAGAACAAGTACAATTTCTTGGACACCTGGTCAATCATGAAGGAATTCATGTGGATCCAACTAAGATTGAGGCAATTACCAAATGGAAAACTCCTGAATCACCAACCGAGGTTAGAAGTTTCTTAGGATTGGCAGGTTATTATAGAAGATTTATTAAGGATTTTTCTAGAATAGCCATTCCTTTAAATAAGGTAACCTGTAAATCTGTTAAGTTTGAATGGGGATTTAAACAAGAAGAAGCATTTAGAATTCTTAAGCAAAGATTAACCCATACACCAATACTATCATTACCAGAAGGAACTGAAGATTTTGTAGTCTATTGTGATGCTTCTAAATTAGGTTATGGATGTGTATTGATGCAACGTCAGAAAGTTATAGCTTACGCATCTAGACAACTTAAGAATCATGAAGTGGATTATCCAACCCATAATTTAGAATTAGGAGCTATAATTTTTGCTCTTAAAATTTGGAGACATTACCTTTATGGTAATAAATTTACCATATTTACTGATCACAAAAGTTTAAGGTATGTTTTCGGGCAGAAAGAGTTAAATATGAGACAAAGACGTTGGATGGAATTTCTTAGTGATTATGATTGTGATATCCAGTATCATGAAGGAAAAGCAAATGTAGTGGCAGATGCTTTAAGTCGAAAGTATCATGAAAGACCAAAAAGGGTACGTTCTCTTAAATTAAATCTGCAAGTAGATTTAAATGAACAAATAAGAGAAGCACAAGAGTCAGTAATCAAGGAAGATACTGAAAAGTTAAAAGGTATGTTAAAAGAATTAAAACAAGGAACAGATGGAATTTGGAGATTCCATGAAAAGAGAATGTGGATACCTAAATTAGGAAATCTACGTCATAGTATATTAGAAGAAGCCCATAAGTCTAAATATACAATGCATCCAGGAAGTGATAAAATGTACCAGGATTTAAGGAAAAATTTCTGGTGGATAGGAATGAAGAAAGACATAGCAACCTATGTTTCTAAATGTTTAACTTGTTCACAAGTTAAAGTTGAACATCAGAAACCCTCAGGATTGTTACAGCAATTAGAAATGCCAATTTGGAAATGGGAATTAATAACAATGGATTTTGTTACAAATTAACCAAAACCAAGAAAGGAAATGATACAATCTGGGTGATTGTAGACAGACTAACCAAGTCAGCTCATTTTCTACCAATGAAAGAAACAATTAGCATGGAACAATTAGCTAAGTTGTATGTAAATGAAATTGTTTCTTTACATGGCATTCCTTTATCAATTGTTTCTGATAGAGATAGTCGCTTTACATCTCGTTTTTGGCCAAGTTTCCAAAAGGCAATGGGAACCAAGTTAAGATTAAGCACAACCTATCACCCACAAACGGATGGACAAAGTGAAAGAACAATTCAGACAATGGAAGATATGCTTAGAGCTTGTGTAATTGATTTTGGAGGTAATTGGGACGATCACTTACCTTTAATAGAATTTTCTTATAATAATAGTTATCACACAAGTATCAATGCTGCACCATTTGAAGCACTTTATGGAAGAAAGTGTCGAACCCCAGTTTGTTGGACAGAAATTGGAGAACAACAACTATCTGGACCTAAGATAGTGCAAGAAACAACCGATAAAATTATTCAAGTCAAGGAACGACTGAAAGCAGCACGTGATAGACAAAAAAGTTATGCT
This sequence comes from Helianthus tuberosus, assembly GCA_030545235.1. Classification (NCBI taxonomy): domain Eukaryota; kingdom Viridiplantae; phylum Streptophyta; class Magnoliopsida; order Asterales; family Asteraceae; genus Helianthus; species Helianthus tuberosus. The sequence goes on from CM060423.1 coordinate 213,243,737, forward strand.
AATAACAGGCGAAAACCATTGGAGTTTCAAGTAGGAGATAGAGTATTGTTAAAAGTCTCTCCTTGGAAAGGAGTGGTAAGATTCATCAAACGGGGAAAGCTAAGTCCCAGGTATGTTGGACCTTTCAAGATTATTAGAAAAATAGGACCTGTAGCCTATCAACTACAACTGCCAGAGGAAATGGCAGGAATACATGATGTGTTTCATGTATCTAATCTCAAGAAGTGTTTAGCTGATGAATCACTGATAGTTCCTCTTAAGGATATAGAGGTAAATGAATAACTCAAGTTTGTAGAAAAACCTCTACAAATTGAAGACATGAAAGTTAAGAACCTCAAGCATAAGAGACTAATTCTAGTCAAAATAAAGTGGGACTCCAAAAGAGGACCTGAGTATACATGGGAGCTCGAGTCAGAAATGAAAAAGAAATACCCGCATTTGTTCCAGTAGATCTCGAGGACGAGTTCTAAAACAAGGTGGGGAGAATGTAACAACCCTCGGTAAAACTGACACTCTTATAATATTTCTGATACTCTAATATATGTAGAATGTCTCAAATATGTTTTATATTACACCCCGTATGTGAAAACCGAGCCATACTTATGTTATAATTATAAAAATAAAATAAAAATATGAATTCTGCGCTGAGGCGGGCCGCGTAAGATCCCACCTCAAGTTCACGCGGGCCGTATCAAGACCAGACTTGACTCCGCTGACTTCTTTAGTTCAAGCGGGCCGCGTAAGACCTCGTCTAAGTTGACGCGGGCCGCGACAGATCATTACACGAGATTACACCAGAGGCCGACACGTGTCGACATCGTGGCGGACCTACTAGCTGACCCAGCTAAGCTACTGAGTTGACCGATGTTGACGCGGGCCGCGTAAAGGTCCCTTATCTTTTACGCGGGCCGCGACAGGACCAGAAATCACAACTATAAATAGATAGCATCAGTTTATGTTTTTCGTCGCTCACATTTCAATCTTAAATCTCAAATTCTGTAGAAGGCATATTATAGTCGGGTATTATACCCCTAATTAGCGAGGTTCTGCTCCGTTGTAAGTATTATAACCCCAGTTTCGTAATAGTTACGCTGCCCGATTGATTTAGGGTTCCGTAACAACTGTCGTGGTTCTACCCGACGTAGTTGTTGGAATGCCGTCTCGGGGAGGGTATTATTAATATTTTCAAAGGGTTATGGTACTAACCAATGTACATTTGTATAAATTATAGATTATATCCAGAAAACCATTACAAGAAGCCTAAGATAGCAATGTGAGTTGATTCACTTTTTGTAAACCTTTTTGTGAACTGTTTTACAAAACCTTACATATATTTCCATGCGAATAAACATATTGAGTATTTGTAAGAATACAATTATAGTGGGTATGTTGGGGTTTTGTATACAAAATTTGTTACCACCTGGTCAAGGAGTAACATTTCCACAAGTTGGGTATGACAGTACCACTGATGTTAATTGGTATATCTTGGAAACAAATGTAATTGCGGATGTGCTCTCAATATTGTTCACTGTGACTTTTGATTTAAACTTGATTAAATTGGGATTCACTCACCAGTATTTCCCACTGACAAAATATTTTTAAAACATGTTTCAGGTAACCCAATGTGACAGCCAATTAATAAAAAAGCCAGCTGGAGAGCACTGAAGGCTTGGGATAATGTGGCTATAAAAGTTACCAAATAAATAGTGTTTTAAATTTAAATAATATAGGGTTCATCCCTATAAATGTATTGTAATAAGTAACTTGGGTTTTACCCATATTATTAATATCAAATATGGTGGTTTTTACTCTGATAAACATTTCCTAACTACGATCCTGATTTAAATTCCGCTGCAAGATTAAATAAAACCTGATACCACCGAAGCTCTGTGATCGCGTCCGCCCGTTCCCGGGGATTAGGGATCGGGGGTTGCGACAGTAGGCTTATTCTACTGTCAGCACACCTGATTATATCGCTCCTTAAGTTTTGCTAAAGAAAGGTTAGGGAATGGAGTGTGATTGGTTTGTATCCAATCCGATCCGAACCTAATAATTTTATACGAACCCGAACCCGATCCGAACCTGAAAATTGTTTCAAACACATGAACCCGAACATGACCCAAATATTCGCGGGTTGACCCGACACGATCCGTTTAACCTGAAATTTTTTATTTTTTTTATCTTCTTTCGCATATTAATACTTTAAAAAATAAAATTTTACAACAAAAAAATATAAATGTATATAAAACAATTACATTTTAGTTATAAAATCTTATGTCAAGTTCTCTTTTAAATTATAAGGGAAATTGGTTTTTAATAAACCAACATTTGCCCCATTGGTAAATAATAATCCTACCTACAGAATTGGTAATTAATAATACTACGTTTCAATATGTTGGTACTCAATGGACCTCCGTTAGTTTTTTTAACTAAAGTTAGTTTTTAAGTTTTATTTGTTACACAAACAGTCCCTGTAGTTATAATTTACTAGTTTTAAGTTTTATTTATAACACAAACAGTCCCTGTAGTTATAAAAAAATTCATAAAAATAAAAAAATCTAAAAAATTCAAAAAAATTCTAAAAAAATCAAAAAAATTCTAAAAAAATCATAAAAAATCTTAAAAATTCAAAAAAATCAAAAAAACTCTAAAAAATCATAAGAATTCTAAAAAACATAAAAATCCAAAAAAAATCAAAAAAACTCTAAAAAATCAAAAAAACTCTAAAAAATAAAAAAAAAATTCAAAAAAAGGAAACGTTTCGACGCGAACCGTTTCGACCCGTACCGTTTCGACCCGGACCGTTTTCGACCCGGACCGTTTCGACGCGTACCGTTTAGACCCGGACCGTTTCGACGCGTACCACCACCACCACAGCACCGCCACCACCACCACCGCACCGCCACCACCACCACCACCACCACCACCACCGCACCGCCACCACCACCACCACCGCACCGCCACCACCACCACCGCCATCACCACCACCACCACAGCACCACTACCACCACCGCACCGCCACCACCACCACCACCACCGCACCGCCACCACCACCACCACCACCACCGCACCGCCACCACCACCACCACCACAGCACCGCCACCACCACCACCACCACCACCACCACCGCATACTGTGGTGGTGGTGGTGGTGGCGGTGCGGTGGTGGTGGTGGTGGTGGTTGTGGCGGTGCTGTGGTGGTGGTGGTGGTGGTGGCGGTGCGGTGGTGGTGGTGGTACGCGTCGAAAACGGTACGGGTCGAAGCGGTCCGGGTCGAAACGGTCCGGGTCGAAAACGGTCCGGGTCTAAACGGTACGCGTCGAAACGGTCCGGGTCGAAACGGTACGGTTCGAAACGGTTCGCGTCGAAACGTTTGCTTTTTTTGAATTTTTTTTTATTTTTTAGAGTTTTTTTTATTTATTAGAGTTTTTTTGATTTTTTTAGGATTTTTATGTTTTTTTGATTTTTTAGGATTTTTATGTTTTTTTTTATTTTTTTGAGTTTTTTTTATTTTTTTGAATTTTTATGAATTTTTATTTTTTTAGAATTTTTTTGATTTTTTTAGAATTTTTATGATTTTTTTGAATTTTTTTTGATTTTTTTTTTATTTTTATGAATTTTTTTTATAACTACAGGGACTGTTTGTGTTATAAATAAAACTTAAAACTAGTAAATTATAACTACAGGGACTGTTTGTGTAACAAATAAAACTTAAAAACTAACTTCAGTTAAAAAAAACTAACGGAGGTCCATTGAGTACCAACATATTGAAACGTATTATTATTAATTACCAATTCTGTAGGTAGGATTATTATTTACCAATGTGGCAAAGGTTGGTTTATTAAAAACCAATTTCCCAAATTATAATTATTGTATAAAATATCCAACCAATATAAGTTATTAACAAAAAAACATATTTTGAGAAATCAAAATCATATATTGGGGCTATCACATATGAAATACGTGTGGGTTACCAACCCTTTAGCATATTACATAATCAATTATCGTATCCTTTATCATTGTTTTTATCTATGCTTATAAGTTGTACGTTGCTTATCCAGATAGTGAACTAGAGAACTGATTTGAAATTTCGGGGATGAGGCGAAATTGTCTCCAGAGGCAAAAAATTTAATCTGTAGACTTCTTTGCAATGTTGAAAAAAGGCTTGGGACCAATGGGGCGCATGAAATAAAGGTGATGTGCGGTTTAACTTTGCTTTTAGTAGTTACAGAGAGAGAGATTAGCGTGTTGTTTTGGTGTCTACAGGCACACCCATGGTTCAAGAAGAAGAGTACAAAACCTAAGAGGCCAACCGTGAAGTCACTTTTCAGTAAGATCTCTCTCCCTTCATAATCGGAATTGATCCATTAGTAAGTAAACGAGTTAAAATTGATTATTTGTACTTATTTGCTTGAATTTGTGTGTTTTCTTGCAGAAGAAGAAATAGATTCGACTTCATCGTAACAAACTCAGGGAAGCTTTCTCAACCTCCTACCCTGCCAAGTAGAAGTCTTCAAGGAAAATGAGTCCACATGAACCATTACTTGTCTATTCATAAACAGTCACATAGGCATACTTATAAAATTAATCAAAATCTAAAGCAATGTGTTCTTACAACCAGACAGCTTTTCATTACCTGTGGGTAAATAAAGAATGAAAGATGGGTTTTCAGTTTGTTCATTTGCGGACCAAAATGATTTGTTTGAAGTATGGATGACCGGTTGTTGCGCTTTCGTTTTCTTTTATTTTTTTGGGTCTCTAGTAAATTGGTTTCCTGGATTGTGTATATTCGCTTTAGTTTTACTTTCTTGCAATTCTTGTGCAACTTATCTAGTTGTCATATTAAGTTGTTGGTTGTTGATCAATCATTTTGTCTTAACTCTGATATTGCTCTGTTATTGGATTTTTTCTAAGACACACCGCAGGCCATCGCAAGCACTTTGGTTAAATAATAGTCACAACTAACTTCAGTGATGCACGATCACTAATAGAGTAATACACACAAAATACAATCTATAGTCTGACCCATTACCAGCAACATAGAATCCGAGTCAACTGGTTCTTTTATGCACAGGTATTGACAAAAATCAATAAAAGAAAAAGGTAGCCAACATCATAATCCACCAATCAAGTCTAATGTTATGCTCTCTGCTGTGAAGGTTGGCAAATCTTTAGTAGAAAATGTAAAAATGCTTCCCATCACAATTGGATCTGCAGCATGATATCAAAAGTAAGTTATTAGTCTACATATTGTAAAATTGGCAACAAACAGAATTCAAGGGCTTCATGATTTCTACATATTCATATATTTCAAACTCTACAATTGTGAGTCACAAGCTGGAAAATATAACTAAATAATAATTCAATAATTCGCTCATTTGATGAAATTATTATTAAATAAATTGTCAAAATAAATGAGCTCAGATCTTTATATACCAAATATAGAAAGAGAGTGAAAATAAAATAAACTCAAGAAACAAAAGTTACATGCTCTCTTTCCATCCAAAATGGACTCTAATAAAACTCTACTCTACTACTGTAAAATCACCACTTTTTTTTACATTTTACAATTAATCATCATGCTTAAGTAGTAAGGGAAAAAATTTCAAAAAAAAAAACCCTCCTTCACTTCTTACGTTACGGATATTTTGTATGTTAAAACCCATTTATATTTGATGAGCAGTAAGAATGATCAAAATCAAATACTTTACAAAAAATAACTTTTTAATATAGTTTTGCTGAATAAACGCTTAAATATTTCATTGAAATTTGATACATTATACCCATTTAATTTTAAATAGATTATAATGGGTTTAAGGTTAAGAATATTACACCTCAAACACTGGTAGTAATATTAGTTGGCCTTAATTTGCACTAAGTTGAACAATTGTTTGTTAAAAAAATATTATAAATCAGTAATTTAATTTAAAAGCATTAAAGGACAAAGGCAGAGGGAGAGATACCTTCATAGTATGTAGATACAGGGGATAACGTTACAATCTTTAAATAAGAAGCGACTTGTCAAATTAAAATAATCATCCTATTTTGTCTACAAGTTTTACGCGACAATCTTTCTTGAAATGACCCAGTTTGCCACATCTCCAACAACCCCCTTTTATTTTCTTGTTGGAATCACTATCAACCCGGTCAAACTTTCTTTTATCACCCTTACCTTTGTTTAACCTCTCATTTTTCTCATAATGTTCAACCATTTTGAATCAATAGATTTTGAAACTTGAAGTGATCAAATTAAAACAAAGTACAACGCCCTTCTAAATCAACTTGAAAATCCCACTTTCAATTAAAATGATTTTCCAATTTTTCAAATTAATAAACCCACTATATCCAATAGACTAAAACTAGTGTCAAAATTTAATTCTCAAACATCAAACTTTGCAACTTAGGGTTCCCAGAAAAACTACAATTAAAATTCACTGCTAAAAATCAAAACTTATGAAACTAGAGTTCTAGAGTTAAAACTTGTGAAATCAAGATAAACAAACCCAAATTAATCACAAGAACATGTGAATAGGGTTAATTCACAAACTACATAACAGAAAAATATTCACTGTACAATATTTTTCAAACATGAAATCACAACCAATGACCAAATTGACCCCTAAAATAGGATTATCTTTGTTGTATAATTAGTCTAACAAGTAATTCAAAGAACTAACAAACCTGGAACCCAAATCAGTGGCGGACCCAGGATTTTTTTCCTGGGGGTGCGGAAATTTTTTAAAGATTTTAGACCCCTAGCTATATAAAAAAATCGGTTCATAGCGGGTCGGATCGGGTCGGGTCATGTAAAACAAGTAAAAACAAACAAACAAAGTTTCATAGTGGGTCGAATCAGATTGGGTCAGGTCCATTTCAATTCTCAAACAATCAAACCCTAGTTCCTAACTTCCTATCACATTAACAAACAAAAAAACATCAAAGTTCAAACAATCCCTACTTTTATTTCTCTTAATCATTCAATAAAAGAACAAAAAAAACTTATCTATAACATACCTTGGTCTTTAATTAGAATAATCCGGCGAAAAAAAGTGGTTCAACCCCTTTACTCTTGAGAAATCGCGGCATAACTTCCCTACTCATTGTTCATTCCTAATCCTATCACATACAAAATAAACAAGGATCTTCAAGTGTTCAACCATAGCCCATGTTCCTTAATTTTCAATTTAAAATTTTGAATTTCAAGCCCTAGTAATTATTATTTGTCACCCAAAAATCATATAATCAACAAACATGTTTGCCAACCAAAATTTTAAATTTCAAGCACTAGTAATTATTATAAGCCCTAGTAAAAAACATGTACCTGTCAGGGGCGGCCTGAATTAACCAGTTTGCAGCCGAAATTTTGCAGTCGTCAGCCGGAATTATGCTGTCGTTGGCGCTGAAGTGGGGCAGAGGAAGGGCGGGAGTCGCTAGCAAGTGGCAGCGATTTGGGTTTTTTTTTATTATGTGGAGTGGTTTGTTTAACAAAACTAGTAGTTGGGTTGGGCTTGAATGGGTATTAAGTTATTGGGTTTGATGGATTGAATTTAAGTTTTATTAAAGGGGTTAGTAGGCGGCTAACTTGTTTACATAATTTGATCTGGTTTCAATCCGTGTTCACAATTTTTTACATAAATTCCTAACATTTTTTTCTAAGGGGTGCGGTCGGAATTTTTCAAGGGGTGCGGACGAAAATTTCCAAGGGGTGCGGTCTGGATTTTTCGCGAAAAATACCACTAAATTTTTTTTCATGGGGTGCGGCCGCCCACCCGCCCCATAACTTGGGTCCGCCCCTGACCCAAATTGAAATTGCAAAAGTTATGATGAAACCTGGATTAATCTCTGAATTGTATGAGAACTATCAGATAAACCTATTTGCGGTGATTTATCGGATTAGACAGAGATCACTCTTGTTGGAATCTGGATTTGATGATTAGGGTGAACAGGGCGCTTTGCGGGGAGGGGTTCGGTGAGGCGAGTCCCCGAGCGGGAACATCGCCGCCGACCCCTCGGGGAGCGTAAGCGGGGAGTGGGGAGCGGTGGGTGTTCACCGCATGAAGGGAGAGAGGGAGAGGGTGGCCCACCATTGATTCAAGAGTTAATTACTTTTTCAGTCCCTGAGGTTTGCCAAAAATAACGGTTTCAGTCCATTAGTTTAAAAATTGCCATTTCAGTCCATTAGTTTCATTTTCATAACCATTTCAGTCCACAAACTTAACTCCATCCATTTATTTTGTTAACTTTGGGGTGAAATTACCAAATTACCCCTGCTAACTTAACAAATTGTAATAAAAATCATAAAAATTCCAAAAAATTCAAAAAAATTCAAAAAATTCCAAAAAATCTAAAAATAAAAAAAAATTTAAAAAATTCAAAAAATTCAAAAAAATTAAAAAAATTCAAAAAAATCTAAAAATCAAAAAAATTTTAAAAAATTCAAAAAAATTCCAAAAAATTCAAAAAAATCTAAAAATCAAAAAAAATTTAAAAAATCATAAAAATTCTAAAAAATCCAAAAAATTCAAAAAAATCCAAAATGTTTCGACCCCGAACCGTTTCGAACCCGAACCGTTTCGACCCGTACCGTTTCGACCCGTACCGTTTCGACGCTAACCGTTTCGACCCGTACCGTTCCGTTTCGACGCGAACCGTTTCGAGCTGAACCGTTTCGACCCGTACCGTTTCGACGCGAACCGTTTCGACCCGTACCGTTTCGACCCGTACCGTTTCGACCCAAACCGTTTCGACGCAAACCGTTTCGACCCGTACCGTTTCGACGCGAACCGTTTCGACCCGTTCCGTTTCGAGCCGAACCGTTTCGACCCGTACCGTTTCGACGCGAACCGTTTCGACCCGTTCCGTTTCGAGCCGAACCGTTTCGAGCCGAACCGTTTCGACCCGTACCGTTTCGATCCGTACCGTTTCGACGCGAACCGTTTCGACCCGTTCCGTTTCGAGCGAACCGTTTCGACGCGAACCGTTTCGACCCGTACCGTTTCGAGCCGAACCGTTTCGACGCGAACCGTTTCGACCCGTACCGTTTCGAGCTGAACCGTTTCGACGCGAACCCGCTGAACCGTACGGGTCGAAACGGTTCGCGTCGAAACGGTACGGGTCGAAACGGTTTGCGTCGAAACGGTTCGGCTCCAAACGGTACGGGTCGAAACGGTTCGCGTCGAACCGTTTCGCGTCGGGTTCGAAACGGTTCGGGTTCGAAACGCTTCGGGTTCGAAACATTTTGGATTTTTTAGAATTTTTATGATTTTTTAAAATTTTTTTGATTTTTAGATTTTTTTGATTTTTTGGAATTTTTTTTATTTTTAGATTTTTTAGAATTTTTTGGAATTTTTTTTATTTTTTTGAATTTTTAAAATTTTTTTTTATTTTTTGAATTTTTTGGAATTTTTATGATTTTTATTACAATTTGTTAAGTTAGTAGGGGTAATTTGGTAATTTCACCCCAAAGTTAACAAAATAAATGGATGGAGTTAAGTTTGTGGACTGAAATGGTTATGAAAATGAAACTAATGGACTGAAATGGCAATTTTTAAACTAATGGACTGAAACCGTTATTTTTGGCAAACCTCAGGGACTGAAAAAGTAATTAACTCTTGTTCAACAAATCAAGTATTTTCCTTTTTTTTTCTTTTTGATTTTTTCAACTTAATTAAAAAAATAAAAAAACAAGTCCCCCAAGAGATGTGTGTCGCCATCAAATTGAGGGTGTGGGGGGAGTTAAGGGGGGAGTTGACGTGGGGCGTGCTGATTGGGTGTGTGTAAGAGAGGTCACTCCCCCCTTAGGCTATAGGGTGTGGTTGGAGCCCCATGGGGCTTTATCAAGTCCACGTCAGCGCCACCTAGGATCCACCTCACCTATGGAGCTCCCTTTAATTTACATGGCGTGGATGGAGCCCCTATTAGACAAAATTAAAAAAAAAATTCATTGGTTTAAAACTTGTGGGCCCCACCTGAACCCTTAAATTCTGGCGTTACCATGGTGGCGGAGGTTCAATGGCGCCCCGGCATAGCGCCGGGGGTGTGGACGATGGCGGGGGTGGGGTGCTATAGGTGTCCAGCTGGTGAGGGTGGCACCCCCACACCCTCCAAGCCTTAGAGGAGTGCCCTTACACCCTTATGTGATGTAGAATGATGAAGATCTTTTGTAACCGTACCGTACGTTTTGTTTTTCTCTTATGCGTATGTGTTCGCTCAAAAAAGACAAAAGTCTAATCAGACTTTTTATCCGGCCTCAAAATATAAAACAACACATTAATGGGCTTTCTGATTTGTTTGTTGACTTAAAATAATAAATGGATTTTGTAATGGACTTTTTAATCCATCACCAGCCAACAAAACAATACATACTGGACGACATCGTTAAAGTCCAATCCATTTTAAATGGATTAAAAAAGTCAACCAAAATATATTAAGCCCAAATATTAATTTAATTTAAACTAATAAGCAAAAACAAGGCCCACATAACATTTATCTCGATTAAACACCGATGTCATTATCTCGATCGACGAGTTAATCCAATACCCTAAAATCCATTGATAACACTAAAATTACCAACAAACAGTATATAATCCGAGTCAACCCATATAATCCGAGTCAACCCAGATTTTGTAACAGAAGGTTGAACCCTCTCTCCACTAGCATTAGCGATGCACCAATAACTAATAGAGTAATAGGTATATATAGAAAATACAATCTGCAATCTGACCCATTACCAACATAATACAATCGGAGCCAACACTTTTTTTTTATATTGGAAGGTTGAAATCGCCATCAAGTATTCATAAAAAAGAATCCGACATCATAATCTGCAATGATCATTCTATTTACAGGTGTGTTTTATTCACCACATAATTGTTACGTGTTAAATAGTATAGGGGGTTATGAGTCAATTGTTAGAAACTATAAGGGTTGTAATTGTAAATGGTCATTTGTATTAGTTTGTTATATAAACAAACAGAGAGGATAAGGAATGTATGGTTGAGTTGAATAAATCTTCTTCTTAGTTTCTCTCTCTAATCTCTCTCTAAAATCTGCACGTATCAATGGTATCAGAGCACCGATCCTCGGCAGTTCTGTAATCAGTTGATCAAATCGTTTCAAAATCAGTAAGAATTTGATCAGTTGTTCGATCAATTCTATCCGATCGATTCTGTTCATTTCAGTTGGAATTAATCAATTGATTGATTAATTCTTCCGTATTCAAGATGGCTGTTCGTAATCAAACCGAATTAGAAAAGGTGATTAAGGAACATTCTACATTTTTGTCGAAATTTGAAGCATTTGCTGAAAAAGCTGAAAAATCCTTTATGGATATTAAGCAAATTCTTGACAAATTGGCCAATAATCAGTCGAAATCGGATGGTGGAACTTCAACATCGCAATTGGAAATCAATAGTAACACAAGAACTGATCGATTGTATCATTTGGGCAAGATAGAGTTTCCAAAATTCAATGGATCAGAAGTGGAAGATTGGGTTTGTCGTTGCGAACACTTCTTTGATGTTGACGACACTCCGGAAAACTTCAAGGTGAGATTTGCTGCTATTAACTTGGAAGGAAAAGCTATGAAGTGGCACTCTGCTTATCTCAAGACATTAGTTAAACCAATTTCTCAGGTAACTTGGTCTGAATATTCTAGAAATATCATTGATCGTTTTTCTACAAATCTATTCCATGATGCTATGGGCTTGTTAACTTCCACGGTTCAAGTTGGGTCTTCAGATGATTATTATAAGAAGTTTGATGAAAACCTTTTAAGAGTCACCATATGTGAAGAATATACTGTTAGTATATTTTTGAATGGGTTAAAATCGGAGTTAGGATGCCCCGTTTGTATGTTTGGACCAAAGAAACTAAAGGAGGCTTATGAAATGGCAAAGAACCAAGTTAATCTTCTTGCCATTTTTGATAGCTATAAAGGATTCAAGAAGGAAGAAATAAAAGAATTTTTAGATGATTCAAGAAAGGGTGCTTTTAAAGAATTAGTAAAAACAAGTGAAAGAAATGGAGAATTTGACTCAAAGAAATATGAAAAGGTGATGGAACCAACTCTGGTTGGAAAACCAGTAGGGTTAAATGACATGGGTCATGGTTATTTTAAAGTTTGGCTATACAAGGTAAGGGTTAAGTGTAAACAAGAGACTATGAGAAGCTGCCTATTAAAGTGGAAATATAAAGTCCAAGGGATTAGGGAGGATGGTATGAAAGTAGGCTCTGGTGAGATTGTGAAAAGATGGCTATCCAAATGGAAATATAAATTTAAATTGAGTAGGGAGGATAATATGAAAAATGGCATTGATATTCAGTTTGTAAGGAATCCAAAGAAAGGAAGCTGTTGTAAATTTGAGGAACTTGAATTCTTCAAGTTGTTGGCAAAAAGGCATAGATGGCATAAATGGAAATTTAAGCAATTTATTTTCATTAGAATGTTTAATGGGTGTTGTTTAAAAAGGAAGGTATACATGTTGCTCGTTTGGAAATATAAGGGTTAACAGAGAAGTATTTCCGACCACCACTGCAACCATCACCACTACCACACTCTTCCTCTTCCATTCTTCGAAATCTTCATAGAATTACCTCTGGTTATAACCCCAACAAGCAATCTCTCACTCTCAAACCCTTTTTAACAAACGCCCTTACCGAATCATCCGACTCTCCCAAATCCCTCGACCCGAAATTCCTTCTTCAAGAACTCGCCGATAGCTTCAATCTTCCATCAGATTACTTTTCACAGCTCCCTCGTGATCTTCGTCTAGATTTGAATGATGCTGCTTTCGATCTCTCAAATAGACCAGTGATGGAGCAGTGTGGACAAGAGTTGGGAATGACTTCAAAAGCTTGGGTTAACGATCTCCCTTCATTGGTCAACTCGTTGACCAGCAACAACAAATCAACACTCGGCAAACGTTTGACTTCTGCTGGAAGGAGGTTTCAGTCAATGGGTCAATATGGTCAAGCTGAAGTACAAAGGATTTCCAAAGTTATGATTTCAACTGGGAAGCTTTTGTCTTCAACTCCTGTATCCAAAGAAACCAAGGATGAGTCGAAAGGCGAAACCCGCATGTTCCAGTTGGAGCTGCAAAGTGGATTTCTATTTTTCTCTTATATTGATTCTTGGGGTCAATAATCTTTTATGGGGGAAGTATTGTTAAGTGTTAAATAGTATAGGGGGTTATGAGTCAATTGTTAGAAACTATAAGGGTTGTAATTGTAAATGGTCATTTGTATTAGTTTGTTATATAAACAAACAGAGAGGATAAGGAATGTATGGTTGAGTTGAATAAATCTTCTTCTTAGTTTCTCTCTCTAATCTCTCTCTAAAATCTGCACGTATCAATAATACAGCAAAAATCATCTTTTGTACATGTTGATCATAGACATCACAAATAGAAAACTCAAAAGAAACCTCATATTGTCATTGTCATTGTAATTATCTGTTTTGGCAAATCTCTAGCAGAATGCTTCCCCTCACGATTTAGCCTGCACCATGATATCAGCCAAGGATATAACCAATGTCAGTTTCCTCATAGATAAACTTGTCAAATTAAAAAAAAAATCATTCTATTTTGTCTACAGATATACAAAATAGTAACTGGCATTGTCATACGGGTACAAACATAATTCAAGTAATCCGTGATTTCTACATTTTCATACGTCTGCAGGGCTTCAATAGGGAGTCACAAGATGGGAAATATAACTATATAATAATTTGTTTATTTGATAAAATCATTAAATAAAATTGTCAAAATAAATGAGTCTAGTTGTTGATCTACCAAATAGAAAAAGAGAGAACTGGACAATGTATCATATGAAGTAAACCAGAAATCAAGAAGAATCTCTAATAAAAGTGAAGGTAATGACGTAAACTCAAGAAACAAATGCGGTACAATCCAAAATGGACTCTAAAATAACTCAATTTAATGTCAATAACCAAAACCAGCCTTGAACAGATTCAAAATAGTTTTACCACTTTCATGTTTTGACTTTATCAAACCACAGACCAACATGGTATAAATAACAAATGCAAATCGAATTGGATTGGATTAATAAAAACTATATTCAAAATAGTATTACATGCAAATGAAACCACAGAAAAGCCATATGAATTTGATTAGTAGTGAACCATGATTCACTTGAACAATTTAATAAACATTTTTAACAAAAAAAAGAAAAAGAAAAATTAATAAGTCAACAATATATTTGAGATTACATTTAAAATTGCTTGTTCGAAAAAAAAAGGCAAAATAAATCAATGATTTAATTTAAAACATAAAGGGGGAGAGAGACCTTCATATTAACTTCAAGGATATGAGACTATGCTGATACAGGGGATATGGGAGATGAGGGGCCAGTAACTCCCGTTTTTACTGCATCTTTCTTTCAGACCTGGGCAATTGGACCAGATCTCTAATCTCAAGAGTGAAGGCAACAACATTTCTGGTAGATCCGTCATCTTAGGGCATTCCCTAAAAGAGAGCTTCTGGAGGGAGGTGAGGTGTTGGGGACGTGAAGACACTTTCTTCAGATTAGGGCAATCGAAAAAATAGAGATGCTTGAGGTATTGGAGTCCCACTGAAAATGATTCCAATTTCTCAAATCCATGTATAGTAAGAGAAATAAGAGATGAAGGAAGAAGATGAGAAAATTCACTACAACTACCACCACCGTATAACCAAAGTTCCACAAGTAAGGTTGGGAATGTCTGTGGACCCCACTCTGAGAAGGGCTTCTTCAACTTCCCAATTATTAAGATTTGCAGATTAGGAGGCCAAACCCAACCAGGTAAAGAAGCATCCATTCTTGGACAATTTCTTATGCTCAGTTCCTTTAACGATGTCAAATTGTCACCAAAACAGGAAACATCCAATTTGGGACAATTTCTTATTGCCAGTTTCTTTAACGATGTTAAAGTGTCTGGAAATGACTCAAGGTTTTCACAATCTTCTATTATCAATTCAGTGAGGTAAACCAAGCAGTTCAATGCAATGATTGATTTCAGATTTGGCCAATTATATATCCTTACGTATTCAAGCATGGGCATGCTGCTGCTTCTGTTGTTCATTTTTTGTCCTCCCCACTCCCACTCCTTTTCCAATAGGTTCCTGCAATCCCATATTCTAAGTCTCTTGAGCTTCTCCTGTCCTCCTTTTGGAAAGGACACAACTGTCATTGACCTACAACGCTCAACAGTCAACTCCTCAACGCCATCTGGACAACTGCAACGCTCCATATTCTTACAATCATACACTTTTAATATCCTAAGAGATGTTAGGAGGTTGCTCCTACAATTATCCTCCTCCTCCTCCTCCTCTTTCTCTCCTATACTCACCAAATTATCACAATCATACACTTCCAATTTCCTCAGCTTCACAAGAATCTTAGTCGAATCTGCATCTGATTTCACCAGGTACCTTATTTCATCACATCTCCCTATGCTTAATTCTTCCACTGCCCCAAGAGACTCTGTAACACCTCCCCACACCTCATCATTAAGCCCTGAAATATACCATATTCCCAACTTGGTGACTGCTGATGCTACTTCAACCAGACTTCTCAACACACCACTGTCACATTTACTTATGCTTAGATCATTCAATGAAGGCATTGCTTCAAGTGAGACTTCAACCAAATTAGGACAATTTTTTATTTGAAGCTTTTGCAAGCGTGGAAACACAGCCCCTGACCATTTCTCCCACCCACGCATATCTTCAAAACTCAGAATTTCAAGTGAAGGTAGTTGTCCCAGTGGCGGTATTGAAGTACATCTCTTACAACCACTTATTGACACATGCTTCAAATTAAGAAACAAGGGATCCCCAACCCAGTTTGGAAACTCCAGTCCCCCGTATGACCTAATTTTGAGTTTTATTAACTCATCTTGACAAGGCTTTAGCTCAATCAAGACCTCTTTTTCAAGCATGTCATTTCGAGAATCATTTAGCTCATCACCCCATACAAGCTCTAACTCACTAAGCTTCTTTTCTGAAAAGTTCGCCTCATGTGCATAAATTGCATTTTGCACTTTTTCCAAACCTACAACAGAAATTTTCCCATATAGATTCTCAAAGTCTTTAAGTTTGGCTATTTCAATTCCGCTTTCACTTTCGATATCAATTTTCGAGAGAGAAATTTGTAGGCTTTTCAACTTACCAATCTCTAACAACATCTGAAACAAAAGCTTGGTGTCCCTAACGTCAAGATGTCGCAGGTCCTTCAGATTTAGGAAGTTGTTGGGCAACTTAGTTAATCTATCACAACCAAACAGGATCAATGTTTGTAAATTAAAGAGATTACAAACTTTCTCCGGTAAATGTGTGATACTAGTTCGAGATAGATTAAGATATGTCAAGTGCCTCAATGTACCAATGGACTCTGGTACCTCACTTATTTTAAAGTTGCTCAAACTTAGAACCCTTAGAAATGGTAACTCAGGAAACAAGTCAGTGATAATCTTATTGGATAAGTAGAAAGTACTCCAACTTTCTACCTCCCCAACAGACGTTGCCAAGAATGTCCTCAATTTTATGGCTTCGGCGAATCCTTTAAATTTCTCGCAAGTTACATATTCTTCACGAACAAATGACATATGGCGGTACTTCAACCTCTCCACACCAATATCCTTCTTTGCCTCACCGTCTAACCTTACAAAAAACTCACCAGCAACAGATGTTGCCAAGTCATTCATGAGGTCATGCATTATAAATAATGATTCATTATTAGGTGCATGTTGAAAAAATGACCTTGACAACAACTCTTCAAAGAATTTGCGACCCAAGCATTGTTCTTCTGTTGAATCATTTGGAGTTGCCTGCTGCAAGAACCCTTCTGCCATCCAAAGTAAAACCAGATCCTCCTTATCAAACAGGAAGTCCTTGGGAAACAATGAGCAGTATGCAAACAACCGCTTCAAAGGTGCAGAAAGATCATGGTAGCTCAATCTAAGGGCTAGGAGAATTCCATCTTCATCATTTAATCTCCATATCTCACTGTTTAACACTTCCTTCCAGTGCTCTACTTCGTCTTTTTTTGTTCTCAACAATCTACCAAGTGCTATTAAAGCTAAAGGTAATCCTCCACATTTTTTCACAATACCTTCAGCATATGGTTTGAGCGAAAAATGTGAATCAAAGTTATCTACACCTAATGCATTTCGAGCAACTAAAGACAAGGCGTCATCATCTGAGAGGCTCTCCAGCTGCTTGTTTAGAGGATTGTAACCCAGTTTTTTAAGCAACTTATCCTTCCGAGTTGTTATGATGATATTACTTCCAGGATCACATGTATACAACGGTCTAACGAGGGTTTCCCAATCCTCATAACTTTCGCTCCATATGTCATCAAGTACCAACAGAAACCTTTTACCCTTTACGTGATCTTTAAGAGCTTCTTGAAGCCGATTAAAATCTGAAACTTCCGTGTTTGCCATAGATTGAAAGATCTCTTTGCTTATACGAACGGTATCAAACTCATCAGAGACACAAACCCATGCTTTTAGATCAAAGTGATCCTTGACCTGTTGTTCGTCATAGACAAGTCTAGCGAGAGTAGTTTTCCCAACCCCACCCATACCAATTATGGGAACAATGCTATAGTTTTGATCACATGGTTCATCAGCCGGTGACAATAACTGTTGAACCAGTGCATCTTTCTGAGCTTGGCGCCCAACAATACTAGATGGGTTGACAACAGAGGTTTGTAATCTTCTGTTATTGTTAATAATTCTTGGCCTAGCTTCCTCTTCTGCTTTCAAACCAAGATTATCTAAACCAAGGTCAGCTTTCTCCTTAACTAGATCTTGTAATCTGGTGGAAATATCATCTAACTCGGCAATCATAGTAGTAGTCCGTGAGAAAGTTGTGCAACAAGTTGGGGTGATTAGCTTTCTTACCTTGCCGGTGATGCCTTCTGGCTCTTGCTTGAACTCAGGGTCCATAGCGTCGGTAGCCCAACCATCGAGGACGTCATCAATGTCATATGCCAGATGCTGGAGATCATTCAGTCGCTGTTTCACAGATGGATCAGTAATCTCCATCTGAGAAGCATGAGTAAGATAAAGTTGGATGGAGACTAATGATTTCTGCAATTTCTTGATCTCAGCATCAATACCCTTGTGGCGAGCAATGGTTTTGAAAGCTGCATCGGACAGCTTCTCAAAGAGGACAGGGAGGAGGGAAGAAAGCAAGACTTCAGCCATAGAGTTTGATGAGAGTGTAGAGGGGTATAGAAAGAAATTGTTGATGTTGTGAGGCGTTGTTTACAGTGGATTCACTCTTTCAGAGTTCTTTCGTATGTAACGTTTCAATTATTGTAAAAGGAGCACACTTTTGATTTTTTTTTTTTTTATCTAAAGGAAACCCACTACAAATAAAGGAGCAGACTTTTGATTTTTTTTTTTGTCTAAAGGAAACACACTACAAATATAATATATTTTCTATATCTTTTTTTCTTTCAAATTAGATGCCCTTTGTTATTAAATAATAAAATAATTACGTGCCAATAATTGTACCATTTTCCTTTTCTATATTTAAAAAAGAAAATGATTTACATAACTTTTAGAACCACTAGCATAACTTTTAGAACACCGACCAAAAAAAAAAAAAACTAATAATTTTTTTAGTTAAATGTCATTTAGTCTATGTGGTTTGAGTCATTTTGTCAATTTAGTACAAAGGTTTTATTTTTCGTCTGTGGTTCCAAAAAGGTTTCACCGTTATCATTTTAGTCCACTGGGTTGACTCCATCCATTATTTTTGTTAACGAGAAGGGCAATTCGGTCATTTATATGGCCGAATTGTTCTTCTAGTTAACAGAATTACATATAAAATGACCGAATTGCCCTTCTCATTAACAAAAATAAGGAAAAATTACACTTTTCGTCCTTTATGTTTATAGCTAGTTGCAATGGATGACCTTTACCTTTAATAATTACAGCCACAGTCCTTTATTTGGAAAACTCGTTACACTTTTCGTCCTTTAACGCTAACCAAGTTAAAATATCCAGTTAAGTTTATTCACTTAAGGGCAGTTTAGTCTTTTTACTTAATTATTTATAGTATAAATAAAAAAATAACATTTAAAATCTTATAAAAACAAATACAATTATCTCTCTTCTCTCACACACACACACACCTTTCTCTCTCTCTAAACAACCAGTAGCCACCACCACCACCCACCAACAACCACCACCGCTAGGTCTGAAGCTTATCCCTGTTTTCAACCACCGCCGCCGCCGCCGCCATCACCTCCTGCCACCAGTCTACCACCTCCAGCAACCAACGCACCATCATCTCCGAAAGCACCACCACTCACCACCTCCTGCTCTCTCTAAACTCAAAACATCACGACCGTTTGTTGTCCACACCACCGGATCTGTTTCACCATTGCAGCCCCGCCACACCAATCACCGACCAATTTTTCGTCCTTTATGAGCTTGACTAACAGGAGCTTTACTACCCGACCCAGAACTCATTTCTTGATCCATTTTCGAACCACAACCATACGATCCGTCTTTCAAACCCGACACCTCATCCATTTCCCATTCAACTTATTCTGCAAATCCCATAAACACTTCTCAAACACCATCTTCACAACAACACAATCAATCCCAAATAATCAAACACGGTTCTAAATCACAACATTAAAAACTCAACAACACACAAAAAAGAATTCAACAAATCAAACTAATAAATATCAGAGTTTAGAAAACACCGGATTTTATTTATTAAATAGATGGGATAAACGCATGTTTTACAAATGTAGCTTTAATAAGGGATAAACCCAATTACATAAAACAATATTTCTTAATTTGATTTAATTAATAAAATAAGCCACTTCTTTGATGCCTTTCAGTGCCGTATCCATCTCTTATTCCAATATACTGTAATTACCTGAAACGCGTTTGAAAAAGGTTTTGTCAGCAGGAAATACTGAGTGAGTTCATTCATTTTTTGATAAAAACATATTTGTTATAATTCACAGCATTAAGAGTTTTTACATTTGCTTCTTTAAGATTGGCAAAGACTTAATCACTGCAAAGTATAACTAGAAAACAGTGTTATAAGTTACAGTATTAAGAGCGATTACAATGTTTCTGATATTAAACCAACTACCCACGGTATTTTATCACTCGACCCATTGGCCCTCCCGATGTCCAATGGTGTCTGTGATTATGGTCATATCATCCCTTGGCTGCCCCAATGGTGAAGATTATCAAGTAATGTATACAAAACCCCACATACCGGCTGTAATATGGTGATTACAAAGACTTAATCCCTGTAATTATAACCTTGAAAATAAACATGCTTTTGTAAACAAATTTGATAAGAAGAGAATGACTCACATTATAAGCATGCAGATTCATACTGGCAAAGTTTAATCTATAGATAAGCCTTGATATATTGCAGATTTATACAGGCAGAGCTTAGCCTATGGATTTAGCCTTGTAACCTAGTGCACACGAACTAGGTAAATAACTAATACAACATTTACGATAACTCACGAGATTAAAACCCTCACAACGAATGACAAAGTGCAATCACTTAAACATCTATCGGATTCACAACGAATGACAGAGTATTCCCCGAGTTCGGGTGGTACTCAAACATCCTGTCGGAATCACGACTAATGACAAAGGATAGCGCTTAAACATCCGGTCGGATAGTTTAAATCGATCGGACATTGAATCGTAGCAGCGATCGAGTTATTACCCTGTATCGTAGCAGCACCCCGCTATGCTAATTAGTGATTTTGAGACTGTTTCTACAATATCTCAGCGTACGTTTTGAGTTTTATCGTCGAACTGAAGCCAGAAATCAAGTCCCAATGCCTGCTATTTATACACCAATTTGACCCGGCTTACGGACCGTAAGCCTCATCCCTTACGGTCCGTAAGGGACACCTGTTTTCCATAGGGTAGCCCCGTGTGTATGTAGGCTTGCTGAGTTGACAGATTTCATAAATTCGTTTTTGACAGCGAGATTTTAAGATAATCGTAACTAGGGTTTTACCCCCCCCCCCCTGAATTTTAGAGGCCCTGATCCTGATTCTGATTGTTCTGAAAATTTTAGGGTTTGTGCAGAATCACTTGGGTGTCTCAATTAGGGTTTCCTATTGGACAATTAAAATAATAATTAAGACTTTTTGATACGAGTTGTTACAGAAACAGACGTGTTGATGTTATATCAGCTAGATTTACACTTAGAATCACTTTAAATGTCGATTGTATTGATTTGACAAAGTTACACGAGCTAACGACACTTCAGCAGAGCTTCGCTACCGGAATCCAAAAGTTACAAATGAAGAACCAAGAACACCTATTTATAGGAAAGATCAGGTCGCACCAACATGTCCCACACGACCTGGCCAGATCGTACGAACTGGTCACCTCGCACGAGGTGCCTGGTTCAGACCTGTTTCCCTTTTCTATCGTACTACGTGTCCTGGTCTATCTAATCTATTACATGACTCGATACAAGACGAAGTCGACAGACATATGCACCAACATTAGCTATTTTTACCCTTCCTATTCTCTTTGCAAACATAAAAAGAAAGAAATTTGAAATGATTTGGAGCAAAGACGACCATGATTCCCTTTTGCATCAGAAGATGCATAACCTAAAAAAGAAGAATATTTTAACATTTGTTCCAATGGAATTTTTAAACATAATGCGTAACGTAAGTAAAAACAATGTATTATGCATACGCAAACAAATGAGTAAATGAATTTTTTAAACACTTGTTCTGACGGATTTTTTCACTAGATTTTGGAACTTTATCGTTGACTTGATGCATATCATATACGATCTATAGATTTTACCGTATCTATGCTGTATACTTGTACTTTGGATTCTCTTGATTTGTCTTACCTTATTTCATTACTATTATAAAATATTTTTCTGTTTTAGTCTTTTGTGTTCTAATTTACATGTAATTCCACTTCTTTTTGGCAATTGCAGATATTATTCTCTAAAGATGTAAACTTTATGGGTTACACATATAAAAACTTTGAAATTGTAAACGAACATCTCCCGGGAATCGGTAACTAGCTCTCTCCTTGTACCTAACTTCATTTGTTTCTCCTTTTTTATCCTAAGATGTTTATCCCAAAATAAGGCAATATAATTATTTTTCCAAAATTAATTTTCAGCTGAGTTAAGAAGAAGAGTAGAAAACCTAAAAGGCCAACCGTGAAGTCACTTTTCAGTAAGATATCTCTCTCTCTCTCTCTCTTCATAATGGAATTGATCCATTAGGCCAGGCGGGGCGGTCAGTTATAGGACCGTGATGGCCATTTTCAACGCGTGATAAGATAACAATTCCCACCGCCACCGGTTGTTTATAACGCGTGATAAATGCAAATATCTATAACGCGTGATTTTTTCAACGCGTGATGGCCAGATTTTGTGAGGGTAATTGTTGGTTGGGGGGTAATTGTTGGGTGTGGTGGTGAGTGATGACCATTGCCCCTAAAAAAGGTTGTGAGTGATGAAAAAATGGTTGATGACATGGCGGGACTTGATTGGATGCTTGTGAGTGATAGAATTCTATCACTAGTGACCACCCCCACCCCCCTTAGTAAGTAAACGAGTTAAAATTGATTATCTGTACTTATTTGCTTGAATCTGTGTGTTTTCTTGTAGAAGAAGAAACAAATTCGACTTCATGGTAAAAAAACTCAGGGAAGCTTTCTCAACCTCCTACCCCGCCAAGTAGAAGTCTCCAAGGAAAACGAGTCCACATGAACCATTACTCGTCTGTTCATAAACAGTCACATAGGCATACTTATAAAATTAATCAAAATCTAAAGCAATGTATTCTTTACAACCAGACAGCTTTTTATTACCTGTGGGTAAATACAGAATGAAAGATGGATTTTCAGTTTGTTCATTTGCGGACCAAAATGATTTGTTTGAAGTATGTGTACGTTTTGTTTTTCTCTTATGCGTATGTGTTCGATCAAAAAAGACAAAAGTCTAATCAGCCTTTTTATCCGGCCTCAAAATATAAAACAACATAAAAATATAAAACAACATATTAATGGGCTTTCTGATTTGTTTGTTGACTTAAAATAATAAATGGATTTTGTAATGGACTTTTTAATCCATCACCAGCCAACAAAACAAAACAATACATACTGGACGACATCGTTAAAGTCCAATCCATTTATATGGATTAAAAAAGTCAACCAAAATATATTAAGCCCAAAGATTAATTTAAATTAAACTAATAAGCAAAAACAAGGCCCACATAACATTTGTGTTAAACGAGCCCGCACTCCTGCGTCACCTAACTCGATTAAACACCGATGTCATTATCTTGATCGACAAGTTAATCCAATACCCTAAAATCCGTTTATAACACTAAAATTACCAACAAACAATATATAATCCGAGTCAACCCAGATTTTGTAACTGAAGGTTGAACCCTCTCTCCAGTCTCCACTAGCATTAGCTATGCACCAATAACTAACAGAGTAATAGGTATATATTTTAGGGTAAGCATTGTAACTATGTAACACGTCTACAATTGATGAGAATTTTTATTTTATTTTTTTGGAGGAAGAAGCACCGGTATTTATTTATTTATTTATTTTTTTAATAGAAAAACCAATTCTACTAAATACAAAGTTTGAAACCTTTAGCGACGAAGAATTACTATTAACGACTTTTTGAACCCGATTCAAGAGTCGCACAACGTCAGGAGCGAGACCACCAAAGGTATCAAACGCAAACGGGACAAACATATGTTGATTCTCCCGGCAGGCTTTCTCATGTTTTGCCACTTTGCTCGCCTCTGCCTTGAGCACCGCTTGCCCTACGACAAAGCCCTTGTCCTTGAGCCCGACAAGGGAGGAGACTCCAGTTAGATCTACACAAGCGTGTTTCCCCCCTTCCCATCCAAACACAAGGATGTCCGCCGGGCGTAAAGTGGACCTCCCCTCTAAGGGGTCAGTCAGGAAATTTACTGGAGCCTCCTTTTTGGCAGAGATCCCGGCCCGCTTAAGAACATCACAACATAATACAATCTACAATCTGACCCATTACCAACATAATACAATCGGAGCCAACACTTTTTTTTATACTGGAAGGTTGAAATCGCCATCAAGTATTCATAAAAAAGAATCCGACATCATAATCTGCAATGATCATTCTATTTACAGGTGTGTTTTATTCACCACATAATACACCAAAAATCATCTTTTGTACATGTTTATCATAGACATCACAAATAGAAAACTCAAAAGAAACCTCACATTGTCATTGTAATTATCTGTTTTGGCAAATCTCTAGCAGAATGCTTCCCCTCACGATTTAGCCTGCACCATGATATCAGCCAAGGATATAACCAATGTCAGTTTCCTCATAGATAAACTTGTCAAATTAAAAAAAAAATCATTCTATTTTGTCTACAGATATACAAAATAGTAACTGGCATTGTCATACGGGTACAAACATAATTCAAGTAATCCGTGATTTCTACATTTTCATACGTCTGCAGGGCTTCAATAGGGAGTCACAAGATGGGAAATATAACTATATAATAATTTGTTTATTTGATAAAATCATTAAATAAAATTGTCAAAATAAATGAGTCTAGTTGTTGATCTACCAAATAGAAAAAGAGAGAACTGGACAATGTATCATATGAAGTAAACCAGAAATCAAGAAGAATCTCTAATAAAAGTGAAGGTAATGACGTAAACTCAAGAAACAAATGCGGTACAATCCAAAATGGACTCTAAAATAACTCAATTTAATGTCAATAACCAAAACCAGCCTTGAACAGATTCAAAATAGTTTTACCACTTTCATGTTTTGACTTTATCAAACCACAGACCAACATGGTATAAATAACAAATGCAAATCGAATTGGATTGGATTAATAAAAACTATATTCAAAATAGTATTACATGCAAATGAAACCACAGAAAAGCCATATGAATTTGATTAGTAGTGAACCATGATTCACTTGAACAATTTAATAAACATTTTTAACAAAAAAAAGAAAAAGAAAAATTAATAAGTCAACAATATATTTGAGATTACATTTAAAATTGCTTGTTCGAAAAAAAAAGGCAAAATAAATCAATGATTTAATTTAAAACATAAAGGGGGAGAGAGACCTTCATATTAACTTCAAGGATATGAGACTATGCTGATACAGGGGATATGGGAGATGAGGGGCCAGTAACTCCCGTTTTTACTGCATCTTTCTTTCAGACCTGGGCAATTGGACCAGATCTCTAATCTCAAGAGTGAAGGCAACAACATTTCTGGTAGATCCGTCATCTTAGGGCATTCCCTAAAAGAGAGCTTCTGGAGGGAGGTGAGGTGTTGGGGACGTGAAGACACTTTCTTCAGATTAGGGCAATCGAAAAAATAGAGATGCTTGAGGTATTGGAGTCCCACTGAAAATGATTCCAATTTCTCAAATCCATGTATAGTAAGAGAAATAAGAGATGAAGGAAGAAGATGAGAAAATTCACTACAACTACCACCACCGTATAACCAAAGTTCCACAAGTAAGGTTGGGAATGTCTGTGGACCCCACTCTGAGAAGGGCTTCTTCAACTTCCCAATTATTAAGATTTGCAGATTAGGAGGCCAAACCCAACCAGGTAAAGAAGCATCCATTCTTGGACAATTTCTTATGCTCAGTTCCTTTAACGATGTCAAATTGTCACCAAAACAGGAAACATCCAATTTGGGACAATTTCTTATTGCCAGTTTCTTTAACGATGTTAAAGTGTCTGGAAATGACTCAAGGTTTTCACAATCTTCTATTATCAATTCAGTGAGGTAAACCAAGCAGTTCAATGCAATGATTGATTTCAGATTTGGCCAATTATATATCCTTACGTATTCAAGCATGGGCATGCTGCTGCTTCTGTTGTTCATTTTTTGTCCTCCCCACTCCCACTCCTTTTCCAATAGGTTCCTGCAATCCCATATTCTAAGTCTCTTGAGCTTCTCCTGTCCTCCTTTTGGAAAGGACACAACTGTCATTGACCTACAACGCTCAACAGTCAACTCCTCAACGCCATCTGGACAACTGCAACGCTCCATATTCTTACAATCATACACTTTTAATATCCTAAGAGATGTTAGGAGGTTGCTCCTACAATTATCCTCCTCCTCCTCCTCCTCTTTCTCTCCTATACTCACCAAATTATCACAATCATACACTTCCAATTTCCTCAGCTTCACAAGAATCTTAGTCGAATCTGCATCTGATTTCACCAGGTACCTTATTTCATCACATCTCCCTATGCTTAATTCTTCCACTGCCCCAAGAGACTCTGTAACACCTCCCCACACCTCATCATTAAGCCCTGAAATATACCATATTCCCAACTTGGTGACTGCTGATGCTACTTCAACCAGACTTCTCAACACACCACTGTCACATTTACTTATGCTTAGATCATTCAATGAAGGCATTGCTTCAAGTGAGACTTCAACCAAATTAGGACAATTTTTTATTTGAAGCTTTTGCAAGCGTGGAAACACAGCCCCTGACCATTTCTCCCACCCACGCATATCTTCAAAACTCAGAATTTCAAGTGAAGGTAGTTGTCCCAGTGGCGGTATTGAAGTACATCTCTTACAACCACTTATTGACACATGCTTCAAATTAAGAAACAAGGGATCCCCAACCCAGTTTGGAAACTCCAGTCCCCCGTATGACCTAATTTTGAGTTTTATTAACTCATCTTGACAAGGCTTTAGCTCAATCAAGACCTCTTTTTCAAGCATGTCATTTCGAGAATCATTTAGCTCATCACCCCATACAAGCTCTAACTCACTAAGCTTCTTTTCTGAAAAGTTCGCCTCATGTGCATAAATTGCATTTTGCACTTTTTCCAAACCTACAACAGAAATTTTCCCATATAGATTCTCAAAGTCTTTAAGTTTGGCTATTTCAATTCCGCTTTCACTTTCGATATCAATTTTCGAGAGAGAAATTTGTAGGCTTTTCAACTTACCAATCTCTAACAACATCTGAAACAAAAGCTTGGTGTCCCTAACGTCAAGATGTCGCAGGTCCTTCAGATTTAGGAAGTTGTTGGGCAACTTAGTTAATCTATCACAACCAAACAGGATCAATGTTTGTAAATTAAAGAGATTACAAACTTTCTCCGGTAAATGTGTGATACTAGTTCGAGATAGATTAAGATATGTCAAGTGCCTCAATGTACCAATGGACTCTGGTACCTCACTTATTTTAAAGTTGCTCAAACTTAGAACCCTTAGAAATGGTAACTCAGGAAACAAGTCAGTGATAATCTTATTGGATAAGTAGAAAGTACTCCAACTTTCTACCTCCCCAACAGACGTTGCCAAGAATGTCCTCAATTTTATGGCTTCGGCGAATCCTTTAAATTTCTCGCAAGTTACATATTCTTCACGAACAAATGACATATGGCGGTACTTCAACCTCTCCACACCAATATCCTTCTTTGCCTCACCGTCTAACCTTACAAAAAACTCACCAGCAACAGATGTTGCCAAGTCATTCATGAGGTCATGCATTATAAATAATGATTCATTATTAGGTGCATGTTGAAAAAATGACCTTGACAACAACTCTTCAAAGAATTTGCGACCCAAGCATTGTTCTTCTGTTGAATCATTTGGAGTTGCCTGCTGCAAGAACCCTTCTGCCATCCAAAGTAAAACCAGATCCTCCTTATCAAACAGGAAGTCCTTGGGAAACAATGAGCAGTATGCAAACAACCGCTTCAAAGGTGCAGAAAGATCATGGTAGCTCAATCTAAGGGCTAGGAGAATTCCATCTTCATCATTTAATCTCCATATCTCACTGTTTAACACTTCCTTCCAGTGCTCTACTTCGTTTTTTTTTGTTCTCAACAATCTACCAAGTGCTATTAAAGCTAAAGGTAAACCACCACATTTTTTCACAATACCTTCAGCATATGGTTTGAGCGAAAAATGTGAATCAAAGTTATCTACACCTAATTGTAGGTCCCTCTTCTTGATGAGGTCAAACCTTATCCTTGTTGTATTAACACACTAGCGAGTGCGGAATCCAAGCTAGCATGCAAACCGAGTTAGAACACGCAAAAACACGACACACAAAGGTTCAACGATTAACACCACTTGTATTAATGCGTATGAAAGTTCCAGTTACAAGCTCAATGTTTACAGATGTAGTCCGTAAACTCTCTCTCGTGTGTGTGTGATTTCAGCAGAGTGTTCTCCTATGGTGTCTCCAATGTCTCTCACCTTGTCACCTCTGAAATGAACACAACACTTGGGTATTTATACCCGACACAGCAGCTATGGTCGAAGGATATGGAGATCTGGTCGAAGGATCATCTATCGACCAGAATATCCACCGAAAGATCCATACATACCTCGAAGGATGATATCCTTCGAGGTCCATCTGTATCTATCGAAAGACATCATCTTTCGAGGTCATCGAAGGATACAAACCATCCTTCGATGACATCCTTCGACATCTGCATGTTTCAACCAAATGTGCTAACTGTTTGGCCAAGTCAAACCGGAGGATGGTTGACTGGTCAAACTTACATCGAACGCACATATAAACAAACCTAACACAAGACATCGTTTTGTATCATGACACATTACAGACAAAGTACAGACACAAGTAGCTTTGTCTTGATCTTCGTGTCTTCAAGTCGAAACCAAGTCGAACTGAGCTGAGTTGAACCAAGCCGAGTCGTGTCCACAAAATATGCATCAACAAACTCCCCCTTGGACGCTACTCGTGAGGTTCAACGCTATTCGTGAGATTCAACTTCGATGTCTTCCACGTCGGAGGATCTTCAAAGTCTTCACGCGTCGTAAGTAGAAAGTGTATCAACAAACTCCCCTTTTTGTTTAGGCAGTGTGTCAATAAACTCCCCCTTAGATTGAACTCTCCATTGAGTCATGCTCGTGAATCTTTTGACTTGTCAATTCTTCAGATCCTTGTGGTGTTGATGAAGTGTCAGCGGCAACTCGATCACTTTATCCTTTGAGTGCCTCCACTTCGTGTCTTCATTCCAAAGCTTATCATCGAACATGTTCTCCTCGCCTTTAACATCTGCACATGCAAGAAAGCTAAACGCATAATGAGAACAACCGCTTGGAATATAGTTAACATTTAAACAAATGACACATATGAGATCAAATCTCAATCAAACACCATCCGACAACAGTTTGAAAGTTTAGAAAATGTACAATCTTAATCTTTTAACTTTCAAAATGTTTTAACTTCGACTGTTTATGAAGATGCAATTGTTTTCCGGCTTACGATCAGGATTTTGGGTAGGATAGACTCGAGTTCCAACATCAGTCAATCAAAAATAAACTAGAAGCAAAATCTTTTTGGATTTTATAAAGTTTATATTAAAACACACCTAAAATCTTTTTGAAATTTTTCATTTTTCAAATATAAAGACGGAAAACAATAAATAACTATATACAAGATGCATAAACTGAAAACAGTAAATAAATATCTACAGACATTCTTTTTGCGAGTTTCGAGGGTAAAAGAATCATATCAGTGTACGGTCATGTCAAAACGCTCTCTTTGTTCAATTAGTTAACATTAAGATAAGCATCCTATAACAATTATCGGTATTGTTGTCCACATAAACTCAACTTATCATTTGTAATCATGGCGAGGGGATACGTTAAGGTATGATTTATACTTACCGACCGGTGTTCATCCACATCACAACACATTCCCGTATCAAGGTATGCACGAGGGTTCTTCTTACCGGTGAGTATACCGATTATCATCTGTTTGACCGTATATGATGTGAGATTCTCACTTATTTGATTTGAAAACAAGCCCTATGTGATAGAATCACTTATTGATGAGGAACTTGATTTTCGATGCATGAGGGCACAGAAGCAAGTCCGTGAACAGGTCAGTACTTTCGTACAGCAGAGAGACGAACTTGACTCCCGGATAAATGTGATATATTATCACTTATTTGTTTGGACATGTGATTGTTGATCACTTATTGAGGTCGAATGCAGTATGCAGTATGTACACGTATGTATAGTATCATGGAAGATCTAGACTTGCGTCCCCTTTATTTTTCGGTAAAAGATACAACCATGATACCCAGATGATAAGCAGCATAAAGACCGAATATCTCAGAACCTCGGCAATCTCTCAAACGAAATTTCGGTTCTAAGACCATATGCCAATGAATGGTTCCCACCCAGTCTTCAGTCGATTTAAGATTTATATCACCCTGCACACTTTAAAATGATTGTGAGCCTACCGATACATCTTATATAGAGCTGCTTATCGTTTTTCATTTAAGGTTTAAAGAGGTTTGGACAGACCACTGATGTACTATCATTTTCTCTTTTTCTCGCCAGGAAACTCATTTTTGATTTTCTATTGTTTTTGTGCTTTTGAAATTTTTCGATGTTTTTGGATTTTTCAAATTTGGATTTACTCCCGTGATTCTGAAAAATTTCGCCAGGAAACTCATTTTTGATTTTCTATTGTTTTTGTGCTTTTGAAAAATTTCGATGTTTTTGTTTTTGTGCTCTGATACCAATTGTAGGACCGAGTTTCGTGACCGAAACCGTGATTCTTGTGAGATCGGTTCAAGACGGGAGAGATTAGATATAAACAAACAACTTCTTTGTATTAATCCGGTAGTATACCATTACAAATCGGCCCGATTACAAGATAACCGAACTAATACCAAAGGAGTACACATCCGGGGAGAGACCAAGTGGTGATCTCTCCCGGTGAGGTCTCAAACCTCCTAAACTCTCCCTAAAATCAATAAACTAAAAAACACAAAGGTATTTACAAAAATGACTTTCCGATGTTGGTTAACTCATGTTTTACCTCAATGCCGTTTACCAAAATTAAGTTATAATCAGAAATGATTTAGCGAATTTTGGAAAATTCAGTTGGCATGTCGGTTTGCGGTGCGGACCATGACAGCATTGTCTGGCCAAAGAGTGCTGTACGAGATAATAATTCACAAAGCAGCTTAATAATCGACAAGTAAAAGGAGAGATTAGAATTTTAAAACCGTATCCTTCAACTGCTTCGTGCATTGACAGGAAACTGAGTGCTCTCCCAAACTGGATATCCACCCGGTGTGGATTTCAAGGTCGATTTGTAGCTACTGAAATCTCTTGACAGCAACAAGATCAAAAACCTTTGTTTCCGGCTGGTCTTCGACATTGCACCAGCGAAGGTCTTTGTCTTTCTCTTGAGAAGTAGTGTGCGGTTGTTCAACCCATGCCAAGGCGTCCGCACACCTGGTTGGTTTGTTCAACAAACACATTTTCTTCAATCACACCACGAAGAAATGTACACTGCATGTTCATCTTGTTGATTTTGAACTTCAAACGTGCTGCAGGTGCGTACATTTTGTTTGAATCTATCCTGGGGACCCGATCAAAGCCTTTGACAATTTAAACGTTGGAATGATTTTCAATTTGTCGAAGCTTTTCAATCTTTTTCAACAGACATTTCTGTTTTCCCTTTTTCTTTTCTCTCCATCAAAGACAACAATTTCTTCTGTCGCCTATTTCGTGCATGGACACTCCACTATCAACAATCTTACGACTATCGAAAGTTCCTCCTGGAATATCCTACACACTCATTCAAAGATTAAACGGAGAGGGGGACCCAGGCCTTTGTGGACTTGGGTCGTCCTTGATCATCAAGGAAGGTGATCTCAATCTCCTGATGATTAGGAAAAAGAACCTGCGGTGCTCCCCCTGACTGAATTACCTGTTTTGGTTTCCAAACTGTTTGTTCTGTACCAGTATTTGAATTTGTTTTTGCATTTACTGGTTTTACCGTTTTAGGTTTTGCTTGAACAGGTTTTTCTTCTTTCACCTCTGCCTTTAAGGCCTTTTCAATTACCTTTTGATTCTTTTGTTTCAACTTCTTTTCCTTTTCTTTCAAGACACGCGGGTCTTGTTTCGAGGAAAACGATCGTTTTTGATAATTGGTTTCTAGGGGAGCCTTCAACTTTTGCAGGTATGGGCAGTATCTCATAATATGCCCAATTGTGCCACACTCAAAACACATTCTCCGCTCTACAAACCTCGGAGAAACATGTTGATGACCAGACTGAGAACCAGACAATGAACTTTGTGATCTAGATGTACTTGGACCTAAATCACATCCTTTGGTATGTTGGGTGTAATTATTCTGATCATTTCGTTTCAAAATTCTAACTTGTTTTATAAAATCAATGTTAGATTTATCCTGAAATGTTTCAAGTTTATCTGTACCCTTTGATCCAACAAAGTTCACCTTCTGTTCTCTTTTCTTAACGGGAGCTCTTTTGTTTTGCACCTTTTGCTGCTGAACTTTAGGTGCTTGAACATTCTTGTTCTGAGCCTTATTTCCCTGTCCCTTACCCTTTCCTGACTTAACTTGTAGTTTTCGCTCAATTGGTTTTTGGTTTCCGTATTGTTTTCTAATTTGTTCACACGGAATTGGATCACATTGAGTGACTGTTACTTTGCCACTTTTGTTTCCCAAAAACTTTTCAATACATCCTTCAAAAATTTGCTCAATTAAATCTTGATTTACATTTTTAATTGGGAAATCTTTGTTAGAGTAGATTTTGTCATCTCCTTTGAGCGTATACAACAAGTTATTCCCTTCACAACTAGAAACAAGGGACTCCATTCCTTTTGACATTTCAGTCTTACTCGGTTCCACTGGTGGATCACACAAGATGTGATTCTCGATTGGAATTTCTGTTGTAACCGAGTTAGACTGTTGATTCACAATTTTTATAGATTCATCATCCAATGAGTCAGATTCATCATCCGAAGAATCAGTATCCTCAACAGTGGGAGGACTCTGTTCCTTAACACATGATGCATCCGACACATTCTCCGATTCTGATTGATCCGAGGATGATGTACCAGTTGTGAACCCTAGGCCTGCTGCAAAATCATCTAGATTGAGTGGCACAGTAGGTTCAAAACGGGGCATATCCTCGTCATCCGGCGACTTGGAGTAATTGTGATTCATTGGGGGAGGACATGATTTGAATCCATTACACTTCCTATCCCCCTTTTTCTTCTGAACGTCAATAATGTGATCCAAAACATAGCGGGAATTTGAATAGCTTTCCAATTTCTGCTTAATTGTCTCACATTCACACCGAGCTGTAGCTAACTCTACCATTTGCTTTTCAATTGTGTCAATTAAATCATTGTTAACATGTTGTTTTCTCAAAACAGCCCTTTGTAATTCAGAAACATCATGTTTTAATGACGCAATTGTTGCTTTAAATTCCTTTTCATTTCTGGTTAAAAACAAGTTAGCTTCAGTTGCTTTAGAAAGATCAACAATCAATTCTTGATTGTGTTTGTGTGTGACTTCAAATTTACTTTCCTGTTCAGCATATTTAACCTTTAAACTATCACAATTTTCACAGTTAACTACAGTGGGTTCATCGACACTTACCTGGCCTGATGAACTGTCGACATTAGCCGTAAAGGCTGAATGGAAAGAAAAAGATCCATCTTCAGAGAAGAACTTAGCAAGCTTCTCGGAAGTTCCAGCAGATTTCTGGCATAGAATAGATCTCCTCTTGCATAATAATTCAGCTTCAGCCAAGAGTTCATCAACCTTCAAATCTAAAGCATCACTTGATAAATCATCAGCATCAAGTGATTCCGTGCTCCCATTATAACCCGAACTATCTTCATCTTCTGAAGATTCACCAGCAGACGCGGGTTCTACCACCTTCTCAGTCACTTTAGCATAACATGCTGTTCCACCATTTCCTCCTTCACCCAGCTGAAGCGACCAATCACAACCTTCATCTATTTGAACCACGAGTCCCCGGTTGGCATTTGACGACCCTGCTTGGCCTTGGTTGTTAACAGGTATCAACGTACGAACATTGTTCCTGTTTTGGTTCTGCTGGTTGCCTTGACTTCTGAAGGGGTTTTGGTTTCCATGCTGAGCTGGTCTTGTGCATTCCCTTTTGAAATGACCACGTTCACCACAGTTAAAGCATGTTACAGCTTGCTTGTCGAACCCATACTTGGTGTCTTTCTTGCTTTCCAAGTTGGTTCTCCCCGTTCTTTCCATAAACTCCTTCGCTCTTCGAATGGCACTAGCAAGAGCCCATTTAATATCCATCATTTCAAACTCATCTCTATCCACTTGCTGATAATCTTCATTGGTTAGATTGATATTCCCAATCTGACCTGCGATCAATCCACAATAAGCACTAACCAAGGTATTCAACATCTCCATATGCTCCTTGGCTATTTCAACACTGACTTTGGAAAAATTTGAAGTGTCTAATCTGACAGTGTTTGGATTGGAAGTGGCATGAATGTTTGAAGAGCTTCCATAAAACCCTTGCTGTTGCGGTTGTTGCTTCTGAGGAGCTGTCGGTTTCACATCTGGTCTTGGATACATCAAGTATGCTGAAGGATCAAACTGTTCTGTTGTTGATGGACCAGTGTTTGAGACGAAAGCTGTTTGAAGCTTCGCGTGTTGAGAAGCTGGTTTTTCTCCACTGATGCCTCCTGCAATCCCAAAGTACATTTCTGGACTTTGAGGAGTGAGTGTTCTTTTTGCCTTCAGTTTTTCTTCTACATCCTTGTTCTCCAATTTTTGAATTAAATCATAAATGGTGATTGTGTCTAAAACACCAGTTTCTTTGAGAATTTCAAGATAACTGCTCCACTTTGCTGGTAAGCTATCAGCAAATCTCTTCACTATTTCTTGTGGAGTGGCATTGACTTTAAAAGCAAACATCTCGCTCATCAAGTGATGGAACCTTGTAGATAACTCTCCCAAAGTCTCATTCTCCATACACGTGAATCCTTCAAACTCTTTCTTCAGTAAATCTTGCTTGATCTTTCTTGATTGAGCATTTCCTTCACATCGTAACGTGAGCATATCCCACAAGCTTTTAGTTGTCGTGCAGTAAACAAACTGGTGGTAAATGTCTTTGTGAAGAGCTTGTGTGAGAATCATGAATGCCTTCTTTTCTAACTCAATTTTCTTCTTATCTTCATCAGACAAAGTGCTGTAAGTTTGTGGATTAGATCCTGCAACTTCCAACTCATTTTCAAATGCGGTGAAGAAGCACATCCATAGATCTTGACCTTGCCCCTGAACATAAGTTTTCAGCCTTTCTTTCCACCATCCCCAATCATTGATGTGATTCAACTTTGGCGGTTTTGTGCTTGTACCAGTTTCACTGTCGTTCTGCATCATAGATTGAATGCTGCTGTTTTGATTTGTGACCAATGCCCATTGATTTGCAGTTATCATTGCAGCTTGAGGTGGGGCACAAGCTCGCATCCATGCAGTTTTGTCGAACTCTGGCTCAGGTTGTTTAACTGATGATTGTGAAGTCGAGGTCAATTGAGTCCACCATTCACCGTTTGTTCCCATTTTATAAAAATTAATATATTAAGTGAAAATTGATTTAAAAAAAAATTAATTTTCACAAACTATATTAAAATTTCGAATGATAATCAAACAGCCGAAGGATCCTTGATCGAAAGTCCTGAAAAACACAACTGTTAAGCTTAAACAGATTAGGATCGAAAGATGCACACAGGTTCGAAAGACAGACACTTGTTCGAAGGATCAACAGTGTTCGAAAGATCCCTGTTGAGTCTCGAACAATGGTTTCGAAAGATTCACTAACTCGAAAGATTCACAGTTTGACAGATCCTTATCTTTCGAGTATATATCCTTATCTTTCGAATAACTATCTTTCGAATAGATTCCCTTGATCGAAAGATAGGTCTCTGACTTCGAATGATGGGTCGAAAGATAATGATCTTTCGATGTCGAAAGATATCCTTCGATTGCAACTGACACAACTGACACAAAGTTGACAGGTTGGTGAGAAAGGTGACGGGTTGGTGCACAACTTTCGGCAGAAGGTATGTTCAGACCCTTCTTTCTGCCAAAATCAGATCTGGGTACCTTCCCAATGCAAACAACTTTCGAAAATAGTCAAACAAGATCAAAATACATAAAAGTTTTGAAGAACACTTGAATATTTGAAGAACAACCAAGAACAAACCCAGAAAATTTGAATTTTCCAGAAAACCGACACTTCCGAACACGAGTTTTGGCCGAAACTTCAATAAAAACCAACTTTTAACAATGTGAAAATGAAGAATAAACCGGTTTTTATAACAACTTTCAGCAACATGCAATGATTTTCGAAGTTTTAAAACAGAAAATTTCCAGAAAAGATAAACTTCTAAATCTCGAAACACACCCGAAAACACTCGGTTTTAACAAGGAAAAGAGCCAAGGCTCTGATACCACTTGTAGGTCCCTCTTCTTGATGAGGTCAAACCTTATCCTTGTTGTATTAACACACTAGCGAGTGCGGAATCCAAGCTAGCATGCAAACCGAGTTAGAACACGCAAAAACACGACACACAAAGGTTCAACGATTAACACCACTTGTATTAATGCGTATGAAAGTTCCAGTTACAAGCTCAATGTTTACAGATGTAGTCCGTAAACTCTCTCTCGTGTGTGTGTGATTTCAGCAGAGTGTTCTCCTATGGTGTCTCCAATGTCTCTCACCTTGTCACCTCTGAAATGAACACAACACTTGGGTATTTATACCCGACACAGCAGCTATGGTCGAAGGATATGGAGATCTGGTCGAAGGATCATCTATCGACCAGAATATCCACCGAAAGATCCATACATACCTCGAAGGATGATATCCTTCGAGGTCCATCTGTATCTATCGAAAGACATCATCTTTCGAGGTCATCGAAGGATACAAACCATCCTTCGATGACATCCTTCGACATCTGCATGTTTCAACCAAATGTGCTAACTGTTTGGCCAAGTCAAACCGGAGGATGGTTGACTGGTCAAACTTACATCGAACGCACATATAAACAAACCTAACACAAGACATCGTTTTGTATCATGACACATTACAGACAAAGTACAGACACAAGTAGCTTTGTCTTGATCTTCGTGTCTTCAAGTCGAAACCAAGTCGAACTGAGCTGAGTTGAACCAAGCCGAGTCGTGTCCACAAAATATGCATCAACACTAATGCATTTCGAGCAACTAAAGACAAGG
The DNA here is from genome assembly GCA_030545235.1 of Helianthus tuberosus. Taxonomy (NCBI): domain Eukaryota; kingdom Viridiplantae; phylum Streptophyta; class Magnoliopsida; order Asterales; family Asteraceae; genus Helianthus; species Helianthus tuberosus. Next base: position 213,280,837 of record CM060423.1, read on the forward strand.
CGTCATCATCTGAGAGGCTCTCCAGCTGCTTGTTTAGAGGATTGTAACCCAGTTTTTTAAGCAACTTATCCTTCCGAGTTGTTATGATGATCTTACTTCCAGGATCACATGTATACAACGGTCTAACGAGGGTTTCCCAATCCTCATAACTTTCGCTCCATATGTCATCAAGTACCAACAGAAACCTTTTACCCTTTACGTGATCTTTAAGAGCTTCTTGAAGCCGATTAAAATCTGAAACTTCCTTGTTTGCCATAGATTGAAAGATCTCTTTGCTTATACGAACGGTATCAAACTCATCAGAGACACAAACCCATGCTTTTAGATCAAAGTGATCCTTGACCTGTTGTTCGTCATAGACAAGTCTAGCGAGAGTAGTTTTCCCAACCCCACCCATACCAATTATGGGAACAATGCTATAGTTTTGATCACATGGTTCATCAGCCGGTGACAATAACTGTTGAACCAGTGCATCTTTCTGAGCTTGGCGCCCAACAATACTAGATGGGTTGACAACAGAGGTTTGTAATCTTCTGTTATTGTTAATAATTCTTGGCCTAGCTTCCTCTTCTGCTTTCAAACCAAGATTATCTAAACCAAGGTCAGCTTTCTCCTTAACTAGATCTTGTAATCTGGTGGAAATATCATCTAACTCGGCAATCATAGTAGTAGTCCGTGAGAAAGTTGTGCAACAAGTTGGGGTGATTAGCTTTCTTACCTTGCCGGTGATGCCTTCTGGCTCTTGCTTGAACTCAGGGTCCATAGCGTCGGTAGCCCAACCATCGAGGACGTCATCAATGTCATAAGCCAGATGCTGGAGATCATTCAGTCGCTGTTTCACAGATGGATCAGTAATCTCCATCTGAGAAGCATGAGTAAGATAAAGTTGGATGGAGACTAAGGATTTCTGCAATTTCTTGATCTCAGCATCAATACCCTTGTGGCGAGCAATGGTTTTGAAAGCTGCATCGGACAGCTTCTCAAAGAGGACAGGGAGGAGGGAAGAAAGCAAGACTTCAGCCATAGAGTTTGATGAGAGTGTAGAGGGGTATAGAAAGAAATTGTTGATGTTGTGAGGCGTTGTTTACAGTGGATTCACTCTTTCAGAGTTCTTTCGTATGTAACGTTTCAATTATTGTAAAAGGAGCACACTTTTGATTTTTTTTTTTTTATCTAAAGGAAACCCACTACAAATAAAGGAGCAGACTTTTGATTTTTTTTTGTCTAAAGGAAACACACTACAAATATAATATATTTTCTATATCTTTTTTTCTTTCAAATTAAATGCCCTTTGTTATTAAATAATAAAATAATTACGTGCCAATAATTGTACCATTTTCCTTTTCTATATTTAAAAAAGAAAATGATTTACATAACTTTTAGAACCACTAGCATAACTTTTAGAACACTGACCAAAAAAAAAAAAAAACTAATAATTTTTTTAGTTAAATGTCATTTAGTCTATGTGGTTTGAGTCATTTTGTCAATTTAGTAAAAAGGTTTTAGTTTTCGTCTGTGGTTCCAAAAAGGTTTCACCGTTATCATTTTAGTCCACTGGGTTGACTCCATCCATTATTTTTGTTAACGAGAAGGGCAATTCGGTCATTTATATGGCCGAATTGCTCTTCTAGTTAACAGAATTACATATAAAATGATCGAATTGCCCTTCTCATTAACAAAAATAAGGAAAAATTACACTTTTCGTCCTTTATGTTTATAGCTAGTTGCAATGGATGACCTTTACCTTTAATAATTACAGCCACAGTCCTTTATTTGGAAAACTCGTTACACTTTTCGTCCTTTAACGCTAACCAAGTTAAAATATCCAGTTAAGTTTATTCACTTAAGGGCAGTTTAGTCTTTTTACTTAATTATTTATAGTATAAATAAAAAAATAACATTTAAAATCTTATAAAAACAAATACAATTATCTCTCTTCTCTCTCACACACACACACACCTTTCTCTCTCTCTAAACAACCAGTAGCCACCACCACCACCCACCAACAACCACCACCGCTAGGTCTGAAGCTTATCCCTGTTTTCAACCACCGCCGCCGCCGCCGCCATCACCTCCTGCCACCAGTCTACCACCTCCAGCAACCAACGCACCATCATCTCCGAAAGCACCACCACTCACCACCTCCTGCTCTTTCTAAACTCAAAACATCACGACCGTTTGTTGTCCACACCACCGGATCTGTTTCACCATTGCAGCCCCGCCACACCAATCACTGACCAATTTTTCGTCCTTTATGAGCTTGACTAACAGGAGCTTTACTACCCGACCCAGAACTCATTTCTTGATCCATTTTCGAACCACAACCATACGATCCGTCTTTCAAACCCGACACCTCATCCATTTCCCATTCAACTTATTCTGCAAATCCCATAAACACTTCTCAAACACCATCTTCACAACAACACAATCAATCCCAAATAATCAAACACGATTCTAAATCACAACATTAAAAACTCAACAACACACAAAAAAGAATTCAACAAATCAAACTAATAAACCTTCACTTTCATTTTATAACTTAACAAAATTGGGATTTTATAAAATTACCAAATCAATCGTACTACTAGTGGACACAATCTTCGACCTTCACTTTCGTTTACGAGACAGGTCTGGACATTCCGGCGAAGAAGCAGAGTTAGGTCTAAAGTCAACGACAAGGTTGCTGACGTCAGCGTTGTTCTTCAGATCCGATCTATCGTCGTCTGTGGCGGAGATATTGATCAGAGGTGTAGCTCCGATGATGGTGGTGGTGATGTCACAGGCGGTGCCGGCGGTGTTTGTAGATCCAGAAAATCTAGGGCTCCGATGATGGTGGTGGTGGATGTAATCTTCGGCGGTGGTGTTATGATTTAGAGAGAGAGAAAGAGAGAGTGTGGTGGTCATGTAGCTCTGATGATGGTGGTTGTGATGTTACAGGCGGTGGCGGTGGTGGACTAAGGCGGTGGTTGAGTGATTGTTTTATCAGAGAGAAAGAGATTATGGCTGAGTGTGGATTAAAGAAGCTGATGATTGATTTTGGGGGCTTTTCTGTGATGGAATCGGTGGTGGTGGACACTGCAGCGATGACGTAACGGTGGTGGCAGGTGGTGGTGAGTTTGGTTGGGGAAGAAGGGTTGAGAGTGAGAGAGATGAGATCTCAGATCTGATATTGATATGTGTTATATATATTTGTTTATTGTTTTTTATTTAACTATTTTTAAATAAAAACATGAAATGACCATAATACCCTCATATGACTAGATTTAACTCAAAACTTTAACCTGGTTAGCACTAAAGGACGAATGGTGTAATGAGTTTTCAAAATAAAGGACTGTGGCTGTAATTATTAAAGGTAAAGGTCATCCATTGCAACTAGCTACAAACATAAAGGACGAAAAGTGTAATTTTTCCCAAAAATAATGGATGAAGTTAACCAGTGGACTAAAATGGCAACGGTGAAACCTTTTTGGACCCACAGGCGAAAAATGAAACCTTTGGACTAAACTGACAAAATAAAGGAACTAAAATGGCATTCAACTCTAATTTTTTAATACATAGTTTATTCACTTAGGCCAAAAGCAAAGAAATTGTGGGTTTGTTTATGTCCTCGGGATAAGGACCACCACACCACTTTTTCACACTCACATTTTTATGCATCAGGGAGACGACATTTTGAGACATGTTCTTTACAAGAAAAATGATCGAATATAGTTATCGGAAGCCATCATGTTCATTCTAGAAATATCAAATGGGCTAAAATCCAACAATTCGCTATATCAGATATGTTACTTTGGTCCGAGTATTACAGTTTCGGTTCTCCAAGGTCTCGAACCGAGAACCGACCCAAAACCTAAGTTGACTATAAACTGGAACCGACTAGTACCGGCTTGTAACGGGTCGGGATCGGTGTCGGTTTATTATTGTCAATTAATGACAATAATGCCTCTTAATTCTCTAAAGTTAAGCTGTCACGTCAGTAAAAAAACGTGTTAGACCCAGTTAGAAAAGGTTCTATGGAGGAAAATAGTTTGCAAGTTGGGATTTCTGGTGACCCTCACCTTTGGAATGGTTGAAGCCCGTTAAGGGGATGGCGAAACCTTGTTTAGGGCGTTAACAAAGTGACATGGCATGGGCGCGTGATTCCACGCCAGATAGCCGTTTTCAATATTAATTTTGTATTTAATTCATAATTGTCACAATAAGTTAATCAATATTACTTGCATCCCTTTTTTTAATTATAATAAAATCATTTTCTTTTAACTTTATATATAAAATAATTCAACTCTTACATATTAATTTACAAAACCCAAATTATTTAATGTAAAAAACTGATACAAAAATTCAATGCATACATTAAAATTGAAATAAAATTAGTCAAGTATCCTAAGAATATCATTCTCACATTAATATGAATGGCAACATAGAAACTTCTTTGTATTCTTGTTTGTCGTTAATCACATATACATATATGAATACCGCTTATCAAATAGTATGCATATTTGGATTAATTATTTAAATTAAATCCAATCAAAATAAATACAAACAAGTATAGAAAATAAAGAGTTTGTAGACGCAAATGTATATCATAACAAATAAATCAACTAAACCTTTGGTAGAAACTATCGTCACAATTTGATGCTACAAAATAGAAGTGGTCTTTTAGGTTCAAACTTAATCCGTTTCCCTTAAACTTTCACTTGTAAGCCATAGTTTCTTTTGGACTATGAGCACAACATCATCTCCATCTGATTCTGACGGCGAATCCGCCACCGCAACCGTTTCCCAATGTATCGCGGGTAAATATTTCTTCACAAAATCAGTAACAGGCTTTTTGTCCCGAACGATTAGGAAGCCCGTGGGCCTCAGAATACGGTCGATCTCGATCAACAAATCTTCACCACTGCAACCTTTCTTTTCGATTATTTCGGAAAACACGTTGCTAGCGTGGAGAAGATCGTATGTACGTGGGTATGTCGAGTATGCTTCGCACCTGAAAAATGCATGCCGTGAGCGGGTTGAGTAAAAGACAAACCAGGTTTAGGTTGAAACGGGTCATTTTAGTGTGGGTCGAACTCTAGTTATTTTGTTCGGCTCGGGCCCAGTTTGTAGGGGTGTGCACGGTTTGGTTCGGTTTTTGAAAACCGTTCGGTTTCGATTTTTACGGTTTTGGTTTTTTTCTGTTTTAGCAAAGGTTCGGTTCAGTTTATCGGTTTTTTTGGTTTTTGGAAAAAATTTAGGTAAGATTCAAAAGTATAATCTAAGGTTTAAGAATTAAGAATCTTTCTTATATGTTTACATTTAAGTTTATATTTAACCTTTTTAGCACATATTGTTCACATAAACCTAACCTTCTAATCTATTTTTATTAGTCTCCAAAGTTTTTATCAAAACATTTTCTTTTATAATACTTTGAAAATCAATTAATTTTTATGTTAAATATTGTTATTTGAGTTAAATGTCATTTTAGTCCCTGTGGTTTGGGTCATTTTGCCAGTTTAGTCCAAAGGTTTCATTTTTAACCTGTGGGTCCAAAAATGTTTCACAGTTGTCATTTTAGTCCACTTGGTTAACTTCATCCGTTTTTTCTGTTAACGAGAAGGCCACTTTGGTCATTTTGTATGTAATTCTGTTAACTAAAAGGGCAATTCAGCCATATAAAATGATCGAACTGGCCTTCTCGTTAACAGAAAAAATGAATGAAGTTAACCCAGTGGACTAAAATGGCAACTGTGAACTCTTTTTGGACCCACAGGTTAAAAATGAAACCTTTGGACTAAACTGGCAAAATGGCCCAAACCACAGGGACTAAAATGGCATTTAACTCTTGTTATTTCTTGTAGGAAATGGATAAATCATTTCAAAGATAAATAAACATGCTAATGTTGTTATTATATAATAAATGAATAAATCATTTCAAAGATAAAAAAAAACATGCTAATGTTTTTATTATGAATACTTAATAATTCCTAAATCAAGATATAACAAACATTAAAAAAATCATTTTTTAGGTTATTCGGTTCGGTTTTTTTGGGTTTTCACAAAATGCAAAACTATAACCGAACCGTAAATTTCGGTTCGGTTTTCTGCTCACCGGCCTGATGCATGTGCTTGTAAATATTAAATGACAGAAATAACGAATAGGAACCATACATACCAGTTATGAATTGAGCCGATTAAGCCTCTATCATAAATAAGTTTCAATGTGTTGGGTCCATCTTCCGGGACAACGTTCATCACCCAAACATCTTTGTTCCCCAAAGCAGCACCGAATGAACCCAAATTCGCCTTCATATCCATCACATTCCGTATAGTATTTGCGGATATTTTTGGGCTCAACAAGTCCCAGTAGTTCTCAACCCTCTTACGCCACAACTCCTATAAAATCATGCAAAACATTGTGAATTGATAAACGTTTAAATTGAAATAATAAGAGAGAAAACTGTATTGTTCTTACCGTGTCCTTTTCAAACATATCGCTTGAATAGCCTAAGTCAGCAAGACGAGGAGGCGGAGAAGTTAGCCTAGCTGGCCATGGAGCCAATCCGCTTCCTTTACTTGCATGATCATCTGAAAAACAAATCCTGAAAAACGTAAGTGTTTTGCACAAATAAGTCCCTGTTTGACTTTTAAGGGTCAAAAGAATCACTTTCCAAAGTGACTCGAACTTATACCGTCAAATATTTGATCCTACTCAATTTCAAATAAGATTACATCAAAATGTAGACATCTGAAAACGCACATGAAAATAAGCACGAAAACGTATTATATTTAAGCAGACTCATTACCGAGAAAATTTACGTCAAAACGTAAACCAACTTGGATTTATAACAAAACATACTTAAAAATAAACACGTAAGAAAATAGTGTTTTCTTACGTTAAAGAACGGTACCACACGTTGCGGCAGTGTTGAAACGTAATGCAACTCTAATTTATACCACCTAGTGAAAATGTGTTATATTTGACCCGAATCGTTTTACATAAAAATAAGCACGAAAACATTTTATATTTGACCCACATACATAAAAATAAGCACGTAAAACTCAAGGGGGTCAAAGTGACATTTTACAAAGTTTTTAGAAAGCTGAGGGGGGGGTGTAAGAGGCAATGCTAAAAGTTGAATACACAAAAAGAAAAAAACATGGATGTGATTGTTGTAAATATGGCAAAGAAAAATAATAAAAAAATAGAGGTGTCTTAGATACTATTCCTAAGACACCCTCTTTTGTTGTATATTAATTAATAATAATAAGGTAAAGTATGGGTCATTTATACAGACCTTGTTTCCCATTAACTCTCGTTATGGCGTAAGAATATAAAAATATGATAAAAACTTACGGTCAGAGTAAGGCGTGATGCAAGCTTCCATGTTTACTCCATAAACAGCATCCGGATCATCATCTGATCGACAGAGAGGAGGTTGAGTACCGGGAGCTCTCTCCAAGTAACAATCATTAGTCAAAGGTTTGACCCAAATGACCGTTTGGTTTCTCTTCGCCGCTATTTTCCAGCACATGCGTTCAACAAGTGCACTCATTTCTTTCCATATTCTAAGATCCTCTTCATCTTGCGCGTACGCTTCAGGAGATGAGTAAGCAAAGTAGCCACCCGGTCTTAGCAACCGATCTAATTCAAGTAAAAGAATACTGTCACGTTGTAGCCAGTCGATTCTACAACGCGAACAATGCGCAAGTTCGAAAGATCTGCTCGGGTACGGAAGTCGTTTCGTTCCGAGAACACCGAGATATGCAGGAATGCCTCGTTCTAACGCGAACTGGATTTGATTTTGATGCACATCGTTAGGTGCTAACGACATTGCGATGATGTCGGATGATAGAAGATAACCACCAAAACTTGCGACACCGCAACCGACATCGAGAACGGTTCGTAAGTTTCCTTCGTTGTTCATGTTATCTTTTGAGAAGTTCAGCATCTGTTAATTAAATTTTTTTTTTTTTTTGATTCAAACAATATTTTTATTCCACATGAAAAAGGGCAATTACAAAGCAATGGCAGGTAGTCGGGCAACAAGTTGCGCCGCCACCCCCTTTTGAATAGAAAAACCAATTCTACTAAATACAATAAAATTGTTTATTAGAATTAGAGAATAGAATAAAGTGTGGGTAATAATATGTGATTAAGAACTTGTGCGAAAATACTTACATTTGCAAGTGATTTGATGTACTTATCGGCTCCGTAGTGGAAATGAGTTCCGCCACCTGGGAACACGATCTTTTCGCCTTTTACAACCATCCAGTTTTGATCTGATTTCTCGTGTGCAAGGTGGGTATGTGGTATGTTTGCTTTCCATACTTCATCTCTGTTTTTGGCCACTTGATCGGGACCTGCATCAACAGATGATTTCATAAGAGAAAATCAATTCAACTAAGGCAAAAGATCAAATACAAATAATCTTAACATACTAAACATACAAATTGAAGGAAAACTCAAAAAGACAAGGTGGCATTTTTGTAATTACCACCAACTATCAAAGTTACTATACAAATGTGAACTCAAAAAGACAAGGTGGCATTTAGCTTGGGGGGGGGGGGGGGGGGTTAGGTTTTTTTTAGGTATATTTGTAGAGTAACTTTGATAGTTATCGATAATTACAAAAATGCCACCTTGTCTTTTTGAGTTTTCCTTCAATTTGTATGTTAAGATTATTTGTACAAGAACTTTCCTCTTCAACTAAACTCTTAAGAACTAGAAAAAAATAGTCATCACAATTTTCCAATGTTGTTAAATTGTAAAAGGTCCCTGTGGTTTACCAAAATTTTGGATTTGGTCCCTAGCTTTCAAAAGTACACGGATGGTCTCTATGGTTTGCACTCTGTAACGCATTTAGTCCCAAGCCAACAAATCAAAAGGTCTTAGCCTGTCCAAGTTAGGGACTAAATGTGTTACAAAGTGCAAGCCAGGGGCGAAGTATAGAAGGGGCGGGGAGGGGCGCCCGACCCCCCAAACTTTTCGCTCAGTAGTGTTATGTATGTAGTTTTCGTATAATTTTTTTTAGGTATATACGTTTTCGACCCCCTGGTTCTATAGAATTTTTTGGGTATATACGTTTTCGACCCCCCCCCCCCCCCCCCGTCATTCGGGTCAAGCTTCGCCACTGGTGCAAGCTATAGGGACCGTCCATGTACTTTTGGAAAGAGTTGGGGACTAAATGTGTTACAAAGTGCAAACTACAGGGACCATCTGTGTCCTTTGGAAAGCTAGGGACCAAATCCAAAATTTTGGAAAATCACAGGACTATCTGTGTACTTCACTCAAAAAGTAAACAGGCCAAACGGGTCAAAAAATCACTCAACAATATATATTTATGTGCAGAACCTTATCTCTCTCTTTTATTTACAAACTTAGATTACCATTTTGTGAACATAGACACAATAACTAGTAACTCATAATAATTTTAAAAACAAACTGGACAAAAAACGTTTCTTGTCAACCCAACCCATGTAACAAGGTACCATAAGCCACATGAATGACACGGTACCCAACCCGTCGATTTTCTACTTCTAGTTGATTAGAACCACACCTTGTACCCATTTGGAGGAGGAATCAAGCAGTTAAAACGCCTTTCGGGCAGAGGGCAATGTCTTTCATAGTGTTCCATCAAAGACAAATCCAACTTCAATCTCATCTGGTAGATAAGGTGTCGGTCAAGGCAGGGTATAAGTTCAGAGTATTGATCACTGAACCTATTAAGCTTTATATAGAACTGAGAATATAAAACTACAAAAAGAATAATATAATTTGATGTTCACTGAATCTCGACTTCGCTAAGCCACCGCGTTACGACAAAGACTCCATATCCGGAAAAACTTCTATGCTTCCTTACTCAAGTACTTAATTATCAAAAACTGAGATCCACTTAAAATTAATTTGAATTATCAAACACGATAACTATACATGTCATTAATTAGAATCATAACTTCAAGATCTAATCAATAAGAGTCCAAATTACATTACCACATTTGCCGCTCAATAATAACCAAATTTCTCAGTCACATAAACAGATTCCACAATTACTCAACACACTCACTACATATTACTGAATCTCCACATTATATAATGTTAAACACACCTTTAACCTTACATTCAACAATACATTCACAAGACTAACAGTCTACTCATAGTAAAACTTAAACAACACTTGGAACTAACTCGCACTTCTTCGTGCTACAATCCGAATACACGAAACATAAGCATTGCCAACACTAATCCAAAAACAACAAATTATAACGATAACAATAACAATATCATATGCAATACTTACTCTAGGTTTAAATCAAAACACACGATTCAATCACACATTCACACTACCGACAAAAACCTAATCGAATAACAGCATCACAGAGCAATTTCACCGTCAAATCTAAACACACACAATCAGAATATTAGATCACAATATAAACGAAAACCTAATGAAATTCGAAGTGATAAAACTGCAATTACGAATCAGATCTAAGGAATTGATGAGTGAATACAGAGGATTTGAACTTACAGTGGTGTGGAGAATGGATCTAAGCTCTGAATTTTGCAATCGGAGTGTCGGATTTGTGGATAATGAGTGGGAAATTGTTGGCATATAAGCTCTGAAATTGTTCACCCACCGTCACCACCGAATCCAGCCGTTACCACCACCAAATTCAGCCACCGCCACCGCCAAATTCGATGTGCAGATGGTGATTTGATCGGTGAAACCTAGGGTTAGGGTTACGAAACACACCAAACTCGATGTCCGACGACCCTCCGTTTTGTGCTCCACTTCTGCTTTGCAAACTACCAGAGGCGGCAGCGCACCGCCTTTCCCGTCGATGTGTCATCAGCAGCAAAGGTTGCAGCTCCGGTAAGTTCGTTTTTCCGGGCTGATCCACTTGGTTTTTTGGTGATGGGACGCTGGTGATGGGTGGTGGGGGTTGTGGTTGTTATGAGTGGCGGTTTGTGGTGGATATAGGGCATGTTTGGCTAAGCTTTTTGAAACAACTTATTCACTTATTTGCTTTTTGAAAAGTCATAAGTTCAAAAATGATGTTTGGCAATGAGGGTGTATGTGAGGGGAAAAAGCCAATAAGTCAATAAGTCACTTCATACTGACTTTTCCAAAAAGCCAATAAGTCAATAAGTTGTTTTAAAAAACTTAGCCAAACATGTCCATAGTTGACGGTGTTGTTGAGTTGTAGAGGGTGGATGTTGCAGCGGTGGATGTTGCAGGTGAAAGGTGGTTTGAATGAGTGAGAAAGAGAGAGGGGGAGAGGGGTTAAGAACGTGGGGTATGGTGGGGCTTGGGCCTGGAATTGGAGCCCTCCACCGCCTAGTAATGTGTCATTGGCGTATGGCGAGGTGTGGGTTGGGCTTGGGTTGGGTGCACCGCTTGGCAGATTATTAAAAAAAATTACAAAAAATTTATAAAATTCACACAACATTTATAAAAAAAACTAAAATTTCATTAGATTTTTAAAAAATACATAATCCTAAAAATTACATAATACCTAAAAATTACAAAATAAAAAACCTAGAGCGTTAGGTAAATTTCAAAAAGGGCGATCTTGTCGAACGCCTTTCGCTCCTTGCCTAGAAATTCAATGTTCGCCACCGTCACCCGGTCCTCGTGGCTTAAATCGCCGCTCGGAACAGCTTCGTAGTAAGCCTTGAAACGATCGAGCTTGGGCCGTAGCTCGCGCCATTTATGTTGGCACGCGTTGAGGTTGTAGCGGTGGATAGTGACGGTTTGGGATGGGGTAGCCGGTGGGGTTGGGGGTTACATTTATAGGGGATGTTCGAGTTGGGGTGACTTGAATTTAAAATTCAAACTTTCAAATGGCCCGCTATGACATGGCGGTTGACAGTCAATAGGAGGCCGCCACATCGGATGTCAAGACCGCCCCACGCCCGGCTTGAAACCCAAGCCCCAAGGGCCACGCCCCAACCTAAGCCCACCCGGGGTGGTGGCTTGGCCGTTTTCCCCCAACCCAAGCCCCATACCCCATAGTCTGAGGTAGCAGATGAGGTGTGGGTCCATATGTTTGATCTTTTTACCTTTTTATTGTTTGATTTTTAACCATAAAAATGATTAACCGAAATGACATTAGTACCCTCACATGCATTGCATGTGAGGGCAGTTAATCAAGAAAACCAAACGGTGTTAGTGGTAAAGGTTAAACATGTAGCAAAACATTAACATAAAGGTTGGTTTTTGCCAATTTCATAGTGAAATGTATAAAGTGCAGTTTGATACAAACATAAGGGTTGTTTTCTATACAATTTTGTCTTTATTTTATATTTATTTGTTGGATTCGACATCCAACACATCACGAGTAACCCACATCAAGCACCTCAAGGGTGCTAATTCACATAAGGCACATAGACACATATAATGTCACACCCCAACCGATGGCAGAAACATCGGGACGCGACACTAGGCGAACCAGATTGCTCAAGAGAATCCATAACTATTAGATGGCAATATTTAAAAGGTTAATTGTCCCATACCAATCAACAAACATTCCACAAACAATTATTACAGACAGCGTGTTCTCAAAAGCAAAACAAGTCCGACAACCTAGATTTCTATTAGTGGAGTTTCTAGACTGCATATCTTGATTTCCGGCATAGCACAACATCAACCTGTCACATACGTTAAAATAAAGTCAATACATAAAATGTAAAGGTGAGTACACAAGTTTGCATAGCATATAGCAGAGAAAGCGTTTTACGCATAACCAGCATGTATCGCATAACAGGCGAAGCAAGTAACTATCAAACAATGATTACAACTTAACCACGAGACTGCGTTGTAGAGTATGCGCGACACATGTTCAGCGAACACGTGAAGTAAAGTGATGTGATCCCTAGCAACCCCTGTCCACGACATGTGCTGAGTCCAAACTATAGTGCTATTGTTGCTAGAGGCGGTATAGTGTAACACTGTATAAGTATAGTACAAGAATTCATAGATCACGTATAGCATGCGGGAGCGGTTAGCGTTTAGTAAAGTGATTGCGTTGTGTGTTATGTTTTGATATAGAACGTATGTAACACCCAAAAGTTCGTTAAAAGAAAATGGGTTCAAGTATACTCACTGTACGTGTTTAAACAAGTAAACACAGACTTGATTGGATTGAAGAGAGCGCGTTGAGTTAGCCTGAGCACATAAACAGAAGCATAAGCGTTGAACAATGCGTAAACAGAATGTCGAATGGTTGGGTGTTCGAATGTTGATTCGAACGAATGGGTCTCCATTCGAGCGGATGGTCATCCGAGCGGATGACCATTCGAACGGAGGGCCATTCGAACGGAGGGCCATTCGAATGAGTGTGCTTGTTTGGAAAATTGTTAAAGTTTGAAGTTGAGTCAGATCGTTTAAACATTGGAAATTATAAAGGGACAGGTCACCTGATCGGATGGTCATTCGATCGGATGGCCAGTCAAGTGAGTAATCTGTTATTTGAAAATTTGTAAAATTTTCAAAGTAAAAAGTTTGAAGTTTAACGGAGACGGCGTGACGACGTGTCTAACAACGGGAATACACCAAGCCTAGTTCATTCGATCGAATGGTCTCAGCCCATTCGGTCAAACTTACTGTTCCTGATGAAAATCCATGTTCAACCCGTTAATCGGTCCATCTCTCCGGTGGAAATCCGTTTTCAAGCCGGCTCTCGACTAAAGAACGAGTAGAGAGTCTGAATGAGTCTAGATTCCATCGGTTTTGTGTAAAAAAGTTGAAGAAAAGTCGAAAACAGTTGAAAAGTGTGGAAACCTTGTTTAGATTTAAGTTAAAAGGTGTGAAATCCTTTAGATCTAGAACCAATCTCGATCAAACGGTGTTCCTTAACCGTATGCCGGAGCAAAACGGTGGAAACCACCATCAAGAGGTCCAAATCAGTGATTTCAGAGGAAAAGCAAGTGTTTGTGCGTGATTTTGATGGAGAAGATGATGTAGAAGTGATTAGTGATGAAGGCTGTGCAAGATTTTGGGAGAAATACTTACAAAATGGCCTTGAATCTCGATTAGAAGTGACTGAGAGTGACTTAAGTGCGTGTGGTCGGATGGAGGTGTCAAATCAGTGAAAGGGAGGTGTACGGGTAGTATTTATAGTGTGAGAGGGGGAGTTAAGTCGGTGCGTGATGAGAAGTGTTCGGTCGGATGGCGTCCGGTCGAATGGCCATCCGATCGGATGTCCATTCGGACAGCTCGATTGCGTTTGTTAGTTTTCCGACTTTCGTTTCGTGTGTTAAGCGTTGCGTTTAATCGAGTTGCGAGTAAGCGTTTGAGCGTATAAGCGTTGCATTGATAACCACATAACATTTAAACAAATAATCACACAAATAAACACATAAACTAAATGCATAAAGTAAGTCCGCGTTCCGAGTTTGCATTGAGATTGCGTTGCGATAACGTGTAGTCTAAACAAGTGATGTGATAAAATGCGTTAAGTAGTAAGCGTTGTAAATAACGTTTAAAACCGATATCTGCGTTTTGAATAAACGTTGTAATAAGTGTTGTAATATGCGTTGAAAACATTAGTTTAACCCATGGCGATAATCAGAATCTCGGGAGTACAAACGTTTACGAGAAGAATAACACGATAAGTAATGACCCGAAAAGTCGGGTTGTTACATATAAGGTCTAAAGCACGTCAACTACTCGATAACGACTACCTTAACGTTCTTGCTACCACTAACTAAGGTTTGAAACCTATGATTGACGTACCACACCTTATACCTCTACGATCTCGACATCACTAATAAAAACGTCATACGTCCACGCAGGATAACTAAAGCCCAATTAGCTAATAAGTCATAAAAACCATTAACCAAGGAAAACGTTTATAGAAAATTTTAAATCTCAAAGCTCGTAAATTAAATAACTCGTAACACGTATGAAAAACACATGAAAAGCATGTATGCTAGCCCCAAAAATATTTAAGAAAAAAAGGATTATAACTCATCGGTTGCAAAGCTCCAAAACTGTAAGTTAACTGTCTCATACTGCATCTCGAACTTTTTTTTTTAAACGGTAAATTTGAATCACTGACGGACCACTGGAGTATCATCGTGCCACCAGCGGAACCACCTAATCATATCCATCTCCACTGGCATAATGCCTATACACCAATTCAGGAGGAAACCTAATAAATATGGGAAAAACCCCCTAGTGGGAATCGAACCCAGGACCTATTGGTCCCAAAGTCTTATCTCATCCCAAAATGCCACTAGACTATAAAACCATGTACCTGCATCTCTAACTTTAAGTCTACTAACTTGTGTGTCATTAAGTTCGGATCCCCTTCGAACACGTGAACCCGCACCGGGTTTCCATGCACATCCACCACCCATTCCCATGTCACATCATCATATTACATGATTTTTCTCATACACTAATATTCTTGAATCAACCTTACGTCCCCATACCATGAAATACCCATGCACTTTTATACCTACTTTCCTTGCATGAGCCCATCTCAACTACCATGTAAAAGCTAACATACATATACCATCATTTAGGGCTGTTCAAATTGCTCGGCGCTCGACGCTCGTTCGATGCTCGCTAGAAAAATGTTCGGAATTTGCTCGTTCGATTTAGCTCGATTGAAAAAATGCTCGGTTCGGATCGGTTCAGTTTGTAAACGAACCGAGCACGAGCAAAGGTCCGCTCAGTTCGGTTCGGTTCGGCTCGGTTGGCTCGATTTATTTTTTAACATATATATATATATATATAGGCAGAGGATCCTGTAAAAAAGGCCTAAAGTGTGAGAAGGGTAAGAAAGAATCTCCGCCATTAGATCTTTTGATCTAATGGTTGAGATCAATAGGGACAAAATTGTAAAATATTTTCATTAATTTGGACTGATTTGAAATATCTAGGGGCAATATAGTCTTTTAAACCCACTAGAAATTTGGTAATGCACATGTAACTTCCCCCGTCTTTTTTAAACGTCAATAACTTTTTATACGTAACTTTTTTTAAAAATAATATTACACCATAATAACGAGCGTTTTTTTATCTTTAATATGAGTACCATATTGCTATAGTTATATAGAGAAAAAAATATGTTTCGATCAGATGTTTAGTCAATGAATGGTGTTATATACTTGCTGAATGGTGTTATATACTTGTTGAATGGTTTATACTTACTGAATGGTGTTATATACTTGCTGAATGGTGTTATCTACTTGCTGAATGCTGAATGGTGTTATATACTTGCTGAATGGTGTTATATACTGTCACACCCCCAAAATCCACACGCGGAGTATGACCGCTTGGAGGCGTGACGGACCAGGATCAAGCCACCAATCATATTGAACAAGCATGTAAGTAAACATAATTCAACCAACCAATATGAAAGGTGTTCAAAAACCAAAGCATAGTTAAGTGTTTAGCGGAAGCATAATTTGTAAAACCCATAGCAAGCATTTAATATGAAATAAAGTAATGTTTAAAGCATGGCACACATCGCCATGTCCCACAACGACCGTTCCTCCCTGTGCAAGCTCCATGGGTACCTAATGACCTGCAAGGCATGTAGCAACGAATCAACAAAAAAGTTGAGCGAGTTCACAGTTGGTTGTTGGTTTTAGTTGTTCCAAAAATAGTTCCTTTAACTGGCATCCCTGCCGTGGGGGTTACCCCATATTTGAAAACGTAAGTTGTTTAACCCATTAATTCTGGCAATCCAGCCGTGGGGGCTACCCCATGATAGTTATCTGGCATTTCGGCCGTGGGGGCTACCCCATGTATTACAAGACCACGCGTATCGACTGCTACGAAAATGTAATAGGTGCCCTAAGTCAATGTCTATCAGCATTGACCCTTTGCCCATAGTCCATTAGTACACGCCCGTCCGACTGGCACGGTGTGAGGTTTGTTAAACCTAATAGCGCTATTAACTAATGACCCGCTCGCCCTAGGCCTCGGCGATTAAGTCGATAATTGAGGGACTTCCTTTGATAGAGGTGATGGTCTTAAGATCGTGTACGTAGGCTTTACGTACGTGCCCTTCAATCCGAGGAAATAGTAAGTATAACTGTACGTAGGTTTTACGTACGTGCCCTTCAACCGAGGACAGTAATAATTCGTTTAATAGTAATAATTGTACGAGTAGTTATTCAATCCCATTCCCAACCCCTGGGAATCCCATGCCTTGGCTAGTGTGAACTCACCTTGGTTTGCTCGGCAGATACACAAAAAGGTCAAGTCTAGCAGCTAGTGGTCAACCACGTCCTAACATGGTTACCAATACAAGTCAGGTTTTGGTTTCAAGTAGTGCATACAAGCATCACATAGATAGCACATAAGTAATACATACGAATCATGGCAAACACACTTTATCACGTTCAACAGTTATAACATATTCCACTTATGTGATTACAAGATTGGGCTCGCACAAGTCTAATGGCCTTGTGCGAGTCATATGTTGAAGCCCAATACTTCCCGGCCCAATGTCAAAAGACCCAAACAAAACTATAACACGAATACGGCCCAAAACAACTAGACCTAAGCTTGTGCGATCCGGACGTCTTGTTCGGTCCGGTTGGGTTGTGCGATCCAACTAAATCAGCCCAACAAGCATACCCGGCCCAACATAACATCTTGTGCGATTGAAACTAGCCCGGCCCAACAGTTAAGACAGTTATGGCAACTTGTGCGACCCAACCAGTCTTGTGCGACTGGGTCACCTTGTGCGGTTGGACTCCTTGTGCGGTCAGATCAGATCTTGTACGATCTGATCTTGTGCGACCAGGAGTCTTGTGTGATTAGTTGTTTAATATCCGAAAGTTATGCCAAACAGTTACATTGTTTCCAAAATTCGATCATGTTACAATCATTGCAATGGTTTCCAATTTCATTTAATTGATTAACACAAACAGTTTCTAAATCCAACCACAATCGATCAAACAAAGGCTTTTAATATCAATCTCTATGAACCCTAATCATGTTTCAAGCATGACAATCATCTTAACATTAGATCAATATAACAGATTCATGCACTAGATTATTATCATGCATATCATCATAACAATCCACACATTATCCACCCATACTCATCTAACAGCCTATTAACATGCGATTCATTAATACACTCGACCTCAGGGACGAACATGAACAATCATGACATATTCTGACAACATTAATTAGGTGCCCCATGATCCCTCTAATTGATTGGACCTCTTCAAGTAATTGGCCGACAACATTGGCCATTGTTTCACATACCCACCAACTATTATTGTTTGATTAGAACACATGGCCACCACTTCCATTATGACATCAACATATTTATTATTATGTAACTGGAAAATTACATGTAGCATATTTATGTAATCAGTCATCATCATGCATTCAATCGATCTTTACCACATAACATCATCGTTCATTATGTATGTAACCCTAATCATTCTATCGAATCATAGAATCATGACATCATTTACAAACATATAACATGAAACACTAACCGATTAAAGATGGAACGAGGATTGATCCAAACAGAAAATCTTCGATAGAGGAGAGGTGTGACTGCCGTCGACTTAGAGAGAGCAAGAGAGATTTAGGGTTTGGTGTGTTGTGAATTATGTGAAACTAATCCCTAAGATGGGATAATGTTTTCGTATAGCTAGGGGGTGGGCCGTACCCTTCCTTGGGCTGCCCTTGTGTTTTGAGTATGGCCCGAATGGGCTTGTGCGATCGGGTCGTGTTGTGTTTTAGAGCTCGTTTATATACATACATACATTCGTTACACAATAAACACATAACAAACATCAAACATTTAATTAATCAACCAAGTTCATACAATCACATGGTGTTCAAACACGCTACTCTTAGCACAAGGATAGGTTCTGAAATACGAGTTGTCACATTATCCCCAAGTTGAAAGAAATTTCGTCCCGAGATTTGGTACGTACTCACTGAGGAAGCTAGTTAAGTTGCATGGTTTCCCTGGTTTTCCTGGGGTGTCACATCCTCCCCCCGTTGATCTGGAATTTCGTCCCGAAATTCCGTAGCTTCAGCCTCAGTAGTGGTTGTACTGTTTTCGAACAGTTGGGGATACTTTTGTTTCATCTGATCTTCGCGTTCCCAGGTGAACTCTGGGCCGCGACGGGAGTTCCAACGAACTCGAACGAGAGGTATTCTAGTGTGCTTGAGGACCTTAACATCCCGGTCCGTGATTCCAACTGGTTCCTCGACGAATCGTAACTGCTCGTCGATAGTGAGCTCCTTCAAAGGAACTATGTGGGTCTCATCTGACAGACACTTCTTCAGATTCGACACGTGGAAAACATTGTGAACTGCACTGAGTTCTGCTGGTAAGTTCAGTTTGTAGGCCACCATGCCTATTTTTTCAATGACTTCGAAAGGTCCAACGTATCGTGGGTTAAGTTTGCCTCGTTTACCAAAACGAACCATACCCCTCCAGGGTGAAACTTTGAGTAGTACTCGCTCCCCAACCTGGAGCTCGAGTGGTTTCCTGCCCTTATCGGCGTAAACTTTCTGACGGTCACGAGCTGCCGCCATTCGTTGTCGTATTTGAGCAATTCGTTCTGTTGTGTTTATCACGAGTTCTGGACCAGTAATCTGACTATCCCCCACCTCTGCCCAACAAAGAGGTGACCGACATTTACGCCCGTACAATGCCTCGAACGGAGCAGCTTTAATGCTGGTGTGGTAGCTGTTATTGTACGAAAATTCCACAAGTGGCAGATGCTTTTCCCAGCCGTTGCCAAAGTCAATTACACATGCCCTAAGCATGTCTTCTAGAGTCTGGATGGTACGTTCCGACTGCCCATCCGTTTGCGGGTGATAAGCTGTGCTCATATCTAAACGCGAGCCAAAGGACTTGTGCATTGCTTGCCACAGTTCTGATGTAAAACGTGCATCTCGATCCGAGATAATAGAGGTGGGCACTCCGTGCCTCGAGACAACTTCCTTAAGATATACATCTGCTAGCGTGAAGAACTTATCCGTTTCCTTGATAGCCAAGAAGTGAGCAGACTTTGTGAGTCGATCCACGATCACCCAAATAGTATCGTTACCTCGTTGTGATCTAGGCAGGCCAGTAACAAAATCCATGGAAATTTGCTCCCATTTCCATTGTGGTATCTCTGGTTGTTGAAGTGGGCCTGAAGGTTTCTGGTATTCCGCCTTGACTCTCGCACAAGTCAAGCACTTGCTAACGTATGTTGCTATGTGGGCCTTCATGCTAGGCCACCAATATGTAGTTTTAATATCGTGGTACATTTTATCCGAACCAGGATGTACCGAGTAGCGAGACTTGTGTGCCTCATCCATCACAAGCTCTCGTAGGTTGCCATAAAGTGGGACCCAAATGCGTCCCGTTACGTAGTAAGCACCGTCTTCCTTCTGTTCTAAGCGTTGCCTTGAGCCGCGTAGAGCTTCAGCCCTGACGTTTTCTGGTTTCAACGCTTCTACCTGAGCGTCACGTATCTGAGAAGGAAGGCTAGACTGTATAGTAAGTTGCAAAGCTCGTACGCGCTTGGGCGCAGTGTCCTTTCGACTGAGGGCGTCTGCCACAACATTGGCTTTGCCTGGGTGATACCTGATCGAGCATTCGTAGTCATTCAGTAGTTCGACCCATCATCGCTGTCGCATATTGAGTTCCTTCTGTTTGAAGATATGCTCGAGGCTCCTGTGATCAGTGTAGATAGCACATTTGGTACCATACAGGTAATGTCGCCATATCTTAAGTGCATAAACAACAGCTCCCAGCTCTAGATCGTGTGTAGTGTAGTTCTTTTCATGAGCTTTGGGTTGGCGTGAGGCGTAAGCTATAACTTTATCCCGCTGCATCAATACACAACCAAGACCCTGAATGGGTGCGTCACAGTAAACCACGAAGTCGTTTGTGCCCTCTGGCAATGAAAGGATAGGTGCACTGCAAAGTCTATCCTTTGAGTGCTGAAACGCTAACTCCTGTGCATTTCCCCAACGATAAACAACGCCCTTCTGCGTTAGTGAAGTAAGAGGTTGTGCAATCTTGGGAAAAAAAATCCTTGATAAATCTCCTGTAGTAACCTGCCAATCCCAAGAATTTGCGAATTTCCGTTGGCGTACGGGGTGCAGGCCAGCTCTTGATTGACTCTACCTTGGATGGATCAACGGGAATCCCATCCTTGTTCACTACATGGCCTAAGAAATGGACTTCACGAAGCTAGAAGTCACATTTTGAAAACTTGGCGTACAGCTGTTCTGTTCGAAGGAGTTCCAAAATGAGTCGTAGATGTTGCTCGTGCTCCTCCCGACTCTTAGAATAGATCAGGATGTCGTCGATGAAAACTATGACGAACTTGTCTAGGTAAGGCTTGCACACTCGATTCATCAAGTCCATGAAGACCGCAGGTGCGTTTGTCAGCCCAAAAGGCATTACCAAAAACTCATAGTGGCCATATCGAGTTCTAAAGGCTGTTTTGGAGATGTCCTCTTCTCGGACTCTCAGCTGATGATATCCTGATCTCAAATCAATCTTTGAATAGTAGCTCGACCCTTGTAGCTGGTCAAACAAGTCGTCAATACGTGGAAGAGGATAGCGATTCTTCACAGTCACCTTGTTAAGTTCACGGTAGTCGATGCGCATTTCTGAAAATACCGTCTTTCTTCTTCACAAATAGTACTGGAGCTCCCCAGGGCGAAGAGCTAGGACGAATAAAACTCTTATCCAAGAGTTCTTGTAGTTGCGTAGACAGCCCTTCCAGTTCAGATGGGACTAAACGATATGGTGCTCGAGCTATGGGTGTCGTTCCAGGAGCTTGTCACCATGAATTACCAAAGGTTCTTAACCAGCACAAGGAATGCGGACGATCTTTTCTTTGCAAAGAATCCCTGCTCGATGTTGAGGTAGCCAATCCATACCAATAATGATGTCGAAACCATTACAATGTTGGGGTCATTCCTAGCATCATCCTGACCAATCACGAACACTCGACCCCTGGCACCATTGCCGTCGTTTTTACCCCCGTTGTTACCTCCATTGTTGTTCCCGTTTCCTTGGTTGTGGTTCTGATTCTGATTCTGGTTCAACTGTGGGCAGTGTCTCAGGAAGTGACCTTCAGCACCACACTGATAACATCCCTTGTTACCCTGCTGTTGCTGCTGATTCTGTGGAGCTTGTGGCTGCTGTTGTCGGTTCTGGTTTGCAGGACGTGAGCTTCTACACTCTTTGGCTTCATGACCAAGCTTGTTGCATCTCTGACAACGATCTTTGTTGCACGGCCCGCTGTGGTGTAAATTACATCGATTGCACTTAGGGTGGTTTCCCTCGTATCCACCCTGACTTCGATTACCTAAAGACTGCTGACTGGGGCTCCTGTACTCGACTGAGATTGAACCGAAGTGAAACCCTTGCTTAAATTTCCATCCCACTTGCGTTTGTTGTCACTGGGAGTAGCAGAAGTAGTAGTAGTAGTACCAATACGCTTAGGTAGCTTGTTCTGTTCTACTGCCCGGTCGGTGAGACGATGAGCAAAACGAGTAACATCCTGGATAGTAGCAAGGTTAGCAGAAGTCACATGACTTCGAATCTCTGGTACTAAACCTTTGGGGTACAACCCAATGCGCTTGGTGGGAGGATCCACCATAGTTAGACATAACACTGCCAGTTTCGTTGGATCGTTTCGTGTACGCTTCTACCTCTGACCCCGTCATCATCAGATTTAAGAACTCCATATCCAGTTTGCGGATGTCATCACAACTACAGTATTCACGTTTGATCAGTTCCTCAAAATCCTTTCATGGGGTGGCATTAGCAGCCGCCAGCCCCAGCATCTGAACGTGCGCGTTCCACCAAGTTAACGCAGTGCTTTCGAGAGTACCAGTGGCGTACTTCACTCTACAGGCCTCAGGGCATTCACCCATCTCTAAGACAGACTCGAGCTTTTCAAACCAATGGAGGAGTCCAACAGCTCCTTTAGTGCCACCGAAAGTACTAGAACGACAGTCCATGAACGTCTTGAATGTGCATACAGGCGGCTGAGCGTTCTGACCTTGTTGCGTGAGGAAGAAAGACCGGGTTAAGCGCGAGAGTTGGGTCATGAGAGTAGGATCTAACATCCTAGGATAGGTTCGTAACAGCAGGTTATACTTCCTGCCTGAGCGGCTACGAGTGCTGCCGTAACTTGTTCGTTGATAAGAGCGGTCAGCCGGCTTGAGTTAGGTTCTCACGTTCCCTCATGATCTTCACATCGAAGGAAACATAAATAGGAAAGGTGTCGCGAATGTGTGTAAGTGTGTAGTGACAGTAGGGAGCAAGCACAAATGTGTTTTCAAACTATAGTTGCTACGTTTATCTAAACATACCATGAGCAAAGTTCTATGCAATCTAGCAAGTAGGCAATATAACATAATCCATACCACCTAGAATGTCGAGCCTTGCACGTGGAGTGAAGCGTCGTTGTGGATCGTAGAGCGCTGTACAGGTTATAGTCTGGTTTTAACAAAAACATTTTCCCTTATTAAAACCAAGTTCTCTATAACCAATGGCTCTGATACCAATCTGTCACACCCCCAAAATCCACACGCGGAGTATCACCGCTTGGAGGCGTGACGGACCAGGATCAAGCCACCAATCATATTGAACAAGCATGTAAAATTCAACCAACCAATATGAAAGGTGTTCAAAAACCAAAGCATAGTTAAGTGTTTAGCGGAAGCATAATTTGTAAAACCCATAGCAAGCATTTAATATGAAATAAAGTAATGTTTAAAGCATGGCACACATCGCCATGTCCCACAACGACCGTTCCTCCCTGTGCAAGCTCCATGGGTACCTAATGACCTGCAAGGCATGTAGCAACGAATCAACAAAAAAGTTGAGCGAGTTCACAGTTGCTTGTTGGTTTTAGTTGTTCCAAAAATAGTTCCTTTAACTGGCATCCCTGCCGTGGGGGTTACCCCATATTTGAAAACGTAAGTTGTTTAACCCATTAATTCTGGCAATCCAGCCGTGGGGGCTACCCCATGATAGTTATCTGGCATTTCGGCCGTGGGGGCTACCCCATGTATTACAAGACCACGCGTATCGACTGCTACGAAAATGTAATAGGTGCCCTAAGTCAATGTCTATCAGCATTGAGCCTTTGCCCATAGTCCATTAGTACACGCCCGTCCGACTGGCACGGTGTGAGGTTTGTTAAACCTAATAGCGCTATTAACTAATGACCCGCTCGCCCTAGGCCTCGGCGATTAAGTCGATAATTGAGGGACTTCCTTTGATAGAGGTGATGGTCTTAAGATCGTGTACGTAGGCTTTACGTACGTGCCCTTCAATCCGAGGACAGTAGTAAGTATAACTGTACGTAGGTTTTACGTACGTGCCCTTCAACCGAGGACAGTAATAATTCGTTTAATAGTAATAATTGTACGAGTAGTTATTCAATCCCATTCCCAACCCCTGGGAATCCCATGCCTTAGCTAGTGTGAACTCACCTTGGTTTGCTCGGCAGATACACAAAAAGGTCAAGTCTAGCAGCTAGTGGTCAACCACGTCCTAACATGGTTACCAATACAAGTCAGGTTTTGGTTTCAAGTAGTGCATACAAGCATCACATAGATAGCACATAAGTAATACATACGGATCATGGCAAACACACTTTATCACATTCAACAGTTATAACATATTCCACTTATGTGATTACAAGATTGGGCTCGCACAAGTCTAATGGCCTTGTGCGAGTCATATGTTGAAGCCCAATACTTCCCGGCCCAATGTCAAAAGACCCAAACAAAACTATAACACGAATACGGCCCAAAACAACTAGACCTAAGCTTGTGCGATCCGGACGTCTTGTTCGGTCCGGTTGGGTTGTGCGATCCAACTAAATCAACCCAACAAGCATACCCGGCCCAACATAACATCTTGTGCGATTGAAACTAGCCCGGCCCAACAGTTAAGACAGTTATGGCAACTTGTGCGACCCAACCAGTCTTGTGCGACTGGGTCACCTTGTGCGGTTGGACTCCTTGTGCGGTCAGATCAGATCTTGTACGATCTGATCTTGTGCGACCAGGAGTCTTGTGTGATTAGTTGTTTAATATCTGAAAGTTATGCCAAACAGTTACATTGTTTCCAAAATTCGATCATGTTACAATCATTGCAATGGTTTCCAATTTCATTTAATTGATTAACACAAACAGTTTCTAAATCCAACCACAATCGATCAAACAAAGGCTTTTAATATCAATCTCTATGAACCCTAATCATGTTTCAAGCATAACAATCATCTTAACATTAGATCAATATAACAGATTCATGCACTAGATTATTATCATGCATATCATCATAACAATCCACACATTATCCACCCATACTCATCTAACAGCCTATTAACATGCGATTCATTAATACACTCGACCTCAGGGACGAACATGAACAATCATAACATATTCTGACAACATTAATTAGGTGCCCCATGATCCCTCTAATTGATTGGACCTCTTCAAGTAATTGGCCGACAACATTGGCCATTGTTTCACATACCCACCAACTATTATTGTTTGATTAGAACACATGGCCACCACTTCCATTATGACATCAACATATTTATTATTATGTAACTGGAAAATTACATGTAGCATATTTATGTAATCAGTCATCATCATGCATTCAATCGATCTTTACCACATAACATCATCGTTCATTATGTATGTAACCCTAATCATTCTATCGAATCATAGAATCATGACATCATTTACAAACATATAACATGAAACACTAACCGATTAAAGATGGAACGAGGATTGATCCAAACAGAAAATCTTCGATAGAGGAGAGGTGTGACTGCCGTCGACTTAGAGAGAGCAAGAGAGATTTAGGGTTTGGTGTGTTGTGAATTATGTGAAACTAATCCCTAAGATGGGATAATGTTTTCGTATAGCTAGGGGGTGGGCCGTACCCTTCCTTGGGCTGCCCTTGTGTTTTGAGTATGGCCCGAATGGGCTTGTGCGATCGGGTCGTGTTGTGTTTTAGAGCTCGTTTATATACATACATACATTCGTTACACAATAAACACATAACAAACATCAAACATTTAATTAATCAACCAAGTTCATACAATCACATAATGTTCAAACACGCTACTCTTAGCACAAGGATAGGTTCTGAAATACGAGTTGTCACATATACTTACTGAATGTTGTTATATACTTGCTGAATGGTGTTATATACTTCCTTTAATTA
Source organism: Helianthus tuberosus (assembly GCA_030545235.1). Taxonomy (NCBI): domain Eukaryota; kingdom Viridiplantae; phylum Streptophyta; class Magnoliopsida; order Asterales; family Asteraceae; genus Helianthus; species Helianthus tuberosus. Next base: position 213,307,024 of record CM060423.1, read on the forward strand.
AGGTGACGGTTATGGGAAGTTTTTAATTAATTGAATTAATGATAAAATTACTTGTTTACCCTTTTCAATTAATTTAGATCTAATGGCTGAAATTCTTTCTTACCTTTCTCACACTTTTGGTCTTTTTTACAATAACTTTACCCTATATATATATATACACTAGCCCTTTACCCGCGCGATGCGGCGGGAAACATATCACTTAGGTTGGTGAGTTTAGGGCTGTGGAGGCACGGTCTCAAGCCGCTAAGGGGTTTTTCAGTTCATCTCGCATGCCTAGAGAAAACATATCACCATGTGCATTCACTTAAAATGTTTTGTTTCTGTACCACATTGACTGGTAAGCTTACATGCAGCATTGATCTGCTTCCTTGAATTTTTAATTTATTTTTCCACTTTTACTTCATAGCCCTGAACTCACCAACCTAAGTGATATGTTTCCCGTCGCATCGCGCGGGCAAACGGCTAGTTATATGTGTCACATGTTTGTTTTTTAGGCAATGGTAGCAGGTTGGGCATGAGTAGAGGTGTACCCAAACCAAAGCTTACTACAATGGATGTAACTACGTCCAAACTTTTCACCAACATTGATGTTTTAAATCTTCCTTTTTGGTAAGTATATATGTTTAACCTTCATATTTTTTTTTGAATGAATTGTTTGTTGGCCGTACAAAAAAAAAAAAAAAAAAAAAAAACATGTGATTTTTAAGTAGTTAGGCCTTAATAGAGTAGTCTTTATTGTGGTATTTGGTTTTCAACGGAACCATTATGATCATCCGCGCGATGCGGCGGGAAACATATCACTTAAGTTAGTGAATTTAGGGCTATGTACGGGGATGTAGTTTCCGATTTTGCTGAGTCGACGATGGTGGCAATGTAGCAGAACGTGAGGGTCGGTTGCGGCGTACTTCAGCGGCGGAGAATCAGCAGTGTGCGGCGATTGGTGGTTTTGTGATGGCGTTTGGTGGTTATTATGTGACGGCCGGTTACCGGCTTCAGCAGAAAACAAAGAAAATTGTGTGATTCTAGTTATGTTATGTGGGGTTTTAAAGTTGTGGATAAATCAGCGGTTTTGAATGATGAATCGTATCATCAATTACAATGAGGCCTTCGGCAGTGGCGAAGATTGACGTTTTTCGACTGGGGGGTAACTATTAACATTTAAAAAAAGAAAACACTGACATCTGCGCGATGCGGCGAAGGCAACATATTATAACGACATACTCTAATGCTTGATAATTTTAGAGGTTTGTTGGGTGATTAAGAACATCCAACAATGTACTTATTCGGTTCACGCTTCTATCATTGTAGATGCCATTAAAAAGTTCATCAAAAAGAAAACACTATCATTGTAACCAATAACCTCGAATTCGTTTTAGACCAGTTATATAAAGAGTATTTACTCTTATGTTACACGGGCTACACAATGTCAATTATATAAATCATAGGTATATAAATTAGTTTTATCAATGAAATTAAATACTACATTTAATAAAGTAAACATATTACAATGGATTCTCTCTAGAATGTCTCTTGCTTTTTTGCGTCTCCTTAAGACTATACAAAAAGGTTGATACGTAGATCGAGTCCCATGGAAAAATTTCTTCAACTACAAAATATTATTCTCTTACTTTCATTATTCCTTTTGAAAACCATACATGAAGTTGAACCACTTTTATAACCTCACAACCAACAATTAACTAAAGAAATGATCAACTTGTCTTGATCCCTGCATTTCAACATCATAAAACAAATATTTAAAACGTACTGTCATATCACATAGGGTACCTTTCCCTTATTTCAAAGTATAAGCTCAAGTAAACAAAATACATACTTTATGGCAGTGATATGACTCTTGTAAAATAGAACTTTCGGTAGTTAAATTTCATAATGTTATCATTCGAATAAAAAAATTCTAACTTGGAAATCAAATGCATTGTGTTGTACAAAGATAAGGAAATGATAAGGCACAATATAAGCATGTATATCTATTTAGTTATGCATCTATGAGGATTGTATTTAGTTATGCACAATATAAACATCATCATAGACATGAAAAGCATACAAATGTTACCTACTTACAGTGGGTCCACACTTCAAAGCATGTTCCTTAGCAAAAGTGCATGCTTGTTTGAACCGTAAATGAATCCATACCAGAACCTAGAACCTATACAAAGATTTCATTTAAGATCATCAATATCTATATCTATACTACTTTAATAAGCATATATGAAGGACAAGATGGTAATTCAACAAGGTGTTGAAAAAACACTTAATGCACAATGTACAAGTCTTAAGGCACAAGAAAACACAAACAATTTACCCTTTACCCGGATCATCATCAACCGTCCATCTTTTTCACTTTTTCACACGGATCACGATCTGGACCGTCCATTTGACTTCACACGGATCAACAATTCCTTTCTCTCTCATTCCTCACACATCTCACAAAAACATCAGATCTTCTCTCTCTTCTCTCTCTCTCTCTCTCTCTCTTTCTGAGTCTCTGGCGATTCAGGAACGATTTCACCAGATATGCTCCTCTCTTTCTGGCGATTCAGGAACGATTTCACCAGATCTATGAAGTTTCAACAGATCGATGAAGATTCTGACCTCCTGGTTCCGTTTTCCGGCTTTTATTGGCGTTTTGCAACATTCGTCAAGGGTAACTGACCCCGTTCTTTTGAGTCTGAACACTATTTCTTCATGTATTCACTGGATTTTACTTACGTTTGTGTTTTAAGATGGATTTTCATTTTTTGTAGGTCATGGTTTGAAGACTAGATCTGGTGAAGAATAATAAGAATACTCGGAAGGAGACAACAAAATCATGGAGAAGAATCAGATCTCGGTGGTTGGAGTTCCAGATGCGATTCCCGTCAAGTATATGGAGGTGACCGAGGTTTTAATTTCAGTATAGTGGATAAATTCCCATATTAGTGTGTTCATGTGAAGTTTCGTACTTATCAATTGAATTTACAGTTTGTCAATATATGTGAACGAGGTTTTAATTTCAGTACAATGGATAAATTACTTGATAATGTGTGATTTCAGTCTTCATTAGGGTTTCTAAGTCACAATGATACACGTTTAATTATCATATGTTTTCGCAAGTGCTTAATGTCATACCCTGGTAGAGAAATTGATAGATGTGTGTTTTCGCTTATGTTCTTGAATGGGATCATTCCTGAAGTTCTTTTGGGTAGATTGACTATTGAAATGTGTTTAATGATGTTATTTCTTGTATTGACTTGATCTGTTAATGATGACATGAATACATCAAGCGTTACAACAACGTCAAGCTCTCAGCCTTGGGGATGGGTTAGATTCAACAATTCATTTCTCTATTTTTTGCTAATTGTCGTCAAGAACATAATGCACACTTAAACACATGAATTTAACGACTGCTGTTGATGTAACACATGCAGCCATACCAACTGTTGTTTTAATCTCCGAGATTCTGAAGGAAGATGGACTGGCAACTCAGAAATGTAAGGATATAATTTCTTTATTTATACAATTATATCGAACATTCAGTCTGAAATATTACTTGTTTGGGTATTGACACAGTGATAGCCGTATCAACTGTTCAAACCAATGATAAATTTACTAGCAGACACATTCAGAAGGCCAAGGTATATGCATGTTTGACTCAAATTTGTTCAACTACCATGCTATATTATCTTAGTATCTTACATTCATCGTTCTTGATCAAAGGAACTTTTGATTTTTAGCAAGTCAAATGGGTCACAAAACCAAGCATTCACAAATGTAATCATCTCAGGTTACGTTTGATTTTTAGCAAGTCAAACGGGTCACAAAACCAAGCTTTAGCTGAAAATAATCTGTCTTACAGATCAAAAGCCTCCCAAAACTGTTTTTAACACGCAAAACCTTCTCATTTTGCATTGTATGTTTGGTTTATGGCTGACCTTTTGCATTCAAGTTATGGATGAAACTCCTCAACTTGCAAAAGGATTGCTAAAGTTGTGCATGAGTAATATGATGTCGTAATTCATTATCCCCTGTCGCTGATTTAAGGTATGATGTCTGTTTATCGTTTGCAGAGAAGTAGGAATTGGAATCGTGCCTTTTGCTCCATTGGGTAGCGGGTTCTTTGCATCGGGTCCGAAGGTGATGGACAATTTGGCCGGTAATGATTTAATCGGCGACAAACGCAGCAGCAAACGGGTGTAAAAACGCAGCCGTTTGCAGCCGTTAAACGACGCGTTTACGGCTGCAAACGCAGCAGCAAATGGCTGCGTTTTTACACCCATTCCCGTTTGCTGCTGCGTTTGCAGCCGTAAACGCGCTGTTAAAACGGCTGTAAATGGCTGTGTTTTTGCACCCGTTTGCTACCGCGTTTGCAGCCGTTTAACGGCGCGTTTACGGCTGTGAATGCAGAAGCAAACGGGTGTAAAAACGCAGCCGTTTGCCGCTGCGTTTGTAGCCGTAATGACGAGTTTCGGTGTAATTGGATCATTTTCGGTTTGTTTCGGATAGATTTTTGAACACAGCCAGAAAAGCTTTTTTTCTTATATTTTTTACTGTTCGAACACATCAAACATAGATCCAAACACTTGTAACTCAGATCTAACACGAGATGATGTTTCGAAATTTAAAACGATGATAAAACAAACTGTTGGTGGTGAACCGCTAAAGTTTTAGAGATGGCTCAAGAGGACAGAGTTAGAGGTAATTTAAACTTATTACATGCTATTGTTAAATGATTTAATTATAAGGGTTCTGCCTCATGCCAAGTTCTGTATACAGACGTTGCGGAAATACAACGTGAGGACCATCTTCACTTGTTTCGTTCCTACGTGTTGTAGCCACTGCTACTAATATTGGATCCAAAGATCGTTGGGGAAAAGTACGTTCCAGATTGGCCTATTGCTAACAAAGATACTGTGGTTGCACCAGATTTGGCCAAGCTTTTTGTGTACAACCTTGGTACACCTGCTGACCATTTGCAGTTCTGAAGCCTGGGTGACTCCGATATCTCAGGTCTGGTCATGGTTAATCAGGCCCGATCCAATCTCCTTACCTCAGAGCTTCATCGAAGATAGGTTGAGGCCGAGGTTGAAAACACGAAATTGAGATGTCAACTGCAGCATATTGGAAAGCACAGTGCACCCCTTTGGGATCCTACTTTGCCTTACACACATCAATTTGAAGAGCTAAAGAAGAGCTTGGCCAAGGCAACCGCTGATGGGCTTGCTTGCCAGGATGCCGAAGAAATTTTGGCGAAGACCAAAGCTTCACTGGAGGTCATGATCGTGACTGTTGAAGCGCAGCGAAAGGGGTTTCAAACCAAAATTGATGACCTTTCTAAGTCATACGGGAAACAAAGCAAGTTGTATGCTGAACTGGCAGCTGGTATGGTAGCATTATTCCTTTCTTCTTGATACATACTGGCATTTGTTATGTTAACACTTAACAGATATAATTACGCTTCGAAATGATCACATTCCTTGTTGCTGCAATCGCTTATGAAGGATTAGAGACAATTTATACAAGTTAAGATAAATGTATCTTTGTTGTAGGTTATTCTAGCTGAAGAAGTTGCTGCTTCAAATCTTACCATCTCCGACTTAACAAAACAGATTTGTGATGCTATCCAAGCTAGGGCAGAACAAGGTGTGCGCATGTGCATGTGAGTTTTATTTTCGATTCTTTCTGTCGAATTTGGTCCTCAAATAATAAGGTAGACTTTGTTCCAGCATTTTTGAAATTTTGTTCACAGTAGGTTTTGTTCTCGGCATTATGAGTCTCAAATAATTGGTGTTCATACTCTTAAGCTCTCAAAAATCATTGTTTTATCTGTAGCAATGTACATTTTCTGTATAAAAGATGAAGTATTATATATTCTATTTAACAATAATAACTCAGATTTTAGCTTTATGTCAAGTTGTTTGAACACTTTGCTAATTTATCTCTTCCTTCTTTAGGCGGTGAATGGTGATTACGGCGAGAAAGGGTGGGAAGGGGCTTTTTGCCGGAAAAAACACCCACAGCTGCAGTCTGCAGCTAATAAGGTAAGTGAGTTTTGATGGCGAACTGTTCCATAAATATGGTGTCCATATATTGCATTCTGTCAATGTATTTTAATTTAGAACTTCAATTACCCAGGCTCTACTCTCACGAACAAACTAAGTGCCTAATGAATTTTACTTTATAAGCAAAAATGGAATTTACTCAGTTTTTTTTTTTAATTTGGAACTTCAATTACCAAGGCTCCATTCTCACGAGTAGTGATTTTTTAGACCCAATTGCTTATTAATGGACCAATTATAATTGTCTATCATCTCAAACAGGTCAAATAGGTGATTAAAAAACTAAAAAGGCCTAATCTTACTTCTAACGCATACAACCTCCTAAATTTTTTTTATTCAAAACTTTGGATTAATGATGTAAGTATGTTGTTTATGCAATCATAATTGTTTTTGTAGAATTTGAAAACATGGAAAAAAGTCCAACTCGGTCCATTTTGATCTGCACTGACCATAAACTTATGAGAATGGCTTGTTGTTGTGGACAAGAAGCGAACACTTGCACATAATCTATCCTGGAGGCTGGAGCATATTTCATATTCAGGTAACCTTGCATTTGCTTGTAAATCTGGTTCTTATAAAGGCGTGTGAATTAAAAAATAGTAGCTGAACTAGAATGGGTCAAATGGGTTGAACGAATAGAAGGTGTACTTTTAATGTATCCAATAAATTTGCAGACCTGTAATCCATTTATTCAAAAAGTTGTGATTACTGAAACAATATAAGTTTTCTAATCATACATTATGGACTAATGGTTTCGAAAAATTAGTAGTTATGTTCAAAATTGTTTCGGCTCAACTTGTACCAAAAATTTGACCATTTTGACCCGTATATTAGTACTTAGTTCGTTTTCATGTCTTTGCTCTTCTTTTGCTTTGATGTCCTTATCAAGATCATTAAGCTCATTTTGTGGGTCTCATCTTACATGGCAGTTATATCTATATTCATATTCGTATCATCTCTATAACATGTTAATTCCGTTGCAGACAAATGATGATGGTGAAAATTGCCATAGGAGATGGCTGATTGGCAACATGGTTGAGTTTAAAACCTAAGAGCTTGGATTTTGTACAAGCTGCTGCTCTCTCTATTGCAATTGAGATTGCCTATGACGGTCTAGAAAGGGTTGGCTTTGGTGTAGGTATATCCATGCTTGTTTAAATCAAGCTGCTTAGGAGTTAAAGCGGTGATGTGGCAATCCACGTGATGTGAGGTCCTATGACGAGAAGATTCATATTTTCTTATTGAGTCACTAACTACAAATAGAAATATTTTTAATGAAACCTTTGTTGACCAGATTTATTTATATTAAATAGCTTTAGTTATTTGGTACCTTTTTATAAAACAACCCGTTTTGACCTGAACCTAATTTGGGTAAAGCGTGTTCTGACCCGGCCCAAAATGTCCATGTTTTGAACTGATTTGTTTCGATCGAGACCTGTCCGCTTGACCCAACCTAACCCGACGTGCTAATAAATTTGAGATGTTATAATAGTTGGGGCACTTGGTTGCATGGTATCATTCACAGTTTTCTATCATTCTAATATACATTTTGTTAGTGTCATGTTGACTATATTATTTACATGTGTCATATGGAAGCTGCTCATTTAATTAACGCAATAACATATAATACAATATATGAAACTGGTGGTGGTGATCACCATTCACATCCAAACCCTCCCACCCACAGTGTGTTTTCCATTGTATCGCGAATTTGGTTTTGGTTATGGCTCAAACCGAACCGCCCCGTACAAAGCTCTAAAATCACCAACCTAAGTGATATGTTTCCCGCCGCATCGCGCGGGTAAATGTCTAGTAATCTATACAAATATTTCAATTAAGATCATCAATATAATCTATACAAGTATAGATAAATGTGGATCATCCAAGCTCATACCAACTAACCCATTTCACCCAATACCCAGCCTGACTAACCTGCCCATTTTGCCACCTCTAGTCGTATACGATGTAAGTGAGAAGATTACCTTCAAATCACTCCTCAACTATCCTTCAGTTACATTGGCGAGACCTCATATGTCAAAATCAAGTTCTATGTTTTCTTTAGCAAGAAATATCTTCAATTGATTGTTAGCATATGATATGACCGCATAAATTCTAAAACCAAAAAAACATCCTTACGAATTAAACCAAGTTTGTTAAAGTTCAAATGAGTCATCATTTATAAAAAACAAATTACATGTAAAACAAACCTGGCTGTAGTAAAGGAATAACAATTAAGTAATTAGGGACTGATTCAAAAGACACGAAAGATGATAGAAGAAAAAAAGAAAGTGTGATATTGTCGAAATTTTAAGAAAAGTACTTCACATGATTATTCAGAAAACATTGAGAAGTTAACAATATATAGCATGACATACTTGCAGCCCAAGTTGGAGATGATATTAGAACTTTTACTTCGATAAAATATCTCTCGATCATTGCTTCTGCACCTCGAAGGGACCCGGTTCCCATGAGACCTTAAATGGTGGCATTATAGGGGTGTTACGGGTCGTGTTCACGGGTTGGAGAGTTCAACCTAACCCAACCCAAACCCGAAAATTTTAGACGAACACGACCCGAACCCGAAAATCATGTCATACATATGAACCCAAACACAACCCGAATATTCGCCGGTTGACCCAAACTCGACCCATTCAACCCGAATTTATTTATTTATTTGGCAAATTAATATTTTAGAATTAAAATTCACTAATAAAAACACAAATGTATATAACACAATTACGTTTAAATTATAAAATATTATGTTAATTTCTCTTTTTAAGTTATAATTATTGCATATAATAAACACCCAATTTAATTTATGACATGAAACATATTGTATAAAAATATAATATAATATAATATAAATGGGTTGAACGGGTCAACCCGAGCGGATTGACCCGAACTCGACCCGTTTAGCTAAACGGGTTGGCGGGTTCAGCCTGAAACTGACCCGAACCCGTTTAGGCGAATTTCGTGTTATGTTCGTGTCGTGTTTTCGCATCGTGTCAAAAATTCCCACCCCTAGGTGGCAACCAACATTGTAAAGAAAAAAGGTTAAATGAAAACTTAAATCCTAATTTCTTTTTCTTAAAAGGAAAAAACTCTTAAATCATACTCTATTAATGAACATGATTATTAGCTTTAAACAACAATTGAGCTGTCAAACATCTATAAATATTGAAAAACATGAACAAAGAATTATGAAAAAAGAAGCTACCATACCACCACTTTCCAACTCAATCTGATTAAACAAAATAAAGGCCATATCACCACTTTTGCATGCCAGTTTGCTTAGCTTGCTCATGTAACATGAAAGTGACTTGTTAAAATGTTGAAAATATAAAAAAAAGTTCCAACTTCTATGCATTACCAACTAAAGGATATCTATGAAAGTAGTAATAACAATCATAATGGCCAAACACAATAAATGTACAAACCTGATCAAAGAGAAGTAGCCCGCAAAAAGTTGATAAGACCAAAATTTGTTTAGTAGTATAACCAAATAAGAAAAAAGGTCCATGGCTGAATTAGTTCAGGAGCATAATCATAAGCTAGATAAGACCACTCAAATATCCCAGAATAGAGGTTCAAATGGGTTGGTTGGGTGACAAAATTTAATAACATATTGGGCATCCCCACTTCCTGCTGCTGCTAGTGCAGAAGCAACTCTTCATTTCACCTGAAGAATAAAAGGTGCTACTTCAATAGTTATATTTTAAATATGATTAAAAAATACAGTTGCAAACTATGAAAGATAATTAAACATTTGAAATATAAAAAGAATTAGAAGAATAATGCTTAATATGCCTGAATCTTGTAACCTCTTGTGATAACAATGATTATCTTGTATGATTAAAAAAACATAATAAGAATATGACCTGCTGAAGAAAATGAGGATGTGTCTAAATCCCATTCCTTTTTTTTAAATTAACCCTATCACTTTAACATATCTAAATCCTAAGAGACCTCTTGATAGAGTTATTCATAAGCTAATCAAACCAAAGCAAGTCAGCTTGTTCCAATTTGAAACTTGGGACCCATTATGTAAACCGAACTGACCATTTAAGTTTTATTATTTGCAACTTAGTTTCATTTTTAAAATATGAAGTATAATCATAAGCCATCTTTAACTTCTATCATTAAGTTTTTTTAATACAAACTTATAAAATGAGATAAAAGGAAAACGATTCAAACCGCCACAACCAAGTTGTTAGATCAGCCAGTACAGTTGGGTTTGTCATTCTCCAAAACAAGTTCAGGCCAGTTATCTGCAACAAAGTAACATGTTTGAGTAAAACCAAAACAGAAATCACTAAAAATGAGGGGAAATGCAAATATCTTAAGGCCAACAAAGTAACATGCAAAATAGGGACAATAACACATACCCATCCTGCATATCAACATAAATCTATCAATGAAAAAATTCAATAAGCATGATCAACAGTTACAGCAGGAAATAGATACAAATATCTTAAGGCCATAAGTCTAACAGTCTGTAAGTAAATAAATAAACAAGTATAACCTAAATATCTTAAATTGTTGGTATTTGTAGCAAAAAGAAATACCTCATAAAGAAGAGACTGCGAAGAGACCTAAGTTGAGATGACCTCCACCACGTTTAGAGGGGCAGATCTGTCTTCAACGGCGAGGACGGGTTGTGGTGAGGAACCCTAGAAGGGAATTCAAGCATCCACATATTTGAAGTTGGGTGGGGAAGATTTAAAAGCTTTATCACTACATCGAGTTTGACAAAAAGACCATCTGAACAACATGGTTGTCTTCTCCGAAAAGCAGGCGGCCATGATCTGAGAAATAACGAAGAAACAATAGATTAGAAGAGACATTAAGATGTAAATGGGTGAAATTGGTACCGTGATGGATCTGGATTTGGGCTCTGATGAGTTCGTAGGGTTTCTTGAGAGAGAAAGGCTGCCAGATTTTGAGATTTGATTTTGATTTAGGCTCTGTGAGAGGGGCACTCCCCTAAGGCTAGTCGGTATGGAGTTCGGCCCCGGGTCGTCGTGGGTCGGCGACGGAGGGAACACCGTGCCCCCCCCCCCCGCGTCCCGTCCTCCCCGTCCGATCTTAGCCGTTTGCGACGATCCAAATGAGGTGGGGCCCAATCAAAAAGTTACCGTTTAATTAAAAAAAAATCAATTTTTTTTTCAAAAACCAACGGTAATATTCATAATATTTATAAATTTCAATTCCATTTTCACTTTCATTCACCAAATTAACCACAACATCTCATCCCTCTCTCACATAATTTTTATAAATCTTCTTCCACTTTTATAAACCTTATACTTTAGCATGGATCCTTTCAACAACCCGAGCGACCCGAACAATCCGTATAACCCGACGACTCCCATCAACCCGACCCAACCTAATGTTTTCTCGGGTCCGGGATATTATCCGACGCTAGAACCGAACCAATTCTCGCAATACTCATCAAATGCGTTTGCATCATTCCAACATTCGCCAAACCAATTCGCTCAATTCTCTCAAAATCAAGCCCTTCAACAAATGATGATGCGGGGTGCTTATAATTTCCCACCGAACCCGACACCACCCGTTCAACCCCAACCGATCCCGACGCAATCCTTTCAACAATCCGAACCCGACGACGATGTGGAGGTTGTTCCAGAAACCCAACCGCCTAAAGGAAAAGGAAAACGAAACAAAGGCAAGAAAGTGGTGGGTGATCAACCGTCCAAACCAAAGGGGATTAAGTGGACGCCAATCGAAGAAGAAGCCTTAGCCAAGGCCTACATTGGCACGTCTGACAACCCGATTAAAGGTTCGTATTTTTTTATAAGTTTAATTTGTTTTGTTTTTTTTTATTTACTTCACAGTTCGTTTTTTTTAATTGTTTTAGAATTTGTTTTTTTTTTGTTTTTTATTTACTTAACAGTTCGTTTTTTTTAATTGTTTTAGAATTTGTTTTTTTTGTTTTTTATTTACTTAACAGTGGGTTTTTTTATAAGTTTTAAAGTTTGTTTTTTTAAGGTTTATTATTTACTTAACACTCTATATATTTTGTTTGTTTTTTATAGGTAATAACCAACCGGGTGAAGGGTTTTGGGCAAAGGTTTTGGCGAAGTTTCTCGACTATATGGGTCAAGGCGCGTATCGAGATGTCGATTCGGTCTCAGCAAAGTGGCGGAAAATGAACACGCTCATCAATAGGTTTTGCGAGGAATATAATAAACTATATACAAGTGACCGTCGTAGCGGCATGAGCGACGACGATGTGTTCCGAATGGCGTTGGAGAAGTATAAGGCGAACAATGGTAATACCAATTTTGCTCACGTTCGCGCGTGGATGGTTGTAAAAGACGAACCAAAATGGAGGCCGATCCCCAACGAGGTGGCGATGGCGAAACGCCAAAAAACATCGGAAACGAGTAGTTTTAGCGCCGGTGGATCGGACGCGAGGTGTAACTTAAACTTAAATGATGACGCCGCCTTTGACGAAGAGGAGTACGTCGTACATGAACCGGAACGTCCACCGGGCCGAGACAAATCAAAGAAGGAGCGGGCCAAGGGGAAAGAAAAGGAAAAGGTGGACCCGAACATGGTTGAGTTTATGGAACACTTAAAAGTGTACAATGACGTCACGGCCCAAAAGACGAAGGCGAAGGACCGGGCAGCGGAAGAAAAAGCTCGTGTAGAGGAAGAAAAGTTACGCGAGAAGGTGCGGTTGTCGAATGAGAAAATCCGAATTTCCGATGAAAAAATTCGGCTCAAGGAATGGGAAATAATGATGATGAATGTCGAGGACGAACCCGAGCCGAAACGTTCGATGTTGAAAAAACTTCAAAACGACATCATGAAGAAGCATAATATTATTTAAGTCTATGTTTTTTTTAAGTCTTTGGTTTTTTTTATTAAGTTTATGTTTTTTTTTTAATTAAGTTTATGTTTTTTTTATGTTTATGTAATGTGATTTTAATATTAATGAAAATATTTTGTTAGCATATTTGTTAAATGTTAAAAAAAATAGAAGACTAAAAAAAATAAAAAAAAACATAAAAAGTGGTGGAGGACTATGACTAGGACCATCTTACCATGCCTTCTAGTTTTGGAGGATGTCCTTGGGAGGATTATGACGTGGCGCCTACGTGGCGGACCATCCTCCAAGGATGGTCCATCACCATACCGAGTAGCCTAAGAGGGGAGTCCCCTCTCTTACGCATAACCAATTCTCGTGTGCCACGTCAACTCCCCTCTTAAACTCCCCTAACACCCTAAATTGATGGTGGCACTCCCCTCTTAGGGGAGTTGGTTTTTTTTTTTTTTTTTATTTGTTGTAATTATGCATGTTTATAAAAAAATATTAATAAAAATTAAATAAAATTTAACAAAAGACATTTCAAAGTAGAAAATAAAAATAAAAATTAAATTCAAACTAGAAAATAAAAATTACATTAAAACTAGAAAATAAAAATTTTAGAAATCGCACGGCCACCCGTACTTGTTAGCGATGTCGCGCTTTCGGGCGAGGATGAACGACAACATATTTGGCGGAGCATCGTCGTGCGGCTTGAGGAATGTTTTCATATCTCGATCGTAATTGTAGTTTTTCATCGTCTCGCGTTGTTCCGATATGAGCTCGAGAGCCTGCGACTCTCTTTTCTTCTTCAATTCAATCGCCTCCAATTCAATCGCGTGCTTCTTTTCTTTCATGGCGGTGTACTCTTTGAATTGTCCCGCCAACTCGGCCGAGCTTCCGTCTTTTTTCCCGAGCGTCATCTTCTTCGTTGCCGGCGTCTTCATCCACATTATATTCATCGTCCTCGTCGCCCAAATTTTGAGTTTCGGGCACTACCTCCTCGTCCTCGTCGTCGTAAATAGGTAGAGGACGTTCGACATTTCCTCGTGTAGATGGAACTTGTGGGGAACGAAAACCATATGGGTCGAAGGCAGGGGATTGAGGTGGATCCATTGATAACAAATTTTGAAAATAGCCGAAATTGGGTTGAAGGTTGGTTGCTTGAGTTTTGTAAAAGGAGGGGTGTGAAGGTTGTTGGAAAAAAAACGGGGGTTGTGAAGTATATCCGAAAGGGGGTTGTGATTGTGCACTTGCACCGCTCGAACCACCATGAGACGGTTGCTTGCCCCGTCCCTTAGTTTTTTTCTTGGCTTCGCGGGGTTGGTTCTCCATTGCTCGGTTTGAAGTGGGTGTGGTTTGAGAGTATAAAAAATGAGTGAAGTGGGTGTGATTTGAGAGTATAAAAAATGAGTGAAGTGGGTGTGGTTTGAGAGTATAAAAAATTAGTGGTGGGTGTGGTTATTTATATTTGTTTAAAAAGTGATTTTTTTTTTAAAAAAAAGTCGACCGTTCCTCAAAAATCGTGCCCATTCAACGCGGTGAACTCACGCCGAATCCCCTCCCCGAATCGGGTCCCCGCGTTGATGGCGGCGGTGTTCCCGATCGGGGTTAGGGGTCACCGCACCATCTCCCTGAGAGTGCCCCGGATACCCTGATGGGTTTGTAGGGTTTCTGAACTCATTCTCTCTCTGTCTCTTTTTTTTCTTTGGCCCTTCGCTATGCAAACGAAAAGAAGAGCACGATAATGGGTTTGAGGATGAGCTGGGATTCAAAATTTAAATGAAATACTGGCCGCCTAAAATTTGGATGAAATAATGCCGCCCAAAATTTGGATGAAAGTGTTTTGTGCATTGAGTGAAGGACATAATTGGAATTGTAGATTATATTGTGCTTTAGAGGGTTGTACAGCATGCTTTAGGGTGTTTTAAGGAAAATTTTTTGGACTTTAAGAAGTCCTAATATGCATTATAAAGTAGTATAGATATATATATTTGTGTGTGTATCATTTTTAATGAAATGACTAGAGACCAACATCAACAATGTTTGGTCTAATATCCAAATAGAGCTCATTTAAGTAATTAGAATTGAAATCCAATACTTAAATGTCCATTTGAGTAATTGAGTCAATATTTCAAATACGAAAATGTGAAGCGTCGATCAATACTCAAGTCTCAACCCGCCTTTTGATTCAGAAGTACAAGACCCTAATCAAAACCCCCCATTGGCCATCGTTATTCGATTTCTCCATCGCCACTCGCCAAGACGGCAACTCGCCAGGGTTTTGCTTCAATCGGTTCATTCAATTTCAAACTTCTGATAAAACAAGGGTAGGTTTCAATCGGTCGACAATTTATCTTCCCGCTTAGCTAATCTCGATAGAACTAGTTGAGTGTTTTTGTATTCCTTGTTATTTGTTAAATTTTTACTTGTGTTCTATTGGACGAAACATCAGGGACGGAAACTGCACTTTATTCTAATAACTAGCACTCCCATCGTCACTTTCCTTGTTTGTTCTACGACGCTCGATACTCGCTCGACGTTCGTTAGAAAAATGATCGGATCGAAAGACGCTCGCTCGACTTTGGCTCGGTTGAAAAAACGCTCGGTTCGGTTCGGATCGGTTTGTAAAGGAACCGAGCACAAGCAAAGGTTAGATCGATTCGATTCGGCTCGTGAACAGCCCTACCATCATTGCACCATGATTAGTTTACAAGACTTAAATGCATAAACACACATGCGTAATCCTAGAAGTTGTTGTTTTGATTTTCTTTTCTTTTTTTATTATTAAAATCCCATAATTCTTGTGCAAGATTTTCTTTTCTTTTTTTATTATTAAAATCCCATAATTCTTGTGCAAACATCCCCACATGCAAAACCTATTAATTCACCATGCGACCATACTCGTCCCTATATATAAACCCTGATCTCATTCTGGTTTCTATGGCACAACATGCATCGAGTTTTCATCGGTTCACTATAGTAAACCTGATGCCACATGATGTCTTTTTTTACACACACTCACATCGTCACCTTCACACACTGTCATCATCATACGCGCACACCTTCGTCTTCACGCCACGCTACACGTCATCACGCACCATCGTCGTATCCTTGCCACCATTGCATCACGACACCACCGTCACTGCATCGCAACTAACATTACCAAACATCACCACGATACTTCTTTTGGGATGTTGCAATAGTCTGCTGAGCGGTTGTTTGCGTCTAAATTCTGGCAAAATTCTTGATATGCAGCGCGTCCAAATGTGAGGTTTTGTTGTGCCCCGTTCTCTGAAACGTTAACTCAAGCGTGACTGCAGCGATATCTTCTTCAGTCTAACGGTTTCGTGCTTTTTGAGTGTTAGTGGATTTGAGTAAGAGAAATAGAAAAAATTGTGGGTAGGCTGGTATATTTGTGCCAATTGTATGGTTTACATATATAAATATAAGATAAAGGAAAAAATGAAAAAAAAAAAAAAACTAGCCATTACACTCACCCGCCCCCACCAAACAACCCATCTCCACGTCGTGAGGCCACTCACGCAGCCTGTAGCGGTGTGCAACGCCCCATCACGCCATGGCACGGTCGTGAAACAGTTGCAAGTGGTCTTACATATTTTACTGAAGCAAGTGTAGCGATTGTTGGACACTCGTGGTGGCATTGTAGCTGGTTGATGTGGGTCCGTGTTAAGTTTTAACACACGGTTCATGGCGGGTTGAAATCCAGATATGAGGTGGACAAAACTCGACGATGTCCTGAAAATAACCCTCATATATATCACACTAACTATTATAAAAAAATAGAAAATGATAAGAAATGATGGAAATCTTTATTGAATGTTTAGGATTAAAAATCGATCACCATATGATACAATTACAAGAGTACATATAATATACATATGTTAACTGCCATATGTTAACTGCCAAGTAGTTATATTAGGAGAGAGACAGGAAAGTGTATATCTAATTGTATAACACTCCCCCTCAGATATACATACTGTTCATTATACACTATTAACAACATTCTTCAGGATGATGTTAAACCGATACTTCAGGACGTATATGATAAACTGATACTGCAGGACCAGTTATGCTGCCTCGTTAAAAACCTTACTAAGAAAACCCAATGGGACAAAACTTAGTCAAGGAAAAGAGTACAGCGTGTATAATGCTCCCCCTCAAACTAACTAACGTCTTTTAATCTACGAAGCCCGATCTCATGTGATAATTGCTCGAAACTGCTTCTAGGTAAAGATTTTGTGAACAAGTCAGCTAAATTTTCACTTGACTTGATCTGGCGAACGTCAATTTCCCCTTCTTTCTGCAAGTCATAAGTTGAGAAGAACTTTGGTGAGATGTGCTTTGTTCGATCACCCTTGATGTAACCTTCTCTGATCTGAGCTATGCAAGCAGCATTGTCTTCATAAATAATTGTCGGGTCCTTCTTGATTTGTTCCAATCCGCATGCTTCTTGTATATGATTAATCATTGATCTCAACCACACGCATTCTCGACCAGCATCATATAATGCTATCAGTTCAGCATGATTGGATGATGTTGCTGTAAGTGTTTGCTTAGTCGATTTCCAAGAAATTGCTGTGCCACCGTATGTGAATACATAACCTGTCTGAGATTTTGCTTTGTGAGGATCTGATAGATATCCGGCATCAGCATACCCAACAAGCTGGGACTTTTGATCCTTTTGATAGAAAAGACCTAAGTCTTGTGTCCCGCAAATATACCGGAATATATGTTTTACACCATTCCAGTGTCTACGTGTTGGATTCGAACTGTATCTCGCTAGTACATGAACTGCAAATGCAATGTCAGGTCTTGTGTTATTTACGAGGTACATAAGGGCACCGATCGCGCTTAAGTACGGTACTTCTGGACCAAGTACTTCTTCGCCTTTTTCTTGAGGGCGATAAGGATCCTTGTGTGGATCTAGCGGTCGGACAACCATAGGTACGCTAAACGGATGTGCTTTATCCATATTGAAACGAACTAACATCTTCTGGAGGTAGTTTGATTGATGGACAAATGTGCCATTGCACAGATACTCAAATTGTAGTCCGATGCATAATTTTGTCATACCAAGATCTTTCATTTCAAATTCTTTCTTTAACAACTGTGCAGCTTTCTCTATCTCTTCAGGAGATCCGATGATGTTGATATCATCAACATAGACTGCTATTATAGTGAAATTTGAGAGTGATCTTTTTATAAAGACACATGGACTGATTACATCAGACTTGTATCCTTCTTTTTCGAGATATTCACTAAGTCGATTGTACCACATGCGACCAGATTGTTTGAGACCGTATAAAGATCTCTGGAGCTTTATAGAACACATATCTCGAGGTGTTGATTTTAATGCTTCAGGCAATTTTAATCCTTTAGGGATTTTCATGTAGATGTCATTTTCAAGTGTCCCGTATAAGTATGCGGTGACGACATCCATTAGTCTCATATGAAGTCCTTCAGAGATTGTGAGGCCGATTAGGAACCTAAGGGTTATCGCATCCACTACAGGGGAATACGTTTCCTCATAATCAACTCCTGGGATTTGGGAAAACCCTTGCGCTACAAGTCGAGCCTTATATCGTACAATCTCATTCTTTTCATTTCTCTTTATTGCAAACACCCATTTATAACCTACTGGTTTGACGTCTATGGGTGTTCGGACTACAGGTCCGAAAACATGTCGCTTTTCGAGCGAATTTAATTCGGCATTTATGGCTTCTTGCCATCTTGGCCAATCATTTCTGTGCATGCACTCTTCTAGAGTTTTAGGTACGTAATCATTTTCATTGATTACATCCGTTGCTATAGCATATGCGAATATATCATCAACACGTATTTTATTCCGGTTCCACATTGTACTATCTTGTACATAATTAATAGAGATCTCATTTTCGTTCAGTACCGGTGTTTCTTCTGAAACTTCATTTTCCTCTGGAATTATAGTTGTCTCTTCCGGGACATTTACCTCTACCGGGGTTTCATTTATAACCTTTTGTGAGTTTTCACCAACTGCGTTACTTTACTCTTTTCGTTTCCGTGGGTTTTTGTCTTTGGAACCGATTGGCCTCCCACGCTTTCGTTGTATAGTAGTCGCTTCTGGGATTACTTCAATTCGAGCAGGTGCATTTGATGCTGGTACATGTGACTTTGTCACTCTATTCGTGTCTGTGAATGCATCTGGTAATTCATTCGCTATTCTTTGCAAATGTATAATCTTTTGGACTTCATATTCACATTGACCACTTCGGGGGTCGAGATTTGATAGCGATGATGCATTCCACGTTATTTCTTGTGTTACCAGTCTTTCTTTGTTCTTATCTCCCCCTAAGACTGGGAACATCGTTTCATCAAAATGACAGTCAGCATACCGTGCTGTAAACATATCTCCCGTCGTTGGTTCTAAATATTTAATTATGGACGGGGAGTTAAAACCAATATAGATGCCCAGTCTTCTTTGGGGTCCCATTGTAGTACGTTGTGGTGGCGGTATTGGTACATATACCGCACAACCAAAAATTCTAAGGTGGGACAAACTTGGTTCTCGTCCGGAGACCAGTTGCAATGGGGAGTATTCGTGATCAGCAGTTGGTCTCAATCTAATCAGTGCAGCAACATGCAAAATAGCATGTCCCCATGCAGAAGATGGTAGGTTACATCTCATTAAAAGTGGTCTAGCGATTATTTGCAATCGTTTAATCAAAGATTCAGCTAAACCATTTTGTGTGTGAACATGAGGTACTGAATGTTCAACATTGATCCCGATTGACATACAATAGTCATTAAAAGCTTGAGATGTGAACTCTCCTGCATTATCCATCCGGATGTTTCTAATTTGATTGTCCGGGAAATTAGCTCTCAGTTGTATGATTTGGGCTAAAAGTCGGGCAAATGCTACATTTCGAGTAGCTAAGAGGCTCACATGTGACCACCTTGAGGATGCGTGAATTAAGACCAAGAAATAGCGGAATGGTCCACACGGAGGATTAATAGGCCCACAAATATCCCCTTGGATTCTTTCCAAAAATGATGGGGTTTCATGTATCAATTTAGTTTGTGAGGGCCGAGTTATAAGTTTGCCCACAGAGCATGCTGCACATGATAAATCTTGTGGTAGCAAAAATTTTAAGTTTTTAAGAGGGTACCCGGTTGCACTTTTGATTATTCGTCTCATCATTATGCTACCAGGGTGACCTAGACGGTCATGCCATATATTGAATGTGTCTTTATCTAACAGCTTTTGGTTACTCACCATGTATGATTCGGTAGGATTGATATTAGTACAATATAATCCAGAGGATAAGGCTTCTAATTGTTCGACAATGGTTTCTTGGCCATTTTTGTTTGAAGTAATTTGAAGATATTCAATATTATTTTCAGATATTGTTTTTAGGTGGTAACCGTTTCTTCGAATATCTTTAAAGCTAAGTAAATTTCTTCTGGATTTACTAGAAAATAATGCATTATCAATAGTTAATTGGGTACCCGAAGATAATATTATGTGTGCTCTACCGGAGCCTTCGATAAGGTTACTGACACCAGATATAGTACCAATCGGTGTCTCTGCCGGAGACAACTCAGAGAAAAATTTCATATCTTTGAGAATAGAGTTAGTACTACCGCTATCTACCAAACATTCATCACCAATAATAGCTCTGCTGGAGCTTGTATACATATTTCTTCTGGAAATAATAAAACACGTTAAATATAAGAAAATGCATGTTTGAGTATGATAAAAAAAATCATACAACTATGAATCAAACATCACTAGGTTTTAAATGAAACATAATATTAGTTTCAACAAAAATACCACAAACAAATGGAACAAAATCAAAACATCGTATTTACTGATTTTGTAAATGGAGCTTGTTATTTTGCTTCGCGACCAATAAACATGGTATTAGATCAGTATATTTTGTAAATTTACGTTCTCTGTAATACTGCCTGAGGAGCATGTTTGATGTATGGAACGCTGAGAAAGTTTTCTCTAACATGTCTTCATCGGTGATTTGTTCACCCCATAAATTTAACTTAGAGGTGATGCGAAAAAGGGCAGAGTTGTACTCACTAACAGTTTTATGATATGTAGCCTTAAATGAACCCATTCACAATGAGTTTTAGAGAGTAGGACCAACTTCAGGTGGTCAAATCGTTCTTGAATGTTTTTCCATAACTCGAGAGGGTCCTCGACAGTAAGGTATTCCCTCTTCAGGCGTAAACAAATGAGAACCATATACTATTTTAGGAAGGAGTTGTATGCATCATGTTTCCAGATCACAAATTTCTCCACACAGATTAATAGCCCTTATCCAATTGTAACCCAGGCTTTAGGACTTGTGCGTTTCTTGGTACTTAGTTGATAAGAAACAAACTGAAATTTGTATTGAATCTTTTTAAAACTTTTAGAAACCTTTTTCCAAAGCGGATATTACTATAACCAGAAACATATGGTATCACAACTTGTACTTTGTGGAAAAAAGTTGTAACATGTGTGTAAGTTAAGTATTTCTGGTCAGCTTATAAAACTATACGTATAAGTATATATTGTATTTCAAATAAATTAAATATTAAATATTAATAATAATAATAATATAGTAATGGGGTATGGCTGTCATCCAACATCTTTTTGTCTCACCCATCCAATCCATCTATATATATATATATATATATATATTTTAATACTCCAACAGATAGCCATCAAGAGAATCAAGAGAGAGAAACAAAACATCACAAAATTCAAATCTTTTTGTGGGTTTTAATTCCTTAAAGATGGGTTCATCTTCTCCATCAGCAACACCATATATCAACGGAAAAGCGCTGCGATCAGTATTGGAAATAACCGCCTCCGGTACGGATTCCGATAACGGAAGCAGTTTCAGCAGCCGCGGTTCGTCGTTCAGTGATAAGTCTCCGCCACCGTCGTCAAAGCGTCAAACGCAAGAGAAACCGTCGCCGGTGTTGTTTAGCGATTGGCGATTGAGGACAATCGCCGGAGTAAAAGTTTCGTAGTTGCAGTGAACGCCGGTTGTTAGAGGGAAACATAAATTCATGGTTTTTTTTTTTTTTTTTTTTTTTATGTGTGGTAAGATCTAAAGAGAAAACCCCTTATATCTGTGTTCTAAAGTTCACACAAAGAAAAACCTATTGCTATTGATCCAAAGGATGATATCTATAAAGTAATTCGATTTAAAAAAAATAGAGGAACAAAATTTGTTTGCATCATTTTCTGTATGTGAGAAAAAAAATATGCTTAGAAGCATACATAATATATCCCTTTTCAGTTATCACTTTGTAAAATCAAAATTTGTGTATCTTACTTTGGAAATACAGATATATAGATATTATCCAGTAGATCGTTAAACTTATATATCATACAGTGGAGAATGGATGACGTGTACCCGGATTATGAGAAACGAAGATGTTCGGAATCCAAAAGCGATGTTGATGAATTCGTGCGTGTGGTTCCAGATGGCCCGGATTTGATGAACGACAATTATCTGAATCGAAGCCGGTAAATTCCCTAATGAATAGAGTGATCGTGCTGATAACGTGATAAGAAATGATGGAAATCTTTATTGAATGTTTAGGATTAAAAATCGATAACCATATGATACAATTACAAGAGTACATATAATATACATATGTTAACTGCCATATGTTAACTGCCAAGTAGTTATATTAGGAGAGAGACAGGAAAGTGTATATCTAATTGTATAACAGAAAACACGAAAACTAAAATTCTCGACAAAAAATGGCGATGTACCAAAAACAACTGGTTTTGATCTGAATTCAAGGGAGAAAAAAATATGATATTATGATTTATGTTAAAACATTCACGAACAAAATTCATTTTTTTACAAACAGAAACAAATATATGATAATTGGTCCCATAACATCAAATTTGAAAATGCTGAAAACCCTAATTTCACGTTTCTTTCAATTGGCCACACAAATCAATAAAAAGTTTTAAAATACATTACATTGGGTCATATTAGATGTTTATAACCTGAATTGGTTGTTAATTTGATCATACATCACACGAATTACAGAAACCCCAAATTTAACGTTACAGAAACCCTAACTTCATGTTTCTTTCAATTGACCACCTAAATCAATTCCAATGGCCATGATATTACAATATGGTGATAATAACATACCTTAGAGGTGATTAGAAGCAAAAGCCCCAAAATCCAATAACCACAATTCCCTTAATTCGGTCACACACGAACTTCACCCTGAACGTAAAAGGTGCATCAAATCTAACCCTAACCCCTTTCAATCAACCAAGAACCGAATCAAATCACTATTGTGATATGATTCTTGTTAATTCACCAAAGAAAATAGATAGAAGCCAGACAATTTCTCCCAATTTCCTTTGTTTATTCGGCATCAATTTGAAATTAAGTTACTCATTTTTGTTTGTTAGAGTTGTTAAAACGATGTAGGCTTATTCTACCGTTGGGACACCTATTTCTCCTGAAGTTTTGCTGAAGAAAGGATATGGAATGGACTGTGATCGGTATGTATTGTTGGTGTAAAAGTAGCACTTTTTGAAATAATTATGTTAATATTAATCGGATATAATTTCCTTGCATGTAGGTGGTCTCTTGGGGCTATAATGTATGAAATGCTTGTAGGTTACCCACCCTTTTATTCAGATGAACTCATGTCTACTTGTAGAAAGGTCAAATCAAAGTTCGTTATCCTTTATCGTTATTGTTATCGATGCTTATAAGTTCTACGTTGCTTATACAGATAGTTCAGTGAACTGGAGAACTCATCTGAAGTTTCCCGAAGAGGCATAAGTTGTCTCCAGAGGTAAAGGATTTAATCTGTGAACTTCTTTGACTTTAACTTTAATAGCTACAGAGAGATTAACGTGTCGTTTTGGCATTTACAGGCACACCCGTGGTTTAAGGGTATAGAATGGGAAAGGTTGTATCAAATGGAAGCTGCATTGAATTTTGAGAAGTTTGAAGAGGTGGATTCTTTTGTTGGTGTACTTATGTAGTTTTTAACTATTTATTTAATTTCGTTTTTTGTTTTTTTTTTTACTGCAGGGTGAAAACCAAATGCCTTCCTCAACAAAATCAGGCCCTTGGAGAAAGGTTAGTAAGAATCTTGGTTTATCCATTGCAATCTCAACCATATTAATACGTTCTGTAGCTTATGCATACAGAAACAGATGATTAATTGAAGAGTAAAATGCACGGATAGTCCCTGTGGTTTGGTGAAGTTTCACCTTTAGTCCCCAACTTTTCAAAATTACACTCTTAGTCCATGTGGTTTGACAAGTTACTCGGATAGTCCCCAAAGTGGATGAAGGTTAGTTTTTCTGGTAAAGTGGGTGTGAAATGACAAGGACTATCCGAGTAACAACTTGTCAAACCACAGGAACTATCCGAGTAACAACTGGTCAAACCACAGGGACTATCCGAGTAACCTTCATCCACTTTAGGGACTATCCGAGTAACAACTTGTCAAACCACAGGGACTAAGAGTGGAATTCTGAAAAGTTGGGGACTAAAGGTGAAATTTCACCAAACCACAGGGACTATCCGTGCATTTTACTCTTGAATGAATTTTTAAACACTTGTGGTTACAGATAATTTTAAATTAATAAAGGAACTACTCATGA
Organism: Helianthus tuberosus; assembly: GCA_030545235.1. NCBI lineage: Eukaryota > Viridiplantae > Streptophyta > Magnoliopsida > Asterales > Asteraceae > Helianthus > Helianthus tuberosus. The sequence goes on from CM060423.1 coordinate 213,331,568, forward strand.
GTCATGGGCCTAAGCGAATTGCGATCCCGTTCCCGTACCGCGAACCATGTGACTATGGATTTTACCCATGACTTCCTACCTTATTTATGTCGTACTTTGTGGATTCTCTTGATCTGTGTTACCTTATTTCATTACTTACTGTTATGAAATATTTTTCTTTTTGGTCTTCTGTGTTCTAATTTCCGTATATTCCACTTCTTTTTTTGCAACTGGGGATACTGTCCTCTAAAGATGTAAAGTTTATGGGGGTACACATATAAAAACTTTGAAATTGTAACGGAACATCAAGTCCCGGGAATCGGTAACTAGCCCTCTCCTTGTACACAACTTCAATTGTTTCTCTTTTTTGATCCTAAAGATTTTATCCCAAAAATAAGGCAATATAATTATTTTGAATGCCAAATCCTTGATTCCTTATTAACGGATATAACATCTATTAGGTTTTGAGCATTCTTGGTAAAACTGACTTGTAAGATGGCATCAACATAGTCTTAGTTAATTTGTGTGATCCATTAGTAAGTAATCGTGTTAAAATTGATCCATTAGTAAGTAATCGGAATTGATCCATTAGTAAGTAATCGGGTTAAAATTGATTATCTGTACTTATATGCCTGAATTTGTGTGATTTCTTGCAGAAAAAGAAACAGATTTGATTTCCTCGCAACAAACTCAGGGAAGCTTTCTTAACCTCCTACCCCGTCAGCTAGAAGTCTCCAAGGAAAATGAGTCCACATGAACACCATTACTGATCTGCTCATAAACAGTCACATAGGCATAGTTATAAAATTAATCAAAATCTAAAGCATTGTGTACCTTACAATCGGACAGCTTTTCATTACCTGTGGGTAAATACAAAATGAAAGACGGGTTTTCTGTTTGTTCAATTTGCGGACAAAAATGATTTGTTTGAAATATGGATGACCTATTGTTGCGCATTTGTTTCCTTTATTTTTTTGGTCCCCTGTAAATTGGTTTCCTGGATTGTGTTATTGTTTTAGTTTTACTTGCTTGTAATTGGCGTGCACCTTATCCAGTTGTCATATTAGGTTGCTGGTTGATTAATCATTCTGTCGATTTCTCTGATATTGGTCTGTCATTGGATTTTCTTACGACAGTCTACAAATGTTATGGATGAGTTAAACAACCGATTAATTGTAGAATAATCGAAATAACAGGAGAATGTAAAACCAATGGTTTGCTTCTACGTTTTCTTAAGCATGCTGATAATGGAAGTCTAGGGTTATATGTTCATTACCATCCACAATAAGGAGATATAAAAATACCAAAAAACATGCTTAGTCAGCTGCCACATCAGAAAAACACTCATTCCTTAAATACACAAAAAACCCACCCAATAAGGTATCCTAAAAACACCAAAAAAACATTGCCATACCATCATCACCTTTTACATTATTTTTAATTATCTATCTTTTTATTTCAATAAAATATATAGAAAGAAATTAAAATTTTTTGAAAGAGGGAAAACTTTAATCTTTTAAAGATTAAAAAAATAAATTAATGTAAAAACAACAGGTTGTTTAATTTAAAATTTAAAACAATAAATCTTTAATTTTATAATATTTAAAGTTTAAAAATTATCAGTTAAAAGTATTCTATAACATAGTATATACATCTAATTTAATTTAAAATTTAAATTCATAAATCATTAACTTTGTAATATTTAAAATTTAAAATCTATAAATAAGATGTCTGTTTATATAAATAAAGAAATGTTTTTTTAATAATATAACCCACCCCCTGTAGAAATATGGAAGCTCAAAAATGCACTTGAAAAATGACTTCCACAATAAGAAAAATGAGAATGGTGCTCCACGTATACATGTAAAAATGATGAAAAACATCTATCGGCAATGCTCTTAGACTGGAAGGTATGGGGGCCGGCTTAGGCCCGGGGCCGCACCCCCACACCGCCCCCTGTGGTCCATCCCGTCGTCTCCGTCCTCCACAAACCGGGTTCGACGTGCCTCTCTCCCACACAAACACCTATATATACATACATATATATATAAAGGGGTTCATCCCCCACCCCTAGGTCCATCCTCTTTAGGCCGTGCTTACGTGGCGGTGACGTGGCGGCCCATCCCCTTGGGGATGAGGCTCTCCATACCCTCTAGTCTTAGAACCATCTCGATCCTATGTCTTCACAACATAGAAAAGAAAAGAATTGTAGGTTTTAAGGCATTATTATTTTCATTAATTGTAGACACTTTGCAGAAAAACAATGAACAGCTTTGCAGAAAAACAATGAACAGCTGATCTTCCAATCAAGTTTTGCTCCCTGTTGTGAATGTTGGCCAATCTGTAGTAGAAACTGTAAAATGCTTCTCATCACACTTGAGCCTGCAGCATAAAATCAGCCATTGATATAATCATGGTCAGTTTCCTCATAAAATAAGTTAGTAAATTTAAAATTATTAAAGGTAGGGGGAGAGAGACCTTCATTATTAAAATAATAGTATATCGAGACAGGGGATATGGGAGATGAGGGGCCAGTAACTCCCGTTTTTACTGCATCTTTCTTTGAGAACTCCTCCTGGGCAATCACCCGAGATGTTTAAACTCAAGAGTGAAGGCAACAACATTTCTGGTAGATCCATCATCATAGGGCAATTCTCAAAAGAGAGATGGTGGAGGGAGGTGAGGTGTTGGGGATGCAAAGACACTTTCTTTAGATTACTGCAAAACGAAAAAGAGAGATGTTGGAGGGAGGTGAGGTGTTGGAGTCCCATTGAAACTGATTCCAAGTTCCTAAATGCAATTATTCTAAGCGAAGTAAGAGATGAAGGAAGAATATGAGAAAATTTACTACAACTACTCACTTCATCATCATCATATAACTTCAATTCAACAAGTGAGGTTGGGAAATTCTGTGGGCCCCATTCGGAGAAGGGCTTCTTCAACTTCTCAATTTCTAAGGAACACAAATTGGGAGGCCAAACCCAACCAGGTAAAGAAGCATCCATTCTTGGACACCCTCTTATTTCCAGTTGCTTCAATGATGTCAAATTTTCACCATGAAAGGAAACCTCCAATTTGGGACAATATCTTATTTCCAGTTTCTTTAACGATGTTAAAGTGTCTGGAAATGACTCAAGGTTTTCACAATTTTCTATTATCAATTCAGTGAGGTGAACCAAGCAGTTCAATTCAATGACTGATTTCAGATTTGGCCAATCACTTATAGATACATGTTCAAGCATGGGCATGCTGCTTCTGTTGATGTTCATTTCTTGTCCTCCCCACTCCTTTTCCAATAGGTTTCCGCAATTCCATATTCTAAGTGACCTGAGCTTCTCCCTTCCTCCTTTTGGAAACGAGACAACTGTCATTAAACTACAACCAGAGACACTAAACTCCTCAACGCCATCTGGACAACTGCAACGCTCCATATTCTCACAAGCATATACTTTCAACATCCTAAGAGATGTTAGGATGTTGCTCCTACAGTTATCCTCCTCCTCTTTCTCTCTTAAACTCACCAAATTATCACAATACTCCACTACCAATGTCCTCAGCTTCACAAGAATCTTACTTTCATCTGCATCTGATTTCACCAGGTATCTTATTTCATTACATCCCCATATGTTTAATTCTTCAACCGCCCCAAGAAACTCTAGGACACCTCCCCACACCACATCATTAAGCCCTGAAATATCCCTTATTCTCAACTTAGTGACTGCTGATGCTACTTCGACTAAACTTATCAACACACGACTATCACAGATATCTAATTCTAGAACATTCAATGAAGATAGTGCTTCAAGTGTGACTTCAACCAAATTAGGACAATCACGTATTTCAAGAACATTCAATGAAGGCATAGCTTCAAGTGTGACTTCAACCAAATTAGGACAATCGTTTATTTCAAGCTTTTGCAAGCGTGGAAACACAGCCCCTGACCATTTCTTCAACCAAATTAGGACAATCGTTTAGTTCAATTCAATGATTGATTTCAGATTTGGCCAATCACTGATATATACATGTTCAAGCATGGGCATGCTGCTGCTTCTGTTGTTGTTCATTTTTTGTCCTCCCCACTCCCTTTCCAATAGTTTCCTGCAATCAATGATTCTAAGTGACCTGAGCTTCTCCTGTCCTCCTTTTGGAAAGGAGGCAACTGTCATTGAACTACAACCAACGACAGTCAACTCCTCAATGCCATCTGGACAGCTGCAACGCTCCATATTCTTACAATTGGATACTTCCAATATCCTAAGAGATGTTAGGAGGTTGTTTCTACAATTATCCTCCCCCTCCTCATTCTCTCCTATACTCACCAAATTATCACATTCCTTCACTACCAGTTTCCTCAGCTTCACAAGAATCTTAGTTGCATCTGCATCTGATTTCACCAGGTATCTTATTTCATTACAATGATTTATGGTTAATTCTTCAACTCCCCCAAGAGACTCTATAACACCTCCCCACACCTCATCAACACACCACTGTCACAGTTATCTATTGCTAGAACATTCAATGAAGGCAGTGCTTCAAGTGTGACTTCAACCAAATTAGGACAATCAAATATTCCAAGCTGTTGCAAGCATGGAAACACAGCCCCTGACCATTTCTTCCACCCACGCATATTATCAAAACACAGAATTTCAAGTGAAGGAAATGCATGACCAGTTCCAAATAACTCAAAACCCACAACTTCCACTCCATCTAAGCCTTCAATTGACAACTCCTTCAGTGACGGTAGTTCTCCCAGTGGCGGTATTGATTTACATCTCCCACAGCCACTTATTGACACATGCTTCAAATGAAGAAACGAGGGATCCCCAACCCACTTTGGAAACTCTGATCCCCCATATGACATAAGTTTGAGTTGTATTAACTCATCTTGACAAGGCTTTAGCTCATTCAGGACCTCTTTTTCAAGCATTCCACTTCGTGAATCATATAGCCCATCTCTCCACACAAGCTCTAACTCACTAAGCTTCTTTTGTGAAAAGTTCGCCTCATGTGCATCATTTGCATTTTGCACTTTTTCCAAACCTTCAATTGCAAGCTTCCTACATAGATTTTTAAAGTCTTTAAGTTTGGCTATTTCAGTTCCGCTTTCACTTTCGATATCGATTTTCGAGAGTGTAATTTGTAGGCTTTTCAACTCGCCAATCTCTAACAGCATCTGGAACAAAAGATGGGTGTTCCTAACGTCAAGATGCCTCAGGTTTTTAAGCTTTAGGAAGCTGTTGGGCAACTTAGTCAAGCTAGAACAATCAAACAGGATCAATGTTTGTAAATTAAAAAGATTGCAAACTTTCTCCGGTAAATGTGTGATAGGGGTTTGAGAGAGATTATGATATCTCAAGTGCCTCAAAGTACCAATGGACTCCGGTACCTCAGTTATAAAAAAGCCGCTCAAACTTAGGATCCTTAGTAATGGTAACTTAGGAAGCAAGTCAGTAAGAATCTTACGGGATAAGGATGAAATATCCACACTTTTTACCTCCCCAACAGATGTTGCCAAGAATGTCCTCAATTTTATGGCTTCGTCGAATCCTTTAAATTTCTCGTAAGTTACATATCTCTCACGAACAAATGACATATAGCGGTACTTCAACCTCTCTACACCAATATCCTTCTTTGCCTCACCGTCTAACCTTACAACAAACTCACCAGCAACAGATGTCGCCAAGTCATTCATGAGGTCATGCATCACAAATAATGATTCATTATTTGGTGCATGTTGAAAAAATGACCTTGACAACAACTCGTCAAAGAATTTGCGACCCAAGCATTGTTCTTCTGTTGAATCATTTGGAGTTGCCTGCTGCAAGAACCCTTCTGCCATCCAAAGTAAAACCAGATCCTCCTTATCAAACAGGAAGTCCTTGGGAAACAATGAGCAGTATGCAAACAACCGCTTCAAAGGTGCAGAAAGATCATGGTAGCTTAATCTAAGGGCTAGGAGAATTCCATCTTCATCATTTAATCTCCATATCTCACTGTTTAAGACTTCCTTCCAGTGCTCTACTTCATCTCTTTTTGTTCTCAACAATCTACCAAGTGCTATTAAAGCTAAAGGTAATCCTCCACATTTTTTCACAATACCTTCGGCATATGGTTTAAGCAACGAATGTGAATCAAAGTTATCTACACCTAATGCATTTCGAGCAACTAAAGACAAGGCGTCATCGTCTGAGAGGCTCTCCAGCTGCTTGTTTAGAAGATTGTAACCCAATTTTTTGAGCAATTTATCCTTCCGGGTTGTTATGATGATCTTACTTCCAAGAGAACATGTATACAAAGGTCTAACGAGGATTTCCCAATCCGCGTAACTTTCGCTCCATATATCATCCAGTACCAACAGAAACTTTTTACCCTTTACATGATCTTTAAGAGCTTCTTGAAGCCGATTAAAATCTGAAACTTCCTGGTTTGCCATAGATTGAAAGATCTCTTTGCTTATACGAACGGTATCAAACTCATCAGAGACACAAACCCATGCTTTTAGATCAAAGTGATCCTTGACCTGTTGTTCGTCGTACACAAGTCTAGCCAGAGTAGTTTTTCCAACCCCACCCATATCAAGTATGGGAACAATGCTATAGTTTTGATCACATGGTTCATCAGCCGGTAACAATAACTGTTGAACCAGTGCATCTTTCTCAGCTTGACGTCCAACAATACTAGATGGGTTGACAACAGAAGTTTGTAATCTTCTATTATTATTAATTCTTGGCCTAGTTTCCTCTTCCACTTTGAAACCAAGATTATCTAAACCAAGGTTATCTTTCTCCTTAACTAGATCTTGTAGTTTGGTGGAAATATCATCTAACTCGGCAATCATAGTGGTAGTCCATGAGAAATTAGTGCAACAAGTTGGGGTGATTAGCTTTCTTACTTTGCTGATGATGCCTTCTGACTCGTGGGTGGACTCACTTTGCATGGCTTCGGTCAGCCAACCATCGAGGACGTCATCAATGTCATAAGCCAGATGATGGAGATCTTTCAGCCATTCTTTCACAGAATCATCGGTTATCTCCCTCCAAGAAGCATCAGCAAGCACACATTGGATTTGTTCTAAGGATCTCTGCCATTTCTTTATCTTAGCATCAAGTCCCTTGTGGCGAGCAATGGTTTTGAAAGCTGCATCGGAGAGCTTCTCAAAGAGGACAGGGAGGAGGGAAGAAAGCACGAGTTCAGCCATAGAGTTTGATGAGAGTGTAGAGGGGTATAGAAAGAAACTGTTGATGTTGTGAGGCGTTGTTTACGGTGGATTCACTCCTTCAATTATGTTAACGTTTCTATTATTGTAAAAGGAGCACCAACTCTTTAACTTTTGATTTTTGTGTGTCTAAAGGAAACCCACTACAAATACAATATATTTTTTATTATCTTTTCTTCCAAATTAGTTGCCTTTCGTGGGTTTGTTTTTCTTCCAAATTAGATGCCTTTTGTGGGTTTGTTTATGTTCTTGGGGTAAGGAATCAAAGGGGCGTGGGCTATTCTTTTCTGACATGTTTGTCTAATCTTACTATACAATAAAGCAAAGTTAGGAAATCCCATGTGTCACCATTTCAAGCCCCCTCCTTTGATAAAATCCTAAGTGTAATTTTCCTAGATTTTTCAATTTTTATGTTTAAGAGTTTTACAAAAGAAGAAAGGTCAAATAAGCTCTTGGTTCATTAAACCTATAATCCACACAAAAGCCAAAACATACACGCTTCCATATCCATCTTTCCCTTTTCTATTCATGTGTTCTTCTTCCTTCCCTCTGCTCTATCTCTTTATCGATCCATGCTTTTGAATTTTGAAAAAGAGGTTTTGATTTTCAAATCTCTACTCTCTCCCTCAATTCCCTATTCCTGTATCTTTCACGCCTCTCTCCTTTTTTTTTTCTTTCTATCTCTTGTATTGAACACCAATTTAAAGAATCCTCTTAACTTTTAAGCAGATCTCACAAATACAACTTCTAATGACGATTTCTAAGAGACCAGGTTTGTTTACCATTCAACTTTCACTCAAAGTTTAACTTTGATTTTCAATTTTAAATCTTTGATTCATTCTATTTGATGTATGATTGAGGGATTTTTTGTTTCATTAGTATATGTATTTGTTGCTTTGTGCAATTCATCGAGGTAATTTATGGTTGATCTAGATTTGTTCCACCACCGTCATCACATCACACCACCACCAAATCAGCCTCACCCGCTGACGTGCAACAACCAGCAACCATTGAACAATGCGCTAGGTTACCAAAACCTCTTTTTCAAAAGGTCATTTTTTAGAGGTGTGATAGATAGAGGTTGAGTCAAGTGTGAACTGACTCACTGTGACTCGCTCATCGGGAACTACACCCAACGGTTACTCACAACAACTTCACCAATCGAACCTTCAGGAATGACACACTGCTAGCACAACCATTCTGTTGATCTCCATGGGCAATTGTGGCACTTGCGAGGAATCTGCAACTACTTCCGATGCTCATAAAGAAGGTACACGCTCCTTTTCTTGGTTCTGTTGGTTATGGTTTCAGATCTAGGGCACATTATTGTTATACGAACGGTTTTGAAAGGTTTAGGTACTGTTGTTGTTTTGTTTGTAATTTAACCTGCATTTGTGTTGTTTGTGATTTATGATATGTGAACTGTGTTGAATTGCAATCGGTTTGCAGCTTTTATCATTGATTTAAGTGTTGTTTTGTTCGTAATTTAACCTGCATTTGTGTTGTTTGTCGATGCAAATGAGATCACATACTTTGTCGATGCAAAAATTATTCACTAACATCTTTTATAATTAGATCTTTATTTCAACTGCTGAGGTAAAAGAAGACATGTTTGAAGACGTGTCAGCAGACAAAGTGGCCACCTTAGCTATTTACAAAAAAGTCACCATTAGAATCTTCGGCTACTGATGAATCAGCTTATCAAACAGAAGTCAACGAGTCATTATATTGAATCCTACCAAGGTAGTGATAAATGGTGAATCTGGATCTCCTTCAAAGTCAAAAACCACGGTAGACAAAAAAATTCAAAAGAAAATGGAAGTACTGGTGCTACTTGTAGCAGTTCACATAACTCTAGGCGTAAAGCCCATGACTACAGTCCTCGCAAGGTATATCACATTAATATCTTTTATCTTCTATGAAAAGTTCTAAATTCAGAATCATATCACATACGCATTCTTTTCCAATATCTTTTGCAAATAGAATGGGAAGGCTGGAATAATAGCTTATGGAAATGAGCTCAGTCAATTTAGTGATACACCTGGGGAAAAGCATGGGATGAACCAGGCCATTCTAATGGTGGAGATATACGTCATTTAATGATGGGTGTTTTAAAGGAGAATGTAATCGGTATTGATGGTCTGATAAGTTTTGTAAATTTATGTTGTTGACTTCTTCACTAGATGCCTTTTGACTTTGCCATCTCTAATTTTCTTTTGCTTATAAGTGTGTTTTAATTAGCAAGGAATCAGTTGGAAGATGGGAGTAGGGTTGAGCGTCTTCAAGCAAATATGTAATTAAACCTTCAAAGGCGAGGATGTCGTATCATTGGCCACACAGTTTGCTCAAGAACATGTATCACATCTTTAAATTTATACATAAGTAGGGATGAACAAATGGTACCGGTACCGAATTTACCGAACTGGGTACATTTTCGGTACATATTTGGTACCGACTTTTGACATTTTTGGTACCGATTCGTTACCTACTTTGAACATTTTCGGTACCGGTATTTACCCTCACATACCGGTAACTGAACCGTACCCCGGGTATATTTGGTACAGGTACCCACTTTTGTGAATTTTCGGTACCGGTATTGGTTCGGTACTGGCTGGTACCGAGCTCATCCCTATACATAAGTGTCTCGAGTCTTACAAAAACAAGATCTTAAACTATTTATTTGGAAGCGAGTCAACTTGGGTTATATTTTATTGAGAATAGGTCAAACCGGAAAAAGTATGACACACAATGCACATCTGATCTTAAAAGAAACTGACAATGGACCAAATGGGTCATGGAAAGATATATCTTATTGATAATGGTCAAATAGTGTCTCGAAAAGGGGCAGTGCGTTTTTATATTGAAGCAGGTCAATAAGACAAATAAGTAAAAGTATGAAAATTAGCTGAACATGTTAAACCGTTCAAGCTGCCTAATGTGCAAATTCTTTTACATAACGTATGTCATATTGCTGTGTCTACAATGAATACAGTTTTGTAATCAAAGATGGGGTTTGACAATTGGCCCAACTTGATCCGTATTACTTGATTATTTGTTCTCCATTATTACATTAATTCTAGAAAAATAGCCAGACTTTTGGCCATGTTGTCGTGCTGATTAATTGTTGACTCACGTGTTCAAACCTGAGTAATGAATTTATGGTCTTCATGCATTTGGCTCAACACATTGTGCTATTGAATTGTCATGTTTTGAAATTTAAAATTTGACGTTGTAGGTTGATAATAAAATGGAAAGAGACACAAAACTACTTAAGCAGAAAGAATATAGCCTCGAGATGTCATTGGTAATGCCGGTATGCTGCTATGTTGATAAGTGGCCTCGAGAGTTCCTGGTTCAGTAAGTATTAGATGATATTATATAGATTAATATATTAGAGGGATCTAGATGTAAATATTTTATCTATTAATATCCTTATAAATCTCTGATTAGAATATACAATACAATACGTTCTTATATGTGAGTGTTTTGGTGTATGCAGACAAACACAAGTGCTGCCAGTGCACTTGGAACATGTTTCTTACCACAAATAACTCTAATTTTTCTGGATATGCTTAATGTTTATAAGTAAGTTACTTTGTTTTTGGCCTACTTTTTTTGTTTTTTTATCTTCTTTAGATATTAATTAATTAAATTTGTTATATAAGAATATACAACAAACTTATTTCAGATATCATTGCTGAATTGGAGCCTTATGCGTCTAGGACTTCCTATGTGAAGCTTATGAGGTAATGAATTAAAGTCAAATGTATTTATCCCTATTCTCCTTATTCATGTCAAAGTGTCAAACTGGGTTGGGTTAAAACGGTCCGTCTTAAAAAAAGTAACTATTTGGTTCAGGTCAAAACCATCCGTTTTAATAAATTGCCAATTTGGTTTGGGTCAAACTGGGTTTGGGGTAAATAGGTCGTTTAAAAGGTCTCGACTTGGTTCAAGTTAGAACAGAACAGTCCATTATAAAGAGTATAAATTTGGTTCGTCTCACACAGATTCGTGTATAGTCTTTTTTAAAAATAAGTGTCAATTTGGTTTGGGTGAAACTGGGTTTGGATCAAAAGAAGTCATTTTAAAGAAAGTATCAATTTTGTTTGTGTGAAAAAAGTACTGAGTCAAAGTGTCTAACTGGGTTGGGTAAAAACGGTCTGTCTTAAAAAAAATAACTATTTGGTTCAGGTCAAAACTATCCGTTTTAAAAAAGCACTTATTTGGTTTGGGTCAAACTGGGTTCGGGTCATTACTTCTCTGCAGGTCTATGGGTTGAACAATGAAAACGATATAAGTGTGAAGAGCTCATATAGTTACATCCTATAATTTAAACACATATAAGTTGCTCAACTCATTGACTTTAGCATTTATATAAATATATCTTTTTAACATGTTAAAAGAGCCGATCAAGTATAAAGGTTATCAGGTCTGTTTTATGCATTTTAAAGTAAGTGTCAATTTAGTTCGGGTGAAACTTGGTTCAACTCAAAAGGAGTCATTTCAAAGAAGTATGAATTTGGTTTGTGTCAAACTGGGTTTAGGTCAAAACATGTCATTCTTAAAAAAAGTGTAAATTTGGTTCAGATCGAAAAATGTTTTTATTAAAATGCACTCCAGTTGTGACAGTCGTTTTAGTATAAAGTATCAAAACTCATATATAACTATCACTACATGTAAAACAAGAAAATATCTTGTCTGACCCTTTAAAGTCAAAATATAGCTTCTTTTACTGACTTTCTCATTGACTTGCAGGTTAATGTCTTTCCTTATCTTATCAGGCGATCTATGTCCACCTAGAATACAAGGGACTTTATTCGCTCTTTACATGTCAATAAACAGCCTTGGGGACCACAATCAGTGGGTTTGGCTTCAGTTTTGAACATCTCTTCAGGTTCTTTTGATACCCTTAGTTTCGGGATAGCTATTCAAGTCATCTGCACATTTTTTCCAGTCGGTTTATTGTTTTTGATACCAGAGGAAGCTACAGGGATGTCATCATAATAGAAGGTTATTAAGGTAATAGAAAACTATGTAGAGAATTTTTGGTAGTTATCATTTATGTAGAGTAGTAACTGTTATCCTCTCTGTGCTTATTCAATTATTTTCGATTCTTTTCCAAAGTTTAAAATGCGCACTTTGGATTCGGAAATGACCAAGTTAGCCATTAACATAATCAACCTTTATTTAGGCTGTGCTTTGACTCTTACATTGAGTGTTTTTTTTTTTTTTAAATATTTATCCTACAAGTCGCATATAACGCTCTTACATTGAATGATACAATTATTTATGTTTTACAATTAAATAGATCAGTTAGCGGACCCAGACATCCAGGAGTTATCGGCGACCAAGGGTCAATATCTATATTAAGATAAAGTGAGTACACATCTGACAACATCTCATTTAAGGTGCATAAGAAATACTTAAAGTTGTTAAGGTTGATATTGTTTGTGCTTCACAAATGAACCAACATATTAGGTTCACCAATGTTAATATGAGTTTAGTCATTTTGTAATGTTTGCCAAACATAAATGGTTATCCACTTATAAGAAATCATATAAAAAAATTCTTTTGCAAATATAAATTTTTTTAAAATAATCCATAACCCGTGAAGCTCACGGGTATATAACCTAGTCTTAAATAAAACTCACTAGCAGCAGATGCCACCAGGTCATTCATGAGGTCATGCATCTTAATCAACGATTCATTATTAGGTGCAATTTGAAAAAAATGACCTTGACAACAACTCGTTAAAGAAGTCGTGACCCAAGTGTTGTTCTTCTGCTGAGTCAATCGGAGTTGGCTGGCACAACAACCCTTCTGCCGTCCATAACAAAACCAGTTCCTCCTTTTGCTTTACAAATTAATTCCTCTCATATTTATGGTCACTTTAAGTCACGCTAACTTATATTTTTTCTCAATAATCTTAAAAAGGGGATGTGGCGCAACTTATTGCTTGTTTACCTACCAGGCATGGGATCAAATACAAACTCTTATGTTTGTAAGAACCATAAGAACCAATATATAAATGACAAGTGTTATTCAATTAAAAATTAGTTTAGGGGTAATTTAGACATTTTGACCCTATTTATTTATAACTAATTAAAATTAATTATCAAAATATCCCTAAATCCATGTAGATTAATTCAAACCAAAATTTGAATTTTTGTAACATATTCAGATCAAACCAACCTGCAGGAACCACCAATACAAAAAACATAAGCACACCCACATAAACGACATTAGCACAATCAAAAAAGGAACTTCCATTATTAGCACTCTCGTTTCAATCAAAAAAAGGAACTTCCATTATCAACGACCTTAGCACAATCAAAAAACGACATTAGCATAACGTAAGACCATCCACATTATCAGCATTCTCGTTTCAATCAAAAAAGGAACTTCCATTATCAACGACATTAGCACAATCAAAAAACGACATTAGCACAATCGAATAACGACATTAGCACAATCAAAAAACGACATTAGCACAATCAAATAACGACATTAGCACAATCAAAAAACGACATTAGCACAATCAAATAACGACATTAGCACTCTCTTAACACCACCGTCTGGGCATTCGACGGTAACACCAACAAAACAACATTAGCACAATAAAGATACGACAATCCAACGAATTTATTTCTAAATAGGCTTCAAATAACAACACAAAGGAAAAAATAACAACAGATACTATTACATAACTAGCACAATTTCATTTTTTTTTAATTTTATAAACAACACATATTGTTCTATACTAGCACAATTTCATTTTTTTTTATTTTATAAACAACACATGCTGTTACATACTAGCACAATTTTTTTTATTTTTTATTTTATAAACACATACTAGCACAATTTCATAATTATTACATAATTAGCACAATTTTATTTTTTTTTAATTTTATAAACAACATATACTGTTACATACTAGCACAATTTCATATTTTTGTTTTAATTTTGTAAATAACACATGCTATTACATAACTAGTAGAAAACAAATTTATTTATAAATAGGCTCCAATAACAACACAAAAGGAAAAAAAAAATAACAACACATAAGAATTACATAATAAAATAAGGGAAAATTGGTTTTTAATAAACCAACCTTTGCCCCATTGGTAAATAATAATCCTACCTACGTAATTGGTATACAATAATCCTACCTATCAACATGTTGGTACTCAATGAACTTTCGTTAATTTTTTTAACTGAAGTTAGTTTTTAAGTTTTATTTATTACACAAACAGTCCATGTAGTTGTAATTTACTAGTTTTAACTATTTTATAAAATTTAATTACATGGCCCTTGACGTTTTTTTGTTTTACAAAATAGTTAAAACTAGTAAATTATAACTACAGGGACTGTTTGTGTAATAAATAAAACTTAAAAACTAACTTCAGTTAAAAAAATTAACGAAAGTTCATTGAGTACCAACATGTTGATAGGTAGGATTATTGTATACCAATTACGTAGGTAGGATTATTATTTACCAATAGGGCAAAGGTTGGTTTATTAAAAACCAATTTTCCTAAAATAAGAACATACGTATAGATTTAAAATTAACACAATACATTTTCATATTAGCACATTCCAACTACGTAACTAGCACAATTATAAAACATCCTTTTGTAACTTTTTTAAAAGTCATTTTTATAAAAAAAAAAAAAAAAGTATAGCAATATAGTACTCATATTAAAGATAAAAAATACTTGATTTTGTGGTATATTTTTTTTCCAAAATTAATGAAATATATAAAAGTTATTTTAGTTTAAAAAACTTGGTGGCATTAGTATTTTATGGGAAATGACTAAATGACTAAAATACCCTAACTTGGTAGTATTAATTATTAATTATAGGGGTTTTTATTTGTAATCAATATCAACCCTTAATTTAAACTATCAATGGCTAAGATCTGTTCTTATGGTTTTTACAGTTAGCACTGTTTATACAGGATCTCAACCCTACCACCTACCAATATCATGTAATTTCCTACTTCTATAAGAAAAAATATTTTTATTATAACATATATATATATATAATGAATCTTGATACATTTAAGGTACGTATAAAGAATAACTAACGCGATTCAAGTTATTGTTAAAAAAAGTTATAGAAATACAAAAAATTTACAAAATATATAATAAATTAAATAAAAAAAATCCTACATTACTCTCTTGCTAATCCTAGAGCGGTCCAAAAAGATCGAGTCGCTTGACAAAATGTCAAAAAAGCTCATCTGAAGTGACTCAATTTGGAACTGACTCGAACTAGCTCGGTTTGTAACCAAGCCCGAGCCATGTTGGTAGTGGGGCTTTTATTATCTTTCAATTTTTGGTAGTTATCAACCAATATTCATTCTATAAGTATACATAAAATGATTAAATTGTGTAGTTTTGCAGAGACTTTGACTATAGATAGAATTTTTAGTAAATATTTATTCTATTGACCAATATTTGTTCTGTTTATAGAAGGTTTATCTATTTAGTAAATATTTATTCTATTGACCAATATTTGTTCTGTTTATAGAAGGTTTATCTATATTTGGTGCACTTTATCACTTCTAATTGCTATGTAGTTAAAATTTATATCAATGTGCTTTAATAAAGTTACAAACAAATATATATATATTTTTTAATTTATTTTATCTTTTTTTATATGATAAAAGTAGAGATTATTGAGAAAAAAACATGAGTTATACATGATATTTAAGTGGCCATAAACATAAAGGACCTAATTTGTATTTAAATTTTTTTATTTAGAAAAAAATCACAATTATGTTCAAAATTACCAAGTGGGGGGAGTTTAATATGCAAAAAAATTAAAAAATAATAATAATAAAAATGGAGATAATTTTGTGAGACAAAACAGAAAGTAAGTTGGGTTTTTTTAGTCTTTGCCCTTAATTAATTTTTAAAAATATTAGATGATACACATAGATGACACGCATAATTTTTTTATGTGTTTTATTTTCTGGGATATTGAATTTTAATAATCTTAACTTTCATCTATTACCCGGCAAGTATCTTAACTCAATAAGTTCCCCAGGACAGTCCCAACTTGCAAACTATTTTCCTCCACCGAGCATTTTCTAACTAGGGTCTAGCCCATTTAGCTTTTTTACTGATGTGGCCGCTTGTGTGGCACAACCAGCTCGTTATTTGGTGACGTGGAAGCTTATGTGGCACCATCACCATCGCAACCACCGTTTGCCGCCACCACCACCACCACCCACTGCCTGCTACAACCAATTTGCCACCATCACAAGAGACGGATGCGGCGACTTACAACTTGTTCCGATGACCTGCAACTTGTTCCGGCAACTCATGTGACCTGCAACTTGTTCTAGGGACCCTCTTTACCCCTGAAACCAATGAACGAGATCACTACCAGTCATCTCCGACCTCCTGTGACCTTCTATGATGCGATAAAGTTCAAAAATTCCATGTCGTCACCTCTAACATTTTTCCGGTAAAATCTCTGCCACAACCCTGTCACATTACGGAGAGGATGGAGGTGAATGGGTGGTCGCTCCGATGACGGGATGAGGGTTGTGGAGAAGATGAACGGCTCAGATCGGTGGTTAAAGGGACTTACTGGTAGTGAACGGTGGTTGTTCGAACTAGGGTTTTCAAGGTTGGAGTTGTGGAGCAACGGCGGAGGGTTGTGGCTAATCAGTTTGAAACATGTGACAAAGGTGAATGGTGAAGAGTGGGTGGTCGGAGGTGCTAGACAGTGGTGGGTGGTGGAGGTTAGGGATGGCAATGGGGCGGGTATGGCTAATCCCATCCCCATACCCGGTTACAATTTTTTTCTCATACCCGGCCCAAAACCCATCGGGTATGAAATGGGTAATTAACCGTCGGGTATCGGGCATACTCGCAGGTATCGGGTATGCTCGTTGGTTTCAGACATAAGTATCGAATATCATCGAGTAAAAATCGATGTATGTTGAGTTCGAAACGAATATGAAAGGCTAGAATATGATAAAGTTAGTAGGCTACTACCATTGATTAAAGTTTGTTTTGAAACTAATACATATTAAAAAAAATATAAGGATACTTGAACAAATACATAGTGAAAAAAAACTAAAACCATTCAAAATTTGTAATGAAAAACCAATATATATTCAAAAAAATTGTCCGACCGTTATTAATATAGCCATCCTTGATCCTACATTTCAATTTCATTATTTTACTTTTATCAGAAAAAGAACTTATTCAACATTTCAACTACTACAAACATAAGAGGCTTACGTAAGCCGGTAATAGTGCAGCCATTCAATTGGCCAAAAAGGGCGGCAGGGGTAATAGTGTCAGGCAGCTGCCTGACACTCTCCTGTTGGCCCAACAAATTTACGATTTTATCCCCCTTTAAAATTATGATTTTGTTACGTAAGCCGGTAATAGTGCAGCCATTCAATTGGCCAAAAAGGGCGGCAGGGGTAATAGTGCCAGGCCCCTGTTGGCCCAACAAATTTACGATTTTATCCCCCTTTAAAATTATGATTTTGCCATCAGTTAAAAATTTATGTTTTCGCCCCCGCTTAAAAATAAATTTACGCTTTTGCTCCCAGCTAAATATTTCAATTTTACCCCCGGTTAAAAATGACGATTTTGCCCCGTTTCAATTTACATTTTTGCCATTAGTTTTTTTCCCTTAAAAATACGATTTTCCCATCAGTTCAAAATTATGTTTCTACCCCTAGTTAAAAATAAATTTACGCTTTTGCTCCCGGCTAAAAATTTCAGTTTTGCCCTTGGTTAAAAATTACGATTTTGCCCCGTATAAATTTATAGTTTTCCCATTAGTTTTTTTTCCCTCACAGCCAAGTTACGATTTTACCCTCAGCTTAAATTTACATTTTCCCCATCGTTTTTGTTTGTTTGTTTGTTTTCCTGGTGACATTACAAGTTTGCCCCCAGTGTAAAATTACAGTCGTGCCGGCAACTTCCTGGCACTCCCCCGTTGGTCCATTTAGTTTACAATTTATCACCGAATTAAATTTATGATTTGGCCCTCATTAAAGATTACGTTTTCCCATCGTTTTAGTTTTTTTTTTACCAAAAATATAAAGGTTTTTTTTTAATTGGTTTACCCGATTTAATTTTTTTTCGTGTCAATGAGTTGCCTAACACTAGCTCATTAGTCCTGAAAAATTACAGTTTTGCCCTGAGCCCAAAATTACGGTCTTATCATCGTTTTTGTTTTTTTTTTTTCCGAGCAAAATTATAGTAGTCTTTTTTTAATTGGTTGAGAATTATTCGGCCATCGCCCCGCAACGCGGGCGGGCATCTACTAGTTATTCTAACAAAAAAAAAAAAAACCTCATTCACCCGCTGCATCTCATTTTCGGTAGGTTGGAGAATTGGAAATTACAGGTTAAGTAAATTATGTAAAACAATTGAGGCGGGATTCCTTTTTTGGGATTGGGTACTAAGTATATTGTAACACCTCAACTGATAGCGGAAACATCAGAGCCTCATTTTGGTAGATTGCCCAACAACTCATGGAAACTAAAATTTAAATATTCCTTAAATACTTGAATTATCCATTACAACGTAAAAGACAAAAAAAAAAAAAAAAAGACAAATCTCAATTAAAATTATTCTAAGTCCGATAGCATCCTAAGTGATCAGCAATCTTGTAAAGCACCTCTAACCATTATTTCCTGTCACATACGTAAAATAAAGGTCAACTATGAAAAGTTGGTGAGCACATAGGGTAAATACATATAGTAGGTAAGAAAATCAGAATTCATGGTATAGTAAGTGTTATGGGCCATTTTCTGAGTATATATATCCTGACTAATATCCTGCTTTTGGTTGTTTACTTGTGATCAGGATACTGGATTAGGATATTGGTATCATCCTGGGCCATATCCTGGTGTTAACTAAATTAACCACGTGCAGGTTAGAGGCTGTGGGTTACTAACGGTCAGATGGACTTCTTCTCCTCAAGACTCGGGCGTATCTGTTATGTGAGAGACGTTGAACCCGAAAGACCAGGTCTACAACGTTCGAGTGGGGAATATTCGCCGGATCCCGGTTTATTAGGATAGTTTGTTGCATTTCTTTTACTATAAATAGATGGGGGCGGATCAGATTAAGGCACACAATTTTCACACACTTTCGAACACTTTTGCTCTCTAGCTTTCAGCAGTCACTACACACAAACACTTGTAATCGAATTACATTGTAACACCTAGTTGATCCGCATCACATCCTGCACTGTATCCTGATATTTGAAGCAATAGAAAAACAAGGCAGCTGCGATTGTCAGCTCCCGAGGTTTTGTGCCGGCGATCTAGATTGATCAAGGGCTTTCCTCGTACAACACGTGTCAACCTTTACTTTTTTGCTCATTGTTTGATCATAAATATGGTTCTATATCCTGTGCCGTATCCTGAAACTGTTTTTTCAATTAACTTGATTAACATATTTTCGACACTCATTTCTAGCACACTACCTCACTTAATTTGATCACTTAATTGCTTCGGTAATTTTTGACCAAAACAGTAAGTATCATAAAGCAATTATATAACTTAAACAAAACAAATAAGTGGTACATCCAAACCTTAGTTGTCAAGTAGTAGGAACCCAAAAGGTTAAGCTATGGTATGGTCGGTTTCTATCATTCCCAAGTAGACCTGCTGAAGAAACTATCACTCCTTTGCAGCCTAGAGCTTTGAACTTCAGTTCTGCAGTTTACGCTGAAGATAACTGGGGGAATATCGTGCCAAGCCATTCTCAGAATCATATTCCTGAGATACCCTCCTCGGTCAGAATGTCAACTGTGAGGGGCTCAGGATATGCTTCAGGATATGGCCAGAATCCTCAGACCGGTAACATGTCAAATAATAATACTCTTGCTACTAACAATAATGGGTCTTTGCAGGATGCAGCTACGACGTCAACATTTACTAGGGAGCTTCAGAAATTGAAGGACATGATATCCAGTGTACCTGGAGTGGTTCAGCCAATTCCGGAAGTATCCCAAGACAGCCACAGGATATCCCGCTTTGCAAATCCCATTTGTGATGCTGAAATCCCAAAGAGATTTGAAACCCCCAACATGAAGCTCTATGATGGGACTACGGATCCTGAAGAGCATATTGCCCAGTATAGGGAAAGAATGGAGATTAACCCTATCCCTCCGGAGCTCAAGGAAGCATGCTTGTGCAAGGGATTCGGATCTACCCTAACAGGATCAGCCTTAAAATGGCTGTTAAATGTTCCTCCTCACTCAATTACTTCGTTTGCTCATTTGGTTAATTTGTTTAATAGTCAGTTTTCTTGCAGCCGGAGTTTTGAGAAACTAACCAGTGATCTTTACAGGATAACTCAAGGACCTCAGGAATCCTTGAGGGATTATGTGAGCAAGTTTAGTCCAGAATCCTTGGATATCCCACATCTTGATGTTGCGACTGCTGTGCAGGCTTTTAAGATGGGGTTACAAAAGGATTCTCAGTTTTATCAGGATCTTGTAATGAATCCCTGCAGGAATCTGGACGAAGCTCGTAACAGGGCCTTAAGATATATTCGCTTGGAAGATGACAAAAAGATGCAAGAAAGGATGAATTCCACCTCAACCTACGAATCAACCAACAGGAAATCAGAATCCTCGTATAAACCATATCGCTCCAAGCCATATGGCAGAAATGATAACAAGAAAGTGAATGTTGTTGAAGACGAGGATCCTGAAGAATATCCTGAATTATCTGAATATTGTTTTTCTGTTAATATACTCATAGTTAATGTGTGCTATGCAGGGTTTAGGAGACAAAGCTAGGTGGCCTCGAAAGAATCAATAAAAAGCTGATTGGAATGATAAATCCAAATGGTGTGCCTTCCATGAAGATTTCGGACATGTGACTGAGGATTGCATTGCTCTAAGAAAAGAAATAAGCTACCTATTGAGCAAGGGATATCTGAAGGATTTGCTGGGAAGAAAGAAGAATAAAGGGCAGGATCTTGAGAAGGATCCTGAACGAGCAGCATCACCCCCAGCAGATGCCAAAATAATTAACTTTATTTCAGGAGGATCCGACATTTGTGGGACTTCGTATTCTGCGGCCAAGAGACATGCAAAGGAGGCTAAGACTGAAAGGGGAGACAAACCAGCCAGGATGACCACCCTTACAACTGATAAAGTGATCACTTTCGACAGTGATGACAGGGATACTGTGCAGGATCCTCACCATGATGCTCTCGTAATAAGATTGTATGTTGCTAACCATTTTGTACGCAGGATATTGGTGGACAATGGTAGCTCTGTCAACATAATTCAGCTGGAAACATTGAAGAGGATGAATGTATCTCCGATGGACATTACTTCGAAATCCACTGTGCTCGTTAGTTTCAGTGGAGAAGCTAGGAATACCGTAGGGGAGATAAAGTTACCAGTATATGTTGAAGGGGTCAACTCGATACAACGCTTCTGTGTGATGGACTCCCTATCCTGCTATAACATCATACTAAGCAGGCCATGGATCCATGACATGAAGGCTGTGCCATCGACTTATCATCAGTGCATCAAGATCCCTACCCCTTGGGGGGTCGTCAAAGTTGATAGTGATCAGCAGGAGGCGAAGGAATGTTACTCATCCTCAATGAAATCCTCAACCAAGCCTAATCCAGCATAGCAATTAAAGATGCGGGCCCAGGATATCGTGGAGACTTTAGAGCAGGATATGAAAAAAGTTATCCTGGACCAGGATAATCCTGATATCTCGGTGCTCGTGGGGACCAATATCCCTCAGGATATTGAAGAACAATTAACTAACTTTTTGAAGTGCAGGATGTCAACATTTGCCTGGAAGCATGAGGATATGACAGGTATATCCAAAGACATTATTACTCACAAGCTTGGAATTGACAGGTCGTTCAAGCCTGTTCAGCAAAAAAGAAGGAAGTTTGCTCCTGAACAAAATACAATCATACAAGAAGAAGTTGAAAGATTGTTGAAGTCCAAAATGATCAGAGAAGTCAAGTTTCCAAGATGGCTGGCAAATGTAGTCGTGGTACAGAAGAAAAATGGGAAATGGAGAGTCTGTGTAGATTACACGGACTTGAACAAGGCTTGTCCTAAAGACCCATTTCCTCTTCCCCATATTGATGCAATGGTGGATGCTACTGCCGGGCATGAGATGTTAACATTCATGGATGCATCCTCAGGATTTCAGCAGATTCAAATGGAGCCTTCGGACCAGGAGGATACTGCCTTCATGACACCAACAGGTATTTATTGTTATACTGCTATGCCCTTTGGTTTGAAAAATGCAGGTGCAACATATTAGAGATTGGTGAACATGGTGTTCAAAGATAAGCTGGGGGACACAATGGAGGTATACATCGATGATATGGTGGTAAAATCTAAAAAGGCTGAGGATCACCTCCAGGATATTAAGGGAGCATTTGATATCCTGGATTAGTATAACATGAAACTAAATCCTGCTAAGTGCCATTTCGGAGTGGGGGCAGGAAAGTTTCTAGGATATATGGTGACCAAAAGAGGAATAGAGGCAAGCCCGGAGCAGATTAAAGCCATCCTGGATATCAAATCACCTTCAAATATGAAGGATGTTCAACGATTGACAGGGCGAGTTGCAGCATTGAACAGATTCATCTCAAGATCCTCCAAGAAATGCAAGGAATTTTATGATATCCTGAAGAAAAATAAGAAGTTCGAATGGGGAGCAAAGCATGAAGCAGCCTTACAGGATTTGAAGCAATATCTCTCAACTGCACCTCTATTGATGAAGCCTGAAAATGGTGAACCATTATCCCTGTATCTTGCAGTATCAGGGAATGCAGTAAGTGCTATCCTTGTAAAGGATCATGAAGGTCAGCAGTATCCTGTCTATTATGTTAGTAAAAGTTTATTAGATGCTGAAACTAGATATTCTCATCTAGAAAAATTGATATTAGCCCTAGTTATGGCGTCAACGAAACTTAAACATTATTTTGAGACACATAGTATTCATGTTAAAACCAATTATCCTGTTAAAAATGTGCTTAGGAAACCTGAGATGTCGGGTAGGATGGCTAAGTGGTCAGTAAAATTAAGTGCTTATGACTTAGTATATGAGCCTAGAAATGCTATAAAGTCTCAGGCTTTAGCCGACTTTGTGGCTAATTTCAGTAGTGATATTCAAAATGAAGTAGACTTAGAAGTACAGCAGCTAGGAGAAAACTTAGAATGCTAGACATTGTATACTGATGGTGCATCTAACGTAAGAGGTGTAGGTCTAGGTATACTACTAAAATCGCCACAGGGGGACATATTACCCCAGGCTATTAGGTGTGAATTTTCTGCTACTAATAATGAGGCAGAATATGAAGCTTTGATTGCAGGATTAGAGTTGGCTAAAAATATGAATATTAGATGTTTACAAGTATATGTTGATTCCCTGTTGATTACTAACCATTTCAATGGATCTTACGCAGTAAAAGGTGAAAAGTTAGCTGAATATCTTGAAATTCTCAAAAAATTAGCAGGATACTTCGATATTTTTACACTTGAACAGGTACCAAGAGAGGAAAATGCTGAAGCTGATGCCTTGGCAAATCTGGGATCATCGGTCAGGATACCGGAAGGAACCCGAATACCAATATTACATATCCTATATCCTGCGATGAATCCTCAGGATAAGGAAGTAATAAGTATTCAGGATCCTGATGATGAGTATCCCGAGGAGGATCCTAAGTCCTGGACGGCTCCAATCATGAGATATCTCAAGGAATGACACATCCAAAAGAATGAGAATCCTAAAGCCTTTAGAATGAAGGTATCACGATTCACTATTATAAATGACGTTTTGTATAAGAAATCTCTTACAGGACCATATCTGAGGTGCTTGGAGGATCCCGAAACCAAAGAAGTACTTCAGGATATACACGAAGGGGATTGTGGTAACCATACTGGGGGCAGGTCGTTATTCTCAAAAGTATTAATGACAGGATATTATTGGCCGACGATGAGAAAAGATACCACAGAATATGCTCGAAGATGTGACGCATGTCAAAGACATAGTAACATATTACATCAGCCTGCTGAACCGCTGTATCCTATTGTTTCCCCTTGGCCGTTCATGAAATGGGGCATGGATATAGTGGGAAAGCTGCCGAAGGCTCCAGGAGGAAAGGTTTTCATGTTGGCAATGACGGATTATTTCTCCAAGTGGGTTGAAGCAGAAGCATTTGTTCAAGTTAGAGATCAAGAAGTGGTATCCTTCATAAAAAGGAATATCCTGACCAGGTTTGGTGTACCAGCTGAGATAATTTGTGACAATGGATCTCAATTCATAAGTAAAAGGACTACTGACTTTTGCAAGAGTTGGGGAATTAAAATGATCACGTCTACTCCGGTGCATCCTCAAGCAAATGGACAAGCAGAATCCTCGAACAAGATAATTGTCAACAACTTAAAAAAGAGACTAGGGGCTAAGAAAGGAAGATGGGCAGAAGAATTACCCTTTGTTTTGTGGGCTGATAGGACAACGATGAAGAATGCAACAGGCCAAACCCCGTTTTCCTTGGTGTTTGGAGCAGAAGCGGTGATTCCGACAGAAATGGTGATACCTACAGCGAGATCCAACCTCAGGGATCCTGAGAAGAATCCTGAAGTCTTATGCCAGGAACTGGATACTATTGATGAGACAAGAGACGCTGCAAGGCTAAGGATGACAGCATATCAACAGAGGATATCTAAAGCATATAACAAGAATATAAGGACTAGAAGATTTCAGGTTGGAGATTGGGTATTAAGAAAAGCTTTTCAGAATACTACTAATCCTGCTGATGGAAAGTTGGCTCCAAAGTGGGAAGGACCCTAAGAGGTTGAATCAGAATCAGGAAAAGGAGCATACCGACTCAAGAATATGGAGGGAGATATGCTACCGAGATCCTGGAATGCTATACATCTAAAGATCTATTTTAAGTAAGTATGGAATTCAAATTCTGACTCAGGACGGTATGGATTCTGACTCTTTTATTAAATTTTAATATCATTTACTATTTTGAACCCGTCACTGACTTAAGCATCGGAGGGGTGTTAGCCAGACTAACACCCACCTTTGATTACAGTTGTTTTGCAGTATATTCTTCGGGATGTAGCACCAGGATACACACTCAGGATACTTCGGAAGATTAGAGGATTGGCCCCATCTCTCACGTCTAAGGGATCCTGATCCCTTCACAGGTTTAAGGTATTCACCTTTCTTCCGTATTGGGTTTAAACACCCCGCCTGGAGCGCAAGTTATTCGGGAATAGTTCAAGGTGGCGGGACCAGTTCATGTAAAGTGGCTGACAATTTCGTTACTATTGGCTATATCCTGAATCCTTAAGGTATATGAGGATTGATCACCCTCTCTCACGAAAGGGTATTTTCATACTCTCTAAGGTTTAAAGGTTTTCACCTTTCTAAGTCTTGGAGTTTATACACTCCCGCCTGTAGCGCACGAAAATTTGGGATTTCCCCCAGGATATGAAGGATTTATCTCCAGTATATTTTGGGTTTTACCCCTGTAACACAAAAATTGTCTATACAATTGGAACTATTATTCAAAAATTTTCTAAGTGTTTAAGGACTTCATGCACAGGGGACATTCCATCTAAAGTAATTGTATGAAGCACAAAGAATCAAAGTTGAGCTAAGTGTATCGAACAGGGGACATCTTGGTAGGAGAAGCCACAAAAGGGGTTGGAGTTTAATACTAAGGCTACACTCAATTCCTGGTATGATCTTTCCTTTGTGAACCTTAAATGAAATTTTTAACTATGATTAAGGATATATCTTTAGGATATGTCTTCGGAATCTGTTTTTGGAATATGTTTCGGGATATTTCATTGAAATATTTGAATTGAAAATGAAAACCCTGATCTAACGAATGTTGTCGAAACAGGTCTTAGTGAATGGGTTACCTTTTAGAGGTTTTGTCTGAAATTAATTGAATTTTTGAAATTCTATTTGAAAAAGGTTTTCATAATATATTACTAAGTATATTGATCAGGATATTTTGAAAAATTAACTAAGTAACGCATGGCAAAAATCTAAAATACGACAACAAATAAGTCAAGAGGTAGTTATATTATTAACAAGTCAAAAGTTGTGCTTTTGGTTTCACCTCAAACCGAGGCCCATCCGCCAAAAGCACGATTAGTTTTTACCGTACCTACATAACGGTTGAAGGTTTTATCTCAAAACGAAACCTGTCCACCTTCAACCGTTACGACATTCAAAACAGGTTATACTAACCGATGACCAAGGGCTTCATCCTGAAACCCATGACCCATCCACCTTTGGTCATCATATTGTTCTAGTGTGGGAAATGTAAATTGTTCAACGACAGGAAAAGTAAATCGTTTGTACAAACCACAACCATGAAATTTAAAAAAGTGGGCTCCGGCCTTGGCACGTATATCCATCATCGCCCACTTCGCCGCCTAAGGGGCAGCACCTTCTTGATCAGCAACTTCTTTCCCAGCATCTGCACCAGCATCAACCTCAGGATTCTTCTCGGCATCATCACCAGCATTGGCCACTTCTTCTGCCGCCTTAGAAGGCTCTTCACCAGCATGCTTTGCGGGATGAGCGACGGGATGACCTCCAAGATCCTGTAGTTTCGCTTCCCAAGCCTTTACATTCCAGGAGGGGCATTCGAAGCCCAAGCTCTTGGCCTCATAAGCCATCCTTAACCTGGCTTGGAGAAGGGAGATAACAACGGATGCTTTGAGACTGTCCCGATATGAACTCATATCCTGCTGGTATTGAAGAAGGGCGGCATCTAGTTTGGCTTGAGCATCCTCATTGGCTTTGTGGAGGGCAGTTTGGTGTTCCTGGGTCATTGCCTTGTATTTGTCTTCATAATGCTGGGACTTGGCAGCCGCATTTGTTCCTTGATCAGCTATAGTGGCTTCAGCTTTTTCGAGCTTAATCTCCAGCATCTTATTAAGCCCACAGGCATCTTTATACAAGTGCATGAGACGTTCCAAGCCCTGCAGTTAAAGACACAGGTATCAATGTAAAATGAGCAGGATAATGATTAACATGCATGTTCAGGATATCGGAAGGGAATTTTTACCTGCTTGAGGAATGAAGCGGCTTCACTAAATCCATGATTCTCGAGAGAGAATGTCTCGGAGACGGCTGGAGAATCCATTTCTTTTCTCTTCCGGGAGCTAGAGGCCCGGGTCCTGGATGCTGGAGGAGCTTTAGGAGCGGTAGTAGTCATTGAAGTGGTAGGATTTGGTGTGGCAGACGACTTCGGCTTAGATTCTTGTTTGACAGGTACAAGGCTGGAGTAACTATCCAACTCGTCAAGTTGGAAGCCTTCGAGGTTGACAACTGGTACTGCACAAGAGAAGATATTTTTAAACTCATCATACCTCTGAAAGATAATCGGTTTAATAAATAAAGATAATCACTGAGAATATGCTTACCAGACATCTCTGAACTTGATTTTTGGCTTGAATCTGTAAGAGACAGGGAGAAAGTTCTTTAGCTAGCAGGAAGTCGGTAGATTTCTTTGATCCTGGACTCAGATTCCGCACTGGGGGGTGCTAAATCTCTGAAGTTTGCTGCATAAAAACATCAGGATATAAGTCTGGGATATAGTTTAAGGATACATTTGGGGATATTCCTAAAACCCTAGATCCTACATGTTAGGGGAGGATTTTTCAAAGATCAGTGATCATCAATTACTGTAGGGCTTAGGGATCCTCAATTCTGTTTGAATTAGTGATCCTCAGAAAGTATTGTAGGATCAGGATCCAGGATCATCATGAGGATCCTTATACTAACGATTGTCTACTTTGAATATAATGTTGTTTTGCAAGAGTACGTGCTTGGACTTGGTCTTGGCGATATTCCTGGAGCATATTCCCTTTTTATTCCGCACGTGCTTGACTAATATGGACGTTATGGAGTTCGTGGAAGACTTGCATGAAATGCGGATAGTTAGTTAGATTAGATATTTTCCAAATTTATAAGGGGATAGCGAGCTAAATTAGAACACTTGGCTATTTTTGGCTGCACACACACACTCGTAACTGCTCTCATCAGCTCTTGACAGTTTCCTTGGCGATTACACACTTTTTTGCACATTACACTCTAGTGATCCTTGTAACAAGCTAGCTATCATCCAAAGTTGTAATACATTTTTGTTTAATCTGAGTTGGTGATCGGTAGTTTCCATCACCCGAGGTTTTTTATGCCGGAGATCAACTCTTGATTAAGGGCTTTTTCCTCGTATAAATCATTGTGTCACTTGTTCATTCCATTTCTGAGTGATCCTTTGCATTGTTCATTGATTCAAGCATCACACTTCACAACAGAAAGTTTGGTTGCATTATCTTAGCTTGATTTTTGACCAAAACACTACCCTTGGTTAACCATCTAACCGGCAGATCGAAACCCTTGTCAATAGAGTCTCTTTTCACGAAAAAGAACTTTCGCCGCCATCGGTCTTCGTTCTTGGTGGCCTTAAGGACTAAAGGGCTCTTGGAGGTAGAGAACAAAAGAAAACGGCTATCACCATGGGACCTCAACCGGTATGCTATGGGGAGGTCTTCAATACACAGGTCAGGGCAATGGCAAGATTTGATTTGGTCTAGCACCATCAAAACTCGCCAGACCATTGGCATAGTTTGGGCATAACTAAGGCCGGTGAGGTCGAAGAAACGAGAGATGAAGGGTGGAAATGGATACCGGAGTCCCAAAGAAAAGGGGTAGGCGAAAAAGCAGACCCACTCGTTTGATGATACGTCTGATCGGACCTCCCGATCAAAAGGGCGAATGACTGTTCCAGTGGGAAAGGCGCCGGAATCCTTGAGGGCAGCGATATCGGCATTGTTAAAGCAGCAGATTTCTTTTTCTGGTTCTCGTATGAGGTTTTGACTTACGAGGGTTGGGACTGGTTCATCCGAACGAGATCTTGCCCGTGATGCCATGAAGGGTATCAAGCAAACTAAAAGAAATTCGGGAAAAAGAACAGAAGATGAAGGAAAGGATGATTACCTGAAAATCGCTTGAAGAGTAATGATAACAAGGAGAAATATCTCGGCTAATTATAGGCTGAATATAGGGGGTAAAGAGTAAATATTGCATTGAAAATGGCACAATGTCACCTCAACCATCGTTTCGTTTTAATTGCCTCGGTCTACGAGTTAGAATTTTTAAAATATATCCGTTGGATTGGTATACCAACATATATATTTGGGGACAATTGTTATGGGCCATTTTCTGAGTATATATATCCTGACTAATATCCTGCTTTTGGTTGTTTACTTGTGATCAGGATACTGGATTAGGATATTGGTATCATCCTGGGCCATATCCTGGTGTTAACTAAATTAACCACGTGCAGGTTAGAGGCTGTGGGTTACTAACGGTCAGATGGACTTCTTCTCCTCAAGACTCGGGCGTATCTGTTATGTGAGAGACGTTGAACCCGAAAGACCAGGTCTACAACATTCGAGTGGGGAATATTCGCCGGATCCCAGTTTATTAGGATAGTTTGTTGCATTTCTTTTACTATAAATAGATGGGGGCGGATCAGATTAAGGCACGCAATTTTCACACACACTTTCGAACACTTTTGCTCTCTAGCTTTCAGCAGTCACTACACACAAACACTTGTAATCGAATTACATTGTAACACCTAGTTGATCCGCATCACATCCTGCACTGTATCCTGATATTTGAAGCAATAGAAGAACAAGGCAACTGCGATTGTCAGCTCCCGAGGTTTTATGCCGGCGATCTAGATTGATCAAGGGCTTTCCTCGTACAACACGTGTCAACCTTTACTTTTTTGCTCATTGTTTGATCATAAATATGGTTCTATATCCTGAGCCGTATCCTGAAACTGTTTTTTCAATTAACTTGATTAACATATTTTTGACACTCATTTCTAGCACACTACCTCACTTAACTAATTTGATCACTTAATTGCTTCGGTAATTTTTGACCAAAACAGTAAGTATCATAAAGCAATTGTATAACTTAAACAAAACAAATAAGTGGTACATCCAAACCTTAGTTGTCAAGTAGTAGGAACCCAAAAGGTTAAGCTATGGTATGGTCGGTTTCTATCATTCCCAAAAGGAACTCTCCCTAAAAAGGCCAAGGAGTGGAAATGGGTTGTCATGCCAATAGATCTATCATGTATTACCGTATGGCTTGATCTGAGTTAATGAATGTACATTGGTTTATAAAATAGGGAAATTAGCCTGTAATAATCTCATCTACACCTTATTGGCCATTAATAATCTCACCACATAATATATCTACACCTTATTGGCCATTAATAATCTCACCTCATAATATTCTCCCCACCAGTCCCACCTTTCACCTATTTTTCCTACAATGGTCCCCCGTTAAAAAAACTTAACGGAGTTAAGTTTTTTTTCCAAATTACAAACAGATTTTTAGGGCTTTTGATGAGAACGACGATACGAGTCCACTGATGTAAAACTTGACTTGAAACGGTGCTCACCTTAGCAAGCAATTGAATACACTAGCGGGTTGTATTGAGTAAGTTGGGAGAATCCCAAAGTGCGACATCAAATTTTGTATATCTATTTGGCAAAGGAGGGGGCAGCCCGGTTCGAACCCGGGTCCCCTCCGGGTTGACCATATAGCCTAGTGGTTTTAAAAGCTCATATAGTTCGTTACGAGTACACCATGTTCTCATATAACTCAAATTCAAAACATTATGACATCAAATTTTATATGTATATTACTGAATCAAAATTTTTTGGCTTAATTTCCTTAAAGAAAACAAATCGTAGATTGTCAAAACAAGTTTGACTAACAGTATATAATGGAGTGTGTAGATCGCAGAGAAGATTTGGACGCGAATTTGATGTGAGCAAAGCGAAAAAGGGTCCAGAGGACCTCTATTTATACCGAAAGAAGGCGGTTTAGGTGGTAGAGGTGTACTATGATTCCGATGCTTGAAGTGGGTTTTTGAAAGTTTTGAGTATTTGGTACAACTAGTCCCTGAGGTTTTGAATGGTTTTCAATTCTAGACAAGCTTTAAAAATTTTTTGTAGTAAACTCGTGAGCTGCCATATGAATTGTGATTTAGTTTTGTTTTCTTTACAATTAGGGTTTTGTTATGGGTAAAATTCTGAGCCCATATCCTGGGAAATATCTTGAGTTATATCTTGATTGTATGATATCTGCTCATATCCGGGATGCTCATTCAGGATATTGGTAACATCCTGAATGGTATCCTCAGGATTACTAACGGGTTGTGTGCAGGAGTACGCGTCCAGATGGAGCAACGTTCACGAAGACCCTTTCTCCGGGAGACTCGGTCTAAGTCGTTCAAATGAAGACGTTGAAGCCGCATTACTCGGTCTACAACGTTCATAATGGAATATTCGGAGCATCCCATATTTGTAGGGATTTTGTTTGTATTTCGTTACTATAAATAGGTGGGTATATCAGATCGAATAGGACATCACAGCTACACTCACTACACTCTCACACTTGATCTCTCGTAATTTTTACTTTCACACAAAGCATTGTAACAGTTAGCGATCTGGTCGATATCCTGCACTGTATCCTGACATTTGAAGCAATAAGAAGAACTAGGCAGCTGCGATTGTCAGCTCCCGAGGTTTTATACCGGCGATCTAGATTGATCAAGGGCTTTCCTCGTACATCCCGTGTCATTTCCTTTACTTTTTGCTCATAGTTTGATCATCGATACAGCTCAATATCCTGAGCCGTATCCTAAAACCTGTTTTCACAAACAATATAACTAGCATATTTCCAACTCACTTTTTAGCACACTACCTCACTTAACTAATTTGATCACTAAATTGCTTCGGTAATTTTTGACCAAAACAATTTGGCGCCCACCGTGGGGCAAGTGGTGCTATCTTTACTAAATTTTTTTGTAAAATCGTTAATCGGTTTTCTGTTTTCAAAACTTTTTGCCACATTGTCCACAATGGCCTCAAGATCAAACATGAGCTCCTCCACTGTGTCTGCTACAACTTCTGCTACTACTGGTTCGGTGCTTGGTGCTTCCACCACCTCCTCCAAGGATGCCAGCTTCTTCACAACCTCAGGATATTATCCCTACTCGGAGTATTCAGGGATCTGCTCCCGTTTTAGCCTCTAATGATGAAATTCTAACCTTATTTGGAAGTGTGCAGGAACAAATGAGGCAGCAACAGGAAACTAACCAAATGCTGTTAAGAGAAATACAACTCTTAAAAGCTAGCTCAAGCAGATCCGCTGAGGATATTGTTACTCCTTTACAACCCAGAACTTTGAACTTCAGTTCGGCTGTGTATACTGAGGATAATAGGGGGAATATTGTGCCTGGTCATTCCCAGAATCATACTCCTGAAATACCCTCCTCGATCACTATGTCAACTGTGAGGAGCTCAGGATATGCTTCAGGATATGGGCAGAATCCTCAGACTGGTAACGTGTCAAATAATAATAATCTTGCTACTAACAATAGTGGATCTTTGCAGGATGCAGGTATGACGTCAACATTTACTAGGGAGCTTCAGAAATTGAAGGACATGATATCCAGCGTACCTGGAGTGGTCCATCCAATTCCGGAAGTGTCCCAAGACAGCCACAGGATATCTCGTTTCGCATATCCTATATGTGATGCTGAAATTCCAAAAAGATTTCAAACCCCCAACATGAAACTCTACGACGGGACTACGGATCCTGAAGAGCATATTGCCCAGTATAGGGAAAGAATGGAGATTAATCCTATCCCTCCAGAGCTCAAGGAAGCATGCTTGTGCAAAGGCTTTGGTTCTACTTTAATAGGATCAGCGTTGAAATGGCTCTTAAATGTTCCTCCACATTCGATTACATCTTTTGCTCACCTAGTGAATTTATTTAATAGTCAATTTTCTTGTAGTCAGAGTTTTGAAAAACTAACGAGTGATCTCTACAGGATAACTCAAGGACCTCAGGAATCCCTAAGGGATTATGTGAACAAATTCAGCAGGGAATCCTTGGATATCCCGCACCTTGATATTGCCACAGCGGTCCAAGCATTCAAGATGGGGCTACAAAAGGATTCCCAATTTTATCAGGATCTTGTGATGAATCCTTGCAGGAATTTGGACGAGGCTCGAAACAGGGCCTTGAGATATATCAGGCTGGAGGATGATAAGAAGATGCAAGAAAGGATGAACTCATCCACTACCTACGAATCAACTAATAGGAAGTCAGAATCCTCATTTAAACCATATCGCTCTAAGCCATATGGTAGAAATGACAACAAGAAAGTGAATGCTGTTGAAGATGAGGATCCTGAAGAATATCCTGAATTATATGAATATTGCTTTTCTGTTAACATTCCTGAATTAATGTATGCTATGCAGGGTTTAGGAGAAAAAGCTAGGTGGCCTCGAAAGAATCAACAAAAAGCTGACTGGAAGGATAAATCCAAATGGTGTGCCTTCCACGAAGATTTTGGTCATGTGACTGAGGATTGCATTTCTCTAAGAAAAGAGATAAGTTATCTTCTGAGCAAAGGATATCTGAAGGATCTCCTAGGAAGAAAGAAGAATAAGGGTCAGGATACTGAGAAGGATCCTGAACGAGCAGCATCACCTCCTGCGGATGCCAAGATAATCAACTTTATTTCAGGAGGATCCGACATTTGCGGAACTTCGTATTCTGCGGCCAAGAGGCATGCAAAGGAGGCTAAGACTGAAAGGGGAGACAAACCAGCCAGGATGACCACCCTTACAACTGATAAAGTGATCACTTTTGACAATGATGACTGGGATACTGTGCAGGATCCTCACCATGATGCTCTCGTAATAACATTGTATGTTGCTAACCATTTTGTACGCAGGATATTAGTGGACAACGGTAGCTCTGTCAATATAATTCAGCTGGAAACATTGAAGATGATGAATGTATCTCCGATGGACATTACTTCAAAGTCCACTGTGCTCGTTGGTTTCAGTGGAGAAGCTAGGAACACAGTGGGAGAAATAAAGTTACCAGTATATGTTGAAGGGGTCAACTCGATACAACGTTTCTGTGTGATGGACTCCCTATCCTGCTATAACATCATACTGGGCAGGCCATGGATCCATGATATGAAGGCTGTTCCATCAACTTATCATCAATGAATCAAGATTCCTACCCCTTGGAGGGGTCGTCAAGGTTGATAGTGATCAGCAGGAGGCGAAAGAATGTTACTCATCCTCGATGAAATCCTCAACCAAACCTAGTGCAGCATAGCAATTAAAGATGCGGGCCCAGGATATCGTGGAGGCTTCGGAGCAGGATATGAAGAAAATTATCCTGGATCAGGATAATCCAGATACCTCGGTGCTCGTAGGAACCAATATCCCTCAGGATATTGAAGATCAATTAACTAACTTTTTAAAGTGCAGGATGTCAACATTTGCATGGAAGCATGAGGATATGACAGGTATATCCAAAGACATTATCACTCACAAGCTTGGAATTGACAGGTCGTTCAAGCCTGTACAGCAAAAGAGAAGGAAGTTCGCTCCTGAACGAAATGCAATTATCCAAGAAGAAGTTGAGAGATTATTGAAGTCCAAGATGATCAGAGAAGTCAAATTTCCCAAGTGGCTAGCAAATGTGGTCGTGGTTCAAAAGAAGAATAGGAAATGGAGAGTTTGTGTAGATTACACAGACTTGAACAAGGCTTGTCCCAAAGACCCATTTCCTCTTCCTCATATTGATGCAATGGAAGATGCTACCGCCGGGCACGAGATGTTAGCCTTCATGGATGCATCCTCGGGATTTCAGCAGATTCAAATGGAGCCTTCGGACCAAGAGGATACTGCCTTCATGACACCAACAGGTATTTATTGTTATACTGCTATGCCTTTCGGTTTGAAAAATGCAGGTGCGACATACCAGAGATTGGTGAATATGATGTTCAAAGATAAGCTGGGGGACACAATGGAGGTATACATCGACGATATGGTGGTAAAATCTAAAAAGGCTGAGGATTACCTCCAGGATATTAAGGGAGCATTTGATATCCTGGATCAGTATAACATGAAGCTAAATCCTGCTAAGTGCCATTTCGGAGTGGGGGCAGGAAAGTTTCTAGGATATATGGTGACCAAAAGAGGAATAGAGGAGAGCCCGGAGCAGATTAAAGCTATCTTGGATATCAAATCACCCTCAAACATGAAGGATGTTCAACGGTTAACAGGACGAGTTGCAGCATTGAACAGATTTATCTCAAGATCCTCGGAGAAATGCAAAGAGTTTTATGATATCCTGAAGAAGAACAAGAAGTTTGAATGGGGTGAGAAGCATGAAGCGGCCCTGCAGGATTTGAAGCAATATCTTTCAACTGCACCTCTATTGATGAAGCCTGAGAATGGTGAACCACTGTCCCTATACCTCGCGGTATCAGGGAATGCTGTAAGTGCCGTCCTTATAAAGGATCATGAAGGTCAACAATATCCTGTTTATTATGTTAGTAAAAGTTTGTTAGATGCAGAAACTAGATATTCTCCTTTAGAAAAGTTGATACTAGCACTAGTTATGGCATCAACAAAGCTTAGACATTACTTTGAAACACACAGAATTCATGTTAAGACCAATTATCCTGTTAAGAATGTGCTTAGGAAGCCCGAGATGTCAGGCATGATGGCTAAGTGGTCAGTAAAAGTTAAGTGCTTATGACTTAGTATACGAACCTAGAAATGCCATAAAATCACAAGCTCTAGCTGACTTTGTGGCTGATTTCAGTAGTGACATTCAGGATGAGGTAGACCTAGAAGTACAACAATTAGGAGAATCCTCAGGATCCTGGACATTGTACACTGATGGAGCATCTAATGTTAGAGGAGTAGGATTGGGAATACTACTAAAATCGCCACAGGGGGACATCTTACCCCAGGCTATTAGGTGTGAATTTCCTGCTACCAATAATGAAGCAGAATATGAGGCTCTAATTGCAGGATTAGAACTAGCTAACAATATGAATATCAAGAATTTGCAAGTATATGTTGACTCCTTGTTAATTACTAATCATTTTAATGGATCCTATGCAGTTAAAGGTGAGAAGTTAATCGAATACCTCGATATTCTCAAAAAATTAGCAGGATATTTCGATGTTTTTACACTTGAACAGGTACCAAGGGAAGATAATGCTGAAGCAGATGCCCTAGCAAACCTGGGATCATCGGTTAGGATACCAGAAGGAACCCAAATACCAATATTGCATATCTTGTATCCTGCAACGAATCCTCAGGATAAAGAAGTAGTAAGTATCCAGGATCCTGTTGCTGAATTTCCTGAGGAGGATCCTAAATCCTGGACGGCTCCAATCGTACGATATCTCAAGGAAGGACACATCCCTAGAGACGAAAATCCTAAGGCATTTAGGATGAAGGTATCACGATTCACCATTATAAATAATATTTTGTATAAGAAATCTATTGCAGGACCATATCTAAGGTGCTTGGAGGATCCCGAAACTAAAGAGGTACTTCAGGATATACATAATGGGGATTGTGGTAACCATACTGGGGGCAGGTCATTGTTCTCAAAGGTGTTGAGAACAGGATACTATTGGCCAACGATGAGGAAAGATGCTACAGAATATGCTCGAAGATGTGATGCATGTCAAAGGCACAGTAACATACTACACCAACCAGCTGAACCACTATATCCTATAGTATCCCCTTAGCCGTTCATGAAATGGGGGATGGACATAGTAGGGAAATTACCAAAAGCACCAGGAGGAAAAGTTTTTATGTTGGCAATGACTGATTATTTCTCTAAGTGGGTGGAGGCTGAAGCATTTTTTCAAGTCAGAGACCAAGAAGTAGTATCCTTCATAAAGAGGAATATCCTGACCAGATTTAGAGTACCAGCCGAAATAATCTGTGACAATG
Source organism: Helianthus tuberosus (assembly GCA_030545235.1). Taxonomy (NCBI): domain Eukaryota; kingdom Viridiplantae; phylum Streptophyta; class Magnoliopsida; order Asterales; family Asteraceae; genus Helianthus; species Helianthus tuberosus. The sequence continues at coordinate 213,368,664 of CM060423.1, forward strand.
GTTCTCAATTTATAAGCAAGAGAACTACTGACTTTTGCAAGAGTTGGGGAATCAAGATGATCACATCCACCCCGGTACATCCTCAAGCAAACGGACAAGCTGAGTCTTCAAACAAGATAATTGTTAACAACTTGAAGAAGAGATTAGGAGCCAAAAAAGGAAGATGGGCAGAAGAACTACCCTTTGTTTTGTGGGCCGATAGAACAACGGTAAAGAATGCAACTGGCCAGACACCATTCTCTTTGGTATTCGGAGCGGAAGCAGTGATCCCAACGGAAATGGTGATACCTACTGCGAGATCTATCCTGCAGGATCCTGAGCAGAATCCTGAGACTTTGTGCCAGGATTTGGACACCATAGATGAGACAAGAGATGCAGCAAGACTAAGGATGGCAGCATATCAACAAAGGATATCCAGAGCATACAATAAGAATATAAGGACTAGAAGGTTCAAAGTTGGAGATTGGGTGTTAAGAAAGGCTTTTCAAAATACCACTAATGCTGCCGATGGAAAACTAGCTCCGAAATGGGAAGGACCATATGAGGTTGAATCAGAATCAGGAAAAGGAGCATACCGACTCAGGAGCATGGAAGGGGAAATGCTACCAAGATCCTGGAATGCTATACACTTAAAGCTCTATTTCAAGTAAGAATAGAATTTAATTTCTGTTAGGGGAGGATTTTCTAACAATTAGTGATCCTTATTCGTTATCCTAATTAGTGATCCTTACTTCTGTGACAGGTGGTGATCCTCAGAAGAGCTTCAGGATCAGGATCATGGATCACTTTAAAGATCCTCATACTGACAATTGTTTGTTTGTGTTTTGTATTACTTCGCAGGAGTAACAAGCTTGACCAAGTCTTGGCGACATTCCTGGAGAATATTCCCAAACTATTCTGCACGTGCTTGGCTAAAAATGGACGTTATGGAGAACGTGGGGGCTTGGCATGAAAGTCGGATAGTTAGTTTGGTAGTTACATTTCTATTTTAAAAGGGGTAATGAGCTAGTAGAAAAACACTTAGTCATTTTACGGCTACACACACTCATATACTCGCACACTTGAAGCTCTCGACGAACATTCATTCGTTTTCACTCACTTTTACACATTTCACGATAGTGATCCTTGTACCTAGCTCGTTACTATCCGAAGTTGTAAACATTTATTCATTTATTTGAGCTTGGTGATCGGTAGTTTCCATCACCCGGGGTTTTTTATGCCGGAGATCAACTCTTGATCAAGGGCTTTTTCCCCGTATAAATCCTTGTGTCTTTTGTGCAATTTACATTGAAGTGATCCTCATCGCTATTATACATTTTAAGCATCATTCCCCGTAACAAAGAGTTCGGTTGCAATATCCTCATCAGATTTTTTGACCAAAACAGTTTGGCGCCCACCGTGGGGCAATTGGTGCTTCATTCCTAAGAAGTTTTTCTGTTGGTGATCATTCCGGTTCATTGCATACGAGCAAATGGCTTCCTCGGCGAAAAATACTTCAAACTTGATGCCGTCATTCAGCTCTTCACAAGGCGTTCCTCCTTTGCCTCCACCACCTTCTGGGTCCCAGAAGAATGCTGAGAATGCCGCGAAGAAACCAACCCCCATTTTCTCAAAACCTCCAACTTCTTCTGCTTCTTATACTCCTACTACTAGTGACTTGTTTACTCTGATCTTGCAGATGAAGGAGCACATCCAGCAGCAGGACAAGACCAATGAAAAGATCCTTAGAGAAATTGGAGACATCAAGAAACAAAAGAAAACGGCAGAGGATCATTCCCCACTGGTGCCCAAATCTTTGAATTTTGATACTCCGGTGATTACTTCTCAGCCATCAGTGGTCCCAGATGTTCAATATGTGGGTGGACCGAAAGGAGTGCACTACGGAACAACAACAGTGACCCAGGCATCAGGTTCATATTTCCAGCCAGCAGGATCCTATCCTCAGCATATGGGATCCTTCACGAATTCAGGAGGATATTCAGGAGTGCAGCAAGTTGTTCCAGGATCATCCCAGGTTCAAGGATCCTCCTTCTTCCCAGGATCATCCCAGGTTCAAGGATCCTCCTTTGTTCCAGGATCATCCCAGGTTCAAGGATCCTCCTCCGTTCCAGGATCATCCCAGGTTCAAGGATCCTCCTTCCTCCCAGGATCATCCCAGGTTCAAGGATCCTCCTTCGTTCCAGGATCGTCCCAATTTCAGGGATCCTTCCAGATGCCAGGATCCTTGAGGAGTTTGCAAACAGGAAGTTCAGATGTCCATCAGGGAGATTTTATTCCAATGCAGACCAATGCTTCTACTGGTCCTTCAATTATTCCAGAGCCCCAACAATATGGATTAACATCCCTTCTTCCTAACTTGAATCCAATGGGAGGTAACACTTTTAATAACTCTTATACTACTAACCATGGTCTTATGCAGGATCCAGGTATCAACCATGCCATAGCCAGGGAATTACAAAAGTTAAAGGATATGATATCAAGTGTTCCAGGAGTGGTCAAACCTATTCCAGAGATTGCAGATGGGAGCCACAAGATATCTCGTTTTGCACCACCAATCTGTGACGCTGAGATACCCAAGAGGTTCCATGTGCCAACAATGAAACTGTATGATGGTTCGACAGATCCTGAGGAACACATAGCACAATACAGGGAGAGGATGGAGATCAATCCAATTCCAGAAAGGTTAAAGGAAGCATGCCTGTGCAAGGGATTCGGATCCACTCTTACTGGATCAGCTCTCAAATGGCTGCTAAGTCTTCCTCCCTATTCTATTACCTCATTTGCTAACCTAGTTAACTTGTTTAATAATCAGTTTTCTTGTAGTAGAAAATTTGAACGTTTAACTAGTGATTTATATAGGATAACCCAGGGTCATAATGAATCATTAAGGGATTACATTACCAAATTCAGCAAAGAATCCTTAGACATTCCCAACTTAGATATAGCTACGGCTGTTGAGGCCTTTAAAATGGGATTGCTTAGGGATTCGTCGTTCTATGATGATCTTGTTATGACACCATGCAGGAACTTAGATGAGGTGAGAACACGAGCACTTAGGTTCATTCGGCTAGAGGACGACAAGAGGATCCAGGAGAGATTAGCAGGATCCTCAAAGCAGGATAAGCAAGGATCCTCATTCAGGAACAACAAGTTCAGATCCTACAACAGATCCGATAACCAGAACGTGCATTCTGTTGATCAAGAAGAGGATGATGAGGATTATCCTCCAATTTCTGAATATTGTTTTTGTGTTGATAACAATGAACTAATCCTTGCGATGCAGAATCTAGGTGATAAAGCTAGATGGCCGAGAAAAAATGATAGGCCAGCTGCGACTAAGGATAAATCAAAGTGGTGTGCATACCATGAAGATTTTGGGCATCTCACAGAAGAATGCATTGCATTAAGAAAGGAAATTGGATACTTGTTGAGCAAGGGGCATCTAAAAGAATTGTTGGGAAGAAAAAAGTCAAGGACTCAGGATCCTGAAAGGATCCCTGAGAAAGCTCCGGCCCCTCCAGCAGATGCACAAGTAATAAACTTTATTTCTGGAGGATCAGACATTTGCGGCACATCCTTCTCAGCAGCTAAAAGGCATGCAAAGGAAACTAAAATGGATAATGGAGAAAGACCTGTTCGAACATCAAGTGTCTCCGAAGGAAAAGTTATAACTTTCGATGAGGATGATCGTGTTGACATCCAGGATCCTCATCATGATGGTTTGGTTATCACTCTTTTTATTTCTAACCATTTTGTTCGCAGGATCCTTATAGATGGAGGAAGTTCAGTGAACATTATCCAGCTTGATGTTCTGAAGAAGATGGGTATTCCTGAATCAGATATCGTACCAAGATCCTCCGTGCTCGTGGGATTTAGTGGCGAAACTAAGAATACCCTGGGGGACATTAAACTCCCAATATACATCGAAGGCCTACACTCATATCAAAAATTTTGTGTTATTGACTGTTTATCTTGTTGTAATGTTATCCTTGGCAGGCCCTGGATACACGATATGAAGGCAGTCCCATCTACCTACCATCAATGTGTGAAGCTCCCTAGTCCTTGGGGAATAGTGAAGATTGATAGTGATCAGCAGGAGGCTAAGAATTGCTATACTTCATCGATGAAGCCGGCCTCGAAGTCAAGGGAGCAATAGCAATCAAAGTATCCTCCAAGGGATGTCTTGGAGGCAAGAGAGCAGGATGTGGTAGAGATCCTCATGGATCCTGATGATCCTGAATCCAAAATCTATATCGGATCAGGGATCCTTGGCGATATGAAAGAAGACCTTATATCCTTCCTCAAAAGGAGAAAGACTACCTTTGCATGGAAACACGAGGACATGACAGGTATATCTAAAGATGTAATCACTCACAAACTCGGCATTGACAGGTCCTTCAAACCGATCCATCAAAGGAGAAGGAAGTTTGCACCGGAAAGAAATGCCATCATCCAAGAAGAGGTAGAGAAATTGCTCCGGGCAGGTATGATTAGGGAGGTCAAGTATCCAAGATGGTTGGCCAATGTGGTCGTTGTTCAAAAGAAAAACGGAAAGTGGAGGGTATGTGTCGATTTTACAGATTTAAATAAGGCATGTCCCAAGGATCCTTTCCCATTACCCCACATTGACTCCATGGTGGATGCAATTGTGGGTCATGAACTGTTAACTTTTATGGATGCTTCATCTGGATTTCAGCAAATCCAAATGGAACCATCCGATCAAGAGGATACAGCCTTCATGACTCCAACTGGTATATACTGCTATATTGCTATGCCGTTCGGACTAAGAAATGCAGGTGCAACATATCAAAGGCTGGTGAATATGATGTTCAAGGATCAGATTGGACAAACTATGGAGGTTTACATAGATGATATGGTGGTAAAATCCATAAAAGCTGAGGATCACCTAAGAGACTTGGAGGAAGCATTCGATATCCTTGACAAATATAACATGAAACTTAATCCTTCAAAATGTCACTTTGGTGTTAAAGCAGGTAAATTCTTAGGATATATGGTGACAAAGAGAGGCATTGAAGCTAGCCCGGAACAAATCAAAGCAATAGTGAACATCAAATCTCCGGCCAATGCTAAGGATGTTCAAAGGCTAACAGGCAGGATAGCAGCTTTGAACAGATTTATATCCAAATCCTCAGAGAAGTGCAAAGAGTTCTATGATATCCTAAGGAAGAACAAGAAATTTGAGTGGTCGGAAAAGCATGAAAATGCTTTAAGAGCCCTCAGAGATTACCTATCCTCAGCCCCGGCTTTGATGAAACCAGAAAAAGGCGATGTGCTATCCTTGTATCTCGCAGTATCCTCAAAAGCAGTAAGTGCGGTCCTTGTCAAGGATCATGAAGGTACACAACATCCTGTCTATTATGTAAGTAAAAGTTTACTTGATGCCGAATCCAGGTATTCACACCTTGAAAAGCTTATTCTTGCATTGATTATGGCATCTACTAAGTTGAGACATTATTTTGAAACTCATGTTATTGTTGTTAAAACTAATTTCCCAATTAAGAATGTCCTTAGGAAACCAGAGATGTCAGGAAGGATGGCTAAGTGGGCAGTGAAGCTGAGTGCATATGATATAAGATATGAGCCTAGGACAGCCATCAAATCCCAAGCATTAGCTGACTTTGTGGCTGATTTCAGTAGTGATTTACAAGAAGAAGCTGAGTTAGAAGTCTAGCAGCTAGAAGAAACCAAGGATCCTTGGATACTCTATACTGATGGATCCTCAAATATCAAAGGCACAGGGCTTGGAATACTACTAAAATCGCCACAGGGGGACATAATACCCCACTCTATAGCTTGTGAGTTCCAAACCACTAACAATGAGGCTGAATATGAAGCCTTAATTGCTGGTTTGCAAATTGCAAAGCATATGGGGATCAGGTATCTTGAGGTACATGTACATTCATTGTTAATTACAAACCACTTTAATGGATCCTATGCTGTTAAAGGTGAAAAGCTAACCAAATATTTAGAGATAGTCAAAAGTTTGGCACTCTCTTTTGTTTCCTTTAGTTTGACACAGGTACCAAGGGAAGAAAATACAGAAGCTGATGCATTGGCTAACTTAGGATCATCCTTGAAGATCCCGGAGGATATCAAGATCCCTATTATCCATATCCTGACCCCGGCTATTGAGGATCGTGTGGCTATGGAGATAGGAAATGATTCTGCGATGATCCCTAGTGAGGATACTCAATCTCATTCAGGATCAGGATCAGGATCATGGATCTCACCAATTATGAGATACTTACAACGTGGAGAGATTCCTACAGGAGAAAACCCTAGGGCTTTCAAATCTAAGGTATCTCAATTCACAATTTTAAATAATATGTTGTACAGACGATCTCTTGCAGGACCATACTTGAGATGCATTGAGGATCCTGAAATCCAAGAAGTTTTAAAAGACTTCCACGAAGGAGATTGTGGAAACCACACTGGGGGCAGGGCATTATTCTCAAGGATCCTGAGGACAGGATACTACTGGCCAACCATGAAGAAAGATGCTGTGGAGTATGCTAAGAGATGTGATCCTTGTCAGAGACACAGCAATATCCTTCATCAACCTGCTGAATTATTGCATCCTATATCCTCCTCTTGGCCATTTATGAGATGGGGTATGGATATAGTTGGTAAGCTCCCTAAGGCACCTGGTGGAAAAGTATTCATGCTTGCTATGACTGATTACTTCTCCAAGTGGATAGAGGCTGAAGCTTTTGCCCAAGTCAGAGAAAAGGAAGTTATATCCTTTATTAAAAGAAATATTATAACTAGATTTGGAATTCCTTCTGAAATTATATGTGATAATGGTTCCCAATTTATTGGGGGCAGAACCACTAACTTTTGTGACAGCTGGGGGATTAAGATGATAACATCAACACCAGTCCACCCACAAGCTAATGGTCAAGCAGAATCATCCAACAAGATCATCATCAATAATTTGAAGAAGAAGCTTGGATCCAAGAAAGGGAAATGGGCAGAAGAACTACCTTATGTGCTCTGGGCTGATAGGACAACCCCCAAGAATGCTACTGGTCAAACACCATTCTCTTTGGTATTTGGGGCAGAATCAGTGATCCCAACAGAAATGGTGGTTCCAACTGCAAGAACAAGTATCCGTGATCCTGAGAAGAATGATGAGAACTTGGCTCAAGACCTGGATACTATTGAAGAAATCAGGGATATGGCTAGGATAAGGATAGCCAGTTATCAGCAAAGAATGGCTGGTGCTTACAACAAAAATGTCAGGATCAGGAGGTTTCAAATTGGAGATATGGTATTAAGGAAAGCATTTCAGAATACCACCAATCCTGCTGATGGAAAATTGGCTCCAAAATGGGAAGGCCCTTATTTAATTGAAGCTGAAGCAGGAAAGGGGGCATATAGATTGCTAACCATGGAAGGTGATTTGCTACCAAGAGCTTGGAATGCTGTCCACTTAAAGAAATATTTCATGTGAGCAGGATCCTCATGGCACAGATGATCCTCATGATTGGAATATCCTTGAAGGATCCTCAAAGTATCGGTGATCCTTACTTAGGTAATATCCTAAACTTGAACTATCTCTTTTCTTTATTTTCTCATATAAGGATAAGGATCATGTATCCTTTATCCATCTCTCACGTGAGTTTAAGTTTTGAAAGTTCAGGTATCCTTAGCATAACATTGGTTATCCGCTGAAGCAATCCGTTCCTTGGGTTTAACCCCAGTTATCCTTGGGCTTGTCCCCAGTTATCCTTGGGCTTGTCCCCAGTTGCTAACTCTTTTCTTATGTTGGCTTAGTCCCAAGTTATGCTCTATTTCAGGTTCTTGAAGATAGGCAACTAGGGATCCTTACTTTATTCTAAGGTTTATCTTATAGTTATCCTTATTATGGTTAGGATCCTAACTTGGACCCTCAGGTATGATCCTTAACTATTTTTTATTCTATTCATTATTTATTTGAATAACCCTTAAAGTTTGACAACTAGACTTGTGATCCTAAAAACATATTGCTTTTTGAGATTCTTTAATTAAAGGATATTTGATCGTGGATCATATCCTAAATATTTTTAATCTGACTTGTTCAAAATTATTTATTCAATGAATATGCATCAAAACACAAGGATAACAACACAAGATAAACGACAAAAGGTTAAGATTTTATTTATTAACAAAGACTAACCCTTAAAAGGTTGTCAAAATTACTTACCCCAAGCATCTACCAGCAAAACGTGGCCCGTCCGCTGGGGTAAGTAAAGGGTGTCCATGATAATAGGTTCAAAAGTAGTGCAGGAATATAAAGGCGGCAGGATCACAATGGCTTTATCCCCAGAACAGAGGATCCCTCCACCATTAGCAATCCTGCCTATTGTCTGAAGGATCATACGTGATCCTTAAATCCTAAAAACTATTGTTCAGTACAAACCATCAAATTGTTCAACACCACAACCACAAAAAACAAACTATCAAACTTAAAAAATTGGGCTCCGGCTGCGTCTAGAAATGTCCTTCATCGCCCAACCATGCATCCTAAACCTTCCCTGCATCACCACCTCCGGCTCCACTTGTTTCACCACCATCACCTTTGCCTCCAGCCTCGATCGTCAGGATCTCCTCAGCCTCCTCAGCCTCTTCATTGTCCAGTTCAGCTAGCCTTGCTCTCCAGCCTTCAACATCCCAGGTGCTCTTGTCAAAAGCAGGATCCTGAGCTTCCAAGGCCATTTGCAGCTTGGTCCTGTACATTGCTATGGCAGCAGAGATTTTGGCGTCTTCGGTGATCTCACTCTTCTCATAGTCAATATTAACCAGCACCTTGGCCATCTGCTGCTTGGTATCTTGGAGTTCCTTTTGAAGATCAGCAATTTGGAGGTCCTTAAGCACTGCAACCTGCTGGAGATCGGCAATCTTCCTATCCTGATCCTCAACGTGGCCCACATAGTCCTCAATCTCAGCGAATTTCTGTAAAAGGGATAAGAGATAAGGTCAGAACCAAGTGATCCTCAGATCAGCAGGATATGTCAGCAGGATATACAAGTAGAGACAGTGATCCTTACCTCATTAAAGTACTCAAGGAATTGGTGGCGGATCAGAGGCAGACCCTGCAGATCCTCAGAGCCTTTTCTCTTCTTGATTGCCTTTCCTTTGAGGGGTGCCTTGGGGGCCGAAGCTGTCGGACTGGTAGGAGCTTTTCTCTTGGAGGATCTGACAGTGGTGAGATCAGCAACATTGAACTTGGAAGCAGACTTGGTGGATTTTCCAGCACCTACACAACCAAAACAAGATAAGTATCTTTTCCTAATTCATATTTCACTATTTATTTAAATTTTAAACAAGGATACTTACTTGACATTGCGACAGAGCCTGAAGATACCTCCTGTGAATCTTGGGTTGTTGTCTTGAAAGTTCTTGCCTCAGGGTCAAGCTTCTTGAAAGCGAGGAGCCTCTCCTTAGCAGCAGGGGTCAGTTTGAGATGTGAAACGACAATAGCTGCATAACAAGAAAGCAAATATATATATAAGTGATCCTTACATCAAAGGAAAGTTCCTGGTGATCCTTCTCAGGATCCTCCACCCTACCATGGGTAGCCCATTTCTTGGGTAGATCCTTTCCATCCTGAATAGAATCTCTCTTGACGAAGAAGAAGCGCCGCTTCTAGTTAGCATCGTTCTTGGTGGCTTTGAAGATTGGATGTTCCTCACCGGGTTTACGTTTAAGCAAATAACGATGAGAACCAAAGGTGGTAAGATCGTATAGCTCTCCCAGCTCTGCCATTCCTAGATCTATTCCCTCCTGATCGATGATTCTCTCAAGGGTGTATAAAACCCTCCAAATCATCGGCATGGCTTGAACATAAGAGATGCCGGTTAATGAAAAGAAAGATTGGGTGAAGGCTGGAAAAGGATATGTATAGCCTATGGTGAAAGGAGTGACGGGGAAAGCAACCCACGTATCGGAGATATGATCGCTCAGGGCATTGGGGTCAAAAGGCCTAAATTCGGTGTTCGCCGGGAAGCAGTGCCGGATTCTATCTATCTGAGCATCATTGAAGCAGCAGCGTTCTTTAATGGAGTCTTCAATGATCCCCTGGCTTTTCGGAGGACTATTCTTTGGGTGATCCTTGGCTGGGGAATTTCGGAGCAACATCTTTGACAGAAAGAGATGAAAACAGAGTAAGAGAAGGAAGAAGATGAAGAGAGAGAGTACCTGATTGATCTTCGACTGAGAATATAAAGGGAGTCTCTCTGAAAATTTAAATGCATTTGATCCTATCTCTATCCCCTATTTATAATCATGATCGTGCAGGGTTGTCACTTCTGTGACGTCATGGATGCAACGGCTAGTTCAATAATAACGGCTATATATCCGCTAGTTAGTTGCGGATAAGATCAAGAAAACATAACTCGCTAATTTTACATATCACTCCTTATATTTTGGGGGCAATTGTTAGGGGAGGATTTTCTAACAATTAGTGATCCTTATTCGTTATCCTAATTAGTGATCCTTACTTTTGTGACAGGTGGTGATCCTCAGAAGAGCTTCAGGATCAGGATCATGGATCACTTTAAGGATCCTCATACTGACAATTGTTTGTTTGTGTTTTGTATTACTTCGCAGGAGTAACAAGCTTGACCAAGTCTTGGCGACATTCCTGGAGAATATTCCCAAACTATTCTGCACGTGCTTGGCTAAAAATGGACGTTATGGAGAACGTGGGGGCTTGGCATGAAAGTCGGATAGTTAGTTTGGTAGTTACATTTCTATTTTAAAAGGGGTAATGAGCTAGTAGAAAAACACTTAGTCATTTTACGGCTACACACACTCATATACTCGCACACTTGAAGCTCTCGACGAACATTCATTCGTTTTCACTCACTTTTACACATTTCACGATAGTGATCCTTGTACCTAGCTCGTTACTATCCGAAGTTGTAAACATTTATTCATTTATTTGAGCTTGGTGATCGGTAGTTTCCATCACCCGGGGTTTTTTATGCCGGAGATCAACTCTTGATCAAGGGCTTTTTCCCCGTATAAATCCTTGTGTCGTTTGTGCAATTTACATTGAAGTGATCCTCATCGCTATTATACATTTTAAGCATCATTCCCCGTAACAAAGAGTTTGGTTGCAATATCCTCATCAGATTTTTTGACCAAAACAATTTCTATCCCAGAATGGTATGTGTTCTATCTCTCTTAAATATATTTGAATTCGTTTATTATCTTGAACCCAATACTGACTTAGGCATCAGAGGGGTGTTAGCCAAGCTAACACCCACCTTAGTTTAAGGTTGTTTTGCAGAATATGTGTCAGGATGTAACTCCAGGATATACGCTCAGGATATTTCGGAAGATTAGAGGATTGGCCCCCTCTCTCACGTTTAAGGGATCCTGATCCCTTCAAAGGTTTAAAGGTATTCACCTTTCTTCCGAGTTGGGTTTGAACACCCCGCCTGGAGCGCAAGTCATCTGGGGATAGTTCAAGGTATCGGGACCAGTTCATGTAAAAGTGGCTGACAATTTCGTTACTATTAGCTATATCCTGGATTCTAAAGGTATATGAGGATTGATCACCCTCTCTCACGAAAGGGTATTTTCATACCCTCTAAGGTTTAAAGGTTTTCACCTTTCTAAGACTTGGAGTTTATACACTCTCGCCTGTAACGCATGGAAATCAGGGTTTATCCCCAGCATATTAAGGGTCTATCCCCAGGATATTAAGGGTTAATGCCCATGATGTAGAGGGTTTACCCCTGGATATTCAGGATCTATTTAGTAAAGCTAAAGTATGAATGTATCTATGTTAAACACAGGGGACACATATCATACAATTTAAAGGATGGATCCAAGTTTGTAAGTGTGTACTGGGGACATTCCTATGGTGGAAAATTGGAAGTGATTCCTTAGGGAATTCCTGGTATGATCTCTCCTTTTTATTTAGATAACTTATAGATTGTGTGTCAGTATCCTGATCAGGATATCTTTCAGGATACATTTACAATGTGTTCCCAAGAATATTCAAACGAAATTATTTTTGCAAGTAAAATTCATATAGTGAAAATATAACAACAGAAATAAAGCTAGAATAGGGTTATATTATTAACGTACCAAAAGTTGTGCTCTCGGTTTCACCTCAAACCAAGGACCATCCACCAAGAGCACAATTACTTCCTTACCATATTTACCTAACAGTTGAAGGTTTTGTCCCAAACTGAGACCCATCCGCCTCCAACTGTTATATTGTTCAAAAAGCAAAACATACTAACATTGATGACCAAGGGCTTCGATGTGAAACTCAGGATCCCCCCACCTTTGGCCATCATATTGTCTAGTTGCAGGAAAGTAAAGTGCAGAAAAAGTAAATTGTTTTAGGGTTACAGACCAACGATCAAATTTAAAAAAGTGGGCTCCGGCCTTGGCACGTATATCCATCATTGCCCACCTGAATGCCCTCATATAGCGGCATCTTCTCCAACCTTCTCTGCCTTCTCAGCTTCAGTATCCTGAGCAGCATCCTCACCAGCATCCATCCCAACATCCGCTCCAGCATCCTTCTCGTCTCCAGCCTTGTCTGCCACCTCTGCCGACTTAGAGGATTCACCAGCTTCAGCAGGTAGGGGCACAGCCTTGCCTCCGAGCTCCTTCAGCTTTGCCACCCAGGATTCGACCAGCCAGGATGGGCACTCAAGGCCTGTTCCCTTGGCCTCATAGGCCATCTTAATACGAGCTTGTAGCAGGGAGACAATGGCAGAAGCTTTGATTCCTTCCCGGAAAGCAACCATGGCCTGTTCATGTTCCATTTGGACAGTGACCAACTTGATTTCAGCATCCTGGGTCACTTTCTTCAGCTTGTCCTCATAATGCCGAGTCTTCACTTCAGCAATGGCACCTTGGTCGGCAACAGTAGTTTCAAGCTGTTTAATCCTGGCATCATAGAGTGCAGCAGTACCACAGGCATCGTTGTAAAGGTGGAGCAGATGCTGGAGGCCCTGTAAGTAAGCAATTCAGGTATAAATCAATATTTGCTAACATGGATATCCTGTCAGGATATTCTATCAGAATATATGTGCAGGATGTAGGGTCAGGATGTTACCTTGTTAAGGAAGGATGTCATCGGTTCTAAGGAATCGGTGAAGCAGAGCTCATCATAAGAAAATCCTTCAGATCCTGGAGCACTAACTTCAGAGTTCTTCCTCTTCTTTGATGTGGAAGCACGAGTCCTTGGATTAGCTTTGGGAGCTGGGAGCGGCTTGGAGCTGGTGGCAGCAGGGGTCTCTTTCTTGACCATGACTGGAGTAGGGTAACTGTCAAGCTCATTGAGATCGAGGAGGATTGGGACTTTGCTGGAGTCTGCATACAGGGAGTTGAATTTCTTCCTAAATATGCCAAATAAAAACATGTATGCAGGATAATGTGCAGGATCCTTACCAGACATGTTTACACTGGAAAGAGGGCTTGGAGATGGTGGAGACGAGTTAAAACTTCTTTCAGCCTCTGGAAGGAGTCTGACAGCGTCAATCCTTTTCTGTGAATCAGCAAGGGGAGGTGCAAGCTTCCTAAAATCAGCTGTATACAAAACAATAAACAGAAAATTGGTCAGTTCAGGATATGGAACAGGATAAGAAGCAGGATCATCCTTAAACCCTAAGTCCTACCCTTTTTCAACCATTTCACTGGATATTCTGTTCCACCAGGGATTGAGTCTCTTTTTACAAAGAAAAACTTGGATTGCCATTTCTCCTCGTTCCTGGTGGCACGAAGTATCAACGGCTCGCCGGAGGTGGAGTAAAACAAAAATCTACAGGATCCGTGGCATCTAAGCCGGTAAGCTAGAGGGAGGTCATGAACAGAAAGCTCAGGAATGTAATTTTTCTTGATCTGGTCAAGAACGGATAAAACACGCCAAAGCATCGGCATTGTCTGGCTAAAAGGGATTTTTGTAATGTTGAAAAATTCAGTGATAAAGTCTGGAAAGGGGACCGTAACCCTAAGGTGAAGGGAAAGGCACTAAAGCACAACCATTCATCGGAAACCATGTCCGACCGGATTTCCCGGTCAAATGGCTGGAATACAGTCCCTTCCGGGAAGATACCAGAGGATTTCAGGGCCGACAAATGGGCGCTGTCAAAGGTACATAATTCTTTTTCCGGATCCTGGAGAAGATTCTGTTGTATGAATGTGGGGGCGGAGTCTCCGGAACTCGATCTTGTTTGCCTTGTCATATTATTGCCGGAATGCTGAACCGAAAGAGAGAAGAAGATGGAAAAGAGAGAGAGCTTTTTACCTTTTTTCACTTTGGTCAAGAATAAATGGGATAAGGATGAGAAGTTATAGGGTGGTGATGAGTAAATATAGGCTGAGTAGTTGCAAACGGTCACATCATGAGTCTAATCTCTTAAAATGCCTCGGTCTCCGGAAAAAATATAACCGTTAGTGCCAGGATACTAAACGGTAACATTTTTTGGGGACAATTGTTATGGGTAAAATTCTGAGCCCATATCCTGGGAAATATCTTGAGTTATATCTTGATTGTATGATATCTGCTCATATCCAGGATGCTCATTCAGGATATTGGTAACATCCTGAATGGTATCCTCAGGATTACTAACGGGTTGTGTGCAGGAGTACGCGTCCAGATGGAGCAACGTTCATGAAGACCCTTTCTCCGGGAGACTCGGTCTAAGTCGTTCAAATGAAGACGTTGAAGCCGCATTACTCGGTCTACAACGTTCACAATGGAATATTCAGAGTATCCCATATTTGTAGGGATTTTTGTTTGTATTTCGTTACTATAAATAGGTGGGTATATCAGATCGAATAGGACATCACAGCTACATTCACTACACTCTCACACTTGATCTCTCGCAATTTTTACTTTCACACAAAGCATTGTAACACTTAGCGATCTGGTCGATATCCTGCATTGTATCCTGACATTTGAAGCAATAAGAAGAACTAGGCAGCTGCGATTGTCAGCTTCCGAGGTTTTATGCCGGCGATCTAGATTGATCAAGGGCTTTCCTCGTACATCCCGTGTCATTTCCTTTACTTTTTGCTCATAGTTTGATCATCGATACAGCTCAATATCCTGAGCCGTATCCTGAAACCTGTTTTCACAAACAATATAACTAGCATATTTCCAACTCACTTTTTAGCACACTACCTCACTTAACTAATTTGATCACTAAATTGCTTCGGTAATTTTTAACCAAAACATGTTTGGAAAGTCAACCAGAGTTTGTTGCAATTTGAAAGAATTCGAATTTTCGTAATACATTATCTTTAATATTTGATTTTAAACTTAAATAAAACTTTGTCATTATTTTATAAAGAGTTAAATGACCATTATTTTATAAAGAGTTAAATGACCGGATGGTCCCTGTGTTTTCCCTTTTTTATCTTAAGTCCCTAACTTTCTAAAATTACAGTTATAGTCTCAAATTTTTCAATTTTCGTCTGTACCACCATAATCACCATCACAACCTCCTTTCACATGTTTCCACCATAACCACCACCACAACCTCCTTCCACCATTACCACAATAGCCTCCTTCCACCACTGACACTACCACCACAACCACAGCCTCCTTCCACCACCGCCACCTATTTCCACCATACCCACCAACCCACCACCATTGCAACGACATCATCACCACCCATCCACCCTACCACCACCACAAAAATTTCATCCAAACACAAACCCCCAAATTTTCAAATTCAATACAAACCCCAAATTTTTCAGATTCAACTTAATTCAACAAAAATCTCCTAAAACTAGGTTAAATCTAAACCTACCGATTTGATGATTTGCTGAACCTGATGTTGCACGAGTGTTTGGTGTAGATAATCGACTTGTTTCAGAAGTGCCATAATGAGCATCCGTATGGAAATTTTTTGGTGAGTCTACAGATCTCAAGATAAAGCTCGAAATGTTTCCGGCAAGTGGGCAGTGGTGGGCGGCAGTTGGTGGAGGTTTTTGATGGTTGATGGAGGCGGTTGTTGGTGGTGGTGGAGAGGGGTAGAGAAAGAGATAGATGTAGGCGACTGTTGGTGGGCAAGTGGTGGGTGGAGGCGGTTGTTGGTGGTGGCGGTGGTGGAGAGGTAGAGAGAGAGAGATGTAGAGAGAGGGGGGATAGAGAGAGAGAGATGTTCAGTAAGTGAGAGGGTAGAATATTATATATTATTAAAACATTTTTATTTTTGTTTTATTTGTTAAAACATTTTTATTTAAATGGGTAAAAAGACTAAAATACCCTTTTGTGATCTAATTTAACTGAAAAAATTAACTAAGTTAGGCCTAAAGGACATAACATGCAGGATTTTAAAACATACAGTACAAAACTCATCAATTTTAAACATAAAGGACACTGCTTGAAAAGGGATATAAAGATAAAGGACAATTTTTGCAATTCACTCTTAAAACTTAAAGATATAAACTTTAAATTGTAGAATGTTTTATAAAAATAATTAATTATTAAATACTACAGAAATAACTTGTTATGTTTTCTAATATTTACTTAGGGGCTGTTTGTTTACCTCTTAATGAGGCTCTTAATGGTTCAGACCTCTTACTAGTTTAGCACTAAATGGTTCAGACTGTTTGTTTCGCGAGCAAAAATCTGAATGGTTTAGACATTTGCCTTTGAATGGTTAAGCATTATACAGAGTCTGAATGGTTAAGACCTCTAATTGGTCAGACATTTGCCTCTGAACGGTTAGAGTCTGCGAAATTAATATGGGACATGTTAACCGATCTGAAAAACAAAAGAGAGAATGAAATCACATAAAGAAATGTGAGAGTCTACGAAATCCTTGCAAGTGTTTACTGTAGTGTGTAATAGTTTATGCATATTTCAGTATATTTATATCTTTCTATGTATATGTATTTAATTTAATGCTATCAATATGAATATTAACATATTCTAAAATGTGACTGTTAATAAAAACTATCATCATTATCAACACTTGT
This sequence comes from Helianthus tuberosus, assembly GCA_030545235.1. Taxonomy (NCBI): domain Eukaryota; kingdom Viridiplantae; phylum Streptophyta; class Magnoliopsida; order Asterales; family Asteraceae; genus Helianthus; species Helianthus tuberosus. The sequence goes on from CM060423.1 coordinate 213,385,626, forward strand.
TTCTGTGAACATCAAATTAAATTAGTATAACTACAGACCGTCTATAGTTAATAAAAATAAGCCACAACTAAAATGCAACTCTCCCATCAAAGAAGAATGTCCAACACATATAACTTTTCACGATGTTGCAACAATCTATACTTTCTATTAAAGGAGAAATCTGAGTGACATAAGAATAGCTTCATTGGCATTTAACGATTTAGAACAATGCAACTCTACCATCAAAGAATGTATCACATGCAATTTTTCACGATGTTGCAACAATGATATTGCAACATCGATGTTGAAACGTTGATGTGTGATGGGAAGCTTCATTGAAATGACGATGTTGGAATAATGATATTGGAACGATAATGTGTAAACAGAATCAACAAATGTTCGAACAAAGAACTGTAATCGGAGATTAACCGGCTGAATCATGAGAGCTATACATTTGAGAGAGAGAGATATATGTTCGCCAATATTAGTAAGAGAGATGAATTGAAATTTGAATGTGGAGCTAGATACATATATGTTATTTATAGGGTTCGAATATATGGTTTGAATTTTGAATTTTGAATCTGGAGCCAGAATTTTGAATATGGCCAGAGGTTTGCTTTTCTTATGTAGAGCAGAGGTTTAAAGAAAGTGTGAGGAGCAGAGGTTTTAATCTTGAATGAAGTGTAGACATTTGATTTTTAAATGAATGGGCAGAGGTTTGAATTTAAAATGTATTTTAAATTAAGCTTTATGATGCAATAATGACATAAGAAAAACATTGTTGGACAGCCTCTCCGGCTGCCACATCAGCTTTTCTTATGTCACTGGAATTTCTCCTTTTATAGAAAGTATAGATAGATTTGACTCTAAGAAGTAAGACAAGAAATCTATTACTTGTTAATTCTGATGTACTATCAACGATACTCCCGCTCGGTCCCAAAATATTGCCCAAAAGCTAAATACAATTTAAGATGTGAATTGAGTATAGATATCAAGAAGAATATAGTAGATACCAATTTTACCCTTAATGAATTTAAGATACTAACTGACTTTGAAAACTTGCAAGACTTTAATGATAAGGGTAATCGGGTACATTTGTAAAACTATTCACTTTTTGAAAGTGGATAATTACTTTGAGACACAATAAGAGAGAGAGAGAGAGAGATCAACTTCGATTGAATGAGAGAGAGAGAGAGAGAGTAATATGCCATTTTCGTCCAAGAGGTTTGGCCAGTTTCGCGACTTTCGTCCAAATGTTTGTTTTTCTGCATCTGGATCTAAAGTGACAAAGACTGAATTGCCCTTTAAGTTAACAAAAAGACAGAAATACCCTTAACTTAATGGAGAGAAATTGATGGAGTTAACGAGCCGGATGAAAATGGCAAGATTTCAAACCTCTTTTGGATCCGGATGCGAAAAAAAAAAAACAAATCTTTGGGCGAAAGTCGCAAAACTGGCCATACCTCAGGCAGAGTAAGGTGTAATGCAAGCTTCCATGTTTACTCCATAGACAACATAGCATCGGGATCATCATCCGATCGACAAAGAGGAGGTTGAGAAAGAAGTAACGATCATTAGCCAAAGGTTTGACCCAAATGACCGTTTGGTTTCTCTTCGCCGCTATTTTCTAGCACGTGCGTTCAACAAGCACGCTCATCTCTTTCCATATTCTAAGATCCTCTTCATCTTGAGCGTAGACTTCAGGAGAAGACGAGTAAGCAAAGTAGCCACCTGGTCTTAACAACCTTTCTAACTCAAGTAAAAGAATACCATCCCGCTGTAGCCAATCGATTCTACAACGCGACCAATGCGCAAGTTCGAAAGATCGGCTCGGGTAAGGAAGTCTTTTCGCTCCGAGAACACCGAGATAGGCGGGAATGTCTCGTTCTAACGCAAACTGGATTTGATTTTGATGCACGTCGTTAGATGATAGAAGATAACCACGTCGCGATCATGTCAGATGATAGAAGATAACCACTCAAACTTGCAACACCGCAACCGACATCGAGAAGGGTCCGTAAGTTTCCATGGTTGTTCATGTTGTCTTTTGAGAAGTTGAGCATCTGGTAATTAAATTGCTTATTAGAATTAGAGAATAGAATAAAGCAAGGTTAAATACTTAATTAGATGTGATTAAGAACTTGTGAGAGAATATTTATCAGCTCTATAGTGAAAATGAGTTCTTCCACCTGGGAATACGAACTTTTCGCCTTTTACAACCATCCAGTTTTGATCTGATTTCTCGTGTGCAAGGTGGGTATGTGGTATGCTTGCTTTCCATACTTCATCTATGCTTTTTGGCCACTTGATCGGGACCTGCATCAATAAGATCAATTAAAGTAAACTCTGAGAACTAGAAAGAAATAATCATCACGATTTTCCAATGTTGTTAGATTGTAAAGGAGGCAATTTCAACCAATTTACTTATGAATCACACAAAATAAGCTTAAAAAAGTAAACAGGCCAAACGGGTCAAAAGTATCTTTTTATGTGCAGAACCTTATATCTTGCTTACTTAAATTTTTTTTATTATATATATCTTAAACACAAAGGTCGGTGCAATGACCAAATGACTATATCTGCCCTCACCCAAGCAACCAAACTACAAAACTGCCCTAAGAAATCTTTTCACCTACCCTTTCTCTTTTAATCATACCAAACCCTAATCCTCAATCAGAGACTTCTGAATCCCGAATCCTTCTCCTCCATTCTCCCCCTTTCACAAAATGGCGACACAAGTTGAACCAAAGATCGCACCTTCGATGCTATCATCAGACTTCGCTAATCTTGCATCCGAGGCGGAGATGAGACAGTAAAGGAGGCCGACCACCCTGTTTTGCTAACCACACACGGCGCCACGGCATTGCCGCGGCGTTGCTACGGCGGAGCCGGCCGTACTTTGGCGCGTGGACCATCACAAACCGATGACCGAAGGGTGAGGAGTCTTCAAACTCCAGGTATGTATCTATTCAATTTCAACCGATGTTTTCTGTTTGCTTCTAATGAAGGCTTCTTTGTGTTCTAGACTTTTATTATTATTATTATTATTGTTATTGTTATTGTTATTGTTATTGTTATTGTTATTGTTATTGTTATTGTTATTATTGATTCTGCTGGATTTGGGGAAATTAGATCCAGTTGCATATGTTTGATAATGCAATATGAGGGTGGTATGGGGGGACTACGGCCAGGATGTAGAGAAAGAGGGATTTGGGATGTTATACATTCTGAGATGTAGCCGTAAGTTGTGGGGATAAGTGGTTGATATAGATTTTTTTTTCAAGATTATTCCAATTGCAATAGGGTTCTTTGAATGCAAAATATACAGTATGGATGGTGGGTTTATTAAAAAAAAAAAAAAAAAGCAAACCATGAGGATAATGAGTGGATTGGGATGTTGACTAATACAATTCCCAAAGTAGTAGTATTTATTCATCTTTGCTTAAATTAAGGAAATTAATATGTTGTCGTTGCAAATGAGCACTTTTACAGTGGTTCGGCACACATCCATATTGTTGTTATTGAAGGAGACAGAAGTTAGCTGAGATGAAGCAAGGTGTGAAAATCACAAAGTTTGGTTCAATCATACCGATTTCTGGATCGAATTTTGTTCATTAGGTGTCACAAGCTTCATCAGATGTGTGGGTGGTTGTTGTGTTATACAAAGATGGGTAATTAACTGCCAACTTTAATCTTTTTGGTGATTATGTTAATTAATGCGCGTTGTTCGTTATTAGAAGTTGGTTAAGAAGTAGTCATGTTTAAACAGGTATCCTGAATGTGGTGTTCTAATGGAATGTGTGAAAGAACTGGCAACAATTTATCCAATGATTATTGTTTCTTTTTATTTTAGGGGCTATGATGATAACTTACTCTTTGTGCACTGTTCAGTGTTGGCATGTATTTGTCTGTGCTTTTACATCACAATCGGACTATGCAGCTATGGTGGTTTATCCTCTTCATTTTGAAGATGAGATATTCCGTGTCTTGGCGGGGCAGCCGACATGCTGTGGTGTTTAAGTGCTTGCATCACAGTCGGACTATGCAGCCATGGCAGTTTATCCTCTTCATTTTGAAGATGAGGTATTCCGTATCTTGGCGGGGCATAAGCTTTACATATCTGAGCCTCATTGTTCCTTTGTTTTGTATGCTAACGGTCCTTTTTTGACATTGTCCTTTAATTTTTTCCTTACTTGAATAGTTTTGGCTTTATGCTTAGGTGAAATGCTCTAGGTGAAATGCTCTAAAGGAACCACAAAACTCCACCAAATGTAAGTTATTTAATTATGTTTCAGATTCGTAGGATTGATAGATATAAACTGTTCATACCAATCTATCACTGACTTGGTTATTAGTTGCTAAATCACACCAACATAATTTGAAATTAGCAGTCGAATTGTTGTTTTTATTTCTTTGTTTGTTATTTTTTTGGCCTTTTCAAATTAACTTTACTTTGTATTATTGTGTATTGAATCAGCTTGCAAAGCTAGGATGGGATCGCAGGTGTCACTTCAAGGTATTTTTTGGTTTATTTCTTTCAAAGGTAAACTCACACGTTACGCGTGGCGCGCCACACATCAATGTCATCATCGTCACGCGTGTGACGTGATGTCGCCACTGCAACGCGCGGCGCGGGTAAAAATCTAGTTACTATAAAAATAATATTTTTTTTGTGAACATGCACACAATAACTAGTAACTGCTTATAAAAAAGAGTAAAGTACGAAAATGGTTCCTGTGGTTTGCACTTTGTAACGCATTTAGTCCCAAACCAACAAATCTAAAGGTTTTAGCATGTCCAAGTTAGGGACTAAATGTGTTACAAAGTGCAAACTACAGGGATCATCCACGTACTTTTTGAAAGAGCTGGGGACTACATGCATTACAAAGTGTAAACCACAAGGACCATCTGTGTACTTTTGGAAAGCTAGGGACCAAATAAAAAATTTAGGTAGACCACAGGAACCATCCGAGTATTTTACTCATTTAAAAACTTAGACTACTATAAAAATAATATGTTTTTTTGTAAACATAGACACAATAACTAGTAACTACTTATAAATAATAATTGAAACAAATTGGACAATAAAACGTTTCTTGTCAACCCAACCCGTTTGACAAGGTACCATGAGCCACATGAATGACCCGGTACCCAACCCGCCCTTTTTTCACTTCTAGTTGATTAGGACCGCACCTTGTACCCATTTGGGGGAGGAATCAAGCAGTTAAAACGCCTTTCGGGCAGAGGGCAATGTCTTTCATGTTTTTCACTTCTCGTTGATTAAAACCGCACCTTGTACCCATTTGGTAGATAAGGTGTCGGTCAAGGCAGGGTATCAATTCAGAGAATCGATCATCACAAACCTGCACGTAAAAAAACAAAATTTTAAAATATAATTACTAACGACAGGTTAAAACGTAATATTATATGTTGAATAACTTACAGGAAAGCTTTTTGGCATAATACCATCCTCATCATCCAGCCCAAACTTAAACTCATCTTGCTTGCTGCCGAGATCAGATTCATCATCCCCGCCTAAGTAGGATGATCCGAGCTTTCTTAACGACCGGCTACCGTACTCTATAGCTGATTCACCTTCGCACTAAGAACCGAAATACAAATAGCTTATTCACCTTCGCTCTGTCGCTTTCTTGATGGGTGTCAATGGTAAGTTTGAAATCTCTACCAATCAACAATCTAATGTAAATATAGATATATAAACATATCTTTGTGATTATTTCATCTATCGGATTCTCAGTGTTGTCAGTGATCATACTACTCACCATAGTCAAAGAGTCTGAAGGAAGATGAGACATAAGGATGTAATTGGTCCCAGGAACGTGATTGTAAGGGTGTCTTTATGTCCCCTTTCAGCATCAACTCCTACAGAAACTATAATTTTAATTAGTGTAAACTATCATATTTAATTAGTTCAAAATTCTTATCCCCTGATCACCTGAATCAAAATGTTCTTCTTGAACCATTTAAGGATTTGTGTTCGATAATTGCACTCATGAAGCTCCACTGAAAGCAACTTAAGAATGCAGAGTATAAAAATATACCCATGGGCTTCAATTGTGATCAAATCGAAGAAAAAACTTAGTAGCAATTAGGATCAATACTTTACGAATTACAAAATCCCCAAATTTGACAATACCAAAAACCCTAATTTCGCGTTTCTTACAATTGGCCACCCAAATCAATAAAATGGCATTACGTTGGGTCATCTTAGAGGTGTATAACCTGAATTGGTTGTTAATTTGATCATACAACACACGAATTACAAAATCCCCAAATTTAACGTTACTGAAACCCTAACTTCATGTTTCTTTCGATTGACCACCCAAATCAATTCAAATGGCCATGATATCACAATATGGTGATAATAACAAACCTTAGAGGTGATTTGAAGCAAAAGCCCCAAAATCCAATCTCCACAACTTCACCTGAACCCTAAAAGGTGCATCAAAACTAAACCTAACCCCTTTCAATCGACCAAGAATCGAATCAAATCCTTATTACCAACCTGGAATTGAAGTTTTGCAGCCTCGACTTCCCTTGAGGTGCTCAAAATCATGAAAAAAAGGAGGAGTGGGTTTTAACAATGACAACTAGGCCCTTCAACTTTGAAGAACATAAGCTTTTAAACAACGTACACTATACACGACGAGTCTTCACGTCCCGAGGATTTACAAGCATTACAAAACGATTCCAATAATCGTGTTAACGAGCCTCTAAATCATCTTGGAACTTCATTCTGTGGCAAGCCGAATTTCCAAGGTTCTTTAACTATGCACCACTTCTATTTATATTTTGTCGTATGGTGTGACCTTGTGTTTGTTATGTGAAATTAATATAGTTGGTTTATATATTTGAACGTTTTAAGTGAATGAAAGCTATTTAAGGGTTATGTTTTACGATAATTAACCATAAACAAGTTTCAGGTCGCACACCGCTCTCACGTTCGCACACTCTTTAACCCGTGTGTCTTTTAGTCTCGGCCCACACATCGGATCAAGCCCAAAGCTGATCCAAGCCCAACCCATGTGAAATACGTATACATGAAAGGTGTGTAGCATGTGTTGTGATTTTAGAAACAATAACAAACCCTAGCACTCCCCCTTCTCTCTTTTGGATCGACGGCAAACTACTTCCCTCGAAGCTCTCCTTCTCTCTCGAAGCTTGTCTCTTTTGGGTTGCAATACTCAATCTCTCGGTTCGTATGAACATCTTTGGTTTAATCTTGGTTGATTGTTCTCGATTATGTGCAACGTGTTATTGATTTGCAAATATGATCATGATATTTTTGTATGATCTAGGGTTATGCTAGAAACATGTTATGATGTTGTCTTGATCGATTGGATGTTAATTTAAAAACTAGGATTGTCCATTGATGATAAGAGTTTGATAAATCTTGTGTTAATAAACTGATTTGATCTGAGTTGGAGGTTTTCATTGATGATTTACTAAGTGTACGGTTATGAGCTAGGACTTGTATGAATCGGTTTGATTATTATGTCCTAGAAGTGGTTTACGATGTGCAACCCGTGATCTCGATTCATATAATGATGAGTGTTCATTGAAATATTTGGGGATATTTGATTTGAATTGAATATTGATGATGATGATGTTGATCATTGGATGATGATTAGGGTTCATATGAATCTATGATAAGTTTGTTTTGATCTTTGTGACATGTATATGTAACTGTTGGACCGAGATTTAAGGTAACGGGTAACTGAAAATAGAAACCGCACACCTTCAATATATGTCGAACAACCTAAAATTGCTCACAGGCCGCACACTTGAAGACCGCACACCCCCGTTGGGGGCGCACACTCGTATTATGTCGCACACCTCATTGGGCCGAACATCGTTATTAGGCTGCATAAGTCTTGAGGTCGCACACTCGGAGAAGGCCGCACACTCTGTGTGGGTCGTTCTCTGGTGGGCCGCACACTTCACACGTGGGCCAAACAGTGCAAGTGGACTGCACACTCGTGACCCAGTCGCACACTTAAGTGTGGGTCGTACACTCTCAGGTGGGCCGACGAGCTGTGGGACTTATTGGGACATATACTTTGAATCAGGCCCCACACTTATATGGGCATCATGTTTTCTTGGGCTATATGATTATACGATGTTAGTAGACCGAATGTTGTGTGATTAACTGTTAAGACTTGTAGGAATGTTGATACGTGTATTTCATATACGATACTTGTTTAATGTGTGTAAAGAATACGTGATTTAAGTGTATACGAAACTGATTGTCATTGGTAACCACATTAGGGTTTGGTTGACCAACTTGGAACCCGTAACTTAACTTACCGAGCAAATCTAAGGTGAGTTCACTACTCTTTTAAAAGCATGCCTCCAGTGGGGACAAACAAACAAACTTACATCCCTGTAGGGGATTCTTGACATGACTTACATCCCTGTAGGGGATACTTTACAAACTTTTATCCTTGGAGGGGAAACATTATAATTGTTGTTTAACTTTGATGTTGGATAATACACGCAAATCTATCACTTTAAGTCCCTTCTTGCTACCAAACTGATTGCTTGGAGGGTGATATACGTTAAATTATACATGTTTTTATACCCCAAAACACTTCCGTTTTAAGCGTTTTTGACCGAAAACACGACTAGGCCCTTCAACTTTGAAGAACATAAGCTTTTAAACAACGTACACTATACACGACGAGTCTTCACGTCCCGAGGATTTACAAGCATTACAAAACCATTCCAATAATCGTGTTAACGAGCCTCTAAATCATCTTGGAACTTCATTCTGTGACAAGCCGAATTTCCAAGGTTCTTTAACTACGCACCACTTCTATTTATATTTCGTCGTATGTTGTGATCTTGTGTTTGTTATGTGAAATTAATATAGTTGGTTTATATATTTGAACGTTTTAAGTGAATGAAAGCTATTTAAGGGTTATGTTTCACGATAATTAACCATAAACAAGTTCCGGGTCGCAGACCCCTCTCACGTTCGCACACTCCTTAACCCGTGTGTCTTTTAGTCTCGGCCCACACATCGGATAAGCCCAAAGCTGATCCGAGCCCAACCCGTGTGAAATACGTATACATGAAAGCTGTGTTGTTATTGTTTCTAAAATCACAACACATTAGAAACAATAACAAACCCTAGCACTCCCTCTTTCTCTCTTTTGGATCGACGGCAAACTACGGCCTTGGTGTTGCAATACTCAATCTCTCGGTTAGTATGAACATCTTTGGTTTAATCTTGGTTGATTGATGCGTGTGTGGTGTGATGTATATTTAAGTATATTTTAAGCCCTTTTTACACGTTAGTCAAGTTTTAAATTTATAAAACACAATATTATACTAACACCAAACACACATATGGGCAAGTGCACCCATCGTGAGCGTAGTATAGTGTTGGTAAGATACCGAGGTCGTCCAAGGACACAAGAGCTTTTAATACCTGTTTATCCTCAACGTCTAATCAAATCAAAAAGTTAGAAAAATGTTTTTAAACAAGAAAAATAAAACTAACTAAAATGCTGAAAAATAAAATAAAAATAAAACAGATAGACAAGATGAATCACTTGGATCCGACTCGTGTTTAGTGTAACCTTTGATTATTTCCGCACTTTTGCACTTTTTAAGAGATTATCTTAGTTATTGTAGTAGGCCACTCTTTTGAAGGTGACGTTACCCTCAACCCAGCAGTTTGAGTCAGCAAGGATACAATCCTAAAGGGTCGGATTATTGAAAGATAATTAATTAAGTTATTAATGCATAATGTGGTAGGCCTCTCTTTTGAAGGTGACGTTACCCTCGACTAAGTAGTCTGAATCAGCAGGGATACAGTCCTAAGTAGCCGGGTTAAAGTTTTAATAGTAGCTTACATATGAGGGGATCAAAGAGTTTGGACCCCGCCATCCAATACCGGTGGGTATTGAAGGAGGTCCTACTAAATTTGACCCAGGTCCTTGCAGGATCTATACACTGAACAAGGCAAGACTCTTACCAAACCGTTCCCTTAACCCCCGACCAGGTAGCCAACATATCTCCATATAGACCGTGGAGATATGAATGGTGAAAATCTTTTATTTTATATAGACAGTAAAATAATGTCAAGACACCACGGACAAACGATAAGGAAGAATCACCTTCAACATAAGAAACTAGTTATTAAAGTCATTAATACATAACCAAATAAAACGTGCGAAAAGATTAAAAATAAAAAGTATTACACTAGACACTTGTCTTCACCAAGTGATGTAAGAGACTTAGGCAAACATGGCCTTTGATTATCAAGAACTCTTACGATCAATCTTGGATCCCTAGACGACTCACGCACTCTATGATGGATGATGGATGATGGTGTTTTGATGGTGGTGGGTGGTGGGTGAAGTGTGAGAGAGGTGGTGTGCCAAGGGATGGTTTGCAAATGAGCCAAGCACCCCTATTTATAGCCTGAACAGCAGCTCGGGCACGGCCCCGTGTCCATTGGGCACGGCCCCGTGTCCATCCTCCTTCTCTTTCTTCATTAATTGCAATTTGTCTGCATTAGTTGACCACGCCCCCGTGTCCGCTCGGCACGACCCCGTGTGCAGAAGCGTATCTGTACTATCAAGATTTCCCCAGATTCTGTGAATCTTAGAGTTGACCACGGCCCCGTGTCCGGTGGGCACGCACCCGTGGTGGGTGATAAAAGCTTCTACACCTTTGTCTTTTCTGCAGACACTTAGGCAAGCCCCCGTGTTCACTGAGCACGGGGCGTGTTCAGCCTTTTGTTCTCTTGTTTTTGCTTGGGAAGATGCTGTCGGGGGGCCGGGCATGCCACGTTAATTCATTTTCTTGTATTTATGTTAGATTTAGCTGTCTTTTTGCTTCTTTTGTTCATTTGAGCTCATTTAATCCTGAAAATACAAAAGGAAGACAAAAACACACTTTTTCCAACATTAATACTAAAAAGGGTTAGTTTTATGCCATATTTGATGTAATTTGTATGTTGCATTTTGCACACATCAAATACCCCCACACTTGAATCTTTGCTTGTCCTCAAGCAAAACTCTTTATAATGTGGCTTTACACTCTCAAATGGAATGGGTAGAAGAGAAGGTTTTTGGGCTTGTCATAAAGTGTCGGGATTTCCAAGATTCTTTATTAAGTTTTATTTTTATTTATTTACAATCCTATTTGTCATGATTTATTTAAAACATTACATAAGATAAATTACTTATTAGGGTATAACATGCCTTTTTAAAATTCCACTTATATACAAGTTCACATACCTCGTGGGGATCACTCAACACTCGGCCGAAGATGTATTTTAGTTAATCACTCGAGAGCGGCATGGAACTTACTCCTACCATAGGCTTGCCAAACAATCAATCCTCCTCCTTTTTAACTATACACCTTTGTAAATATCAAGAGGACGTTTTGGGTGAAGGGTTAGGCTTGGGTTAAAGGTAGGTGGTTGGGTTAGTGGTTAGTAAAAGGGCGAAAGGCGTAAAAAGCGTCGGTTTTCATAAGACTTTTTATTTTTGCAATTTTTATTTTGATGAAGCCATTATTCAAACAAAGCTATTTTTGATAAACTTGTTTGTTTATTTCTTTTTGCTTCATCATCATAAAGGTTTTTTTTTTTTTTTTTTTTTTTGGAAGTCATAAGAAAAATCGAGCTTGTTACTAAAACAAAGGGTTAAAAAATAAAAAGGTTTTGGTGGGTAAAAGGGTGTTTGTTTTTTGGCTAAGAAATGAAAAGGTTTAGGCTCAAAGGGGTTGACTAGGGGGATTTTGGGTAGGTGGTAAAAAAAGAAAAAGAAAAATAATGGTGTAGAAATAAAAAATGGTTAGTCCTAATGCCTCCGTCATTTACTTACTCGGGTTTAAGTTGGTAAGGACCGGGAATGTATCGTCGTGGCAAGTTCTAGAGTCGTAAGAACCAAGCGGCTATTCACACAAGAAACGAAAAATGAGCATTTAGTTTAAAGATATGTATTGTATGCTCAATAAAGGCTCAAAACTCACTTTTTGTGGGAATGGGTTTTTATGTGATCAAGTATATATAATCAAATTTTAATTAAACTTGTCATGCCGTTTCATAATTTTCTTATGTTGGTTCTTTTTATCACGACGCTATCTCTTGTAAATTTGTAAAAATATAACCTTTTTAGAACTTGAAATTCCCAAGTTAAATCTAGACAAGTAAAAAAAAGAGTAAAATGCAATTTGCGTCCCTGTGGTATGACCCAAACATCAGGTTGAGCCCCTAAAAACAATTTTTTGCATTCTGAGCCCCTGTGGTATTCATTTCATAACAGTATGAGTCCCTGCCGTCAGGGTTCCGTCAGTTTGACCGTTTGCCAGTTGTGAAAAGTCCATAATACCCCCCACCCTTTAATATCTACACTTAAAGCAGATATTGAACAACAGATCATCATCATCATCAACAATTGCTCTCAACTCCCAATATCATCATCATCAACAGCTCTCCTCTCCCAACTCCCAATATCATCATCATCATCAACAGATCATCTTCATCATCTTCATCGAACATCGAACAGATCAGGTTCATCTTCATCCTCATATTGGTCATTCGATGATTCTGTGTTTATGTGTTTATATTGTGAAAAAACAGAGCGATGATTCTGGGTTTGATTTTTTGGTTCCATTCGATGATTTTTGGTTCCATTCGATGATTTTGGGTTGATTTTGAAAAAACAGAGGGTTGATTTCATTCGATGTGTTTATGTGTTTATATTGTGAAAAAACAGAGCGTTGATTTTGGGTTTGATTTTGGGTTCCATTCGATGTTTTTGGGTTTGATTTTGGGTTCCATTCGATGATTTTGGGTTGATTTTGAAAAACAGAGGGTTGATTTTGGGTTCCTCATTTTGAATGTGTTTGAATGTGTTATTTGGGTAACAGTTATTGATTCGATGTGTTCCTCATTTTGATTGAATGTGTTCCTTATTTTGATTCGATGATAACAATTATTTGGGTATGGATTTTTGGGTATGATTTGAATGTGTTATTTGGGGTTAGGGTTTAGGGTTGAATGGATTTTTTTTTTTGGTTTGATTCTTGTGGGTTTAGGGTTGAATGGATTTTTTGGTTTGATTCTTGTTCAAAATGCATCAAAACTGATCGGATGTGTTTAGGGTTTTCGTTTGAATGTTTTGGTTTGAATGTGTTTAGGGTTTAGGGTATCAACTGAGTATTAACAGAATGTGTTTTGGTTTGAATGTGTTTAGGGTTTAGGGTATGAATGGATTTTTGGTTTGATTTTTGTGGGTTTGAATGTATTAACAGATTCTTGTGGGTTTAGGGTTGAATGGATTTTTGGTTTGATTTTTGTTGTACAGAATGTGTTTTGGTTTGAATGTGTTTTGGTTTGAATGTGTTTTGTTGTACAGAATGGCTGCGGATGTAAAGATACGCAAAACACCAACTACGAAGGCTTCCCGAATGCAAAACACCAACTAAGTGGCAGATATGTAATTAGAAACACTGGGGTTATATTCATTCATATCTGGATCAGCTTCCCGAAGTGCACCCGTCAGTAAAAATCCACAATTGCTTGTGGTCGTATGACGTTGTGGTCATATGTCGTTTTGTCTCTGTATTGTATGTTATGGTCTTTTGTTATCGAGTCTGTAAGTTCCGTCAACTATACGAAGTTGGTATGACGTTTTGTCTCTGTATTGTATGTATAAAAAGTTTACATTTAATATACAATTTAGGCTTTAATAATTTGTTAAATATAGTATAAATTTAATTATTAGATTTCTTAACAAAAAACCAAGAAAAGAATTTAGGGGCTCAGGTTGATATTTCACTCATACCATAGGGACGCAAAGTGTTATTAATATATGCAAAAAGACGGTCTTACCCCTGCCTCTAACAGTCAACCTGACGGCAGGGACTCAAAGTGTTATGAAATGAATACCACAGGGACTCAGAATGCAAAAAATTGTTTTTAGGGGCTCAAGTTGATGTTTGGGACATACCACAGGGACGCAAATTGCATTTTACTCTAAAAAAAATTGAAAAAATTTGGGGTGATTAGCGGTTCCAATAGAGTTTTGTGTAAGCCTTGTAATTAGGACTTGCAAGATTCAAGGTTTTAGCATACCCCCCACACTTAAATTACACATTGTCCTCAATGTGTCCCAAAAATAAGTTTTTAGGTTGATTGAATGTGTAAAAAGGTGTGAAAAAGCAAAAATTTGTGTTACTGGGCGTCTGGACACGGCCCCGTGGTGTCCGGGCACGGCCCCGTGTTCGGATCGCCAGTAACAAAATGAGTAAAAAGAAACAGAAGCCTGGGCACGGGGGCGTGTTCAGTGAGCACGCCCCGTGTCCAGTTACTTGAACTGGGCATTTTCTGCAGACGGCTGGGCACGGGGCGTGTTGGGTTAGCACGGCCCCGTGCTGAACTTGCTGTAATGAAGAAAAATTCGTCGGGTGGCCCTCTTTTTGCGCGTGTGGAGTGATGTATATTTAAGTATATTTTAAGCCCTTTTTACACGTTAGTCAAGTTTTAAATTTATAAAACACAATATTATACTAACACCAAAAACACATATTGGCAAGTGCACCCATCGTGAGCGTAGTATAGTGTTGGTAAGATACCGAGGTCGTCCAAGGACACAAGAGCGTTTAATACCGGTTTATCCTCGACGTCTAAGCAAATCAAAAAGTTAGAAAAAGGTTTTTAAACAAGAAAAATAAAACTAACTAAAATGCTGAAAAATAAAATAAAAATAAAACAGATAGACAAGATGAATCACTTGGATCCGACTCGTGTTTAGTGTAACCTTTGATTATTTCCGCACTTTTGCACTTTTTAAGAGATTATCTTAGTTATTGTTGTAGGCCCCTCTTTTGAAGGTGCCGTTACCCTCAACCCAGTAGTTTGAGTCAGCAAGGCAAGGATACAATCCTAAAGGGTCGGATTATTGAAAGTTAATTAATTAAGTTATTAATGCATAATGTGGTAGGCCCCTCTTTTGAAGGTGACGTTACCCTCGGCTAAGTAGTCTGAGTCAGCAGGGATACAGTCCTAAGTAGCCGGGTTAAAGTTTTAATAGTAGCTTACATATGAGGGGATCAAAGAGTTTGGACCCCCGCCATCCAATACCGGTGGGTATTGAAGGAGGTCCTACTAAATTTGACCCAGGTCCTTGCAGGATCTATACACTGAACAAGACAAGACTCTTACCAAACCGTTCCCTTAACCCCTGACCAGGTAGCCAACATATCTCCATATAGACCGTAGAGATATGAATGGTGAAAATCTTTTATTTTATATAGACAGTAAAATAATGCCAAGACACCACGGACAAACGATAAGGAAGAATCACCTTCAACAAAATAAACTAGTTATTAAAGTCATTAATACATAACCAAATAAAAAGTGCGAAAAGATTAAAAATAAAAAGTATTACACTAGACACTTGTCTTCACCAAGTGATGTAAGAGACTTAGGCAAACATGGCCTTTGATTGAGAAGAACTCTTACGATCAATCTTGGATCCCGAGACGACTCACACACTTTATGATGGATGATGGATGATGGTGGTTGATGATGGTGTTGTGATGGTGGTGGGTGGTGGGTGAAGTGTGAGAGAGGTGGTGTGCCAAGGGATAGTTTGCAAATGAGCCAAACACCCCTATTTATAGCCTGAACAGCAGCTCGGGCACGGCCCCGTGTCCATTGGGCACGGCCCCGTGTCCATCCTCCTTCTCTTTTTTCATTAATTGCAGTTTGTCTGCATTAGTTGACCACGCACCTGTGTCCGCTGGGCACGACCCCGTGTGCAGAAGCGTATCTTTACTATCATGATTTCCCCAAATTATGCGAATCTTAGAGTTGACCACGACCCCGTGTCCGGTGGGCACGCCCCCGTGGTGGGTGATAGAAGCTTCTGTTCTCTTATTTTTGCTTGGGAAGATGCTGTCGGGGGGCCGGGCATGCCACGTTAGTTCCTTTTCTTGTATTTATGTTAGATTTAGCTGTCTTTTTGCTTCTTTTGTTCATTTGAGCTCATTTAATCCTGAAAATACAAAAGGAAGACAAAAACACACTTTTCAAACATTAGTACTAAAAAAGGGTTAGTTTTATGCCACATTTGATGTAATTTATATGTTGCATTTTGCACACATCATTGATTGTTCTCGGTTATGTGCAACGTGTTATTGATTTGCAAAGATAATCATGAGATTTTTGTATAATCTAGGGTTATGCTAGAAACATGTTATGATGTTGTCTTGATCGACCGGATGTAAATTTAAAAACTAGAATTGTCCATTGATGATAAGAGT
Organism: Helianthus tuberosus; assembly: GCA_030545235.1. Taxonomy (NCBI): domain Eukaryota; kingdom Viridiplantae; phylum Streptophyta; class Magnoliopsida; order Asterales; family Asteraceae; genus Helianthus; species Helianthus tuberosus. The sequence goes on from CM060423.1 coordinate 213,401,916, forward strand.
TTGATAAATCTTGTGTTAATAAACTGATTTGATCTGAGTTGGAGGTGCTCATTGATGATTTACTAAAGTGTACGGTTATGAGCTAGGACTTGTATGAATCGGCTTGATTATTATGTCCTAGAAGTGGTTTACGATGTGCAACCCGTGATCTCGGTTCGTATAATGATGAGTGTTCATTGAAATATTTGGGGATATTTGATTTGATTTGAATACTGATGATGATGATGTTGATCATTGGATAATGATTAGGGTTCTGAAGGGGTATGGTCCCAAAAACCTCGCGCAGGCACGTTGGACCATACCACAACTTCACCACAATGAACTTTCTTTAAGAGAACCCTGCGCGGCTGCGCACCGGTTCTAAAGGAGAAAACTTAAAAGGAAACAGCCTTCAACATCCGCGCGTCGAGATAGAACTAATAACTCATCCTTGCGCAAACTCATTTGACGGAATAAGTTAAGTTGGGAACAAAACCCTAAAAACATCTCTGTGCAATTACAACCCAGACTTAAATAGAAAGTGACCTTTCTGTTAGAACAGAATTAACATGAGACAGAGGCATAGAGGATTACAGCTGTAAACCTTCTAGAAGGCCTCATCATGCACCACCATTCAGTTATAACTGAACGATGACGTGGCATCATCCTAAACTCTCATCAGGGTCACGCTGATGGCACTAAATTGGAGAAAGATCCACACACATATACTTTCCACGTGGCATCTCCCCAGCCGCTGATCATGCCCACGATCCGTGTGCATAGACACCAAGATGAGAATTAACGATAGGAGAAGTAACCGCTTACGGAAAATGCTTTCCGTTATCTCTCCCGTCAACAAATTTTCCCGCCCAAATTTGGTTATAAAGAAGACAATTCAGGTACAATCTCACAAGTTACTCTCACTTCACTTTCACTATTACCTCTTCTTCTTCATTGAGATCTGTACTTATTCTCACGCCGGAGGGTGGTCACGGAGAGAACCCCCATTCTCCCCGTGGCGAGTCTAACGGCTGTTCGTTTTGCAGTTATCATTCGAAGAAATGAGCTCAGCCAAACCCCGAATCAAACGAGAGAATTCACCCTTTTATGCAGAACTAAACCCCTGGTCCGATTGATTTCGGTCATTTGAACCAGTGTTTCTTCATTGGCGCCCACCGATTCTTCAAATTTCATTCTTATCTTCTCGTTCTGATTCATTCCTCTCCAATCTCTGTTTCCATGGCTGAGACTCCGTCAAATCATCCATCAGGCCCTCGGCCGGCAAATTTTACACATGATCCTCGTGTCGAGCGAATTGTGGAAGAAGCTTCTGATGATAACAAGGTCCAGCATAACGTTAACGACCCTGTTACACCAGGAGTACAACCCGAGATCCCGATAAGTTCAATCTTACCTCCTGGTGAAACTCCCATCTCATGGTACGTCAGATCTCAGGGGGCATTAAACGCAGTATACGCACAGCTTTGTGCACAGACTGCCCCTCATGTAGCTCAATCAAGGATATCTACATCTCATGTACGGGCACCGTCTGCACCACGTACATCACACTATGATGCACCATCGTGAATGCCTGTAGACGACATAGAAGTTTATTCCAGATCTCCTACAAGGTACGAATCTACTCACTCAGAGACTCGACGAAGAGATTACCGTGATGAACCATATTCTCATAGAAGGCAGTCAGTTCATTCTCGGTCAGGCCCGCGTTCTTACCAAAAGCGGGACACCCAAACCGACGAATACGATAAAACATATCAGGAAGGTGATAACACAAGTGTGTTCAGCCGGCTGCAGCGAGACCATGCAAATTATAAACCTCGCGCGGTTTATAACCCGGATGTAGAGCATGATTACAACCTAATCTACCGCCCAGCAGAAGCAGCCAAGAATTCGAAATTTGTCAATGAAATCGCTCTAGCTCCCCTCGAAAGAGCGAAACTACCATCAAACGTCGACAAATTCAATGGGATGACAGATCCAGACAATCATCTCCGTGTATTTACCAGTGCATGCCTGGTAGGGGGTTGGACATTGCCTATGTGGTGTCACTTATTCGTCCAAACCTTGACAGGTGCAGCACGGTTATGGTTCGACAACTTACTGGTAGGGAAGTTAACGTCATGGGTGGATTTAAAAGAGAAATTCCTAGTCCACTTTAGCCAGCAACGCAGATCCGTCAGAGACACCGCTGATGTAATGAATATCTGAAGGTGGGATGACGAAAGTCTGGAGGACTTCATAACGAGATACAATAAAGAGGTGCTAGAAATTGGTGACATACACGAACATCTGATACGAGCACAATTCAAATACGCTGTGCGCTGTGACGACATGATTAAAGTTCTATCAGGAACAGAGGGTTTACCCAAAAGCTGGGAAAAACTAATGGCCGCAGCCAAGGTTTACGCTCAAACCGGGCGTAACCTAAGCTCCAACAGACCACCGCCACCACACAACCGTCCACAGGACATGAGTGGGAGCAGCGGAAAGAAATTTAAGAAGAACTGGCGGGACTCAGCCTTTGGAACATACTCGTCCGACGACACTCGTGCAATAATAAACAAACTAGCAGTGCAGAAAGAAGTAAAGCAGGAGAACCGTGAGCGGCAATTGACTCCTCTCACAAAAACACCGGCGGAGGTACCCAGCACAGAGGATTATCAATTTAAAACTCCTCCGCCAATGAAAAAAAAAAGAGAGGGCAGGATCCAAATCAGTATTGCGAGTACCATAAGGATAACGGCCACACCACAAATAATTGTATAAGCCCCCGCACCGAAATCGAGAAGGCACTAAAAAGTGGCGAACTCACCCACTTACTTCAAATTGTGTGGAAGGACATCAAACAGATTACTCGTGGGGATGAGGGGCCGAGCAAAAAAGCTAAAACTTAAGTTGCGCCAGAGCAACAAACATACAATAGTTTCCTTCATATTGGTTAAGTTCTTCAACTTACCAATCTATGACACAGGACAATTCGTATGAGTAAATTAAGTCTCAGTTAATTATCCTAAGAAACAACTTTGTAACTATGGCCTTTGAGCCCTATCCAAAATCAATACAAAGCTTGTTATATTATTTCTGTGTTTATTTCAAAGTGCATGCAATTCCTTTTGGTAAGCCAAAAACACTATGGTAACCTTAACACAAGTCTCATGAATGGTATGCGATCACACGTATCGCGCAAGGCCCAGCCTTACATTCGCCCGTGAGCTTTATACCACCTTTATTCGCCTTACCTAATCAAAGAAATTGTACTCATGCAAAATATTGTAATTCAACCATATATTATAACAGTTACTGGCACACCACGAGCCTTAACAAAAAAACCATTTACATGCACGGCAGTGCATTGACAAAGTTACTTGCGCCATAGCGCATTAACAAATAGGGATCCACATCCCAAACCTATTTCAACTACCAATTGTTCATACAACTACAAAAATAGAAAAAACCTACTCTAGGGCTTCATCATCGTCATCCTCTCTATCCGGGAAAACTTCCCTCATTTGCGTCACGAAATCTTCAGACTGCAGCGCAACAGTAACAAAGTCCATCACAGGAAGTTGCAGAGTGTTGTATTGAGTCTTCACAGTAGCAAGAGCAGCATCAGTATCCACACTGTGCGTAGCAGCATCAGTATCCCAATCAACCTTTAAAGCGTTAACAACATGTTGAGTACATTCTGTGTACCCTTGGGCATACCCATCGTTACGCGCAGCAACCAGTAGGTGCGCAACCGTTTCATCCAGCTCATTGGAATTAAGAACAGAATTGGCAACCTGCGCAATAAGGCAAATAAGAAGATGTATAAGCATCTCAAAGTATCATAAAAAAACGAATACACTTACGCTTATGATCCCGCGGTCTTTCAACCATAGCATGTCATTCTTCAACGGTTCAATTTGACTCTCCGTCGTCACTCGGGCAGTCTCAGAACTTTCCAACTTTTCTTCAGTTTCAACGAGACGGCGGGAAGTCTCAGCTTTTTCAACCCATTCAAGCTGCAGATCTTTTTGGCAGACTTAAGCTCCGCCTTAATTTGCTCCTGCTCAGATAATAAAGAGGTGAGTTCGTCTATCTCTTTATCCTTAAAGGCAAGTGTAGCGCAGATTCGTACCTCTCTCAGTTCGCTTCTCTCTCGGTGAGAGCGCGCTTCATCACGAGCCGTTTCAGCATCAGCTTTTTCTTGCTTCAGCTTCTCAATATCCGTATCTTGTTTCTTCAGTCTCTCAACTTCAGCCTTGAGATTATTGATGATATTGCGGAGACCCATTTTTTCATTATTATCCTTCTCACAGATCTCCCCCCAATGTTTGCACTCTTCTGAAAGAAGTGCAGCCTCCTCCTCCGCCTCCGACTTGAAGGGGTATGGTCCCAAAAACCTCGCGCAGGCATGTTGGACCATACCACAATGAACCTTATTTAAGAGAACCCTGCGCGGCTGTTCACCGGTTCTAAAGGAGAAAACCTAAAAGAAAACAGCCTTCAACATCTGCGCGCCGAGATAGAACTAATAACTCATCCTTGCGCAAACTCATGTAACGGAATAAGTTAAGTTGGGAACAAAACCCTAAAAACATCTCCGTGCAATTACAACCCAGACTTAAACAGAAAGTGACCTTTCTGTTACAACAGAATTAACATGAGGCAGAGGCATAGAGGATTACAGCTGTAAACCTTATAGAAGGCCTCATCATGCACCACCACTCGGTTATAACTGAACGATGACGTGGCATCATCCTAAACGCTCATCAGGGTCACGATGATGGCACTAAATTGGAGAAAGATCCACACACATATACTTTCCACGTGGCATCTCCCCAGCCGCTGATCATGCCCACGATCCGTGTGCATAGACACCAAGATGAGAATTAACGGCAGGAGGAGTAACCGCTTATGAAAAATGCTTTCCGTTATCTCCCCCGTCAACAAATTTTCCCAGCCAAATTCGGTTATAAAGAAGACAATTCAGGTACAATCTCACAAGTTACTCTCACTTCACTTTCACTATTACTTCTTCTTCTTCTTCATTGAGATCTGTACTTATTCTCACGCCGGAGCGTGGTCACGGATAGAACCCCCATTCTCCCCGTGGCGAGTCTAACGACTGTTCGTTTTGCAGTTATCATTCAAAGAAAGGAGCTCAGCCAAACCCCGAATCAAATGAGAGAATTCACCTTTTTATGCAGAACTAAACCCCTGGTCCGATTGATTCCGGTCATTTGAACCAGTGTTTCTTCAGGTTCATATGAATTTATGATATGTTTGTTTTGATCTTGTGTGATATGTATGTGTAACTGTTGGATCGAGATTTAAGGTAACGGGTAACTGAAAATAGAAACCGCTGTCACACCCCAACCGACGGTGGAAACATTAGGGCGCCGCAATAGGCGAACCAGATTGCTCAAGAGAATCCATAACAATTATTAAATGACAATATTTAAAAGGTTCATTGTCATTTAGTGTGATCCGAAACATCAGGGCGCTGCAATAGGCGAACCAGATTGCGATGTAGAGTATGCGCGACACATGTTCACTTAAGCGAACACGTGAAGTAAAGTAGTGTGATCCCTAACAACCCCTATCACACAGGTGCTGAGTCCAAACTATAGTACTATCGTTGCTAGAGGCGGTCTAGTGTAACACTGTATAAGCATAGTAACAAGCATTCAACAAATCATGTATAGCATGCGGGAATGGTTAGCGTTTATAAAGTGTTTGCGTTGTGTGTTGTGTTTTGATAGAGAACGTATGTAACACCCAAAAGTGAGTTAAATGATAATGGGTTCGAGTATACTCACAGAGCATGTACTAATCAAGAAACACGATCCTCAATGGATTGAAGGGAGCGCCGGGTCAGCCTGCGTACGGGAACAGAAGCATAAGTCCTCCAGAGTGCTGAAACGGTCGGAAATCGAAGTGTCGGTGGGAGAACAGAAGCTTCCTACGAAGCTGGTGCCTTCGTACGAAGGTGGGTCTTCGTACACGTGCTGCTTCCGTTGTGCAAAATCGAGTGTCTTCACGTCGTCTTTGGAAAATCGAGTGTTCATCCCTCCAACCTTAAGCTATTGATTGAGCTTAGAGTTGGAGAGGTCTTTGATTGTGGCACGTATGGAAATTGGGCTGTGTTGTGTAAAACCAGGGCCTTCGTACAAAGGCAGTGTCTTCGTACGAGGCCATGTCCCTTCGTACGAAGGCACTGCCTTCGTACGAAGCTGGCTTCGCACAGAACAGTCCAGTTCACAAACGTGGCTGTTTTTGGCATTTGGTGCTGTGTTTTCGCCTGAATTAGATGTGCTTTCGAGTCCAATTCGAGACGGTTTCGAGATTACCTACCTCGTTCCGCTATTCAGTGAACGAAATATATGTCGTTTTGGTCTGGTTTGGTGTAGAAATCAAGTCTAAAAGAGTTTTTAAAGATTTTTCACCCAGATCCAACACTTGGTGAGTGTGAAATCAACTGATTTCTGACTTGGGAAGCCGAAGCTAGTCCCAATACACCCTGTTAAGTGTAGACTAGGGGTGAAAGAAGAAGTTTTAATGAAAAAGTTGAAAGATTCTTGCGTAAAGCCAGAATTTATGAAGAAAAGAAGAAGTTAAGTGAAAAGTTGATTGTTTAACATAAGATTTTAGATGAAAACGTAGTGATTCTTGTGAAAATCGAAGTGGAAAACGTTGTATAATTGAAGAAAACTATTAAATCTTACTTGAAAATGGTCCGACAGCAATTCGACAGAGTTTTAGCTTAGAATCAGCAAGTGAGAAGTGAATTAGGAGGGCTTGGGTATTTATAGAGGGAGTGGGTTCGCACAGAAGAGCCTGGTTCGAACAGGCTGCTTTCGTACGAAGGAAGTGCCTTCATACGAAACTGCCTAGCTTCGAACCAAGGTGTTGTTTTGTGCAACCTTTTCCTTATTTTGCGTGTAAGATGCCCGTTTAATGCGTTTTGTTGCGTTAGATAGTATTGGTACATTAAGTATTTTAGTATAATACCGAGTTTCGAGTTGCGTTGCGTATCAAAGTGATAAATCGAGTTGTGCGAGTAGCGTTGAGTTTGCGTTGCGATTGCGTTTGCGAGTAACAATACACATAATAAGCATACACAAGTAATGCACTTAAGAACACACATAACATTACTACTACTGATAACAGTGTTTGCGATTGTAAAGCGTGTTAGTCGGGATAAGCGAATGCGGAGGCGTATGATAACCATACAAACACACTCGACAATTTAAATAACATAATTCTCTGTAATTCGTGTTGCGTAAGCATTTGCGAATATAAAGCGTTTAAACATATAGCGGTGCAGTGTGATGAAAATGTATTTAGTTTAACATAACCCATTGTTTATATCGAATCCCGGGATTCAAGGTGGTTATCGAAGCAAAAGCAAACAGGTAACGATCCGAAAAGTCGGGTTGTTACAACCGCACACCTTCAATGCATGTCGAACAACCTAAAAATGCTCACAGGCCGCACAGTTGAAGACCGCACACCCCCTTTGGGGGCGCACACTCGTATTATGTCGCACACCTCATTGGGCCGAACATCGTTATTGGGCCACATAAGTCTTGAGGTCGCACACTCGGAGAAGGCCGCACGTTCTGTGCGGGCCGTTCTCTGGTGGGCCGCACACTTCACACATGGGCCAAACAGTGCAAGTAGACCGCACACTCGTGACCCTGTCGCACACTTAAGTGTGGGTCGTACACTCTCAGGTGGGCTGACGAGTTGTGGGACTTATTGGGCCGTATACTTTGAATCAGGCCGCACACTTATATGGGCCTCATGTTTTCTTGGGCTATATGATTATACAATGTTAGTAGACCGAATGTTGTGTGATTAACTGTTAAGACTTGTAGGAATGTTGATACGTGTATTTCATATACGATACTTGTTTAATGTGTGTAAAGAATACGTGATTTAAGTGTATACGAAACTGATTGTCATTGGTAACCACATTAGGGTTTGGTTGACCAACTTGGAACCAGTAACTTAACTTACTAAGCAAATCTAAGGTGAGTTCACTACTCTTTTAAAAGTATGCGTCCAGTGGGGACAAACAAACAAACTTACATCCCTGTAGGGGATTCTTGACATGACTTACATCCCTGTAGGGGATACTTTACAAACTTTTATCCCTAGAGGGGATACGTTATAACTGTTGTTTAATTTTAATGTTGGATAATACACTCAAATCTATCACTTTAAGTCCCATCTTACTACCGAACTAGTTGCTTGAAGGGCAACGGGGTATTAGTTGATAGCGCTATTAGGCTTGACAGCCTCACACCGTACCGGGGAGGACGAACGTGAACTAATGACCTTAACCACATGACCAATGTTGATAGGCATTGGGGAAGGGCAAACAAACTGACGTCACTGCGGTATCGAGTTATTATCAACATGCTTTAAACTAAACACTTGGTAACTAAACGTTTAACAAAACTGTGAACTCGTCAGCTTTATGCTGATACACTTTTTCTACATGCTTGCAGTTGCAGGTCCATAGATACGTGTTTTAGAACTTGCAGTCAGGGATACTGGGGTGGTCATGGGTCGTGATGTATGGAAAGATGAGATGTGTCGAATTGTTTGCAAACACTTTGGTTTTGAATTGCTTAAACAATGAGTTATGCTTCCGCTGAACGTAAACTTGTTTTTGAATAAATGTTTTAATATACACTATTTACATTGAATGGGAATTTTTATTTATTACGTATTGTTAGTTCAATGTGATTAGTGGCTAGATCCTGGTACGTCACACGCCTCGCGGGGGTTTCCACATGTGGTATTTTGGGGTGTGACAGTTTGGTATCAGAGCCACTGGTTATAGTGAACTAGGTTTTAAAACGTTTTTTATAAAACCAGACTATAACCGAACAGTTCTGAAACTGACCATGACACTCAGCTCCAGATTGCAAGGTTCGTCTTTTACTTACTGTATACATCACATGCCTAATGTACACTTAATTATGATATTGCATACGATTACATCCTTAGCACTACAGTATGATTACATGCGTTACTTGTTTACGTTATCATGCAATGTAGTATGACCTGATCCTTAGACTTTTGTGATCCTTACCATTTTAGTAACATTCGTTTTGAAACTCGAATTTGAGAAACCTTTCTACATGAGTAAAGAGGAGCTGAGATGAACATGCAAATCACATTATTAAAACGAGTGCACACGTAATAATAATCTGGGGTGCAAGTGAGTCCCAGTGAGGCTTAACAAGTGTGAAAGGGGTTCTGACCCATTATCCAACATAATTTGGGATCCAGCAATCTATAGAGGTCATAGCGATGATTGACATCTACTCAATCGTGATCCTTACCCTTATTGGCGAAGCCACGCCCCCCCTAATTTTCCCGAAACCGGGGGGCGGCAACGTATATACCTATATGAAAGTACTATTCATAACACTACGCATCGAAAAGTTCGGGGGGGGGGGGGGGGGGGGCGCCCCCCGGACATACCTTATCCTGCGCCCCTGCTTACCCTTTCCTCTCTTCTCATGGATGTAGAATCATGAACGGATGTGGTGGACGTAATGGTGGACGCGGTGGTGGCCGTGGCGGTGGACGGGGAAACATCGTCATGACTTAGACAGAGTTGACGGACCTGATTAACACACGTGTGGCTGAAGCCTTAGCAGCTCAGCAGGCTGGTATGATACGTACCAGACGCTTCTTGTTCTTTAATCATATACTCGACTCTCATTCGTGCATTGCATTTTCTTTCTAGGTCAGCATGGGAACCAGAATCAGAACAATCCGCCTGCCTGTACTTTCAAAACATTCATGGATTGCAAGCCGCAGACATTCAGTGGAACCTCAGGAGCGGTGGGACTACTCCGTTGGTTCGAAAAGGCTGAATCAGTTTTTGCTATGTGTAACTGTCCAGGTGGGGACAGAGTGAAGTATGCTTCGGGCACATTGGAGGATGGTGCCTTGACCTGGTGGAATGCCCAAGTTCAGATGCTAGGCATCGAAATGGCAAACACTACTACTTGGGATGATTTTAAAGAGCTGATGAGAGAGGAGTACTGTCCTCGTGACGAAATGCAGAAGTTGGAAAATGAGTACTACAATCTGAAAATGGTGGGTCTTACATGGAATGAGAAGAAGAGTAAGTGATTCGCAGGAAGTGTCCTCTAAACGACGGTATATATATTAAGTTGAAATGTTTTATAAATTTAAAGAAGTTTTAGGAAACTCGTATTTATAAATGTATGTGTAATCGTATAAACACATTTCTATGTGAAAATTATTTGAAATATCGTTAATAAAGTAAGGTTCTTACATGGAATGAGAATTAAGTGATTCGTAGGAAGTGTTAAGGTTGTGTTATTTTTGTTGTATCGCAGATGGTGGTGGTGGTGGTGCCGACGGAGATGGTGGTTTGATTCGGGGGTTCAGACGTGGGTGGTTAAGGTCGGAGGTGGGTGGTTCGATTAGGGCTTTAGGTGAAGGTTTGAAGCATGGTGTTTGGTGAAATAAGATCAGTCGCCGAAGGTGGTGGTGGTTATGGCTAGTGGGGGTAGTAGTCGAAGGTGGAAGGTAGGTGGTGGTGGTGGTTGTGACAGAGGTGTTGGTGATGGTGGTTCTAATCTAGAAGAAAAAGATAAAGGATTTAGGTTTTTAATAACATGGGCATTTTAGTAATTTCACATCCACTTAGCACCAAAAACTAACCTCTATCCGCGCTAAGGACTATCCGGGAACCAAATTGCAAAAGTTGGGGACTATAGGTGTAATTTTAGAAAGTTAGGGACTAAAGGTGAAAATGGGCAAACCACAGGGACTATCCAGACATTTTTCTCTTAAAAAGTGTTTGACTTAGCTTATTCATGTAAAATGACAAAAGAACTTCAAAAAGCCAAAATGTTCTATGAAAAGTTACAAGGAGCTTCAAAAAGTCACAAAGTTCTAACTTTTCAATGCTGACTTTTCCTCTCTATACAAGAAGTCATTTTAAAAAGTACTTTTGAGTTTGCCAAATATTTTTCTCCTTATTAACTTTTTATAAAAGCCAATAAGTTATAAGGAGGTATGGAAAAGCTTAGCCAAACACCCCCTTAGATATATATGATTACAGGGACCATTAATGTAGTTATCACTACTTAGTGTAGGATCGGTTTTCGACTCCGTAACGATTGCGTATGGACACGTGTGACGTGCGGAATCCGTACACGTGCGTGGAGCGAACACGAGAACCGTACTAAATCTGTGATTCCATTGATAGATCTGAAAGTTGTACAAGAAACATGAATCACCTTGCTACTTTCTCTCTCTAGTTTCTCTCTCTAGCTCCTATGCTCCAAAGTAGCAAATGCCAAAGTCCTAAATCTAAACTAAGTCTCTCTTTTTATAGGCCAAGGCTTATAAGGAAGTTCACCTTATTTATAAAAATGCCACCTTGCCTATTTCCTACATATTTTACAATATTAGAGCTTGACTTGTTCAGATTTCCGCTACGATCTATATTGACGAAGGCGACAGACATAAATGCACTAATACTTAGATATCTTTAAACAAATAACAAAACAAGCCCAAACACCCCCTTAGATATATATGATTTAAAAAATGTATACAACAGTGAACAAAATGTCATGGCTGCAAATACACATTACATGTAGTGAAAACCAATTAACAAATTAAAACGAGGCTTAGATTACATGCAATGAAAACAAATGAACAAATTAAACAGTGAACATACCTGCTCGTAACTGGGAGCCGGAACTGGAAGTCGGAAATGGGAAACGATAGCCGGAACTGAAAGCAGCGGCCGGAACTGGTTGCCGGCGGTCGGAACCGGAAGCAGCGGTGGAGAATGGAAGCTTGTCGCTGTGTGATGTTGCAGCAAATAATGTGTAGGGAAAAGTTATAAGTTCCATAGGGGTAATCTGGTAATTTCATTTTTGAAAAGTTATGATCTGCTCAAAACGTCACCAATATCCTGACTTCTCAAAAATGACTTTTTCTCCTATACAAAAAGTCATTTTGAAATGTTCTTTTAGGTTTGCCAAACACCAATTCTCCTTATTAGCTTTTTGTAAAAGTAAATAAGTTATAAGTTGGGGTGGAAAGCTTAGCCAAACATGCCCTTATTCGCAGTTGACATGGCCTGTTAGATTTGACGCCGGATATAAGGTTCAATTTTAATTGAAACTAATCAATTTTGTGTAATTTTAACTATTGTTGGTGTTTGAACTGGTTTTGTTGACTTTTGACGGTCAAAATTGTAACTGTGAATAATTATTTCAGGAATTTTAGTTGGATAAAAGGACTGGAGGGGTATTTTTGTCATTTCTTGCAAGGCATTCACCATTACTGGAATTCATGATCGGAGATACTGGAATTTTATTCAGACAAATGAATCAAGGTGAATTTTTTTTTTTTTTTTTAATTTTGGGTTAGTTAAAGATGGTTAATTAAACTTTGAACCCTAATAATTAGAATGATAGAATCAGTATATGGTTTTCTAAATTACACTGTAAACTTATAAGGCTGCAAAATTTTGAAATGAGACCTGTTGTTAAAAGATTTTAGGTTTAATCACAGAAACTGGTAAAAGTCAAGAATTCTTGGTTTGTTAAAATAAATATTGTTTTAGCTAACTCTTTCTTTTGAACAGATATCGTACAATTGCATACCTTCAACAAATATGGTGGCTTGAGGTAGAAGGAGACGTCGGCTTTATATACACTTTTAGTATTTTACATTGTATAAGTCATTTTACTCCTTATTTTTGAGTCCTTAAATGGTCGTTCAGGAGTGTAGCCAGAAAGTTGCTCCTACTTCGATAAGGTGAATTTCACCCTGGTGACTGCTGACATTTCTCCATGTAAAAACAAGTAGTTACTATTCTTTATTGTTCAATTGATGTTTATTTGATGGGTATATGCATCTTTTAAAAGCTATAATACTAAAAATGATAATAGAAACCCATTCTTGATGCAGGCGTAATGTTCTCGAGAAGAAATTGGCTGATTCAGAGGTCTCTGAAGAAGAGCCAACATATACTTAAACATCTTGAGCAAAAAGAGACAGAATATATGCACATTCAGAGGCAAAAAAACGGGGGCTGATGAATTTGAACCACTAACAATAAAAGGAAACGGTGCATTCGCGGAGGTATATAAATATAATCTTATTCTTTACACAACCATACAAAAGTCAAATTCACCAATCCTTTTTTATCTGCTTTGACCATCGACTTTTAATCTCTTCCTGGTTAGAATATGCAGGGAGAAAACATCTGGTAACGTGTACGCAATGAAAAAACTTAAAGAATCTGACATGCTTCGTAGAGGCCAGTCAACGTTTACTTCTGTAAACCGTCTTGTTAACATTTTATTTGAAAGGCGTTAAGTTTTTTTTTTTTTTTTTTTTCTTTTTTAGGTTGAACATGTGAAAGTGGAAAGGAACCTGCTTGCAGAAGTCGATAATGGAATATCTTTACCTCATAATGGAATATCTTCCCGGGGGAGATATTTGATGACTTTACTGATGTGAAAGGATACATCGACCGAAGATAAAGCTCGGTTTTACGTTGGTGAAACTGTTTTGTCAATCCAATCAATACACAAACGTAATTACATTCATCGGCTGATACAAAAAACAATGTGTTTTCTTACGTCACTTCATACAAACATATGGGACGGTTTTTCACACGTATATAATCTTTTTCAAACTTGTGCAGGGTATTAAACCTGACAACTTAATGCTTGATAAATTTGCGCTTATGAAATTGTCGGATTCTGGATTATGAATCAAGGTGATTTTTTTTTTTTTTATTTTGTGTTAGTTAATGATTATTAATATAAATTTGAACCCTAATAATTAGAACCGTAGAATCAGTATATGGTTTTCTGAATTACACTGTAAACTTATAAGGCTGCAAAATTTGCAATGTTACCTGTTGTTAAAAGATTTTATGTTTTATTACAGAAACTTGTAAAAGTCAAGAATTTTTGGTTTGTTAAAATAAATATTGTTTTAGCTAACTCTTTCTTTTGAACAGATATCGTACAATTGCATACCTTCAACAATTATGTTGTTCAAGTTCCAGCTCAGCACACCCCTGATGGTCAACATGCTGTTTCAAAAGTGTTTTGAGTCTGCACGGTGGATTTTTGTTTTCTCTCATACACCTTCGATTGTGACGATGGTGGAGGTATGGTGTGGTGGTATTATGTTGGTGGAGGTGGTGAGTTTTCGATAGGTACCTGCGATTAGGATTATGATTGGTGGCTTGTGTGAAATGAGGCTGGAATCCCATGTATTGTTTCACAAAAACTCGCTGGAGACGAGGATAACTTCAACCTATCCGAAAGGTACCGGATAATTTCCCTCAGTTTCCTTTGTTTTCTTTGGCATGAGTTCGAATTAAGTTACTGATTTTTGTTTGTTAAAGGTGTTAATATTATTTTGAAAATGGTGACACTGTGGTTTAGGTTGCTGGAGTTGAGATTGAGAGGGGTTGGTTTTAGGGTTATTCTATTTACACCAAAGTTTTTACCTTTTACACCAAGTGATGTGACATTAATAAATTCAAATTTGTGTTTTTCTTTTATAACTTCCGATATATAATGTTCTGTTAAAAACGAATACGGGTTTGTGATGTTCTTATTTTTATCTACGTTTGGATATAAATTTTACTTAAAATTAAGAGTTAATTACACAGATAGTCCTTGTGGTTTACTAAGGGTTCAGGTTCTATCGTTTCGATTTGGTAACAACTTGGGGTACTAAGGGCAATGGACGTTAATTTTTCTGTTAAATTCAGGTAAAATGACCAATATAACCTTTTAAAACCACAAGGACCATTTATACAATTAGAACACTTTTTAGTTACAGGGACTGTTTTTGTAAATTTATTATTTTAAAACCAGATCATCCATTTCGTTGTTCCACGTTCTTTATTCCGGCAACGACCCATTTTATCTGTAGCGTATTATCAAGAAAAATCAAAATTGATGTCCGTTTGATGCAATTCGACACTTCGTTCTGGCAACAAATCAAGCAGTAAACGACGGATTACCGGGTAAGTGCTAGAAAGGGTGATGTCAGAGAAACCATCCCTGCTGCCGAATTCCTCACAACATACAGTTGAGTCATTAAATTAGTTATAAAAGTAGTTGAATAGACAATTAGTTCATTAGAAATATGATTAAACAACAGACGTGACATGAGTGTGCCTTGTGTTGGTACACACGACTTCACAGAATAGGTAGAAGATGCATCTTTGAATCCAACAATTCAATTGATTTAATTTTTAAACAGACTTACATAACAAGTTGATTTAATTTAAATCTGTTAGCGACCAAAATTATCAATCGTTTTAATCATAAGTCATCTTGGAAAATCATCTTTCCACGACCTCGGTGGTCTCGTGTCTCTGATCATATATGTGTTCGGCAAAGAGAATTGGCAAGTTCATGTCTTGTTTGGGCGTGATTGTATGCCTAAAATTTTCTGAGTTGTTGGTTCCAATGGAACGTAGAATGATTGGTCGAATGCCTAAAATTTTAATTCAGTGTTTAATTTTTAAACTCGGAATTTCAAAGGCAACGAATTGCAGGGTCGCCAAACTTCAGAGATGTTCTATTTTTATTACAGAAACATTGGTGAAACTGTTTTGGCGATCGAATACAGAAACATAATTACATTCGTAGGTTGATACAAAAAACAATGTTTTTTATACATCACTTCATACAAACATATTGGACGGTTTTTCCCACATATAATCTTTTTCAAACTTGTGCAGGCATATTAAACCCGACAACTTGCTGCTTGATAAATTTAGGCACATGAAATTGTCGGATTTTGGATTATGGAAACCATTAGACTGCACTAATCGTCAAGAGAAAGATTTTACCCCTGCAAATAACTTAAGCGGGGCCCTTCAAAGTGACGGGCGTCCTGCTATACCAAAACACACTCAACAAGAACAACTGCTGCATAGGCAGCGAAATAGGAGGATGCTTGTAAGCTAGTTTATTAGTCTCATTTTCCAAATGCATTGATATTAAGGCATTGTGTGCTTTAAGAATTTGTGGACGGAAATGACTTGTTTGAATTTATGGATGACCGATTGTTGCGCTTTCGTTTTCTTTTATTTTTTGGGTTTCTTGTAAATTGGTTTCCTGGATTATGTATATCTGTTTTAGTTTTACTTTCTGGTAATCAGTGTGCCGTTTGTCCAGTTGTCATATTAAGTTGCTGGTTTTCTGTCTTAACTCCTCTTATATGGGTCTGTTATTGGATATTTTTTATGATAGTCTACAAATGTCGGGGGTGAGCTAAACAACAGATTAATAGAACAATAATCAAAATAACCTGAGGATGTACTAAGGATGAGCACGGTACCCGTTCAGTACCGGTACCGAAAAACGGGAAAAGTGGGTACCGGTACCGAATACACCGGTTCCGATACCGGTTCACACCGAAAAAACGGGGAAAGTGTGTACCCGTACCGGTACCGGTACCGAATACACCCGGTATGGTTAGGTACCGGTTCGGTACTGGTACCAAATGCTCATCCCTAGAATGTACAACCAATGGTTCACATTTACGTTTTCTAGGGTAATGTTCATTAGAATCCGATCCCTTCACAACTTAGAAAAGGGTTGTAGGTTTTACCTTAACTTTAGAGAATTGAGAGGAGATATTGTCATTAAATGGAGGCCCTTTGTTCAATTGAAAGGCACCATTGTCCTTGCATTAGCCCCACTTGCAGAATATGTGGTTTGGAGTTTTTATTGTCAAATTTGGATCCACCCCTTCAGTTCAAATAAAATTATAACTCAAATCTTCGAGTTCAATTTGAATTTTAAACAAGCATAGACGTATTTTGACTCAACTCGTTTTTGACACACACAAGTCTGAATTTGTTACTGGTTATGTTTTGGAATCGGAAATTAGATTTCTAGAAAACCAACGAAAAGCTGATCTTCGGTCCCAAACACACCGCAGGCCATCACAAGAGAGTAAAACTAACATGTTGGTCAGATAAATGGATGAAATAGTCACAACTAACAACAGCGATGCACCGATCACAAATAGAGTACTATATCTATACATACAATAGACAATCTGTGATCTGACCCATTACAAACAAAACAAAACACAACCCATTACCAACAAAATGCAATCTAAGTCAACTGGTTCTTTTATTCACAAATCAATAATAGATATTGAAAAAAAAAAGAAGATTAACAAAAAGGAAGCCAGCATTATAATCTTCCAATCAAATTTAACGTTTTGCTCCCTGCTGTGAAGGTTGGCAAAAGAAACTGCAAAATGCTTCCAGTCACAGTTGAGTCTGCAGCATCAAATCTGCCATGGATATAATCATGGTCAGTTTCATCATATATCATCTTCTCAAATTACATAAAAAAGCGTGCCTGGATAAATACGGGGAGCATGCGTTACACTGTAGAGAGTTGCCGGGGTTTAAGTATCCCCATGACTTTGTTCGAGACGCGTTAATGGATATTCTCAGACGAGTAGGGATCTCGGCAAAGAAAGAGGCACCGGTGAATTTTCTTACAGACCCGTTGGAGGGGAGATCCACTCTACGCCCGGCTGACGTGCTAGTTTTTGGTTGGGAGGGCGGGAAACATGCTTGTGTCGATCTCACAGGTGTATCCCCCCTAGCCGGGTTTCGGGAAAATGGGTTTGTGGCGGGACAAGCGGTACTGAAAGCAGAGTCGAAGAAGGTGGAAAAGCACGCGAAAGCTTGTGAGGATAATCAGCATGCCTTTGTCCCCCTAGCGTTTGACACGTTTGGCTCTTTGGCGCCAGAGGCAGTTCGTTTCTTGTCCAGAGTTCAGCGTGTAGTCCACAACAACTTTTCGACCCCTCAGGGGCGAGGCTTTGTTTTTAGTAGATTAGGGTTTTCTATTCAGAAAGGGATGGCGGCGCAGTTTGTTGCTCGTCTACCTGTTATTCTTATGTAATTTGCCCTGATGATTGGAATGAAAACAGTAAATTTATAAAAAAAAAAATAAGAAAGCTAACAGATCATATCAAAATTAAGCTATTAGTCTACAATAAACACACTAATAATACATAGGAACTCTGCAATTGTGAGTCACAAGCTGGAAAATATAACTAAATAATATATAAACTAATGGTTAAAACATTGACATATTTCATGAAAAAAATTAATCCACTAAACCCATTTGAAGTTAGATAGGTTGTAATGGGTTTACAGTTAAGAATATTACTCCTGAAACACAAGTAATATTAGTTGGCCTTATCATACTAGTACAAATATTAATTTGATACTAAGTTGAACAATTTAATAAACAAATTTCACAAGAAAACAGTAAACCTTGTATTTGAGATTATATTTGAAATTGTTTGTTTAAAGAAAAATAATTTTATAAATAAGTTATTAAATTTAAAATCATTAAACGCGGAGGGAGAGATACCTTCGACTTAACTTCATTGTATGGTGATACAGGGGATATGGGAGATGAGGAGCCAGAAACTCCCGTTTTTGCTGTCACAATTGAGTCTGCAGCATCAGATCAGCCATGGTCAGTTTACGCATAGATCAACTTGTGATATTAAAAAGAAAGCTAAAAGATCTTACCAAAATTAAAGTATTAGACGATAGAGAAACAAAATAGTAACTGGCACTGCCATATGGGTAGAAACATAATTCAAGTGATTCATATATTTGGAACTCTGCAATTCTGTGTCACAGAATGGTATATATAACTAAACAATAATTCGCTCTTAATTTGATAAAATCATTGAATAAAGTGTCAAAATAAATGAGTTTAGATCTTGAGTTACCAAATAAAGAAAGGTAGTGAAGATAATCACATAAATTAATAAAACAAATGCTACATATGCCCTTTTCTGTTTGAAATGGACTCTAAAATAAATAAGTTAACGTCAATAATCAACACATGACCTGAACAGATGTTACATTTCCCCTTTTTATTCCGCTTTCAAGTTTGACTTTATCAAACCACACACCAATATTAAATGCCTACGTAGCACGGATACAGGTACGGGACTGGGGTACGGGGACGATACGGGTACGGGGAACGGCAAAATCAGAAGCCTTTTGATCGTTCAATTGTACTTGGTACTTCACTCGTTCAGAATGGGAGAACCACTGCTAGAGAATAGGGTTTTTGCTACCGCATTTTCAGAAGCAAAACAGTGGCAACACCAAAAACTTGGTTGGAAACATATTTGTTACCGCTTTATTTTTTTGAGACCGTTTTGTTTTGCAATCGCTCTTTGCCAAGGTTTTGCTTAGGTGTGTTCATCGAATCTAACGAATTTTCGATTTTATCAAATCGATCAGTTTTTTCAATTTTTATTTTTTTACATATATTCGTATTCGATTCGATTAGATTAGATTCGATTCGTATTTGTAACTCGAATTCGAGGAATTTTAAGCGGTGAAAAGATGGAACCCACAGTTGGACTTTTCATTTATGAAGGTAAAAACTAAAAACAATATCACTGAAGTCAATTTCTTGCAAGGCGTTGAGGGAGCCTTGCTTTAACAACTATGACTACAAGTCCACAAACAAGAAAAAAATAAAAAATAATTCAGCCTATGAGAGCGGCAATATGGGAATCTTTGGAGAGTTATTTTGGTTCAATTCATACATAACTCAAATTAACAGCTTGATGAATACCTAATTAATTACGAACCCTAGAAAATTGGGGAAATATGAAGTTTATTCGCGATTGACCCGACCTGTTAGATTTGATGCCGGAAATAAGGTTCGATTTTAATTCAGACTAATAATCAATTTTGTTTGATTTTGACTATTTGAATTGGCTTTGTTGACTTTTGACAGTCAAAATTGTAACTGTGAATAATTGTTTCAGGACTTTTGGTTGGATAAAAGGACTGGAGGGGTATGTTTGTCAATTTCTTGCATGGCATTCACCATATTACTGGAATTGATGATCGGAGATAATGGAATTTTATTCAGACAAATGAATCAAGGTGAATTTTCTTTTTATTTTATTTTTTTTTAGTTTTTTGTTAGTTAAAATGTTACCTGTTGTTAAAAGATTTTAGGTTTAATCACAGAAACTGGTAAAAGTCAAGTGTTCTTGGTTTGTTAAAATAAAATTATTGTTTTAGCTAACTCTTTCTTTTGAACAGATTTCATACAATTGCATACCTTCAACAAATATGGTGGCTTGAGGTAGAAGGAGACGTCGGTTTTAAATTTACAGCTGGGACGTATTCCTTGTTGTTCAAGTTCCAGCTCAGCACACCCCTGATGGTCAACATGCTGTTTCAAAAGTGTTTTGAATCTGCACGGTGGATTCTTAGGTTGATTTTTTTTTTTCTCATACACCTTCGACTGTGACGATGGTGGAGGTATGGTCTCGGAGGTGGTATTATGTTGGTGGAGGTGGTGAATTTTCTATAGGTACCTGAGTTCAGGATTATGATTGGTGGCTTGTGTGAAAAATGAGGATGGAATCCCATGTATTGTTCAGTTGATGTTTATTTGATGGGTATATGCATCTTTTAAAAGCTATAATACTAAAAATGATAATAGAAATACATTCTTGATGCAGGCGTAATGTTCTTGAGAAGAAATTGGCTGATTCAGAGGTCTCTGAAGAAGAGCCAACAATTTACTTAAACATCTTGAGCAAAAAGAGACAGAATATGTGCGCATTCAGCGGCATAAAATGGTTGCCGATGATTTTGAACCACTAACAATGATAGGAAAGGGTGCATTTGGTGAGGTATATAATCTTATTCCTTACACACCATACAAAAGTTAAACTCACCAATCCTTTTTTACCTGCTTTGACCATCGACTTTTAATCTCTTCCTGGTTAGAATATGCAGGGAGAAAACAACCGGTAACGTGTATGCAATGAAAAAACTTTAAAAAATCTGAAATGCTTCGTAGAGTCCAGTTGACGTTTACTTTTGTAAACCGTCTTGTTAAGATTATATTTAAAAGGCGTTAAGTTTTTTTTTTTTTTTTCTTTTTAGGTTGAACATGTGAAAATGGAAAGGAACCTGCTTGCAGAAGTTGATAATGGAATGTCTTTACCTCATAAAGTGATAATGGAATATCTTCCTGGTGGAATATGATGACTTTACTGATGCGAAAGGATACATTTACCGAAGACGAAGCTCGGTTTTATGTTGGTGCAACTGTTTTGGCGATCGAATACAGAAACATAATTACATTCGTAGGTTGATACAAAAAACAATGTTTTTTATACGTCACTTCATACAAACATATGGGACGGTTTTTCCCACGTATATAATCTTTTTCAAACTTGTGCAGGCATATTAAACCCGACAACTTGCTGCTTGATAAATTTAGGCACATGAAATTGTTGGATTTTGGATTATGTAAACCATTAGACTGCACTAATCTTCAAGAGAAAGATTTTACCGCTGCAAATAACTTACGCAGGCCCCTTCAAAGTGACGGGCGTCCTGCTTTACCAAAACACACTCAACAAGAGCAACTGCTGCTGCATAGGCAGCAAAATAGGAGGATGCTTGTAAGCTATTTTATTAGTTTCATTTTTCCAAATGTATTGATATTAAGGCATTCAGCCTTTTAAGAATCTTTGGTGTTGTAACGATGTAGGCTTATTCTACTGTTGGCACACCTGATTATATCGCTCCTGAGGTTTTGCTCTAGAAAGGATATGGAATGGAGTGTGATTGGTTTGTATCCAACCCGACCCGAACCTAATAATTTTATACGAACCTGAACATGACCCAAACCCGAACACGATCCGTTTAACACAATTTTTTTATTTTTTTATTTTCTTTCGCATATTAATATTTTTTTAAATATAATTTTACAACAGAAAACACATATGTAAAACAATTACATTTTAATTATAAAATATTACGTCAAGTTCTCTTTTAAATTATAATTATTGTACCCAAACCAATTTAAGTTATAACATAAAAACGCATTTTGAGAAATCAAAATTTATTATAAATGGGTTTAACTGGTCAACCCGCCAACTCGACGGGTTCGACACGAACCCGACCCGTTTAGTTAAAACTGGTTCGCGGGTTCAACCTATTAAAGGATACAAAGTGTTAATAAAACCAAGAATTTGGACATAATATGTAATTGTGTTTTCTTAAAGGGCACGCTTGGTAAATTATGTCATACATAAAGGACACAAAGTGTAATTTACTATATACTGAAATTACATAAGATAATTAACATTAACATATCATATCTAATATGTAATTGTGCTTTCTTAAAGGGCACGCTTCGTAAATTATGTCATACATAAAGGACACAAGGTGTAATTTACTAAGATAATTAACATTAACATATCATATCTAGGGAAAAGATCAAATAGGAAGTTAATTTTGGCTAGGAAGGATAGGAAGCCATAGGATTATGACATGTGGCAAATTTTAAAATAAAGAGAAAGGGTATTTTAGTCAATATCATCATTTCTTCTTCCTTCTTCCTTCTTCTCCCCAGTTACTTCAAAACCCACCATTTTCAAAACCCACCATCTCCAACCTTTTCTTCACTTACTATCTCAGTAATCACTACATTATAGTGTGATTTTCGTCATCAATCAATGATTCAACCACCCGATCAACGTGTTCTTCAGCTTTTTTCGAAGAAAACCCAGTTTAATTTCATTCAAAATCTCGTTTTTTCTGGTGATTTTGAAGATAATCACTCGATTTGTTCGATTCAATCATTGATAAGTGTTTCTATCATTTCAAATTTCGTCAATTGATGAAGAAACCGGCTTCGATCCATGTAAGAAATTCTTTAATTTCATTTTTACGATCTGGGTTTTTATTTAGTCATTGCGTTTTAGGTAAAACACATTTTTGAAGTGTTTTTAGTCATTGCGTTTTAGGTAAAACACATTTTTAGGTGTTTTCAGTCCATTGCGTTTTACAGAGAACACTTTCTTTTGTTTTTTTAGGTCATTGCGTTTTAGAAATGAGACATTTTTTAGTGTTTTCTGGCCATTGCGTTTTACAAATAAAACATTTCTTTGTGTTTTCTGGCCATTGCGTTTTACAAATAAGACTTTTCTTTGTGTTTTTTGTACATTGCGTTTTAGGTAAAACACTTTTTTATGTGTTTTCAGTCCATTGCGTTTTAGAAATAAGACATTTCTTTGTGTTTTCTGGTCATTGCATTTTACAAATAAGTCATTTCTTTGTGTTTTTGGTGCATTGCGTTTTAGAAAAATGTCATTTTTTAGGTTTTTTTTTTCATTGCGTTTTACGTAACTGGTGGTTTTTCTATTGCGTTTTACACAACTGGGTTTAAATTTTTTTTTTAAATATAGCAATAGTATACTCGTTTTAAAGATAAAAAAACGCTCGTTTTTTTGGTGCAATTTTTATAAAAAAATAATGTCGTATGAAAGAGTTATTAACATTTAAAAAATGGGGGGGAATTGGAGGAGAGAGAAACTATTGGCTTGGATTGACTTAATCTTAGCCTGATTTAATCACGCGCCTCTTTTCTTCCTTTCAATTTCCCTGATTTAATCTTAGCCCTTGATTAACTTAATGGATGGTCAAGATCACTTCCTAGCCTTCCTAGCCAAATAAACTTCCTATTGTATCTCCACCCATCATATCTAATTGTGTTTTCTCCATGTATGATTGTATCAGATTAGACCAGGTGCTCAGATTTCTTCATCACTAAGTTTAAGTTGGCACTCATTCTCTCACTCACATTGTATATCCGATTATCCGAAGTTTATGAGCACACATCAAGACCTACACTATACAAGTTAAAATCAGAAAGTGAATGTATAATACCTGATAAGAAAGCCCTATAAAGGTGATAACTCATGTCCACATTGCAAGTGTTTTTTTTTTATTGTTTGAATATTTATTAAAAGCCTTTTTAACTATGTTTGGTGTATGCAGAATGACATGTACATATTTCTTATTACCAACCTCGCAACCCTCCGGTCAGGGCGCGCGCAGGACCATACTCCTTATTCAGCATATTTCTTATTACCAACCTCGCGCGGGCTACAAAGACGTGTAATGATCCGGCGCGAGGTCTGAGCAAGTGGAGACTCCATTTACGACACTTAGCATTCTGAAAGAACATGCAATCACCCATACCCTGCGCAAGGCAGTTACGTGCCCAGCAAGGGTCATGCAGGGCAGCGGCGCAAGGCTGCTCCAGATTGTACACAAGGTACAAGTGGCAGAAGGAAAGAGCCAATCAACATCCTTCTGGCCCTGCTCAATCGTGCTCCACGATCATCTGACATGCAGGAGACAAAAAGTACTTAGGGACGCCTACATGGCACCAATCATAAGGCAGAGACAACTGCCCCACGATCTCCACTTACCTGCTAATGGCAGAAGGGCGGCCAGGCCGACAACAGTGACACGTGGCTCCAATCACATTGCGCCAGCTCCAGAAAGCTCCTAGAAGCCACTAACGGTCGACACCAGTGAGACAAGGAGCATATCCTCCATGTTGTCACCTTCCGGCCTAAGGCCCATCAGCCCACATCCTCTTGCACCTCTCCGGCTATAAATAGAGACCTCACTTCACAGGTTAAACATTCCATTCCCTCTACTCTCACTCTTAATACTTAATTATCTCCCCAAAGCAGTCGCTTATTCTCACGCCGGAGCCTGGTTAAGAGGGAAACCCCCACATTCCCCTCTTAACGAGTAACGGTGTTCTGTTTTGCAGGACTTAGACGATCATTACGAAGCTCAGAAAACCATTAGAAGATTAACCATTATGGTAGGAACATAAACCAAACTGATTAGCCCTATAATTAGTTCTGTGTTTCTTCATTGGCGCCCACCGGTTTTCTACAAATCACTTTCATCTTCTTTTTCTGAGCTTTTGTGGTTTTTCTTCCTTCGATCATGGCTGGTCAAGGAATCATTCCTGAGTTTGTTGGTCTTGGAGCAAACTCTAATGCAGCGTTGGGGGTGGATAATCAAAACATCCAACCCCAACACGTTGAAGAAATCGGCGAAATCGAAGTAGCCAACACTAGGGGTCCGCGCGGGAGCTTCACCCGCATCACTCAAACAGTAACCCCAGGAAACAACGGCGCTGGACCTTCAAACCCAGCTCCACCTCAGAACATCTCGGCGCTACTAGGGCTACCAGAGGGCGAAACCCCAGCTTCATGGTACGCCAAGCAACTTGCCACCATTAACGAGGCATATCAATCCTTGAGCGCACAACAAGCAGTCTTAACGGCAGAACCGTCCTTGGTCACACCAACCGGCCCCAGTCACGGGGCGCGCCAGATGCCACCACCGCAAAACATCCAAGGAAGAGCCAACAGACCTCCCCCTACCCGAAGACTAAGCGTGCAGGACACGCGCGATACACGGGGAGAAACCAGAAAGCTATTAGGACTATCCGTCAAACGCCCAAAGAGGCCCAGTTCATAGCCGGCTCACGCCGCGCATCCTAGACAATGAATGGGAAGAAACTGACCCGAATGATCCAACGTGGCAAGACGATGAAGGTTCTTCAGTCTTCAACCGTCTACAGAGGAACCACGAATATTACAAACCAAGACAACACGTAGGGTACACCGAAGAGGCAGAGCAAGACTTTCGCCTCGCCTATCGACCAGCTGAAGCTGTGGAACATTCCAAGTTCATTCCAAAAATCGCACTGGCGCCACTTAAAAGAGAGAAGTTACCCCCGACAGTCGGAAAGTTTAACGGATTGACTGATCCTGATGATCACGTCAGAGTTTTCACAAGCGTGGGCTGCATGGGAGGATGGAATATGCCCGTGTGGTGCCATCTGTTTATTCAAACGCTTACCGGGGTTGCTCGCGCTTGGTTCGACAGCCTCCCTCCGGGAAAGATAAAGTCATGGGTGGATTTCAGGACTCAGTTTTTGAGTCACTTCAGTCAACAAAGACGATACCAGCGCGACACAGCCGAGGTTGAGGACATCTGGCGCAGAGATAATGAAGGTTTAGAAGATTTCATCACTCGCTTTAACAAAGAGTGTTTGGAAATCGGCGGCGTAAGTGAACAACTCATGCGCTGTCACTTCAAGAAAGCCATTCGCTGTGATAGTCTCATCAGAACTATCACTGGGAAAGATGGAATGCCCAAAGAATGGGATAAGCTCATGGAAGCCGCGAAGATAGTCGCGCAAACTGAAGAGTCACTCGCCAGAAACAAGAGCTATCGTACTGAAGATCGATTTTCTAAAGGGGGTCATTCGTGCGACGACAACAAACGGAACAAAGGAAAAAACCCTGGGTGGAAAGCCAACCACTCCAGCGGTTATGGTGAACGATCTCGTTATGAAGAACGGTCGCGCTACAGAGAAGATGCGCGAGACACTATTGATCGAATTGGGTATCGAAAGGCAATCAGGGATGACAACCGAGAAAAGCACTAGACTCCGCTCATAAAAACACCGAAAGAGGTGCTGATGACGGAGAATCATGATTTCAAGGCTCCAAGGCCTATGACAAACAAGAAGGGGCAAGACCCCAACCTGTACTGCGACTTCCATAAAGATACGGGACACCTGACAGACGATTGTTACAGTTTACGTCAGGAGATCGAAAGAGCGCTAAAAAGCGGGAAGCTAAGTCACCTGGTGAAAAACATGCGCAAGGAAACTCGACAGCTCCAACGCCACGATGAGGGGAATCACAAGAAAGTCAGGCGCCTAGAAACACATATGGTCAACGGACCAAGATACAGCGCAAAAGAGAAAGGCAAGCGCCTGTATGAACCCTCATGGCAAGAGCAACAGGTCATCTTCCCGGTAGTGCGCGGCGGTCCTCGCGCCACTCGACCCGTCGTCATTACCGGTATTATCGGCCATTACGAAACAGAGTATGTATTCATTGAGCCAGGAAGTACGGCTGATATCATCTATGAGCAGTGTTTTAATCAGTTCGATGAGGATGACAAAGCGAGACTTGAGCCAGTTGATTATCCACTGTCTGGATTTTGCAACGAAATGGTCTTTCCGCTAGGCCAAATCAGCTTCCCCGTCTCGCTTTCTGACGGGAAGCATTCAAGAACAACAAATGTAAACTTCATGGTGATGCCTGTCAAGTCAAGACATGATGTGTTGATCGGGAGAGAAACCCAAGGCGAACTCAACATGGTAACTTCCACCCCCTACTCAGCGATAGGTTTTCCAACCAAGACGGGGGTGGCAATTATCTATGCTAAGAAAGAAGTAATTTCGACAGAAGAGATGCGCCCAACAAAAGCGGCGAAGGTTTCAACAACCGAGCCTGAAAAATGGGTTTTAAACCGCAAGTACCCGGAGCAAACGGTGACGATAGGCCACGCAATCTCACCAAACATTAGAACACATCTCAAGCAGCTCCTGTTCAAGAACATGGATATCTTTGCCTGGACCCCGGCCGACATGACTGGTGTCCCGCGCGACATTACCGAGCACTGTTTAAACACCTACCCCTCTGTTGAGCCGAAAGTCCAAAGAAGGCGCAGCTTAGGGGCAGACAAAACGAAAGCAATGAATGAGCAAGTATGCGAACTACTAAAAGCTGGAATCTTGCGAGAAGTACGTTATCAAAGTTGGGTTGCGAACCCAGTGATGGTGGAGAAGTCTAGTGGAGGATGGCGAATGTGTGTTGATTATACCGATCTCAACAAGGCATGCCCTAAAGATTGTTACTCTTTGCCCGAGATCGACAAAAAGATAGACTCTCTCGCGCCATACAGATGGAAATGCTTTTTAGATTGCTATAAAGGGTACCACCAGGTTCAAATGAAGCTCGAGGATGAAGACAAGACAGCTTTTCGTACTGATCTTGGGATTTTTTGCTATACAAAGATGCCATTCGGCCTCAAAAACACTAGCGCCACATACCAACGCCTGATGGATAAGACCTTCGCGGGAGACATCGGGAAGCACATTGAGGTCTACATCGATGATCTGGTGGTCAAAAGTCCTGAAGAGGACCAAATGTTGAAGGACATCGAAAAAACATTCAACTCATTGCGCAGCGTGAATATGAAATTGAATCCAGCCAAGTGTTCGTTTGGTATGGAAGAAGGGAAGTTCTTAGGCTTCATAGTCACAAATGGCGGCTTTAAGGTGAATCCAGAAAAAGTCCAGGCAATAGAACGAATGCCATCACCAAGAACAATCAAAGAGATGCAAAGGTTGGCCGGCCGCCTAGCCGCGCTTAATCGTTTTCTGTCAAACCACGCCGCCAAGTCGTATCCTTTTATCAGCACTCTGCGCAACTGTGTGAAGAAACAAGAGTTCAGGTGGACCCCTGAAGCAGAGAAAGCTTTTCAGCAAATGAAGGAGTGTTTGATCGAACTCCCTACCCTGACAGCACCATTCGAAAAAGAGCCACTCGTACTGTACTTATCTTCTTCGGACAAGGCAGTAGGGTCGGTATTACTTGTGGAGAGAAACGGAGTACAGACTCCAATTTACTACGTCAGTAGGGTACTTACCGATCCAGAGACAAGATACTCCACAATGGAGAAACTGGTGCTTGCGCTACTACACGCCTCCCGGAGGCTGCGCAGATACTTTACAGGGCATGTGATCACCGTACTTACCAATTTCCACATTGGCACGATACTGCAAAAGCCGAAAACATCCGGGCGACTAGCAAAGTGGGCGATCGAGATGGGGGGCCACAACATTTTGTACAGGCCACGCCCAGCCATTAAGGGTCAAGTCCTTGCAGACTTTATCACCGAAGTCCCAGTGGAAAAAATCAAAGATTGCGAGCTTGTTGAGACTCACTTGAAAGACACGACCAACGAGTTATGGATGTTATACACTGATGGGGCCTCAAACGAAGATGGCGCGGGAGCAGGATTGCGCCTTGTGAGCCCCGAAAATCATGAATTTACGTACGCCATCAGGTTGGATTTTGAGAATACCAACAACGAGGTGGAGTAAGAGGCATTTCTGGCAGGCTTACGCCTCGCCATAAAAATGGGAGCCAAGAATCTTCAAGCGCACGTTGATTCACTCTTGATAGCCAGCCAAATTAACGGTATATATGATGCAAAGGGCGAAGTTATGGCCCTATATCTAGAGCAAGCGAAAGAGCTACTTCAACAGTTCAAGTCTTACAAGGTGGTCCACATCAATCGCTCCGAAAACAAACCAACTGACGCTTTGAGCAAGCTTGCTTCAACCTCCTTTCAACATCTCGCCAAAGATGTAAGGATTGAAGTACTCAAGAATCCATCAGTTCTGCTACGACAAGTCAATGTGATCGAAATGGGGCAGCCATCCTGGATGACCCCTCTAATTCAATATTTGCAAGAAGGAATACTCCCTGAGAGCAAACCAGAGGCAAGCAAGATTCAGAACAAAGCTCTGCATTATGAGATGAATGGTGGTATCTTGTACCGCAAATCCTTCTTGGGACCACTGTTGCGCTGCGTGGACCCCCAAGATGCGAATTACCTGATCAGGGAGATCCACGAAGGGATCTGTGGCATCCATGCAGGACCTCGCATGGTTGTCGCGAAGATAATGAACACCGGATATTACTGGCCAGGCATGCATGTCGACGCCCTGAAGGAGCTGCGCAAATGCGACTCTTGTCAGCGACATTCTCCAAAAACCCTGCGCCCAAAGAATGATCTTATCCCTGTATCCACTGCTTGGCCTTTCCAACAGTGGGGAATTGATATGGTGGGACCCTTCCCGGACGCCCCTGGCGCCGTCAAATTCATAATTGTGGCCGTTGATTATTTTACTAAGTGGGTGGAGGCCAAAGCTCTCGCCTCAACCACTGCAATGATGGTGCGCAAGTTTATTTGGGAACACATCATCTGCAGGTTTGGTCTCCCACTCAAAATCGTCACAGACAACGGTACCAACTTTGCTTCTGAGCACCTTCAAAATTGGATGAAGGAAATGAAAATCGAGCATACCTTCTCCTCCGTTGCGCACCCCCAAGGCAACGGTCAAGTGGAAAGCGTTAACAAAAGTATTGTCGAGGGGATAAAAGCCCGACTGGGCACAAAGAGAAGAGGCTGGGTAGATGAGCTCCCGAGCATCCTGTGGGCTCATCGAACCATGCCGAAGACAAGCACCGGCGAGACTCCTTTCAGCCTAGTATACGGCTCGGAGGCAGTTATCCTGGCAGAAGTGGGCCTCCCCTCACCGCGCTTGACAGCAGTCAACACGGTTGATAACGAAGCAGAGCGTCGGCTCGATTTGGATCTACTGGAAAAAAGACGCGAGATTGCGCGCATTAAAGAAGCGAAATACAAGACACAACTGGAAAGGTACTACAATGCGAGAGTCCGCATTTGTACCTTCACCCCAGGAGAATACGTCTTCCGAGACAACGAAGCTTCAAACGCTGAACGCCCCGGGAAGCTAGCACCCAAATGGGAAGGCCCATACTTGGTTCACGAAGTGCTAGGAAAGGGGGCATACAAATTGCGCACCCTGGATGGACACATCATCCCGCGCACGTGGAATGCACAACAACTGCGCAAGTGCTATATGTAACTATTCTAGGCTTTGCGCCTTTACTCACTCATCTTGGCCACACGCCTGTTTAATTACCTATGTTGGCTAAACGCCCCCTTTGCTACTTATGCGATGTATGTTGGCCTAAGCGCCTGTTTCCAAGCAATGAAAGCATACGACATGTTTTCTTTTACGATGACTCCTTTCGTTACAAATGCATGTTAAACTTTTGATTAGCACGAAAACACTTCAGTGAATTACCAGCTCTTGACTTACGCCTCCAAGGTACTCCGCGAACATAGCGCGAGACCGAGCAGTCACACTCTCGCAAGAGCCACACTTACATTCATTCGCACTAACTTAACCAAAGTTTCTAACAGCAGTGCAATAATTGTAACAGTTCAAAATAAACAAACGTCTCATTGGAGTAAGCGCAAACGCGCAACGGTTACATAGAAACCACAATTCATTCAATTAAGCGCGACCGCGCAAGAGCTTACATTCAAAACAAACAAAAAATTACAAGGCACAAAGCCTGTCGACAAAGCCTATTCAAATTCATCATCATCGTCAGGCTTACCATCACCACCATCGTTTCCACCATCATCACCAGCTGGCTCCTCTTCATCTGATAGTTCAACAGTTATCGGTGGGTCAAGAATGGCCTTAAGGCGCTGACACCAGTCGTCATGCTCTATAGCCTTCGCGACCAAGTCCATCATGGGCAGTGATAAGTGATCATACGCATTTTCAGCACGTGTCAACTTGGCATTAGCATGGTGATGTGCGGTAAAGTGTTACTTATTTTAGGTGTATATTTTAAGCCCTTTTTAACACTTATTTTAGCCAAGTTTTAAATTGATAAAACACGATATTTCACTAACACTAAACACACATATGGGCAAGTGCACCCATCGTTGAGTGTAGTATAGCGTTGGTAAGATACCGAGGTCGTCCAAGGACACAAGAGCTTTTAGTACCGGTTTATCCTCAACGTCTAACCAAAATAAAAGTTTAGAAAAATGTTTTAAACTAAGAAAATTAAAAACTAACTAAAATGCTGAAAATAAAAATAAAAGAAAAAACAGATAGACAAGATGAATCACTTGGTTCCGACTCGTATCTAGTATAACCTTTGATTATTTCCGCACTTTTGCACATAATTAAGAGATTATCTTAGTTATTGTAGTAGGCCCCTCTTTTGAAGGTGATGTTACCCTCACCCCAGTAGTTTGAGTCAGCAGGGATACAATCCTAAAATGGTGGATTATTGGAAGATAATGAATTAAGTTATTAATGCAGTATTGTGGTAGGCCCCGCTTTTGGCGGTGACGTTACCCTCGGCTAAGTAGTCTGAGTCAGCAGGGATACAGTCCTAAATAGCCGGGTTATAGTATTAATAGTAGTTAACTTATGAGGGGATCAAAGAGTTTGGACCCCCGCCATCCAATACCGTGAAATATTGAAGGAGGTCCTACTAAATTTGACCCAGGTCCATTGCAGGACCTCTAAACGCTGAACAATGGCAAGACCTTTACCAAACCGTTCCCTTAACCCCCGACCAGGTAGCCAACATATCTCCATATAGACCGTGGAGATATGAATGGTGAAAATCCTTTATTTTATATAGACAGTAAAATAATGCTAAGACACCACGGACAAACGATAAGGAAAAATCACCTTCAACATAAGTAACTAGTTATTAAAGTCATTAATACAAAACCAAATAAAAAGTACAAAAGATTAGAAATAAAAAGTATTATACTAGACACTTTGTCTTCACCAAGTGATGTAAGAGACTTAAGCAAACATGGACTTGATTGTCAAGAACTCTTACGATCAATCTTGGATCCCGAGACGACTCACACACTCTACGATGGACAATGGATGATGGTGGTGGATGATGGTGTTGTGATGGTGGTGGGTGGTGGATGAAGTGTGAGAGAGGTGGTGTGCCAAGGGATGAGATGAAATGAATCCAAGCCCTCCTATTTATAGGCTGAACAGAGAGCTGGACACGGCCCCGTGTCCGCTGGGCACGGCCCCGTGTCTGTCTGACAATCTCTATCCTCATTAATTGTAATTCGCAATTACAATAAATGCGCCTGCTGTACTTTCGACACGCCCCCGTGTCCGCTGAGCACGGCCCGTGGTGGGCAATAGAAGCTTCTATAGGTTTGTCTTTTCTGCTGCTTCTTGGGCACGGCCCCGTGCTGGCTGAGCACGGGGCGTGTTCAGTCTTCTGATTTCTCTATTTTGCTTTGGAATGTGCCGTTGAGGGGTCGGGCAGTCCACTAATATTCTTTTTCTTGTATTTATGTTGGATTTAGCTGTCTTTTTGCTTCTTTTGCGTTTTTGAGCTCATTTAATCCTGAAAATACAAAAGGAAGACAAAAACACTCTTTTTCCAATATTAGTACTTAAAAAGGGTTAGTTTTATGCCTCATTTGATGTAATTTATATGTTGCATTTTACATACATCAAATACCCCCACACTTGAACTTTTGCTTGTCCTCAAGCAAAACTCTTTAATATGTGGCTTACACTCCCAAATGGAATAGGTAGAAGAGAAGGTTTTGGGCTTGTCCTAGAGTGTCGGGATATCCAAGATCTTTTTGGGTTGTATTTTTATTTATTTACAATTCTATTCGTAATGATTTATTTAGAACTTTTCATAGGAGAAATTACTTATTTGGGCATAACATGCCTTTTTAAAATTCCATTTATATACAAGTTCACATACCTCACGGGAGAAGTCACTCACACTCGGCCGAAGGTGTATTTTTAGTGAATCACTCGAGAGCGGCATGGAACTTATTCCTACCATAGGCTTGCCAAGCAATCAATCCTCCTCCTTTTTAACTTTTATACCTTTGTAAATATCAAGAGGACTTTGTGGGTTAAGGGTTAGGCTTGGGTTAAAGGTAGGTGGTTGGGATAGTGGTTAGTAGAAAAGGGCGAAAAGCGTAACAAGTGTCGGTTTTCGTAAGACTTTCTATTTTTATTTTGATGAAGCATTTATTCAAACAAAGTTATTTTTGATGAACTTGTTTGTTTATTTTCTTTTTTGCTTCATCTTCAAAATTTTTTTTTTTTCATACGAAAAACCGAACTTGTTACTAAAACAAAGGGAAAAAAATGAAAAAGGTTTTTGGTGGGTAAAAGGGTTTTTTTTTTTTTTTTTTTTTTTTTTTTGGGTGATGAAATGAAAAGGTTTAGGCTCAAAGGGGTTAACTAGGGGGGTGGTAAAAGAAAAAGAAAAATAATGGTGTAGAAATGAAAAGGGTTAGTCCTAATGCCTCCATCATTTACTTACTCGGGTTTAAGTTGATAAGGACCGGGAATGTATCGTCATGGCAAGTTCTAGAGTCGTAAGAACCAAGCGGCTATTCACACAAGAAACGAAAAATGAGCATTTAGTCTAATGATATGTAATTGTGTGCTCAATAAAGGCTCAAAACTCACTTTTGTGGGAATGGGTTTTTATGTGATCAAGTATATATAATCAAATTTTAAATAAGTTTGTCATGCCTTTTCATAATTTTCTTATGTTGGTTCTTTTTATCACTACGCTATCGGTTGTAAATTTGTGAAAATATAACCTTTTTGAGAACTTGAATTTCCCGAGTTAAACCTAGACAAGTAAAAAAAAATGAAATTTTTGAAAAAAATTTGGGGTGATTAGCGGTTCCAATAGAGTTTTGTGTAAGGCTTGTATTTAGGACTTGCAAAGTTCAAGGTTTTAGCATCCCCCCCACACTTAAATTACACATTGTCCTCAATGTGTCCCAAAAATAAATTTTTAGGTTGATTAGATGTGTAAAATAGTGTTTAAAAAGCAAAAATTTGTGTTACTGGGCACTGAACACGGCCCCGTGTTGTCCGGGCACGGCCCCGTGTTCAAGTGCCAGTAACAGAATTAAAACAAGAGAAACAGAAGCCTGGACACGGGGGCGTGTTGGGTGAACACGGCCCGTGTCCAGTTACCTGAACTGGGCGTTTTCTGCAGGGTGCTCAGCACGGGGCCGTGTAGGTTGGGCACGGCCCGTGTTGAACCTTCTGAAATGGAGAGAATTTTCGGGTTGTCTTGTTCTTGTGCATGGGTTCATTTCTCTCGTTCCCCTTTTCATCCTTTACCACCATGAGTGTGTTTTATTCATTACAAACCATCCAAACCTTAAAACCATCATTTCATTTCATCATAGAGAGAACTTACATAATCCTAAATTAAGATAAAATTAAAACTTAACTAAATAGGTCAGCAGGTACACGAGGTTATCATAAGGAGTTCTACTATTTTAAGAAAATTTCGAGAATAGTTTCCCGTTATAGTAGGACTTTTAGCCGAATGATTTTTTCCCTAAATGTTGTTTAAAGCCATTCTTCGATTTCCCTAGGAAGGAAGAATGCGGCTTCATTTTCCTCCGCAGCTGGTGGTTGAGGGGGAACATTCACCGGGACTCCTTGCACCACTCTTCGCGGAGGCTCTTGGTGCATGGCGTACCATTCGGCCGGAATGACAACTTCGGGTACCACGTTCCACGCCCTTTGGGTTATTATAGGTACCAAAGGCGGGGAGGCGAGAAGGTTCAACCTCTGGTGCAAGAGGTTTACTTCATGGAGACAGCCCTCCAGCCCCACTGTAAGATGGTTGATACGGTCGACCAATGCTTCTTCCACTCCCGTCATTTCATCAATAGCCTCCCTTAGAGCGTAAACATAGTTTACAAGAGAGTCTTCTGCTGTTGAAGATCTCCTCCCTTGTCGGTTATTTCTTGAAGATGATCCGCTTGTTCTGCTTGCCATTTTCTGTGAAGGAAACCGAAGAAAGCTAAATTTTTACAAAACAGAGCCCCGGACACGGCCCCGTGTTCGCTGAGCACGGCCCCGTGTCTATTTGCCTGCAGGATTTTATGCTAAGGAGTCTTGGAGTTTTAAATTATTCTCATGATTTTTAGCTGGTTTTTAGGCTTAGATAATTTAAAATAAAGTTATACAACTAACTTTAAACAAGAATCCTTAGCAAATAATCTTACAAACTTCACATAGAGGGTTGGAATCAAGGGATTTCCAAGCTTCCATGGAGGAAATTTTGAAAAAAAAAAATTTGAAAGAGGAGGAAATGAATAAAAGTGGAATGGACAAGAGGGTCCTTTGGAACCTTCTTTTAGCACTTACCTAGGATGGTATGAGTGAAAATCCCAGGGATCTCTGTCAATTGAAGTGGTCAAAATGAGCAGGAATCAGGCTGCATTTAAAGAAAACGACAGCGCACTGGGCACGGCCCCGTGTCCAGTGGACACGACCCCGTGTTCAGAGAAAATCCTGACACATTTTGTCCGTATTCTGACCAAATCAGCAGAGAATCTTTTTGGTGAGCACGAGGGCGTGTTGACCTGGACACGGCCCCGTGTCTGGAGGCTGTCTCATGGAGTTTCGCTACTTCTAAGGATCTCATCGGGTGGTTCCTTACTGGTTGGAACAACCCCAAAGTGCCTAAGATACCTTAATTGTCCTAGACTAAGGCGAGAACGCAAGAGGTTGTCGGTGAGGGTAATTCCTATTTTCATTCTAGGTGGACAAGTCCAACCCTTTTCCGGGCTCTTGTTAAAGAAGGTGTATGCCGAATCGCTCAGGTCTATGTATGCACCGAACGAAGTCGATGGAGAGTCCTTCACGGCACAATCGACACAGGGACGACTATCGTCCAAGTCTTTGCTAGGTACTAAGGCATTTTCAGGAGCAACGAGGTTGTCGGAATGCGGTTCCAACTTTTCTTCATGGTTATCGTCTTGGGGTGGATCAATAAAATCCTTCCTAAGTTCTTCTAACCAATTTAGAATTAGCTTTTCTAGGTGAAATAACTCATCAAGGAGCATTTCTCCTAGAATATCTGGCTGGGCGCATTCGAGGGAGAAATAGTGATTATTTTTACTTTCGCCCCTCTTAAGGTTGTAAGAAGTCGGTGGGTCCATGTAGTGGGGCCTATAATTTAGAAAGTAGCATTTTACTTCTTCATGTTTGCCACCACATAATTGACACCACGTACCATAAGAGTGCCGAAAGTAAAAACAATTACTATTACTCATGTTTATGTCAGAAATTACCAACCGCCGGGATCTAACGGTTTTGTTTTCAGTAACTGAAACTTGGGCACGGGGGCGTGTTGAGTGTGCACGGCCCCGTGTTCAGCTTACTGTCTGACGTAAAACAGGATTGCCAGTTCCAATGATTGAGCACGGGGGCGTGTTCAGCTGGCACGGCCCGTGCTGAGCTCCGCAGAAGCTGAAAAACTAAGAAAAATCCTAAAAAAATTAAAAAGAAAAATAAAAAATGATTAGGCCGTTGATTCCTAACTTTCTTAAAATCCTTGTGTCCCCGGCAGCGGCGCCAAAAACTTGAAGTGATGTAAAGTGTTACTTATTTTAGGTGTATATTTTAAGCCCTTTTTAACACTTATTTTAGCCAAGTTTTAAATTTATAAAACACGATATTTCACTAACACTAAACACACATATGGGCAAGTGCACCCATCGTTGAGTGTAGTATAGCGTTGGTAAGATACCGAGGTCGTCCAAGGACACAAGAGCTTTTAGTACCGGTTTATCCTCAACGTCTAACCAAAATAAAAGTTTAGAAAAATGTTTTAAACTAAGAAAATTAAAAACTAACTAAAATGCTGAAAATAAAAATAAAAGAAAAAACAGATAGACAAGATGAATCACTTGGTTCCGACTCGTATCTAGTATAACCTTTGATTATTTCCGCACTTTTGCACATAATTAAGAGATTATCTTAGTTATTGTAGTAGGCCCCTGAAGAAACACTAAACTAACTGGTCGGAACCGAGATAGTTAGGGGGTTTGAATCCGCATAAAAGGTTAGCTCTCTCTCGGTTGATTCAGTTACAAGGGAACTTCTTCACCGGTGATTCTGCAAAAAAGAACACCGTTAGCCTCGTCAAGGGGAGAGGGAGGTTCTCTCCTTGACCAGACTCCGGCGTGAGAATAAGTATTGGTATCGGAGAAGATAAGTATTTGAGGAGTGAGAGTAATCTGAGTTTATACCTGAAACAGTTCTCTTATTTATAACCGGGAGTTTGGGAGGGAAAACCTGTTATTGAAAAGATGACGGAAGATGCTAACGCCGTAGCGGTTATTTTTTCTTCCGTTAAGTTCTTTGATCCTTTGTTAAGTTGTCTCGATCCGATGTGATTGCACACGGATCGTGGTTTGATCTATGGCTGGGGAGTTGCCACGTGGAAAGTGATTAAGTGGAGATTACTCTCCAATTGCATGCCTTTGTTGTGATTTCAAGGTTGCTTATGGTGATGACACGTGTCCAGACGGTTATAACCGTCTGGGTGGTGCACGATTGTATTTCCTTCTAGAAGATTACTGCTGTAATCTGGTGTGATACCTCGTTGTGTGGACACAGACAAATAAATCCCAAGTTTGGGTGAGATAATACCCAAGTCTGGATATTTAGGCGGAGGTATCTGAACAAAAGGTTTTGAGCCTTTGTTTATTTGGGGAAGGCGCAAGGATTCATGTTATCCTTTGGGCGCGCGATTATAAGTTACTGATTTCTTCTACCTCTTGTGAGACCGTTGCGCGGCCGCGCAAGGTCAAGAGGTTAAAA
Source organism: Helianthus tuberosus (assembly GCA_030545235.1). NCBI lineage: Eukaryota > Viridiplantae > Streptophyta > Magnoliopsida > Asterales > Asteraceae > Helianthus > Helianthus tuberosus. The sequence continues at coordinate 213,440,021 of CM060423.1, forward strand.
GGTTAGTTTGTGGTATGGTCTTAAATCCTTTTTATGAGGTTTTTGGGACCTTACCCCTTCAAGTCCCCCCAGTCTAGTGCTGTACTTATGCAAGTAAGTGGAGCACTAGACTTGTGAGAGGGAAATGTTTTTTAGGCGCGAAAAAATAAGAAATCTTCTCTGAGAAGATTTGAATTTGCTGAGTTTGTAAAGATTTTTTGTAAAAAATCTTTGACTTGACGTTATATCAGTAAATTGATTTTGACAACCTGTCATTGTCAGTTGTTTTTTACCATTCATGTCTTACACGCGCGCGTGTAAACGCGTGTATGTTTTGACCTCTGCTTTTTCTGTTGCTTGGGTAATCGTGATACTCGGAACAGTACTGCGACGGTTACCGATGCTTATTTATTGCGATGGGTATATAATCGTTTGGGTAACCCCTTCTGTGTAATCATTGTTTCATTTGAAAGCTTTTCGCCTTTCCTTGTTCTTAAGAAAACTTTCCATCAGTCCCCTGCTTATGTCAACCGGAGAACGCCAAGAAGATCTTGTTGAAGAGATGTCGACTGAGCTTCCACCATTGAAGTGGCCCAGGGCGTCTTTTGAGGGTTTAATCCGGAATCTTAAATTTCCATAGAATTGGGGTGCCTTGTATCCCGAAGAAGGGCAAACGGCAGCGAATGCTCCGGCCGGGTATATTACTCTCTTTTGGGACTTTTTCTGTGATGGTAACTTTCGTTTGCCTGCTACCAGATTTTTCCTTGAAATTCTTAGATTCTATAATCTGCATATCTCCCAACTTCACCCTATTGGTATGGTTAGGGTTCGTCATTTCGAATTTGTATGTCGAACGATGCATGTGGAGCCAACCGTTCCCCGATTTAGGGTTTTTTATCAGATGCACTTTTCCCAAGGGTTTTACTCATTCGTTCAGAGGGCTTCTGCAAAGAAAATTCTTCATCAGCCCCCGAAATCATTTCATGATTGGAAACAGAAATTTTTCTTCATCAAGGCTGGAGTGATTCCGATGAAGATGACGCTAAGGGGGAAGGACGATATTCCGATTGAATCAATTCCGACCCCTGTTGATGAGAACTGGTATCAAGATCTGAAGGATGTTCCCAATATTGCTTTGCCGGAGAAAGCCCTAGTCGGAGCTGGCATGAGTTTGAACTGGAAAATGGAACGTGATGATAAGCCCGTATACACCGAGGATGGTCACAGTAAGTTTGGGGCTTTTTCACTGTTCTTCTTTTTCTCTCTCTCTTTTTTTTTTTTTTTTTTTTTGACCTGCTTTCTCTTCAATGCAGTTGTTTCTCTATATGTTGTTGCCTTCAAGAGGGAAGGCGGGAAAATGGGCACTGTCAAGAAGAAGCCTGAAGAGGAGCTTTGGTATCATCGAATTGTGCGAAATTTCGTGCTTCCGCGGGACGCGGACCTATCTGTTCAACCGGCAGCTGGTGCTGGTGAGTCTATCTGTTTTTCCTTTCTTTGTTGCTTTGAGTAATTTTTCTGTCCCGCGCTTTTGTAGGTGAATTGTTGAATTTGGGCATAGGCCCTGAAAAGAAAAAACGCGCGACTACGTCTACTTCCGCGCCGAAGAGAAGTGAGACTGTTAAGAATCAACCTTTGAAGGCGAAAAATGTTGGAGAGAAGAAAGGTACGCGCCGTACTTCTGACTCCAGGTGTGATTATGTGGTGGTTTCTGACTCTTTGGAGGGTCTTATTCCTGTAGTGACTATGCGGGAACCAAAGCTTGAACCAAAGGATTCTGCTGATATTCCTCCTTCTAACCCGAATGAGCCTATCGATCTGGATTCCAGTCCCGAACATTTGGTTCATAGGAAGGCTGGTAAGAGAAAGCAGGCTGATGCTGATGCGGAGGGTCAACCTCCCAAGAAAGTGCAGAGAAAGAAAATTACCAGAAAAGGAAACCTAGATGCTTTTGTTTCAGAATCCATTCCTGGTAAGTATTGCTTTTCTTTGTTTTCTTTGAACGGATAGGATTTTTACAGACTTTTGTTTGTCCAGAAATTCCTGTTCCTTCGGTTCCTGTGGACGTACCAACTGTGGCTAATAAAGAACTTCCCCCTTCCCCTCCGCGCGCTGCCGTTGCAGACCCGTTAGAGTCTTTGGAGATAGCTGGGGAAGGTGTTGAGAAAACTATTGAGGCTGAGGAGCCTGTTGGTGTTAATATAGAGACTGAACCGTTTGTTGAGCCGGGCGTGGTAAATGATGCTGACAATCCACCGACACCGGAAAAAGAAACTGCTGACAAAATGCAATCTCCCCCCAGTCCCTCTGAACCTATACATGAGCATACTGAAAAGGCCGCTACTGAGGAGGCAGGTTCATCTGCTGGTATTGAGAAGCAATCTCCGATTCGTCCAGAAGAGACCTTGGGAGAATATTATTACCGGATGTATGCGGAGAAAGATGCTGCTGATCCTCATGTTCCTGTTTGGAATGTGACGAAAGGAGATACTTTCTCGGATTGGCGTGTATGCCAAGATTGGTTGCAGGGGATACTTCCGCCTGGCGAGGTTAAATTTCAGGAAAATCAGCCTTATGAACAGACCTATCAGTCTTATCTTGCAGAAACTGCTTCTCATGTTTCTACTACTCACCGTATAGTTCGTGAGTGGTATAGCATGCATAAGGAGCGGGTATCTTTTACAGCATCCTAAAAGAAGTTTGCTAAAGATGAAAAACGTGTGGCTCAATTGAAAGCCAAATTAGAAACTGAGCAAGCCAAATTTGAGGCTGAGCGCAAGACTGAAGAATGGTCTGTTGCTGGTTGGAAAAGGAAAGCGGAAGCTGAAGCTGCTCTTCGTGCTGAGGAGCGTGAGAACTTTAAAAGGATTTGTGAAAAAGATAATAACGAGAAGATAGGTCTCCGTAACGCCATAAACAATCTTAAGGCTGAAATTGAGAGATTGAAAAAGCAGGATGCGGAGATCGAAAAGTTGAAGAAGGAGAAAGCTGATGCAGAAGTTGCGCTGGCGGAGGCGCGTTCTCACAGGGAACGAAGTGAGCAACGGGAGGTACAAGCTTTAGCCACTCTTGCCGTTAGAGATAAAGAATTAGAGGAACTTACTGCTTTGGTTTCTGACCAGGAACAATTGAAGAAGGATCTGGAGCTTGCGCGTTCTGAGAATACTGAAACCTCCCGCCGCTTGTCTGAGGTTGAAGAGAAACTGGAGAACTCGGAAATGGCGCGGGTTTCAGCGGAAAGCGGGCTCGAACCTTTGAAGAATGATATGGCCTGGTTGAAAGATCGCGGGATTGCTTGTGTAAGTTTCTTTCTCCTTTTTTGTCTATGTATGCGCTTTTCTCGTTTTGGTGCTTATCTTTACTTGGTTTCGTAGGTTGCTGAATCTGTATTAAATTCTGAAGAACTGGATAAAACTGTTGCTAATTTGATGGTCGCTGCGCGACGGGATGGTTACGCGCAAGGTTATGCGGAATGTTCCCAACATGTGAATAGTGCTTTGAAAGTTAACTGGGATGATAGCAAGTCTGCTACCTTTGGCGTTAATACTGCCAGCGCGCTTGCTGCTATGAAAACAGAGTTTAATAACTTGCAACTTCCAGTGATGGAGTTGATAAATGTGGCGCTGCAATCAGACGATCACGTCGCGCAACTTAAGGAAATCTTTCCGGATGGGGGAGAAGATTTAGAGTAGGGTGAAATTGTATGTGAACAATTTTTTCTATGTAGGATGTTGATCCTTGTTTTGACGGTGCGCTGTTGCGCGAGGGTTTTAAACACTGCTGTGCTTTGAACTTCTCAGGACGTATTTGTACGCCAAACATAGTATGTTTCTATTTATTTTGTTAATATGCCTTTACAATATCTTGCATGAATACAATTTCTTTTGTTTTGAGTAAGGCGAATAAAGTTGGTATGAAGCTCATGTATGAGTTTATGGTCGTTTGTGACGTGATCACTGACCGCGCATGGAGCTTTGTGTTACACTACCATAATGTTTTTGCTCTTACTAAAAAGGAATTGCATGCATTTTGTAAACACAAAAATAATAGAAACTTTGTAATTTTATTCATGGATAATGCTCAGAGGCGTTACAAAGTTTTTTGAATAATTAAATGGAACTTAACTTACTCCCTGATAGTTCCGCCGCTTTCAATAAGTCATGTCTTTTCCGCGGAAAACATACAGAGTTCTTTAAGTCTTAGCCCGTTTGCTTGAGCTTTCTTCTCCCCGAGTAATCTGTTTAATCTCCTTGCGCATATTCTGAAGCAAATGCGTAAGTTCTCCATTCTTGAGAGCCTTTTCGATTTCCATGCGCAGAGATATACAGTTGTTCGTGGTGTGCCCGCTATCCTTATGATATTCGCAGTATTGCGTCGGGTCTTGACCACGTTTACTCTTCATCGGAATCGGAGGTTTAAATTGGTGGTCCTCAGTACTTAGAACCTCCGCCGGGGTTTTTGTTAGGGGAGTCCACTGCCTCTCCCTATTTTCGTGCTTGTTCTCTCTTTGCGCAGAGAACTTGTTGGTTGTTGTGCGGGCATCTTCCGAGGAACGACTTCCTGATGCCTCGCGCCATGATTTTTTATACCTTCTTTCACCAGTGGCGCTTAAATCTGCGGGCCTGTTGTGTGGTGGTGGTGGCCTGTTTGTAGTAAGGTTTTTCTCGGTCTGCGCATAAACCTTGGCCGCCGCCATTATCTTTTCCCAACTCGTGGGAAGGCCCTCTGTTCCCGATAATACCTTGACCATGTCGTCACATCTAACTGCGTACTTGAACTGAGCACGGATTAGCTGTTCGCTAACACCTCCAATCTCTAACACTTCTTTATTGTATCTGGTAATAAAATCTTCCAGATTCTCGTCATCGCGGCGCCAGATATTCATGACGTCGGATGTGTCACGTTTTGACCGCCTTTGTTGGCTGAAGTGTGTTAAAAACTTTCTCCGCAGATCCTTCCATGACTCGATCTGTCCTGTTGGTAAATTATCAAACCAGATTCGTGCTGGGCCGGTTAGTGTTTGCACAAACAAATGACACCATAGCGGAAGAGTCCAACCGCCAACCAACCCTGCGCTGGTGAATACTCTTAGATGATCATCGGGATCAGTTAATCCATTGAATTTCCCAACGTTAGATGGTAATTTGGCCCTCTCCAATGGAGCCAGAGCTATCTCCAGTATGAACTTCAAGTTTTCTGCCGCTTCATCAGGGCGATAAACTAAGTCATAGTTATGCTCTGCGTCAGGATTATAGAACGCCCGAGGCCTGCACTTGTTATAGTTTGGCTGCAGTCTGTTGAATACGCTGGTGTTTGCACTCAAACGATATGTTTGATCGGATTCATCGGTGTGAATGTCCCGTTGGGAACCCAACCTATCATGAACCGATTGTCTTCGACGAGGGTGTGGTTCATCATGGTGTTGTCTCTGGTAACCGCCTGTCTGAGTGTATTCTCGTTGTGACGTAGACCTGGCATGAACTTCTGTATCATCATAAGTTGATTCTTCTCGCTAGGATGCATGAGCTCTAGATCCCGGTCTTCGGGATTGGGTTACAGGAGCAGTTTGAGCACATAACTGTGAGTATACTGCGTTTAATGCTCCTTGGGACCGGACATACCATGATATCGGAGTTTCTCCTGGTGGTAAAATTGATTGTGCAGGATTTGCTGGTAACATTCCTGGGGTTACAGGATCATTTGCTCGATTGGATTGGACCTCATTATCGTCTGAGGCTTCCTCCACGATTTCTTCTACTCGTAAATTGTTTTCGATGTTTGGTCGAGGACCAGGTTGCCGGTGAGATGACGAATTTTCTGCCATGTGCAAAACAGAAAATAGAACGAACTGAATCGAAAGGAGATAAAAGCTAGAAAAACTGAGAAACGGTGGGCGCCAATGAAGAAACACTAAACTAACTGGTCGGAACCGAGATAGTTAGGGGGTTTGAATCCGCATAAAAGGTTAGCTCTCTCTCGGTTGATTCAGTTACAAGGGAACTTCTTCACCGGTGATTCTGCAAAAAAGAACACCGTTAGCCTTGTCAAGGGGAGAGGGAGGTTCTCTCCTTGACCAGACTCCGGCGTGAGAATAAGTATTGGTATCGGAGAAGATAAGTATTTGAGGAGTGAGAGTAATCTGAGTTTATACCTGAAACAGTTCTCTTATTTATAACCGGGAGTTTGGGAGGGAAAACCTGTTATTGAAAAGATGACGGAAGATGCTAACGCCGTAGCGGTTATTTTTTCTTCCGTTAAGTTCTTTGATCCTTTGTTAAGTTGTCTCGATCCGATGTGATTGCACACGGATCGTGGTTTGATCTATGGCTGGGGAGTTGCCACGTGGAAAGTGATTAAGTGGAGATTACTCTCCAATTGCATGCCTTTGTTGTGATTTCAAGGTTGCTTATGGTGATGACACGTGTCCAGACGGTTATAACCGTCTGGGTGGTGCACGATTGTATTTCCTTCTAGAAGATTACTGCTGTAATCTGGTGTGATACCTCGTTGTGTGGACACAGACAAATAAATCCCAAGTTTGGGTGAGATAATACCCAAGTCTGGATATTTAGGCGGAGGTATCTGAACAAAAGGTTTTGAGCCTTTGTTTATTTGGGGAAGGCGCAAGGATTCATGTTATCCTTTGGGCGCGCGATTATAAGTTACTGATTTCTTCTACCTCTTGTGAGACCGTTGCGCGGCCGCGCAAGGTCAAGAGGTTAAAAGGTTAGTTTGTGGTATGGTCTTAAATCCTTTTTATGAGGTTTTTGGGACCTTACCCCTTCAGCCCCTCTTTTGAAGGTGACGTTACCCTTACCCCAGTAGTTTGAGTCAGCAGGGATACAATCCTAAAAGGGTGGATTATTGGAAGATAATGAATTAAATTATTAATGCAGTATTGTGGTAGGCCCCGCTTTTGGCGGTGACGTTACCCTCGGCTAAGTAGTCTGAGTCAGCAGGGATACAGTCCTAAATAGCCGGGTTATAGTATTAATAGTAGTTAACTTATGAGGGGATCAAAGAGTTTGGACCCCCGCCATCCAATACCGTGAAATATTGAAGGAGGTCCTACTAAATTTGACCCAGGTCCATTGCAGGACCTCTAAACGCTGAACAATGGCAAGACCTTTACCAAACCGTTCCCTTAACCCCTGACCAGGTAGCCAACATATCTCCATATAGACCGTGGAGATATGAATGGTGAAAATCCTTTATTTTATATAGACAGTAAAATAATGCCAAGACACCACGGACAAACGATAAGGAAAAATCACCTTCAACATAAGTAACTAGTTATTAAAGTCATTAATACAAAACCAAATAAAAAGTGCAAAAGATTAGAAATAAAAAGTATTATACTATACACTTTGTCTTCACCAAGTGATGTAAGAGACTTAGGCAAACATGGCCTTGATTGTCAAGAACTCTTACGATCAATCTTGGATCCCGAGACGACTCACACACTCTACGATGGACAATGGATGATGGTGGTGGATGATGGTGTTGTGATGGTGGTGGGTGGTGGATGAAGTGTGAGAGAGGTGGTGTGCCAAGGGATGAGATGAAATGAATCCAAGCCCTCCTATTTATAGGCTGAACAGAGAGCTGGACACGGCCTCGTGTCTGTCTGACAATCTCTCTCCTCATTAATTGTAATTCGCTATTACAATAAATGCGCCTGCTGTACTTTCGACACGCCCCCGTGTCCGCTGAGCACGGCCCGTGGTGGGCAATAGAAGCTTCTATAGGTTTGTCTTTTCTGCTGCTTCTTGGGCACGGCCCCGTGCTGGCTGAGCACGGGGCGTGTTCAGTCTTCTGATTTCTCTATTTTGCTTTGGAAGGTGCCGTTGAGGGGTCGGGCAGTCCACTAATATTCCTTTTCTTGTATTTATGTTGGATTTAGCTGTCTTTTTGCTTCTTTTGCGTTTTTTGAGCTCATTTAATCCTGAAAATACAAAAGGAAGACAAAAACACTCTTTTTCCAATATTAGTACTTAAAAAGGGTTAGTTTTATGCCTCATTTGATGTAATTTATATGTTGCATTTTACATACATCACATGGTCAGTCACTGAGCAATGACTAGTGTCAAACTCCTGTCCGAATACCTATTCAACGTGCTGCGCACATTCCAGATAGCCTCCACGATAACCAACTGCGCGCGCGGCATCTGTCAGAGCAGCAACAGCGCGATCCAGTTCTCCAGCGTTAAGGACAGAGTTGGCAACCTACAGCGAAGACGCGTATTAAAAACAGCTTTAAACAAATAAAACTTTTAAGGGGAAAGAATAGCATACCAGCATTACTCCGCGGCCGCGCATCCATTCGGCCTCAGAGACAAGAGTATCAACAATGCCCTGAGCCTCAGAATAGTTAGTCTGCGCTACATTGAGGGCTGCGGTACTAACATCACGCGCTTCTTCAGCCCTTTGTTTGGCCTCTTCAGCAGTGGCAGCTTTAACCTTCTCAGCTTCAAGGTCGATCTCCAAGGACTCGCTTTTGTCCACTTGATCTTGCAAGCGGCGTTTCAGCTCAGCGATCTCGACATCCTTGGCCATCAAATCCTTGTCTTTGCTTGATAGCTGCATCTTCACCTCAGCCAGCTCCACCTACAAAGGGCAAAAGACTTAGACTAATATGCAAACAAAACATCAGAGAAGGGAGGAAACGTTTTACAAACCTCAATTTTCTCCTTAGCAGCTTTCGCGGCCTGCGCATCATCGACCTTCGCTGTAAGCTCAGCAACCTTGCCTTCGAGGTCAACAATCTTATTTCGATCCGCGAACGCGCGCTGATTATCTTTCGCACATATACGTTTAAATTCAGCCTTTTCCTTCGCCAAAAGATCCTCGGCAGCTTGAAGTTTGTTTTTCAGGCCATCGCGCCCCCATTCCTCCGCCTTCTTATCAGCCTCAAACTTCGCCTTCTCTTCCTCAAACTTGAGATTAGCCTTCTCAAACTCCTTAACTTGCCTGACAAGGCGCTCGCGGTAGTTCTCCCAATCCGACCGCTCCCTAACCATTGTCCGCCACTCTCGAACGATTTGATGGTTAGCAGCGCGAGTATTGGCCTCCCCGATCACATAAGTACGATATAACCCTTCATGAGTCTTCGCCTTCTGCCTATTAACCTCACCAAGAGGAAAGGAGTTTAAGAACCAATCGCGGCATGGGCCGAACTCTTGAAAGGTGTCCTTTTGCTTCAAAGCCCAGGGAGCTTGGTGGGGGGCATTACCACGTTCCTCTTCAGTATAAGTCTTATAATAGATGTCACCAAGGGTATCCTTCGCCCCAATAGCTTGTGGGTTATACCCCCCCGCACCGCCAGAGCTCGCGCCACCAGAGACATATGGACCTGATCCCCCACTAGATATTCCTTTGGAGCGATGGGTAGGTTTCTTCACCTCCGGTTCCTTCCTCTTCTCATGATGTGGTTGCTCAACCATCGCAATATGAACGGCCTCGGGACCCTGCGCTTTATCAAGATCGGTGGTTGCAGCGGTCCCGGACCTTTTCGGCTCATCATCAGAGGATTTATCAGAGGCTCTCTTCCTCTTCGCCTCATCAGCCTTCTTCTTCTCCTCATCGGACTTCTTCCTACGCTCTTCATCAGCTTTTCGCTTCTCCTCCTCAGCCTTCTTCCGTTGGTCTTCATCAGCTTTCTTCCTACGCTCCTCATCAGCTCTCTTTTCAGTCATAGCAGCTTTCTCCTTCTCGACCTCAACAGCCTGTTTTCCCTTCTCTGACTCCACTCCAGCAGCCTTTGAAGGTTTAATGGTAATCTTAGGCCTCTTGGGCTCCGGCTCCGAAGGCTCCATCAACACAACACCTTTCTTTTCGGGCGTTTTCTTCTTGGCCTCTGTAGAAGATAAAAAAGTATCAGAAAGAGGAAACAAAGACTGAAAAGCTAAGGAAAACTAACCAGGAGAAAACCGATAAAGGGAGCGCAAGTTGCTCGTTTTCCCAATCAAGGGAACCGCACCAGCTTTCGGCGCAACAACCACACCAGCTGTGGTCTCGCTTCTATTTCTTTTTCTGCTGATCAACTTTTCAGCAGCCTCTTCCTCTTCTTCTTCTTCTTCTTCTTCTTCTTCCTCATGCGCGATAGAGGAAGGAGTAGCACCAGCATCCGGGTTGCGAGAACCCGCGCTACCTGAGCTTTTTGAACCACCAGCTCCAGTTTTCTTCTCACCTATGCGCGACAAGCCTTCAAGTGAGTCACTAATGATCACGTAATCTTTCAAGTCACTCTGACGGAGGCGAAGAGTACCTTTATCAGCAGCATCAGAAGTCGCGCGGCTACTACCGCCCTTCTTGCTTATCACCTCAGGCTCAAGGTTGATCACCTTCTTCTTCCTAGTAGGTTTCTTCTTCTCTTCAGGGTCGATACCCAGGTCGCGCAACACACCTGCAAAGACGTTAGTCCACGAGCTTAGCTCTCCGTTCGAAGACCCTACAGACTCCTCGCTGGAAAGATAGACAACCTCTTTCCCAGCAGAAGTCACAGAGCGCAAAGGACGAGGTTTAGGTATGTACGCACCTTCGGTTGCAGTAGGCGGAGCGGCAAATGCATCAGCAACTGGGTACATGAAGTTACCCTTAATCTGTTCATACCAGTACTCCTCCCCGGCCTGGAGCAGGTGCACGCCTATGGAACCACCAAAGGTGGGGAAAGCAGCTTGGTACAGTTGCACCTCTACACGGTATATAGGTTAGCTCAGGTTACAAAACGAAGAAATCAAAGGAATTGAGGAAATAACTAACCTTTATCTTCAAGCTTTAAGACCGGAACGTCCTTGCTATCAGCCGGCCACTGGTCACTCATGTGCGCCGCTACCAAGACATTTTCTCCAAACACTCGGTTTGGGGTAGAAGTAAGCTTCTTGTACCAAGCGTCATTCTTGGGGATCGCCAGATCTTCTTTAACAATCGCTTCTGTCCAGGCGCGAAATGTCATGGCGATCGGAATCACCTCCTCGCGAATATAAAAAAATTTGGGTTTCCAGTCGTGGAAACTCTTGGGAGGATTCAAGAGTATCTTCTTCGCAGCCCCTCGGCTGGCAAAAGAGAAGAAGCCCATATTCCGGATAAGCTGGTAGAATACCCTAAACTTTTCAACCAACGGCTCGATACCATGAGATCGACACAAGAACTCAAAGTGACGAACCCTGACCATCCCCGGTGGACTCAGTTGTGAGATGTGAAATCCATAGAACTGCAAAATATGTGCCAGAAAATTCGTCGCCGGCAACCGGAAGTTGCCCTGGTGGAAGAAATCTTCAAATAAGGTGATATAACCCGGCGGTGCATCGGCGGCGGTCTGATGTTGACCGGGATATTTGGCATCCCACTCCGGTGGAAGCCGAAAACTACGAACGATCTGCTAAAAAAGACCCAATTCCCACCGGAGGACGGGAACGGGACCTTCTTCTCCGGGATTATCTTCGTGATGTTCTTCAGCCATTGATAATCGACAAAGAAGCCTTGAATATTCTGGAAACAGACTTGAAGATCTGCTACGATGTTCTTCAAAATCTTGAAGATTCAAAGGAATTTGAGAGCAAAATAGGAAAAGAGTACAGCAGAAGAGGAGAAGTGGTTTCTTCTCTCCGTCTCATCGAATATATATACCCATCGCATTTAATGCGATGGGTAAACGTGCCAAAGTCGCCGCGCACGTGACCAATCAGAAGACGCCACGTAAGGCGTGTTTCCCGGAGTGACGGTTACCACGCACGCGTGGGCCTCACTCTCCTGACGGAAATCCGATTCGTCAGGGACAAGTTGATGACAACCATGTCAAATGTCAACTCAAACGTCACCAACCACGACATTTTTACCAACCTGTCAGAAATTCAAATTTCGAGGATATTCCCGTCCAAAAGTTCAAAAACTTAATATAGAAGTTATCCATGTCGCGCAATGCGAATTGCTACCCAAAGCATTACCAACTGCCAAACACGTAGCCGCGCCGTAACAAATGTTGAGACATTTGCACGCGCGCCAACCAATCAGAAAACAAAGCGTCATCAACTACCAGATACGTAGCCACGCCGTAACAAGTGATAAAACATTTGTACGCGCGCGCCTACCAAACAAAAAACAAGCATTTTACTCCAATTTTTTCTAAGTCCAGAGCTCCAACCACTTGCCTCGCGCATGGTGCAGCACTGGACTGGGGGGACTTGAAGGGGTATAGTCCCAAAAACGCCGCGCAACCCTCCGGTCAGGGCGCGCGCAGGACCATACTCCTTATTCAGCATATTTCTTATTACCAACCTCGCGCGGGCTACAAAGACGTGTAATGATCCGGCGCGAGGTCTGAGCAAGTGGAGATTCCATTTACGACACTTAGCATTCTGAAAGAACATGCAATCACCCATACCCTGCGCAAGGCAGTTACGTGCCCAGCAAGGGTCATGCAGGGCAGCGGCGCAAGGCTGCTCCAGATTGTACACAAGGTACAAGTGGCAGAAGGAAAGAGCCAATCAACATCCTTCTGGCCCTGCTCAATCGTGCTCCACGATCATCTGACATGCAGGAGACAAAAAGTACTTAGGGACGCCTACATGGCACCAATCATAAGGCAGAGACAACTGCCCCACGATCTCCACTTACCTGCTAATGGCAGAAGGGCGGCCAGGCCGACAACAGTGACACGTGGCTCCAATCACATTGCGCCAGCTCCAGAAAGCTCCTAGAAGCCACTAACGGTCGACACCAGTGAGACAAGGAGCATATCCTCCATGTTGTCACCTTCCGGCCTAAGGCCCATCAGCCCACATCCTCTTGCACCTCTCCGGCTATAAATAGAGACCTCACTTCACAGGTTAAACATTCCATTCCCTCTACTCTCACTCTTAATACTTAATTATCTCCCCAAAGCAGTCGCTTATTCTCACGCCGGAGCCTGGTTAAGAGGGAAACCCCCACATTCCCCTCTTAACGAGTAACGGTGTTCTGTTTTGCAGGACTTAGACGATCATTACGAAGCTCAGAAAACCATTAGAAGATTAACCATTATGGTAGGAACATAAACCAAACTGATTAGCCCTATAATTAGTTCTGTGTTTCTTCAACTTCCTACCTTATTTATGTCTTACTTTGTGGATTCTCTTGATCTGTGTTACCTTATTTCATTGCTATTATGAAATATTTTTCTGTTTTGGTCTTTTTTGTTCTAAATTTACATATATTCCACTTCTTTTTGGCAACTGCAGATGCTATCCTCTAAAGATGTCAACTTTATGGGGTACACATATAAAAACTTTGAAATTGTTCATGAACATCAAGTCCCGGGAATCAGTACCTATCTTTCTCCTTGTAAATAACTTCATTTGTTTCTCTTTATATTATCTAAAAAATAAGGCAATATATATTATCTATCGGTTTTTGAGCATTCTTGGTAAACGTGACTCGTAAGAGGGCATCAACATGGTCTTAATTAATTTTCAGCTGAGTTGAAGAAGAAGAGCACAAAACCTAAAAGGCCAAATGTGAAGTCACTTTTCAGTAAGATCCCTCTCTCCCTCCTCTCTCTCTCCATAATCCGAATGGATCCATTAGTAAGTAAACGAGTTAAAATTGATTATCTGTACTTATTTGCTCGAATTTGTGTGTTTTCTTGCAGAAGAAGAAACAGATTCAACTTCCTCAGTGGCGTAGCTTTCAAGGGGCCGGAGGGGGCGCCCGACCCCGAACTTTTCGCTTAGTAGTGTTATGTATGTACGTTTCGTATAGAATTTTTTAGGTATATACGTTTTCGACCCCCCGGTTTTATAAAAATAAAATTTACTTATATAGAATTTTTAGGTCCGGTGACTTCCGACCCCTGGTGAAAATTTTCAAGCTTCGCCACTGAACTTCCTCTCAACAAACTCAGGGAAGCTTTCTCAACCTTCTACCCTGCCAACTACAAGTCTCCAAGGAAAACATGTCCACATGAAGCATTACTCATCTGTTCAAAAACAGTCACATAGGCATAGTTATAAAATTAATCAAAATCTAAAGCAATGTTTTCCTTGCAACCAGACAACTTTCCATTACCTGTGGGTAAATACAGAATCAAAGATGGGTTTTCAGTTTGTTCAATTTGTGGACGGAAATGATTTGTTTGAATTTATGGATGACCGGTTGTTACGCTTTCGTTTTCTTTTATTTTTTGGGTTTCCTGTAAATTGGTTTCCTGGATTGTGTATATCTGTTTTAGTTTTACTTTCTGGTAATCAGTGTGTCGTTTGTCCAGTTGTCATATTAAGTTGCTGGTTTTCTGTCTTAACCCTCTGATATCGGTCTGTCATTGGATATTTTTATGATAGTCTACAAATGTTGGGGGTGAGCTAAACAACAGATGAATAGAACAATAATCAAAATAACCTGAAGATGTACTAGTGATGAGCACCGTACCCGTTCGGTACCGGTACCGAAAACCGGGAAAAGTGGATACCGGTACCGAATATACTAGTGTTTTACCCACTGAAAAGCGGGAAAAGTGTGTATCAGTACCGGTACAGAATATACCCGGTATGGTTAGGTACTGGTACCGGTACCAAATGCTCATCCCTAGGATGTACAACCAATGGTTCACATTTACGTTTTCTAGGGTAATGTTCATTAGAATCCGATGCCTTCACAACTTAGAAAAGGGTTGTAGGTTTTAGCTTAACTTTAGATAATTGAGAGGAGATGTTGTCATTAAATGGAGGCCCTTTGTTCAATTGAAAGGCACCATTGTCTTTACATTAGCCCCACTTGCAGAATATGTGGTTTGGAGTTTTTATCATCAAATTTGGATCCACTCCTTCAGTTCAAATAAAAATATAACTCAAATCTTCGAGTTCGATTTGAATTTTAAACAACCATAGACTTATTTTGACTCAACTCGTTTTTGACACACACAAGTCTGAATTTGTTACTGGTTATGTTTTGGAATCGGAAATTAGATTTCTAGAAAACCAACAAAAAGCTGATCTTCCGCTCCAAACACACCGCATGCCATCACAAGAGAGTAAAACTAACATGTTGGTCAGATAAATGGATGAAATAGTCACAACTAACAACAGCGATGTACCGATCACAAATAGAGTACTATATGTATACTTACAATAGACAATCTGTGATCTGACCCATTACAAACAAAACACAACCCATTACCAACAAAATGCAATCTAAGTAAACTGGTTCTTTTATTCACAAATCACTAATAGATATTGAAAAAAAAGAAGATTAATAAAAAGGAAGCCAGCATTATAATCTTCCAATCAAATTTAACGTTTTGCTCCCTGCTGTGAAGGTTGGCAAAAGAAACTGCAAAATGCTTCCAGTCACAGTTGAGTCTGCAGCATCAAATCTGCCATGGATATAATCATGGTCAGTTTCATCATATATCATCTTCTCAAATTACATAAGAAAGCTAACAGATCATATCAAAATTAAGCTTTTAGTCTACAGATAAACAAACTAATAATACATAAGGAGGTATGAAAAAGATTAGCCAAACACCCCCTTAGATATATATTATATATGATTACAGGGACCATTAATGTAGTTATCACTACTTAGGATATCTTTAAACAAATAACAAAACAGGCCCAAACCCCCTTTCCACCACCTCTCCGACTCTATATTGCATTTCGAATGCCACCGCCACCACTGATTTCATATGGGATCATTAATATGAAGCTTATTCCTGGTTGACACGTCCTGTTAGATTTATAAGGTTCGATTTTAATTGAAACTAATCAATTTTAACTATTGTTGGCGTTTGAACTGGTTTTGTTGACTTTTGACGGTCAAAATTGTAACTGTGAATAATTGTTTCAGGAATTTTAGTTGGATAAAAGGACTGGAGGGGTATTTTTGTCAATTTCTTGCAAGGCATTCACCATATTTACTGGAATTGATCATCGGTTTACAATTAAAGAAATTTTTTTTTTTTTGAAAGTCCAACCAATTTTTTTATTTCTTACTTCTGGGCAACCAACTGTTACCCAAAAGATGCACCCATTACAACCACCTGCAGATTACAGTTAAAGAATATTACTCATAAAACACATGTAAGCGTAGCTTGCCTTATTGTAGGAGTAAAAACATTAACTAGCCAGTAAGAATGATCAAACACATACCGATATGATTTAGTATTAAATGCAAGTCTAATTGGATTAACAAAACGATATTCAGAATTGGTTTGATTAGCAGTAACTAGCTAGTAACAAAGATCAAAATCAAATACTGTACAAAGTTTGTTGATTATGTATAAACAAATGCTAAAAAATCGACATATTTCTTGGAAATTTAATCCACTAAACCCATTTAAATTTAAATTGGTTGTAATGGGTTTACAGTTAAAGAATATTACTCCTAAAACACACAGGTACTATTAATTGGTCTTTTCAAAAAAAGGTACTATTAATTGGCCTTCAATACACAGGTACTATTAATTGGTCTTTTCAAAAAAAGGTACTATTAATTGGCCTTATCAATACGAGTGCAAACATTAATTTGTACTAAAAATGATTTAAGATCTTGATTTACTAAATATAGAAAGAAAGTGAAGATAATCACATAAACTCAAGAAACAAAAGTTACATGCTCTCTTTTCATCCAAAATGGACTCTAAAAAAACTCTACTCTACTACTGTAAAATCACGATTTTTTTTTTTTTGCATTTTACAATTAATATTTTGTATGTTAAAACCCATTTGTATTTGATGAGCAGTAAAAATGATCAAAATCAAATACTTTACAAAAAATAACTTTTAAATAGGTTATAATGGGTTTAAGGTTACCTCAAACACTGGTAGTAATATTAGTTGGCCTTATCATACGAGTACCAACATTAATTTGTACTAAGTTGAACAATTGCTTGTTAAAAAAATATTATAAATCAGTAATTTAATTTGAAAGCATTAAAGGACAAAGGTAGAGGGAGAGATACCTTCATATTAAAATAATGGTATATCGAGACAGGGGATATGGGAGATGAGGGGCCAGTAACTCCCGTTTTTACTGCATCTTTCTTTCAGACCTCCGCAATACAAGATGTGTAATCTCAAGAGTGAAGGCAACAACATTTCTGGTAGATCAATCATCTTAGGGCAATGGATAAAAGAGAGATGGTGGAGGGAGGTGAGGTGATGGGGATGCGAACACACTTTCTTCAGATTATAGCATTTGAAAAAAGAGAGAGATTGGAGGTGTTGGAGTCCCATTGAAAATGATTCCAAGTTCTTAAATGCAGTTACTTGAAGAGAAGTAAGAGATGAAGGAAGAAGATGAGAAAATTCACTACTACTACGAGCTCCGTCTTCACCACCACCGTGTAACTCTAGTTTCACAAGTGAGGTTGGAAAACTTTGTGGGCCCCACTCGGAGAAGGGCTTCTTCAACTTCCCAATTCTTAAGAATTGCAGATTAGGAGGCCAAACCCAACCAGGTAAAGAAGCATCCATTCTTGGACACTCTCTTATTTCCAGTTCCTTCAATGATGTCATATTGTCACCAAGAAAGGAAACCTCCAATTTGGGACACTTGATTATTTCCAGTTTCTTTAACGATTTTAAAGCGTCTGGAAATGACTCAAGGTTTTCACATTCTTCTATTCTCAATTCAGTGAGGTGAACCAAGCAGTTCAATTCAATGATTGATTTCAGATTTGGCCATTTATATATCCTTACATATTCAAGCACGGGCATGCTGCTGCTTCTGTTGTTGTTTGTTTTTTGTCCTCCCCACTCCCACTCCTTTTCCAATAGGTTCCTGCAATTAATGATTGTAAGTGACCTGAGCTTCTCCTGTCCTCCTTTTGGAAAGGACACAACTGTCATTGAACTACAACCAGCGACATACAACTCCTCAATGCCATCTGGACAACTGCAACACTCCATATTCTTACACCCAGCCACTTTTAAAATCCTAAGAGATGTTAGGAGGTTGCTCCTACAATTATCCTCCTCTTTCTCTCCTATACTCACCAAATTATCACAAACCTCCACTACCAATGTCCTCAGCTTCACAAGAATCTTAACTGCATCTGCATCTGATTTCACCAGGTACCTTATTTCATTACAATTCCTTATGCTTAATTCTTCAACTCCCCCAAGAGACTCTATAACACCTCCCCACACCTCGTCATTAAGCCCTGAAATATCCCATATTGTCAACTTGGTGACTGCTGATGCTACTTCAACCAGACTTCTCAACACACCACCGTCACATCTACTTATTCTTAGATCATTCAATGAAGGCAGTGCTTCAAGTGTGACTTCAACCAAATTAGGACAATCTTCTATTTCAAGAACATTCAATGAAGGCAGTGCTTCAAGTGTGACTTCAACCAAATTAGGACAATCTTTTATTTCAAGCTTTTGCAAGCGTGGAAACACACCCCCTGACCATTTCTTCCACCTACACATATCACTAAAACTCAGAATTTCAAGTGAAGGAAATGCTTGACCAGTCCCAAATAACTCAGAACCCACAGCTTCCACCCCATATAAGCCTTCAATAAGCAACTTCTTGAGAGACGGTAGCTGCCCAAGTGGCGGTAGAGATGTACATCTCTTACAACCCCTTATTAACACATGCTTCAAATGAAGAAACGAAGGATCCCCAACCCAGTTTGGAAACTCCAGTCCCCCATATGACCTAATTTTGAGTTTTATTAACTTATCATGACAAGGCTTCAGCTCATTTAGGACCTCTTTTTCAAGCATGTCATTTCGAGAATCATTTAGCTCATCACCCCATACAAGCTCTAACTCACTAAGCCTCTTTTCTGAAAAGTTCGCCTCATGTGCATAAATTGCATTTTGCACTTTTTCCAAACCTACAATAGAAATTTTCCCATATAGATTCTCAAAGTCTTTAAGTTCGGCTATTTCAATTCCGCTTTCACTTTCGATATCAATTTTCGAGAGAGAAATTTGTAGGCTTTTCAACTTACCAATCTCTAACAACATCTTAAACAAAAGCTTGGTGTCCCTAACGTCAAGATGTCGCAAGTTTTTAAGCTTTAGGAAATTGTTGGGCAACTTAGTTAATCTATCACAACCAAACAGGATCAATGTTCGTAAATTAAAGAGATTGCAAACTTTCTCCGGTAAATGTGTGATACTAGTTCGAGATAGATTAAGATATCTCAAGTGCCTCAATGTACCAATGGACTCCGGTACCTCACTTATTTCAAAGTTGCTCAAACTTAGAACCCTTAGAAATGGTAACTCAGGAAGCAAGTCACTGATAATCTTATTGGATAAGTAGAAACTTCTCCAACTTTCTACCTCCCCAACAGATGTTGCCAAGAATGTCCTCAATTTTATCGCTTCGGTGAATCCTTTGAATTTCTCGTAAGTTACATATTCTTCACGAACAAATGACATATGGCGGTGGTACTTCAACCTCTCCACACCAATATCCTTCTTTGCCTCACCGTCTAACCTTACAAAAAACTCACCAGCAACAGATGTTGCCAAGTCATTCATGAGGTCATGCATTATAAATAATGATTCATTATTAGGTGCATGTTGAAAAAATGACCTTGACAACAACTCTTCAAAGAATTTGCGACCCAAGCATTGTTCTTCTGTTGAATCATTTGGAGTTGTCTGCTGCAAGAACCCATTTGCCATCCAAAGTAAAACCAGATCCTCCTTATCAAACAGGAAGTCCTTGGGAAACAAGGAGCAGTATGCAAACAGCCGCTTCAAAGGTGCAGAAAGATCATGGTAGCTTAATCTAAGGGCTAGGAGAATTCCATCTTCATCATTTAATCTCCATATCTCACTGTTTAACACTTCCTTCCAGTGCTCTACTTCGTCTTTTTTTGTTCTCAACAATCTACCAAGTGCTATCAAAGCTAAAGGTAATCCTCCACATTTTTTCACAATACCTTCAGCATATGGTTTGAGCGAAAAATGTGAATCAAAGTTATCTACACCTAATGCATTTCGAGCAACTAAAGACAAGGCGTCATCATCTGAGAGGCTCTCCAGCTGCTTGTTTAGAGGATTGTAACCCAGTTTTTTAAGCAACTTATCCTTCCGAGTTGTTATGATGATCTTACTTCCAGGATCACATGTATACAACGGTCTAACGAGGGTTTCCCAATCCTCATAACTTTCGCTCCATATGTCATCAAGTACCAACAGAAACTTTTTACCCTTTACTTGATCTTTAAGAGCTTCTTGAAGCCGATTAAAATCTGAAACTTCCTTGTTTGCCATAGATTGAAAGATCTCTTTGCTTATACGAACGGTATCAAACTCATCAGAGACACAAACCCATGCTTTTAGATCAAAGTGATCGTTGACCTGTTGTTCGTCATAGACAAGTCTAGCGAGAGTAGTTTTCCCAACCCCACCCATACCAATTATGGGAACAATGCTATAGTTTTGATCACATGGTTCATCAGCCGGTAACAATAGCTGTAGAACCAGTGCATCTTTATGAGCTTGGCGCCCAACAATACTAGATGGGTTGACAACAGAGGTTTGTAATCTTCTATTATTATTAGTTCTTGGCCTAGTTTCCTCTTCCACTTTCAAACCAAGATTATCTAAACCAAGGTCAGCTTTCTCCTTAACTAGATCTTGTAGTTTGGTGGAAATATCATCTAACTCAGCAATCATAGTAGTAGTCCGTGAGAAAGCAGTGCAACAAGTTGGGGTGATTAGCTTTCTTACCTTGCTGGTGATGCCTTCTGGCTCTTGCTTGAACTCAGGGTTCATAGCGTCGGTTGCCCAACCATCAAGGACGTCATCAATGTCATAAGCAAGATGCTGGAGATCATTCAGCCGCTGTTTCACAGATGGATCAGTAATCTCCATCTGAGAAGCATGAGTAAGATAAAGTTGGATGGAGACTAAGGATTTCTGCAATTTCTTGATCTCAGCATCAAGTCCCTTGTGGCGAGCAATGGTTTTCAAAGCTGCATCGGACAGCTTCTCAAAGAGGACAGGGAGGAGGGAAGACAGCACGACTTCAGCCATAGAGTTTGATGAGAGTGTAGAGGGGTATAGAAAGAAACTGTTGATGTTGTGAGGCGTTGTTTACAGTGGATTAACTCCTTCAGAGTTCTTTCGTATGTAACGTTTCAATTATTGTAAAAGGAGCACACTTTTGATTTTTTTTGTCTAAAGGAAACCCACTACAAATAAAGGAGCACATTTGATTTTTTTTTTCTAAAGGAAAACCCACTACAAATAAAGGAGCACATTTGATTTTTTTTTTTTTTTTTTTCTAAAGGAAAACCCACTACAAATAAAGGAGCACACTTTTGATTTTTTTTTCCTAAAGGAAACCCATTTACAAATATAATATATTTTCTATATCTTTTCTCATGGCCGGCTCCTCCGAGAATCCTCAAAGAGTTTTGGGCCCGAGGCGAGTAGAAAAAAAGGGGCCCGTATAATATAAAGCCAATGACTCAATTTTGTAAAAAAAAAAAGATAAATATATTTGAATTAGTACATATTTATATACTAGAAAACATAATAATAAATGAAAAAAATGGGCGCCCTGTTGTGTTGAGTTGAAACATTGTTTGTTTTGATGCACGCGTTCTAGCAAACGAAAGTAAAAACCCAAAAAATATAGTCATAACATGCCCAAAACGTGTTTGCTTTTTTAGTTTTTGTATCATAAAAAAAACATTTCAAATATTGTTTTGTTAAATTTAGTTTAAATAATAAACTAAATAGAAAAGAGAAATTATTAAGCACTAAACTAAAAAATAAACTTAATACTGGAATAGGGGGAAAACAAAACAAAACGTAAGAATAAAAAGAAAAAACAAAACGTAAGAATAAAGTTGCTGAGGCCTGAGATAGAGAAAAAAAGAAAAAAAACAAAACGATAAGAATGAAGTTGGTAAAAAGAAGAATTAAGAAGCCTAAGAAAGAATCGAACTAAGACCGAATTCCTCCATCAAAACTCTGTGTGGAATGAAGCCAACAGACCAGCCATCTTTTTGGTATACAAAACTGAAACAAAACATTTATATATATACTTATTATATGTATTTAAAGAAAACTTTCGGGCCCGGAGGAGTTTGGGCCTTGGGCGGTCGCCCACTCTGCACACCCTTCGGACCCGGCCTGTCTTTTCTTTCAAATTAGATGCCCTTTGTTCTTAAATAATAAAATAATCACGCATCAATAATTGTACCATTTTACTTTTCTATATTTTTTATAGAAAATGATTTGCATAACTTTTAGAACACTGACCAAATAAAAAAAACCTAATAATTTTTTTTTTTACTAAAATGGCATTTAACTCTATTTTTTAATACATAGTTTATTCACTTAGGCTAAAAGCAAAGAAATTGTGGGTTTGTTTATGTTCTCGGGATAAATATCACCACACCACTTTTTCACACTCACATTTTTATACATCAGAGAAACGACATTTTGAGACATGTTCTTTACAAGAAAAATGATCAAATATAGTTATCGGAAGCCATCATGTTCACTCTAGAAATATCAAATGGGCTAAAAACCAACAATTCGCTATATCAGATATGTTACTTTGGTCCGAGTATTACAGTTTCGGTTCTCCAAGGTCTCGAACCGAGAACCGACCGAAAACCTAAGTTGACTATAAACAGGAACCGACTAGTACCGGCTTGTAACGGGTCGGGATCGGTTGTCGGTTTATTATTGTCAATTAATGGCAATAATGCCTCTTAATTCTCTAAAGTTAAGCTGTCACGTCAGTAAAAAAACTAACTGTGTTAGACCCAGTTAGAAAAGGTTCGATGGAGGAAAATAGTTTACAAGTTGGGATTTCTGGTGACCCCCACCTTTGGAATGGTTGAAGCCTGTTAAGGGGATGGCGAAACCTTGTTTAGGGCGTTAACAAAGTGACATGGCATGGGGCGTGAATCCATGACGGATAACCTACAGTTTTCAATATTAATTTGGTATTTAATTCATAATTGTCACAATCAGTTAATTATTATTACTTGCATCCTAATTTGTAAATATAAGACTATACTAAAACTATTTTCTTTTAACTTTACATATAAAATAGAGTTAAATGCCCGGATGGTCCCTGTGGTTTCACATTTTTTCACATTTAGTCCCCACCTTTTGAAAATAACATATATGCTCCCTATGGTTTGTCATTTTGTTACTCGGATGGTCCCCAAACATTTACTCTGGGGAGTATCCGAGTAACAAAATGACAAACCATAGGGAGCATACCTGATATTTCCAAACTAATTGACATCTACTCAGGGACTATCCGAGTAACAACATGACAAACCATAGGGAGCATACCTGCTATTTTCAAAAGGCGGGGACTAAACGTGAAAAAACGTGAAACCACAGGGACCATCCGAGCAATTAACTCTATAAAATAATTCAACTCTTACATATTAATTTAGAAATCCAAATTATTTAATGTAAAAACCTGATACAAAAATTCAATGCATTCAATAAAAATTGAAATAAAATTAGTGCAGGTATCAAAAGAAGATAATTTTCCTACATTAATATGAATGGCAACATAGATAAAAACTTCATTATATATCTTTTTTGTTTTCAATGATAAACAATTTGTCGTCAATCACATACACGTATATAAAAGCCGTTTCTCAAATCGTATAAATATTTGGATTAATTATTTAAATTAAATCCAATTAAAATAAATACAAACAAGTATAGAAAATAAAGAGTTTGTAGATGCAAATGTATATCATAACAAATAAATCAACTAAACCTTAAGTAGAAACTATCGTCACAATTTGATGCTACAAAACAGAAGAGTGGACTTTTAGGTTCAAACTTAGTCTGTTTCCCTTAAGCTTTCACTTGTAAGCCATAATTTCTTTTGGACTATGAGCACAACATCATCTCCATCTGATTCTGATGGTGAATCCGCCACCGCAACCGTCTCCCAGTGTATTGGGGGTAAATATTTCTTCACGAAATCGATAACAGGCTTTTTGTCACGAACGATTAGGAAGCCCGTGGGCCTGAGAATACGGTCAATCTCAATCAACAAATCTTCACCACTGCAACCTTTCTTTTCAATTATTTCCGAGAACACGTTGCTCGCATGGAGAAGATCGTATGTACGTGGGTAGGTCGAGTATGCTTCACACCTGAAAAATACACGCCGTGAGCGGTTTGAGTAAATGACAAACCATGTTCAGGTTGAAACGGGTCATTTAGTGTGGGTTGAACTCTAGTTATTTTGTTCAGCTCGGGGCCAGTTTGTAGGGGTGTCCGCGGTTTGGTTTGGTTTGGTTTGGTTTTCGGTTTTTGAAAACCATTGGTTTTGGTTTTTCCAGTTTTAGCAACGGCTCGGTTCGGTTTCTTCGGTTTTTGGAATAAGTTTACGTAAGATTCAAAAATAAAAAGTACAATTTAACATTTAAGAATCTTTCTTATATGTTTACATTTAAGTTATTATATTTAACCTTTTTAGTTAATATTGTTCAAATAAACCTAAGCTTCTAATCTATTTTTATTAGTCTCCAAAGCTTTCATTAAGACATTTGCTTTTATAATACTTTGAAAATCATTTAAGTTTTATGTTAAATATTGTTATTTCTTGTAGGAAATGTATAAATCATTTCAAAGATAAATAAACATGCTAATGTTTTTGTTATAAATACTTAACATTCAAGACTTAAATTAACAATTTCTAAATCAATATATAACAAAAATTAAAAAAAAATGATTTTTTAGGTTGCTCAGTTCGGTTTTTTCGGTTTTCAGAAAATGCAAAACCGTAACCGAACCGTAAATTTCGGTTCGGTTTTTCGATTTTCTCTTCACCCCTACCAGTTAGGGCCTGATGCACGTGCTTGTAAATATTATACGACAGAAATGATGGTAGCAACTATACGTACCAGTTATGAATTGAGCCGATTAAGCCTCTATCATAAATAAGCTTCAATGTGTTAGGTCCATCTTCAGGGACAACGTTCATCACCCAAACGTCTTTGTTCCCCAAAGCAGCACCGAATGAACCCAAATTTGCCTTCATGTCCATCACATTCCGTATAGTGTTTGCTGATATTTTGGGGCTCAACAGATCCCAGTAATTCTCAACCCTCTTACGCCACAGCTCCTATAAAATTATGCAAAATTTTGTGAATAGATGAACGTTTAATATGAAATAATAAGAGAGAACCGTATTTCGTTTACCGTGTCCTTTTCAAACATATCACTTGAATAGCCAAAGTCAGCAAGACGAGGAGGTGGAGAAGTTAGCCTAGCTGGCCATGGAGCCAATCCGCTTCCTTTGCTTGAGTGATCATCTAAAAAAACCCGAAAAACTTTAGTGTTTTGTAAAAACAAGTCCCTGTTTGACTTTTCAAGGGTCAAAAGAAAGGAAATTCACGAAAATAGCCGTAGACACACACCAATTATGAAAATAGACACCTGAAGCGTCTTTACAGACGCTACACCACCTGCTGTAGCGTCTCGTTGGACGCTTCAACGTTTTCCTTTTTTTTTTCTTTTCCATCACGATATTTAAATGGGTATAACTTTTTCATACAATAAATTTTTTTTTAAATTAACACCAAATTAAAGAGAATAAAATTATTTAAAAATATTTATTGTATAAAAAAATATGCTCATTTAAAAATCGTGGTGGAAAGGAGAAAAAGAAAAAGAAAAGCTGAAGCATCGCTACACCACCTTGTTGTAGTGTCTAGTTAGACGCTTCAACCTTTTCCTTTTTTTTCCACTACGGTTTTTAAAGGACATAACTTTTTCATACGATAACATTTTTTAAAACAATTACACCAAATTAAAGATGATAAAATTCTCTTTAATTTGGTGTAAGTTAAAAAAAATATTGTTGTATGAAAAAGTTATGCCCGTTTAAAAATCGTGGTGAAAAAGAAAAAAAAGGCCGAGACACTTTAGTGGGTGGTGTAGCGTTTGTAAAGACGCTTCAGGTGGCTATTTTCATAATTGGTGTGGGTCGATGGCTATTTTTGTGATTTTCCATCAAAAGAATCACTTTCCAAAGTCAACGGATATAAATGATATGATAAAACTTACGGTCAGAGTAAGGCGTGATGCAAGCTTCCATGTTTACTCCATAAACAGCATCCGGATCATCATCCGATCGACAAAGAGGAGGTTGAGTACCAGGAGCTCTCTCCAAGTAACAATCATTAGTCAAAGGTTTGACCCAAATGACCGTTTGGTTTCTCTTCGCCGCTATTTTCCAGCACATGCGTTCAACAAGTGCACTCATCTCTTTCCATATTCTAAGATCCTCTTCATCTTGCGCGTACGCTTCAGGAGACGAGTAAGCAAAGTAGCCACCTGGTCTTAACAACCTATCTAACTCAAGTAAAAGAATACCGTCCCGTTGTAGCCAATCGATTCTACAACGCGAACAATGCGCAAGTTCGAAAGATCGGCTGGGGTACGGAAGTCTTTTCGTTCCGAGAACACCAAGATATGCGGGAATGCCTCGTTCTAACGCGAACTGGATTTGATTCTGATGCACATCGTTAGGTGCTAACGACATTGCGATGATGTCGGATGATAGAAGATAACCACCAAAACTTGCGACACCGCAACCGACGTCGAGAACGGTTCGTAAGTTTCCTTCGTTGTTCATATTATCTTTTGAGAAGTTGAGCATCTGTTAATTAAATTGTTTATTAGAATTAGAGAATAGAAATTAAATTGTTTATTAGAATTAGAGAATAGAATAAAGTATGTTAATAAGATGTGATTAGGGCTGCAAATGAACCAAACGTTCAGCAAACAGTTTGTGAACCGTTCGACGGAAAGTTCGTTTGTGTTCGTTCATTTATTAGACAAACGAACACGAACACCGTGTTCGTTCATTTATTGTGTTCTATAGTTCATTAGTGTTTTTAGTTTTTATATTTTATTCAAATACTTCAAAATGAAAATAAAATATTTAATAAGTTCATGTACGCTTCTTTGTTTTCGTTTGTTTCCATTTGTGCTCACGAACATTAGTTTGTGTTCATGAACGTTTGTTTTCGTTCATCGCCTAAAATTAACAAACGAACACGAAAAAGTTCATTTCTTTGACAAACGAACACGAACATAAAATCTTGTTCGGTAAGTGTTCATGAACCATTTGTGAACACATATATTTCTTAACAAACGAACACGAACAAGGTCTTGTTCGTATTCATTTGCAGCCCTAGATGTGATATAAGAACTTTTGCAAAAATATTTACATTTGCAAGTGATTTGATGTACTTATCAGCTCCGTAGTGGAAATGTGTTCCTCCACCTGGGAATACGATCTTTTCGCCTTTTACAACCATCCAGTTTTGATCTGATTTCTCGTGTGCAAGGTGCGTATGTGGTATGTTTGCTTTCCATACTTCATCTCGGCTTTTTGGCCACTTGATCGGGACCTGCGTTTACAGATGAACCAAGAAGTGAAAAACAATACGATCATTATATCATTTCAACTAAACTCTGAAAACTAGAAAGAAATAGTCATCACAATTTTCCAATTTTGTTAGATTGTAAAGGAGGCAATTTCAACCAATTTACTTATGAAAAACAATAAAAAAAAGGTAAATTACACTTTTCGGCCTTTGTCCTTTATGTTTATACCAAATTTAAGAGGATGTCCTTTACCTTTAAAAATGTTAGGAATCATCGTTTACGTTTTAAAAACCTTGCACGGTCTGACCTTTGACATTAACCCAGTTAAAATTTTCAGTTACGTCTGGTCACATAAGGGTAGTTTAGTCTTTTTTATGGTGTTTAGAGAGAGAAGAGGTGTTTATATCTCTTACTTCTTTATTCATTTTCTTTTTATTTAATATACCTTTTTATAATAAATGGATAAAATGACCAAATTGCCCAAACTTAACTGAAAAGTTTAACCAGGTTAATGTCAAAGGACAAACAGTGGAAGGTTTTTTAAACGTAAAGGATGATTCCTGACATTTTAAAAGGTAAAGGACATCCACTAAAATTTGGTATAAACATAAAGGACGAAAAGTGTAATTTACCCAAAAAAATCAGCTTAAAAAAGTTTAACAGGCCAAACGGGTCGAAAGTCACTCAAAAGTATATTTTTTAGTGCAGAACGTTATATCTATTTTGTTTAAAAACTAAGATTACTATATAATAATACGTTTTTTTGTGAACATAGACACAATAACTAGTAACTACTTGTAAATAATAATTAAAAAAATTGAACAAAAAAACGTTTCTTGTCAATCCAACCCGTTTGACAAGGTACCATAAGCCACATGTATGACACGGTACCCAACACGTCCATTTTCCACTTCTATTGAATAGAACTGCACCTTGTACCCATTTGGGGGAGGAATCAAGCAGTTAAAACGCCTTTCGGGCAGAGGGCAATGTCTTTCATAGTGTTCCATCAAAGACAAATCCAACTTCAATCTCATCTGGTAGATAAGGTGTCGGTCAAGGCAGGGTATCAGTTCAGAGTATCGATCATCACAAACCTGCACGAAAAAACAAATAAAATTAAAACATAATTACTAAAGATGGGTAAAAACGTAATATTATCTGTTGAATAACTTACTGGAAAGCTTTTTGGTACAATACCATCCCCGTCATCGAGCCCGAACTTAAATTCATCTTGCTTGCTACCGAGATCAGATTCGTCATCACCGCCTAAGTAGGATGATCCGAGCTTTCTTAGAGACCGGCTACCGTACTCTATAGCGGATTCACCTTCGCTCTGAGAACCGAAATACAAATAGAGGAAAAGGAGGGCAGCTCCCACAAGAACAAAAGTAGTGAGCAAACGCTTCTTCTGAGATCCATCTGGTCTTCCTCTCATAATTAACGTTATGTTTGATACCCCACAACGTTAATCGCTTTTAAACTCAAATGTGATTTACTGATCACAAGAATGATCTCATAGTTTTGGCAACGGATGATTGATCCCTGTTGTGTTTCTCCAAACTATGCTTAATTTTGTCAGCTCCTCGACTGCCGGAGAATTCAAGATGATAGACTATTCCAGATACCAGATTTATCGTTCGACCAACCTGTTAAGCAAAAGGAAAACCTATCAGCATCGTATAATCGTTATGCAAAGTATTCTAGGCATATTATGATTAATCAGTTAATCACTGAACCTATTAAGCTTATATAGAACTGAGAAATAAAACTATAAAAAAATATAAAATATGCTGTTCACACCGTGTTACGTCAAAAGTCTCCATATCCGAAAAAACTTTCTATGTTTCCTTACTCAAGTACTCAACTATCTAAACCCGAGATCGACTTAATATTAACTTGAATTATCAAACATGATAACTATACATGTCATTAATTAGAATCATAACTTCAAGATCTAATCAATTAAAGTCCAAATTAAACCATCACATATCCAGCTCAAAAATAACCAATTTTCTCACAGTCACATAAACAGATTCCACAATTACTCAACAAACTCACCATATAAGTATATATTAATGATTTCTCCACAATATATGATGTTAAAGACACAGTAAACCATACATTCAATAACACATTCACAAAACTAACACTCTACTCA
Source organism: Helianthus tuberosus (assembly GCA_030545235.1). NCBI lineage: Eukaryota > Viridiplantae > Streptophyta > Magnoliopsida > Asterales > Asteraceae > Helianthus > Helianthus tuberosus. Next base: position 213,469,505 of record CM060423.1, read on the forward strand.
TAGTAAAAGTTAAACAACACTCGGAACTAACTCGCACTTCTTCGCGCTACAATCCGAATACACGAAACATAAACATTGCCAACACCAATCCAAAAACAACAAATTATAACGATAACGATAACAATAACAATACCATATGCAATATTTACTCTAGGTTTAAATCAAAACACACGATTCAATCACACGTTCACACTACCGACAAAAACCTAATCAAATAACAGAATCACAGAGCAATTTCACCGTCAAATCTAAACAAACACGATCAGTATATTAGATCACAATATAAACGAAAACCTAATGAAATTCGAAGTGATAAAACTGCAATTACGAATCAGATCTAAGGAATTGATGAGTGAATACAGAGGATTTGAACTTACAGTGGTGTGAAGAATGGATCTAAGCTCTGAATTTTGCAATCGGAGTGTTGGATTTGTGGATAATGAGTGGGAAATTGTTGGCATATAAACAGAATAAAAGGGGGGAGTGTAGGGGTAGATCTGAGAGGTTCACAGTAGATGCACAAGAGTACTGTTGGCACGCGGTGGTTTATTATTTATTATCTTTTTGTATTTGTACTTGTACTTCACAACCCCCTTGTCTTGTGTCGACATGAAGATACTAGGTTTTGGCGGTAAGTTTGTTTATATTCGTTCGTTTGTTAAATGAATGAACACGAATAACGTATTTCGTTTGTTAAGCTAAACGAACGGACATGAACAGGGGATGCGTCTTTTCGTTTACGTTAGTGAACGTTCAGTAATGTGTTCATTTATGTTCGTTCGTTTATGTTCATTAGTGTTTGTTCAGTTAAAGGTTTATATATGTTATATTTTTATTTATTGGTTTTAGTTTTTTTTTTATTTTGAAACATTAGTTATACTATAGTCTCTACTAACATCTCTCATTTAATTGTTTTAATTTCAGTTCGTGTTAAAGCTTAAGAAACTTCTTTACTTTTGTGATGTTTTTGACAATTTTGTCAACTATGTTCGGATAATTATGTTAAATACTTATTTATTTTTTCGTGGATTTCATAATTTTTATGATGAGAAATTGTAGATTTTACTCTAAAGTAACATATGTTCGTTTGTATTTGTTTGTGTGAATGAACATTCATTTGTGTTCATGCATGTTCATGAACATTTTCTTTTGTTCTTGTGTGTGTTTGCGTTCGTTTACGTTCACTAAATGTTCATAAACAGTTTATGAGCATGTTCATTATCTCCTTAATGAACGACCACAAATAAAAAATCTCGTTCGATAATCGTTCGTTAACAGTTCATGAACATGTTCATTTCTTAATGAACGAACACGAATAAGGTCTTGTTCGTGTTCGTTCGGTTCATTTACTGCCCTAATGATAATGAGACGGGTTTGAGATATGTATTGATAGTTTTGGTTTTGTATCTGATTGTAAAATTGTCTAATATCTAGTCTAAAAGCTGTCGGGTAATTACCTGCTAATTTATTAAAAATTACGTGTTTAGATTTGTAGTTACGTTTTTATTTCTCTTACTATTCTAGGTTTTATGTACTTTTAAGTTTATACTAAAACATATTAAAAATACAATAAAGTTATACGCATTGGCATAACCATAAAATTGATCGAAATATTTAAATTACGTGATTTTATGATGATGCACATCGCGAAGTCCAAACATAAAAATGATCGTATACCTAATATCATATGCGTTGCATACCGTAACAACTTTTAAAATAGTCACATATCTTGTCTCAACTCGAATACCCGTTCCAAATATTTCAGATACTAATGTCAAGTTCAGTTTTTTTTTTAACAATTTCCAGAATTTACTTTTGTACGAATAAGGTCCAACTTGTCTTTAAATCTCTCAAAGTTCAAGATTAAAGTACTCCGGACTATAATCGTTGCGACATGTTGGGAGATATGGAGAGCGAGAAATGCCTTAATTTTTTCAGGTGAAAGGGCAAGAATCGAGAAAATCTTTGGCGATTTACAGCTAGCCTCTTTTACATGGGTCAAGAACAGGGGCAAAAGACAATCTGGAATGGAGAAGCTGGATATCTTTCAATATAAATGAATAACTTCCTTACAGGGGTGTAACCGAGGTGAAATATATTAGTTTTGTATAATGTTTTTTGTTCTAGTATCTTGCTTGTCTTAATCATTGTACAAAATTGTTTGGTGATGGAATAATATCCAATTAGCCGCTAAAAAAAGGTCCAACTTGTTAGTTAAAAAAACACGGGCACAGTGTCGGTTGGGGAACTGTTTTTTCTTTCAGTGTAAAATGCATTTACACCTTCCCATGTGACTTTAGTTAATAAGAAGCCCCCAAATTTGGTTGATTTAAAAAACACATCCCTAGAGTTTATTGGCTCATGAATGTTTTGAGAAAGTGAGGATTTCAATTTACAATTATATTTTAATCTATTTTTAAGGGTTTCTGTAGATTTTGGATTTGGTTGTTGTGTTTGATCTAATTGTTAAGGTAAAAAAAAACCATTATTTAAGTGGATTCTTGCTCGACTATCGTCCATAACTTGTTTTATAGGAGACAAGAGACCTGGTTTGGTCTGTCTCGATTGTAATGTAGCTTTGTTTTACTTCTCCTCGGGTCAAAGTAGAAACTAAAATCACTAAAAGCTCGTTAGATGTTCCATGGGCTTGAAGCCCTATAGACACTTTGACGCTCAAGTTCATTGGGGTGTCTCAGATCATAAGCATATAATTATATTTGTATAAACGAGCATGATATTATGCAGTGTTGTAAGAATCGGTAGGCGTTAGTCGGTCAGTGAGGTACCAACTAGTGATTAATCGAGATTATTAGAGATTAATCAGGATTAATCAGCTTTGGATTTTTATATGTAATTTTTAGTTTTATATATACTAACACATTTTTATATGTAATTTTTGTAAGTAGACATGTTTTAATTTAACCCCTCATTTTTTTAAGTAATTGGGGAGAATTTATAAGGTTTGACCGTAATTTGACCAGAATCTGGTTGGAGTAGGACTGCCGTTGACTGCCTAGCGATTAACCAGTCATTATTCGGTGAACCTCCGATTAATGATTAATCGATCACTAATCAAAGCCTAGGCTGAATTTTTATAAACATGATATTATGTATAACAGGATATTTTGTATATGTAACTATCAAGTGGGTGAAAGTCCACTAAAATATCTAAATGTTCACCTTTATTGAGGAGAGTGGGGATTAATTTTGATTTTTGACTAAACCAAAGTGGGTTTTGATGGTGGGCTTGATCGGTATGGGCTTTAGCATGCTGGATTAGGCCCAAAATATGGTATACTATGCAAGTCCTTGAGTGAGTCTAGTATGATGTGGTGCTACACACACTGCCAGATTCAAACTATTTTTTTCGTTTATGAATAATGTTGCTCATGTCAGTGTCTTGAACATTAGTTTAGTAACTCAAGGTGGTCAAATACTTTTGCATACTCTTAGGCAATGTTGTAGAAGGCGCTAGTCGGGCGGTGAGGTACAGCCTAGGGATTAATAGGGATTAATCGGGATTAATCGGAATGGGATTTTTATATGTATTTTTTCAAAATTATATATACACCCAATAATATAAAAATAATACTTTAAAATTCACATAAATACTTCAAGTTTTAGATAGTATGGTTCGATTTTGACCGATTTTGACCAATTTTGACCGCCTAGGACCGATTTTGATCAATTTTGACCGACTAATATTGTCCGATTAATCCGATTTTTGACCGCCTAGGACCGATTTTGACCGCCTAGGACCGATTTTGACCGATTTTTTACCATGACCGATTAATTGACCGCCTAGCTCAAAATTAGGCAGTAATGGACCGCCTAGCGCCTAGGCGCCGATTAATCGGCCGCCTATGCCGATTTCTGCAACCATGCTCTTAGGTAAGACTTTCAAGGTACTTAGTCCAGTATTTTGCTTGCATTGGCATGACTTTTCTTTTCGGACCGAAGGTCCTATTCTTTTTATGAGTTTCTTTCCAGACTTAAGGTCCAATTCTTGCTAGAATGTTTCTTTATGGACTCAAGGCCCGTTTTTGGACCGAAAACTTCTTTCCGGACTCAAGGCTTGGTTCTTGCTTGTCGAACTTCCCGTTGGCAAAACGTAACTAAATATAAAAGTATATCAAATACCCCTCGAGTTTAATGATGTTAAATCATGTTAGTAGCGTTGAACTTAAATGAAAAGTACTAATAAGCAACAATGTAACCAGATATAAAGGTATATGAAATACCGCAACATGTATCAAATGATTAATCGAATCAAGTAGTAAATAAGAGTTGTATCACACCTCCTCCTTGAATAAGGATTTTTGTTGTACTATAACCAGAACAACCGAATGAGTAGTCAGGTTGTTGTAGCATAAAGCCTATAGTTAGGCTATGGGGTTCGGTAATAGTGGTTTGGGTCATGAATTACTAAGTAGGATCATAGAACCACCGCTACACCACCCCATAACATCATCCTTAGAAAGAAATAAAATCTTCTTCTATATTTCTCTCTACCTCCTCTCTACTTTCTCACTGTAAACTCTAGAGTCTAGTAAAAGAGTCTCGAGTCCTTCTTACTTATCCACAGTTTTTCCAAGTCCAAACCCTTTGAGTCTTTTATGTTTATCACCCTAGTCACCCCCCGAGTCTTATATAGATCAGTCATGCACTCCCCCATATACCAGTGGCGGAACTAGAAAAATTATCCAAGGGTATCCCAATTTTTTTACGGTACATTTATAGAACGAAATTTTTTTACCTACATTATGGGGCATGGTTGATCCTGAAAATTCAAGTGTCCTGAGCGAGCCAAAAAAAGGCCCTTAGGCCTTACCGAATTAAATTTTATAAAGTAGTTTTTTTAAGTTATTGGTATTTAGGTTAACGAATCAATATTGAGCATATCACATTTGGGCTAGGCTTTATGAATTAATATTGGCAATAAGTTTTTAGATTTTAGATTGGGTTAGGTTTATTTTTAATTTTTAGATCGAAATTAAACAATTCAAGAACTCGAGAAGAAAAGAAATAAAGAATACTCACAACTCACAATTAGCATAATAGCAACGACTTCAGCCAATCAGCCTGTTAGATGATTATTGTTCTGAACTGTTTCAGCAATCAGCAACGATCAATGATTATCAGCGACACCTTCAGCCCGTGTTCAGCGACTTAGTATCCTTGTTGTTCAGCGACTTCAGTGTTCAGCCCACTCGGTTCAGCAATTAGCACAACAGCAGCAATTCAGCACTTCGGACTTCAGCGACAATGCCACATACATCCCTCCTGCAGTCCTGCTCGACGTTTGGTATCCTGCTAATATGCCGCCCATTCAAACTTCAAAGGCTTGGACTGTTATTTAGTTTGTAAACAATTTGAGCTTATTATTTAATTTGTAATTGGCCTTATTATTTAGTTTGTAAAGAATCTCATTTGGGCTTATTATTTAGTTTGTAAACAATCTGAGCTTATTATTGGTTTGTAAACAATTTTTTAGGGGTGTCCTCGTAGTTGTTCAGGGGTGTCCTTTGTATAAAAATCGAAAAAAAATAAAATTTTACACTACCGATAAAAGTTGAGACGTAGCTCGTGCTAAGGCTGGTTCTAAGCCAAGTCCACCCCTGCCATATACCATTACTCTCTTTCAATTAATTAGAGGATTTTGATTGGTGGGGAGGATAGTGGGGGTGGTCCACACCATATAGGGTGGTGGATTAGGTTGGTGGATAAGGGTAGGGTGACATAACGCTGACGTGGAGAGTGATGGTGATCATTCATTCATTTGGTTCATGACCACACCACATATCCTTATTGTTAACTTAAATCTTAATATGGTTAAATATTGTATAATAAGGCTTATAACAGTGTTATTTACTACCTTAATTAATAAGATTTCGTTAGATTCTGAGATTAATATGGTTAAATATTGTATAATAAGGCTTATAACAGTGTTATTTACTACCTTAATTAATAAGATTTCGTTAGATTCTGAGATTGTCCTAATAAAAAGTTAATACATAATTTCATCACATGCTAGAAAATGCTATACCATGGTACGAATATATAATTTGCCAAGCAAACAAGAAACTAGAAGGATAAGACTATCCCTTTTTCATGTTTTACTGTACTCCGCAATCTCGAGGAATCCGACAAAGCAACTATGTGATGATGGGGATGCAAAGATGTATGGCCTCAAGGATGTTAAAGCTAGTGGGACTCGATCATGTGTTGGGGAATTTTCAGAAAACCGGACAATCAGAGAGGCGTGTAATCACTTTCAGATCAAATTATTTCGATGGTTCTCCCAAATAATTTAATCGGATACAACTTTGCTTTTCAAGAAATTGAACAAGTGTATGTGTGTATGGAATTCGTCTGAACCAGGAAAAAATGATCAAAAACTGTCTACGAATTTTGGGGTTGGGGATGATTAACTGCCTAATGGCATTTATCTCAATTTTAAATAAAACTACCACTAATCTGCCATTATTTTCATGTTTCCAAAATAAGGCATTTTTCAGAAAATAAAATTTTCTGATGCAATTTAATTAAAAAGCAATTTAATTAATAAAATTTTAAATAAAACTAGCACTAAACTGCAATTTTAGCTCGACCACAGCTAGGGGCTCTTCCCCTTGGACCCCACCAGGTAGGGGTGTTCATCGGGTTTTTTCCTCGGGTTTCAGATTTTTCGGGTCGGGTTATTCGGGTTTTTCTCTGGGAAAAATTGACCCAATAACCAACCCATTTTAAAGTTCGGGTTAGTCGGGTTTGGGTTATTCGGGTTCGGGTTAGTTCGGGTTGGGTTATTCGGCTTTCAGGTTTAGATGTAAAATGAAAATAATTTTTTTTTTACAAAATATCATCAAAATTCATATTGTTACTTTAAAAATATCATCAAAGTTCAAAGATTAGTTGACAATATGCTATTATAATATTTAAAAGTCACAAAACTTAGTGTTCCATCTTTTAAAGGCTCCAAATCTAAACACTTTTATAAGAAAAAAAACAATAAATGTTCGGGTTTCGTGTTTTTCGGGTTTGGTTGTCCGGTTTTGGCCTGGAAAAAGTGACCTGATTATTGAACGTGATGCAATATTAGCGTATAGGGTGGTACGGTTGGTCTCGAGGGGTGGTTGGCGGAGATCATTAAAAGTCTAAGGGTCGTTTATGTTAATTACGTTTTTAATTAATTAGCATTATGTTTAGATAAGTATCAGTATATTTAGATTAGATAAGTATGGGAAGTATTTAGTATTGGTTTTAAATTAGGATTCCTTTAGTATTTAAATCTTTGTTTTTGTTCCGTCGTATTCATCAAGAAATTATAATAAAAGTATTTTTCTTTTCTTCTTCTTTTGTTTGTTGTTCTCTGTTTCACATTCAACACTGATAACCGAACCATTTAAAGTTTGGGTTGGTAGGGTTCGGGTTTTTCGGGTATTTGCTAATTCGGGTTCGGGTGGCTTTGAATTCGGGTCGGGTTTCGGATAAAAATGAACAGCCCTACCGCCAGGGTTTGCCGCCCCGCCCCTTGGACCCTGCTCTCAGGGGCGCTGCCCCTGGACCCCGTTAAGAGGGCGTTGCCCCCATGGAACCCCGTACAAGACGGGCTCCGCCCGTACACTTCGAATTATGATAACTCAAACAAGCGTGCACTCCCGCACCTCCTAACTTACTTGATGTGTATTATTATTCGCTTTGATCACCAAATCAATCCCGATTACACTAAAATATCTAACATCTTGTCTACTCTCTTTTGTTAGGGTCCAAGTGTTTCTACGGTCTTCAATCTATCCAATGTCCTACAATATCTGTATGTTTGTATCCATACATATATATTGCGTACATATACACGTGTGTGTGTGTATAGTGGGACTTGATCTTGTCTATTCTGTTTTGTTAGGGTCCAAGTGTTTCACGGTCTTCAATCTATCCAATGTCCTACAATATCTGTATGTTTGTATCCATACATATATATTGTGTACATATACACGTGTGTGTGTATAGTGGGACTTGATCTTGTCTATTCTGTTTTGTTAGGGTCCCAAGTGTTTCTAAGGTCTTCAATCTATCCAATGTCCTACAATATTTGTATGTTTGTATCCATATATATCTATTGTATACATATACATGTGTGTGTATAGAATAGTTTTTGTACTAGTAATTAAAATTATCAATGTTATTGATAATCCTATGATGAATATGACTATGACAAACAATTATGACCTCTTTAACTATATGACTATTACAGTATTACCTAACTCCTGGTACTAGTTACTAGGGACATTAAACTCCAATAATCAACAAGGACCATTACATATTTAATAAGAAATACTAAAAGAATTCACAACTATTGATTTTATATGAAGTCTAGTAAAATGTGTGAAATAGGATGAGCTAACGGATTAAAACGGGCCATATAAAAAAATTGTGGGTTCCGGTTAACACAGGGGACTGGCCAAAATGAGATTCTGTTGAAACAAACTGATTTAGGAAAAACAAAAAAAAATATCAAAATAGGTTAACACAGTATGGTTGGTTATAAGACGATGGTGTGTGGTGGCGGCTGCAATGACGAAGATGATGGCACTGACAATTGTGATAATGGAAGTTAGCATAGAAAAGTTCCCTACTAGAAAACAAGCCAGTTACGATTGCTGATCCGTCGCAAAGTGACTAGAAATGTGGTCACAAAAATCTTTGTCGCTAATCAAATTTTGCGACCTCATTTGCGAATGGTGTTACCTTACGACTTGCGACCAGTTTGCGACTACATTATAATTTAATTTTGATTAATTATTTTTTATAATTTTTGTGATTAAAATAAGCCAGCCTCAAAATTTGCGACCATGGGGATGGCGGTGATGACTACAGTGGTAGTGCATGACAATAGAGGCGATGGTGACGGTGCTGATGATTGTTACGGCGGTTCTTAAAAGAGTGTATAAGAGTATAAGTATTTAATGATTTTTTAACCTACATGTATTACCCGTCTATATGTATATTGTATGCATGTGACACTAAGTCCCGACATCTTGAAATGACAATTACAAATTTGAAACAAACAGGAATTGTCACTTACTATACGAATAGACACACCATTAGCTATAGTCATGTCCATCTTCAAAAGTTTTCAAAATACAAATTTTATTTTCATTATATGTGTTGATTCGTTGCACATACATAACAATAACATTTTGAATGACAATACTAGTGATTTTTACTTTAGCACGAGAACATGAGACGATTTATGGTCTAAAAGTATCATACTTATTGTTAGTTCACGCCTTAATATATTATTTAAATTTGTTAGTTACGTATCAAAGGGGTATGGTCCTAAATGCCGCACAAGCCACACACGCGCAGGGCCATACCCATACTCAACTGCCAAAACACTCAGCTTGTTCCAAGGTTCCTGCGCATGATCTATCCACATACGCAAAACCTTGACAGCTGAGGAAAGTACATGTGCAATGTTTGGAGGTGGTGTCTTCACATATAGTTTTGTGTTATATATATGAAAAGATATTGGAATGAGATTTAAAAATATATCATAAAGGCATAAAAGGTATGAGTTGATACATTACTAACACATACAAACAAGTTTAGTTGGTATTGGATGCATGATCTTACACGGGTTAGTCTCAAATGGGACATGTAACCAAATTAATTAAAGATGCTATTGTTCAACAAGTTTTTTTAAACACAAACTTAATGGTTTTACAGACAAAGACACTTCCTACGCTAAATATTTAAGAAATTTGGTTTTTACATTATTATTTTATAACTACTCAAAAAGCTTAAAAATGCACTTTTTTTCTTGTCTCCTTGAGTTGTACTAACTAATTAAGCTTTTAATTAGTGAAGAGTGTCTTATAGTCTTATTAGGGCTGTAAACGAATCGAACGAATACAAATAAAACCTTGTTCGTGTTTGTTTGTTAAGAAATATATGTGTTCGCGAACTGTTCATGAACATTTACCAAACGATATTTTATGTTCATGTTAGTTTGTTGAGTAAATGAACGTGTTTGTGTTCGTTTGTGTTTGTTTGTGGATTTATAGGCAATGAATGTTGATGAAAATAAAATAATGTTCATGAACACCAATAGAAACCCAAACGAACACAAACAAGCGTTCATAAACATAATATATAATACGCTAACACTTATTAAATATTTTATTTGTCGGAATTTTGAAGCATTTAAATAAAATAAAATAGCTAAAAACACTAATGAACTATCGAACGCAGTCAAACATAAACGAACTTAACACGTTAACGAACGTTCACGAACATAAACGAACAAACATGGCCTCTGGTCATGTTCGTTCATCTAACTAAACGAACAAATTTTCTTGTTTATGTTCGTTTGTTTAATAAAAAAACGAACACAGACGAACTTCCCATCGAACGGTTCACAAAATTGTTTGTTGAACGTTTAGTTCGTTTGCAACCATATTCGTGAGTAAATTAGTTAATACCTTTTTCATTCATTAAAACTTTCTTAGCATAATTTACAATTATTTATGATTGCCAGTTGTCTCTAATAATTCAAGATAAACCTAAGCTATATTAAAAAATATATATGTTTTTGAAAATCACTCTTATTTTTAACAATACAATATGACTTCATGATGAAACAAACAAACAAATAAACAATCCCAAATTATATTTCTGCACTCCATTTATTAATTTCTTTATATTATTTCATAAATAAACAAATCACATACATACATACATACATACATCCAACAACTATGAAACAATATAACATGTTAGCAAGAATATAAAATAGCAATAAATCATAAACATGGGTACCCTCGTTACATCCCACATCCCAACCGTCCATTTCCACATGCATGTTCAATGTTCCCACACTCACTCACTTATATTCATGCATTTGCTTCTTCTTCTTACCATTTCATCAAACACCTACTCCCCCATTCTCTCTCTCTCTCTCTTCAAAATCTTCCATTTGCAAATGGATATCAGGACCTCAGAGACCCCATGCAAGATCCGAAAGCGGCGGTTTCGGACAGTTTCCTCTTCGTCGTTTGCGAACAACAATTTAGCGCAGTTTCTCGTCGAAAAAACTGATTCGAATCGAAATGAGAAGTGTGTTGATCAGTTGGAACCGGAGACGACGGTGGTATTGCCGAAATCGGGAAGTGATGATCAAGTGAAAGAGGTGATTTTTTGTGAATTTGTAGTTTTGTTACATACATTTTTGTAGTTATGTTGTTGGTTACTTTTATAATAGCAAGTTGATACACTTATAACAAGTTTAATAATTAATATGTTATTTTATGGGAAATTGGATTTTATAAAAATATTTTGGAAAATAAGGTGATAGGGTTAAAATAGTAAGTAGTAACGATAAAATAGCCTATGGATTATTTGGTTTTCCCATAATTATTAGGTTTCCTCCTGAATTGTTGGGTAGGCATTATATTCTAGTGGAGATTGATATAATCTGATGACACAATGATACTACAGTGGTCCGTCAGTAATCCAAATTTGCTGTTCAAAAAGAAATAGTGTAGTTAGCTTGCTAAAAATTCGATTAGAAATAGCTCGAGTTAACTTGGCTGGTGCAATTTTATAGTGTTTTGAATTGTACAAAAAAAAGTAGCTGTACTTTGATATTATGTTATATAACTTGAGATTGTTTTTATTTTATTAGTGTTGTATAAACACAAACATACAAAATCATTAAAATATGAGCCGAAGACGAGAGTAGCTTACAGCTCGGATTAACGATTAGGAGCTGAGCCAGCTCGAGCTTATATTGTCTTTGGCTCGACTTAGCTCACTCGCTCATTCAACAATGTAGGATGCTAATGGTTTGCCGTTCAAAAAATATTATATCATTTCGGTTAGTTGAAAATAAATTAAATACATACAAAAAATGTATATTATTTTTACACGCTTTTTACTCGTTTTGACAAATTCAGCTTTTTGTATTATTTTACTGAGTTGAGTCGTTACAAAAGTTTCAGAATTGACTTATAAATTTCATACAAATGTTTAAAAATTACTACACATCATGACCATGTGTCTGTAACGTTTTGGCGCTTTGCAGGTAATAAATCCACACTACAGACAATCTTGTGACTTTATGGAGAAAGATAATATCTTTGGAGGGACTCCCTTGACTTGCAATACAAAACAATTTGAGGTACATTTTACTTTTTTTTTATTTTTCATATGTAAATATCAATATCAGTTTAAATAATTACATAAAAACTTTTGTGTTTAATTTAACTTGAGATCTAGGATGGTGGATATTTGACACTAAAACACCAACACGTGAAATTTACGGGTTTGGATTTAGTCTAAACAAGGTCGGCTCAAAACTATATTAGACTCGTGTTTAGTTAACGTGTCGTGTTTGTGTCAACTCGTGAATAGTGAATACATGTGTCGTGTTTGGGTTTCCGTGTCTAACATGATTTTTGGGTTCATGTTAGACCATTGGGTATGGGCCTCGTTAGAGGGCCGTCTCCCCCCTTTAGGCACGTCCAACACCGCCCCCTTGGGGCCCGGTATGGCAAAGGCGTCGGATTTTGGACGTTGGAGACGGGCCAGAAAATTGAATGGGGTGGCCCCCCCTAACGTTAACCTGCAACCTTTTTTAAAAAAAAAAAAAAAAAATTCACCCCACCACTATAAATTAAACCTCTTTTCACCCCATTTTTTTTACCAAACTACTCCCACTTTTCTCCCATTTTTATAAAAAAAAACCTCTCCCAACCTTAAAAAAATTATGGATCCTTACAACCCAAATAATCCCAACTCAAGTTCACACCCGTTTTCGTCATCCGGCTACACACCCATAATGGACAACGCTTTTTTTTAATTGTAACTATAGGTTTTTTTAAGTGTGTTTTTTTTTTTTAATTTAAATGTAACTCTAGGTTTTTTTTAGGTGTTTTTTTTTTATTTAAATGTAACTTTAGGTTGTTGTTTTTTAAGGTTTTATTTAAATGTAACTTTTTTACTTTTATTTACTTTGTTTTCATTAATTATTTAAATCAAATAAATAATAATAAAAAAATGGGGGAGGAGCATCCCCACACCCTTGGATAGTCTCCAAGGGGAGGGTCCTTCTCCTTTGCCTACGTGGCGCTTATGTGGAGGATAGTCATTTGGAGACTATCCTCCCCCATATACCCAATGGTCTTATGCTTTGGTTGTGTTAGGTTTGATATGACAACCCACAAACACAACATGACACAAAATTCACATGTTGGGTTTAGTTTAAACATGTTCGGCTCAATTCAACATCGAACTCAGGAACACGTTTAGCTAAACGACCCATATTTGTGCCGACTCATGATTGCATGTGTCGTGTTTGGGTTTCCGTGTCTAACATGATTTTTGGGTTCATGTTGTGTTTTGGTTCGTGTCAGGTTTGATATGACAACCCACAAACACAACAACAACATAACACGAAATTCGCAGGTTGCGTTTAGTCTAAACATGTTCGGCTCAATTCTACATCGAAATAAGGAACACGTTTAGCTAAACGAGATACATTTGTGCCAACTCGTGAATGCATGTGTCGTGTTTAGGTTCCCGTGCTTGACATGATTTTTGAGTTAACGATATGTTTTGGTTTATGTCGGGTTTAATATGACCACCCACGAACACAATACATTTAACGCTCTTTTCGAGATCTCACGTTTGGTCCTTGTTACAGAATCATAAAATACCTTGAAATTATAAACGAAACAAATGTTAATGCATATTTTCAAACAAAATAGAATCTTAATATATATTTTAAAGGATGTTAATTATTTGATGTTTTTGTGCATACCCCTTTCACTATAAGTCAGAAAGACAGCAAATAGTGGGGTCACACTCTGTATTCATTGTTGAATTTTTAGCTAATCTAAAGTATGGAGTTCAAACTTCAAAAGATTACATGAACGAAAAATCTTTAGATTGGTTTTTTTAACTACTTTTAATAAAATAGTCTTTTTTTTCTTAACAAAAATCACATAATTGAAAAGAAACATTTATAAAGCCGACACATTAACCCTGGGTTTATAGCTAAGTGGTTATGGAAATGAGGGAAGACTCCTAACCAAAAGGTCTCGAGTTCGATTCCTGATCCACCCGGGTTTTACCGGCTTTGCATTGTCGTGCCTTCGGGCGGGTGCAGGGTCGGGTTTTCCCCGGAACTGGTGGCATGGTGGGCTAGGGGCTCCGTGCGTGCAGGTTGGGCTGCCGCGGGCTACCTTTCGACCAATGGGTGCCACGTACGGAGTACCCGGCGATTCTTATGTTGGGCGTTCAAAAAAAAAAAGCCGACACATTCACAAAAAGACTTATACAGTTAAAACTTTTACGTGATTCTGACCTTTTTCAAGCTAATGACTTTTGTGTGCTATGTTATGAGTTAGATCACATATCTATACGATTTTCATGTTATACACGAATTTGCATTTTTTTTACACAATTCTTTGATAAAACAAGCTTAAAACGTGTAAAGTTTCTATTGACATGTTACTATTTGGATGTGATGTTTACTAAAAGCACATTGTGTAAATCATGTCAAAGTGTTAATATTTTTATTAGTTTTTGCTAATATTAGTTGAATTCAAAGATGATACATTTTATCGATAGTCACAGTATGGGGTTGGTTACGGTACAAACCATATTTATCCTACAAACCGTAAGAACAGACCCTAGCACTTAAAAGAGTTAAATTAGCACATACTAAAACATTACATACATAAATGTAGCACTTTTGAATTATATTAGCACATGAAAATTAATCAAGACAATTGATTTTAACACATATGTGAAATGATATCAGCATTTTTCTTTATCAGCACATTGAAAACAAAAGCAAGATCTAAATAAAGAATTAATTGCTTGTTAGCATAATTATAAAGAATTCAAGATAATTAATATTATTTAGATTGTCATTTTACCATTTCTCTATAACTATTTTGATACCGTCAAAATAGCCGTTTGACACACTATGGACACTTATATTAACATTACTAATATATTCATTTAGGATACGTTGAGCTAGACCTATGTTAAATAATTTTTAAGTAGAATTTTAGAAGGATAATATATTTTATAATCAATAAATGATTATCTGTTAACATACAGCAAATTTGTTCAATTATTTTGTAATTTTGTCTCCCAAGTGTTGGGCCAGTCTGCACATAAGAATGATGTTCCCCATTTCATTCAATTACATTCAATAGTATTTAATATATTGTAACTTGTAAGTAATAACTATTGCCCTTTTTACATTATGTGTCAAGCAAGTTGAGGGTCACCCACTAACTACGGTTTCGGAAAATGACAAATTAAATCGGCTAGGTTGGTGTTTCGGCCAGATCTATAGGGTTACCAGATTATCGGTTGAACAGCTTAGTTTTATCGGTGTGAACCAATATTTTCCTATAAAAAATCGTTAGTTTGTATTAAGTATATTAAGATAATAAATTGATTCATGAATATAAATCCATGTACATAATTACATAATTGTTAAAACAAATATAACTAAGTATGGTTTCGGATGACGACAAACCAAACGAGTTGGGTTGGTTTGGTGGTTCTGGTTTAGCAAGACATGTAGGTTACCCATTTGGCGGTTGAAAGGTTTGATTTATCGGTGCAAACCAATACTTATTTTTCAAAATCATTAGTTTGTATTAGAACTTCTAAAATGCTATAAGTGCTCATAATTTGTGATTAAATTAAACAATCCAACAAAACAATATACAAATGATAAAAGTTAATGGCGGCGCTAAGCTCCAAACAAAACACTTAATCTATAAAACACTTAAATCGAAGCGTTTTGTAAGTCCACTGAGTCAAGGGTCTAACACAAGATATCGGATCAAAGATGTTAAAGTGAGCAGAAATCACTTAAACATCTATCGTGGGTACAAGAAACGAGATGAAACGGAAATCACACAATCACTAAACACATTCACATGATTAAACCAACTGGGGTAGCCCAGTTGGCCACCGACACCCACCTCTTCCCAGAGGTACCGGGTTCGAGTCTTGGGAGTGGCATATGTCGCCCAGGGTAAGAATTTGGCAAGGGGAATTCACCGCGGAGCTAGCTTGGTCGGGTAGCGGCTCTCGGAGTGGGATCACTCCGGCGATTGGGAGGACTGTGAACTACCACATTCACATGATTTGTATTTCATAACAAACCCAAACACAACAATCTTTGATGATTCTCTCTCTTTAAAACCGAATTAAAACTATTACCTACTTTTCTCTTTCAAATTCCTTTATTTATATAGGTTTGGGCCCATAAGCTTAGGTTTCCTAATGGATTTTAATCACCATTAGGGCCCTAATTACAAGTTGGAGCCCATACCTCTTAATTACAATTAATTACAACAATAAACCAAAGTGTAACCAATCGAGTTAACTGTCAAAATATGCACCAACACGTTTGAATCTCAAACCGGTTGAATGGCTTCGCTTTGGATGGTTCAGTCGGTTTTAACGTGTCGAACTATTGTGGTAAAATATTTGTTAGTATGTTAAAGTAAGATTATTGTTTTCTTTTGGTCAGGCAAAATCAAGAACTTATGATGAGATGGAAACCGTAACCAAAGATCGTGGTCAGCCAAAATCGACCCATGGGTTGGATGAAATCAAGCACGCGCTCACAGTGTCGAAAGAAATACTCAAACTTCTAGCTCACGTTTGGACCGCTGACACGAACCATGGTCCCCACCATCCAACGAGCATTTCCCTAGCCTCGACACTAAACCACGAGCTCAACAAGGCTCGGTCTCATGTCAACAAGTTAATCCAAGAACAACGGTCGAACCAAACAAGTGCACACAATTCCAAGGAGCAAGACAAGATCCGCTTTGCAGTCAAGACCATATCACGAGAGCTAGAGACCGAAAGGAAGCTCCGACGACAAGCTGAGCGGATGAACAAGAAACTCGGCCGAGAACTAGTAAATACAAAGTCGTCTTTAGCTAAAGCCGTAAAAGAAGTCGAATCTGAGAAACAAGTGACCGCGGTTTTGGATGGGTTATGCCAAAAGATGGTTCATAGTATCGAAGAACAACGAGTCGAGCTTGAAGAACTAAAGAAAGAATCTGAACGGGTACGCAAAGAAATAGAAGAAGAGAGAGAAATGCTTCGTGTTGCTGATATGTTACGTGAGGAACGGGTTCACATGAAGCTTGTTGATGCAAAACACGAGTACGAGGACAAACATAAACAAGTGGACATTCTAGCACGTGACCTCGAAGAGCTTTTGGAATTCGATAATGGCATACACCGTATAACACCTAGAGTTTTATCATGGTATAAAAGCACTGATTACAACAAGGGCGAAAACAAAAACGAGAATGACACGCGAAAAGTGGTCAATGACGAAAACCTCCTTGGAGGGGAAGTTGGAAGCTTATTATGGTTTGAGAACAACAAGGGTGAAGTTATAAATGATGATACGACAAATACGAACAATGAGGTTGCCGGGCGTAACTCCGATTGTATCGAGTGGGAATTTGGGCTCGACATGAAAAATGATAGCGGAGAGTTAAACGAGTGTTTGGAAGAGAGAGTTTTAGGGTTATCGGGCGTGTCTACGATGAAGGAGTATGAAGATGAAATGAAGAGATACAAAATGATCAAAGATCTAAGAGACCGTATAGTATCCGGTTCGGATCTTTCTTGAGATACACTCAACTTTCAATCTTATGTGTGAGTTGGTCGGTAAAGCGTCTAAATCAATACAAAAGTTTCATTTGTTATCATTGAAAAAGCGCGTAAACGACATTCATTTTCATCAATTGCATAACAAGGGGAAATTATTTGTGAGAACCATCTGATGTGAACGAAACCTGGGTTGCTGGATCGTCTCTCACGATCAGGCTAAGCACTTCGGGTCTTGCATAATGCCCGACCACATCAAAATCAAACTTTGCCCGAGCAATTTCTCCAAGATCTATACCAAATTTTAGCCATTAAACTTGTCAATAATCTTTAAAAACATTGCATGAAGTTGTAATTAATTGATAAAAAAACATTTATGGTCGGATTGACCCGTCCCATCACTAAAAGAGGCGATTGCAATGAGGCGGGTTTGAGTAATCCCAACCCCATACCCGATTAAAAAAGTTTGTCCCAAACCCGCCCCAAAACCCGTCAGGTATGTATCGGATAATGACCCGTCAGGCATCAGTAAACCCGTTAGTTTGTTAAAACTACTCATAGGGCATACCGACCCAAAACTCATCATATACCTATCGGGTAACTATTAATCGAAATTACATTTCGCAAGTGAGTGTGAATAATATATAAAGATGCCATTAAAAATAAGGAAAGAAAACAGATTACCATATATAGATATTAAAAAAAAAAAAGCTATTATTTCAGGAATATAAACGGGTATACGTTATCGGGTCAGGTAAACAGGTATATCGCTGAATCCCAAACCCGTGAAGAGAACAAAAAGTAATCCCATACCCGATTACCTGACCCCATACCCGTCCAAATGTATCGGGTTTCAGGTTTACCCATCAGGTTCGGGTTCGATTACCTGACCCCATACCCAACCCACCTGACCCGCACATTTTGCCACATCTAATGCAAACAAGCAAATGGAGACAGTGACATACCTAAATCAGCCGTAATAAGTGCTTCACCGTCATAATTCGGTCCTGCAAGAACGGCCCCTGAGGGTGAAATGATAACACTACCACCAGCACAAACTACAGATTCTGGTGTGAGTTCTTCATCTGTTCCAGTAAAATCATATTCCGGGGGAGCGGGGTAATCTTTTCTTCGACAAAACTGGTTTGCCGATAAGACAAAACATCCACCCTCCAACGCTATATGTGTCATTGATGCTTGCCATACATCCCTTGAATCAGCTGTTGGTGCACAATATATTTCTATTCCTGTTCAACCAAAAACATGATAGAAACTAGGATAATTACATAATCCCAAAAGTTAACACTATTTCTTGTGCGGGTTAAAACGGTATTTTTTTTTCTTAGGTCAAAATGTCCTGGTTGGGTAGAACTACAAAAAAAAATCGTTTACTTCGTTGATTTTTATAAATAATTAATGCTTGACGTGTGATAAAAGTTGTATTGTTACAATAATGTTAAAAGATTCGACTATAAAAATGGTACGTTGCACACGTTAAAAATGCACTTTCAAGGACTTTAAACTTTCAACCCATTTGGCCCGTTTGAACCATTTGAGATCAGTCATAATCCAAATCGAATCGACCAATTCATAAATAACGAGAGCTGGACAATGATAAAATCTATCTAATTACAATGATAATTTAAATGTCAGAATATAAATGCTATAGCTTTTGTATGTATTAAAATTAGGGGTGTTCAAAAAGCCCGCAGCTCGCTCGATTTGTTTTCGAGCCGAGCTCGAGCCAGGGGTTCTCAGCTCGTGGGCTCAACTCAATGGCTTGGCTCTGTGGCTCGACTCGATGACTCAGGTATGTATGTGTGTATCTTAGAAATGTGTTTTATTTTTTTATCGGTTTATTGGATTTTATCACCCCTAACTATTGGCTATTTGCTGCTGCCACCCCTAACTATCACTTTGACGCCTGTCACCCCCAACTTAACACTTAGTGTGTTCTGTCACAACGTCGTTAACTGATCACTAACTTTTGATCTTGGTACTGTACTTTTGGGGGTGTCATAGGGATCTTAGGAAGGTTTTAGGGATCTTAGGACACCCCAAAAGTATAGTAACAAAATCAAAAGTTAGTGATTAGTTAACGACGTGGTGACAGAACATACTAAGGGGCTGTTTGGCTAAGCTTTTCAAAATGACTTATTTGCTTATTTGCTTTCTGAAAAGCAAATAAGCAAATAAGTCATTTTGAAAAGCTCCATTTTATAGCTTTTCAAAACAGTTTATTGACTTATTTGCTTTTCAGAAAAGCAAATAAGCAAATAAGTAGTTTT
The DNA here is from genome assembly GCA_030545235.1 of Helianthus tuberosus. Taxonomy (NCBI): domain Eukaryota; kingdom Viridiplantae; phylum Streptophyta; class Magnoliopsida; order Asterales; family Asteraceae; genus Helianthus; species Helianthus tuberosus. The sequence continues at coordinate 213,489,460 of CM060423.1, forward strand.
GAAAAGCTTAGCCAAACAGCCCCTAAGTGTTAAGTTGGGGGTGACGGGCGTCAAAGTGATAGTTGAGTGTGGCAGCGGCCAGCCGGCCAATAGCCAATAGTTGGGGATGACAAAATCCAATAACCCTTTTTTATCTTATCAATATTTGTAAAAAAAATTAATAAAAATTATAAAAAAATTAACGAGCCAGTTTGATTGGGCTTGAGCTGGCTCGAAGTTTTTACAAGTTGAGCTCGAGCTCGACTTTTCAGCTTGAAAAAATAAACGAGCCGAGTCGTGCTGGCTCGTTTAAGTTCAAGCTCGAGCCCAGCCTGGCTCGAGCTTGAGCCCAACCTAGCTCAGCTCGGCTCGATTACAACCCTAATTTAAATGCACTTTTAGGGACTTTTGGCCCATATGATCGACCCATTTTCTTTTCTGATAATCATTTGATTTGGACCATTTGACCTGTTTGACATAATCATAACCAAAATCGACTCATCCATAAATAAACATGTAGAAACTGCTACTTCTAAGTTGGGATCATGTATAACAAACCTTTAGCATACATTGCAGTCCTTAACAATGGCATTTTATTCTCCCAACAAATAGCAGCACCGATTTTTCCAACCGGAGTTTCGAAAACGGGTATATGTGACCCGTCACCGAAGCCCCAAATTATACGCTCCAAAGCTGTTGGCATAAGCTTCCTGTGCTTGCCAAGGTAACACCCTTGATTATCGAAAAATAAAACTGTACAATAAAGAGTGTATCCATCTCTCTCTATAACTCCCATCACTAACACAACTTTATATTTGCCCGCCATTGCCGCCAATCGATCAACTTCAGGACCTGCATGTAATCAAAAACACACTTCAACACATTAAGAAATAAAATTATAAGGAAAGTACACGGACGGTCCCTGTGGTTAACCAAAATTCTAGATTTGGTCCATAGCTTTTCAAAAGTACACGGATGGTACCTGTGGTTTGCAATTTGTAACGCATTTAGTCCCCAGCTAACAAATCTAAAGGTTTTAACATGTCCAAATTAGGGGCTAAATGTGCTACAAAGTGTAAACCACAGGGACCATCCATGTATTTTTGGCAAAAGTTGGGGACTAAATGCGTTACAGAGTGCAAACCATAGGGACCATCCGTGCACTTTTGGAAAGCTAGGGACCAAATCCAAAATTTTGGTCAACCACAAGGACCATCTGTGTACTTTACTCTAAAATTATTTTCTTGACGGTACCTATTTGTAGGGGTGAGCATGGGTCGGTTTAGGTCGTTTATGAACAAAAACTGAAATGTCAGTTATCTAAGAATGAAACAACCATTTTAGTTATGTTTGGTTCAGTTAATTCAGTTATGAACTTATGGGTCACAAATTGGTATGTTTTTTTAGTTAATTAGTTTGGGCCAGTTTTTATTGGGCTTGGGCCCAACAGCAAGCAAACTAGTTGATTCAGTCCAATAGTGTGATGACATTATTAAAGAACCGAAAATCCCAACAAAAATATAACTGTAACATATATAAAAACTATTGGCCCGGTAGCTTTATTTGCCCTAATACAACATGTTACAGGTTGGTTAATACTGCCTGGTTTTCCATAACAAACCAATACCGAACCGGAAATTTTGACTTTTGGAAAAGTCAAAATCGAACCACCGGTTAATTGAACGGGCCGGTCAGTTATTACAGTTAACGGTTCGGTTTCTGCTCAACCCTATTTATTTCTATCAACATCACATAGTTTTTTACCAGGTACATTAATGGCTGCAGCATGATACTTCCGGAATTCTTCTTTACCCTTAAGAGTACGGTTACCAATTGTCACACCGAAATTCGACCCACGAGGATATCCACCTATAAACGCTTCAGGAAAGACAACTAACTGTGATCCATATGAAGCAGCTTCAGCTAGTAATCTCTCTGCCTTATCTGATGAAACATACAATTAGCTACTTAAGTTACTACAATCAATAACTATCCATCAACACAATAACCATTAAAAATTTAAAGAGTAAAATGCAACTTTCGTCCCTGAGGTTTGGCCAGTTTTGCGACTTTCGTCCAAAGGTTTGTTTTTCCGCATCTGGACCCAAAAGGCTTGAAATCTTGCCAGTTTCATCCGGCTCATTAACTCGATCCATTTTTCTCCGTTTAGTCAGGGTATTCCCATCTGTTTTTGTTAACTTAAAGGGCAATTCGGTCTTTTTCAGGGGTATGCAGTCTTTTTACATAAAGTGAAAAAGACCGCATTGCCCTTAAAGTTAACCAAAAAAGACAGAAAAAACCCCTAACTTAACGGAGAAAAATGGATGGAGTTAACGAGCCAGATGAAAATGGCAAGATTTTAAACCTTTTGGATCCAGATGTTAAAAAACAAACCTTTGGACGAAAGTCGCAAAACTAGCCAAACCTCAGGACGAAAACGACATTTTACTCAAATCAAAAACAACTGATTAGTTGACACCAGCATGATAAAAAAGCGCACGCTTGAATCGAAGTTATAACAGTAAGGAAGTGAACCAAACCAAGGGTAGCAGGGGTATCATAGAAGACGGTTGCAGCCTGTACAACAGTGGCCCGAACCGTTGGGCCGGAGTCAGAAGAACCCATGTTGACTTCGGTGAATACAGCAGCACCATCGGTCTCGGTTGTTGGAACTAATGCCATTGATTTTCTTCCCCTCTTTTGTGTATTTTAGAACTAGTAATCACCTGTTCTTGCTGCTTAAACACCATAAAACCCTCCAACCAATCAACCCCTCATTACAGAAATACCTTCAAAGTATCGATTATATAAAAAACAACATAAAACCATTATATTAGGGTGTTAATAAAGCCACACCCAAAATCTTATTTTCACACCCTCTATACGGGTCGTATGGGGTTATACAGCCCGTATAGAATAATCTGACATGACAAATATTGGGTCGTATAATGGTATACGGCTCATATAGATGGAGAAAATATTAGGTCGTATAACATTTTATCCGGATCGTATAACAACATTATACGGGTCGTATAACATCATATGAGGTTCGAGTCGTATAACGTTATACACGGGCCGTATAACATTGTACACGGGTTGTATAATGTTATACGACGCGTATACATGGAGACAAAAAACATTCTCTAACGTTTTTTTTGTGCAAGATTCTCTTATTCGACCCGTATAACTATACAGGGCGTATAGCTGTAGGGGGCGTAAAAATAAGATTTCAGGGGTGCGGGAACGGTGAGAGCCTTATTTTAACATACAACCCTAATATCATGTTGTATAAAAAATTAAGGTTTTCCCACTATACTTGCCTCAAAAATCAATTAGAATATAAAAAAAAACACAAGTTATTCACATCAATTAAAAAAAAAAATTGTAATTCACTAGCCCAGAATATCAAAATTCAACTGCATACAGGGGCATTCTACAGAAATTAAGTGGAAGAAGGAAACTTTCATCCTAAAAATCCAATTTTCAAACTAACCCAATTGAATTAATCCAATCTAATGTTCTAAAAGCTGAAAAGATTGGAGGTTGTGCTAATTTAGACTGTGTTTCAGTGTGTGCACAAGTTAAGAAACAGAGTTAATGGTTTAAAAACTTACACTGTACTCGCAGATGGTTTTGATTATGAGAAATCTCTGCAAAAGAAATGACGGAGAAGACGATAAAAGAGGTGTCTAGACGAAGTAGAGAAGCAAGTTTCACCACACGTACACACTCGTCTCAAACAATCAAGAACCGCAAATCTCAACAAGGTCGATCGGATTGTATTATTTTTTTTTTTTTTACACCACTCAAAGTTTGTCGAGATTTCAACTATGTTTTTTTTGGATTTACACTTTTTGTTTTGTTCGACTCCATGTTTTTTAAATTACAACTTGAGTGTATGTGGTTTAGACGCGCAAACGCAAACGTATAACGTATTGTGTCCCAGTGGCGGAGCTAGACTTTAACACCAGGGGTATCCAAAAAAAAATAAAAAATTACGGTGTATTCATATAAAATTCTTTATAGGGGTATCCTCGTATTTTTTTAGGGGTATCCTTTATATAAAATCGAAAAAAAACAAAAAATTAACACTGCGAACACGACTTTGAGCCGTAGCCCGTGCTACGGCTGCTAACAAGCTGTCTCCGCCCCTGTTGTGTCCCTAACTTTTTTTACTCCTTTGAGTCCTTGTGGTTGTACGTTTTAGTCGTTTGAGTCCCTTGACTGACGTTCTGTCTATTGATCGGTAGTCAACTAGGGCATATTGGTCCTTTTATGTTAATTGTTAGGGGTATTATAGTTTTTTCACAAAATAAAAAAATAAAAAGATTTTTTGAACACACGTTAGGGTTCCTTGAACATGTTCAGCTGTCACCTTCCTTCTCTCTCGCTTTTCTTACACAACCATTATAAAAGGTATGGTTTGTGGTGGGTGATGATTGTCGTGGGAGGAGATAATGGTTGTGGAGTGCGGTGACTAGTGGCGGTTAATCGGATGTATTGGTGATGGATGGTGGTGGTGGCGGTGGTGGTAATATGGTGGTTAGTGGAAGTAGTGAGGTGTGAAGTATGGTGCGACGGTTTGTGGTGGCTGTTTAACTCAGGGTTTGGGTGACGATAGAGGATAGAATGGTGACGGATAGGTGGTTTAAGGTTTAATGGGGTGGAGTGTTGGTGGTTTATGGTGGGGTAAATGGTGGTTTTAACCTTCGATTAACTTTTCAACAATCATTAATTCCACAAGTTTGTTACGATTTTGTTCATCACCAACATTTTCATCATTGACAACGTCGGCGGTTGTTATTTGTTCTACTCTATGTAGAAAGTGATTAACTTGTGTCGATTAACTTGGGCGATGTTGTTGGTTGGTGTGTTCGCCGGAGAGGTGGATTGTGTGTGGTGTGGTGGTGGCGGGTGATAATAATAATAACAACAACAGAAGCAGCAGCAGCAGCAGTAGCAACAACAACAACAACAACAATAATACACCGAAGGCATTTTAAACATTTCACAATTTTTGTAGCAGTTAACAAACGGAATGTTGGTCAAGGGACTCAAATGACCAAATTGTACAACCACAAGGACTCAGAGGAGTAAAAAAAAGTTAGGGGCTTAACATGTTGGCTAGTGTAAGCCACATGGACTCAAATAAATGGGCGGTGATGCATAGTGACTTGGACATGATGCCAAGTGCCAATGCACACACCCCACACTGTTCCAACCCGTTGTCGGCATTGGGCGGATGTATGAAGGAAGCAGGGGTTGCCCGGGATACCCCGTAACTTTGTCGACGAATTGCAAATTTAGTGGGAATTTTGTTTTTCTTCCTTGTTTTATGTATTAGAACTCCTGGAGAAATATTAGAATACCTTTATATCAAAAAACACTAGAATACGTACTTTTAATTTTTTTTCTTTAAGATCCGTCACTGATTGCCGGGTGACGCGGCCACGATGGCTTGTTAGCGTGTCAAGGCCTTGCACACGCCCGAAGCCACTCCAACATGATGCCTCCTTCCCATGCCGTTTAAAAAATAATATTTTTAAAAATCTCAACAACAGTTATTATATAAATGGTCATCACTTCATTCACCTGTATGCAACTTTGAAGGAACATTCTGTGTAAGCTTCTAAAATACATTAAAAAAACACCCTTAAATACTGCAAATAATTTCAACTCATAAAAATACTTAAAAAGAAATATCAGAACACAACAAATAACCCCAATTTACAAAAATACACCCAGGTAAACAAAACAAATTCATTGCATTTAAATATGGGAAAATTACCAAAGTAGCCGTTTGACCAGGCGGTTTACAAAAATAGCCATTTGACCAGGCATAAAAATGCCCTTTCACGCTTCCCCAGCCAAGTGAACTCCCATTTTTATGCACCTTCAACCAGCCACAACCAAGCGGACACGTGTCCCGCTTACCTGAACCGAGCCGTTTCATGCGGCTTAAGGCAGCGGTAGCGGCATTTCCGACAGGTGAACCGGCATTTCCGGCAAGTGAACCGGCTTAAGGCAGGTGAACCGGCATTTCCGACAGGTGAACCGGCATTTCCGACAGGTGACCCGGCATTTCCGACAGGTGAACCGGCATTTCCGACGTGTAGCGGCATGGGCATGAAACGGCTCGGTTCAGGTAAGCGGGACACGTGTCCGCTTGGTTGTGGCTGGATTGAAGGTGCATAAAAATGGGAGTCACTTGGATTGAAGGTGCATAAAGCCTGGTCAAATGGCTATTTTCGTAAACCGCCTGGTCAAATGGCTACTTTAGTAATTTTCCCTTTAAATATAGGCATTATAGCCTAGTAACATTCTAGGGGTGTGATAAGACTTAGGGATCATTAGATCATGTGTTCGATTGTCACAAAGGGGGTTTTTCTAGATTTATTGGGTTTCCTCCTGAATTGGTGTATAGGCATCATAGCCTAGTGGAGATGGATATGATCAGGTGGTTCCGCTGATGACGTGATGACACTCCAGTGATCCGTCAGTAATCCAAATTTACCGTTTAAAAAAAATAAATAATAATTATTATCTATAAAACTACGAAAAAATAACTAAATTATATTTATTATGTTATACATAAATTTATAAAAAATAATAATAATAACTATAATTACTCAATATAACAATTGTTGTAGGTTCTACCTACAATATATTATTTGGTCAATTGTGAAATGTTAATTACAACTATGCCATTAAGACTTTCTTTAGTTATTTACTAAAACCACCACCTAGTGGATTTTGGGCACCAAAAACTCTTTTTAATTAAAGTTTTTTTACATCTTGTAAGTTTCAAATTTCTTGCTTTTATCACCCCTATTTTCTATATTTATTTGATCCCTTCGACTTTCTAATATGTGTTGATATAGATGCGAGTCCGTCTACCTTTTACATTATGTGAGTTACTAGGTGTTATAAATTTGTTTGTTTCTTTTACATTTTTTTCCTACTTTTGGTCGTTATTTGCTTGCTACTTAGCACGACTCTCCCCCACCCCCCCAAAAAAAGAAATTTTTTTTATAACTTAGTTTTATACCCCCGCCCCGCAACGCGAGGGCTTATAACTAGTTAATAGATACAAGATGAGCCAAGGCCGAGCTGTACTAACAAAGCTCGAATTTAACTGACCTTGTGCTTAGTCGAGCTTGGGCTCGGCTCACTTGCACTCTAATTACCACCAAAATTTCCTTCTATTACAATACAATCTATTCACAACTCCAAAAATTTTAGTGTTTCTATAATTCTCTTCATTTGCTCATTTACTCAACTAAAGATACACACTTATAGTGATATTTAAATTTATAAATCACAAAAGATCAAGGTTGCATATGCTGGTGAGATGATGATATATATAGCATTGCACGCAAGGGCGTAGCTTTGTGGGGGCGGGAGGGGGCGGCCGACTCCCCGAACTTTTCGTTCGTTAGTGGAGAGTATGTAGTTTTCGTATAGAAATTTTTTGGTATATACGTTTTTGACCCCCCCCCCCCCCCCCGGTTTTATAGAAATTTTTGGTATATACGTTTTCGACCACCGTTTAGAAATCTCAAGCTTCGCCACTGATTACACGAGTCAATGAGATGATAGCTCCGATACCAATTATTGAAGATTTGAGCGAAAATCAATCGTACAACACCACCAAAGAACAAGTCAATCAGATTAATGACAAAGAATGAATCAATGGACAGGTTGAATTAGGGCTTTATTCAATGAACCAGAAATTATTAACGGTTCAAGAACAAACCATCTTTCAACTTGACACAAATGCCCCTCGAACTTTCAAAGTTACAAGAAACAATCAGAAACTTATTTGACCATAGAGAACCAAATGTGAATACTCTTCGAAATAATATCTTTAAAAGCTAATCGATATGAGTGTTTTAGTTATAATTAAAAAAAAACCAGATTTTCATTCATATTTGACAAGTTACATCAAAACAGAAGGTAGACGGGCAACAAGTTGCGCCACCAACCCTTTTGCAAACCCTAATCTACTAAAGACAAAACCCTGCCCCCTGGATTAATCGATAACTATTATAGTTAAATCAATCATTGGGGGTACAAAAATGCATATAGTATTGTGAAGTTAAGTCAGGTAAAATTGTATTATTAATTAAAGTGCAAACCACAACGTTTTTAGAACTCTCCGTTGTGAGTGTGATCTCCATGCCAGCTCACCTAATGCCGCCCCCAACACCAAAACGCGGCTGTCAAAAGGGGGATCGCCAACCCCATAACACTGGTTAACCCTTAACACAAAGGAGAGACGATGCACAAACACATCATTTATTTTTCTTCTTTTGTTTAATTTTTTTAGTTAGACTATAATGCGATTGTTGAAAGCTAAGTTAGTTAACGTGCAGTTCTTACGTGGTAGGGGATTATGCACTTTTTAGTTAACCCATAAAATATGGTCTAATGTATTGTGCACTTTTTAGTTATCTCATAAGATATGGTCTAATGCATTGAAATGCTTTAATAAAAATTATATTTGATTTTTTTGAACGACAAGAACGATGTGCCAACCACCGTGACACCGAGTGTTGTGGCCAAGGTCGACTACTCCACCGCCGCCAGCCCCTTGGCTCTCTCAGATGCACGGAAACCCGGCCTCTACTCGCCTGAAGACATAATAGTGAAATAATCGGTAAAACATCGCCTCCCATACAAGACGAACCAGCAGGAGAGTGGGTGTCAAACCTTAGTCACAAGAAACACTAAATTTTTCCCCAACCACTCCACCACTACCTCATTGGCAAATGATTTTGAATTGATTATATGCTTTAATAAAAAATTAAATGATGTTGAATTGATAATCAAAGATTAAACCTTAAAAGGCCGACAAATTTGAAAATTTGCGAGGCCCCTATGGACTCCTTTATTTGATTTAGAAAAAGATGATTTGAAAATATTCAATCATGTGTAGATTTAGAGTTATAGGTTTTGAATTTTCTTTTCTCATTTTTAAAAGATGGAGCCGGAGCCGTGCTAACGCTGAAAATGATTGATCTGATGAATAAAAACAGCCAAATATATATTTATTATTGTCGTTTTTAGAACATGACCATTCACCTAACAACGTTAACACTGTGTTCCAGAGTTTACTAACGGGAGGAAAGGAAAGGAAACAAAAAGAAAGTAAAAATATTTTGTGTTCCAGAGTTTCATTTAAGGAAGGAAAAGAAAGGAAAATAAAACATGTCGTGTTCCCGAGTTTCATTTAAGGAAGGAAAAGAAAGGAAATGACAGGAAAACTAGGCTAAATTCTTTAATTTTTCTTTCCTTCCGATTTGGGAGGAAACGGTGGGAAAGTCATCTTTTTTTTTTCCTTTCTCGTCCTTTCCTTTCTCACCTTTGCTTTCTTTCTTATCCCTCGTTAAGTTAACTCGGGAACATAGCGTAAGGGTCGATTACTTGAATAGACGTATAAAAAGTAGCTGACAACGAGGGTCATCAAGTGAGCTTCCTCGTTTGGGCTTGTCGTCCTCAACTAGATATTGGACTCAAGCCCATAACAACACTTTAACTAACTGGCCTATGGAAGGAAGACCAAGTCAGAGACTTCGGTTTTCCGCACATATTTTGTGGACAGGTTCATTGTTCCGGTAGAGGGCAAAGTGACTGTTGATCGGTTCTGTTTAAACATGAGGGAAAACATGTAAATAACATACCTGATTGCAGCAGTACAGGCCAGAAGAGAATCCAAATGGAGACGCAGCAATAAGGTTTGACATGATTGTCAACTTGATCTGGTTCCTCCTTAGGGTGCAATCTAATTATGGTGGTGAAGAAAACCGATAAAGGGAGTTCGGCTATGGAGAGAGGGGCGATTTCATAAGTGATGTTATTGTGATTAGAGTCTAACCCTTTAACCCTCTAATTATCTCCTTATATATCCACCTAAGAGGAAACCCTAATTAGTTAATAAGGGTAATTTGGCCCATCAACAATTACCAACTAATTATTTAACAGGATTGTTATATATTTTGATCCATATAATGTAAATGATTATAATGGCTACTAGATTAAATATAACATAAAATATATTTAATCTTACAGTGACGACTGTCGAACGAGTCATGCAAAAACCTAACCTAAGTAGCTAGGATAAGCAGAGTATTGAATCCAGAGGAGTATGGTGGAAAGCGTTATGAATTAAGTGTTGATTAACTACTTGCAAAAATGTAAACTTTGGTTGTTTGAGAATTTGATTAAACTACAAATTACTAAAACGAAGTTGTAAACAATTGGAGGAAAAAGTGATTCCTCCGGTTTGGTTTTCAGCAGTTTACTAAGTCAATTCGGTTTGAGAAATCACATAGACATGGCATGTATAATTCGATTAACTAACTGTGATATGAAAAGACAATTTACTTGGATTGCATTGGCAATGCAACGCTATCATGAACATATCAGTTTTATAATATCAAACCCTCCTCGTTTTCTAATATATCCTAATTGCTAGAAATCAGGAATTGAAAGATAACCGAATGGATATTGAATGCTTAGATTGCTAATCCCAAACATAAAAAGAAATTGAATTAGTTCATCTACTTACAAAACCCTAGCCTCGAAGGAACCCACAATGAAATTAGCTGCTCATGCTTGTGAATTGATCTTTGATCTTGATGTTGGAAGGTGTGGAATGGTGTAAAAACTTGCTCAAAATCCTCCTTGGTCATCCTATGCCTTGCCTCTTACGAACTGGATAAAAGATATATCCAAAACCCTAATTTTTATGGGTTTTATTAGAATTTTCGTAAATAGCAACCCGTAGGCTACTAATCGGTCGTAGCCTACTGCTGACAGATTCCTTCCAAAACTGTTTTCTTCATAACTTCTTCGTTTTAGCTCCGTTTTTTTTCGTCGTTTTCGCTCATGTCTTCGTGATTCAACCCTCTATCATTCCATATATTAAGATCTTCAATTCGCTCCATTTGTTTTTATAACAACCCTCCTAAATATTTTCGACCCCCTAATATATTTAATATACCCTAATATGTCCTAAAATACACCCCATATGCGAAAACGGGCCCCGAATACCTTTATTTTTACAAAAATAAAAATAAAAATAAAAACGAAATTAAATAGATCGTCGCGGGGCGCGACAGATCCCTTGAGGGACGTCGCGGGCCGCGAGCGCCTGGACAAGCGGCCGCACCCTGAGCCGCCACGTGTCATCACGCGTGTTGAACCTATCTCGTGACCAGGCCAAGCTACGCCGTAGACCCCCTATGTCGTGGGCCGCGAAGGCCCCTGCCTTCCTTCGTCGCGGGCCGTGACGGACCTGTCGACCAGCCCTATAAAGTGAGGCCTTCGGCCTTCAGTTTCAATTCGTTCATTCACTCGATCTCTCTCCCAATTTCTAAATAGTAGGCATTATTCTCGGGTATAATACCCCCCTAAATAACGAAGTTCTGCTCCGTTGTAAGTATCATAACCCTTGGATACGTATTAGATACGCTGCCCGATTGATCTAGGGTTCCGTAACGGCTGTCATGGTTCTGCCCGACGTAGTCGTTGGAATGCCGTATCGGGGATGGTATTACTAATGTTAAAATGGGTTATTATACTAACGCGTGTGTATTTGTGTAATTTATAGATTGTCACCAGGAAACCCCTTACAGAAAACCTAAGACAGCAATGTGAGTAATCTCCTTTTTGCAAACTGGTTTGACAAAACCTCACTTAATTAATTATGTATTAAACAGTTATTGAGTATTTGTAAGGATACAATTATCGTCGGTATGTTGGGGTTTTGTATACAAAATTTGTTACTACCTTGTGAGGAGTAACATGACCACAAGTCGGGTTGACAGTACCGTGGGTGGTAATTGATATGACTTGGAAACAAATGTAATTGCGCGACCGCCCTCAATACTGTACAATGGTTTTTTACTTAACTTGATTAAACTGGGATTCACTCACCAGTATTTCCCACTGACAAAATGTTTTTAAACGCGTTTAGGTAACAAAATGTGAAAGCCAAATAAAAGCCAGCTGGACAGCACTGAAGGCTTGAAAAAGTGGTAATAAAGTTACCTAAAATAAATAGATGTTTTTATTAAATAAAATAGGGTTTATCCCTATGAAAATGTGTGTACTTAAAACTTGGGTTTTTCCCATGTGTTTAATATTGTAAAAGCGTGGTATTTTACTCTGATAAAATATTTCCTAACTACGGTCCTGATGTAAATTCCGCTGCCAAAATGGACAAACACAAGATACCACCGAAACTGGCCGCGGCCGCCCGTTCCCGGGTCTCTAGGGGACGGGGGTTGCGACAGTTTTCCCCAAAACACGTCCAATATTGGTGTTTAACCTACAAAACACAAATTTCTCGTAGTTATTCAATTTCACACATTTAAACACATAGAAACTCATAAAGTTAATCATTTAAACATGTTAACCACCATTCCAAACCCATTCCATCACATCCCCACACTTGATATTTGCTTGCCCTCAAGAAAATCCGTTCGAAACACTATAACAGATAGACAAATACCCCAACTGTCCCTACCATGTGTAACACCTCGAAAATTCACGTCCTATAATGTGTTGACACGTGTCATAAAGTCTGAACGTGTGAAAGAATGTTATAAAAGGACTAAAGTTGACAAACATGGAAAGTATGTGAAATACGTATTCTAAGTGTCAACTGTGAATAAATATAATGTACATTAACCCTACACGATGCTCATACCTTCAAACGAATAAATCATGGATCATACGAAGCTAAAAGTGAGAGATTTCAAACTACAAGGGTTAAAAGTGTCAACATGTTTAATTTATACCTCTGAGTGACCTTTTGACAAACCCGAAGCTTTGTAACGGTTAATTATGCTCACTAGAATACACGATTAAAATTTCATAAAGTTTCGTCAACGTATAAGAAAGTTGTGACCAAATTCGTGTGCAAGGGGTTAAAGCGTCAACGTTAGAAGTTAGGCCTTTTCGGGTAACAATAAAGTTACCCGGGGATTTAACGAAGTGGGTATATACTTTAAAGCCCTTATAGATCAAGGTTGAAGGATCATAATGCAAGAAAATGCAAGAAACAAGAGTCTTTTCGACGTTTGAAGAGCCAAGGACTGAAAATGCAAATATCAGAAAGTTGCATGGCTGACCCCATAGGGGCTCGCGTAGCGCGAGCCTGAAGGCTCTAGCAGTGGCGCTACGCCACTGCCATATCTGGGCAGAAAACAAATTTTGCGAATAGGGGCCTGCTAGGTGAGTTTGTGAGCAACTTTAAACCGAATTTCCTCATCCCTTGACCCCTAAAACAACCCCTAGAACACTAGGACACATGTTGGGATGTTGTGGTAAGTGCTAGACTTTGTTGTCAACACCTTATGGTGATTGAATTCACAATAAATAGAGTCTTAAGTTGCAACACATTCTTCACACTTCATTTGTGCAATTGAGGAGCCTTTCTGGAACTTCAAAGCAAGCACAAGACCTTCATAATCAAGCTTAGGACTTCAGTAAGTTTTCTAACCTTTCCTTAGTTTAAGTTTTAGCTTAGCTTAGCTTAAAAGTCAACCGTCGTAATTAAAGGTTGACTTAACGATTAATCACTAATGGTCCAGTGATTAGTCGAATCAAAGGTAGTTATAAGTTGGTAGTTATGTGGGCTTTAAACCCTTAAAAGGGCATCCACTGATTCCCATCCTAACTAGGTCATTTGTCGAGTCAAAGATGATTAGAAAAAGTCAACAGAAATGTAATCTTTCGTTTAACGCATAATTAACAATGTAAAAGGCGTGTAACCTATTTTATCATTCATATAACTTGATAATAAGCATAAGAACTTGTCTAAACTTGTTTGATTCGACATCTTGCCATTTTGAAACGATTCGGAACCGAAAGTCGCAAAGCTTTGACTTTTGCTTTGACTTCAGTTCTGACCCGCTTTAGTATGATTTGGAAATGCCCTAGAGTTTCCTTAGGACCAGGCTACATGTTAGCATAACCCTCTGTGGTTGGTTCATTGATTGACCCATTCGTTACGCGTTTCCGTTAATTGCTCATATGTTGACCATTATGCCCTTATTACCTTAAAACGTGATTTATGAAAATGTAAAAGTGTAGAAACCATAATTACTGATATATAGACTTGTATGCAAAGTTTGACATCAGTTTGACTTGTAGATTAAGAGTTATGCTCATTATCGCAAAACTAATGCTTTATGTTAATAAAATGGCGTAATTAGCGTATAGCCTAGTTAAATATACTTTTTGGTATCAAATATTTTACCCACTGATGTAATATATTATTTTGGGATTTGTAAAGATTTTTAATTAATTTTAGGCTGAGCATAACTCATAGTCGTAGGCTTAATTCGGTAATTGTCGGTTTTGCCCTTACGGGCCATAAAATGAGTTTTACATATCTAAACGACCTTAAACCTTTTGCCACTGAATAGTTATGATAAATAAATTATTTTAAGCCTTCTGGAAATATAAAAATATCAGATTTAAGTATCGAACCCGGTAATGGCCTTTAATCGCCTTATTTAGCGTTTTTAGCGCATAGTACGTTTTAAAATCATATTGGACATACCCGGGTTGATACCTACTGATATAAGAGGCAAATAATCATATTTCAACAGTAAGCAAAGGTTGATTAACTCAGACTTCGGTTTTGAGCTTTTCGGCTTATGTGAAATTACCAAAATACCCCTACGGGGCATAGTTTGGTTAAAAATGATAAATTTCACATACATGCTTTAACCTACTGATATAACTTAGCAAATTGAGTATATTTTCTGATTACATCAGACCTGTAACTCAGATAAATACTTAAACTCTTTTATAAACTTTAAAATGACCAAACTACCCCTACAGGGCATAGTTTGTGTTTAAATTAGTTCGGGGCATAATGAAAGACATCTTAATGATGTCACAACATATTTGAGGCATAATTAACTTAGGAAACCTGTTTAGGACCCATATGGTTACCCGTTACGCCTCTGGCGCGTTCGGTTCGGTTTATGTAACTAGTTTGCATAAATTAGCCGAAACGGGTCAAACCTTATCCGTTTTATCTCAAAATCCAGAATGTGTTTAGTTTACCCATATTATACAAGTCTTCAAACTTGTCGGGTCTAAATCACATTCTATTCCGGTCTTCGCTTAATCATGCGTTTGAACCGTAAACCTTCCTTAAAACTAACCGGTCTAAGTTACGACTTAAATAAGACCCGTTAGGAATCTAATAGGTTAATAAAACCTTCGTTCCAGATTGAGAGCCCCAGTAGAAGTACTTATGCTTGCTGATTAGAATATACGGCTGAGTATAAATTGCATTGCTAGCTCAGGTAAATACTTTTAACTTATTTTCCCTTATACGGGCTTGGGATACGGTATTATAAAAATACCGCTTGGTCGGGTGTAGAAACCTTTTAATCGGAGATGATTAAATTGCATAATCCCGTTTTAATCTGTATTGATTGATAACAAATAACATTGGGGGTTAATGACCGTGTCCTGGATATCCTTGGCTCATTTTAAAAAGTGAATGGCCACGACGTAAGCACAAGGTGTAGGCAAAACACCTCCTGTTGCATATGTATAACGTATACTCACTCGTAAGGGTATCTTCTTGTGAGATTATATTTGTGGTGTGTCGATTAATCTTGTCCGGCTTGTATTGTATAATCACCGGCCCTAAATGTTGGACAACCATGTAAATCGGATACAAGATTTTTATTAATAAAATTGTCCCAAGTATAAAAGATTAATTTTGCCTCTGTGCATTTTAATCAATGTGTCAAGATATTTTGTGCCGTTTTCACTCGAATCACTTTTCAAACTCTTTTTCCAAAATGAGTCAGTTAATTGTATTTACCAGTGTAAACTGACGTATTTTCCAAAAAGGTTAAGTGACAGGTACTATGCGTAATTGGCTGGGAGCTCAGGGCGTCACTAGGGAATCTTGCAAGTTCTAGATGCCTAAAGTCTGTTGAACAGTTTTCTTTTATTGATCCGCCTGTGGATCCTTTACCTTCCGTTGTAATACTTTGACATTACTTATATTCGGAATGTAATATATTTATCTTTTGCTTCCGCTGTGCATTATTATATTGTGTTGTTTGACCATGATGTTGCCAACCACGTCACGATACTCCCCCACCGGGCCCACCGGTGACACGTGGAAAATAGGGGTGTGACACCATGTCTTAGCTAAGGTCCAAAGTCATACCCCAATCATGATTTGCACTAGATGTGTTAATTGAACAAATAAAAGTGATACATATTTAAAAAAACAAACTCGTCTAAGTAAACCTCACATGCTTCTTGCTTTTATTCTCATGCAACACACCCCTCACAATTTTTCACTCCTCTCAGTTTAATATCTGAACTAGCATGTACTCATCCTTCCATGATTCAGATACATCTTGCACATATATATACATTCATTAACATACATGGGGTTAAAGTCGGGAATCACTTACCTCGAGCCCGCGATGTTAAAGATAGTGTCCTTGCCTCCTCTTGAACCATTAACTTTCCACACTTAAGCCCATATTGACATGATCCTTATCCTTTCATCTCGTCACATTGACATCATGGTTAGCACATATACTCGTTCATAGTAGTATTCATTTCCAACTCATATGCTACATTGACTTTCATTAATCAATCATTAACAAGCATTAGACATGAATTAACAATCACATTGTCCGTAGTTCAAGCAATTCAACTTACCATCATACATACCACATGATAATCTTATCAAATATCATACGATTTTCCTAAATCATACAACCGCGTTAGGATGCCTATCCATATTATTCCTACATCTGTTGATTTTACAAAAAGTCAACTGTCAAGCATTAAAGCTTTCAACTTTAGGAACATACATTCAATTTGACATTCTAGATGCTATCAATTAGATCATGTACATTACATTCACATTTTTTATGACACATATAATCTTATGATTACTTAGGTGCTTATATACACATATACTATCAATTTCACACATACTAGTGTTTTCTTGATTCCACAATTGACAACATAATTCATGGTTAGCTAATGTAACATATTTCTAACATTATCCATTACTAGTAATTTTCATGATTCCACAATTGACAACATAGTTCATGGTTAGCTAATGTAACACAATTCCAACATTATCCATTACTAGTAAGCTTATATGCTTCACATTTAGTACACATTCATTTTCTTAATCATAATTAAGCACTTAATCAAACACATGGTGTGCAGCACATCATTCAAGCATAGGATAGAAAATCCTAATTCATATTCTTCACTAAAACATACATTCAACCAAATCTTCCATATGAATTCCATCCAAAGCACATTTTTCATGTTAGTTTAATATCAATTACATCATTATCACGTTTTATTCATATACCTCCATGACCTGCATACAATTTCACATATTATTTTCATTTAGACATTTCATTAAACACTTGGTGTACATACCATTTTTAAATCATAAGGTACAAGTATCACATGCTTAACTTCCTAGTTCTTGGTATCAATCACCATGTTTCTTTCCAAAAACCGAATATCAGTTATTAATAAACACTAATTAAAGATAGAACAATCACTAGTTCTTTTAATCTACTTATCAATTAGTACAAGAATTATCATGGGTAACACCCAAAGATCAACACCAACTTCCAAACTCCATGAAACCTCCTTCAATACGCTCAACTTCAACAAAATTAACATGTATTCCATTTCAAATCACTAATTTAACTTGTTTCCACATGATTCACAAAACAATTTATAGATGAACCCTAAGAATTCATCATCAAATAAAATTCCATCACTTACCCCATGCTTCCAATCACTAGATCATTAAAAATCTTTAATCATGCAAGGTTTTGGGGCTGAATTCCACCATTAATTTCATATTTGTTCTACCTTGTGTGTGATGACCTACATACATCCAGATAATATTTGGATCTTTCTTGTCCATTATTCGTAATTTGAGGACAAATTAAGAAATTACCATTCAACACCCCACCCCCCCCCCCCCCAAGGTTTGCTTTCTACCCTCTTTTGGTTTAAAACTTCACCCCTTCCTTTTTAACATATATCCTAAGAGCATTCACAATTGATTCTCCATCTCTATAGTTATACTAACAATCACTATTTTTTTTATTTTTTTTCAATTAAATAATATTTTTTTATACTTTTATCATCACTTTTTCTCTATCTTCCACTCGCAAACATTTTTAAAACATTTAAAAATTATAGATGATGAACAGTAATATTTTCTCTAAATTTACTAATAAACAATAATCTTTTCTCTCCTCTCGTCTCACAACATTCTATATAATATAGAGAATCTACTTACATAAATATAGATGATTAAATATGAATACTAATAAATTAACACTTCAGTTTTGTTTTGGGGCGTTACAATTAGCAAAGTTAAGTTATCTTGGACCGACGGGTTTAAAATCCCGCTTCTCTTCATGTAGTTCTTATTCGATGTTTAGTTAACCTTCTCTAACCGTCATCTTTTATATAAATATATTTTTGCTGTTAAAAACCGTCATCTTTTATCTAAGAGTTAATTGTCAAAATCATCCATGAGGTTTGGACATGTTTGTCATTTTCATCCAAAATGAAACTTTTGTACCAAATTGCCCCCAACGTTTGTAACTTTTTGTCATTTTCATCCAAACCACTAACTTAGTTTATTTTTCTATTAAGTTTAGGATATTTGGATGAAACTGGCAAATATAAAACCACATGGACGATTTTGGCAATTTACTCAAACCCTTTTTAATTTCTTTTATTTAATTATTTTTGTTACACATATAATAAAAAAGAATATACATGGAGTTTTTAGAAAAAAAAATTAATAGTTTTGTCATATAATTTTTATAAATTTTCATCCAAATCACTGACTCGGTTTATTTTTTCTGTTGAGGTGAAGGTGGCTTGAGTAAAGAAACTTTTGGTACATGGTATTATAATTACAATTTGGTGGGTAATTTTAAGGTTTGGTAACGATACGTTGTTTGATAGGGGGGCTGGCTTCTGTTTTTCTTTAGGAGTGAATTTAAAAAAGTAGAAGATGAATTACAAACTTGGTACATATGATAAGATTTTTTTATTTGACATTTTTTCAATAAGGTCGCCAGCATTTTAGTTTTATAAAATTTAGAGGTTTATGTAGATTTTATTTTTATAAAACTGATCTATATAAAAAAATAGAAATTAATTTCTGTCAGAGTTTATAAACATTCTTCGCCTTAATAGAAAAATTAACTTAGTTAGTGGTTGGATGAAAATTTATAAAAACTATGTGACAAAGCTATTATTTTTTTCATATAAAAATTGCATGTATATTTTTTTATTATATATGTAACAAAATTAATTAAATAAAAGAAATTTAAAAGAGTTTGAGTAAATTGCCAAAATCGTCCATGTGGTTTTATATTTGTCAGTTTCATCAAAATATCCTCAACTTAACAGAAAAAATAAACTAAGTTAGTTGTTTGAATGAAAATGGCAAAAAGTTACAAACGTTGGGGGCAATTTGATACAAAAGTGTCATTTTGGACGAAAATGGCAAACATGCCCAAACCTCAGAGACGATTTTGGCAATTAACTCTTTATATAAATATATTTTTGCTGTTAAAAAAGTGAAGAGGAAAAGAATTAAAATATTGCTCTTGGTTTTGGTTGGGAGGTGGAAAGAATTCATGAAAGCTGGACGTACTGACGACTAGAGAGATAGATATCTTGGAAGTTTTATTACTCCAAAGTGGGAGACAAGAGAGGGCAAATTTGTAATTTAAACTTGTGTATTGTCAATCAATACAAAAGGCTGATTGGTGTCGTAACAAAATAATTAATATTAGTCTATTTTTGCCGAACGTATCATTATTTATATAGCCTATTATTAATTATTAAGGCTCATTCTATACACACCCCCTTCCTGATTACACCCCCTTGTGAGAGGAAAACTGTCGGTTCCACGCATGCTCCACCTGTAAGTATGTGAGAGGAGGGGAGTGAAAAAAGTAAATAGGGGAGGGTAGAAAGTAACACCCATTATTAACTCGATACTTGTTTAGAGAAAAAAATATATATATTATTTTAACTATTTCTTAGATAAAAAATGACTTTGAAGTATTAAGTCAACTTTTCAACATATAAGATGCATACCACGTACGTAAAATATTAATCAATTATTGAAAATATATATTTTATTTTGTAGTATTAGATCAATAATAATTATCATAAATTCAGCAATTAAATAAGTATTTCCTCACTTTCAACAACTTGCTCAATGGTTAGAAATTCACTTATACTATTCATTTTATTAACAGGAGTTGAAAACACACTCATTTCCGTTGTTGAAAGTATATATTTCATATTGCATTTTTGTTGATGTCGAAAGCCTGAAGAGTCGGCGGTGTTCAACAAGAGGAAAATTGGCCTGTTAAAATTTGGATGACATTAAATCCCAATCGTTTATGTCGGCATGTTAAAATCTTTTATGACATTAAATCTCAATCGTTTCTGTAGATTAAGCGAATGTCAGAGTGAAATTCGATTTTTGAGAGAAGTGGGTTGGATATCTGATGTTAGATATTTTAGTGTAATCGGGGATTGACTTTTTTTTGGGTAAAGGGTTACCCCGGTGAATTTTATAAATAATCAAAGAATAAACATGTGTATCAGAAAGAATACACAGTGCTAGACTTGGCATACCAAGCCTAGGAAAACCAGAACGTCACAACCCAAAGAACAAACACAAAACCAACAAACCAATAATCAAACACAGCCAGAACAACTACACACTACGACCTAGAAACGTCTTGAGCTAGCCCAGGCCATTGTTATCTTCAAGCATCGGAATCTTCCATTTCTTCATCAGCGTACTAAAGTTAGCATCCCTGCTAGCCTTGAACCCCATCACGCGTAACCTAACCGCATTCAGAATTTTTTCCGTCACCATATAAACTGTGCTTTGATTTGGAGTAAACAAACGAGTATTTCTTTCTTGCCAAATAAAATACGTTGAAGCAGCAACAACCATCTTGCAAATAATATGCTCAATCTTCTTTGTGCTAACATGATTAATCATCCAGTTCATAATAGAATCCCATGAGTCGTTGACATTACTCATATCAACCATAACCTTCACATTGTTCCACACTTGAGCCGCAAAAGAACATTGGAAAAACAAGTGATCCCTTGAGTCTCGATCATACTTACAAAGCGGACAACACATTAGACGACAGTTTGTTTCACTACCCACTTCCCATGCCCGTAACCGGTCCTGGGTACGTAACTTATTCATTATGACGAGCCACATGTGGAATGAATGTCGAGGAATACATTGCGCGAACCAAATGAGATTTGCCCAATTAACTGTATTGTTGCGATTTCGGATATTATTCCATACTTCCCTCGCGCCAAATTGCCGCTGATTACCTTCTAGATCTTTCCAAATCAGGTTGTCTTCCATTTGAAGCATCAAATCAGGCGTTTCAATATTTATTAAAACTCGAAAAAGATCAAGCCACGCTTGCGGCCACCTCCATTGGCCATGATCATCAACCAAAGAATTGACAGAAGTTTGAAGGTTAAACCCTGCATTAGCAATAACCCGAGGAGAAATAAATGAGTTTAAAGGACTGAATTGGCACCAGTTGTCGGGGATTGACTTGGTGATCAAGGCGAATAATAATACACATCAAGCAAGTTAGGAGGTGCGGGAGTGCGCGCTTGTTTGAGTTATTATAATTCGAAGTGTACGGGCGGACCCTACGGGGGTTCCAAGGGGGCAGCGCCCCCTTGGCGGGGGTCTGGGGGCAGCGCCCCTGGGAGCAGGGTCCAAGGGGCGGCAGCCCCTGGCGGGGTCCAAGGGGCAGAGCCCCTGGCTGGGGTCGAGCTGAAACTGTATCAAAAAATTTTATTTTCTGGAATTTTTATCATTTTCGAAATGATAAAAAAACGACAGTTTTTTTGGCAATTTTTGTCTGAAAACTGCCTAATGGCAGTTACTACCCCAAAAACACTTTTCCTAGACCGTTTTGATCATATTGTTCTTGTTGGTTCGAAAATTCACACACACAAACATACACTGGTTCGATTTCTCAAAATCAGAGTTGTATCCGATTGAATTATTCGGGTGAACCACCGAAATAATTTGATCTGAGAGTGATTACACGCCTCTCTGATCATCCGGCAAACCGAAATTCCCCAACAAAGATCAAATTAATTTCTATGAAGATGGCAAGCAGATCGATGAAGGATATGACAATCAAGGAGAACAAACTGGAGAAGTTCGAAGGGGTGGACTTCCGAATATGGCAGAAGAGGATGCATTTTCTTCTGACTTCGTTGAAGGTTGTGTACGTGTTGACTACTCCAATCCCGGAGATACAGGAGGAGGGAAATCTGGAGCAAATCAGGAAGAGGTCGAAGTGGGAGAACGACAATTATATATGTCTTGGCCACATCCTGAACGGTATGTCTGATCCCTTATTTGATGTTTATCAAAATGTTGAAACTGCAAAGTTACTGTGGGACACGTTGGAAGCCAAATACATGGCAGAAGATTCTTCTAGTAAGAAGTTTCTTGTCAGTAATTTCAATAATTACAGAATGGTTGATGAACGGCCTGTGATGGAACAATATCATGAATTGTTACGAATTCTGGGGCAGTTTGCCCAACATGATATGAAGATGGATGAATCCATCTCTGTTTCGAGTATCATTGACAAGTTACCTCCTTCCTGGAGAGATGTTAAACATAATCTGAAACATCAGAAAGGAGAGTAAACTTTTGTTGAACTTGGAAGCCACTTCAGAATTGAAGAAGGCTTGAGAGCACAGGAAAATGTGTTGGTCAATGATGATAAGAAACGGGCTGGTTCAAGTTCTGTGAACATGGTTGAAACTGGTGAATCATCCAAAGGAAACAGTAAGTTCAAAGGGAAACGAAAGTTTCAAGGAAACACCAATTCGGGTTCAAACAAAAAGCCGAATTACCCTTGCTGGAAATGTGGTAGGGTTGGTCACTTTAAGAGGGACTGTAAAATGATGAAGAATAACAAGAAGTCTGGTTCAAAGAACAAGAATGAGGATGGTTCTAGCGGGTCCAAGGACCCGGGAAAGCAAGGTCAGAATTTAGTACAATTTAATAATTCTGTTCAGAATTATGTGTCACTAATTTCTGAGGCATTTTATGTGCAGGATGATGACATTGCTTGGTGGGTTGATTCGGGTGCAACGAGTCATGTATGCAAGGATCTTCGTTGGTTTAAAGACTTTCAACCAATCGAAGACGGATCTATCATCAAGATGGGGAACGTTGCAACTGAACCAATCAAGGGAATAGGAACTGTGAATCTTGTTTTTACTTCTGGAAAATGTTTACTTTTGAACAATGTTTTGTATGTGCCCGAAATTCGAAAGAATATGTTAAGTGGCATTGTGTTGAATAATTGTGGGTACAAACAAGTATTGGAAAGTGACAAGTATATCTTGTCAAGACATGGTACCTTTGTTGGTTTTGGTTATCTATGTAATGGTATGTTTATGTTGAATGTTGATGTCTCTTTTATGAATGAATCTGTTTGTGTTGCTTCAACTAGTAATGCAAATTGCATAGCTTCAACTAGTAGTAGAAACAACTTGACTGAATCGGAATTATGGCATGCTAGACTAGGACATGTACATTATAAAAGAGTTAAAGAAATGTCTAAAATGAGCTTAATTCCGCCTATTAACATAAACAATGATAAATGCCATGTTTGCAAGTTGAATACGATAACCAAAAATCCTTTCATGCAACATGTTCATAGGGAAACTAAAGTGTTAGATTTGATACATAGTGATCTATGTGATTTTCATGCTACACCATCTCTAGGTAATAAAAAATATGTAGTAACATTTATAGATGATGCTACTAGATTTTGTTACGTTTATTTGTTGCATGCTAAGGATGAAGCTCTTGAAAAGTTTAAAATTTATAAACAAGAAGTAGAGCTTCATCGGAGTGGGTTGATCAAAACCCTACATACGGACAGAGGTGGTGAGTATTTTGATCCGGTGTATTTCCAATCTACTGGAATAATACACCATACCACAGCTCCTTACACACCGAAACAAAATGGTGTGGCGGAAAGGAAAAATAGGACTTTAAAGGAAATGGTTAATACCATGTTGTCCTATTCGGGCCTAAGTGAGGGTTTTTGGGGTGAGGCTATGTTGACAGCCTGCTATTTGCTAAATAGGGTTCCAAATAAAAGGAACAAGAACACCCCTTTTGAGCTTTGGTATAAAAAACCACCTGAGCTGCATAAGCTGAGAGTTTGGGGTTGTAGAGCCGTGGTGAGGCTCACTGACCCTAAAATAAGGAACATAGGGGAAAGAGGTATAGACTGCATTTTCATTGGGTATGCGGAGCATTCATTTGCTCACAGGTTCTATGTTATAGAACCAAATGACTACGTGTCAGTGCATACGGTTATTGAGGCAAGAACTGCAGAGTATGATGAGAATAGATTATCTTCAATGCCTAGGCCTAGAGACATGGTTCCAAGCTCTAGTAACTCTCACATGGCTGATCAAGTGATTGATACTCCTCTGGAACTTAGGAGGAGTGGTAAAGCAAGAAAAGCTAAATCATTTGGTGATGATTTTCAGCTATATTTGGTTGAAGGATCTAGAGATGAAATTAAAATTCAATATCAATATTGCTTCAATATTGAGGAAGATCCTAAAACCTATAGTGAAGCCATGGCATCTCGAGATGTAGCTTTCTGGAAAGAAGCTATAAATGATGA
Source organism: Helianthus tuberosus (assembly GCA_030545235.1). NCBI lineage: Eukaryota > Viridiplantae > Streptophyta > Magnoliopsida > Asterales > Asteraceae > Helianthus > Helianthus tuberosus. The sequence continues at coordinate 213,514,251 of CM060423.1, forward strand.
GATGGACTCTATTATGCAGAATAACACTTGGAAACTGTCTGATCTACCCCCTGGGTGTAAACCACTTGGTTGTAAATGGATCTTCAAGAAGAAGATGAAAGTAGATGGTTCAATTGAAAAGTTTATAGCCCGATTGGTTATCCAAGGCTTTAGACAAAAGGAAGGAATTGACTACTTTGATACATATGCTCCTGTAGCAAGAATATCCACTATTAGATTGTTGGTTGCCTTGGCTGCAATACACAATCTTGTAATTCATCAAATGGATGTGAAAACTGCTTTCCTTAATGGTGATTTGGATGAGGAGATATATATGAAACAACCAGAGGGTTTTGTTATGCCTGGCAATGAGCATAAGGTGTGTAAGCTAGTTAAGTCATTATATGGCTTAAAGCAAGCACCAAAACAGTGGCATCAAAAGTTTGATGAAGTGGTTTTGTCTAATGGTTTTATGTTAAACCAAGCAGACAAGTGTGTATATAGCAAATTTGATTATTCTAGGAAAGGAGTCATAATTTGTTTATATGTAGATGACATGTTGATCTTCGGTACTGACCAGGATCAAGTTGATAAAACAAAGAAATTTTTGTCGTCTTGTTTTGATATGAAAGACTTGGGGGAGGCGGAAGTGATCCTTGGTATAAGGATCAAACGGGAGAACAATGGCATATCTATCTCTCAATCTCATTATATTGAGAAGATATTGAAAAAGTTTAATTTTCATGATAGTTCTCCGGTTAGCACTCCAATGGATCCTGCTTTTAAGCTCTCACCTAATGAAGGTGTAGCTGTAAGCCAACTTGAATATTCAAGGGCCATTGGATCCCTCATGTATGCCATGATTAGCACTAGACCGGATATAGCTTATGCTGTTGGAAAGCTTAGTAGGTATACTAGCAATCCAGGTGCAAGTCATTGGCAAGCAATGAATCGAATATTTAGGTACTTGAAAGGAACCATGAAATATGGTTTGACCTATACTGGATTTCCTTCGGTTTTAGAAGGTTATTCGGATGCAAGTTGGATTAAAAACAAGGAAAATCATTCTTCCACGAGTGGATGGACTTTTCTGCTTGGAGGAGGTGCCATATCCTGGGCATCTAAGAAACAGACTTGCATAACTGATTCAACAATGGAGTCTGAGTTTGTAGCATTAGCCGCAGCTGGCAAAGAAGCTGAGTGGCTAAGAAACTTGATTATGAGATTCCATTGTGGCCTAAACCTATATCACCAATATCTATTAGATGTGATAGTGCTGCTACCTTGGCTAAGGCATATAACCAAGTGTATAATGGGAAGTCTAGACACTTAGGTGTTAGACACAGCATGATTCGTGAGCTCATCATGCATGGGGTGATATCGGTGGAGTTTGTGAGAACTCAACAGAATTTAGCCGACCACTTAACCAAAAAGTTATGTAGAGATCTTGTGCACAAGGCGGCTGTAGGGATGGGATTAAAGTCCACCTGAGATTTCTCGTGTTAAGATACCCAATTCCCACCTAATATGACGTTAGGTGCTGAATTCAATGTGGAAAGCTTAACATCTAGAAATTGGAACACATTAGTAGCATCATCCCAAGGTATGTGTTCAGACCTGCAAGTTAAAGGAGGTTGAAGGTTTTCTTCTTAATAGTTATTTGAAAAATTGCATATGCAGGTGCAAGAATAAAGAGCTACATATATGAACATGAAGTTTAGCCGCTTCAAGAAGCTAGGACTTGGCTTTGGCTTTGATATGTTCATTGAAAGATGGGACACAGGCTAGTAAAAATAGTGTCAAGAAAGAACATTAGAGTATGTAAACTTGTGTGTATATTATCTTCATGTATTCACTGAATAGAAAGGGTTCAATCCTTAGCGACACCCCTATATTCGAATATTTGGAATGTGTAATATACTAATGTGAAATTCAATCGTCGCGATATTTCATTTATGCATAAGTTTGATTGTTTGTGAATTTGTTTAAGTTAATCAAGGATTACGCTAAAATGGGGGAGGATTGTTAGATATTTTAGTGTAATCGGGGATTGACTTGGTGATCAAGGCGAATAATAATACACATCAAGCAAGTTAGGAGGTGCGGGAGTGCACGCTTGTTTGAGTTATTATAATTCGAAGTGTACGGGGGTTCCAAGGGGCGGCAGCCCCTGGCGGGGTCCAAGGGGCAGAGCCCCTGGCTGGGGTCGAGCTGAAACTGTATCAGAAAATTTTATTTTCTGGAATTTTTATCATTTTCAAAATGATAAAAAAAACGACAGTTTTTTTGGCAATTTTTGTCTGAAAACTGCCTAATGGCAGTTACTACCCCAAAAACACTTTTCGTAGACAGTTTTGATCATATTGTTCTTGCTGGTTCGAAAATTCACACACACAAACATACACTGGTTCGATTTCTGAAAATCAGAGTTGTATCCGATTGAATTATTCGGGTGAACCACCGAAATAATTTGATCTGAGAGTGATTACACGCCTCTCTGATCATCTGGCAAACCGAAATTCCCCAACATCTGAGTGATTATTTTTTATATGTTTTGATGTTTATGTGTTATAGGGGCGTTTGGATTGGTTCTCTTTCAATCTTTGTATAATTGTATCTATGTATTTTCCTTTCGTTTGTAATCAAGCTCCCCGTTGGCATGTTCTTTCTTAATATATTGATGTTGAAAATATTAAAATTGGTGAGGATAAACTTACATAGCTTCCCTTAATACATGACGTTCCCGTACATAACAATACATGACCAAATGCAATCATGTATATGCATGCCTATACATTTTTTAATATTCGTTTTTAAAAATATTGTCTTTCCTTTTAAAGAATCAATTATCATTTTTTTTAAAACAAAATACTCATTGTGATGTGATTATTCGTTTTTAAAATCACGTAGTTACGAATGAACGCTTATATCCATGTCTTGAAATACAATTGTCATATTATTGCGCATTTCCACCTTCACACGGAATTTTCGCTTATATATAATCCGCCCCATCTATATACATATACACAACACTATTTCGGTTGTGTACCGTTCTTTGTTCCACTTGATAAAAAGTAGTGTTTTTTATGGTTTGTAACACATGACATACCATTTCAATATATTATTATGAGTAAATTACATTTTTTGCTCATGTGGTTATATCACTTTTACTATAATAGCCCAAAATAAGAATTTTTAACATATCTGCCCCCATGGTCTCTATAACTAACCATTTTAGCCCCTAAGTCTAGAGATCATGAGGGCCAAAATGGTTAGTTATAGAGACCATGGGGGCAAATATGTTAAAAATTCTTATTTTGGGCTAATATAGTAAAAGTGATATAACCATAGGGGCCAAAAACGTAATTTACTCTATTATTATTATTATTATTTATTATTTATTAAATTTCTGATCTTGTACTATTTTTTTTTTCAGGTTTTTGTGACATCACAAAATTCTGATTTTGTAATTCTTTTTCTTCTGATTGTTGTGACATATATGCACTTTGTTATGTGTTATGTGAGACACATGCCCGTATACATGCACATGTGTGTTTAATATTTTGGTTTCTTCTAGGTCTCATTTTCATATAATATTTTTCTAATGGCAAATGTTATAAATGCTAGTAATTAATAAAAGACCTCATTTTCCAACTCGGTTTTTACACTTGCAGTTTTCCTATCTGGGATTACGAAAAAAGGTAGAGTGCATTAGACACTACTACACGTTTAAATGGGTCTATTTTCATATAAATTTACATCGTGTCTTATTAATCACTTTAGTGTCACACTACATGGGTGCCTTTAGTCTCACTGATTTAAATCTGCTAGAACAACCTAGGGTGTGCAGATCGATGAACTTAATATGGTTCTTTCGCATAAGGTTTTATATGTATCCTTGGAAATAAATGTTTGTGTTGAAGCTTGTCCTGTTGTGAGGGAAAACTATGTTGTAGTTGATGATCCATACAACATGACTGACTATATAGGTAGGACAAAACAGGCAGGGCCGGCTCAACCATTTTGGTTGCCTAAGGCAAAGTAAAATCTTGTGGCATTTTTCCCCCAAAAAATGTATATAATTGAAAGTTAAACTTGAAGGGCTTAAGTGTAATTATTTGAAAGATCGTGTTAAAATTTTTAAAAAAAAAAGAAAAAAATGGTGAACAAGGGATTCGAACCTGATTCTCATCAACACCCATACATACACAAAACCACTACACTACCAACCATCAATTTGTTAATAACCCACACCCTAAATCTTTTATAAATGGACTGTGGTTTCATCAAATAATAGAGGCCCTATAGTTTTGGTGGCCCAAGGCCCAATCCTCATTTGGCTTACCCTTGGGCCGGCCCTGAAAACAGGAGGCTAAAGTCCCTAAATAATGTATTGACAATAATGATTTGAAAACTAGAATTGGTTAATATCTTTGGTGATCCTTAATGTGTTTAAAAGCATTACAACAAATGTATTGACAATAATGATTTGAAAAGTAGAATTGGTTAATATCTTTGGTGATCCTAATGTGTTTAAAAGCATTACAACATATGGTTCAACTTGATTTTGTTTCCCCTTTCTTTGTAGACCCTTTATATGTTAATTGATACCTCCTTCTATGTTTCTTCTTAGACCACACGGCGTGGGAGAATGGCATAAAAGCCTCTCCACGCGGGGCATACCGGTCGGCGAATGGCATGGAAGGCGGCGTGGAGGACTTAAGTGTGGCGACGTGGTCACGTTTGGGTTGGTGTGGCTTATAGCCGTTGTCCCCCAACAGTTATTCTTTGATTTTTATACTTTTAGAAAAATTTAACTCCTATAAAATCTAATCAATTCTACCATTTATACCACACAAAACTTTCTTTTTTCACAAAACTCTCACAACTTTTATCTCATTCTCTTTTAAAAAATTTATAAAAATGGCAACGATTCCGTAGACCGAAGAAGAGAACATTGTGTTGTGTGAATATTGGGTCGCAATACTTACCGGCTATAGGCCTCGTGATCCCTCAGGTCCGTTTTGGGGACGTATTTTCCAAGAGTTTTGTATTCATAGGGTGACACCACCTGAACCGTGGATGCACTTTCTTCACATTATAGAACTATTCGTTTAAACAATTCAAGATTTGAGAAGCTGTTCAACGCTGTGGAAAACAACGCTTGTTATCTTACGGAAGACGACGTCATACAAATGGCCATCGTCGACTACAGGCATACGTACACCTTGACTTAAAACACGTTTCAGTGTGACAAATAGTAATATATATTGTTTAATTATGTTTTTCCATTTATGTATATTTAAGTATGTTTAGGTTTAATGTTTAATTTTAATTATGTAATGTTTAGTTATGTTTAGATTTAATGTTTAATTTTAATTATGTAATGTTTAATTATGTTTAGGTTTAGTGTTTTATTTTAGAGTAAATTGTCATTTTAGTCCCTGAGTTTTTGTCTAAATTGTCATTTTAGTCCAAATAGTTTTTTTTCTCCTCTGGGTCCCTGACTTTTCCTTTTTCTTGCCATTTTGATCACATTGCCTAACTTAGTCTAAAAACATGTTATAATCAGTGGTATTTTTAGCATTAAATTATTATGAGGTGTAAGACCCTAACACGTTTAACCTTAAAACGACGCAGCGGAATTTCGAGTCTTGATGGAGTGTGTGAAACCCGGTTGTTAAAGCATGTTATATTACGTATTTATTAACGTTGAGTTGATTACATGCGTCGAATGTGATAACTATGCGTACTTATGATGTTACAGGTTAAATGGCTTATACCGGCAAAGTTAGAGTGTTCGAGGAGGAATAGAACAAGCAAGGTTTATTAGCGAGAGATATCATATCATTCGGGAGTTGTCGGATCGAGATATAGTTGGAGACACAATAAACACGAAACCTTAAAGTCTAAGCGCCATTGCGGCATTTGTTGGAAGTTGAAATCATGGTAAATATGGGTTTGAGGATTGCAACGTAGCATATGGTTGTGAAAGCATAAGTTACGGACCATCATACATAAAAGAAACAGAATCATTGAAACATAGCCTACGGTCTATAAGCGTAACTTACAGTTGGAAGGAATTGGTGTGCATGTATTTAAAGGGATTCTTAAAAAACCCTATGAGGGTTCACGTGACTTGGCAGCAAGAGAAGTCAACAACAATTATTGTCAAAAAAAGTGATCAACATAATATCATACATCATCATCATCTTTCACGCAAACAAAGGGAGAGGAACATCATCATTATTCTTTTTGGGGGATCACGAAGTCAAAGGGGAATCATCAATCATCATCTTGACATCATCATACATGTGGGCTGGATTTGGCAGCTCTCATCACGTGACAAGGAATCAAAAGAGGACACTTGGGCCGACTTTTGGGGAAGCATTAGGTGGGCCGACATCATCATAATAAAAAAATCATCACTTGACGGTAGAAAAGGGGGGTTGCGAGAGCACATGTGGGCTGATACTTGGGCCGACAACATATTGGACTTCTGAGGACATGTACGCAGACTTGTGATGAGGGTTTGGATTTTTTATCGATAAAAGAAAAACTCAACATCATATGAGATATCAATCTCGACGGCAGACAAAGGTTTTACGAAGAGAGGAGAGGATAGAGAAGGCTATGAAGATCAATCAACCGACATGAGCGGCTAAATCTCTTGTGGACACTTCGGGTGAATGATTGTGTAAGACACTATTGATTTGGTTTATTGTTTTATGTATTGAGTTTGGATTGTAACCGTGTGACAGACGGTCTTTACTTGCGTTTTTATAATTCGTTTGACAAACGAATCCTGTGTGACAGACAGAGACATAAATACGTTTAAATCCGATTATACTTTGTTGGTTGAATAATTATTCATTGCATGAATAGTTGATAATTATATCGTTTAACCAATAGTATCCAATATGACAATCAGCTAAGTTATTAGTTAATCACACAATCTGAATCCCGGCGTGATCACCTTTCCTAATCATTGTTTATTACAACTCAACCGTTTTCTTAGTTTTTTATTTGTTAATTTAGATAATTCTTATAATCAATCACACCGATTTTCCAATTCAGTAGTAATTAATTAATTCTTTTCATTCGACACTTTCCACAATCCTCCTCTGGTTCGATATCCGACTTACTCTAGCTACCTAGTTTATTTCGGTTTTTGCATGTCCTTAACGACAGACATCAAAATGGCGCCGTTGCCGGGGAGGCGTGCGCAAAGTGTTTAGTGTTAAGTTTTAGTTAAAAAAAAAAAAAACCCTAATAGAATTTTTGTTTTTATTTTGTTATCTTATTTGTTCGTGATTTACGAGGGTAGTTGAGCTGTGTTTGTGCAGGATGACAGATCTTACTATATTTTGCGGCTCTTCTACATGCATTTTGTGCGGGGAACCACTTCACCCGTGTATCGGTTGCCACGAGGCCCGATTTAGACGGGAAAAAGCGAAATTGGAAGAACCACTGATGCCTTGCTATGATAATCCTTCCCCTCCACCATATTTCTATGATTCTGATACAACGGTGGAGGATGGTTATTACTCTGACGGATGGGATCGGGACGAGGATGCTTATTATGAACCAAGGACGGATGGACAATGTTTCTGTTGCGGTCGTAGTCATACTGATGATTATGATGATGTGTGCGCAGTGTATTTGAAAAATCCAGAGTATTGGAATAAAAAAATGATGGATGCGTCCGTATCAGGGATACCGACAGTATCATCCCGAGGAATATTATGAGCTCGAGGGTGTTTATATTTATCAGACCGAGGAGGAGAAAGAGCTTGCTATGTTGGAAGCGAGTTTGTCCAAACTCGAGCAGTATTTATTAGCACCCAACCTTTCCGATGAAGATCGAATTAGCTGCCTAGTTTCCAAGTGTCAGAAGTTAAAAATGAAGATAGAAATAGAAGAGCGTCACTCACCATTACCTGTTGATATTAGAGATTATTCTCACATGGAGGAAGAGGTTGTGGAGGATAATACCACACCAATGAATCCTTTATCTGATGAAGAGTCACTGGTGGATCAGATGGTGTGTGAGGATGAGGAGGCAAAGCAGTCTGATGAGATGAATATGTGTACCGAACCTCTCCCCATATCAATCATTCAAATTAATAAGTGTGGGGAAGAGGGTTCGAGGAAGAAGATGAGAAGGGTGAAAGTACAAGACATCAGGGTATACATCATGAAGTGGATTAGCGGAACCCGCAGATGCTTTCTGAACATGCCAATTATACTGACAAACCTATGGAGATGGCATGTAAATTTCCGGGCATTCGTTGGAAATGTTTTGGGTAAGTGTGCATTGAGACCACCGTAACGTATATCAGGTACGGTCTGGCTGAAGACCTTTAAACTTAGCGCTCTCGGGAGGCAGCCCGAGGATGTAGAGTATTGTATTGTATTTTGTTTTGGTTTCGTTTTGGTGTGTTTGTGTTTTGACAGGTTTCTACGTTCCATCTTCACGGATGCAATGGATCAAGTGTGGGGATGTTTGGCAACATCCCCGGTGAGATCTCAAAGAATCCATGAGGGGCGTATGTTCCGGTTAGATCATAGCAGCTACACCGCCACAGACACTCACTTGTTTTCTGATCAGGTGCATGTGTTTATCTATCTTGTGTTTTATTTGTTTTCGTGTATTTGGTGGTGTGCATTTTTTTTTGTGATGGGAGTGGTTTCTTTGTGTCGAGTCGTCTAGGTGTTAGCCGTTCATGGTTTGTAGGGTGGTATCTCTCGGGTTATGACTATAAATTGCACCATACATTGGGGACAATGTATCCCAAGTGTGGGGATGCGATAACTCGAGAGAGGGTTGCTATGATTGTTGATCTTAAATGCTTGAATGGTTTAAATTGTTAAAAATTGAAAAAATTTTGAAAATTTTTGTCTCTCAAGTATGCTTGAAATTCATGAAAACCAATATTTTCAATCACTAAAGGGTTCCTACTGATATTAAGCTAACTTAGATCCCTAGTCATGGTTATCCCTTTAAGTTTCATGAGAGTATTTCTGACAAGTTTTAGAAAAATAGTTGAGAAGAGATGCCTAACTAGGGGTAACATGCTTTAGGAATTACACATGCTATATGTCGGCAACCTATATTCCTTCTATTCGGTGAGATACTTGAGCCTACTAGATTGTTAGTTGAATTTCAATAACTGTTCAATTGTTGAGTGTCGGCCATATGTTGCTTTGTGTTAGAACTTGTGTAATTTGATACGTGCCGAGACTGTTGATGCGTGTGAAGTGTCGTATATATTAGGTGTATATTTTAAGCCCTTTTTAACACTTATTTTAGCCAAGATTTAAATTTATAAAACACGATATTTCACTAACACTAAACACACATATGGGCAAGTGCACCCATCGTTGAGTGTAGCATAGCGTTGGTAAGATACCGAGGTCGTCCAAGGACACAAGAGCTTTTAGTACCGGTTTATCCTCAACGTCTAACCAAAATAAAAGTTTAGAAAAATGTTTTAAACTAAGAAAAATAAAACTAACTAAAATGCTGAAAATAAAAATAAAAACAGATAGACAAGATGAATCACTTGGTTCCGACTCGTATCTAGTATAACCTTTGATTATTTCCGCACTTTTGCACATAATTAAGAGATTATCTTAGTTATTGTAGTAGGCCCCTCTTTTGAAGGCGACGTTACCCTCACCCCAGTAGTTTGAGTCAGCAGGGATACAATCCTAAAAGGGTGGATTATTGGAAGATAATGAATTAAGTTATTAATGCAGTATTGTGGTAGGCCCCGCTTTTGGCGGTGACGTTACCCTCGGCTAAGTAGTCTGAGTCAGCAGGGATACAGTCCTAAGTAGCCGGGTTATAGTATTAATAGTAGTTAACTTATGAGGGGATCAAAGAGTTTGGACCCCCGCCATCCAATACCGTGAAGTATTGAAGGAGGTCCTACTAAATTTGACCCAGGTCCATTGCAGGACCTCTAAACGCTGAACAATGGCAAGACCTTTACCAAACCGTTCCCTTAACCCCCTACCAGGTAGCCAACATATCTCCATATAGACCGTGGAGATATGAATGGTGAAAACCCTTTATTTTATATAGACAGTAAAATAATGCCAAGACACCACGGACAAACGATAAGGAAAGATCACCTTCAACATAAGTAACTAGTTATTAAAGTCATTAATACAAAGCCAAATAAAAAGTGCAAAAGATTAGAAATAAAAAGTATTATACTAGACACTTTGTCTTCACCAAGTGATGTAAGAGACTTAGGCAAACATGGCCTTGATTGTCAAGAACTCTTACGATCAATCTTGGATCCCGAGACGACTCACACACTCTACGATGGACAATGGATGATGGTGGTGGATGATGGTGTTGTGATGGTGGTGGGTGGTGGATGAAGTGTGAGAGAGGTGGTGTGCCAAGGGATGAGATGAAATGAATCCAAGCACTCCTATTTATAGGCTGAACAGAGAGCTGGACACGGCCCCGTGTCCGTCTGACACTCTCTCTCCTCATTAATTGTAATTCGCAATTACAATAAATGCGCCTGCTGTACTTTCGACACGCCCCCGTGTCCGCTGAGCACGGCCCCGTGATGGGCAATAGAAGCTTCTATAGGTTTGTCTTTTCTTGAAAATACAAAACGGGGCGTGTTCAGACTTCTGTTTTCTCTATTTTGCTTTGGAAGGTGCCGTTGAGGGTCCGGGCAGTCCACTAATGTTCCTTTTCTTGTATTTATGTTGGATTTATATGTCTTTTTGCTTCTTTTGCGTTTTTGAGCTCATTTAATCCTGAAAATACAAAAGGAAGACAAAAACACTCTTTTTCCAATATTAGCACTAAAAAGGGTTAGTTTTATGCCTCATTTGATGTAATTTATATGTTGCATTTTATACACATCAAATACCCCCACACTTGAACTTTTGCTTGTCCTCAAGCAAAACTCTTTAATATGTGGCTTACACTCCCAAATGGAATAGGTAGAAGAGAAGGTTTTGGGCTTGTCGTAGAGTGTCGGGATTTCCAAGATCTTTTTGGGTTTTATTTTTATTTATTTACATTTCTATTCGTAATGATTTATTTAGAACTGTTCATAAAAGAAATTACTTATTTGGGCATAACATGCTTTTTTTTTTAAATTCTATTTATATACAAGTTCACATACCTCGCGGGGAAATCACTCACACTCGGCCGAAGGTGTATTTTTAGTGAATCACTCGAGAGCGGCACGGAACTTATTCCTACCATAGGCTTGCCAAGAAATCAATCCTCCTCCTTTTTAACTTTTGTACCTTTGTAGATATCAAGAGGACTTTGTGGGTTAAGGGTTGGCTAGGGTTAAAGGTAGGTGGTTGGGTTAGTGGTTAGTAGAAAAAGGGCTAAAAGCGTAACAAGTGTCAGTTTTCGCATTTTTGCAACTTTTTATTTTGATGAAGCTTTTATTCAAACAAAGTTATTTTTGATTACTTTGTTTGTTTATTTTCTTTTTGCTTCATCATTATCACAAATATTATTATTATTATTATTTTTTTTTTTTTCACGAAGAACCGAACTTGTTACTAAAATAAAGGGTTAAAAATGAAAAAGGTTTTGGTGGATGAAAGGGTTTTTTTTTTGGTGATGAAACGAAAAGGTTTAGGCTCAAAGGGGCTAACTAGGGGGATTTTTGGGTAGGTGGTAAAAGAAAAAGAAAAATAATGGTGTAGAAATGAAAAAGGTTAGTCCTAATGCCTCTATCATTTACTTACTCGGGTTTAAGTTGATAAGGACCGGGAATGTATTGTCATGGAAAGTTCTAGAGTTGTAAGAACCAAGCGGCTATTCACACAAGAAACGAAAAATGAGCATTTAGTCAAATGATATGTAATTGTGTGCTCAATAAAGGCTCAAAACTCACTTTTGTGGGAATGGGTTTTTATGTGATCAAGTATATATAATCAAATTTTAAATAAGTTTGTCATGCCTTTTCATAATTTTCTTATGTTGGTTCTTTTTATCACTACGCTATCGGTTGTAAATTTGTAAAAATATAACCTTTTTGAGGACTTGAATTTCCCGAGTTAAACCTAGACAAGTAAAAAAAATGAAATTTTTGAAAAAAATTGGGGTGATTAGCGGTTCCAATAGAGTTTTGTGTAAGGCTTGTATTTAGGACTTGCAAAATTCAAGGTTTTAGCATCCCCCCACACTTAAATTACACATTGTCCTCAATGTGTCCCAAAAATAAATTTTTAGGTTGATTAGATGTGTAAAATAGTGTTTAAAAAGCAAAAATTTGTGTTACTGGGCACTGAACACGGCCCCGTGTTATCCGGGCACGGCCCCGTGCTCAAGTGCCAGTAACAAAATTGAAGTAAGAGAAACAGAAGTCTGGACACGGGGGCGTGTTGGGTGAACACGACCCGTGTCCAGGTACCTGTACTGGGCGTTTTCTGCAGGTGGTTCGACACGGGGCCGTGTTGGTTGAGCACGGCCCGTGTTGAACCTTCTGAAATGGAGAAAATTGTCGGGTTGCCTCGTTCTTGTGCATGGGATCATTTTTCTCGTTCCCCTTTTCATCCTTTACCACCATGAGTGTGTTTTATTCCTGAAAATTAAACTAACTAGAAAACATAAAAACTAATCTAAATTAAACTAAGGATAGTTCCGTGGAATGCCTCCATGGTGCGCCACGTTTATAAGGGTCCTTGGCTAGACCCAAAGCCTGGTCATATGTTACCCAAGTGGGATGTGTTGCATCCCATGTTACACCGTCGGAGAGCGTCATCCAAGCTTGAGTCTATGACCTTCATGTAGTTGACCGGATCTTCTTCCTCTACTCGCTTTCCACATTCAAATTTCACTTCCTCATCCCCAAATTTCAATGTTAGAGTTCCGTCATTCATATCCACCAATGCTTGAGCGGTGGCTAGGAATGGCCTCCCGAGGATGAGAGGGACCTCGGTGTCTTCTTCCATGTCTAAGATGACAAAGTCGGTTGGAAAGAGGAACTTATCGACCTTGACTAGCAGATTTTCGGCGACACCATGTGGGAATTTGACGGACCTGTCGGCGAGTTGTATGCTCATCTTTGTAGGGCTTGTTGTTCCTAGGCCGAGTCGCTTGAACATTGAGGTGGGCATGAGGTTGATGCTAGCCCCAAGATCGGCTAAAGCATTTCGGACGGGGGACTTTCCAATCGAACAAGGGATTGTGAAGCTCCCGGGGTCAATTTTCTTTTGTGGAAGTTTGTTGAGTACTAGAGCTGAGCATTCTTCGCCTAAGTTAACTAATTGCAATGATTCAATTTTCCTTTTGTGAGTGAGGAAATCCCTCATGAATTTTGCATATTTAGGCATTTGGGTTAGGACCTCAATAAAAGGAATATTAACATGTAATTGTTTTAGTAAACTTTCGAACTTTGCGAATTGCTCATCGGTCTTTTGACGATTTAACCTACCGGGGTACGGGATTGGAGGAGTCTTGGTGGGCTCTTGATTTGGTGTAGAAGCCTTTTCTGGCGCAGGAGGAGTCACAGGCTGGCTAGAATGGCTTCTTTCAATTGGCGGCAATGGAGCATCCTCGGGACCCACGGTTCGATTTCTTAATGTGATGAGATGGACTTGTGCCTTTGGGTTCGGTTCGGTATTACTGGGTAATGCGCCTTGTGGTCTCTCGGAGAAATTTTGAGCTAGTTGATTTAATTGTTTTTCAACGTTTTGAATGCTAGCTTGTTGATTTCTGAAATTCGATTCCAATTGTTGAAATCGATCCGAGTTCTTCTTTTCAGTGTCAGAGATGAGGCGAGATACAGTATCTTCAAGCCTTTCTCTTCCACCTTGTTGTTGAGGAAAATTTTGCGGTTGTTGAAAATTAGTTCGTTGGTTTTGTTGGTTACTACTATTTCCGGGATCTCTCCAACCAAGATTTGGGTGGTTACGCCATCCTTGGTTGTAGGTACCCGTTGGAGGACCCGACGGCCTAGGTCTATTATCCATGTAGTTTACCGTTTCAATTTGTTCATCTAATTCTTTCATACAACTCCAATTTTCATGTGACCCACCACACCCTTCACAAGCCATAACCGAGGCCGTTTTTGTCATTTCTAGCCTTTTGATTTTTGAAGAGAGGGCCTCGATTTGGGCTTGTAAAGAGGTGCTTTCATCAACCTTATGGGCGCCCGGGGCAATAGATTTATTACCTCGGGGAGTGTGCCATTGAAAATTGGTTTGAGCAATTTCCTCAATTTGGTTATATATTTCATTTGGGCGACGATTACCTAAAAGTCCCCCGGAGCTTGAATCAAGTGTTTGTCTTGTGTGTGGCAACAATCCATTGTAGAAAGTGGATACTTGTTGCCATACCGCTAGACCATGGTGAGAACACTTTCTTAGAAGCTCCTTGAACCTTTCCCAAGTTTCATATAAGGATTCCCCATCCTCTTGTGAGTATGTATTAATTTCAGTCATTAATTTAGCCGTTTTAGCAGGAGGGAAATACTTATACAAAAACTTTTGGGCGAGTTCATCCCAGGTGTTTACCGATCCAGCTGGGAGGGTGTTAAGCCAAGCCTTAGCTCGGTCTTTTAGTGAAAAAGGAAACATTCGAAGGCGGATGGCGTCATTTGATGCTCCATTGATCCGAAAGGTATCACATATTTCTAGGAAGTTAGTAATATGTAGATGGGGATCCTCGTCCGCAAGCCCGTGGAAGGTTGCGGAGTTTTGGAGCATTTGTATCAAATGCGGCCAAAGTTCGAAGTTGTTGGCCTCGACATTCGGGGCATTGATAGCGGCGCCAAGATTGCCTACGGTAGGCCGTAGGTAATCCATGAGGGTGCGTTGGTCCGCCATTGGGAGTGGGTCCCCCGAAGCTTTCTCTTGATTTTTAGCTTTTAGTCTTTTTTCTGAGAAAGCGCTCGGGTTCTTCTAGGGGTTCTTTTATGTCTCTACTAGAACTGGAGCTCATGCACTACGTAGGAGGTTCAAATGTGGCGCTTGGGTTCCAAGTCCTGCAACAAAAACAGAAAAGAACGCTGGTCAGAATGTTCACCACGGCCCCGTGCTCAATGAATACGGCCCGTGTTCAGAGGCACAGTAATTGATTTCTGGATCCCTGTTACTGGGAGTTGGACACGACCCCGTGTTGCACCGACACGGCCCCGTGTTCAGCTCTCTGTAACTCAGAAAATAAAAACTGCCAGTGATGATTGCTGGGCACGGCCCGTGTCTGACCGGGCACGGCCCGTGCTGAGCGCTGCAGAAGCTGAAAAACTAAGAAAATCCTAAAAAAAATAAAAAGAAAAATAAAAGATGATTAGGCCGTTGATTCCTAACTTTCTTAAAATCCTTGTGTCCCCGGCAACGGCGCCAAAAACTTGATGCGTGTGAAGTGTCGTATATATTAGGTGTATATTTTAAGCCCTTTTTAACACTTATTTTAGCCAAGTTTTAAATTTATAAAACACGATATTTCACTAACACTAAACACACATATGGGCAAGTGCACCCATCGTTGAGTGTAGCATAGCGTTGGTAAGATACCGAGGTCGTCCAAGGACACAAGAGCTTTTAGTACCGGTTTATCCTCAACGTCTAACCAAAATAAAAGTTTAGAAAAATGTTTTAAACTAAGAAAAATAAAACTAACTAAAATGCTGAAAATAAAAATAAAAACAGATAGACAAGATGAATCACTTGGTTCCGACTCGTATCTAGTATAACCTTTGATTATTTCCGCACTTTTGCACATAATTAAGAGATTATCTTAGTTATTGTAGTAGGCCCCTCTTTTGAAGGCGACGTTACCCTCACCCCAGTAGTTTGAGTCAGCAGGGATACAATCCTAAAAGGGTGGATTATTGGAAGATAATGAATTAAGTTATTAATGCAGTATTGTGGTAGGCCCCGCTTTTGGCGGTGACGTTACCCTCGGCTAAGTAGTCTGAGTCAGCAGGGATACAGTCCTAAGTAGCCGGGTTATAGTATTAATAGTAGTTAACTTATGAGGGGATCAAAGAGTTTGGACCCCCGCCATCCAATACCGTAAAGTATTGAAGGAGGTCCTACTAAATTTGACCCAGGTCCATTGCAGGACCTCTAAACGCTGAACAATGGCAAGACCTTTACCAAACCGTTCCCTTAACCCCCTACCAGGTAGCCAACATATCTCCATATAGACCGTGGAGATATGAATGGTGAAAATCCTTTATTTTATATAGACAGTAAAATAATGCCAAGACACCACGGACAAACGATAAGGAAAGATCACCTTCAACATAAGTAACTAGTTATTAAAGTCATTAATACAAAACCAAATAAAAAATGCAAAAGATTAGAAATAAAAAGTATTATACTAGACACTTTGTCTTCACCAAGTGATGTAAGAGACTTAGGCAAACATGGCCTTGATTGTCAAGAACTCTTACGATCAATCTTGGATCCCGAGACGACTCACACACTCTACGATGGACAATGGATGATGGTGGTGGATGATGGTGTTGTGATGGTGGTGGGTGGTGGATGAAGTGTGAGAGAGGTGGTGTGCCAAGGGATGAGATGAAATGAATCCAAGCACTCCTATTTATAGGCTGAACAGAGAGCTGGACACGGCCCCGTGTCTGTCTGACACGGCCCCGTGTCCGTCTGACACTCTCTCTCCTCATTAATTGTAATTCGCAATTACAATAAATGCGCCTGCTGTACTTTCGACACGCCCCCGTGTCCGCTGAGCACGACCCCGTGATGGGCAATAGAAGCTTCTATAGGTTTGTCTTTTCTGCTGCTTCTTGGGCACGGCCCCGTGCTGGCTGAGCACGGGGCGTGTTCAGACTTCTGTTTTCTCTATTTTGCTTTGGAAGGTGCCGTTGAGGGTCCGGGCAGTCCACTAATGTTCCTTTTCTTGTATTTATGTTGGATTTATATGTCTTTTTGCTTCTTTTGCGTTTTTGAGCTCATTTAATCCTGAAAATACAAAAGGAAGACAAAAACACTCTTTTTCCAATATTAGCACTAAAAAAGGGTTAGTTTTATGCCTCATTTGATGTAATTTATATGTTGCATTTTATACACATCAACTGTGGTTTAGCGTATGCACATAGATGATAAAGGCATTAGGATCCCTTCCATTGTATTATTTGTTGATTGTTGATTCCACCCACCTTAGTAAACCATGTTGAGCCTTATACCTTTCATTTGTTACACCTTTGTTGACCTGTTTGATTACCAACCATGAATGACAATTATGTGTTAGATATTTGTTGAAAAAATGAAAAAAAAAAAGAAAAAAAAAGAAAGAAAGAAAAAGAAAACAAAAATCATTGTTATGTTCGTGTTCAATAAATGGGTTGAAAAATCACCATTGATATGTGTTACGTTAGTTGATACAGTGGAGGTTTGATTGCTATACAAGCTTATGTGAATAAAGTTGTCATGGTTTGGTATTCGTTTGTGTTAGCCATATAAAAATACAAAAATTCAAAAATACTTCCTTACCTTTACCCTTAACCCAAAACCCGAAAAGTCCTTTTGATATGTGTTACGTTAGTTGATACAGTGGAGGTTTGATTGCTATACAAGCTTATGATTGCAAGGTAACATATTTGGTTTTGAGTGAATTATATACTAGCACAATACACGCTAGTCTTGATTAAGCCGAGAGGAGTGGTCATTGTGAGGGGCGTGTGGCATGTGTGTAATATATAAGCATGTTAGTTTTAGTTAGGCAAGTCTTAAGCTGTTTTAAATGTGTATCATTTATTTGTCAGATTGTCAATCTCGATTGTGTCAGTCTATGGGACGGGTATGACTTGGGACTTTAAATTGTTAATTCGGTAAGGGATTCAATGGTGATTTGTTGATAAGGTGAGTAATGTTTTTGATGGTTGTTTGAGGACAATCAATATTAAGTGTGGGGATGTGATGGAGTGTGTGAAACCCTGTTGTTAAAGCATGTTATATTACGTATTTATTAACGTTGAGTTGATTACATGCGTCGAATGTGATAACTATGCATACTTATGATGTTACAGGTTAAATGGCTTATACCGGCAAAGTTAGAGTGTTCGAGGAGGAATAGAACAAGCAAGGTTTATTAGCGAGAGATATCATATCATTCGGGAGTTGTCGGATCGAGATATAGTTGGAGACACAATAAACACGAAACCTTAAAGTCTAAGCGCCATTGCGGCATTTGTTGGAAGTTGAAATCATGGTAAATATGGGTTTGAGGATTGCAACGTAGCATATGGTTGTGAAAGCATAAGTTACGGACCATCATACATAAAAGAAACAGAATCATTGAAACATAGCCTACGGTCTATAAGCGTAACTTACGGTTGGAAGGAATTGGTGTGCATGTATTTAAAGGGATTCTTAAAAAACCCTATGAGGGTTCACGTGACTTGGCAGCAAGAGAAGTCAACAACAATTATTGTCAAAAAAAGTGATCAACATAATATCATACATCATCATCATCATCTTTCACGCAAACAAAGGGAGAGGAACATCATCATTATTCTTTTTGGGGGATCACGAAGTCAAAGGGGAATCATCAATCATCATCTTGACATCATCATACATGTGGGCTGGATTTGGCAGCTCTCATCACGTGACAAGGAATCAAAAGAGGACACTTGGGCCGACTTTTGGGGAAGCATTAGGTGGGCCGACATCATCATAATAAAAAAATCATCACTTGACGGTAGAAAAGGGGGGTTGCGAGAGCACATGTGGGCTGATACTTGGGCCGACAACATATTGGACTTCTGAGGACATGTACGCAGACTTGTGATGAGGGTTTGGATTTTTTATCGATAAAAGAAAAACTCAACATCATATGAGATATCAATCTCGACGGCAGACAAAGGTTTTACGAATAGAGGAGAGGATAGAGAAGGCTATGAAGATCAATCAACCGACATGAGCGGCTAAATCTCTTGTGGACACTTCGGGTGAATGATTGTGTAAGACACTATTGATTTGGTTTATTGTTTTATGTATTGAGTTTGGATTGTAACCGTGTGACAGACGGTCTTTACTTGCGTTTTTATAATTCGTTTGACAAACGAATCCTGTGTGACAGACAGAGACATAAATACGTTTAAATCCGATTATACTTTGTTGGTTGAATAATTATTCATTGCATGAATAGTTGATAATTATATCGTTTAACCAATAGTATCCAATATGACAATCAGCTAAGTTATTAGTTAATCACACAATCTGAATCCCGGCGTGATCACCTTTCCTTGTCATTGTTTATTATAACTCAACCGTTTTCTTAGTTTTTTATTTGTTAATTTAGATAATTCTTATAATCAATCACACCGATTTTCCAATTCAGTAGTAATTAATTAATACTTTTCATTCGACACTTTCCACAATCCTCCTCTGGTTCGATATCCGACTTACTCTAGCTACCTAGTTTATTTCGGTTTTTGCATGACACTAACGACAGTCATCAAGTCTGAAAATTTCTTTCATGACATACATCTTGACATTCTAAAAATTCATTTTTATAATATAAGAACATAACTTATCAACACTAAATTACATATTTAAACATTCCCGTACAATCCGTCTTGTGACTCGATCTTCGATCTCTACTCCTTAGTAATCCTCATGGCTTGTACTACCTGCGCTCACCACATAAAATTCATAACGTTAGTACGTATCATAAGCATACAAGATTTGTACACGTTTACTTTTCATTTCATTAACTCTTTACATCCCGGCTTTCCCTCTGATCATACGATCCGTAGTGAGACTTCCTTGGTATCATGTGTTACACTTCATCACCAGGCACGATGTTATTATCGTTAGTACTCAATTTCATTGAATGCATGCGTACCTACTTTCATACAACCTATACATACACTTACGATCACACATAGCAACATACATACCTATGTACCTACATACATACGTACGTGCATACCTAAATACATCCATTCATACATACATACATACATACTTACATGCCTACATACATACATACATACATACCTACATACATACATACATACATACAAACCTACATACATACTTACATACAAACATACATACATACTTACATACATACGTACATACTTATTCCATACCTTCTCACAACTTTTATACGTGCATACCTTCGTACATACTCACTTGACTACATATACATACTATCTACATACACCCTTACATACATATACTTATACTTATACAACATACATACGTACCCACCTACATACATGCCTACATTTATATTTTCAATCAACCATTTCAATATACCCGACTCATACTTGCCTACTCATATACGTCTTCATTTATATCCTTATGTACTCGCTTACACACCATAATCTTACATACGTTCGCGCATTCACGCTTACATACACTTCTACATACGTGTATAGAGATATACAACATCCATACATACCTATCCACACATACGCTTACCCTAATGGTCACAAAACATGAGTTAAATCAGTCATACGCAACTTAAAACGCGTTTAAACGAGTTCCCAAACCAAAACTGAGCAAACGAGCAACTTTCGCCAACCAGGGGGGGCTCGCGTGACGCCAAGGGCCCTGGCGTCACGCTAGGCCCCTGTTTTGGCAGAAGATGTGCAGCAACTTGCTGCATATTCCCAGCACGATCCCGTTTCACGGAAACGAGCATAACTCTCTCGTTTTTGACCCGTTTTGCCCGATTCTTTTTCCTACACGTCCGTAATTTAATTCTCCATCTATTGGAACTAGAATCCAATGTCCGAATTAATAAAATTTCAGACTTTTAACTCTTCGGCTTATTACCCTTTTACCCAACTTTGACCCGTTCATGCATTCATCAACGTAACTTGTTTGTTTTACCATAACCTCTTATAAACATAATAATTTCAGTGTCGTCTATCATAAATTACTAAATTCTTGGATGTCTTGCATCCTCTTAACACCTTATCGTTCATATGCTTATTTTTGACCCGTTAAGGGTATTCGCGCATTAATTGGTCTACGACTAACCAAACCATAATCCCCACTTCCATACTTGTCCAAAACATTACACTAATCGAATAACTTGTTTCTAAGCTACTTTTAAGATCGTTTACCCCAAAATACCCATCAAGGGCATTTTGGTCAATCTTGAACCCATCATTTACGACGAAAGACTTTAACACATATTTGACCTCAAACATCATGTTTAATTCATTACAACACTTTATTACTTACTTGTACTAAGAAGTGATTACGGAAATCACTTACCTTATGCGTCCGTGCTCGTATCCGATTCCTCGCCTTTTCTTGACCCACTATCCTTTCATGCGTGCGTCCGTCTTGACATGATTCCTATACGCTCTTTTCATCAAGATCACGCTCCTATTAGCATATGCATTCGTACATGTTAACAATCATATCAATCGCATATTTCACCCTTAACTTTCATTAGTCATTTCTAACATACATAACTCATATGATTATATTCATATCCGTTTAAACTCATGTAATTCATCATATAATCACAAACAACGCATATTGACATAACATGTACCATACGAATTCCTATAATCCTGCCTTTACGACCACGTGTCAATTCATGTTTCTTATGCTTAGTTGACTTTTGAAAGTCAACTATATACCATTTTTAACCATCGACTTATCATTATATACTCATAACATCATATTCGGTTATACGGATGACACTATATACATTTCATCATACACTTGATGCGAGTACTACCTTTTAAGCATAACGTACAACTATTTCATGCTCAAATCTTCTAAACTCATACATAACCCATCAAAACATACTACTAATCATCATGTATCATTCCCAAACAAACATCAAACATATCATCATCACATTTCTCCTAATTCTTCTAACAAGTATTCATCATAACCACATAATACGTCAATCTTTCAACAAGACTCGGCCATGGGAGGTGATTCTAGTCATCATCTTCACCCTAACTAACGGGTTTCATCTCTAATCATCAAATTAACGCAAACCCCACATAACCCATGTTCTATACGAAGATTCTAACCCTTGTACATGATCAATTTCATATTAACTCACGGATTAGAACATAACCCACTTCACCCATGATCACCAATCTTAAACTTAAGACATACCTTATGATCCCCTCGTAAGGTGATCACTAATTCATGCTCGGTTGTGAATTTGGGCCTTGATTCATTCTTCAATTGAAGCTCTTGATGATCTAGGGTTTGGGGCTCTTGAGAGCCCCTGATCGATCTATCCAGAACACACACGAAATGTGTGTGTGTGTGTGTGTGTGATCTTTTCTTTTAATAACCCAACTTTCGTTAGTTCCACTTTAGCCCCTCGGGTTTTGTTTTTAAAACATAACTGACATTACCTTCCTCTTTTAATTCTTTTGACCATACTCTTAACTAGGTTAAATAGCCTAGTTATTTATTTCATGACGTGTCATATCGGAACACACGACAAATATTAACATTCAGATTTTGGGGCGTTACAAGTCTACCACCCTTAAACAAGGTTTCGTCCCCGAAACCTTTCTCACTTTCATCGAACACACATTATCTTTTCTTCCAGTCCATCCATACAACCACTAGCCCATACTTTCCTGATCATTCTTTCCTATATCATTTTCATTTTCATTTACTTGACCTGTCAATAACTGGTCAATACACATACTCTTCTATCCTTTAACATGATCCCTTCTTAATGGATCTAATATCTCCATCTCACCTCTAAAAATTTACATTCTCTACATACTCTGTATAACACTTAACTTTTGTTTTGTTACCCCCACAAAACTACTATTTCATAGTCACACCTACGTGCTTAACTCTAACGTTAACCTTACTCTACTTTTTTCTACAGTTACGTATACCTTGCATACTTTTATATTATCTTTAAATCAATTCGTTCATTTCACATTACTATTGCTTTCACTTCATGCACTACTTAATTCACGTGTATAAATAGTTCATATCTCTCCAATCAGGAGTTAAACATTTTACTAACCTCTTTTTCATTTCCCAAACCACGATCCTCAACCCAGATCGATCATCTTCTCCTCGAGTACTAGCCGTAGAGGCCAGGTTTCATTCATTCGTATAATGAGCTTCCGTTCGTGCACGTCCTTTCACCAATACGATTGGTTTCATTACATCAATAGTTCTAACATTATCATCAACAACATCAGCGGTTAGCATATGTCATTCAAACATTCATTACACTAGGTGATTACCCACCTATAACCCTTCTACAATTTCCTACGTACCTGCTATAACATACCACACATTCTATTTCTTACATGTAATCCTTTCATTCAATTAACCATTTCGCCAACTGAAGTACACGCTCGTACTTCCTTCCATTCATGCTTACTTACGAAGACCTTATTACATCGTTTCAATATTTCTTACTAAGCTTACCATTCCCGCCCATACTCAAGTTATTGTCCGAGTCACAGTCCGTTATCATTCTGACTTCTAAGAGTCAATTACCAACACCTCTAACACGTAACTTATACAAAACTTCGTCTATTATATTATCACTTTTTACTTTATACTTATTTCTATGACCCGTTCGACTCAATCATAGTCAAACTGTCGACATCTTCTTAGGCGGATTAATTTCATCTTCTTATATTTTTGAATCCGTCTCACGGATTCAGACGCATCATTCATGCTTTTTCATTCATTGAATCCGCCTTACGGATTCAAACATTACATTCACGTCTTTCATCCTTGAATCCGTCTCGCGGATTCAAACATATCATCCATGCCTTTCATCCTTGAATCCGTTTCACGGATTCAAACATATCATCCATGCCTTTCATCCTTGAATCCGTTTCACGGATTCAAACATTGCATTCATACCTTTCATTCCCTGAATCCGTCTTACGGATTCAAACATATTATTCATATCTCATTGATCCGCACTTAATCACGGATTCAACATTCTTCATTCTTATCAGGCATGTTTTTCATTCTTACATAGTACTCTCAATTTCCCGAGAGTCTTACTTCCCATTTCACCCACACGCCCGCCTGCTACCCAACTCTACCAGACATACCTATAACAATCATCATGATCTCACGAACGTCATACGTTTCTCGTGTACTGGCCAGGTACACAATCCACATAGTAGTTTCGTGCCTTCATGTAATTGTTACCTTATGTCCGTAGACTTAGGTTTCGGCGCGTGTATTGCTTCCAATACTTCATTACTATACTATCACTGTCTTTCATCTTAAAATTTTTTCCTTCCCTTAACGAATTTTGCCATTACTTACATCCACATATTAAATTCACGTACCTGGGCTCATTTGCCTATTTGTCTTATTACCTCTTTGCCTGCCTTAGTATTCATCCTAGACTGCATTCACGAATCATCCCCTTCCAACACTTATGCTTACCTTGCGAATACAAAACCGTCAGTTTCTTTATACGTATACATAAATACATACTTTCATCAGCCTTTACCTTTGGATCTTGATCGAGTCTTAGATTGTACGGATTTCTTATCTCAAGAGCACACAAGTTTGAGTTCAAGTACTTACCTTCTCGTACTTGATTCCCTCAAACCAGGGCTCTGATACCAACTTGTAAGACCCTAACACGTTTAACCTTAAAACGACGCAGCGGAATTTCGAGTCTGAAAATTTCTTTCATGACATACATCTTGACATTCTAAAAATTCATTTTTATAATATAAGAACATAACTTATCAACACTAAATTACATATTTAAACATTCCCGTACAATCCGTCTTGTGACTCGATCTTCGATCTCTACTCCTTAGTAATCCTCATGGCTTGTACTACCTGCGCTCACCACATAAAATTCATAACGTTAGTACGTATCATAAGCATACAAGATTTGTATACGTTTACTTTTCATTTCATTAACTCTTTACATCCCGGCTTTCCCTCTGATCATACGATCCGTAGTGAGACTTCCTTGGTATCATGTGTTACACTTCATCACCAGGCACGATGTTATTATCGTTAGTACTCAATTTCATTGAATGCATGCGTACCTACTTTCATACAACCTATACATACACTTACGATCACACATAGCAACATACATACCTATGTACCTACATACATACGTACGTGCATACCTAAATACATCCATTCATACATACATACATACATACTTACATGCCTACATACATACATACATACATACATACCTACATACATACATACATACAAACCTACATACATACTTACATACAAACATACATACATACTTACATACATACGTACATACTTATTCCATACCTTCTCACAACTTTTATACGTGCATACCTTCGTACATACTCACTTGACTACATATACATACTATCTACATACACCCTTACATACATATACTTATACTTATACAACATACATACGTACCCACCTACATACATGCCTACATTTATATTTTCAATCAACCATTTCAATATACCCGACTCATACTTGCCTACTCATATACGTCTTCATTTATATCCTTATGTACTCGCTTACACACCATAATCTTACATACGTTCGCGCATTCACGCTTACATACACTTCTACATACGTGTATAGAGATATACAACATCCATACATACCTATCCACACATACGCTTACCCTAATGGTCACAAAACATGAGTTAAATCAGTCATACGCAACTTAAAACGCGTTTAAACGAGTTCCCAAACCAAAACTGAGCAAACGAGCAACTTTCGCCAACCAGGGGGGGCTCGCGTGACGCCAAGGGCCCTGGCGTCACGCTAGGCCCCTGTTTTGGCAGAAGATGTGCAGCAACTTGCTGCATATTCCCAGCACGATCCCGTTTCACGGAAACGAGCATAACTCTCTCGTTTTTGACCCGTTTTACCCGATTCTTTTTCCTACACGTCCGTAATTTAATTCTCCATCTATTGGAACTAGAATCCAATGTCCGAATTAATAAAATTTCAGACTTTTAACTCTTCGGCTTATTACCCTTTTACCCAACTTTGACCCGTTCATGCATTCATCAACGTAACTTGTTTGTTTTACCATAACCTCTTATAAACATAATAATTTCAGTGTCGTCTATCATAAATTACTAAATTCTTGGATGTCTTGCATCCTCTTAACACCTTATCGTTCATATGCTTATTTTTGACCCGTTAAGGGTATTCGCGCATTAATTGGTCTACGACTAACCAAACCATAATCCCCACTTCCATACTTGTCCAAAACATTACACTAATCGAATAACTTGTTTCTAAGCTACTTTTAAGATCGTTTACCCCAAAATACCCATCAAGGGCATTTTGGTCAATCTTGAACCCATCATTTACGACGAAAGACTTTAACACATATTTGACCTCAAACATCATGTTTAATTCATTACAACACTTTATTACTTACTTGTACTAAGAAGTGATTACGGAAATCACTTACCTTATGCGTCCGTGCTCGTATCCGATTCCTCGCCTTTTCTTGACCCACTATCCTTTCATGCTTGCGTCCGTCTTGACATGATTCCTATACGCTCTTTTCATCAAGATCACGCTCCTATTAGCATATGCATTCGTACATGTTAACAATCATATCAATCGCATATTTCACCCTTAACTTTCATTAGTCATTTCTAACATACATAACTCATATGATTATATTCATATCCGTTTAAACTCATGTAATTCATCATATAATCACAAACAACGCATATTGACATAACATGTACCATACGAATTCCTATAATCCTGCCTTTACGACCACGTGTCAATTCATGTTTCTTATGCTTAGTTGACTTTTGAAAGTCAACTATATACCATTTTTAACCATCGACTTATCATTATATACTCATAACATCATATTCGGTTATACGGATGACACTATATACATTTCATCATACACTTGATGCGAGTACTACCTTTTAAGCATAACGTACAACTATTTCATGCTCAAATCTTCTAAACTCATACATAACCCATCAAAACATACTACTAATCATCATGTATCATTCCCAAACAAACATCAAACATATCATCATCACATTTCTCCTAATTCTTCTAACAAGTATTCATCATAACCACATAATACGTCAATCTTTCAACAAGACTCGGCCATGGGAGGTGATTCTAGTCATCATCTTCACCCTAACTAACGGGTTTCATCTCTAATCATCAAATTAACGCAAACCCCACATAACCCATGTTCTATACGAAGATTCTAACCCTTGTACATGATCAATTTCATATTAACTCACGGATTAGAACATAACCCACTTCACCCATGATCACCAATCTTAAACTTAAGACATACCTTATGATCCCCTCGTAAGGTGATCACTAATTCATGCTCGGTTGTGAATTTGGGCCTTGATTCATTCTTCAATTGAAGCTTTTGATGATCTAGGGTTTGGGGCTCTTGAGAGCCCCTGATCGATCTATCCAGAACACACACGAAATGTGTGTGTGTGTGTGTGATCTTTTCTTTTAATAACCCAACTTTCGTTAGTTCCACTTTAGCCCCTCGGGTTTTGTTTTTAAAACATAACTGACATTACCTTCATCTTTTAATTCTTTTGACCATACTCTTAACTAGGTTAAATAGCCTAGTTATTTATTTCATGACGTGTCATATCGGAACACACGACAAATATTAACATTCAGATTTTGGGGCGTTACATGAGGTTTATAAATTATGTTGTAAACTACCCTTGGTTATCACTACACAACATTTATGCAAAAAATACCCTTGGTTATAACCAGATTTTTAGACTGAGTTAGGCAATGTGATCAAAATGACAAGAAAATGGAAAAGTCAGAGACCTAGAGGAGAAAAAAAAAACTATTTGGACTAAAATGACAATTTGGACCAAACCTGAGAGACTAAAATGGCAATTTACTCTTTATTTTAATTATGTAATGTTTAATTTTTAAGTTAAATTATGTAATTTCTATTATGTGTGTTTTATTTTAATATTATTAATATTTTTTTAATTTAATAGATTTGTTATAAATTTTAAATAAAAATAATAATAATAATAATAAGTGTGTGTCACGCATCACACAGTTCACGCCCCGTCCCACTCTATCTTTTTTTGCACCACACTAGTTTTCTGAGAGTCGACGACGTGACCGCTACATGACGCTTCACACCCTTTTCAAGTACTCACACTCCGTATAATCTTAACAAATACAAGAGTTGCAAGTAATTAAACAGTCCATAAGAAGCTGAATCAAGTAGTTAGTAAGATGTCTTTTACTAGCTATTACATCTTTGTAGTGGTATCTTACTATCAAGTGGTGGAGGGCTTGCATTTCTCTTGAGAGATACAGGTTCGACTCCCACTTGGTACAGAGTGAGGCACTGGTGGGCAATGATAGGAGACCAAGGGAAACCTGGGTTGGATCCTTGAGCCAAACGGGTTTTACCGGTAATTTCACCGTCGTGCCTACGGGCGGGTGGATTATCGGGTTTTCCCCGGAATTGGTGGTGGACTCGGGTTACTCTCGGAGTACTCCGTTTGTCCAGTGGGTGCCCCGAGAGTGCTCGGGATTGAGTTTGTTGGCCGTTCAAAAAAAAGTATCTCAATATGGGAATAAGACATAGTTGCTCAGTCTACCAATCAATAAACTACAATTTAATATTTGGCGGGTACATGAACAACCAATGTTGTAAAACAAGGTCTTTGAGGTCAAGTACTCGTCGAGTAATCATTACAAAGCAGGCTGCCGAGACGACTTTCTTCCACTCCGCCTAATTACTCGGAATCGATCAAACACGGTCAACCTCGGTCAGAATCGGATCTAGTAGGTCAACTCGGACTGAGTTTGACTTAAAAACATAATTCCTATTTCTATCATATTAAAAGAGTTAGTTTCATTTTCAAGGAATGAATATCATTTTTTGAAACACTTTACTATTTGAACACGTATTTTTTATTTATATTGATATTCAATTGTTTTGTTATAAATATTAGTAAACATATAATATTTGACATATATATAATTTTCCGAAAACTAATTTATATATAATTTAATATGTCTGAGTATTTTCCGAGTACTCTCTGCCCAGGTTGTAACAACCCTCTAATAGGCCCTACAACAATCCGTAATCATAACTTGAAAACCGTACGATCAAATTCTGCATGAATAATCAAAATTTCAAAGTTTTATAGACTGTTGCGGGGCGCGACTGCCTCACCCAAGTCCATCACCGGCCGCGAGACCCTAATAAACCGCCTCAGACACGCTTGCGACACGTGGCATCCATGTGTGAAGGCTACAGGTGACTCGAGCCAGCTATGCCTTAGATTAGGGGGCTTTGGCGGGGCGTGATAGCCTACCACTAGGCTATCACGGGGCGCAAAAAGGGTCCTGATTCACCTATAAATTGAGCGTGAAGTCTGCAGTTCAACTTACTCAAAATTTTATGTTCTCTCTTGCTCTTTACTGCTTAGATATTATACATGGTACCCCGAAACCCTAACTTTGTCCCGTTGTAAGTGTTTTAACCCTGATCACTAATTCGATACCCCTGTCTGATCGATCCGGAACCCAACAACGGATGCCAAAGTGCTGCTTGAATAAGGCTATACTTTGTTAACTACGTTGGGGTTTTGATCACGTGAAGTATCGTTAAAGTTTGAGTTGGGTTGTTACACTGACACATGTTGCATTGTATTTTTATTAGGAACTCACGATTAGCACCAGCCACCAGGTAGCTTTAAGTTAAAACCCTAAGTCTACAAAGTGAGTCATTCTTTCATTTTACCAAATGCATTGCAAAACCCTAAATGCTTTTCAGTTATACTTATAGTGATTAAGTTTTTGTAATTTGGATACCTCGAACGACTTCTGCAACATACACGTTTTTAAGTTAGGTATATTTACCCATTTTGATATGGCAAATTGGATTTAAATAATCCCAACTCACTGTTATTGGCCAATAATAATCCCAACTCATTTAATCACCAATAATAATCCGAACTATTCACTTTTGTTTGTAAAATACTCCCAGTTAAAAAAACACTAACTAGGTTAAAAAATTGCTGACGTGGCAGGTGACGTGGCAGTTGATGTGGCATTTTTTGATGACGTGGCAGCTGATGTGGAAGTCTACGTGGCATTTTTGATGACGTGGCAGCTGATGTGGCAGGTGACGTGGCATGCCACATCATCAATTTTTTAACCTAGTTAGTGTTTTTTTAACTGGGAGTATTTTACAAACAAAAGTGAATAGTTCGGATTATTATTGGTGATTAAATGAGTTGGGATTATTATTGGCCAATAACAGTGAGTTGGGATTATTTAAATCCAATTTGCCTTTTGATATTAACAAATTACATGAGCACTAGAAATCTCTTTTATATAAGAAAAATATGTGTCACAGCCATAAAATAATCAATTTTATTTATTGGTGGTGGTAGCTTATTTGAGAAAGAAAAATAGTATATAATTAAGTTTAAATTATCTTAAAGAGGGCAATCATATGAGAAATTAAGAAAACTAAGAAATTTAAAGGAATGAACCTCCTTTTACAACGTGTTATACCTTTTTACAGACGTGCTATGTGTAACAACCAGAGGCTGCCACGTGTTACGTAACAACTTTTATTTTTTCAAAAAAAGCTGAAAGTTTGCGACAAGCTGTTACGCGTAACACATGATAGCCTCTGGTTATTACATGTAACACAGTCTACAAAAAGGTGTAACACGTGGTAAAAGAAAGTCCATTTATTTAGGTTTCTTAATTTTCTTAGCTAATATGTGTTTTATTTCTATCCCCAATCTTAGAAATAGATTAAATTTAAATAAACATATGATAAGCTCAGTAAAAAAAATTGTAGGAAATAAATCATGGCCTGGTCTATTCGCACACGGTATTAGTCTATTTGCACACTCGAAGCGCCCCGCTATGGCCAAAGCGGGGCGCTTCGAGTGTGCAAATAGACAAAAAGTGTTGGCTGTAATTTGTGTTGTTTTTTTTTTGAAATAGGTGGGATGTGGGTTAGTTTGGTAGTGTTTTTTGGAGGAAAAAATTGTATTTGAGTTTTATAATACGTTGTTTTATAATTACGTTTTTTTACGTCATTATTTTTATAGAACGTATATAATATAAGTGCGTCTTTATAAACTGTTAACCTAGTTTATTTTGTTAAATTAAACGAACACGTTAAATAAATTGTACAGAAAGCCATAAGAATTAAACGTAAACAATCCAAAACCAACGAGATGTAAATATATATCAGTTTGTACATACAAAACAAAAAGGTACAACTGACTACATAATACATAACAAAACACTATACAAACAAACTAAGGTACTAATCCTCGTGCGGTGGGGACGGTGGGAGGGGAAGTGGAGGCAACCCAGCGACCTCTCGTAGAGAAACGAGCGTCTCGATGATCCAGTCCTGGCGTGCGGCCTGGCGTCTCAGGCGCCGGTCGAAGTCCCGAGCCACCTCACGCGCTACCGGAGGCAGGTCAGCGTAAACGTGCTGCGGGTACTGTGGCGGCTCCGGAGCTGGCTGAACTGGTGGTACCAGGATCTCCTCGATATGCTCCTCCTGAGCCGGATCCTCTAATACAGGCTCAGGCTGAGCCTGAGCCTGAGCCTCAGCCTCAGCCTGAGGCTGGCCCGGGAACTCATCGAGTCCCAGAGCCTGTAGCTGAGCCTGCCGAGCGGCCGCCTGCTCAGCAGGAGGGGCCAACACTCCAGGCCTCAACTCAATAACAACCGGGATGACCTCCGGCACCGGCTCCGGCTGCCAAATCTGCCCGTCCATGCCCCTAAACCTCAGACCAACATCAAAGCGACGAGTGATCTGCATGCTAGAAACTGACGCGCGGCCCAACCTGGTAGACGGGACCGGATCGGACAGCAGCGGATCTCCCTCGAGCACGATCCCGAGCGAGCGTGCGATGGCGGTGATGAATAAGCCAGTGTGCACCCACCCGCGGAGCTGCCGGTGGTATGCGGTGGCAAAGTAATCTGCCAGGCAGGCTGCTAGATTGCAGGGCTGGCCCCGCAGTAGGCAGTATAGAAAGAAAAGGTCACTGAGGTTGACCTTCTCCCTGCTGGCACCCCGCGGCACGATAGTTGCCGCGATAACATGCTGCAAGTATCGGAACAAGGGGTCTCTAATGGAGGTGGCCTTTTGCCAGGATCTCCCAAAGGGTCTAGTGGAAATGGACCTCCAGAAACTGATAAGCGTCTGCCTGTCCATCATCGTAACCGCCTGCGTATATAAATCAGTATCAAGCTCGGCCTCTGTGTACAAACCTGTATAAACAAATAATATTAAATAAACAAATGATATTAAATAAACAAATAACATTAAATAAACAAATAACATTAAATAAACAAATAATAATAATAAACAAATAATATTAAATAAACAAATAACATTAAATAAACAAATGATATTAAATATAAAATAATAAATAATATTATTTAAACAAACCTGTATGCACAACAAACTGCCGCACACTCATCTGAAACTCCTGACCGGCGAGACGGAATGTAACCTCGTGGACTGGAAAATCCGGGTCCTCGACGTAATTCGCCGGATGCGGCGCGTATGTAAACGTGGAAAGAAACTCCCACGTAACCTCAGGGTACGAGTCCTCCATCGCTAACTCAAATAGGCGCGACCAGGGAGTATCTAGTCCAACTATCGCACGCGCCCGCGCGGCCTCTCCCAAATCCTCCAGCAGGCCCCAATCTATCCCTACATGCTCCCCAAATCCTCGCCACCGTAACCGAAATTCGAATAACCTTGTAAGCTCTGTTGACAACCGTAACTGTCGTTTGGACCACACTCCTGCTGTACAAAGCTGTACTCGCCACCGTAACCGAAATTCGAATAACCTTGTTGTGCGTAAGGGTCCTCCACAGGGGTATTCAAATCCAGCGTCACCGTGTTATCACGATAATGAATGCCAGATACAACCTCTGTCTCCCTCAAGTTGGACGAGACCGGTTTCTCATACGAGTCAGAAATAGCGGTCCCCTCGTAAGAATCTGGAACAACTGTCTCGTCAGAATATTGACCGAAAATATAGTTGTTTAACCACGACATCGTTTTTTGTAAACAACAAACAACAAAACACTCGAATACCCACGTATGTTTGTAAACAACGTGAAGAAGAAGAAGAACGAGCTATGGAGCTTTGAAGCAGAACCTCAATCAGTAGTTTGCTTTTTAAAAGTGAAAATTTGGGTCGAAGCGCCGCGCTATGGCCAAAGCGCGGCGCTTAGGGTTAACGACAAAACATGTCAGTCAGCTTTATGTCTGTCAAACAGTAGGGAATGTCTCAAACGTCAATCGAAGCACTTTTGTCGATCATAGCGCCGCGCTATGGCCAAAGCGCGGCGCTTTAAGGTGTGAAAATAATTTTGGGCGTGTGTGAATAGCATGACCCTAAATCATATTTAGATTAATGTTTATATAGACCACCTACAAGTCTACTTCTTTTTCCACCCACCATCCATCATCTCCAAAGCGTACTGTCAACCTTTTCCATTTCCACAAAAGCCCTAATTTCAAAACTTTTTTTTGGACAATTGCACAACCACTTATCCAAACTCTCTATACTTCTCTCTCAAGTACTTCAAGCTGCATTCACTTTTCTAGGTAAAAAGGAATGAAAGCTAACTCCTCACTCTAGATTTCCAGTTTTCTACCAATCTATTTGAACAAACAAAACTTGCAAAAGCAAAGCAAGTCACTTCACTTGATCATCCACTTTTTCTAGCTTTTTTCATGCTTAAAGATCCACCCATCACAAATCTTGAAATCTTGATCTACACCCACATGCCATCTTTTTCATCTTCATCTATAACAAGTTAACCACTTTAAGAATCTTGATCAAACCCTAGTCAACACACACAATTAGGGTTTGTTCTTTCTTCAATATATAACCCTATTTAACTTAGATCTCTCTCTTTTCCCCCTTAATTATACATCATATCACATCAAAATGGATAAATACCACTCTTTTACCATGGATGATGTTGTTCCACAACTACAAGAAGTTGACTCCACCATCACCACAAACTTTAGCACAAACATGTTGTCTCCAACATCCTCTTCTTCTTGTTCATCTTATTCATCTTCTTCAACCTCTTCAACAGCCACCACTCTCAGCCGCTACGAGAACCAGAAACGCCGTGACTGGAACACCTTCGGGCAGTACCTCCGCAACCACCGCCCGCCGTTGACTCTTTCCCGGTGCTCCGGTGCACATGTTCTTGAGTTTCTCCGGTACCTTGACCAGTTTGGCAAAACAAAAGTCCACACACAACTTTGTCCATTCTTCGGTCACCCTAACCCTCCGGCACTCTGCCCGTGCCCTCTCCGGCAGGCCTGGGGCAGCCTTGATGCTCTCATCGGCCGGCTCCGGGCAGCCTATGAAGAGAATGGTGGGAAGCCGGAGACTAACCCGTTTGGTGCTCGAGCTGTGAGACTTTATCTACGTGAAGTTAGGGACTCTCAAGCTAAAGCTAGAGGGATCAGTTATGAGAAGAAGAAGAGAAAACGGCCACCGCAGCTGCCACCACCACCGCCACCACCGACGGAGCTTTCTTGATTCATCAAGTTAGATGCTTTCTAGTCATAATAAGTTAATGGTTAATACCCATTGTTAAATTAAATAATGGGTATAAAACTTTGTATTTTAAATATTCAACTCTTTGGTAATTTCTTGAAAATGGTTTCCCTAAAATTTTAAGATTATTATTATTAATATTATTGTTATTGTTATTATAATGTTGGTGTTCTTGTTGGTATTATGATGATGATTCAAATAATTGATCACTGTTGATGACAGAAAAAACAAGGGAAAAGAAAGGGGAAGCAGTGAATTCAGTGATAGTGTAGTTGCTATTACTGTCTACTGGTTCTTATATAATACTCTTCTAGTGGTACATAAGTGAGATTTTGTTACTTTTCGATGATCTTACGTTTGTAGTGCAAGCAGTTATAATAGTAGTTAATTAAACTGCAGCATTTTTATGATTTTTTCTTAACGTTTGTGGTGTTTCTTTCTATATGCACTAGTAATTCTGTGTATGATACCCCTAGGAGGAGAAATACTAAGATAATGTTATTTATATTAAAAATATATGTCACTCCAGGGGTTGGAGAAGAATAAATTTTGGGTTTGTAAACAGGCGTTGTTAATTACTATTTATTATATATTTTGAAGATCAATGTAAATAATCATAACAATTATAAAGTTTTGGAAGCGTTCAAGCTTACTTGCTTAGATTGGTTGATCTGTGTTTGTGTTTCCTAGCTACATGTGGATATTACAATCTATGTTTGTATTTACTAGCTATATATGTAGATAACTACTATAAATATGATCTTGTATTTGTCAGTTATTAGTTTCATATTATGTTTGTATTTACTAGCTATATATATGTAGATAACTTCTATAAATATGATCTTGTGCTTGTCAGTTATTAGTTTCATAAATTAGAATGTGACTTTTTTAATGTTATATTGGTATTTTTGTTTACTTGTATGCTTATCTTGAGTAGGCTGTTTGACGACTTCTGAATGGTTAAGTGCTTAACGAGTAAGAGGTCTGAACCACTAAGTGCTGAACCAGTAAGAGGTCTGAACCGTTCAGAGACAAATGTCTGACTAATTCAGATTAGAGGTCTTAACCATTCAGACTCAGTATAATGCTTAACCATTTAAAGGCAGACATTTGCTCGCGAAACAAACAGTCTGAACCATTAAGTGTTGAACCAGTAAAAGGTATGAACCATTAAGAACCTCATTAAGGGGTAAAAAAACAGCATCTTAGACTTGTTTAGTTCTTGGGTTTAGTCCCCGTATGATACAACAACGATATTTCTTCTTCCCTATAGACCCGAATTTTGTTGTTGCTAAGGTAAAATCCTTGTGGTGATAGTGTCACTTTGTGGCTAACATTTTACACCATTTGCATCCTTCATGTTGATCAATGAACGCTTGATGAGTTGATGGGGTACCTTTTAAATTGTATGACAAAGCATTAATATAAATTAATATAAGTTTTAAAGTGATATAATAGCTTTTTTGTTATAATTCAAAAACCATTCCAAGTAACATTTTGTTACACCCTAACACGTATTTGACAAAAGTCGCAGCGGAAAATATGAACCATAAAATTCTTTTCATAATAAACACCTCAACTTATTTAAAATCTAACTTTAATAAAGTTCTTTCTCATAAATCCATCTCGCCTTCTTATTTACTAATTAAAAACATAACCTATGATTGCTACATTTTACATTAGACGTCCCCGTACAATCTATCTTGTGACTCGATCTTCGATCTCTAATCCTTGTGATAATCGCCCATTATCTGTACTACCTGCATTCACCACATACATACATAAAATTAGTACACATTAATAAACAAGATTCATTCGCGTATACAACACATTTCGTCATCTTTCAAACTTTAAGCATGTCATCTGCGTATTCACTTCCTGGTGATGCTTCAATGATGTACCTGCATTACTTTTCATTCTCAAGTGCACCATTAATAACGTTAACTCCCAACGTTTCCAAATCATAATTACCTACGTACTTACATACGTACATACATGCTCACATACATACATACACCTCTACAATACATACGTGCTTACATACATACATACGTACACATCTACATTACATACGTACTCACATACATACATCCATAACTACATTCATACATATCTTTCCTACAACATTTCATACATGCATACACTCGTCTATATCGTTATACATACATACATACATACATACTCATTTCATGCCTTCATACAACCTACGTACATGCATATCTTCGTACATTTTCGCTTTCGAGTATATATGTTCTACCTACATACACACCTACATACATACCTAAGACATACATACGCATATACATACATACATGCCTTTCCACATGTGCTAAAAGGGCTTTTCGGGAGCTTAATAAACCATTGGGTCGAAAAACGATGCACCGGGATGCGTTACTGATCATATGGAAGTGCAAAACTAAACGAAACGGAGAAGTGGGCTGGGCAGCCCGTCGGCGACGGGGTGGGTACCCGTCGGCGACGGCTCCTTAAAAGTGCCCGTCGGCCAAAAGTCCCGTAACCAGTAAAATAAGCCGTCGGCCAAACTTGTGGTTTTGGGAGCCCGTCGGCGACGGGGTGGGAGCCCGTCGGCGACGGGGTGGGAGCCCGTCGGCGACGCCCTCTCGAAACCTCATTTTTCTGCAGATCCAATTCGTCGTTCGTACGCACTAAAACGCGCGTAACTTTCGAACCGTTTACCCGTTTAACCTCCCGTTTCTTCCTACATGCTTGTAAATTCACATTCTATCCTACGAACTTAAAATCCCACATCCGGATTAAGGAAATTCTTGACTTGCATGCATTCGGCTTATTATCACATTCTAATTATTTGACCCGTTCATGCATTTATCAACATAATCTGTTTGTTAGACCTCAATCTCATATAAACTTAATAATTTCATTGACGCCTATCATAAAAGATTAAATTCTCGGATGCCTTGCATCCTCTTAACCCACTTTCGCTTAAAGACTCATTTTTGACCCGTTATGAGTATTTGTGCATTAAATGGTCTATGACATAACAAAACCATATTCTACGCTTTTACACATGACCAACACATTACCCTAATTGGTTCACTTGTTTCCAATAGACATTTAAGGTCGTTTGCCCGATATACCTATCAAGGGCATTTTTGTCAATCTCGCTCTATCCTTAACAACAAGGGAATTCCTTACAAAAGTAACGAATCCTCCTATTTAGCTAAAATTCTTAATCACCCATACCTTGCTCGGATAAAAGCTAAGATCCGATTAATACCCATTGACATCATACAATTCATTCTTAATTGACCTCAATTATCACATTTAGTTAAAATGCATATAATTTTACATAAACAACTAAGAAGTGATTACGGAATCACTTACCTCATGCATCCGTGTTCCCATTCGTTCCTCGCCACTTCTTGACCCGTTATCCTTCCGTGCTTGATTCCGTCTCGACATGATTCCTATACTTCCATGTCATCGAAATCACGCTATCATTAGCATACTCATTTGTACATGATAACAATCGTATCAATCCCATATTTCACACTTAACTTTCATCAATCATTTCTAACAAACATAACTCATATAATCATGTCCGTATACGTTTAACTCATGTAACTCATCATGTCATTACATTTAACACGGATTGCTATTACATGTACCATACGACTTCTCATCAACCTACATTTACGACAACGAGTCAACTCATGTTTCTTATACTTAGTTGACTTTCAAAAGTCAACTATTAACCATACACAACTATCGACCTATCAACATATACCCGTAACATCATAATCGACTATACGGACGACACTATATACATTTTATCATTCACTTGGTGTGCGTACCACCTTTTAAGCATAACGTACAACCAATTCATACACAATCTTCTAAATTCATACATAGTTCATCAAATGCTTCTACAATCCAACATGGGGTATTTAAATTAAACATCAAACATGTTATCATCACCTTTTATTCACTTCATCTAACAACAATTTATCATCTCTTATCCCATTTCTTTAAACATTCCCACACATGTATGATTCCAAACATTATTAACATAAGTGAATCATCAAATTACATTACATCATCTAAAACCCACTTCATAACTACTTGTTAATCACTTACAAGTGATCTAATCTTAAGTTCTTCATAATTCATCATACTTTTGATATATGTACTACCTTGTAAGCATAGTGTACAACTAGTTCATGCATATCATTCTAATCTCATACACAATTCATCAATTTCTTCCTTCTAGTCAACACAAATCATACATGCATAACCATCAAACCTATAATCATCACATTTCTTCCAACCCTTCTAACAAGAATCCATCATACATAACATGTTATATCAATTTTTGAACAAGAATTAGACCTAGATGATATATCCATGCTATCATCTTCACCCCAACAATTGGGTTTTACCTTTAAACATCAAATTAAGCTAAATCATGCATAATTCATGTTCTATATGGTGATTCTAACACCTATACATGAACAATTTCATACCAATTCACGGATTAAGGCATAACCCACTTCATACAACTTCATCAATCTAAATTTTGAGACATACCTCTTGATCCCCTTGAGTAGGTGATCATTAATTCATGTTCGGTTGTGAATTTGAGCTTCATTTGACTCCTCAATTAGATGATTATGTTAGAACTAGGGTTTGGTTCATGGGGAGTACCCCCTGATCGATCTAGAACACACGAAGTGTGTGTGTATTTGTGTGGGTGTGTTTGTTACTTAAAACATAACTTTCCCCCTTGTTCATCTTTGGTCCCTCAAGTTTGTTCCCTTGTTTGCTTTGCTAAACATTTTATTACATTCCATCTTTTAATAATTTTAACCATACATCTAAGTAGGTTAATTAGCCTAGTTGTTTATTTCTTGAGGTACCATATCATAGCATTTTAACGAATATAAATATTCGGGTTTTGGGGCGTTACACATTTGAGAAAGTCACAATTCTATAGTGTTTTGTTTGGAGGTGACTGAGTTTTGATATTTCCCATATGTATTTTAGGTAATTCTAGAAGTAATGGTAAAGTTATGTAATACCTCTAGAGGTCTTATTGGCTTTTCTTCTATCTTTTTATGTATTACATATTTACAAGTTTATAGGTTAGTCTTTTCTTGAAAGAATAGTAGACATTGGATAAGAGTATATACTAAAGGTAATTGGCATGCTAGTACATATTATAGAACTAAAGATGTGGGCTTCCAGTAACACGACAATACAAATGTAAATGGTAAATTGCTAAATGACGCTCATAATGTCGAACTTAAACTGTTTTAATGTCTAACATATCTGTTTAACTGTATTTATATTATCATGCTAACCTACAGTGGCGTCTCTGATAATTCACGTACCATGTTCAAGCTCGAAAAATGGACCCATATGCTTTAACGATAAACAATATACGTACGAAAATGACAAAAATTGTAGTATTTGATAAACAATGCAATTACGATAATGTTAAAATCATAGTATTCTAATGAGTTACATACTGTAATAAATAATAAGTTAATAGCTAACCTATGATTCGTGCAACCCTCCTTGCGTTCTTTAAAGCAAATTGTTGGATCAACTCTTCACAATTTATATTATATAAGACTTCGTTCTCGATAGCTATCATCGCCAACCCACTAAGTCTATCTTGGGACATTCTAGATCGTAAGTAAGATTTTAACAACTTCAACTTTAAAAAACTTCTTTCTTGTTGATTTTCAAATTAACTGTAGGTGGATTAGGCGCCAAATACTTTTGCATAGCACCGGCTTGAGACTTCACCAATTCATCCGCTCGTTTCCTTTTTTGACGTTTTTGCCATCCGGAAGCTTGTTTAGGAGCCATTAACACCTAAAAAACCGACAACACTTAATCGATACGACAATATACGAAACTGGTTTCACACTGAATTGCCAAATCGTCGTTCAGTTTCAATCGGAAATTCACCTGATCTTCAAAGTGTTTCACACTGAATCGCCAGTCTCCAAATCATCGTTCAAGTTTCCTGCTGTTGTTCGTACGACCAGTTTCCTGCTACGTATTTTTTTTAATCATATTAGTATTGGATTGGGCCCAATAAACCTATTGTTAAGTTGGGTAAATTATAAAAAATACAAATCTTTTGATAATGAGCCTCTATATTTGATTTGTTATGTGTGTACAATTTAAAAAAATAAAAATAACATATATGTATCGAATTTTAAAAAAAAATCCTGTGCACCTCGGAAAAACGGCCCTTGTGCGGAAGTCCTACCGGCACACCTAAAGAGCCGCCTTTAGTCCTTGTATGATACAACAACGATATTTCTTCTTCCCTATAGACCCGAATTTTGTTGTTGCTAAGGTAAAATCCTTGTGGTGATAGTGTCACTTTGTGGCTAACACTTTACACCATTTACATCCTTCATGTTGATCAATGAATGCTTGATGAGTTGATGGGGTACCTTTTAAATTGTATGACAAAGCATTAATATTAATTAATATAAGTTTTAAAGTGATATGATATCTTTTTGTTATAATTCAAAAACCATTTTAAGTGACATTTGAGAAAGTCACAATTCAATAGTGTTTTCTTTGGAGGTGACTGAGTTTTGATATTTCCCATATGTATTTTAGGTAATTCTAGAAGTATTGGTAAAGTTATGTAATACCTCTAGAGGTCTTATTGGCTTTTCTTCTATCTTATTATGTATTACAAATTTACAAGTTTATAGGTTAGTCTTTTCTTGAAAGAATAGTAGATATTGGATAAGAGTATACTAAAGGTAATTGGCATGCTAGTAGATATTATAGAACTAAAGATGCGGGCTTCCAGTAACATGACAATACAAATGTAAATGGTAAATTGCGAAATGACACTCATAATGTCGAACTTAAACTGTTTTAATGTCTACCATATCTGTTTAACTGTATTTATATTATCATGCTAACCTAGCTCGTTGTTCGTAACACATTTAATATGAATTTTAACTTAACTAGGTGCGTGTTTATAATGACTGAACCTGCTTGCGGTGTCCTTATTTACTTGGATCATATTTGTATATAATCTTTTGAGTTAAATAAATATTGAATAGTATATTTTTTTCCGATAGCACGCTTAATTAATTAACGACTGAACAACTATTTGACACTTGATATTTCTTTGGGAATGTCATTGTACTGTTTATATTAAAGGGAAGAAAGCAATTGTTAGATGTAAATTGCATGAACGTAAAAACAATAGTATCCGTAAATATTAATTTATTCTAGCAGTATCAAAATCGGCAAAGTAAGCCCAACAATTATAAAGGGTTGATTTAAATGTATCTTTCTCATTACTAATTATACCCTCTTTGTGAGAGAAAAAGTACCTGTTTCACACAGACCTCACCCGTAAATATGTGAGAGGAAGAGATGTATTTAATAGCACTCTTATAAAATTTCAAAATACACTTGATATTAATATAGAAAACAAAGCAGAAAACAAAGCAGAAAACGGTTAACTTATACTAATTTCTATAAAGAATTTTGCAGATAAAGATACAATTCACATCCTATGAAAGTAATAATTATATGAAATGTGTATCTACTTTTAATTTTAATTTTAGGTTATTGGATTTTATCAACATCAACAATTGACTATTGGTTGCTCCCACCCTAACTATCACTTTAATGTCCACCACCCCAAACTTAACATTTGGTGTGTTGTGTCACCCTGTCGTTAACCGGTCACTAACTCAGTTAGGTTTTTGTCCTGCGTGGCCCTCTGTTTTCAGTGTGGCATGCAAGGTGGATTCTTTGATCTCTTTAAAAGCCAGCGATTTCTTCTCTTCGACATACACAAATTATAAACCCTAATTGTGCCGTGCTCTGAATCCTGTTTGCCTCTGTTTTTGCCAAATATTCCCCTGAGCAGAGCTAGGATATCGAATAGTTGCAGCAGTTCCTTCTCCCGTTCCCCTGGTAAGATTGGCCTCATTCATCCGCAATTGCAC
This sequence comes from Helianthus tuberosus, assembly GCA_030545235.1. Taxonomy (NCBI): domain Eukaryota; kingdom Viridiplantae; phylum Streptophyta; class Magnoliopsida; order Asterales; family Asteraceae; genus Helianthus; species Helianthus tuberosus. The sequence continues at coordinate 213,556,747 of CM060423.1, forward strand.
CACATGTTAGTTTATTCGGGCCAATTTCATTGGAGGCAGGTTGTTCAGAAGTGATTCTGGATCTTCGATTCCCCTGGCAACATCAGTTTCATCCATTTGATTAAGGTGGTTATCCACGGGATCCTGAAACACGTTATCTTCATCCTTATCAGATTCCCCTTCAGGTACCTAAAATTTCCCATCCCCTTTAGTTACCCAAAATTTCCCATCCTCTTCAGCCTAAACATCATTGAAATTAGGGTTCTTGATGGGAGTGGGAACTTCCGCTAGCATAGAGTTCACCAAGCATGGTGATATGGAAGGGATAGAGTACGTGAGTTGGTCAGGTTTGGTTTGGGAAACTGTCACACCCCGATATTTCCACGTATTACCGGTGGGCCCGGTGGGGAGTATCGTGACGTAGTTGATATCATCATAGACAATTTATCACAGATTATATACACAGCGGAAGTCGAAAGATATAAACATTACAAACCGAATGGAAGTAATATCATTTATTAAAAAACGGTTGTAAAGGATCCACAAGCGGATCAGAGTTAAAAGAAACACTGTTCAACAGATTTATAAACATCTAAGCTTGTAAGACTCTTTGTTGATGCTAGGAGTAGCCAACCTATTCCTATTAGTACATGCACTTAACCTTTTTGGAAAATACGTCAGTTTTCACTGGTAAATACAATTAACCGACTCATTTTAAAAATGTTTAGAAAAATTGTTTTGAATGCACAAGGCACAAAATATCTTTTATAACTTGGGACAATTATTTAAAAATAATCTTGTATACAGTTTTACTTATTTGTCGTCCGTTAGGTCCGGTTAGAAGAGCCGGACATGATTAACTGACACGCCACCGGTATAATGTCCACAAGGTTGATTCCTTTTAGTGGATTACCAGTTTTTACATAATGCAACTGTCAGGTGTATGCCTACACCCCGTGCTTAGGTCGTGGCCATTTCTTTGAATGATGCCAAGGATATCCGGGACATGGTCATTTAACCCCCAAAGGCCATACACCAAATAATACAGATTAAAACGAGTTATGTAAATACATTAATCACAATCCGATTTAAATGACTACACACCCGACCAAGCGGTATTATTATAATACCGTATCCCAAGCCCGTATAGGGAAAATAAGTTAAGAGTATTTACCTGAGCAAATTATATAAATTTATCCCAGTCGTACAAATCAGCAAGTGCAAGTATCTTTTACTGGTCTCCTAAATCTGGAACAAAGGTTTTAATTAACCTATTAGATTCCTAACGGGTCTTACTTAAGTTAAACTTAGACCGGTTAGTTTTAAAGAAAGGTATACGGTTCAAACGCAAGATTAAGTGAAGACCGGATTAGAGTGTGGGTTAGACTCGACAAGTTTGAAGACTTGTATAATATGGGTAAACTAAACACATTATGGATTTTGAAGTAAAAATGATAAGGTTTGACCCGTTTCGGTTAATTTATGCAAACTAGTTACATAACCCGTACCGAATGCGATATGTCACACCCCAAATTTCCACGTGTCACCGGTGGGCCCGGTGGGGGAGTATCATGACGTGGTTGGCAACATCATGGTCAAACAACACAATATATAAATGCACAGCGGAAGCAAAAGATAAATATATTACATTCCGAATATAAGTAATATCAAAGTATTACAACGGAAAGTAAAGGATCCACAGGCGGATCAAATAAAAGATACTAGAACTGTTCAACAGACTTTAGGCATCTAGAACTTGCAAGATTCCCTAATGACACCCTGAGCTCCCAGCCAATTATGCGTAGTACCTGTCACTTAACCTTTTGGAAAATACGTCAGTTTACACTGGTAAATACAATTAACTGACTCATTTTGGAAAAAGAGTTTGAAAAGTGATTCGAGTGCAAACGACACAAAATATCTTGACACATTGATTAACATGCACAGAGGCAAAATTAATCTTTTATAACTTGGGACAATTTTATTAATAAAAATCTTGTATCCGATTTACATGGTTGTCCAACATTTAGGGCCGGTGATTATACAATACAAGCCGGACAAGATTAATCGACACACCACAAATATAATCTCACAAGAAGATACCCTTACGAGTGAGTATACGTTATACATATGCAACAGGAGGTGTTTTGCCTACACCTTGTGCTTACGTCGTGGCCATTCACTTTTTAAAATGAGCCAAGGATATCCAGGACACGGTCATTAACCCCCAATGTTATTTGTTATCAATCAATACAGATTAAAACGGGATTATGCAATTTAATCATCTCCGATTAAAAGGTTTCTACACCCGACCAAGCGGTATTTTTATAATACCGTATCCCAAGCCCGTATAAGGGAAAATAAGTTAAAAGTATTTACCTGAGCTAGCAATGCAATTTATACTCAGCCGTATGCATAAGTACTTCTACTGGGGCTCTCAATCTGGAACGAAGGTTTTATTAACCTATTAGATTCCTAACGGGTCTTATTTAAGTCGTAACTTAGACCGGTTAGTTTTAAGGAAGGTTTACGGTTCAAACGCACGATTAAGCGAAGACCGGAATAGAGTGTGATTTAGACCCAAAAAGTTTGAAGACTTGTATAATATGGGTAAACTAAACACATTCTGGATTTTGAGATAAAAAGGATAAGGTTTGACCCGTTTCGGCTAATTTATGTAAACTAGTTACATAAACCGAACCGAACGCGCCAGAGGCGTAACGGGTAACCATATAGGTCGCGAACAGGTTTCCTAAGTTAATACGCTTTAAATATGTGGTGATATCATTAAGATACCTTCCATAATGCCCGAAACGAGTTTAATTCTTAATTATGCCCCGTAGGGGTATTTTGGTCATTTTAAAGATTATAAAAGGGATTAATTTGACTTCTATGATTCGGGCCTGATCAAATCAGTAAAATAACTTATTTTAATAGGTTACATCAGTAGGTATTTAATCTTAGGTGTTTAAAATAGTTTTAACGCATACTACGCGCTTAATACGCGTAAATGTCGGTTTAAAGCGATTTTTGGGTTTAAATGGGAATTCTGAGTTTCTAATCAGTTTATAAGGTTCAAAATACTTTATTTATTATTTAAAATCAGTAGCAATTGGATTCACGTCAAAAGGATTTATAAAACTCATTTTATGCGCGAAAAGGGTATATTAGGTATTACCGAATTAAGGCACTAATCCTAGCTTATGATCAGTTTAAAAATAACTAAAAATCTTCAAAAATCCCGAAATATTATTTATCATCAGTGGGGAAAAGGTTTGGTACCGAAAATCGGGTTTAGATAGGCTATGCGTTAATCGCGCCGTTTTATTAATAAAAAGCTTATTATTTACGCTAATGCGCATATCTCCTAATCTAGACTTACGATTGACGTGAAAATTTACGTACATGTTTAATAATCAGTAACTAAGATTATTGTACTTCAACATTTTCAAAATTCTCGTTGTAGGGTCATAAGGGCATTATGGTCTATTTTAAGCGATTAACGGAAACGTGTGCATGCATCGGATAATCAACGAAACAAGTACCGAGGCTTATACTATCATGTAACCCAACCCTAATGAAGTACTAAGGCAATACCGAATCAAATTAAAACGGGTCAGAACCGAAGTCAAAGCAAAAGTCAACGTTTTTCGCCTTTCGGTTCCGAACCAGGTTTAAACTGATATCTGTCGAGTCGGACAAGCGTAAACAAGTTTTTATACTTATTACCAAGTTATATTAAGGTTAAAACAGATTACACGCCTCCTGGATTGCAAATCGTGCATTAAATCATATTTTACAATTCTGTTGACTTTTTCGGTCAACCTTTGACTCGACAAACGACCTAGTTAGGTCTGAAATCGGTACGTGCCCTTACAAGGGTTTAATACCCATATAATTACCTATCTAACGGTACTTTTAATTCGGATTACGACTGAGTCATCGTTACTTAATCACTAAGTCAACGTTAATTACGATAACATGACTTTTAAGCTAAATACCTAGCTAGAATCAATTTAGAAAGGTTAGGCAACTTACTAGATGATTAATGAATGATTAGGAAGGCCTTTGATCTGCTTGCAAGCTCTCCAAATGATCAGAATGGTTGTAAGAATGAATGAGCACTTTGGTGGCTTTATATAGTGTTTGCATACACCACAATTCATTGACAACAAGCTCTATGATCATCCACAATCATCCAACACATGTCCCTAGTCTTCTAGGGGAGTCTAAGGGTCCTTCACATGCAAGAAAAACCGGCCTAAAGGGTCACAAGTGCACAAAACAGGCAACAGCCTGTTTTCTGATGCTGGTCACTGCCTAGCGCACCGTTACACTCTCATTGTAGCGGTGCGCTAGCCTTCATCAGAAGCTATAAACTTTGCAATTTAGTCCCTGGTCCTTTAAAACATCGTTTTCACTTGATTCTTGCAAGATTTATTGTACATTAGGCCCTCTAACTTAACTTTTAAGGGTTCCATGACATAACCAATTATTGTTAAGTCCTCGGTTTGCTTTGTGATTGCTCGTAAAGCCTTAATTTGCAATGTTGACGTTATTAACCCCTCGCATACGAACATCATCATAACATGCCCATACTATATCGAATCCTTGTAATATTTTACCACATGATTCTAGTGAGCAATATTAATCGTTACAAAGCTTCGGGTTTGCTATAAGGTCACTCAGAGGTATATCTTTAACATGTTGACACTTTGAACCCCTGTATTTACATAGTTTCATTGTTTGTCAACTTTAGTCCTTCAAGAACATTCATTCACACGTTCAAAGGTTATGACACGTGTCAAGACATTATAGGACGTAAATTTTCGGGGTGTTACATCCTCACCCCCTTAAAAGAAATCTCGACCCGAGATTTACTGAAACAAGTAAGGGTACTTTTCTTTCATCGTGGATTCAACCTCCTACGTGAATTCGGGACCTCTTCGGGCATCCCATTTGACCTTTACAAAAGGTATATGCTTCCTTCGAAGCTTCGTAACCTGTCGATCCTCAATCGATATAGGATGTTGATCACCTTGTAAATCCATATACCACTTTGTGATAGTGCTCCTTGACTTATTGGCGGAACACCTCCTTCAGTCACTAGTGTGCAATGTATTTCGAACTCCGCAAAACTCCTTAAATAGGTTTTAGCTTACAAGCTACCTGATCTTGATACATTCGATTTCCTTCGAATGATTTCCAGACATTCAAAGCTTAACTAGCCTGAAAATTTCACAAATATGGTACACCCTTCCTGGGTGATATCTTTTGTTAAACTATATTCCTTAACCAGAACTTAGGAAGTTGCTATTTTCATAACTCCTTGATTTCTTGCCGTATACTGGCAACCTACAACCAATTATGGATTTGTATGATCTTATTTGTTGTCCCCCTGGCAACTTTCAGATCTTGATAATTGGACTTACCAATTTTCTATCTAACAATAGATGTTTAACCTTCCATCTATACTAGGTCTCCAAAGGAGTAGCCTTAATACTTACTTATTAATTATTATAGAAAAGCTTATCTTAAGGTGAGATGGTTATTCTTAATCGTTGTTAAAATAGGGTTGCGGTAATTAGTGCATAAGCAAAATGAACCGTCTTTCTTATCAAACCATTTCAAACTCTTAGAATATCGAGTTAGGACATATGAATCTATATCTTAAAATTTTCTTAATCAGGTTTTTGGTTGTTCCATAATAAACATGAAGTTCTTACAACACTCTAACCCAAAGCGAGATGTTAATCTTAACTCTACCTGCCTCTAGCGGGGTAAACAGGGTAAACTTAGAAGAAGATGATCAAGATATTAGGAGGTTACAGAGATTTCCTTATCTCAGGCTCCAGTTCGCTCATCAACGCTTGTCTCTAATAAGTGACACATTCATGTTACAAGTCCACGAATTTCTTGATCTGCTACATTTACTTGGATAATTCCATTCCGGATATCTCCTTTGAATACTACTAGTCGACGGAAGTATAATACGATCATTGGGATATCTTAGGGGTTCCATGTATTAAACCTCCATGCTGATCAGACATGGAAATAATCTATGGGACACACTAGGATATGCCAATCCTCATATGACACTTTTATCAAACATAGTTTGGCATTCGCAGGCGATAGAAAACAATGAGAAATAATTAAAATAATATACGTTGTCGTACTCTATGCAAAGAAAGAGTGCTCTTAGATTTTCGGAACGATTCCTTGCCGATTTATACGAATCGGTTACTATGGTCTCCTTGGTAGTTATACCTTGTGGATGATAATAAAATTTTTTTTTTCTAATTTTATGGTTCATGAAGATTTATTGTTGCCCGTATAAAAAAAAACAGGACACCTTAGCAGAAATTATTATTGATAAATGATAAGGAAGTTTATTGTACAAGTGTTTATATTAATTTAGAATGGAGATTTTCACAAACTAGGCACCTAGCTCAGTTGGCTAGGCGCGCGAAAGGGTGCGGCCGGCCTAGACCCGGGTTCGATTCCGGGGACGGTCAGTTCCACCATTTTTTTTTTTATGTTTAATATTAATTAATCGTACGGACACATGTAATTACGAGGGTTGTCTCATAAGGAGTCTTGATAATTAATTGCTTCTTATCACTCACCATATGGACTTGATTTTTAAGGCAACCAATCGATTTTTATCACTATATTGAGTCCTTAAGTATGCAACCAAAAGTTTGCTATAAGGATATTAGAAAAATGATTTCTAATAGATATTAATATCAATATAGGATTTGTTGGAGCATTTTCGACGTAACATCGTCACTTTCTACTGGGCATTAAATGACCGGAGTCTTAATCAGGTGGAGACAACAGTTCTCAACCTTTATCATTCATAATATATTTATACGTGCCAGTATTAAATAAGTTTCTACATAAACTGCTTGATAATGAAAGGTACGTATTATACTATTATTATTCTGTCCCATCCCTTGGGCGTTCATCCTGACAACTCGTGCGTTTGTTATCTTGGCCTACTCGGGCTTCTTTATAAGCTTTGAGCAGTTGGTTTTGATGTGCCCGACTTCGTTACAATTGTAACATGTGGCATTCTTCATCCCCTTGCAATCTAAGGTTTTGTGACCCTTGGTCTTGCAAATTCCACACAATTTAGCACGTGGGTCGATTGTACATTTTCCAAAATGTTGCTTTTTGCAGTTACTGCATTTGGGTCTGTTATCAGACTGACTCGAGTTCTTCCTAAACTCGGAATCCTTCCCGCGCTCCGAGCTTCCCTTCTTCATCTTGTTAGTTTGACGAGAGTTTTCCTCCTCTCTTTCCCTTCTTCTCTCGCCAGAAGCCTTAACAGACTTAATTCTGATTGCGTCTAAGGTGAGAGATAAGGATAAGTCCACTGCGGACCTATATGTGGTTGGCCTAGATGCTTTAACATTTCCTTTTATCTCTGGTGCTAGGCCTCCAATGAAACGTGCTATGCGTTTAGGTTCAGGGGTGACTAAATAAGGAACTAGGCGGGACATAGTGTTGAAACTTGTCACATATGCCTGGCAATCCAAATTCTCCATGACCAGAGTCAAGAAGTCTGATTCTATCTCTTCTACTTCATGCTGAGGGCAATAGTTTTCCTTGACTAATGCAACAAATTGCTCCCAAGATAAGTTGTAGAGTAGAACCTTTCCCGTGGCTTGGAGCAATGATCTCCACCATGCCAACGCTTCTCCTTTGAATGATTGTGAAACAAATTTCACAACATCTTGCTCCGCACAACCGCTGATGTCAACAACAGCGTCCATCTCATCGAGCCATGTCATGCAATCGATGGCCCCTTTTTCTCCTGTAAAGTCTCTGGGCTTGCAGGAGACAAAATATTTATATGAACAGGTCTTAACTGGTGCCTCTTGATGATACACAACCTGCCTAGGCGGAATACTCCTTTGATTTGACAAGTCATGAACATCGTCCTCCCTCAACTCATGTGTGTTAGAAGGGGGCTTACTACGAGCCACAGATAGAGCCTTAGAATGGGTATCATTCGACTCATCATACTGCCGATCCAGAGCTCGAGTAACAGCATAATCTATTATTGCCTGTAGTTCTGCTCCAGTTACATTAATTCTGGTAGTATCATTGTCCTCTTTCATGTGGCTGTTAACTTCATCTAATCCAGCCATGTAGCTTGATGTCTACATAAACATTGACAATGATTTATTCAAGGTTATTATGGAATCATCATCCTTGACGATTCATCAACCATGGTAATATAAACCATATTGGTTAATTTGTTAGTTATATATAATTTGTATTTTCATTATAATTTATCCTAGTTACAAAACATCAAGGATATTAAAGTGGCGCGAAAAGGCCTAGTTACTAGGACAAATTTTAAATTTATTAGCCATGATTTCAGAGAATCAAGGCATTTAGGTTCGAACATATTTCATTACATTTTCTTCACAGAGAGCTAAAAACTTCAACTGTCTTTTGTCTTTTAGGACAATAGATATAGCCCATGGGCATTTCCCTTCTGAGGGATGGTTATAATATGATCATCTTCTCAGATGCTATTAGTCGAGATCGTATGGATCCTACCGACTATTAAGCTTGGACCTGGTCCAATACTTTTAGACAGGAGGTCACAGACCACCACTGTCGTTGTCTTATCGGACAACAAGTTTAGCCCGTAGGCACTTCATCACTTCAGGATGTTTATAATGTGATCATCTTATAGGAGGACACAAGCCATGATTTCTAAATCAATAGGCTAGATAAGGAAATTGGAAGAATCTAATATAAGGATGACTGTTGTGATTTTATCGAATCACATTTGTCAGGAGTGCTAACACGTTCTTAGGTGTTAACAAGGATTTGAATCTCTTGAGTAGGTTTCACCATCTTGGCCGCATAGGCTAGATTTCACCTTTAAGATTCTTTTTAAAATGCCTACTGGCAGGGAAGGAAGGATATTATTTTATTCAGGATTTTTATCATAAATCCTAATTTATAATTTAATAATAGCACAAATGGCCTAGTCGCGTAGACAAGTTTAATTTATAAGCCAAGATTTCAGAGAATCAGGGCAATTTATGAATTAGTAATGGCACAAAAGGCCTAGTCACGTGGACAAGTTTAATTTATAAGCCAAGATCGTCTGGGATCGAGGCATTCAGTAATAGCACAAAAGGCTTAGTCACGTGGACAAGTTTAATTTATAAGCCATGATCGTTTGGGATCGAGGCATTTAGGTGTGAATCAAAGTTCATTACCTTTTCTTGACAGGGAGCTGTAGGCTACCACCGTCTTTAGTCTCAGAGGACGTTAATTATAGCCCGTAGGCACTTCCCTTCTAAGGGATGTTATTTTCCATTCAATTCCGATTTCATGTTTAGAATGAAAACTAAATTTTATCAATTTATTATATGAAAATAGAAGTACAGAGTTGCCCTAAGCGGGTCTTTGAAGGGATAATGTGTCCTTAAAGGGACTGAAAGATAAATATGTCCTTATGAGGACTATTAAGGAAACGATCTTCAGCAAAAGAAGTTTCTTCTTCAAGTTATTTCTGAATGCTCTCTCCTTGGATGCTCGTTTCATTTCAGCCGCGCTACGAAGCTCAGCATTTCAGGGCTCCGGGTGTGGAGAACTCCTATTATGGCTTCTTCGCTTGGCGACGTATCCAAATAAAATTTTGGAAGTAAAATTTTCCAGATTAGGATTGAGAATATTCCTATGTTAAGTCTAGACTCAGAAGGTTTAGATATGTGCAACTGTGTAACTGAGATTAAACACTAAGGCTAGTGTTTAATTCACTCAGTGTTGGCTCTGATACCAACCTGTCACACCCCAAATTTCCACGTGTCACCGGTGGGCCCGGTGGGGGAGTATCGTGATGTGGTTGGCAACATCATGGTCAAACAACACAATATATAAATGCACAGCGGAAGCAAAAGATAAATATATTACATTCCGAATATAAGTAATATCAAAGTATTACAACGGAAAGTAAAGGATCCACAGGCGGATCAAATAAAAGATACTAGAACTGTTCAACAGACTTTAGGCATCTAGAACTTGCAAGATTCCCTAATGACACCCTGAGCTCCCAGCCAATTATGCGTAGTACCTGTCACTTAACCTTTTGGAAAATACGTCAGTTTACACTGGTAAATACAATTAACTGACTCATTTTGGAAAAAGAGTTTGAAAAGTGATTCGAGTGCAAACGGCACAAAATATCTTGACACATTGATTAACATGCACAGAGGCAAAATTAATCTTTTATAACTTGGGACAATTTTATTAATAAAAATCTTGTATCCGATTTACATGGTTGTCCAACATTTAGGGCCGGTGATTATACAATACAAGCCGGACAAGATTAATCGACACACCACAAATATAATCTCACAAGAAGATACCCTTACGAGTGAGTATACGTTATACATATGCAACAGGAGGTGTTTTGCCTACACCTTGTGCTTACGTCGTGGCCATTCACTTTTTAAAATGAGCCAAGGATATCCAGGACACGGTCATTAACCCCCAATGTTATTTGTTATCAATCAATACAGATTAAAACGGGATTATGCAATTTAATCATCTCCGATTAAAAGGTTTCTACACCCGACCAAGCGGTATTTTTATAATACCGTATCCCAAGCCCGTATAAGGGAAAATAAGTTAAAAGTATTTACCTGAGCTAGCAATGCAATTTATACTCAGCCGTATATTCTAATCAGCAAGCATAAGTACTTCTACTGGGGCTCTCAATCTGGAACGAAGGTTTTATTAACCTATTAGATTCCTAACGGGTCTTATTTAAGTCGTAACTTAGACCGGTTAGTTTTAAGGAAGGTTTACGGTTCAAACGCACGATTAAGCGAAGACCGGAATAGAGTGTGATTTAGACCCGACAAGTTTGAAGACTTGTATAATATGGGTAAACTAAACACATTCTGGATTTTGAGATAAAAAGGATAAGGTTTGACCCGTTTCGGCTAATTTATGTAAACTAGTTACATAAACCGAACCGAACGCGCCAGAGGCGTAACGGGTAACCATATAGGTCGCGAACAGGTTTCCTAAGTTAATACGCTTTAAATATGTGGTGATATCATTAAGATACCTTCCATAATGCCCGAAACGAGTTTAATTCTTAATTATGCCCCGTAGGGGTATTTTGGTCATTTTAAAGATTATAAAAGGGATTAATTTGACTTCTATGATTCGGGCCTGATCAAATCAGTAAAATAACTTATTTTAATAGGTTACATCAGTAGGTATTTAATCTTAGGTGTTTAAAATAGTTTTAACGCATACTACGCGCTTAATACGCGTAAATGTCGGTTTAAAGCGATTTTTGGGTTTAAATGGGAATTCTGAGTTTCTAATCAGTTTATAAGGTTCAAAATACTTTATTTATTATTTAAAATCAGTAGCAATTGGATTCACGTCAAAAGGATTTATAAAACTCATTTTATGCGCGAAAAGGGTATATTAGGTATTACCGAATTAAGGCACTAATCCTAGCTTATGATCAGTTTAAAAATAACTAAAAATCTTCAAAAATCCCGAAATATTATTTATCATCAGTGGGGAAAAGGTTTGGTACCGAAAATCGGGTTTAGATAGGCTATGCGTTAATCGCGCCGTTTTATTAATAAAAAGCTTATTATTTACGCTAATGCGCATATCTCCTAATCTAGACTTACGATTGACGTGAAAATTTACGTACATGTTTAATAATCAGTAACTAAGATTATTGTACTTCAACATTTTCAAAATTCTCGTTGTAGGGTCATAAGGGCATTATGGTCTATTTTAAGCGATTAACGGAAACGTGTGCATGCATCGGATAATCAACGAAACAAGTACCGAGGCTTATACTATCATGTAACCCAACCCTAATGAAGTACTAAGGCAATACCGAATCAAATTAAAACGGGTCAGAACCGAAGTCAAAGCAAAAGTCAACGTTTTTCGCCTTTCGGTTCCGAACCAGGTTTAAACTGATATCTGTCGAGTCGGACAAGCGTAAACAAGTTTTTATACTTATTACCAAGTTATATTAAGGTTAAAACAGATTACACGCCTCCTGGATTGCAAATCGTGCATTAAATCATATTTTACAATTCTGTTGACTTTTTCGGTCAACCTTTGACTCGACAAACGACCTAGTTAGGTCTGAAATCGGTACGTGCCCTTACAAGGGTTTAATACCCATATAATTACCTATCTAACGGTACTTTTAATTCGGATTACGACTGAGTCATCGTTACTTAATCACTAAGTCAACGTTAATTACGATAACATGACTTTTAAGCTAAATACCTAGCTAGAATCAATTTAGAAAGGTTAGGCAACTTACTAGATGATTAATGAATGATTAGGAAGGCCTTTGATCTGCTTGCAAGCTCTCCAAATGATCAGAATGGTTGTAAGAATGAATGAGCACTTTGGTGGCTTTATATAGTGTTTGCATACACCACAATTCATTGACAACAAGCTCTATGATCATCCACAATTATCCAACACATGTCCCTAGTCTTCTAGGGGAGTCTAAGGGTCCTTCACATGCAAGAAAAACCGGCCTAAAGGGTCACAAGTGCACAAAACAGGCAACAACCTGTTTTCTGATGCTGGTCACTGCCTAGCGCACCGTTACACTCTCATTGTAGCGGTGCGCTAGCCTTCATCAGAAGCTATAAACTTTGCAATTTAGTCCCTGGTCCTTTAAAACATCGTTTTCACTTGATTCTTGCAAGATTTATTGTACATTAGGCCCTCTAACTTAACTTTTAAGGGTTCCATGACATAACCAATTATTGTTAAGTCCTCGGTTTGCTTTGTGATTGCTCGTAAAGCCTTAATTTGCAATGTTGACGTTATTAACCCCTCGCATACGAACATCATCATAACATGCCCATACTATATCGAATCCTTGTAATATTTTACCACATGATTCTAGTGAGCAATATTAATCGTTACAAAGCTTCGGGTTTGCTATAAGGTCACTCAGAGGTATATCTTTAACATGTTGACACTTTGAACCCCTGTATTTACATAGTTTCATTGTTTGTCAACTTTAGTCCTTCAAGAACATTCATTCACACGTTCAAAGGTTATGACACGTGTCAAGACATTATAGGACGTAAATTTTCGGGGTGTTACACGATAAATGCATAACGGGTAACCAAATGAGTCATGAACAGGTTTCCTAAGTTAATATGCCTTAAATATGTTGTGATATCATTAGGATACCTTCCAATATGCCCAAAACGAAATTAAACTCAAATTAAGCCCCGTAGGGGTATTTTGGTCATTTACCTAAGGCATATAAACTACCTATCATACAACTAACTAAACGAAGTGACCATAAGGTATAACCTCGGAAGGTTATTCCCTATACAACTATGGTCACCTATTGTGTTTGGTCGGATCCTAATGATCGACCAAACGGGTCTAGTTCGAAAGTCTAAGCGGTTGTTTAGACCGCTTATCTTACGACCCTACATAAGCACTAAACCTAAAGTGACGAGTTAAACATGTTAAAACATGTTTAACGAAGTTAGAAAACAAGTTTGATATCAAGACAAAGGGTCTTGATACCCAAAAATAGTTTGGTTGCAAAATACGCATAAACGCGCATTTTGACCGAAACTATGACTCGTCACTAAGCCTAAATAACGTGGTAATCAGTAGGTATAGTCACAAGAGACTATAACCATCGTGATTACGCTCACGTTATGATGTTCAAACGAACTTCGTGTTGACCATTGACTGGTCAAAGCAGAAAGTCAAACACTGTTTGACTTTCCCGCTTAAAAACGTATAAAAGAACGAAAGAAGCTTACAAAGGGTCCAAGCTAGGAAGATCTTGATTCAAATTGCTCAGGTATGAAGTGTTAAACCCCAACTTAGAGCTATTTGAATCAGATTGTGAGGAATGAGAATGAAGGTGTTGGGTTTATATAGATTTCGGTAAACCTTTAGGATCGTTCCTCGTAAACCGTGCTTGAATCATGACCTTACACTTGGGCCCAAGGTTTTAGAATACCATGGGAACATGTAAAACCATCAAATACCAGCCCATAGGGTGCAAAACCATGGGTTAAAACCATCAAAACCTCAAAAATGGACCAAGTTCAATGTATGTGCCAGAAATTTCAAAAATGGTCCCTGCACTTGTAAAACTTGATTTTTGGCACTTTTAAGCCCCATTAACCCCATTTCAAGGCTCTAAAATAAAGTTAAAGTATAGGGAACTTAAAATATGCTCAAAAAAATCTCGGATGTCGGCTCGTTTGGTCGTACGGTTGCGTTGTTCGGTTAATTACGACGGAGTTCGTAACGAACGCAAAAACGATCCAAATTAAGAGACGAATGGAATTTTATCATGCCAATCACTAAAATAAAATATTTTAATGATTATATAAATTTTTGGATGTCCGGATATATATTCAGAACGTAAGATATGCGCGAAAATGCAAACTTATGCACTTTTTGGCGCTTTTAGTCCTTGTTGATCAAATAAGTTTATTTTTGCGCACCAAACACCTCTAAGCCTATTTCTAAGCTATGTAAAGGATATTTAGGGCATGTTTAACTTATGATCATATTCCGGAAGGTTCGATACCATACGAATCGGTATACTTTTGCAGTTTAACGTAAATAGTCCCATAAATCGCACAAAGTAGCGCGAAATGTCATTTGATGATATCCAAGCCTTCCATGGCCCATAATGGGTATTCCCAAGCATTTGTTTAAATATTACTACGCTCTCATTTGCTTAAATGGTCACCAAAAGGCGTAGATTCAAAAGTTGACGCTTTTGGGTCCCTCTAATGCGCAAACTTGCGTATATCATCGTTTAATAGCATCGAAGCCTTATCTAATCCATGTTAGGCACTCTTGAGAGTATTATTAAACATCGCGATACTTCGGGTTTGTAAAAAGGTCATTCAGAGGTATAATTAAACATATTGACACTTTTAGTCCCTGTAACTTGCAAAGTTGCGCGTAACTTTACTTATAGGCATAAAAGCCCTTAATGGCCAATATAAGGCATTCCCGAGAGTATAATCAATTATCATGAAGCTCTCGGTTTGTTAAAAGGTCATTCAGAGGTAAGAATTAACATGTTGACGCTTTTAACCCTTCATCGCGCAAACTTTCAATTAATTACGCAAACGGCTACTCTTGATCAACAAGTGGCTCACTTGTGAACATGATTACCGTGTAACGTTATTCAGAGGCTTATAATAAGCATGTTAACATTTTCAGTCCTTCTATAATCAAAGTTTTTGATTTTTCGCAAAATTAGTCCCTCAAATTCAACGTTTGACTTTATTAGGGTTTATTACACGTGTCAATACATTATTGGACGTGATTTTACGAGGTGTTACAAAGACCGATTTGTTCTTGATGGGAGTGGGAACTTCCGATACCATAGAGTTCACCAAGCATAGTGATTTGGAAGTGGTATGTCACACCCTGACTTTTCCGGAAGCGTGATTATGTGTAACTTGCTTAATAACATTGCATTCAACCATAACAAACAACTATATGATAAAACCAAAGATGTTCATCCATTGATTAAGTTTTAAAACATCACAACAACAATGTTTTAGAATCCAAACATAGACTTCAAATCCACATTACAAACCATTCAAATTGTTTTAGAGTTCCATAAGGACTCGACAAAAGACATTAATAAAAACCAGGCTCTGAATTATGTATCTTATCCAGGATAAGAAACACAATCCAAAACCTTAGACACCGGATGACATCTTTTATTTCCAACATCACTTGAAACTTCCAAACGCCCGCCAGATCCACATTTAATTTCCTGAAATACATGTAGTTTGAAAACATCAAACAAAAGTTGAGCGAGTTCATGTTTTTGTATGTGTGCACGAATAAACCTTTGTAATCATTGTAAGTATGTATTTTTTGTAAACCCGGTATGAAAGCAAACAAGGAAACATATCAATTAATGGTTTGTAAGGCCATTAACATGTGCGCAACAACGTAGGAATGCTCAAACCTAGCGGATTTTGTACCGGGCTTCCGGCTGTAAGACATAGTCACCTCATGGGCCAAACCCCGATCCACATGGGTGTGGGCTCACTACACCCAAATAGATCTATCGCTCATCCCCCTCGGTCCTTATACGAGGATTAATGGTCTTAAGTGTGCGCCTACCCATTCACATGATCTAACAGTTCATTCCTTAGCTAACCATACCATTTGTAATTGTTTGTAAACATTTTGGAACATGTACTTCACCCCCGAAGTTATAAAACAAAAACAGTTAAAAGAAAAGGGGGACATGAACTCACAATCTTGCGTTCTTCATATCCAACGTAACCCGAAGCTGCTACTGGTGTGCACGACTACCTACAACGTACTACGGTTTATTAGACGGGCGGGTCGTGCCTTGACTTAGTCTTAATTAGTAACTTTGAGTTACGTTACTTTGTGTCATCAATATTATTCCAAGTTATATAATTATTTGTCAATATAATAAATATTTTAACTTAAATTATATTTATTAAATTTTAGATTATTAGTTAAAATAATATATTTTAACTTGTCACACTTATGTATTTGTACATAAATATTTCCCCAAGGATGGGTGTATTTATACTCATAACTTCAACTTGTATATTTTTTTCAAGTATCGGTGGCGTATTCTGGTGTGTATTTATACGTACGCGAATACATATCTTTATTGTGTTTATTAAGTATCCTTATACTTAATTTTTGTACTAACTTTTCCGGAATAATATTTCTAATAAAAATATATCAATATATATTCCCAAAATATATATTTTAAGAAATATTACATAGAAAAATTACTTATAATTTTTCCCTTGGCAAAAATATTTATAAATTTCATATAAGTTTCAAAAATAATATATTTTCAAGTTTAACTTGGAAAATATACACAAACTTATTTTTCACCAAAAAATAATGTATTTTATGTTTATTTAAGAAAATATATATTTTCTCCCAATAATATATTTTCTAATAATTTCCAAGAAAATTTATATTTTTACTTACTAACAATAATGTATTTTCTCCTTGTAAAAAATGTGATATATTTTGTAATAATTATAAAAATCACATATTTGTTCTCTTGGTGTACAAAATACTAATTACCAAAATATACTTATGAATTAATTTTACGGAATATTTTTATAAGTTATATTCCTTGTTTGGTTTTTCCAATATTTTGGGTATAATTTATATATTCATATTCTTGGAATTTTGGTAATATTTTAGATTGTAATTTCTTGGTATTTTGGTGAGTTATATTATTTCAAGTCCTAAAATAATATAACTAATACACATAATATACAAATAATCACACACATGGTGACATCTAAATATATATTTCCTAAATACATATTTAGTCACTTTTATTTACAAAAACCAACCTCCAATATTTATAATTTTTGTTACAAAAATTATGGCAAACTTTATATAAAAATTCATGGTTTAAAATATGCTTGTAATTATTTGTTGAAAAATATTTTTCTAAGTGTTAAATTTCTAGAAAAATTTTGCCATAGTTTCCCCTAAAAATGGAGGTTTCCATGTTTTCAAAGCATATAATTTCTTTTATAAATCACCACAATCAACAATAAACCAATCAACACTTACCAATTTGTCAAAATCAAGCATAAATTACTACTTCATGAACTTGAAAATTTACAAAAATTTGTAGTAACTTACTAGTGTGTTTAATAGGCTTAGTTACCCTTTAAAGTGTGGTTGTTTATTTAAAAACTTTATTTTTGAAGAAATTAGTTCTTTACAACTTGTAATTAAATTTTCTAAAAATGTTTCTTCTTGAGTTTTTCTTGTTACATAAATATTTCTATACTTGATTAACCACTAACAATGTGGTTAATTCCTTTAAGAACCAAGCTTAAGTAAATATTGTATTTTTAACTTGGTTTCTTGAAAAATCATTCTTGAAATCATAGATTCACAAGACTTTACATTCACTTTGATCATCACTTTACAAGAAAAACAATTTACTCTTCAAGTTCATGATTTACATATGGATGATTAATTTGATCTTAACATAATCATCCTCTCATCTTGCTAGATTATGTCTTTAATCACCATCTAGCAAGATTCACATGATGTTTAACATCATAAACATGAGCAATCAATCAACCAATAAGCATAACAACACTTAAACAACTTGTTTTCTTATGATTTCAGTCTTATGTTCATGTTTCATGTTCTTGATTCATTGTGTTCTTTATGATTAACAACTTGTATCATTCTTTAACCACCAAAACAAGATGTAAAATGAAGAGTAGAATGATCTTACTACTAGGCACTAGCTCAAGGCTAGGGATGATCACTAGATGAAAATGAAGTGGATAAAAGCTTGTGTGAGTGGTCCTTCAACTTCCAAGAGCTCCAAGCTTCCTTGTATGGCCTCTTGCACCTTTGTATATGTATGGATTGGATGGGAAGTGAAAGATGATGATGGTTGTGTGGTGGTGTGTGTTCGGCCAAGAGTAGAAGAGGGGAAGGAATGAGAGTGTGTGTGTTGTGTAGAATGAGAATGATAAGTTTATGTTCTAGTGGTTAACTCTTATAATTCCATCACTTATTTAACTAATGGTTTATGTGCTTTAAAAGAAGAAACATGATCTATTATAATAAGTAAATAAAATCTCATGTGGGGCCACTATGTTGGCCGATTATAGGTGGGGGGGGGGTCTTAGGCTAGGTTGTAATGGATAGTTAGATATGTTAGTTGAAAATCAAGAATTTAGTTAGGTTAGTTAGTTACTAGATGTTATATAGTGTGTTATGATGTTCGGGGGCCATAACTAGCTTGGCAATGTTAAAACAGTGTTTCTAATGAAAATTTGGTGTTTCGGGTAGTGTCCGGTTGTTCGGTTGGTTACCGGTTCGTTAAGGTGCTAAACTATGCAGTTTAGTGTGCTTTATGTTATCTTTTGTGACATTTTGATTCCCGACACTTAGGAAAGCATTCTGGACCATTTAACCATAATTCTGCATGATATTTAAGTGTTTAAATGCTGAATTTTGCTGATTTCTGCAGAATTCTCCAGTTTATGTGAGTTTTAGGCACTTTCTGGCACTTAAACTATCACTAGAAAGGCAGTTTCATGATCCTTACTTTCCTACACACTATGCTAGTGTAACTCTTAGTTTCTAGCTCATTCTGTATCTCAATACCATGTCTATCTATGTACTGAACTCTGTCAGCATTTTTCTGATTTGTCTGATAATTGTGTTTCGTGCATCATTTGAGTCAATAAAGTTTGCATGCAATAATGATATGTCATTTGTAATATTGGATGCACATGTATGTATGATAACAATAATCAGAAGGCAATTCAAGTCATTAATTGAAATTCAGCACAGTCATTAAGCACTAATCATTGTTTAATAATTGTACGGATACCTGGAATTTTGACAGTTGTCACATTCTCCACCTGTTAAGAAAATTTCGTCCCGAAATTTTAAGCCTTCTACTAGCTACAGGGGAGTTGGGGAACAAATGCGGGTACTTTGCTTTCATATGGTCTTCACGCTCCCAAGTAAACTCTGGGCCGTGACGTGCGTTCCATCGAACCTTGAAAAGCTTGACACTACTCCTCCGAGTCTTGTTAATCTTCCAATATGTAACCTTAACTGGTTCTTCGGTAAAGTGAAGTGTGTCGTCAATGTGAACTTCATCCGTAGGGATGACCATTGTCTCCAGAGTTGGACTCTTCTTCAGATTAGATACATGGAATGTATCATGAACACCATTAAGCTCTTCTGGTAGCTCCAACCTGTATGCTACAGTACCAACCCTTTCTAGAATCCAGAACAACCCGATATAACGTGGGTTTAACTTACCACGCTTCCCAAAGCGTGCCACACCTTTCCAAGGTGAGACTTTTAACAGAACCATATCACCCACTTCAAATTCCAAAGGTTTTCCTCTTTGGTCCGCATAACTCTTATGTCGATCACGAGCTGCCTTGATGCGCTCTCGGATCAGCATGATCTTATCAGTCGTCTCTTAGACCAGTTCGGGACCAACCAGCTGTCTGTCGCCTGCATCTGCCCAGCATAACAACGATCGACACTTGCGTCCGTAGAGGGCCTCGAACGGTGCAGCTTGGATGCTTGTATGGTAGCTGTTGTTATAGGAAAACTCAACCAATGGTAGATGAGTATCCCAACTGCCACCTAAATCCATTACACAAGCATGTAGCATATCTTCTAGCGTTTGAACCGTTCTCTCGCTTTGACCGTCCGTCTGCGGGTGAAAAGTAGTACTCAGATTCAACGGAGAACCAAAAACTTCTTGAAAGGATTGCCAAATCCTTGACACAAACCGTTCATCTCTGTTCGATATAATCGAGATAGGCACTCCATGACGTGCTGCTATCTCCCTTAGGTACAGCTCAGCTAGCTTACCAGTGTTATCCTACTCTCTGATCGGCAAGAAGTGCGCAGACTTTGTCAATCAGTCCACGATTACCCAAATCTTATCATGACCTCTGGGAGTCTTGGGCAACTTGGTTATGAAATCCATAGAAATCTGCTCCCATTTCCACATGGGTATATATCTGGCTGTTGCAGAAGACTTGAAGGCTTCTGATACTCGGCCTTCACCTTGGCACAAGTAAAACACTTTCCAACGTAAGTAGCAACATCACCCTTAAGCCGTGGCCACCAATAATAATCTTTCAAATCTTGGTACATCTTGTCCGACCCTGAATGGATCGAGTACCTTGATTTATGAGCTTCATAAAAAATAACCTCTCTAAGACCACCAAAAAGCGGAACCCAAATTCGTCCCATAAAATACAAGGTTCCTTCCTCGTTGGGTACTAACTTTTTCTCCATCCCACGGAGATATTCAGCCTTTAAGTTCTCTTTCTTAATAGCTTCTCTTTGTGCAACACGAATACCCAACGAGAGATCTGTCTGAATAATCATCTCTAAAGCACTAACCCTTACGGGCTTGATCCTTTCTTTTCGACTTAAGGCGACTGCCACCACATTCGCCTTTCCTGGATGATATTTGATTTCGCAATCATAATCATTTAACAACTCTACCCATCGCCGCTGCCTCATATTAAGCTCTTTCTGATCAAATATGTGTTGTAGGCTCTTGTGATCTGTAAAGATCGTACATCGGGTACCATACAAATAATGTCGCCAAATCTTCAAAGCAAACACCACTGCGCCTAACTCCATATCGTGCGTGATGTAGTTCTTCTCTTGGATCTTTAATTGGCGCGAAGCATAAGCGATAACCTTTTGTCGCTGCATTAGCACACAACCCAATCCCTGACGCGAGGCGTCGCAGTATACCACGAAGTCGTCGGTGCCTTCGGGTAGGGATAAAATAGGTTCATCGCAAAGCTTATTCTTGAGCAGCTGAAAAGCTTCTTCTTGTTTATCTCCCCGTTCATACTTCTTATCCTTTTGAGTAAGGGAGGTCAGCGGTTGAGCAATCTTGGAGAAATCCTCAATGAATATGCGATAATACCCCTCTAAACCCAAAATCTGTCGGATCTCGGTTGGCGTCTTCGGAGTTTCCCAATTCTTAATTGCCTCGATCTTGGTGGGATCCACATGAATACCATCCTCATTTACCACGTGACCGAGGAACTGTACCTCACGTAACCAAAACTCGCACTTCGAGAACTAAGCATAGAGCTTCTCCTTCTTTAGCAGCTCTATGATGGCTCTAAGGTGTTGCTGTAACGCCCCGCGTTTTCATACTTTCTATATTTAGAAACCATCGTTTGTAAAACTATTTTTGGAAACTTCTTAGACTTGTAATCGTTCTTTCATTAAAAACGATGTAAAATCCGAGACATGGACCATTAATGAAACTCGTATTTTGTTACAAATATGTTATACACACTTTATATATGCTCGTATGTTCGAATTGGTGAATTAATTGATGTTTAATCATTATCCTTGGAAACTACGTGCTAAACTTGTAATTAAGCTAACTTATGCATTAAACGTGTTTTGAACGTAAACGATAATTGATTTCGACATTTGTACGCTCAATTATACTTGGTTTATGATACTCACACTTGTCTTGCTCTTAAACTACGCTTATATGACAAGAACAGCCCCTAAAACTCTTAAAAACCCTTAATTATAATCTACAGGGGCCTAAAAGTCATTTTTGAAACTTGAATTCAGAAAGTGGTACCCGTGGCGTAGCGCGAGCGTAAGGGCCTTCGTGCTAGCACTACGCGAGCCCCTCATATTTGCAGATCTGTGTTTTCTTCACGAATTTGCACGAAATCCAAAGTTCCAACCTCACCCAATCACCTTTAATCCACCTCTAAACACCTCCAATCACCACCAACCTCTTCCACTATAAATACAACCCTTCCCCACACCATTTTACACTTTTACAACTCAAAACATCTCACAAATTCACCCTCAAAATCTCTTGCAAACTCAGAATTCGGACAGATTCATACACTTGCACTAAAGTGAGTATAACTTGCTCATTTCTTAACGAAATCACCCGATTCTTCTTCCTACTTGCTTGGATAATCATAGGGTATGATTCCTTGACTTCTCCTTGGAGAAATCAAACCTGGAAATCCCCTGAAATGATCCAAAAACTTTCTGTTTTGATTTATGTTCTTTCAAACTTGTTTAAACTTCAACAAACTTGTGTCTAACACATCTCATACCTATGTCCCAATGCTTACAACCCCTTCTATGGTTGGTTAGGCTTAAAAACAAGGTTGAGACACTTGAAATCAGAGGATTAAACCTCATAATATTCTGTTTTGTTTAGGGTATTTAACCCACAAATCATGTCAAGCTTAGATCTTGATGAATGAGTGATTATGGAACAACTTGGGTTGTCCTACCTACAATCCTCACATGATTTGATGATTTCTCTATAGTTAGGTTGTTTATGTTATTGTGCTAATCCTAGTTCGTGACCCTCCTTGGTTGTTTTTACATCAAAGTGAAGTGGTGAACATTCAAGGGGTTCCTAAATGGAAGCATGTTCTTCCTACCCCATACATGACATCTATGATAACTCGAGGTGCCTAAATGAAGATCCTAATCTTCTACCTCCTACTTGAATTATTGGACTGAATAATATGTAATACTTAACCTAGATATATATATACACTCATTCGAACCTTTGATGTTGAACTTGTGTTTATATGTTAAAGTAGTAGAACATCATATAAGACCTAAACCTTGTTGTGATTCTTATGGGTGTTCAACTCATGAAAACATTATCATAACCCTTGGGGTTACCAAGTGTCATACAAGTGTTAAGTGTTGAAGATGATTATTTTCACATGTTATTCTCATATCTTATTTTTATGTTGTTTTAAATACCGAATCTCGACTCTAAGCACACTTGAACTTTAACCCTTACACATTCAATCTTTTAACCTCATCAACTCGTCAATAATTGGATAATTGGAAAGCATATGCAAACTTTGTGAGTATACTCGTATTTCCCCCTTTTACTTTTACCACTTTTGGGGTATAACATGTTTACTTATCAACAACTTACACATGAACATTTTGCTTAAACACATGAACATTCCTATTAATATGCTTGTATACGTGATGGCTTGATATTTAAACTTGGGTGAATCTTATGTGTTGAACTTATCATTAACTTCGTACGAGCCAAACCGTGACATATGTAGCGCTATAGGATTAACGACCCGCCACCCGTAACTTGTGGTTATGTCATGAGCATGTTGCGTTTCCTTGGTTTGATATGTTAGACACATGCCATGTTTTTACGTTTATCTTGAATCACATGCTTGCTATGAGGAATTGTTCGAAACTTATCTTTTGTTATGTACGTACCAAACTTGTATACTCGCCCTTGCTTTTGCATTGAACTTTATTTTAAACATGTTACAGGTTGAGGATGATGATGCCATGAAATGAAGTAGCGTTGATACCTAGATACACATATAGACGTTTAGGTCAAATACATTGTATAAATGTCATATTTGTGGTCGTATTGTTTTTCTTGTACTTAACATGTTGTATTTCAAATTTCATGTATTGTAACATTTATTTATGAAAGAAGTCAATTTATCTTTAATTCTATTGTCACAATTAGCGTTATGATGTGTCGAGCAATCTTCACACTTCGTCTCATCCCGATGTTTCCGCCATTGGTTGGGGTGTGACAGATTGGTATCAGAGCCATAACTATAGGGAATTAGGAAAAGTAGGAATGCTTTTACCTAGTCTATAGTTTTAGAGCCTTATTCGTATGTTTTGCTTGAACAACTACATGATACTTTATTTGTTTCTTATTTATGCTCTTTTAAACATGTATGTCACTCATGTGTAATATTTGACATGTTATTCTTATGCATTAATGCTTGTTTTATTATGTGTTAATACTTGTTTTATCATTGTTCGATTCTTTATGTGTTATTCCTGACGTATTTCCCTATGTGTTAATACTTGTTTTATCATTTCATTATTTATGTACCATTCTTTCTTATGTGTTCATACTTGTTTGTGTATTCCTTTGACATACACTTCCCTCATGCATTTTACCCGATATTTCTAAATCCGAAAACACTCATAATACACAAACAAGACGACTTCACCAAAATAGGCGTGAAACCCACAATTTGGTGAATTACTCTCAATCCTTCTACTTTTCTTTTCTTACACGAAATTCACCACCAAGTTAGGAGTGAAATCCTCATCAAAGTGTTGAAATCTAATTTTGACCCGACGGGTACCAACCACACATAGGATACTAAATCGCCAAGTTAGGGGTGAAACCCACACCTTGTCGACTAGTTCCACTCCTTGATTTTCATTAATCCCGCCAAGTCTCGAAATTTCAATTGAATTGGGGACATGTAGTAACCGGAAGGGTAAATGCCGTTAACCGACTTGTCGGCAAGAGTATTTCACCTATTAGGCCAAAGCATGCTCCTCAAATTCGAAAGACGTTTCGACCGCTTTGGTTAGTCAAAGTTCCGTTTTGGAACCATCCCAAATTTTAATCAAACGTGTGTTTCTATTATTCATTTTATACGATGCAATCTTTCAAATACGAATTTACTTTCGGTATTTTCTCGTCACACACACACAACATATTAAATCATTTTCATGCATTTATACATATGCATGATTACCTATAATTTAAATTTGTATTCCTTATAACGATAAGTGGTGACATATCATCGAGATAGGGGTGATTTCCTTACCTTGACGATTAACTCCACTCCCCTTTTTCTTAACACGACCTCACCAACGAGTTAGGGGTGATTCCCTTACCCAGGTGATCGTTACCAAAACGTCTCTTCAAAATATCTTATTATGCAAACTCGATCATGTTTTATAACTAAATTATTTATCATTATTCAAAATGTATACGTATACGATTTCAAAATACATTGCTTTACCAAGCGTACTTTCTATCCTACAACCTATTTTCACTTAACTCTTATACACGAGATTCTTAAACATATCTTAAACGTTCTACTACACAAATTTTCAAACCTTACGCAATGCTACCTATCAGTTTAATCAGTCCAAGGAATCTCTTGCCCATGAACTTCATATTCGGCTTAATCACTAAAACGCACTTATGATATAAATCACCAAACTAAAGACTTTCATTCTCAATCGGAGGATCAAACCAACCCTTCTTTTACACCTATAAGATCTTATGGATGTTATATGATCGTTTTACCAAAAAAAAAAAAAACTCTTTTCACATCAACAAATCATTTGTTAGAACTTTTAATAATCACAAAGTTCTTTTGCTAAAATTATTTTCTAAGGATCCTCGTTTTCACAAGAACCTCCTAAATTCATAACTTCTTGTTTAATGAAATGAAATTACTTTTGATTGGAAACCTTTTTACACCAATTTACAAAACACGTGGGCAAGAAGACTTCTTGGAGACCGACCCTCTTTGGATTTCGTAAACTCTTTTAAAACAAAAGTAGCATTCCATTCATTACAAAATGCATTATGCTTAACCAATGAGTACCTTATATCCTTTTACATATGCAACTATATTCTACATTTCAAACCAAGCTCATCCAATTTTGATACGATAAACTCAATGTTTCGTTTAAACAACTATACACATATTTCATCCTACACGTTTTAGTCATTTAACGCGACAAATTCATTTATAATCGTTCGTATTTACGTACTTAACCTTTTAGACGATTTTATACACCTAAATCCGTGATGTCCCAACATACACTATATACATAAATCTAAATATTCATACCTACACTTACATTCATACGTTTTATGCCTATACTTATAATCGTATTCATACTTATACTCATATGTTTCATGTTTTACCTATACTCTTATAATTCATACTTTTACTTATACCCATACGTTGCGTGCTTATACGTATACACGTACTACCTGTATGTGTTATGTTGATACACATACTTGCGTGCTTATTCATACTTAAACTTATACTTGTGCTCATACTTTCCTTCATACACATGATCCCTACATTCGTACCCGTACGCGAGCGTAATCCGAGTGATTCGCTTACGTGGGTCCTATACATACTTAAGCATGGACTTGCTTACATACTTTGTTCTTATACGCACACATTCTTATTTTTAAAGTATGCCTACCCAAATTCATACACAACTAGTACAAGCTATGCGGATCATGCGACGATCAATATAATCACGGGTGCACACGGGATTATAGTGATAAGCGTATGGGAACCATAGAGTGTACTACTGTGTATGGTGAGACACGGAACGTAACATGACACGAATAACGAAACGGACGTACCATGGTCGAAGCATGGTGGATACGCCGCTGGTACTTCCTATATATAAGTGTCTTCACCACGTTACCAAACTTTCGTAAAACGTGCCATGAGAAATTCAGTGTTTTGCAGACCTTTTGGACCTAATACAAACTTTATACAACTCACAAACGCATTATATCCGATTATCCAATGACGAGACTTCATCCTTAAACACACTACGTTCATCTATCCAACACTTATGCTATTCTTATACCCGCACTCTTTAAGAGTCCTTCATTCATTCTACACTCGTATCATTCTCCTTATCCTTTTAGTTCATACAAACCTCGTTCGCAATTAAGCTTGTTTAAGCATTCGAGTCCTAACTTACCTGGTTACCTATAAAATAGTCTTCCTATTCTGGATCCTGGTGTAACTGTACTTAGTATACCTTTAAAGCTTCATTTAAAGTGCCAAACCTTCTCGTTTCGCTCAATAAACAATCTTCTACAAATGTGATTTGGTTACCACGTCCCATCAAGATACAAGCCGTTTGTCAAACACCTTCCTTCTTAATACGTCACTTTTTTTATACGTCACCTTTTTAAACACGTCGCCAATTTAAGTTATTCAAACTTGTTTAGACTCACTTCACCTATATACGCACCTACATGTTTTCAACTATGTCAGATACCTCAAATTATTTTAGGCAATGAACCCACTCACAAATTTACCTTGTCGTTCTCCAAAGTTTTGTGCCTTTCAAAATGTTTCAAAATTTCAAGTCTCAAATTTTTACTAAAACTTTTCAAGTCTACCTCTTGAATAAATTTCGGGACGAAATTTCCTAAAGGAGGGGAGACTGTAACGCCCCACGTTTTCATACTTTCTATATTTAGAAACCATCGTTTGTAAAACTATTTTTGGAAACTTCGTAGACTTGTAATCGTTCTTTCATTAAAAACGATGTAAAATCCGAGACTTGGATCATTAATGAAACTCGTATTTTGTTACAAATATGTTATACACACTTTATATATGCTCGTATGTTCGAATTGGTGAATTAATTGATGTTTAATCATTATCCTTGGAAACTACGTGCTAAACTTGTAATTAAGCTAACTTATGCATTAAACGTGTTTTGAACGTAAACGATAATTGATTTCGACATTTGTACGCTCAATTATACTTGGTTTATGATACTCATACTTGTCTTGCTCTTAAACTACGCTTATATGACAAGAACAGCCCCTAAAACTCTTAAAAACCCTTAATTATAAACTACAGGGGCCTAAAAGTCATTTTTGAAACTTGAATTCAGAAAGTGGTACCCGTGGCGTAGCGCGAGCGTAAGGGCCTTCGTGCTAGCGCTACGCGAGCCCCTCATATTCGCAGATCTGTGTTTTCTTCACGAATTTGCACGAAATCCAAAGTTCCAACCTCACCCAATCACCTTTAATCCACCTCTAAACACCTCCAATCACCACCAACCTCTTCCACTATAAATACAACCCTTCCCCACACCATTTTACACTTTCACAACTCAAAACATCTCACAAATTCACCCTCAAAATCTCATGCAAACTCATAATTCGGACAGATTCATACACTTGCACTAAAGTGAGTATAATTTGCTCATTTCTTAACGAAATCACCCGATTCTTCTTCCTACTTGCTTGGATAATCATAGGGTATGATTCCTTGACTTCTCCTTGGAGAAATCAGACCTGGAAATCCCCTGAAATGATCCAAAAACTTTCTGTTTTGATTTATGTTCTTTCAAACTTGTTTAAACTTCAACAAACTTGTTTAAACTTCAACAAACTTGTGTCTAACACATCTCATACCTATGTCCCAATGCTTACAACCCATTCTATGGTTGGTTAGGCTTAAAAACAAGGTTGAGACACTTGAAATCAGAGGATTAAACCTCATAATATTCTGTTTTGTTTAGGGTATTTAACCCACAAATCATGTCAAGCTTAGATCTTGATGAATGAGTGATTATGGAACAACTTGGGTTGTCCTACCTACAATCCTCACATGATTTGATGATTTCTCTATAGTTAGGTTGTTTATGTTATTGTGCTAATCCTAGTTTGTGACCCTCCTTGGTTGTTTTTACATCAAAGTGAAGTGGTGAACATTCAAGGGGTTCCTAAATGGAAGCATGTTCTTCCTACCCCATACATGACATCTATGATAACTCGATGTGCCTAAATGAAGATCCTAATCTTCTACCTCCTACTTGAATTATTGGACTGAATAATATGTAATACTTAACCTAGATATATATATACACTCATTCGAACCTTTGATGTTGAACTTGTGTTTATATGTTAAAGTAGTAGAACATCATATAAGACCTAAACCTTGTTGTGATTCTTATGGGTGTTCAACTCATGAAAACATTATCATAACCCTTGGGGTTACCAAGTTTCATACAAGTGTTAAGTGTTGAAGATGATTATTTTCACATGTTATTCTCATATCTTATTTTTATGTTGTTTTAAATACCGAATCTCGACTCTAAGCATACTTGAACTTTAACCCTTACACATTCAATCTTTTAACCTCATCAACTGGTCAATAATTGGATAATTGGAAAGCATATGCAAACTTTGTGAGTATACTCGTATTTCCCCCTTTTACTTTTACCACTTTTGGTGTATAACATGTTTACTTATCAACAACTTACACATGAACATTTTGCTTAAACACATGAACATTCCTATTAACATGCTTGTATATGTGATGGCTTGATATTTAAACTTGGGTGAATCTTATGTGTTGAACTTATCATTAACTTCGTACGAGCCAAACCGTGACATATGTAGCGCTATAGGATTAACGACCCGCCACCCGTAACTTGTGGTTATGTCATGAGCATGTTGCGTTTCCTTGGTTTGATATGTTAGACACATGCCATGTTTTTACGTTTATCTTGAATCACATGTCACACCCTGGCT
This sequence comes from Helianthus tuberosus, assembly GCA_030545235.1. Lineage (NCBI taxonomy): Eukaryota > Viridiplantae > Streptophyta > Magnoliopsida > Asterales > Asteraceae > Helianthus > Helianthus tuberosus. The sequence continues at coordinate 213,586,469 of CM060423.1, forward strand.
TTGCGGAAGCGTGGTTAATTTGGTGTGACTTCTTAATACCATAGCTTAACCATAACAAAGCTATATGAAATAAAACCATGCAAGATCATCCATTTAATTAGGTTTTAAAAACCGAAGTAATATAACATTGTCTTTAGGACTTACAACATCATAACATAAAACATTGTTTTGAAAGACATAAACATCACATGAATAAAGCGCAGTTTAAGATTTGTGACTCGTCCAGGAAAAAGTCACATTTCCTAAACTGGGATGACCTCGGAACCCATATGCAGCGGGAAAACATAACATACCGCGCCAGATCTTTAATTTCCTGAAATACATGTAAGTTGAAAAATCAACAATAATGTTGAGCGAGTTCATGTGTAAGTGAGTAAATAAACCTTTGTAAGTATAAAAATCTTGGTATGTAGCAAATAAGGAAAAAGAGATCACCAATGGTTTGCAAGGCCATTGATATGTGTGAAGTGCAAGTAGGAAGACTCAAACCTAGCGGATTTTGCGTTGGGCACCGAGTCACCTCTATGGGCCGCCCCGGCCTCATGGGTGTGGGCTCGCTACACCCAAATAGATCCCATCTATCACTCTTGTCCCTCGGTCCTACAATGAGGATTAATGGCCTCCAGTTCCCGCCTACCCACTCACACCATATCATGTATAAAAAGTATTCGTAATCATAGTAACATGTATTTCACCCCCGCAGTTTAAAAACTGAAAACAGTTAAGAGAAAAGGGGGACATGAACTCACAGTGGTGCGTCTCTACCAAGTATGTCTCCAAATCAAGCAGCTGTGTGACGACCTACACGTACTAACTCTATTAGACGGACGGCCGTGCCTTAGCTTTATGGTTTAAGTTTTTGGGAAATAGTTAGACAACTATTTCGTGTTTACATTTAGTAAATACTTGGTAATCATTTTCCTTCCCAAGGATGGGGGATTTAATACATGTGTGTTCGAAATATATTATTAAGTCTCACTTAAAATATATTTTATTTCTAACTCCAAAATATAAATATTCTTCTCAAAAATATTATATTTTAATACATGTGATTTTCCCAAAATAATACTTAGTAATATTATTTTTACCCTAAAAATAATATTTACGTAGTTCGCAAAATAATCATAAACACTTATGCAAGTGATGTTGTGAAAAATATATACTAAATATATATAAGTATCACGTTTTATTTTGTGAAATCCCACCTCCGATATTTTGTAAATAAAGTCGTGGCGAAATTCATAGTTTGAAAACAAGTCGACAAGTATCTCTAACACTTATAGTGAAAATAATTCTAAGTGTTAGGTTTTTAGAAAAATTTCGCCAGAGTTTCCTCTGTAACTGGAGGTGGCCACGCTTTCAAGCGTATCATTTTCTTTTATAAATCAAACCAACAATCTTCTTATTCAATCAAAACAGTGTTCAAACCACAAACTAGTCAAAATATGTATATAAATCGCATAAATACATGAACTTGTAGTTTTTCCAAAGATATGTAGTAAATCTCATTTCTTTTAGTGGATCTTTGTATAAATCAATCCGGTTTCGTAAAACCTCGTTTTTAGAGAAATTCCGTTTTTACAACTTCTCGTCATCTTTTTCCAAAAATAGTTATCTCGTCGAAAACTTTGTGTTACACAAGTATTTACACACTTGTGTGTTGGCTAAAATCATTCTTGTTTATGAAAGTTCCGTCTTTAAAAGTATGTTTTCCCTTGACACGTGGTCCTTTGAAAATACCTCTTGTAGATCCGTAGATCTACTAGTTTTATACACATTTTCACAAGCAAAATCGCTTTTACACAAGTTCATGATTTATGTGTGGTAGAGTTCATCCTTTAACCCTTGTTACTTCCAAAACAACCTTATGTCATGATCCAAGATCATGACCAACCCGGGTTAAATGATGATCCGAGCTACCACAACATAGATCGGGTCCAAATAACCACACAATTTGATTACTACAACATTTACACAACTTATAAGCTTTTAACCATCTTTTTAAGTGCTTTTAGTAAACTTTAAAGCATTATCTTGTAAGATTTCGAGTTTTAACCGTTACACATCGTATTAACCACTTCAAAATAGTTCAAGTAGGTGATTTAAGTAACATACCACTAGCTCGAGGCTAGGGAAGAATCTAAGCACAAATAGGGTGGATAAAAGCAAGAGAATGAGGTCCTTCAAGCTCCGAGTGCACCAAGACTCCTTATACGCGATCCTTATCACTTGTATGGACTTGGAAAGGCAAGATCAAAACTCGAAAATGATGGATGCACAAGGGGGTGTTCGGTCGTAGCTTCTATAGAGAGAGAGAGTTGTTTGTGTTGAGTTGTGATGTGTGAAAGATCATGTGGGTTTAAGCTTATACTTATAGACAAAGATTAGGCTAATTGTCCAAGGGTTCATATGCTTTCTAGATATTTAACAAGTTAGATTATAATAATCAAGGACGGTTGGTTAAGGGGGGGGGGGGGTCTTGGTCCGATTCCAACTAATTAGTTGGATATTAGTTAGGTTAATCTAGTTAAGTTAAGTGATTAACCCGGTTACTAGTGTGTAGTGTGTTATGGCGGGTGTTAGGGTATTCGGGGACCCTAACTGGCTCAGAAAAAGATAAATAATGAAAATAACAATATTTTCATGTTCCGGGTATAGTCCGGTTGTTCGGTTGGATAGTAATCCGTTAAAGTGCTTAACAAAGCTTTAAAGTGTCGTTAATACCCTTTTTAGTGACACAACTTATTTCTGACACTTTGGAAAGTGTCTAGTAATATTTTTCTCATGTTTTGGCACTTTATTAGTTAGCTAAAAGCTGGATTATTATGTAAAGTGCTGAATTTTGTGCTTAGAGCACGTTTTAGGCACATCCAGTCATTGAAACTTATTCCTAGAGACGCAGTTCTACAACCCTTGTATCCCTACACTCACCACTAGTGTAGCAAAATATTTCTGGCTCATACAGGCCTTAGAGGCAGTGTCTGTCTGATGCTGGCTCTATCAGCATGTTCAATAGGTTATCCATTAAAGTGCTACTGTGCTTTTGTGCATCATGTTTGTCACTAAGGTTCAGCGTGTAAATAATGTAGTGACAGCAAGTAAAGTATGATGCAAGTAAGTACATGTATCAGTATTCAAGTAGCAGTTTATTCACAAGTTCAAGCAAGCACAGTAATTAAGCAGTAGTTAATTATTAATTAAGTCGTACGGATACCTGGTTTAGTGAGGGTTGTCTCATTCTCCCCCCGTTAGAAAAATTTCGTCCCGAAATTTTAAGTTCTGCTTGTAGATGCAGGGTTCTTAGGAAAAAGGTGGGGGTATTTCTCTTTCATCCGGTCCTCACGCTCCCAGGTGTATTCAGGACCATGTCTGGCATTCCAACGAACTTTGATGAGCTTGACACTGCTCCGGCGGGTCTTGTTTACCTTCCAATCCGTAACCTCAATCGGTTCTTCAACGAAATGGAGCGTGTCGTCAACATGAATCTCGTCGATGGGAATGGCAATGTTCTCTTGAGTTGGACTCTTCTTCAGGTTGGATACATGAAATGTATCGTGAACACCATTCAGTTCAGCAGGTAAATCCAACTTGTATGCTACTAGTCCTATTCTTTCCAAAATTCTGAAAGGACCAATGTAGCGCGGATTTAACTTCCCACGCTTTCCGAAGCGTGCCACACCCTTCCAGGGTGAAACTTTCAATAACACCATTTCTCCCACTTGAAATTCCAAGTGTTTCCGGTTGGGATCCGCATAGGCCTTCTGTCTGTGGCGAGCTGCTTCGATGCGTTTTAGAATCTGCGCAATCTTGTCTGTCGTCTCTTGGACGATTTCGGGACCAGCAAGCTGCCTATCACCTGCGTCAGCCCAGCATAGGGGTGATCGGCACTTGCGTCCGTAAAGAGCTTCGAATGGCGCGGCACCAATACTGGTGTGGTAGCTGTTGTTGTATGAAAATTCGACCAATGGCAAATGCTTATCCCAGCTACCGCCCAAATCCATAACACATGCTCTCAGCATATCTTCTAACGTCTGAATCGTTCGCTCGCTTTGACCGTCAGTTTGCGGATGAAACGCAGTGCTCAGATTTAATTGTGAGCCAAAAGCTTCTTGGAAGGATTGCTATATCCTTGACACAAACCTTCCGTCTCTATCAGAGATGATCGAGAGAGGCACTCCATGACGTGCGACGATCTCTCTCATGTAAATTTCGGCCAACTTGCTCGTATTATCCTTCTCTCTGATAGGTAAGAAGTGTGCTGACTTTGTTAATCGATCCACTATTACCCAAATAGTGTCATGGCCTCTTGGCGTTCTTGGCAACTTTGTAATAAAATCCATTGAGATTTGTTCCCATTTCCACTTGGGGATCTCAGGTTGTTGCAGAAGTCCTGAAGGCTTTTGGTATTCCGCTTTAACCTTAGCGCATGTTAAACATTTGCCCACATAAACAGCAACATCGCCTTTCATCCTAGGCCACCAATAATAATCCTTGAGATCCTGGTACATCTTATCCGCTCCTGGATGGATAGAGTACCGCGATTTGTGAGCTTCATAAAAAACAACCTTCCTTAAACCTCCAAACAAAGGAACCCAAATCCTTTTCTCAAAACATAACGTTCCTTCCTTGTTTGGTACCAGTAGCTTCTCCATCCCACGGAGATATTCTTCTTCAAGGTTTCCTTCCTTGAGAGCTTCTTTCTGCGCGACATGAATGCACAAAGAAAGATCGGTTCGGATAATCATTTCTAAAGCCCTAACCCTTATGGGCTTGATCCTCTCCTTTCGACTTAGGGCATCGGCGACCACATTCGCCTTCCCTGGATGATACTTTATCTCGCAGTCGTAATCGTTCAGCAACTCAACCCATTGTCTCTGCCTCATATTCAGCTCCTTCTGGTTGAATATGTGTTGTAGGCTCTTGTGATCTGTAAAGATTGTACACTTTGTACCATAAAGGTAGTGTCTCCAGATCTTTAATGCAAAAACCACTGCGCCAAGTTCCAAATCATGTGTGGTATAGTTCTTTTCGTGCACTTTCAATTGACGCGATGCGTAAGCAATAACCTTTTGGCGTTGCATCAACACACAACCCAATCCTTGACGCGAGGCGTCACAGTATACCACAAAATCATCTGTACCTTCCGGTAGTGCTAAGATTGGCGCATTGCAGAGCTTACTCTTCAATATCTGGAACGCTTCTTCCTGTTTGATTCCCCAATCAAACTTCTTATCTTTCTGCGTGAGGAGTGTCATTGGTTGAGCGATTTTTGAAAAATCCTCAATGAACCTTCGATAGTAGCCAGCCAAACTCAAGAATTGTCGAATCTCGGTTGGCGTCTTTGGCGTTTCCCAATTCTTAATCGCTTCGATCTTGGTTGGATCCACATGGATTCCATCTCCATTCACCACATGTCCAAGAAATTGGACTTCACATAGCCAAAACTCACACTTAGAGAATTTGGCATACAGCTGTTCTTTCTTCAACAGCTCCAAAACAGCTCTTAAATGCTGTTCGTGCTCAGCCTTTGTTCTTGAATAAATTAAGATGTCGTCGATAAACACAATCACGAACTTGTCCAAGTACGGCTTGCAAACTCTATTCATCAAGTCCATAAAGACTGCAGGTGCGTTTGTCAAACCAAACGGCATAACAAGGAACTTGTAGTGTCCATAACGAGTTCTGAAGGCTGTCTTTGGGATACTCTCCTCTTGTATCCTTAGCTGATGGTATCCAGATCGAAGATCGATCTTTGAATAAAAGCTTGAGCCTTGCAGTTGATCAAACAGATCATCAATTCTTGGCAGAGGATATCTATTCTTGATCGTCAGCTTGTTCAGCTCCCGGTAGTCGATGCATATTCGCAAACTACCGTCCTTCTTCTTGACAAACAGGACTGGAGCTCCCCAAGGCGAGAAGCTTGGTCGGATAAATCCCTTGTCTAACAACTCTTGAAGTTGTGTCGACAGTTCCTGCATCTCAGACGGAGCAAGTCTATAAGGTGCCTTAGCCACAGGCGCGACGCCTGGAACTAAGTCAATGCGGAACTCTACTCGTCTCTGAGGTGGCAGTCCAGGTAAGTCCTCTGGGAAGACTTCTGGGTATTCCCTCACGACAGGGAAGTCTTCGATCTTCGGTTCTGCAGCCTTCTTATCCACAATGTGTGCCAGGAAGGCAACACATCCCTTCTGCAAACACTTTCGCGCTTTCAGGCAGCTGATAATTCTTAACGGCGTATCACGCTTCTCCCCGTGAACCACAATAGTTTCACCATCTTCGGTGGGGATACGAACGACCTTTTCGTGACAAACTATCTCAGCCTTGTTGCCTGATAACCAATCCATTCCTACTACTACGTCAAAGCTCCCCAGCTGGACTGGTAGTAGATCCAAAGCAAACTCACGCTCTCCCAATTCGATCACACAACCTCTGATTACTTCATTGGCTTCTACTAACTTCCCATTGGCCAATTCGATTGAGTAGGGAATATCTAACTTATTAGCGGCTAAACCAAGCATATTCTTAAAGTCTAACGATACGAAGCTATAATCGGCACCAGTATCAAATAAAACGGATGCATAGCGTTGATTTACAGGGAACGTACCAGTAACGACATTGGGGTCCTGGCGCGCTTCCCTCGCTTCGATTTGGAACACTCTTCCACGGGCTTGGTTTAACTCTGGGCAGTTCCTCTTAAAGTGCCCGATATCACCACAGTTAAAGCATCCAAGTCTTTGCCCGTTTCCACCTCCATTTCCAGCTTGATTCCCATTGTTGCCTCGATTCCCGTTTCCTCCATTGTTCCCCTGTGGGCGATTCCCAATACCACCACGATTATTTCTATTCCCAAATCCTCCTTGGCCTCCCCGGCCAGCACTAGCCCAACAAGAATCCTTCAAGTGGCCAGTCTTTCCACAAGCTTCACATATTTTTGGCCCGCATCGGCCCGAATGGTGACGTTGGCAGGTGTTACACTTGGGATGTGCACCCATATATCCCTTTCCTTTCCTCCCACTACCAACTGTAACCTGAGCTGGCGCGTTTGGCTCTCCTTTCTTAACAACCACACTGGCGCCCTGCTTGAAGTTCGAGAACTTCCGTTTGTTACCTCCTGATGACTTGACGTGAGTTTCTTTCTTCTTAGGCTCAGTATCATCAAACTTGTTCAGGCGAATAGCCTCCTCTGTGAGAGCCACGCTCAAATCGATTGCCTCAGTAATTGTTGTAGGCTTGGATGAGGTCACCATGCTTATGATTTGAGGAGCTAATCCCCAAATGAAACGTTCAATCCGCTTGAACTCCGGAGTGACCATGTAGGGTACCACATGCGATAAGTCATGGAACCTTTGAACGTATTCTGCGATATTTGGACCTTCCATTTTCAAATGCCAGAACTCGGTTTCCAATCTTTGGATTTCCGCGCGAGAGCAGTACTTCCTGCGCATAAGTTCCTTCAGTTCGGTCCAGGTTAGCGCGTAGGCAGCAGCTTCACCAAGTGTCTGTACTTGCGGATTCCACCAAGAGAGGGCTCCATCCAAGAATAACCCTGAGATATAGGTGACTTGCTGATCTAGCGCGCATTTGCTCATGCGAAGAACATATTCGGTTTTCTCGGCCCAACGAACAAAGGCGACAGCACCTCCTGTGCCATCAAATTTGACCGGTTTGCAGTCTAGAAACTGCTTGTAGGTGCACCCTGCACATACGTTATAACATACGATCGGCATTAGCATCATTGCTAAAGATATCCAATTAGGTCATGGTATGTCTAAATGACCTAGTATTACCATGAGGTGGATTGTTGTTGCCGTTGTTGTTTGAGCTGCTTCCGCTGGGTCCTCCTTGCGAGGCGGCGTATTGCGCGATGGCAGCAGCGATGACTTGCTGGAGTTCTGCCTCATTGGTAGGCATCGGCGTTGGACGTTTCGGCGGCATCTTCTAAAAGATGTGTTTACGTTGGTCAGGCCATAGTTATAATACATGCGCTTTATGATAGTAATAGTACATAACATCTCATGTTATAATTATATTAATCACACAACATCCCATGTCACATACATCAATCACACAACATCCCATGTCATAGAATACAAATAACCAAATCAAGCATCAAGTATGATGAGAATACGGCGATTGCCATATATTGAGACCACGTAGTAAGCGTACAAGTACATCACAGTGTCATACAACATCAGTCGACTAAGGGCTACATCACCCTAGTCCAAAAACTATATCAAATCAGTGTCAATACATCAAATACATGTCAACAAAAGTCAGAATCAAAATGTAGTCTCCAAAAATGATGTGCAGTCAAAAGCATTCGCCGTCTTCTCACCAGCGTCTACCTATACGGTACTGAAGAGCTCTACACGGATGGCGGTGGAGGAGGGGGAAAGTGAGTGTAAAACAAGCAACGCAAATGGAGCCAGTCCTCCTCCATGGCTCTCTGGGTACGCAAGAATGAAGCAACCTGCTACTCCAGGGCAAAAAAGGCGTGCAGCATAGTCCGGTGGTACAGGTCAAGAGGGCTGCAAAGGAGAGTGGGTCTGACCCTGGTACTGACACGGCGGCGGCTGAGCTCTCTCAAGCTCCTGAATGCGCTGTGTGTGTGCCTCGTGCTGGGCGACAAAAGACATCAGAACGTACTCAATAGTATACCCCATATGGAAAGAATGGTAGGGGTCGGTCGGTGGCATAGCAGAAGGTGACGCCCAAAGAAACGACTCACTGGTGGGATCAAAAGGTGCCACATGAAATGGGGAAACAGGGGGTAAAACAGGTGAAAACTGTGGCATAACAGGAACATACATCGGCACATGCCCAAAAGGATGGGCCGAAGAACCCTCTTGTCACACCCCGATTTCCACGTGTCACCGGTGGGCCCGGTGGGGGAGTATCGTGACGTGGTTGGCAACGTAATAGTCAAACAACACAATATAATAATGCACAGCGGAAGCAAATTTAAATAAGATACAACCGAATTTATTTATTGTAAACAAAGTCACAATTATCCGGTGTTTATCCACAGTAGGATCGAATAATAAAAATATTGTTTATGGTTCAACAGACATCGGCATCTTAAGTTTGCGAGACTTCTAGTGATGCTTAGGAGACTCCCAGCCTATTTCGCCTAGTACCTGCATTTAATCTTTTTGGGAAAATACGTCAGTTTACACTGGTAAATACATTCAACTGACTCATTTTATAAAATGATTGAAAATTGGTTTGGATGCACATGGCATAAACATTTTGTTTAACTTGGGAGAATTATTTTATATGATAATCTTGTTAACGATTTACATGTTACTTATGCGTTCAGTAGCCCGGACGTATCCGGGTTAAAGATCAATAGACACACCACTGTAAGTGAGTTATACACGGGAGTACGCCTACACCCCGTGCTCAGGTCGTGGCAATCTCGTAAGATAATGCCGAGGATATCCGGGACATGGTCATTAACCCCCCAAAGCCTGTAAAGTAAACACATCTGTTTAAAACGAGCCGATCAAATTATTCAATTAACCACTAAGCGTGGAAGATTTGATGCCCGATCAAGCGGTACGCTATGTACCGTAACCCAAGCCCGTATAGGGAAAATAAGTTAAAAGTATTTACCTTTGCAAGTATAAATCCTTAATCGAATAAATTGCAGATAGCTTTTACTGGTTCTCCTAATCTGGAACGAAGGTTAAATATAACCTATTAGAATACTAACGGGTCTTTAGTTAAGCTTAAGCTTAGACCGGTCAGTTTTACGATACGGTTCGTACGCACGATTAAGCGAAGACCGGATAGAATGTGATTTAGACCCGACAAGTTGAGGACTTGTTTAATATGGGTTTACTATTCACATTCTGGATTTTGAGATAAAAATGATATCGTTTGACCCGTTTCGGCTAGTTTATGCAAACTAGTTACATAAACCGAACCGAACGCGTATAATGCATAACGGGTAACCGAAAGGGTCGCGAACAGGTTTCCTAAGTTAATACGCTTTAAATATGTTGTGATATCATTATGATATCTTCCATAATGCCCATAACGAGTTTAATCCTTAAATATGCCTCGTAGGGGTATTTCGGTCATTTTAAGGGTTATAAAAGAGATTTATAATACTTCTGAGATACGGGTCTGATTTAATCAGCAAAATTATTAATTTTAACAGACCACAACAGTTGGTGAAGAGTCTCATTTCCCAAAATGGTTTTAAACCCAAATTATGCGTTTAATACGCGTATGAAGCCGTTTTAAGCGACGTACGGTTTAAAATACCATTCTGAGTTTTCTGATCAGCAAAACAGGCTCAAAACACTCTATTTATTATTTTAAATCAGTGGCAATTGGATTGGTATCAAACGGATTCGTAAAACTCGTTTTATGGCCTAAAAGGGCATATTCGGTATTAACCGAATCAATGCGATAAGCCTAGCTTAAGATCAGTTTAAAAATAATTAAAAATCTTCAAAAATCCCAAAATATTATTTAACATCAGTGGGTAAAAGTTTTGGTACCGAAAATCGGGTTTAGATAGGCTATGCGCTAATCGCGCCGTTTAATTAATAAAAAGCTTATTATTTACGCTAATGCGCATATCTCCTAATCTAGACCTCCGATTGACGTGAAAATTTACGTACATGTTTAATAATCAGTAACTAAGATTATTGTACTTCCACATTTTCAAAATTCTCGTTGTATGGTCATAAGGGCATTACGGTCCAATTTAAGCGATTAACGGAAACGTGTGCATGCATCGGATAATCAACGAAACAAGTACAGAGACTTATACTAACATGCAACCCTACTCTAATGAAGCACTAAGGCATCTTCGAATCAAACTAAAACGGGTCAGAACCGAAGTCAAAGCAAAAGTCAAGGTTTTGCGCCTTTCGGTTCCGAACCGGGTTTTAACAGAAATTTGTCGAGTCGGGCAAGCGTAGACAAGTTTTCATACTTATTACCATGTTATATTAAGGTTAAAACAGGTTACACACCTCTCGGATCATTAATCGTGCATTAAATCATATTTTGTAATTCTGTTGACTTTTTCGGTCAACGTTTGACCCGACAAACGACCTAGTTAGGTCTGGAATTGGTACGCGCCCTTATAAGGGTTTAATACCCATATAATTACCTATCCAATGGTACTTTTAATTCGGGTTACGACTGAGCTATCGATAATTAATTGGAAGTCAAACGTTTAATACGCTACATTGACTTTTAAGCTAAATTGAAAGCATAAACTGAATTTAGAAGGGTTTAGCACTTACAAGGTGATTAAGGATGATTAGGGATGTCTTGATATCAGCTTGGAAGGCTCCTCAAATGCTCAGAAGTGGAATGGGAAATGTTTGCAACATATGTGGGTTTATATAGTATGATCTTACACCATGAATTGATGACAACAAGGTCTACAACTCTCCACAATCGTTCAACAGATGTTACTAGTGCTTTAGGGGGTGCCTAGGGTCGTTCATGAGTGAGAGAAACCGATAGAACAGGTCAAAAATGCGCATAACAGGCTGTTGTAAGTTGCTGATCGCTGGGGGCTGCTTTGCGCACCGTAAGCACACATGCTTACGGTCCGTAAGCATGTATCAGGGACCGAACTGTTTCTGTTTGTTGAAGTTTCGAAAGGGCAGCCTTTATTTCTGACTTTGGGGCATTATATTATCACTTTGGGACCTCCAATAAGTGTCTAAATGCTGGACATACCCTACCACTTTGGTTTGTTGTCTTTGAATTCAATATAAGGACAGAAAATAAAGGTCTATCATTCGTTTCCTCATGAGATCCCATCATGCTTTTTGTATTGACAATAATTCACTGATTTTTTAGGGAAACATAGATGTGTAAAAATATTAAATCGGGTATTGGGATTTATAATGGAGGTGTTCAGAGGTAACAATTAACATGACGCCTCTTTCAAATCTTCCCGACACATCTTTATTAATCCGGTTTTACAACGACACGTGTCATTTATGACACGTGTTGTTTATTTTATTACACGCGAATTTTCGAGGTGTTACATCCTCACCCCCTTAAAATAAATCTCGACCCGAGATTTACTGAAACAAGTAAGGGTACTTTTCTTTCATCGCGGATTCAACCTCCCACGTGAATTCGGGACCTCTACGGGCATCCCATTTGACCTTTACAAAAGGTATATGCTTTCTTCGAAGCTTCCTTACCTGTCGATCTTCAATCAACAAAGGTTTTTCAACAAATGTTAAGCTCTTATCTATTTGCACATCTGTATGTGGCATGACATGTGAATCATCAGCGGAACACTTCTTTAGATTGCAAATGTGGAACACATTGTGAATTCCACTGAGCTCTTCTGGTAAGTTCAACTTGTAGGCAACTGACCCGACACGTTCGATAACCTCGAAAGGTCCTATGTATCTCGGGCTTAGTTTGCCTTTCTTACCAAATCGCATCACCCCCTTCCAGGGTGACACTTTAAGTAGGACTTTGTCACCTACTTCGAAGTGAAAGTCCTTACGACTTGGATCCGCGTAACTCTTCTGCCTATTCCGGGCAGCTTGGAGATTGTTACGAATCTGGACAATCTTGTCCGTCGTTTCGAACACGATCTCTGGTCCTGATAACTGGACTTCTCCCACTTCCGCCCAACAAACTGGCGATCTACATTTTCTACCGTATAATGCCTCAAAAGGCGCAGCCTTTATGCTGGTATGGTAGCTATTGTTGTAGGAGAATTCGATCAAGGGTAGGTTCTTATCCCAGCTACCTCCCAGATCGATCGCACATGCACGCAGCATGTCTTCCAACGTTTGAATAGTACGCTCACTCTGACCGTCAGTCTGAGGATGGTAAGCCGTACTAAAGTTCAAACGTGTGCCCAAAGATTGCTGGAAGCTCTTCCAAAAATGTGACGTGTACCTAGTATCCCGGTCAGAGATAATAGCTACAGGTATGCCGTGTAGGGCTACAATCTTGTCAACGTATAACTGGGCTAACATATCGGAGCTATAAGTCTCCTTGATGGGTAAGAAATGAGCTGACTTAGTCAGTCGGTCAACTATAACCCATATCGTATCATTGCCTTTTCTTGTCTTGGGTAACTTGGTAATAAAATCCATAGTTACCATTTCCCACTTCCACGTAGGAAGTTCAGGCTGTTGTAGCAAACCTGACGGTTTCTGATGCTCGGCTTTGACTTGCGCACATGTCAAGCATTTTGCTACATGGGCGGCCACAGATTTTTTCAAGCCTATCCACCAATAATTTGCCTTTAAATCCTGGTACATCTTATCCGCTCCAGGATGAACGGAGTATTTGGAACTATGGGCTTCTTGGAGGATGACATCACGAAGTCCTCCAAAAATTGGAACCCATATTCGTCCGTTTAACCGTAAAATTCCGTCCTTGCTAAGAGTTAACTGCTCCTCAGTTACTCCTAACTTTTCATTATGATAGTTAGCTTCCAGCACAGCTTCCTTCTGTGCAGCTAACACCCTTTCTATCAAACTGTTCTTTATCTCCATACGCTTGGCGTTAATGCGAATGGGTTTAACCCTTTCCTTTCTGCTCAAGGCATCAGCGACTACATTCGCTTTGCCGGGATGGTATTTGATTTCACAATCATAATCATTCAAAGTTTCCATCCAACGGCGTTGCCTCATGTTTAATTCTTTCTGGTTAAACAGATGCTGGAGGCTCTTGTGATCAGAAAAGATCACAAACTTGATTCCATAAAGATAATGCCTCCACAGTTTTAGTGCGAACACAACGGCACCCAATTCCAAGTCATGGGTGGTGTAATTCTTTTCGTGCACCTTTAACTGCCGTGATGCATAGGCAATCACCTTGCCTTTCTGCATAAGCACACACCCCATGCCAGTGTGTGATGCATCACAATAAACTACAAATTCTTCAGCGCCTTCAGGTAAGGTAAGCACAGGAGCGTTGCTCAACTTTTGTCTCAAAACATCGAAGGACTCTTGCTGCTTAGGACCCCAAACGAACTTTACTTTCTTCTTGGTCAGGGAAGTTAGGGGTGCAGCAATCCTTGAAAAATTTTCAATGAAGCGCCTGTAATATCCTGCCAACCCTAGGAAGCTACGGATTTCTGTTGGCGTCTTTGGCTCTTGCCAGTTCATAACAGCTTCAACTTTAGCGGGATCCACTTGGATACCACGCTCACTGACCACGTGTCCAAGAAATTGGACTTCTCGTAGCCAAAATTCACACTTAGAGAATTTGGCATAGAGCTTCTCCTTATGCAGAAGTTTGAGAATACATCGAAGATGTTTCTCGTGGTCAGCTTTGTTCTTAGAATAAATGAGAATGTCGTCGATGAAAACGATGACGAATTTATCTAAGTGCGGCTTGCAAACGCGATTCATGAGATCCATGAACGCAGCCGGTGCGTTGGTGAGCCCAAAAGGCATCACTAGAAACTCGTAGTGACCGTAACGAGTCCTAAATGCAGTCTTGTGAACGTCTTCATCCTTAACCTTCAACTGATGGTATCCAGACCTCAAATCAATCTTTGAGAAGTAACTTGCCCCTTGAAGCTGATCGAACAAATCGTCGATTCTGGGCAATGGATACCTATTCTTGATCGTGACCTTGTTAAGCTCGCGATAGTCGATGCATAGACGCATCGATCCATCCTTCTTCTTGACAAACAGGATTGGCGCTCCCCAAGGAGATGAACTAGGTCGAATGAAACCCTTAGCCAGCAGTTCATCTAGCTGCGTCCGCAACTCCTTCATTTCGGTGGGTGCCAATCTGTATGGTGCTCTGGCAACTGGTGCCGCTCCGGGAATGATATCGATCCTGAATTCGACTTGTCTATCTGGTGGTAGGCCAGGTAGATCTTCAGGAAACACTCCTGGGTATTCAGAAATGACAGGGATGTATTCTAACTTCGGTTTAGGTTCCTCCAAAATCACTTGCGCCATGTAAATGACACATCCCCTCTTCAAACACTTGGAAGCCTTGAGCATAGTCACCTGCTCAGGCAGTCCGTACTGGGTATCTCCCCGAATGGTAAGTGACTCACCAGACGGAGTCTTTATTACTACCTGTTTCTGTTTACAGACGATTTGGGCCTGGTTATGAGATAACCAGTCCATACCCAGCACTATGTCAAAACCAGCTAATTTAAACGGAAGTAGAGACAGAGGAAAAGAATGGTTCTTAATGGATATAGTACATCCATCTAACACAGTAGAGACGGTTTCTATGGTACCATCTGCTAACTCTACCTCATAGTTTACGCTTAGGGTTTTGACAGGTAAATTCAACAATTTACAAAACTTCTGATCCACAAAAGACTTATCTGCACCGGAATCAAAAAGTACTCTTGCAAAGACATCATTTACAAGGAATGTACCTGTTATGACGTTATCATCTTGCACAGCCTCCTGCGCATCCATCCTGAAGACTCTGGCGTTAGTCTTCTTAGCCTCCTCAGGCGTCTTGTTATTCTTGGGGCAGTTAGTCTTTATGTGGCCCTTCTCATTGCAACGATAGCACGTCGCATCTTTCATCTTCTTGCAATCCAAGGTTTTGTGTTCCTTGGATTTGCACAAACCACAAGCAAAAGACCTTGACTCGTTATTCGAGTTTGATCCAAATCTGCACTTTCCAAAGTGCTTTTTCTTGCAAGTTTTGCACGTGGGCTTCTCATCAGAACGATGCCCATCTTTCTTCGACTCCGATCCCTTCTTTCGATCACCGTTCCCACGGTGTTTCTTGTTCGACCTACGCGAACCATCATCTTCTCGCTTCCTCTTCTCAGTATCCTTATTCCTCAGCGATCTCTGACGGACCGCATCAAGTGTGAGGGATAAGGAAAGGTCAGTTACAGACCTGAAGGTAACTGGCCGAGAAGCTTTAACACTGGCCTTGATCTCGGGTTCCAACCCGCCAATAAAACGAGCGATCCTCTTTGGCTCGGGGGTTACCAGGTAGGGAACCAACCTGGACAGCGTATTGAAGCTTGTCAGGTAAGCTTGGCAGTCGAGGTTCTTCATTACCAATGACAGAAAGTCATATTCAATCTTTTCCACCTCGTGTTGAGGGCAGTAATTGTCTTTGATCAAGGCAATGAATTGATCCCACGTCATGCTATACAACGGGATCTTTCCGGAGGCCTCCATCAGAGATCTCCACCAGACCAATGCTTCACCTTTGAAGGACTGTGACACAAACTTCACTATATCCCGTTCAGCGCACCCGCTTATGTCCACCACTGTGTCCATTTCATCCAGCCACGTCATGCAATCAACGGCCCCCTTTTCCCCTGTAAAATCCCGGGGCTTGCAAGACACGAAGTATTTGTAAGTGCAACCCTTGTTACGGGGTCCTTGATGCAGTACCAAGTGCTGGGATGGGTCACTTTGATTGTTGGTGGACTGACGGTCATCACCGTCTTTCCTTGGTCCGTTCTTCTTGGGAGGAGGCTTGTTATGAGCCTCAGAATGTGTTCTTGGCTTTGAGTGTGATACGGAGTGGGTCCTACTCCTGGTACCACTGTATTCTTCATATTGCCTATCCAAGGCTTGAGTGACAGCACCATCAATGATAGCTTTTAGTTCGGCGCCCGTCAATGTAATCTGGGCGTTTTCATTTGGCGCCGCTGTAGGGCTATTGACTTCATTAGAATTTGCCATTTGTATTGAACTGTTACAGAAACAAGAACAATATTTTATTTGAAAGTTTATTATAGAATTACCCCCTTAGGGTAACTCGTTAACCATGGTAACAGAGACCCTACTTGGTTAACTCATTAATCGTATTAATTTAGGATTTCAATTAAATTTATCCTAAACATATAACAATAACAATATATATATTAGCACATAAGGCTTGGTCACATGGACAATTTAATATACTATGATTTCTGAGAATCAAGACTTTTAAGGTTTGAACCTAGTTCATTACCTTTATTAGACAGGGAGTCCTAGCTACCACCGTCTTTTGGCTTATATAGAAATGAGCATGGCCCGTAGGCGCTATTTTACCACGTATGGTTGAATATGATCACCTTAATTGATGATGTAAATCCAGGATTCAGAGATCATTATACTGGATTAGGAAACTTCTAAAGAATCCTTATTCATTTTAAAAAAATGACATGTGATTTTTAACGAATCACTTCTGCCAGGAGTGTTAACATGTTTTAAGATGTTAACAAGAATTTGAATCTTTTAAACCGGTATTACCATTTTGGCCCGGTCTTATATTTGACACGAGGCTAGGTTCCACACTTTAAGATTCTTAATTAAATAATTACTTAGGCAGATTAAAAGGAATGATTTTAATTTATTTATTTCATTTATAATTATTATATATGCACAAATGGCAAACATGAAATTTATAAAACAACACTCCAATAATTTATAACAACATTACATATCGCCCTAAACGGGTCTTTCACACATGAAATTTGCCCACGTAGGAGCTACAACATAACAACATGCCCACGCAGGGGTCTTACAGAAGACATGCCCACGTAGGGGTTAACATACTAACAATTGTCCACGTAGGGACATAAACAAACATAAGTCCACGCAGGGACTAAACATACAACTTACCCTCGTAGGGGTTTATGGAAAGATAGACCCACGTAGGGGTCAATACACACAACAAACATACACACATAAATGTCCACGCAGGGACTTAATTTTAAAGTAGACATATACACATAAAGGATTTACTGATCCTTCTTGCTCTTTCCCTTGATTAGGTTCGTCAAGGTCTTGAACATTCCCTGGTTGCGCCGTCGATCTTCCCGTGCCTCATGTCGCACCTCTCTAATACTTTGCAGGATCTCCTGATGCAGTGGTGGCGACATTTGTAGAGACGGCGGGGGTTGTTGGTAAAACGGGGGTTGTGTAGGCATCTGGTACCCCTGGACTGGGTACCCTACTCCCCAAGGACCCCCATACGGTCCTTCAGGGTTAAGAGCGTTGTAATTAGCAGCTACCAGGTATGGGTCGGCTTCAGCGTAACCGGGGTTAGTGTGGGTTGGTAGCTCAAACGGGTTATACATCGAAGGACCCGTGTATGCTGGTATCTGATTATCGAAACCCATTGGTGGCGGTTGCTGCGCGAAGGGGTTTGATGGTCCACCCATTTGTGGATCTTCTGGAAGCGGCTGATAATTTCTGCCACTTGATTGTAGAGGAGAGCTGAAATTAAACTCTTCTCTTCGTGTGGACATCCGGGCTCCTGTTCTCATACGTCTTTGCGGTTGAGGAGGCGCCGGCTGAACTGGTGGCGGTGGAGGCGGTGGCGTAACTGCCACAAACTGGTGATTCCCAGAGGAATCTTGATGATGCTGCTGCTGCTGCTCATGAGGCGAAGAATAGTGAGGCTGCTGCTGTACATGCGGCGACGAATGGTGAGAAGGTGTATAGTACCATTCGTGCTGAGTAAAGATAGCCTGGAAGCTATCTGGACCACTATAGGGTGGTCCGTGATAAATGGAACTATCCGAGACCTCGATTGGGTGGTTGGGAGTTCCTGATGCGGGCTCGATGGGGTCGTCTTCCTCGTCCATATCATTTCCTCCAGAGAAATGGTCCTCCGGTCCCAATGGGTTGAAACCCACTGGTTCTTGTATATAATTCGCCGGGTTAAACTGGCCTTGAAAGAATGGAGTGGGGTCTCCAAAAGGGCGGTGCGACATGGATCGCTGTAACGGTATGTGCGAACGGTGCGAGTCTCCAGGCTCATTTTCCGAGTGTGGCCCGTAGGAGTCCTGGGCGGGAGTCGTCGAGCTGTTCGAAGTCGATCGTCTTGCCGGTTGAAAGAGACCTCTCTGGTTCCGCCGGGTACCATCACTCTCGGCAGGGATAGGACCTCGTGTATTCGAAGGTCCTGCTTCGTGATCGTTGGGGGCGGCTACCGGCCCCTTTCCACGCCCTCGCGTACGCAAGAATCTTGGAGGCATCTTTGTTATTCCTGTCAATAAAACATAAGATAACAATAACAAAATATAAAGCTTAAAGGACAAAACAAAAACCGAATAAGGTGGAATTTGTCCTATGTTATAAGTCTAGACTCGAAAGTTTAGATATGTGCTATTGTGTAACTGAGATTAAACACAAAAGGCTAGTGTTTAATTCACTCAGTGTTGGCTCTGATACCAACCTGTCACACCCCGATTTCCACGTGTCACCGGTGGGCCCGGTGGGGGAGTATCGTGACGTGGTTGGCAACGTAATAGTCAAACAACACAATATAATAATGCACAGCGGAAGCAAATTTAAATAAGATACAACCGAATTTATTTATTGTAAACAAAGTCACAATTATCCGGTGTTTATCCACAGTAGGATCGAATAATAAAAATATTGTTTATGGTTCAACAGACATCGGCATCTTAAGTTTGCGAGACTTCTAGTGATGCTTAGGAGACTCCCAGCCTATTTCGCCTAGTACCTGCATTTAATCTTTTTGGGAAAATACGTCAGTTTACACTGGTAAATACATTCAACTGACTCATTTTATAAAATGATTGAAAATTGGTTTGGATGCACATGGCATAAACATTTTGTTTAACTTGGGAGAATTATTTTATATGATAATCTTGTTAACGATTTACATGTTACTTATGCGTTCAGTAGCCCGGACGTATCCGGGTTAAAGATCAATAGACACACCACTGTAAGTGAGTTATACACGGGAGTACGCCTACACCCCGTGCTCAGGTCGTGGCAATCTCGTAAGATAATGCCGAGGATATCCGGGACATGGTCATTAACCCCCCAAAGCCTGTAAAGTAAACACATCTGTTTAAAACGAGCCGATCAAATTATTCAATTAACCACTAAGCGTGGAAGATTTGATGCCCGATCAAGCGGTACGCTATGTACCGTAACCCAAGCCCGTATAGGGAAAATAAGTTAAAAGTATTTACCTTTGCAAGTATAAATCCTTAATCGAATAAATTGCAGATAGCTTTTACTGGTTCTCCTAATCTGGAACGAAGGTTAAATATAACCTATTAGAATACTAACGGGTCTTTAGTTAAGCTTAAGCTTAGACCGGTCAGTTTTACGATACGGTTCGTACGCACGATTAAGCGAAGACCGGATAGAATGTGATTTAGACCCGACAAGTTGAGGACTTGTTTAATATGGGTTTACTATTCACATTCTGGATTTTGAGATAAAAATGATATCGTTTGACCCGTTTCGGCTAGTTTATGCAAACTAGTTACATAAACCGAACCGAACGCGTATAATGCATAACGGGTAACCGAAAGGGTCGCGAACAGGTTTCCTAAGTTAATACGCTTTAAATATGTTGTGATATCATTATGATATCTTCCATAATGCCCATAACGAGTTTAATCCTTAAATATGCCTCGTAGGGGTATTTCGGTCATTTTAAGGGTTATAAAAGAGATTTATAATACTTCTGAGATACGGGTCTGATTTAATCAGCAAAATTATTAATTTTAACAGACCACAACAGTTGGTGAAGAGTCTCATTTCCCAAAATGGTTTTAAACCCAAATTATGCGTTTAATACGCGTATGAAGCCGTTTTAAGCGACGTACGGTTTAAAATACCATTCTGAGTTTTCTGATCAGCAAAACAGGCTCAAAACACTCTATTTATTATTTTAAATCAGTGGCAATTGGATTGGTATCAAACGGATTCGTAAAACTCGTTTTATGGCCTAAAAGGGCATATTCGGTATTAACCGAATCAATGCGATAAGCCTAGCTTAAGATCAGTTTAAAAATAATTAAAAATCTTCAAAAATCCCAAAATATTATTTAACATCAGTGGGTAAAAGTTTTGGTACCGAAAATCGGGTTTAGATAGGCTATGCGCTAATCGCGCCGTTTAATTAATAAAAAGCTTATTATTTACGCTAATGCGCATATCTCCTAATCTAGACCTCCGATTGACGTGAAAATTTACGTACATGTTTAATAATCAGTAACTAAGATTATTGTACTTCCACATTTTCAAAATTCTCGTTGTATGGTCATAAGGGCATTACGGTCCAATTTAAGCGATTAACGGAAACGTGTGCATGCATCGGATAATCAACGAAACAAGTACAGAGACTTATACTAACATGCAACCCTACTCTAATGAAGCACTAAGGCATCTTCGAATCAAACTAAAACGGGTCAGAACCGAAGTCAAAGCAAAAGTCAAGGTTTTGCGCCTTTCGGTTCCGAACCGGGTTTTAACAGAAATTTGTCGAGTCGGGCAAGCGTAGACAAGTTTTCATACTTATTACCATGTTATATTAAGGTTAAAACAGGTTACACACCTCTCGGATCATTAATCGTGCATTAAATCATATTTTGTAATTCTGTTGACTTTTTCGGTCAACGTTTGACCCGACAAACGACCTAGTTAGGTCTGGAATTGGTACGCGCCCTTATAAGGGTTTAATACCCATATAATTACCTATCCAATGGTACTTTTAATTCGGGTTACGACTGAGCTATCGATAATTAATTGGAAGTCAAACGTTTAATACGCTACATTGACTTTTAAGCTAAATTGAAAGCATAAACTGAATTTAGAAGGGTTTAGCACTTACAAGGTGATTAAGGATGATTAGGGATGTCTTGATATCAGCTTGGAAGGCTCCTCAAATGCTCAGAAGTGGAATGGGAAATGTTTGCAACATATGTGGGTTTATATAGTATGATCTTACACCATGAATTGATGACAACAAGGTCTACAACTCTCCACAATCGTTCAACAGATGTTACTAGTGCTTTAGGGGGTGCCTAGGGTCGTTCATGAGTGAGAGAAACCGATAGAACAGGTCAAAAATGCGCATAACAGGCTGTTGTAAGTTGCTGATCGCTGGGGGCTGCTTTGCGCACCGTAAGCACACATGCTTACGGTCCGTAAGCATGTATCAGGGACCGAACTGTTTCTGTTTGTTGAAGTTTCGAAAGGGCAGCCTTTATTTCTGACTTTGGGGCATTATATTATCACTTTGGGACCTCCAATAAGTGTCTAAATGCTGGACATACCCTACCACTTTGGTTTGTTGTCTTTGAATTCAATATAAGGACAGAAAATAAAGGTCTATCATTCGTTTCCTCATGAGATCCCATCATGCTTTTTGTATTGACAATAATTCACTGATTTTTTAGGGAAACATAGATGTGTAAAAATATTAAATCGGGTATTGGGATTTATAATGGAGGTGTTCAGAGGTAACAATTAACATGACGCCTCTTTCAAATCTTCCCGACACATCTTTATTAATCCGGTTTTACAACGACACGTGTCATTTATGACACGTGTTGTTTATTTTATTACACGCGAATTTTCGAGGTGTTACACCTCTCCAGGTCGTGCTGGAGGTGTAAACTGAGGAAATGAAAAGGAGGTATCAACGTGACGGGTATCAGCGATCTGAGGGGGAATAGGTGGAACCTCATCATCAGTAGGAATCCACCCATGCTGGGCGTGCTCATCTCGTGGGTCAATCTGTGCCTCAAAAAGTGCTCGATCAAACTGAACTGGCATAGGATCATGGTGAGGTGCAACAAGAGGGTCAACTGGTGCATCAGCAATAAGTGGGGGATCAACATGATCAGCAGCAATGACATGATCGCCCTCCAACAACGGAGCATCTATAGGATGATCATCAATGGGTGGGTCAGCAATGACAGGCTCAATAAACATGCCAGCCTGAGCAGGGTCATGCTCAAGCACATGGTCAGGAGCAGGGTCTAGTGGCTGCTCGGGCTCATCAAAGGCCATCTCAAAATCAAACTCAGGGTCGATGGGATCAACTGGGTCTACTGGGTTGACTGGATCCTCCATAGGCTGATCCATGGGTATAAACTCTATATCCTCATCTGGGTCGAATCCTGGGGGAAAGACAGGATCGGAATCCTCCACATCATCGTGGTCGAAAGCAAAACTAGGAATGGGGGCAACAGAGGATGCCTGGTCGGGATCTGATCCGTGAGAAAAGTGTTGCGCACTCTGAGTGTGTGAAGGTGCGGAGGCCACAGACTCGAAAGAGTCTGGGACCGGAGAGTGAGCAGGTGACTCCTTGGCGGGAGCATCTGCGATCATCAAAAGATCACCAGCAGCAAGAAGGGCCTTGCCCTGAACATCCTCCTCTAAGGGCCCATCGTCATACAGATCGTCGTCGCCATCATCGTCGGCGTCGAGAAGCAAATCGTAAGCAGGATAAACCGCTAAGGGTATGGGAGCAGGGATCTCCACTAACGGTAGGTCCCCGGCCAAAGGGCCATCAGCGAGCTCATCAGCACCATCAGGTAAAGCAAAGGGCTGAAAGTCGTCCTCGTCCGTGCTAGTAACGTCGGATGTGTGGACCTCATGCTCTGAAGACTCTAGGTCATCTGATACTATAGGTCTAGGTCCTGTGGTGTCTGAGTCACCTGTGCCAGAGGTGTCCATGGTGTCTGTAACATAAACACAAATATGCACAAACAGTCAATCATACAATCAAATAATCAAATAAGTCACCAAGTAAGCATTCAAATAGTTCTCCTAGTCCCACTAGCCTCCCAGCCTCCCAGACTGCTCTTCCTAGTCCCACTAGCCAATTCTCCCAGCCTCTCAGACTGCTCTTCCTAGTCCCACTAGCCAATTTTTCCAGCCTCTCAGACTGCTCTTCCTAGTCCCACTAGCCAATTCTCCCAGCCTCTCAGATTGCTCTTCCTAGTCTCACTAGCCAATTTTTCCAGCCTCTCAGACTGCTCTTCCTAGTCCCACTAGCCAATTCTCCCAGCCTCTCAGACTGACTCCCTAGTCCCACTAGACAATTACCTCGGCCTCCCAGACCGAACCTCGGCCTCCCAGACCGAGCCTCGGCCTCCCAGACCGAGCCTCAGCCTCCCAGACTGAGCCTATAAATAATAAATAAAATGTGCTCAACATTTGTTTATAAAAAGTTTTGGATCTGGACTTAAGTGGTATGCAGTAAAAATGTTTTCGTGAGAGCCCTAGTGATCATAGTCTAGACTCGAGAAGGAATCCTAGTTCGCTATGATCAGAGCTTTGATACCAAGCTGTCACACCCTGGCTTTGCGGAAGCGTGGTTATTTTGGTGTGACTTCTTAATACCATAGCTTAACCATAACAAAGCTATATGAAATAAAACCATGCAAGATCATCCATTTAATTAGGTTTTAAAAACCGAAGTAATATAACATTGTCTTTAGGACTTACAACATCATAACATAAAACATTGTTTTGAAAGACATAAACATCACATGAATAAAGCGCAGTTTAAGATTTGTGACTCGTCCAGGAAAAAGTCACATTTCCTAAACTGGGATGACCTCGGAACCCATATGCAGCGGGAAAACATAACATACCGCGCCAGATCTTTAATTTCCTGAAATACATGTAAGTTGAAAAATCAACAATAATGTTGAGTGAGTTCATGTGTAAGTGAGTAAATAAACCTTTGTAAGTATAAAAATCCTGGTATGTAGCAAATAAGGAAAAAGAGATCACCAATGGTTTGCAAGGCCATTGATATGTGTGAAGTGCAAGTAGGAAGACTCAAACCTAGCGGATTTTGCGTTGGGCACCGAGTCACCTCTATGGGCCGCCCCGGCCTCATGGGTGTGGGCTCGCTACACCCAAATAGATCCCATCTATCACTCTTGTCCCTCGGTCCTACAATGAGGATTAATGGCCTCCAGTTCCCGCCTACCCACTCACACCATATCATGTATAAAAAGTATTCGTAATCATAGTAACATGTATTTCACCCCCGCAGTTTAAAAACTGAAAACAGTTAAGAGAAAAGGGGGACATGAACTCACAGTGGTGCATCTCTACCAAGTATGTCTCCAAATCAAGCAGCTGTGTGACGACCTACACGTACTAACTCTATTAGACGGACGGCCGTGCCTTAGCTTTATGGTTTAAGTTTTTGGGAAATAGTTAGACAACTATTTCGTGTTTACATTTAGTAAATACTTGGTAATCATTTTCCTTCCCAAGGATGGGGGATTTAATACATGTGTGTTCGAAATATATTATTAAGTCTCACTTAAAATATATTTTATTTCTAACTCCAAAATATAAATATTCTTCTCAAAAATATTATATTTTAATACATGTGATTTTCCCAAAATAATACTTAGTAATATTATTTTTACCCTAAAAATAATATTTACGTAGTTCGCAAAATAATCATAAACACTTATGCAAGTGATGTTGTGAAAAATATATACTAAATATATATATGTATCACGTTTTATTTTGTGAAATCCCACCTCCGATATTTTGTAAATAAAGTCGTGACGAAATTCATAGTTTGAAAACAAGTCGACAAGTATCTCTAACACTTATAGTGAAAATAATTCTAAGTGTTAGGTTTTTAGAAAAATTTCGCCAGATTTTCCTCTGTAACTGGAGGTGGCCACGCTTTCAAGCGTATCATTTTCTTTTATAAATCAAACCAACAATCTTCTTATTCAATCAAAACAGTGTTCAAACCACAAACTAGTCAAAATATGTATATAAATCGCATAAATACATGAACTTGTAGTTTTTCCAAAGATATGTAGTAAATCTCATTTCTTTTAGTGGATCTTTGTATAAATCAATCCGGTTTCGTAAAAACCTCGTTTTTAGAGAAATTCCGTTTTTACAACTTCTCGTCATCTTTTTCCAAAAATAATTATCTCGTCGAAAACTTTGTGTTACACAAGTATTTACACACTTGTGTGTTGGCTAAAATCATTCTTGTTTATGAAAGTTCCGTCTTTAAAAGTATGTTTTCCCTTGACACGTGGTCCTTTGAAAATACCTCTTGTAGATCCGTAGATCTACTAGTTTTATACACATTTTCACAAGCAAAATCGCTTTTACACAAGTTCATGATTTATGTGTGGTAGAGTTCATCCTTTAACCCTTGTTACTTCCAAAACAACCTTATGTCATGATCCAAGATCATGACCAACCCGGGTTAAATGATGATCCGAGCTACCACAACATAGATCGGGTCCAAATAACCACACAATTTGATTACTACAACATTTACACAACTTATAAGCTTTTAACCATCTTTTTAAGTGCTTTTAGTAAACTTTAAAGCATTATCTTGTAAGATTTCGAGTTTTAACCGTTACACATCGTATTAACCACTTCAAAATAGTTCGAGTAGGTGATTTAAGTAACATACCACTAGCTCGAGGCTAGGGAAGAATCTAAGCACAAATAGGGTGGATAAAAGCAAGAGAATGAGGTCCTTCAAGCTCCGAGTGCACCAAGACTCCTTATACGTGATCCTTATCACTTGTATGGACTTGGAAAGGCAAGATCAAAACTCGAAAATGATGGATGCACAAGGGGGTGTTCGGCCGTAGCTTCTATAGAGAGAGAGAGTTGTTTGTGTTGAGTTGTGATGTGTGAAATATCATGTGGGTTTAAGCTTATACTTATAGACAAAGATTAGGCTAATTGTCCAAGGGTTCATATGCTTTCTAGATATTTAACAAGTTAGATTATAATAATCAAGGAAGGACAAGGTATGTCCCCCCTCATGGGGACGGTTGGTTAAGGGGGGGGGGGGGGGGTCTTGGTCCGATTCCAACTAATTAGTTGGATATTAGTTAGGTTAATCTAGTTAAGTTAAGTGATTAACCCGGTTACTAGTGTGTAGTGTGTTATGGCGGGTGTTAGGGTATTCGGGGACCCTAACTGGCTCATAAAAAGATAAATAATGAAAATAACAATATTTTCATGTTCCGGGTATAGTCCGGTTGTTCGGTTGGATAGTAATCCGTTAAAGTGCTTAACAAAGCTTTAAAGTGTCGTTAATACCCTTTTTAGTGACACAACTTATTTCTGACACTTTGGAAAGTGTCTAGTAATATTTTTCTCATGTTTTGGCACTTTATTTGTTAGCTAAAAGCTGAATTATTATGTAAAGTGCAGAATTTTGTGCTTAGAGCACGTTTTAGGCACATCCAGTCATTGAAACTTATTCCTAGAGACGCAGTTCTACAACCCTTGTATCCCTACACTCACCACTAGTGTAGCAAAATATTTCTGGCTCATACAGGCCTTAGAGGCAGTGTCTGCCTGATGCTGGCTCTATCAGCATGTTCAATAGGTTATCCGTTAAAGTGCTACTGTGCTTTTGTGCATCATGTTTGTCACTAAGGTTCAGCGTGTAAATAATGTTGTGACAACAAGTAAAGTATGATGCAAGTAAGTACATGTATCAGTATTCAAGTAGCAGTTTATTCACAAGTTCAAGCAAGCACAGTAATTAAGCAGTAGTTAATTATTAATTAAGTCGTACGGATACCTGGTTTAGTGAGGGTTGTCACATCACATGCTTGCTATGAGGAATTGTTCGAAACTTATCTTTTGTTATGTACGTACCAAACTTGTATACTCGCCCTTGCTTTTGCATTGAACTTTATTTTAAACATGTTACAGGTTGAGGATGATGATGCCATGAAATGAAGTAGCGTTGATACCTAGATACACATATAGACGTTTAGGTCAAATACATTGTATAAATGTCATATTTGTGGTCGTATTGTTTTTCTTGTACTTAACATGTTGTATTTCAAATTTCATGTATTGTAACATTTATTTATGAAAGAAGTCAATTTATCTTTAATTCTATTGTCACAATTAGCGTTATGATGTCTCGAGCAATCTTCACACTTCGTCTCATCCCGATGTTTCCGCCATTGTTTGGGGTGTGACAGTTGCTCATGGTCTTCCTTTTTCCACGAATAAATCAAAATATCATCGATAAATATGATCACGAATTTATCGAGATATGGCTTGCAAACCAGATTAATCAAATCTATAAATACTGCCGGTGCATTAGTCAACCCAAACGGCATCACTAGAAACTCGTAATGTCCATAACGAGTTCTGAAGGCAGTCTTCGGTATGCTCTCTTTCTGAATCCGCAGCTGGCGATAACCTGATCGAAGATCGATTTTGGAGTAGTAACTTGAACCCTGAAGTTGATCGAATAAATCATCAATCCTCGGCAAGGGATACCGATTCTTGATGGTTAACTTGTTCAGCTCTCGGTAGTTGATGCACATTCGAAAACTACCGTCCTTCTTCTTGACGAAAACAACTAGAGCTCCCCACGGCGAGAAGCTTGGTCTAATGAATCACTTGTCCAGTAGCTCCTGAAGCTGCGCTGACAACTATTGCATCTCTGAAGGCGCAAGTCGATAAAGTGCCTTGGCGACAGGCGCGACGCTTGGAACCAAGTCAATACGGAACTCGGCTTGTCGTTGCGGAGGTAGTCCTGGCAAGTCTTCGGGGAAGACTTTGGGATATTCCCTTACCACAGGGATATCTTCGAGCTTCGGTTCTTCGGCTTCCCTATCCACGACATGAGCCAAAAAGGCAACACATCCTTTACGCAAAAACTTCCGTGCCTTCAAACAACTGATAATCCGTAGAGGCGCATCCTGCTTCTCCCCATGAATCACGATCGTATCTTCATTCGCCATCGTGGTGTGGATAATCTTCTCATGGCAAACAATCTCAGCTCGATTACTTGATAACCAGTCCATTCCAACTACTACGTCGAAGCTTCCCAACTCAACTGGCAGAAGATCTATCGAAAACTCCCGCTCTCCAAGCTCTATCACACAGCCTCTAATCACTTCACTAGCTTCTACTAGCTTCCCATTAGCTAGTTCTATCGAGTATGGGATATCTAACTTACTTGCAACTAACCCAAGTATATTCTTAAACTCTAAAGATATGAAACTATAGTCAGCACCAGTATCAAATAGCACAGATGCAAAATGTTGATTAAGAGGAGCAGGAGGATGAGCAAAAGGGGACGGTGATGAACGAGAGGGAACAAAAGCAGGCTGACAAGGACACGGTAGGGGACGCGGAGTCAGCTCGAGCTCCAAAACTCTGCGGCTCATAATCTCAAACTGGAGCTGAAGTGATAAAAGTAACTCATCCCGTGTATAACAACAAAATGAGAGGGATGGTAGGGGTCTGAAATCGGCATGGAGTATGGTGGGAACCATCGGAATGACTCATCAAGTGGTGAAGAAGTGAAAGGAGCAAACGGTGCAGCCTAAGGGATCTGTGGAAAAGCTGCTGAAACAAAAGGATCATCACGCGGGTGCTGGCCAGAAGTACCTTCCCATGGATGGGGTGCAGGGATGTCCTGTAGGAAAACGATAGGTAAATCAACACGATGGACATCAGATTCCACAGGAGGAAAAGGAGCAACATCAGCGGGTGCGGGTGCAGGTGGAGGAATAAGTGGCTCAACAACAGGAGGGTCAACGGGTGCAGGAACTGGGTCAGGTATGAGGGGTGCAATGTCTGGTAAACCAAAAGGAATAGGGTCATGATCAGGCATGGGCTCAGGATCAGCAAGTGCAACATCAGGCTAATCAAGAGGAACAAAATCTGGCTCAGGATCAAGCTCGAGGTCGTGTGGAGGAGATGGTGCAGCTGACATGCCGTGTCATCATCAGAATCAGTAGCATAACACCGTAATCTGACAGCCTGTAGGGCTGAGGACGTCACAGACTCAAAGGAATCTGAGACAGAGTGCAAACTAGAATCAGAGGATTACTCAATAACAGGGATCTCAGGAGGAGAAATGGCAACAACGTCCTCATCTATCTCTCCATCACTATGGGCATCATTAGGAGGACGATCAACAAACAGATCAACGTCATCATCAAACAGATCGTCAAAAGGCCAATCTTCAGAAGGAATGACCACGAGAGGAACAGGATCGAGGATCCGAGCCACGATATGCTCACTATCGGGATATCCAATGATGAGATGGTCATGGACTGGAATGGGAACAACAAAAGGATCCTCGTCTGGAGTACCATCAGCAATCGGTAAATCATCTCCAAAGTCAGGCAACGCGAACGGCTGAAAGTCATACTCGTCATCTGATAGCATGTCTGGGTCACTCTCAGTGTCGGATGTAAGTATCTCGGGCTCAGGTGAAATCTCATCATCTGAGACTACAGCCATCGGATCATCAACATCTGATAGTCCGCTCTCGGAAGAAGACATAGTGTCTGTAACAGAACAATCATAACATATGCACATATATTAACCACTATCATGTAGTATGCAATCAAAGACAATGTATCATGAAATCATATATCCTCATTATTCCTCACGAATCCTTTTTATCCTTCCTAGTCTATCCCAGACTAAACCACAAATATAAACCTTGCAATCGTGTTTCTTGTCTTTCCTTTTTGTAAAAATGTTTGTTCCCTGGATCTGGGCGTTTCGTGTATGCAATGAAAACATGTTGTAAAAATATTTTCGTGAGAGCCCTAATGATTGTAGACTAGACTCGAGAAGGAATCCTAATTTGTTACAATCGAAGCTCTGATATCAAACTGTCACACCCTGACTTTTGCGGAAGCTTGATTATGTGTGACTTGCTTAATATCATTGGATTCAACCATAATAAACAACTATATGATAAAACCAAAGATGTTCATCCATTGATTAAGTTTTAAAACATCACAACAACAATGTTTTAGAATCCAAACGTAGACTTCAAATCCACATTACAAACCATTCAAATTGTTTTAGCGTTCCATAAGGACTCGACAAAAGACATTAATAAAAACCAGGCTCTGAAATATGTATCTTATCCAGGATAAGAAACACAATCCAAACCCTTAGACACCGGATGACATCTTTTATTTCCAATATCACTTGAAACTTCCAAACGCCCGCCAGATCTACATTTAATTTCCTGAAATACATGTAGTTTGAAAACATCAACAAAAGTTGAGCGAGTTCATGTGTTTGTATGTGTGCACGAATAAACCTTTGTAATCATTGTAAGTATGTATGTTTTGTAAACCCGGTATGAAAGCAAACAAGGAAACATATCAATTAATGGTTTGCAAGGCCATTAACATGTGTGCAACGGCGTAGGAAGGATCAAACCAGCAGATTTTGTACCGGGCTTCCAGCTGTAAGACATAGTCACTTCATGGGCCAAACCCTGGTCCACATGGGTGTGGGCTCGCTACACCCAAATAGATCTATCACTCATGCCCCTCGGTCCTTATACGAGGATTAATGGTCTTAAGTGTGCGCCTACCCATTCACATGATCTAACAGTTCATTCCTTAGCTAACCATACCATTTGTAATTGTTTGAAAACATTTTGAAACATGTACTTCACCCCCGAAGTTATAAAACAAAGACAGTTAAAAGAAAAGGGAGACATGAACTAACAATCTTGCGTTCTTCGTATCCAACGTAACCCGAAGCTGCTACTGGTGTGCACGACTACCTACAACGTACTACGGTTAATTAGACGAGCCGGTTATGCCTTGACTTAGTCTTAATTAGTACCTTTGAGTTACGTTACTTTGTGTCATCAATATTATTCCAAGTTATATAATTATTTGTCAAAATAATAAATATTTTAACTTAAATTATATTTATTAAATTTTAGAATATTAGTTAAAATAATATATTTTAACTTGTTACACTTATGTATTTGTACATGAATATTTCCCCAAGGATGGGTGTATTTATACTCATAACTTCAACTTGTATATTTTTGCCAAGTATCGGTGGCGTATTCCGGTGTGTATTTATACGTACGAGAATACGTATCTTTATTGTGTTTATTAAGTATCCTTATACTTAATTTTTGTATTAAGTTTTCCGGAATAATATTTCTAATAAAAATACATCAATATATATTCCCAAAATATATATATTTTAAGAAATATTACATAGAAAAATTACTTATAATTTTTCCCTTGGCAAAAATATTTATAAATTTCATACAAGTTTCAAAAATAATATATTGTCAAGTTTAACTTGGAAAATATACAAAAAACTTATTTTTCACCCAAAAATAATGTATTTTATGTTTATTTAATAAAATATATATTTTCTCCCGATAATATATTTTCTAATAATTTCCAAGAAAATATATATTTTTACTTACCAACAATAATGTATTTTCTCCTTGTAAAAAATGTGATATATTTTGTAATAATTATAAAAATCACATTTTTGTTCTCTTGGTGTCCAAAATACTAATTACCAAAATATACTTATGAATTAATTTTCCGGAATATTTTTGTAAGTTATATTCCTTGTTTGGTTTTTCCAATATTTTGGGTATAATTTATATATTCATATTCTTGGAATTTTGGTAATATTTTGCATTGTAATTTTTGGTATTTTGGTGAGTTATATTATTTCAAGTCCTAAAATAATATAACTAATACACATAATATACAAATAATCACACACATGGTGACATCTAAATATATATTTCCTAAATACATATTTAGTCACTTTTATTTACAAAAACCAATCTCCAATATTTGTAATTTTTGTAACAAAAATTATATAAAATTTCATGGTTTAAAATATGCTTGTAATTATTTGTTGAAAAATATTTTTCTAGGTGTTAAATTTCTAGAAAATTTTTGCCATAGTTTCCCTTAAAAACGGAGGTTTCCATGCTTTCAGAGCATATCATTTTCTTTTATAAATCACCACAATCAACAATAAACCAATCAACACTTACCAATTTGCCAAAATCAAGCATAAATTACTACTTCATGAACTTGAAAATTTACAAAAATTTGTAGTAACGTACTAGTGTGTTTAGTAGGCTTAGTTACCCTTTAAAGCGTGGTTGTTTATTTAAAAACTTCATTTTTGAAGAAATTAGTTCTTTACAACTTGTAATTAAATTTTCTAAAAATGTTTCTTCTTGAGTTTTTCTTGTTACATATATATATCTTTACTTGATTAACCACTAAAAATGTGGTTAATTCCTTTAAGAACCAAGCTTAAGTAAATATTGTATTTTTAACTTGGTTTCTTGAAAAATCATTCTTCAATCATAGATTCACAAGACTTTACATTCACTTTGATCATCACTTTACAAGAAAAACAATTTACTCTTCAAGTTCATGATTTACATATGGATGATTAATTTGATCTTAACATAATCATCCTCTTATCTTGCTAGATTATGTCTTTAATCACCATCTAGCAAGATTCACATGATGTTTAACATCATAAACATGACAATCAATCAACCAATAGGCATAACAACACTTAAACAACTTGTTTTCTTATGATTTTAGTCTTATGTTCAAGTTTCATGTTCTTGATTCATAGTGTTCTTTATGATTAACAACTTGTATCATTCTTTAACCACCAAAACAAGATGTAAAATGAAGAGTAGAACGATCTTACTACTAGCTCAAGGGTAGGGATGATCACTAGATGAAAATGAAGTGGATAAAAGCTTGTGTGAGTGGTCCTTCAACTTCCAAGAGCTCCAAGCTTCCTTGTATGGCCTCTCGCACCTTTGTATATGTGTTCGGCCGAGAGTAGAAGAGGGGAAGGAAGGAGAGTGTGTGTGTTGTGTAGAATGAGAATGATAAGTTTATGTTCTAGTGGTTAACTCTTATAACTTCCATCACTTATTTAACTAATGGTTTATGTGCTTTAAAAGAAGAAACATGATCTATTATAATAAGTAAATATAATCTCATGTCGGGCCACTATGTTGGCCAATTATAGGTGGGGGGGGGGGGGTCTTAGGCTAGGTTGTAATGGATAGTTAGATATGTTAGTTGAAAATCAAGTATTTAGTTAGGTTAGTTAGTTGCTAGATGTTATATAGTGTGTTATGATGTTCGGGGACCATAACTAGCTTGGCAATGTTAAAATAGTGCTTCTAGTGAAAAATTGGTGTTTCGGGTAGTGTCCGGTTGTTCGGTTGGTTACCGGTTCGTTAAGGTGCTAAACTATGCAGTTTAGTGTGCTTTATGTTACCTTTTGTGACAGTTTTGATTCCCGACACTTAGGAAAGCATTCTGGACCATTTAACCATAATTCTGCATGATATTTAAGCGTTTAAATGCTGAATTTTGCTGATTTCTATAGAATTTTGCAGTTTATGTGAGTTTTAGGCACTTTCTGGCACTTAAACTATCACCAGAAAGGCAGTTTCATGATCCTTACTTTCCTACACACTGTACTAGTGTAACTCTTGGTTTCTGGCTCATTCTGTGTCTCAATACCATGTATGTCTATGTACTGAACTCCGTCTGCATTTTTCTGATAACTGTGCTAACTGAGTTTCGTGCATCATTTGAGTCAATAAAGTTTGCATGCAATAATGATATGTCATTT
Source organism: Helianthus tuberosus (assembly GCA_030545235.1). Classification (NCBI taxonomy): domain Eukaryota; kingdom Viridiplantae; phylum Streptophyta; class Magnoliopsida; order Asterales; family Asteraceae; genus Helianthus; species Helianthus tuberosus. The sequence goes on from CM060423.1 coordinate 213,620,626, forward strand.
GTAATATTGGATGCACATGTATGTATGATAACAATAATCAGAAGGCAAGTCAAGTCATTAATTGAAATTCAGCACAGTCATTAAGCACTAATCATTGTTTAATAATTGTACGGATACCTGGAATTTTGACAGTTGTCACAGGATAGAGTACGTGAGTTGGTCAGGTTTGGTTTGGGAGACCGATTTAACAACCTCATCAAACATTATAGGAGTTCCTGCCCCCAACCCTTCAATTTGCACGCCAATTTCCACCTCCATAGGCGATTCCACATTATGCCCACTCGAAATTGAAAGCACAATAGGGCTTGTACCTTTTTCTTGCAAGTTAATGAAGGATTGGTCTTGAACAAAATCATTCACCCTTAAATTGGCAAAAGGTCAGCGAGATTTATCATGCTTAGCATGTTTTTGGACACCTTTGCTACTACGATTGTTTGCTCCTACTGTTGATTTTGCCAGGCTTTATTGAGGTTCAAGTTTATGGAACTACCAATGGACCTTGTAGACATACAACGCAGAGGAGTAACATCCACCAAATTTGAGTTCATAGGAGAAATTAGTGGGTCAAGTGAGAGATTCCCACCATTTGAAGGCATCATCTAACCAAAAACCAAGGAATCAGACGTTAGATTAGAGGGTGACGGCTTAGACAAAAAACAATAACCCAATTAGAATAGATGGAGGGCCACGTAGGACAAAAACCAAATTGAGTTAGTGATAAGTTAACGACGGGATGACGCAACACACCAAGTGTTAAGTTGGGTGTGGTAGGCATCAATGTCACGCCCCAACCGATGGCGGAAACATCGGTGCGGGACGAGGACGAGATTGCTTGAGACTTCATAACACTATTTGCGACAATATTTAATCAGAACCGAATTTCATTTCATTGAATAATTTGTCAAGTACAACATGTAAACAGAAAATACAACAAGTTCAAGAAACGATACAACTAAATATAAGAAACAAATACAACAACATAATCTATATTTCTAAGTGTGTTTCTAGCCATTCCTACTAGATTCCATAATCATCACCGTCTTCAATTTCCTGCAACACGTTTCAAAGTATAGTTCAATACAAAAAGTATTAGCGAGTATAGAAGTTTGTGTATAGCATAAGTATAAAAAGTTTAAACACAGGTTCGTCCATATTGAAAATGGCGAATCATCGATGGTTTCAGCACTTCCAGTTTGTAAGAATGGAAAATAAAACAACAGCAGGCTCGTTCGTGCGAATGGGCTTCAGTCGCGCGAATGGAGTCAGTTCGTGCGACAGGGACTTGGTTCTTCACGAAAATTATTGTTTCGAGCTAGTTTCTTGGTGAAATTCAACCTTAACACAAACCCACAACTATTGTCTAAGTTGTGAGCTCGATAGGTTCCAGTTTTCACTAAGTTTTAAAGAAGGTAAGTAGTTTATAAAAGTTTGAATGAAAACAAGACTTCAATCTTTACCTCAGACCTCAAAGTGGTGAGTTTCATCATTAGACTGCCAAGGAAAGTCTGTGAAACATCCAAGAGGTTAACCAAGTTATGAAAGATTGAAGAAAATGAAGAAGAAAGTAGGAGAAATCAGTTAAAAATGATAGTGTTAGTGAGCTTAGAACTTACTTTGTAGCTGCTGAAATGTTATCTTCGAAGTGTGCAAGTGCAGAGAATTTTGAGAAAGAGTTGGAGTATGGGAAGGTGACAAGTGAGGAAATGGGTTTCTATTTATAGGGGCGGATGAGTGGTTGGTGCGAGTGAGATTGGGTCGAAGGAGTCAGTCGCACGAGTGAGGAGGCTTCTTCGCATGAAGGGGTTTGCCCATTCGCGCGAAGGGTGCCAGTTGCACGAAGGGGGTTAGGTTTGACCGGTTTTTGCATATTCTAGCCGGTTTTAAGTATTTTAAGCATACAAGTGTAGTGCATATGTATAAGTATAAATAAAATGCCTATATAAACCGATGTTGCAAGTATTCCAAGTTTGAGCTTGCGTATATAATTATGTATCAATGTTTGCAACGTATAACAAGTATGTATAAAATAATCGAGTTTTATTATGATCAAAGCCTCGGATTACAATGTTTGGAAAGGAAATAAGAATACAAAGGAATTACAAGTTTCCAAAGATAGAAATACAAACATACTTTCTAAACAAGGAATGTACTAAAAATGTGAAGCGTTATAGCCTCCCCTACTTCAGGAAATTCATCCCCGAAATTTATTCAAGAGGAAGACTCAACGAATAGATGCAGGTACTTAGTCTTCATTTCAGTTTCGAGTTCCCAAGTAAACTCAACGCCACTTTTTCCTTCCTATCGTACCTTAACTATGGGAATTCGACTGCCCCTTAGTTGCTTGACTCCTCGGTCCATGATTTCGACTGGTTTCTCCACGAAGTGTAAGGTTTCGTTGATTTGAAGATCTTTGAGTGGAACTTGAAGTCCTTCTTCAGCTAAGCATTTCTTCAAGTTTGAGACATGAAACATTGGGTGCACGTTGTTGAGTTCTTGAGGTAGGTCTAGTCGATACGCTACCTTGCCAATCCTCTCGAGAATATTGAAAGGACCTACATTGTGAGGAGCGAGTTTTCCTTTCTTCCCAAAACGAACTACTCCTTTCAAATGAGATACCTTGAGAAGGATATGATCACCAACGCTGAATTCCAAGAGCTTGTATCTTCTAATAGCGTAACTCTTTTGTCGTCTTCGAGCCTTGAGTAGATTGTCACGAATCTGCAAGATCTTGTCCGTTGTCTCTTGTATGAGCTCGGGACCGGTGATCTGAGCTTCTTCGATCCCGTGCCAACAAATAGTCGAATGGCACTTATGACCATACAATGCTTCGAAAGATGCCATCTGAATACTCGCGTGATAACTGTTATTGTACGAGAATCCTATCAAAGGTAAGTGCATATCCCAGTTGCCACCAAAATCGATTAGGCATGAATGAAGCATATCCTATAGAGTTTAGACGGTGCGCTCGGTTTGACCATCAGATTGAGGATGGAAAGCGGTACAAAGATTAAGATGAGTACCAAGAGCGGTTTGAAACGTTTGCCAGAGGCGCGAGGTAAAACGACCATCACGGTCCAAAATGATGTCAATGGGGATACCATGACGACAAATGACTTCATTTATGTAGATACGAGCCAATTTCTCGACTTTGTAGTCTTCACGAATGGGGAGGAAATGAGCGGATTTGATCAATCGATCAATGATTACCTAAATGCTATCATAACTAGAAGAAGTACGAGGAAGTTTGGTGATGAAATCCATAGCTATACTCACCCACTTCCAGACTGGAATTTCTGGTTGTTCGAGTAAGCCAAAGGGACGTTGATGTTTAGTTTTCACCTTTGAGCATGTGAGACACTTCAAAACGAAGGTGGCGATATCCTTCTTCATGATAGGCCACCAATAAGATGTACAAAGGTCATGGTACATCTTGTCAGCACCAGGATGAATAGAGTACCGGGTCTTGTGTGCCTGCTTCATTAGGACTTCTCAAAGGTCATCACGATTTCGTACCCAAACACGATTGAGATAGTAAAGAATACCATCGGATTCGGTTACGAGTTGATCTTTAGTACCATACTTCATCTCGTCGTAGAGATTACCCTCGTTAACAGATGAGTAGTGTGCTTCAAGAATGCGGTTTCGAAGATTGTCCACAAGTTGGAAACATCGAATACACTTGACATGAGTTTTACGACTAAGAGCGTCTGCCACAACATTCTCCTTACCAGGATGGTAGCGAATGTCGCAGTCATAGTCGTTTAATAACTCCACCCAGCGACGTTGATGCATGTTGAGTTCCTTTTAATTGAAGATGTGTTGAATGCTCTTATGGTCGGTGAAGACCACACACTTAGTACCATAATGGTAGTGTCGCCATATCTTTAATGTAAAAAAAATTGCACCAAGTTCAAGGTCGTGAGTGGTGTAGTTCTTCTCATGAATTTTGCGTTACCTTGACGCGTAAGCGATAACCTTGTCTCGTTGCATGAGGACGCAGCCAAGACCTTGGTTAGATGCATCGCAATACATGACAAAGTCGTCGTTTCTGTTAGGAAGAGCGAGAATAGGGGCATTGCAAAGCATGTCCTTAAGCGTTTGAAAAGACTCCTCTTACTTGGGACCCCAAGCAAAAGGTTTATCCTTTTGAGTCAAAGAAGTGAGAGGAATGACTATTTTTGAAAAGTTAGAGATAAATCGATGATAATAACCCGCCAATCCAAGGAACGAACAAATTTCAGACGGAGATTTAGGTGCAAACCAGTTCTTCACAGCTTCGATTTTCGCGGGATCGACATGGATACTTTTCTCGTTTACGACGTGACCAAGGAATTGAGCCTCTTTTTACCAAAATTTGCACTTAGAGAATTTGACATAAAGTTGTTCAGTGCGTAAGTGTTCAAGGATAAGATGCAAGTGTCGCTCGTGCTCTTTTTGGGTCTTAGAGTATATCAGAATATCACCTATGAAGACGATCACAAAACGGTCTAAGTAAAGCTTACACACTCGGTTCATCAAGTCCATGAAGACCGCAGGTGCGTTGGTCAAACCGAAGGGCGTGACCACGAACTCATAATGACCGTATCGCGTACCAAAGGTTGTTTTAGGGATATTTTCTTCGAGGACTCGACGTTGATGGTAGCCAGAACGAAGATCGATCTTAGAGAAACACGTCGCGCCTTGAAGTTGATCGAAGTGGTCTTCGATGCGAGGAAGGGGATAATGGTTCTTGACGGTGAGTTTGTTAAGTTCACAATAATCGATACACATCCGAAAGGAACCGTCCTTCTTCTTGACAAAGAGAACCGTCCTTTATCAAGTAATTCTTGAAGTTGGCTCGATAGCTCTTGCATTTCCGATGGTGCGTGGCAGTATGGAGATTTAGCAACAGGCGTCGGGAAAATCGCCAATCAACTGAACGATATGAAAATCGCACCAGGGACTAAATCGATACGAAAATCAACTGAACGAGGAGGAGTACTAGGTAGATCTTCGGGAAAGACGTCGGGAAAATCGCAAACAACAGGAACATCACTCACGCTCTTATCCTTATCCTTTTGTTCCACAACTTGGGTAAGAAAGGCAAAGTAATCCTTGCGCAAGTACTTGTTCGCTTCAGTACACGACCTGAGCTTCAGGCCTTTAGAAGGTTTCTCACCATAGACGTGCAAAGAGTTACAACAAGGAAGGGGAATACGAATAAACTTTTCAGAACAAACAACTTTAGCACGAACTCGCCTAATCCAATCCATGCCTACTATGATATCGAAACTACTCAATTGCATGGGTATGAGGTCAATCGAAAACTTGTGATCGTTGAGATTCAAGGAACATTTAGAGAAAACAGAATCGACAGTTAGTGACTTATCGTTAGCGACTTCAACCGCGAATGATTTTGGCAACTTAGAGCGTCTACACTTAAGCAATGGTTCGAATTTAACGGATACAAAACTTTTATCTGTACCGGTATCAAATAAACAAGAGGCATAGACATAGTTTACATGGAACGTTCCGTTGATGACATCGTTGTTGTTCCGAGCTTGAGCTGTTATGATCACGAAGGCTCGATCGCGAGGATTCTGCTGCTGGTTGTTATTGTTGCATTGCAGACACGTGTTGCAAAAGTGGTTTAGATCTCCACATTTATAGCAGGCTCGACCGTTGTTTGCTTGGGCTGGCCTTGGTTATGAGCGGGGGTTTGGGTCTGGTTCAGCACCAGGTATCATGTCAATGTGAAACTCTATCATATCCAAAGGGCCTTGGAAAGTTCGTCAATCTGCTTCATAAGTTCTTTCCTCTCCGAAGGGGCTAAACGGTAAGGCGCCTTCGCTGCTGGTTTAGCACCAGGTATCAATTCAATGTGAAACTTTATCTGGTGTTCAGGTGGGAGTCCCGCTAGATCTTCCAGAAATACGTCACGGAAGTCCTACACCATGGGGATTTCATTGACTTGACCCTCTTTCTTAGCATCTACTGCAAATGCGAGAAAGGCAATACATCCTTTCTAGATATATCTTATATCTTTCATTGCAGAGATGATTCCGGTTTTGGGGTTTGCATCATTTCCATTAACTAATAACTCTCCTCCATCTGGATTACGCAATGTTATCGTTTTGTGTTCATAATCAAGGTGAGCACAATTCTTATTTAACCAATCCATCCCAAGAACGACGTCATAACCACTCGAGTGGTCGGCATTAGGTTTATAGGGAATTCATTGTTAACTAGTTTAATAACACAATCCCTAAAGACGTGGGTGATTCTGTCTTACTCTTCGCTGGCTGTCTCGACTATATATGCATTTTCAAGGGTTTGTGGTACTAAGTTCTAGCAGGGAACTAAGGAAGTCGAGATGAAGCTTCTATTAACTCTAATATCAAATAATACTTTTGCATATATATTATTAACCAGAATCGTACCAGCTATGGCTTCATCCCCGGCTTCTTTTAACACACACGTTCGACCCTTAGCCTTGTTCTGATTCTCTTTAGGCTTTGGTTGGGGAGGTTTCATGCAGTCACTTCGTAGATGTCCATACTCCCAACAGTTGAAACATCTATTCTTTGGACAGTCTTTCCATGCATGATTCTCATGCGGACATTTTAAACATTTGGATTCCTAGGACCTTCCCCCTGCGTCATTCTTAACATATTTATCTTGCCTATCGACAAAGTTTCCCCTATTCCTCTGAAACTTTCTCTTTCTCTGTATCAACTGATTTTCTTCCTCGTTCCGCTTCCTTTTATTGTCAGTCGTTATCTGTCCTTCTTCGTATGCAATCACATTTAACACAATTGCCGATTCGTAGGTCTTTGGGGCAAACATTCTAACCAATTCTCGAATGCGGGGAGGTAACCCTTACACATACCTTTTTACTCGCTTGGCTTCAGGGGTTACATGCTCAGGAAGCAACCTAGCCATTTCATCGAATTTGGTTGTGTACTGACGATGTGTCATTGTGCTAGCTTTAGTTGTATAACTTCTCTTTCGGTTTTGTCTTTTTCGATTTCAGGACAAAATTTCTCCATAATAAGCTCCTTTAACTCGTTCCAAGTTAAAGCAGCAGTAACTCCAGGTCCTTTGGCTTGTTTTACATTATCCTACCGGAATAATGCCTCAGACCTGAATGAGTGAGTGACATACATGACTGCTTGTGTGGGCGTGCATCGACTGATGTTAATAACAACTTCCATCTCATGGATCCACTGAAAAGTGGCCTTGGCGTCCTTTTTACCATAAAATATTGGGGGATCACATCCATTAAGTGCAATAGACATTTAGTCACATTTCAAAACTTGGCAATTCGACTGAAAACATACGTAAATTCTTAATACATCTCAATTAATTAATGATGTTTATCTGTTAAGTTTCCTAATCAAGTTTTTTTTCTACAACTACATACCAAAATTTAATAATTAATAAGAGTTAATTACACCGTTAGTCCCTGTGGTTTATGGAAAGTAACAACCTTAGGTACTAATAGTTTAAAGTAACAATCTAAGGTTTTAACTTTTGATTTTGTAACATTCTAGGGCCTTAAAGCTAACAGTTGTTAAATATTAACTGAAAACTTAAGGTATTTTTGTCAATTAAGAACTTAGTACCCAACTTTGTTACTTTGGAGAAACCACAGGGACTAAGCCCGCAACTAACTCTGATAGTATTTAAAACACAGATTTTATATTTTTCTTTTTTTCTTTAACTAAGCTTTTTTATTATTTAACTAAAAACATAAAAATGAGGACAAACCAAAGCACGTTAATTTATAAAATCCAAAATGGTCAATATGAGTTATAAAAAAAAGTTCCCAAAACCATATAATAAGTCACTTTTAATTCTAAGCCTTTTTTACACATAATTCAATTTTAGTAAAAAAAAAGAGTTAATTACACAAATGGACCATGTGGTTTATAGCTAGTTTCACCTTTGGGTACTAACTTCTTTTAACAGGTTTAGGTTTTATGGTTTCAATTTTGTAAAACCTTTAGGTACAAACACCAAAATTATCAATATAATGACTAAAATACCTTTCTGTATTTTAATTTTATCAATGTAACACATTTGGGTACTAACACCTAATTTTATTTAAGTTTAAATCAATTTTACAAAATCTGTGTTTTTTTTATTTTCGTCTTTTTGTTATAGAGTTAATTACATAGTTAGTCCTCGTGGTTTACATAAAATAACAATCTAAGGTACTAATAGTTTAAAATCACATCCTGGGGTACTAACTTTCCATTTTTTAACATATGAGGGTATTAACGTTAATTCCCTGTTAACTATTAATACCTTAGATTGTTAGTTTATGTAAACCACAAGGACTAACTATGTAACTAATACCCTCATATGTTAAAAAATGGAAAGTTAATATCCCAGGATGTGATTTTAAACTATTAGTAACTTAGATTGTTACTTTGTGTAAACCACAGGGACTAACTATGTAATTAACTCTTTATTATATCTCTTAATTAACATAAAACCTATTTTTTTTTATAAGTAAATATTTATATATATTTTTTTAAGAAATGATAAATAATTTAGCACGGCAGAAGTTGCTCAAAATCTTAAATAATTAAACATTCAATAGGTATAATAATAGATGGTAATGTCACTAATGTGAAAATAAATTATTATTAAGATATTAGGTTAAAACTCCGTGTATACACGTGTTTAATGTATAAAATTTAGTTTTAATTTTTGTAATTTTAAATATATGGGATTAAATAATATAAAACCAATAACAATAATAATAAAAGACTGTATCTTATCGGAACTAAAGTGTTCCTAAGCACATAGATACACAAATAAAATAGAGACGTCATGGTTTAATCACACCGTCTCAAAATGTGCCAAGTAATTGATCGTAACAAACAAATCAGATTAGATTATACATTTTTACGATTTTACTACAAAATATATTAAATTAGTTATAGTTATTTTTAAATAGTTTTTTCTCGATTATGCTACATATCTTGATATATTAATTTAACTAATTTTCAGATATTATATTCGTGTGTTTTCAAGATTGCTATGGATTTTAATAGATACTTATTATATCATTTGTTTCATTATTTAATTTATATTTTAAAGAGTTTTTATATATTCATAATATTAGTCAGATGTTTATCTAGTATTATTTAATAATATTATTAATAAAAAAATGGAGCGGACGTTTTCTGAATTTTTTAATTTATATTTATAAATAAAAAAATAAATAGATTTTATGTTAATTAAGAAATATAGTAAAAAGATGAAAATAAAAAAAATAGATTTTGTAAAATTGATTTAAACTTAAATAAAATTAAGTGTTAGTACCCAAATGTGTTACATTGATAAGATTAAAAAGAATGGAAGGGTATTTTAGTCATTATATTGATAATTTTGGTGTTATTACCCAAAGGTATTACAAAATTGAAACCATAAAACCTAAACCTGCTAAAAAAAGTTAGTACCCAAAGGTGAAACTAGATATAAACCACAGGGTCCATCTGTGTAATTAACTCTAAAAATAATTAAAGTTTATATCCATCAAGAACTAAATTCAACTTTATTAAAAAAACTGCACATCGTTGATCAATATGAAGTTTAGTTTGAAGAAGGTCATCAAACAATAAAGCAAATGTGAAGTTTATATCCATCATCTACCCATCCATTCATCACAATTTAGTTTGAACTAAATTTTTATGAAGTTTAGCATATCTTTATTCTCATCCATTTATCACTTTATATCCATCAAGAACTAAATTCTCATGTGCATGGTGGTCACCAAAAAATGGTTGAATGGTTCCACGGCACGGTGCCGGTGGTGGTTCCATGGTACGGTGGTGATGCAGCATGATGATGCGACAGTGTTGGGTGGTGCAACGATTCGGTGGTGCGACAGTTGGATGCTACGTTGGGTGACGGTTGGGTGGTACGATGGTTTGATGGCACGGTGGTGGTTCAACGGTTAGGTGGTGGTGCAACAGTACCGAATGATCACAATGTGTATCTATTTTTATTTGATTAACTTTATTTTTCTCTTTTATTAAATAAATTATGTCAACATATTTAATAAAAATTAAAAAAAATAAATGTCACCTAAGATAGTTTGCCTCCCATTCATGTTAATTATAAAGGATTAGCAAACAAAATAAACTTTATTGAGTTAATTAGAACAATTTCTCTATGAGTGACCTAATTGAAACACTCATAAAACTTGGTTATCATTTTGTGAAATATTAATTACTGAAGTGACTTCAAATTAGCTTTAATACGTCAATTACGTATAATTATTTAGTAATGGTTTACTTACATAATTAAAAAGGTTTAATTAAATAATAAAAGAAAATGAAAAATTGTGTTTTATATATTACAAGAGTTAATTTTGTGGTTAATCCATGTGGTTTCTCCAAAGTTCATGGTTGGGTACTAAGTTCTCAGTTAGTTTTCAACGGTCGTTAGCCTTAAGGCCCTAGGATGTTACAAAATCAAAAGTTAAAACCTTAGATTGTTACTTTAAACTTTTAGTACATGGGGTTGTTACTTTTCATAAACCATAGGGACTAACGGTGTAATTAACTCAATTAATAAAAAAGGATCTCATATTCTCATGTTCCTGACTAATTGAGTTTTTCCTGCATTCGATGGTCACTATTGCATGTTGCGCTTTTGACTAAACGAAAATGTTGTTTGAATAGCAAAGAGTAAATTATATATATGGTTAACCGATTATTTTTAAGATAGGATAGACGGGAACGTTGTTTGAATCGTACTTTATACTCATTTTGATATTTAGTCGGTCCGATAGCAAAGAGTAAATTATATATATGGTTTAATCGATTCTTTTTAAAATTGGATATACGGAAATGTTGTTTGAATCATACTTTATAGGGTTATTAGATTTTAATAAATCCCAATTTTCATCTGTTGGCCGATAATAATCTCAACTTTAAAAATTCCCTCCAATGATCCCAACTTGTAAAAGTTTGGTTCCCATTGATCTTTTTTCAAACATTAAGAATTTGGCCTCCTCAATAGATTCAAGTGCACCTGCATAGTGCTTAATTAATTTAAGTGCACCTATGTTAGAAAATGATTAATAGGGACCAAGTTCTTACAAGTTGGGATCGTTAGACGGAATTTTTAAAGTTGAGATTATCGGCCAACAGGTGAAACTTAGTATTATTAAAATCCAATAACCCTACTTTATATTCATTTTGATATTTAGTTGGTCCGAATAGCAAAGAGTAAATTACATATGGTTAATCGATTGTTTTTAAGATCGGATATATAAGGAGAAAAAGTAAACATAAATTTCAATACAAGTTAAGTTTATATGTTATACATCTACAATTTACAATATGTTTGGAATCCTTTATCGAGGTTAGTTGTGTGAATCTTTTATGCTATACTAGTGGGAATGCCCGCACATTGCGGCGGGTGTCCCGACTGATACCAGATCCAATTATAATGTCTATTACAAATGCAGACGTTAAAGCATGAAGTTTGTCACATATAAAACCTAACCCGTCACTCTAACCGTACTGTATCGAGCACTTTCAGTATCAGTATCCATTTTGGGTGATTTTCGGGATTGGTAATTTAGGTATCGGAATGGTTCGGTACCGGTATGATACCGAGCTCATCCCTGTATTTGATAATATCCGACTATATTTTGGATGGGCAAATATGATACTAAAAATTTTCATGGGAATTTATGATGTTGATCCAAAGAGAAGTACTCAATAGGCCTGCACTTTATTAATAGTGGGGAACCCGTGCTTTACGAGGGGAGTCGAAAATACAGGTCACTTGGTAGTGAGCATAACGTTTTTAAAACTTCGGTTGTGATGAGATAGGTTGGTTGATCGGTATTAATAATGATAGAATTGAAAGAAAATAGGGTTAAAAGATCAACCTCTGCCGTCTCAGCACCCAAACACATTTAACCCATTACGCAACTTATCTGACCTGCTCACTTTGCCACCATTACTTGCATCCATATCTTGCAGTTCATGTCCCAATTTTCCTCTTATGAAATTAACTAAATGAGCAGGCAGAATATCACATCTAACAAAAGTGCTAATCTGAGACCACTACTTTGCACTGGATTGGCTAATGCCTTTTGCCGTAGTTTTATAAGTTCCGCAGACCAACCATACCATTCAGAATACAAAAACCATATAAAATCAGCAATAACAAATCAGTATGATGATGCTATATTTATAATGCAAAAGATGAAAGTTTCACAGTTAGGGTCTAGACTAAACTTGATGATCTCAACTGAGCCAATAGTATCAGGGGTCCATATGTCTCAACAGATTGAAAGAACTCAATTGGAAATTCCTTTAAAGATGATGCATATACTGTAAATGAATTTGGAGTTAGCATTCCATTAAAATATAAACATAAATATGGTCCATTGTTTAGAAATAAAACTATTATTTTCAAATATATCGTCTTCATCCCCATGCAAATAAAAAACCATTTTTCGGTGACTCGTGTTCATTTTTTTAGTTGTTTCATTCCCTTTTCTTATTTGTATCATCAATTCTCAAATAAAAAAAACATACTAATGAGTAAGGAGTATAATCTATCGTGGTTCGTGTGAGGAGGCCTTTTAATGCAACCGTAGTGTCAATCTGGATTGGGAGGAAATTCTGCAATGATAGAGGATTTTGTGAGTGGTTTCATCGGTCATGACTCATGATGATGTTTGCATTATCACACGGAAACCAGATGGGATGTTCCTAGGCAGCAGTAAAGAGGAAGGAGAGAGTACTGGTAGGATTTGATCACCTAATATGATGAACCGCAATGATTTGGGGTGTTTAAATCTCAAGATTAAAGTGGCAAAAGAAGTTACAATAGTTTTCCATTTAATGAGAATCAACACCATTAATTACAATTTGTGAGAACCTCCATCGGTTATAAACTTTCTGCTATCATACGTACACAAAGAAATTAATCAATGGAAATGATCAGTTGTAGCAGTTTTAGTAATAAAGAATAAGCATTAGTGGTTCATTGGTTTCATGGCTTTTATGGAGTTTAATATGAATTAACTTTCTGTTTATATTTTTTAATTAAATTTAGAAAACTTCATAACATCTCGTATTTGTTTCAATATCCAATTTCATGCAATTCATTACTTTGTAGTTATTTTGTCCACTTTTCAAAACATTTTTATCACCAATTTTTCTTCTATGGTGGTCTTTTAAACAATTATATAAACTAACAATCTTGAAATTGAAAGCAATTTGATTGACATTTATAAGTAAAATATATAAACAAAATGAACATATGGATTAGCATTATCTAAAGTTAAACCACTTACAAGAACACTGATAATTGATAGATCACAAACATATAAAATTTGATAAAATAAAAAACCCTCACCTCAACTCTTACTTTTTAAATTGAAAAATCTATGTGCATTCATTCTAATTTGTGGAAATTACAATAAATTTAACCAATAATCAATTAAATTAGACTCTTCACACGTCACATTAACATTATAGGTTACAAAGGTGCCAAAATCCCTAAAATACCCCTAAAGTGTCTTAAATTTTTGGGCAATAAACAAGTTTAGCCCCTCTAAAATTGTTTGGCCCTTTTGTACATGTTGCTTGAAGATGTGTACATAATGTAAAATTACCATAAGGGTAGAAAACCTACTTTGCTTAATAAGGTAGTAGGGGGAGGTTCATTTTAGAATAAAATTAAATTGAGAAGAAAAAGAACAAAGGGTACAATTGTAAAAAATTAGATAGTTTTTCTCTCATCTCATTTATTATTATCTTTGACTAATTAATTAGTCATAAAGACTATAATCCTCCACACTAAATTTTTTGCCTACACACATAAAAATTATCCTACACATTTTGAAATTTATCCTACACATATTAAAATTTATCCTACGCAACTCGTAATTCCTCTTACACAACTCGTAATTTATCATACACTTTAAATTATTTTTTTCTTCTTCTTTGAAATAATATATTTTTTGAAAACAAGTTACAAATTTAATGTAGTTAGCTATTAAAAAAGAAGACTACCAATTAATGATTTATCTAAGTTTACCAATATACCCTTACACTAACATTAAATACAAAAAATAAATTAAGTAAAATAAAGGATTCTTATTGGTTGAAATTTCTTCTTTTTCATTCTTACAAAAAAATTATTCCCATTTAAACCCTCCACTAAGATAGTATAAATATAGACATAGATTTAATCCTATATATATTAATTATATAGTACTTGTATTGTCATTTAAAAACACAATAAACTTTCAAAATCTATAAGTAATGTAATTGAATTTCATCTGAAATTGGCAATAATGCTATCATTCTAATATATTTAGAGAACATTTAAAAAGTTAATTTGACCACCAATAACCATATATGTATAAACTTCGTATTCTCTATCTCTCACTCTCTCACACACACACACACACACACATATATATATATATAGGGTTAGGTTAACGTAGAAGCATTCTGGACCACACATTTTCCCTAAGCAAAAAAATGAAAAAAAAATTGTAAAAAAATGCAAAAAAATTTTTTGGAAAAATCGAAGCTTTTTCTCTAAGATTTTTTTTTTAATTTTTTTAGGGATTTATATACATGTGTATATTATTAATCTTTTAACTATACATATGTGCATATTGTCATATATACATATATGTATATACATGTTTAAAGTTGAAAAATAAGTGTTATTTAGGGTTTAACATTAATATTTAGGGTTTAGCATTAGAGTTTGGCTTTAGGGTTTAGGGTTTATAACACTTATTTTTTAATTTTAAACATGTATATACATATATGTATAATTGACAATATACACATATGTATAGATAAAAGATTAACAATATACACATGTGTATAAATCCCTAAAATTTAAAAAAAAACTTAACGAAAAACCTCCGAATTTTCTAAAAAAAATTGCATTTTTTAACCCTTTTTTGCATTTTTTACTTAGGGAAAATGTGTGGTCCAGATTGGTTCTCAAGTTTCTCAAATAAGGTTGATTTATCTTAGGATCCTTACCCTATATATATATAGAGGAAGGTTCAAATGAAAACCACTTTTATTGCGAAAACTCGAAAACTAACTAAAAAAAAGCCTAAAAACACACATTTTTTTTTCAATTTTCTTATAAAAATCGCTAGTTTTTTTATATAATTTAAATAGCAAAAATTGGTATGCAAAAAAAAAATTTTGTATGTTTTTAGGCTTTTTTAGTTAGTTTTCGTGTTTTCACAATAACTAGTGGTTTTCATTTGAACATTCCCCTATATATATATATAGGCTTTTTTAGTTAGTTTTCGAGTTTGGGTTTTTTTAATTTTTTTTTTAATTTTTCTTTTTTTTTAAACCAAACTTTGGGCGTAAAAAACTACCCCCTCGGGCGCGCCGTTTAAACCCAAACTTTGCGTAGGGTGTTAAAATATACACATCTAGTTGTAAAAAAAAATCGTGGTTAACGGTCCCCGGCGGGTGTGGTTCTCGCGGGTTCTTACAACTCGAGGTGGTTCTCATTTTAGCCTTCCCCTATATAGGAATAAGTTAAAACGAGAACCACCTCGAGTTGTAAGAACCCGCGAGAACCACACCCGTCGGGGGCCGTTGACCACGATTTTTTTTTACAACTAGATGTGTATATTTTAACACCCTACGCAAAGTTTGGGTTTAAACGTCGCGCCCGAGGGGGTAGTTTTTTACGCCCAAAGTTTGGGTTTTTTTAATTTTTCTTTTTTTTTAACCAAACTTTGGGCGTAAAAAACTACCCCCTCGGGCACGCCGTTTAAACCCAAACTTTGCGTAGAGTGTTAAAATATACACATCTAGTTGTAAAAAAAAATCGTGGTCAACGGCCCCCGACGGGTGTGGTTCTCGCAGGTTCTTACAACTCGAGGTGGTTCTCATTTTAGCCTTCCCCTATATATATATATATATATATATATTAACTAACTACATAAATCACAACATTCTAAAACATTTTAAAAGTTAATTTGACCACCAATAAGGGTGTTTGGGGCGCCTGCGGGGAGGGGTGCGGTGAGTGTACTCCCCGATCAGGAACACCGCCGCCGATCCCTCGGTGACCCAAATCGAGGAGTGGGGAGCGGGTATCATTCACCGTGTGAAACTTGTATATTTTTTAGTTTTTGTTTTCCCTTGTGATTTTGTAGGAGGATGAAGAACAAAGAATTTGCAGGTAAAGATGAAAGTGCAGGTTAAAATGAAGAAGAAGGGGAGGAGGAAGAAAGAAGAAGAAGAAAAAGAATTTTCAAATATAACCCTTAAGTTTTATTTTTAATTTAAAAAAACACTTAAATTTTTTTATTACTTTTAAAAATGCCCCTCAAACTTGTTTTTAATTAAATGAAATGTTCTATTTTTTATTTTTATTTAGTTTTAATTTATTTAAATTATGTTTTACTTTTATAAAAATATTTATATAAAAAAAATAAAACCAAGTCCCCAAGAGAGGAGTGCCGCCATCAAATTGAGAGTGTAAGGGGAGTTAAGTGGGGAGTTGACGTGACGCGTACTAATTGGCTATGGGTAAGAGATGTCACTCCCCACTTAGATGAGTTCCCCTTACACCCTAACCATATATGTGTAAACTCCGTATTCACTTATATATATATTTTACTGCATAAATCACACAACATTCGGGCATTAGCCAATTGGTACTAGATTTGCATATCCGGCTTTCTGTCTTGTTATATTATATTATAAGTTTTTTTTCATTTTTAATTGGTAAGTGGCAAATTGGAGAATGATTATGATTTTATATAATTATTATTGAAAATAACAAAAAGTAAGCACAAAAGAAAGAAATAAGCGAATAATACAAAAGTTGATTGACATCACAAAAGGTCATATCAGATTTTCTTTTGCCATTCTATTGCTTGTTTATTTGTGGCAATGAAAATAGGACTATGTTTTTGTTTATTTTGGAAGTAAATTAAAAGTTTTTCTATATGGTAAAAACAAAGGGAATATAAAAGCTAATGAGAAATGACCACAAATATATTGAAATATATCATACAATCAAAGAAAACATATGACATGTAGACCAACATATCACGTACCAAGTATAACTTTTCAGATTGATTTATTGTATTGTAAGTTTACAACTTAAAACATAAATGTAAAACTAGTTGAATAGATAAATTATCAGACTAAAAGGTGTTTGATTTTCATAAATGAAAATAGTAACCCTAGACCCAAATTGTTTTTATGATATAATTGCTAACATAACAATTTACAAAAAAAAAAATGGTAGGTAAATGAGCAACAAGTTGCGTCGCAACCCTATTTTGATTAACAAACCCAGTCCTACTAAAGACAAAGCTATGAGTCTTAGGGGTCGAAAAGTACTATACACGACTCATTGAACCCTATTCAGGAATTCCACAGCCTCCAGGGCTAAGGAACTAAATGTATCAAAGGCAACGGGGATAAACACTTATTGATTCTTCAAACATTTATTCGGAAAGTGTCTTTTTTAGATTGCTTACATGCAGGAGCAGGTTCGAACTGGGGGTAACAGGGATTAGGGTTGTTCATCAGGTTCTGGAAAGCCCAGTCACTTGTCCACCACTCCTCTGCTTGATTTTGGAGTGGCTGTTGAGGAATGGCCGGTTCGGGTATGACGGGTTCCATATTTATAGGCATTTCCGGTGGTATTGGTGTGTTCGGGTTAATTTCATTCATTGGCCCGAACAGATCACAGTTTGCCAATTTCTATCCAATTCCTCCCAAGTGGGTAACATTGGGGCTTGGTTTGAACTCTCTCCTATAATTTCTTTATCCTTTGGTTCAATAGTCTTTTTGATTTTCTGGGCAGCCGGTTTCTTCTTTCTGTCTCTTTTCCAATCCAGCAACCTTTTTCTCTTCTTTGGTGGTGCTTTCGGCTTTCCCTAAGCTTGAAACACCATGGGTTCGTCAGTTTCAGCTTGATATCCCGTCTGTCTCTCTGTCGTTTCCCTATCTATTGAATTCACATATATGTTCTGGAGTGCCTCCACTAACTCGTTCATACTATTAGTAAAAAAGAATGAAAACACGCGAACTCCAAAAATCGAATATATAATATTGATTAGTATCACAGATGTGTCACAGAGCATTTAATCACATTCCTGACTACTAAATTTAAACATTTATTTACAATACTTAATTAGCTTAAACCAGTGGCTCTGATACCACCTTCTGTCACGGCCCCCGACCCGTACCCCATTCGGGAGCAGCGAGGCAGACAATAGTGGTACCGGTGTTTATTATTTTGTAGCGAAAAAATCATCAGGACTGTGTGTCAGGAAAATTTTATCAGAGTTTTCATAACACCAAGTTTTCATTTCATAAATTGTGGGGTAAACCCCGTATTTACAGAAAGATATTTCACTGGGAAATCCTTGATTTCAGAAAACACGTTTATTTCAGGTTTACATAGCCACTTATTTAAGCTGAAGTGCTTCGCGACACTTTTTCCTTTCTTCACAGTAAGTTACCTGAAACTCGTTTTAAAAACGTTTGGTCAGTGAAAAATACTGGTGAGTTCATTCAGTTGTAAGAAAACACTTTGTTATAATTTAGATTATTAAGGGTTTTTTATATTTGTTTATATCTATCAATTACCCCAAATCGGTATTTGTCACTCGACCGGATCTGTGACTATGGTCATATTACACATTGGCTAACCCATTGTCCAATGGTGAAGCTTATCAAGTAGTGTATACAAAACCCCACATACCGGCAGTAATTGCAGAATACAAAAACTTAATCACTGTAAATACAACCTGTAAAACAAATAGGGTTTTGAAAGCAATTTGAGAAAAATAGAATGACTCACATTGCAGGTTTAAGTTGATAGGCCTTGCCTACTGGTTTAGAGCTGGTATACCTAATTGAATATGCAATGCACACGTATTAGTATATTAACTCAATTCAACTTTAACGATAATCACGAGATCAAAACCCACAACGAATGACAAAGTATAGCCGGGTACCGGCATCACTTAAACGTCTATTGGATCAGTTTTAATCGATAGGATATAGTACCGTGTCAGCGATTAGAGTTCTTACCTTGATATCGGAGCAGCGTTACGGGGATTTAGGGGCTTTGTTGAAAGAATCAGAACGACGAGTAGTAAAACGAAGTTGAGCAACTAACCCAGTCCCACTCTGCTGCATATATACCCACAATTGGAACCCCCTGCGCGTCGCGCCCCATACCCGGCTCCCTTCCACGTGTCGCGGGGCATACCCCCTAGGCTAGATTAGCCTTATTGCAAATATAGACTGGCCAGTTGTCGTTTTTTGAGTCCCACGTGTCCAGACATGCCGCCGCGTGTCACATGAGTTTTAGGGGATCCCCCCGCATGTCTCCGGGGGTCCCTGTTTCAAGTTTCTTTGATTTTCACTTTGGGTCGTGTCGTACAAGTTCGGGGTTTCTGTCAGGGTTCCTTTAAATGTACTTTAGGAATCGTTACTTGAAATTTCGGAGGTTGTTACAAAAAGTATTTTTTTTATGTCCTCTACACATATAATTGTGAGTTTCTATAAGGAAAAGCAGGGAAAATGTCACATAATAGTAACCAAGTTTTAAAAGTGTTCTAATTAGATCACCCGTATCATTTTGTCATAATTAGATAACTTAACATTCAAATCAAGCAATGTCATTTTTTCCATGTATCAAGAAAAAAATGAAGCATAAGATCCTGGGGTCAGATTATTTTAATATATGAAATTATATTTTATTAAAAAATTAAACACTTTAATTTCATTAAAAATAAAAAACAAGTTACAATCAACGTCATCACTCGACGTTAGTATCTAATAAAAGGAAAAAAAGAAACAAAAATTGCCCTTAACCGTGGTTACCTATGAAATGTATGAAAAAACCCTTAATTTTAATGAAAAATGAATGTTGAGTGACGTGATTGGACTTGCCATTGGAGGCCAATATGTTATTAGTTGTGACTGGCAGTGATTATTTTTGAAGTTAGGACTGTTGTTGACCAACAACGAATAGTCAGGATTATTAAAATCCAATATTTCTTTAAAAAAATACTTATTTATCCTTTTTTTTCTCATTTTTCTACTCACATTGAGCCACAAAAGATATATATAAAAGAAGATATATGGGGTGAATAGTGAGTAACGAATTGATATTTTTTTGGACGGCGACTTTCACAACAGACGGCAAGGCCGCTACTACCTATAAATCGGTAGCTACCATCGCCCCACTCCCGCAACTAAGACTATGTTGTCTTAACCGGGCCCACGCTTGGTGCATTAGAGTTTGGCTTGGCGTCCCCCGAGAAAATTTCCAGCCCCCTGCCACTTGACAGGAGTTGCACCCTCCGCAAGAGCTGATACTCTCCGGAGTAAATGCACTGTAATAGAAAACTCGGGTGCTCCTCGGGATCGAACCGGCGCCAAAGGCCCCAAATCCTATCCTTCATTGTTGCTGGCCAATGGGTTGGGAGCCAGTGGTTAGTGGTTGAGTAACGAATTGATATGGGTGCCATTAGTCAATAACTTAAATAAAATGTCATATTAATTTCAACACTTCCCCATCAATAGACAACTCATATATAGGTCAATCATCATGACTAAATGAAACACAACAAATGGAACAAGGGACCCTCTTTTTGTTTATTATTTAGTAAATTTATTATTAAACAACTATTCTATTTAAAGGTGGTCACCCTAATTAATTAACTCAATTTAAAATCCCATTTTCACATTTACTAAAACACAAATGAAAGAATTTACACTTAAGTGGAGGTGGCCTAACAAAGGAATCATTTAATGTGTCTCAGTTATTTTAATAGAATCTTTAGATAGAAGAAAACTAAGGTGAGATTTAATTCATTGGATTAGAATTAAAGAAAGAACAAAATAAATAAATAAAAAATATAAGAAAGATTTTAGTCTATTCATCTTATATTTTAGAGAAAAGAAAAGAGTAGGACACGAATGGAATTCTACATTTATTAACTTTTTCTCTCTACATTCAAGACATATGTCAATTTCTCCATCAATTTAAAATGTCCATAACTTTTTCATACGACATTTTTAAATAAAAATGTCACCATAATAATGAGCGTTTTTCTCTTTCATATTATGATATTGTTATACAAAAATAAAACAAAAAAATTCAATTTTTACTGGGTTTTTCTTTGCATTGTGTTAAAAGTTCTAGTCATTGTGTCTTTTAATTGAGTTTTGGTCTTTACGTTTTCATTAGGGTTTTAATACATTGTGTTATTATTAAAACTTATAACACAATGTTTATTTGGTTATGTCTATTGCGTATTTATCAGAACCTATACACAATGTAATGTATGACACAATGATGATGGTTTTATATTTGGGTTTTCTATACATTGTGTTATCGGTTCTGATTATTGTGTTTTTCAACTGGGTGAGTTTCCTATACATTATGTTATAGCTTTTGGTCATTGTATTTAGTCTGCTATCCATTGTGTTTTAAATCTATTGTCTATTGTGTTTTTGCTTTTATGTCCATTGTGTTTTAATATGTTGTTCATTGTGTTTTTAGTCTACTGTTCATTGTGTTTTAGTCTACTGTCAATTGCGTATTTTATCTAGTGTCATCAATTAGTCTATTGTTCATTGTGTTTTTTGGATACTTTTCATTGTGTTTTTAATTTGATACTCATTGTGTTTTACGTTATGTCTATTGTGTTTTAGTCTGTTGTCCATTGTGTCATATACTAGTTGTCATCGATTGTGTTTTTTGTCTACTTTCCATTATGATTTTAGTTTGATGCTCATTGTGTTTTATGTTATGTCCATTGTGTTATAGTCAACTAAGTTTTTCAAAAAAATTAATTTGAAAAATATAACAATAGGGTACTCATATCAAAGATAAAAAGACGCTCGGTTTTATGTATAAATTATTTTTAAAACAAATGACGTATAAAAAAGATACGGACGTTTAAAAACTAGGGGATATTATTTGTGACTTACATGTGCATGTTTCTAGACATGTGATTTGCATGTATTTTTCTTTTAGATAAAATTACCTTTCTCCCTTAATTTCTCATGAGATTCTTGTCACGCTTTCCATTTTAAATTTCTTATCTTTGAACTCTTTTGCACTATAACTGAACTCTTAATTTGTATATATGAATCATTATAGTATGAGTTTGATGGTATGGTTTGACATGTTTATACAGGAAACCTAGTATTAAGGAGGTGAGACTAAACATGCATCTTGTATGCTTAACGCTTAACGTGTCCTCTAATTTAATAACTCTAATTTATTTGCTATATAAACTCATTTACCTACAACAAAATGTCAGGAGGATTAACCGAAGAAAAAAATATATTTTATTGTGTAATTATAACTACTTTTATTCATGATATGTTTTTATGTTATAACATTTAAAATACGATGTTTTATAAAATTGTGAATACGTCGTTGTAATATGCTTACTTTAATCTATGCCTGGATATGAAATTAACTCAAAACCAAGTTGTCTTATAATGTATAACTGAGAAAATGGCACGCAAGTACATGCCATCAAAGTTTTCTTATGGTTTAGTTTTATTTTTACATATATATAACATGACGTCATCTGTCATTTTAGTCATTTTAATAACAGAATATGACGTGCTTATTTTTATCTATGTTTAAAAGATTTTATTCAAAAGCGATTGAGTCAAATTTAAATGTTTTTTTTTTGTTCTTTACCATAAGATGAGTCAAATTTAAATGATTTTTTTGCTCTTTACCATAAGAAAGTAAGAAACCGAACCGATACCGTCCAAACAGTATTGACACTGGTACCGTTTCTATAGCTTTCTCGATATTCCTACGGTGCTCTGACGAACCGAACCAATTACGACCAAGTAACATCGATACCAGTATTATCCGAACCGGCACCGGTATTCGTCTTTATAGTTTTCGATCCATTCTAGGGATGACTATCGAACGTGAACCCGATGGGTAAACTTGAAACCCGACACATTTGGGACGGGTTTAGGGTCGGGTGATCGGGTTTGAGACCGGGTTTGGGATTAGATTTTATTTTTTTCGTGGGTTTGGGACGGGTTTGAGATTTGGTAATATACCCGTTTACCCGACCTGATATAATGTACATGTTTTCCCTATATAATTTCTATTAAATTTTTTAAATTGTATATATATAGATGAAATATCAATTATTGGCATACACTTTTTTATCATCTATGCATTTGAATATATTTTACGTACATATTGATAATTATATATATAATTAATTAGCAGTTACACAATAGAAACCCAGCGGATTTTGGGTTGTGTGTGCCCAATGAGAAATATGTTTTTAAATTAACAAATTTACCTGAAACCGCTGGTATACCCGATATTTGACGGGTAATTACCCAACAGAAACCCGACGGATTTACGACAAACTTATCTAATCGAGTTTGAGGCTTGGATTACCTAAACTCATCCCAAACTCACCCCATTGCCATCCTTCAATGCATCTTTTTCAGTTGTTATACTGAGTGTCAATGTTATTCCTGGACTATAACAAACTGAACCGATAACAATCGAGTAACCGCCTCGTTTAGAAGAATCCCATTTTATTGATTTTATACCTACAAAACACAATATATATTGCTGCATGCAAAATATATGCAGTCACAATATTGGTTTATAATATATATAAAAGTGTAAATAAATGCTCCCGTTGTATACATGATCTGTAGTTTGTCGAAGTAAATGAATCCAAAGTCTGATGAAGCATGGGGAAAGAAGGTTTGTAATTGGTGTTTGCAGCGAGTGGTCATGTCTCCAAGAAAAGTAAGGAAGATAGTTGGGGATTGTACAAATATGTTGAAACACACAGGAAAGAATTTAAATTTGATAAGACACTTCTCTGCTTCATCAATCATTTCATCTCACCTGTACTTTCTTTTCAAACACAATTCTCACTAAATTCATCGACTTTTAAATCTATTGACTGAGTGTAGTGGGGCAACCTGTTGAGTGAGCGTCTTGCGACACGTGGCGCCACGTCACATAAGAGGATTCTGACCAAAAAAGGGGTAGTGGGGCAACCTTGCTGGGTGGGGCGTCTTGCGACACGTGGCACCCATTTATTTTGTCTTTTTTATGTAAAAGATATAAAAAAAATCCTATTTTTTATAAAAGTCTTTTTTTACTTCAACCAAAATAAAAAAAAAATACATCAACTAAAAAAAAATTACTTCAACCAAAATAAAAAAAAAATACATCAACTAAAAAAAAATTACTTCAACCAAAATAAAAAAAATACATCAACTAAAAAAAAATACTTCAACCAAAATAAAAAAATACATCAACTAAAAAAAAATTACTTCAACCAAAATAAAAAAAATACATCAACTAAAAAAAAATTGCTTCAACCAAAATAAAAAAATACATCAACTAAAAAAAAAAATTACTTCAACCAAAATAAATAAATTACTTCAACAAAGGTTATATTTTTCTCGAATTTCTTGCTTCATTTGCTCGGCTAAAGCGAGCTCGGCTCCAGTAAGGTTTGTCGTGTCGGTTGTTAATATTTGCAAATCAAGTGTTTTTTGACGACTTTCTTTCAGCTTTAGCTTTCGGTCCCCGTGTTCTTTTTTTAAGTTGATCCGTTGTTGGCTCGTTTGCAACAACCCGTCTAACTTATTGGTCACTTTTTCGAACGTTTCGGTGTAGTCGATTCGTGCACCGCTAGAAGACGTTTGAGCGGCTTTTTTGGCCCTATCTCGGCCAACCGGTCGTTGTGGTGGTTGATACGGTTCAGCCTCTTCATGTGGCTCTTCGTTGTCTTCCTCAATGTCGTTGAGATTTATTTGGCACCGAGCGTCCGAACCGGTACTTTGTTGGTCGTTTGAGGATGAGGTTTTTGACCGCTTAGCCGACGGTTGGCCACGACTTTTAAATGGATCGAAGGCGATGACTATGTGAAATTTCGAACTCCTTCTTAAAAATTGCCAAATAGCAAGATAAGGAAACGCCTTATTGTGTTCGCCTCGGAATTCATTTTGGGCGTTTGCTTGGAGCATCGCATCGTCGGAACCACTTTGGCGCACACGCGAGTTACTTAGGCGAGTGTATATTTGGTTGAAACTTTGAATCAAATGACGCATTTTACGCCACTTCGCGCCGATACCATCGGCATCACGGTATCCTTCTTCTTGATCTTCCAACTTGAGGAAAAGGTTGTAAATACGAGACCAATATGTTTTTTCCTTTTGATAGTTACTACACTTCGGGTCTTCGGTTATTTCTAGCCAAGCCTTTGACAAGCTCATTTCCTCGTTGGAAGTCCATGGTATCGGTTTGGTTTTCAAGCGTTCTTCACCCGGTGTTTTCCTCTTGTGCGAACGTTTCTTTTTTTGACCGACATCGAACTGGGTCTCCGGAACTTCTTCGTCACCTAAATCAACCACTAGATGGAATACAAACAAAGTTAAAAAAAAAAAAAAACATATTCTTTACAAAAAAAATATCTAAAAAATTTATACCATTTTGTTGGCTCGATCCTCCAACGTTTTGAAAACCACCGGGTTGTTGTGTGTTCCAAGTGGTGAACGCCATATGTTGCGGTATGGGCGTATTGTTGTAGTATACTTGCGGTGTAGGGCTAGCAACGTGCATATTATTGAAATAGGCGTAAAAAGCGGGGTTATTTAAAACGTTTGGGTCCGTCAGATCGGGTTGTGGATTGGAAGATTGTGTATTTTGGTTGAAAGGAGGGATGTTGTGGGGATACATTTTGATGAGTTGATAGAAGATTGGTATAAATTTTGATGAGTTGATAGAAGATTGGTATAAATTTTGATGAGTTTGAGAGAAAATTGTGGTAAAAATGTGTTTGATATGGGGTATTTTATAAAGGTTGGATTATTAAAAAAAAATAATAATAATAATAAGCTTAGCCAACATAACCGTTGGCAACGGCTATATTGGAAATCAAGACATTTGAAATGGGCGACGAGAATGAGTCGGGCAAGAGGGGGTCGCCCCCCAAGTCGCCCCCGGGGCGGTGTTCCAGGCGACTTGGGGCGACTTGGGGTGGGGAGTCGCCCCACTACACTCAGTCTTAGAGTACTAATAACCCCACATGGTAAATCTTATTCTCACATAGTGTATATGGGCCGTATAAGGTTATACGGCCGTATAGAATAAAATGAACTGACAAAGCAGTCTTTGTCAGTTTATTTTAAATGTATACGGGCCGTATAACCTTATACTGCCCGTATACACCATGTGAGATAAGCTTTTAGGGTGGCCGTATATAATGCTCGTATAATGTTATACGGCCCGTATACATTTGGTCGTATAACATTATATTGCTCGTATAATGTTATACGGCTCGTATACATTGGTCGTATAACATTATATTGCTCGTATACAAATTGTATACGGCTCGTATAATGTTATACTGGCCGTATACATGTAAAACAAAAAAAAAACATTCCATTGCATTTATTTTTGTGCAACAACATTCTATACGGGCCGTATAATGTTATACGGCCCGTATACACCTAGGGATGTGAAAATAAAAAAATAGGGGGTGTGAAAATAAGGGGACCCATCTATTATCAATATTTTATTTATATTAAGGAAAGCTGTTAAAACGGTCTATTAGATTCGGTCAGTTTTGTTATTTTAATTTAAAATTCAAAATTTTTGAATCTGTGTTCCTTTAGTTTTAATTTTGTTGTAATTTTCATTCAAAATCAAAATCACGTCATATTTTTCAGTTATCAGCTTTTTTGTCTTTTTTATATCTTTTAATGATAGGCAAAATGGTCTTTTAGCATTTTATTATAATAGATTAAAAAATCTGACAATTTTGCCATTCATTAAAAGGGATGAAAAAGACAAAAAAATAAATAAATAAATAAATTAGATGTTAACTGAAAAATATGACCAGATTTTACTTTTGAATGAAAATAACAACAAAATTGAAATCACAGGGAATCAGATTCAAAAGGTATTAGTTTTGAACTAAAATGGTAAAAGTGACCAAACCTGAGAGACCATTTTGGTAGTCTACTCTTTATATTATCTTAAAAACAATGTGTATATTATAAGTGTATAAAGTTAACTTTAGTGTTTTATATATTAATTGTAGTGTTTTATAAGAGTTATAATTATAGTTTTATCTTTTCTCTTTTCCAATCAAGTGTCATTGATAAATGGAAGATATTAAATGATTTATTTGTCTAATTAATTAATGCCTATTTTCTCTCTCATTTTTTTTTTATTAAACTTGAAATTTTTGTACACAGTCTTAGTGGGTGTTTGAGGTTCCTTCTTAAAAGTTCTTTTGAAGCAAATTTTGACTTATTAACTTATTATAAGTTAAAAGCAATCCCAAACACCATGTAGAGAAGAACTTTTCAGTGAAAAAGGAATCCCAAACACTTTATAAAAGAACTTTCAAGCCTCTTTTTGTCTTCAAAAAGGAGAAACCAATAAGTAACAATTTGTTACTTATTCTCCTGAGAAGGACTTATTATAAGTCAAAAGTGAAAAAGGAACCCCAAACACCCCCTTAGAATCATGAATTTATGAATTAGGACAATGGAAAGGATGCTCTATGGAACAAATGTACTTGTGTCATTCACAATGTGAAACATCATAAAGATGGGAAAATGGCGCTTAACATGTTTCCCGGGTCATGGCTGAACAATTCGTCGATTGATAAGATTCAATGGAATTTGGAGTATGCCCGAAGAGTCGACTGGCCTTGCTGACTTGCAAGACGTGGTGATGGTGTTGGTGTTTTTATATAGTAACGAAGGAGCTACATGGCAATGGACGCCGGGTATCCTAGAGGGCTTCTTTGTCCAATCTATGCGAAAGATCATCGAGCAAGTCGTGTATGATTCAAATATGAAGGTATCTGATTGGTTAAATTTGGCTCCCCATTAAGTATATATAGTGTGTAAGATAACTTAATTGATTTTAGAGTTAAATGTCATTTTAGTCCCTGTGGTTTGGGTCATTTTGCCAGTTTAGTCCAAATGTTTCATTTTTAACCTGTGGGTCCAAAAAGGTTTCACAGTTGCCATTTTAGTCCACTGGGTTAACTTCATTCATTTTTCTGTTAACAAGAAGGCCAATTCGGTAATTTTGTATGTAATTCTGTTAACTAAAAGGGCAATTCAGCCATATAAAATGACTGAATTGGTCTTCTCGTTAACAGAAAAAATGGGTGGAGTTAACCCAGTGGACTCAAATGGCAACGGTGAAACCTTTTTGGACCCACATGTTAAAAATGAAACCTTTGGACTAAACTGGCAAAATGACCCAAACCACAGGGACTAAAATTGCATTTAACTCTTGTTTTTATAAGTTAATTTTAGTGTTGTATAAGTTAGTTATAATAATATATATATTTTTTTCCTATTTTCAGTGGAGTGCTAGTTATGAGTTATGATAATTATATATTCAAACGACTATAATTATATACTGTTTAACCCTTTTATATTACTTTGAATCTTTATAAATAAGGGTTATGCTAGCTGCACACGCCCAAAATTATTTTCACACCCCAAAGCGCCGCGCTATGGCCAAAGCGCGGCGCTTCGATCGACAATACGTGCTTCGATTGACGTTTGAAACATTCGATACTGTTTGACAGACATAAAGCTAATCATGATGTTTTGTCGTTAACCCTAAGCGCCGCGCTTTGGCCATAGCGCGACGCTTCGACCCCAAATTTCACCCTTTTCCCCTTTTAAAAGCAACCGTGAGACACACATTTCGATCACACACATTGTCTTCGATATACATTTTGCCTTCATTTCAGATCCGTTGTGTTTCTTCTCAAAATAACGCGCGGTTTTGCTGTATTAGTTACATCTCTTGAAAAAACGATGTCGTGGTTAAACAACTATATTTTCGGTCAATATTCTGACGAGACAGTTGTTCCTGATTCTTACGAGGGGACCGCTATTTCTGACTCGTATGAGAAACCGGTCTCGTCCAACTTGAGGGAGGCAGAGGTTGTATCTGGCATTCATTATCGTGATAACACGGTGACGCTGGATTTGAATACCCCTGTGGAGGACCCTTACGCACAACAAGGTTATTCGAATTTCGGTTACGGTGGCGAGTACAACTTTGTACAGCAGGAGTGTGGTCCAAACGACAGTTACGGTTGTCAACAGAGCTTACAAGGTTATTCGAATTTCGGTTACGGTGGCGAGCACAACTTTGAACATCAAGTATATTCGGACCTCGGTGACGATGGTGAGCCGGGGGATGTGTCTGTTGACGAGGAAGGCTGTTACCCGGTTACGTTTTCGTTTGATACGACGCAGACCTTTTCGTCACGTAAAGAGTTGGTGCGTTGGGTACAAGACACGGCAAAAGACAACGGTTACCTCATTGTGACTAAGAGGTCGAATAAAAGAGGAGAGAATTACAAGATTTGGTTTCAATGTACTTTTGGTGGGGAGCATAAGAGTATAGCTACACAGAGGAAAACGGGTAGCAAGAAAATAGGCTGCCCGTTCGAGATGATCGGGTTTTCGGAATCATCCGGAAGTGTTTGGAGGATCGAGGTGACGAAGGCGAAGCATAACCACACTCCTATTGAAAACTTAGAGGGTGACGCGTATGCGAGAAGGCTTTCTTCGGAGGATACAAAACTGGTTAAGGAGCTGGCAGAGCAAGACATTCCCAACCAAAGTATCTGGCGAACGCTGACAAAAAACAATCCGGCTAGAAAGCTTATTCCTAAAGATATACACAACGCTGTTCAGAAGATCAACGCCGAAAAAAATGTCGGTAAGTCTCCGATGCAAAAACTTGAAAGCATTCTTCTCGAAAAAAATTACACTTATTACATGCGCACGAATGAGATATCAAACGAAGTTGAAGATGTCTTCTTTGTTCACGAAAGATCATTCAATATGTGGTGTGCCTTCCCGCATGTGCTAATGATTGACGCCACCTACAAAACGAACATGTACAACCTGCCATTTGTTCAGGTCGTAGGCATGACGTCGACAAACAAATCGTTTACGGCTGCTTGTGCGGTAATTTCCGCTGAGAAGTCAGAGAACTACCTATGGGTGTTGCAGAGGATCAAGTCTATGCTGGTAGGATGTATGGAACCGCGCGTGATTTTAACAGACAGGGATTTTGCGCTAATGAACGCGTGTGAACAAGTTTTTCCAAAAGCGCATAAGTATCTTTGTCGGTTCCATATTCAACAAAATATTAATAAGAACAGCAAGAAGAAATTATCTGACAAGGAATGGAAAGAATTCGTACGTACATTTTCGTTATTGTGCGAGTCTACGACCGAGGAAATATACAGGTATAACTTGGAAAACCTTGAAGCACAGCTGAAAGAAGATGACCGTGAACGTAGGTATTTCTTACATAATTATGTTCAAATTTTATATAATAACAAAAACTGACTATTTACGTTTTTTTTAATTTTAGAGGTTTTTGATTATTTGAAGAAATCCTGGTTGGATCCGTACCGTGAAAAGTTTGTATCATGCTGGATTAACAAAACTATCAACTTTCACCAAACTACGACCAACAGGGTTGAGGGCATGCATGCAACACTAAAAAGTCACTTTCCAAGTCATTGCAACACACTGGATAAACTTGTACTGTATGTTGATCATGTTGTTGATAGACAATACACCGAGATTAGTACAAGCTTTGAAACAAGCCTCCGAAAAGTGATGACGCACCACAAGAAGCAGCCCATGCTTGCATATATTCTCAGAAAGGTTTCAATATATGCGATTGAGCTTTTGAGTAGGGAACTAAAACGTAAGGAAGACGGGTTGAGAGCCTACGGTGCAAGCTGTGGTTGCCAACTTTTTACCAGCTGTGGTTTGCCATGTGCCTGTCGTTTGGAAAAGTTGGAAAATAAAGGTAATTAATATCTTTGACCTTTCTCGTTATGATTCTGCCACCTAATTTGTTTTCATCCACAGGTCAGCAACTCAGGATCACACACATAGACGTGTTCTGGAAGAAGCTTAACTTTAAGCCTGCAAAGAAAAACATAGAGGATATCGATGTAGACGCGGAATTTGAAAAATTGAAACAAAAGATCGATCCAACACCCCCTCAAGTGAAAAGGAGCTTCTTTGAAAAGTTTCAGCAAATCCTCAATCCAGGGAACAATAACAAAAAACCTCCTGCTGTTCTGAAGAAAACTCGTGGTCGCCCAACATTGAAAACGCAGGAAGAAAGAAAGGTTGAAGCCGCTAGAAAAAGCTCGTACATTCCGTCGGAAGAAACTTGGGTCGAGGCCTCAGATGATCTTCCCCGTCACAGCTCGTACATATCACTCGAAGATTCTAGAAGACAAAAGAATACCAAACCGATCAACCTGCACCCTGATTTCCCGATGATCAAGCTCGGTCCTAAGACGGATATAGCGATCCGCAACTACGCATCTCAGATTCCCGAAGTGATCCATCCATACATCGTTAGAATAAAGGACGTGAAACCAGATGGTCATTGTGGGTTTCGATCGGTGGCTGTTGGGTTAGGAGTGAAACAAAATTCATATTTGATGATCCGGAAACAACTTATAAAGGAGTTACGTACGAACGAATCGCTTTGGAGGCAGTTTTTCGATCCGGAAAACATAGGACATTATGATGCGCTGCGTAGACGGATCAATTTCAAGGGGGTGGGACGAGCAGATATCGAAAATTACATGACGATGCCTGATACGGGGTTTCTTATTGCCCAACGATACGGTGTGATTGTTCACACCTTCGACATGCGTGGGAGCTGTACAATTTTCCCTCTGCTGGGCGGGCCAAACGAAGCTGAGGAACCTCACCTGGTGGTTGCGGTTGTGTTCGTCGACCATGGGCATTTCATACATGTAGAGCTTGGAGGTTGTTATCCAATGCCTCCCCCAAACCCACTCTGGACAGCACACAGAACAGAGCGCGCAGCAGCCTGGCATACATTATACAGGGATCAGATCAACACGTACGAAATGCTTACGTATCGTGCCCCTGACCTTAATGTAACCCCATATGTTCACGATGTATGTTAAATCATAATACTACAATTAATGACAATATACATCATAATACTACAATTAATGAAAAAATACGTCATGTTCATGTACGGTAGGCGGCTGATACACATAACACCTCTCACAGGAGTACTTGTGCTTTCAAACCAAAATGATACGATATAACGGAATAAGACATCACACGTAACCGATTTGATCCGGAACTTGCAGTATAGTCCATATATAATAAAAAATGATGTATAATGGAAAAAACGTAAAATTTAGACTATTATCGACACGTTTGTGAATTAAAAACAATTTAAAAAAAATAAAAAAAGGCCTTAAACGCCCCGCTATGGCCAAAGCTTAGCGCTTTACCCTTGAAGCGCCCCGCTTTGGCCATAGCGGGGCGCTTTGGTCCCTCGTTATACCTGAAGCGGGGCAGCTTCTCCCCCACTTCAACACAACACACAAAACACACACACAAGGTGCGATTACACACACTTCGATCCGGATATCTTCGTTTTCAATCTTTCGACCGCTAAAAAGGTAAATCGAACACCCTTAATCGTTTTGGTTAACTGTAAATGTTTGACATTTGTTTGATTTGGGCGTTTGGATCGATTGGGGGGGGGCTGTTATTCATCGCGAAGAACCAAAGCGCCGCGCCGAGGCCATAGCGCGGCGCTTTGGTTCATGTTTATTTATTTTTTTAAATATTATTTGTTTAATAATATTTGTTTAATAATATTAAAATTTTATAAATAATATTATTTGTTTATTATTTTATATTTAATATTATTTGTTTATTATTTAAAATTTTATAAATAATATTATTTGTTTATTATTTAAATTATATTTAATATTATTTGTTTATTATTTAAAATTTTATAAATAATATTATTTGTTTATTATTTAAATTATATTTAATATTATTTGTTTATTATTTAAATTGTTTAAATAATATTATTTGTTTAATAGTATGGATTCCTCCGATGACGAGATTGAGCATATGGAGGCTGAGGTAGATGTGGGAGATGAGGGAGAGCCGGCATGTCCGTACCTGCAGTTTCCGCCGGGGTCACGGGCGAGGGGGAGATGCGCGAGGTTGCGCACCATCCCCATTGGGGAGCATACAGGGATAGAGTGGGGCCTGCTGGAGACCGTGGGAGAGGCCGCGCGGGCGCGTGACATAGTTGGACTAGATACTCCTTGGTCGCGCCTATTTGAGTTAGCGATGGAGGACTCGTACCCTGAGCTTACGTGGGAGTTTCTTTCCACGTTTACATACGCGCCGCATCCGGCGGATTACGTGGAGGACCCGGATTTTCTAGTCCACGAGGTTACATTCCGTCTCGCCGGTCAGCAGTTTGAGATGAGTGTGCGGCAGTTTGCTGTCCATACAGGTTTGTTTAAATAATATTATTTATTATTTTATATTTAATATCATTTGTTTATTTAATGCTATTTGTTTATTTAATATTATTTGTTTATTATTATTATTTGTTTATTTAATGTTATTTGTTTATTTAATATTATTTGTTTATTATTATTATTTGTTTATTTAATATTATTTGTTTATACAAGTTTGTACACAGAGGCCGAGCTTGATACTGATTTATATACGCAGGCAGTTACGATGAGCTATGGCCAAAGCGGGGCGCTTCGAGTGTGCAAACAGACAAAGGCCGTGTGCGAATAGACCAGGCCATAAATAATCAACAGCTTTTTATTTATACAAAAACATAATTATTATTTTTCATATGTTTTAGATCACATGTGATGGTATTTAGACTAAAGGGAGTGGGGCGTCTCCCCCTCCCAAGTTGCCCCTAAGTCGCCATGAACACCGCCCCCAAAGGAGTTCCCGGGGGCGTCCCCCCTGCCGGCGTCCTCTTCTCGTCGCCCAAACCTTTTCTTTTCCTTTCTCATCCACCAATCAAAAAACCTCACTTTAATAACAACCAATCATAACTCTTTCTTGGGCATCTTGAGTTGCCATAAACACCACCCCCATTTTTTTACCCAACTACCTCTATGATGACGTGGCGACACATGGCGCAAGTCGCCCCCTCAAAAGATGCCCCCTCAAAAGATGCCTCACTCCCTTCGTTTTTATATTACAAGACTTTTGGTTTGAATAATATATATTTTAAAAATGTTATAATTTTATTCGAGTTACATCACATATGATGGTGTTTAACAAGACTTTTGGTTTGAATATATATTTTAAAAATGTTATAATTTTATTTGAGTATATGAGTTCCAAGAAGAAACGTTTTTCTTAGAAAACATTGCTCATGTGGAAATTGAAGGGCCCTAATATTAATACATGACAAAAACTTATTTACATATGGTGTATATGGAATGAAATAAAACTAACAAAGTCTGTGCCAGCTATTTGTGAGAGTCAAACCGAGCAACCGAGGTGAGTTCACACTTTTCTACAAAGCATGGTAAATTCCCGGTGGGAATGGGAATGGGAATGGGTACATGAATAGGGATTCCTCGTCCTTTGGGACGCGTTCAGGAATGTGAATTCCTCGTCCTCGAGACGTGTTCAGGAATGTAAATTCCTCGTCCTGTTGGGACGTATTAGACTTACTGGACTAGAACTCTATCAGCGAAGTCCCTCCCTTTTTGTATCGTCTTAATCGCCGAGGCTATGGCGAACGGGTCATTCGTTAATAGCGCTATTAGGTTTAACAAACCGCACACCGTGCCAGTGGGACGGGTGTGTACTAATGGACTATGGCACGTCGGTGATGATAGACACCGACGCTAGGGCACAATTAATTTTCGTTAGTATTCGATATGGTAAACGAGTCTGGTAGTCTAAAATTATGGGGTAGCTCCCCACGGCCGGAGTGTCGGGCTGAATAGCCAGGGAAGGTGAACATGGGATGGTTAACTAATAAACGTTTTCGAACTATGGGGTGACCCCCACTGCTAGATAGCTGATTAAGATTAAACTACGTTTTTGGAAACAACTCTAAAATGGACAACCAACCGTGAACTCACTCAACTTTATTGTTGACTCGTTGTTACATGCTTTGCAAGTCGCTAGATGCTATGGAGCTTGCGCGAGGAGAAGGTTGTTGTGGAATATGTTCCGTGTTAAATATTAAATCCGTATGAACTTATTAAACCTACGTTTTGGACTTTAAACTTATGAACTATGGACTTATGTTTTGAACTTACGTTTTATGCTTCCGCTGCTAACCTAAAGTCGGTTTACTTCCTTCTGGGTCACCAATTGTATTGTGATTGGTTTTATTTACTAAAATACGTTGTTCAATATGATTGGTGGCTCGATCCTGGTCATGCCACGCCTCCAAGCGGTGATACTCCGCATGTAGATTTTGGGGGTGTGACAGATTGGTATCAGAGCCATTGGTTATAGTGAACTTGGTTTTAAAAAGGGAAAAGTTTTTGATAAAACCAGAGTATAACCGGTACAGTGCTCAACGATCCACAACGACGCTTCGCTCCACGTGCAAGACTCGACACAATAGGTGGTATGATTTATGTTATATTGTTGGTTAGATAGTTCACACGGTGCATTAGTTAACGTGATAAATGCTATTTGAACCTTGTGTGCTTACTCTCTACTGCCGTCCCACACTTATGCACTTTCGCGACACTTTTCTCACTTACGTTGCTTCGTTATGAAGATCATGAGCGGACGCGGAGGACGTATCAACCTCACTCAAGCCCAGTTGACGGCTTTGATCAACGAACGAGTCGCTGAGGCACTCGCAGCTAACCCTGCAGGAGGTATAACCTGCCATACCAACCCATCTTAGGACGTTTAGATCCTACCTTCGCAAACCAACCCTCGTGCTTAACCTTATCTTTTATTCTCGCGCAACAGGTCAACATGCTCAGCCGCCTGTGTGCACGTTCAAGACTTTTATGGACTGTCGTCCTAGTACTTTCAGTGGCACTGAAGGGGCCGTTGGACTCCTCCACTGGTTCGAGAAGCTCGAATCGGTCTTCGAAATGTGTGAATGCCCTGAGGATCGTAGGGTGAAGTATGCTACTGGTACTCTTGAAGGGGTAGCGCTCACGTGGTGGAACGCTCAGGTTCAGCTGCTGGGGTTGGTTGCTGCTAATGCCACCCCATGGAATGACTTCAAGGAACTGATCAAGGAAGAGTACTGCAGTCGTGATGACATCCACAAGCTAGAGGTGGAATTTTTCAACCTGAAGATGACAGGGTCTGAGATTGAGGCGTATACTAAGAGGTCAAACGAGCTGGCCATCTTGTGTCCAACTATGGTGGACCCTCCCATCAAACGTATTGAGCTTTACCTCAAGGGCCTTGTACCCGAGATTCAGAGTCACGTGACTTCGGCTAACCTGGGTACCATTCAACAAATCATCAAGTTGGCTCACCGTCTCACCGACCAGGCAGTGGAACAAAACAGATTGCCCAAGCGTATTGGTACTGCTACTACTGATACCCCCAATGATCACAAGCGAAAATGGGATGGAAATTCGGGCAAAGGCTCTACCTCTGTTCAGTCTCAGTCTCAGCAACGAAGGACTGAGGACCGTAGGAGCCCCGGTCAGCAGTCTTCTGGGAATCAAGGTCAGGGTGGATACAAGGGAAATCACCCCAAATGTAATCGCTGTAGCTTGCACCACAGTGGGCCATGTGGTAAAGGCAACTGTCATCGATGCAACAAGCCTGGTCACATGGCAAAAGATTGCAGGAGTCAGCATCCGGCGAATCAAAACCGGCAGCAACAGCAAGCCCCACCCAGTCAACGCCAGCAGCGGCAACAACAAGGTAACAACAAAGGGTGTTTTCAATGTGGTGCTGAGGGCCATTTCAAGAAAGACTGCCCCCAGCTAAATCAGAACCAGAACAACAACAATCAGGGGAACCGAAACGGCAATGGGGGAAACAACAATGGTAATGGTGCAAGGGGTCATGTTTTCGTGCTAGGTCAGGGTGACGCAAGGAACGATCCCAACGTTGTGATGGGTAAGTTTCTTCTGGACGACTTCTTCGTTACTGTTTTGTTTGATTCGGGCGCTGATACTAGTTATGTGTCTTTAAAAGTTAGTCAAATGCTTAAGCGTACTCCAACACCTTTGAACACCAAACACACGGTAGAACTAGCTAACGGTAAAAGCCTTGAGGCCACGCACATGGTTAAGGGTTGTAACCTTGTCTTAGCTGGTTAGACTTTCTCTATCGATCTTATTCCTATCGTTATGGGTAGTTATGATGTCGTTATTGGGATGGACTGGTTATTTCATTAGCAAGCGGAGATTGTTTGCAAGGAGAAAATCGTCCGCATTCCTCGTTCTGGTAAAGAGCCCCTCGTGATTCATGGCGACAAGATTGGTGCTGTCGTAGGCATTATCTCTTTTCTTAAGGCCCAGAAGTGTTTGCGAAAGGGCCACACTGCCATTCTAGCACTCGTTACTGACACATCAACGGAAGAGAAGAGAATTGAAGACATCCCTATTGTGCGCGATTTTCCTGAGGAATTGCCTGGTCTTCCGCCTCATCGCCAAGTTGAGTTTCAAATCGAGCTAGCTCCTGGAGCAGCACCTGTAGCTCGAGCGCCATATCGTCTAGCTCCATCAGAACTTGAAGAACTATCCACGCAATTACAAGAACTCTTGGAAAAGGGTTTCATACGTCATAGCTTTTCGCCCTGGGGAGCTCCAGTCTTGTTTGTGAAGAAGAAAGATGGTACTTTCAGAATGTGTATTGACTACCGCGAACTCAACAATGTGACCGTGAAGAATCGTTATCCTCTTCCACGTATTGATGACTTGTTCGACCAGTTGCAAGGGTCGAGCTATTACTCTAAGATTGATTTGAGATCGGGATACCATCAGCTGAGATCCGAGATGAGGACGTCTCCAAAACAGCATTCAGAACTCGCTACGGCCATTACGAGTTTCTGGTTATGCCTTTCGGATTGACGAATGCACCAGCGGTCTTCATGGATCTCATGAACCGAGTGTGCAAGCCTTACCAGGATAAGTTCGTTATTGTATTCATCGACGATATCCTGATCTATTCGAAGAGTCAGGAGGAACACGAGCAGCATCTACGACTTATGCTGGAACTTCTTCGAGCAGAGTAGTTGTATGCCAAGTTTTCAAAATGTGACTTCTGGCTTCGCGAAGTTCACTTTCTAGGCCATGTGGTGAACAAGGATGGAATTCATGTTGATCCATCCAAGGTTGATTCGATCAGGAACTGGCCTGCACCCCGTACACCAACAGAAATCCGTCAATTCTTGGGTTTGGCAGGGTATTACAGAATGTTTATCAAGGATTTCTCCAAGATTGCGCAACCTCTCACTTCACTGACCCAGAAGGGTGTCACTTACCGTTGGGGTGATGCACAGGAATCTGCATTTCAACACTTAAAAGATAGACTTTGTAGCGCGCCTATCCTCTCATTGCCTGAAGGCACAGATGATTTTGTGGTTTATTGCGACGCTTCCATCTAAGGACTTGGTTGCGTGTTAATGAAACGTGATAAGGTCATTGCCTACGCATCGCGCCAACTTAAAGTTCACGAAAGGAACTACACTACACACGACTTGGAACTGGGAGCAGTTGTTTTCGCGCTTAAGATATGGAGACATTACCTGTACGGTACAAAGTGCACCATTTACACCGATCACAGGAGTCTCGAGCATATCTTCAAGCAAAAGGAGTTAAACATGCGACAACGCCAATGGGTCGAGCTCCTGAATGATTACGAATGCGCTATCAAATACCATCCGGGCAAGGCCAATGTTGTGGACGACGCCCTCAGTCGAAAGGATACTATACCTAAGCGTGTACGTGCGTTACAACTTACCATCCAATCCAACCTTCCCGCTCAGATTCGTGATGCTCAGGTTGAAGCATTGAAAGCAGAGAACATCAGGGCTGAGTCCTTACGAGGATCAAGGCAGCGACTAGAACAAAAGGAAAACGACGCCTACTATGTTAACGGACGCATCTGGGTTCCGCTTTATGGAAACTTACGCGAGCTTGTGATGGACGAAGCACACAAGTCTCGTTATTCGGTACACCCTGGTTCGGACAAGATGTACCACGATCTAAAGACTACATATTGGTGGCCCGGTATGAAAGCCAGCATAGCAAACTACGTTAGTAAGTGCTTGACTTGTGCGAGAGTCAAGACTGGATATCAGAAACCATCAGGCCTACTCCAACAACCGGAGATCCCTAAACGGAAATGGGAGCAAATTTCCATGGATTTCGTTACTGGTCTACCTAGATCTCAACGCGGAAACGATACCATTTGGGTGATTGTAGATCGACTGACCAAGTCTGCACATTTTCTGGCTATCAAGGAAACAGATAAGTTTTCTACTTTAGCAGACATCTACCTAAAAGAAGTGGTGTCAAGGCATGGAGTGCCAACCTCCATCATTTCTGATCGTGACGCGCGTTTTACTTCTGAACTGTGGCAAGCAATGCACAAGTCTTTTGGCTCACGTTTAGATATGAGCACCGCGTATCACCCACAGACGGATGGACAATCTGAACGCACCATCCAAACCCTTGAAGACATGCTTCGGGCATGTGTAATCGACTTTGGTAATGGCTGGGAGAAGCATCTCCCGCTAGTGGAGTTTTCGTATAACAACAGCTACCACACCAGCATCCAAGCCGTTCCGTTCGAGACATTGTACGGACGGAAGTGCCGATCACCTCTTTGTTGGGCAGAAGTTGGTGACAGCTAAATCACAGGCCCAGAACTCGTGGTAGACATGACTGAGAGGATTGCTCAGATACGACAGCGAATGGCGGCAGCTCGTGACCGTCAGAAAAGCTATGCTGATAAGGGAAGGAAACCACTCGAGTTCCAGGTTGGGGATCGAGTGCTACTCAAGGTCTCACCTTGGAAAGGTGATGTGTGTAAAATGCAACATATAAATTACATCAAATAAGGCATAAAACTAACCCTTTTTAAGTACTAATATTGGAAAAAGAGTGTTTTTGTCTTCCTTTTGTATTTTCAGGATTAAATGAGCTCAAAAACACAAAAGAAGCAAAAAGACAGCTAAATCCAACATAAATACAAGAAAAGGAACATAAGTGGATTGCCCGACCCCTCAACGGCATCTTCCCAAGC
Source organism: Helianthus tuberosus (assembly GCA_030545235.1). NCBI lineage: Eukaryota > Viridiplantae > Streptophyta > Magnoliopsida > Asterales > Asteraceae > Helianthus > Helianthus tuberosus. The sequence continues at coordinate 213,660,771 of CM060423.1, forward strand.
AAAATAGAGAAGGCAGAAGACTGAACAAGGGCCGTGCTCAGCCAGCACGGGGCCGTGCCCAAGAAGCAGCAGAAAAAACAAACCTATAGAAGCTTCTATTGCCCACCACGGGGCCGTGCCCAGTGAACACGGGGGCGTGCCGAAAGTACAACAGGCGCATTAATTGTAATTGCGAATTACAATTAATGAGGAGAGAGAGTGTCAGACAGGCACGGGGCCGTGCCCAGCCCTCTGTTCAGCCTATAAATAGGAGTGCTTGGATTCATTTCAACTCATCCCTTGGCACACCACCTCTCTCACACTTCATCCACCACCCACCACCATCACAACACCATCATCCACCACCATCATCCATTGTCCATCGTAGAGTGTGTGAGTCGTCTCGGGATCCAAGATTGATCGTAAGAGTTCTTGACAATCAAGGCCATGTTTGCCTAAGTCTCTTACATCACTTGGTGAAGACAAAGTATCTAGTATAATACTTTTTATTTCTAATCTTTTGCACTTTTTATTTGGTTTTGTATTAATGACTTTAATAACTAGTTACTTATGTTGAAGGTGATCTTTCCTTATCGTTTGTCCGTGGTGTCTTGGCATTATTTTACTGTCTATATAAAATAAAGGATTTTCACCATTCATATCTCCACGGTCTATATGGAGGTATGTTGGCTACCTGGTCGGGGGTTAAGGGAACGGTTTGGTAAAGGTCTTGCCATTGTTCAGCGTTTAGAGGTCCTGCAATGGACCTGGGTCAAATTTAGTAGGACCTCCTTCAATGCCTCACGGTATTGGATGGCGGGGGTCCAAACTCTTTGATCCCCTCATAAGTTAACTACTATTAATACTATAACCCGGCTATTTAGGACTGTATCCCTGCTGACTCAGACTACTTAGCCGAGGGTAACGTCACCGCCAAAAGCGGGGCCTACCACAATACTGCATTAATAACTTAATTCATTATCTTCCAATAATCCACCCTTTTAGGATTGTATCCTTGCTGACTCAAACTACTGGGGTGAGGGTAACGTCACCTTCAAAAGAGGGGCCTACTACAATAACTAAGATAATCTCTTAATTATGTGCAAAAATGCGGAAATAATCAAAGGTTATACTAGATACGAGTCGGAACCAAGTGATTCATCTTGTCTATCTGTTTTATTTTATTTTTATTTTCAGCATTTTAGTTAGTTTTTAATTTTCTTAGTTTAAAAACATTTTTCTAAACTTTTTATTTTGACTAGACGTTGAAGATAAACCGGTACTAAAAGCTCTTGTGTCCTTGGACGACCTCGGTATCTTACCAACATTATACTACGCCCGGGATGGGTGCACTTGCCCATATGTGTGTTTAGTGTTAGTAAATATCGTGTTTTATAAATTTAAAACTTGGCTAAAATAAGTGTTAAAGGGGCTTAAAATATACACCTAATACATATAACACTTTCACGCACATCAAGTTTTTGGCGCCGCTGCCGGGGACACAAGGATTTTAAGAAAGTTAGGAATCAACGGCCTAATCATTTTTTTTCCTTTTTCTTTTTAATTTTTAGGATTTTTCGTAGTTTTTCAGCTTCTGCAGAGCTTAGCACGGGCCGTGCCCGGTCAGACACGGGCCGTGCCCAGCATCATCACTGGCAGTTTTTATTTTCTGAGTTACAGAGAGCTGAACACGGGGCCGTGTCGGTGCAACACGGGGTCGTGTCCAACTCCCAGTAACAGGGATCCAGAAATCAATCACTGTGCCTCTGACCACGGGCCGTGTTCGCTGAGCACGGGGCCGTGGTGAATATTCTGACCAACGTTCTTTTCTGTTTTTATTGCAGGACTTGGAACCTAGGCGCCACATTTGAACCTCCTACGTAGTGCATGAGCTCCAGTTCTAGCAGAGACATAAAAGAACCTCTAGAAGAACCCGAACGCTTTCTCAGAAAAAGACTTAAAGCCAAAAATCAAGAGAAAGTTTCGGGGGACCCACTTCCAATGGCGGACCAACGTACCCTTATGGATTACCTACGGCCCACCGTAGGCAATCTTGGCGCCGCTATCAATGCACCAAATGTCGAAGCCAACAACTTCGAACTTCGGCCGCATCTGATACAAATGCTCCAAAACTCCGCAACCTTCCATGGGCTTGCGGACGAGGATCCCCATCTACATATTACTAATTTCTTGGAAATATGTGATACTTTTCGGATCAATGGAGCATCAAACGACGCCATTCGCCTTAGGATGTTTCCATTTTCACTAAAAGACCGAGCCAAGGCTTGGCTCAACACCCTCCCAGTTGGCTCGGTAAACACCTGGGATGAACTAGCCCAAAAGTTTCTATATAAGTATTTCACTCCTGCTAAAACGGCTAAACTAATGACTGAAATTAATACATACTCACAAGAGGATGGGGAATCCTTATATGAAACTTGGGAAAGGTTCAAGGAGCTTCTAAGAAAGTGTCCTCATCACGGTCTAGCGGTATGGCAACAAGTATCCACTTTCTACAATGGGTTGTTGCCACACACAAGACAAACACTTGATTCGAGCTCCGGGGGACTTTTAGGTAATCGTCGCCCAAATGAAATATATAATCAAATTGAGGAAATTGCTCAAACCAATTTTCAGTGGCACACTCCCCGAGGTAATAAATCTATTGCCCCGGGCGCCCATAAGGTTGATGAAAGCACCTCTTTACAAGCCCAAATCGAGGCCCTCTCTTCGAAAATCAAAAAACTTGAAATGACAAAAACGGCCTCGGTTATGGCTTGTGAAGGGTGTGGTGGGTCACATGAAAATTGGAGTTGTATGAAAGAATTAGATGAACAAGCAGAAACGGTAAACTACATTGATAATAGACCTAGGCCGTCGGGTCCTCCAACGGGTACCTACAACCAAGGATGGCGTAACCACCCAAATCTTGGTTGGAGGGATCCCGGCAATAGTAGTAACCAACAAAACCAACGAACTAATTTTCAACAACCACAGAATTTCTCTCAACAACAAGGTGGAAGAGAAAGGCTTGAAGATACTGTATCTCGCCTCATCTCTGACACTGAAAAGAAAAACTCGTATCGATTTCAACAATTGGAATCGAATTTTAGAAATCAACAAGCTAGCATTCAAAACGTTGAAAAACAATTAAATCAACTAGCTCAAAATTTCTCCGAGAGACCACAAGGCGCGTTACCTAGTAATACCGAAACCAACCCGAAGGCATAAGTACATCTCATCACATTAAGAAATCGAACCGTGGGTCCCGAGGATGCTCCATTACCGCCAAATGAAAGAAGCCATTCTAGCCAGCCTGTGACTCCTCCTGCGCCAGAAAAGGCTTCTCTACCAACTCAAGAGCCCACCAAGACTCCTCCAATTCCGTACCCCGGTAGGTTAAATCGTCAAAAGACCGATGAGCAATTCGCTAAATTTGAAAATTTACTAAAACAATTGCATGTTAATATTCCTTTTATCGAGGTCCTAACCCAAATGCCTAAATACACAAAATTTATGAGGGATTTCCTCACAAACAAAAGGAAAATTGAATCATTGCAATTAGTTAACTTAGGCGAAGAATGCTCAGCTTTAGTACTCAACAAACTTCCACAAAAGAAAATCGACCCCGGGAGCTTCACAATCCCTTGCTCGATTGGGAAGTCCCCCGTCCGTAATGCTTTAGCCGATCTTGGGGCTAGCATCAACCTCATGCCCACGTCAATGTTCAAGCGACTCGGCCTAGGAACAACAAGCCCTACAAAGACGAGCATACAACTCGCCGACAGGTCCGTCAAATTTCCACAAGGTGTCGCTGAAAATCTACTAGTCAAGGTTGACAATTTCGTCTTTCCAACCGACTTTGTCATCCTAGACATGGAAGAAGACACCGATGTCCCTCTCATCCTCGGGAGGCCATTTCTAGCCACCGCCCAAGCAGTGGTGGATATGAATGACGGAACTCTAACATTGAAGTTTGGGGATGAGGAGGTAAAATTTGAATGTGGAAAGAAAGTAGAGGAAGAAGATCCGGTCAACTACATGAAGGTCATAGACACAAGCTTGGATGAAGCTCTCCGACGGTGTAACATGGGATGCAATACATCCCACTTGGGTAACATGTGACCAGGCTTTGGGTCTAGCCAAGGACCCTTATAAACGTGGCGCACCACGGAGGCATTCCGCGGAACTATCCTTAGTTTAATTTAGATTAATTTTTATGTTTTCTAGTTAGTTTTAATTTTCAGGAATAAAACACACTTATGGTGGAAAGGGATGAAAAGGGGAACGAGAAAAATGACCTCATGCACAAGAACAAGGCAACCCGACAATTCTCTCCATTTCAAAAGGTTCAACACGGGCCGTGCCCAACCAACACGGCCCCGTGCTGAACCACCTGCAGAAAAACACCCAATTCAGGTAACTGGACACGGGCCGTGTTCACCCGACACGCCCCCGTGTCCAGACTTCTGTTTCCCTTGTTTTAATTTTGTTACTGGCACTTGAACACGGGGCCGTGCCCGGATAACACGGGGCCGTGTTCAGCGCCCAGTAACACAAAATTTTTGCTTTTTAACACCATTTTACACATCTAATCAACCTAAAAATTTATTTTTGGGACACATTGAGGACAATGTGTAATTTAAGTGTGGGGGGGATGCTAAAACCTTGAATTTTGCAAGTCCTAAATACAAGCCTTACACAAAACTCTATTGGAACCGCTAATCACCCCAAATTTTTTTCAAAAATTTCATTTTTTTTACTTGTCTAGGTTTAACTCGGGAAATTCAAGTTCTCAAAAAAGTTATATTTTTACAAATTTACAACCGATAGCGTAGTGATAAAAAGAACCAACATAAGAAAATTATGAAAAGGCATGACAAACTTAGTTAAAATTTGATTATATATACTTGATCACATAAAAACCCATTCCCACAAAAGTGAGTTTTGAGCCTTTATTGAGCATACAAATTTACATCTTTAGACTAAATGCTCATTTTTCGTTTCTTGTGTGAATAGCCGCTTGGTTCTTACAACTCTAGAACTTGCCATGACGATACATTCCCGGTCCTTATCAACTTAAACCCGAGTAAGTAAATGATGGAGGCATTAGGACTAACCCTTTTTATTTCTACACCATTATTTTTCTTTTTCTTTTACCACCTACCCAAAAATCCCCCTAGTTAGCCCCTTTGAGCCTAAACCTTTTTCATTTCATAACCCAAACCAAAAACCCTTTTACCCACCAAAACTTTTTATTTTTAACCCTTTGTTTTAGTAACAAGTTCGGTTTTTCGTATGAAAAAAAAATGTGTTGATGATGAAGCAAAAAGAAAATAAACAAACAAGTTCATCAAAAATAACTTTGTTTGAATAAAAGCTTCATCAAAATAAAAAGATACAAAAATAGAAAGTCCTACGAAAACCGACACTTGTTACGCTTTTTCACCCTTTTTCTACTAACCGCTAACCACTAACCCAACCACCTACCTTTAACCCAAGCCTAACCCTTAACCCACAAAGTCCTCTTGATATTTACAAAGGTATAAAAGTTAAAAAGGAGGAGGATTGATTGCTTGGCAAGCTTATGGTAGGAATAAGCTCCATGCCGCTCTCGAGTGATTCACTAAAAATACACCTTCGGCCGAGTGTGAGTGATTTCTCCCGTGAGGTATGTGAACTTGTATATAAATGGAATTTTAAAAAGGCATGTTATGCCCAAATAAATAATTTCTCCTATGAAACGTTGTAAATAAATCATTACGAATAGGATTGTAAATAGATAAAAATAAAACCCAAAAAGATCTTGGATATCCCGACACTCTACGACAAGCCCAAAACCTTCTCTTCTACCCATTCCATTTGGGAGTGCAAGCCACATATTAAAGAGTTTTGCTTGAGGACAAGCAAAAGTTCAAGTGTGGGGGTATTTGATGTGTGTAAAATGCAACATATAAATTACATCAAATAAGGCACACAACTAACTCTTTTTAAGTACTAATATTGGAAAAAGAGTGTTTTTGTCTTCCTTTTGTATTTTCAGGATTAAATGAGCTCAAAAACACAAAAGAAGCAAAAAGACAGCTAAATCCAACATAAATACAAGAAAAGGAACATAAGTGGATTGCCCGACCCCTCAATGGCATCTTCCTAAGCAAAATAGAGAAGGCAGAAGACTGAACAAGGGCCGTGCTCAGCCAGCACGTGGCCGTGCCCAAGAAGCAGCAGAAAAGACAAACCTATAGAAGCTTCTATTGCCCACCACGGGGCCGTGCCCAGTGAACACGGGGGCGTGCCGAAAGTACAGCAGGCGCATTAATTGTAATTGAGAATTACAATTAATGAGGAGAGAGAGTGTCAGACAGGCACGGGGCCATGCCCAGGGGACACGGGGCCGTGCCCAGCCCTCTGTTCAGCCTATAAATAGGAGTGCTTGGATTCATTTCAACTCATCCCTTGGCACACCACCTCTCTCACACTTCATCCACCACCCACCACCATCACAACACCATCATCCACCACCATCATCCATTGTCCATCGTAGAGTGTGTGAGTCGTCTCGGGATCCAAGATTGATCGTAAGAGTTCTTGACAATCAAGGCCATGTTTGCCTAAGTCTCTTACATCACTTGGTGAAGACAAAGTGTCTAGTATAATACTTTTTATTTCTAATCTTTTGCACTTTTTATTTGGTTTTGTATTAATGACTTTAATAACTAGTTACTTATGTTGAAGGTGATCTTTCCTTATCGTTTGTCCGTGGTGTCTTGGCATTATTTTACTGTCTATATAAAATAAAGGATTTTCACCATTCATATCTCCACGGTCTATATGGAGGTATGTTGGCTACCTGGTCGGGGGTTAAGGGAACGGTTTGGTAAAGGTCTTGCCATTGTTCAGCGTTTAGAGGTCCTGCAATGGACCTGGGTCAAATTTAGTAGGACCTCCTTCAATGCCTCACGGTATTGGATGGCGGGGGTCCAAACTCTTTGATCCCCTCATAAGTTAACTACTATTAATACTATAACCCGGCTATTTAGGACTGTATCCCTGCTGACTCAGACTACTTAGCCGAGGGTAACGTCACCGCCAAAAGCGGGGCCTACCACAATACTACATTAATAACTTAATTCATTATCTTCCAATAATCCACCCTTTTAGGATTGTATCCTTGCTGACTCAAACTACTGGGGTGAGGGTAACGTCACCTTCAAAAGAGGGGCCTACTACAATAACTAAGATAATCTCTTAATTATGTGCAAAAGTGCGGAAATAATCAAAGGTTATACTAGATACGAGTCGGAACCAAGTGATTCATCTTGTCTATCTGTTTTATTTTATTTTTATTTTCAGCATTTTAGTTAGTTTTTAATTTTCTTAGTTTAAAAACATTTTTCTAAACTTTTTATTTTGATTAGACGTTGAGGATAAACCGGTACTAAAAGCTCTTGTGTCCTTGGACGACCTCGGTATCTTACCAACACTATACTACGCCCGCGATGGGTGCACTTGCCCATATGTGAGTTTAGTGTTAGTAAATATCGTGTTTTATAAATTTAAAACTTGGCTAAAATAAGTGTTAAAGGGGCTTAAAATATACACCTAATATATATAACACTTTCACGCACATCAAAAGGTGTAGTCCGTTTTGGCAAACGAGGCAAACTCAATCCGCGTTATGTCGGACCATTCGAAATCATTGAGAAAATTGGCAAAGTCGCCTACAGGTTGAATCTACCTGAAGAACTCAGCGGAGTTCACAATGTTTTCCATGTGTCGAATCTGAAGAAGTGTCTGTCAGATGAGACCCTCATAGTTGCTCTCAAGGAACTCACAATCGACGACCAGCTGCGATTTGTCGAAGAACCAGTAGAGATTACGGATCGAGATGTTAAGATTCTCAAGCGTACCAGGATACCTCTCGTCCGAGTCCGTTGGAATGCCCGTCGTGGCCCAGAGTATACCTGGGAACGAGAAGACCAAATGAAACTCAAGTATCCCCAGCTGTTTAAGAAAAATGCAATCACTACAAAAAAAATTCCATTTAGTGGCACACATTTCTAGTGGCATTTAGCATTTGTGCCACTTATTTAGGTTTTAGTGGTACTTTACGTGTGCCACATTTTCTTAGCACACGTTTTTAGTGGCATTTATTTCTTATGCCACTAATTTAGATTTTTAGTGATACTTTCTATTTGCCATTAAAATATTTGATAACTTTTATGGTACTTTATGTGTGCCACTATTTTCTAAGTACAAACAAAAAGCCATTTAGCGACACACACTTTTAATGCCATTGAGATTTTGTGCCACTAGTTTAGGTTTTTAGTTACAGTTTGCCTATACCATATTTGCTTTTAGTGGCATTTTTAATTTATGCCATTAATTTAGGTGTTTAATTACACATAAAATTTGCCACCGAAAATTTCCCTCCTTTAAATCCCTTGAATTTTTTGGGTTCCTCCAATACCGCTGATTATTTCACCCACAAATTTTTATTTCCCTCCCAAATGAGTCTCCACCAACTTAAACCCTAATTTCAGTTCTCTCAAATTTCATTTCCTCTTATTCTCTGTAAATGCTCCACTCTCTAGTACCACCCCTCCCTGCCTCAAACAACCTCCGATTAGGGCCGCAAACCTACGATTAGGATGGCTAACCTCCGATTATGGCTCAGGTAAGTTATAAAGTTTATATTCATTTGGTTTTTGTGTTAATACACTTTTCATATATTCTGTTGTGGTTTCATATGGTGGACTGTATTTTTGTGATTTAGAAATCATATTTTCTTCTGCCTGCATGTATTATTGGTGTTTTTACTATGCTTTAATCCTTGAGTTCTACATATAATGTGTGCTTTGGTCAGAAGTGAGTAAGAAGTAGGTGTGGGTGACATTGCTAACTTGTGTTTCATTGCTCCAATCGGTTTCTTCTTCTAAAACCTTGATATTCGCTTCCATTCGGCAAGCAGGTAACAATAATTCCATGAATTGTTTAGCTAAATTCTTTGAATTTCGTATGAAGTTTTTGACATTTTTTTCTGAATAGAAACCTGTGTTGATTTGGGTTTCTTGAATCTTGAGAGAATCAAGAAATCTTTGATTTAGGGTTCAAGAAAAGAAACTGTTTTGATTTGGGTTTTCTAGTTATTTGGAAATAATTAACCTAATCTTGCTTAATAGACATATAACTCTAAAATATCTTTAGCTAAATTGGTTTATCTTTGTGTGATTATCTCTCACAATTTTCCCTTTTATAACCTATGTTATTGGTTTTCATGTTAGAATATTATGTAATCAACTATGTTGAGTTCATCATTATTAGTAATCTATTTTGCCCCCCCCCCCCCAGTTTTCAAATTTCATTTATCCAGCATCCTTCATTTTGCTACCCACTAGGGATTTGGGTTTTTAGAAACCGAAACAGAAAGTCGACGGGAACAATCAGGAATTAAAGAGGTCTAGGATTGAAGTGGGAGAAGGTGTGTCGACAATAGACATTCGATCATGATTCTCGAAGATAGAAGTATACAATCAAACAATTTTTGTTGGTGAACGCTCATTTCCCTAACCCCTCATTCGTTCACTCTGTTTCTTATTATGTTATCACTTCTGGAGTCGGAACTTGTGCCTTTCGTTGCAGCTTTTTAATAATGTTTTGAAAATTGTTCGTTCTTCCTTATGATTGTAATCGGATCAAACTTACTATGTAATAGACATGGTATGCTGGGCAGGAATCTCGTTTTATGAATGCACTGCTGAGTTCAGATTTTTTGGGATGAACAACAAGCTTGTTGAGTCAGGTGCCTGTGAGGCCCCCTCTACTTATCATAGATATAGATTTAGCCTCGTTCCTGTTTATAGTTGTGATCATGAGGGGCTTCAAACACCTTATACAGGGGCGGTAGTGCGGTACCTTATTTGAAGGATGGGCTACTGTTTTATAACAAGTAAGCTTCAGTTTGTGTTCTTGTATGTGATACACATGAAGAAAAACAAACGTTTTTTAGATATCTTGTTTCAGTGACAATATTAATAAATGGATGTGATTTTTTTTTCTTTAGGCATGCACATTATCAAATGGGTAACACACCGCTGGTGCTTGTGTGGAAGGATGATAGTTGTAGTCAATATGTTATTGATACAGATAACAAAGGACAGGTTCCAAATCAACAACATGTAATATGACATTTATATTTGCGTGTTTGTGGATTCTTTGATTAAATTTGTTTGATATTTTTTCATTAAATTTGTGATTTTTTTCAGTATTCTTTAAGGATTAACCTTTTGCAATTACTTTACCGATTAACCTTTTGCAATTACTTTAACGATTAACCTTTTGCAATTACTATAGGACATTCTAAAATAAGAACATGTGCAATTTAAATTAACACAGAGAATTGCTCCTATAGAAGTTCTTTGTGAACTTAACTTAATTTTGTGATTTAATCTGTCAAGATCACAAGATGATCATGCCATCATTTGTCTATAGATGGGGCAATCTTGACCCAAAGCCTTCCAAGAGGGTTAGTTTCGGTTGTTTTTAAAATTATATGTTGGTTTGGGTAAGATATTTTAACTAAATGGGTCACAATAGGTCACTTGAAATTCCATCTTGTTATTTTCGGGTCAAAGCGGGTTGACAACATTAAAGAAATGGGTCAATGTGGGTTAGTGTCTTAAAGAAACGGGGCAGGTTTCGGATCGAAATGGGTTTCGAGCCAGCACAAGTATCCGCACGAGACGGGTTACGGCATGAAACGGGTTTTGGATCGGAACGGGTTCAGTTCGAATTGAATTTCGGGTTCGGCGCGAGCCGTTTCGACCTGTACCGTTTCGACGCGTGCCGTTTCGACCCGTACCATTTCGACGCGAACCGTTTCGACGCGAACCTGTTGAGAGATAGAGATGAACGTAATTTGTAAAATGAATTTTGATTGATCCTTTCTCATTCCTCAATCATCTATTAAATAATAATACACAGTATCCTAAATTATGGAATGTACAACTGTAAAGGAGCTATACAAGGAAACAATTATGTCACAGCTATATGACAATTATATTTTCCTAAAGTGTTGTCTATTATACCCCCGCAGTTGAAGCGGGAGGCGAACGAATGCTGAGACTGGAGCGAAAGTCATCGAATAGAACACGCGGTAAACCTTTGGTGAAGATATCGGCTATTTGATAGCGTGACGGAACATGCAAAACTTTAACATGGCCGCGTTGGACTTGTTCGCGAACAAAGTGAATATCCAGTTCAATGTGTTTTGTTCGTTGATGCTGAACCGGATTGCCTGAGAGATATATTGCACTGACGTTATCACAGTAAACTAATGTTGCATGGGATAGAGGTCTTTGAAGTTCAAGAAGAAGGTTTCTTAACCAACAAACTTCTGAGACAACATTTGCGACTCCTCGATATTCAGCTTCGGCACTAGAACGTGATATGGTAGCTTGGCGTTTTGAAGACCAGGAGACTAGGTTGTCACCATAATAGACACAATAGCCCGAGGTGGATCGTCGAGTATCTGGGCACCCGGCCCAATCGGCGTCCGTGTAGGCTAATAAGGAGTGCGTCACTGACTTTTCAAGTGTGAGGCCGTATGAAGCGGTTCCTTTTAAATACCGTATGATCCGTTTTAAAGCTTGCCAATGATCCATCTTTGGCTCATGCATATGAATGCATATTTGTTGTACAGCATAGCTTATGTCGGGTCGGGTGAAGGTGATATATTGTAATGCCCCGGCTAAGCTTCGATAAAGAGTGGGATCCTCAAACGGGTCTCCCGAGGAACTGCCTAGTTTTCCACGTGTATCAACCGGTGTGTCGGCCGGTTTACAATTTTGCATTCCCGCTCGCTTTATGATTTCATGCGCGTAAGCTTGTTGTGATAAAAACATAGAATCACGATGTCTAGTAACCGAAATCCCGAGGAAGAAACTGAGAGGACCGAGGTCCTTCATGGCAAATTCCCGTGCAAGATTTGTCATGAGAAATTGACGAAGTTGATCCGAAGACGTCACTAGTAAGATGTCATCAACGTATAAAAGAAGGTAGGCCGTTTGTTGTTTGTGATGAAGTATGAACAGTGAGTTATCACATCCACTTTGCTTGAATCCCAATGTGATAACGTAATCGGTGAATCTTTGGTACCAAGCCCGCGGGGCTTGTTTTAGACCGTACAAAGACTTCTTGAGTAGACATACATGATTCGGGAAGTCTTTGTTACGAAAACCCATCGGTTGATACATGTAGACCGTTTCGTTAAGCTTGCCGTGTAGAAATGCATTGGTGACATCGAGTTGGTGCACCGACCATGACTGAGATAGAGCAATGGTTAAAACAGTACTGATTGTAGTCGGTTTAACAACCGGACTAAACGTATCGCCACAATCGATACCGACTTGTTGTAATCTGCCATCACAGACAAGACGAGCCTTATATCTCTCCAGGGTGCCATCCGATTTAAACTTGTGTTTAAAAAGCCACATGTTGCGTATAACATTCATTTGAGGGTGACGAGGTACAAGTTCCCACGTCTCGTTTTTAATAAGAGCATTATACTCGGTTATCATGGCATTGTACCATTCCGGTGTGGACAAGGCAAAGGCGGGATTTTTCGGGATGGGAATGATGGTTGAGGTGTGAAGGTTGAAAAGTTGTTTTGGTTTAAGAATACCGTCCATTGCTCGGGTTCGCATTGTTCGAACTGGTTCAGTTGGGGGAGGCGGTTGGGTTTGGGTAACAATGGATGGGGGCTGAGGTTGTGGGGTAGTAATAGTTGATTGACTTTGTGGGGTGGGTATGGAGGTAACAGTAGGTAAAGAGGAGGGATAATTTGGTGAAAGGTCTAACTGGGGAGCTGGTGGTGAGTTTGTAGTGTTGGCCATAGAATGTGGGGCTGTTGAATGCGGTGTTGTTGGTGTGGTGTGGGTTGAATGGGCGGTTTGGGGCGTGGAGTGTTCGGCCGAAGGGGAGGGACGGGCCGAGTGTGGTGGATTTTGAGCAGTGGGTGTATAAGTGTTTATATGGGGCCATATTTGAGGGTGGAGGGGGGCAGACAAGAAATTGTAGGATGGAGGTGGTGAGTTTATGTGGGCGAAGGGGAATATGGTTTCATCGAATACGACATGCCGGGAGATTGTGATTTGGTTGGTATTTAAGTTGTAGCACTTATACCCCCGGTGTTGTGAAGGGTATCCGAGGAAAACACATGGATGAGATCTATTTGCGAGTTTGTGTGTGGTAGTGGAAGGGATTAAGGGATAACAAAGAGAGCCGAAGACTCGTAAGTGGTCGTAGGATGGGGTACGGTAATAGAGAAGTTGGGTGGGAGTTTTATAGTTGTGAAGTTTACTAGGTAAGATGTTATGAATGTAGGTTGCCATTTCGAGCGCATGGTGCCAAAATGACGGTGGAAGGTGAGCATGAGATAGGAGGGTGCGAATGATGTTGTTTAAAGTGCGGATTTTGCGTTCCGCTTTTCCGTTTTGTGACGATGTGTAAGGGCATGTGAGCCGAAAAAGCATACCATTTTGGTCGCAAAATTGTTTGAAAGAATTATTGACATATTCCGTTCCATTATCACATTGGAAATTTTTTATTTTTCTTTCAAATTGAGTATGTATCTGATTATAGAAATGGCAAAAAACAGAATATACTTGTGACTTCTTTGCTATAGGGTATGTCCATAAAAAATTAGTGAGGTCATCGAGGAATAAGATGTAATAGCGATGGCCCCCGTGGCTAACAATAGGGGAGGTCCAAAGGTCACTATGAATTATGTCAAAGGGCAAGTAGGTAATAGTATGAGAAGAAACAAAAGGTAAACGAGTACTTTTCCCAAAAACACAAGACTGACAAATGTTTTTATTCAATGAACCATAATTAATAGAACGAAAATTATTCAAAGAACGCAATAAAGCTGGTCCCGGGTGACCGAGACGTTGGTGCCAAAGTTGTTGAGAAAGAGCAGCAAATGTTGAGTGCGACTGTTGTTCCGAGTACGGTGGTGGAAGGAGGGGATATAAGTCACCGCTGCTGTTGCATCGCAGGATAGGGATCCGGGTCTTGAGGTCCTTCACAAGAAAACCAAAAGGATCAAATTCGATGGAAATATTGTTATCGGTTGTAAGCCGACGCACAGAAATAAGATTCTTAATTAGATAAGGGGAATAAAGAACATTATTTAGTTTCAAGGGCGGAAAGGGTGGTGGGAGGTGTAGATTGCCTTGTCCGGTAACCGGGATGGTTTGTCCATTACCAACGATAATTTTATGAGAAATGCTTTTATTAAAAGGAGGGTGAGAATTACCTGTCGGTTGTAGCATATGTGTTGTAGCCCCAGTATCCATGACTGAGTTCGGGTCTTGGTAGTTGAGTGACATGTTGAACAGAGCCTGCTCAATATTGGTGGGGGTATATGATGCGATGTGGGCTTGAGTGGGCCTTGGGCCTAAAATACCATTACCTCCTTGCATGTTAGTGGGCTGAGATGATGTAGGGTATGGACAAGGAGGGCTGGGCCAATGTGACCATTGCTGATAATTAGGTGGGCCGACCCACTGATTGTTTGAACCCCATGGCGGATAACCGTAAGCAGGAGATTGTGCACCATTGTTGAAACCGCGTCCCCGTCCCCACGAGCTACGGCCACGGCCGCGTCCCCGTCCTCGACCACGACCCCGACCACGATCAGAAGAGTACTCGGTTCGGTAATCCGGATTAGGTGGGGGTGGCGGGGTAGTGGGATTGGCAGCCGTGTTTTTCTGTGAAGATGCATGTAATGCTGAACCCGCTACCGTGGCAGAGTGAAGCGCCTGGTTTGCTTTGCGGGTTTCCTCGAGGCATACTTGTGACCGTGCCTCGTAGAATGAGGGTAGGGGTTTCGATTGTTGTAGTATGGTGGCAATACCATCAAATTGTTCGGTAAGACCTGTAATCATTTGAAGTACAAGAGAGTGGTCATCGACAGGGCTATCAACATTTGATAGTTGATCTGCAAGAATTTTCAGTTCTTGGCAATACGCTGAGACGTTTGGAAAATTCTCGAGTCGGGTGTTTGAAAACTTGTGTTTGAGATGGATTGCACGAGTAGCTTTGTTATCTTGAAATATGGATTCAAGTGCATGCCAGGCATCGTAGGCTGTAGTATTTGTTTTTAAGATGGTGTGTAAAAGATCACAGGAGATTGTTCCGTAGATCCACTGGAGAACGATTGCATCGAGTCGTTCCCAGGAATCAACGGTAGGAGGGGTCTGGGTATGTTTGTCTTTATCGACATCCTTAGATGCGGAGGCAGCAGGTTTGGCACGTGGCTGCAGATGATCAGAGACAAGGAAAGCTCTGCAGTGTATGCGAAATAACTCAGACCAGGTGGTGTATTGCGCTGACTCCATCTCTAACGTGACTGGAATGAAGGTCTTTATGTTAGAGACGGTAACGGCTGGATGGAGTTTGGATTCCATTAGGCTAGGGTAGAGAAGAAGAACGAGAAAGGTAGAACAGAAGAAGAAAGCGTGAAATGGAGTGGTTGCGGCTAGGGTTCCTGGCGTGATACCATGTTGAGAGATAGAGATGAACGTAATTTGTAAAATGAATTTTGATTGATCCTTTCTCATTCCTCAATCATCTATTAAATAATAATACACAGTATCCTAAATTATGGAATGTACAACTGTAAAGGAGCTATACAAGGAAACAATTATGTCACAGCTATATGACAATTATATTTTCCTAAAGTGTTGTCTATTAGAACCGTTTCGGCGCGTACCGTTTCGACCCGTACCGTTTCGAACCGAACCGGTTATAAATGTAGCTCTTTTTTGTTCTGTTGATCTTTATACTTGAAAACAAGAATGGGATGCCTTGGTGTTATCCGCGTTTGCATCAGAGCAACAGCTACATACCAGGTACTTTTGATAACCAGTAGTGTGTGTATATTGTATTGTTAAGCAGTTGAGTTACAGTTAGTTATTTCCATTTCTATATTGGATTATGATCTTACAGTTTATCGATTACATTTGAGATACCTCAGATCTTATATTCTGTTGAATGTTCAAATTTTGTGCAGTTTGCAAGCCTTCTTTTTTAGTTATTTCCAACCCGACCCGAAACCCGTTCTGACCCGAACCCGTTCCGACCCGAATCTGTTTTGACCCGAACCAAAACAACCCCCTTTTAATTGACCCGTTTTGACCCGAACCCGTTTTGACCCATGACCTGGCCCAACCCAACCCGTTTGCCAGGTCTATTTGTCTACATACTTCTGACCATCTTTGCAATATTAAAATTTTACGAAACTTATTTTTCTGTTTGTTAATTGTTAATGAAAAGGTGGTGTTGGAGCTACAAGATAACGGGCAGCTGGTTACATCCGATGATCCTCCGGTTGTACTTGGATGCTTGAATGCAACGTTCATACAAGAGGTTTGTGTAATATTTTCTGAAGCAGCAATTTAGTTTATAAACACAAGCACAGATCTTAATCTTACAAATTGACAAAAAGATGTTTTCTGATTATTAGACAGGACTGCAATCAGGAAAGGTCCATCGTGCATGTGCTTTTGCGGATAGTTACTCCAAGGTATTTAAATTTTACAATTTATTTCTGAAAGAAATGCTTAGTTAGAAACAAACATTCGAAGATTTTCTGATACCTAAAACGTAAACTTATTATTTACTTGTTTTTTTTTAATTGTCAGATTGTATTCCAATATATGGTTCGTCATTCACCTCTACGGATAGAACATATATTTGCATCCATCGGAAGTCCAAGTGAACAAGAGAGTAACGAGGTGGAAATGGTTGGTTGAAGGTTTGATCCTCACGAATGTTTATACGTTATTTTGCCATTGGTTTGAATTATTGTGTTTACGTGGCAATTCAACCAGGGGCGGACCTAAGTAGAGGGTTGGGTGGGTGGGCGCTCCCCTTAAAAATTTTGTTAAATCCCTCGTTTACACCCCCTGAAAATATTTTCTGGGTCCGCCATTGAATTCAAACCTTTTAAATATTAATATATTATTATTATTATTATTATTATTATTATTATTATTATTATTATAAATATAAGCAAAATCAGACCTTTACCTGCTGTGTATCAACTGATCATAATTCATAAGTGTATCAACTGATCATAATAATAATATTCATTAATAATAAAATCGATTGAAAAGGCCTTAAAGTTTTATATTCATGCATTATAGATAACTAGATGTATTGAAAGAACCACCAAATAGCCCATCTCGTGATTACTGTTACCCGAGTTAGCAACATGGGTGGGTCGGGATTGAAACAGTTTTCATTCAAATTCGGGCTGCAAATGAACCGAACATTCGTGAACCCTCTTATCGTTAGGTGATGGCAATATAGATAACTAGATGTATTGAAAGAACCACCAAATCTTTTGGCTGAAGAGAGCTTAAAGTGATGTCAAAAGAAGTAAATTCGTCTTTTATTAATTGCTCTTACATCTTTAATGGTTATGGTTATGAGATCTAATCATTTGAACATAAATTGTGAAATTTCAGGTTGAATATAGTGAATTGGCTGATGCGGCGACAATAAGGAGTAAGTGCAGGGAACAACTATGAAGTGTGAAATACGATCGCTAAGAAAGAGTTAACACAATTAATATTTTACTCGCATGAAGATTGTGAAAGAGATTCATGAACGCAATGGAGTTTTGAGTTTTTGTTCACACATTTTTTAAATATTTGTTTTGTATGTTCGATATTTAGACTTAGGTTGACACTTATTAGTTATTTCTTTGCAAAAATTTGGAATCTTTGTAAGATTGATTGAACTTTTTAATTGAATTGACTATATTATTATGATTTCTACATTTTACAATTTTATTTTTGTTTTTTTGATGTAAATAAATAATAATTGTAATCAATAAAAATAATATGATAAATATTTTGATGTGATTTTTGTGGCAAAAAGTATGTGCCACTAAAAGCCCAAAAGTTTGTAGTGGCAGAAAAAACAGTGCCACTAAAAGCCTATATACTTTGTGCGGCAGATTGAAAACGTGCCACTAAAAGGATTTAGCGTCAGCGCTTCTAGTGGCACTTTTTTTGTGTGCCGCCCATTCCTACAGGTGTTTTTAGTGGCACTTTTTTGTTGTTTTGTGGCACTTTTTGTATGTCACTAAATTACATTTTTTTTGTAACCACTACTGAGGCTGAAGCTACTGCAGAATTTCGGGACGAAATTCCAAATCAACGGGGGGATGATGTGACACCCCAGGAAAACCAGGAAACCAACGCAACTTAACTAGCTTCCTCAGTAACCACGCGCTAAATTTCGGGACAAAATTCTCTATTAATGCTAATTAAAGTACTTGATGACTGTGCTGAATCATTTAACTGCTCTCTGATTTACTGTGTTATGCTTACATGTAATTGTTAACATACTAATAGTATACAGAAAAGTTACTAAATAGTCTAGTATGCTTTCCTGAGGGTTGAAAATTAAAAACGTTACAAAAATATATACATAGGACGCTTTACGGATTAATTAAGCAGTTTAACGGAACAGTGTCAAACTGAACAACCGGATTTTACCCGGAACATAAAAATATTGCCAAAACATTGTTTTTACTTTTCTGAGCTAGTTAGGGTCCCCGAACACCCTAACACCCTTTATATTAATTAACACACTTATATCCTAACTAAACACCATTGGATTCCAACTAGTTTGTAACTTAACCATCACCATCCAACCCTTACCCCCCCCCCCCCTCATGTCAACGATCTCCACTAGGGGTGACACACCCTTGCCTTTTGATTATTTAATTGGTACAATGTTGGAAGATATTAGATATAATGTATGTTGGACAAAGAGCAAGATTGGTTTATAAATAAACTCAAGAGATAATCACTTTCTCTCATTCAACACTTCACCAAGCAAACAACTCTTCCCTCTACACCACCATTCTCAGCCGCCACCCTACCACCATCATCCACCCACTTCCAAAGCTTGTTCACTCATTTTACATACGCTCAAAGGTGCTACGGGTTATACAACGAAGCTCGGTGCTCTCGGAAGTGGAAGGACCTTCTCCATTCGCTATTAACCACCACATTTCTTCACTTGAACTTCCCTAGTCTTGAACTAGTGGTAAGAACTTAGATCCGTTCATTTTTCATGTCATTAGAGTGGTTAATAGTTGTTTGATGATGAAAATCCATGAACACTAAAGAACCATGAACAAAGTCTTGCATATAAACTAACTTGTAATGAAATATTGATGAAACATAATGAAGTGATGATAAACTGAAGTTGTCTTGATTATGTTACTGATTACTTGCTGATCTACTTGTAATATTGATGTTTGATGTCTTTGTGATCACTAAACATGTTAACGGAATCAATCGAACACAATTTAGAAAGATAAAAGCTGAAACAGTAGGCTGTTTGGTGATTACAACCAACTTCAGTTGGCTGTAACAGAACCGTAACTTAACGAAAAATGTATTTTCTAAAGTCTAGGTTTATGTATTATGAAATACGGTTCTAATGGCACCGGAATCATAATTTTTGGACTTCGTTTACTATTTTTAAAGTGTCATTTCGTAACAGCAGCTAGAGCTGCATTTTTCTGCTGAAAATATGCGTTTTGTTTTCTGTCATAACTTGAGTTCTGTGTAGAGTTAGATCATGAATCTTGTACTGTAGATGACCACCTATGTATTTGTAATTCTCTCACTGGAATTTCGTAAATCGGACTCTCGATTAATTTTAAATAAATTATTCCGTGGACTGTGGTCAGAAAAAGATAAATCTGATTTCAGTCCGGAAAATGATTTTTTATAAAATATTGGTAATGAACTGGATCCCGATATTTTTACACAATAATATTTGGATTGTTTAAGACATTCTGTAAAGATTTGGAAATTTTTGGAATAAGTTAACTATTTTATTAAAATGTCCGAAAACAGCCCGGTTTTGAATATTTAAGCTGAAACGACATAAGTTGTAAGTTGCGTGTCTAAATGTCGAGTATGCTATCTGTGAATGATTTAACATGTTATAACGTGTTATGTGCATTATCGTATGTTTGTTTATGAGTGAGGAATGGATGAGAAACTTATATGGGCATAAACCGTTAAAGTGATGCATGTTATGTGAAAGATACGTGTAGGAACTTTGTGCTCTATTTGAAACCACTAAATGACTAACTGGTAATCATACTAGGACGTGATTGACCAATCTTGATTGTTAGCTATTTGTGAGAGTCAAACCGAGCAACCGAGGTGAGTTCACACTGATGCGTGTGAAGTGTTATATATATTTAGGTGTATATTTTAAGCCCTTTAACACTTTTTAGCCAAGTTTTAAATTTATAAAACACGATATTTTACTAACACTAAACACACATATGGGCAAGTGCACCCATCATGAGCGTAGTATAGTGTTGGCAAGATACCGAGGTCGTCCAAGGACACAAGAGCTTTTAGTACCGGTTTATCCTCAACGTCTAATCAAATCAAAAGTTTAGAAAAATGTTTTAAGCTAAGAAAAATAAAAACTAACTAAAATGCTGAAAAAAAAAATAAAAAGAAAAAAAAAACAGATAGACAAGATGAATCACTTGGTTCCGACTCGTGTATAGTGTAACCTTTGATTATTTCCGCACTTTTGCACTTATTTAAGAGATTATCTTAGTTATTGTAGTAGGCCTCTCTTTTGGAGATGACGTTACCCTCAACCCAGTAGTTTGAGTAAGCAAGGATACAATCCTAAAGGGTCGGATTATTGAAAGATAATTAATTAAGTTATTAATGCAAATTATGGTAGGCCCCTCTTTTGGAGGTGACGTTACCCTCGACTAAGTAGTCTGAGTCAGCAGGGATACAGTCCTAAATAGCCGGGTTATAGTATTAATAGTAGTTAACTTATGAGGGGATCAAAGAGTTTGGACCCCCGCCATCCAATACCGTTAAGTATTGAAGGAGGTCCTACTAAATTTGACCCAGGTCCATTGCAGGACCTCTAAACGCTGAACAATGGCAAGACTCTTACCAAACCGTTCCCTTAACCCCCGACCAGGTAGCCAACATATCTCCATATAGACCGTGGAGATATGAATGGTGAAAATCTTTTATTTTATATAGACAGTAAAATAATGCCAAGACACCACGGACAAACGATAAGGAAGAATTAATCACCTTCAACATAAGAAACTAGTTATTAAAGTCATTAATACAAAACCAAGTAAAAAGTGCGAAAAGATTAGAAATAAAAAGTATTACACTAGACACTTGTCTTCACCAAGTGATGTAAGAGACTTAAGCAAACATGGCCTTGATTGTCATGAACTCTTACGATCAATCTTGGATCCCGAGACGACTCACACACTCTATGATGGACAATGGATGATGGTGGTGGATGATGGTGTTATGGTGGTGGTGGGTGGTGGGTGAAGTGTGAGAGAGGTGGTGCCAAGGGATGGTTTGAGCTTGAGCCAAGCACTCCTATTTATAGGCTGAACAGAAGCTCGGGCACGGCCCCGTGTCTAGTGGGCACGGCCCCGTGTCCACATCCTTCTCTTTCTTCATTTAATGCAGCTTGTCTTATTAGTTGACCACACCCCCGTGTTCGCTGAGCACGACCCCGTGTGCAGAAGAATCTTTGTACTATGAAGATTTGCCTGGATTGTGCGAATCTTATAGTTGACCACGGCCCCGTGTCCGCTGAGCACGACCCCGTGGTGGGAAATAGAAGCTTCTACCACTTTGTCTTTTCTGCTGACACTTGGGCACGCCCCCGTGCTGGCTGAGCACGGGGCGTGTTCAGTCTTCTGTCTTCTTGTTTTGCTTGGGAAGATGTTGTCGTGGGGTCGGGCATGTCACGTTTGTTCCTTTTCTTGTATTTATGCTTGATTTTGTTGTCGTTTTGCTTCTTTTATTAATTTGAGCTCATTTAATCCTGAAAATACAAAAGGAAGACAAAAGCATACTTTTTCCAACATTAGTACTAAAAATGGTTAGTTTTATGCCACAATTGATGTAATTTATATGTTGCATTTTGCACACATCAAATACCCCCACACATGAATCTTTGCTTGTCCTCAAGCAAAACTCTTTATAATGTGGCTTTACACACCCAAATGGAATGGGTAGAAGAGAACGTTTTTGGGCTTGTCATAGAGTGTCGGGATTTCCAAGATTCTTTTATTAAGTTTTATTTTTATTTATTTGCAATCCTATTCGTCATGATTTATTTAAAACTTTTCATAAGATAAATTACTTATTAGGGCATAACATACTTCTTTAAAATTTTCTTTATATACAAGTTCACATACCTCACGTGGGATCACTCAACACTCGGCCGAAAATGTATTTTAGTGGATCACTCGAGAGCGGCATGGAACTTACTCCTACCATAGGCTTGCCAAGCAATTAATCCTCCTCCTTTTTAACTATATACCTTTGTAAATATCAAGAGGACTTTTTGGGTGAAGGGTTAGGCTTGGGTTAAAGGTAGGTGGTTGGATTAGTGGTTAGTAGAGAAAAAAAAAAACGAAAAGCGTAACAAGCGTCGATTTTCGTAAGACTTTTTATTTTTGTAACTTTTTATTTTTGATGAAGTTATTTTTCAAACAAAGTTATTTTTGATGAACTTGTTTGTTTTATTTTCTTTTGCTTCATCATCAACACTTTTTTTTTTTGAAAAGTCATACAAAGAACCAAGCTAGTTACTAAAACAAAGGGTTAAAAATGAAAAAAAGGTTTTGGTGGGTAAAAGGGTGTTTGGTTTGGGTTATGAAATGAAAAGGTTTAGGCTCAAAGGGGCTAACTAGGGGGATTTTGGGTAGGTGGTAAAAAAAAAATAATGGTGTAGAAATAAAAATGGTTAGTCCTAATGCCTCCATCATTTACTTACTCGGGTTTAAGTTGGTAAGGACCGGGAATGTATCGTCGTGACAAGTTCTAGAGTCGTAAGAACCAAGCGGCTATTCACACAAGAAATGAAAAATGAGCATTTAGTTTAAAGATATGTAATTGTTTGCTCAATAAAGGCTCAAAACTCACTTTTGTGGGAATGGGTTTTTATGTGATCAAGTATATATAATTGAATTTTAACTAAGCTTGTCATGCCTTTTCATAATTTTCTTATGTTGGTTCTGTTTATCACGACGCTATCGGTTGTAAATTCGTAAAAATATAACCTTTTTAGAACTTGAAATTCCCAAGTTAAACCTTGACAAGTAAAAAAAATGAAAATTTTTGAAAAAAATTTGGGGTGATTAGCGGTTCCAATAGAGTTTTGTGTAAGGCTTGTATTTAGGACTTGCAAGATTCAAGGTTTTAGCATCCCCCCCCCACACTTAAATTACACATTGTCCTCAATGTGTCCCAAAAATAAGTTTTTAGGTTGATTGAATGTGTAAAAAGCAAAAAAAATTGTGTTACTGGGCGCTGAACACGGCCCCGTGTTGTCCGGGCACGGCCCCGTGTTCAAGTGCCAGTAATAAAATTAACTCAAGAGAAACAGAAGCCTGGACACGGGGGCGTGTTGGGTGAACACGGCCCGTGTCCAGTTACCTGAACTGGGTCTTTTTCTGCAGACTGTGCAGCACGGGGCCGTGTTGGGCGGATACGGCCCGTGCCGAACTTACTGTAAACGAAGAATTTCATCGGATGGTTCTGTTTTCCTGCATGGGGTGCTGGTTCAAGTTTCCCTTGTATCCTTTGTCATCTCAAGTGTGTTTTATTCTTGAAAATTAAAACTAAACTAGAAATTATAAAAACTAATCTAAATTAAGCTAAGGATAGTTCCGCGGAATGCCTCCGTGGTGCGCCACGTTTATAAGGGTCCTTGGCTAGACCCAAAGCCTGGTCATTTGTCACTCAAGTGGGATGTTTCGCATCCCATGTTACACCGTCAGAGAGCGTCATCCAAGCTTGAGTCTATGACCTTCATGTAGTTGACCGGGTCTTCGTCTTCTACTCTTTTTCCCACTCCAAATTTCACTTCCTCGTCCCCAAACTTCAATGTTAGTGTTCCGTCATTCATATCTACCACTGCTTGGGCGGTGGCTAGAAATGGCCTCCCGAGAATGAGAGGAACATCGGCGTCTTCTTCCATGTCTAGGATGACAAAGTCGGTTGGGAAAACGAAGTTGCCAACCTTGACCAATAGATTTTCAGCGACACCTTGTGGAAAATTGACGGATCTGTCGGCGAGTTGTATGCTCATCTTTGTAGGGCTCGTTGTTCCTAAGCCGAGTCATTTGAACATTGATGTGGGCATGAGGTTAATGTTATCCCCAAGATCGGCTAATGCATTACGAACGGGGGATTCCCCAATTGAGCAAGGAATCGTAAAGCTTCCGGGATCAATTTTCTTTTGTGGGAGTTTGTTGAGTACCAAGGCGGAGCATTCTTCGCCTAAGTTAACTAATTGCAATGATTCAATTTTCCTTTTATGAGTGAGGAAGTCCCTCATAAATTTTGCATATTTAGGCATTTGGGTAAGTACCTCGATAAAAGGAATATTAACATGCAATTGTTTTAGCAAATTTTCGAACTTTGAGAATTGCTCATCGGTCTTTTGTCGATTTAACCTAACGGGGTACGGAATTGGAGGAGGCTTGGTGGGTTCTTGATTTGGTAAAGAAGCCTTTTCTGGTCGGGGTGCGGGTGGAGTCGTGGTTTGGCTGGACTGGCTTCTTTCATCCGATGGTAATGGAGCCTCTTAGGGACCCACGGTTCGATTTCTCAACGTGATGAGATTTACTTGTGCCTTTGGGTTGGTTTCGGTATTGCTAGGTAACGCGCCTTGTGGTCTCTCGGAGAAATTTTGACCTATTTGATTTAATTGTTTTTCAATGTTTTGAATGCTAGCTTGTTGATTTCTAAAATTCGATTCCAATTGTTGAAATCGATCCGAGTTTTTCTTATCGGTGTCGGAGATGAGGCGAGATACAGTATCTTCAAGCCTTTCTCGTCCACCTTGTTGTTGAGAAAAGTTTTGTGGTTGTTGAAAGTTAGTTCGTTGGTTACTACTATTGCCGGGATCTCTCCAACCAAGGTTTGGGTGGTTACGCCATCCTTGGTTGTAAGTGCCCGTTGGAGGACCCGACGACCTAGGTCTGTTATCAATATAGTTTACCGTTTCCGTTTGTTCATCTAATTCTTTCATACAACTCCAATTTTTATGTGGCCCACCACACACTTCACAAGCCATAACTGAAACCGTTTTTGTCATTTCTAACTCTTTGATTTTTGAAGAAAGGGCTTAGATTTGGGCTTGTAAAGAAGTGCTTTCATCAACCTTATGGGCGCCCGGGGCAATAGATTTATTGCCTCGGGGAGTGTGCCATTGAAAATTGGTTTGAGCAATTTCCTCAATTTGATTATATATTTCATTTGGGCGACGATTACCTAAAAGTCCCCGGAGCTAGAATCAAGTGCCTGTCTTGTGTGTGGCAACAACCCATTGTAGAAAGTGGATACTTGTTGCCATACCGCAAGACCGTGATGAGGACACTTTCTTAGTAGCTCCTTGAACCTTTCCCAAGTTTCATATAAGGATTCCCCATCCTCTTGTGAATATGTATTAATTTCTGTCATTAATTTAGTCGTTTTAGCAGGGGGAAATACTTATATAGAAACTTTTGGGCTAGTTCATCCCAGGTGTTTACCGAGCCAACTGGGAGGGTGTTAAGCCAAGCCTTAGCTCGGTCTTTTAGTGAAAATGGAAACATCCAAAGGCGAATGGCGTCGTTTGATGCTCCATTGATCCGAAAGGTATAACATATTTCTAAGAAATTAGTAATATGTAAATGGGGATCCTCGTCCGCAAGCCCATGGAAGGTTGCGGAGTTTTGGAGCATTTGTATCAAATGCGGCCGAAGTTCGAAGTTATTGGCCTCGACATTTGGTGCATTGATAGCGGCGCCGAGATTACCTACAGTGGGTCGTAGGTAATCCATGAGGGTACGTTGGTCCGCCATTGGAAGTGGGTTCCACGAAACTTTCTCTTGATTTTTAGCTTTAAGTCTTTTTCTGAGAAAGCGTCCGGGTTCTTCTAGAGGTTCTTTTATGTCTCTACTAGAACTGGAGCTCATGCACTACGTAGGAACTTCAAATGTGGCGCCAAGGTTCCAAGTCCTGCGATAAAAACAGAAAAGAATGTTGGTCAGAAGGTTCACACGGCCCCGTGCTCAGTGAACACGGCCCATGGTCGGAGATACAGTGTTTATTTCCAGGATCCCTGTTACTGGTAGTTTGGACACGGCCCCGTGCTCAGCTCTCTGTAACTCGGAAAATAAAATCTGCCAGTGATAGTGCTGGGCACGGCCCGTGTCCGACCAGGCACGGCCCGTGCTGAGTGTTGGTGCACTTGTGTCTGTACTTTGTCTGTATTTCGTCATGATACAAAACGATGTCTTATGTTAGTCTGGGTTACGTCTTAGTTTGTTACAATGTGCGTTCGATGTAAGTTTGACCAAATCAACCATCCTCCTGGTTTGACTTGGCCAAACAGTTGCACATTGGTTGTTAGTTGTGTGTGTTGAAGGATAGATCATCGAAGGATAGTTTATATCCTTCGATGATGAGCTCGAAAGATGATAAGCTCGAAAGATGATGAGCTCGAAAGATAGACCACGAAGGATATCATCCTTCGTGGTGAATGTGATCTTTCGATGGGCTTTCTGGTCGACAGATGATCTGTCGATCAATCTGTCTGATCCTTCGACCAGACCTGCTGTGTCGGGTATAAATACCCATGTAGTGTGTTGTGTTCACAACCAGTTGGTAAGATAGACATAGTTGACACAAGAGAAATAGAGAGAGCATTCTGTTGAGAGCACACACACACTTTGAGAGTTTATAGAACATATCTGTAAACATTGAGCTTGTAACCGGACCTTTCATTCGTATTAATACATGTGGTGTTAATCGGTGAATCTTGTGTGTTGTGTTTGTGCTTGTTCTCGTATACATTCTCGGTTGCATGCTAGCTTGGATTCCGCACTCGCTAGTGTGTTTGATATAACAAGGATAAGGTTTTATCTCATCCTCGAGAGGGACCTACAAGTGGTATCAGAGCCTTGGCTCTTATCCTTGTTAAAACCGAGGTGTTCTTGCTGTTTTTCGGGTTTTGAAAAGTTCATATTTTCTGAAAAACTTGTTAAAATCGGGTGTAATCTTGTTGTTTTGCTGGAAGTTCTTATAGAAACCTTGTTATTTTTCATTATCACATGTTAAAAATTGGTTTTTAGTGAAGTTTCGGACAAAATCGGGTCTCGGAAAATCTTCGGTTCATCAGAATATTCAAATATTTCTGGGCTGTTCTTCACTTCTTCATCATATATTCAAAGTGTTCATCTTTAAATTAACCATGTTTAATCTTTGAAATTTGAATATTGAATATTGAGAAGTGTGTGTGTTGGAAGTTGTAAACTGATTTAAATAATTAGAACCTTACCTGTTTTCGTGCAACCTGTCTGGTCTGACCATATTTTCCGCAGAAAGTACCAACCCATCACTCCTTGTCAACTGTGTCAGAGCAGTTCGAAAGATATCCTTCGAACTCGAAAGATAATCCTTCGATCAGTGGAGGTTCGATAGATCATCATCTTTCGAACCAAGGCATCTTTTCGAAACATACATCTTTCGGTCTTCTGCTCAGTCTCGAAAGACTAGGATCCTTCGATTGGGGAGTCTTTCGAAGTCATCCTTTGTGTTCATCTTTCGGTCTACAGTCCGTTTTCGAAGGATAAGGATCCTTCGTTGGAGAATCTTTCGACAACATTGTTCGAAACTCAACAGTGATCTTTCGAACACTGTCGATCCTTCGAACAAGTGTCTATCTTTCGAACAGGTGTTGATCTTTCGATCCTTTGTCTGTTTGTGTCTAACAAGTTTGTGTTTCAGGTCTTTCGATTCTTGATCCTTCGGCTGGTGGTTATCCTTCGAGATTGTAACACAGTTTGTGAAAATTAATTTTTTTTAAGGAGAAAACTTATTTTTCAAATTTTAAATCAATTTTCACTTAATATATTAATTTTCATAAAATGGGAACAAACAGTCAGTGGGATCCAACCGCGTGGACTCAAATAACTTCAACTCCACAATCATCAGCTATGCAATCTACGCAATCTACGTCAGATTTCGACAAAACTGCATGGATGCGAGCTATTGCCCCACCTCAAGCTGCAATGATAACTGCAAATCAATGGGCTTTGGTCACAAATCAAAGCAACAGCATTCAATCTATGATGCAGAACGACAGTGAAACTGGTACAAGCACAAAACCGCCAAAGTTAAATCACATCAATGATTGGGGATGGTGGAAAGAAAGGCTGAGGACCTATGTTCAGGGACAAGGTCAAGATCTATGGATGTGCTTCTTCACAGCTTTTGAAAATGAGTTGGAAGTTGCAGGATCTAATCCACAAACTTACAGCACTCTGTCTGAAGAAGATAAGAAGAAGTTTGAATTAGAAAAGAAGGCATTCATGATTCTCACACAAGCTCTTCACAAAGACATTTACCACCAGTTTGTTTACTGCACGACTACTAAAAGCTTGTGGGATATGCTCACGTTACGTTGTGAAGGAAATGCTCAATCTAGAAAGATCAAGCAAGAATTACTGAAGAAAGAGTTTGAGGGTTTCACGTGTATGGAGAATGAGACTTTGGCAGAGTTATCTACAAGATTCCATCACTTGTTGAGCGAGATGTTTGGTTTTAGAGTCACTGCCACTCCACAAGAAATGGTGAAGAGATTCGCTGATAGCTTACCAGCAAAGTGGAGCAGCTATCTTGAAATTCTCAAAGAAAATGGTGTTCTAGACACAATCAACGTTTATGAGTTGATTCAAAAACTGGAGAACAAGGATGTTGAAGAAAAGCTGAAAGCAAAAAGAACACAAACTCCTCAAAATCCAGAAATGTACTTTGGGATTGCAGGAGGTATCAGTGGAGAAAGACCAGCTTCTCAACACGCGAAGCTTCAAACAGCTTTCGTTTCTAACACCGGACCTTCAACAACAGATCAATTTGATCCTTCAGCCTACACGATGTTGTCAAGACCGAATGTGCAACCTACAGCTCAGCAGCAGCAACCGCAACAGCAAGGGTTTTATGGAAGCTCTTCAAACTTTCAAGCCACTTCCAATCCTAACACAGTCAGATTAGACACTTCCAACTTTTCCAAAGTCAGTGTCGAAGTAGCCAAGGAGCATATGGAGATGTTGAATACCTTGGTTAGTGCTTATTGTGGATTAGTTGCAGGTCAGATTGGGAATATCAATCTAACAAATGAAGATTATCAGCAAGTGGATAAAGAAGAGTTTGAAATGATGGATATCAAATGGGCTCTTGCTAGTGCAATTCGAAGAGCAAAGGAGTTTATGGAAAGAACGGGGAGAACCAACTTGGAAAACAAGAAAGACACCAAGTATGGGTTCGACAAGAAAGCTGTCAAGTGCTTTAACTGTGGCGAACGGGGTCATTTCAAAAGGGAATGCACAAGACCAGCTCAGCATGGAAATCAAAATCCGTTCAGAAATCAAGGCAACCAGCAGAACCAGAACGGGAACAATGTTCGTACATTGATACCTGTCAACAACCAAGGCCAAGCAGGGTCATCAAATACCAACCGGGGGCTGATGGTTCAAATAGATGAGGGTTGTGATTGGTCGCTTCAGCTTGGAGAAGGAGGAAATGGTGGAACAGCATGTTTTGCTGAAGTCGTAAAGGATTTAAAGCACGCCAGTGGTGGAGAATCTTCCACCAATGGTGTTGCATCTTCTGGAGATGAAGACAGTTCTGGTTATAGTGGAAGCTCAGATGAAGAATCCTCCACTGCAGGAAATGATCATGTGGATGAGACATCTAGTGCGTCAGTCGATGCAGATATTGATGAGCCTTTGGAAGAAGCTGCAGCAGGAGATGAAAGAAGATCTAATTTGACGGATCAAGCTGCTTACTCTTCGTCTTCTCTCCATTCAGCCTTTATGGCTAATGTCGACAGCTCATCAAGCCAGGTATGTGTCAATGAACCCACTGTAGTTAGCTGTGAAAATTGTGATAGTTTAAATGTTAAATATGCTGAACAGGAAAGTCAGGTTGAAATCCTATCCAAACACAATCAAGAATTGATTGTAGATCTTTCTAAAGCAGCTGAAGCTAACGTGTTTTTAACCAGAAATGAAAAGGAATTTAAAACAACAATTGCGTCATTAAGACATGATGTTTCAGAATTACAAAAAGCTGTTTTGCGAAAACAACATGCTAACAATGATCTTATAGACACAATTGAAAAGCAGATGGTAGAATTGGCAACCGCTCGATGTGAATGTGAAACAATCAAGCAGAAATTGGAAAGCTATTCCAATTCCCGCTATGTATTGGATCACATTATTGATGTTCAAAAGAAAAAGGGGGATAAGAAGTGTATGGGATTCAAATCATGTCCTCCCCCAATGAATCACAATTACTCAAAATTGCCTGATGACGAGGATATGCCCCGTTTTGAACCTACTGTGCCACTCGGTCTAGATGACTTTGCAGCAGGCCTCGGGTTCACAACTGGTACATCATCCTCGGGTCAATCTGAAACTGAATCTGAATCTGAGACTATGACAGATTCATCATGTGTTAAGGAACAGAGTCCTCCCATTGTTGAGGATGCTGATTCTTCGGATGATGAATCTGAAGTAATTGTGAAACAACAGTCTAACTCGGTTACAACAGATATTCCAATCGAGAATCACATCCTGTGTGATCCACCAGTGAAACCAAGTAAGACTGATATGTCAAAACCAATGGAGTTCCTTGTATCTAGCAATGAAGAGAATAAATTGTTGTCATGTGTTGAAGGGAATAACTTGTTGTACACGCTCAAAGGAGATGACAAAATTTACTCTAACAAAGATTTTCCAATTAAAAATGTAAATCAAGATTTAATTGAGCAAATTTTTGAAGGATGCACTGATAAGTTTTTGGGGAACAAAAGTGGCAAAGCTACTGTCACTCAATGTGATCCAATTCCGTGTGAACAAATTAGAAAACAGTACGGAAACCAAAAACTACAAGCTGAGCGAAAACAACAAGTCAACTCAGGAAAGGGTAAGGTACAGGGAAAGAAGGCTCAGAACAAGAATGTTCAAGCACCTAAGGTTCAACAACAATGGGTGCAAAACAAAAGAGCTCCTGTTAAGAAAAGAGAACCGAGAGTGAACTTTGTTGGATCCACGGGTTCAGACAAACTTGAAACATTTCAGGATAAATCTAACATTGATTTTGTAAAACAAGTTAGAATTTTAAAACGAAATGATCAGAATAACTACACCCAACACACCAACGGATGTGATTTAGGTCCAAGCACGTCTAGATCACAAAGTTCATTGTCTGGTTCTCAGTCTGGTCATCAACATGTTTCTCCGAGGTTTGTAGAGCGGAGAATGTGCTTTGAGTGTGGCACAATTGGGCATATTGTAAGATACTGCCCATACCTGCAAAAGTTGAAGGCAAAAACAAGTGCTCCCCAAGAAACCAATTACCAAAAACGATCATTTTCCCCGAAACAAGACCCACGTGTCTTGAAAGAAAGGGAAAAGAAGTTAAAACAAAAGAATCAAAAGGAAATTGAAAAGGCCTTAAAATCAGAGGTCAAAGAAGAAAAACCTGTTCAAGCAAAACCTAAAACTGTAAAACCAGTAAATGCTAAAACAATTAATGCAAATACTGGTAAAGAACAAACAGCTTGGAAACAAAAACAGGTAATTCAGTCAGGGGGAGCACCACAGGTTCTTTTTCCTAATCATCAAGTGATTGAAATCACTTTTCTTGATGATCAAGGACGACCCAAGTCCACAAAGGCTTGGGTCCCTCTCTCCAACTAATTTTTGAGTGAGTGTGTAGGATATTCCAGGAGGAACTTTCGATAGTCGTAAGATTGTTGATAGTGGAGCATCCTTGCACAAGATAGGCAACAGAAGAAATTGCTGCCTTTGATGGAGAGAAAGGAAAAAGATAAGAAGTTAAACATTCCGATGAAGGAATGATGGTGAAAGAAATGTCTGATGAAAGTAATTGGAAGCTTCGACAAAATGAAAATCATTTCAAAAATGTGAATGTTCAAAGCTTTGATCGGGTCCCAGGGATAGATTCAAATCAAAATGTACGCACCTGCAGCACGTCTGAAGTTCAACAATCTACAAGATGAACGTGCAGTGTACATTTCTTCGAGGTGTGATTGAAGAAAATGTGTTTGTTGAACAAACCATCCAGGTGTGCGGACGCCTTGGCATGGGTTGAACAACCGCACACTACTTCTGAAAGAGAAAGACAAAGACCTTCGCTGGTGCAATGTGGACGACCAGCCGGACCCAAAGGTTTTTGATCTTGTTGCTGTCAAGAGATTTCTAAGTAGCTACAAAGAATCGACTTTGAAATCCACACCGGGTGGATATTCAGTTTGGGAGAGCTCTCAGATTCCTTGCAATGGACGATGCAGTTGCAGGATACGGTTTTAAATTTCTAATCTCTCCTATACTTGTCGATATTTAAGCTGCTTTGTGAATTATTATCTCGTTCAGCACTCTTTGGCCAGACAATGTTGTCATGGTCCGCACCGCTTACCGACATGCCAACTGATTTTTCCAAAATTCGCTAAATCATTTCTGATTACAACTTAATTTTGGTAAACGGCATTGAGGTAAAACATGAGTTAACCAACATCGGAAAATCATTTTTGTAAATACCTTTGCGTTTTAAATTTATTTTAGTTTGTTGATTTTAGGGGGAGTAAATCCAAAATTTGAAAATCCAAAAACATTGAAAAATTTCAAAAACACAAAAACAATATAAAAGCAAAAATGAGTTTCCTGGCGAGAAAAAGAGAAAATGATAGTACATCAGTGGTCTGTCTAAACCTCTTTAAACCTGAATTGAAAAACGATAAGCAGCTCTATATAAGATGTATCGGTAGGCTCACAATCATTTTAAAGTGTGCAGGGTGATATAAACTTAAATCGACTGAAGATTGGGTGGGAACCATTCATTGGCATATGGTCTTAGTACCGAAATTTCGTTTGAGAGATTGCCGAGGTTCTGAGATATTCGGTCTTTATGCTGCTTATCATCTGGGTATCATGGTTGTATCTTTTACCGAAAAATAACGGGGACGCAAGTCTAGATCTTCCATGATACTATACATACGTGTACATACTGCATACGACCTCAATAAGTGATCAACAATCACATGTCCAAACAAATAAGTGATAATATATCACAAATTATTTCCGGGTGTCAAGTTCGTCTCTCTGCTGTACGAAAGTACTGACCTGTTCACGAACTTGCTCCTGTGCCCTCATGCATTCGAAAATCAAGTTCCTCATCAATAAGTGATTATATCACATAGGGCTTGTTTTCAATCAAAATAAGTGAGAATCTCACATCATATACGGTCAAACAGATGATAATCGGTATACTCACCGGTAAGATGAATCCTCGTGCATACCTTGATACGGGAATGTGTCGTGATGTGGATGAACACCGGTCGGTAAGTATAAATTATACCTTAACGTATCCCCTCGCCATGATTACAAATGATAAGCTGAGCTTAAGTGGACAACAATACCGATAATCGTTATAGGATGCTTATCTTAATGTTAATTAACTGAACAACAAGAGCGTTTTGGCATGACCGTACACTGATATGATTCTCTTACCCTCGAAACTCGCAAAAAGAATGTTTGTAAATATTTATTTAATGTTTCCTGTTTATGTATCTTGGTATATATTTATTTATTGCTTTCCGTCTTTACATTTGAAATATGAAAATTTCAAAAAGATTTTAGGTGTGTTTTAATTTAAACTTTATAAAATCCAAAAAGATTTTTCTTCTAGTTTATTTTTGATTGACTGATGTTGGAACTCGAGTCTATCCTACCCAAAATCCTGATCTTAAGCTGGAAAACAATTGCATCTTCATAAACAGTCGAAGTTAACGAGTTTTGAAAGTTAAAGGATTAAAATGAATATTTTTCCAAAACTTTCAAACTGCTGTCGGTTGGTGTTTGTTTGAGATTTGATCTCATATGTGTCGTTAGTTTAAATGTTAACTATATTCCAAGCGGTTGTTCTCATTATGCGTTTAGCTTTCTTGCATGTGCAGATGCTAAAGGCGAGGAGAACATGTTCTATGAAAAACTTTGGAATGAAGACACGAAGTGGAGGCACTCAAAGGATAAAATGATCGAGTTGCCGCTGTCCCTTCATCAACACCTCAAGGATCTGAAGAATTGACAAGTCAAAAGATTCACGAGCATGACTCAATGGAGAGTTTAATCTAAGGGGGATTTTGTCAACACACTTTCTACATTAAACGGGGAGTTTGTTGATACACTTTCTGCTTACGACGCGTGAAAACTTTGAAGATCCTCCGACATGAAAGACATAGAAGACGAACCATCACGAGTAGCGTCCAAGGGGGAGTTTGTTGATGCACTTTGTGTGGACGCGACTCGGCTCGGTTCGACTCGGCCTTGAAGACTTGAAGACACGAAGATCGAGACAAAGCTACAGCCAAGGGGGAGTTTGTTGGTGCACTTGTGTCTGTACTTTGTCTGTATTTCGTCATGATACAAAACGATGTCTTATGTTAGTCTGGGTTACGTCTTAGTTTGTTACAATGTGCGTTCGATGTAAGTTTGACCAAGTCAACCATCCTCCTGGTTTGACTTGGCCAAACAGTTGCACATTGGTTGTTAGTTGTGTGTGTCGAAGGATAGATCATCGAAGGATAGTTTATATCCTTCGATGATGAGCTCGAAAGATGATAAGCTCGAAAGATGATGAGCTCGAAAGATAGACCACGAAGGATATCATCCTTCGTGGTGAATGTGATCTTTCGATGGGCTTTCTGGTCGACAGATGATCTGTCGATCAATCTGTCTGATCCTTCGACCAGACCTGCTGTGTCGGGTATAAATACCCATGTAGTGTGTTGTGTTCACAACCAGTTGGTAAGATAGACATAGTTGACACAAGAGAAATAGAGAGAGCATTCTGTTGAGAGCACACACACACTTTGAGAGTTTATAGAACATATCTGTAAACATTGAGCTTGTAACCGGACCTTTCATTCGTATTAATACATGTGGTGTTAATCGGTGAATCTTGTGTGTTGTGTTTGTGCTTGTTCTCGTATACATTCTCGGTTGCATGCTAGCTTGGATTCCGCACTCGCTAGTGTGTTTGATATAACAAGGATAAGGTTTTATCTCATCCTCGAGAGGGACCTACACTGAGCTCTGCAGAAACTGAAAAATTAAGAAAAATCTTAAAAAAAATGAAAAATAAGAAAAAAACGATTAGGCCGTTGATTCCTAACTTTCTTAAAATCCTTGTGTCCCCGGTAGCGGCGCCAAAAACTTGATGCGTGTGAAGTGTTATATATATTTAGGTGTATATTTTAAGCCATTTAACACTTTTTAGCCAAGTTTTAAATTTATAAAACACGATATTTTACTAACACTAAACACACATATGGGCAAGTGCACCCATCGTAAGCGTAGTATAGTGTTGGCAAGATACCGAGGTCGTCCAAGGACACAAGAGCTTTTAGTACCGGTTTATCCTCAACGTCTAATCAAATCAAAAGTTTAGAAAAATGTTTTATGCTAAGAAAAATAAAAAATAACTAAAATGCTGAAAATAAAAACAAAAATAAAAATAAAAAGAAAAAAACAGATAGAAAAGATGAATCACTTGGTTCCGACTCGTGTATAGTGTAACCTTTGATTATTTCCGCACTTTTGCACTTATTTAAGAGATTATCTTAGTTATTGTAGTAGGCCCCTCTTTTGGAGGTGACGTTACCCTCAACCCAGTAGTTTGAGTCAGCAAGGATACAATCCTAAAGGGTCGGATTATTGAAATATAATTAATTAAGTTATTAATGCAAATTATGGTAGGCCCCTCTTTTGGAGGTGACGTTACCCTCGACTAAGTAGTCTGAGTCAGCAGGAATACAGTCCTAAATAGCCGGGTTATAGTATTAATAGTAGTTAACTTATGAGGGGATCAAAGAGTTTGGACCCCCGCCATCCAATACCGTTAAGTATTGAAGAAGGTCCTACTAAATTTGACCCAGGTCCATTGCTGGACCTCTAAACGCTGAACAATGGCAAGACTCTTACCAAACCGTTCCCTTAACCCCCGACCAGGTAGCCAACATATCTCCATATAGACCGCGGAGATATGAATGGTGAAAATCTTTTATTTTATATAGACAGTAAAATAATGCCAAGACACCACGGACAAACGATAAGGAAGAATTAATCACCTTCAACATAAGAAACTAGTTATTAAAGTCATTAATACAAAACCAAGTAAAAGTGCGAAAAGATTAGAAATAAAAAGTATTACACTAGACACTTGTCTTCACCAAGTGATGTAAGAGACTTAAGCAAACATGGCCTTGATTGTCAAGAACTCTTACGATCAATCTTGGATCCCGAGACGACTCACACACTCTATGATGGACAATGGATGATGGTGGTGGATGATGGTGTTATGGTGGTGGTGGGTGGTGGGTGAAGTGTGAGAGAGGTGGTGCCAAGGGATGGTTTGAGCTTGAGCCAAGCACTCCTATTTATAGGCTGAACAGAAGCTCGGGCACGGCCCAGTGTCCAGTGGGCACGGCCCCGTGTCCACATCCTTCTCTTTCTTCATTTAATGCAGCTTGTCTTATTAGTTGACCACGCCCCCATGTCCGCTGAGCACGACCCCTGTGCAGAAGAATCTTTGTACTATGAAGATTTGTCCCGTGTAAAAAGCAAAAAATTTTGTGTTACTGGGCGCTGAACACGGCCCCGTGTTGTCCGGGCACGGCCCCGTGTTGTCCGGGCACGACCCCGTGTTCAAGTGCCAGTAACAAAATTAACTCAAGAGAAACAGAACCCTGGACACGGGGGCGTGTTGGGTGAACAGGACCCGTGTCCAGTTACCTGAACTGGGTCTTTTTCTGCAGACTGTGCAGCACGGGGCCGTGTTAGGCGGACACGGCCCGTGCCGAACTCACTGTAAACGAAGAATTTCGTCGGATGGTTCTGTTTTCCTGCATGGGGTGCTGGTTCAAGTTTCCCTTGTATCCTTTGTCATCTCAAGTGTGTTTTATTCCTGAAAATTAAAACTAAACTAGAAATTGTAAAAACTAATCTAAATTAAGCTAATGATAGTTCCACGGAATGCCTCCGTGGTGCGCCACGTTTATAAGGGTCCTTGGCTAGACCCAAAGCCTGGTCATATGTCACTCAAGTGGGATGTTTCGCATCCCATGTTACACCGTCGGAGAGCGTCATCCAAGCTTGAGTCTATGACCTTCATGTAGTTGATCGGGTCTTCGTCTTCTACTCTTTTTCCCACTCCAAATTTCACTTCCTCGTCCCCAAACTTCAATGTTAGTGTTCCGTCATTCA
Organism: Helianthus tuberosus; assembly: GCA_030545235.1. NCBI lineage: Eukaryota > Viridiplantae > Streptophyta > Magnoliopsida > Asterales > Asteraceae > Helianthus > Helianthus tuberosus. The sequence goes on from CM060423.1 coordinate 213,698,209, forward strand.
TATCCACCACTACTTGGGCGGTGGCTAGAAATGGCCTCCCGAGAATGAGAGGGACATCGGCGTCTTCTTCCATGTCTAGGATGACAAAGTCGGTTGGGAAAACGAATTTGCCAACCTTGACCAATAGATTTTCAGCGACACCTTGTGGAAATTTGACGGATCTGTCGGCGAGTTGTATGCTCATCTTTGTATGGCTCGTTGTTCCTTAGCCGAGTCGTTTGAACATTGATGTGGGCATGAGGTTAATGCTAGCCCCAAGATCGGCTAATGCATTACGAACGGGGGATTCCCCAATTGAGAACCTGATTTAGATACACAAATTCATCACCGGTTTCTACAGCACAAGCATATACGCAATGAAGTATTAAAAGATGTTAGTTTCTTGACAGTATGGTTTCTCGACAAATGAAGTATTATCTGACATCATCTGTTCATCATTGTTCTTGAAGATGAAGATGAAGAAACGAGAGTTAACATTCTGATTCAGATTCAGGAAGCAGATGATTTTGTAATGTTTGTTTGAGAAAATAACAAGGTAAACCTGAATTTTCAGATTTTTAGACACTTACTTGAACAGTTAGTAATGCTAGATGTCATTTTGGCTGAACCACTACCTATTACAGCACTGTATGAACCTGTGTTTTGAAAATAGGTTTCTGTGATGATTCGAAACATTCCGAATAACTAGTAGAAGAACCCGACACGTATTTTTTTAACTTTATGCTTGCATCCACCACAGTGAATATTAACTTTGAGTGAAAGAGTTTGGAAACCGGACGGAATCTACGAAGAAACTGTTGGAATTTATGGAATTCGGTTGGTTTATGGTTGATTTTGAGGGTGAGGGTTTTGAATTAATTCCTGCGCTCAAGACTGTTTGCATCATCAGGATTTTAATGAAGCAATGAAAATTGAATATGCAAACCGTGCCCACCTTGACCACCTTGACCAACCGAGATAACAACTGTCACAGTTGTCAAGACTGTTTGTCGGGTTTCCAATGCTCACACAGGGAGAATGTTCTCGAAATTGAAGGAAAAGAAAAAAATGGTTGCTGATGTTTTTCACTATCAGGATTTTGTTGGTTTGTTTGAGAACCTGATTCCAATGTCCTACTACTACAATCCATCCTACATTATCACAAAGAATGACCGATCTAAGGTCGAGAACCTGATTCAGATACACAAATCTTCGATTTCAACAAATCTTTCAAGGTCTTAAGTGATGGGCAATTGGTTAAAAGACGTAGAAGAGTTTGTGTAGAGATCTTTACGTACAAATTTGCATCATCCTTGCATTAGACACAAATTTGATGGAATTTGTGGATCAACAGAAATAACTGAAATAACTCGCCATTCTCTTGCACCTGTATACATTGATTGTGGATTTAACTTGCAAGAATTGTGGATTTCGGTTGGTTCAGAGATCTATATGTAGTTATATTCCTACATCTATATCTTTTGTTCACTGACAAACTATGTGACATGTGTCTGGTCCATACTCTTATACGGATCGTATATACGGATCGTACTAATAGATTAACGAGAATAAACCATTTTTTACCAAATTTTAACCATAGTATACGTGTCGTATAGATTGTATATGGCCCCGTATACAAGCTATCGTATACATTGTATACGATTGGTTAAATTTTTTCACCTGCTGTATACGGCCGTATAATAGTATACGGCCCGTATTAACATGGTAAAAAATGAACTGGTGATTTTTTTTCACATGGTGTATACGGGCCGTATACTGTTATACGGCCCGTACTCTTACGGTAAATAATGGTTTATTCTCTTTAATCTATTAGAACGATTCAAAAAACGAAGAAAAAAGTCAAATGTGATCAAACTTGGACATCAGACGTCAATTGGTTAAAGAAACCACTAACAGACATGTCGTGCATTGTTTAAATCAGAATCAGCTTCTCAAAACAAGGATCGCTCTAATAGATTAAAAGAATAAACCCTCGTTCGGTCATCTTTCCAAACTACAACACACGATAAGTTTACACTTTATAGTGTGTGATTTGACCAGTGGATGATTTCTTATCCATACTATTCTTCATAGCCATATTACCACTCATAAGTTGTTGGTCTTTGGGTGGTGATTTACTCCCTGAACAAACCATGCCCACCTTGACCAGAATAGATAAGCGTATCACTCCATCCACTTACATTCGAATAACTTGATTCAGATACACAACGGTCTCATTTTGCTGTGAACTTGTTCTCTATGAAATGTCTCACTTAACAAGAGACTCAACTAAAAGTTAACTACACCCCTCAAGTTGTCATTCATAGGAGAGTTGATGCAATTTTCCAAGCATTTTAGAGAGACCTTTAAGTACGGATCCTACTGCTGCATTTGGAACAAGAAGTAAACTTATCGTGTGTTGTAATTTTAATGAAGCAATGAAAATTGAATATGCAAACCGCATCCGTTTTGTATACGGAAATAGTGGCTATGGGAAATACAAACCCGACACGTCTTCTGTGATGATTCGAAACATTCCGAATAACTAGCAGAAGAACCCGACACGTCTTCTGCTAGTTGGTCCACTTGTACCTCCATTTCCTAGAGAGAATACTTGTCCTTGCTGCCTCTTCGGTTGGTAAAAGACATAGGATGGTTTCTAATACAGGCTCTTTTACGTCGACGTTGTCGCTGAGGTTTTTTCTCTTCCGGTTACCAGGCCTATCATCTCCGTCTACGTTTGGTTTCCTCAACGAAGAACCATCAAGCTCAACTGAGATAACGGACATCCATCAAGCTCAAAACAAAAAACTTGTGTTTCCTATAGTCACAAAAGATTGCGGTTTGTATTTCGCATAGCCACCGTTTCCGTAGTAAAAAACGGTTGCGGTTTGCACATTCAATCTTCAATACTTCATTAAAATACCACTAGTAGAAGAACCCGACACGACTTCATGTTACGGAGAATGTTCTAGAAATTGAAGGAAAATGAAAAGATTTGTTGAAATCGAATTTGACAACTATGACAATTTATTAAAAGTAGCAATCACCTCCAATCATTTCCTGGTCAAATCACACAATATAAAATTTAAAGTTATCGTGTGTTGTAGTTTGGAAAGATGACCGAATAGAGATTTGAATAACAAACTGTGGAAAACTTGTTTGTGTCGTGCACTGAACCTTCAGTTGTGTATGCAAATTCACCATCGGTTTCTACAGCACAAGCACATACACCGGTTTCCAAGTAGGGTTTAGAATGTTTGAAGGAAATGTTGGTTAACTTGCATGATAGAAGATACATATCGTCCGTTCAAGTTGAGCTTCCTGATGCAATTTGTTGGATTTCGGTTGGTTCAGATCTCGGAAGCACTGAACAACAGAATTACAGCTTCGGTTTCATCAACCGGCTTTGAAAACCCGACGGAATCTACGAAGAAACTGTTGGAATTTGTGGATTTCGGTTGGTTCAGAAACTTAACAAGAGAAGCAACTAAAAAAATACAACTGATTACTCGGTCGAATAATGACCAATAATACGTTCATTATTTTTCACAGTGGTGCCAATGTCCTACTACTACAATCATTCCAACGGCGTGTTCCGATCTTCTGAATAAATTTAAGCGGCGTGTTCCGATCAATGTTAAAGATAATGAAAAGTTTAGAAACCCTAAAATGATGGTGTTTTTACTGGAAAAACGTGATACTTGAAAAAACATCCTTATATACGGGCCGTATACAGTTATACGGCCCGTATAGATTTGGTAACATAAAAAACCTACCAAAATAATTTCATCGGCCCGTATACGTTTTACAAATCGTATAAACATGTATACGGCTCGTATAACTATATACGGGCCGTATATAGTAAAATCAAAAAAACATTGTCTGTGCATTTTCCTATTAAAAAACATTCTATACGGCCCGTATACATTAGGGATGTGAAAATAAGATATAGGAGGTGTGGGAATAAGGGGACCCAAATTAAATCGATAAGAAGAATACGGATTTTTTTTTTTTTTTTTTTAAAACCGTGCCCATCCTAACTTTGTTTTCTAAATAATCAAACTTTTTTTTCTCTTCTATTTTTATCAAACCTATTTTAATTTTCATATCTTTTTTTTTCTTTACAAAACAGATGTCCTCAAGGGAGTTATGTTCCCATTATATTATCAAGAAACTAAAATCTATCAGAAAAATCTAATTTTCTAATAAGTAGGTTAGCCAGGTATTTTTCTTCACAAATGTCGTGGATTACTTTTTTCTTGAACGACAATAGAATTTTATTATTAGTGAAAAGCGGAACTTGCAAGAAACTAGAACTATAAGACTATAAGATGTGGGGATCATGGATTAGAACATTATTTCCACCTAGAACCATTAATTAAATGATGCACCACCCCCTCCTTGATTGATGGTGGTCCCATGAATAAAACCACGATTACCACGATCATTCCATTTGATAATTTTAAGACAAATAAATTAAAAAAAAGGGATAGTGGTTTTGGTAATGACCACACCTTTAGGGTCGTGGTTTTGAACGGTGGATTAAAGATGGATGACATGACTCCTATGTGGAGGGCCATTGTGGTCATGACCACACCCTATAGCCTAAGAGCATTCACAAACAAAGGCATCATATTCTGAGTGTGGTGTTTTTAAAATATAAAAAGTATAAAAAGTGGTTGTGAGTGGAGGAGAGAGAAAATGTTACTGTTCATCTGTATATTTGAGGGGACAATGTTCACCCACTATAATTTTTTAATATATTTTGAAAGTGGTTGTGAGTGAAGGAGAGATGAAAGATAATGATAAAGGTATAAAAAATATTATTTAATTGAAAATGAGAGAGAAAATGTAGTGTTTTTTAGTGTAATTTAGGGTAAAAATATAGTAGGATGGATGTGAATGCTCTAAGAGCATACACACTCCCCAAATAACAGCAAATGATAGATTTGAGAAACACACAAGAGTAGGGAGTTTAGCTCTGTTTTCATACATAAGGCTGTGGGGTATGAGGCGGGGGTTTGGGCGTGGGTTGGGGGAAAACGCCCAAGCCACCACTCCGGGTGGGCTTGGGTTGGGGCGTGGCCCTTGGGGCTTGTGTTTTAAGCCGGGCGTGGGGCGGGGGTGACATCCTAGCTGGCTGCCTTCGATTCGCTGACCATTTTTTGTAATTTTTTTTAATAATCTGCCACGCGGTGCACCCAACCCAAGCCCAACCCACGCCCCGCCATACCCCGCGGATACGTCACTAGGCGGTGGGGGGGCTCCCATTCCACGTGTCAACAAATGCGCCAACCCAAGCCCAACCATACCCCACAGTCTAAGAATGAATTGGACTTTATCTCCTCCACCGTTTCGTAGACCGATAAAAACATGTTGAACAGTTTATCGTTCCGTGCTCGCCAAATGAACCAAATGTTGTGGATTATTGACTCCTGATTTACCTTTTGTTTTGTTTTTAGGCATTAATGGTTTTATACTTATAGAGGAAAGTAAGCAAAAAAAAAAGAGTTTGATTTATTATTTTAGATTATAATTATAGAGTTAAATGCCATTTTAGTCACTATGGTTTGGGTCATTTTGCCAGTTTAGTTCAAAGGTTTCATTTTTTGCCTGTGAGTCCAAAAGGTTTCACCGTTGCTATTCCAGTCAACTGGGTTAGCTTCATCCATAACGAGAAGGGCAATTTGGTCATTTTATATGTAATTCTGTTAACTAGAAGGGCAATTCGGCCATATAAAATGATCGAATTGCTCTTCTCGTTAACAGAAGAAATGGATGAAGTTAACCCATTAGACTAAAATGACAACAGTGAAACCTTTTTAGAACCACAGGCGAAAAATGAAATCTATAGACTAAACTGACAAAATGACCTAAACCACAGAGGCTAAAATGACATTTAACTCGCAATTATATAAATTGAGAATTGTAAGGGGTTTTCTGACAGGCTTAAATCGCTTGTACTATCAGCTTCAATCGCTTGTACCCCCGACTAAAAAAATTAATATATACTTCACAATAATGTTCTAATCATACCATGAACCGTGGCCCAGTGAAACAAAAGTACCCTTCAGTTTAATATGTGAAATGAATTAAAATTTGAAGAGATTAAATAAAAGTGTCAAAAGGAGGCCCATGGCATTATTACTAGGTCGTGAATTGATGAGGTTTTTCTCAAATTTATTGGGTTTCATTCTAAATTAGTGTATAAGCATTATTGGGCAGTGAAGATGGATATAATCGGTTCCACTGGACACTGGTGACACGACAGTGAAACGTCAGTTATCCAAATTTGCCATTAAAAAAAGTGTCAAAAGGAGTCTAAATTTGTGACTTGGTTCGAAATAATCATGATTTGTAAAATAATTCAAAGGTTGAAATGTATTCTTGCATGAGATGTGATTTTCAGAAAAGTTTTACACTTCACAAACATAGTACTAAGCATGTAGAACAACCTTAAAGAACATGTTCACATAAATACCACAATTTTATTAATACTTTGACTCATATACACAATATTTACTTGTTTTACTAATTTTAAGACAGGAAGGAGCAAAGGATGTGTTCCAAAGTCCAGACATATTAGCACATAGTTCTTATTAGTTCTTACCCTTTGGAGTGTTCAATCACAAAAAGGAAAGACAACATGGAGCTTACTTCATTAACATGCCAAAACTTTTAAAAGTTGTAGAAATATTGATCAGCTTCAACATTCTCCACTTCTTCAACAGCAGCCATATATTATTTTCACCGGTTCCTACAATTGCATACAATCAATGTGAAAAACACAGGGTTAGAACTTTTGGAACCAACTAAATTGTGTCCTCAAAAGGAACTGCACCTAGGGGTGTTCAGAATTCGATTCGCAATCGAAATATTCGAAATATGACTCAATACAATTTGATTATTAAGAATTCGAATCGGTTGTTAAGAATTCGAATTTGAGTCCAGTAAATCGAATACGAATTTATAATTTTAAATTTGATTCGATTCGAAATTTGAGTTCGAATTATAAATTTAATCTAAGTCCTAAAATAGTCCATAATCAATTTAAGTTTTTTTAAATGTATTTAAATCAAAACGAATTTATTTGAACGAATTGACCAGCTTTTAATCGGAATTCAAGCAAAACATAAAATTATTCGAAAACTTGGATTCGAGTAATCGAAAATTTGTTATTCGATTCGATAAACCACACCGGTCAATTTTGGTTTGGATCACTTCATTATTAAAAAGACGGAAAATGGAAAAAAAAAGTGTTGGAAAGACTAGAGCCAACCCAACCTGAACCAGTTTGGTTTCGACCCACATTTATATATTACCCGTTTTGACATAAACCAATTTTTACCCGTTTCCTAACCCATCCAGCCTGCTTATTTTGCCACCTCTATACAAGATTAATCGAGTGAAAGTTGACCATACAAATGGTTTCACGGTTCAGTTCGGTTCGGTTTGGTTTACTGAAACACCCACAGGCCACAACCAAACTGATGGTTTGAACTTTTCTTGAATGGTAAAGAAAACTTACAGTCCAGTAAATCAGATCAATATTTTACCTTAAACAGCATAAAGCCGCACGACTTGTTCAATCTTGGTTCGACAAACAGGGCAACCCCAATTCTTATCCTTGATTTCATTCAAACATGTCATGCATCCAGCCATGTGACCACAAGGAATGCACGCTCCCTCAACCGGTGCATCCAAACATATAACACACGATGAAGAATCATCATCATTTTTCTCCTTCTCAGATTGATCATTAGGGTTGGAATCAATCGATGGGTAGTGAACCGGACCATCATCCATCATTTCTGGCAATAGTGGTGCTGATGGGACTGAGTGTGGTGTAACAATATTAATAGGTGCGGTCGGTACAATTCGAGAATAAGTGTTGGTATCTGAGTGGGGATGATAACTGATAGGGGCTGCAGTTTCACCGTTTTGGGTGGTGATGGTTGAGCCAGAGGCGTGGTAGGTGTTAGGGGCCGTGGGCCTCACTTCCGAGACAGATTGGAAGGCGGCATTAACAGGCAGAGCTGACTCACGAACCTCTGGTGTTGTTTGGGCAGGTGGTCCAACATTCGAGCCTTGGTTGTTAAATGTAATTGTGGGATGCATAACCTGCAATGCGTTAAAGATGTGCGTGTAATTAAGCATTGTGTATATATGAAGGTTAGGAATGGATCAAGCAGATGATAATACCTGAGGAATTCCTTTGCAAGCATTGCAAAACTGCTTAAATTGCTGCTTTTCATTTTCGTTAACTGGTGCAAGTTTGATGCGTGACTCTGTAGTTGAAAAAAGTAAACGCACATACATAAACATAATTACACAACTTCTAATAATAATTACGCAACTTATATGATAATGACGCAACCTATTTATATTTTCGCATATACATAATTAAGCATGATATTCGCACAGCACATCAACGTTTTAAAAGAAGTCGATTTTTTTAGAAGTATAGCAAGACTATACTAAAATTAAAGAGAAAAAATGCTCGATTTTATGGTAAGGGTTTTTATTTATTTTTTCTTTTTTATTTTGTTAACAATGTCAAAACATATTATTAATAATTGCAAAAGAAATTAAAAAGATAGCATAAATAATTACAGTAAAAAAGATGAGAATAAATATGGAGGTGACACGTGGCATTCTTTGGAATCATTTATTAGAATAAGGATGATGTATAATAGGTATGTTCAATACAAAACCAATTTTAAGTAGAGAACTGTGAGAACCGCATAAACACTTAATGGCAATAAATAAATTTGAGACATAAAATGTTTTAACTGTCTCTCTTTTTCTTTCCCACGGCATGTTATTATCTTCCACGCACTACGTTAAAGTTCTTATTCTCTCAGTTCTCTACTTAAAATAGGTTCTACATTAAACGTACATGTATATGAAGCGAAGAAAAGTCAACTTAAACCTATATAAAAGTCTTCAACAAAAAGAGAAGTATAAAATACAAAATATTATGAGGGAATTATTTAATCATTTAAATTGCAGATAAATTAAAATGAACATTTTAACTAAAATGATATTTCTTTGTGCGCGTGGGAAGCTTAAGATAACTTTAACTTAACAAACTTACGCTTAACTTGGGAGTGCAATATGCCTCTTTTCCGCCTCCAACGTTTTGGGACTATACACATAAAAGACAAACAGATAACGTAAAACAATTAAATACCAGATTACATGAACAAGTAAATCAAATAGAAATGTGTTGAGAAATTACTCTTGGAACTAGAAATGATCACCGTAGGATTGGGCTGGTTAAGATTTGATTCATCCATGTTAGCCTTCCATAGTGCCATAATCGTGCGCGGTTTAGCATCCTGTTCATTCACAATTTACAGTCTCTTAACTCTCACTTCAAAACAACCAGTCTAGGGCTGTAATCAAGCCGAGCCAGGTAGAGCTCGAGCTTAAGAGAGCCAGCTCGGCTCGGTTTGTTTAGTTTATCGAGCTGAAAAGTTGAGCTCGAGCTCGGCTTGTAAAATGTTCGAGCCAGCTCGAGCCGACTCGTAATTTTTTTTATATGTTTCATAAATATTGATAACATAAAAACAAAATAAAAATAAAAATTACACATATATCTATATGTATTATTTTTAATTTTCTAGTATTTAACTGATCGAAAGGCATATTAAAAGTATTATAAGTATTAATTTTTATTTATTTTCCCATATTTTTATATGTTAATTAATTAAACTTAAAATGTTAACACTTCAAACCCCTCCCACATATAATTTTTTTTATTTTAATACATTTATTTAAAATTAAAATTAAAACTAATCTATATAAAATAAAATAATTCGAGCCAGCTCACAAGCCGAGCCAGGCCTAGCTCGAGCTCGGCTTGTTTACAAATCGAGCTGAGCCGAGCCAGCTCATTTACGACCGAGCTTTTTTCGAGCCTTTTCCGAGTGAGACACGAGCTGCGAGCTTTTTGAACACCCCTAACAACCACCAACAAAAGGGAGCAATTTGCAGCTTTATAATGAAAAGTTTTCATTTTCGGTTTTTCAGATGTATCTATGAGAGTTTTATTCAGTAGTTTTCCGTTATTTAACAAGTTCGTCAAAAGTTAGAAGATAAACAAGTCCAGCGATCCTTGATTTTTGGTTATTTGTAGCTGAAAACAAACATACCTGTAAAGTGGAATATATAGCAAGTTCCAACTGCAAAGGCTTTGTATGTTTACGAGATACACAGGGTACTATAACTACCCACCTGCAAGTAGTGCAGTTCATTAAAAAAATGCATATATAATCTGGCGACTTAGTATTGGTTGGAACACGCCGGGTATGCTGGGCCAACCCACACATTTTTGTCATTTCTTTATGAGTAAAGCACACGGATGGCCCCTATGGTTTACCAAAATTTTTGATTTGGTCCCTATCTTTCTAAAAGTACACGGATGGTCCCTGTGGTTTGCACTTTGTAACGCATTTAGTCCCCAACTTTTTCCAAAAGTACATGGATGGTCCCAGTGGTTTGCCCTTTGTAACGTATTTAGTCTCTAACTTAGACCTGCTAAAACCTTTAGATTTGTTGGTTGGGGACCAAATGCGTTACAAAGTTCAAACCACAGGGACCATCCATGTACTTTTGGAAAGCTAGGGACAAAATCCAAAGGTTTGGTAAACCGCAGGGACCATCGGCATCCATGTACTTACTCTTCTTTATTGAATTTATTAATATTTAACGTGTTAACTATCATTACAAAAACTAAAATATAACGGTACTACCCAATTTATTTTAGTAAAACCATTTATGAGGTTTTACACATTTTGAATACACTTTAGGGGACTTCTGAAATGTAGAAACCGTTCAATCTGTTTGACCGTTTACATTTTAGGTAAGTTTTCCCATTTGACCCGTAGATGAAAAGATAACCCAAATTGACCCATTAACCCATAATGCAGATAAAATGCAACACTTACACTTTTCTAGTAAGTAGTTGAGGAGCAAAAAGTTCAAGAAAGCCTGGCCCGTATACCTCGTGCAGCCAACCCGAGAATAAGCAGAGATGGCTCTAGAAGAATTGCATTATAAACCCAACATACGATCATTACACTATCATATATTAAAGAGTAAAATGCCATTTTCGTCCCTGAGGTTTGGCCAGTTTTGCGACTTTCGTCCAAATGTATGTTTTTTCGCATCCGAATCCAAAAGATTGCCATTTTCATCCGGCTCGTTAACCAGGGTTATTTTCGTCTTTTTTGTAAACTTAAAGGGCAATCTGGTCTTTTTCAGGGGTAATATGTCTTTTTACATAAAGTGAAAAAGACCGAATTGCCCTTTAAGTTAGCAAAAAAGACGGAAATACCCCTGATTTAACGGAGAATAATGGATGGAGTTAGAAATGGCAAGATTTCAAACCTTTTGGATCCAGATGTGCAAAAACAAACCTTTAGACAAAAGTCGCAAAACTGGCCAACCCTCTGGGACGAAAATGGCATTTTACTCTATATTAAACTTGAAAAGATTTGTGGAAAACAAAAACAAAGAGGTTCTGTGTATGTCACAATCACGTGTGAAATGAAATGTCAATGTACCTCAATTGCACGAACAATGTTACTATATCCCTTGATTCTTGCAACATCAAGTGCAGTTTGACAGTCATCATTCATCACCAATGCATCAGCTGAAAGTTACGATAGTAAATAATGTATTAAGTGATAATAAACGAACAAGCGACCCGTAGCAGGATCGATCGATGTCAACATAACACAATTTGACTAACAACTAACAAGCACCCACCACCATTTGAAAGCAGTAGATTAACCATCTGCCATAGGCCACTTTGTGCAGCATGATGCAAAGGGGTTCCAGCATGACGACCTGATAAGATTCTTGAAAAAGGTGATATCAGAAAAACTTTCATAGCAACTAAAAAACAACACAATTAGAGCAAGTTCAATTAATACTGTAGGGGTGAGCAGCAGAACCGAACCGAAACCGAAAAAACCGAACCGAAAAAAACCGAACTGCACAAAAAAACTGAAGAAAAATCGAACCGAATAACCTAAAAAATCACTTTTTTAATGTTTACTATATATTAATTTAGGAATTATTAGTTTTATTCTTGAATGTTAAGTATTTATAATAAAAGCATTAACATCTTTATTTATCCTTGAAATTATTTATCCATTGCCTACAAGAAATAACAAAATTAAAAATAAAAATTAAATGAGTTTCAAAGTATTATAAGAGAAATGTCTTAATAAAAACATAAAAATAGATTAGAAGTTAGGTTTATGTGAACAATATTAATTAAAAAGGTTAAACATAATAAATTAAATGTAAACATCAAAGAAAGATTATTAAAACTTGGATTATTCTGTGTTTTTGAATCTAACGTAATTTTGTTCCAAAAACCGAATGTTACGGATATGGTTTGACGATATACCCGAACCGAACTGAACCGTGAACACCCCTAGTTAATAGCATCATATACTTTATCCACGACATCATACGGTATTTCTAACTTTTGTGACTGATGAATTGAAACAAATATATATAGACATTAAAGGGCACAAAGCAGCACACCTGGACGATAGGCGTTTACGTTTGCACCAAATTCTATCAATGTTTTCGCAACATCGTACTTTTGTGGAGTCATGGAAGCCAATATCAGAGGAGTCTTTCCTTCCTTATCCGTCCACTGCACCAAAAACAATACACAACTTCAACACTAAGGGTGTTTGGGATTGCTTACTAAACTCATTATCTGCTTATAATAAGCAGTTTGGAATAAACAACTTCAAACCGCGTGTTAAAAATAGCTTATTTCACTCACAACTAATCACATAAGCAGATTTAATTAACCAATTCAATCACCCTCAAAACAAAATAAGTAGATAATCAATTCGAATAAGCAATCCAGAAGGACCGGAACTACTTTTCTTCACCAAGTAGCCCATTCCAAACAACAATTTAGCCAATTTAAAATTCAAAACGTTACTTTTCAAGAGAAACAGTCCACAAAATTAAAACTCTGAAGGCGTACTTCTACACACAGTGTTGTATAAATTGGGATTAATCGCCGCCGATTAATCAGTAATCGGTGGTTTATTGATTAAATTTCACCTAGTTGGATCTAAAATCGTAATCCATCAAAGGCAGTCAAAATCGGATAAACTCTGTCAAATTCGGTCATATTTGGTTAAAAATTTTGAAGTATTTGAAAAACTTATACTTATTAATCCAATAGAATTTAATCCAATCGAATTAATAAGTTTAAAAAATTATATATAAAACTTTGAAACATGCGATTTCCCTTTACAACATGCGATCGTACGACGCGAACGAGATTGCCTTACAACATGCGAATATTTCTTTACAACATGCGATTTCCCTTTTTTTTCATTTTTTTTGGTACATGCGATTTTACTTCTTTTTGTACATGCGATTTCCCCTAGTTTAATGTACATGCGATTTTATTTTTTTTTATTTTGTACATGCGATTTCACTATTTTACTGTCATGCCTAAGAGCGGGTGGGTTACCGGGTTTTCCCCGGAATTGGTGGTGGACTCGGGTTACTCTCGGAGTACTCCGTTTGGTCCAGTGGGTACCCCGAGAGTGCTAGGGATTGATTCTGTTGGCCGTTCAAAAAAAAAAAATATAAGGTTGAAAATTACATACAAAATTCCAATCAGATTAATCCCGATTAATCCTTGTTAATTACGAGTGATCGTTCGTCGGTACCCGGGTACCGCCCGAGACCAGCGCCTAGTGATTTTTACATCAATGACTACACATAAAAACAACACTAATATTAATTTGCAACAAAACCAAAATCAATGCCCAATTACAGTACTAGATACAATGATCATAACACAAGTAGTAAACCATAAACCTTAAACCTAAAAAGAACCCTGATCCACCAACTTAACTACAAGAAACAAATTCTACAAAAAAAACCCCAAATTAGTTCCCAATTTCAACTACAAAACTCGAAATTTATAAACCAAATCGAGACTTATACATACCTCAAGCCCAGCACCTTCGCTTCGAAGCTTTCCAACCCCTTCAGTGGTGCCATTACTCACTTGTTGATACAAAAGCTCGTCCTTTGATTGCTGTAAACCCATTTTATACAACAATTTATAAAATTAGGGTTTTTGTAGTGATGCAATTAGGGGCTGATTTCTGTGGGTTTTCTAGGTGAATTGCATTATACTTTTCTGCAAGAAAATTGTATATGAATTGTGTAATTTTCGTCGCGAATAGTCAGTCAATCCTTCTTCCGCGTAACGTATCTGTGTCACCGATGAGAATTTGGTCAAGACGGTTGGGGTTTTTCGTGTTGATTTATGCTTACTTCATCATAGTCTCTGTCAATGTGGTTTCCTGTTGAAAGTTATGGCAATAAATTGTCATGATTATGGGGCCATTTTATGGATGTCATTAAATTAAATTAAGAGTAAACTGCAATTTTACACCCTATGGTTAGGGGTGATTGGCACTCTTACCCCCCCTAAGGAAATAATTGCAATTTTACCCCCCACTGTTTGCTGTTATGTTGCAACCTTACCCCCCGGCCTCAAATTTGTTGACTAATCTGTTGACTACCACCTGAAATGACTATAATGCCCTTTCATATTACCCCCTGTGTTTTGTGCACTTTGTGATATTACCCCCTGCCACCACTGCCACCGCCATTTACCACCACAACCACCACAACCACCTCCAGCCACCACCCACAACCACCACTGCCACCGCCATTCACCGCCCTCACCCCTTTTCTTCTTCTCCCTCACATAACACAGACAACCATCGCCACTGCCATTTCATTATAACACCACCACTACTTCCGTCACCGGAAACCTGCAACTCCGGTCATCTTCTCCAACGAGGAGCCATTGTAAATGGCGAATTCTACAGAGTATTGTTAATCTGTTACTGTTACAGCTTTATTTAAAGAAATGTAATTAATGGAGAACTCTAATTTTGACTTCATGTTTCTGCTCTGTTTTGATTTGTGTGCTTTACCTTCTCATATCTTTGTTTTTTTTCTTTTGAATTCGTTTTTACTGGTTAAGTTTTACTCATGATAGTTTAATGGGGTGTTTTGGATGTATGTTTTAAGTAAATCACTTTTGATTCTTTATATGATTGTGGACGGTGAATATTCTATTGTGATTATTTAGGTAAATATAAATAATCAAATTTAAGTAATAGGTAAAAACTTGCTGCAAGACATTGACGAAATATTAGAATAAAAATAAGATTTGTTACACAACTCTAATTGCATTGGTGATTTTTTGTCATGAATGTGGTACCGGTTCATAACTCTTCAAGTATATGTTGATTAGTTGGTATTTAGGCCATGCGTAGTCATAACGCCCTTTTGGGGGCGTTATGCGACACGTGTCGTGCCACGTCACCCCGGGGCTTTATGGGGCGTTATATCACTAGAGCCCGTAGTCATAAAGCCCCTACCCATCATTACCTAATTATTAATTTTCGTTTTTATTAATTATTTATAAAAACCCATGCTTTTTTGTGATTGGTCCAAGTTTTGAAAACCATCCCATACCGCCGCGATAAATCTCGCGCCCCTCCCCCATTTCTCCTTGATAGCGCCCAAGGTAATGGTGTTGCCGGCGTTTTGGCGGCGCCATGAAGGGGGAAAGCGCCCCACTACGTATGCTCTTAAGAGTAAAAAAATTGTTGTTCAAAAAGAAAAACTTATTCAGACGATGTTCTATCTCCCCAACTTATTCAGACGACCCACACTATGAATGGGTTATGAAACTAGTTAAGTTTCTTAAAGCCCATTTTTTTATAAAAACCACATTAGGTTTTGTTTCTGCAAAATCAATGAGCACATGAAGCATATAAAACAGTTCTAATAATTTACACTAAGATGAACTACTATCTCGCTTGAAATTTATCCTTGATTTCTAATTTTGCAGTTTGTGAAGATTCATCTCTAAAAGAACTCAATATACCTTGATAACCTCGGCCTCTGTGATTGCAGAATCGCCTCCAATAACATCAAAGTCACCCTGCATATGGAGAGAATTGCATTACTTTGTAGAACTACCTTTATATCTTAAGTGTCACCCTTACAATAATAAAAAAAGTAGTGGTGGTGTTATAATGAAATGGCAGTGGCGATGGTTGTCTGTGTTATGTGAGGGAGAAGAAGAAAAGGGGTGAGGGCGGTGAATGGCGGTGGCAGTGATGGTTGTGGGTGGTGGCTGGAGGTGGCAGTGGTGGTTGTGGTGGTGAATGGCGGTGGCAGTGGTGGCAGGGGGTGATATCACAGAGTGCACAAAACACAGGGGGGTAATATGAAAGGGCATTATAGTCATTTCAGGTGGTAGTCAACAGATTAGTCAACAAATTTGAGGCCGGGGGGGTAAGGTTGCAACATAACAGCAAACAGTGGGGGGTAAAATTGCAATTATTTCCTTAGGGGGGGGGGGGGGGGGGGGGTAAGGGTGCCAATCACCCCTAACCACAGGGTGTAAAATTGCAGTTTACTCTTAAATTAATCATAACAACCTCCACCCGATTATAAACAAGAAAAGCAATAAGAAAGTTCTATTCATAACGATTGATCGGGCATGTTAGTGGAAGTCGTTAAGCGCTCCTAAGTCGGTTCATCGAGAGTTACCGGTACTCAGCCTAGGCGGAGAGTACTCGCTAAATTATAACATAGGACATAAAATGATAACAATAACAATAATAATAAAAGTATTTTATACGGTTTGGTAGATAATTTGTAGAAACACATTTATCACACGTCATGATAGCGCTAGCCTATAAGCCGGTTATCATTTATGTAGGTTCATTTGTAATTATATGACATCCTAATTATAGAACCACATAATAATAATAATAATAAATGAACTTAATTTTATTTAGATGGAATATAAAAGAAAAACATAACCTTAAGAATTTTAATAACATTATGAAATTTGTAAAGTAATCAATAAATTATCCTATATATTAAAAAACAAAGCTAATGAATAGTAGTTGTCACATCATAATGAATAGTAAACTTTCCTTATTGGTTGTCATGAATAGTAAATATACATAACTTCAAGTCATCTTTTGTTGACTTTTTCCCCTATACCCTTTTTAAGTGTGTATATATATCCATTTTCTTCAAAGTTAGGTAGATTATTCTTTATGGTGGAGTGGTTTTGTGGTTGTATGTGTTTTAAAGAGACTCAAGTTCAAATCATGGGGTCTTTTTTTTTTTTTTTTTTTTCATTTTATGCTTACATAACTTCACGTCATCTTCCTTTTTCTCATCTTTCACATGTTTTTCTGATTGTATTTATACAATTCTTATTCCTTATTTGTTGGGTTAGTGGATGCTTAGACATCGCAATAGTCGCCATCGCCAGCAGTTACTAACTCGCTTGCTACCAACGGCTCTGTTGTATGAAAACTCCACTTGTCAACTTAAAAATAAGACACTAAATAGCACAACTTTAATAACAACCAAGTATTTAGTCGCAATAAATAGTTTTACAATGACTTAGTTTTGTCGCGCCGCAACGCGGCGCGCAGCATTAAAACCTAGTTTAGTTAGAAAATATATAAATAATATTTAAAGATAAAGAATATGTAAAATAAAAAAACTTATTTGCAATATGGCATATAACTTATGAGTTAGGAAATACTAGCAGGATGTCCGGGCGATATGGCGGGAGTGACACATCGCATTGTGATACTCGTTTTTGGTAGTTTTATTATCCATATAATATTTTATTGTAGCACAATTCTGATAGATATACATCAAAAGAGAAGTAATCGGGTAATCAATTTCATTATGTTGTGCATGGTTCGGTTATTATCCTCAACCGAAGGCGAAACCAAAGTCACCGGTTACTCTATTTTATTAACCAATCCGTTTTCGGTTAATCACTTCGGTTTATTCGATTAGATTGATGATTTTTGGTGTCGTTCATTTAATTTCAGTTACTAGCAAAAACCAAACTTGGGCTAAAACTTTTACTTGGATATATATGAAATTGAGGTATAAATTCATGAAGTGAAAGTATAAATATATGAAATGGAGATATAATATATGAAATATATGATCTGAAGGTATAAAAGCTAGAAATATATGAAAATATGAATGATTTAGTTCGTTTTAGCTAAATTTGGTTAAACGAGAGTACAAAAAAATTGATAACCGGATTTTGGTTAATTCGGTTTCTAGTTAATTCAGTTTTTGGTTGATTTCAGTTCGATTTTGTCTGTTTTCGGTTTGGTTTAGGTTAACGATATAGCTATTGCTCATCGATAACCGTTTTTGGTTGATAACCGATAGATGCGCGCGCGATGCTGCGGGAAACACAGATATTGCCACGGTGTGCATTGTTCGGTTGGTTAGATTATTATCCTCAACCGAAACCGAGGTCATTGATTAGTCTATTTTATTAACCAATCCATTTTCAGTTAATTGGTTTTGTTTATTTAGTTAGATTGACGGTTTTTGGTTTGATTCATTTAATTTTGGTTAATAGCCAAAATCAAACTTGGGCTAAAGCTTTTGATTAGAAATGCATGAAATGGAGGTATAAAGACATAAAATGGGGTTATAAATATGAAATACATGAACTGAAGCTATAAAAGCTATAAATATATGAAAATATGAATTATTCGGTTCAACTAATATTGGTTAAATGAGGGTACAAAAAATCGATCACTGTTTTCCGTTAATTCGGGTTTCAGTTAATCAGTTTTTAGTTAATTCAGTTTTTTGTTGATTTCGGTTCGGTTTCGGTTAACGATTCAGTTATTACTCACCCTTATACACTGTTAATCATGTTACATATCAATTTCTAATTAAAAAAAACTATAGCAATACTATACTCAAATTAAAGAGAATAAAATACTCGTTTATATGGTGTAATTTAAAAAAAATATATTAACCTACCAAAAAGTTATGACCGTTTAAAAATGTAGGGGGTTAGTTTTTTTATAAGGGGATATAGTGTAATTGTTAACTAATTATCTATAATCACTTGACATTTTGTAGTTATTAACATTATGGAATAATGACTAAGTACGTTGGGCTTTAATCACTTGTACACTAAGTCATCATCTACTAGTACCTTTTAATCCACACGTTAGTACTGACCAAGACAACTATCAAAACATCGACAAAAATGAGTAGGTCGTCACGGTACTTTTGGATATTCTTAAAACATTATAGTTTATAAGATATGACAAGAATACATAAAAATATTATAATTTTGTTGTGGAGGGGGAAAGTGTAACTAATTATCCATAATTAAGTTAAGAAAAAGTACACGTTAGTCCTTGTGGTTTCTGCCAAATATCAATGTCGGGTACTAATAATTTTTTGTTGCAAAATCATATATTAACGTTCTAATTTGTCACAATGTTTAGTACTAAGGCCAAACTTTGTCACAATGTTAAGTATTAAGGCCAAACCTTGTTAACTTTTTTTTTTAAAGTTTTACTAAAATGACTAAAATACCTTTTAATAACTAGAAGGGGTTTTTTAATTAGTTATATTTGACTAAAATAATTTAAAGTAATGTTTTCTGTTTTATTTATATTTTTTTATAAAATTAAATGGATTTGAAGTTTATTATTTATAAGGTTTATAAATAATATGCTAGTAAAATAAACTTTTTAACTTAGTCTAAATAATAAACTAAGTTAAGATTTATAAAAATAACTAAAACAAATTTCCATTTTAAGAATATAACAGTTTTGTAAGTTGAAATGAATATGAGGTTTTGCTTCTGTATGATAAAACGGACAAATAACATGTAATATTCGTACCAGTTTGTGATGTTATGTATAAGAATTGCATCGCCGAAGGTCCGACATGCCAACGCGGCTCCGATCAGTTGTAGAGACGAAATTGGTTGTGAAATTGTGTGGGAATGAGGTCGCATCGGGTCAAGAGAAGTATATTTATACTCGAACTGAAGATATAACGGATCGAGATGATGATGGAAATTTCAGAGTTAAACGGGCTAGCGGATTTATACGTGACACAAACTAGTTGTTAGTTTTGATTATGATGGAGATAAATATTAACGAAAAAACGAGTTAAACGAACAATTTTTACAGATCCGATATCTTCAACGAATCCATCGACTTTGCCGGAGAAGACCCCCTGAAAGGCGGGCTTTCTTTTTGTTTGATTTAACAAGTTTGGTTATTTAACTTGTTATTAAAGGGCACTTTAGTAAGACTTATTAAAAAAGTTAACAAGGTTTGACCTTATTACTCAACATTGTTACAAGGTTTGGCCTTAGTACTCAACATTGTGACAAACTAGAACGTTAATACCTGATTTTGTAACAAAAAATTTTAGTACCCGACATTGAAATTTGGTAGAAACCACAAGGACTAACGGTGTAATTTTTCCTTAAGTTAAAACTCAGGGATTTAAGTGTAATAAGATGGGGGAATAAAATATAATTAATGTTTAAAATACCAATTTACCCTCATTTTAGGGGTATATTCATAAATTAAAAGAAAAAAAAGTTCTTATTTTTTGGGAATCTTAAAATGCCAATCTCTCATGCATTATAATATAGTATAGATATAAATAATATTTAAACCTAAAACATACGTAAAATAAAAATAAAAGATCATGAGTAATTTAAGGATATTAACTAAATTAGAGGAAAAAATGGCAGGAAAACAATTATGAGGATGCATAGTAATACGACGCGTGTCATCCGTAACTGATCTTCTCCTCCGATAATTCTGCAAAAAAGAGCACCGTTAGCCTCGCCAAGGGGAGAAGAGGGTTCTCTCCTTGACCCGACTCCGGTGTGAGAATAAGTATGGGTAATGAGGAAGAAGATGTATTTGAGAAGTGTGTGTAACTTGAATTCATACCTGGGTTGTTTCTCATATTTATAGCCGGGAGTCGTTTAGGCGGGAAAACCCTTTAGTGAAAAGTTGACGGAAGATGCTAACCCCGTAAGCGGTTACATTTCCTTCCGTCAAGCTCCTTGATCCGACGTGAGAGCACACGGATCGTGGCTTAGATCGAAGGCTGGGGATTTGCCACGTGTAAAGTGATCAAGTGAAGATTACTTTTCAATTGCATGCTTTCGTTGTGAATTCAGGGATGCTTGAGATGGTGACACGTGTCCAGACGGTTGTAACCGTCTTGGTGGTGCACGATTGCATTTTTTCTAGAAGATTGCTGCAGTAATCTGGTGTGGCACCTTATTGTGTGGAGACAGCTGGACAAATAAATCTCAAGTCTGAGTAAATAATATCCAGGTCTGGATATTTAGGCGGAAGTGTTTACTTCAGGATTTTCATCCTTTGTCTATGGGAGAAAGCGCAAGGATTTATGATTTCCTTTGGGCGCGCGAGTGTTGACTGTTCTTTAAGTCTTTACTTGTGAGACCAGTGCGCGGCCGCGCAAGGTACAAGGCTGGAAAGTAAGGTTGTGGTATGGTCCCAGGCACTTATTATGAGGTTTTTGGGACCTTACCCCTTCAGCTTCCAACACAACACTTCTAGATGAGTGGGCTTAAGGTGGGGACCCACCAAAACCGAAATCAGCATGGGGAGGGGGTATTGCTTATTTTTTATAAAAAAACTTAGAGTAAACTGTCATTTTGGTCCCTGAGGTTTGGGCAGTTTTGTCACTTTAGTCCAAATTTGAAACCTTTTGCATTTGGGTCCCTGTGGTTTCAATTTTGTTGCCATTTTGGTCCAAAAGCAAAGTCAGCTCAGATTTTCCAAAAAAAAACTAATTTTTTTGTCCTTTTCCTCAGTTTATTGAAGGGCAAAATGGTCATTTTTCCCACCTGCCTACCTACCTACCTACCCACCCTCACCCCCACCTCCACCCCTCTCTCATTTTCTTCTCTCTTTCCCCTTCTGATCTACATGACCAAACCACCATCACCACCTTCACACCTTCTAAAAAAACACTAATGGCAAATATGTAGATATAGCCCGTCAACAGGGTTGTTTTATATAAAAAATAGAAGCAAATTCATATTTCACAAGCAAACAAACACAATCAAAGAGATTAGTTGTGGACGATAGAAAGAAGATAGATTCATTTCATTCACTTGAGAGCTTCGCCCGCAACATCCTCTTAGCCGATATATCTAGGTAATACGATCATAATATAATTTACACGAGATCAGATATATCTAAACAATAATAATTCAAATATTATTCCTAATAAAATATATCAGCTAAGACATCCATGGCGACAACTTCATCTAGGGTTTTTCTACTCTCTCGATTCACCGACTTACCACCGTTACACGACCACCAACCGCCGCCGTACTCTCACCACCTCCTTATCCACCCGCTGCCGCCGTCGTCCTTCTCTGCCATCACCAAAAAACGTCACAGTTCCGTCGTCGTCGTCAGCTGCATCTTCTCCGGCGGAGTTTCCGACGACTTTGTGTCCACTCGACGCTCCGTTTCGTTCCACCATTACGACTTTGTTCTTGTGAAGCAGATCGGAACTTGAGAATGGTTCATAAGAACGGTCGACTAGCTGCCGACATGATTCGATGAAGATGAACCGGAATCGAACCTGAATCTGGTAAAAATAGACAGATTAGAAACTGAATCTGAGATGGAACTGGTTGTGGGTTCTGATGAAGATGGTTGTGGATTCCGATGAAGATGACTGATGACGATGATTATGGGTTTGTTGAAGGCGACAGGTGGTGGTTACAAGTTGGTTTTAATGGTGGTAGACTAATGGTGATGGTGGACTGATGGTGGTGGAAGAGTACTAAGAGAGAGATAGTGTGTGTGTGAGAGAGTGGATGAATGTGTGTACATATATAATAAAATATAAAGAGTAAACTGTCATTTTGCAGGATTTTATCATGACCATTTTGCCCTTGAGGAAAAGGACAACATAGTAGGATTTTATAAGACAAATATGACTTAATTTCACTTTTGGATCAAAATGGCAACAAAATTGAAACCATAGGGACCCAAATGCAAAAGGTTTCAAATTTAGACTAAAGTGGCAAAACTGCCCAAACCTCAGGGACCAAAATGACAGTTTACTCAAAAACTTATTTAATATATAAACTTTAGGAACTTTGATATTTTATATAAAAATATCTACATTGTTTCAAGCCTTCATATTTTAAAGTAGTGTGACACTAGGCAAAACTAGTCCACCAAAATTTTTAGTTTGTTGATCGGGTGAAAAAGTTGGTTCGGGTCCTGTACGGGTTAAATACTGACACTGTGTTTAGTTTAAATAAATACATGACAAAAGTTGATTTTGTACATGTTTTATCATCCAAATAATTAATCCAACTTTTTGGATTAAAAATTTTATTATTTCTGACACAGTTCCGGTACCGGCTTTGCTGTCTGGCAGTTTACTGAACTAGCCGTGTAGTTTAACGCAATAAGATTCAATTGCGGATTTTATGTCGTTTTTAATACCCATTATATTATTTATGTCAAATAATATTTATTTGTGGGTTTTCGGACAGTTACTGTTTCGTTCTGCGGAATGCTGTACACTTCCGCAGAATTGCTGTATTTTTCTGCGGACTTGGACAATTTGGTTTTTAATTGGAATTTTCTGAATAATGAGGTACATGTTATGTTAGACAAGGCTTTTATATAATATTTGTGTAGACATATCTGTATGTCTTGTTTTTATCGTGTCAGACTGTACCGCGACTAGTACTGATAAGTATCGTTTATTCGCGTTCCTAGTGTCAGTCTAGGGTATTGTTTCTAATCGCAATCGGATTTGTTATCATACTTAAATATGATTTTTGAAATTCCCAGACTTTTAAGACTTAATAAAAAAATCAAGCCACACGCGAAAAACAATTAATGAAATAGTTGTTCAGGTTGTATGAAATTACCAAAATTTTGCCGATTGTCACAATGGCCATCTCCATTGTTGCCACTAACAACCATAAAAAATATGGAGTGAACCTATTTTTTTTTTACTTTTTTTAAACGACTCATTTAAACCCAAGTATACTTTGGCCATTCAGGTTTTGACCCAAAATAGATTGGTACTTTTTAAATGCCCCATTTTGACCCGAACACATTTTCCTATTGTTGACCTGAATTCGTATTTCCGCTTGGCCCACTCGGTTTGGCAGACTTTAAGTTATAACAAACCGATCCATTTAGCTAAACTTGTTCGCGTATTCAATCCAACCCCAACAAATTTCGTGTTAGTTTAGTGTAGTCTCAAAAACTTTGATTGAGAGGAGCCGTTTATTTGAGCTTTAAACCAATGTGTGTGTGAATATCACATTAATTACTTAGGCCATCGTATAACATAGAACTCCGAACTCCACATGATCAAATAAGGTTATTAGACATCAATTTCTTACTTTATACGGTAGGGGAGTTTACACCCAAAATGGTAGGTAAGATTGAAAAACCAATATGCACATATGAAAAAACCTTTGTTTTGAACTTTTGACTATTTAACATTGGAAATATTTACTATTTAAACTCTTTTAAGAAAAAAGTTATACCAGTTTTGGTTTATTCCCTTTTCCATGTTTCCAATAACTACAATATATGTGTATGTCTTGTAACTAAAAAATGAAACATATTAATCTATTTTACAAATGAAAAAAACAAAAAGTAAGGTTGAACTGTCTTAACTCCACCACCTAGTTCTCTTTTAGAAGTTAAATCAATGATATAAGTGATCTCCTAATAAAGATAAAAATTTTCAAATCACAAACCTTGGAGAACCCGAGTTTCAGGTCGTGTAAAGCAGAATCTTAGCAAAATTCTCATAAACCTTGATGCAACAGATCTCCCTTCACTACCATCTTCAAAAAAGTACACTGTCTAAAGTGGAGCAAATTTTTGCATAATTACAAATGCCCATGAGAACATATCTGAGCTATGATGGTGGATCCTCATTATTTTCCTGAGCAGGTGGCGGTGGTGCACTTGAACTGCCGGCTGATTTTGCCGGAAGCTTGTCCTTGTTTTCCTTCCACCATTCTTCTGCCTGCTGTGCATTGAACCTTCTTTTACTGCACGGGTATTGTAGACAATTTGAATCAAATAAGCAACTACTGATTGCAGATGAGCTCTTTGGTTACACTTGTGGCCATTTTTATTAAGTTTACCCACCCTTTCTTTTGTCCATACAACCTTTTCTAACATGACAAAACTTGGAAATTAATTAAGATACACTGAATTATAATTACTATACTTCATTTTTGTATTAGTTTTTACCTATAATATATAAAACTTAACAAAATGGCCATTTTTATTAACTTTGGGGGCTAGGTATGTCAAAAGGGACCTTTAATGATAAAAAAACAAAATTATTATATTAATGATCAAAATATTTGAATAAAACGATTTAGAACTTATGCATTAAAAGTTCAGTTTACGAGATTTCGACCAATTTGAACCATTCTGCAATTAGTGGTAAAATATATGTAATCTAAATATTTGAATATATGTAAGCAAACAATGTGTTGTGTGTTATTTATAATATAGTGTGTTTATTATAAATAACACACACAACACTTCGTTTACATTTAATGAAAAAGATGTAGGAATGCCATCGGAAAAGTAAAAAAGGGAGGTGGCATTTTCGTAACTATTCTATTAGTAGAGTAATTATCTTAATAATTACTTAATAATACTACTTCGACCTATCACACCCTTTCAAGTTGTGGTTGGAATAAATAACTAATAACTAACTTAATAATACTACTTCGAAAAGAAACTATAATACTACTACTAATAATAGGTAGGATAAGTCTTTAACATTTAGCAAGTATTTTAGTTGACCAGTTTAAGATAGATCACGACCAAAATCGACACCAGTACTAACTAAATGCGTGAAAATGGCCACCCCTTGCAGACACTTGTACGTAAAGGAGAGCATGTATGGAGCTAGCTAGGTAACTGAGAATTATGCTGAAATACCTGAATCTAACCCGCTTGAATATTTTGGTGCCATCTGGATGTAGGAGCACCGTCACATAAACACCTGGCTCAAATTGTTCAATTACTTCTTTGGCATTGTTAGAAGAAGATTCAGTGTTCTCCTGTGGAGCAACACCAGCATTTTCATCATTATGTGACATCCCTTGGGTCCCATCAACATCTTGTGTTGACTTATTGATCTCATCATCTTCATTCCCTTTAATTTTATGATATTTCTTTCTTGTGAGTTCACTAGAATTTTCTTCAGGCTGATCTGATTGGAGTGGAGTATCACTTCCGTGGGTGTTGATGTAGTATTTGGCTTTATCAATCAAGTCTTTGAAGGTTTCATTATTGGAGATTTTGGGAGGCAGTTTTTCGGTCAATTCATTTAACTGACAATTAAAACCAGTAAAATAACTTGGTAAATACTTCATTATCTATGTATATTTGACTTGAAGAACAAATGAGAGGTTTTGTTACATAAAAATCCAATATGAATTCTTTGTAGTTTTCTAATATCAGAATTATAACTGTGTGGAAATAGATAGAATGTTGGCATACCTGAGATACGAAGCATTTGAACACCTCTACAGCAGTCATACATCTCGCACTTTTTTCTGCAGCTAACGACTCAGCTTGTTTAGCAGCATTCTGCAGTTTTCTAATATCTGAATCTTGTTTAAAACTCTTTTGCTTCCAATATTTCACCTATCAATTTAAAGTAATAATATTTTAATTGTTACAATCTCATTCAAGTGTAATAAACAAACACAAAAATGATGTATCAGTAAACAAGAGCTTCTACTTGGTTTTGCAATCTCGATACTTCTTGGTTCAAAACTTCATTCGACTTCTTGAGACCATCTATCGAACCCCGTGAGAAGATAGGGGTACCAACGGACGGAGAATTAGGTCTTCTTGAGTAAGGCGAAGCAGGTATCTGAGGCTGTTGATAGGGTGGAAGCTGTGGAGTCACTGTACCAGGTTTCAAAGCATTCTGAAGAGCACTTACTGAACATGAAAATGAAACATCTTTTAAACTCTGAAAAGATGGAACTTGAGAAGTTCTTACTACTGAACTAGATTCAGAGTTTGATCCATATGTTCCTGATTTCACTTCATGGTACTTAACCGGTTCCATTACCGGGGAAATCAAAGGCTTTGAAGTCCTCCCAAATCTTTCAAATCTAGTACCACTAAGCCTTCTTTTGAAAGTTGAAACATTGCTATTATTATTATTATTATTGTTATTGTTATTATTGTTTCCAGTTTCAGAAGCTTTATTAAGTTTTACATAACAAGAGTCACAAACACGATGTGGCTTTTCCGGGCTTGGAGCCAGTGCTGCTTTCATAGCCTTTCGGGAACTGCAACCATGACAGTGCACAAGTCCACAGTTGAAACAGTTACGCCTTTTTCTAGTAAAACCAAATGCTTGTTTACAACCATGACAAACTGATTGGTCTGTTCCAGATGCCCATTTATGAATGCATATACTAGCCGTAAAACTTGCACCACAAGATAAACTTTTAACCGTCCTATCTTTAAATGATTCAACCAAAGTTGGGGTGTTTCGATCTTCTAAGTCTCCATGTCCTAGTCTCCCATTTGCACCTTTTCCCCAAGTGAATACTTCACCTCTTGATGTTAAAACAGCAACATGGTATGCTCCACATGCGATTTCTTCAACGAATTCACCGACAAGTTTATCTTGAACCACACTAGGCGATTTACCATCGGCTTGTGGGTTACCAAGTTGACCATGTGCAGTACTACCCATAGTGAAGACATGACCGGATGTTGTAAGGCCAACGGTCATACTATGTCCACATGCTAACTGATGGAAATTATGATCAATTAGAGATGCTATACATGTTGGTTCTGTGTAAGTTTGTTTGTTTCCATGACCTAAACGGTACTTATCCCCGCCCCCCCAAGTAAATAGTTTTTTAGACGTAGATTGTCTGGCTTGATGATTTACGATCTCTACAATTGCTGCAGTGTGCCATACGCCACACGCAACTTTAATAGTTTTAAGTCCAGTAAGAGATGCAACCTCTTTTGGATATTTTACACTCTCTAGATCACCATGTCCCAGAGCACCATAAGTCCCATCACCAAAT
This sequence comes from Helianthus tuberosus, assembly GCA_030545235.1. NCBI lineage: Eukaryota > Viridiplantae > Streptophyta > Magnoliopsida > Asterales > Asteraceae > Helianthus > Helianthus tuberosus. Next base: position 213,726,239 of record CM060423.1, read on the forward strand.
GTAAATAACTTTTTTTCAGAAGTTACCAATGCTGTATGCCAATTACCACAAGCAACTGATACAACTTGGATTCCTTCTAAAGGTCCAGAAACCTGTTTGGGTATCCAGTGGCTGAGATCAGTACCATGGCCGAGTAGACCAGCATTGTGCGTCCCATCTCCCCATGTATATAAATCACCACATGCAGATACAGCACATGTATGATACTCACCACAAGCAACAAAGTCTATATTTTTGACCGAAAGGAATTCAACAAGGCGAGGGCGACCAACGTGTTGGTCAACCCCATGACCAAGCCTACCACCAGATTCCTCCCCACAAGTGAAAATTTCACCTTGCTTTGTTACAAGAGAAAAATGCCGAACACCACAAGCGATTTGTTGGACATCTATAACTATGTTTGATTCCAATAATTTAGGAGTTAAAATGTCATCTTTTATTGGGAAACTATTTGTAACTCCATCGCTAAAACAGCAAACTTTTCCCCATAGGTAAACATCTCCTAGTGATTCTATATCATCGGCTGCAGGATTTTGAGTTGAACAACTAGGTGTGTTTGAAACACTAATTCTAAAATTATCTGCACAACTTGTTCTTACTTGCATGTTTGCACGTCCAAATGCCACATCTGAACTGAGAAAACTACTTATGCTTTCTGCGAAACGCAAATCCCAAGAAAATGAGCTACGAGAGTTAGTTGAATCACACTCTAATGCTACACCAGAAGGACGCCCCTTTTGACTGGCGTCACTTGTGTCATCATAAAACTGTAGTACCAAAAACAAAGTAAAAAGAATACAATTAGAGCCTAACACACATGGCATCCAATGGAGAGTAAATAAAGGTATACTGATTTAATTCAAGGATCTGAAAATGAAACTCTTACATCAGAAAGATCACTATCGCTACGCCTAGTAAAACTTTGTGTGGGAGAAACTAAATGTCTCAACCCTGCAAGCCAGACCTCTATCTCCACATTGTCTTTGCAGATCTACAATAATACAGCCTTAGTAATTACTTTTAACTGTATATAATATTCTGTAAACTCTCAAGTGTATTTAAGGGTGCTAATTTGAATAACAAGCATTAGAAGGATAAGTTATCGAACCAGATCAAGGGATCTATCACCATTTTTGTAAATAAGAGAAAACGACAAATACTCCTTTTCGGGTTGGCGATATCTTTTAAAAATCGGCTGCAGGTACATACGTTATCGCTAATTAAACTATTTTCAGGATCGAACTAAATCAATAAATCATCACACAAATTAGCTAACTAACTGTTCTCTGTCCAGGGATGATCTTAATTACGGAATCTAACTTCAGATTCCTTTCCCGTCCATGGGAGTACCAGATCAAAGTTGTTTCATCCTGAAATATAAAAACATTTTTTTTTTAGTTTGGCTGCCACTGAAAATTCAGGAATTAACATACAGAAAAAGAAATAACTAATCCACAGTCAGAATATATCTAGCCTGAAAGGCATAAACTTGAAGACCAAGAATCACAAAAACAGGATGGTGATTTTCTTTTCGTTCCCTGTACCTAAACTAACAGCAATTTCATGCTTTCCTAGGTAACATGCAATTGGACAATAATACGATGAAAATAATGTATAATTTCGAATAAAGCTTGTGTACCAAGTGAATACAGTTCAACAAATCAGTATATGAAGCAACTTACATCTGAGAGTCTGAATGAACGAAACTTAGGTCTCCCCTTCCTGGTGTACTTGATTAATTGGGTACCTTTTTTCAGAGTGTTGAGTGCCTTCAAAATAAGGATACAAATGAGTTACACATACTAGAAGGGGAAAGCGGAGCTTTATCTAGATATTTCTAGCAAAACAAACATAAGTCGAGTTATAAGGTTTAAAACTTTAATTAAAGTAATATCTAAAAGTAAATGAAAACAATCCAGGTGATTAAAATACGAAACTCAAAACCTACAAATTACAAAAAATGGTTCCTGAACTTGCTTGTAGTCTTGTGGACATTTAATATAGTCAAAATAAATACAATCCGGATCACAAAACATATTAGAAACAGACACTTTCTCTCGTAGTTTTTACGTTTTCACCTATAACCATACAAAAATTTAACTCCCCTTCAGAAGGGATTCAAATTACTCAGTTTGTTCATGCGATAGATGAACGGATACCTGTTCGACGTCACGGTCCGGATAGCCAGAACTAGCAGGATTTGCCATTCCATCTGAAATGCTATATTATTCACAACCATCCACGTAATAGTCTTCATGGATAAATCAAATATTCCAATCTTCTTCTTCTTCTTCTATGACCAATCATCAACTTAATTTTCTAACAATTTCTCTAGATCAATAAAAAAAATGATTCCATATTGACGCACATTCATATTGAATAACGAATCTACAATGAAACATTAAAAGAAAGAAAGTAAATGGAGGAGACACAGAGAGAAGAAGGTATTGAGAAGTTTAGGGAGCTCGACAGAAACTCAAGCGACAATGGTGGATTTATTTGGTAATCGTAACTACCTTGCAGAATAATATAAAAATACAATACATCCATATAAATTTTATTAAATATAAATATTTATTGAATAAATCATGAATGATTTGGTTTCCATAAGCTCGGAGCTACTTTGATTAGATTATATTTAATAAACCTATTTTTTAAATAAAAGGTAAAATTCGGTAATCCAAACTATTTTCTTGTATCATTTTTTTTGCTTAAATGAAAGTTAAGTTACCCTTTGAAAGCTCGCAGAGACTCACTCTGAAAGTTAAGTTTAACCCTTTGAAAGCTGGCAGAGACTCAGTCTCAAACATGTAGGTCCACCCGGAGGATCGAGTATAACCTATTCCCTGTTTTCCGACGAACCCGAGAGTGCGGAATCCAAACGGGTAAGTTAAACCAAGTTAGAACACGAAAACGACAAACACGGTTCAACGATTAACACTCAAATGTATTAATACGTATGACGGTTACAAAGAAATGTTTACAAGAACTCCTTATAAACTCTCAGTGTGTGTGTGTGTGTTACAGTGTGTTCACTCTCAAATCTATTCAGACTTCTACCTGGTTTGCCTTCAATCCGCTGTTTATATATGCTGCAGATCGACGAAGGATCTGCAGCGACGAACAATCCAAGTATGACAAACCTTTATACTTCGTCACTCATCATTCATGACGAAGTATTATACTTCGCCATGAGAAGCTTCGCCATAAGGACATCCTTCGTCGATGAGACATAATCTGACGAACCTTGAGTCTTCGTCATGATCCATTCTTAGTCAATATGCATGGGCATATTGGATCTTCGTCAGAATGTAGTCTTCGTCATGCATACTACAAAGTCATAATGTGACATCATCATGATGATGTCATGGTGATGTCAGCTCGCGGCGCTTCGTGCTTCGAGTGTCGAACTCTGGGCTGCACGACGGAGGAATGTCGTGACGTCGGGCTCGAACCGAAACTAACAGAGTCGAACTGAACTGAGTCGAACCGAACCGAGTCGTGTCCACTTAATATGCATCAACAAAATCCCTCTTGGACGCTACTCGTGATGGTTCGTTCTTCACATTGTTGTCGGATCTTTTAGATGTCTTCACATGTCACAAATAGGGAGTGTATCAATAAACTCCCCCTTCAATGATGCTCGTGAAACATTGATCTTCGAATTTTTAGATCCTTTCGGTGTTGAGAAGTGGTCAGCAGCAACTCGATCATCTTGATCCTTTGATTACATCCATGTCGTGTCTTCATTCCAAAGCTTGTCATCGAACACGTTCTCTTCACCTTTAGCTAGTTTGATTGTCGCATCTGCACATACAAGAAAGTTAAACGCGCAATGAGAACAACCGCTTGGAATATAGTTAACATAAACAAACGACACACATGTGACCAGTTTTCTATCAACTACCGTCCGACAGTTTGAAAGTTTAACAAATTGTTCAATTTTGGTTTTTAACTTTCAAAACTTGCAAATTTCGACCGTTTATGAAGATTTAGTTGTTTTGGTTTTCGTTCAGATTTCAGATGTCGAAGACTCGAGTTCCAACATCGGTTAATAAAAAATAAGATAGAAATAAAATCTTTTTGATTTTTATAAAGTTTATATTAAAACACACTTAAACACTTTTTGGATTTTGAATATTTCAAACGTAAAGACTTAAAGCAGTAAATAAATATATACACAGATGCAGAAACTGAAAGCAGTAAATAAATATTTACAGACATTCTTTTTGCGAGTTTCGAGGGTAAGAGAATCATATCAGTGTACGGTCATGCCAAAACGCTCTTGTTGTTCATTTTGTTAACATATAGATAAACATCCTATAACGATTATCGGTATTGTTATCCACATAAACTCACCTTATCAGATGTAATCATGGCGAGGGGATACGTTAAGGTATGATTTATACTTACCGACGGTGTTCATCCACACACGACACATTCCCGTATCAAGGTATGCACGAGAGTTCATCTTACTGGTGAGTATACCATCTATCATCTGTTTTGCCATATGAAAATGTGAGATACTCACTTATTTTGAATTGAAAACAAGCCCTGTGTGATAGAATCACTTATTGATGAGGAACTTGATTTTCAGATGCATGAGGGCACAGGAGCAAGTCCGTGAACAGGTTAGTACCATCGTACAGACAAAGAGACGAACTTGACTCCCGCATAAAAGCTGTAATATATTATCACTTATTTTGTTTGGACATGTGATTGTTGATCACTTATTGAGGTCGTATGCAATATGTACACGTATGTATGGTATAATGGAAGATCTAGACTTGCGTCTCCGTTGTTTTTCGGTAAAAGAAACAACCATGATACCCAGATGATAAACAACATAAAGACCACATATCTCAGAACCTCGGCAATCTCTCAAACGAAATTTCGGTACTAAGACCATATGCCAATGAGTGGTTCCCACACAGTCTTCAGTCGATTTAGGTTTATATCACCCTGCACACTTTAAAATGATTGTGAGCCTACCGATACATCTTATATAGAGCTGCTTATCGTTTTTCATTTTAAGTTCAGTTTAAAGAGGTTTCAACAGACCACTGATGTACTATCATTTTCTCTTTTGCTCACCAGGAAACTCATTTTTGTTTTTCTATTGTTTTTGTGTTTTTGAAATTTTTTCGATGTTTTTGAATTTTTCAAATTTGGATTTACTCCCCCTAAAATGTAAAAACTATGATAAATTAAAAACACAAATATATTTACAAAAATGATTTTCCGATGTTGGTTTACTCTTGCTTGACCTTAGTGCCGTTTACCAATAATAAAAAGTCAAATCGTGATTTGTCAAATGCTTTGGTAAAAAGGTCGGCATGTTGGTCATCGGTGTGGACCTTAACAACATCGATAAGCCTTTTATCAAAGCAATCACGTATGAAGTGATACTTAATTTCGATGTGTTTGGTCTTAGAATGCTGCACAAGATTTCTAGTGATCTGTAAGGCAGCAGAATTATCAACGAAAATAGGAGTAGTTAGGAATTCAAAACCGTAGTCACGCGTTTGTTGTTGGATCCACAGGACTTGGGAGCAACAACTTGAGGCAGCAATGTATTCAGCTTCGCATGTTGATGTAGCGACACAAGTCTGATTCTTGCACTGCCATGTGACTAGGAGATTTCCTAAAAACTGGCATCCAGCCATTGTGGATTTCTCGTCGATTTTGCATCAGCCAAAATCAGAATCACTGAAAGCGACTAAGTCAAAGCTATCATCCCTAGGGTACCGTAGACCGGTGTCTGGACATCCCTTCAAATAACGGAATATCCTTTTAACAACTGCAAGATGTGAGGCCTTTGGGTTTACTTGATATCTGGCAAGCAGGCACGTTGGATACATTATGTCTGGTCTTGATGCTATGAGGTACATAAGGGATCCTATCATAGCGCGGTAGTATGAAGAGCTAACAACTTCTCCCTTTAAGTCAGGATGAATTCCATGATTTTGCTGCAGTGGAGTACCAAATGGGCGATGTGTTAGACATCTGAAATTGGTTCAGGATGTCACTGACATACTTAGTCTGATGGATGAATATCCCAGACTTCGTTTGTTGCACTTGTAAGCCCAAAAAGAAAGTCATCTCCCCCATAGCGCTCATCTCAAATTTTTCCTGCATAACACGCTCGAAATTCCTACACAACACATCGTTAGTAGAACCAAAAATAATATCATCTACGTATACCTGTACCAGTAGAAGATCTCCATCTTGTTCTTTGATGAATAAAGTGCAATCGATAAGACCTCGGCGAAATCCATTCTCCAGCAGATAATTAGATAAGGTTGCGTACCAAGCTCTCGGTGCTTGATGTAATCCATAGAGAGCTTTGTTCAGCAACCAAATCCGATCAGGGTGAATAGGATATTCAAAACCTGGAGGCTGTTCAACGTACACATCTTCTTCAAGTATACCATGTAAGAATGCACTTTTCACATCCATCTGATAAACCTTGAATCCTTTGAAGGAAGCATAGGCTAGAAAAATCCGAATAGCTTCAAGACGTGCAACAGGTGCATAAACTTCATTGTAGTCTATCCCTTCAATCTGACGAAATCCTTGAACAACTAATCTTGCCTTGTTTCGAATGACAATTCCACGGTCATCCTTTTTGCACTTATAAACCCAACGGGTACCAATCTTCTTGTAATCATCAGGTTTATCCACTAGTTTCCAGACACCTAGCTTCTGGAATTGCTGCAGTTCTTCCTGCATAGCTTCAACCCAAGAATTATATTTTAACGCTTCTTTCCAAGATTTTGGTTCTTCTTGTGATACATAACACACGAAGGACCAATCATTCTGTTCCCCAGATTCTCGAATAGCTGCATACAAGCCTGCATTGTTGTTGTTTCGCAACTGATTTCTCGTCTGTACGCCACTTTGTACATTACCAATGATGTTTTGTTGAGGATGGGTATTATGAATTCTTGTTTCTGGATTATCTGGAACTTGAATATTTGTACCCAGATTGTTGAAGTTGAGATCAACAACCAAATCAATACCCTAAACTGGCGAAGAGGATGATGCAGTAGCTTCAGCTGTTTTGGGGCAATCCACTGGGGGTGTAGCCTTAGAAGTATCATGTACAGCTTCTTGGTCTGCATCGAGAAATTCATCATCCTCTGAAGATTCGTTCAGTTCGGTAGCATCATGAAAATCCTCATTGTCGAAAGCATTATTGTTAACCGAAGATGGTTCTTGATTGTTGACAATAATTGGACGAACCAACGATGAATCTGCTACGTTTTCACTCTCGAAAAACATCTGTGCCGTAACATTTTCTTCAACTTCTTCAATATTGATCGAATTGAAAAAGTAATCGTACTCAAACATCCAAGGCTGACCAGGACATTTGACTGGCAATGTGTGCCTTTGTACTCTGACTTCAGACCATTCCTCGACCCTTTTTGTCTCTAGATTCCAAACTCTTAAGTTCGGGGTAACATACCCAAGAAAGTATCCTTCAATTGCTTTTGCCCCAAACTTTCCATTAGGATCAATCATTGTGCAAGGAGCTCCAAACGGTTCAAGATATTGTAAATCTGGTTTCCGTTTATGAAGAAACTCAAAACAGGTCTTGTTGTGTCTTTTAACTGTAAGGACTCGATTCATCGTATAACAAGCAGAGGCCACAGCTTCACTCCAGAATGGAATGGGCAACTAGGATTCTACCAACATAGTCCTAGCAGTTTCGATCAATGTACGGTTCTTACGCTCAGCGACATCCTTTTGTTGAGGAGTGTAACTCGCACTGAATTCGTGAAGAATACCTTTGGATGTGCAAAACTCCGCCATTGCATGATTTTTAAATTCAGTCCCATTGTCGCTCCGTATCCGTCTAACTTTCAAAGTTTACAAATTCTCAATCGTTGTGATCAAGTTTTTGATAATTTAGAAAGTATCACTCTTTTGTGCCATGAACGCCACCCAAGAAAATCTTGAATAATCATCAGTCACCACGAGGCAGTACTGATCATTCCTGATGCTTTTATGCTTGAAAGGACCGAACAAATCCATGTGCAAACGTCAAGCGGAACGACCACCGTGTTGATTTTCTTTGTCGGGTGTCGCTTCTTACTTTGCTTTCCTTTCTGGCATGAAACACAGACGTCTTGAAGATGGAAATTTTTAAGAGGAACACTATTCACTAATTCATTTGACACCAAATGATTCATTTTTCGTAAGTGAATGTGACCCATTCATCTGTGCCAAGAGATTGAGTCTTTTTCTGTGGCTTTGGTAATAAAACAAGTTGCTTGTACAGTCGTTGTGATTGCTTGCTTCATATCAAGGACATACAAATCATTTATCCTTGGAGCAGATAAGAGAATCCATTCTTTAGGAATCTTGAAGCCGGGTTTCAGCACATAACATCCATTTGCATCAAAGTGCACTAAAAACTGCTTATCACAGATTTGTGAAATGCTGAGAAGATTGTGATCAAGTTGTTGTACGAAGTTGATCTTGTCAAAACTTACAACCCCGTTGGATACCATTCCTTCTCCTTTTATATACCCTCCCTTATCTCCAGCAAAAGCAACATAACCTCCTCTAATAGATTTAACGTCGTAGAGAAGCCTCATGTCGCCGGTCATGTGCCTGGATGCCCCACTATCAACAATCCAATGACTGCTGAAAGTTCCTCCTGGACCACCCTGCACATGTACTCACATGATTAGTTGGAGATGGGGACCCAAGCCTTTGTGGTCTTGGGTCTTCCATTTTCATCAACAAAAGTTATTTCAACTTCTCGATGATTTTGAAAAAGTGATGTTCCACCCGAATTAGTGTTCAATTTGGGTTTCCATGTCTGTTTTATTTTACCAGTTTGATTGTTTAACACTTTAACTTCGTTATTGTTTGAAGTTTTTGAAATTTCTGGTTTGACAGAGACATGTTGTTTGTTACTCACATCGGTTTTAATTGCTTTTTCAATAACCTTGACTTGTTGGCGTTTCTGTTTCTTTACCCTTTCTTTTACAAGACGGGGATCATGTTTTGAAGAAACAGATCGCCTTCGGTCATTTTATTCACGGGGATCATCAACTTTGGCTTTTTGTTTATGAAGGTGTGGACAATTCCGAATAATATGTCCAAATGTACCACCTGAGAAACATGATATTCGTTCTACAAACCCCGAAGTATCATGTGATTGTCTTGTTGATAAACTTTGTGATCCCAAGGTACTTGGTTCTGAACTGTTTTGTTCATTTCTTTTCAAAATTTTAACTTGAGTTACATGATCTATGTTAGATTTATTTTGAAAAGTTTCCAATTTATCTGTTCCCTTCGATTTTACAAAGTTCACCTTTTGATTCTTTTTCTTGTCTTGTTCTTTTCGACCTTGAGTTGTCGATTTTCCTTTTGGCTTGGTGTGATTTTGCTGCTTTTTCAAAGTTGGTAATCTTTGATTGCCGTTTTGTTTGCGAATTTCAGCTTTCAGAATCGACGGACACTGTGTTACCACAACGTGTAAACCCGACTTTTCCAAAAATCTACTTGTTGATTCTTCAAAAACTTTACTGATTAAAGATTTATTAACATTTTTAATCAGAAAATCTTTGTTAGAATAAACTCTATCATCACCAACAAGAGTGTACAGTAAATTCACACTCTCAGACTCTTGAGTAGACGTGGACTCGGTCAGCACAGTCGTAGCAGGTTTTGCGGGAGGATCACATAGAATATGATTCTCAAGAGGTATGTCCTCTTCTTTGATTACCGCATCTGACTGTGCTGAGTCAGTATTATTGGATTCATCATCTGAAGAATCAGCATCCTCAACAATGACCTAAGCATCCTGATTCTGTTTAGCAGTTACAAATGTATCTGCTGATACATCCGAATCTGATGATACTTCCTGTTTGTATCAAAGTCCAGTTGTAAACTCCTCAAAGTTTAAAGGAACCGATGGCGCAAAATGAGTTCTATTTTCCTCATCAGGCATTGCGTCATAATTGTGTCTAACCTGTGGTGGACATTTTTTATATCCAATGCACGTGACATCCTTTTTCTCTTTCTAAACATCGATGATGTGATCCAGCACATAACTAGAGTTTAAATAACTATTTAGCTTAAGATGGATTGCCTCACTTTCAGATTTAACACAAGCTATTTCTTTTTGCATTATCTCGAGCCTATTGATGTAACAGTTAATGGTTGTTTGTTTTCTTGAAACCATTTTCGTTAACTCGGATTTGTTTTCCCTTAATGTTTCAATCATTGTTTTATACTCATTTTCATGGTTTGTATGAAACATGTTGGCTTCTGTGCATTTAGAAAGATCCGTGATCAATTTCTGATTGTGGATAAATGTTACATCATACTTACTTAGCAAATCATCATATTTGCTTTGCAAGTCCGACAACTTATTGCCTAATTCGGCACAATTACTACTTAAATCAGCACATTTATCACATTTAACTATAGTTGGTTCATCGACACATACCTTCGACACATACCTGACTTGATGAACTGCCAACATTAGCCATAAAGGCTGAATGAAGAGAAGAAGAAGAATAAGCAGCTTGATCCACCAGAATAGATCTTCTATCATTCCCTGCTGCAGTTTCTCCCAATAATTCATCGATGTCGGCATCGACTGTCACCCTCGATAAATGATCATCGCCTGACGTTGAGGTTTCCTCATCTGAACTCCTAGAATAGCCAGAACTTTCTTCATCTGAAGATTCATCACCACTGGCGGAAGATTCTCCACCACTGGCGTGATTCAAATCCTTAGCAACCTCAACAAAACAAGCTGCTCCTCCCTGATCACCAATGCCTAATTGCATTGACCAGTCACAACCTTCATCCACTTGTACCACAAGAGCTTGATTGTTGTTGTTTGATGGTCTTGCTGCTTGATTGTTTACAGGTATCAAGGTGCGCTCATCATTCCTGTTTTGATGTTGATTCTGCTGGTTGCCTTGATTCCTGAAAGGGTTTTGGTTCCCATGCTGAGCTGGCTTTGTGCATTCCCTTTTGAAGTGACCACATTTACCACAATTAAAGCACTTTACAGATTGCTTGTCAAACCCATACTTGGTGTCTTTCTTGCTTTCCAAGCTAGTTCGACCAGTCCTTTCCATGAAGTCCTTTGCCCGCCTTACAGCACTGGCGAAAGCCCAATTGATGTCCATCATATCCATATCCTCTTTATCAATTTGCTGATAATCTTCTTGAGTTAGATTGATGTTTCCAATCTGCCCTGCTATCAATCCACAGTATGCGCTCACCAGAGTGTTCAGTATCTCCATGTGATCCTTAGCTACTTCAACACTAACTTTGGAGAAACTTGACGTGTCTAGCCGAACTGTAGATGGTTGACCAGCAGATGACGTGCTTCCATAACATGCTTGTTGTTGAACAGGTAGTGGATTTTCGTACATATATGTTGTTCCAGTAGATCGATAGCTTTGCTGTTGAGGAACTGATTGTACTGGTTGTATTGGATTTCCATACAAGTCTGTTGTTCTTTGCGGTTGGGCAACTATCTTGTATCGGATTTCCATACAAGTCAGTGCTTGTGATAAATGATGTTTGTAGCGGAGCATGTGGAGCGGGTTTTTGCAGCTTTGCTAGAACCTCCACAATTACCATAATACATATCCGGATTCTGTTGCACATGAATTCTTTTCGCCTTCCGGATTTCTTCTTGATCTTTGTTCTCCAAGAGTTGAACGAAATCATTGATGTTGGTCGTAGCCAAGGTGCAGCTATACTTTCGAATTTCCAAGAAACCATTCCACTGAACTGGCAATGAGTCGGCAAACTTGATGACAACCTCTTCTGGAGTTGTTACTATCCCATAATTATTCAATTCAGTCAACAAGTGATAAAATCGACTTGTCAAATCTCCCAATGACTCCTTTTCCATGCTCATGAAGCCATCAAACTCTTTCTTGAGTAAATCATGTCAGAGTTTGCGTGAGGCTTCATTTCCTTCACCTCTCGTCTTCAATGCATCCCATAAACGCTTTGTTGTCTTGAAGCTTACAAACTGATGATAGATATCCTTGTTTAGCGCTTGAGTTAGAATAGAAAAAGCCTTCTTTTCTAAATAATAAATTTTCTTATCATCTGGAGTAAGATCTGCAAATGACGCGACAGTTGAAGCGGCAACATCAAGTGCTTGATCGAAGTCTGTAATGAATCGTAACCATAACTCCATGTTTTGCCCAAGAACATATGTATGGAATCTTTCTTCCCATCCAGGATATTCATTCATGTGCATTAGCTTTGGTGGGATATTATTGTTTCCAGTTTCATTTTCGTATAAAAGTATACTTTGAATACTTTGATTTGAAACGAACGCCCATTGACTTGACGAAATTTGATTCGCTTGAGATGGAACTGACGAAGAAGCGGGTGAGGGAGATTCGGCCCATGATGGCGATAAACCCGTGCTTCTATACTTGCTCTCCGTATTAGATGGAATACCCCACCAATCTGAACTCATTTTGGATGTATGACAATCAATGCCTGCTCAAAACACTCAAAACAAACAGTTAAGATTGAATTTTAACACTTCTGTTAAAATTTGACAAGTGATGTCGACGAAGTGTGAGAGAGTTCGTCAAAGACCAAGGTGACGTAGTATGGTGGAGTTCGTCAAGCACACAGTGACGAAGTTTAGGGGTCTTCGTTAACAACAATCCTGATGAAGTTTAGTGAGTGTTCGTCGGCCTGAATGTTCATTGACAATTGTGTACAGACAATTGAGATATTTTAAAAAACCAATCAACCTTATCTTCTGACAAAAAGATGCCCAAGATGCCCAATTGTCAAACATCACCTTATCTTTAGACCAATTTTTCAACACACCATCATTCTTATTGACAACTTTGTCAAACAAACATAAAATAATAATCAATTACACTCCAATAATAATTTAAACAAGATCAAAAGCAGATTATATTTGTAGAACAATATGAACTCGTTGAAGATCCTGATGAACTTAATGAGTTTTCCGGTCACGGAAAAATTATCGAACACAATTTTTGCTTAAACTTTTAATAAAAACCAACATTTAACATGTAGACATGCAATATAACAAGGTTTTTGATAAAACTTATAGCAAAACGTCAAGGTTTTCATGATTTTATAACTGTTTTTCCAGAAAAGTATGATTTTCAAACAAGAACAAAAACTGAAAAACACTTTAAATCTATCAAAACACTAGAAATCAACTTGGTTTTAACAAGGAAAAGAGCCAATGCTCTGATACAAAGTGTAGGTCCACCCGGAGGATCGAGTATAACCTATTCCCTGTTTTTCGACGAACCCGAGAGTTTGGAATCCAAACGGGTAAGTTAAACCAAGTTAGAACACGAAAATGACAAACACGGTTCAACGATTAACACTCAAATGTATTAATACGTATGACGCTTACAAAGCAATGTTTACAAGAACTCCTTATAAACTCTCAGTGTGTGTGTGTTACAGTGTGTTCACTCTCAAATCTATTCAGACTTCTACCTCGTTTGCCTTCAATATGCTGTTTATATATGCTGCAGATCGACGAAGGATCTGCAACGACGAACCTTAGCGACAAACAATCCAAGTGTTTTGGTAAAAAATCAAGCAATGACAATGTAACCAAACTTTCTGTTGTGAGGTATGATGCTTGAATTGATGAACAACAATAAGGATCACTATGAAGTGTAATGAACAAATGACACGAAGATTTATACGGGGAAAAAGCCCTTGATCAAGAGTTGATCTCCGGCACAAAAAACCCCGGGTGATGGAAACTACCGATCACCAACTCAAATTAAACAAACAAACAATCTGTTACAACTTCGGATGATAGCGAGCTAAGTACAAGGATCACTATAGTGTATCGTGTAGAAATGTATGAAAAATGCTAAGTGTTTTGTCGAGAGCTGGTGAGAGCGGTTGTATGAGTGTGTGTGTAGCCAAAAATAGCCAAGTGTCTCTAAAATAGCTCGCTACCCCTTTAAAATAGAAAATATCAAGCCTAACTAACATTCCGCAATTCGTGCAAGTCTTCCACGACTCCACAACGTCCATTTCTGACCAAACACGTGCGGAATAGACTGAGAATATTCTCCAGGAATGCCGCCAAGACTAAGTCCAAGTTGATATTCCTGCAAAACATTTACGAATTCAAAGTAGACAATCGTTAGTACAGGGATCCTTATAGTGATCCATGATCCTGATCCTGCAACACTTCTGAGGATCACTACTTCAGACAGAATTGAGGATCACTGGTCATTTAGAAATCCACCCCTAACAATTGCCCCCAAAATATAAGGAGTAAATATGTAAATAAATGAGTTATATTTTGTCGATCTTATCCGCATTTAACCAACAGATAACTAGCCGTTATAAGCGGACTAGCCGTTACGATCATGACGTCAGTGAGATGACTACCCTGCAGAATCATCATTATAAATAAGAGTTAGAGATAGGGATCATTTCACATTTAAGTTCAAGAGAACTTCCTTTAAATTCTGCTTCGACGATCAAACAGGTAACTCTTTTCCTTTCTCCTTTCTCATATTCTGCTCTTCTTTCTTTACCATCATCGCGTTAAAAAATGATGCTCCGAAGCTCACCGGGAAAGGATCACAAGAAGAACAGCCCCTTAAAAAGTCAAGGGATCATCAAAGATTCCGCAAAAGAACGCTGTTGTTTCACCGATGCACAAATTGATAGAATCCGCCACTGTTTTCCAGCAAATACTGTTATCAGATCCTTTGATCCCACTGCTCTTAGTGACAACATCTCTGAAACTTGGGTAGCTTTCCCAGTTACACCTTTCACCATAGGATACACCTATCCTTTTCCAGACTTTACCCAATCCTTTTTCTCCCTTACCGGCATCTGCTACATCCAAGCTATGCCGATGATCTGGAGGGTCCTATATACCCTTGAAAGGATCATCGAGCAGGAAGGAATTGACCTAGGAATGTCGGAGTTGGCTGAGATGTATGATCTCACAACGTTTGGATCCCACCGATATTTGTTCAAACGTAAACCCGGAGAAGAACACCCCATCTTTAAGGCTACTAAAAACGATACCAACTGGAAACGGCGGTTCTTCTTCGTCAGAAGGGATTCTATCCCGGATGGAAAGGATTTGCCGAAGAAATGGAGCACTCATGGTAGGATAGGAGGATCCTTAGAAGGATCACTAAGTAAGCTCATTCTGATAATGATTACTAATATGCTTTTGTTCCTTTTTGTACAGCTATCACATTCTCGCATATCATTCCTTCAGCTGGCACCAAGGGGAGACTTGCTGCCTTTAGAAAGCTTGATCCTGAAACAAGATCATTCAAGACAATCACCCAGGATTCACAAGAGGTATCCTCAGGCTCTGTCACCATGTCAAGTAAGTATCCTGTTCTTTTTATATTCAAATGTTTAAATAAATAGTTATATATGAATAGAATTAGGACACTTATCTGTTTTGGGTGTGTAGGCGCTGGAAAATCATCAAGATCCGCTTCCAAATTTAGTGTCACTGAACTTGACACCGTCCGATCCTCCAAGAAGAAGCTTCCTGCCAGCCCAACTGCTTCGATCCCCAAGGCACCCGCTAAAGGAAGGGGTGGCAAGAAAAGAAAAGCCTCCGAAGCTGAGGATCTGCAAGGTCTACCCCTGATCCGCCATCAGTTCCTTGAATACTTCAATGAGGTAAGGATCCTTGTCCCTGCTCTAGGTATCCAGCTTATTTGAGGATCATCTGTTCTTGAACTGTTCTTTATCTTCTTTGCAGAAATTTGCTGAAATTGAAGACTATGTTGGGCATGTCGAGGAGCAGGACAAGAAGATTGCTGACCTCCAACAAGTCGCATTGCTCAAGGATCTTAAGATTGCTGACCTCCAAAAGGATCTCAAAGATGCCATAGCTCAGACAGCTACAATCCTGATTAATTTTGATTATGAGAAGAGCGAAATCACGGAGGATGCTAAGGTCTCCGCTGCCATAGCCATGTACAAGACCAAGCTACAAATGGCTCAAGAAGCTCAGGATCCTGCCTTCGATAGGAGCAGCTGGGATGTGGAAGGCTGGAAGGCCAGGCTGGCTGAATTGGAGGATGAGGATGAGGAGGTCCTGGCAATTGAGGCTAGTGGTAGTGGCAAGGATCATGGTGGTGAAGCTAGTGGAGCTGGAGATGGTAGTGCAGCGAAGGTGTAGGCTGCAACAATGGGCAATGATGGACATTTCTAGACGTAGCCGGAGCCCATTTTTTTAGTTTGGTTATGGTTTTTTTTTGTTTTGATGATGTTTTGATAAACAATGGTTGGTTTGTACTTGAACAATAGTAATTAGGGTTGAGAATCATGGATGATCCTTTGAACAATAGGTAGGATTACAAATGGTGGAGGGATCCTCTGTTTGGGGGATGAAGCCATTGTGATCCTGCCATCTTTAATTTCCTGCACTTGTTAGACCTACGAACAATGGACACCCTTTGCCAACCCATGTGGACGGGCCACGTTTTGCTGGTAGAAACGTGGGTTGGCAATTTTGACAACCTTAAAAGGGTTTAAGCTTTTGTGAATAAAATGACTTTAACTTTTTGGCTATTTCCTGTGTTGATATCCTTATTGTTATTTTATTTTTCAATCTATTGTGATGTTCATGTCGTTTAAACTCATCAAGTAAGGAAAAATTTTAAAAATATCCCTTAAGAGTTAAGGATATCATCAAGGATCACATAAAAAAAATAACTTAAGGATCATAATTTCAGTTGTCAAAGGATAAGTGTCACTTAAATACATAATGAATAAAATCAAAACAGTCAAGGATTATACCTGAGAATCCAAGTTAGAATCCTATCCTTCAACACTTAGAATTAGGATAACCCAAGATACAAACCTTAGTTGAAAGTAAGGGTCAAGAATCCTTGGTCATTTATCTTCGCAAACCTGAAATAAGATATTACTTGGAACTGAGCCAATATAAGATGAATGTTAGTAACTGGGGACAAGCCCAACAATTCTGGGGACAAGCCCAATATACTGGGGACAAGCCCAAAGGATAACTGGGGACAAGCCCAAAGGATAACTGGGGACAAGCCCAAAGGATAACTGGGGATAAGCCCAAAGGATAGCTGGGGACAAGCCCAAAGGATAACTGGGGACAAGCCCAAAGGATCGTATGTAAACTGGAGTATGACCCTTACTGGCGACTATCCAAACTTAGTGACATGAAAATGCCAAAACCTTAGCTAACGTGAAAACGTTAGAAACCTTAGGAACGGATGTATGGTATGTCTACCATTATACGTAGGATCCTGAATATAGCCAGTACAACGAAATTGTCAGCCCTTAAAGCGGGTACTGGTCCCATTGCCATGAACTATACCAGGATCATCGTGCGCTACTGGCGAAACTGGGGACAGGCCCAAATTAGGGACTAGCCCAAACAACTGGATACTTCTGTGGATACTCAACGCTTAGTTAAAGATACCTGAACCTTCAAAACTCAGAATTAAGTAAAAGGAGGATAAAGGACGCAGGATCCTTATCCTTGTAAGAATAAAAAGAATGAAATAGTTTAAGATTGGAATGTTACCAGAAAGAGGATCATCTGTCAGCGGGGATCCTTCAAGGATACTTGTCTGGTAAGGATCATGGATCATGATCACATGAAATATTTCTTCAAATGGACAGCATTCCAAGCTCTAAGTAGCAAATCACCCTCCATTGTTAGCAATCGATATGCCCCATTTCCTGCTTCAGCTTCAATCAAATAGGGTCCTTCCCACTTTGGTGCTAGCTTTCCATCAGCAGGATTGGTGGTGTTTTGAAATACTTTCCTTAATACCATATCCCCAACTTGGAATTTCCTGAGCCTGACATTTTTGTTGTAAGCTCCAGCCATCCTTTGTTGATAACTGGCCATCCTTATCCTTGCTAAATCCCTGATTTCTTCTATAGTATCCAAGTCTTGAACCAAGTTTTCAGCATTTTCTTCAGGATCACGAACGCTTGTTCTTGCAGTTGGAACCACCATCTCTGTAGGGATCACTGACTCTGCCCCAAATACCAAAGAAAATGGAGTTTGGCCTGTAGCATTCTTGGGAGTTGTTCTATCAGCCCACATCACATAAGGTAGTTCTTCTGCCCATTTTCCTTTCTTGGATCCAAGCTTCTTCTTCAAATTGTTGATGATGATCTTGTTGGATGATTCTGCCTGACCATTAGCTTGTGGATGGACTGGTGTTGATGTTATCATCTTAATTCCCTAACTGTCACAAAAGTTAGTGGTTCTACTCCCAATAAATTGGGATCCATTATCACAAATAATTTCAGAAGGGATGCCAAATCTAGTAATAATATTTCTTTTAATAAAGGATATAACTTCCTTTTCTCTGACTTGAGCAAAGGCTTCAGCCTCTATCCACTTAGAGAAGTAATCAGTCATAGCAAGCATGAATACTTTTCCACCTGGTGCCTTAGGAAGCTTTCCAACTATATCCATTCCCCATCTCATGAATGGCCAAGAAGAAGATATAGGATGCAAGAGCTCTGCTGGTTGGTGAAGGATATTACTATGCCTCTGACAAGGATCACACTTCTTGGCATACTCCACAGCGTCCTTCTTCATAGTGGGCCAATAGTATCCTGTTCTCAGGATCCTTGAGAATAATGCCCTGCCCCCAGTGTGGTTTCCACAATCTCCTTCATGGAAATCCTTTAGGACTTCTTGAATTTCAGGATCCTCAATGCATCTCAAATATGGTCCTGCAAGAGATCGTTTATACAACATATTATTTAATATTGTAAATTGAGATACCTTAATTTTAAAAGCCCTTGGGTTTTCTCCTGTAAGAATTTCTCCATGTTGTATGTATCTCATGATTGGGAGTATCCATGATCCTGAATGAGATTGGGTATCATCACTAGGGATGATTGCAGAATCTTCTCCTATCTCCATAGCTACATGATCCTTGATAGCAGGGGCCAGGATATGGATAATAGGGATCTCAATATCCTCAGGAATCTTTAAAGATGATCCTAGATTGGCTAATGCATCAGCTTCTACATTCTCTTCCCTTGGTACATGTGTCAAACTAAAGGATACAAAAGAGAGTGCCAATTCTTTGACTATCTCCAAATATTTGATTAGCTTTTCACCTTTAACAGCATAGGATCCATTAAAGTGATTAGTGATCAATAAAGAATCTACATGTACCTCAAGATACCTGATGCTCATATGCTTTGCAATTTGCAAACCAGCTATCAAGGCTTCATATTCAGCCTCATTGTTGGTGGTTTGAAATTCACAAGCTATGGAGTGAGGTATTATGTCCCCCTGTGGCGATTTTAGTAGTATTCCAAGCCCTGTTCCATTCACATTGGAGGATCCATCAGTAAACAGTATCCAAGGATCCTTGGTTTCTTCAAGCTGTTGGACTTCTAGTTCAGCTTCCTTTTGCAAATCACTACTGAAATCTGCCACAAAGTCAGCTAATGCTTGGGATTTAATGGCTGTCCTAGGCTCATATCTTATATCATATGCACTCAACTTCACTGCCCACTTAGCCATCCTTCCTGACATTTCAGGTTTCCTGAGAACATTCTTAATTGGGAAATTAGTTTTAACAATAATGGCATGAGTCTCAAAATAATGTCTTAATTTAGTAGATGCCATAATTAATGCAAGGATAAGTTTTTCTAAATGTGAATACCTAGATTCAGCATCAAGTAAGCTCTTACTTACATAATAAATAGGATGTTGTGTACCTTGGTGATCCTTAACAAGGACCGCACTTACTGCTTTTGAGGATACCGCCAAATATAAGGATAACACATCTCCCTTTTCTGGTTTCATTAAGGCTGGGGCTGAGGATAGGTAATCTTTAAGAGCTTTAAGGGCACTTTCATGCTTCTCAGTCCATTCAAATTTCTTGTTTTTCCTCAGGATGTCATAGAACTCCTTGCACTTTTCTGAGGATTTAGATATGAATCTGTTCAAGGCTGCGATCCTGCCAGTCAACCTTTGCACATCCTTAGCATTGGCAGGAGATTTGATATTCACAATAGCCTTAATTTGCTCTGGACTTGCTTCAATGCCCCTCTTTGTTACCATATATCCTAAGAATTTACCTGCCTTTACACCAAAATGACACTTAGAAGGATTTAGTTTCATATTAAATTTATCAAGGATATTGAATGCTTCCTCCAAGTCTTTAAGGTGATCCTCAACTCTTTTGGACTTAACCACCATGTCATCAATATAGACTTCCATAGTGTATCCAATTTGTTCCTTGAACATCATATTGACAAGCCTTTGGTAAGTAGCACCTGCATTCCTTAATCCAAATGGCATAGCAATATAACAATATATACCAGTTGGGGTCATAAAGGCTGTATCCTCTTGATCGGATGGTTCCATCTGAATTTGTTGAAATCCAGATGAAGCATCCATAAAAGTTAACAACTCATGACCCGCGGTAGCATCCACCATGGAGTCAATGTGGGGTAATGGGAAAGGATCCTTGGGACATGCCTTGTTTAAATCTGTAAAATCGACACATACCCTCCACTTTCCATTTTTCTTTTGAACAACAACCACATTGGCTAACCATCTTGGATACTTAACCTCTCTAATCATACCTGCTCGAAGTAGCTTATCTACCTCTTCCTGGATAATAGCATTTCTTTCAGGTGCAAACTTCCTCCTCTTTTGATGAATTGGCTTGAATGACCTGTCAATGCCAAGTTTGTGAGTAATTATATCCTTAGATATACCTGTCATGTCTTCATGTTTCCAGGCAAAGGTGGTCTTCCTTCTTTTGAGAAAGGATACTAGCTCTTGTTTAATATCGCTAAGGATCCCTGACCCTATGAAGATCTTGGATTCAGGATCATCAGGATCCATGAGGATTTCTTTCAAATCTTGTTCTCTTGCCTCCAAGACATCTCTTGAAGGATACTTTAATTGCTATTGCTCCCTTGGTCTTGAGGCTGGTTTCATTGATGAGGTATAGCAATTCTTAGCCTCCTGTTGATCACTCTCAATTTTCACCACTCCCCATGGACTTGGAAGCTTTACACACTGATGATAGGTGGATGGAACTGCCTTCATATCATGTATCCATGGCCTGCCAAGGATAACATTACAACACGACAAGCAATCAATAACACAAAACTTTTGATAAGAATGCAATCCTTCAATATAGATTGAGAGTTTGATGTCCCCCAATGTATTCTTTGTTTCTCCACTGAATCCCATAAGTACTGAGGATCTTGGGATAATATCGGACTTTGGGATATTCATTTTCTTGAGAACATCCAGCTGAATGATGTTCACAGAGCTTCCTCCATCTATAAGGATCCTGCGAACAAAATGGTTAGAAATAAACAATGTAATTACGAGACCGTCATGGTGAGGATCCTGGATGTCAACACGATCATCCTCATCAAAAGTAATGACTTTATCCTGGGTGACAACGGAGGTCCTGACGGGTCTGTCTCCATTATCCATCTTGGTTTCCTTAGCGTGTCTTTTTGCTGCTGAGAAGGATGTACCACAGATGTCTGATCCACCGGATATGAAATTTATGACTTGTGCATCTGCCGGAGGAGCAGGAGCCCTTTCCGGGATCCTTTCAGGATCCTGGGTTCTTGACTTCTTTCGTCCCAAGAGTTCCTTTAAATGCCCCTTGCTCAACAAATAACCAATTTCCTTTCTAAGTGCAATACATTCTTCAGTGAGATGCCCAAAATCCTCATGATATGCACACCACTTGGATTTATCCTTTGTAGCAGCTGGTTTATCACTTTTCCTTGGCCACCAATTGCCCCACGGTGGGCGCCAAACTGTTTTGGTCAAAAATTCTAATGAGGATAATGCAACCAAACTCTTAGTTACGGGGAATGATGCTTTAAATGTAGAACAATGATAAGGATCACTTCAATGTAAATTGCACAAACGACACAAGGATTTATACGGGGAAAAAGCCCTTGATTAAGAGTTGATCTCCGGCACAAAAAACCCCGGGTGATGGAAACTACCGATCACCAAGCTCAAATAAATCAATAAATGTTTACAACTTCGGATAGTAACGAGCTAGGTACAAGGATCACTATGGTGAAATGCGTAAAAATGAGTGAAAAGTAATAAGTGTTCGTCGAGAGCTTCAAGAGTGCGATTGTATGAGAGTGTGTGTAGCTGAAAAATGGCTAAGTGTTCTAAAACTAGCTCGTCACCCCTTTAAAAATAGAAGTTAACTATAATAACAAACTATCCGACTTTTGTGCCAAGCTCCCACGTTCTCCACAATGTCCATTTCCAGTCAAACATGTGCGAAATACCCGTGGAATATTCCATAGTAACGTTGCCAAGACCAAGTCAAGCTTGTTACTCCTGCGAAATAATACGAAACATAAACAAACAATCGTTAGTATGAGGATCCTTAAGGTGATCCATGATCCTGATCCTGAAGCTCTTCTGAGGATCACTATCTGTCACAGAAGTAAGGATCATTAATTAGGATAACAATTAAGGATCACTAATTGTTAGAAAATCCTCCCCTAACAATTGCCCCCAAAATATAAGGAGTAATATGTAAAGTGAGCGAGTTATATTTTCTTGATCTTATCCGCAACTAACTATCGTAAATATAGCCGTTATTGTAGAACTATCCGTTGCAACCATGACGTCACAGAAGTGACAACCCTGCTGTTTTGGTCAAAAATCTAATGAGGATAATGCAACCAAACTCTTAGTTACGGGGTATGATGCTTTAGATGTAGAACAATAATAAGGATCACTTCAAGGTAAATTGCACCAACGACACAAAGATTTATACGGGGAAAAAGCCCTTGATCAAGAGTTGATCTCCGGCACAAAAAACCCCGGGTGATGGAAACTACCGATCACCAAGCTTAAATAAATCAATAAATGTTTACAACTTCGGATAGTAACGAGCTAGGTACAAGGATCACTATTGTGAGATGTGTAAAAGTGAGTGAAAACTAATAAGTGTTCGTCGAGAGCTTCAAGAATGCGATTGTATGAGAGTGTGTGTAGCTGAAAAATGGCTAAGTGTTCTAATTCTAGCTCGTCACCCCTTTAAAAATAGAAGTTAGCTACAATAACAAACTATCCGACTTTTGTGCCAAGCTCCCACGTTCTCCACAACGTCCATTTCCAGTCAAACGTGTGCGAAATACCCGTGGAATATTCCATAGTAACGTTGCCAAGACCAAGTCAAGCTTGTTACTCCTGCGAAGTAATACAAAACATAAACAAACAATCGTCAGTATGAGGATCCTTAAAGTGATCCATGATCCTGATCCTGAAGCTCTTCTGAGGATCACTATCTGTCATAGAAGTAAGGATCATTAATTAGGATAACGAATAAGGATCACTAATTGTTAGAAAATCCTCCCCTAACAATTGCCCCCAAAATATAAGGAGTGATATGTTAAATAAGTGAATTATATTTTCCTGATCTTATCCGCAACTAACTATCGTAAATATAGCCGTTATTGTAGAACTATCCGTTGCAATCATGACGTCACGGAAGTGACAACCCTGCACAATCACGATTATAAATAGGAGATATAGATAGGATCAAATGCATTTAAAATTTCAGAGAGACTCCCTTTATAACTGCATTCCGAAGATAAACAGGTATTCTCTCTTCATCTTCTTCCTTCTCTTGCTCTGTTTTCCGTTTCTTTTCACCATTCTATCAAAGATGTTGCTCCGGAATTCCCCAGCTAAGGATCACCCGAAAAACAGTCCACCGAAAAGCCAGGGGATCATCGAAGATTCCATAAAAGAACGCTGCTGTTTCAATGATGCACAGATTGATAGGATCCGCCACTGCTTCCCGGCGAACACTGAGTTCAGACCTTTTGATCCCAATGCCCTGAGTGATCATATTTCCGACAAGTGGGTTGCTTTTCCTGTCACTCCGTTCACCATAGGCTATACATATCCTTTCCCAGCCTTCACCCAATCTTTCTTTTCCCTAACCGGCATCTCTTATATCCAAGCCATGCCGATGATTTGGAGGGTTTTGTATACCCTTGAAAGGATCATCGAGCAGGAAGGGATAGACCTAGGAATGTCAGAGCTGGGAGAGCTGTATGATCTTACTACCTTTGGTTCTCATCGTTATTTGTTTAAACGTATGCCTGGTGAGGAACACCCGATCTTCAAAGCCACCAAGAACGATGCTAATTGGAAGCGGCGTTTCTTTTTCGTCAAGAGAGATTCTATTGAGGATGGAAAGGATCAACCCAAGAAATGGGCTACCCATGGTAGGGTGGAGGATCCTGAGAAGGATCACCAGAAACTTTCTTTTGATGTAAGGATCACTTATATTTTTGCTTTCTTGTTATGCAGCTATCACCGTCTCACACCTCAGATTGTCTCCTGCTGCTAAAGAGAGACTCCTCGCTTTCAAGAAACTTGATCCTGAAGCAAGAACTTTCAAGACAACAACCCAAGATTCTCAGGAGGTATCCTCAGGCTCTGTCACGATGTCAAGTAAGTATCTTTGTTTAAAATTTAAATAAATAGTGAAATATAAGTTAAGTGAAGATACTTATCTTGTTTTGGTTGTGTAGGTGCTGGAAAATCCACCAAGCCTGCTCTCAATTCGACACGGCTGGCCTTGATTCTGTTAGACCCAGGAAGAAAAGGTCCACTACTAGTCCTAGCATCTCCATTCCCAAGGCACCCACTAAAGGAAGGGGTGGCAAAAAGAGAAAGACCTCCGAGGCTGAGGATTTGCAGGGTCTGCCTCTGATCCGTCACCAATTCCTCGAGTACTTCAATGATGTAAGGATCAATGTATCTGCCTGTATATCCTGCTGGCATATCCTACTGACTTATCCTGCTGATTTGAGGATCACTTGGTCCTGACCTTATCTTTTATCTCTTTTGCAGAAATTCGCTGAGATTGAGGACTATGTGGGGAACGTTGAGGAGCAGGACAAGAAGATTGCTGACCTCCAACAGGTTGCAGTGCTTAAGGACCTCAAAATCGCTGATCTTCAGAAGGAACTCCAAGATGCCAAGACTAAGACGGCTAAACTCCTGATTGACCTTGACTATGAAAAGCATGATCTCATAGAAGGTGCAAAGGTCTCTGCTGCCATCACAATGTATCAGACAAAACTGAAGATGGCCCAGGAAGCTCAAGATCCTAACTTTGACAAAAGCAGCTGGGATGTTGAGGGCTGGAAAGCAAGGTTGGCTGATCTTGAAGATGATGAGGAGACTGAGGAAGTTTTGGCGATTGAGGCTGGAGGCAAGGGTGAAGGTGGTGAAGCAAGTGGAGCCGGAGGTGGTGATGCAGGGAAAGTTTAGGCTGCATGATTGGGCGATGATGGAAACTTCTAGACATAGCCGGAGCCCAATTTTTTTTAGTTTGATGGTTGTTTTGTTTGAACAATTTGATGGTTTGTACTGAACAATAGTTTTTAGGATTAAGGATCATGTATGATCCTTTGGACAATAGGCAGGATTGCAAATGGTGGAGGGATCCTCTGTTTGGGGGATGAAGCCATTGTGATCCTGCCGCCTTTATATTCCTGCACTACTTTTGAACTTATTATCATGGACACCCTTTACCTACCCCAGCGGACGGGCCACGTTTTGCTGGTAGATGCTCGGGGTAGGTAATTTTGACAACCTTTTAAGGGTTAGTCTTTTGTTAATAAATAAAATCTTAACCTTTTGTCGCTTATCTTGTGTTGTTATCCTTTTGTTTCTTTAATTCTCCTTTGTTTTGATGCACATTTATTGAATAAACAATTTTGAACAAGTCAGATTGAAAATGTTTAGGACATGATCCACGATCAAATATCCTATAGTTAAAGAATCCCAAAAAGCAATATATTTTAAGGATCACAAGTCTAGTTGTCAAACTTTAAGGGTTATTCAAATAAATAATGAATAGAATTAAAAATAGTTAAGGATCATACCTGAGGATCCAAGTTAGGATCCTAACCATAATAAGGATAACTATAAGATAAACCTTAGAGAAAAGTAAGGATCAAGGATCCCTAGTTGCTTATCTTCAAGGACCTGAAATAGATCATAACTTGGGACTAAGCCAATATAAGATAAGAGTTAGCAACTGGGGACAAGCCCAAGGATAACTGGGGACAAGCCCAAGGATAACTGGGGACAAGCCCAAGGATCGTATGTAAACTGGAGTATGACCCTAACTGGCGACTATCCAAACTTAGTGACATGAAAATGCCAAAACCTTAGCCAACGTGAAAACGTTAGAAACCTTAGGAACGGATGTATGGTACGTCTACCATTATACGTAGGATCCTAGGTATAGCCAGTACAATGGAATTATCAGCCCCTAAAGCGAGTACTGGTCCCATTGCCTTGAACTATACCAGGATCATCATGCGCTACAGGCGGAACTGGGGTCAAGCCCAAACAACTGGGGTTAAACCCAAGTAATGGATTGCTTTTGCAGATAACTAATATTTTGCTAAGGATACCTGAACTTTCAAAACTTAAAATCACGTGAGATATGGACAAAGGATACATGATCCTTATCCTTATATGAGAAAATAAAGAAATGAAATAGTTCAAGATTAGGATATTACCAAAGTAAGGATCACTGATACTTTAAGGATCCTTCAAGGATACTCCTAACGTAAGGATCATCTGTGCCATGAGGATCCTGCTCACATGAAATATTTCTTCAAGTGGACAGCATTCTAAGCTCTTGGTAGCAAATCACCTTCCATGGTTAGCAATCTATATGCCCCCTTTCCTGCTTCAGCTTCAATCAAATAAGGGCCTTCCCATTTTGGAGCCAATTTTCCATCAGCAGGATTGGTGGTATTCTGAAATGCTTTCCTTAATACCATATCTCCAACTTGAAACTTC
Organism: Helianthus tuberosus; assembly: GCA_030545235.1. Taxonomy (NCBI): domain Eukaryota; kingdom Viridiplantae; phylum Streptophyta; class Magnoliopsida; order Asterales; family Asteraceae; genus Helianthus; species Helianthus tuberosus. The sequence goes on from CM060423.1 coordinate 213,753,123, forward strand.
CTGATCCTGACATTTTTATTGTAAGCACCAGCCATTCTTTGTTGATAACTGGCCATCCTTATCCTAGCCAGATCCCTGATTTCTTCAATAGTATCCAGGTCTTGAGCCAAGTTCTCATCATTTTCCTCAGGATCACGAGTACTTGTTCTAGCAGTTGGAACCACCATTTCTGTTGGGATCACTGATTCTGCCCCAAATACCAAAGAGAATGGTGTTTGACCAGTAGCATTCTTAAGGGTTGTCCTATCAGCCCAAAGCACATAAGGTAGTCCTTCTGCCCATTTCCCTTTCTTAGATCCAAGCTTCTTCTTCAAATTATTGATGATGATCTTGTTGGATGATTCTGCTTGACCATTAGCTTGCGGGTGGACTGGTGTTGATGTTATCATCTTAATCCCCCAACTGTCACAAAAGTTAGTGGTTCTGCCCCCAATAAATTGGGAACCATTATCACATATAATTTCAGAAGGAATTCCAAATCTAGTTATAATATTTCTTTTAATGAAGGATATAACTTCCTTTTCTCTGACTTGGGCAAAAGCTTCAGCCTTTATCCACTTGGAGAAGTAATCAGTCATAGCAAGCATGAATACTTTTCCACCAGGTGCCTTAGGAAGCTTACCAACTATATCCATACCCCATCTCATAAATAGCCAAGAGGAGGATATAGGATGTAGAAATTCAGCCGGCTGATGAAGGATATTGCTGTGTCTCTGACAAGGATCACATCTCTTAGCATACTCCACAACATCCCTTTTCATGGTTGGCCAGTAGTATCCTGTCCTCAGGATCCTTGAGAATAATGCCCTGCCCCCAGTGTGGTTTCCACAATCTCCTTCATGGAAGTCTTTTAAAACTTCTTGGATTTCAGGATCCTCAATGCATCTCAAGTATGGTCCTGCAAGAGATCGTCTATACAACATATTATTTAAAATTGTGAATTGAGATACCTTAATTTTGAAAGCCCTAGGGTTTTCTCCTGTAGGAATCTCTCCATGTTGTAAGTATCTCCTGATTGGTGAGATCCATGATTCTGATCCTGAATGGGATTGAGTATCCTCACTAGGGATAATTGCAGAATTATTTCCTATCTCCATAGCCACATGATCCTCGATAGCCGGGGTCAGGATATGGATAATAGGGATCTTGATATCCTCCGGGATCTTCAAAGATGATCCTAAGTTAGCCAATGCATCAGCTTCTGTATTTTCTTCCCTTGGTACCTGTGTAAAACTAAAGGAAACAAAAGAGAGTGCCAAATTTTTGACTATCTCTAAATATTTGGTTAGCTTTTCACCTTTAACAGCATAGGATCCATTAAAGTGGTTTGTAATTAATAATGAATCTACATGTACCTCAAGATACCTGATCCTCATATGCTTAGCAATTTGCAAACCAGCAATTAAGGCTTCATATTCAGCCTCATTGTTAGTGGTTTGGAACTCACAAGCTATAGAGTGGGGTATTATGTCCCCCTGTGGCGATTTTAGTAGTATTCCAAGCCCTGTGCCTTTAACATTTGAGGATCCATCAGTATAGAGTATCCAAGGATCCTTGGTCTCCTCTAGCTGCTGGACTTCTAACTCAGCTTCTTTTTGTAAATCACTACTGAAATCAGCCACAAAGTCAGCTAATGCTTGGGATTTGATGGCTGTCCTAGGCTCATATCTTATATCATAGGCACTAAGCTTCACTGCCCACTTAGCCATCATTCCTGACATCTCTGGTTTCCTGACGACATTCTTAATTGGAAAATTAGTTTTAACAACAATAACATGAGTTTCAAAATAATGTCTCAACTTAATAGATGCCATAATTAATGCAATAATAAGCTTTTCAAGGTGTGAATACCTGGATTCGGCATCAAGTAAACTTTTACTTACATAATAGATAGGATGTTGTGTACCTTCATGATCCTTAACAAGGACCGCACTTACTGCTTTTGAGGATACTGCAAGATACAAGGATAGCACATCGCCTTTTTCTGGTTTCATCAAGGCCGGGGCTGAGGATAGGTAATCTTTGAGAGCTCTTAAGGCATTTTCATGCTTCTCCGTCCACTCAAATTTCTTGTTCTTCCTTAGGATATCATAGAATTCTTTGCACTTCTTTGAGGATTTGGATATGAATCTGTTCAAAGCTGCTATCCTGCCTGTTAGCCTTTGAACATCCTTAGCGTTGGACGGAGATTTGATGTTCACTATAGCTTTGATTTGTTCCGGGCTAGCTTCAATGCCTCTCTTTGTCACCATATATCCTAAGAATTTACCTGCTTTAACACCAAAGTGACATTTTGAAGGATTAAGTTTCATGTTATATTTGTCAAGGATATCGAATGCTTCCTCCAAGTCTCTTAGATGATCCTCAGCTTTTATGGATTTTACCACCATATCATCTATGTAAACCTCCATAGTTTGTCCAATCTGATCCTTGAACATCATATTCACCAGCCTTTGATATGTTGCACCTGCATTTCTAAGTCCGAACGGCATAGCAATATAGCAGTATATACCAGTTGGAGTCATGAATGCTGTATCCTCTTGATCGGATGGTTCCATTTGGATTTGTTGAAATCCAGATGAAGCATCCATAAAAGTTAACAGTTCATGACCCGCAGTTGCATCCACCATGGAGTCAATGTGGGGTAATGGGAAAGGATCCTTGGGACATGCCTTATTTAAATCGGTAAAATCGACACATACCCTCCACTTTCCGTTTTTCTTTTGAACAACAACCACATTGGCCAACCATCTTGGATACTTGACCTCTCTAATCATACCTGCCCGGAGCAATTTCTCTACCTCTTCTTGGATAATGTCATTTCTTTCCGGTGCAAACTTTCTTCTCCTTTGATGGATTGGTTTGAAGGACTTATCAATGCCAAGTTTGTGAGTGATTACATCTTTAGATATACCAGTCATGTCTTCGTGTTTCCATGCAAAGGTAGTCTTTCTCCTTTTGAGGAAGGATGTAAGGTCTTCCTTCATATCGCCAAGGATCCCTGATCCGATATAGATTTTGGATTCAGGATCATCAGGATCCATGAGGACTTCTACCACATCCTGCTCTCTTGCCTCAAAGACATCCCTTGGAGGCTACTTTGATTGCTATTGCTCCCTTGACTTCGAGCCTGGTTTCATCGATGAAGTATAGCAATTCTTAGCCTCCTGCTGATCACTATCAATCTTCACTATTCCCCAAGGACTAGGGAGCTTCACACATTGATGGTAGGTAGATGGGACTGCCTTCATATCGTATATCCAGGGCCTGCCAAGGATAACATTACAACAAGATAAATAGTCAATAACACAAAATTTTTGATATGAGTGTAGGCCTTCGATGTATATTGGGAGTTTAATGTCCCCCAGGGTATTCTTAGTTTCGCCACTAAATCCCACGAGCACGGAGGATCTTGGTATGATATCTGATTCAGGGATACCCATCTTCTTTAGAACATCAAGCTGGATAATGTTCACTGAACTTCCTCCGTCTATAAGGATCCTGCGGACAAAATGGTTAGAAATGAAAAGAGTAATAACTAAACCATCGTGATGAGGATCCTGGATATCAACACGATCATCCTCATCAAAGGTTATGACTTTTCCTTCGGAGACACTTGATGTTCGAACGGGTCTTTCTCCATTATCCATTTTAGTTTCCTTTGCATGCCTTTTAGCTGCTGAGAAGGATGTGCCACAAATGTCTGATCCTCCAAAAATAAAGTTTATTACTTGTGCATCTGCTGGAGGGGTTGGAGCCTTCTCAGGGATCCTTTCAGGATCCTGAGTCCGTGACTTTTTTCTTCCCAACAATTCCTTTAGATGCCCCTTGCTCAACAAGTATCCAATTTCCTTTCTCAGTGCAATGCATTCTTCTGTGAGATGCCCAAAATCCTCATGGTATGCACACCACTTTGATTTATCCTTAGTTGCAGCTGGCCTATCATTTTTTCTGGGCCATCTAGCTTTATCACCTAGATTCTGCATCGCAAGGATTAGTTCATTGTTATCAACAGAAAAACAATATTCAGAAATTGGAGGATAATCCTCATCATCCTCTTCTTGATCAACAGCATGCACGTTCTGGTTATCAGATCCGTTGTAGGATCTGAACTTGTTGTTCCTGAATGAGGATCCTTGCTTATCTTGCTTTGAGGATCCTGCTAACCTCTCTTGGATCCTCTTGTCATCTTCTAGCCGAATGAACCTAAGTGCCCGGGTTCTTACCTCATCTAAGTTCCTGCATGGTGTCATAACAAGATCATCATAGAACGACGAATCCCTAAGCAATCCCATTTTAAAGGCCTCAACAGCCGTGGCTATATCCAAGTTGGGAATGTCTAAGGATTCTTTACTAAATTTGGTAATGTAATCCCTTAATGATTCATTATGACCCTGGGTTATCCTATATAGATCACTAGTTAATCGCTCAAATTTCCTACTGCATGAGAATTAGCTATTAAACAAATTAACTAGATTAGCAAATGAAGTGATAGAGTAAGGAGGAAGACTTAGCAGCCATTTGAGAGCTGATCCTGTAAGAGTGGATCCGAATCCTTTGCACAGGCATGCTTCCTTTAACCTTTCTGGGATTGGATTGATCTCCATCCTCTCCCTGTATTGTGCTATGTGTTCTTCAGGATCTGTCGAACCATCATACAGCTTCATAGTTGGAACATGGAACCTCTTGGGTATCTCAGCATCACAGATCGGTGGTGCAAAGCGAGATATCCTGTGGCTCCCATCTGCAATCTCTGGGATAGGTTTGACCACTCCTGGAACACTTGATATCATATCCTTCAATTTTTGCAATTCTCTGGCCATGGCATGATTGATACCTGGATCCTGCATAAGGCCATGGTTAGTAGCATAGGAATTATTAAAAGTGTTACCTCCCATTGGATTCAAATTAGGAAGAATGGATGTTAATCCATATTGTTGGGACTCTGGAATGATTGAAGGACCAGTAGAAGCATTGGTCTGCATTGGAATAAAATCTCCCTGATGGACATCTGAACTTCCTGTTTGCAAACTCCTCAAGGATCCTGACATCTGGAAGGGTTCCTGAAACTGGGATGATCCTGGAACAAGGGAGGATCCTTGAACCTGGGGTGATCCTGGAACAAAAGAGGATCCTTGAACCTGGGATGATCCTGGAACAAAAGAGGATCCTTGAACCTGGGATGATCCTGGAACAAAGGAGGGTCCTTGAACCTGGGATGATCCTGGAACAACGGAGGATCCTTGAACCTGGGATGATCCTGGAACAAGGGAAAATCCTTGAATCTGTTGCGCTCCTGAGTAACCTCCTGAATTCATGAAGGATCCTATATACTGAGGATAGGATCCTGCTGGCTGGAAATAGGAACCCGATGCCTGAGTCACTGTTGTTGTTCCGTAGTGCACTCCTTTTGGTCCACCCACATATTGAACATCTGGAACCACTGATGGCTGAGAAGTAATCACCGGAGTATCAAAATTCAAAGATTTGGGCACCAGTGGGGAATGATCCTCTGCCGTTTTCTTTTGTTTCTTGAGATCTCCGATTTCTTTGAGAATTCTTTCATTGGTCTTGTCCTGTTGCTGTATATGATCCTTCATCTGCAAAATCAAAGTAAACATGTCACTAGTAGTGGGAGTGTAAGAAGCAGAAGAAGTTGGAGGTTTGGAGAAAATTGGAGTTGGTTTCTTCTCGGCATTTTTCTGAGGTCCAGAAGGTGGTGGAGGCAAAGGTGGAATGCCCTGAGATGAATTGACCGCAGACATTGCAGTAGAGGTATTCTTCAATGATGAAGCCATGTATTTGTATGCAATGAACCGGAATGATCACCAACAGAAAAACTTCTTAGGAATGAAGCACCAATTGCCCCACGGTGGGCGCCAAACTGTTTTGGTCAAAAATCTAATGAGGATAATGCAACCAAACTCTTAGTTACGGGGTATGATGCTTTAGATGTAGAACAATGATAAGGATCACTTCAAGGTAAATTGCACCAACGACACAAAGATTTATACGGGGAAAAAGCCCTTGATCAAGAGTTGATCTCCGGCACAAAAAACCCCGGGTGATGGAAACTACCGATCACCAAGCTTAAATAAATCAATAAATGTTTACAACTTCGGATAGTAACGAGCTAGGTACAAGGATCACTATTGTGAGATGTGTAAAAGTGAGTGAAAACTAATAAGTGTTCGTCGATAGCTTCAAGAGTGCGATTGTATGAGAGTGTGTGTAGCTGAAAAATGGCTAAGTGTTCTAATTCTAGCTCGTCACCCCTTTAAAAATAGAAGTTAGCTACAATAACAAACTATCCGACTTTTGTGCCAAGCTCCCACGTTCTCCACAACGTCCATTTCCAGTCAAACGTGTGCGAAATACCCGTGGAATATTCCATAGTAACGTTGCCAAGACCAAGTCAAGCTTGTTACTCCTGCGAAGTAATACAAAACATAAACAAACAATCGTCAGTATGAGGATCCTTAAAGTGATCCATGATCCTGATCCTGAAGCTCTTCTGAGGATCACTATCTATCACAGAAGTAAGGATCATTAATTAGGATAACGAATAAGGATCACTAATTGTTAGAAAATCCTCCCCTAACACCTGCACAATCACGATTATAAATAGGAGATATAGATAGGATCGATTGCATTTAAAATTTCAGAGATACTCCCTTTATAACTGCATTCCGAAGATAAACAGGTATTCTCTCTTCATCTTCTTCCTTCTCTTGCTCTGTTTTCCGTTTATTTCCACCATTCTATCAAAGATGTTGCTCCGGAACTCCCCAGCTAAGGATCACCTGAAAAACAGCCCACCGAAAAGCCGGGGGATCATCGAAGATTCCATAAAAGAACGCTGCTGTTTCAACGATGCACAGATTGATAGGATCCGCCACTGCTTCTTGGCGAACACCGAGTTTAGACCTTTTGATCCCAATGCTCTGAGTGATCATATTTCCGACAAGTGGGTTGCTTTTCCTGTCACTCCGTTCACCATAGGCTATACATATCCTTTCCCAGCCTTTACCCAATCTTTCTTTTCCCTAACCGGCATCTCTTATATCCAATCCATGCCGATGATATGGAGGGTTTTGTACACCCTTGAAAGGATCATCGAGCAAGAAGGAATAGACCTAGGAATGTCAGAGCTGGGAGAGCTGTATGATCTTACTACCTTTGGTTCTCATCGTTATTTGTTTAAACGTAAACCTGGTGAGGAACACCCGATCTTCAAAGCTACCAAGAATGATGCTAACTGGAAGCGGCGTTTCTTTTTCGTCAAGAGAGATTCTATTGATGATGGAAATGATCTACCCAAAAAATGGGCTACCCATGGTAGGGTGGAGGATCCTGATAAGGATCACCAGAGAACTTTCTTTTGATATAAGGATCACTTATATACTTTTGCTTTCTTGTTATGCAGCTATCACCGTCTCACACCTCAGACTGTCTCCTGCTGCCAAAGAGAGACTCATCACTTTCAAGAAACTTGATCCTGAAACAAGAACTTTCAAGACAACCACCCAAGATTCTCAGGAGGTATCCTCAGGCTCTGTCACAATGTCAAGTAAGTATCTTTGTTTAAAAATTAAATAAATAGTGAAATATGAGTGAAGTAAAGATACTTATCTTGTTTTGGTTGTGTAGGTGCTGGAAAATCCACCAAGTCTGCTTCAAAGTTCAATGTCACCGATCTCACCACCGTCAGATCCTCCAAAAGAAAGGCTCCTACCAGCCCGACAGCTTCAGTCCCCAAGGCACCCCTCAAAGGAAAGGGAATCAAGAAGAGAAAGGCCTCCGAGGCTGAGGATCTGCAGGGTCTGCCTCTGATCCGTCACCAATTCCTCGAGTACTTCAACGATGTAAGGATCACTGTCTCTGCTAGTATATCCTACTGACATATCCTGCTGATTTGAGGATCACATGGTCCTGACCTTATCTTTTATCCCCTTTGCAGAAATTCACTGAGATTGAGGATTATGTTGGCCACGTTGAGGATCAGGATAGGAAGATTGCCGACCTCCAGCAGGTTGCATTGCTAAAGGACCTCAAAATCGCTGATCTTCAGAAGGAGCTCCAGGATGCCAAGACTAAGACGGCTAAACTTCTGATTGACCTTGACTATGAAAAGCATGATCTCATAGAAGGTGCAAAGGTCTCTGCTGCCATCACAATGTATCAGACAAAACTAAAGATGGCCCAGGAAGCTCAAGATCCTAACTTCGACAAAAGCAGCTGGGAGATTGAGGACTGGAAAGCAAGGTTGGCTGATCTTGAAGATGATGAAGAGGCTGAGGAGGTTTTGGCGATCGAGGCTGGAGGCAAAGGTGAAGGTGGTGAAGCAAGTGGAGCCGAAGGTGGTGATGCAGGGAAGGTTTAGGCTGCATGATTGGGCGATGATGGAAACTTCTAGACATAGCCGGAGCCCAATTTTTTTTGTTTGATGGTTGTTTTGTTGAACAATTTGATGGTTTGTACTGAACAATAGTTTTAGGATTAAGGATCATGTATGATCCTTTGGACAATAGGCAGGATTGCAAATGGTGGAGGGATCATCTGTTTGGGGGATGAAGCCATTGTGATCCTGCCGCCTTTATATTCCTGCACTACTTTTGAACTTATTATCATGGACACCCTTTACCTACCCCAGCGGACGGGCCACGTTTTGCTGGTAGATGCTCGGGGTAGGTAATTTTGACAACCTTTTAAGGGTTAGTCTTTTGTTAATAAATAAAATCTTAACCTTTTGTCGCTTATCTTGTGTTGTTATCCTTTTGTTTCTTTAATTCTCCTTTGTTTTGATGCACATTTATTGAATAAACAATTTTGAACAAGTCAGATTGAAAATGTTTAGGACATGATCCACGATCAAATATCCTATAGTTAAAGAATCCCAAAAAGCAATATATTTTAAGGATCACAAGTCTAGTTGTCAAACTTTAAGGGTTATTCAAATAAATAATGAATAGAATTAAAAATAGTTAAGGATCATACCTGAGGATCCAAGTTAGGATCCTAACCATAATAAGGATAACTATAAGATAAACCTTAGAGAAAAGTAAGGATCAAGGATCCCTAGTTGCTTATCTTCAAGGACCTGAAATAGATCATAACTTGGGACTAAGCCAATATAAGATAAGAGTTAGCAACTGGGGACAAGCCCAAGGATAACTGGGGACAAGCCCAAGGATAACTGGGGACAAGCCCAAGGATCGTATGTAAACTGGAGTATGACCCTAACTGGCGACTATCCAAACTTAGTGACATGAAAATGCCAAAACCTTAGCCAACGTGAAAACGTTAGAAACCTTAGGAACGGATGTATGGTACGTCTACCATTATACGTAGGATCCTAGGTATAGCCAGTACAATGGAATTATCAGCCCCTAAAGCGAGTACTGGTCCCATTGCCTTGAACTATACCAGGATCATCATGCGCTACAGGCGGAACTGGGGTCAAGCCCAAACAACTGGGGTTAAACCCAAGTAATGGATTGCTTCTGCAGATAACTAATATTTTGCTAAGGATACCTGAACTTTCAAAACTTAAAATCACGTGAGATATGGACAAAGGATACATGATCCTTATCCTTATATGAGAAAATAAAGAAATGAAATAGTTCAAGATTAGGATATTACCAAAGTAAGGATCACTGATACTTTAAGGATCCTTCAAGGATACTCCTAACGTAAGGATCATCTGTGCCATGAGGATCCTGCTCACATGAAATATTTCTTCAAGTGGACAGCATTCCAAGCTCTTGGTAGCAAATCACCTTCCATGGTTAGCAATCTATATGCCCCCTTTCCTGCTTCAGCTTCAATCAAATAAGGGCCTTCCCATTTTGGAGCCAATTTTCCATCAGCAGGATTGGTGGTATTCTGAAATGCTTTCCTTAATACCACATCTCCACCTTGAAACTTCCTGATCCTGACATTTTTGTTATAAGCACCATCCATTCTTTGTTGATAACTGGCCATCCTTATCTTAGCCAGATCCCTGATTTCTTCAATAGTATCCAGGTCTTGAGCCAAGTTCTCATCATTTTCCTCAGGATCACGAGTACTTGTTCTAGCAGTTGGAACCACCATTTCTGTTGGGATCACTGATTCTGCCCCAAATACCAAAGAGAATGGTGTTTGACCAGTAGCATTCTTAGGGGTTGTCCTGTCAGCCCAAAGCACATAAGGTAGTTCTTCTGCCCATTTCCCTTTCTTGGATCCAAGCTTCTTCTTCAAATTGTTGATGATGATCTTGTTGGATGATTCTGCTTGACCATTAGCTTGTGGGTGGACTGGTGTTGATGTTATCATCTTAATCCCCCAGCTGTCACAAAAGTTAGTGGTTCTGCCCCCAATGAATTGGGAACCATTATCACATATAATTTCTGAAGGAATACCGAATCTAGTTATAATATTTCTTTTAATGAAGGATATAACTTCCTTTTCTCTGACTTGGGCAAAAGCTTCAGCCTCTATCCACTTGGAGAAGTAATCAGTCATAGCTAGCATGAACACTTTTCCACCAGGTGCCTTAGGGAGCTTACCAACTATATCCATACCCCATCTCATAAATGGCCAAGAGGAGGATATAGGATGCAAAAATTCAGCTGGTTGATGAAGGATATTGCTGTGTCTCTGACAAGGATCACATCTCTTAGCATACTCTACATCATCTCTCTTCATGGTTGGCCAGTAGTATCCTGTCCTCAGGATCCTTGAGAATAATGCCCTGCCCCCAGTGTGGTTTCCACAATCTCCTTCATGGAAGTCTTTTAAAACTTCTTGGGTTTCAGGATCCTCAATGCATCTCAAGTATGGTCCTGCAAGAGATCGTCTATACAACATATTATTTAAAATTGTGAATTGAGATACCTTAATTTTGAAAGCCCTAGGGTTTTCTCCTGTAGGAATCTCTCCATGTTGTAAGTATCTCATAATTGGTGAGATCCATGATCCTGATCCTGAATGGGATTGAGTATCCTCACTAGGGATAATTGCAGAATTCTTTCCTATCTCCATAGCCACATGATCCTCGATAGCCGGGGTCAGGATATGGATAATAGGGATCTTGATATCCTCCGGGATCTTCAAGGATGATCCTAAGTTAGCCAATGCATCAGCTTCTGTGTTTTCTTCCCTTGGTACCTGTGTCAAACTAAAGGAAACAAAGGAGAGTGCCAATTCTTTGACTATCTCTAAATATTTGGTTAGCTTTTCACCCTTAACAGCATACGATCCATTAAAGTGGTTTGTAATTAACAATGAATCTACATGTACCTCAAGATACCTGATCCCCATATGCTTAGCAATTTGCAAACCAGCAATTAAGGCTTCATATTCAGCCTCATTGTTAGTGGTTTGGAACTCACAAGCTATAGAGTGGGGTATTATGTCCCCCTGTGGCGATTTTAGTAGTATTCCAAGCCATGTGCCTTTGACATTTGAGGATCCATCAGTATAGAGTATCCAAGGATCCTTGGTCTCCTCTAGCTGCTGGACTTCTAACTCAGCTTCTTTTTGTAAATCACTACTGAAATCAGCCACAAAGTCAGCTAATGCTTGGGATTTGATGGCTGTCCTAGGCTCATATCTTATGTCATAGGCACTAAGCTTCATTGCCCACTTGGCCATCCTTCCTGACATCTCTGGTTTCCTGAGGACATTCTTAATTGGAAAATTAGTTTTAACAACAATAACGTGAGTTTCAAAATAATGTCTCAACTTAGTAGATGCCACAATTAATGCAAGAATAAGCTTTTCAAGGTGTGAATACCTGGATTCGGCATCAAGTAAACTTTTACTTACATAATAGACATGATGTTGTGTACCTTCATGATCCTTAACAAGGACCGCACTTACTGCTTTTGAGGATACTGCAAGATACAAGGATAGCACATCGCCTTTTTCTGGTTTCATCAAGGCCGGGGCTGAGGATAGGTAATCTTTGAGAGCTCTTAAGGCATTTTCATGCTTCTCAGTCCACTCAAATTTCTTGTTCTTCCTTAGGATATCATAGAATTCTTTGCACTTCTCTGAGGATTTGGATATGAATCTGTTCAAAGCCGCTATCCTGCCTATTAGCCTTTGGACATCCTTAGCATTGGCCGGAGATTTGATGTTCACTATTGCTTTGATTTGTTCCGGGCTAGCTTCAATGCCTCTCTTTGTCACCATATATCCTAAGAATTTACCTGCTTTAACACCAAAGTGACATTTTGAAGGATTAAGTTTCATGTTATATTTGTCAAGGATATCGAATGCTTCCTCCAAATCCCTTAGGTGATCCTCAGCCTTTATTGATTTTACCACCATATCGTCTATGTAAACCTCCATAGTTTGTCCAATCTGATCCTTGAACATCATATTCACCAGCCTTTGATAAGTTGCACCTGCATTTCTTAGTCCGAACGGCATAGCAATATAGCAATATATACCAGGTGGAGTCATGAAGGCTGTATCCTCTTGATCGGATGGTTCCATTTGGATTTGTTGAAATCCAGATGAAGCATCCATAAAAGTTAACAGTTCATGACCCGCAGTTGCATCCACCATGGAGTCAATGTGGGGTAGTGGGAAAGGATCCTTGGGACATGCCTTATTTAAATCGGTAAAATCGACACATACCCTCCACTTTCCGTTTTTCTTTTGAACAACAACCACATTGGCCAACCATCTTGGATACTTGACCTCTCTAATCATACCTGCCCGGAGCAATTTCTCTACCTCTTCCTGGATAATGGCATTTCTTTCCGGTGCAAACTTTCTTCTCCTTTGATGGATTGGTTTGAAGGACCTATCAATGCCAAGTTTGTGAGTGATTACATCTTTAGATATACCAGTCATGTCTTCGTGTTTCCATGCAAAGGTAGTCTTTCTCCTTTTGAGGAAGGATGTAAGGTCTTCCTTCATATCGCCAAGGATCCCTGATCCGATATAGATTTTGGATTCAGGATCATCAGGATCCATGAGGACTTCTACCACATCCTGCTCTCTTGCCTCCAAGACATCCCTTGGAGGATACTTTGATTGCTATTGCTCCCTTGACTTCGAGGCTGGTTTCATCGATGAAGTATAGCAATTCTTAGCCTTCTGCTGATCACTATCAATCTTCACTATTCCCCAAGGACTAGGGAGCTTCACACATTGATGGTAAGTAGATGGGACTGCCTTCATATCGTGTATCCAGGGCCTTTCAAGGATAACATTACAACGAGATAAACAGTCAATAACACAAAATTTTTGATAAGAATGTAGGCCTTCGATGTATATTGGGAGCTTAATGTCCCCCAGGGTATTCTTAGTTTGGCCACTAAATCCCACGAGCACGGAGGATCTTGGTATGATATCTGATTCAGGAATACCCATCTTCTTCAGAACATCGAGCTGGATAATGTTTACTGAGCTTCCTCCATCTATAAGGATCCTGCGGACAAAATGGTTAGAAATGAAAAGAGTAATAACTAAACCATCATGATGAGGATCCTGGATATCAACACGATCATCCTCATCAAAGGTTATGACTTTTCCTTCGGAGACACTTGATGTTCGAACTGGTCTTTCGCCATTATCCATTTTAGTTTCCTTTGCATGCCTTTTAGCTACTGAGAAGGATGTGCCACAAATGTCTGATCCTCCAGAAATAAAGTTTATTACTTGTGCATCTGCTGGAGGGGCTGGAGCCTTGTCAGGGATCCTTTCAGGATCCTGAGTCCTTGACTTTTTTCGACCCAACAATTCTTTTAGATGCCCCTTGCTCAACAAGTATCCAATTTCCTTTCTTAGTGCAATGCATTCTTCTGTAAGATGCCCAAAATCTTCATTGTATGCACACCACTTTGATTTATCTTTGGTTGCAGCTGGTCTGTCATTTTTTCTGGGCCATCTGGCTTTATCACCTAGATTCTGCATCGCAAGGATTAGTTCATTGTTATCAACAGAAAAACAATATTCAGAGATTGGAGGATAATCCTCATCATGCTCTTCCTGATCAACGGCATGCACATTCTGATTATCAGATCTGTTATAGGATCTGAACTTGTTGTTCCTGAATGAGGATCCTTGCTTATCCTACTTTGAGGATCCTGCTAACCTCTCCTGGATCCTTTTGTCATCCTCTAGCCGGATGAACCTAAGTGCCCGGGTTCTTACCTCATCTAGGTTCCTGCATGGTGTCATAACAAGATCATCATAGAACAATGAATCCCTAAGCAATCCCATTTTAAAGGCCTCTACAGCCGTGGCTATATCCAAGTTGGGAATGTCTAAGGATTCTTTACTGAATTTGGTAATGTAATCCCTTAATGATTCATTATGACCCTGGGTTATCCTATATAGATCACTAGTTAATCGTTCAAATTTTCTACTACAAGAAAACTGATTATTAAATAGGTTAACTAGATTAGCAAATGAGGTAATAGAGTAGGGGGGAAGACTTAGCAGCCATTTGAGAGCTGATCCAGTAAGAGTGGATCCGAATCCCTTGCACAGGCATGCTTCCTTTAACCTTTCTGGGATTGCATTGATCTCCATCCTCTCCCTGTATTGTGCTATGTGTTCTTCAGGATCCGTCGACCCATCATACAGCTTCATAGTTGGGACATGGAACCTCTTGGGTATCTCAGCATCACAGATTGGTGGTGCAAAACGAGATATCTTGTGGCTCCCATCTGCAATCTCTGGGATAGGTTTGACCACTCCTGGAACACTTGATATCATATCCTTCAACTTTTGCAATTCTCTGGCCATGGCATGATTGATACCTGGATCCTGCATAAGACCATGGTTAGTAGTATAAGAATTATTAAAAGTGTTACCTCCCATTGGATTCAAATTAGGAAGAATGGATGTTAATCCATATTGTTGGGGCTCTGGAATGATCGAAGGACCAGTAGAAGCATTGGTCTGCATTGGAATAAAATCTCCCTGATGGACATCTGAATTTCCTGTTTGCAAACTCCTCAAGGATCCTGGCATCTGGAAGGATCCCTGAAACTGGGACGATCCTGGAACAAAGGAGGATCCTTGAACCTGGAATGATCCTGGAACAAAGGAGGATCCTTGAACCTGGGATGATCCTGGAACAATGGAGGATCCTTGAACCTGGGATGATCCTGGAACAATGGAGGATCCTTGAACCTGGGATGATCCTGGAACAGTGGAGGATCCTTGAACCTGGGATGATCCTGGAACAGTGGAGGATCCTTGAACCTGGAATGATCCTGGAACAAAGGAAGATCCTTGAATCTGCTGCGCTCCTTAGTATCCTCCTGAATTCATTAGAGATCCCATATGCTGAGGATAGGATCCTGCTGGCTGGAAATATGAACCTGATGCCTGGGTCACTGTTGTTGCTCCGTAGTGCACTCCTTTTGGTCCACCGACATATTGAACATCTGGAACCACTGATGGCTGAGAAGTAATCACCGGAGTATCAAAATTCAAAGACTTGGGCACCAGTGGGGAATGATCCTCCGCCGTTTTCTTTTGTTTCTTGAGATCTCCGATTTCTTTGAGAATCCTTTCATTGGTCTTGTCCTGTTGCTGTATATGATCCTTCATCTGCAAAATCAAAGTAAACATGTCACTAGTAGTGGGAGTGTAAGAAGCAGAAGAAGTTGGAGGTTTGGAGAAAATGGGAGTTGGTTTCTTCTCGGCATTCTTCTGAGGTCCAGAAGGTGGTGGAGGCAAAGGTGGAATGCCCTGAGATGAATTGACCGCAGACATTGCAGTAGAGGCATTCTTCAATGATGAAGCCATGTATTTGTGTGCAATGAACCGGAATGATCACCAACAGAAAAACTTCTTGGGAATGAAGCACCAATTGCCCCACGGTGGGCGCCAAACTGTTTTGGTCAAAAATTCTAATGAGGATAATGCAACCAAACTCTTAGTTACGGGGAATGATGCTTTAAATGTAGAACAATGATAAGGATCACTTCAATGTAAATTGCACAAACGACACAAGGATTTATACGGGGAAAAAGCCCTTGATCAAGAGTTGATCTCCGGCACAAAAAACCCCGGGTGATGGAAACTACCGATCACCAAGCTCAAATAAATCAATAAATGTTTACAACTTCGGATAGTAACGAGCTAGGTACAAGGATCACTATGGTGAAATGCGTAAAAATGAGTGAAAAGTAATAAGTGTTCGTCGAGAGCTTCAAGAGTGCGATTGTATGAGAGTGTGTGTAGCTGAAAAATGGCTAAGTGTTCTAAAACTAGCTCGTCACCCCTTTAAAAATAGAAGTTAACTATAATAACAAACTATTCGACTTTTGTGCCAAGCTCCCACGTTCTCCACAACGTCCATTTCCAGTCAAACATGTGCGAAATACCCGTGGAATATTCCATAGTAACGTTGCCAAGACCAAGTCAAGCTTGTTACTCCTGCGAAATAATACGAAACATAAACAAACAATCGTTAGTATGAGGATCCTTAAAGTGATCCATGATCCTGATCCTGAAGCTCTTCTGAGGATCACTATCTGTCACAGAAGTAAGGATCATTAATTAGGATAACAAGTAAGGATCACTAATTGTTAGAAAATCCTCCCCTAACACCTGTATCCTGCATAAAGCCATGGTTAGTGTTATATAAATTATTAGAAGTGTTACCTCCCACAGGATTCGAGTTTGGAATTGCGGATGCGAATCCATCTTGTCGATACTCTGGCATGATTGAAGGACCAGAGGAGGAAATGGTCTGCATTGGTATGAAGTCTCCTTGATGGACGTCTGAGTTCTGAGGTTGCATATTTCTCGAGGATCCTTGGTTTTGAAGGGGGTTGGATCCTTGGAATTGCGGTGATCCTTGAACCTGAAAGGATCCTGGGACCAGGGAGGATCCTTGAACAAGGGAGAATCCTGGGACCAGAGAGGATCCTAGGACCTGGGAGGATCCTCGGACCTGGGAGGATCCTCGGACCTGGGAGGATCCTCGGACGTGGGAGGATCCTTGTACTGCATGCATTCCCACATATCCTCCTGACGTGAAGTATCCCTGATGCTGAGAAGAGGATCCTAATGGTTGAGAAGAGGATCCCTGAGGCTGGAAGCAAGAGCCAAATGCCTGACTCATTGTTGTTGTCCCATAACGCCTTCCTGATAGTTCACCCAAGTATTGCACGTCCGGAACTGCTGAGTACTGTGAGGTTATGACCGGAGTGTCGAAGTTCAGCGATCTTGGCATCAGAGGGGAGTGATCCTCCACTGATTTCTTCTGTTTCTTGATTTCATCGATCTCCTGGAGGATCCTTTCGTTGGTCTTATCCTGCTCTTGTGCATGATTCCTCATCTGCAAAATCAAGACATAGAGATCATTAGTAGTAGGATTAGTTGAAACGGAAGAAGTAGGTGGTTTTTGGAAAATAGGAGTTGGTTTCTTCGCAGCATTCTCAGCATTCTTCTGGGATCCAGAAGGTGGTGGAGGCAAAGGAGGAACGCCTTGTGAGGAACTGAATGAGGGCATCAAACTTGAAGTATTCTTCACTGAGGAAGCCATCTGTTTGGTTGTAGCGAACCGAATTGACCACGAAAACACGAATCTTTCTCATAATGAAGCACCAATTGCCCCACGGTGGGCGCCAAACTGTTTTGGTCAAAAATCAAGCAATGACAATGTAACCAAACTTTCTGTTGTGAGGTATGATGCTTGAATTGATGAACAACAATAAGGATCACTATGAAGTGTAATGAACAAATGACACGAAGATTTATACGGGGAAAAATCCCTTGATCAAGAGTTGATCTCCGGCACAAAAAACCCCAGGTGATGGAAACTACCGATCACCAACTCAAATTAAACAATCTGTTACAACTTCGGATGATAGCGAGCTAAGTACAAGGATCACTATAGTGTATCGTGTAGAAATGTATGAAAAATGCTAAGTGTTTTGTCGAGAGCTGGTGAGAGCGGTTGTATGAGTGTGTGTGTAGCCAAAAATAGCCAAGTGTCTCTAAAATAGCTCGCTACCCCTTTAAAAATAGAAAATATCAAGCCTAACTAACATTCCGCAATTCGTGCAAGTCTTCCACGACTCCACAACGTCCATTTCTGACCAAACACGTGCAGAATAGACTGAAAATATTCTCCAGGAATGCCGCCAAGACTAAGTCCAAGTTGATATTCCTGCAAAACATTTACGAATTCAAAGTAGACAATCGTTAGTACAGGGATCCTTATAGTGATCCATGATCCTGATCCTGCAACACTTCTGAGGATCACTACTTCAGACAGAATTGAGGATCACTAAATCCAACAGTAAATAAGGATCACTGGTCATTTATACTTCGTCACTCATCATTCATGACGAAGTATTATACTTCGCCATGAGAAGCTTCGCCATAAGGACATCCTTCGTCGATGAGACATAATCTGACGAACCTTGAGTCTTCGTCATGATCCATTCTTAGTCAATATGCATGGGGATATTGGATCTTCGTCATAATGTAGTCTTCGTCATGAATACTACAAAGTCATAATGTGACATCATCATGACATCATCATGATGATGTCATGGTGATGTTAGCTCGCGGCGCTTCGTGCTTCGCGTGTCGAACTCTGGGCCGCACGACAGAGGAATGTCGCGACGTCGGGCTCGAACCGAAACTAACAGAGTCGAACCGAACTGAGTCGAACCGAAACTAACAGAGTCAAACCGAACTGAGTCGAACCGAACCGAGTCGTGTCCACTTAATATGCATCAACAAAACAAACTCATTGTGGTTTAAGTAAAAAATGAAAAATTGTGCTGCTTTTTGTAAAACACTAAAACACAGAAATCTTAAGCAAGTATTGTATATTTGTATCCTTCATATTATGTATTGTAGGAAATAGGTTCAGTTTTAATTAAATATATTATAAAATATATAATAACAAAACTTTGTGGGAAATTCGACTTGTACAATACTGGTTACAAAAACTAAATAAACATAATATAAAATACAATTTTATATACCAATCTAGATTCAAGTCTCGTCACATGTAGGTGCTCCACCATACATTTAGAAACACCCTAGCCTTGAGTCTTTAGCATTTTGAGTCTTCAACCTTTCTTCCTGACTGCAACAATTACCAAACTAAAATTGTTGACGTTTGTGGTTGAGGATCGTGTTTGACACGAGACCCTTGAAATAGATTTCACACCTCTTCTCATGACCAACACGTCTATTTCTAAGATACAACTGAAGTAGTAGTTGTACCTGTAGATGGCTCTCGCGCCCAAGATTACAACTGGTATAATTTGGTGTTTATGGAAAATAACAAAAAGGGAAGTTGTATCTATTTGAGAGTACTCCTCTCAAGTTTATGGAAATTTTAGAGACGAAAGAGAGTGCCATTCTCTTGTGTATACAATATGAACCACCAAATTTTTGACACACATAGTTTTAATTTCACTAAAACTAGTAATAAACAAGACATTAATCTTATCATAACCAAAACATTATTCTTGTAATAAACAAGATAGTTAAATAGTTTTAATCTCTAATTAAATGGACTTCAGTGGTCAATCAAAGCTGTCATTCATGACATGAAACCAAACATTAACTCACTAATGGGTAGACTAGTTTGCCTAGTCGTCCACACGCTCAGGTGAACCTACGCCAAGGCTATCCTTAGACATGTGTCTTCGAGCCTCAAGACGTCAAGTCTAGTTCCGATGCGAGACCATGCACCCGCCAGTGACCACTCGCGTCATTTGGAAGCCGCCACGCATACGAGGCCATTACGTTTGGTCTTAGAAGATTGGATTTCGTTATTTAGTTAAAGTTTTACATATTTTTATATTTAATATAAAAACTATGGATTAGGATCAAATACAAATGATCCTAATTGTAATAAGTGTAAGAAGGATTTATAAAGTGACAAGTGTCCAATAACCTAAAAAAACCCACTACAAAAAAAAAAAAAAAAACTTAAACATCCACCACCACCAAAAACCTAAACCCCCACCCCCTCCTCCCCCCCCCCGAAAAAAAAGAATTTTTTTCCCGAAGGGGGGGGGGGGTGGGGGTTTAGGTTTTTGGGTGGTGGTGGGGGTGGGTGTTTAGTTTTTTTTTAGGTTTTTGGGGGGTGGGGGGGGTTAGGTTTTAGGGGTTTTTTTTGGTGAGGTATAGTTTTTTTTTGTTTTTCTTTGGCAGGGGGGGGGGGGGGTGGGGTTAGGTTTTTGGGTGGGGGGGGGGGGTGGGTTTAGGTTTTTGGGTGGTGGTGGGGTGGGGGTGGGTGTTTAGGTTTTGGGTGGTGATGTAGTGGGTTTAATTTTAGGTTATTGGACACTTGTCACTCTATAAATCCTTCTTACACTTCTTACAATTAGAAGGCTTTGTAAACCCGAACCCGATAGGTAAAACCGAAACCCGACACATCTGGGACGGGTTTGGGGTTGGTTAATCGGGTTTGGGACGGGTTTGGGACTAGTTTTTTTTTTTCGCGGGTTTGGGATGGGGTGATATACCCGTTTACCAGACCCAATTACCCGATAAAGTAAACCCGTTTACCCGATTGTATATCCGATATAATTTCTTTTATATTTTTAAATTTGTAAATATATAATACATCATTTTCTCTATACACATAGGTATTTTATCCCGTATACATTATAGTTATTTGATATATTTCATTAGTGATAATACTAAATGTAACTGATTAGTAGTTACTCGATGGGTTTTGGGTCGGTATACCCAACGGGTAAACTTTTTAAAATTAATGGGTTACCCGAAACCCGCGGGTATACCCAATACCAGATGGGTATTTACCCGCTAGAAACCCAACGGGTTTTGGGACGGGTTTGGGACAAACATATCTAATCGGGTTTGGGGTTGGGATTACCTAAACCCGTCCCAAACCCGACCCATTACCATCCCTAGCTTTGTAGAATAACTTAACCCTAAAAACTATATATCACTTTTTTCATAAAACGAATTAGCAATAGGGTCAAAATCTTTCTATACTAATAAACAAAAATCCTTTTTGGACACGTGTTATTCTCTGGTAATTTCTCACATTTATTTTTTTTATTTATCTCTTTTATTAAATAAATAACATTAATATTAAAAATCAATTTAACTAAATCTATTTATCTCTTTTGTTTTCATAATCTGAAATTGATTATCTATACTATATAATGAAATTGATTATTGATTATCTATACTATATAATAAAAGAAACCAATTTTGAGACACTTGTCATCATATTAGGTCATATCTTATGGATAATTATTATTTAGTTTAATTAATCTCTTTTAATTAATTATAGATAACTCTCATATTAAATATTATTTAGTTTAATCTCTTATAGATAATTATTATTTAGTTTAATTTTAATTTAATATCTTCTAGAAAAAAAATCATATTTTTTTATTAACGAAACATATTTTTTTGAGTAAACTGCCATTTTGGTCCCTGTGGTTTGGGCATTTTTGCCATTTTAGTCCAAATCTCAAACTTTTTAAATCTGGGTCCCTGTGGTTTCATCTTTATTGCCATTTTAGTCCAAAATTCAAAATCCCCATTTTTTTGACTGTTCCAAAAAGTTTGAGATTTGGACTAAAATGACAATAAAAGTGAAACCACATGGACCAAAATGGCAGTTTACTCTTAATTTTGGACTAAAATGACAATAAAAGTGAAACCACAGGGACCCAGATTTAAAAAGTTTGAGATTTGGACTAAAATGGCAAAAGTGCCCAAACCACAGGGACCAAAATGGCAGTTTACTCTGTTTTTTTAATAAAGAGTAAATTGCCATTTTAGTCCCTGAGGTTTGGTTCAAATTGTCATTTTAGTCCAAATAGTTTTTTTCCTCATCTGGATCCCTGACTTTTCTATTTTCTTGCCATTTTGATCACATTGACTAACTCAGTCTAAAAATCTGGTTATAACCAGGGGTATTTTTGGCATAACTATTGTGTAGTGATAACCAGGGGTAGTTTACAACATAATTTATAAACCTCATAATAATTTAATGCAAAAAATACCCCTAATTATAATCTGGTTTTTAGACTAAGTTAGACAATGTGATCAAAATGACAAGTAAAAGGAAAAGTCAGGGACCCAGAGGAGAAAAGAAAAAAACTATTTGGACTAAAATGACAATTTGGACAAAAACTCAAGGACTAAAATGGCAATTTACTCTTTAATAAATTATCTAACCATAAATTTTAAATTTCGTTTGACGAAAAGGGAACACGCTCAAATATATTAACTCATTTATATCAATTTGGTATATAAACGTCTCCATCTTTGGTTTGCATTTACAAGAAATATTTATTATATAGTTTAGATTGTTCAACCCGTGTAACACACGGAGAACTAACCTAGTATTTTTCATAAAAGCAATGAGGTCAAATGAAAAAAAAAAGGCTTGGGTCATTCAAAATTCTCGTTGTGTTATACGACGTTCTACATGAAACACAAAAAACAATGGGGTTAATTAGTTGACCCGACTCTTTCTTATTGCTCCGCCAATGATTGGATTAATAGTGATCAGCTTTGTATATCAGCAATAATGATAGAATATACTTCCTTCTAGAGTTCTAGGTCTAGAAGTTAAAACACAAATTACATAACATGTTTGGTTTTCTGCCTTGGTAGCTCACATAAGCATATACAATCCCCTATCACAAAATATTCAACATACTCTATTTTTCACCTTACATACATGGTTGTAAAACAAGGTCTCCAAGGCCGAGTACTCTCCGAGTAGTCGCTACAAGGTAGGCTGCCAAGGCGACTTTCTTCAACTCCGACTAATTACTCGGAATCGATCAAATGAGGTCAACATTGGCCAAAATCGAATCTAGTAGGTCAACTCGGGCCGAGTTTGACTTAAAATAAAATAAAACATAATTTCTATTCCTATCATATTAAAGAATGAATATCAATTTCACGTATTTTGTTGTAAATATTAGTAAATTTATGTTATTTGACATATATTTAATTTCCAAAAACTAATTTCTTTATAATTTGGCATCTCCGAGTACTCCCCGTGTACTCTCCGCCTAAGCTGAGTACTCTCAACTCCCCGGTCGACCGACTAGGGAGCGCCTAACGACTTTTACAACCATGCTTACATGTACTTCTGATTTACATCTTTTTAGTTAATCAGGTTCCCTAAGGTCAACAATATACATGTTGATTACATGATATTAAGCTAATTAATCACAGTATTGTACAATTTATCATCTGAGACCATTTTGTCATCTTTCTTTTAAACTGAAAATAAAGATATATTTAATTTTGGTTATTGATGTGGGGTAAAATACACATATTTGTCCTATGTAAATTGTATAATTTTTGTATAAGTTTTTATTTAGTTTTAATATTATATTATATTATATTATATTATATTATATTATATTATAGTGTGTTTTGGCAGGTCCTCGTGCAAATGGAGCGAAAAAGAGTAATATGGAAACAACCAGCCAGCTGGGCAGAGTGGAGTGCCAGAGACCGAATAAAAATTGCAGCTATTTTCAGTGAGTGGGCCAGAGCCGCTATCTCTATTTTATAAGTTAGAGAGCTGCCACAAAATATATATATTCGGATAAAAAGAAAGGGCTAGGCCAACATCAATATATAGCTTTATAATTTGAGTTCATCTAATTTATTGGTGTTGGGCCACACGAAGTTTAGGCTTCTAACATACCCATCAAACAAGAGCTGCTGCCAAGACATATATTATAATTATTAGAGGGCTGTTGCTATAATATGGGGACATCATATGTGGACACAATAGAAAAGAAGTGGGCCGCCAAGTACTTCAAACCACATCAGACTATTATATTCACTTTGGAGTTTGGAGGAAACCATAGAGCATGTGTGCAAGCCCATTGAATTTCTTTTAAAGTTATGACAATGGGCCTTTGAATAGGGTATGATTTAGTAAGATAATAACTTGTAGTCAAAGGTACCCTATTCGAATATAATCAAACTAGGGGTGGCCGTGAATAGTGAAGGGAGAGACACCAGATAAATCATAATTCTGTTGTGGAGGTGGACGCACAAAAGATATACAACATCAGACGGCAAATATTCCTGGGGACGCACGAGAAGGCAGTGGGGGACGGTTTTGCGGGAATCGTCGGGATCAAGCGGGAAGCTTTGAGAGCAAGGGATTAACGGGTTTTGTTACTCGATTTCTTTAGTTCTTTATTTTTTCTTGTTTAGTATCGATGAATTCTTGTTTGAAACTTTGTTTATTTATTTTTAAGATTATGATGCTTGGCTAAACGTTTAAACCGCCTAGACTAGATGAATGGATTTGAATAAAGTTTGAACCTTTTTAGTTAATTGTATGTGTTTATGGATTAATTGTGTTTTGTAAGAAGTTTGGTTTATTAATTTGGTGTGTATGCATACTTTAATTTGGTTGATTAATATCAATTGCTTCGTGTGAATCTAGGTGGTTGTCTGCTACGGAATAGGTTCATGCTAGATCTTTGACCTCGTGTCTTTGACCTTTAGGGTGAATTGGCCAATAAACCTTAGAAGTGATAGTTAATAATTTGCTAGATTTCAGTATTCTACTAGTCCTAATAGCTGGAAGGTGCATGGCTATTGGTAGGTCTTACCCGGCGAATTGCTTTAGACAGTCTTTGGAAAAAGTCGTGCCTTAGTTGCCCCGTCGGTTTATTAGTCTATCAAGTCAAATTGAGAAACCCAAACTACCCTAGATCTATAATTGGAAAAGAGTAGGTCAATATTAGGGTACTTACACAGTAATTAGATAACCGAAAGGAAGTCTAATAACCGGTAGGATTAACGGCCTAGGTAGTGCCATAAGTTTCACCTCGAGAAGGGTTGAGGGGCTTAGTTGGTGTCTTACTAGGTTTAGTATCATAAGATCCCGGTTCCATAAAACATGCTGTTAACTTAATTGGTAAATACTTAAAATCAATCCAGGACTCTAGTCTAGGTGATCTTCTTCATCATATAAGAACAGTCTTCACATTAGTTCGTATTAACATAGTTCTAGTTTAATAATTAGTTTATTAGATTTCCTTGAATTTTCAGTACCCCCCTCCCCCAAACAACAAAACAGTTAAGTACAGTTAGGTTAGAGTCAGTCTAGTCAGAGTCTAGTAAACGTAGTCAGTAGAGTCTTGTGGGTTCGCCACTCGGACTTACTTAGGCTATACTACATTGACCGGTACACTTGCCGGTTGTGTGGTCTAGGTTTAGAGAGTCTTTTATTTATAAATTTAAAACTTAGAGTGTCTAGTTTAGGGTTAAAATTAGTTAGTTTAATTAGACCACTTTTAGCACACATCAGTTATTATGTATGGAAATTATACCTCGAGTACCCTCATTCCGTTCCAATGGTTTGTGATACATGATATTTAGTCGGGTGGTTTACATGTAAACGGAAGGATTATAAATTACAGATTTAAATCTGACCGGGTACCCAAAGATGGTAGTATGAGCTTAAATGCATGTTCCTCCCGTAGTGTATAAAGTTGAAATCAAAAGTAACAAAATATGGTTTAAATATAAAAAAACATTGATAAGAAGCTTACTATTAAAACCCGCCAAGTAAATGACATCATTCAAAATGTTATCTTGGGAATCCGGAAATTCTACAAAAGCCAAGAATCTTCAAAAAAATTAAGTCCCATCAAGGAGAAAAAAATCGTGAAGATTGGAGACCTGAAATATGTAGAACTTTCCTTATAAATAGATATCTATGTTGGTCAGAACCCCCTTGATGAACAATGATAAACGCAATGATAGAACAATAGAATTCTGAAAGAATGATTAATATTGAATGTGATTGTAATAATACAAGAGATTCTGATAACTACAATTGAATCATACAAACCCTATATATACTAAACGAACAGGTGCGATTGTAGAGACGTGTCTCTTCACGAACGGTTGTGACTCTTGAACTTGTGGATGAGATTGAAAGATGAAGAGGTGTGTCTCTTGATCAAACGTCGTGTCTTGTTGAAGTCCCTGTGATGTTTCCGCCAATATGAAGGGGTGCGTCCCCAGGAGATGTCGATCCCTCTAGTTTGTAGGTTTCAAACTTCTACTTTGTTGCATCTGAACCTTGTACTTCCATAACTAATCTAATTCTAATATAAACTAACTATTAACTAATTACTAAACAACCCTCGTACTTTAGGATGTGAGGGATTAGAACTCTATTCACCCCCTAATCACGGACATCCTTGAGTTGTTGTAGGTCATGAACTTGCTTGACTTGCAGCAGCATTGGTTCTTCTTCCAAAGTAAGATATGCCTCTACGTCCTTCTCCTTTTCTTCATCTTTTTGCTTGCTACACTCATATCCGAAGTGACCGAATTTACCACATTTGTAACACTTTAACTCGCTCTTGTCTTTATTTCCTCGATCTATATTTCGTCCACGTCCTCTTCCTCCTCTTGACGAACTTCCTCCACGTCCTCTATCACGATGCCAATTTCCGGAATGATTGTCTGAACTTGCCATTAAGATATTATTGTTCTCCGGTTCGTTTTGACTCTTGAGGCTTTCTTCAAATGCTGTAATCCTGCCCACTGCTTCTTCAAACATCATTTTATCTATTTCTGAATACTGCTCAATGGATGCCACAATCGGCAGAAACTTCTTCGGAACTGAGATAAGTAATTTCCTTACAATCTTCTTATCTTTAAGGGTGGTACCGAGGCTTTTAAACTTGGATTTTATACCACCCAACTTGCTTGCAAAACTACTTATTGTTTCATTTTCTCCCATCTTTAAGGCTTCTAATTCGTTTCTCAAGTTTGCAGACGCGCTTTCTGAACCATATCGGCTCCAAGATATCGAACTTTGATTGCATCCCAAACTTCCTTTGCAGTTTCGTATTGCGTAACTTGCATTAGAATATCTCCTGGTAACGTTTGGAAGATCATTGCTTTAGTTGTATGCGCCTTTTTCTCATCTACCCCTTCCTTTGAATCAACCGTATCCCAAAGACTATATGCCTTTAAGATCATTTCCATCAGGATTGCCCACTGTGTAATTCGATTCAGTCAACTTTGGGCATTGAAGGGATATATTTCCTTGCTCGCGAATTGACGTTGACGTGCTTTCTTTGTCGTCTCTTCCTGACATACTTCCTTTCTGATTTGCTTTCTTAGACTTTCTCTTTCTTATCTTCCTTGCTTTACTTCAATCTTTCTTCTTGCTTGCACCACATAGGTTTAACTTGTTCGTACCACACAGTTTTTTGATTGCCACACAGGTCTTCTTTGCCATACAGGTCTTCTTTGCCATACAGGTCTTCTTTGCCAAACATGTCTTTCTTTTCTTGCTTTGCCACATAGGTATTGTCACCACGAAGGTTCTTGCACCACGAAGAATTTTTCACTACGAAGGTCTTGTACCACGAAGGATTTTGTACCACACAAGATTTTCGTACCACACATGATTTTCTCGAATTTCTAACTTGCTATTGGTTTTGAATTCCGTTCCTTTCTAAACCATACTTTATGTTCTTTTTGAAAAACAGATTTGATCCGAGATTGAATTTCAAAAAACCGGATTCAAACGAACGAAATTTTATTGAAATCAATCAATTAATCAAATTGCAATTCAATTGAAACGAATACAAGACCTAAAAAATAAATTCAAGAGAATCTGGTTATGATGTTCCAATCGGTTTCTTCTTCTTCTTCTTCTTCTTCTTCTTCTTCCCAGACTTGAAACATGCACTCTGATACCCCTGTTGGTCAGAACCCTTGATGAACAATGATAAACACAATGATAGAATGTTGATGCATTTTATGTGGACGCGACTCAGTTCGGTTCGACTCAGTTAGGTTCAGCTCAAGCCCGACGTCACGACATTCCCCCATCGTGCGCCCCAGAGTTCGATACGCGAAGCACGAAGAGCCACGAGTTGACATCACGATGTTGTCATGATGATGTCATCTTTTATATAGTGTGCATATGAAATGAGCTTCAAGAATTGCATGAAGTCTACGAACACTCCATGGACGAACCCTCAATGGATGAACACTACATGCCTTGGACGAAGTCTCTGTGGACGAAGACTTAAGTGTTCGTCCATATACATCCTTCCACGCAGACTTCTTATTGCGAAGACTCAAGGTGACGAAGACTTGAGAGTTCATCAATGTGTGTAAGGGTTCGTCAGTTATATCCACGAAGACTACTAGTCTTTGTGGGTTTGCACACTGTTCGTGGCCCAGTATCACTCTTCTTAGTGGTACTGGGTATTGGGGCCTATATATATACATACACAAACACACAGAACAGACAGAGCACACCAATGAGTTTAAGAGAGCATTTTCTTGTATAACCTTTGTAACCAAACTCTACTAAAAGTTAATACATGAGCTTTTAACTTTGAAATCTTTTGTGCATTTGTGTGTTCTTTGGCTTGGTTGCATACCCGCTTGGATTCCGCACTTGCGGGTGTGTTCGGTAACAAGGAGAAGGTGTTCTAGATCCTCCGCTAGTGGACCTACATAGAACAATAGAATTTTGAAAGAATGATTAATATAAAATGTGATTGTAATAATACAAGAGATTCTGATAACTACAATTGAAACATACAAACCCTATATATACTAAACGAACAAGTGCGATTGTAGAGACGTGTCTTTTCACGAACGGTTGTTATTCTTGAACTTGTGGATGAGATTGAAAGATGAAGAAGTGTGTCTCTTGATCAAACGTCGCGTCTTGTTGAAGTCCCTGTGAGGTTGCCGCCAATCTGAAGGGGCGCGTCCCCAGGAGATGTCGATCCCTCTAGTTTGTAGGTTTCAAACTTCTATTTTGTCGCATCTGGCACTTGTACTTCCATAACTAATCTAATTCTAATATAAACTAACTATTGTAGGTCTAACTAGCGGAGGATCTAGTCGCTTAATCCTTGTATACAAACAAACCCGGTTGTGCGGAATCCAACCGGGAAAGCAAACCGAGATAAGATAGACACGAGACACAAAGATTAAATGTTTAACAGTCAACTGAGTTAATCACTAGAAAGTTTTGTTTACAACGATTACAGAATATTATGCTCTCACAACTTTCTCAATTCTCTCGTGTGTCTATCTTATGTGTCTTCAGTCTGCTGCTGTTATATATAAGAACCGGGTTGACGAAACATCATGAATCCGACGAAAGACATCAACCGACGAATTACTATGACGAAACATCTTGAATCTGATAAATAATAATGTCTTTCGTCGAACTCATTAGCACAAAGCAGACCTGACAAAACATGTGTTTCGTCATGCAGGTCTTTCGTCGAGTGAGCAACAGGTGTAGTCTTTCGTCAACAGCAACAAATGAATTCACGTTTCTTACTTTCATGAAGATATAATATGTTATCACATGACATCATCATGGTGATGTCATGGTGATGTGGCGCTTCGGGAAGGCTCGCGGATCTTCGTGCTTCGCGTGTCAAACTCTGGGGCGCACGGCGGAGGAATGTCGTGACATCGGGCTTGAGCCGAACCTAACCGAGTCGAACCGAACCGAGTCGCGTCCACATAAAGTGTACCAACAAACTCCCCCTTGGACGCTGCTCGTGAGGTTCATCTTCCTTGTCTTTCATGCCGGAGGATCTTCAAAGTCTTCACGTGTCGTAAGTAGAAAGTGTATCAACAAACTCCCCCTTTCATTTAGGAAGCGTGTTAACAAACTCCCCCTTAAAATAAACTCCATTTTCAGCACTTAGATCCTTGAGGTGTTAATGATAGGTCAGCGGCAACTCGACCATCTTTATCTTTTGAGTGCCTCCACGTCGTGTCTTCATTCCAAAGCTTGTTATCAAACACGTTCTCTTCGCCTTTAGCTGGTTTGATTGTAGCATCTGCACATACAAGAAAGCTAAACGCGCAATGAGAACAAACAAGTGGAATATAGTTAACATAAACAAACGACACACATGTGACCATTTTTCAATCAACCGTCCGACAGTTTGAAAGTTTAACAAATTTTTCATTTTTAGTTTTTAACTTTCAAAAACTTGCAAATTTTGACCGTTTATGAAGAATCAATTGTTTTGGTTTTCGATCAGATTTCAGGTAACGAAGACTCGAGTTCCAACATCGGGTAATCAAAAGAAATTAGAAATAAAATCTTTTTGGCTTTTTATAAAGTTTATATTAAAACACACCTAAAATCTTTTTGGAATTTTGAATATTTCAAATGTAAAGACTGAAAGCAGTAAATAAATATATACAGAGATGCAGAAACTGAAAACATTAAATAAATATTTACAGACATTCTTTTCGCGAGTTTCAAGGGTAAGAGAATCATATCAGTGTACGGTCACGCCAAAACGCTCTAGTTGTTCAGTTAGTTAACATTTAGATAAGCATCCTATAACGATTATCGGAATTGTTGTCCACTTAAGCTCAACTTATCAGATGTACTCGTGGTTAGGGGATACGTTAAGGTATGATTTATACTTACCGACCGGTGTTCATCCACACACGACACATTCCCGTATCAAGGTATGCACGAGAGTTCATCTTACTGGTGAGTATACCGTTTATCATCTGTTTTGACGTATATGAAAATGTGAGATACTCACTTATTTTGAATTGAATACAAGCCCTATGTGATAAAATTACTTATTGATGAGGAACTTGATATTCGATGCATGAGGGCACAGGAGCAAGTCCATGAACAGGCCAGTACTAACGTACAACAAAGAGACGAACTTGACTCCCGGATAAATGTGATACTTTATCACTTATTGGTTGGGACATGTGATTGTTTATCACTTATTGAGGATGAATGCATCATGTATTATATACATGTTTGTATGATATTTACACATATGTATGGTATCATGGAAGCTCTAGACTTGCGTCCTGTTGTTTTCCGGTAAAAGAAACAACCATGATACCCAAATGATAAACAGCATAAAGACCACGTATCTCAGAACCTCAGCAATCTATCAAACGAAATTTCGGTACCATGACCATATGCCAATGAGTGGTTCCCACACAGTCTTCAGTCGATTTAGGTTTATATCACCTTGCACACTTTAAAATGATTGTAAGCCTACCAATACATCTTATATAGAGCTGCTTATCGTTTTTCATTTTAGGTTCAAAGAGGTTTGGACAGACCACTGATGTACTATCATTTTCTCTTTTGCTCGCCAGGAAACTCATTTTTATTTTTCTATTGTTTTTGTGCTTTTGAAATTTTTCGATGTTTTTGAATTTTTTTTTTCAAATTTTGGATTTACTCCCCCTAAAATGCAAAAACTATGAGAAATTAAAAACACAAAGATATTTACAAAAACGATTTTCAGATGTCGGTTTTACTCATGTTTTACCTTAATGCCGTTTACCAAAATTAATTTTAATCAGAATTGATCTATTGAATTTTGGAAAAATCAGTTGGCATGTCGGTAATCGGTGTGGACCAAAACAACATTGACGAGTTTCATATTGAAACAATCACGTGGAAGTGATATTCGAGATCAATGTGTCTGGACAAGGAATGCTGTACGAGATGTTAGTAAATCGCAAAACAACTTAAATATCGACAAAGATAGGAGAGATTAGAAATTTAAAACCGTAATCCTGCTACTACTTGGTGCATTGGCAGGAATCTGAGAGCTCTCCCAAACTAGATATCCACCCGGTGTGGATTTCAAGGTCGATTTTGCAGCTACTTCGATGAACCGAGAATTCTCTTTACAGCAACAAGATGATAAACCTTCGGGTCCGGCTGGTAAGTGGCAAATGGAGCATGTGGGAAAGCTTGTACACATCATCATTGGACGGTCCATGCATGATGTATTCCACATGTTTTTGCACCAGCAAAGGTCTTTCGTCTTTCTCCTTTAGAAGTAGTCTGCGGTTGTTCAATCCACGCCAAGGCATCCGCACACCCGGTGTGGTTTGATCAACAAACACATTTTCTTTAATCCCACCATGGAGAAAAGTACACTACACGTTCATCTTGTGGAGTTTGAACTTCTTGTGGAAGAAAAATCCATGAATCTTTGAAAAGCTTCAGACGTTCTGCAGGCGCATACATTTCATTGGAATCTTTCCTGTTGACCCGATCAAAACCTTCAACAATCAAATCTTGGCACATTTTTCAACTTGTCAAATTTTTCAACTTCATCCAACCACATTCTTTCACCATCATTCCATCATATGACATTTTTGTCTTCTTTTCTTTTTCCTTTCTCTCCATCAATGGCAACAATATTCTCCTAGATGTAACAATATTTCGGAGCCTTATGTCGCCGATCTTGTGCATGGACGCTCCACTATCAACAATCCTAAGACTATCAATAGTTCCTCCTGGAACATCCTGTGTTGGGGAAATTCGAAAATTGCTTGGATAAATCTGAAGTCGTGTAATCACTTTCAGATCAAACAATTGGAGTGGCTACCAATCTTTGATCGGATAAAATCAGATTGATTCTAGATTTCTGTATGAATTTGGTTGTGAGAATTTTGAGGGATTTTTGACGAACTGTAAAATTCGTCTAGGGTTTGGAAAACCGTTTGAGAGAGCGTATTTGCAATTTTCCATAACTGCCTGCAGTTTTTGTTTTGAACAAAAACACCTTTAGTCCCTCATGTTTCAAAAGTGCATATTTCGTATACGAACAAACCCGGTTGTGCGGAATCCAACCGGGAAAGCAAACTGAGATAAGATAGACACGAGACACAAAGATTAAATTTTTAACAGTCAACTGAGTTAATCACCAGAAAGTTTTGTTTACAAAGATTACAGAATATTATGCTCTCACAACTTTCTCAGTTCTCTCTCTCAGTTCTCTCGTGTGTCTATCTTATGTGTCTTCAGTCTGAGTCTGCTGCTGTTATATATAAGAACCAGGTTGACGAAACATCATGAATCCGACGAAAGACATCAACCGACGAATTACTATGACGAAACATCTTGAATCTGACAAATAATAATATCTTTCGTCGAACTCATTAGCACAAAGCAGACCTGACGAAACATGTGTTTCGCCATGCAGGTCTTTCGTCGAGTGAGCAACAGGTGTAGTCTTTCATCAACAACAACAAATGAATCCACGTTTCTTACTTTCATGAAGATATAATATGTTATCACATGACATAATCATGACATCATCATGGTGATGTCATGGTGATGTGGCGCTTCGGGAAGGCTCGCGGCTCTTCGTGCTTCGCGTGTCGAACTCTGGGGCGCACGACGGAGGAATGTCGTGACATCGGGCTTGAGCCGAACCTAACCGAGTCAAACCGAACCGAGTCGCGTCCACATAAAGTATACCAACAACTATTAACTAATTACTAAACAACCCTCGTACTTTAGGATGTGAGGGATTAGAACTTCAATCTAGTACTGTATTTTTTTTGGTGTTGAAGAATATATTATCTTTTGCCGTCCAAAAAAAAGGAATATTGGATTTTAATAATTTCAACTATTCACCGTCGGCCGTCAACAGTCCCAACTTCAAAAATAACCATTCGCAGTTTCAACTATTAGCATATTGGTCACCAATAGACCTTGACTAACGAAACCCTAACACCGTTAGTATTCGGTCGCCGGAAAACTGTTTTTGGCCAAGAAAAAGGTATCTAAAGGTCTGATCTACGGTTACAAAGAGGTTTGAGATGGAAATGTTAAGTTTTTCGGCCAAAAAGTTGAGTTTTCAGGCCAGAAAGAAGTTTTCCGGCGAAAATAAGAGTTTTCCGGCGACTTCAATAATTGGGGCTTTTACTAGAAAAATGTTCCTAATGGTCCGTAATAAGGTTACAAAGAGGTTTGGGACAAAAATGTTGAGTTTTCCGGCCAAAAATGAGTTTTCTAGTCAAAAACGTTTTTCCGGCGACCAGAGACTAACGGCGTTAGAGTTCTGTTAGTCAGGGTCCATTGGAGGCCAACATGTTAATAGTTGAGACTGCTAGTGGTATTTTTGAAGTTGGGATTGTTGGCGACAAACGGCGAATAGTTGGGATTATTAAAATCCAATTTTCCCAAAAAAATGATTTTTTTAATAGACAATTGTATCAATGCTCATTGATTTGAGACGTGGAAACTTAAAATTCTTTTAACTGTGTCCGTGAACATAATATTTGATATTTGAAGGGGCAAGCTATACCCACACCCTTTGCTTTCTAATCCCATACGGTTTTCAAACGACTGTTTGAGGTTGAACCAAAAGGCTGTGTGACACTTAAGGCTCACGTCATTAGGCCCCTACCCCTTTAAAAGTTCAGCCGTTTGAGTACTTGTTGAATGGCCGTTTGAAAGTTAAGGCTTGCATCATAACCCTCTACCTTTGAACGGCCATTTGAAAATTCGTTGAATAGCCCAAAACAGAGAACCCCAACAATAAAAAAAAAAGCAATTTTAAATGTATAAAACACACATAATCTCTCTAGATTTAAACATTATAGCCATGAAAGGCTAATCACACATTTACCATAACTTGATGTTAGTTGCCATAGTTAAACTGTGCCATCAAGATATAATACACAACAAAAGCAAGCCCACACATTAAAGAAAAGCATTGAAATATCTCGTAGTTTGAACGCTGAACATCCATGTTGCTTCCTGACCCATCTACACTTGAGGATGTGGGCATCTGATGCTGAACATTTAGAAAGCTAGATATCAGTTGCCAAACAAAAAGAACTTTTGAAAAAAAAATGGATACATTGACATAAGAGTTGGAAAGTAAATTCTTTGCATCACTCATTTCTATTGCAGTTGTAACGAATTTGCTTCCAGTAATCATACTAACAAAACCTTAAAAATGAAAAGAGAAGTCATTAAGAGGGTGTTTGGGATTGAGTTTTGAAATAACTTATTAACTTATTGGAGCCAATAAATCAATAACTCATTTGGAAAAGCCCCAAATCCGGGCTTTTGAAAATGACTTATTGGCTTCTTCAAAAAGTTAACAAGTCAATAAGTCATTTCTAAACTCAATCCCAAACTAACTGGTCAGCTGTACAATTTTTTAAGCACACCAATTGTATAACAGGTAAATTTTTAGGGTGGACCACAACATGTTGGGTTTTACTTAACAACCCTTGTTTTTAAAATTTTTCAATTCATAAGGAATTTAGACATTCAAAATGAAACAAAACCCTTACTAAATTAAAAATGATGATTTTTTTAATGAAACAGTTTAGAAGGTTCTAAACACTTGGTTATGCATTGGACGACTTTAAATTGTATGACTTGTTTAGCATGTTTTCTTTGTATGTAAGTTTTCATTATGCATCAGGGGACTCTAATCTACACCTTCTTTCCACCACGGGACTTAAACCTCGACACTTGGGGAGTGACACCTTTTTTCAACACCTTGGTACTACTAGGCCAAAGACCAAAGCCCTTTGGTTTTCAGTTTTATTTAATTTGACCTTTTAAACAATAAATTTAAGTTCTGGTCTCTACTCAACCTTCATTAAATAGTAGTGCCAAGTGAAAATTTAAGTTCTGCAATAAATAAGCACATTGGATGTTTGCTGTGCAGATAATTTGTGCTCATATGACTATTGTAAAAGTTGAATCAAAGATTCATAGTCATGAGTTAAAGGTAATGGAAAGCTTACAATAGATGACAGTCTTGGAGAAGGAGGTTCAGTCTTTGCCTACAACAATCTCTTCCCTTGGGCCGCAGTCTCTGGTTGCTTCTTTTCTGTCTTCAATTTGGCCACCTTCTTAGCCATTGTCTCATCATCTTCCTGCTGCCTTGATCTCTTCTGTGGCACCTTCAATCAAAGCAAGTAATAAATCAAAACAGCTTTGTTGTCTTATCTGATGAAAAGTTTTCTTTCTAAATCTAGAACTCTGGCTGTATTCACCACAACTAATTAAAATTTCAATAATAAGTGAATAAACTATTATAAGGTTATAAATGAGTAGATTTATAATCAGCATAGATGGAATAAGAAGCCACATGATTGGAAAATTAGTTTAATGTGGAGATTTTGTTGAGAGGTGAAGTGCTTTGTCGCCCTGAATTCATGCACTTGCTACGCTTGCAGGAGTTCGAATGCAAGTCTGTCGACAAGACATTAATGATGCAAGATTCGTCCCGGGTGGCTTTTAAAGGTCCCTCATTATACTTGGAGTCCCTATCTCAACTCCATATGTGGCACATAACAGCATTCCAACAAGATACTTCAAGACAACTTTTAAAGGTATGTAAATCAACTACAGATATAACATTTCACTATAAATGGAAAAGAAGTGCTTCTTTTCCAAAGTAGCACTGTTATCAAATACATAAGGAAGAAGTTCTTTCTTAAACTTCTACAATCTCCAATCTTTGCATTCAATCAAAGTAGGTAACTAATCAAAACAGTTTTGTTGTCTTGTCTGACAAAAGTTTTCTTTCTAAATCTAGAAATCTGGCTGTGTTCACCACAATTAATAGATATTTCACTCATAAGTGAATAAATTATCCTAGCTTATAAATAATAAATGGGTAGATTTATAATCAGCATAGATGGAATGAGAAGCCACATGAGTAGAAGATTAGTTTAATGTGCAAATTTTGTTGAGAGGTGAACTGCTTTGTCTCCCTGAATTCATGCACTTACTACACTTGCAGGAGTTCGATGCACGTATATCGACATGACATTAATGATGCAAGATTTGTCTGGGGTGCCTTTTACAGGTCCCTTGGTATACTTGGAGTCCCTATCTCAACTCCATATGTGGCATATAACAGCACTCCAACAAGATACTTCAAGGCAACTTGTAAAGGTATGTAAATCAGCTAAGATTTCACTATAAATGGAAGAAGATAGTGCTTTTTTTGCAAAGTAGCACTGTTATATAAGGTTGAAGTTCCTTCTTAAACATATACAATCTCAAAATATATGCATGCAATCTAATATCCACATGATCTCTTAACTCCTTATTTTTTTTTCCTGCTCTAAAAGTATGTACCCTAATTTAATATTAATCAAGATTCTCATGCTTTATCTTTTATAACATTAAGGTACTGTTTGTTTTTTTTCAGAGAAGAGCTTCTTGGCCTCTTATGTCTGTATCACGCAGACCACGCACAGACGTTTGGGTCTGAAGACTGTTTGTTTTCTCGAAGACCTTTTATTAAAAAAACCTTTGCGCGTCCTTTTTTTGGTACAGATGTGGGATAGGCTCTTCTTACCTCTTCTTGTCTTTCTTTTTTGCATGATATCACAAAAACACACAAACACTAGCACACCTCCTTCTCCTTCTCCTCCACCCCAACCACCGCCGCCTCCCTCCTCCTCATCTTGAATTGATATGCTTTGATTTTACATCGTTAGATTAGATTAATTATTACGTTATAGTTATTAATTTATATGTGTTATTTAATTGAGAAAATACTATTTTAGTTGGTCATACTTTGGTATAATAATTATTATTAATACTATTTTAGCTATTCATCTCATCAAATCTATATAAGTTTTCAAGATGAGGTAAACTCATTTCTTTTCTTATCTTAATGGTATACTATTTTTGTTTTTTACACGGTTAGATTAGATTAATTATTGACTGTTTGTATAACTATTATTTAAATTTGAATGTTTAAAAAATCTTTTGAGTTTAATAAATCAGTTTATTTATATTTCAGTTTATTTTAGTAGCTTGCAGAAGTTATAAAACAAACAGTCTTCTTTTTGCAGACTACAGATGTTTGGTCCACCTTTTCAGCTAGCTACAGATGTCTACAGGTTCGTAGACTGCAAACGTTTTACCTCTGAAAAACAAACAGCACCTAAGAGTCTACATGTTTACCATTGTCCCAACTCCCAAGTAAAAACAAGTTGTTTACATCTTCTATTAGGGTGTGGAATTTTATAACACATAAAAATTCTTTTTATGACAGTGGCATCAATCCTTCTCTGGGAGTACCAAATCATGATTTCGCCATGTGAGATGGATTCCTACGTCTTACATGCACTCTCAAGTGAACCAATATACAAGAAAAGTATCCTTAAAAAATACCTGATAGATCATATATTGTATCCATGTGCTAGTAAGCTAATCAAGAAACTGATTACTGCAGTATAGATTATGTGGTCATGTAAATACCTGAGGTAAATTCATGATTACTGTTGCACTGGGAGAGTTCTCGAGAAAGTAGCTTCTGACTTGAGTGGGTACTCTAAGTATATGGTCATTTTGCTTCTGGGACACCATGCTTATCTCTGTTGGTGCACTTGTGTCTGTACTTTGTCTGTATTTTGTAACGATACCGAACGATGTCTTCGTTAGTCCTGTAAGTTTGACCAAGTCAACCATCCTCCGGTTTGACTTGGCCAAACAGTTAGAAATTATGTTTGAAAGATGGCTGGGTCGAAGGATGTATCATCGAAGGATTGCTTATATCCTTCGATGATCTCGAAAGATAAGCCTTCGATTGATGGACCTCGAAAGATGCCATCCTTCGAGGTACATGTTGATCATTCGAGCTGTTTCTGGTCGATAGATGATCCTTCGATCATCTATCTGATCCTTCGACCAGACCTGCTGTGTTCGGGTATATATACCCATGTGTTGTGTTCAGTTCAAAACGGGTGTGAGACTAGTGAGACACGAGAGTGAACACACACACGAAAGTTAGAGAGAGTTTATAGAATACATCTGTAAACCTTGTGCTTGTAATCGAACCTTTCATAGTATTAATACAAGTGGTGTTAATCGTTGAATATTGTGTGTTGTGTTTATCATTGTGCTTGTTCTATCCCGGTTTGCATGCTAGCTTGGATTCCGCACTCGCTAGTGTGTTAGACATAACAAGGAATAGGTTAAACCTCAACCTCCGAGGGACCTACAAGTGGTATCAGAGCCGTGGCTCTTTTCCTTGTTAAAAACCGGGTTTTATACAAGCTTTGGAGTGTTTTTGGACAAAAACTCTTCTGTTTTAGCTCCCGTTTTTACTGTTTTTCTCGCTTTTCAGACGTTAAAAACGTGTTCTAAACTTCTGCATGTGTTAAAGGACGGGTTGGGTAAGATAAAAACTTGTTTTTAAGAACTTTGGTGATTTCCGGCCAAAATTCCGGCTTCTCCGGTGACCGGTTTCTGGATTCGAACCTTCGATTTTTCATAATATTTTATGTGTTCAAATCTGCTTTTGCAGAAAATGATGGTCTGAACCATACTTTCTGCGAAAGATCTCACCAACCCATCACCTTTTTCACCAACCTGTCACTTCTCACGTCAACTGTGTCAGTGGAGTTCGAAAGATATCCTTCGAAGTCGAAAGATCATCTTTCGATCAAAGGAAGTTCGACAGATTATCATCTTTCGAGCATCCTTCGAAGTCTGTGACTTATCCTTCGATTCAAGGAATCTTTTCGAAACATACACCTTTCGGTCTACAGTTCTTTTTCGAAAGACAAGGATCCTTCGATTGTAGAGTCTTTCGAAATCACAGCTCTTTTTCGAAAGACAAGGATCCTTCGATTGGAGAGTCTTTCGAAATCTTTGTTCGAATCTCAACAGTAATCTTTCGAATACTGTTGATCCTTCGAACAACTGTTGATCCTTCGATCAAGTGTTGATCTTTCGATCCTTAGTCTGTTTATGTTTAACAAGTTGTGATTTTCAGGTATTATTATTCTTGATCAAAAATGAATCCAAGATGGAATAGGCCGGTCAATACAGATATGTATTTTGGTACTCCGTCTCCCGCACCGGTGTCTTCTCAAGCTAATACTGGTCAATGGGCATTCGTATCAAATCAAACTCCAAGTATTCAAAGCATTCTCTTAAGCGAGAGTGAAACAGGAAGTTTGAATCGGCCTCCGAAGTTGATGCACTTATATGAATATCCAGGATGGATTGACAGATTTCATACATACGTTCTTGGTCAAAATACAGAGTTGTGGTTGCGGTTCATCACAGATTTCGACCAAACAATAGAGGTTGCCGCATCATCTGCTGCTACATTTGCAGATCTTACAGAAGATCAGAAGAAAGTCTATGATTTGGAAAAGAAGGCATATGCCATTCTTACTCAGGCGTTAAGTAAAGATATTTATCATCAGTTTGTGAGTTACAAGACAACGAAGAGGTTGTGGGATGCATTGAAGGCAAGGGGCGTAGGAAATGAAGCGACGCGTCAATTGAGAAAAGACCTGCTGAAGAAAGAGTTTGATGGTTTTACTTGTATGGAAAATGAATCTTTAGGAGATTTGACAAGTCGATTTAATCATTTGCTGACTGAATTGTCAAATTTTGAGGTCATTACACCTTCAGCAGAGATTGTGAAAAAGTTTGCAGATGCGCTGCCACCTCAATGGAATACTTTCTTGGAAATCATGAAGTACAATGGCACTCTAGCTACAACAAGCTACAATGACTTTGTTCAAATCCTGGAAAACAAGAATCAGGAAGAAACTCTCAAGGCAAAAAGAGTTCCAGTGCCACAAAATCCTGAAATGTATTATGGAACTTCTAGCACTTCTACAAAACCTTCTTCACATGCTCCACTTCAAACAACGTTTGTGTCTCACACTGACATGTTTGGCAATACTATCCAAGTTCCAGTCCCTCCAAAAACAGACATGTTTGGAAATCCACTTGAACCAGTTTCTCAATCAGCACCACAACAGCAACAGCAAAGCCAACGAACTATCAGAGCAACTGATATGTTCGGGAATCCATTACCAGTTCGATCTCCCGGAACAACAGACATGTATGGGAATCCACTTCCTCCTCAATCTACCGTACCAACAGACATGTATGGGAACCCACTTCCTCAACAACAGCAAGCTTGTTATGGAAGCACATCATCTGCTGGTCAGCAATCAAAGCCAAATACAGTACGGCTCGACACCTCAAGCTTTTCTAAAGTCAGTGTGGAAGTAGCAAAAGAACACATGGAGCTGCTAAACACTTTGGTGAGCGCATACTGTGGATTAGTGGAAGGTCAGATTGGTAATATTAATCTGACACAAGAAGACTATCAGCAGATTGATAAAGAGGAGATGGAGATGATGGACATCAAATGGGCCTTTGCCAGTGCTGTTAGACGAGCAAAGGATTTCATGGAAAGAACTGGCAGAACCAGCTTGGAGAGCAAGAAAGACACCAAGTATGGGTTCGACAAGCAAGCTGTAAAGTGCTTCAATTGTGGTGAACGTGGTCATTTCAAGCGTGAATGTACAAGACCATCTCAGCATGGAAACCAGAATCCCTTCAGAGGTCAAGGCAACCAGCAGAACCAGAATAGGAACAATGTTCGCACATTGGTGCCTGTCAACAACCAGACTCAAGCAGGACCATCAAATGCCAACCAGGCACTTGTGGTTCAAGTAGATGAAGGTTGTGATTGGTCTATTCAGTTGGGAAACGATGCTCCAGATGGAACAGCTTGTTTTGCTGAAATTGTCAAGGATCTTAAACACACCAGTGGTGGAGAATCTTCCACCAATGGTGATGAGTCTTCTGAAGATGAAAACAGCTCAGGTTACAGTGGAAGTTCAGATGAAGAGTCCTCGGGTTCAGGAAATGATCAGGAAGATGACACATCAAGTGTGTCAGTCGATGCAAATATTGATGAACTATTGGAAGAAGCTACAGCAGGAATTCAAAGAAGATCTATCTTGGTGGATCAAACTGCTTATTCTTCGTCTTCTCTCCATTCAGCCTTTATGGCTAATGTCGACAGTTCATCAAGTCAGGTATGTGTCGATGAACCCACTTCTGTTAGCTGTGATAAATGTGATAGTTTGCATGTTAAATGTGCTGATTTAGAAGCAAACATGTCTGAGTTGCAAGGCAAACATGATGCTGTACAAGCTAGTTTGTTTGACTTGCAAGACAAACATGTTTCGTTGAATGATAAGTGGCGTGAATTGCAAAGCAAACACAAGGCTTTGCAAGAGAAATATGATGTGACATTCATTCACAATCAGAAATTAACCGTGGATCTTTCTAAGTGCACAGAAGCCAACATGTTTTATGAAAACCATGAAAAGGAGTTTAAATCGGTAATTGAAAAATTAAAGAAAGATAAAACCGAGTTAACTAAAATGGTTTCCAGAAAACAAACTGACATTAATTTGTATATAACTCGTCTTGA
Organism: Helianthus tuberosus; assembly: GCA_030545235.1. Taxonomy (NCBI): domain Eukaryota; kingdom Viridiplantae; phylum Streptophyta; class Magnoliopsida; order Asterales; family Asteraceae; genus Helianthus; species Helianthus tuberosus. Next base: position 213,795,146 of record CM060423.1, read on the forward strand.
GGTAATGCAAAAAGAAATGGCTTGTGTTAAAACTGAAAGTGAGGCGATCCGACTTAAGTTAGACAGTTATTTAAGCTCTAGCTATGTGTTGGATCACATCATTGATGTACAGAAAGAAAAACGGGATGTCACATGCATAAGCTACAAGAAATGTCCACCACCCGTGAGAAACAATTATGATGCCATGCCTGACGAGGAGAATAGAACTTTCTTTGAACCATCTGTTCCTCTTGATGTTAAGGAATTTGCAGCAGGACTCGGATACAAGAAGGAAGTATCATCAGATTCAGATGTGTTAGCAGATACATGTGTGTCTTCTGCTGAACCGAATCAGGTTCCTCCAGTTGTGATATACAGTGAGGATTCTGATTCTTCTGATGATGAATCTGATGATACTGATTCAGAAAAGTCTGAAGCGGTGATAAAAGAAGAGGACATACCTCTTGAGAATCATATTCTATGTGATCCTCCACCAAAACCCGCTAAGACTGTTGCGATTGAGTCCTCGTCTGCAAAAGAGTCGGAGAGTGTGGATTTGCTGTACACTCTTGTTGGTGATGATAAAGTTTATTCAGACAAAGATTTTCCTATTAAGAATGTTAATCAATCATTAATCAGTAAAGTCTTTGAAAATTCAACAAGTAAGTTTTTGGGAAAGACAGGATCACATGTTACTGTAACACAGTGCCCTCCTATCCCAAAGGCCGAAGTTCGAAAACAATTTGGCAATAAACAATTACCAACAGTGCAAAAACAGCAAAATCATGCCAAACCAAAAGGGAAATTACCGGCTCAAGGTCAAAGGAAGCCGAATCAAAAGAAGAAAAAGAATGTGAACTTTGTGAAATCTAAAGGAACGGACAAAATTGAAACGTTTGAAAATCAATCTATCTTAGATTTTGTCAAGAAAGCAACTGTGATGAAAAGAAATGAACCAAGTTGTTCGAAACCTAGTACTTCGAGATCACAAAGTTCATCTTCATCATCGGCAAGACGACCACATGATACTTCGGGGTTTGTTGAACGAAGATCATGTTTTGAATGTGGTACAATTGGGCATATCATCAGAAATTGCCCGTATCTTCATAAATTGAAAGCCAAAGAAGATGATCCCCGTGACAAAACTGACCGCAAACGATCTGTTTCTGTAAAACAAGATCCCCGCCTTGTAAAAGAAAGGGAAAAGAAACAGAAACGCCAACAGGTCAAGAAAATTGAAAGGGCAATTAAAACCGATGTGGTTAACAAACCATCAGTTTCTGTCAAACCAGAAAATTCAAAAACTTCTGATAACCATGAAGTTAAAATTTTAAAGAATGACACTGGAAACCTAAAACGGTTAAAAATTCAGGGGGACCATCACAATTTTCAAATCATCAAAGAATAGAGGTTATTGTTATTGATGAAAATGGAAGACCCAAGACCACAATGGCTTGGGTCCCCATCTCCAACTAATTATGTAAGTTCATGTGCAGGGTGTTCCAGGAGGAACTATCAGTAGTCATTGGATTGTTGATAGTGGGGCATCCAGGCACATGACAGGCGACATGAAGCTTCTCTACGACATTAAATCTATTAGAGGAGGTTATGTTGCTTTTGCTGGAGATAAAGGCGGATATATTACGGGTGAAGGAATGATTTCCAACGGGGTTGTTAGCTTTGATAAGATCAACTTTGTACAACAACTTGATCACAATCTTCTTAGTGTTTCTCAAATTTGTGATAAGCAGTTCTCAGTACACTTTGATGCAAATGGATGTTATGTGCTGAAACCCGGCTTCAAAATTCCAAAAGAATGGATTCTCTTGTCGGCTCCAAGGATAAATGATCTGTATGTCCTTGATATGAGCCAAGCTATTACTACGTCTGCACAAGCAACTTGTTTCGTTTCCAAAGCCACAGAAAAAGACTCAATCTCTTGGCACAGACGAATGGGTCACATTCACTTACGCAAAATGAATCATTTGGTGTCAAATGAGTTGGTGAATGGTGTTCCTCTTAAAAACTTTCATCTTCAAGACTTCTGTGTCTCGTGCCAGAAAGGAAAACAAACGAAGAAGCGACACCCTACAAAGAAAGTCAACACGGTGGCAGTTCCTCTTGAACGTTTGCACATGGATTTGTTCGGTCCTGTCAAGCACAAAAGCATCAGGAATCATCAATATTGCCTTGTGATAACTGATGATTATTCAAGATTTTCTTGGGTGGCGTTCATGGCACATAAGAGTGAAACCTTCGGTATTATCAAAAACTTGATCATTCAGATTGAGAATCTATATAAGTTGAAGGTTAGGCGGATACGTAGCGATAATGGTACTGAATTCAAAAATCATGCCATGGCAGAGTTTTGCACTTCAAAGGGTATTCTTCACGAATATAGTGCAGCTTATACTCCTCAACAGAATGGCGTCGCTGAACGTAAGAACCGCACATTGATCGAGACTGCTAGGACTATGTTGGTAGAGTCACAGTTGCCGATTCCCTTCTGGACTGAAGCTGTGGCCTCTGCATGTTATACGCTGAACCGAGTCCTTACAGTCAAAAGGCACAACAAGACCTGTTTTGAGCTTATTAACAAACGGAAACCAGATTTGTCACATCTTGAACCGTTTGGAGCTCCGTGCACAATAATCGATCCTAATGGAAAGTTTGGGGCAAGAGCCATTGAGGGATACTTTCTTGGGTATTCCACCCCAAACTTAAGAGTCTGGAATCTAGAGACTAAAAGGGTCGAGGAATGGTCTGAAGTCAGAGTAAAAAGACACACTTTACCAGTCAAAAATCCTGGTCAGCCTTGGATGTTTGAGTACGATGACTTTTTCAATTCGATCAATGTTGAAGCAGTTGAAGAAAATGCTGCGGCAAGGATGTTTTTCGAGAGTGACAATGCAACAGATTCACCGTTGGTTCGTCCCATTATTGTCAATCAAGAACCATCTTCAGTGAACAACAATGCTCTCGACAATGAGGATTTTCATGATGCTACCGAATTGAACGAATCTTCAGAGGATGATGAATTTCTAGATGCAGATCAAGAATTTCCAATAACAGCAGTTCATGGTACTTCAGAGGGTACACCTCCAGTGGGCGTCCCTGGAACAGCTGAAGCTACTGCATCATCCTCTTCGTCAATTCCGGGCATTGAATTAGTTGTTGATCTCAATCTCAACAACCTGGGTACAAATATTCCAGTTCAAGATAATCCAGAGACAAGGATTCACAATACCCATCCTCAACAAAACATCATCGGAAATGTACAAAGTGGAGTTCAAACAAGAAACATGTTGCGAAACAACAACAATGCAGGCTTGTATGCGGCGATTAGAGAATCTGGTCAACAAAATGATTGGTCTTTCGCGTGTTATGTCTCACAGGAAGAGCCAAGAACTTGGAAAGAAGCTTTGAAAGATAACTCATGGGTTGAAGCAATGCAGGAAGAACTGCAACAATTCCAGAAGCTTGGTGTCTGGAAACTCGTAGAGAAACCTGCTGGTTACAAGAAGATTGGTACCCGTTGGGTGTTTAAATGCAAAAAGGATGACCGTGGAATCGTTATTCGAAACAAAGCACGGCTAGTCGTTCAAGGTTTTCGTCAGATTGAAGGGATCGACTACAACGAAGTGTATGCACCTGTTGCACGTCTAGAAGCAATTCGGATATTTCTGGCTTATGCCTCATTCAAAGGTTTCACGGTATACCAGATGGACGTGAAAAGTGCATTCTTACATGGTGTGGTGGAAGAAGAGGTGTACATCGAACAGCCTCCAGGTTTTGAAGATCCTATCCATCCCGATCAGGTTTGGTTGCTCAACAAAGCTCTCTATGGTCTACATCAAGCACCGCGAGCTTGGTACGCAACCTTATCTAATTATTTGCTGGAGAATGGATTTCGCAGAGGTCTTATCGATTGTACTCTTTTCGTCAAAGAACAAGATGGAGATCTTCTACTGGTGCAGGTATACGTTGATGATATTATATTTGGTTCTACTAATGATGTTTTGTGTAGGAATTTCGAGCGCATTATGCAGGATAAATTCGAGATGAGTGCTATGGGGGAAATGACTTTCTTTTTGGGCCTACAAATACAACAAACTGAGTCTGGGATATTCATCCATCAGACGAAATATGTTGGTGACATCTTGAGCCGGTTCCAGATGTCTGATGCAACGCCCATCGGTACCCCATTGCCGCAAAATCACGGAATTACTCCAGACTTGAAGGGTCAAGATGTTAGCCCCTCATATTACCGTGCGATGATCGGATCTCTTATGTACCTCACAGCATCAAGACCAGATATAATGTACCCAACGTGCCTGCTTGCCAGATACCAAGTCAACCCGAAGGCCTCACATCTTGCAGCTGTAAAAAGGATTTTTCGTTATTTGAAGGGTTACCCTGACACCGGTCTATGGTACCCTAGGGATAATAACTTTGACTTGATCGCATTCAGTGATTCTGATTTTGGCGGATGCAAAATCGACGGCAAATCCACAACGGCTGGATGTCAGTTTTTGGGAAATCGCCTAGTCACATGGCAGTGCAAGAAGCAGACTTGTGTCGCTACATCAACATGCGAAGCTGAATACATTGCTGCCTCAAGTTGTTGCTCCCAAGTCCTATGGATTCAACAACAAATGCGCGACTACGGTTTTGAATTCCTAACTACTCCTATTTACGTTGATAATTCTGCTGCCTTACAGATCACTAAAAATCCTGTGCAGCATTCAAAGACTAAGCACATCGACATTAAGTATCACTTCATACGTGATTGCTTTGAGAAAAGGCTAATCGATGTTGCTTACGTCCACACCGATGACCAACGTGCCGACCTTTTTACCAAAGCATTTGACAAATCAAGATTTGACTATTTATTATTGGTAAACGGCATTAAGGTCAAGCAAGAGTAAAACCAACATCGGAAAATCATTTTTGTAAATACCTTTGTGTTTTAAATTTGTCTTAGTTTATTGATTTTAGGGGGAGTAAATCCAAATTTGAAAATCCAAAAACATCGAAAAATTTCAAAAACACAAAAACAATAGAAAAACAAAAATGAGTTTCCTGGCGAGCAAAAGAGAAAATGATAGTACATCAGTGGTCTGTCTAAACCTCTTTGAACTGAAATGTAAAATGTAAAATGTTAAGCAGCTCTATATAAGATGTATCGGTAGGCTCACAATCATTTTAAAGTGTGCAGGGTGATATAAACTTAAATCGACTGAAGATTGGGTGGGAACCATTCATTGGCATATGGTCTTGGTACCGAAATTTCGTTTGAGAGATTACCGAGGTTCTGAGATATTCGGTCTTTATGCTGCTTATCATCTGGGTATCATGGTTGTATCTTTTACCGAAAACAATAACGGGGACGCAAGTCTAGATCTTCCATGATACCATACATACGTGTACATACTGCATTCGACCTCAATAAGTGATCAACATCAGTGGTCTGTCTAAACCTCTTTGAACTGAAATGTAAAATGTAAAATGTTAAGCAGCTCTATATAAGATGTATCGGTAGGCTCACAATCATTTTAAAGTGTGCAGGGTGATATAAACTTAAATCGACTGAAGACTGGGTGGGAACCATTCATTGGCATATGGTCTTGGTTCCGAAATTTCGTTTGAGAGATTGCCGAGGTTCTGAGATATTCGGTCTTTATGCTGCTTATCATCTGGGTATCATGGTTGTATCTTTTACCGAAAAAAAATAACGGGGACGCAAGTCTAGATCTTCCATGATACCATACATACGTGTACATACTGCATTCGACCTCAATAAGTGATCAACAATCACATGTCCAAACAAATAAGTGATAATATATCACATTTATCCGGGAGTCAAGTTCGTCTCTCTGCTGTACGAAAGTACTGACCTGTTCACGGACTTGCTCCTGTGCCCTCATGCATCGAAAATCAAGTTCCTCATCAATAAGTGATTATATCACATAGGGCTTGTTTTTCAAATCAAAATAAGTGAGAATCTCACATCATATACGGTCAAACAGATGATAATCGGTATACTCACCGGTAAGATGAACCCTCGTGCATACCTTGATACGGGAATGTGTCGTGATGTGGATGAACACCGGTCGGTAAGTATAAATCATACCTTAACGTATCCCCTCGCCATGATTACAAATGATAAGTTGAGCTTATGTGGACAACAATACCGATAATTGTTATAGGATGCTTATCTTAATGTTAATTAATTGAACAACGAGAGCGTTTTGACATAACCATACACTGATATGATTCTCTTACCCTCGAAACTCGCAAAAAGAATCTCTGTATATATTTATTTACTGCTTTCAGTCTTTACATTTCAAATATTAAAACACACCTAAAATCTGTTTTAATATAAACTTTATAAAAGCCAAAAAGATTTTATTTCTATTTTATTTTCGATCGTACGATGTTGGAGCTCGAGTCTTCGTTACCTGAAACCTGAACGAAAACCGAAACGACTAAATTTTCATAAACGGTCGAAATTTGCAAAGTGTTGAAAGTTAAAATTGAAATTGATAAAATATTTTTAAACTTTCATACAGTCGGACGGTGTTTGATAGAACAATGGTCACATGTGTGTCGTTTGCTTATGATATTCCAAGCAGTTGTTCTCATTACGCGTTTAGATTTCTTGCATGTGCAGATTCTAAAGGCAAGGAGAACATGGTCGATGACAAGCCTCGGAATGAAGACACGACGTGAAGGCACTCAAAAGACAAAGATGATCGAGTTGCCGCTGGCCATCATCAACACCACAAGGATCTCAATTCATAAAGATCAAGACTTTCACAAGCATAACTCAAGGGGGAGCTTATGTTAAGGGGGAGTTTGTCAACACACTTCCTACATGAAACGGGGAGTTTGTTGGTACACTTTCTGCTTTCAAGACGTGAAGACTTTGAAGATCCTCCGACATTGAAGACTTGAAAAGGACATCAAAGACTTGAAGACAAAAAGATCGAGACAGAGATCAAGTTTTAAGGAAAGTTATAAAGATCAAGACAAAGCTACAGCCAAGGGGGAGTTTGTTGGTGCACTTGTGTCTGTACTTTGTCTGTATTTTGTAACGATACCGAACGATGTCTTCGTTAGTCCTGTAAGTTTGACCAAGTCAACCATCCTCCGGTTTGACTTGGCCAAACAGTTAGAAATTATGTTTGAAAGATGGCTGGGTCGAAGGATGTATCATCGAAGGATTGCTTATATCCTTCGATGATCTCGAAAGATAAGCCTTCGATTGATGGACCTCGAAAGATGCCATCCTTCGAGGTACATGTTGATCATTCGAGTTGTTTCTGGTCGATAGATGATCCTTCGATCATCTATCTGATCCTTCGACCAGACCTGCTGTGTTCGGGTATATATACCCATGTGTTGTGTTCAGTTCAAAACGGGTGTGAGACTAGTGAGACACGAGAGTGAACACACACACGAAAGTTAGAGAGAGTTTATAGAATACATCTGTAAACCTTGTGCTTGTAACCGAACCTTTCATAGTATTAATACAAGTGGTGTTAATCGTTGAATATTGTGTGTTGTGTTTATCATTGTGCTTGTTCTATCCCGGTTTGCATGCTAGCTTGGATTCCGCACTCGCTAGTGTGTTAGACATAACAAGGAATAGGTTAAACCTCAACCTCTGAGGGACCTACAATCTCCAAACACTTCAAGTTATCGAATGGGCAAGGTTCAAGTGATAGTTGATCCAGGCATAATGAGAGGGTCTTGGTACATTATATACAAACAAATAAACATAAATTAGAAAATAGAAACTTTCAGCACTATCTTAGACATACATAAAGGATAAGTGCAATAAGTACATAAAAAAATCTCTAGACTAATTAATGGGTTGGTAGCTCATAGGAATTCAGAAGAGCAAAAATGCTGCAGTAATAAACTACAGAACACATCAGCTAACAATGACCGAATCATGCTAGCCAAGTGTCATTTAACAAAAATGATCTTTGTAAACTAGTTTACTGCAACAAAAAAAAAATGAGACAGCTTAGAATAAGCAAGCAATATTTATCTTAAAACTGTACTATGATTCCTTAAAAGTGATGATTAGATATTATACTATCACAATCTAGTTTGGAGAGATATCAATCTGAAAACTTTTGTTCATCAGTTTGAAAAAGAAACTGCATTCTTTTACATTATTAAAATCATTTTTTATATGGTCACCTTTGTAGGTCCCTCGGAGGTTGAGGTTTAACCTATTCCTTGTTATATCTAACACACTAGCGAGTGCGGAATCCAGGCTAGCATGCAAACCGAGATGAAACAAGCACAAACACAACACACAAAGATTCACCGATTAACACCACTTGTATTAATACGTATGAAAGGTTCGGTTACAAGCTCAATGTTTACAAATGTATTCTGCAAACTCTCTCTAACTCGTGTGTGTGTGTGTTCCGAGCAGAATGCTCTCTGTTTATCTAAGTGTTTTCTGAAGTTCTGGTGTCTCAATGTCTAACTCTCTCCAGAAATGAACACAACACTTGGGTATATATACCCGAACACAGCATGGTCTGGTCGAAGGATCAGATAGATGATCGAAGGATCATCTATCGACTAGAAACCCATCGAAGGATCAACATGTACCTCGAAGGATGAGATCTTTCGAGGTCCATCCATCGAAGGTTATCTTTCGGGCTCATCGAAGGATCTAAACTATCCTTCGATGATACATCTTTCGACACAGCCATCTTTCAAACAAATGTCTAACTGTTTGGCCAAGTCAAACCGGAGGATGGTTGACTTGGTCAAACTTACAGGACTAACAAAGACATCGTTTTGTATCAAGACAAAATACAGACAAAGTACAGACACAAGTGCACCAACAAACTCCCCCTTGGCTGTAGCTTTGTCTGGCTGTAGCTTTGTCTCGATCTTGGTTCTTGTGGGTCTCTCGTGTCTCGATCTTTGTCTCGATCTTCATGACTTCAAGCCTTTGACGTCCTTTCAAGTCTTCAATGTCGGAGGATCTTTAAAGTCTTCACGTCTTGAAAGCAGAAAGTGTACCAACAAACTACCCGTTTTATGTAGAAAGTGTGTTGACAAACTCCCCCTTAACATAAGCTCCCCCTTGAGTTATGCTCGTGAATGTCTTGATCTTAATGAATTGAGATCCTTATGGTGTTGATGATGGCCAGTGGCAACTCGATCATCTTCATCACTTGAGCGCCTTCACGTCGTGTCTTCATTCCGAAGCTTGTCATCTACCATGTTCTCCTCGCCTTTAGAATCTGCACATGCAAGAAATCTAAACGCGTAATGAGAACAACTGCTTGGAACATCATAAGCAAACGACACACATGTGACCATTGCATAATCTAACACCGTCCGACAGTTTGAAAGTTTAATAAATTTGTCAATTTTAGTCTTTAACTTTCAAAACTTGCAAATTTCGACCGTTTATGAAGATTTAGTCGTTTCGGTTTTCGTTCAGGTTTCAGGTAACGAAGACTCTAGCTCCAACATCGTACGATCGAAAATAAAACAGAAATAAAATCTTTTTGGCTTTTATAAAGTTTATATTAAAACAGATTTTAGGTGTGTTTTAATATTTGAAATGCAAAGACTGAAAGCAGTAAATAAATATATACAAAGATGCAGAAAATGAAAGCATTAAATAAATATTTACAGACAATCTTTTTGCGAGTTTCGAGGGTAAGAGAATCATATCAGTGTACGGTCATGTCAAAACGCTCTTGTTGTTCTTTTAGTTAACATTAAGATAAGTATCCTATAACAATTATCGGTATTGTTGTCCACATAAACTCAACTTATCATTTGTAATCATGGCGAGGGGATACGTTAAGGTATGATTTATACTTACCGACCGGTGTTCATCCACATCACGACACATTCCCGTATCAAGGTATGCACGAGGGTTCATCTTACCGGTGAGTATACCGATTATCATCTGTTTGACCGTATATGATGTGAGATTCTCACTTATTTTGATTGAAAACAAGCCCTATGTGATAGAATCACTTATTGATGAGGAACTTGATTTTCATATGCATGAGGGCACAGGAGCAAGTCCGTGAACAGGTCAGTACTTTCGTACAGCAGAGAGACGAACTTGACTCCCGGATAAATGTGATATATTATCACTTATTTTGAGGGACATGTGATTGTTGATCACTTATTGAGGTCGAATGCAGTATGTACACGTATGTATGGTATCATGGAAGATCTAGACTTGCGTCCCCGTTATTTTTCGGTAAAAGATACAACCATGATACCCAGATGATAAGCAGCATAAAGACCGAATATCTCAGAACCTCGGCAATCTCTCAAACGAAATTTCGGTACCAAGACCATATGCCAATGAATGGTTCCCACCCAGTCTTCAGTCGATTTAAGTTTATATCACCCTGCACACTTTAAAATGATTGTGAGCCTACCGATACATCTTATATAGAGCTGCTTATCGTTTTTCATTTAAGGTTTAAAGAGGTTTAGACAGACCACTGATGTACTATCATTTTCTCTTTTGCTCGCCAGGAAACTCATTTTTGTTTTTCTATTGTTTTTGTGTTTTTGAAATTTTTAATGTTTTTGGATTTTCCAAATTTGGATTTAGATTTACTCCCCCTAAAATCAATAAACTAAGACAAATTTAAAACACAAAGGTATTTACAAAAATGATTTTCCGATGTTGGTTTTACTCTTGCTTGACCTTAATGCCGTTTACCAATAATAAATAGTCAAATCTTGATTTGTCAAATGCTTTGGTAAAAAGGTCGGCACGTTGGTCATCGGTGTGGACGTAAGCAACATCGATTAGCCTTTTCTCAAAGCAATCACGTATGAAGTGATACTTAATATCGATGTGCTTAGTCTTTGAATGCTGCACAGGATTTTTAGTGATCTGTAAGGCAGCAGAATTATCAACGTAAATTGGAGTAGTTAGGAATTCAAAACCGTAGTCGCGCATTTGTTGTTGAATCCATAGGACTTGGGAGCAACAACTTGAGGCAGCAATGTATTCAGCTTCGCATGTTGATGTAGCGACACAAGTCTGCTTCTTGCACTGCCATGTGACTAGGCGATTTCCCAAAAACTGACATCCAGCCGTTGTGGATTTGCCGTCGATTTTGCATCCGCCAAAATCAGAATCACTGAATGCGATCAAGTCAAAGTTATTATCCCTAGGGTACCATAGACCGGTGTCAGGGTAACCCTTCAAATAACGAAAAATCCTTTTTACAGCTGCAAGATGTGAGGCCTTCGGGTTGACTTGGTATCTGGCAAGCAGGCACGTTGGGTACATTATATCTGGTCTTGATGCTATGAGGTACATAAGAGATCCGATCATCGCGCGGTAGTATGAGGGGCTAACATCTTGACCCTTCAAGTCTGGAGTAATTCCGTGATTTTGCGGCAATGGGGTACCGATGGGCGTTGCATCAGACATCTGGAACCGGCTCAAGATGTCACCAACATATTTAGTCTGATGGATGAATATCCCAGACTCAGTTTGTTGTACTTGTAGGCCCAAAAAGAAAGTCATTTCCCCCATAGCACTCATCTCGAATTTATCCTGCATAATGCGCTCGAAATTCCTACACAAAACATCATTAGTAGAACCAAAAATAATATCATCAACGTATACCTGTACCAGTAGAAGATCTCCATCTTGTTCTTTGACGAAAAGAGTACAATCGATAAGACCCCTGCGAAATCCATTCTCCAGCAAATAATTAGATAAGGTTGCGTACCAAGCTCGCGGTCCTTGATGTAGACCATAGAGAGCTTTGTTGAGCAACCAAACCCGATCGGGATGGATAGGATCTTCAAAACCTGGAGGCTGTTCGACGTACACCTCTTCTTCCACCACACCATGTAAGAATGCACTTTTCACGTCCATCTGGTATACCTTGAAACCTTTGAATGAGGCATAAGCCAGAAAGATCCGAATTGCTTCTAGACGTGCAACAGGTGCATACACTTCGTTGTAGTCGATTCCTTCTATCTGACGAAAACCTTGAACGACTAGCCTTGCTTTGTTTCGAATAACGATTCCACGGTCATCCTTTTTGCATTTAAACACCCAACGGGTACCAATCTTCTTGTAACCAGCAGGTTTCTCTACGAGTTTCCAGACACCAAGCTTCTGGAATTGCTGCAGTTCTTCCTGCATTGCTTCAACCCAAGAGTTATCTTTCAAAGCTTCTTTCCAAGTTCTTGGCTCTTCCTGTGAGACATAACACGCGAAAGACCAATCATTTTGTTGACCAGATTCTCTAATCGCCGCATACAAGCCTGCATTGTTGTTGTTTCGCAACATGTTTCTTGTTTGAACGCCACTTTGTACATTTCCGATGATGTTTTGTTGAGGATGGGTATTGTGAATCCTTGTCTCTGGATTATCTTGAACTGGAATATTTGTACCCAGGTTGTTGAGATTGAGATCAAAAACTAATTCAATGCCCGGAATTGACGAAGAGGATGATGCAGTAGCTTCAGCTGTTCCAGGGACGCCCACTGGAGGTGTACCCTCTGAAGTACCATGAACTGCTGTTATTGGAGCCTCTTGATCTGCATCTAGAAATTCATCATCCTCTGAAGATTCGTTCAAATCGGTAGCATCGTGAAAATCCTCATTATCGAGAGCATTATTGTTCACTGAGGATGGTTCTTGACTGACAATAATGGGACGAACCAACGGTGAATCTGTTGCATTGTCACTCTCGAAAAACATCCTTGCAGCAGCATTTTCTTCCACTGCTTCAACATTGATCGAATTGAAAAAGTCATCGTACTCAAACATCCAAGGCTGACCAGGACATTTGACTGGTAAAGTGTGCCTCTGTACTCTGACTTCAGACCATTCCTCGACCCTTTTAGTCTCTAGATTCCAGACTCTTAAGTTTGGGGTGGAATACCCAAGAAAGTATCCTTCAATTGCTCTTGCCCCAAACTTTCCATTAGGATCGATTATTGTGCATGGAGCTCCAAACGGTTCAAGATATGACAAATCTGGTTTCCGTTTGTTAATAAGCTCAAAGCAGGTCTTGTTGTGCCTTTTGACTGTAAGGACTCGGTTCAACGTATAACATGCAGAGGCCACAACTTCAGTCCAGAAGGGAATCGGCAACTGTGACTCTACCAACATAGTCCTAGCAGTCTCGATCAATGTGCGGTTCTTATGTTCAGCGATGCCATTCTGTTGAGGAGTATAAGCTGCACTATATTCGTGAAGAATACCCTTTGAAGTGCAAAACTCCGCCATGGCATGATTTTTGAATTCAGTACCATTATCGCTACGTATCCGCCTAACCTTCAACTTATATAGATTCTCAATCTGAATGATCAAGTTTTTGATAATACCGAAGGTTTCACTCTTATGTGCCATGAACGCCACCCAAGAAAATCTTGAATAATCATCAGTTATCACGAGGCAATATTGATGATTCCTGATGCTTTTGTGCTTGACAGGACCGAACAAATCCATGTGCAAACGTTCAAGAGGAACTGCCACCGTGTTGACTTTCTTTGTAGGGTGTCGCTTCTTCGTTTGTTTTCCTTTCTGGCACGAGACACAGATGTCTTGAAGATGAAAGTTTTTAAGAGGAACACCATTCACCAACTCATTTGACACCAAATGATTCATTTTGCGTAAGTGAATGTGACCCATTCGTCTGTGCCAAGAGATTGAGTCTTTTTCTGTGGCTTTGGAAACGAAACAAGTTGCTTGTGCAGACGTAGTAATAGCTTGGCTCATATCAAGGACATACAGATCATTTATCCTTGGAGCCAACAAGAGAATCCATTCTTTTGGAATTTTGAAGCCGGGTTTCAGCACATAACATCCATTTGCATCAAAGTGTACTGAGAACTGCTTATCACAAATTTGAGAAACACTAAGAAGATTGTGATCAAGTTGTTGTACGAAGTTGATCTTATCAAAGCTAACAACCCCGTTGGAAATCATTCCTTCACCCGTAATATATCCGCCCTTATCTCCAGCAAAAGCAACATAACCTCCTCTAATAGATTTGACGTCGTAGAGAAGCTTCATGTCGCCTGTCATGTGCCTGGATGCCCCACTATCAACAATCCAATGACTGCTGATAGTTCCTCCTGGAACACCCTGCACATGAACTCACACAATTAGTTGGAGATGGGGACCCAAGCCATTGTGGTCTTGGGTCTTCCATTTTCATCAATAACAATAACTTCTATTCTTTGATGATTTGAAAATTGTGATGGTCCCCCTGAATTTTTAACCGTTTTTGGTTTCCAGGTCTGTTTTGGTTTACCAGTGTCATTTTTTAAAAACTTAACTTCATGGTTATCAGAAGTTTTTGAATTTTCTGGTTTGACAGAAACAGATGGTTTGTTAACCACATCGGTTTTAGTTGCTTTTTCAATTTTCTTGACCTGTTGGCGTTTCTGTTTCTTTTCCCTTTCTTTTACAAGGCGGGGATCTTGTTTTACAGAAACAGATCGTTTGCGGTCAGTTTTGTCACGGGGATCATCTTCTTTGGCTTTTAATTTATGAAGATACGGGCAATTTCGAATGATATGCCCAATTGTACCACATTCAAAACATGATCTTCGTTCAACAAACCCCGAAGTATCATGTGGTCGTCTTGCCGATGATGAAGATGAACTTTGTGATCTCGAAGTACTAGGTTTCGAACAACTTGGTTCATTTCTTTTCATCACAGTTGCTTTCTTGACAAAATCTAAGATAGATTGATTTTCAAACGTTTCAATTTTGTCCGTTCCTTTAGATTTCACAAAGTTCACATTCTTTTTCTTCTTTTGATTCGGCTTCCTTTGACCTTGAGCCGGTAATTTCCCTTTTGGTTTGGCATGATTTTGCTGTTTTTGCACTGTTGGTAATTGTTTATTGCCAAATTGTTTTCGAACTTCGGCCTTTGGGATAGGAGGGCACTGTGTTACAGTAACATGTGATCCTGTCTTTCCCAAAAACTTACTTGTTGAATTTTCAAAGACTTTACTGATTAATGATTGATTAACATTCTTAATAGGAAAATCTTTGTCTGAATAAACTTTATCATCACCAACAAGAGTGTACAGCAAATCCACACTCTCCGACTCTTTTGCAGATGTGGACTCGGTTGGGACAGTCTTAGCAGGTTTTGCGGGAGGAT
Source organism: Helianthus tuberosus (assembly GCA_030545235.1). Taxonomy (NCBI): domain Eukaryota; kingdom Viridiplantae; phylum Streptophyta; class Magnoliopsida; order Asterales; family Asteraceae; genus Helianthus; species Helianthus tuberosus. The sequence continues at coordinate 213,810,295 of CM060423.1, forward strand.
CACATAGAATATGATTCTCAAGAGGTATGTCCTCTTCTTTGACTACCGCATCAGACTTTTCCGAATCAGTATCACCAGATTCATCATCAGAAGAATCAGTATCCTCAATCACAACTGGAGGAGCCTGATTCGGTTCGGCAGAAGACACACATGTATCTGCTGACACATCTGAATCTGATGATACTTCCTTCTTGTATCCGAGTCCTGTTGCAAATTCATTAACATCTAGAGGAACAGATGGTTCAAAGTGAGTTCTATACTCCTCATCAGGCAGAGCATCATAATTGTCTCTCACGGGTGGTGGACATTTCTTATATCCAATGCATGTGACATCCCTTTTCTCTTTCTGAACATCAATGATGTGATCCAACACATAGCTAGAGCTTAAATAGCTGTCTAACTTGAGTCGGATCGCCTCACTTTCAGTTTTAACACAAGCCATTTCCTTTTGCATTACCTCAAGACGAGTTATATACAAATTAATGTCAGTTTGTTTTCTGGAAACCATTTTTGTCAGCTCAGTTTTATCTTTCTTTAATTTTTCAATCATCGATTTAAATTCCTTTTCATGGTTTTCATAAAACATGTTGGCTTCTGTGCACTTGGAAAGATCCACGGTCAATTTCTGATTGTGGATGAATGTCACATCATATTTCTCTTGCAAAGCCTCGTGTTTGCTTTGCAATTCACACCACTTATCATTCAATGAAACATGTTTGTCTTGCAAGTCAAACAAACTAGCTTGTAAAGCATCATGTTTGCCTTGCAACTCAGACATGTTTGCTTCTAAATCAGCACATTTAACATGCAAACTATCACAGTTATCACAGCTACCAGAAGTGGGTTCATCGACACATACCTGACTTGATGAACTGTCGACATTAGCCATAAAGGCTGAATGGAGAGAAGACGAAGAATAAGCAGCTTGATCCACCAAAATAGATCTTCTTTGAGTTTCTGCTGCAGCTTCTCCCAATAGCTCATCAATATTAGCATCGACTGACGCACTTGATGTCTCATCCACATGATCATCGCCTGAACTCGAGGATTCTTCATCTGAACTTCTACTATAACCAGAAGAGTCTTCATCCTCAGAAGAGTCACCACCATTGGCGGAAGATTCTCCACCACTGGCGTGATTTAGATCCTTGACAATTTCAGCAAAACAAGCTGTTCCATCTGGAGCATCATTTCCCAACTGGATTGACCAATCACATCCTTCATCTACTTGAACCACAAGTGCCTGGTTGGCATTAGATGGTCCTGCTTGACTCTGGTTGTTGACAGGCACCAATGTTCGCTCATTGTTCCTTCCTTGGTTCTGATTTGCCCTGTTGCCTTGACCTCTGAAAGGATTTTGGTTTCCATGTTGAGCTGGTCTTGTGCATTCCCTTTTGAAATGACCACGTTCACCACAATTGAAGCATTTAACAGCCTGCTTATCAAACCCATACTTGGTGTCTTTCTTGCTTTCCAAGCTGGTTCTGCCAGTTCTCTCCATGAAATCCTTTGCTCGCCTAACAGCACTGGCAAAGGCCCACTTGATGTCCATCATCTCCATCTCCTCTTTATCGATCTGCTGATAGTCTTCTTGAGTCAGATTAATGTTGCCAATCTGACCTTCCACTAATCCACAGTATGCGCTCACCAAAGTGCTTAGCAGCTCCATGTGTTCCTTTGCTACTTCCACACTAACTTTAGAAAAGCTTGAGGTGTCGAGCCGTACTGTATTTGGCTTTGACTGCTGATCAGCAGATGATGTACTTCCATAACATGCTTGCTGTTGAGGAGGAAGAGAATTCCCATACATGTCTGTTGGTCTGATAGGTTGTTGGCTTTGCTGTTGTGGCACTGGTTGAGGAACTGGATTAAGCGGATTTCCATACATGTCTGTTGTTGGAGGAGGAATGCCATACAAACTAGTGCTAGACACAAATGCTGTTTGAATTGGAGCGTGTGAAGAAGGTTTTGTAGAAGTGCTAGAAGCTCCATAATACATTTCAGGATTTTGTGGCACTGGAACTCTTTTTGCCTTGAGAGTTTCTTCCTGATTCTTGTTTTCCAGGAGTTGAGCAAAGTCATTGAAGTTTGTTGTATCCAAAGTGCCATTGTACTTCATGATTTCTAAGAAATTATTCCATTGAGGTGGCAGTGCATCTGCAAACTTCTTCACTATCTCTGCTGAAGTTGTTACAACCCCAATATTTCCCAATTCAGTCAGCAAATGATTGAATCGACTTGTCAAATCTCCTAAAGATTCATTCTCCATACAAGTAAAACCATCAAACTCTTTCTTTAGCAGGTCTTTTCTCAATTGACGTGTCGCTTCATTTCCCACGCCCCTTATCTTCAATGCGTCCCACAACGTCTTCGTTGTCTTGTAACTGACAAATTGATGATAAATATCTTTACTTAACGCCTGAGTAAGAATGGCATATGCCTTCTTTTCCAAATCATAGACCTTCTTCTGATCTTCCGTAAGATCTGCAAACGTAGCAGCAGATGATGCGGCAAGCTCTATTGTTTGATCAAAATCTGTGATGAAACGCAACCACAATTCTGTATTTTGACCAAGGACGTATGTATGAAATCTATCAAACCATCCCGGATATTCACTTAAGTGCATCAACTTTGGAGGCCTATTCAAACTTCCCGTTTCACTCTCGCTTAACAAAATGCTTTGAACACTTGGAGTTTGATTTGATACGAAAGCCTATTGACCGGTAGATATAGCATTAGCTTGCGAAGATACAGGTACGGGAGATTCGGCCCATGCAGGAGTTGCAGGTAAGGGAATACCCCACATCGAATTCATTTTTGATCAAGAAAAAGAATACCTGAAAATCACAAACTTGTTAAACATAAACAGATTATGATCGAAGGATCAAGACTTGTTCGAAGGATCAACAGTGTTCGAAAGATCACTGTTGAATCTCAAACAATGATTTCGAAAGATTCACAAACTCGAAAGATTCACAATTTGAAAGATCCTTATCTTTCGAGTATATATCCTTATCTTTCGAATAACTATCCTTCGAATAGATTCCCTTGATCGAAGGATAAGCCTCTGACTTCGAAGGATGGGTCGAAAGATGATTATCTATCGAACCTTCTATGATCGAAAGATGAACTTTCGACTTCGAAGGATATCCTTCGATCCGGTCTGACACAGTTGACTAAGGATGACAGGTTGGTGAAAAAGGTGATGGGTTGGTAGAAACTTTTGGCAGAAAGTATGTTCAGACCATATCTTTCAACTCATGACATGCAGGTTTCACCAAAACAGGTAAGGTTCGAATATTTTAATCAGTTTACAACTTCCAACAACAAACAAGTTTCAAACAATTTTTGAAGGATCAAAAAGTGTAACTTTTGAAGAGCACAATGAAGATTTCAAGAACACCACCCAGAAAAATAAGAATTCCGGTGAACCGAAACTCTCCGAACACAATATTTGCTAAAATGTTTAACAAAAACCCATGACTAACATGTAAACATGAAAAATAACAAGGTTTTTAGTCAAACACAAGGCAAAACAACAAGATTAAATCCGATTTTAACAAGTGTTTCCAGAAAATATGAACTTTTAAAGCCCGAAAAACAGCAAGAACACCTCGGTTTTAACAAGGAAAAGAGCCACGGCTCTGATACCACTTGTAGGTCCCTCGGAGGTTGAGGTTTAACCTATTCCTTGTTATATCTAACACACTAGCGAGTGCGGAATCCAGGCTAGCATGCAAACCGAGATGAAACAAGCACAAACACAACACACAAAGATTCACCGATTAACACCACTTGTATTAATACGTATGAAAGGTTCGGTTACAAGCTCAATGTTTACAAATGTATTCTGCAAACTCTCTCTAACTCGTGTGTGTGTGTGTTCCGAGCAGAATGCTCTCTGTTTGTCTAAGTGTTTTCTGAAGTTCTGGTGTCTCAATGTCTAACTCTCTCCAGAAATGAACACAACACTTGGGTATATATACCCGAACACAGCATGGTCTGGTCGAAGGATCAGATAGATGATCGATCGAAGGATCATCTATCGACTAGAAACCCATCGAAGGATCAACATGTACCTCGAAGGATGAGATCTTTCGAGGTCCATCCATCGAAGGTTATCTTTCGGGCTCATCGAAGGATCTAAACTATCCTTCGATGATACATCTTTCGACACAGCCATCTTTCAAACAAATGTCTAACTGTTTGGCCAAGTCAAACCGGAGGATGGTTGACTTGGTCAAACTTACAGGACTAACAAAGACATCGTTTTGTATCAAGACAAAATACAGACAAAGTACAGACACAAGTGCACCAACAACCTTTATATCTAATAAATATCTCAAGTTATATAGATAAACTTAGTTCAATGAGCAATCAAGTTACCCAAAGCCAAAAGTACCCTCACCTTTCTTTGAGGGATGGACTAGAAGAAAATCTATTCCTTACTTTGTCGGAACAGTTTAACGTTTAAATTATGGACTTTTTCTTCATCCCAAGCACAATAAAACTAGTTCAAGTTTTAATCAACATATAAAAGAATAAGAGTAAGGATAAATACCTCAATGATATCCAAATTAATAACCAAATATTTGGTGCTGCGGAGTTGGTGAAACAAATTGAGAAGCAGCGGAAAAAATCTCGTTTGTTCCAAATGCGGCATTGAAAAGGAAAGATTCACTTTCTCAAGAGAATCAAAACCCTCTGTGGACAGCTGCAGAGATTCATATCTGTATGGAACTCGATTAATAGTACCCCTGACAGATGCAGTAAGATTCTCAAGTTTAGGAGCGACGACATTGACAACATCTGGATATGCGGTGCCCCTAATTGTGAGATTAGAAAGTTCTGGAGCACAAATATTGAAAATCTTCAAGCCATACATGCAACACTCATGTAAAGTGAGGTCCCTTAGGTTTACACACTTGGAAAAAAGGTCAAGGCTCTCATATCCTTTATCACCTAAATGCATACTCCTCAAACACAGAGTTTCTAAAGCCGGAAAATTCCATGCAACTCTTGGTATGCAGCTGGCCTTGTGTAGATAGAAAGATTGGTCACCGGTTGCAAGGGTGAGATGTTTGAGAGTATCAGAACTGAAAAGACATTCTGGAAACTGATAGAATTTCCTAGCAAGGCATGTCATATTCAGTTCCCTTACATTATGCATATATACATTGTTTACAACGCTTTTAACAACAGGGAGGTTGGCTGCTCTTGTGATTGTGAGCTGAACCTTAGATACTTCTACAGGAATTTTTTGATGAGATAGCGCGCCCTTCACAAATTCGGCAAACAAACGCACTGTATGAAATTCACAGCTATTAAGGTTAAAACTGTGAGTTGAGGTCCAAATATGCTCCCATTTATGAGACAGTGCGCTGGTCCGAACAGCATTTTTCATATCAAGGAAAGACATAATGTGACGAATAAGTTCATCTGGTAAATTGCTTATTCTATCTTCTTTTTCTTCTACTTCTTCATTGATACTTGTAGCATCACGTGCCAAATCCATCGCTCATGTGATGTGTATAATCCGCAACCGTATGAACGGCTAGAGTCAGAAATTCATGCTTTCAATCTGGTTTTGCATTCCAGTCACCTGAATTGTTTCAATGTATATCAGAAAAAAATATTTGATGTAATAATAACACTTAAATCAAGTATCGAAATCCGTAAAGAGAGATTATGTGGTAGTCACTCTATATAAAGTAGCAGGATTAAAATGCTTTTGAGGAAAAGGGAAGGATCTAAAAACCACACTGATTAACAAGACAACACTCCATCTATATATCATGAGCAAATGAACCATGAAATAAACTTTTTACATCCCCATGAAAGGTTTTAAAAATCTAGAAACTCCTTACCGAACAATTACGTTTAATTAAGCCCTAATGAGTAATTGCGTGCTTTTCATAAACTTCTTTGAATATTTGTAAACATTCAAACAGATGATTATGAGGTTACATGCTATCTAGATCGATCCATCCCAACGCCACTTCATGAAGTTGCATGCTACTAAGATCGATCGATACACTGGATTATCAAATAAAACCTCAGAAAATTATAAGGAACGTGACAATACATTTTTAACACAAAGTTGATAGAAATTTGCAGAAAACTGAATTAACGAAAACATAGAATATGAAACTAGGGTTTAATTTTTTTAATTTAAGATTATTAGTAGAATATAAGATCATATGTACTCTTTAAAACAACAAAAAACTACTATGATGATCGATGATCGATCACATTGCAGAAAGAATCGTGGTACCTTGCTGAATCGTGATTAGCGGAGGAGGAATTATAAAGGGGGATCGGTTTCCAATGTCCCCTTGTCAGTTCTTTTATAGATAGAATTTCGATATGACACATGTCAAGACTCAAAATGTAACGTTTTTCATCAATGTTGTTTTTAAGTCCTTTTAGTTTTATTTGTATAAGTTAAGTCACTCAAGTTTTAGTGATGATTCCATGTGAATATATCCCCGGCCAATTCCTGCTTTTTAGTTTTTACATCTTCCACGGAGAATCTTCGGAATATTAATTTGATATATTAATTAGGATAATAATAATAAAAACAATAGCTTAGGATTTACTAAACTTAGATTTATAGATTATTTATCAACTATCAATGATCAATGATTAATGACAATGAAGCGATTAGCATTAACAATATTAAAACTGAATTTGTGGTTTAGGTTGGAAATAAAATAGATGTGTTTCAATACTTAAAAACTCAATTTGATTTAAGAACAATTTATAGTTGTGAATTTAAAATTTAATGCTGAATTAAATCTAGTGTACATAAATAGAGTAAAGAGTTAACTTCCGTTTTACTTCATGCGGTTTGATCATTTTAATGGTTTTGCTTCAATCCTTTAAAAATAGTCATTTTACTCACTGATCTATTTAACTTATCTCTATTTCACTTCACGCCCCAAACGGCATCCATTTGCAAGGTTAAATAATTGTCATGTGCCCCCTCACATGAGGGGCATTTCAGTCTTTCCCCATCCTCCCTTATTATTATTAATTATATGTATATATTTACATTTATATAAGTATAACAAAAGAAAAACATTCACTTCCATGTTTCATCCCTGCATCTTTCTCTCTATATTGTAACAACCACCACCCCACCATCAAACACCATCCCAACCCATCGAACAACCACCACCCCCTCCCACCATCTCCACTCGACAACTACCACCACCTTGCACCACCTCCATCGGCCTCCACCGACCACTATACCATCACGTTGCACCAGCCCCACCCGACAACGACCTTGCAATAGCCCCACCCGACAACCACCTCGCAACAGCCCCACCCGACCACCACTACCACCACCTCAACCTGACCGCCACCATCTTGCACCACCCCCACACACTTCGGCGGCCTCCCTAACTGCTCGAAAATCCTTTCTAAAAGCAGATCTAAAACAAGATTTCAACGAACTCCATCGTCACCATCATCATTTGAGTTTGTAAACTCGTCGGAGCTAGAGTTCTTGGCTCGAAAACCTAGACGACGTCACTGTCTGAACTTAGATCCGCGTTCCTCTATCTGTCTCTCCTATTTTCTCTCATTCGTTCCCTCTCTCTGTATATACATTTTGTTGGTGTTTTTTCTCTCATTCATTCCGTCACTGTCTGAACTTAGAAACGAGAGTTTGAAATTTGGGGGATTTGATGATACAAGTTATGGTTTGATTTTAGGGTTTGTTTTGAAAGGTGAAATATTCTTATGAAAAGGTGGTTGACTTGGAGAGAGAAGGTGTAGTGGGTGGGGTGGTGATGGTGATGGCGGCAGATGTAGTGGGTGGTAGCGGTCTGAGAAGGTAGAGAGAGACAAGTATGTGAAAGTGAGTTGTGTTTATCTTTTTGATATATAAATAGATACAAAATAATAAGATAAGATGAGAAAAGACATAATTGCCCCTCATGTGAGGGGCACATGACAATTATTTAACGTTGCTCATGGATGTCGTTTGGGGCGTGGACTAAAATAGAGATAAGTTAAATAGACCAGAGAGTAAAATGGCTATTTTTAAAGGATTGGGGGGCAAATACGTTAAAATGACCAAATCACAGGGAACAAAATGAAAGTTAACTATAAAGTAAATTACACAGATGGTTTGTGGTTTGGGGTATATTGCATATTTGATCTTTAATCTTTAATTTTTATGGATAAATGTATAAGTATGGATGCAAGGTAAATGGAAAGCTTATATTAGTTGGGGTTAGTCTTGGTGCTAGAGGAAGTTCAACAACAAGAAATGTGACTAAGTGTGAACGTGATTTGAGTGTAACCTCCTAGAATGCGTTATATTTGGTAGTCTAGTTTCAATCTTCGCCCATTAGCTAACATCGATATGGAGTGGAGTGTATGCTCCAGGTTCCCTTAGTAGACTTAAGTGCATTCACAAGATTATGCATGTGTTTCATGTTTAAACACCAACCTTGAAATGTCACAAATTTGTTTAGTAACAATATCTCATATTGTTTGCAACAAACTATTTTAGTCATGAGTAGTAAACTCAAACGATTAAGGTTTTTTTTTTTTTTTTTTTTTTTTTTTTTTTTTTTTTTTTTTTTTTTTTTTTTTTTTCAGAAAACAACACTGGGTTGTTTTTATACGATGTCTCTTTTGTTCATACTGTTGGTGCACTTGTGTCTGTACTTTGTCTGTATTTTGTCATGATATAAAACGATGTCTTTGATGTAAGGTTGATGTAAGTTTGACCAAGTCAACCATCCTCCTGGTTTGACTTGGCCAAACAGTTGGAACATTGTTGTAACATGTTTGTGTCGAAGGATGAGTCATCGAAGGATTGTTTAGATCCTTCGATGAGCTCGAAAGATAAACCTTCGATGGATGTTGATGGACCTCGAAGGATATCATCCTTCGAGGTATATGTGGATCCTTCGACAGGTTTCAGATCGATAGATGATCCTTCGATCAGTCTATCTGATCCTTCGACCAGACGAGCTGTAATGGGTATATATACTCATGTAATGTGTTCACTTCATAAGTGTGTGAGATGTGAGTGAACTTAGTCTTGTAGAGAGCATATTTTCAGTTTGGTCAAGGGCTGTAACCGTGTCCACTGAAATACAAGAGAAAACTTTGATATCTCGTGTGTTTACCTTTCTCTTTGTAGCTTGTGTTCTCATATAAACTACCGGTTTGCATTCTAGCTTGGATTCCGCACTTGCTAGTGTGTTAAACATAACAAGGATTAGGTTTGACCTCATCCTCTGAGGGACCTACAAGTGGTATCAGAGCCGTGGCTCTTTTCCTTGTTAAAAAACCGAGTTTATACAAGACTTTGGAGTGTTTGGACAAAACTCACATGGTTTAGCACCCGTTTTTAGTGTTTTTCTCGCATTTCTTGACGTAAAAACGTGTTCTAAACTAACCGGGTGTGTTAAAGGACGGGTTGGGTAACTTAAAAACTTGTTTTTAAGAAGTTTGGTAATTTCCGGCCAAATTCCGGCTTACTCCGGTGACCGGTTTTCTGGATAAGTTTTATTTTTATTTTTTTTGTTCAAATCTTGGTTTGGTAAAAGGTATGGCCTGATCATACTTTCTGCCGAAAGCTTTCTACCAACCCATCACCTTTTCACCAACCTGTCACTTTTGTCAACTGTGTCAGTTCAGATCGAAGGATATCCTTCGAAGTCGAAAGATCATCTTTCGATCAAAGGAAGTTCGATAGATAATCATCCTTCGAACATCCTTCGAAGTCTGTGACTTATCCTTCGATCCAAGGAATCTTTTCGAAGGATATATCTTTCGATCTACAGTTCTGGTTCGAAAGATAAGGATCTTTCGATTGGAGAATCTTTCAAAATCATTGTTCGAAATTCAACAGTGATCTTTCGAACACTGTTGATCCTTCGAACAAGTATTGATCCTTTGATCCTAGTCTGTTTAAGTTTAACAAGTTTGTGTTTTTCTCGTCTTTCGATCAGGGATCCTTCGGCTGGTTGGTTGTTAACAAGGAGAACCCGAGAGAACTAGTGTAACAATTTTCTTGATCAAAAATGAATTCGATGTGGGGTACTCCGATAAATACAGAAATGTATTATGGTACTCCGGCTCCGGATTCGGGAAAGTATAGAAATACCAGTTTATCTCCTGCATGGGCCGAATCTCCCGTACCTGTATCTTCGCAAGCTAATGCTATATCTACCGGTCAATGGGCATTCGTATCAAATCAAACTCCAAGTATTCAAAGCATTTTGTTAAGCGAGAGTGAAACGGGAAGTTTGAATAGGCCTCCAAAGTTGATGCACTTAAGTGAATATCCGGGATGGTTTGATAGATTTCATACATACGTCCTTGGTCAAAATACAGAATTGTGGTTGCGTTTCATCACAGACTTTGATCAAACAATAGAGGTTGCCGCTTCATCTGCTGCTACGTTTGCCGATCTTACGGAAGATCAGAAGAAGGTCTATGACTTAGAGAAGAAAGCGTATGCCACTCTTACTCAGGCGTTAAGCAAAGATATTTATCATCAATTTGTCAGTTTCAAGACAACGAAGAAGTTGTGGGACGCATTGAAGATAAGAGGCGTAGGAAATGAAGCGACACGTCAATTGAGAAAAGACCTGCTAAAGAAAGAGTTTGATGGTTTTACTTGTATGGAGAATGAATCTTTAGGAGATTTGACAAGTCGATTTAATCATTTGCTGACTGAATTGGCAAATATTGGGGTTGTAACAACTTCAGCAGAGGTAGTGAAAAAGTTTGCAGATGCACTGCCACCTCAATGGAATACTTTCTTGGAAATCATGAAGTACAATGGCACTTTAGCTACAACAAACTTCAATGACTTTGTTCAACTCCTGGAAAACAAGAATCAGGAAGAAACTCTCAAGGCAAAAAGAGTTCCAGTGCCACAAAATCCTGAAATGTATTATGGAACTTCTAGCACTTCTACAAAACCTTCTTCACACGCTCCAATTCAAACAGCGTTTGTGTCTAGCACTGACATGTATGGCAATCCTATCCAAGTTCCGGTCAAGCCTCCTCCAACAACAGACATGTATGGAAATCCGCTTGAACCAGTTCCTCAACCAGTACCACAACAGCAAAGCCAACGACCTATCAGAGCAACTGATATGTTCGGAAATCCATTACCTGTTCGATCTACCGGACCAACAGATTTATACGGGAATCCACTTCCTCCTCAACAGCAAGCATGTTATGGAAGCACATCATCTGCTAGTCAGCAATCAAAGCCAAATACAGTACGGCTCGACACCTCAAGTTTCTCTAAAGTCAGTGTTGAAGTAGCAAAAGAACATATGGAGCTTCTAAACACTTTGGTGAGCGCATACTGTGGATTAGTGGAAGGTCAGATTGGCAACATTAATCTGACTCAAGAAGACTATCAGCAGATCGATAAAGAGGAGATGGAGATGATGGACATCAAGTGGGCCTTTGCCAGTGCTGTTAGGCGAGCAAAGGATTTCATGGAAAGAACTGGCAGAACCAGCTTGGAAAGCAAGAAAGACACCAAGTATGGGTTTGATAAGCAGGCTATTAAGTGTTTCAATTGTGGTGAACGTGGTCATTTCAAACGTGAATGCACGAGGCCATCTCAACATGGAAACCAAAATCCTTTCAGAGGTCAAGGCAACAGGGCAAATCAGAACCAAGTAAGGAACAATGAGCGCACATTGGTGCCTGTCAACAACCAGAGTCAAGCAGGACCATCTAATGCCAACCAGGCACTTGTGGTTCAAGTAGATGAAGGTTGTGATTGGTCAATTCAGCTGAGTGGTGATGCTCCAGATGGAACAGCATGTTTTGCTGAAGTAGTTAAGGATTTAAATCACGCCAGTGGTGGAGAATCTTCCAGCAATGGTGATGAATCTTCTGAAGATGAAGACAGCTCCGGTTATAGTGGAAGCTCAGATGAAGAATCCTCCACTTCAGGTAATGATCATGTGGATGACACATCAAGTGCGTCAGTTAATGCAGATATTGATGAGCTATTGGAAGAAGCTGCAGCAGGAATTCAAAGAAGATCTATTTTGGTGGATCAAGCTGCTTATTCTTCGTCTTCTCTCCATTCAGCCTTTATGGCTAATGTCGACAGTTCATCAAGTCAGGTATGTGTCGATGAACCCATTGCTATTAGTTGTGATAACTGTGATAGTTTGCGTGTTAAAAATGCTGACTTAGAGGCAAACATGTCTGAGTTGCAAGGCAAACATGATGCTTTACAAGCTAGTTTGTTTGACTTGCAAGACAAACATGTTTCATTGAATGATAAGTGGTGTGAATTGCAAAGAAAACACGAGGCTTTGCAAGAGAAATATGATGTGACATTCATTCACAATCAGAAATTGACCGTTGATCTTTCGAAGTGCACTGAAGCCAACATGTTTTATGAAAACCATGAAAAGGAGTTTAAATCGGTAATTGAAAAATTAAAGAAAGATAAAACCGAGTTAACTAAAATGGTTTCCAGAAAACAAACTGACATTAATTTGTATATAACTCGTCTTGAGGTAATGCAAAAGGAAATGGCTTGTATCAAAACTGAAAGTGAGGCGATCCAACTTAAGCTAGACAGTTATTTGAGCTCTAGCTATGTGTTGGATCACATCATTGACGTACAGAAAGAGAAACGGGATGTCACATGCATTGGATACAAGAAATGTCCACCACCTGTGAGACACAATTATGATGCCATGCCTGACGAGGAGGATAGAACTTTCTTTGAACCATCTGTTCCTCTAGATGTTAATGAATTTGCAACAGGACTCGGATACAAGAAAGAAGTATCATCAGATTCGGATGTGTCTGCAGATACATGTGTGTCTTCTGCTGAACAGAATCAAGATCCTCCAGTTGTTGTTGAGGATGCTGATTCTTCTGATGATGAATCTGATGATACTGATTCAGCAAAGTCTGATGCGGTGATAAAAGAAGAGGACATACCTCTTGAGAATCATATTCTATGTGATCCTCCTGCAAAAACCGCTAAGACTGCTGCAATTGAGTCCTTGTCTGCACAAGAGTCGGAGAGTGTGGATTTGCTGTATACTCTTGTTGGTGATAATAAAATTTATTCTGACAAAGATTTTCCGATTAAGAATGTAAATCAATCCTTAATCAGTAAAGTTTTTGAAAATTCGACAAGTAAATTTCTGGGTAAGAAAGGATCACACGTTGTGGTAACACAGTGCCCTCCTATCCCAAAGGCTGAAGTTAGAAAACAATTTGGCAATCAGAAATTACCAACAGAGAAAAGGCAGCAAAATCATAACAAACAAAAAGGAAAATTGCCGGCTCAAAGTCAAAAGAAGCCAAATCAAAAGAAGAACAAGAATGTGAACTTTGTGAAATCTAAGGGAACGGACAAAATTGAAACGTTTGAAAATCAATCTAACTTAGATTTTGTCAAGAAAGCAACAGTGATGAAAAGGAATGAACCAAATAGTTCAAAACCTAGTACCTCGGGATCACAAAGTTCATCATCGGCAAGACGATCACATGATACTTCGGGGTTTGTTGAACGAAGATCATGTTTTGAATGTGGTGAAATTGGGCATATCATTCGAAATTGTCCGTATCTTCATAAGTTGAAAGCAAAGGATGATGATCCCCGTGAACGCAATCACCAAAAGCGATCTGTTTCTGTAAAACAAGATCCCCGACTTGTAAGAGAAAGGGAAAAGAAACAGAAACGCCAACAAGTTAAGGTGATTGAAAAGGCACTTAAAACTGATGTGGTTCAAAAACAATCTGGTTCAGTTAAGCCAGAAAACTCAAAATTTTCAAAAACTTCAAACAATCACGAAGTTAAATTGTCAAACAATCAAACTGGTAAAACTCAACAGACATGGAAACCTAAATTGACCACAAGTTCAGAGGGACCATCACAATTTATGAATCATCAAAGAATAGAAGTTATTGTTGTTGATGAAAATGGAAGACCCAAGACCACAATGGCTTGGGTCCCCATCTCCAACTAATCATGTGAGTTCATGTGAAGGGTGTTCCAGGAGGAACTATCAGTAGTCATTGGATTGTTGATAGTGGGGCATCCAGGCACATGACAGGCGACATGAAGCTTCTCTACGACGTTAAATCTATTAGAGGAGGTTATGTTGCTTTTGCTGGAGATAAAGGCGGATATATTACGGGTGAAGGAATGATTTCCAACGGGGTTGTTAGCTTTGATAAGATCAACTTCGTACAACAACTTGATCACAATCTTCTTAGTGTTTCTCAAATTTGTGATAAGCAGTTCTCAGTACACTTTGATGCAAATGGATGTTATGTGCTGAAACCCGGCTTCAAAATTCCGAAAGAATGGATTCTCTTATCTGCTCCAAGGATAAATGACTTGTACGTCCTTGATATGAGCCAAGCTATCACAACGTCTGCACAAGCAACCTGTTTCGTTTCCAAAGCCACAGAAAAGGACTCAATCTCTTGGCACAGACGAATGGGTCACATTCACTTACGCAAAATGAATCATTTGGTGTCAAATGAATTAGTGAATGGTGTTCCCCTTAAAAACTTCCATCTTCAAGACGTCTGTGTCTCGTGCCAGAAAGGAAAACAAACGAAGAAGCGACACCCTACAAAGAAAATCAACACGGTGGCTGTTCCTCTTGAACGTTTACACATGGATTTGTTTGGTCCTGTCAAGCATAAAAGCATCCGGAATGATCAATATTGCCTCGTGATAACTGATGATTATTCAAGATTTTCTTGGGTGGCGTTCATGGCACATAAGAGTGAAACTTTCGGTATTATCAAAAACTTGATCATTCAGATTGAGAACCTATATAAGCTGAAGGTTAGGCGGATACGTAGCGACAATGGTACTGAATTTAAAAATCATGCCATGGCGGAGTTTTGCACTTCAAAAGGTATTCTTCACGAATTTAGTGCGGCTTATACTCCTCAACAAAATGGCGTCGCTGAACGTAAGAACCGCACATTGATCGAGACTGCTAGGACTATGTTGGTAGAGTCACAATTGCCGATTCCATTCTGGACTGAAGCTGTGTCCTCTGCATGTTACACGTTGAACCGAGTCCTTACAGTCAAAAGGCACAACAAGACCTGCTTTGAGCTTCTTAACAAACGGAAACCAGATTTGTCATATCTTGAACCGTTTGGAGCTCCGTGCACACTAATCGATCCTAATGGAAAGTTTGGGGCAAGAGCCATTGAAGGATACTTTCTTGGGTATTCCACCCCGAACTTAAGAGTCTGGAATCTAGAGACTAAAAGGGTCGAGGAATGGTCTGAAGTTAGAGTACAAAGGCACACTTTGCCAGTTAGAAATCCTGGTCAGCCTTGGATGTTTGAGTACGATGACTTTTTCAATTCGATCAATGTTGAAGCAGTTGAAGAAAACGCTGCGGCAAGGATGTTTTTCGAGAGTGACAATGCAACAGATTCACCGTTGGTTCGTCCCATTATTGTCAATCAAGAACCATCTTCAGTGAATAATAATGCTCTCGATAATGAGGATTTTCACGATGCTACCGAATTGAACGAATCTTCAGAGGATGATGAATTTCTAGATGCAGATCAAGAAGCTCCAACAACAGCAGTTCATGGTACTTCAGAGGGTACTCCTCCAGTGGACGCCCCTAGAACAGCTGAAGCTACTGCATCATCCTCTTCGTCAATTCCGGGCATTGAATTGGTTGTTGATCTCAATCTCAACAATCTGGGTACAAACATTCCAGTTCAAGATAATCCAGAAACAAGGATTCACAATACCCATCCTCAACAAAACATCATCGGAAATGTACAAAGTGGCGTTCAAACAAGAAACATGTTGCGAAACAACAACAATGCAGGCTTGTATGCGGCGATTAGAGAATCCGGTCAGCAAAATGATTGGTCTTTCGCGTGTTATATCTCACAGGAAGAGCCAAGAACTTGGAAAGAAGCTTTGAAAGATAACTCTTGGGTTGAAGCAATGCAGGAAGAACTGCAACAATTCCAGAAGCTTGGTGTCTGGAAACTCGTAGAGAAACCTGCTGGTTACAAGAAGATTGGTACCCGTTGGGTGTTTAAATGCAAAAAGGATGACCGTGGACTCGTTATTCGAAACAAAGCAAGGCTAGTCGTTCAAGGTTTTCGTCAGATAGAAGGGATCGACTACAACGAAGTGTATGCACCTGTTGCACGTCTAGAAGCAATTCGGATCTTTCTGGCTTATGCCTCATTCAAAGGTTTCAAGGTATACCAGATGGATGTGAAAAGTGCATTCTTACATGGTGTGGTGGAAGAAGAGGTGTACGTCGAACAGCCTCCAGGTTTTGAAGATCCTATCCATCCCGATCGGGTTTGGTTGCTCAACAAAGCTCTATATGGTCTACATCAAGCACCGCGAGCTTGGTATGCAACCTTATCTAATTATCTGCTGGAGAATGGATTTCGCAGAGGTCTTATCGATTGTACTCTTTTCATCAAAGAACAAGATGGAGATCTTCTACTGGTTCAGGTATACGTTGATGATATTATTTTTGGTTCTACTAATGATGTTTTGTGTAGGAATTTCGAGCGCATTATGCAGGATAAATTCGAGATGAGTGCTATGGGGGAAATGACCTTCTTTTTGGGCCTACAAGTACAACAAACTGAGTCTGGGATATTCATCCATCAGACTAAATATGTTGGTGACATCTTGAGCCGGTTCCAGATGTCGGATGCAACGCCCATCGGTACCCCATTGCCGCAAAATCACGGAATTACTCCAGACTTGAAGGGTGAAGCTGTTAGCCCCTCATACTACCGCGCGATGATCGGATCTCTTATGTACCTCACAACATCAAGACCAGATATAATGTATCCAACGTGCATGCTTGCCAGATATCAAGTCAACCCGAAGGCCTCACATCTTGCAGCTGTAAAAAGGATTTTTCGTTATTTGAAGGGTTGCCTTGACACCGGTCTATGGTACCCTAGGGATAATAACTTTGACTTGATCGCATTCAGTGATTCTGATTTTGGCGGATGCAAAATCGACGGCAAATCCACAACGGCTGGATGTCAGTTTTTGGGAAATCGCCTAGTCACATGTTAGTGCAAGAAGCAGACCTGTGTAGCTACATCAACATGCGAAGCTGAATACATTGCTGCCTCAAGTTGTTGCTCCCAAGTCCTATGGATCCAACAACAATTGCGAGACTACGGTTTTGAATTCCTAACTACTCCTATTTACGTTGATAATTCTGCTGCCTTACAGATCACTAGAAATCCTGTGCAGCATTCAAAGACTAAGCACATCGAAATTAAGTATCACTTCATACGTGATTGCTTTGAGAAAAGGCTAATCGATGTTGCTTACGTCCACACCGATGACCAACGTGCCGACCTTTTTACCAAAGCATTTGACAAATCAAGATTTGACTATTTATTACTGGTAAACGGCATTAAGGTCAAGCAAGAGTAAAACCAACATCGGAAAATCATTTTTGTAAATACCTTTGTGTTTTAAATTTGTCTTAGTTTATTGATTTTAGGGGTAGTAAATCCAAAATTTGAAAATCCAAAAACATCGAAAAATTTCAAAAACACAAAAACAATAGAAAAACAAAAATGAGTTTCCTGGCGAGCAAAAGAGAAAATGATAGTACATCAGTGGTCTGTCCAAACCTCTTTAAACCTAAACTGTAAAACGATAAGCAGCTCTATATAAGATGTATCGGTAGGCTCACAATCATTTTAAAGTGTGCAGGGTGATATAAACTTAAATCGACTGAAGACCAGGTGGGAACCACTCATTGGCATATGGTCTTAGTACCGAAATTTCGTTTGAGAGATTGCCGAGGTTCTGAGATATTCGGTCTTTATGCTGCTTATCATCTGGGTATCATGGTTGTATCTTTTACCGAAAAATAACGGGGACGCAAGTCTAGATCTTCCATGATACCATACATACGTGTACATACTGCATATGACCTCAATAAGTGATCAACAATCACATGTCCAAACAAATAAGTGATAAAATATCACATCTATCCGGGAGTCAAGTTCGTCTCTCTGCTGTACGAAAGTACTGACCTGTTCACGGACTTGCTCCTGTGCCCTCATGCATATGAAAATCAAGTTCCTCATCAATAAGTGATTCTATCACATAGGGCTTGTTTTCAATCAAAATAAGTGAGTTTCTCACATCATATACGGTCAAACAGATGATAATCGGTATACTCACCGGTAAGATGAACCCTCGTGCATACCTTGATACGGGAATGTGTCGTGATGTGGATGAACACCGGTCGGTAAGTATAAATCATATCTTAACGTATCCCCTCGCCATGATTACATCTGATAAGTTGAGCTTATGTGGATAACAATACCGATAATTGTTATAGGATGCTTATCTTAATGTTAACTAAAAGAACAACAAGAGCGTTTTGGCATGACCGTACACTGATATGATTCTCTTACCCTCGAAACTCGCAAAAAGAATGTCTGTAAATATTTATTTAATGCTTTCAGTTTCTGCATCTTTGTATATATTTATTTACTGCTTTCTGTCTTTTCATTCGAAATATTCAAAAATTCCAAAAAGATTTTAGGTGTGTTTTAATATAAAACTTTCTAAAAGCCAAAAAGATTTTATTTCTATTTTATTTTCGATCGTACGATGTTGGAACTCGAGTCTTCGTTACCTGAAACCTGAACGAAAACCGAAACGACTGATTCTTCATAAACGGTCGAAATTTGCAAGTTTTGAAAGTTAAAAACCTAAAACTGAACAATTTGTTAAACTTTCAAACTGTCGGGCGGTGATTGATTGAACAATGGTCACATGTGTGTCGTTTACTTATGATATTCCAAGCAGTTGTTCTCATTACCCGTTTAGATTTCTTGCATGTGCAGATTCTAAAGGCAAGGAGAACATGGTCGATGACAAGCTTTGGAATGAAGACACGACGTGAAGGCACTCAAATGATGAAGATGATCGAGTTGCTAATGGCCATCATCAACACCACAAGGATCTCAAGTTGTAAAGATCAAGACATTCACGAGCATAACTCAAGGGGGAGCTTGTGTTAAGGGGGAGTTTGTCAACACACTTCCTACATGAAATGGGGAGTTTGTTGGTACACTTTCTGCTTTCAAGACGTGAAGACTTTGAAGATCCTCCGACATTGAAGACTTGAAAGAACGTCAAAGACTTGAAGACACGAAGATCGAGACAAAGCTACAGCCAAGGGGGAGTTTGTTGGTGCACTTGTGTCTGTACTTTGTCTGTATTTTGTCATGATATAAAACGATGTCTTTGATGTAAGGTTGATGTAAGTTTGACCAAGTCAACCATCCTCCTGGTTTGACTTGGCCAAACAGTTGGAACATTGTTGTAACATGTTTGTGTCGAAGGATGAGTCATCGAAGGATTGTTTAGATCCTTCGATGAGCTCGAAAGATAAACCTTCGATGGATGTTGATGGACCTCGAAGGATATCATCCTTCGAGGTATATGTGGATCCTTCGACAGGTTTCAGATCGATAGATGATCCTTCGATCAGTCTATCTGATCCTTCGACCAGACGAGCTGTAATGGGTATATATACTCATGTAATGTGTTCACTTCATAAGTGTGTGAGATGTGAGTGAACTTAGTCTTGTAGAGAGCATATTTTCAGTTTGGTCAAGGGCTGTAACCGTGTCCACTGAAATACAAGAGAAAACTTTGATATCTCGTGTGTTTACCTTTCTCTTTGTAGCTTGTGTTCTCATATAAACTACCGGTTTGCATTCTAGCTTGGATTCCGCACTTGCTAGTGTGTTAAACATAACAAGGATTAGGTTTGACCTCATCCTCCGAGGGACCTACACATACAATCATGGCCGGTAGCACTTATGTTAGCCCACTGGCCAATCCTCATAGTTGGAACCATCATGGTTCACCTCTGACATCATATCGTGATGTTAGATAGCATGGAGGGTTCCTCCACCATATTTGCCATTACTAGCTACTCTCCCTTAAGCATCCTGTAGTCATTCGCACGTTGAGCAACTTGGTCATGAGTATATTCCCTAACATATGCCTTTGCAAAATTGATGTGTTGCAAAATACATCCATTTATGGTGTAAAGTTTGTATAGTTTTCGTGTCGTTTATTTTGGTTTTAGTTTGAATATGCATATAGTTGATTCGTTTAGGTTTTGCAAGGATTGGTTAATAAAAGTAGCTAAAAAGAATGAAAAACGAGCTAAAACATGCTAGAACCAAGTGCCGTGACGTGAACGAAAGCTTGAGAGTTGAAAGGAATTAAAAAATGAAAGTTTAATGCGTGCCGCGAAGGACTTTAAGTTGACCGGCTTGACTTTCACATGTCGGGTCGCGCGACAGGAAGGCCACATCCCCTTCGCGTAGCATGAAGGGGTTTAATTACGCGGCAATGTTATTTTGGGATTAGGATTCTTGTTCTAAGCAATATTTAAACATCTTTAAACCCCATTAAACCCTAGTTACGAATCTACATCAATTAGGGACGAAAATCAGCTTCAATTTAGGAACTTTTGGGGCGTTTTTGATACATTGAAGCCATTGGTTGAAGATTTGAAGCAGAGGAAGTCTCCGGGTCATGCCTTTATTATCCGGGTTTTATCATTCTTTGTTTCTAATTTCAATCATGTCTTTGCCCTTGAAAATACTCTTTGTTCGTGTTCGTTTATGACTAATGTTGGCTAATTTCTTTGTCACTGCCTAGACTGTGATGATGGATTTATAAAGTTATGATTTTTATTATGTTTAATTAATTATTTATGGATTGTTTGTAAAACTAGTCGGTTTATTATTTTGGTTTAATGTATATGCATGCTTTAAGTTGTTTTATTGTCTCTCGTTGCTTGCTTCGTATGAGTCTTGGTGAGTGTCTATATCACGTAATAGATTCATGCTAGGTTATAAATTAATTTTATAATCTTTAGGGTTAATTGGCCAATACACCTTAGAAGTAATAATTGATAATTTACTTTAGCTGTGACGACTCTTAACTAGTTTCCTTAGTGATAATTGTCTAAAAAGTTAAACTGAAATTCCAAACTTATCATAGGTCCCGTGAGGGAGTGAATCGTATTAGGGTACTTTTCTAAACCTAGATAACCTGTGAAGGAGTCTAGTTAACCAGTAAACATAACAGCCTTTAGAGTTCCATTAGTGTCTCCTTGAGAAGGGTTGTAGATGCCGATACGGATCGTCGAACTACGATGACTTCGTGTTTCGGGTGCCGTAACGAGTGCGGAATCCTCGTTACGACCCAAACCGAGCGAGAAAGAGAGAGAGTAAAATACACTACAAAGATTCAACGATTAAAGCTTTCGTGTATTCAAATCAGTAGAGTTTGTTACAAGATGATAATACAAAAACTACTCTCAAACTCACTGTACTCTCTTATCTAATCTGTTTGGCTGCAAGTGCCTTTAAATAGCCAACCTTATCCACATACTGTGAAAAACCTACTGGGCCTTAACAGGAAGCCCACGAAGAACCATATGTCACGAAGAACATGGGTTCTTCGTCATGAGAAGTTCTTCGGCTGATGCATGTTCTTCGTCCCTTGGTTTTTCGTCTATGATGGGTTCTTCATGGATGTTGTTCTTCGTGGATACCATGTGTTGATGCAGATTTTGTGTCCGATGCTTGTCGAATAGATTAGTTTTATTTTACGCTGAATTTGTAATAGTTAGTGAAACGGTCTATCGAACGTGTATAGACCCGCTCGTTTGAAGTGGTCAAACGAGAGGGTTATTCGGTTGACCGTGTGTGTTTGCAAGACAAGGGGTGTGACTATAAATAGAAAACCCTTGCCATTTCAAACACTTGGAGATTTTAGGAGGTTCAAGTCCTCACCAGGGAGAGATCGCCACTTGATCTCTCCCCGGATGTATACTTCTTTGGTATTAGTTCGGTTATCATGTAATCGGGCCGATTTGTAATGTTTTACTACCGGATTAATACAAAGTTGTTTGTTTATCATCTCTAATCTCTCCCGTCTTGAACCGATCTCACACGAATCACGGTTTCGGTCACGAAACTCGGTCCTACAATTGGTATCTCACACGAATCACGGTTTCGGTCACGAAACACACAAAGTCTTTGGAGGGATACAAGTCGGATCCTACGGGGTACTAGGCGAAATTTCTTTATCAACTAGAATATGCAACGAAGAAACCTTTTTGTTTATTGTCATATTCTCGCATTTGGTAACGAATGAATGAACCTAGAATGTCAATACCGGTCCTAACGAGTTCACAAAGTCTTTGGAGGGATACAAGTCGGATCCTACGGGGTACTAGGGGACGTTCTTATTCAACTAGAATATGCAAAGAAGAAAGTCGTTTTCGTGATTTTTCGGAACCGAGAACATTCAGTGAAGATTGACGACAATTCCGCTCAGTGGAGGGAATTGGTGAACATTTGACGACAGTTTCTTTTAAGTGGAGAGAATCTGTTAAGGTTTAGAGATCTTACCAAAGAAATGGGGGAATAAAACGTATGATGAATTTCTTCGGTAAATTTCTAAACGCAATCACAGGTGGTAGAGTTTGTGATTTTCTGGTGATACTAAAGGTTCGGCGTGGAATGTTTTGCACAGACACATATTTGAGGATTTTAATTAATTCTCCAGCCAGAGTGAAGGGTTTTGCACGGAAACATACAGGTATCTAAAGTCGACAGTTGTTTCAAAGCGCTGTTTACTGAAGACCTGGGGGAATCTTTATGAAAGCTGATAGTTCAAGGCTGAAGACCTGCAGGATTCGGTTTTGGGTTTGATGTTTCTTTGGGATTTTACAGGGATCTGGGGGTAACTCAATTCGTTGAGTTTACAAACGATGTACTTGGTCAAGCTGACTTCCTGAGTACTGATGCTGAAGATCTGTAGTGCATTACGTGGTCAACTTCACAAAGGCGAGACAATGAGATCTGGATGTAGTTCAACTAAGCGTGCCGTTTGGTTGAGCTTGCAAGGGATACACTTGGTCTAGCTGACTTTCCTGAGTGTTGATGCTGAAGATTAAAGTGCATTACTTGGTCGATTCCACAAAGACGGTTTACAGAAGACAGTTCACCAGAAATCTCTATCAATGTAGTATGCTTGTATGAAATAGAGTTCTTATGACAAGATCAAGACTTGATGCAGTTTTTAAAAGAATGGAACCCTTATCAAATACCGGTTGGAGTATTGGAAGATCAGCGGAAGATCGGTCAATTGAGGAAATTGCACAACACCCAACACGGATACGCGTACTTTGAGGGGGAACTATTATACAAGAAGCGTCAAGATACTACTTACTTGGATCATCGGTCAAGGGGGAATTTGTTAACACAGAGAAGATGAATACTTGACTGAAGATCGATTGCAGTTGCATTTTCAGCATTCGACAGCAACGGACAAGGGGGAATTTGTTGATGCAGATTTTGTGTCCGATGCTTGTCGAATAGATTAGTTTTATTTTACGCTGAATTTGTAATAGTTAGTGAAACGGTCTATCGAACGTGTATAGACCCACTCGTTTGAAGTGGTCAAACGAGAGGGTTATTCGGTTGACCGTGTGTGTTTGCAAGACAAGGGGTGTGACTATAAATAGAAAACCCTTGCCATTTCAAACACTTGGAGATTTTAGGAGGTTCAAGTCCTCACCAGGGAGAGATCGCCACTTGATCTCTCCCCGGATGTATACTTCTTTGGTATTAGTTCGGTTATCATGTAATCGGGCCGATTTGTAATGTTTTACTACCGGATTAATACAAAGTTGTTTGTTTATCATCTCTAATCTCTCCCGTCTTGAACCGATCTCACACGAATCACGGTTTCGGTCACGAAACTCGGTCCTACACCATGACCAGCAAACAACAATACCTACAGATATTAAGATACACAAACAGAACATGCAGATAACAAGCCGAACATGCAGACTTGCAGATCTGCAACATGCAGGTTACAAAGACAGCAGCCGAGCGGCATAATAGTTTTCATATTATAAACTGTTCTACATCGAAACCGTCATACCAGGTCAAGATAGGAGGACAACTTGACCTCGGCCTTCAATCAAAACGCGGGCGAACCGAAACGAGATGCATCCATATAACGTGCATCAACAAACTCCCCCTTGGATGCTGCTCGTGAGGGTTCGTTCTTCACATTGTTGTCGGATCTTTAGAGTCTTCACATGTCAAGGACAGGGAGTGTATCAGCAAACTCCCCCTTGAACGTTGTTCGTGAGACGTTGATCTTCAAATTTGAGATATTTGTGGTGTTGATGAGTGGTCAGCGGCAACTCGATCATCTTGATCCTTTGATTGCATCAATGTCGTGTCTTCATTCCAAAGCTCGACATCGAACATGTTCTCTTCGCCTTTAGCTAGTTTGAATGTCGCATCTGCACATACAAGAAAGCTAAACGTGTAATGAGAACAAACACTTGGAATATAATCAAACAACACATATGCGACCAACTCTCAATCAACTACCGACCGACAACAGTTTGAAAGTTGTAAAAATTTGATCAATTTTAGATTTTAACTTTCAACACTCGTTAATTTTGACCGTTTATGAAGATGCAATTGTTGTAGGTCTCAATCAGGTTTCAGGTGGAAAAGACTCGAGATCCAACATCGGGCAGTCAAAAATAAAATAGAAATAAAATCGTTTTGGCTTTTATAAAGTTTACATTAAAACACACCTAATTTTTTTTGGTATTTTTGCATATTTCAAATGTAAAGACTTAAAGCAGTAAATAAATATATACAGAGATGCAGAAACTGAAAGCATTAAATAAATATTTACAGACATTCTTTTTGCGAGTTTTGAGGGTAAGAGAATCATATCAGTGTACGGTCACGTCAAAACGCTCTTGTTGTTCAATTAGTTAATATTAAGATAAGCATCCTATAACAATTATCGGTATTGTTGACCACATAAGCTCAACTTATCAGATGTACTCGCGGTTAGGGGATACATTAAGGTATGATTTATACTTACCGACTGGTGTTTATCCACACACGACACATTCCCGTATCAAGGTATGCATGAGAGATCATCTTACTGGTGAGTATACCATTTATCATCTGTTTTCAACATATATGATGTGAGATACTCACTTATTTTTGGATGAATACAAGCCCTATGTGATAAAATCACTTATTGATGAGGAACTTGATATTCGATGCATGCAGGGCACAAGATCAAGTCCGTGAACAGGTGAGTACCATCATATCGACAAAGAGACGAACTTGACTCCCGCAAAAAGCTGTGATATATTATCACTTATTGATTGGGACATGTGATTGTTTATCACTTATTGAGGTCGTATGCATCATGTATTATATACATGTTTGAATGATATTTACACGTATCACTACAAAAAAATGCCATTTAGTGGCACACGTCTTTAATGGCATATAGTTTTTGTGATAGTAATTTTGGTTTTTAGTGGCACAATAGGTTTGTTATATTTCCTTATATACACTTTTAATGGCAATTACCTTTTTATGCCATTACTGTAGGTCTTTTATGGCTCCTTTGGTGTGCCACTAAAATTTATTTCATCCCTTAAATTTCTTCCCCACAATTTCCCTCTCATCCTGAAAAGTTCCAATGCTTTTATGATACTAAAAATTCCCTCCCACTAAAAAAGTTCCCTCCCTTTAAAAAAACCCTAACTTCCAATTCATATAATTTCTCTTCATCTAGCCGCCACCATCTCCCTCCAATCTGTAACTTTAATTCATCAAATTGCTCAAAATCATTCAGTTGGAACCCTAATTCGCTTCATCTTCATAATCGCTCGGCTTCATCTACAAATCCTTCGGCCTCATCTTCAAATTGCGTGTGCAGACCTGGTAATTTTGTATCTATTTCGCATCCCCTTGTGTACTTTTTTATATATTTCGATAAACTAATGAGCATTTATTTGGTTGCAGGGAATTGAAAACTGAAATAGCGAAGATAATGAAAGAGGTTTATAAGCGCAATGAAGTTTTGATTTTTATTCAAACGTTTATTAGTTATTTGTTTTGTATGTTCGATATTTAGACTTAGATTGATACTTATTAGACATTTGTTTCAAACATTTGCAATGTGTGGAAGACAATCATACTTTTAATTGAAGTTATTATATTATGATTTCTACATGTTAAAGTTTTGTTCTTGTTTTTATGTAAATAAATAATAATTATTATTATTAATTAAAACTAATGTAGGAAAGGCCAATTTTGTGGCAAAAATTATGTGCCACTAAAGGCCTAAGAGTTTGTAGTGGCAAACAAAAAAGTGTCACTAAAGGGCTTTAGTGGCACTGCTTCTAGTGGCACTTTTTTTTGTGTGCTACTCATTCCTACAAGGGTTTTTAGTGGCACTTTTTAGGTATTTTGTGGCACATTTTGAATGCCACTAAATGACATTTTTTTTGTAGTGTATGTATTGTATCATGGAAGCTCTAGACTTGCGTCCCCGTTGTTTTCGGTAAAGAAACAACCATGATACCCAGATGATAAACAGCATAAAGACCACATATCTCAGAACCTCAGCAATCTATCAAACGAAATTTCGGTACCAAGACCATATACCAATGAGCGGTTCCCACACAGTCTTCAGTCGATTTAGGTTTATATCACCCTGCACACTTTAAAATGATTGTGAGCCTACCGATACATCTTATATAGAGCTGCTTATCGTTTTTCATTTTAGGTTTAAAGAGGTTTGGACAGACCACTGATGTACTATCATTTTCTCTTTTGCTCACCAGGAAACTTATTTTTGATTTTCTATTGTTTTTGAAATTTTTCGAGGTTTTTGTATTTTTGAAATTTTTTAATGTTTTTGTATTTTTCATTTTTTTTACTCCCCCTAAAATGCAAAAAGTACGAGAAATTAAGAAAACATAAATACATATTTACAAAAATGATTTTCCGATGTTGGTTTACTCAGGCTTGACCTTAATGCCGTTTACCATTAGCAAATAGTCAAATCGTGATTTGTCAAATGCTTTAGTAAAAAGGTCGGCACGTTGGTCATCGGTGTGGATCTTAACAACATCGATAAGTCTTTTATCAAAACAATCACGTATGAAGTGATATTTGATCTCGATGTGTTTGGTCTTTGAATGCTGCACAGGATTTCTAGTGATCTGTAAGGCAGCAGAATTATCAACGAAAATAGGAGTAGATAGGAATTCAAAACCGTAGTCATGCATTTGTTGTTGGATCCACAGGACTTGGGAACAACAACTTGAGGCAGCAATGTATTCAGTTTCACAGGTTGATGTAGCGACACAAGTCTGCTTCTTGCACTGCCATGTGACCAGGCGATTTCCTAAAAACTGACATCCAGCCATTGTGGATTTGCCATCGATTTTGCAGCCTCCAAAGTCAGAATCACTGAACACGATCAAGTCGAAGCTATCATCCCTAGGGTACCAGAGACCGGTGTCCGGGCAACCCTTCAAATACCGGAAAATCCTTTTTACAGCTGCTAGATGTGAGGCCTTCGGGCTGCCTTGATAGCGAGCGAGTAGGCACGTAGGATACATTATGCCAGGCCTCATGGCTATGAGATACATAAGAGATCCGATCCTTGCGCGATAAAATGAAGGGTTAACGCTTTCACCCTTTGAGTCCGGAGTAATCACGTGATTCTGCGGAAGTAGGATACCAATGGGCGTCGCTTCGGACATCTGGAACCGGCTCAAGATGTCATCGACATATTTAGTCTGATGAATGAATATCCCAGACTCTGTTTGTTGAACTTGTAGGCCCAAATAGAAATTCATTTCCCCCATTGCGCTCATCTCGAATTTCTCCTGCATAACACGCTCGAAGTCCCTACACAAAACATCGTTAGTTGAACCAAAAATAATATCATCTACGTATACCTGAACCAACAAAAGATCCCCATCCTTTTCTTTGATGAAGAGAAAGCAATCGATAAGACCCCGACGAAAACCGTTCTCCAGCAGATAGTTAGATAAGGTTGCATACCAAGCTCTCGGTGCTTGATGTAATCCGTAGAGAGCTTTGTTGAGCAACCAAACCCGATCAGGATGAATAGGATCTTCAAAACCCGAAGGCTATTCGACATACACCTCTTCTTCAACCACACCATGTAAGAATGCACTTTTCACATCCATTTGGTAAACCTTGAATCCTTTGAAAGAAGCATAGGCTAGAAAAATCCGAATAGCTTCAAAACGTGCAACCGGTGCATAAACTTCATTGTTGTCTATCCCTTCAAACTGACGAAAACCTTGAACAACTAATCTCGCCTTGTTTCGGACAACTACTCCACGGTCATCCTTTTCGCATTTTAAAACCCAACGGGTGCCAATCTTCTTGTAGTTCTCAGGTTTCTCAACCAGTTTCCAAACACCTAGCTTCTAGAATTGTTGCAGTTCCTCCTGCATAGCTTCCACCCAAGAATTATCCTTTATCGTTTCTTTCCAAGACCTTGGTTCTTCTTGTGAGACATAACACGCGAAGGACCAATCATTCCGCAAACCCGATTCTCTGATCGCTGCATACAAGCCAGCATTGTTGTTGTTTCTCAACTGATTCCTCGTATGCACGCCACTATGAACATTACCAATGATGTTTTGTTGAGGATAGGTATTATGGATTCTCGTTTCTGGATTATCCAAAACTGGAATATTTATACCCAGATTGTTGAAGTTGAGATCAATAAACAAATCAATACCCTGAACTGGCGAAGTGGATGATGTAGTAGCTTCAGCTGTTTTAGGACAGACCTCGGGGGGTGGGGGGTAGCCTCAGAAGTACCATGAACAACAGTGGTAGGAGCTTCTTGGTCTGCGTCAAGAAATTCATCATCCTCTGAAGATTTGTTCAGTTCAGCAGCATCGTGAAAATCCTCATTCTCGAGAGCATTTGTTAACTGATGATGATTCTTGATTATTGACAATAATTGGACTAACCAACGGTGAATCTGTTGCGTTGTCACTCTCGAAAAATATCTATGCCGCAGCATCCACAATTTCTTCCTCAATATTGATCGAATTGAAAAAGTCAACGTACTCAAACATCCATGGATGACCCAGAAATCTGACTGGCAAGGTGTGCCTCTTTACTATGACTTCAGACCATTCCTCGATCCTTTTAGTTTCGAGATTCCAAACTCTTAAATTTGGGGTGGCATACCCAAGAAAGTATCCGTCAATTGCTTTTGCCCCAAACTTTCCATCCGGATTGATCATAGTGCAAGGAGCCCCAAATGATTCAAGAAATTGTAAGTCTGGTTTCCGTTTGTGTAGTAGCTCAAAGCAGGTCTTGTTGTGTCATTTTACTGTAAGGACTCGGTTCATCGTGTAACATGCAGAGGCCACAGCTTCACTCCAGAAAGGAATGGGCAACTGTGACTCTACCAACATAGTCCTTGCAGTTTTGATCAATGTTCTATTCTTACGCTCAGCGACGCCGTTTTATTGAGGAGTGTATCTAGCACTGAATTAGTGAAGAATGCCTTTGGATCTACAGAACTCCTCCATAGCATGATTCTTGAACTCAGTTCCATTGTCGCTGCGTATGCGTCTTACTTTCAAAGTATACAAATTCTCAATCGCAGTGATCAAGTTTTTGATAATTTTGAAAGTTTCACTCTTGTGTGCCATAAACGTCACCCAAGAAAATCTTGAATAATCATCTGTCACCACGAGGCAGTACGAATCATTACTGATGCTTTTATGCTTGACAGGACCTAACAAATCCATGTGCAAGCGTTCAAGCGGCATTGCAACCGTGTTGATCTTCTTTATAGCGTGCGATTTCTTGCTTTGCTTTCCTTTTTGGCACGAAACACAGACGTCTTGAAGATAAAACTTTTTGACGGGAATACCAGTTACTAACTCATTCTTCACCAGATGATTCATTTTCCTTAGGTGAATGTGTACCATCCGCCCATGCCAAGAGATTGTTTCCTTTTCTATGGCTTTAGAAACAAAACATGTTACTTGTGCAGACGCTGTAATTGCTTGACTCATATCAAGGACATACAAATCATTAATTCTTGATGCAGATAAGAGAATCCAGTCTTTGGGGATCTTGAAACCGAGTTTCAGCACATAACATCCATTAGCATCAAAGTGCACCAAAAACTTCTTATCACAGATTTGAGAAACACTTAGAATATTGTGATCAAGTTGTTGCACAAAGTTGATCTTGTCAAAACTGACAACCCCGTTGGATACCATTCCTTCACCAGTAATATACCCGCCTTTATCTCCAGCAAAAGCAACATAACCTCCTCTAATAGATTTAACTTCGTAGAGAAGTCTCATGTCGTCGGTCATGTGCCTGGATGCCCCACTATCCACAATCCAAAGACTACTGATAGTTCCTCCTGCAACACCCTGCACATGTACTCAAATGATCAGTTGGAGATGGGGACCCAAGCCTTCGTGGACTTGGGTCTTCCAATTTCATCAACAAAAGTTATTTCAACTTCGCGATGATTTGGAAATGGTGATGCTCCCCCTTAGTTTGTAACAAATTTAGGTTTCCAAGTCTGTTGAGTTTTACCAGTTTGATTGTTTGAAACTTTAACTTCGTGATTGTTTGAAGTTTTTCAAATTTTTGAAATTTCTGGTTTAACTGAAACAGATTGTTTTTGAACCACATCAGTTTTAAGAGAGTTGATACATGTATGTGGACGCGACTCGACTCGACGCGACTTGGTCCGGTTCGACCCGGTTAGGTTCGGCTCAAGCCCGACGTCACGACATTCCTCCGTCGTGCACCCCAGAGTTCGACACGCGAAGCACGGAGAGCCGAGGACGTTTCCCGCTTGACACATCATCATGACATCATCATGATGATGTCATGATGATGTCAAGACTTTGACTAAACTTCACAAATATGAAAACAAGTTAATCGGAACCGTGTGTATGCATGTTATTTAAGCTTGGGCCAATCAGAACTCAGCATGGGCTTCAACAACTATGGGCCAAAGCCCATTGGCGACAAAACAAATGTACAGTTGACGAAACAAGCATGTTTTGTCAACATCATCTCAGTTTCGCCAATGATGTTGTGATTCGCCAAGGTCTGATTCGCCAAAGATCTGTTTCGTGGTACTGGTGCTATAAATAGACAGTCTCAAGTCTGAAAATGGGAGACACAAGAAGAGAAGAGAGTGTGACACGAGAACAAGAGACAAGGCGTGGACGAGAGAAAGGCAGAACCGCACAAGTCACAACACACACGAGAGTTTTGAGAGAGTTTGCAAAATACATTTGTAAACATTGAGCTTGTAACTGATCTTTTCATACGTATTAATACAGAGGTGTTAATCGGTGAATCTTGTGTGTTGTTTATTTGCGTGTTCTATCTCGGTTTGCTATCTCGGTTGGATTCCGCACAACCGGGTTGGTTCGTATACAAGGATTAGGCGACTAGATCCTCCCCTAGCCGGACCTACAAGTGGTATCAGAGCCTTGGCTCTTCTCCTTGTTAAAACCGAGGTGTTTTCGGGGTGTTCTTTGGGTTTTAAAGTTCATATTTTCTGGAAAACATCTTAAAATCGGATCAAATCTTGTTGTTTTGCTGATTGTTTTTATCAAAACCATGTTATTACACATGTTTGCATGATACTTGTTGGTTTTTATTGAACTTTTAGCTGAAATATTGTGTTTGAAAAATTGTTGGTTTTCCAGAACTTCATATAGTTCATCTTACGTTCAAGTTGGTTCTTGATAAAGTCACCTTTTTGATCTTAAAAAATTTTATTTGTGAAAGTTGTTTGTGTGTTGGGAAATGTTATCTGATTAAAATATTGGTAAAGACATCATTAGGTTGGTAAGTTGGGAAAGTGTGAGCCGAAAGTGGGTTTGACAAAAGCATCTTTATGTCAGAAAGTTAGAAAGATAAGATTACTTTGCAAGTTGTGTGTTTATTTAGTCAACTGGTATCACAAGATCTTGTCAACAATTAATTAGGAGCCCAAAACATAAATCAGTTTCATCACTTTATTATAGTCAAGCCAGTTTCGTCGACCAGAATTGTGCTTAAACAAGATTTCTGTTTCGTCACTATTCATTACATTTCTGTTTCGTCGGACAATTACCAAATCAGTTTCGCCAAGCCCATTTTCACAAATCTGTTTCATCGATAAAACAAGCATTGGGCCTGTTTCGTCAATTATCAAGCCCAAAACTTAAAACTGTTTCGCCAAAAGACTTTCCGGTTTCGTCAAACAAGTTTATAAATTCTGTTTCGTAAAAATAACAAAGTCTGTTTCGTGGAACTTTGGTTTCGTCGAAACACTTGTGAATTTTTTTTAACAGAAGGTTTGAAGAAGGTTTTTAACTGTTTGTTTGAGGTGTGATTTTCAGGTATTATTATTCTTGATAAAAAATGAATCCAAGATGGGGTACTCCAGTAAATACAGAGATGTATTTTGGTACTCCGTCTCCGGATAGTGGAAAGTATACAAATACCAGTTTATCTCCTGCATGGGCCGAATCTCCCGCACCGAAACGATCTATCAGAGCAACTGATATGTTCGGAAATCCATTACCTGTTCGATCTACCGGACCAACAGATCTGTACGGAAATCCGCTTCAACCAGTTCCTCAACCAGTGCCTCAACAGCAAACCCAAAGGCCTCCTATGACAACAGATTTATATGGCAATCCGATACAAGTTCCAGCAAAGCCAGCTCAAACAACAGACTTGTATGGAAATCCTCTACAGCCAGCTCCACAACAGCAAGTCTATCGGCCATCTACTGTTATCGCTTGTTTTGCTGAGGTTGTCAAGGTTTTAAATCACGCCAGTGGTGGAGAATCTTCCACCAATGGTGAAGAATCTTCTGAGGATGAAGACTCTTCCGGTTATAGTGGAAGCTCAGATGAAGAATCCTCCACTTCAGGTAATGATCATGTGGATGAGACATCAAGTGCGTCAGTCGATGCAAATATTGATGAGCTTTTGGAGGAAGCTGCAGCAGGAACTGATAGAAGATCTATTTTGGTGGATCAAGCTGCTTATTCTTCGTCTTCTCTCCATTCAGCCTTTATGGCTAATGTCGACAGCTCATCAAGTCAGGTATGTGTCGATGAACCCACTGCTGCTATTTGTGATCATTGTGCTAGATTAAGTGATAGATGTGCTGATTTGGATGCAAACATGTCTGAGTTGCAAGGCAAACATGATGCTTTACAAGCTAGTTTGTTTGACTTGCAAGACAAACATGTTTCGTTGAATGATAAGTGGTGCGAATTGCAAAGCAAACACGAGGCTTTGCAAGAGAAATATGATGTGACATTCATCCAGAATCAAAAGTTGACCGTGGATCTTTCTAAGTGCACAGAAGCCAACATGTTTTATGAAAACCATGAAAAGGAATTTAAATCGATGTTGCTTACGTCCACACCGACGACCAACGTGCCGACCTTTTTACCAAAGCATTTGACAAATCAAGATTTGACTATTTATTATTGGTAAACGGCATTAAGGTCAAGCAAGAGTAAAACCAACATCGGAAAATCATTTTTGTAAATACCTTTGTGTTTTAAATTTGTCTTAGTTTATTGATTTTAGGGGGAGTAAATCCAAAATTTGAAAATCCAAAAACATCGAAAAATTTCAAAAACACAAAAACATAGAAAAGCAAAAATGAGTTTCCTGGCGAGAAAAAGAGAAAATGATAGTACATCAGTGGTCTGTCTAAACCTCTTTAAACCTAAAATGAAAAATGATAAGCAGCTCTATATAAGATGTATCGGTAGGCTCACAATCATTTTAAAGCGTGCAGGGTGATATAAACCTTAAATCGACTGAAGACCAGGTGGGAACCATTCATTGGCATATGGTCTTAGTACCGAAATTTCGTTTGAGAGATTGCCGAGGTTCTGAGATATTCGGTCTTTATGCTGCTTATCATCTGGGTATCATGGTTGTATCTTTTACCGAAAAATAACGGGGACGCAAGTCTAGATCTTCCATGATACCATACATACGTGTACATATTGCATTCGACCTCAATAAGTGATCAACAATCACATGTCCAAACAAATAAGTGATAAAATATCACATTCATCCGGGAGTCAAGTTCGTCTCTCTGCTGTACGAAAGTACTGACCTGTTCACGGACTTGCTCCTGTGCCCTTCATGCATATGAAAATCAAGTTCCTCATCAATAAGTGATTCTATCACATAGGGCTTGTTTTCAATCAAAATAAGTGAGTTTCTCACATCCTATACGGTCAAACAGATGATAATCGGTATACTCACCGGTAAGATGAACCCTCGTGCATACCTTGATACGGGAATGTGTCGTGATGTGGATGAACACCGGTTGGTAAGTATAAATCATACCTTAACGTATCCCCTCGCCATGATTACATCTGATAAGTTGAGCTTATGTGGACAACAATACCGATAATCGTTATAGGATGCTTATCTTAATGTTAATTAACTGAACAACAAGAGCGTTTTTGACATGACCGTACACTGATATGATTCTCTTACCCTCGAAACTCGCAAAAAAAAAAAAGAATGTCTGTAAATATTTATTTAATGCTTTCAGTTTCTGCATCTTTGTATATATTTATTTACTGCTTTCTGTCTTTACATTTCAAATATTCAAAATACCAAAAAGATTTTAGGTGTGTTTTAATATAAAATTTCTAAAAAGCCAAAAAGATTTTATTTCTATTTTATTTTCGATCGTACGATGTTGGAGCTCAAGTCTTCGTTGCCTGAAAGCTGAACGAAAACCGAAATGACTAAATCTTCATAAACGGTCGAAATTTGCAAAGTGTTGAAAGTTAAAATTGAAATTGATAAAATACATTAAACTTTCAAACTGTCGGACGGTGTTTGATTAAACAATGGTCACACGTGTGTCGTTTGTTTATGTTTACTATATTCCAAGCAGTTGTTCTCATTACGCGTTTAGATTTCTTGCATGTGCAGATTCTAAAGGCAAGGAGAACATGGTCGATGACAAGCCTCGGAATGAAGACACAACGTGAAGGCACTCAAATGATGAAGATGATCGAGTTGCCGCTGGCCATCATCAACACCATAAGGATCTCAAGTATTGAAAATCAAAAGATTCACGAGCATACCTCAAAGGAGAGCTTATGTTAAGGGGGAGTTTGTCAACACACTTCCTACATGAAACGGGGAGTTGGTTGATACACTTTCTTCTTACAAGACTTGAAGACTTTGAAGATCCTCCGACATAGAAGACATGAAAGGCGAATCTCGCGAGTAGCGTCCAAGAGGGAGTTTGTTGATACATGTATGTGGACGCGACTCGACTCGACGCGACTTGGTCCGGTTCGACCCGGTTAGGTTCGGCTCAAGCCCGACGTCACGACATTCCTCCGTCGTGCGCCCCAGAGTTCGACACGCGAAGCACGGAGAGCCGAGGACGTTTCCCGCTTGACACATCATCATCATGATGATGTCATGATGATGTCAAGACTTTGACTAAACTTCACAAATATGAAAACAAGTTAATCGGAACCGTGTGCATGCATGTTATTTAAGCTTGGGCCAATCAGAACTCAGCATGGGCTTCAACAACTATGGGCCAAAGCCCATTGGCGACGAAACAAATGTACAGTTGACGAAACAAGCATGTTTTGTCAACATCATCTCAGTTTCGCCAATGATGTTGTGATTCGCCAAGGTCTGATTCGCCAAAGATCTGTTTCGTGGTACTGGTGCTATAAATAGACAGTCTCAAGTCTGAAAATGGGAGACACAAGAAGAGAAGAGAGTGTGACACGAGAACAAGAGACAAGGCGTGGACGAGAGAAAGGCAGAACCGCACAAGTCACAACACACACGAGAGTTTTGAGAGAGTTTGCAAAATACATTTGTAAACATTGAGCTTGTAACTGATCTTTTCATACGTATTAATACAGAGGTGTTAATCGGTGAATCTTGTGTGTTGTTTATTTGCGTGTTCTATCTCGGTTTGCTATCTCGGTTGGATTCCGCACAACCGGGTTGGTTCGTATACAAGGATTAGGCGACTAGATCCTCCCCTAGCCGGACCTACAAAGAGCCTTTTCAATTACCTTGATTTGCTTGCGTTTCTGTTTCTTCTCCCTTTCTTTCACAAGACGGGGATCTTGTTTTGAAGAAACATATCGCTTTTGGTAATTTTGCTCATGGGGAACATCAACTTTAGCCTTTAACTTATGAAGATATGGACAATTTCGAATAATATGTCCAAATTTACCACACTCGAAACATGATCTTGGTTCAACAAACCCCGAAGTATCATGTTGATGTCTCGTTGATGAACTTTGTGATTTCGAGGTACTTCGTCCTGAGTTATTTTGACTATTTCTTTTCAAAATTTTAACTTGCTTAACATAATCTATGTTAGACTTGTTTTCAAAAGTTTCAAGTTTATCGGTTCCCTTCGACTTCACAAAGTTCATCTTTTTGTTCTTTCTCTGGTTTTGTTCCTTTCGACCTTGAGTTGTCGATTTTCCTTTTGGTTTAGTGTGATTTTGCTGAATTTTCTCTGTTGGTAATTTCTGGTTACCATATTGTTTTCGAATTTCAGATTTTGGAATCGGAGGACATTGAGTTACCACAACTCGTGAACTCGACTCTCCCAAAAACTTACTTGTCGAATCCCCAAAAACTTTACTGATTAAAGATTGATTTACATTTTTAATCGGAAAATCTTTGTTTGAATAAACTTTATCATCACCAGCTAGAGTGTACAGCAAATTCACACTCTCAGACTCTTGTGTAGAAGTGGACTCGACCCGAACAGTCTTAGCAGGTTTTGCGGGAGGATCACATAGAATGTGATTCTCGAGAGGTATGTCCTCTTCTTTGATAACGGCATCAGACTGTGCAGAGTCAGTATCATCGGATTCATCATCTGAAGAATCAGCATCCTCAACAATGACTGGAGGATCCTGATTTTGTTCATCAGTTGATACTTTCATATCCGCTGACACATCCGAATCTGATGATACTTCCTTCTTGTAACCAAGTCCAGCTGCGAATTCCTCAACATCTAAAGGAACAGAACGGCTCAAATTGAGGTTTATCCTCCTCATCAGGCATTGCGGTATAATTGCGTCTAACAGGCAGAGGACACTTCTTATATCCAATGCACGTGACATCATTCTTCTTTTTCTGTATGTCAATGATGTGATCCAACACATACCTAGAGTTTGAGTAACTATCTAACCTAAGCTGGATCGCCTCATTTTCACAATTGACACGGGCCAACTCCTTTTAGGCTTCCTCGAGCCTAGTGATGTAAATGTTTATAGCAGTTTGTTTTCTAGAAACTGTTTTTACTAGCTCGGACTTATCTTCCCTTAATGTGTCAATTACCTTCTTAAATTCTTTTTCATGATTTTTATGGAACAAGGTGGCGTTTGTACATTTCGAAATATCCACGATCAAACTTTGATTGTGGATAAATGTCACGTCATACTTACTTTGCAAATCATCATATTTGCTTTGCAAGTCAGACAATTTAGCCCCTAAATCAACACAATTATCACATTTATCAGATTTAGGTTCATCAACACATACCTGACTTGATGAGCCGCCAACATTAGCCATAAAGGCTGAATAATGAGAAGTAGAAGAATAAGCAGCTTGATCCACCAGAATTGATCTTCGGTCATTCCCTGCTTTAGCTTCACTCAAAAGCTCCCCAACATCTGCATCAATGGCCTCATGTGACACTTCATCCGTACCGTCTTCTCCTGAACTTAGGGTTTCCTCATCTGAGCTTCCACTATAACCAGAACTATCTTCATCTGAGGATTCACCACCACAGGCTTGTTTTAGATCCTTGACAACTTCAACGAAACAAGCTATACCATCCTGATCACCGCTGCCCAGTTGAATCGACCAGTCACAACCTTCATCAACTTGCACCACAAGAGCTCGGTTGTTTTTTTGATGGACCTGCTTGATGAGAATTGTTTGCAGGCATCAAGGCACGTTCATTATTCCTGGTTTGATTCTGATTCTGTTGATTGCCTTGATTTCTGAACGGATTCAGGTTCCCATGCTGAGCTGGCTTCGTACATTCACGCTTGAAATGACCTTGTTCACCACAACTGAAACACTTGACCGCTTGTTTATCAAACCCATACTTGGTGTCCTTCTTGCTTTCTAAGCTGGTTCTACCAGTTCTTTCCATGAACTCTTTTGCTCGCCTCACTGCACTAGCAAATGCCCACTTGATATCTATCAACTCCATTTCAACTTTATCTATTTGCTGATAATCTTCTTGAGTCAAATTGATGTTTCCAATTTGCCCCACCACTAACCCACAGTAAGCGCTCACCAAAGTGTTTAACAGCTCCATATGTTCCTTTGCCACCTCAACACTCACTTTTGAGAATCTTGAAGTGTCTAGCCGAGCTGTGTTTGGATTAGTTGGTTGACCAGCATTGACTGTTGATGACGTGTTTCCATAACAGGCTTGTTGTTGACCTTTTTAGTTTGGATCAAGAAATGATGGTACTCCAGTAGACTGATAGCTTTGCTCTGAGGCAACTGGCTGTGGTGTTCCATACATATCGGTGCTTGAGACAAAAGCCGTTTGTAGCTGAGCATGTTAAGCAGGTCTTGCAGCCGTGCTAGTACATCTCAGGATTTTGTGGTACCGGCACTCTTTTTGCCTTCCTGATTTCCTCTTGATTTTTGTTCTCCAAGATTTGAATGAAATCATGGATGTTGGTTGTAGCTAGCGTGCCATTATACTTCAGAATCTCCAAGAAACCATTCCATTGAGCTGGCAATGCGTCGGCAAACTTTGTGACAACCTCTTCCAGAGTTACCGCGACCTTAAAATTACCCATCTCACTCGGCAGATGATAAAATCGACTTGTCATGTCTCCCAGCGACTCCCTTTCCACACACATTAAACCGTCGAACTCCTTTTTAAGCAGATCATGTCTCAATTTGTGTGACAACGCATTTCCTTGACCTCTTGCCTTTAGTGCATCCCACATACTTTTTGTCGTTTTGAATCCGACAAACTGATGATAAATATCTTTGTTTAAGGCTTGAGTTAGAATTGAGAATGCTTTATTTTCTAAATCATATGTCTTCTTATCATCGACAGAAAGATCCGCAAATGTCGCTGCATTAGAACCGGCTTCTACAAGTGCTTGATCGAATTCCATGATGAAAGACAACCATAACTCCGTGTTTTGCCCAAGAAAATACGTATGAAATCTCTCTTGCCATCTGGGATACTCGTTTATATGCATGAGCTTTGGTGGGCGGTTGTTACTACCGGTTTCATTTTCGGTCAAAAGAAGACTTTGAATACTTTGGTTTTGGGTTGTAACAAAAGCCCACTGATTTGCTGTAATTGAACTCGATTGTGCTGATGACGAAGACGTGGGAGTCTGAGCCCATGAAGGGACTGGACTTGAACCTTTACTCGTATACATATCCGCATTAGGATCAGGTTTCCAACCCCACCGGTCTGAACTCATGGTGAAATGAAAATAACCAACTTAAAGATAATTGTGAACCTTCTGTGAATGAACAAAGTCCACGAAAAATATAATTCACCGACTTGTGAGACCCACGAATAATCAATTTGGAAGAAAAAACAACTATATGTTGAAAAATGTTTTGCTATGAATGAGACAAAATGGGGTTTTCACCAAATAAGACAAACAAGGGTGAGAGATGGGTTCTTCGTGAGTTTAAGACAAAGGTGAAGAATGGTTCTTCACTTGAATAAGACAAAAATTGGGTTCTTCACCTTAATAAGACAAAAATCAGTTCTTCACCAAAGTTACAAACAACAAAGGGTTTTTTGTGAGATTGAGAACAAGTGAAGAATGTCTTTCACCAAATAAGACAAAAAGGTTCTTTACCTAATAAGACAAAATTGGGTTCTTCACCTAATTGAAAAATCGGTTTTTCGTCAAAAACCAAAACAACGAAGAATGGGGTTTTTTCGTGAAGAACCAAATTGACGAAGAACAGAGGTTTTTCGTTGACTTTAGTTGGTGAGAAATTTTCAACCAAATCTTATCTTATCTCTGCAACAGTGAGTTGGTAAGCCAAAGTTGTCAAAGACCCATACTTTCGAAAGACACAAATTTCAAACAAACAACATTCGATGACCAACTTTGTCAGACAAATAATATTTTAAGTTTTTCAATAATTCAACTACAATCAAACCAAGAAATCTCAAGAACACTGATGAAGTCTATGAATTTTCCGGCCAAAGTATTTACAGGAAAAATTGCCCAACACAAATTTTAACGTCGAAACTCAAAACAACTTGTACCTTTAATAATCTCCAACCCTTTTCAAAATACTTCTGAGATCTTATCTTATCACCAAGAAAATTCCGGTGAATATTCCGGTCAAACAACACACCGGAAAGTTTTCGGAACACGATTTTGCCAAGATTTTTAAGAAAAACCAAATCTCTTAATGAGTTTAAATGAGTTTTTTATGAAAATTTTTAACAAACAACCAAGTTTTTCAAAAAATTAAACCATTTTTCTTTTAAAAACAAACAGGCTTTCCGAAAATTCTTCAAGAAAATGTTCGAAAACTCAACACACGGATCGGTTTTAACAAGGATGAGAGCCAAAGCTCTGATACCACTTGTAGGTCCTGATACGGATCGTCGAACTACCATGACTTCTTGTTTTGGATGCCGTAACGAGTGCGGAATCCCCGTTACGACACAAACCGAGAGAGGGAGAGAGAGAGAGAGAGAGTAAAATACACTATAAAGATTCAACGATTAAAGCTTTCGTGTATTCAAATCAGTAGAGTTTGTTACAAGATGATAATACAAAAACTGCTCTCAAACTCATTGCACTCTCTTATCTAATATGTTTGGCTGCAAGTGCCTTTAGATACCCAACCATATCCACATACTGTGAAAAACCTACTGGGCCTGAACAGGAAGCCCACAAAGAACCATAAGTCACGAAGAACATGGGTTCTTCCTCGTCATGATAAGTATGGGTTCTTCGTAATGCATGTTTCATGGGTTCTTCGTCTCACATGCTGGTTCTTCATGGGATTTTTATGTTATGGTTCTTCGTAGGTGGCTGTACATATGCAGATGCAGACTTGCAGCAACATAATAAACAAATAGTAAACAATACACTCTCAAACAACAAACAGAAGCACATTCGCAACTGCTTTAAATCAGGTACGTTATAAACGCCGTACCGGGTCAAGATAGGAGGGTATCTTGACCACGGTCTTCACATTGAAACACGGGCGAACCGAAATGAGATGCATCCACATAACGTGCATCAACAAGGGTCGAGGGTCTTGTTCGGTGTCTCGACAGGTTTAGTATATAAAGATCTCAGTTCCATAATAATTAATAAACATAATAAGTCATTACTAAAATTAATCAGGAATACAGTCTAGGAAGTCATTTCCACCAATTGAGTAAAACCCTAGTTAATTTGTGATTCGTTAATTAATTTAATGTAATTTGTAATTTTAGGATATTTAGAACCCCCCCCCCCCCTAAATATTGTTAGTTTCGTGTCTATGTCACTCTAGGTCTAGATAGAGTCTAGTTAACGTAATTTGAGAGTCTCGT
Organism: Helianthus tuberosus; assembly: GCA_030545235.1. Taxonomy (NCBI): domain Eukaryota; kingdom Viridiplantae; phylum Streptophyta; class Magnoliopsida; order Asterales; family Asteraceae; genus Helianthus; species Helianthus tuberosus. The sequence goes on from CM060423.1 coordinate 213,851,873, forward strand.
GGGTTTGATACTTGGACTTACTTTAGCTTTTCTACATTGATCGGTACACTTGCAAGTTGTGTGCTTTATGTTTAGATCGAGTCTAAGTTTATAAATTTAAAGCTTAGAGTGTTTAGATTAGGTTAATTTAGTTTATTTTTATTAGACCACTTTTAGAACATCAAAAATCATGCATAAGGTATAACAACCCTCCTGAATATTTTTCGACACCCTAATATATTTTAAAATACCCCCATATGTCTTAAAATACACCTCGTATGTGAAAACCGAGCCCAAAATACGATCTAGCATTAAAAATAATTAAGAAAACAAGAAAAATGGGGTTCTCGCGGGGCGCGTAAGCCACCCCTTGAGCTTACGCAGGCCGCGACAACTATAGGATCAGATCGCACCCGGTGTTGACACGTGTCAAACGCGTGTTGAACCTATACGTATGACACGGATCACCTACGCCTAGACCCCCCTATTACGCGGGCCGCGTTGGCCTTAGCCTTACCTTACGCGGGCCGCGAGAGACTTGAATTTCAGCCCTATAAATAGCAGGCATCGGATCTTCAGAAAACTCGTTCAAAATTCTTTTCTCTCTCGAAATATTACATAGTATAAGCTATACTCGGGTATTATATCCCCCTAATTAACGAAGTTCTGCCCCATTGTAACTATTATAACCCCGGTTACATATTAGATACGCTGCCCGATTGATCCAGGATTCCGTAACGACTGTCGTGGTTCTGCCCGACGTAGTTGTTGGAATGCCGTCTCGGGGAGGGTATCGTTAATATAAATAAAGGGTCATTATACTAACATATGTACATTTGTGTAAATTATAGATTATCACCAGGAAACCTTAGAAGAAACCTATGTCATCAAAGTGAGTAATCTCCTTTTTGTAAATTGTTTTACAAAACCTTAAATGTTTTATAATGCAATTAAGCAGTGATTGAGTCTTTTGTAGTTCTTCAATTACTGCCGGTATGTTGGGGTTTTGTATACAAAATGTGGAACACGTTACCATTGGACAACAAGTTAGCCAATGTGTAATATGACCCACCAGTCAGGATTGACAATACTGAATGAGTAGTTGTGTAGAAATAAACAATGTGATTGCTCTTAATACTGTTAAAGTATAAAATGTTTCTTGATTAAACTGGGATTCACTCACCAGTATTTTCCACTGACAAATGTTTTTAAAACGCGTTTCAGGTAACAAAATGTAAAAGCCAATTAGAAGAAAGCCAGCTAGAGAGCACTGACGGCTTGGAAAAATGTGGCTATAAAAGTTACCTAAAAGAAGATGTTTTAAATTCAATAAAATTGGGTTTATCCCTATAAACATGTTGTAATAAGAAACTTGGGTTTTACCCATGTGTTTATTAATATAAAATATGGTGGTTTTAGTCTGATAAACATTTCCAAACTACAGTCCTGATGAAATTTCTGCTGCCAAAATGATAAACAAAATGATACCACCACAACTGGTCTCGCGGCCGCCCGTTCCCGGGACAGATAGGGGGCGGGGGTTGCGACAGAAGGTGGTATCAGAGCTAAGCCACTGATTCAGCCACAGAAGTGTTCTGCTGACATCAATATATTATTTAAATTGTTAGGAAATTAATTATGGAAATATGTGCATATCTGTATTTTATCGTTGTGTGTTATTTAACTATTTGTTAGTTTTCAGTATGAGTGATCAAGGACCCTCAGACGTGTATCGTCAATTGTCCGATTCACCTAGGAGTGAAGGTACCTCTTCACATTTTGCCCTCTCTGGGTATGCTGCTGATAATGAAGAAGGAATGTTTGTCTTTAAGGCTAAGTCTGAAGAGCCATTCCCTCAGAAAAAGAGAGGATGGTTCAATAAGGGAGCATTTAAGCGTAGGAAAAGAATGCGAAAGTTGCAACAGCAAAGAGTCCTAGCAACCGCTAAGCGAGAGTCAGATGCCCATACACAGGATATGCTTAATAGAAGCCTAGCTAATTTTCATATCCTAGCAACAACTGCTGCCGACCCAAACCTGGAACAACTAGTAGCCCCACAACCCTTACCTTTGTTTCCTACTCAGCCGATGGAGATAGAAGATAACCCTGAAAATCAAGTAGAAATGCATGATTTCAACCCTGAGGAGATACCTAGGATACCAGCCCCTAATCCCTTAGACCCGGATTATGATCCATGGTTCGATGATCATAGGGATTATATGCCGCGCTACCACCTAAATGACGAACCCATGCCGAACTTAGCAGCCTATCCAGGTCTGGACCCTCTAGATCCCTACTACGATAACGATGAATACATTAGGGAGATCTTAGAGAATCCTTACCCTCAGGAGAATCCCATGCCCCAGTACCCGGACCCAATACCAGCACCTGCACCCCCAATGAGTGCAGATAATGTGCATGAGCTCCGAACTTTCGGAGAAGAGATTTTGGAGAGTAGTGAGAGGATGAGGCAGGTAGGAGAGCGACTCGTCTGGATGAATCCAGACCAGTAATGTGATGGTGGAGTTGGTAATAATAATAATAATATAATAATAATAATGGAAAAAAATACAATATATATGTGTAATAATAATAATAATATAAATGTTGTAGTATAGACCACTTGTGGTTAGCGATGCATATTAGTATTGTAATTTAAATTCCAGTTTTAGTGTGTATTTGACGCATATTATAATAGAAAAGAGTAAAGTCTCAATGCTCGACGCTTTTGACCAATATGTGTGCTGTGTGATTGTTGCCTAAATTATTAATTATTTTGTAAATGTTTAAAATCCAGATGGACGACGAGATAAACCAGGAAAACCAGAATAACGATAACCAGAGTAACATTAACTTGGATAATAAGAATCCAAACAACAACAATAACGGAAACCAAGTGGATAACAGTGACATGCAACATATAGTGGCACAAGGGATAATAGATGCAATGCCATATATTATCAAAACAGTTAGGGAAGCCGAAAATAAAAGTAAACATGATAGTAAGCGACCCACTGAACCTGAAAACAGCGTGAACAATGGACCCGAACTTTAAGTGCCTTTTCCTAAAAGAAGAAGAACTGTGTCTTACGGTTGTTCTTATAAAGAATTCTGGTCTTGTAAACCAATGGAATTCTCGGGCAATGAAGGGGCCGTTGCATCTCTATGCTGGATAGAAAAGACTGAGGCAGTCTTAAGAATAAGTAAATGTGCTGAAGAGGATAAGATAATGTTTGCTTCAAATCTGTTTAAGAATTCAGCACTAGAATGGTGGAACACTATCCTCCAGTCAAGGGGAAGTGATAGAACTTATAATATGGGATGGGAGGAGTTTAAAGACATGATAGAAATGAAATTTTGCCCTCCTAATGAAAAAGAACAGATAGCAAACAAATTCCTAAACCTTAGGATGATTGGGGTAGATAGTAAGGGTTATACTACATTACTCTTTGAATATGCCCGAATTGTACCAACCCTTGCTTCACCTGAACCAGTTTTAATCTCCCGTTACATCTGGGGATTAATTGGAGAGATTAGACATGTAGTCAAGGCAGCTAGACCTCAAACCATAGAAGAAGCTGTAGAACTAGCAAACACCTTGACCGATGAATTAGTTCGTACACGAGAAGAGGATCAAAGGAGGAACCTAACCCAGAAGCTTACTCAAGAATTCCGTTCTGGAAATTCTAACCGTGGGAGAAATGTAGGCTCTACTTCTGCACCCTACTGTAGGTATTGCAAAAGGAAGCATTCAAGAAGACGCTCCATCTACTGTAACTTTTGCAAAATATCTGGACACAAGGAGGAAGACTACAGGAAAAAGATTAGCAACAGGATATGCTACAACTGCGGAGAACAAGGTCATATCAAGCCTAACTGTCCAAAGTTAGCTCCAACCGTGAATACCAAGAATACTAAAAATGCTAGAGCATTTGTTCTAACAGGATAAGAAGCAAAGATGATCCCGGATGTGGTCACTGGTACGTTTTTAGTTAATGATGTTTTTGCTAAAGTATTATTTGACTCTGGTGCGAACCAAAGTTTTATTAATACTTCATTTTGCAAACTTCTTAATCAATCATTAACTAAACTCCCACAAGAATGTCTAGTAGAGACAGTAAATGGGGAAACTATTAAGATTTCTGAAATCTTGCAGGGAGCAAGAATAGAAATTTTAAATCAAAGATTTATTGCAAACCTTTACCCCATGAATCTGGAAGGATTTGATGTTGTGTTAGGAATGGATTGGTTAATAGCCAATAAAGCTAGTATTTTATGTGATCAAAAGTCAATTCAAGTAAATTCACCAAGGGGTGAAAAGATCACCATTAAAGGAAATAAATTCTCTAAATCCACAAAATTCATCTTTGTGAAGAAAACTGCAAGTTATATAAGGAAATGATCATTAGTGTATTTGATTTCTATAATTACTAACACTAAAGGAAAAGAATTAAAGGATATTCCAGTAGTATCCCAGTTTTCAGATGTATTTCCAGAAGAGTTACTAGGACAACCTCCAGACAGAGAAGTTGAATTTAGAATCCATTTGATACCAGGAACTGCACCAATTGCCAAAGCACCTTACCGTTTGGCACCCACAGAAATGCAGGAACTAAAGAAACAATTAGATGAATTGTTGGATAAAGGATTCATACAACCAAGTTCATCACCCTAGGGAGCACCGATTTTATTCGTTAAAAAGAAGGACGGATCAATGCGTATGTGCATTGACTACCGTGAATTGAACAAAGTCACGATTAAGAATCGGTATCCATTACCAAGAATAGATGATCTGTTTGATCAATTGCAAGGAGCACGATTTTTCTCTAAAATCGATTTAAGGTCAGGATATCATCAATTAAAGGTACAGGAAGAGGACATTCCTAAGACCGCTTTCAGAACAAGGTATGGCCATTATGAATTTACTGTCATGCCATTTGGTTTAACCAATGCCCCAGCTGCATTCATGGACATGATGAACCGAATATGTAAGCCTTATTTATTCAAAAAGAAAAGAGGAACATGTAGCCCATCTACACGCACTTCTAAGTTTGTTAAGAAAAGAAAAGCTTTATGCTAAGTTTTCGAAGTGTGAGTTTTGGTTAGAACATGTACAATTTCTTGGACATTTAGTCAATCATGAAGGAATTCATGTAGATCCCACCAAGATCGAGGCGATAACCAAGTGGAAAACCCCTGAGTCACCAACTGAGGTTAGAAGTTTCTTAGGATTGGCCGGTTATTATAGAAGATTTATTCGAGATTTTTCTAGAATAGCTATTCCCTTAACTAAGTTAACCTGTAAATCCGTTAAGTTTGAATGGGGACCAAAACAAGAAGAAGCCTTTAGAATTCTTAAGCAAAGATTAACCCATACACCCATACTAGCGTTACCAGAAGGAACTGAAGATTTTGTAATCTATTGTGACGCTTCTAAGCTAGGTTATGGATGTGTATTAATGCAACATCAAAAGCTTATAGCTTACGCCTCTAGACAACTTAAGAATCATGAAGAGAATTATTTAACCCATGATCTAGAGTTAGGAGCTATAATTTTTGCCCTTAAAATTTGGAGACATTACCTTTACAGTAGTAAGTTTACCATATTCACCGACCATAAGAGTTTAAGGTATGTTTTTGGGCAAAAGGAATTGAATATGAGACAAAGACGCTGGATGGAGATACTTAGTGATTTTGATTGTGATATCCAGTATCATGCTGGAAAAGCAAACGTAGTAGCTGATGCTTTAAGTCGAAAGTATCACGAAAAGCCAAAAAGAGTACGTTCTCTTAAGTTAAATCGCAAGTAGATTTAAACGAACAGATTAGAAAAGCACAAGAATCAGTAATCAAGGATGATACTGAAAAGTTAAAAGGAATGATTAAGGAATTAGAACAAGGAACATATGGAATTTGGAGATTCCATAAGAAAAGAATGTGGATACCTAATTTAGGAAACCTACGTCACCGTATATTAGAAGAGGCCCATAAGTCTAAATATACGATGCATCCTAAAAATGATAAGATGTATCAAGATTTAAGAAAGAATTTGTGGTGGATAGGAATGAAAAAGGATATAGCAGCATATGTTGCAAAATGTTTAACTTGTTCACAAGTCAAAGCTGAACATCAGAAACCCTCAAGTTTATTGCAACAGTTAGAAATGCCTGTATGGAAATGAGAATTAATAACAATGGATTTTGTTACCAAATTACCCAAAACAAGAAAAGGTAATGATACAATCTGGGTGATTGTCACAGGCTAACCAAGTCAGCTCATTTCCTACCAATGAAAGAAACTTTCAGTATGGAACAGTTAGCTAAATTATATGTAAATGAAATAGTTTCATTACATGGAATTCCTCTATCAATTGTTTCTGATAGAGATAGTCGTTTTACCTCACATTTTTTGACAAGTTTCCAAAAAGCTATGGGAACCAAGCTGAATCTAAGCACCGTTTATCATCCACAAACGGACGGACAAAGCGAAAGGACAATTCAGACAATGGAGGATATGCTTAGAGCCTGTGTAATTGATTTCAGAGGTTTGGGACGATCATTTACCATTGATAGAATTTTCTTATAATAACAGTTATCACACAAGTACCAATGCTGCACCATTCGAAGCACTTTACAGACGAAAGTGCCGAATGCCAGTCTGTTGGGCAGAAATTGGAGAAAAGAAACTATCTGGACCTGAGATAGTACAAGAAACAACAGACAAAATCATTCAAGTCAAGGAACGATTGAAAGCAGCACGAGATAGACAAAAGAGTTATGCTGATAACCGACGAAAGCCATTGGAATTTCAAGTAGGAGATAAGGTGTTATTGAAAGTCTCTCCCTGGAAAGGAGTGGTGAGATTCATCAAAAGGGGAAAGCTAAGCCCCAGGTATGGTATGTTGGACCTTTTGAGATTATTAGAAAAATAGGACTTGTAGCCTTCTCAGCTACAACTGCCAGAGGAAATGGCAGGAATACATGATGTATTTCATATATCTAATCTCAAGAAATGCTTAGCCGATGAATCGCTAGTAGTGCCTCTTAAGGATATAGAGGTAAATAAACAGTTAAAATTCGTAGAGAAGCCTCTACAGATTGAAGACAGGAGAGTTAAGAACCTCAAGCACAAGAGATTAGTTCTAGTCAAAGTAAAGTGGGACTCCAAAAGAGGACCAGAATACACATGAGAGCTTGAATCAGAAATGCAAAGGAAATACCCACACCTGTTCCAGTAGACCTCGAGGACGAGCTCTAAAACAAGGTGGGGAGGATATAACAACCCTCCTGAATATTTTTCGACACCCTAATATATTTTAAAATACCCCCATATGTCTTAAAATACACCCCGTAGGTGAAAACCGAGCCCAAAATACGATCTAGCATTAAAAATAATTAAAAAAACAAGAAAAATGGGGTTCTCGCGGGGTGCGTAAGCCACCCCTTTAGCTTACGCGGGCCGCGACAGCTATAGGATCAGATCGCACCTGGTGTTGACACGTGTCAAACGCGTGTTGAACCTATACGTATGACCCGGATCACCTACGCCTAGACCTCCTTATTACGCGGGCCGCGTAGGCCTTAGCCTTACCTTACGCGGGCCGTGAGAGACTTGAATTTCAGCCCTAAAAATAGCAGGCATCTGATCTTCAGAAAACTCGTTCAAAATTCTTTTCTCTCTCGAAATATTACATAGTATAAGCTATACTCGGGTATTATATCCCCCTAATTAACGAAGTTCTGCCCCATTGTAAGTATTATAACCCCCGTTACATATTAGATACGCTGCCCGATTGATCCAGGGTTTCGTAACGACTGTCGTGGTTCTGCCCGACGTAGTTGTTGGAATGCCGTCTCGGGGAGGGTATCGTTAATATAAATAAGGGGTTATTATTCTAACATATGTACATTTGTGTAAATTATAGATTATCACCATGAAACCTTAGAAGAAACCTAAGTCAGCAATGTGAGTAATCTCTTTTTTGTAAATTGTTTTACAAAACCTTAAATGTTTTACAATGCAATTAAGCAGTGATTGAGTCTTTGTAGTTCTTCAATTACTGCCGGTATGTTGGGGTTTTGTATACAAAAATGTGGAACACGTTACCATTGGACAACGAGTTAGCCAATGTGTAATATGACCCACCAGTCAGGATTGACAATACTGAATGAGTAATTGTGTAGAAATAAACAATGTGATTGCTCTCAATACTGTTAAAGGATAAAATGTTTCTTGATTAAACTGGGATTCACTCACCAGTATTTCCCACTGACAAATGTTTTTAAAAATCGTTTCAGGTAAGAAAATGTAAAAGCCAATTAGAAGAAAGCCAGCTGGAGAGCACTGACGGCTTGGAAAAATGTAGCTATAAAAGTTATCTAAAAGAAGATGTTTTAAATTCAATAAAATAGGGTTTATCCCTATAAACATGTTGTAATAAGAAACTTGGGTTTTACCCATGTGTTTATTAATATAAAATATGGTGGTTTTACTCTGATAAACATTTCCTAACTACGGTCTTGATGAAATTTCCGCTGCCAAAATGATAAACAAAATGATACCACCACGGCCTCGCGGCCGCCCGTTCCCGGGACAGATAGGGGGCGGGGGTTGCGACATAAGGCTTCCGTTTTGACAAGCCTGTTTCCCTCTTCCGCATGAAGACGACCCATAAGCTCCTCATATGTTTTGTATTTGTGATTTAGTAGCTCCCAAAATTGGTCGCGATATTGTAATAAATATTATATGCTTCCTTAATTCTTCTTAGGAGTGTTTGCCTACTAAAAAAGGCTCCCATCATTATACTTGGAGTCCCTATCTCAACTCCATATGTGTCACATAACAGCACTCCATCAAGATACTTCAAGACAACTTATAAAGGTATGTAACTACATATATAACATTTCACTATAAATGGAAAAGAAGTGCTTCTTTTCCAAAGTAGCACTGTTATCAAATATATAAGGAAGAAGTTCCTTCTTAAACTTGTACAATCTCCAAATCTTTGCATTCTATCAAAGTAATCAAAACAGTTTTGTTGTCTTGTGTGACGAAAAGTATTCTTTCTAAATCTAGAAATCTGGTTGTGTTCACCACAATTAATAGATATTTCACTCATAAGTGAATAAATTATCCTAAGCTTATAAATGGGTTGATTTATAATCAGCATAGATGGAATGAGAAGCCACATGAGTAGAAGATTAGTTTAATGTGCAAATTTTGTTGAGAGGTGAACTACTTTGTCTCCCTGAATTCATGCACTTACTACACTTGCAGGAGTTCAATGCACGTATATCCGCATGACATTAATGATGCAAGATTTGTCCGGGGTGGCTTTTACAGGTCCCTTGCTATACTTGGATCGAGTCCATATCTCAGCTCCATATGTGGCACATAACAGCACTCCAACAAGATACTTCAAGACAACTTATAAAGTTATGTAAATCAGCTACAGGTATAAGATTTCACTATAAATGGAAGAAGATAGATAGTGCTTCTTTTGCAAAGTAGCACTGTTATATAAGGTTGAAGTTCCTCCTTAAACATACAATCCCCTATCACAAAATATTCAACATACTCTATTTTTAGTCACCTCGGATGATATTAAGCTAATTAATCACAGTATTGTACAATTTATCATCTAAGACCATTCTATAGCAGGGGTAGGGGCCCGAGGGGGGCCTGACCCGAACTTTTCGCTCAGTAATGTCCGGTATGTAGTTTTCGTATAGAAATTTTTAGGGATATACGTTTTCGACTCCCGGTTTTATAATTTTATTAGGTATATATGTTTTCGACCCCGGTCGGAAATCTCAAGCTTTGCCACTGCATTCTGTCATCTTTCTTTCAAACTGAAATAAAGAATATTTTTAATTTTGGTTATTATGTATGGAAATTATACCTTGAGTACCCTCATTCTGTTCCAATGGTTTGTGATACATGATATTTAGTCGGGTGGTTTACATGTAGACGGAAGGATTATAAATTACAGATTTAAATCTGACCAGGTACCCAAAGATGATAGTATGAGCTTAAATGCATGTTCCTCCCGTAGTATATAAAGTTGAAATCAAAAGTAACAAAATATGGTTTAAATAGAAAAAAACATTGATAAGAAGCTTACTATTAAAACCCGCCAAGTAAATGACAGCATTCAAACGACTGTTTGAGGTTGAACCAAATGGCCGTATGACACTTAGGGCTCACGTCATTAGGCCCCTACCCCTTTAAAAGTTCAGCCGTTTGAGTACTTGTTGAATGGCCGTTTGAAAGTTAAGGCTTGCATCATAACCCTCTACCTTTGAACGGCCATTTGAAAATTCGTTGAATAGCCGTTTGAGGTGTGGGAGTAGCAAGATCCTATTTGAAGGGAGGATATATATTCATCAGATCCAAAACAGACAACCCCAACAATAAAAAAAAATCAATTTTAAATCTATAGAACACACATAATCTCTCTAGATTTAAACATTATAGCCATGAAAGGCTAATCACACATTTACCATAACTTGATGTTAGATGCCATAGTTAAACTGTGCCATCAAGATATAATACACAACAAAAGCAAGCCCACACATTAAAGAAAAGCATTGAAATATCTCTTAGTTTGAAGGCTGAACATCCATGTTGCTTCCTGACCCATCAACACTTGAGGATGTGGGCATCTGATGCTGAACATTTACAAAGCTAGATATCAGTTGCCAAACAAAAAGAACTTTTGAAAAAAAAATGGATACATTGACATAAGGGTTGGAAAGTAAATTCTTCGCATCACTCATTTCTATTGCAGTTGTAATGAATTTGCTTCCAGTAATCATACTAACAACCTTAAAAATGAAAAGAGAAGTAACTAAGAGGGTGTTTGGGATTGAGCTTTGAAGTGACTTGTTAACTTATTGAAGCCAATAAATCAATAAGTCATTTGGAAAAGCCCCAAAACCGGGCTTTTGAAAATGACTTATTGGCTTTTTCAGAAAGTTAACAAGTCAATAAGTCATTTCTAAACTCAATTCCAAACACCCTCTAAATATGTTTATATGAACATAACTGGTCAGCAGTACGGTACAATTTTTAAGCACACCAATTGCATACAGGTAAATTTCAGGGTGGACCACAACATGTTGGGTTTTACTTAACAACCCTTGTTTTTTAGATTTTTCAATTCATAAGAAATTTATACATTCAAAATGAAACAAAACCCTTACTAAATTAAAAATGATGATTTTTTTTTAAGAAACAGTATAGAAGGTTGTAAACACTTGGTTATGCATTGGGCGACTTTAAATTGTATGACTTGTTTAGCATGTTTTCTTTGTATGTAAGTTTTCATTATGCATTAAGGGACTCTAATCTACACCTTCTTTCAACCACGGGACTTGAACCTCGACACTTGGGGAGTGACCTTTTTTCGACACCTTGGTACTACTAGGCCAAAGACCAAAGCCCTTTGGTTTTCAGTTTTTTTAAACAATAAAATATAGTCTATTGACTGTTTTGACGTTAGTTGGTTGATCGCAGCCCTGGTCTCTACTCAATCTTCATTAAATAGCAGTGCCAAGTGAAAATTCAAGTTCTACAATAAATAAGCACATTGGATGTTTGCTGTGCAGATAATCTGTGCTCATATGACTATTGTAAAAGTTGAATCAAAGATTCATAGTCATGAGTTAAAGGTAATGGAAAGCTTACAATAGATGAAGACAGTCTTGGAGAAGGAGGTTCAGTCTTTGCCTCCAACAATCTCTTCCCTTGGGCCGCAGTCTCTGGTTGCTTCTTTTCTGTCTTCAATTTGGCCACCTTCTTAGCCATTGTCTCATCATGTTCCTGCTGCCTTGATCTCTTCTGTGGCACCTTCAATCAAAGCAGGTAATAAATCAAAACAGTTTTGTTCTCTTATCTGATGAAAAGTTTTCTTTCTAAATCTAGAAATCTGGCTGTATTCACCACAATTAATTAAAATTTCAATAACAAGTGAATAAATTATTATAAGCTTATAAATGAGTAGATTTATAATCAGCATAGATGGAATAAGAAGCCACAGGATTGGAAGATTAGTTTAATGTGGAGATTTTGTTGAGAGGTGAAGTGCTTTGTCGCCCTGAATTCATGCACTTGCTATGCTTGCAGGAGTTCGAATGCAAGTCTATCGACAAGACATTAATGATGCAAGATTCGTCCAGGGTGGCTTTTAAAGGTCCCTCATTATACTTGGAGTCCCTATCTCAACTCCATATGTGGCACATAACAGCACTCCAACAAGATACTCCAAGAGAACTTATAAATCAACTACAGATATAACAATTTCACTATAAATGGAAAAGAAGTGCTTATTTTCCAAAGTAGCACTGTTATCAAATATATAAGGAAGAAGTTCCTTCTTAAACTTGTACAATCTCCAAATCTTCGCTTGCAATCTAAAATCCACATGATCTCTTAACATCCTAATCTTTTCCTGCTCTAAAATAATTTTTCCAATTCTCATGATTATCTGTTACATAACTTTAAGAGTCTACGTGTGTTTACCATTGTCCCGAGTGAAAACAAGTTATTTACATCTTCTATTAGGGTGTATAATTTTACAACACATACACATTTATTTTAGGACACACTAGCATCCATCCTTCTCTGGGAGCACCAAATCCGGATTTCGCCATGTGAGACGGTTTCCTACATCTTACATGCACTCTCAAGTGAACCCATAGTCCAATATACAAGAAAGTATCTTTCAAAACACAATAGAGATCATATATTATATGCATAGTTGTCAATAGCGGCTATAGTGACCGCTATAGCGCGCTATGTAGCGAAGCGACCAAGTGTCGCTATTTGGGTCATAGCAACCAATAGCGTGAATAGCGACAGTTTTTTTTGATGTAAATAGCAATTAGATATAGCTATAAAATAGGTGGATTTATAGGTTGTTGCTAAATATACATGTAAAATAGCATATATACCAAGGTATTTTGATATAATATACATATAAAATTTTTCAAAATTCTTTTTCTAGTGTATCGCTATATATAAACTAGCGGTCGCTATTCGCTATATAGCATATAGGTCCCTTGTCGCTATTTGTCGCTATTCGCTATTAACAACTATGATTATATGGATGTGCTAGTAAGCCTGTGTGGATTAATCAAGAAACTGAACTTGCCATTATAAAGCGATCCTTTCACTAGTAATATAATAGACAGTGAGATACACCATTATTTAACTCACTCCTAAATTAATAATTTAAACATTGTCACAAAGGAATGATTAAAAGTAATACGGTGACAAATACACAGATTATGTGGTCATGTAAATACCTGAGGTAAATCCATGATTAATGTAGCATTGGGAGAGTTCTCAAGAAAGTAGTTTCTGACTTGAGTGGGCACTGTAGGTATATGGTCTTTTTGCTTCTGGGACACCATATTTATCTTCAAACACTTCAAGTTATCGAATGGGCTAGATTCAAGTGATAGTTGATCCAGGCATAACGAGAGAGTCTTGATACATAATATACAAACAAATAAACAGAAATTAGAAATAGAAACTTTCATGTAATAGGTACATAGAAACAATATTCTAGACTAATTAATAGCTCATAGGAATTCAGAAGAGCAAAAATGCCGCAGTAAAATACTGCAGAACACAACAGCTAACAATGACCAAATCATGCGACCCAAGTGTCATTCAACAAAAAATTAAATCTATGATCAATAATTTTCCTCCCCTATATCTGCAATGTCACTGGTTTTGTAATAAATGATCTTTGTAAGTCAGTCTACAGACAGCTAAGAATAATATATTAGAAAGCAATCAATATTAATCTTAAAACTCTATTATGATTCCTAAAACTGAAGGGTGTTAGAATTGGACTAAAAGGTGATGGTAAGATATTATAGTATCACAATCTAATTTGGGGAGAGATCAGTTTGAAACCTTTTGTGCATCAGTTTGAGAAAGAATGCATTTTTTTTACATTAAAATCATTTTTATTTGGTCACCCCCTATCTAATAAATATCTCAAGTTATATAAATAATCTTAGGTTCGATGACCAATCAAGTTACTCAAAGCCAAAATTACACTTGCCTCTCTTTTAGAGATGGACTAAAAAATTTTATTCCTTACTTTGTCCCAACAGTTTAACGTTTAAATTATGGACTTTTTCTTCATCCCAAGTACAATAAAACTAGTTCAAGTTTTAATCAACATATAAAAGAATAAGAGTAATTAAGGATAAATACCTCAATGATATCCAAATTAATAACCAGATATTTGGTGCTGTGGAGTTTTTGAAACAAACTGAGAAGCAATGGAAAAAATCTCTTTGGTTCGTAATAGGGCATTGACAAGGAAAGATTCACTTTCTCAAGAGAATCAAAACCCTCTGCGGACAACTGCAGAGATACATATTTGAATGGAAATCGATTAATAGTACCCCTGACAGATGCAGTAAGATTCTCAAGTTTAGGAGCGACGACATTGACAACATCTGGGTATGAGGTGGCCCTTATTGTGAGATTAGAAAGTTCTGGAGCACAAATATTGAAAATCTTCAAGCCATACATGCAACAGTTATGTAATGTGAGGTCCCTTAGGTTTACACACTTGGAAAAAAGATCAAGGCTCTCATCTCCTTTATCACCTAAATGCATACTCCTCAAACACAGAGTTTCTAAAGCTGGAAAATTCCAAGCTACTTTTGGTATGCAGCTGGCTTTGTGTAGATAGAAAGATTGGTCACCGGTTGCAAGGGTGAGATGTTTGAGAGTATCAGAACTAAAAAGACATTCTGGGAACTGATGGAATTTCCTAGTGGTAAGCCATGTCATATTCAGGTCCCTAACATTATGCAGATATACATTGTTTACAATGCTTTTAACAACAGACGGGGTGGCTGCTCCTGTGATTGTGAGCTGAACCTTAGATTCTTCTACATGATTGTTTTGATGAGATAGTGCGTCCTTCACAAATTTGGCAAACAAACGCGGTGTACGAAATGCACAGCTATTAAAGTTAAGACAGCGAGTTGAGGTCCAAATATGCTCCCATTTATGAGACAGTGCGCTAGTCTGAACAGCGTATTTCATGTCAAGAAAAGAGACAATGTGATGAATAAGTTCATCTGGCAAGTTGCTTATTCTATCTTTATTTTCTTCTGCTTTTTCTCCTTCTTCGATGATACTTGTTGTATCACGTACCAAATCCATCGCTCATGTGATGTGTATAATCCACAACCGATTGATACGGCTAGAGTCAGAAATTTATGCTTTCAATCTGGTTTTGCATTCCAGTCACCTGAATTGTTTCAATGTATATCAGAAAAATTATTTGATGTAATAATAACACTTAGAGGGTGTTGGGATTACGTTTTAAAGTGATTATTTGATTATTGCGTTTGTAAAACATAAATAATCTAAAAATGTTTTTGGATGAAAAAGTGATTATCTGACTCCAAAACGCAGTTTTGGAGAAGCATGTACCTACATGCTTTTTCAAAACGCAGTTTTTTGAAAACGCAAAATCTATTTTGAAAACGCAACATCAAACACCCCCTTAAATCAAATATTGAAATCCGTAAAGAGAAATTATGTGGTAAAGTCACCCCATATAAAGTAGCAGGATTAACATGCTTTTGAGGAAAAGGGAAGGTTCTAAAAACCACACTGATTAACAAGACAACACTCCATTTATTAAACTTTTTACGTCCCCGTGGAAGGTTTTAAAAATCTAGAAACTCCTTACCGAGAAAATACGCGTTTAGTTAAGCCCTAATGATTAACCGTGGTTAAAATTTTTTGAATATTTGTAAACATTAAAAGTTAAAACAGTTGATTATGGTGTTACATGCTATCAAGATCGATCCATGCTCAACACCACTTCAAATTTACAACTGTTGCATGCTACTAAGATCGATCCATAAACTAAACTTAAAAAAAAGTGAATTATCAAATAAAACCACAGAACATTATAATGAACATGACTATGCATTTTTAACCAAAAGTTGATAGAAATCTGCAGAAAACTGAATTACCGAAGAACATAGAATATGAAACTAGGGTTTAACCTTTTTAATTTAAGATTTAAAGCGGAACATAAGATCACATTTACTCTTTAGAACAACAAAACTACTACATTGATCGATGAGCCATTGCAGAAAGAATTGTTTTACCTTGAGGAATCGTGATTCGCGGAGGAGGATATATAAAAGGGGATCGGTTTCCAATGCCGAATAAAAACTTTGCTAGTTCTTTTATAGAATTTCGATATGACACATGTCAAAACTCAAAATGTGACATTTTTCATTAAAGTTATTTTAAGTCCTTTTAGTTTTATTTGTAGAAGATAAGTCATTCAAGTTTTAGTGACTGTGAATATCCCCGGTCAATTCCTGCTTTTACATCTTCCCCGGAGAATCTTGGGGATTCTAATTCTAATTTGGTATATTAATTAAGGTTAAGATAATAACAATAATAAATTAAGATTTGCATTCATTTATAACTTATTTTTGAAGTAAATTAACAATATTAAAACGAAAATTGATTTAAGATTAATTTATACTTTGTAAATTTGAAATTTAATGGTGATTTAAATCTAGGGTATATAAATAGAGTCAATAACATTGATGGTGTGGTTTGGGGCAAATTGTAGATTTGATCTTTAATTTTTAATTTTTACGGATTTGTTCCCCGACTTGGATCATAGATGTGCAAGCTAAATGGAAAGTTGTTGATGCACTTTTGTGTGGATGCGGCTAGGTTCGGTTCAAGAGCGACGCCGCGACATTCCTCCATCGTGCGACCCAGAGTAGGACACACAAATGACGAAGTCACGAGAGCGATTCGGTTGAATATTGATGACATCATGATGACATCATCAACAGTATATCAAATGCATATATACTACATCGAAATATAGAGGATGCTGTTTTGAACATATATATGATCGAAATAGGATTAATATGATATTATATATTGCATCGAAATAGAGATATCCGAAGGTGTTTGAGTTTGTCGCATACAAAATGGGGATGACAGCGGTGTTACCGCAAGGTAACAACTTCACCGCACATCATCCCCGCTAACACCCGGTTCACCCTTCTTGTGGATATGGGCCTATTGCTAATAATAAAAGGTGGGCCCAAAAAGATAAACTCATTGAAGAGGATTGTGAGGTCCATTGTAGTTTCAAGCAGAACCGGGAAAAATGGCGGAGTTGGGATCTAGAAAACTATAATTTTCAAGTCACGCTAAAAACCAACCGCGGATCATTTAAACAAATGTGGCACTTAGCAGCGCGCGAGATAAGAATCATTGTGTTAATTGGCTGTTATTTACTTTTTTCCTTAATCATTGTTTGGATTCATAACATATTATTGATCATCTATAGAAAATAATGTTTTGAAATCTCTTTTCCATGAAACTGAGGGTTTGTCAACATTCTCCATGCTTTGACTACTTACGACAGTTTCATACGGACCCATAGCATTTTTTTTTAAGTTTTTAGTGTAGCTTTTTTAATATAAACATCCTTACCACATGTTTGTTACAATAAGGGGATCCTGGCTTTTAATGGATTATTTCTAAGTGTCCCCCAATAGAGATGTCAAAAATACACCAAACTTGAGGGATGGGCATCGGGCATCAAGTTACCAGGTTGAAAAGAGCCCTATCTTAGGTCAAAGAGGATGATCCAAAATACAAAACAATTGAGGCAATAAACCATGTTTGGATATTATTACACTTTCCGCTCATGTTCTTGTATGTTACCACGCATATGTTTTGCCTACCATTTACTTTTGTATTAAAATGACACCATTTCATGTTTTTAGTACCTTATCAGTTTTATTTTCTAACATTTTGTGGTTGTAAACAGTTGACGTTCGTTTTCCTTTTATAGATTAAAAATGGTGCCTTTGTTTGTAATGATGTTTAAGTTTGTGTACACTTAATATAGATTAACTTTGTTTGTTACGTTGTTCAGCGTAACCTGTCCGCTGGAAAAGTTTAAACTAGTTACATAATGATTCTTAGTAATTGTTTACAAACAAAGTATCAATTACTCACTATCCAACACAGTTAGCTTGTGAATTATTTTGGTCGTATTATTCTTTTTATATTGTAACGTGATCCGATAATTGCAAAATCATATATCTTAAATAACTATCAATTCTAAGTCCAAACCCCGAGTGTTCCCAAACCAAATCTAGAATCCCTATTTTTTTTTATAAATCCTAGCATGTGTCTAGACAATAACCTGTTACCAATTAAATTCTATTATTCAAACATGATAGGATTGCACTTTGGGATTCTCCCAATGCCTAGATTACTTACAGCTTCTTGTGATTGCTTGCATCCGAGCTAGCTGAGTACACATAACTCTTTTTACTGTTTCACTTTGGGATGATTCATATGTTACTGTACGTTTCTTTCTAAACATCTTGCAATACATATCATTTTGGCTTACACGGTACAATGTGCTTTTTCTGAAACTTGTTTTGGTGTGTTTAACGCGTTGCATTCATTAATTGTGATCAAACCGAGTGGTATTATAGCGCTATAGGTGTGACGACCCATCCCCCACGAAATTTTGTTTTGCTCAGGGTTACTTACGTTGGATGTGACCTTGCGGGATGATAGAATCCAAGCTATTTGTTATTTATCAACTCAAGGTTTGAATGTGCCCCCTAGTAACCTTAACTTGTGACATACAAAATGCATAGTTATCTATTTTCCCATGTGAATTGTACAACAATTTTTCCCATGTGTTTTGCTATAAAACCTATGTTGCTCACCAACTTTTAGTTGACCCATTTTTTTCTCATGTATGTTTCAAGTGGTAACAATTAATAATTTAATATGGATTTTTATGTTTAGTTTTGGTTGTTAGTTTAACAAGTTGTTTTTCTTGTCCATTGTATGGAATTTTCAAATTGAATAATTGAATATTTTAACATTAATTTAGTATCATGTGCTATGCTATTGAATAATCTTGTGACGTGACACCCTAATGTTTCCGCCGTCGGTTAGGGCGTTACACTAGTGGGTATAAATAACCCATTGTGTGGGTCAAACTCCAAGAAATTAGATGGAAGAACAAGACTTTTTTTTTTGATAATTAACTTTTCATTCATATCTAGAATCAAAATGCACAATCCCATTTATAGACTTAGGAACTCAAAATAAGTAACAAACTAACCTAAACACTTACCGACTACTACTAATTTGTAGGAAAATAACAAACAAACACCATGCATAATTAAACTAATTGCAATTCCTCACCTATCTTCTGATGGTTTAGGTTAATGCATATGATCATGGCAACATGGACAAATGGCACACAACAGAATAATGGTTATATATTGAATTATAGTCACACATGGGTGTCTATGCCGTGTTTAAGACTACTTATTGACTATTATGCTTTGTAATGACCATTATGATACTAACGATATACATACCAAATTTAGGCCATAGTAAATCACATTGATTCGAGATTCAACATATGAATATTTAATAATCTAGTAATTTGATTATTAAATTTAAATAAAAACATATATAATTAAAAACTTGTTGCTATCCGCCAAAAGAAGAAGGTTGCATTAGTAATAACAAGCATTTGCAAACGAGGCGAATTTGTGATCAAAACATGCAAGTTCACCGGTCGCAGGCGATCATAAAACTCAATTTGTGATGGGCATTTTTGTGACTGCAATTTTTAAAACGACGCTATTTGCAATCCATTTGTGTCGGAATTAGTATATGGAATTCCGGTTCTTTTAGTATTGCATAGAGTGGAAATTATACAGGATTGGAATTTTGATCTCAGACTCCTTAGTTATCTGATTATGTAGAAGATAAATAAAAGTCACGAGTAAGGAACTAAGGTAGTGTTTAGGGTCTGTTTGGTATGGGGGTAATGGAATTGACGAATGAATGGAATGGAAGAGGTAATGGAATAGACGAGGGAATGCAATGGATCATTACCATTTCATGTCTTGTTTGGTTACCATGTGTGAATGGAATGCGTTATTATTGTGTATTGTTCGGTAGGCAAGAAAAAACGGAGTAATAAAATCAGCGGTGAGTGGTGGTGGTGGTGTCGGTGGTAGTGATTGTGGGTGGTTATAGGTGGCGGTGGTGGGTGTCGGCGGCGGCGATGGGTGGTGGTGGTAGCGGCGAGTGGCGGTGCGGCGGCGACGACGAGTGGTGGTGGTGGCAAGGTGGTCGATGGTGGTGGGTGGCAGCAGAGGTGGCGGTTGGTGGTGGCGGCGGCGGTTGGTGGTGGCGGTGGTGGTGGCGGTGGTGGTGGCGTCGACGATGGTGGTGGGCGGCGACGGCGAGTGTCGTTAGCGGTTGGTCGCAGCTGTGGGTGATAACGGTGGCGAGTGGGTGGCGGCGGCGGTGGTGGCTGTCGAGGTGAGGTGGTGGCGGGTGGTGGCGATGGCGTCGGTGGTGGGTGGTGGTGGTGGGTTGTGGCGAAGGTGATGGGTTGTGGTGTTGTTGATGTATGGTGCAAGAGGGGATGAAATGGAAAAAAAACATTAGGTGTGGAAGGAATGATTTTGAAGGAATGGAATGCATTTTGGAATGGGTGATTCCATTCCATTGACCAACCAAACACCCTTTCCTTCATTCCCTCGTAATCATCCATTTCATTCCACCTCTCATTCCTGCATACCAAACACTACCTTAGTATGTAGGAATGAGAGACGGAATGGAATGGACTATTACGAGGGAATGAAAAAATGTGTTTGGTTGGTCAAGGTAATGAATCACCCATTACATTCTCAAATTTTCATCCACACCCGTTGTTTTTTTCAATTTTATTCCCTCTCTCAACTTCATCACCAAAACCTTCCACCACCTCCACAACTAGTCACCCGCCACCGCCACCCAACGTCGTCGACCACCAGCGCCACCACCGACCATGTCACCGCCACCCGCTCGCCGACCATCGCTGTAGGACTGTGTTTCGGGACCAAAACCGTGATTAGTGTAAGATTAGTTCAAGACAGGAGAGATTAGAGATGGATAAACAGAATTTCTTTGTATTAATCGGTAGTAAAACATTACAAATCAGCCCGATTACAAGATAACCGAACTAATACCAAAGGAGTATACATCCGGGGAGAGACCAAGTGGTGATCTCTCCCCCAAACCACAAAACACACTGAGAACTCTCACAATGAGCTCCCCTCTCTCTCTCTCTCAAGTGCAAATGAACCAAAGGGGTGGTATTTATAGCCATACCCATTTTACTTACACACACACACGGTCAAACACATAACCCTCTCGTTTGACCACTTCAAACGAGCGAGTCAATACACGTTCATTTGACCGTTTCACTAACTATTACAAATTCAGCATAAAATAAATCTAATCTATTCGACAAGCGTTGGACACAAAATCTACATCAACAAATTCCCCCTTGTCCGTTGCTGTCGAATGCTGAAAATGCAACTGCAATCGATCTTCAGTCAAGTATTTATCTTCTTTGTGTTAACAAATTCCCCCTTGACCGATGATCCAGGTAAGTAGTATCTTGACGCTCCTTGTATAATAGTTCCCCCTCAAAGTACGCGTATCCATGTTGGGTGTTGTGCAATTTCCTCACAAGGCTCAGTTGACCGATCTTCCGCTGATCTTCCAATACTCCAACCGGCATTTGATAAGGGTTCCATTCTTTAAAAACTGCATCAAGTCTTGATCTGTCATAAGACAAACTCTACCACCTGTAATTGCGTTTAGAACTTTACCGAAGAAATTCAACGTACGAAAATGTTTATCCCCATAAGACAAACTCTACCACCTGTGATTGCGTTTAGAAATTTACCGAAGAAATTCAACATACTAAGTCCACTAGCAGAGGATCTAGTCGCCTAATCCTTGTATACGAACAAACCCGATTGTGCGGAATCCAACCGGGAAAGCAAACCGAGATCGAGATAAATACAAGACACAAAGATTCAACGTTTGAAATATCAACTGTATTAACACTCGAAAGTTTGTTTACACTGATTACAAAAGATAAAGCTCTCACAAACTTTCTCAGTTCTCTCGTGTCTCCCTGTTCTCTGTTCTGTGTTCTCTCTCTGTTCTGGCTTCTGTCTTCAGTGCAAATATATAGGCTGCAGATCGACGAATGATCTGCAGCGACGAATAACCTGCAGCGACGAAAGACTCCCACGAAATACAAATATGATGAAAAACTGATGTTTATGAGGTTTTTCGTCATACAAGAGTGTGCAGGTTTTTCGTCAGGAGCATGTGCAGGTTTTTGGTCGCAGACAGCAGCAAAACGGAATAGCAAACAGACATATCTGCAACATGCAGATCAGCAACATGATTGAACCGAAACTCGATGGAGGATATCGGCTTTGGTCTTCATTCCGTAACACGGTCGAACCTAGTCGAGCCGCATCCACAAGAGATGCATCAACAAACTCCCCCTTGGATGTTGCTCCTGATGGTTCCTTCTTCACATCGGAAAATCGTTTTTGTAAATATCCTTGTGTTTTTAATTTATCATAGTTTTTACATTTTAGTGGGAGTAAATCCAAATTTGAAAAATTCAAAAACATGGAAAATTTCAAAAACACAAAAACAATAGAAAAACAAAAATGAGTTTCCTGGCGAGCAAAAGAGAAAATGATAGTACATCAGTGGTTTGTCCAAACCTCTTTAAACCTTAAATGAAAAACGATAAGCAGCTCTATATAAGATGTATCGGTAGGCTCACAATCATTTTAAAGTGTGCAGAGTGATATAAACCTAAATCGACTGAAGACCAGGTGGGAACCACTCATTGGCATATGGTCTTGGTACCGAAATTTCGTTTGATAGATTGCTAAGGTTCTGAGATATGTGGTCTTTATGCTGTTTATCATCTGGGTATCATGCTTATTTCTTTTACCGAAATATAACGGAGACGAAGTCTAGATCTTCCATGATACCATACATACGTGTACATATTGCATACGACCTCAATAAGTGATCAACAATCACATGTCCAAACAAAATAGGTGATAATATATCACAGATTTTATGCGGGAGTCAACTTCGTCTCTTTGTCTGTACGTTAGTACTGACCTGTTCACGGACTTGCTCCTGTGCCCTCATGCATCTGAAAATCAAGTTCCTCATCAATAAGTGATTCTATAACATAGGGCTTATTTTCAATCAAAAATAAGTGAGTATCTCACATTTTCATACACGCCAAAACAGATGATAAATGGTATACTCACCAGTAAGATGAACTCTCGTGCATACCTTGATACGGGAATGTGTCGTGTGTGGATGAACACCGGTCCCCTCGCCATGATTACATCTGATAAGTTGAGCTTATGTGGATAACAATACCGATAATCGTTATAGGATGTTTATCTAAATGTTAACTAACTGACCAACAAGAGCGTTTTGGCGTGACCGTACTCTGATATGATTCTCTTACCCTCGAAACTCGAAAAAAAAGATTGTCTGTAAGTATTTATTTACTGTATTTCATTTTTGCATCTCTGTATATATTTATTTACTGCTTTCTGTCTTTACATTTGAAATATTCAAAAATACTAAAAAGATTTTAGGTGTGTTTTAATATAAACTTTATAAAAGCCAAAAAGATTTTATTTCTAAATTCTTTTGATTACCCGATGTTGGAACTCGAGTCTTCGCTGAAATCTGATAGAAAACAAAATCTGCATCAACAATCGCCACCCACCATCACCCTCCACCACCGAACACTGACTCCAATGTGTTACCGCCACCACCCGACTACCACCGCCTCCGAACACCGACGCCACCACCACCAAACACCATAGACTACGCCACCACAACCCATTGTCGTCACCACCCTCTGGCACCACCACCGGCCACCACTACCACCACCGTCGCCAACACCGACCGCTGCCGCCACCCTCTGCCTCTGGACTGTGACAACTGTCACTTTTTCGTACATTCCATACACTAATTGAACAGTAATTTGTGCTTTAAATAACTGTGCATGATCTAGTTTACAAGACGAATGAAATTCTGAATACTGTTATATACATACAATGGCATTTCATGTTGCAAGACTTACTACATGCAACACGATATAGTTCTAATAATGCACAGAACAGAATTGCCACCATTATCAGACAAACTAAAATGCTGACGAAGTTCAATACATAGACATACAGTGTTTTGAGGCCCAGTATGAGCCAGAGACTAAGTTCTACACTAGTATAGTGTGTAGGGAAGTAAGGACAACAAAACTGCTTTTCTAGGTGATAGATAAAGTGCCGGAAAGTGCCTAAAACCCACTTATAGTGCAGAATTCTGTATTTTTCAGCAAAGTTCAGCTTTTTAACAAGCTAGTTACATGCAAAAATTTGACTAAATGGTCCTGAATGCTTTTCTAAGTGTCGGGAATTAAAAGTGTCACAAAAAGTAACATAAAGATCATTAAACGGAATAGCTTGACACTTTAACGAACCGGTATCTAACCGAACAACTGGACATTACCCGGAACACCAAAATATTGCTAGAAACATTGTTTAATTATTTTTGGACTAGTTATGATCCCCGAACACCCTAACACACTATATAATGCATGATACACTTAAAACACTAGACTTTACACTTAACCTCCAACTAATTAACATCATTTACCATCAAAGTTACACATAACCCCCCCCCCCCTCATGTCCACGGTTATGAAGGTATGGCCCCACCTAGATTTTGTGTGATCTTCCATGATCTTGCATGATCCACCATAATCTTCATGAGATTTCACTATATCTCATATGATCTTGCCTAGATTGTGAAAGATTTTGTAGTGTACTAATTGGATGAAAGTTACACTTAGACTCCCCCTCCCCCCCATATATAAATGGATGGTCACAAGGACCCCACCAAGATCACCACCATATCCAAAGAATTAATTCTTATTTTATTTAGATCTCGCTTGATATAGTAAACATAATCTATGGATGGAAGATTATAAGTATGGTGTGAAATCTCTAAAGATCATCATATCTCACACTTCACAACACCACCACAACTCTTCTACTCTCTCTCCCTCTCACGGCCGTAAGTAGCCACCACCACCACCACCATTGTTTTCATTTCAAATTCATACAATCCAAGGTCATCTCAAGGTGTAACAAGGTGTTTTATGAAGCTTGGTGCTTGAAGAACCTCCATTGCTTGCTTTCATCCGCCATTTTCATCATCTTTTTCTTCAAGTGTTCTTCCCTAGCTTAGAGCTAGTAGTAAGACTCTTAGAACCCTTTGATATTTCTAATTTTGATTTGTTAAAAGATGTATTATGTTATAACTCACAAGAACCCTAAAAGACATAATCTTGAATCATGAACATGAAGCTTACATATGATGAAATCTTGTTGAAATAATGTTAATTAGAGTATGCATGACACTTGATTGTTATTTTCTTGGGATTATGGTGTTGATCATCATAACAAGCTTGCTAGATTGTGATTAAACACATGATCTAGCAAGTTAGAGGATGATTATGTGTTAACACAAGAAGATCATCCTCATGCATGAACATGAACTTGAAAATAAGATGATTTCTTGAAAAATAATAAAATAAAGTGAGCTAGTAATCTTATGAATCTAAGACTCATGAATGATTTTCCAAGAAAACCAAGTTCAAAATATGATTTTTACTTAAAACTACACTATTTTTGATAAAACAAGTGTAGAGATACTAGAGAAACAAGAAGATGTTATGAATAAACATTTTTGTAGAATATGTTTACAAGTTGTAAACACCTAGTTTCTTTAAGAATGAGATTTTTAAAGGAATAAACACGCTTTAAAGGGTAACTAAACCCACTAAACACTTTACCAAGTTACTACAAGTTTTTAATAAAAGATCAAGTTCATGTTGTTATGTAAAGTGTATAGTTTTTGCACTTGGTAAGAATAATATTGTTTAAGGTTGATTATTGATTGTTGGGATGATTTTTGAAAAGAAAATGATATGCTTTGATAGCATGGACACCTCCATTTTAGGGGAAACTATGGCAAAATTTTCTAAAAATATAAACACTTGGAAAAATATTTTCTAATAAATATTTACAAGTGTATTTTGATCATAAGTTTTCAATATAAACTTTGCCATAATTTTTGTAACAAAAATACAAATATTGGAGGTTGGTTTTGTAAACAAAAATGGGTGAATATATATTTAGAATATATATATATATAAGAGACACTTGTGTGAATATTAGTATACGTTGTGAAATAGTTATATTATTTAAGGGTAAAATAATATAACTTAACAAAATACCATGAAGTTTACTATCCAAATTAATACCAAAAATCACAAGGAATAAATATATAAGTTACGCACTCAGTATTGTGAAATCAAAAGCAAGAACGTAACTTACAAAATATTCCGGAAAATACCGTTATAAATATGTTTTTGGTAAACATTATTTTGGGACACAAGGAATGAAAATATGATTTCATTATTTCAAAGTATATCATATTTTCGGCAAAGAGAAAATATATTATTTTTGGAAGTAAAAATATATTTTCTTAGAATATTTAGAAGATATATGATTTTTGAGAAAAATATACATTTTCTTGAAATACATTATTTTTGGGACAAAACAAGTTTAAATATATTTTCTGAAGTAAGACTTGAAAATATATTATTTTGGAAACTACAAATACGAGAATACAAATACACATGTATGAAATACTCCCATCCTTGGGAAGGAAATACGAAAATAAATACTTGAGAAGTATTATAACTTTGGTGAAATACATGTTACGAATGCATAAACGGTATGAAATGCCTATGAAATACTAGATCATGTGAGCATAGACTTAATATTGAAATGCCATTAATACTTAATTAGGGACGAGGGTTAGATCTAACGGGTACAACCGAGCCCCACTCATGGTCACAACTAGTACCAAGCAGTGCTTCGGTGTCCCAGTCGAGGGAAATCGACATAGTCAAGGGAAATTGACATAGTCAAGGTAAATTGACATAGTCGAAGGGAAATTCGACATAGTCGAGGGAAATCGACATAGTTGAGGGAAATCGACAAGGGTATAAGTTTACTCATTACGAGTGCTCCCTATGTCCTCACATGCCTTAAAGTCCTTGTAAAACAATTATGTTCATACACGCTTTTCATACCTGTTTACAAAGGAGTCTCTCAAAGATTTACAAGATTACAGTACTCACACAAAACGCATGAACTCGCTCAACTTTTGTTGATGTTTTTCCAAAATTACATGTATTTCAGGTAACAGGATGGATCTTGGGCGCGGGTGTTGTTTCTAGAAGTAGACTTCAAGTTTAGATGTCATCCACTTTTGTTGGTTTGTAACCTAGTCGAAGGTTGTGTTTAAAACTTAAATAACCAGAGTTTGTAATACTCAAATTTTATGAATGGATGAACATCGTTTTTGGATCATGTAGTTGTTTATTATGATTGAATGCAATGATATTAAACCAGTCACACATCATACGCTTCCGCAAAAGTCAGGGTGTGACACGGACATCGATGCCGCCACCACCACCGCCGCCCCCACCACCACCACCGAAGAGCAACCATTAAATGGTCCAGCCCCCCGAAGTTCATGGGGTTCCAATAATTTATGATTCTTTTAATAACAAATATGATCAACTTTGTTTTCTTTGTCATATATTTGATAAATATTCATAATTTTGAAGATGTTAATGATTAATTAATATACATTATTAGTCACTCATTATTCATTTTTTAAAATGTATATATAGTTGTGTTTGATAAAATTCAAATATCTGAACCCGACTCACGGGTGATAACCTAATTTATACAATAAACCAGAAAAAAGATAAAAATTTACACAATTTACAATAACTCTAGACCCTCTACCCAATTACTAATTTTAACCTAACTCACAATGTATTTAATAAATACAATAAGAAACCTATACTTAGTCTAACCCTTTGTTGATACATATTTTGTGGACACGACTCGGCTCGGTTCAACTCAGCTCAGTTCGACTTGGTTTCGACTCGGTTGAAAGGACGTCAGAGACTTGAAGACACGAAGACCTTTGTCTGTAATTTGTCATGATACAAAACGATGTCTCGTGTTAGTCTGAGTTATGTCTTAGGTTTGTTGTTATGTGCGTTCGATGTAAGTTTGACCAAGTCAACCATCCTCCGGTTTGACTTGGCCAAACAGTTAGCACATTGTTTGTTATTTGTCTGTGTCGAAGGATGAGACATCGAAGGATTGTTCATATCCTTCGATGTACTCGAAAGATAAGCCTTCGATGGATGGATGATGGATCTCGAAAGATACCATCCTTCGAAGTGTATATGGATCCTTCGATGGGATTCTGGTCGACAGATGATCTTTCGATCAGTCTGTCTGATCCTTCGACCAGACGATCTGTGTCGGGTATATATACCCAGGTGGTGTGTTGTGTTCGTTTGGAGTTGTAGAAAGACACTTGAGAGAGACACAAGGAAGAACAGCAGAATACTTAGAGCATTCTGTTAGCAGCACACACACACACGAGAGAGAGAGTTTATAGAGTACATCTGTAAACATTGAGCTTGTAACTGGACCCTTCATTCGTATTAATACAAGTGGTGTTAATCGGTGAACTTTGTGTGTCGTGCTTTTGTGTGTTCTATCTCGGTTTGCATCTCCGGTTGGATTCCGCACAACCGGACGTGTTTGTACACAAGGATTAGGCGACTAGATCCTCCCCTAGCCGGACCTACAAGTGGTATCAGAGCCTTGGCTCTTCTCCTTGTTAAAACCGAGTGTTTTCGGGTGTGTTTCGAGTTTTGAAGTTTATATTTTTTCTTGAAAAATTCTGTTTAAAGCTTCAAAAATCATCGAATTTTGCTGAAAGTTGTTATAAAAACCTTGTTGTTTATCATTTTCACATGTTAAAGAGTGGTTTTTAGTGAAGTTTCGGGCAAAAACTCGTGTTCGGCAGTTTCGGGTTACCGGAAAACTCATAGTCTTTCCAGAAAACTCATTGTGTTCTTCATAATATTCAAGTGTTCTTCAAAGTGTTACATATTTTGATCTTGTTTTATTATTGTTGAAAGTTGTTTGTGCATTGGGAAGGGATAATTGATTAAAATAGTCAACCCAAATCTGATTTTGGCAGAAAGTAAGGTCTGAACATACCTTCTGCCGAAAGTTGCGCACCAACCCGTCACCTTTCTCACCAACCTGTCAACTTTGTGTCAGTGTGCCAGAGCTCATCGAAAGATATCCTTCGAAGTCGAAAGATCATCTTTCGATCAAGGAGGTTCGACAGATACCCATCCTTCGAGCATCTTTCGAAGTCAGTGAGTTATCTTTCGAGCCAAGGAATCTTTTCGAAGGATATATTGTTCGAGCTTCTGTTACATTTCGAAAGATAAGGATCCTTCGTCTTGGAGAATCTTTCGAAGTCATTGTTCGAAATTCAACAGTGATCTTTCGAACACTGTTGATCCTTCGAACAGGTGTCTATCTTTCGAACAAGTGTTGATCTTTCGATCCTTAATCTGTTTAAGTTTAACAGTTTGTGTTTTTCAGGTCTTTCGATCAGAGATCGTTCGGCTGGTTGTTATCATTCGAAATATTAACATAGTTTGTGAAAATTAATTTTTCAAATTTTAAATTAATTTTCACTTAATATATTAATCTTTATAAAATGGGAACAAGCGGTCAGTGGGATCCAACCGCGTGGACTAAAATAACTTCGACTCCACAATCATCAGCTACGAACAGTCAGTGGGATCCATCCGCGTGGACTTTGACTCCACAATCATCAGCTACACAACCTGAGTCAGATTTCGACAAAACTGCATTCTTGCGAGCTATTGCCCCAACTCAAGCTGCAATGATAACTGCAAATCAATGGGCATTGGTCACAAATCAAAGCAGCAGCATTCAATCTATGATGCAGAACGATAGTGAAACTGGTACAAGCACAAAACCGCCAAAGCTAAATCACATCAATGATTGGGGATGGTGGAAAGAAAGGCTGAGAACTTATGTTCAGGGGCAAGGTCAAGATCTATGGATGTGTTTCTTCACTCCATTTGACAATGAGTTGGAAGTTGCAGGATCTAATCCACAAACTTACAGCACTCTGTCTGATGAAGATAAGAAGAAGTTTGAGTTAGAAAAGAAAGCATTCATGATTCTCACACAAGCTCTTAACAGAGACATTTACCATCAGTTTGTTTACTGCACGACTACTAAAAGCTTGTGGGATATGCTCACGTTACGATGTGAAGGAAATGCTCAATCTAGAAAGATCAAGCAAGATTTACTGAAGAAAGAGTTTGAAGGATTCACGTGTATGGAGAATGAGACTTTGGCAGATTTATCTACAAGGTTCCATCACTTGTTGAGCGAGATGTTTGCTTTTAAAGTCACTGCCACTCCACAAGAAATGACGAAGAGATTTGCTGATAGCTTACCAGCAAAGTGGAGCAGTTATCTTGAAATTCTCAAAGAAAATGGTGTTTTAGACACAATCACCGTTTATGATTTAATTCAAAAATTGGAGAACAAGGATGTGGAAGAAAAGCTTAAGGCAAAAAGAACACTAACTCCTCAAAGTCCAGAGATGTACTTTGGGATTGCAGGAGGCATCAGTGGAGAAAAACCAGCTACTCAACACGCGAAGCTTCAAACAGCTTTCATCTCAAACACCGGACCTTCCACAACAGATCAGTTTGATCCTTCAGCATACTCGATGTATCCAAGACAAAATTCTTCTTCTCAACAACAGTATGTGCAACCGACAGCTCAGAAGCAACAACCGCAACAGCAAGGGTTTTATGGAAACTCTTCAAACTTTCAAGCCACTTCCAATCCAAACACTGTCAGATTAGACACTTCCAACTTTTCCAAAGTCAGTGTCGAAATAGCCAAGGAGCATATGGAGATGTTGAACACCTTGGTTAGTGCTTATTGTGGATTGATCGCAGGTCAGATTGGGAATATCAATCTAACCAATGAAGATTATCAGCAAGTGGATAGAGACGAGTTTGAAATGATGGATATCAAATGGGCTCTTGCTAGTGCAATTCGAAGAGCAAAGGAGTTTATGGAGAGGACGGGGAGAACCAACTTGGAAAGCAAGAAAGACACCAAGTATGGGTTCGACAAGCAAGCTGTAACGTGCTTTAACTGTGGTAAAAGGGGTCATTTCAAAAGGGAATGCACAAGACCAGCTCAGCATGGAAACCAAAATCCCTTCAGAAATCAAGGCAACCAGCAGAACCAGAACAGGAACAATGTTCGTACGTTGATACCTGTCAACAACCAAAGCCAGACAGGGCCATCAAATGCCAACCAGGCACTTGTGGTTCAAATGGATGAAGGTTGTGATTGGTCGCTTCAGTTGGGAAATGATGCTCCAAATGGTGGAACAGCATGTTATGCTAAGGTGACTGAGAAGGTTGTAGAACCCGCGTCTGCTGGTGAATCTTCAGAAGATGAAGATAGTTCGGGTTATAGTGGGAGCATGGATGGGGAATCACTTGATGCTGGTGATTTATCAAGTGATGCTTTAGATTTGAAGGTTGATGAACTTTTGGCTGAAGCTGAAGTATTATGCAAGAGGAGATCTATTCTCTGCCAGAAATCTGCTGGAACTTCCGAGAAGCTTGCTAAGTTCTTCTCTGAAGATGGATCTTTTTCTTTCCATTCAGCCTTTACGGCTAATGTCGACAGTTCATCAAGTCAGGTATGTGCCAATGAACCCACTGTAGTTAGTTGTGAAAATTGTGATAGTTTAAAGGTTAAATATGCTGAACAGGAAAGTAAATTTGAAATCACACACAAACACAATCAAGAATTGATTGTAGATCTTTCTAAAGCAACTGAAGCTAACTTGTTTTTAACCAGAAATGAAAAGGAATTTAAAGCAACAATTACGTCATTAAAACATGATGTTTCTGAATTACAAAAGGCTGTTTTGAGAAAACAACATGCTAACAATGATCTAATTGACACAATTGAAAAGCAAATGGTAGAGTTAGCAACAGCTCGATGTGAATGTGAGACAATTAAGCAGAAATTGGAAAGCTATTCCAATTCCCGCTATGTTTTGGATCACATTATTGATGTTCAAAAGAAAAAGGGGGATAAGAAGTGTATGGGATTCAAATCATGTCCTCCCCCAATGAATCACAATTACTCCAAGTTGCCTGATGACGAGGATATGCCCCGTTTTGAACCTACTGTGCCACTCGGTCTTGATGACTTTGCAGCAGGCCTCGGGTTCACAACTGGTACATCATCCTCGGGTCAATCAGAATCTGAGAATGTGACGGATTCATCGTGTGTTAAGGAACAGAGTCCTCCCATTGTTGAGGATACTGATTCTTCGGATGATGAATCTGATTCATCGGATGATGAATCTGTAGAGGTTGTGAAACAACAGTCTAACTCGGTTACAACAGATATTCCAATCGAGAATCACATCTTGTGTGATCCACCAGTGGAACCGAGTAAGACTGAAATGTCAAAAGCAATGGATTCCATTGTATCTAGCCTAGAAGGGAATGATTTGTTGTACACGCTTAAAGGAGATAGCAAAATCTACTCTAACAAAGATTTTCCAATTAAAAATGTAAATCAAGATTTAATTGAGCAAATTTTTGAAGGATGCACTGATAAGTTTTTGGGGAACAAAAGTGGCAAAGTTACCGTCACTCAATGTGATCCAATTCCATGTGAACAAATTAGAAAACAATACGGAAACCAAAAACAACCAATTGAGCGAAAACAACAAGTGAACTCCGGAAAAGGTAAAGCACAGGGAAAGAAGGCTCAGAACAAGAATGTTCAAGCACCTAAAGTTCAGTAGCAAAAGGTGCAAAACAAAAGAGCTCCTGTTAAGAAAAGAGAACCGAAAGTGAACTTTGTTGGATCCAAGGGTACAGATAAACTTGAAACATTTCAGGATAAATCTAACATTGATTTTGTAAAACAAGTTAGAATTTTAAAACGAAATGATCAGAATAATTACACCCAACACACCAACGGATGTGATTTAGGTCCAAGTACATCTAGATCACAAAGTTCATGGTCTGGTTCTCAGTCTGGTCATCAACATGTTTCTCCGAGGTTTGTAGAGCGGAGAATGTGTTTTGAGTGTGGCACAGTTGGGCATATTGTAAGATACTGCCCATACCTGCAAAAGTTGAAGGCAAAAACGAGTGCTCCCCAAGAAACCAATTACCAAAAACGATCTGTTTCCCCGAAACAAGACCCACGTGTCTTGAAAGAAAGGGAAAAAAAGTTAAGACAAAAGAATCAAAAGGTAATTGAGAAGGCCTTAAAATCAGAGGTCAGAGAAGAAAAACCTGTTCAAGCAAAACCTAAAACTGTAAAACCAGTAAATGCTAAAGCAATAAATTCAAATACTGGTAAAGGACAAACGGCTTGGAAGCAAAAACAGGTAATTCAATCAGGGGGGGCACCACAGGTTCTTTTTCCTAATCATCAAGTGATTGAAATCACTTTTCTTGATGATCAAGGACGACCCAAGTCCACAAAGGCTTGGGTCCCCCTCTCCAACTAATCTTTGAGTGAGTGTGTAGGATATTCCAGGAGGAACTATCGATAGTCGTAAGATTGTTGATAGTGGAGCGTCCATGCACAAAATAGGCAACAGAAGAAATTGCTGCCTTTGTTGGAGAGAAAATGAAAAAGAAAACAGAAGTGTCTGTTGAAAGAGATTGAAAAGCTTCGACAAATTGCAAATCATTCCAACGTTTGATTGTTCAAGGCTTTGATCGGGTTCCCCAGGGTAGATTCAAATCAAAATGTACGCACCTGTAGCACGTCTGATGTTCAAAATCAACAAGATGAACGTGCAGTGTACATTTCTTCGCGGTGTGATTGAAGAAAATGTGTTTGTTGAACAAACCAACCGGGTGTGCGGATGCCTTGGCTTGGATTAAACAACCGCACACTACTTCTGAAAGAGAAAGACAAAAACCTTCGCTGGTGCAATGTGGAAGACCAGCCGGACCCAAAGGTTTATGATCTTGTTGCTGTCAAGAGACTTCTCAGTAGCTACAAAGAATCGACTTTGAAATCCACACCGGGTGGATATCCAGTTTGGGAGAGCACTCAGATTCCTTGCAATGCACGAAGCAGTTGCAGGATACGGTTTTAAAATTCTAATCTCTCCTATACTTGTCGTTATTTAAGCTACTTTATAAATTGTTATCCTCTCGCAGCACTCTTTGGCCAGACAATGTTGTCATGGTCCACACCGCAAACCGACATGCCAACTGATTTTTCCAAAATTCGATAAATATTTTCAGATTAAAACTTAATTTTGGTAAACGGCATTGAGGTAAAACATGAGTTAACCAACATCGGAAAGTCATTTTTGTAAATACCTTTGTGTTTTAAATTTTATCTTAGTTTGTTGATTTTAGGGGGAGTAAATCCAACTTTGAAAAATCCAAAAACATCAAAAAATTTCAAAAACACAAAAACAATAGAAAAACAAAAATGAGTTTCCTGGCGAGAAAAAGAGAAAATGATAGTACATCAGTGGTCTGTCTAAACCTCTTTAAACCTTAAATGAAAAAGCGATAAGCAGCTCTATATAAGATGTATTGGTAGGCTCACAATCATTTTAAAGTGTGCAGGGTGATATAAACTTAAATCGACTGAAGAATGGGTGGGAACCATTCATTGGCATATGGTCTTAGTACCGAAATTTCGTTTGAGAGATTGCCGAGGTTCTGAGATATTCGGTCTTTATGCTGCTTATCATCTGGGTATCATGGTTGTATCTTTTACCGAAAAATAACGGGGACGCAAGTCTAGATCTTCCATGATACCATACATACGTGTACATATTGCATACGACCTCAATAAGTGATCAACAATCACATGTCCCTCACAAATAAGTGATAAAATATCACATTTATCCGGGAGTCAAGTTCGTCTCTCTGCTGTACGAAAGT
The DNA here is from genome assembly GCA_030545235.1 of Helianthus tuberosus. Classification (NCBI taxonomy): domain Eukaryota; kingdom Viridiplantae; phylum Streptophyta; class Magnoliopsida; order Asterales; family Asteraceae; genus Helianthus; species Helianthus tuberosus. The sequence goes on from CM060423.1 coordinate 213,886,815, forward strand.
ACTGACCTGTTCACGGACTTGCTCCTGTGCCCTCATGCATCGAAAATCAAGTTCCTCATCAATAAGTGATTATATCACATAGGGCTTGTTTTCAATCAAAATAAGTGAGAATCTCACATCATATACGGTCAAACAGATGATAATCGGTATACTCACCGGTAAGATGAACTCTCGTGCATACCTTGATACGGGAATGTGTCGTGATGTGGATGAACACCGGTCGGTAAGTATAAATCATACCTTAACGTATCCCCTCGCCATGATTACTAATGATAAGTTGAGCTTAAGTGGACAACAATACCGATAATTGTTATAGGATGCTTATCTTAATGTTAACTAAAAGAACAAAAAGAGCGTTTTGGCATGACCGTACACTGATATGATTCTCTTACCCTCGAAACTCGCAAAAAGAATGTCTGTAAATATTTATTTACTGCTTTTAGTTTCTGCATCTTTGTATATATTTATTTATTGCTTTCCGTCTTTACATTTGAAAAATGAAAAATTCCAAAAAGATTTTAGGTGTGTTTTAATATAAACTTTATAAAATCCAAAAATATTTTGCTTCTAGTTTATTTTTGATTGACTGATGTTGGAACTCGAGTCTATCCCACCCAAAATCCTGATCGTAAGCCGGAAAACAATTGCATCTTCATAAACTGTCGAAGTTAACGAGTTTTGAAAGTTAAAGGACTAAAACTGATCATTTTCTAAACTTTCAAAATGTTGTCGGTTGGTGTTTAATTGAGATTTAATCTCATATGTGTCATCTGTTTAAATGTTAACTATATTCCAAGCGGTTGTTCTCATTATGCGTTTAGCTTTCTTGCATGTGCAGATGCTAAAGGCGAGGAGAACATGTTCGATGACAAGCTTTGGAATGAAGACACGAAGTGGAGGCACTCAAAGGATAAAGTGATCGAGTTGCCGCTGACCCTTCATCAACACCACAAGGATCTGAAGATTTGACAAGTCAAAAGATTCACGAGCATGACTCAATGGAGAGTTCAATCTAAGGGGGAGTTTATTGACACACTACCTAAATGAAAAAGGGAGTTTGTTGATACACTTTCTACTTACGACGCGTGAAGACTTTGAAGATCCTCCGACGTGGAAGACATCGAAGTTGAACCTCACGAGTAGCGTCCAAGGGGGAGTTTGTTGATACATATTTTGTGGACACGACTCGGCTCGGTTCAACTCAGCTCAGTTCGACTTGGTTTCGACTCGGTTGAAAGGACGTCAGAGACTTGAAGACACGAAGACCTTTGTCTGTAATTTGTCATGATACAAAACGATGTCTCGTGTTAGTCTGAGTTATGTCTTAGGTTTGTTGTTATGTGCGTTCGATGTAAGTTTGACCAAGTCAACCATCCTCCGGTTTGACTTGGCCAAACAGTTAGCACATTGTTTGTTATTTGTCTGTGTCGAAGGATGAGACATCGAAGGATTGTTCATATCCTTCGATGTACTCGAAAGATAAGCCTTCGATGGATGGATGATGGATCTCGAAAGATACCATCCTTCGAAGTGTATATGGATCCTTCGATGGGATTCTGGTCGACAGATGATCTTTCGATCAGTCTGTCTGATCCTTCGACCAGACGATCTGTGTCGGGTATATATACCCAGGTGGTGTGTTGTGTTCGTTTGGAGTTGTAGAAAGACACTTGAGAGAGACACAAGGAAGAACAGCAGAATACTTAGAGCATTCTGTTAGCAGCACACACACACACGAGAGAGAGAGTTTATAGAGTACATCTGTAAACATTGAGCTTGTAACTGGACCCTTCATTCGTATTAATACAAGTGGTGTTAATCGGTGAACTTTGTGTGTCGTGCTTTTGTGTGTTCTATCTCGGTTTGCATCTCCGGTTGGATTCCGCACAACCGGACGTGTTTGTACACAAGGATTAGGCGACTAGATCCTCCCCTAGCCGGACCTACACCCTTATTAAAATTCAAATAGTTATATAGGTAAATACTAAACAACTCAAGCTAACTTTATCTTCAAACCCACTATTACCCTACCTATTTCACTAAATTAGGATTAACTTCATCATCAATTAGCACCAACTGAATACAAAGAATAGCTTGAGTTATGTCGGTCCCAATTAGTTTAAAGGTTAAAAGGACTCATATGATAACCTAAGTTGTACCCAGAAAGATAAAATCAACATACTATGTTGATCTACTTGAGTTGAAACAAATGGAAGAAGATATTTCTTAAAATCAGATTTACAAAAGTCTGGATATCCCTCAAATTAATGATCAGACTGTTCATTGTTACTTTAGTAGTAACAATAGATGTAAATAAAAACCATATTTTTCATTAAATTATGTAATAAAATCAAGTGGAAGATAATAAAAAGAAGGTTATGAATTACTAATAACAGTATAAGTTACAAAAGAACTATTAATTGTCATAATCTCTATAATTTAGTTGTTTTAACATCTACAACGTGTATATAAATCTCGTAATCTCATATGTTGTCCAACCGCCTTTATTTAGTTTAATTATAATTCGAACGAAGATGGCGAGGTCAGTGATTGCATATTTCATTATTTTCAATATGGTTTTCGTCTCATTTCTTGATTGTAAGCTCAACATTTTAACTTGTTCTCATTCATTTTCTAACAACACCCACAATTTACGCCATGGTTCAGTTGATGTATAATCCTTATCTTGTATGCAGGCACAAGAATCAGGAGCAATGAACGAAGTGAAACCGGTGTTTTAAGCTCATCAAGCAAACTTGGGTGGCCCATTTGTGGGTTTATGATGGGCAATATTGTTGTTGTGAAGATCGTCAGAACTACTTTAGCACTTACGAGGAATGTGGAAATGTTTGCATTACCTTACCTCCAAACTTTAGATGTCATGGTGAAAATTAATTACTTACTATGTAATAATTTGTGTGTGGGCTATATATGTTTATCACTAATGCTTATGAATAACTTGCTCACCGGCTAATAAATAATAAATTAATAGTAATCTAAGTGTGTAGGGTTTTGAATTTTAATCCAGTGACTAGTTCGCTCTTACTAGATGTCTTGTGCTTCTATATACTCATGCATACATCATTCACAAATAAGCCAATATTTTGAAAGATATAAGGTATTACATGGTTTTCGGAATCTAGTGATCATAAAGACCGAGTTACTACCTTTTGGAGTTATAGTCGACTTGCCAAAAAACTTAATTGGAGATATTACAGTCAAGCCTAGAATACTTCAAACCTTTAATACAAAAAAGGTGCTTTACTACTACAACAAAACCACACAACATGATTAATCTCATCTTTTTCAAATGAAGCTTCAAATTCTATTGCTTAGATAAATTTATGAATTTTCCACCGTTGAGTTGAATTCGCCCGCTTACACTTGGCAAGTAATGAGTCAAAATTTTTGTGATGAGCTTGTATCTACAATACCTTGTGTGATACTTTAAGACAATTAGCACAAAGTAAAAGAAATGAGTGAACCGAGTATTTTTTTTAGTTCTCTTGACATAGCTCAAACCTAATCTTAAGTGTAACAATCTTTATTTTATCAACCATCATAGGAAATAATTTATCTGTGAAGATTATGGAACAACTAGTGATATATCATGTGTGTTTTCAATATGTGTTTTTATCTTAGTTTCACTTCTTGAAGTAAATATATATGAGATCAACCTTCATATTATTCTCTACTTGGAATTATCTATATGTTTTGGGGTAAATTTTAAGGCCATCACCTTTCAGGATGACCTTCATTTTATATCATTTATGACTAGGATTTGGAAATTGCTTTAAGTTCCTTCCATGTTATTAAGAGACCTTTTACATGTATAAAAGTTTTGTAGCGCTTTCTTAAAAAGTGAGTCAAACTCAATGTTGAAAATATTTATTAATAGTAAATTTTGCAAGGCGTTGAAAGAAATACCGGAAGGTAATCAACCAGAAATGAGTACGGATGACAATATACTTTGGTACTCTGTGAATCGGTGCGTGATAGGATGACAAGAGTGGTGATTAAAGAAGCTTTGCCTTTTATCCACTTCGACAACCCACGGTAACATCCATGATTCGAGACACGCTTTAACCTCGCTACACTCACGTAAGTCGTAACAAACTTAGGCGTCATTATTTAAAATTATGGGAGAAAGCAAAGAAAAAAGATTTAATTGTATTTTTTGAAAATTTTGAAATCGTTGTGAGCCTAACTAGTGATATACTAATATGTGGTCCACTCCAAATGGTTTACCGTGATCATACATTTGTGTCACCGCCCATTTGATAGATCCTTATTTGTGGCAAATGATGAAACATACGATTTCGTTGAATAGTTTTCTGTCTCCACAAAATGCGAATGACTTATTTAAAATTATAGATAATGTAATACAAACATATGGTTTACAAAAAAATATTTTCAAAATCGTTCAATAATGCCTTGCACAATACCACGGCCATTGAAAAAATTAAATCAAAATATAAACCAATTTGCGAATGCATTTTTTACATTTGTATTGCACATATTATTAATTTAGTAGCGCAAACCGGGAAAGAAAACAAACTTGTTCGTCACTATATAAAATCTTTTAGATTGATGTTATACGATGTTTTCAAAATATGGAAAGGAAAGATATCAAGATTATATAGCCATTGTGCCGATATCATTGTCAAACATAAAGGTCCTAATTGGGACGTACCGACTCGTTGCAATTCAACTTGTCTCATGCTCCAAAGTGCTTTGTCCCAAATGGGTCCTTTAGAAAGTTTTCATAATAGTATTAGTGATACATATGACTTGCACCCGTTCAACCTCATGTGTTGGCGTAACTTTGAAAATATCACCGCAATGTCTTGGTGTGTTAAAACAATAACAACAAAATTATCTAGGGTTTACTATCCCACATGTTGTAAAGTTCTTACATGAGTATTTTTAATTACTATAAATTTTAGAAATTTTGAAATTATGAATAATTTTGTTTGGCATAATGATAAAATCAAAGAAAGAAAAGTTCGAAAAATAATTTTTGGACTTACCCCCGGTTTTTACTTGTGCTGCCTCTTTAAACCCTATACTAAATGTTCGGGGGGTTGAACGTCTGGTTGAGCGTCTTGCTGATCAAAATTTTGACAATTTAAATATGCATGAGTGCCCAACTTTCGTAAAAAAAGCTAAAGACAAATTCAACAAAGCTTTCAACCAAATGTTTGAGTTTTATTTAAATAAACATGGCTAGACAACACATATGAACGTGTCTCAAGAATCGAGCACAAGTTCTACCTGACGCTTGTTACGTGGCACAATCATGACTATGATGAATGTTGTTCGGGATGAGTCGAACAAACAACAAAAGTGAACTAAGTAGGTATAGTCGGTCATGCAAATTATGTATCCAGGATTATGGCTACTGAAGTTTATAACAACTTTGATTTTTGACTTGGTGGAAAGAAAAGGATAAAGAATACCTAATTCTATTTGCCATGATCCATGGTTTACTAAGTGTCCAAGCTTCTACGGTAACTTCAGAATCCTTTTTTCCTCTTAGTGGCAGGTATTGTCGATACGAAGAACAAGGCTCTCTCTCTCGAATCGATAGAGACGTGCATTTGCCTAAAAAATCATTTGTATGTGGTGGTTTATGTACAGGACGAGGCAAAACTCGAAGATGAAATAATACTAGAAGCAAGGGTACTCAAGGAAGAAGTGGAAGAAGGGCATTATTCGGGCGTATCCGATGAAGAAGTCGCTGAAGATGGCAGATGGTAATAGATAAAGATGTAACAAAATAAATTATTTTTATGTTTATTTTTAGGGGTAACTTCATAAAACAATAACCAAGTTTTACATTTGTTTCATTTAAGTCATTTAATCTTTTTTTGTCTCTTTAAAATCACTCAAGTTTTATTTTGTGTTCCAATCTTATACAATTTTCAGGTTTTTAAGTTACCTTGATGATGTGTCAGGTCACATTAGAAAAAGTTCATTTAATATGGATTATATTACTTTTTTAATTAAATAATCATCTTCATACCATTCAAAAATAAATAAACAACAATAATAATCATCTTCATCGTTTTTCTTTTTCTGGTACGCTCGTTTCATAATCAATGATTTACACATACCACTTTTTGATTCTTTTATAATGGAACATCTCATTTATGTTTTTTATATAATTCCTCTCATCGTCGTCTTCTGATTATTGAAAATAAAATATTATTTTAGGTTTAATAAACTTTTAAAAATCCTATCTCAAAGCATAAAGAAGAAACTATCTCTATTACTTGAAACAGGGGATGGTATACTCAAAAAGCTATTTGCCTATCTTCATATTAAATTGTTCATCCTCATCACTACATCAAGATCCAAATCTGGGAATTCTTGATGAACAAATGGATTTGATTTGGTAAAAGACTTGATTTTCGGGTAACCAAAGATTTGTGTAATTAGCTGGTTAATCCAAAGATTTTAGGATTTTTTTTTTGTTAAATAATGGTAACCTGATGACCTGGTAATTAAGCAATATTAAAACATAATATAGAACTTGAGTGACTTTAAAAAGACAAAAAAAGATTGAGTGACTTTAATGAAACAAAAAGGAAACTTGATTACTGTTCCGTGAGGTTTTCCCTTATTTTTATGTATTTTTTTACATTATGCATCAATAAATAACAATTTTTTTATGTATGTGTTTTATATATATAACATAGAAACTTCAATAAAACGCTTAAAAAAGACGTTTTTAAGCAAGAACCAGTTATGCCCGGTTTTTTGGGTAGGAACCATGTCTCAACCCTACCCTAATCGGGTATAGTAGTAATGAGTTTAAAATCTTGAACCCGATTTCCTACTCGGTTCTTCCCTAAACCTAGTCCCAAAAATATCCAATTACAAAATAACCGGTTCCTACCTGGCTCCGGTTCCACTCTAGAACCGGTTTTGTGGACCTCTACTACAAACTACAAAGGAAAGTCAATCTATACAACCTAATAAAAGCCATAATTAGGGGACACGTGTCCTCCATCTAGGGCCTCAAATCATTGTTTTCCCGCCAAAACTCTTCACATTCCATCATTCCCTATGGTGCATCGCGGTGGACTATCCATATTCATAAAACGGGTCACAAATTCGTATCATATATAATGACATAACCCGGCTTTTCCTCTCATGTTCCTCACACAATCACAGAAACAAATGGCGATTAGGGTTTTCTCCCTACTTTTCCAATCAAACAAATTGTTTGTTTATTGTTGAATCTTGACCTTGATTTATTTGTTTCTGCTTGGTTTTCATCGTTCCTTCGATTTCTAATTCGTATCACTCGAAATCTTCAATAACAAGGTACGATCCGGATTTGTTACTATTAACATGCAGATGTTCTTTTTCTTAAGCATTATGTTGATTTTGTGATGTATATTGTTTGATTTGTATCTTTTCATATCTAGGGTTTCATCATCTTCGAGCATATATGATGTGTTCAAATATTAACATATAAATTTCATCAAATGAGGCATAAAACTAACCCCTTTTTAGTACTAATGTTGGAAAAAGTGTGCTTTTGTCTTCCATTTGTATTTTCAGGATTAAATGAGCTCAAATTAACAAAAGAAGCAAAAAGACATCAAAATCTAACATAAATACAAGAAAAGGAACAAGACGTGACATGCCCGACCCCACGACAGCATCTTCCCAAGCAAAACAAGAAGACAGAAAACTGAACACGCCCCGTGCTCAGCCAGCACGGGGGCGTGCCCAAGTGTCAGCAGAAAAGACAAAGTGGTAGAAGCTTCTATTGCCCACCACGGGGCCGTGCTCAGCGGACACGGGGCCGTGGTCAACTATAAGATTCGCACAATCCAGCAAATCTGCATAGTACAAAGATTCTTCTGCACCACGGGGTCGTGCTCAGCGGACACGGGGGCGTGGTCAACTAATAAGACAAAGTTGCATTTAATGAAGAAAGAGAAGGATGTGGACACGGGGCCGTGCCCACTGGACACGGGGCCGTGCCCGAGCTTCTGTTCAGCCTATAAATAGATGTGTTTGGCTCAAGCTCAAACCATCCCATGGCACACCACCTCTCTCACACTTCACCCACCACCCACCATCACCATAACACCATCATCCACCACCATCATCCATTGTCCATCGTAGAGTGTGTGAGTCGTCTCGGGATCCAAGATTGATCGTAAGAGTTCTTGACAATCAAGGCCATGTTTGCCTAAGTCTCTTACATCACTTGGTGAAGACAAAGTGTCTAGTGTAATACTTTTTATTTCTAATCTTTTGCATTTTTTATTTGGTTTCGTATTAATGACTTTAATAACTAGTTGCTTATGTTGAAGGTGATCTTTCTTTATCGTTTGTCCGTGGTGTCTTGAAATTATTTTACTGTCTATATAAAATAAAAGATTTTCACCATTCATATCTCCACGATCTATATGGAGGTATGTTGGCTACCTGGTCGGGGGTTAAGGGAACAGTTTGGTAAAGGTCTTGCCATTGTTCAGCGTTTAGAGGTCCTGCAATGGACCTGGGTCAAATTTAGTAGGACCTCCTTCAATACTTCACGGTATTGGATGGCGGGGGTCCAAACTCTTTGATCCCCTCATAAGTTAACTACTATTACTAGATACGAGTCGGAACCAAGTGATTCATCTTGTCTATCTGTTTTTATTTTTATTTTTCTTTTCAGCATTTTAGTTAGTTTTTATTTTTCTTAGTTTAAAACATTTTTCTAAACTTTTTATTTTGATTAGACGTTGAGGATAAACCGGTACTAAAAGCTCTTGTGTCCTTGGACGACCTCGGTATCTTGCCAACACTATATTACGCTCACGATGGGTGCACTTGCCCATATGTGTGTTTAGTGTTAGTAAAATATCGTGTTTTATAAATTTAAAACTTGGCTAAAAATAAGTGTTAAAGGGGCTTAAAATATACACCTAATATATATAACACTTCACACGCATCAAGTTTTTGGCGCCATTGCCGGGGACACAAGGATTTTAGGAAAGCTTAAAATCGACGGCCTAATCAGTTTTTCAAAACCTTTTCAAAACGGGCCCACATTTTTCTTCATTTTAGTTTAGTTTTGCATTTACAGTAGGTTGAACACGGGCCGTGCTCGGTGAACACGGGGCCGTGCTGCATATTTTTCATAAAACACCCAGTAACAGAAGCTTGAACACGGGCCGTGCTCACTGAACACGCCCCGTGCTCAACGAAATCAGTAAATTTAATTAAAACGCCCAGATACAGATTCTGAACACGGGGCCGTGTCCACTGAACACGGGGTCGTGTCCAGCCTCTGTTTCCGTTTTTCTTTTTGTTTTCTGATCTCGGGACTTGGTTGTGGTCTGCTGAGTGATTCTTATGGATCAATACTCATGAGGTTACAACTACACCTATGAGGAGGATGATTATAGGGGTAATTATTGCACTAATTGTCGTAACTCACGCTCGGTTCAAAATAATCACTCATATCAACCATCCAATTCATACACCTACTATGAGGAGCCCAGGTACGAGCCATCAACTTCATACACATCATATGAAGACCAAAGGTATGAACCTCCTCCCTCATACTCATATTTTGATGAACCAAGGTATGAGCCTTCATACTCATACTTTGAGGAACCAAGATATGAGCCACCACCTTCGTATGCTTACTATGAGGAACCTTGGCGTGAACAACCCACCTCATATGAGTATTATGAAGAACAAAATTACGACCCTTATCCATCATATGCTTACAATGAAGAACAATGGTGTGAACCATCTACTTCATATGGGTATTATGAGGAACAAAGGATCGAACAACCGGATTCAAGCTTTGAAAATCCCGATTCTTTTTCTATAACCGAAGTAACCGATAGGATATTAGAACACATTAGAGTTATCGATCGATGTATAAAAGAATCTCGCGCAAGGAAAGAGGAGTCCCGCGCAAGAGAAGAATTAAAAAGGAAGAGATAACCAAAAGTGTAAAAATGAAAGAACAAATAAGTGAAAAACCGACACATGAGTTAAACAACGATAAAGGTGAGTCCGACAATGTTAAAATTCAAGAAGAGTCTAATTTTGAAGAAATTAATCTCTTGTCACCTTCTTTCGAAAATCATTGTTTAGTACCCACTCATGCTAAGTTTTTAAAAGAGTTAAACACTAACACTAAAATTGACGAAACGGTAAGTGTTAAGTTAACTAATGATCAACCCTCGCTAATAAAAGAAGTCCCAGTTGAAATTAACATTACACCGGTTCCATGTTTCTTTCAAAATTCGTTTATTAGTAATGTCACAATTGATAAAGATCTTTGTGTTAACATAATGCCTAACTACATTTTCGAAAAATTAAGTATTAGTGATTTTTCTCCACTTCAAATACCCATTTTTCTATCCAATCGGAAAGTAATAAAATCAATCGGTATAGTTGAGGATGTATTGGTTCAAACAAATCAATTGGTAATCCCCACCGACTTTGTCATCCTCGATGACGCTCCTCTAGTGTTGGGACGACCATTTGTAAAAAGTCACGAAGCTTTGAAAAACCGAAAGTACAACAATCTACCTCTTCAATTAGGGGCATTCAAAAAAAGTGTCGACCTTGAGCGATCAATGAAATATCCATTCGGAAATGATGACCCCCTAATTGAAGATGAGCCAGAACCACCTGATAAGGTGGGTCTAGCCAAGGACCCTTATAAACGTGGCGCACCATGGAGGCATTCCACGGAACTATCCTTAGTTTAGTTTAGATTAATTTTCTTGTTTTCTAGTTAGTTTTAATTTTCAGGAATAAAACACACTTGAGATGGCAAAGGATGCAAGGGAAACTTGAACCAGCACTCCATACAGGAAAACAGAACCGTCCGACAAATTTCTTCGTTTGCAGTAAGCTCGGCACGGGCCGTGTCCACCCAACACGGCCCCGTGCTGCACAGTCTGCAGAAAAAGACCCAGTTCAGGTAACTGGACACGGGCCGTGTTCACCCAACATGCCCCCATGTCCAGACTTCTGTTTCTCTTGTTTAATTTTGTTACTGGCACTTGAACACGGGGCCATGCCCGGATCACACGGGGTCGTGCTCAGCGCCCAGTAACACAAAATTTTTGCTTTTCACAACTTTTTACACATTCAATCAACCTAAAAACTTATTTTTGGGACACATTGAGGACAATGTGTAATTTAAGTGTGGGGGGGGGGGATGCTAAAACCTTGAATCTTGCAAGTCCTAAATACAAGCCTTACACAAAACTCTATTGGAACCGCTAATCACCCCAATTTTTTTCAAAAATTTTCAATTTTTTTTACTTGTCTAGGTTTAATTTGGGAATTTCAAAATTCTAAAAAGGTTATATTTTTACAAATTTACAACCGATAGCGTCGTGATAAAAAGAACCAACATAAGAAAATTATGAAAAGGCATGACAAGCTTAGTTAAAATTTAATTATATATACTTGAATACATAAAAACCCATTCCCACAAAAGTGAGTTTTGAGCCTTTATTGAGCATACAAATATATATCTTTAAAATTAAATGCTCATTTTTCGTTTCTTGTGTGAATAGCCGCTCGGTTCTTACAACTCTAGAACTTGCCACGACGATACATTCCCGGTCCTTACCAACTTAAACCCGAGTAAGTAAATGATGGAGGCATTAGGACTAACCCTTTTTATTTCTACACCATTATTTTTCTTTTTTTACCACATACCCAAAATCCCCCTAGTTAGCCCCTTTGAGCCTAAACCTTTTCATTTCATAACCCAAACCAAACACCCTTTTTACCCACCAAAACCTTTTTCATTTTTTACCCCTTTGTTTTAGTAACAAGTTCGGTTCTTTATATGACTTTTGAAAAAAAAAAATTGTTGTTGATGATGAAGCAAAAGAAAATAAACAAACAAGTTCATCAAAAATAACTTTGTTTGAATAAATGGCTTCATCAAAATAAAAGTTACAAAAATAGAAAGTCATATGAAAACCGACACTTGTTACGCTTTTCGCCCTTTTTACTAACCACTAACCACTAACCACCAACCCAACCACCTACCTTTAACCCAAGCCTAACCCTTAACCCACAAAGTCCTCTTGATATTTACAAAGGTATATAAGTTAAAAAGGAGGAGGATTGATTGCTTGGCAAGCCTATGGTAGGAGTAAGTTCCATGCCGCTCTCGAGTGATCCACAAAAATACATTTTCGGCCGAGTGTTGAGTGATCCCCGTGAGGTATGTGAACTTGTATATAAATAGAATTTTACAAAGGCATGTTATGCCCTAATAAGTAATTTATCTTATGAAAAGTTTTAAATAAATCATGACGAATAGGATTGTAAATAAATAAAAATAAAATTAAATAAAGAATCTTGGAAATCCCGACACTCTACGACAAGCCCAAAAACCTTCTTCTCTACCCATTCCATTTGGGTGTGTAATAGCCACAAATTAAAGAGTTTTGCTTGAGGACAAGCAAAAGATTCAAGTGTGGGGGTATTTGATGTGTTCAAATATTAACATATAAATTTCATCAAATGAGGCATAAAACTAACCCCTTTTTAGTACTAATGTTGGAAAAAGTGTGCTTTTGTCTTCCTTTTGTATTTTCAGGATTCAATGAGCTCAAATCAACAAAAGAAGCAAAAAGACATCAAAATCTAACATAAATACAAGAAAAGGAACAAGACGTGACATGCCCGACCCCACGACAGCATCTTCCCAAGCAAAACAAGAAGACAGAAGACTGAACACACCCCGTGCTCAGCCAGCACGGGGGCGTGCCCAAGTGTCAGCAGAAAAGACAAAGTGGTAGAAGCTTCTATTGCCCACCACGGGGCCGTGCTCAGCGGACACGGGGCCGTGGTTAACTATAAGATTCGCACAATCCAGCAAATCTGCATAGTACAAAGATTCTTCTGCACCACGGGGTCGTGCTCAGCGGACACGGGGGCGTGGTCAACTAATAAGACAAAGCTGCATTTAATGAAGAAAGAGAAGGATGTGGACACGAGGCCGTGCCCACTGGACACGGGGCCGTGCCCGAGCTTCTGTTCAGCCTATAAATAGATGTGCTTGGCTCAAGCTCAAACCATCCCTTGGCACACCACCTCTCTCACACTTCACCCACCACCCACCACCACCATAACACCATCATCCACCACCATCATCCATTGTCCATCGTAGAGTGTGTGAGTCGTCTCGGGATCCAAGATTGATCGTCAGAGTTCTTGACAATCAAGGCCATGTTTGCCTAAGTCTCTTACATCACTTGGTGAAGACAAAGTGTCTAGTGTAATACTTTTTATTTCTAATCTTTTGCACTTTTTATTTGGTTTCGTATTAATGACTTTAATAACTAGTTGCTTATGTTGAAGGTGATCTTTCTTTATCGTTTGTCCGTGGTGTCTTGAAATTATTTTACTGTCTATATAAAATAAAAGATTTTCACCATTCATATCTCCACGGTCTATATGGAGGTATGTTGGCTACCTGGTCGGGGGTTAAGGGAACGGTTTGGTAAAGGTCTTGCCATTGTTCAGCGTTTAGAGGTCCTGCAATGGACCTGGGTCAAATTTAGTAGAACCTCCTTCAATACTTCACGGTATTGGATGGCGGTGGTCCAAACTCTTTGATCCCCTCATAAGTTAACTACTATTAATACTATAACCCGGCTATTTAGGACTGTATCCCTGCTGACTAAGACTACTTAGTCGAGGGTAACGTCACCTCCAAAAGAGGGGCCTACCATAATATTGCATTAATAACTTAATTAATTATCTTCCAATAATCCACCCTTTTAGGATTGTATCCTTGCTGACTCAAACTACTGGGGTGTGGGTAACGTCACCTTCAAAAGAGGGGCCTACTACAATAACTAAGATAATCTCTTAATTATGTGCAAAAGTGCGGAAATAATCAAAGGTTACACTAGATACGAGTCGGAACCAGGTGATTCATCTTGTCTATCTGTTTTTATTTTTATTTTTCTTTTCAGCATTTTAGTTAGTTTTTATTTTTCTTAGTTTAAAACATTTTTCTAAACTTTTTATTTTGATTAGACGTTGAGGATAAACAGGTACTAAAAGCTCTTGTGTCCTTGGACGACCTCGGTATCTTGCCAACACTATACTACGCTCACGATGGGTGCACTTGCCCATACGTGAGTTTAGTGTTAGTAAAATATCGTTTTTTATAAATTTAAAACTTGGCTAAAAATAAGTGTTAAAGGGGCTTAAAATATACACCTAATATATATAACACTTCACACGCATCAATATATCTTTCTGGCTAATCTAATGGCATCATTACCAAGGTAAGAAATTAGTGTTTATCTAAATTGTTTTTACTTGATATCCATCTATCATTCTAACATGTTTTATTGTGCTTGTGTTTTTTTATTTTGATCTATTTCATGTCTAGGTTTTTTTATGTACTGGAGCACAAATCTTTAATTCTGTTCTAATGGCTTCATCACCAAGGTATAAGCTCTAAGGTTTATATGTGTTGTTTGATTTCTTAAAGGTTTGCTTAGATTATATTTATTTCATTATCGAATACATAATATTATGTATAAGGAACAACAGTAATCAGTAAACATCTGGAATGATTATGTATAAAATTCTGTTATTTAAAATATGTAAATTTTATAAAGTATCATCTTCCAATTTTATTCGTTGTTCCATAGATTTCCTATTCGTATGCGTCACGGCCCCCGTCCTGGTTTTACCGGTCCAGGAGCCGCGGGACAGAAACCCGTGGTATTTATTAATTGAGTTGACAGCGGAAGATTTAACAGGATCTTTTTAAAACTTGAAATGCCCGATTATTTTTATTTCATAATTCGGGATAAACCCCGTAATTTACAATAGAGGAATTTCCCAAGGAGATTCCCTGATTTACAAAACATGTTTATTTATTTAATTGAGCCACAACTTCAAGCTTGTTAGTGCTCCATAGCACTTTTCCTTGGTTCACAGTAGTCACCTGAAACATGTTTTGAAAATATTTTATCAGTGGGGAAATACTGGCGAGTCACTCAAATTTGATAAAACGACACATAGTTATAAATTATAGTATAAGAGCGATTACAATGGCTTCTATCTTATTTTTATCTGGCTCCGTGTCACCTCCTGGTGACGATGGTCATACCACTATTGGGTCCTTTCACCCAAGTAGTGATGATTATCACTGTTAGGATTTATTAGCCTAACTGTGAGAAATTAGTAATGTGCACAATACCCCACTAGCCAGTGATTCAAGATAACCACGACTTAATCCCTGTAATTATAACTTTTGAAAATGATTAGAGTATTGTAAAGCATTATTAATAAAAAGAGAATGACTCACATTGCAGATTTAAACGGGCAGAGTTTAGCCAACTGATTAGCCTTGTAACCTAATTTAGATAACAATGCACACGAACTAGGCCAGTAACTAATACAGCATTTACGATAACTCACGAGATTAAAACCCTCACAACGAATGGCAAAGTGCAATACTTAAACATCCATCGAATTCACGACGAATGACAAAGTATGGCCCTAATGTGGGCAACACTTAAACATCCATCGGATAGTTTCAATCGATCGGACATTGAATCGTAGCAGCGATCGAGTGAATACCCTGTATCGTAGCAGCGCCTCCCTAATGTAATTTATGATTTTGAGCAGTATATCTTCGTTTTTGAGAATTGTTTTCGACACCAGTGAACTGCTCATGGCCAAATCTATTTATAGCTGATTTTTGGGGTTTACGCGGCCCGCGTAAGCCCACACTTAATCTTTACGCGGCCCGCGAGAGGGTCTAGTCTACGTGTAGGCTTGCTGGGTCACGAGTAGGTGTGCCAGGTGGACAACGCGTGGCCCGGATGCTTATCCAGTCAACTTGTAAGTGGACGCGGCCCTCGTAAGGGTCCTCTTGTGTTTTACGCAGCCCGCGAGAGGACCAAATTTCATATTTTCTTTATTTTTTATATGGATTAGGGTTTCAGGGGTCCGGGTTTTCACTTACGGGTCGTTTTGGGATATTTTTGAGGGTCCTTACATCCTCCCTACCTTATTTAAAATCTCGTCCTCGAGATTTATTGAAATAAGTGAGGATACTTTCGCTTCATTTCCGATTCCAGTTCCCAAGTGTATTCGGGTCCTCTTTTTGATTCCCACTTGACCTTGATCAGTACCAATCTTTTGTGCTTGAGAAACTTGATCTTTCTGTCTTCTATTTGAAGTGGTTTTTCCACGAATTTAAATTTCTCATTTACCTCTATGTCTTGGAGAGGTACTACCAGAGATTCGTCAGATAGACATTTCTTGAGGTTGGATATATGAAATACGTCATGTACCAGAGCTAACTCTTCTGGTAGCTGTAAGCGATAGGCGACTGGCCCTATTCGCTGTATTACTGGGAATGGTCCTACGTACCTTGGACTCAGCTTTCGTTTCTTACCGAACCGAACTACTCCTTTCCAAGGAGAAATTTTTAAGAGTACCTTGTCTCCAACTTGAAACTCTAGTGGCTTGCGTCTATTGTCTGCATAACTTTTCTGGTGATCTCGAGCCGTTTTCAGTCTTTCCTTGATTTGAGTGATCTTGTCGGTGGTCTCTTGCACAATTTCAGGACCTGATAATTGGCTTTCTCCTATTTCTGCCCAACAAACTGGAGTTCTGCATTTTCGTCCATACAATGCTTCGAACGGGGCAGCTTCAATGCTTGAATGATAACTATTGTTATAGGAGAATTCAATTAAGGGTAGGTGGTCATCCCAGTTTCCACCAAAATCTATTACACATGCCCTAAGCATGTCTTTTAGGGTTTGGATCGTCCTTTCACTTTGTCCGTCTGTTTGAGGATGGTATGCAGTGCTTAAATTTAGTCGGGTTCCCATGGCTTCCTGGAAACTTGTCCAGAAGTGGGAAGTGAAACGACTATCCCTATCCGATACAATGGAGAGTGGGACTCCATGTAAGGATACTACTTCATCTACATACAACTTGGCTAACCTTTCCATGTTAAAGGTTTCTTTCATGGGTAGGAAATGAGCTGATTTGGTTAATCGATCCACAATTACCCAAATCGCGTCATTGCCTTTTCTGGTTTTGGGCAACTTAGTAACAAAATCCATAGTTATAAGTTCCCATTTCCATATAGGCATTTCTAATTGTTGGAGTAATCCTGAAGGTTTCTGGTGTTCTGCCTTAACTTGTGAACAAGTAAGACACTTAGAAACATATCTAGCTATGTCATTTTTCATTCCTATCCGCCAGAAGTTATTCCTTAAATCTTGGTACATCTTTTTGTTACCAGGATGCATGGTATACCTAGATTTATGGGCTTCTTCTAAAATCTTATTTCTTAAATTTCCTTGCTTATGTACCCAAATCCTTTTCTTGTGGAATCTCCAAATTCCATCACTTCCTTGTTCTAATTCTTTTATTCTTCCTTTCATTCATTCAGCATCATCCTTGATTGCTGTTTTCTGGATATTCTTCAGTTGTTCCATTAAGTCTAATTGTAAACTTAATCTAAGAGCACGAACTCGTCGTTATTTCTATGATACTTACGACTTAAAGCATCAGCAACTACGTTTGCTTTTCCTTCGTGATATTGAATATCACAGTCGTAGTCACTTAAGATTTCCATCCATCTCCTTTGCCTCATATTTAATTCTTTTTGCACAAATATGTATCTTAAGCTCTTATGGTCGGTATAGACAGTAAACTTACTTCCATACAAATAGTGTCTCCAAATCTTAAGGGCAAAAAGTATGGCTCCTAATTCTAAGTCATGAGTCGTATAGTTTTCTTCGTGCTTTTTCAATTGTCTTGAGGCATACGCAATTACTTTCTTGCGTTGCATTAACACGCATCATAATCCTAGCTTAGAAGCATCGCAGTAGACTTCAAAATCTTCTGTTCCTTCTGGTAAGGCAAGAATTGGAGCATTTGTTAATTTCTGTTTTAAGATCTTAAAAGCCTCTTCTTGCCTAGGTCCCCATTCAAACTTAACCGATTTACAGGTTAGCTTAGTTAAGGGCACAGCTATTTTAGAAAAATCCTTAATAAATCGACTATAGTATCCAGCTAACCCTAGAAAGCTTCTAATTTCCATAACTGATTGCGGAACCTTCCATTTGGTGATTGCTTCTATTTTAGCAGGATCTATGTGAATGTCTTCGTGATTCACCATGTGACCTAAAAATTGCACTTCTTGCAGCCAAAATTCACACTTCGAGAATTTGGCGTAAAGTTTTTCCTTTCTTAACAAAGTTAAGAGTGCATGCAGGTGCTCACAATGCTCCTCCTGGCTTTTGGAATAAATAAGTATATCGTCGATGAAGACAATTACGAATTTATCCAGGTACGGTTTACAGATCCTATTCATCATATCCATAAATGCTGCTGGAGCATTTGTTAATCCAAAGGGCATGGCTGTAAACTCGTAATGACCATACCTAGTTCTGAAAGCAGTTTTAGGTATGTCTTCTTCCTGTACCTTCAATTGATGATATCCGGAGCGTAAGTCTATCTTAGAGAAGTATCTAGCTCCTTGCAATTGATCAAAAAAAGCATCAATCCTAGGTAATGGGTATCGATTCTTAATGGTAACCTTATTCAATTCCCTGTAATCGATACACAAACTCATTGACCCATCTTTCTTTTTCACAAACAACACTGGAGCTCCCCACGGGGACGAACTAGGTTGTATGAATCCTTTACTTAATAATTCATCTAACTGCTTTTTCAATTCTAGCATTTCGGTGGGTGCTAACCAATAAGGTGCCTTGGCTATCGGTGTAGTTCCAGGAATTAGATGAATTCTAAATTCGACTTCCCTATTGGGTGGTAATCCCGGTAGTTCTTCTGGGAATACATCTGGGTATTCTGCTGCTACAAGAATTTCTCTAAGTTCCTTACCTTTCGTGTTAATGATTACTGAAATCATATATACTACTTCTTGTTTTCTTGAATAACTGGCCAACTTCATTACTGAAATGAATTTCAGTGGCTTACGTAGTTTATCTCCTGTAATTACCACTAATTCTCCTGTGGGTGTATGAATTTCTATGGAATTCTTATCACAAAGAATTCGAGCATGGTTGGCTACTAACCAATCCATTCCTAATACCACATGGAATTCGGTTAAATTCATAGGTAACAGGGTTGCAGAGAATTTATGGCCTAAGAGTTCTATCTTTTCTTTTCGCAAAACCTTATCTATGTTAACAGAATTCCCATCTGCCGTTTCTACCGTAAAAATTTGTCTAAGGTTGGTTAAAGTAGGTTAAGAGCTTGGCAGAATGAAGTATTTATAAAACTTTGGTTTGCACCAGAGTCAAATAATACTTTTGCATAAACGTTGTGAACTAGGAACGTACCAGCTATCACGTCAGGGATTAATTCTGCTTCCTAAGTAGTCAACTGGAAGGCTCTTGCGTTTTTCTTGCTAGTTCCTTCTGCAGGTTTAGCTTTGTTATCAGCTGGTTTGACCAATTTCGGGCAGTCTGGCCTAAAATGTCCAGCTTCTCCACAGTTGTAGCAGATTGTGGATTTCTTTCTCCTGCAATCTTCTTCTTGATACCCTGGAATTTTGCAGAAATTGCAATACCCCTTGCATCTACCAAAATGCTTTCTTTTACATGCATTGCAAAATGGAACAATGGAAGATTGCCCAGTTCCCTTTTTCTTGAAATTACTACGGTTACCCACATGGAATCCCTGGGTAATCTTTTGGGCCACTTCCTTTTTCCGGTTTTCTTCTCTTGTGCATATCAGCCCGTCAGTTAGGGTGTTAGCTAATTCCACAGCATCGTCAATAGTGCAAGGTCTCGCAGCTTTAACGATATTACGGATTTCGCTAATCGATCCCCAGATATAGCGAGAAATAAGTACCGGTTCTGGCGAAGCCAGGGTTGGTACCACTCTCGCATATTCGAAGAATGTCGAAGTATACCCTCGACAATCTACATCCACCATCCGGTGGTTCAGAAATTTATTCGCCATTTTTTCTTTCTCATACTTGGGACATAATTTTCTTTCCATTAACTGCTTAAATTTTTCCCAACTCATGGCATAGGCTACATTGCTTCCCTTGGCTTGAAGTACCGTATTCCACCATTCTAGCGCCCCTTCTTTAAAAAGATGCGAGGCGTACATGACCTTGTCTTCCTTAGCACATTTACTTATTTTAATCACTGCCTCGGTTTTCTCTAACCAACGCAGTGCAGCAGTCGCCCCTTCGTTGCCTGCAAATTTAACCGGTTTACAGGCAAGAAATTCCTTATAAGTGCAACCAGGCGTTGCAGCTTTCATTTTCTTAAGGAGTGGGGCTTGCATTCCATCGTTGTCGTTATTAGTATGGTTACCGCCTCCGTTTACACTATTACTAAAATTGTCGCCATGTGTACGTTTGCTAGGAATAATTTGTTGATGTTCAACTGGATTTCGGGCAGCATCAAGGATTGCTGGAATAGCATTGGCTATTCCCTGAGCAACTATATTCTCGATATCTTGCATATTCAGGAATTGATCTTCATTGTTTTGCTCAGATTGATTAACTTCATTAACGGGTTCATTACCAGCGTTTTCCATCTGGTAATTAATTTATATAAGTGATTAGCATAAAATAATTAATAATCAAACATAATAAAATAATTGCACATAATCACGTTAACAAGTATAGCCAAAATTGTCGATTTTTCGACGTTCGATATTTTATCTATTATAATAGGCATCCGTACACACTGGTTATCTTACAAAAGTTTTATTTTTAAGTTATTTCACATAATTATATTTTTATGATTATATTATTATTTTAACAAACACCACACAACCGCACATGATCCTTGTTAGCTGGCATTTCAGAAACGACGCTCCATCTCGTCGTACTTCCAAGATATCCTCTCTCCTACTTCTCAGATTCTATTTCCCGCATCCACTAGTTCCTCGCCATAGTGGCGGAGTTCTGCCAAGTTTTCGGAGCTCATGGGTGGGTGTAGTGGAGGTTCCGGGTCGAATTGAGGGAAAAAGGTATTAGGGTTATTTAGGAGATTCTGAAACGGCCAGTCGGTGGTCCACCACTCTTCTAGTTCTGTTGGTAGAGGTTGGGAGTGGATAATGGGATCTGGGATATCAGGCTCTAGATCAACTGGAAGTTGTGCTTTAGCTAGGTAATTAAAAAGGTTTTCACCGGCAGGTCCGATGAGGTCACTAAGTGCCAGTTTATGATCCAGCTCCACCCAGGGTGGCATTTCCTGATATTGTCTGGAACTTTCCCCAATTTCTATTCTCTTGCCTTTATCTTTGGGATCCTCCATTTTTATAACTTTCTGTGTCGCTGGTTTCCTCCTGCGCACACGCCTCCAGCCCACAATTGTTCTTCTCTTATTTGGCTTTGGTTTTCCGGTGGCTGGGCTTGAAATTCCATAGGTTCCTCAACGTCGGCACAATAACCGGTAAAGTCTCTGGAAACTTCCACATTAACAGAATAGAGATTGAGATTCTGAAGAGCTTCAGACAACTCATTCATGCTGTTTAGCAGATATGAAGAAACACAAAAATTCTAGGTTAAAATTTTGTAAATTGAATTTTCACATAATCACACAAAGGTAATCAGAAAATTTAAATATTAATTACAAATATCTAATATATTTATACAAACAGATTGATTAAAACAAAATATTGCGATTATATATTACAAATTACAACTGAAATTTAAAATATTCTAGGGATAATTTAGTCTATCTTTTCTTACTAAGTTGTTTATCTAATGGGCAAGTTTCTTTAAAGTTTCTGGCTTATGGATGATATGGGTGCTAGTACTAGGTCAGGGTGTTGGCAGTTAAAGGTTAACATTTACTGCTGTAGTGGCTAACATATAGAGATTTGCCCATTGTTCGTCTAATTCATCTTCCTATGGTGGGTTATCACCTGTTTCCTGAGTCTCTTTATTAATTATCACTTCTTTAGTTTGTGACTTCTTTATTTTCTCTTGACTTTTTCTAATAATCCAACTTATTTCTTAATGGTAAGTGGTTTCTCAAACTGTGCCTTACGGACAAATATTCCTTCCTCAGTATCTGCTAAGTATCTTGAGGAATTTGATTGAAATGAAGTTCCCTTATCTTTTGGTGAACTATCTAATTGACGATAGATATCGGAGATTCTTTGCTTACCCATACTGTAACTAACAAGTAGTCAGTTAAAAACACATAGTCACAAAATGGTAATCAGGAAAAAAATTAAGCATTTCTAAATACTTAATGGGCTTAAATCAGTGGGTCTGATACCACATTTTTCTGTCACGGCCCCCGTCCCGGTTTTACCCGGTCCAGGAGCCGCGGGACAGAAACCCGTGGTATTTGTTAATTGAGTTGACAGCGGAAGATTTAACAGGATCTTTTTAGAACTTGAAATGCCCGATTATTTTTATTTCATAATTCGGGATAAACCCCGTAATTTACAATAGAGGAATTTCCCAAGAAGATTCCCTAATTTACAAAACATGTTTATTTATTTAACTGAGCCACTACTTCAAGCTTGTTAGTGCTCCATAGCACTTTTCCTTGGTTCACAATAGTCACCTGAAACATGTTTTAAAAATATTTTATCAGCGGGGAAATACTGGAGAGTCACTCAAATTTGATAAAACGACACATAGTTATAAATTACAGCATAAAAGCGATTACAATGGCTTCTATCTTATTTTTATCTGGCGCCGTGTCACCTCCTGGTGACGATGGTCATACCACTATTGGGTCCTTTCACCCAAGTAGTGATGATTATCACTGTTAGGATTTATTAGCCTAACTGTGAGAAATTAGTAATGTGCACAATACCCCACTAGCCAGTGATTCAAGATAACCACGAGTTAATCCCTGTAATTATAACTTTTGAAAATGATTGGAGTATTGTAAAGCATTATTAATAAAAAGAGAATTACTCACATTGCAGATTTAAACGGGCAGAGTTTAGCCAACTGATTAGCCTTGTAACCTAATTTAGATAACAATGCACACGAACAACGTCAGTAACTAATACAGCATTTACGATAACTCACGAGATTAAAACCCTCACAACGAATGACAAAGTTCAATACTTATACATCCATTGAATTCACGACAAATGACAAAGTATGGCCCTAATGTGGGCAGCACTTAAACATCCATCGGATAGTTTCAATCGATCAGACATTGAATCGTAGCAGCGATCGAGTTAATACCCTGTATCGTAGCAGCGCCTCCCTAATGTAATTTATGATTTTGAGCAGTATATCTTCGTTTTTGAGAATTGTTTTCGACACCAGTGAACTGCTCATGGCCAAATCTATTTATAGCTGATTTTTGGGGTTTACGCGGCCCGCGTAAGCCCACACTTAATCTTTACGCGGCCCGCAAGAGGGTCTAGTCTACGTGTAGGCTTGCTGGGTCACGAGTAGGTGTGCCAGGTGGACAACGCGTGGCTCGGATGCTTATCCAGTCAACTTGTAAGTTTACGTGGCCCGCGTAAGGGTCCTCTTGTGTTTTACGCGGCCCGCGAGAGGACCAAATTTCATATTTTCTTGATTTTTGATATGGATTAGGGTTTTAGGGGTCCGGGTTTTCACTTACGGGTCGTTTTGGGATATTTTTGAGGGTCCTTATAGTATGGTAAAATTTTGTATCGATTGATTCTGTTTTAGGGATTGTAAGTGTGTATTCATTGATTTTTTTATGGTTTTAAATATCTTTGTTATTTCAATAAATCTTAGTATGTTATATATGGTTTTTTTTTTTCAATTGAATCTTACTTCTGATCTTTATTCTTCCTTTATGTTTTTGATTCAGTGAGTTTACCTTCAATATGTTATATATTATTGATCTATCGTAATAGATATGATTGTTATCTCCCCCTTTAGTGAATGATTTTTCGTGTTAATGTTGTTTTTCTGCTTAAGGATTTGATACTTTGATTGATCATCGGATTATGATTGTTGTGTTTGTAATTTGTTGTTAGGCTAGATAAAGTTGTGGAGATTTAGAAGTGTTTGGTTGTTTTTTATTTCGTTATGTTGTCGAATCTTTGCTCCACCTCTATTGTTTTGTTTGAAAATTGATTGAAAATCATATGTGTTCTTGGAGTTTAATGGTTTGATCCTTGATGTTTCACAATTGAATTTCGGATCACGATAACGGTTCAGTGCTATACATCCGTTTATTACAAAATTATTATTGTTAATTATTATTTCCTTATTTAAAGGATAGATAATAACTTGATTTTAAATTCAAAATTTTGATTTGAAGGATAATATGGAAGTAAACGATTTGGAGTTAATAATATTAATTGGATTTCCATTTTAGGTGGGTTCAGTGTATCTAGACATGTTAGTGCTTAAAAATTTAAAATTTTATATATAATTTTGATTAAATTCTTCCAACATATTGAATTTAAATTATATTTGACTTATTTTTAAATAAAGTTACCTGAAATAGAAGTTGACTAAATTAATTTTTTATAATTGTTAATTATCCTAATTTTTAGTAACCTCTAATCAACAATTATTGGTTTCTATATAACTAATTAGATTCAAATTATTCAACAATCATATTAAAAACATTTATTGGTTGTTACCATATATATGTTTTAAATCATTAAAATAATAGATACGGAATTGACTTTTGAACTTTCAGTGTATTTTAGATAATTATGTCCCTTAAGATGATTTGTATGTTTTCTAATATCGTTATAATTATTAGAAGTCTGTTTTAAGAATATATTAATATTCTTAAAAAACGTCAAAAAATGTGTTTTAAGTATTTTTGGCTGATAATTTCCTTATTTAAAGGATAGATAATAACTTGATTTAAATTCAAAATTTTGATTT
The DNA here is from genome assembly GCA_030545235.1 of Helianthus tuberosus. Lineage (NCBI taxonomy): Eukaryota > Viridiplantae > Streptophyta > Magnoliopsida > Asterales > Asteraceae > Helianthus > Helianthus tuberosus. The sequence goes on from CM060423.1 coordinate 213,911,665, forward strand.
GGAGTATATTATGGAAGTAAACGATTTGGAGTAAATAAACATTAATTGGATTTTCTTTTTAGGTGGGTTCAATGAACCTAGACATGTTAGGAGTTTAAAATTTAAAATTTTATATAATTTTGATTAAATTCTTCCAAGATATTATAGTAATTTTAAATTTAAATTATATTTGACTTATTTTTAAATAAAGTTACCTAAAATAGAAGTTGACTACATTTATTTTTTATAATTGTTAATTATCCTAATTTTTAATAACCTCTAATCAACAATTATTGGTTTCTATATAACTAATTATATTCAAATTATTCAACAATCATAATAAAAACATTTATTAGTTGTTACCATATATGTTTTAAATCATTAAAATAATAGATACATAGTTTACTTTTGAACTTTCAGTTTGATTATGTTCCTCAAGATGCTAGCATTGGTATGTTTTCTAATATCATTTTAATTATTAGAAATCTGTTTTAGCAATATATTAATATTCTTAAAAAAGAAAAAAAATGTGTTTTTAGTATTTTTGGCTGATAATTTCCTTATTTAGAGGATAGATAATAACTTGATTTTAATTTCAAAAATTTGATTTGGAGGATAATATGGAAGTAAACGATTTGGAGTTAATAACATTAACTGGATTTCTTTTTTAGTTTGGTTCAATGTACCTAGACATGTTAGTGGTTTAAAATTTTATATATAATTTTGATTAAATTCTTCCAACATATTATAGTAATTTTAAATTTAAATTAAATTTGACTTATTTTAAAAAAAAAAGTTACCTGAAATAGAAGTTGACTACATTCATTTTTTATAATTGCTAATTATCCTAATTTTTAATAACCTCTAATTAACAATTATTGGTTTCTATATAACTAATTAGATTCAAATTATTCAACAATCACATTAAAAACATTTATTTGTTGTTACCATATATGTTTTAAATCATTAAAATAATGGATACGTAATTGACTTTTGAACTTTTAGTGTATTTTAGATGATTATGTCCCTCTCAACCTGAGCGGTGTTGTGGCTTCGGTTTATATCATGTTGACTAGGTAACTTGAACGATTTTTTTTGTGTATTCATGAATGTATAATGGTATATTTACTCCAAAACATGTACATTAATGTTTGTCATAATCAGGAGACAACAATAGAGATGAGTATAAGATCTACTCCACATTGGGCATGGCAGGTTTTTGGTCCACATGCAACTTCTAACTTCTCTGGTGCTGCAGAATCATCAGTATTGGTGGAACTCACCAATTAGTTAAAAATATTAGTTTTAGATTTACTCCAAATAGATAAACACAACTTGAAGTATCTAAATTCATATTTTAGCTCATTTATACTTTATTTCTTTTCTAAATATTTACTACTTGAGCAGTCCATGAAAGTAGTAAATTTTGTAAAAATGAAAGAAGAAGTTGATTCCGAGTTTGGATACTTTCTATGTATAAAAAATGTAGAATTATCTCCAGCTACAAATATATGCTTTTCTAATTTGGTTTCTTTGAAATTAATTTGGTTTGTTTATTGTAAAATGCTTTATAGTGGCAAAGTGTAACGAACAAAGGCAATGGTGTGGAGCAGTGCATGTCACAAGTGAGCTTCAAGTCAACTTACCTAATATATAATTAGTGATTAGAAGTAATCCAATGATTAATTAGCAAAGAATGATTAGCAACCTCATTATACTTTCAAAAAAGGCAATTTATAATTCTTTTATATTTCGTATCTTCTCTCAATTTGAAATTCAACCTTATTATCTAGGTATCTGTGTGTGGTTTAAAATGTTTCAACCTCATTATACTTAGGGTTAGTTTTGAGAAAGATGTGGACAAGGCAGAGTCAATGTGGGAGATACAACATCAACATGCTTTTGATAATATTTAAGCCATATACGATGACATGAGTGTATTATTTTTAAAGGTTAGCACTACAATTTTTTTATTGCACGTATACATCATCACAAGCACTTTTGCTTGCTTAGAGCAAATATTACCATGGATTTTGTTATCATAGAATTTGTCGATGCATCAAAATTCTTTTTTGTTTGTAGAAGGAAAAGAAACATCCCAGGTGTATCTAAGTCTCATAGTCTATCCATGTGAGTTCACGTTACATATTGTCTATTTCATTAGATTCAAGAATTAAAGCCTATTAATGTGAAAATTTGGGATTTCATCTTTGTATTAGGGTGAATCACTTCAAGTCATGTATCCTGAGTTGTTTTAGGTGCAGACTCCCTCCCCCCTCTCTCTGATTTTGTGATATATATTATTTTAATGTTTTTACATCATTGTTCCAACCTAAATTAATGGTTCTTTGTTTAAAGTTGAATTGAAGATAACCTCTTTCTTTTTTCATTTGATAAGCAGAACCACTTTATTTTCAAGTCTTCAAGTCGAATATCATTAGCCCAGTATAAATGAATAGAGGTGGAAGTCTTGACCCAAGTGGTTAATTTGAGTTTTCTATTTCTCACCAATGGGTTGAACGGGTAATCTCATAAAAAAATAGTTAAAAACTAGGCTGTGTTTTTTTGTTTTCTGATGCCTAACTCATGAAAATGTTATTTTATAGGAATTTCTGACCACGAACTGGATTGTTGTATAACTAACATTACAATTCAACTTACTAATATCACTGTCCATAATAGCTTTCTTATTTTCTCCAGGCCCAAAACTAAAAATAATCAATGGCCATCTTCTTCGAATCTGATTATCATCTCCGTCTCCAATGTATGAATTTGTCTATTAATCTATTTTTTTCTTTGTTTTGTTAAGTTTTATCGGTAATCATTTATTTGTTGTATCTTGCAGCCGTTCATCTAGCCGTCGCTAGCTTCTACGTATTTTTGTGGATTTCTACCAAGAAACTTGAATCTGATGTTGTTACAGCCTCTTTAATTCTTGCTAAAATGTAACATTTTGAGCGATGTGTCTCATTGTCAAGTTATATAAGGACATATATATGCTTAAATATGACACCTGAAGTGTCATACTCCCTGAATCTCATTATCAAGTTATAAAAGGTCTCATTGAGTGTCATAAAGTTTAATATTATACACACCGCTTTCAGATCTCATAAGGTACATGTTCTTAAATCAGTATACATTTTCTGTATATTAGTTACTATGAAACGCGTGTTTACTATAGTTGTTATTTATACGTCTTACTTTTAAATGTTGTCATTTTTAGCGTTTTTTTAACGATAATACCATTTTGTTGTTTATTACTTGGTGAACTAATAACGACTGTCGAAAAACAAAGCTAAAGTGTTTACTTAACATCTCTTCATACTTTCGTTATATGATAGATTATTTCACAAGAAGATATACTATGCATTCTACAAAATGTCGCAGATACGTAAAAGTACGTCCGTATTGGTTAAGAATTTTCATACACATAATATTAATGGTCAAACAAGGTTTTGTGAATCCATTTTTGAAGTTATTGAATACTTTTGTTTTCAATGTATTTTTATGTATGTTACTAATAAATTTTTTGTTCATATATTTTGTTTACGATAGGTACGGTGTTGTTGGATGACATGATATAATTGAAGCCAAATATTTCGTTAGGGGATGATTGTTTTTCAATTAGTCTAAAACGAATTCGAGGTTATTGGTTACGAAACTCCAGCAAGTAGAAGTATTAGAGTAATAGGCTTTCAATTTATATGTCAAACCAGAAAAACGTATTTCTTTCATTTATTTATCTTTTCGGTTTTGCTACATATGTAGTTCGATAATAAGTTCACGTGTATAGCTTCTTTATGATCAATAACGTAATTTCTTTTCTAAAACAAAAATACATATAATTTTTTAACACCGCGAAATTCACGGGTATTAGCACCAGTAATCATTATTGCACTAGGTGTGCGGCCCAGACAACAAACGTCCTCGTATAATATAGAATCTTCTAGAGACTCTCATCGGAATATCCATATACCGTAAGTACTATTCCTTTTATTTAGCTTTTATACGGCAAGTACACTTTCAAATTCCCCTTTCATCGTTTTCATCGATTCACGTAACTAAAATCTCGTAATTTCTCTTCAGCAATGGCGAAAGATCCAGTTCGTGTTCTTGTCACCGGTGCCGCAGGTACGATCTTCGTTCCCGTACTTGATAATTTCAACAAAAAACGAGATCGTGTATGTATCCGATCAGTTCTCTTTTAGTTTTGTTTGAATTTGAATAGTATTCTGTTAGACTGTTACTGATTGAAGTTATAGTTATCTGATCTGGTAACCTTACGTTATCTAATTAGTCATAACTCAAGTGTAGCGTTACCTGTTTTGACTTCGAGAGTTTGAGTTGAGTGAGATCTGACCTAATTTTATTTAATTTGACTCAAGTTTGTGATGTTTTTGTTGAGAAATGTTTTAATCAAGGTAAACTAGGGTTTTAGTCGTGTTGTACGTAAAATAGACACACTCAATTGAAGAACTGCTCGTTTAAAAATATGGATGAGAAATTTTAGACAGAATATAGTTAAGGTTTTGAATTTAGCTCAATTTTAGTATAGGTACTATGCGGTAGGATACCGATACCGGTACCAGCAGAACATATGCGGTTTTAGCTAAAATCGGTATTACTTGGATGTGGGCGGTTTTAGCTAAATTTCGGTATTACTTGGATATGGGACCCTGTGATTAAGTTGTACTAAAAGGTGTAGCTTGATTAAAAAATAAATTCATGATGTACTCTTTTTGTTGTTTAGGTGTGTAGCTTACATGATTTGCTTTTTGACTTTTTTCGATTTTATTTATTTTAGTTAAGATGAGACCTGGATTACTGGTTCATTGATATTAGTCTGCCAATTCATCTTGTGCTATGGGACCCTGTGATTAAGTTGTACTAAAAGGTCATAGTAAAACCATGGTTTAAAAAAACGGCCGAGGCGTCCGTACTGAGGCGCGCCTCGAGACGGAACGGAGCAAAAACGCATATGAGGCGGCGCCTCAGGGACATAAATTATACGTACGCCTCAGCGGAGTGAGGCGCAAGTTTCGGTTGAGGCGGAACTAATTTGGCGAGGCTTGTTTATGTTTTAGGCGGGGTAGAATGATAGAAAAAAAAACTGAACTAAAACCCGCCTCACGCGGGCCTGGGTTTTTCAGAGTTGCATTCGTGTCCGCAGTCCACAGGTGCGGGCACGCATGAGTTCAATCAAATTCCAACATAAAAAAGTATTTACCACCTTTTGAGACTTTTATTCACACACCCAAACCTTACAACATATAAGTCCTAAACTTTTGCTACTAACTATTAGCTCCATGATCTTAAATGGCATATATAATAGTTTTTTTTTAATTTTATATGTGGAATCTTATTTATTTTCAAAGCATAACATATTTTTTATATTTTTTTTCTCTATGTGCGCTTTTCTTAAATAGGTTTTTTATGTCAAGTATTTGATGAAATTTGAATCTTTTTTATGTTTTTAACTACTGAATCTGATGAAATTTGATGAGAAAACTCTTTTTTTGATGTTTAGTATTTATTATTTTATGATATATATAATTTTAATATTTATTTATTAATACTGCTTCGGCCTTACGCCTCGTTCCGCCTCGATACTTACGCCTCGTGAGGCGAAGGGAAAACGCCTCGAAACTCGTTTCCGTTTTTTTAAACCTTGGGTAAAACCACACAGGAAGAAAATTGTGGCTATAAATTGAATTTACAATGGAAGATAGTTTATGCAATATGTTCGTGATTCTGTTGCTGATCAACTAGTATAGCGAGTTTCGGGCCTATGTTTTGGAAAAAGTTCTAGTGTAACTATGTTTGCTTATTTGGATATGATGTATTTAAAATCTGTTTTGTCAAAGCCTGTGCCTTGTAAGGTGAGCTTTCAGGCGCTGCTTTCAGGGCATTTCTGGTCAAAATTGGAAAAAAAAAACCGCATAAATAAGCCTGGAATCAACTTAAAACAGCCTAAATTTGCCCTAAACAAGCCTAAAACACGTCTAAAACCTCTAAAAATGGCATTTTATACGATGTGTCTTAGCTTAAAAAACTCTTCGTTTTTTAATCACCTAGGCTCTGGGCTCCAAGCTCAGCCTATGCGCCTTGGGCTTTGACAACATAGCTTAAAATTCAGTGAATTTGTCCTTGCAGAGAAATGTCTTTTTTAGGCTTTTATGAGTTTGAATGGAGCTCTGTTTTTCTCACAGGTCAAATCGGATATGCTCTTGTACCCATGATTGCTAGAGGAATCATGTTGGGTTCTGACCAGCCAGTGATCTTGCACATGCTCGATATTCCACCTGCTGCAGAGGCGTTGAATGGAGTTAAAATGGAGTTGGTGGATGCTGCATTTCCTCTCCTTAAAGGTCTTCATATGGCTGACTCATTTTGCTGTTGTTATCATTGTTAACGGTTAATTTCATCTATTAGTCTTTAGTAGCTTTTGTTGCTTGTGAACTTGTGAGTCATCTTTCTTGTATACAAAATGTACTGAAACGCTTATATCAGGTGTTGTTGCCACTACCGATGTTGAGGAGGCATGCAAGGGTGTGAATGTAGCCGCCATGGTGGGTGGGTTTCCCAGGCAAGAAGGAATGGAAAGAAAAGACGTGATGTCCAAAAACGTTTCAATTTACAAGTCCCAAGCTTCCGCTCTCGAGAAGCATGCCGCTGCAAACTGCAAGGTAATTTTAATGTTGATCTACATATCATGATTAGTAGATATAAGTCGAACTGTGCATTGTGATAAATATGGTGTGTTATCTGCTTGCATTATGTTTTTTTTGTGAATAGGTCAGGGGTGTCCAACGAATCGAATAACGGATTTTCGAATTAATCAAATCTAATTTTTTTTTACCTGAATTCGTATTCGATTTAAATTTGATTTATTCGATTCGAGTTGTATTTGAAACTCGAATTCAAATATATTCAATTCAATCCTAATTCACTCTAAATAAAAGATTATTTTACTTTTAATTTTTTAGAAAACTACAAACTAATTATTTTTAACATGAAAAAAATACTAATCTATAAAATTAATGAACTGTCAATGTGTCAAAAGACTAAAATTTAGGACTTAGATGCAAGTTAGGTAAAAATTTAGAAATAAGTATTATGACCTATTTGTCATTTGGGCTTGGTAAATGTTATGAATAATGGACTTATCCTTATGGATGTAATTTATATTTTGGCCCAAATTTATAAGTTATATGTGTGTATGTATATTAAAAAAATCCTTATGGATGTAATATATATTTTGGCCCAATTTGTAAGTTATATGTCATAGTGGGCACTGTTTTCTTTAGAAGTAAAAAATTGGGATGCAAAAGTGTTAATCATAAACGGCAAATTGGAAAATAATAATCCCATCTTTCTGAAATTGGCTGATAATAATCCCAAGTCAGTTATTAGCCAATAATAATCCGACCTCGTCCAACTGTTTTGTAAAATAGACCGCCGTTAAAATAAGCTTAACGGAGTTAAGTTTTTTTTTTTTCCGAATTACAAACCGATGTTTTAGGGCTTTTGATCAGAACGAGGATACGAGTTGATTGATGTAAAACTTACCTCGAAATTGTGTTCGAAATGGCTTGAATTTTGTTAATTGGAAGTTAAACACCCGAATTGAAGCACCGTTTTCGTGGGTTGGGACAGTATTTTGAGGTAAGTTTTACATCAATCGACTCGTATCCTCGTTCTGATCAAAAGCCCTAAAACATCGGTTTGTAATTCGGAAAAGAACTTAACTCCATTAAGCTATTTTAACGGCGGACTATTTTACAAAAAAATTGGACGAGGTCGGATTATTATTTGCTAATAACTGACTTGGGATTATTATCGGCCAATTTCAGAAAGATGGGATTATTATTTTCCAATTTGCCATCATAAAATGCTCGCTTTATCTGTTCCAAATGTGTTTTTCATATTCATACAAAAATCTAATGTTTGATTTGTTGCTGCATACAGGTTTTGGTTGTTGCTAATCCTGCAAATACCAATGCTTTGATCTTAAAGGAATACGCACCATCCATCCCTGCGAAAAACATTACTTGTTTAACAAGGCTAGACCATAACAGGGCTCTTGGACAAATCTCAGAGAAACTAAATGTTCAAGTATCAGATGTCAAAAATGTAATTATCTGGGGTAACCACTCATCAACTCAGTATCCTGATGTCACGCATGCAACCGTTACCACCCCAGCTGGTGAGAAGTCTGTTCCAGAGCTAGTGAAGGACGACGAATGGTATGAAATCTTGTTTTTTAGTTAAACTAGTATTTTGAGCTGCCGCGCGTTGCGGTGGCGTCGAAACTTAAAGCAACTCGAACTTATACCGTCAAATATTTGACCCAACTCGTTTTCGAACAAAATTTCGTCTAAAATAGACCAATCAAAAACGCACATGAAAATAAGCACGAAAACGTATTATATTTGACCTGACTCATTTCCGAGAAAATTTACGCCAAAACGTAAACCAACTTGGATTTATAACGAAACGTACTTAAAGATAAGTACGTAAAAACAGTGTTTTATACGTTAAAGAATGGTACCACTTGATGCAGTGCAGTCGAAAGGTAAAGTAACTCGAATTTATACCCGAGAGAAAACGTATTATATTTGAGCCGACTCGTTTCTGAATAAAACGTAGACTAACCAATAACGTACATAAAAATAAGCACGAAAACGTTCTATATTTGACCAACGTACATAAAAATAAGCACATAAAACTTGAGGGGTCAAAATGACATTTTACGAAGTTTTTAGAAAGCTGAGGGTGTGTGTAAGTGGCAATGCTAAAAGTTGAAGGGTTGAATACACAAAGAAAAGAAAAACCATGGATGGCATTGTTGTAAATATGGCATAAAAACAAGAAAAATAGAGGTTGTGTCTTAGGTGCTATTCCTAAGACAACCCTCTTTTGTTTTATTAATAATTAATAATTTCTTCATATACTTGTATTCGTAATCATTCTTTTTTTTAGGTTGAAATCTGGATTCATTAGCACTGTTCAACAACGTGGTGCGGCAATCATCAAGGCTAGGAAGCTCTCTAGTGCACTCTCAGCTGCAAGTTCTGCTTGTGACCATATTCGCGATTGGGTCTGTGGAACTCCAGAGGTAAGTGTTATTGTTATATACTTGTTACATTGTGTTGAGTTTATTCGCAGTTACATTTTTGACCTTTTGATGCAAATTATAGGGAACTTGGGTTTCTATGGGTGTGTATTCTGATGGCTCATACAACGTTCCAGCGGGGCTTATCTACTCGTTCCCAGTCACTTGCCGCAATGGAGAATGGACAATAGTTCAAGGTGAGAACTTTTTTGTATTCCCATTTCTTAGTTGTATAACTTTTTTCGTTTACATTATATTAAGTTATTAACCCTTAATTAACCATGTTTGATGCTACTCGTTTTTAGGTCTTTCCATCAATGAGTTCTCAAGGAAGAAGCTAGACTTGACAGCTGAAGAGCTAACCGAGGAAAAGGCTCTTGCGTACTCTTGTCTCTCATAAATCGTACCTTTACTCTACACCAAAGCAGCTAGCGCCCCCCACCCCCCCTCCCCCAATAACACCATGGTTAGTTTCTTGTGTGGTTGATGATGGCGAGTGAGATTTTTGTCTTTTTGAAAAATCGTTGTTACATGCGGAGTTGTCATTTTCACAATGCTTGAATGAGATTCTTCAGTTTGCTTTTTGGTAAACATTTGATTTTCCCTTGATGTAAAAGAACACCAGGACTGGTGAATAGAACTGAGACATATTTAGCAATGGGAAAAGAATTACATTCAATGTTTTAAACGCCTGTATAAACCGATAACTGGATACCGGACACGTCCCCTGTACGTTTAAGGCTGGTAAAACAAGGAGACGGCATAAGGTCTAAACCATCGGTAAATCCGGTTATACCGATTTAAACCATTAAACCGGTTTACAAAATCTACAAATTGATTTTTAAAATTTAAATCCTATATTTTGGTACGCTTCAATGACAAACTTATTGTACTTTTTTTTATTTTAAATTGTTTTTGGAAAAAATTGAGTGCTTTTGGATTATTTTTGAATTATGGGTTAATTTTTAGATTATTTTTTATTATGAAATCATGTATTCTTAGATTATTTTAAGTTGAAGTTGCAATTTATGGAATTATTATTGGGTTAACTAATCACTTGGTTTAACCGCCGTACAACCCGGTTCAACCGTTTAAACCATATCTAAGCCTAATCCGGTATGATTTTAAAACCGGTTTTTAAAACATTGATTACATTCTATTTTTTTCGTTTAAAAAACCAATTGATGCAAGATCTAAATATGTTTTCGTTTAAAAGTGGAAAAGACATCTGGAAATGGAAAGGTGTAGTGGAACATGATCTTACTGTGGCTTTTGTTCGTGAACAAATAAATAAAAGCACAGTTTCTGAACAAGACGTGGAGTGGAAATTCTGGAATCGATGGGCTCCTCCGAAAATATACTATTTTTGTTGGAGGGCGAGCTTAAACAGAATACCAACGAAGACTGAACTAGCAAGACGAGGCGTAGAGATGCAGAGTAGACTTTGTTCGAAATGAGGGATACAAGAAGAAACGGTTGACCATCTGTTGGTTACATGTGTGATGGCGAGATCGATATGGTGGAACATTCTAGTCTGGTTAAAATTACCAGCATCAATGTCGTTTAATTCCAGCAAAGAAGCTTCACAAGCGATTGAACAAATGGCAGGATCTGAAGATTGGAAGAACATGGTATGTCTGATTTTCCAAACAATTATGTGGCATATTTGGAAAACAAGGAACGTAATGGAGTTCAAAGGAAATAGCATTCTTGGGTTGAAAACAATAGAAGACATTAAAGCTAACTCGCTATTATGGTTAAAAGGAAGATCAAAGTTCCAAAACTTAGAGTGGGAGAGATGGCGTGAACAGGGGCGGATCTACATTGATTGCTACGGGTTCACGCGAACCCACGGCGTTTCGAAATTTTAATAGAGATTATATATAAGAAATAGATATGAACCCATAAATATTATTGGAGATGAACCCATGTGCAAAAACAATTCATAGTTCAGTGGTTAACGTTCCTGGTAAATAAACAATGCATCCCGGGTTCGAGGCACACTCGCATTGCTTTTTGCAGTTATAATGGAATTGTGATTTTGCTACGAATTGTACTATGTTGGGACTGATTATGCCATTTCTAGAAGCTAACGGACCAAATTGGACATACCAGATAACTATTATCAGATAGTTCTTTTCTTCCTGTCATATTTTTGAATTTTTTTTTTCTTTCAGTCATTAGATAGTTCATTTCTGTCATGTTTTTAAATTAGTATTAGTTTCCTTTTTCTTAATTTGCTAATGGAATCATTAACTAAGCAAATTTTCAATTTATTAATTTTCTATTAGGTTAGAAATTGTGAATATGATTATATGAATACCATTAATTTGCTAATTCATAATGGAAAGATAGTGTGATGAACCTTATCTAATTTGATCCGAACCGAATTGTCGAACCGACCTGAAAATTTTTATTTTCGGTTATATAAAATTATAGCATCTAAAAATAGTGAACCCACTGGAAAAAATTCCTGGATCCGCCACTGGGCGTGAATTCAATGTGAGGGACGTTGTGATGTAGTTGTATTGTTTGTTTTTGCTTTTCTTTTCCTTTTTATGTTTTTGGGTTTTTACAGCAAATGCTTGCACCATTCTATAATCAAAGAATTTCGCTGTTCGAAAAAAAACTCACTATTTTTTTCCAATAATCATGTATTCATTGAATGATAGGGACTCTTATATAGGGGTGGCAAAATGGGTGGGTTGGGCAGGTTTGGGTAATGGGTTAGGATGGGTATGGGTTATGATGGGTTTGGGTTAGAATGCGTTTATTAAGAAATGAGTTAGGATGGGTTTAGGTCAAGATGGATTTGGGCATGATAGCCTAAAAATATAAATAAATCAAAAAAATTTAAAAAAATTTAAAATTAAAAAAAATAAAAAAATTTCAAAAAAATCCAAAAAAAAATTAAAAAATAAAAAAAAATCAAAAAATTAAAAAAATATATAAAAAAATTTAACAAAAAATTAAAAAAAATCAAAAAAATTAAAAAAAATTAAAAAACTTTAAAAAATAAAAAAAATCATAAATGACGACCGAAAATACAAACCATAAATGACGACCAGAGAACGTTTCCGATCAAATCCAAAACCAAAACACTCAATCAATCAAATCACAACACATACAAACTTCAAAATACCTTAATCGTTAGGTCAGGAGGAAGAGGCCAAACAACAGCGTTATGAAACAGAGAACGTTTCTGATCGGACTGTTTTCCGGCTTCCAGAAGAATCGAACCGATGTGAAGAGAACGTTGAATCAAATCATGTTTATCGGAATCAGAAGACCTAGATTCAATTAACGTATCGAAAGAGGTGTTGATTGAGTCGAAATCGGAGACGTGTAAGAAGGATTCGAGTAAGAAGTCGTTGAAACGATTGGTTTGAGATTCCGGCGAGATAGGTGGCGGAGATACGGTGGTTGCCGGATCGGAGCAGCAGGTGCGTTTGGCCATTGAGTGAGGAAGGGTTGTGGTACTAGTGGTGGTGAAGAGTGAGTTGCAAAACCCTGGTTTTCAAGAGAGGATATGATGCTGACTGATCACTATATGATGGCTTAAGAGCTTAGTTTACCCTAGAAAACCCATCCTGGCCCACATGTTATTTTGTTATTTTTTAAAGTTACCCATCTTGACCCATTTAACAATTCTTATTAACCCAACTTAACCCATCTACTACAAAAATAATACCCATCCTAACCCAAAGTTGAATGTATGGGTTGATTTTGCCACCCCTACTCTTATATAATTTAACTAGGCTAGAGTCGTATTTTGTCGGAAAGATTCAACTGAGTAACATGTTTCATTTTTAAAAAGGCAAAACCGTGAAACAACCAAAATGTGTCTAAAGTATTTGAACGCTTAAAATATTCTTAATCGTTTTATTAAAAAGAAATCTTATATCATACTTTTGATAATATGTTTTCGCTACTCAGAAACAATACATCACACATTACAAAATGCATATGCATAAAAAATAGAATGCACAAAAGATGTTGAAACGTTGGCCTAGCATGAATCAAATCTTTTTGACCCGTAAAAATCACCCGTTTTGATATGAACCTGTTACAACCTCAAAAAGAAGGATAAATAAGATCCAAACACTTTCAATTAAAAAAAATCATATTACAAATATGTGATTGACCTGAGTAGTTCATAATATTCACCTTAAGCATAAATTAGTGTTAAATACAAGAATAAATCGGAAACCACACCTACTATTTGGAATATGAAAACTGTAGGTCATATGAAAAAACTTAAGCATAATTATTCATTTTAAAAAAGTATTAAAATCACAGGTTTTAAAATTATAGATTACTGCCATTAAAAAAAAGTTAAAAAAAGTTGAAGTATTCTTTTAATAAAAACTTTAAGTATTTTATTTAATCATCAATCTTAAATTTTAATTAATATTAATATTAATAGCATAATATTATTAATAATCATTAATTAAAACACTATAAAGAAGCAACACATTTATGTATATATGTGTTGTAATCTTGGCTTTGGGGATTTTCAAAGAAAAAATAGTTATGTATATGATTGCTGTACCCTTGCCTTTGAGGGTTTTTCAAAAAAAAAAAAAGATTTTTTACTTTTTACACAAAAGTATTTCATAAAATACTTTTAACCCAAAACTATTTGTTTTTTTTACTTTTAACCTAAAACTTTTTATCTTTTGCAATCTATCCTTACAACTTTTTTTACTTTCAACTTTGGTCCTTTATAGTTTTCATTTTCCGCAAATTTTTCGATTTATGCTTCATTCTAAATTTTGTGACTTAACACATCACAACGTGCGTCTTTGGTTTAACGTTTTTACGTTTCGTTCTAAATTTTGCGAGTTAACACGACGCAACGTACGTGTGGGTGAACGTTTTTACATCATCTATTTTTTTCCCGTTTGACATGTTCAACATAATGTGCGAGTCCTAAATCGACTTAGTTATAACCAAAGAATCCCCGCCGCATTGCGGCTGGTCATAATTCTAGTTAGAATTATATATTAATTAAATATATTATTAATGATTTGAAAAAGAAAATGTCATGTGACATTAGTTAGAATTTTGAATAAGAAAATACCATTAGACATTAGTTGGAGTTTTTTTTATTAGAATTAGATAATATTGTGGAGAGTTCAAATGAAAAAAATTAAAAATTAAGAATAAAAAGAATAAAGGATACAAAAGTAATTTGAACAAATCATTTAATGAGTCTATTATTTATTTTTGTTATTCAAGTTAATGAACTCTAATCATTTAATGAGTCTGTCTTATAAAATAATTGTGCACCTTACACAATAAAAACAATCTTGCACATGATCTTACATTTTTGACGTTTCCTACACCATTAAAACAATATTTTGGTGTAGGATACATAATGTGTAGTACATAAACACTTTTAAATAATTTTGTGACTCATAATAAAATATGAGTAGGACACAAAAATTTTTAATAATTTTGTCACTTCTAATAAAATTTGTGTAGGAGCAAATACATTAATTATGGTGAAAGAGAAATTTATGGTTGCATTAATAAGAATTGATAACTCTTTAAAATATTTATTAATATTCTACATCAAAATGTCTATACTACCCTTAGCAATTAAAACATTAATTAAAAGTTGAAAAAATAATATCTTGATTCACAACCATTGATCAAAAAAATATATGATCTAGATTAATTCATTTTTTCTTCTTTTAAGAAGATTCTTCTCAAATGAACCTCCCCCTATTCACTTATGGTTACAACTTATAACTCCTAAACACATCAATACAATTGTTTTAGAGCCACATATTACTTGGGGCGGAGCTAATGTGTTAGCAGGGATAGCACGGTCTATGGCTTAACCCCGTCTTCATAGTGTAAAAATACTCTTCAACTTCGTCTTCATAGTGTAAAAATACCCCTCCACTCCGCCTTCGTTATACAAAGGATACCACTGATCACAATTTTCTTTAAGGATACCCCTAAATTTTTCGGCTAGTTCCGCTACTGTATATTACACGACACATCCCCTATTTCAACTTTAGCAGCTTCAGGTATTCTTATTATATACATACCATTAATATAAAAAAACCACTATATTATGTTTCATACACAACCTCTTGCCAATTGAATGATTGATTATAAGCAATTTTATGCCGATCCGAAGCAATTTGTGTAAAAAGCTTTTTGATTATATGAATTGAACAAGTTTTTCTGCTAAAAAAAAAAGAATTGAGCAAGTTTCAGTCCTACTTGTATCATAGCTTTAATTTGATTAGCAGACCCGTTATGGAGACAAAGACACAACATTTGTGACGAGTTAGATTCCGACTCATCACTACAAAAGGATGATAACGGTAACACCTATCATTAACTAAAGGGGTGTTTGGGATTGCTTATTACTTATTAGCTTATTGACTTTTTAAAAAGTTAACAGAAATATATTTATTACAGACATGTGGTATTAGTTTGATCATTATCGTATATGGTCAAACGAAACCAACCTCCGGTCTAATTAATTTTATATTAAGATGTGCTTAAGGGGCCGTTTGGCAACTTCTAAATGGTTAAGTACTGAACCAATAAGAGGTCTGAACTATTAAGAGCCAGTATAATGATTAACTGTTTAGATGCGAATGTTTGACTAATTCAGATTAGATGTCTTAACCATTCAGACCCAGTATAATGCTTAACCCTTCAGATGTAAATACCTGAACCATTCAGACATCTGTTTGTGAAACAAACAGTCTGAACCATTAAGTGCTGAACCAGTAAGAGATCTGAACCATTAAGAGTCTCATTAAGAGGTAAACAAACAACCCCTAAGTTGACCAACAAATGATCCGCTCATCAGAATCCGACGTCACATTTTTCTTAAATTTTGAATTAATTACATGGTTAGTACATATGGTTTGCCTTTTTTGCTATTTTAATACCTTTTTTTTTTTTTGTAAATTACATCATTAGTACCAACTTTACAAAATGATTTCACCATTAGTACATCACAAGTATTAACCATGTAATTAATTCTACAACCACATATAATAATAGTGAAACAATTTGTAAAAGTTAGTAGCAATGATGTAATTTTTAAAAAATATGTATGAAAATGGCAAAATAGGTAAATTACGGGTAGTAATCATGTAATTAATTCTAAAAAAAATTTCCCCATCTTATTAAGAATCTATTTTACTCCCAGAATAAAAAATAAAATAAAAAAGTCGTTATTTTTCACTAGTAGCGTAATTATGTAATTTTGTGGAGTAATTATAAGTAACTATACAAAATTGTAGAGTAATTACAATTACCATACAATAATTACTCTATTACTCTAAAATCATGATTTTTTTCTTTTTTACATTTTACAATTAAATATCATTTTTAAGTAGTAAGGAATAAAATTTCAAAAAAAATCCCTACTTCATTTCTTACTTCTTACGTTAAGGGTATTTTGTATGTTAAAACTAATTTGTATTTGATCTTTACACATTTTGTTCCCCATATTGTATTGTTAAACCCTTGATCCTAGGTTCAAACGAAATTCTTTTATGGAATTTTTTTTAGAGTAAATTACAAGTTTTGTCCTTTATGTTTACACCAAATTACAGGCGCTGTCCTTTACCTTTAAATTTGACGAGTTTTGTCCTTAATGTTTCTAAATCTTGCACGTTATGTCCTTTAGGCCAAACCTAGTTAGATTTTTTTGGTTAAGTATGGTCATGTGCCTCGCACATGAGGGTAACCTTGTCTTTTCATCTTTTCAGGGGTTATTGTGTAAATAAATTATATAGAAGGACTATTTTGTAAAAATAAAATGATATTTAATTAAACAAAAATCACTCTCTCTCTCAGTCTTCTCTTGCTTCTCTCTCTCTAAAAAAATCTGCATCGTCTCTCTCTCTAAAAACCCTAGTACGGTGGTCGATGGTGGATTGTGGTGGGTGTGATGGTGATGGTGGGAGGTATACGGTGGGTGCGATGGTGATGATTGGTTTAGCGATGGCGGAGGTGTGCAGTGGGGGGTGGTGGATTGAGGTGGGTGTGAAAGTGTTGGTGGGTGTACGGTGGTTCTAATGGTGGTGAGTGAAGGGTAGATATGGTGGTGGGTTAGGGGCGGCGGTGGTTTAGGGGCGGCGGTGGAGCTCAAGTAAAAAGATCTCAAATTTAAGGGTGTTCAACGAAACCCCTCATGAACTCCAAGTAAAAAGATCTCAAATTTAATGAACCCAGGTCAGTTCACCTCTTCTAATAATCAATCTTTAAGTCCCACCTCAATTTTGTTCACAGATTTATTAAATTGCAAGCTGGTTGATTCTTGTGAAGTGGGTGTGTGTTTGGAGGTTTAAAGATTGAATCTTGGACCTTTCTTGAAATGGGGTTTTGTTAATTTTACTGTATAATTGTGGCTCTGAACAGCGGAAATGGATCGGTAAGTAGGTGCGGTGTGGTGGGGTTGCGGTGGTGGTGTGGTGGAATTGGTGATGATGGGTGCAATAGAGTTACGGTGGTGGAATTGGTGGTGGTGTGGTGGAATTGGTGGTTGTAAGTAGGTGGGGGTGATGGCGGTTTCAAAGTTCCTTAATTGCCGGAGACTCGTTAATGGTCGGAGACTCGTGGTTGGAGGCTCGTTAATGGCTGGAGACTCGTTGGGGTTTTTGGGGATTTTGGCAGGTTTCAAAGTTCCTTAATTTTATTAGGTGGGGGTAGTTGCTTGTTATTGAATTGTAGATCTTGTTATTGTTATTGTTGCTTGTGTGATTGGAGACTTGAATGAGAAGTTTTGAGAAAAAGAATGAAAGGGGTGGGTAGTGGACTGGTGGTGGTTTCGCAGGTAGGGTTAGTGGGTGGTGGTTGGGAGTGGATGGTGGTAAGAGGTGGTGGAAGAGGATGGTGGCTGGAGAGAGAGAGAGATGTGGGTTTTCTTTATACACACATAATTTAATTTTTAAATATTCTTTAAATACAGGGGTAAAAGGACTAAACTACCCTTTTGTGATATGATTTAACAAAAAAATCTAACTGAGTTTGGCCTAAAGGACATAACGTGCAAGATTTAGAAACATTAAGGACAAAACTTGTAATTTACTCATTTTTTATAACAGAGAGAAATTTTTACGGAATTTTTTTTATAATAGATAGAAATTGTGATTTCTTATCGATTGAAGAATCAACTATTATTTAAAACGATGAAGGTTATACTTTTACACTAAATTAATTTTACGTAACGACACCGTTTAATACAAGTTTATAATGGTGCTAACTGAGTTTTTATATTTATGTTGAAGTTTGCCGTAAAAAAGTTATAATGATCTTTTTAATAGTGATGGTTTGGTCAAGTGGGATGCACCCTATTTTTTTTTTTTTTTTTTAACGGCAAATTTGGATCACTGACGGATCACTGGAGTATTATCGTGCCACCAGCAAAACCACCCGATCATATCCATCTCCATTAGGCAATAATGCCTATACACCAATTCAGGAGGAAACCCAAATAAATATGGGAAAACCCCCTTTGTGGGAATCGAACCCATGACCTAATGGTCATAAGCCTTATCCCACCCCCAAAATACCACTAGGCTATAATGCCATAGGTATGCCCCCTATTAAAGTGGTTGTTTAGCGGCTGATTAAAGTTTTTTTTACCTTTTTTTAATATAGGGTGTACCTATTGGCACACCTTTTTCACTATATACACACTTAAAAATGTGTTTTTTGTCTTTATATGCACACCCTGCAGTGTCGAACTGTGGCTAAAACGCGGCGTTTTGGTCCGATTAACCAGAAAAAGACTGACGGGTGTCTGATGGGTCTGTTGACCGGACCAAAACGCCGAGCTTTGACCGCGTTTTGGTCCTGTCAACCAGACAAAAGACTGACACTCGGTCTGGTTGACAGAACCAAAACGCTGCCAAAGCTCGGCGTTTTGGTCCGGTCAACACAAACACACCCGTTAGTCTTTGTCTGATTAACCGGACCAAAACGCCGAGTTTTGACCACAGTTCGACACTGCAGGGTGTGCATATAAAGACAAAAACCACCTTTTTGGGTGACTATCTACACACTTGGTGTGTAGATAGTTTGACCCTTTTAATATAATAATGCACGCTAATCACATAAGGATAATCAAAGAGTACTCTTTTAGTCTTTTAACAGCATTTATAATCAATACATTATAAGTTTTATTTAGTGTGAGATTAAGGGCTGTTTGGCAACTTCTGAATGGTTAAGTGCTGAACCAGTAAGAGGTTTAAACCATTAAGTGCTGAACCATTAAGATGCAGTATAATGTTTAACCCTTTAGAGGCAAATGTCTGATCAATTCAGATTAGAGGTCTTAACCATTCAGACTCTAAATAAAACTTAACCATTCAGAGGCAAATGTCTGAACCATTCAGACATCTGCTCACGAAACAAACAGTCTGAACCATTAAGTGCTGAACTAGTACGATGTCTGAACCATTAAGAGTCTTATTAAAAGGTAACCAAACAGCCCCTAAGTTTCTAGATAATATAATTTGGGATTAATATTGGTTGGTTGTTTGAAGAAAAGAAAAACGTTTATGGCAAAATAAATTCATTACACTTTATTAATTTGAAGACTTTATATCAATATCAATCTTCGACTGTACGGTTGATTGCTCCATACCACCTAAAATATGTCTTGAAAGTCCACATATCGACCTATATTGATGCTTTTCAAACTCGTATAATATTCTGGTCAACAAATCCAAAGCCAAATTAAACACGATCCGAAAGTATACGATTACTTGCAAAGACTAGAGAACAAATGAAACGACCTTTCTTTATATCAATATATTAAACAAAGACCATTGATCATATCATATTACCCTTCAAAGTTATGAAAGTCCACATAGCAGTCAAAGTTGATGAACCCTACAAAAATATTCCAATAACATAATGTCTAAAAAATCTATCTCTTGCGTTCGGTCATTTGAGGTCAATACAATGAATTTACCTATATATTTACCTATATATTAAAAAACAAGTGAATGAACAGTAATAATAAATATTAAAAATGATAATAAATGAAAAGTAATAAATATAAAAATGAATGAATAGTATCGGGTACCGGTACCGGTATCAAATTTACCAAACTAAGTGTATTTTCGGTATACGTTCGGCACCGGTATTCATCGCCGATGTTGCAAAAACTAGCTTAAGATCCCGCGAGTTTCGCGGGTGGCTTAACTCAAACATATAATATCTACTGACATTGAAGCCCATGTAGATCATCATTTTTGTTCTAGACCTTTTCAAACTTAGGCTTCACGTCTAAGGGTTGAAACAGATCCCAAACATAAAATACACGACCCTAACCGGTACAAACCCAATAAGGTCAAAAGAGTACATTACATGATTAAAACACTTGTAACGTCTAACATGAAATAAAGTGACTAAAGTTTTATTTTATTTTCTAATACGCCACTTAGATTATTAAAGTCTTTTTTATCCCCATTTTGTAAAAAATAAAATTAAATTATATTGTGCCTAGCTATAAAAGAACCGGTAACTTATATTGATGCTCGTTCTTCTCTGCCTGTCGGTATTGGCAAGTCATAAGAGAAGCATTTGTAAGAATTTCCCTATAAATTTATTATAAAAAGAAAGATATTAAGCAAGTTCATTTAGTATCAATTATGCATATACGTGTACTTACCTTCAAGCTATACTTCCTCTGTCTATAAATACTCGGTTGTCACTAATCCAGGCAGAGTTGTATTGGGTAAGCCTAAATAAATCTGGGAACCTCTGCAAAAGAGGACCGCCTTCAATCCAATTATCAACCCAAAACCTCGCTTTAGTTTCATCCCCTACACTACACACTAAATGGTCAGACAGGGACATGTGCAATTTCTCGAAGTATTCGTTAGGCGAACTTGACTTTAAAGATGACAAAACAACTTGTAATAAAAATGTTTTTAGTAAATGAAAACATGGTAATAAAAACTTATGTAACTGGCACCTTGAAGAAGTAGTTGATCGGTTGTTATAACGAGGTATTTGGCGTGTAGTTCTGCAAATGGTAAATTGATTTCACATCAGTTATAGATTTGTATAAATGTAGAACACACGTAGATTTAAGAATGACTGTTCAAAACCCATGAATGCTTTAAAACGGATCCCGTAAAAACATGATCTTACCCAACTTCATGAAAAAAAAAGATCATATGGATGCATATCACGTTCCTTCCATACCTAGTAAGACATGCAGGTCAGGCCAGCCATGGTAAAACATTATAATGGGCTTGGATTCGAATGGGTCATTTTTTTAAATGGTAATTTTGGTTACTTGTCACTATATTCAGAGAATATGCTTTAAAGCCGCTTTAAAATGAAAGAAGTAGTTTTAAGTTTAATTTATAGCATACCATCAACAGTGAAAAAGGCACTGTCCAAGCTAAACTTTTATGTAAATGTTACTCATCTCGTTATAATCATCAATGGTGTTACTCATCGAGTTCAGAAAAGTCAGTGATTGCAAACGTTCTGGATACGTAATCGTTTCCATTAGTCACTAATACAAATAGTCACCAAAGATTTGTTTTTATTTGACCCGTTGAGATAAAAACACAACCAAGTGGTCTCAAGTCTCCAAGACCAACCGGTTCATAAGTAAATGGGTCAAAAGTACCAACTCTAAACTATATCATAGTATAATAATACTAATTATAATATTTCTAATAACAATAAAATTATGATGTATGTAAAAGGGATTTATTATCCATCAAAATCAAATCAAGACCGAATAAAATGACATGATGAAATGTAATTATGTAAGCCCAGTTATGTCTAAAACCAAGTGTGCACTTCAAAATAGGAAGACAAAGAGTAAATGCAATAACTGCAGTTCAAATTTTACCTTGGATTGATGGATATAAATATTTAAAATGCTTCACGTATGCATGAAAAACTACCAATTAATTTTATTTGACCCGACCCATTACCCGTCTTATCTAGCTAAACTATATAAACAACTACCAGCCGTATTTTGGCTTTAACTCCTTCAACCGATACATCTTTCATTTATTTGTTTAGAAAGTTTTCTTTTTGTATAAAAATTCGAATTTATTAATTGTCATAAGCCAGTTTAAAGTTCAAAAATAAAAAATAAGAATATTACTTGAATAAGATGGATTTTAATTATATTAAAAATATATTATTGTGGAAACATGTCACCATACCAATTTGATAATCTGTTACTCCCATTTTGATAAATATCTTTTTTTTTTCACAAAAGAAAATGTTTTTTTAATCGTTTGTCTATTGATTAAAAAAACTTGCTAAATAAGCACTTTTAGTATTATTATTTTTTAAGCAGATAAGCACTTTAAGATGAAGAAATATGCTTACCTGCTTATTTAAGAGGAAAATTAAGCAAAATCTAGATGTTTACATAAGCAATCCCAAACACCCACTTAAACAATCAGAGGGTTTTTCACATTTAAACCCCCTTAAAGTAATCAATATTGTTGGTGCACTAAATGTCTGTTGATTACGTCATAATCAAGTCTTGTGTTTAGAATTGTTTGAATGATCACACAATAGGGTTAAATTAGGGTTTGTGGTAGTTTAACTTGAAGATTTCGCTTGAAATCAGTTCAAGCGAAATCAACAACACATGATTTCGCTTCAGACTGTTTCAAGCGAAATCATCTTCCTATATATATGTGTTGTGTGTTTCATTTGAGAGAGAGAGGTCATTGTATGAAACACGAAGTGCTGCCGGATTTGTATCAGAAAACGTTGTACAAGCACTCAAATCAATCAGAAAAGAAAGATTAAAAGGATTAGAGCTGTTATGACTTTGTTTACGTTGATTCCGCCTTCGTACGCAAAGATGAACTGCCTTAACTGACGGTTTAAGGTCGTAGAACGGTCCAACAAGTGGTATCAGAGCTCAGGACGAGGAGTTCATACCATAGCAGCGGATTCTCTTCTTTCTACTCATTTCTTTTTATATTTTTCAGATCTGAACAAGTTCCAACGGTCGAAATGGTCTGATTTTCGAGTATATCGTGTAAAACGTAGTTTTAACAAAGCCTACAAAGATTCAGCCTAAAATTCAGACTAAAACATGTTAAAAATGACCAAAAACAGGTTTTCGCTTGAAAGTATTCGAAAATTATAGGTTGATTTCGCTTGAAATCAGACAATTTGACTTGAAATCAGACAATTTCGCTTGAAACTTCTGAAGCGAAATAGTGGTTTTCGCTTGAAACAAGTTGAAGCGAAACTGTTGGAGTAGTTTTCGCTTGAATCAGAATTGTTAAGTAGATTTCGCTTGAATCATAGTTGGTCTAGGATTTCGCTTGAAATCATTTGAAGCGAAATTGATCATCAGGTTTCGCTTGAAGTTGAAGCGAAATAGTTCATATCAGATTTCGCTTGAACAGTTATATTAAGCTGTTTTCGCTTGAAGCTGATTATATTTCAAGTATTTCGCTTGAACTTGCTGAATTTTCGAAACCTAAAAATTTTCTAAGTGTTTGACTGATTTTTCAGGTACATTCAAGATGGATGATATTTTCATGAACCCGTTTAGCGATATGTACGCATTCGCTGGAGATTCCAGAAACACTGATACTTCGTCAAGCAATGTGAATGATAACCCGCCAAAGGAGAAGAAAAAGGAAGCATGGGAATCAGAAAGTGCTTTCGGAACTTTCAATAAACCTCCAAAGCTAATGGCTATTGAGGAATACAGTAGGTGGTCCAGAAAATTTGAAGACTGGTTGATGGCATTCGCATTTACTAGCTGGAAAAGTTTGAAAAACGGTTATGCCAATGGAAAGAAACATGGTGAAACTTTAAGAGTAGCCGAGGAGATTGACTCGTTTGTAGCTGAACAAAAGTGTGTGGCGTTGTTATTTCAGTCGGTCCGGGAAGACATAATCTCATTGATCGATTATTCAAATGCAAAAGATCTTTGGGAAAAATTAGAAAAGAAATGTTTAGGTAGTACTGAAATCATAAAAAACAAAAAGAAACTTCTTAAGAAAGAGTTTGATCTGTTTGGTTATCTTAAGAATGAGTCAGTGTGTAAAATGATAGAAAGGTTTGGTCATCTGAAG
The DNA here is from genome assembly GCA_030545235.1 of Helianthus tuberosus. NCBI lineage: Eukaryota > Viridiplantae > Streptophyta > Magnoliopsida > Asterales > Asteraceae > Helianthus > Helianthus tuberosus. The sequence continues at coordinate 213,935,839 of CM060423.1, forward strand.
CTGGAATTATCAAGACATGATATCAAAATTTCTGAAGAAGATCTTATCGACAAATTGTTCGATTCGTTACCTGACGAGATGGATTGGAGATATTATGCGCTGATGCTGAAGAATACCATCAAAGAACCAGAAAAGCTGACATTAGATTTGCTAATTGAGAAACTCGAGAGTCACGAGTTAGAGTTGAAAAAGACGTATAAAGTCAATCATTCACCTTACCAGCAGAATTTGGATTTGTATTATCCAAAGAGCATGATGCCAAAAGCAACTTCTCCAAAAACTGCGTTTTCTGCTGAAAATGTTTTGACAGCCGGAAAAGAAAGTCAAAGTGGTCAAAGCAGTGGAAGTCACAGTGGTTATCACAGTGGATCTTCATCTTCTGAAAGTCATTCTGATGCAAAGAATCGTTTTCAATGCAACATCGCAATAGACTTGAAGAATGCTCAGAACTTTGATGAGGAATCGGCCAAGCAGCAGATGATCTTCCTAGCATCGGTGTTGGAATCATATGAAGGGTTGGTAGCTGGGAAGATAGGCAACACAAATCTGACGAAAGAAGATTACGATCAGATTGATCCGGAGGAAATGGAATTGATTGATATTCGTTGGGCTATGGCAAGTGCTGTTCGTCGTGCACAAAGATTCATGGAAATTACCGGCAGAAAAACAATTGGTGGTGCATCTACCAAGCTGGGATTCGATAAATCGAAGGTGACTTGCTTCAAGTGTAAGCAGAAGGGTCATTTCAAATGAGAATGCCGAAACGCTTATGTTGATGAGTCGGAGAACCCTTTCAGAGATTATTACTACAAGAAGGCGATTTATCACCAAAATAAATCTGAGCCGCCTAGATTGAAGCAGGTTGAAGACAACAGAGAGAAATCTAGAGCTCTTGCGGTGATTTACGATGATGAGGGTTATGACTGGAGTCAAGAGGTTCTACCAGAAGAAGATGCGGTTGGTTACGCATTCATGGCGAAAAATGACGATCCTATTCCGTGGAAAGACGATCGAACTGAAGAGCAAAAGTATAGTTACAGAAAAATGATAGCTGAAAACAAAATCATTAGAATATCTCGTATCTTTCTGGAAGCAAGGAGAGCCAATAGATGGGATCCAGATAGAGAGTGCTATCTTGATGAGTATGGAAATATTGCAATCGATGATAGTACACTTGATATTGAAGCCATAATCCAGCAATACAAAGAAGATGATGAGTATTGGCAACACAAATGGTGGGGAACTCCAACTTCGAAAATGATTGAAGAAGAGAAAGAGAAAGAGAGAAAAGAGAAAGAAGAGATCGAGAAAGCAAAGAAGATTGATACTGGAGTTATTGACACAACTCAGGAGTTGACTGCTGAAAATCTTGGAAGAATGGCTGACAAAGTGCTAGCTGCTAAGGCACTTGAGGTAGACTCTAACTCCGTGTCTGAGTCAAAAAGCCAGGTCAGTTCAGATGTGTCAACAAATGTGTCAGGTAAGAAAGTTGAAGGAAATGCTGATTGCAAAAATTGCAACAAAGATTGCAAATTTTGTAGCACAGTCACGTATCTCAACGGGAAGAAAGTTGATGATCTGACAGCTAAGGTCAGAAGCGTTGAGAATCAGATTCTTGATCGTGGCAAAACGGTTAAAGCTTCAACTGAACGGATAAGAGAATTAACTAAACAAATTGAAAATGATAAAATTGATCATGATAAAATTAAACAAGAAAATGAAAAGTTGATTCTTGAAAACCGTCAGATTTCTGAAAAATTTGAAAAACTAAAAGGCACATTGAAAGATTGTGATGATCGAAATGGTAAAACTTTTAAAGAAAATGAACATCTAAGAGCAGTGCTTAGAGTCAAAGAAGAATCAATCAATCAACAACTGGATGAAATCGCTAAATTGAAACTTAAAGTTCAAGAGGTTGTAATCGAAAATGAGCGAATCCAGTTGAAGCTTAACAGTTACAGCTCCGCAAGCTTTGTTTTGCAACATATCATTCCCAAACCCATTGGGAAAGACAAAGCGGGCGAAGATGTGTATTGTGATGGAACTGGGGTGGGGTTTCATCAAGTTCCACCACCTGTTCTTGATAATTACATGAAAAAGCAATCTGGGTTGGTTGAAATTGATGAAGAAAAAGAAGTTAAACTTCCGGAGAACATTGATGTTACTTTTACATCATCTGATGATAGTGTTCAGACAGAGATTGTTAAGAGCACAGCTGAAAGTGTTTTAATGTCTGATTCAGCTGAAGATGATGGGTGTTTCTTGGACAAATACATTCAGAAATCAAAGTCCAAAAACAACTTAAGTGATGAACCGGGTCTTGTGATGTACAAGATGGCTGGATCTGATAAGTTGTATTCGGATTCTGAGTTTCCTATTGAGAATGTTAATGTGAAAAAGTTGACAAATGTGTTCAAATTGATTGAAGTTGAGTTGTCAGAAGTGAACAGTTTGAGTCAAACAAAAAGGCAAATGAATTTTGAGAAAGATAAAGCTTACTACAAAAAGCCTGTTGTTCCACCACGTTTTTATAATAACAATCGAAACAGTTGGTCAGGTGGTTATCGGAGTGGTAAGAGTTATCAGAAAAAGAGTTTTCAAAACAAAAGGTTTGCTGAAAAGAAGGTGTTTGTGAACAGTTCAAGTTCACTTTCTGATGAGGAAAATGAAATTTTTTCAAAATCAAACAAAGAGTTCTTTGAGAAAAGAGCTTCACATTATCGGTCTGAAGGCACAAGTCTAGTTATGGATACTAGAACATGTTTTAGATGTAACAAAGTTGGTCACATTGCAAGAAATTGCACCAACTCCAAGCCTAAGATTGAAAATGTGAAGATTCAACAGAAGAAAGTTGATGTGAAGGGTAAAGCACCAATCATTGTTGAGAAAAAGGGTGTGAAAAATAACAACATCAAAGTGAAAAATGAACCTGTAAAAAAAGTGGTAACTAAAAACGACAAGTTTTATAAACAGGTTGCATTATCTCAACAAGTTTGGAAACCAAAAACTGAAATGAAAACTTCAACTTCTGAAGTGAAAAAGGCTGAAGAATCAATTTCGGTTTATTATGATGCAAATTTTCCACCTTTGAAGGCTGAAAATTTCAAAATTCAAATTGCTAGAGTCAAGGTTACACCTAAGGCTGATGAGGCCTGGGTGGACACCATGTTCGAATAAGCAGTTTGAATTGCCGGAGCTTCCTGGTTCGCGAAGCATGAATCGGCATCTTTATTGAAATGTTTTAAAATCAACTTGTGGTATGTGCAGGATCTTCCAAGAGCCATTTCAAGATGGATCATGGATAGTGGTGCATCTCGACATATGACAGGAAAAACCGCGTTGCTGTATGATGTAAGACACATTAATGGTGGTTATGTGGGATTTGCTGGTCATGAAGGTGGTCGAATTGTTGGTGAAGGAACGTTATCCAATGGGATTGTAACGTTTGAGAGAGTTAACTACATCACTGAGCTGGAGAACAATCTGCTTAGTATCTCGCAGATTTGTGACAATCAGTATACTACTCACTTCACTGATAAAGAATGTTTGATCTTGAAACCTGGTTTTGTTATCCCTGAAGAATGGATTATCATGAGGGCACCTAGAGTGAATGATTTATATGTGTTAGATATGTCTGTAGCAACTACAACAACTGGTCAAGCACATTGTTTTGTGTCTAGAGCAACTGAGAAAGAATCAAGATTGTGGCACCGAAAGATGGGGCATATACATCTTAGAAAAATGAATCACTTGGTGCACAATGATTTGGTATTGGGAGTTAATATCAAAGGTTTTCATCTGGAAGGGGAGTGCATTAGCTGCATCAAAGGCAAGCAGAAGAAAAAGTCACACCCTACAAAGAAAGTCAATTCAGTTTCAAGACCTCTGGAAAGACTTCACATGGATTTGTTTGGTCCTGTGAATGTCAAAAGTATTACAGGAGATTACTATTGTTTGGTCGTTACTGATGATTATTCCAGATTTTTGTGGGTTTCTTTCTTGAAGACGAAAGATGAAACATTTGACAGTTTGATGGGGTTGTTCAGGAAAATTGAGAATTTGTACCAAAGGCGTATCAAGAGAATTCGAAGTGATAATGGTACTGAATTCAAGAACATCAAGATGGAAGAATTTTGTGATGAAAGAAGTATTTTGCATGAGTTTAGTGCTCCGTATACTCCGCAGCAGAATGGAGTCGCAGAACGCAAAAACCGGACACTAATCGAGACGGCTAGAACTATGCTCGCAGATTCAAAGTTACCGATTAATTTTTGGGCTGAAGCTGTTTCTGCCGCATGCTATACGCTCAACAGGGTTCTTACTGTCAAGAAGTTTAACAAAACGTGTTTTGAGCTAATCAATAATCGCAAACCGAATTTGAAGTATCTAGAACCGTTTGGGTCACCCTGTACGGTTATAGAGCCTTTTGGAAAGTTTGGTCCGAAGTGCATTGAGGGAATATTTGTTGGTTATTCAAATCCATTGCGACGTGTCTTCGTTCCAAGTGAGAAGCGGATTATTGAAGCTGCAAATGTTGAATGTCAAGGTTATACTATGCCGCCACAGAATCCTGGTGATTCATGGCGTTATCATTATGACAAACTTTGGGATTCGTTTGACATGAGAGAAGAATCAGAGGATGAAGAAGATTTCTTTGATGAGTTGGATATTTTGTGTGAATATGAGTCGCAGTTAAGGTTCCCAGCTGAGTATTCGAGGAGACCACGGGAAATTTCAAATGATGATGAAGCAGGTCCAAGTAATGCTGGTGAACATGATGATGTCCAACAGAATGAAGTTGCTCAGGATAATCAGTCGGCTCAGAATGATAATCTAGAAGCTGAAAACATGCCAATATTTGATCATAGTGATTCAGATTCAGATTCTGAGGGGGAGCAAATTCAGATTTCAGGTCAAACAAATCAAGTTGGTGATCAAGATGCAGAGCAGAATGTTACTAATCTGGAGGGAAATGTAGAGGTTCCGAGTGAAGTGATGCCGCGAACTTTTTCATATCATCCAGAGGAGTTGATTATAGGAGAATTGCAAGCTGGAGTTCGCACTCGAAATCAGATTGATAAAGGACTTACATGTTTTTATACAAAAGTTGCTCCTTTGCAAACTGAATTCTCATTAAGTTGTTTTATCTCGCAGGTTGAGCCAAGAACTTACAAAGAGGCGCTTACTGAAGACTCTTGGGTCAATGCAATGCAGGAGGAACTTAGTCAATTTGAGAAATTGGGAGTGTGGAAGTTAGTTGATTTGCCGGATGGTCAAAGAAAGATTAACACTAAGTGGGTGTTTAAGTGTAAGAGGGACGATAGAGGAGTTGTTGTAAGGAACAAAGCTCAACTCGTTGTTCAGGGATTTAGTCAACAGGAGGGAATTGATTTTACAGAAGTTTATGCTCCTGTAGCACGACTAGAGGCAATCAGAATTTTTCTAGCATTTGCGTCTTGGAAGAACTTCAAAGTTTATCAGTTGGATGTTAAATCGGCGTTTCTTTACGGGAAGGTTAAAGAGGAGGTTTATGTCGGTCAGCCACCGGGCTTTACCGCTCCAATCCACAAAAACAAGGTCTACTTATTGGACAAAGCGCTGTATGGTTTACACCAGGCCCCGAGAGCTTGGTACGAGACTTTGTCTCAACACCTACTAGCCAACAAGTTCATTCGTGGAAAAGTGGATGCCACTCTCTTCACTAAAGAGGTCGATGGTCATCTTCTGATAGTTCAGATTTATGTGGACGATATAATCTTTGGGTCGACAAATGAAAATCTATGCAAAGATTTTGAATCAGTGATGAAGCAAAAGTTCGAAATGTCATCAATGGGGGAGATGAAATTCTTTCTGGGATTACAAGTTGAACAACTTCCTGAGGGAATTTTCATTCATCAGTCAAAGTACGTTCATGATATTCTAGAGAAATTTGGGATGTCAAGTTCTACTCCAGCTGCTACCCCACTTGCAACAAATCATGGGATTCACCCAGATCTCACCGGAGACAGGGCTGATGAAACGTTTTACCGTTCCATGATAGGTTCTTTAATGTACCTAACTGCTTCACGTCCTGATATCATGTACCCAACGTGCCTCGCAGCAAGATTTCAGTCTAACCCAAGAGCATCGCACATGATCATTGTGAAGAGGATATTGCGCTACCTGAAAGAAACTCCTTCATTGGGGTTGTGGTATCCTAGGAAAGGCGACTTTACGCTCGAAGGGTATTCCGATTCGGATTTCGGATGCTGCAAAGTTAATTCAAAATCAACAACTGCAGGATGCAAGTTTTTTGGTTCTAGATTGGTTACCTGGCAGTGTAAGAAACAAACGTCTGTGGCGTTATCTACATGTGAAGCGGAGTATGTTTCTGCTAGCAGTTGCTGCTCTCAGATCTTGTGGATACAGCAACAGATGCGTGACTACGGTTTGCAGTTTCTTAACACACCTCTTTTTGTTGATAATGAGGCCGCGATAAATATAACTAAAAATCCAGTACATCACGCTAAAACTAAACACATAGAAATTCGTCATCATTTTATTCGTGATTGCTTTGAGAAAAAGTTGATACGAATTGAGAAAATCCACACTGACGAACAGAAAGCTGATTTACATACCAAAGCTTTTGATAAAAATCGGTTTAAATATTTGTTAAAACTGAATGGTATGAAGCTTCTTTCAGTGTCGGATGGCATTATTGGCGTTGATGAGAGTACTGTTGCGGATGAAGACGAGAAACAATCTGCAATGGTTTGTTGAATTTTTACTTGTTTTGGTATTTAGGGGGAGTAGATGTTTGTACATAGTTTATTTTCAGAAAATACAAAAACAGCAAAAAATGCAAAAATACAAAAACATGATAAAATCTGAAAAAGAGCTTGTGTATATGGGAAAATGATAGTACATCGGCTAGACGATTACAGTATGCTAAAGATTTGTAAAGTATAAATGAGTTAAACAGTCTCACTGATGATGTGTCGATAGGTTTTCACACATTTAGTAGATTTATTCGGGATATAAACCTAAAATTCAAACTTGTGAATTCGTGGGGAACACTACTTGGATATATAGGTAACCCCTGAAATCTCGTTTGAAAGGTCTCGTAATCTGATATACTAGGTCTTTATACTCTATGATATCTGGGGTATTATTCTGGGACTTCTGCTGAACGGTGGTTCTGACCTAGTCCTTGGCTAATACTTGCTGCAATGCTTGAAACACAGCATTAAACCCTCAGCATGCTGAAACAATAAAATTGATAAATGCTGCTGTTGTAAGCAAAAAGATCCTCTAAAGGGGACACACCGAAAAGTCGAAGCTGATATCTCTTTGCGTATACGGAAGTATCGACCTGAGATCCCTCGGCCCTCGCATACCTAAATTATATACAGATATCATTGTAGTATTCTCACTTGTAAGACTGATTATTGAGATTCTGGATACGGGAGTTTATTCAAGAGGTGGGACACATGAATGATCTAAGTTCTTAATTCATCTAAATCGTATCCTGAGTAAATTGAAATGTGTGTGCGAATTTAAGATGGATCAGTATATCGACAATCGAGGTGAATTGTTTAAGTCTGAGTATGAAATGAAGCTTAACGGTACTTGTGATTTGTCTAAAAAGCTGATATGATTCCCTGACACGCTCATCAAAAATATGTTTGTAAATAGTTTACTTTGTTTACTTTCTGCAATTTAAGTTTTCTGTATTTCATTTCTTAGTTTAGAATACTTTGATAAAATCCAAAAAGATTTTATTTCTGCTTTATTTTCTGACAAACCAAAGTGGAGAGTTGATTGTTGGATTCTCAGATGTTTGAAGCAGATGCAGGAAATTCTGGACTGAAGAATGAGGAGAGCTTACTTTGATGAAGTTTGTTTTGTTTGAAATGTCAAAAACAAGTTCATTAACTTGATACTTGTTATTTTTCAGAAAATGTTTGAAATTGTTGTTTTAAAAACAGTGTGATTCGTCAAAAGATCAACCAAGGTCATTAATTTGGACTTGGTAGATTAATCAAGTGACAGGGTCATTAATTTGGACCTGAATACTTGAGTGGATTTCTAAAACTGATTGAGTTTGTGAATTATTGTTGAAAAGATAGAATTGTAATGTTTGTTGGTTGAGTAACAGGATTGGATTTTATTATTCCCAACGGAAGCTAAATGACAAAGCTTGAACCAGATTTCTCAGATTCTAGCATATCGAGAGGGGGAGTCTGTGAAAGGGGGAGTCTGGATCAACTGTCAAAGGGAAGATTGAAGTTTAAAGTTTAAAAGCTTGAAGATAAAAGATTGAAGAAAGTTTTTACAATGTTTGAAGATTGTTAAAGGCAAAGACTTGAAGCCAAAGACTTCATCAACATCCAAGGGGGAGTCTGTTGGTGCACTAAATGTCTGTTGATTACGTCATAATCAAGTCTTGTGTTTAGAATTGTTTGAATGATCACACAATAGGGTTAAATTAGGGTTTGTGGTAGTTTAACTTGAAGATTTCGCTTGAAATCAGTTCAAGCGAAATCAACAACACATGATTTCGCTTCAGACTGTTTCAAGCGAAATCATCTTCCTATATATATGTGTTGTGTGTTTCATTTGAGAGATAGAGGTCATTGTATGAAACACGAAGTGCTGCCGGATTTGTATCAGAAAACGTTGTACAAGCACTCAAATCAATCAGAAAAGAAAGATTAAAAGGATTAGAGCTGTTATGACTTTGTTTACGTTGATTCCGCCTTCGTACGCAAAGATGAACTGCCTTAACTGACGGTTTAAGGTCGTAGAATGGTCCAACAAATATTTGAAAACTAATTATTATACATATACATCAACAAAATAAGATGTGATGACATGTTTGAAGAATAAGCAAGAAACTAATATGCTACATTGCTACCTAATAAAATGGTCATTTGTAGCTACAAATAGTACAATCATGTAACTTGACTGCTAATATTAGTAATAAAATCTGTATTTGATTTCTATTATATGTATAATTTTAAAGGCACAATGTTCATATCTATTTATGAATAGTTTGCCAGCGAACGAATGGTTTGATTAATGAATTTTCTATCGATCCAACGATAAAACTGGTAGATATATAAGAGGCATACTCACATAACTAAAACATGATGCATATTGAAAAGGCCTTTAAGTTTACTTCGTAAGACTACATGGCAAGTTCACGAACAAAGAATAGTTCAATCATACTAATAACACTTATTCATAAACATATAAGAAAAGAATAGGAATGTAGGCATCCTACATTTGAATTCGACTACCTCAGCCTTCATTTTCCGGCCCATCTTATACCGAGATGTTTATTAGTTGACCCATTAACCAACCAGCCCAGCCAATCTATTTTACCACCTCTAGAAAAGATTAACTGACCTCACCATCAAATTCCAAATACGGTGACTTAGTCAAAGTTTAAAACTTAATTTTTACGGTTCAATTAGTGAGTTTAAAACCATCATTCCTCAGTATCAAACAATATGACAAATGAAGAAAAATGCTCAAACCTGAATAAACAAAGCCAAATGTGGATGCATCTTTTCAAGGGCTTAGATCCAGGAATTTGAAGCAAATGTGATGTAGCATAGCTTTAGAGATCGATCACCAGAATGAGGGACCCTGCCGGACAATGCAAATATCAAAATGTTAATATTGTGGTTCTAAGTTTTAACCTTTTTATGTTTAACAAATAAATAAGTTTTGCTCTATGTCAATTGTAATTGCGGTCTGAGGTATATTCTCGAAGACACCACACATCTACTTCTATTATTTACAAAGAATCAAGTTTATGAAAAAATATAATCTATTATTTACAAAGAGTCAAGTTTATGAAAAAATATAATTACCAGTGCCATGTAGCTCGTAAACTTCTATTATTTACAAAGAATCAAATTGTGGGTTAAGCACAGGGGCGGACTTACATATAGCCCAAGGTGGGCGGGCGCACCCCCGGGGAAAAAAAATAGTGCTATTTTCCGTTGAAAATCCCGTCTGCACCCCTTGGATTTTTTCGTCCGCACCCCTTGATTTTTTTCATCCGCACCCCTTGGAATTTTTCGTCCACACACCTTAGGTAAAAAATGTTTTTGATTTATATTTTAAATTTTTTTAGTAAACTCTAATTAAAAAAAAACTACCTAAATTATATAAACTTATACTACCCAACTTAACCCAAATACCTAATACCTTAACCCACTATTTCATTAAACATAATTAGCCCACTAATTACTAGCCCATTAACCAAACTCAACCTAAGTTCAAACTATAATAATTAAAATAAGCCCAATAATCCCTTAGAATTCCTCCCGCCCTCCCTCTATTGGCTCGTCTCCTACCAGCGATCATCAAACACAACAGCACGTCATCAGCAGCCGCGAACCACCGCCGTCCGACACCAAATGGTAACAAAATTCTTAAATAGGTTTGAAATTTCATGTGTTTTGACGTTGTTTATGGTTGTTTAGATGATTTTTAGGGTGATTATGTTGTTTAGATGATTTTTAGGGTAATTACACACGATTTCTAGGGTTGAGAATTAAAATTGAAACATTATGTTATGGAGCGATGAACTTATGCATCAATTTGTTTGTGATAGGAACCATGAGTAGGGACGTTATGGCGCAATTTCTTTTGTTTTACATGACCCGACCCGAATCGATCCGATACGAACCAATTTTTTACTTATATGCCTAGGGGCCTAAAATTTTAAAAAATGTCTCGCACCCCATGGAAAAATTCCTGGGTCCGCCACTGGTTAAGCAAAACAACAAACACTTGGTGTGCATGAAAGTAAACCAAAAATTAAACTATCCAACCTATCTTCACAACAATTTATGGAAGTAATCTACACCAATAAGTATATAGCTACACCTAAAGTCCATGATTGAACAAAAAAAAAAAACTGCCATTTGGTAATTTAAGTATAAAAATGAGTTATTAGTAAATTGTATATACAACTGAAACTTTTCTACCAGCATACATCCACCACTTGATCAATAGAAAATAATAAATTCAAATTAGATTAAAACGAAACAGAGTAAAGCTTTTTAACAAAGAAATAGCAAAAACTCCCCAAATGAAAACGAAAAAGAATAAACATTTTTTAAAAATCTTCAAGATTAGTTTAAAATTACAAGTTGAACGTAAATCCAATATGTGAACTTCAACAAAAATGAATCAATGAACTGAAAGCAACAATATCAGCAAACCAGATTCACAACACCACAAAATCATGAACTGAAATCGATTACACAACTAAATCCGGAATCAACGTAATAGAATACATTCATCAATTCAATAAGACCTCAATGATAATTTACAAAAACATCAAACAAACTCAACCGAGACTCATAAACATCAGAAATCATGAAATAAGCGGCCTAATTCAAATGAAAACAGTGATTAAAGTAAGAACCCCGATTAAAAGTAAAGCACCTGCATACAATCTTCAGAGTTATTGGTTTACGAAAACTACCGAATACTCCAGAACAAAGAGAAGAGGGGTTTAAACCAAAAAAATTAGACATAATCAACAACGACAACTAATATAAAAAACCGTAATCGATAAAAATGTGGAATATTATATGTGTAGTATCAATGGGGTGAAGGGGCAAACAAAATACCCTAATCGATAAAGTAAACAATGCTTGATCGTAATCTTACAAAGCAAAAAAACGAAATTAGAACAAAACAATAAACCTAATCGATAAAGAAATCAATGATAAAGAAAATAATGGTCGAATCATCAAAATCATCATAGTTTTTAATCACAACAGATGAACTTGAAACCCCCAGATCCTACACATTAACATACATGATGAGAATCACAGTGGAAGTTGGATTGAGAGAACCTGATAAATTCTGCCTCCAATTCTATAAACCCTAGTTTTTGCTTTCAATCAATTTCTCCATGAAGACTGGTTGCTTTCAATCGCGATTGAAGATAAGGAAATCTTGGGGTCTGAAGATTGAAAATAACTGATTAGAGATCGATTAAAGCGAAAGAATCAAAAAATTGTCAGATTACAACATCAAAGATAGAGAGATAAACATACCTGGATGATAATTTTTGTGTTTGAGATTTAGGGTTTTCTGAATGGCCTATTACAAAAGTGTGGTTATTGTGATTGCAATTAAGACAGGAAGGAAACCGATTTCAACAATGGGGGTGTTTGGGATTCCTTTTCAACTTCTCCTTCTCAAAAAGTCCTTCTCAAATCCAGAATTGAGAAATCCTTACTTCTCAAAAACTCATTTTTGAAGACATAATTAGAACTGAAAGTTCTTTTTTTCATGGTGTTTGGAATTCCTTATGCTTCAAAAGTTCTTCTCAGATGATGTTTGGGTTTCCTTTTCCTTCTCAAAAGTCCTTATGAGCTCCAAAAGTCATTTTAAAAGGAATCCCAAACACCCCCAATATGGAAAGTGCATCAATCTCTTATCAATTACTGGCAAGCAAAAAGAGGGATGAATGGCGTGGTGGAATCCCGCTCAATTTCTTTCAATAAGGGTTAACATGATGCCAGGTGGCAATAAGTGGTGTAAGAACATGTCATGCGGCATAAGCTTGTTTTGCTTTATTAGAAGTAGTAGAAGAGAAGTGAATGAACAGTAATAATAAATAAATATTAAAAAGTATATTAAAAGAAAAGTAATAAATATAGAAATGAATGAATAGTATCGGGTACCGGTATCAAATTTACCAAACTGAGTGTATTTTCGGTATACGTTCGACACCGGTATTCATCGGGTAAATTATATTAAATTATTATATTATTATTATTTTTAAAAGAGAAGTGAATGAACAGTAATAATAAATAAATATAAAAAAGGATATTAAATGAAAAGTAATAAATATAGAAATGAATGAACTGTATTGGGTACCGGTACCGGTATCAAATTTACCAAACTGAATGTATTTTCGGTATACGTTCGGCACCAGTATTCATCGGGTTTTACCCTCAAATACCGGTGCCGTACCAGTACCGACCATATCAAGCCGTACTGTACCAGGTATATTCGGTACCGGTACCCATTTTTTGGGATTTCGGTAACGGTATTTTCGGTACCGGTTGGTACCTAGCTCATCAAATCCTGTAGCAGCGTAGCAATGCAAGTAATTGCACAGTTTAGATTACTTTTCATACACACAGTAAGTAAACTGTATTTCGTTTGAATGGGGTTTTATATACACAACAACTTATTTTGTTTTATTTTTTGTCTTTTTACGTAATAAATAGGGGTGTTCAGAAAAAACCGTAACCAAATAAAAACCGTAAACTGAACCGTAACCGTAACCAAATAAACCGATCCGAATAACGAATTCGGTTTTTGGTTTGGTTTCTAACCGAAACCGAATTGTGAATATGGTTTTTGGTTTGGTTTATGGATCCACATTTTATTTTATTTGGTTTATTCGGTTTATTTGGATAACCGGATAAACCATTTAACTTAATTAATTATTAAATAAAAATAATAATATTTTATAAATCATATACAATTTATTAGCCCAAAATAGTTATTTTTTTATGCAGCCTAAAATACCAAATGTAAATCTAAAAGCCCAACTGTTAACTATTTATAGTTTCTATGATCTATGTTTTGAAGCTATAATTTTGTGGTTGTGTCTACGACTACTTTATGGATGTGTTTGTTTTATTTCGCAATGAAACTTTCTTGTATTCGTATATTGTTAGGTGTAAATTAGCTGCGATGTTCGAAAGTTGGAACACAAACATAAATATAAATTAGGAAAAAAAAAATACTTAGGTACAATTTGGTTAGATTTGGTTTATTTGGTTTCTAACCGAAACCAAACCGAATTGAATTTGGTTTGGTTTGGATCGGTTTGCATTAGAGATGCACAAACCGGTTAATGTTAATAACCGGTTCGGTTAACCAGTTATACCGGTTAATTTGACTTTTTGACTTTAACCGGTTATTTTTTTAACTGGTCCGGTTAATTACTTTAACCGGTTATTTTCGGTTATTAACCGGTTTTTTTGAATTTTTCGGTTAACCAGTCTATCGGTTAAAAAACCGGTTTAGAAAAAACCGGTTAATAACCGGTTATTATACTAAACACTTATAACCGGTTACTAATCTACGGTTAAATAACCGGCTGGACCGGTTATTCCTAAATCGGTTATTAACCGGTTACGGTTTCGGTTAATAACCGGTTACGGTTTCGGTTAATAACCGGTTACGGTTAATTAACCGGTTATTTTGTGCACCTCTAGTTTGCATATTCCTTATTTGGTTTGGTTTGGTTTTTGGTTTGGGGTACAAATTTTTGAAAACCGCATAAACCGAACCGAATAAACCAAATAAACCATAAACCGAACCGATGAACACCCCTAGTAATAAATGAATTGTAGCATGTAAAATTAACTTGGATATTTAGATTATTGATGAGCAAATCGTATCAAATCCTTTAATCAAACCGGTATCGTATCGGTACCAAATTTACTATACCAAATCATTTTCGGTACCAATTTGGTACCCACCTTTTGACGTTTTCAGAATCGTTACTTTCGGTTCGACACTGGTCCAACACCATACCTATATTTATTGATTTTTACCTTCAAATACCATACCATACCGTATTGTACCGAGAATTTTCGGTGCCGGTACCTAATTTCGATGATTTTTCGGATCAATACTTTCGGTGTCGTTACAGGTACCGAGCTCATCCATATTTTAACGTGTTAGCATCGTAATAACTGAACTGAAAACAACCGAATTTTCAACGTGTAGGACGTGTGGGTCCTATTATTATATATTAGGTTATTTAAAATCGTTTTTTTAGGACTGATTGACTATCCTTTTCACGACATTTTTATTTATGTTTTGATATTCGGTATCTGCTTGCCGTTACTGACACGTGTTTTGCAGTCATTGAGTCCCCGCCGCAACGCGCGGTCGGAAATTTAACTAGTTGATATTGAAATCATAGCAAACAAATAAAAATACCAAAGTTTGACCATCTCAATTCGTCAACATAAAATTTTGCAATTTAAACATTTTAATTGACTTGCATAGGAAATATTATAACAGATCCAAATGTAAATTATTATATAAAATTTTATTAGACATATAACTATTAGAAAGAGTTTAACTAATGATCAGATATGTGTGTAATATAAATTTATATATTTTTGCTAGTTTTTTTCTGTAAAGATTAGTAATATATATAGTGTTTGAAAAAAAGTTTGATTGGTTTTTAACTTTTTCTAGGGTTTTCGCAACTAATGCGGTTTTCAAACAATCCATTCTAGTGCATATATACATGTATATAGGATCAAGATCAAGGGAAAACCACTCCGAGTTGTGAGAACTTAGAGAACTCGGTCTTTCCATCCGAGTTTTGCCTCCATTTTTTCACACCCCTAGATTAAAATGTTTAAAAAGACTGATGTAAAAAATTAATTTTTTTTCAAAGTGATGTTTTTCGGCTCCTTACCGCAGCTGTAAAAAGATGATAACATAAGCATGACATCACTCTTTACAGCATTTACGGCTGTCGTAAATGAAAAAAAAAAAAACCTTTTTTCTAAAAATTGATTTTTTTGGATTTTTGGTAACAAAAAAAATTGAAAAAACATAAAGTAAAACCGAGTTCTCTAAGTTCTCACAACTCGTATAAGTTTTCATTTTACCCTAACCTTATATATATATATATATATATATAAGGTTCATGCGAGAACCACTTTTATTGCGAGAACCAAGAGAACCAATGTGAACACAACCTAAAATAGCTAGAAAAACCTAAAAAAAACCTAACCCCCACCCCCCCTCCCCAAGCTAAATGCTAAAAACGATTTTCTTATAAAAAAATATTAAAAAAAAATTGTGTGTTTTTTTTAGCTATTTTTAAGTATTTTTGGTTGTGTTCACATTGGTTCTCGCGGTTCTCGCAATAAAGGGTGGTTCCTAACGGATCATTGTCCTATATATATATATATATATATATATATAGGGTCGGGATTTAGAGAAAACGGTAGAAAGTGTGAGAACGGTGAGAACGCTTATGGATCGTCCGATCAAAACAATCTATGGACTAGATTGGCGCGGTGGCTTTTTCGTAAATAACACGAATTCTATTGAGTGGGCGCGCTTCATTAAGGGTAAAAAGGTCTTTACACTTCTATACCAAAACGCCAAAGTAATGAATAAAACGCCATTACTGGCCAAAACACATCTCTATATAAACAAAACATTCTCATACATAAAACACACCTACCTGAAAACGCCATATTTTCTACTATATAACATTCATCTTACAACGCCAAAAATTCCAAAACATCAAACACACCTACTAAAAAACGCCATATTTTACTATATACCAATCATCTTAGAAAACGCCAAATCTCTCAAATATCAAAAATTTCAAAAAAATGGACGTTTCTTTCAGATACACTATTTCCTCACTAAAAAACCAAAAATGCCAAAAAAAACATTTCTTGTATATTCAATATTGTTCTACGCGAAGTTTCGGAGAATGCAATTTTTCCTGAGGTGCTGTGACTCAAATAACATTTTGCTGAATGAGATGGACAAAACTTCAAGAAAAAGATACTAGTGTCAGACTTATGTCAGGTTTTGTGTTTTGTTATTGATGAATAATATAATGGCATGAATAGACGAATGACACTGATGAGTGGTTTGAAGATACATATTCAAACAAAAAACTCATGTCATATTGTCTTTCCAAACGGCCACAAAAACACAAGCATGACAAAGCCAAACCACCAGTGAACATGTTTCAAAGAAAAAAGAGACTGATGACAGTGAAAATTTCGAAGATGAATTGTTTCTATTTTCAGTTTTTTAATTTTCTTTTTCTGTTGTTTGTTATGTATTTTTCGACTAAGAATAAAAAAGTTTAATAAAGAGCCAAAAAGTCATAAAGACAGTAAAACGCCATAATGCAGTAAAACGCCATAAACTCCCAACCTATAATAAAAGTAATTTGGAGAAGTATTATTAAAAGCTAAAAATTGGAAAAAAAACGCCAAAAACTAGTTAAAGCAATTAAAAAAACGCCAAAGTTGGAAGATGGAATGTCTATGAACATAAAAGCTCATAAAAAGCTGAACAAAAACAGTAAAAAATACACACAGTAACCGAAAAGACGGCTACTTTATTAATATCATTTATTATAAATAAAAATCCCGCCTAAACTACGCGGCAAAAACATCCTATAAGAGAGACGTCTCTGCACAATCAACTGATCACACCACCAAAAAATAAACGCCATCTTTCCAAGAAACCATTCACTTTAAAACGCCAAAAAAAGATACTTAAAAAAGCCACAAATGCGGAACCTCATTTCTTCTATATTGAGTATTGTTCTGAATGAAGTTTCACTGAATGAATTCTACTCTAAGGTGAGTATATCTATAAGCTTTTGATGAATGAGATGGACAAATATTCAGGAAAAAACGAAGTAAAAATCACTTTTACCCCTTAATGAAGACGGGCGTTATGTAGGAAAATAAGGATCTACAAAAGGTATTCAAAACAGGTTCAAAACGCCAAAAAGGTTAAAGTAGAAGAGGCTGATGACAGTGAAGATTTGATAGAGAAATTAGATTATAATTTTTATTTTATTTTTCAATTTTTATTGTTTGTTATCTAATTCTCTGATTTTATTATCTAATTCTGTAGTTACAAATTTTTTTTTAATATAAAACGCCTGATAGTGTGAAAACTGAGAGAACGGATGCTAGCAAAGCACGATGTTGCTATAAAACGTCAAAAACGCCAAACAAGGTATTACTGAAAAATCAACACTAATTCAAAGATGAAATTGAACGAAACAGTAGTTGCTAAACAGTAAAATAAAAAGACGGTACCATTATTGACAAAAAATTATTATATTAAAAGCCACTACATGGAAAACTGAATTTATTTATCTTTTCAAAACGCCATAATTGTCTGTCACATTATAGACCTGAATCTTACTTGATATTGATGTTTTTTACATCACATACATGCATCCTGATTTAGAAAAACAATAAAAACGCCAAAATGTTTACTATGCTCCTGATCTACAAACAATAAAACGCCGCGTATTTATTAATCGCCAAAAAATGGAAACGGGATGTGACACGCGTTAAAAAAAAAGAAATATGAAAGGACAAAAAAAACCCCTCCGCCCTTCTCTATGCCGCGTGACACGTGTTGGGCCAGGATGCGTTCTCACCGTTCTCACACTTTTTGCCCTTTTCTCGAGAACCCGTTTCTATACACACACACACACACACACACCCTAGGTCAATCCCACACTAATCATAAACATGCGAGATGTTAACTTCATAAAAAAAGTTAGAGTAAATTACAAGTTTTGTCCTTTACCTTTATACAAAATTTCAGACGGTGTCATTTGACTTTAAAATTGATAAATTTTGTACTTACTGTTTTAAAATGCTACACGCATTGTCCTTTGCCCCTAACCTAGTTAAAATTTCTGTAAAATCTGTCCATGTGCCTTGCACATGAGGGTATTTTTGTCATTTTATCATTCTAGGCATTTTAATATAATATACAAAATCATCAATTTTAAAGACAAAGGATACCGCCTGAAATTTGGTATAAAGATAAAGGACAAAACTTGCAATTCAGTCTTAATATTAATCATAAGTGATGAATATTTATATTAAAATAATTATTGATACTATTTTATTAATATTGATAAATAGTTGTATTTTTTTATCAACTTTTGTTCTTTTAAGTTTTTTCAGAAAAGTTAATAAGTAACTGTATTTAAACTTTTTTTTTCTCAACATTTCGGTACCCGTATTTGGTTTTATGATTTTCGATTTATATAAAACATGTGACGCTATCCTTTTGGTCATTCCACGACTTTATTTTTTCGGTTTTTCTATTTCGTTTGGTATAACGAGTGACAATACCGTACCATGTCGAGCCGCTACCAATTGAATTCGTGCTACAAATTTCCAAGTCGAGCCGCTACCCTACCAGATCTAGAAGCTTTGGATTGAAGGGTTGAAATATGTTTTGGTTGGTTTTACTTCTCATTACATTTTTCTACGTATTTCCTTTATAATAGACATGTGTTTTCAGGATGTTTGATACAGTTATTTATTTTGAGATGTTCTTGATCATTATGAGTAGCTAAATTTTTCACAGCCATCTAGGTTTAGATGAACTTGGAACTATGTTTTGGTTCTTTTGTTTGATTTATGGCTAAATTGTTATAATTTACATAAACATGTTTTGATTCCGTTTATGAAATTGTGTGTTGACCTTGGTTATGATTATTGGTTTTGTTTGATGATTTTGTTGCTCTCGTCTGGGTTCATTTAAATCATTCTTTGGTCGTTAATCGGTAGCTTTTCGGTCTAGAGCTTGTGATTAGAGATAATACAAGTTAAATTAAACCATTTAAATCAACTAGGTAAAGTGTGCCTCTTTTCCTAACAACTCGAGAGACGAGTTGGGATTGCTACTAGTCGTTGTTTGACACTTTGGTGACTCATAGCTCGGATTCATTTGTTTATTCACGTCTAGGGTTTCCTAGGTTTCTAGTTATCATAGCAGGATTAGCTCCACAATTTGAGGATTTTGACACCTTATTTGTCATATATCTAATAATTGTGGAATTCAGTATCTCAAGAACCGTATTCATCTTAGCACTTGTTCACGTTGCTCCACTTTGCACCAGGTTATATCATCTCTAGTGGGAGGTTTTATCAGGTTAGATCCAAGGCTTTGGTCATTTATCAGATTAGAGGTCATTGCATGTTCTTAGGGATTTGACACCTAGGTGGTTCTTCATTAGAATTTGGTTGATACTCATGGTTTTCAGTATTTTTGCGTCCGAGATTTCATCATCATCTCTCTTTATTTTGGTTTCTATGTTATTTGCTTTCTGAAAAAAAAACCCAAACAATTTTCTTAAAAATTGGCTAGGAGTTGAGAGATGTCAAGTATCGTGAGTTTGCACATAATAGCCATGGATTGATATCCGCTTTTGCCTACTTATTACATTGCAACCACTACACTTCCTGATTGTGTGTGGTGTAGATTGATGATTCCTATTTAAAACTTGTTTCGAATTTGATATACATATTTCACACCTCAATTGGCTTATCCCTGAGCAACCGAGGAGGCCACACGATGAAACCAGTTAATCTCTTAACATCCTATAGTTAGTTAGATAGGTATAATATATATGTTACTTAGCGGTTATAAAGTACAAGGACCAAAGTTGACAACATGGAAGATGGAAACTACCATCATAACCGAAAAGGTGTGTCTCACACACACACCATTTCCGAATCGGTATCAAGGCAAGGAAAGAAAAGACGCGACTTTTGATCGAGTGGATTGGATTCAACACACCTCTTCAAGATTGATCACAACCATACATCCAAAAGACGTGTCCTTTCACGAAGAGACGCAACCATTCACTCGTACCCGTAGAAAACTATAAATAGGTTCATGTAATTTCATTTGTATTGTTACTTACACTCTCATTCAGATTTGTATATACATTCATTCGATTATTAAAAGTTATCACGCTCATTTAGAGATCAAGATCCAGTTCGGGCCAACAAATTGGTATCAGAGCATCAGGCTCTAAGCGTGGGAATCACAAGGCATCGCAGGGAATTCGCGATCAGGTTTCAATCTCGTTTCAATTCGCAAAAGTTTATTTCAGAATTTTTTTATTCTCGGTTCTAGTGCAATCGGTTGAACCGAAGGGTTGGTTAGGAATCTAGGGTTTGTTTTGATTCCGGGGTTTAGTGCGAAGTGAAGATTGTTCGGCAGGAAGATATGTCAGGAGGAACCGGACCAAGTTCACAAGTTATAATTCAAAAGGAAGGAAATTCTCTTTCCAAGTTTCAGTGTCCAATTCTGAAACCAACAAACTATACGGTTTGGGCTATTCGTATCAAGACGATTCTTGAAGCGAATGGTTTGTGGGAAACGATTGAACCGCCAGAAAATGCAACGGTAGACACCAAGAAAGACAAGTCTGCAATTGCATATCTGTTTCAGGCAATACCAGAAGATGTTGTATTGCAAATTGCAAGTTGTAAGACTGCAAAAGAAATTTGGGATAGTCTAAAGGTTAGACACGTAGGTGTTGATCGGGTTCAAAAAGCACGTATGCACACGTTATTGTCAGAATTTGAATTGTTGCAAATGAAGGATGACGACACTATTGATTCCTTTACCGCAAAGATTAATAGTATCGTTACCCGGGCAACTGAAGTAGGAACGACATTGAGTCAACCGACTCTAGTACGCAAACTACTAAATGGCGTACCGGATAAGTTTACTCAAATCGTTGCCTCCATGGAACAATACTCCGATCTAGAAACTATGACACTAGAAGAAGCAGTCGGAAGGTTAAAGACGTATGAAGAACGGCTCAGGTTAAAGAAAGGAAATCAAGGAGAAAGCCAGGATAGGCTTATGTTCACACATCATGATAACACCAGAGGAAGACAATCTGGAAACCGCGGTCGTGGTAGATTTAACCAAACGCGTGGAAATTGGCGAAACAACGGAAATAGGCAAAGTCCCAGAAACGAAGGATCTACATTTAGACCTAGAAATGGAAATTCTAGAAATTGGAGGAAGTTTGCAAAAACCGACCTAAGCAAGATCCAATGTTTTAAGTGTCAGAAGTTTGGTCACTTCAAGAAGGACTGTTCTGAGAAAGACGAAGTACAAGAACATTCAAACCTCGTCGAGGAAGACGAAGCACCTGTATTGCTAATGGCAATACAAGAAGAAAATGTTCAAGAAAGGGCTCTGCTAAACGAGGAACGTATAAAACCAACAAGTTACGCCTCAGAAAATGAAAATCTATGGTACTTAGACAACGGGGCTAGCAACCACATGACAGGAGTGCGAAGTCACTTCAAGGAATTAGATGAAACAGTGACAGGGCAAGTACGATTCGGTGACGGGTAACACGTAGAAATTAAAGGCAAAGGTTCAATACTGCTGGAATGTCTGAACCAAGAACAAAAGATTGTTTCACAAGTATACTACATTCCAAGTCTGAAAAGCAATATATTGAGCCTTGGACAACTTACAGAAATCGGTTGCAAACTGGTTATGGACGGAGATTTACTGACTATCCGAGATCGAAATAGAAAGCTGCTAATGCGAGTCAAGAGAATGAAGAACAGGCTGTACAAAGTCAAACTGAAGACAGGAAAACCAATCTGCTTACTATCAAAGACCGAAGACACAGCATGGCTATGGCACGCGAGGTTAGGCCATTTACACTTTGATGCTATTAAGGAAATGACTCGTAAGAACTTGGTACATGGAGTTCCCCAAATAAGTCATGCTAGTCAAGTCTGTGACGCATGCTTATTAGGAAAGCATAGTAGGGCACCATTTCCAAATCAGGCAAAGTTCAGATCTTTAAAACCTCTGGACTTAGTCTATGGAGACTTGTGTGGTCCTATATCCCCACCAACACATGCTGGGAAGAAGTATATATTCTTACTTGTAGACGACTGTACTCGCTACATGTGGGCATATTTACTAACTTCCAAGGATCAAGCATTCGAAACATTTAAGGAGTTCAAAGAAAAGGTGGAAAAGGAAGCGCAGACCAAGTTAAAAATGCTAAGGACAGATAGAGGAGGTGAATTCACATCGGCTGAATTCAACAAGTATTGCAAAACCAACGGCATAGCAAGACAGCTTACAACACCATATTCCCCACAACAAAATGGAGTAGTAGAAAGGCGAAACAGGACGATGTTATCCACTACTCGCAGTATGCTAAAAGCAATGAACATGCCACAGAACTTTTGGGGTGAAGCGATACGACACACGATATATGTACTAAACAGGGTTCCAACAAAAGCCCTGGTGAACAAGACACCATTTGAAGCATTGAAAGGAAGGAAGCCAAATCTGGAACACTTGAAGGTTTTTGGCTGCACTGCTTACGCTAAGGTACTACCACTTCAACAAAAGAAGTTAGATGATAGAAGTGCACCTATGGTTTACCTTGGAATAGAAGAAGGATCAAAGGCATACAGATTATATGATCCGGCGAAGAACAATATATGTGTCAGTAGAGATGTAAAGTTCATGGAAGGTCAACCATGGAACTGGAATAGTTATATGGAAACGGTAGATTCAGGGAATCCCGAATGGACAAACTTTGTCATTCAAGAAGATGACATACCACCAGAGTTAGAAGAAAATGAACCAAGTAGTCCAGGCAGTAGCGGGCAACAACATGACAATTCAGGAGTAGATCAGACAGAAGAACAAGACTCCTATGTAACCCCGCCAGCACATTCGTACAATCAGAACTCAGCAGGAAGTTCAAGCAGTTTATCAAGTGGAGGTCCATCCACCTCTGAAAGCACAACAGAAAGTGTTAGTGACACTCCAGTAAGACTAAGAAGTCTCGAAGACCTGTATGAAGAGACAGAAGAAATTCAAATACATCCACAAGAATTACTACTCGCTGAAGAAGAACCAAGGAATTACAAGGAAGCATCTAGTGACAGAAACTGGATTGAAGCAATGAAGGCCGAGTTAGACTCAATAAACAAGAATAACACTTGGAAACTGACAGAGTTGCCAAGAGATCACAAAGCAATAGGTTTAAAGTGGGTATTCAAGACTAAGAAGGATGCAAGTGGAAACATTGTTAGACATAAAGCAAGGCTAGTTGCAAAAGGATATGTTCAACAGCACGGAATAGACTTTGACGAAGTCTTTGCACTAGTAGCACGTATAGAAACAGTACGACTAATATTGGCTTTAGCAGCATATCAAGGTTGGGAGGTACATCATCTAGATGTAAAATCTGCATTCTTACACTATGGAAACAGTACGACTAATATTGGCTTTAGCAGCATATCAAGGTTGGGAGGTACATCATCTAGATGTAAAATCTGCATTCTTACACGGAGACCTCAAAGAGGAAGTCTATGTATCACAACCAGAAGGTTTTATAAAGCCAGGAAATGAAGGAAAGGTTTACAAACTATCAAAAGCACTGTATGGATTGAGACAAGCACCAAGAGCTTGGAATACGAAGTTAGATCAAACCCTAAAGTCACTTAACTTCAAGAAGTGCACTTTAGAGAATGCAATCTATACAAGAACAAGTGAAGCTTCTACGCTAATAGTTGGAGTCTACGTTGATGACTTGATAGTCACTGGAACATCAAAGAAGGAGATAGACATCTTCAAATCTCAGATGAAAAACAAATTCGATATGAGCGATCTAGGATTGCTAGCATACTATCTGGGAATAGAAGTAATTCAAGCAAGGGGTGAGATAGGCATCAAGCAGACAGGATATATCAACAAGATACTCAAAGACGCCGATATGTTATCCTGCAATGACACAAAGACACCCATGACTCCAGGAACTCAATTAACAAAGACTGAAGAAGGAGATCTAGTAGATGCAACACACTACAGAAGCCTGATAGGTTCTCTCAGGTACTTATTGCATGCAAGACCAGATCTCTGTTACCCAGTCAGTCTACTTAGTAGATTCATGCAAGAACCAAAAGAACAACATCTGAAAGCAGTAAAGCAAATACTACGATACATCAAAGGAACTAAAGATCATGGAATCATCTACAAGAAGCAAGGAGGATGTAAGATCACAGGTTATAGTGACAGTAGTTTTGGAGTTAATACAGACAAAGGAAAAGGAACAACTGGTCTAGTATTCTACTTTGGAGAATCACCTATAACATGGTGTACACAGAAGCAACAGACAGTGGCACTATCATCATGTGAATCAGAATTCATGGCAGCCACTGCAGCAGCATGTC
Source organism: Helianthus tuberosus (assembly GCA_030545235.1). Lineage (NCBI taxonomy): Eukaryota > Viridiplantae > Streptophyta > Magnoliopsida > Asterales > Asteraceae > Helianthus > Helianthus tuberosus. The sequence goes on from CM060423.1 coordinate 213,960,663, forward strand.
AAGCACTATGGCTTAAAAGATTGTTAAGTGAAATCACAGGCTGGAAAGAAGAAAAGATAACACTCAGAGTAGATAATGTTTCAGCAATAGCACTCATGAGAAATCCAGTCTTTCATGGAAGAAGCAAGCACATTGACACACGCTATCATTTCATAAGAGAATGTGTGGAAAACGAAGATATCACTGTGGAACACATAAGTGGAGAACTACAACGGGCAGATATACTAACAAAGGCACTAGCAAGGATCAAGTTTGCTACAATGAGGGAACTGCTCGGAATTCAAGATTTGAAGCAACTCATGGATGTTCGAGATTAAGGGGGTGAATGAAACCAGTTAATCTCTTAACATCCTATAGTTAGTTAGATAGGTATAATATATATGTTACTTAGCGGTTATAAAGTACAAGGACCAAAGTTGACAACATGGAAGATGGAAACTACCATCATAACCGAAAAGGTGTGTCTCACACACACACCATTTCCGAATCGGTATCAAGGCAAGGAAAGAAAAGACGCGACTGTTGATCGAGTGGATTGGATTCAACACACCTCTTCAAGATTGATCACAACCATACATCCAAAAGACGTGTCCTTTCACAAAGAGACGCAACCATTCACTCGTACCCGTAGAAAACTATAAATAGGTTCATGTAATTTCATTTGTATTGTTACTTACACTCTCATTCAGATTTGTATATACATTCATTCGATTATTAAAAGTTATCACGCTCATTTAGAGATCAAGATCCAGTTCGGGCCAACACACGAAGCCTAAAAAGATAACTTCGTGACATCAGGCTCTCTTGTTCTACAAGCTTCTTGGGTTTTCCCCCCACGTCAATTCCACTCTTCATTGGACATAGCTCCTCTATGTCTGTTCTAAAACCCACGTCGGCTACACCTCGTCAAGAGTGTCGTGACGACAATTGAGCAGTGATGATCCTATATTTGGTTTCCATGACGCAAAAAAAGTCACGTCTAGATGTCAATTACACTGATTGGACTAGATAAAAGAACTCATCATCGATGGGTGGAGTGAGATAAGAAAGCCATATCCGAGTCTCTATCAACAATGATGAAGAACTAGATATAACGAAGAAAATCTAGAAGAATATCCAAACGTTGATCAAGAAAAAGAAAAAAAAAATAGACTAGATGAATAAGATGTGATGCATAAAGAAGATCTTGATCAAAGGTGACATGGAAAAGAAATGAAAATGTTGTCATGTGCTTTAATTTCCATTTCAATTCCTTTTACAAATATGACACCTAAATTTTTGTTTTGTTGGAATTAATTATAATTCACTTATCTTCAATACATTTGATGAAATTTAATATAATTCTGTCAAAAACATTCTGTAAACAAACTCCATCTAAAACTAGTAATAATATTGTAAGAAATGCCAAGCTACAATTATTGTGACTAATCTTTTGATCTCATCGATGGTACAAATGGATATCTAACCTAAAATTCGGGTAACTCGGGTAATTCCTCAATGTGTGTAAAAATGTCATTCCACATGTCCATGCCATATGCGTCGCAACATGTATTATTCGGATTCCTAGTCTCTGTGGTTTCCATCAAAGTGAGCGAAGTTGCCGGATGCTCAATACCTATTATGTTTGTTAATGAATCAGACTCCATGATGTTGTCCTCCTTGTAGGACAACGTTTCTGACCAGAAACTATCATCAAGAAACGTGTCATGGTCGATTTCTTCATGTTTGGGTACACCATATGAGTCTGTTGTTGTTTCATCCGTGACTGATGAAGACTCTCTAGACGACAGTTGATTGGAGATACATTGTTCCTCATTGAGAGATATATGCTTTGGTTGGACAAGACATTGAGAAACAACTGGTTCTTCAAGGGATTGAGCCTTCGAAGCACATTTAGATTTCGCGTGACGTCTTTTAGTGTCATGGGTGTTTGTTTGGTGACTTGCAAGTCTTTTCTTCAAGTAAGTGTGCCAAATATTCTTTATCTCGTTATCAGTTCGGCCAGGTAACTTCATGGCGATTACGGACCATCTATATAATCAAGCAACAAAGTAAAAAATCATATCTCCATACAAGGAAACATTTGTAACACCATATAATATTTACAATACATATAAGTAAAACATATGTTGTCTTATTCTTAGTTTTTGTTACTATTTTATTAATTAATACTGTTGATGATTCGAATATTTTGAGCTAATACCGAAAAATTCCAATATAATATGAATGTATATTATCTTGTACGTCTTGAAGCAAGTGTTGATAGTTGTATATTATATGTCTAGGCAACAGGCACATGCACACTTATTATGTTGGTATGCAATTAACAGTATACATGTGTAATTATTACTAGTATTTAACTTTTTTTTTTTTGAAAATTAATTATTATTTAACTAACGAAGCATGAAAACCGGGATTGCGATTTGTGTTGGCCAATATAATGATCAATTTGAATAAATTATGGCCCTAGCAAATATTACTTTCAGTGTCTTGTCATCGTGTCTGCGATCTAAATTTTTATCTTTTAATAATTATAACAAGTAGTATGTCAGATTTCACTAAATTTCACAAAACCTTTTTTATTATTGAACATATTTTTGATACTTTTATTAAGTTTTTATATCAAATTCTATGAAGGTATATGAACATTGTGTATGTATACAGTACTTAAATAACGTTTTATAATAAACTTTATAAACTAAGAATGATATGTAATAACGATTGAAATTGCTAACATGTTGATATTTTTAAAAGTTAGTGTTGTACCTGTTTCCGAGCATTTCATGTAGATGAATGATTGTGTCCTCTTCCTCTTTCGTGAAGTTTCCTCTTTTAATATCTGGACGTAAATAGTTGGTCCAACGAAGTCTGCAACTCTTTCCGCATCTTAACAAACCTAAAGGAATGACCACATAGTGTTTGTTAGGGCTGTAAACGAACCGAACAAACACGAACAAGACCTTGTTCATGTTCGTTTGTTAAAAAATATATGTGTTCGCGAACCGTTCACGAACACTTATCGAACGGGATTTTATGTTTGTGTTTGTTTGTTAAGGAAATGAACTTGTTCGTGTTTGTTTGTTAATTTTAGGCAACGAATGTTGACGAACACAAATGAGCACATACTAATGTTCATGAACACAAATGGAAATAAACGAACATAAACAATCGTTCATGAACAGAATATATAATACACTGACATTTATTAAATATTTAATTTGTCAAAATTTTGATATATTTAAATAAATATGAAAGCTAAAAACACTAATGAACTATTAAACACAAGCGAACACGTTACCGAACGTTCACGAACATAAACGAACGAACGCGACCTTTGTTCATGTTTGTTCATTTAACTAAACGAACGAATTTTTTTGTTCGTGTTCGTTTGTTTAATAAACAAACGAACTTTCCGCCAAACAGTTCATGAACTGTTCGCCGAACGTTTGGTTCGTTTACAGCCCTAGTGTTTGTATACATAAAAACTAAATATTTGTATCATATCATTTTGATCATTGTTTCAACTTTTTGTTTGCTTTTCAGTTTTCACTGTTCTATATCTTGATATATATCATCTACATGATGCAGAAATACAGATAAACTAAATTGTAAAAAACCATAAAAAGGAAATTATAATCTTCTTTTACATAAATAAAAAATGATTTTACAAAATTTCACAATAACGACGTTTGGAAAAGGTACCCAAATTTTTACTTGGTTTTGGGCTGTCAAAATGGTTTTGAGATATTTACCAGCACGTTTCGGAAGAGCACGCCAATTCGGATGGCCGTGTTGTCGTATGTATGATATCAGGATTTGATCTTCTTCGTCACTCCATGGCCCTTTCTTTAAACCCATCTTTTCGCAACAAGGTGCTCTCCCCATGCTCTCTTGTCTGTCTCTATTGGAGTCGGAATGATACAAAGAGATACCAAAGCACAAGAGTGGAGTATTTAGCCAAAGATGCCTATCATCCTCATTATATATATATTTTTCTGTTTCTTTTATTTTATTTTATTTTATTTATTCAAAGACAATATAATATTCAACTTTGCTACAGTTACAAAGACCAATAATACTATTTATTTTATTTCCTTTTTGCAACATCTGATTTGACAAAAAGGTTAAATTACTATAACTTGATGCTTGAAGATATAAAAATAAAGACCACTTGTTAAGTTGTTGGTTATAGTTAAAGACTTAAAGTTACAAATATATGGCATCTTTTTGTATTTTAATTATGACGTTTTATTTGATGTATAGTTTCTCATAAATAAAAAAACAAAACTTAAATATCATGGGCAAGTCTCAAATATCCTCTGGAAACAACCACAGATGTATCTACACTTGATGTATCTGATTGTTACAAACTTGTTGGTCCCATGTTTAGCCCAATGAGCCCTCGAATCAATTGCGTTAAATGGATAAAAACAAATCTACCTTATTTAATACCAAACAATGCACCCACTGAAAAGCAGCGTGCTAAAAGCAACAATCAAACCCCGGGCGATTGACTAATAGGTCATTAATGGGTCACTTTTAGTATCCGTCAAAATGGGGCGGCTTGGGTTGACCCGCAAACAATTCACCCACTCATAATATTTCATATACTTAACCATCGATCCGGTTTCGGTACCACTCGATCGAGAAAAGACGGGCCACGGCAGCAGGAGCTGCATCATCCACATTCTTACTGGCAGAATCATTAGCAGATTTGGGCTTTCTAATATTAGTGTTTGTTCAAAAATTAGTTAACAATCATAAATTATATATATAACTTTTACCCTCTGGAGATCATATTCATTAGTATATGAATAGTTAACGCATATTAGTCATAAAAAAAAAACAAAGAAACAAGATAACTGACCCGACCGACCCGAAACCCTTTCTGACCCGGACCCGTTTTGACCCCAACCAAAACAACCTGTTTTTTTAATTGACCCGTTTTGACCCATGATCCGACCAGTGTTCAAAAATTACCTAAAAATCATAATTTATATATATATATATATAACTTTTACGCTCAGTAGATCATTAGTATATGAATAGTTAACGCATATTAGTCATAAAAAAAAACAAAAAATCTGACCCGACCGACCTGAAACCCGTTCTGACCCGGACCCGTTTTGACCCCAACCAAAACAACCTGTTTTTTTAATTGCCCCGTTTTGACCCATGATCTGACCTGTTTGCCAGGTCTACCTATAACCGATGTCTCAGTTTTTAATGATCCATCCATCATTTGTATAGCTTCTTTTCCAAGAGAGACTTACAGGTAGGGCTGTAAACGAACCGAACGAACACGAACAAGGCCTTGTTCGTGTTCGTTCGTTAAGGAAATAAATGTGTTCACGAACGGTTCATGAACACTTACCGAACGAGATTTTATGTTCGTGTTCGTTCATTAAGGAAATGAGCATGTTCGCGAACGGTTCACGAACACAAACGAACACAAATAAATTTGGCGAACACGACGAAGGATAAAGATAGACGGCCCAGAGAGTAGCACTCGAACTTGAATTCCTTATTGTGGAACGGAGGTTGATCGTATCCGTGGATGTAAATAATGAGAAATGAAAGGGAAATGATGCATAAACAAGGTGAAAGTGGGTTTCCTAGTTTAATTGTTAGGGAAATAAAATAACTAAAAGTTTAATAATATAAAAAGTACAAATAAAATATAAGAAAGTACAAAGATCTTCAATTAAAACACAAACATACGAACATAAATGAACGCAAATCAACGAATGTTCACGAACACATTCACGAACACCTTACCGAACGTTCACGAACACAATCGAACGAACGAGACATCTGTTCATGTTCGTTCATTTAACTAATCGAACGAAATTTCTTGTTCATGTTCGTTCGTTTATTAAACGAACGAACATAAACGAACTTCCCGCCGAACGGTTCACGAACTGTTCGCTGAACGTTCGGTTCGTTTACAGCCCTACTTACAGTTATAACAGAGACCAGTATGCATTCTAATAAATTTCAAATGCAATGATATCAAAAGATAGCAATGATGCTATAAACTTAAACTGAGAGAACTTACAATGCTACAGGAACGGAAATAAGAAAGTTCCTATTGCAAGTCAGCTGCTCGCCACCATTAATGTGCTACCAGCTGGTCAATCTGTTTTTTGGTGAATATTATAGTTCAATTTTTAAGTAAATTAGCATGTAATTAACGAATTAAAACATTAAAACTTGCTTTTATCTCTTCAGTTGGTCTGTAAGAAGCTGTGAAAAGAGAAAAACATGGATGATTTTTAAGGATACATGTTTTGATCCCAAAAGTGCGCCTGAATGCACGAGGTTGTTGTCCTGTTCGCTGCACTATTTTAGCAGCTCAATACAGATGTTCTTCGCCGTCGTTTGGTCACTAAATGCACCCTTTTACACTCTCATATCACCACCAGGTCAACCACCTATTACCACCAGATCAGCTGCCTCCTTGACACCAGTGTAGCCGCTGATTGTTGTTGTTGTTAAACCGACTTCAGCCCTCTTATGGTCACCATTCATCGCCACTGTCTACCACACATATTTGCAGATGATGCTGCCAGAATTCACCATCACAGAGCCACCATCTTACCGCTGGTCCGCCTTGGCAACCCCTGGTACCCAAGTGTTGCTACTCGAAACACCGACCATAAGAGATCATCATGTTAATGAAGTTACTGGTTGCCAATCATTAATGGTTAAGCATAAATGTTGCAATTATATAAACAGTTAAGTTTTACCTTGAATAACATGATGACGATAAAACTAATTTCAGAAACTTTGTTTTCGTCCATGATGGATAAACATCGAATCACTGCAAAGATCCATAGTGCAACTTTAAATAGCTAAAAAACTGAAATTCCAATTGTATCCTCACAACGTCTTAAAAATTGACGCTAATTCCTATTCTAACCATCTCAAATTGTTAAAGCATAACTAAACAATCTCAATTGATACAAATGAAAATTATCAAAATTAGGGTTCAAGTTCTTCCAAAATCAACTTCCCAATCAGTCAATTTCACTAACGAATAAATTCAACATATGTAAAGGCTTGTGCGAACCTGATTGACCATATGGGAGCCAAAGAAATTGGAGGCATCAACCCATGGTGCCGCCAAAAGCTTACCAAAAATCACCAGCCGATCCCTATGTACCTCAGAATCAACTTTTCGCCAAGAAAACACGCCTCAGGTGCAGAAAACACGTACAAATATCAAAGACGCCTCAGAATCAACTTTTTGTCATTTTTCATCCAAATATCAAACACATACAAAATTCAAACAGCAACATAATTCTCATTCACTGATGTATTGCAAAATACATACTTATATCGTGTATAGTTTGTACGTTTTATCGTTATTTTTAGCTTAGTTTAGTTTAGAATTACGTGCTATTGATCTTTATTGCGTTTTCCAGGTCTTGATGAATAAAAAATGATGAAATTGGAGCAAAACCGAGCTGAAGTGTCAAATATCAAGTCTTGGAATCATTCATTAAAGTGTTAGAATAATTTTTGATGTTTTTGGAGTTTGGAGCTGGATTCGGAATTGAACATTCTGTTAAAAATGGTCACTAGCGTAGCGCTAAGGTGAAAGTGTCCTCAGTCGCGCTACGCGACTGAGGTGGAATTGACTTTGTTGACCTTCTAAGCACTGGCGTAGCGCTAGCGATAGAAGAGGACCAGTCGCGCTACGCGACTGGTAGGAAAGTTCCGTCTGATTGTTGGGCTGATTAGGGTTTGATATAAAAACCAAGAAATCTAATTCTAAACCCTAGTTACGAATTGGGAGACTTAGAGAGCAAGTTTGGAGCATTCTTTTGGAGCAATCGGAGATTTTGAAGCACGGGAATCATCGGTACGAGTTGAGAGTGAAGAATCGAAGATCAATCGGGTTTTCCAATCCCTTGTTTGTCGATTACTTGTTTGATACTTGTTATGATGAATTCTTTATTCAATTACTTTGATTTGATTTCACCATTTAAGATGCTTGGCTAAATTGTTTTAACTACCTAGACGAGATGAATGTTTGATTTGAGTTTGGATTTTTAATGGTTATTATTGTTCGTTATGGATTGATTTCTGAAAGTAACTTGTTCTAGGATTTCTGATTTGGTGCACATGCATGCTTGACAATTGTTTTATTACTGTTTGTTACTTCATATGATCCTTGGTGACGGTCTTTATCACATAATAGGATTATATTAGGGTTTTTGATTTAGGTGAGTGTCTATATCACGTAATAAATCAGTTATCCTTTAGGGTGAAAACGCGTAAGTAACCTTAGAAGTAATACTTAGTAATTTAATAAAATCAAGTGTTCTGCTTAACTTGTCGCTGAGAGGTTCGAGTTAGTTATTAGGTCGCAGTGTAATATATATCTAAGATAGGTTTTGAGAGAAGTCAATCTTATTTCCCTAATTGCATTTGTGTCTAGTAAACCAAGTTAGAACCTAGAATTGCCTTAGATTATCGCGCTGAGAGGTAGATAGTCGTATTAGGGCACTTTTAGAATCGTTAGAGGACTGAGAGGAAGTCTAACAGTCGGTAATCACAACAGCCTTGTAGGGTTTCCTAGGTTTCTTCCTGAGAAGGGTCGGGAAGTCTTAGCATTGAAATACCTTAAGGTTTAGTATCTTACGATCCCGGCTCCATACAACTTTAATACCATTAGAAGTCCATTCTTAGTCAAACTGGATTCGAGTCTAGGTAGTCTTTAATCTCATCTGAATACAAACCTCAGTTTCCGTTCGTGTCTTAGTCTAAGTCTAGTTAATTAATTTAGTTAATATAGATTTCCTAGATTTTCAGTAACCCCCCCCCCCAAAACAATCAAACAAGTTTAAGTCGCGTCAGTCAGTGTCTATTAGAGTCTAGTTTACGTAATACATAGAGTCTTTGGGTTCGATACTCGGACTTGCTAGGTTATACTACATTGATCGGTACACTTGCCGATTGTGTGGTTTAGGTTTAGAGGTCTTAGTTATAAATTTAAAGCTTTTCGTGTCTAGTTTAGAGAGTCTAATTTAGTTGATATTTTATAGTATGTTTAGCACACATCATTCACACAACCCAAAACCACAAATATCCAACCAAAACAGCAAAAAACAATAACTAAAACCCCAACATAAATAAAAACTTTGACTACCTTGAGGAACATCATCCGTGTGGTACAAAGACTTGTGAATATCCATAGCGTAATCAACCATATTAGTGTTGTTCAAAAGCTCGATCTTCGCTTTGAGAATCTGGTCGTTCGGGTACAGTTCACGCTCCTGAGTGAATTCGAGCAGCGGAAACACGAGATGCCGGTCCAGATTGGGAGCAATTCGAGGTGTCAGATCGTATTTCACCATCGCCATGAATGAATTTCAAGCTTTTTTTCTCATATTGAAGATTTATGGACAGAAATTCGGTTATGTTGTAGCGATTGCAGGTTTTGGGATGGGGGATCTGGTTGCTAGGGTTTTGTGGAACCCCGGGTGCCACCAAAAGCCTACCAGAAATCACCAGTCTTTAATGGGAAGGGCAAACGGGAACGATTGTGATTCGTCGGTTGGGGGATGGGAACGTCGACTGGAATTCTGCATTTAAATGGCAGATTAATGGCTAATTCATGAAGATAGGGGTTGGTGTAATCGACTGCGATGTTGAAGGGAGAGGAGGGTAAAAAGGGAAAAGAATTGTCAAAAATTTTGGTTTTTAACTTGTCTTTTGATATGCCATCTTAAAATTTTAAAGAAAATTACATTTTTGTACATGGGAGATGTATTATATAGTATTATAGATATGCATTTTTTATTTATTCATCATGACTTGACATAATTACACATATATCCACTTTCATTTCCATCACCATTAAATCAAGAATTCATGTCAAATTTTAACTAAATCATATTCTAAGGCATTTCATCAAGCACATGGTGTGCATACTAACTATGAAGCATAAAGTACAAGTACTTAAAGCATGTTTCTCCATAATTATTCCATTGATTAACACAAGCATTCCCAACCTCACAATTTGTTACCCTAAGCATATACATATTGTTCTAAATCACCTATTAATCATAATATCATCCACACTAATCTAAATAACATGAAGAATTTCACAAATTCTTAATCATCTTTTGGAATACAAGTGGGTTTTTCCCTAATTCATCATCATAGAGAAATTTCAAGCATAATTTCAACTCCTACATGTTCATATCATCTTGCATTCATGTTTGATTCAATAAAAATCACAAATTTCACATAACCCACTTAATCAAACATTACCAAATCATGAAATTAGACTTACTTGATGTCAAGAACACTTAAGGGATCAACATTCCTAGTTCATGCATTCACTTAACCTTCAATTTCCTTCTTAATTTGATAGATTTTATGACGTTAGGGTTTTGAGGGGAAAGCTTCTCCTGGCTTCAACTCACGATCGCACACACACACACATATGAAGCACTGGGCATTTTTTGTTAAGTGTTTTAATTACATATTTTTCATTTTAACCCCTCGTCCTTTCATAACAAGTCACTTTTCCCTTTTCTACATACTAACTTAGTAAAACTTCATGCAAACATAAGAATTTTAGATTTACTAAAATTTATAGAACTTTAATAATGGTAAAAATCTATGTCTACCATTTCTTTTCGTCAAAACATTGTGATTAAAACATTATAATATGTCATACGAAATTTGGGGTGTTACAAGTCTACCCCCTTAAAGAAGGTTTCGTCCCCGAAACCAGAATACATACCAAATAACTTCTGGTAGTGCTTCCGCATGTTATCTTCCGCTTCCCACGTAAGATCCGATCCCCTTCGGTGTTGCCATTGGACCAACACTTGTCGAATGGACTTGTTGCGGAGTTGCTTTACTTTAGAATCTTTTATTGCCACGGGCCATTCTACATAATTTAACTTCTCGTCTACTTCAATATCATCCAAGGGCACATGTGTCGTTTCGTCCGCGAGACATTTCCGCAATTGCGACACATGAAAAGTGTTATGAATCCCATCCAATGCGGATGGTAATTCTAACTGGTACACTACCGACCCGACTCGAGCGAGTATTTTGAACGGTCCGATGTATCGAGGACCTAACTTCCCACGTTTACGAAAACGAATTATCCCTTTCCATGGAGAGACTTTTAGCAATACGTAATCACCCACTTGAAACTCGATTGGTCGCCTTCGCCGATCCGCATAGACTTTTGTCTGTCTTGTTCCACCTTAATCCTTGACCTAACCATGTCAATCTTTTCATTCATTTCGGCTACTACATCCTTTGACGCGAGTTCGCGCTGAACCACTCCCCCCCCCCAACAAACCGGGGTTCTACATTTCCTTCCATAGAGCATTTCATATGGGCCATCTTTATATTGTTATGATAACTATTCTTATATGAAAATTCTACCATGGGTAGATGATCAACCCAGTTTCCCCCAAAATCCAAAACACACGTCCTTAGCATGTCAACTAATGTTTGGATGGTTCTTTCTGACTGACCATCGATTTGAGGATGGTAGGCGGTGCTTATGTGTAACTGGGTCCCCAATTCTTTGTGAAACTTCCTCCAATAACGAGACGTGAAACGGGTATCCCGGTCGGATACTATGGACACCGGAACCCCATGTCGAGATATAATCTCATTCATATAAACTTCTGCCATATTTTCTGAATTATAGGTTTCCCGAATGGGTAAGAAATGTGCACATTTGGTTAGTCGATCAACGACTACCCATATAGCATCGTGCCCTTTCCTAGTCTTGGGAAGTTTAGTCACCAAATCCATCGTTATATGTTCCCACTTCCAAACCGGAATCTCCAACGGTTGCAACTTTCCATACGGCTTTTGTTGTTCGGCTTTTACTTGAGAACACATCAAACATTTAGCAACATACTTGACAATGTCTCTTTTCATCCCCGGCCACCAATAATTCATCCTCAAGTCTCGATACATCTTTGTAGCTCCCGGATGAACCGAGTATCGAGACTTGTGAGCCTCATTCAAAAGTAATTCTTTTACATCACATTCCCGAGGTATCCAGATTCGGTCATACCTTGTTTTCATACCATCCACATTTTCTTTCAAGTCGTGAATAAATCCTTTCGTTCTTTCCTTCTTTGAGTCATCGGTATTCAAGGATTTAATTTGAGCTTCTTGTATTTCTTCAAGGAGTTTAGAAGTGACTACCATCCTCATCGATTTTTCCCGAATCGGAGGCGGGTACTCTTTTCGGGTTAGAGCATCTACCACTACATTAGCCTTCCCGGGGTGATAGTGAATATCACAATCGTAATCCTTGATGAGTTCCCACCATCTTCGTTGCCTCATATTTAGATCTTTCTGTTCGAAAAAGTATTTGAGGCTTTTATGATCTGAGTAAATTGTACATTTCACCCCATATAGGTAGTGTCTCCATATCTTCAAGGCGAATACAACCGCTGCCAACTCTAGATCATGAGTTGGGTAATTGTTTTCATGTTGCTTGAGTTTTCTTGAAGCATAAGCAACGACTTTACCCCTTTGCATTAATACACATCCTAAACCTTGGCGGGAAACGTCAGTTAATACTACCAAGTCGTCCGTTCCATCCGGTAATGTCAACAACAGAGAATTCGAGAGCTTTTCCTTCAATGTCTGAAACGCTTTTTCTTGTTCTTCGCCCCATAAGAACTTTTCACTCTTCTTTGTTAGCTTCGTCATGGGCGAGGCTATCTTGGAGAAATCCTGGATAAATCTTCTGTAATACCCAGCCAAGCCTAGAAAACTTCTTATTTCGCTTGGATTCTTCGGGGGTACCCAATTCATTACTGCATCTACTTTGGACGGGCCCACATGGACACCGTCCGCATTAATTACGTGGCCTAAAAATTGTACTTCTCGAATCTAAAAGGCACACTTCGATAACTTTGCATATAACCTTTCCTTGCGGAGCGTTTTTCAGTACATCACGTAAGTGTGAAGCATGCTCTGCTTCACTTCGGGAGTACACTAGTATATCATCAATAAAAACGATTACATACTTGTCAAGCATAGGCCGACACACCCGATTCATTAGATCCATAAATGAGACTGCCAAAGACCCTCCCTATTTATACCTGATTTTTGACATCACCGTGCCACATGACGAGACATTGTTTCCACGTCACGTCACACGAGGAAGCCATGTTTATCCAAATGGAATCTAGTGCTCGTCACGCCACGCGACGAACCAAAAGAGCTTGGTCGCGTCACGCGAAGAGGTAAGCTAGGGCATAAGTGTCATGAGTCAGCCACGTAGGGTTGCCATGTGGCATTACGTGGCCATCCGTAGAATGAGGCTCTGTCGCGCCATACGACGAGGAAGAAATATTTTTTAACTCTTTTCGTGTTGGATTTCTTCGGTTTGGGGTTTCAATTATGGGTTTGAATATTCAAACTGTAAATGATCGTATACTATGTATACTCGGCCGTATACACATGAATAATAGTTTTTTTTTTAAATTATATCCAACTATCAAGGGTCGTTACGCTAATCTACGCTACACGATATGCTATACGATACGCAAACTACCAACTTTCGGAATCACAAATTCAATTCTACGAACGAGACTAAAAAACGTACTGTAAACGAAGAACGACAACGAAAACGGCTCGAAGGGCTGAAGAACGATCCAATAACTTCCGAGAGAAACCGAGAGAATTTTAGTGAAAAATGAGGGCGTATGGTATGTGATCGTATATGATATTACCAAAAAAGATGTATACGGACTGTATAACTCTATACAGGCGTACACAATTTTTAATTATTGTTTATTCGCTCGTATATATATAGTGTATACGAGCACTGTTTTTATGTTTTATACGAGGCTTATAATGTTATACGGGCCATTTACAAGTGGTATAATTTTTTTTTTGGGTTTTGGATAAGATTATTATTTAAATGTTTTAAAGGGATAGTAGGAGACTTGAGACCTGGAAGAATTTAGAAACAGTTAGATACAATTAATTTATACGTTTTGATGGATAGTACAAGACTTGAGACTTGCAAGAATTCAGAAACAGTTAGATACGATAATAATTGTCATTTTTAAACGAATGATAACAAAACAACTCGTTTAAAAGGTAGAATTACATTACAATTTTATAGAAACGCTAAATCCGTGTAGTCTTTCGTCTTGTATACGGGCCATATAAGGTTATACCAGCCATATATAATGAACTGGCATGTCAAAGGCTACTGGCACAGAAATTCATGTTTGGTTCAAGTCGTGTTTTTTGATCGTGTTAGAAATTCACACCCCTAGCCCCAAACACAAGATAAGAAATAAATAAATAAGGCTAACATTGAATTGAGGTTATTAATAAGAGCATCTCCAACAACCATCTGATGCTTTGGTTTGAAATCCGGACGATGAGGCGTTCGGGGGGGCAGCGATGGAGGTGGTGAGGTGAGGTGGACTAGTGTGGAGGTGGATTGGTCCGGTATCGGACTAATCCGGTGGGGGGGTTTTTGGTTAATAAAAGAAAGAGTTAACTTTCGTTTTGCTCCCTGTTGTTTGGTTATTTTAACGGTCTTGCTCCAACAGTTTAAAAATATCCATTTTACTCCCTGATCTTTCGAGTTTGTCGCCAGTTTGTTCCCTGGCTCTAACTCAGTTAAAACGTTCAATTAAAAGTAGGGGTATTTCGGTAGTTTACTCCCTGGCTCTAACTCAATTAAAATGTTTAGTTAAAAGTTGCGGTAGTCGTGGTCGGCAGGTGGTAGTTGAAGGTGGTGGTGGTGGATGGTTGTGGATGATAGTAGCAGGTAGAAAGAGTGGTTGGAAAGATGGGGGACCAGAAAAGAATTACTTATATACATGTAAATAAACAAGTTATAGTTTTATTTAGGTGAAAAGACTTACATGCCCTTGCTTTTATATATAAAATTACCATAATACCCTTCTAGTTAATGGATTTTTTTGATGGAGTTAGAGGCGAGGATCAAAATGATGATTAGAAAAATTAGGAAGGAAAATGACTATTTTTAAACTATTTGAGTAAAACCATTAAAATGACCAAATCACAGTGAGCAAAATGAAAGTTAACTCTAAAAGAAAAACAAATTTTGTTTTTTTTAAGAAAAAGAAAAGAATTCTTATGTTTTTTTAATAAAGAGTTAAATGTCAAAATCATCGCTAAGATTTGGACGCTTTTGCCACTTTCATCCAAAATGAAAACTTTTTGTAACTGCACCCATGAGGTTTCATTTTTGTTACTATTTCCATCCAAATCACTAACTCGGTTAAAATATATCGTTAACTCATGGACGATTATGACAAATTACCTAGAGTTGGTGATTTGGATTGAAATGGAAACAAAAATGAAACCTCATTGGTTTGGTTACAAAAAGTTTTCATTTTGGATAAAAGTTGTAAAAGTGTCCAAATCTCGGGGACGATTTTTGGCATTTAACTCTTTAATAAAAAATAAATACATAAAATATATAAAAAAAATTACCTAAACCTAATTTAACTGTTACACAAACCTAATTATAATATTATACACACACAAAATTTTAATATTATACACATCTAAATAAAAATATTCTACAAGCCTAAAATTAAAACATTACTTAGAGCATTCACATTCTAACCATCAAATTATGTGAGGAGAGGTTTTTATATTATAAAGGGTATAAAAAGTGGTTGTGAGTAGAGGAGAGAAAAAATGTTACTGTTCATCTGTATATTTGGGGGGACACTGTTCACCCGTTATAATTTTTTAATATATTTTGAAAGTGGTTGTGAGTGGAAGTGAAAGAAAAATGTAATAATAATATTATTTAATTGAAATGAGAGAGAAAAAGTATTTGTTTTTAGTGGAAATCTATTATCTATTATATATAATAAATGAAAGTTATTTGGGCCACGTGTCAACACCAGAGAGCCCCTAAATGCCCTTTTTCCCGCCCAACAGTGCCACTGCTCTTTTCCTTATATAATCTCTCTTCTCATTTCTAATCTTTGTTTACAAACCTTGGGTTCTTTCTCTCTCCATATTCAGGCGATTCAAATTCAAATTCAAATTTCCTCTTATTTACCATAAAATCTTCTTTTGTTCATCGATTACTTCATCAAAAGGTTTGTTCTTTTTTTTAGTTGAAATACTTTCATGATTTCCTCTTATTTACACTAATCCTAATTTCTACTCGTAATCTAATCATATGGTTCCAGGGTTGTTGTCATCAGAGTTGAAATCCGCTTAGCTGCGGATAAGAGAACTGCCATAAGCTGGTATGTTTGAATATGTTTTGAAATTAGCGTTTTTTTCTAGATGGTGATGATATGAGTATAACATCTGTTGATTATTGATGTTTGAGTATGTTCAGCCATTATTCTTTCTGAAATTAGAGTTTCATTGGTATTATCTGTTTGTAACAGCAGTGGTTCAGCATCTACAGTGGATTCAACATCAGGTGTTTGCTATTATTGTTTGATGTTGTTTGCTATTATTGACTGATGTTGTTTGCTATTGTTGTTTGATGTTGTTTGCTATTATTGACTGATGTTGTTTGCTATTGTTGTTTGATGTTGTTTGCTATTGTTGTTTGCAGTTGAAGATATCTTAATTAAGGTAATAATTGTATTACATCCTGTTGAAAATTAGAATTGATAAATTTAGGGAAAGTGAGGTTGAAAGTTAATAACCCAACAGTGGAGCATTTCATTCTACAGGTTCGATAAATTAAGGGTATTCTCATATAATGATGATGATTGTTCCACGGTTGTTTCCAGTATTATTGTTCCAACATCGTTTAAGATATGTGTTTTTTGCTACTCTGATTTTCAATTTTGAGTTTTTTTATTTTGAAGTGATATACTCTAATTCTCGGTTTATATTTCAGTCTAATCACAGTTGTTTGAAATTCATACAATCTGCTACGGGTTATTATAGGTTTGTATTCAAAGAAGCATAAAGTTTAATTAAACACAAAGAAAGATTATTAAATTTATAGTTTACTTGCTTATGTCTAAATGATGATGATGATTATAATTCACTTGTGCAGAAGATGATGATGGAGAACCCACAGTAGTTCCTACTAAACGCAAGAAAGGATCTGCTATTGTTGTAAGATAAGATTTTATGTTACTAGAGAGTCTAGAGTAATGGTGTTTCCTACCTTTTTTGTATTAAAAGAAGCATAAAGTTTGTTTTAAAGGAGCTCTTTATGAACAAAGACTGATGAGGCCTATCCGCTGTTGAAGATAAGGTCCTGTTAAAGACAACCACTTTATGTACCTAGAGTTTGATTAATCAAAGGAAAACGACTGTTTAGAATCAGCAGTGGTTCAGCATCTACAACGGATTCAAATTTAGAATTTAATTATCAGTGGTTCTTGTGTAACTTTAGTATTTCATTATGAGTTTGTTTCATGTTGTAAGAATCAGTGAATTCTCAGATAATAGATTGCTTTGCCGGATTAGATTATGTGTTAAATTATAGTTCTTTAACTGATTGTTTCGTTTTCTTGAATTCTATGTAATTTTGTAAAGAAGTACAATAACAAACAGTGGCTTTAACATCTGTTTGCAATTTGGTCAATAGTTAATGGAAACCCCTGTTAGGTTGAACAGTAGATGTTATTAACTTAAACATCTGTTCAGGAAAACGACTGTTTGCACTTTATGTACCTAGAGTTTGATTAATCAAAGGAAAACGACTGGTTAGTATCAGCAGTGGTTCAGCATGTACAACGGATTCAAATTTAGTATTTAATTATCAGTGGTTCTTGTGTAACTTTAGTATTTCATTATGAGTTTGTTTCATGTTGTAAGAATCAGTGAATTCTCAGATAATAGATTGCTTTGCCGGATTAGATTATGTGTTAAATTATAGTTCTTTAAGTGATTGTTTCGTTTTCTTGAATTCTATGTAATTTTGTAAATAAGTACAATAACAAACAGTGGCTTTAACATCTGTTTGCAATTTGGTCAATAGTTAATGGAAACCACTGTTAGGTTGAACAGTAGATGTTATTAACTTAAACATCTGTTCAGGAAAACGACTGTTTGCACTTTATGTACCTAGAGTTTGATTAATCAAAGGAAAACGACTGTTTAGTATCAGCAGTGGTTCAACATCTACAACGGATTCAAATTTAGTATTTAATTATCAGTGGTTCTTGTGTAACTTTAGTATTTCATTATGAGTTTGTTTCATGTTGTAAGAATCAGTGAATTCTCAGAAAATAGATTGCTTTGCCGGATTAGATTATGTGTTAAATTATAGTTCTTTAAGTGATTGTTTCGTTTTCTTGAATTCTATGTAATTTTGTAAAGAAGTACAATAACAAACAGTGGCTTTAACATCTGTTTGCAATTTGGTCAATAGTTAATGGAAACCCCTGTTAGGTTGAACAGTAGATGTTATTAACTTAAACATCTGTTCAGGAAAACCACTGTTTGCACTTTATGTACCTAGAGTTTGATTAATCAAAGGAAAACGACTGTTTAGTATCAGCAGTGGTTCAGCATCTACAACGGATTCAAATTTAGTATTTAATTATCAGTGGTTCTTATGTAACTTTAGTATTTCATTATGAGTTTGTTTCATGTTGTAAGAATCAGTGAATTCTCAGACAATAGATTGCTTTGCCGGATTAGATTATGTGTTAAATTATAGTTCTTTAAGTGATTGTTTCGTTTTCTTGAATTCTATGTAATTTTGTAAAGAAGTACAATAACAAACAGTGGTTTTAACATCATGACAATCACAGTTGCTTTCAAATCATCATCAGTAATTACTGATAATATCAGTAATTACATGCAAAATGTGAATTTCAAACTCACGGTTTAAAAATTAGAAAAGTCATCATGACAATGACAGTTGCTTTCAAATCATCATCAGTAATTACTGATAATATCAGTAAATACAGAAAAGTCATAATGACAATTGACGTTCTTTATCTACTGATAGGAAAAAATAGCCACTGGTCACTTTTTTATTCTTGACATCCATTGATATTTACCATCGATGGTGTTAATTAGTGATATATTGAAATTATCAAATAAAAACTAGAATTAAAACGAAATTACCATTTTACCTAATCGTTACATTGCAATGAGATAAGAGTTCCTCCAATATTGTTTTCCTGATGAAATTTAATGTTAAATTAAAAAAAAATACTTGATGGGTATTTGTTGCAAATCAAGTCACAATTAATGGTAATTTCTTCAGCTTTGGACTTTTAAAATATGCAAAAATATGAATTTCAAATTAAATTTATGCAAGATGGTAATTTAGAATTGACGTTCTCTTTTTTTTTCCCTACTGGGCATATGATTAGTAATATTTATTTACTTTAATAAGGAGGGATATAAAGATATACTCTGCTTACCTTTCAGTTCCCAATAAACATCATCACAATTGCGGTCAAATCACATCAGTAATTACTAATAATATCAGTAATTTTGAAATTCAAAATTCAAACAATATATATTTTTATCCTTAATGTTAAATTAAAAAATAAAAAAAATACTTTTTGACTATTTGTTGCAAATCTAATCAATAATAATTAATTGTAATTTCTTGAGCTTTGGACTTTTAAAATATGCAAAACTATAATTTCAAACTGACGGTTATTATCTCTCAGTAATTTTGAAATTTTGAAATAAAAAATATGTAAAAGGTAATTTAAAATTGACGTTCTCTCTTTTTTTTTTCCTACTTTGCATATTTCAGTTCCCAAAAAACATCATAACAATTGCTTTCAAATCAAATCAGTAATTACTAATTAATATTAGTAATTTTGAAATTCAAATTTCAAACCATATATATTTTTATTATATTCTATAAATAAGATACAATTATCTGGTTTCACTCTCAAATTTTTATTATATCGCTCGCTCATATATGTGACCGTATCTTTCTCTCTCAAATGCATCTTTCTTGTGATTTATCAGCTAATTTCCCATTACACTTCTTTGTTCGAATGTTTGTTGATAATGTTTACATGTTATCGTTCCTGTATCATTGTTCCAACATCGTTGTTTCAATGTAAATTCGCATCCCACATCAACCTTTCAACATCGATGCTGCAATATAATTGTTGCAACATCGTGAAAAGTTGCATGTGTTACCTTTTTTGATGGCAGAGATGCAACTTTAAAGTTACATGTGCCATTTTTTTTTATTTTGATTTCCGTTAAATCCAAAGTCACGTTTTCTTGCTCCAGGAAGATTTTCTTCATTTAAAGAAAGTATACATTCGTCCAAAGACACGTTTGAGTTTTAGATTAGTTTCTTATTCTTATTTGTGTTGTCAGTAATATGGAGTGTGGTGATAGAGACGTGCAGTTTATGGCGATGCTGAAGGACATACATCAAGAGGTTCAGCAATAGATGTAGTGGAAACTAAAGTTTATTAGTTCTTGCTGTTATTCTTAGATTTGAACTTGAATATTGTTCAGTATGTCATGTAATTATTGGACTTTTAGTTTTAAGGTCCTCTGAATAAATGATTAAATATAATTTTATGAATCTTTGTTGTGTTTTATTTTTACTTATTATTTTTTGTTTCAGTAATATTTAGATTATGTTGATGTTGAATTGTGTCTTAAGATCTGTTTGGTAAGTCAACAGAGGATTAATAGTGTCAAGGATTTGTTTAATGGTCCAACTTTGAAAGGGTGGTGTGGTTATAACAACTGATCATGCTAAGGACTATTATAATTAATTCCTGCTCCATATAAAGACTGATGGGCTTATTGTCTCATGAGGGCTATGCACTGTTGAAGGCAAAGTCCTGTTAAAGACTAGCACTTATGGTGTAGTTATAACAGCTTCTACAGCGGATTCAACTTTAGTATTTATGTATCAGTTTTTCTTATGTAACAGTGTTTAGGACAAACATTGGTTCTCTATACTTTATCTCTCGAGACAAACCTATATAAACTCAAAGATTAACCATTGCCCAACAACAAAAGTGGTTCATCATCAACAGTAGATATTCTATCTTTGTTTTTGTTAACAGTATTTATATGTCCAAACTATTAATATTATATCTCTGTTTATGTTAACAGTATTTATTTAATTTCAAACATCTGTTTATGTTCAAACAAATGTTTCAGGTCGAATATTTATTTAATTTCAAAATTTTGTTTATGTCCAGATTAGATGTTTAACAGTATTTAATTTAAAACATTGTTTTAATGATAAAATGGCAAGTTAAATTACAAAATAAAAAATATTCTTGATGACTATTTGTTGCAAATTAAATCAATATCTATCCACTGTTAGATAAAAAACAACTACTGCTCACATTTTGGAGGTTGACATCCACTGAATAAAAGTGAAGTACACTTGGATGATTATTAAGCTCCTCATTTTGATTGTTTGGGTATAGTATTCTTCAAATTGGTCTTTTCTTGCAAACAGTTTTTAATGTCAAACATTTGTTTAAGCTCAAACATGTGATTGTTAAATGTTATCCACTGCTGAAGGCCATCCTCTGTTTCTTCATAAACAACTGTTGATCACTGACTGACCAAACATATGTGTTACATTTTGTCGGGTATCCACTGATAGTTAAAAAATAGTCATTGCTCCCCTTTTATTGTTGACATGCACTGAAATTTACAATCATTGGTTTTTTTTTAAAAATCATCCACTGCTCACATTTTTTATTCTTGATGTGGTTAATTAATTATAGAATGATATTATTAACTGAATACTAGAATTACAATGATAGGTTAACTATATTATCTAATCGTTACATTCCAAAGAGATAAGAGTTCCTCGAATATTGTTTTGGTGATAAAAATTAAAGTTAAAATAAAAAATAAAATAAACTGTTGTATAAAATCAGTGTTTTAACACACTGATGGCTATCCACTGCTAGCAAAAACTTACTCACTGTTCTCATTTGTGACTGTTGCAAACCACTGTTATTGTTCCATCAGTGGTTTTCTACCAACTGTCCTCCATTATCATCAGAGGTTGGCACGTGGACAGTACATAGCGGTAAGATCTATTAGTAACCGATGCCACGTCAGTATTCACTATTTCACCAAAAAATAAAATAAAAAAACCCTGATCAAAACCCCCAAACAGTGTTTTTACTGTCGAATCGAATTCTAAATTCTTTTCTAAAAGCAGTTATCATCCATTTCTCTCAAAATCACTCATCCTCTTCATCGTCTTCTTCCTCTCGCAATCATAATCAAATCACGATGTCTCTCCCATGCAAATCCACACATAACGACTTAGGTCTACTTGAAAAACCCAGTCACACCAAAACCTTCAATTCCATCATTGATGTTCTGTCTTCTTCAAAGTACAGAACTTTGTTGACTTGTGATGCTCCGATCTACATGGATACCCAGCAAGAATTCTGGAAAAATGCTAAGTTGGAAACTAAGGATAAAAAGCCCTTAGCCATCAATTCTTCTATAAAGGACGTTCCAGTCACAATAACACCTCAAACCATTTCGGAAGTTTTTGAACTCGATGATCTTAAAGGTAAAACATCTTTCCCTAAAGAAGAGTATCAAACGTTTTTCATTCAAATGGGTTATGAAGAGGAAATAAAAAAAGACACTTTAGAAAAAGGCAGTTTTCCTCCTGCCACAAGGTTTTTGTTTCATACCCTACTGATGTGTGTCTCAAACAAGACCACTGCTTTCAATGAAATCCCATTGAAGATTCAATATCTAGGTTATGCTATATTACATGGTGAAAATTTTAACTATTCCCAGGTAATCTTCAATTATCTTGTTAGAAATGTTAATAAAAAGGCGTTTTTGCTCTTTCCAAGGTTTTTAAGTTACTATTTTAAAAAGAAATTTTCAGAAGATAATGCCCATGTGCTTATCCAGGGTAATCCTTTTTCAATTAAGAGCCTCACTACTGAAACCTTTACAAGGATGCCAAAACTTTCCAAAACACAAGCAGAGGTTCTTGAGCAGACTTCAGCAGCTACCACTGCTCCTCAGGCACCTGCTGTTGAGCCCACTGCTCAAGGTGATGATAGCAATAAAACAACTGCTGTTAAACCCCCAACTAAAACCACCAAAAGACCAAAACAGAAAAAATCACAAAAGCCCCCCAAACCCAAAACAAAGGTAACTCTGGAAGATGTAATCCCAGAGCAACTACCAGTGACAGCACAAAAGTCACCAATAACCACTGCTGCTACTACGTCACAGCAGTTGGAAGAAAGATCTCAACCTGAGCCTCAAACTCCTCCTGCTTCTTCTAAAAAAGAGCAGGTTGTAATAATAGGGACACCAAATTATGATGCTCTGGAATCACTTGATTCCATCATCCACAGCCCACTGCCCGGGGCAAATTCGCTTTCTACATCTATCCTCACTTCTCAAATCCCCCCAGAAACAAAACTTTTGTTGGATGCAGTTGATTTAGCCCGGACACAAACCAGTTCTTCTCAAACACCTGTTAATGAGGATATACCTCAACAAGTGATTGGGTCTGGTGTCTCAATCATTGCTAACCCACCAACAACTGAGAAGGTTACACTGTAGGAAATACAAGTACTTCCTGTCAGTAGTTTAATTGGAGCAGCAAGTACAGGTGTTGGATCCACTGATCTACACCTGGCCAGTTGTTTCATCAATAAGACTCCTCTGAAGGCAATTTCCTCTCCAGCAACTGTGATATCCGCTGCTGTCTTTGTTCCAACCCCTGGTTCTATTAAAAGGATCCCAATTGCTGAGGAAAGAAGTCCCTAGTACCAAGAAAAATGGGCATCTGTGGATGACTTTTGGGAAACTTTCCCTAAGTCAACTGCTGATACAACCACTGCCAGTGGGAAATCAGATGATCCCATTAACTTGGGTGATGGTTTAATGTACAACGAATTGAGGGAGAGGGTTAAGAAATTGGAAACTTCTGTTGCAGATATTAAGTCAATGCTCCAACAGTTGTTACAAGCCCAAAAGGCAACACCCACTGCAGCACCAGATACAACATCTGCTCCATCATCTGCTCCTACTCCCATTGAGCTTTGGAGTTTATTTCAACCTGTGCTTCACCAACAAAGGGCATATTCTGATCATCAACATGAAATACAGATTCAAAAGATCAGAAATATGATGGAAGCTAGGTTTATGGATACACAAGCAGACATAAAGGCATTGAAGGCCCACTCGCTGAAAACCACTGGTTCTGCTCCTCCTATTATCATCTTTGTGGATAACCCACCACCAGCTGATGCTAAAAAGTGGGAGAAAATGAAGCAGCTAAAGAAAAAGGGATATGAAGATGGTTTGTACATTGCACCAGACAAATCCACTATGCTTGCAGAGATATCTAAGCCAGATGGTACTAAAAAGGTTGATGTAACCACAAATGCCATTTCTGATGCGAAAGGAACGGTAAAAAGGGATATGGAGGCAAAGGATAAAGCAAGGTGGGAACAGGAGAAAAGAGTTTGTATGGAGAAGGATGAGCAGGGTGTTTCTGAGGCCAAGAATGAAGAAAATCCTGAGCCTAAAAGAAAACAGCCCACTAGAAAAGTGAAGGAACCCAAATCCACACCTCCCAAAAGCTCCACACATCAAACCTCAAAACGAGCAGATGTTAAAACATCTGTTGTATCGACAGCTGTAGATACTTCAGTTGTTTCAACATATGTTACACCAACAATTTGCACCACTTCAACACAAATTCAATCCACTGCCTTACCACAAATCCCATTACCATCAAAAACATCCTCATTACTACCAACACCACCTGCCAAAAAGGAAAATACTTCAGGTGACACATCATCTGTTGTAATGGTAACAGTGATTGAAACACCAGTTGTTTCAACAATTGTTAGTTAACCATCTACCACTCAAATCACTACCACTCAACGCACCAAAACACCACCAACCTCTCCAAAACATAAAAGGAGAAGGATAATTATGAATGTTGATCCTTCAACACCGCAAACATCCACCCAACCATTGTCCCTTGTTACCATTCCCAATGCTGTCCCATTCTCTTCAGCACAAGTTTCAAATTCAAACACTGCTATTCTTCCTGCAGGAGTCCTGTATCCATTAGAACTGGAAGCAGTTAGAGAGGAGATCATATCCTTCTACTCTGAAGATGACCCTGCTAAAAGGAGCTTGCCATCTGTTCAAGGATATCCAAGGCCTAATAACATTAATGAATACTTGAAGTTAAAGGCTGAACAAGCAGAAGATATCTCCAAAGGAAATACACAAGCAAAATCTGACAGAGAGATTCAAACATTTTACCAACATTTGCTAACCCAAGTGAAAATTTTGGAGCAGTTTTCAAAAGATCTCTATCAAAATTTATCAGAAAGAGCTGATAAAACTTTGAGGAAAGATTATATTGACTATATCATGACTTACAAAACATACAAGGGAGAAAAGTACAAGTACAAAGAATGGACCATCAGTGAGCTAGAAAGTGAAACAGCCAGAATTCAAGATATGATCAAAAAGAAGGTGAAGCAGACTCCTCCTATCTGGGCAAAGTTTAAGAAAAATGTACCAGATAGGTCTCTGCAGCTGAAGAGAATGAAAGAAGAGTTAATAACAGCTAATTTTGGGTCAAAGAACCAAGTGTCAAGGTGGAAAGAGGATAAAGTGTTTTTCTCTTACAAAAAGCTGGAAGAATTAAGAAAGAAAGATCCTAATGTTCCCCAAAAGCCTGTTTACCCTAAAGCAGTGGTTCCAGCTATGCCAAAAAAGCTACAAATCAGGAGATCCTAATACAGATTCGTTGGACTTTGAATTACAATTCAAAGGGCAAGTCAGGGAATTTTTGATGAGGCAATAAAGATTCACAATGGAAATGTGATATTTGGGTTTGTGTTTTACAGTTTATAGCAGAGTTAAGATTACTAGGTGTGGTAATGTTTGCGGTTATATAAGAAATTTTATGTATTTGTGAATTTGGTAAGTAACTGAATTGACTTTGAAAGTCAAAGGTGAAAGAAACATGGTTGACTTCACTATTGGCATTGTTTGTTAATCCTGTTTTGTAGTAAAAATACTCTTTGAGCTTTTTTTTGAGCTGTTTAATTTGTTATCCTTTTAGTGAATTTTCTTTTTCAGTTGACCCATCTAATATAAAACACATGATTAAATCATATGGTCAAATTGTTAAGGGTCTTGATGATTTAAGTTGCTAATTGTGTGCCGTCTATTAGCTAATTATTTGTAATTTATGTTAACAGTGTTTATATTTTAACAGATGTTGACCAAAAGTCGAACAGATGTTGGCGAATAGTGAAACAGATGTTGACCTCAAGCAGATGTTTGGTTTGTGGCCAAATATCTCTTTCTGAGCAAACATCTGTTTAACTTCAAACATTTGTTTAAGGCCAAACATATCTTTATTGGCAAATTCTGTTTATGGCCAAACATCTGTTTAAATCCAAACATCTGTTTAAGTCCAAACAACTGATATAGAACGCCAAACATTTGTTTAAGCCCCAACATCTGTTTAGGTCTAAACATATGTTTAAATATCTGTTCAAAACACTGTTCAATCTAACATGGGTTTCCATGCATCTGTTGACTAACAGATTTTCAAACCACTGATTGACTTATCCAAATTTCTGTTGAATACTAAATGAGATGTTGACCAAAACTCAAACAGCGGTTGACCAAAAGTCAAACAGATGTTGACGAAAAAATGGGATTATCCGACCCGGTTACATGGGATATTTAACATTTTAAAGATCCTCAGAAAATCTCGGTTCATTTCTCTCTCCACGTTTCTTTCTACACTTTCTCCAACAAAATATGTCATCTTCTTCGATTTCTTCCGATCTTCATCAATATCATCTTGTATAATAATAAAGGTATTGTTAAATAATCTGATTTGTTTTGTATTTTTTATGTTTATTCTTTTAGTTATGAATTCTTTGGACGATTATGGTTCTTGCTATTTAAATGAAGAAGTTGTAGTCGACGGTAGTGTATTCATGTATGTCCCTGTTTTTTTTTTCAATCCATTGTTGGTTATGATTGCGTTTATTGTTGCGGCTTATACTTGAACAATTTTTGATAGTCCTAATTTTTTTGAATATCCGATTAATATGTAGTTATTATGCATGTTATGATAGACATATATGTTTTTAAAAAAAGTGATCTGCATTTCCTGTATCTACCATTTGTGTTATCTATTGTTGATTTTATTGGATTTCACTTTGCTCATGTGTTTATCTTATTCTGATTTATGATATACCATCTGATGTATTCTCATGTGTATTTAAAAAAGTTGAATTTATTTTGATTAGTACTTGGTATACTGTTTTTAAGTTTTTCTTTTGAATAGACACAAGTCACTATCCTGTTTTTCTATACAATTTACACAGCTGTTGATCGTTCTTGTATATTTGTGATACTTAATCGGAAAAGTAGGTTTTAAGTTTTAATTATATGATTTGATGTAAATATATATATATTTCGATATGATAAGAAATTACATGTATTCTCACCTTTTTGATGTTGTCCATTGTTATTTTGATATATATTAGTTTTATCATCTTTTATTTAGATGTATTGCATACCTTAATGCATTGTATTCATTTGTTTCTTAATGTTATTGATTTTGATTATATATGATTGATACTGTTACAGTTTTATGTGAGAATGATTTATGGATTTCCGTGTTACCTTCAAAGCAGTAAAAGGAAATGTTTGGTTAGTAGTTTTATCCGATCTTAGTTTAACACTTAATTTTAATTTTTTGGTATGATAATTAGCAATAAAAGTGTTTCTTTTATTTATGCTTAGATTTTGCCAAAGCAGTATCAAAATTGGATTCAACAGTTTAATTATCCAATTGGAAATACAAATATCCGAACCACAGCTGGAAATGTTTTTAAAGTCAAGATCTATCCCCTAAGCAATGGCAGATATTATTTTTATAATGGTTGGTGTCAATTGGTAGACAGTTTAAAAGTACCTTCAGATTCATGGTTGATATTTCATTATGAAGAAGCTTTACAAAGTTTCAGAATATTGTATTTTTATCAAGACATTGCTCTTTCTCCTTGTGAAGAGTTTTACTACAAACCATCTGGTAACGAAGATTTTGTGGTATGTAACTTCGAATATTATTCATCATGTAATTTTATTGGAGATACAATTGTTTATTTGTTGTGTTTTATTTTTTTACTTAATTTTCTGATATATTTTTACTAATGTACTATATAATGTGTTTTATTCTGATTGTAGAGTATTAATCGTTCTTTTGTTCATCACAAGATGTTAAACACTATTCCTTCATATCCGGTCGTTATTAAAGGATCTGAAAACAAGAACTGGTCTGTAGGGGTGGAAGATATCAACAATGAACTTTACATAATTACCGGATGGAAGGAGATAAAGAATGACTTGTCATTAACTGCTGATCTTCTCATTGTCTTTGAGATGATAGATCTTCAGACTTTTCATATCACGGTTTTCAATTGTGCTACCTGTGATTTAGTGCTTCCACCTGAGGTTTGTGCTGTTGTTAAACAAAAGGTGATAGAAGAGAATGTGTTGAGTTCAGATAGTGAAGCTGTACAGGACGTCGTTGATGTCAATAATAGTGGTATGGTTGTTGGGAATGAAGATGATCAGATCGTACCTCTTTCTTTCCGTGTGGACGGTCATTTTGTAAGTTTGTGATGATGAGTTTACTAATATATAATACTTTCGTCAGATTTTAAAGATGTGTTAATTCTTTGTTTATTGAATTGTTCGTTGTTTGTTATAGCACCTTTTTAAAAAACAGGCTGAAGATCTTGGACTGAATCGTAAGATGGGTTTGAAGATTGTGGACGTGGCAGGTGATGTTTGGAATATTCAAGCTGCTATAGGTTCATCTCGAGGTCAACCAAGATATTATCTGCAAGGAATGAGAAAGTTTGTGAGAGATAAAGGCATGGTTTCAGGTCAAGCATTTACACTTAACTTTGTGAAAGGTAAAAAGTTTTTTATGTTCGGATGAATGTTTGTGGTTTGAAGAAGGCAAATGCAGAAGCATACATTGAACTAAATTTTCGGGTTGTAGTTGTTTGCTTTTCGAAATTGATACTAGACTTGTTTGTTTAGTTTTGAAGTTGTGATTCTAAAACTATATATGTACATGTAAATTATTAGCTCCATGTCTAACGGAAACAATGTGGAGTTGTGAACTAAAAACAATATACTCCGTTTTACTTTTGGTCAACATCTGATTGACTTTTGGTCGTATTAATAACAGTATAAGATGGTTGATGTAATGCGGTCGTATTAATAACCAATGGTAATTAATTAATCTAAATAACTTTCCCGAGCCCGGGAAGCAATCCCGGGTAAAAACCTAGTATATTGATATAGGAGTTGTTTTTTAGTGGAATGTATGTAGGGGTGAGCAGAAAACCGAAATAACCGAACCGTAACCGAAAAAACCGACAAAATCGAACCGAAAAAACCGAACCGAAGTAAAAACCGACGGTTCGGTTTTCGAATTTTTAATAACCGAAAATTTCGGTTCGGTTTTTGGATATCCATTTCCAATAACCGAAAAAAACCGAACCGAACCGATAGGTTACAAGGCCCGATACATATGTTTTATGTTTAAGTTGTTAACTTGTTAGCCTTAATCCTTTAACAGTTTAACCCACACTAGTTGTTAATATGTTATAGTCTTTAACCCATCCTAGTAGGCCCAGCCCAATACATAACATTAATAAAAACACACAAGGCCTAATAATCAAATGAAGTTCAAAAGTTTGTAACTATTAATGGAAATCCTTGTTAGTTGTTACTTGCATGTTAGTTTTTAGTTGATGATATAATATACATAATCTACTGATGTCTTGTGTAGTTGGTAAAAACTAGTTAAATTCTAAATCAAGTATTTATTAATTAGTACACAATCATATGATAGCACACTGCACATCTAGTAATGAAAGAAAAAAAAAACGGTTATTTAACCGAAATAACCGAAACCGAACCGAAACCGAAAAATAACCGAAAAAAACCGAACCGAAATAACCGAAACCGATCGGTTATAGAAATGTAAAAACCGATTATAGCGGTTACGGTTTCGGTTTCGGCTCAAAACCGAACCGAACTGACCTTTGCTCACCCCTAAATGTATGTATAATTTGATGGATTGGATGTGAATGCTCTTAGTCCTAATTAAACACATAAAGCCCAAATACATCCCATCCCAATCGCTTAGGTTGGACTTTGGAGATGCCACACTACGATCTTATCACGACCATCCGACCTCGCGTCTTGATTACCACATCCGAAGTAAGGAGACGAAGGGTATTCGTCCACCGGTAATAAGTATTCCTCGCCCGGGTTGGTTCCGTACCAAACGTTTAGGTTGGTTTATCGTTTGTTTAAGTTGGCTTTAGTCTTTAACTGTTTCATCAGCTACCGTTGAAAGATTATTTTTCCTAATGAACTATCAAGACTTGATTTACTCAACAAGATGGGTGACATTTTTCTCACATATTCATTATTGTGTTTATGTTGAGAAAGTTGTTTTTGCAAGTGTTCAAAACGAAACAACATTAGAACAGTTTCAAGTGACAACACCTTGAAGAATGTATAAAGCAATACTATTACGAGCTCAAGGTTCTAAGTTTAGCCATTTAACCTTCGTAGTTTATCCAATACATAGAAAAACATTATTCACCACCATATATATCATTTATGTTATTCGTTCAATACTTACTATCAGCATTTTACTTTCCATGGTGTGTAGCTGGTTCCTTAATGTACAAGAAATAAACCTCTGATGCCACCTTTTATTTAAAGTGTCTTTTAAATCTTTTAAAACCGATCAAAAGATTAAAGTCTTACAAAACTAAGATCATATGACCGATCGCATAGAAACTTATTAAACGAGAACACTCAAGAAATTCTATGGCATTCTTAGGAGGGGGCTTTTTAGTTTCCACAAAATACTTCTATGACACGTTCATCGGAGTAAGGCGGATCTTTGGCATAAAAGTACTCAAGAAACTTATAATTGTCAAAAGGCTTGAATCTTGGTGGGTGGTCTTCATCAACTAGTTCTTCAGGTATTTCTACAATCCCTTTCTTGAATGAAAATAAAGCTATGGAGTACCTGTCTTCCTGCCGTTCATGACCACTCGATGACAAACAGATTTTATCCTGCCATTGCTCCATGCCTAACTAGTTTAATACCCGTCCGGTGGACGGGTTACGCTAACAACGTAACAAACAAAGATAATGTATATTGATGGTGTTTCGGTTTGCTTTTCCTTTTCTTCTTTTCCATCTCCTATTTGAAACAGTTACAATCATCTAACTTTTACTTTTCTTCTTTTCAAACCACTAAAACTCATTCTCAAAACACATTCCGAACTGCCAAGTCGCACATCCTGTCTCCAACATTCACATTCCGGACTGCCAAACGAAGTAGTTAACCTTCAGGATTGCCATTTTACTCCATAAAAACATTGAATTACTTGCAGCCCCGTCAAAGCTATCTTACAGGCTAGAGCACACTTAACCGAATACTCCAAACTCCACCTTGCTGTTACCTATTTTCCACAGCCACATATCGTTGTCGACATTTATGTTTTGCTTAAAAACCTAGAAAAGACTTTGGGCCCCCAATTTCCCGGGTCCAATTTTAAGAGAAAATAGACTTATAATGTATTGATCATATATTGAAATAATAATGTGATTGTAGTCTCCTGGTAAAAATTGTGCCCAAATTAAATTAACCCCAATAACATGAATCATCAATAGCCAATGCTAAAAGGTCAATTCATTACAATTAATCGATTAAAAAATATTGGGCAAATTCACATATATTGCGTATATGGTAGGAAACACTAATTCATAGCATAATCTTAGTCCAATGTATGCATCTTATATATTTTTATACTCATTAAAATGAAGAGACCAGTACAATGACTAAGGTCTTTATGCTCACATTCAAAGAACCAAAGTCCAAGATATATCCTGTTGACCATTGTTGCTTTTCCTATATACTGATTTATAAAATTTGTGAAGAGAACATCCATGCGCATGTTGACTACTGTTAATCCTGGTGACTTCCGTTGACTGTTGTTGACTTTCCTTGCATAACATCTCTTATGCAAATGTACTTTTTGAATATCTGCTGCACCAAAATCCTCATTATTTGATATATTTAATAAACTCAGGTACTCAGTTTACCTGCAGCTTAACCCACATCCAAGAGTTGACTTGTTTTGACTTTTATGCTCATCCAGTTAACAGTTAAATCTATGTAAGTGCTTGCTAAATAATGTAACACGAACTTGAAATACAAGTGCACTTACAAAGAAATATGTTATCCAAGCGAAAGCTGCCACGCCCAGCCATGTGGAGCCCACCTCCGCCACATGTCAACCCAAGCCCCCCACACCCCGCAGTCTTAAAGCATCATTGTCTCTGGATAATGTATGTAGCCTTTGAATGCTTATAGCCATTCTAATCTTCACCAATGGCGCCTAATAACACAAAACCCATGAACTTTCTTAGAATCTCATGTTCTACTTTTTTTTTTTCTAATTTTAACCCAACGAATTATTAAATACGTCTGCTTGCATACTTAGTTGATTCGGGCCATTATTCCAACAAAAAAGAAAATCTTAACGTGGAAACAGTTCAGATGGGTCAAAACTCATCCAAATTGGTAGTTCAAAAATCGGATTATCATACTCAAATTTCACACTAAATATTTATAAGAAAAATTTGTAACTTTGGACAAAAAATATTATAGGTAAACCTGACAAGCACCAAGCTTACCCATCTGACCAGTTACCCAACGCGACCCATTTAGTCACATACAAACACGTTTATGAGATGCCTACTAAAATTGTGTATATATATTTGAAAGACACGAGTAATTAAGTACCTTCTCGTAAAAAAACTCAGAATGTCCATGAGACAGTAGTACAAGTCCTGCAAAAATAAAGCGTAAGTGTCAGACAATAAAGTTATGGAAATAATTAGACATTACAAGTAAACATTCCAGTCAAGAGATGTGATGCTTACTTATGCGGTTTAAATGATTCTCCAATTTGTCGCCACAGCTTGCAAGAGGTCACCTACAAGTGCAAGATTGAATAAGCTTGAATAAATTAATAGATGTCTTCTTCCTCTTAAGAGAAAACACAAATGGCCTGAGAATCATATAAATTCATGTCTCCTATGATTACTATGTTACGACAAGAAGCATCTGAGAAAACAAAGTGTAAAGCTAACTGATTATGAAAACGCTAGATGAAACATTTAGTGGAATAAGCATGGAAGTAGCATATTATGGTTCACTTCAGTAGATCATTTCTCTTCAACTGCACTCCCCAGTTAACCAAATGAGTGCTAAGAAAACCATAGAAACGCACATCTTCAGTAGTCTGCTATGGAAAGCCACCGGCCCACCACCATAAGGTTGTAGCATCGATACAAGTTATATACGGGTAAGTAGAATAATCAATAATTAGAATTTAATATCATCATTGACTGAATATCTAAAAAAGTTATGCAACTATGACCCTGACCCATGTTGTAACTATTAACAAAATTTTACATGTTTGTTTAAGTAAGCCAGTTTACCAAATTTGCGATCTTTCACATACGCTAAGCCCCTTATTTCAAAGTATAACCTTAAGTAAACAAAATGCATCCTCAACCCTTATACAAGTTAGTGGCAAAACACAGAATGAAGATATGTTCGTGTCGCCTACAAATATTCACCCAAAAAACAAACTTTTGCAGTTTTCTAATGTGATAAACATGTTTAATTCAAATAAAAAACAGGAAATACAGTATACAAAAAAATTGTGAGATTGAAAAACCTGTTCATAGCCATCGAGCCTGATCACCGATCTCCGTAACCTAACAAATGATGATAACATCATCTTAGAAACTGATATATGATAAAATAAAAATAAAAAGGGAAACAAACAATCTTACTTATGGAAATTGAGTGGCTCTGCATGAAACCTTGGAGGCTTAAACTCCAAACACCTCTCTTTATGAAAAATTTCAACCTCCTTCATAAACGCACTTGATGAGTCTGGAACAGAGGATTAAATCTCAGCCCTTCAATCGTCAGTTTTGCAGTGTTACATTGCAGATGTGGAAGTTATTAGACAAAATATACACATTATCAAGAAGATTGACGAAGCCGATATGGATTTCCGCAAGCGATTGACGTTCAACTTAGAGAAAGAGCACGAAAGTGGGGATGTAAAACATCTGCAACTTGAAAGGGATTAGGAATTTAGGGACAAATCGGGTGCGTTAGTAACAAAAACACAAAATTTATAATCATAAGAAACCCAAACTAAAATCTAGATGCTTACCAGGTTGTGATTGAATGAAGGTTTAGATAGCGATTGATGAAAGCTATGTTATTTGTCTGTGTATATACCAGATGTGTACAAGAGGAAGGGTATATGAAGGCTACCTGCGACGTGAGGAGGAAGGGTATATATCAGATGTCCCCTAATCGCGATTTATGCTACCAATGACTGTTTTGAATCAAGAATAGCGTACCTTGTGATCGATTTCAGAAATTTGTGGCGCCAGTGTGTGTTAAGCGACGAAAGGGTGTAGAACGGAGGCGGCGCCGGTGTCCGACTCAAACAACAGCGGCGGCGAGTAGAAGAGAAGGCTTACCGGCGGCAATTGTGTGAAGCAAACCATTAATACTGTCATTAAACTTCGATAACCACCCACCACTGTCGACGAAAACGCCCTTGTATCGCCACCACCTTCCAGAATGTATAAAAGATTAAAAGGAGGAGTTATGAGGTGTAAAGCAAACATTTGTTTAAGTAGATATAAATAGAGGAAGGGTATATGACAGTTACCTGCAACTAACCTACAACGTGGGGAGGAAAAAAAGGAGACATGGAGGTTTACCAGAACGTGTGCAAAAAAAGTGGAGCTGCTGAAAACTGGAATGAACCACCCTAAACTGCTACAATAGCAGTTATTTTGGTGAGTTTAAGTGGCTGAGATTTAATCTCAGCCAAATCTAATGGTGGAGATTGATTTGAGAGTTGGTTAGACTTAATGGGTTTAATATATATATATATATATAATTACACGGTCACAAGTTATATAATAATTTTTTGTGATAGCGAGTGAAGTATCAGTAAATCCAATAGTTAAGCCACTGGGAGCGTTAATTAAGTGTTATTTCTTTTAATTTTCGCAAAAAGAGCGTTAATTAAGTGTTATTTTTAGAGATTTCAAGTCAAGAAAACAAAATTTTGCGTATGCAATCAAATAGTTATGTCAATGGAAGCCTTAATACATATATAAAGTAACTAGTAAATTGTGAACACTCATTTATGTGTTGTGGGAAACCTGAAGAGGTATATATGACTCAAAACCCGACCCGCAAAAGTTAGTGGAATATCCACTTCGTCAAAATTAAACCCGAATTGATCCATGCACAATTATGTTATGCCTACGTGGTAAAAGAGGTACACTCATGACAAAAGGAATGTTTATTTATGACCATTAGAATTGTCAAACCAGATTTGTGTCTAAGAGCATCCACAATAAGAACACCTAAAAACGTTTCAAAACGTGTCTAACGAGTTGACGTTAACCCGCGCGTTGCGGCGGGATGTTGAATGTGAATGTATTTAGTATAACTATTTGGAATAGATCAAAGAAATCAGTACATGAAAACAACTGATGGTTCATCCTTTGAACGAAACACTACTAAAAGGATAACTTGTATATAACACGAAACACTATTATTAACAATACTGCACAAAAATTGTACATTAGAAACATTAAAAAATATAAAGATTATAATTTTTTATCAGTAAAAACTCCTTGCAATTTTTAAAGAAAAAATGTCATACTGTAATGACACTTTTTTAAATGTGGCTTTGGTCATATGAAATTGTAAGTGGACCTTGAATAAATATATTTGTATAATATATTAGGAGAACGTAAAAACAGTGAATATTGCAAAATTGTGCCATCAAATATGTTATGTACACACTCTAAACATACATACCACAAAAAATGGCGCATCGATCGGAGAAGAGGCCATCACTACACCCTGGCCACCACAACCATCAAGCCATCACTACCACAACAGCACCACTGAACCACCATCAACCACCACCACTGAACCACCACCACTGCCGCACATTTTTTGTAACAACGAATCTCTTGTTTCCTCTATCTCACTGTAAACTCTTCGTCATCCATCACGGCCACCACCGTCGATCCCGTCCATCTCTCTCCAACTTCTCCGTAACCGTCTCTATCGCTGCCTCACCACAACGCCACCACCATACAAAAAAACGTTGGTGTTTTGTGGCGCCTCCCTCCTGTAACCGTCTAAACTTGTTTGCGACAACAAATAAATAATAGTAAATATTCAAATCGGTGAGGATTATATAGGGTGTGAAACGGTGGAAGACGGGGAAGAATAGTGGTTGGAGAGGAGACGTGTCTCTTTGATTCTCAACTGTCATGACGGTTTTTGAAAAGTTTTGTCGGACGTTTGTTTACGAATGGTTCTACCGGTTCCGTTACGGTGTGTCTGTTTAACTTTAATCTCCGATTGTGTCGTTTTGATAATTGTTGTATATGTATATAAAGATTGTATGTGTATATTCTCCGTTGTTTAGCGTGGTGTGTATACTCTCCGGTTGTTTATTATTGGTGTGATGGAAACATTGGCGGGAACGGTTACGGTGATGAATATATTAACTTGAAGGTGCCCTTAAGTTTTGGAAAGATTGTATATATTAAATAAAATAATAAGATATGTCATATAAATATCAACTGGTGGGTCGGTGCCGTTACTTGGGCGAAACAGTGGGAGGTGGTTAATCATGCGAAACGGTGGGAGGTTTTAAATCGGAACTGTTTGAAAAGGCATGTGTATGAAATGATACCTAAGTTGCTAATTGTATAAGAGGGTAATTAGTTACCACATAAAGTACACTCATTATTTAAAAACACCCAAAACCCACCTAAAAGGAAACCTATAATATTGCGACATCATCACCACCTATTTCAACTACTCATATCTCTATATATTTTATACCAAAAAAGTACATGACCTCCATGACCATCCGTGTTTTCTAGTTCTTGGCAAGAAAACTACCCTCTAAAATGGTATCAAATTAAAAACAACCTTCATAATATAGAAACATGATGAGGTGGCGTTTTGGGGCTGAAAACGCCCAAAATCCACCCATTGAGGGTGCTCTCACTTTAGTGACCACACAAGTTGTTTGTCGTAATTTGCAATGACCATGAGTAAAGTATACAATACTTGTTGATCTTATCATGAAAACATCAATTGCCATGAGGAAAAAGGATGATGGAGGGTGTAGGTCCCTCGGAGGTTGAGGTTTAACCTATTCCTTGTTATGTCTAACACACTAGCAAGTGCGGAATCCAAGCTAGCATGCAAACCGAGATAGCACAAGCACAAACACAACACACAATCTTCAACGATTAACACCACTTGTATTAATGCGTATGAAAGGTTCGGTTACAATGCAATGTTTACAAATCAGTTTTGCAAACTCTCTCAGTGTGTGTGTTCTCTCTGAATGTCTCTCTATGTCTAACTTTCGAACTCTACTAAAGTGAACACACAACATGGGTATATATACCCGAACACAGCATGTCTGGTCGAAGGATCAGATAGAATGATCGAAAGATTATCTATCGATCTGAAACAGCTCTAAGGATCCACATGTACCTCGAAGGATGACATCCTTCGTGGTCCATCTATCGAATGCTTATCTTTCGAGCTCATCGAAGGATCTAAACTATCCTTCGATGACACATCCTTCGACCCAAACATCTTTCAACCATTGTCTAACTGTTTGGCCAAGTCAAACCGGAGGATGGTTGACTTGGTCAAATTTACATCAATCTTACATCAAAGACATCGTATTGTATCAAGACTAAATACAGACAAAGTACAGACACAAGTGCACCAACAAACTCCCCCTTGGCTGTAGCTTTGTCTCGATCTTGATCTTAATTCTTGTAGGTCCCTTGTGTCTTCAAGTCTTTGACGTCCTTTTAAGTCTTCAACGTCGGAGAATCTTTAAAGTCTTCACGTCTTGAAAGCAGAAAGTGTATCAACAAACTCCCAATTTCATGTAGGAAGTGTGTTGACAAACTCCCCCTTAACATAAGCTCCCCCTTGAGTTATGCTCGTGAAAGTCTTGATCTTTATGAATTGAGATCCTTGTGGTGTTGATGATGGTCAGCGGCAACTCGATCATCTTCATCATTTGAGTGCCTTCACGTCGTGTCTTCATTCCGGAGCCTGTCATCGACCATGTTCTCCTTGCCTTTAGAATCTGCACATGCAAGAAATCTAAACGCGTAATGAGAACAACTGCTTGGAATATAGTAAAACATAAACAGACGACACACGTGTGACCATTGTTTAAACAAACACCGTCCGACAGTTTGAAAGTTTTAACAAATTTTATCAATTTCAATTTTTAACTTTCAACAACTTTGCAAATTTCGACCGTTTATGAAGTTTCAGTCGTTTTGGTTTTCGTTCAGGTTTCAGGCAACGAAGACTCGAGATCCAACATCGTACGATCGAAAATAAGATAGAAATAAAATCTTTTTGGCTTTTTGAATATTTCGAATGTAAAGACCGAAAGCAGTAAATAAATATATACAAAGATGCAGAAACTGAAAGCATTAAATAAATATTTACAGACATTCTTTTTGCGAGTTTCGAGGGTAAGAGAATCATATCAGTGTACGGTCATGCCAAAACGCTCTTGTTGTTCAGTTAATTAACATTAAGATAAGCATCCTATAACAATTATCGGTATTGTTGTCCACATAAGCTCAACTTATCAGATGTAATCATGGCGAGGGGATACGTTAAGGTATGATTTATACTTACCGACCGGTGTTCATCCACATCACGACACATTCCCGTATCAAGGTATGCACGAGGGTTCATCTTACCGGTGAGTATACCGATTATCATCTGTTTGACCGTATATGATGTGAGATTTTCACTTATTTGATTTGAAAACAAGCCCTATGTGATAGAATCACTTATTGATGAGGAACTTGATTTTCAGATGCATGAGGGCACAGGAGCAAGTCCGTGAACAGGTCAGTACTTTCGTACAGCAGAGAGACGAACTTGACTCCCGGATAAATGTGATATATTATCACTTATTTTGAGGGACATGTGATTGTTGATCACTTATTGAGGTCGTATGCAGTATGTACACGTATGTATAGTATCATGGAAGATCTAGACTTGCGTCCCCGTTATTTTTCGGTAAAAGATACAACCATGATACCCAGATGATAAGCAGCATAAAGACCGAATATCTCAGAACCTTGGCAATCTCTCAAACGAAATTTTGGTACTAAGACCATATGCCAATGAGTGGTTCCCACCTGGTCTTCAGTCGATTTAAGTTTATATCACCCTGCACACTTTAAAATGATTGTGAGCCTACCGATACATCTTATATAGAGCTGCTTATCGTTTTTCATTTAAGGTTTAAAGAGGTTTAGACAGACCACTGATGTACTATCATTTTCTCTTTTGCTCGCCAGGAAACTCATTTTTGTTTTTCTATTGTTTTTGTGTTTTTGAAATTTTTCGATGTTTTTGGATTTTCAAATTTTGGATTTACTCCCCCTAAAATCAATAAACTAAGACAAATTTAAAACACAAAGGTATTTACAAAAATGATTTTCGGATGTTGGTTTTACTCTTGCTTGACCTTAATGCCGTTTACCAATAATAAATAGTCAAATCTTGATTTGTCAAATGCTTTGGTAAAAAGGTCGGCACGTTGGTCATCGGTGTGGACGTAAGCAACATCGATTAGCCTTTTCTCAAAGCAATCACGTATGAAGTGATACTTAATTTCGATGTGCTTAGTCTTTGAATGTTGCACAGGATTTTTAGTGATCTGTAAGGCAGCAGAATTATCAACGTAAATAGGAGTAGTTAGGAATTCAAAACCGTAGTCACGCATTTGTTGTTGGATCCATAGGACTTGGGAGCAACAACTTGAGGCAGCAATGTATTCAGCTTCGCATGTTGATGTAGCGACGCACGTCTGCTTCTTGCACTGCCATGTGACTAGGCGATTTCCCAAAAACTGACATCCAGCCGTTGTGGATTTGCCGTCGATTTTGCATCCGCCAAAATCAGAATCACTGAATGCGATCAAGTCAAAGTTATTATCCCTAGGGTACCATAGACCGGTGTCAGGGTAACCCTTCAAATAACGAAAAATCCTTTTTACAGCTGCAAGATGTGAGGCCTTCGGGTTGACTTGATATCTGGCAAGCAGGCACGTTGGGTACATTATATCTGGTCTTGATGCTGTGAGGTACATAAGAGATCCGATCATCGCGCGGTAGTATGAGGGGCTAGTAGCTTCACCCTTCAAGTCTGGAGTAATTCCGTGATTTTGCGGCAATGGGGTACCGATGGGCGTTGCATCAGACATCTGGAACCGGCTCAAGATGTCACCAACATATTTAGTCTGATGGATGAATATCCCAGACTCAGTTTGTTGTACTTGTAGACCCAAAAAGAAAGTCATTTCCCCCATAGCACTCATCTCGAATTTATCCTGCATTACACGCTCGAAATCCCTACACAAAACATCATTAGTAGAACCAAAAATAATATCATCAACGTATACCTGTACCAGTAGAAGATCTCCATCTTGTTCTTTGATGAAAAGAGTACAATCGATAAGACCTCTGCGAAATCCATTCTCCAGCAGATAATTAGATAAGGTTGCGTACCAAGCTCGCGGTGCTTGATGTAGACCATATAGAGCTTTGTTGAGCAACCAAACCCGATCGGGATGGATAGGATCTACAAAACCTGGAGGCTGTTCGACGTACACCTCTTCTTCCACCACACCATGTAAGAATGCACTTTTCACGTCCATCTGGTATACCTTGAAACCTTTGAATGAGGCATAAGCCAGAAAAATCTGAATTGCTTCTAGACGTGCAACAGGTGCATACACTTCGTTGTAGTCGATCCCTTCAATCTGACGAAAACCTTGAACGACTAGCCTTGCTTTGTTTCGAATAACGACTCCACGGTCATCCTTTTTGCATTTAAACACCCAACGGGTACCAATCTTCTTGTAACCAGCAGGTTTCTCTACGAGTTTCCAGACACCAAGCTTCTGGAATTGTTGCAGTTCTTCCTGCATCGCTTCAACCCATGAGTTATCTTTCAAAGCTTCTTTCCAAGTTCTTGGCTCTTCCTGTGAGACATAACACGCGAAAGACCAATCATTTTGTTGACCAGATTCTCGGATATCTGCATACAAGCCTGCATTGTTGTTGTTCCGCAACATGTTTCTTGTTTGAACGCCACTTTGTACATTTCCGAGGATGTTTTGTTGAGGATGGGTATTGTGAATCCTTGTTTCTGGATTATCTTGAACTGGAATATTTGTACCCAGATTGTTGAGATTGAGATCAACAATCAATTCAAGTCCCGGAATTGACGAAGAGGATGATGCAGTAGCTTCAGCTGTTCTAGGGACATCCACTGGAGGTGTACCCTCTGAAGTACCATGTACTGCTGTTGTTGGAGCCTCTTGATCTGTATCTAGAAATTCATCATCCTCTGAAGATTCGTTCAATTCGGTAGCATCGTGAAAATCCTCATTGTCGAGAGCATTATTGTTCACTGAAGATGGTTCTTGATTGACAATAATTGGACGAACCAACGGTGAATCTGTTGCATTGTCACTCTCGAAAAACATCCTTGCCGCAGCATTTTCTTCAACGGCTTCAACATTGATCGAATTGAAAAAGTCATCGTACTCAAACATCCAAGGCTGACCAGGACATTTGACTGGTAAAGTGTGCCTTTGTACTCTGACTTCAGACCATTCCTCGACCCTTTTAGTCTCTAGATTCCAGACTCTTAAGTTCGGGGTGGCATACCCAAGAAAGTATCCATCAATTGCTTTTGCCCCAAACTTTCCATGAGGATCGATTATTGTGCACGAAGCTCCAAACGGTTCAAGATATGACAGATCTGGTTTCCGTTTGTTAATAAGCTCAAAGCAGGTCTTGTTGTGCCTTTTGACTGTAAGGACCCGGTTCAACGTATAACATGCAGATGCCACAGCTTCAGTCCAGAATGGAATCGGCAATTGTGACTCTACCAACATAGTCCTAGCAGTCTCGATCAATGTGCGGTTCTTACATTCAGCGACGCCATTCTGTTGAGGAGTGTAAGCTGCACTAAATTCATGAAGAATACCTTTTGAAGTGCAAAACTCCGCCATGGCATGATTTTTGAATTCAGTACCATTGTCGCTACGTATCCGCCTAACCTTCAACTTATATAGATTCTCAATCTGAATGATCAAGTTTTTGATAATACCGAAGGTTTCACTCTTATGTGCCATGAACGCCACCCAAGAAAATCTTGAATAATCATCAGTTATCACGAGGCAGTATTGATCATTCCTAATACTTTTGTGCTTGACAGGACCGAACAAATCCATGTGCAAACGTTCAAGAGGAACAGCCACCGTGTTGACTTTCTTTGTAGGGTGTTGCTTCTTCGTTTGTTTTCCTTTCTGGCACGAGACACAGACATCTTGAAGATGGAAGTTTTTAAGAGGAACACCATTCACTAATTCATTTGACACTAAATGATTCATTTTGCGTAAGTGAATGTGACCCATTCGTCTGTGCCAAGAGATTGTCTTTTTCTGTGGCTTTGGAAACGAAACAAGTTGCTTGTGCAGACGTTGTGATAGCTTGGCTCATATCAAGGACATACAAATCATTTATCCTTGGAGCCGACAAGAGAATCCATTCATTTGGAATTTTGAAGCCGGGTTTCAGCACATAACATCCATTTGCATCAAAGTGTACTGAGAACTGCTTATCACAAATTTGAGAAACACTAAGAAGATTGTGATCAAGTTGATGTACGAAATTGATCTTATCAAAGCTAACAACCCCGTTGGAAATCATTCCTTCACCCGTAATATATCCGCCTTTATCTCCAGCAAAAGCAACATAACCTCCTCTAATAGATTTGACGTCGTAGAGAAGCTTCATGTCGCCTGTCATGTGCCTGGATGCCCCACTATCAACAATCCAATGACTACTGATAGTTCCTCCTGGAACACCCTGCACATGAACTCACATAATTAGTTGGAGATGGGGACCCAAGCCATTGTGGTCTTGGGTCTTCCATTTTCATCAACAACAATAACTTCTATTCTTTGATGATTTGAGAATTGTGATGGTCCCCCTGAGTTTGTGGTTATTTTAGGTTTCCATGTCTGTTTTGTTATACCAGTTTGATTGTTTAGAAATTTAACTTCGTGATTGTTTGAAGTTTTTGAAAATTTTGAACTTTCTGGTTTAACTGGAACCGATTGTTTTTGAACCACTTCATTTTTAAGTGCCTTTTCAACCACCTTGACTTGTTGGCGTTTCTGTTTCTTTTCCCTTTCTCTTACAAGTAGGGGATCTTGTTTTACAGAAACAGATCGCTTTTGGTGATTGCGTTCACGGGGATCATCTTCTTTGGCTTTCAACTTATGAAGATACGGGCAATTTCTGACAATGTGCCCAATTGTACCA
The DNA here is from genome assembly GCA_030545235.1 of Helianthus tuberosus. NCBI lineage: Eukaryota > Viridiplantae > Streptophyta > Magnoliopsida > Asterales > Asteraceae > Helianthus > Helianthus tuberosus. Next base: position 214,004,271 of record CM060423.1, read on the forward strand.
CATTCAAAACATGATCTTCGTTCAACAAACCCCGAAGTATCATGTGATCTTCTTGCCGATGATGATGAACTTTGTAATCCTGAGGTACTAGGTTTCGAACTGTTTGATTCATTTCTTTTCAACACAGTTGCTTTCTTAACAAAATCCAAGTTAGATTTGTTTTCAAACGTTTCAATTTTATCCGTTCCCTTTGATTTCACAAAGTTCACCTTCTTTTTCTTCTTCTGATTCGGCTTCTTTTGGCTTTGAGTCGGTGCTTTACCTTTAGATTTGGTATGATTTTGCTGTTTTTGCACTGTTGGTAATCTCTGATTTCCATATTGTTTTCGAACTTCAGCCTTTGGAATAGGAGGACACTGTGTTACCACAATGTGTGATCCTTTCTTACCCAAAAACTTACTTGTTGAATTTTCAAAGACTTTACAGATTAATGATTGATTAACATTCTTAATGGGAAAATCTCTGTCAGAATAAATTTTCTCATCACCAACAAGAGTGTACAGCAAATCCACACTCTCCGACTCTTTTGCAGACGAGGACTCGGTTGCAGCAGTCTTAGCGGGCTTTGCGGGAGGATCACATAGAATATGATTCTCAAGAGGTATGTCCTCTTCTTTGATCACCGCATCAGACTTTTCTGAATCAGTATCATCAGATTCATCATCAGAAGAATCAGCATCCTCAACAACAACTGGAGGATCCTGATTCTGTTCAGCAGTTACAAATGTATCTGCTGACACATCCGAATCTGATGATACTTCTTTCTTGTATCCGAGTCCTGCTGCAAATTCCTCAACGTCCAAAGGAACAGATGGTTCAAAATGAGTTCTATACTCCTCATCAGGCAGAGCATCAAAATTGTTTCTCACGGGTGGTGGACATTTCTTGTAACCTATGCATGTGACATCCCGTTTCTCTTTCTGAACATCAATGATGTGATCCAACACATAGCTAGAGCTCAAATAACTGTCTAACTTGAGTCGGATCGCCTCACTTTCTGTTTTAACACAAGCCATTTCCTTTTGCATTACCTCAAGACGAGTTATATAAAGGTTAATGTCAGTTTGTTTTCTGGAAACCATTTTTGTCAGCTCTGTTTTATCTTTCTTTAACGTTTCAATCATTGATTTAAATTCCTTTTCATGGTTTTCATAAAACATGTTGGCTTCAGTGCACTTGGAAAGATCAACGGTCAACTTCTGGTTGTGAATGAATGTCACATCATATTTCTCTTGCAAAGCCTCGTGTTTGCTTTGCAATTCACACCACTTATCATTCAACGAAACATGTTTGTCTTGCAAGTCAAACAAACTAGCTTGTAAAGCATCATGTTTGCCTTGCAACTCAGACATGTTTGCATCCAAATCAGCACATTTAACATGAAATCTATCACAATTATCACAGATATCAGCAGTGGGTTCATCGACACATACCTGACTTGATGAACTGTCGACATTAGCCATAAAGGCTGAATGGAGAGAAGACGATGAATAGGCAGCTTGATCCACCAAAATAGATCTTCTTTGAATTCCTGCTGTAGCTTCTTCCAATAGTTCATCAATATCTGCATTAACTGACGCAGTTGATGTGTCATCTTCCTGATCATTCCCTGAACTCGAGGACTCTTCATCTGAACTTCCACTGTAACCGGAGCTGTCTTCATCTTCAGAAGATTCACTACCATTGGTGGAAGATTCTCCACCACTGGCGTGTTTAAGATCCTTGACAACTTCAGCAAAACAAGCTGTTCCATCTGGAGCATCATTTCCCAACTGGATTGACCAATCACAGCCTCCATCTACTTGAACCACAAGTGCCTGGTTGGCATTAGATGGTCCTGCTTGGCTTTGGTTGTTGACAGGTACCAACGTACAAACATTGTTCCTGTTCTGGTTCTGCTGGTTGCCTTGATTTCTGAAGGGATTCTGGTTTCCATGCTGAGATGGTCTCGTACACCTAACGACTCATTCTCCATACAAGTAAAACCATCAAACTCTTTCTTCAGCAGTTCTTTTCTCAATTGACGTGTCGCTTCATTTCCTACGCCCCTTGTCTTCAATGCGTCCCACAACCTCTTTGTCGTCTTGTAACTGACAAATTGATGATAAATATCTTTACTTAACGCCTGAGTAAGAATGGCATATGCCTTCTTTTCCAAATCATAGACCTTCTTCTGATCTTCCGTAAGATCTGCAAACGTAGCAGCAGATGATGCGGCAACCTCTATTGTTTGATCGAAATCTGTAATGAACCGCAACCACAATTCTGTATTTTGACCAAGAACGTATGTATGAAATCTATCAATCCATCCTGGATATTCATATAAGTGCATCAACTTTGGAGGCCTATTCAAACTTCCGGTTTCGCTCTCGCTTAAGAGAATGCTTTGAACACTTGGAGTTTGATTTGATACGAATGCCCATTGACCGGTAGAAATTGCATTAGAAGATACCGGTGCGGGAGACGGAGTACCAAAATACATGTCTGTATTTACCAAAGTATTCCATCTTGGATTCATTTTTGATCAAAAATAATAATAAACTTGTTACACCAGTCGAAGGATCTGAGATCGAAAGACCTGAAACACAAACTTGTTAAACTTAAACAAACTGGGATCGAAAGATCAACACTTGTTCGAAGGATCAACAATGTTCGAAAGATCACTGTTGAGTTTCGAGCAATGATTTCGAAAGACTCTCCAATCGAAAGACTCTCCAATCGAAGGGTCCTTGTCTTTCGAAAAAGAACTGTAGATCGAAAGATGTATGCTTCGAAATGATTCCTTGGTTCGAAGGATGATGATCTATCGAACCTCCACTGATCGAAAGATGTATGCTTCGATATGATTCCTTGGTTCGAAGGATGATGATCTATCGAACCTCCACTGATCGAAAGATGATCTTTCGACTTCGAAGGATATCTTTCGAACTGCTCTGACACAGTTGACAAAGAGTGACAGGTTGGTGAAAAAGGTGATGGGTTGGTAAATCTTTCGGCAGAAAGTATGGTTCAGACCATCATTTTCTGCAAAAACAGATTTGAACAAATAAAATATAACCCAAAAATGACAAACTTTATCCAGAAACCGGTCACCGGAGAAGCCGGAATTTTGGCCGGAAATTACCAAACACCTCAAAAACCAGTTTTAAGTTACCCAACCCGTCATGCAACACACCCGGTTAGTTTAGAACACGTTTTAACGTAAAGATAAGCGAGAAAAACAGAAAAAAAAACGGCTGCAAAAACCAAGTGAGTTTTGTCCAAAACACTCCAAAGTCTTGTAAAAACTCGGTTTTTAACAAGGAAAAGAGTCACGGCTCTGATACCACTTGTAGGTCCCTCGGAGGTTGAGGTTTACCCTATTCCTTGTTATGTCTAACACACTAGCAAGTGCGGAATCCAAGCTAGCATGCAAACCGAGATAGCACAAGCACAAACACAACACACAATCTTCAACGATTAACACCACTTGTATTAATGCGTATGAAAGGTTCGGTTACAATGCAATGTTTACAAATCAGTTTTGCAAACTCTCTCAGTGTGTGTGTTCTCTCTGAATGTCTCTCTATGTCTAACTTTCGAACTCTACTAAAGTGAACACACAACATGGGTATATATACCCGAACACAGCATGTCTGGTCGAAGGATCAGATAGAATGATCGAAAGATCATCTATCGATCTGAAACAGCTCGAAGGATCCACATGTACCTCGAAGGATGACATCCTTCGTGGTCCATCTATCGAATGCTTATCTTTCGAGCTCATCGAAGGATCTAAACTATCCTTCGATGACACATCCTTCGACCCAAACATCTTTCAACCATTGTCTAACTGTTTGGCCAAGTCAAACCGGAGGATGGTTGACTTGGTCAAATTTACATCAATCTTACATCAAAGACATCGTATTGTATCAAGACTAAATACAGACAAAGTACATACACAAGTGCACCAACAGAGGGAACTCAATAGCCATCCACTCGTCATCCTTGATTTGAACTTCCAGTCCATTCATTTGGTTTTGGCTGAGTATCGAAAATAAGTTTTTGTCTGTATGCATCTTGGCAGCCACATTGCCCTCATTTGATTTCGGTGGTCTGTATTTATTTGGTTTAAGAACATATGTCACCGATTCATTGAAGGATTCATGGTATTTCTGGAGTCCATAGCTTTCGAACACCATCTTCCGCACTTGGTTTTCCAGTTTCGCCACTAAATTTGCATAGGAATGAATAGTTTGTAGGAATTAGGTTCACCTTTTGTAAAATATAATTACAAAATATATCATAACGAGACTCTCGTTATTCGTAGGAAATACCATAGTACAATACCGGTTGCAATAACTAAATAAAAAGAATATAAATATAATTATATATATCAATCTTGATTCAAGCCGCATCTCTGATGGGTCCTTCACGCGCACTTGATAGCATCCTAGACTCGAGTATTCATCATCTTGAGTCTTGAAAAATACTCCTTGACTGCAACAAAGAGCACACTAAAACGTTGACGATTTTGGTTGAGGCACGTGTTCAACACGCTTCCCTTAAAACAAATTTCGCGCCTCTACTAAAGACGACGCGTCTGTCTCCCAGGGTACAACAGCCGAAGCAGTCTGTACTGCCGGAGATGGCTCACCAGCCCAAGGTTACATCCGGTAATTGTAGTGTTTGAACTCATGTGGTGGAAAACAAGTAGAGAATACTCATCTCTCTAGTTGGTCTTCAAGTGTTTTTCCTACTTCTAGTATTCTTCATGTATAAAACAATACCTTATTATCTTGTCACAAAAGAAAGCACATAGCCTACTATATGTACAAGACTAGTGAAAAGTTTCACTTAATTATTCACTTAATTAGTCACTTACTTAGAGACTTAAAAACTCTAATAAAACTAATTAAATACTCAAGAGTTACTCTTTAACTTACCACATGAATATTCTAATTAATATTTATAATTTCATTAAATTATAAATATATTTAATATCCATTCACCAAAATTCCAACAATCCCCCACATGAATGGAGATCATTCAAAACACTTAAAATTTCCAATGTAACCTCGACAGTTGAGTTTTGCATACGATAGGTAGGTGTTACCCTTTGAACCTTCGCTCATGAAATGCACTTAGCCCACTAGCTCTGAGTATATCTCGTTGTCTTTGAACTCGTCTGCCGTTTGTGTAGACGACAATACACTTCACACAAGACTCTCCCGAGCCGGGTCATCTCCTCATAGTCGTGTCCAATAATGGTCGTGGAACACTTTCCTGGTTCTGCGAGAGCTCTAGGAATTGTGCCATCAATTCAATTCGAATCGACCCCACTTCTCTCTAACATAGGTGATTCTCCTTAGATCATTAAAAGCATTGTGGTTATCGTGATCTATCCAAATCATTTACCACATATTATGCTTAGCCTCATACTTGTCACTTTTAGGAATGGACTAGGAAGTTTATTAATCTTTATAATAAACTACCTTATTAAATGCGTAGGGTTATTCCCCCACAGTGACCTTGCTTATTCATACAATTAGGTTTTCCTATTGAACTCAATTCTTGGGATCTCCAGTCTACTGAGTTAGGTTTCCATCATATGAACTTCATTTTTCAAGGGCTTCAGTCCTATTCCACAACTTGATCTCTAATAAACCCTCAGGTTGTTGGATCCATAACATTAGCAAATAACTTTGCGTATTTGAGATGAGTTGTCATGATGTGTTCTTAACTCGTAAGTTAATTTTGCCTATTGTCAACTTCTAAGACTATAACCTCAGTGGCCATCTGAATCTGGTTATAACATATGTCTTCGTAAGATACGTGTATCATTTAAGGCAAACACATCTCCATTATGCACTACGACCTTTGTGTCCTCCACTTAGTCGTCTACTTGCAATGTTAGATTGGATTACAAAATCCTTATTGCTAAAAACAAATGCAAGACACCCCCCACATTTAAGTGTTATTGGATAATATTTAGATGTGTTAATGAGAACCATTTCTACATACCCTTATAGGGTTGTTTCTTAAATAGTTCCTCCCCCACATTTCTTGCCATTTGATCAACATTTCCGTAACACCACTTATGGCGACATTTATACACATATGATTGAACAAGACCAACCTTATTGTATCAGTGAATTCAACTCATATTGCATTAGCTTACACAAGCTTCCGAGCTGACCAAAGCAACACATGCCATTGTCATAAGTTTGTCTCCAACTTAGAATAATTCTAATTTAACATCTAGAATAAGCTTAGACAATGAGTTCTCCTCATTAGCTTTTCAAACAAACTTTTAAAAGTTACATGTCATTTCCTTATAATGAATGAAAATTCTCTCTCAACTTTGTCCATACACAAATTCTTTTTGTGTTCATACAAATTTGAATGTTTAGAGTTAATTAGTCTCCGTCAAGACCCATAATTAACCAAGTACTAGTCTAGCATGCTTTAGACTACAATACTTTAGCTTGTGAACAGAAGATGCATCATTCTGATTCTTCACAGCCCTAAGGATATCATAATATCACTTTGCAACATTCATCCCTTGTTAAGACAAAGTAATGAGACTTATTCATAATCCTAAAACATCAATATTTAGGAAGGTCTCACAAATTATTGTATATAGCACAAAGCTAAATTTCATCATTCATTTAAGGAACATAACTTGTTTACCTTTGATCTCCAATGATCTACCATTGACTCATAAGTACTTAAACATAAGCCTTAATCCAAGTCACTTGGTGAACACATTCATCACCAACAAGATGAATGTTTCTCATCTACAATCACTTTTATGTGTGAGATAGAGTCAACTAGATTGACACTCAACAACATGGCATTCATAATTTTTTCCATAAGTGATTTGCACACATCTATTGTTATTCATTAGGAGACATGTATATTTAGGATGCTCTCCCAAATGAAGGTAAAATCTCCATATAGATCTAACAATAATCAAGTGGTAGACGCATCTACTTATAAATCTAGCAAGATTTATTAAAGGTATACAATAACATATAGTACTTTTACTTTCATATGTTAGAATTCACACTTGTGAATTTTTTTTAATGACTTCTAATGAAGTATGCGACATGAATGTCGTTAGTGTATTTCATCTCAATACACTCACTACGTTCTTTCATTACTCATTCATGATGTGGTTATACATTTGATGTTTCGTCTTTGACTTTTAGTCAATGTAACAACTCTTAAGTTGTTTATGTCCAAGTATTTTCATGTACTATCCGTTTAAAACCATATTCTTTTAAACAATGTATAACCGACGTTATAATTATTTTCCACAAAAATAATTTATTCGTCACAACCATTAGTGATTTATTTCTTTGTAAAAAATTGCATGTGTTATCCGAAGATATTGAACACAAAACAATAAAATACATTGGAAACTAAATCATAAGTGTCAATCACTTTTGAAATTTAAACGGAAGCATAGACAATATGTAGACATCAAATAGCAAAGTGTTTTTATCTTCAACACTTTATAATCTGACCGAAATCTTCTCAACAATATTGTCCCATGGCGTGTCTTGAGGTACTCCCTCAATAAGACTCCATGCACTTGTAAGTACAAGTTTCCCATTTCATCTTGAAACTTTAAACTTGGACAATTATGCTCAAAACAACACCAAGTTGTTACAAATACTACATTTAAGTAGTAAACTTGAACAATTAAATTTGTTCACAACAACACCAAGTGGTTTTCACCAAATATTTTTTTAACACACATGTTGGAAAAAAAAGTTATAACAAGCACATTATAGAATCGAACGTTTACATAAAACGTTTTCCAAAGATATAGTTTATAAAATAAACTGTTTCTCATCAGTTTTAATGCACACATAGGCAATTAAATGTTTACATAAAACATTTATGTCCATTATGAACAATCTCTAACCTCGTATTCGTGATACACATTTTCTAACACACATGTTAGAAAACTTTAAGTCATTTTATCTATATATATAACATGACCAAATTAAAGCATCAAATGTCATCACTAAAACTCTACTCAAGAGTTTCACCATATGAAGAGTTAAAAGTCTTAATAATTTTAGACTTAAACTCTAATAAAACTCATCAAATGTTATCATTAAAACTCTACTCAAGAGTTTCACATATGAAGAGATAAGAGTCTCAATAATTATATATTTAAACTCTAATAAAACTCATCAAATGTCACAATTAAAACTCTACTCAAGAGTTTCACATATGAAGAGTTAAGAGTCTCAATAATTATATATTTAAACTCTAATAAAACTCATCAAATGTCACCATTAAAACTCTACTCAAGAGTTTCACATATGAAGAGTTTAATTAGTAATTAAAATTTCACTCAAATTGATTTAGAAATCACAAATTAAAGTTGGTGATGAATCCCACACAACTACACTATTACTTTATTGTGATTTAATTTTTGAAGCCAATCAATCATCAACTTCAATGTATGACCTTTTATTTCTAAATCATACAAAGCATTAAAATCAATGCTATAACAAATTACTTATATAAAATGTTTACATAAAACATTTCAAAGCATTTGTATTTTAACCATTTTTAACAATCATGTTAAAATGAAAGAAATTCTAACGCGCACGTTAGAAATATTAACATTTTCACAAAATGTTAATTTGACTTGCTAAAAGCACATAAATGGTTCAAATAAATAAGTCATTTCTAATACACACGTTAGAAACTAAAAAATAAAAAATTGCTTCCAAACTAACGCGTTTCATGAACGTTTCTAACACACATGTTAGAAGACAAATGATTACAAAAATCATTATAAGACTTATTTGTTCATATCAATCCATGGGTGGATGAAAAATCTATTTTAAAGAGAGACTTAATTAGATGCATAAAACTCTAATCAAGTAACATAAAACTCTTATTTAAAGATATAAAAAACTCTACTTATAAGAATTTAACGTTTACAAAAAACGTATGGTTTACACCAATAATTCCGCTCTAACACACATGTTAGAGAATTTAACGTTTACAAAAAACGTATGGTTTACACTAATAAACCCGATCTAACACAAAAGTTAAAAAAATTAACGATTCCCAAAATCGTTTTAAAACCAAATGTTGGAACCAAAACTATTCGTTTTGTACCACGGTATAGGATTTAAGATTGTATCTCAATCTCAAAAAATCCAAACACAACAAGTTGTACTACATACATATTTCCAAAAAAAATATTTATAAGATCATAACCTCTAACAATATTTTTTTTAATTCTATTATAAATCCTTTCGTAAACCCAAAATCCTTATAAATAAGGTTTTTAAGATTGTACCAACAATCTCACGAAATCTGTTTTAAGTTTGTAGGAATTAGGTTCACCTTTTGTAAAATATAATTACAAAATATATCATAACGAGACTCTCGTTATTCGTAGGAAATATCATAGTACAATACCGGTTGCAATAACTAAATAAAAAGAATATAAATATAATTATATATACCAATCTTGATTCAAGCCGCATCTCTGATGGGTCCTTCACGCGCACTTGATAGCATCCTAGACTCGAGTATTCATCATCTTGAGTCTTGAAAAATACTCATTGACTGCAACAAAGAGCACACTAAAACGTTGACGATTTTGGTTGAGGCACGTGTTCAACACGCTTCCCTTAAAACAGATTTCGCGCCTCTACTAAAGACGACGCGTCTGTCTCCCAGGGTACAACAGCCGAAGCAGTCTGTACTGCCGGAGATGGCTCACCGGCCCAAGGTTACATCCGGTAATTGTAGTGTTTGAACTCATGTGGTGGAAAACAAGTAGAGAAGAATACTCATCTCTCTAGTTGGTCTTCAAATGTTTTTCCTACTTCTAGTATTCTTCATGTATAAAACAATACCTTATTATCTTGTCACAAAAGAAAGCACATAGCCTACTATATGTACAAGACTAGTGAAAAGTTTCACTTAATTAGTCACTTAATTAGAGACTTAAAAACTCTAATAAAACTAATTAAATACTCAAGAGTTACTCTTTAACTTACCACATGAATATTCTAATTAATATTTATAATTTCATTAAATTATAAATATATTTAATATCCATTCACCAAAATTCCAACATAGTTTTACTGAAGAAAAAGAACGGTAGATTACATACTAACAAAGTAAGAATTCTATAGGTTTACAACATACAGGGATGTGCATTTGAACTATACGTTTCTTTGCTTTCATGATGAGGGTCAACCGATTACTTGATACGTGAAAAAACAACAATAAAATCTTAACTTGAATTTGAAATCTTTTTCTAGATTTCATTTGTATACTTTGAGACTAAATGATATTTTATCTATGAAATCATATGTAAAATACGAAAGCTAATTGTGTTTGAAACATGTGTTAATTATAGGTGCTTGAGACTAATTGGTTTTTTTCTCAACTTTTTATGTTATTTTATTATTCTAATAAGTTTTGAGCAAATATGTGTTTTTCTCTTGTAACTTTAAAAATATGCTATTTTATAAAATTCTTATTACTGTAACGTATTTATTTTGATTTATGTTCTGATACAATTTACTAAAACTTGAGTTGTAAATAGTAGTGTACGAATGATCAATCGAAACACAAACGTACATACCATCAAAGTTATCTCATAGTTTAGGGTTTTTTTTATATAAAGCGAAGTCGTTTAACCTTTTGTAATTTACTTTGGGTTTTCTATTCTGGTTACTACATCCGAAATGAACCAAACCAACAACGACCAGATTCTCGTCGCGTAGCGCATGGTATTCCACTAGTTATTTCACATTAGTCATTGATAAATAAACAAAAAAGAATAGCTATGCTTATACGGGGTGTAACGTTGATTGATTTTAAAAATAGGAGTAAAATGATTACGTCTGTAAACCTCTAAAATTGTAGTTTACTATAAGGGGGGGGGGGGTAGGGGTGGGATAACTCACACACAATTCCATCACTCACAACATCCAATCAGGTTCTGCCATGTCATCAACCATTATTTCCATCACTCACACCCTTTTTTGCTGGAAATGGTCATCACTTGTACAAATTCCATAACTCACTAATTTTTTTATTTTTTATTTTTTTACACTATAAATTAACAATTAAACACTAAAATTATAAATTATAAATTTCAATTAAATTAAAACATACTAGTTCAATATTTTAGACTACAATTAAAAAAAATACATAAAGATACTCTACTCCTCGTCCGAATTAGGAAATTCCAAACCTAAAGAACCTACTAGTTCGATTAAATCGAATCTCAACCGAAAGTGAGTTTCTTCATCACGCAACTGTAGTTAGATATTTTCGGGAACGTGAACTTGTGTAGGAGGATCCGGCACCCAATCTGGAGATATTGCACGTCCGTCTTGTTTGATTAACATATTGTGCAAAATGATACATGCATACACTATGCTATGTATCGAGTTCTTGTTCATCGCACGAACCGGTCGGCTTAGAATTCCCCATCTACCCTTTAAAACACCAAAAGCCCTCTCAACATCTTTTCTTGCCGATTCTTGCAACTTCTTGAACGCCTTTTCTTTAGCCTCGACAGGAAACGAAGGAGCTTTCACAAAAACAGACCATGGTGGGTAGATACCATCCACAAGAAAAAAGCCTCGTCTGTAATATCGTCCATTAACATAGAATGGACAGACGGGTGCGGTACCATCCGTTACTGTTTGGAACAACGTCGACGTGTGCAAAACATTGATGTCGTTGTTTGAACCTGGGACACCAAAATATGAATGTGTTTGTGATTTGGTGTGGGTGAAATGGTATAAAAATTGTGAAGTTTATATAGAAGGTTTAAAGGTATTTTTGAGTAGGAAGATTTGTTTGAGTTTGTTTATATAAAAAACCCATACAAAAAATCGAGCCCCCAACGGATACAAACGTTAACTTTTTAAATTTTCAACTCGTCATACGGTTCACGCGTTAAACATATTTCGTGTTAAAAAGGAAGGCGGCGGCGGTGTGGGCATATGTTCCACGCGTTATGGGGGGACATAACGTGTCCACCCCGGGTCCTCTAATGCTTAGTTTGGTAACTAATTCAAAGTGAAATTCCAGAATGAAAGATTATTATTTAAGATACATATATATATAGAGAGAGGGGGGGGGGGGGGTGGGTTAAAATGAGAACCACCTTGAGTTGTGAAACCTTGACAACTAGGCCATCCAAATGGTTTTTTAGAATTTTTTTTTCAAAAGTCATAAAAAATCACTTATTTCAGCCAAAAAAATTAAAAAAAAATGACGCATACCCACATTTACATGAGGCGTAAAAAAATATTTATCTTCGTCCAAAATTTACACCAGCGTGTAAAAAAAACAAGCATCTGTCAAAATTACCGACTCGACAATTTTTTTTACTTTTTTTACAGATGTGTTTATAATATTTTCATTAACGTTTGTGCAAAAAAAAATTGGCCTAACTCGCGCGGAAAGAAAAAGTTCTCACTGTTCTCACAACTCGTAGTAGTTCTCATTTGAACCGAGGCCTATATATATATATGATAGGAATTCATTAGAAACCACCCTTTATTGCGAGAACCGCGTGAACCAATGTGAACACAACCAAAAATACCTAAAAAATAATAAAAACACACAAATATATATATATATATATATATATATATATATATATTTATAAAAAAAACGTTACATTTCGCCACTAAAAAAATTGAACAACAGTACCGTGCATTTTTAGTGAAGAAATTTAGCGTTTTTTTTATAAAAAAAAAACTGAACAAAAAGTATCGTTGCACATGTGCATCGATACTGTTGTTCAATTTTTTTTCGTGACGAAATTTAGCGATTTTTAACAAAAATATAAAAAAAACCTTTTTAGCATTTAGTTATAGGGTTTAGCTTTATGGTTAATTTTTCGCATTTAGCTTGGGTGTGGGGGGGGGGGGGGGTATTAGGTTTTTTAGTGAGATATAGTAATTTTCAGTGGGGGTGGCTGGGGATGTTTAGGTTTTTGGGTTGTGGTAGGGTGGGTGTGGGTATTTAGGTTTTGGGTGGTGGTAAGTGTGTTTATTTGTTGTGTACACATTAGTTTTTGTGGGTCTCGCAATAAGAGTGGTTCTCAAATGAATCCTACCCTATATATATATATATATGTATATATATATATATAAGGAGAGGATCATGAGAAAACTACATATAAATGAGAAAACTAGAAAACAAACTAAAAAAAACCTAAAAAACATACCAATTTTTTTTTACAATTTTTTTTTATAAAAATCGCTATTTTTATTATATAAAAAAAATTAAAAAAAAACTTGTACTGTACATGTGTATTATATGTGTACCACACATATGCATTAAATGTTTAAAATTAGCTTTTAAGTTTAATTTAGCTTTTAGGGTTAGGTTTTTTTGGAGGTTTAGGATTAGGTTTTTGGGTGTGGGGAGGAGGGTTTAGGTTTTGGGGGGTGGGGGGTTTAGCTTTTGCGGATTTATGTTTAGGGTTTAGTTTTAGGTTTTCGGGAGAGGGAGGGTGGGGGGGGGGGGGGTTTAGGCTTTTGGTGGGAGTGTGAATTTAGCTTTTTGGGGGGTGTCGATGGGGGTGGGTTAAGTGGTATAGGCTTTCCGTATTAGTCCACATGTGCATAGTACAAAAAAGGGTGTACCTATCTACACACCATTTGCCTATTTACACACCAAAAAAGGTGTTTTTTGTCCTTATATGCACACCCTGCAGTGTCGAACTGTGTCCAAAACGCGGCGTTTTGGTCCGGTTAACCAGACAAAGACTGACGAGTGTCTGACGGGTCTGTTGACCGGACCAAACGCCGAGCTTTGGCCGCGTTTTGGTCCTATCAACCAGACAAAAGTCTGACACCCGGTCTGGTTGACAGGACCAAAACGCGGCCAAAGCTCGGCGTTTTGGTCCGGTCAACAGACCCGTCAGACACACGTCAGTCTTTGTCTGGTTAACCGGACCAAAACGCCGCGTTTTGACCACAGTTCGACACTGCAAGGTGTGCATATAAGGACAAAAAACACCTTTTAAGGTTGACTATCTACACACTTGGTGTGTAGATAGTTTGGCCCAAAAAAAAATTTATGTGAAATTTTTTTTTCATATATAAAAAATTTTGGTATGTTTTTAGGCTTTTTTAGTTAGATTTTTGGTTTTCTCATGATTCATCCCCTATATATATATTCCCAACTATTATATATGAAGAAGTAATTAGTTACCAGAATTGATCATTTCCTGAAGGCCACATGAGGTTTTGCAAGGCGTACGACCTCATCCAGACTCGTAGCTAGGTTGCTCGATCCCCATGCTTTCGTAGAGTGGACGAGTATGAGTTGCACCCACATAACCATGGAAAGGCTTAGCAGAAGAATTCTTCATTTTGGTTTCTAAGGGGAGGTCAAATAGGGCTTTCATGTTTGCATAAACATCCTTCATGAAATCTTGAGAAAGCTCATCAGAGATAACCATAAAGCAACCGTACTCTTCAAGTGTATGTCTCACTTTATGGCATGCCATGATCCAAGATTCTGTACCTGGTTTCAAGTCTTCTATGTTAAGTACATGAATTTTGGATTGTGTTAAAGAATTCATGATTCTTATGTTCAAAAGAGATCGAGTAGTGTATTGAGTTGAAAGAGATTTGTATCCTTTCCATGCTTTTATAGTGAACAGTAGGTGTCAGGTAAACCATGCTTCGTGGCTGGCTGCGATTTTTTGGCACGACATGGCGGTGATTCGGTATGTATCATTTCGGTCCATTATACGTAGGAAATTCAATTAGTATCATTTTGGTTTGTTACGGTATTCTCATAACGTCGGCACTCGGTACAACACCAATAATAATAATAAGAGAAGGCAACAAATCAACGTAAATAACAATGGTAAAAAAGCTTAGTGTTACGGTAGGTTGCGTGTTGCAGCAGGTTCGTGACGGTTTGATCGATATAGGTTTGTTATGGTGTTGACACATGCATTTACTCTTTATAAAACCCCATTAAATTTCCTTAATTATTCAAATTTAATACTAAAAGATTTCAACACAAATTATCATTGTAATTTTAAATTATATAAATTGATGAAGTATTATTTAAACCAAATTATATAAATGTATAATTTTTGACTAACTAATTTAAAAACACAATCAGGCTAGTTAAATCATTATATATACTTATAATTTGCAACAACTTTGTGCAATAGGTAGTTGTAACTCTAGCTTTATTGGTTTTATATGCATTGGTAAGGTGTACTTTTGCCTAGATTTATTGTACACTAAAGCTTCTTTTGGAAGCTTTATGTTTCATATACATAGAAGAGAGAGACATGAGAGATAGAGATGGAGATTCCTTTGAGAGAGAGAAACGGTGGAAGGACCACCGTTTACGGTGGTTACTAGGCGGCGCACCGCGGCGCTTTTCACTTATGACGCTACACGACTGACACTCAAAGAATCATCGACGGAATCCTGTGAGGCGGTGCGAACTAGGGTTCTGACGAGACTCCTGTTAACACCTGCAAGAATTCCGGTAAGCCTCGATTTAGTTTTATTATTATTTTTTTCAGTTAGATGTGTCTATGTTGTGTACATTGAAGCTATTTTTGGTGTTACAGGAGTCCGGCTATGCTCCGACGACTTCTCCGGTTACCGATTGGGGTCTGCATGTTATTAGATCTTAAAGATCAGTGATGGCAACGGTGGTTGCTGGAATATCGCCCGATTTGGTACGGTCGACGCCAGATCTGGTCTGTATCGAGCAACTCATGGTGTCTCCTGGTGTTAGGTTGCCACATTTTGTGTTTGGGGTAACCACAATGTTTTGATGGTCTTGACCTTGAGTTGTGTAGCCAAACTTCAAAGGCTATGATGGTCTTGCATGATCCTCTATTATTTGCCTAGAAGCTGTACACCTAAGGTGTTTAAGGAAATGAAACACGGTGCCTTTGTGTGCTTGGTTGTCACGTTTTGTGTTTGGCATTTTAAAACCTCTTTTATTTGATATTCTTGAAGCTGTGATGTGTACATGAGCTTCTATGGCTATGATGGTTTTACCTGAGCCTGTCCTGTTTGTCTAGAAAGTGTGCATTTAAGGTGTTCGATGAAATGCTTTCATTGATTCCTTATTCGTTGTGGTCGCCGGCTTCTTGATTGTGGCTTTGTGGTTGTACGTTTGCCTTTGTTGGTCATTCTTTTTGTGTGCTAATATGGGTTGTTCAATTTCTATGGGATAGGTACGATTATCTCCAATGCGATGATGATATACATATTCTTGGCATGGCATCTGAGATGGCTTGAAACAAGCAACCAGATGCAGCCATTTTTCTGAGCTTTGAAATTAGAAGTTTAGATTATCAAAATGGGCCGAGAAATGAGCATCGGGTTTTATAATTCAAACATAATTATGTTATATACATTTGTATTCTTTGTTGTAATTTCGTATTTTGGAGTATAATTTGAAAAAAAATTATAATATAAAATCTTGGGATAAGTGGATCATGTTCGTGTCAACCCATGAAAACTCTTGTCGTGATCGGGTTTGTGTCAAGTTTTCTGGTCCGGGTCCGGTTCGACCCATCTAACACCTCTGATATTGTGAGGTTCATGTGATGCATACGATATATTGGAATATGGAATGATGCAAATCGGGTGATTTGAGGGTTTAAACATCTTGTCTGAAAGTTTCAAGTCACTGAATATGATGCTGATGCTGATTATTTTGGTTGCATATTAATGATTCCAACTTACCACACATCTGTTATGATCGCCTTTATTACCAGTCGTTCATTGGCTCTTTGATTATTTTGCACACTCCTATTGACATTTAAATGATGTTATCTTTGTCAATGCAGCTCACTTGCAAAGGGCAACCAACAAAACTATGGCATTAGTCGATCAACTAAACCTTCTCCAAAGAAAATTCGCTTATTGCAGCCCATTTCTCGTGACGCAAAACAATATCAAGTCACCTGTGAAGAAAAAGGAATATCTAATTTAATACTAAGGTATTTGTCATGGAAATGTAAAGTTGAATTTTCTCACTACATATGTACGGTGTACCAAACTATAAATCTATTTTATAGGTTTGCTTATGACTGGCATTTGAAAGCATTTGTTTATGATGTTTTATTACGGATAATGACAAGTAATTTGCTTCTTTTATGGTTGACAAATGGTGTTATTTGCCTGACCCTCAGTACTGTTGTCATGCTTTATTGTTATCATGGTATGCGTGAATGAACGTCGTTTCCTCTACTTTTTGTTCGGTATACGAGCTTGTCCGCAACCCAGCCCCCCGCCGCAACGCGAGGGTGCTTATGTCTTTTGTGCAACTTATCTAACTAACATGCTTAGTGTTAGTAACCTAAGTTGCAACTATAACATATGTATAAACCTGGACACAAAGTCTTGGCTGTAGCTAATCTATCTAACCTAACGGATATAACTCGATAACAACTGGCTTAATGTAAATATAAATCTAGCCCCCCGCCGCATCGCGGCGGGTTACTCTTCTAGTTAAATATAATATGTAAATTCTTGGCATCAATATAAAAACAAATTAAAACACATGGGCTTATTCGATACCAGTTAGTATACAACTTTTTTGTCTTTTCTAAACAACAAATATTTGGTGGAAGTGTTGCTTTTATAATATACAACACTACTAGAAAATCCAAAATTTTCTATACCTTTTTTCGTAGGAAATGCGTCAAAAATCGCGATTTCTGACAAATTTATGACAAAATGCATATGTAGGAAAATAACTCGTAGAAAACTGGTTTGTTACGCATTTTCTATGCAACTTACGACGAATTTCCGACCAAAATTTGGTGTCGAAAATTCCTACGTATTTCCGACCAAAATTTGGTTTTCTTATTTTTCGCCGTGGATGCATTGAAAATTTGTCACAAAATCTTTAAAAAAAAATTTGTAGGAAATTCGTCATAAAAGTGTTAGAATCTGTGATGAAAAAAAATTGTATAGGAAATTTCTGTAGAAAATTGTCCCATTTTCTAGTAGTGCAACAAGGGTGATTTGTCCGCGCTTCGCGGCGGGAAATGGTTCAGTTCCTTACATTATAATCACTCTCAGTTCTTTACATTGTAATCGCTCTCAATCGCTAAAGCAATCCCAAAAAAATAAAAATAAAATCCTCAAATGCACAAAGTCATATTGAGTGGTGCTAATTTGGTCGATATCGATTCTATGATTCAGAATGTCACTTGGTACAATAAAAAAAATACCTAAAAATATAGTCATAATATGTTAAAAGAATGTCGACACGTGTTTTAGATCCATAAAAAACCATAAAAATGAATATGAGTAACGGTTACGGTAGAATCAATACCGGTATCAATATTGTATTAAAATAATTAAATAAAATATATTATTTAGTAGGGGAGAGTTCAAGCGAAAACTCTTTTTATTGTGAAAACTTAAAAACTAATGAGTAAACTGCCATTTTGGTCCCTGTGGTTTGGCCAGTTTTGCCACTTTAGTCCAAATCTCAAACTTATTACATACAGAGCCCTGTGGTTTGGTTTTTGTTGCCATTTTGGTCCAAATTTCAAATTTGACTAGAATTCCCAATTTCAACCCCCTGTTTTGTTCTTATCTCCAGGGGTATTTTGGGTATTTTAAAAATTATTATATTTAATTGTATATATTTAATACCTAAAACAATTATATATAATATATATACACCCACACATACAGAAGTAACAGAACTCTCTCTCACTCTCTTCAAAGACTTCATCTCTTCAAAACCTATTCAAGCTGTAACATACATCTTCCTCAAATATAATCTGCAGCAATGGCAAACATCCTCACATCTACACTCTCTCTTCTCGATTACATTAAACAAGCACAACCCTTCATCTCCTTCATCCTTTTCCCTCTCATCTTCTCTACTACAAACCACATAACACACACACTCACACGGATCTTTCTTCCTCGGCAGAAGACCAGAGCCGGTGGTGCACCGGCGACGGTGGGAGGCGGCGCCGCCACTCACAGCGGCGGTGGGGGCAGAATTTTGCGGAGGTTTTGCGACGGACCCCCCCTTTTTGACTCCCTGATTTCCGGTGTCTCTCAACGACAACCACACCTTCCTCTTCGGCAGTTGAAACGGCGACCACCACCATCAGGTTGTGGTGAGTGACGGACGACATCGGCGTAACAGAGAGAAGGGACGGAGAGAAAGAGAGAGTGAGAAGAGAGACCGAGGAGGTAGACGACGGTGGCAGCACCGCCGTACGCGGCAGCGACATCCTTTTCCAACAGGTTTCCGATAAACCTCTCTTTTGTTTTGATTTTTTTTTCAGCTCGAAGTGATAATGACAGAGATGTGTTTTTCTTTTTGTTTGTTTGTTTCCGATGATGATGGAGGTGGTGATATTAACAAACAAGATTTCTTTATGTGACGAATCGGTACAGATGACTGGTTCGATTCCTCTGATAATCAATCGATTGAATCTGGAGACGGTGGTGGTGGTTTGTGGCGGCATGAGGAGAGAGAGAGAGAAAAAGAGAGAGGGTGGTGATGGTGTGGTGCTGGTAGTTGAGAACGGTGGAGGAGGTGGTGGTGGTAGGTACGGTGGTGGTGGTGATGTGTTACGCCCTAAATGTTTAAAACCAAAATTCGCAGCGGAAAACACATAATTAAAAATTTCTTTAATGACATCCTTTCTTTCACTTAAATACGTTAATTCCTTTAGAAATTTGATTGACAACTATCATACATATATCGAATTAAATGACCACATACACACCCACGTACAATCCATGTCTTGTCTCAATCTTCAACCGCGTACATTTCTTGGTGAAACATCCAAAATCCTGAACAACCTGCAGACACCACATTCAATCTCATCATTAGTAACAGGTAACATAATACAAAATATTAACACATGCATAATAAGCGTCCACATATCATGCTTCCTCTTATACTAGCTCCTTCATCCATCCATTCCATTAGTCGCATCGGATTGCAAAGTCAACCTTTACTTCCATTATTAACCTGCCTATGTTTTACATTAATTCTTAATAGAAAAACGGTTAGTATCATTAACTTCCTTTCATATGGACGTGTCCTCAAATACGCATAACTCGTCTTATTCATTCAAGCATATAATTAAATACCTCTCTCAAGCATGTATCCATTTTCTATTCACACCCGTACCTACAATTTACATCCTACATATATAACTCCTTAATTCATCTTTATGCATAATTCATTAAATAAGTTCCGTTTCTTACCCAAACTTAATCGAATCTCTTTCTTAACCACTTCCGTCTCATTTCCACTATAACTTAACTTAGTAATAACAACAGTTCATATTTTCTTATATTACATTCAACAATTACCATAAGTCATAATTACATTACTAAACAAAAGGGTAAGTTTGGAGTTCACTTACGTTGTGCGTCCGAGTTCGAGCATAGCTTCCGTGTTTATCCTTGGCCCGTTGCCCTTCCATGCTTGTGTCCGCGTTGACATGACTCCTAACCGTACATGTCATTACATTCACATTCTTGTTAGCATATATGATTGTGCGTATGAACGATCATATCAATTTCATATCTCACGTATGACTTTCATTAATAAATTCAAACAAGCATAAAGCATACTCAACATCAACCTAACATAATCTTCACATGAACTATATCTAAAATACATTCCTCATGTTAGTTTACTATCAATTTCATTAATACCACTTTCTATACATGTTTACCCATTAGTTGCATACAATTTCATATATTATTGTCATTTAGACATTTCATCAAACACTTGGTGTGCGTATCACTTTTTAAGCATAATGTACAAGTGCTTTAAGCATGTTCTTCCCTAATTCATCTTATGAACCATCACATTCAAGCAAAATCTCATAATCATAATTTCCACATCAAGTTTATCTATCTAAATCTATCATATAACACCTTATACATCACAAGATCACACTAATACATCTACAAGTTCATCATCTTCATACTCATGCAATGGGTTTTCATTCTAAATCACCCAATTACTTGAAATTATTCATAACACAAGCTCTATTTGGTGTTTCTAACACCTCTACAAGCTTAATTGCATACAAATTCATGTATTGATCATAACCCACTTCAAACAAGATCATCAAATCTAAGTTTGAAGACATACCTTACGATCCCCTTGTGAAGGTGATCGTTAATTCATGTTCGGTTGTGAATTTGGACTTCGTTTAGCCTTTCAATTTGGAGAATTTGTGAAGTTTAGGGTTTTGGCTCCAATGGAGCCTTCCCTGTTCGTTGATGAAGAACACGCACACACACGATGTGTGTGTTTGTGTGTGTGTTGTTTTCTATTTAATAAAACAACTTTCAAGTTGTTTACTTTGGTCCCTCATGTTTCGTTTTATTTAAATAAGGCTACAACCCTTCGTTTAATACTAACGATACTAATATTCAACTAGGTTAATTATTCCTAGTCAATATTCATTTACGGGTTCACTTTTACCCCTAGCAGTATTTTTACCCGTTCCTTTGTATTAACCGGGTTTAAATTACCAAACCCATTTTTGGGGTGTTACATGATGATACGGTGGTGGGGTGGTGGTGGTGGTGTGGTGGTAGTTCTGAGAGAGAGAGAGAGAGAGCAGAGTTGGTGGTGGTGATGATACGGTGGTGGGGGTGGTGATTGTGGTGGTGGTAGTTCAGAGAGAGAGAGAGAGAGAGAGAGAGAGAGAGAGAGAGAGAGAGAGCGCAGAGTGAGAAAGATGAGAGAGAGAGAGAAAGGGGGTGTTGAGAGAGAGAGAGAGAGATATAGAGAGTGCAGAGAATGGGGTGTTTGGGATTTATAATCAGAGTTTAGGGGGTGTTTGGATTAATAATCATTTACAATAAAACCAAAATGACAAAAATACCCCTAGATATAAGGACAAAACAGGGGGTTGAAATTGGGAATTCTAGTCAAATTTGAAATTTGGACCAAAATGGCAACAAAAACCAAACCACAGGGCCCTAGATGTAATAAGTTTGAGATTTGGACTAAAGTGGCAAAACTGGCCAAACCACAGGAACCAAAATGGCAGTTTACTCAAAACTAATTAAAAAAGCCTAAAAAACATACCAAATTTTTTACAATTTCTTTATAAATTTTTGCTATTTTTTATACATATATATAAAAACTTTTTTTTTTCAGAAAAATAAAAATAAAATTTGTAGTGCACATGTGCAACAATGCACCACATGTGCAACAATGCACCACATGTGTAGTACACATATAATGCACATGTACAGTGCACGTTTTTTTTTCTTCAAAAAAAAGTTTTTTATATATATAAAAAGTAACGAAAATTTATAAAAAAGTGACATGCTTTTTAGACTTTTTTAGTTAGTTTTTAAGTTTTCGCTTAACTATGGGTTTTCATTTGAACCCTCCCTATTATAGTAACTATATAGAATATATACTTGAGCAAATAGTTAATCATAGGAATAAATCTAAGAGTAGTTTCACCTTTTTTAATTTCATGACTGTTTTTCGATAAATGATACTTTGACAACAATCTTTCAGAAGATAAACAATAAAATTGAAATAAATTTTAATTAATTGTTGAGGAAATTACGAGAATGGCCAAAGACCAAACTCACTTGCGAAAATGGCCACCTCAAGCGCTCTTGGAACAGCGCATCACAGATCCCGAGGTAGTTTATGCCTCTGCAAAGCCCCTTGTTGCGTCTTTAATTGGGAAGCGTCTGGAAGTGCCGGGATGCGTCTGGGAAGTGCCGGGATGCGTCTGAAAGTGCACGGGATACGTCTGAAAGTTGCAGTCATCTCCGGCGAGTTGCAGAAGCCTCCGGCTCCGTCTCCGGCGAGTTGCAGACGCCTCCGGCTTCGTCTCCGACACCTGCAACTAGGGGGCTCGATTTCAGATCGTTTTTCCGGCAACCTTGGCGACGGTTGGGATTTGGGGTGGAGATCCGTCGTGCCACCGTCGTAGTCGGCCAACAGGCCACCCTCCATCTTCGCCTTGTTCTTTCTCTCCCTGTGTCTCTATGTGGAGAGAAGAGGTAACTGAAAATTGTAAGGGTTAGAGTTTGGGCTTGTAATTGTAGGTCTTTTAATGGAGGATTGGTGCCCTGGTGGAGTTTCCTGTGAGAGAGAAGAGGAAGACAGCTTAGTGGTGACTAGTGAGAGAAAGGGTGATAGATCTAGATTTTTTTTAAGTAAATAACAGGGATTGAAAGAGACATGACATAGGAGGCAGACCTGGAGTGTAGGGGTATAGGGACACGTGTCCATTTAAGGAAGAAGGACGCATAAGAATGCTGATGCCCTGTTCCAATGAGGCATGAGCTGGCCATTTTTGCAAGTGGATTTGGTCTTTGGCCATTCTAGTAATTTCCTCTTAATTGTTTCTTCCACGTACCATGGTTTTCCCATTATATTCTTGATTCATTTAATCTGTAAACTCATTTCCATCATTTACTACAAAACAGTACTTTAGAAAAGGTGATTTAGGCTTTAAGATGGGATTTCTAACTCCGTCTTAAAATATCACGTCTTAAAATGGGATATTATTAGACGGTGTTTTAAAATGGGCTTTAAGATGGGGTTTCTTTTGATCCAACTTTAAGACACGCTTGGAAACCCATCTTTTGATCCAAAATACATTTTCAAAAAAGTATTAAAATTAATATAATAGCCGCGTCTTATAAATGTTAGCTGGAAAAAAAATAATTTTGTAGTTCCGTGTCCATTCCAAACTAGTCCTAATAAAGCTAATATGTATACACCAATTCGAACCTTTTCAAATTAACCCAATGGACATTCAATTCGGAAATAAACCAGTTAAATTACAATTCATTGCTAAATGTATAAATTAGAACCACATTAAATTTTATAAATAAACTACATACAATTCCAAAATCTATATATAAAGCTAAACACGTGTATATGTTGACATTTAAGAGATATACAGTCAAGAAAATCAAGGGCAATGGTGATATATATGCGGATTAGACAAAAAAAAACACTCAACAAATGGCTACAATTTAAAGAATGTGTTTAGTGACGGCATCAGATTCCTAATTGATGGAGAAAGGTCTGGTGGTAAGAAAAGGTGCTTCTAGGAGGTTGTCAAGTGTTTTCGCTCGACGATTCCTTTCTTGGGTGGTTGGTTTGGCCCTTGTTCCTGTAACTCGAATCCTAGCCCGATATATCCCATTTTAATTTTACACCATTATGAACCTTACGCCTTTTTTACTCTCTGATCGAGGTTCTCGGCATTGAAAAATCTTCGTAAACTAAATCACATGTGTATATGTTGATATTTAAGAGATATACAGTCAAGAAAATCAAGGGCAATGGTGATATATATGCGGATTAGACACAAAAAAAAAAACGCTCAACAAATGGCTACAATTTAAGGAATGTGTTTAGTGACGGCCTCAGATTCCTAATTGATGGAGAAAGGTCTGGTGGTAAGAAAAGCTGCTTCTAGGAGGTTGTCAAGTGTTTTCGCTCAACGATTCCATTCTTGGGTGGTTGGTTTGGCCCTTGTTCCTGTAACTCGAATCCTAGCCAGGTATATACCATTTTAATCTTACACCATTGTGACCTTACGCCTTTTTTACTCTCTGATTGAGGTTCTCAGCATTGAAAAATCTTCGTAAACTAAATCACACGTGTATATGTTGACATTTAAGAGATATACAGTCAAGAAAATCAAGGGCAATGGTGATACATATGCTGATTAGACACAAAAAAAAAACCACTCAACAAATGGCTACAATTTAAGGAATGTGTTTAGCGACGGCATCAGATTCCTAATTGATGGAGAAATGTCTGGTGGTAAGAAAAGCTGCTTCTAGGAGATTGTCAAGTGTTTTCGTTCGACGATTCCATTCTTGGGTGGTTGGTTTGGCCCTTGTTCCTGTAACTCGAATCCTAGCCCGGTATATCCCATTTTAATTTTACACCATTATGAACCTTACGCCTTTTTTACTCTCTGATCGAGGTTCTCGGCATTGAAAAATCTTCGTAAACTAAATCACACGTGTATATGTTGACATTTAAGAGATATATAGTCAAGAAAATCAAGGGCAATGGCGATATATATGCGGATTAAACACAAAAAAAAAACACTCAACAAATGGCTACAATTTAAGGAATGTGTTTAGTGACGGCATCAGATTCCTAATTGATGGAGAAAGGTCTGGTGGTAAGAAAAGCTGTTTCTAGGAGGTTGTCTAGTGTTTTCGCTCGACGATTCCATTCTTGGGTGGTTGGTTTGGACCTTGTTCCTGTAATTCGAATCCTAGCCTGGTATATCCCATTTTAATCTTACACCATTGTGAACCATACGCCTTTTTTACTCTCTGATCGAGGTTCTTGGCATTGAAAAATCTTCGTAAACTAAATCACACGTGTATATGTTGATATTTAAGAGGTATACAATCAAGAAAATCAAGGGCAATGGTGATATATATGCGGATTAGACACAAAAAAAAAACATTCAACAAATGGCTACAATTAAGGAATGTGTTTAGTGACGACATCAGATTCCTAATTGATGGAGAAAGGTCTGGTGGCAAGAAAAGCTGCTTCTAGGAGGTTGTCAAGTGTTTTCGCTTAACGATTCCATTCTTGTGTGGTTGGTTTGGCCCTTGTTCCTGTAACTCGAATCCTAGCCCGGTATATCCCATTTTAATCTTACACCAATGTGAACCTTACGCCTTTTTTACTCTCTGATCGAGGTTCTCGACATTGAAAAATCTTCGTAAACTAAATCACACGTGTATATGTTGACATTTAAGAGATATACAGTTAAGAAAATCAAGGGCAATGGTGATATATAT
This sequence comes from Helianthus tuberosus, assembly GCA_030545235.1. NCBI lineage: Eukaryota > Viridiplantae > Streptophyta > Magnoliopsida > Asterales > Asteraceae > Helianthus > Helianthus tuberosus. The sequence goes on from CM060423.1 coordinate 214,030,103, forward strand.
GCGGATTAGACACCAAAAAAAACTCTACAAATGGCTACAATTTAAGGAATGTGTTTAGTGACGGAATCAGATTCCTAATTCATGGAGAAAGGTACAGTGGTAAGAAAAGCTGCTTCTAGAAGGTTGTCAAGTGTTTTCGCTCGACGATTCCATTCTTGGGTGGTTGGTTTGGCCCTTGTTCCTGTAACTCGAATTCTAGCCCGTTATATCCCATTTTAATTTTACACCATTATGAACCTTACGCCTTTTTTACTCTCTGATCGAGGTTCTCGGCATTGAAAAATCTTCGTAAACTAAATCACACGTGTATATGTTGATATTTAAGAGATATACAGTCAAGAAAGTCAAGGGAAATGGTGATATATATGCGGATTAGACACAAAAAAAACACTCAACAAATGGCTACAATTTAAGGAATGTGTTTAGTGACGCCATCAGATTCCTAATTGATAGAGAAAGGTCTGGTGGTAAGAAAAGCTGCTTCTAGGAGGTTGTCTAGTGTTTTCGCTCGACGATTCCATTCTTGGGTGGTTGGTTTGGACCTTGTTCCTGTAACTCGAATCCTAGCCCGGTATATCCCATTTTAATCTTACACCATTGTGAACCTTACGCCTTTTTTACTCTCTAATCGAGGTTCTTGGCATTGAAAAATCTCCGTAAACTAAATCACACGTGTATATGTTGATATTTAAGAGGTATACAGTCAAGAAAATCAAGGGCAATGGTGATATATATGCGGATTAGACACAAAAAAAAACATTCAACAAATGGCTACAATTTAAGGAATTTGTTTAGTGACGGCATCAGATTCCTAATTGATGGAGAAAGGTCTGGTGGCAAGAAAAGCTGCTTCTAGGAGGTTGTCAAGTGTTTTCGCTTAACGATTCCATTCTTGTGTGGTTGGTTTGGCCCTTGTTCCTGTAAGTCGAATCCTAGCCCGGTATATCCCATTTTAATCTTACACCATTGTGAACCTTACGCCTTTTTTACTCTCTGATCAAGGTTCTCGGCATTGAAAAATCTTCGTAAACTAAATTACACGTGTATATGTTGATATTTAAGAGATATACAGTCAAGAAAATCAAGGGCAATGGTGATATATATGCGGATTAGACACCAAAAAAAACACTCAACAAATGGCTACAATTTAAGGAATGTGTTTAGTGACGGCATCAGATTCCTAATTGATGGAGAAAGGTCTGGTGGCAAGAAAAGCTGCTTCTAGGAGGTTGTCAAGTGTTTTCGCTCGACGATTCCATTCTTGGGTGGTTGGTTTGGCCCTTGTTCCTGTAACTCGAATCCTAGCCCGGTATATCCCATTTTAATTTTACACCATTGTGAACCTTACGCCTTTTTTACTCTCTGATCGAGGTTCTCGGGATTGAAAAATCTTCGTAAACTAAATTACACGTGTATATGTTGATATTTAAGAGATATACAGTCAAGAAAATCAAGGGCAATGGTGATATATATGCGGATTAGACACCAAAAAAAACACTCAACAAATGGCTACAATTTAAGGAATGTGTTTAGTGACGACATCAGATTCCTAATTGATGGAGACAGGTCTGGTGGTAAGAAACGCTGCTTCTAGGAGGTTGTCAAGTGTTTTCGCTCGACGATTCCATTCTTGGGTGTTTGGTTTGTCCCATGTTCCTGTAACTCGAATCCTAACCCGGTGTATCCCATTTTAATTTTACACCATAGTGAACCTTACGTCTTTCTTTACTCTCTAATCGAGGTTCTCGGCATTGAAAATCTTCATAAACTCAATCACATGTGTATATGTTGACATTTAAGAGATATACAGTCAAGAAAATCAAGGGCAATGGTGATATATATGCGGATTAGACACCAAAAAATAAACACTCAAGAAATGGCAACAATATAAGGAATTTGTTTAGTGCTGACATCAGATTCCTAATTGATGTAGAAAGGTCTGGTGGTAAGAAAAGCTGCTTCTAGGAGGTTGTCAAGTGTTTTCGCTCGACGATTCCATTCTTGGGTGGTTGGTTTGGCCCTTGTTCCTGTAACTCGAATCCTAGCCCGGTATATCCCATTTTAATTTTACACCATTATGAACCTTACGCCTTTTTTACTCTCTGATCAAGGTTCTCGGCATTGAAAAATTTTCGTAAACTAAATAACACGTGTATATGTTGATATTTAAGAGATATACAGTCAATAAAATCAATGGCAATGGTGATATATATGCGGATTAGACACAAAAAAAACACTCAACAAATGGCTACTATTTAAGGAATGTGTTTAGTGATGGCATCTGATTCCTAATTGATGGAGAAAGGTCTGGTGGCAAGAAAAGCGGCTTCTAGGAGGTTGTCAAGTGTTTTCGCTCGACGATTCCATTCTTGGGTGGTTGGTTTGGCCCTTGTTCCTGTAACTCGAATCCTAGTCCGGTATATCCCATTTTAATTTTACACCATTGTGAACCTTACGCCTTTTTTACTCTTTGATCGCTGTTCTCGGCATTGAAAAATCTACGTAAACTAAATCACATGTGTATATGTTGACATTTAAGAGATATACAGTCAAGAAAATCAAGGGAAATGGTGATATATATGCGGATTAAACACCAAAAAAAACACTCAACAAATGGCTACAATTTAAGGAATGTGTTTAGTGACGGCATTAGATTCCTAATTGATGGAGAAAGGTCTGGTGGTAAGAAAAGCTGCTTCTAGGAGGTTGTCTAGTGTTTTCGCTCGACGATTCTATTCTTGGGTGGTTGGTTTGGACCTTGTTCCTGTAACTCGAATCCTAGCCCGGTATATCCCATTTTAATCTTACACCATTGTGAACCTTACGCCTTTTTTACTCTCTGATCGAGGTTCTTGGCATTGAAAAATCTTCGTAAACTAAATCACACGTGTATATGTTGATATTTAGGAGGTATACAATCAAGAAAATCAAGGGCAATGGTGATATATATGCGGATTAGACACAAAAAAAAAACATTCAACAAATGGCTACAATTTAAGGAATGTGTTTAGTGACGACATCAGATTCCTAATTGATGGAGAAAGGTCTGGTGGCAAGAAAAGCTGCTTCTAGGAGGTTGTCAAGTGTTTTCGCTTAACGATTCCATTCTTGTGTGGTTGGTTTGGCCCTTGTTCCTGTAACTCGAATCCTAGCCCGGTATATCCCATTTTAATCTTACACCATTGTGAACCTTACGCCTTTTTTACTCTCTGATCGAGGTTCTCGACATTGAAAAATCTTCGTAAACTAAATCACACGTGTATATGTTGACATTTAAGAGATATACAGTCAAGAAAATCAAGGGCAATGGTGATATATATGCGGATTAGACACCAAAAAAAAACCACTCAACAAATGGCTACAATTTAAGGAATGTGTTTAGCGACGGCATCAGATTCCTAATTGATGGAGAAATGTCTGGTGGTAAGAAAAGCTGCTTCTAGGAGATTGTCAAGTGTTTTCGTTCGACGATTCCATTCTTGGGTGGTTGGTTTGGCCCTTGTTCCTGTAACTCGAATCCTAGCCCGGTATATCCCATTTTAATTTTACACCATTATGAACCTTACGCCTTTTTTACTCTCTGATCGAGGTTCTCGACATTGAAAAATCTTCGTAAACTAAATCACACGTGTATATGTTGACATTTAAGAGATATACAGTCAAGAAAATCAAGGGCAATGGTGATACATATGCGGATTAGACACAAAAAAAAACCACTCAACAAATGGCTACAATTTAAGGAATGTGTTTAGCGACGGCATCAGATTCCTAATTGATGGAGAAATGTCTGGTGGTAAGAAAAGCTGCTTCTAGGAGATTGTCAAGTGTTTTCGTTCGACGATTCCATTCTTGGGTGGTTGGTTTGGCCCTTGTTCCTGTAACTCGAATCCTAGCCCGGTATATCCCATTTTAATTTTACACCATTATGAACCTTACGCCTTTTTTACTCTCTGATCGAGGTTCTCGGCATTGAAAAATCTTCGTAAACTAAATCACACGTGTATATGTTGACATTTAAGAGATATATAGTCAAGAAAATCAAGGGCAATGGCGATATATATGCGGATTAAACACAAAAAAAAAAACACTCAACAAATGGCTACAATTTAAGGAATGTGTTTAGTGACGGCATCAGATTCCTAATTGATGGAGAAAGGTCTGGTGGTAAGAAAAGCTGTTTCTAGGAGGTTGTCTAGTGTTTTCGCTCGACGATTCCATTCTTGGGTGGTTGGTTTGGACCTTGTTCCTGTAATTCGAATCCTAGCCTGGTATATCCCATTTTAATCTTACACCATTGTGAACCATACGCCTTTTTTACTCTCTGATCGAGGTTCTTGGCATTGAAAAATCTTCGTAAACTAAATCACACGTGTATATGTTGATATTTAGGAGGTATACAATCAAGAAAATCAAGGGCAATGGTGATATATATGCGGATTAGACACAAAAAAAAAACATTCAACAAATGGCTACAATTTAAGGAATGTGTTTAGTGACGACATCAGATTCCTAATTGATGGAGAAAGGTCTGGTGGCAAGAAAAGCTGCTTCTAGGAGGTTGTCAAGTGTTTTCGCTTAACGATTCCATTCTTGTGTGGTTGGTTTGGCCCTTGTTCCTGTAACTCGAATCCTAGCCCGGTATATCCCATTTTAATCTTACACCATTGTGAACCTTACGCCTTTTTTACTCTCTGATCGAGGTTCTCGACATTGAAAAATCTTCGTAAACTAAATCACACGTGTATATGTTGACATTTAAGAGATATACAGTCAATAAAATCAAGGGCAATGGTGATATATATGCGGATTAGACACCAAAAAAAACTCTACAAATGGCTACAATTTAAGGAATGTGTTTAGTGACGGAATCAGATTCCTAATTCATGGAGAAAGGTACAGTGGTAAGAAAAGCTGCTTCTAGAAGGTTGTCAAGTGTTTTCGCTCGACGATTCCATTCTTGGGTGGTTGGTTTGGCCCTTGTTCCTGTAACTCGAATTCTAGCCCGTTATATCCCATTTTAATTTTACACCATTATGAACCTTACGCCTTTTTTACTCTCTGATCGAGGTTCTCGGCATTGAAAAATCTTCGTAAACTAAATCACACGTGTATATGTTGATATTTAAGAGATATACAGTCAAGAAAGTCAAGGGAAATGGTGATATATATGCGGATTAGACACAAAAAAAACACTCAACAAATGGCTACAATTTAAGGAATGTGTTTAGTGACGCCATCAGATTCCTAATTGATAGAGAAAGGTCTGGTGGTAAGAAAAGCTGCTTCTAGGAGGTTGTCTAGTGTTTTCGCTCGACGATTCCATTCTTGGGTGGTTGGTTTGGACCTTGTTCCTGTAACTCGAATCCTAGCCCGGTATATCCCATTTTAATCTTACACCATTGTGAACCTTACGCCTTTTTTACTCTCTAATCGAGGTTCTTGGCATTGAAAAATCTCCGTAAACTAAATCACACGTGTATATGTTGATATTAAAGAGGTATACAGTCAAGAAAATCAAGGGCAATGGTGATATATATGCGGATTAGACACAAAAAAAAAACATTCAACAAATGGCTACAATTTAAGGAATGTGTTTAGTGACGGCATCAGATTCCTAATTGATGGAGAAAGGTCTGGTGGCAAGAAAAGCTGCTTCTAGGAGGTTGTCAAGTGTTTTCGCTTAACGATTCCATTCTTGTGTGGTTGGTTTGGCCCTTGTTCCTGTAAGTCGAATCCTAGCCCGGTATATCCCATTTTAATCTTACACCATTGTGAACCTTACGCCTTTTTTACTCTCTGATCAAGGTTCTCGGCAATGAAAAATCTTCGTAAACTAAATTACACGTGTATATGTTGATATTTAAGAGATATACAGTCAAGAAAATCAAGGGCAATGGTGATATATATGCGGATTAGACACCAAAAAAACACTCAACAAATGGCTACAATTTAAGGAATGTGTTTAGTGACGGCATCAGATTCCTAATTGATGGAGAAAGGTCTGGTGGCAAGAAAAGCTGCTTCTAGGAGGTTGTCAAGTGTTTTCGCTCGACGATTCCATTCTTGGGTGGTTGGTTTGGCCCTTGTTCCTGTAACTCGAATCCTAGCCCGGTATATCCCATTTTAATTTTACACCATTGTGAACCTTACGCCTTTTTTACTCTCTGATCGAGGTTCTCGGGATTGAAAAATCTTCGTAAACTAAATTACACGTGTATATGTTGATATTTAAGAGATATACAGTCAAGAAAATCAAGGGCAATGGTGATATATATGCGGATTAGACACCAAAAAAAAAACACTCAACAAATGGCTACAATTTAAGGAATGTGTTTAGTGACGACATCAGATTCCTAATTGATGGAGACAGGTCTGGTGGTAAGAAACGCTGCTTCTAGGAGGTTGTCAAGTGTTTTCGCTCGACGATTCCATTCTTGGGTGTTTGGTTTGTCCCATGTTCCTGTAACTCGAATCCTAACCCGGTGTATCCCATTTTAATTTTACACCATAGTGAACCTTACGTCTTTCTTTACTCTCTAATCGAGGTTCTCGGCATTGAAAATCTTCATAAACTCAATCACATGTGTATATGTTGACATTTAAGAGATATACAGTCAAGAAAATCAAGGGCAATGGTGATATATATGCGGATTAGACACCAAAAAATAAACACTCAAGAAATGGCAACAATATAAGGAATTTGTTTAGTGCTGACATCAGATTCCTAATTGATGTAGAAAGGTCTGGTGGTAAGAAAAGCTGCTTCTAGGAGGTTGTCAAGTGTTTTCGCTCGACGATTCCATTCTTGGGTGGTTGGTTTGGCCCTTGTTCCTGTAACTCGAATCCTATCCCGGTATATCCCATTTTAATTTTACACCATTATGAACCTTACGCCTTTTTTACTCTCTGATCAAGGTTCTCGGCATTGAAAAATTTTCGTAAACTAAATAACACGTGTATATGTTGATATTTAAGAGATATACAGTCAATAAAATCAATGGCAATGGTGATATATATGCGGATTAGACACAAAAAAAACACTCAACAAATGGCTACAATTTAAGGAATGTGTTTAGTGACGGCATCTGATTCCTAATAGATGGAGAAAGGTCTGGTGGCAAGAAAAGCGGCTTCTAGGAGGTTGTCAAGTGTTTTCGCTCGACGATTCCATTCTTGGGTGGTTGGTTTGGCCCTTGTTCCTGTAACTCGAATCCTAGTCCGGTATATCCCATTTTAATTTTACACCATTGTGAACCTTACGTCTTTTTTACTCTCTGATCGAGATTCTCGGCATTGAAAAATCTACGTAAACTAAATCACATGTGTATATGTTGACATTTAAGAGATATACAGTCAAGAAAATCAAGGGAAATGGTGATATATATGCGGATTAAACACCAAAAAAAACACTCAACGAATGGCTACAATTTAAGGAATGTGTTTAGTGACGGCATTAGATTCCTAATTGATGGAGAAAGGTCTGGTGGTAAGAAAAGCTGCTTCTAGGAGGTTGTCTAGTGTTTTCGCTCGACGATTCTATTCTTGGGTGGTTGGTTTGGACCTTGTTCCTGTAACTCGAATCCTAGCCCGGTATATCCCATTTTAATCTTACACCATTGTGAACCTTACGCCTTTTTTACTCTCTGATCGAGGTTCTTGGCATTGAAAAATCTTCGTAAACTAAATCACACGTGTATATGTTGATATTTAAGAGATATACAGTCAAGAAAATCAAGGGCAATGGTGATATATATGCGGATTAGACACAAAAAAAAACATTCAACAAATGGCTACAATTTAAGGAATGTGTTTAGTTACGGCATCAGATTCCTAATTGATGGAGAAAGGTCTGGTGGCAAGAAAAGCTGCTTCTAGGAGGTTGTCAAGTGTTTTCGCTTAACGATTCCATTCTTGTGTGGTTGGTTTGGCCCTTGTTTATGTAACTCGAATCCTAGCCCGGTATATCCCATTTTAATCTTACACCATTGTGAACCTTACGCCTTTTTTACTCTCTGATCGAGGTTCTCGGAATTGAAAAATCTTCGTAAACTAAATCACACGTGTATATGTTGACATTTAAGAGATATACAGTCAAGAAAATCAAGGGCAATGGTGATATATATGCGGATTAGACACAAAAAAAAAACTCAACAAATGGCTACAATTTAAGGAATGTGTTTAGTGACGGCATCAGATTCCTAATTGATGGAGACAGGTCTGGTGGTAAGAAACGCTGCTTCTAGGAGGTTGTCAAGTGTTTTCGCTCGACGATTCCATTCTTGGGTGGTTGGTTTGTCCCATGTTCCTGTAACTCGAATCCTAGCCCGTTATATCCCATTTTAATTTTACACCATTATGAACCTTACGTCTTTCTTTACTCTCTGATCGAGGTTCTCGGCATTGAAAAATCTTCGTAAACTAAATCACACGTGTATATGTTGACATTTAAGAGATATACAGTCAAGAAAATCAAGGGCAATGGGGATATATATGCGGATTAGACACCAAAAAAAACACTCAACAAATGGCTACAATTTAAGGAATGTGTTTAGTGACGGCATCCGATTCCTAATTGTTGTGGAAATGTCTGGTGGTAAGAAAAGCTGCTTTTAGGAGGTTGTCAAGTGTTTTCGCTCGACGATTCCATTCTTGGATGGTTGGTTTGGCCCTTGTTCCTGTAACTCGAATCCTAGTCCGGTATATCCCATTTTAATTTTACACCATTGTGAACCTTACGCCATTTTTACTCTCTGATCGAGGTTCTCGGCATTGAAAAATCTTCGTAAACTAAATTACACGTGTATATGTTGATATTTAAGAGATATACAGTCAAGAAAATCAAGGGCAATGGTGATATATATGCGGATTAGACACCAAAAAAAACACTCAACAAATGGCTACAATTTAAGGAATGTGTTTAGTGACGGCATCAGATTCCTAATTGATGGAGACAGGTCTGGTGGTAAGAAACGCCGCTTCTAGGAGGTTGTCAAGTGTTTTCGCTCGACTGTTCCATTCTTGGGTGGTTGGTTTGTCCCTTGTTCCTGTAACTCGAATCCTAACCCGGTATATCCCATTTTAATTTTACAGCATAGTGAACCTTACGCCTTCTTTACTCTCTGATCGAGGTTCTCGGCATTGAAAAATCTTCGTAAACTAAATCACATGTGTATATGTTGACATTTAAGAGATATACAGTCAAGAAAATCAAGGGAAATGATGATATATATGCGGATTAGACACCAAAAAATAAACACTCAAGAAATGACAACAATTTAAGGAATTTGTTTAGTGACGGCATCAGATTCTTAATTGATGGAAAAAGGTCTGGTGGCAAGAAAAGCTGCTTCTAGGAGGTTGTCAAGTGTTTTTGCTCGACGATTCCATTCTTGGGTGGTTGGTTTGGCCCTTGTTCCTGTAACTCGAATCCTAGCCCAGTATATCCCATTTTAATTTTACACCATTGTGAACCTTACGCGTTTTTTACTCTCCGATCGAGGTTCTCGGCATTGAAAAATCTTCGTAAACTAAATGACACGTGTATATGTTGATATTTAAGAGATATACAGTCAAGAAAATCAAGGGCAATGGTGATATATATGCGGATTAGACACCAAAAAAAAAAAACACTCAACAAATAGCTACAATTTAAGGAATTTGTTTAGTGCCGACATCAGATTCCTAATTGATGTAGAAAGGTCTGGTGGTAAGAAAAGCAACTTCTAGGAGGTTGTCAAGTGTTATCGCTCGACGATACCATTCTTGGGTGGTTGGTTTGGCCCTTGTTCCTGTAACTCGAATCCTAGCCCGGTATATCCCATTTTAATTTTACACCATTATGAACCTTACGCCTTTTTTACTCTCTGATCGAGGTTCTCGGCATCGAAAAATTTTCGTAAACTAAATAACACGTGTATATGTTGATATTTAAGAGATATACAGTCAACAAAATCAAGGGCAATGGTGATATATATGCGGATTAGACACAAAAAAAAACACTCAACAAATGGCTACAATTTAAGGAATGTGTTTAGTGACGGCATCTGATTCCTAATTGATGGAGAAAGGTTTGGTGGCAAGAAAAGCTGCTTCTAGGAGGTTGTCAAGTGTTTTCGCTTAACGATTCCATTCTTGTGTGGTTGGTTTGGCCCTTGTTCCTGTAACTCGAATCCTAGCCCGGTATATCCCATTTTAATCTTACACCATTGTGAACCTTACGCCTTTTTTACTCTCTGACCGAGGTTCTCGGCATTGAAAAATCTTCGTAAACTAAATCACACGTGTATATGTTGACATTTAAGAGATATACAGTCAAGAAAATCAAGGGCAATGGTGATATATATGCGGATTAGACACCAAAACAAAACTCAACCAATGGCTACAATTTAAGGAATGTGTTTAGTGACGGAATCAGATTCCTAATTCATGAAGAAAGGTCTAGTGGTAAGAAAAGCTGCTTCTAGAAGGTTGTCAAGTGTTTTCGCTCGACAATTCCATTCTTGGGTGGTTGGTTTGTCCCTTGTTCCTGTAACTCGAATTCTAGCCCGATATATCCCGTTTTAATTTTACACCATTATGAACCTTACGCCTTTTTTACTCTCTGATCGAGGTTCTCGGCTTTGAAAAATCTTCGTAAACTAAATGACACGTGTGTATGTTGATATCTAGGAGATATACAGTCAAGAAAATCAAGGGCAATGGTGATATATATGCGGATTAGACACCAAAAAAAACACTCAACAAATGACTACAATTTAAGGAATGTGTTTAGTGACGCCATCAGATTCCTAATTGATGTAGAAAGGTCTGGTGGTAAGAAAAGCTGCTTCTATGAGGTTGTCAAGTGTTTTCGCTCGACGATTCCATTCTTGGGTGGTTGGTTTGGCCCTTGTTCCTGTAACTCGAATCCTAGCCCGGTATATCCCATTTTAATCTTACATCATTGTGAACCTTACGCCATTTTTACTCTCTGATCGAGGTTCTTGGCATTGAAAAATCTTCGTAAACTAAATCACACGTGTATATGTTGATATTTAACAGATATACAGTCAAGAAAATCAAGGGCAATGGTGATATATATGCGGATTAGACACCAAAAAAAAAACACTCAACAAATGGCTACAATTTAAGGAATGTGTTTAGTGACGGCATCCGATTCCTAATTGATGGAGACAGGTCTGGTGGTAAGAAACGCTGCTTCTAGGAGGTTGTCAAGTGTTTTCGCTCGACGATTCCATTCTTGGGTGTTTGGTTTGTCCCATGTTCCTGTAACTCGAATCCTAACCCGGTGTATCCCATTTTAATTTTACACCATAGTGAACCTTACGTCTTTCTTTACTCTCTAATCGAGGTTCTCGGCATTGAAAATCTTCATAAACTCAATCACATGTGTATATGTTGACATTTAAGAGATATACAGTCAAGAAAATCAAGGGCAATGGTGATATATATGCGGATTAGACACCAAAAAATAAACACTCAAGAAATGGCAACAATATAAGGAATTTGTTTAGTGCTGACATCAGATTCCTAATTGATGTAGAAAGGTCTGGTGGTAAGAAAAGCTGCTTCTAGGAGGTTGTCAAGTGTTTTCGCTCGACGATTCCATTCTTGGGTGGTTGGTTTGGCCCTTGTTCCTGTAACTCGAATCCTAGCCCGGTATATCCCATTTTAATTTTACACCATTATGAACCTTACGCCTTTTTTACTCTCTGATCAAGGTTCTCGGCATTGAAAAATTTTCGTAAACTAAATAACACGTGTATATGTTGATATTTAAGAGATATACAGTCAATAAAATCAATGGCAATGGTGATATATATGCGGATTAGACACAAAAAAAACACTCAACAAATGGCTACAATTTAAGGAATGTGTTTAGTGATGGCATCTGATTCCTAATTGATGGAGAAAGGTCTGGTGGCAAGAAAAGCGGCTTCTAGGAGGTTGTCAAGTGTTTTCGCTCGACGATTCCATTCTTGGGTGGTTGGTTTGGCCCTTGTTCCTGTAACTCGAATCCTAGTCCGGTATATCCCATTTTAATTTTACACCATTGTGAACCTTACGTCTTTTTTACTCTTTGATCGAGGTTCTCGGCATTGAAAAATCTACGTAAACTAAATCACATGTGTATATGTTGACATTTAAGAGATATACAGTCAAGAAAATCAAGGGAAATGGTGATATATATGCGGATTAAACACCAAAAAAAACACTCAACAAATGGCTACAATTTAAGGAATGTGTTTAGTGACGGCATTAGATTCCTAATTGATGGAGAAAGGTCTGGTGGTAAGAAAAGCTGCTTCTAGGAGGTTGTCTAGTGTTTTCGCTCGACGATTCTATTCTTGGGTGGTTGGTTTGGACCTTGTTCCTGTAACTCGAATCCTAGCCCGGTATATCCCATTTTAATCTTACACCATTGTGAACCTTACGCCTTTTTTACTCTCTGATCGAGGTTCTTGGCATTGAAAAATCTTCGTAAACTAAATCACACGTGTATATGTTGATATTTAGGAGGTATACAATCAAGAAAATCAAGGGCAATGGTGATATATATGCGGATTAGACACAAAAAAAAAACATTCAACAAATGGCTACAATTTAAGGAATGTGTTTAGTGACGACATCAGATTCCTAATTGATGGAGAAAGGTCTGGTGGCAAGAAAAGCTGCTTCTAGGAGGTTGTCAAGTGTTTTCGCTTAACGATTCCATTCTTGTGTGGTTGGTTTGGCCCTTGTTCCTGTAACTCGAATCCTAGCCCGGTATATCCCATTTTAATCTTACACCATTGTGAACCTTACGCCTTTTTTACTCTCTGATCGAGGTTCTCGACATTGAAAAATCTTCGTAAACTAAATCACACGTGTATATGTTGACATTTAAGAGATATACAGTCAAGAAAATCAAGGGCAATGGTGATATATATGCGGATTAGACACCAAAAAAAAACCACTCAACAAATGGCTACAATTTAAGGAATGTGTTTAGCGACGGCATCAGATTCCTAATTGATGGAGAAATGTCTGGTGGTAAGAAAAGCTGCTTCTAGGAGATTGTCAAGTGTTTTCGTTCGACGATTCCATTCTTGGGTGGTTGGTTTGGCCCTTGTTCCTGTAACTCGAATCCTAGCCCGGTATATCCCATTTTAATTTTACACCATTATGAACCTTACGCCTTTTTTACTCTCTGATCGAGGTTCTCGACATTGAAAAATCTTCGTAAACTAAATCACACGTGTATATGTTGACATTTAAGAGATATACAGTCAAGAAAATCAAGGGTAATGGTGATACATATGCGGATTAGACACAAAAAAAAACCACTCAACAAATGGCTACAATTTAAGGAATGTGTTTAGCGACGGCATCAGATTCCTAATTGATGGAGAAATGTCTGGTGGTAAGAAAAGCTGCTTCTAGGAGATTGTCAAGTGTTTTCGTTCGACGATTCCATTCTTGGGTGGTTGGTTTGGCCCTTGTTCCTGTAACTCGAATCCTAGCCCGGTATATCCCATTTTAATTTTACACCATTATGAACCTTACGCCTTTTTTACTCTCTGATCGAGGTTCTCGGCATTGAAAAATCTTCGTAAACTAAATCACACGTGTATATGTTGACATTTAAGAGATATATAGTCAAGAAAATCAAGGGCAATGGCGATATATATGCGGATTAAACACAAAAAAAAAACACTCAACAAATGGCTACAATTTAAGGAATGTGTTTAGTGACGGCATCAGATTCCTAATTGATGGAGAAAGGTCTGGTGGTAAGAAAAGCTGTTTCTAGGAGGTTGTCTAGTGTTTTCGCTCGACGATTCCATTCTTGGGTGGTTGGTTTGGACCTTGTTCCTGTAATTCGAATCCTAGCCTGGTATATCCCATTTTAATCTTACACCATTGTGAACCATACGCCTTTTTTACTCTCTGATCGAGGTTCTTGGCATTGAAAAATCTTCGTAAACTAAATCACACGTGTATATGTTGATATTTAGGAGGTATACAATCAAGAAAATCAAGGGCAATGGTGATATATATGCGGATTAGACACAAAAAAAAAAACATTCAACAAATGGCTACAATTTAAGGAATGTGTTTAGTGACGACATCAGATTCCTAATTGATGGAGAAAGGTCTGGTGGCAAGAAAAGCTGCTTCTAGGAGGTTGTCAAGTGTTTTCGCTTAACGATTCCATTCTTGTGTGGTTGGTTTGGCCCTTGTTCCTGTAACTCGAATCCTAGCCCGGTATATCCCATTTTAATCTTACACCATTGTGAACCTTACGCCTTTTTTACTCTCTGATCGAGGTTCTCGACATTGAAAAATCTTCGTAAACTAAATCACACGTGTATATGTTGACATTTAAGAGATATACAGTCAATAAAATCAAGGGCAATGGTGATATATATGCGGATTAGACACCAAAAAAAACTCTACAAATGGCTACAATTTAAGGAATGTGTTTAGTGACGGAATCAGATTCCTAATTCATGGAGAAAGGTACAGTGGTAAGTAAAGCTGCTTCTAGAAGGTTGTCAAGTGTTTTCGCTCGACGATTCCATTCTTGGGTGGTTGGTTTGGCCCTTGTTCCTGTAACTCGAATTCTAGCCCGTTATATCCCATTTTAATTTTACACCATTATGAACCTTACGCCTTTTTTACTCTCTGATCGAGGTTCTCGGCATTGAAAAATCTTCGTAAACTAAATCACACGTGTATATGTTGATATTTAAGAGATACACAGTCAAGAAAGTCAAGGGAAATGGTGATATATATGCGGATTAGACACAAAAAAAACACTCAACAAATGGCTACAATTTAAGGAATGTGTTTAGTGACGCCATCAGATTCCTAATTGATGGAGAAAGGTCTGGTGGTAAGAAAAGCTGCTTCTAGGAGGTTGTCTAGTGTTTTCGCTCGACGATTCCATTCTTGGGTGGTTGGTTTGGACCTTGTTCCTGTAACTCGAATCCTAGCCCGGTATATCCCATTTTAATCTTACACCATTGTGAGCCTTACGCCTTTTTTACTCTCTAATCGAGGTTCTTGGCATTGAAAAATCTCCGTAAACTAAATCACACGTGTATATGTTGATATTAAAGAGGTATACAGTCAAGAAAATCAAGGGCAATGGTGATATATATGCGGATTAGACACAAAAAAAAAACATTCAACAAATGGCTACAATTTAAGGAATGTGTTTAGTGACGGCATCAGATTCCTAATTGATGGAGAAAGGTCTGGTGGCAAGAAAAGCTGCTTCTAGGAGGTTGTCAAGTGTTTTCGCTTAACGATTCCATTCTTGTGTGGTTGGTTTGGCCCTTGTTCCTGTAAGTCGAATCCTAGCCCGGTATATCCCATTTTAATCTTACACCATTGTGAACCTTACGCCTTTTTTACTCTCTGATCAAGGTTCTCGGCATTGAAAAATCTTCGTAAACTAAATTACACGTGTATATGTTGATATTTAAGAGATATACAGTCAAGAAAATCAAGGGCAATGGTGATATATATGCGGATTAGACACCAAAAAAACACTCAACAAATGGCTACAATTTAAGGAATGTGTTTAGTGACGGCATCAGATTCCTAATTGATGGAGAAAGGTCTGGTGGCAAGAAAAGCTGCTTCTAGGAGGTTGTCAAGTGTTTTCGCTCGACGATTCCATTCTTGGGTGGTTGGTTTGGCCCTTGTTCCTGTAACTCGAATCCTAGCACGGTATATCCCATTTTAATTTTACACCATTGTGAACCTTACGCCTTTTTTACTCTCTGATCGAGGTTCTCGGGATTGAAAAATCTTCGTAAACTAAATTACACGTGTATATGTTGATATTTAAGAGATATACAGTCAAGAAAATCAAGGGCAATGGTGATATATATGCGGATTAGACACCAAAAAAAAACACTCAACAAATGGCTACAATTTAAGGAATGTGTTTAGTGACGACATCAGATTCCTAATTGATGGAGACAGGTCTGGTGGTAAGAAACGCTGCTTCTAGGAGGTTGTCAAGTGTTTTCGCTCGACGATTCCATTCTTGGGTGTTTGGTTTGTCCCATGTTCCTGTAACTCGAATCCTAACCCGGTGTATCCCATTTTAATTTTACACCATAGTGAACCTTACGTCTTTCTTTACTCTCTAATCGAGGTTCTCGGCATTGAAAATCTTCATAAACTCAATCACATGTGTATATGTTGACATTTAAGAGATATACAGTCAAGAAAATCAAGGGCAATGGTGATATATATGCGGATTAGACACCAAAAAATAAACACTCAAGAAATGGCAACAATATAAGGAATTTGTTTAGTGCTGACATCAGATTCCTAATTGATGTAGAAAGGTCTGGTGGTAAGAAAAGCTGCTTCTAGGAGGTTGTCAAGTGTTTTCGCTCGACGATTCCATTCTTGGGTGGTTGGTTTGGCCCTTGTTCCTGTCACTCGAATCCTATCCCGGTATATCCCATTTTAATTTTACACCATTATGAACCTTACGCCTTTTTTACTCTCTGATCAAGGTTCTCGGCATTGAAAAATTTTCGTAAACTAAATAACACGTGTATATGTTGATATTTAAGAGATATACAGTCAATAAAATCAATGGCAATGGTGATATATATGCGGATTAGACACAAAAAAAACACTCAACAAATGGCTACAATTTAAGGAATGTGTTTAGTGACGGCATCTGATTCCTAATAGATGGAGAAAGGTCTGGTGGCAAGAAAAGCGGCTTCTAGGAGGTTGTCAAGTGTTTTCGCTCGACGATTCCATTCTTGGGTGGTTGGTTTGGCCCTTGTTCCTGTAACTCGAATCCTAGTCCGGTATATCCCATTTTAATTTTACACCATTGTGAACCTTACGTCTTTTTTACTCTCTGATCGAGATTCTCGGCATTGAAAAATCTACGTAAACTAAATCACATGTGTATATGTTGACATTTAAGAGATATACAGTCAAGAAAATCAAGGGAAATGGTGATATATATGCGGATTAAACACCAAAAAAAACACTCAACGAATGGCTACAATTTAAGGAATGTGTTTAGTGACGGCATTAGATTCCTAATTGATGGAGAAAGGTCTGGTGGTAAGAAAAGCTGCTTCTAGGAGGTTGTCTAGTGTTTTCGCTCGACGATTCTATTCTTGGGTGGTTGGTTTGGACCTTGTTCCTGTAACTCGAATCCTAGCCCGGTATATCCCATTTTAATCTTACACCATTGTGAACCTTACGCCTTTTTTACTCTCTGATCGAGGTTCTTGGCATTGAAAAATCTTCGTAAACTAAATCACACGTGTATATGTTGATATTTAAGAGATATACAGTCAAGAAAATCAAGGGCAATGGTGATATATATGCGGATTAGACACAAAAAAAAACATTCAACAAATGGCTACAATTTAAGGAATGTGTTTAGTTACGGCATCAGATTCCTAATTGATGGAGAAAGGTCTGGTGGCAAGAAAAGCTGCTTCTAGGAGGTTGTCAAGTGTTTTCGCTTAACGATTCCATTCTTGTGTGGTTGGTTTGGCCCTTGTTCCTGTAACTCGAATCCTAGCCCGGTATATCCCATTTTAATCTTACACCATTGTGAACCTTACGCCTTTTTTACTCTCTGATCGAGGTTCTCGGAATTGAAAAATCTTCGTAAACTAAATCACACGTGTATATGTTGACATTTAAGAGATATACAGTCAAGAAAATCAAGGGCAATGGTGATATATATGCGGATTAGACACAAAAAAAAAACTCAACAAATGGCTACAATTTAAGGAATGTGTTTAGTGACGGCATCAGATTCCTAATTGATGGAGACAGGTCTGGTGGTAAGAAACGCTGCTTCTAGGAGGTTGTCAAGTGTTTTCGCTCGACGATTCCATTCTTGGGTGGTTGGTTTGTCCCATGTTCCTGTAACTCGAATCCTAGCCCGTTATATCCCATTTTAATTTTACACCATTATGAACCTTACGTCTTTCTTTACTCTCTGATCGAGGTTCTCGGCATTGAAAAATCTTCGTAAACTAAATCACACGTGTATATGTTGACATTTAAGAGATATACAGTCAAGAAAATCAAGGGCAATGGGGATATATATGCGGATTAGACACCAAAAAAAACACTCAACAAATGGCTACAATTTAAGGAATGTGTTTAGTGACGGCATCCGATTCCTAATTGTTGTCGAAATGTCTGGTGGTAAGAAAAGCTGCTTTTAGGAGGTTGTCAAGTGTTTTCGCTCGACGATTCCATTCTTGGATGGTTGGTTTGGCCCTTGTTCCTGTAACTCGAATCCTAGTCCGGTATATCCCATTTTAATTTTACACCATTGTGAACCTTACGCCATTTTTACTCTCTGATCGAGGTTCTCGGCATTGAAAAATCTTCGTAAACTAAATTACACGTGTATATGTTGATATTTAAGAGATATACAGTCAAGAAAATCAAGGGCAATGGTGATATATATGCGGATTAGACACCAAAAAAAACACTCAACAAATGGCTACAATTTAAGGAATGTGTTTAGTGACGGCATCAGATTCCTAATTGATGGAGACAGGTCTGGTGGTAAGAAACGCCGCTTCTAGGAGGTTGTCAAGTGTTTTCGCTCGACTATTCCATTCTTGGGTGGTTGGTTTGTCCCTTGTTCCTGTAACTCGAATCCTAACCCGGTATATCCCATTTTAATTTTACAGCATAGTGAACCTTACGCCTTCTTTACTCTCTGATCGAGGTTCTCGGCATTGAAAAATCTTCGTAAACTAAATCACATGTGTATATGTTGACATTTAAGAGATATACAGTCAAGAAAATCAAGGGAAATGATGATATATATGCGGATTAGACACCAAAAAATAAACACTCAAGAAATGACAACAATTTAAGGAATTTGTTTAGTGACGGCATCAGATTCTTAATTGATGGAAAAAGGTCTGGTGGCAAGAAAAGCTGCTTCTAGGAGGTTGTCAAGTGTTTTTGCTCGACGATTCCATTCTTGGGTGGTTGGTTTGGCCCTTGTTCCTGTAACTCGAATCCTAGCCCAGTATATCCCATTTTAATTTTACACCATTGTGAACCTTACGCGTTTTTTACTCTCCGATCGAGGTTCTCGGCATTGAAAAATCTTCGTAAACTAAATGACACGTGTATATGTTGATATTTAAGAGATATACAGTCAAGAAAATCAAGGGCAATGGTGATATATATGCGGATTAGACACCAAAAAAAAAAACACTCAACAAATAGCTACAATTTAAGGAATTTGTTTAGTGCCGACATCAGATTCCTAATTGATGTAGAAAGGTCTGGTGGTAAGAAAAGCAACTTCTAGGAGGTTGTCAAGTGTTATCGCTCGACGATACCATTCTTGGGTGGTTGGTTTGGCCCTTGTTCCTGTAACTCGAATCCTAGCCCGGTATATCCCATTTTAATTTTACACCATTATGAACCTTACGCCTTTTTTACTCTCTGATCGAGGTTCTCGGCATCGAAAAATTTTCGTAAACTAAATAACACGTGTATATGTTGATATTTAAGAGATATACAGTCAACAAAATCAAGGGCAATGGTGATATATATGCGGATTAGACACAAAAAAAAACACTCAACAAATGGCTACAATTTAAGGAATGTGTTTAGTGACGGCATCTGATTCCTAATTGATGGAGAAAGGTTTGGTGGCAAGAAAAGCTGCTTCTAGGAGGTTGTCAAGTGTTTTCGCTTAACGATTCCATTCTTGTGTGGTTGGTTTGGCCCTTGTTCCTGTAACTCGAATCCTAGCCCGGTATATCCCATTTTAATCTTACACCATTGTGAACCTAACGCCTTTTTTACTCTCTGACCGAGGTTCTCGGCATTGAAAAATCTTCGTAAACTAAATCACACGTGTATATGTTGACATTTAAGAGATATACAGTCAAGAAAATCAAGGGCAATGGTGATATATATGCGGATTAGACACCAAAACAAAACTCAACCAATGGCTACAATTTAAGGAATGTGTTTAGTGACGGAATCAGATTCCTAATTCATGAAGAAAGGTCTAGTGGTAAGAAAAGCTGCTTCTAGAAGGTTGTCAAGTGTTTTCGCTCGACAATTCCATTCTTGGGTGGTTGGTTTGTCCCTTGTTCCTGTAACTCGAATTCTAGCCCGATATATCCCGTTTTAATTTTACACCATTATGAACCTTACGCCTTTTTTACTCTCTGATCGAGGTTCTCGGCTTTGAAAAATCTTCGTAAACTAAATGACACGTGTGTATGTTGATATCTAGGAGATATACAGTCAAGAAAATCAAGGGCAATGGTGATATATATGCGGATTAGACACCAAAAAAAACACTCAACAAATGACTACAATTTAAGGAATGTGTTTAGTGACGCCATCAGATTCCTAATTGATGTAGAAAGGTCTGGTGGTAAGAAAAGCTGCTTCTATGAGGTTGTCAAGTGTTTTCGCTCGACGATTCCATTCTTGGGTGGTTGGTTTGGCCCTTGTTCCTGTAACTCGAATCCTAGCCCGGTATATCCCATTTTAATCTTACATCATTGTGAACCTTACGCCATTTTTACTCTCTGATCGAGGTTCTTGGCATTGAAAAATCTTCGTAAACTAAATCACACGTGTATATGTTGATATTTAACAGATATACAGTCAAGAAAATCAAGGGCAATGGTGATATATATGCGGATTAGACACCAAAAAAAAAACACTCAACAAATGGCTACAATTTAAGGAATGTGTTTAGTGACGGCATCCGATTCCTAATTGATGGAGAAAGGTCTGGTGGTAAGAAAACCTGCTTCTAGGAGTTTGTCAAGTGTTTTCGCTCGACGATTCCATTCTTGGGTGTTTGGTTTGGCCCTTGTTCCTGTAACTCGAATCCTAGCCCGATATATCCCATTTTAATCTTACACCATTGTGAACCTTACGCCGTTTTCACTCTCTGATCAAGGTTCTCGGCATTGAAAAATCTTTGTAAACTAAATCACACGTGTATATGTTGACATTTAAGAGATACACAGTCAAGAAAATCAAGGGCAATGGTGATATATATGCGTATTAGACACCAAAAAAAAACACTCAACAAATGGCTACAATTTAAGGAATGTGTTTAGTGACGGCATCAAATTACTAATTGATGGAGAAAGGTCTGGTGGTAAGAAAAGCTGCTTCTAGGAGGTTGTCAAGTGTTTTCGCTCGACGATTCAATTCTTCGGTGGTTGGTTTGGACCTTGTTCCTGTAACTCGAATCCTAGCCCGGTATATCCCATTTTAATTTTACACCATTATGAAACTTACGCCTTTTTTACTCTCTGTTCGAGGTTCTCGGCATTGAAAAATCTTCGTAAACTAAATCACACGTGTATATGTTGATATTTAAGAGATATACAGTCAAGAAAGTCAAGGGCAATGGTGATATATATGCGGATTAGACAAAAAAAAAAAAAAACACTCAACAAATGGCTACAATTTAAGGAATGTGTTTGGTGACGGCATCAGATTCCTAATTGATGGAGAAAGATCTGGTGGCAAGAAAAGCTGCTTCTAGGAGGTTGTCAAGTGTTTTCGTTCGACGATTCCATTCTTGGGTGGTTGGTTTGGCACTTGTTCCTGTAACTTGAATCCTATCCCGGTATATCCCATTTTAATTTTACACCATTATGAACCTTACGCCTTTTTTACTCTCTGATCAAGGTTCCCGGCATTGAAAACTCTTCGAAAACTAAATAACACGTGTATATGTTTATATTTAAGAGATATACAGTCAATAAAATCAAGGGAAATGGGGATATATATGCGGATTAGACACAAAAAAAAATATTCAACAAATGGCTACAATTTAAGGAATGTGTTTAGTGACGGCATCAGATTCCTAATTGATGGAGAAAGGTCTGGTGGCAAGAAAAGCTGCTTCTAAGAAGTTGTCAAGTATTTTCGCTCGACGATTCCATTCTTGGGTGGTTGGTTTGGCCCTTGTTCCTGTAACTCGAATCCTAGTCCGGTATATCCCATTTTAATTTTACACCAATGTGAACCTTACGCCTTTTTTAGTCTCTGATCGAGGTTCTTGGCATTGAAAAATCTTCGTAAACTAAATTACACGTGTATATGTTGATATTTAAGAGATATACAGTCAAGAAAATCAAGGGCAATGGTGATATATATGCGGATTAGACACCAAAAAAAACACTCAACAAATGGCTACAATTTAAGGAATGTGTTTAGTGACGGCATCAGATTCCTAATTGATGGAGACAGGTCTGGTGGTAAGAAACGCTGCTTCTAGGAGGTTGTCAGGTGTTTTCGCTCGACGATTCCATTCTTGGGTGGTTGGTTTGTCCCTTGTTCCTGTAACTCGAATCCTAACCCGGTATATCTCATTTTAATTTTACACCATAGTGAACCTTACGCCTTCTTTACTCTCTGATCGAAATTCTCGGCATTGAAAAATCTTCGTAAACTAAATCATATGTGTATATGTTGACATTTAAGAGATATACAGTCAAGAAAATCAAGGGCAATGGTGATATATATGCGGATTAGACACCAAAAAATAAACACTCAAGAAATGGCAACAATTTAAGGAATTTGTTTAGTGACGGCATCAGATTCTTAATTGATGGAAAAAGGTCTGGTGGCAAGAAAAGCTGCTTCTAGGAGGTTGTCAAGTGTTTTCGCTCGACGATTCCATTCTTGGGTGGTTGGTTTGGCCCTTGTTCCTGTAACTCGAATCCTAGCCCAGTATATCCCATTTTAATTTTACACCATTGTGAACCTTACGCCTTTTTTACTCTCTTATCGAGGATCTCGGCATTGAAAAATCATTGTAAACTAAATTACACGTGTATATGTTGACATTTAAGAGATATACAGTCAAGAAAATCAAGGGAAATAGTGATATATATGCAGATTAGACACCAAAAAAAAACACTCAACAAAAGGCTACAATTTAAGGAATGTGTTTAGTGACGGCATTAGATTCCTAATTGATGGAGAAAGGTCTGGTGGTAAGAAAAGCTGCTTCTAGGAGGTTGTCAAGTGTTTTTGCTTGACGATTTCATTCTTGGGTGGTTGGTTTGGCCCTTGTTCCTGTAACTCGAATCCTAGCCCGGTATATCCCATTTTAATTTTACACCATTGTGAACCTTACGCCTTTTTTACTCTCTGACCGAGGTTCTCGGCATTGAAAAATCTTCGTAAACTAAATAACACGTGTATATGTTGATATTTAAGAGATATACAGTCAAGAAAATCAAGGGCAATGGTGATATATATGCGGATTAGACACCAAAAAAAACACTCAACAAATGGCTACAATTTAAGTAATGTGTTTAGTGACGGCATCAGATTACTAATTGATGGAGAAAGGTCTGGTGGTAAGAAAATCTGCTTCTAGGATGTTGTCAAGTGTTTTCGCTCGACGATTCCATTCTTGTGTGGTTGGTTTGGCCCGTGTTCCTGTAACTCGAATACTAGCCCGGTCTATCCAACTTTATCCTTGCACCATTGTGAACCTTACGCGTTTTTTACTCTCTGATCGAGGTTCTCGGCATTGAAAAATCTTCATAAACTAAATCACACGTGTATATGTTGATTTTTAAGAGATATACAGTCAAGAAAATCAAGGGCAATGGTGATATATATGCGGAATAGACACAAAAAAAAACACTCAACAAATGGCTACAATTTAAGGAATGTGTTTAGTGATGGCATCAGATTCCTAATTGATGGAGAAAAGTCTGGTGGTAAGAAAAGCTGCTTCTAGGAGGTTGTCAAGTGTTTTCGATCGACGATTCCATTCTTGGGTGTTTGGTTTGGCCCTTGTTCCTGTAACTCGAATCCTAGCCCGGTATATCCCTTTTTAATTTTACACCATTGTGAACCTTACGCCTTTTTTACTCTCTGATCGAAGTTCTCGGTATTGAAAAATCTTCGTAAACTAAATCACACGGGTATATGTTGATATTTAAGAGATATACAGTCAAGAAAATCAAGGGCAATGGTGATATATATGCGGATTAGACACAAAAAAAAACACTCAACAAATGGCTACAATTTATGGAATGTGTTTAGTGACGGCATGAGATTCCTAATTGATGGAGAAAGGTCTGGTGGCAAGAAAAGCTGCTTCTAGGAGGTTGTCAAGTGTTTTCGTTCGACGATCCCATTCTTGGGTGGTTGGTTTGGCCCTTGTTCCTGTAACTCGAATCCTAGCCCGGTATATCACATTTTAATTTTACACCATTATGAACCTTACGCCTTTTTACTCACTGATCGAGGTTCTCGGCATCGAAAAATCATTGTAAACTAAATCACACGTGTATATGTTGACATTTAAGATATATACAGTCAAGAAAATCAAGGGCAATGGTGATATATATGCGGATTAGACACCCAAAAAAAACACTCAACAAAAGGCTACAATTTAAGGAATGTGTTTAGTGACGGCATTAGATTCCTAATTGATGGAGAAAGGTCTGGTGGTAAGGAAAGCTGCTTCTAGGAGGTTGTGAAGTGTTTTTGCTCGACGATTTCATTCTTGGGTGGTTGGTTTGGCCCTTGTTCCTGTAACTCGAATCCTAGCCCGTTATATCCCATTTTAATTTTACACCATTGTGAACCTTACGCCTTTTTTACTCTCTGATCGAGGTTCTCGACATTGAAAAATCTTCGTAAACTAAATCACACGTGTATATGTTGATATTTTAGAGATATACAGTCAAGAAAATCAAGGGCAATGGTGATATATATGCGGATTAGACACCAAAAAAAACAATCAACAAAAGGCTACAATTTAAGGAACGTGTTTAGTTACGGCATTAGATTCCTAATTGATGGAGAAAGGTCTGGTGGCAAGAAAAGTTGCTTCTAGGAGGTTGTCAAGTGTTTTCGCTCGACGATTCCATTCTTGGGTAGTTGGTTTGGCCTATGTTCCTGTAACTCGAATCCTAGCCCGGTATATCCCATTTTAATTTTACACCATTGTGAAACTTACGCCTTTTTTACTCTCTGATCGAGGTTCTCGGCATTGAAAAATCTTCGTAAACTAAATCACACGTGTATATGTTGATATTTAAGAGATATACAGTCAAGAAAATCAAGGGCAATGGTGATATATATGCGATTTGGACACCAAAAAAAACACTCAACAAATGGCTTCAATTTAAGGAATGTGTTTAGTGACGGCATCAGATTCCTAATTGATGGAGAAAGGTCTGGTGGTAAGAAAAGCTGTTTCTAGGAGGTTGTCAAGTGTTTTCGCTCGACGATTCCATTCTTGGGTGGTTGGTTTGGCCCTTGTTCCTGTAACTCGAATCCTAGCCCGGTCTATCCCATTTTAATCTTACACCATTGTGAACCTTACGCGTTTTTTACTCTCTGATCGAGGTTCTCGGCAATAAAAAATCTTCATAAACTAAATCACACGTGTATATGTTGATATTTAAGAGATATACAGTCAAGAAAATCAAGGGCAATGGTGATATATATGCGGAATAGACACAAAAAAAAATATTCAACAATTGGCTACAAATTAAGGAATGTGTTTAGTGACGGCATCAGATTCCTAATTGATGGAGAAAAGTCTGGTGGTAAGAAAAGCTGCTTCTAGGAGGTTGTCAAGTGTTTTCGCTCGACGATTCCATTCTTGGGTGGTTGGTTTGGCCCTAGTTCCTGTAACTCGAATCCTATCCCGGAATATCCCTTTTTAATTTTACACCATTGTGAACCTTACGCCTTTTTTACTCTCTGATCGAGGTTCTCGGCATTGAAAAATCTCCGTAAACTAAATCACACGTGTATATGTTGATATTTAAGAGATATACAGTCAAGAAAATCAAGGGCAATGGTGATATATATGCGGATTAGACACAAAAAAAAAACACTCAACAAATGGCTACAATTTAAGGAATGTGTTTAGTGACGGCATCAGATTCCTAATTGATGGAGAAAAGTCTGGTGGCAAGAAAAGCTGCTTCTAGGAGGTTGTCAAGTGTTTTCACTCGACGATTCCATTCTTGGGTGGTTGGTTTGGCCCTTGTTCCTGTAACTCGAATCCTAGCCCGGTATATCCCATTTTAATTTTACACCATTGTGAATCTTACGCCTTTTTTACTCTCTGATTGAGGTTCTCGGAATTGAAAAATCATTGTAAACTAAATCACACGTGTATATGTTGACATTTAAGAGATATACAGTCAAGAAAATCAAGGGCAATGGTGATATATATGCGGATTAGACACAAAAAAAAACACTCAACAAATGGCTACAATTTAAGGAATGTGTTTAGTGACGGCATCAGATTCGTAATTGATGGAGGAAGGTCTGGTGGCAAGAAAAGCTGCTTCTAGGAGTTTGTCAAATGTTTTCGCTCGACGATTCCATTCTTGGGTGGTTGGTTTGTCCCTTGTTCCTGTAACTCGAATCCTAGCCCGGTATATCCCATTTTAATTTTACACCATTGTGAACCTTACGCCTTTTTTACTCTCTGATCGAGGTTTTGGCATTGAAAAATCTTCATAAACTAAATCACACGTGTATATGTTGATATTTAAGAGATATACAGTCAAGAAAATCAAGGGCAATGGTGATATATATGCGGAATAGACACAAAAAAAAACACTCAACAAATGGCTACAATTTAAGGAATGTGTTTAGTGACGGCATCAGATTCCTAATTGATGGAGAAAGGTCTGGTGGTAAGAAAAGCTGCTTCTAGGAGGTTGTCAAGTGTTTTCGCTCGATGATTCCATTCTTGGGTGGTTGGTTTGGCCCTTGTTACTGTAACTCGAATCCTAGCCCGGTATATCCCTTTTTAATTTTACACCATTGTGAAACTTACGCCTTTTTTACTCTCTGATCTAGGTTCTCGGCATTGAAAAATCATCGTAAACTAAATCACACGTGTATATGTTGACATTTAAGAGATATACAGTCAAGAAAATCAAGGGCAATGGTAATATATATGCGGATTAGACACAAAAAAAAACACTGCTTCTTGGAGGTTGTCAAGTGTTTTCGCTCGACGGTCTGGTGGTAAGAAACTCTGCTTCTTGGAGGTTGTCAAGTGTTTTCGCTCGACGATTTCATTCTTGAGTGGTTGGTTTGGCCCTTGTTCCTGTAACTCGAATCCTAGCCCGGTATATCCCATTTTAATTTTCCACTATTGTGAACCTTACGCCTTTTTTACACTCTGATCGAGGTTCTCGGCATTGAAAAATCTTCATAAACTAAATCACACGTGTATATGTTGACATTTAAGAGATATACAGTCATGAAAATCAAGGGCAATGGTGATATATATGCGGATTTGACACAAAAAAAAAAAACACTCAACAAATTGCTACAATTAAAGGAATGTATTTAGTGACGGCATCAAATTCCTAATCGATGGAGAAAGGTTTGGTGGTAAGAAAAGCTGCTTCTAGGAGGTTGTCAAGTGTTTTCGCTCGACGATTCCATTATTGGGTGGTTGGTTTGGCCCTTGTTCCTGTAACTTGAATCCTAGCCCGGTCTATCCCATTTTAATCTTACACCATTGTGAACCTTACGCCTTTTTTACTCTCTGATCGAGGTTCTCGGCATTGAAAAATATTCATAAACTAAATCACACGTGTATATGTTGATATTTAAGAGATATACAGTCAAGAAAATCAAGGGCAATGGTGATATATATGCGGAATAGACACAAAAAAAAAAAACACTCAACAAATGGCTACAATTTAAGGAATGTGTTTAGTGACGGCATCAGATTCCTAATTGAGGGAGAAAGGTCTGGTGGTAAGAAAAGCTGTTTCTAGGAGGTTGTCAAGTGTTTTCGCTCGACGATTCCATTCTTGGGTGGTTGGTTTGGCCCTTGTTCCTGTAACTCGAATCCTAGCCCGGTCTATCCCATTTTAATCTTACACCATTGTGAACCTTACGCGTTTTTTACTCTCTGATCGAGGTTCTCGGCATTGAAAAATCTTCATAAACTAAATCACACATGTATATGCTGATATTTAAGAGATATACAGTCAAGAAAATCAAGGGCAATGGTGATATATATGCGGAATAGACACAAAAAAATATATTCAACAAATGGCTACAACTTAAGGAATGTGTTTAGTGACGGCATCAGATTCCTAATTGATGGAGAAAAGTCTGGTGGTAAGAAAAGCTGCTTCTAGGAGGTTGTCAAGTTTTCGCTCGACGATTCCATTCTTGGGTGGTTGGTTTGGCCCTTGTTCCTGTAACTCGAATCCTAGCCCGGTATATCCCTTTTTAATTTTACACCATTGTGAACCTTACGCATTTTTACTCTCTGATCGAGGTTCTCGGCATTGAAAAATCTCCGTAAACTAAATCACACGTGTATATGATGATATTTAAGAGATATATACAGTCAAGAAAATCAAGGGTAATGGTGATATATATGCGGATTAGACACAAAAAAAAAAACACTCAACAAATGGCTACAATTTAAGGAATGTGATTAGTGACGGCATCAGATTCCTAATTGATAGAGAAAGGTCTGGTGGTAAGAAAAGCTGCTTCTAGGAGGTTGTCAAGTGTTTTCGCTCGACGATTCCATTCTTGGGTGGTTGGTTTGGCCCTTGTTCCTATAACTCGAATCCTAGCCAGGTATATCCCATTTTAATTTTACACCATTGTGAACCTTACGCCTTTTTTACTCTCTGATCGAGGTTCTCGGCATTGAAAAATCTTCGTAAACTAAATCACACGTGTATATATTGACATTTAAAAGATATACAATCTAGAAAATCGAGAGCAATGGTGATGTATATGCGGATTAGACACCAAAAAAACACTCAACAAATGGCTACAATTTAAGGAATGTGTTTAGTCACGGCATCAGATTCCTAATTGATGGAGAACGGTCCGGTGGTAAGAAAAGCTGCTTCTAGGAGGTTGTCAAGTGTTTTTGCTCGACGATTCCATTCTTGGGTGGTTGGTTTAGCCCTTGTTCCTGTAACTAGAATCCTAGCACGGTATATCCCCTTTTAATTTTACACCATTGTGAAACTTACGCCTTTTTTACTCTCTGATCGAGGTTCTCGGCATTGAAAAATCTTCATAAACTAAATCACACGTGTATATGTTGACATTTAAAAGATATACAATCTAGAAAATTGAGAGCAGTGGTGATGTATATGCGGATTAGACACCAAAAAAACACTCAATAAATGGCAACAATTTAAGGAATGTGTTTAGTGACGGCATCAGATTCCTAATTGATGCAGAAAGGTCTGGTGGCAAGAAAAGCTGCTTCTAGGAAGTTGTCAAGTGTTTTCGCTCGACGATTCCATTCTTGGGTGGTTGGTTTGGCCCTTGTTCCTGTAACTCGAATCCTAGCACGGTAAATCCCATTTTAATTTTACACCATTGTGAATCTTACGCCTTTTTTACTCTCTGATCGAGGTTCTCGGCATTGAAAAATCTTCGTAAACTAAATCACACGTGTATATGTTGATATTTAAGAGATATACAGTCAAGAAAATCAAGGGCAATGGTGATATATATGCGGATTAGACACCAAAAAACACTCAACAAATGGCTACATTTTAAGGAATGTGTTTAGTGAAGGCATCAGATTCCTAATTGATGGAGAAAGGTCTGGTGGTAAGAAAAGCTGCTTCTAGGAGGTTGTCAAGTGTTTTCGCTCGACGATTCCAATCTTGGGTGGTTGGTTTGGCCCTTGTTCCTATAACTCGAATCCTAGCCCGGTATATCCCATTTTAATTTTACACCATTGTGAAACATACGCCTTTTTCACTCTCTGATCGAGGTTCTCGGCATTGAAAAATCTTCGTAAACTAAATCAGACGTGTATATGTTGTCATTTAAAAGATATACAATCTAGAAAATCGAGAGCAATGGTGATGTATATGCGGATTAGACACAAAAAAAAAACACTCAACAAATTGCAAAAATTTAAGGAATGTGTTTAGTGACCGCATCAGATTCCTAATTGATGGAGAAGGTCTGGTGTCAAGAAAAGCTGCTTCTAGGAGGTTGTCAAGTGATTTTGTCGACGATTCCATTCTTTGGTGGTTGGTTTGGCCCTTGTTCTTGTAACTCGAATCCTAGCCCGGAATATCCCATTTTAATTTTACACCATT
Source organism: Helianthus tuberosus (assembly GCA_030545235.1). Classification (NCBI taxonomy): domain Eukaryota; kingdom Viridiplantae; phylum Streptophyta; class Magnoliopsida; order Asterales; family Asteraceae; genus Helianthus; species Helianthus tuberosus. The sequence continues at coordinate 214,060,228 of CM060423.1, forward strand.
GTTAACCTTGCGCCTTTTTTACACTCTGATCGAGGTTCTCGGCATTGAAAAATCTTCGTAAACTAAATCACACGTGGATATGTTGATATTTAAGAGATATACAGTCAAGAAAATCAAGGGCAATAGTGATATATATGCAGATTAGACACAAAAAAAAAAACACTCAACAAATGGAAACAATTTAAGGAATGTATTTAGCGACGGCATCAGATACCTAATTGATGGAGAAAGGTCTGGTGGCAAGAAAAGCTCCTTCTAGGAAGTTGTCAAGTGTTTTTGCTCGACGATTCCATTCTTGCGTGGTTGGTTTGGCCCTTGTTCCTGTAACTCGCATCCTAGCGCGGTATATCCAATTTTAATTTTACCCCATTGTGAACCTTACGCCTTTTTTACTCTCTGATCGAGGTTCTCGCCATTGAAAAATCTTCATAAAGTAAATCACACGTGTATATGTTGATATTTAAGAGATATACAGTCAAGAAAATCAAGGGCAATGGTGATATATATGCGGATTAGACACAAAAAAAAAACACTCAACAAATGGCTACAATTTAAGGAATGTGTTTTGTGATGGCATCAGATTCCTAATTGATGGAGAAAGGTCTGGTGGTAAGAAAAGCTGCTTCTAGGAGGTTATCAAGTGTTTTCGCTAGACGATTACATTCTTGGGTGGTTGGTTTGGCCCTTGTTCCTGTAACTCGAATCTTAGCCCGGTATATCCCATTTTAATTTTACACCATTGTGAACCTTACGCCTTTTTTACTCTCTGATCGAGGTTCTCGGCATTGAAAAATCTTCGTAAACTAAATCACACGTGTATATGTTGACATTTAAGAGATATATAGTCAAGAAAATCAAGGCCAATGGTGATATATATGCGGATTAGACACCAAAAAAACACTCAACAAATGGCTACAATTTAAGGGATGTGTTTAGTGACGGCATCTGATTCATAATTGATGGAGAAAGGTCTGGTGGCAAGAAAAGCTGCTTCTTGGAGGTTGTCAAGTGTTTTCGCTTGACGATTCCATTCTTGGGTGGTTGGTTTGGCCCTTGTTCCTGTAACTCGAATCCTACCCCGGTATATCCCATTTTAATTTTACACCATTGTGAACCTTACGCCTTTTTTACTCTCTGATCGAGGTTCTCGGCATTGAAAAATCTTCGTAAACTAAATCACACGTGTATATGTTGATATTTAAGAGATATACAGTCAAGCAAATCAAGGGCAATGGTGATATATATGCGGATTAGACACAAAAAAAAACACTCAACAAATGGCTACAATTTAAGGAATGTGTTTAGTGACGTCATCAGATTCCTAATTGATGGAGAAAATTCTGGTGGCAAGAAAAGCTGCTTCTAGGAGGTTGTCAAGTGTTTCCGCTCGACGATTCCATTCTTGGTTGGTTGGTTTGGCCCATGTTCCTGTAACTCGAATACTAGCCCGGAAAATCCCATTTTAATTTTAAACCATTGTGAACCTTACGCCTTTTTTACTCTCTGATCGAGGTTCTCGGCATTGAAAAAGCTTCGTAAACTAAATCACACGTGTATATGTTGACATTTAAGAGATATACAGTCAAGAAAATCAAGGGCAATGGTGATATATATGCGGATTAGACACCAAAAAAAAAACACTCAACAAATGGCTACAATTTAAGGAATGTGTTTAGTGACTGCATCAGATTCCTAATTGATGGATAAAGGTCTAGTGGCAAGAAAAGCTGCTTCTAGGAGGTTGTCAAGTGTTTTTGCTCGACGATTTCATTCTTGGGTGGTTGGTTTAGCCCTTGTTCCTGTAACTCGAATCCTAGCCCGGTATATCGCATTTTAATTATACACCATTGTGAACATTACGCCTTTTTTACTCTCTGATCGAGGTTCTCGGCATTGAAAAATCCTCGTAAACTAAATTACACGTGTATATGTTGACATTTAAAAGATATTCAATCTAGAAAATCAAGAGCAATGGTGATATATATGCGGATTAGATACCAAAAAAAAAACACTCAACAAATGCCAACAATTTAAGGAATGTGTTTAGTGACGGGATCAGATTCCTAATTGATGGAGAAAGGTATGGCTGCAAGAAAAGCTGCTTCTAGGAGGTTGTCAAGTGTTATCGCTCGACGATTCCATTCTTAGGTGGTTGGTTTGGCCCTTGTTCCTGTAACTCAAATCCTAGCCCGGTATATCCCATTTTAATTTTACACCATTGTGAACCTTTCGCATTTTTTACTCTCTGATCGAGGTTCTCGGCATTGAAAAGTCTTCGTAAACTAAATCACACGTGTATATGTTGACATTTAAGAGATATACAGGCAAGAAAATCAAGGGCAATGGTGATATATATGCGGATTAGACACCAAAAAAACACTCAACAAATGGCTACAATTTAAGGAATGTGTTTAGTGACGGCATCAGATTCCTAATTGATGGAGAAATGTCTGGTGGTTAGAAAAGTTGCTTCTAGGAGGTTGTCAAGTGTTTTTGCTCGACGATTCTCTTCTTGGGTGGTTTGTTTGGCCCTTGTTCCTGTAACTCAAATCCTAGCCCGGTATATCCCATTTTAATTTTACACCATTGTGAACCTTACGCCTTTTTACTCTCTGATCGAGGTTCTCGGCATTGAAAAATCTTCGTAAACTAAATCACACGTGTATATGTTAACATTTAAGAGATATACAGGCAAGAAAATCAAGGGCAATGGTGATATATATGCGGATTAGACACCAAAAAAACACTCAACAAAAGGCTACAATTTAAGGAATGTGTTTAGTGATGGCATCAGATTCCTAATTGATGGAGAAAGGTCTGGTGGTAAGAAAAGTTGCTTCTAGGAGGTTGTCAAGTGTTTTTGCTCGGCGATTCTCTTCTTGGGTGGTTTGTTTGGCCTTTGTTCCTGTAACTCAAATCCTAGCCCGGTATATCACATTTTAATTTTACACCATTGTGAACCTTACGCGTTTTTACTCTCTGATCGAGGTTCTCGGCATTACAAAATCTTCATAAACTAAATCACACGTGTATATATTGACATTTAAGAGATATACAGTCAAGAAAATCAAGGGCAATGGTGATATATATGCGGATTAGACACAAAAAAAACACTCAACAAATGGCTGCAATTTAAGGAATATGTTTTTTGACGGCATCAGATTCCTAATTAATGGAGAAAGGTCTAGTGGCAAGAAAAGCTGCTTCTAGGAGGTTGTCAAGTGTTTTCCCTGGACGATTCCATTCTTGGGTGGTTGGTTTGGCCCTTGTTCCTGTAACTCGAATCCTTGCCCGGTATATCCCATTTTAATTTTACAACATTGTGAACCTTACGCTATTTTTACTCTCTGCTCGAGGCTCTCGGCATTGAAAAATCTTTGTAAACTAAATCACACGTGTATATGTTGACATTTAAGAGATATACAGTCAAGAAAATCAAGGGCAATGGTGAAATATATGCGGATTAGACACCAAAAAAAATACACTCAACAAATGGCTACAATTTAAGGAATGTGTTTAGTGACGGCATCAGATTCCTAATTGATGGTGAAATGTCTGGTGGTAAGAAAAGCTGCTTCTAGGAGGTTGTCAAGTGTTTTCGCTCGACGATTCCATTCTTGGGTGGTTGGTTTGGCCCTTGTTCCTATAACTCGAATCCTAGCCAGGTATATCCCATTTTAATTTTACACCATTGTGAACCTTACGCCTTTTTTACTCTCTGATCGAGGTTCTCGGCATTGAAAAATCTTCGTAAACTAAATCACACGTGTATATATTGACATTTAAAAGATATACAATCTAGAAAATCAAGAGCAATGGTGATGTATATGCGGATTAGACACCAAAAAAACACTCAACAAATGGCTACAATTTAAGGAATGTGTTTAGTCACGGCATCAGATTCCTAATTGATGGAGAACGGTCCGGTGGTAAGAAAAGCTGCTTCTAGGAGGTTGTCAAGTGTTTTTGCTCGACGATTCCATTCTTGGGTGGTTGGTTTAGCCCTTGTTCCTGTAACTAGAATCCTAGCACGGTATATCCCCTTTTAATTTTACACCATTGTGAAACTTACGACTTTTTTACTCTCTGATCGAGGTTCTCGGCATTGAAAAATCTTCATAAACTAAATCACACGTGTATATGTTGACATTTAAAAGATATACAATCTAGAAAATTGAGAGAAGTGGTGATGTATATGCGGATTAGACACCAAAAAAACACTCAATAAATGGCAACAATTTAAGGAATGTGTTTAGTGACGGCATCAGATTCCTAATTGATGGAGAATGGTCTGGTGGCAAGAAAAGCTGCTTCTAGGAAGTTGTCAAGTGTTTTCGCTCGACGAATCCATTCTTGGGTGGTTGGTTTGGCCCTTGTTCCTGTAACTCGAATCCTAGCACGGTATATCCCATTTTAATTTTACACCATTGTGAATCTTACGCCTTTTTTACTCTCTGATCGAGGTTCTCGGCATTGAAAAATCTTCGTAAACTAAATCACACGTGTATATGTTGATATTTAAGAGATATACAGTCAAGAAAATCAAGGGCAATGGTGATATATATGCGGATTAGACACCAAAAAACACTCAACAAATGGCTACATTTTAAGGAATGTGTTTAGTGAAGGCATCAGATTCCTAATTGATGGAGAAAGGTCTGGTGGTAAGAAAAGCTGCTTCTAGGAGGTTGTCAAGTGTTTTCGCTCGACGATTCCATTCTTGGGTGGTTGGTTTGGCCCTTGTTCCTATAACTCGAATCCTAGCCCGGTATATCCCATTTTAATTTTACACCATTGTGAAACATACGCCTTTTTCACTCTCTGATCGAGGTTCTCGGCATTGAAAAATCTTCGTAAACTAAATCAGACCTGTATATGTTGTCATTTAAAAGATATACAATCTAGAAAATCGAGAGCAATGGTGATGTATATGCGGATTAGACACAAAAAAAAACACTCAACAAATGGAAAAAATTTAAGGAATGTGTTTAGTGACCGCATCAGATTCCTAATTGATGGAGAAGGTCTGGTGTCAAGAAAAGCTGCTTCTAGGAGGTTGTCAAGTGATTTTGTCGACGATTCCATTCTTTGGTGGTTGGTTTGGCCCTTGTTCTTGTAACTCGAATCCTAGCCCGGAATATCCCATTTTAATTTTACACCATTGTTAACCTTGCGCCTTTTTTCCACTCTGATCGAGGTTCTCGGCATTGAAAAATCTTCGTAAACTAAATCACACGTGGATATGTTGATATTTAAGAGATATACAGTCAAGAAAATCAAGGGCAATGGTGATATATATGCAGATTAGACACAAAAAAAAAAACACTCAACAAATGGAAACAATTTAAGGAATGTATTTAGCGACGGCATCAGATACCTAGTTGATGGAGAAAGGTCTGGTGGCAAGAAAAGCTCCTTCTAGGAAGTTGTCAAGTGTTTTTGCTCGACGATTCCATTCTTGCGTGGTTGGTTTGGCCCTTGTTCCTGTAACTCGCATCCTAGCGCGGTATATCCAATTTTAATTTTACCCCATTGTGAACCTTACGCCTTTTTTACTCTCTGATCGAGGTTCTCGCCATTGAAAAATCTTCATAAAGTAAATCACACGTGTATATGTTGATATTTAAGAGATATACAGTCAAGAAAATCAAGGGCAATGGTGATATATATGCGGATTAGACACAAAAAAAAAAACACTCAACAAATGGCTACAATTTAAGGAATGTGTTTTGTGATGGCATCAGATTCCTAATTGATGGAGAAAGGTCTGGTGGTAAGAAAAGCTGCTTCTAGGAGGTTATCAAGTGTTTTCGCTAGACGATTACATTCTTGGGTGGTTGGTTTGGCCCTTGTTCCTGTAACTCGAATCTTAGCCCGGTATATCCCATTTTAATTTTACACCATTGTGAACCTTACGCCTTTTTTACTCTCTGATCGAGGTTCTCGGCATTGAAAAATCTTCGTAAACTAAATCACACGTGTATATGTTGACATTTAAGAGATATATAGTCAAGAAAATCAAGGCCAATGGTGATATATATGCGGATTAGACACCAAAAAAACACTCAACAAATGGCTACAATTTAAGGGATGTGTTTAGTGACGGCATCTGATTCCTAATTGATGGAGAAAGGTCTGGTGGCAAGAAAAGCTGCTTCTTGGAGGTTGTCAAGTGTTTTCGCTTGACGATTCCATTCTTGGGTGGTTGGTTTGGCCCTTGTTCCTGTAACTCGAATCCTACCCCGGTATATCCCATTTTAATTTTACACCATTGTGAACCTTACGCCTTTTTTACTCTCTGATCGAGGTTCTCGGCATTGAAAAATCTTCGTAAACTAAATCACACGTGTATATGTTGATATTTAAGAGATATACAGTCAAGCAAATCAAGGGCAATGGTGATATATATGCGGATTAGACACAAAAAAAAACACTCAACAAATGGCTACAATTTAAGGAATGTGTTTAGTGACGTCATCAGATTCCTAATTGATGGAGAAAATTCTGGTGGCAAGAAAAGCTGCTTCTAGGAGGTTGTCAAGTGTTTCCGCTCGACGATTCCATTCTTGGTTGGTTGGTTTGGCCCATGTTCCTGTAACTCGAATACTAGCCCGGAAAATCCCATTTTAATTTTAAACCATTGTGAACCTTACGCCTTTTTTACTCTCTGATCGAGGTTCTCGGCATTGAAAAAGCTTCGTAAACTAAATCACACGTGTATATGTTGACATTTAAGAGATATACAGTCAAGAAAATCATGGGCAATGGTGATATATATGCGGATTAGACACCAAAAAAAAACACTCAACAAATGGCTACAATTTAAGGAATGTGTTTAGTGACTGCATCAGATTCCTAATTGATGGATAAAGGTCTAGTGGCAAGAAAAGCTGCTTCTAGGAGGTTGTCAAGTGTTTTTGCTCGACGATTCCATTCTTGGGTGGTTGGTTTAGCCCTTGTTCCTGTAACTCGAATCCTAGCCCGGTATATCGCATTTTAATTATACACCATTGTGAACATTACGCCTTTTTTACTCTCTGATCGAGGTTCTCGGCATTGAAAAATCCTCGTAAACTAAATTACACGTGTATATGTTGACATTTAAAAGATATTCAATCTAGAAAATCAAGAGCAATGGTGATATATATGCGGATTAGATACCAAAAAAAAAAACACTCAACAAATGCCAACAATTTAAGGAATGTGTTTAGTGACGGGATCAGATTCCTAATTGATGGAGAAAGGTATGGCTGCAAGAAAAGCTGCTTCTAGGAGGTTGTCAAGTGTTATCGCTCGACGATTCCATTCTTAGGTGGTTGGTTTGGCCCTTGTTCCTGTAACTCAAATCCTAGCCCGGTATATCCCATTTTAATTTTACACCATTGTGAACCTTTCGCATTTTTTACTCTCTGATCGAGGTTCTCGGCATTGAAAAGTCTTCGTAAACTAAATCACACGTGTATATGTTGACATTTAAGAGATATACAGGCAAGAAAATCAAGGGCAATGGTGATATATATGCGGATTAGACACCAAAAAAACACTCAACAAATGGCTACAATTTAAGGAATGTGTTTAGTGACGGCATCAGATTCCTAATTGATGGAGAAATGTCTGGTGGTTAGAAAAGTTGCTTCTAGGAGGTTGTCAAGTGTTTTTGCTCGACGATTCTCTTCTTGGGTGGTTTGTTTGGCCCTTGTTCCTGTAACTCAAATCCTAGCCCGGTATATCCCATTTTAATTTTACACCATTGTGAACCTTACGCCTTTTTACTCTCTGATCGAGGTTCTCGGCATTGAAAAATCTTCGTAAACTAAATCACACGTGTATATGTTAACATTTAAGAGATATACAGGCAAGAAAATCAAGGGCAATGGTGATATATATGCGGATTAGACACCAAAAAAACACTCAACAAAAGGCTACAATTTAAGGAATGTGTTTAGTGATGGCATCAGATTCCTAATTGATGGAGAAAGGTCTGGTGGTAAGAAAAGTTGCTTCTAGGAGGTTGTCAAGTGTTTTTGCTCGGCGATTCTCTTCTTGGGTGGTTTGTTTGGCCTTTGTTCCTGTAACTCAAATCCTAGCCCGGTATATCACATTTTAATTTTACACCATTGTGAACCTTACGCGTTTTTACTCTCTGATCGAGGTTCTCGGCATTACAAAATCTTCGTAAACTAAATCACACGTGTATATATTGACATTTAAGAGATATACAGTCAAGAAAATCAAGGGCAATGGTGATATATATGCGGATTAGACACAAAAAAAACACTCAACAAATGGCTGCAATTTAAGGAATGTGTTTTTTGACGGCATCAGATTCCTAATTAATGGAGAAAGGTCTAGTGGCAAGAAAAGCTGCTTCTAGGAGGTTGTCAAGTGTTTTCGCTGGACGATTCCATTCTTGGGTGGTTGGTTTGGCCCTTGTTCCTGTAACTCGAATCCTTGCCCGGTATATCCCATTTTAATTTTACAACATTGTGAACCTTACGCTATTTTTACTCTCTGCTCGAGGCTCTCGGCATTGAAAAATCTTCGTAAACTAAATCACACGTGTATATGTTGACATTTAAGAGATATACAGTCAAGAAAATCAAGGGCAATGGTGAAATATATGCGGATTAGACACCAAAAAAAATACACTCAACAAATGGCTACAATTTAAGGAATGTGTTTAGTGACGGCATCAGATTCCTAATTGATGGTGAAATGTCTGGTGGTAAGAAAAGCTGCTTCTAGGAGGTTGTCTAGTGTTTTCGCTCGACGATTCCATTCTTGGGTGGTTGGTTTGGCCCTTGTTCTTGTAACTCGAATCCTAGCCCGGTATATCTCATTTTAATTTTAGACCATTTTGAACCTTATGCCTTTTTTGCTCTTTGATCGAGGTTCTCGGCATTGAAAAATCTTCGTAAACTAAATCACACGTGTATATGTTGACATTTAAGAGATATACAGTCAAGAAAATCAAGGGCAATGGTGATATATATGCGGATTAGACCCCAAAAAAACACTCAAAAAATGGCAACAATTTAAGGAATGTGTTTAGTGACGGCATCAGATTCCTATTTGATGGAGAAAGGTCTGGTGGCAAGAAAAGCTGCTTCTAGGAGGTTGTCAAGTGTTTTCGCTGGACGATTCCATTCTTCGGTAGTAGGTTTGGCCCTTGTTCTTGTAACTCGAATCCTAGTCCGGTATATCCCATTTTAATTTTACACCATTGTGAACCTTACGCCTTTTTTACTCTCTGATCGAGGTTCTCGGCATTGAAAAATATTCGTAAACTAAATCACACGTCTATATGTTGACATTTAAGAGATATACAGTCAACAAAATCAAGGGCAATGGTGATATATATGCGGATTAGACACAAAAAAAAACACTCAACAAATGGGTACAATTTAAGGAATGTGTTTAGTGACAGCATCAGATTCCTAATTGATGGAGAAAGGTCTGGTGGCAAGAAAAGCTGCTTCTAGGAGGTTGTCAAGTGTTTTCGCTCGACGATTCCATTCTTGGGTGGTTGGTTTGGCCCTTGTTCCTGTAACTCGAATCCTAGCCCGGTATATCCCCATTTAATTTTACACCATTGTGAACCTTATGCCTTTTTTACTCTCTGATCGAGGTTCTCGGCTTCGAAAAATCTTCGTAAACTAAATCACACGTGTATACGTTGACTTTTAAGAGATATACAGTCAAGAAAATCAAGGGCAATAGTGATATATATGCGGATTAGACACAAAAAAAAAACACTCAACAAATGGCTATAATTTAAGGAATGTGTTTAGTGACGTCATCAGATTCCTAATTGATGGAAAAAAGGTCTGGTGGGAAGAAAAGCTGCTTCTAGAAAGTTGTCAAGTGTTTTCGCTCAACGATTCCATTCTTGGGTGGTTGGTTTGGCCCTTATTCCTGTAACTCGAATCCTAGCCCGGTATATCCCATTTTAATTTTACACCATTGTGAACCTTACGCCTTTTTTACTCTCTGATCGAGGCTCTCGGCATTGAAAAATCTTCGTAAACTAAATCACACGTGTATATGTTGACATTTAAGAGATATACAGTCAAGAAAATCAAGGGCAATGGTGATATATATGCGGATTAGACACCAAAAAAAACACTCAACAAATGTCTACAATTTAAGGAATGTGTTTAGTGACTACATCAGATTCCTAATTGATGGATAAAGGTCTGGTGGCAAGAAAAGCTGCTTCTAGGTGGTTGTCAAGTGTTTTCGCTCGACGATTCCATTCTTGGGTGGTTGGTTTGGCCCTTGTTCCTGTAACTCGAATCCTAGCCCGGTCTATCCCATTTTAATCTTACACCATTGTGAACCTTACGCGTTATTTACTCTCTGATCGAGGTTCTCGGCATTGAAAAATCTTCATAAACTAAATAACACGTGTATATGTTGATATTTAAGAGATATACAGTCAAGAAAATCAAGGGCAATGGTGATATATATGCGGAATAGACACAAAAAAAATATTCAACAAATGGCTACAACTTAAGGAATGTGTTTAGTGACGGCATCAGATTCCTAATTGATGGAGAAAAGTCTGGTGGTAAGAAAAGCTGCTTCTAGGAGGTTGTCAAGTGTTTTCGCTCGACGATTCCATTCTTGGGTGGTTGGTTTGGCCCTTGTTCCTGTAACTCGAATCCTAGCCCGGTATATCCCTTTTTAATTTTACACCATTGTGAACCTTACGCCTTTTTTACTCTCTGATCGAGGTTCTCGGCATTGAAAAATCTTCGTAAACTAAATCACACTTGTATATGTTGATATTTAAGAGATATACAGTCAAGAAAATCAAGGGCAATGGTGATATATATTCGGATTAGACACAAAAAAAACACTCAACAAAAGGCTACAATTTAAGGAATGTGTTTAGTGACTGCATCAGATTCCTAATTGACGGAGAAAGGTCTGGTGGTAAGAAAAGCTGCTTCTAGGAGGTTGTCAAGTGTTTTCTCTAGACGATTTCATTCTTGGGTGGTTGGTTTGGCCATTGTTCCTGTAACTCGAATCCTAGCCCGGTATATCCCATTTTAATTTTACACCATTGTGAACCTTACGCCTTTTTTACTCTCTGATCGAGGTTTTCGGCATTGAAAAATCATCGTAAACTAAATCACACGAGTATATGTTGACATTTAAGAGATATGCAGTCAAGAAAATCAAGGGCAATGGTGATATATATTCGGATTAGACACAAAAAAAAAACACTCAACAAAAGGCTACAATTTAAGGAATGTGATTAGTGACGGCATTAGATTCCTAATTGATAGAGAAAGGTCTGGTGGTAAGAAAAGCTGCTTCTAGGAGGTTGTCAAGTGTTTTCGCTCGACGATTCCATTCTTGGGTGGTTGGTTTGGCCCTTGTCCCTATAACTCGAATCCTAGCCCGGTGTATCCCATTTTAATTTTACACCATTGTGAACCTTACGCCTTTTTTACTCTCTGATCGAGGTTCTCGGCATTGAAAAATCTTCGTAAACTAAATCACACGTGTATATATTGACATTTAAAAGATATACAATCTAGAAAATCGAGAGAAATGGTGATGTATATGCGGATTATACACCAGAAAAACACTCAACAAATGGCTACAATTTAAGGAATGTGTTTAGTCACGGCATCAGATTCCTAATTGATGGAGAACGGTCCGGTGGTAAGAAAAGCTGCTTCTAGGAGGTTGTCAAGTGTTTTTGCTCGACGATTCCATTCATGGGTGGTTGGTTTAGCCCTTGTTCCTGTAACTCGAATCCTAGCACGGCATATCCCCTTTTAATGGTACACCATTGTGAACCTTACGCCTTTTTTACTCTCTGATCGAGGTTCCCGGCATTGAAAAATCTTTCTAAACTAAATCACACGTGTATATGTTGATATTTAAGAGATATACAGTCAAGAAAATCAAGGGCAATGGTGATATATATGCGGAATAGACACAAAAAAAAGACTCAACAAATGGCTACAATTTAAGGAATGTGTTTAGTGACGGCGTCAGATTCCTAATTGATGGAGAAAGGTCTGGTGGTAAGAAAAGCTGCTTCTAGGAGGTTGTCAAGTGTTTTCGCTCGACGATTCCATTCTTGGGTGGTTGGTTTGGCCCTTGTTCCTGTAACTCGAATCCTAGCCCGGTATATCCCTTTTTAATTTTACACCATTGTGAACTTTACGACTTTTTTACTCTATGATCGAGGTTCTCGGCATTGAAAAATCTTCGTAAACTAAATCACACGTGTATATATTGACATTTAAAAGATATACAATCTAGAAAATCGAGAGCAATGGTGATGTATATGCGGATTAGACACCAGAAAAACACTCAACAAATGGATACAATTTAAGGAATGTGTTTAGTCACGGCATCAAATTCCTAATTAATGGAGAACGGTCCGGTGGTAAGAAAAGCTGCTTCTAGGAGGTTGTCAAGTGTTTTTGCTGGACGATTCCATTCATGGGTGGTTGGTTTAGCCCTTGTTCCTATAACTCGAATCCTAGCACGTCATATCCCCTTTTAATTGTACACCATTGTGAACCTTACGCCTTTTTTACTCTCTGATCGAGGTTCTCGGCATTGAAAAATCTTCGTAAACTAAATCACATGTGTATATGTTGACATTTAAGAGACATACAGTCAAGAAAATCAAGGGCAATGGTGATATATATGCGGATTAGACACAAAAAAAAAACACAACAAATTGCTACAATTTAAGGAATGTGTTTAGTGACGGCATCAGATTCCTAATTTATGGAGAAAGGTCTGGTGGTAAGAAAAGCTGCTTGTAGGAGGTTGTCAAGTGTTTTCGCTCGACGATTCCATTCTTGGGTGGTTGGTTTAGCCCTTGTTCCTGTAACTCGAATCCTAGCACGGTATATCCCATTTTAATTTTACACCACTGTGAACCTTACGCCTTTTTTACTCTCTGATCGAGGTTTTCGGCATTGAAAAATCATCGTAAACTAAATCACACGAGTATATGTTGACATTTAAGAGATATGCAGTCAAGAAAATCAAGGGCAATGGTGATATATATTCGGATTAGTCACAAAAAAAAACACTCAACAAAAGGCTACAATTTAAGGAAAGTGTTTAGTGACTGCATCAGATTCCTAATTGATGGAGAAAGGTCTGGTGGTAAGAAAAGCTGCTTCTAGGAGGTTGTCATGTGTTTTTGCTGGACGATTCCATTCATGGGTGGTTGGTTTAGCCCTTGTTCCTGTAACTCGAATCCTAGCACGGCATATCCCCTTTTAATTGTACACCATTGTGAACCTTACGCCTTTTTTACTCTCTGATCGAGGTTCTCGGCATTGAAAAATCTTCGTAAACTAAATCACACGTGTATATGTTGACATTTAAGAGATATACAGTCAAGAAAATCAAGGGCAATGGTGATATATATGCGGATTAGACACCAAAAAAAAAACACTCAACAAATGGCTACAATTTAAGGAATGTGTTTAGTGACGGCATCAGATTCCTAATTTATGGAGAAAGGTCTGGTGGTAAGAAAAGCTGCTTGTAGGAGGTTGTCAAGTGTTTTTGCTCAACGATTCCATTCTTGGGTGGTTGGTTTGACCCTTGTTCCTGTAACTCGAATCATAGCCCGGTATATCCCATTTTAATTTTACACCACTGTGAACCTTACGCCTTTTTTACTCTCTGATCGAGGTTTTCGGCATTGAAAAATCATCGTAAACTAAATCACACGAGTATATGTTGACATTTAAGAGATATGCAGTCAAGAAAATCAAGGGCAATGGTGATATATATTCGGATTAGTCACAAAAAAAAAACACTCAACAAAAGGCTACAATTTAAGCAATGTGTTTAGTGACTGCATCAGATTCCTAATTGATGGAGAAATGTCTGGTGGTAAGAAAAGCTGCTTCTAGGAGGTTGTCAAGTGTTTTCGCTCGACGATTCCATTCTTGGGTGGTTGGTTTGGCCCTTGTCCCTATAACTCGAATCCTAGCCCGGTATATCCCATTTTAATTTTACACCATTGTGAACCTTACGCCTTTTTTACTCTCTGATCGAGGTTCTCGGCATTGAAAAATCTACGTAAACTAAATCACACGTGTATATATTGACATTTAAAAGATATACAATCTAGAAAATCGAGAGCAATGGTGATGTATATGCGGATTAGACACCAGAAAAACACTCAACAAATGGATACAATTTAAGGAATGTGTTTAGTCACGGCATCAAATTCCTAATTGATGGAGAACGGTCCGGTGGTAAGAAAAGCTGCTTCTAGGAGGTTGTCAAGTGTTTTTGCTGGACGATTCCATTCATGGGTGGTTGGTTTAGCCCTTGTTCCTGTAACTCGAATCCTAGCACGGCATATCCCCTTTTAATTGTACACCATTGTGAACCTTACGCCTTTTTTACTCTCTGATCGAGGTTCTCGGCATTGAAAAATCTTCGTAAACGAAATCACACGTGTATATGTTGACATTTAAGAGATATACAGTCAAGAAAATCAAGGGCAATGGTGATATATATGCGGATTGGACACAAAAAAAAAACACTCAACAAATGGCTACAATTTAAGGAATGTGTTTAGTGACGGCATCAGATTCCTAATTTATGGAGAAAGGTCTGGTGGTAAGAAAAGCTGCTTGTAGGAGGTTGTCAAATGTTTTCGCTCGACGATTCCATTCTTGGGTGGTTGGTTTAGCACTTGTTCCTGTAACTCGAATCCTAGCACGGTATATCCCATTTTAATTTTACACCATTGTGAACCTTACGCCTTTTTTACTCTCTGATCGAGGTTCTCGGCATTGAAAAATATTCATAAACTAAATCACACGTGTATATGTTGACATTTAAAAGATATACAATCTAGAAAATCGGGAGCAGTGGTGATGTATATGCGGATTAGACACAAAAAAACACTCAATAAATGGCTATAATTTAAGGAATATGTTTAGTGACGGCATCAGATTCCTAATTTATGGAGAAAGGTCTGGTGGTAAGAAAAGCTGCTTCTAGGAAGTTGTCAAGTGTTTTCGCTCGATGCTTCCATTCTTGGGTGGTTGGTTTGGCCCTTGTTCCTGTAACTCGAATCCTAGCACGGTATATCCCATTTTAATTTTACACCATTGTGAACCTTACGCCTTTTTTACTCTCTGATCGAGGTTCTCGGCATTGAAAAATCTTTGTAAACTAAATCACACGTGTATATGTTGATATTTAAGAGATATACAGTCAAGAAAATCAAGGGCAATGGTGATATATATGCGGATTAGACACAAAAAAAAAAACTCAACAAATGGCTACATTTTAAGGAATGTGTTTAGTGACGGCATCAGATTCCTAATTGATGGAGAAATGTCTGGTGGTTAGAAAAGCTGCTTCTAGGAGGTTGTCAGGTGTTTTCGCTCGACGATTCCATTCTTGGGTGGTTGGTTTGGCCCTTGTTCCTATAACTCGAATCCTAGCCCGGTATATCCCATTTTAATTTTACACCATTGTTAAACTTACGCCTTTTTCACTCTCTGATCGAGGTTCTCGGCATTGAAAAATCTTCGTAAACTAAATCAGACGTGTATATGTTGTCATTTAAAAGATATACAATCTAGAAAATCGAGAGCAATGGTGATGTATATGCGGATTAGACACCAAAAAAAACACTCAACAAATGGCAAAAATTTAAGGAATGTGTTTAGTGACCGCATCAGACTCCTAATTGATGGAGAAGTTCTGGTGTCAAAAAAAGCTGCTTCTAGGAGGTTGTCAAGTGATTTTGTCGACGATTCCATTCTTTGGTGGTTGGTTTGGCCCTTGTTGTTGTAACTCGAATCCTAGCCCAGAATATCCCATTTTAATTTTACACCATTGTTAAACTTACGCCTTTTTTACACTCTGATCGAGGTTCTCGGCATTGAAAAATCTTCGTAAACTAAATCACACGTGGATATGTTGATATTTAAGAGATATACAGTCAAGAAAATCAAGGGCAATGGTGATATATATGCAGATTAGACACCAAAAAAAACACTCAACAAATGGAAACAATTTAAGGAATGTATTTAGCGACGGCATCAGATACCTAATTGATGGAGAAAGGTCTGGTGGCAAGAAAAGCTCCTTCTAGGAAGTTGTCAAGTGTTTTCGCTCGACGATTCCATTCTTGGGTGGTTGGTTTGACCCTTGTTCCTGTAACTCGAATCCTAGCGCGGTATATCCCATTTTAATTTTACCCCATTGTGAACCTTACGCCTTTTTTACTCTCTGATCGAGGTTCTCGCCATTGAAAAATCTTCGTAAAGTAAATCACACGTGTATATGTTGATATTTAAGAGATATATAGTCAAGAAAATCAAGGGCAATGGTGATATATATGCAGATTTGACACCAAAAAAAAAAACACTCAACAAATGGCTATAATTTAAGGAATGTGTTTAGTGATGGCATCAGATTCCTAATTGATGGAGAAAGGTCTGGTGGTAAGAAAAGCTGCTTCTAGGAGGTTGTCAAGTGTTTTCGCTAGACGATTACATTCTTGGGTGTTTGGTTTGGCCCTTGTTCCT
The DNA here is from genome assembly GCA_030545235.1 of Helianthus tuberosus. NCBI lineage: Eukaryota > Viridiplantae > Streptophyta > Magnoliopsida > Asterales > Asteraceae > Helianthus > Helianthus tuberosus. The sequence goes on from CM060423.1 coordinate 214,076,784, forward strand.
GTAACTCGAATCTTAGCCCGGTATATCCCATTTTAATTTTACACCATTGTGAACCTTACGCCTTTTTTACTCTCTGATCGAGTTTCTCGGCATTGAAAAATCTTCGTAAACTAAATCACACGTGTATATGTTGACATTTAAGAGATATACAGTTAAGAAAATCAAGGCCAATGGTGATATATATGCGGATTAGACACCAAAAAAACACTCAACAAATGGCTACAATTTAAGGAATGTGTTTAGTGACGGCATCAGATTCCTAATTGATGGAGAAAGGTCTGGTGGCAAGAAAAGCTGCTTCTTGGAGGTTGTCAAGTGTTTTCGCTTGACGATTCCATTCTTGGGTGGTTGGTTTGGACCTTGTTCCTGTAACTCGAATCCTACCCCGGTATATCCCATTTAATTTTACACCATTGTGAACCTTACGCCTTTTTTACTCTCTGATCGAGGTTCTCGGCATTGAAAAATCTTCGTAAACTAAATCACCATTGTGAACCTTACGCCGTTTTTACTCTCTGATCGAGGTTCTCGACATTGAAAAATCTTCGTAAACAAAATCACACGTGTATATGTTGACATTTAAGAGATATACAGTCAAGAAAATCAAGGGCAATGGTGATATATATGCGGATTAGACACAAAAAAAAACACTCAACAAATGGCTTCAATTTAAGGATTGTGTTTAGTGACGGCATCAGATTCCTAATTGATGGAGAAAGGTCTGGTGGTAAGAAAAGCTACTTCTAGGAGGTTGTCAAGTGTTTTCGCTCGACGATTCCATTCTTAGGTGGTTGGTTTGGCCCTTGTTCCTGTTACTCGAATCCTAGCCCGGTATATCACATTTTAATTTTACACCATTGTGAACCGTACGCCGTTTTTACTCTCTGATCGAGGTTTTCGGCATTGAAAAAACTTCGTAAACTAAATCACACGTGTATATGTTGATATTTAAGAGATATACAATCAAGAAAATCAAGGGAAACGGTGATATATATATATGTGGATTAGACACCAAAAAAAAAACACTCAACAAATGGCTACAATTTAAGGAATGTGTTTAGTGACGACATCAGATTCCTAATTGATGGAGAATGTTCTGGTGGTAAGAAAAGCTGCTTCTAGGAGGTTGTCAAGTGTTTTCACTCGATGATTCCATTCTTGGATGCTTGGTTTGGCCGTTGTTCCTGTAACTCGAATCCTAGCCCGAAATATCCCATTTTAATTTTAAACCATTGTGAACCTTACGCCTTTTTTACTCTCTGATCGAGGTTCTCGGGAATGAAAAATCTTCGTAAACAAAATCACACGTGTATATGTTGACATTTAAGAGATATACAGTCAAGAAAATCAAGGGCAATGGTGATATATATGCGGATTAGACACAAAAAAAACACTCAACAAATGGCTACAATTTAAGGAACGTGTTTAGTGACGACATCAGATTCCTAATTGATGGAGAAAGGTCTGGTGGTAAGAAAAGCTGCTTCAAGAAGGTTGTCAAGTGTTTTCACTCGAAGATTCCATTCTTGGGTGGTTGGTTTGGCCCTTGTTCCTGTAACTCGAATCCTAGCCCTGTATATCCCATTTTAATTTTACACCATTGTGAACCTTACGCCGTTTTTACTCTCTGATCGAGGTTCTCGTCATTGAAAAATCTTCGTAAACTAAATCACACGTGTATATGTTGACATTTAAGAGATATACAGTCAAGAAAATCAAGGGCAATGGTGATATATATGCGGATTAGACACCAAAAAAAAAACACTCAACAATCGGCTTCAATTTAAGGAATGTGTTTAATGACGGAATCAGATTCCTAATTGATGGAGAAAGGTCTGGTTGTAAGAAAAGCTGCTTCTAGGAGGTTGTCAAGTGTTTTCGCTCGACGATTCCATTCTTGGGTGGTTGGTTTGACCCTTGTTCCTATAACTCGAATCCTAGCCAGGTATATCCCATTTTAATTTTACACCATTGTGAACCTTACGCCTTTTTTACTCTCTGATCGAGGTTCTCGGCAATGAAAATCTTCGTAAACTAAATCACACGTGTATATGATGATATTTAAGAGATATACAATCAAGAAAATCAAGGGAAACGGTGATATATATATATATATATATATATATATGCGGATTAGACACCAAAAAAAAAACACTCAACAAATGGCTACAATTTAAGGAATGTGTTTATTGACGGCATCAGATTCCTAATTGATGGAGAAAGTTCTGGTGGTAAGAAAAACTGCTTCTAGGAGGTTGTCAAGTGTTTTCACTCGATGATTCCATTCTTGGGTGCTTGGTTTGGCCCTTGTTCCTGTAACTCGAATCCTAGCCCGAAATATCTCATTTTAATTTTACACCATTGTGAACCTTACGCCTTTTTTACTCTCTGATCGAGGTTCTCGGCAATGAAAAATCTTCGTAAACTAAATCAAACGTGTATATGTTGACATTTAAGAGATATACAGTCAAGAAAAAATCAAAGGCAATGGTGATATATATGCGGATTAGACACAAAAAAAAACACCCAACAAATGGCTACAATTTAAGGAATGTGTTTAGTGACGGCATCAGATTCCTAATTGATGGAGAAAGGTATTGTGGTAAGAAAAGCTACTTCTTGGAGTTTGTCAAGGGTTTTCGCTCGACGATTCCATTCTTGGGTGGTTGGTTTGGCCCTTGTTCCTGTAACTCAAATCCTAGCCCGGTATATCCCATTTTAATTTTATACCATTGTGAACCTTACGCCTTTTTTACTCTCTGATCGAGGTTCTCGGCATTGAAAAATCTTTGTAAACTAAATCACACGTGTATATGTTGATATTTAAGAGATATACAGTCAAGAAAATCAAGGGCAATTGTGATATATATGCGGATTAGACACCAAAAAAACACTCAACAAATAGGTACAATTTAAGGAATGTGTTTATTGACGGCATCAGATTCCTAATTGATGGAGAAAGTTCTAGGGGTAAAAAAAGATGCTTCTAGGAGGTTGTCAAGTGTTTTCACTCGATGATTCCATTCTTGGGTGCTTGGTTTGGCCCTTGTTCCTGTAACTCGAATCCTAGCCCGAAATATCCCATTTTAATTTTACACCATTGTGAACCTTACGCCTTTTTTTACTCTCTGATCGAGGTTCTCGGCAATGAAAAATCTTCGTAAACTAAATCACACGTGTATAGGTTGACATTTAAGAGATATACAGTCAAGAAAATGAAGGGCAATGGTGATATATATGCGGATTAGACACAAAAAAAAACATTCAACGAATGGCTACAATTTAAGGAATGTGTTTAGTGACGGCATCAGACTCCTAATTGATGGAGAAAGGTCTGGTGGGAAGAACTGCTTCTAGGAGGTTGTCAAGTGTTTTAACTCGACGATTCTATTCTTGGAAGGTTGGATTGGCCCTTGTTCCTGTAACTCGAATCCTAGCCCGGTATATCCTACTTTAATTTTACACCATTGTGAACCTTACGCCTTTTTTACTCTCTGATCGAGGTTCTCGGCATTGAAAAATCTTTGTAAACTAAATCAAACGTGTATATGTTGATATTTAAGAGATATACAGTCAAGAAAATCAAGGGCAATGGTGATATACCTTACGCCTTTTTTACTCTCTGATCGAGGTTCTCGGCATTGAAAAATCTTCGTAAACTAAATCACACTGGTATATGTTGATATTTAAGAGATATACAGTCAAGAAAATCAAGGGCAATGGTGATATATATGCGGATTAGACACAAAAAAAAACAATCAACAAATGGCTACAATTTAAGGAATGTGATTAGTGACGGCATCAGATTCCTAATTGATGGAGAAAGGTCTGGTGGTAAGAAAAGCTGCTTCTAGGAGGTTGTCAAGTGTTTTCACTCGAAGATTCCATTCTTGGGTGGGTGGTTTGGCCCTTGTTCCTGTAACTCGAATCCTAGCCCTGTATATCCCATTTTAATTTTACACCATTCTGAACCTTACGCCGTTTTTACTCTCTGATCGAGGTTCTCGGCATTGGAAAATCTTCGTAAACTAAATCACACGTGTATATGTTGACATTTAAGATATATACAGTCAAGAAAATGGTGATATATATGCGGATTAGACACAAAAAAAAAACACTCAACAAATGGCTTCAATTTAAGGAATATGTTTAGTGACGGCATCAGATTCCTAATTGATGGAGAAAGGTCTGGTGGTAAGAAAAGCTACTTCTAGGAGGTTGTCAAGTGTTTTGGCTCGATGATTCCATTCTTGGGTGGTTGGTTTGGCCCTTGTTCCTGTAACTCAAATCCTAGCCCGGTATATCCCATTTTAATTATATACCATTGTGAACCTTACGCCTTTTTTACTCTCTGATCGAAGTTCTCGGCATTGAAAAATCTTCGTAAACTAAGTCACACGTGTATATGTTGATATTTAAGAGATATACAGTCAAGAAAATCAAAGGCAATGATGATATATATGCGGATTAGACACAAAAAAAAACACTCAACAAATAGCTACAATTTAAGGAATGTGTTTAGTGACGGCATCAGATTCCTAATTGATGGAGAAAGGTCTGGTGGTAAGAAAAGCTACTTCTAGGAGGTTGTCAAGTGTTTTCGCTCGACGATTCCATTCTTGGGTGGTTGGTTTGGCCCTTGTTCCTGTAACTCGAATCCTAGCCCGGTATATCCCATTTTAATTTTACACCATTGTGAAACTTACGCCGTTTTAACTCTCTGATCGAGGTTCTCGGCATTGAAAAATCGTCGTAAACTAAATCACACATGTATATGTTGATATTTAAGAGATATACAATCAAGAAAATCATGGGAAACGGTGATATATATATGCGGATTAGACACCAAAAAAAAAACACTCAACAAATGGATACAATTTAAGGAATGTGTTTAGTGACGGCATCAGATTCCTAATTGATGGAGAAAGTTCTGGTGGTAAGAAAAACTGCTTCTAGGAGGTTGTCAAGTGTTTTCACTCGATGATTCCATTCTTGGGTGGTTGGTTTGGCCCATGTTCCTGTAACTCGAATCCTAGCCCTGTATATCCCATTTTAAATTTACACCATTGTGAACCTTACGCCGTTTTTACTCTCTGATCGAGATTCTCGGCATTGAAAAATCTTCGTAAACTAAATCACACGTGTATATGTTGAGATTTAAGAGATATACAGTCAAGAAAATCAAGGGCAATGGTGATATATATGCGGATTAGACAAAAAAAAAACACTCAACAAATGACTACAATTTAAGGAACGTGTTTAGTGACGGCATCAGATTCCTAATTGATGGAGAAAGGTCTGGTGGTAAGAAAAGCTGCTTCAAGGAGGTTGTCAAGTGTTTTCACTCGAAGATTCCATTCTTGGGTGGTTGGTTTGGCCCTTGTTCCTGTAACTCGAATCCTAGCCCTGTATATCCCATTTTAATTTTACACCATTGTGAACCTTACGCCGTTTTTACTCTCTGATCGAGGTTCTCGTCATTGAAAAATCTTCGTAAACTAAATCACACATGTATATGTTGACATTTAAGAGATATACAGTCAAGAAAATTAAGGGCAATGGTGATATATATACGGATTAGACACAAAAGAAAAACACTCAATAATCGGCTTCAATTTAAGGAATGTGTTTAGTGACGGAATCAGATTCCTAATTGATGGAGAAAGGTCTGGTTGTAAGAAAAGCTGCTTCTAGGAGGTTGTCAAGTGTTTTCGCTCGACGATTCCATTCTTGGGTGGTTGGTTTGACCCTTGTTCCTATAACTCGAATCCTAGCCTGGTATATCCCATTTTAATTTTACACCATTGTGAACCTTACGCCTTTTTTACTCTCTGATCGAGGTTCTCGGCAATGAAAAATCTTCGTAAACTAAATCACACGTGTATATGTTGACATTTAAGAGATATACAGTCAAGAAAAAATCAAAGGCAATGGTGATATATATGCGGATTAGACACAAAAAAAAAAACACTCAACAAATGGCTACAATTTAAGGAATGTGTTTAGTGACGGCATCAGATTCCTAATTGATGGAGAAAGGTATTGTGGTAAGAAAAGCTACTTCTTGGAGTTTGTCAAGGGTTTTCGCTCGACGATTCCATTCTTGGGTGGTTGGTTTGGCCCTTGTTCCTGTAACTCAAATCCTAGCCCGGTATATCCCATTTTAATTTTATACCATTGTGAACCTTACGCCTTTTTTACTCTCTGATCGAAGTTCTCGGCATTGAAGTTCTCGGCATTCTTGGGTGGTTGGATTGGCCCTTGTTCCTGTAACTCGAATCCTAGCCCGGTATATCCTACTTTAATTTTACACCATTGTGAACCTTACGCCTTTTTTACTCTCTGATCGAAGTTCTCGGCATTGAAAAATCTTTGTAAACTAAATCACACGTGTATATGTTGATATTTAAGAGATATACAGTCAAGAAAATCAAGGGCAATTGTGATATATATGCGGATTAGGCACCAAAAAAACACTCAACAAATAGGTACAATTTAAGGAATGTGTTTATTGAAGGCATCAGATTCCTAATTGATGGAGAAAGTTCTGGTGGTAAGAAAAGCTGCTTCTAGGAGGTTGTCAAGTGTTTTCACTCGATGATTCCATTCTTGGGTGCTTGGTTTGGCCCTTGTTCCTATAACTCGAATCCTAGCCCGAAATATCCCATTTTAATTTTACACCATTGTGAACCTTACGCCTTTTTTTACTCTCTGATCGAGGTTCTCGGCAATGAAAAATCTTCGTAAACTAAATCACACGTGTATAGGTTGACATTTAAGAGATATACAGTCAAGAAAATGAAGGGCAATGGTGATATATATGCGGATTAGACACAAAAAAAACACTCAACGAATGGCTACAATTTAAGGAATGTGTTTAGTGACGGCATCAGACTCCTAATTGATGGAGAAAGGTCTGGTGGGAAGAACTGCTTCTAGGAGGTTGTCAAGTGTTTTAACTCGACGATTCTATTCTTGGGTGGTTGGATTGGCCCTTGTTCCTGTAACTCGAATCCTAGCCCGGTATATCCTACTTTAATTTTACACCATTGTGAACCTTACGCCTTTTTTACTCTCTGATCGAGGTTCTCGGCATTGAAAAATCTTTCTAAACTAAATCACACGTGTATATGTTGATATTTAAGAGATATACAGTCAAGAAAATCAAGGGCAATGGTGATATACCTTACGCCATTTTTACTCTCTGATCGAGGTTCTCGGCATTGAAAAATCTTCGTAAACTAAATCACACTGGTATATGTTGATATTTAAGAGATATACAGTCAAGAAAATCAAGGGCAATGGTGATATATATGCGGATTAGACACAAAAAAAACAATCAACAAATGGCTACAATTTAAGGAATGTGATTAGTGACGGCATCAGATTCCTAATTGATGGAGAAAGGTCTGGTGGTAAGAAAAGCTGCTTTTAGGAGGATGTCAAGTGTTTTCACTCGAAGATTCCATTCTTGGGTGGGTGGTTTGGCCATTGTTCCTGTAACTCGAATCCTAGCCCTGTATATCCCATTTTAATTTTACACCATTGTGAACCTTACGCCGTTTTTACTCTCTGATCGAGGTTCTCGGCATTGGAAAATCTTCGTAAACTAAATCACACGTGTATATGTTGACATTTAAGATATATACAGTCAAGAAAATGGTGATATATATGCGGATTAGACACAAAAAAAAACACTCAACAAATGGCTTCAATTTAAGGAATATGTTTAGTGACGGCATCAGATTCCTAATTGATGGAGAAAGGTCTGGTGGTAAGAAAAGCTACTTCTAGGAGGTTGTCAAGTGTTTTCGCTCGATGATTCCATTCTTGGGTGGTTGGTTTGGCCCTTGTTCCTGTAACTCAAATCCTAGCCCGGTATATCCCATTTTAATTTTATACCATTGTGAACCTTACGCCTTTTTTACTCTCTGATCGAAGTTCTCGGCATTGAAAAATCTTCGTAAACTAAATCACACGTGTATATGTTGATATTTAAGAGATATACAGTCAAGAAAATCAAAGGCAATGGTGATATACCTTACGCCTTTTTTACTCTCTGATCGAGGTTCTCGGCATTGAAAAATCTTCGTAAACTAAATCACACTGGTATATGTTGATATTTAAGAGATATACAGTCAAGAAAATCAAGGGCAATGGTGATATATATGCGGATTAGACACAAAAAAAAACAATCAACAAATGGCTACAATTTAAGGAATGTGATTAGTGACGGCATCAGATTCCTAATTGATGGAGAAAGGTCTGGTGGTAAGAAAAGCTGCTTCTAGGAGGTTGTCAAGTGTTTTCACTCGAAGATTCCATTCTTGGGTGGGTGGTTTGGCCCTTGTTCCTGTAACTCGAATCCTAGCCCTGTATATCCCATTTTAATTTTACACCATTCTGAACCTTACGCCGTTTTTACTCTCTGATCGAGGTTCTCGGCATTGGAAAATCTTCGTAAACTAAATCACACGTGTATATGTTGACATTTAAGATATATACAGTCAAGAAAATGGTGATATATATGCGGATTAGACACAAAAAAAAAACACTCAACAAATGGCTTCAATTTAAGGAATAGGTTTAGTGACGGCATCAGATTCCTAATTGATGGAGAAAGGTCTGGTGGTAAGAAAAGCTACTTCTAGGAGGTTGTCAAGTGTTTTCGCTCGATGATTCCATTCTTGGGTGGTTGGTTTGGCCCTTGTTCCTGTAACTCAAATCCTAGCCCGGTATATCCCATTTTAATTTTATACCATTGTGAACCTTACGCCTTTTTTACTCTCTGATCGAAGTTCTCGGCATTGAAAAATCTTCGTAAACTAAATCACACGTGTATAGGTTGATATTTAAGAGATATACAGTCAAGAAAATCAAAGGCAATGGTGATATACCTTACGCCTTTTTTACTCTCTGATCGAGGTTCTCGGCATTGAAAAATCTTCGTAAACTAAATCACACTGGTATATGTTGATATTTAAGAGATATACAGTCAAGAAAATCAAGGGCAATGGTGATATATATGCGGATTAGACACAAAAAAAAACAATCAACAAATGGCTACAATTTAAGGAATGTGATTAGTGACGGCATCAGATTCCTAATTGATGGAGAAAGGTCTGGTGGTAAGAAAAGCTGCTTCTAGGAGGTTGTCAAGTGTTTTCACTCGAAGATTCCATTCTTGGGTGGGTGGTTTGGCCCTTGTTCCTGTAACTCGAATCCTAGCCCTGTATATCCCATTTTAATTTTACACCATTCTGAACCTTACGCCGTTTTTACTCTCTGATCGAGGTTCTCGGCATTGGAAAATCTTCGTAAACTAAATCACACGTGTATATGTTGACATTTAAGATATATACAGTCAAGAAAATGGTGATATATATGCGGATTAGACACAAAAAAAAAACACTCAACAAATGGCTTCAATTTAAGGAATATGTTTAGTGACGGCATCAGATTCCTAATTGATGGAGAAAGGTCTGGTGGTAAGAAAAGCTACTTCTAGGAGGTTGTCAAGTGTTTTCGCTCGATGATTCCATTCTTGGGTGGTTAGTTTGGCCCTTGTTCCTGTAACTCAAATCCTAGCCCGGTATATCCCATTTTAATTATATACCATTGTGAACCTTACGCCTTTTTTACTCTCTGATCGAAGTTCTCGGCATTGAAAAATCTTCGTAAACTAAGTCACACGTGTATATGTTGATATTTAAGAGATATACAGTCAAGAAAATCAAAGGCAATGATGATATATATGCGGATTAGAAACAAAAAAAAACACTCAACAAATAGCTACAATTTAAGGAATGTGTTTAGTGACGGCATCAGATTCCTAATTGATGGAGAAAGGTCTGGTGGTAAGAAAAGCTACTTCTAGGAGGTTGTCAAGTGTTTTCGCTCGACGATTCCATTCTTGGGTGGTTGGTTTGGCCCTTGTTCCTGTAACTCGAATCCTAGCCCGGTATATCACATTTTAATTTTACACCATTGTGAACCTTACGCCGTTTTAACTCTCTGATCGAGGTTCTCGGCATTGAAAAATCGTCGTAAACTAAATCACACATGTATATGTTGATATTTAAGAGATATATAATCAAGAAAATCATGGGAAACGGTGATATATATATGCGGATTAGACACCAAAAAAAAAACACTCAACAAATGGATACAATTTAAGGAATGTGTTTAGTGACGGCATCAGATTCCTAATTGATGGAGAAAGTTCTGGTGGTAAGAAAAGCTGCTTCTAGGAGGTTGTCAAGTGTTTTCACTCGATGATTCCATTCTTGGGTGGTTGGTTTGGCCCATGTTCCTGTAACTCGAATCCTAGCCCTGTATATCCCATTTTAAATTTACACCATTGTGAACCTTACGCCGTTTTTACTCTCTGATCGAGATTCTCGACATTGAAAAATCTTCGTAAACTAAATCACACGTGTATATGTTGAGATTTAAGAGATATACAGTCAAGAAAATCAAGGGCAATGGTGATATATATGCGGATTAGACAAAAAAAAAACACTCAACAAATGTCTACAATTTAAGGAACGTGTTTAGTGACGGCATCAGATTCCTAATTGATGGAGAAAGGTCTGGTGGTAAGAAAAGCTGCTTCAAGGAGGTTGTCAAGTGTTTTCACTCGAAGATTCCATTCTTGGGTGGTTGGTTTGGCCCTTGTTCCTGTAACTCGAATCCTAGCCCTGTATATCCCATTTTAATTTTACACCATTGTGAACCTTACGCCGTTTTTACTCTCTGATCGAGGTTCTCGTCATTGAAAAATCTTCGTAAACTAAATCACACATGTATATGTTGACATTTAAGAGATATACAGTCAAGAAAATTAAGGGCAATGGTGATATATATGCGGATTAGACACAAAAGAAAAACACTCAATAATCGGCTTCAATTTAAGGAATGTGTTTAGTGACGGAATCAGATTCCTAATTGATGGAGAAAGGTCTGGTTGTAAGAAAAGTTGCTTCTAGGAGGTTGTCAAGTGTTTTCGCTCGACGATTCCATTCTTGGGTGGTTGGTTTGACCCTTGTTCCTATAACTCGAATCCTAGCCTGGTATATCCCATTTTAATTTTACACCATTGTGAACCTTACGCCTTTTTTACTCTCTGATCGAGGTTCTCGGCAATGAAAAATCTTCGTAAACTAAATCACACGTGTATATGTTGACATTTAAGAGATATACAGTCAAGAAAAAATCAAAGGCAATGGTGATATATATGCGGATTAGACACAAAAAAAAAACACTCAACAAATGGCTACAATTTAAGGAATGTGTTTAGTGACGGCATCAGATTCCTAATTGATGGAGAAAGGTATTGTGGTAAGAAAAGCTACTTCTTGGAGTTTGTCACGGGTTTTCGCTCGACGATTCCATTCTTGGGTGGTTGGTTTGGCCCTTGTTCCTGTAACTCAAATCCTAGCCCGGTATATCCCATTTTAATTTTATACCATTGTGAACCTTACGCCTTTTTTACTCTCTGATCGAAGTTCTCGGCATTGAAGTTCTCGGCATTCTTGGGTGGTTGGATTGGCCCTTGTTCCTGTAACTCGAATCCTAGCCCGGTATATCCTACTTTAATTTTACACCATTGTGAACCTTACGCCTTTTTTACTCTCTGATCGAGGTTCTCGGCATTGAAAAATCTTTGTAAACTAAATCACACGTGTATATGTTGATATTTAAGAGATATACAGTCAAGAAAATCAAGGGCAATTGTGATATATATGCGGATTAGACACCAAAAAAACACTCAACAAATAGGTACAATTTAAGGAATGTGTTTATTGAAGGCATCAGATTCCTAATTGATGGAGAAAGTTCTGGTGGTAAGAAAAGCTGCTTCTAGGAGGTTGTCAAGTGTTTTCACTCGATGATTCCATTCTTGGGTGCTTGGTTTGGCCCTTGTTCCTATAACTCGAATCCTAGCCCGAAATATCCCATTTTAATTTTACACCATTGTGAACCTTACGCCTTTTTTTACTCTCTGATCGAGGTTCTCGGCAATGAAAAATCTTCGTAAACTAAATCACACGTGTATAGGTTGACATTTAAGAGATATACAGTCAAGAAAATGAAGGGCAATGGTGATATATATGCGGATTAGACACAAAAAAAACACTCAACGAATGGCTACAATTTAAGGAATGTGTTTAGTGACGGCATCAGACTCCTAATTGATGGAGAAAGGTCTGGTGGGAAGAACTGCTTCTAGGAGGTTGTCAAGTGTTTTAACTCGACGATTCTATTCTTGGGTGGTTGGATTGGCCCTTGTTCCTGTAACTCGAATCCTAGCCCGGTATATCCTACTTTAATTTTACACCATTGTGAACCTTACGCCTTTTTTACTCTCTGATCGAGGTTCTCGGCATTGAAAAATCTTTCTAAACTAAATCACACGTGTATATGTTGATATTTAAGAGATATACAGTCAAGAAAATCAAGGGCAATGGTGATATACCTTACGCCTTTTTTACTCTCTGATCGAGGTTCTCGGCATTGAAAAATCTTCGTAAACTAAATCACACTGGTATATGTTGATATTTAAGAGATATACAGTCAAGAAAATCAAGGGCAATGGTGATATATATGCGGATTAGACACAAAAAAAAACAATCAACAAATGGCTACAATTTAAGGAATGTGATTAGTGACGGCATCAGATTCCTAATTGATGGAGAAAGGTCTGGTGGTAAGAAAAGCTGCTTTTAGGAGGATGTCAAGTGTTTTCACTTGAAGATTCCATTCTTGGGTGGGTGGTTTGGCCATTGTTCCTGTAACTCGAATCCTAGCCCTGTATATCCCATTTTAATTTTACACCATTGTGAACCTTACGCCGTTTTTACTCTCTGATCGAGGTTCTCGGCATTGGAAAATCTTCGTAAACTAAATCACACGTGTATATGTTGACATTTAAGATATATACAGTCAAGAAAATGGTGATATATATGCGGATTAGACACAAAAAAAAACACTCAACAAATAGCTACAATTTAAGGAATGTGTTTAGTGACGGCATCAGATTCCTAATTGATGGAGAAAGGTCTGGTGGTAAGAAAAGCTACTTCTAGGAGGTTGTCAAGTGTTTTCGCTCGATGATTCCATTCTTGGGTGGTTGGTTTGGCCCTTGTTCCTGTAACTCGAATCCTAGCCCGGTATATCACATTTTAATTTTACACCATTGTGAACCTTACGCCGTTTTAACTCTCTGATCGAGGTTCTCGGCATTGAAAAATCATCGTAAACTAAATCACACATGTATATGTTGATATTTAAGAGATATACAATCAAGAAAATCATGGGAAACGGTGATATATATATGCGGATTAGAAACCAAAAAAAAACACTCAACAAATGGCTACAATTTAAGGAATGTGTTTAGTGACGGCATCAGATTCCTATTTGATGGAGAAAGTTCTGGTGGTAAGAAAAGCTGCTTCTAGGAGGTTGTCAAGTGTTTTCACTCGATGATTCCATTCTTGGGTGGTTGGTTTGGCCCTTGTTCCTGTAACTCGAATCCTAGCCCTGTATATCCCATTTTAAATTTACACCATTGTGAACCTTACGCCGTTTTTACTCTCTGATCGAGATTCTCGGCATTGAAAAATCTTCGTAAACTAAATCACACGTGTATATGTTGAGATTTAAGAGATATACAGTCAAGAAAATCAAGGGCAATGGTGATATATATGCGGATTAGACAAAAAAAAACACTCAACAAATGTCTACAATTTAAGGAACGTGTTTAGTGACGGCATCAGATTCCTAATTGATGGAGAAAGGTCTGGTGGTAAGAAAAGCTGCTTCAAGGAGGTTGTCAAGTGTTTTCACTCGAAGATTCCATTCTTGGGTGGTTGGTTTGGCCCTTGTTCCTGTAACTCGAATCCTAGCCCTGTATATCCCATTTTAATTTTACACCATTGTGAACCTTACGCCGTTTTTACTCTCTGATCGAGGTTCTCGTCATTGAAAAATCTTCGTAAACTAAATCACACATGTATATGTTGACATTTAAGAGATATACAGTCAAGAAAATTAAGGGCAATGGTGATATATATGCGGATTAGACACAAAAAAAAAAACACTCAACAATCGGCTTCAATTTAAGGAATGTGTTTAGTGACGGAATCAGATTCCTAATTGATGGAGAAAGGTCTGGTTGTAAGAAAAGCTGCTTCTAGGAGGTTGTCAAGTGTTTTCGCTCGACGATTCCATTCTTGGGTGGTTGGTTTGACCCTTGTTCCTATAACTCGAATCCTAGCCTGGTATATCCCATTTTAATTTTACACCATTGTGAACCTTACGCCTTTTTTACTCTCTGATCGAGGTTCTCGGCAATGAAAAATCTTCGTAAACTAAATCACATGTGTATATGTTGATATTTAAGAGATATACAATCAAGAAAATCAAGGGAAACGGTGATATATATATGCGGATTAGACACCAAAAAAAAACACTCAACAAATTGCTACAATTTAAGGAATGTGTTTATTGACGGCATCAGATTCCTAATTGATGGAGAAAGGTCTGGTGGTAAGAAAAGCTACTTCTAGGAGGTTGTCATTCTTGGGTGGTTGGTTTGGCCCTTGTTCCTGTAACTCGAATTCTAGCCCGGTATATCACATTTTAATTTTACACCATTGTGAACCTTACGCCGTTTTTACTCTCTGATCGAGGTTCTCGGCATTGAAAAATCGTCGTAAACTAAATCACACATGTATATGTTGATATTTAAGAGATATACAATCAAGAAAATCATGGGAAACGGTGATATATATATGCGGATTAGACACAAAAAAAAAAAACACTCAACAAATGGCAACAATTTAAGGAATGTGTTTAGTGACGGCATCAGATTCCTAATTGATGGAGAAAGTTCTGTTGGTAAGAAAAGCTGCTTCTAGGAGGTTGTCAAGTGTTTTCACTCGATGATTCCATTCTTGGGTGGTTGGTTTGGCCCTTGTTCCTGTAACTCGAATCCTAGCCCTGTATATCCCATTTTAAATTTACACCATTGTGAACCTTACGCCGTTTTTACTCTCTGATCGAGGTTCTCGGCATTGAAAAATCTTCGTAAACTAAATCACACGTGTATATGTTGAGATTTAAGAGATATACAGTCAAGAAAATCAAGGGCAATGGTGATATATATGCGGATTAGACACAAAAAAAAAAACACTCAACAAATGTCTACAATTTAAGGAACGTGTTTAGTGACGGCATCAGATTCCTAATTGATGGAGAAAGGTCTGGTGGTAAGAAAAGCTGCTTCAAGGAGGTTGCCAAGTGTTTTCACTCGTAGATTCCATTCTTGGGTGGTTGGTTTGGCCCTTGTTCCTGTAACTCGAATCCTAGCCCTGTATATCCCATTTTAATTTTACACCATTGTGAACCTTACGCCGTTTTTACTCTCTGATCGAGGTTCTCGTCATTGAAAAATCTTCGTAAACTAAATCACACGTGTATATGTTGACATTTAAGAGATATACAGTCAAGAAAACTAAGGGCAATGGTGATATATATGCGGATTAGACACAAAAAAAAAAACACTCAACAATCGGCTTCAATTTAAGGAATGTGTTTAGTGACGGAATCAGATTCCAAATTGATGGAGAAAGGTCTGGTTGTAAGAAAAGCTGCTTCTAGGAGGTTGTCAAGTGTTTTCGCTCGACGATTCCATTCTTGGGTGGTTGGTTTGACCCTTGTTCCTATAACTCGAATCCTAGCCTGGTATATCCCATTTTAATTTTACACCATTGTGAACCTTACGCCTTTTTTACTCTCTGATCGAGGTTCTCGGCAATGAAAAATCTTCGTAAACTAAATCACACGTGTATACGTTGATATTTAAGAGATATACAATCAAGAAAATCAAGGGAAACGGTGATATATATATGCGGATTAGACACAAAAAAAAAGACTCAACAAATGGCTACAATTTAAGGAATGTGTTTATTGACGGTATCAGATTCCTAATTGATGGAGAAAGTTCTGGTGGTAAGTAAAGCTGCTTCTAGGAGGTTGTCAAGTGTTTTCACTCGATGATTCCATTCTTGGGTGCTTGGTTTGGCCCTTGTTCCTGTAACTTGAATCCTAGCCCGAAATATCTCATTTTAATTTTACACCATTGTGAACCTTACGCCTTTTTTACTCTCTGATCGTGGTTCTCGGCAATGAAAAATCTTCGTAAACTAAATCACACGTGTATATGTTGACATTTAAGAGATATAGAGTCAAGAAAATCAAGGGCAATGGTGATATATATGCGGATTAGACACAAAAAAAACACTCAACGAATGGCTACAATTTAAGGAATGTGTTTAGTGATGGCATCAGATTCCTAATTGATGGGGAAAGTTCTGGTGGTAAGAAAAGCTGCTTCTAGGAGGTTGTCAAGTGTTTTCACTCGATGATTCCATTCTTGGGTGCTTGGTTTGGCCCTTGTTCCTGTAACTCGAATCCTAGCCCGAAATATCCCATTTTAATTTTACACCATTGTGAAACTTACACCTTTTTTACTCTCTGATCGAGGTTCTCAGCAATGAAAAATCTTCGTAAACTAAATCACACGCGTATATGTTGACATTTAAGAGATATACAGTCAAGAAAATCAAGGGCAATGGTGATACATATGCGGATTAGACACAAAAAAAAACACTCAACGAATGGCTACAATTTAAGGAATGTGTTTAGTGACGGCATCAGATTCCTAATTGATGGAGAAAGGTCCGGTGGGAAGAAAAGCTGCTTCTAGGAGGTTGTCAAGTGTTTTCGCTCGACGATTCTATTCTTGGGTGGTTGGATTGGCCCTTGTTCCTGTAACTCGAATCCTATCCCGGTATATCCTACTTTAATTTTACACCATTGTGAACCTTACGCCTTTTTTACTCTCTGATCGAGGTTCTTGGCATTGAAAAATCTTTGTAAACTAAATTACATGTGTATATGTTGATATTTAAGAGATATACAGTCAAGAAAATCAAAGGCAATGGTGATATACCTTACGCCTTTTTTACTCTCTGATCGAGGTTCTCGGCATTGAAAAATCTTTGTAAACTAAATCACACTTGTATATGTTGATATTTAAGAGATATACAGTCAAGAAAATCAAGGGCAATGGTGATATATATGCGGATTAGACACAAAAAAATACTCAACAAATGGCTACAATTTAAGGAATGTGTTTAGTGACGGCATCAGATTCCTAATTGATGGAGAAAGGTCTGGTGGTAAGAAAAGCTGCTTCTAGGAGGTTGTCAAGTGTTTTCACTCGAAGATTCCATTCTTGGGTTGTTGGTTTGGCCCTTGTTCCTGTAACTTGAATCCTAGCCCTGTATATCCCATTTTAATTTTACACCATTGTGAACCTTATGCCGTTTTTACTCTCTGATCGAGGTTCTCGGCATTGAAAAATCTTCGTAAACTAAATCACACGGGTATATGTTGACATTTAAGAGATATACAGTCAAGAAAATCAAGGGCAATGGTGATATAAATGCGGATTAGACACAAAAAAAAAACACTCAACAAATGGCTTCAATTTAAGGAATGTGTTTAGTGACGACATCAGATTCATAATTGATGGAGAAAGGTCTGGTGGTAAGAAAAACTACTTCTAGGAGGTTGTCAAGTGTTTTCGCTCGACGATTCCGTTCTTGGGTGGTTGGTTTGGCCCTTGTTCCTGTAACTCGAATCCTAGCCCGGTATATCACATTTTAATTTTACACCATTGTGAACCTTACGCCGTTTTTACTCTCTGATCGAGGTTCTCGGCATTGAAAAATCTTCGTAAACTAAATCACACATGTATATGTTGACATTTAAGAGATATACAATCAAAAAAAAAAATCAAGGGCAATGGTGATATATATGCGGATTAGACACAAAAAAAAACACTCAACAAATGGCTAAAATTTAAGGAATGTGTTTAGTGACGGCATCAGATTCCTAATTGATGGAGAAAGGTATTGTGGTAAGAAAAGATACTTCTTGGAGGTTGTCAAGTGTTTTCGCTCGACGATTCCATTCTTGGGTGGTTGGTTTGGCCCTTGTTCTTGTAACTCAAATCCTAGCCCGGTATATACCATTTTAATTTTATACCATTGTGAACCTTACGCATTTTTTACTCTCTGATCGAAGTTCTCGGCATTGAAAAATCTTCGTAAACTAAATCACACGTGTATATGTTGATATTTAAGAGATATACAATCAAGAAAATCAAGGGCAATGATGATATATATGCGGATTAGACACAAAAAAAAACACTCAACAAATGGCTACAATTTAAGGAATGTGTTTAGTGACGGCATCAGATTCCTAATTGATGGAGAAAGGTCTGGTGGTAAGAAAAGCTGCTTCTAGGAGGTTGTCAAGTGTTTTCACTCGAAGATTCCATTCTTGGGTGGCTGGTTTGGCCCTTGTTCCAGTAACTCGAATCCTAGCTCAGTATATCCCATTTTAATTTTACACCATTGTGAACCTTACGCCGTTTTTACTCTCTGATCGAGGTTCTCGGCATTGAAAAATCTTCGTAAACTAAATCACACGTGTATATGTTGACATTTAAGAGATATACAGTCAAGAAATCAAGGGCAATGGTGGTATATATGCGGATTAGACACAAAAAAAACACTCAACAAATGGCTTCAATTTAAGGAATGTGTTTAGTGACGGCATCAGATTCCTAATTGATGGAGAAATGTCTGGTGGTAAGAAAAACTACTTCTAGGAGGTTGTCAAGTGTTTTCGCTCGACGATTCCATTCTTGGGTGGTTGGTTTGGCCCTTGTTCCTGTAACTCGAATCCTAGTCCGGTATATCACATTTTAATTTTACACCATTGTGAACCTTACGCCATTTTTACTCTCTGATCGAGGTTCTCGGCATTGAAAAATCTTCGTAAACAAAATCACACGTGTATATGTTGATATTTAAGAGATATACAATCAAGAAAATCAAGGGAAACGGTGATATATATATATGCGGATTAGACACAAAAAAAAACACTCAACAAATGGCTACAATTTAAGGAATGTGTTTAGTGACGGCATCAGATTCCTAATTGATGGAGAAAGTTCTGGTGGTAAGAAAAGCTGCTTCTAGGAGGTTGTCAAGTGTTTTCACTCGATGATTCCATTCTTGGGTGGTTGGTTTGGCCCCTGTTCCTGTAACTTGAATCCTAGCCCTGTATATCCCATTTTAAATTTACACCATTGTGAACCTTACGCCGTTTTTACTCTCTGATCGAGGTTCTCGGCATTGAAAAATCTTCGTAAACTAAATCAGATGTGTATATGTTGATATTTAAAAGATATACAGTAAAGAAAATCAAGGGCAATGGTGATATATATGCGGATTAGACACACAAAAAAAAACTCAACAAATGGCTACAATTTAAGGAATGTGTTTAGTGACGGCATCAGATTCCTAATTGATGGAGAAAGGTATTGTGGTAAGAAAAGCTACTTCTTGGAGGTTGTCAAGTGTTTTCGCTCGACGATTCCATTCTTGAGTGGTTGGTTTGGCCCTTGTTCCTGTAACTCAAATCCTAGCCCGGTATATACCATTTTAATTTTATACCATTGTGAACCTTACGCCTTTTTTACTCTCTGATCGAAGTTCTCGGCATAGAAAAATCTTCGTAAACTAAATCACACGTGTATATGTTGATATTTAAGAGATATACAATCAAGAAAATCAAGGGCAATGATGATATATATGCGGATTAGACACAAAAAAAAAACACTCAACAAATAGCTACAATTTAAGGAATGTGTTTAGTGACGGCATCAGATTCCTAATTGATGGAGAAAGGACTGGTGGTAAGAAAAGCTACTTCTAGGAGGTTGTCAAGTGTTTTCGCTCGACGATTCCATTCTTGGGTGGTTGGTTTAGCCCTTGTTCCTGTAACTCAAATCCTAGCCCGGTATATCCCATTTTAATTTTATACCATTGTGAACCTTACGCCTTTTTTACTCTCTGATCGAAGTTCTCGGCATTGAAAAATCTTCGTAAACTAAATCACACGTGTATATGTTGATATTTAAGAGATATACAATCAAAAAAATCAAGGGCAATTGTGATATATATGCGGATTAGACACCAAAAAAAACACTCAACAAATAGGTACAATTTAAGGAATGTGTTTATTGACGGCATCAGATTCCTAATTGATGGAGAAAGTTCTGGTGGTAAGAAAAGCTGCTTCTAGGAGGTTGTCAAGTGTTTTCACTCGATGATTCCATTCTTGGGTGCTTGGTTTGGCCCTTGTTCCTGTAACTCGAATCCTAGCCCGAAATATCCCATTTTAATTTTACACCATTGTGAACCTTACGCCTTTTTTTACTCTCTGATCGAGGTTCTCGGCAATGAAAAATCTTCGTAAACTAAATCACACGTGTATAGGTTGACATTTAAGAGATATACAGTCAAGAAAATCAAGGGCAATGGTGATATATATGCGGATTAGACACGAAAAAAACACTCAACGAATAGCTACAGTTTAAGGAATGTGTTTAGTGACGGCATCAGATTCCTAATTGATGGAGAAAGGTCTGGTGGGAAGAAAAGCTGCTTCTAGGAGGTTGTCAAGTGTTTTCGCTCGACGATTCTACTCTTGGGTGGTTGGATTGGCCCTTGTTCCTGTAACTCGAATCCTAGCCCGGTATATCCTACTTTAATTTTACACCATTGTGAACCTTACGCCTTTTTTACTCTCTGATCGAGGTTCTCGGCATTGAAAAATCTTTGTAAACTAAATCACACGTGTATATGTTGATATTTAAGAGATATACAGTCAAGAAAATCAAGGGCAATGGTGATATACCTTACGCCTTTTTTACTCTCTGATCGAGGTTCTCGGCATTGAAAAATCTTCGTAAACTAAATCACACGTGTATATGTTGATATTTAAGAGATATACAGTCAAGAAAATCAAGGGCAATGGTGATATATAAGCGGATTAGACACAAAAAAAAAACACTCAACAAATGGCTACAATTTAAGGAATGTGATTAGTGACGGCATCAGATTCCTAATTGATGGAGAAAGGTCTGGTGGTAAGAAAAGCTGCTTCTAGGAGGTTGTCAAGTGATTTCACTCGAAGATTCCATTCTTGGGTGGTTGGTTTGGCCCTTGTTCCTGTAACTCGAATCCTAGCCCTGTATATCCCATTTTAATTTTACACCATTGTGAACCTTACGCCGTTTTTACTCTCTGATCGAGGTTCTCGGCATTGAAAAATCTTCGTAAACTAAATCACACGTGTATATGTTGACATTTAAGAGATATACAGTCAAGAAAATGGTGATATATATGCGGATTAGACACAAAAAAACACTCAACAAATGGCTTCAATTTAAGGAATATGTTTAGTGACGGCTGCTTCTAGGAGGTTGTCAAGTGTTTTCGCTCGATGATTCCATTCTTGAGTGGTCCCTTGTTCCGGTAACTCGAATCCTAGCCCGGTATATCACATTTTAATTTTACACCATTGTGAACATTACGCCGTTTTTACTCTTTGATCGAGGTTCTCGGCATTGAAAAATCTTCGTAAACTAAATCACACATGTATATGTTGACATTTAAGAGATATACAGTCCAGAAAAAATCAAGGGCAATGGTGATATATATGCGGATTAGACACAAAAAAAACACTCAACAAATGGCTACAATTTAAGGAATGTGTTTAGTGACGGCATCAGATTCCTAATTGATGGAGAAAGGTATTGTGGTAAGAAAAGCTACTTCTTGGAGGTTGTCAAGTATTTTCGCTCGACGATTCCATTCTTGGGTGGTTGGTTTGGCCCTTGTTCCTGTAACTCAAATCCTAGCCCGGTATATCCCATTTTAATTTTATACCATTGTGAACCTTACGCCTTTTTTACTCTCTGATCGAAGTTCTCGGCATTGAAAAATCTTCGTAAACTAAATCACACGTGTATATGTTGATATTTAAGAGATATACAATCAAGAAAATCAAGGGCAATGATGATATATATGCGGATTAGACAAAAAAAACACTCAACAAATAGCTACAATTTAAGGAATGTGTTTAGTGACGGCATCAGATTCCTAATTGATGGAGAAAGGTCTGGTGGTAAGAAAAGCTACTTCTAGGAGGTCGTCAAGTGTTTTCGCTCGACGATTCCATTCTTGGGTGGTTGGTTTAGCCCTTGTTCCTGTAACTCAAATCCTAGCCCGGTATATCCCATTTTAATTTTATACCATTGTGAACCTTACGCCTTTTTCACTCTCTGATCGAAGTTCTCGGCATTGAAAAATGTAGGATCGGTTTGCGACCCGAACGAGTCGTTTAGAAGAGATTTATCAGTTTCAGAGGCGGAAACTAAGAAACCGATTGCGAAAACAGCTTGCGTATCACTTTAACCACTGATTGTATTAATCTGACGTTGTTTACAATCAAATCTCACACCAGCAGCACTTCGGTGTGGAATCTCTAACTATTACAAATGAAATGTATGACAACCTATTTATAGATCCTAGATTTCGCTTGAAACACCTCAAGCGAAAACTCATATTCAATCTTTGTCTTGAAGCGAATCCGACATCATTTACTTGAAGCGAAACCGACAAAACTCTAATTTCAACTTTGCATGTTATTTCACGTGTAATTGCAATATGATGTATGAGATGATGTCATTTGTGTGATGTCATCATCAAAGATGATGACATCATGTCTTGATCAGATTCGTACCGCAACCGAGACTCGACATAAGACGAAGACGACAGATGACTGCACCAACAGACTCCCCCTCAGATGTTGACGAGTCTTAAGTGTCGAGTCTTCGCATCTTCAGTCTTTATCAGTCTGTTCACTTTCTTCGCATATACCAGGATCTTCTCTTTGGCTCTAACTTCGTCAGACTCCCCCTCTCGTCATGATGGGATCGCTGTCTGGAATTAGCTATCACCTTGAGATCAATCCCTGGCTATATCTCTGTTCAGCTCAACTTCTGTACAAATTTTCTCACCACCACATAAGTTTTTACTTAAAACAATAAGAAAAACTTACTAGTAATAGTTACATCAAGTTCAAATTAATGATCTCGATTAACTAATCAAACCTTACCTTTTCAAAACAAATTTCTTCTGTTAAACACACACTCCCAACCAGTTCATCTTGTTTAGCACTTGGAATTTTGAAAAACAGCTTTTCAACATCAGTTGTCAAAAATCTTTTTGTATTTTTCAAAAATATAAAACACAAATGCAAAAACAGAAATTAAATGCAAAAATGAAATATTTACAGACAATATTTTTGTGAGTTCATGTAAAAGGATCATATCAGTTTTTGAGACAAATCACCAACACCGTTAAGCTTCATTTCATTTTAAGTTCTAAACGATTCACATTGATTGACGATATTGTTGTCCACTTAAACTCAATCTAAAAACTTTCGAAATGCTTACCGATACGTTAAGGTATATTTAGATAGCACTAAATTCTTATGGACCCCACGATCTCAGCATATCCCCTCATCATGCAATACACTGACTCAAGTAATGCCTTTAAACTTTTATCAACTGTGATTTGTGCGAAAACAAAGCAGAATGTTTAAACATTAACAACCAGGTCGATACTTCCGTATACGCAGAGAAAGTCCAATGTTTAAACAAAATAAGAAAAATAAAAAAGTTGAAGTTGTTTAGGCTTTAACCACCAGGTCGATACTTCCGTATACGCAGAGGAGGTCCAAAGCTTAAACGAAACACCAAAGAAAATAAAGCAGAACGTTTAGGCAACAACATCCAGGTCGATACTCACGTATACGCAGAGGATGTCCGATGCTTAAACAAAATAAAGAAAATAAAACAAGTTTAAATCTTTGCAAAATGAAATGCACAATCATAGTGACTTTTCAGCAAAGTTGTGAAAGTTCACAAACTTAACCAGTTTTATGTCTTTCGACAATCAGCGATTACTGAGTAGGCACACAGTCAAGAAGGACAAAACTAAGTACTATGCTTTCGACCATGTTTTCCACTAGAACTAGACTTTTTCATTAAAGTTTGTATCGTTATCGCAAATCTACTAGTCTAGCTGAGCCTACCGTCACATCTTTAGTGAGACCGCTTATCACATTTTACTTTCCAATTCTTTAGCATGCCGTGATCGTCCACTGATGTACTATCATTTCCTCTTTTATACAACAAAAACTCATTTTTCATTTTTTTAATGTTTTTGACATTTTCAAATTTTCTAATTTTTTTAAATTTTTTACTCCCCCTAAAATCTAAAATATGTTTCAATTTTCGATTTTCTGGGAAAAATTTGAAATCAAACTGTACAAAGATAACAACATGATGAGAATCATTTCAATTCTCCATCCACTTGGCATAAACAATCAGAACTCCCCCTCACAACAAACTATTTTCCCATAGTGATTTCAAAACACTTAAGTTTGTTTTAATCAAAATGGTTTTTCCGGAAAATTAGTTTTGTTGATTTTACCACTTGTAGGTTAGGGGTTAAATTCATCACATTGTTTTCTTCAACCACTTGTAAAATTTTTAACATTTGTAAGATCAATCCACAAACATCACCTGTAGAAAATCAAGTACAACTTAATGTCCCTGATTTACCACTTTTAAGTCGAAATATCACCGAAGTGAATTTCTCAAGAAATGTGCCGATTCCTACTCCACACTTACCAACCTGGGAGTTCCGGCAAGTCAGGTTTTTCATTTAAACAGATTCACCCAAGCCTGACCGTTCTTGGGTGATTTTGAATTCTTGTTCAACAACGATGGAAAATTTTCATCATCCATTGTTAAACTAGAATTCTCAGTCTTTACCTCAACAACTGGCTCTTCTGGCTTTACCACACCAGATTCATTTCCTGAATGTGGCTTGTCTGACTTTGATGAGCCAGATTCATTGCCGACATGTGGCTCCTTTGTTTTCAGATAAACAAATTCATCACCACCAACTTTCTCTTTCTTTACTCTCTTTTCTGTCCTCAGATTTGTATCTGATGAATGCGTTTTGCTTGATTTGTCATTCTTTGGCGAGCAAGACGATTTATCAGAACTTTTATCTGTTTTACCAGTTGTATCCGAGGACAAAATCCTTTCCAGATACTCTCTGGCCTTCTTCCTCAGTCTGTCTTTTTGCCCCTGAGAAAGTTTTACTTTCGGTTCTTGAACTTTACGTTCTTGAACTTTCTGTTCTTTGGGCTTGACAGAGACTGGAATCTTTACCTGCTTCTGAGATTCAACCCTCGATCTTCTCATTGATCTCATTGAGCAATCTCTAGCAATGTGGCCTCTGATTTGGCAGTTATAGCATCTCCTCGTCTCATAACTCCAACTCTGGTAGTTAACAGCAATGTGTCCTTGATAGCCGCATCTGTAACACACTCTGTTATCGTACCAATCACCATTTTCAGTCCAAACATTCAAATCATAGCACTGTTTGGCTTGGTGATATCCATCTCTCCTCTTGTATGCTGAATTTGGCTTTTGAGTACCATGGTCCAACCTGCACCACTTTTCACCAACATTTTTTGAATTTTCATTTTTTAATTTTTGTGGATTTTTGTTGCGATTGGATGATTGAACTGATGGCTTTTTATCTTTTTGTTTTTGTTTCACATTCTTCTTTACAGGTTTTTGCGTTGAGCATTCACCTTTTTCAGTAGAATGTAGAACAGTTTCTTGAAACATTTCTTTTAATTTCAAAAATGTTTTCTTTTTCTCATTTTCAGCATCAGACTCTGAATCAGACTCGTCTGCTGAATAAAACTCCTCATTTTCATCATCAGCTTTCTCATCACAATCACTTATAGGAACGGAATTGATTGGTTTTGGACAGGGATAATTCAAAGACTCAGATGAAGTCACAAAACCTTTCAATTTCTTTTCAAGCTCATCAATTTTGTTCCTCGAATTCTCAGCTTCATTTTCAAGCTGAGATATTCGTACAAGATGAGACTTGATTGTTTTTTCATTCTCAATTTTAATGTTTTCAAGAACAGATTTTTCATTTTCCAAAACTTTTAACTGTTCTTGAAATTTTGTTTCATTCACTTTCAGATTTTTGTTCTCCAATTTTATCCAGAAATCTTCATCTTCTGAAGATTTCTTTTTGCTTTCAAAATCTTGTTCTTTCTCTTTCAAAACCTTGTTTTCTAATGTCAAACTGTTCAAATCATTTAACAGTTTGTCATTTTCAGATTTCAACCTCTCACAATTTTCCTGCAAAACAAGAATCTGTTTATCAGCAGATTTCTTTTCATTCTTCATAACTGAAATCTCTTCAGTCTGTTCCTCTCCCACTTGGACCCCTTTACTCTTGCTCTTCTTTAAAATTGATTTTCCACTTTGACTTTTCTTTTTCTCAGCATTCTTCTCCATCTGTTCTTTAAGTTTCTCAATGAATTGACAAATTGTCAATCTCGAGTATTCTCCAGTTCCTTTTAAATCCAAAAGATATGTACCCCACTCTTGTTGAGGTATGGCATTGGCCAATCTTTCAACCCATTCATTTGGACGTTTCTGAATACCCTTCTCAGACATTGAGCGAACTAGATGACTATACCTCTCAATGATGCTCTTTGTATTTTCTCCTGGACAACCTGAAAACGAATCAAATTCTTTCTTTAATACATTTATTCTATCCAATGTTTCTTGAGACATATTAAAGAAATTAATAGCCATGATTCTAAAATCCGTTTTTCAAAACAGTCCCGTTAAACGAAATATCAAGTCCAAGCTATATCACCTTTCAAACAAAATACCAATTACTCAAAATTCTGATTTGGCCGTGAATAAACGAATATGTTTAACACTATATTTGTCCAACAAACACCACTAATTCGACTGTTCACGTGCAAACCAATTCTATAAATCTCGAAACTTTTAAACTTGACTTAATAGCCGACAATTTTGATATCAATCAACTTTGATTGAACCGTTCACATGTACTTCAAATATCAAGACCTGACAACAACTTAACCTG
Source organism: Helianthus tuberosus (assembly GCA_030545235.1). Classification (NCBI taxonomy): domain Eukaryota; kingdom Viridiplantae; phylum Streptophyta; class Magnoliopsida; order Asterales; family Asteraceae; genus Helianthus; species Helianthus tuberosus. Next base: position 214,103,780 of record CM060423.1, read on the forward strand.
CCAACACTTATCAACTCACATGCTCACAACAATCAATGATTTATACTCAATTACAATTAACTGATAATTGTGAATGGGCCGAAAAATATGTAGTGGGCTGATTGAACTGCACTTTATCACAACAATCCACAAACTGACAACAATATTAATTGATGATACACCAAAAGCACATGAGCCTAACAATATTGAATAATGGGCTGCCAACAATAATATCAATGAAAACCTATTTGACCGTTTCTTTTGTCACTATATGACCGACAATATATGGATAGATCAAATGTGTTCACGTGAACTGAACCTATTTCACATGCTCACCAAAATCGATATATTCACATGGGCTGCTCCACTGGATTTACACTAATTGTTTTGGCAATGAATACAGTGAACTGACAACAACACATGCAAAATGATAAGTCCCGAAACCTCTATTCTTGAACCAAGTATTCACGTGACAAACTTACATCTTTGTTTAAAGTTTTCCACAACCCGATACCTTTCCAATTGGTTCACACAATTCAATAATCTTTCACGTGAATTACTGAACTATTTTCAAACAATGTGTCAATTTCAATCAGTTGTTGTTTTCAAGTGAGATGTCAAATTCAAACACGTATGTTAAGCAACTGTTAGATTCAAGCGGAATCCAACACGTATTTCAAACAAAAACTAATACAATCTCAAGCGAAATCTTCAATTTCGCTTCAAACTCTAATTTTTTCAAGCGAAATCCAGTCACAAATCGTGATTTCAAGCGAAATCAACAACTAATCTCAAGCGAAATCTATGACATCAGCAATAACGAACTGATTTTAGTCTGATTGAACAAGATTTAATCTGTTTTTAGATCTGAAACTCTCAAGGGTTTGTTAAAACATGTTTACACACGTATTGTGAAAGTTTGAATCGATTTTAACCGTGAAAAGTTTGTTCGATTTTGAAAGAAGGTGTAGAAAATCAGAAAAAGTGACAAAAACGAGCTGTTTTGGCGAAATCTCTTCCTCCTGAGCTCTGCTACCACTTGTAGGATCGGTTTGCGACCCGAACGAGTCGTTCAGAAGAGATTTATCAGTTTCAGAGGCGGAAACTAAGAAACCGATTGCGAAAACAGCTTGCGTATCACTTTAACCACTGATTGTATTAATCTGACATTGTTTACAATCAAATCTCACACCAGCAGCACTTCGGTGTGGAATCTCTAACTATTACAAATGAAATGCATGACAACCTATTTATAGATCCTAGATTTCGCTTGAAACACCTCAAGAGAAAACTCATATTCAATCTTTGTCTTGAAGCGAATCCGACATCATTTACTTGAAGCGAAACCGACAAAACTCTAATTTCAACTTTGCATGCTATTTCACGTGTAATTGCAATATGATGTATGAGATGATGTCATTTGTGTGATGTCATCATCAAAGATGATGACATCATGTCTTGATCAGATTCGTACCGCAACCGAGACTCGACATAAGACGAAGACGACAGATGACTGCACCAACAAAAAATCTCCGTAAACTAAATCACACGTGTATATGTTGATATTTAAGAGATATACAATCAAGAAAATCAAGGGCAATTGTGATATATATGCGGATTAGACACAAAAAAAAACACTCAACAAATAGCTACAATTTAAGAAATGTGTTTAGTGACGGCATCAGATTTCTAATTGATGGAGAAATGTCTGGTGGCAAGAAAAGCTGCTTCTAGGAGGTTTTACTTTACGAAGATTTTTAAATGCCGAGAACCTATATCAGAGAGTAAAAAAGGCGTAATGTTCATAATAGTGTAAAATTAAAATGGGATATACCGGGCTAGGATTCGAGTTACAGGAACAGGGGCCAAACCAACCACCCAATAATGGAATCGTCGAGCGAAAACACTTGACAACCACCTAGAAGCAGCTTTTCTTACCACCAGACCTTTCTCCATCAATTAGGAATTTGATGCCGTCACTAAACACATTCCTTAAATTGTAGCCATTTGTTGAGTGTTTTTTTGTGTGTCTAATCCGCGTATATATCACCATTGGCCTAGATTTTCTTGACTGTATATCTCTTAAATATCAACATATACATGTGTGATTTAGTTTACGAAGATTTTTCAATGCCGAGAACCTCGATCAGAGAGTAAAAAAGTCGTAAGGTTCACAATGGTGTAAAATTAAAATGGGATATACCGGGCTAGGATTCGAGTGACAGGAACAAGGGCCAAACCAACCACCCAAGAATGGAATCGTCGGGCGAAAACACTTGACAACCTTCTAGAAGCAGCTTTTCTTGCCACCAGACATTTCTCCATCAATTAGGAATCTGATGCCGTCAATAAACACATTCCTTAAATTGTAGCCATTTGTTGAGTGTTTTTTTTTGTGTCTAATCCGCATATATATCACCATTGCCCTTGATTTTCTTGACCGTATATCTCTTAAATGTCAACATATACACGTGTGATTTAGTTTACAAAGATTTTTCAATGCCGAGAAACTCGATCAGAGAGTAAAAAAGGCGTAAGGTTCACAATGGTGTAAAATTAAAATGGGATATACCGGGCTAGGATTCGAGTTACAGGTACAAGGGAAAAACCAACCACCCAAGAATGGAATCGTCGAGAGAAAACACTTGACAACCTCCTAGAAGCAGCTTTTCTTACCACCAGACCTTTTTCCATCAATTAGGAATCTGATGCCGTCACTAAACACATTTCTTAAATTGTAGCAATTTGTTGAGTGTTTTTTTTTGTCTTATCCGCATATATATCACTATTGCCCTTAATTTTCTTGACTGTATATCTCTTAATATCAACATATACACGTGTGATTTAGTTTACGAAGATTTTTCAATGGCGATAACCTCGATCAGAGAGTAAAAAAGGCGTAAGGTACACAATGGTGTAAAATTAAAATGGGATATACCGGGCTAGGATTCGAGTTACAGGAACAAGGGATAAACCAATCACCCAAGAATGGAATTGTCGAGCGAAAACACTTGACAACCTCCTAGAAGCAGCTTTTCTTACCAACAGACCTTTTGTAACATTCGTCAAAATGGATTCCCAAAATCCGACCCATTTTGAATTTTGGATCCTAATCCTTGAAACCCGAAAGCTTCGCGAGATAAATAATCATTGAAAGGTTTTATCGTTAATATAATTAGTTATAAATATGGATATTTATTTATATTTTTATTAATTAAATTAATCAATTTTACAATTTAAATGTTTATTTATATATAAACTAGTTAGTTTGGTTACATAAGTTAATTTAAAGTTATATAAGTTAACTATGTTAAACCAAGTTAATCTAACTAAATGTTTGGACCTTCAAAGTTAAGGGTTTTCTTGTAAATATTGAAACCTGCATTTAAAAAGAAAAGAAAAAGGAAATAGGCGACGAGATTCGAACACCCGATTATTCCGGTTCACGGATTCAGCAAACAACAATTAAATTAATCAATTTCTAATATACTCGCGTCGCTTAATTTCGTTTTCAATTAAGTTTGCCGCCAAGAACATAACAGCGATAACCATTTCCTTTCCAAACATATCTTCGCTGATTTTACGGGATTAACAACTGTTTCCGCGTTTCCTTTTATTCAAGATTCATGAATCTAGACACGGAACCATTACGATGTTTTTCGGAAACAACATCACCTTCCAAATCAGAAACGTAGTCAACCAAGTCTCCTTTCTTTCTCATCCTGATCTTTCGGGATTGAGCTTTGTTTACGCGTTTCCTTTCTCACCGGTCTTGAACCTAGACTTATAATGATACATATACAATCAATCAAGGATCGTTTCCATACTTTACGAGACCTTCGAACGCTATAAATATCGAACCTCTCATCACCGGTTTTAGCCCACTCGACCCATCTCGACACCGTCTAACGACCCCCAGAAATCTACTTCGAATAACCCTCACCTTCGCAGAATCTTATACCTCGCCGGAGTTCACGGTTGAAACCGGAGATACGGACGTCGCCGGAGATATGAGAACACGCCGGAGCCGTACGGGGATCGATCGAAGTTGTTGCCTGTTGTTTCGGTATATAATATCCCTTTTGTCCCTTGTTTAAATTTGTATAGATCCATCACAAATTTGCATAGATCCATCACAAATTTCAACACTCACTTTGATCTCAAATTAGTCCTGAAAAAAAAAACCCCTTAAAATCTGCACAAATTAACCCTCCCTAAAACAATTTTAATTCAATATCTTCAAAAAAAAAAATCTTACCCAGCCAGCAAGATCCCAAAGAAACCAATTTTTCATTTAAAAAAAAAGAAAATCAAAAATTCATATTTACATATTATTATTATTAGTTTAATTAAATTTAAAAAATAACCAACTTTCGATCTGTAAAGAAAAACATAAATTAACCCTAAAAAGAAAAAGAAGACGAAACCCTAATTTAATTATAGCAAAAATTGAAGTAAAACCTCTTGAATGGAAGCTAAACGTCTGGTTTCTTGTTCAATCCGACCCAACTGGGCTTGAACCCGTTCTTTAACCTCCAACTTCTTCTTCTCGATCTCTTCTTCTTTGGCCTTGAAAGTAGAAAGAGCAGATTTAGACATCTCTTCATCTTCTTTGGACATCAACCCACTGAAACTCAAACTCCCCCCTGACATTTCACCAGCTTGCATCAGTGTTTGAAGCTGCTCGTGAGGCTGAGCCATTTGTTGTTTTTCTGGTTCTTTTTCGCCCCTCTTCTTCTTCTTCAACCAGAAAAAGCAAAAAACCCTCCTCCTTCCTCTCTTAATTTCTCTAATTTTTTCTTGTTTTCTTTTGTTCTCCCCGATTTGATTTGATTATGGGTCGTGGAATGGTTCTTAAGGCAGAATTTGATGGTTAAAGAAAGTTGCAAGCTTGGTTATAGAGAGAAAGGAGGTGGGTTATAAAGGAGTTAATAAGCAAGGGTATTTTGGTCATTTAACATGGACTTAACTGATAAATTTAACTGATGTTAGGGCTAGGGACCAACCGAGTGCATTTTTGAAAACCACAGGGACCACGCGTGTAATTAGTAAACCATTGGGACCAAGTCTGCAATTTTTGCAAACCACAGGGACCAACCAAGCATTTAACTCTTCAAATAATGAAGAAGTTGAGAAATAAAAACCAATCATGTTACTGTTAGTATTTACGAATGGCAAGATATTCAATTTCGATACTTTTACACACCTTTGATTTTCTAAAATAAATTGTCAAACCCAACTAAGCCATTTTATTATTAAATGTTATCACATATATAAACAGTCATATTGTTTGTATTATGAAGAAGATGACCGCCTATATATTCACTGTTATTTTTCTTTTACGTTAAAACCTTACATGAATCCACTAATTCATGTAAGTATGTACTTTTGATTAATTGATTTATTTTAGTATATATTAAAAATGTAGTTTGATCAATATTAAGACCTTGATATATTAAAGTTAAGGTTCCAGATAATTTTTATATTAATTAAAGAATATCATAATTTATTTATTTATTTAATTCATTTATTTGTTACTTGTAAAATATGTAATGGAACAAATTATAAACTTTTGATGTTAGAAATTATATTTAATCTACAACTTTTAACTAGATCGTTACGTGACATTTTAACATCTAGGATAATCGCTTTGTTCGTTCTCTTGGATCTTCCAGTCTTACTCGTGCGTACTTACAAGAAATCGCAACGTAATCAAAGTGAGCATACTCGATCCTTTTTTACGCTTTATTATCTTTGGGATGCAATGCATGTTCTTTGAATCATATACACAAACATGTTAGAACTTTTAAACAAATAATCTCTATATATGTTCATACGTGTTATACTTGTAATCATACGTGTTATACTTGAAATCCTGCGTGTTTAAGTTCATATGCTTATAATTAGTTATTGTCATGGAAAATTTGTTTAAAACATTTATATACATATACTCAAAACTGTATGCGCGCCAATACTTTTTGTATTGATCTATGCTTTAACATGTATTGCAGGATTTGGATGATGCAAGAAATCTAGTAGGATTACCTAGAAACGCATTTAAACTCTAGTTTTCGTCTCATCCCTATGTTTCCGCCATCGGTTGGGGTGTGACACATTTCTCTATCAATTAGGAATATGATGCTGTCACTAAACACATTCCTTAAATTGTAGCCATTTGTTGAGTGTTTTTTTTTGTGTCTAATTCGCATATATATATATATATATATATATATATATATATATATATATATATATATATATATATATCACCATTGCCCTTGATTTTCTTAACTGTATATCTCTTAAATATCAACATATACACGTGTGATTTAGTTTACGAAGATTTTTCAATGCCGAGAACCTCGATCAGAGAGTAAAAAAGGCATAAGGTTCACAATGGTGTAAGATTAAAATGGGATATATCAGGCTAGGATTCGAGTTACAGGAACAAGGGCCAAACCAACCACCCAAGAATGGAATCGTCGAGCGAAAACACTTGACAACTTCCTAGAAGCAGCTTTTCTTGCCACCAGACATTTCTCCATCAATTAGGAATCTGATGCCGGCACTAAACACATTCCTTAAATTGTAGCCATTTGTTAAGTGTTTTTTTTTGTGTCTAATCCGCATATATATGACCACTGCCTTTGATTTTCTTGATTGTATATCTCTTAAATATCAACATATACACGTTTGATTTAGTTTACGAAGATTTTTCAATGCCGAGAACCTCGATCATAGAGTAAAAAAGGCGTAAGGTTCACAATGGTGTAAAATTAAAATGGGATATACCGGGCTAGGATTCGAGTTACAGGAACAAGGGCCAAACCAACCACCCAAGAATGGAATCGTCGAGTGAAAACACTTGACAACCTCCTAGAAGCAGCTTTTCTTACCACCAGACATTTCTACATCTATTAGGAATCTGATGCCCTCACTAAACACATTCCTTAAATTGTAGCCATTTGTTGAGTGTTTTTTTTGGTGTCTAATACACATATATATCACCATTGCCCTTGATTTTCTTTATTGTATATCTCTTAAATATCGACATATACACGTGTGATTTAGTTTACGAAGATTTTTCAATGCCGAGAACCTCGATCAAAGAGTAAAAAAAGGCGTAAGGTTCACAATGGTTTAAAATTTAAATGGGATATACCGGGCTAGGATTTGAGTTACATGAACATAGGCCGAACCAACCACCCAAGAATGGAATCAACGAGTAAAAACACTTGACAACCTCCTAAAAGCAGCTTTTCTTACCACAAGACCTTTAACATGTATTGCAGGATTTGGATGATGCAAGAAATCTAGTAGGATTACCTAGAAACGCATTTAAACTCTATTACTTGTTGTACTGTACTTTTGTTTTCAAACATGTTGCAGTTTGCTTTAAATCTTTATATGAAACCATTAATCAATGAAATGAAACTTAATTACTTGAATACTTGTTGTATTTTATTTACTTTAAAATTGTGGTATTTCTAGTTCAAACCATGTAAAATGTAATTATTAAATACTCATCACAATTAGTGTTATGAAGTCTCTTGCAATCTAGTTTTCGTCTCATCCCTATGTTTCCGCCATCGGTTGGGGTGTGACACATTTCTCTATCAATTAGGAATATGATGCTGTTACTAAACACATTCCTTAAATTATTTGTTGAGTGTTTTTTTTGTGTCTAATTCGCATATATATATATATATATATATATATATATATATATATATATATATATATATCACCATTGCCCTTGATTTTCTTAACTGTATATCTCTTAAATATCAACATATACACGTGTGATTTAGTTTACGAAGATTTTTCAATGCCGAGAACCTCGATCAGAGAGTAAAAAAGGCATAAGGTTCACAATGGTGTAAGATTAAAATGGGATATATCGGGCTAGGATTCGAGTTACAGGAACAAGGGCCAAACTAACCACCCAAGAATGGAATCGTCGAGCGAAAACACTTGACAACCTCCTAGAAGAAGTTTTTCTTGCCACCAGACATTTCTCCATCAATTAGGAATCTGATGCCGGCACTAAACACATTCCTTAAATTGTAGCCATTTGTTAAGTGTTTTTTTTTTGTGTCTAATCCGCATATATATCACCATTGCCTTTGATTTTCTTGATTGTATATCTCTTAAATATCAACATATACACGTTTGATTTAGTTTACGAAGATTTTTCAATGCCGAGAACCTCGATCAGAGAGTAAAAAAGGCGTAAGGTTCACAATGGTGTAAAATTAAAATGGGATATACCGGGCTAGGATTCGAGTTACAGGAACAAGGGCCAAACCAACCACCCAAGAATGGAATCGTCGAGTGAAAACACTTGACAACCTCCTAGAAGCAGCTTTTCTTACCACCAGACTTTCTACATCTATTAGGAATCTGATGCCCTCACTAAACACATTCCTTAAATTGTAGCCATTTGTTGAGTGTTTTTTTTGGTGTCTAATACACATATATATCACCATTGCCCTTGATTTTCTTTATTGTATATCTCTTAAATATCGACATATACACGTGTGATTTAGTTTACGAAGATTTTTCAATGCCGAGAACCTCGATCAAAGAGTAAAAAAAGGCGTAAGGTTCACAATGGTTTAAAATTTAAATGGGATATACCGGGCTAGGATTTGAGTTACATGAACATAGGCCGAACCAACCACCCAAGAATGGAATCAACGAGTAAAAACACTTGACAACCTCCTAAAAGCAGCTTTTCTTACCACAAGACCTTTAACATGTATTGCAGGATTTGGATGATGCAAGAAATCTAGTAGGATTACCTAGAAACGCATTTAAACTCTATTACTTGTTGTACTGTACTTTTGTTTTCAAACATGTTGCAGTTTGCTTTAAATCTTTATATGAAACCATTAATCAATGAAATGAAACTTAATTACTTGAATACTTGTTGTATTTTATTTACTTTAAAATTGTGGTATTTCTAGTTCAAACCATGTAAAATGTAATTATTAAATACTCATCACAATTAGTGTTATGAAGTCTCTTGCAATCTAGTTTTCGTCTCATCCCTATGTTTCCGCCATCGGTTGGGGTGTGACACATTTCTCTATCAATTAGGAATATGATGCTGTTACTAAACACATTCCTTAAATTATTTGTTGAGTGTTTTTTTTGTGTCTAATTCGCATATATATATATATATATATATCACCATTGCCCTTGATTTTCTTAACTGTATATCTCTTAAATATCAACATATACACGTGTGATTTAGTTTACGAAGATTTTTCAATGCCGAGAACCTCGATCAGAGAGTAAAAAAGGCATAAGGTTCACAATGGTGTAAGATTAAAATGGGATATATCGGGCTAGGATTCGAGTTACAGGAACAAGGGCCAAACTAACCACCCAAGAATGGAATCGTCGAGCGAAAACACTTGACAACCTCCTAGAAGAAGTTTTTCTTGCCACCAGACATTTCTCCATCAATTAGGAATCTGATGCCGGCACTAAACACATTCCTTAAATTGTAGCCATTTGTTAAGTGTTTTTTTTTTTGTGTCTAATCCGCATATATATCACCATTGCCTTTGATTTTCTTGATTGTATATCTCTTAAATATCAACATATACACGTTTGATTTAGTTTACGAAGATTTTTCAATGCCGAGAACCTCGATCAGAGAGTAAAAAAGGCGTAAGGTTCACAATGGTGTAAAATTAAAATGGGATATACCGGGCTAGGATTCGAGTTACAGGAACAAGGGCCAAACCAACCACCCAAGAATGGAATCGTCGAGTGAAAACACTTGACAACCTCCTAGAAGCAGTTTTTCTTACCACCAGACATTTCTACATCTATTAGGAATCTGATGCCCTCACTAAACACATTCCTTAAATTGTAGCCATTTGTTGAGTGTTTTTTTTTTGGTGTCTAATACACATATATATCACCATTGCCCTTGATTTTCTTTATTGTATATCTCTTAAATATCGACATATACACGTGTGATTTAGTTTACGAAGATTTTTCAATGCCGAGAACCTCGATCAGAGAGTAAAAAAAGGCGTAAGGTTCACAATGGTTTAAAATTTAAATGGGATATACCGGGCTAGGATTCGAGTTACATGAACATAGGCCGAACCAACCACCCAAGAATGGAATCAACGAGCAAAAACACTTGACAACCTCCTAAAAGCAGCTTTTCTTACCACCAGACCTTTCTCCATCAATTCGGAATCTGATGCCGTCACTAAACACATTTCTTAAATTGTAGCTATTTGTTGAGTGTTTTTTTTGGTGTCTAATCCGCATATATATCACCATTGCACTTGATTTTCTTGACTGTATATATCTTAAATATCAACATATACAATTGTGATTTAGTTTACGAAGATTTTTCAATGCCGAGAACCTCGATCAGAGAGTAAAAAAGGCGTAAGGTTCACAATGGTGTAAAATTAAAATGGGATATACCGGGCTAGGATTCGAGTTACAGGAACAAGAGCCAAACCAACCACCCAAGAATGGAATCGTCGAGCGAAAACACTTGACAACCTCCTAGAAGCAGCTTTTCTTGCCACCAGACCTCTCTCCATCAATTAGGAATCTGATGCCGTCACTAAACACATTTCTTAAATTGTAGCCATTTGTTGAGTGTTTTTTTTGTGTCTAATCCGCATATATATCACCATTGCACTTGATCTTCTTGACTGTATACATCTTAAATATCAACATATACAATTGTGATTTAGTTTACGAAGATTTTTCAATGCCAAGAACCTCGATCAGAGAGTAAAAAAGGCGTAAGCTTCACAATGGTGTAAAATTAAAATGGGATATACCGGGCTAGGATTCGAGTTACAGGAACAAGGGCCAAACCAACCACCCAAAAATGGAATCGTCGAGCGAAAACACTTGACAAGCTCCTAGAAGCAGCTTTTCTTGCCACCAGACCTTTCTCCATCAATTAGGAATCTGATGCCGTCGTTAAACACATTCCTTAAATTGTGGCTATTTGTTGAGTGTTTTTTTCTGTGTCTAATCCGCATATATATCACCATTGCCCTTGATTTTCTTGACTGTGTATCTCTTAAATGTCAACATATACACGTGTGATTTATTTTACGAAGATTTTTCAATGCCAAGAACCTCGATCAGAGAGTAAAAAAGGCGTAAGGTTCACAATGGTGTAAAATTAAAATGGGATATACCGGGCTAGGATTCGAGTTACAGGAACAAGGGCCAAACCAACCACCCAAGAATGGAATCGTCGAGTGAAAACACTTGACAACCTCCTAGAAGCAGCTTTTCTTACCACCAGACATTTCTACATCTATTAGGAATCTGATGCCCTCACTAAACACATTCTTTAAATTGTAGCCATTTGTTGAGTGTTTTTTTTGGTGTCTAATACACATATATATCACCATTGCCCTTGATTTTCTTTATTGTATATCTCTTAAATATCGACATATACAATTGTGATTTAGTTTACGAAGATTTTTCAATGCCGAGAACCTCGATCAGAGAGTAAAAAAGGCGTAAGGTTCACAATGGTGTAAAATTAAAATGGGATATACCGGGCTAGGATTCGAGTTACAGGAACAATAGCCAAACCAACCACCCAAGAATGGAATCGTCGAGCGAAAACACTTGACAACCTCCTAGAAGCAGCTTTTCTTGCCACCAGACCTTTCTCCATCAATTAGGAATCTGATGCCGTCACTAAACACATTTCTTAAATTGTAGCCATTTGTTGAGTGTTTTTTTTGTGTCTAATCCGCATATATAGCACCATTGCACTTGATCTTCTTGACTGTATACATCTTAAATATCAACATATACAATTGTGATTTAGTTTACGAAGATTTTTCAATGCCAAGAACCTCGATCAGAGAGTAAAAAAGGCGTAAGCTTCACAATGGTGTAAAATTAAAATGGGATATACCGGGCTAGGATTCGAGTTACAGGAACAAGGGCCAAACCAACCACCCAAAAATGGAATCGTCCAGCGAAAACACTTGACAAGCTCCTAGAAGCAGCTTTTCTTGCCACCAGACCTTTCTCCATCAATTAGGAATCTGATGCCGTCATTAAACACATTCCTTAAATTGTGGCTATTTGTTGAGTGTTTTTTTTGTGTGTCTAATCCGCATATATATCACCATTGCCCTTGATTTTCTTGACTGTGTATCTCTTAAATGTCAACATATACACGTGTGATTTATTTTACGAAGATTTTTCAATGCCAAGAACCTCGATCAGAGAGTAAAAAAGGCGTAAGGTTCACAATGGTGTAAAATTAAAATGGGATACACCGGGCTAGGATTCGAGTTACAGGAACAAGGGCCAAACCAACCACCCAAGAATGGAATCGTCGAGTGAAAACACTTGACAACCTCCTAGAAGCAGCTTTTCTTACCACCAGACATTTCTACATCTATTAGGAATCTGATGCCCTCACTAAACACATTCCTTAAATTGTAGCCATTTGTTGAGTGTTTTTTTTGGTGTCTAATACACATATATATCACCATTGCCCTTGATTTTCTTTATTGTATATCTCTTAAATATCGACATATACACGTGTGATTTAGTTTACGAAGATTTTTCAATGCCGAGAACCTCGATCAAAGAGTAAAAAAAGGCGTAAGGTTCACAATGGTTTAAAATTTAAATGGGATATACCGGGCTAGGATTTGAGTTACATGAACATAGGCCGAACCAACCACCCAAGAATGGAATCAACGAGTAAAAACACTTGACAACCTCCTAAAAGCAGCTTTTCTTACCACAAGACCTTTAACATGTATTGCAGGATTTGGATGATGCAAGAAATCTAGTAGGATTACCTAGAAACGCATTTAAACTCTATTACTTGTTGTACTGTACTTTTGTTTTCAAACATGTTGCAGTTTGCTTTAAATCTTTATATGAAACCATTAATCAATGAAATGAAACTTAATTACTTGAATACTTGTTGTATTTTATTTACTTTAAAATTGTGGTATTTCTAGTTCAAACCATGTAAAATGTAATTATTAAATACTCATCACAATTAGTGTTATGAAGTCTCTTGCAATCTAGTTTTCGTCTCATCCCTATGTTTCCGCCATCGGTTGGGGTGTGACACATTTCTCTATCAATTAGGAATATGATGCTGTTACTAAACACATTCCTTAAATTATTTGTTGAGTGTTTTTTTTGTGTCTAATTCGCATATATATATATATATATATCACCATTGCCCTTGATTTTCTTAACTGTATATCTCTTAAATATCAACATATACACGTGTGATTTAGTTTACGAAGATTTTTCAATGCCGAGAACCTCGATCAGAGAGTAAAAAAGGCATAAGGTTCACAATGGTGTAAGATTAAAATGGGATATATCGGGCTAGGATTCGAGTTACAGGAACAAGGGCCAAACTAACCACCCAAGAATGGAATCGTCGAGCGAAAACACTTGACAACCTCCTAGAAGAAGTTTTTCTTGCCACCAGACATTTCTCCATCAATTAGGAATCTGATGCCGGCACTAAACACATTCCTTAAATTGTAGCCATTTGTTAAGTGTTTTTTTTTTGTGTCTAATCCGCATATATATCACCATTGCCTTTGATTTTCTTGATTGTATATCTCTTAAATATCAACATATACACGTTTGATTTAGTTTACGAAGATTTTTCAATGCCGAGAACCTCGATCAGAGAGTAAAAAAGGCGTAAGGTTCACAATGGTGTAAAATTAAAATGGGATATACCGGGCTAGGATTCGAGTTACAGGAACAAGGGCCAAACCAACCACCCAAGAATGGACCGTCGAGTGAAAACACTTGACAACCTCCTAGAAGCAGTTTTTCTTACCACCAGACATTTCTACATCTATTAGGAATCTGATGCCCTCACTAAACACATTCCTTAAATTGTAGCCATTTGTTGAGTGTTTTTTTTTTGGTGTCTAATACACATATATATCACCATTGCCCTTGATTTTCTTTATTGTATATCTCTTAAATATCGACATATACACGTGTGATTTAGTTTACGAAGATTTTTCAATGCCGAGAACCTCGATCAGAGAGTAAAAAAAGGCGTAAGGTTCACAATGGTTTAAAATTTAAATGGGATATACCGGGCTAGGATTCGAGTTACATGAACATAGGCCGAACCAACCACCCAAGAATGGAATCAACGAGCAAAAACACTTGACAACCTCCTAAAAGCAGCTTTTCTTACCACCAGACCTTTCTCCATCAATTCGGAATCTGATGCCGTCACTAAACACATTTCTTAAATTGTAGCTATTTGTTGAGTGTTTTTTTGGTGTCTAATCCGCATATATATCACCATTGCACTTGATTTTCTTGACTGTATATATCTTAAATATCAACATATACAATTGTGATTTAGTTTACGAAGATTTTTCAATGCCGAGAACCTCGATCAGAGAGTAAAAAAGGCGTAAGGTTCACAATGGTGTAAAATTAAAATGGGATATACCGGGCTAGGATTCGAGTTACAGGAACAAGAGCCAAACCAACCACCCAAGAATGGAATCGTCGAGCGAAAACACTTGACAACCTCCTAGAAGCAGCTTTTCTTGCCACCAGACCTCTCTCCATCAATTAGGAATCTGATGCCGTCACTAAACACATTTCTTAAATTGTAGCCATTTGTTGAGTGTTTTTTTTGTGTCTAATCCGCATATATATCACCATTGCACTTGATCTTCTTGACTGTATACATCTTAAATATCAACATATACAATTGTGATTTAGTTTACGAAGATTTTTCAATGCCAAGAACCTCGATCAGAGAGTAAAAAAGGCGTAAGCTTCACAATGGTGTAAAATTAAAATGGGATATACCGGGCTAGGATTCGAGTTACAGGAACAAGGGCCAAACCAACCACCCAAAAATGGAATCGTCGAGCGAAAACACTTGACAAGCTCCTAGAAGCAGCTTTTCTTGCCACCAGACCTTTCTCCATCAATTAGGAATCTGATGCCGTCGTTAAACACATTCCTTAAATTGTGGCTATTTGTTGAGTGTTTTTTTCTGTGTCTAATGCGCATATATATCACCATTGCCCTTGATTTTCTTGACTGTGTATCTCTTAAATGTCAACATATACACGTGTGATTTATTTTACGAAGATTTTTCAATGCCAAGAACCTCGATCAGAGAGTAAAAAAGGCGTAAGGTTCACAATGGTGTAAAATTAAAATGGGATATACCGGGCTAGGAATCGAGTTACAGGAACAAGGGCCAAACCAACCACCCAAGAATGGAATCGTCGAGTGAAAACACTTGACAACCTCCTAGAAGCAGCTTTTCTTACCACCAGACATTTCTACATCTATTAGGAATCTGATGCCCTCACTAAACACATTCTTTAAATTGTAGCCATTTGTTGAGTGTTTTTTTTGGTGTCTAATACACATATATATCACCATTGCCCTTGATTTTCTTTATTGTATATCTCTTAAATATCGACATATACAATTGTGATTTAGTTTACGAAGATTTTTCAATGCCGAGAACCTCGATCAGAGAGTAAAAAAGGCGTAAGGTTCACAATGGTGTAAAATTAAAATGGGATATACCGGGCTAGGATTCGAGTTACAGGAACAAGAGCCAAACCAACCACCCAAGAATGGAATCGTCGAGCGAAAACACTTGACAACCTCCTAGAAGCAGCTTTTCTTGCCACCAGACCTTTCTCCATCAATTAGGAATCTGATGCCGTCACTAAACACATTTCTTAAATTGTAGCCATTTGTTGAGTGTTTTTTTTTGTGTCTAATCCGCATATATAGCACCATTGCACTTGATCTTCTTGACTGTATACATCTTAAATATCAACATATACAATTGTGATTTAGTTTACGAAGATTTTTCAATGCCAAGAACCTCGATCAGAGAGTAAAAAAGGCGTAAGCTTCACAATGGTGTAAAATTAAAATGGGATATACCGGGCTAGGATTCGAGTTACAGGAACAAGGGCCAAACCAACCACCCAAAAATGGAATCGTCCAGCGAAAACACTTGACAAGCTCCTAGAAGCAGCTTTTCTTGCCACCAGACCTTTCTCCATCAATTAGGAATCTGATGCCGTCATTAAACACATTCCTTAAATTGTGGCTATTTGTTGAGTGTTTTTTTTGTGTGTCTAATCCGCATATATATCACCATTGCCCTTGATTTTCTTGACTGTGTATCTCTTAAATGTGAACATATACACGTGTGATTTATTTTACGAAGATTTTTCAATGCCAAGAACCTCGATCAGAGAGTAAAAAAGGCGTAAGGTTCACAATGGTGTAAAATTAAAATGGGATATACCGGGCTAGGATTCGAGTTACAGGAACAAGGGCCAAACCAACCACCCAAGAATGGAATCGTCGAGTGAAAACACTTGACAACCTCCTAGAAGCAGCTTTTCTTACCACCAGACATTTCTACATCTATTAGGAATCTGATGCCCTCACTAAACACATTCCTTAAATTGTAGCCATTTGTTGAGTGTTTTTTTTTGGTGTCTAATACACATATATATCACCATTGCCCTTGATTTTCTTTATTGTATATCTCTTAAATATCGACATATACACGTGTGATTTAGTTTACGAAGATTTTTCAATGCCGAGAACCTCGATCAAAGAGTAAAAAAAGGCGTAAGGTTCACAATGGTTTAAAATTTAAATGGGATATACCGGGCTAGGATTTGAGTTACATGAACATAGGCCGAACCAACCACTCAAGAATGGAATCAACGAGTAAAAACACTTGACAACCTACTAAAAGCAGCTTTTCTTACCACAAGACCTTTAACATGTATTGCAGGATTTGGATGATGCAAGAAATCTAGTAGGATTACCTAGAAACGCATTTAAACACTATTACTTGTTGTACTGTACTTTTGTTTTCAAACATGTTGCAGTTTGCTTTAAATCTTTATATGAAACCATTAATCAATGAAATGAAACTTAATTACTTGAATACTTGTTGTATTTTATTTACTTTAAAATTGTGGTATTTCTAGTTCAAACCATGTAAAATGTAATTATTAAATACTCATCACAATTAGGGTTATGAAGTCTCTTTCAATCTAGTTTTCGTCTCATCCCTATGTTTCCGCCATCGGTTGGGGTGTGACACATTTCTCTATCAATTAGGAATATGATGCTGTTACTAAACACATTCCTTAAATTGTAGCCATTTGTTGAGTGTTTTTTTTGTGTCTAATTCGCATATATATATATATATATATATATATATATATATATATATATATATATATATATATATATATATATATCACCATTGCCCTTGATTTTCTTGACTGTATATCTCTTAAATGTCAACATATATACGTGTGATTTAGTTTACGAAGATTTTTCAATGTCGAAAACCTCGATCAGAGAGTAAAAAAGGAGTAAGGTTCACAATGGTGTAAGATTAAAATGGGATATACCGGGCTAGGATTCGAGTTACAGGAACAAGGGCCAAACTAACCACCCAAGAATGGAATCGTCGAGCGAAAACACTTGACAACCTCCTAGAAGCAGCTTTTCTTGCCACCAGACGTTTCTCCATCAATTAAGAATCTGATGCCGGCACTAAACACATTCCTTAAATCGTAGCCATTTGTTGAGTGTTTTTTTTGGTGTCTAATCCGCATATATATCACCATTGCCCTTGATTTTCTTGACTGTATATCTCTTAAATATCAACATATACACGTGTGATTTAGTTTACGAAGATTTTTCAATGCCGAGAACCTCGATCAGAGAGTAAAAATGGAGTAAGGTTCACAATGGTGTAAAATTAAAATGGGATATACCGGGCTAGGATTCGAGTTATAGGAACAAGGGCCAAACTAACCACCCAAGAATGGAATCGTCGAGCGAAAAACACTTAACAACCTCCTAGAAGCAGCTTTTCTTGCCACCAGACGTTTCTCCATCAATTAGGAATCTGATGCCGTCACTAAACACATTCCTTAAATTGTAGCCATTTGTTGAATGTTTTTTTTGGTGTCTAATCCGCATATATATCACCATTGCCCATGATTTTTTAGACTGTATATCTCTTAAATATCAACATATACACGTGTGATTTAGTTTACGAAGATTTTTCAATGCCGAGAACCTCGATTAGAGAGTAAAAAATACGTAAGGTTCACAATGATGTAAAATTAAAATGGGTTATACCGGGCTAGGATTCGAGTTACAGGAACAAGGGCGAAACCAACCACCCAAAAATGGAATCATCGAGCGAAAACACTTGACAACCTCCTAGAAGCAGCTTTTCTTACCACCAGACCTTTCTCCATCAATTAGGAATCTGATGCCGTCACTAAACACATTCCTTAAATTGTAGCGATTTGTTGAGTGTGTTTTTGTGTATAATCCGCATATATATCACCATTGCCCTTGATTTTCTTGACTGTATATCTCTTGAATATCAACATATACACGTGTGATTTAGTTTACGAAGATTTTCCATGCCTAGAACTTCGATCAGATAGTAAAAAAGGCGTAAAGTTCACAATGGTGTAAAATTAAAATGGGATATACCGGGCTAGGATTCGAGTTACAGGAACAAGGGCCAAACCAACCACCCAAGAATGGAATCGTCGAGTGAAAACACTTGACAACCTCCTAGAAGCAGCTTTTCTTACCAGCAGACCTTTCTCCACCAATTAGGAATCTGATGCCGTCACTAAACACATTCCTTAAATTGTAGCCATTTGTTGAGTGTTTTTTTTTTGTGTCTAATCCGCATATATAACACCATTGCCCATGATTTTCTTGATTGTATATCTCTTAAATATCAACATATACACGTGTGATTTAGTTTTCGAAGATTTTTCAATGCCGAGAACCTCTATCAGAGAGTAAAAAAGGCGTAAGGTTCACAATGGTGTAAAAATAAAATGGGATATACCGGGCTAGGATTCGAGTTACAGGAACAAGGTCCAAACCAACCACCCAAGAATGGAATCGTCGAGCGAAAACACTTGACAACCTCCTAGAAGTAGATTTTCTTACCACCAGACCTTTCTTCATCAATCAGGAATTTGATGCCGTCACTAAACACATTCCTTAAATTGTAGCCATTTGTTAAGTGTTTTTTTTTGTGTCTAATTCGCATATATATATCACGATTACCCTTGATTTTCTTAACTGTATATCTCTTAAATATCAACATATACACGTGTGATTTTGTTTACGAAGATTTTTCAAGGTCGAGAACCTCGATCAGAGAGTAAAAAAGGCGTAAGGTTCACATTGGTGTAAAATTAAAATGGGATATACCGGGTTAGGATTCGAGTTACAGGAACAAGGGCCAAACCAACCACCCAAGAATGGAATCGTCGAGTGAAAACACTTGACAACCTCCTAGAAGCAGCTTTTCTTACCACCAGACCTTTCTCCATCAATTAGGAATCTGATGCCGTCACTAAACACATTCCTTAAATTGTAGCCATTTGTTGAGTGTTTTTTTTGGTGTCTAATCCGCATATATATCACCATTGCCCTTGATTTTCTTGACTGTATATCTCTTAAATATCAACATATAAACGTGTGATTTAGTTTAAGAAGATTTTTCAATGCCGAGAACCTCGATCAGAGAGTAAAAAAGGCGTAAGGTTCACAATGGTGTAAAATTAAAATGGGATATACCGGGCTAGGATTCGAGTTACATGAACAAGGGCCAAACCAACCAACCAAGAATGGAATAGTCGAGCGAAAACACTTGATAACCTCCTAGAAGCAGCTTTTCTTACCACCAGACCTTTCTCCATCAATTAGGAATCCGATGCCGTCACTAAACACATTCCTTAAATTGTAGCCATTTGTTGAGTGATTTTTTTTGGTGTCTAATCTGCATATATATCACCATTGCCCTTGATTTTCTTGACTGTATATCTCTTAAATATCAACATACACATGTGTGATTTAGTTTACGAAGATTTTTCAATGCCCAGAACCTCGATCAGAGAGTAAAAAAGGCGTAAGGTTCATAATGGTGTAAAATTAAAATGGGATATACCGAGCTAGGATACGAGTTACAGGAACAAGGGCCAAACCAACCACCCAAGAGTAGAATCGTTGAGCGAAAACACTTGACAACCTCCTAGAAGCAGCTTTTCTTACCACCAACCTTTCTCCATCAATTAGGAATCTGATGCCGTCACTAAACACATTCCTTAAATTGTAGCCATTTGTTGAGTGTTTTTTTTGGTGTCTAATCCGCATATATATCACCATTGCCCTTGATTTTCTTGATTGTATATCTCTTAAATATCAACATATACACGTGTGATTTAGTTTTCGAAGATTTTTCAATGCCAAGAACCTCTATCAGAGAGTAAAAAAGGCGTAAGGTTCGCAATGGTGTAAAATTAAAATGGGATATACCGGGCTAGGATTCGAGTTACAGGAACAAGGGCCAAACCAACCACCCAAGAATGGAATCGTCGAGCGAAAACACTTGACAACGTCCTAGAAGCAGATTTTTTTACCACCAGACCTTTCTTCATCAATTAAGAATCTGATGCAGTCACTAAACACATTCCTTAAATTGTAGCCATTTGTTGAGTGTTTTTTTTGTGTCTAATACGCATATATATCACCATTGCCCTTGATTTTCTTGATTGTATATCTCTTAAATATCAACATATACACGTGTGATTTAGTTTTCGAAGATTTTTCAATGCCAAGAACCTCTATCAGAGAGTAAAAAAGGCGTAAGGTTCGCAATGGTGTAAAATTAAAATGGGATATACCGGGTTAGGATTCGAGTTAAAGGAACAAGGGCCAAACCAACCACCCAA
Organism: Helianthus tuberosus; assembly: GCA_030545235.1. Taxonomy (NCBI): domain Eukaryota; kingdom Viridiplantae; phylum Streptophyta; class Magnoliopsida; order Asterales; family Asteraceae; genus Helianthus; species Helianthus tuberosus. Next base: position 214,124,596 of record CM060423.1, read on the forward strand.
GAATGGAATCGTCGAGCGAAAACACTTGACAACCTCTTAGAAGCAGTTTTTCTTACCACCAGACCTCTCTCCATCAATTAGGAATCTGATGCCGTCACTAAACACATTCCTTAAATTGTAGCCATTTGTTGAGTGTTTTTTTTTTTTTGGATATCACCATTGCCCTTGATTTTCTGAACTGTATATCTCTTAAATATCCACATATATACGTGTGATTTAGTTTACAAAGATTTTTCAATGCCGAGAACCTCGATCAGAGAGTAAAAAAGGAGTAAGGTTCACAATGGTGTAAAATTAAAATGGGATATATCGGGCTAGGATTCGAGTTACAGGAACAAGGACCAAACCAACCACCCAAGAATGGAATCGTCGAGCGAAAATACTTGACAACCTCCTAGAAGCAGCTTTTCTTGCCACCAGACCTTTCTCCATCAATTAGGAATCTGATGCTGTCGCTAAACACATTCCTTAATTTGTAGCCATTTGTTGAGTGTTTTTTTTGGGTGTCTAATCATCATATATATCACCATTGCCCTTGATTTTCATGAGTGTATATCTCTTAAATATCAACATATAGATGTGTGATTTAGTTTACGAAGATTTTTCAATGCCGAGAACCTCGATCGGAGAGTAAAAAAGGCGTAATGTTCACAATGGTGAAAGATTAAAATGGGATATACCGGGCTAGGATTCGAGTTACAGGAACAAGGGCCAAACCAACCTCCTAAAAGCAGCTTTTCTTACCAACAGACCTTTCTCCATCAATTAGGAATGTGATGCCGTCACTAAACACATTCCTTAAATTGTAGCCATTTGTTGAGTGTTTTTTTTGGGTGTCTAATCCGCATATATATCACCATTGCCCTTGATTTTCTTGACTGTATATCTCTTAAATATCAACATATACACGTGTGATTTAGTTTACGAAGATTTTTCAATGCCGAGAACCTCGATCAGAGAGTAAAAAAGGCGTAAGGTTCACAATGGTGTAAAATTAAAATGGGATATACCGGGCTAGGATTCGAGTTACAGGAACAAGGGCCAAACCAACCACCCAAGAATGGAATCGTCGAGCGAAAACACTTGACAACCACTCAGAAGCTGCTTTTCTTACCACCAGACCTTTCTCCATCAATTAGGAATCTGATGCCGTCAATAAACACATTCCTTAAATTGTAGCCATTTGTTGAGTGTTTTTTTGGGATATCACCATTGCCCTTGATTTTCTTAACTGTATATCTCTTAAATATCAACATATACACGTGTGATTTAGTTTACGAAGATTTTTCAATGCCGAGAACCTCGATCAGAGAGTAAAAAAGACGGTATGTTCACAATGGTGTAAGATTAAAATAGGATATACCGGGCTAGGATTCGAGTTACAGGAACAAGGGCCAAACCAACCTCCTAGAAGCAGCTTTTCTTGCCACCAGACCATTCTCCATCAATTAGGAATGTGATGACGTCACTAAACACATTCGTTAAATTGTAGCCATTTGTTGAGTGTTTTTTTTGGGTATCTAATCCGCATATATATCACCATTGCCCTTGATTTTATTGACTGTATATCTCTTAAATATCAACATATACACGTGTAATTTAGTTTACGAAGATTTTTCAATGCCGAGAACCACTATCAGAGAGTAAAAAAGGCGTAAGGTTCGCAATGGTGTAAAATTAAAATGGGATATATCGGGCTAGGATTCGAGTTACAGGGACAAGGGCCAAACCATCCACCCAAGAATGGAATCGTCGAGCGAAAACACTTGACAACCTCCTAGAAGCAGATTTTCTTACCACCAGACCTTTCTTCATCAATTAAGAATCTGATGCAGTCACTAAACACATTCCTTAAATTGTAGCCATTTGTTAAGTGTTTTTTTTTGGTGTCTAATACGCATATATAACACCGTTGCCCTTGATTTTCTTGACTGTATATCTCCTAAATATCAACATATACACGTGTGATTTAGTTTACGAAGATTTTTCAATGCCGAGAACCTCGATCAGAGAGTAAAAAAGGTGTAAGGTTCACAATGGTGTAAAATTAAAATGGGATATACCGGGCTAGGATTCGAGTTACAGGAACAAGGGCCTAACCAACCACCCAAGAATGGAATCGTCGAGCGAAAACACTTGACAACCACTCAGAAGTTGCTTTTCTTACCACCAGACATTTCTCCATCAATTAGGAATCTGATGCTGTCACTAAACACATTCCTTAAATTGTAGCCATTTGTTGAGTGTTTTTTTTTTTGGATATCACCATTGCCCTTGATTTTCTGAACTGTATATCTCTTAAATATCCACATATATACGTGTGATTTAGTTTACAAAGATTTTTCAATGCCGAGAACCTCGATCAGAGAGTAAAAAAGGAGTAAGGTTCGCAATGGTGTAAAATTAAAATGGGATATACCGGGTTAGGATTCGAGTTAAAGGAACAAGGGCCAAACCAACCACCCAAGAATGGAATCGTCGAGCGAAAACACTTGACAACGTCCTAGAAGCAGATTTTTTTACCACCAGACCTTTCTTCATCAATTAAGAATCTGATGCAGTCACTAAACACATTCCTTAAATTGTAGCCATTTGTTGAGTGTTTTTTTTTGTGTCAAATACGCATATATATCACCATTGCCCTTGATTTTCTTGATTGTATATCTCTTAAATATCAACATATACACGTGTGATTTAGTTTTCGAAGATTTTTCAATGCCAAGAACCTCTATCAGAGAGTAAAAAAGGCGTAAGGTTCGCAATGGTGTAAAATTAAAATGGGATATACCGGGTTAGGATTCGAGTTAAAGGAACAAGGGCCAAACCAACCACCCAAGAATGGAATCGTCGAGCGAAAACACTTGACAACCTCTTAGAAGCAGTTTTTCTTACCACCAGACCTCTCTCCATCAATTAGGAATCTGATGCCGTCACTAAACACATTCCTTAAATTGTAGCCATTTGTTGAGTGTTTTTTTTTTTGGATATCACCATTGCCCTTGATTTTCTGAACTGTATATCTCTTAAATATCCACATATATACGTGTGATTTAGTTTACAAAGATTTTTCAATGCCGAGAACCTCGATCAGAGAGTAAAAAAGGAGTAAGGTTCACAATGGTGTAAAATTAAAATGGGATATATCGGGCTAGGATTCGAGTTACAGGAACAAGGACCAAACCAACCACCCAAGAATGGAATCGTCGAGCGAAAATACTTGACAACCTCCTAGAAGCAGCTTTTCTTGCCACCAGACCGTTCTCCATCAATTAGGAATCTGAAGCTGTCGCTAAACACATTCCTTAATTTGTAGCCATTTGTTGAGTGTTTTTTTTGGGTGTCTAATCATCATATATATCACCATTGCCCTTGATTTTCATGAGTGTATATCTCTTAAATATCAACATATAGATGTGTGATTTAGTTTACGAAGATTTTTCAATGCCGAGAACCTCGATCGGAGAGTAAAAAAGGCGTAATGTTCACAATGGTGAAAGATTAAAATGGGATATACCGGGCTAGGATTCGAGTTACAGGAACAAGGGCCAAACCAACCTCCTAAAAGCAGCTTTTCTTACCAACAGACCTTTCTCCATCAATTAGGAATGTGATGCCGTCACTAAACACATTCCTTAAATTGTAGCCATTTGTTGAGTGTTTTTTTTTAGTGTCTAATCCGCATATATATCACCATTGCCCTTGATTTTCTTGACTGTATATCTCTTAAATATCAACATATACACGTGTGATTTAGTTTACGAAGATTTTTCAATGCCGAGAACCTCGATCAGAGAGTAAAAAAGGCGTAAGGTTCACAATGGTGTAAAATTAAAATGGGATATACCGGTCTAGGATTCGAGTTACAGGAACAAGGGCCAAACCAACCACCCAAGAATGGAATCGTCGAGCGAAAACACTTGACAACCACTCAGAAGCTGCTTTTCTTACCACCAGACCTTTCTCCATCAATTAGGAATCTGATGCCGTCAATAAACACATTCCTTAAATTGTAGCCATTTGTTGAGTGTTTTTTTGGGATATCACCATTGCCCTTGATTTTCTTAACTGTATATCTCTTAAATATCAACATATACACGTGTAATTTAGTTTACGAAGATTTTTCAATGCCGAGAACCACTATCAGAGAGTAAAAAAGGCGTAAGGTTCGCAATGGTGTAAAATTAAAATGGGATATATCGGGCTAGGATTCGAGTTACAGGGACAAGGGCCAAACCATCCACCCAAGAATGGAATCGTCGAGCGAAAACACTTGACAACCTCCTAGAAGCAGATTTTCTTACCACCAGACCTTTCTTCATCAATTAAGAATCTGATGCAGTCACTAAACACATTCCTTAAATTGTAGCCATTTGTTAAGTGTTTTTTTTGGTGTCTAATACGCATATATAACACCGTTGCCCTTGATTTTCTTGACTGTATATCTCCTAAATATCAACATATACACGTGTGATTTAGTTTACGAAGATTTTTCAATGCCGAGAACCTCGATCAGAGAGTAAAAAAGGCGTAAGGTTCACAATGGTGTAAAATTAAAATGGGATATACCGGGCTAGGATTCGAGTTACAGGAACAAGGGCCTAACCAACCACCCAAGAATGGAACCGTCGAGCGAAAACACTTGACAACCACTCAGAAGTTGCTTTTCTTACCACCAGACATTTCTCCATCAATTAGGAATCTGATGCTGTCACTAAACACATTCCTTAAATTGTAGCCATTTGTTGAGTGTTTTTTTTTTTGGATATCACCATTGCCCTTGATTTTCTGAACTGTATATCTCTTAAATATCCACATATATACGTGTGATTTAGTTTACAAAGATTTTTCAATGCCGAGAACCTCGATCAGAGAGTAAAAAAGGAGTAAGGTTCGCAATGGTGTAAAATTAAAATGGGATATACCGGGTTAGGATTCGAGTTAAAGGAACAAGGGCCAAACCAACCACCCAAGAATGGAATCGTCGAGCGAAAACACTTGACAACGTCCTAGAAGCAGATTTTTTTACCACCAGACCTTTCTTCATCAATTAAGAATCTGATGCAGTCACTAAACACATTCCTTAAATTGTAGCCATTTGTTGAGTGTTTTTTTTTGTGTCAAATACGCATATATATCACCATTGCCCTTGATTTTCTTGATTGTATATCTCTTAAATATCAACATATACACGTGTGATTTAGTTTTCGAAGATTTTTCAATGCCAAGAACCTCTATCAGAGAGTAAAAAAGGCGTAAGGTTCGCAATGGTGTAAAATTAAAATGGGATATACCGGGTTAGGATTCGAGTTAAAGGAACAAGGGCCAAACCAACAACCCAAGAATGGAATCGTCGAGCGAAAACACTTGACAACCTCTTAGAAGCAGTTTTTCTTACCACCAGACCTCTCTCCATCAATTAGGAATCTGATGCCGTCACTAAACACATTCCTTAAATTGTAGCCATTTGTTGAGTGTTTTTTTTTTTTGGATATCACCATTGCCCTTGATTTTCTGAACTGTATATCTCTTAAATATCCACATATATACGTGTGATTTAGTTTACAAAGATTTTTCAATGCCGAGAACCTCGATCAGAGAGTAAAAAAGGAGTAAGGTTCACAATGGTGTAAAATTAAAATGGGATATATCGGGCTAGGATTCGAGTTACAGGAACAAGGACCAAACCAACCACCCAAGAATGGAATCGTCGAGCGAAAATACTTGACAACCTCCTAGAAGCAGCTTTTCTTGCCACCAGACCTTTCTCCATCAATTAGGAATCTGAAGCTGTCGCTAAACACATTCCTTAATTTGTAGCCATTTGTTGAGTGTTTTTTTTGGGTGTCTAATCATCATATATATCACCATTGCCCTTGATTTTCATGAGTGTATATCTCTTAAATATCAACATATAGATGTGTGATTTAGTTTACGAAGATTTTTCAATGCCGAGAACCTCGATCGGAGAGTAAAAAAGGCGTAATGTTCACAATGGTGAAAGATTAAAATGGGATATACCGGGCTAGGATTCGAGTTACAGGAACAAGGGCCAAACCAACCTCCTAAAAGCAGCTTTTCTTACCAACAGACCTTTCTCCATCAATTAGGAATGTGATGCCGTCACTAAACACATTCCTTAAATTGTAGCCATTTGTTGAGTGTTTTTTTTTAGTGTCTTATCCGCATATATATCACCATTGCCCTTGATTTTCTTGACTGTATATCTCTTAAATATCAACATATACACGTGTGATTTAGTTTACGAAGATTTTTCAATGCCGAGAACCTCGATCAGAGAGTAAAAAAGGCGTAAGGTTCACAATGGTGTAAAATTAAAATGGGATATACCGGGCTAGGATTCGAGTTACAGGAACAAGGGCCAAACCAACCACCCAAGAATGGAATCGTCGAGCGAAAACACTTGACAACCACTCAGAAGCTGCTTTTCTTACCACCAGACCTTTCTCCATCAATTAGGAATCTGATGCCGTCAATAAACACATTCCTTAAATTGTAGCCATTTGTTGAGTGTTTTTTTGGGATATCACCATTGCCCTTGATTTTCTTAACTGTATATCTCTTTAATATCAACATATACACGTGTGATTTAGTTTACGAAGATTTTTCAATGCCGAGAACCTCGATCAGAGAGTAAAAAAGGCGGTATGTTCACAATGGTGTAAGATTAAAATAGGATATACCGGGCTAGGATTCGAGTTACAGGAACAAGGGCCAAACCAACCTCCTAGAAGCAGCTTTTCTTGCCACCAGACCTTTCTCCATCAATTAGGAATGTGATGACGTCACTAAACACATTCGTTAAATTGTAGCCATTTGTTGAGTGTTTTTTTTGGGTATTTAATCCGCATATATATCACCATTGCCCTTGATTTTCTTGACTGTATATCTCTTAAATATCAACATATACACGTGTAATTTAGTTTACGAAGATTTTTCAATGCCGAGAACCACTATCAGAGAGTAAAAAAGGCGTAAGGTTCGCAATGGTGTAAAATTAAAATGGGATATATCGGGCTAGGATTCGAGTTACAGGGACAAGGGCCAAACCATCCACCCAAGAATGGAATCGTCGAGCGAAAACACTTGACAACCTCCTAGAAGCAGATTTTCTTACCACCAGACCTTTCTTCATCAATTAAGAATCTGATGCAGTCACTAAACACATTCCTTAAATTGTAGCCATTTGTTAAGTGTTTTTTTTGGTGTCTAATACGCATATATAACACCGTTGCCCTTGATTTTCTTGACTGTATATCTCGTAAATATCAACATATACACGTGTGATTTAGTTTACGAAGATTTTTCAATGCCGAGAACCTCGATCAGAGAGTAAAAAAGGCGTAAGGTTCACAATGGTGTAAAATTAAAATGGAATATACCGGGCTAGGATTCGAGTTACAGGAACAAGGGTCTAACCAACCACCCAAGAATAGAATCGTCGAGCGAAAACACTTGACAACCACTCAGAAGTTGCTTTTCTTACCACCAGACATTTCTCCATCAATTAGGAATCTGATGCTGTCACTAAACACATTCCTTAAATTGTAGCCATTTGTTGAGTGTTTTTTTTTTTGGATATCACCATTGCCCTTGATTTTCTGAACTGTATATCTCTTAAATATCCACATATATACGTGTGATTTAGTTTACAAAGATTTTTCAATGCCGAGAACCTCGACCAGAGAGTAAAAAAGGAGTAAGGTTCGCAATGGTGTAAAATTAAAATGGGATATACCGGGTTAGGATTCGAGTTAAAGGAACAAGGGCCAAACCAACCACCCAAGAATGGAATCGTCGAGCGAAAACACTTGACAACCTCTTAGAAGCAGTTTTTCTTACCACCAGACCTCTCTCCATCAATTAGGAATCTGATGCCGTCACTAAACACATTCCTTAAATTGTAGCCATTTGTTGAGTGTTTTTTTTTTGGATATCACCATTGCCCTTGATTTTCTGAACTGTATATCTCTTAAATATCCACATATATACGTGTGATTTAGTTTACAAAGATTTTTCAATGCCGAGAACCTCGATCAGAGAGTAAAAAAGGAGTAAGGTTCACAATGGTGTAAAATTAAAATGGGATATATCGGGCTAGGATTCGAGTTACAGGAACAAGGACCAAACCAACCACCCAAGAATGGAATCGTCGAGCGAAAATACTTGACAACCTCCTAGAAGCAGCTTTTCTTGCCACCAGACCTTTCTCCATCAATTAGGAATCTGATGCCGTCGCTAAACACATTCCTTAATTTGTAGCCATTTGTTGAGTGTTTTTTTTGGGTGTCTAATCAGCATATATATCACCATTGCCCTTGATTTTCATGAGTGTATATCTCTTAAATATCAACATATAGATGTGTGATTTAGTTTACGAAGATTTTTCAATGCCGAGAACCTCGAACGGAGAGTAAAAAAGGCGTAATGTTCACAATGGTGAAAGATTAAAATGGGATATACCGGGCTAGGATTCGAGTTACAGGAACAAGGGCCAAACCAACCTCCTAAAAGCAGCTTTTCTTACCAACAGACCTTTCTCCATCAATTAGGAATGTGATGCCGTCACTAAACACATTCCTTAAATTGTAGCCATTTGTTGAGTGTTTTTTTGGGTGTCTAATCCGCATATATATCACCATTGCCCTTGATTTTCTTGACTGTATATCTCTTAAATATCAACATATACACGTGTGATTTAGTTTACGAAGATTTTTCAATGCCGAGAACCTCGATCAGAAAGTAAAAAAGGCGTAAGGTTCACAATGGTGTAAAATTAAAATGGGATATACCGGGCTTGGATTCGAGTTACAGGAACAAGGGCCAAACCAACCACCCAAGAATGGAATCGTCGAGCGAAAACACTTGACAACCTCTTAGAAGTATCTTTTCTTACCACCAGACCTTTCTCCATCAATTAGGAATCTGATGCCGTCACTAAACACATTCCTTAAATTGTAGCCATTTGTTGAGTGTTTTTTTTGGTGTCTAATCCGCATATATATCACCATTGCCCTTGATTTTCTTAACTGTATATCTCTTAAATATCAACATATACACGTATGACTTAGTTTACGAAGATTTTTCAATGCCGAGAACCTCGATCAGAGAGTAAAAAAGGAGTAAGGTTCATAATTGTGTAAAATTAAAATGGGATATACCGGGCTAGGATTCGAGTTACAGGAACAAGGACCAAACCAACAACCCAAGAATGGAATCGTCGAGCGAAAATACTTGACAACCTCCTAGAAGCAGCTTTTCTTGCCACTAGACCTTTCTCCATCAATTAGGAATCTGATGCCGTCGCTAAACACATTCCTTAAATTGTAGCCATTTGTTGAGTGTTTTTATTGGGTGTCTAATCCGCATATATATCACCATTGCCCTTGATTTTCATGAATGTATATCTCTTAAATATCAACATATAGACGTGTGATTTAGTTTACGAAGATTTTTCAATGCCGAGAACCACGATCAAAGAGTAAAAAAGCCGTAATGTTCACAATGGTGTAAGATTAAAATGGGATATACCGGGCTAGGATTCGAGTTACAGGAAGAAGGGCCAAACCAACCTCCTAGAAGCAGCTTTTCTTGCCACTAGACCTTTCTCCATCAATTAGGAATGTGATGCCGTCACTAAACACATTCCTTAAACTGTAGCCATTTGTTGAGTGTTTTTTTTGGATGTCTAATCCGCATATATATCACCATTGCCCTTGATTTTCATGAATGTATATCTCTTAAATATCAACATATAGACGTGTGATTTAGTTTACGAAGATTTTTCAATGCCGAGAACCTCGATTAGAGAGTAAAAAAGGCGTAATGTTCACAATGGTGTAAGATTAAAATGGGATATACCGGGCTAGGATTCGAGTTACAGGATCAAGGGCCAAACCAACCTCCAAGAAGCAGCTTTTCTTGCCACCAGACCTTTCTCCATCAATTAGGAATGTGATGCCGTCACTAAACACATTCCTTAAATTGTAGACATTTGTTGAGTGTTTTTTTTGGGTGTCTAATCCGCATATATATCACCATTACCTTTGATTTTCTTGACTGTATATCTCTTAAAAATCAACATATACACGTGTGATTTAGTTTACGAAGATTTTTCAATGCCGAGAACCTCGATCAGAGAGTAAAAAAGGAGTAAGGTTCATAATGGTGTAAAATTAAAATGGGATATACCGGGCTAGGATTCGAGTTACAGGAACAAGGACCAAACCAACCACCCAAGAATGGAATCGTCGAGCGAAAATACTTAACAACCTCCTAGAAGCAGCTTTTCTTGCCACCAGACCTTTCTCCATCAACTAGGAATCTGATGCCGTCGCTAAACACATTCCTTAAATTGTAGCCATTTGTTGAGTGTTTTTTTGGGTGTCTAATCCGCATATATATCACCATTGCCCTTGATTTTCATGAATGTATATCTCTTAAATATCAACATATAGACGTGTGATTTAGTTTACGAAGATTTTTCAATGCCGAGAACCTCGATCAAAGAGTAAAAAAGGCGTAATGTTCACAATGGTGTAAGATTAAAATGGGATATACCGGGCTAGGATTCGAGTTACAGGAACAAGGGCCAAACCAACCTCCTAGAAGCAGCTTTTCTTGCCACTAGACCTTTCTCCATCAATTAGGAATGTGATGCCGTCACTAAACACATTCCTTAAACTGTAGCCATTTGTTGAGTGTTTTTTTTGGATGTCTAATCCGCATATATATCACCATTGCCCTTGATTTTCATGAATGTATATCTCTTAAATATCAACATATAGACGTGTGATTTAGTTTACGAAGATTTTTCAATGCCGAGAACCTCGATCAGAGAGTAAAAAAGGCGTAATGTTCACAATGGTGTAAGATTAAAATGGGATATACCGGGCTAGGATTCGAGATACAGGATCAAGGGCCAAACCAACCTCCAAGAAGCAGCTTTTCTTGCCACCAGACCTTTCTCCATCAATTAGGAATGTGATGCCGTCACTAAACACATTCCTTAAATTGTAGCCATTTGTTGAGTGTTTTTTTTGGGTGTCTAATCCGCATATATATCACCATTACCCTTGATTTTCTTGACTGTATATCTCTTAAAAATCAACATATACACGTGTGATTTAGTTTACGAAGATTTTTCAATGCCGAGAACCTCGATCAGAGAGTAAAAAAGGCGTAAGGTTCACCATGGTGTAAAATTAAAATGGGTTATACTGGGCTAGGATTCGAGTTAGAGGAACAATGGCCAAACCAACCACCCAAGAATAGAATCGTCGAGCGAAAACACTTGACAACCTCCTAGAAGCAGCTTTTCTTGCCACCAGACCTTTCTCCATCAATTAGGAATCTGATGCCGTCACTAAACACATTCCTTAAATTGTAGCCATTTGTTGAGTGTTTTTTTTGTGTCTAATCCGCATGTATATATCACCATTGCCCTTAATTTTCTTGACTGTATATCTCTTAAATGTCAACATATACACGTGTGATTTAGTTTACGAAGATTTTTCAATGCCGAGAACCTCTATCAGAGAGTAAAAAGGCGTAAGGTTCACAATGGTGTAAAATTAAAATGGGATATACCGGGCTTGGATTCGAGTTACATGAACAAGGGCCAAACCAAACACCCAATAATGGAATCGTCGACCGAAAACACTTGACAACCTCCTAGAAGCAGCTTTTCTTGCCACGAACCTTTCTCCATCAATTAGGAATCTGATTCCGTCACTAAACACATTCCTTAAATTGTAGCCATTTTTTGAGTGTTTTTTTTTGTGTCTAATCCGCATATATATCACCATTGCCTTTGATTTTCTTGACTGTATATCTCTTAAATGTCAACATATACACGTGTGATTAAGTTTACGAAGATTTTTCAATGCCGAGAACCACGATCAGAGAGTAAAAAAGGTGTAATGTTCCCAATGGTGTAAAATTAAAATAGGATATACCGGGGCTAGGATTCGAGTTACAGGAACAAGGGCCAAACCAACCACCCAAGAATGGAATCGTCGAGCGAAAACACTTGACAACCTCCTACAAGCAGCTTTTCTTACCACCAGATATTTCTCCATCAATTAGGAATCTGATGCCATCACTAAAAATATTCCTTAAATTGTAGCCATTTGTTGAGTGTTTTTTTTTGGGTGTCTAATCCGCATATATATCACCATTGCCCATGATTTTCTTGACTGTGCATCTCATAAATATCAGCATATACACGTGTGATTTAGTTTACGAAGATTTTTCAATGCCGAGAACCTCGATCAGAGAGTAAAAAAGGCGTAAGGTTCATAATGGTGTAAAATTGAAATTCGATATATTGGGCTAGGATTCGAGTTACAGGAACAAGGGCCAAACCAACCACCCAAGAATGGAATCGTCGAGCGAAAACACTTGACAAACTCCTAGAAGCAGCTTTTCTTGCCACCAGACCTTTCTCCATCAATTAGGATTCTGATGCCGTCGCTAAACACATTCCTTAAATTGTAGCCATTTGTTGAGTGTTTTTTTTGGGTGTCTAATCCGCATATATCTCACCATTGCCCTTGATTTTCATGAATGTATATCTCTTAAATATCAACATATAGACGTGTGATTTAGTTTACGAAGATTTTTCAATGCCGAGAACCTCGATCAAAGAGTAAAAAAGGCGTAATGTTCACAATGGTGTAAGATTAAAATGGGATATACCGGGCTAGGATTCGAGTTACAGGAACAAGGGCCAAACCAACCTCCTAGAAGCAGCTTTTCTTGCCACTAGACCTTTCTCCATCAATTAGGAATGTGATGCCGTCACTAAACACGTTCCTTAAACTGTAGCCATTTGTTGAGTGTTTTTTTTGGATGTCTAATCCGCATATATATCACCATTGCCCTTGATTTTCATGAATGTATATCTCTTAAATATCAACATATAGACGTGTGATTTAGTTTACGAAGATTTTTCAATGCCGAGAACCTCGATCAGAAAGTAAAAAAGGCGTAATGTTCACAATGGTGTAAGATTAAAATGGGATATACCGGGCTAGGATTCGAGATACAGGATCAAGGGCCAAACCAACCTCCAAGAAGCAGCTTTTCTTGCCACCAGACCTTTCTCCATCAATTAGGAATGTGATGCCGTCACTAAACACATTCCTTAAATTGTAGCCATTTGTTGAGTGTTTTTTTTGGGTGTCTCATCCGCATATATATCACCATTACCCTTGATTTTCTTGACTGTATATCTCTTAAAAATCAACATATACACGTGTGATTTAGTTTACGAAGATTTTTCAATGCCGAGAACCTCGATCAGAGAGTAAAAAAGGCGTAAGGTTCACCATGGTGTAAAATTAAAATGGGTTATACTGGGCTAGGATTCGAGTTAGAGGAACAATGGCCAAACCAACCACCCAAGAATAGAATCGTCGAGCGAAAACACTTGACAACCTCCTAGAAGCAGCTTTTCTTGCCACCAGACCTTTCTCCATCAATTAGGAATCTGATGCCGTCACTAAACACATTCCTTAAATTGTAGCCATTTGTTGAGTGTTTTTTTTGTGTCTAATCCGCATGTATATATCACCATTGCCCTTAATTTTCTTGACTGTATATCTCTTAAATGTCAACATATACACGTGTGATTTAGTTTACGAAGATTTTTCAATGCCGAGAACCTCTATCAGAGAGTAAAAAGGCGTAAGGTTCACAATGGTGTAAAATTAAAATGGGATATACCGGGCTTGGATTCGAGTTACATGAACAAGGGCCAAACCAAACACCCAATAATGGAATCGTCGACCGAAAACACTTGACAACCTCCTAGAAGCAGCTTTTCTTGCCACGAACCTTTCTCCATCAATTAGGAATCTGATTCCGTCACTAAACACATTCCTTAAATTGTAGCCATTTTTTGAGTGTTTTTTTTTTTGTGTCTAATCCGCATATATATCACCATTGCCTTTGATTTTCTTGACTGTATATCTCTTAAATGTCAACATATACACGTGTGATTAAGTTTACGAAGATTTTTCAATGCCGAGAACCTCGATCAGAGAGTAAAAAAGGTGTAATGTTCCCAATGGTGTAAAATTAAAATAGGATATACCGGGGCTAGGATTCGAGTTACAGGAACAAGGGCCAAACCAACCACACAAGAAGCAGCTTTTCTTACCACCAGATATTTCTCCATCAATTAGGAATCTGATGCCATCACTAAAAATATTCCTTAAATTGTAGCCATTTGTTGAGTGTTTTTTTTTTGGGTGTCTAATCCGCATATATATCACCATTGCCCATGATTTTCTTGACTGTGCATCTCATAAATATCAGCATATACACGTGTGATTTATTTTACGAAGATTTTTCAATGCCGAGAACCTCGATCAGAGAGTAAAAAAGGCGTAAGGTTCATAATGGTGTAAAATTGAAATTCGATATATTGGGCTAGGATTCGAGTTACAGGAACAAGGGCCAAACCAACCACCCAAGAATGGAATCGTCGAGCGAAAACACTTGACAAACTCCTAGAAGCAGCTTTTCTTGCCACCAGACATTTCTCCATCAATTAGGAATCTGATGCCGTCACTAAACACATTCTTTAAATTGTAGTCATTTGTTGATTTTTTTTTTGGGTGTCTAATCCGCATATATATCACCATTGCCCTTGATTTTCTTGACTGTATATCTCTTAAATATCCACATATACACGTGTGATTTTGTTTACGAAGATTTTTCAATGCCGAGAACCTCGATCAGAGAGTAAAAAAGGTGTAAGGTTCACAATGGTGTAAGATTAAAATGGGATATACCGCGCTAGGATTCGAGTTACAGGAACAAGGGACAATCCAACCACCCAAGAATGGAATCGTCGAGCGAAAGCACTTGACAACCTCCTAGAAGCAGCTTTTCTTGCCACCAGACGTTACTCCATCAATTAGGAATCTGATGCCGTCACTAAACACATTTCTTAAATTGTAGCCATTTGTTGAGTGTTTTTTTTTGGTGTCTAATCCGCATATATATCACCATTGCCCTTGATTTTCTTGACTGTATATATCTCTTAAATATCAACATATACACGTGTGATTTAGTTTACGAAGATTTTTCAATGCCGAGAACCTCGATCAGAGAGTAAAAAAGGCGTAAGGTTCACAATGGTGTAAAATTAAAATGCGATATACCGGGCTAGGATTCGAGTTACAGGAACAAGGGCCAAACCAACCACAAAAGAATAGAATCGCCGAGCGAAAACACTTAACAACCTCCAAGAAGCAGCTTTTCTTACCACCAGACCTTTCTCCATCAATTAGGAATCTCATGTCGTCACTAAACACATTCCTTAAATTGTAGCCATTTGTTGAGTGTTTTTTTTGGTGTCTTATCCGCATATATATCACCATTTCCCTTGATTTTCTTGACTGTATATCTCTTAAATATCAACATATACACGTGTGATTTAATTTTCGAAGATTTTTCAATGCCGAGAACCTCTATCAGAGAGTAAAAAAGGTGTAAGGTTCACAATGGTGTAAAATTAAAATGGGATATACCGAGCTAGAATTCGAGTTATAGGAACAAGGGCTAAACCAACCACCCAAGAATGGAATCGTCGAGCGATAACACTTGACAACCTCCTAGAAGCAGATTTTCTTAGCACCAGACCTTTCTCCATCAATTAGGAATCTGATGCCGTCACTAAACACATTCCTTAAATTGTAGCCATTTGTTGAGTGTTTTTTTTGGTGTCTAATACGCATACATATCACCATTGCCCTTGATTTTCTAGACTGGATATCTCTTAAATATCAACATATACACGTGTGATTTAGTTTACGAAGATTTTTCAATGCCGAGAAACTCGATCAGAGAGTAAAAAAGGCGTAAGGTTCACAATGGTGTAAAATTAAAATGGGAGATACCGGGCTAGGATTCGAGTTACATGAACATGGGCCAAACCAACCACCCAAGAATGGAATCGTCGAGCGAAAACACTTGACAACCTCCTAGAAGCAGCTTTTCGAACTACCAGACCTTTCTACATCAATTAGGAATCTGATGCCGTCACTAAACACATTCCTTAAATTGTAGCCATTTGTTGAGTGTTTTTTTTGGTGTCTAATTCGCATATATATCACCATTGCCCTTGATCTTCTTGACTGTATATCTCTTAAATATCAACATATACACGTGTGATTTATTTTACGAAGATTTTTCAATGCCGAGAACCTCGATCAGAGAGTAAAAAAGGCGTAAGGTTCATAATGGTGTAAAATTGAAATTCGATATATTGGGCTAGGATTCGAGTTACAGGAACAAGGGCCAAACCAACCACCCAAGAATGGAATCGTCGAGCGAAAACACTTGACAAACTCCTAGAAGCAGCTTTTCTTGCCACCAGACATTTCTCCATCAATTAGGAATCTGATGCCGTCACTAAACACATTCTTTAAATTGTAGTCATTTGTTGATTTTTTTTTTGGGTGTCTAATCCGCATATATATCACCATTGCCCTTGATTTTCTTGACTGTATATCTCTTAAATATCCACATATACACGTGTGATTTTGTTTACGAAGATTTTTCAATGCCGAGAACCTCGATCAGAGAGTAAAAAAGGTGTAAGGTTCACAATGGTGTAAGATTAAAATGGGATATACCGCGCTAGGATTCGAGTTACAGGAACAAGGGACAATCCAACCACCCAAGAATGGAATCGTCGAGCGAAAGCACTTGACAACCTCCTAGAAGCAGCTTTTCTTGCCACCAGACGTTACTCCATCAATTAGGAATCTGATGCCGTCACTAAACACATTTCTTAAATTGTAGCCATTTGTTGAGTGTTTTTTTTTGGTGTCTAATCCGCATATATATCACCATTGCCCTTGATTTTCTTGACTGTATATATCTCTTAAATATCAACATATACACGTGTGATTTAGTTTACGAAGATTTTTCAATGCCGAGAACCTCGATCAGAGAGTAAAAAAGGCGTAAGGTTCACAATGGTGTAAAATTAAAATGGGATATACCGAGCTAGGATTCGAGTTACAGGAACAAGGGCCAAACCAACCACAAAAGAATAGAATCGCCGAGCGAAAACACTTAACAACCTCCAAGAAGCAGCTTTTCTTACCACCAGACCTTTCTCCATCAATTAGGAATCTCATGTCGTCACTAAACACATTCCTTAAATTGTAGCCATTTGTTGAGTGTTTTTTTTGGTGTCTTATCCGCATATATATCACCATTTCCCTTGATTTTCTTGACTGTATATCTCTTAAATATCAACATATACACGTGTGATTTAATTTTCGAAGATTTTTCAATGCCGAGAACCTCTATCAGAGAGTAAAAAAGGTGTAAGGTTCACAATGGTGTAAAATTAAAATGGGATATACCGAGCTAGAATTCGAGTTATAGGAACAAGGGCTAAACCAACCACCCAAGAATGGAATCGTCGAGCGATAACACTTGACAACCTCCTAGAAGCAGATTTTCTTAGCACCAGACCTTTCTCCATCAATTAGGAATCTGATGCCGTCACTAAACACATTCCTTAAATTGTAGCCATTTGTTGAGTGTTTTTTTTGGTGTCTAATACGCATACATATCACCATTGCCCTTGATTTTCTAGACTGGATATCTCTTAAATATCAACATATACACGTGTGATTTAGTTTACGAAGATTTTTCAATGCCGAGAAACTCGATCAGAGAGTAAAAAAGGCGTAAGGTTCACAATGGTGTAAAATTAAAATGGGAGATACCGGGCTAGGATTCGAGTTACATGAACATGGGCCAAACCAACCACCCAAGAATGGAATCGTCGAGCGAAAACACTTGACAACCTCCTAGAAGCAGCTTTTCGAACTACCAGACCTTTCTACATCAATTAGGAATCTGATGCCGTCACTAAACACATTCCTTAAATTGTAGCCATTTGTTGAGTGTTTTTTTTGGTGTCTAATTCGCATATATATCACCATTGCCCTTGATCTTCTTGACTGTATATCTCTTAAATATCAACATATACACGTGTGATTTAGTTTACGAAGATTTTTCAATGCCGAGAACCTCGATCAAAGAGTAAATAAGGCGTCAGGTTCACAATGGTGTAAAATTAAAATGGGATATACCGGGCTAGGATTCGAGTTACATGAACAAGGGCCAAACCAACCCCCCAAGTATGGAAACGTCGAGCGAAAACACTTGACAACCTCCTAGAAGCAGCTTTCCTTGCCACCAGACCTTTCTCCATCAATTAGGAATCTGATGCCGTCACTAAACACATTCCTTAAATTGTAGCCATTTGTTGATTGTTTTTTTGGGTGTCTAATCCGCATATATATCACCATTGCCCTTGATTTTCTTGACTGTATATCTCTTAAATATCCACATATACACGTGTGATTTAGTTTACGAAGATTTTTCAATGCCGAGAACCTCTATCAGAGAGTAAAAAGGCGTAAGGTTCACAATGGTGTAAAATTAAAATGGGATATACCGGGCTTGGATTCGAGTTACATGAACAAGGGCCAAACCAAACACCCAATAATGGAATCGTCGACCGAAAACACTTGACAACCTCCTAGAAGCAGCTTTTCTTGCCACGAACCATTCTCCATCAATTAGGAATCTGATTCCGTCACTAAACACATTCCTTAAATTGTAGCCATTTTTTGAGTGTTTTTTTTTTGTGTCTAATCCGCATATATATCACCATTGCCTTTGATTTTCTTGACTGTATATCTCTTAAATGTCAACATATACACGTGTGATTAAGTTTACGAAGATTTTTCAATGCCGAGAACCTCGATCAGAGAGTAAAAAAGGTGTAATGTTCCCAATGGTGTAAAATTAAAATAGGATATACCGGGGCTAGGATTCGAGTTACAGGAACAAGGGCCAAACCAACCACACAAGAAGCAGCTTTTCTTACCACCAGATATTTCTCCATCAATTAGGAATCTGATGCCATCACTAAAAATATTCCTTAAATTGTAGCCATTTGTTGAGTGTTTTTTTTTTGGGTGTCTAATCCGCATATATATCACCATTGCCCATGATTTTCTTGACTGTGCATCTCATAAATATCAGCATATACACGTGTGATTTATTTTACGAAGATTTTTCAATGCCGAGAACCTCGATCAGAGAGTAAAAAAGGCGTAAGGTTCATAATGGTGTAAAATTGAAATTCGATATATTGGGCTAGGATTCGAGTTACAGGAACAAGGGCCAAACCAACCACCCAAGAATGGAATCGTCGAGCGAAAACACTTGACAAACTCCTAGAAGCAGCTTTTCTTGCCACCAGACATTTCTCCATCAATTAGGAATCTGATGCCGTCACTAAACACATTCTTTAAATTGTAGTCATTTGTTGATTTTTTTTTGGGTGTCTAATCCGCATATATATCACCATTGCCCTTGATTTTCTTGACTGTATATCTCTTAAATATCCACATATACACGTGTGATTTTGTTTACGAAGATTTTTCAATGCCGAGAACCTCGATCAGAGAGTAAAAAAGGTGTAAGGTTCACAATGGTGTAAGATTAAAATGGGATATACCGCGCTAGGATTCGAGTTACAGGAACAAGGGACAATCCAACCACCCAAGAATGGAATCGTCGAGCGAAAGCACTTGACAACCTCCTAGAAGCAGCTTTTCTTGCCACCAGACGTTACTCCATCAATTAGGAATCTGATGCCGTCACTAAACACATTTCTTAAATTGTAGCCATTTGTTGAGTGTTTTTTTTTGGTGTCTAATCCGCATATATATCACCATTGCCCTTGATTTTCTTGACTGTATATATCTCTTAAATATCAACATATACACGTGTGATTTAGTTTACGAAGATTTTTCAATGCCGAGAACCTCGATCAGAGAGTAAAAAAGGCGTAAGGTTCACAATGGTGTAAAATTAAAATGCGATATACCGGGCTAGGATTCGAGTTACAGGAACAAGGGCCAAACCAACCACAAAAGAATAGAATCGCCGAGCGAAAACACTTAACAACCTCCAAGAAGCAGCTTTTCTTACCACCAGACCTTTCTCCATCAATTAGGAATCTCATGTCGTCACTAAACACATTCCTTAAATTGTAGCCATTTGTTGAGTGTTTTTTTTGGTGTCTTATCCGCATATATATCACCATTTCCCTTGATTTTCTTGACTGTATATCTCTTAAATATCAACATATACACGTGTGATTTAATTTTCGAAGATTTTTCAATGCCGAGAACCTCTATCAGAGAGTAAAAAAGGTGTAAGGTTCACAATGGTGTAAAATTAAAATGGGATATACCGAGCTAGAATTCGAGTTATAGGAACAAGGGCTAAACCAACCACCCAAGAATGGAATCGTCGAGCGATAACACTTGACAACCTCCTAGAAGCAGATTTTCTTAGCACCAGACCTTTCTCCATCAATTAGGAATCTGATGCCGTCACTAAACACATTCCTTAAATTGTAGCCATTTGTTGAGTGTTTTTTTTGGTGTCTAATACGCATACATATCACCATTGCCCTTGATTTTCTAGACTGGATATCTCTTAAATATCAACATATACACGTGTGATTTAGTTTACGAAGATTTTTCAATGCCGAGAAACTCGATCAGAGAGTAAAAAAGGCGTAAGGTTCACAATGGTGTAAAATTAAAATGGGAGATACCGGGCTAGGATTCGAGTTACATGAACATGGGCCAAACCAACCACCCAAGAATGGAATCGTCGAGCGAAAACACTTGACAACCTCCTAGAAGCAGCTTTTCGAACTACCAGACCTTTCTACATCAATTAGGAATCTGATGCCGTCACTAAACACATTCCTTAAATTGTAGCCATTTGTTGAGTGTTTTTTTTGGTGTCTAATTCGCATATATATCACCATTGCCCTTGATCTTCTTGACTGTATATCTCTTAAATATCAACATATACACGTGTGATTTAGTTTACGAAGATTTTTCAATGCCGAGAACCTCGATCAAAGAGTAAATAAGGCGTCAGGTTCACAATGGTGTAAAATTAAAATGGGATATACCGGGCTAGGATTCGAGTTACATGAACAAGGGCCAAACCAACCCCCCAAGTATGGAAACGTCGAGCGAAAACACTTGACAACCTCCTAGAAGCAGCTTTCCTTGCCACCAGACCTTTCTCCATCAATTAGGAATCTGATGCCGTCACTAAACACATTCCTTAAATTGTAGCCATTTGTTGATTGTTTTTTTGGGTGTCTAATCCGCATATATATCACCATTGCCCTTGATTTTCTTGACTGTATATCTCTTAAATATCCACATATACACGTGTGATTTTGTTTACGAAGATTTTTCAATGCCGGGAACCTCGATCAGAGAGTAAAAAAGGTGTAAGGTTCACAATGGTGTAAGATTAAAATGGGATATACCGCGCTAGGATTCGAGTTACAGGAACAAGGGACAATCCAACCACCCAAGAATGGAATCGTCGAGCGAAAGCACTTGACAACCTCCTAGAAGCAGCTTTTCTTGCCACCAGACGTTACTCCATCAATTAGGAATCTGATGCCGTCACTAAACACATTTCTTAAATTGTAGCCATTTGTTGAGTGTTTTTTTTTTGGTGTCTAATCCGCATATATATCACCATTGCCCTTGATTTTCTTGACTGTATATATCTCTTAAATATCAACATATACACGTGTGATTTAGTTTACGAAGATTTTTCAATGCCGAGAACGTCGATCAGAGAGTAAAAAAGGCGTAAGGTTCACAATGGTGTAAAATTAAAATGCGATATACCGGGCTAGGATTCGAGTTACAGGAACAAGGGCCAAACCAACCACCCAAGAATAGAATCGCCGAGCGAAAACACTTAACAACCTCCAAGAAGCAGCTTTTCTTACCACCAGACCTTTCTCCATCAATTAGGAATCTCATGTCGTCACTAAACACATTCCTTAAATTGTAGCCATTTGTTGAGTGTTTTTTTTAGTGTCTTATCGTCACTAAACATATACACGTGTGATTTAATTTTCGAAGATTTTTCAATGCCGAGAACCTCTATCAGAGAGTAAAAAAGGTGTAAGGTTCACAATGGTGTAAAATTAAAATGGGATATACCGAGCTAGAATTCGAGTTATAGGAACAAGGGCTAAACCAACCACCCAAGAATGGAATCGTCGAGCGATAACACTTGACAACCTCCTAGAAGCAGATTTTCTTAGCACCAGACCTTTCTCCATCAATTAGGAATCTGATGCCGTCACTAAACACATTCCTTAAATTGTAGCCATTTGTTGAGTGTTTTTTTTGGTGTCTAATACGCATACATATCACCATTGCCCTTGATTTTCTAGACTGGATATCTCTTAAATATCAACATATACACGTGTGATTTAGTTTACGAAGATTTTTCAATACCGAGAAACTCGATCAGAGAGGAAAAAAGGCGTAAGGTTCACAATGGTGTAAAATTAAAATGGGAGATACCGGGCTAGGATTCGAGTTACATGAACATGGGCCAAACCAACCACCCAAGAATGGAATCGTCGAGCGAAAACACTTGACAACCTCCTAGAAGCAGCTTTTCGAACTACCAGACCTTTCTCCATCAATTAGGAATCTGATGCCGTCACTAAACACATTCCTTAAATTGTAGCCATTTGTTGAGTGTTTTTTTTTGTGTCTAATTCGTATATATATCACCATTGCCCTTGATCTTCTTGACTGTATATCTCTTAAATATCAACATATACACGTGTGATTTAGTTGACGAAGATTTTTCAATGCCGAGAAGCTCGATCAGAGAGTAAATAAGGCGTCAGGTTCACAATGGTGTAAAATTAAAATGGGATATACCGGGCTAGGATTCGAGTTACATGAACAAGGGCCAAACCAACCACCCAAGTATGGAATCGTCGAGCGAAAACACTTGACAACCTCCTAGAAGCAGCTTTCCTTGCCACCAGACCTTTCTCCATCAATTAGGAATCTGATGCCGTCACTAAACACATTCCTTAAATTGTAGCCATTTGTTGAGTGTTTTTTTTTGGGTGTCTAATCCGCATATATATGACCATTGCCCTTGATTTTCATGACTATATATCTCTTAAATATCAACATATACACGTGTGATTTAGTTTATGAAGATTTTTCAATGCCGAGAATCTCGATCAGAGAGTAAAAAAGGCGTAAGGTTCACAATGGTGTGAAATTAAAATGGGATATACCGCGCTAGGATTCGAGTTACAGGATCAAGGGCCAAACCAATCACCCAAGAATGGAATCGTCGAGCGAAAACACTTGACAACCTCCTAGAAGCAGCTTTTCTTGCCACCAGACCTTTCTCCATCAATTAGGAATCTGATGCCGTCACTAAAAACATTCCTTAAATTGTAGCCATTTGTTGAGTGTTTTTTTTGGGTGTCTAATCCGCATATATATCACCTTTGCCATTGATTTTCTTAACTGTATATCCCTTAAATATCAACATATACACGCGTGATTTAGTTAACGAAGATTTTTCAATGCCGAGAACCTCGATCAGAGAGTAAAAAAGGCATAAGGTTCACACTGGTGTAAAATTAAAATGGGATATACCGGGCTAGGATTCGAGTTACAGGAACAAGGGCCAAACCAACCACCCAAGAATGGAATTGTCGAGCGAAAACACTTGACAACCTCCTAGAAGCAGCTTTTCTTGCCACCAGACCTTTCTCCATCAATTAGAAATCTGATGCCGTCACTAAACACATTCCTTAAATTGTAGCCATTTGTTGAGTGTTTTTTTTTGGGTGTCTAATCCGCATATATATCACCATTGCCCTTGATTTTCATGACTATATATCTCTTAAATATCAATATATACACGTGTGATTTAGTTTACGAAGATTTTTTAATGCCGAGAACCTCGACCAGAGAGTAAAAAAGGCGTAAGGTTCACAATGGTGTAAGATTAAAATGGGATATACCGGGCTAGGATTCGAGTTACAGGATCAAGGGCCAAACCAATCACCCAAGAATGGAATCGTCGAGCGAAAACACTTGACAACCTCCTAGAAGCAGCTTTTCTTGCCACCAGAACTTTCTTCATCAATCAGGAATCTGATGCCGTCACTAAACACATTCCTTAAATTGTAGCCATTTGTTGAGTGTTTTTTTGGGTGTCTAATCCGCATATCTATCACCATTGCCCTTGATTTTCTTGACTGTATATCTCTTAAATGTCAACATATACACGTGTGTTTTAGTTTACGAAGATTTTTCAATGCCGAGAACCTCGATCAGAGAGTAAAAAAGGTGTAAGGTTCACAATGGTGTAAAATTAAAATGGGATATACCGTGCTAGGATTCTAGTTACGGGAACAAGGACCAAACCAACCACCCAAGAATGGAATTGTCGAGCGAAAACACTTGACAACCTCCTAGAAGCAGCTTTTCTTGCCACCAGACCTTTCTCCATCAATTAGGAATCTGATACCGTCACTAAACACATTCCTTAAATTGTAGCCATTTGTTGAGTGTTTTTTTTGGGTGTCTAATCCGCAAATTTATCACCATTACCCCTGATTTTCTTGACTGTATATCACTTAAATATCAACATATACACGTGTGATTTAGTTTACGAAGATTTTTCAATGCCGAGAACCTCGACCAGATAGTAAAAAAGGCGTAAGGTTCACAATGGTGTAAGATTAAAATGGGATATACCGGGCTAGGATTCGAGTTACAGGAACAAGGGCCAAACCAACCACCCAAGAATGGAATCGTCGAGCGAAAACACTTGACAACCTCCTAGAAGTAGCTTTTCTTGCCACCAGACCTTTCTCCATCAATTAGGAATCTGATGCCGTCACTAAACACATTCCTTAAATTGTAGCCATTTGTTGAGTGTTTTTTTTTCGGTGTCTAATCCGCATATATATATCACCATTGCCCTTGATTTTCTTGACTGTATATCTCTTAAATGTCAACATATACACGTGTGATTTAGTTTACGAAGATTTTTCAATGTCGATAACCTCTATCAGAGAGAAAAAAAGGCGTAAGGTTCACAATAGTGTAAAATTAAAATGCGATATACCGGGCTAGGATTCGAGTTACAGGAACAAGGACCAAACCAACGACCCAAGAATGAAATCGTTGAGAGAAAACACTTGACAACCTTCTAGAAGCAACTTTTCTTGCCACCAGACCTTTCTCCATCAATTAGGAACCTAATGCCGTCTCTAAACACATTCCTTAAATTGTAGCCATTTGTTGAGTGTTTTATTTTTGTGTCTAATCCGCATATTTATCACCATTACCCATGATTTTCTTGACTGTATATCACTTAAATATCAACATATACACGTGTGATTTAGTTTACGAAGATTTTTCAATGCCGAGAACCTCGATCAGAGAGTAATAAAGGCATAAGGTTCACAATGGTGTAAAATTAAAATGGGATATACCGGGCTAGGATTCGAGTTACAGGAACAAGGGCCAAACCAACCACCCAAGAATGGAATCGTCGAGCGAAAACACTTGACAACCTCCTAGAAGCAGCTTTTCTTGCCACCAGACCTTTCTCCATCAATTAGGAATCTGATACCGTCACTAAACACATTCCTTAAATTGTAGCCATTTGTTGAGTGTTTTTTTTGGTGTCTAATCCGCATATATATATCACCATTGCCCTTGATTTTCTTGACTGTATATCTCTTAAATGTCAACATATACACGTGTGATTTAGTTTACGAAGATTTTTCAATGTCGATAACCTCTATCAGAGAGAAAAAAAGGCGTAAGGTTCACAATAGTGTAAAATTAAAATGCGATATACCGGGCTAGGATTCGAGTTACAGGAACAAGGACCAAACCAACCACCAAAGAATGAAATCGTTGAGAGAAAACACTTGACAACCTTCTAGAAGCAACTTTTCTTGCCACCAGACCTTTCTCCATCAATTAGGAACCTAATGCCGTCTCTAAACACATTCCTTAAAATGTAGCCATTTGTTGAGTGTTTTATTTTTGTGTCTAATCCTCAAATTTATCACCATTACCCATGATTTTCTTGACTGTATATCACTTAAATATCAACATATACACGTGTGATTTAGTTTACGAAGCTTTTTCAATGCTGAGAACCTCGATCAGAGAGTAAAAAAGGCGTAAGGTTCACAATGGTGTAAAATTAAAATGGGATATACCGGGCTAGGATTCGAGTTACAGGAACAAGGGCCAAACCAACCACCCAAGAATGGAATCGTCGAGCGAAAACACTTGACAACCTCCTAGAAGTAGCTTTTCTTGCCACCAGACCTTTCTCCATCAATTAGGAATCTGATGCCGTCACTAAACACATTCCTTTAATTGTAGCCATTTGTTGAGTGTTTTTTTTTCGGTGTCTAATCCACATATATATCACCATTGCCCTTGATTTTCTTGACTGTATATCTCTTAAATGTCAACATATACACGTGTGATTTAGTTTACGAAGATTTTTCAATGCCGAGAACCTCGATCAGAGAGTAAAAAAGGCGTAAGGTTCACAATGGTGTAAAATTAAAATGGGATATACCGGGCTAGGATTCGAGTTACAGGAACAAGGGTTAAACCAACCAACCAAGAATGGAATCGTCGAGCGGAAACACTTGACAACCTCCTAGAAGCAGCTTTTCTTACCAACAGACCTTTCTCCATCAATTAGGAATCTAATGCCGTCACTAAACATATTCCTTAAATTGTAGCAATTTGTTGAGTGTTTTTTTTCGGTGTATAATCCGCATATATATCACCATTGCCCTTGATTTTCTTGACTGTATATCTCTTAAATGTCAACATATACATGTGTGATTTAGTTTACGAAGATTTTTCAATGCCGAGAACCTCGATCAGAGAGTAAAAAAGGCGTAAGGTTCACAATGGTGTAAAATTAAAATGGGAAATACCGGGCTAGGATTCGAGTTACAGGAACAAGGGCTAAACCAACCACCCAAGAATGGAATCGTCGAGCGAAAACACTTGATAACCTCCTAGAAGCAGCTTTTCTTGCCACCAGACCTTTCTCCATCAATTAGGAATCTGATGCCGTCAGTAAACACATTCCTTAAATTGTAGCCATTTGTTGAGTGATTTTTTTTCGGTGTCTAATCCGCATATATATCACCATTGCCCTTGATTTTCTTGACTGTATATCTCTTAAATGTCAACATATACACGTGTGATTTAGTTTACGAAGATTTTTCAATGCCGAGAACCTCGATCAGAGAGTAAAAAAGGCGTAAGGTTCACAATGGTGTAAAATTAAAATGGGATATACCGGGCTAGGATTCGAGTTACAGGAACAAGGGCCAAACCAACCACCCAAGAATGGAATCGTCGAGCGAAAACACTTGACAACCTCCTAGAAGTAGCTTTTCTTGCCACCAGACCTTTCTCCTTCAATTATGAATCTGATGCCGTCACTAAACACATTCCTTAAATTGTAGCCATTTGTTGAGTGTTTTTTTTCGGTGTCTAATCCGCATGTATATTACCATTGCCCTTGATTTTCTTGACTGTATATCTCTTAAATGTCAACATATACACGTGTGATTTAGTTTACGAAGATTTTTCAATGCCGAGAACCTCGATCAGAGAGTAAAAAAGGCGTAAGGTTCACAATGGTGTAAAATTAAAATGGGATATACCGGGCTAGGATTCGAGTTACAGGAACAAGGGCCAAACCAACCACCCAAGAAGGGAATCGTCGAGGGAAAACACTTGATATCCTCCTAGAAGCAGCTTTTCTTGCCACCAGACCTTTCTCCATCGATTATGAATCTGATGCCGTCACTAAACACATTCCTTAAATTGTAGCCATTTGGTGAGTATTTGTTTTCGGTGTCTAATCCGCATATATATCACCATTGCCCTTGATTTTCTTGACAGTATATCTCTTAAATGTCAACATATACACGTGTGATTTAGTTTACGAAGATTTTTCAATGTCGATAACCTCTATCAGAGAGTAAAAAAGGCGTAAGGTTCACAATGGTGTAACATTAAAATGGGTTATACCGGTCTAGGATTCGAGTTACAGGAACAAGGGCAAAACCAACCACCCAAGAATGGAATCGTCGAGCGAAAACACTTGACAACCTCCTAGAAGCAGCTTTTCTTGCCACCAGACCTTTCTCCATCAATTATGAACCTGATGCCGTCACTAAACACATTCCTTAAATTGTAGCCATTTGTTGAGTGTTTTTTTTGTGTCTAATCCGCATATATATCACAATTTCCCTTGATTTTCTTGACTGTATATCTCTTAAATGTCAACATATATACGTGTGATTTAGTTTACGAAGATTTTTCAATACCGAGAACCTCGATCAAAGAGTAAAAAAGGCGTAAGGTTCACAATGGTGTAAAATTAAAATGGGATATACCAGGCTAGGATTCGAGTTACAGGAACAAGGACCAAACCAACCACCCAAGAATGAAATCGTTGAGCGAAAACACTTGACAACCTTCTAGAAGCAGCTTTTCTTGCCACCAGACCTTTCTCCATCAATTAGGAACCTAATGCCGTCTTTAAACAAATTCCTTAAATTGTAGCCATTTGTTGAGTGTTTTTTTGTGTCTAATCCGCATATTAATCACCATTACCCATGATTTTATTGACTGTATATCACTTAAATATCAACATATAAACGTGTGATTTGGTTTACGAATATTTTTCAATACCAAGAACCTCGATCAGAGAGTAAAAAAGGAGTAAGGTTCACAATGGTGTAAAATTAAAATGGGATATACCGGGCTAGGATTCGAGTTACAGGAACAAGGGCCAAAACAACCACCCAAGAATGGAATCGTCGAGCAAAAATACTTCACAACCTCCTAGAAGCAGCTTTTCTTACCACCAGACCTTTCTCCATCAATTAGGAATCTGATGCCGTCACTAAACACATTCCTAAATTGTAGCCATTTGTTGAGTGTTTTCTTTTTGATGTCTAATCCGCATATATAGCACCATTGCCCTTGATTTTCTTGACTGTATATCTCTTAAATATCAACATATACACGTGTGATTTAGTTTACGAAGATTTTTCAATGCCGAGAACCTCGATCAGAGAGTAAAAAAGGCGTAAGGGTCACAGTGGTGTAAAATTAAAATGGGATATACCGGGCTAGGATTCGAGTTACAGGAACAAGGGCCAAACCAACCACCCAAGAATGGAATCG
The DNA here is from genome assembly GCA_030545235.1 of Helianthus tuberosus. Taxonomy (NCBI): domain Eukaryota; kingdom Viridiplantae; phylum Streptophyta; class Magnoliopsida; order Asterales; family Asteraceae; genus Helianthus; species Helianthus tuberosus. Next base: position 214,153,812 of record CM060423.1, read on the forward strand.
TCGAGCGAAAACACTTGATAACCTCCTAGAAATAGCTATCCTTGCCACCAGACCTTTCTCCATCAATTAGGAATCTGATGCCGTCACTAAACACATTCCTTAAATTGTAGCCATTTGTTGAGTGTTTTTTTTTCGGTGTCTAATCCGCATATATATCACCATTGCCCTTGATTTTCTTGACTGTATATCTCTTAAATGTCAACATATACACGTGTGATTTAGTTTACAAAGATTTTTCAATGCCGAGAACCTCGATCAGAGAGTAAAAAAGGCGTAAGGTTCACAATGTTGTAAAATTAAAATGGGATATACCGGGCTAGGATTCGAGTTACAGAAACAAGAGCCAAACCAACCAACCAAGAATGGAATCGTCGAGCGAAAACACTTGACAACCTCCTAGAAGCAGCTTTTCTTACCAACAGACCTTTCTCCATCAATTAGGAATCTGATGCTGTCACTAAACACATTCCTTAAATTGTAGCCATTTGTTGAGTGTTTTTTTTTTGTGTCTAATCCGCATATATATCACCATTGCCCTTGATTTTCTTGACTGTATATCTCCTAAATGTCAACATATACACGTGTGATTTAGTTTACGAAGATTTTTCATTGCCGAGAACCTCGATCAGAGAGTAAAACAGGCGTAAGGTTCACAACAGTGTAAAATTAAAATGGGATATACCGGGCTAGGATTCGAGTTACAGGAACAAGGACCAAACCAACCACCCAAGAATGAAATCGTTGAGCGAAAACACTTGACAACCTTCTAGAAGCAGCTTTTCTTGCCACCAGACCTTTCTCCATCAATTAGGAACCTAATGCCGTCTCTAAACACATTCCTTAAATTGTAGCCATTTGTTGAGTGTTTTTTTTGTGTCTAATCCGCATATTAATCACCATTACCCATGATTTTCTTGACTGTATATCATTTAAATATCAACATATACACGTGTGATTTAGTTTACGAAGATTTTTCAATGCCGAGAACCTCGATCAGAGAGTAAAAAAGGAGTAAGGTTCACAATGGTGTAAAATTAAAATGGGATATACCGGGCTAGGATTCAAGTTACAGGAACAAGGGCCAAACCAACCACCCAAGAATGGAATCGTCGAGCGAAAACACTTGACAACCTCCAAGAAGCAGCTTTTCTTACCACCAGACCTTTCTCCATCAATTAGGAATCTGATGCTGTCACTAAACACATTCCTTATGTTGTAGCCATTTGTTGAGTGTTTTTTTTTTGGTGTCTAATCCGCATATATATCACCATTGCCCTTGATTTTCTTGACTGTATATCTCTTAAATGTCAACATATACACGTGTGATTTAGTTTACGAAGATTTTTCAATGCCGAGAACCTCTATCAGAGAGTAAAAAAGGCGTAAGGTTCACAATGGTGTAACATTAAAATGGGATATACCGGGCTAGGATTCGAGTTACAGGAACAAGGGCCAAACCAACCACCCAAGAAGGGAATCGTCGAGGGAAAACACTTGATATCCTCCTAGAAGCAGCTTTTCTTGCCACCAGACCTTTCTCCATCGATTATGAATCTGATGCCGTCACTAAACACATTCCTTAAATTGTAGCCATTTGGTGAGTATTTGTTTTCGGTGTCTAATCCGCATATATATCACCATTGCCCTTGATTTTCTTGACAGTATATCTCTTAAATGTCAACATATACACGTGTGATTTAGTTTACGAAGATTTTTCAATGTCGATAACCTCTATCAGAGAGTAAAAAAGGCGTAAGGTTCACAATGGTGTAACATTAAAATGGGTTATACCGGTCTAGGATTCGAGTTACAGGAACAAGGGCAAAACCAACCACCCAAGAATGGAATCGTCGAGCGAAAACACTTGACAACCTCCTAGAAGCAGCTTTTCTTGCCACCAGACCTTTCTCCATCAATTATGAATCTGATGCCGTCACTAAACACATTCCTTAAATTGTAGCCATTTGTTGAGTGTTTTTTTTGTCTAATCCGCATATATATCACAATTTCCCTTGATTTTCTTGACTGTATATCTCTTAAATGTCAACATATATACGTGTGATTTAGTTTACGAAGATTTTTCAATACCGAGAACCTCGATCAAAGAGTAAAAAAGGCGTAAGGTTCACAATGGTGTAAAATTAAAATGGGATATACCAGGCTAGGATTCGAGTTACAGGAACAAGGACCAAACCAACCACCCAAGAATGAAATCGTTGAGCGAAAACACTTGACAACCTTCTAGAAGCAGCTTTTCTTGCCACCAGACCTTTCTCCATCAATTAGGAACCTAATGCCGTCTTTAAACAAATTCCTTAAATTGTAGCCATTTGTTGAGTGTTTTTTTGTGTCTAATCCGCATATTAATCACCATTACCCATGATTTTATTGACTGTATATCACTTAAATATCAACATATAAACGTGTGATTTGGTTTACGAATATTTTTCAATGCCAAGAACCTCGATCAGAGAGTAAAAAAGGAGTAAGGTTCACAATGGTGTAAAATTAAAATGGGATATACCGGGCTAGGATTCGAGTTACAGGAACAAGGGCCAAAACAACCACCCAAGAATGGAATCGTCGAGCGAAAATACTTCACAACCTCCTAGAAGCAGCTTTTCTTACCACCAGACCTTTCTCCATCAATTAGGAATCTGATGCCGTCACTAAACACATTCCTAAATTGTAGCCATTTGTTGAGTGTTTTCTTTTTGGTGTCTAATCCGCATATATAGCACCATTGCCCTTGATTTTCTTGACTGTATATCTCTTAAATATCAACATATACACGTGTGATTTAGTTTACGAAGATTTTTCAATGCCGAGAACCTCGATCAGAGAGTAAAAAAGGCGTAAGGGTCACAGTGGTGTAAAATTAAAATGGGATATACCGGGCTAGGATTCGAGTTACAGGAACAAGGGCCAAACCAACCACCCAAGAATGGAATCGTCGAGCGAAAACACTTGATAACCTCCTAGAAATAGCTATCCTTGCCACCAGACCTTTCTCCATCAATTAGGAATCTGATGCCGTCACTAAACACATTCCTTAAATTGTAGCCATTTGTTGAGTGTTTTTTTTTCGGTGTCTAATCCGCATATATATCACCATCGCCCTTGATTTTCTTGACTGTATATCTCTTAAATGTCAACATATACACGTGTGATTTAGTTTACAAAGATTTTTCAATGCCGAGAACCTCGATCAGAGAGTAAAAAAGGCGTAAGGTTCACAATGTTGTAAAATTAAAATGGGATATACCGGGCTAGGATTCGAGTTACAGAAACAAGAGCCAAACCAACCAACCAAGAATGGAATCGTCGAGCGAAAACACTTGACAACCTCCTAGAAGCAGCTTTTCTTACCAACAGACCTTTCTCCATCAATTAGGAATCTGATGCTGTCACTAAACACATTCCTTAAATTGTAGCCATTTGTTGAGTGTTTTTTTTTTGTGTCTAATCCGCATATATATCACCATTGCCCTTGATTTTCTTGACTGTATATCTCCTAAATGTCAACATATACACGTGTGATTTAGTTTACGAAGATTTTTCATTGCCGAGAACCTCGATCAGAGAGTAAAACAGGCGTAAGGTTCACAACAGTGTAAAATTAAAATGGGATATACCGGGCTAGGATTCGAGTTACAGGAACAAGGACCAAACCAACCACCCAAGAATGAAATCGTTGAGCGAAAACACTTGACAACCTTCTAGAAGCAGCTTTTCTTGCCACCAGACCTTTCTCCATCAATTAGGAACCTAATGCCGTCTCTAAACACATTCCTTAAATTGTAGCCATTTGTTGAGTGTTTTTTTTGTGTCTAATCCGCATATTAATCACCATTACCCATGATTTTCTTGACTGTATATCATTTAAATATCAACATATACACGTGTGATTTAGTTTACGAAGATTTTTCAATGCCGAGAACCTCGATCAGAGAGTAAAAAAGGAGTAAGGTTCACAATGGTGTAAAATTAAAATGGGATATACCGGGCTAGGATTCAAGTTACAGGAACAAGGGCCAAACCAACCACCCAAGAATGGAATCGTCGAGCGAAAACACTTGACAACCTCCAAGAAGCAGCTTTTCTTACCACCAGACCTTTCTCCATCAATTAGGAATCTGATGCTGTCACTAAACACATTCCTTATGTTGTAGCCATTTGTTGAGTGTTTTTTTTTTGGTGTCTAATCCGCATATATATCACCATTGCCCTTGATTTTCTTGACTGTATATCTCTTAAATGTCAACATATACACGTGTGATTTAGTTTACGAAGATTTTTCAATGCCGAGAACCTCTATCAGAGAGTAAAAAAGGCGTAAGGTTCACAATGGTGTAACATTAAAATGGGATATACCGGGCTAGGATTCGAGTTACAGGAACAAGGGCCAAACCAACCACCCAATTAATGGAATCGTCGAGCGAAAACACTTGACAACCTCCTAGAAGCAACTTTTCTTACCACCAGACCTTTCTCCAACAATTAGGAATCTGATGCCGTCACTAAACACATTCCTTAAATTGTAGCCATTTGTTGAGTGTTTTTTTTTGTGTCTAAACCGCATATATATCACCATTGCCCTTGAATTTCTTGACTGTATATCTCTTAAATGTCAACATATACACGTGTGATTTAGTTTACGAAGATTTTTCAATGCCGAGAACCTCGATCAGAGAGTAAAAGAGGCGTAAGGTTCACAATGGTGTAAAATTAAAATGGGATATACCGGGCTAGGATTCGAGTTACAGGAACAAGGGTTAAACCAACCAACCAAGAATGGAATCGTCGAGCGGAAACACTTGACAACCTCCTAGAAGCAGCTTTTCTTACCAACAGACCTTTCTCCATCAATTAGGAATCTAATGCCGTCACTAAACATATTCCTTAAATTGTAGCAATTTGTTGAGTGTTTTTTTTCGGTGTATAATCCGCATATATATCACCATTGCCCTTGATTTTCTTGACTGTATATCTCTTAAATGTCAACATATACATGTGTGATTTAGTTTACGAAGATTTTTCAATGCCGAGAACCTCGATCAGAGAGTAAAAAAGGCGTAAGGTTCACAATGGTGTAAAATTAAAATGGGAAATACCGGGCTAGGATTCGAGTTACAGGAACAAGGGCTAAACCAACCACCCAAGAATGGAATCGTCGAGCGAAAACACTTGATAACCTCCTAGAAGCAGCTTTTCTTGCCACCAGACCTTTCTCCATCAATTAGGAATCTGATGCCGTCAGTAAACACATTCCTTAAATTGTAGCCATTTGTTGAGTGATTTTTTTTCGGTGTCTAATCCGCATATATATCACCATTGCCCTTGATTTTCTTGACTGTATATCTCTTAAATGTCAACATATACACGTGTGATTTAGTTTACGAAGATTTTTCAATGCCGAGAACCTCGATCAGAGAGTAAAAAAGGCGTAAGGTTCACAATGGTGTAAAATTAAAATGGGATATACCGGGCTAGGATTCGAGTTACAGGAACAAGGGCCAAACCAACCACCCAAGAATGGAATCGTCGAGCGAAAACACTTGACAACCTCCTAGAAGTAGCTTTTCTTGCCACCAGACCTTTCTCCTTCAATTATGAATCTGATGCCGTCACTAAACACATTCCTTAAATTGTAGCCATTTGTTGAGTGTTTTTTTCGGTGTCTAATCCGCATGTATATTACCATTGCCCTTGATTTTCTTGACTGTATATCTCTTAAATGTCAACATATACACGTGTGATTTAGTTTACGAAGATTTTTCAATGCCGAGAACCTCGATCAGAGAGTAAAAAAGGCGTAAGGTTCACAATGGTGTAAAATTAAAATGGGATATACCGGGCTAGGATTCGAGTTACAGGAACAAGGGCCAAACCAACCACCCAAGAAGGGAATCGTCGAGGGAAAACACTTGATATCCTCCTAGAAGCAGCTTTTCTTGCCACCAGACCTTTCTCCATCGATTATGAATCTGATGCCGTCACTAAACACATTCCTTAAATTGTAGCCATTTGGTGAGTATTTGTTTTCGGTGTCTAATCCGCATATATATCACCATTGCCCTTGATTTTCTTGACAGTATATCTCTTAAATGTCAACATATACACGTGTGATTTAGTTTACGAAGATTTTTCAATGTCGATAACCTCTATCAGAGAGTAAAAAAGGCGTAAGGTTCACAATGGTGTAACATTAAAATGGGTTATACCGGTCTAGGATTCGAGTTACAGGAACAAGGGCAAAACCAACCACCCAAGAATGGAATCGTCGAGCGAAAACACTTGACAACCTCCTAGAAGCAGCTTTTCTTGCCACCAGACCTTTCTCCATCAATTATGAATCTGATGCCGTCACTAAACACATTCCTTAAATTGTAGCCATTTGTTGAGTGTTTTTTTTGTGTCTAATCCGCATATATATCACAATTTCCCTTGATTTTCTTGACTGTATATCTCTTAAATGTCAACATATATACGTGTGATTTAGTTTACGAAGATTTTTCAATACCGAGAACCTCGATCAAAGAGTAAAAAAGGCGTAAGGTTCACAATGGTGTAAAATTAAAATGGGATATACCAGGCTAGGATTCGAGTTACAGGAACAAGGACCAAACCAACCACCCAAGAATGAAATCGTTGAGCGAAAACACTTGACAACCTTCTAGAAGCAGCTTTTCTTGCCACCAGACCTTTCTCCATCAATTAGGAACCTAATGCCGTCTTTAAACAAATTCCTTAAATTGTAGCCATTTGTTGAGTGTTTTTTTGTGTCTAATCCGCATATTAATCACCATTACCCATGATTTTCTTGACTGTATATCACTTAAATATCAACATATAAACGTGTGATTTGGTTTACGAATATTTTTCAATGCCAAGAACCTCGATCAGAGAGTAAAAAAGGAGTAAGGTTCACAATGGTGTAAAATTAAAATGGGATATACCGGGCTAGGATTCGAGTTACAGGAACAAGGGCCAAAACAACCACCCAAGAATGGAATCGTCGAGCGAAAATACTTCACAACCTCCTAGAAGCAGCTTTTCTTACCACCAGACCTTTCTCCATCAATTAGGAATCTGATGCCGTCACTAAACACATTCCTAAATTGTAGCCATTTGTTGAGTGTTTTCTTTTTGGTGTCTAATCCGCATATATAGCACCATTGCCCTTGATTTTCTTGACTGTATATCTCTTAAATATCAACATATACACGTGTGATTTAGTTTACGAAGATTTTTCAATGCCGAGAACCTCGATCAGAGAGTAAAAAAGGCGTAAGGGTCACAGTGGTGTAAAATTAAAATGGGATATACCGGGCTAGGATTCGAGTTACAGGAACAAGGGCCAAACCAACCACCCAAGAATGGAATCGTCGAGCGAAAACACTTGACAACCTCCTAGAAATAGCTATCCTTGCCACCAAACCTTTCTCCATCAATTAGGAATCTGATGCCGTCACTAAACACATTCCTTAAATTGTAGCCATTTGTTGAGTGTTTTTTTTTCGGTGTCTAATCCGCATATATATCACCATTGCCCTTGATTTTCTTGACTGTATATCTCTTAAATGTCAACATATACACCTGTGATTTAGTTTACAAAGATTTTTCAATGCCGAGAACCTCGATCAGAGAGTAAAAAAGGCGTAAGGTTCACAATGTTGTAAAATTAAAATGGGATATACCGGGCTAGGATTCGAGTTACAGAAACAAGAGCCAAACCAACCAACCAAGAATGGAATCGTCGAGCGAAAACACTTGACAACCTCCTAGAAGCAGCTTTTCTTACCAGCAGACCTTTCTCCATCAATTAGGAATCTGATGCTGTCACTAAACACATTCCTTAAATTGTAGCCATTTGTTGAGTGTTTTTTTTTGTGTCTAATCCGCATATATATCACCATTGCCCTTGATTTTCTTGACTGTATATCTCCTAAATGTCAACATATACACGTGTGATTTAGTTTACGAAGATTTTTCATTACCGAGAACCTCGATCAGAGAGTAAAACAGGCGTAAGGTTCACAACAGTGTAAAATTAAAATGGGATATACCGGGCTAGGATTCGAGTTACAGGAACAAGGGCCAAACCAACCACCCAAGAATGGAATCGTTGAGCGAAAACACTTCACAACCTCCTAGAAGCAGCTTTTCTTACCACCAGACCTTTCTCCATCAATTAGTTATCTGATGCCGTCACTAAACACATTCCTTAAATTGTAGCCATTTGTTGAGTGTGTTTTTTTTTGGTGTCTAATCCGCATATATATAACCATTGCCCTTGATTTTCTTGACTTTATATCTCTTAAATGTCAAAATATACACGTGTGATTAAGTTTACGAAGATTTTTCAATGCCGAGAACTTCTATCAGAGAGTAAAAAAGGCGTAAGGTTCACAGTGGTGTAAAATTAAAATGTGATATACCGGGCTAGGATTCGAGTTACAGGAACAAGGGCCAAACCAACCACCCAAGAATGGAATCGTCGAGCGAAAACACTTGACAACCTCCTAGAAGCAGCTTTTCTTACCATCAGACCTTTGTCCATCGATTAGGAATCTGATGCCGTCACTAAACACATTCCTTAAATTGTAGCCATTTGTTAAGTGTTTTTTTTGGTGTCTAATCCACATATATATATCACCATTGCCCTTGATTTTCTTGATTGTATATCTCTTTAATGTCAACATATACATGTGTGATTTAGTTTACGATGATTTTTCAATGCCGAGAACCTCTATCAGAGAGTAAAAAAGGCGTAAGGTTCACAATGGTGTAAAATTAAAATGGGATATACTGGGCTAGGATTCGAGTTACAGGAACAAGGGCCAAACCAACCACCCAAGAATTAAATCGTCGAGCGAAAATACTTGACAACCTTCTAGAAGCAGCTTTTCTTCCCACCGGACCTTTCTCCATCCATTAGGAATCTGATGCCGTCACTAAACACATTTCTTAAATTGTAGCCATTTGTTGAATGATTTTTTTGGTGTCTAATCCGCATATATATCACCATTGCCCCTGATTTTCTTGACTGTATATCTCTTAAATGTCAACATATACACGTGTGATTTAGTTTACGAAGATTTTTCAATGCCGAGAACCTCGATCAGAGAGATAAAACGGCGTAAGGTTCACAATGGTGTAGAATTAAAATGGCATATACCGGGCTAGGATTCGAGTTACAGGAACAAGGGCCAAACCAACCACCCAAGAATAGAATCGTCGAGCGAAAACACTTGACAACCTCCTAGAAGCAGCTTTTCTTGCCACCAGACCTTTCTCCATCAATTAGGAATCTGATGCCGTCACTAAACACATTTCTTAAATTGTAGCCATTTGTTGAATGATTTTTTTGGTGTCTAATCCGCATATATATCACCATTGCCCTTGAATTTCTTGACTGTATATCTCTTAAATATCAACATATACACGTGTGATTTAGTTTACGAAGATTTTTCAATGCCGAGATCCTTGATCAGAGAGTAAAAATGGCGTAAGGTTCACAATGGTGTAAAATTAAAATGGGATATACCGGGCTAGGATTCGAGTTACAGGAACAAGGGCCAAACCAACCACCCAAGAATGGAATCGTCGAGCGAAAACACTTGACAACCTTCTAGAAGCAGCTTTTCTTCCCACCGGACCTTTCTCCATCAATTAGGAATCTGATGTCGTCACTAAACACATTACTTAAATTGTAGCCATTTGTTGAATGATTTTTTTTGGTGTCTAATCCGCATATATATCACCATTGCCCTTGAATTTCTTGACTGTATATCTCTTAAATATCAACATATACACGTGTGATTTAGTTTACGAAGATTTTTCAATGCCGAGAACCTCGATCAGAGAGATAAAAAGGCGTAAGGTTCACAATGGTGTAGAATTAAAATGGGATATACCGGGGTAGGATTCGAGTTACAGGAACAAGGGCCAAACCAACCACCCAAGAATGGAATCGTCGAGCGAAAACACTTGACAACCTCCTAGAAGCAGCTTTTCTTGCCACCAGACCTTTCTCCATCAATTAGGAATCTGATGCCGTCACTAAACACATTCCTTAAATTGTAGCCATTTGTTGAATGATTTTTTTTGGTGTCTAATCCGCATATATATCACCATTGCCCTTGAATTTCTTGACTGTATATCTCTTAAATATCAACATATACACGTGTGATTTAGTTTACGAAGATTTTTCAATGCCGAGATCCTTGATCAGAGAGTAAAAATAGCGTAAGGTTCACAATGGTGTAAAATTAAAAAGGGATATACCGGGCTAGGATTCGAGTTACCGGAACAAGGGCCAAACCAACCACCCAAGAATGGAATCGTCGAGCGAAAACACTTGACAACCTTCTAGAAGCAGCTTTTCTTCCCACCGGACCTTTCTCCATCAATTAGGAATCTGATGCCGTCACTAAACACATTACTTAAATTGTAGCAATTTGTTGAGTGTTTTTTTTGGTGTCTAATCCGCATTTATATCACCATTGCCCCTGATTTTCTTGACTGTATATCTCTTAAATGTCAACATATACACGTGTGATTTAGTTTACGAAGATTTTTCAATGCCGAGAACCTCGATCAGAGAGATAAAAAGGCGTAAGGTTCACAATGGTGTAGAATTAAAATGGCATATACCGGGCTAGGATTCGAGTTACAGGAACAAGGGCCAAACCAACCACCCAAGAATGGAATCGTCGAGCGAAAACACTTGACAACCTCCTAGAAGCAGCTTTTCTTGCCACCAGACCTTTCTCCATCAATTAGGAATCTGATGCCGTCACTAAACACATTCCTTAAATTGTAGCCATTTGTTGAATGATTTTTTTGGTGTCTAATCCGCATATATATCACCATTGCCCTTGAATTTCTTGACTGTATATCTCTTAAATATCAACATATACACGTGTGATTTAGTTTACGAAGATTTTTCAATGCCGAGATCCTTGATCAGAGAGTAAAAATGGCGTAAGGTTCACAATGGTGTAAAATTAAAATGGGATATACCGGGCTAGGATTCGAGTTACAGGAACAAGGGACAAACCAACCACCCAAGAATGGAATCGTCGAGCGAAAACACTTGACAACCTTCTAGAAGCAGCTTTTCTTCCCACCGGACCTTTCTCCATCAATTAGGAATTTGATGTCGTCACTAAACACATTACTTAAATTGTAGCCATTTGTTGAATGATTTTTTTTGGTGTCTAATCCGCATATATATCACCATTGCCCTTGAATTTCTTGACTGTATATCTCTTAAATATCAACATATACACGTGTGATTTAGTTTACGAAGATTTTTCAATGCCGAGAACCTCGATCAGAGAGATAAAAAGGCGTAAGGTTCACAATGGTGTAGAATTAAAATGGGATATACCGGGCTAGGATTCGAGTTACAGGAACAAGGGCCAAACCAACCACCCAAGAATGGAATCGTCGAGCGAAAACACTTGACAACCTCCTAGAAGCAGCTTTTCTTGCCACCAGACCTTTCTCCATCAATTAGGAATCTGATGCCGTCACTAAACACATTCCTTAAATTGTAGCCATTTGTTGAATGATTTTTTTTGGTGTCTAATCCGCATATATATCACCATTGCCCTTGAATTTCTTGACTGTATCTCTCTTAAATATCAACATATACACGTGTGATTTAGTTTACAAAGATTTTTCAATGCCGAGATCCTTGATCAGAGAGTAAAAATAGCGTAAGGTTCACAATGGTGTAAAATTAAAATGGGATATACCGGGCTAGGATTCGAGTTACAGGAACAAGGGCCAAACCAACCACCCAAGAATGGAATCGTCGAGCGAAAACACTTGACAACCTTCTAGAAGCAGCTTTTCTTCCCACCGGACCTTTCTCCATCAATTAGGAATCTGATGCCGTCACTAAACACATTACTTAAATTGTAGCAATTTGTTGAGTGTTTTTTTTTTGTGTCTAATCCGCATTTATATCACCATTGCCCCTGATTTTCTTGACTGTATATCTCTTAAATGTCAACATATACACGTGTGATTTAGTTTACGAAGATTTTTCAATGCCGAGAACCTCGATCAGAGAGATAAAAAGGCGTAAGGTTCACAATGGTGTAGAATTAAAATGGGATATACCGGGCTAGGATTCGAGTTACAGGAACAAGGGCCAAACCAACCACCCAAGAATGGAATCGTCGAGCGAAAACACTTGACAACCTCCTAGAAGCAGCTTTTCTTGCCACCAGACCTTTCTCCATCAATTAGGAATCTGATGCCGTCACTAAAGACATTCCTTAAATTGTAGCCATTTGTTGAATGATTTTTTTTGGTGTCTAATCCGCATATATATCACCATTGCCCTTGAATTTCTTGACTGTATATCTCTTAAATATCAACATATACACGTGTGATTTAGTTTACGAAGATTTTTCAATGCCGAGATCCTTGATCAGAGAGTAAAACATGCGTAAGGTTCACAATGGTGTAAAATTAAAATGGGATATACCAGGATAGGATTCGAGTTACAGGAACAAGGACCAAACCAACCACCCAAGAATGGAATCGTCAAGCGAAAACACTTGACAACCTCCTAGAAGCAGCTTTTCTTGCCACCAGACCTTTCTCCATCAATTAGGAATCTGATGTCGTCACTAAACACATTACTTAAATTGTAGCAATTTGTTGAGTGTTTTTTTTTTGGTGTCTAATCCGCATTTATATCACCATTGCCCTTGATTTTCTTGACTGTATATCTCTTAAATGTCAACATATACACGTGTGATTTAGTTTACGAAGATTTTTCAATGCCGAGAACCTCGATCAGAGAGATAAAAAGGCGTAAGGTTCACAATGGTGTAAAATTAAAATGGCATATACCGGGCAAGGGTTCGAGTTACAGGAACAAGGGCCAAACCAACCACCCAAGAATGGAATCGTCGAGCGAAAACACTTGACAACCTCCTAGAAGCAGCTTTTCTTGCCACCAGACCTTTCTCCATCAATTAGGAATCTGATGCCGTCACTAAACACATTCCTTAAATTGTAGCCATTTGTTGAGTGATTTTTTTGGTGTCTAATCCGCATATATATCACCATTGCCCTTGAATTTCTTGACTGTATATCTCTTAAATATCAACATATACACGTGTGATTTAGTTTACGAAGATTTTTCAATGCCGAGAACCTTGATCAGAGAGTAAAAATGGCGTAAGGTTCACAATGGTGTAAAATTAAAATGGGATATACCGGGCTAGGATTCGAGTTACAGGAACAAGGGCCAAACCAACCACCCAAGAATGGAATCGTCGAGCGAAAACACTTGACAACCTCCTAGAAGCTGCTTTTCTTGCCACCAGACCTTTCTCCATCAATTAGGAATCTGATGCTGTCACTAAACACATTCCTTAAATTGTAGCCATTTGTTGAGTGTTTTTTTTGGTGTCTAATCCACATATATATCACCATTGCCCTTCATTTTCTTGACTGTAAATCTCTTAAATGTCAACATATACACGTGTGATTTAGTTTACGAAGATCTTTCAATGCCGAGAACCTCTATCAGAGAGTAAAAAAGGCGTAAGGTTCACAATGGTATAAAATTAAAATGGGATATACCGGGCTAGGATTTGAGTCACAGGAACAAGGGCCAAACCAACCACCCAAGAATGGAATCGTCGAGCGAAAATACTTGACAACCTCCTAAAAGCAACTTTTCTTGCCATCAGGCCTTTCTCCATCAATTAGGAATCTGATGTTGTCACTAAACACATTCCTTAAATTGTAGCCATTTGTTGAGTGTTTTTTTTTGGTGTCTAATCCGCATATATATCACCATTGCCCCTCATTTTCTTGACTGTATATCTCTTAAATGTCAACATATGTAGGATCGAATTCGGACCTAAACGAGTCGCGTAGAAGAGCTTATCTCAGTTTGAACGGCGGAAACAGACAAACCGAGTACAATTCAGCAAGCATACACACTAAACTGTCGATATTATTGATCTGGACAATGTTTACAACCTGTCGACACTTCGGCAGCACTTCGTGGCTCACCGGAAGACAACACCTCTAACTCTATGTGTGATTCCGCTCAAATGACCTATTTATATGTGTGTTGATTTCGCTTATACATACATGTCATAAAAGCGAAATCACACTTTGACACAAAAGCGAAATTACAAGTTGACTAAAGAGCGAAATCATCACTAGACATAAAAGCGAAATCATACTATTATCACATGACCAAACTCAAATTTAACAATCTAAACCTTTTGTCTTTTATGTGATGATGTAATGATTACTTCATCATTATGATGTCATCATCAAAGATGATGACATCACCCTCTTTCAGATCCGTACCGAGACTGAGACTCGATATAAGACGAAGTTGACAGATGAATGCACTAACAGACTCCCCCTCAGATGTTGACGAGTCTTAAGTGTCGAGTCTTCTCAGTCTTCAGTCTTTATCAGCTTCAGGCTCCCCCTTTCATCAAGCTTCCGTGCTTTGGGATCGACACCTAGCTTTCCATCTACAAGCTTCTCTTTGCTTCAAACTTGTCTTCAGACTCCCCCTTAGACTTTGCTCTCGGGATCGTAGTCTGGTACATCTGCAACACTCAAACATCTATAAATACAATGTTTTCGTATTATCAATCAAATTCTCTAATCCACTTCCCCTATCAACAAACTTTACAGATTTGGCAGTGTTAAAGAATCCAACTCCCTCACAGTTTATCATCCAAGTTCAAGCTAATGATCTTGGAGATATCACAAACTGTTTTTGAAATTTTTTATTTTAAATCAAGTTTCAAATTAATGAACTTGTTTTATTTTCAGAAACACAATCAGCTTACTTAGATTTTGAAACTCAGCACTCAGACATCAGTTGTCGAAAATAAAGCAGAAATCAAAATCTTTTTGTATTTTCTGAAAATATAAAACAGTAAAGAAATATGTACAAACATATTTACAAACAATATTTTTGTTTGAGTATGCGTCAGAGGATCATATCAGTTTATGACAAGTCACAAGTACCGTTGAGCTTCATTTCACTTTAAGAATTAAACAATTCACTTAGATTGTCGATATACTTGTCCACTTAAATTTTCACACAAATTTCAACAGATTCAGGATACGAATTAGATGTATTAAGAACTTAAACCCATTCATGTGTCCCACCTCTTGAATATACTCCCGTATCCAGATCCCAATATTCAGTCTTACAGGTAATTATAACACAAATGATATCTGTAAGGGGTTAATAATTTATGAAGAATCATGAGAGCTCAGGTCAGAACTACCGTTCAGCAGAGAGATCATGACTCAACTTGGGTGTGTCCCCTTTAGAGGATCTTTTTTACAACAGCATTGCTAAGCAATTTTATTGTCTTATCATATATGCTGAGGGTGATGCTGTGTTTCAAGCATTTGCGGAAAGTATTATTCGAGGAGTAGGTCAGAACTACCGTTCAGCAGAAGTCCTGGAATAATACCCCAGACATCATTGAGTATAAAAACCTGTATATCAGAATACGAAACCTTTCAAACGAGATTTCAGGGGTTACCTATATATCCAAGTAGTGTTCCCCACAAAATAAGCAAGTTTGAATTTAAGTTTATATCCCGAAAAAGTTTACTAAATGTATAAAGATCTACCGACACATCCACGGTGAGATCGTTTAACACATTTAAACTTTCCATTTCTTTAGCGTACTGTAACTGTCTACTGATGTACTATCATTTCCTCTTTTTACGCAAAAACTCAATTTTTGAATTTTATCATGTTTTTGGCTTTTTCAAAATTTTCAAATGTTTTTGTATTTTCTAACAACATTACTCCCCCTAAAATGCAAAATCATTTAAAGAAAATTTGACAACCAACACTGATAGCTTTATCTCGCCATCCATTTTCTGCTTATCGTGTTCTGATTTGCAGAAAATATACATACCCCCATGATTTACAACCCATTGATTTTCGACAGTTTGAAAACCGTTTTTCAATCTGATGAAAGTAATCATGTTTGTTCAGCCGTGAGGGTTTCGGCGTATTCAATCAAAACTCTCCCTTACAACAAACTATTTTCCCATAATGATTTCAAAACACTTAAGTTTGTTTTAATCAAAATGGTTTTTTCCGGAAAAATTAGTTTGTTTACCCATCACTTATGAGTTCGGGGTTATCACATCACCTTGTTCTCTTTTAACTAATTTGTACAAATTTTAACAATATAAGATCAAACACTACAATCACTTGTAGAAAATCAAGTACAACTTAATGTCCCTGATTTACCACATGTAAGTCGAAATATCACAGTTACCATCCTGTGAATTTCTCAAGAATGATGCTGATACCTGCTTCACTCTTACCAACCTGGAAGCTCCGGCAAGTCAGGAATTCAACCAACAGATTTTGACACCCAAGCCTGACCAGCCTTAGGTGCATTTTGAGCTTTTCTCTTTTCTTCATAAAATTCTTTCACTCCTTTTTCCTTACCATCAGCCATCTTACTAAAAATATGTTCAACATTGCTATTAAACATTTTTCTAGTTTCAACACCTTTTGATTTTAGGTTTGCGGCTTGTAATGGTGGAAAGTTCTCATCATTCATTAACGGAACTGTCTCTTCCTTTTTTACCTCAACTTGTGGCTCATCTGATTTTATGGAATCAGATTCATTGCCTGATCTTGGCTTGTCTGACTTGAATGAGCCAGATTCATTGCCAATAACTTTACTTTTCCTTTTGTTTGTCCTCAGATTTGCATCTGAAGAATTCGATTTGCTTGACTTTGCCGTCGAGTGAATCGATTCATCAGAACTTTTATTCGAACCAACTAGCGAACCCGAAGACAAAATCTTCTCCAAATACTCTCTTGCCTTCTTCCTCTTTTTCCTCAGTCTGTCTTTTTGCCCCTGTGAAAGCTTTACTTTCTTATCTTCCACTTTCTGTTCTTTGGGCTTGACAGTGACTGGTTTCTTTACCATTCTCTGAGATTCAACCCTCGATCTTCCCATCGATCTCCTTGGACAATCTCTGGCAATATGTCCTCTGATATGGCAATTATAGCATCTTCGTGTTTCAAAATTCCAATTCTGGCAGTTAACAGCAATGTGTCCTCTAACACCACAGGTGTAGCACACTCTGTTATCGTACCATCTACCATCTTCAAACCACATATTCAGATCATAACATTGTTTAGATTTGTGGTAATCATAACTCCTCCTGTAAGCATGATTTGTCCTTTGAGCACTGTGGTCAAACCTGCACCACTTATTACCATCAATTTGTGAATTTTCATTTACAAATTTTTGTGATTTTTTATAATGATTGGATGACTTATCTGATGAGCTTTTATTTTCAATTTTAAAATTTTTAATTTTTTGTTTCTGTTCTACACTCTTCTTAACAGGTTTTTGTTTAGAACATTCACCTGTTTCAGTAGATTGCAGAACAGTATTTTTAAATTTTTCTTGTAAATCTAAAAATATTTTTCTTTTCATTTCTTTTTCATCATCAGCTTTGTCATCACAATCTTCAATTTTGACTTTGTCAAAATTTGTGACATTGTCACTTATTGGAACAACATTGATCGGTTTTGGACAAACGTACGATGCAGAAGTCACAAAACTTTTCAACTTATTCTCTAACTCAGCAATTTTCTTTCTATTATCTTCGGCTTCATGCTCAAGTCGAATAATTTTATCAAGATGAGAATTTATCGCATGTCACGGCCCCCGACCCGGTTTGACCCGTTTCAGGAGCCGCGGGACAGAAATACTGCGGTATTGATTTAATTGATTTTAACAGCGGAAACAGGATCGCTTAAAGCTAAAATTTTTCCCCGATTATTTTATTTCACAATTCGGGATAAACCCCGATAATTTACAATATTATATTTTTACTATAAAGCGTGATATTACAAAAGCATTTATTTATTTTATATTGAGCCACTATCAGTAAGCTTGAAATGCTTCCCAGCACTTTTTCTGAATTACAACAGATCACCTGAAACATGTTTGAAAAAGGTTTTGTCAGCAGGAAATACTGAGTGAATCATTCTATTTACTAAAATGACACATTTGTTATAATATACAGTATTAAGAGCGATTACAATGTTTCTGATATCAATCCAACTACCCACGGTACTTGCCACTCGACCCATTGGCCCATTCGTCCAATGGTGTCTGTGACTATGGTCATATCCCCCATTGGCTGCCCCAATGGTGACGATTATCAAGTAATGTATACAAAACCCCACATACCGGCTGTAACTTGGTGATTACAAAGACTTAATCCCCGTAATTATAACTTTGAAATAAAACACTTTTGTAAATAGATTTGATAAAAAGAGAGAATGACTCACAAACTGTGAGAAAAGGAGAATGACTCACATTGCTGATTTAATATGGTCAGAGTCTAATCTATGATTTAGCCTTGTTAACCTAATATAAATAATGCACACAAAACTGGGTTAGTAATCAATCCAGCAATTACGATAATTTATGAAATCAAATTATCACAATGAATGTCAAAATGCAATACTTTGTCCATCGAATTAACGATGATCCATTGAATTAACAATGAACGACAAGGTATAATACTTTACCCATCGAATTAACGATGATCCGTTGAATTAACAACGAATGATAAAGTATAATACTTTACCTATCGAATTAACGACAATCCGTCAAATTAATGACGAACGATAAAGTATAACCCTAATGTGGGCGGCATTTAAACATGCATTGGATATCTTGATCGTCGGATAAATGAATCGTAGCAGCGATTGTGCTAATACCCTGTTTTGTAGCAGAATTTCGATACCCGGGGTGTAATTTAAAGTAAACAGAACGTAACACAGTGTATTTGTGAAAATTATGTCGACGTAAAATGTTCAGAAAACGAATGCCAATGTCTGCTATTTATAGGTAAAATTTTGGAAGCCCTGCGCATCGTAGCAAAACATCCCCTACGATGCGTATGGGTTTTAAACTGGCTGCGCATCGTAGGCAATAAAGCCCTACGATGCGTATGGGTTGAAAAATAGGGTTATAGACTAGCCACGACTGGGACTAGCCTTGATGAGTTGCCACTTTCATTTTTCAGTATTTTGACAACGAATTTTAGTGGATAATTATCCACTAGGGTTTACCCCCCCTGAGTTTTAGGGGCCCTAATCCTGATTCTGAAAATTATGAAAATTTCAGGGTTTGTTCAGAATCACTTGGGTCTCTCAATTAGGGTTTCCTTTTGGACTAATTAATTTAATAATGATGACTTTTGATGAGAGTTGTTACATTCTACCCACCTTAAGAAAATCTCGTCCTCGAGATTTACTGGAATAAGTAGGGATACTTTTTCTTCATTTCTGATTCCAGTTCCCAAGTGTATTCAGCTCCTCTCTTTGAATCCCACTTGACTTTGACTAAAACTAGTCGTTTGTGTTTGAGAAATTTGACCTTTCGATCCTCAATTTGAAGAGGTTTCTCAACAAATTTCAACTTTTCGTTTACCTCTATATCTCGAAGAGGTACTACCAGAGATTCATCTGATAAGCATTTCTTGAGATTGGATACATGAAATACATTATGTACTCCAGATAATTCTTCTGGTAATTGTAAACGATAAGCTACTGGTCCTATACGTTGGATCACCGAAAATGGTCCTACGTACCTTGGACTTAGCTTTCCTTTCTTTCCAAATCTGACTACTCCTTTCCAAGGAGAAACTTTCAACAGTACTCGGTCTCCAACTTGAAATTCTAAAGGTTTACTTCTATTGTCTGCATAACTCTTCTGACGATCTCGATCCGTCTTCAATCTTTCCTTGATTTGAGTAATCTTATCAGTTGTTTCTTGCACTATTTCAGGTCCTGATAACTGACTTTCTCCTATTTCCGCCCAACAAACGGGAGTTCTGCACTTTCTTCCATACAGTGCCTCGAATGGAGCGGTTTCAATGCTTGAATGATAACTATTGTTATAGGAGAATTCAATTAATGGTAAGTGATCATCCCAACTTCCACCAAAATCTATTACACATGCTCGGAGCATGTCTTCTAGAGTTTGGATTGTTCTTTCACTTTGCCCATCTGTTTGTGGATGATATGCAGTGCTTAGGTTTAGTCGAGTTCCCATAGCTTGCTGGAAACTTTTCCAGAAATGGGAAGTAAAACGACTATCTCTATCCGAAACAATGGAGAGTGGAACTCCATGTAAGGATACAACTTCATCTACATACAATTTAGCCAGTCTTTCCATGCTAAAGGTTTCTTTCATAGGTAGAAAGTGAGCAGATTTGGTTAATCGATCCACAATTACCCAAATCGCATCATTACCTTTTCTGGTTTTGGGTAACTTAGTAACAAAATCCATTGTTATAAGTTCCCATTTCCATACTGGCATCTCTAACTGTTGTAGTAATCCGGAAGGTTTCTGATGTTCTGCCTTAACTTGTGAACAAGTAAGACATTTAGAAACATAGCTGGCTATGTCCTTTTTCATTCCTATCCACCAGAAATACTTCCTTAAATCTTGGTACATCTTATTGTTTCCTGGGTGCATAGTGTACCTAGATTTATGAGCTTCTTCTAAAATCTTAGGTCTTAAGTCTCCCTGCTTAGGTACCCAAATTCTACTTTTATGGAATCTCCAAATTCCATCTGCTCCTTGTTCTAATTCTTTGATTCGTCCTTTCATTCCTTCAGCATCATCCTTGATTGCTGTAGTTTGAACATTCTTCAATTGTTCCATTAAATCTATTTGTAGATTTAATCTGAGAGCACGAACCCTTCGTTGTTTCTCATAATACTTACGACTTAAGGCATCTGCAACTACATTTGCCTTTCCTTCGTGATACTGAATATCACAGTCGTAGTCACTTAAGATTTCCATCCATCTCCTTTGTCTCATGTTTAATTCTTTTTGCCCAAATATGTATTTTAAACTTTTGTGGTCGGTATAGACAGTAAATTTACTTCCGTAAAGATAGTGTCTCCAAATCTTAAGGGCAAAAATTACGGCTCCTAATTCTAAATCATGAGTCGTATAATTCTCTTCGTGCTTTTTCAATTGCCTTGATGCGTATGCAATTACCTTCTTGCGTTGCATAAGCACACATCCATATCCTAATTTTGAAGCATCACAATATACTTCAAAATCTTCAGTTCCTTCTGGTAAGGCTAAGATTGGTGCATGGGTTAATTTCTGTTTCAAAATCCTAAAGGCTTCTTCCTGTTTAGGTCCCCATTCAAACTTAGTGGCTTTACAGGTTAACTTAGTTAATGGTACGGCTATCTTAGAAAAATCCTTAATAAACCGTCTATAATACCCAGCTAAACCTATAAAACTTTTAATTTCCATTGCTGTTTGTGGAACCTTCCATTTAGTAATTGCCTCTATCTTAGCAGGATCTACATGAATACCTTCATGATTCACCATGTGTCCTAAAAATTGCACTTCCTTTAGCCAAAATTCGCACTTCGAGAATTTGGCGTACAACTTTTCTTTTCTTAACAAAGTTAAGAGTGTATGAAGATGTTCACAATGCTCTGTCTGACTTTTGGAATAAATAAGTATATCGTCTATGAAAACAATTACAAATTTATCCAAATACGGTTTACAGATCCTATTCATCATGTCCATGAATGCTGCAGGTGCATTTGTTAACCCGAATGGCATGACTGTAAACTCGTAATGACCATACCTAGTTCTGAAAGCAGTCTTAGGTATGTCTTCTTCTTGTACCTTCAGTTGATGATATCCAGAGCGTAAATCTATCTTAGAAAAATATCTAGCCCCCTGTAGTTGATCAAAAAGATCATCAATCCTAGGTAATGGATATCGATTCTTAATTGTAACCTTATTCAATTCCCTATAATCGATACACATTCTCATTGAACCATCCTTTTTCTTCACAAATAACACTGGCGCTCCCCAAGGGGATGAGCTAGGTTGTATGAATCCTTTACTTAGTAATTCATCTAATTGCTTTTTCAATTCTAACATTTCTGTGGGTGCTAACCGATAAGGTGCCTTGGCTATCGGTGTAGTTCCTGGAATTAAATGAATCCTAAATTCTACTTCTCTATCTGGAGGTAACCCTGGTAAATCTTCTGGAAATATATCAGAATATTCTGATACTACTGGTATTTCCTTAAGATCTTTTCCTTTAGTGCTAATGATTACTGAAATCATATACACTATTCCTTGTTTTCGTTCATAATTAGCAACTTTCATTACTGATATGAACTTCATGGGTTTCCGTGGTTTATCTCCTGTAATCCTAATCATTTCTCCGGTAGGTGATTGAATTTCTATGGAATTCTGATCACAAAGGATTCTAGCATGGTTGGCTACTAACCAATCCATTCCTAATACAACATCAAATTCAGCTAAATTCATCGGCAATAGTTTTGCAGAGAATTTATGTCCTAAAAGTTCTATGTTTCCTTCTTGCAACACTTTATCTATTTTAACTGAATTTCCGTCTGCTGTTTCAACTGTAAAAATCTGCCTAGTATTGGTTAAAGGTAAACTAAGAGCTTGACAGAATGAAGTATTTATAAAACTTTGGTTTGCACCAGAGTCAAATAATACTTTTGCATAGACGTTGTGAACTAAGAACGTACCCGCTATCACATCTGGAATAAGTTCTGCTTCTTGAGTGGTCAGCTGAAATGCCCTGGCATTCTTCTTAGTAGTTCCTTCGGTCGTCTTGGGTTTGTTGTCTACTGGTTTGACCAATTTAGGACATTCCGTTTTATAATGCCCCGCTTCTCCACAATTAAAACAGATTACTGTTTTCTTTTTGCAGTTCTCTTCACGATGTCCTACAGCTTTGCAAAAGTTGCAAGTAATATCGCATCTTCCATAATGCTTCTTTTTGCATCTCCTGCAAAATGACGGACCTGGAGATTGCCCTGTTTCTTTTCTCTTGAAGCTGTTATTATTACCCATACGAAATCCTTGGGTAATTTTCTGAGCTAGTGCCTTCTTCCTATCTTCATCTTTTGTGCGCACCAATTCATCGGTCAGAGTGTTAGCTAATTCTACCGCATCATCAATAGTGCGTGGTCTCGCAGCTTTAACAATATTGCGGATTTCGCTAATTAGCCCCCAAATATAGCGAGAAATAAGTACCGGTTCTGGCGAAGCCAATGTTGGTACTACTCTTGCATATTCGAAGAATGTCGAGGTATAACCACGACAATCCACATTCATCATCCGATGATTTAGAAATTTATTCGCCATCTGTTCCTTTTCATACTCAGGACATAATTTTCTTTCTACCAAACCTTTAAATTCTTCCCAAGTCATAGCATAAGCTATCGCTCTTCCTTTTGATTGTAACACAGTATTCCACCACTCGAGTGCTCCTTCTTTGAACATATTAGATGAATACATGACCTGGTCATCTTTACCACATTTACTTATTGCAATGACTGCTTCGGTTTTCTCTAACCAACGCAGTGATGCCGTTGCTCCTTCATTGCCTGCAAATTCAGTGGGTTTACAAGCAATGAATTCTTTGAAAGTGCAACCAGGCGTTGCAGTTTTCATTTTCTTGGGTAATGGAGCTTGATGTGGTTCCTTATTATGATTGTCATGCTTATTGCCTCCATTTACACTATTACTGAAGTTATCTTCAGTAATTTGTTTGCTAGGAACAATCTGTTGTGGTTCGATCGGATTCTTTATAGCAGCAACGAATGTTGGAATAGCATTGGCTATCCCTTGAGCAACAATGTTTTCGATATCTTGCCGAGTCATATATTGATCTCTTGAATGTTGTTCAGAATGATTAACTTCATTAATAGGTTCATTATCACTGTTTGCCATCTGATAATGTATATATATAAATTTTATTAGTAATTGACAAATAATAATTATATACAAATAATCAGAAAATTGTATAATACAAATATAGTCAAAACAATCGATCTTTCGATTTCTATTATAATATGCATCATTACTCACAGATATCATACAGAGTTTTATTAGTTATTTACAGACTAACTTGATTAGTACTATTATACAACTACCATTTTATCATTGTTACCATCTCTCGTTACTTGCTGTTTTAAAAACGCATTTCCCTCTCGTCATACTTCCAAGTAATCTGTCCACCTATCTCCCTCATTCTATTTCCCATATTAAACAACTCTTCGCCAAAGTGGCGAAGTTCAGCCATGTTTTCATTGCTCATTGGTGGATTAGGTAATGGTTCTGGATCGAATTGTGGAAGAAAAGAGTATGGATCGTTGACAATATTTTGAAATTGCCAATCGTTTGTCCACCATTCGTCCATTCCTATGGGTTGGGAGTGAACTATTGGATCTGGAATTGCTGGTTCCCAGTTCATAGGAAATTGGTTTTCAATAGGATAGGTAAAAAGATTTGTTTGGACAGGCTGAATCGTCTCACAGTTTTCCAACAGAAAATCTATCTCATCTTGAAAAGTTCTTTCCTGGTTTGGATTGGAACTCTCCCCGATTTCTCTCTGAGCTGGTATAGACCCTTGCCCAACTTCCATTATTACTTCTTTAGTAATTTCCTCCATTTGGACTTCTATCTCCTTATCCTTCTTTTTGTCTCCAGTTTCCATTTCTTGTGGTTTAGAACTCTCTCCGGTGATAACTTCTTTTACCTTTTTCAAAGGATTATTTATTTTGGGCAGTTTCTTAGCTGGCTTCTTCTTACGGATTTTCCTCCATCCCACATAAGTTCTTTTCTTTTGTTTTGGTTTGCTCAAAGGTGGAACCTTGAATTCTACTGGTTGTTCAACATCGGGATAGTAGCTAATATATTCTTTGGAAGCTTCGACAGTTACGGGATAAAGATTAAGGTTCTGAAAATCTTCGGTTATCTCACTCATGCTGATGTAGCATATATGCAAAATGCATAAAATACTGAGTTAAAAGTTACAAATAACTTTTATAATTTTATTACACACAGTGTACTAGTTGATTACAAAGATAACTAATAAACATACTCAGGTTTCAAATTTTATTTGTCACACAAGGTTTCTAGATTTATGAGAGTAGGGTGCTAAACTTTAAAGATTTATATTTTCTGCTACGGTGGCTAGCATATATAAATTTGCCCATTTCTCATCTAGTTTATCTTCCCAAGGTGATTTATCAATTAATTTCTGAGTTTCTCGTTTAATCCTCTTTTCTCGGATTTTCTCTTTACTTTTCTTAATAATCATTTCCCTCCTTTGAGGAGAAAGTGATTCCTCGTATTGTGCTTTTCGCACGAATATTCCTTCTTCAGGAATTTCAGTCTGATTCGAGGATTTGGTTCGGGATGAACTTCCCTTCTCATTAGATGATATATCTAATTTAAGAAAGATGCTTGACAGCTTTTTCTTACCCATACTGTAACTAACAAATAATCAAATAATCAGTTAATAATACAAATAATCACATAATAGTAATCAGGAAAAATTAAGTATTTCTAAATACTTAATCAGCTTAACCCAGTGGCTGTAATCAGGAAAAATTGAGCATTTCTAAATACTTAATCAGCTTAACCCAGTGGCTCTGATACCACCTTTTTCTGTCACGGCCCCCGACCCGGTTTGACCCGTTTCAGGAGCCGCGGGACAGAAATACTGCGGTATTGATTTAATTGATTTTAACAGCGGAAACAGGATCGCTTAAAGCTAAAATTTTTCCCCGATTATTTTATTTCACAATTCGGGATAAACCCCGATAATTTACAATATTATATTTTTACTATAAAGCGTGATATTACAAAAGCATTTATTTATTTTATATTGAGCCACTATCAGTAAGCTTGAAATGCTTCCCAGCACTTTTTCTGAATTACAACAGATCACCTGAAACATGTTTGAAAAAGGTTTTGTCAGCAGGAAATACTGAGTGAATCATTCTATTTACTAAAATGACACATTTGTTATAATATACAGTATTAAGAGCGATTACAATGTTTCTGATATCAATCCAACTACCCACGGTAGTTGCCACTCGACCCAGTGGCCCATTCGTCCAATGGTGTCTGTGACTATGGTCATATCCCCCATTGGCTGCCCCAATGGTGACGATTATCAAGTAATGTATACAAAACCCCACATACCGGCTGTAACTTGGTGATTACAAAGACTTAATCCCCGTAATTATAACTTTGAAATAAAACACTTTTGTAAATAGATTTGATAAAAAGAGAGAATGACTCACAAACTGTGAGAAAAGGAGAATGACTCACATTGCTGATTTAATATGGTCAGAGTCTAATCTATGATTTAGCCTTGTTAACCTAATATAAATAATGCACACAAAACTGGGTTAGTAATCAATCCAGCAATTACGATAATTTATGAAATCAAATTATCACAATGAATGTCAAAATGCAATACTTTGTCCATCGAATTAACGATGATCCATTGAATTAACAATGAACGACAAGGTATAATACTTTACCCATCGAATTAACGATGATCCGTTGAATTAACAACGAATGATAAAGTATAATACTTTACCTATCGAATTAACGACAATCCGTCAAATTAATGACGAACGATAAAGTATAACCCTAATGTGGGCGGCATTTAAACATGCATTGGATATCTTGATCGTCGGATAAATGAATCGTAGCAGCGATTGTGCTAATACCCTGTTTTGTAGCAGAATTTCGATACCCGGGGTGTAATTTAAAGTAAACAGAACGTAACACAGTGTATTTGTGAAAATTATGTCGACGTAAAATGTTCAGAAAACGAATGCCAATGTCTGCTATTTATAGGTAAAATTTTGGAAGCCCTGCGCATCGTAGCAAAACATCCCCTACGATGCGTATGGGTTTTAAACTGGCTGCGCATCGTAGGCAATAAAGCCCTACGATGCGTATGGGTTGAAAAATAGGGTTATAGACTAGCCACGACTGGGACTAGCCTTGATGAGTTGCCACTTTCATTTTTCAGTATTTTGACAACGAATTTTAGTGGATAATTATCCACTAGGGTTTACCCCCCCCTGAGTTTTAGGGGCCCTAATCCTGATTCTGAAAATTATGAAAATTTCAGGGTTTGTTCAGAATCACTTGGGTCTCTCAATTAGGGTTTCCTTTTGGACTAATTAATTTAATAATGATGACTTTTGATGAGAGTTGTTACATCGCACATTGTTTTTCGAGATTATTTTTACCAAAAACATCTCTCTCATCTTCTAAAATCTTTAATTGACTTTTGAAATCATTTTCTAATTTTTTAAAATTTTCATTTTCTAATGACAAACTCTCAACATTCTTCAAAAGTTTGTCATTTTCAGATTTCAATTTTTCGCAGTTCAAGCGCAACTCCAGAATCTGTTCATCATCGGTTTTCTTGTCAACTCTCAAAGCTTTGTTTTCCAATGTCAAATTCTCCACATCTTTCAAGAATTTCACATTATCTGCTTCAGATTTTTCACATTTTTCACATTTTTCATTCATCTTTTCAGCATCGGCTTCTTTCTTTGTTTCCATCCTGTATGTTCCTGCACAAAAATTTTTAACAAAATCAAGAGGATTCATATTTTCATCAATATAACAACCTCTCTTAATATCGTATTTCATAACCCTTTTTGCTGCAAGACACACAGAGAATCTTTTTCTCATTTCGATGATCACTTCCAAATTTATCTTTTCTAAATCCTTTTTCATTTCACTCATCAACTCTTCTTTTCTTTTTTCTTTATCAAACATATGTGATCTAAGGATATTGATGAATTCTCTTTAAATGAAGCTTTGAGAAATTTTCTTTCTTTTTTAGTTCACTCAAAAATTCATCCCATTCTATTGGTAATGCTTCAGCAAATTTTAAATTTTTTCCAGCGGTTGAAACCCTTATCTCATATCTATCTAACCTATCAATCAAATCATCAAACCGTTTATCCAACTTTTCCAAAGATTCATTTTTCATGCAGAAAAAATTTTCGAATCTTTTATTCCAAATGTCCTTCTTATCTCTCTTATCAAACCAAGATCCAGAAGTCCAATCATTTAAATCTTTAAGATTCCCGTTTTCCTGTTCATCAAACACTTTAGCCATCTTGAATCACCTGGACAAACAAACAAACACAATCAGTTTAAAGGTTTTTCAATTAACTGAAACAAACTGGTACTCGAACTGATGATTTTGTGTGTGGACTGAACGTTGACCAACTGTACGGACTGATATGACCCGGAATGAATTCAATTGACCTGACCCTTCGAAATCTTTGAACTCCGAACCGTATGAACTGGACAATTATCACGCAACTTGACCACACAAAATGACTTGACCGATCAAACGTATTGATCAAACCGTGCTCCAAACCTTGTGACCTGATTACCGACAAGTGACAACTGACATATCACTACACTATTTCAGCAAACACTTTTGCAAATAACCGACAACAACAATGTATATCTAATTCTGATTGGGCCTACAACAGCACTAAACCGACACTATACACTCAAATCATTGAACCTACAAATTTAATATGGCTGACAAACACATGAATACACTTTACAATGATCACATGCACATACAACCATTAAATTCGAAATTTTCACATTCCTCAACACATGTAATCATGAATTCACATACAATCTTTTAATGTCAGACACTTTTTCACGTGAAATATGAAGATTTAACACATGCACAATCAGTTTTCAAATATTCAACAAATTTTATCAAATTTTATCAATTCTCCATTAACCGATTGACATTATTATATGATCACATAAACTGAGTTTTATCTCATGAATTTATGAATTACTATATCACATGCAGGTTGTTATTTTCAATTTTTCTGACATATATTCACATGATAACACTATTCGATGATCAACACAATTATCTCAACCACTATCCTAGATAAGAACACATAAGCGAAGTCCACTGATGATGATGACCTTAGTTGTCATAAAATCGAAATGTAATTGTCACTATAAGCGAAATCACTTTTGGTCACAAAAGCGGAACCCAACTGTCACTAGGAGCGGAATCATGTTGTACAAATGAGCGAAATTAACTGTTCACATAAGCGGACCTTACTGCTGATGTCATTTTTGAACGTGTACGAATAAGCGAACCCCCTAAAATCCTAAGTTCTAGGTTGATTTAAGATCTGAAAATTTCAAGGATTTGTTTATACATGATTACGAACACACTGTGTGAATTTAAAGCGATTCCGACCGTAAATTTTTTTTTTTCGAAAAAGAAAGGTGTAGAAACAGATTTTTCGGCTGAATTATAGAAAACTCTTCTTCACTAGCTCTGATACCACTTGTAGGATCGAATTCGGACCTAAACGATTCGCGTAGAAGAGCTTATCTCAGTTTGAACGGCGGAAACAGACAAACCGAGTACAATTCAGCAAGCATACACACTAAACTGTCGATGTTATTGATCTGGACAATGTTTACAACCTGTCGACACTTCGGCAGCACTTCGTGGCTCACCGGAAGACAACACCTCTAACTCTATGTGTGATTCCGCTCAAATGACCTATTTATATGTGTGTTGATTTCACTTATACATACATGTCATAAAAGCGAAATCACACTTTGACACAAAAGCGAAATTACAAGTTGACTAAAGAGCGAAATCATCACTAGACATAAAAGCGAAATCAGACTATTATCACATGACCGAACTCAAATTTAACAATCTAAACCTTTTGTCTTTTATGTGATGATGTAATGATTACTTCATCATTATGATGTCATCATCAAAGATGATGACATCACCCTCTTTCAGATCCGTACCGAGACTGAGACTCGATATAAGACGAAGTTGACAGATGAATGCACTAACAACATATACACGTGTGATTTAGTTTACGAAGATTTTTCAATGCCGAGAACCTCTATCAGAGAGTAAAAAAGGCGTAAGGTTCACAATGGTATAAAATTAAAATGGGATATACCGGGCTAGGATTTGAGTCACAGGAACAAGGGCCAAACCAACCACCCAAGAATGGAATCGTCGAGCGAAAACACTTGTCAACCTCCTAGAAGCAGCTTTTCTTGCTACCAGACCTTTCTCCATCAATTAGGAATCTGATGCCGTCACTAAACACATTCCTTAAATTGTAGCCATTTGTTGAGTGTTTTTTTGGGTGTCTAATCCGCATATATATCACTATTGCCCTTGATTTTCTTGACTGTATATCTCTTAAATGTCAACATAGATACGTGTGATTTAGTTTACGAAGATTTTTCAATGCCGAGAACCTCGATCAGAGAGTAAAAAAGGCGTAAGGTTCACAATGATGTAAAATTGAAATGGGATATACTGGGCTAGGATTCGAGTTACAGGAACAAGGGCCAAACCAACCACCCAAGAATGGAATCGTCGAGCAAAAACACTTGACAACCTCGTAGAAGCAGCTTTTCTTACCACCAGACCATTCTCCATCAATTAGGAATCTGATGCCGTCACTAAACACATTCCTTAAATTGTAGCAATTTGTTGAGTTTTTTTTGGTGTCTAATCCGCATATATATCACCATTGCCCTTGATTTTCTTGACTGTATATCTCTTAAATTTCAACATATACACATGTGATTTAATTTACGAAGATTTTTCAATGCCGAGAACCTCGATCAGAGAGTAAAAAAGGCGTAAGGTTCACAATGGTGTAAGATTAAAATGGGATATACCAGGCTAGGATTCGAGTTACAGGAACAAGAGCCAAACCAACCACCCAAGAATGGAATCGTCGAGCGAAAACACTTGACAACCTTCTAGAAGCAGCTTTTCTTGCCACCGGACCTTTCTCCGTCAATTAGGAATCGGATGCCGTCACTAGACACATTCATTAAATTGTAGCCATTTGTTGAGTGTTTTTTTTGGTGTCTAATCCGCATATATATCACCATTGCCGTTGATTTTCTTGACTGTATATCTCTTAAATGTCAACATATTCACGTGTGATTTAGTTTACGAAGATTTTTCAATGCCGAGAACCTCTATCAGAGAGTAAAAAAGGCGTTAGGTTCACAATGATGTAAAATTGAAATGGGATATACTGGGCTAGGATTCGAGTTACAGGAACAAGGGCCAAACCAACCACCCAAGAATGGAATCGTCGAGCAAAAACACTTGACAACCTCCTAGAAGCAGCTTTTCTTACCACAGACCTTTCTCCATCAATTAGGAATCTGATGCCGTCACTAAACATATTCCTTAAATTGTAGCAATTTGTTGAGTTTTTTTTTGGTGTCTAATCCGCATATATATCACGATTGCCCTTGATTTTCTTGACTGTATATCTCTTAAATGTCAACATATACACATGTGATTTATTTTACGAAGATTTTTCAATGCCGAGAACCTCGATCAGAGAGTAAAAAAGGCGTAAGGTTCACAATGGTGTAAGATTAAAATGAGATATACCAGGCTAGTATTCGAGTTACGGGAACAAGAGCCAAACCAACCACCCAAGAATTAAATCGTCGAGCGAAAATACTTGATAACCTTCGAGAAGCAGCTTTTCTTCCCACCGGACCTTTCTCCATCAATTAGGAATCTGATGCCGTCCCTAAACACATTCCTTAAATTGTAGCCATTTGTTGAGTGTTTTTTTTGTGTCTAATCCGCATATATATCACCATTGCCCTTGATTTTCTTGACTGTATATCTCTTAAATGTCAACATATACATGTGTGATTTAGTTTACGAAGATTTTTCAATGCCGAAAACCTCGATCAGAGAATACAAAAGGCGTAAGGTTCAAAATGGTGTAAGATTAAAATGGGATATACCGGGCTAGGATTCGAGTTACAGAAACAAGGGGAAAACCAACCACCTAAGAATGGAATCGTCGAGTGAAAATACTTGACCACCTCCTAGAAGCAACTTTTCTTGCCACCAGACCTTTCTCCATCAATTAGGAATCTGATGCTGTCACTAAACACATTCCTTAAATTGTAGCCATTTGTTGAGTGTTTTTTTTCGGTGTCTAATCCGCAAATATATCACCATTGCCCTTGATTTTCTTTACTGTATATATATTAAATGTCAACATATACACGTGTGATTTAGTTTACGAAGATTTTTCAATGTCGATAACCTCTATCAGAGAGTAAAAAAGGCGTAAGGTTCACAATGGTGTAAAATTAAAATGGCATATACCGGGCTAGGATTCGAGTTACAGGAACAAGGGCCAAACCAACCATCCAAGAATGGAATCGTCGAGCAAAAACACTTGACAACCTCCTAGAAGCAGCTTTTCTTGCCACCAGACCTTTCTCCATCAATTAGGAATCTGATGCCGTCACTAAACACATTCCTTAAATTGTAGCTATTTGTTGAGTGTTTTTTTTTGGTGTCTAATCCGCATATATATCACCATTGCCCATGATTTTCTTGACTGTATATCTCTTAAATGTCCACATATACACATGTGATTTAGTTTACGAAGATTTTTTCAATGCCGAGAACCTCGACCAGAGAGTAAAAAAGGCGTAAGGTTCACAATGGTGTAAAATTAAAATGGGATATACCGGGCTTGGATTCGAGTTACAGGAACAAGGGCAAACCAACCACCTAAGAATGGAATCGTCGAGCGAAAACACTTGACAACATCCTAGAAGCAGCTTTTCTTGCCACCAGACATTTCTCCATCAGTTAGGAATCTGATGCCGTCACTAAACACATTCCATAAATTGTAGCCATTTGATGAGTGTTTTTTTTGGTGTCTAATCCGCATATATATCACCATTGCCATTGATTATCTTGACTGTATATCTCTTAAATGTCAACATATACACGTGTGATTTAGTTTACGAATATTTTTCAATGCCGAGAACCTCGATCAGAGAGTAAAATAGG
Source organism: Helianthus tuberosus (assembly GCA_030545235.1). Lineage (NCBI taxonomy): Eukaryota > Viridiplantae > Streptophyta > Magnoliopsida > Asterales > Asteraceae > Helianthus > Helianthus tuberosus. The sequence continues at coordinate 214,186,641 of CM060423.1, forward strand.
CGTAAGGTTCACAATGGTGTAAGATTAAAATGGGATATAGCGGGCTAGTATTCGAGTTACAGGAACAAGGGCCAAACCAAGCTCCCTAGAATGGAATCGTCTAGCGAAAACACTTGACAACCTCCTAGTAGCAGCTTTTCTTACCACCGGACCTTTCTCCATCAATTAGGAATCTGATCCCGTCACTAAACACATTCCTTAAATTGTAGCCATTTGTTGAGTGTTTTTTTCGGTGTCTAATCCGCATATATATCACCATTTCCCTTGATTTTCTTTACTGTATATATATTAAATGTCAACATATACACGTGTGATTTAGTTTACGAAGATTTTTCAATGCCGAGAACCTCTATCAGAGAGTAAAAAAGGCGTAAGGTTCACAATGGTGTAAAATTAAAATGGCATATACCGGGCTAGGATTCGACTTACAGGAACAAGGGCCAAACCAACCACCCAAGAATGGAATCGTCGAGCAAAAACACTTGACAACCTCCTAGAAGCAGCTTTTCTTGCCACCAGACCTTTCTCCATCAATTAGGAATCTGATGCCGTCACTAAACACATTCCTTAAATTGTAGCCATTTGTTGAGTGTTTTTTTTGTGTCTAATCCGCATATATATCACCATTGCCCTTGATTTTCTTGACTGTATATCTCTTAAATGTCTACATATACACGTGTGATTTAGTTTACGAAGATTTTTCAATGCCAAGAACCTCGATCAGAGAGTAAAAAGGCGTAAGGTTCACAATGGTGTAAAATTAAAATGGGATATACTGGGCTAGGATTCGAGTTACATGAACAAGAGCCAAACCAACCACCCAAGAATGGAATCGTCGAGCAAAAACACTTGACAACCTCCTAGAAGCAGCTTTTCTTACCACCAGACCTTTCTCCATCAATTAGGAATCTGATGTCGTCACTAAACACATTCCTTAAATTATAGCCATTTGTTGAGGTTTTTTATGTGTCTAATCCGCATATATACCACCATTGCGGTTGATTTTCTTGACTGTATATCTCTTAAATATCAACATATACACGGGTGATTTAGTTTACGAAAATTTTTCAACGCCGAAAATCTCGATTAGAGGGTAAAAAAGGCGTAAGGTTCACAATGGAGTAAAATTAAAATGGGATATACCGGGTTAGGATTCGAGTTACAGGAACAAGGGCCAAACCAACCACCCAAGAATGGAATCGTGGAGTGAAAACACTTGACAACCTCCTAGAAGCACCTTTTCTTACCACCAGACCTTTCTCCATCAATTAGGAATCTGATGCCGTCACTAAACACATTCCTTAAATTGTAGCCATTTGTTGAGTGTTTTTTTTTGGTGTCTAATCCGCATATATATCACCATTGCCCTTGATTTTCTTGACTGTATATCTCTTAAATATCAACATATACACGTGTGATTTAGTTTACGAAGATTTTTCAATGCCGAGAACCTCGATCAGAGAGTAAAAAAGGCGTAAGGTTCACAATGGTGTAAGATTAAAATGGGATATACCGGGCTAGTATTCGAGTTACAGGAACAAGGGCCAAACCAACCACCCAAGAATGGAATCGTCGAGCGAAAACACTTGACAACCTCCTAGAAACACCTTTTCTTACCACCAGACCTTTCTCCATCAATTAGGAATCTGATGCCGTCACTAAACACATTCCTTAAATTGTAGCCATTTGTTCAGTGTATTTTTTGGTGTCTAATCCACATATATATCACCATTGCCCTTGATTTTCTTGACTGCATATCACTTAAATGTCAACGAATACACGTGTGAGTTAGTTTACGAAGATTTTTCAATGCCGAGAACCTCGATCAAAGAGTAAAAAAGGCGTAAGGTTCACAATGTTGTAAGATTTAAATGGGATATACCGGGCTAGGATTCGAGTTAAAGGAACAAGGGCCAAACCAACAACCCAAGAATGGAATCGTCGAGCGAAAACACTTGACAACTTCCTAGAAGCAGCTTTTCCTACCACCAGACCTTTCTCCATCAATTAGGAATTTGATGGCGTCACTAAACACATTCCTTAAATTGTAGCCATTTGTTGAGTGTTTTTTTTTTGTGTCTAATCTGCATATATATCACCATTGCCCTTGATTTTCTTGACTGTATGTCTCTTAAATATCAACATATACACGTGTGATTTAGTTTACGAAGATTTTTCAATGCCGAGAACCTCGATCAGAGAGTAAAAAAGGCGTAAGGTTCACAATGGTGTAAAATTAAAATGGGATATACTGGGCTAGGATTCGAGTTACAGGAACAAGGGCTAAACCAACCACCCAAGAATGGAATCGTCGAGCGAAAACACTTCACAACCTCCTAGAAGCAGCTTTTCTCGCCACCAGACCTTTTCTCCATCAAATAAGAATCTGATGCCGTCACTAAACACATTCTTTAAATTGTAGCCATTTGTTGAGTGTTTTTTTTTGTGTCTTATCCGCATATATATATCACCATTGCCCTTGATTTTCTTGCTGTATATCTCTTAAATGTCAACATATACACGTGTGATTTAGTTTACGAAGATTTTTCAATGCCGAGAACCTCGATCAGAGAGTAAAAAGGCGTAAGGTTCACAATGGTGTAAAATTAAAATGGGATATACCGGGCTAGGATTCGAGTTGGAGGAACAAGGGCCAAACAAACCACCCAAGAATGGAATCGTCTAGCAAAAACACTTGACAACCTCCTAGAAGCAGCTTTTCTTACCACCAGACCTTTCTCCATCAATTAGGAATCTGATGCAGCCACTAAACACATTCCTTAAATTGTAGCCATTTGTTGAGTTTTTTTTTTTGTGTCTAATCCGCATATATACCACCATTGCCCTTGATTTTCTTGACTGTATATCTCTTAAATATCAACATATACATGGGTGATTTAGTTTACGAAGATTTTTCAATGCCGAGAATCTCGATTAGAGGGTAAAAAAGGCGTAAGGTTCATAATGTTGTAAAATTAAAATGGGATATACCGGGCTAGGATTCGAGTTACAGGAACAAGGGCCAAACCAACCACCCAAGAATGGAATCGTCGAGCGAAAACACTTGACAACCTCCTAGAAGCAGCTTTTCTTACCACCAGACCTTTCTCCATCAATTAGGAATCTGATGCCGTTACTAAACATATTCCTTAAATTGTAGCCATTTGTTGAGTGTATTTTTTGGTGTCTAATCCGCATATATATCACCATTGCCCTTGATTTTCTTGACTGCATATCACTTAAATGTCAGCATATACACATGTGAGTTAGTTTACGAAGATTTTTCAATGCCGAGAACCTCGACCAGAGAGTAAAAAAGGCGTAAGGTTCACAATGGTGTAAGATTAAAATGGGATATACCGGGCTAGGATTCGAGTTACAGGAGCAAGGGCCAAACCAACAACCCAAGAATGGAATCGTCGAGGGAAAACACTTGACAACCTCCTAGAAGCAGCTTTTCTTACCACCAGAGCTTTCTCCATCAATTAGGAATCTGATGCCGTCCCTAAACACATTCCTTAAATTGTAGCCATTTGTTGAGTGTTTTTTTTTTGTGTCTAATCTGCATATATATCACCATTGCCCTTGATTTTCTTGACTGTATACCTCCTATATATCAACATATACACGGGTGATTTAGTATACGAAGATTTTTAATGCCGAGAACCTCGATCATAGAGTAAAAAAGGCGTAAGGTTCACAATGGTGTAAAATTAAAATGAGATATACTGGGCTAGGATTCGAGTTAAAGGAACAAGGGCTAAACGAACCACCCAAGAATGGAATCGTCGAGCGAAAACACTTGACAACCTCCTAGAAGCAGCTTTTCTTGCCACCAGACCTTTTCTCCATCAATTGGGAATCTGATGCCGTCACTAAACACATTCCATAAATTGTAGCCATTTGTTGAGTGTTTTTTTGTGTCTAATCCGCATATATATCACCAATGCCCTTGAAATTCTTGACTGTATATCTCTTAAATGTCAACATATACACGTGTGATTTAGTTTACGAAGATTTTTTAATGCCGAGAACCTCGATCAGAGAGTAAAAAAGGCGTAAGGTTCACAATGGTGTAAAATTAAAATGGGATATACCGGGCTAGGATTCGAGTTACAGGAACAAGGGCCAAACCAACCACCAAAGAATGGAATCGTCGAGCGAAAACACTTGACAACCTCCTAGAAGCAGCTTTTCTTACCACCAGACCTTACTCCATCAATAAGGAATCTGATGCCGTCACTAAACACATTCCTTAAATTGTAGCCATTTGTTGAGTGTATTTTTTGGTCTCTAATCCGCATATATATCACCATTGCCCTTGATTTTCTTAACTGCATATGACTTAAATGTCAGCATATACACATGTGAGTTAGTTTACGAAGATTTTTCAATGCCGAGAACCTCGACCAGAGAGTAAAAAAGGCGTAAGGTTCACAATGGTGTAAGATTCAAATGGGATACACCGGGCTAGGATTCGAGTTACAGGAACAAGGGCCAAACCAACCACCCAAGAATGGAATCGTCGAGCGAAAACACTTGACAACCTCCTAGAAGCAGCTTTTCTTACCACCAGACCTTTCTCCATCAATTAGGAATCTGATGCCGTCACTAAACACATTCCTTAAATTGTAGCCATTTGTTGAGTGTATTTTTTGGTGTCTAATCCGCATCTATATCACCATTGCTCTTGATTTTCTTGACTGCATATCACTTAAATGTCCGCATATACACATGTGAGTTAGTTTACGAAGATTTTTCAATGCCGAGAACCACGACCAGAGAGTAAAAAAGGCGTAAGGTTCACAATGGTGTAAGATTAAAATGGGATATACCGGGCTAGGATTTGAGTTACAGGAACAAGGGCCAAACCAACAACCCAAGAATGGAATCGTCGAGGGAAAACACTTGACAACCTCCTAGAAGCAGCTTTTCTTACCACCAGAGCTTTCTCCATCAATTAGGAATCTGATGCCGTCACTAAACACATTCTTTAAATTGTAGCCATTTGTTGAGTGTTTTTTTTTTTGTGTCTAATCTGCATATATATCACCATTGCACTTGATTTTCTTGACTGTATATCTCCTATATATCAACATATACACGGGTGATTTAGTATACGAAGATTTTTCAATGCCGAGAACCTCGATCAGAGAGTAAAAAAGGCGTAAGGTTCACAATGGTGTAAAATTAAAATGGGATATACTGGGCTAGGATTCGAGTTAGAAGAACAAGGGCTAAACCAACCACCCAAGAATGGAATCGTCGAGCGAAAACACTTGACAACCTCCTAGAAGCAGCGTTTCTTGCCACCAGACCTTTTCTCCATCAATTAGGAATCTGATGCCGTCACTAAACACATTCCTTAAATTGTAGCCATTTGTTGAGTTCTTTTTTTGTGTCTAATCCGTATATATATCACTAGTGCCTTTGATTTTCTTGACTCTATATCTCTTAAATGTCGACATATACACGTGTGATTTAGTTTACGAAGATTTTTCAATGCCGAGAACCTCGATCAGTGAGTAAAAATTGTGTAAGGTTCACAATGGTGTAAAATTAAAATGGGATATACCGGGCTAGGATTTGAGTTACAGGAACAAGGGCCAAACCAACCACCCAAGAATGGAATCGTCGAGCGAAAACACTTGACAACTTCCTAGAAGCTGCTTTTCTTACCACCAGACCTTTCTCCATCAATTAGGAAACTGGTGTCGTCACTAAACACATTCCTTAAATTGTAGCCATTTGTTGAGTGTTTTTCTTTGGTGTCTAATCCGCATATATATCACCAATGCCCTTGATTTTCTTGACTGTATATCTTTTTAATGTCAACATATACACGTGTGATTTAGTTTACGAAGATTTTTCAATGCCGAGAACCTCGGTCAGAGAGTAAAAAAGGCGTAAGGTTCACAATGGTGTAAAATTAAAATGGGATATACCGGGCTAGGATTCGAGTTACAGGAACAAGGGCCAAACTAACCACCCAAGAATGTAATCGTCGAGCAAAAACACTTGACAACCACCTAGAAGCAGCTTTTCTTACCACCAGACCTTTCTCCATCAATTAGGAAACTGATGTCGTCACTAAACACATTCCTTAAATTGTAGCCATTTGTTGAGTGTTTTTTTTTTGGTGTCTAATCCGCATATATATCACCATTGCCCTTGATTTTCTTGACTGCATATCTCCTATATATCAACATATACACGGGTGATTTAGTATACGAAGATTTTTCAATGCCGAGAACCTCGATCAGAGAGTAAAAAAGGCGTAAGGTTCACAATGGTGTAAAATTAAAATGGGATATACTGGGCTAGGATTTGAGTTACAGGAACAAGGGCTAAACCAACCACCCAGGAATGGAATCGTCGAGCGAAAACACTTGACAACCTCCTAGAAGCAGCTTTTCTTGCCACCAGACCTTTTCTCCATCAATTAGGAATCTGATGCCGTCACTAAACACATTCCATAAATTGTAGCCATTTGTTGAGTGTTTTTTTTTTTGTGTCTAATCCGCATATATATCACCAATGCCCTTGATTTTCTTGACTGTATATCTCTTAAATGTCAACATATACACGTGTGATTTAGTTTACGAAGATTTTTCAATGCCGAGTACCTCGATCAGAGAGTAAAAAAGGCGTAAGGTTCACAATGGTGTAAAATTAAAATGGGATATACCGGGCTAGGATTCGAGTTACAGGAACAAGGGCCAAACCAACCACCCAAGAATGGAATCGTCGAGCAAAAACACTTGACAACCTCCTAAAAGCAGCTTTACTTACCACCAGACCTTTCTCCATCAATTAGGAATCTGATGCCATTACTAAACACATTCCTTAAATTGTAGCCATTTGTTGAGTGTTTTTTTTTGTGTCTAATCCGCATATATATCACCATTGCCCTTGATTTTCTTGACTGTATATCTCTTAAATATCAACATATACACGTGTGATTTAGTTTACGAAGATTTTTCAATGCCGAGAATCTCGATCAGAGAGTAAAAAAGGCGTAAGGTTCACAATGGTGTAAAATTAAAATGGGATATATCGGGCTAGAATTCGAGTTACACGAACAAGGGCCAAACTAACCACTCAAGAATGGAATCGTCGAGCGAATACACTTGACAACCTCCTAGAAGCAGCTTTTCTTGCCACCAGACCTTTCTCCATCAATTAGGAATCTAATGCGGTCACTAAACACATTCCTTAAATTGTAGCCATTTGTTGAGTGTTTTTTTTTGTGTCTAATCTGCATATATATCACCATTGCACTTGATTTTCTTGACTGTATATCTCCTATATATCAACATATACACGGGTGATTTAGTATACGAAGATTTTTCAATGCCGAGAACCTCGATCAGAGAGTAAAAAAGGCGTAAGGTTCACAATGGTGTAAAATTAAAATGGGATATACTGGGCTAGGATTCGAGTTAGAAGAACAAGGGCTAAACCAACCACCCAAGAATGGAATCGTCGAGCGAAAACACTTGACAACCTCCTAGAAGCAGCGTTTCTTGCCACCAGACCTTTTCTCCATCAATTAGGAATCTGATGCCGTCACTAAACACATTCCTTAAATTGTAGCCATTTGTTGAGTTCTTTTTTTGTGTCTAATCCGTATATATATCACTAGTGCCCTTGATTTTCTTGACTCTATATCTCTTAAATGTCGACATATACACGTGTGATTTAGTTTACGAAGATTTTTCAATGCCGAGAACCTCGATCAGTGAGTAAAAATTGTGTAAGGTTCACAATGGTGTAAAATTAAAATGGGATATACCGGGCTAGGATTTGAGTTACAGGAACAAGGGCCAAACCAACCACCCAAGAATGGAATCGTCGAGCGAAAACACTTGACAACTTCCTAGAAGCTGCTTTTCTTACCACCAGACCTTTCTCCATCAATTAGGAAACTGGTGTCGTCACTAAACACATTCCTTAAATTGTAGCCATTTGTTGAGTGTTTTTCTTTGGTGTCTAATCCGCATATATATCACCAATGCCCTTGATTTTCTTGACTGTATATCTTTTTAATGTCAACATATACACGTGTGATTTAGTTTACGAAGATTTTTCAATGCCGAGAACCTCGGTCAGAGAGTAAAAAAGGCGTAAGGTTCACAATGGTGTAAAATTAAAATGGGATATACCGGGCTAGGATTCGAGTTACAGGAACAAGGGCCAAACTAACCACCCAAGAATGTAATCGTCGAGCAAAAACACTTGACAACCACCTAGAAGCAGCTTTTCTTACCACCAGACCTTTCTCCATCAATTAGGAAACTGATGTCGTCACTAAACACATTCCTTAAATTGTAGCCATTTGTTGAGTGTTTTTTTTTTTGGTGTCTAATCCGCATATATATCACAATTGCCCTTGATTTTCTTGACTGCATATCTCCTATATATCAACATATACACGGGTGATTTAGTATACGAAGATTTTTCAATGCCGAGAACCTCGATCAGAGAGTAAAAAAGGCGTAAGGTTCACAATGGTGTAAAATTAAAATGGGATATACTGGGCTAGGATTTGAGTTACAGGAACAAGGGCTAAACCAACCACCCAGGAATGGAATCGTCGAGCGAAAACACTTGACAACCTCCTAGAAGCAGCTTTTCTTGCCACCAGACCTTTTCTCCATCAATTAGGAATCTGATGCCGTCACTAAACACATTCCATAAATTGTAGCCATTTGTTGAGTGTTTTTTTTTTGTGTCTAATCCGCATATATATCACCAATGCCCTTGATTTTCTTGACTGTATATCTCTTAAATGTCAACATATACACGTGTGATTTAGTTTACGAAGATTTTTCAATGCCGAGTACCTCGATCAGAGAGTAAAAAAGGCGTAAGGTTCACAATGGTGTAAAATTAAAATGGGATATACCGGGCTAGGATTCGAGTTACAGGAACAAGGGCCAAACCAACCACCCAAGAATGGAATCGTCGAGCAAAAACACTTGACAACCTCCTAAAAGCAGCTTTACTTACCACCAGACCTTTCTCCATCAATTAGGAATCTGATGCCATTACTAAACACATTCCTTAAATTGTAGCCATTTGTTGAGTGTTTTTTTTTGTGTCTAATCCGCATATATATCACCATTGCCCTTGATTTTCTTGACTGTATATCTCTTAAATATCAACATATACACGTGTGATTTAGTTTACGAAGATTTTTCAATGCCGAGAATCTCGATCAGAGAGTAAAAAAGGCGTAAGGTTCACAATGGTGTAAAATTAAAATGGGATATATCGGGCTAGAATTCGAGTTACACGAACAAGGGCCAAACTAACCACTCAAGAATGGAATCGTCGAGCGAATACACTTGACAACCTCCTAGAAGCAGCTTTTCTTGCCACCAGACCTTTCTCCATCAATTAGGAATCTAATGCGGTCACTAAACACATTCCTTAAATTGTAGCCATTTGTTGAGTGTTTTTTTTGGTGTCTAATCCGCATATATATCACCATTGCCCTTGATTTTCTTGACTGTATATCTCCTAAATATCAACATATACACGGGTGATTTAGTTTACGAAGATTTTTCAATGCCGAGAACCTCGATCAGAGAGTAAAAAAGGCCTAAGGTTCACAATGGTGTAAAATGAAAATGGGATATACTGGGTTAGGATTCGAGTTACAGGAACAAGGGCTAAACCAACCACCCAAGAATGGAATCGTCGAGCGAAAACACTTGACAACCTCCTAGAAGCAGCTTTTCTTGCCACCAGACCTTTTCTCCATCAATTAGGAATCTGATGCCGTCACTAAACACATTCCTTAAATTGTAGCCATTTGTTGAGTTCTTTTTTTGTGTCTAATCCATATATATATCACTAGTGCCCTTGATTTTCTTGACTCTATATCTCTTAAATGTCGACATATACACGTGTGATTTAGTTTTCGAAGATTTTTCAATGCCGAGAACCTCGATCAGTGAGTAAAAATTGTGTAAGGTTCACAATGGTGTAAAATTAAAGTGGGATATACCGGGCTAGGATTTGAGTTACAGGAACAAGGGCCAAACCAACCACCCAAGAATGGAATCCTCGAGCGAAAACACTTGACAACTTCCTAGAAGCTGCTTTTCTTGCCACCAGACCTTTCTCCATTAATTAGGAATCTGATGCCGTCACTAAACACATTCCTTAAATTGTAGCCATTTGTTGAGAGTTTTTTTTTGTGTCTAATCCGCATATATATCACCATTGCCCTTGATTTTCTTGACTGTATATCTCTTAAATGTCAACATATACACGTGTGATTTAGTTTACGAATATTTTTCAATGCCGAGAACCTCGATCAGAGAGTAAAAAAGGCGTAAGGTTCACAATGGAGTAAAATTAAAATGGGATATACCGGGCTAGGATTCGAGTTACAGGAAAAAGGGCCAAACCAACCACCCAAGAATGGAATCGTTGAGCGAAAACACTTGACAACCTCCTAGAAGTAGCTTTTCTTGCCACCAGACCTTTCTTTATCAATTATGAATCTGATGCCGTCACTTGTTAGTGCATATATCTGTCGACTTCGTCTTATATCGAGTCTTGTACTAGATATGTTAGATCAGGGCACATTGTATGAGAAAATAGGAAAGTTTAGGTTTTGTTTTGAGTCAGTTCTCTTGAAGGAGGCTAGTTCGTTTGAAATGACACTTATCAGTTTCAAGCGAAACCAACACATGGTAGTTCGCTTGAACTGATTCTGGTCATCTTCAAGTGGAACCACATGGCCTATAAATAGGCTTCAAGCGATCTCATTTGTAACAGTTCTTGAATTCCATACCGAGGTGCTACCGGTGTGAGATTTGATTGTAATCAGTGTTAGATCAATCTACAAGGTGTTTTAAGTGAATTGCAAGCTGTGTCGACGTTTGTTTCTTGTTTTCCGCACCTGAAACAGATTAAAACTTCTCTGAACGACTCATTTGGGTCATCACACGATCCTACAATTGGTATCAGAGCTCAGGAGGAGGAGTTCTGTACGATTCAGCTCGAAATTTCTGTTTTTCTACACATTTTCTTCATTAAAACAAGATTTAACGGTCAAAGTCAGCTCAATTTCTCACAGAATGTGTAATAGTGCATATTAACAAACCCTGGAAAGTTTCAGCTTAAAATTCGGACTAAAAGTGAGTAAAATTGGTCTTCGAATGGGTTTCGCTTGAAAATACCATTGCTTTTCGCTTGAAAAATTGTGTTCATTTCAAGCGAACTAGGTCTTTTCGCTTGAAATAGAAGGTTTCGCTTGAAAGTACTGGTTTTTCGCTTCAGCAGGTCTTCGCTTGAACATTGTTGGTGAGTTCGCTTGAAATTAATCCGAGTTCGCTTGAAATTAATCTGAGGTCGCTTGAAATTAATCAGAGTTCGCTTGAAAGTGATAAGTTCGCTTGAAAGGGGTTTTCACTTGAAAAAGTTTCCGAATCATGAGTGAAGACTTTTACAACGCATTTGCAACATCCCCGACTAGTCCAGCTGCCATTACTCAAAACATGAACATGGAAAATGAAACCGGAACCTTACAAAAACCCCCGAAACTAATGAGTATTGAAGAATATTACGGATGGAAAGATCGTTTCGAAAATTGGGTTCAAGCTAACAATTTGAGATCTTGGGAGTGCATTTTGAAGAAATATGTATTACCACGTACTGATCTGCAAGTTGAAAAAGCAATATCTGAGTTTACTGACCAAGAAAGAGATATGTACAGAGCTGAAAAGATGATGATTAGTCTACTTCAGCAAGCTATCAAAGAAGACATCTTTGTGTTGCTTCAGCATGACAAAACTTCGATATCAATTTGGGATGCTCTTCAAATCAAGTTTGAGGGTAGTGAGAACATGATTAAGAGTAAAAAGGCACTGCTTAAGAAAGAATTTGATCTATTCACGAGTTTGCCCGGGGAAGATACCAAGAAGTTAATTGAAAGATACTGCCACTTAGTGCGATCCATGTCGATGCCGAGTATAACAAAAGATTGTGAAGAGTGGGTAGACAAGTTAGCTGACGCTTTACCACATAAGGAATGGGGCACATACTTGATGATTTTGAAGAACACAGGGGTTTATGATGGGTTAACAATTTCTCAGTTTATCGAGAAGATTGAGGGTCAAGATTTGGAACAGCAGAAGATCGCGAGGATGAACAGTCCAAGTGGTCAACAGGATGTAAAAATGTATTACAAAGACAGTGTTCCAGAAGTTGAAAGAAGCCCGAAAATTCAAACTGCGTTTAGTGCTGGAGATTCATCTGAAAAAGTTGATCAAAGTTCTAAAAGTAGCAGTGGTTTCTCTTCATACCCGAGTGTCAATCCAAAAGATACTACATCAAGCTTTCATTCTCAAAGCACAAAGACTGGAAATGGTTATGTGATACAATGCAATATTGCTTTGAATCTTCCTGATGGTCAAAGTTTTTCAGAAGAGGTTGCTAAAGATCACATGGCGTTGCTTGGTTCCGTGCTACTATCTTATGAAGGTTTGGTTGCAGGGCAGATTGGGAATCCTATGCTCACGAAGGAGGATTACGATCCGATAGACGCCGAAGAAATGGAACTAATGGACATCAAATGGTGTCTAGCTAGTGTCTTGAGGAGAGTAGAAAAATTCAAACTGATTACTGGAAGAAATGACTTTCTTGATGCACATGTTTCTACTTTAGGTTTTGATAAATCTAAAGTTACTTGTTTTCAATGCAGGGAGAAAGGTCATTTCAAGAGGGAATGCAAGAACAGAGAAGCAAGTGAAGCTAAGAATCCGTTCGGAAAAGATGATTACTACCGGAAAGCCATATATCAACAAGTTGGTCAACAACAAGAACCGCAGGTGGCTCATGGTAGAAAAGTGATTGAAGATTCAAAGAGAGCATGCTTGGGAAATCAAGGAAATTTCAACTGGGAAAAATATATTTCATCTGACAACAAAGCATGCCTAATCAATCAAGAAGATGAAAGATTACCTGAAGGTTTTAGCTGGGATATGTTTGTGGATGAGAATGGGAATTTCAAAGCTTTCATTGCCAAGATTGTGAAAGAACCAGACATGTTCACCGAGTGGATGAAATCCATTGGTGTTAGTGTGAAGAATGAAGATGAAAAATCTGTTTCATCAGAAGAAAGCTCACAGAGTTCAGATGAAAGTTTACAAGGTGATGAAAGTTCAGAAAGAGAAATTGTTTTTGATCAAACACCATCTGATTCTGGTTCTTCGGATGATAATTCTGACAAATCAGTAGAGTTTGATCAATCACCAACTGATGATAGTAGTGATGATGAAGAAGAAAAACATATTAATATTGCAAAATCTCATCTCTCTCCTGAAAGTTTTCGTTTTTATTTTGCAGATCGCTTGGAGAAACTAAAAGAGAGACGAGCAGCAAAACATCCAAAGCAAATGAAGACTGAGGAGGTTGTTGAAACAGAAAAGGTAACTGAAGCAGAAAAAGTAGTTGAGGTGGTGAAAACAATTGAAGTTGAAAAGATTGTGGAAATTATCAAGCCTTGCTCAAAGTGTTTGGAATCATGCAAGGAATGCGCAGCAAAAGAAGAGAAGCTAGCTGAGTTTGAGAAGATGAAAGAACAATTATTGTTCAATCTCAACTACGTGAAGGAATCTTACGATGTATTGAACAGAACAGTAACTGGTCTTCAAAAGACAAATTCTGAAAGAGAAGACGCATTGACCATGATGAATTCTGTGATGATGACAAAGCAGAAAGCGATAAATCACTACATCGAAGAATGTGCCAAGCTGCAACGGGAGTTGGAAAATGAAAAGATTGAAAATGAAAAGATTGAAAATGAAAGAATCAGACGATTATTACAGAGTTATTCTAGTTCTGACTATCTTATTGATCGAATTTATCCAACTGTTGCAGGTTTTAAAGCCTTTAAAGATGATGAGAAGCCTAAGAAGAAGGATACTGGTAAGAAACAGAGTGTTAGCTATAACAAGTGTCCGCCTCCGATCTGGGAAGGTTATTCTCCCAGAAAACCAAATGAGGAGCAAGTTCAAAAGGTAGTCAATATAAAACTAAAGTCTAATATAACCAATGAATTACCAGAAAACATTGACGTACTTTTACATCGTCTGACACTGATCATGAGTCTGAGTTAATAAAAAAGGTGGTCGATCAGGTGTTGGATACTGATGAGGAGTCTGAGTCAAAGTCTGAGTCTGGAGGGTCAAGTTCGTCAGTCAACAGTTCAAAACCAATGGTTAAAAGGGCTTACAGTAAAGAGTTTTTATTATCAAAATCTAATCTGAATGATGAAACATTTGAAGTAGCATACACTTTAAATGATTCTGACAAATTATATTCTCACAAAGAGTTTCTAATAAGAAGTGTTAGATTTGAAATGATCAAAAATGTTTTCAAAATGACAGAAATTAAGATTTCTGAAATAAAAATTTAAATCTTACTGGAAAACCAAAAAAATACACTTCAAGAGTACAACAACGATTAAAGAAGAAAAAGGGTTACAATTCTGGTTCAGATTTTCAAAAGAAACCAAACCATAATGGTAGCTACAAAAAGAAAGGATTAGGTTTTATTCCACCAGAAAATTATAAAAATGAGAAAATTCTAAAACAAAAACAGAATTTGTTTCAGGAGGAAGTGCAGAAGAAGAACAGAAGAAACCTTTCTGGAGACAATCAAACCAGGAGTTTCTTGCTGAGAAGAAAAGGAATGGAACTGGAGTGTTTCATCCAAAAGAGACTCGAACTTGTTTCAAATGCAATGAAGCTGGTCACATTGCATGGAACTGTGCGAAAAATGCTAAGACTAAACAGGGAGTTTCTGAAAAACTGAAAGAAAAGGTTGTTGATGTTGAACCACCAACCGAAAAATTCAGAATTTTTGAAAATTCAACTTATGAGGTTGGTGAATGTTCTAAAAAGAATTTTTACAAAAAGAAAGCCAAGAACAACCAAGTGTGGGTTGTTAAGAATGTTTCTGAAAAAGCCGGCGATGAATCTGGTTCCACAAAGCCAGAAGAGCCAAAAGATGAGGTAAAAGAGGTAAATTCTGTATTTTCAGTGAATGATGATGAATTTCCATCACTGACGTTTGAAAAAATTAAGCAAAAGGTTTGTAAGGTTGAGATTTCAAATCAATTCTTTTCTGATAAAAAGGAATTTGATGTTGAAAAGGTTTTCAATGGAAATGTTAAGAAAATTTTGGGGAAAATACTTGATGGGAAAGTAAAAGGGGTTAAAGATTTTTACGCAACAAAGAAAGCAACTTTTAACCCAACTGAACAAGAGCTAAAGGAGCTAAAAACACCCAAGGTTGGTCAGACTTGGGTGGAAATTCTTTTCCCTTGAACATCTGACTATGCCGGAGATCCCAAGTTTGTAATTGTGGATCAGGAATCGGCATCTTTCTTGATAATTGATTTTATAAATGAATCTTATAATGATTGAATTTTTACAGGATAAGTGTGACTTGCCGGAGCTTCCAGGTTAGTAAGGGTGAAGGAGGAATCGGCATCCTTATTGGTAAAATGATTTTGTGTAGATGTGATATTCCTACAAGAGATAAATCAAGGACATTAATTTGTACTTGATTTTCTTACAATTGGTACAGAGGTTTGTTTAGACAAAGTAATTACTCAAGGTCATTAATTTGAACTTGATGTAATCCTTATTCAAATGGTTAAAAACAGTGTGATGAACCAAACTTTAATCTTACAAGTGGTAAAATCAGCAAAATTTATTTTTCGGAAAAATCATTTTGGTTAAAACAAACTTAAGTGTTTTGAAATCATAATGAGAAAATAGTTTGTTGAAAGGGGGAGTTCTGATTGTTTATGCCAAGTGGATGGCGATTTGAAGCGTTTTGATATCGGTTGTCAATTTTTTTTGAAAACACACTGTACGGGTAGAGTATCAAAATTTGTTTTCAAATTTCCTTAAATGTGTTTGCATTTTAGGGGGAGTAAAAATTTCAGAAAATCCAAAAACATTTGAAAATTTGAAAAAGACAAAAACATGATAAAATCAAAAATGAGTTTTTGTGTCAAAGAAGAGGAAATGATAGTACATCAGTCGACAGTTACAGTATGCTAGAGAATTGTATTGTTTAAATAGCGTTAAACGGTCTCACTGATGATATGCCGATAGGTTTTTACACATTTAGTAAGCTTTTTTTCAGGATATAAACTTAAATTCAAACTTGCTTATCTCGTGGGGAACACTACTTGAATATATAGGTAACCCCTGAAATTTCGTTTGAAAGGTCCCTCTTTCTGAGATACTAGGTCTTTATGCTCAGTGATATCTGGGGTATTATCCCAGGACTTCTGATAATGCGGAAGCAATGGCCTAGTCCCCGGAGAATACTTTACGCTTGCTTGAAATATAGCGCCACCCTCAGCATAAAATGATGAGACAATAAAATTGCTAATCAATGCTGTTGTAAAAAAGATCCTCTAAAGGTGACCCACTAAAGTCGAGCCATCATCTCTCTGCTGAACGGAAGTTCTGACCTGAGCTCTCACGGTCCTCGCAATTTAACCCCTTACAGATATCATCTGTGGTATACTCACCTATAAGACTGAATATTAGGATCTGGATACAGGAGTATATTCAAGAGGTGGGACACATGAATGAGTTTAAGTTCTTAAAACACCTAACTCATATCCTGAATCAGTTGAAATTTGTGTAAGAATTTAAGTGGATCAGTATATTGGCAATCTAAATGAATTGTTTAATTCTTAATGTGTAACTAAGCTCAACGGTACTTGTGACTTGTCAGAAACTGATATGATCCTCTTGCACAAACTCACAAAAAATAATGTTTGTAAATATTTCTTTATTGTATTTCTTTATATTAAAAAATTCCAAATAGATTTTAGTGTGTTTTAGCATAATTTTTGAAAAATCCAAAAAGATTTTCGACAACTGATCTTGGAGAGCTGATTTTCAAAATTCTAAGTGCTAAACATGACGAACAGGTTTGGGTAAGTGTGTTTGAAAAGATTAAGCATTTTGAGAGGGGGAGTCAGTGTTTCAATAAGAAAAGTTTTATGAAATTGATCCTGCAAGTGGTTCATCGGAAACTAAATGTTAAATCATTTTAATATTTTATTTACAAGTGGTTATCAAAAAATTTACTTTTGGGTAGAGAATGTGTAGGTTTAGCCAGGTTTCGATACCTTAAGGACTCTGAGTGTTAAGAGAGCCAGGTTTCGATTCTGAACCTTTGAAAAGTGTGAAGCTAGGCTGCAATCCTAAAACTGCTGATGCTGATGATCTTAAGGAATCAAGAGATCTGATCAAGAGAATTAGGAATCTATGATTACAGCACAAGTTGAGGGGGAGTCTGCTAGAGAAAAAGAGATTTCAAGAGTTAGGTCAAGATCCAGGAAGAAAGAGCTAGAGAGAGAGATTCTAAATGCCCAGAGTCGGAAAAAGATTGAAGAAGTAAAGACTCGACACTATAGACTCGTCAACATCTGAGGGGGAGTCTGTTAGTGCATACATCTGTCGACTTCATCTTGTATCGAGTCTTGTACTAGATATGTTAGATCAAGGCACATTGTATGAGAAAATAGGAAAGTTTAGGTTTTCTTTTGAGTCAGTTCACTTGAAGGAGGCTAGTTCGCTTGAAATGACACCTATCAGTTTCAAGCGAAACCAACACATGGTAGTTCGCTTGAACTGATTCTGGTCATCTTCAAGCGAAACCACATGGCCTATAAGTAGGCTTCAAGCGATCTCATTTGTAACAGTTCTTGAATTCCATACCGAGGTGCTGCCGGTGTGAGATTTGATTGTAATCAGTGTTAGATCAATCTACAAGGTGTTTAAATTGAATTGCAAGCTGTGTCAACGTTTGTTTCTTGTTTTCCGCACCTGAAACAGATTAAAACTTCTCTGAATGACTCATTTGGGTAGTCACACGATCCTACATCACTAAACACATTCCTTAAATTGTAGCCATTTGTTGAGTGTATTTTTTGGTGTCTCATCCGCATATATATCACCATTACCCTTGATTTTCTTGACTGTATATCTCTTAAATGTCAACATATACACGTGTGATTTAGTTTACGAAGATATTTCAATGCCGAGAACCTCGATCAGAGAGTAAAAAAGACGTAAGTTTCACAATGGTGTAAAATTAAAATGGGATATACCGGGCTAGGATTCGAGTTACAGGAACAAGGGCCAAACCAACCACCCAAGAATGGAATCGTCGAGCGAAAACACTTGACAACCTCCTAGAAGCAGCTTTTCTTACCACCAGACCTTTCTCCATCAATTTGGAATCTGATGCCGTCACTAAACACACTCCTTAAATTGTAGCCATTTGTTGAGTGTTTTTTTTGTGTCTAATCCGCATATATATCACTATTGCCCTTGATTTTCTTGACTGTATATCTCTTAAATGTCAACATATACACATGTGATTTAGTTTACGAAAATTTTTCAATGCCGAGAACCTCGATCAGAGAGTAAAAAAGGCGTAAGGTTCACAATGGAGTACAATTAAAATGGGATATACCGGGCTAGGATTCGAGTTACAGGAACAAGGGCCAAACCAACCACCCAAGAATGGAATCGTCGAGCGAAAACACTTGACAACCTCCAAGAAGCAGCTTTTCTTGCCACCAGACCTTTCTCCATCAATTAGGAATCTGATGCCGTCACTAAACACATTCCTTAAATTGTAGCCATTTGTTGAGTGTTTTTTTTTGTTTATAATCTGCATATATATCACCATTGCCCTTGATTTTCTTCACTGTATATCTCTTAAATGTCAACATATACACGTGTGATTTAGTTTACAAAGATTTTTCAATGCCGAGAACCTCGATCAGAGAGTAAAAAAGGCGTAAGGTTCACAATGGTGTAAAATTAAAATGGGATATACCGGGCTAGGATTCGAGTTACAGGAACAAGGGCCAAACCAACCACCCAAGAATGGAATCGTCGAGCGAAAACACTTGACAACCTCCTAGAAGCAACTTTTCTTACCACCAGACCTTTCTCCATCAATTAGGAATCTGATGCCGTCACTAAACACATTCCTTAAATTGTAGCCATTTGTTGAGTTTTTTTTTTTTTTTTTTTGTTTCTAATCCGCATATATATTGTAAGGCCCTATAATTGGGTAGGTTTACGCTTATCTTTATCAAACACAATTATAGGCTATTGGGCTTAGCCTTGTAGTGGGTTAGATAATATTGGAATAAGCCATGTGGGCTAAATTAGTGATTTGGGCTTGTTTGGTTAGTAATATTATGCATGTGGGCCTGGCCCAGCTGTAACTAGGTCACCCTATGTAACTATAAATAGGGTGAACCTAGTTCATTATGAGGTTAGACATTTTGAGAGGTTCTTCTAGTTATTTTCGATTTCTTTGTTTTGGTGTACCAGACGGTTCCTAGAAACCGTGTGCACTTTGTTATTCAATTGAGTGCGTTCTTGTTCTTAACACTTTTTTCAGTATTCCGCGCTTTGATTAGTGTTTGATATCCGATTGTGTAGTGATTCTGGACTTACAATTGGTATCAGAGCCAGGTTGTCTCACGAAGGCTCGGTTGGATTGGATATCATTCGAAGAACAAGAAATTTTTTTTAGGATCGAAGAACACGAAGAACGCTGTTGAAGACCAAGAAAATTTTGAAAATTCTTGTTTTTGATTCGTTTGGAAAAGAGAATCAAAGTGTTTGCTGATTTCTAGGAGTTGATTGGTGGAAAGTTTAAAAAAAAAATCAAATTTTGATTCGGTTCCTTGATTTACGAGATTGCAGTTGTGATCTACTTCCAAATATAGTTCTGCAATTAAATTGTGCGATCAAGTCAATATCTTCTTCATTATTCAAATACAAGTTGAAGTGTGTGGCTAAAAATTAAAGTTATTGTGGGGCCAGAATCATCGAAGTGTGTGGCTAAAATTTCTTTTTGTGCGATCCAACAGAAACCTCTTGTGCGATTAATTCATATTGTGCGATCCAATCAATTCATCTCCAACATAATTGAGCGACTACGGGATCTTGTGCGATTAACTTTGGCTTCTTCTTGTGCGATCGGAACGGTGTTGTGCGACCGAAACCTCCTTGTGCGACCATACAAATTCAATCTTGTGCGATCAAACATCATCATCATCTTCGTGTTATCATCTTGTTCAGATTATCGACACACGACGACCTCATTCACCGAACATCCGACCACCCGTAACATCATCATAAACATCATCCTTGTCTCCGGTCACCGCTGCACGACTCCGGCCGCCCTCTCCGTTAAACATCACCTCCGGTCATCTGTTTAACCATTGTCATCATCGTCACTCGCCAACCTTCGGAACCTGCAACTTCACGTCTCCGTAGCTTCATCACCATCTCCGACATCATTTCTTCATCAACCTCTATTCATCACTCACAACTTTCGTCACCGTTCACCACCCCGTACTCTCCGACCACCGCCGTTCAAAACCGCACACCGTTTCGAGTTCACCGTAAACCGGTCTCGACACCACTGCACATCATCTTCATCATTGATCGACATCAAAACCTCCGACACCCTTCAACTGTACCTCCGTTACCGACTCGCCTCCGATCTCCGTACATCTTTCATCCTCTCCATTCTGTGCGGCTGTGATCATTAGGGTTTGGTGTGAGTATATTAACGAAGAAGAAGGAACAGAATATCTTGGCGGCATTTGTTTTACAAGTGAATTAGGGTTTGGATGGTTTGTCAACGAAGAAGAAACAGTTATCTTTTGTTTTAGTTAATTGATAATATATTAATAAAAATAATAATTATAATATAATCATTAAGTCATCATTACTTAATCATTAATATATATTATAATAGTTCTATTAAAACATAATAATTAAAAAAATTAGTTTTTATTAAAAATTAAACAAAAATAAAAATTACTTTCTAATTAAAAAAAAAAACTTGTATTGTTTTGGTGATAAGTTTTGACAGGTTTGGAGACGTGGTACAGAAAAGCTAGTTCGTGCGTTTTTCAAAGGGTTTGAGGTATCGAGTACACGGGTTCTCGCTTTAGGTTTGTGTTGAGGAAATAGTGTACGTGATCCTACGTGTGCACATTTTCGGGGGATCACATATTTGGGGGATCACATCTTTGGGGAATCACATTTTCGGGGGATCAAATCTTAAACATGTCTTCTAAGAGAGAGGTGCTTGAGCAGGAATTTCAAGGATTCAAATACTCGTATGGTGAATCTATAGAAGCACTTAAAGGCCGGTTTGCTGAACTACTCTCTGAGATGGAGATGGAGAAGGCAGAGATGGTGGTGTCTACTCGCACGAGCAACACAAAGCTTCTGGATGCTATAAAAAGGATTCCAGATCAGGCAAACTTTAGTTGGTTTAGAAATGTTAATGAGATAATTGTGACAACCGACTGCTACTGTTACAAAATGAAGCCGAATGAGCTGATCTCACTCATCAAGTCATATAACAATGCTGACAAGCAGTCTACTCAAGATATTCAAATGAATGACTACACTCCTTCTGAGGCTGAGGTATGTGTAGATGATGTTTGTTGTACTGAAAAATGTAGAAAGAAAGTAAAAGGTTTTAAAGAACAGGCTCAATCGCTTTCTATGCAACTTCAATGTACCAAATCCAGTAGCTACGAAGTTAAAAAGAAACTGGATGGGTATAAGGAAATGGTAGAGGCTCAAAAACGTGACATTCGAAAGTTGCATAGTGATCTAAGTGAGGCGAAATGTCGATATCTCCACTTCAAAGAGCTATCTGAAAAATTAACTGTTGAATTAAATGACTTAAAATCAACTTTTGAAAATACAGAATTCAATTTTAAAAAGTTTGATGTCTCAAGTGAAAAGGTCGAAAAGATGATAAATCAACAGTTAAAGTATAGCAAAAAGGAAGTGAGGAATAAAGGGTTGGGATATGTATGCATACCTCCACCATACAATCACAATTACACCTCAATTCCCTTGACTGATGAGGAGATTGCCGACTTGCCTGAAATGGAATATGGGAAGCCTGGAGATAGGAAGGTTGAGCCTGTTAATCAAAAGAAAGTTAAAATCACAAGGCCTGATAAAACCGAAATTATTCTAGAAAAACAGGCGTTTAATAAAATTTTTGTGAAACCTGCTGAAGTTTCAAAGCAAACCGAGACTCTAAATTTTGAGAATAATGTGAACATTGAAAAACATTTTCAAGTATTAGATAATACTGTGTCAAGTTTTTCTCAAAATTCACCTGAAGTGCAACCTCAAACAAAAGAGTCTGAATTAACAGATCCTAGAGTTAATGTAGACAACATCGAGTTTGCCATGTTAAGAGGGTTGACTGAGTTTGTGAAAGAATTCAATAGGAGCAAACAAAGTGAATCTGCTTCGTCATGTGACACATCTTGCGACACTTCTAAGACATCCACTTCTGAGAAATCAGAAATGGGCGAATCACCTAGTGTCAACAGTGCATCACCTGAGGAAGCAGATGCATCTCAAACTGAATCATCAGCTTCATCTGATTCAACCAGTGACTCTGATGAAAAGACTGACTGTGACAATTCAGAGTCAGTTGCTTCAGTGGAATCAACAAATGAATCATCTGAAACAATTGATTCAAATTCGATCAAAGAAGAATCAGAATCGACTTCAGGAGCTTCTGTTGAGTCTAATGGTAAAACGACTACAGAAGCCCCTGCTGCTCTTTCGAATGACAATGATTCTGAATCTACTGAACAAACGGTGTCACTCGAGAATGAAAATGTTACTATGGCTTCGCCTGACACCGTTTGTGAACAAGTGAACGTTACTGATGCTTCTACTTCATGTGCAGTTGAAGTAATAGTAGAGGATTGGGTTGACGAGGATGAGGTTGTTTGTCAAAAAGCTGACGATGTTTGTCCAAAAACATCAAATTTGTCTGCTGATGCTCCTCCTTATGTGAGAAAGGATGCTTCTGAGGCAGCTTTGAGAGGCCCTTCAAATAAATATGTGCCTCCAAAGCCAACAGTTAGAAATGAAAATGTTAAATCTAGTGAATGTGCTAACTGTTGTAAACAGAGACATAAGAAGCAAAGGAAAAAGACTGAACAAACTGCACACAAGTCATCCAACCAATTTTATAACTCATATTCAGCATCAGTTGGATGGAATGGATCGGGATATGCTCCTTACGTGAAAAAGCAAACCTGCTACAACTGTGGCATACCCGGTCACATTGCTAGGAATTGCACACATCGTCCCTACGTGCCATATTATACACAGCATCAGAAGGTTACATCTAGGGATAGATCTTATTCTAAGCCAATGAAGGTTGAAAAACCTAAGGCAATGATGAATAAGCATCCCCAGGTTAAACCGTCTGATGGGGATTGGAATGTTGCGAAAAACAAACGAAAACAAGCTTTGAAACCAAAACAAGTTTTGAAAAACAAAAAGGTTGAAAAGCAAACAGTTTTGCCAAAGGCACCTCAGAAATTAGAGAAGCCTAAACAAATTTGGCAGGCAAAACACAAAGCAGTGACATCACCAGTCCTTGAATCAAAAGGGGGCATGTGTTTTCGAGAAGTATCTTATATTGATGCTTCAGGAATACCCAGGACCACTATGGCCTGGGTACCAATGTCTTACTAATCTCCTTACTTTTCAGGGACAACCAAGGAGGAGCTGTTGACAATCCTTGGATGTTGATAGCGGTTATTCCAGAGACATAACGGGTAACATTTCAGTGTTGCAAAGTGTATATTTCCTTACAGTTGATATGTTTCGTTTGAAGGAGATAAGAGAGGTAAGACAAGATCAGCGAAAAGGTACAAATTTAAATTTCGCATTCTAATTTTGATATTGATTAGTCTTAAATCTGATGATGGAACGGTTACACAAAACAACAAAAATATTTTCATTTTCTTTTGTGTTTCTCTTTGTACATACGTTTTCGTTGTTTAGGTAAATTTGGGCGTAAGATTTACGCACAAATTTAGGGAGATATCTAAACATATCCATCTGTAAAAAGAGAAAATGAAAAAAAAATACAAAAATATTCGAAAAACAAGAAAAATAAAAAATATTTTGTTGCATATATGGGAAATGAAATAATTTCAGTATGTGGATTAAGGCTGACTCATGTAAGACCAATATTGAAATGGTCTGACTCTAGAGTGATATGTTGGTAGGCTTTATCCTGATGGCTAGACTCTTTGACTGGTATTGCTTAGAACACTAAATTTATTCTATGACCTCAGGAAAGATCGGTCACTTGGAATTAGGACATGTCTATTTGAATGCGTGTGTGACATCCCGATACACACAATTTCGTTCTAGTTCTGAAATATTTTCTGTCCAACTCGTGTATCTCCTCTGTTTTGCGTGAGCAAAGACCTGGAGGTGCTAGGCAACGTCAGCTTCTGCTGCATCCAGATACATGCTGACCTAGCTGTACGTTGTCGCACTATAGATCAAATACACCCGAAAGAGGCCCTCTAGTGCCCAAAAGAAACCCGAAAAAAAAACCTATATCAAACTGAGAAAATCTCATTTGATCTGTATATTATATCCATCTCTGCTGCTGATCTATTCTTTTCTCTTCTCAATCCAGTCCCAGTCAAGATTTCAGAATCCTAGAACGGGCTTGTGAAATATGTGGTAGGGAAACTACACATATGATAGCGTGTTCGAATTAAAATCCCAGGAATTGATTGTGATTAAATTGAGTGTTCATATTAATTTAAATTGGAAAACATGATAAATCAGTTGCAGACCATCACTTGAAAAAGGCCTAGGGAGATAAGTTTAAGTGGACAAATATACTGGCAATCGCTCGGATCACCCAAAGTAAATTAGTGTTGATAAGTGTAGTCTGGCCTGAAACACGGTGATTTGATCCCATTGCAAATTGTAATTGTATATTAGTTTCTTTGTTTATTTGTGTTTTGGTTTATATTTTTAGTTTCTATAAAATCAAAAATCCAAAAATAGAGTGTTTATTTGTTTTATTAAAAAATAATTAACCGTTCTTGAAGATTTGATTGATCATCATAAATTGAATGAAATTTGAATTGTGAAATCCAAGTACAAATACTTGGATGTACTGAGTGTTCATGTGGTACTTTCCCTCTGTTGTTTAGAATTAGATTTAAATCAAGAAACAGGGGTTGTTGAAGATTGAGATGTTGTTGGCTGTTGACAAAGCTTGAAGCATCAGAATATCAAGATGTACATGAGTCAGAAGAACCAGATACAAGTCATCATCTGACAGTGATAGTACATGTGAAGAAGTACCTGTGAACCTGCTTGAAATAGAAGACATTGACAAAGAAAAGAGTTGCTGAGAATCCTCCGCTTGCATTCTTTTCAACAAGTTTTTTAAGCAAAGCTGATCGTGATTAAGAAGAACAACGAGCCCAAGTTTGAAGATTAAGAGATAAAGCATCTTACCACGGATACATAATGAAGACAACAGTTTGATAAAGACAGCATAAACCTAGGGGGATATTGTAAGGCCCTATAATTGGGTAGGTTTACGCTTATCTTTATCAAACACAATTATAGGCTATTGGGCTTAGCCTTGTAGTGGGTTAGATAATATTGGAATAAGCCATGTGGGCTAAATTAGTGATTTGGGCTTGTTTGGTTAGTAATATTATGCATGTGGGCCTGGCCCAGTCTGTAACTAGGTCACCCTATGCAACTATAAATAGGGTGAACCTAGTTCATTATGAGGTTAGACATTTTGAGAGGTTCTTCTAGTTATTTTCGATTTCTTTGTTTTGGTGTACCAGACGGTTCCTAGAAACCGTGTGCACTTTGTTATTCAATTGAGTGCGTTCTTGTTCTTAACACTTTTCTCAGTATTCCGCGCTTTGATTAGTGTTTGATATCCGATTGTGTAGTGATTCTGGACTTACATATATCACTATTGCCCTTGATTTTCTTGACTGTATATCTCTTAAATGTCAACATATACACGTGTGATTTGGTTTACAGAGATTTTTCAATGCGGAGAACCTCGATCAGAGAGTAAAAAAGGCGAAAGGTTCATAATGGTGTAAAATTAAAATGGGATATACCGGGCTAGGATTCGAGTTACAGGAACAAGGGCCAAACCAACCACCCAAGAATGGAATCGTCGAGCGAAAACACTTGACAACCTCCTAGAAGCAGCTTTTCTTGCCACCAGAGCTTTCTCCATCAATTAGGAATCTGATGCCGTCACAAAACACATTCCTTAAATTGTAGCCATTTGTTGAGTGTTTTTTTTTTTGTGTCTAATCCGCATATATATCACCATTGCCCTTGATTTTCTTGACTGTATATCTCTTAAATATCAACATATACACATGTGATTTAGTTTACGAAGATTTTTGAATTCCGAAAACCTCGATCTGAGAGTAAAAAAGGCGTAAGGTTCACAATGGTGTAAAATTAAAATGGGATATACCGGGGTAGGATTCGAGTTACAGGAACAAGGGCCAAACCAACCACCCAAGAATGGAATCGTCGAGCGAAAACACTTGACAACCTCCTAGAAGCTACTTTTCTTACCACCAGACCTTTCTCCATCAATTAGGAATCTGATGCCGTCACTAAACACATTCCTTAAATTGTAGCCATTTGTTGAGTGTTTTTTTTTTGGTGTCTAATCCGCATATATATCACCATTGCCCTTGATTTTCTTGACTGTATATCTCTTAAGTGTCAACAAATACACGTATGATTTAGTTTACGAAGATTTTTCAATGCCGAGAACCTCGATCAGAGAGTAAAAAAGGCGTAAGGTTCACAATGGAGTAAAATTAAAATGGGTTATACTGGGCTAGGATTCGAGTTACAGGAACAACGGCCAAACCAACCACGCAAGAATTGAATCGTTGAGCGAAAACACTTGACAACCACCTAGAAGCAGCTTTTCTTGCCTCCAGACCTTTCTCCATCAATTAGGAATCTGATGGCGTCACTAAACACATTCCTTAAAATGTAG
Source organism: Helianthus tuberosus (assembly GCA_030545235.1). NCBI lineage: Eukaryota > Viridiplantae > Streptophyta > Magnoliopsida > Asterales > Asteraceae > Helianthus > Helianthus tuberosus. The sequence continues at coordinate 214,213,611 of CM060423.1, forward strand.
CCATTTGTTGAGTGTTTTTTTTTTTGGTGTCTAATACGCATATATATCACCATCGCCCTTGATTTTCTTGACTGTATATCTCTTAAATGTCAACATATACACGTGTGATTTAGTTTACGAAGATTTTTCAATGCCGAGAACCTCGATCAGAGAGTAAAAAAGGCGTAAGGTTCACAATGGTGTAAAATTAAAATGGGATATACCGGGCTAGGATTCGAGTTAAAGGAACAAGGGCGAAACCAACCACCCAAGAATGGAATCGTCGAATGGAAAAAAACTTGACAACCTCCTAGAAGCCGCTTTTCTTACCACCAGACCTTTCTCCATCAATTAGGAATCCGATGCCGTCACTAAACACATTCCTTAAATTGTAGCCATTTGTTGAAAGTTTTTTTTTTATGTCTAATCCGCATATATATCACTATTGCCCTTGATTTTTCTTGACTGTATATCTCTTAAATGTCAACATATACACGTGTGATTTAGTTTATGACGATTTTTCAGTGCCAGGAACCTCGATCAGAGAGTAAAAAAGGCGTAAGGTTCACAATGGTGTAAAATTAAAATGGGATATACCGGGCTAGGATTCGAGTTACAGGAACAAGGGCCAAACCAACCACCCAAGAATGGAATCGTCGAGCGAAAACACTTGACAACCTCCTAGAAGTAGCTTTTCTTGCCACCAGACCTTTCTCCATCAATTAGGAATCTGATGCCGTCACTAAACACATTCCTTAAATTGTAGCCATTTGTTGAGTGTTTTTTTTGGTGTCTAATCCGCATATATATCACCATTGCCCTTGATTTTCTTGACTTTATATCTCTTAAATATCAACATATACACGTGTGATTTAGTTTACGAAGATTTTTCAATGCCGAGAACCTCGATCAGAGAGTAACAAAGGCGTAAGGTTCACAATGGTGTAAAATTAAAATGGGATATACCGGGCTAGGATTCGAGTTACAGGAACAAGGGCCAAACCAACCACCCAAGAATGGAATCGTCGAGCGAAAACACTTGACAACCTCCTAGAAGCTGCTTTTCTTACCACCAGATCTTTCTCCATCAATTAGGAATCTGATGCCTTCATTAAACACATTCCTTTAATTGTAGCCATTTGTTGAGTGTTTTTTTTTTTCTGTCTAATCCTCATATATATCACTATTGCCCTTGATTTTCTTGACCGTATATCTCTTAAATGTCAACATATACACGTGTGATTTGGTTTACGAGGATTTTTCAATGCCGAGAACCTCGATCAGAGAGTAAAAAAGGCGTAAGGTTCACAATGGTGTAAAATTAAAATGGGATATACCGGTCTAGGATTCGAGTTATAGGAACAAGGGCCAAACCAAACACCCAAGAATGGAATCGTCGAGTGAAAACACTTGACAACCTCCTAGAAGCAGCTTTTCTTGCCACCAGACCTTTCTACATCAATTAGGAATCTGATGCCGTCTCTAAACACATTCCTTAAATTGTAGCCATTTGTTGAGGGTTTTTTTGGTGTCTAATCCGCATATATATCACCATTGCCCTTGATTTTCTTGACTGTATATCTCTTAAATATCAACATATACACGTGTGATTTAGTTTACGAAGATTTTTCAATGCCGAGAACCTCGATCAGAGAGTAAAAAAGGCGAAAGGTTCACAATGGTGTAAAATTAAAATGGGATATACCGGGCTAGGATTCGAGTTACAGGAACAAGGGCCAAACCAACCACCCAAGAATGGAATCGTCGAGCGAAAACACTTAATAACCTCCTAGAAGCAGCTTTTCTTGCCACCAGATCTTTCTCCATCAATTAGGAATCTGATGCCGTCACTAAACACATTCCTTAAATTGTAGCCATTTGTTGAGTGTTTTTTTGGAGTCTAATCCGCATATATATCACCATTGCCCTTGATTTTCTTGACTGTATATCTCTTAAATATCAACATATACACATGTGATTTAGTTTACGAAGATTTTTTAATGCCGAGAACCTCGATCAGAGAGTAAAAAAGGCGTCAGGTTCACAATGGTGTAAAATTAAAATGGGATATACCGGGCTGGGATTCGAGTTACAGGAACAAGGGCCGAACCATCCACCCAAGAATGGAATCGTTGAGCGAAAACACTTGACAACCTCCTAGAAGCTGCTTTTCTTACCACCAGATCTTACTCCATCAATTAGGAATCTGATGCCGTCATTAAACACATTCCTTATTTGTAGCAATTTTTTGAGTGTTTTTTTTAGTGTCTAATCCGCATATATATCACTATTGCCCTTGATTTTCTTGACTGTATATCTCTTAAATGTCAACATATACACGTGTGATTTAGTTTACGAAGATTTTTCAATTCCGAGAACCTCTATCAGAGAGTAAAAAAGGCATAAGGTTCACAATGGTGTAAAATTAAAATGGGATATACCGGGCTAGGATTCGAGTTACGGGAACAAGGGCCAAACCAACCACCCAAGAATGGAATCGTCGAGCGAAAACACTTGACAACCTCCTAGAAGCAGCTTTTCTTTCCATTAGACCTTTCTCCATCAGTTAGGAATCTGATGCCATCATTAAACAGATTCCTTAAATTGTAGCCATTTGTTGAGTGTTTTTTTTTTGTGTCTAATCCGCATATATATCACCATTGCCCTTGATTTTTTTGACTGCATATCTCTTAAATATCAACATATACACGTGTGATTTAGTTTATGAAGATTGTTCACTGCCAAGAACCTCTATCAGAGAGTAAAAAAGGGGTAAGGTTCACAATGGTGTAAAATTAAAATGGGATATACCGGGTTAGGATTCGAGTTACAGGAACAAGGGCCAAACCAACCACCCAAGAATGGAATCGTCGGGCGAAAACACTGGACAACCTCCTAGAAGCAGTTTTTCTTGCCACCAGACCTTTCTCCTTCAAATAGGAATCTGATGCCGTCACTAAACACATTCCATAAATTGAATCCATTTGTTAAGTGTTTTTTTTTTGTGTCTAATCCGCATATATATCACCATTACCCTTGATTTTCTTGACTGTGTATCTCTTAAATGTCAACATATACACGTTTGATTTAGTTTACGAAGATTTTTCAATGCCGAGAACCTCGATCAGAGAGTAACAAAGGCGTAAGGTTCACAATGGTGTAAAATTAAAATGGGATATACCGGGCTAGGATTCGAGTTACAGGAACAAGGGCCAAACCAACCTCCCAAGAATGGAATCGTCGAGCGAAAACTCTTGTCAACCTCCTAGAGCAGCTTTTCTTACCACCAGACATTTCTCCATCAATTAGGAATCTAATGCCGTCACTAAACACATTCCTTAAATTGTAGCCATTTGTTGAGTGTTTTTTTTTGTGTCTAATCCGCATATATATCACTATTACCCTTGATTTTCTTGACTGTATATCTCTTAAATGTCAACATATACACGTGTGATTTGGTTTACGAGGATTTTTCAATGTCGAGAAACTCGATCAGAGAGTAAAAAAGGCTTAAGGTTCACAATGGTGTAAAATTAAAATGGGATATACCGGTCTAGGATTCGAGTTACAGGAACAAAGGCCAAACCAACCATCCAAGAATGAAATCGTCGAGCGAAAACACTTGACAACCTCCTAGAAGCAGCTTTTCTTGCCACCAGACCTTTCTCCATCAATTAGGAATCTGATGCCGTCACTAAACACATTCCTTAAATGTCAACATATACACGTGTGATTTGGTTTACGAGGATTTTTCAATGCAGAGAACCTCGATCAGAGAGTAAAAAATGCGTAAGGTTCACAATGGTGTAAAATTAAAATGGGATATACCGGTCTAGGATTCGAGTTACAGGAACAAGGGCCAAACCAACCACCCAAGAATGGAATCGTCGAGCGAAAACACTTGACAACCTCCTAGAAGCAGCTTTTCTTGCCACCAGACCTTTCTCCATCAATTAGGAATCTGATGCCGTCACTAGACACATTCCTTAAATTGTAGCCATTTGTTGAGTGTTTTTTTTGGTGTCTAATCCGCATATATATCACCATTGCCCTTGATTTTCTTGACTGTATATCTCTTAAATATCTACATATACACGTGTGATTTAGTTTACGAAGATTTTTCAATGCCAAGAACCTCGATCAAAGAGTAAAAAAGGCGTAAGGTTCACAATGGTGTAAAATTAAAATGGGATATACCGGGCTGAGATTCGAGTTACAGGAACAAGGGCCAAACCAACCACCCAAGAATGGAATCGTCGAGCGAAAACACTTGACAACCTCCTAGAAACTGCTTTTCTTACCACCAGATCTTACTCCATCAATTAGGAATCTGATGCCGTCACTAAACACATTCCTTAAATTGTAGCCATTTGTTGAGTGTTTTTTTTAGTGTCTAATCCGCATATATATCACTGTTGCCCTTGATTTTCTTGACTGTATATCTCTTAAATGTCAACATATACACGCGTGATTTAGTTTACGAAGATTTTTCAATGCCGAGAACCTAAATCAGAGATTAAAAAAGGCGTAAGGTTCACAATGGTGTAAAATTAAAATGGGATATACCGGGCTAGGATTCGAGTAACAGGAACAAGGGCCAAACCAACCCCCCAAGAATGGAATCGTCGAGCGAAAACACTGGACAACCTCCTAGAAGCAGCTTTTCTTGCCACCAGACCTTTCTCCTTCAAATAGGAATCTGATGCCGTCACTAAACACATTCATTAAATTGAAACCATTTGTTAAATGTTTTTTTTTTGTGTCTAATCCGCATATATGTCACTATTACCCTTGATTTTCTTGACTGTATATCTCTTAAATGTCAACATATACACGTTTGATTTAGTTTACGAAGATTTTTCAATGCCGAGAACCTCGATCAGAGAGTAAAAAAGACGTAAGGATCACAATGGTGTAAAATTAAAATGGGATATAACGGGCTAGGATTCGAGTTACAGGAACAAGGGCCAAACCAACCACCCAAGAATGGAATCGTCGAGCGAAAACACTTGTCAACCTCCTAGAGCAGCTTTTCTTACCACCAGACCTTTCTCCATCGATTAGGAATCTGATGCCGTCACTAAACACATTCCTTAAATTGTAGCCATTTGTTGAGTGTTTTTTTTTGTGTCTAATCCGCATATATATCACTATTGCCCTTTATTTTCTTGACTGTATATCTCTTAAATGTCAACATATACACGTGTGATTTGGTTTACGAGGATTTTTCAATGTCGAGAAACTCGATCAGAGAGTAAAAAAGGCTTAAGGTTCACAATGGTGTAAAATTAAAATGGGATATACCGGTCTAGGATTCGAGTTACAGGAACAAGGGCCAAACCAACCACCCAAGAATGGAATCGTCGAGCGAAAACACTGGACAACCTCCTAGAAGCAGCCTTTCTTGCCACCAGACCTTTCTCCTTCAAATAGGAATCTGATGCCGTCACTAAACACATTCCTTAAATTGAAGCCATTTGTTAAGTGTTTTTTTTTTGTGTCTAATCCGTATATATATCACCATTACCCTTGATTTTCTTGACTGTATATCTTTTAAATGTCAACATATACACGTTTGATTTAGTTTATGAAGATTTTTCAATGCCGAGAACCTCGATCAGAGAGTGAAAAAGGCGTAAGTTTCACAATTGTGTAAAATTAAAATGGGATATACCGGGCTAGGATTCGAGTTACAGGAACAAGGGCCAAACCAACCACCCAAGAATGGAATCGTCGAGCGAAAACACTTGTCAACCTCCTAGAAGCAGCTTTTCTTACCACCAGACCTTTCTCCATCAATTAGGAATCTGATGCCGTCACTAAACACATTCCTTAAATTGTAGCCATTTGTTGAGTGTTTTTTTTGTGTCTAATCCGCATGTATATCATCATTGCCCTTGATATTTTTGACTGTATATCTCTTAAATATCAACATATACACGTGTGATTTAGGTTACGAAGATTGTTCAATGCCGAGAACCTCGATCAGAGAGTAAAAAAGGCGTAAGGTTCACAATGGTGTAAAATTAAAATGGGATATACCGGGTTAGGATTCGAGTTACAGGAACAAGGGCCAAACCAACCACCCAAGAATGGAATCGTCGAGCGAAAACACTGGACAACCTCCTAGAAGCAGCTTTTCTTGCCACCAGACCTTTCTCCTTCAAATAGGAATCTGATGCTGTCACTAAACACATTCCTTAAATTGAATCCATTTGTTAAGTGTTTTTTTTGTGTCTAATCCGCATATATGTCACCATTACCCTTGATTTTCTTAACTGTATATCTCTTAAATGTCAACATATACACGTTTGATTTAGTTTACGAAGATTTTTCAATGCCGAGAACCTCGATCAGAGAGTAAAAAAGACGTAAGTTTCACAATGGTGTAAAATTAAAATGGGATATACCGGGCTAGGATTCGAGTTACAGGAACAAGGGCCAAACCAACCACCCAAGAGTGGAATCGTCGAGCGAAAACACTTGTCAACCTCCTAGAGCAGCTTTTCTTACCACCAGACCTTTCTACATCAATTAGGAATCTGATGCTGTCACTAAACACATTCCTAAAATTGTAGCCATTTGTTGAGTTTTTTTTTTTTGTGTCTAATCCGCATATATATCACTATTGCCCTTTATTTTCTTGACTGTATATCTCTTAAATGTCAACATATACACGTGTGATTTGGTTTACGAGGATTTTTTAATGTCGAGAAACTCGATCAGAGAGTAAAAAAGGCTTAAGGTTCACAATGGTGTAAAATTAAAATGGGATATACCGGTCTAGGATTCGAGTTACAGGAACAAGGGCCAAACCAACCACCCAAGAATGGAATCGTCGAGCGAAAACACTGGACAACCTCCTAGAAGCAGCCTTTCTTGCCACCAGACCTTTCTCCTTCAAATAGGAATCTGATGCCGTCACTAAACACATTCCTTAAATTGAAGCCATTTGTTAAGTGTTTTTTTTGTGTCTAATCCGTATATATATCACCATTACCCTTTATTTTCTTGACTGTATATCTTTTAAATGTCAACATATACACGTTTGATTTAGTTTATGAAGATTTTTCAATGGCGAGAACCTCGATCAGAGAGTAAAAACGGCGTAAGTTTCACAATTGTGTAAAATTAAAATGGGATATACCGGGCTAGGATTCGAGTTACAGGATCAAGGGCCAAACCAACCACCCAAGAATGGAATCGTCGAGCGAAAACACTTGTCAACCTTCTAGAAGCAGCTTTTCTTACCACCAGACCTTTTCTCCATCAATTAGGAATCTGATGCCGTCACTAAACACATTCCTTAAATTGTAGCCATTTGTTGAGTGTTTTTTTTTGTTTCTAATCCGCATATATATCACCATTGCCCTTGATTTTTTTGACTGTATATCTCTTAAATATCAACATATACACGTGTGATTTAGTTTACGAAGATTGTTCAATGCCGAGAACCTCGATCAGAGAGTAAAAAAGGCGTAAGGTTCACAATGGTGTAAAATTAAAATGGGATATACCGGGTTAGGATTCGAGTTACAGGAACAAGGGCAAAACCAACCACCCAAGAATGGAATCGTCGAGCGAAAATACTGGACAACCTCCTAGAAGCAGCTTTTCTTGCCACCAGACCTTTCTCCTTCAAATAGGAATCTGATGCTGTCACTAAACACATTCCTTAAATTGAATCCATTTGTGAAGTGTTTTTTTTTTTGTGTCTAATCCGCATATATGTCACCATTACCCTTGATTTTCTTAACTGTATATCTCTTAAATGTCAACATATACACGTTTGATTTAGTTTACGAAGATTTTTCAATGCCGAGAACCTCGATCAGAGAGTAAAAAAGACGTAAGTTTCACAATGGTGTAAAATTAAAATGGGATATACCGGGCTAGGATTCGAGTTACAGGAACAAGGGCCAAACCAACCACCCAAGAATGGAATTGTCGAGCAAAAACACTCGTCAACCTCCTAGAGTAGCTTTTCTTACCACTAGACCTTTCTCCATCAATTAGGAATCTGATGCCGTCACTAAACACATTCCTTAAATTGTAGCCATTTGTTGAGTGTTTTTTTTTTGTGTCTAATCCGCATATATATCACTATTGCCCTTTATTTTCTTGACTGTATATCTCTTAAATGTCAACATATACACGTGTGATTTGGTTTACGAGGATTTTTCATTGTCATGAAACTCGATCAGAGAGTAAAAACGGCTTAAGGTTCACAATGGTGTAAAATTAAAATGGGATATACCGGTCTAGGATTCGAGTTACAGGAACAAGGGCCAAACCAACCACCCAAGAATGGAATCGTCGAGCGAAAACACTTGACAACCTCCTAGAAGCAGCTTTTCTTGCCACCAGACCTTTCTCCATCAATTAGGAATCTGATGCCGTCACTAAACACATTCCTTAAATTGTAGCCATTTGTTGAGTTTTTTTTTGTGTCTAATCCGAATATATATCACTATTTCCCTTGATTTTCTTGACTGTATATCTCTTAAATGTCAACATATACACGTGTGATTTGGTTTACGAGGATTTTTCAATGTCGTGAAACTCGATCAGAGAGTAAAAACGGCTTAAGGTTCACAATGGTGTAAAATTAAAATGTGATATACCGGTCTAGGATTCGAGTTACTGGAACAAGGGCCAAACCAACCACCCAAGAATGGAATCGTCGAGCGAAAACACTTGACAACCTCCTAGAAGCAGCTTTTCTTGCCACTAGACCATTCTCCATCAATTAGGAATCTAATGCCGTCACTAAACACATTCCTTAAATTGTAGCCATTTGTTGAGTGTTTTTTTTTGGTGTCTAATCCGCATATATATCACCATTGCCCTTGATTTTCTTGACCGTATATCTCTTAAATATCAACATATACACGTGTGATTTAGTTTACGAAGATTTTTCAATCCCAAGAACCTCGATCAGAGAGTAAAAAAGGCGTAAGGTTCACAATGGTGTAAAATTAAAATGGGACATACCGGGCTTAGATTCGAGTTACAGGAACAAGGGCCAAACCAACCACCCAAGAATGGAATCGTCGAGCGAAAACACTTGACAACGTCCTAGAAACTGCTTTTCTTACCACTAGATCTTACTCCATCAATTAGGAATCTGATGCCGTCATTAAACACATTCCTTTATTTGTAGCAATTTTTTGAGTGTTTTTTTTAGTGTCTAATCCGCATATATATCACTATTGCCCTTGATTTTCTTGACTGTATATCTCTTAAATGTCAACATATACACGTGTGATTTAGTTTACGAAGATTATTCAATGCCGAGAACCTCGATCAGGGAGTAAAAAAGGCGTAAGGTTCACAATGGTGTAAAATTAAAATGGGATATACCGGGCTAGGATTCGAGTTACAGGAACAAGGGCTAAACCAACCACCCAAGAATGGAATCGTCGAGCGAAAACACTTGACAAACTCCGAGAAGCAGCATTTCTTGCCATCAGACCTTTCTCCATCAATTAGGAATCTGATGCCGTCACTAAACACATTCCTTAAATTGTAGCCATTTGTTGAGTGTTTTTTTTGTGTCTAATCCGCATATATATCACCATTGCCCTTGATTTTTTTGACTGTATATCTCTTAAATATCAACATATACACGTGTGACTTAGTTTACGAAGATTGTTCAATGCCGAGACCCTCGATCAGAGAGTAAAAAAGGCGTAAGGTTCACAATGGTGTAAAATTAAAATGGGATATACCGGGTTAGGATTCGAGTTACAGGAACAAGGGCCAAACCAACCACCCAAGAATGGAATCGTCAAGCGAAAACACTGGAGAACCTCCTAGAAGCAGCCTTTCTTGCCACCAGACCTTTCTCCTTCAAATAGGAATCTGATGCCGTCACTAATCACATTCCTTAAATTGAAGCCATTTGTTAAGTGTTTTTTTGTGTCTAATCCGTATATATATAACAATTACCCTTGATTTTCTTAACTGTATATCTTTTAAATGTCAACATATACACGTTTGATTTAGTTTATGAAGATTTTTCAATGCCGAGGACCTCGATCAGAGAGTAAAAAAGGCGTAAGTTTCACAATTGTGTAAAATTAAAATGGGATATACCGGGCTAGGATTCGAGTTACAGGAACAAGGGCCAAACCAACCACCCAAGAATGGAATAGTCGACCGAAAACACTTGTCAACCTCCTAGAAGTAGCTTTTCTTACCACCAGACCTTTCTCCATCAATTAGGAATCTGATGCCGTCACTAAACACATTCCTTAAATTGTAGCCATTTGTTGAGTGTTTTTTTTGTGTCTAATCCGCATATATATCACTATTTCCCTTGATTTTCTTGACTGTATATCTCTTAAATGTCAACATATACACGTGTGATTTGGTTTACGAGGATTTATCGATGCAGAGAACCTCGATCAGAGAGTAAAAAAGGCGTAAGGTTCACAATGGTGTAAAATTAAAATGTGATATACCGGTCTAGGATTCGAGTTACTGGAACAAGGGCCAAACCAACCACCCAAGAATGGAATCGTCGAGCGAAAACACTTGACAACCTCCTAGAAGCAGCTTTTCTTGCCACTAGACCATTCTCCATCAATTAGGAATCTAATGCCGTCACTAAACACATTCCTTAAATTGTAGCCATTTGTTGACTGTTTTTTTTTGGTGTCTAATCCGCATATATATCACCATTGCCCTTGATTTTCTTGACCGTATATCTCTTAAATATCAACATATACACGTGTGATTTAGTTTACGAAGATTTTTCAATCCCAAGAACCTCGATCAGAGAGTAAAAAAGGCGTAAGGTTCACAATGGTGTAAAATTAAAATGGGACATAACGGGCTGAGATTCGAGTTACAGGAACAAGGGCCAAACCAACCACCCAAGAATGGAATCGTCGAGCGAAAACACTTGACAACGTCCTAGAAACTGCTTTTCTTACCACTAGATCTTACTCCATCAATTAGGAATCTGATGCCGTCATTAAACACATTCCTTTATTTGTAGCAATTTTTTGAGTGTTTTTTTTAGTGTCTAATCCGCATATATATCACTATTGCCCTTGATTTTCTTGACTGTATATCTCTTAAATGTCAACATATACACGTGTGATTTAGTTTACGAAGATTTTTCAATGCCGAGAACCTCGATCAGGGAGTAAAAAAGGCGTAAGGTTCACAATGGTGTAAAATTAAAATGGGATATACCGGGCTAGGATTCGAGTTACAGGAACAAGGGCTAAACCAACCACCCAAGAATGGAATCGTCGAGCGAAAACACTTGACAAACTCCGAGAAGCAGCATTTCTTGCCATCAGACCTTTCTCCATCAATTAGGAATCTGATGCCGTCACTAAACACATTCCTTAAATTGTAGCCATTTGTTGAGTGTTTTTTTTTGTGTCTAATCCGCATATATATCACCATTGCCCTTGATTTTTTTGACTGTATATCTCTTAAATATCAACATATACACGTGTGACTTAGTTTACGAAGATTGTTCAATGCCGAGACCCTCGATCAAAGAGTAAAAAAGGCGTAAGGTTCACAATGGTGTAAAATTAAAATGGGATATACCGGGTTAGGATTCGAGTTACAGGAACAAGGGCCAAACCAACCACCCAAGAATGGAATCGTCAAGCGAAAACACTGGAGAACCTCCTAGAAGCAGCCTTTCTTGCCACCAGACCTTTCTCCTTCAAATAGGAATCTGATGCCGTCACTAATCACATTCCTTAAATTGAAGCCATTTGTTAAGTGTTTTTTTGTGTCTAATCCGTATATATATAACAATTACCCTTGATTTTCTTAACTGTATATCTTTTAAATGTCAACATATACACGTTTGATTTAGTTTATGAAGATTTTTCAATGCCGAGGACCTCGATCAGAGAGTAAAAAAGGCGTAAGTTTCATAATTGTGTAAAATTAAAATGGGATATACCGGGCTAGGATTCGAGTTACAGGAACAAGGGCCAAACCAACCACCCAAGAATGGAATAGTCGACCGAAAACACTTGTCAACCTCCTAGAAGTAGCTTTTCTTACCACCAGACCTTTCTCCATCAATTAGGAATCTGATGCCGTCACTAAACACATTCCTTAAATTGTAGCCATTTGTTGAGTGTTTTTTTTGTGTCTAATCCGCATATATATCACTATTTCCCTTGATTTTCTTGACTGTATATCTCTTAAATGTCAACATATACACGTGTGATTTGGTTTACGAGGATTTATCGATGTAGAGAACCTCGATCAGAGAGTAAAAAAGGCGTAAGGTTCACAATGGTGTAAAATTAAAATGTGATATACCGGTCTAGGATTCGAGTTACTGGAACAAGGGCCAAACCAACCACCCAAGAATGGAATCGTCGAGCGAAAACACTTGACAACCTCCTAGAAGCAGCTTTTCTTGCCACTAGACCATTCTCCATCAATTAGGAATCTAATGCCGTCACTAAACACATTCCTTAAATTGTAGCCATTTGTTGAGTGTTTTTTTTTGGTGTCTAATCCGCATATATATCACCATTACCCTTGATTTTCTTGACCGTATATCTCTTAAATATCAACATATACACGTGTGATTTAGTTTACGAAGATTTTTCAATCCCAAGAACCTCGATCAGAGAGTAAAAAAGGCGTAAGGTTCACAATGGTGTAAAATTAAAATGGGACATACCGGGCTGAGATTCGAGTTACAGGAACAAGGGCCAAACCAACCACCCAAGAATGGAATCGTCGAGCGAAAACACTTGACAACGTCCTAGAAACTGCTTTTCTTACCACTAGATCTTACTCCATCAATTAGGAATCTGATGCCGTCATTAAACACATTCCTTTATTTGTAGCAATTTTTTGAGTGTTTTTTTTAGTGTCTAATCCGCATATATATCACTATTGCCCTTGATTTTCTTGACTGTATATCTCTTAAATGTCAACATATACACGTGTGATTTAGTTTACGAAGATTTTTCAATGCCGAGAACCTCGATCAGGGAGTAAAAAAGGCGTAAGGTTCACAATGGTGTAAAATTAAAATGGGATATACCGGGCTAGGATTCGAGTTACAGGAACAAGGGCTAAACCAACCACCCAAGAATGGAATCGTCGAGCGAAAACACTTGACAAACTCCGAGAAGCAGCATTTCTTGCCATCAGACCTTTCTCCATCAATTAGGAATCTGATGCCGTCACTAAACACATTCCTTAAATTGTAGCCATTTGTTGAGTGTTTTTTTTTGTGTCTAATCCGCATATATATCACCATTGCCCTTGATTTTTTTGACTGTATATCTCTTAAATATCAACATATACACGTGTGACTTAGTTTACGAAGATTGTTCAATGCCGAGACCCTCGATCAAAGAGTAAAAAAGGCGTAAGGTTCACAATGGTGTAAAATTAAAATGGGATATACCGGGTTAGGATTCGAGTTACAGGAACAAGGGCCAAACCAACCACCCAAGAATGGAATCGTCAAGCGAAAACACTGGAGAACCTCCTAGAAGCAGCCTTTCTTGCCACCAGACCTTTCTCCTTCAAATAGGAATCTGATGCCGTCACTAATCACATTCCTTAAATTGAAGCCATTTGTTAAGTGTTTTTTTGTGTCTAATCCGTATATATATAACAATTACCCTTGATTTTCTTAACTGTATATCTTTTAAATGTCAACATATACACGTTTGATTTAGTTTATGAAGATTTTTCAATGCCGAGGACCTCGATCAGAGAGTAAAAAAGGCGTAAGTTTCATAATTGTGTAAAATTAAAATGGGATATACCGGGCTAGGATTCGAGTTACAGGAACAAGGGCCAAACCAACCACCCAAGAATGGAATAGTCGACCGAAAACACTTGTCAACCTCCTAGAAGTAGCTTTTCTTACCACCAGACCTTTCTCCATCAATTAGGAATCTGATGCCGTCACTAAACACATTCCTTAAATTGTAGCCATTTGTTGAGTGTTTTTTTTGTGTCTAATCCGCATATATATCACTATTTCCCTTGATTTTCTTGACTGTATATCTCTTAAATGTCAACATATACACGTGTGATTTGGTTTACGAGGATTTATCGATGTAGAGAACCTCGATCAGAGAGTAAAAAAGGCGTAAGGTTCACAATGGTGTAAAATTAAAATGTGATATACCGGTCTAGGATTCGAGTTACTGGAACAAGGGCCAAACCAACCACCCAAGAATGGAATCGTCGAGCGAAAACACTTGACAACCTCCTAGAAGCAGCTTTTCTTGCCACTAGACCATTCTCCATCAATTAGGAATCTAATGCCGTCACTAAACACATTCCTTAAATTGTAGCCATTTGTTGAGTGTTTTTTTTTGGTGTCTAATCCGCATATATATCACCATTACCCTTGATTTTCTTGACCGTATATCTCTTAAATATCAACATATACACGTGTGATTTAGTTTACGAAGATTTTTCAATCCCAAGAACCTCGATCAGAGAGTAAAAAAGGCGTAAGGTTCACAATGGTGTAAAATTAAAATGGGACATACCGGGCTGAGATTCGAGTTACAGGAACAAGGGCCAAACCAACCACCCAAGAATGGAATCGTCGAGCGAAAACACTTGACAACGTCCTAGAAACTGCTTTTCTTACCACTAGATCTTACTCCATCAATTAGGAATCTGATGCCGTCATTAAACACATTCCTTTATTTGTAGCAATTTTTTGAGTGTTTTTTTTAGTGTCTAATCCGCATATATATCACTATTGCCCTTGATTTTCTTGACTGTATATCTCTTAAATGTCAACATATACACGTGTGATTTAGTTTACGAAGATTTTTCAATGCCGAGAACCTCGATCAGGGAGTAAAAAAGGCGTAAGGTTCACAATGGTGTAAAATTAAAATGGGATATACCGGGCTAGGATTCGAGTTACAGGAACAAGGGCTAAACCAACCACCCAAGAATGGAATCGTCGAGCGAAAACACTTGACAAACTCCGAGAAGCAGCATTTCTTGCCATCAGACCTTTCTCCATCAATTAGGAATCTGATGCCATCACTAAACACATTCCTTAAATTGTAGCCATTTGTTGAGTGTTTTTTTTGTGTCTAATCCGCATATATATCACCATTGCCCTTGATTTTTTTGACTGTATATCTCTTAAATATCAACATATACACGTGTGACTTAGTTTACGAAGATTGTTCAATGCCGAGACCCTCGATCAAAGAGTAAAAAAGGCGTAAGGTTCACAATGGTGTAAAATTAAAATGGGATATACCGGGTTAGGATTCGAGTTACAGGAACAAGGGCCAAACCAACCACCCAAGAATGGAATCGTCAAGCGAAAACACTGGAGAACCTCCTAGAAGCAGCCTTTCTTGCCACCAGACCTTTCTCCTTCAAATAGGAATCTGATGCCGTCACTAATCACATTCCTTAAATTGAAGCCATTTGTTAAGTGTTTTTTTGTGTCTAATCCGTATATATATAACAATTACCCTTGATTTTCTTAACTGTATATCTTTTAAATGTCAACATATACACGTTTGATTTAGTTTATGAAGATTTTTCAATGCCGAGGACCTCGATCAGAGAGTAAAAAAGGCGTAAGTTTCACAATTGTGTAAAATTAAAATGGGATATACCGGGCTAGGATTCGAGTTACAGGAACAAGGGCCAAACCAACCACCCAAGAATGGAATCGTCGAGCGAAAACACTTGTCAACCTCCTAGAAGTAGCTTTTCTTACCACCAGACCTTTCTCCATCAATTAGGAATCTGATGCCGTCACTAAACACATTCCTTAAATTGTAGCCATTTGTTGAGTGTTTTTTTTGTGTCTAATCCGTATATATATCACTATTGCCCTTGATTTTCTTGACTGTATATCTCTTAAATGTCAACATATACACGTGTGATTTGGTTTACGAGGATTTTTCAATGCCGAGAACATCGATCAGAGAGTAAAAAAGGCGTAAGGTTCACAATGGTGTAAAATTAAAATGGGATATACCGGTCTAGGATTCGAGTTACAGGAACAAGGGCCAAACCAACCACCCAAGAATGGAATCGTCGAGCGAAAACACTTGACAACCTCCTAGAAGCAGCTTTTCTTGCCACCAGACCTTTCTCCATCAATTAGGAATCTGATGCCGTCACTAAACACATTCCTTAAATTGTAGCCATTTGTTGAGTGTTTTTTTTGTGTCTAATCCGCCTATATATCACTATTGCCCTTGATTTTCTTGACTGTATATCTCTTAAATGTCAACATATACACGTGTGATTTGGTTTACGAGGATTTTTCAATGCCGAGAACATCGATCAGAGAGTAAAAAAGGCGTAAGGTTCACAATGGTGTAAAATTAAAATGGGATATACCGGTCTAGGATTCGAGTTACAGGAACAAGGGCCAAACCAACCACCCAAGAATGGAATCGTCGAGCGAAAACACTTGACAACCTCCTAGAAGCAGCTTTTCTTGCCACCAGACCTTTCTCCATCAATTAGGAATCTGATGCCATCACTAAACACATTCCTTCAATTGTAGCCATTTGTTGAGTGTTTTTTTTGGTGTCTAATCCGCATATATATCACCATTGCCCTTGATTTTCTTGACTGTATATCTCTTAAATATCAACATATACACGTGTGATTTAGTTTACGAAGATTTTTCAATGCCGAGAACCTCGATCAGAGAGTAAAAAAGGCGTAAGGTTCACAATGGTGTAAAATTAAAATGGGATATACCGGTCTAGGATTCGAGTTACAGGAACAAGGGCCAAACGAACCACCCAAGAATGGAATCGTCGAGCGAAAACACTTGACAACCTCCTAGAAGCAACTTTTCTTACCACCAGACCTTTCTCCATCAATTAGGAATCTGATGCCGTCACAAAACACATTCCTTAAATTGTAGCCATTTGTTGTGCGTTTTTTTTTGTGTCTAATCCGCATATATATCACTATTGCCCTTGATTTTCTTGACTGTATATCTCTTAAATGTCAACATATACACGTGTGATTTGGTTTACGAAGATTTTTCAATGCCGAGAACCTCGATCAGAGAGTAAAAAAGGCGAAAGGTTCACAATGGTGTAAAATTAAAATGGGATATACCGGGCCAGGATTCGAGTTACAGGAACAAGGGCCAAACCAACCACCCAAGAATGGAATCGTCGAGCGAAAACACTTGACAACCTCCTAGAAGCAGCTTTTCTTGCCACCAGACCTTTCTCCATCAATTAGGAATCTGATGCCGTCACTAAACACATTCCTTAAATTGTAGCCATTTGTTGAGTGTCTTTTTTGATGTCTAATCCGCATATATATCACCATTGCCCTTGATTTTCTTGACTGTATATCTCTTAAATATCAACATATACACGTGTGATTTAGTTTACGAAGATTTTTCAATGCCGAGAACCTCGATCAGAGAGTAAAAAAGACGTAAGGTTCACAATGGTGTAAAATAAAAATGGGATATACCGGTCTAGGATTCGAGTTACAGGAACAAGGGCCAAACCAACCACCCAAGAATGGAATCGTCGAGCGAAAACACTTGACAACCTCCTAGAAGCAGCTTTTCTTGCCACCAGACCTTTCTCCATCAATTTGGAATTTGATGCCGTCACTAAACACATTCCTTAAATTGTAGCCATTTGTTGAGTGTCTTTTTTGGTGTCTAATACGCATATATATCACCATTGCCCTTGATTTTCTTGACTGTATATCTCTTAAATATCAACATATACACGTGTGATTTAGTTTACGAAGATTTTTCATTGCCGAGAACCTCGATCAGAGAGTAAAAAAGGCGTAAGGTTCACAATGGTGTAAAATTAAAATGGGATATACCGGGCTAGGATTCGAGTTACAGGAACAAGGGCCAAACCAACCACCAAAGAATGGAATCGTCGAGCCAAAACACTTGAAAACCTCCTAGAAGCAACTTTTCTTACCACCAGACCTTTCTCCATCAATTAGGAATCCGATGCCGTCACAAAACACATTCCTTAAATTGTAGCCATTGGTTGAGTGTTTTTTTGTATCTAATCCGCATATATATCACTATTGCCCTTGATTTTCTTGACTGCATATCTCTTAAATGTCAACATATACATGTGTGATTTGGTTTACGAAGATTTTTCAATGCCGAGAACCTCGATCAGAGAGTAAAAAAGGCGAAAGGTTCACAATGGTGTAAAATTAAAATGGGATATACCGGGCTAGGATTCGAGTTACAGGAACAAGGGCCAAACCAACCACCCAAGAATCGAATCGTCGAGCGAAAACACCAGACCATTCTCCATCAATTAGGAATCTGATGCCGTCACTAAACACATTCCTTAAATTGTAGCCATTTGTTGAGTGTTTTTTTTTGTGTCTAATCCGCATATATATCACTATTGCCCTTGATTTTCTTGACTGTATATCTCTTAAATGTCAACATATACACGTGTGATTTGGTTTACGAAGATTTTTCAATGCCGAGAACCTCGATCAGAGAGTAAAAAAGGCGAAAGGTTCACAATGGTGTAAAATTAAAATGGGATATACCGGGCCAGGATTCGAGTTACAGGAACAAGAGCCAAACCAACCACCCAAGAATGGAATCGTTGAGTGAAAACACTTGACAACCTCCTAGAAGCAGCTTTTCTTGCCACCAGACCTTTCTCCATCAATTAGGAATCTGATGCCGTCACTAAACACATTCCTTAAATTGTAGCTATTTGTTGAGTGTTTTTTTTGTGTCTAATCCGCGTATATATCACCATTGCCCTTGATTTTCTTGACTGTATATCTCATAAATATCAACATATACACGTGTGATTTAGTTTACGAAGATTTTTCAATGCCGAGAACCTCGATCAGAGAGTAAAAAAGACGTAAGTTTCACAATGGTGTAAAATTAAAATGGGATATACCGGTCTAGGATTCGAGTTACAGGAACAAGGGCCAAACCAACCACCCAAGAATGGAATCGTCGAGCGAAAACACTTGTCAACCTCCTAGAAGCAGCTTTTCTTACAACCAGACCTTTCTCCATCAATTAGGAATCTGTTGCCGTCACTAAACACATTCCTTAAATTGTAGCCATTTGTTGAGTGTTTTTTTTGCGTCTGATCCGCATATATATCACTATTGCCCTTGATTTTCTTGACTGTATATCACTTAAATGTCAACATATACACGTGTGATTTGGTTTACGATGATTTTTCAATGCCGAGAACCTCGATCAGAGAGTAAAAAAGGCGTAAGGTTCACAATGGTGTAAAATTAAAATGGGATATACCGGTCTAGGATTCGAGTTACAGGAACAAGGGCCAAACCAACCACCCAAGAATGGAATCGTTGAGCGAAAACACTTGACAACCTCCTAAAAGCAGCTTTTCTTGCCACCAGGCCTTTCTCCATCAATTAGGAATCTGATGCCGTCACTAAACACATTCCTTAAATTGTAGCCATTTGTTAGTGTTTTTTTGTGTCTAATCCGCATATATATCACTATTGCCCTTGATTTTCTCAACTGTATATCTCTTAAATGTCAACATATACACGTGTGATTTGGTTTACGAGGATTTTTCAATGCCGAGAACCTCGATCAGAGAGTAAAAAAGGCGTAAGGTTCACAATGGTGTAAAATAAAAATGGGATATACCGGTCTAGGATTCGAGTTACAGGAACAAGGGCCAAACCAACCACCCAAGAATGGAATCGTCGAGCGAAAACACTTGACAACCTCCTAGAAGCAGCTTTTCTTGCCACCAGACCTTTCTCCATCAATTAGGAATCTGATGCCGTCACTAAACACATTCCTTAAATTGTAGCCATTTGTTGAGTGTCTTTTTTGATGTCTAATCCGCATATATATCACCATTGCCCTTGATTTTCTTGACTGTATATCTCTTAAATATCAACATATACACGTGTGATTTAGTTTACGAAGATTTTTCATTGCCGAGAACCTCGATCAGAGAGTAAAAAAGGCGTAAGGTTCACAATGGTGTAAAATTAAAATGGGATATACCGGGCTAGGATTCGAGTTACAGGAACAAGGGCCAAACCAACCACCCAAGAATGGAATCGTCGAGCCAAAACACTTGACAACCTCCTAGAATCAACTTTTCTTACCACCAGACCTTTCTCCATCAATTAGGAATCCGATGCTGTCACAAAACACATTCCTTAAATTGTAGCCATTGGTTGAGTTTTTTTTGTGTCTAATCCGCATATATATCACTATTGCCCTTGATTTTCTCGACTGTATATCTCTTAAATGTCAACATATACACGTGTGATTTGGTTTACGAGGATTTTTCAATGCCGAGAACCTCGATCAGAGAGTAAAAAAGGCGTAAGGTTCACAATGGTGTAAAATAAAAATGGGATATACCGGTCTAGGATTCGAGTTACAGGAACAAGGGCCAAACCAACCACCCAAGAATGGAATCGTCGAGCGAAAACACTTGACAACCTCCTAGAAGCAGCTTTTCTTGCCACCAGACCTTTCTCCATCAATTAGGAATCTGATGCCGTCACTAAACACATTCCTTAAATTGTAGCCATTTGTTGAGTGTCTTTTTTGATGTCTAATCCGCATATATATCACCATTGCCCTTGATTTTCTTGACTGTATATCTCTTAAATATCAACATATACACGTGTGATTTAGTTTACGAAGATTTTTCATTGCCGAGAACCTCGATCAGAGAGTAAAAAAGGCGTAAGGTTCACAATGGTGTAAAATTAAAATGGGATATACCGGGCTAGGATTCGAGTTACAGGAACAAGGGCTAAACCAACCACCCAAGAATGGAATCGTCGAGCCAAAACACTTGACAACCTCCTAGAATCAAGTTTTCTTACCACCAGACCTTTCTCCATCAATTAGGAATCCGATGCCGTCACAAAACACATTCCTTAAATTGTAGCCATTGGTTGAGTTTTTTTTGTATCTAATCCGCATATATATCACTATTGCCCTTGATTTTCTTGACTGTATATCTCTTAAATATCAACATATACACGTGTGATTTGGTTTACGAAGATTTTTCAATGCCGAGAACGTCGATCAGAGAGTAAAAAAGGCGAAAGGTTCACAATGGTGTAAAATTAAAATGGGATATACCGGGCTAGGATTCGAGTTACAGGAACAAGGGCCAAACCAACCACTCAAGAATGGAATCGTCGAGCGAAAACACTTGACAACCTCCTAGAAGCAGCTTTTCTTGCCACCAGACCTTTCTCCATCAATTAGGAATGCCGTCACTAAACACATTCCTTAAATTCTATTGTGTCTAATCCGCATATATATCACTATTGTCCTTGATTTTCTTGACTGTATATCTCTTAAATGTTAACATATACACGTGTGATTTGGTTTACGAAGATTTTTCAATGCCGAGAACCTCGATCAGAGAGTAAAAAAGGCGAAAGGTTCACAATGGTGTAAAATTAAAATGGGATATACTGGTCTAGGATTCGAGTTACAGGAACAAGGGCCAAACCAACCACCCAAGAATGGAATCGTTGAGCGAAAACACTTGGCAACCTTCTAGAAGCAGCTTTTCTTGCCACCAGACCTTTCTCCATCAATTAGGAATCTGATGCCGTCACTAAACACATTCCTTAAATTGTAGCCATTTGTTGAGTGTTTTTTTTGTGTCTAATCCGCATATATATCACTATTGCCCTTGATTTTCTTGACTGTATATCTCATAAATATCAACATATACACGTGTGATTAAGTTTACGAAGATTTTTCAATGCCGAGAACCTCGATCAGAGAGTAAAAAAGGCGTAAGGTTCACAATGGTGTAAAATTAAAATGGGATATACCGGTCTAGGATTCGAGTTACAGGAACAAGGGCCAAACCAACCACCCAAGAATGGAATCGTCGAGCGAAAACACTTGATAACCTCCTAGAAGCAGCTTTTCTTGCCACCAGACCTTTCTCCATCAATTAGGAATCTGATGCCGTCACTAAACACATTCCTTAAATTGTAGCCATTTGTTGAGTGTCTTTTTTGGTGTCTAATCCGCATATATATCACCATTGCCCTTGATTTTCTTGACTGTATATCTCTTAAATATCAACATATACACGTGTGATTTAGTTTACGAAGATTTTTCATTGCCGAGAACCTCGATCAGAGAGTAAAAAAGGCGTAAGGTTCACAATGGTGTAAAATTAAAATGGGATATACCGGGCTAGGATTTGAGTTACAGGAACAAGGGGCAAACAAACCACCAAAGAATGGAATCGTCGAGCCAAAACACTTGACAACCTCCTAGAAGCAACTTTTCTTACCACCAGACCTTTCTCCATCAATTAGGAATCCGATGCCGTCACAAAACACATTCCTTAAATTGTAGCCATTGGTTGAGTGTTTTTTTGTATCTAATCCGCATATATATCACTATTGCCCTTGATTTTCTTGACTGCATAACTCTTAAATGTCAACATATACATGTGTGATTTGGTTTACGAAGATTTTTCAATGCCGAGAACCTCGATCAGAGAGTAAAAAAGGCGAAAGGTTCACAATGGTGTAAAATTAAAATGGGATATACCGGGCTAGGATTCGAGTTACAGGAACAAGGGCCAAACCAACCACCCAAGAATGGAATCGTCGAGCGAAAACACTTGACAACCTCCTAGAAGCAGCTTTTCTTGCCACCAGACCATTCTCCATCAATTAGGAATCTGATGCCGTCACTAAACACATTCCTTAAATTGTAGCCATTTGTTGAGTGTTTTTTTTGTGTCTAATCCGCATATATATCACTATTGCCCTTTATTTTCTTGACTGTATATCTCTTAAATGTCAACATATACACGTGTGATTTGGTTTACGAAGATTTTTCAATGCCGAGAACCTCGATCAGAGAGTAAAAAAGGCGAAAGGTTCACAATGGTGTAAAATTAAAATGGGATATACCGGGCCAGGATTCGAGTTACAGGAACAAGGGCCAAACCAACCACCCAAGAATGGAATCGTTGAGTGAAAACACTTGACAACCTCCTAGAAGCAGCTTTTCTAGCCACCAGACCTTTCTCCATCAATTAGGAATCTGATGCCGTCACTAAACACATTCCTTAAATTGTAGCCATTTGTTGAGTGTTTTTTTTGGTGTCTAATCCGCATATATATCACCATTGCCCTTGATTTTCTTGACTGTATATCTCATAAATATCAACATATACACGTGTGATTTAGTTTACGAAGATTTTTCAATGCCGAGAACCTCGATCAGAGAGTAAAAAAGGCGTAAGTTTCACAATGGTGTAAAATTAAAATGGGATATACCGGTCTAGGATTCGAGTTACAGGAACAAGGGCCAAACCAGCCACCCAAGAATGGAATCGTCGAGCGAAAACACTTGTCAACCTCCTAGAAGCAGCTTTTCTTACCACCAGACCTTTCTCCATCAATTAGGAATCTGTTGCCGTCACTAAACACATTCCTTAAATTGTAGCCATTTGTTAGTGTTTTTTGTGTCTAATCCGCATATATATCACTATTGCCCTTGATTTTCTCGACTGTATATCTCTTAAATGTCAACATATACACGTGTGATTTGGTTTACGAGGATTTTTCAATGCCGAGAACCTCGATCAGAGAGTAAAAAAGGCGTAAGGTTCACAATGGTGTAAAATAAAAATGGGATATACCGGTCTAGGATTCGAGTTACAGGAACAAGGGCCAAACCAACCACCCAAGAATGGAATCGTCGAGCAAAAACACTTGACAACCTCCTAGAAGCAGCTTTCCTTGCCACCAGACCTTTCTCGATCAATTAGGAATCTGATGCCGTCAT
The DNA here is from genome assembly GCA_030545235.1 of Helianthus tuberosus. Classification (NCBI taxonomy): domain Eukaryota; kingdom Viridiplantae; phylum Streptophyta; class Magnoliopsida; order Asterales; family Asteraceae; genus Helianthus; species Helianthus tuberosus. The sequence goes on from CM060423.1 coordinate 214,237,396, forward strand.
TAAACACATTCCTTAAATTGTAGCCATTTGTTGAGTGTCTTTTTTGGTGTCTAATCCGCATATATATCACAATTGCCCTTGATTTTCTTGACTGTATATCTCTTAAATATCAACATATACACGTGTGATTTGGTTTACGAGGATTTTTCAATGCCGAGAACCTCGATCAGAGAGTAAAAAAGACGTAAGTTTCACAATGGTGTAAAATTAAAATGGGATATACCGGTCTAGGATTCGAGTTACAGGAACAAGGGCCAAACCAGCCACCCAAGAATGGAATCGTCGAGCGAAAACACTTGTCAACCTCCTAGAAGCAGCTTTTCTTACCACCAGACCTTTCTCCATCAATTAGGAATCTGTTTCCGTCACTAAACACATTCCTTAAATTGTAGCCATTTGTTAGTGTTTTTTGTGTCTAATCCGCATATATATCACTATTGCCCTTGATTTTCTCGACTGTATATCTCTTAAATGTCAACATATACACGTGTGATTTAGTTTACGAAGATTTTTCAATGCCGAGAACCTCGATCAGAGAGTAAAAAAGGCGTAAGGTTCACAATGGTGTAAAATTAAAATGGGATATACCGGTCTAGGATTCGAGTTACAGGAACAAGGGCCAAACCAACCACCAAAGAATGGAATCGTCGAGCGAAAACAATTGACAACCTCCTAGAAGCAGCTTTTCTTGCCACCAGACCTTTCTCCATCAATTAGGAATCTGATGCCGTCACTAAACACATTCCTTAAATTGTAGCCATTTGTTAGTGTTTTTTGTGTCTAATCCGCATATATATCACTATTGCCCTTGATTTTCTCGACTGTATATCTCTTAAATGTCAACATATACACGTGTGATTTGGTTTACGAGGATTTTTCAATGCCGAGAACCTCGATCAGAGAGTAAAAAAGGCGTAAGGTTCACAATGGTGTAAAATTAAAATGGGATATACCGGTCTAGGATTCGAGTTACAGGAACAAGGGCCAAACCAGCCACCCAAGAATGGAATCGTCGAGCGAAAACACTTGTCAACCTCCTAGAAGCAGCTTTTCTTACCACCAGACCTTTCTCCATCAATTAGGAATCTGTTGCCGTCACTAAACACATTCCTTAAATTGTAGCCATTTGTTAGTGTTTTTTGTGTCTAATCCGCATATATATCACTATTGCCCTTGATTTTCTCGACTGTATATCTCTTAAATGTCAACATATACACGTGTGATTTGGTTTACGAGGATTTTTCAATGCCGAGAACCTCGATCAGAGAGTAAAAAAGGCGTAAGGTTCACAATGGTGTAAAATAAAAATGGGATATACCGGTCTAGGATTCGAGTTACAGGAACAAGGGCCAAACCAACCACCCAAGAATGGAATCGTCGAGCAAAAACACTTGACAACCTCCTAGAAGCAGCTTTCCTTGCCACCAGACCTTTCTCGATCAATTAGGAATCTGATGCCGTCATTAAACACATTCCTTAAATTGTAGCCATTTGTTAAGTGTCTTTTTTGGTGTCTAATCCGCATATATATCACAATTGCCCTTGATTTTCTTGACTGTATATCTCTTAAATATCAACATATACACGTGTGATTTGGTTTACGAGGATTTTTCAATGCCGAGAACCTCGATCAGAGAGTAAAAAAGACGTAAGTTTCACAATGGTGTAAAATTAAAATGGGATATACCGGTCTAGGATTCGAGTTACAGGAACAAGGGCCAAACCAGCCACCCAAGAATGGAATCGTCGAGCGAAAACACTTGTCAACCTCCTAGAAGCAGCTTTTCTTACCACCAGACCTTTCTCCATCAATTAGGAATCTGTTGCCATCACTAAACACATTCCTTAAATTGTAGCCATTTGTTAGTGTTTTTTGTGTCTAATCCGCATATATATCACTATTGCCCTTGATTTTCTCGACTGTATATCTCTTAAATGTCAACATATACACGTGTGATTTAGTTTACGAAGATTTTTCAATGCCGAAAAACCTCGATCAGAGAGTAAAAAAGGCGTAAGGTTCACAATGGTGTAAAATTAAAATGGGATATACCGGTCTAGGATTCGAGTTACAGGAACAAGGGCCAAACCAACCACCAAAGAATAGAATCGTCGAGCGAAAACAATTGACAACCTCCTAGAAGCAGCTTTTCTTGCCACCAGACCTTTCTCCATCAATTAGGAATCTGATGCCGTCACTAAACACATTCCTTAAATTGTAGCCATTTGTTAGTGTTTTTTGTGTCTAATCTGCATATATATCACTATTGCCCTTGATTTTCTCGACTGTATATCTCTTAAATGTCAACATATACACGTGTGATTTGGTTTACGAGGATTTTTCAATGCCGAGAACCTCGATCAGAGAGTAAAAAAGGTGTAAGGTTCACAATGGTGTAAAATAAAAATGGGATATACCGGTCTAGGATTCGAGTTACAGGAACAAGGGCCAAACCAACCACCCAAGAGTGGAATCGTCGAGCGAAAACACTTGACAACCTCCTAGAAGCAGCTTTCCTTGCCACCAGACCTTTCTCGATCAATTAGGAATCTGATGCCGTCACTAAACACATTCCTTAAATTGTAGCCATTTGTTGAGTGTCTTTTTTGGTGTCTAATCCGCATATATATCACAATTGCCCTTGATTTTCTTGACTGTATATCTCTTAAATATCAACATATACACGTGTGATTTAGTTTACGAAGATTTTTCATTGCCGAGAACCTCGATCAGAGAGTAAAAAAGGCGTAAGGTTCACAATGGTGTAAAATTAAAATGGGATATACCGGGCTAGGATTCGAGTTACAGGAACAAGGGCCAAACCAACCACCCAAGAATGGAATCGTCGAGCCAAAACACTTGAAAACCTCCTAGAAGCAACTTTTCTTACCACCAGACCTTTCTCCATCAATTAGGAATCCGATGCCGTCACAAAACACATTCCTTAAATTGTAGCCATTGGTTGAGTTTTTTTTGTATCTAATCCGCATATATATCACTATTGCCCTTGATTTTCTGGACTGTATATCTCTTAAATGTCAACATATACACGTGTGATTTGGTTTACGAAGATTTTTCAATGCCGAGAACGTCGATCAGAGAGTAAAAAAGGCGAAAGGTTCACAATGGTGTAAAATTAAAATGGGATACACCGGGCTAGGATTCGAGTTACAGGAACAAGGGCCAAACCAACCACCCAAGAATGGAATCGTCGAGCGAAAACACTTGACAACCTCCTAGAAGCAGCTTTTCTTGCCACCAGACCTTTCTCCATCAATTAGGAATGCCGTCACTAAACACATTCCTTAAATTCTATTGTGTCTAATCCGCATATATATCACTATTGCCCTTGATTTTCTTGACTGTATATCTCTTAAATGTCAACATATACACGTGTGATTTGGTTTACGAAGATTTTTCAATGCCGAGAACCTCGATCAGAGAGTAAAAAAGGCGAAAGGTTCACAATGGTGTAAAATTAAAATGGGATATACCGGGCCAGGATTCAAGTTACAGGAACAAGGGCCAAACCAACCACCCAAGAATGGAATCGTCGAGCGAAAACACTTGTCAACCTCCTAGAAGCAGCTTTTCTTACCACCAGACCTTTCTCCATCAATTAGGAATCTGTTGCCGTCACTAAACACATTCCTTAAATTGTAGCGATTTGTTGAGTGTTTTTTTTTTGTGTCTAATCCGCATATATATATCACTATTGCCCTTGATTTTCTTGACTGTATATCACTTAAATGTCAACATATACACGTGTGATTTGGTTTACGATGATTTTTCAATGCCGAGAACCTCGATCAGAGAGTAAAAAAGGCGTAAGGTTCACAATGGTGTAAAATTAAAATGGGATATACCGGTCTAGGATTCGAGTTACAGGAACAAGGGCCAAACCAACCACCCAAGAATGGAATCGTCGAGCGAAAACACTTGACAACCTCCTAGAAGCAGCTTTTCTTGCCACCAGACCTTTCTCCATCAATTAGGAATCTGATGCCGTCACTAAATACATTCCTTAAATTGTAGCCATTTGTTAGGGTTTTTTTGTGTCTAATCCGCATATATATCACTATTGCCCTTGATTTTCTCGACTGTATATCTCTTAAATGTCAACATATACACGTGTGATTTGGTTTACGAGGATTTTTCAATGCCGAGAGCCTCGATCAGAGAGTAAAAAAGGCGTAAGGTTCACAATGGTGTAAAATAAAAATGGGATATACCGGTCTAGGATTCGAGTTACAGGAACAAGGGCCAAACCAACCACCCAAGAATGGAATCGTCGAGCGAAAACACTTGACAACCTCCTAGAAGCAGCTTTTCTTGCCACCAGACCTTTCTCCATCAATTAGGTATCTGATGCCGTCACTAAACACATTCCTTAAATTGTAGCCATTTGTTGAGTGTCTTTTTTGGTGTCTAATCCGCATATATATCACCATTGCCCTTGATTTTCTTGACTGCATATCTCTTGAGTATCAACATATACACGTGTGATTTAGTTTATGAAGATTTTTCATTGCCGAGAACCTCGATCAGAGAGTAAAAAAGGCTGAAGGTTCACAATGGTGTAAAATTAAAATGGGATATACCGGGCTAGGATTCGAGTTACAGGAACAAGGGCCAAACCAACCCCCAAGAATGGAATCGTCGAGTCAAAACACTTGACAACCTCCTAGAAGCAACTTTTCTTACCACCAGACCTTTCTCCATCAATTAGGAATCCGATGCCGTCACAAAACACATTCCTTAAATTGTAGCCATTGGTTGAGTGTTTTTTTGTATCTAATCCGCATATATATCACTATTGCCCTTGATTTTCTTGACTGTATATCTCTTAAATGTCAACATACACACATGTGATTTGGTTTACGAAGATTTTTCAACGCCGAGAACCTCGATCAGAGAGTAAAAAAGGCGAAAGGTTCACAATGGTGTAAAATTAAAATGGGATATACCGGGCTAGAATTCGAGTTATAGGAACAAGGGCCAACCAACCACCCAAGAATGGAATCGTCGAGCGAAAACACTTGACAACCTCCTAGAAGCAGCTTTTCTTGCCACCAGACCATTCTCCATCAATTAGGAATCTGATGCCGTCACTAAACACATTCCTTAAATTGTAGCCATTTCTTGAGTGATTTTTTTGTGTCTAATCCGCATATATATCACTATTGCCCTTGATTTTCTTGACTGTATATCTCTTAAATGTCAACATATACACGTGTGATTTGGTTTACGAAGATTTTTCAATGCCGAGAACCTCGATCAGAGAGGAAAAAAGGCGTAAGGATCACAATGGTGTAAAATTAAAATGGGATATACCGGACTGGGATTTGAGTTACAGGAACAAGGGCCAAACCAACCACCCAAGAATGGAATCGTCGAGCGAAAACACATGACAACCTCCTAGAAGCTGCTTTTCTTACCACCAGATCTTGCTCCATCAATTAGGAATCTGATGCCGTCATTAAACACATTCCTTTATTTGTAGCTATTTTTTAAGTGTCTAATCCGCATATATATCACTATTGCCCTTGATTTTCTTGACTGTATATCTCTTAAATGTCAACATATACACATGTGATTTAGTTTACGAAGATTTTTCAATGCCGAGAACCTCGATCAGAGAGGAAAAAAGGCGTAAGGATCACAATGGTGTAAAATTAAAATGGGATATACCGGGTAAGGATTCGAGTTACAGGAACAAGGGCCAAACCAACCACCCAAGAATGGAATCGTCGAGCGAAAACACTTGACAACCTCCTAGAAGCCGCTTTTCTTGCCATCAGACCTTTCTCCATCAATTAGGAATCTGATGCCGACACTAAACACATTCCTTAAATTGTAGCCATTTTTTGAGTGTTTTTTTGGTGTCTAATCCGCATATATATCACCATTGCCCTTGATTTTCTTGACTGTATATCTCATAAATATCAACATATACACGTGTGATTTAGTTTACGAAGATTTTTCAATGCCGAGAACCTCGATCAGAGAGTAAAAAAGACGTAAGTTTCACAATGGTGTAAAATTAAAATGGGATATACCGGTCTAGGATTCGAATTACAGGAACAAGGGCCAAACCAACCACCCAAGAATGGAATCGTCGAGCGAAAACACTTGACAACCTCCTAAAAGCAGCTTTTCTTGCCACCAGACCTTTCTCCATCAATTAGGAATCTGATGCCATCACTAAACACATTCCTTAAATTGTAGCCATTTGTTAGTGTTTTTTTGTGTCTAATCCGCATATATATCACTATTGCCCTTGATTTTCTCGACTGTATATCTCTTAAATGTCAACATATACACGTGTGATTTGGTTTACGAGGATTTTTCAATGCCGAGAACCTCGATCAGAGAGTAAAAAAGGTGTAAGGTTCACAATGGTGTAAGATTAAAATGGGATATACCGCGCTAGTATTCGAGTTACAGGAACAAGGGCCAAACCAACCACCCAAGAATGGAATCGTCGAGCGAAAACACTTGACAACCTCCTAGAAGCAGCTTTTCTTGCCACCAGACCTTTCTCCATCAATTAGGAATCTGATGCCGTCACTAAACACATTCCTTAAATTGTAGCCATTTGTTAGTGTTTTTTTGTGTCTAATCCGCATATATATCACTATTGCCCTTGATTTTCTCGACTGTATATCTCTTAAATGTCAACATATACACGTGTGATTTGGTTTACGAGGATTTTTCAATGCCGAGAGCCTCGATCAGAGAGTAAAAAAGGCGTAAGGTTCACAATGGTGTAAAATAAAAATGGGATATACCGGTCTAGGATTCGAGTTACAGGAACAAGGGCCAAACCAACCACCCAAGAATGGAATCGTCCAGCGAAAACACTTGACAACCTCCTAGAAGCAGCTTTTCTTGCCACCAGACCTTTCTCCATCAATTAGGTATCTGATGCCGTCACTAAACACATTCCTTAAATTGTAGCCATTTCTTGAGTGTCTTTTTTTGTGTCTAATCCGCATATATATCACCATTGCCCTTGATTTTCTTGACTGTATATCTCTTAAATATCAACATATACACGTGTGATTTAGTTTATGAAGATTTTTCATTGCCGAGAACCTCGATCAGAGAGTAAAAAAGCCTGAAGGTTCACAATGGTGTAAAATTAAAATGGGATATACCGGGCTAGGATTCGAGTTACAGGAACAAGGGCTAAACCAACCACCCAAGAATGGAATCGTCGAGCGAAAACACTTGACAACCTCCTAAAAGCAGCTTTTCTTGCCACCGGACCTTTCTCCATCAATTAGGAATCTGATGCCGTCACTAAACACATTCCTTAAATTGTAGCCATTTGTTAGTGTTTTTTTTTGTGTCTAATCCGCATATATATCACTATTGCCCTTGATTTTCTCGACTGTATATCTCTTAAATGTCAACATATACACGTGTGATTTGGTTTACGAGGATTTTTCAATGCCGAGAACCTCGATCAGAGAGTAAAAAAGGTGTAAGGTTCACAATGGTGTAAGATTAAAATGGGATATACCGCGCTAGGATTCGAGTTACAGGAACAAGGGCCAAACCAACCACCCAAGAATGGAATCGTCGAGCGAAAACACTTGACAACCTCCTAGAAGCAGTTTTTCTTGCCACCAGACCTTTCTCCATCAATTAGGAATCTGATGCCGTCACTAAACACATTCCTTAAATTGTAGCCATTTGTTAGTGTTTTTTTGTGTCTAATCCGCATATATATCACTATTGCCCTTGATTTTCTCGACTGTATATCTCTTAAATGTCAACATATACACGTGTGATTTGGTTTACGAGGATTTTTCAATGCCGAGAGCCTCGATCAGAGAGTAAAAAAGGCGTAAGGTTCACAATGGTGTAAAATAAAAATGGGATATACCGGTCTAGGATTCGAGTTACAGGAACAAGGGCCAAACCAACCACCCAAGAATGGAATCGTCGAGCGAAAACACTTGACAACCTCCTAGAAGCAGCTTTTCTTGCCACCAGACCTTTCTCCATCAATTAGGTATCTGATGCCGTCACTAAACACATTCCTTAAATTGTAGCCATTTGTTGAGTGTCTTTTTTGGTGTCTAATCCGCATATATATCACCATTGCCCTTGATTTTCTTGACTGTATATCTCTTAAATATCAACATATACACGTGTGATTTAGTTTATGAAGATTTTTCATTGCCGAGAACCTCGATCAGAGAGTAAAAAAGGCTGAAGGTTCACAATGGTGTAAAATTAAAATGGGATATACCGGGCTAGGATTCGAGTTACAGGAACAAGGGCCAAACCAACCACCCAAGAATGGAATCGTCGAGCGAAAACACTTGACAACCTCCTAAAAGCAGCTTTTCTTGCCACCAGACCTTTCTCCATCAATTAGGAATCTGATGCCGTCACTAAACACATTCCTTAAATTGTAGCCATTTGTTAGTGTTTTTTTTGTGTCTAATCCGCATATATATCACTATTGCCCTTGATTTTCTCGACTGTATATCTCTTAAATGTCAACATATACACGTGTGATTTGGTTTACGAGGATTTTTCAATGCCGAGAACCTCGATCAGAGAGTAAAAAAGGTGTAAGGTTCACAATGGTGTAAGATTAAAATGGGATATACCGCGCTAGGATTCGAGTTACAGGAACAAGGGCCAAACCAACCACCCAAGAATGGAATCGTCGAGCGAAAACACTTGACAACCTCCTAGACGCAGCTTTTCTTGCCACCAGACCTTTCTCCATCAATTAGGAATCTGATGCCGTCACTAAACACATTCCTTAAATTGTAGCCATTTGTTAGTGTTTTTTTGTGTCTAATCCGCATATATATCACTATTGCCCTTGATTTTCTCGACTGTATATCTCTTAAATGTCAACATATACACGTGTGATTTGGTTTACGAGGATTTTTCAATGCCGAGAGCCTCGATCAGAGAGTAAAAAAGGCGTAAGGTTCACAATGGTGTAAAATAAAAATGGGATATACCGGTCTAGGATTCGAGTTACAGGAAAAAGGGCCAAACCAACCACCCAAGAATGGAATCGTCGAGCGAAAACACTTGACAACCTCCTAGAAGCAGCTTTTCTTGCCACCAGACCTTTCTCCATCAATTAGGTATCTGATGCCGTCACTAAACATATTCCTTAAATTGTAGCCATTTGTTGAGTGTCTTTTTTGGTGTCTAATCCGCATATATATCACCATTGCCCTTGATTTTCTTGACTGTATATCTCTTAAATATCAACATATACACGTGTGATTTAGTTTATGAAGATTTTTCATTGCCGAGAACCTCGATCAGAGAGTAAAAAAGGCTGAAGGTTCACAATGGTGTAAAATTAAAATGGGATATACCGGGATAGGATTCGAGTTACAGGAACAAGGGCCAAACCAACCACCCAAGAATGGAATCGTCGAGCGAAAACACTTGACAACCTCCTAAAAGCAGCTTTTCTTGCCACCAGACCTTTCTCCATCAATTAGGAATCTGATGCCGTCACTAAACACATTCCTTAAATTGTAGCCATTTGTTAGTGTTTTTTTTGTGTCTAATCCGCATATATATCACTATTGCCCTTGATTTTCTCGACTGTATATCTCTTACATGTCAACATATACACGTGTGATTTGGTTTACGAGGATTTTTCAATGCCGAGAACCTCGATCAGAGAGTAAAAAAGGTGTAAGGTTCACAATGGTGTAAGATTAAAATGGGATATACCGCGCTAGGATTCGAGTTACAGGAACAAGGGCCAAACCAACCACCCAAGAATGGAATCGTCGAGCGAAAACACTTGACAACCTCCTAGAAGCAGCTTTTCTTGCCACCAGACCTTTCTCCATCAATTAGGAATCTGATGCCGTCACTAAACACATTCCTTAAATTGTAGCCATTTGTTAGTGTTTTTTTGTGTCTAATCCGCATATATATCACTATTGCCCTTGATTTTCTCGACTGTATATCTCTTAAATGTCAACATATACACGTGTGATTTGGTTTACGAGGATTTTTCAATGCCGAGAGCCTCGATCAGAGAGTAAAAAAGGCGTAAGGTTCACAATGGTGTAAAATAAAAATGGGATATACCGGTCTAGGATTCGAGTTACAGGAACAAGGGCCAAACCAACCACCCAAGAATGGAATCGTCGAGCGAAAACACTTGACAACCTCCTAGAAGCAGCTTTTCTTGCCACCAGACCTTTCTCCATCAATTAGGTATCTGATGCCGTCACTAAACACATTCCTTAAATTGTAGCCATTTGTTGAGTGTCTTTTTTGGTGTCTAATCCGCATATATATCACCATTGCCCTTGATTTTCTTGACTGTATATCTCTTAAATATCAACATATACACGTGTGATTTAGTTTATGAAGATTTTTCATTGCCGAGAACCTCGATCAGAGAGTAAAAAAGGCTGAAGGTTCACAATGGTGTAAAATTAAAATGGGATATACCGGGCTAGGATTCGAGTTACAGGAACAAGGGCCAAACCAACCACCCAAGAATGGAATCGTCGAGCCAAAACACTTGACAACCTCCTAGAAGCAACTTTTCTTACCACCAGACCTTTCTCCATCAATTAGGAATCCGATGCCGTCACAAAACACATTCCTTAAATTGTAGCCATTGGTTGAGTGTTTTTTTGTATCTAATCCGCATATATATCACTATTGCCCTTGATTTTCTTGACTGTATATCTCTTAAATGTCAACATATACACATGTGATTTGGTTTACGAAGGTTTTTCAATGCCGAGAACCTCGATCAGAGAGTAAAAAAGGCGAAAGGTTCACAATGGTGTAAAATTAAAATGGGATATACCGGGCTAGGATTCGAGTTACAGGAACAAGGGCCAAACCAACCACCCAAGAATGGAATCGTCGAGCGAAAACACTTGACAACCTCCTAGAAGCAGCTTTTCTTGCCACCAGACCATTCTCCATCAATTAGGAATCTGATGCCGTCACTAAACACATTCCTTAAATTGTAGCCATTTGTTGAGTGATTTTTTTGTGTCTAATCCGCATATATATCACTATTGCCCTTGATTTTCTTGACTGTATATCTCTTAAATGTCAACATATACACGTGTGATTTGGTTTACGAAGATTTTTCAACGCCGAGAACCTCGATCAGAGAGTAAAAAAGGCGTAAGGTTCACAATGGTGTAAAATTAAAATGGGATATACCGGGCTGGGATTTGAGTTACAGGAACAAGGGCCAAACCAACCACCTAAGAATGGAATCGTCGAGCGAAAACACATGACAACCTCCTAGAAGCTTCTTTTCTTACCACCAGATCTTGCTCCATCAATTAGGAATCTGATGCCGTCATTAAACACATTCCTTTATTTGTAGCTATTTTTTAAGTGTTTTTTTAGTGTCTAATCCGCATATATATCACTATTGCCCTTGATTTTCTTGACTGTATATCTCTTAAATGTCAACATATACACGTGTGATTTAGTTTACGAAGATTTTTCAATGCCGAGAACCTCGATCAGAGAGGAAAAAAGGCGTAAGGATCACAATGGTGTAAAATTAAAATGGGATATACCGGGCAAGGATTCGAGTTACAGGAACAAGGGCCAAACCAACTACCCAAGAATGGAATCGTCGAGCGAAAACAATTGACAACCTCCTAGAAACAGCTTTTCTTGCCATCAGACCTTTCTCCATCAATTAGGAATCTGATGCCGACACTAAACACATTCCTTAAATTATAGCCATTTTTGAGTGTTTTTTTGGTGTCTAATCCGCATATATATCACCATTGCCCTTGATTTTCTTGACTGTATATCTCATAAATATCAACATATACACGTGTGATTTAGTTTACGAAGATTTTTCAATGCCGAGAACCTCGATCAGAGAGTAAAAAAGACGTAAGTTTCACAATGGTGTAAAATTAAAATGGGATATACCGGTCTAGGATTCGAATTACAGGAACAAGGGCCAAACCAACCACCCAAGAATGGAATCGTCGAGCGAAAACACTTGTCAACGTCCTAGAAGCAGCTTTTCTTACCACCAGACCTTTCTCCATCAATTAGGAATCTGTTGTCGTCACTAAACACATTCTGTTGAGTGTTTTTTTTTGTGTCTAATCCGCATATATATCACTATTGCCCTTGATTTTCTTGACTGTATATCTCTTAAATGTCAACATATACACGTGTGATTTGGTTTACGATGATTTTTCAATGCCGAGAACCTCGATCAGAGAGTAAAAAAGGCGTAAGGTTCACAATGGTGTAAAATTAAAATGGGATATACCGGTCTAGGATTCGAGTTACAGGAACAAGGGCCAAACCAACCACCCAAGAATGGAATCGTCGAGCGAAAACACTTGACAACCTCCTAAAAGCAGCTTTTCTTGCCACCAGACCTTTCTCCATCAATTAGGAATCTGACGCCGTCACTAAACACATTCCTTAAATTGTAGCCATTTGTTAGTGTTTTTTTGTGTCTAATCCGCATATATATCACTATTGCCCTTGATTTTCTTGACTGTATATCGCATAAATATCAACATATACACGTGTGATTTAGTTTACGAAGATTTCTCAATGCCAAGAACCTCGATCAGAGAGTAAAAAAGACGTAAGTTTCACAATGGTGTAAAATTAAAATGGGATATACCGGTCTAGGATTCGAATTACAGGAACAAGGGCCAAACCAACCACCCAAGAATGGAATCGTCGAGCGAAAACACTTGTCAACCTCCTAGAAGCAGCTTTTCTTGCCACCAGACCTTTCTCCATCAATTAGGAATCTGATGCCGTCACTAAACACATTCCTTAAATTGTGTTTAGGAATCTGATGCCGTCACTAAACAGAACCTCGATCAGAGAGGAAAAAAGGCGTAAGGATCACAATGGTGTAAAATTAAAATGGGATATACCGGGCAAGGATTCGAGTTACAGGAACAAGGGCCAAACCAACCACCCAAGAATGGAATCGTCGAGCGAAAACACTTGACAACCTCCTAGAAGCAGCTTTTCTTGCCATCAGACCTTTCTCCATCAATTAGGAATCTGATGCCGTCACTAAACACATTCCTTAAAATGTAGCAATTTTTTGAGTGTTTTTTTGGTGTCTAATCCGCATATATATCACCATTGCCCTTGATTTTCTTGACTGTATATCTCATAAATATCAACATATACACGTGTGATTTAGTTTACGAAGATTTTTCAATGCCAAGAACCTCGATCAGAGAGTAAAAAAGACGTAAGTTTCACAATGGTGTAAAATTAAAATGGGATATACCGGTCTAGGATTCGAATTACAGGAACAAGGGCCAAACCAACCACCCAAGAATGGAATCGTCGAGCGAAAACACTTGTCAACCTCCTAGAAGCAGCTTTTCTTACCACCAGACCTTTCTCCATCAATTAGGAATCTGATGCCGTCACTAAACACATTCCTTAAATTGGAGCCATTTGTTGAGAGTTTTTTTTTGGTGTCTAATCCACATATATATCACCATTACCCTTGATTTTCTTGACTGTATATCTTTTAAATATCAACATATACACGTGTGATTTCGTTTTCATAGATTTTTCAATGCCGAGAACCACGATCAGAGAGTAAAAAAGGCGTAAGGTTCACAATGGTGTAAAATTAAAATGGGATATACCGGTCGAGGATTCGAGTTACAGGAACAAGGGCCAAACCAACCACCCAAGAATGGAATCGTCGAGCGAAAACACTTGACAACCTCCTAAAATCAGCTTTTCTTGCCACCAGACCTTTCTCCATCAATTAGGAATCTGATGCCGTCACTAAACACATTCCTTAAATTGTAGCCATTTGTTAGTGTTTTTTTTGTGTCTAATCCGCATATATATCACTATTGCCCTTGATTTTCTCGACTGTATATCTCTTAAATGTCAACATATACACGTGTGATTTGGTTTACGAGGATTTTTCAATGCCGAGAACCTCGATCAGAGAGTAAAAAAGGCGTAAGGTTCACAATGGTGTAAAATAAAAATGGGATATACCGGTCTAGGATTCGAGTTACAGGAACAATTGCCAAACCAACCACCCAAGAATGGAATCGTCGAGCGAAAACACTTGACAACCTCCTAGAAGCAGCTTTTCTTGCCACCAGACCTTTCACCATCAATTAGGAATCTGATGCCGTCACTAAACACATTCCTTAAATTGTAGCCATTTGTTGAGTGTCTTTTTTGGTGTCTAATCCGCATATATATCACCATTGCCCTTGATTTTCTTGATTGTATATCTCTTAAATATCAACATATACATGTGTGATTTATTTATGAAGATTTTTCATTGCCGAGAACCTCGATCAGAGAGTAAAAAAGGCTGAAGGTTCACAATGGTGTAAAATTAAAATGGGATATACCGGGCTAGGATTCGAGTTACAGGAACAAGGGCCAAACCAACCACCCAAGAATGGAATCGTCGAGCCAAAACACTTGACAACCTCCTAGAAGCAACTTTTCTTACCACCAGACCTTTCTCCATCAATTAGGAATCCGATGCCGTCACAAAACACATTCCTTAAATTGTAGCCATTGGTTGAGTGTTTTTTTTTTGTATCTAATCCGCATATATATCACTATTGCCCTTGATTTTCTTGACTGTATATCTCTTAAATGTCAACATATACACGTGTGATTTGGTTTACGAAGATTTTTCAATGACGAGAACCTCGATCAGAGAGTAAAAAAGGCGAAAGGTTCACAATGGTGTAAAATTAAAATGGGATATACCGGGCTAGGATTCGAGTTACAGGAACAAGGGCAAAACCAACCACCCAAGAATGGAATCGTCGAGCGAAAAAACTTGACAACCTCCTAGAAGCAGCTTTTCTTGCCACCAGACCTTTCTCCATCAATCAGGAATCTGATGCCGTCACTAAACACATTCCTTAAATTGTAGCCATTTGTTGAGTGTTTTTTTTGGTGTCTAATCCGCATATATATCACCATTGCCCTTGATTTTCTTGACTGTATATCTCTTAAATGTCAACATATACACGTGTGATTTAGTTTACGAAGATTTTTCAATGCCGAGAACCTCGATCAGAGAGGAAAAAAGGCGTAAGGATCACAATGGTGTAAAATTAAAATGGGATATACCGGGCAAGGATACGAGTTACAGGAACAAGGGCCAAACCAACCACCCAAGAATGGAATCGTCGAGCGAAAACACTTGACAACCTCCTAGAAGCAGCTTTTCTTGCCATCAGACCTTTCTCCATCAATTAGGAATCTGATGCCGTCACTAAACACATTCCTTAAATTGTAGCCATTTGTTGAGAGTTTTTTTTTGGTGTCTAATCCACATATATATCACCATTACCCTTGATTTTCTTGACTGTATATCTTTTAAATATCAACATATACACGTGTGATTTCGTTTACATAGATTTTTCAATGCCGAGAACCACGATCAGAGAGTAAAAAAGGCGTAAGGTTCACAATGGTGTAAAATTAAAATGGGATATACCGGGCTAGGATTCTAGTTACAAGAACAAGGGCCAAACCAACCACCCAAGAATGGAATCGTCGAGCGAAAACACTTGACAACCTCCTAGAAGCAGCTTTTCTTACCACCAGACCTTTCTCCATCAATTAGGAATCTGATGCCGTCACTAAACACATTCCTTAAATTGTAGCCATTTGTTGAGTGTTTTTTTTGGTGTCTAATCCGCATATATATCACCATTTCCCTTGATTTTCATGATTGTATATCTCTTAAATATCAACATATACACGTGTGATTTAGTTTACGAAGATTTTTCAATGCCGAGAACCTCGATCAGATTGTAAAAAAGGCGTAAGGTTCACAATGGTGTAAATTTAAAATGGGATATACCGGGCTAGGATTCGAGTTACAGGAACAAGGGCCAAACAAACCACCCAAGAATGGAATCGTCGAGCGAAAACATTTGACAACCTCCTAGAAGCAGCTTTTCTTGCCATCAGACCTTTCTCCATCAATTAGGAATCTGATGCCGTCACTAAACACATTCCTTAAATTGTAGCCATTTGTTGAGTGTTTTTTTTGGTGTCTAATCCAAATATATATCACCATTGCCCTTGATTTTCTTGACTGTATATCTTTTAAATCTCAACATATACACGTGTGGTTTAGTTTACGAAGATTTCTCAATGCCGAGAACCTCAACCAGAGAGTAAAAAAGGCGTAAGGTTCACAATTGTGTAAAATTAAAATGGGATATATCGGGCTAGGATTCAAGTTACAGGAACAAGGGCCAAACCAACCACCCAAGAATGGAATCGTCGCGCAAAAACACTTGACAACCCTCTAGAAGCAGCGTTTCTTGCCACCTGACCTTTCTCCATCAATTAGGAATCTGATGCCGTCACTAAACACATTCCTTAACTTGTAGCTATTTGTTGAGTGTTTTTTTTTTTTGTCTAATCCGCATGTATATCACCCTTGCCCTTGATTTTCTTGGCTGTATATCTCTTAAATATCAACATATACACGTGTGATTTAGTTTACGAAGATTTTTCAATGCCAAGAACCTTGATCAGAGAGTAAAAAGGCGTAAGGTTTACAATGGTGTAAAATTAAAATGGGATATACCCGGCTAGGATTCGAGTTACAGGAACAAGGGCCAAACCAACCACCCAAGAATGGAATCGTCGAGCGAAAACATTTGACAACCTCCTAGAAGCAGCTTTTCTTGCCACCAGACCTTTCTCCATCAATTAGGAATCTGATGTCGTCACTAAACACATTCCTTAAATTGTAGCCATTTGTTGAGTGTTTTTTTTTTTGGTGTCTAATCCGCATATATATCACCATTGCCCTTGATTTTCTTGACTGTATATCTCTTAAATGTCAACATATACACGTGTGATTTAGTTTATGAAGATTTTTCAATGCCGAGAACCTCGATCAGAGAGTAAAAAAGGCGTAAGGTTCACAATGGTGTAAAATTAAAATGGGATATACCGGGCAAGGATACGAGTTACAGGAACAAGGGCCAAACCAACCACCCAAGAATGGAATCGTCGAGCGAAAACACTTGACAACCTCCTAGAAGCAGCTTTTCTTGCCATCAGACCTTTCTCCATCAATTAGGAATCTGATGCCGTCACTAAACACATTCCTTAAATTGTAGCCATTTGTTGAGAGTTTTTTTTTGGTGTCTAATCCACATATATATCACCATTACCCTTGATTTTCTTGACTGTATATCTTTTAAATATCAACATATACACGTGTGATTTCGTTTACATAGATTTTTCAATGCCGAGAACCACGATCAGAGAGTAAAAAAGGCGTAAGGTTCACAATGGTGTAAAATTAAAATGGGATATACCGGGCTAGGATTCTAGTTACAAGAACAAGGGCCAAACCAACCACCCAAGAATGGAATCGTCGAGCGAAAACACTTGACAACCTCCTAGAAGCAGCTTTTCTTACCACCAGACCTTTCTCCATCAATTAGGAATCTGATGCCATCACTAAACACATTCCTTAAATTGTAGCCATTTGTTGAGTGTTTTTTTTGGTGTCTAATCCGCATATATATCACCATTTCCCTTGATTTTCATGATTGTATATCTCTTAAATATCAACATATACACGTGTGATTTAGTTTACGAAGATTTTTCAATGCCGAGAACCTCGATCAGAGAGTAAAAAAGGCGTAAGGTTCACAATGGTGTAAATTTAAAATGGGATATACCGGGCTAGGATTCGAGTTACAGGAACAAGGGCCAAACAAACCACCCAAGAATGGAATCGTCGAGCGAAAACATTTGACAACCTCCTAGAAGCAGCTTTTCTTGCCATCAGACCTTTCTCCATCAATTAGGAATCTGACGCCGTCACTAAACACATTCCTTAAATTGTAGCCATTTGTTGAGTGTTTTTTTTTTGTGTCTAATCCAAATATATATCACCATTGCCCTTGATTTTCTTGACTGTATATCTTTTAAATCTCAACATATACACGTGTGGTTTAGTTTACGAAGATTTCTCAATGCCGAGAACCTCAACCAGAGAGTAAAAAAGGCGTAAGGTTCACAATGGTGTAAAATTAAAATGGGATATATCGGGCTAGGATTCAAGTTACAGGAACAAGGGCCAAACCAACCACCCAAGAATGGAATCGTCGCGCAAAAACACTTGACAACCCTCTAGAAGCAGCGTTTCTTGCCACCTGACCTTTCTCCATCAATTAGGAATCTGATGTCGTCACTAAACACATTCCTTAACTTGTAGCTATTTGTTGAGTGTTTTTTTTTTGTGTCTAATCCGCATGTATATCACCCTTGCCCTTGATTTTCTTGGCTGTATATCTCTTAAATATCAACATATACACGTGTGATTTAGTTTACGAAGATTTTTCAATGCCAAGAACCTTGATCAGAGAGTAAAAAGGCGTAAGGTTTACAATGGTGTAAAATTAAAATGGGATATACCGGGCTAGGATTCGAGTTACAGGAACAAGGGCCAAACCAACCACCCAAGAATGGAATCGTCGAGCGAAAACATTTGACAACCTCCTAGAAGCAGCTTTTCTTGCCACCAGACCTTTCTCCATCAATTAGGAATCTGATGTCGTCACTAAACACATTCCTTAAATTGTAGCCATTTGTTGAGTGTTTTTTTTTCGTGTCTAATCCGCATATATATCACCATTGCCCTTGATTTTCTTGACTGTATATCTCTTAAATGTCAACATATACACGTGTGATTTAGTTTATGAAGATTTTTCAATGCCGAGAACCTCGATCAGAGAGTAAAAAAGGCGTAAGGTTCACAATGGTGTAAAATTAAAATGGGATATACCGGGCTAGGATTCGAGTTACAGGAACAAGGGCCAAACAAACCACCCAAGAATGGAATCGTCGAGCGAAAACATTTGACAACCTCCTAGAAGCAGCTTTTCTTTCCACCAGACCTTTCTCCATCAATTAGGAATCTGATGTCGTCACTAAACACATTCCTTAAATTGTAGCCATTTGTTGAGTGTTTTTTTTGTGTCTAATCCGCATATATATCACCATTGCCCTTGATTTTCTTGACTGTATATCTCTTAAATGTCAACATATACACGTGTGATTTAGTTTACGAAGATTTTTCAATGCCGAGAACCTCGATCAGAGAGTAAAAAAGGCGTAAGGTTCACAATGGTGTAAAATTAAAATGGGATATACCGGGCTAGGATTCGAGTTACAGGAACAAGGGCCAAACAAACCACCCAAGAATGGAATCGTCGAGCGAAAACATTTGACAACCTTCTAGAAGCAGCTTTTCTTACCACCAGACCTTTCTCCATCAATTAGGAATCTGATGCCGTCAATAAACACATTCCTTAAATTGTAGGCATTTGTTGAGTGTTGTTTTTTTGGTTTCTAATCCGCATATATATCACCATTGCCCTTGATTTTCTTGACTGTATATCTTTTAAATATCAACATATAGATGTATGATTTAGTTTACGAAGATTTTTCAATGTCGAGAACCTCGATCAGAGAGTAAAAAAGGCGTAAGGTTCACAATGGTGTAAAATTAAAATGGGATATACCGGGCTAGGATTCGAGTTACAGGAACAAGGGCCAAACCAACCACCCAAGAATGGAATCGTCGAGCGAAAACATTTGACAACCTCCTAGAACCAACTTTTCTTGCCACCGGACCTTTTTCCATCAATTAGGAATCTGATGCCATCACTAAACACATTCCTTAAATTGTAGCCATTTGTTGAGTGTTTTTTTTTTTTGTGTCTAATCCGCATATATATCACAATTGCCCTTGATTTTCTTGATTGTATATCTCTTAAATATCAACATATACACGTGTGATTTAGTTTACGAAGATTTTTCAATGCCGAGAACCTCGATCAGAGAGTAAAAAAGGCGTAAGGTTCACAATGGTGTAAAATTAAAATGGGATATATCGGGCTAGGATTCGAGTTACAGGAACAAGGGCCAAACAAACCACCCAAGAATGGAATCGTTGAGCGAAAACATTTGACAACCTCCTAGAAGCAGCTTTTCTTGCCACTAGACCTTTCTCCATCAATTAGGAATCTGATGCCGTCACTAAACACATTCCTTAAATTGTAGCCATTTGTTGAGTGTTTTTTTTGTGTCTAATCCGCATTTAAATCACCATTGCCCTTGATTTTCTTGACTGTATATCTTTTAAATATCAAGATATACACGTGTGATTTCGTTTACGAAGATTTTTCAATGCCTAGAACCTAGATCAGAGAATAAAAAAAGGCGTAAGGTTCACAATGGTGTAAAATTAAAATGGGATATATCGGGCTAGGATTCGAGTTACAGGAACAAGGGCCAAACAAACCACCCAAGAATGGAATCGTTGAGCGAAAACATTTGACAACCTCCTAGAAGCAGCTTTTCTTGCCACTAGACCTTTCTCCATCAATTAGGAATCTGATGCCGTCACTAAACACATTCCTTAAATTGTAGCCATTTGTTGAGTGTTTTTTTTGTGTCTAATCCGCATTTAAATCACCATTGCCCTTGATTTTCTTGACTGTATATCTTTTAAATATCAAGATATACACGTGTGATTTCGTTTACGAAGATTTTTCAATGCCTAGAACCTAGATCAGAGAATAAAAAAAGGCGTAAGGTTCACAATGGTGTAAAATTAAAATGGGATATATCGGGCTAGGATTCGAGTTACAGGAACAAGGGCCAAACAAACCACCCAAGAATGGAATCGTTGAGCGAAAACATTTGACAACCTCCTAGAAGCAGCTTTTCTTGCCACCAGACCTTTCTCCATCAATTAGGAATCTGATGTCGTCACTAAACACATTCCTTAAATTGTAGCCATTTGTTGAGTGTTTTTTTTTTGTGTCTAATCCGCATATATATCACCATTGCCCTTGATTTTCTTGACTGTATATCTCTTAAATGTCAACATATACACGTGTGATTTAGTTTACGAAGATTTTTCAATGCCGAGAACCTCGATCAGAGAGTAAAAAAGGCGTAAGGTTCACAATGGTGTAAAATTAAAATGGGATATACCGGGCTAGGATTCGAGTTACAGGAACAAGGGCCAAACAAACCACCCAAGAATGGAATCGTCGAGCGAAAATATTTGACAACCTTCTAGAAGCAGCTTTTCTTACCACCAGACCTTTCACCATCAATTAGGAATCTGATGCCGTCAATAAACACATTCCTTAAATTGTAGGCATTTGTTGAGTGTTGTTTTTTTGGTTTCTAATCCGCATATATATATATATCACCATTGCCCTTGATTTTCTTGACTGTATATCTTTTAAATATCAACATATAGATGTATGATTTAGTTTACGAAGATTTTTCAATGCCGAGAACCTCGATCAGAGAGTAAAAAAGGCGTAAGGTTCACAATGGTGTAAAATTAAAATGGGATATACCGGGCTAGGATTCGAGTTACAGGAACAAGGGCCAAACCAACCACCCAAGAATGGAATCGTCGAGCGAAAACATTTGACAACCTCCTAGAACCAACTTTTCTTGCCACCGGACCTTTTTCCATCAATTAGGAATCTGATGCCATCACTAAACACATTCCCTAAATTGTAGCCATTTGTTGAGTGTTTTTTTTTGGGTGTCTAATCCGCATATATATCACCATTGCCCTTGATTTTCTTGACTTCATATCTCTTAAATGTCAACATATACACGTGTAATTTAGTTTACGAAGATTTTTCAATGCCGAGAACCTCGATCAGAGAGTAAAAAAGGCGTAGGTTCACAATTGTGTAAAATTAAAATGGGATATACCGGGCAAAGATTCGAGTTACAGGAACAAGGGCCAAACCAACCACCCAAGAATGGAATCATCGAGCAAAAACACTTGACAGCCTCCTAGAAGCAGCTTTTCTTGCAACCAGACCTTTCTCCATCAATTAGGAATCCGATACCGTCACTAAACACATTCCTTAAATTGTAGCCATTTGTTGAGTGTTTTTTTTTGTGTCTAATCCGCATATATATCACCATTGCCCTTGATTTTCTTGATTGTATATCTCTTAAATATCAACATATACACGTGTGATTTAGTTTACGAAGATTTTTCAATGCCGAGAACCTCGATCAGAGAGTAAAAAAGGCGTAAGGTTCACAATGGTGTAAAATTAAAATGGGATATATCGGGCTAGGATTCGAGTTACAGGAACAAGGGCCAAACAAACCACCCAAGAATGGAATCGTTGAGCGAAAACATTTGACAACCTCCTAGAAGCAGCTTTTCTTGCCACTAGACCTTTCTCCATCAATTAGGAATCTGATGCCGTCACTAAACACATTTCTTAAATTGTAGCCATTTGTTGAGTGTTTTTTTTTGTGTCTAATCCGCATTTAAATCACCATTGCCCTTGATTTTCTTGACTGTATATCTTTTAAATATCAAGATATACACGTGTGATTTCGTTTACGAAGATTTTTCAATGCCTAGAACCTAGATCAGAGAATAAAAAAAGGCGTAAGGTTCACAATGGTGTATGATTAAAATGGGATATACCGGGCTAGGATTCGAGTGACAGGAACGAGGGCCAAACCAACCACCCAAGAATGGAATCGTCGAGCGAAAACATTTGACAACCTTCTAGAAGCAGCTTTTCTTACCACCATACCTTTCTCCATGAATTAGGAATCTGTTGCCGTCTCTAAACACATTCCTTAAATTGTAGCCATTTGTTGAGTGTTTTTTTTGGTGTCTAATCCGCATATATATCACCTTTGCCCTTGATTTTCTTGACTGTATATCTCTTAAATGTCAACATATACATGTGTGATTTAGTTTACGAAGATTTTTCAATGCCGAGAACCTCGATCAGAGAGTAAAAAAGGCGTAAGGTTCACAATGGTGTAAAATTAAAATGGGATATACCGGGCTAGGATTCGAGTTACAGGAACAAGGGCCAAACCAACCACCCAAGAATGGAATCGTCGAGCAAAAACATTTGACAACCTTCTAGAAGCAGCTTTTCTTACCTCCAGACCTTTCTCCATCAATTAGGAATCTGATGCCGTCACTAAACACATTCCTTAAATTGTAGCCATTTGTTGAGTGTTTTTTTTTGGTTTCTAATCCGCATATATATCACCATTACCCTTGATTTTCTTGTCTGTATATCTCTTAAATGTCAACATATACACGTGTGATTTAGTTTACGAAGATTTTTCAATGCCGAGAACCTCGATCAGAGAGTAAAAATGGCGTAAGGTTCACAATGGTGTAAAATTAAAATGGGATATACCGGGCTAGGATTCAAGTTACAGGAACAAGGGCCAAACCAACCACCCAAGAATGGAATCGACGAGCGAAAACACTTGACAAACTCCTAGAAGCAGCATTTCTTGCCACCAGACATTTCTCCATCAATTAGGAATCCAATGCCGTCATTAAACACATTTATTAAATTGTAGCCATTTGTTGAGTGTTTTTTTGGTGTCTAATCCGCGTATATATCACCATCGCCCTTGATTTTCTTGATTGTATATGTCTTAAATATCAACATATACACGTGTGATTTAGTTTACGAAAATTTTTCAATGCCTAGAACCCCTATCAGGGAGTAAAAAAGGCGTAAGGTTCACAATGGTGTAAAATTAAAATGGGATATACCGGGCTTGTATTCGAGTTAAAGGAACAAGGGCCAAACAAACCACCCAAGAATGGAATCGTCGAGCGAAAACATTTGACAACCTCCTAGAAGCAGCTTTTCTTGCCACCAGACATTTCTCCATCAATTAGGAATCTGATGCCGTCACAAAACACATTCCTTAAATTGTAGCCATTTGTTGAGTGTTTTTTTTTGTGTCTAATCCGCATATAAATCACCATCGCCCTTGATTTTCTTGACTGTATATCTCTTAAATATCAAGATATACACGTGTGATTTAGTTTATGAAGATTTTTCAATGCCTAGAACCTCGATCAGAGAATAAAAAAAGGCGTAAGTTTCACAATGGTGTAAGATTAAAATGGGATATACCGGGCTAGAATTCGAGTTACAGGAACAAGGGCCAAACTAACAACCCAAGAATGGAATCGTCGAGCGAAAACACTTGACAACCATCAAGAAGCAGCTTTTCTTACCACCAGACCTTTCTCTATCAATTAGGAATATGATGCCGTCACTAAACACATTCCTTAAATTGTAGACAGTTGTTGAGTGTTTTTTTTTGGTGTCTAATCCGCATATATATCATCATTGCCTATGATTTTCTTGACTGTATATCTCTTAAATGTCAACATATACACGTGTGATTTAGTTTACGAAGATTTTTCAATGCCGAGAACCTCGATCATAGAGTAAAAAAGGCGTAAGATTCACATTGGTGTAAAATTAAAATGAGATATACCGGGTTAGGATTCGAGTTACAGGTACAAGGGCCAAACCAACCATCCAAGAATGGAATCGTCGAGCGAAAACACTTGACAACCTACTAGAAGCAGCTTTTCTTGCCACCAGACCTTTGTCCATCAATTAGGAATCTGATGCCGTCACTAAACACATTCCTTAAATTGTAAGCATTTGTTGAGTGTTTTTTGGTGTCTAATCCGCATTCATATAACCATTGCCTTTGATTTTCTTGACTGTATATCTCTTAAATGTCAACATATACACGTGTGATTTAGTTTACGAATATTTTTCAATGTCGAGAACCTCGATCAGAGAGTAAAAAAGGCGTAAGGTTCACAATGGTGTAAAATTAAAATAGGATATAACGGGCTAGGATTCGAGTTACAGGAACATGGGCCGAACCAACCACCCAAGAATGGAATCGTCGAACGAAAACACTTGACAACCACCAAGAAGCAGTTTTTCTTGCCACCAGACCTTTCTCTATCAATTAGGAATATGATGCCGTCACTAAACACATTCCTTAAATTGTAGACATTTGTTGAGTGTTTTTTTTGTGTCAAATCCGCATATATCACCATTGCCTTTGATTTTCTTGACTGTATATCATTTACATGTCAACATATACACGTGTGATTTAGTTTACGAAGATTTTTCAATGCCGAGAACCTCGATCAGAGAGTAAAAAAGGCGAAAGCTTCACAATGGTGTAAAATTAAAATGGGATATACCGGGCTAGGATTCGAGTTACAGGAACAAGGGCCAAACCAACCATCCAAGAATGGAATCGTCGAGCGAAAACACTTGACAACCTCCTAGAAGCAGCTTTTCTTGCCACCAGACCTTTCTCCATCAATTAGGAATCTGATGTCGTCGCTAAACACATTCCTTAAATTGTAGCCATTTGTTGAGTGTTTTTTTTGGTGTCTAATCCGCATTCATATCACCATTGACTTTGATTTTCTTGACTGTATATCTCTTAAATGTCAAAATATACACGTCTGATTTAGTTTACAAATATTTTTCAATGCCAAGAACCTCGATCAGAGAGTAAAAAAGGCGTAAGGTTCACAATGGTGTAAAATTAAAATGAGATATAACGGGCTAGGATTCGAGTTACAGGATCAAGGGCCGAACCAAACACCCAATAATGGAATCGTCGAGGGAAAACATTTGACAACCTCCTAGAAGCAGCTTTTCTTGCCACCCGACCTTTCTCCATCAATTAGGAATCTAATGCTATCACTAAACACATTCCTTAAATTGTAGCCATTTGTTGTGTGTTTTTTTTTGTCTAATCCGCATATAAATCACCATTGCCCTTGATTTTCTTGACTGTATATCTCTTAAATATCAACATATACACGTGTGATTTAGTTTACGAAGATTTTTCAATGCCGATAACCTCGATCAGAGAGTAAAAAAGGCGTAAGGTTCACAATGGTGTAAGATTAAAATGGGATATACCGGGCTAGGATTCGAGTTACAGGAACAAGGGCCGAACCAACCACCCAAGAACGGAATCGTCGAGCGAAAACATTTGATAACCTCCTAAGCTTTTCTTGCCACCAGACCTTTCTCCATCAATTAGGAATCTGATGTCGTCACTAAACACATTCCTTAATGTGTAGAAAAATTTGTTGAGTGTTTTTTTTGTGTCTAATCCTTATATAAATCACCATTGCCCTTGATTTTCTTTACTGTATATCTCTTAAATATCAACATATACACGTGGGATTTAGTTTACGAAGATTTTTCAATGCCGATAACCTCGATCAGAGAGTAAAAAAATCGTAAGGTTCACAATGGTGTAAGATTAAAATGGGATATAACGGGCTAGGATTCGAGTTACAGGAACAAGGGCCAAACCAACCAGCCAAGAATGGAATCGTCGAGCGAAAACACTTGACAACCTCCTAGAAGCAGCTTCTCTTGCCACCAGACCTTTCTCTATCAATAAGGAATCTGATGCCGTCACTAAACACATGTCGTCACTAAACACATTCCTTAAATTGTAGCCATTTGTTGAGTGTTTTTTTTTTGTGTCTAATCCGCATATAAATCACCATGCCCCTTGATTTTCTTGACTGTATATCTCTTAAATATCAAGATATACACGTGTGATTTAGTTTACGAAGATTTTTCAATGCCTAGAACCTCGATCAGAGAATAAAAAAAGGCGTAAGGTTCACAATTGTGTAAGATTAAAATGATATACCGGGCTAGGATTCGAGTTACAGGAACAAGGGCAAAACCAACCACCCAAGAATGGAATGGTCGAACGAAAACACTTGACAACCACCAAGAAGCAGCTTTTCTTGCCACCAGACCTTTCTCTATCAATTAGGAATATGATGCCGTCACTAAACACATTCCTTAAATTGTAGACATTTGTTGAGTGTTTTTTTTTGTGTCAAATCCGCATATATCACCATTGCCTTTGATTTTCTTGACTGTATATCTTTTAAATGTTAACATATACACGTGTGATTTAGTTTACGAAGATTTTTCAATGCCGAGAACCTCGATCAAAGAGTAAAAAAGGCAAAAGGTTCACAATGGTGTAAAATTAAAATGGGATATACCGGGCTAGGATTCGAGTTACAGGAACAAGGGCCAAACCAAGCACCCAAGAATCGAATCGTTGAGAGAAAACACTTGACAACCTCCTAGAAGCAGCTTTTTTTGCCACCAGACCTTTCTCTATCAATTAAGAATCTGATGCCGTCACTAAACACTTTCCTTAAATTGTAGCCATTTGATGAGTGTTTTTTTGGTGTCTAATCCGCATATAAATCACCATTGCCCTTGATTTTCTTGACTGTATATCTGTTAAATATCAACATATACACGTGTGATTTAGTTTACGAAGATTTTTCAATGCCGAGAACCTTGATCAGAGAGTAAAAAAGGGGTAAGGTTCACAATGGTGTAAAATTAAAATGGGATATAACGGGCTAGGATTCGAGTTACAGGAACAAGGGCCAAAACCAACCACCCAAGAATGGAATCGTCTAGCGAAAACACTTGATAACTTCCTAGAAGCAGCTTTTCTTGCCACCAGACTTTTCTCCATCAATTAGGAATCTGATGCCGTCACTAAACACATTCCTTAAATTGAAGCTATTTGTTGAGCGTTTTTTTTTTGTGTCTAATCCGCATATATATCACCATTGCCGTTGATTTTCTTGACTGTATATCTCTTAAGTGTCAACATATACACGTGTGATTTTGTTTACGAAGATTTTTCAATGCCGAGAACCTCGATCAAAGAGTAAAAAAGAAGTAAGGTTCATAATGGTGTAAAACTAAAATGGGATATACCGGGTTAGGATTCGAGTTACAGGAACAAGGGCCAAACCAACCTCCCAAGAAAGGAGTCGTCGAGCGAAAACACTTGACAACCTTCTAGAAGCAGCTTTTCTTACCACCAAACCTTTCTCCATCAATTAGGAATGTTTCTCCATCAATTAGGAATCTGATGCCGTCACTAAACACATTCCTGAAATTGTAGCCATTTGTTGAGTGTTGTTTTTTTGGTGTCTAATCCGCATATGTATATCACCATTGCCCTTGATTTTTTTGAATGTATATCTCTTAAATGTCAACATATACACGTGTGATTTTATTTACGAAGATTTTTCAATGCCGAGAACCTCGATCGGAGAGTAAAAAAGGCGTAAGGTTCATAATGGTGTAAAATTAAAATGGGATATACCGGGCTAGTATTCGAGTTACAGGAACAAGGGCCAAACCAACCACCAAAGAGTGGACTCGTCGAGGGAAAACATTTGACAACCTCCTAGAAGCAGCTTTTCTTGCCACCAGACCTTTCTCCATCAATTAGGAATCTGATGCCGTCACTAAACACATTCCTTAAATTGTAGCCATTTGTTGAGTGTTTTTTTTTTGTGTCTAATCCGCATATATATCACCATTGCCCTTGATTTTCTAGACTGTATATCTCTTAAATATCAACATATACACGTGTGATTTAGTTTACGAAGATTTTTCAATGCCGAGAACCTAGATCAGAGAGTAAAAACATCATAAGGTTAACAATGGTGTAATATTAAAATGAGATATACCGGGCTAGGATTCGAGTTACAGGAACAAGGACCAAACCAACCACCCAAGAATGGAATCGTCGAGCGAAATCACTTGAGAACCTCCTAGAAGCAGCTTTTCTTGCCACCAGACCTTTCTCCATCAATTAGGAATCTGATGCCGTCACTAAACACATTCCTTAAATTGTAGCCATTTGTTGAGTGTTTTTTTTGGTGTCTAATCCGCATATATATCACCATTGCCCTTGATTTTCTTGACTGTGTATCTCTTAAATATCAACATATACACGTGTGATTTAGTTTACAAAGATTTTTCAATGCCGAGAACCTCGATCAGAGAATAAAAAATGCTTAAGGTTCACAATGGTGTAATATTAAAATGGGATACACGGGCTAGGATTCGAGTTACAGGAACAAGGGCCAAACCAACCACCCAAGAATGGAATCGTCGAGCGAAAACACTTGACAACCTCCTAGAAGCAGCTTTTCTTGCCACCAGACCTTTCTCCATCAATTAGGAATCTGATGCCGTCACTAAACACATTCCTTAAATTGTAGCCATTTGTTGAGTGTTTTTTTTTTTGTGTCTAATCTACATATATATCACAATTGCCCTTGATTTTCTTGACTGTATATCTCTTAAATGTCAACATATATATGTGTGATTTAGTTTACGAAGATTTTTCATTGCCGAGAACCTCGATCAGAGAGTAGAAAAAGCGTAAGGTTCACAATCGTGTAAAATTAAAATGGGATATAACGGGCTAGGATTCGAGTTACAGGAACAAGGGCCAAACCGACCACCCAAGAATGGAATCATCGAGTGAAAACACTTGACAACCTCCGAGAAGCAGCTTTACTTGCCACCAGACCTTTCTCCATCAATTAGGAATCCGATGCCGTCACTAAACACATTCCTTAAATTGTAGCCATTTGTTGAGTGTTTTTTTTGGTGTCTAATCCGCATATATATCACCATTGCCCTTGATTTTCTTGATTGTATATGTCTTAAATATCAACATATACACGTGTGAATTAGTTTACGAAGATTTTTCAATGCCTAGAACCTCTATCAGGGAGTAAAAAAGGCGTGAGGTTCACAATGGTGTAAAATTAAAATGGGATATACCGGGCTAGGATTCGAGTTACAGGAACAAGGGCCAAACAAACCACCCAAGAATGGAATCGTCGAGCGAAAACATTTGACAACCTCCTAGAAGCAGCTTTTCTTGCCACCAAACATTTCTCCATCAATTAGGAATTTGATGCCGTCACTAAACACATTCCTTAAATTGTAGCCATCTGTTAAGTGTTTTTTTTTTGTGTCTAATCCGCATATAAATCACCATTGCCCTTTGATTTTCTTGACTGTATATCTCTTAAATATCAAGATATACACGTGTGATTTAGTTTACGAAGATTTTTCAATGCCTAGAACCTTGATCAGAGAATAAAAAAAGGCGTAAGGTTCACAATGGTGTAAGATTAAAATGGGATATACCGGACTAGGATTCGAGTTACAGGAACAAGGGCCAAACCAACCACCCAAGAATGGAATCGTCGAGTGAAAACACTTGACAACCTCCGAGAAGCAGCTTTACTTGCCACCAGACCTTTCTCCATCAATTAGGAATCCGATGCCGTCACTAAACACATTCCTTAAATTGTAGCCATTTGTTGAGTGTTTTTTTTGGTGTCTAATCCGCATATATATCACCATTGCCCTTGATTTTCTTGATTGTATATGTCTTAAATATCAACATATACACGTGTGAATTAGTTTACGAAGATTTTTCAATGCCTAGAACCTCTATCAGGGAGTAAAAAAGGCGTGAGGTTCACAATGGTGTAAAATTAAAATGGGATATACCGGGCTAGGATTCGAGTTACAGGAACAAGGGCCAAACAAACCACCCAAGAATGGAATCGTCGAGCGAAAACATTTGACAACCTCCTAGAAGCAGCTTTTCTTGCCACCAAACATTTCTCCATCAATTAGGAATATGATGCCGTCACTAAACAGATTCCTTAAATTGTAGACATTTGTTGAGTGTTTTTTTTCGGTGTCTAATCCGCATATATATCACCATTGCCTTTGATTTTCTTGACTGTATATCTCTTAAATGTCAACATATACACGTGTGATTTAGTTTACGAAGATTTTTCAAGGCCGAGAACCTCGATCAGAGAGTAAAAAGGCGTAAGGTTCACAATGGTGTAAAATTAAAATGAGATATACCGGGCTAGGATTCGAGTTACAGGAACAAGGGCCAAACCAATCATCCAAGAATGGAATCGTCGAGCGAAAACACATGACAACCTCCTAGAAGCAGCTTTTCTTGCCCCCAGACCTTTCTCCATCAATTAGGAATCTGATGCCGTCACTAAACACATTTCTTAAATTGTAGCCATTTGTTGAGTGTTTTTTTTGGTGTCTAATCCGCATTCATATCACCATTGCCTTTGATTTTCTTGACTGTATATCTCTTAAATGTCAACATATACACATGTGATTTAGTTTACGAATATTTTTCAATGCCGAGAACCTCGATCAGAGAGTAAAAAAGGCGTAAGGTTCACAATGGTGTATAATTAAAATGGGAAATACCGGGCTAGGATTCGAGTTACAGGAACAAGGGCCGAACCAACCACCCGATAATGGAATCGTCGAGCGAAAACATTTGTCAACCTCCTAGAAGCAGCTTTTCTTCCCACCCGACCTTTCTCCATCAATTAGCAATCTGATGCCGTAACTAAACACACTCATTAAATTGTAGCCATTTGTTGAGTGTTTTTTTTTTTGTGTCTAATCCGCATATAAATCACATTTGCCCTTGATTTTCTTAACTGTATATCTCTTAAATATCAAGATATACACGTGTGATTTAGTTTACGAAGATTTTTCAATGCCTAGAACCTCGATCAGAGAATAAAAAAAGGCATAAGGTTCACTTGACTGTAAGATTAAAATGGGATATACCGGGCTAGGATTCGAGTTACAGGAACAAGGGCCAAACCAACCATCCAAGAATGGAATCGTCGAGAGAAAACACTTGACAACCTCCTAGAAGCAGCTTTTCTTGCCACTAGACCTTTCTCCATCAATTAGGAATCTGATGCCGTCACTAAACACATTCCTTAAATTGTAGCCGTTTGTTGAGTGTTTTTTTGGTGTCTAATCCGCATATATATCACCATTGACTTTTATTTTCTTGACTGTATATCTCTTAAATGTCAACATATACACGTGTGATTAAGTTTACGAATATTTTTCAATTCCGAGAACCTCAATCAGAGAGTAAAAAAGGCATAAGGTTCACAATGGTGTAAAATTAAAATGGGATATACCGGGCTAGGCTTCGAGTTACAGGAACAACGGCCAAACCGACCACCCAAGAATGGAATCGTCGGGTGAAAACACTTGACAACCTCCGAGAAGCAGCTTTTCTTGCCACCAGACCTTTCTCCATCAATTAGGAATCCGATGCCGTAACTAAACACATTCCTTAAATTGTAGCCATTTGTTGAGGGTTTTTTTTTGTGTCTAATCCGCATATATATCACCATTGCCCTTGATTTTCTTGATTGTATATGTCTTAAATATCAACATATACACGTGTGAATTAGTTTACGAAGATTTTCCAATGCCTAGAACCTCTATCAGGGAGTAAAAAAGGCGTGAGGTTCACAATGGTGTAAAATTAAAATGGGATATACCGGGCTAGGATTCGAGTTACAAGAACAAGGGCCAAACAAACCACCCAAGAATGGAATCGTCGAGCGAAAACATTTGACAACCTCCTAGAAGCAGCTTTTCTTGCCACCAGACATTTCTCCATCAATTAAGAATTTGATGCCGTCACTAAACACATTCGTTAAATTGTAGCCATTTGTTGAGTGTTTTTTTTTTGTGTCTAATCCGCATATAAATCACCATTGCCCTTTGATTTTCTTGACTGTATATCTCTTAAATATCAAGATATACACGTCAGATTTAGTTTACGAAGATTTTTCAATGCCTAGAACCTCGATCAGAGAATAAAAAAAGGCGTAAGGTTCACAATGGTGTAAGATTAAAATGGGATATACCGGGCTAGGATTCGAGTAACAGGAACATGGGCCAAACCAACCACCCAAGAATGGAATCGTCGAGCGAAAACACTTGACAACCACCAAGAAGCAGCTTTTCTTGCCACCAGACCTTTCTCTATCAATTAGGAATATGATGCCGTCACAAAACAGATTCCTTAAATTGTGGACATTTGTTGAGTGCTTTTTTTCGGTGTCTAATC
Source organism: Helianthus tuberosus (assembly GCA_030545235.1). Classification (NCBI taxonomy): domain Eukaryota; kingdom Viridiplantae; phylum Streptophyta; class Magnoliopsida; order Asterales; family Asteraceae; genus Helianthus; species Helianthus tuberosus. The sequence goes on from CM060423.1 coordinate 214,270,136, forward strand.
CGCATATATATCACCATTGCCATTGATTTTCTTGACTGTATATCTCTTAAATGACAACATATACACGTGTGATTTAGTTTACGAAGATTTTTCAATGCCGAGAACCTCGATCAGAGAGTAAAAAGGCGTATGGTTCACAATGGTGTAAAATTAAAATGAGATATACCGGGCTAGGATTCGAGTTACAGGAACAAGGGCCAAACCAACCATCCAAGAATGGAATCGTCGAGCGAAAACACTTGACAACCTCCTAGAAGCAGCTTTTCTTGCCACCAGACATGTCTCCATCAATTAGGAATCTGATGCCGTCACTAAACACATTCCTTAAATTGTAGCCATTTGTTGAGTGTTTTTTTTGGTGTCTAATCCGCATATATATCACCATTGCCCTTGATTTTCTTGACTGTGTATCTCTTAAATATCAACATATACACGTGTGATTTAGTTTACAAAGATTTTTCAATGCCGAGAACCTCGATCAGAGAATAAAAAATGCTTAAGGTTCACAATGGTGTAATATTAAAATGGGATACACGGGCTAGGATTCAAGTTACAGGAACAAGGGCCAAACCAACCACCCAAGAATGGAATCGTCGAGCGAAAACACTTGACAACCTCCTAGAAGCAGCTTTTCTTGCCACCAGACCTTTCTCCATCAATTAGGAATCTGATGCCGTCAATAAACACATTCCTTAAATTGTAGCCATTTATTGAGTGTTTTTTTGGTGTCTAATCTACATATATATCACAATTGCCCTTGATTTTCTTGACTGTTTATCTCTTAAATGTCAACATATATATGTGTGATTTAGTTTACGAAGATTTTTCATTGCCGAGAACCTCGATCAGAGAGTAAAAAAAGCGTAAGGTTCACAATCGTATAAAATTAAAATGGGATATAACGGGCTAGGATTCGAGTTACAGGAACAAGGGCCAAACCGACCACCCAAGTTTGGAATCGTCGAGTGAAAACACTTGACAACCTCCGAGAAGCAGCTTTTCTTGCCACTAGACCTTTCTCCATCAATTAGGAATCCGATGCCGTCACTAAACACATTCCTTAAATTGTAGCCATTTGTTGAGTGTTTTTTTTGTGTCTAATCCGCATATATATCACCATTGCCCTTGATTTTCGTGATTGTATATGTCTTAAATATCAACATATACACGTGTGAATTAGTTTACGAAGATTTTTCAATGCCTAGAACCTCTATCAGGGAGTAAAAAAGGCGTGAGGTTCACAATGGTGTAAAATTAAAATGGGATATACCGGGCTAGGATTCGAGTTACAGGAACAAGGGCCAAACAAACCACCCAAGAATGGAATCGTCGAGCGAAAACATTTGACAACCTCCTAGAAGCAGATTTTCTTGCCACCAGACATTTCTCCATCAATTAGGAATTTGATGCCGTCACTAAACACATTCCTTAAATTGTAGCCATTTGTTGAGTGTTTTTTTTTGTGTCTAATCCGCATATAAGTCACCATTGCCCTTTGATTTTCTTGACTGTGTATCTCTTAAATATCAAGATATACACGTGTGATTTAGTTTACGAAGATTTTTCAATGCCTAGAACCTCGATCAGAGAATAAAAAAAGGCGTAAGGTTCACAATGGTGTAAGATTAAAATGGGATATACCGGGCTAGGATTCGAGTTACAGGAACAAGGGCCAAACCAACCACCCAAGAATGGAATCGTCGAGCGAAAACACTTGATAACCACCAAGAAGCAGCTTTTCTTTCCACCAGACCTTTCTCTATCAATTAGGAATATGATGCCGTCACTAAACAGATTCCTTAAATTGTAGACATTTGTTGAGTGCTTTTTTCCGGTGTCTAATCCGCATATATATCACCATTGCCTTTGATTTTCTTGACCGTATATCTCTTAAATGTCAACATATACACGTGTGATTTAGTTTACGAAGATTTTTCAATGCCGAGAACCTCGATCAGAGAGTAAAAAGGCGTAAGGTTCACAATGGTGTAAAATTAAAATGAGATATACCGGGCTAGGATTCGAGTTACAGGAAATAAGGGCCAAACCCACCATCCAAGAATGGAATCGTCGAGCGAAAACACTTGACAACCTCCTAGAAGCAGCTTTTCTTGCCACCAGACCTTTCTCCATCAATTAGGAATCTGATGCCGTCACTAAACAAATTCCTTAAATTGTAGCCATTTGTTGAGTGTTTTTTTTTTGGTGTCTAATCCGCATTCATATCACCATTGCCCTTGATTTTCTTGACTGTGTAACTCTTAAATATCAACATATACACGTGTGATTTAGTTTACAAAGATTTTTCAATGCCGAGAACCTCGATCAGAGAATAAAAAATGCTTAAGGTTCACAATGGTGTAATATTAAAATGGGATACACGGGCTAGGATTCGAGTTACAGGAACAAGGGCCAAACCAACCACCCAAGAATGGAATCGTCGAGCGAAAACACTTGACAACCTCCTAGAAGCAGCTTTTCTTGCCACCAGACATTTCTCCATCAATTAGGAATCTGATGCCGTCACTAAACACATTCCTTAAATTGTAGCCATTTGTTGAGTGTTTTTTTGGTGTCTAATCTACATATATATCACAATTGCCCTTGATTTTCTTGACTGTATATCTCTTAAATGTCAACATATATATGTGTGATTTAGTTTACGAAGATTTTTCATTGCCAAGAACCTCGATCAGAGAGTAAAAAAAGCGTAAGATTCACAATCGTATAAAATTAAAATGGGATATAACGGGCTAGGATTCGAGTTACAGGAACAAGGGCCAAACCGACCACCCAAGTTTGGAATCGTCGAGTGAAAACACTTGACAACCTCCGAGAAGCAGCTTTTCTTGCCACCAGACCTTTCTCCATCAATTAGGAATCCGATGCCGTCACTAAACACATTCCTTAAATTGTAGCCATTTGTTGAGTGTTTTTTTTTGGTGTCTAATCCGCATTTATATCACCATTGCCCTTGATTTTCGTGATTGTATATGTCTTAAATATCAACATATACACGTGTGAATTAGTTTACGAAGATTTTTCAATGCCTAGAACCTCTATCAGGGAGTAAAAAAGGCGTGAGGTTCACAATGGTGTAAAATTAAAATGGGATATACCGGGCTAGGATTCGAGTTACAGGAACAAGGGCCAAACAAACCACCCAGGAATGGAATCGTCGAGCGAAAACATTTGACAACCTCCTAGAAGCAGCTTTTCTTGCCACCAGACATTTCTCCATCAATTAGGAATTTGATGCCGTCACTAAACACATTCCTTAAATTGTAGCCATTTGTTGAGTGTTTTATTTTTTTTGTGTCTAATCCGCATATAAATCACCACTGCCCGTTGATTTTCTTGACTGTATATCTCTTAAATATCAAGATATACACGTGTGATTTAGTTTACGAAGATTTTTCAATGCCTATAACCTCGATCAGAGAATAAAAAAAGGCGTAAGGTTCAAAATGGTGTAAGATTAAAATGGGATATACCGGGCTAGGATTCGAGTTACAGGAACAAGGGCCAAACCAACCACCCAAGAATGGAATCGTCGAGCGAAAACACTTGACAACCACCAAGAAGCAGCTTTTCTTTCCACCAGACCTTTCTCTATCAATTAGGAATATGATGCCGTCACTAAACAGATTCCTTAAATTGTAGACATTTGTTGAGTGCTTTTTTTCGGTGTCTAATCCGCATATATATCACCATTGCCTTTGATTTTCTTGACTGTATATCTCTTAAATGTCAACATATACACGTGTGATTTAGTTTACGAAGATTTTTCAATGCCGAGAACCTCGATCAGAGAGTAAAAAGGCGTAAGGTTCATAATGGTGTAAAATTAAAATGAGATATACCGGGCTAGGATTCGAGTTACAGGAATTAGGGCCAAACTAACCATCCAAGAATGGAATCGTCGAGCGAAAACACTTGACAACCTCCTAGAAGCAGCTTTTCTTGCCACCAGACGTTTCTCCATCAATTAGGAATCTGATGCCGTCACTAAACGCATTCCTTAAATTGTAGCCATTTGTTGAGAGTTTTTTTTTGGTGTCTAATCCACATATATATCACCATTACCCTTGATTTTCGTGATTGTATATGTCTTAAATATCAACATATACACGTGTGAATTAGTTTACGAAGATTTTTCAATGCCTAGAACCTCTATCAGGGAGTAAAAAAGGCGTGAGGTTCACAATGGTGTAAAATTAAAATGGGATATACCGGGCTAGGATTCGAGTTACAGGAACAAGGGCCAAACAAACCACCCAGGAATGGAATCGTCGAGCGAAAACATTTGACAACCTCCTAGAAGCAGCTTTTCTTGCCACCAGACATTTCTCCATCAATTAGGAATTTGATGCCGTCACTAAACACATTCCTTAAATTGTAGCCATTTGTTGAGTGTTTTATTTTTTTTGTGTCTAATCCGCATATAAATCACCACTGCCCGTTGATTTTCTTGACTGTATATCTCTTAAATATCAAGATATACACGTGTGATTTAGTTTACGAAGATTTTTCAATGCCTATAACCTCGATCAGAGAATAAAAAAAGGCGTAAGGTTCAAAATGGTGTAAGATTAAAATGGGATATACCGGGCTAGGATTCGAGTTACAGGAACAAGGGCCAAACCAACCACCCAAGAATGGAATCGTCGAGCGAAAACACTTGACAACCACCAAGAAGCAGCTTTTCTTTCCACCAGACCTTTCTCTATCAATTAGGAATATGATGCCGTCACTAAACAGATTCCTTAAATTGTAGACATTTGTTGAGTGCTTTTTTTCGGTGTCTAATCCGCATATATATCACCATTGCCTTTGATTTTCTTGACTGTATATCTCTTAAATGTCAACATATACACGTGTGATTTAGTTTACGAAGATTTTTCAATGCCGAGAACCTCGATCAGAGAGTAAAAAGGCGTAAGGTTCATAATGGTGTAAAATTAAAATGAGATATACCGGGCTAGGATTCGAGTTACAGGAATTAGGGCCAAACTAACCATCCAAGAATGGAATCGTCGAGCGAAAACACTTGACAACCTCCTAGAAGCAGCTTTTCTTGCCACCAGACGTTTCTCCATCAATTAGGAATCTGATGCCGTCACTAAACGCATTCCTTAAATTGTAGCCATTTGTTGAGTGTTTTTTTTTTTGGTGTCCAATCCGCATTCATATCACCATTGCCTTTGATTTTCTTGATTGTATATCTCTTAAATGTCAACATATACACATGTGATTTAGTTTACGAATATTTTCAATGCCGAGAACCTCGATCAGAGAGTAAAAAAGGCGTAAGGTTCACAATGGTGTAAAATTAAACTGGGATATATCGGGCTAGGATTCGAGTTACAGGAACAAGGGCCGAACCAACCACCCGATAATGGAATCGTCGAGCGAAAACATTTGTTAACCTCCTAGAAGCAGCTTTTCTTCCCACCCGACCTTTCACCATCAATTCGGAATCTGATGCCGTCACTAAACACATTCATTAAATTGTAGCCATTTGTTGAGTGTTTTTTTTGTGTGTCTAATCCGCATATAAATCACCATTGCCCTTGATTTTCTTGACTGTATATCTCTTAAATATCAATATATACACGTGTGATTTAGTTTACGAAGATTTTTCAATGCCTAGAACCTCGATCAGAGAATAAAAAAAGGCGTAAGGTTCACAATGGTGTAAGATTAAAATGGGATATACCGGGCTAGGATTCGAGTTACAGGAACAAGGGCCAAACCAACCACCCAAGAATGGAATCGTTGAGCGAAAACACTTGACAACCACCAAGAAGCAGCTTTTCTTGCCACCAGACCTTTCTCTATCAATTAGGAATTAGGAATATGATGCCGTCACTAAAAACATTCCTTAAATTGTAGACATTTGTTGAGTGTTTTTTTTTTGTGTCTAATCCGCATATATATCACCTTTGCCCTTGATTTTCTTGACTGTATATCTTTTAAATGTCAACATATACACGTGTGCTTTAGTTTACGATGATTTTTCAATGCCGAGAACATCAATCAGAGAGTAAAAAAGGCGAAAGGTTCACAATGGTGTAAAAATAAAATGGTATATACCGGGCTAGGATTCTAGTTAGAGGAACAAGGGCCAAACCAACCATCCAAGAATGGAATCGTCGAGGGAAAAACACTTGACAACCTCCTAGAAGCAGCTTTTCTTGCCACCAGACTTTTCTCCATCAATTAGGAATCTGATGCCGTCACTAAACACAATCCTTAAATTGTAGTCATTTGTTGAGTGTTTTTTTTGGTGTCTAATTCGCATTCATATCACCATTGCCTTTGATTTCCTTGACTGTATATCTCTTAAATGTCAAAATATACACGTGTGATTTAGTTTACAAATATTTTTCAATGCCGAGAACCTCGATCAGAGAGTAAAAAAGGCGTAAGGTTCACAATGGTGTAAAATTAAAATGGGATATACCGAGCTAGGATTCGAGTTACAGGACCAACGGCCGAACCAACCACCCAATAATGGAATCGTCGAGCGAAAACATTTGACAACCTCCTAGAAGCAGCTTTTCTTGCCACCCGACCTTTCTCCATCAATTAGGAATCTAATGCTGTCACTAAACACATTCCTTAAATTGTAGCCATTTGTTGAGTGTTTTTTTTTTGTGTCTAATCCGCATATAAATCACCATTGCCCTTGATTTTCTTGACTGTATATCTCCTAAATATCAACATATACACTTGTGATTTAGTTTACGAAGATTTTTCAATGCCGATAACCTCGATCAGAGAGTAAAAAAGGCGTAAGGTTCACAATGGTGTAAGATTAAAATGGGATATACCGGGCTAGGATTCGAGTTACAGGAACAAGGGCCGAACCAACCACCCAAGAATGGAATCTTCGAGCGAAAACATTTGACAACCTCCTAGAAGCAGCTTTTCTTGCCACCAGACCTTTCTCCATTAATTAGGAATCTGATGCCGTCACTAAACACATTCCTTAAAATGTAGAAAAATTTGTTGAGTGTTTTTTTTTGTTTCTAATCCGCATATAAATCACCATTGCCCTTGATTTTCTTGACTGTATATCTCTTAAATATCAACATATAAACGTGTGATTTAGTTTACGAAGATTTTTCAATGCCGATAACCTCGATCAGAGAGTAAAAAAGTCGTAAGGTTCACGATGGTGTAAGATTAAAATGGGATATACCGGGCTAGGATTCAAGTTACAGAAACAAGGGCCAAACCAACCACCCAAGAATGGAATCGTCGAGCGAAAACACTTGACAACCTCCTAGAAGCAGCTTTTCTTGCCACAAAACCTTTCTCCATCAATTAGGAATCTGATGCCGTCACTAAACACATTCCTTAAATTGTAGCCGTTTGTTGAGTGTTTTTTTTTTGGTGTCTAATCTGCATATATATCACCATTGACTTTTATTTTCTTGACTGTATATCTCTTAAATGTCAACATATACACGAGTGATTTAGTTTACGAATATTTTTCAATGCCGAGAACCTCGATCAGAGAGTAAAAAAGGCGTAAGGTTCACAATGGTGTAAAATTAAAATGGGATATACTGGGCTAGGATTCGAGTTACAGGAACAAGGGCCAAACCAACCACCCAAGAATGGAATCGTCGAGCGAAAACACTTGACAACCACCAAGAAGCAGCTTTTCTTTCCACCAGACCTTTCTCTATCAATTAGGAATATGATGTCGTCACTAAACAGATTCCTTAAATTGTAGACATTTGTTGAGTGCTTTTTTTCGGTGTCTAATCCGCATATATATCACCATTGCCTTTGATTTTCTTGACTGTATATCTCTTAAATGTCAACATATACACGTGTGATTTAGTTTACGAAGATTTTTCAATGCCGAGAACCTCGATCAGAGAGTAAAAAGGCGTAAGGTTCATAATGGTGTAAAATTAAAATGAGATATACCGGGCTAGGATTCGAGTTACAGGAATTAGGGCCAAACTAACCATCCAAGAATGGAATAGTCGAGCGAAAACACTTGACAACCTCCTAGAAGCAGCTTTTCTTGCCACCAGACGTTTCTCCATCAATTAGGAATCTGATGTCGTCACTAAACGCATTCCTTAAATTGTAGCCATTTGTTGAGTGTTTTTTTTTGGTGTCCAATCCGCATTCATATCACCATTGCCTTTGATTTTCTTGATTGTATATCTCTTAAATGTCAACATATACACATGTGATTTAGTTTACGAATATTTTCAATGCCGAGAACCTCGATCAGAGAGTAAAAAAGGCGTAAGGTTCACAATGGTGTAAAATTAAAATGGGATATATCGGGCTAGGATTCGAGTTACAGGAACAAGGGCCGAACCAACCACCCGATAATGGAATCGTCGAGCGAAAACATTTGTCAACCTCCTAGAAGCAGCTTTTCTTCCCACCCGACCTTTCACCATCAATTCGGAATCTAATGCCGTCACTAAACACATTCATTAAATTGTAGCCATTTGTTGAGTGTTTTTTTTGTGTGTCTAATCCGCATATAAATCACCATTGCCCTTGATTTTCTTGACTGTATATCTCTTAAATATCAATATATACACGTGTGATTTAGTTTACGAAGATTTTTCAATGCCTAGAACCTCGATCAGAGAATAAAAAAAGGCGTAAGGTTCACAATGGTGTAAGATTAAAATGGGATATACCGGGCTAGGATTCGAGTTACAGGAACAAGGGCCAAACCAACCACCCAAGAATGGAATCGTTGAGCGAAAACACTTGACAACCACCAAGAAGCAGCTTTTCTTGCCACCAGACCTTTCTCTATCAATTAGGAATTAGGAATATGATGTCGTCACTAAAAACATTCCTTAAATTGTAGACATTTGTTGAGTGTTTTTTTTTTGTGTCTAATCCGCATATATATCACCTTTGCCCTTGATTTTCTTGACTGTATATCTTTTAAATGTCAACATATACACGTGTGCTTTAGTTTACGATGATTTTTCAATGCCGAGAACATCAATCAGAGAGTAAAAAAGGCGAAAGGTTCACAATGGTGTAAAAATAAAATGGTATATACCGGGCTAGGATTCTAGTTAGAGGAACAAGGGCCAAACCAACCATCCAAGAATGGAATCGTCGAGGGAAAAACACTTGACAACCTCCTAGAAGCAGCTTTTCTTGCCACCAGACTTTTCTCCATCAATTAGGAATCTGATGCCGTCACTAAACACAATCCTTAAATTGTAGTCATTTGTTGAGTGTTTTTTTTGGTGTCTAATTCGCATTCATATCACCATTGCCTTTGATTTCCTTGACTGTATATCTCTTAAATGTCAAAATATACACGTGTGATTTAGTTTACAAATATTTTTCAATGCCGAGAACCTCGATCAGAGAGTAAAAAAGGCGTAAGGTTCACAATGGTGTAAAATTAAAATGGGATATACCGAGCTAGGATTCGAGTTACAGGACCAACGGCCGAACCAACCACCCAATAATGGAATCGTCGAGCGAAAACATTTGACAACCTCCTAGAAGCAGCTTTTCTTGCCACCCGACCTTTCTCCATCAATTAGGAATCTAATGCTGTCACTAAACACATTCCTTAAATTGTAGCCATTTGTTGAGTGTTTTTTTTTTGTGTCTAATCCGCATATAAATCACCATTGCCCTTGATTTTCTTGACTGTATATCTCCTAAATATCAACATATACACTTGTGATTTAGTTTACGAAGATTTTTCAATGCCGATAACCTCGATCAGAGAGTAAAAAAGGCGTAAGGTTCACAATGGTGTAAGATTAAAATGGGATATACCGGGCTAGGATTCGAGTTACAGGAACAAGGGCCGAACCAACCACCCAAGAATGGAATCTTCGAGCGAAAACATTTGACAACCTCCTAGAAGCAGCTTTTCTTGCCACCAGACCTTTCTCCATTAATTAGGAATCTGATGCCGTCACTAAACACATTCCTTAAAATGTAGAAAAATTTGTTGAGTGTTTTTTTTTGTTTCTAATCCGCATATAAATCACCATTGCCCTTGATTTTCTTGACTGTATATCTCTTAAATATCAACATATAAACGTGTGATTTAGTTTACGAAGATTTTTCAATGCCGATAACCTCGATCAGAGAGTAAAAAAGTCGTAAGGTTCACGATGGTGTAAGATTAAAATGGGATATACCGGGCTAGGATTCAAGTTACAGAAACAAGGGCCAAACCAACCACCCAAGAATGGAATCGTCGAGCGAAAACACTTGACAACCTCCTAGAAGCAGCTTTTCTTGCCACAAAACCTTTCTCCATCAATTAGGAATCTGATGCCGTCACTAAACACATTCCTTAAATTGTAGCCGTTTGTTGAGTGTTTTTTTTTTGGTGTCTAATCTGCATATATATCACCATTGACTTTTATTTTCTTGACTGTATATCTCTTAAATGTCAACATATACACGAGTGATTTAGTTTACGAATATTTTTCAATGCCGAGAACCTCGATCAGAGAGTAAAAAAGGCGTAAGGTTCACAATGGTGTAAAATTAAAATGGGATATACTGGGCTAGGATTCGAGTTACAGGAACAAGGGCCAAACCAACCACCCAAGAATGGAATCGTCGAGCGAAAACACTTGACAACCACCAAGAAGCAGCTTTTCTTTCCACCAGACCTTTCTCTATCAATTAGGAATATGATGTCGTCACTAAACAGATTCCTTAAATTGTAGACATTTGTTGAGTGCTTTTTTTCGGTGTCTAATCCGCATATATATCACCATTGCCTTTGATTTTCTTGACTGTATATCTCTTAAATGTCAACATATACACGTGTGATTTAGTTTACGAAGATTTTTCAATGCCGAGAACCTCGATCAGAGAGTAAAAAGGCGTAAGGTTCATAATGGTGTAAAATTAAAATGAGATATACCGGGCTAGGATTCGAGTTACAGGAATTAGGGCCAAACTAACCATCCAAGAATGGAATAGTCGAGCGAAAACACTTGACAACCTCCTAGAAGCAGCTTTTCTTGCCACCAGACGTTTCTCCATCAATTAGGAATCTGATGTCGTCACTAAACGCATTCCTTAAATTGTAGCCATTTGTTGAGTGTTTTTTTTTGGTGTCCAATCCGCATTCATATCACCATTGCCTTTGATTTTCTTGACTGTATATCTCTTAAATGTCAACATATAAACGTGTGATTTAGTTTACGAAGATTTTTCAATGCCGAGAACCTCGATCAGAGAGTAAAAAAGGCGTAAGGTTCACAATGGTGTAAAATTAAAATGGGATATATCGGGCTAGGATTCGAGTTACAGGAACAAGGGCCGAACCAACCACCCGATAATGGAATCGTCGAGCGAAAACATTTGTCAACCTCCTAGAAGCAGCTTTTCTTCCCACCCGACCTTTCACCATCAATTCGGAATCTAATGCCGTCACTAAACACATTCATTAAATTGTAGCCATTTGTTGAGTGTTTTTTTTGTGTGTCTAATCCGCATATAAATCACCATTGCCCTTGATTTTCTTGACTGTATATCTCTTAAATATCAATATATACACGTGTGATTTAGTTTACGAAGATTTTTCAATGCCTAGAACCTCGATCAGAGAATAAAAAAAGGCGTAAGGTTCACAATGGTGTAAGATTAAAATGGGATATACCGGGCTAGGATTCGAGTTACAGGAACAAGGGCCAAACCAACCACCCAAGAATGGAATCGTTGAGCGAAAACACTTGACAACCACCAAGAAGCAGCTTTTCTTGCCACCAGACCTTTCTCTATCAATTAGGAATTAGGAATATGATGTCGTCACTAAAAACATTCCTTAAATTGTAGACATTTGTTGAGTGTTTTTTTTTTGTGTCTAATCCGCATATATATCACCTTTGCCCTTGATTTTCTTGACTGTATATCTTTTAAATGTCAACATATACACGTGTGCTTTAGTTTACGATGATTTTTCAATGCCGAGAACATCAATCAGAGAGTAAAAAAGGCGAAAGGTTCACAATGGTGTAAAAATAAAATGGTATATACCGGGCTAGGATTCTAGTTAGAGGAACAAGGGCCAAACCAACCATCCAAGAATGGAATCGTCGAGGGAAAAACACTTGACAACCTCCTAGAAGCAGCTTTTCTTGCCACCAGACTTTTCTCCATCAATTAGGAATCTGATGCCGTCACTAAACACAATCCTTAAATTGTAGTCATTTGTTGAGTGTTTTTTTTGGTGTCTAATCCGCATTCATATCACCATTGCCTTTGATTTCCTTGACTGTATATCTCTTAAATGTCAAAATATACACGTGTGATTTAGTTTACAAATATTTTTCAATGCCGAGAACCTCGATCAGAGAGTAAAAAAGGCGTAAGGTTCACAATGGTGTAAAATTAAAATGGGATATACCGGGCTAGGATTCGAGTTACAGGACCAACGACCGAACCAACCACCCAATAATGGAATCGTCGAGCGAAAAAATTTGACAACCTCCTAGAAGCAGCTTTTCTTGCCACCCGACCTTTCTCCATCAATTAGGAATCTAATGCTGTCACTAAACACATTCCTTAAATTGTAGCCATTTGTTGAGTGTTTTTTTTTTGTGTCTAATCCGCATATAAATCACCATTGCCCTTGATTTTCTTGACTGTATATCTCCTAAATATCAACATATACACTTGTGATTTAGTTTACGAAGATTTTTCAATGCCGATAACCTCGATCAGAGAGTAAAAAAGGCGTAAGGTTCACAATGGTGTAAGATTAAAATGGGATATACCGGGCTAGGATTCGAGTTACAGGAACAAGGGCCGAACCAACCACCCAAGAATGGAATCTTCGAGCGAAAACATTTGACAACCTCCTAGAAGCAGCTTTTCTTGCCACCAGACCTTTCTCCATCAATTAGGAATCTGATGCCGTCACTAAACACATTCCTTAAAATGTAGAAAAATTTGTTGAGTGTTTTTTTTTTGTTTCTAATCCGCATATAAATCACCATTGCCCTTGATTTTCTTGACTGTATATCTCTTAAATATCAACATATAAACGTGTGATTTAGTTTACGAAGATTTTTCAATGCCGATAACCTCGATCAGAGAGTAAAAAAGTCGTAAGGTTCACGATGGTGTAAGATTAAAATGGGATATACCGGGCTAGGATTCAAGTTACAGAAACAAGGGCCAAACCAACCACCCAAGAATGGAATCGTCGAGCGAAAACACTTGACAACCTCCTAGAAGCAGCTTTTCTTGCCACAAAACCTTTCTCCATCAATTAGGAATCTGATGCCGTCACTAAACACATTCCTTAAATTGTAGCCGTTTGTTGAGTGTTTTTTTTTTTTGGTGTCTAATCTGCATATATATCACCATTGACTTTTATTTTCTTGACTGTATATCTCTTAAATGTCAACATATACACGTGTGATTTAGTTTACGAATATTTTTCAATGCCGAGAACCTCGATCAGAGAGTAAAAAAGGCGTAAGGTTCACAATGGTGTAAAATTAAAATGGGATATACCGGGCTAGGATTCAAGTTACAGGAACAAGGGCCAAACCAACCATTCAAGAATGGAATCGTCGAGCGAAAACACTTGACAACCTCCTAGAAGCAGCTTTTCTTGCCCCCAGACCTTTCTCCATCAATTAGGAATCTGATGCCGTCACTTAACACATTCCTTAAATTGAAGTTATTTGTTGAGGGTTTTTTTTTTTGTGTCTAATCCGCATATATATCACCATTGCCGTTGATTTTCTTGACTGTATATCTCTTAAGTGTCAACATATACACGTGTGATTGTGTTTACGAAGATTTTTCAATGCCGAGAACCTCGATCAGAGAGTAAAAAAGCAGTAAGGTTCATAATGGTGTAAAATTAAAATGGGATATACCGGGTTAGGATTCGAGTTACAGGAACAAGGGCCAAACCAACCACCCAAGAATGGAGTCGTCGAGCGAAACACTTGACAACCTCCTAGAAGCAGCTTTTCTTACCACCAAACCTTTCTCCATCAATTAGGAATGTTTCTCCATCAATTAGGAATCTGATGCCGTCACTAAACACATTCCTTAAATTGTAGCCATTTGTTGAGTGTTGTTTTTTTTGGTGTCTAATCCGCATATATATCACCATTGCCCTTGATTTTTTTGACTGTATATCTCTTAAATGTCAACATATACACGTGTGATTTAGTTTACGAAGATTTTTCAATGCCGAGAACCTCGATCGGAGAGTAAAAAAGGCGTAAGGTTCATAATGGTGTAAAATTAAAATGGGATATACCGGGCTAGTATTCGAGTTACAGGAACAAGGGCCAAACCAACCACCAAAGAATGGAATCATCGAGCGAAAACACTTGACAACCTCCTAGAAGCAGCTTTTCTTGCCACCAGACCTTTCTCCATCAATTAGGAATCTGATGCCGTCACTAAACACATTCCTTAAATTGTAGCCATTTGTTTAGTGTTTTTTTGGTGTCTAATCCGCATATATATCACCATTACCCTTGATTTTCTTGACTGTATGTCTCTTAAATGTCAACATATACACGTGTGATTTAGTTTACGAAGATTTTTCAATGCCGAGAACCTCGACCAGAGAGTAAAAAAGGCATAAGGTTAACAATGGTGTAAAATTAAAATGAGATATTACGGGCTAGGATTCTAGTTACAGGAAGAAGGACCAAACCAACCACCCAAGAATGGAATCGTCGAGCGAAAACACTTGACAACCTCCTAGAAGCAGCTTGTCTTGCCACCAGACCTTTCTCCATCAATTAGGAATCTGATTCCGTCATTAAACACATTACTTAAATTGTAGCCATTTGTTGAGTGTTTTTTTGGTGTCTAATCCGCATATATATCACCATTGCCCATGATTTTCTTAACTGTGTATCTCTTAAATATCAACATATACACGTGTGATTTAGTTTACAAAGATTTTTCAATGCCGAGAACCTCGATCAGAGAATAAAAAAGTCTTAAGGTTCACAATGGTGTAAAATTAAAATGGGATATTCCGGGCTAGGATTCGGGTTACAGGAACACGAGCAAAACCAACCACCCAAGAATGGAATCGTCGAGTGAAAACACTTGACAACCTCCTAGAAGCAGCTTTTCTTACCACCAGACCTTTCTCTATCAATTAGGAATCTGATGCCATCACTAAACACAATCCTTAAATTGTAGCCATTTTGTTGGATCGTCCGGTGACCCTAAACAGTCAGTAAAGGTAGTTTATCATCATTTACTAAGGCGGAATCAAAGTAACCAACTTCACACAGCTTGTTTCCTTTTTAATCTTTCTTTATTTCTGATTTGTAGAGCTTTTACAATCTAATCTTGACAAAAATCCAGCAGCACCTCAGCTCACACACACTTAGATCCGTTTGAAATGAACCTAGCACAACCCTATTTATAAGCATTGCTATTTCGTTTGAGGGTGACACTACCCTGTTCAAACGAAATCACTTGCACCAATTTCGTTTGAACTTGGTCTTGACATCTTCAAACGAAATCACTAAATAAAACATGACCAAACCCTAAAATCTATCCTGTTGTGCACTCATTTATCTATTATAGACATAAGACTCGATTAAGACGTAGTAAACAGACATATAATGCACCAACAGACTCCCCCTTCAATGTTGACGAAGTCTTTGGCGTCGAGTCTTTAGTCTTTGTCTCTTTCCAAATTTTGTCTTGACATTGTAAAGCTCCCTTCAATATTTTATCTTCAATCTCCCTTTTGAATGTTTATCCAGAATTTTGACTCCCCCTTTCGCAGACTCCCCCTCTCGATAAGCTAGGGCTTTAAATTCTGGATCAAACTTTGACATTTTGTTGCCATGGGGAACTTGATTCCTGTACAATCTCTACCCAAATATAAGATTTATGACAATAAAAGTTTCAATCCAAAATTACCATTCAACCACAATTGATACACTTATCAGTGTTAGAAATCCACTTAAGTATTCAGGTCCAAATTAATGACCCTGATTACTCAATTAATCTACCAAGTCCAACTTAATGACCTTGGTTGATCAAAGATAAATCACACTGACATTTTGTTCAACTTTTCTGAAAAATTACAAGTTTCAAATTAATGAACTTGCTTTTGATTTATCAACTTTCACAAACTTATCATGTTTTAGCTCCAAACTCATCATCCAGCCCAGAAACTTCCTGCATCTGCTTCAATTCGAATCTGAAGATCAGCTTTCCACTTTGGTTTGTCAAAAATAAAGCAGAAGTGTAAAATCTTTTTGGATTTTTAATAAAGCTTCTAAACTAGAAAATGAAATACAGAACTAAAATGTAATAACAGTAAACGATTTACAAACATATTTTTGGTTAAGCGTGTTAGGGAATCATATCAGGCTATTCGACAAGTCACAAGCACCGTTAAGCTTTAATTTCATACACGGAATTAAACAATTCGGTTAGATTGTCGATATACTGATCCACTTAAATTTTCACACACATTTCAGTCTGTCCAGGATACGGATTTAGTGTTTTAGAAACTTAAACTTATATGTGTGTCCCACCTCTTGAATATACTCCCGTATCCAGATCCCAATATTCAGTCTTACAGGTGAGTATACCACAGATGATATCTGTAAGGGAATAAATTATATAACAGTACGAAACCGTGAGAGCTCAGGTCAGAACTACCGTTCAGCAGAGAGATCACGAATCGACTTGGGTGTGTCCCCTTTAGAGGATCTTTTTTACAACATCATTGATTAGCAATTTTATTGTCTTATCATTTATGCTGAGGGTGATGCTATGTTTCAAGCAATGCAGAAAGTATTATTCGGGGACTAGGTCAGAACTTCCATTCAGCAGAAGTCCCGGAATAATACCCCAGATATCACTGAGTATAAAGACCTAGTATTTCAGAAAGAGGAATCTTTCAAACAAGATTTCAGGGGTTACCTATATATCCAAGTAGTGTTCCCCATGACATAAGTAAGTAAAGATTTAGGTTTATATCCCGAACAAACCTACTAAATGTGTAAAAACCTATCGGAACATCATCAGCGAGACTGTTTAATGCATTTAAACTTTCCATTTCTTTAGCATACCGTAACTGTCAAGCCGATGTACTATCATCTTCCCTTTTTACACAAACTCTTTTCTGGTTTTCTATTGTTTTTGGATTTTGAAAATATTTCATGTTTTTGTATTTTTGTCATTTTTTATTGTTTTTGTATTTTCTGAAATATTACCCTATACCTCCCCCTAAATACGAAAACAAGTAAAAAATCGACAAACCATTGCAGATTGCTTCTCAACATCATGTACAATGTCTCATTCATCAACGCCAAGAATCTCCTCCAACACCGATAAAAGCTTCATACCATTTAGTTTTAGCAAATATTGAAAACGTGTTTTGTCAAATGCTTTGGTATGTAAATCAGCTTTTTGCTCGTCAGTGTGGATTTTCTCAATTCGTATCAACCTCTTCTCGAAACAATCTTGAATGAAGTGATGACGAATTTCAATATGTTTGGTTTTAGCGTGATGAACTGGATTTTTAGTAATGTTAATCGTTGCCTCATTATCAACAAAGATAGGGGTGTTTAGAAATTGCAAACCGTAGTCGCGCATCTGTTGCTGGATCCACAAGATCTGAGAGCAACAACTGCTAGCGGAAACATACTCCGCTTCACATGTAGATAGAGCCACAGAGGTCTGCTTTTTGCATTGTCAGGTGACCAATCGTGGTCCGAAAAACTGGCACCCTGCTATTGTTGATTTAGCATTAACTTTGCAGCATCCGAAATCAGAATCGGAATACCCTTCGAGCATAAAATCGCCTTCTCTTGGATACCACAACCCCAATGATGGAGTTCCTTTCAGGTAGCGTAATATCCTTTTGACAATATTCTTCCATCTTGTTGTTCTTGAACTCAGTACCATTATCACTTCTGATTCTTTTGATACGCCTTTGGTACAAATTTTAAAGAGTAAAATGCAATTTTACCCCCTGAGGTTAGGGGCATTGGCATGTCTACCCCCCTAAGGAAGTAATTGCATTTGTACCCCCCACTATTTGGGGTTATGTCGCATGTTTACCCCCCTGACCATTTCAACGTTAGATGTTAGCGATTTCTGTTAATGGTCAAAGGGAAATTAGGTAATTTCGCTTTCCTGTTGACCTGCAACCTCATTTAATCGCCAATTCATCACATTGAAACCCTGAACTTAACCTAACTCGAAATTGAAGACCTCCGCACCGGCGATCAGGCATTCTTCAACACTTACAGCAGATTTGAAGTCTGTTACGAGCATGGATCTTCGAATGTGAAAGATACGAGCTGAAGATCAGTATTTCGAACCGGGTGAAATGTACCGTAAGTGACATGAAAGTTCAAAGGGTCTGAATTTGGTAAGATGTTAACTTTTTTCTGTCTTAATTTGTTGTTGATGTGTGTTAAAAGGAGAAACCCAATCTCAATTTACCATTAAATTTCACCATGGAGGTAATTTTTTAGAAAACCCAAATAGGAAATACTTTGGTGGGAAGATGAGCTACATTGATCATGTAGATTTTACACTGTTGAATACTGATGTTTTAGAGGAGATTGTTAAGAAATTAGGATACAATGATGGTTTGTTTTTCTGCATTCATTACAAGGAACCGTATTGTTCGTTGGATTTTGGTCTTAGGACATTAAAATGTGATGTTGATTTGAGCCCATCTTCGATCATGTGCGTCAACACTCCTTCAGAGTGGACTCCTTCAGAGTGTCCAACAACACTCATCCCACCTAAGCATCATACACAAGTTGGAAGGCCAAAGAAGAAAAGAAAGAAGGCATATGGTGAAAAAGAACTTGAGAAAGAGTTCGACAAAGGAGGTAAAATGACCAGAAAGCGTAGTAGCATCAGGTGTGGTAAATGTGGGAATATGGGTCACAATGTCAGGAGCTGCAAAGTACAAGGGGCTGAACAATCCATTGCTTCACAGGAATCACACACTGCCACTCAAGGTGCACCAGTTTACAATCTTGATGAGTGATGGATAGTTTGTAAGTTTAGACTATGTTTGTTAGGTTTGTCAACTTTGTTCAAGACAATGTTTGGTTGGTTTGTAACTTTATGTTTGGTTTGGTCAAGACAATGCTAGGTTTGTCAACTTTGTTCAAGACAATGTTTGGTTGGTTTGTACCTTTATATTTGGTTTGGTCAATACAATGTTATGTTTATATTAAAATGACCAATTTGGTCATTTGCAGCAGTTAGGACTTAATTATAAGGTCAAAATGACCACTATGGTCATTTTGCAGCAGGATTGACTTGTTTATAAGGTCAAAATGACCATATGATCCATTTGCAGCCGGTTTGACTTGTTTATAAGGTCAAATTGACCATATGATCCATTTGCAGCAGGTTTTGACTTGTTTATAACTGGCATGCATGTTTGATTGTGTTTAGATGATCACTGGCAGGTTAGTTTCTGTCATTTGCAGCAGGTTTGTTTATATTAATTTGCAGCCTATATAAATTTGCAGCCTATTTGGATAATTGGTTTGCAACATGTTTGGATAATTGGTACAAATAAGAGGCGGAAAGTGATTAGATTAGATTACATTGTAACATTTAGTACAAATAAGATGTCCAACATACAAACTTAAAACCAAACAAAATCTAGCCTATTTCCAGTGACAATCATCCAAACAAGACCAATCCGAATCAGAACCATGCTCCCCTTCATATGGGTCAACGTACCAATCATCATCTTCATCCCAATATGTGTAATCCCATGCATGTTCTACCACTTCAGGGTCATAATCCTTTGTCGGATCTCCGAATAACTTTTCATAATCTGTTTCTTGCTCCATGTAAGGTCTGAGTATCTCAGACTCTTGATCCTCAAAGGAGACATAACTGTCTGGTTCTTCGGCTGCAACGACGTCTTCATCCTTACCAACATCTTTGTCTTCATCCTTACCAACATCTTTCTCATTCTCAACATCCTTACCTACAGATTTATAAGAAGGCTACCAACACAAACATATAATAAGAACTTGAAAAAGACCATTGCATCAAAAAGTATAGAACTCAAAAGTATAATTACAAGCAGTCAAAATACATAACCAAATCCAATTTGTCAACATTATACTACTTAACCAAAAACAGTAGAACAATCAACACCCAAGTAATCACAAAGTACATCTTCAGTTTCAACACATCTCCATTCTTGTACCGACCCAACTGTTCTTTGCAGTTAGCCAAGTCAATGATTAAACCAGGCATAACCTCTCCGCAAACCGGACATCCCTGTTCTTCACCTTTGTCAGCCCATCTTAGGAATCCACATCCTCCAACCTATTATCGGACATCATAAGCAACACTTTCCAACAAAGTTAAGATTCAATAAGCATAAAACAGAAGAAACTTACACATCGAATATACCAACGACCAGGATTAGCTGTCGATGCTGATTGTTTCACCACTGTTTTCGCACCACATGGACATATGATGTCTGAATGTTGAGTTTTGCCCTTGAATCGAAGCACAGACGATGAAGAAGAAGGCATGTTCAGGGCAGTGATTAGAGGGCAGAGAATTGAGGGCAGTGAAGAGGGATTGAGGCCAGTGAATTGAGGTCAATTGAAGAACGATTGAAGAACAAGAGCATTTAGGGCATGATTCAAGCTTATTAATGGGGAAGATCAAGGGTAGTTTGGACTTTTCACTACACACTAACAGTAACATCTAACGTTGAAATGGTCAGGGGGTAAACATGCGACATAACCCCAAACAGTGGGGGGTAAAAATGCAATTTCATCCTTAGGGGGGGGGGTAGACATGCCAATGCCCCCTAACCTCAGGGGGTAAAATTGCAGTTTACTCAATTTTAAATTTTCCTGAATAACGCCATCAAACTATCAAACGTCTCATCTTTCGACTTCAGAAATGAAACCCATGAAAACCTTGAATAATCATCAGTTACCACAAGACAGTAGAGATCCCCTGTAATACTTTTAACATTTACTGGACCAAACAGATCCATATGTAGTCTCTCTAACGGTTTCAATACTGAGTTGACTTTCTTTTGAGGATGTGATTTCTTTTTCTGCTTCCCTTTGATACAGCTTATGCACTCCCCCTCAAGATGAAAACCTTTGACATGAACTCTAAGAACTAAATCGTTATGTACCAAATTATTCATTTTTCTAAGATGTATATGACCCATCTTCCGGTGCCACAATCTCGATTCTTTCTCAGTTGCTCTAGAAACAAAACAATGTGCCTGACCTGTTGTTGTAGTTGCTACACTCATGTCCAACACATATAAATCATTCACTCTAGGCGCTCTCATGATAATCCATTCTTCAGGAATAACAAAACCTGGTTTCAAGATTAAACATTCTTTGTCTGTAAAGTGAGTGATATACATCCTATCACAGATCTGAGATATGCTTAGAAGATTGTTTTCAAGCTCGGCGATGTAGTTAACTCTTTCAAACGTAACAATCCCATTGGATAACGTTCCTTCACCAACTATCCTACCACCTTGATTTCCTGCGAATCCCACGTAATCACCATTGAAATTTCTAACATCATAAAGCAGGGCTGTTTTCCCCGTCATGTGACGAGAAGCTCCACTATCCATAATCCATCTTGAAACGGATCTTGGAAGCTCCTGCACCAGATAGAATTATGATTAGCTGAAATAAGCCGTCCAATCCTCATCAGACTCGGGTAACTTAACTTCATCTACACACTTTACGACCGATTTAAGAGGTGGGAAGTTTTTATCATTCAATTCCAATTTGTTATCAATAACCTCTTTTATGTCAACTTTCTCCTCTTTTTCCAATGAAACATTCTTTTTAGCAAAATTTTCATAAGACAATGAAATTTTTTCTTTTCTGTTTTCGTTTTGAAGAATCTTTTTAGGAACAACTTTCTTCTCTTGTGGAGGTGAAACTTGTTTCTCTGATTTTGGTTTCCACGTTTGTTGATATGAAGCAACCCGTTTGTAAAACTTGTCATTTTTAGTTACCATATTTTTAACAAGTTCAGTTTTGATTTTGGTGTTGTCATTTTTCAAAACCTTTTTCTCAACAATCAATGGAGCTTTAACCTTCACATCAACTTTCTTCTTTTGACTCTCAACAACTTCAGACTTAGGCTTGAAGTTGGTACACTTTCGTGCAATATGTCCAACTTTGTTGCATCTGAAGCATGTACGAGTATCAGTTACTCGACTAGTGCCTTCAATCTGAGGTTGTGAGGTCTTCTTTGCAAAAAAATCTTCATTTGATTTTGAAAAAATCTTAGATTCTTCATCAGAAAGTGAACTTGAACTATTCATAAACACTTTCATCTCAGCAAACTTCTTGTTTTGAAAATTCTTTTTCTGATAACTCTTACCACCCTGATAACCACACGACCATCTGTTTTGATTGTTGTTATAAAAACGCGGTGGAACAACAGGTTTCTTGTAGTAAGCTTTATCTTTTTCAAAATTCATTTGCCTCTTTGTCTGATTCAAACCTTCTACTTCAGACAAATCGATTTCAACCATTTTGAACACATTTGTCAATTTTGAAACATTTACATTCTCCAAAGGAAACTCATAATCCGAATACAACTTATCAGATCCCGACATCTTGTACATGACAAGATTAGGTTCATCATTTAAGTTGTTTTTGGACTTTTGTTTCGGAATGTATTTGTCCAAGAAACATCCATCATCTTTAGCTGAATCACTTTCAGACATCAAAACACTTTCAGCTGTGCTTTTAACAATCTCTGTCTGAACACTATCATTAGATGATGAAGAAGAAAATGTAACATCAATTGAATCAGGAAGTTTCACTTCATTTTCATCTTCAAGATTAACCAACCCAGATTGGTTTTTCGAATAATTGTCTAGAACTGGTGGTGGAACTTGATGAAAACCCACCCCGGTTCCATCACAGTATACATCTTCGCCTGCTTTGTTTTCCCCGATGGGTTTGGGAACAATGTGTTGCAAAACAAACCTTACAGAGCTGTAACTATTCAATTTCAAATTGATACGCTCATTCTCAATCTTAGCTTCTTCAAACTGAAGCTTCAATTTAGCAATCTCATCCAATTGTTGATTGATTAATTCTTCTTTAACCCTCAAAACACTTTGCAATTGACAGTTTTCTTTGTATGTTTTACCGTTTCTATCATCATTATCTTTAACCGTGCGTTTTAGCTTCTCAAAACTTTCAGTAATCTGACGATTTTCAAGAACTAACCTCTCATTTTCTTTCCTAACCTTTTCTTGATCAATTTTATCATTTTCAATTTTGTCAGTTAATTCTTTTAATCTGTCGTTCGAAGCTTTCAACATTTTATCACGGTTAAGGATCTGATCCTCAACACTTCTGACTCTGTCAGTCAGATAATCCACTTTCTTACCATTGAGATAAGTGATTATACTACAAACTTTGCATTCTTTGATGCAATTTTTGCAGTCAACATCACCATTGACTTTCTTACCTGACTCAGTCGTTGACGCGTTTGAACTGACCCGGCTTTTAGACTCAGAGACGGATTTAGACTCTACCTCAAGTGCCTTAGCAGCCAGCACCTTGTCAGCCATCTTTCCCATGTTTTCAGCATTCAACTCTTGAGTCGTGTCAATGATCCCCTTATCAACCTTCTTTGGCTCTTCTTCTTTTTCTTTTTCTTTCTCTTTTCTGCTTTCTCTTCTCTGCTTCCCCACCATTTCCTTTGCCAATACTCATATTCCTCAGCCATTTTTTAATTATGGTTTCAAGATCAAGAGTGTTATGGTCAATGGCAATGTTTCCCATGGGGTCAAGATAACATTCTCTGTCTGGATCCCATCTCCTCGCTCTTTTTGCTTCAAGATATATACCAGATATTATGATCATTCTTTGCTGAGCTATCATCTTTCTGTAACCATACTTCTGTTCTTCAGTTCTGTTGTCTTTCCAAGGAACAGGTTCAGCAGATTTTTCCATGAAAGCATATCCAACCGCATCCTCCTCAGGTAACAACTCGCTTCAGTCGAAACCTTCATCGTCCTGAATCACAGCAAGAGCTCTAGATTTCTCTTTGTTATCCTCAAGCTGCTTCATTCTTGGCGGTTCCGATTTATTCTGATGATAAATCGCTTTTGTAGAATCGTGTACGAACCCGAATGAGTCGTTCAGAGGAGTTTTAACTTCGTTTCAGAGGCGGAAACTAAGAAACAAAGGTAGAAACAGCTAAATCTTCACCTTAAAGGCTAATTGTATTGATCTGATGTTGTTTACAATCAAATCTCACACCGGCAGCACTTCGGTATGGAATACAAGGATCTATCATCTAATTTCGCTCAGAGACACCTATATATAGGGTCTTGATTCCGCTCGTAATAACATAATGACGGTTGGAGCGGAATTAGAAACATGTGATTCCGCTCGAAAGTGTCAACATGACATTTCGGGCGGAATTAGACTTAGGAGCGAAATCAGTCTTTTAAACACTCTAAACATGCTATTTTCTTGACCTACGAGCCCTGATCTATATAATCTAGTCTATGACTCGATACAAGACGAAGTCGACAAATGTATGTACCAACAGACTCCCCCTCAGATGTTGACGAGTCTTCAGTGTCGAGTCTGACTATGTCTAGTCTTCGCATCTTCAGTCTTGATCAGTCTCTGGACTTCACATTTTCTAACAGCATCAACAGACTCCCCATAATAACGTGTTGGCATTCCTTTAGTTCTTCAGCATCATCTGCTTCAGGATCATAATCTGGCTTTCACACTTCAAAATCTTTACCTAGCTCAATCTCTATCTACAACATTCTCAGGTATCGGAACCTGGCTCTTTAAACACAAACTTGTCAGGATCGAATGGCCTGGCTCTTCTGGAGGTTGTTCCAAGATCGTAACCTGGGTTTTATCCAACTCAGGTATTCTCAGGATTGATAAATCCAGCTCTTTCATAATCCTGCACAATCTCTACCTCAAAGTAAATTTTCTAAATTTAACAATTCAATGTATGCAATAACACTGACTCTCCCTCAGAAATAACTCAATATTCTTGATGAACCATTTTAAAATTTGATCAAAACACATTTGATTTTTAAACACATACTTCTTTTCACAAACATGTCATCATGTTTAGCACTTGGAATTTTGACAATCAGCTCTCCAACATCAGTTGTCGAAAATCTTTTTGAATTTTTCAAAAAATTTATGCTAAAACACACTAAAATCTTAATGAAATGAAATTTAGTAAAGAAATATTTACAGACAATATTTTTGTGAGATTTGTGTAAGAGGATCATATCAGTTCTTGACAAGTCACAAGTACCGTTGAGCTTAATTACACCTTAAGAATTAAACAATTCACTTAGATTGCCGATATACTGTTCCACTTAAATTCTCACACAAATTTCAACTGATTCAGGATATGAGTTAGATGTTTTAAGAACTTAAACTCATTCATGTGTCCCACCTCTTGAATATACTCCCGTATCCAGATCCCAATATTCAGTCTTACAGGTGAATATACCACAGATGATATCTGTAAGAGAATAAATTATAGCACGAACCGTGAGAGCTCAGGTCAGAACTTCCGTTCAGCAGAGAGATAACGGCTCGACTTTTGGTGTGTCCCATTTAGAGGATCTCTTGATTACAACAGCAATGACTATCAATTTTATTGTTTCATCAATTTGCTGAGGGCGGCGCTATGTTTCAAGTAAGCAGAAAGTATTATTCGAGGACTAGGTCAGAACTTCCATTCAGCAGAAGTCCCAGAATAATACCCCAGATATCACTGAGTATAAAGACCTAGTATCTCAGAAAGAGGGACCTTTCAAACGAGATTTCAGGGGTTACCTATATATCCAAGTAGTGTTCCCCACGAAATAAGCAAGTTTGAATTTAAGTTTATATCCCGAAAAAGCTTACTAAATGTGTAAAAACCTATCGACATATCATCAGTGAGACTGTTAAACGCTATTTAAACATTACATTTCTTTAGCATACTGTGACTGTCTACTGATGTACTATCATTTCCTCTTCTTTGACACAAAAACTCATTTTTGATTTTATCATGTTTTTGTCTTTTTCAAATTTTCAAATGTTTTTGGATTTTCTGAAAATTTTTACTCCCCCTAAAATGCAAACACATTAAAGGAAATTTGAAAACACACTATACAATAAAATTGACAACCGATATCAAATCGCTTCAAATCGCCATCCACTTGGCATAAACAATCAGAACTCCCCCTTACACAAAACTATGTTCTCATTATGATTTCAAAACACTTAAGTTTGTTTAAACCAAAATGATTTTTCCAGAAAATAAGTTTTGTTGATTTTATCACTTGTAGATTAAGGGTTTGGTTCATCACATTGTCCTTCAAATACCACTTGTAAGTTTGGTCCAATCAAGTTCAACCTAATGACCTTGATTAACCATTTGTAGGAAAACAAGTACAACTTAATGTCCTTGATTCACCACTTGTAGGTGTAAACCTTCATCAACCAACTTGTAGGAATATCACATCTACACAAATACTTTTTACCAACAAAGATGCCGATTCCTGCTTCGCACTTACCAACCTGGAAGCTCCGGCAATTCACACTTATCCTGTAAAAATTCAACTATTTTTAAGATTCAATCACCTAATCAATTACTTAAGAAAGATGCCGATTCCTGATCCACGATTACAAACTTGGGATCTCCGGCATAGTCCTAAGACTTCAAGGGAAAAGAATTTCCACCCAAGTCTTTTCATAATTGAGGGTTTTCAATTCTTGCTCGGTAGGGTTGTAAGTTGCCTTTTTAGTTGCATAGAAATCTTTAACCCCTTTCACTTTCCCATCAAGCATTTTCCCAAAATTTTTCTTAACACTTCCAATGAAAACTTTCTCAACATCAAATTCCTTCTTATCAGAAAAAAATTGATTTGAGATCTCAACCTTACCAACCTTTTGTTTAATCTTCTCAAACTTCAGTGATGTAAATTCATCATCATTCACTGAAGATACAGAATTTTCTGTTTTGATCTCAACTTGTGGCTCTTCTGGCTTTGTGGAACCAGGTTCATTGCCAATTTTTACATCACCTTTTTAAACAACCCACACTTGGTTGTCCTTGGCTTTCTTTTTGTAAAGATTTTTCTTCGAACCCTCACCAACTTCATCAATCGAATTTTCAAAAATTTTGAAGTTTTCATTCAACATCGACAACCTTCTCTTTGAGTTTTCAGAAACTCCCTGTTTTGTATTGATATTCTTCGGACAATTCCATGCAATGTGACCAACTTCATTGCATTTGAAACAAGTTCGAGTCTCTTTTTGATGAAACACTCCAGTTCCATTCCTTTTTTTCTCAGCAAGAAACTCCTGGTTTGATTGTTTCCAGAACGGTTTCTAATGTTCTTCTTCTGCACTTCCTCCTGAAACAAATTCTGTTTTTGTTTTAGAATTTTTCTAATTTTTATAATTTTCTGATGGAGTAAAACCTAAATCTTTCTTTTTGTAGCTACCATTATGGTTTGGTTTTTTTTGAAAACCAGAACCAGAATTGTAACCCTTTTTCTTGTTTAATCGTTGTTGTACTCTTGACGTGTATTTTTTAGGGTTTCCAGTAAGATTTAAATCTCTTATTTCAGAAATCTTAATTTCTGTCATTTTGAAAACCTTTTTGATCATTTCAAATCTAACACTTCTTATTGGAAACTCTTTGTCAAAATATAATTTGTCAGAATCATTTAAAGTGTAGGCTACTTCAAATGTTTCATCATCCAAATTTGCTTTTGATAATAAAAACTCTTTACTGTATGTCCGTTTAACCGACAATTTTGGACTGTTGATTGACGAACTTGACCCTCCAGACTCAGACTTTGACTCAGACTCCTCATCAGTATCCAACACCTGTCGACCACCTTTTTTATTAACCCAGACTCATGATCAGTGTTAGACGATGTGAAAGTAACAACAATGTTTTCTGGTAATTCATCAGTTGTGTCGGGTTTTAACTTTATATTGACTGCTTTTTCGAGTTGCTCCTCATTTGGTTTTCTGGGAGAATAACCTTCCCAAATCGGAGGCGGACACTTGTTATAGCTAGCAGTCGGTTTCTTACCAGTATCCTTCTTCTTTGTCTTTTCATGTTTGAATGCTTCGAAACCTGCAACAGTAGGATAAATTCGATCAATAAGATAATCAGAACTAGAATAACTTTGCAATAAGCATCTGATTCTCTCATTCTCAATCTTCTCCTTCTCTAACTCTTGCTTCCACTTTGCACTTTCTTCGATGTAAAAATTAATAGCTTTCTGCTTCGTCATCAATGTTGCATTCATCATCGTCAAAGCATTTTCTCTTTCAGAGTTTGTCTTTTGAAGACCAGTTACTGTTCTGTTCAAAACATCATATGATTCTTTCACGTAGTTAATATTGAATAGTAATTGTTCCTTAATCTTCTCATACTCTGCCAGCTTCTCATCTCTAGCTGCACATTCCTTGCAAGGTTCTAAACACTTCAAGCAAGGTTTGATGACTTCCATAATCTTTTCTACTTCTATGATCTTCTCAACTTCAACAACTTTCTCAGCTTCAGTCACCTTTTCTTCTTCACTCACTTGCTTAATCTTTTCAGCAACAAATTTAACTTTTTCATGTTGAACAACATTTTCAACTTTCATTTCTTGTTGTTCTTTTGCAACTCGTTTTTCCTTCAGTTTCTCCAAGCGATCTGCAAAATAAAAATGAAAACTTTCAGGAGAGAGATGAGTTTTAGCAACATTAATATGTCGTTCTTCTTCATCATCACTATTGCTGTCATCAGTTGGTGACTGATCAAACTCAATAGACTTTTCAGCATTATCATCCAAAGAACCAGAATCAGTTGGTGTTTGATCAAAAACAACTTACTTTTCTGAACTTTCATCACTTTTGTGAACTTTCATCTGCACTATGTGATCCTTCTTCTGATGAAACAGATGTTTCTTTTTCATTCTTCACAGTTTCACCAATAGACTTCACCCATGTGGTAAACATATCTGGTTCTTTTAAAATTTTAGCAATGAAAGCTTTTAATTCTCCTTTTTCATCAACAAACAATATCCCAGCTAAATCCTTCAGGCAATTTTTCATCATCTTGAAAATTCCAGTTAAAGTTCTCTTGATTTCCCAGACATGCTCTTTTTGAATCCTCGATCACTTTTCTACCATGAGCCACCTGTGGTTCTTGCTGTTGTTGCTGACCAACTTGCTGATAAATGGCTTTCCGATAGTAGTCGTCTTTTCCAAACGGATTCTGAGCTCCACTAGCTTCTCTGTTCTTGCATTCTCTTTTGAAATAACCTTTCTCCCTGCATCGAAAACAAGTAACTTTAGATTTATCAAAACCTAAAGTAAACACATGTGCATCAAGAAAATCATTTCTCCCGGTAATCATCTTGAACTTTTCAGCACGCCTAAGAACGCTAGCTAGACACCATTTGATGTCCATTAACTCCATTTCTTCGGCGTCTATCTGATCGTAATCCTCTTTTGTGAGCATAGAATTCCCGATACGACCTGCAACCAATCCTTCATAAGATAACAACACATAACCAAGCAACGCCATGTGATCTTTCACAATCTCTTCAGAAAAACTTTGACCATCTGGAAGATTCAAAGCAATGTTGCATTGTATCACATAACCATTTCCTGTCTTTGTGCTTTGAGAATGGAAGCTTGATGTAGTTTCTTTAGGATTGACACTCGGGTATGAAGAGAAACCACTGCTGCTTTTAGAACTTTGATCAACTTTTTCAGATGAATCTCCAGCACTAAACGCAGTTTGAATTTTCGGGCTTCTTTCAACTTCTGGAACACTGCCTTTATAGTACATTTTTACATCCTGTTGACCACTTGGACTGTTCATCCTCGTGATCTTCTGCTGTTCCAAATCTTGACCCTCAATCTTCTCAATAAACTGAGAAATCGTTAACCCATCATAAACCCCAGTGTTCTTCAAAATCATCAAGTATGTGCCCCAATCCTTTTGTGGTAAAGCGTCAGCTAACTTGTCTACCCATTCTTCACGATCCTTTTTTATACTCAGCATCGAAATGGATCGCACTAGGTGACAGTATCTTTCAATTAGCTTCTTTGTATCTTCACCCGGTAGACTTGTAAACAGATCAAATTCTTTCTTGAGAAGTGCTTTCTTGCTCTTTATCATATTCTCACTACCCTCAAACTTGACTCTAAGAGCATCCCAGATCGATTTTGAAGTCTTGTCATGTTGAAGTAACACAAAGATGTCTTCTTTGATAGCTTGCTGAAGTAAACTGATCATCATTTTTTCAGCTCTATACATATCACGTTCTTGATCACTAAACTCAGATATTGCTTTCTCAACATGCAGATCAGTTTGTGGTAAAACATATTTCTTTAGAATGCACTCCCAAGATCTAAGATGGTTTGCCTGAACCCAGTTTTCAAACCTGTCTTTCCACCCGTAATACCCTTCGATACTCATCAGTTTCGGGGGCTTTTGTAACGTTTCGGTCTCATTTTCCAAATTCATGTTCTGAGCAATAGAAGCCGGAGTAGTTGGGGATGACGCGAATGCGTTGTAGAACTCTTCACTCAGGATTACGTATCACGTTTTTCAAAAACAATTACTTTGGAGCGGAATTAACCCAAAAACAATTTTGGGCGAAATAGCAAACAATCCTTTAGAGCGAAATCACTAATTTGAACACTTGGAGCGAAATCACAATGTATACTGGAGCGAAATCAGAACTTTTGTTGTCTGGAGCGGAATCAGCAATCAATTTGGAGCGGAATCTCAAGTTTGTTAATCTGGAGCGAAATCACTAGGAACCCTGGAGCGAAATCAGCACGTATTTTGGAGCGAAAATAGAAAAATGGTCTCCTCGAGCGGAATCAACCACTTATCACGAGCGAAAACAGAAATATGTTGAAGCTGAGACACTTTTTGGAGCGGAATCAGGAACTAAACAGTTCGAGCGGAATTAGTTCGGGGGTCTATTTTGTCCATTTTACTGTGAATTTTGCAATGAAACTTTCCAGGGTTTGTTTATATGTATTTTTACACAGTCTGTGAAAAAATGATGCGATTTTGACCGTTAAAACTTTCTGAAATGATGAAAGAAGGTGTAGAAGTAAGAAGTTTCAATGAAATCCAGCTAATCTCTGCAGAACTCCTCCTCCTGAGCTCTGATACCAATTGTAGATTCGTGTACGAACCCGAATGAGTCGTTCAGAGGAGTTTTAACTTCGTTTCAGAGGCGGAAACTAAGAAACAAAGGTAGAAACAGCTAAACCTTCACTTTAAACGCTGATTGTATTGATCTGACGTTGTTTACAATCGAATCTCACACTGGCAGCACTTCGGTATGGAATACAAGGATCTATCATCTGATTTCGCTCAGAGACACCTATATATAGGGTCTTGATTCCGCTCATAATAACATAATGACGGTTGGAGCGGAATTAGAACCATGTGATTCTGCTCGAAAGTGTCAACATGGCATTTCGGGCGGAATTAGACTTAGGAGCGAAATAAGTCTTTTAAACACTCAAAACATGCTATTTTCTTGACCTACGGGCCCTGATCTATATAATGTAGTCTAAGACTCGATACAAGACGAAGTCGACAAATGTATGTACCAACAGCTTTCTTGTAGTAATCTTCTCTGAACGAGTTTTCAGACTCATCAGCATAAGTATTTCGACATTCACGCTTAAAGTGACCTTTCTGTTTACACTTGAAGCATGTCACTTTAGACTTGTCAAAGCCCAACTTGGTAGATGGTCCACCAATCGACTTTCTCCCAGTTATCTCCATGAAACGCTGTGCCCGACGAACTGCGTTGGCCATACACCACCTTATGTCGATCAATTCCATCTCCTCAGGATCAATCTGATCGTAATCTTCTTTTGTCAGGTTGGTGTTGCCAATCTTCCCTACCACTAGACTTTCATACGATTCTAGCACAGAAGCTAGGAAGACCATCTGTTGCTTTGCCGACTCCTCACTGAGGTTTTGAGTGTTCTTTAAGTCTACAACGATATTGAATTGAAATAGGTTCTTTGTATCAGACTGGCTTGAATGTGACGAAGAACCACTGTGAAATCCACTACTTTGACTTTCTTTGCTTGATGTGTAGGAATTTTCAGCAGAAAATGCAGTCTTGGGAGATGTATTCTTTGGCATCATACTTTTTGGATAATACAAATCCAAGTTTTGTTGATAAGACGAGTGATTGACTTTGTGTGTTTTCCTTAACTCCAGCTCGTGACTCTCTAGTCTTTCAATCAGAAAATCTACAGTCAACACTTCTGGTGGCTTGATAGTATTCTTCAACATTAAGGCATAATATTGCCAATCCATCTCATCTGGCAATGAATCAAACAATTTATCGACTAGCTCTTCTTGAGAATAGAAAATTTCATGTCTAGCCAGTTCCAGCTTCAGATGCCCAAACCTCTCAATCATCTTACAAACTGATTCATTCTTTAAACACCCAAATAAATCAAACTCTTTTCTTAGCAGTTTCTTTTTATTTTTCACAATTTCTACACTTCCCAAACATTTAACTTTCAACTTGTTCCAGAGATCTGTAAAATTCTTGTACTCGATCAAGGATATTATATCTTCTCGGACAGATTGAAATAGCAGTGCGATGCATTTTTGCTCAGCAACAAACGATTCTATTTCATCAGATGATGTCAAGCTTTCACCAGTTTTGCCTCTATCAATGTATCCATTCTTTTGACTCTTCCAGCTAGGATACGCAAAGGCCTTCAACCATTCTTCAAATTTCTTGGCCCACCGACTGTACTCTTCGATAGCCATCAACTTCGGGGGTTTGTTATAAGTTCCGAAAGCACTTTCCACACTCATAGCATCCGATAAACTTTTCTTCGTATTCGGCGTGTTCTCATTGGTGTTGTTAGGCGAAGTATCATCTCCAGAGTTTCCAGCAAAGGCATACATATCACTAAACGGATTCATGAATAGATCATCCATCTTGTACATACCTGAAAAATCAGCAAACACTTAGAAAATTTTTGGTTTTGAATAAGACAGATTCAAGCGGAATCTGTTCAAGCGAAATTGTTGTTCAAACAATATTATGTCTTTCAAACAAAATGGCTCTTCTCAAACGAAATTTGTTATCTCGTTTGAGACAACACTAATCAAATGGAATATCAAATCAGGTTTCAACTTCAAACGAAATGTCTTATCTCGTTTGAGACTACACCACTTTCAAACGGAATAACAAAACTTTTATAATCCTCAAACGAGATCACAAATATGTGTGACTTTCAAACGAAACTTTCAAACGAGATACATGCCTCAAACGGAATTACCCATATTCTTCAAACGGTATTATGTAAGATGTGTTTTTCAAACGAGATTATGAGCAAATTTCAAACGGGATTAGTGTGACATTAGCATTTTCGAACAATTTTCAAACGAAATTACGGTTTTGTATCAGTTTTAGGCCGAATTTTAGTGCAAAACTTTCAGGGATTAGTTAACACTATGTTTCACTTGATATGTGAGAGTTTTAGTCCATTTCAACCGTGAAAACTTGTTCAAATCAGAAAAGAAAGGTAGAAGTGAGAGAATCCGATGAAATCAAGCTGAATTTGGTATGAACTCCTCGTCCTGAGCTCTGATACCACTTGTTGGATCGTCCGGTGACCCTAAACAATCAGTAAAGGTAGTTCATCATCATTTACTAAGGCAGAATCAAAGTAAACAACTTCACACAGCTTGTTTCCTTTTTAATCTTTCTTTATTTCTGATTTGTAGAGCTTTTACAATCTAATCTTGACAAAAATCCAGCAGCACCTTAGCTCACACACACTTAGATCCGTTTGAAATGAACCTAGCACAACCCTATTTATAAGCATTGCTATTTCGTTTGAGGGTGACACTACCCTGTTCAAACGAAATCACTTGCACCAATTTCGTTAGAACTTGGTCTTGACATCTTCAAACGAAATCACTAACTAAAACATGACCAAACCCTAAAATCTATCCTGTTGTGCACTCATTTATCTATTCTAGACATAAGACTCGATTAAGACGTAGTAAACAGACATATAATGCACCAACACATTTGTTGAGTGTTTTTTTTTGGTGTCTAATCCGCATATATATCACCATTGCCCTTGATTTTCTTGACTGTATATCTCTTAAATGTCAACATATACACGTGTGATTTTGTTTACGAAGATTTTTCATTGCCGAGAACCTCGATCAGAGAGTAAAAAAGGCGTAAGGTTCACAATGGTGTAAAATTAAAATGGGATATACCGCGCTAGGATTCGAGTTACAGGAACAAGGGCCAAACCAACCACCCAAGAATGGAATCGATGATCGAAAACACGTGACAACCTCCTAGAAGCAGCTTTTCTTGCCACCAGACCTTTCTCCATCAATTAGGAATCTGATGCCCTCTCTAAGCACATTCCTTAAATTGTAGCCACTTGTTGAGTGTTTTTTTTTTTGTGTCTAATCCGCATATATATTACCATTGCCCTTGATTTTCTTGACTGTATTTCTCATAAATATCAACATATACACGTGTGATTTAGTTTACGAAGATTTTTCAATGCTGAGAACCTCGATCTGAGAGTAAAAAAGTCGTAAGGTTCACAAAGGTATAAAATTAAAATGGGATATACCGGGCTAGGATTCGAGTTACAGGAACAAGGGCCAAACCAACCACCCAAGAATAGAATTGTCGAGCGAAAACACTTGACAACCTCCTAGAAGCAGCTTTTCTTACCACCAGACCTTTCTCCATCAATTAGGAATCTGATGCCGTCACTAAACACATTCCTTAAATTGTAGCCATTTGTTGTGTGTTTTTTTTAGTGTCGAATCCGCATATATATCACCATTGCCCTTGATTTTCTTGACTGTATATCTCTTAAATGTCAACATATACACGTGTGATTTAGTTTACAAAGATTTTTCAATGCCGAGAACCTCAATCAGGGAGTAAAGAAGGCATAAGGTTAACAATGGAGTAAAATTAAAATGGGATATACCGGGCTTGGATTCGAGTTACAGGAACAAGGGCCAAACCAACCACCCAATAATGGAATCGTCGAGCGAAAACACTTGGCAACCTCCTTGAAGCAGCTTTTCTTACCACCAGACCTTTCTCCATCAATTAGGAATCTGATGCCGCCACTAAACACATTCCTTAAATTGTAGTCATTTGTTGAGTGTTTCTTTTGGTGTCTAATCCGCATATATATCACCATTGCCCTTGATTTTCTTGACTGTATATATCTCTTAAATATCAACATATACACGCGTGATTTAGTTTACAAAGATTTTACAATGTCGAGAACCTCGATCAGAGAATAAAAAAGGCTTAAGGTTCACAATGGTGTAAAATTAAAATGGGATATTACAGGCTTGGATTCGAGTTACAGGAACAAGGGCCAAACCAACCACCCAAGAATGGAATCGTCGAGCGAAAACACTTGACAACCTCCTAGAAGCAGCTTTTCTTGCCACCAGACCTTTCTCCATCAATTAGGAATCTAATGCCGTCTCTAAGCACATTCCTTAAATTGTAGCCATTTGTTGAGTGTTTTTTTTGTGTCTAATCCGCATATATATTACCATTGCCCTTGATTTTCTTGACTGTATTTCTCATAAATATCAACATATACACGTGTGATTTAGTTTACGAAGATTTTTCAATGCCGAGAACCTCGATCTGAGAGTAAAAATGTCGTAAGGTTCACAAAGGTGTAAAATTAAAATGGGATATAACGGGCTAGGATTCGAGTTACAGGAACAAGGGCCAAACCAACCACCCAAGAATGGAATTGTCGAGCGAAAACACTTGACAACCTCCTAGAAGCAGCTTTTCTTACCACCAGACCTTTCTCCATCAATTAGGAATCTGGTGTCGTCACTAAACACATTCCTTAAATTGTAGCCATTTGTTGAGTGTTTTTTTTAGTGTCGAATCCGCATATATATCACCATTGCCCTTGATTTTCTTGACTGTATATCTCTTAAATGTCAACATATACACGTGTGATTTAGTTTACAAAGATTTTTCAATGCCGAGAACCTCGATCAGGGAGTAAAAAAAGGCATAACGTTAACAATGGAGTAAAATTAAAATGGAATATACTGGGCTTGGATTCGAGTTACAGGAACAAGGGCCAAACCAACCACCCAATAATGGAATCGTCGAGCGAAAACACTTGACAACCTCCTAGAAGCAGCTTTTCTTACCAACAGACCTTTCTCCATCAATTAGGAATCTCATGCCGCCACTAAACACATTCCTTAAATTGTAGTCATTTGTTGAGTATTTTTTTTGGTGTCTAATCCGCATATATATCACCATTGCCCTTGATTTTCTTGACTGTATATCTCTTAAATATCAACATATACACGCGTGATTTAGTTTACAAAGATTTTTCAATGCCGAGAACCTCGATCAGAGAATAAAAAAGGCTTAAGGTTCACAATGGTGTAAAATTAAAATGGGATATTCCAGGCTTGGATTCGAGTTACAGGAACAAGGGCCAAACCAACCACCCAAGAATGGAATTGTCGAGCGAAAACACTTGACAACCTCCTAAAAGCAGCTTTTCTTACCACCAGACCTTTCTCCATCAATTTGGAATCTGGTGCCGTCACTAAACACATTCCTTAAATTGTAGCCATTTGTTGAGTGTTTTTTTTTAGTGTCAAATCCGCATATATATCACCATTGCCCTTGATTTTCTTGACTGTATATCTCTTAAATGTCAACATATACACGTGTGATTTAGTTTACAAAGATTTTTCAATGCCGAGAACCTCGATCAGGGAGTAAAAAAGGCATAACGTTAACAATGGAGTAAATTTAAAATGGGATATACCGGGCTTGGATTCGAGTTACAGGAACAAGGGCCAAACCAACCACCCAAGAATGGAATCGTCGAGCGAAAACACTTGACAACCTCCTAGAAGCAGCTTTTCTTACCACCAGACCTTTCTCCATCAATTAGGAATCTGATGCCGTCACTAAACACATTCCTTAAATTGTAGCCATTTGTTGAGTGTTTTTTTTTGTGTCTAATCCGCATATATATCACCATTGCCCTTGATTTTCTTGACTGTATATCAATTAGATATCAACATATACACGTGTGATTTAGTTTACAAAGATTTTTAATGTCGAGAACCTCGATCGGAGAGTAAAAAAGGCGTAAGGTTCACAATGGTGTAAAATTAAAATGGGATATACCGGGCTAGGATTCGAGTTACAGGAACAAGGGCCAAACCAACCACCCAAGAATGGAATCGACGAGCGAAAACACTTGACAACCTCCTAGAAGCAGCTTTTCTTACCATCAGACCTTTCTCCATCAATTAGGAATCTGATGCCGTCACTAAACACATTCCTTAAATTGTAGCCATTTGTTGAGTGTTTTTTTTTGGTGTCGAATCCGCATATATATCATCATTTCCCTTGATTTTCTTGACTGTATATCTCTTAAATGTCAACATATACACGTGTGATTTAGTTTACAAAGATTTTTCAATGCTGAGAACCTCGATCAGGGAGTAAAAAAAGGCATAACGTTAACAATGGAGTAAAATTAAAATGGGATATACTGGGCTTGGATTCGAGTTACAGGAACAAGGGCCAAACCAACCACCCAATAATGGAATCGTCGAGCGAAAACACTTGACAACCTCCTAGAAGCAACTTTTCTTACCAGCAGACCTTTCTCCATCAATTAGGAATCTCATGCCGCCACTAAACACATTCCTTAAATTGTAGTCATTTGTTGAGTGTTTTTTTTGGTGTCTAATCCGCATATATATCACCATTGCCCTTGATTTTCTTGACTGTATATCTCTTAAATATCAACATATACACGCGTGATTTAGTTTACAAAGATTTTTCAATGCCGAGAACCTCGATCAGAGAATAAAAAAGGCTTAAGGTTCACAATGGTGTAAAATTAAAATGGGATATTCCAGGCTTGGATTCGAGTTACAGGAACAAGGGCCAAACCAACCACCCAAGAATGGAATCTGTTGGTGCAGTTGTCTGTCGACTTCATCTTCGTTCGAGTCTTAGATTAGAACTGTTTGATTAGAGCTTGTAATATGAGAAAATATCATGTTTTAGTGTGTTTAAGTGATGATTTCGCTTCAAGGGTTATTAATAGATGTTTTCGCTTGAAGCAAGTTCAAGCGAAATCCACATGACTTGATTTCACTTGAACAGTGCTCAAGCGAAACCTCAATGTCTATAAATACCCTGAAGCCTGAAGCGTAATCAGTAGGAAAGAGTTCAGTTCGGTTGTTAGTTTCCGACACAGAAGTGCTGTCGAGGTGTCTCCAAGGCTGTAATCTTTCATAGATCAATACAAGAGACGTTAAATAGTGAAATCAAGCTAAACAAAGACAGAATCAATGAATTCCGCCTCTGATTCTGTCTGAGCACTTTTCTGATCGACTCGTTAGGTCGTTTCACGATCCTACATGTTGACTCCCCCTTGAATGTTGACGGAATCTTCAGTGAGAGTCTTCAATGTGACGACTCTTCAATCTTGATCAGTCTTCTTCAGGACTTTCTCCTGTAATCAAAATACCCAGATCTTTTCTCTAGCTCTAACTTCATCAGACTCCCCCTTTCATCAAGCTGGGATTTTCAGTCTGGAATTAGCTATAGCCTTTGAAATTAAATCCTGGCTTTTTCTCAGATTAAGTTCTTCACAGGTTCTGATACATCTCCTGGCTTTTCGTAGCAACAGGATCAGAAACCTTCATTTCTCCTACACACATCTCTCTACCAAAACATAAGTTTTTACTTCAACCAATAAGAAAAACTTACAAATAATAGTTACATCAAGTTCAAATTAATGACCCTGATTAACTAAACTCAACTTCTTTCTTAAAACAAATTTTTCAATTTTAGCACACACACTCCCAAACCAGTTCATCTTGTTTAGCACTTGAAATTTTGAAAATCAGCTCTTCAACATCAGTTGTCGAAAATCTTTTTGGACTTTTCAAAATAATGAAACATGAATGCAATAACAGAAATTAACTGCAGAAATAAGATATGTACAGACACTATTTTTGTGAGCTTGTGTATGAGGATCATATCAGTTTATGTGACCAATCACTAGCACCGTTAAGCTTTAAACATATTAAGTTCTAAACGATTCACGTAGATTGACGATATTGTTGTCCACTTAAACTCAATCTAAAAACTTTCAATCTGCTTACCGATACTTTAAGATATATTAAGATAGCGCTAAGTTCTTATGGACCCCACGATCTCAGCATATCCCCTCATCATGCAATACACTGACTCAAGTAATGCCTTTAAACTTTTATCAACTGTGATTTGTGCGAAAAACAAAGCAGAAAGTTTAAACATTAACAATCAGGTCGATACTTCCGTATACGCAGAGAAAGTCCAATGTTTAAACAAAATAAGAAAATAAAAATAAGTTGAAGTTGTTTAGGCTTTAACCACCAGGTCGATACTCCCGTATACGCAGAGGTGATCCAAAGCTTAAACGAAACACCAAAGAAAATAAAGCAGAACGTTTAGGCAACAACATCCAGGTCGATACTCACGTATACGCAGAGGATGTCCGATGCTTAAACAAAATAAAGAAATAAAACAAGTTTAAATCTTTGCAAAATAAAATGCACAATCACAACGACTTTTTAGCAAAGTTGTGAAAGTTCACAAACTTAACCAGTTTTATGTCTTTCGACAATCAGCGATTACCGAGTAGGCACACAGTCAAGAAGGACAAAACTAAGTACTATGCTTTCGACCATGTTTCCCACTAGAACTAGGCTTATTCATTTAGGTTTGTATCGTTATCGCAAATCTACTAGTCTAGCTGAGCCTACCGTCACATCTTTAGTAAGATCGTTTATCACATTATAACTTTCCATTTCTTTAGCATGCTGTGACAGTCTCACTGATCTACTATCATTTCCTCTTTTTGACAACAAAACTCATTTTTGATTTTAT
Organism: Helianthus tuberosus; assembly: GCA_030545235.1. Taxonomy (NCBI): domain Eukaryota; kingdom Viridiplantae; phylum Streptophyta; class Magnoliopsida; order Asterales; family Asteraceae; genus Helianthus; species Helianthus tuberosus. The sequence continues at coordinate 214,310,178 of CM060423.1, forward strand.
CATGTTTTTGGCTTTTTCAAATTTTCTAATTTTTTTAAATTTTTACTCCCCCTAAAATCAAAATATGTCTCAATTTTGATTTTCTGGGAAAATTTGAAATCAAACTGTACAAAGAACATGACAACTGATATCGAATTGCCTCAATTCGCCATCCACTTGGCATAAACAATCAGAACTCCCCCTCACAACAAACTATTTTCCCATAGTGATTTCAAAACACTTAAGTTTGTTTTAATCAAAATGGTTTTTCTGGAAAATAAGTTTAGTTGATTTTACCACTTGTAGGTTAGGGGTTTCATCACATTGTTTTCATATCATTTGTAGAAAATCAGATACAATTTAATGTCCCTGATTTACCACTTGTAACCATCACAAACATACAACTCAAACCTGTTTTTCAACCAATTTACCATCTTTTGATTGAATTCTCAAGGTGCCGATTCCTACTCCTCGCTTACATACCTGGGAGTTCCGGCAATTCCTGCAAAAACTTCTCAAACATTATACAAATATGATAAAGAATGATGCCGATTCATGATCCACGATTACCAACTTGGGATCTCCGGCAAGTCAGGTTTTTCATTTAAACAGATTCACCCAAGCCTGACCGTTCTTGGGTGATTTTGAATTCTTGTTCAACAACGATGGAAAATTTTCATCATCCATTGTTAAACTAGAATTCTCAGTCTTTACCTCAACAACTGGCTCTTCTGGCTTTACCACACCAGAGTCATTGCCTGAATGTGGCTTGTCTGACTTTGATGAGCTAGATTCATCGCCGACATGTGGCTCCTTTGTTTCCGAAGAAACAAATTCATTGCCAACAACTTTCTTCTTCTTTTCCTCTTTCTTTTCTGTCCTCAGATTTGTATCTGATGAATTCGTTTTGCTTGATTTGTCATTCTTTGGCGAGCAAGACGATTTATCAGAACTTTTATCTGTTTTACCAGTTGTATCCGAGGACAAAATCCTTTCCAGATACTCTCTGGCCTTCTTCCTCTTCTTCCTCAGTCTGTCTTTTTGCCCCTGAGAAAGCTTTACTTTCGATTCTTGAACTTTAGGTTCTTGAACTTTACGTTCTTGAACTTTCTGTTCTTTGGGCTTGACTGAGACTGGAATCTTTACTTGCTTCTGAGATTCAACCCTCGATCTTCTCATTGATCTCATTGAGCAATCTCTAGCAATGTGGCCTCTGATTTGGCAGTTATAGCATCTCCTCGTCTCATAACTCCAACTCTGGCAGTTAACAGCAATGTGTCCTTGATAACCGCATCGGTAACACACTCTGTTATCGTACCAATCACCATTTTCAGCCCAAATATATAAATCAAAGCACTGTTTGGCTTGGTGATAATCCTCTCTCCTCCTGTAAGCTTGATTTGTCGTTGAAGCACTGTGGTCCAACCTGCACCACTTTTCACCAACTATTTTTGAATTTTCATTTTTTACTTTTTGTAATTTTTGATTGTGATTGGATGATCGATCTGATGAACTGTTATTTTCTTTTTGAACATTTTTCAAATTTTTAATTTTTTGTTTCTGTTCCACATTCTTCTTTAAAGGTTTTTGCTTAGAGCATTCTCCCTTTTCAGTTGATTGTGGAACAGTTTCTTGAAATTTTTCTTTTAACTTCAAATGTAAATTCTTTTTGTCAATTTTTACCTTTTCATCATCAGATTTTTCATCGCAATCTTCAACTTTGACATTGTCAAAGTTTGTGACATTGTCACTTATTGGAACAAAATTAACAGGTTTTGGGCAAGGAATAGCTGAAGTATTAACAAAAACCTTCAACTTTTCTTCCCATTCCCTGATTTTACCTTCTAACTCTTTGATTTTCTTTTGAGCACACTCTGCTTCCTTTTCAAGTCGAATAATCTTTTCAAGATGAGAATTAATTGCAATTTGTTTTTCAAGATTGTCTTTACCAAACAAATCTCTCTCATCTTCTAAAATTTTTATTTGACTTTGAAAATCTTTCTCTTTTTGTTTTTCCAAATTGTGAATTTGATTTTTCAAAACATTTTCCGATGTCAAACTGTTCAAATTACCCAACAGTTTGTCATTTTCAGTTTTCAGCTTCTCACAATTTTCTTTTAGAATAAGAATCTGCTTATCATCAGCTTGCTTCTCGTTTCTCAACTTCTCGACTTCTAGTGTCAAACTTTCCGCATTCTTCAAGAGTTTGTCATTGTCAATCTTAAAGTTGTCACATTTTGAGCATACTGATGCAGAATTTGAAGGTCCAGACTCTACAGATTCCTCATCCTTTGGAGTATCCTTTGTTTCCATCTTGTATGTTCCTGCACAAAAGAGTTTAACAAAATCAAAAGGATTCATACTGTCATCAATATAACATTTCCTTTTGATATCATATTTCAGAGTACTCTTTGTTGCAAGAAATCCACAAATTCTTTTATCAATTTCAATAAGTACATCCAACTCCAGTTTATTTAAATTCTTTTCCATCTCGGACAAAAAATCCCTCCTTTTCTTTTCTTCTTTACGACACTCTGCATGAACCTCATTAAAGAACTGATGTGGATTAAGCTCTTGAAAAAAATCTTTCTGTTTTAGCTCAACCATGAACTCATCCCATTTAGCAGGTAATGTAGTTGTCAATTTCGATATATGATCATCATTTGTCATTCTAATACCCGTTCTCCACAAATTGTCCGTTAAAATTTTAAACCGTGTTTCCATCTCATTCAACGTTTCATCCTTTTGACAAATGAATAATTCATAACTCTTTACCCAAACATCCACATCTACATTCCTGTAATTACTGTCCACAGTTCTCATATACCAATGATTTAAATTTTCAAGATACTCATTTTCTTTCTCATCAAAAACCATTGCCATCTTTCAAACACATTCTGTTCAAATTTTACACAAACTTTCAAGCAAAATACCTGCAAACAACCTTCAAGCGAAATCAATATATCAACTACAATATCAATTCAAGCGAAATATTCACTTGAAGCGAAAACAAATATTTGATTTCAAGCGAAATCAAATGAATAATCTGCTCAAGCGAAATCACTATTTCGCTTCAACCATTCAATAACCTTTCAAGCTAAATCAGACTTTTCAAGCGAAATACTTGATTTCGCTTCAACACACTTCAAGCGAACCTCAACCTGAAACTTCTGAAGCGAAATTTGATCAATTTTCAAGCGAGACCTATATTTCAAGCGAAATCAACCTCTCAGTTTCGCTTGAATTATGCTGACATCATCAAGTCGATCTGATTTTTGCAAAAAATGATCAAGTTCTAGGCCGATTTTAGATCTGAATCTTTCAAGGATTTGTTAATTCAATGTTTCGCACACTATATGTGAAAATCAGTACATTTTAACCATGAAAACTTGATTAATTTTTAAAAGAAGGTGTAGAAGTCAGAATTTTCCAGCGAAAACGAGCTAAACAGTAAGAACTCTTCCTCCTGAGCTCTGATACCACATGTAGGATCGTGAAACGACCTAACGAGTCGATCAGAAAAGTGCTCAGACAGAATCAGAGGCGGAATTCATTGATTCTGTCTTTGTTTAGCTTGATTTCACTATTTAACGTCTCTTATATTGATCTATGAAAGATTACAGCCTTGGAGACACCTCGACAGCACTTCTGTGTCGGAAACTAACAACCGAACTGAACTCTTTCCTACTAATTACGCTTCAGGCTTCAGGGTATTTATAGACATTGAGGTTTCGCTTGAGCACTGTTCAAGCGAAATCATGTCATGTAGATTTCGCTTAAACTTGCTTGAAGCGAAATCTCTGATAAATGTCCCTTGAAGCGAAATTGGCAAGTATAATCATTCTGTCTTCAAGCGAATCTCACATGAAATATCATTTTCCCTTTTGTCTTTTGTGGAGATGATGTCATAGATGATGTCATCATGACATCATGCCTTGCTTAGATCCGCACTGAACAGAGACTCGATATTAAGACGAAGACGACAGATGACTGCACCAACAGAATTGTCGAGCGAAAACACTTGACAACCTCCTAGAAGCAGCTTTTCTTACCACCAGACCTTTCTCCATCAATTAGGAATCTGGTGCCGTCACTAAACACATTCCTTAAATTGTAGCCCTTTGTTGAGTGTTTTTTTTAGTGTCGAATCCGCATATATATCACCATTGCCCTTGATTTTCTTGACTGTATATCTCTTAAATGTCAACATATACACGTGTGATTTAGTTTACAAAGATTTTTCAATGCCGAGAACCTCGATCAGGGAGTAAAAAAGGCATAACGTTAACAATGGAGTAAAATAAAAATGGGATATACCGGGCTTGGATTCGAGTTACAGGAACAAGGGCCAAACCAACCACCCAAGAATGGAATCGTCGAGCGAAAACACTTGAGAACATCCTAGAAGCAGCTTTTCTTACCACCAGACCTTTCTCCATCAATTAGGAATCTGGTGCCGTCACTAAACACATTCCTTAAATTGTAGCCATTTGTTGAGTGTTTTTTTAGTGTCGAATCCGCATATATATCACCATTGCCCTTGATTTTCTTGACTGTATATCTCTTAAATGTCAACATATACACGTGTGATTTAGTTTACAAAGATTTTTCAATGCCGAGAACCTCGATCAGGGAGTAAAAAAGGCATAACGTTAACAATGGAGTAAAATTAAAATGGGATATACCGGGCTTGGATTCGAGTTACAGGAACAAGGGCCAAACCAACCACCCAAGAATGGAATCGTCGAGCGAAAACACTTGACAACCTCCTAGAAGCAGCTTTTCTTACCACCAGACCTTTCTCCATCAATTAGGAATCTGGTGCCGTCACTAAACACATTCCTTAAATTGTAGCCATTTGTTGAGTGTTTTTTTTAGTGTCGAATCCGCATATATATCACCATTGCCCTTGAATTTCTTGACTGTATATCTCTTAAATGTCAACATATACACGTGTGATTTTGTTTACAAAGATTTTTCAATGCCGAGAACCACGATCAGGGAGTAAAAAAGGCATAAGGTTAACAATGGTGTAAAATTAAAATGGGATATACCGGGCTTGGATTTGAGTTACAGGAACAAGGGCCAAACCAACCACCCAAGAATGGAATCGTCGAGCGAAAACACTTGACAACCTCCTAGATGCAGCTTTTCTTACCCCCAGACATTTCTCCATCAATTAGGAATCTGATGCCATCAATAAACACATTCCTTAAATTGTAGCCATTTGTTGAGTGTTTTTTTTTGGTGTCTAATCCGCATATATATCACCATTGCCCTTGAATTTCTTGACTGTATATCTCTTAAATGTCAACATATACACGTGTGATTTAGTTTACGAAGATTTTTCAATGCCGAGAACCTCGATCAGAGAGTAAAAAAGGCGTAAGGTTCACAATGGTGTAAAATTAAAATGGGATATACCGGGCTAGGATTCGTGTTACAGGAACAAGGGCCAAATCAACCACCCAAGAATGGAATAGTCGAGCGAAAACACTTGACAACCTCCTAGATGCAGCTTTTCTTACCACCAGACATTTCTCCATCAATTAGGAATCTGATGCCATCAATAAACACATTCCTTAAATTGTAGCCATTTGTTGAATGTTATTTTGGTGTCTAATATGCATATATATCACCATTGCCCTTGATTTTGTTGACTGTATATCTCTTAAATGTCAACATATACACGTGTGATTTAGTTTACGAAGATTTTTCAATGCCGAGAACCTCAATCAGAGAGTAAAAAAGGCGTAAGGTTCACAATGGTGTAAAATTAAAATGGGATATACCGGGCTAGGATTCATGTTACAGGAACAAGGGCCAAACCAACCACCCAAGAATGGAATCGACGAGCGAAAACACTTGACAACCTCCTAGAAGCAGCATTTCTTGCCACCAGACCTTTCTCCATCAATTAGGAATCTGATGCCGTCACTAAACACATTCCTTAAATTGTAGCCATTTGTTGAGTGTTTTTTTTTTGGTGTCTAATCCGCATATATATCACCATTGCCCTTGATTTTCTTGACTGTATATCTCTTAAATGTCAACATATACACGTGTGATTTAGTTTACGAAGATTTTTCAATGCCGAGAAGCTCGATCAGAGAGTAAAAAAGGCGTAAGGTTCACAATGGTGTAAAATTAAAATGGGATATACCGGGCTAGGATTCGTGTTACAGGAACAAGGGCCAAACCAACCACCCAAGAATGGAATCGTCGAGCGAAAACACTTGACAACCTCCTAGATGCAGCTTTTCTTACCACCAGACATTTCTCCATCAATTAGGAATCTGATGCCATCAATAAACACATTCCTTAAATTGTAGCCATTTGTTGAGTGTTTTTTTTGGTGTCTAATCCGCATATATATCACCATTGCCCTTGATTTTCTTGACTGTATATCTCTTAAATGTCAACATATACACGTGTGATTTAGTTTACGAAGATTTTTCAATGCCGAGAACCTCGATTAGAGAATAAAAAAGGTGTAAGGTTCACAATGGTGTAAAATTAAAATGGGATATACCGGGCTAGGATTCGTGTTACAGGAACAAGGGCCAAACCAACCACCCAAGAATGGAATCGATGAGCGAAAACACTTGACAACCTCCTAGAAGCAACATTTCTTGCCACCAGACCTTTCTCCATCAATTAGGAATCTGATGCCGTCACTAAACACATTCCTTAAATTGTTGCCATTTGTTGAGTGTTTTTTTTGGTGTCTAATCCGCATATATATCACCATTGCCCTTTATTTTCTTGACTGTATATCTCTTAAATGTCAACATATACACGTGTGATTTAGTTTACAAAGAATTTTCAATGCCGAGAACCTCGATCAGAGAATAAAAAAGGCGTAAGGTTCACAATGGTGTAAAATTAAAATGGGATATACCGGGCTAGGATTCGTGTTACAGGAACAAGGGCCAAACCAACCACCCAAGAATGGAATCGACGAGCGAAAACACTTGACAACCTCCTAGAAGAAGCATTTCTTGCCATCAGACCTTTCTCCATCAATTAGGAATCTGATGCCGTCACTAAACACATTCCTTAAATTGTAGCCATTTGTTGAGTGTTTTTTTTGGTGTCGAATCCGCATATCTATCATCATTGCCCCTGATTTTCTTGACTGTATATCCCTTAAATGTTAACATATACACGTGTGATTTAGTTTACGAAGATTTTTAAATGCCGAGAACCTCGATCAGAGAGTAAAAAAGGCGTAAGGTTCACAATGGTGTAAAATTAAAATGGGATATACCGGGCTAGGATTCTTGTTACAGGAACAAGGGCCAAACCAACCACCCAAGAATGGAATCGTCGAGCGAAAACACTTGACAACCTCCTAGATGCAGCTTTTCTTACCACCATACATTTCTCCATCAATTAGGAATCTGATGCCATCAATAAAGACATTCCTTAAATTGTAGCCATTTGTTGAGTGTTTTTTTTTGGTGTCTAATCCGCATATATATCACCATTGCCCCTGATTTTGCTGACTGTATAGCTCTTAAATGTCAACATATACACGTGTAATTTAGTTTACGAAGATTTTTCAATGCCGAGAACCTCGATCAGAGAGTAAAAAATTCGTAAGGTTCACAATGGTGTAAAATTAAAATGGGATATACCGGGCTAGGATTCGTGTTACATGAACAAGGGCCAAACCAACCACCCAAGAATGGAATCGTCGAGCGAAAACACTTGACAACCTCCTAGATGCAGCTTTTCTTACCACCAGACATTTCTCCATCAATTAGGAATCTGATGCCATCAATAAACACATTCCTAAAAATTGTAGCCATTTGTTGAGTGTTTTTTTTGGTGTCTAATCCGCATATATATCACCATTGCCCTTGATTTTCTAGACTGTATATCTCTTAAATGTCAACATATACACGTGTGATTTAGTTTACGAAGATTTTTCAATGCCGAGAACCTCGATCAGAGAGTAAAAAAGGCGTAAGGTTCACAATGGTGTAAAATTAAAATGGGATATAACGGGCTAGGATTCGTGTTACAGGAACAAGGGCCAAACCAACCACCAAAGAATGGAATCGTCGAGCGAAAACACTTGACAACCTCCTAGATGCAGCTTTTCTTACCACCAGACATTTCTCCATCAATTAGGAATCTGATGCCATCAATAAACACATTCATAAAAATTGTAGCCATTTGTTGAGTGTTTTTTTTGGTGTCTAATCCGCATATATATCACCTTTGCCCTTGATTTTCTAGACTGTATATCTCTTAAATGTCAACATATACACGTGTGATTTAGTTTACGAAGATTTTTCAATGCCGAGAACCTCGATCAGAGAGTAAAAAAGGCGTAAGGTTCACAATGGTGTAAAATTAAAATGGGATATACCGGGCTAGGATTCGTGTTACAGGAACAAGGGCCAAACCAACCACCCAAGAATGGAATCGACGAGCGAAAACACTTGACAACCTCCTAGAAACAGCATTTCTTGCCACCAGACCTTTCTCCATCAATTAGGAATCTGATGCCGTCACTAAACACATTCCTTAAATTGTAGCCATTTGTTGAGTGTTTTTTTTTTGTGTCTAATCCGCATATATATCACCATTGCCCTTGATTTTCTTGACTGTATATCTCTTAAATGTCAACATATACACGTGTGATTTAGTTTACAAAGAATTTTCAATGCCGAGAACCTCGATCAGAGAATAAAAAGGCGTAAGGTTCACAATGGTGTAAAATTAAAATGGGATATACCGGGCTAGGATTCGTGTTACAGGAACAAGGGCCAAACCAACCACCCAAGAATGGAATCGACGAGCGAAAACACTTGAAAACCACCTAGAAGCAGCATCTCTTGCCATCAGACCTTTCTCCATCAATTAGGAATCTGATGCCGTCACTAAACACATTCCTTAAATTGTAGCCATTTGTTGAGTGTTTTTTTTGGTGTCGAATCCGCATATATATCATCATTGCCCTTGATTTTCTTGACTGTATATCACTTAAATGTCAACATATACACGTGTGATTTAGTTTACGAAGATTTTTCAATGCCGAGAACTTCGATCAGAGAGTAAAAAAGGCGTAAGGTTCACAATGGTGTAAAATTAAAATGGGATATACCGGGCTAGGATTCGTGTTACATGAACAAGGGCCAAACCAACCACCCAAGAATGGAATCGTCGAGCGAAAACACTTGACAGCCTCCTAGATGCAGCTTTTCTTACCACCAGACATTTCTCCATCAATTAGGAATCTGATGCCATCAATAAACACATTCCTTAAATTGTAGCCATTTGTTGAGTGTTTTTTTGGTGTCTAATCCGCATATATATCACCATTGCCCCTGATTTTCTTGACTGTATATCTCTTAAATGTCAACATATACACGTGTGATTTAGTTTATGAAGATTTTTCAATGCCGAGAACCTCGATCAGAGAGTAAAAATGGCGTAAGGTTCACAATGGTGTAAAATTAAAATGGGATATACCGGGCTAGAATTCAAGTTACAGGAACAAGGGCCAAACCAACCACCCAAGAATGGAATCGACGAGCGAAAACACTTGACAACCTCCTAGAAGCAGCATTTCTTACCACCAGACCTTTCTCCATCAATTAGGAATCTGATGCCTTCACTAAACACATTCCTTAAATTGTAGCCATTTGTTGAGTGTTTTTTTTTGGTGTCTAATCCGCATATATATCACCAATGCCCTTGATTTTCTTGACTGTATATCTCTTAAATGTCAACATATACACGTGTGATTTAGTTTACGAAGATTTTTCAATGCCGAGAACCTCGATCAGAGAGTAAAAAAGGCGTAAGGTTCACAATGGTGAAAAATTAAAATGGGATATACCGGGCTAGGATTCGTGTTACAGGAACAAGGGCCAAACCAACCACCCAAGAATGGAATCGTCGAGCGAAAACACTTGACAACCTCCTAGAAGCAGCATTTCTTGCCACCAGATCTTTCTCCATCAATTAGGAATCTGATGCCGTCACTAAACACATTCCTTAAATTGTAGCCATTTGTTGAGTGTTTTTTTTTTGGGTCTAATCCGCATATATATCACCATTACCCTTGATTTTCTTGACTGTATATCTCTTAAATATCAACATATACACGTGTGATTTAGTTTACAAAGAACTTTCAATGCCGAGAACCTCGATCAGAGAATAAAAAAGGCTTATGGTTCACAATGGTGTAAAATTAAAATGGGATATTCCCGGCTAGGATTCGAATTACAGGAACAAGGGCCAAACCAAACACCCAAGAATGGAATCGTCGAGCGAAAACACTTGACAACCTCCTAGAAGCAGCTTTTCTTACCACCAGACCTTTCTCCATCAATTACGAATCTGATGCCGTCACTAAACACATTCCTTAAATTGTAGCCATTTGTTGAGTGTTTTTTTCGGTGGCTAATCTGCATATATATCACCATTGCCCTTGATTTTCTTGACTGTATATCTCTTAAATGTCAACATATACACGTGTGATTTAGTTTATGAAGATTTTTCAATGCCGAGAACCTCGATCAGAGAGTAAAAAAAGGCGTAAGGTTCAAAATGGTGTAAAATAAAATGGGATATACCCGGCTAGGATTCGAGTTACAGGAACAAGGGCCAAACCAACCACCCAAGAATGGAATCGACGAGTGAAAACTCTTGACAACCTCCTAGAAGCAGCTTTTCTTGCCACCAGACCTTTCTCCATCAATTAGGAATCTGATGCCGTCTCTAAGCACATTCCTTAAATTGTAGCCAGTTGTTGAGTGTTTTTTTTGGTGTCTAATCCGCATATATATCACCATTGCCCTTGATTTTCTTGACTGTATATCTCATAAATATCAACATATACACGTGTGATTTAGTTTACGAAGATTTTTCAATGCCGAGAACCTCGATCAGAGAGTAAAAAAGGCGTAAGGTTCACAAAGGTGTAAAATTAAAATGGGATATACCGGGCTAGGATTCGAGTTACAAGAACAAGGACCAAACCAACCACCCAAGAATGGAATCGTCGAGCGAAAACACTTGACAACCTCCTAGAAGCAGCTTTTCTTACCACCAGACCTTTCTCCATCAATTACGAATCTGATGCCGTCACTAAACACATTCCTTAAATTGTAGCCATTTGTTGAGTGTTTTTTTTTGTGTCTAATCCGCATATATATCACCATTTCCCTTGATTTTCTTGACTGTATATCTCTTAAATGTCAACATATACACGTGTGATTTAGTTTACGAAGATTTTTCAATGCTGAGAACCTCGATCAGAGAGTAAAAAAGGCATAAGGTTAACAATGGTGTAAAATTAAAATAGGATATACCGGGCGAGGATTCGAGTTACAGGAACAAGGGCCAAACCAACCACCCAAGAATGGAATCGTCGAGCGAAAACACTTGGCAACCTCCTAGAAGCAGCTTTTCTTGCCACCAGACCTATCTCCATCAATTAGGAATCTGATGCCGTCACTAAACACATTCCTTAAATTGTTGCCATTTGTTGAGTGATTTTTTTTTGTGTCTAATCCGCATATATATCACCATTGCCCTTAATTTTCTTGACTGTATATCTCTTAAATATCAACATATACACGTGTGATTTTGTTTAAGGCCAATTGGATTTTAACACCTTTAACTTTGAAGAATTGGCCGATAACACCCGCAACTAACACTTTGATCTGTGACACCCCAAACTTTTAATTTTGTTTGTCATTTCACCACTCAGTTAAAAAATCAGTAACTGAGTTAGTCTTCCATCCTAGCTGGCATCCTACATGGACTATTTTTTGCAGATGTGGCACATGGACTATTTCTGGTCCTACGTGGCACATACTTGATTAGGTGGACACGATTATGTGGCAATATCTTACCCCTTATTCAGTTATGACCACCACCGCCTCCCAATACACCTCCCCTCTCCTCTCATTTCTCTCACCATCTCCCTCTCTATCAACCCTAACCACCGTCAAAATTATCACTACTACCGCAAATAAATGACACAACGACAACAACAACCGGAACAAATCGTCGACCTAGGCTTCTGTCCTAGCTTCAGCCGCTGAACTCAAAAGCGAGCCCTACATCCAAACGTTCAACCAATTGGTCGTGTAATCAGCTCTGTTAATAACAGAGGGTTATTACTTATATGAACAAAAAGCTTCATGTAATTACTGAATTAGCGGTTGGACGGAGGGGTTCGAGCGATGGTCGGAGATAACGTATTTGAACAGGCACGATTTGAGTGAAACTGAAAGTATTGTTTTGATAGGAAAAGTTCAAAAGTGAGTTTGGAGGGTTTGATTTATACCATTTCGCTGATTAAAGACCTTTAATCGAATTAATGCTTCAACGTTTTCGCCGGTTCTTAATTCGAGTTAATTGGGTGTAATTGCAGGTTTGAAGTTTTTGTTATGTTTGCTCATGATTAAGATTCATCAGTCGCATTTAACCATGTTGGTTTGTTAAGCAAAATTAAAAGTCGATGGTTGCCGGAATAACATGTGTAACCGCCGGATGCGAGTTCAAGTTAGTATTTTTACTGGATTCGGAAATGGTTACACTCGGAACTTAACTGATCGTGGTCGTCTGATTAATGGTTACACTCGGAACTTAACAGATCGTGGTCGTCTGATTAATTGGGTGGATCGGTTAGATTGTTATGGTTTCTGGTTGTCGCCGGCCTGGTGGTGTGTCGTCGGAATCCGGTCAGGGATAATCGAAGAAGAACAAGTGTTTTATACCCAAGAATGTGCCACATTATTAACAATCGTCCAAGTAGGATGCCAACTAGGATGGAAGACTAACTAAGTTAGTCATTTTATAACTGAGTGGTGAAATGACAAACAAAAATACAAGTTTGGGGTGTCACAGATCAAAGTGTTAGTTGCGGGTGTTATCGGCCAATTCTTCAAAGTTAAAGGTGTTAAAATCCAATTGGCCTTAGTTTAAAAAGATTTTTCTTTGTCGAGAACCTCGATCAGAGAATAAAAAAGGCTTAAGGTTCACAATGGTGTAAACTTAAAATGGGATATTCCGGGCTAGGATTCGAGTTACAGTAACAAGGGCCAAACCAACCACCCAAGAATGGAATCGTTGAGCGAAAACACTGGACAACCTTCTAGAAGCAGCTTTTCTTACCACCAGACCTTTCTCCATCAATTAGGAATCTGATGCCGTCACTAAACACATTCCTTAAATTGTAGCCATTTGTTGAGTGTTTTTTTTTTGGTGTCTAATCCGCATATATATCACCATTGCCCTTGATTTTCTTGATTGTATATCTCTTAAATGTCAACATATACACGTGTTATTTAGTTTACGAAGATTTTTCAATGCCGAGAACCTCGATCAGAGAGTAAAAAAGGCGTAAGGTACACAATGGTGTAAAATAAAATGGGATATACCGGGCTAGGATTCGAGTTACAGGAACAAGGGCCAAACCAACCACCCAAGAATGGAATCGACGAGTGAAAACTCTTGACAACCTCCTAGAAGCAGCTTTTCTTGCTACCAGACCTTTCTCCATCAATTAGGAATCTGATGCCGTCTCTAAGCACATTCCTTAAATTGTAGCCAGTTGTTGAGTTTTTTTTTGTGTCTAATCCGCATATATATCACAATTGCCCTTGATTTTCTTGACTGTATTTCTCATAAATATAAAAATATACACGTGTGATTTAGTTTACGAAGATTTTTCAATGCCGAGACCCTCGATCAGAGGGTAAAAAAGGCGTAAGGGTCACAAAGGTGTAAAATTAAAATGGGATATACCGGGCTAGGATTCGAGTTACAGGAACGAGGGCCAAACCAACCACCCAAGAATGGAATCGTCGATCGAAGACACTTGATAACCTCCGAGAAGCAGCTTTTCTTACCACCAGATCTTTCTCCATCAATTAGGAATCTGATGCCATCACTAAACACATTCCTTAAATTGTAGCCATTTGTTGAGTGTTTTTTTTTTGGTGTCTAATCTGCATATATATCACCATTGCCCTTGATTTTCTTGACTGTATATCTCTTAAATGTCAACATATACACGTGTGATTTAGTTTACAAAGATTTTTCAATCCCGAGAACCTCGATCAGAGAGTAAAAAAGGCGTAAGGTTCACAATGGTGTAAAATTAAAATGGGATATACCGGGCTAGGATTCGAGTTACAGGAACAAGGGCCAAACCAACCACGCAAGTATGGAATCGTCGAGCGAAAACACTTGACAACCTCCTAGAAGCAGCTTTTCTTGCCACCAGACCTTTCTCCATCAATTAGGAATCTGATGCCGTCACTAAACACATTCCTTAAATTGTAGCCATTTGTTGAGTGTTTTTTTGTGTCTAATCCTCATATATATCACCATTGCCCTTGATTTTCTTGACTGTATATCTCTTAAATGTCAACATATACACGTGTGATTTACTTTACGAAGATTTTTCAATGCCGAGAACCTCGATCAGAGAGTAAAAAAGGCGTAAGGTTCACAATGGTGTAAAATTAAAATGGGATATATCGGGCTAGGATTCGAATTACTGGAACAAGGGCCAAACCAACCACCCAAGAATGGAATCGTCGAGCGAAAACACTTGACAACCTCCTCGAAGCAGCTTTTCTTACCACCAGACCTTTCTCCATTAATTAGGAATCTGATGCCGTCACTAAAGACATTCCTTAAATAGTAGCCATTTGTTGAGTGTTTTTTTGGTGTCTAATCCGCATATATATCACCATTGCCCTTTATTTTCTTGACTGTATATCTCTTAAATGTCAACATATACACGTGTGATTTAGTTTACGAAGATTTTTCAATGGTGTAAACTTAAGGTTCAGAGAATAAAAAAAGGCTTAAGGTTCACAATGGTGTAAACTTAAAATGGGATATTCCGGGCTAGGATTCGAGTTACAGTAACAAGGGCCAAACCAACCACCCAAGAATGGAATCGTTGAGCGAAAACACTGGACAACCTTCTAGAAGCAGCTTTTCTTACCACCAGACCTTTCTCCATCAATTAGGAATCTGATGCCGTCACTAAAGACATTCCTTAAATTGTAGCCATTTGTTGAGTGTATTTTTTTTGGTGTCTAATCCGCATATATATCACCATTGCCCTTGATTTTCTTGATTTTATATCTCTTAAATGTCAACATATACACGTGTTATTTAGTTTACGAAGATTTTTCAATGCCGAGAACCTCGATCAGAGAGTAAAAAAGGCGTAAGGTACACAATGGTGTAAAATAAAATGGGATATACCGGGCTAGGATTCGAGTGACAGGAACAAGGGCCAAACCAACCACCCAAGAATGGAATCGACGAGTGAAAACTCTTGACAACCTCCAAGAAGCAGCTTTTCTTGCTACCAGACCTTTCTCCATCAATTAGGAACCTGATGCCGTCTCTAAGCACATTCCTTAAATTGTAGCCAGTTGTTGAGTGTTTTTTTTTGTGTCTAATCCGCATATATATCACAATTGCCCTTGATTTTCTTGACTGTATTTCTCATAAATATAAAAATATACACGTGTGATTTAGTTTACGAAGATTTTTCAATGCCGAGACCCTCGATCAGAGGGTAAAAAAGGCGTAAGGGTCACAAAGGTGTAAAATTAAAATGGGATATACCGGGCTAGGATTCGAGTTACAGGAACGAGGGCCAAACCAACCACCCAAGAATGGAATCGTCGATCGAAGACACTTGATAACCACCGAGAAGCAGCTTTTCTTACCACCAGATCTTTCTCCATCAATTAGGAATTTGATGCCATCACTAAACACATTCCTTAAATTGTAGCCATTTGTTGAGTGTTTTTTTTTGGTGTCTAATCTGCATATATATCACCATTGCCCTTGATTTTCTTGACTGTATATCTCTTAAATGTCAACATATACACGTGTGATTTAGTTTACAAAGATTTTTCAATGCCGAGAACCTCGATCAGAGAGTAAAAAAGGCGTAAGGTTCACAATGGTGTAAAATTAAAATGGGATATACCGGGCTAGGATTCGAGTTACAGGAACAAGGGCCAAACCAACCACGCAAGTATGGAATCGTCGAGCGAAAACACTTGACAACCTCCTAGAAGCAGCTTTTCTTGCCACCAGACCTTTCTCCATCAATTAGGAATCTGATGCCGTCACTAAACACATTCCTTAAATTGTAGCCATTTGTTGAGTGTTTTTTTGTGTCTAATCCTCATATATATCACCATTGCCCTTGATTTTCTTGACTGTATATCTCTTAAATGTCAACATATACAAGTGTGATTTACTTTACGAAGATTTTTCAATGCCGAGAACCTCGATCAGAGAGTAAAAAAGGCGTAAGGTTCACAATGGTGTAAAATTAAAATGGGATATATCGGGCTAGGATTCGAATTACTGGAACAAGGGCCAAACCAACCACCCAAGAATGGAATCGTCGAGCGAAAACACTTGACAACCTCCTAGAAGCAGCTTTTCTTACCACCAGACCTTTCTCCATTAATTAGGAATCTGATGCCGTCACTAAAGACATTCCTTAAATTGTAGCCATTTGTTGAGTGTTTTTTTTGGTGTCTAATCCGCATATATATCACCATTGCCCTTTACTTTCTTGACTGTATATCTCTTAAATGTCAACATATACACGTGTGATTTAGTTTACGAAGATTTTTCAATGCCGAGAACCTCGATCAGAGAGTAAAAAAGGCATAACGTTAACAATGGTGTAAGATTAAAATGGGATATACCGGGTTAGGATTCGAGTTACAGGAACAAGGGCCAAACCAACCACCCAAGAATGGAATCGTCGAGCGAAAATACTTGACAACCTCCTAGAAGCAGCTTTTCTTGCCACCAGACCTTTCTCCATAAATTAGTAATCTGATGCCGTCACTAAACACGTTCCTTAAATTGTAGCCATTTGTTGAGTGTTTTTTTGGTGTCTAATCCGCATATATATCACCATTGCCCTTGATTTTCTTGACTGTATATCTCTTAAATATCAACATATACACGTGTGATTTAGTTTACGAAGATTTTTCAATGCCGAGAACCTCGATCAGAGAGCAAAAAGGCATAAGGTTCACAATGGTGTAAAATTAAAATGGGATATACCGGACTAGGATTCGAGTTACAGGAACAAGGGCCAAACCAACCACCCAAGAATGGAATTGTGGAGCGAAAACGCTGGACAACCTTCTAGAAGCAGCTTTTCTTACCACCAGACCTTTCTCCATCAATTAGGAATCTGATGCCGTCATTAAACACATTCCTTAAATTGTAGCCATTTGTTAAGTGTTTTTTTGTGTCTAATCCGCCTATATATCACCATTGCCCTTAATTTTCTTGACTGTATATCTCTTAAAAATCAACATATACACGTGCGATTTAGTTTAAAACGATTTTTCTATGTCGAGAACCTCGAACAGAGAATAAAAAAGGCTTAAGGTTCACAATGGTGTAAAATTAAAATGGGATATTCCGGGCTAGGATTCGAATTACAAGAACAAGGGCCAAACCAACCACCCAAGAATGGAATCGTTGAGCGAAAACACTGGACAACCTTCTAGAAGCAGCTTTTCTTACCACCAGACCTTTCTCCATCAATTAGGAATCTGATGCCGTCACTAAACACATTCCTTAAATTGTAGCCATTTGTTGAGTGTTTTTTTTTGGT
Organism: Helianthus tuberosus; assembly: GCA_030545235.1. Classification (NCBI taxonomy): domain Eukaryota; kingdom Viridiplantae; phylum Streptophyta; class Magnoliopsida; order Asterales; family Asteraceae; genus Helianthus; species Helianthus tuberosus. The sequence goes on from CM060423.1 coordinate 214,327,819, forward strand.
GTCTAATCCGCATATATATCACCATTGCCCTTGATTTTCTTAATTTTATATCTCTTAAATGTCAACATATACACGTGTTATTTAGTTTACAAAGATTTTTCAATGCCGAGAACCTCGATCAGAGAGTAAAAAAGGCGTAAGGTTCACAATGGTGTAAAATAAAATGGGAATACCGGGCTAGGATTCGAGTTACAGGAACAAGGGCCAAACCAACCACCCAAGAATGGAATCGACGAGCGAAAACTCTTGACAACCTCCTAGAAGCAGCTTTTCTTGCCACCAGACCTTTCTCCATCAATTAGGAATCTGATGCCGTCTTTAAGCACATTCCTTAAATTGTAGCCAGTTGTTGAGTGCTTTTTTTTGGTGTCTAATCCGCATTTACATCACAATTGCCCTTGATTTTCTTGACTGTATTTCTCATAAATATTAAAATATACACGTGTGATTTAGTTTACGAAGATTTTTCAATGCCGAGAACCTCGATCAGAGAGTAAAAAAGGCGTAAGGTTCACAAATGTGTAAAATTAAAATGGGATATACCGGGCTAGGATTCGAGTTACAGGAACAAGGGCCAAACCAAACACCCAAGAATGGAATCGTCGATCGAAGACACTTGATAACCTCCGAGAAGCAGTTTTTCTTACCACCAGATCTTTCTCCATCAATTAGGAATCTGATGCCATCACTAAACACATTCCTTAAATTGTAGCCATTTGTTGAGTGTTTTTTTTTTGGTGTCTAATCTGCATATATATCACCATTGCCCTTGATTTTCTTGACTGTATATCTCTTAAATGTCAACATATACACGTGTGATTTAGTTTACGAAGATTTTTCAATGCCGAGAACCACGATCAGAGAGTAAAAAAGGCGTAAGGTTCACAATGGTGTAAAATTAAAATGGGATATACCGGGCTAGGATTCGAGTTACAGGAACAAGGGCCAAACCAACCACCCAAGAATGGAATCGTTGAGCGAAAACACTTGACAACCTCCTAGAAGCAGCTTTTCTTGCCACCAGACCTTTCTCCGTCAATTAGGAATCTGATGCCGTCACTAAACACATTCCTTAAATTGTAGCCATTTGTTGAGTGTTTTTTTGTGTCTAATCCTCATATATATCACCATTGCCCTTGATTTTCTTGACTGTATATCTCTTAAATGTCAACATATACACGTGTGATTTACTTTACGAAGATTTTTCAATGCCGAGGACCTCGATCAGAGAGTAAAAAAGGCGTAAGGCTCACGATGGTGTAAAATTAAAATGGGATATATCGGGCTAGGATTCAAATTACTGGAACAAGGGCCAAACCAACCACCCAATAATGGAATCGTCGAGCGAAAACACTTGACATCCTCCTAGAAGCAGCTTTTCTTACCACCAGACCTTTCTCTATTAATTAGGAATCTGATGCCGTCACTAAACACATTCCTTAAATTGTAGTCATTTGTTGAGTGTTTTTTTTTGTGTCTAATCCGCATATATATCACCATTGCCCTTTATTTTCTTGACTGTATATCTCTTAAATGTCAACATATGCACGTGTGATTTAGTTTACGAAGATTTTTCAATGCCGAGAACCTCGATCAGAGAGTAAAAAAGGCGTAAGGTTCACAATGGTGTAAGATTAAAATGGGATATACCGGGCTAGGATTCGAGTTACAGGAACAAGGGCCAAACCAACCACCCAAGAATGGAATCGTCGAGCGAAAACACTTGACAACCTCCTAGAAGCAGCTTTTCTTGCCACCAGACCTTTCTCCATCAATTAGGAATCTGACGCCGTCACTAAACACATTCCTTAAATTGTAGCCATTTGTTGAGTGTTTTTTTTGGTGTCTAATCCACATATATATCACCATTGCCCTTGATTTTCTTGACTGTATATCTCTTAAATATCAACATATACACGTGTGATTTAGTTTACGAAGATTTTTCAATGCCGAGAACCTCGATTAGAGATTTTAAAGGCATAAGGTTCACAATGGTGTAAAATTAAAATGGGATATACCGGACTAGGATTCGAGTTACAGGAACAAGGGCCAAACCAACCACCCAAGAATGGAATCGTCGAGCGAAAACACTTGACAACCTCCTAGAAGCAACTTTTCTTACCACCAGACCTTTCTCCATAAATTAGGAATCTGAGGCCGTCACTAAACACATTCCTTAAATTGTAGCTATTTGGTGAGTGTTTTTTTTTGGGTCTTATCCGCATATATATCACCATTGTCCTTGATTTGCTTGATTGTATATCTCTTAAATATCAACATATACACGTGTGATTTAGTTTACAAAGATTTTTCAATGCCGAGAACCTCGATCAGAGAGTAAAAAAGGCGTAAGGTTCACAATGGTGTAAGATTAAAATGAGATATAACGGGCTAAGATTCGAGTTATAGGAACAAGGGCCAAACCAACCACCAAAGAATGGAATCGTCGGGCGAATACACTTGACAACCTCCTAGAAGCAGCTTTTCTTGCCACCAGACCTTTCTCCATCAATTAGGAATCTGATGCTGTCACTAAACACATTCCTTAAATTGTAGCCATTTGTTGAGGGTTTTTTTATGGTGTCTAATCCGCATATATATCACCATTGCCCTTGATTTTCTTGACTGTATATCTCTTAAATGTCAACATATACACGTGTGATTTACTTTACGAAGATTTTTCAATGCCGAGGACCTCGATCAGAGAGTAAAAAAGGCGTAAGGCTCACAATGGTGTAAAATTAAAATGGGATATATCGGGCTAGGATTCAAATTACTGGAACAAGGGCCAAACCAACCACCCAAGAATGGAATCGTCGAGCGAAAACACTTGACATGCTCCTAGAAGCAGCTTTTCTTACCACCAGACCTTTCTCTATTAATTAGGAATCTGATGCCGTCACTAAACACATTCCTTAAATTGTAGCCATTTGTTGAGTGTTTTTTTTTGTGTCTAATCCGCATATATATCACCATTGCCCTTTATTTTCTTGACTGTATATCTCTTAACTGTCAAAATATACACGTGTGATTTAGTTTACGAAGATTTTTCCATGCCGAGAACCTCGATCAGAGAGTAAAAAAGGCGTAAGGTTCACAATGGTGTAAGATTAAAATGGGATATACCGGGCTAGGATTCGAGTTACAGGAACAAGGGCCAAACCAACCACCCAAGAATGGAATCATCGAGCGAAAACACTTGACAACCTCCTAGAAGCAGCTTTTCTTGCCACCAGACCTTTCTCCATCAATTAGGAATCTGACGCCGTCACTAAACACATTCCTTAAATAGTAGCCATTTGTTGAGTGTTTTTTTGGTGTCTAATCCACATATATATCACTATTACCCTTGATTTTCTTGACTGTATATCTCTAAAATATCAACATATACACGTGTGATTTAGTTTACGAAGATTTTTCAATGCCGAGAACCTCGATTAGAGAGTAAAAAGGCATAAGGTTCACAATGGTGTAAAATTAAAATGGGATATACCGGACTAGGATTCGAGTTACAGGAACAAGGGCCAAACCAACCACCCAAGAATGGAATCGTCGAGCGAAAACACTTGACAACCTCCTAGAAGCAACTTTTCTTACCACCAGACCTTTCTCCATAAATTAGGAATCTGAGGCCGTCACTAAACATATTCCTTAAATTGTAGCTATTTGTTGAGTGTTTTTTTTTGGGGTCTAATCCGCATATATATCACCATTGTCCTTGATTTGCTCGATTGTATATCTCTTAAATATCAACATATACACATGTGATTTAGTTTACGAAGATTTTTCAATGCCTAGAACCTCGATCAGAGAGTAAAAAGGAGTAAGGTTCACAATGGTGTAAAATTAAAATGGAATATACCGGGCTAAGATTCGAGTTACAGGAACAAGGGCCAAACCAACCACCCAAGAATGGAATCGTCGAGCGAAAACACTTGACAACCTCCTAGAAGCAGCTTTTCTTGCCACCAGACCTTTCTCCATCAATTAGGAATCTGATGCTGTCACTAAACTCATTCCTTAAATTGTAGCCATTTGTTGAGTGTTTTTTTGTGTCTAATCCTCATATATATCACCATTGCCCTTGATTTTCTTGACTGTATATCTCTTAAATGTCAATATATACACGTGTGATTTACTTTACGAAGATTTTTCAATGCCGAGAACCTCGATCAGAGAGTAAAAAGGCATAAGGTTCACAATGGTGTAAAATTTAAATGGGATATACCGGGCTAGGATTCGAGTTACAGGAATAAGGGCCAAACCAACCACCCAAGAATGGAATCGTCGAGCGAAAACACTTGACAACCTCCTAGAAGCAGCTTTTCTTACCACCAGACCTTTCTCCATTAATTAGGAATCTGATGCCATCACTAAACACATTCCTTAAATTGTTGCCATTTGTTGAGTGTTTTTTTTTTGGTGTCTAATCCGCATATATATCACCATTGCCCTTTATTTTCTTGACTGTATATCTCTTAAATGTCAACATATACACGTGTGATTTACTTTACGAAGATTTTTCAATGCCGAGAACCTCGATCAGAGAGTAAAAAAGGCGTAAGGTTCACAATGGTGTAAAATTAAAATGGGATATACCGGGCTAGGATTCGAGTTACAGGAACAACGGCCAAACCAAACACCCAAGAATGGAATCGTCGAGCGAAAACACTTGACAACCTCCTAGATGCAGCTTTTTTTGCCACCAGACCTTTCTCCATCAATTAGGAATCTGATGCCGTCAATAAACACATTCCTTAAATTGTAGCCATTTGTTGAGTGTTTTTTTTGTGTCTAATCCACATATATATCACCATTACCCTTGATTTTCTTGACTGTATATCTCTTAAATGTCAAAATATACACGTATGATTTACTTTACGAAGATTTTTCAATGCCGAGAACCTCGATCAGAGAGTAAAAAATTCGTAAGGTTCCCAATGGTGTAAAATTAAAATGGGATATATCGGGCTAGGATTCGAATTACAGGAACAAGGGCCAAACCAACCACCCAAGAATGGAATCGTCGAGCGAAAACACTTGACAACCTCCTAGAAACAGCTTTTCTTACCACCAGACCTTTCTCCATCATTTAGGAATCTGATTCCCTCACTTAACACATTCCTTAAATTGTAGCCATTTGTTGAGTGTTTTTTTTTTGTGTCTAATCCGCATATATATCACCATTGCCCTTGATTTTCTTGACTGTATATCTCTTAAATGTCAACATATACACATGTGATTTAGTTTACGAAGAATTTTCAATGCCGAGAACCTCGATCAGAGAGTAAAAAAGGCGTAAGGTTCATAATGGTGTAAGATTAAAATGGGATATACAGGGCTAGAATTCGAGTTACAGGAACAAGGGCCAAACCAACCACCCAAGAATGGAATCGTCGAGCGAAAACACTTGACAACCTCCTAGAAGCAGCTTTTCTTGCCACCAGACCTTTCTCCATCAATTAGGAATCTGATGCCGTCACTAAACACATTCCTTAAATTGTAGCCATTTGTTGAGTGTTTTTTTTGGTGTCTAATCCGCATATATATCACCATTGCCCTTGATTTTCTTCACTGTATATCTCTTAAATATCAACATATACACGTGTGATTTTGTTTACGAAGATTTTTTAATGCCGAGAACCTCGATCAGAGAGCAAAAAGCGTAAGGTTCACAATGGTGTAAAATTAAAATGGGATATACCGGGCTAGGATTCGAGTTACAGGAACAAGGCCAAAAAAACCACCCAAGAATGGAATCGACGAACGAAAACTCTTGACAACCTCCTAGAAGCAGCTTTTCTTGCCACCAGACCTTTCTCCATTAATTACGAATCTGATGCCGTCTCTAAGCACATTCCTTAAATTGTAGCCATTTGTTGAGTGTTTTTTTTGGTGTCTAATCCGCATATATATCACCATTGCCCTTGATTTTCTTGTCTGTATTTCTCATAAATATTAAAATATACACGTGTGATTTAGTTTACGAAGATTTTTCAATGCCGAGAACCTCGATTAGAGAGTAAAAAAGGCGTAAGGTTCACAAAGGTGTAAAATTAAAATGAGATATACCGGGTTAGGATTCGAGTTACAGGAACAAGGGCCAAACCAACCACCCAAGAATGGAATCGTCGATCGAAGACACTTGATAACCTCCGAGAAGCAGCTTTTCTTACCACCAGATCTTTCTCCATCAATTAGGAATCTGATGCCATCACTAAACACAATCCTTAAATTGTAGCTATTTGTTGAGTGTTTTTTTTGTGTCTAATCTGCATATATATCACCATTGCCCTTGATTTTCTTGACTGTATATCTATTAAATGTCAACATATACACGTGTGATTTAGTTTACGAAGATTTTTCATTGCCGAGAACCTCGATCAGAGAGTAAAAAAGGCGTAAGGTCCACAATGGTGTAAAATTAAAATGGGATATACAGGGCTAGGATTCGAGTTACAGGAACAAGGGCCAAACCAACCACCCAAGAATGGAATCGTCAACCGAAAACACTTGACAACCTCTTAGAAGCAGCTTTTCTTGCCACCAGACCTTTCTCCATCAATTAGGAATCTGATGCCGTCACTAAACACATTCCTTAAATTGTAGCCATTTGTTGAGTGATTTTTTTTGGTGTCTAATCCTCTTATATATCACCATTGCCTTGGATTTTCTTGACTGTATATCTCTTAGATGTCAACATATACACGTGTGATTTAGTTTACGAAGATTTTTCAATGCCAAGAACCTCGATCAGAGAGTAAAAAAGGCGTAAGGTTCACAATGGTGTAAAATTAAAATGGGATATATCGGGCTAGGATTCGAATTACAGGAACAAGGGCCAAACCAACCACTCAAGAATGGAATCGTCGAGCGAAAACACTTGACAACCTCCTAGAAGCAGCTTTTCTTACCACCAGACCTATCTCCATCAATTAGGAATCTGATGCCGTCACTAAACACATTTCTTAAATTGTAGCCATTTGTTGAGTGTTATTTTTGGTGTCCAATCCGCAGATATATCACCATTGCCCTTTATTTTCTTGACTATATATCTCTTAAATGTCAACATATACACGTGTGATTTAGTTTTCGAAGATTTTTCAATGCCGAGAACCTCGATAAGAGAGTAAAAAAGGCGTAAGGTTCACAATGGTGTAAGATTAAAATGGGATATACCGGGCTGGGATTCGAGTTACAGGAACAAGGGCGAAACCATCCACCCAAGAATGGAATCGTCGAGCGAAAACACTTGACAACCTCCTAGAAGCAGCTTTTCTTGCCACCAGACCTTTCTCCATCAATTAGGAATCGGATGCCGTCACTAAACACATTCCTTAAATAGTAGCCATTTGTTGAGTGTTTTTTTTTTTTTGGTGTCTAATCCGCGTTATATCACTATTGCCCTTGATTTTCTTGACTGTATATCTCTTAAATATCAACATATACACGTGTGATTTAGTTTACGTAGATTTTTCAATGCCGAGAACCTCGATCAGAGAGTAAAAAGGCATAAGGTTCACAATGGTGTAAAATTAAAATGGGATATACCGGGCTAGGTTTCGAGTTACAGGAACAAGGGCCAAACCAACCACCCAAGAATGGAATCGTCGAGCGAAAAAACTTGACAACCTCCTAGAAGCAACTTTTCTTACCACCAGACCTTTCTCCATCAATAAGGAATCTGATGCCGTCACTAAACACATTCCTTTAATTGTAGCTATTTGTTGAGTGTTTTTTTTGGTGTCTATTCCGCATATATATCACCATTGCCCTTAATTTTCTTAACTGTATATCTCTTAAATATCAACATATACACGTGTGATTTAGTTTAAAAAGATTTTTCTATGTCGAGAACCTCGATCAGAGAATAAAAAAGGCTTAAGGTTCACAATGGTGTAAAATTAAAATGGGATATTCCGGGCTAGGATTCGAGTTACAGGAACAAGGGCCAAATCAACCACCCAAGAATGGAATCGTTGAGCGAAAACACAGGACAACCTTCTGGAAGCAGCTTTTCTTACCACCAGACATTTCTCCATCAATTAGGAATCTGATGCCGTCACTAAACACATTCCTTAAATTGTAGCCATTTGTTGAGTGTTTTTTTTTTTGGTGTCTAATCCGCATATATATCACCATTACCCTTGATTTTCTTGACTGTATATCTCTTAAATATCAACATATACACGTGTGATTTTGTTTACGAAAATTTTTCAGTGCCGAGAACCTCGATCAGAGAGTAAAAAGCGTAAGGTTCACAATGGTGTAAAATTAAAATGGGATATACCGGGCTAGGATTCGAGTTACAGGAACAAGGCCAAAAAACCACCCAAGAATGGAATCGACGAGCGAAAACTCTTGACAACCTCCTAGAAGCAGCTTTTCTTGCCACCAGACCTTTCTCCATCAATTACGAATCTGATGCCGTCTCTAAGCACATTCCTTAAATTGTAGCCATTTGTTGAGTGTTTTTTTGGTGTCTAATCCGCATATATATCACCATTGCCCTTGATTTTCTTGTCTGTATTTCTCATAAATATTAAAATATACACGTGTGATTTAGTTTACGAAGATTTTTCAATGCCGAGAACCTCGATCAGAGAGTAAAAAAGGCGTAAGGTTCATAAAGGTGTAAAATTAAAATGGGATATACCGGGCTAGGATTCGAGTTACAGGAACAAGGGCCAAACCAACCACCCAAGAATGGAATCGTCGATCGAAAACATTTGACAACCTCCTAGAAGCAGCTTTTCTTACCACCAGACCTTTCTCCATCAATTAGGAATCTGATGCCGTCACTAAACACATTCCTTAAATTGTAGCTATTTGTTGAGTGTTTTTTTTGTATCTAATCCGCATATATATCACCATTGCCCTTGATTTTCTTGACTGTATATCTCTTAAGTATCAACATATAGACGTGTGATTTAGTTTATGAAGATTTTTCAATCACGAGAATCTCGATCAGAGAGTAAAAAAGGCGTAAGGTTCACAATGGTGTAAGATTAAAATGGGATATACCGGGCTAGGATTCGAGTTACAGGAACAAGGGCCGAACCAACCACCCAAGAATGGAATCGTCGAGCGAAAACACTTGACAACCTCCTAGATGCAACTTTTCTTGCCACCAGACCTTTCTCCATCAATTAGGAATCTGATGCCGTCACTAAACACATTCCTTAAATTGTAGCTATTTGTTGAGTGTTTTTTTTTTTTGGTTTCTAATCCGCATATATATCACCATTCCCCTTGATTTTCTTGACTGTATAGCTCTTAAATATCAACATATACACGTGTGATTTAGTTTACGAAGATTTTCCAATCACGAGAATCTCGATCAGAGAGTAAAAAAGGGGTAAGGTTCACAATGGTGTAAGATTAAAATGAGATATAACGGGATAGGATTCGAGTTATAGGAACAAGGGCCAAACCAACCACCCAAGAATGGAATCGTCGAGCGAAAACACTTGACAACCTCCTAGAAGCAGCTCTAAACACATTCCTTAAATTGTAGCCATTTGTTGAGTGATTTTTTTTGGTGTCTAATCCGCGTATATATCACCATTGCCTTGGATTGTCTTGACTGTATATCTCTTATATGTCAACATATACACGTGTGATTTAGTTTACGAAGATTTTGCAATGCCGAGAACCTCGATCAGAGAGTAAAAAAGGCGTAAGGTTCACAATGGTGTAAAATTAAAATGGGATATACCGGGCTAGGATTCGAGTTACAGGAACAAGGGCCAAACCAACCACCCAAGAATGGAATCGTCGAGCGAAAACACTTGAGAACCTCCAAGAAGCAGCTTTTCTTGCCACCAGACCTTTCTCCAACAATTAGGAATCTGATGCCGTCACTAAACACATTCCTTAAGCCATTTGTTGAGTGTTTTTTTTGGTGTCTAATCCGCATATATATCACCATTGCCCTTGATTTTCTTGACTATATATCTCTTAAATGTCAACATATACACGTGTGATTTAGTTTACGAAGATTTGTCAATGCCGAGAACCTCGATCAGAGAGTAAAAAAGGCGTAAGGTTCACAATGGTGTAAGATTAAAATGGGATATACCGGGCTAGGATTCGAGTTACAGGAACAAGGGCCAAACCAACCACCCACGAATGGAATCGTCGAGCGAAAACACTTGACAACCTCCTAGATGCAACTTTTCTTGCCACCAGACCTTTCTCCAACAATTAGGAATCTGATGCCGTCACTAAACACATTCCTTAAGCCATTTGTTGAGTGTTTTTTTGGTTTCTAATCCGCATATATATCACCATTGTCCTTGATTTTCTTGACTGTATATCTCTTAAATATCACCATTGCCCTTGATTTTCAATCACGAGAATCTCGATCAGAGAGTAAAAAACGCGTAAGGTTCACAATGGTGTAAGATTAAAATGAGATATAACGGGATAGGATTCGAGTTATAGGAACAAGGGCCAAACCAACCACCCAAGAATGGAATCGTCGAGCGAAAACACTTAACAACCTCCTGGAAGCAGCACTAAACACATTCCTTAAATTGTAGCCATTTGTTGAGTGATTTTTTTTGGTGTCTAATCCGCGTATATATCACCATTTCCTTGGATTTTCTTGACTGTATATCTCTTATATGTCAACATATACACGTGTGATTTAGTTTACGAAGATTTTTCAATGCCGAGAACCTCGATCAGAGAGTAAAAAAAGGCGTAAGGTTCACAATGGTGTAAAATTAAAATGGGATATACCGGGCTAGGATTCGAGTTACAGGAACAAGGGCCAAACCAACCACTCAAGAATGGAATCGTCGAGCGAAAACACTGGACAACCTCCTAGAAGCAGCTTTTCTTGCCACCAGACCTTTCTCCAACAATTAGGAATATGATGCCGTCACTAAACACATTCCTTAAATTGTAGCCATTTGTTGAGTGTTTTTTTTGGTGTCTAATCCGCATATATATCACCATTGCCCCTGATTTTCTTGACTATATATCTCTTAAATGTCAACATATACACGTGTGATTTAGTTTACTAAGATTTTTCAATGCCGAGAACCTCGATCAGAGAGTAAAAAAGGTGTAAGGTTCACAATGGTGTAAAATTAAAATGGGATATACTGGGCTATGATTCGAGTTACAGGAACTAGGCCCAAACGAACCGCCCAAGAATGGAATCGTCGAGCGAAAACAATTGACAACCTCCTAGACGCAGCTTTTCTTACCAGCAGACCTTTCTCCATCAATTAGGAATCTGATGCCGTCACTAAACACATTCTTTAAATTGTAGCCATTTGTTGAGTGTTTATTTTTTTGTGTCTAATCCGCATATATATCACCATTGCCCTTGATTTTCTTGACTGTATATCTCCTAAATATTAACATATACACGTGTGATTTAGCTTACGAAGATTTTTCAATGCCGAGAACCTCGATCAAAGAGTAAAAAGGGCGTAAGGTTCACAATGGTGAAAAATTAAAATGGGATATACCGGGCTAGGATTCGAGTTACAGGAACAAGGGCCAAACCAATCACCCAAGAATGGAATCGTCGAGTGAAATTACTTGACAACCTCCTAGAAGCAGCTTTTCTTACCACCAGACCTTTCTCCATCAATTAGGAATCTGATGCCGTCACTAAACACATTCCTTAAATTGTAGCCATTTGTTGAGTGTTTTTTTGGTGTCTAATCCGCATATATATCACCATTACCCTTGATTTTTTCTTGACTGTATATCTCTTAAATGTCAACATATACACGTGTGATTTAGTTTACGAAGATTTGTCAATGCCGAGAACCTCGATCAGAGAGTAAAAAAGGCGAAAGGTTCACAATGGTGTAAGATTAAAATGGAATATACCGGGCTAGGATTAGAGTTACAGGAACAAGGGCCAAACCAACCACCCAAGAATGGAATCGTCGAGCGAAAACACTTGACAACCTCCTAAAAGCAGTTTTTCTTGCCACCATACCTTTCTCCATTAATTAGGAATCTGATGCCGTCACTAAACACATTCCTTAAATTGGAGCCATTTGTTGAGTAGTTTTTTTTTTGTGTCTAATCCGCATATATATCACCATTGCCCTTGATTTTCTTGACTGTATATCTCTTAAATGTCAACATATACACGTGTTATTTATTTTACGAAGATTTTTCAAAGCCGAGAACCTCGATCAGAGAGTAAAAAAGCTGTAAGGTTCACAATGGTGTAAAATTAAAATGGGATATACCGGGCTAGGATTCGAGTTACAGGAACAAGGGCCAAACCAACCACCCAAGAGTGGAATCGACGAGCGAAAACACATGACAACCTCCTACAAGCAACTTTTCTTACCACCAGACCTTTCTCCATCAATTAAGAATCTGATGCAGTCTCTAAACACATTCCTTAAATTGTAGCCAGTTGTTGAGAGTTTTTTTTTTGTGTCTAATCCGCATATATATCACCATTGCCCATGATTTTTTTTTTTTGACTGTATATCTCTTAAATATGAACATATACACGTGTGATTTAGTTTACGAAGATTTTTCAATGCCAAGAACCTCGATCAGAGAGTAAAAAAGGTGTAAGGTTCACAATGGTGTAAAATTAAAACGGGATATACCGGGATAGGATTCGAGTTACAGGAACAAGGGCCAAACCAACCACCCAAGAGTCGAATCGTTGAGAGAAAACATTTGACAACCTCCTAGATGCAGCTTTTCTTACCACCAGACCTTTCTCCATTAATTAGGAATCTGATGCAGTCACTAAACACATTCCTTAAATTGTAGCCATTTGTTGAGAGTTTTTTTTGGTTTCTAATCCGCATATATATCACCATTGCCCTTGATTTTCTTGACTGTATATCTCTTAAATATCAACATATACACGTGTGATTTAGTTTACGAAGATTTTTCAATCACGAGAATCTCGATCAGAGAGTAAAAAAGGTGTAAGGTTCACAATGCTGTAAGATTAACATGAGATATAACGGGTTTGGATTCGAGTTATAGGAACAAGGGCCAAACCAACCACCCAAGAATGGAATCGTCGAGCGCAAACACTTGACAACCTCCTAGAAGCAGCACTAAACACATTCCTTAAATTGTAGCCATTTGTTGAGTGATTTTTTTGGTGTCTAATATGGGTATATATCACCATTGCCTTGGATTTTCTTGACTGTATATCTCTTATATGTCAACATTTACACGTGTGATTTAGTTTACGAAGATTTTTCATTGCCGAGAACCTCGATCAGAGAGTAAAAAAGGCGTAAGGTTCACAATGGTGTAAAATTAAAATGGGATATACCGGGCTAGGATTCGAGTTACAGGAACAAGGGCCAAACCAACCACCCAAGAATGGAATCGTCGAGCGAAAACACTTGACAACCTCCTAGAAGCAGCTTTTCTTACCACCAGACCTTTCTCCATCAATTAGGAATCTGATGCCGTCACTAAACACATTCCTTAAATTGTTGCCATTTGTTGAGTGTTTTTTTTTTGTGTCTAATCCGCATATATATCACCAATGCCCTTGATTTTTTTGACTGTATCTCTCTTAAATATGAACATATACACGTGTTATTAAGTTTACGAAGATTTTTCAATGCCGAGAACCTCGATCAGAGAGTAAAAAAGGCGTAAGGTTCACAATGGTGTAAAATTAAAACGGGATATACCGGGATAGGATTCGAGTTTCAGAAACAAGGCCCAAACCAACCACCCAAGAATGGAATCGTTGAGCGAAAACACTTGACAACCTCCTAGAAGCAGCTTTTCTTGCCACCAGACCTTTCTCCATCAATTAGGAATCTGATGCCATCACTAAACACATTCCTTAAATTGTAGCCATTTGTTGAGTGTTTTTTTTGTGTGTGTAATCCGCATATATATCACCATTGCCCTTGATTTTCTTGACTGTATATCTCTTAAATGTCAACATATACACGTGTGATTTAGTTTACGAAGATTTTTCAATGCCGAGAACCTCGATCAAAGAGTAAAAAAGGCGTACGGTTCACAATGGTGTAAAATTAAAATGGGATATACCGGGCTAGGATTCGAGTTATAGGAACAAGGGTCAAACCAACCACCCAAGAATGGAATCGTCGAGCGAAAGCACTTCACAACCTCCTAGAAGCAGCTTTTCTTACCACCAGATCTTTCTCTATCAATTAGGAATCTGATGCCGTCACTAAACACATTCCTTAAATAGTAGCCATTTGTTAAGTGTTTTTTTTGGTGTCTAATCCGCAAATATATCACCATTGCCCTTGATTTTCTTGATTGTATATCTCCTAAACATGAACATATACATGTGTTATTTAGTTTACGAAGATTTTTCAATGCCGAGAACCTCGATCAGAGAGTAAAAAAGGCGTAAGGTTCACAATGGTGTAAAATTAAAATGGGATATACCGGGATAGGATTCGAGTTGCAGGAACAAGGGCCAAACCAACCACCCAAGAATGGAATTGTTGAGCGAAAACACTTGACAACCTCCTAGAAGCAGCTTTTCTTGCCACCAGACCTTTCTCCATCAATTAGGAATCTGATGCCGTCACTAAACACATTCCTTAAATTGTAGCCATTTGTTGAGTGTGTTTTTTTTGTGTTTAATACGCATATATATCACCATTGCCCTTGATTTTCTTGATTGTATATCTCTTAAATATGAACATATACACGTGTTATTTAGTTTACGAAGATTTTTCAATACCGAGAACCTCGATTAAAGAGTAAAAAAGGCGTAAGGTTCACAATGGTGTAAAATTAAAATGGGATATACCGAGCTAGGATTCGAGTTATAGGAACAAGGGTCAAACCAACCACCCAAGAATGGAATCGTCGAGTGAAAACACTTGACAACCTCCTAGAAGCAGCTTTTCTTACCAACAGACCTTTCTCCATTAATTAGGAATCTGATGCCGTCACTAAACACATTCCTTAAATTGTAGCCATTTGTTTAGTGTTTTTTTTTGGTGTCTAATCCGCATATATATCACCATTGCCCTTGATTTTCTTGACCGTGTATCTCTTAAATGTCAACATATACACGTGTGATTTAGTTTACGAAGATTTTTCAATGCCGAGAACCTCGATCAGCGAGTAAAAAAGGCGTAAGATTCACAATGGTGTAAGATTAAAATGGGATATACCGGGATAGGATTCGAGTTGCAGGAACAAGGGCCAAACCAACCACCCAAGAATGGAATCGTTGAGCGAAAACACTTGACAACCTCCTAGAAGCATCTTTTCTTGCCACCAGACCTTTCTCCATCAATTAGGAATCTGATGCCGTCACTAAACACATTCCTTAAATTGTAGCCATTTGTTGAGTGTGTTTTTTTTTGGTGTCTAATCCGCATATATATCACCATTTCCCTTGATTTTCTTGACTGTATATCTCTTAAATGTCAACATATACACGTGTGATTTAGTTTACGAAGATTTTTCTATGCCGAGAACCTCGATCAGAGGGTAAAAAAGGCGTAAGGTTCACAATGGTGTAAAATTAAAATGGGATATACCGAGCTAGGATTCGAGTTACAGGAACAAGGGCCAAACCAACCACCCAAGAATGGAATCGTCGAGCGAAAACACTTGACAACCTCCTAGAAGCAGCTTTTCTAGCCACCAGACCTTTCTCCATCAATTAGGAATCTGATGCCATCAGTAAACACATTCCTTAAATTGTAGACATTTGTTGAGTGTTTTTTTTTTGTGTCTAATCCGCATATATATCACCACTGCCGTTAATTTTCTTGACTGTATATCTCTTAAATATCAACATATACATGTGTGATTTAGTTTACGAAGATTTTTGAATGCCGAGAACCTCGATCAGAGAGTAAAAAAGGCGTAAGGTTTACAATGGTGTAAAATTAAAATGGGATATACCGGGCTAGGATTCGAGTTACAGGAACAAGGGCCAAACCAACCACCCAAGAATGCAATCGTCGAGCGAAAACACTTGACAACCTCCTAGAAGCAGCTTTTCTTGCCAACAGTCCTTTTTCCATCAATTAGGAATCTGATGTCCACACTAAACACATTCCTTAAATTTTATCCATTTGTTGAGTGTTTTTTTTGTGTGTCTAATCCGCATATATATCACCATTTCCCTTGATTTTCTTGACTGTATATCTCTTAAATGTCAACATATACACGTGTGATTTAGTTTACGAAGATTTTTCTATTCCGAGAACCTCGATCAGAGGGTAAAAAAGGCGTAAGGTTCACAATGGTGTAAAATTAAAATGGGATAGACCGAGCTAGGATTCGAGTTACAGGAACAAGGGCCAAACCAACCACCCAAGAAGGGAATCGTCGAGCGAAAACACTTGACAACCTCCTAGAAGCAGCTTTTCTTGCCACCAGTCCTTTTTCCATCAATTAGGAATCTGATGTCATCACTAAACACATTCCTTAAATTTTATCCATTTGTTGAGTGTTTTTTTTTGTGTGTCTAATCCGCATATATATCACCATTGCCCTTGATTTTCTTGACTGTATATCTCTTAAATGTCAACATATACACGTGTGATTTAGTTTACGAAGATTTTTCTATGCCGAGAACCTCGATCAGAGGGTAAAAAAGGCGTAAGGTTCACAATGGTGTAAAATTAAAATGGGATAGACCGAGCTAGGATTCGAGTTACAGGAACAAGGGCCAAACCAACCACCCAAGAATGGAATCGTCGAGCGAAAACACTTGACAACCTCCTAGAAGCAGCTTTTCTTGCCACCAGACCTTTCTCCATCAATTAGGAATCTGATGCCATCAGTAAACACATTCCTTAAATGGTAGCCATGTGTTGAGTGCTTTTTTTTGTGTCAAATCCGCATATATATCACCACTGCCCTTGATTTTCTTGACTGTATATCTCTTAAATATCAACATATACATGTGTGATTTAGTTTATGAAGATTTTTCAATTCCGAGAACCTCGATCAGAGGGTAAAAAAGGCGAAAGGTTCACAATGGTGTAAAATTAAAATGGGATATACCGAGCTAGGATTCGAGTTACAGGAACAAGGGCCAAGCCAACCACCCAAGAATGGAATCGTCGAGCGAAAACACTTGACAACCTCCTAGAAGCAGTTTTTCTTACCACCAGACCTTTCTCCATCAATTAGGAATCTGATGCCGTCACTAAACACATTCCTTAAATTGTAGCCATTTGTTGAGTGTTTTTTTTGTCTAATCCGCATATATATCACCACTGCCCTTGATTTTCTTGACTGTATATCTCTTAAATATCAACATATACATGTGTGATTTAGTTTATGAAGATTTTTCAATGCCGAGAACCTCGATCAGAGGGTAAAAAAGGCGAAAGGTTCACAATGGTGTAAAATTAAAATGGGATATACCGAGCTAGGATTCGAGTTACAGGAACAAGGGCCAAGCCAACCACCCAAGAATGGAATCGTCGAGCGAAAACACTTGACAACCTCCTAGAAGCAGCTTTTCTTACCACCAGACCTTTCTCCATCAATTAGGAATCTGATGCCGTCACTAAACACATTCCTTAAATTGTAGCCATTTGTTGAGTGTTTTTTTTGGTGTCTAATCCGCATATATATCACCATTGCCCTAGATTTTCTTAACTGTATATCTCTTAAATATCAACATATACATGTGTGATTTAGTTTACGAAGATTTTTCAATGCCGAGAACCTCGATCAGAGAGTAAAAAAGGCGTAAGGTTCAAAATGGTGTAAGATTAAAATGGGATATACCGCGCCAGGATTCGAGTTACAGGAACAAGGGCCAAACCAACCACCCAAGAATGGAATCGTCAAGCGAAAACATTTGACAACCTCCTAGAAGCAGCTTTTCTTACCACTAGACCTTTCTCTATCAATTAGCAATCTGATGCCGTCACTAAACACATTCCTTAAATTGTAGCCATTTGTTGAGTGTTTTTTTTTTGTGTCTAATCCGCATATATATCACCATTTCCCTTGATTTTCTTGACTGTATATCTCTTAAATATCAACATATACACGCGTGATTTAGTTTACGAAGATTTTTCAATGCCGAGTACCTTGATCAGAGAGTAAAAAATGCGTAAGGTTCACAATGGTGTAAAATTAAAATGGGATATACCAGGCTAGGATTCGAGTTACAGGAATAAGGGCCAAACCAACCACCCAAGAATGGAATCGGCGAGCGAAAACACTTGACAACCTCCTAGAAGCAGCTTTTCTTCCCACCAGACCTTTCTCCATCAATTAGGAATCTGATACCGTCACTAAACACATTCCTTAAATTGTAGCCATTTGTTGAGCGTTTTTTTTGGTGTCTAATCCGCATATATATCACCATTGACCTTGATTTTCTTGACTGTATATCTCTTAAATGTCAACATATACACGTGTGATTATATTTACGAAGATTTTTCAATGCCGATAACCTCGATCAGAGAGTAAAAATGGCGCAAGGTTCACAATGGTGTAAAATTAAAATGGGATATATCGGGCTTGGATTCGAGTTACAGGAACAAGGGCCAAACCAACCACCCAAGAATGGAATCATCGAGCGAAAACATTTGACAACCTCCTAGAAGCAGCTTTTCTTACCACCAGACCTTTCTCCATCAATTAGGAATCTGATGCCGTCACTAAACACATTTATTAAATTGTAGCCATTTGTTGAGTGTTTTTTTTGGTGTCTAATCCGCATATATATCACCATTGCCCTTGATTTTCTTGACCGTATATCTCTTAAATATCAACATATACACGTGTGATTTAGTTTACGAAGATTTTTCAATGCCGAGAACCTCGATTAGAGAGTAAAAAAGGCGTAAGGTTCACAATGGTGTAAGATTAAAATGGGATATACCGGGATAGGATTCGAGTTGCAGGAACAAGGGCCAAACCAACCACCTAAGAATGGAATCGTTAAGCGAAAACACTTGACAACCTCCTAGAAGCAGCTTTTCTTGCCACCAGACCTTTCTCCGTTAATTAGGAATCTGATGTCGTCACTAAACACATTCCTCAAATTGTAGCCATTTGTTGAGTGTGTATTTTTTGGTGTCTAATCCGCATATATATCACCATTGCCCTTGATTTTCTTCACTGTATATCTCTTAAATGTCAACATATACACGTGTGATTTAGTTTATGAAGATTTTTCTATGCCGAGAACCTCGATCAGAGGGTAAAAAAGGCGAAAGGTTCACAATGGTGTAAAATTAAAATGGGATATACCGAGCTAGGATTCGAGTTACAGGAACAAGGGCCAAGCCAACCACCCAAGAATAGAATCGTCGAGCGAAAACACTTGACAACCTCCTAGAAGCAGCTTTTCTTGCCAACCGACCTTTCTCCATCAATTAGGAATCTGATGTCGTCACTAAACACATTCCTCAAATTGTAGCCATTTGTTGAGTGTTTTTTTTTGTCTAATCCGCATATATATCACCACTGCCCTTGATTTTCTTGACTGTATATCTCTTAAATATCAACATATACATGTGTGATTTAGTTTATGAAGATTTTTCAATGCCGAGAACCTCGATCAGAGGGTAAAAAAGGCGAAAGGTTCACAATGGTGTAAAATTAAAATGGGATATACCGAGCTAGGATTCGAGTTACAGGAACAAGGGCCAAGCCAACCACCCAAGAATGGAATCGTCGAGCGAAAACACTTGACAACCTCCTAGAAGCAGCTTTTCTTACCACCAGTCCTTTCTCCATCAATTAGGAATCTGATGCCGTCACTAAACACATTCCTTAAATTGTAGCAATTTGTTGAGTGTTTTTTATTTGGTGTCTAATCCGCATATATATCACCATTGCCCTTGATTTTCTTGACTGTATATCTCTTAAATATCAACATATACACGTGTGATTTAGTTTACGAAGATTTTTCAATGCCGAGAACCTCGATCAGAGAGTAAAAAAGGCGTAAGGTTCACAATGGTGTAAAATTAAAATGGGATATACCGGGCTTGGATTCGATTTACAGGAATAAGGGCATAACCAACCACCCAAGAATGGAATCGTCGAACGAAAACACTTGACAACCTGCTAGAAGCAGCTTTTCTTCCCACCAGACCTTTCTCCATCAATTTGGAATCTGATGCCGTCACTAAACACATTCCTTAAATTGTAGCAATTTGTTGAGTGTTTTTTATTTGGTGTCTAATCCGCATATATATCACCATTGCCCTTGATTTCCTTGACTGTATATCTCTTAAATGTCAACATATACACGAGTGATTTAGTTTACGAAGATTTTTCAATGCCGAGAACCTCGATCAGTGAGTAAAAAAGGCGTAAGGTTCACAATGATGTAAGATTAAAATGGGATATACCGGTCTCGGATTCGAGTTACAGGAACAAGGGCCAAAACGAACCACCCAAGAATGGAATCGTTGAGCGAAAACACTTGACAACCTCCTAGAAGCAGCTTTTCTTGCCACCAGACCTTTCTCCATCAATTAGGAATCTGATACCGTCACTAAACACATTCCTTAAATTGTAGCCATTTGTTGAGTGTGTTTTTTTTTTGTGTCTAATCCGCATATATATCACCATTGCCCTTGATTTTGTTGACTGTATATTTCTTAAATGTCAACATATACACCTGTAATTTAGTTTACGAAGATTTTTGAATGCCGAGAACCTCGATCAGAGTGTAAAAAAGGCGTAAGGTTCACAATGGTGTAAAATTAAAATGGGATATACCGAGCTAGGATTCGAGTTACAGGAAAAACGGGCCAAACCAACCACCCAAGAATGGAATCGTCGAGCGAAAACACTTGACAACCTCTTTGAAGCAGCTTTTCTTGCCACCAGACCTTTCTCCATCAATTAGGAATCTGATGCCGTCACTAAACACATTCCTTAAATTGTAGCCATTTGTTGAGTGTTTTTTTGGTGTCTAATCCGCATATTTATCACCATTGCCCTTGATTTTCTTGACTGTATATCTCTTAAATGTCAACATATACACGTGTGATTTTGTTTATGAAGATTTTTCTATGCCGACAACCTCGATCAGAGAGTAAAAAAGGCGTAAGGTTCACAATGGTGTAAAATTAAAATAGGATATACCGAGCTAGGATTCGAGTTACAGGAACAAGGGCCAAACCAACCACCCAAGAATGGAATCGTCGAGCGAAAACACTTGACAACCTCCTAGAAGCAGCTTTTCTTGCCACCAGACCTTTCTCCATCAATTAGGAATCTGATGCCGTCACTAAACACATTCCTTAAATTGTAGCCATTTGTTGAGTGTGTTTTTTTTGGTGTCTAATCCGCATATATATCACCATTGCCCTTGATTTTGTTGACTGTATATCTCTTAAATGTCAACATATACACCTGTGATTTAGTTTACGAAGATTTTTGAATTCCGAGAACCTCGATCAGAGAGTAAAAAAGGCGTAATGTTCACAATGGTGTAAAATTAAAATGGGATATACCGAGCTAGGATTCGAGTTACAGGAAAAACGGGCCAAACCAACCACCCAAGAATGGAATCGTCGAGCGAAAACACTTTACAACCTCTTTGAAGCAGCTTTTCTTGCCACCAGACCTTTCTCCATCAATTAGAAATCTGATGCCGTCACTAAACACATTCCTTAAATTGTAGCCATTTGTTGAGTGTTTTTTTTGGTGTCTAATCCGCATATATATCACCATTGCCCAAGATTTTCTTAACTGTATATCTCTTAAATATCAACATATACATGTGTGATTTAGTATACGAAGATTTTTCAATGCCGAGAACCTCGATCAGAGAGTAAAAAAGGCGTAAGGTTCAAAATGGTGTAAGATTAAAATGGGATATACCGCGCCAGGATTCGAGTTACAGGAACAAGGGCCAAACCAACCACCCAAGAATGGAATCGTCGAGAGAAAACATTTGACAACCTCCTAGAAGCAGCTTTTCTTACCACTAGACCTTTCTCTATCAATTAGGAATCTGATGCCGTCACTAAACACATTCCTTAAATTGTAGCCATTTGTTGAGTGTTTTTTTTTTGTGTCTAATCCGCATATATATCACCACTGCCCTTGATTTTCTTGACTGTATATCTCTTAAATATCAACATATACACGCGTGATTTAGTTTATGAAGATTTTTCAATACCGAGTACCTTGATCAGAGAGTAAAAAAGGCGTAAGGTTTACAATGGTGTAAAATTAAAAAGGGATATACCGGGCTAGGATTCGAGTTACAGGAATAAGGGCCAAACCAACCACCAAAGAATGGAATCGTCGAACGAAAACACTTGACAACCTCCTAGAAGCAGCTTTTCTTACCACCAGACCTTTCTCCATCAATTAGGAATATGATGCCGTCACTAAACACATTCCTTAAATTGTAGCAATTTGTTGAGTGTTTTTTATTTGGTGTCTAATCCGCATATATATCACCATTGCCCTTGATTTTCTTGACTGTATATCTCTTAAATATCAACATATACACGTGTGATTTAGTTTACGAAGATTTTTCAATGCCGAGAACCTCGATCAGAGAGTAAAAAAGGCGTAAGGTTCACAATGGTGTAAAATTAAAATGGGATATACCGGGCTTGGATTCGATTTACAGGAATAAGGGCATAACCAACCACCCAAGAATGGAATCGTCGAACGAAAACACTTGACAACCTGCTAGAAGCAGCTTTTCTTCCCACCAGACCTTTCTCCATCAATTTGGAATCTGATGCCGTCACTAAACACATTCCTTAAATTGTAGCAATTTGTTGAGTGTTTTTTATTTGGTGTCTAATCCGCATATATATCACCATTGCCCTTGATTTCCTTGACTGTATATCTCTTAAATGTCAACATATACACGAGTGATTTAGTTTACGAAGATTTTTCAATGCCGAGAACCTCGATCAGTGAGTAAAAAAGGCGTAAGGTTCACAATGATGTAAGATTAAAATGGGATATACCGGTCTCGGATTCGAGTTACAGGAACAAGGGCCAAAACGAACCACCCAAGAATGGAATCGTTGAGCGAAAACACTTGACAACCTCCTAGAAGCAGCTTTTCTTGCCACCAGACCTTTCTCCATCAATTAGGAATCTGATACCGTCACTAAACACATTCCTTAAATTGTAGCCATTTGTTGAGTGTGTTTTTTTTTGGTGTCTAATCCGCATATATATCACCATTGCCCTTGATTTTGTTGACTGTATATTTCTTAAATGTCAACATATACACCTGTAATTTAGTTTACGAAGATTTTTGAATGCCGAGAACCTCGATCAGAGTGTAAAAAAGGCGTAAGGTTCACAATGGTGTAAAATTAAAATGGGATATACCGAGCTAGGATTCGAGTTACAGGAAAAACGGGCCAAACCAACCACCCAAGAATGGAATCGTCGAGCGAAAACACTTGACAACCTCTTTGAAGCAGCTTTTCTTGCCACCAGACCTTTCTCCATCAATTAGGAATCTGATGCCGTCACTAAACACATTCCTTAAATTGTAGCCATTTGTTGAGTGTTTTTTTGGTGTCTAATCCGCATATTTATCACCATTGCCCTTGATTTTCTTGACTGTATATCTCTTAAATGTCAACATATACACGTGTGATTTTGTTTATGAAGATTTTTCTATGCCGACAACCTCGATCAGAGAGTAAAAAAGGCGTAAGGTTCACAATGGTGTAAAATTAAAATAGGATATACCGAGCTAGGATTCGAGTTACAGGAACAAGGGCCAAACCAACCACCCAAGAATGGAATCGTCGAGCGAAAACACTTGACAACCTCCTAGAAGCAGCTTTTCTTGCCACCAGACCTTTCTCCATCAATTAGGAATCTGATGCCGTCACTAAACACATTCCTTAAATTGTAGCCATTTGTTGAGTGTGTTTTTTTTGGTGTCTAATCCGCATATATATCACCATTGCCCTTGATTTTGTTGACTGTATATCTCTTAAATGTCAACATATACACCTGTGATTTAGTTTACGAAGATTTTTGAATTCCGAGAACCTCGATCAGAGAGTAAAAAAGGCGTAATGTTCACAATGGTGTAAAATTAAAATGGGATATACCGAGCTAGGATTCGAGTTACAGGAAAAACGGGCCAAACCAACCACCCAAGAATGGAATCGTCGAGCGAAAACACTTTACAACCTCTTTGAAGCAGCTTTTCTTGCCACCAGACCTTTCTCCATCAATTAGAAATCTGATGCCGTCACTAAACACATTCCTTAAATTGTAGCCATTTGTTGAGTGTTTTTTTTGGTGCCTAATCCGCATATATATCACCATTGCCCAAGATTTTCTTAACTGTATATCTCTTAAATATCAACATATACATGTGTGATTTAGTATACGAAGATTTTTCAATGCCGAGAACCTCGATCAGAGAGTAAAAAAGGCGTAAGGTTCAAAATGGTGTAAGATTAAAATGGGATATACCGCGCCAGGATTCGAGTTACAGGAACAAGGGCCAAACCAACCACCCAAGAATGGAATCGTCGAGAGAAAACATTTGACAACCTCCTAGAAGCAGCTTTTCTTACCACTAGACCTTTCTCTATCAATTAGGAATCTGATGCCGTCACTAAACACATTCCTTAAATTGTAGCCATTTGTTGAGTGTTTTTTTTTTGTGTCTAATCCGCATATATATCACCACTGCCCTTGATTTTCTTGACTGTATATCTCTTAAATATCAACATATACACGCGTGATTTAGTTTACGAAGATTTTTCAATGCCGAGTACCTTGATCAGAGAGTAAAAAAGGCGTAAGGTTTACAATGGTGTAAAATTAAAAAGGGATATACCGGGCTAGGATTCGAGTTACAGGAATAAGGGCCAAACCAACCACCAAAGAATGGAATCGTCGAACGAAAACACTTGACAACCTCCTAGAAGCAGCTTTTCTTACCACCAGACCTTTCTCCATCAATTAGGAATATGATGCCGTCACTAAACACATTCCTTAAATTGTAGCAATTTGTTGAGTGTTTTTTATTTGGTGTCTAATCCGCATATATATCACCATTGCCCTTGATTTTCTTGACTGTATATCTCTTAAATATCAACATATACACGTGTGATTTAGTTTACGAAGATTTTTCAATGCCGAGAACCTCGATCAGAGAGTAAAAAAGGCGTAAGGTTCACAATGGTGTAAAATTAAAATGGGATATACCGGGCTTGGATTCGATTTACAGGAATAAGGGCATAACCAACCACCCAAGAATGGAATCGTCGAACGAAAACACTTGACAACCTGCTAGAAGCAGCTTTTCTTCCCACCAGACCTTTCTCCATCAATTTGGAATCTGATGCCGTCACTAAACACATTCCTTAAATTGTAGCAATTTGTTGAGTGTTTTTTATTTGGTGTCTAATCCGCATATATTTCACCATTGCCCTTGATTTCCTTGACTGTATATCTCTTAAATGTCAACATATACACGAGTGATTTAGTTTACGAAGATTTTTCAATGCCGAGAACCTCGATCAGTGAGTAAAAAAGGCGTAAGGTTCACAATGATGTAAGATTAAAATGGGATATACCGGTCTCGGATTCGAGTTACAGGAACAAGGGCCAAAACGAACCACCCAAGAATGGAATCGTTGAGCGAAAACACTTGACAACCTCCTAGAAGCAGCTTTTCTTGCCACCAGACCTTTCTCCATCAATTAGGAATCTGATACCGTCACTAAACACATTCCTTAAATTGTAGCCATTTGTTGAGTGTGTTTTTTTTTGGTGTCTAATCCGCATATATATCACCATTGCCCTTGATTTTGTTGACTGTATATTTCTTAAATGTCAACATATACACCTGTAATTTAGTTTACGAAGATTTTTGAATGCCGAGAACCTCGATCAGAGTGTAAAAAAGGCGTAAGGTTCACAATGGTGTAAAATTAAAATGGGATATACCGAGCTAGGATTCGAGTTACAGGAAAAACGGGCCAAACCAACCACCCAAGAATGGAATCGTCGAGCGAAAACACTTGACAACCTCTTTGAAGCAGCTTTTCTTGCCACCAGACCTTTCTCCATCAATTAGGAATCTGATGCCGTCACTAAACACATTCCTTAAATTGTAGCCATTTGTTGAGTGTTTTTTTTGGTGTCTAATCCGCATATTTATCACCATTGCCCTTGATTTTCTTGACTGTATATCTCTTAAATGTCAACATATACACGTGTGATTTTGTTTATGAAGATTTTTCTATGCCGACAACCTCGATCAGAGAGTAAAAAAGGCGTAAGGTTCACAATGGTGTAAAATTAAAATAGGATATACCGAGCTAGGATTCGAGTTACAGGAACAAGGGCCAAACCAACCACCCAAGAATGGAATCGTCGAGCGAAAACACTTGACAACCTCCTAGAAGCAGCTTTTCTTGCCACCAGACCTTTCTCCATCAATTAGGAATCTGATGCCGTCACTAAACACATTCCTTAAATTGTAGCCATTTGTTGAGTGTGTTTTTTTTGGTGTCTAATCCGCATATATATCACCATTGCCCTTGATTTTGTTGACTGTAAATCTCTTAAATGTCAACATATACACCTGTGATTTAGTTTACGAAGATTTTTGAATTCCGAGAACCTCGATCAGAGAGTAAAAAAGGCGTAATGTTCACAATGGTGTAAAATTAAAATGGGATATACCGAGCTAGGATTCGAGTTACAGGAAAAACGGGCCAAACCAACCACCCAAGAATGGAATCGTCGAGCGAAAACACTTTACAACCTCTTTGAAGCAGCTTTTCTTGCCACCAGACCTTTCTCCATCAATTAGGAATCTGATGCCATCACTAAACACATTCCTTAAATTGTAGCCATTTGTTGAGTGTTTTTTATTTGGTGTCTAATCCGCATATATATCACCATTGCCCTTGATTTTCTTGACTGTATATCTCTTAAATGTCAACATATACACGTGTGATTTTGTTTACGAAGATTTTTCAATGTCGAGAACCTCTATCAGAGAGTAAAAAAGGCGTAAGTTTCCCAATGGTATAAAATTAAAATGGGTTATACAGGGCTAGGATTCGAGATAAAGGAACAAGGGCCAAACCAACCACCCAGGAATGGAATCGTCGAGCGAAAACACTTGACAACCTCTTAGAAGCAGCTTTTCTTGCCACCAGACCTTTCTCCATCAATTAGGAATCTGATGCCGTCACTAAACACATTCCTTAAATTGTAGCCATTTGTTGAGTGTGTTTTTTTTGGTGTCTAATCCGCATATATATCACCATTGCCCTTGATTTTCATTACTGTATATCTCTTAAATGTCAACATATACACGTGTGATTTAGTTTATGAAGATTTTTCTATGCCGAGAACCTCGATCAGAGGGTAAAAAAGGCGAAAGCTTCACAATGGTGTAAAATTAAAATGGGATATACCGAGCTAGGATTCGAGTTACAGGAACAAGGGCCAAACCAACCACCCAAGAATGGAATCGTCGAGCGAAAACACTTGACAACCTCCTAGAAGCAGCTTTTCTTGCCACCAGACCTTTCTCCATCAATTAGGAATCTGATGCCGTCACTAAACACATTCCTTAAATTGTAGCCATTTGTTGAGTGTTTTTTTTTTGTGTCTAATCTGCATATATATCACCACTGCCCTTGATTTTCTTGACTGTATATCTCTTAAATATCAACATATACATGTGTCATTTAGTTTACGAAGATTTTTCAATGCCGGGAACCTCGATCAGAGAGTAAAAAAGGCGTAAGGTTCACAATGGTGTAAGATTAAAATGGGATTTACCAGGCTAGGATTCGAGTTACAGGAACAAGTGCCAAACCAACCACCCAAGAATGGAATCGTCAAGAGAAAACACTTGACAACCTCATAGAAGCAGCTTTTCTTGCCACTAGCCCTTTCTACATCAATTAGGAATCTGATGCCGTCACTAAACACATTCCTTAAATTGTAGCCATTTGTTGAGTGTTTTTTTTTTGTGTCTAATCCGCATATATATCACCATTGCCCTTGATTTTCTTAATTGTATATCTCTTAAATATCAACATATACATGTGTGATTTAGTTTACGAAGATTTTTCAATGCCGAGAACCTCGATCAGAGAGTAAAAAAGGCGTAAGGTTCACAATGGTGTAAAATTAAAATGGGATATACCGCGCCAGGATTCGAGTTACCGGAACAAGGGCCAAACCAACCACCCAAGAATGGAATCGTCGAGAGAAAACATTTGACAACCTCCTAGAAGCAGCTTTTCTTACCACTAGACATTTCTCCATCAATTAGGAATCTGATGCCGTCACTAAACACATTCCTTTAATTGTAGCCATTTGTTGAGTGTTTTTTTTTGTGTCTAATCCGCATATATATCACCATTTCCCTTGATTTTTTTGACTGTATATCTCTTAAATATCAACATATACACGTGTGATTTAGTTTACGAAGATTTTTCAATGCCGAGAACCTCGATCAGAGAGTAAAAAAGGCGTAAGGTTCACAATGGTGTAAAATTAAAATGGGATATACCGGGCTAGGATTCGAGTTACAGGAACAAGGGCCAAACCAACCACCCAAGAATGGAATCGTCGAGCGAAAACACTTGACAACCTCCTAGAAGCAGCTTTTCTTGCCACCAGACCTTTCTCCATCAATTAGGAATCTGATGCCGTCACTAAACACATTCCTTAAATTGTAGCCATTTGTTGAGTGTTTTTTTTTTGTGTCTAATCTGCATATATATCACCACTGCCCTTGATTTTCTTGACTGTATATCTCTTAAATATCAACATATACATGTACCATTTAGTTTACGAAGATTTTTCAATGCCGGGAACCTCGATCAGAGAGTAAAAAAGGCGTAAGGTTCACAATGGTGTAAGATTAAAATGGGATTTACCTGGCTAGGATTCGAGTTACAGGAACAAGTGCCAAACCAACCACCCAAGAATGGAATCGTCGAGAGAAAACACTTGACAACCTCCTAGAAGCAGCTTTTCTTGCCACTAGACCTTTCTACATCAATTAGGAATCTGATGCCGTCACTAAACACATTCCTTAAATTGTAGCCATTTGTTGAGTGTTTTTTTTTTGTGTCTAATCCGCATATATATCACCATTGCCCTTGATTTTCTTAATTGTATATCTCTTAAATATCAACATATACATGTGTGATTTAGTTTACGAAGATTTTTCAATGCCGAGAACCTCGATCAGAGAGTAAAAAAGGCGTAAGGTTCACAATGGTGTAAAATTAAAATGGGATATACCGCGCCAGGATTCGAGTTACCGGAACAAGGGCCAAACCAACCACCCAAGAATGGAATCGTCGAGAGAAAACATTTGACAACCTCCTAGAAGCAGCTTTTCTTACCACTAGACATTTCTCCATCAATTAGGAATCTGATGCCGTCACTAAACACATTCCTTTAATTGTAGCCATTTGTTGAGTGTTTTTTTTTTTTTGTGTCTAATCCGCATATATATCACCATTTCCCTTGATTTTCTTGACTGTATATCTCTTAAATATCAACATATACACGTGTGATTTAGTTTACGAAGATTTTTCAATGCCGAGAACCTCGATCAGAGAGTAAAAAAGGCGTAAGGTTCACAATGGTGTAAAATTAAAATGGGATATACCGGGCTAGGATTCGAGTTACAGGAATAATGGCCAAACCAACCACCCAAGAATGGAATCGTCGAACGAAAACACTTGACAACCTCCTAGAAGCAGCTTTTCTTACCACCAGACCTTTCTCCATCAATTAGGAATCTGATGCCGTCACTAAACACATTCCTTAAATTGTAGCAATTTGTTGAGTGTTTTTTATTTGGTGTCTAATCCGCATATATATCACCATTGCCCTTGATTTCCTTGACTGTATATCTCTTAAATGTCAACATATACACGAGTGATTTAGTTTACGAAGATTTTTCAATGCCGAGGACCTCGATCAGTGAGTAAAAAAGGCGTAAGGTTCACAATGATGTAAGATTAAAATGGGATATATCGGTCTCGGATTCGAGTTACAGGAACAAGGGCCAAAACGAACCACCCAAGAATGGAATTGTCGAGCGAAAACACTTGACAACCTCCTAGAAGCAGCTTTTCTTGCCACCAGACCTTTCTCCATCAATTAGGAATCTGATGCCGTCACTACACACAGTCCTTAAATTGTAGCCATTTGTTGAGTGTGTTTTTTTTTGTGTCTAATCCGCATATATATCACCATTACCCTTGATTTTGTTGACTGTATATCTCTTAAATGTCAACATATACACCTGTGATTTAGTTTTCGAAGATTTTTGAATGCCGAGAACCACGATCAGAGTGTAAAACAGGCGTAAGGTTCACAATGGTGTAAAATTAAAATGGGATATACCGAGCTAGGATTCGAGTTACAGGAAAAACAGGCCAAACCAACCACCCAAGAATGGAATCGTCGAGCGAAAACACTTGACAACCTCTTTGAAGAAGCTTTTCTTGCCACCAGTGTCACACCCCCAAAATCCACCTGCGGGGTACTACCGCTTGGAGGCGTGACTGACCAGGATCCAGCCACCAATCATATTGAACAAGCATATAAGTACCCAAGGAGGACGAGGAACCCATGTTCCTTAACCCCAATTCCCGACCCCTGGGAATCCCATGCTTTGTAGAGGGTGTGAACTCACCTTGGTTTGCTCGGTAGATACACAGAAAAGTCAAACAAGCAATATTGTGGCTACTCGCGTCCTATCATAGTTGTATCATACCAATTAGGTTTGTATTCAAGCAGTACACGTATGTTTCTAGCATGATGCATTCAAGTATCGTTCATGGCATACACGTTTGATCATAGCAGTTCAACCATATTCACGTTCAACAGTAACATATAAGGTCTGCGAATTAGGCCCAAGAGTCCGGCCCAATCAAATAAGTCCGAAATGAGGTGCAAGCCCAAACAACGAGTATCCGTGTATAGTCTCGAGTCGCAACTAGGCGTTTGCGACTCGCAACCTGAGTCGCAATCAAGGTTTCGGTTCGTGTTGTTTTGGTTACGAGTCGCAACTGGACTCGCAACTGTGGTTTCGAGTCACAAGGTTGGTGTGCTGATCATGTGTGGTTTCGAGTCGCAGCCAGGTGTTTGCGACTCGCAACCGATGTCGCAACCGGGGATTTCGACTCATCATGCGCTGGTTTCGAGTCGTAATCAGAGGTTTCGGCTGGGAACATTTGCTGAATTCCATATTGTACTTGGCCAATCAGATTTCACTGTTGTGATTTTGTGTACTATCCAATAACACTACACTAACATGTTTAATTGTCTAACACATAACCAAAATAGATAAAACATGGCAATTTCAAATATCCAATCATGTTCATATCATGTTCATCATGTTCTTCAAATATTCAAGTAGTTCATCATCTTTCATATGAACCTAAGTCTAACAAAAATCATGAACAACAATCAAACTCTTGAACATATTCATCTAACCCACATATACACATCCGGTTTCATGAGTAATAAACCTTCTAACATAATCAAGCCACTCGGATTTAAGCCTATATGGAACCGATAACATTTACTCTTATTCAAGCATACATTATTCATCCCAACATAATCAATAAGTCATCATCAACCGAATGTAAACACATAACATAGAATATTTATGAACCGATTACTCAAGAAGGGTGTATTCCTCATGTATAACACTTAACAAGTAGACATATCATCACATAACTTACATCACACATCATTATCAAACCGAATACCACACATTAACAACTTTAATCATGTATAGACATGTATTTACCAAGAGATCACTAACCGGTTCAAGTGTGGGTTCAAAGGTGTGAGTGAAGCTTCCAACCGGTGTGTGTGAGAGACGATCCGAGAGCTTCTTACGGTTGTCGATTGGATCCGAGAATGAAGGAGAGACAATGTTGTGGCTTAGGGTTTTAGTGAGAGGATGAAGAGTGTGTGTGTAGAGGAGAGTATGAGTGTTGTCCAAAAATGACAAGTGTGGGTATCATGAGGATTATATACTTGTTTCACTTGTGCACCCTAATGGGCTTTCGAATTAGGCTAAGTGTGTGTGTGTGGCCCAACCGGCCCTTAAGTTATTGTTCACTCGAGACCACATGGTCTCGAGTCGGGTTCGTGTTGTCTCGGCTCATATACATACTCGAATACATACACACAAGCATACATGTAACGTAACACATAATCATATAAGGGTTCACTTATCATCCATTAAATCATTAAATTAGTTAGTCACTTAGTGTTCAAACGTACAACGAAAGGTTCTAAATTTCGAGTTGTCACATCATCCCCAAGTTGAAGGAAATTTCGTCCCGAAATTTGGTAGGCACTCACTGAGGAAGCTAGTTAAGTTGTATGGTTTTCCCGGTTTTCCTGGGGTGTCACATCCACCCCCCG
Source organism: Helianthus tuberosus (assembly GCA_030545235.1). NCBI lineage: Eukaryota > Viridiplantae > Streptophyta > Magnoliopsida > Asterales > Asteraceae > Helianthus > Helianthus tuberosus. Next base: position 214,360,186 of record CM060423.1, read on the forward strand.
TTGATCTGGAATTTCGTCCCGAAATTCCGTAGCTTCGGCCTCAGTAGTGGGTGTACTGTTTGCGAACAGTTGGGGATACTTTTGTTTCATCTGATCTTCGCGCTCCCAGGTGAACTCTGGGCCGCGACGTGAGTTCCAACGAACTCGAACGAGAGGTATTCTAGTGCTCTTGAGGACCTTAACATCCCGGTCCGTGATTTCGACTGGTTCCTCGACGAATCGTAACTGTTCATCGATAGTGAGTTCCTTCAGAGGAACTACGTGGGTCTCATCTGACGGACACTTCTTCAGATTCGACACGTGAAAAACGTTGTGAACTGCTCCGAGTTCCGCTGGTAAGTTTAGTCTGTAGGCCACCCTGCCTATTTTCTCAATGACCTCGAAGGGTCCAACGTATCGTGGGTTAAGTTTACCGCGTTTACCAAAACGAACCACACCCTTCCAGGGTGAAACTTTGAGTAGTACCCGCTCCCCAACCTGGAGCTCAAGTGGTTTCCTGCCCATGTCGGCGTAAACTTTCTGACGTTCGCGAGCGGCCGTCATGCGTTTTCGTATCTGAGCGATTTGCTCGGTTGTATCTACCACATATTCTGGACCCGTGATCTGACTATCTCCCACCTCTGCCCAGCAAAGAGGAGACCGGCATTTACGTCCGTACAATGCCTCAAACGGAGCAGCTTTAATGCTGGTGTGGTAGCTGTTATTGTACGAGAATTCCACAAGTGGCAGATGCTTTTCCCAGCGGTTGCCAAAGTCGATTACACATGCACGAAGCATGTCTTCTAAGGTTTGAATCGTGCGCTCGGACTGCCCGTCCGTCTGCGGGTGATACGCTGTGCTCATATCTAATCGTGAGCCAAAGGATTTGTGCATTGCTTGCCACAGCTCTGACGTGAAACGTGCATCTCGATCCGAGATAATGGAGGTGGGCACCCCGTGCCTCGAAACAATTTCCTTGATGTATATTTCTGCAAGAGTGGAGAACTTATCCGTCTCCTTGATAGCCAAGAAGTGTGCAGATTTTGTGAGTCGATCCACGATCACCCAAATAGTATCGTTCCCGCGCTGGGATCTAGGTAGGCCAGTAACGAAATCCATGGAAATTTGCTCCCATTTCCATTGAGGTATCTCGGGTTGTTGGAGTAGGCCTGAGGGTTTCTGGTATTCGGACTTGACTCTCGCACAAGTCAAACACTTGCTAACGTAGGTTGCTATGTGGGCCTTCATGCTAGGCCACCAGTACGTAGTTTTGATGTCGTGGTACATTTTATCTGACCCAGGGTGTACTGAGTAGCGAGACTTGTGTGCTTCGTCCATCACAAGCTATCGTAGGTTGCCATAGTGTGGGACCCAAACGCGTCCCGTTACGTAGTAAGCACCGTCTTCCTTCTGTTCTAATCGTTGCCTTGATCCGCGTAGGGCTTCAGCCCTGACGTTTTCTGGTTTCAGTGCTTCTATCTGAGCAGTTCGTATCTGGGAAGGAAGACTAGAATGGATTGTGAGTTGTAGAGCTCGTACGCGCTTAGGCGCAGTGTCCTTTCGACTAAGGGCGTCAGCCACAACATTGGCCTTGCCCGGGTGATATCTGATTGAGCACTCGTAGTCATTCAGTAGTTCGACCCATCGTCGTTGCCGCATATTCAGTTCCTTCTGCTTGAAGATGTGCTCGAGGCTCCTGTGGTCGGTGTAGATGGCACACTGGGTACCATACAGGTAATGCCGCCATAACTTAAGTGCAAAAACAACAGCTCCCAGCTCTAAGTCGTGCGTAGTGTAGTTCTTCTCGTGAACTTTAAGTTGGCGTGAGGCGTAAGCTATAACTTTGTCTCGTTGCATCAGCACACAACCAAGGCCCTGAATTGATGCGTCGCAGTAGACCACAAAGTCGTCTGTGCCTTCCGGCAAGGAAAGGATAGGTGCGCTACAAAGTCTATCCTTTAGGTGCTGAAACGCCAACTCCTGTGCGTTTCCCCAGCGATAAACAACGCCCTTCTGCGTTAGTGAGGTGAGAGGCTGTGCAATCTTAGAAAAATCCTTTATGAATCTCCGGTAGTATCCCGCCAAACCCAAGAATTGGCGAATTTCCTTTGGTGTACGAGGTGCAGGCCAGTTCTTAATCGAGTCTATCTTGGATGGATCAACGTGAATCCCATCCTTGTTTACCACGTGGCCTAGGAAATGGACTTCTCGAAGCCAGAAGTCGCATTTCGAGAACTTTGCATAAAGCTGTTCTGTTCTAAGGAGTTCCAGAATAAGTCGCAGATGCTGCTCGTGTTCCTCCCGACTCTTGGAATAGATCAGGATGTCGTCGATGAAGACTATAACGAACTTGTCCAGGTAAGGCTTGCACACTCGGTTCATCAAGTCCATGAAAACCGCAGGTGCGTTCGTCATCCCAAAAGGCATGACCAAAAACTCATAGTGTCCGTAACGTGTTCTAAAAGCTGTTTTGGAGATGTCCTCTTCCCGGACTCTCAGCTGGTGATAACCCGATCTCAAATCGATCTTCGAATAGTAGCTCGACCCTTGCAGCTGGTCGAACAAGTCGTCGATACGCGGTAGAGGATAACGATTCTTCACCGTCACCTTGTTGAGTTCCCGGTAGTCGATGCACATTCTGAAAGTGTCGTCCTTCTTCTTTACAAATAATACTGGAGCTCCCCAGGGCGATGAGCTAGGACGAATAAAACCTTTATCCAAGAGTTCTTGTAGTTGCGTGGAGAGTTCCTTCAACTCTGATGGGGCCAAACGATAAGGTGCACGGGCTATGGGTGCAGCTCCAGGAGCTAGTTCGATCTGAAACTCGACTTGGCGATGAGGCGGAAGACCAGGTAATTCCTCAGGAAATACCTCTGGATAATCGCGTACAACTGGAAAATCTTCCATCTTCTTCTCTTTTTCTGAGGTGTCAGTAACGAGAGCCAAAATGGCAGTGTGGCCCTTTCGCAAGCACTTTTGGGCCTTAAGGAGAGAAATGACGTTCTCAACAGCACTCCTCTTGTCGCCATGAATCATGAGAGGTTCACCATCGGGACCTGGAATACGGACAACCTTCTCGTTGCAAAGAATCTCTGCTCGGTGCTGGGATAACCAATCCATCCCAATGACAACGTCGAAACTACCCAAGACAATAGGAATGAGGTCGATAGAGAAGGTCTGGTCAGCGAGAATAAGTTTACAACCCTTGACTACGTGTGTGGCTTCTAAACTCTTACCATTTGCTAGCTCTACGGTGTGCTTGTTGTTCAAGGGGGTTGGAATACGCTTAAGCATTCGACTAACTTCTAGTGACACGTAGCTAGTATCGGCACCCGAATCAAATAAAACTGAAACATAAAAGTCATCGAGAAGGAACTTACCCGCCACAACATTGGGGTCATTCCTTGCTTCACCTTGGCCAATCACAAACATCCGCCCCCTGGCGCCATTGTTGTTGTTGTTCCCATTGTTACCATTCCCCTGATTGTTGTTATTGTTGTTGTTGTTGTTCTGGTTCCTGTTCAGTTGGGGACAATCTCTCTTGAAGTGGCCCTCAGCTCCACACTGAAAGCATCCTTTGTTATCACCCTGTGGCTGTTGCTGGCGCTGGTTCTGCTGTGCTTGCTGACGATTCTGATTGGCGGGGTATAAGCTCCTGCAATCCTTTGCAGCGTGACCAGGCTTGTTGCACCGATGACAGTTGCCCCTGGTGCATGGCCCGCTGTGGTGCAGGCTGCAGCGATTGCATTTGGGGTGATTTCCTTTGTACCCACCATGACTTTGACCACCAGACGATTGCTGATTAGGGCTCTTGTAGTCATCAGTCTTCCTCTGCTGAGACTGGGACTGAACAGAAGTCGAACCCTTACTTGAAGTTCCATCCCATTTTCGTTTGTTGTCACTAGAGGTACCAGAAGTAGTTGCAGCGCCCATGCGTTTTGGTAACTTGTTCTGCTCCACTGCCTGGTCCGTGAGACGGTGAGCCAGCTAAACAGTTTGCTGGTAGGTGGCGAGGTTCGCTGAAGTCACATGACTTTGGATTTCTGGCACTAAGCCCTGAAGAAACAGTTCGATGCGTTTGATGGGAGGATCCACCATAGTAGGGCACAGAATTGCCAGTTCGTTCGACCTTTTCACATAAGCTTCAATTTCCGACCCCGTCATCTTGAGGTTGAAGAACTCCACTTCCAGCTTGTGAATCTCATCCCGACTGCAGTACTCTTCCTTGATCATTTCCTTAAAAGTTTCCCATGGGGTGGCGTTGGCAGCAACCAACCCTAGCATCTGAACTTGAGCGTTCCACCATGTGAGGGCTAAACCCTCGAGAGTACCAGTAGCATACTTCACCCTGCGCGCCTCAGGGCATTCGCACATTTCGAACACAGATTCTAGCTTCTCAAACCAGTGTAGGAGACCTACTGCTCCTTCAGTGCCGCTAAAAGTAGTTGGTCGGCAGTCCATGAAAGTCTTAAAAGTGCACACAGGTGGCTGAACGTGCTGACCTATCGTAGGTGAAAGAAAAGACAGAGTTTAACACAAAGGTTGGTTCACGAGAGTAGGATCCTAAAGATCCTAGAATGAGTTCGGACTGCAGGATATACCTCCTGCGTGTGAAGCTGCAAGTGCTGCGGCAACTCGTTCGTTGATCAGAGCCGTCAACTGGGCTTGTGTCAGGTTAACGCGTCCAGACATGATCTTCATATCAAGAAGAACGTGAGTGAGAGGGGTTCGCGAAAGTGTGACGATAGAATAGAGTAAGCACGCACGTGTCCAAGCAACAGTAGATATTCTAACCAAGCATACCATAAGCAATGTACTATGTAACTAACAAGTAGGCAATATATACACAGATCATATCACCTAGAATGTCGAGCCTTGCATGTGGAGTGAAGCATCATTGTGGACCGTTGAGCACTGTACAGGTTATAGTCTGGTTTTAACAAAAACTTATTTTTTTTCCCTTTATTAAAACCAAGTTCTCTATAACCAATGGCTCTGATACCAATCTGTCACACCCCCAAAATCCACCTGCGGGGTACTACCGCTTGGAGGCGTGACTGACCAGGATCCAGCCACCAATCATATTGAACAAGCATATAAGTAGTTATAAGAATCCACCCAATACAATTGGTGTTCAAACAAAACATAGTTAAGTTGCAAGCGGAAGCATAAGTCTTAAATCAAAACATAAGTTTAATTGTTTCATAGTTTAGCATGGCACACAGTCGTCCATGTCCCACAACGATCCTCCTCCATGCAAGCTCCAGCTTAAGAACCTAAGGACCTGCAAAGCATGTAGTAACGAGTCAACAACAAGTTGAGTGAGTTCACGGTTGGGTGTTCGTTTTAAGTTGTTTCGAAAACAGTTTCCTTTAGCTGGCATCCTGCCGTGGGGGTTACCCCATAGTTAAAAACGTGACTTGTTTATTCCCGGTTACTCTGGCTATCCAGCCGTGGGGGTTACCCCGTGTTAGTTATCTGGCATTTCGGCCGTGGGGGCTACCCCATGTATACACTAGACTCGTTACCATATCGACTGCTGACTGTAGTCATGTTTAAGTGCCCTGAAACTGTCAATGTCTATCATCATTGACGTGCCCCAGATCCATTAGTTCACGCCCGTCCTCTGCGGCACGGTGTGAGGTTTGTCAGACCTAAATAGCGCTATCTAACTAATGACCCGCTCGCCATTGGCCCGGCGATTAAGTCGATATAAAAAGGAGGGACTTCGTCATAGAGTTTTGGTCTAGTACGAGTTATCTTTCCGCGAGGACGAGGAATTACATTCCTGAACCTTTACTGTCCTACCCAAGGAGGACGAGGAACCCATGTTCCTTAACCCCAATTCCCGACCCCTGGGAATCCCATGCTTTGTAGAGGGTGTGAACTCACCTTGGTTTGCTCGGTAGATACACAGAAAAGTCAAACAAGCAATATTGTGGCTACTCGCGTCCTATCATAGTTGTATCATACCAATTAGGTTCGTATTCAAGCAGTACACGTATGTTTCTAGCATGATGCATTCAAGTATCGTTCATGGCATACACGTTTGATCATAGCAGTTCAACAATATTCACGTTCAACAGTAACATATAAGGTCTGCGCATTAGGCCCAAGAGTCCGGCCCAATCAAATAAGTCCGAAATGAGGTGCAAGCCCAAACAACGAGTATCCGTGTATAGTCTCGAGTCGCAACTAGGCGTTTGCGACTCGCAACCTGAGTCGCAATCAAGGTTTCGGTTCGTGTTGTTTTGGTTACGAGTCGCAACTGGACTCGCAACTGTGGTTTCGAGTCACAAGGTTGGTGTGCTGATCATGTGTGGTTTCGAGTCGCAGCCAGGTGTTTGCGACTCGCAACCGATGTCGCAACCGGGGATTTCGACTCATCATGCGCTGGTTTCGAGTCGTAATCAGAGGTTTCGGCTGGGAACATTTGCTGAATTCCATATTGTACTTGGCCAATCAGATTTCACTGTTGTGATTTTGTGTACTATCCAATAACACTACACTAACATGTTTAATTGTCTAACACATAACCAAAATAGATAAAACATGGCAATTTCAAATATCCAATCATGTTCATATCATGTTCATCATGTTCTTCAAATATTCAAGTAGTTCATCATCTTTCATATGAACCTAAGTCTAACAAAAATCATGAACAACAATCAAACTCTTGAACATATTCATCTAACCCACATATACACATCCGGTTTCATGAGTAATAAACCTTCTAACATAATCAAGCCACTCGGATTTAAGCCTATATGGAACCGATAACATTTACTCTTATTCAAGCATACATTATTCATCCCAACATAATCAATAAGTCATCATCAACCGAATGTAAACACATAACATAGAATATTTATGAACCGATTACTCAAGAAGGGTGTATTCCTCATGTATAACACTTAACAAGTAGACATATCATCACATAACTTACATCACACATCATTATCAAACCGAATACCACACATTAACAACTTTAATCATGTATAGACATGTATTTACCAAGAGATCACTAACCGGTTCAAGTGTGGGTTCAAAGGTGTGAGTGAAGCTTCCAACCGGTGTGTGTGAGAGACGATCCGAGAGCTTCTTACGGTTGTCGATTGGATCCGAGAATGAAGGAGAGACAATGTTGTGGCTTAGGGTTTTAGTGAGAGGATGAAGAGTGTGTGTGTAGAGGAGAGTATGAGTGTTGTCCAAAAATGACAAGTGTGGGTATCATGAGGATTATATACTTGTTTCACTTGTGCACCCTAATGGGCTTTCGAATTAGGCTAAGTGTGTGTGTGTGGCCCAACCGGCCCTTAAGTTATTGTTCACTCGAGACCACATGGTCTCGAGTCGGGTTCGTGTTGTCTCGGCTCATATACATACTCGAATACATACACACAAGCATACATGTAACGTAACACATAATCATATAAGGGTTCACTTATCATCCATTAAATCATTAAATTAGTTAGTCACTTAGTGTTCAAACGTACAACGAAAGGTTCTAAATTTCGAGTTGTCACATCATCCCCAAGTTGAAGGAAATTTCGTCCCGAAATTTGGTAGGCACTCACTGAGGAAGCTAGTTAAGTTGTATGGTTTTCCCGGTTTTCCTGGGGTGTCACATCCACCCCCCGTTGATCTGGAATTTCGTCCCGAAATTCCGTAGCTTCGGCCTCAGTAGTGGGTGTACTGTTTGCGAACAGTTGGGGATACTTTTGTTTCATCTGATCTTCGCGCTCCCAGGTGAACTCTGGGCCGCGACGTGAGTTCCAACGAACTCGAACGAGAGGTATTCTAGTGCTCTTGAGGACCTTAACATCCCGGTCCGTGATTTCGACTGGTTCCTCGACGAATCGTAACTGTTCATCGATAGTGAGTTCCTTCAGAGGAACTACGTGGGTCTCATCTGACGGACACTTCTTCAGATTCGACACGTGAAAAACGTTGTGAACTGCTCCGAGTTCCGCTGGTAAGTTTAGTCTGTAGGCCACCCTGCCTATTTTCTCAATGACCTCGAAGGGTCCAACGTATCGTGGGTTAAGTTTACCACGTTTACCAAAACGAACCACACCCTTCCAGGGTGAAACTTTGAGTAGTACCCGCTCCCCAACCTGGAGCTCAAGTGGTTTCCTGCCCATGTCGGCGTAAACTTTCTGACGTTCGCGAGCGGCCGTCATGCGTTTTCGTATCTGAGCGATTTGCTCGGTTGTATCTACCACATATTCTGGACCCGTGATCTGACTATCTCCCACCTCTGCCCAGCAAAGAGGAGACCGGCATTTACGTCCGTACAATGCCTCAAACGGAGCAGCTTTAATGCTGGTGTGGTAGCTGTTATTGTACGAGAATTCCACAAGTGGCAGATGCTTTTCCCAGCGGTTGCCAAAGTCGATTACACATGCACGAAGCATGTCTTCTAAGGTTTGAATCGTGCGCTCGGACTGCCCGTCAATTAGGAATCCGATGCCCTCACTAAACACATTCCTAAAATTGTAGCCATTTGTTGAGTGTTTTTTTTTTGTGTCTAATCCGCATATATATCACCATTACCCTTGATTTTCTTGACTGTATATCTCTTAAATATCAATATCAACATATACACGTGTGATTTACTTTACAAAGATTTTTCAATGCAGAGAACCTCTATCAGAGAGTAAAAAAGGCGTAAGGTCCACAATGGTGTAAAATTAAAATGGGTTATACCGGGCTAGGAATCGAGTTACAGGAAAAAGGGCCAAACCAACCACCCAAGAATGTAATCGTCGAGCGAAAACACTTGACAACCGCTTAGAAGCAGCTTTTCTTGCTACCAGACCTTTCTCCATCAATTAGGAATCTGATGCCGTCACTAAACACATTCCTTAAATTGTAGCCATTTGTTGAGTATTTTTTTGGTGTCTAATCCGCATATATATCACCATTGCCCTTGATTTTCTTGACTGTATATTTCTTAAATGTCAACATATACACATGTGATTTTGTTTACGAAGATTTTTCAATGTCGAGAACCTCTATCAGAGAGTAAAAAAGGCGTCAGGATCACAATGGTGTAAAATTAAAATGGGATATACAGGGCTAGGATTCGAGTTAAAGGAACAAGGGCCAAACCAACCACCCAAGAATGGAATCGTCGAGCGAAAACACTTGACAACCTTCTAGAAGCAGATTTTCTTGCCACCAGACCTTTCTCCATCAATAAGGAATCTGATGCCGTCACAAAACACATTCCTTAAATTGTAGCCATTTGTTGAGTGATTTTTTTTTGGTGTCTAATCCGCATATATATCACCATTGCCCTTTATTTTCTTGACTGTATATCTCTTAAATATCAACATATAAACGTGTGATTTAGTTTACGAAGATTTTTCAATGCCGATAACCTCGATCAGCGAGTAAAAAAGGCGTAAAGTTCACATTGGTGTAAAATTAAAATGGGATATACCGGGCTAGGATTCGAGTTACAGGAACAAGTGCCAAACCAACCAGCCAAGAATGGAATCGTCGAGCGAAAACACTTGACAACCTCCTAGAAGCAGCTTTTCTTCCCACCAGACCTTTCTCCATCAATTAGGAATCTGATACCGTCACTAAACGCATTCTTTAAATTGTAGCCATTTGTTGAGCGTTTTTTTTTTGGTGTCTAATCCGCATATATACCACCATTGCCCTTGATTTTCTTGACTGTATATCTCTTAAATGTCAACATATACACGTGTGATTATGTTTACGAGGATTTTTCAATGCCGATAACATCGATCAGAGAGTAAAAATGGCGCAAGGTTCACAATGGTGTAAAATTAAAATGGGATATATCGGGCTTGGATTCGAGTTACAGGAACAAGGGCCAAACCAACCACCCAAGAATGGAATCGTCGAGCGAAAACACTTGACAACCTCCTAGAAGCAGCTTTTCTTCCCACCAGACCTTTCTCCATCAATTAGGAATCTGATGTCGTCACTAAACACATTCCTTAAATTGTAGCCATTTGTTGAGTGTTTTTTTGGTGTCTAATCCGCATATATATCACCATTGACCTTGATTTTCTTGACCGTATATCTCTTAAATGTCAACATATAAACGTGTGATTTAGTTTACGAAGATTTTTCAATGCCGAGAACCTCGATCAGAGAGTAAAAAAGGCGTAAGGTTCACAATGGTGTAAGATTAAAATGGGATATACCGGGATAGGATTCGAGTTGCAGGAACAAGGGCCAAACCAACCACCCAAGAATGGAATCGTTGAGCGAAAACACTTGACAACCTCCTAGAAGCAGCTTTTTTTTCCACCAGACCTTTCTCCGTTAATTAGGAATCTGATGCCGTCACTAAACACATTCCTTAAATTGTAGCCATTTGTTGAGTGTGTTTTTTTTTTTTTTTTTTTTGTGTGTCTAATCCGCATATATATCACCCCTGCCCTTGATTTTCTTGACTGTATATCTCTTAAATATCAACATATACATGTGTGATTTAGTTTATGAAGATGTTTCAATGCCGAGAACCTCGATCAGAGAATAAAAAAGGCGTAAGGTTCACAATGGTGTAAGATTAAAATGGGATTTACCAGGCTAGGATTCGAGTTAAAGGAACAAGTGCCAAACCAACCACCCAAGAATGGAATCGTCGATAGAAAACACTAGTAAACCTCCTAGAAGCAGCTTTTCTTGCCACTAGACCTTTCTACATCAATTAGGAATCTGATGCCGTCACTAAACACATTCCTTAAATTGTAGCCATTTGTTGAGTGTTTTTTTTGGTGTCTAATCCGCATATATATCACCATTGCCCTTGATTTTCTTAACTGTATATCTCTTAAATATCAACATATACATGTGTGATTTAGTTTACGAAGATTTTTCAATGCCGAGAACCTCGATCAGAGAGTAAAAAAGGCGTAAGGTTCACAATGGTGTAAAATTAAAATGGGATATACCGCGCCAGGATTCGAGTTACAGGAACAAGGGCCAAACCAACCACCCAAGAATGGAATCGTCGAGAGAAAACATTTGACAACCTCCTAGAAGCAGCTTTTCTTACCACTAGACCTTTCTCCATCAATTAGGAATCTGATGCCGTCACTTAACACATTCCTTAAATTGTAGCCATTTGTTGACTGTGTTTTTTTTTTGTGTCTAATCCGCATATATATCACCATTTCCCTTGATTTTCTTGACTGTATATCTCTTAAATATCAACATATACACGTGTGATTTAGTTTACAAAGATTTTTCAATGCCGAAAACCTCGATCAGAGAGTAAAAAAGGCGTAAGGTTCACAATGGTGTAAAATTAAAATGGGATATACCGGGCTAGGATTCGAGTTACAGGAATAAGGGCCAAACCAACCACCCAAGAATGGAATCGTCGAACGAAAACACTTGACAACCTCCTAGAAGCAGCTTTTCTTCCCACCAGACCTTTCTCCATCAATTTGAAATCTGATGTCGTCACTAAACACATTCCTTAAATTGTAGCAATTTATTGAGTGTTTTTTATTTGGTGTCTAATCCGCATATATCTCACCATTGCCCTTGATTTCCTTGACTGTATATCTCATAAATGTCAACATATACACGAGTGATTTAGTTTACGAAGATTTTTCAATGCCGAGAACCTCGATCAGTGAGTAAAACAGGTGTAAGGTTCACAATGATGTAAGATTAAAATGGGATATACCGGTCTCGGATTCGAGTTACAGGAACAAGGGCCAAAACGAACCACCCAAGAATGGAATCGTCGAGCGAAAACACTTGACAACCTCCTAGAAGCAGCTTTTCTTGCCACCAGACCTTTCTCCATCAATTAGGAATCTAATGCCGTCACTAAACACATTCCTTAAATTGTAGCCATTTGTTGAGTGTGTTTTTTTTTTGGTGTCTAATCCGCATATATATCACCATTGCCCTTGATTTTGTTGACTGTATATCTCTTAAATGTCAACATATACACCTGTGATTTAGTTTACGAAGATTTTTGAATACCGAGAACCTCGATCAGAGTGTAAAAAAGGCGTAAGGTTCACAATGGTGTAAAATTAAAATGGGATATACCGACCTAGGATTCGAATTACAGGAAAAACGGGCCAAACCAACCACCCAAGAATGGAATCGTCGAGCGAAAACACTTGACAACCTCTTTGAAGCAGCTTTTCTTGCCACCACACCTTTCTCCATCAATTAGGAATCTGATGCCGTCACTAAACACATTCCTTAAATTGTAGCCATTAGTTGAGTGTTTTTTTTGTGTCTAATCCGCATATTTATCACCATTGCCCTTGATTTTCTTGACTGTATATCTCTTAAATGTCAACATATACACGTGTGATTTTGTTTACGAAGATTTTTCTATGCCGAGAACCTCGATCAGAGTGTAAACAAGGCGTAAGGTTCACAATGGTGTAAAATTAAAATGGGATATACCGAGCTAGGATTCGAGTTACAGGAACAAGGGCCAAACCAACCACCCAAGAATGGAATCGTCGAGCGAAAACACTTGACAACCTCCTAGAAGCAGCTTTTCTTGCCACCAGACCTTTCTCCATCAATTAGGAATCTGATGCCGTCACTAAACACATTCCTTAAATTGTTGCCATTTTTTAGTGTGTTTTTTTTTTGTGTCTAATCCGCATATATATCACCATTGCCCTTGATTTTGTTGACTGTATATCTCTTAAATGTCAACATATACACCTGTGATTTAGTTTACGACGATTTTTTAATGCCGAGAACCTCGATCATAGTGTAAAAAAGGCGTAATGTTCACAATGGTGTAAAATTAAAATGGGATATACCGAGCTAGGATTCGAATTACAGGAACAAGGGCTAAACCAACCACCCAAGAATGGAATCGTCGAGCGAAAACACTTGACAACCTCCTAGAAGCAGCTTTTCTTGCCACCAGACCTTTCTCCATCAATTAGGAATCTGATGCCGTCACTAAACACATTCCTTAAATTGTAGCCATTTGTTGAGTTTTTTTTTTGTGTCTAATCCGCATATATATCACCACTGCCCTTGATTTTCTTGACTGTATATCTCTTAAATATCAACATATACATGTGTGATTTAGTTTACGAAGATTTTTCAATGCCGAGAACCTCGATCAGAGAGTAAAAAAGGCGTAAGGTTCACAATGGTGTAAGATTAAAATGGCATTTACCAGGCTAGGATTCGAGTTACAGGAACAAGTGCCAAACCAACCACCCAAAAATGGAATCGTCGAGAGAAAACACTTGACAACCTCCTAGAAGCAGCTTTTCTTGCCACTAGACCTTTCAACATCAATTAGGAATCTGATGCCGTCACTAAACACATTCCTTAAATTGTAGCCATTTGTTGAGCGTTTTTTTTTGGTGTCTAATCCGCATATATATCACCATTGCCCTTGATTTTCTTAACTGTATATCTCTTAAATATCAACATATACATGTGTGATTTAGTTTACGAAGATTTTTCAATGCCGAGAACCTCGATCAGAGAGTAAAAAAGGCGTAAGGTTCACAATGGTGTAAAATTAAAATGGGATATACCGCGCTAGGATTCGAGTTACAGGAACAAGGGCCAAACCAACCACCCAAGAATGGAATCGTCGAGAGAAAACATTTGACAAACTCCTAGAAGCAGCTTTTCTTACCACTAGACCTTTCTCCATCAATTAGGAATCTGATGCTGTCACTAAACACATTCCTTAAATTGTAGCCATTTGTTGAGTGTTTTTTTTTGTGTCTAATCCGCATATATATCACCATTTCCCTTGATTTTCTTGACTGTATATCTCTTAAATATCAACATATACACGTGTGATTTAGTTTACGAAGATTTTTCAATGCCGAGAACCTCGATCAGAGAGTAAAAAAGGCGTAAGGTTCACAATGGTGTAAAATTAAAATGGGATATACCGGGCTAAGATTCGAGTTACAGGAATAAGGGCCAAACCAACCACCCAAGAATGGAATCGTCGAACGAAAACACTTGACAACCTCCTAGAAGCAGCTTTTCTTACCACCAGACCTTTCTCCATCAATTACGAATCTGATGCCGTCACTAAACACATTCCTTAAATTGTAGCAATTTGTTGAGTGTTTTTTATTTGGTGTCTAATCCGCATATATATCACCATTTCCCTTGATTTTCTTGACTGTATATCTCTTAAATATCAACATATACACGTGTGATTTAGTTTATGAAGATTTTTCAATGCCGAGAACCTCGATCAGAGAGTAAAAAAGGCGTAAGGTTCACAATGGTGTAAAATTAAAATGGGATATACCGGGCTAGGATTCGATTTACAGGAATAAGGGCCAAACCAACCACCCAAGAATGGAATCGTCGAGCGAAAACACTTGACAACCTCCTAGAAGCAGCTTTTCTTGCCACTAGACCTTTCTCCATCAATTAGGAATCTGATGCCGTCACTAAACACATTTCTTAAATTGTAGCCATTTGTTGAGTGTGTTTTTTTTTGGTGTCTAATCCGCATATATATCACTGATGTGTGTAAAATGCAACATATAAATTACATCAATTGAGGCATAAAACTAACCATTTTTAAGTACTAATATTGGAAAAAGAGTGTTTTTGTCTTCCTTTTGTATTTTCAGGATTAAATGAGCTCAAAAACGGAAAAGAAGCAAAAAGACAGCTAAATCCAACATAAATACAAGAAAAGGAACATTAGTGGATTGCCCGAACCCTCAACGGCACCTTCCAAAGCAAAATAGAGAAAACAGAAGACTGAACACGCCCCGTGCTCAGCCAGCACGGGGCCGTGCCCAAGAAGCAGCAGAAAAGACAAACCTATAGAAGCTTCTATTGCCCATCACGGGCCGTGCTCAGCGGACACGGGGGCGTGTCAAAAGTACAACAGGCGCATTAATTGTAATTGCGAATTACAATTAATGAGGAGAGAGAGTGTCAGACAGGCACGGGGCCGTGGCCAGCTCTCTGTTCAGCCTATAAATAGGAGTGCTTGGATTCATTTCAACTCATCCCTTGGCACACCACCTCTCTCACACTTCATCCACCACCCACCACCATCACAACACCATCATCCACCACCATCATCCATTGTCCATCGTAGAGTGTGTGAGTCGTCTCGGGATCCAAGATTGATCGTAAGAGTTCTTGACAATCAAGGCCATGTTTGCCTAAGTCTCTTACATCACTTGGTGAAGACAAAGTGTCTAGTATAATACTTTTTATTTCTAATCTTTTGCACTTTTTATTTGGTTTTGTATTAATGACTTTAATAACTAGTTATTTATGTTGAAGGTGATCTTTCCTTATCGTTTGTCTGTGGTGTCTTGGCATTATTTTACTGTCTATATAAAATAAAGGATTTTCACCATTCATATCTCCACGGTCTATATGGAGGTATGTTGGCTACCTGGTCGGGGGTTAAGGGAACGGTTTGGTAAAGGTCTTGCCATTGTTCAGCGTTTAGAGGTCCTGCAATGGACCTGGGTCAAATTTAGTAGGACCTCCTTCAATACTTCACGGTATTGGATGGCGGGGGTCCAAACTCTTTGATCCCCTCATAAGTTAACTACTATTAATACTATAACCCGGCTATTTAGGACTGTATCCCTGCTGACTCAGACTACTTAGCCGAGGGTAACGTCACCGCCAAAAGCGGGGCCTACCATAATACTGCATTAATAACTTAATTCATTATCTTCCAATAATCCACCGTTTTAGGATTGTATCCTTGCTAACTCAAACTACTGGGGTGAGGGTAACGTCACCTTCAAAAGAGGGGCCTACTACTATAACTAAGATAATCTCTTAATTATGTGCAAAAGTGCGGAAATAATCAAAGGTTATACTAGATACGAGTCGGAACCAAGTGATTCATCTTGTCTATCTGTTTTTTCTTTTATTTTTATTTTCAGCATTTTAGTTAGTTTTTATTTTTCTTAGTTTAAAACATTTTTCTAAACTTTTATTTTGATTAGACTTTGAGGATAAACCGGTACTAAAAGCTCTTGTGTCCTTGGACGACCTCGGTATCTTACCAACGCTATACTACACTCAACGATGGGTGCACTTGCCCATATGTGTGTTTAGTGTTAGTGAAATATCGTGTTTTATAAATTTAAAACTTGGCTAAAATAAGTGTTAAAAAGGGCTTAAAATATACACCTAATATATATAACACTTCTCACGCATCAAGTTTTTGGCGCCGCTGCCGGGGACACAAGGATTTTAAGAAAGTTAGGAATCAACGGCCTAATCATCTTTTATTTTTCTTTTTATTTTTTTTAGGATTTTCTTAGTTTTTCAGCTTCTGCAGAGCTCAGCACGGGCCGTGCCCGGTCAGACACGGGCCGTGCCCAGCATCATCACTGGCAGTTTTTATTTTCTGAGTTACAGAGAGCTGAACACGGGGCCGTGTCGGTGCAACACGGGGTCGTGTCCAACTCCCAGTAACTGGGATACAGAAAACGATTACTGTATTTCTGACCACGGGCCGTGTTCACTGAGTACGGGGCCGTGGTGAACATTCTGACCAACGTTCTTTTCTGTTTTTGTTGCAGGACTTGGAACCCAGGCACCACATTTGAACCTCCTACGTAGTGCATGAGCTCCAGTTCTAGTAGAGACATAAAAGAACCCCTAGAAGAACCCGAGCGCTTTCTCAGAAAAAGACTTAAAGCTAAAAATCAAGAGAAAGCTTCGGGGGACCCACTCCCAATGGCGGACCAACGTACCCTCATGGATTACCTACGGCCTACCGTAGGCAATCTTGGCGCCGCTATCAATGCACCGAATGTCGAGGCCAACAACTTCGAACTTCGGCCGCATTTGATACAAATGCTCCAAAACTCCGCAACCTTCCACGGGCTTGCGGACGAGCGAAACCAACCACCCAAGAATGCACCGAATGTCGACTTACAGGAAAAACGGGCCAAACCAACCACCCAAGAATGGAATCGTCGAGCGAAAACACTTGACAACCTCTTTGAAGCAGCTTTTCTTGCCACCAGACGTTTCTCCATCAATTAGGAATCTGATGCCGTCACTAAACACATTCCTTAAATTGTAGCCATTTGTTGAGTGTTTTTTTTGGTGTCTAATCCGCATATTTATCACCATTGCCCTTGATTTTCTTGACTGTATATCTCTTAAATGTCAACATATACACGTGTGATTTTGTTTACGAAGATTTTTCTATGCCGAGAACCTCGATCAGAGAGTAAAAAAGGCGTAAGGTTCACAATGGTGTAAAATTAAAATGGGATATACCGAGCTAGGATTCGAGTTACAGGAACAAGGGCCAAACCAACCACCCAAGAATGGAATCGTCGAGCGAAAACACTTGACAACCTCCTAGAAGCAGCTTTTCTTACCACCAGACCTTTCTCCATCAATTAGGAATCTGATGCCGTCACTAAACACATTCCTTAAATTGTAGCCATTTGTTGAGTGTGTTTTTTTTTGGTGTCTAATCCGCATATATATCACCATTGCCCTTGATTTTGTTGACTGTATATCTCTTAAATGTCAACATATACACCTGTGATTTAGTTTACGAAGATTTTTGAATGTCGAGAACCTCGATCAGAGTGTAAAAAAAGGCGTAAGGTTCACAATGGTGTAAAATTAAAATGGGATATACCGAGCTAGGATTCGAGTTACAGGAAAAACGGGCCAAACCAACCACCCAAGAATGGAATCGTCGAGCGAAAACACTTGACAACCTCTTTGAAGCAGCTTTTCTTGCCACCAGACCTTTCTCCATCAATTAGGAATCTGATGCCGTCACTAAACACATTCCTTAAATTGTAGCCATTTGTTGAGTGTTTTTTATTTGATGTCTAATCCGCATATATATCACTGTTTCCCTTGATTTTCTTGACTGTATATCTCTTAAATGTCAACATATACACGTGTGATTTTGTTTACGAAGATTTTTCAATGTCGAGAACCTCTATCAGGGAGTAAAAAAGGCATAAGGTTCACAATGGTGTAAAATTAAAATGTGATATACAGGGCTAGGATTCGAGTTAAAGGAACAAGGGCCAAACCAACCACCCATGAATGGAATCGTCGAGCTAAAACACTTGACAACCTCTTAGAAGCAGCTTTTCTTGCCACCAGACCTTTCTCCATCAATTAGGAATCTGATGCCGTCACTAAACACATTCCTTAAATTGTAGCCATTTGTTGAGTGTGTTTTTTTTGGTGTCTAATCCGCATATATATCACCATTGCCCTTGATTTTGTTGACTGTATATCTCTTAAATGTCAACATATACACCTGTGATTTAGTTTACGAAGATTTTTGAATGCCGAGAACCTCGATCAGAGTGTAAAAAAGGCGTAAGGTTCACAATGGTGTAAAATTAAAATGGGATATACCGAGCTAGGATTCGAGTTACAGGAAAAACGGGCCAAACCAACCACCCAAGAATGGAATCGTCGAGCGAAAACACATGACAACCTCTTTGAAGCAGCTTTTCTTGCCACCAGACCTTTCTCCATCAATTAGGAATCTGATGCCGTCACTAAACACATTCCTTAAATTGTAGCCATTTGTTTAGTGTTTTTTATTTGGTGTCTAATCCGCATATATATCACCATTGCCCTTGATTTTCTTGACTGTATATCTATTAAATGTCAACATATACACGTGTGATTTTGTTTACGAAGATTTTTCAATGTCGAGAACCTCTATCAGAGAGTAAAAAAGGCGTAAGGTTCACAATGGTGTAAAATTAAAATGGGATATACAGGGCTAGGATTCGAGTTAAAGGAACAAGGGCCAAACCAACCACCCAGGAATTGAATTGTCGAGCGAAAACACTTGACAACCTCTTAGAAGCAGCTTTTCTTGCCACCAGACCTTTCTCCATCAATTAGGAATCTGATGCCGTAACTAAACACATTCCTTAAATTGTAGCCATTTGTTGAGTGTTTTTTTTGGTGTCTAATCCGCATATTTATTACCATTACCCTTGATTTTCTTGACTGTGTATCTCTTAAATGTCAACATATACACGTGTGATTTTGTTTACGAAGATTTTTCAATGTCGAGAACCTCTATCAGAGAGTAAAAAAGGCATAAGGTTCACAATGGTGTAAAATTAAAATGGGATATACAGGGCTAGGATTCGAGTTAAAGGAACAAGGGCCAAACCAACCACCCAGGAATGGAATCGTCGAGCTAAAACACTTGACAACCTCTTAGAAGCAGCTTTTCTTGCCACCAGACCTTTCTCCATCAATTAGGAATCTGATGCCGTCACTAAACACATTCCTTAAATTGTAGCCATTTGTTGAGTGTTTTTTATTTGGTGTCTAATCCGCATATATATCACCGTTTGCCTTGATTTTCTTGACTGTATATCTCTTAAATGTCAACATATACACGTGTGATTTTGTTTACGAAGATTTTTCAATGTCGAGAACCTCTATCAGAGAGTAAAAAAGGCATAAGGTTCACAATGGTGTAAAATTAAAATGTGATATACAGGGCTAGGATTCGAGTTAAAGGAACAAGGGCCAAACCAACCACCCAGGAATGGAATCGTCGAGCTAAAACACTTGACAACCTCTTAGAAGCAGCTTTTCTTGCCACCAGACCTTTCTCCATCAATTAGGAATCTGATGCCGTCACTAAACACATTCTTTAAATTGTAGCCATTAGTTGAGTGTTTTTTTTTTTGTGTCTAATCCGCATATTTATCACCATTGCCCTTGATTTTCTTGACTGTATATCTTTTAAATGTCAGCATATACACGTGTGATTTTGTTTATGAAGATTTTTCTATGCCGAGAACCTCGATCAGTGGGTAAAAAAGGCGTAAGGTTCACAATGGTGTAAAATTAAAATGGGATATACCGAGCTAGGATTCGAGTTACAGGAAAAACGGGCCAAACCAACCACCCAAGAATGGAATCGTCGAGCGAAAACACATGACAACTTCTTTGAAGCAGCTTTTCTTGCCACCAGACCTTTCTCCATCAATTAGGAATCTGATGCCGTCACTAAACACATTCCTTAAATTGTAGCCATGTGTTGAGTGTTTTTTATTTGGTGTCTAATCCGCATATATATCACCATTGCCCTTGATTTTCTTGACTGTATATCTCTTAAATGTCAACATATACACGTGTGATTTTGTTTACGAAGATTTTTCAATGTCGAGAACCTCTATCAGAGAGTAAAAAAGGCGTAAGGTTCACAATGGTGTAAAATTAAAATGTGATATACAGGGCTAGGATTCGAGTTAAAGGAACAAGGGCCAAACCAACCACCCAGGAATTGAATCATCGAGCGAAAACACTTGACAACCTCTTAGAAGCAGCTTTTCTTGCCACCAGACCTTTCTCCATCAATTAGGAATCTGATGCCGTCACTAAACACATTCCTTAAATTGTAGCCATTTGTTGAGTGTTTTTTTTGGTGTCTAATCCGCATATTTGTCACCATTGCCCTTGATTTTCTTGACTGTATATCTCTTAAATGTCAACATATACACATGTGATTTTGTTTACGAAGATTTTTCTATGCCGAGAACCTCGATCAGAGAGTAAAAAGGGCGTAAGGTTCACAATGGTGTAAAATTAAAATGGGATATACCGAGCTAGGATTCGAGTTACAGGAACAAGGGCCAAACCAACCTCCCAAGAATGGAATCGTCGAGCGAAAACACTTGACAACCTCCTAGAAGCAGCTTTTCTTGCCACCAGACCTTTCTCCATCAATTAGGAATCTGATGCCGTCACTAAACACATTCCTTAAATTGTAGCCATTTGTTGAGTGTGTTTTTTTTGGTGTCTAATCCGCATATATATCACCATTGCCCTTGATTTTGTTGACTGTATATCTCTTAAATGTCAACATATACACCTGTGATTTAGTTTACGAAGATTTTTGAATGCCGAGAACCTCGATCAGAGTGTAAAAAAGGCGTAAGGTTCACAATGGTGTAAAATTAAAATGGGATATACCGAGCTAGGATTCGAGTTACAGGAAAAACGGGCCAAACCAACCACCCAGGAATGGAATCGTCGAGCTAAAACACTTGACAACCTCTTAGAAGCAGCTTTTCTTGCCACCAGACCTTTCTCCATCAATTAGGAATCTGATGCCGTCACTAAACACATTCCTTAAATTGTAGCCATTTGTTGAGTGTTTTTTATTTGGTGTCTAATCCGCATATATATCACCGTTTCCCTTGATTTTCTTGACTGTATATCTCTTAAATGTCAACATATACACGTGTGATTTTGTTTACGAAGATTTTTCAATATCGAGAACCTCTATCAGAGAGTAAAAAAGGCATAAGGTTCACAATGGTGTAAAATTAAAATGTGATATACAGGGCTAGGATTCGAGTTAAAGGAACAAGGGCCAAACCAACCACCCAGGAATGGAATCGTCGAGCTAAAACACTTGACAACCTCTTAGAAGCAGCTTTTCTTGCCACCAGACCTTTCTCCATCAATTAGGAATCTGATGCCGTCACTAAACACATTCTTTAAATTGTAGCCATTAGTTGAGTGTTTTTTTTGGTGTCTAATCCGCATATTTATCACCATTGCCCTTGATTTTCTTGACTGTATATCTTTTAAATGTCAGCATATACACGTGTGATTTTGTTTATGAAGATTTTTCTATGCCGAGAACCTCGATCAGTGGGTAAAAAAGGCGTAAGGTTCACAATGGTGTAAAATTAAAATGGGATATACCGAGCTAGGATTCGAGTTACAGGAAAAACGGGCCAAACCAACCACCCAAGAATGGAATCGTCGAGCGAAAACACATGACAACTTCTTTGAAGCAGCTTTTCTTGCCACCAGACCTTTCTCCATCAATTAGGAATCTGATGCCGTCACTAAACACATTCCTTAAATTGTAGCCATTTGTTGAGTGTTTTTTATTTGGTGTCTAATCCGCATATATATCACCATTGCCCTTGATTTTCTTGACTGTATATCTCTTAAATGTCAACATATACACGTGTGATTTTGTTTACGAAGATTTTTCAATGTCGAGAACCTCTATCAGAGAGTAAAAAAGGCGTAAGGTTCACAATGGTGTAAAATTAAAATGGGATATACAGGGCTAGGATTCGAGTTAAAGGAACAAGGGCCAAACCAACCACCCAGGAATTGAATCGTCGAGCGAAAACACTTGACAACCTCTTAGAAGCAGCTTTTCTTGCCACCAGACCTTTCTACATCAATTAGGAATCTGATGCCGTCACAAAACACATTCCTTAAATTGTAGCCATTTGTTGAGTGTTTTTTTTGGTGTCTAATCCGCATATTTGTCACCATTGCCCTTGATTTTCTTGACTGTATATCTCTTAAATGTCAACATATACACGTGTGATTTTGTTTACGAAGATTTTTCTATGCCGAGAACCTCGATCAGAGAGTAAAAAGGGCGTAAGGTTCACAATGGTGTAAAATTAAAATGGGATATACCGAGCTAGGATTCGAGTTACAGGAACAAGGGCCAAACCAACCACCCAAGAATGGAATCGTCGAGCGAAAACACTTGACAACCTCCTAGAAGCAGCTTTTCTTGCCACCAGACCTTTCTCCATCAATTAGGAATCTGATGCCGTCACTAAACACATTCCTTAAATTGTAGCCATTTGTTGAGTGTGTTTTTTTTGGTGTCTAATCCGCATATATATCACCATTGCCCTTGATTTTGTTGACTGTATATCTCTTAAATGTCAACATATACACCTGTGATTTAGTTTACGAAGATTTTTGAATGCCGAGAACCTCGATCAGAGTGTAAAAAAGGCGTAAGGTTCACAATGGTGTAAAATTAAAATGGGATATACCGAGCTAGGATTCGAGTTACAGGAACAAGGGCCAAACCAACCACCCAAGAATGGAATCGTCGAGCGAAAACACTTGACAACCTCCTAGAAGCAGCTTTTCTTGCCACCAGACCTTTCTCCATCAATTAGGAATCTGATGCCGTCACTAAACACATTCCTTAAATTGTAGCCATTTGTTGAGTGTGTTTTTTTTGGTGTCTAATCCGCATATATATCACCATTGCCCTTGATTTTGTTGACTGTATATCTCTTAAATGTCAACATATACACCTGTGATTTAGTTTACGAAGATTTTTGAATGCCGAGAACCTCGATCAGAGTGTAAAAAAGGCGTAAGGTTCACAATGGTGTAAAATTAAAATGGGATATACCGAGCTAGGATTCGAGTTACAGGAAAAACGGGCCAAACCAACCACCCAAGAATGGAATCGTCGAGCGAAAACACTTGACAACCTCTTTGAAGCAGCTTTTCTTGCCACCGGACCTTTCTCCATCAATTATGAATTTGATGCCGTCACTAAACACATTCCTTAAATTGTAGCCATTTGTTGAGTGTTTTTTATTTGGTGTCTAATCCGCATATATATCACCGTTTCCCTTGATTTTCTTGACTGTATATCTCTTAAATGTCAACATATACACGTGTGATTTTGTTTACGAAGATTTTTCAATGTCGAGAACCTCTATCAGAGAGTAAAAAAGGCATAAGGTTCACAATGGTGTAAAATTAAAATGGGATATACAGGGCTAGGATTCGAGTTAAAGGAACAAGGGCCAAACCAACCACCCAGGAATGGAATCGTCGAGCTGAAACACTTGACAACCTCTTAGAAGCAGCTTTTCTTGCCACCAGACCTTTCTCCATCAATTAGGAATCTGATGCCGTCACTAAACACATTCCTTAAATTGTAGCCATTTGTTGAGTTTTTTTTATTTGGTGTCTAATCCGCATATATATCACCATTGCCCTTGATTTTGTTGACTGTATATCTCTTAAATGTCAACATATACACCTGTGATTTAGTTTACGAAGATTTTTGAATGCCGAGAACCTCGATCAGAGTGTAAAAAAGGCGTAAGGTTCACAATGGTGTAAAATTAAAATGGGATATACCGAGCTAGGATTCGAGTTACAGGAAAAACGGGCCAAACCAACCACCCAGGAATGGAATCGTCGAGCTAAAACACTTGACAACCTCTTAGAAGCAGCTTTTCTTGCCACCAGACCTTTCTCCATCAATTAGGAATCTGATGCCGTCACTAAACACATTCCTTAAATTGTAGCCATTTGTTGAGTGTTTTTTATTTGGTGTCTAATCCGCATATATATCACCGTTTCCCTTGATTTTCTTGACTGTATATCTCTTAAATGTCAACATATACACGTGTGATTTTGTTTACGAAGATTTTTCAATGTCGAGAACCTCTATCAGAGAGTAAAAAAGGCATAAGGTTCACAATGGTGTAAAATTAAAATGTGATATACAGGGCTAGGATTCGAGTTAAAGGAACAAGGGCCAAACCAACCACCCAGGAATGGAATCGTCGAGCTAAAACAATTGACAACCTCCTAGAAGCAGCTTTTCTTGCCACCAGACCTTTCTCCATCAATTAGGAATCTGATGCTGTCACTAAACACATTCCTTAAATTGTAGCCATTTGTTGAGTGTGTTTTTTTTGGTGTCTAATCCGCATATATATCACCATTGCCCTTGATTTTGTTGACTGTATATCTCTTAAATGTCAACATATACACCTGTGATTTAGTTTACGAAGATTTTTGAATGCCGAGAACCTCGATCAGAGTGTAAAAAAGGCCTAAGGTTCACAATGGTGTAAAATTAAAATGGGATATACCGAGCTAGGATTCGAGTTACAGGAAAAACGGGCCAAACCAACCACCCAAGAATGGAATCGTCGAGCGAAAACACCTGACAACCTCTTTGAAGCAGCTTTTCTTGCCACCAGACCTTTCTCCATCAATTAGGAATCTGATGCCGTCACTAAACACATTCCTTAAATTGTAGCCATTTGTTGTGTGGTTTTTATTTGGTGTCTAATCCGCATATATATCACCGTTTCCCTTGATTTTCTTGACTGTATATCTCTTAAATGTCAACATATACACGTGTGATTTTGTTTACGAAGATTTTTCAATGT
Organism: Helianthus tuberosus; assembly: GCA_030545235.1. Classification (NCBI taxonomy): domain Eukaryota; kingdom Viridiplantae; phylum Streptophyta; class Magnoliopsida; order Asterales; family Asteraceae; genus Helianthus; species Helianthus tuberosus. The sequence goes on from CM060423.1 coordinate 214,385,139, forward strand.
CGAGAACCTCTATCAGAGAGTAAAAAAGGCATAAGGTTCACAATGGTGTAAAATTAAAATGGGATATACAGGGCTAGGATTCGAGTTAGAGGAACAAGGGCCAAACCAACCACCCAAGAATGGAATCGTCAAGCTAAAACACTTGACAACCTCTTAGAAGCAGCTTTTCTTGCCACCAGACCTTTCTCCATCAATTAGGAATCTGATGCCGTCACTAAACACAATCCTTAAATTGTAGCCATTTGTTGAGTGTTTTTTTTTTGTGTCTAATCCGCATATTTATCACCATTGCCCTTGATTTTCTTGACTGTATATCTCTTAAATGTCAACATATACACGTGTGATTTTGTTTACGAAGATTTTTCTATGCCGAGAACCTCGATCAGAGGGTAAAAAATGCGTAAGGTTCACAATGGTGTAAAATTAAAATGGGATATACCGAGCTAGGATTCGAGTTACAGGAAAAACGGACCAAACCAACCACCCAAGAATGGAATCGTCGAGCGAAAACACATGACAACCTCTTTGAAGCAGCTTTTCTTGCCACCAGACCTTTCTCCATCAATTAGGAATCTGATGCCGTCACTAAACACATTCCTTAAATTGTAGCCATTTGTTGAGTGTTCTTTATTTGGTGTCTAATCCGCATATATATCACCATTGCCCTTGATTTTCTTGACTGTATATCTCTTAAATGTCAACATATACACGTGTGATTTTGTTTACGAAGATTTTTCTATGCCGAGAACCTCGATCAGAGGGTAAAAAAGGCGTAAGGTTCACAATGGTGTAAAATTAAAATGGGATATACCGAGCCAGGATTCGAGTTACAGGAACAAGGGCCAAACCAACCACCCAAGAATGGAATCGTCGAGGGAAAACACTTGGCAACCTCCTAGAAGCAACTTTTCTTGCCACCAGACCTTTCTCCATCAATTAGGAATCTGATGCCGTCACTAAACACATTCCTTAAATTGTAGCCATTTGTTGAATGTTTTTTTTTGGTGTCTAATCCGCATATATATCACCACTGCCCTTAATTTTCTTGACTGTATATCTCTTAAATGTCAACATATACACGTGTGATTTTGTTTACGAAGATTTTTCAATGTCGAGAACCTCTATCAGAGAGTAAAAAAGGCGTAAGGTTCACAATGGTGTAAAATTAAAATGGGATATACAGGCCTAGGATTCGAGTTAAAGGAACAAGGGCCAAACCAACCACCCAGGAATGGAATCCTCGAGCGAAAACACTTGACAACCTCTTAGAAGCAGCTTTTCTTGCCACCAGACCATTCTCCATCAATTAGGAATCTGATGCCGTCACTAAACACATTCCTAAAATTGTAGCCATTTGTTGAGTGTTTTTTTTTTTTTTTGTCTAATCCGCATATATATCACCATTGCCCTTGATTGTCTTGACTGTATATCTCTTAAATATCAACATATACACGTGTGATTTGGTTTACAAAGATTTTTCAATGCCGAGAACCTCTATCGGAGAGTAAAAAAGGCGTAAGGTCCACAATGGTGTAAAATTAAAATGGGTTATACCGGGCTAGAATTCGAGTTACAGGAAAAAGGGCCAAACCAACCACCCAAGAATGGAATCGTCGAGCGAAAACACTTGACAACCTCGTAGAAGCAGCTTTTCTTGCCACCAGACCTTTCTCCATCAATTAGAAATCTGATGCCGTCACTAAACACATTCCTTAAATTGTAGCCATTTGTTGAGTGTTTTTTTGGTGTCTAATCCGCATATATATCACCATTGCCCTTGATTTTTTTGACTGTATATCTCTTAAATGTCAACATATACACATTTGATTTTGATTACGAAGATTTTTCAATGTCGAGAACCTCTATCAGAGAGTAAAAAAGGCGTAAGGTTACAATGGTGTAAAATTAAAATGGGATATACAGGGCTAGGATTCGAGTTAAAGGAACAAGGGCCAAACCAACCACCCAAGAATGGTGTCGTCGAGCGAAAACACTTGACAACCTATTAGAAGCAGCTTTTCTTGCCACCAGACCTTTCTCCATCAATTAGGAATCTGATGCCGTCACTAAACACATTCCTTAAATTGTAGCCATTTGTTGAGTGTTTTTTTGGTGTCTAATCCGCATATTTATCACCATTGCCCTTGATTTTCTTGACTGTATATCTCTTAAATGGCAACATATACACGTGTGATTTTGTTTACGAAGATTTTTCAATGTCGAGAACCTCTATCAGAGAGTAAAAAAGCCGTAAGGTTCACAATGGTGTAAAATTAAAATGGGATATACTAGGCTAGGATTCGAGTTAAAGGAACAAGGGCCAAACCAACCACCCAAGAATGGAATCGTCGAGCGAAAACACTTGACAACCTCTTAGAAGCAGCTTTTCTTGCCACCAGACCTTTCTCCATCAATTAGGAATCTGATGCCGTCACTAAACACATTCCTAAAATTGTAGCCACTTGTTGAGTGTTTTTTTTTTGTGTCTAATCCGCATATATATCACCATTGCCCTTGATTTTCTTGACTTTATATCTCTTAAATACCAACATATACACGTGTGATTTAGTTTACAAAGATTTTTCAATGCCGAGAACCTCTATCAGAGAGTAAAAAAGGCGTAAGATCCACAATGGTGTAAAATTAAAATGGGTTATACCGGGCTAGGATTTGAGTTACAGGAAAAAGGGCCAAACCAACCACCCAAGAATGGAATCGTCGAGCGAAAACACTTGACAACCTCTTAGAAGGAGCTTTTCTTGCCACCAGACCTTTCTCCATCAATTAGAAATCTGATGCCGTCACTAAACACATTCCTTAAATTGTAGCCATTTGTTGAGTGTTTTTTTGGTGTCTAATCCGCATATATATCACCATTGCCCTTGATTTTCTTGACTGTATATCTCTTAAATGTCAACATATACACATGTGATTTTGTTTACGAAGATTTTTCAATGTCGAAAACCTCTATCAGAGAGTAAAAAAGGCGTAAGGATCACAATGGTGTAAAATTAAAATGGGATATACAGGGCTAGGATTCGAGTTAAAGGAACAAGGGCCAAACCAACCACCCAAGAATGGAATCGTCGAGCGAAAACACTTGACAACCTCTTAGAAGCAGCTTTTCTTGCCACCAGACCATTCTCCATCAATTAGGAATCTGATGCCGTCACTAAACACATTCCTAAAATTGTAGCCATTTGTTGAGTGTTTTTTTTGTGTCTAATCCGCATATATATCACCATTGCCCTTGATTGTCTTGACTGTATATCTCTTAAATATCAACATATACACATGTGATTTGGTTTACAAAGATTTTTCAATGCCGAGAACCTCTAACGGAGAGTAAAAAAGGCGTAAGGTCCACAATGGTGTAAAATTAAAATGGGTTATACCGGACTAGGATTCGAGTTACAGGAAAAAGGGCCAACCCAACCACCCAAGAATGGAATCGTCGAGCGAAAACACTTGACAACCTCTTAGTAGCAGCTTTTCTTGCCACCAGACCTTTCTCCATCAATTAGAAATCTGATGTCGTCACTCAACACATTCCTTAAATTGTAGCCATTTGTTGAGTGTTTTTTTGGTGTCTAATCCACATATATATCACCATTGCCCTTGATTTTCTTGACTGTATATCTCTTAAATGTCAACATATACACATGTGATTTTGTTTACGAAGATTTTTCAATGTCGAGAACCTCTATCAGAGAGTAAAAAAGGCGTAAGGTTACAATGGTGTAAAATTAAAATGGGATATACAGGGCTAGGATTCTAGTTAAAGGAACAAGGGCCAAACCAACCACCCAAGAATGGTATCGTCGAGCGAAAACACTTGACAACCTCTTAGAAGCAGCTTTTCTTGCCACCAGACCTTTCTCCATCAATTAGGAATCTGATGCCGTCACTAAACACATTCCTTAAATTGTAGCCATTTGTTGAGTGTTTTTTTGGTGTCTAATCCGCATATTTATCACCATTGCCCTTGATTTTCTTGACTGTATATCTCTTAAATGTCAACATATACACGTGTGATTTTGTTTACGGAGATGTTTCAATGTCGAGAACCTCTATCAGAGAGTAAAAAAGTCGTAAGGTTCACAATGGTGTAAAATTAAAATGGGATATACTAGGCTAGGATTCGAGTTAAAGGAACAAGAGCCAAACCAACCACCCAAGAATGGAATCGTCGAGCGAAAACACTTGACAACCTCTTAGAAGCAGCTTCTCTTGCCACCAGACCTTTCTCCATCAATTAGGAATCTGATGCCGTCACTAAACACATTCCTAAAATTGTAGCCATTTGTTGAGTGTTTTTTTTGTGTCTAATCCGCATATATATCACCATTGCCCTTAATTTTCTTGACTGTATATCTCTTAAATACCAACATATACACGTGTGATTTAGTTTACAAAGATTTTTCAATGCCGAGAACCTCTATCAGAGAGTAAAAAAGGCGTAAGGTCCACAATGGTGTAAAATTAAAATGGGTTATACCGGGCTAGGATTCGAGTTACAGGAAAAAGGGCCAAACCAACCACCCAAGAATGGAGTCGTCGAGCGAAAACACTTGACAACCTCTTAGAAGCAGCTTTTCTTGCCACCAGACCTTTCTCCATCAATTAGAAATCTGATGCCGTCACTAAACACATTCCTTAAATTGTAGCCATTTGTTGAGTGTTTTTTTGGTGTCTAATCCGCATATATATCACCATTGCCCTTGATTTTCTTGACTGTATATCTCTTAAATGTCAACATATACACATGTGATTTTGTTTACGAAGATTTTTCAATGTCGAGAACCTCTATCAGAGAGTAAAAAAGGCGTAAGGATCACAATGGTGTAAAATTAAAATGGGATATATACAGGGCTAGGATTCGAGTTAAAGGAACAAGGGCCAAACCAACCACCCAAGAATGGAATCGTCGAGCGAAAACACTTGACAACCTCTTAGAAGCAGCTTTTCTTGCCACCAGACCTTTCTCCATAAATTACGAATCTGTTGTCGTCACTAAACACATTCCTTAAATTGTAGCCATTTGTTGAGTGTTTTTTTTTGGTGTCTAATCCGCATATTTATCAAGATTGCCCTTGATTTTCTTGACTGTATATCTCTTAAATGCCAACATATACACGTGTGATTTTGTTTTCGAAAATTTTTCAATGTCGAGAACCTCTATCAGAGAGTAAAAAAGGCGTAAGGTTCACAATGGTGTAAAATTAAAATGGGATATACCAGGCTAGGATTCGAGTTAAAGGAACAAGGGCCAAACCATCCACCCAAGAATGGAATCGTCGAGCGAAAACACTTGACAACCTCTTAGAAGCAGCTTTTCTTGCCACCAGACCTTTCTCCATTAATTAGGAATCTGATGCCGTCACTAAAGACATTCCTAAAATTGTAGCCATTTGTTGAGTGTTTTTTTTTTGTGTCTAATCCGCATATATATCACCATTGCCCTTGATTTTCTTGACTGTATATCTCTTAAATATCAACATATACACGTGTGATTTAGTTTACAAAGATTTTTCAATGCCGAGAACCTCTATCAGAGAGTAAAAAAGGCGTAAGGTTCACAATGGTGTAAAATTAAAATGGGTTATACCGGGCTAGGATTCGAGTTACAGGAACAAGGGCCAAACCAACCACCCAAGAATAGAATCGTTGAGCGAAAACACTTGACAACCTCCTAGAAGCAGCTTTTCTTACCACCAGACCTTTCTCTATCAATTAGGAATCCGATGCCCTCACTAAACACATTCCTTAAATTGTTGCCATTTGTTGAGTGTTTTTTTTCGGTGTCTAATCCACATATATTTCACCATTGCCCTTGATTTTCTTGAATGTATATATCTCTTAAATGTCAACATATACACGTGTGATTTAGTTTACAAAGATTTTTCAATGCCGAGAACCTCTATCAGAGAGTAAAAAAGGCGTAAGATCCACAATGGTGTAAAATTAAAATGGGTTATACCGGGCTAGGATTTGAGTTACAGGAAAAAGGGCCAAACCAACCACCCAAGAATGGAAACGTCAAGCGAAAACACTTGACAACCTCTTAGAAGCAGCTTTTCTTGCCACCAGACCTTTCTCCATCAATTAGAAATCTGATGTCGTCACTAAACACATTCCTTAAATTGTAGCCATTTGTTGAGTGTTTTTTTGGTGTCTAATCCACATATATATCACCATTGCCCTTGATTTTCTTGACTGTATATCTCTTAAATGTCAACATATACACATGTGATTTTGTTTACGAAGATTTTTCAATGTCGAGAACCTCTATCAGAGAGTAAAAAAGGCGTAAGGTTACAATGGTGTAAAATTAAAATGGGATATACAGGGCTAGGATTCTAGTTAAAGGAACAAGGGCCAAACCAACCACCCAAGAACGGTATCGTCGAGCGAAAACACTTGACAACCTCTTAGAAGCAGCTTTTCTTGCCACCAGACCTTTCTCCATCAATTAGGAATCTGATGCCATCACTAAACACATTCCTTAAATTGTAGCCATTTGTTGAGTGTTTTTTTGGTGTCTAATCCGCATATTTATCACCATTGCCCTTGATTTTCTTTACTGTATATCTCTTAAATGTCAACATATACACGTGTGATTTTGTTTACGAAGATTTTTCAATGTCGAGAACCTCTATCAGAGAGTAAAAAAGCCGTAAGGTTCACAATGGTGTAAAATTAAAATGGGATATACTAGGCTAGGATTCGAGTTAAAGGAACAAGGGCCAAACCAACCACCCAAGAAAGGAATCGTCGAGCGAAATCACTTGACAACCTCTTAGAAGCAGCTTTTCTTGCCACCAGACCTTTCTCCATCAATTAGGAATCTGATGCCGTCACTAAACACATTCCTAAAATTGTAGCCATTTGTTGAGTGTTTTTTTTGTGTCTAATCCGCATATATATCACCATTGCCCTTGATTTTCTTGACTGTATATCTCTTAAATACCAACACATACACGTGTGATTTAGTTTACAAAGATTTTTCATTGCCGAGAACCTCTATCAGAGAGTAAAAAAGGCGTAAGGTCCACAATGGTGTAAAATTAAAATGGGTTATACCGGGCTAGGATTCGAGTTACAGGAAAAAGGGCCAAACCAACCACCCAAGAATGGAATCGTCGAGCGAAAACACTTGACAACCTCTTAGAAGGAGCTTTTCTTGCCACCAGACCTTTCTCCATCAATTAGAAATCTGATGCCGTCACTAAACACATTCCTTAAATTGTAGCCATTTGTTGAGTGTTTTTTTGGTGTCTAATCCGCATATATATCACCATTGCCCTTGATTTTCTTGACTGTATATCTCTTAAATGTCAACATATACACATGTGATTTTGTTTACGAAGATTTTTCAATGTCGAGAACCTCTATCAGAGAGTAAAAAAGGCGTAAGGATCACAATGGTGTAAAATTAAAATGGGATATACAGGGCTAGGATTCGAGTTAAAGGAACAAGGGCCAAACCAACCACCCAAGAATGGAATCGTCGAGCGAAAACACTTGACAACCTCTTAGAAGCAGCTTTTCTTGCCACCAGACCTTTCTCCATCAATTAGGAATCTGATGCCGTCACTAAACACATTCCTTAAATTGTAGCCATTTGTTGAGTGTTTTTTTGGTGTCTAATCCGCATATTTATCACCATTGCCCTTGATTTTCTTGACTGTATATCTCTTAAATGTCAACATATACACGTGTGATTTTGTTTACGAAGATTTTTCAATGTCGAGAACCTCTATCAGAGAGTAAAAAAGTCGTAAGGTTCACAATGGTGTAAAATTAAAATGGGATATACTAGGCTAGGATTCGAGTTAAAGGAACAAGGGCCAAACCAACCACCCAAGAATGGAATCGTCGAGCGAAAACACTTGACAACCTTTTAGAAGCAGCTTTTCTTGCCACCAGACCTTTCTCCATCAATTAGGAATCTGATGCCGTCACTAAACACATTCCTAAAATTGTAGCCATTTGTTGAGTGTTTTTTTTTGTGTCTAATCCGCATATATATCACCATTGCCCTTGATTTTCTTGACTGTATATCTCTTAAATACCAACATATACACGTGTGATTTAGTTTACAAAGATTTTTCAATGCCGAGAACCTCTATCAGAGAGTAAAAAAGGCGTAAGGTCCACAATGGTGTAAAATTAAAATGGGTTATACCGGGCTAGGATTCGAGTTACAGGAAAAAGGGCCAAACCAACCACCCAAGAGTGGAATCGTCGAGCGAAAACACTTGACAACCTCTTAGAAGCAGCTTTTCTTGCCACCAGACCTTTCTCCATCAATTAGAAATCTGATGCCGTCACTAAACACATTTCTTAAATTGTAGCCATTTGTTGAGTGTTTTTTTGGTGTCTAATCCGCATATATATCACCATTGCCCTTGAGTTTCTTGACTGTATATCTCTTAAATGTCAACATATACACATGTGATTTTGTTTACGAAGATTTTTCAATGTCGAGAACCTCTATCAGAGAGTAAAAAAGGCGTAAGGATCACAATGGTGTAAAATTAAAATGGGATATATACAGGGCTAGGATTCGAGTTAAAGGAACAAGGGCCAAACCAACCACCCAAGAATGGAATCGTCGAGCGAAAACACTTGACAACCTCTTAGAAGCAGCTTTTCTTGCCACCAGACCTTTCTCCATCAATTACGAATCTGTTGTCGTCACTAAACACATTCCTTAAATTGTAGCCATTTGTTGAGTGTTTTTTTTTGGTGTCTAATCCGCATATTTATCAAGATTGCCCTTGATTTTCTTGACTGTATATCTCTTAAATGCCAACATATACACGTGTGATTTTGTTTTCGAAGATTTTTCAATGTCGAGAACCTCTATCAGAGAGTAAAAAAGACGTAAGGTTCATAATGGTGTAAAATTAAAATGGGATATACCAGGCTAGGATTCGAGTTAAAGGAACAAGGGCCAAACCAACCACCCAAGAATGGAATCGTCGAGCGAAAACACATGGCAACCTCTTAGAAGCAGCTTTTCTTGCCACCAGACCTTTCTCCATTAATTAGGAATCTGATGCCGTCACTAAAGACATTCCTAAAATTGTAGCCATTTGTTGAGTGTTTTTTTTTTGTGTCTAATCCGCATATACATCACCATTGCCCTTGATTTTCTTGACTGTATATCTCTTAAATATCAACATATACACGTGTGATTTAGTTTACAAAGATTTTTCAATGCCGAGAACCTCTATCAGAGAGTAAAAAAGGCGTAAGGTTCACAATGGTGTAAAATTAAAATGGGTTATACCGGGCTAGGATTCGAGTTACAGGAACAAGGGCCAAACCAACCACCCAAGAATAGAATCGTTGAGCGAAAACACTTGACAACCTCCTAGAAGCAGCTTTTCTTACCACCAGACCTTTCTCCATCAATTAGGAATCCGATGCCCTCACTAAACTCATTCATTAAATTGTTGCCATTTGTTGAGTGTTTTTTTTCGGTGTCTAATCCACATATATATCACCATTGCCCTTGATTTTCTTGAATGTATATATCTCTTAAATGTCAACATATACACGTGTGATTTAGTTTACAAAGATTTTTCAATGCCGAGAACCTCTATCAGAGAGTAAAAAAGGCGTAAGATCCACAATGGTGTAAAATTAAAAAGGGTTATACCGGGCTAGGATTCGAGTTACAGGAAAAAGGGCCAAACCAACCACCCAAGAATGGAATCGTCGAGCGAAAACACTTGACAACCTCTTAGAAGGAGCTTTTCTTGCCACCAGACCTTTCTCCATCAATTAGAAATCTTATGCCGTCACTAAACACATTCCTTAAATTGTAGCCATTTGTTGAGTGTTTTTTTGGTGTCTAATCCGCATATATATCACCATTGCCCTTGATTTTCTTGACTGTATATCTCTTAAAAGTCAACATATACACATGTGATTTTGTTTACGAAGATTTTTCAATGTCGAGAATCTCTATCAGAGAGTAAAAAAGGCGTAAGGATCACAATGGTGTAAAATTAAAATGGGATATACAGGGCTAGGATTCGAGTTAAAGGAACAAGGGCCAAACCAACCACCCAAGAATGGAATCGTCGAGCGAAAACACTTGACAACCTCTTAGAAGCAGCTTTTCTTGCCCCCAGACCATTCTCCATCAATTAGGAATCTGATGCCGTCACTAAACACATTCCTAAAATTGTAGCCATTTGTTGAGTGTTTTTTTTTTGTGTCTAATCCGCATATATATCACCATTGCCCTTGATTGTCTTGACTGTATATCTCTTAAATATCAACATATACATGTGTGATTTGGTTTACAAAGATTTTTCAATGCCGAGAACCTCTATCGGAGAGTAAAAAAGGCGTAAGGTCCACAATGGTGTAAAATTAAAATGGGTTATACCGGGCTAGGATTCGAGTTACAGGAAAAAGGGCCAAACCAACCACCCAAGAATGGAATCGTCGAGCGAAAACACTTGACAACCTCTTATAAGCAGCTTTTCTTGCCACCAGACCTTTCTCCATCAATTAGAAATCTGATGCCGTCACTAAACACATTCCTTAAATTGTAGCCATTTGTTGAGTGTTTATTTGGTGTCTAATCCACATATATATCACCATTGCCCTTGATTTTCTTGACTGTATATCTCTTAAATGTCAACATATAAACATGTGATTTTGTTTACGAAGATTTTTCAATGTCGAGAACCTCTATCAGAGAGTAAAAAAGGCGTAAGGTTACAATGGTGTAAAATTAAAATGAGATATACAAGGCTAGGATTCTAGTTAAAGGAACAAGGGCCAAACCAACCACCCAAGAATGGTATCGTCGAGCGAAAACACTTTACAACCTCTTAGAAGCAGCTTTTCTTTCCACCAGACCTTTCTCCATCAATTAGGAATCTGATGCCGTCACTAAACACATTCCTTAAATTGTAGCCATTTGTTTAGTGTTTTTTGGTGTCTAATCCGCATATTTATCACCATTGCCCTTGATTTTCTTGACGGTATATATCTCTTAAATGTCAACATATACACGTGTGATTTTGTTTACGAAGATTTTTCAATGTCGAGAACCTCTATCAGAGAGTAAAAAAGCCGTAAGGTTCACAATGGTGTAAAATTAAAATGAGATATACTAGGCTAGGATTCGAGTTAAAGGAACAAGGGCCAAACCAACCACCCAAGAATGGAATCGTCGAGCGAAAACACTTGACAACCTCTTAGAAGCAGCTTTTCTTGCCACCAGACCTTTCTCCATCAATTAGGAATCTGATGCCGTCACTAAAGACATTCCTAAAATTGTAGCCATTTGTTGAGTGTTTTTTTTTGTGTCTAATCCGCATATATATCACCATTGCCCTTGATTTTCTTGACTGTATATCTCTTAAATATCAGCATATACACGTGTGATTTAGTTTACAAAGATTTTTCAATACCGAGAACCTCAATCAGAGAGTAAAAAAGGCGTAAGGTTCACAATGGTGTAAAATTAAAATGGGTTATACCGGGCTAGGATTCGAGTTACAGGAACAAGGGCCAAACCAACCACCCAAGAATAGAATCGTTGAGCGAAAACACTTGACAACCTCCTAGAAGCAGCTTTTCTTACCACCAGACCTTTCTCCATCAATTAGGAATCCGATGCCCTCACTAAACACATTCCTTAAATTGTTCCATTTGTTGAGTGTTTTTTTTCGGTGTCTAATCCACATATATATCACCATTGCCCTTGATTTTCTTGAATGTATATATCTCTTAAATGTCAACATATACACGTGTGATTTAGTTTACAAAGATTTTTCAATGCCGAGAACCTCTATCAGAGAGTAAAAAAGGCGTAAGATCCACAATGGTGTAAAATTAAAATGGGTTATACCGGGCTAGGATTCGAGTTACAGGAAAAAGGACCAAACCAACCACCCAAGAATGGAATCGTCGAACGAAAACACTTGACAACCTCTTAGAAGGAGCTTTTCTTGCCACCAGACCTTTCTCCATCAATTAGAAATCTGATGCCGTCACTAAACACATTCCTTAAATTGTAGCCATTTGTTGAGTGTTTTTTTGGTGTCTAATCCACATATATATCACCATTGCCCTTGATTTTCTTGACTGTATATCTCTTAAATGTCAACATATACACATGTGATTTTGTTTACGAAGATTTTTCAATGTCGAGAACCTCTATCAAAGAGTAAAAAAGGCGTAAGGATCACAATGGTGTAAAATTAAAATGGGATATACAGGGCTAGGATTCGAGTTAAAGGAACAAGGGCCAAACCAACCACCCAAGAATGGAATCGTCGAGCGAAAACACTTGACAACCTCTTAGAAGCACCTTTTCTTGCCACCAGACCTTTCTCCATCAATTAGGAATCTGATGCCGTCACTAAACACATTCCTTAAATTGTAGCCATTTGTTGAGTGTTTTTTTGGTGTCTAATCCGCATATTTATCACCATTGCCCTTGATTTTCTTGACTGTATATCTCTTAAATGTCAACATATACACGTGTGATTTTGTTTACGAAGATTTTTCAATGTCGAGAACCTCTATCAGAGAGTAAAAAAGTCGTAAGGTTCACAATGGTGTAAAATTAAAATGGGATATACTAGGCTAGGATTCGAGTTAAAGGAACAAGGGCCAAACCAACCACCCAAGAATGGAATCGTCGAGCGAAAACACTTGACAACCTTTTAGAAGCAGCTTTTCTTGCCACCAGACCTTTCTCCATCAATTAGGAATCTGATGCCGTCACTAAACACATTCCTAAAATTGTAGCCATTTGTTGAGTGTTTTTTTTTGTGTCTAATCCGCATATATATCACCATTGCCCTTGATTTTCTTGACTGTATATCTCTTAAATACCAACATATACACGTGTGATTTAGTTTACAAAGATTTTTCAATGCCGAGAACCTCTATCAGAGAGTAAAAAAGGCGTAAGGTCCACAATGGTGTAAAATTAAAATGGGTTATACCGGGCTAGGATTCGAGTTACAGGAAAAAGGGCCAAACCAACCACCCAAGAATGGAATCGTCGAGCGAAAACACTTGACAACCTCTTAGAAGCAGCTTTTCTTGCCACCAGACCTTTCTCCATCAATTAGAAATCTGATGCCGTCACTAAACACATTCCTTAAATTGTAGCCATTTGTTGAGTGTTTTTTTGGTGTCTAATCCGCATATATATCACCATTGCCCTTGAGTTTCTTGACTGTATATCTCTTAAATGTCAACATATACACATGTGATTTTGTTTACGAAGATTTTTCAATGTCGAGAACCTCTATCAGAGAGTAAAAAAGGCGTAAGGATCACAATGGTGTAAAATTAAAATGGGATATATACAGGGCTAGGATTCGAGTTAAAGGAACAAGGGCCAAACCAACCACCCAAGAATGGAATCGTCGAGCGAAAACACTTGACAACCTCTTAGAAGCAGCTTTTCTTGCCACCAGACCTTTCTCCATCAATTACGAATCTGTTGTCGTCACTAAACACATTCCTTAAATTGTAGCCATTTGTTGAGTGTTTTTTTTTGGTGTCTAATTCGCATATTTATCAAGATTGCCCTTGATTTTCTTGACTGTATATCTCTTAAATGCCAACATATACACGTGTGATTTTGTTTTCGAAGATTTTTCAATGTCGAGAACCTCTATCAGAGAGTAAAAAAGACGTAAGATTCATAATGGTGTAAAATTAAAATGGGATATACCAGGCTAGGATTCGAGTTAAAGGAACAAGGGCCAAACCAACCACCCAAGAATGGAATCGTCGAGCGAAAACACATGGCAACCTCTTAGAAGCAGCTTTTCTTGCCACCAGACCTTTCTCCATTAATTAGGAATCTGATGCCGTCACTAAAGACATTCCTAAAATTGTAGCCATTTGTTGAGTGTTTTTTTTTTGTGTCTAATCCGCATATACATCACCATTGCCCTTGATTTTCTTGACTGTATATCTCTTAAATATCAACATATACACGTGTGATTTAGTTTACAAAGATTTTTCAATGTCGAGAACCTCTATCAGAGAGTAAAAAAGGCGTAAGGTTCACAATGGTGTAAAATTAAAATGGGTTATACCGGGCTAGGATTCGAGTTACAGGAACAAGGGCCAAACCAACCACCCAATAATAGAATCGTTGAGCGAAAACACTTGACAACCTCCTAGAAGCAGCTTTTCTTACCACCAGACCTTTCTCCATCAATTAGGAATCCGATGCCCTCACTAAACTCATTCATTAAATTGTTGCCATTTGTTGAGTGTTTTTTTTCGGTGTCTAATCCACATATATATCACCATTGCCCTTGATTTTCTTGAATGTATATATCTCTTAAATGTCAACATATACACGTGTGATTTAGTTTACAAAGATTTTTCAATGCCGAGAACCTCTATCAGAGAGTAAAAAAGGCGTAAGATCCACAATGGTGTAAAATTAAAAAGGGTTATACCGGGCTAGGATTCGAGTTACAGGAAAAAGGGCCAAACCAACCACCCAAGAATGGAATCGTCGAGCGAAAACACTTGACAACCTCTTAGAAGGAGCTTTTCTTGCCACCAGACCTTTCTCCATCAATTAGAAATCTTATGCCGTCACTAAACACATTCCTTAAATTGTAGCCATTTGTTGAGTGTTTTTTTGGTGTCTAATCCGCATATATATCACCATTGCCCTTGATTTTCTTGACTGTATATCTCTTAAAAGTCAACATATAACATGTGATTTTGTTTACGAAGATTTTTCAATGTCGAGAATCACTATCAGAGAGTAAAAAAGGCGTAAGGATCACAATGGTGTAAAATTAAAATGGGATATACAGGGCTAGGATTCGAGTTAAAGGAACAAGGGCCAAACCAACCACCCAAGAATGGAATCGTCGAGCGAAAACACTTGACAACCTCTTAGAAGCAGCTTTTCTTGCCCCCAGACCATTCTCCATCAATTAGGAATCTGATGCCGTCACTAAACACATTCCTAAAATTGTAGCCATTTGTTGAGTGTTTTTTTTTTGTGTCTAATCCGCATATATATCACCATTGCCCTTGATTGTCTTGACTGTATATCTCTTAAATATCAACATATACACGTGTGATTTGGTTTACAAAGATTTTTCAATGCCGAGAACCTCTATCGGAGAGTAAAAAAGGCGTAAGGTCCACAATGGTGTAAAATTAAAATGGGTTATACCGGGCTAGGATTCGAGTTACAGGAAAAAGGGCCAAACCAACCACCCAAGAATGGAATCGTCGAGCGAAAACACTTGACAACCTCTTATAAGCAGCTTTTCTTGCCACCAGACCTTTCTCCATCAATTAGAAATCTGATGCCGTCACTAAACACATTCCTTAAATTGTAGCCATTTGTTGAGTGTTTATTTGGTGTCTAATCCACATATATATCACCATTGCCCTTGATTTTCTTGACTGTATATCTCTTAAATGTCAACATATACACATGTGATTTTGTTTACGAAGATTTTTCAATGTCGAGAACCTCTATCAGAGAGTAAAAAAGGCGTAAGGTTACAATGGTGTAAAATTAAAATGAGATATACAAGGCTAGGATTCTAGTTAAAGGAACAAGGGCCAAACCAACCACCCAAGAATGGTATCGTCGAGCGAAAACACTTTACAACCTCTTAGAAGCAGCTTTTCTTTCCACCAGAACTTTCTCCATCAATTAGGAATCTGATGCCGTCACTAAACACATTCCTTAAATTGTAGCCATTTGTTTAGTGTTTTTTGGTGTCTAATCCGCATATTTATCACCATTGCCCTTGATTTTCTTGACGGTATATATCTCTTAAATGTCAACATATACACGTGTGATTTTGTTTACGAAGATTTTTCAATGTCGAGAACCTCTATCAGAGAGTAAAAAAGCCGTAAGGTTCACAATGGTGTAAAATTAAAATGAGATATACTAGGCTAGGATTCGAGTTAAAGGAACAAGGGCCAAACCAACCACCCAAGAATGGAATCGTCGAGCGAAAACACTTGACAACCTCTTAGAAGCAGCTTTTCTTGCCACCAGACCTTTCTCCATCAATTAGGAATCTGATGCCGTCACTAAACACATTCCTAAAATTGTAGCCATTTGTTGAGTGTTTTTTTTGTGTCTAATCCGCATATATATCACCATTGCCCTTGATTTTCTTGACTGTATATCTCTTAAATACCAACATATACACGTGTGATTTAGTTTACAAAGATTTTTCAATGCCGAGAACCTCTATCAGAGAGTAAAAAAGGCGTAAGGTCCACAATGGTGTAAAATTAAAATGGGTTATACCGGGCTAGGATTCGAGTTACAGGAAAAAGGGCCAAACCAACCACCCAAGAATGGAATCGTCGAGCGAAAACACTTGACAACCTCTTAGAAGCAGCTTTTCTTGCCACCAGACCTTTCTCCATCAATTAGAAATCTGATGCCGTCACTAAACACATTCCTTAAATTGTGGCCATTTGTTGAGTGTTTTTTTGGTGTCTAATCCGCATATATATCACCATTGCCCTTGATTTTCTTGACTGTATATCTCTTAAATGTCAACATATACACATGTGATTTTGTTTACGAAGATTTTTCAATGTCGAGAACCTCTATCAGAGAGTAAAAAAGGCGTAAGGATCACAATGGTGTAAAATTAAAATGGGATATATACAGGGCTAGGATTCGAGTTAAAGGAACAAGGGCCAAACCAACCACCCAAGAATGGAATCGTCGAGCGAAAACACTTGACAACCTCTTAGAAGCATCTTTTCTTACCACCAGACCTTTCTCCATCAATTAGGAATCTGTTGTCGTCACTAAACACATTCCTTAAATTGTAGTCATTTGTTGAGTGTTTTTTTTTGGTGTCTAATCCGCATATTTATCAAGATTGCCCTTGATTTTCTTGACTGTATATCTCTTAAATGCCAACATATACACGTGTGATTTTGTTTTCGAAGATTTTTCAATGTCGAGAACCTCTATCAGAGAGTAAAAAAGGCGTAAGGTTCACAATGGTGTAAAATTAAAATGGGATATAACAGGCTAGGATTCAAGTTAAAGGAACAAGGGCCAAACCAACCACCCAAGAATGGAATCGTCGAGCGAAAACACTTGACAACCTCTTAGAAGCAGCTTTTCTTGCCACCAGACCTTTCTCCATTAATTAGGAATCTGATGCCGTCACTAAAGACATTCCTAAAATTGTAGCCATTTGTTGAGTGTTTTTTTTTGTGTCTAATCCGCATATATATCACCATTGCCCGTGATTTTCTTGACTGTATATCTCTTAAATGCCAACATATACACGTGTGATTTTGTTTACGAAGATTTTTCACTGTCGAGAACCTCTATCAGAGAGTAAAAAAGGCGTAAGGTTCACAATGGTGTAAAATTAAAATGGGATATATAGGGCTAGGATTCGAGTTAAACGAACAAGGGCCAAACCAACCACCCATGAATGGAATCGTCGAGCGAAAACACTTAACAACCTCCTAGAAGCAGCTTTTCTTACCACCATACCTTTCTCCATCAATTAGGAATCTGATGCCCTCACTAAACACATTCCTTAAATTGTAGCCATTTGTTGAGTGTTTTTTTTCGGTATCTAATCCGCATATATATCACCATTGCCCTTGATTTTCTTGAATGTATATATCTCTTAAATGTCAACATATACACGTGTGATTTTGCTTACGACGATTTTCTAATGCCGAGAAACTCGATCAGAGAGTAAAAAAGGCGTAAGGTTCACAATGGTGTAAAATTAAAATGGGATATACCGGGCTAGGATTCGAGTTACAGGAATAAGGGCCAAACCAACCACCCAAGAATGGAATCGTCCAACGAAAACACTTGACAACCTGCTAAAAGCAGCTTTTCTTCCCACCAGACCTTTCTCCATCAATTAGGAATCTGATGCCATCACTAAACACATTCCTTAAATTGTAGCAATTTGTTGAGTGTTTTTTATTTGGTGTCTAATCCGCATATATATCACCATTGCCCTTGATTTCCTTGACTGTATATCTCTTAAATGTCAACATATACACGTGTGATTTAGTTTACGAAAATTTTTCAATGCCGAGAACCTCGATCAGAGAGTAAAAAAGGCGTAAGGTTCACAATGGTGTAAAATTAAAATGGGATATACCGGGCTAGGATTCAAGTTACAGGAACAAGGGCCAAACCAACCACCCAAGAATGGAATCGTCGAGCGAAAACACTTGACAACCTCCAAGAAGCAGCTTTCTTGCCACCAGACCTTTCTTCATCAATTAGGAATCTGATGCCTTCACTAAACACATTCCTTAAATTGAAGCCATTTGTTGAGTGTTTTTTATTTGGTGTCTAATTCGCATATATATCACCATTGCCCTTGATTTTCTTGACTGTATATCTCTTAAATGTCAACATATACATGTGTGATTTAGTTTACGAAGATTTTTCAATGCCGAGAACCTCGATCAGAGAGTAAAAAAGGCGTAAGGTTCACAATGGTGTAAAATTAAAATGGGATATACCGGGCTAGGATTCAAGTTACAGGAACAAGGGCCAAACCAACCACCCAAGAATGGAATCGTCGAGCGAAAACACTTGACAACCTCCAAGAAGCAGCTTTCTTGCCACCAGACCTTTCTTCATCAATTAGGAATCTGATGCCTTCACTAAACACATTCCTTAAATTGAAGCCATTTGTTGAGTGTTTTTTTTTTGTGTCTAATTCGCATATATATCACCATTGCCCTTGATTTTCTTGACTGTATATCTCTTAAATGTCAACATATACATGTGTGATTTAGTTTACGAAGATTTTTCAATGCCGAGAACCTCGATCAGAGAGTAAAAAAGGCGTAAGGTTCACAATGGTGTAAAATTAAAATGGGATATAACGGGCTAGGATTCGAGTTACAGGAACAAGGGCCAAACCAACCACCCAAGATTGGAATCGTCGAGCGAAAACACTTGACAACCTCCTAGAAGCAGCTTTTCTTACCACCAGACCTTTCTCCATCAATTAGGAATCTGATGCCGTCACTAAACACATTCCTTAAATTGTAGCCATTTTTTGAGTGTTTTTTTTTGTGTCTAATCCGCATATATATCACCATTGCCCTTGATTTTCTTGACTGTATATCTCTTAAATGTCAACATATACACGTGTGATTTAGTTTACAACGATTTTTCAATGCCGATAACCTCGATCAGAGAGTAAAAAAGGCGTAAGGTTCGCAATGGTGTAAGATTAAAATGGGATATACCGTGCTAGGATTCGAGTTACAGGAACAAGGGCCAAACCAACCAACCAAGAATGGAATCGTCGAGCGAAAACACTTGACAACGTCCTAGAAGAAGCTTTTCTTGCCACCAGACCTTTCTCCATCAATTAGGAATCTGATGCCGTCACTAAACACATTCCTTAAATTGTAGCCATTTGTTGAGTGTCTTTATTTTGATGTCTAATCCGCATATATACCACCATTGCCCTTGATTTTATTGACTGTATATCTCTTAAATATCAACATATACACGTGTGATTTAGTTTACGAAGATTTTTCAATACCGAAATCCTCTATCAGAGAGTAAAAAAGGAGTAAGGTTCACAATGGTGTAAAATTAAAATGGGATTTACCGGGCTAGGATTCGAGTTACAGGAACAAGGGCCAAACCAACCACACAAGAATGGAATCGTCGAGCGAAAACACTTGACAACCTCCTAGAAGAAGCTTTTCTTGCCACCAGTCATTTCTCCATCAATTAAGAATCTGATGCCGTCACTAAACACATTCCTTAAATTGTAGCCATTTGTTGAGTGTTTTTTTTGTCTAATCCGCATATATATCACCATCGCCCTTATTTTCTTGACTGTATAACTCTTAAATATCAACATATACACGTGTGATTTAGTTTATGAAGATTTTTAAATCCTGAGAACCTCGATCAGAGATTAAAAAAGGCTTAAGGTTCACAATGGTGTAAAATTTAAATGGGATATACCAGGCTAGGATTCGAGTTAAAGGAACAAGGGCCAAACCAACCACCCAAGAATGGAATCGTCAATCGAAAACATTTGACAACCTCCTAGAAAGAGCTTTTCTTACCACCAGACCTTTCTCCATCAATTAGGAATCTGATGCTGTCACTAAACACATTCCTTAAATTGTAGCCATTTGTTGAGTGTTTTTTTTTGTGTCTAATCCGCATATATATCACCATTGCCCTTGATTTTTCTTGACTGTATCTCTCTTAAATATCAACATATACATGTGTGATTTAGTTTAAGAAGATTTTTCAATGCCGAGAACCTCTATCAGAGAGTAAAAAAGGCGTAAGCTTCACAATGGTGTAAAATTAAAATGGGATATACCGGGCTAGGATTCAAGTTACAGGAACAAGGGCCAAACCAACCACCCATGAATGGAATCGTCGAGCGAAAACACTTGACAACCTCCTAGAAGCAGTTTTTCTTACTAACAGACCTTTCTCCATCAATTAGGAATTTGATGCCGTCACTAAACACATTCCTTAAATTGTAGCCATTTGTTGAGTGTTTTTTTTTTTGTGTCTAATCCGCATATATATCACCATTGCCCTTGATTTTCTTGACTGTATATCTCTTAAATATCAACATATACACGTGTGATTTAGTTTACGAAGATTTTTCAATGCCGAGAACCTCGACCAGAGAGTAAAAAAGGCGAACGGTTCACAATGGTGTAAGATTAAAATGGGATATACCGGGCTAGGGTTCGAGTTACAGGAACAAGGGCCAAACCAACCACCCAAGAATGGAATCGTCGAGCGAAAACACTTGACAACCTCCTAGAAGCAGCTTTTCTTGCCACCAGACCTTTCTCTATCAGTTAGGAATCTGATGCCGGCACTAAACACAGTCCTTAAATTGTAGCCATTTGTTGAGTGCTTTTTTTTGTGTCTAATCCGCATATATATCACCATTGCCCTTGATTTTCTTGACTGTATATGTCACACCCCCAAAATACCATGTGCGGAAACCCCCGCGAGGCGTGTGACATACCAGGATCCAAGCCACCAATCACATTGAACTCATCATTATAAATAAATAAAACTTTCATTTATTAACATAAAGCGTTACAAACGTTACATATCATTCATTGTATACAGCGGAAGCATAAATTATTTTTTAAGTGTTTAGTAAACCAAGAGTACATAAACCATTAAGCTTGTATTGAGATTCCATGTATCTCGACCCATGACCACTCCGGCCTCCCAGACAGCAAGTTCCAAATAATATAAGCATATAGACCTGCAAGGCATGTAACAACGAGTCAACAACAAAGTTGAGCGAGTTCACAGTTGGTTGTCCGTTTTAAAGTTGTTCTAAAAACCATGAGTTTGTTTGTAAACCATAAGTTAATCCGTTTCCTTTTTTCCCAAACCATGTCCATAATCAGTGGGGGCTTCCCCATGTGAACCACTAGACCGTTACCATATCGACTACTAACGAAAGTAAGTTATGTCCTAAGTCAATGTCTATCATCATTAACTGTTTGCCATGATCCATTAGTACACGCCCATCCGACCGGCACGGTGTGAGGCTTGTCAAACCTAATAGTGCTATTAACTAATGACCCGCTCGCCATCGGCCTCGACGATTAAGTCGATATAAAATGAGGGACTTAATGATAGAGTTTTGTCTAGTAAGTTTAAGGTTGTTGTCCTACCCAAGGAGGACGAACGTACGTATTCTACCCAAGGAGAATACGCATGATTAATATTGACATCCTACCCAAGGAGGATGGCCGTACATATCCTACCCAAGGAGGATATGTAGGTTCTGTTTTAATTCTTTAACCCATTCCCAACCACCGGGAATCCCATGCCTTAGAAAGTGTGTGAACTCACCTTGGTTTGCTCGGTAGAATTAGTTAATTGCTTAATAGTCGGTCAAACACGTCCTATCATTGTTTACCAACAACGATCAGTTTGTATTCATATTGCGTCACATAGATTGTCACATATTATACAAGCAACAAAAAAATACAACACATATCCCTACTGCCTATCCTAACAAGAGTACGAATCACAGATTTTCTCATGTTACAAGTCCAAAACAGTTAAACTTACAAGCCAGATTACATATCACATATTGACATTCGAGTCACGAGTTACTCGGTTTCACAAGCACAACAGACTAACAACTCATAATTATTTAACACGTTGATCCATTCAAAGTATGGCCCGTTGGGCCTTACCGATGTAATATATGTGTGGCCCGAGTTAACTGGACCACAATTATTCATTGTTTCTAACCCAAACCATAATATACATATACTAGACATTTGGGCCCTCGCACAACTCCCTTAATTACCCGGTCCACTGTTATGAATTCATTTAAAGTTTACAGCCCAATGACTTGTAATTTATCCCTAACCATCATCATTGTCCACTTCCCATCATCACCCGTCCACCTCTCTTCTTCAACTTTTGTATTATATATTGCATGCTGCGACGGGGCCGCTTTGCAAATCCATTTCTGATCAAGTCATCCCACCTTAAAAGGAGAGAACTTAGGTGTTTCTCGATACCCGAGTACTTCAGGGGTGATTTCAAAGGAGGAGTATCATAAATCAATGGTTAAATAGAATTTAACAGTTTTTGGTTTTGTTTTGTTTTTTTTTTTTTTTTTTTGTTCATCTTGTTTGATTGGTGGCGATGGTTGAAAAAGAGACAATGGGAAGTGGTTGTGATGGTGGGTATTGGTGGTGATGGTGATGAGAATATGGAGGTGGATCCTACCTTAAAAGAAAAGTATTAAACAAGTTTTATTTTTTTAACTCAGGTATACTAGATATTTTTAAAGCTTTAACTAATAAACTTAACCCCCATCAAGTCACGTACCACCTATGCTGTAAAAATCAAACATCGTGCACCATCATTACAATTTTAGAAAGCTAAGAACCAAACCTGTAATTTTTGCAAACCGTAGAGACCATCCAGGCACTTAAGTCCTAAAATGATTTTGCTAAGGATTTTAATAAATCATTTGTCTAATTTAATTTTTTCTAGATTTTAATAAATCATGTGTGTGTATTGTTTTGTCGCAACCCCCATCCCCTAATAACCCAGGAACGGGCGGTCGCGGCCGGTTTTAGTGGTATCGGTGTTTATCAGTTTGGCAGCGGAATTTGCATCAGGACCGTAGTTAGGAAATATTTTATCAGAGTAAAATACCACACTTTTATAATATTAAACACGTGGGAAATTCCCAAGTTTTCAGTACACACATTTTCCCTATTTTATTTAAATAAAAACATCTCTTTATTTTAGGTAACTTTGTAGCCACTTTTCCAAGCCTTCAATGCTGTCCAGCTGTCTTCTATTTGGCTTTCACATTTTGTTACTTGAAATACGTTTAAAAACATTTTTTCAGTGGGAAATACTGGTGAGTGAATCCCAGTTTAATCAAGATAAGTAAAACCGTTTACAGCATTGAGGGCGGTCGCGCAATTACATTTGTTTATTTTCTACTTTAATTACCACCCACGGTACTGTCAACCCGACTTGTGGTCATGTTACTACTTACAGTGTAGTAACAAATTTTGTATACAAAACCCCAATATACCGACGATAATTGTAGAATACAAATACTCAATAACTGTTTAATATAATGTAAATCATTTGAGGTTTTGTAAAAACAATTTGCAAAAATGAGATTACTCACATTGCTATCTTAGGGTTTTCCTTTATGATTTCCTGGTGATTAACTATTAATTACACAATGCACACGCGTTAGTATAATAACTCAATATTTACATTAGTAATACCCTCCCCGAGACAGAATTCCAACGACTACGTCGGGCAGAACCTTGACAGCCGTTACGGAACCCTAGATCAATTGGGCAGCGTATCTAATACGTAACCGGGGGTTATGATACTTACAACGAGGCATCACCGAGAGCCGCCTTTGTATTTTTGACCGCGTGCGCGTGGTGGAGCACAAGGGTTGCAAGGACCAAGTGGTAGGTGATGCGGCGCATGACGTGGCAGTCATGCGCATGCGCGCGCGAGTACACAAGGCACGGAGGCGCGTGGTTGCGCGCATGGTGCATGGTCCTGCTGTGTCGTGCGCGGCGCACCAGAGTGAGCCAATACGGCGCGACTGTGTGGCGCGCTCTGTAACACCCCGAAAACGGCTTTGGTAATCAAACCACGTTAATAGTAAAGATGGGTAAAATACCTTTAGTGGTAAAAATTTACCCGGTAAATATTAGGATTTAAATAATTAATCCTAATAATAAAAAAAAGTGAATAAAAGCTTTTAAGAAATAAAAGCTTAGAAGGCCTGAGTTAACAGGACCTAAAATAAACTTAGTCATAAATATTCCCGAACCCGCTAAGTTAACTAGGAATATTTAACCTAGTTAATAAGTGGGAAAATTGTTAAAAGAAATAAGTAGGTTGTGGCCTACTTAATAACGAACCAAACACGAGGGGTTAAAGCGGGATAACTAGAAAAGTTATTTAATAAAAACAAACACAAACACACACACAGTGTGTGTTCTGGATCGAGCTCAGGGGCGACCAAGAAGGGTCAAACCCTAATCAACACAATTTCATCAAATTGAAGGGGTAAATCAAGTCCAAATCAAAATCCGAGCATGAATTAGTGATCTCCATTGAAAAAGGAGTCATGAGGTATGTAAATTTCTTGAGAAATCTCTAGTTGAAATTCTGAGCAAACCTAGAGAACTCGAATCTGAACTTGCATGTTTGTTGTTTGGATGAAATTAGTGATGAAACTATGTCTAGGAGTAAACTCTAGTCATGTACTTGTTGAATTGATGTTCATGGTTGTGAATCCATGATCATACACTCATGTGTCAAGTGGGTTTTGATTATGTAGTAAAGATGATGATGTACACATGTTTAAAAACATCATAGTTGCTAGTAGGAACAAGATACTTGAACAATTTGCAAGTTTGAGTAATTGATCATAAGTGATAGTGGTGATTTTGATGTTAATCTTGGTAAAAATAACTAGTTAGGAACTAGTTAGTAAATATGTAAAATCATGCACATTAGGTGTTTGTTAAAATGCCTAAATGAGAACTAAGTGTTGATAATGTGCCTAATTGAGTCTTGTGAACTTGATAGTGCAATCATATGTGTTAATTGGTGATTTGACTTTTAAATAGTCAAACCGACCATTAATAAGATCCAATGGTAATTGTGATAGAAAATATGTAAGATGGAATAGTCATAATTAATGATGACTAATATAACCGTCTTACGAATTATGATGATAGTTTGACGCTTGACAAGCTAGGTGGAGGCTTGGAAAGGAAGCGGGTCAAACGAAGCAAGAATGGCGGAAAAGCATAATTCGGATGCAAGGTAAGTATAGCTTACACTAGTCTTAAATTGTGGAATGTTTTCTTATCATATAAATTATGAATGAGATATCTAAACAATTGAAATATGATGTTCCGTCGTGTAGTCGAACGGAACAAGAAAGAAATCAAAGATGATAGAAACCATAATAATGGTTAAAAAGAAGTAAATCGATAAACTGGTCATATTATGTCGAAAGAAATACACGGTTTATATTTAAAATTACCGTACGGTGTTAAACGGGAAGAGTCATGTAGAGGAGATGATAATAAATATCATTTCGCAAAGATAAATGGTCATTTCGGCCGAACGGGTCGAAAGGTGTAGACAACACCTTTTGACTATATACACTAATGATTCTTTTGTCGAGTCATATGCTTACAGGAATAGATATCCAATGGATATTCGCATCGTTCTTAATTAGCGAATATAAAGCAAGGTATTAAAATCGGGTCTATTTGTTGATCCGAGCCAGGTACGCTTATTTATGATGTATGTAAAAGTGCTAATTTGGTCGAATAATTGGTGATAGCCCTTCATTGTAAAAGAAGGACCAAAATCGACCAAAACGCCCTTGTAGGCTAAATTGAACAAACAACTCTTAGAGGTTGTTTGGAAAGGAGTCTTATGATTAAACAAAAGTTTAGAACGAGTACGGGTAGTGAAAGATGTAATTCTTGGGCCAAAAGACTCCATATGAGTCTTTGCCGTAAAATGATATTTCAAGAGGTATAAATTCGGAACACATAGATATCTACTTTAAATCCAACACACATTTAGTTGTGATGGAAGAGTACTAGATAAGAGATATAGGTTACAACGCTAGATTAGAATGAAAGCGATATTGAGCTTAAAAGTGCTTAAAATATCCTTAACGGGTCAAAATAAGCATACTAGTGAAAACGGGTTTAATTTGTGTAATAAACCTATGATTAGAACCTAATATGGTATATCACAATTATTTGATGAAGTGTATGAAATATAGGAATCAAATAAATACGTTTGTTTGATAATATGCATAACCGGGTCAAAATTTGGTATAAAGGGTAATAAACCGAAGACTTAGAAGTCTTAAATTTTGTTAAGCCGAATGTCGGATTTTAACTCCAAATGATGGAGAATCAAATTACAAACACGTAGGAAGAAACGGTAGGCCAAACGGACAAGCGGTTTGAAAGATACGGAAGATTTCGTGTCAAATTACGGCAAAAATGGAAAACTGGATGCAGGGTCCACCGTAAATTACGGTTCCACCGTAATTTACGGTGGAGATGAAAAGCCTTACGGTGCCCCCTACTGGTTTACGGTAGGGGCATGTAAAACCAGTGGCCACCGTAAATTACGGTGCCACCGTAATTTACGGTGGAGGTCAGGTTGAAATTTTTGTTTTTGTTATCAATTGTTTCTCGGACTCGTTTAGACACGTTTTAAGTCCTGTATGACTAAATCATTTCATGTTTATGAAATGTAGGTACACCTTGGATGCCGGAAGACGATCAAGCTCAACGAAGAACCGAACACGATATAGATACACGCTTCCGCACTTTGCCATGTTGTAAATCACCTAGGGTCAAAACCATTAAAACCTTAGTTTTGACTTTGATACATAAGGATTAAACATATGATCACGTGATGTAGAATAACTCATGATTTGTAAAAGTTTTAATAAACCCGTATTTTTATAGCATGTGTAGTCTTAACTACACATCTAATCGTTGGTAATTACATACAAATTCGTTAATTAGTAACTAGGGTGTTACAAGTTGGTATCAGAGCCTTGGTTTATGAGATCCGAGTATGGTGGGGAGGAACCATGCTTGGACTTAAACCTTATGCTCTTGACAAAGAATAGTGTTCGGTTCGAGGCTTGATCGCAAATCCGGTAAGTACAAGTACGTTAATAGTTAGTATGCTAAAGTGTTGTAAACAACACATAGAGCTATCGTGTGGTATATGTTACCCCAATTTAAATGATTGATATGGTTGACGAAAATACGCGTGTTGACGCGTATAGTAGAAAAAGCCTTGTATTATAATACGGGCGATTATTGAAGTTGACATTACTAACTCTTGTGAATGTTTTAATTGAAGGACACTCGCGTCTGAAGATGACGGGAGTTGAACGAATTATGGATATGATGATGGAACGGTACGAGGTATGACAGGAAGAGCATACTCATCAAGGACCAAAACCGCGTAACGGTCGCGAACAAGGTTAATAGCAAGGAACGCCCGTAGGGGAAAACATTACAAGGTGCACATTTTAAATAATCGCACAATTGGCAATATGCAACAAACACGTAGAGAATGATCGTTGCATGGGTAAATTAGAAACTTGGAAAGCCTGAACAAAAATACATATCCAGGATATAATTTCCAAGAAAACGGAATAGAGGCGTTACTTACATAGGGCGTGATGTGAAAACTATAAAAAGGTCGTGTACATCATGTGTTAAATCGCTTACTCTGGCCAAGTAAGTAGTGGCATATGATACCACGAGTTTCTTATAGCGGACACATTTACATCCGATGTAGTAAGGGCGGAGTAAATGGGACTAATTAAAAAGTACCCAAATGAATCAGATAAGCAAAATATTTGATAATAATGTAAACGCACAACCGAGTGACTGAAGCGTATTACATCAGGATAATGAGCCCGAGCGAAGGGACAAAGAAGCAAGTAAAATGATTTAGAAAAGTATTGGGAAGGAGTGTACTTACACTCGAACCCATAAAACGCAAGCAAGTAAAATGATTTAGACAAGTATTGGGAAGGAGTGTACTTACACTCGAACCCATAAAACGCAAGCAAGTAAAATGATTTAGACAAGTATTGGGAAGGAGTGTACTTACACTCGAACCCATAAAACGCAAGCATGTAAAATGATTTAGACAAGTATTGGGAGGTAGTGTACTTACACTCGAACCCATAAAACGCAAGCATGTAAAATGATTTAGACAAGTATTGGGAGGGAGTGTACTTACACTCGAACCCATAAAACGCAAGCAAGTAAAATTATTTAGACAAGTATTGGGAGGGAGTGTACTTACACTCGAACCCATAAAACGCAAGCATGTAAAATGATTTAGACAAGTATTGGGAGGGAGTGTACTTACACTCGAACCCATAAAACGCAAGCAAGTAAAATTATTTAGACAAGTATTGGGAGGGAGTGTACTTACACTCGAACCCATAAAACGCAAGCAAGTAAAATGATTTAGACAAGCAATGGGAGGGAGTGTGCTTACACTCGAACCCAGAAAACGCAAACATAAAAAATGATTTAGACAAGCAATGGGAGGGAGTGTACTTGCACTCGAACCCGAAAAATGCAAATATGTCCCTTAACGGGTCATTTTTGTAAAACGTCGAACTTAAAGACAAAGTCAGAATATAAAAATGAAGCGAGGTCTTAATGCATACCGGGAGGATTGCAATAATAACGACTTTGGTAAAACACCCGGTTGATGGGTAAGAATTAAACACATGCGTAAACCGAGAAACGAGAACATGAATATAAAGTCAACAGACTCGGATTATGAGTTATGACTAAAAGACCATAAAATTTCGTAAACAGAAATTCTGATAATTATATTCAACTATTTTGAGATTGAACGGGTTGAATAAAGTATAATGCTTGAAGGCGTAAGTAAGCGCAAGCCGGATAACGGTAAGCTTGAGACAAATGAATTTCAAACGTAAAAAGAGTGTTTTGACACCAAATATATATTAATAAGACACGAGTAAAAAGAGTGATCTACGGGATCAATATAACCTTTAGGGTTATAAACAAATGAGAGATATACGGACTAAAACGACCCACGGGTCATGATTAGAAAGAAGTTATAAGGACTTCGCCTTAAAGAGGTGAATGTCTAATCAAAAATAGCCCATAAGTCTAAGTGATAAAGCCTACGGGTTAGATGGAATAAAGCGAGGAAATCAGTTAAGAATCCCCGCATAAAAACTAAGACTGTAAAGGATTAAATTACGGACTGTCAATATCCCAGTATGGGTGATTGACACAAGTTAAAGAAAAGATCCTAAAACTAAAACTTCGGTTTTAGTAAGAAATAATGTTTTTACAAACATAAATTCTGATAGGAATTTAAATAGTAAGCATGAAAAATACAAGTCTTGACACTGATAGGCGCAAGATGATATATTCGAAAAGTGATATTCTCAAAAATGAAAGGTTGATATAAATTAAACATGATGTAACACAATCACGGTCAAGAAATGTAATGTGAAGTAGAATCACAATATAACCAAGCAAGCGGTAAAAAGGAACTGGACAAATAAGTCTAGTTAATGAAACCGGTTAAAGTCAGCAATTTAAGTTAAGAAATTTGGTTCGCTTGTAAACGGTAAATTCGGTATAACTAAACCGAATAAGTAAATTTGAAAATAAAAGGAATTGTTGCTAGAAGTGAAAGATTTCACTAGAAACCTTTAAACGGGTCAAAGTAATGGATTCATAAAGAATTCGATAGTATATGAAAGCGAGGAATATCGCTAAGTTAATTAAACTAGTGGAAATAACGAGATTACGTTATTTCCAGTCGCACTATGTCATGTAAGATACGCAGATGATTAATAACCAAAAGAATATTACCATACTTTTCTGGTAATACTAACAATCGGTTAAGATATGAGAAATGCTTAATTGATTATCGAGAGCAAACACATGGAGTTGAACTCGATAAGTTAAGTAAGAAAAGGTTTCGAGGACGAAACCTCTTTAAGGGGGGTAGACTTGTAACACCCCGAAAACGGCTTTGGTAATCAAACCACGTTAATAGTAAAGACGGGTAAAATACCTTTTGTGGTAAAAATTTACCCGGTAAATATTAGGATTTAAATAATTAATCCTAATAATAAAAAAAAGTGAATAAAAGCTTTTAAGAAATAAAAGCTTAGAAGGCCTGAGTTAACGGGACCTAAAATAAACTTAGTCATAAATATTCCCGAACCCGCTAAGTTAACTAGGAATATTTAACCTAGTTAATAAGTGGGAAAATTGTTAAAAGAAATAAGTAGGTTGTGGCCTACTTAATAACGAACCAAACACGAGGGGTTAAAGCGGGATAACTAGAAAAGTTATTTAATAAAAACAAACACAAACACACACACACAGTGTGTGTTCTGGATCGAGCTCAGGGGCGACCAAGAAGGGTCAAACCCTAATCAACACAATTTCATCAAATTGAAGGGGCAAATCAAGTCCAAATCAAAATCCGAGCATGAATTAGTGATCTCCATTGAAAAAGGAGTCATGAGGTATGTAAATTTCTTGAGAAATCTCTAGTTGAAATTCTGAGCAAACCTAGAGAACTCGAATCTGAACTTGCATGTTTGTTGTTTGGATGAAATTAGTGATGAAACTATGTCTAGGAGTAAACCCTAGTCATGTACTTGTTGAATTGATGTTCATGGTTGTGAATCCATGATCATACACTCATGTGTCAAGTGGGTTTTGATTATGTAGTAAAGATGATGATGTACACATGTTTAAAAACATCATAGTTGCTAGTAGGAACAAGATACTTGAACAATTTGCAAGTTTGAGTAATTGATCATAAGTGATAGTGGTGATTTTGATGTTAATCTTGGTAAAAATAACTAGTTAGGAACTAGTTAGTAAATATGTAAAATCATGCACATTAGGTGTTTGTTAAAATGCCTAAATGAGAACTAAGTTTTGATAATGTGCCTAATTGAGTCTTGTGAACTTGATAGTGCAATCATATGTGTTAATTGGTGATTTGACTTTTAAATAGTCAAACCGACCATTAATAAGATCCAATGGTAATTGTGATAGAAAATATGTAAGATGGAATAGTCATAATTAATGATGACTAATATAACCGTCTTACGAATTATGATGATAGTTTGACGCTTGACAAGCTAGGTGGAGGCTTGGAAAGGAAGCGGGTCAAACGAAGCAAGAATGGCGGAAAAGCATAATTCGGATGCAAGGTAAGTATAGCTTACACTAGTCTTAAATTGTGGAATGTTTTCTTATCATATAAATTATGAATGAGATATCTAAACAATTGAAATATGATGTTCCGTCGTGTAGTCGAACGGAACAAGAAAGAAATCAAAGATGATAGAAACCATAATAATGGTTAAAAAGAAGTAAATTGATAAACTGGTCATATTATGTCGAAAGAAATACACGGTTTATATTTAAAATTACCGTACGGTGTTAAACGGGAAGAGTCATGTAGAGGAGATGATAATAAATATCATTTCGCAAAGATAAATGGTCATTTCGGCCGAACGGGTCGAAAGGTGTAGACAACACCTTTTGACTATATAGACTAATGATTCTTTTTGTCGAGTCATATGCTTACAGGAATAGATATCCAATGGATATTCGCATCGTTCTTAATTAGCGAATATAAAGCAAGGTATTAAAATCGGGTCTATTTGTTGATCCGAGCCAGGTACGCTTATTTATGATGTATGTAAAAGTGCTAATTTGGTCGAATAATTGGTGATAGCCCTTCATTGTAAAAGAAGGACCAAAACCGACCAAAACGCCCTTGTAGGCTAGATTGAACAAACAACTCTTAGAGGTTGTTTGGAAAGGAGTCTTATGATTAAACAAAAGTTTAGAACGAGTACGGGTAGTGAAAGATGTAATTCTTGGGCCAAAAGACTCCATATGAGTCTTTGCCGTAAAATGATATTTCAAGAGGTATAAATTCGGAACACATAGATATCTACTTTAAATCCAACACACATTTAGTTGTGATGGAAGAGTACTAGATAAGAGATATAGGTTACAACGCCATATTAGAATGAAAGCGATATTGAGCTTAAAAGTGCTTAAAATATCCTCAACGGGTCAAAATAAGCATACTAGTGAAAACGGGTTTAATTTGTGTAATAAACCTATGATTAGAACCTAATATGGTATATCACAATTATTTGATAAAGTGTATGAAATATAGGAATCAAATAAATACGTTTGTTTGATAATATGCATAACCGGGTCAAAATTTGGTATAAAGGGTAATAAACCGAAGACTTAGAAGTCTTAAATTTTGTTAAGCCGAATGTCGGATTTTAACTCCAAATGATGGAGAATCAAATTACAAACACGTAGGAAGAAACGGTAGGCCAAACGGACAAGCGGTTTGAAAGATACGGAAGATTTCGTGTCAAATTACGGCAAAAATGGAAAACTGGATGCAGGGTCCACCGTAAATTACGGTTACGGTTCCACCGTAATTTACAGTGGAGATGAAAAGCCTTACGGTGGCCCCCTACTGGTTTACGGTAGGGGCATGTAAAACCAGTGGCCACCGTAAATTACGGTGCCACCGTAATTTACGGTGGAGGTCAGGTTGAAATTTTTGTTTTTGTTATCAATTGTTTCTCGGACTCGTTTAGACACGTTTTATGTCCTGTATGACTAAATCATTTCATGTTTATGAAATGTAGGTACACCTTGGATGCCGGAAGATGATCAAGCTCAACGAAGAACCGAACACGATATAGATACACGCTTCCGCACTTTGCCATGTTGTAAATCACCTAGGGTCAAAACCATTAAAACCTTAGTTTTGACTTTGATACATAAGGATTAAACATATGATCACGTGATGTAGAATAACTCATGATTTGTAAAAGTTTTAATAAACCCGTATTTTTATAGCATGTGTAGTCTTAACTACACATCTAATCGTTGGTAATTACATACAAATTCGTTAATTAGTAACTAGGGTGTTACACGCTCGTATAGGCTCACAGGTGACGTGGCGCACGCGTGCATGGACTTGAGCCAAGAGGACGCACCGCACAGGTGACGTGGCGCACGCGCGCATGGATGTGAGCCAAGCGAACGCACCGCGCATGGGTGTGCACACCTGGGCGCGCGCGCACCAGTCTGGCTTGCGCGCGCACACGCGTAGAAGCTTCCAGCATTGAATGACAGTGCAGTTTCAGTCCAGCTTCGTAACTGACGAGTTAACAGGTTTTGACTGAGAATTAAATGACGTATTAAATTGCATTGAAGACGTTTAATGCAATTTAAACCTCTCATTTAATTCGTTTTTAGCTGTTTCAAACCGGGAGCTGTATAAATACAGCTCCATACCCAGCTGCAGTTGACACCAGTGACACAACAGCTACTAAAAACTCTCTCTACAGTTCTTATCTTTTTCCAGCAAATTTTTCAAGGTAGCCTTCGGGTTGTAGACGAACTCCGGCAGTACTACTGCTCCGGCTGTTGTACCCTGTGAAACAAAACGAGTACTCTTGAGAGACTAGGATATTGTTTTAAGGGAAGCGTGTTGAACACGTGACTCAGCCCTTCTGTTTCTACCCCATTCTTGTATTTTGCTTATTTCAGTTGTATTCGTACTTGTAAATTTTGCTTTCTTATTTCTGATTGTAATTGTATTAATAAAATTTGTTTTATTTTATTTAAATTACGCGAACGGTTCCTACAGTTAATCCATTCCGTGCCGGCATTGGTTTGGCGTTGCCCAGCCAGCGTCGCTTTGAAATCTGGCGTTTGGGGGGGGGGTGGCTGGGTGAGCTGGCTAGCTGGGATTGGTTGTGGAAATCCGACCATTGGGGGGTAGCCGTTAGCTAAACGGCTAGTTAATTAAAAAAGAGTAAATTACAAGTTTTATCCTTTATGTTTACACTATTTTGCAGGTGGTGTCCTTTAACGCAAAAGTTTACAAGTTTTATGCTTTATGTTTCAAAATCTTGCACGTTTTAACGTTTAGGCCAAACCCAGTTAGATTTTTCTGTTAAGTTATATCATGTGCAACGCACATGAGGGTACTATTGTAATTTTACCCATTTTTGTAAAAAATAAAATGCATATATGATCAAAATCACCCATCCATTACAGGGATTATCCGAGTAACAGTTTGTTAAACCACAGGGACTATACATGCTATTTTGA
This sequence comes from Helianthus tuberosus, assembly GCA_030545235.1. Lineage (NCBI taxonomy): Eukaryota > Viridiplantae > Streptophyta > Magnoliopsida > Asterales > Asteraceae > Helianthus > Helianthus tuberosus. Next base: position 214,419,456 of record CM060423.1, read on the forward strand.
AAAGGTGAGGACTAAAGGTGAAAAAAAGGCAAAACACAGGGACTATCCAGGCAATTAACTCTAGTAACAAAATACTAATCTACTTGTTTATTTATCAATTTCATAATAATTATAAGCAACAAGTTAATGATATTATATTTCTTGAAACTATTTGTTTATGATAATATTTATATATTGAATATTCAACCCATGTAATAAACGGGCTTCTAACCTAGTTCGATTTTGAGGACAAGAATAAAAAACGAGCTTCGGGTGTCTCAATGGATAGTTTTTAAAGTCCTAATATCATAAAAGAGGATCCAGATGCTCATGGGAAACCCATTAAATGAACTACTGATGTTAATAGGGTACTAAACGAGTAGGAGAATAGACATGGATACGATTTGATAATTGAGTATGAGACTGACATTACTAAACGTTTTCTCACACCCGACTCAACAAATATATGAGTAAACAAATAAACGCATAAATAACAAATGAGTTTGTACATATGAAACAATATATACTTTGAATCTTACGGTTTCTGTGTCTAGGAAAAAAAAAGGAGAAAACACATATGTCTCCTTCTCGGTATCCTAGCAACAATACTATATATAAAAGGGTAGTGAACTAAAGAGGTTGATGATTGAAATTGTTTTATTGATATCTAAGCTGTGAATTCTACAATGAATTTATAGACAATATACAACATGGAAATGGATGAATAAAAGGCTAATTACAAGGATCTAAAGAAGGCTGCATAATCACGTTGATATCTTCCAATTATGAGTGGGCTAGAATTAAGGTAGTGACTTAATTTGAGGAGTCATTCCTTATACGCCCCCGCAAGATGGAGGATCCGTCGGAGACTCCTATCTTGGACCGATTACGAAGAAAGGGAGGTCTTTGCAGTGGTTTGGTAAGCATGTCCGCGAGTTGATCTTGAGAGCTGATGTGTAAGACACGTAGTTTGCCAGCTGTGACTTGTTCTCGAACAAAGTGATAATCAAGTGCAATATGCTTCATGCGTGAATGGTAAACGGGGTTGGCACATAGATATGTTGCACCTGTATTGTCACAAAATAATGTTGGTGATTGAGATACAGGAACACCCAGTTCCTGTAATAAGTGTTTGGTCCAAATTAGTTCGGCAAAGGCATTAGCTAAGGCCTTGTATTCGGCCTCTGTAGAAGAGCGGGAAACAGACTTTTGACGAGCAGATTTCCATGAAATGATGTTGGTGCCAAGGTAAATAATGTATGTAGTGGTTGACCGACCGGCATCATGTACACCTCCCCAATCAGAATCTGAGAAAGCCGAGAGATTGAGAGAGGAATTGCGATTTAGAAAGAGACCATGATGAATTGTTCCTTTTAAGTAACGAAAGACCCGTTTAAGGGATTGCCAATGAGTTTGGCGTGGATTATGCATGAACTGAGAGAGTTTGTTAGTGGCAAAAGAGATATCAGGACGAGTAAAGGCAAGGTATTGGAGGGACCCAACAAGTTTCCGATAAGGTGTGGCATCAACAGACGGAGACGAGTAGTTGGCGGACAGATGGTCAGTGGCACTAAGCGGAGTAGTGACATCTTGCGCCATCCATGTGAAATTGTTGAAGAATATCTTGGATGTAACGTGGTTGAGAAAGGAAAAGTCCTGAGGGTGTGGGAATGACTTCAACACCTAGGAAGTGGTGGAGCATGCCAAGGTCCTTAATGGAAAAGGTGTTGCTTAAGACTTCAATGAAGCGATTAAGAAACGAAGTGTCATTTCCAGTAAGGACAATATCGTCCACATAGACCATGAAGTAGCAAGTGACTTTTGAATGTTGGTAGATAAAGAGGGAGGCATCGGCTAAGGATTTTCGAAATCCAAAGCGAAGGAGAAAATTCGTGAGCTCATTGTACCAAGCGCGAGGGGCTTGTTTTAAACCATAGAGTGATTTTTTGAGTTTGCAGAGGTGATGAGGAAATTGAGGATTGATGTAGCCCAGTGGTTGGGTCATGAAGACATCCTCATGAAGAGTACCATGAAGGAAGGCATTATTGACATCAAGTTGTCTTAATGGCCAATTCTTCGAGAGAGCAATGGAGAGAATAGTTCGAATGGTGATAGGTTTAGTGACAGGGCTGAATGTGTCAAAGTAATATTTTCCGTGTTATTGGAGAAAGCCTTTGGCAACCAGACGGGCTTTATATTTAGCAATGGAGCCATCAGGATTGCGTTTAATGCGAAAGACCCATTTGCATCCTATTGGTGTGTGAGAGTTTGCTGGAACAAGTTCCCACGTTTGATTTTGTAAAAGGGCATTGAATTCCGAGTCCATTGCATTACGCCACTGTGGGCTTTTGACAGCTTGAATGTGGGTGGTGGGTTCAAGGGTGGGTGGTGGGTTCAAGGGTGAAGTGTAGTGCCATTTGCGAGGTTGGGGTTATAATATTTTGAGTTGGGTTTGCGATTACGCTGGGGACGAGTGGGAGTGGGATTGGGAGTGGGACTTGGGTTGGTAGTAGAAATGTTATTAGGGGCAGATGTAGGAGTGGTAGCATGGTTGGAAGAGGAAGGGTGTGAGAATATAGGTGTATCGGTTGACGGAGATTGAGAGGGATGTGTGGGGTGTTCGGTAGGACATGGGTTTTGGTGATGAGTTTGAGCGGAAGTGGTAGGCAAGTGTGAAGTGGTAGGCAAGTGTGGTTCAGTGGTGGAAGTGGAAGTGGAAGGAGGGGGATGATTAGGCGATGTAGGTGGTGTAGGAAAGGAAGCAGAAGATGGAGTTGGAGGGTTAGGTAAAGAGGTGGAACGAGAGAAATATGTAGGGATGAAGTTGTCTGGGTTGGGTAATTTGATTGGAGTGGCGCCATTCATAGAAAACGGAAAGATGTGGTCAACAAATTCGACATGACGTGAGTAGTAGAGGCGGTGAGAGGTGGGATCATAACACTTGTAGGCCGATTTTGAGGAGGAGTAACCGAGAAAAAGGCATGATTTAGACCGAGGATGAAGTTTTGATGGCGCGTATGGACGCAACTACGGGAAACATAAGCAACCAAAAGGTTTGAGTTTGGTGTATTTGGGTGGGTTTCGATATAATTTTTCATAGGGTGATTTAAAGTTTAAGATTTTTGTAGGGAGACGATTGATGAGATAGACGGCGGTTTGGAATGCATGTGACTAAAAAGTGAGTGGCAAGTTGGCATGTTGTAAAAGAGACAACCCGGTTTCAACTATGTGACGGTGGCGTCGTTCGGCCACACCATTTTGCTCGGGTGTATGTGGAGGAGTGGTAAAGTGAGATATGCCATTTTGTTGAAGGTAGGGGAGAAGGCCAATGTATTCACCACCATTGTCTGAAAAAAGAGAGATAAGTGGTGTGAGGAAGAATTTTTCAACGAGAGACTTGAATTGGGGAAATAAAATGGAGACATCGGATTTTCTTTTCATTGGATATAACCAAGTATATTTGGAATAAAAGTCGACAAATATGACATAATAAGCATAACCATCATTGGAGGTTTGAACCGGACCCCAAACATCCTAGTAGACAAGCTCAAGAGGTTTGGAGACTTTGAAAGAATTTTCACCAAATGGTAATTTATGACTTTTATTTAAAGAGCACGCACTACAATGAAATAAAGCATTGGACATTTTATTGAAATCAATTCCTAAATTATTGAGTAAAAGTTTTACGATTTTGATGGAGGGATGCCCAAGTTTGTGGTGCCAAGAAAGAAGTGATCTGGATGTCTTGTTGGTTGAGTTGAGTTGTGTGGGAGAAGTGCGGTATGTTGGAGATGCATAATATACATCATTGATGTTCACCCCCCGCATGAGTGTCGCCCCCGTGCGAAGATCCTTGACAAAAAAATGAAAAGGAAAAAATTCAACCGAAACATGATTAGTCTTGCAAAGTTTTGCAACTGAGATAAGATAATTGCGTAATTTAGGAACAAGCAAAACATCGTTGAGACGTAAAGAGCGAGAAGGAGTGGAAATAGATGATTGACCAATATGAGAGATTCGAAGAGAATTACCATTTCCTAGGATAATCTCATCGGGCCCGCCATATTCTGAGAGATGGTGCAATAATGCATGGTCGAATGTGGCATGACTAGATGCCCCACTGTCAAACATTGGTGTGGATGGGTGTTGAGACGAGCATGCCATGGAAGAGTTGATGGTTGGACTTGTTGAGGAGTTCGCAAGAGCAAGGTTATTGTTTTGCAAAAAACGTGCAAACTTGCGACATTCTTTTGTGTCGTGACCTGGAATGCTGCAAAATTGACAAAATAGATTATTTTTGTTAGTACGAAAATTTGATGCGCCACTGTGCTGTGAAGAATAGCGGTTTTGTCTTGGGCCAGATTGATTGGGCTTGTTGAGTGTCCTATAATCTGAGTTGGGCCATGAGTTAAAAGGCCTGGAGCTTTGTCTTTGAGTAGAGTTCACAGTGGTAACTAGGGCAGGGGGTTGGGATTCTTTAAGTGTTCTTTCTTGGTCCACTAATTTCTCAAAGAGATCATGGAACGAGATTGAGGTATCTCGCATCTTGAGAGAGGCAACTATTTCTTTGTAGTCGTCACCGAGGTGTGTAATGATGTGAACGACAAGGTCATCATCGTCGACCGGCTTCTGGGCAAGGGCTAATTCATCAGCAATTGCCTTCATCTCATGAAGATAATCAGCAATCGGCTTGTTTCCTTTGGTGTTGGTTGCAAGTTTGGACCGTAGAGAAATAATCCGGGAGCGTGAAACGCTGGCGTAACTCGCGGTTAGCCGGGAGAAGAGCTGTTGAGAGGTGTCGGCAGACGAGACAATCGGGAGGATTGTAGCCGAGCAACTACCAAGAAGCGCACCGAGAAGGATCTGGTCCTGTCGGAACCAAAGTTGGTACGCCTTATTGGGTTTTCCGTCAATAGTCTTCGGAGGTGGTTCGGTGCGGCCATCAACAAATTGCTCGAGTTCGAGACCGGTTAGGGTCGAGAGAACTTGCTTGTGCCAGGACAAGAAGTTGTCTGATGTGAGTTGAATCGGGAAGTGAGTGTGGGTAGCAAGGGTGATGATGGTTGCAGAAGTGTTAGCCATGGATGCTGGCTGAAGAAAAAAATAAAAAACAGAGGATCGGTGAAGAAAGGCTCAAGGGAGCTTTTTAGGCTCTTGATACCATAAAGAGGTTGATGATTGAAATTGTTTTATTGATATCTAAGCTGTGAATTCTACAATGAATTTATAGACAATATACAACATGGAAATGGATGAATAAAAGGCTAATTACAAGGATCTAAAGAAGGCTGCATAATCACATTGATATCTTCCAATTATGAGTGGGCAAGAATTAAGGTAGTGACTTAATTTGAGGAGTCATTCCTTATATGAACAATTCAGGTTCGAGCTTTAATAGTTGCTTACATAGTTACAACCAAGCATGCCTGAGCCTTATAGTTAGTGCTTAAAATTAGTAGACTCGAGCTCACTTTTTAAGATAATCAACGAGCCTAGATCAAGCTTAGTCGAGCTTTAATTAAACTAGACTCATTTATACCCTTTTAACTCAGATAACTCATATCCAACAAATTTTGCAAAACTATAAAGTAACATTGTTTATTGATTTTTTTTTTTTTGATTTTTTTTATGAAGAGGAAGGTGTAGATGATCCACGTGGGACAAGCCTAAAAGTAGTTATGTTTTTGTTAATCGGCAGCTTTATTGCAGCTGCTTTTGCTGATCCATTTGGGAGAGGTCATTATACCGAACGGGCGGCTGCAGATGTTACACGAACTATTGTTGAGGTTATTCAATCAGGTGGACAGTAGGCTGGAAATTTTCTCGGGGAGCGCCTAGCCAAACTTTGATGCACCAAGCGTGAGCCCGGTTAAGACAACATAGCCTTGGATGCCGGAGTGGGGTGGATGGGCCTGGCAATGTAACCGGTGGGAGCGATGTCTATCGTCTGTTGTAGAAAGTCGTCGTTCAAAAAAAACTAAGATTCTTGTTATGTGTTTCATGAACTAATTCTTATTATATTTGGTAGGTAATTTAGGTGAAAAAATTACTTGCCTTTTGGGTGATAGAGCTTTCTCATTGAGGGGCTTAAATTGGAGATCTATTGTGCGAGTGGGCTCTCTAGCGCGGACCCTGTTAAGATAACGTATGCTAAACTTCCTGACATTCGTGAATAATTCACACCTTTCAAAAAGAAAAAAAAAAATCATAATCCTCTTTCTAAGTTTCTTCTGATTTTCTCTACATAATTATTGATACGTCTGATCAAAGCATCACCCGAGTTTTAGTTAAAGCACCACTACACCTTTCATATTCATTATTTACCCAAGTCCCAAAACTGTAATGCACATCTAAGAAAAAAACAGCATCAACGAAGTCATAGTTTGAAGCTAAAGAAGTTTCATCTTAAGAGATTGTTGCATCGATACGCATCGATATCGCTGATTGATTACGACACAGACACTGCGAAAAAGATGAAGAAAGGAGGTGAAAAAATTGGAAGAAATCAACAATTACATACTCGGATTTTTATAACGCATTATATGTTAAAAGTTACGAGAGATAAACGAAAATAACCTTAAAAATTTCCACACTATAAATTTGTAACATTTTGTTGCTTTATGTTGTTCAACCCTATGTGTTGGCCTGTTGGGTTTAAAAAAAATGATTTTCCACTTTTAACCTAAAGGTTTTCATCTTTTGCATTTTAGCGCTTTTGATTTTCTACTTTTGACCTTAAACTTTCATCTTTTACAATTTAACACTAACACTTTTTCATTTTCAACTGTGGTCACTCGTATTTTTTATCTTTCTCAAGTTTTCAGTTTACATTTGGTTCTAAATTGCGAGTTGACACGCTGCAACATACATGTGGGGTTCAACGTTTTTTCGCTTGTTTTTTTTCTTGTTTGACATATCCGTCGCAACGCGTCTATTTTTCTCCGTTTGACAAGTTCGTCGCAACGCCCAGGTTATAGATTGACTTAGTTATTCTTTTATAAGTTTTATGTTTCGATCTAATTCCTTCGCATTAACATACCGCAACAGAGGTGTGTGGTTCATCGATTGTACGTATATTTTTCGTTCGGTGTAATTTATTTATTTTTTATTTTTTTTTATTTTTACGAGCTTCTGTTTTTGGTGGTCATTGGAATGGTGTGGCATTTGTGCTACTATGCACGGTTTTACGAATGTATATAACCTATTAAGTTTTTTTACTAATAATTAAATAGCCGGCTTTGGTACCGGCAAGACCAACAAGACTGTTGATTTTTCTTGTTCGTTTTTGGTTTTATACGTTTGATACTAACATTTATTAGACATTTGTTTGCCAACATTTGAAATATGTTTGGATGATGATTGAAATTTTAGGTAAAGTGATGATATTATGATTTCTACATTATACGGTTTATTTTTATTTTACATTGTAAATAAAAAGTGAATTTATTAATTAAAATTGATATGAGAAATGTCTGTAGTAGCATTAAATTTGATGTGATTTTGAGGCAAAAATTATGTGTCACTAAAAATACTATATACTATGGATATTTAACTAAAAATGGTTTTAGCAGCACACATTATGTACCACGAAAATCTTTTTATTATATTGTACAAAAATAAAAGTGTCACTAAAAGCCTAAAAATATGTAGCGGCACACCCACAAAGTGACACTAAAAGGTTTTAACGTCACCGCTTCTAGTGGCACTTTTTTTGTGTGCCGCCCATTCTTACAAGTGTCTTTAGTAGCACTTTTTTGATTTTTTTGTGGCTCTTTTTGTATGTCATTAAATGGATTTTTTTTGTAGTGTACATAATATAAAGAGTAAATTACAAAAATCGTCCTTTATGTTAACACTAGATTGCGAATTGTGTCCTTTGTCTTCAAAAATCACAAAAAACGTACTCGTTGTTTGCAAATCCCTTCACGTTATGTCCTTTGTCACTAACTTAGTTATTTTTCATTGTTAATTCAGGATAGTTTGGTAATTTTACTCATTTATTTAAAATCTATTAATAAATAAAACAAAAAAAATGATTTATAATATAGAGTACACTTCTGTTTTGCTCCCTGTGGTTTGGTCACTTTAACGGTTTTGCCCCAAACCTTTAAAAATAGTCATTTTCCTCCAATAGTTTGCTATGGTTTTTCTATTTTCCTCCCTGCTGGGAGCAAAATGGAAAAACAGACAACTTGGATGTAGTTAGAGGCGGGGAGCAAAATGGAAAAACCATCACAAACTATTGGAGGAAAATGACTATTTTTAAAGGTTTAGGGCAAAACTATTAAAGTGACCAAACCACAGGGAGCAAAACAAAAGTTTACTCTATAATATATTAAAAATACATAAACAAATAGATAAATCTATCCCTCACCTCTCTCAACTCTCTCTCTCTCTCTAGTTCTTGTTCTCACCACCACCCACCCTACCACTAGTCCACTACCACACACCTGCCACCACCACCTAACCCGACCGGCCATCACCACCTTCCCTCACAGCCATCAACACCTCCCCCTACTACCACCCACATGGAGAACGGAGGACGACGGAGTCGGAGTAGTAGGCATCAGACGACGAACATCCGAAACGCTAGGCGGCGCGTTAGCGCTTGAGTTCACAGGTTCATCGTCGTTGGTGATTTTTGGAAGATAAAGACACGTGTTTAGCCCTAGAGCGAGCTTCATCTTCCTCCACTTTCTTTCACCTCCCATTTACAGACACGGAAGAATTCGGAAGAAAAAAAAGGGATTTGGTTGAAAGATTTTAGAACAATACGCAACATTCTTCGAGAAGATATGATGATTCAAGATTTATGTTCGATGAATAGAGAATATACAGTGAATTGAATTGGGTTTTGAGTATCCCCAAATTGGTTGAATTGAAAAGGAAATTGAAAGGGTTGTATCGTGTGTCGAAATTAGGGTTAGCTGAAGGTGGAATTGGAGTTATAGTGGACAGAGGGTGATGGGTAAAGCTGGAAACAACTTTATTGGGGGAAAATGAAATTGAAAGGGTTGCATCTTTTTTTTTTTATTAATAGATTTTAAATAAATGAGTAAAATTACCAATCTACCCTGAATTAACAATGAAAAATAACTAAGTTAGTGATAAAGGACATAACGTGAAGGGATTTGCAAACATGGAGTACGTTTTTTATACTTTTTGAAGACAAATGACACAATTTGCAATCTAGTGTTAATGTAAAGGACGATTTTAGTAATTTACTCTAATATAAATTGTGAATAGTTGATCCACCAATTTGCTATGAAAAATGCAAGGAAGACTGCACGAATCATTGGTTAGCTATTAGCTTATTAGTTATTATGGTATGTAACTCATTCGAATACTATAATTTTCTTTTTTTTCATAATTGCATTGTTTATCGAATACTACGATTTTGTCATTTTCGTAATTGCATTGTTTATCGTTAAGACATAAGGGCACATTTTTCGAACTCGAACAAGGTACATGAGTTCTCAGAGACGTCACCTCTTATACTTAGTGCTTAAAATTAGTAGACCCGAGCTCACTTTTTAAGATAATCAACGAGCCTAGATCAAGCTAAGTCAAGCTTTAATTTAACTTGACTCATTTATACCCTTTTAACTCAGATAACTCATATCCAACTAATTTTGCAAAACTATAAAGTAACATTGTTTATTGATTATTTTTTATGAAGAGGAGGGTGTAGAAGATCCACGTGGGACAAGCCTAAAAGTAGTTATGTTTTTGTTATTCGGTAGCTTTATTGCAGCTGCTTTTGCTTTTGCTGATCCATTTGGGAGAACTCATTAGACTATCTCTAAGACTGAGTGTAGTGGGGCAACCTGTTGAGTGGGCGTCTTGCGACACGTGGCGCCACGTCACATAAGAGGATTCTGACCAAAAAAGGGGTAGTGGGGCAACCTTGCTGGGTGGGGCGTCTTGCGACACGTGGCACCCATTTATTTTGTCTTTTTTATGTAAAAGATATAAAAAAATCATATTTTTTTATAAAAGTCTTTTTTTACTTCAACCAAAATAAAAAAATACATCAACTAAAAAAAAATTACTTCAACCAAAATAAAAAAAATACATCAACTAAAAAAAAAATTACTTCAACCAAAATAAAAAAAATACATCAACTAAAAAAAAAAAATACTTCAACCAAAATAAAAAAAATACATCAACTAAAAAAAAATTACTTCAACCAAAATAAAAAAATTACTTCAACAAAGGTTATATTTTTCTCGAATTTCTTGCTTCATTTGCTCGGCTAAAGCGAGCTCGGCTCCAGTAAGGTTTGTCGTGTCGGTTGTTAATATTTGCAAATCAAGTGCTTTTTGACGACTTTCTTTCAGCTTTAGCTTTCGGTCCCCGTGTTCTTTTTTTAAGTTGATCCGTTGTTGGCTCGTTTGCAACAACCCGTCTAACTTATTGGTCACTTTTTCGAACGTTTCGGTGTAGTCGATTCGTGCACCGCTAGAAGACGTTTGGGCGGCTTTTTTGGCCCTATCTCGGCCAACCGGTCGTTGTGGTGGTTGATACGGTTCGGCCTCTTCATGTGGCTCTTCGTTGTCTTCCTCAATGTCGTTGAGATTTATTTGGCACCGAGCGTCCGAACCGGTACTTTGTTGGTCGTTTGAGGATGAGGTTTTTGACCGCTTAGCCGACGGTTGGCCACGAGTTTTAAATGGATCGAAGGCGATGACTGTGTTAAATTTCGAACTCCTTCTTAAAATTAACCAAATAGCAAGATAAGGAAACGCCTTATTGTGTTCGCCTCGGAATTCATTTTGGGCGTTTGCTTGGAGCATCGCATCGTCGGAACCACTTTGGCGCACACGCGAGTTACTTAGGCGAGTGTATATTTGGTTGAAACTTTGAATCAAAGGACGCATTTTACGCCACTTCGCGCCGACACCATCGGCATCACGGTATCCATCTTCTTGACCTTCCAACTTGAGGAAAAGGTTGTAAATACGAGACCAATATGTTTTTTCCTTTTGATAGTTACTACACTTCGGGTCTTCGGTTATTTCTAGCCAAGCCTTGGACAAGCTCATTTCCTCGTTGGAAGTCCATGGTATCGGTTTGGTTTTCAAGCGTTCTTCACCCGTTGTTTTCCTCTTGTGCGAACGTTTCTTTTTTTGACCGACATCGAACTGGGTCTCCGGAACTTCTTCGTCACCTAAATCAACCACTAGATGGAATACAAACAAAGTTAAAAAAAAAATAAACATATTCTTTACAAAAAAAATATCTAAAAAATTTATACCATTTTGTTGGCTCGATCCTCCAACGTTTTGAAAACCACCGGGTTGTTGTGTGTTCCAAGTGGTGAACCCCATATGTTGCGGTATGGGCGTATTGTTGTAGTATACTTGCGGTGTAGGGCTAGCAACGTGCATATTATTGAAATAGGCGTAAAAAGCGGGGTTATTTAAAACGTTTGGGTCCGTCAGATCGGGTTGTGGATTGGAAGATTGTGTATTTTGGTTGAAAGGAGGGATGTTGTGGGGATACATTTTGATGAGTTGATAGAAGATTGGTATAAATTTTGATGAGTTTGAGAGAAAATTGGTATAAATTTTGATGAGTTTGAGAGAAAATTGTGGTAAAAATGTGTTTGATATGGGTATTTTATAAAGGTTGGATTATTAAAAAAAAAAAATAAGCTTAGCCAACATAACCGTTGGCAACGGCTATATTGGAAATCAAACATTTGAAATGGGCGACGAGAATGAGTCGGGCAAGAGGGGGTCGCCCCCCAAGTCGCCCCCGGGGGTGGTGTTCCAGGCGACTTGGGGCGACTTGGGGTGGGGAGTCGCCCCACTACACTTAGTCTAATGCTAAATGCGTTCTTAGACGTCCTTAGCTGTCACATCATCTGCCACGTAATATCCTTAAAAATCTTTAAAACCTTAATTTCATCTCCAACCCTCCAAATATCCTTACACTTCTCAATTTCCACCTCATCACCTATTCATTACACACAATATTTAAATAAAACATTTCTTTTTTATTACTTTGGGCCCACCTTATCGCATGAACCGAGGCAAACACATGCCCTTATGGAAGGGCATCTCACCTAAGGGCATGCTATGATGGATGAAGTCCAATGGTAAGGATCTCTAAGGGCATGATCTCTAAGGGCCCATTGGAGATAGTCTTATACTGAACGGGCGGCTGCGGATGTTACACGAACTATTGTTGAGGTTATTCAATCGGGTGGACAGTAGGCTGGAAATTTTCTCGGGGAGCGCCTAGCCAAACTTTGATGCACCAAGTGTGGGCCCGGTTAAGACAACATAGCCTTGGATGCCGGAGTGGGGTGGATGGGTCTGCCAATGTAACCGGTGGGTGCGATGTCTATCGTCTCTTGTAGAAAGTCGCCGTTCAAAAAAAAACCAAGATTCTTGTTATGTGTTTCATGAACTAATTCTTACTATATTTGGTAGGTAATGTAGGTGAAAAAATTACTTGCCTTTTGGGTAATAGAGCTTTCTCATTGAGGGGCTTAAATTGAAGATCTATTATGTGAGTGAGCTCTTTAGCGCGGACTCTAAAGCCGATGAAAAAATTCTTACAACAGCAGCAGCTGTAGTACCAGAGACAAATGCCGATGAACCAAATTTTCCCCGGTACGCTAATATCCATTCATCATTTTGTTCAACCTTAGCCCAGTTTCTATAATTCTACATAAGTTATTTAATAGATTTTGTTTTGTTTTGAAATATGTACAGTCGCCTCAATAGAACGTGATATCCAAACCCGATGCATTCAAATTTGATGCGAAGGTATTTGATTTTTCAAGAATATTTTTTTTTGTTTTATTACACTGAAGGTTACTTATAAGTTATAATTGTTCGTGGCCAGGGGCAGGGAAAAGAGACAACACTGTAAGTCTGTAAGAATTTAGTTTCCAAATTGTAGTATATGTCTTAACTCTTTTGATTTGCATGATAACCCTCACAGTGTATATACTTTGCATTCTCTCTAATTATTGTTGTTGTTATAATCTATTAATCTGATACTTTTATTGTAGTTTAATTTCGGGTGATTGTTTTCGACGAAAGATTTCGAATCTATTTTTTCGTCTTTTTATTTTCTTTTTTTAATTTTTATAGTTGAACAACAAAAACGTGATACTACATGTCATATAAAGAATTCCGGAAGAAATTATGACGTTGGGGACAAAAAATGACATGCGAACATCACAATCAAGTTAGCCAACCAAGTCAGCAGGCTTTTTTCCGTATACGCTGATTTTGGTAGTTTGCTCAACTCCAGAACTTTTAGTACTAATCACCCTTTATGTACATTATGCTAGACATGCGACATTAGTGACTCAAAAGGAATATCCTCATTCGTAATCTACTTATCTATTTATACTATCATCTTTCTAATAGCGATCTATTGGGATGGAGGAAAAGTCTGCCACATCTCACCCTTCCCAGCCCTACTTTATTAGTAAGACATTACTAAGAATGTTGTTTGTTTTTATTTTGCTATTTCATCACGCTATGCTTTTTTTTAAGCCAACAAAAACTGAAAAGCTCAATAGGGCAGTTGATCTCATGCCTGGGTTGTTAAGCATGAAGAATCCAATAAAATGAATGGAAACATTAGCATGGTTATCGCCCCAACATGACTCGGGTAAATCTTTTTAAATATTCATATTAATGTCCACAATCCTTATCGCCTACTAAAACCAAGGTAAGATTTTCGTGGAGTTAATGCAGAGAGCCAAATGTTAATAATTACTTGAGCAAAATTGAAGAGATAACAAACTCTTATAAATTATTGTTCTTTGTTCATCTCAATCCTCCATCTTTATTATTTACAGTTTTATATTTGTAAAACACATGCAATTAAGCATTCCTTATGGTCCAAAGAAAAGAGGAGATGCATCGAGGAAGAAGAATGAGACCATTTCTAAAACTTCAACAAACCCTGAATCTCATTCTCATGGTATTTTAAAATATATTATTTATTGTTATTTTTTGTGAAATTGTTTTACTCTTTGTGGTTTGTTGTATTTAAAGGAGAAAGTGGTTGTATAGAAGGAATGACGCATGACTACCAAGATACAAACATAACCAATGATATGTACATAAGGAATGAGGCATGACTGCAAAGATACGAACATTACCAATGATATTCACCATCTTGTGTAGATATAAACTTTATGATTTTATGGAGTCTTATACTAATCTTGTCTTACTTCCATGCATAAGCTTTTTTTATTCTGATGTTAATTATTTCATTTCAAATCAATCGTTCTTCAACGTTTTGGTGAATATCTTGTACGATGCGTTCAACTCGTTGGGCATATCATTAACATATTTATCTAAATACATTATTAAAAAAACAAAACAAAACGAATGGACAAAATCAATCATTCTGCAATGTTTTGGTGAATATCTTGTATGATGTGTTCGACTCAATGGGCATATCATTAACATATCTATCTAAATATACAATAAAACAAAGCGGATGGACAAAATCAATCATTCTGCATTGTTTTGGTGAATGTCTTGTATGATGTGTTCAACTCGATATGGGCACATCATAAACACATCTATCTAAATACATTATAAACAAAGCGGATAGACAAAGATGTAACTTACCTAAAATTTGTCACTTACAACATATTTTATCTACAGTGTCAGATACCACATCTAAATGTAGATGATTTTACAATTTTGCATCTCTTAATAATTATATATACACTCATCCTCTACCATATCATTTTCTTCCTCTTTTGAGTTTTCATCAAATAAAAATAATCATTTATGAAGAAAATAGTAATAATATCAAATATTATAATTTTAACCCCGCATTAAAAAAATAATCAAGTTCTAACAAATAACGGAAAGCAAAACGTAAAAAAAATTACAAGTTTAATAATAAGATTAAGGTTATTCAAATAGTCCGGTTATTCAATCTTCTAATATTAAGTCATTCGAACCTTATTAATAAAATATTATGAATATTAGTGGTTGGAAACAGAACCGCTTATATATACTCAAGATACTAAAGTTTAACGAAGAGGTGTTTATGAGAGATCATGTTATTCAATTCTACAATTAAATGAAATACATGAAATATAAAACATATAAAAAACAATACTTAGTGGTTTTTTTGTATTAATTAAATGGACTATGGTTGTGTGTATACAAATGAATTATGGTTTTTTTGTTTTATATAACTAACAAAATAAATGGTCCACCTACATAACCGATTGAATCCTGAATAGATACGTTGATTAGTTCATGAAAATTCAACTTAGTCAAGGAGTGTTCATGAATGACCACAAAATTGTCTGATGCGTATCATGTTTTTATCGTATATTATTAATCCCGCCGCAACGCGCCGGTTACCCACTAGTGTGTGTGTATATATATATATACATATATATATGTATATGTAGCTACCCTCCGGCTAAAAAGTTCTAGTTCCGCCACTGATTGGTGTTGTACCGAGTACCGACATTATGAGAATACTGTAACAACCAAAACGAAACTAATCGAATTTCCTACACATAATCAACTAAAATGATACAGACTGAATCACCGCCATGTCGTGCGAAAAAATCGCAAAAATCTAATTCTTTTAAGTTGAAAGAGCTAAGCTTGGGACGGTTTGCAACTCTCGGCCGATCCGTTTTGAGGTTACTGAAAGTTTTGAATGATGTAGGTGGAGAGATTCCTTTGTCTGTACACAAGTCAAGTTGGAAATCTGGGGTTATACCCTCCGGTGATAAACTAGAGTCCCGGTGAGGACTTCATTGCTCATGAGCCAGATGTAAGATGTTCTCAAAGTAATAAAAAGGTAAAGTACGTTGTTTGTTGTTATGATACTTTCTCAGTTCCAAAATGTATGTTGAGTTAAACCTGACCCGAACCATTGGTCTCAGCCAACTAGTTTGTTTGTTTGGTTCTGTGCTATATATGTTTATGGCTCCATGATTGTTAGTGTCACTTGTTTGCATGGTGTTAATTTAAAGTCAAGACAATAGGCACAAGTTAGCAATTAGGACTAAAGACTTAACTGGTCAACTCGCCTCGTTTTGACCCAAATCTCACCTTCACAGCTGAAAATACTTAAAAAAAATATATCCTATGTGGCATGAAAAGTTATATATTGATATGTATCAACCTTCACTGTAAAGATTCGTTAGCAATGGTCACCAACACCAAGGCCTTGGTTTCATCCTTAAGTTATATCCACACAATTTTCAACTTGTTGATTTATGGTTTGGAATAATTCGTATGATTTGTATGTATGAAAAGTTATATATTGATGAAGTCAATATTAATTAGAAAGGAATACATGTACATTCTAAGTGTAGCAGATGTTATTTATGGTGTCCATTTAACAAAATAGGGAAACAATTTCTAACATTCAATTGAAAATAGAAACTGATCCGTGCATTATAGACACACCATACTTGATATTAATTAGTGTATTAATGCATTAATATTAGGGTACATTTGGTTATTTTAATCATTTTTTATATTGTATAGGTTTTTAGAAGTAATGGGTTTAAATGATGTAATTAAACCAATATTAAATGAGCACGTAGGAAAAACGTTGACATCTAAAATGGTTAAAATGAAGTGGAAATTAATGAGCTTTATAAGTGCTTTGAATTTGATATAATTTGAAATGTTTTGTTTGAGCAGGCTAGAATACATAGCAGCTCTAACTCACATGAAAGAAGGAATTCATCCCCTCTTTCTACCTTAGAAGTCCACGTGATGGCCCCTCTCTTTTCTTGTGACTTTTATTTTTCAATATAATAATTTTACTTTCCTTCTCCCGACGCCGGAAGTGCTCGACGATGAGCTACATCTCGGAATAGCAGGCAAGGTCCCTTGATTCCCTCTCTGGTTGCGAATCTGTTGGCCACCTTTCTTTCTATTCAGGTTGTAGTTTCATCCATTCGCCTTTCGGGTTGGGTGTCCTTTCCGTTTTCCGTGGTCTTCTCTTCCTTTTGTGTGGTTCGGGTGGAGCAGGGCCGGCCCATAGGCTTGGCAATCTAGGTACGTGCCTAGGGCCACTAAAAAATAAGGGCCTCCAATTTTTAGAAATTTTTATATATATTATATTATAAGGCCCAAATAAATACGTTTATTTCAAAACTAAACTTTTTTTTTCATTGAAGGAACCAAAAATAAATATTGTTTAACAAACAAATGCCAAGTTTCAAAACCATCTCGCCTTGATTTCCAACTATTAGAACACAACCATCGACCTAATCATCAATATTTAGCTGCCTAAAGCCCCTAAATACAACCGCAATCATCGTTCCCACTTCCCATCTGCTTTCAATTTCTAGGCTATCGGCTATCACTAAACGAAAAAAGTAAGGGTAATCACCCATTGCGTCAGGATTAGAGGAGAGTTTATCGGCAAAATTAGTGCCCCTACTTCATAGTTCGCTTAGGGTCTCCAAAAACGTAGGAACGGCTCTGGGTGGAGATTTCATGTATCTTGATTGCTTAGTAGGTCTGTTACCTGTCGCGGCTATCGAGTATAGTTTAGCTAGACGGGTACGAATCCTATTAACCTTTTAAAGATCCGTGCGATCTTCATTCCGGTGTTCTTATGGCTCGCGGGGGTTATAGAGGATATAGCGGTCAGGGTGGGTGGAATACTGTGCTCAGTAAGAAGCAAGTCAGACAGGAGAAGATGTTCAAGAATAGAGAGCTCCGTCTTCGTAACGCTACTTCGTTCTTTGTCTCTAATATGCCCGATTCTTGTAACCGTTCTACTCTTTGGACGGCTTTTGGTCATCTGGAAAATCTGGAGGATGTTTATGTTCCGTTTAAAAAGGATAGAGCAGGTAACAAATTTGGCTTTTTGAAGCTGTCTAATGTCAGAGATCCAGTAGGTTGGATCGAAGAGCTCAAGAAAGTTAGAATTGACGGTGCGGTGATCGATGTGAACCTAGCCAAATTTGATAGAGATGGGTCCAAGATTGAGGTTCCTCTTGCGGGAGATAGAGTGTCAGTGTTTGACAGATTGAATACGAGACCAGCAGTGACTAAGGAGCTCAGGGGAACCGGTTCGGGTTCCTTCCTTAATAAAGATCAAAAGACCTACATCTAAGTGGTTCAGGCGGCTAATCATAAAATTTTGATTGAACTTCCTCCGATGAACTCCGAAACAAAAAAGAGGTGGGAATTTAAGTCGTTGGTTGGTGAAGTGAAGGATATAGATTTTCTTAATAATCTTAACGCTCACCTTTCGGGTTTATCGGAAGCTGGAATTGAGATCAGGTACTTAGGAGGTCTTAAAGTTTTGCTTTGTTTCAGTTCTTCGGAGGAAGCGGAGGAGTTTGGTGTCCATAGATCGGAGGAGTGGGAGTTTTGGTTCTCTAGACTTTATGTTTGGGACGGAATCCCACCGATCTTCGAGAGAATTGCTTGGGTTAAAGTGCTTGGAGTTCCAGTCTCCCTCTGGGACAGGAATGTGTTCAATAAAATCGGGGAAAGGTGCGGTAGATTAATCGTCAAGTCAAATCGGAAACTGAGGCCTATGACGGAAACATGGCGGAGGAGAGACTGGCCATCTTAGTGAATTCCGGTAAGAGAGTATCCGAAGAGTTCTTTGTCCACTGGAAAGATCATAAGTTGCAAGTCTGGGTTGAAGAGATTTCGGGGAAGTGGGTCCCATCTTTCATGGAATCAGAGGAGTCGGAACATGTCTCGCGGGGTTTTTCGTCGGATCTCGAAGAGACTCCGGCGGAGCAAGATAGAGAGTCGAAAGGGTGCATGGATGACTCACCTTGCATGGGAAATATTGAAAAGGTTCCTTCTCCCAAGGTCATGGAAAAAGTAACAGAATGGGCGGCTAGTGGGGGACAATTCTGTGGTGCCTCAGATGTTTATGATGAGAGAGAAAGAGATGGTAACAGGCCAGAGAATAGGGAAGCTGTTGAAGATAGCCCAGTCAAGGAGTATTCACCCTCATCTCCTAGGCCCAGTTACATTACAAGTCGGCCCAAAAGGAAGGGAGGGCCCAAATCGAAAGCATGTCTTACTTCTATTCCAGATCTTAATATGAGGGCGGAGGTTTCGGATAATTCGGACCCTTTTAACATTAATGAGATTTTTAGGCTGGAAAAAGAGAGGGGTATTCTTGAATCTCGGGGTGATGCTTATTGTCAGTCTTCGGCAGATGTTGCTAGTAATGATCAGGCGGATAATCTGAGAAGGAGGTCGCCGGAGCTGGGTCAGGCCGAGGGGCTCTTCTCTGCTGATCCTCCGGTAACGCCGACCAAGGTCATAGGTGATCCTTCGGTAGAGAGTCAGGTGGAAAAGGAGGCTAACACTCTAGGAGAAGTAGAGAATAGAAGAATTTTTGAAAAGGAAGTAAGCCAAACTATGGATTTGGGTGCGCGTTTGGGAATTGATGTAGGGGGCTTTGAGAATCATGTTGGGAAGCTGGTCAGTGGGGAAAAGGATGCTTGTGTTGCTCAATGAATTTTATCTCGGCTAATATTAATGGTGTTTCCGATCCTCGGAAAAGCTTTTGGATCAAAAGTTTAAAAGGAAATGTTAAGGCTGTCTTTATTGGCTTGCAAGAGACTCACCTAATGGGAATTGACGAATTTGTGGTCCGGAAATTTTGGGGTAATTCAAATTTAATGATGGAGTCGATTGATTCGGAAGGCAGATCGGGTGGGTTGGTCTCTTTCTGGAACCCGGATTTTTTCTCAGCGGATACAGTGGTAAAGAGTCATCATTTTCTGCTTACCTCTGGTTTTATTACGGGTATTGAAGATGGGATTAACATCCTAACCATTCACGCTCCGAATGAGGTCGGGAGGAGAAGGTTATTTTGGGAGGAGCTAATGGGTTTATTGTCTGGTCATAGCGGTTCGTGGCTTTTACTCGGAGATTTCAACGAGGTTCGCTCAGCTGAAGAAAGAGTGAACTCTCAATTCGATTTTGGCTCTAGTGAGGCGTTCAATGGTTTTATCTCCAACTCTGGGCTCTTTGAATACCCCATGTCCGGAGGTAAGTTTACTTACGTGCCGGGTCACAGAGATGTAAAACTAAGTAAATTAGATAGATTTCTAGTTAACGACGTTTTTCTTAGTCTTTGGCCTAATGCTAGACTGATGGTGCACAAAAGGGGTTTTTCAGATCACTGCCCGATTTCTTTATCTTGTTTGGCACCTGATTTGGGTCCCATTCCATTTAAATTTTTTAACTCCTGGTTAGGAGAGCCAAAGTTAGCCGAGATTGTGGAAAATGGCCTAATTTCTTATGGGGTAGTGGGTAAATGGGATCTGTTAGTAGCTGGCTTTCTTAAGACACTTAAACAGGAAATTAAAAGGTGGAGATTAGAGGTGAGTCTGAAGGAAAAAAAGGAGCTTACTGAAATGGAGAACTCTATTGTGGTTATTGAAAATAAAGCCATTAGTGATCCCTTGTCGGAAGAGGAAAAACAGACCAGAATTGATCTCAGGGTCAAGGTAAATAAGATGGAAATGAGGAAAGCAAAAGATTTGCATCAGAAAGCCCGAGTTAATTGGATAAGACTTGGTGATGAAAATAGTTCCTATTTTCACAAGGTTATTGCGTTAAACTCGGCCAATAATAGGGTTCACGGCTTGATGTTTCAAAATAGGTTGGTGACGGACCCTTTGGAGCTTAAGGAGGAGATCAAGTGTTGGTTTAAAAAATTATTTGCTGAGCCGATTAGGCGGAGGCCGGGTTTTAGTAAAGTAGGGTTACCCCAGTTATCGGCGCAGAGCAGGATCGATTTATGTGTCCCATTTACGGAAAAGGAAATTTTTTCAGCTTTACAAGGTTGCGATGGTAATAATTACCGGGCCCGGATGGATTTTCCTTGAAATTTTTTAAAGTCTTCTGGGATAAACTAAAAGTATTTTGGTTGGAAGTTTTTAAGGAGTTCTATGATAGCGGAACTATAAGCGAAGGTTGCAACTCCTCGTTTGTAGCTCTAATACCGAAAATAAAAGATCCTCAATTAATCTCCAATTTTCGGCCTATATCGCTAGTTGGGTCGTTGTATAAGTTGATCGTGAAGGTCCTTGCCAATCGCCTCAAGTTGGTTATTAGCGAGATTTCCACCCCGTTTCAGTCCGCTTTTGTTGGAGGTAGGAATATTCTAGATAATCCTCTTATTTTAAGCGAATGCGTTGCTTGGGCTAAAAAGTCTAAAACCAAGCTTCTTATTTTCAAAGTGGATTTCGAAAAAGCGTACGACTCTTTAAACTGGAAATTCCTTTTTCGGATGATGGAGTATATGGAGTTCCCGCCAAAATGGATTTCTTGGATCAAAGGGTGTCTCGTTTCAGGCAGGGGTTCGGTGCTGGTGAACGGATCTCTAACGAAAGAATTCAGCTTCAAGAGGGGATTAAGGCAAGGTGATCCTCTTTCTACTTTCCTTTTTATCATAGCTACAGAAGTGATCACTCTTTTCATTAATCGTGCTTGTGAGTCGGGCCTTTTACATGGGTGCAAGCTTCCTAACGGGGGGCCGGTTATTACCCACTTGTGTTACGCGGATGACATCGTTTTTCTAGGGCAATGGTCGGAAGAAAATGTTATCACATTAAACCGTCTTCTTAGATTGTTGAGTCTCGTGACGGGTCTTAAGGTGAATCGCCAAAAAAGTAAATTATTTGGCATAGGGGTAACGGCGGAAGAGATAGGTCGTCTCGTGAATTTTGTCAAGTGTGAGCCTGGAAGTTTCCCGTTTACGTATTTGGGCATTCCGATCGTAGCTAACATGAAGCGTGCTAAGTTCTGGAAACCAGTGGTCGATAAGTTTGCTTCTCGCCTTTCTAAATGGAAGGCAAGATATCTCTCTTTCGCGGGACGAATGACTTTAGCTAAATCCGTGCTTGGGAGTTTGCCGTCTTACTATCTCTCGTTGTTTGCCGCTCCAAAAGGTGTCGTTAAGAAACATTCAAAATAAGGAGAGATTTCCTTTGGGGCAAATCTATTAATGGGGGTAAATTAAGGTGGATTAAGTGGGATTGGTTAATGAGAGCTAAGAAATATGGTGGAATGGGCTTAGGAAACATTCAAAATTTCAATTACGCCCTGCTTTCGAAGTGGTGGTGGAGACTCAACGCTTATCCGAATCACATTTGGTCATCAGTGGTAAAAGCGATACACGAAGGCAACTCGAATAGTAACTCTGATCAAATTGTTCCTGTAAAAAAACAGTCGCTGGAGTCTGGAAAGACATCGGCTCGGTTGGCGATGCCTTGGCTAAAATTGGATTGCTTATAAAGGATAATTTGATCAAGGAAGGCTCTTAGTGGAAATGGAGAACGGATACGGGAGGTGCTTTTTCGGTAAAACAATTCAGGCTGGATGTTGAGTTGCTCTCGGTCGACCTCGATGACAGGAGTGTTGTGTTCGGCTGGAACAATTGGGCCACTCCCAAGGCGAACTACCTGCTGTGGAGAGCGATTATGGGAAAGATCGCGTCCAAATCGGGTCTGGTTCGTAGGGGTATCCCTCTTTCCGATAGCATTTGCTCTCGTTGTGGCTTGTATGAGGAAGATCCTAATCATATTTTCGTCAACTGCCTTTGGGCCGTTTGTGTATGGTGGTGTGTTTTTTCTTGGATGCGGATACCTTTTGTCAATAACAACAACTTGCTGAATCTTATTTCTTACATAAAGCAAAGTCCGGGCGATAAGGTTTGGAAAAAATTAGTGTATATACAGTGGCCATTTCTACGGTTTGGAGATTGTGGAGCGCACGGAATGAAAAGGCTTTTAATGACAATTGTATTCCGGTTAGCAAATCGGTGGAGCTCATCAAAGAGGATTCGTTTCTTTGGATCAGTAACTGGGCTAAGCTCAAGCATCGCCTAACCTGGGAAAAATGGAAGTTTTTTGACGTTTGCGATCTTTTGTAATTTGTTTCTGTGCTCGTCTTTTCTGTGTTTTGTTTTGTATCCAGCCTCTTGCTGACTCTTTATATATATATATATATAAAGTGATCTTGCCGTTCAAAAAAAAAGAAGGAATTAATGGGGAACATCAAGAAGGAGATCAATAATTAAAAATCATCATCATCACACATGCAGACAATTGGTTTGGCAGAATTCATGAAAAGAAGTAATAAAGGCCAGCCAACATGTGACATTGAGAGGCCAACATGAGATGACTTTGGCTTGGAAAATTGAGCAGCAACCTTCACGTGGAGCATCAGAGGATTGAGGGTTTTTATTAAATAATCATCAACATCACATTATCATCTTTGAGTGGGCCGCTATCACAAAAAGTCAACAAGCAACAAAGAATCACATGGGCTTGGGGCGGCACATGCAAAGTAAAAATGGACTGGGCCGCTATATTCATAAGAGGACACTTGGACTTAGAGGAACATAAAAGCAGCTGTAGTGGGCCGCACATGTGGGAAGACTTGGATTGGATGCAACCCATACGTAAACTTCTAGGAACATAATAGAGGGAGATTTTTGAGGGGGGTTCGACGGCAATAGGGGGACAGTAACAGCCCTTAGCTGCTTTGCCCGCAGACCAAGAAAAAGAAAAGAGGATTTTGGGTTGACAATTTTGAACGCGATGCGCGGCTAATCTCCTAGCGTTTCGCCCCGGTGTAGACATTGTAAGAATTCTAGGGTTTTGACATTTTGTATTTGATTTGATTCCGTGACAATTTGTGTTTGACTATTTGAAGTTTATGATAATTGTCTTACATTTGTATTGAATTCACGAATTGTCGAGTGAGTAATGAAATTTGACTTCGTGAAATGAATACGTGTAATTATGCCTTATCATAGATAGGATTTATATGTTCTTGGTAAAGAAGCGCACTGTAGTCCGTTGTCTTTGACGTTGATAGCTTTTGGCACCTAAGCCATGTGAAACTAAATGCGTTAATTATCAAATCAATTGAATCAAGTTAAAACATGTAGGAACCCTAGGTCTTGCAATTGTCGAACCGGGTGTGATCCGTATTCTCATTTCTTGTTTCAACTTTCTAGTTAGTATTTTAGTTGCAATTTTAGTTAATCACAAGTGTTTTAGATAATACCCATTGTCGGTTCACTCCGATTTATTTTCAAATCAATTGAACAAATAAAATTAGCAAACTTCATAATCACGTTGTACATTGTTTGTAAATAGTCTAACTAGTCGAACATGTCGTGCGCTACTGACCACATGCTCTTCGTGGATTCAATACCCGACTTACCCTAGCTGCCTAGGTTTAATTGGGTTTTTGATTGATCGGGACGACACGGTCACGTCAGAAACCCATTTTAGTGTACAAAGCCCTTTGAAGAATTAAGTTTTTTTGTGATCTTATCTTTTATATCTCAGCTTTTTCAATTTGCTATATCTCAAGCGGCAAACGACCGGTTGATTAAAGATTACTTCGCTGAAGCGCCTACTTACCCAAACTCCGAAGTTTTTATGCGTCGTTTCCGGATGAGTAAACGTTTATTTTTACGCATCGTTGAAGACTTGGAAAACATGTATGCTTATTTTAAACAAAAAGCTGATGCGAAAAAGACACTTGGATTCACCGGTATTCAAAAGTGTACTTTATCTCTACGGGTCTTTGGGTATGGAAACACGACGGACATCGATGATGAATATTTAAAAATGGCTGAGAAAACAACGTGAGATACCTTGGAGCATTTTTGTAAAGGTACATTACTATTTTTTTTATTTATTATTTACATGCATTCATATTTTAACTTAGGTTAACGTTATATCTTTTAAAAGGTGTTATAGAGTTTTACGGTCCCCGTTATCTGAGAAGGCCCCTTGGTCCGACTTTCAAAAAATTTACGAGGTCCATGCTGAGCTCTATGGTTTACCAGGCATGATCGGAAGTTTGGATTGTCAACATTGGCAGTGGTATAATTGTCCACCGCATGGCGAGGTCAACACACACGAGGTGATCAGGACGGACCAACTGTTATTCTTCAAGCGGTTGCCTCACAGGACCTTTGGGTACGGACGACTTACTTTGGTGTTGAAGGGTCATGCAACGATTTAAACGTTTTCGAGCAGTCTCGATTGGTAGAAGACTACATATCTAGTCGAGCTGCCAAAGCATCTTTTTATGCAAACAGGAACTACTACCCGCATGGATACTATTTATACGATGGAATTTATCCGAAGTATTCAATTGTCGTGAAGACGTTCAAGGACCCGTACAATGAAAAAAGAGTTCAGTTTAAAAAGGTTCAAGAGTCTTCGCCGAAGGATAGTGAGAGATGCTTTGGGGTTCTTCAACAACGGTGACATTATTTGAGAAATCCATGTCGTGCATGGAGCAAAGAAAAAATGAGAGATGTTATGTACGCTTGTATAATAATGCATTATATGATTTTGGAAGACGAAGGAAAAGTAATATGCCAGAACTATGTACCGGAAGACGTTCAGGAGTATCCACAAGCAACGTTGGAAGAAAGAGTGAAGAATGCACATGAATTGTGGTCTGAAGCGGCACATAGTGAGTCAGCGCTTGATTTGGTCGAACACGCGTGGTCGGTTCGTTATATTCCAAACGAGGGTGAGCAAGAGTCAGATGAGACGAAGAAGACGAAGATGATGGAAATGGCGAAAGCGAATACGACAATTAAAAAAAATATTATTAGTTTTAAAAATATTATGTGTATTTGTTTTAGAGAAAAATGTCCGGATAGTCCCTGTGGTTTCGCCTTTTTTCACTTATAGTCCCCAACTTTCTAAAATTACCTGAATACTCCCCAAGTTTTCATTTTTTGTTCCCAAAGAGTCCCTGGGTCTAACTTCAGTTTGTTTTCTCTGTTAAGAGGGTGTGAAATGACAAAAATACCATTTCCTTAAAAGGCCAAACCATAGGGACTATCCGGGCATCTTCTTAATTTTTATTTATAAAACCCCATCAGAAAACTTCATCTTCAACCTCCACCCACCATCACCCTCCTCCACCCTCCACCATCACCGCCACAATCACTCTGCTCAAATCTGAGGTGTCCACACAAAATATCACATGCGGTGAATAGAAAGTCGTCTCAATAGGTTGAGCCCAGTTTCTCTAATATAAAGTCGCATCCTCATTTTCTTCATTTCCCCCAATTGTTCCCACCACCACTACCAGCGGTGAGTCCCTCCGTCCCACCTACGATATACCGGTTTAGCCCACCCCAATTACCACAACCGTTCTTGCTGTGTTCTGTAAACACCACCTACGCCGCCGGTTATGCTCACAGCAAGTACCAGAACCGTTCGTGCCTTCGTGGGGTCTTCCGTAACCACCACCACCATGCGTGCCGTCCTACGCAACCACCACCTCTGATTCGCCGGTTTGAGACTTAATTTAATATGCTCCCTGAGTTAGAAATCATAGAACAGGATGAAGATTTCCTTCTTTCTTGTTTCATTTGTTGGTTAATTTAGTGATAATATGCTTCCGGTCTTCTTTCTTTTTGTATCTTTCATTAGTGAAGGTCAGTGGTATGGCGGATTAGGTTGGCAGGAATTTTGAATCAACTTGGTATGGTCTGTTTACCAATATTGAACTCTAATTTGTACAATCACTCTACTCAAATCTGACTGTGGCGGTGATGGTGGAGGGTGGAGGAGGGTGATGGTGGGTGGAGGTTGAAGATGAAGTTTGGTGGTGGGGTTATATAAATAAAAATGAAGAACATGCCCGGATAGTCCCTATGGTTTGGCCTTTTAAGGAAAGTATATTTTTGTCATTCCACACCCTCTTAACAGAGAAAACAAACTGAAGTTAGACCCAGTGACTATCCAGGAACAAAAAAAAATGAAAACTTGGGGACTATTCAGGTAATTTTAAAAAGTTGGGGACTATAGGTGAAAAAAGGCGAAACCACGGGGACTATCCGGGCATTTTTCTCTTTGTTTTATTATTTATGTAATTTTTATTTAATTAATAGAATATTATTTGTTTTAAAAATAAAAAAATAAAAAAATTGGGTAATTATGGAAGTGACACGTGGCGGCCAACGCCCAACGGTAGGACATTATCCCACTACGCCCATTTCTTCACAATGCCCCTATGCTGACAAGGATGCCACGTGGCGGACAACGCCCAAGGGTGTGGCATTATTCATCCAAACCACTACACATGGTCTAATAACTCATTCTATTTGCTTTTATTTTAGATGTGGCACAACGCGAGAGAGGCTATGCGTAATGATATAGATATTTTGTTGAAGAGGATGATGCCGAATTTTTTTTGTGAGTTAGGTATTTCACAATGGTGTAAAATTAAAATGGGATATACCGGGCTAGGATTCGAGTTACAGAAACAAGGGCCAAACCAACCACCCAAGAATGGAATCGTCGAGCGAAAACACTTCACAACCTCCTAGAAGCAGATTTTCTAGCCACCAGACCTTTCTCCATCATTAGGAATCTGATGCTGTCACTAAACACATTCCTTAAATTGTAGCCATTTTTGAGTGTTTTTTTTGTGTCTAATCCGCATATATATCACCATTGCCCTTGATTTTCTGTATTGTATATCTCTTAAATGTCAACACATACACGTGTGATTTAGTTTACGAAGATTTTTCAATGCCGAGAACCTCGATCAGAGAGTAAAAAAGGCGTAAAGTTCTCAATGGTGTAAAATTAAAATGGGATATACCGGTCTAGGATTCGAGTTACAGGAACAAGGGCCAAACCAACCACCCAAGAATGGAATCGTCGAGCGAAAACATTTGACAACCTCCTAAAAGCAGCTTTTCTTGCCACCAGACCTTTCTCCATCAATTAGGAATCTGATGTCGTCACTAAACACATTCCTTAAATTGTAGCCATTTGTTGAGTGTTTTTTTTTGTGTCTAGTCCGCATATATATCACTACTGCCCTTGATTTTCTTGACTGTATATCTCTTAAATATCAACATATACACGTGTGATTTAGTTTACGAAGATTTCTCAATGCCGAGAACCTCGATCAGAGATTAAAAAAGGCGTAAGGTTCTCAATGGTGTAAAATTAAAATGGGATATACCGGGCTAGGATTTGAGTTACAGGAACAAGGGCCAAACCAACCACCCAAGAATGGAATCGTCGAGCGAAAACACTAGACACAACCTCCTAGAAGCAGCTTTTCTTACCACCAGACCTTTCTCTATCAATTAGGAATCTAATGCCGTCACTAAACACATTCCTTAAATTGTAGCCATTTGTTGAGTGATTTTTTTTGTGTCTAATCCGCATATATATCACCATTTCCCTTGATTTTCTTTACTGTATATCTCTTAAATGTCAACATATACACGTGTGATTTAGTTTACGAAGATATTTCAATGCCGACAACCTCGATCAGAGAGTAAAAAAGGCGTAAGGTTCACAATGGTGTAAAATTAAAATGGGATATACCGGGCTAGGATTCGAGTTACAGGAACAAGGGCCAAACCAACCACCCAAGAATGGAATCGTCAAGCGAAAACACTTGACAACCACCTAGAAGTAGCTTTTCTTACCACCAGACCTTTCTCCATCAATTAGGAATCTGATGCCGTCACTAAACACATTCCTGAAATTGTAGCCATTTGTTGAGTGATATTTTTTTGTGTCTAATCCGCGTATATATCACCAATGCCCTTGATTTTCTTGACTGTATATCTCTAAAATGTCAACATATACACGTGTGATTTAGTTTACGAAGATTTTTCAATGCCGAGAACCTCGATCAGAGAGTAAAAAAGGCGTAAGGTTCACAATGGTGAAAAATTAAAATGGGATATACCGGGCTAGGATTCGAGTTACCGGAACAAGGGCCAAACCAACCACCCAAGAATAGAATCGTCGAGCGAAAACACTTGACAACCTCCTAGAAGCAGCTTTTCTTACCACCAGACCTTTCTCCATCAATTATGAATCTGATGCCATCACTACACACATTCCTTAAATTGTAGCCATTTGTTGAGTGTTTTTTTTGGTGTCTAATCCGCATATATATCACCATTGCACTTGATTTTCTTCACTGTATATCTCTTAAATGTCAACATATACACGTGTGATTTAGTTTACGAAGATTTTTCAATGCCGAGATCCTCGATCAGAGAGTAAAAAAGGTGTAAGGATCTCAATGGTGTAAAATTAAAATGGGATATACCGGGCTAGGATTCGAGTTACAGGAACAAGGGCCAAACCAACCACCCAAGAATGGAATCGTCGAACGAAAACACTTGACAACCTCCTAGAAGCAGCTTTTCTTACCACCATACCTTTCTCCATCATTTATGAATCTGATTTCGTCACTAAATACATTTTGTTGAGTGTTTTTTTTTGTGTCTAATCCGCATATATATCACCATTGCCCTTGATTTTCTTGACTGTATATCTCTTAAATGTCAACATATACACGTGTGATTTAGTTTACGAAGATTTTTCAATGCCGAGAACCTCGATCAGAGAGTAAAAAAGGCGTAAGGTTCACAATGGTGTAAAATTTTCAATGCCAAGAACCTCGATCAGAGAGTAAAAAAGGCGTAAGGTTAACAATGGTGTAAAATTAAAATGGGATATACCGGGCTAGGATTCGTGTTGCAGGAACAAGGGCCAAACCAACCACCCAAGAATGGAATCGTCAAGCGAAAACACTTGATAACCTCCTAGAAGCAGCTTTTCTTACCACCAGACCATTCTCCATCAATTAGGAATCTGATGCCGTCACTAAACACATTCCTTAAATTGTAGCCATTTGTTGAGTGATTATTTTTGTGTCTAATCCGCGTATATATCACCAATGCCCTTGATTTTATTGACTGTATATCTCTAAAATGTCAACATATACACGTGTGATTTAGTTTACGAAGATTTTTCAGTGCCGAGAACCTCGATCAGAGAGTAAAAAAGGCGTAAGGTTCACAATGGTGTAAAATTTTCAATGCCAAGAACCTCGATCAGAGAGTAAAAAAGGCGTAAGGTTCACAATGGTGTAAGAATAAAATGGGATATACCGGGTTACGATTCGAGTTACAGGAACAAGGGCCAAACCAACCACCCAAGAATGGAATCGTCGAGCGAAACCACTTGACAGCCTCCTAGAAGCAACTTTTCTTACCACCAGACCTTTCTCCATCAATTAGGAATCTGAGGCCGTCACTAAACACATTCCTTAAATTGTAGCCATTTGTTGAGTGTTTTTTTTGGTGTCTAATCCGCATATATATCACCATCGCCCTTGATTTTCTTGACTGTATATCTCTAAAATGTCAACATATACACATGTGATTTAGTTTACGAAGATTTTTCAATGCCGAGAACCTTGATCATATAGTAAAAAAGGAGTAAGTTTCACAATGGTGTAACATTAAAATGGGATATACCGGGCTAGGATTTGAGTTACAGGAACAAGGGCCAAACCAACCACCCAAGAATGGAATCGTCGAGCGAAAACACTTGACAGCCTCCTAGAAGCAGCTTTTCTTACCACCAGACTTTCTCCATCAATTAGGAATCTGATGTTGTCACTAAACACATTCCTTAAATTGTAGCCATTTGTTGAGTTTTTTTTTGGTGTCTAATCCGCATATGTATCACCACTGCCCTCGATTTTCTTGACTGTATATCTCTTAAATATCAACATATACACGTGTGATTTAGTTTACGAAGATTTTTCAATGCCGAGAACCTCGATCAGAGAGTAAAAAAAGGCGTAAGGTTCACAAAGGTGTAAAATTAAAATGGGATATACCGGGCTAGGATTCGAGTTACAGGAACAAGGGCGAAATCAACCACCCAAGAATGGAATCGTCGAGCGAAAACACTTGACAACCTCCTAGAAGCAGCTTTTCTTACCACCAGACCTTTCTCCATCAATTAGGAATCAGATGCCGTCACTAAACACATTCCTTAAATTGTAGCCATTTGTTGAGTGATTTTTTTGGTGTCTAATCCGCGTATATATCACCATTTCCCTTGATTTTCTTGACTGTATATCTCTTAAATGTCAACATATACACGTGTGATTTAGTTTACGAAGATTTTTCAATGCCGAGAACCTCGATCAGAGAGTAAAAAAGGCGTAAGTTTCACAATGGTGTAAAATTAAAATGGGATATAACGGGCTAAGATTCGAGTTACAGGAACAAGTGCTAAACCAACCACCCAAGAATGGAATCGTCGAGCGAAAACACTTGACAACCTCCTAGAAGCAGCTTTTCTTACCACCAGACCTTTCTCCATCAATTAGGAATCTGATGTCGTCACTAAACACATTCCTTAAATTGTAGCCATTTGTTGAGTGTTTTTTTTTTGGTGTCTAATCCGCATATATATCACTATTGCCCTTGATTTTCTTGACTGTATATCTCTTAAATATCAACATATACACTTGTGATTTAGTTTACGAAGATTTTTCAATGCCGAGAACCTCGATCAGAGAGTAAAAAAGGCGTAAGGATCTCAATGGTGTAAAATTAAAATGGGATATACCGGGCTAGGATTCGAGTTACAGGAACAAGAGCCAAACCAACCACCCAAGAATGGAATCGTCGAACGAAAACACTTGACAACCTCCTAGAAGCAGCTTTTCTTACCACCAGACCTTTCTCCATCATTTATGAATCTGATTTCGTCATTAAATACATTTTGTTGAGTGTTTGTTTTGTGTCTAATCCGCATATATATCACCATTGCCCTTGATTTTCTTGACTGTATATCTCTTAAATGTAAACATATACACGTGTGATTTAGTTTACGAAGATTTTTCAATGCCGAGAACCTCGATCAGAGAGTAAAAAAGGCGTAAGGTTTACAATGGTGTAAAATTTTCAATGCCGAGAACCTCGATCAGAGAGTAAAAAAGGCGTAAGGTTCACAATGGTGTAAAATTAAAATGGGATATACCGGGCTAGGATTCGAGTTACAGGAACAAGGGCCAAACCAACCTCCTAGAAGCAGCTTTTCTTACCACCAGACCTTTCTCCATCAATTAAGAATCTGATGCCGTCACTAAACACATTCCTTAAATTGTAGTCATTTGTTGAGTGATTATTTTTGTGTCTAATCCGCGTATATATCACCAATGCCCTTGATTTTATTGACTGTATATCTCTAAAATGTCAACATATAAACGTGTGATTTAGTTTACGAAGATTTTTCAGTGCCGAGAACCTCGATCAGAGAGTAAAAAAGGCGTAAGCTTCACAATGGTGTAAGAATAAAATGGGATATACCGGGCTAGGATTCGAGTTACAGGAACAAGGGCCAAACCAGCCACCCAAGAATGGAATCGTCAAGCGAAAACACTTGACAGCCTCCTAGAAGCAGCTTTTCTTACCACCAGACCTTTCTCCATCAATTAGGAATCTGAGGCCGTCACTAAACACATTCCTTAAATTGTAGCCATTTGTTGAGTGTTTTTTTTGTGTCTAATCCGCATATATATCACCATTACCCTTGATTTTCTTGACTGTATATCTCTAAAATGTCAACATATACACGTGTGATTTAGTTTACGAAGATTTTTCAATGGCGAGAACCTTGATTATAGAGTAAAAAAGGAGTAAGGTTCACAATGGTGTAAGATTAAAATGGGATATACTAGGCTAGGATTCGAGTTACAGGAACAAGGGCCAAACCAACCACCCAAGAATGGAATCGTCGAGCGAAAACACTTGACAGCCTCCTAGAAGCAGCTTTTCTTACCACCAGACCTTTCTCCATCAATTAGGAATCTGATGCCGTCACTAAACACATTCCTTAAATTGTAGCCATTTGTTGAGTGATTTTTTTGGTGTCTAATCCGCGTATATATCACCATTTCTCTTGATTTTCTTGACTGTATATCTCTTAAATGTCAACATATACACGTGTGATTTAGTTTACGAAGATTTTTCAATGCCGAGAACCTCGATCAGAGAGTAAAAAAGGCGTAAGGTTCACAATGGTGTAAAATTAAAATCGGATATACCGGGCTAGGATTCGAGTTACAGGAACAAGTGCTAAACCAACCACCCAAGAATGGAATCGTCGAGCGAAAACACTTGACAACCTCCTAGAAGCAGCTTTTCTTACCACCAGAACTTTCTCCATCAATTAGGAATCTGATGTCGTCACTAAACACATTCCTTAAATTGTAGCCATTTTTTGAGTGTTTTTTTGTGTCTAATCCGCATATATATCACCATTGCCCTTGATTTTCTTGACTGTATATCTCTTAAATGTCAACATATACACGTGTGATTTAGGTTACGAAGATATTTCAATGCCGAGAACTTTGATCAGAGAGTAAAAAAGGCGTAAGGTTCACAATGGTGTAAAATTAAAATGGGATATACCGGGCTAGGATTTGAGTTACAGGAACAAGGGACAAACCAACCACCCAAGAATGGAATCATCGAGCGAAAACACTTGACAACCTCCTAGAAGCAGCTCTTCTTGTCACCAGACCTTTCTCCATCAATTAGGAATGTGATGCCGTCACTAAACACATTCCTTAAATTGTAGCCATTTGTTGAGTGATTTTCTTTTGGTGTCTAATCCGCATATATATTACCATTGCCCTTGATTTTCTGAACTGTATATCTCTTAAATGTCAACACATACACGTCTGATTTAGTTTACGAAGATTTTTCAACGCCGAGAACCTCGATCAGAGAGTAAAAAAGGGCTAAGGTTAACAATGGTCTAAAATTAAAATGGGATATACCGGGCTAGGATTTGAGTTACAGGAACACGGGCCAAACCAACCACCCAAGAATGGAATCGTCGAGCGAAAACATTTGACAACCTCCTAGAAGCAGCTTTTGTTGACACCAGACCTTTCTCCATCAATTAGGAATCTGATGCCGTCACTAAACACATTCCTTAAATTGTAGCCATTTGTTGAGTGTTTTTTTTTTGGTCTAATACGCATATATATCACCACTGCCCTTGATTTTCTTGACTGTATATCTCTTAAATATCAACATATACACGTGTGATTTAGTTTACAAAGATTTTTCAATGCCAAGAAGCTCGACCAGAGAGTAAAAAAGGCGTAAGGTTCACAATGGTGTAAAATTAAAATGGGATATACCGGGCTAGGATTCGAGTTACAGGAACAAGGGCCAAACCAACCACCCAAGAATGGAATCGTCGAGCGAAAACACTTGTCAACCTCCAAGAAGGAACTTTTCTTACCACCAGACCTTTCTCCATCAATTATGAATCTGATGCCGCCACTAAACACATTCCTTAAATTGTTGCCATTTGTTGAGTGTTTTTTTTGTGTCTAATCCGCATATATATCACCATTGCCCTTGATTTTCTTGACTTTATCTCTTAAATGTCAACATATACACATGTGATTTAGTTTACGAACATTTTTCAATGCCGAGAACCTCGATCAGAGAGTAAAAAAAGGCGTAAGGTTCACAATGGTGTAAAATTAAAATGGGATATTCCGGGCTAGGATTCGAGTTACAGGAACAAGGGCCAAACCAACCACCCAAGAATGGAATCGTCGAGCGAAAACACTTGACAACCTCCTAGAAGCAGCTTTTCTTGCCACCAGACCTTTCTCCATCAATTAGGAATCTGATGCCGTCACTAACACTTTCCTTAAATTGTACCCATTTGTTGCGTGTTTTTTTTTGTGTCTAATCCGCATATATATCACCATTGCCGTTGATTTTCTTGACTGTATATCTCTTAAAATGTCAACATATACACGTGTGATTTAGTTTCCGAAGATTTTTCAATACCGAGAACCTTGATCAAAGAGTAAAAAAGGCGAAATGTTCACAATGGGGTAAAATTAAAATGGGATATACCGGGCTAGGATTCGAGTTACAGGAACAAGGGCCAAACCTACCACCAAAGAATGGAATCGTCGAGCGAAAACATTTGACAACGTCCTAGAAGCAGCTTTTCTTGCCACCAGACCTTTCTCCATCAATTAGGAATCTGATACCATGACTAAACACATTCCTTAAATTGTAGCCATTTGTTGAGTGTTTTTTTTGTGTCTAATCCGCATATATATCACCATTGCCCTTGATTTTCTTGACCGTATATCTCTTAAATGTCAACATATACACGTGTGATTTAGTTTACGAAGATTTTTCAATGCCGAGAACCTCTATTAGAGAGTGAAAAAGGCGTAAGGTTCACGATGGTGTAAAATTTTCAATGCCGAGAACCTCGATCACAGAGTAAAAAAGGCGTAAGGTTCACAATGGTGTAAAATTAAAATGGGATATACCGGGCTAGGATTCGAGTTACAGGAACAAGGGCCAAACCAACCTCCTAGAATCAGCTTTTCTTACCACCAGAACTTTCTCCATCAATTAAGAATCTGATGCCGTCACTAAACACATTCCTTAAATTGTAGCCATTTGTTGAGTGATTATTTTTGTGTCTAATCCGCGTATATATCACCAATGCCCTTGATTTTATTGACTGTATATCTCTAAAATGTCAACATATACACGTGTGATTTAGTTTACGAGGATTTTTCAATGCCGAGAACCTCGATCAGAGAGTAAAAAAGGCGTAAGGTTCACAATGGTGTAAGAATAAAATGGGATATACCGGGCTAGGATTCGAGTTACAGGAACAAGGGCCAAACCAGCCACCCAAGAATGGAATCGTCAAGCGAAAACACTTGACAGCCTCCTAGAAGCAGCTTTTCTTACCACCAGACCTTTCTCCATCAATTAGGAATCTGAGGCCGTCACTAAACACATTCCTTAAATTGTAGCC
The DNA here is from genome assembly GCA_030545235.1 of Helianthus tuberosus. Classification (NCBI taxonomy): domain Eukaryota; kingdom Viridiplantae; phylum Streptophyta; class Magnoliopsida; order Asterales; family Asteraceae; genus Helianthus; species Helianthus tuberosus. The sequence continues at coordinate 214,455,118 of CM060423.1, forward strand.
ATTTGTTGAGTGTTTTTTTTTTTTGTGTCTAATCCGCATATATATCACCATTACCCTTGATTTTCTTGACTGTATATCTCTAAAATGTCAACATATACACGTGTGATTTAGTTTACGAAGATTTTTCAATGGCGAGAACCTTGATTATAGAGTAAAAAAGGAGTAAGGTTCACAATGGTGTAAGATTAAAATGGGATATACTAGGCTAGGATTCGAGTTACAGGAACAAGGGCCAAACCAACCACCCAAGAATGGAATCGTCGAGCGAAAACACTTGCCAGCCTCCTAGAAGCAGCTTTTCTTACCACCAGACCTTTCTCCATCAATTAGGAATCTGATGCCGTCACTAAACACATTCCATAAATTGTAGCCATTTGTTGAGTGATTTTTTTGGTGTCTAATCCGCGTATATATCACCATTTCCCTTGATTTTCTTGACTGTATATCTCTTAAATGTCAACATATACACGTGTGATTTAGTTTACGAAGATTTTTCAATGCCGAGAACCTCGATCAGAGAGTAAAAAAGGCGTAAGGTTCACAATGGTGTAAAATTAAAATCGGATATACTGGGCTAGAATTCGAGTTACAGGAACAAGTGCTAAACCAACCACCCAAGAATGGAATCGTCGAGCGAAAAAAATTGACAACCTCCTAGAAGCAGCTTTTCTTACCACCAGAACTTTCTCCATCAATTAGGAATCTGATGTCGTCACTAAACACATTCCTTAAATTGTAGCCATTTTTTGAGTGTTTTTTTTTGTGTCTAATCCGCATATATATCACCATTGCCCTTGATTTTCTTGACTGTATATCTCTTAAATGTCAACATATACACGTGTGATTTAGGTTACGAAGATTTTTCAATGCCGAGAACCTTGATCAGAGAGTAAAAAAAGCGTAAGGTTCACAATGGTGTAAAATTAAAATGAGATATACCGGGCTAGGATTTGAGTTACAGGAACAAGGGCCAAACCAACCACCCAAGAATGGAATCGTCGAGCGAAAACACTTGACAACCTCCTAGAAGCAGCTCTTCTTGCCACCAGACCTTTCTCCATCAATTAGGAATGTGATGCCGTCAGTAAACACATTCCTTAAATTGTAGCCATTTGTTGAGTGATTTTTTTTTTTGGTGTCTAATCCGCATATATATTACCATTGCCCTTGATTTTCTGAACTGTATATCTCTTAAATGTCAACACATACACGTGTGATTTAGTTTACGAAGATTTTTCAATGCCGAGAACCTCGATCAGAGAGTAAAAAAGGGCTAAGGTTAACAATGGTGTAAACTTAAAATGGGATATACCGGGCTAGGATTTGAGTTACAGGAACACGGGCCAAACCAACCACCCAAGAATGGAATCGTCGAGCGAAAAAATTTGACAACCTCCTAGAAGCAGCTTTTGTTGACACCAGACCTTTCTCCATCAATTAGGAATCTGATGCCGTCACTAAATACATTCCTTAAATTGTAGCCATTTGTTGAGTGTTTTTTTTTTGGTCTAATACGCATATATATCACCACTGCCTTTGATTTTCTTGACTGTATATCTCTTAAATATCAACATATACACGTGTGATTTAGGTTACAAAGATTTTTCAATGGCGAGAAGCTCGATCAGAGAGTAAAAAAGGCGTAAGGTTCACAATGGTGTAAAATTAAAATGGGATATACCGGGCTAGGATTCGAGTTACAGGAACAAGGGCCAAATCAACCACCCAAGAATGGAATCGTCGAGCGAAAACACTTGACAACCTCCTAGAAGCAGCTTTTCTTACCACCAGACCTTTCTCCATCAATTATGAATCTGATGCCGCCACTAAACACATTCCTTAAATTGTTGCCATTTGTTGAGTGTTTTTTTTTTTGTGTCTAATCCGCATATATATCACCATTGCCCTTGATTTTCTGGACTTTATCTCTTAAATGTCAACATATACACGTGTGATTTAGTTTACGAACATTTTTCAATGCCGAGAACCTCGATCAGAGAGTAAAAAAAGGCGTAAGGTTCACAATGGTGTAAAATTAAAATGGGATATTCCGGGCTAGGATTCGAGTTACAGGAACAAGGGCCAAACCAACCACCCAAGAATGGAATCGTCGAGCGAAAACACTTGACAACCTCCTAGAAGCAGCTTTTCTTGCCACCAGACCTTTCTCCATCAATTAGGAATCTGGTACCGTCACTAACACATTCCTTAAATTGTACCCATTTGTTGCGTGTTTTTTTTTTGTGTCTAATCCGCATATATATCACCATTGCCGTTGATTTTCTTGACTGTATATCTCTTAAAATGTCAACATATACACGTGTGATTTAGTTTCCGAAGATTTTTCAATACCGAGAACCTTGATCAAAGAGTAAAAAAGGCGTAAGGTTCACAATGGGGTAAAATTAAAATGGGATATACCGGGCTAGGATTCGAGTTACAGGAACAAGGGCCAAACCTACCACCAAAGAATGGAATCGTCGAGCGAAAACATTTGACAACGTCCTAGAAGCAGCTTTTCTTGCCACCAGACCTTTCTCCATCAATTAGGAATCTGATACCATGACTAAACACATTACTTAAATTGTAGCCATTTGTTGAGTGTTTGTTTTGTGTCTAATCCGCATATATATCACCATTGCCCTTGATTTTCTTGACCGTATATCTCTTAAATGTCAACATATACACGTGTGATTTAGTTTACGAAGAGTTTTCAATGCCGAGAACCTCTATTAGAGAGTGAAAAAGGCGTAAGGTTCACGATGGTGTAAAATTAAAACGGCATATACCGGGCTAGGATTCGAGTTACAGGAACAAGGGCCAAACCAACCACCCAAGAATGGAATCGTCGAGCGAAAACACTTGACAACCTCCTAGAAGCAGCTTTTCTAGCCACCAGACCTTTCTCCATCAATTAGGAATCTGATGCCGTCACTAAACAGATTCCTTAAATTGTAGCCATTTGTTGAATGTTTTTTTTGGTGTCTAATCCGCATACATATCACCTTTTCCCTGGATTTTCTTTACTGTATATATCTCCTAAATATCAACATATACACGTGTGATTTAGTTTACGAGGATTTTTCACTGCCGAGAACCTCTATCAAAGAGTAAAAAAGACGTAAGGTTCACAATGGTGTAAAATTAAAATGGGATATACCGCGCTAGGATTCGAGTTACAGGAACAAGGGCCAAACCAACCACCCAAGAATGGAATCGTCGCGCGAAAACATTTGACAACCTCCTACAAGCAGCTTTTCTTGCCACCAGACCTTTCTCCATCAACTAGGAATCTGATGCCGTCACTAAACACATTCCTTAAATTGTAGCCATTTGTTGAGTGTTTTTTTTTGTCTAATCCGCATATATATCACCATTGCCCTTGATTTTCTTGACTGTATATCCCTTAAATATCAACATATACACGTGTGATTTAGTTTACGAAGATTTTTCAACGCCGAGAACCTCTATCAGAGAGTAAAAAAGGCGTAAGGTTCACGATGGCGTAAAATTAAAGTGTGATATACCGGGCTAGGATTGGAGTTACAGGAACAAGGGCCAAACCAACCACCCAAGAATGGAATCGTCGAGCGAAAACACTTGACAACCTCCTAGAAGCAGCTTTTCTTACCACCAGACCTTTCTCCATCAATTAGGAATCTGATGCCGTCACTAAACACATTCCTTAAGTTGTAGCCATTTGTTTAGTGAATTTTTTTGGTGTCTAATCCGCATATATATCACCATTGCCCTTGATTTTCTCGACTGTATATCTCTTAAATGTCAACATATACACGTGTGATTTCGTTACCAAGATTTTTCAATGCCAAGAACCTCGATCAGAGAGTAAAAAAGGCGTAAGGTTCACAATGGTGTAAAATTAAAATGGGTTATACCAGGCTAGAATTCGAGTTAAAGGAACAAGGGCCAAACCAACCACCCAAGAAGGGAATCGTCGAGCGAAAACACTTGACAACCTCCTAGAAGCAGCTTTTCTTACCACTAGACATTTCTCCATCACTTAGGAATCTGATGTCGTCACTAAATACATTCCTAATATTGTAGCCATTTGTTGAGTGTTTTTTTATTTTGTGTCTAATCCGCATATATATCACCATTGCCCTTGATTTTCTTGATGGTATATATCCTATATATATCAACATATAAACGTGTGATTTAGTTTACGAAGATTTCTCAATGCCGAGAACCTCGATCAGAGAGTAAAAAAGGCGTAAGGTTCACAATGGTGTAAAATTAAAATGGGATATACCGGGCTAGGATTCGAGTTACAGGAACAAGGGCCAAACCAACCACCCAAGAATGGAATCTTCGAGCGAAAACACTTGACAACCTCCTTCAAGCAGCTTTTCTTGCCACCAGACCTTTCTCCATCAATTAGGAATCTGATGTCGTCACTAAACACATTCCTTATATTGTAGACATTTGTTGAGTGTTTTTTTTTGTGTCTAATCCGCATATATATCACCATTGCCCTTGATTTTCTTGACTGTATATCTCTTAAATGTCAACATATACACGTGTGATTTAGTTTACGAAGATTTTTCAATGTCGAGAACCTCGATCAGAGAGTAAAAAAGTTGTAAGGTTCACAATGGTGTAAAATTAAAATGGGATATACCGGGCTAGGATTCGAGTTACAGGAACAATAGCCAAACCAACCACCCAAGAATGGAATCGTCGAGCGAAAACACTTGACAACCTCCTAGAAGCTGCTTTTCTTGCCACCAGACCTTTCTCCATCAATTAGGAATCTGATGCCGTCACTAAACACATTCCTTAAATTGTAACCATTTGTTGAGTGTTTTTTTTTGTGTCTAATCCGTATATATATCGCCATTGCCCTTGATTTTCTTCACTGTATATCCCTTAAGTATCAACGTATACTCGTGTGATTTTGTTTACAAATATTTTCAATGCCGAGAACCTCGATCAGAGAGTAAAAAAGGCGTAAAGTTCACAATGGTGTAAAATTAAAATGGGATATACCGGGCTAGGATTCGAGTTACAGGAACAAGGGCTAAACCAACTACCCAAGAATCCAATCGTCGAGCGAAAACACTTGACAACCTCCTAGAAGCAGCTTTTCTTACCACCAGACCTTTCTCAATCAATTAGGAATCTGATGCCGTCACTAAACACATTCCTTAAATTGTAGCCATTTGTTGAGTGTTTTTTTTTGTGACTAATCCGCATATATATCACCATTGCCCTTGATTTTATTGACTTTATCTCTTAAATGTCAACATATACACGTGTGATTTAGTTTACGAAAAATTTTCAATGCCGAGAACCTCGATCAGAGGGTAAAAAAGGCGTAAAGTTCACAACGGTGTTAAATTAAAATGGGATATACCGGGCTAGGATTCGAGTTACAGGAACAAGGGCCAAACCAACCACCCAAGAATGGAATCGTCGAGCGAAAACACTTAACAACCTACTAGAAGCAGCTTTTCTTGCCACCAGACCTTTCTCCATCAATTAGGAATCTGATGTCGTCACTAAACACATTCCTTAAATTGTAGCCATTTGTTGAGTGTTTTTTTTTGTGTCTAATCCGCATATATATCACCATTGCCCTTGATTTTCTTGACTGTATATCTCTTATATGTCAACATATACACGTGTGATTTAGTTTACGAAGATTTTTCAATGTCGAGAACCTCGATCAGAGTGTAAAAAAGGCGTAAAGTTCACAACGGTGTAAAATTAAAATGGGATATACCGGGCTAGGATTCGAGTTACAGGAACAAGGGCCAAACCAACCACCCAAGAATGGAATCGTCGAGCGAAAACACTTAACAACCTACTAGAAGCAGCTTTTCTTGCCACCAGACCTTTCTCCATCAATTAGGAATCTGATGCCGTCACTAAACACATTTCTTAAATTGTAGGCATTTGTTGAATGTTTTTTTTGGTATCTTATCCGAATATATATCACCATTGCCCTTGATTTTCTTGACTGTATATCCCTTAAATATCAACATATACACGTGTGATTTAGTTTACGAAGATTTTTCAATGCCGAGAACCTCGATTAGAGAGTAAAAAAGGCGTAAAGTTCACAATGGTGTTAAATTAAAATGGGATATACCTGGCTAGGATTCGAGTTACAGGAACAAGGGCCAAACCAACCACCCAAGAATGGAATCGTCGAGCGAAAACACTTGACAATCTCCTAGAAGCAGCTTTTCTTGCCACCAGACCTTTTCTCCATCAATTAGGAATCTGATGCCGTCACTAAACACATTCCTTAAATTGTAGCCATTTGTTGCGTGTTTTTTTTGGTGTCTAATCCGCATACATATCACTATTGCCCTTGATTTTATTGATTGTATATCTCTTAAATATCAACATATACACGTGTGATTTAGTTTACAAAGATTTTTCAATACCGAGAACCTCGAACAGAGAGTAAAAAAGGCGTAAGGTTCACAATGGTGTAAAATTAAAATGGGATATACCGGGCTAGTATTCCAGTTACAGGAACAAGGGCCAAACCAACCATCCAAGAATGGAATCATCGAGCGAAAACACTTGACAACCTCCTATAAGCTGCCTTTCTTGCCACCAAACCTTTCTCCATCAATTAGGAATATGATGCCGTCACTAAACACATTCCTTAAATTGTAGCCATTTGTTGAGTAATTTTTTTTTTGTGTCTAATCCACATATTTCTCACCATTGCCCTTGATTTTCTTGACTGTATATCTCTTAAATATCAACATATACACGTGTGATTAAGTTTACGAAGATTTTTCAATGCCGAGAACCTCGATCAGAGAGTAAAAAAGGCGTAAGGTTCACAATGGTGTAAAATTAAAATGGGATATACCGGGCTAGGATTCGAGTTATAGGAACAAGGGCCAAACCAACCATCCAAGAATGGAATCATCGAGCGAAAACACTTGACAACCTCCTAGAACCAGCTTTTCTTGCCACTAGACCTTTCTCCATCAATTAGGATTCTGATGCCGTCACTAAACACATTCCTTAAATTGTAACCATTTGTTGAGTGTTTTTTTTTGTGTCTAATCCGCATATATATCGCCATTGCCCTTGATTTTCTTGACTGTATATCCCTTAAATATCAACATATATTCGTGTGATTTTGTTTACAAAGATTTTCAATGCCGAGAACCTCGATCAGAGAGTAAAAAAGGCGTAAGGTTCACAATGGTGTAAAATTAAAATGGGACATACCGGGCTAGGATTCGGGTTACAGGAACAAGGGCCAAACCAACCACCCAAGAATGGAATCGTCGAGCGAAAAAACTTGACAACCTCCTAGAAGCAGCTTTTCTTGCCACCAGACCTTTCTCAATCAATTAGGAATCTGATGCCGTCACTAAACACATTCCTTAAATTGTAGCCATTTGTTGAGTTTTTTTTTGTGACTAATCCGCATATATATCACCATTGCCCTTGATTTTCTTGACTTTATCTCTTAAATGTCAACATATACACGTGTGATTTAGTTTACAAAAAAATTTCAATGCCGAGAACCTCGATCAGAGGGTAAAAAAGGCGTAAAGTTCACAACGGTGTAAAATTAAAATGGGATATACCGGGCTAGGATTCGAGTTACAGGAACAAGGGCCAAACCAACCACCCAAGAATGGAATCGTCGAGCGAAAACACTTAACAACCTACTAGAAGCAGCTTGTCTTACCACCAGACCTTTCTCCATCAATTAGGAATCTGATGTCGTCACTAAACACATTCCTTAAATTGTAGCCATTTGTTGAGTGTTTTTTTTTGTGTCTAATCCGCATATATATCACCATTGCACTTGATTTTCTTGACTGTATATCTCTTATATGTCAACATATACACGTGTGATTTAGTTTACGAAGATTTTTCAATGCCGAGAACCTCGATCAGAGAGTAAAAAAGGCGTAAAGTTCACAACGGTGTAAAATTAAAATGGGATATACCGGGCTAGGATTCGAGTTACAGGAACAAGGGCCAAACCAACCACCCAAGAATGGAATCGTCGAGCGAAAACACTTAACAACCTTCTTGAAGCAGCTTTTCTTGCCACCAGACCTTTCTCCATCAATTAGGAATCTGATGCCGTCACTAAACACATTCCTTAAATTGTAACCATTTGTTGAGTGTTTTTTTTTGTGTCTAATCCGTATATATATCGCCATTGCCCTTGATTTTCTTCACTGTATATCCCTTAAATATCAACGTATACTCGTGTGATTTTGTTTACAAATATTTTCAATGCCGAGAACCTCGATCAGAGAGTAAAAAAGGCGTAAAGTTCACAATGGTGTAAAATTAAAATGGGATATACCGGGCTAGGATTCGAGTTACAGGAACAAGGGCTAAACCAACTACCCAAGAATCCAATCGTCGAGCGAAAACACTTGACAACCTCCTAGAAGCAGCTTTTCTTACCACCAGACCTTTCTCAATCAATTAGGAATCTGATGCCGTCACTAAACACATTCCTTAAATTGTAGCCATTTGTTGAGTGTTTTTTTTTGTGACTAATCCGCATATATATCACCATTGCCCTTGATTTTATTGACTTTATCTCTTAAATGTCAACATATACACGTGTGATTTAGTTTACGAAAAATTTTCAATGCCGAGAACCTCGATCAGAGGGTAAAAAAGGCGTAAAGTTCACAACGGTGTTAAATTAAAATGGGATATACCGGGCTAGGATTCGAGTTACAGGAACAAGGGCCAAACCAACCACCCAAGAATGGAATCGTCGAGCGAAAACACTTAACAACCTACTAGAAGCAGCTTTTCTTGCCACCAGACCTTTCTCCATCAATTAGGAATCTGATGTCGTCACTAAACACATTCCTTAAATTGTAGCCATTTGTTGAGTGTTTTTTTTGTGTCTAATCCGCATATATATCACCATTGCCCTTGATTTTCTTGACTGTATATCTCTTATATGTCAACATATACACGTGTGATTTAGTTTACGAAGATTTTTCAATGTCGAGAACCTCGATCAGAGTGTAAAAAAGGCGTAAAGTTCACAACGGTGTAAAATTAAAATGGGATATACCGGGCTAGGATTCGAGTTACAGGAACAAGGGCCAAACCAACCACCCAAGAATGGAATCGTCGAGCGAAAACACTTAACAACCTACTAGAAGCAGCTTTTCTTGCCACCAGACCTTTCTCCATCAATTAGGAATCTGATGCCGTCACTAAACACATTTCTTAAATTGTAGGCATTTGTTGAATGTTTTTTTTGGTATCTTATCCGAATATATATCACCATTGCCCTTGATTTTCTTGACTGTATATCCCTTAAATATCAACATATACACGTGTGATTTAGTTTACGAAGATTTTTCAATGCCGAGAACCTCGATTAGAGAGTAAAAAAGGCGTAAAGTTCACAATGGTGTAAAATTAAAATGGGATATACCTGGCTAGGATTCGAGTTACAGGAACAAGGGCCAAACCAACCACCCAAGAATGGAATCGTCGAGCGAAAACACTTGACAATCTCCTAGAAGCAGCTTTTCTTGCCACCAGACCTTTTCTCCATCAATTAGGAATCTGATGCCGTCACTAAACACATTCCTTAAATTGTAGCCATTTGTTGCGTGTTTTTTTTGGTGTCTAATCCGCATACATATCACTATTGCCCTTGATTTTATTGATTGTATATCTCTTAAATATCAACATATACACGTGTGATTTAGTTTACAAAGATTTTTCAATACCGAGAACCTCGAACAGAGAGTAAAAAAGGCGTAAGGTTCACAATGGTGTAAAATTAAAATGGGATATACCGGGCTAGTATTCCAGTTACAGGAACAAGGGCCAAACCAACCATCCAAGAATGGAATCATCGAGCGAAAACACTTGACAACCTCCTATAAGCTGCCTTTCTAGCCACCAAACCTTTCTCCATCAATTAGGAATATGATGCCGTCACTAAACACATTCCTTAAATTGTAGCCATTTGTTGAGTAATTTTTTTTTTGTGTCTAATCCACATATTTCTCACCATTGCCCTTGATTTTCTTGACTGTATATCTCTTAAATATCAACATATACACGTGTGATTAAGTTTACGAAGATTTTTCAATGCCGAGAACCTCGATCAGAGAGTAAAAAAGGCGTAAGGTTCACAATGGTGTAAAATTAAAATGGGATATACCGGGCTAGGATTCGAGTTATAGGAACAAGGGCCAAACCAACCATCCAAGAATGGAATCATCGAGCGAAAACACTTGACAACCTCCTAGAACCAGCTTTTCTTGCCACTAGACCTTTCTCCATCAATTAGGATTCTGATGCCGTCACTAAACACATTCCTTAAATTGTAACCATTTGTTGAGTGTTTTTTTTGTGTCTAATCCGCATATATATCGCCATTGCCCTTGATTTTCTTGACTGTATATCCCTTAAATATCAACATATATTCGTGTGATTTTGTTTACAAAGATTTTCAATGCCGAGAACCTCGATCAGAGAGTAAAAAAGGCGTAAGGTTCACAATGGTGTAAAATTAAAATGGGACATACCGGGCTAGGATTCGGGTTACAGGAACAAGGGCCAAACCAACCACCCAAGAATGGAATCGTCGAGCGAAAAAACTTGACAACCTCCTAGAAGCAGCTTTTCTTGCCACCAGACCTTTCTCAATCAATTAGGAATCTGATGCCGTCACTAAACACATTCCTTAAATTGTAGCCATTTGTTGAGTTTTTTTTTGTGACTAATCCGCATATATATCACCATTGCCCTTGATTTTCTTGACTTTATCTCTTAAATGTCAACATATACACGTGTGATTTAGTTTACAAAAAAATTTCAATGCCGAGAACCTCGATCAGAGGGTAAAAAAGGCGTAAAGTTCACAACGGTGTAAAATTAAAATGGGATATACCGGGCTAGGATTCGAGTTACAGGAACAAGGGCCAAACCAACCACCCAAGAATGGAATCGTCGAGCGAAAACACTTAACAACCTACTAGAAGCAGCTTGTCTTACCACCAGACCTTTCTCCATCAATTAGGAATCTAATGTCGTCACTAAACACATTCCTTAAATTGTAGCCATTTGTTGAGTGTTTTTTTTTGTGTCTAATCCGCATATATATCACCATTGCACTTGATTTTCTTGACTGTATATCTCTTATATGTCAACATATACACGTGTGATTTAGTTTACGAAGATTTTTCAATGCCGAGAACCTCGATCAGAGAGTAAAAAAGGCGTAAAGTTCACAACGGTGTAAAATTAAAATGGGATATACCGGGCTAGGATTCGAGTTACAGGAACAAGGGCCAAACCAACCACCCAAGAATGGAATCGTCGAGCGAAAACACTTAACAACCTTCTTGAAGCAGCTTTTCTTGCCACCAGACCTTTCTCCATCAATTAGGAATCTGATGCCGTCACTAAACACATTTCTTAAATTGTAGCCATTTGTTGAGTGTTTTTTTTGGTGTCTTATCCGAATATATATCACCATTGCCCTTGATTTTCTTGACTATATATCCCTTAAATATCAACATATACACGTGTGATTTAGTTTACGAAGATTTTTCAATGCCGAGAACCTCGATTAGAGAGTAAAAAAGGCGTAAAGTTCACAATGGTGTAAAATTAAAATGGGATATACCTGGCTAGGATTCGAGTTACAGGAACAAGGGCCAAACCAACCACCCAAGAATGGAATCCTCGAGCGAAAACACTTGACAATCTCCTAGAAGCAGCTCTTCTTGCAACCAGACCTTTCTCCATCAATTAGGAATCTGATGCCGTCACTAAACACATTCCTTAAATTGTAGCCATTTGTTGCGTGTTTTTTTTTTTGTGTCTAATCCGCATACATATCACTATTGCCCTTGATTTTATTGATTGTATATCTCTTAAATATCAGCATATACACGTGTGATTTAGTTTACAAAGATTTTTCAATACCGAGAACCTCGAACAGAGAGTAAAAAAGGCGTCAGGTTCACAATGGTGTAAAATTAAAATGGGATATACCGGGCTAGTATTCGAGTTACAGGAACAAGGGCCAAACCAACCATCCAAGAATGGAATCATCGAGCGAAAACACTTGACAACCTCCTAGAAGCTGCCTTTCTTGCCACCAAACCTTTCTCCATCAATTAAGAATATGATGCCGTCACTAAACACATTCCTTAAATTGTAGCCATTTGTTGAGTAATTTTTTTTTGTGTCTAATCCACATATTTCTCACCATTGCCCTTGATTTTCTTGACTGTATATCTCTTAAATATCAACATATACACGTGTGATTAAGTTTACGAAGATTTTTCAATGCCGAGAACCTCGATCAGAGAGTAAAAAAGGCGTAAGGTTCACAATGGTGTAAAATTAAAATGGGATATACCGGGCTAGGATTCGAGTTATAGGAACAAGGGCCAAACCAACCATCCAAGAATGGAATCATCGAGCGAAAACACTTGACAACCTCCTAGAACCAGCTTTTCTTGCCACTAGACCTTTCTCCATCAATTAGGATTCTGATGCCGTCACTAAACACATTCCTTAAATTGTAACCATTTGTTGAGTGTTTTTTTTTGTGTCTAATCCGCATATATATCGCCATTGCCCTTGATTTTCTTGACTGTATATCCCTTAAATATCAACATATATTCGTGTGATTTTGTTTACAAAGATTTTCAATGCCGAGAACCTCGATCAGAGAGTAAAAAAGGCGTAAGGTTCACAATGGTGTAAAATTAAAATGGGATATACCGGGCTAGGATTCGGGTTACAGGAACAAGGGCCAAACCAACCACCCAAGAATGGAATCGTCGAGCGAAAAAACTTGACAAACTCCTAGAAGCAGCTTTTCTTGCCACCAGACCTTTCTCAATCAATTAGGAATCTGATGCCGTCACTAAACACATTCCTTAAATTGTAGCCATTTGTTGAGTTTTTTTTTGTGACTAATCCGCATATATATCACCATTGCCCTTGATTTTCTTGACTTTATCTCTTAAATGTCAACATATACACGTGTGATTTAGTTTACAAAAAAATTTCTATGCCGAGAACCTCGATCAGAGGGTAAAAAAGGCGTAAAGTTCACAACGGTGTAAAATTAAAATGGGATATACCGGGCTAGGATTCGAGTTACAGGAACAAGGGCCAAACCAACCACCCAAGAATGGAATCGTCGAGCGAAAACACTTAACAACCTACTAGAAGCAGCTTTTCTTACCACCAGACCTTTCTCCATCAATTAGGAATCTGATGTCGTCACTAAACACATTCCTTAAATTGTAGCCATTTGTTGAGTGTTTTTTTTTTGTGTCTAATCCGCATATATATCACCATTGCACTTGATTTTCTTAACTGTATATCTCTTATATGTCAACATATACACGTGTGATTTAGTTTACGAAGATTTTTCAATGCCGAGAACCTCGATCAGAGAGTAAAAAAGGCGTAAAGTTCACAACGGTGTAAAATTAAAATGGGATATACCGGGCTAGGATTCGAGTTACAGGAACAAGGGCCAAACCAACCACCCAATAATGGAATCGTCGAGCGAAAACACTTAACAACCTTCTTGAAGCAGCTTTTCTTGCCACCAGACCTTTCTCCATCAATTAGGAATCTGATGCCGTCACTAAACACATTTCTTAAATTGTAGCCATTTGTTGAGTGTTTTTTTTGGTGTCTTATCCGAATATATATCACCATTGCCCTTGATTTTCTTGACTATATATCCCTTAAATATCAACATATACACGTGTGATTTAGTTTACGAAGATTTTTCAATGCCGAGAACCTCGATTAGAGAGTAAAAAAGGCGTAAAGTTCACAATGGTGTAAAATTAAAATGGGATATACCTGGCTAGGATTCGAGTTACAGGAACAAGGGCCAAACCAACCACCCAAGAATGGAATCCTCGAGCGAAAACACTTGACAATCTCCTAGAAGCAGCTCTTCTTGCAACCAGACCTTTCTCCATCAATTAGGAATCTGATGCCGTCACTAAACACATTCCTTAAATTGTAGCCATTTGTTGCGTGTTTTTTTTTGTGTCTAATCCGCATACATATCACTATTGCCCTTGATTTTATTGATTGTATATCTCTTAAATATCAGCATATACACGTGTGATTTAGTTTACAAAGATTTTTCAATACCGAGAACCTCGAACAGAGAGTAAAAAGGCGTAAGGTTCACAATGGTGTAAAATTAAAAGGGGATATTCCGGGCTAGTATTCGAGTTACAGGAACAAGGGCCAAACCAACCACCCAAGAATGGAATCGTCAAGCGAAAACACTTGACAACCTCCTAGAAGCTGCTATTCTTGCCACCAAACCTTTCTCCATCAATTAGGAATATGATGCCGTCACTAAACACATTCCTTAAATTGTAGCCATTTGTTGAGTAATTTTTTTTGTGTCTAATCCGCATATTTATCACCATTGCCTTTGATTTTCTTGACTGTATATCTCTTAAATATCAACATATACACGTGTGATTAAGTTTACGAAGATTTTTCAATGCCGAGAACCTCGATCAGAGAGTAAAAAAGGCGTAAGGTTCACAATGGTGTAAAATTAAAATGGGATATACCGGGCTAGGATTCGAGTTATAGGAACAAGGGCCAAACCAACCATCCAAGAATGGAATCATCGAGCGAAAACACTTGACAACCTCCTAGAAGCAGCTTTTCTTGCCACCAGACCTTTCTCCATCAATTAGGATTCTGATGCCGTCACTAAACACATTCCTTAAATTGTAACAATTTGTTGAGTGTTTTTTTGTGTCTAATCCGCATATATATCGCCATTGCCCTTGATTTTCTTGACTGTATATCCCTTAAATATCAACATATACTCGTGTGATTTTGTTTACAAAGATTTTCAATACCGAGAACCTCGATCAGCGAGTAAAAAAGGCGTAAGGTTCACAATGGTGTAAAATTAAAATGGGATATACCGGGCTAGGATTCAGGTTACAGGAACAAGGGCCAAACCAACCACCCAAGAATGGAATCATCGAGCGAAAACACTTGATAACCTCCTAGAAGCAGCTTTTCTTGCCACCAGACCTTTCTCAATCAATTAGGAATCTGATGCCGTCACTAAACACATTCCTTAAATTGTAGCCATTTATTGAGTGTTTTTTTTGTGACTAATCCGCATATATATATAACCATTGCCCTTGATTTTCTTGACTTTATCTCTTAAATGTCAACATATACACGTGTGATTTAGTTTACAAAAAAATTTCAATGCCGAGAACCTCGATCGGAGGGTAAAAAAGGCGTTAAGTTCACAACGGTGTAAAATTAAAATGGGATATACCGGGCTAGGATTCGAGTTACAGGAACAAGGGCCAAACCAACCACCCAAGAATGGAATCGTCGAGCGAAAACACTTAACAACCTACTAGAAGCAGCTTTTCTTGCCACCAGACCTTTCTCCATCAATTAGGAATCTGATGTCGTCACTAAACACATTCCTTAAATTGTAGCCATTTGTTGAGTGTTTTTTTTTTGTGTCTAATCCGCATATATATCACCATTGCCCTTGATTTTCTTGACTGTATATCTCTTATATGTCAACATATACACGTGTGATTTAGTTTACGAAGATTTTTCAATGCCGAGAACCTCGATCAGAGAGTAAAAAAGGCGTAAAGTTCACAACGGTGTAAAATTAAAATGGGATATACCGGGCTAGGATTCGAGTTACAGGAACAAGGGCCATACCAACCACCCAAGAGTGGAATCGTCGCGCGAAAACACTTAACACCCTACTAGAAGCAGCTTTTCTTGCCACCAGACCTTTCTCCATCAATTAGGAATCTGATGCCGTCACTAAACACATTTCTTAAATTGTAGCCATTTGTTGAGTGTTTTTTTGGGTGTCTTATCCGAATATATATCACCATTGCCCTTGATTTTCTTGACTGTATATCCCTTAAATATCAACATATACACGTGTGATTTAGTTTACGAAGATTTTTCAATGCCGAGAACCTCGATTAGAGAGTAAAAAAGGCGTAAAGTTCACAATGGTGTAAAATTAAAATGGGATATACCTGGCTAGGATTCGAGTTACAGGAACAAGGGCCAAACCAACCACCCAAGAATGGAATCGTCGAGCGAAAACACTTGACAATCTCCTAGAAGCAGCTTTTCTTGCCACCAGACCTTTCTCCATCAATTAGGAATCTGATACCGTCACTAAACACATTCCTTAAATTGTAGCCATTTGTTGCGTGTTTTTTTTGGTGTCTAATCCGCATACATATCACTATTGCCCTTGATTTTATTGATTGTATATCTCTTAAATATCAACATATACACGTGTGATTTAGTTTACAAAGATTTTTCAATACCGAGAACCTCGATCAGAGAGTAAAAAAGGCATAAGGTTCACAATGGTGTAAAATTAAAATGGGATATACCGGGCTAGTATTCGAGTTACAGGAACAAGGGCCAAACCAACCACCCAAGAATGGAATCGTCGAGCGAAAACATTTGACAACCTCCTAGAAGCAGCTTTTCTTGCCACCAGACCTTTCTCCATCAATTAGGAATCTGATACCGTCACTAAACACATTCCTTAAATTGTAGCCATTTGTTGCGTGTTTTTTTTGGTGTCTAATCCGCATACATATCACTATTGCCCTTGATTTTATTGATTGTATATCTCTTAAATATCAACATATACACGTGTGATTTAGTTTACAAAGATTTTTCAATACCGAGAACCTCGATCAGAGAGTAAAAAAGGCGTAAGGTTCACAATGGTGTAAAATTAAAATGGGATATACCGGGCTAGTATTCGAGTTACAGGAACAAGGGCCAAACCAACCACCCAAGAATGGAATCGTCGAGCGAAAACATTTGACAACCTCCTAGAAGCTGCTTTTCTTGCCACCAGACCTTTCTCCATCAATTAGGAATCTGATGCCGTCACTAAACACATTCCTTAAATTGTAGCCATTTGTTGAGTGTTTTTTTTAGTGTCTAATCCGCATATATATCACCATTGCCCTTGATTTTCTTGACTGTATATCTCTTAAATACCAACATATACACGTGTGATTTAGTTTACGAATATTTTTCAATGCCGAGAACCTCGATTAGAGAGTAAAAAAGGCGTAAGGTTCACAATGGTGTAAAATTAAAATGGGAGATACCGGGCTAGGATTCGAGTTCTAGGAACATGGGCCAAACCAACCATCCAAGAATGGAATCATCGAGCGAAAACACTTGACAACTTCCTCGAAGCAGCTTTTCTTGCCACCAGACCTTTCTCCATCAATTAGGATTCTGATACCGTCACTAAACACATTCCCTAAATTGTAACCATTTGTTGAGTGTTTTTTTTTTTGTGTCTAATCCGCATATATATCACCATTGCCCATGATTTTCTTGACTGTATATCTCTTAAATATCAACATATACTCGTGTGATTTTGTTTACAAAGATTTTCAATGCCAAGAACCTCGATCAGAGAGTAAAAAAGGCATAAGGTTCACAATTGTGTAAAATTAAAATGGGATATACCGGGCTAGGATTCGAGTTACAGGAAAAAGGGCCAAACCAACCACCCAAGAATGGAATCGTCGAGCGAAAACACTTGACAACCTCCTAGAAGCTGCTTTTATTTCCACCAGACCTTTCTCCATCAATTAGGAATCTGATGCCGTCACTAAACACATTTCTTAAATTGTAGCCATTTGTTGAGTAATTTTTTTTGTGTCTAATCCGCAAATATATCACCATTGCCCTTTATTTTCTTGACTGTATATCTCTTAAATATCAACATATACATGTGTGATTACGTTTACGAAGATTTTTCACAGCCGAGAACCTCGATCAGAGAGTAAAAAAGGCGTAAGGTTCACAATGGTGTAAAATTAAAATGAGATATACCGGGCTAGGATTCGAGTTATAGGAACAAGGGCCAAACCAACCATCCAAGAATGGAATCATCGAGCGAAAACACTTGACTACCTCCTAGAAGCAGCTTTTCTTGCCACCAGACCTTTCTCCATCAATTAGGATTCTGATGCCGTCACTAAACACACTCCTTAAATTGTAGCCATTTGTTGAGTGTTTTTTTGGTGTCTAATCCGCGTATATATCACCATTGCCCTTGATTTTCTTGACTGTATATCTCTTAAATATCAACATATACACGTGTGATTTTGTTTACGAAGATTTTTCAACGCCGAGAACCTCGATCAGAGAATAAAAAAGGCGTAAGGTTCATAATGGTGTAAAATTAAAATGGGATATACCGGGCTAGGATTCGAGTTACATTAACAAGGGCCAAACCAACCACCCAAGAATGGAATCCTCGAGCGAAAACATTTGACAACCTCCTAGAAGCAGCTTTTCTTGCCACCAGACCTTTCTCCATCAATTAGGAATCTGATGCCATCACTAAACACATTCCTTAAATTGTAGCCATTTGTTGAGTGTTTTTTTTTAGTCTAATCCGCATATATATCACCATTGCCCTTGATTTTCTTGACTTTATCTCTTAAATGTCAACATATACACGTGTGATTTAGTTTACGAAAATTTTTCAATGCCGATAACCTCGATCAGAGAGTAAAAAAGGCGTAAGGTTCACAATGCTGTATAATTTTCAATGCCGAGAACCTTGATCAGAGAGTAAAAAAGGCGTAAGATTCACAATGGTGTAAAATTAAAATGGGATATACCGGGATAGGATTCGAGTTACAGGAACAAGGGCCAAACCAACCACCCAAGAATGGAATCGTCGAGCAAAAACACTTGACAACCTCTTAGAAGCACCTTTTCTTACCACCAGAGCTTTCTCCATCAATTAGGAATCCGATGTCGTCACTAAACACATTCCTTAAATTGTAGCCATTTGTTGAGTGTTTTTTTTTGTGTCTAATCCTATATATATCACCACTGCCCTTGATTTTCTTGACTGTATATCTCTAAAATATCAACATATACACGAGTGATTTAGTTTACGAAGATTTTTCAATGCCGAGAACCTCGATCAGAGAGTAAAAAAAGGCGTAAGGTTCATAATGGTGTAAAATTAAAATGGGATATACCGGGCTAGAATTCGAGTTAAATGAACAAAGGCCAAACCAACCATCTAAGAATGGAATCGTCGAGCGAAAACACTTGACAACCTCCTAGAAGTCGCTTTTCTTACCACCAGACCTTTCTCCATCAATTAGGAATCTGATGCCGTCACTAAACACATTCCTTAAATTGTAGCCATTTGTTAAGTGTTTTTTTTGTGTCTAATCCGCATATATATCACCATTCCCCTTGATTTTCTTGACTGTATATCTCTTAAATGTCAACATATACACGTGTGATTTAGTGTACGAAGAGTTTTCAATGCCGAGAACCACGATCAGAGAGTAAAAAAGGCGTATGGTTCAGAATGGTGTAAAATTAAAATGGGATATACCGGGCTAGGATTCGAGTTACAGGAACAAGGGCTAAACCAACCACCCAAGAAAGGAATCGTCGCGTGAAAACACTTGACAACCTCCTAGAAGCAGCTTTCCTTGCCACCAGACAATTCTCAACCAATTAGGAATCTGATGCCGTCACTAAACGCATTCCTTAAATTGTAGCCATTTGTTGAGTGTTTTTTTTGTGTCTAATCCGCATATATATCACCGTTGCCCTTGATTTTCTTGACTGTATATCTCTTAAATGTCAATATATACACGTGTTTTAGTTTACGAAGATTTTTCAATGCCGAGAACCTCGATCAGAGAGTAAAAAAGGCGTAAGGTTCACAATGGTATAATATTAAAATGGGATATACCGGGCTAGGATTCGAGTTGCAGGAACAAGGGCCTATCCAACCACCCAAGAATGGAATCGTCGAGCGAAAACAGTTGACAACCTCCTAGAAGCAGCTTTTCTTACCACCAGACCTTTCTCCATCAATTAGGAATCTGATGCCGTCACTACACACATTCTTTAAATTGTAGCCTTTTGTTGAGTGTTTTTTTTTTGTGTCTAATCCGCATATATATCACCATTGCCCTTAAGTTTCTTGACTGTATATCTCTTAAATGTCAACATATACACGTGTGATTTAGTTTACGAAGATTTTTCAATGCCGAGAACCTCTATCAGAGAGTAAAAAAGGCGTAAGGTTCACAATGGTGTAAAATTAAAATGGGATATACCGGGCTGGGATTCGGGTTATAGGAAAAAGGGCCTAACCAACCACCTAAGAATGGAATCGTCGAGCGAAAAAACTTGACAGCCTCCTAGAAGCAGCTTTTCACGCGGAATTAGATGGCTATATATACCTGTCTTGCCTGTTTCATTTGGAACGAAATTTGTTCCGACGGCGAAGCTCTGTCGAAGTGTCTACAGCTCTGTAAACGATTTAATATCAATCAAAAGACAGTTTAAAGTGAATTCTCATGCATTACAGCTGAAATAACTTTAATACAACTGATTCCTCCTTTTTGTATTGGTGAGGTACTCTTCTGATCGACTCGTTTGGGTCCCTACACGAACCTACAAGTGGTATCAGAGCTTAGGAAGAAGAGTTCTTACATTTTCAGCTGTGATTTCTGATTTCTACACCTTCTTTTTTCAATTAAACATGATTTCACAGTCAAAATGGCTTGATTTTCAAATATGTTGTACGCAACAGTGTTTTAACAAACCCTTAAGAGTTTCAGACATAAATACGGTTTAAATCTGTTCGAAAACTTTATTTCGCTTGAAATATTGATATAATTTCGTTCGAAGCATTGCTGTAATTTCGTTCGGAATTAGAGCTAATTTCGCTTGAATCTGTTATTCCACGTGAAAAAACTCATACGGAATTACATTCCGTTTCAAAGTTCGCTATTTCCGTTTGAAAGAAAGTCTTATTCCGCACGGGATTAGATTCCGTTTGAACATTTCGAACGAAATTACTAATTTCATTTGAGAGTGTTTCCGTTTCTGGGTAATTCCGTGTGAGAAGGGTAATTTCGTGTGAAACTTCAGGGTAATTCTGTTCGAGAGGTTAATTCCGTTTCAGATAGTAATTTCGCTTGATAAGTGATATTCTGTTTGTGAAGTAATTCTGTGTGAAGAGTAATACCTTTTGAAATTGACTGTTTGAAATTTTTGGAAAACTGAAAACATGGAGAACGAGTTTTATAATGCCTTTGCTAGTCCAATAACTCTTACTCAAAGTACATTGCTTGAAAATGAGATGGGGACAACACAAAAACCGCCTAAGCTTTTGGATATTGATGATTAAAATGGTTGGTCCGAACGTTTTGGTAACTGGGTTGAATCATATCATTTGGATGCTTGGGAACATACTGAAGTTCAATATACTAGACCACTCAAGAACAATGATGAGAAAATACCAAGTAGAGAAATGAATCCCGAAGAGAAAAAGAAGTATAAAGATGAAAAATTGATGGTTAGTTTGTTACAGCAAGCGATCAAAGAGGACATCTTGGTTCTTCTTCAACATAACGAAAGTGCATATTCAATTTGGAAAGAATTAGAAGCAAAGTCTCTTGGTAGTGATGATATGCTCAGGAACAAAATGTCACTTATGAAGAAAGAATTTGATTTATTCTGTGGTTTGAGAATAGAAAGTACTAAGCAGATTATTGAAAGATATTATAACTTGGTGAAAAACATGACAAGATTGGGCATCAACAAAGATAAAGATGAGTTGATTGAGAAACTAGCTGATGCATTGCCACATGATGTTTGGGGAACGTTTTTGATGATGTTGAGGAATAATAGAAAGGAATATAAAGAGTTAACACTGGGTGGGTTTATTAAACATCTTGAAGCTCAAGAGATGGAGCAAAGAAAGATTGCTAGAATGAAGAACTATGATGGAGAACAAGACATCGGATTGTATTTCAAAAGTGGTGTTAGTGAAAACACCAATTTTCTCCAAAGGTTAAACTGCTTTTAATGCGAAAAATTCTTCTGAAAGTTCATCTCAGGGATCAAGCAACAAAACTGGATTCACTTCATTTCCAACATTTGATCCACATTTTCTACAACAAAGAGTGACAAAGTTCTTCAATGCAACATTGCCTTAAACCTTAAAAATGATCAGAATTATACCGAGGAAGTTACTAAAAGCCATATGTCTTTGTTGGTAACTGTGCTTGAATCCTATGGTGGTTTAGTTGCAGGAAGGATCGGGAATCCAATGCTAACGAAAGAGGATTACGATCAAATTGATGCTGAGGAGATGGAATTGATGGATATAAAATGGTGCATGGCTAGTGTGTTGAGACGAGCCGAAAAGTTTATACAAATTACAGGAAGAGATGATTTCCGTGATGCAAATGTTTCAACTTTAGGATTTAATAAAGCTAAAGTCACTTGTTTTCGTTGCAGGGAAAAGGGGCATTTCAAGAGGGAGTGCACAAATCGCGAAGCAAGTGGAGCTCAAAATCCTTTCGGAAACAACGACTACTATCGAAAGGCGATTTATCATCAAGTTGCTCAACAGCCACATCAACAACAACAGTCACAAACAGCTCATGGTAGGAAAGAAATTGAAGATTCAAAGAGAGCATGTCTTGTTAATCAAGATAAGGGAAATGGATTCAGTTGGGATAAATACATTCCAAAAGATAGTAAAGTATGTGTGGCAGATCAAGAAGATGAAAAATTGCCAGAAGGTTTCAGTTGGGACAATTATTGCCCAGACAAAGAATTCTTGACTAAAGGATTTGTTGCTCATTTTATTAATGATTATACTGATGAATATTGGGTAGAAAAATACAGACAAATTGTGAAAGCTGAAGAGGAGAAATGGAAGAAATATGAAGAAGAAGAAGAAGAAGAAGAAGAGGAAAAGAGACAAGCTGAAGCTGAGAAAAAGAAAAAAGCTGAAGAAAATGTTCAAGTGAGAGTAGTTAAAGAAGTTCCAGCATTTGAAATCAAAACAGATGATGAGGTAGTCAAAGTTGCTAAGAAGTGTATGAATTGTGATTCTCTGATAACGCAGAACAATGAATTGTTGCACAACATAAAAAGGCTGAAAGAATCATCTGATATTTTGAACAGAGAAATGAATAAGTACAATGAGTCGAGCAGTGAACAGGCTGTAGCAATGAATACACTCAAAGGAGCATACATGAGGCAGCTTGACAATGTCATTTATTACACTGAAAAATGTGCTGAACTTGAGATGAAACTAGAAACTCAGAAAATCGAAACCAAGAGAGTAAATGAATTGTTGAAAAGTTAATCATGTTCTACTTTTGTTGTTGACAGGATTTACCCCATAGTGGAAGGATTGAAGACATTTGAAGAAGAGAAGACTTCGGAAGAGGAAAAGTATGTGACAAAAGAAGATAATGAAGTGAAGACATCTGGTAAGAAATCAAGTGTGGTTTATAACAAATGTCCGCCTCCTCTTGAAAATGCATATTCTCCGCGAAATGCTAATTCTGAAAGAGTCAAAAAGGCAACGAACTTACAGTGGATGTCTAAGTCTACAAATAATTTGCCAGAAAGTATAGATGTCACTTTCACGTCGTCCGATGCTGATCATGAGTCCGAGTTAATAAAAAAGGTGGTCGATCAGGTGTTGGATAAGGATGAAACAGAGGAGTCATTGTCGAAGTCAAAATCAGAGTCAAAGTCCGACACGTCAAGTCAAAAAGTCAAACAGGGAAAACGGGTGTATAATAAAGAATTTTTGTTATCAAAATCTAATTTTAATGACGAACCGATCAAAGTAGCATATACTTTGAAAGATTCTGACAAATTATATTCTGATGAGGTTTTTCCAATAAGAGGTGTTAAAACAGAAATGATAAAAAAGGTTTTCAAATTAACAGAAATTAATATTTCTGAAATAAAAGATTTAAATCTTAATGAAAAACCAAGTCCTTATACCTCAAGAGTTCAACAAAGGATAAACAAGAAAATGGGTTACAATTATGGTTCAGACTTTCGAAAGAAACCAAACTATAATGGTAATTTCAAAAAGAAAGGTTTAGGCTTTATTCCATCGAAAAACTATAAAAATGAGAAAACTTATAAACCAAAAACTGTTTTTGTTTCAAGAACAAGTGCTGAGAAAGAACAAAAGAGTTCATTCTGGAAGCAGACGAACAAAGAATTCCTTGCGAAGAAGCAAGAAGAGATGAAGAAAAGTGTTGTTCAGAAGAAGACAGAGATGAGAACCTGTTTTCAATGTAAAATAGTCGGTCATATTGCCAGAAATTGTTCAAAGGCAATACAGACAAAACAGGATGTCTCTGGTAAACTGAAAGAAAAGATTGTTGAAAAAACTGAACTTACAATCAGAAAATTTACAGGTTTTGAAAATTCAAAATTTGAGGTTGGTGAATGTTCAAGGAATGTTTTGAAAAGAAAAGAAAATCTGAAAAATCAGAAGTGGGTGGTTAAGGGTTCAGGAAGTAGTTCTAGCGATGAATCTGAGTTATCAAAATCAGAGGAGCTATTTACTGGCGATGAATCTGTCTCCACAAAGACAGAGGAGCCACAGGTTGTTGTAAAAAGTGAGAAATCTGTCCCGACTGTGGATGACGAAAATTTTCCATTACTAAGGGCTGAAAATTTTAAAAAGAAAGTTGGGAAAGTTGAAATTTCAAATCAATTTTATTCTGAAAAAACTAAATTTGATGTTGAAAAGGTTTTCAACGGAAATGTGAAACACATTTTTGGAAAAATGGTCGATGGTAAGGCCAAAGGAGTCAAAGAATTTTATGCTTCCAAAAAGAGTGTTCACAGGTCTGTTGAAAGTAACAGTGAAGAAGAGGTTGTTACACCCAAGGATGGTCAGGCTTGGGTGGATATATTTTTCAAAAAATAAAAACCTGACTTGCCGGAGCTCCCAAGTTGGTAATCGTGGAGCATGAATCGGCATCTTTCTCAAAATGTTATTAAAAATGGTTAAGTGTGACTTGCCGGAACTCCCAGGTTGGTAGTGTGGAGTAGGAATCGGCTTCTGAGATTTCAACCTACAAGTGGTAAGCGTTGGTAAGCAAACCGACTCGTGGTTGAAAGAAAAGTTTTACTTGCTAAGATGTTGGTAGTTATATCTACAGATGGTAAATTAAGGACATTAATTTGTACTTGATTTACTACAAATGGTTGAAAAGGGGGATTAATTCATAAGTTGATTGGTAGAACAATGTGATGATCTTGACCCCATTTTTACAAGCGGTAAAATCAACAGAACTTATTTTCCGGAAAAACCATTTTAATTAAAACAAACTTAAGTGTTTTGAGATCTAAATGGGAAAATAAATTGTTGTGAGGGGGAGTTCTGATTGTTTACGCCAAATGGATGGAGAATTGAGGCGATTTGATATCAGTTGTCATGTTACTTGTATAGTTTGTTTTCAAATTTCTTTAAATGTTTCTGAATTTTAGGGGGAGTAAGAATTTCAGAAAATCCAAAAACATTAGAAAATTTGAAATGAGTTTTGTTGTGAAATAGAGGAAATGATAGTACATCAGTGGACTATCACAACATGCTAAAGAATTGGAAAGTTAAAATGTGATAAACGGTCTCACTGATGATATGCCAATAGGTTTTTACACATTTAGTATATTGTGACGAGATATAAACCTAAATTTCAAACTTACTTATATCGTGGGGAACATCTCTCGGATATATGGGTAACCCCCGAATTCTTGTTTGAAAGGTCCCTCTTTCTAAGATACTAGGTCTTTATGCTCAGTGATATCTGGGGCATTATCCCGGGACTTCTGATTTTGCGGAAGCAATAGCCTAGTCCCCGCATAATACTTTCTGCTTTTGCTCGAAATATAGCGCCGCCCTCAGCATAAAAAATGATGAAACATTGAAAAATGTTAATCATGTGCTGTTGAAGAAAAGATCCTCTAAAGGGGACACACTAAAAGTCGAGCCGTCATCTCTCTGCTGAACGGAAGTTCTGACCTGAGCTCTCACAGTTTCGCATCTAACTCCTTACAGATATCATCTAGGTATACTCACCTGTAAGACTGAATATTGGGATCTAGATACGGGAGTATATTCAAGTGGTGGAACACGCGAATAAGTTTAAGTGCTTAAAACATTAATCTCGTATCTCGAAACAGTTGAAATTTGTGTGAAAATTTAAGAGGACCAGTATACTGACAATCTAGGTGAATTGTTTAGAACTTATAATGTTTAAAGCTTAACGGTGTTGGTGATTTGTCTCATAAACTGATATGATCCTTTACACAAACTCACAAAAATATTTGTTGTATATATTTCTTTACTGCATTTCATCTATTCAAAAATCCAAAAAGATTTTGTGTGTGTTTTAGCATAAATTTTGAAAAATCCAAAAAGATTTTCGACAACTGTTGAAGAAAGCTGATTTTCAAAATTCCAAGTGCTAAACTTGATGAACAGGTTTGGGAGAGTGTGCATAAAAGAATATTTTTCTTACAAGTGAGTCATCATAGATTAAATCTTTTTGAATGATTTCTGCAAATGGTTTCTAAATTTTAATCTGTAAACTTTGAGAAACTTATGTGTATGGTAGAGATTGTGCAGGAAAAGCCAGGTTTTGATACCTGAGCAGATTGTTAGCCAGATGACGTTTTTAGGACCTGAAGATGGTGAATTCCAGACTACGATCCCAGCACATTGAAAAGGGGAGTCTGAAGACATCGAGAGAGAGTTTGAAGATGTAGAAAGCCAGATCGAGATTCTGCAGATGGAAGAAAAAAGAAAAAGAGATTGATTGAAGATGCTTACAATGGAGAATCTTTGAATAAAGAGAGCAGACTAATAAAGACTGAAGGTTTGACAACCGAAGACTCGACACTGAAGACTCGTCAACATTCGAGGCGGAGTCTGTTGGTGCATACGTCTGTCGACTTCATCTTGTATCGAGTCTTGTAATGTAATAAATAGATCAGGGCATGCAAAACGAGAATGTGAATTATAGGTAATTCCGCACGGAATTGGAATTCCGTTTGGAATCCTTATTTCTGGTTGGAATCCTTAATTCCGCTTGGAACAACTAATTCCGCTTAAACATAATACCGCTTGAGGTTAATCCCGCGCGGAATTAAGTTCTGTTTGTACCCTATCACGCAGAATTAGATGCCTATATATACCTGTCTTGCCTGTTTCATTTGGAACGAAATTAGTTCCGACGGCGAAGCTCTGTCGAAGTGTCTACAACTCTGTAAACGATCTAATATCAATTAAAAGACAGTTTAAAGTGAATTTTCCTGCATTACAGCTGAAATAACATCAATACAACTGATTCCGCCTTTTGTATTGGTGAGGTACTCCTTTGATCGACTCGTTTGGGTCCCTACACGATCCTACACCGTCACTAAACACATTCCTTAAATTGTAGCCATTTGTTGAGTGTTTTTTTTTTGGTGTTTAATCCGCATATATATCACCATTGCCCTTGATTTTCTTGACTGTATATCTCTTAAATATCAACATATACACGTGTGATTTAGTTTACGAAGATTTTTCAATGCCGAGAACGTCGATCAGAGAGTAAAAATGCGTAAGGTTCACAATGGTGTAAAATTAAAATGGGATATATCGGGCTAGGATTCGAGTTACAGGAACAAGGGCCAAACCAACCACCCAAGAATGGAATCGTCAGGCGAAAACTCTTGACAACCTCCTAGATGCAGCTTTTCTTACCACCAGACCTTTCTCCATCAATTAGGAATCTGATGCCGTCACTAAACACATTCCTTAAATTGTAGCCATTTGTTGAGTGTTTTTTTTTTTTTTTTGTCTAATCCGCATATATATCACCATTGCCCTTGATTTTCTTGAGTGTATATCTCTTAAATATCAACATATACACGTGTGATTTAGTTTACGAATATTTTTCAATGCCGAGAACCTCGATCAGAGAGTAAAAAAGGCGTAAAGTTCACAATGGTGTAAAATTAAAATGGGATATACCGGGCAAGGATTCGAGTTACAGGAACAAGGGCCAAACCAACCACCCAAGAATGGAATCGTCGAGCAAAAACACTTGACAACCTCCTAGAAACAGCTTTTCTTGCCACCAGACCTTTCTCCATCAATTAGGAATCTGATGCCGTAACTAAACACATTCCTGAAATTGTAGCCATTTGTTGAGTGCTTTTTTTTGGTGTCTAATCCGCATATATATCACCATTGCCATTGATTTTCTTGACTGTATATCTCATAAATTTCAACATATATACGTGTGATTTAGTTTACGGAGATTTTTCAATGTCGAGAACCTCGATCTGAGAGTAAAAAAGCCTGAAGGTTCACAATGGTGTAAAATTAAAATGGGATAAACCGGGCTAGGATTCGAGTTACAGGTACAAGGGGCAAACCAACCACCCAAGAATGGAATCGTCGAGCGAAAACACTTGACAACCTCCTAGAAGCAGCTTTTCTTGCCACCAGACCTTTCTCCATCAATTAGGAATCTGATACCGTCACTAAACACATTCCTTAAATTGTAGCCATTTGTTGAGTGTTTTTTTGGTGTCTAATCCGCATGAATATCACCATTGCTCTTGATTTTCTTGACTGTATATCTCTTAAATGTCAACATATACACGTGTGATTTAGTTTACGAAGATTTTTCAATGCCGAGAACCTCGATTAGAGAGTAAAAAAGGCGTAAGGTTCACAATGGTGTAAAATTAAAATGGGATATACCGGGCTAGGATTCGAGTTACAGGAACAAGGGCCAAACCACCCACCCAAGAATGGAATCGTCGAGCGAAAACACATGACAACCTCCTAGAAGCAGCTTTTCTTACCACCAGACATTTCTCTATCAATTAGGAATCTGATGCCGTCACTAAACACAATTCTTAAATTGTAGCCATTTGTTGAGTGTTTTTTTTGGTGTCTAATCCGCATATATATCACCACAGCTCTTGAGTTTCTTGACTGTATATCTCCTAAATGTCAACATATACACGTGTGATTTAGTTTACGAAGATTTTTCAATGCCGAGAACCTCGATCAGAGAGTAAAAAAGGCGAAAGGTTCACAATGGTGTAAAATTAAAATGGGATATACCGGGCTAGGATTCGAATTACAGGAACAAGGGCCAAACCAACCACCCAAGAATGGAATCATCGAGCAAAAACACTTGACAACCTCCTAGAAGCAGCTTCTCTTGCCACCAGACCTTTCTCCATCAATTAGGAATCTGATGCCGTCATTAAACACATTCCTTAAATTGTAGCCATTTGTTGCGTGTTTTTTTTTGTGTCTAATCCGCATATATATCACCATTTCACTTTATTTTCTTGACTATATATCTCTTAAATGTCAACATATACACGTGTGATTTAGTTTACGTAGATTTTTCAATGCCGACAACCTCGATCAGAGAGTAAAAAAGGCGTAAAGTTCACAATGGTGTAAAATTAAAATGGGATATACCGGGCTAGGATTCGAGTTACAGGAAGAAGGGCCAAACTAACCACCCAAGAATGGAATCATCGAGCGAAAACACTTGACAACCTCCTAGAAGTAGCTTTTCTTATCACCAGACCTTTCTCAATCTATTAGGAATCTGATGCCGTCACTAAACTCATTCCTTAAATTGTAGCCATTTATTGAGTGTTTTTTTTTGTGTCTAATCCGCATATATGTCACCATTGCCCTTGATTTTCTTGACTGTATATCTCTTAAATGTCAACATATACACGTGTGATTTAGTTTACGAAGATTTTTCAATGCCGAGAACCTCTATCAGACTGTAAAACACGCGTAAGGTTCACAATGGTGTAAAATGAAAATGGGACATACCGGGCTAGGATTCGAGTTACAGGAACAAGGGCCAAACCAACCACCCAAGAATGGAATCGTCGAGCGAAAACACTTGACAACCTCCAAGAAGCAGCTTTTCTTACCACCAGACCTTTCTCCATCAATCAGGATTCTGATGTCGTCATTAAATACATTCCTTAAATTGTAGGCATTTGTTGAGTGTTTTTTTTGTGTCTAATCCGCATATATATCACCATTGCCCTTGATTTTCTTGACTGTATATCTCATAAATATCAACATATACACGTGTGATTTAGTTTACAAAGATTTTTCAATGCCGAGAACCTCGATCAGAGAGTAAAAAAGGTGTAAGGCTCACAATGGTGTAAAATTAAAATGGGATATACCGGGCTAGGATTCGAGTTACAGGAACAAGGTCCAAACCAACCACCCAAGAATGGAATTGTCGAGCGAAAACACTTGACAACCTCCTAGAAGCAGCTTTTCTTACCACCAGACATTTCTCCATCAATTAGGAATCTGATGCCGTCACTAAAGACATTCCTTAAATTGTAGCCATTTGTTGAGTGTTTTATCTTTTGGTGTCTAATCCGCATATATATCACCATTGCCCTTGATTTTCTTGACTGTATATCTCTTAAATATCAACATATACACGTGTGATTTAGTTTACGAAGATTTTTCATTGCCGAGAACCTCGATTAGAGAGTAAAAAAGGCGTAAGGTTCACAATTGTGTAAAATTAAAATGGGATATACCGGGCTAGAATTCGAGTTACATGAACAAGGGCCAAACCAACCACCCAAGAATGGAATCGTCGAGCAAAAACACTTGACAACCTCCTAGAAGCAGCTTTTCTTACCATCAGTCCTTTCTCCGTCAATTAGGAATCCGATGCCGTCACTAAACACATTCCTTAAATTGTAGCTATTTGTTGAGTGTTTTTTTTTTGTGTCTAATCCGCATATATATCACCATTGCCCTTGATTTTCTTGACAGTATATCTCTTAAATATCAACATATACACGTGTGATTTAGTTGACGATGATTTTTCAATGCCGAGAACCTCGATAAGAGAGTAAAAGAGGCGTAAGGTTCACAATGGTGTAAAATTAAAATGGGATATACCGGGCTAGGATTCGAGTTACAGGAACAAGGCCCAAACCAACCACCCAAGAATGGAATCGTCAAGTGAAAACACTTGACAACCTCCTAGAAGCAGCATTTCTTGCCACCAGACCTTTCTCCATCAATTAGGAATCAGATGCCGTCACTAAACACATTCCTTAAATTGTAGCCATTTGTTGATTGATTTTTTTTGGTGTCTAATCCGCATATATATCACCATTGCCCTTAATTTTCTTGACTGTATATCTCTTAAATGTCAACATATACACGTGTGATTTAGTTTACGAAGATTTTTCAATGCCGAGAACCTCGATCAGAGAGTTAAAAAGGCATAAGGTTCACAATGGTGTAAAATTAAAATGGGATATACCGGGCTAGGATTCGAGTTACAGGAACAAGGGCCAAACCAACCACCCAAGAATGGAATCGTCGAGCGAAAACACTTGACAACCTCCTAGAAGCAGCTTTTCTTACCACCAGTCCTTTCTCCATCAATTAGGAATCTGATGCCGTCAATAAACACATTCCTTAAATTGTAGCCATTTGTTGAGTGTTTTTTTTGGTTTCTAATCCGCATATATATCACCATTGCCCTTGATTTTCTTGACTTTATATCTCTTAAATATCAACATATACACGTGTGATTTAGTTTACGAAGATTTTTCAATGCCGAGAACCTCGATCAGAGAGTAAAAAAGGCGTAAGGCTCACAATGGTGTAAAATTAAAATGGGATATACCGGGCTAGGATTCGAGTTACAGGAACAAGGGCCAAACCAACCACCCAAGAATGGAATCATCGAACGAAAACACTTGACAACCTCCTAGACGTAGCTTTTCTTACCACCAGACCTTTCTCCATCAATTAGGAATCTGATGCCGTCACTAAACACATTCCTTAAATTGTAGCCATTTGTTGAGTGTTTTTTTCTTTTGGTGTCTAATCCACATATATATCACCATTGCCCTTGATTTTCTTGACTGTATATCTCTTAAATATCAACATATACACGTGTGATTTAGTTTATGAAGATTTTTCAATGCCGAGACCCTCGATCAGAGAGTAAAAAAGGTTTAAGGTTCACAATGGTGTAAAATTAAAATGGGATATACCGGGCTAGGATTCAAGTTACAAGAACAAGGGCCAAACCAACAACCCAAGAAATGAATCGTCGAGCGAAAACACTTGACAACCTCCTAGAAGCAGCTTTTCTTACCACCAGACCTTTCTCCATCAATTAGGAATCTGATGCCATCACTAAACACATTCCTTAAATTGTAGCCATTTGTTGAGTGTTTTTTTTGGTGTCTAGTCCGCATATATATCACCATTGCCCTTGATTTTCTTGACTGTATATCTCTTAAATATCAACATATACAGGTGCGATTTAGTTTACGAAGATTTTTCAATTCCGAGAACCTCGATCAGAGAGTAAAAAAGGCGTAAGGTTCATAATAGTGTAAAATTAAATTGGGATATACCGGGCTAGGATTCGAGTTACAGGAACAAGGTCTAAACCAACCACCCAAGAATGGAATCGTCGAGCGAAAACACTTGACAACCTCCTAGAAGCAGCTTTTCTTACCACCAGACCTTTCCCCATCAATTAGGATTCTGATGCCATCACTAAACACATTCCTTAAATTGTAGCCATTTGTTGAGTGTTTTTTTGTGTCTAATCCGCATATATATCACCATTGCCCTTGATTTTCTTGACTGTATGTCTCTTAAATGTCAACATATACACGTGTGATTTAGTTTACGAAGATTTTTCAATGCCGAGAACCTCGATCAGAGAGTAAAAATGGCGTAAGGTTCACAATGGTGTAAAATTAAAATGGGATATACCAGGCTAGGATTCGAGTTAAAGGAACAAGGGCCAAACCAACCACCCATGAATGGAATCGTCGAGCGAAAACACTTGACAACCTCCTAGAAGCAGTTTTTCTTACCACCAGACCTTTCTCCATCAATTAGGAATCTGATGCCGTCACTAAACACATTTCTTAAATTGTAGCCATTTGTTGAGTGTTTTTTTTGGTGTCTAATCCGCATATATATCACCATCGCCCTTGATTTTCTTGAATGTATATCTCTTAAATATCAACATATACACGTGTGATTTAGTTTACGAAGATTTTTCAATTCCGAGAACCTCAATCAGAGAGTAAAAAAATGCGTAAGGTTCACAATGGTGTAAAATTAAAATGGGATATACCGGGCTAGGACTCGAGTTACAGGAACAAGGGCCAAACCAACCACCCAAGAATGGAATCGTCGAGCGAAAACACTTAACAACCTCCTAGAAGCAGCTTTTCTTTCCACCAGACCTTTCTCCGTCAATTAGGAATCTGATACCGTCACTAAACACATTACGTAAATTGTAGCCATTTGTTGAGTGTTTTTTTTTGGTGTCTAATCCGCATATATATCACCATTGCCCTTGATTTTCTTGACTGTATATCTCTTAAATGTCAACATATACACGTTTGATTTAGTTTACAAAGATTTTTCAATGCCGAGAACCTCGATCAGAGAGTAAAAAAGGCGTAAGGTACACAATGGTGTAAAATTAAAATGGGATATACCGGGCTAGGATTCGAGTTACAGGAACAAGGGCCAAACCAACCACCCAAGAATGGAATCGTGGAGCGAAAACACTTGACAACCTCCTAGAAGCAGCTTTTCTTACCACCAGACCTTTCTCCATCAATTAGGAATCTGATGCCGTCACTAAACACATTCCGTAAATTATAGTCATTTGTTGAGCGTTTTTTTTTTGTGTCTAATCCGCATATATATCACCATTGCCCTTGATTTTCTTGATTGTATATCTCTTAAATATCAACATATACACGTGTGATTTAGTTTACGAAGATTTTTCAATTCCGAGAACCTCGATTAGAGAGTAAAAAATGCGTAAGGTTCACAATGGTGTAAAATTAAAATGGGATATACCGGGCTAGGATTCGAGTTACAGGAACAAGGGCCAAACCAACCACCCAAGAATGGAATCGTCGAGCGAAAACACTTGACAACCTCCTAAAAGCAGTTTTTCTGTCCACCAGACCTTTCTCCGTCAATTAGGAATCTGATGCCATCACTAAACACATTCCTTAAATTGTAGCCATTTGTTTAGTGTATTTTTTGGTGTCTAATCCGCATATATATCACCATTGCCCGTGATTTTCATGACTGTATATCTCTTAAATGTCGACATATACACGTGTGGTTTAGTTTACGAAGATTTTTCAATGCCGAGAACCTCGATCAGAGAGTAAAAAAGGCGTAAGGTTCACAATGGTGTAAAATTAAAATGGGATATACCGGGGTAGGATTCGAGTTACAGGAACAAGGGCCAAACCAACCACCCAAGAATGGAATCGTCGAGCAAAAACACTTGACAACTTACTAGAAGCAGCTTTTCTTACCACCAGACCTTTCTCCATCAATTAAGAATCTGATGACGTCACAAAACACATTCCTTATATTGTAACCATTTGTTGAGTGTTTTTTTTTGTGTCTAATCCGCATATATATCACCATTGGCCCTGATTCTCTTGACTGTATATCTCTTAAATATCAACATATACACGTGTGATTTTGTTTTTGAAGATGTTTCAATGCCGAGAACGTCGATCAGAGAGTAAAAAACGCGTATGGTTCACAATGGTTTAAAATTAAAATGGG
This sequence comes from Helianthus tuberosus, assembly GCA_030545235.1. Lineage (NCBI taxonomy): Eukaryota > Viridiplantae > Streptophyta > Magnoliopsida > Asterales > Asteraceae > Helianthus > Helianthus tuberosus. The sequence continues at coordinate 214,489,682 of CM060423.1, forward strand.
ATATACCTGGGTAGGATTCGAGTTACAGGAACAAGACCCAAACCATCTACCAAAGAATGGAATCGTCGAGCGAAAACACTTGACAACCTCCAAGAAGCAGCTTTTCTTGCCACCAGACCTTTCTCCATCAATTAGGAATCAGATGCCGTCACTAAACACATTCCTTAAATTGTAGCCATTTGTTGATTGATTTTTTTTGGTGTCTAATCCGCATATATATCACCATTGCCCTTGATTTTCTTAATTGTATATCTCTTAAATGTCAACATATACACGTGTGATTTAGTTTACGAAGATTTTTCAATGCCAAGAGCCTCGATCAGAGAGTAAAAAAGGTTTAAGGTTCACAATGGTGTAAAATTAAAATGGGATATACCGGGCTAGGATTCAAGTTACAGGAACAAGGGCCAAACCAACCACCCAAGAATGGAATCGTCGAGCGAAAACACTTGACAACCTCCTAGAAGCAGCTTTTCTTACCACCAGACCTTCCTCCATCAATTAGAAATCTGATGCCGGCACTAAACACATTCCTTAAATTGTTGCCATTTGTTGAGTGTTTTTTCTTTTGGTGTCTAATCCACATATATATCACCATTGCCCTTGATTTTCTTGACTGTATATCTCTTAAATATCAACATATACACGTGTGATTTAGTTTATGAAGATTTTTCAATGCCGAAAACCTCGTTCAGAGAGTAAAAAAGCCGTAAGGTTCACAATGGTGTAAAATTAAAATGCGATATAACGGGCTAGGATTCGAGTTACAAAAACAAGGGCCAAACCAACAACCCAAGAATGGAATCGTCGAGCGAAAACACTTGACAACCTCCTAGAAGCAGCTTTTCTTACCATCAGACCTTTCTCCATCAATTAGGAATCTGATGTCATCACTAAACACATTCCTTAAATTGTAGCCATTTGTTGAGTGTTTTTTTTTGGTGTCTAATCCGCATATATATCACCATTGCCCTTGATTTTCTTGACTGTATATCTCTTAGATATCAACATATACACGTGTGATTTAGTTTACGAAGATTTTTCAATTCCGAGAACCTCGATCAGAGAGTAAAAAAGGCGTAAGGTTCACAATGGTGTAAAATTAAAATGGGATATACCGGGCTAGGATTCGAGTTACAGGAACAAGGTTCAAACCAACCACCCAAGAATGGAATCGTCGAGCGAAAACACTTGACAACCTCCTAGAAGCAGCTTTTCTTGCCACCACACCTTTCTCCATCAATTAGGAATCCGATGCCGTCACTAAGCACATTCCTTAAATTGTAGCCATTTGTTGAGTGTTTTTTTTTTGGTATCTAATCCGCATATATATCACCATTGCCCTTGATTTTCTTGACTGTATATCTCTTAGATATCAACATATACACGTGTGATTTCGTTTACGAAGATTTTTCAATTCCGAGAACCTCGATTAGAGAGTAAAAAATGCGTAAGGTTCACAATGGTGTAAAATTAAAATGGGATATACCGGGGTAGGATTCGAGTTACAGGAACAAGGGCCAAACCAACCACCCAAGAATGGAATCGTCGAGCAAAAACACTTGACAACTTACTAGAAGCAGCTTTTCTTACCACCAGACCTTTCTCCATCAATTAAGAATCTGATGACGTCACAAAACACATTCCTTAAATTGTAGCCATTTGTCGAGTGTTTTTTTTTGTGTCTAATCCGCATATATATCACCATTGCCCTTGATTTTCTTGACTGTATGTCTCTTAAATGTCAACATATACACGTGTGATTTAGTTTACGAAGATTTTTCAATGCCGCGAACCTCGATCAGAGAGTAAAAAAGGCGTAAGGTTCACAATGGTGTAAAATTAAAATGGGATATATCGGCTCTGATTCGAGTTACAGGAACAAGGGCCAAACCAACCACCCAAGAATGGAATCGTCGAGTGAAAACACTTGACAACCTCCTAGAAGCAGCTTTTCTTACCACCAGACCTTTCTCCATCAATTAGGAATCTGATGCCGTCACTAAACACATTCCTTAAATTGTAGCCATTTGTTGAGTGTTTTTTTTGGTGTCTAATCCGCATATATATCACCATTGCCCTTGATTTTCTTGAATGTATATCTCTTAAATATCAACATATACACGTGTGATTTAGTTTACGAATATTTTTCAATTCCAAGAACCTCGATCAGAGAGTAAAAAATGCGTAAGGTTCACAATGGTGTAAAATTAAAATGGGATATACCGGGCTAGGACTCGATTTACAGGAACAAAGGCCAAACCAACCACCCAAGAATGGAATCGTCGAGCGAAAACACTTGACAACCTCCTAGAAGCAGCTTTTCTTGCCACCACACCTTTCTCCATCAATTAGGAATCCGATGCCGTCACTAAGCACATTCCTTAAATTGTAGCCATTTGTTGAGTGTTTTTTTTTTGGTATCTAATCCGCATATATATCACCATTGCCCTTGATTTTCTTGACTGTATATCTCTTAGATATCAACATATACACGTGTGATTTCGTTTACGAAGATTTTTCAATTCCGAGAACCTCGATTAGAGAGTAAAAAATGCGTAAGGTTCACAATGGTGTAAAATTAAAATGGGATATACCGGGGTAGGATTCGAGTTACAGGAACAAGGGCCAAACCAACCACCCAAGAATGGAATCGTCGAGCAAAAACACTTGACAACTTACTAGAAGCAGCTTTTCTTACCACCAGACCTTTCTCCATCAATTAAGAATCTGATGACGTCACAAAACACATTCCTTATATTGTAACCATTTGTTGAGTGTTTTTTTTTGTGTCTAATCCGCATATATATCACCATTGGCCCTGATTCTCTTGACTGTATATCTCTTAAATATCAACATATACACGTGTGATTTTGTTTTTGAAGATGTTTCAATGCCGAGAACGTCGATCAGAGAGTAAAAAACGCGTATGGTTCACAATGGTTTAAAATTAAAATGGGATATACCTGGGTAGGATTCGATTTACAGGAACAAGACCCAAACCATCTACCAAAGAATGGAATCGTCGAGCGAAAACACTTGACAACCTCCAAGAAGCAGCTTTTCTTGCCACCAGACCTTTCTCCATCAATTAAGAATCAGATGCCGTCACTAAACACATTCCTTAAATTGTAGCCATTTGTTGATTGATTTTTTTTGGTGTCTAATCCGCATATATATCACCATTGCCCTTGATTTTCTTAATTGTATATCTCTTAAATGTCAACATATACACGTGTGATTTAGTTTACGAAGATTTTTCAATGCCAAGAGCCTCGATCAGAGAGTAAAAAAGGTTTAAGGTTCACAATGGTGTAAAATTAAAATGGGATATACCGGGCTAGGATTCGAGTTACAGGAACAAGGGCCAAACCAACCACCCAAGAATGGAATCGTCGAGCGAAAACACTTGACAACCTCCTAGAAGCAGCTTTTCTTACCACCAGACCTTCCTCCATCAATTAGAAATCTGATGCCGGCACTAAACACATTCCTTAAATTGTAGCCATTTGTTGAGTGTTTTTTCTTTTGGTGTCTAATCCACATATATATCACCATTGCCCTTGATTTTCTTGACTGTATATCTCTTAAATATCAACATATACACGTGTGATTTAGTTTATGAAGATTTTTCAATGCCGAAAACCTCGTTCAGAGAGTAAAAAAGCCGTAAGGTTCACAATGGTGTAAAATTAAAATGCGATATAACGGGCCAGGATTCGAGTTACAAAAACAAGGGCCAAACCAACAACCCAAGAATGGAATCGTCGAGCGAAAACACTTGACAACCTCCTAGAAGCAGCTTTTCTTACCATCAGACCTTTCTCCATCAATTAGGAATCTGATGTCATCACTAAACACATTCCTTAAATTGTAGCCATTTGTTGAGTGTTTTTTTTTGTGTCTAATCCGCATATATATCACCATTGCCCTTGATTTTCTTGACTGTATATCTCTTAGATATCAACATATACACGTGTGATTTAGTTTACGAAGATTTTTCAATTCCGAGAACCTCGATCAGAGAGTAAAAAAGGCGTAAGGTTCACAATGGTGTAAAATTAAAATGGGATATACCGGGCTAGGATTCGAGTTACAGGAACAAGGTTCAAACCAACCACCCAAGAATGGAATCGTCGAGCGAAAACACTTGACAACCTCCTAGAAGCAGCTTTTCTTGCCACCACACCTTTCTCCATCAATTAGGAATCCGATGCCGTCACTAAGCACATTCCTTAAATTGTAGCCATTTGTCGAGTGTTTTTTTTTTTGTGTCTAATCCGCATATATATCACCATTGCCCTTGATTTTCTTGACTGTATGTCTCTTAAATGTCAACATATACACGTGTGATTTAGTTTACGAAGATTTTTCAATGCCGCGAACCTCGATCAGAGAGTAAAAAAGGCGTAAGGTTCACAATGGTGTAAAATTAAAATGGGATATATCGGCTCTGATTCGAGTTACAGGAACAAGGGCCAAACCAACCACCCAAGAATGGAATCGTCGAGTGAAAACACTTGACAACCTCCTAGAAGCAGCTTTTCTTACCACCAGACCTTTCTCCATCAATTAGGAATCTGATGCCGTCACTAAACACATTCCTTAAATTGTAGCCATTTGTTGAGTGTTTTTTTTGGTGTCTAATCCACATATATATCACCATTGCCCTTGATTTTCTTGAATGTATATCTCTTAAATATCAACATATACACGTGTGATTTAGTTTACGAATATTTTTCAATTCCAAGAACCTCGATCAGAGAGTAAAAAATGCGTAAGGTTCACAATGGTGTAAAATTAAAATGGGATATACCGGGCTAGGACTCGATTTACAGGAACAAAGGCCAAACCAACCACCCAAGAATGGAATCGTCGAGCGAAAACACTTGACAACCTCCTAGAAGCAGCTTTTCTTGCCACCACACCTTTCTCCATCAATTAGGAATCCGATGCCGTCACTAAGCACATTCCTTAAATTGTAGCCATTTGTTGAGTGTTTTTTTTTTTGGTATCTAATCCGCATATATATCACCATTGCCCTTGATTTTCTTGACTGTATATCTCTTAGATATCAACATATACACGTGTGATTTCGTTTACGAAGATTTTTCAATTCCGAGAACCTCGATCAGAGAGTAAAAAAGGCGTAAGGTTCACAATGGTGTAAAATTAAAATGGGATATACCGGGCTAGGATTCGAGTTACAGGAACAAGGTCCAAACCAACCACCCAAGAATGGAATTGTCGAGCGAAAACACTTGACAACCTCCTAGAAGCAGCTTTTCTTGCCACCACACCTTTCTCCATCAATTAGGAATCCGATGCCGTCACTAAACACATTCCTTAAATTGTAGCCATTTGTTGAGTGTTTTTTTTTGTGTCTAATCCGCATATATATCACCATTGCCCTTGATTTTCTTGACTGTATGTCTCTTAAATGTCAACATATACACGTGTGATTTAGTTTACGAAGATTTTTCAATGCCGCGAACCTCGATCAGAGAGTAAAAAAGGCGTAAGGTTCACAATGGTGTAAAATTAAAATGGCATATACCGGGCTCTTATTCGAGTTACAGGAACAAGGGCCAAACCAACCACCCAAGAATGGAATCGTCGAGCGAAAACACTTGACAACCTCCTAGAAGCAGCATTTCTTACCACCAGACCTTTCTCCATCAATTAGGAATCTGATGCCGTCACTAAACACATTCCTTAAATTGTAGCCATTTGTTGAGTGTTTTTTTTGGTGTCTAATCTGCATATATATCACCATTGCCCTTGATTTTCTTGAATGTATATCTCTTAAATATCAACATATACACGTGTGATTTAGTTTACGAATATTTTTCAATTCCAAGAACCTCGATCAGAGAGTAAAAAATGCGTAAGGTTCACAATGGTGTAAAATTAAAATGGGATATACCGGGCTAGGACTCGATTTACAGGAACAATGGCCAAACCAACCACCCAAGAATGGAATCGTCGAGCGAAAACACTTGACAACCTCCTAGAAGCAGCTTTTCTTACCACCGGACCTTTCTCCATCAATTAGGAATCTGATGCCGTCACTAAACACATTCCGTAAATTGTAGCCATTTGTTTTGTGTTTTTTTTTGGTGTCTAATCCGCATATATATCACCATTGCCTTTGATTTTCTTGACTGTATATCTCTTAAATGTCAACATATACACGTGTGATTTAGTTTACGAAGATTTTTCAATGCCGAGAACCTCGATCAGAGAGTAAAAAAGGCGTAAGGTACACAATGGTGTAAAATTAAAATGGGATATACCGGGCTAAGATTCGAGTTACAGGAACAAGGGCCAAACCAACCACCCAAGAATGGAATCGTGGAGCGAAAACACTTGACAACCTCCTAGAAGCAGCTTTTCATCCCACCAGACCTTTCTCCATCAATTAGGAATCTGATGCCGTCACTAAACACATTCCGTAAATTATAGTCATTTGTTGAGCGTTTTTTTTTTTGTGTCTAATCCGCATATATATCACCATTGCCCTTGATTTTCTTGACTGTATATCTCTTAAATATCAACATATACACGTGTGATTTAGTTTACGAAGATTTTTTCAATTCCGAGAACCTCGATCAGAGAGTAAAAAAGGCGTAAGGTTCACAATGGTGTAAAATTAAAATGGGATATACCGGGCTAGGATTCGAGTTACAGGAACAAGGGCCAAACCAACCACCCAAGAATGGAATCGTCGAGCGAAAACACTTGACAACCTCCAAGAAGCAGCTTTTCTGGCCACCAGACCTTTCTACGTCAATTAGGAATCTGATGACGCCACAAAACACATTCCTTAAATTGTAGTCATTTGTTGAGTGTTTTTTTGGTGTCTAATCCGCATATATATCACCATTGGCCCTGATTTTCTTGACTGTATATCTCTTAAATATCAACATATACACGTGTGATTTTGTTTACGAAGAAGTTTCAATGCCGAGAACCTCGATCAGAGAGTAAAAAACGCGTATGGTTCACAATGGTGTAAAATTAAAATGGGATATACCTGGGTAGGATTCGAGTTACAGGAACAAGGCCCAAACCATCTACCAAAGAATGGAATCGTCGAGCGAAAACACTTGACAACCTCCAAGAAGCAGCTTTTCTTGCCACCAGACCATTCTCCATCAATTAGGAATCAGATGCCGTCACTAAACACATTCCTTAAATTGTAGCCATTTGTTGATTGATTTTTTTTGGTGTCTAATCCGCATATATATCGCCATTGCCCTTGATTTTCTTGACTGTATATCTCTTAAATGTCAACATATACACGTGTGATTTAGTTTAGGAAGGTTTTTCAATGCCAAGAACCTCGATCAGAGAGTAAAAAAGGTTTAAGGTTCACAATGGTGTAAAATTAAAATGGGATATACCGGGCTATGATTCGAGTTACAGGAACAAGGGCCAAACCAACCACCCAAGAATGGAATTGTCGAGCGAAAACACTTGACAACCTCCTAGAAGCAGCTTTTCTTACCACCAGTCCTTTTCCATCAATTAAGAATCTGATGCCATCAATAAACATATTCCTTAAATTGTAGCCATTTGTTGAGTGTTTTTTTTTGTGTCTAATCCGCATATATATCACCATTGCCCTTGATTTTATTGACTTTATATCTCTTACATATTAACATATACACGTGTGATTTAGTTTACGAAGATTTTTCAATGCCGAGAACCTCGATCAGAGAGTAAAAAAGGCGTAAGGTTCACAATGGTGTAAAATTAAAATGGGATATAACGGGGTACGATTCGAGTTACAGGAACAAGGGTCAAACCAACCACCCAAGAATGGAATCATCGAACGAAAACACTTGACAACCTCCTAGAAGCAGCTTTTCTTACCACCAGACCTTCCTCCATCAATTAGAAATCTGATGTCGTCACTAAACAAATTCCTTAAATTGTAGCCATTTGTTGAGTGTTTTTTTCTTTTGGTATCTAATCCACATATATATCACCATTGCCCATGATTTTCTTGACTGTATATCTCTTAAATATCAACATATACACGTGTGATTTAGTTTATGAAGATTTTTCAATGCCGAAAACCTCGATCAGAGAGTAAAAAAGGCGTAAGGTTCACAATGGTGTAAAATTAAAATGCGATATAACGGGCTAGGATTCGAGTTACAAGAACAAGGGCCAAACCAACAACCCAAGAAATGAATCGTCGAGCGAAAACACTTGACAACCTCCTAGAAGCAGCTTTTCTTACCACCAGACCTTTCTCCATCAATTAGGAATCTGATGTCATCACTAAACACATTCCTTAAATTGTAGCCATTTGTTGAGTGTTTTTTTTTGGTGTCTAATCCGCATATATATCACCATTGCCCTTGATTTGCTTGACTATATATCTCTTAGATATCAACATATACACGTGTGATTTAGTTTACGAAGATTTTTCAATTCCGAGAACCTCGATCAGAGAGTAAAAAAGGCGTAAGGTTCACAATGGTGTAAAATTAAAATGGGATATACCGGGCTAGGATTCGAGTAACAGGAACAAGGTCCAAACCAACCACCCAAGAATGGTATCGTCGAGCGAAAACACTTGACAACCTACTAGAAGTAGCTTTTCTTGCCACCACACCTTTCTCCATCAATTAGGAATCCGATGCCGTCACTAAGCACATTCCTTAAATTGTAGCCATTTGTTGAGTGTTTTTTTGTGTCTAATCCGCATATATATCACCATTGCCCTTGATTTTCTTGATTGTATGTCTCTTAAATGTCAACATATACACGTGTGATTTAGTTTACGAAGATTTTTCAATGCCGAGAACCTCGATCAGAGAGTAAAAAAGGCGTAAGGTTCACAATGATGTAAAATTAAAATAGGATATACCGGGCTAGGATTCGAGTTACAGGAACAAGGGCCAAACTAACCACCCAAGAATGGAATCGTCGAGCGAAAACACTTGACAACCTCCTAGAAGCAGCTTTTCTTACCACCAGACCTTTCTCCATCAATTAGAAATCTGATGCCGTCACTAAACACATTCCTTAAATTGTAGCCATTTGTTGAGTGTTTTTTTTTTGTGTCTAAACCGCATATATATCACCATTGCCCTTGATTTTCTTGAATGTATATCTCTTAAATATCAACATATACACGTGTGATTTAGTTTACGAAGATTTTTCAATTCCGAGAACCTCGATCAGAGAGTAAAAAATGCGTAAGGTTCACAATGGTGTAAAATTATAATGGGATATACCGGGCTAGGACTCGAGTTACAGGAACAAGGGCCAAACCAACCACCCAAGAACGGAATCGTCGAGCGAAAACACTTGACAACCTCCTAGAAGCAGCTTTTCTTACCACCAGACCTTTCTCCATCAATTAGGAATCTGATGCCGTCACTAAACACATTCCGTAAATTGTAGCAATTTGTTGAGTGTTTTTTTTTTGTGTCTAATCCGCATATATATCACCATTGCCCTTGATTTTCTTGACTGTATATCTCTTAAATGTCAACATATACACGTGTGATTTAGTTTACGAAGATTTTTCAATGCCGAGAACCTCGATCAGAGAGTAAAAAAGGCATAAGGTTCACAATGGTGTAAAATTAAAATGGGATATACCGGGCTAGGATTCGAGTTACAGGAACAAGGGCCAAACCAACCACCCAAGAATGGAATCGTCGAGCGAAAACACTTGACAACCTCCTCGAAGCAGCTTTTCTTACCACCAGACCATTCTCCATCAATTAGGAATCTGATGGCGTCACTAAACACATTCCGTAAATTGTAGCCATTTGTTGAGCGTTTTTTTTGTGTCTAATCCGCATATATATCACCATTGCCCTTGATTTTATTGACTGTATATATCTTTTAAATATCAACATATACACGTGTGATTTAGTTGATGAAGATTTTTCAATTCCGAGAACCTCGATCAGAGAGTAAAAAAGGCGTAAGGTTCACAATGGTGTAAAATTAAAATGGGATATACCGGGCTAGGATTCGAGTTACAGGAACAAGGTTCAAACCAACCACCCAAGAATGGAATCGTCGAGCGAAAACACTTGACAACCTCCTAGAAGCAGCTTTTCTTGCCACCACACCTTTCTCCATCAATTAGGAATCCGATGCCGTCACTAAGCACATTCCTTAAATTGTAGCCATTTGTCGAGTGTTTTTTTTTTTGTGTCTAATCCGCATATATATCACCATTGCCCTTGATTTTCTTGACTGTATGTCTCTTAAATGTCAACATATACACGTGTGATTTAGTTTACGAAGATTTTTCAATGCCGCGAACCTCGATCAGAGAGTAAAAAAGGCGTAAGGTTCACAATGGTGTAAAATTAAAATGGGATATATCGGCTCTGATTCGAGTTACAGGAACAAGGGCCAAACCAACCACCCAAGAATGGAATCGTCGAGTGAAAACACTTGACAACCTCCTAGAAGCAGCTTTTCTTACCACCAGACCTTTCTCCATCAATTAGGAATCTGATGCCGTCACTAAACACATTCCTTAAATTGTAGCCATTTGTTGAGTGTTTTTTTTGGTGTCTAATCCACATATATATCACCATTGCCCTTGATTTTCTTGAATGTATATCTCTTAAATATCAACATATACACGTGTGATTTAGTTTACGAATATTTTTCAATTCCAAGAACCTCGATCAGAGAGTAAAAAATGCGTAAGGTTCACAATGGTGTAAAATTAAAATGGGATATACCGGGCTAGGACTCGATTTACAGGAACAAAGGCCAAACCAACCACCCAAGAATGGAATCGTCGAGCGAAAACACTTGACAACCTCCTAGAAGCAGCTTTTCTTGCCACCACACCTTTCTCCATCAATTAGGAATCCGATGCCGTCACTAAGCACATTCCTTAAATTGTAGCCATTTGTTGAGTGTTTTTTTTTTTGGTATCTAATCCGCATATATATCACCATTGCCCTTGATTTTCTTGACTGTATATCTCTTAGATATCAACATATACACGTGTGATTTCGTTTACGAAGATTTTTCAATTCCGAGAACCTCGATCAGAGAGTAAAAAAGGCGTAAGGTTCACAATGGTGTAAAATTAAAATGGGATATACCGGGCTAGGATTCGAGTTACAGGAACAAGGTCCAAACCAACCACCCAAGAATGGAATTGTCGAGCGAAAACACTTGACAACCTCCTAGAAGCAGCTTTTCTTGCCACCACACCTTTCTCCATCAATTAGGAATCCGATGCCGTCACTAAACACATTCCTTAAATTGTAGCCATTTGTTGAGTGTTTTTTTTTGTGTCTAATCCGCATATATATCACCATTGCCCTTGATTTTCTTGACTGTATGTCTCTTAAATGTCAACATATACACGTGTGATTTAGTTTACGAAGATTTTTCAATGCCGCGAACCTCGATCAGAGAGTAAAAAAGGCGTAAGGTTCACAATGGTGTAAAATTAAAATGGCATATACCGGGCTCTTATTCGAGTTACAGGAACAAGGGCCAAACCAACCACCCAAGAATGGAATCGTCGAGCGAAAACACTTGACAACCTCCTAGAAGCAGCATTTCTTACCACCAGACCTTTCTCCATCAATTAGGAATCTGATGCCGTCACTAAACACATTCCTTAAATTGTAGCCATTTGTTGAGTGTTTTTTTTGGTGTCTAATCTGCATATATATCACCATTGCCCTTGATTTTCTTGAATGTATATCTCTTAAATATCAACATATACACGTGTGATTTAGTTTACGAATATTTTTCAATTCCAAGAACCTCGATCAGAGAGTAAAAAATGCGTAAGGTTCACAATGGTGTAAAATTAAAATGGGATATACCGGGCTAGGACTCGATTTACAGGAACAATGGCCAAACCAACCACCCAAGAATGGAATCGTCGAGCGAAAACACTTGACAACCTCCTAGAAGCAGCTTTTCTTACCACCGGACCTTTCTCCATCAATTAGGAATCTGATGCCGTCACTAAACACATTCCGTAAATTGTAGCCATTTGTTTTGTGTTTTTTTTTGGTGTCTAATCCGCATATATATCACCATTGCCTTTGATTTTCTTGACTGTATATCTCTTAAATGTCAACATATACACGTGTGATTTAGTTTACGAAGATTTTTCAATGCCGAGAACCTCGATCAGAGAGTAAAAAAGGCGTAAGGTACACAATGGTGTAAAATTAAAATGGGATATACCGGGCTAAGATTCGAGTTACAGGAACAAGGGCCAAACCAACCACCCAAGAATGGAATCGTGGAGCGAAAACACTTGACAACCTCCTAGAAGCAGCTTTTCATCCCACCAGACCTTTCTCCATCAATTAGGAATCTGATGCCGTCACTAAACACATTCCGTAAATTATAGTCATTTGTTGAGCGTTTTTTTTTTTGTGTCTAATCCGCATATATATCACCATTGCCCTTGATTTTCTTGACTGTATATCTCTTAAATATCAACATATACACGTGTGATTTAGTTTACGAAGATTTTTTCAATTCCGAGAACCTCGATCAGAGAGTAAAAAAGGCGTAAGGTTCACAATGGTGTAAAATTAAAATGGGATATACCGGGCTAGGATTCGAGTTACAGGAACAAGGGCCAAACCAACCACCCAAGAATGGAATCGTCGAGCGAAAACACTTGACAACCTCCAAGAAGCAGCTTTTCTGGCCACCAGACCTTTCTACGTCAATTAGGAATCTGATGACGCCACAAAACACATTCCTTAAATTGTAGTCATTTGTTGAGTGTTTTTTTGGTGTCTAATCCGCATATATATCACCATTGGCCCTGATTTTCTTGACTGTATATCTCTTAAATATCAACATATACACGTGTGATTTTGTTTACGAAGATGTTTCAATGCCGAGAACCTCGATCAGAGAGTAAAAAACGCGTATGGTTCACAATGGTGTAAAATTAAAATGGGATATACCTGGGTAGGATTCGAGTTACAGGAACAAGGCCCAAACCATCTACCAAAGAATGGAATCGTCGAGCGAAAACACTTGACAACCTCCAAGAAGCAGCTTTTCTTGCCACCAGACCATTCTCCATCAATTAGGAATCAGATGCCGTCACTAAACACATTCCTTAAATTGTAGCCATTTGTTGATTGATTTTTTTTGGTGTCTAATCCGCATATATATCGCCATTGCCCTTGATTTTCTTGACTGTATATCTCTTAAATGTCAACATATACACGTGTGATTTAGTTTAGGAAGGTTTTTCAATGCCAAGAACCTCGATCAGAGAGTAAAAAAGGTTTAAGGTTCACAATGGTGTAAAATTAAAATGGGATATACCGGGCTATGATTCGAGTTACAGGAACAAGGGCCAAACCAACCACCCAAGAATGGAATTGTCGAGCGAAAACACTTGACAACCTCCTAGAAGCAGCTTTTCTTACCACCAGTCCTTTTCCATCAATTAAGAATCTGATGCCATCAATAAACATATTCCTTAAATTGTAGCCATTTGTTGAGTGTTTTTTTTTGTGTCTAATCCGCATATATATCACCATTGCCCTTGATTTTATTGACTTTATATCTCTTACATATTAACATATACACGTGTGATTTAGTTTACGAAGATTTTTCAATGCCGAGAACCTCGATCAGAGAGTAAAAAAGGCGTAAGGTTCACAATGGTGTAAAATTAAAATGGGATATAACGGGGTACGATTCGAGTTACAGGAACAAGGGCCAAACCAACCACCCAAGAATGGAATCATCGAACGAAAACACTTGACAACCTCCTAGAAGCAGCTTTTCTTACCACCAGACCTTCCTCCATCAATTAGAAATCTGATGTCGTCACTAAACAAATTCCTTAAATTGTAGCCATTTGTTGAGTGTTTTTTTCTTTTGGTATCTAATCCACATATATATCACCATTGCCCATGATTTTCTTGACTGTATATCTCTTAAATATCAACATATACACGTGTGATTTAGTTTATGAAGATTTTTCAATGCCGAAAACCTCGATCAGAGAGTAAAAAAGGCGTAAGGTTCACAATGGTGTAAAATTAAAATGCGATATAACGGGCTAGGATTCGAGTTACAAGAACAAGGGCCAAACCAACAACCCAAGAAATGAATCGTCGAGCGAAAACACTTGACAACCTCCTAGAAGCAGCTTTTCTTACCACCAGACCTTTCTCCATCAATTAGGAATCTGATGTCATCACTAAACACATTCCTTAAATTGTAGCCATTTGTTGAGTGTTTTTTTTTGGTGTCTAATCCGCATATATATCACCATTGCCCTTGATTTGCTTGACTATATATCTCTTAGATATCAACATATACACGTGTGATTTAGTTTACGAAGATTTTTCAATTCCGAGAACCTCGATCAGAGAGTAAAAAAGGCGTAAGGTTCACAATGGTGTAAAATTAAAATGGGATATACCGGGCTAGGATTCGAGTAACAGGAACAAGGTCCAAACCAACCACCCAAGAATGGTATCGTCGAGCGAAAACACTTGACAACCTACTAGAAGTAGCTTTTCTTGCCACCACACCTTTCTCCATCAATTAGGAATCCGATGCCGTCACTAAGCACATTCCTTAAATTGTAGCCATTTGTTGAGTGTTTTTTTGTGTCTAATCCGCATATATATCACCATTGCCCTTGATTTTCTTGATTGTATGTCTCTTAAATGTCAACATATACACGTGTGATTTAGTTTACGAAGATTTTTCAATGCCGAGAACCTCGATCAGAGAGTAAAAAAGGCGTAAGGTTCACAATGATGTAAAATTAAAATAGGATATACCGGGCTAGGATTCGAGTTACAGGAACAAGGGCCAAACTAACCACCCAAGAATGGAATCGTCGAGCGAAAACACTTGACAACCTCCTAGAAGCAGCTTTTCTTACCACCAGACCTTTCTCCATCAATTAGAAATCTGATGCCGTCACTAAACACATTCCTTAAATTGTAGCCATTTGTTGAGTGTTTTTTTTTTTGTGTCTAAACCGCATATATATCACCATTGCCCTTGATTTTCTTGAATGTATATCTCTTAAATATCAACATATACACGTGTGATTTAGTTTACGAAGATTTTTCAATTCCGAGAACCTCGATCAGAGAGTAAAAAATGCGTAAGGTTCACAATGGTGTAAAATTATAATGGGATATACCGGGCTAGGACTCGAGTTACAGGAACAAGGGCCAAACCAACCACCCAAGAACGGAATCGTCGAGCGAAAACACTTGACAACCTCCTAGAAGCAGCTTTTCTTACCACCAGACCTTTCTCCATCAATTAGGAATCTGATGCCGTCACTAAACACATTCCGTAAATTGTAGCAATTTGTTGAGTGTTTTTTTTTTGTGTCTAATCCGCATATATATCACCATTGCCCTTGATTTTCTTGACTGTATATCTCTTAAATGTCAACATATACACGTGTGATTTAGTTTACGAAGATTTTTCAATGCCGAGAACCTCGATCAGAGAGTAAAAAAGGCATAAGGTTCACAATGGTGTAAAATTAAAATGGGATATACCGGGCTAGGATTCGAGTTACAGGAACAAGGGCCAAACCAACCACCCAAGAATGGAATCGTCGAGCGAAAACACTTGACAACCTCCTCGAAGCAGCTTTTCTTACCACCAGACCATTCTCCATCAATTAGGAATCTGATGGCGTCACTAAACACATTCCGTAAATTGTAGCCATTTGTTGAGCGTTTTTTTTGTGTCTAATCCGCATATATATCACCATTGCCCTTGATTTTATTGACTGTATATATCTTTTAAATATCAACATATACACGTGTGATTTAGTTGATGAAGATTTTTCAATTCTGAGAACCTCGATCAGAGAGTAAAAAAGGCGTAAGGTTCACAATGGTGTAAAATTAAAATGGGACATACCGGGCTAGGATTCGGGTTACAGGAACAAGGGCCAAACCAACCACCCAAGAATGGAATCGTCGAGCGAAAACACTTGACAACCTCCTAGAAGCAGCTTTTCTGGCCACCAGACCTTTCTCCATCAATTAGGAATCTGATGCCGTCACTAAATATATTCCTTAAATTGTAGCCATTTGTTTAGTGTTTTTTTTTG
This sequence comes from Helianthus tuberosus, assembly GCA_030545235.1. NCBI lineage: Eukaryota > Viridiplantae > Streptophyta > Magnoliopsida > Asterales > Asteraceae > Helianthus > Helianthus tuberosus. Next base: position 214,505,787 of record CM060423.1, read on the forward strand.
GTGTCTAATCCGCATATTTATCACCATTGCCCTTCATTTTCTTGAATGTATATCTCTTAAATGTCGACATATACACGTGTGATTTAGTTTACGAAGATTTTTCAATGCCGAGAACCTCGATCAGATAGTAAAAAAGGCGTAAGGTTCACAATGGTGTAAAATTAAAATGGGATATACCGGGCTAGGATTCGAGTTACAGGAACAAGGGCCAAACCAACCACCCAAGAATGGAATCGGCGAGCGAAAACACTTGACAACCTCCTAGAAGCAGCTTTTCTTGCCACCAAACCTTTCTCCATCAACTAGAAATCCGATGCCGTCACTAAACACATTCCTTAAATTGTAGCCATTTGTTGAGTGTTTTTTTTTTGTGTCTAATCCGCATATATATCACCATTTCCCATGATTTTCTTGACTGTATACCTCTTAAATATCAACATATACACGTGTGATTTAGTTTATGAAGATTTTTCAATGCCGAGAACCTCGATCAGAGAGTAAAAACGGCGTAAGGTTCACAATGGTGTAAAATTAAAAAGGGATATACCGGGCTAGGATTCGAGTTACAGGAACAAGGGCCAAACCAACCACCCAAGAATGGAATCGTCGAGCGAAAACACTTGACAACCTACTAGAAGCAGCTTTTCTTGCCACCACACCTTTCTCCATCAATTAGGAATCCGATGCCGTCACTAAGCACATTCCTTAAATTGTAGCCATTTGTTGAGTGTTTTTTTGTGTCTAATCCGCATATATATCACCATTGCCCTTGATTTTCTTGATTGTATGTCTCTTAAATGTCAACATATACACGTGTGATTTAGTTTACGAAGATTTTTCAATTCCGAGAACCTCGATCAGAGAGTAAAAAAGGCGTAAGGTTCACAATGATGTAAAATTAAAATGGGATATACCGGGCTAGGATTCGAGTTACAGGAACAAGGGCCAAACCAACCACCCAAGAATGGAATCGTCGAGCGAAAACACTTGACAACCTCCTAGAAGCAGCTTTTCTTGCCACCAAACCTTTCTCCATCAACTAGAAATCCGATGCCGTCACTAAACACATTCCTTAAATTGTAGCCATTTGTTGAGTGTTTTTTTTTTTGTGTCTAATCCGCATATATATCACCATTTCCCATGATTTTCTTGACTGTATACCTCTTAAATATCAACATATACACGTGTGATTTAGTTTATGAAGATTTTTCAATGCCGAGAACCTCGATCAGAGAGTAAAAACGGCGTAAGGTTCACAATGGTGTAAAATTAAAAAGGGATATACCGGGCTAGGATTCGAGTTACAGGAACAAGGGCCAAACCAACCACCCAAGAATGGAATCGTCGAGCGAAAACACTTGACAACCTACTAGAAGCAGCTTTTCTTGCCACCACACCTTTCTCCATCAATTAGGAATCCGATGCCGTCACTAAGCACATTCCTTAAATTGTAGCCATTTGTTGAGTGTTTTTTTGTGTCTAATCCGCATATATATCACCATTGCCCTTGATTTTCTTGATTGTATGTCTCTTAAATGTCAACATATACACGTGTGATTTAGTTTACGAAGATTTTTCAATTCCGAGAACCTCGATCAGAGAGTAAAAAAGGCGTAAGGTTCACAATGATGTAAAATTAAAATGGGATATACCGGGCTAGGATTCGAGTTACAGGAACAAGGGCCAAACCAACCACCCAAGAATGGAATCGTCGAGCGAAAACACTTGACAACCTCCTAGATGCAGCTTTTCTTGCCACCAAACCTTTCTCCATCAACTAGAAATCCGATGCCGTCACTAAACACATTCCTTAAATTGTAGCCATTTGTTGAGTGTTTTTTTTTGTGTCTAATCCGCATATATATCACCATTTCCCATGATTTTCTTGACTGTATACCTCTTAAATATCAACATATACACGTGTGATTTAGTTTATGAAGATTTTTCAATGCCGAGAACCTCGATCAGAGAGTAAAAACGGCGTAAGGTTCACAATGGTGTAAAATTAAAAAGGGATATACCGGGCTAGGATTCGAGTTACAGGAACAAGGGCCAAACCAACCACCCAAGAATGGAATCGTCGAGCGAAAACACTTGACAACCTACTAGAAGCAGCTTTTCTTGCCACCACACCTTTCTCCATCAATTAGGAATCCGATGCCGTCACTAAGCACATTCCTTAAATTGTAGCCATTTGTTGAGTGTTTTTTTGTGTCTAATCCGCATATATATCACCATTGCCCTTGATTTTCTTGATTGTATGTCTCTTAAATGTCAACATATACACGTGTGATTTATTTTACGAAGATTTTTCAATTCCGAGAACCTCGATCAGAGAGTAAAAAAGGCGTAAGGTTCACAATGATGTAAAATTAAAATGGGATATACCGGGCTAGGATTAGAGTTACAGGAACAAGGGCCAAACCAACCACCCAAGAATGGAATCATCGAACGAAAACACTTGACAACCTCCTAGAAGTAGCTTTTCTTACCACCAGACCTTCCTCCATCAATTAGAAATCCGATGTCGTCACTAAACAAATTCCTTAAATTGTAGCCATTTGTTGAGTGTTTTTTTCTTTTGGTATCTAATCCACATATATATCACCATTGCCCATGATTTTCTTGACTGTATATCTCTTAAATATCAACATATACACGTGTGATTTAGTTTATGAAGATTTTTCAATGCCGAAAACCTCGATCAGAGAGTAAAAAAGGCGTAAGGTTCACAATGGTGTAAAATTAAAATGCGATATAACGGGCTAGGATTCGAGTTACAAGAACAAGGGCCAAACCAACAACCCAAGAAATGAATCGTCGAGCGAAAACACTTGACAACCTCCTAGAAGCAGCTTTTCTTACCACCAGACCTTTCTCCATCAATTAGGAATCTGATGTCATCACTAAACACATTCCTTAAATTGTAGCCATTTGTTGAGTGTTTTTTTTGGTGTCTAATCCGCATATATATCACCATTTCCCTTGATTTTCTTGACTGTATATCTCTTAGATATCAACATATACACGTGTGATTTAGTTTACGAAGATTTTTCAATTCCGAGAACCTCGATCAGAGAGTAAAAAAGGCGTAAGGTTCACAATGGTGTAAAATTAAAATGGGATATACCGGGCTAGGATTCGAGTTACAGGAACAAGGTCCAAACCAACCACCCAAGAATGGTATCGTCGAGCGAAAACACTTGACAACCTACTAGAAGTAGCTTTTCTTGCCACCACACCTTTCTCCATCAATTAGGAATCCGATGCCGTCACTAAGCACATTCCTTAAATTGTAGCCATTTGTTGAGTGTTTTTTTGTGTCTAATCCGCATATATATCACCATTGCCCTTGATTTTCTTGATTGTATGTCTCTTAAATGTCATCATATACACGTGTGATTTAGTTTACGAAGATTTTTCAATGCCGAGAACCTCGATCAGAGAGTAAAAAAGTCGTAAGGTTCACAATGATGTAAAATTAAAATGGGATATACCGGGCTAGGATTCGAGTTACAGGAACAAGGGCCAAACCAACCACCCAAGAATGGAATCGTCGAGCGAAAACACTTGACAACCTCCTAGAAGCAGCTTTTCTTACCACCAGACCTTTCTCCATCAATTAGAAATCTGATGCCGTCACTAAACACATTCCTTAAATTGTAGCCATTTGTTGAGTGTTTTTTTTTGGTGTCTAAACCGCATATATATCACCATTGCCCTTGATTTTCTTGAATGTATATCTCTTAAATATCAACATATACACGTGTGATTTAGTTTACGAAGATTTTTCAATTCCGAGAACCTCGATCAGAGAGTAAAAAATGCGTAAGGTTCACAATGGTGTAAAATTATAATGGGATATACCGGGCTAGGACTCGAGTTACAGGAACAAGGGCCAAACCAACCACCCAAGAACGGAATCGTCGAGCGAAAACACTTGACAACCTCCTAGAAGCAGCTTTTCTTACCACCAGACCTTTCTCCATCAATTAGGAATCTGATGCCGTCACTAAACACATTCCGTAAATTGTAGCAATTTGTTGAGTGTTTTTTTTTTGTGTCTAATCCGCATATATATCACCATTGCCCTTGATTTTCTTGACTGTATATCTCTTAGATATCAACATATACACGTGTGATTTAGTTTACGAAGATTTTTCAATTCCGAGAACCTCGATCAGAGAGTAAAAAAGGCGTAAGGTTCACAATGGTGTAAAATTAAAATGGGATATACCGGACTAGGATTCGAGTTACAGGAACAAGGTCCAAACCAACCACCCAAGAATGGTATCGTCGAGCGAAAACACTTGACAACCTACTAGAAGCAGCTTTTCTTGCCACCACACCTTTCTCCATCAATTAGGAATCCGATGCCGTCACTAAGCACATTCCTTAAATTGTAGCCATTTGTTGAGTGTTTTTTTGTGTCTAATCCGCATATATATCACCATTGCCCTTGATTTTCTTGATTGTATGTCTCTTAAATGTCAACATATACACGTGTGATTTAGTTTACGAAGATTTTTCAATGCCGAGAACCTCGATCAGAGAGTAAAAAAGGCGTAAGGTTCACAATGATGTAAAATTAAAATGGGATATACCGGGCTAGGATTCGAGTTACAGGAACAAGGGCCAAACCAACCACCCAAGAATGGAATCGTCGAGCGAAAACACTTGACAACCTCCTAGAAGCAGCTTTTCTTACCACCAGACCTTTCTCCATCAATTAGAAATCTGATGCCGTCGCTAAACACATTCCTTAAATTGTAGCCATTTGTTGAGTGTTTTTTTTGGTGTCTAAACCGCATATATATCACCATTGCCCTGGATTTTCTTGAATGTATATCTCTTAAATATCAACATATACACGTGTGATTTAGTTTACGAAGATTTTTCAATTCCGAGAACCTCGATCAGAGAGTAAAAAATGCGTAAGGTTCACAATGGTGTAAAATTATAATGGGATATACCGGGCTAGGACTCGAGTTACAGGAACAAGGGCCAAACCAACCACCCAAGAACGGAATCGTCGAGCGAAAACACTTGACAACCTCCTAGAAGCAGCTTTTCTTACCACCAGACCTTTCTCCATCAATTAGGAATCTGATGCCGTCACTAAACACATTCCGTAAATTGTAGCAATTTGTTGAGTGTTTTTTTTTGTGTCTAATCCGCATATATATCACCATTGCCCTTGATTTTCTTGACTGTATATCTCATAAATGTCAACATATACACGTGTGATTTAGTTTACGAAGATTTTTCAATGCCGAGAACCTCGATCAGAGAGTAAAAAAGGCATAAGGTTCACAATGGTGTAAAATTAAAATGGGATATACCGGGCTAGGATTCGAGTTACAGGAACAAGGGCCAAACCAACCACCCAAGAATGGAATCGTCGAGCGAAAACACTTGATAACCTCCTCGAAGCAGCTTTTCTTACCACCAGACCTTTCTCCATCAATTAGGAATCTGATGGCGTCACTAAACACATTCCGTAAATTGTAGCCATTTGTTGAGCGTTTTTTTTGTGTCTAATCCGCATATATATCACCATTGCCCTTGATTTTCTTGACTGTATATCTTTTAAATATCAACATATACACGTGTGATTTAGTTGATGAAGATTTTTCAATTCTGAGAACCTCGATCAGAGAGTAAAAAAGGCGTAAGGTTCACAATGGTGTAAAATTAAAATAGGACATACCGGGCTAGGATTCGGGTTACAGGAACAAGGGCCAAACCAACCACCCAAGAATGGAATCGTCGAGCGAAAACACTTGACAACCTCCTAGAAGCAGCTTTTCTGGCCACCAGACCTTTCTCCATCAATTAGGAATCTGATGCCGTCACTAAATATATTCCTTAAATTGTAGCCATTTGTTTAGTGTTTTTTTTGGTGTCTAATCCGCATATTTATCACCATTGCCCTTCATTTTCTTGAATGTATATCTCTTAAATGTCGACATATACACGTGTGATTTAGTTTACGAAGATTTTTCAATGCCGAGAACCTCGATCAGATAGTAAAAAAGGCGTAAGGTTCACAATGGTGTAAAATTAAAATAGGATATACCGGGCTAGGATTCGAGTTACAGGAACAAGAGCCAAACCAACCACCCAAGAATGGAATCGGCGAGCGAAAACACTTGACAACCTCCTAGAAGCAGCTTTTCTTGCCACCAAACCTTTCTCCATCAACTAGAAATCCGATGCCGTCACTAAACACATTCCTTAAATTGTAGCCATTTGTTGAGTGTTTTTTTTTTTGTGTCTAATCCGCATATATATCACCATTTCCCATGATTTTCTTGACTGTATACCTCTTAAATATCAACATATACACGTGTGATTTAGTTTATGAAGATTTTTCAATGCCGAGAACCTCGATCAGAGAGTAAAAACGGCGTAAGGTTCACAATGGTGTAAAATTAAAAAGGGATATACCGGGCTAGGATTCGAGTTACAGGAACAAGGGCCAAACCAACCACCCAAGAATGGAATCGTCGAGCGAAAACACTTGACAACCTCCTAGAAGCAACTTTTCTTACCACCAGACCTTTCCCCATCATTTAGGAATCTGATGCCGTCACTAAACACATTCCTTAATTTGTAGCCATTTGTTGAGTGATTTTTTTTGTGTCTAATCCGCATATATATCACCATTGCCCTTGATGTTGTTGACTGTATATCTCTTAAATGTCAGCATATATACGTGTGATTTAGTTTACGAAGATTTTTCAATGCCGAGAACCTCGATCAGAGAGTAAAAAAAGGCGTAAGGTTCACAATAGTGTAAAATTAAAATGGGATATACTGGGCTAGGATTCGCGTTACAGGAACAAGGGCCAAACCAACCACCCTAGAATGGAATCGTCGAGCGAAAACACTTGACAACCTCCTAGAAGCAGCTTTTCTTGCCACCAGACCTTTCTTCATCAATTAGGAATCTGATGCCGTCACTAAACACATTCCTTAAATTGTAGCCATTTGTTGAGTGTTTTTTTCTTGTGTCTAATCCGCATATATATCACCATTGCCCTAGATTTTCTTAACTGTATATCTCTTAAATATCAACTTATACACGTGTGATTTAGTTTACGAAGATTTTTCAATGCCGAGAACCTCGATCAGAGATTAAAAAAGTCGTAAAATTCATAATGGTGTAAAATTAAAATGGGATATACCAGGCTAGGATTCGAGTTACAGGAACAAGGGCCAAACCAACCACCCAATAATAGAGTCGTCTAGCGAAAACACTTGACAACCTCCTAGAAGCAGCTTTTCTTGCCACCAGACCTTTCTCCATCAATTAGGAATCTGATGCCGTCACTAAACACATTCCTTAAATTGTAGCCATTTGTTGAGTGTTTTTTTTTTTGTGTCTAATCCGCATATATATCACCATTGCACTTGATTTTCTTGACTGTATATCTCTTAAATATCAACATATACACGTGTGATTTAGTTTATGAAGATTTTTCAATGCCGAGAACCTCGATCAAAGAGTAAAAAGGGCATAAGTTTCACAATAGTGTAAAATTAAAATGGGATATACCGGGCTAGGATTTGAGTTACAGGAACAAGGGCCAAACCAACCACCCAAGAATGGAATCGTCGAGCGAAAACACTTGACAACCTCCTAGAAGCAGCTTCTCTTACCACCAGACCTTTCTCCATCAATTAGGAATCTGATGCCGTCACTAAACACATTCCTTAATTTGTAGCCATTTGTTGAGTGATTTTTTTTGGTGTCTAATCCGCATATATTTCACCATTGCCCTTGATTTTCTTAACTGTATATCTCTTAAATGTCAACATATACACGTGTGATTTAGTTTACGAAGATTTTACAATGCCGAGAACCTCGATCAAAGAGTAAAAAAGGCGTCAGGTTCACAATGGTGTAAAATTAAAATGGGATATAACGGGCTAGGATTCGAGTTACAGGAACAAGGGCCAAACCAACCACCCAAGAATGGAATCGTCGAGCGAAAACACTTGACAACCTCCTAGAAGCAGCTTTTCTTGCCACCAGACCTTTCTCCATCAATTAGGAATCTGATGCCGTCACTAAACACATTCCTTAAATTGTAGCCATTTGTTTAGTGTTTTTTTTTTGGTGTCTAATCCGCATATATATCACCATTGCCCTTGATTTTCTTGAATGTATATCTCTTAAATGTCGACATATACACGTGTGATTTAGTTTACGAATATTTTTCAATGTCCAGAACCTCGATCAGAGAGTAAAAAAGGCGTAAGGTTCACAATGGTGTAAAATTAAAATGGGATATACCGGGCTAGGATTAGAGTTACAGGAACAAGGGACAAACCAACCACCCAATAATGGAATCGTCGAGCGAAAAAAATTGACAACCTCCTAGAAGCAGCTTTTCTTACCACCAGACCTTTCTCCATCTTTTAGGAATCTGATGCCGTCACTAAACACATTCCTTAAATTGTAGCCATTTGTTGAGTGTTTTTTTTTTGTGTCTAATCCGCATATATATCACCATTGCACTTGATTTTCTTGACTGTATATCTCTTAAATATCAACATATACACGTGTGATTTAGTTTATGAAGATTTTTCAATGCCGAGAACCTCGATCAAAGAGTAAAAAGGGCATAAGTTTCACAATAGTGTAAAATTAAAATGGGATATACCGGGCTAGGATTTGAGTTACAGGAACAAGGGCCAAACCAACCACCCAAGAATGGAATCGTCGAGCGAAAACACTTGACAACCTCCTAGAAGCAGCTTCTCTTACCACCAGACCTTTCTCCATCAATTAGGAATCTGATGCCGTCACTAAACACATTCCTTAATTTGTAGCCATTTGTTGAGTGATTTTTTTTGGTGTCTAATCCGCATATATTTCACCATTGCCCTTGATTTTCTTAACTGTATATCTCTTAAATGTCAACATATACACGTGTGATTTAGTTTACGAAGATTATACAATGCCGAGAACCTCGATCAAAGAGTAAAAAAGGCGTCAGGTTCACAATGGTGTAAAATTAAAATGGGATATAACGGGCTAGGATTCGAGTTACAGGAACAAGGGCCAAACCAACCACCCAAGAATGGAATCGTCGAGCGAAAACACTTGACAACCTCCTAGAAGCAGCTTTTCTTGCCACCAGACCTTTCTCCATCAATTAGGAATCTGATGCCGTCACTAAACACATTCCTTAAATTGTAGCCATTTGTTTAGTGTTTTTTTTTGGTGTCTAATCCGCATATATATCACCATTGCCCTTGATTTTCTTGAATGTATATCTCTTAAATGTCGACATATACACGTGTGATTTAGTTTACGAATATTTTTCAATGTCCAGAACCTCGATCAGAGAGTAAAAAAGGCGTAAGGTTCACAATGGTGTAAAATTAAAATGGGATATACCGGGCTAGGATTAGAGTTACAGGAACAAGGGACAAACCAACCACCCAAGAATGGAATCGTCGAGCGAAAAAAATTGACAACCTCCTAGAAGCAGCTTTTCTTACCACCAGACCTTTCTCCATCTTTTAGGAATCTGATGCCGTCACTAAACACATTCCTTAAATTGTAGCCATTTGTTGAGTGTTTTTTTGTGTGTCTAATCCACATATATATCACCATTGCCCATGATTTTCTTGACTGTATATCTCTTAAATGTCAACATATACACGTGTCATTTAGTTCACGAAGATTTTTCAATGCCGAGAACCTCGATCAGAGAGTAAAAAAGGCGTAAGGTTCACAATGGTGTAAAGTTAAAATAGGATATACCGGGATAGGATTCGAGTTACAGGAACAAGGGCCAAACCAACCACCCAAGAATGTAATCGTCGAGCGAAAACACTTGACAACCTCCTAGAAGCAGCTTTTCTTGCCACCAAACCTTTCTCCATCAACTAGAAATCCGATGTCGTCACTAAACACATTCCTTAAATTGTAGCCATTTGTTGAGTTTTTTTTTGGGTGTCTAATCCGCATATATATCACCATTACCCTTGATTTTCTAGACTCTATATCTCTTAAATATAAACATATACACGTGTGATTTGGTTTAAGAAGATTTTTCCATGCCGAGAACCTCGATCTGAGAGTAAAAAAGGCGTAAGGTTCACAATGGTGTAAAATTAAAATGGGATATACCGGACTAGGATTCGAGTTACAGGAACAAGGGCCAAACCAACCACCCAATAATGGAATAGTTGAGCGAAAACACTTGACAACCTCCTAGAAGCAGCTTTTCTTACCACCAGACCTTTCTCCATCAATTAGGAATCTGATGCCGTCACTAAACACATTCCTTAAATTGTAGCCATTTGTTGGGTGTTTTTTTTTTGTGTCTAATCCGCATATATATCACCATTGCCCTTGATTTTCTTGACTGTATATCTCTTAAATATTAACATATACACGTGTGATTTAGTTTACGAAGATTTTTCAATGCCGAGAACCTCGATCAGAGATTAAAAAAGGCGTAAGCTTCACAATGGTGTAAAATTAAAATGGGATATACCGGGCTAGGATTCGAGTTACAGGAACAAGGGCCAAACCAACCACCCAAGAATGGAATCGTCGAGCGAAAACACTTGACAACCTCCTAGAAGCAGCTTTTCTGGCCACCGGACCTTTCTCCATCAATTAGGAATCTGATGCCGTCACTAAACACATTCCTTAAATTGTAGCCATTTGTTGAGCGATTTTTTTTGTGTCTAATCCGCATATATATCACCATTGCTCTTGATTTTCTTGACTGTATATCTCATAAATATCAACATATACAGGTGTGATTTAGTTTACGAACATTTTTCAACGCCCAGAACCTCGATCAGAGAGTAAAAAAGGCGTAAGGTTCACAATGGTGTAAAATTAAAATGGGATATATCGGGCTAGGATTCGAGTTACAGGAACAAGGGCGAAACCAACCACCCAAGAATGGAATAGTTGAGCGAAAACACTTGACAACCTCCTAGAAGCAGCTTTTCTTACCACCAGACCATTCTCCATCAATTAGGAATCTGATGCCGTCACTAAACACATTCCTTAAATTGTAGCCATTTGTTGGGTGTTTTTTTTTGTGTCTAATCCGCATATATATCACCATTGCCCTTGATTTTCTTGACTGTATATCTCTTAAATATTAACATATACACGTGTGATTTAGTTTACGAAGATTTTTCAATGCCGAGAACCTCGATCAGAGATTAAAAAAGGCGTAAGCTTCACAATGGTGTAAAATTAAAATGGGATATACCGGGCTAAGATTTGAGTTACAGGAACAAGGGCCAAACCAACCACCCAAGAATGGAATCGTCGAGCGAAAACACCTGTCAACCTCCTAGAAGCAGCTTCTCTTACCACCAGACCTTTCTCCATCAATTAGGAATCTGATGCCGTCACTAAACACATTCCTTAATTTGTAACCATTTGTTGAGTGATTTTTTTTGCTGTCTAATCCGCATATATATCACCATTGCCCTTGATTTTCTTAACTGTATATCTCTTAAATGTCAACATATACACGTGTGATTTAGTTTACGAAGATTTTACAATGCCGAGAACCTCGATCAAAGAGTAAAAAAGGCGTCAGGTTCACAATGGTGTAAAATTAAAATGGGATATAACAGGCTAGGATTCGAGTTACAGGAACAAGGGCCAAACCAACCACCCAAGAATGCAATCATCGAGCGAAAACACTTGACAACCTCCTAGAAGCAGATTTTCTGGCCACCAGACCTTTCTCCATCAATTAGGAATCTGATGCCGTCACTAAACACATTCCTTAAATTGTAGCCATTTGTTTAGTGTTTTTTTTGGTGTCTAATCCGCATATATATCACCATTGCCCTTGATTTTCTTGAATGTATATCTCTTAAATGTCGACATATACACGTGTGATTTAGTTTACGAATATTTTCAATGTCCAGAACCTCGATCAGAGAGTAAAAAAGGCGTAAGGTTTACAATGGTGTAAAATTAAAATGGGATATACCAGGCTAGGATTAGAGTTACAGGAACAAGGGACAAACCAACCACCCAAGAATGGAATCGTCGAGCGAAAAAAATTGACAACCTCCTAGAAGCAGCTTTTCTTACCACCAGACCTTTCTCCATCATTTAGGAATCTGATGCCGTCACTAAACACATTCCTTAAATTGTAGCCATTTGTTGAGTGTTTTTTTGTGTGTCTAATCCACATATATATCACCATTGCCCATGATTTTCTTGACTGTATATCTCTTAAATGTCAACATATACACGTGTCATTTAGTTCACGAAGATTTTTCAATGCCGAGAACCTCGATCAGAGAGTAAAAAAGGCGTAAGGTTCACAATGGTGTAAAGTTAAAATAGGATATACCGGGTTAGGATTCGAGTTACAGGAACAAGGGCCAAACCAACCACCCAAGGATGTAATCGTCGAGCGAAAACACTTGACAACCTCCTAGAAGCAGCTTTTCTTGCCACCAAACCTTTCTCCATCAACTAGAAATCCGATGTCGTCACTAAACACATTCCTTAAATTGTAGCCATTTGTTGAGTTTTTTTTTGGGTGTCTAATCCGCATATATATCACCATTACCCTTGATTTTCTAGACTCTATATCTCTTAAATATAAACATATACACGTGTGATTTGGTTTAAGAAGATTTTTCCATGCCGAGAACCTCGATCTGAGAGTAAAAAAGGCGTAAGGTTCACAATGGTGTAAAATTAAAATGGGATATACCGGACTAGGATTCGAGTTACAGGAACAAGGGCCAAACCAACCACCCAAGAATGGAATAGTTGAGCGAAAACACTTGACAACCTCCTAGAAGCAGCTTTTCTTACCACCAGACCTTTCTCCATCAATTAGGAATCTGATGCCGTCACTAAACACATTCCTTAAATTGTAGCCATTTGTTGGGTGTTTTTTTTTTGTGTCTAATCCGCATATATATCACCATTGCCCTTGATTTTCTTGACTGTATATCTCTTAAATATTAACATATACACGTGTGATTTAGTTTACGAAGATTTTTCAATGCCGAGAACCTCGATCAGAGATTAAAAAAGGCGTAAGCTTCACAATGGTGTAAAATTAAAATGGGATATACCGGGCTAGGATTCGAGTTACAGGAACAAGGGCCAAACCAACCACCCAAGAATGGAATCGTCGAGCGAAAACACTTGACAACCTCCTAGAAGCAGCTTTTCTGGCCACCGGACCTTTCTCCATCAATTAGGAATCTGATGCCGTCACTAAACACATTCCTTAAATTGTAGCCATTTGTTGAACGATTTTTTTTGTGTCTAATCCGCATATATATCACCATTGCTCTTGATTTTCTTGACTGTATATCTCATAAATATCAACATATACAGGTGTGATTTAGTTTACGTATTTTTCAACGCCCAGAACCTCGATCAGAGAGTAAAAAAGGCGTAAGGTTCACAATGGTGTAAAATTAAAATGGGATATATCGGGCTAGGATTCGAGTTACAGGAACAAGGGCCAAACCAACCACCCAAGAATGGAATAGTTGAGCGAAAACACTTGACAACCTCCTAGAAGCAGCTTTTCTTACCACCAGACCTTTCTCCATCAATTAGGAATCTGACGCCGTCACTAAACACATTCCTTAAATTGTAGCCATTTGTTGGGTGTTTTTTTTTGTGTCTAATCCGCATATATATCACCATTTCCCTTGATTTTCTTGACTGTATATCTCTTAAATATTAACATATACACGTGTGATTTAGTTTACGAAGATTTTTCAATGCCGAGAACCTCGATCAGAGATTAAAAAAGGCGTAAGCTTCACAATGGTGTAAAATTAAAATGGGATATACCGGGCTAGGATTCGAGTTACAGGAACAAGGGCCAAACCAACCACCCAAGAATGGAATCGTCGAGCGAAAACACTTGACAACCTCCTAGAAGCAGCTTTTCTGGCCACCGGACCTTTCTCCATCAATTAGGAATCTGATGCCGTCACTAAACACATTCCTTAAATTGTAGCCATTTGTTGAGCGATTTTTTTTGTGTCTAATCCGCATATATATCACCATTGCTCTTGATTTTCTTGACTGTATATCTCATAAATATCAACATGTACAGGTGTGATTTAGTTTACGAACATTTTTCAATGCCCAGAACCTCGATCAGAGAGTAAAAAAGGCGTAAGGTTCACAATGGTGTAAAATTAAAATGGGATATATCGGGCTAGGATTCGAGTTACAGGAACAAGGGCCAAACCAACCACCCAAGAATGGAATCATCGAGCGAAAACACTTGACAACCTCCTAGAAGCAGATTTTCTGGCCACCAGACCTTTCTCTATCAATTAGGAATCTGATGACGTCACAAAACACATTCCTTAAATTGTAGCCATTTGTTTAGTGTTTTTTTTGGTGTCTAATCCGCATATATATCACCATTGCCCTTGATTTTCTTGAATGTATATCTCTTAAATGTCGACATATACACGTGTGATTTAGTTTACGAATATTTTTCAATGTCCAGAACCTCGATCAGAGAGTAAAAAAGGCGTAAGGTTCACAATGGTGTAAAATTAAAATGGGATATACCGGGCTAGGATTAGAGTTACAGGAACAAGGGACAAACCAACCACCCAAGAATGGAATCGTTGAGCGAAAACACTTGACAACCTCCTAGAAGCAGCTTTTCTTACCACCAGACCTTTCTCCATCATTTAGGAATCTGATGCCGTCACTAAACACATTCCTTAAATTGTAGCCATTTGTTGAGTGTTTTTTTGTGTGTCTAATCCACATATATATCACCATTGCCCATGATTTTCTTGACTGTATATCTCTTAAATGTCAACATATACACGTGTCATTTAGTTCACGAAGATTTTTCAATGCCGAGAACCTCGATCAGAGAGTAAAAACGGCGTAAGCTTCACAATGGTGTAAAATTAAAATGGGATATACTGGGCTAGGATTCGAGTTACAGGAACAAGGGCCAAACCAACCACCCAGGAATGGAATCGTCGAGCGAAAACACTTGACAACCTCCTAGAAGCAGCTTTTCTGGCCACCGGACCTTTCTCCATCAATTAGGAATCTGATGCCGTCACTAAACACATTCCTTAAATTGTAGCCATTTATTTAGTGTTTTTTTGGGTGTCTAATCCGCATATATATCACCATTGCCCTTGATTTTCTTGACTCTATATCTCTTAAATATAAACATATACACGTGTGATTTGGTTTACGAAAATTTTTCCATGCCGAGAACCTCGATCAGAGAGTAAAAAAGGCGTAAGGTTCACAATGGTGTAAAATTAAAATGGGATATATCGGGCTAGGATTCGAGTTACAGTAACAAGGGCCAAACCAACCACCCAAGAATGGAATAGTTGAGCGAAAACACTTGACAGCCTCCTAGAAGCAGCTTTTCTTACCACCAAACCTTTCTCCATCAATTAGGAATCTGATGCCGTCACTAAACACATTCCTTAAATTGTAGCCATTTGTTGGGTGTTTTTTTTTGTGTCTAATCCGCATATATATCACCATTGCCCTTGATTTTCTTGACTGTATATCTCTTAAATATTAACATATACACGTGTGATTTAGTTTACGAAGATTTTTCAATGCCGAGAACCTCGATCAGAGATTAAAAAAGGCGTAAGGTTCACAATGGTGTAAAATTAAAATGGGATATACCGAGCTAGGATTCAAGTTATAGGAACAAGGGCCAAACCAACCACCCAAGAATGGAATCGTTGAGCGAAAACACTTGACAACCTCCTAGAAGCAGCTTTTCTTGCCACCAGACCTTTCCCCCTCAATTAGGAACAAGGGCCAAACCAACTACCCAAGAATGGAATAGTTGAGCGAAAACACTTGACAACCTCCTACAAGCAGCTTTTCTTACCACCAGACCTTTCTCCATCAATTAGGAATCTGATGTCGTCACTAAACACATTCCTTAAATTGTAGCCATTTGTTGGGTGTTTTTTTTTTGTGTCTAATCCGCATATATATCACCATTGCACTTAATTTTCTTGACTGTATATCTCTTAAATATTAACATATACACGTGTGATTTAGTTTACGAAGATTTTTCAATGCCGAGAACCTCGATCAGAGATTAAAAAAGGCGTAAGGTTCACAATGGTGTAAAATTAAAATGGGATATACCGGGCTAGGATTCGAGTTACAGGAACAAGGGACAAACCAACCACCCAAGAATGGAATCGTCGAGCGAAAACACTTGACAACCTCCTAGAAGCAGCTTTTCTTACCACCAGACCTTTATCCTTCAATTAGGAATCTGACGGCGTCACTAAACGCATTCCGTAAATTGTAGCCATTTGTTGAGCGATTTTTTTTGGTGGCTAATCCGCATATATATCACCATTGCCCTTGATTTTCTTGACTGTATATCTCTAAAATGTCAACATATACACGTGTGATTTAGTTTACGAACATTTTTCAATGCCCAGAACCTCGATCAGAGAGTAAAAAAAGGCGTAAGGTTCACAATGGTGTAAAATTAAAATGGGATATATCGGGCTAGGATTCGAGTTACAGGAACAAGGGCCAAACCAACCACCCAAGAATGGAATCGTCGAGCGAAAACACTTGACAACCTCCTAGAAGCAGCTTTTCTGGCCACCAGACCTTTCTCCATCAATTAGGAATCTGATGCCGTCACTAAACACATTCCTTAAATTGTAGCCATTTGTTTAGTGTTTTTTTTTGGTGTCTAATCCGCATATATATCACCATTGCCCTTGATTTTCTTTAATGTATATCTCTTAAATGTCGACATATACACGTGTGATTTAGTTTATGAATATTTTTCAATGCCGAGAACCTCGATCAGAGAGTAAAAAAGGCGTAAGGTTCACAATGGTGTAAAATTAAAATGGGATATACCGGGCTAGGATTCGAGTTACAGGAACAAGGGCCAAACCAACCACCCAAGAATGGAATCGTCGAGCGAAAACACTTGAGAACCTCCTAGAAGCAGCTTTTCTTACCACCAGACCTTTCTCCATCATTTAGGAATCTGATGCTGTCACTAAACACATTCCTTAAATTGTAGCCATTTGTTGAGTGTTTTTTTGTGTGTCTAATCCACATATATATCACCATTGCCCATGATTTTCTTGACTGTATATCTCTCAAATGTCAACATATACACGTGTCATTTAGTTCACGAAGATTTTTCAATGCCGAGAACCTCGATCAGAGAGTAAAAAAGGCATAAGGTTCACAATGGTGTAAAGTTAAAATAGGATATACCGGGCTAGGATTCGAGTTACAGGAACAAGGGCCAAACCAACCACCCAAGAATGTAATCGTCGAGCGAAAACACTTGACAACCTCCTAGAAGCAGCTTTTCTTGCCACTAAACCTTTCTCCATCAACTAGAAATCCGATGCCGTCACTAAACACATTCCTTAAATTGTAGCCATTTGTTGAGTTTTTTTTGGGTGTCTAATCCGCATATATATCACCATTACCCTTGATTTTCTAGACTCTATATCTCTTAAATATAAACATATACACGTGTGATTTGGTTTACGCAGATTTTTCCATGCCGAGAACCTCGATCAGAGAGTAAAAAAGGCGTAAGGTTCACAATGGTGTAAAATTAAAATGGGATATACCGGACTAGGATTCGAGTTACAGGAACAAGGGCCAAACCAACCACCCAAGAATGGAATAGTTGAGCGACAACACTTGACAACCTCCTAGAAGAAGCTTTTCTTACCACCAGACCTTTCTCCATCAATTAGGAATCAATTAGGAATCTGATGCCGTCACTAAACACATTCCTTAAATTGTAGCCATTTGTTGGGTGTTTTTTTTTGTGTCTAATCCGCATATATATCACCATTGCCCTTGATTTTCTTGACTGTATATCTCTTAAATATTAACATATACACGTGTGATTTAGTTTACGAAGATTTTTCAATGCCGAGAACCTCGATCAGAGATTAAAAAAGGTGTAAGCTTCACAATGGTGTAAAATTAAAATGGGATATACCGGGCTAGGATTCGAGTTACAGGAACAAGGGCCAAACCAACCACCCAAGAATGGAATCGTCGAGCGAAAACACTTGACAACCTCCTAGAAGCAGCTATTCTGCCACCGGACCTTTCTCCATCAATTAGGAACAAGGGCCAAACCAACCACCCAAGAATGGAATAGTTGAGCGAAAACACTTGACAACCTCCTTAAATTGTAGCCATTTGTTTAGTGTTTTTTTTGGTGTCTAATCCGCATATATATCACCATTGCCCTTGATTTTCTTGACTCTATATCTCTTAAATATAAACATATACACGTGTGATTTGGTTTACGAAGATTTTTCCATGCCGAGAACCTCGATCAGAGAGTAAAAAAGGCGTAAGGTTCACAATGGTGTAAAATTAAAATGGGATATATCGGGCTAGGATTCGAGTTACAGTAACAAGGGCCAAACCAACCACCCAAGAACGGAATAGTTGAGCGAAAACACGTGATAACCTCCTAGAAGCAGCTTTTCTTACCACCAGACCTTTCTCCATCAATTAGGAATCTGATGCCGTCACTAAACACATTCCTTAAATTGTAGCCATTTGTTGGGTGTTTTTGTTTTGTGTCTAATCCGCATATATATCACCATTGCCCTTGATTTTCTTGACTGTATATCTCTTAAATATTAACATATACACGTGTGATTTAGTTTACGAAGATTTTTCAATGCCGAGAACCTCGATCTGAGATTAAAAAAGGCGTAAGGTTCACAATGGTGTAAAATTAAAATGGGATATACCGAGCTAGGATTCGAGTTACAGGAACAAGGGCCAAACAAACCACCCAAGAATGGAATCGTTGAGCGAAAACACTTGACAACCTCCTAGAAGCAGCTTTTCTTGCCACCAGACCTTTCCCCATCAATTAGGAACAAGGGCCAAACCAACCACCCAAGAATGGAATAGTTGAGCGAAAACACTTGACAACCTCCTACAAGCAGCTTTTCTTACCACCAGACCTTTCTCCATCAATTAGGAATCTGATGTCGTCACTAAACACATTCCTTAAATTGTAGCCATTTGTTGGGTGTTTTTTTTTGTGTCTAATCCGCATATATATCACCATTGCCCTTGATTTTCTTGACTGTATATCTCTTAAATATTAACATATACACGTGTGATTTAGTTTACGAAGATTTTTCAATGCCGAGAACCTCGATCAGAGATTAAAAAAGGCGTAAGGTTCACAATGGTGTAAAATTAAAATGGGATATACCGGGCTAGGATTCGTGTTACAGGAACAAGGGCCAAACTAACCACCCAAGAATGGAATCGTCGAGCGAAAACACTTGACAACCTCCTAGAAGCAGCTTTTCTTACCACCAGACCTTTCTCCTTCAATTAGGAATCTGATGGCGTCACTAAACACATTCCGTAAATTGTAGCCATTTGTTGAGCGATTTTTTTTGTGTCTAATCCGCATATATATCAACATTGCCCTTAATTTTCTTGACTGTATATCTCTTAAATATTAACATATACACGTGTGATTTAGTTTACGAAGATTTTTCAATGCCGAGAACCTCGATCAGAGATTAAAAAAGGCGTAAGGTTCACAATGGTGTAAAATTAAAATGGGATATACCGGGCTAGGATTCGAGTTACAGGAACAAGGGCCAAACCAACCACCCAAGAATGGAATCGTCGAGCGAAAACACTTGACAACCTCCTAGAAGCAGCTTTTCTGGCCACCAGACCTTTCTCCATCAATTAGGAATCTGATGCCGTCACTAAACACATTCCTTAAATTGTAGCCATTTGTTTAGTGTTTTTTTTTGTGTCTAATCCGCATATATATCACCATTGCCCTTGATTTTCTTGACTCTATATCTCTTAAATATAAACATATACACGTGTGATTTGGTTTACGAAGATTTTTCCATTCCGAGAACCTCGATCAGAGAGTAAAAAAGGCGTAAGGTTCACAATGGTGTAAAATTAAAATGGGATATATCGGGATAGGATTCGAGTTACAGTAACAAGGGCCAAACCAACCACCCAAGAAAGGAATAGTTGAGCGAAAACACTTGACAACCTCCTAGAAGCAGCTTTTCTTATCACCAGACCTTTCTCCATCAATTAGGAATCTGATGCCGTCGCTAAACACATTCCTTAAATTGTAGCCATTTGTTGGGTGTTTTTTTATTTTTTTGTGTCTAATCCGCATATATATCACCATTGCCCTTGATTTTTTTGACTGTATATCTCTTGAATATCAACATATACACGTGTGATTTAGTTTACGAGGATTTTTCAATGCCGAGAACCTCGATCAGAGATTAAAAAAGGCGTAAGGTTCACAATGGTGTAAAATTAAAATGGGATATACCGAGCTAGGATTCGAGTTACAGGAACAAGGGCCAAACCAACCACCCAAGAATGGAATCGTCGAGCGAAAACACTTGACAACCTCCTAGAAGCAGCTTTTCTTGCCACCACACCTTTCCCCATCAATTAGGAATCTGATGCCGTCACTAAACACATTCCTTAATTTGTAGCCATTTGTTGAGTGATTTTTTTTTTGTCTAATCCGCATATATATCACCATTGCCCTTGATGCTGTTGACTGTATATCTCTTAAATGTCAACATATATACGTGTGATTTAGTTTACGAAGATTTTTCAATGCCGAAAACCTCGATCAGAGAGTAAAAAAAGGCGTAAGGTTCACAATAGTGTAAAAATTAAAATGGGATATACTGGACTAGGATTCGCGTTACAGGAACAAGGGCCAAACCAACCACCCTAGAATGGAATCGTCGAGCGAAAACACTTGACAACCTCCTAGAAGCAGCTTTTCTTGCCACCAGACCTTTCTCCATCAATTAGGAATCTGATGCCGTCACTAAACACATTCCTTAAATTGTAGCCATTTGTTGAGTGTTTTTTTTGTGTCTAATCCGCATATATATCACCATTGCCCTAGATTTTCTTAACTGTATATCTCTTAAATATCAACATATACACGTGTGATTTAGTTTACGAGGATTTTTCAATGCCGAGAACCTCGATCAGAGATTAAAAAAGGCGTAAAGTGCACAATGGTGTAAAATTAAAATGGGATATAACAGGCTAGAATTCGAGTTACAGGAAAAAGGGCCAAACCAACCACCCAATAATAGAGTCGTAGAGCGAAAACACTTGACAACCTCCTAGAAGCAGCTTTTCTTGCCACCAGACCTTTCTCCTTCAATTAGGAATCTGATGTCGTCACTAAACACATTCCTTAAATTGTAGCCATTTGTTGAGTGTTTTTTTTTTGGTGTCTAATCCTCATATATATCACCATTGCACTTGATTTTCTTGACTGTATATCTCTTAAATATCAACATATACACGTGTGATTTAGTTTATAAAGATTTTTCAATGCCGAGAACCTCGATCAAAGAGTAAAAAGGGCGTAAGTTTCACAATGGTGTAAAATTAAAATGGGATATACCGGGCTAGGATTCGAGTTACAGGAACAAGGGCCAAACCAACCACCCAAGAATGGAATCGTCGAGCGAAAACACTTGACAACCTCCTAGAAGCAGCTTTTCTTACCACCAGACCTTTCTCCATCAATTAGGAATCTGATGCCGTCACTAAACACATTCCTTAATTTGTAGCCATTTGTTGAGTGATTTTTTTTTGTGTCTAATCCGCATATATATCACCATTGCCCTTGATTTTCTTAACGGTATATCTCTTAAATGTCAACATATACACGTGTGATTTAGTTTACGAAGATTTTACAATGCCGAGAACCTCGATCAAAGAGTAAAAAAGGCGTCAGGTTCACAATGGTGTAAAATTAAAATGGGATATAACGGGCTAGGATTCGAGTTACAGGAACAAGGACCAAACCAACCACCCAAGAATGGAATCGTCGAGCGAAAACACTTGACAACCTCCTAGAAGCAGCTTTTCTTACCACCAGACCTTTCTCCATCAATTACGAATCTGATGGCGTCACTAAACACATTCTGTAAATTGTAGCCATTTGTTGAGCGATTTTTTTTGGTGTCTAATCCGCATATATATCACCATTTCCCTTGATTTTCTTGACTGTATATCTCTTAAATGTCAACATATACACGTGTGATTTAGTTTACGAACATTTTTCAATGCCGAGAACCTCGATCAGAGAGTAAAAAAAGGCGTAAGGTTCACAATGGTGTAAAATTAAAATGGGATATATCGGGCTAGGATTCGAGTTACGGGAACAAGGGCCAAACCAACCACCCAAGAATGGAATCGTCGAGCGAAAACACTTGACAACCTCCTAGAAGCAGCTTTTCTTGCCACCAGACCTTACTCCATCAATTAGGAATCTGATGCCGTCACTAAACACATTCCTTAAATTGTAGTCATTTGTTGAGTGTTTTTTTTTTGTGTCTAATCCGCATATATATCACCATTGCCCTTGATTTTCTTAACTGTATATCTCTTGAATATCAACATATACACGTGTGATTTAGTTTACGAGGATTTTTCAATGCCGAGAACCTCGATCAGAGATTAAAAAAGGCGTAAAGTGCACAATGGTGTAAAATTAAAATGGGATATACAGGCTAGGATTCGAGTTACAGGAACAAGAGCCAAACCAACCACCCAATAATAGAGTCGTAGAGCGAAAACACTTGACAACCTCCTAGAAGCAGCTTTTCTTGCCACCAGACCTTTCTCCTTCAATTAGGAATCTGATGCCGTCACTAAACACATTCCTTAAATTGTAGCCATTTGTTGAGTGTTTTTTTGGTGTCTAATCCTCATATATATCACCATTACACTTGATTTTCTTGACTGTATATCTCTTAAATATCAACATATACACGTGTGATTTAGTTTATGAAGATTTTTCAATGCCGAGAACCTCGATCAAAGAGTAAAAAGGGCGTAAGTTTCACAATGGTGTAAAATTAAAATGGGATATACCGAGCTAGGATTCGAGTTACAGGAACAAGGGCTAAACCAACCACCCAAGAATGGAATCGTCGAGCGAAAACACTTGACAACCTCCTAGAAGTAGCTTTTCTTACCACCAGACCTTTCTCCATCAATTAGGAATCTGATGCCGTCACTAAACACATTCCTTAATTTGTAGCCATTTGTTGAGTGATTTTTTTTTTGTGTCTAATCCGCATATATATCACCATTGCCCTTGATTTTCTTCACTGTATATCTCTTAAATGTCAACATATACACGTGTGATTTAGTTTACGAAGATTTTACAATGCCGAGAACCTCGATCAAAGAGTAAAAAAGGCGTCAGGTTCACAATGGTGTAAAATTAAAATGGGATATAACGGGCTAGGATTTGAGTTACAGGAACAAGGACCAAACCAACCACCCAAGAATGGAATCGTCGAGCGAAAACACTTGACATCCTCCTAGAAGCAGCTTTTCTTACCACCAGACCTTTCTCCATCAATTACGAATCTGATGGCGTCACTAAACACATTCTGTAAATTGTAGCCATTTGTTGAGCGATTTTTTTTGGTGTCTAATCCGCATATATATCACCATTTCCCTTGATTTTCTTGACTGTATATCTCTTAAATGTCAACATATACACGTGTGTTTTAGTTTACGAACATTTTTCAATGCCGAGAACCTCGATCAGAGAGTAAAAAAAGGCGTAAGGTTCACAATGGTGTAAAATTAAAATGGGATATATCGGGCAAGGATTCGAGTTATGGGAACAAGGGCCAAACCAACCACCCAAGAATGGAATCGTCGAGCGAAAACACTTGACAACCTCCTAGAAGCAGCTTTTCTTGCCACCAGACCTTACTCCATCAATTAGGAATCTGATGCCGTCACTAAACACATTACTTAAATTGTAGTCATTTGTTGATTGTTTTTTTTTTTTTTGTGTCTAATCCGCATATATATCACCATTGCCCTTGATTTTCTTGACTGTATATCTCTTAAATATCAACATATACACGTGTAATTTAGTTTATGAAGATTTTTCAATGCCGAGAACCTCGATCTGAGAGTAAAAAAGGCGTAAGGTTCACAATGGTGTAAAATTAAAATAGGATATACCGGGCTAGGATTCGAGTTACAGGAACAAGGGCCAAACCAACAACCAAAGAATGGAATCATCGAGCGAAAACACTTGATAACCTCCTAGAATCAGCTTTTCTTACCACCAGACCTTTCTCTATCAATTAGGAATCTGATGCCGTCACTAAACACATTCCTTAATTTGTAGCCATTTGTTGAGTTATTTTTTTGTGTCTAATCCGCATATATAACACCATTGCCCTTGATGTTGTTGACTGTATATCTCTTAAATGTCAACATATATACGTGTGATTTAGTTTACGAAGATTTTTCAATGCCGAGAACCTCGATCAAAGAGTAAAAAGGGCGTAAGTTTCACAATGGTGTAAAATTAAAATGGGATATACCGGGCTAGGATTCGAGTTACAGGAACAAGGGCCAAACCAACCACCCAAGAATGGAATCGTCGAGCGAAAACACTTGACAACCTCCTAGAAGCAGCTTTTCTTGCCACCAGACCTTACTCCATCAATTAGGAATCTGATGCCGTCACTAAACACATTCCTTTATTTGTAGCCATTTGTTGAGTGATTTTTTTTGGTGTCTAATCCGCATATATATCACCATTGCCCTTGATTTTCTTAACTGTATATCTCTTAAATGTCAACATATATACGTGTGATTTAGTTTACGAAGATTTTTCAATGCCGAGAACCTCGATCAAAGAGTAAAAAAGGCGTCAGGTTCACAATGGTGTAAAATTAAAATGGGATATACCGGGCTAGGATTCGAGTTACAGGAACAAGGGCCAAACCAACCACCCAAGAATGGAATCGTCGAGCGAAAACACTTGACAACCTCCTAGAAGCAACTTTTCTTGCCACCAGACCTTTCTCCATCAATTACGAATCTGATGGCGTCACTAAACACATTCTGTAAATTGTAGCCATTTGTTGAGCGATTTTTTTTGGTGTCTAATCCGCATATATATCACCATTACCCTTGATTTTCTAGACTCTATATCTCTTAAATATAAACATATACACGTGTGATTTAGTTTACGAAGATTTTACAATGCCGAGAACCTCGATCAAAGAGTAAAAAAGGCGTCAGGTTCACAATGGTGTAAAATTAAAATGAGATATAACGGGCTAGGATTCGAGTTACAGGAACAAGGACCAAACCAACCACCCAAGAATGGAATCGTCGAGCGAAAACACTTGACAACCTCCTAGAAGCAGCTTTTCTTACCACCAGACCTTTCTCCATCAATTACGAATCTGATGGTGTCACTAAACACATTCTGTAAATTGTAGCCATTTGTTGAGTGTTTTTTTTGTGTCTAATCCGCATATATATCACCATTGCCCTTGATTTTCTTGACTGTATATCTCTTAAATATCAACATATACACGTGTAATTTAGTTTATGAAGATTTTTCAATGCCGAGAACCTCGATCTGAGAGTAAAAAAGGCGTAAGGTTCACAATGGTGTAAAATTAAAATAGGATATACCGGGCTAGGATTCGAGTTACAGGAACAAGGGCCAAACCAACAACCAAAGAATGGAATCGTCGAGCGAAAACACTTGATAACCTCCTAGAATCAGCTTTTCTTACCACCAGACCTTTCTCTATCAATTAGGAATCTGATGCCGTCACTAAACACATTCCTTAATTTGTAGCCATTTGTTGAGTGATTTTTTTGTGTCTAATCCACATATATATCACCATTGCCCTTGATGTTGTTGACTGTATATCTCTTAAATGTCAACATATATACGTGTGATTTAGTTTACGAAGATTTTTCAATGCCGAGAACCTCGATCAGAGAGTAAAAAAAGGAGTAAGGTTCACAATAGTGTAAAATTAAAATGGGATATACTGGGCTAGGATTCGCGTTACAGGAACAAGGGCCAAACCAACCACCCTAGAATGGAATCGTCGAGCGAAAACACTTGACAACCTCCTAGAAGCAGCTTTTCTTGCCACCAGACCTTTCTCCTTCAATTAGGAATCTGATGCCGTCACTAAACACATTCCTTAAATTGTAGCCATTTGTTGAGTGTTTTTTTTTGGTGTCTAATCCTCATATATATCACCATTGCACTTGATTTTCTTGACTGTATATCTCTTAAATATCAACATATACACGTGTGATTTAGTTTATGAAGATTTTTCAATGCCGAGAACCTCGATCAAAGAGTAAAAAGGGCGTAAGTTTTACAATGGTGTAAAATTAAAATGGGATATACCGGGCTAGGATTCGAGTTACAGGAACAAGGGCCAAACCAACCATCCAAGAATGGAATCGTCGAGCGAAAACACTTGACAACCTCCTAGAAGCAGCTTTTCTTGCCACCAGACCTTACTCCATCAATTAGGAATCTGATGCCGTCACTAAACACATTCCTTAAATTGTAGTCATTTGTTGAGTGTTTTTTTTTTGTGTCTAATCCGCATATATATCACCATTGCCCTTGATTTTCTTGACTGTATATATCTCTTAAATATCAACATATACACGTGTAATTTAGTTTATGAAGATTTTTCAATGCCGAGAACCTCGATCTGAGAGTAAAAAAGGCGTAAGGTTCACAATGGTGTAAAATTAAAATAGGATATACCGGGCTAGGATTCGAGTTACAGGAACAAGGGCCAAACCAACAACCAAAGAATGGAATCGTCGAGCGAAAACACTTGATAACCTCCTAGAATCAGCTTTTCTTACCACTAGACCTTTCTCTATCAATTAGGAATCTGATGCCGTCACTAAACACATTCCTTAATTTGTAGCCATTTGTTGAGTGATTTTTTTGTGTCTAATCCGCATATATATCACCATTGCCCTTGATGTTGTTGACTGTATATCTCTTAAATGTCAACATATATACGTGTGATTTAGTTTACGAAGATTTTTCAATGTCGAGAACCTCGATCAAATAGTAAAAAGGGCGTAAGTTTCACAATGGTGTAAAATTAAAATGGGATATACCGGGCTAGGATTCGAGTTACAGGAACAAGGGCCAAACCAACCACCCAAGAATGGAATCGTCGAGCGAAAACACTTGACAACCTCCTAGAAGCAGCTTTTCTTGCCACCAGACCTTACTCCATCAATTAGGAATCTGATGCCGTCACTAAACACATTCCTTAATTTGTAGCCATTTGTTGAGTGATTTTTTTTATGTCTAATCCGCATATATATCACCATTGCCCTTGATTTTCTTAACTGTATATCTCTTAAATGTCAACATATACACGTGTGATTTAGTTTACGAAGATTTTACAATGCCGAGAACCTCGATCAAAGAGTAAAAAAGGCGTCAGGTTCACAATGGTGTAAAATTAAAATGGGATATAACGGGCTAGGATTCGAGTTACAGGAACAAGGACCAAACCAACCACCCAAGAATGGAATCGTCGAGCGAAAACACTTGACAACCTCCTAGAAGCAGCTTTTCTTACCACCAGACCTTTCTCCATCAATTACGAATCTGATGGCGTCACTAAACACATTCTGTAAATTGTAGCCATTTGTTGAGCGATTTTTTTTGGTGTCTAATCCGCATATATATCACCATTTCCCTTGATTTTCTTGACTGTATATCTCTTAAATGTCAACATATACACGTGTGATTTAGTTTACGAACATTTTTCAATGCCTAGAACCTCGATCAGAGAGTAAAAAAAAGCGTAAGGATCATAATGGTGTAAAATTAAAATGGGATATATCGGGATAGGATTCGAGTTACGGGAACAAGGGCCAAACCAACCACCCAAGAAGGGAATCGTCGAGCGAAAACACTTGACAACCTCCTAGAAGCAGCTTTTCTTGCCACCAGACCTTACTCCATCAATTAGGAATCTGATGCCGTCACTAAACACATTCCTTAAATTGTAGTCATTTGTTGAGTGTTTTTTTTGTGTCTAATCCGCATATATATCACCATTGCCCATGATTTTCTTGACTGTATATCTCTTAAATATCAACATATACACGTGTAATTTAGTTTATGAAGATTTTTCAATGCCGAGAACCTCGATCTGAGAGTAAAAAAGGCGTAAGGTTCACAATGGTGTAAAATTAAAATAGGATATACCGGGCTAGGATTCGAGTTACAGGAACAAGGGCCAAACCAACAACCAAAGAATGGAATCGTCGAGCGAAAACACTTGATAACCTCCTAGAATCAGCTTTTCTTACCACCGGACCTTTCTCTATCAATTAGGAATCTGATGCCGTCACTAAACACATTCCTTAATTTGTAGCCATTTGTTGAGTTATTTTTTTGTGTCTAATCCACATATATATCACCATTGCCGTTGATGTTGTTGACTGTATATCTCTTAAATGTCAACATATATACGTGTTATTTAGTTTACGAAGATTTTTCAATGCCGAGAACCTCGATCAGAGAGTAAAAAAAGGCGTAAGGTTCACAATAGTGTAAAATTAAAGTGGGATATACTGGGCTAGGATTCGCGTTACAGGAACAAGGGCCAAACCAACCACCCTAGAATGGAATCGTCGAGCGAAAACACTTGACAACCTCCTAGAAGCAGCTTTTCTTGCCACCAGACCTTTCTCCTTCAATTAGGAATCTGATGCCGTCACTAAACACATTCCTTAAATTGTAGCCATTTGTTGAGTGTTTTTTTTGGTGTCTAATCCTCATATATATCACCATTGCACTTGATTTTCTTGACTGTATATCTCTTAAATATTAACATATACACGTGTGATTTAGTTTATGAAGATTTTTCAATGCCGAGAACCTCGATCAAAGAGTAAAAAGGGCGTAAGTTTCACAATGGTGTAAAATTAAAATGGGATATACCGGGCTAGGATTCGAGTTACAGGAACAAGGGCCAAACCAACCACCCAAGAATGGAATCGTCGATCGAAAACACTTGACAACCTCCTAGAAGCAGCTTTTCTTACCACCAGACCTTTCTCCATCAATTAGGAATCTGATGCCGTCACTAAACACATTCCTTAATTTGTAGCCATTTGTTGAGTGATTTTTTTTGGTGTCTAATCCGCATATATATCACCATTGCCCTTGATTTTCTTAACTGTGTATCTCTTAAATGTCAACATATACACGTGTGATTTAGTTTACGAAGATTTTACAATGTCGGGAACCTCGATCAAAGAGTAAAAAAGGCGTCAGGTTCACAATGGTGTAAAATTAAAATGGGATATAACGGGCTAGGATTCGAGTTACAGGAACAAGGGCCAAACCAACCACCCAAGAATGGAATCGTCGAGCGAAAACACTTGACAACCTCCTAGAAGCAGCTTTTCTTGCCACCAGACCTTACTCCATCAATTAGGAATCTAATGCCGTCACTAAACACATTCCTTAAATTGTAGTAATTTGTTGAGTGTTTTTTTTTTGTGTCTAATCCGAATATATATCACCATTGCCCTTGATTTTCTTGACTGTATATCTCTTAAATATCAACATATGCACGTGTAATTTAGTTTATGAAGATTTTTCAATGCCGAGAACCTCGATCTGAGAGTAAAAAAGGCGTAAGGTTCACAATGGTGTAATATTAAAATAGGATATACCGGGCTAGGATTCGAGTTACAGGAACAAGGGCCAAACCAACAACCAAAGAATGGAATCGTCGAGCGAAAACACTTGACAACCTCCTAGAATCAGCTTTTCTTACCACCAGACCATTCTCTATCAATTAGGAATCTGATGCCGTCACTAAACACATTCCTTAATTTGTAGCCATTTGTTGAGTGATTTTTTTGTGTCTAATCCGCATATATATCACTATTGCCCTTGATGTTGTTGACTGTATATCTCTTAAATGTCAACATATATACGTGTGATTTAGTTTACGAAGATTTTTCAATGCCGAGAACCTCGATCAGAGAGTAAAAAAGGCGTAAGGTTCACAATAGTGTAAAATTAAAATGGGATATACTGGGCTAGGATTCGCGTTACAGGAACAAGGGCCACACCAACCACCCTAGAATGGAATCGTCGAGCGAAAACACTTGACAACCTCCTAGAAGCAGCTTTTCTTACCACCAGACCTTTCTCCATTAATTAGGAATCTGATGCCGTCACTAAACACATTCCTAAAATTGTAGCCATTTGTTGAGTGTTTTTTTTGTGTCTAATCCGCATATATATCACCATTGCCATAGATTTTCTTAACTGTATATCTCTTAAATATCAACATATACACGTGTGATTTAGTTTACGAAGATTTTTCAATGCCGAGAACCTCGATCAGAGATTAAAAAAGGCGTAAAGTTCACAATGGTGTAAAATTAAAATGGGATATACCAGGCTAGGATTCGAGTTACAGGAACAAGGGCCAAACCAACCACCCAATAATAGAGTCGTCGAGCGAAAACACTTGACAACCTCCTAGAAGCAGCTTTTCTTGCTAGCAGACCTTTCTCCTTCAATTTGGAATCTGATGCCATCACTAAACACATTCCTTAAATTGTAGCCATTTGTTGAGTGTTTTTTTTTTTGTGTCTAATCCGCATATATATCACCATTGCACTTGATTTTCTTGACTGTATATCTCTTAAATATCAACATATACACGTGTGATTTAGTTTATGAAGATTTTTCAATGCCGAGAACCTCGATCAAAGAGTAAAAAGGGCGTAAGTTTCACAATGGTGTAAAATTAAAATGGGATATACCGGACAAGGATTCGAGTTACAGGAACAAGGGCCAAACCAACCACCCAAGAATGGAATCGTCGAGCGAAAACACTTGACAACCTCCTAGAAGCCGCTTTTCTTACCACCAGACCTTTCTCCATCAATTAGGAATCTGATGCCGTCACTAAACACATTCCTTAATTTGTAGCCATTTGTTGAGTGATTTTTTTTGGTGTCTAATCCGCATATATATCACCATTGCCCTTGATTTTCTTAACTGTGTATCTCTTAAATGTCAACATATACACGTGTGATTTAGTTTACGAAGATTTTACAATGCCGAGAACCTCGATCAAAGAGTAAAAAAGGCGTCAGGTTCACAATGGTGTAAAATTAAAATGGGATATAACGGGCTAGGATTCGAGTTACAGGAACAAGGGCCAAACCAACCACCCAAGAATGGAATCGTCGAGCGAAACACTTGACAACCTCCTAGAAGCAGCTTTTCTTACCACCAGTCCTTTCTCCATCAATTAGGAATCTGATGGCGTCACTAAACTCATTCTGTAAATTGTAGCCATTTGTTGAGCGATTTTTTTTGGTGTCTAATCCGCATATATATCACCATTGCCCTTGATTTTCTTGACTGTATATCTCTTAAATGTCAACATATACACGTGTGATTTAGTTTACGAACATTTTTCAATGCCGAGAACCTCGATCAGAGAGTAAAAAAAGGCGTAAGGTTCACAATGGTGTAAAATTAAAATGGGATATATCGGGCTAGGATTCGAGTTACAGGAATAAGGGCCAAACCAACCACCCAAGAATGGAATCGTTGAGCGAAAACACCTGACAACCTCCTAGAAGCAGCTTTTCTTGCCACCAGACCTTACTCCATCAATTAGGAATCCGATGCCGTCACTAAACACATTCCTTAAATTGTAGTCATTTGTTGAGTGTTTTTCTTTTGTGTCTAATCCGCATATATATCACCATTGCCCTTGATTTTCTTGACTGTATATCTCTTAAATATCAACATATACACGTGTAATTTAGTTTATGAAGATTTTTCAATGCCGAGAACCTCGATCTGAGAGTAAAAAAGGCGTAAGGTTCACAATGGTGTAAAATTAAAATAGGATATACCGGGCTAGGATCCGAGTTACAGGAACAAGGGCCAAACCAACAACCAAAGAATGGAATCGTCGAGCGAAAACACTTGACAACCTCCTAGAATCAGCTTTTCTTACCACCAGACCTTTATCTATCAATTAGGAATCTGATGCCGTCACTAAACACATTCCTGAAATTGTAGCCATTTGTTGTGTGTTTTTTTTTTTGTGCCTAATCCGCATATATATCACAATTGCCCTTGATGTTGTTGACTGTATATCTCTTAAATATCAACATATACACGTGTGATTTAGTTTACGAAGATTTTTCAATGCCGAGAACCTCGATCAGAGAGTAAGAAAGGCGTAAGTTTCTTAATGGTGTAAAAATAAAATGGGATATACCAGGCTAGCTTTCGAGTTACAGGAACAAGGGCCAAACCAACCACCCAAGAATTGAATCGTCGAGCAAAAACACTTGACAACCTCCTAGAAGCAGTTTTTCTTGCCACCACACCTTTCTCCATCAATTAGGAATCCGATGCCGTCACTAAGCACATTCCTTAAATTGTAGCCATTTGTTGAGTGTTTTTTTGTGTCTAATCCGCATATATATCACCATTGCCCTTGATTTTCTTGACTGTATATCTTTTAAATGTCAACATATACACGTGTGATTTAGTTTACGAAGATTTTTCAATGCCGAGAACCTCGATCAGAGAGTAAAAAAGGCGTAAGGTTCACAATGGTGTAAAATTAAAATGGGATATACCGGGCTAGGATTCGAGTTAAAGGAACAAGGGCCAAACCAACCACCCAACAATGGAATCGTCGAGCGAAAACACTTGACAACATCCTAGAAGCAGCTTTTCTTACAACGAGACCTTTCACCATCAATTCGGAATCTGATGCCGTCACTAAACACATTCCTTAAATTGTAGCCATTTGTTGAGTGTTTTTTTTTTTTTTTTGGTGTCTAATCCGCATATATATATTACCATTGCACTTGATTTTCTTGACTGTATATCTCTTAAATATCAACATATACACGTGTGATTTAGTTTATGAAGATTTTTCAATGCCGAGAACCTCGATCAGAGAGTAAAAAAGGCGTTAGGTTCACAATGGTGTAAAATTAAAATGGGATATACCGGTCTAGGATTCGAGTTACAGGAACAAGGGCCAAACCAACCACCCAATATTGGAATCGTCGAGCGAAAGCACTTGACAACCTCCTAGAAGCAGCTTTTCTTGCCACCAGAACTTTCTCCATCAATTAGGAATCTGATGCGGTTGTCACACCCCGACCTCGTAAAACAACAAATCGTGGCGGAAACGTATTCTCAATGCTCTCGAACCATTGAAGAAGCCCAGTCACTCCTTCAGAACCACTAAACTTGAGTGGTTTAGCCTGGTTAAAATCCTTGTATATGCATGGAACATTGTTGTTGTTGTTGGCTTGGTTCCATTGAGCAAAGAGGTTTGGGAATTGAGCGGCCATTTGCTGCGCAATGATTTCTGCCAATTCCGCAGTCGTTATCTGGCTTTCGCGTCGAGGAGGCATTCTAGAAGAGGAAACATGAAAGGAAACGAGTGAGAGAATTAGACGAAAAGAATGAGATGAAACAAATCTGATGAAAGCAAGGATAGTGGTCTTTTGTTTGTTACTACAAAGCAACAAACGACACACATTGACTAACCAAAGTAAATGGATCAAAAATAATGTATCGCGAAGACATGCTCGCCTATAAGTGAACACTCATCCCAAGAATTCCCAGGTAAGCACAACTGGTCTCGCGTCTGATGAGATATATACGAAGTGCTTGCCGAGACAGAAAACCCAGAATACAGGCATTCACCCTTCCAGTTTGCACGTGTTCACATTATTTAAAACCCAAAACCTTGACGAGATTTTGAAAACTCAAAGGGGTTCAAAACCATATAACAGAGGGTTCAAAACCTTACAATAGAGGGTTCAAAACCTTACAATAGAGGGTTCAAAACCTAGTAATCAATCATCCTAGAACAGATGATTAGTTTTCAAAGCGGTTTTGAATTTTATGTTCTTGTTGTGGTCGTCGCCTAAGGATAGGTGACGGTATTGTTTTATGACTAAACGCAAGTAAACTCGCGTTAGGGTCCTAAGAAGGTTATAGACTAGGTTAAAGCATTACTAATAACCTAATTCCCTATAACCATTGGCTCTGATACCAACTTTTCTGTCACACCCCGACCGCGTAAAACAACAAATCGCGGCGGAAACGTCGGGGCGCGTTGCAACAGAATCATTGTTTCATAACCATGGATACCAAAAAGTGTTTCGTTTTATTAAACATTGGATAATTACATCGTCTGGAAATATAAATACACAATTTAAACATAGTCTATCATTGTTATTGAGTCACTAAGGCCTTGTCCAGTCCTATGTGAGCATGTATCCTATCAATCGATATCTTTCAACAATACCTGAAACACATGTGAAAACGAGGTCAGCAAAGAAATGCTGGCGAGTACATAGGTTTTGTGAAAATAAGATTTATGACTTCTGTTTAAGAAAATGTTTAGTCATGAACCTTGTAATTTGCTTTGTCTTTGTAAATCATTTGAAAAATAATAAGTTCAGATGATATGTATAAATAAGAGAATAATGCATGATTAAATAAATAACCATGTAAAATGAGTTTGTATAAGTTAAGTTGTTTGTACAACAATGTATTGTGAAAAGTATGTTATTTGTATAAAATGTTATATGTTTAAATTGAAATGATTTAAACAACGCTACGATATGTAATACCATATAAGCACTTATATATAGGAGGTACCAGCGGCGTATCCACCATGCTTATATCATATTACACACGCCTCGTTACTTAAATCACTTACTCAAACCAAACCAACAATGTATGATGTCTATGTGTAAACCAACTGCCAAAAGTATTGGAATAATATGTCAAAATGTTCATGTCAAGATGTAAATCATGTTATGTATAACCAATGTCAAAAGTGTTTGTGTCAAATGTAAACCATGTAATGTGTAACCAAAATGATGTGTATGGCTAGTGAAATGCATCAACTAAACCATAGGTGAAACGCACAAAACAAAGTATTGAAGTAAAACTTGGTTTAAATCAATACTATGTTTCGTGGAAATGCATGATCAAATGTAAATCATGTCCAAATGTTTACCCAATCGTTAAAACATTTTGTGAAATCGTTCAAATCGTTCTTGTTGTTTTAATCGTTCAAATCGTTCTTGTTTTAATTGTGAAACTACTTTATTGTCGATTTTCTAATAACATTCAAACCTTCTTGACTCGTTCATCGTTCCAACTCGTTCTCGTTCTTAACAAACCCTTACCAAAGGGTAAATTAATAATTACAGATTCAGTCGTTACCCAAAATACCCACACATAACCATGGGTATAGAGAATAACGGGATTTGTCAGATCCTATGGTACCATAACCTAATACTGGTCGGCTTGATCATTGCTAATGAATGTCATTGGTTATGTAACTACAACCAACAAGTTTGTTCACTTTATTGAAATCGTTCTTGAAACCATTGTAATTGTTTTTGAAACCATTGTAATCGTTCTTGAAATCATTGTTAAGACAATTAGCACATATGAGTCACCCCAAAACAGTTGAAAACAGTAAAAGAGGGGAATAATGTACTCGCCTGAGAATGCTTAGAGGTCTTGAACAACAACCAAACAAGGCTAGAGGGAGCACGGAATCAGTCGGCAATCTAAAACTATATAAATAAACAGGACTTAAATCGGGAGATCGGATAGGATCAGGCTTGGTAAACCAAATGAGTATTGGAACTCATATGATATGGTTTAACAAGGCCTACATACTACATGAAACCTAACCTAAGTGCTTTCGACCCATCGCGACCCATTAAGGTAGCTTATGCTACTTTAACGCGCCGTGCACGTGAAACGCGTTCGGACCGTCTAACTAGTCCTATGACAAGTGTTATATGCCTAAACATGTTACATAATCAATTATGTGATAAAAGTTTAGGTTACATATGCTTAATTACCAATTATACATGAAAAGGGTATTCTGGTAATTTACCTAAGGCATATAAACTACCTATCATATAACTACTTAAACGAAGCGACCATAAGGTATAACCTCGGAAGGTTATTCCCTACCTACTATGGTCACCTAATGTATTTGGTCGGATCCTAATGATCGACCAAATGGGTCGGGTTCGAAGGTATAAGCGATTTATTAGATCGCTTACCCTACGACCCTAGACAACGTGGTAATCAGTAGGCATAGTCCCAAGGGACTATAACCAACGTGATTACACTCACGTTGCGAAGTTCAAACGAACTTCGCATTGACCATAAACTGGTCAACGCAGAAAGTCAAACAAAGTTTGACTTTCAGACTCGAAAAGCAATAAAAGAACGAAAGAATACTTACGAAGGGTCCCCGAATGCTAATCTCGATCCAAGAATCTCAGGTATGAAACAATGATTTCAACTTAGAGTTTCTCAAATCAAGATTCTTGTAAGTTTTGAAATGGGGTGGATGGGTATTTATAGGAATACCCGAACCGTTAGGATCGTTTCTCGAATATCGTGATCGAATCTCGTGCGTACACTTGTTGGCAAGTTGTGGTGACTAAAAATGGGTTCTTATCAGCTGACTAAGCAAGTGTGGGTGTGTGGTTGTGGATTAAACAGCTGGAATCTGCTGTTAAATGCAGTTAATCTGGTCAGAAGGGCGGACGCGGCCCGCGTCAGGATTACATAAGGCTCAGGCAGGCCGCCTGGCCTCGTCTGATCAACAACACATTTCAGAATTTACAGTTTCAGTCCCTGCACGTGTTTAAGCTCATTTCCGGCACTTCCAAGGCCCGTAAAGCCAACTTCAAGGCCCTAAAATGATGCCTAAACATTGTGGACATGAAACATGCTCAAAAATATGTCGGATGTCAGTTCGTTTGGTCGTACGAACGCGATGTTCGCTTAATTACGACGGAATGCGCATAAGCGCGAAAAACGATCCAAATGACGCAACGAATGGATTTTTGGAAAGGCAAACACTAAAGAATAATATAGTCATGCTTACATAAATTTTTGGATGTCCAAATGTATTCAGAACGTGAGTTATGCGCAAAAGTGCAAACTTGTGCACTTTTTGACACTTTTAGTCCCTGAATGACCCAAAAGTTTATTTTAGCACACCGAACCCCTCAAAGCCTATTTCTAAGCTATGTAAAGGATATTTATGGTATGTTTAACTTATGGTCATGTTCCGGAATGTCTGTTACAGTTCAAATTGGCATACTTTTGCAGTTTGTCAAGTTTAGTCCCTGTAGGCGAATTAACTTGTTTTTTTGCCATACCAAAGCCTTCAAAACTTATTTCTAAGTTATGTGAAGGTTATTTAAGGTATGTTAAGCATATGTTGATGTTCCGGAGTATTTGTCGCATTAAACTGGTTATATTTACGCATTGGTGCGCGTATAACCTTCCAGAAAGCGAGTTAGAGTTTGAAATCGAACAAGAATCGATATGTGCAAATGATACACATATTTTTACAAATCCCAAGTATGAAATACAATATTTCATTGGTTTGGTATTTGTTTGATGGTCGCAGTGACCAAGGTGTCACAGTCTCCCCTACTTTAGGAAATTTCGTCCCGAAATTTAATTAGAGGAAACCTGTGAGAGCTTGAAAGCATGAAGTTTGAAAAGATCGAACAACGTTAGTTAGGGTTCTGAACTTCTAGTAACCTTAATAACATTATGCTTGCAATGTAAGAGGCACACTTATATACAAGTATATAAAGCGTCATTGGTGCGTCCACCGTGCCTCCATTACATCGTTCTCATTTTGTTATTGTTGTCACTATTGGTTCTTACACATAGTAAACCTTACTGGGTTTCTATGCACTAAATTTCATAATTATGTACGCATCCATAATTAGACAATTCCTTGCACAGTTTACACAGTCTATTTTATAACGTGTAGGGTAAAACCAAATGAACAATCCTGTGATGCGTGTAACTAGACCGCCATAGAGTCCTTTTAATTAAATCAATAAATGATCTAAATAGACTATCAAGGAGTCTGTTCAGCTACATCACTAGATGTCGTTCTTTAACCAAATTGTGAATCAATCTTTTACTAGACCACTCAAAGGTCTCTTATTGAATCATGGAATGGTACTATATAACCCAAGGGTCTTAACTACCACGTAGAAGCCCATAAGGATTTAAGGTAGTACCTTTTGAATATCCTACTATGAATCCCTCATATGAAGATATGAAAGATTCTATGAGGATTTGAAAATCGGATCAGACAAAAACATAGAGGAGAACACATAAACACATATCACATAATCGCATAATCGCATACTCGCATAATTGTTTAATTTGACCTTTAAATTTGTTATCTTTGGACACGGGTATTTAAAGCATACTAGGAATCAAATCCTTAATTGCATCAATTTGGATGGATCCACATGAATACCCTTCTTGTTGACTACATGACCCAAAGATTGAACTTCTTTAAGCCAAAATTTCCTCTTGGAGGATTTAGCGAAAAGTTTGTTCCTTCTTTAGGGGTTCCAATGTCAACAAAGGTGTTGATCGTGATCGGCTCGGGATATGAATAGATCAAGATGTCATTAACAACAATGACGAACTGATCCAAATAAGGCTTGCAGACTCTATTTATTAAGTCCTAGAAGATGGCTGGAGTATTTGTCAACCCAAAAGGCATGACTGTAAACTCGTGATGGCCATACTTCATGCAGAAAACCGTTTTGGGAATATCTTCTTCGAGAATACAAAGTTGATGATATCCAAAATGCAAATCGATCTTGGAAAAGCATGAAACGCTATGCAGTTGATCGAAGAAATCGTTGATTTAAGGTAGGGGATATCGATTCCTGATGGTAAGCTTACTAGGCTTACGTTAATCGATATACATTCGAAAAGATCCATTTTTCTTTTCACAAAGAGGACAGGAGTTTCTCCAAGGTGAAAATTTCGGACGGATGCATCCTTTATCAGACAAC
Source organism: Helianthus tuberosus (assembly GCA_030545235.1). NCBI lineage: Eukaryota > Viridiplantae > Streptophyta > Magnoliopsida > Asterales > Asteraceae > Helianthus > Helianthus tuberosus. The sequence continues at coordinate 214,544,644 of CM060423.1, forward strand.
TCTTGAAGCTGTTTTGATAATTCTTGCATCTCGAACGGTGCAAGACGATAAGATACTTCAGATTTAAAATAAACAAGTGTTTGAGGTTCTTAGGGAGATCACAAGTGATCATAAAAACGACAGAACCACACGAGTAGTTTTGTCTTTGTGTTGACATCTTAAGGTTGGATCAAACATTCATACAATTGCATTAGTTAAAAAATAAAACCACAAATTTTTATTTATATAACAACCGCATTGTCTTTAAATGTTACAAGATAACAACCAGAGGAAAAACAAAATGCCAATTGTTCACTCCTTCATCATTGAGTGCCTCATTGATGTTAAACACTCGACCACGTGCTGGATTCACATTGACGTTGACGTTCACATTTGGGTTTGCGTTAGCATTTGCATTCACTAGTCTTGGGCAGTTGTGGCGGAAGTGACCAATCTCTCCGCAGTTGAAACATGAACCCAGCGGGAATCTCGCAGCATTCCCTTGAACCGGAGCTTGAACCTGAGCAGCCTGATTTTGGCCCAAACGACAAACATTGGCCAAATGCCCAAGTTTACCACACGTCGTGCATTGCCAGCAAGCTTGTTGTACCGCGTGATGACCGTTGCAACGTGCACAATGAGGTGCGGTACCGGCATATGCTTTCTTTGCAGGTGGCTGAGCTGGTGGGTTCCGCGGGTTCTGAGCAATCTGTGCTGTAACAGCAAAGTTCTGACCACCCTTTCGCTTTCTTGATTTCTTTGACGTCTCACCTTCCTTACCCTTCTTGTTTTGACCTTTCTTGCTATCCTCCTTATCAGACCCCTGCTTCTTACCATTGTCACCATTTCTGTGTAACTTATTCTTCCGAATCTGTGACTCAGTCAATGTCGCAGCTAACTCGATCGCCTGACGGAGTGTGGTAGGGCTACTACCAGTAAGGATGTCTTGTACCGAGTCAGGTAGGCCGTCGATGTACCTTTCGATAGCCTTGTCGAGTGGGGTAACCATTGTCGGGCAAAGCAGACTCAACTCCTCAAACCTATCAGTTTACGCCCTGTGCTCACCACTATCTTGCTTCAACCCATCAAATTCCTTCTCCAAAGCTCGCTGCTCATGACGAGGACAGAATTCCCTCATCATAAGGGCCCTAAGTTCAGCCCATGTCTGTGCTAGAGCAAATTCTGCACCACGATCCCTCATAACCCCGTTCCACCATGTGAGAGCCCTCTTCTGAAACACACTCGAAGAAAACTCGACCTTGCGATTGTCAGGACACTGCACGTGGCGGAAAGTATTCTCAATGCTCTCGAACCATTGAAGAAGCCCAGTCGCTCCTTCAGAACCACTAAACTTGAGTGGTTTAGCCTGGTTAAAATCCTTGTATATGCATGGAACATTGTTGTTGTTGTTGGCTTGGTTCCATTGAGCAAAGAGGTTTGGGAATTGAGCGGCCATTTACTGCGCAATGATTTCTGCCAATTCGGCAGTCGCTATCTGGCTTTCGCGTCGAGGAGGCATTCTAGAAGAGGAAACATGAAAGGAAACGAGTGAGAGAATTAGACGAAAAGAATGAGATGAAACAAATCTGATGAAAGCAAGGATAGTGGTCTTTTGTTTGTTACTACAAAGCAACAAACGACACACATTGACTAACCAAAGTAAATGGATCAAAAATAATGTATCGCGAAGACATGCTCGCCTATAAGTGAACACTCATCCCAAGAATTCCCAGGTAAGCACAACTGGTCTCGCGTCTGATGAGATATATACGAAGTGCTTGCCTAGACAGAAAACCCAGAATACAGGCATTCACCCTTCCAGTTTGCACGTGTTCACATTATTTAAAACCCAAAACCTTGACGAGATTTTGAAAACTCAAAGGGGTTCAAAACCATATAACAGAGGGTTCAAAACCTTACAATAGAGGGTTCAAAACCTTACAATAGAGGGTTCAAAACCTAGTAATCAATCATCCTAGAACAGATGATTAGTTTTCAAAGCGGTTTTGAATTTTATGTTCTTGTTGTGATCGTCGCCTAAGGATAGGTGACGGTATTGTTTTATGACTAAACGCAAGTAAACTCGCGTTAGGGTCCTAAGAAGGTTATAGACTAGGTTAAAGCATTACTAATAACCTAATTCCCTATAACCATTGGCTCTGATACCAACTTTTCTGTCACACCCCGACCGCGTAAAACAACAAATCGCGGCGGAAACGTCGGGGCGCGTTGCAACAGAATCATTGTTTCATAACCATGGATACCAAAAAGTGTTTCGTTTTATTAAACATTGGATAATTACATCGTCTGGAAATATAAATACACAATTTAAACATAGTCTATCATTGTTATTGAGTCACTAAGGCCTTGTCCAGTCCTATGTGAGCATGTATCCTATCAATCGATATCTTTTAACAATACCTGACACACATGTGAAAACGAGGTCAGCAAAGAAATGCTGGCGAGTACATAGGTTTTGTGAAAATAAGATTTATGACTTCTGTTTAAGAAAATGTTTAGTCATGAACCTTGTAATTTGCTTTGTCTTTGTAAATCATTTGAAAAATAATAAGTTCAGATGATATGTATAAATAAGAGAATAATGCATGATTAAATAAATAACCATGTAAAATGAGTTTGTATAAGTTAAGTTGTTTGTACAACAATGTATTGTGAAAAGTATGTTATATGTTTAAAATGTTATATGTTTAAATTGAAATGATTTAAACAACGCTACGATATGTAATACCATATAAGCACTTATATATAGGAGGTACCAGCGGCGTATCCACCATGCTTATATCATATTACACACGCCTCGTTACTTAAATCACTTACTCAAACCAAACCAACAATGTATGATGTCTATGTGTAAACCAACTGCCAAAAGTATTGGAATAATATGTCAAAATGTTCATGTCAAGATGTAAATCATGTTATGTATAACCAATGTCAAAAGTGTTTGTGTCAAATGTAAACCATGTAATGTGTAACCAAAATGATATGTATGGCTAGTGAAATGCATCAACTAAACCATAGGTGAAACGCACAAAACAAAGTATTGAAGTAAAACTTGGTTTAAATCAATACTATGTTTCGTGGAAATGCATGATCAAATGTAAATCATGTCCAAATGTTTACCCAATCGTTAAAACATTTTGTGAAATCGTTCAAATCGTTCTTGTTGTTTTAATCGTTCAAATCGTTCTTGTTTTAATTGTGAAACTACTTTATTGTCGATTTTCTAATAACATTCAAACCTTCTTGACTCGTTAATCATTCCAACTCGTTCTCGTTCTTAACAAACCCTTACCAAAGGGTAAATTAATAATTACAGATTCAGTCGTTACCCAAAATACCCACACATAACCATGGGTATAGAGAATAACGGGATTTGTCAGATCCTATGGTACCATAACCTAATACTGGTCGGCTTGATCATTGCTAATGAATGTCATTGGTTATGTAACTACAACCAACAAGTTTGTTCACTTTATTGAAATCGTTCTTGAAACCATTGTAATTGTTTTTTAAACCATTGTAATCGTTCTTGAAATCATTGTTAAGACAATTAGCACATATGAGTCACCCCAAAACAGTTGAAAACAGTAAAAGAGGGGAATAATGTACTCGCCTGAGAATGCTTAGAGGTCTTGAACAACAACCAAACAAGGCTAGAGGGAGCACGGAATCAGTCGGCAATCTAAAACTATATAAATAAACCGGACTTAAATCGGGAGATCGGATAGGATGAGGCTTGGTAAACCAAATGAGTATTGGAACTCATATGATATGGTTTAACAAGGCCTACATACTACATGAAACCTAACCTAAGTGCTTTCGACCCATCGCGACCCATTAAGGTAGCTTATGCTACATTAATGCGTCGTGCACGTGAAACGCGTTCGGACCGTCTAACTAGTCCTATGATAAGTGTTATATACCTAAACATGTTACATAATCAGTTATGTGACAAAAGTTTAGGTTACATATGCTTAATTACCAATTATACATGAAAAGGGTATTCTGGTAATTTACCTAAGGCATATAAACTACCTATCATACAACTACTTAAACGAATCGACCATAGGGTATAACCTCGGAAGGTTATTCCCTACCTACTATGGTCACCTAATGTATTTGGTCGGATCCTAATGATCGACCAAATGGGTCGGGTTCGAAGGTATAAGCGATTTATTAGATCGCTTACCCTACGACCCTAGACAACGTGGTAATCAGTAGGCATAGTCCCAAGGGACTATAACCAACGTGATTACACTCACGTTGCGAAGTTCAAACGAACTTCGCATTGACCATAAACTGGTCAACGCAGAAAGTCAAACAAAGTTTGACTTTCAGACTCGAAAAGACTCGAAAAGCAATAAAAGAACGAAAGAATACTTACGAAGGGTCCCCGAATGCTAATCTCGATCCAAGAATCTCAGGTATGAAACAATGGTTTCAACTTAGAGTTTCTCAAATCAAGATTCTTGTAAGTTTTGAAATGGGGTGGATGGGTATTTATAGGAATACCCGAACCGTTAGGATCGTTTCTCGAATATCGTGATCGAAACTCGTGCGTACACTTGTTGGCAAGTTGTGGTGACTAAAAATGGGTTCTTATCAGCTGACTAAGCAAGTGTGAGTGTGTGGTTGTGGATTAAACAGCTGGAATCTGCTGTTAAATGCAGTTAATCTGGTCAGAAGGGCGAACGCGGCCTGCGTCAGGATTACATAAGGCTCAGGCGGGCCGCCTGGCCTCGTCTGATCAGCAACACATTTCAGAATTTACAGTTTCAGTCCCTGCACGTGTTTCATTTTCGGCACTTCCAAGGCCCGTAAAGCCAACTTCAAGGCCCTAAAATGATGCCTAAACATTTTGGACATGAAACATGCTCAAAAATATGTCGGATGTCAGTTCGTTTGGTCGTACGAACGCGATGTTCGCTTAATTACGACGGAATGCGCATAAGCGCGAAAAACGATCCAAATGACGCAACGAATGGATTTTTGGCAAGCCAAACACTAAAGCATAATATAGTCATGATTACATAAATTTTTGGATGTCCGGATGTATTCAGAACGTGAGTTATGCGCAAAAGTGCAAACTTGTGCACTTTTTGACACTTTTAGTCCCTGAATGACCCAAAAGTTTATTTTAGCACACCGAACCCCTCAAAGCCTATTTCTAAGCTATGTAAAGGATATTTATGGTATGTTTAACTTATGGTCATGTTCCGGAATGTCTGTTACAGTTCAAATTGGCATACTTTTGCAGTTTGTCAAGTTTAGTCCCTGTAGGCGAATTAACTTGTTTTTTTGCCATACCAAAGCCTTCAAAACTTATTTCTAAGTTATGTGAAGGTTATTTAAGGTATGTTAAGCATATGTTGACGTTCCGGAGTATTTGTCGCATTAAACTGATTATATTTACGCATTGGTGCGCGTATAACCTTTCAGAAAGCGATTTAGAGTTTGAAATCGAACAAGAATCGATATGTGCAAATGATACACATATTTTTACAAATCCCAAGTATGAAATACAATATTTCATTGGTTTGGTATTTGTTTGATGGTCGCAGTGACCCAGGTGTCACAGCCGTCACTAAACAATTCCTTAAATTGTAGCCATTTGTTGAGTGTTTTTTTTTTGTGTCTAATCCGCATATATATCACCATTGCCCTTGATTTTCTTGACTGCATATCTCTTAAATGTCAACATATACACGTGTGATTTAGTTTACGAAGATTTTTCAATGCCGAGAACCTCGATCAGAGAGTAAAAAAGGCGTAAGGTTCACAATGGTGTAAAATTAAAATGGGATATACCGGGCTAGGATTCGAGTTAAAGGAACAAGGGCCAAACCAACCACCCAAGAATAGAATTGCCGATCGAAAACACTTGACAACCTCCTAGAAGCAGCTTTTCTTGCCACCAGACCTTTCTCCATCAATTAGGAATCTGATGCCGTTACTAAACACATTCCTTAAATTGTAGGCATTTGTTGAGTGAATTTTATTTGGTGTCTAATCAGCATATATATCACCATTGCCCTTGATTTTTTTGACTGTATATCTCATAAATATCAACATATACACGTGTGATTTAGTTTACGAAGATTTTTCAATGCCGAGAACCACAATCTGAGAGTAAAAAAGGCGTAAGGTTCACAATGGTGTAAAATTAAAATGTGATATACCGGGCTAGGATTCGAGTTACAGGAACAAGGGCCAAACCAACCACCCAAGAATGGAATCGTCGAGCAAAAACATTTGACAACCTCCTAGAAGCAGCTTTTCTTGCCACCAGACCTTTCTCCATCAATAAAGAATCTGATGCCGTCACTAAACACATTCCTTAAATTGTAGCAATTTATTGAGTGTTTTTTTTTTGTGTCTAATCTGCATATATATCATCATTGCCCTTGATTTTCTTGACTGTATATCTCTTAATTATAAACATATACATGTGTGATTTAGTTTACGACGATTTTTCAATGCCGAGAACCTCGATTAGAGAGTAAAAAAGGCGTAAGGTTCACAACGGTGTAAAATTAAAATGGGATATACCGGGCTAGGATTCGAGTTACAGGAACAAGGGACAAACCAACCACCCAAGAATGGAATCGTCGAGCTAAAACAATTGACAACCTCCTAGATGCAACTTTTCTTGCCATCAGACCTTTCTCGATCAATTAGGAATCTGATGCCGTCACTAAACACATTCCTTAAATTGTAGCCATTTGTTGAATGTTTTTTTTTTGTGTCTAATCCGCATATATTGAGTCAATTTAGGATCCAATTCGATATTTTCCTTGAGAGGTATCGGGAAGGAAGTGGAATGGAATAATATCGATTCAGACTGAAGAATAGGCTCTCGATTGATCATCACCATTGCCCTTGATTTTCTTGACTGTATATCTCTTAAATATCAACATATACACGTGTCATTTAGTTTACGAAGATTTTTCAATGCCGAGAACCTCGATCTGAGAGTAAAAAAGGCGTAAGGTTCACAATGGTGTAAAATTAAAATGGGATATACCGGGCTAGGAATCGAGTTACAGGAACAAGGGCCAAACCAACCACCCAAGAATGGAATCGTCGAGCGAAAACACTTGACAACCTCCTAGAAGCAGCTTTTCTTACCACCAGACCTTTCTCTATCAATTAGGAATCTGATGCCGTCACTAAACACATTCCTTAAATTGTAGCCATTTGTTGTGTGTTTTTTTCTTGTGCCTAAGCCGCATATATATCACCATTGCCCTTGATTTTCTTGACTGTATATCTCTTAAATATCAACATATACACGTGTGATTTAGTTTACGAAGATTTTTCAATGCCGAGAACCTCGATCAGAGAGTAAAAAAGGCGTAAGGTTCACAATGGTGTAAAAATAAAATGAGATATATCGGGCTAGGATTCGAGTTACAGGAACAAGGGCCAAACCAACCACCCAAGAATGGAAACGTCGAGCAAAAACACTTGACAACCTCCTAGAAGCAGTTTTTCTTACCACCAGACCTTTCTCCATCAATTAGGAGTCTGATGTCGTCACTAAACACATTCCTTAAATTGTAGCCATTTGTTGAGTGTTTTTTTGGTGTCTAATCCGCATATATATCACCATTGCCCTTGATTTTCTTGACTGTATATCTCTTAAATGTCAACATATACACGTGTGAATTAGTTTACGAAGATTTTTCAATGCCGAGAACCTCGATCAGAGAGTAAAAAAAGCGTAAGGTTCACAATGGTGTAAAATTAAAATGGGATATACCGGGCTAGGATTCGAGTTACAGGAACAAGGGCCAAACCAACCACCCAAGAATGGAATCGTCGAGCGAAAACACTTGACAACATCCTAGAAGCAACTTTTCTTACCAACAGACCTTTCTCCATCAGTTATGAATCTGATGCCGTCACTAAGCACATTCCTCAAATGGTAGCCATTTGTTAAGTGTTTTTTTTTTTGTGTCTAATTCGCATATATATATATCACCATTGCACTTTATTTTCTTGACTGTATATCTCTTAAATATCAACATATACACGTGTGATTTAGTTTATGAAGATTTTTCAATGCCGAAAACCTCGATCAGAGAGTAAAAAAGGCGTAAGGTTCACAGTGGTGTAAAATTAAAATGGGATATACCGGGCTAGGATTCGAGTTACAGGAATAAGGGCCAAGCCAACCACCCAAGAATGGAATCGTCGAGCGAAAACACTTGACAACCTCCTAGAAGCAGCTATTCTTACCACCAGACCTTTGTCCATCAATTAGGAATCTGATGCCGTCACTAAACACATTCCTTAAATTGTAGCCATTTGTTGTGTGTTTTTTTGTGTGTCTAATCCGCATATATATATCACCATTGCCCTTGATTTTCTTGACTGTATATCTCTTAAATATCAACATATACACTTATGATTTAGTTTACGAAGATTTTTCAATGCCGAGAACCTCGATCAGAGAGTAAAAAAGGCGTAAGGTTCACAATGGTGTAAAAATAAAATGGGATATACCGGGCTAGGATTCGAGTTACAGGAACAAGGGCCAAACCAACCACCCAAGAATGGAATCGTCGTGCAAAAACACTTGACAACCTCCTAGAAGCAGTTTTTCTTGCCACCAGACCTTTCTCCATCAATTAGGAGTCTGATGCCGTCACTAAACACATTACTTAAATTGTAGCAATTTGTTGAGTGTTTTTTTTGGTGTCTAATCCGCATATATATCACCATTGCCCTTGATTTTCTTGACTGTATATCTCTTAAATGTCAACATATACACGTGTGATTTAGTTTACGAAGATTTTTCAATGCCGAGAACCTCGATCAGAGAGCAAAAAAGGCGTAAGGTTCACAATGGTGTAACATTAAAATGGGATATACCGGGCTAGGATTCGAGTTACAGGAACAAGGGCCAAACCAACCACCCAAGAATGGAATCGTCGAGCGAAAACACTTAACAACCTCCTGTGAGGTGGGGCGGATGTGGTGGCGGTTGCATATTGGGATGGTAGTGGTGTTTTCAAGTGTGAATGGTGGTGGGGTCGCAAGTGCGGTGGTGGTGGGGGTAGCAGTCTCATGAGAAGTAATGTGATTTGTGTTTTGGCAGGTGTTCGTATGAAAATGAGCTAAAATAACAAAGAAATAATCAACAGAGGAAGTATAGGGATAAAATGAAATTTATGAGGAAATCACATGTTCTTCGCGAATGAATGATGGGCTGCTTGTGGCGATATGCGAAGCGTTTAAAAGATTGGAGAAATGATAAGAATGCCTTCACAACTATTTTGTCGCTTTATGGGGCTTGGTGCATTACGAGGCCCTAATTCCTTCTCTTTAGCGACACTCGGCGGATAGTAAAGTCGGCAAAATCCAATTTTCACCTATTTAAACCAATTTTTCAACCCTAGTTCGCACTTTTCCACTTCCAGACGACTACTGGGCGAATTTAGGGCGATTTGCAGACAAGAAGGTGATCACATCGAGAAGGAATCATAAAGTTTAGAACTTTGAAGCAATTACAATTCGTTTGTTAAAGCTTTTGATTTTTTTTTTCTTATTTAATATGTGATGAACATGATGTTTGCTATTGAATTGCACTGTTTTGAACTTTCAAAGCCACCTAGGGTTTTGATGAACTTTTGATGTTGCTTTTGTTTTTAATTTGACATTTTACCAAGTTTTTGTTCTGAAGATAAAATAGTTCTATCTTATTGCTGATTATGAACATGTGTGCTTGTGTTTAGCTGTGATTGTGGATTGGCTTTTGATTTTTATGTGCTTAGAAAGAAAAGATTCACCTTAGATACATTAAAGTCGTTTTTAGGACGTTAATCGGTAGGTTTTCAGTCTAGAGCTTATCATTAGAAATAATAAGTCAATTAATCAACTAAAATCGACTGAATTATCGGTGCATCTAATCCTAATGATTCGAGGGATGATTTGGGATTGCTAGTTAGTCTATGCGTTGTTTGATAGTTTTGAACTCTTGTTTGCGCATGGTTCTTCTGATTATTTGTGTCTAGTGATTCCTAAGATGGTTCTTTGCATGGTACTTTTACAAGTATGATAGTTCTGGGATTAGATTGTTTAACTAGAATTTCCATCTAGCACTTCATACACATTTTGGTTGTTCTTTATGAATCAGTTTTTAGGCTTTTATGAGTCCAGTCAAGCTAGTTTAAACTAAGTTGTCTAGTCTAGCTCATTTAAACTCACGGGTCTATCCAAGCTCGTGTTAATTCATAAGTTTAGTCAAACTCGTTTTAACTCGCACGTCTAGTCAAGCTCGTTAACACTCAAGTCTAGTCAATCTTTAAAATCGTGCGTCTAGTCAAGCTCGTTTAAACTCGCGAGTCTAGTCAAACTCGTTTAAACTCGCAAGTCTAGTCAATCTCGTTTTAACTAGTGAGTCTAGCCAAGCTTGTTTAAATTTGCACGTCGATCTAGTCAAGCTCGTTTAAACCCACACGTCTAGTCAACGTCATTGATGCTCGTGAATCTAGTCATGCTCGTTTAAACCCACACATCTAGTCAACCTCATTTATACTCGTGAGTCTAGTCAAGCTTGTTTATACTCGCGAGTCTAGTCAAGCTCGTTCATACTCGCGGGTCTAGTCAAGCTTGTTTAAACTCACACGTTTAGTCAAGCTCGTTTAAACTCATGGGTCTAGCGTAGCGTAGCTCGTTTAAACTCCGACGTCTAGTCAAGCTTGTTTAAACCCACACGTCTAGCCAAGCTCGTTTAGACTCACACGTCTAATTAAGATCATTTATACTCGCGAGTCTAGTCAAGCTTGTTTGAACCTGCATATCTGGTAAAACTTGTTTATACTCACGACTCTAGTCAAGCTCATTTAAACCCGCATGTCTTGGTAAGCTTGTTTAAACTCGCACGTTTAGTTAAGCCACAAGTCGGAGTCGAGCTCATTTATTAAATGAGCTTCTATATAAACATTGCTTCCAAATATGATTTTGTTACAACCCGTTATGATTTTATAAGACCTAATTTCATACATTAATCCATGACCCATTATAATTCAATATTACTCATTACATTTCAATTTCAATACAACTCATTAAAACTCAACACAACCTACTAAGACTTCATGTGACTCACTAAAACCCAATTTGACCTAATTTCATGCATTAATCCATGACCCATTATTACTAAGACTCCATGTGACTCACTAAAACCCAATTTGACCTAATTTCATGCATTAATCCAGGACCCATTATAATTCAATATTACTCATTACATTTCAATTTCAATACAACTCATTAAAACCCGTACAACCTACTAAGACTCCATGTGACTCACTAAAACCCAATTTGACCTTTTCGGTTTGGCTACATGTAATGATCAAAATGTAACTTGGTCAATCACAACAAAATTTGAAGTTAGTCATTCTTCTAGCATGATTGTTAAAATTCGAATTAATAAGTCATAATCATAAATACGGTATACGAGACATTTAAACATTGTATGTTCGGATACTAGTTAAATGTTAGTTGTCATGCCCATTTACGTAAAACTTTATTAATAATCAATAAAAGAAATAGTGTGATGGTCATCACAACCGGTTTTAGAATTAACTAGGTTACATAACTATACAATACATATAACATTTTGATATTTCACTAAAAACGTAATCGTATATTTATTTAATTTGATATTAATAAACCTAACTTTCGCCGTTGGCTGCCAACACTTCCAACTTTAAAAATAACCACTGACAGTCCTCAACATATTGGCCTCCAATGGACCCTGACTAACAGAAACCTAACGCCGTTAGTCTTAGGTCGCCAGAAAAATGTTTTTTGGCCGGAAAACTCAACATTTTTGTCTCGAACTTCTTTGTATGGACCTTTGGGAACCTTTTCCTAGTAAAAGTCTCAATTATTAAAGTCATTGGAAAACTCCTTTTTCTTCATAAAATTTCTTTTCTGCCGGAAAACTCAACTTTTTCGTCCCAAACCTCTTTGTAACCTTAGATCAGACTTTTAGAAACTTTTTTATGGATAAAAATGGTTTTTCGGCGACCGGAGACTAACGGCGTTAGTGTTCTGTTAGCCAGGATCCATTGGTGGCCAATATGTCAATTATTGGGATTGCCAGTGGTTATTTTTTAAGTTGAGACGGTTGGCGGCCAACGACGAATAGTTAAGATTATTAAAATCCAATATTTTCATTTATTTATTAATATAAATAAAAAAAAAACATAGTTTTAAATATAATTCCATATACGTGTTCCCTCCCACTCCAACCCAAAATAAATAACTAAAACATAGTTTAAAATATAATTCATATCACCTGTTCCCTCCAATTCAAACCCCAAATTTTGGATTCCCTCCCATTGTCCTCCCTCAAATTATTAAATTCCCTCTAATTCCAGTTTTAATTCAGTTTTACCCTTGTTAATACTCTCAATTTTCCATTCTTCCTTTTATCCCGGTCCCCAAATCACTCTTTTACTCTTTCTAATCTTCCCTCTTTATCTCGATGCAGTTGCTGGAACTTTCAAGGGAACAAGACGGGGACGAAACTCCTTATGGAGGAAAACTATCCCTTCATCTACACCGCTAACAGATTGGGAGTTTCAGGTGACCCACAAAAATCGTAAACAATCTTAGCCACCAGTGGGTTTCGAGTTTAGTCAAATCAGAGGTAAAGTGTTTCTTTGTGCGAAATCAGTTATGGACGTAAGAGAGGATGTTTAGGTGAGTTTTAGTTTATTGTGTATTGAACACCATATTATGTGTGCTAAGGTATGTTCATTACTCTCGATTTGGGCATAATCATAAGTTTTGTATGTTCAGACCAATTGTGATGAGAAGCGGTTGATGAGGAAGCAATCAGATGACCAATTGAGTAATTTTTCTATTTTTTCTTTTCTCGTTTTATTATTTGTCACTTTCATGTAAATTTTATCTTTATCTATTAGTTTTATGAAACCATCTTACAATAAATGGTACTATCTTACAATAAATTCGACGTCATTTGTGATAGTAGCACTTCCTTTATTTTTTTCTACTCTTTGTTTTCTTATTCTCTTCACTTGGTAAGTTGTTCATATGAGTTTTCTATACATTTGGAATTATTTTATCACTTACTACAATTCTTGAGTTGAGGACTCGACCATTGAAGAAAATTTGACATGTTTTGGTTTATAGTGTACATTTAATCTAATGATTCAAAAAAATATATATATATTTCTTGATAGATAGGCTCCACATCATTGGGTTTTAAATGCCATGGTTGACTTAATCAAATAAGGAGCAATGCTAATCTTGAATTTTAATTTGTTTTCATGTACTCACATTATTCAGGTAATAAGTTATTCTGTTATGCAGATTGCATTCGCTAGATACATCAATGTCACACAAGATTGGATAGATAATCATTATCGAGTATGGGTTCTTTCAAAACGAAGGAGATTATGGAAACTAGACACTTTTAAAACCATTCATCTAGATGGCTGCGCTTGATTTCTAGGTTTGTTAGAAAGTGACAAAGTTTGGTATTAATGTGTTATTGATGGTGATGTTCTAATGTATTAGTACTTGCGCCACGGTTGAAGGATCAAATGGCAGAGATGAAACAAGATGAAGCATGATATGAAGGAGAAAATTTGTATCTTTATATTGTTAGGTTTCAATAAGTTTGATATTTTTTTCCTATTTCGTTTGTATATTCATCTTCGGTGTGATTTGTATATATGTATTTTAAATTTAAACTGATGTTTACATAAAACACATAGAAACTAATATAAAAAAAATTGTGAAGAATCTTAAATAAAATTGTCTAGCAAAAACCTCGAAATTTATAGCAATTTTTTTTGAAATACATTCTTGGATTCCTAGCAAATTTGTAGCAATCTAGCATAACGGGAAGCAAAAACTATAGCAAATATTTTGTAGCTAAAAACCTGTAGCATACGTTTTCGTATCAAAATTTGTAGCAAGCAATTTTGTAGCTAAAAATCGGTAGCTAACATTCGTAGCCAAAAAAGAAAGGGATAATTGCATATCTCCCCTTAAAAAACTGCTTAATTGTGTATTTACCCAACTTAAAATTAAAATTGCATATATCCCCATCCTTAACTATTAAAATTGCATATATCCCCTTCCTTAACTAATATAGTTGCAAATTTACCCATTTTGATTTATTTTATTAAAAACAAGTTATATAATGACTTTTTAAACTTATTTTTTACTAAAACTTAAAAAAATACAAGTTTATTCATGGGTTATTGGATTTTATCACCCTTAACTATTGGTCATTGGCCGCTGCCACCCTCAACTATCACTTTGACTCCCGTCACCCCCAACTTAACACTTAGTGTGTTCTGTCACAAGATCACTAACTTTTGATCCTGTTATTATTCTTTTGGGGGTGTTCTAAGTAGGGCTGTCCAAACTGCTCGACGATCGAAGATTGCTCGATGATCGCTCGAAAAATGCTCGAAAAATGCTCGTTCGATTCCCGCTCAGTTTGTAAATGAGCCGATCGGATCGGTTCGATTCAAATTCAATCCGAGCATGAGCATAGCTCCGCTCGCTCGTCGATCGCTCGGTTTCGCTCGAATTATTTTTATTAATAATTAATATATATATTTATATTATAGATTTTATAGATAAAAACCCAAAAAAATATAATAGCCCAAAAAAAAAACTAAAAGCCCAAATAACATTCAACCCAACTTAATATTTAATATATAAATCTAAGTATCTAACCCTAAATCTATTCTTCCCTAATCAGTCGTATTCAAATTGCCGCTCTAATCTCGGTCTCACTATCCGGTCTCCACAGTCACAGACTCACAGTCTCCGTCTCCGACCCTCTAATCTCCGACACACATATCGCCGCTGTCTCTAGTCTTCAATCTTCGGACGGTCTTCAACAGTTCTTCAATCTGTTGTTTTTTTTAATCTGCTGTTTGGTATGTTATGTTTCTGTTTGGTATGTTTTTTATAGTAGCATAGAGAAAGATGGAGATCGATGACATTCGACAGTTGGCAATATTTTGATGTAAACATAGTTGGTGATTAGCTGTTGTTTGTCCCAGGTCCTTTCTAGCTTCTTGCTAGTTGGGCCTGGTTGGTTGTATTCGCACTTTATTTTGTGTTTCTTATGTATTCGCACTTTATTTTATGTTGCTTTTGTATTCGCACTTTAAGTTAGAATTTGTTTTTGTTGAACGAAGCCTTATTATTCAATCGAGCGAAAACGATTCGCTCGTTTTTTTTTTAGGATTTGATAAAAACCGAGCGAAACTGAGCCGATCGGATCGGTTCGATTCAAATTCAATCCGAGCATGAGCATCACTTTTGCGATCGGTTTTACAAATTTGATCCGCTCGGATCGGATCGGTTGTAATTCAATCCGAGCATGAGCAGACCCTCGATCGGATCCGATCGGATCGTGAACACCCCTAGTTCTAAGATCCATAAAACCTTCCCATGATCCCTATGACACCCAAAAAGTGTAGTAACAGGTTCAAAAGTTAGGGATCGGTTAACGACGTGGTGACAGAACACACTAAATGTTAAGTTGGGGGTGACGGGCGTCAAAGTAATACTTGGGGGTGGCAGCGGCCAATAGACAATAGTTGAGGGTGATTAAATCTAATAACCCTTTATTCATTAACAAAAAACAAATTTATCAAACACAAAAACAGATCCTAGATAATATGAAACAAAAGGAGCAAAGACGAGAACAATTGACATTATTTTCATTGCTCCCAATACAGATCCTAAAAAATATGACCAAATAATAACATATCATCAGTTACGATTGTTTAAGTTATGTTATAGTATAGATCTTCATCTTTTTTTAATGGCGTCAAAGCAAATGTTGCGTTTATCATACTCCTGCTGTGCCCATTCAATGACATGTGTGATTAGTCACATAATTTAGTTGGTGTTTGAATTACAGTCATGAATCATTATGGGTATGAGTTCGGTGGCGATTGTAATAATTAAATGATTAAATAATCAGTTGTTTTTGTGTTTGATAAATTTGCTTTTGTCAATGAATAAATTTGTATTTTTTTTTAAGTTTTAGTAAAAATAACGGTAAAAAAGTCATTATATAGCTTGTTTTTAATAAAATAAATCAAAATGGGTAAATTTGCAATTATATTAGTTAAGAAAGGGATATATGCAATTTTAATAGTTAAGGAAAGGGATATATGCAAATTTAATTTTAAGTTGGGTAAATACGCAATTAAGCAGTTTTTCAAGGGGAAATATGCAATTGTTTCAAAAAGAAAAAGGCAACAAATTTTCATAGCCAAATTGTAGCAGTTTCTGGCTAAGTTCGTAGCTAAATTCCGTAGCAAAAATGATGTAAAAAACGTAGCAAATTTCTGTAGCTAACATTTGTAGCAAAAACTACCTCATAGCTAACAATCAGTAGCAAATTTAGTAGCTAAAATCTCTGTAGCTAAAAAACCATAGCGAAATTCCCTAGCAACTTTTTCCGTAGCAAATTTGTGGCTAAAATAGCAACGCCTCTTTTTGTAGCTAATGTGGTTGCCAATTTAATTTCCGTAGCTAAAGTTCGTAGCAAATTAATTAGCGATGAGACTTGTAGCTACGGACCAAATTCATAACAAATCCGTAGCAAAATTGGTGTTTGCTACAAACTGGCTACGAATTTGGCCATAGCAAATACCTGTTTTTGTAGTAGTGATATGTCATAGATTCACTGAACGATTCATGGTATTTCTCGACTCCATAGCTTTCAAACACCATCTTCCTCACCATGTTTTCTAGTTTTGCTACTAGTTTTGCATAGGAATGCATAGTTTTACTGAAAACAAAAAGGTTTGTTAAGTACTAAAAAAGTAACAATTCTATAAATTTACTATTAGAAGTTAATCCTAACTAGTATTAAGGGACCCCCGCGTTGCGGCGAGGGCATAAACCGTGCCAAGTAGCACTAATGCTACACAACTACAAGCGACCAACAACACCCGAAAAACTCGTAAAAACAAAATAAATAAAACGGAAAAAAATAACACCGAACGAAAAGCATATGTAAAATCTATGAACCACGTATGCCAGTTGCGACATGTTAACGCGAAGAAATTAGACTGAAATGTAAAAATAGAAAAGAGTAACTAAGTCGATCTAAGACCACGCGCGTTGCGACGAACCTGTCAAACAGGGAAACTAAACGCGTTGTGACGGTCTTGTCAAATGGGAAAAAATAGTAAAATAAAACTTTTAAACCCACACGTATGTTACGACGTGTTTACTCGCAAAATTAGAACGAAACGTAAAACAAAAAAATTGCAAAAGATGAAAAATACGTGGATCAAAGTTGAAAATAAAAATGTGTTGGGTTAAATTGAAAAAGATGAAAAGTTTTGTGTTAAAAGTTAAAAAAAACAAAAAGCTTAAAATGCAAAAAATGTAAACATTAGGTTAGAAGTGAAAAATTAGAATTTTTTTTTTTTTTGAAAGACTCCATATGCATGAAGTACATTCCATCCCATGAAGCATCAAGATGTTCCTAATTTATAATATGGTAATTTATATAATATGGTAATTAGTTCCCATGTGAAAGTTGAAGGGCTAAACTGTAAGAAGATTAAAACCTAGATTTAGTTTAATTACCATGTTTATCTAGTTAAGTTTAGTTAATTGTTTTAAAGGGTTTGTATAAATAGGGAGATTGTAATCGGTATTATGTATGCTTTTGATTTCTAGTTTCTAATAAACAAAAGAGTCGAACAATCTGTTCAAGTTTCGTGTTGTTTTGTGTTCGAGTTTGTGGCTTGATTTCCAAAATTTACAACCTAAGCACCTGCACTCGAACCATATTTTCTTTGTTTCATGATGCAGGATTCATGGTATTTCTCGTTTTCACCCTTTTACAATAACCGCTCCCTATATTATATGCGCCAAAACAATTATAAAAAGAAGTGACTACCTGAATTGATCATTTCCAGAAGGCCACATGAGGTTTGCAAAGCTTTCAACATCATCCAAACTTGTAGGTTGCGGGATCCCCATGCTTTCGTAGAGTGGACGAGTATGAGTTGCACCTACATAGCCATGGAAAGGCGTAGCAGAAGTATTCTTCATTTTGATTTCTAAGGGGAGGTCAAATAGGGTTTTCATGTTTGCATAAACTTCCTTCATGAAATCTTGAGAAAGCTCATCAGAGACAACCATAAAGCAACCGTACTGTTCAAATGCATGACTCACTTTTTGGCATGCCAAGCTCCAAGATTTTGTACCTGGTTTCAAGTTTTCTATGTTGATAACAGGAAGCTTGGATTGTGTTAAAGAATCCATGGTTCTTATTTTCAAAAGAGAAAGGGTGTTATGGATATTCAACTCATTATATTTGTATCTTTTTCATGCTTTTATAGTTAAGAAAATAGATCGGGTCCGCAAGAATTACTGGCTCCTTAATTACACCGTCCATTGATAAACAATTTGTAAATATAAACTAGTTGATTTTCTGTCCGCGCGTTGCGGCGGGGACCCAATGTCTGCAAAACGCGTATCAGCAGCAGATACTGAATACCAAATGATAAATAAAAATGACGTGGTAAGGATGGTCTCTCCATCCTAAAAAAACGATTTTAAATAACCTAATATATAATAATAGGACCCACACGTCCTACACGTTGGAAATTCGGTTGTTTTCAATTTAGTTATTACGGTGCTAACACGTTAAAATATGGATGAGCTCGGTACCGGTAACGGCACCGAAAGTACCGATACGGAAAATCATCGAAATTAGGTACCGGCACCGAAAATGCTCGGTACAATACGGTATGGTATTTGAAGGTAAAAATCAATAAATGCAGGTATGGTGTTAGACCGGTGTCGAACCGAAAGTAACGATTCTGAAAACGCCAAAATGTGGGTACCAAATTGGTACCGAAAATGATTTGGTATATTAAATTTGGTACCGATACGTTACCGGTTTGATTACAGGATTTGATACGATTTGCTCATCAATAATCTAAATATCCAAGTTAATTTTACATTCTACTATTCATTCATTACAGAAAAAAGACAAAAAAGAAAGCAAAATAAGTTGTTGTATATATAAAACCCCATTCAAACGAAATACCGTTTACTTACCGTGTGTATGAAAAGTAATCTAAACGGTGCAATTACTTGCATTGCTACGTTGCTACAGGATTTGACGAGCTCGGTACCAACCGGTACCGAAAATACCGTTACCGAAATCCCAAAAAATGTGTACTGGTACCGAATATACCTGGTACGGTACGGTTCGGTACTGGTACGGCACCGGTATTTGAGGGTAAAAATTGGTGAATACCGGTCCCGAACCGGTACCGAAAATACACCCGATTTGGTAAAAGCGGGTACCGGTACCCGATACTATTTCTTCATTCCTTATTGATGTTACACCCGATTTAGTAAAAGTGGGTACCGGTACCCGATACTATTTATTCATACCTTATTGATGTTACTATTCATTTAGTTCTAAATTTAATATATAGGTAATTTAAGAACTCATTACAGTTGACCATCAGGAAAAAACCTGTCCCAGAAGAGACATTATCTATATATATTAAAGTAATAATAGATTTTAATAATCCCAACTATTGCTTATTTGGTCGACAACGGTTCCAACTTAGAAAATTCTCACTGACGGTCCATTTTTTCACATATTGGCCTTCAATGGATCCTGAGTAACAGAACGTTAACGCCGCTAGTCTCCGGTCGCCGGAAAAACGTTTTTGACCGGAAAACACCATTTTGACCAGAAAACAAAACTCAACATTTTCGTCTCAAACCTATTTGTAACCTTATTACGCATATTTAGGGACCTTTTCTAGTAAAAAAACCTCAATTATTAAGGTCGTCGGAAAACTTGTTTTTGGCCGAAAAACTCGACTTTTTAGCCGGAAAACTCAAAGTTTTCATCCCAAAACTGTTTGTAACCATAGATCGGACATTTAGGAACCTTTTCCGACCAAAAACGTTTTTCAGGGTTAATTTAAGGCCAATATGTGAAAAGATGAGACCGCCAGTTGGAATTTTTAAAGTTGAAACCGTTGCCGACCAACAGACAATAGTTGGGATTATTAAAATTCATTATTCCTATATTAAAATATAAATAGTTCCTTCTTATGTGTATTTCTTTTATTTTTAATAGTAAACATTAAAGTTTTCCATTCTCCAATAAACCTTTGGATTTTTTTATAATTTTGCCTCACTTAAATGAGTTTCCTTTTTTAATTAGTTTTTGTTTTACGATTTTTTTGTTGTTCGGTTACTACTTAGCACGGTGTTTGGTGGTCTCATTTGGTTCTTAGGTTTTTTTACCCCTTCGAATTTCTAATACGTGTCGGTATAAATTCGACTACGTTTTACGTCACGTGAGTCATTTGGCGTCAGAAATTGGTGTTTTTATTTTACAAATTTTCTCGATTTTAATCGTCGTTCTGTTCCTACTTAGCATGATTTTACACATCTCACCACAACGCGTGACCTTTGGACTAGTTGTTATATATATATATATATATATATATATATATATATATATATATATATATATCAGAGAGGGTGGTAGGTGGTAATGGAAATAAAAAGGAAGATAAAACTTACCTTATGGAGATATGCACAGCGGATGATGATGGATCAGAGTATGCACAGCGGAGTAGAAGGTTGCAGAAGAGGGTTTTTTTTATATATCAGAGAGGGTGGTAGGTGGTAATGGAAATAAAAAGGAAGATAAAACTTACTTGATGGAGATATGTATAGCGGATGATGATGGATGAGAGTATGCACAACGGAGTAGAAGGTTGCAGAAGAGGGGTTTTTTTTATGTGTGTTGGAATATAATATGAAGATCTGGAGAAAATTTGGGATGGTAAGGGAATGGAGCTAAAGAGATGTGGAGAGAGTTTAGTGTGCCATTGAAGTAGTAATTTTATTACTTGTAATGGTTCTTAGTATTTACAACGATTTACAATGCCTCTATATATAGGCAAGAATAAAGTAACAAAAGCATATTCCTATTCTAATCAAAGAAAATAAACGATTTACAAAATTCAAAAGCCTAGTCTAGCCTAGAAGAAAATGAACGATAAAAATCAAAAGTTGCACTGTCATTTTTTCAAAGACTTTAGTGGCCAAATAATTGAGCCATAGATCGTCATGGCTTTCGTCATGTTTTTTGTTTTTTTGTCTTCTGTCGTCATTTCTTGCGTCATCTTCTAGAAGTCCCTGTGTGTGTTGTCTATTGACTGTGAACTTGAACAGTCTTCGTGTACACAATCTTCGTCTTCTAGGTTTATGATATGTTGTAGCTGTAGAGTATCTCCTTCCCCTGCAAAAGGTAGAAGCATTCTCCAATTTGTTTTTGTATAGACTTGTATCTAGTGTCCTTCGCCTATTAGTTGATAATTTCTCCATGGAAAATAGTCAGGAATTTCTGGAGTTTCCTGATGTTTTTTAATAAACTGTGTAAAGCTGTCTGGGATCTTGTCAGTTGTTTGATCTATATGACTCAACCAAGGTAAAGTTGTGAACTCTATGTTGGTTTTTGTCATTGATGTTTGTAGATAATTGCTTGTATTTTTGTGTTTATTGTGTTCAATGAAAATTGTCTTTCTAGCTGGTCTGTATATGTATGAATCTGTGTAAGGAAATGAGGAAAATATTTTGCAACCAATAATCGAGGTTAACAATCTTGTTGCAATATTTCCTGTTGCTAGAATAATTTTCTCTCCAAGCTGGTTGAGGAGATCCTCTGTTCTTCTGTTTAACTTGATTTCCAAATAATCAATCATACCATGATGATAGAATTGAATTATTTGTTCATCTGTTAATTTCGTAGGATGGTGTACTTGAAGTAACAGGACCAATTCCATCTCCTGCTTCATTTGTTCTTTCCACCACTGTGAATCCTTGTTGTTCACTGTCAAATCTAAATGCCATGTCTACCAACTGTTGTTGCAAATTGTATAGAATTAGAGGAAATTCTGCACATACTTTTTGTGAAACAAGATTCTCGAATTCTGGGAACCTTTCTGTAACTGGTTTTAAACATTGCCACCAGGGTGTATCTAAAATCCTTGTTCTAAAGGATTCAAAAGTTCTGTGTATAACTGTTTTGTCTTCCTTTTTCTCGAGCCTCTGTAATAGTGATGTGCTCTAAAATATACATATTTTTATATAAATATTCCTGCACTTTTGAGTAAATTAAGGGTTGTTTTTATTCGAATCTAGTTCATATTTAAAGTTGAATGATTCTGTGTGAAAAAGTGCTAAAACGATATATGGTACTAAAAATAATTTATATTAGCATCATTTTGGTTTGTAATGAACATCCATATTAATATAGATAAAAATGCTAATAATATGTGGCTCATATTTAGATACTGGTCACGTACACATATATACACCTCAAAACAAAGTTGAATTGGAAATTATTATTTTAGTTGATTTAATTTAGTTAATGCATAATGGAAATTGAAATTGTAGGGGAAACGAAAGTGTTGAAGCTGGTTATTTTAATTGGTTGACAATATAAATTAATTGGGCCAATGGGCTTTCACAAGACCAAAGCAAACACAGGTTGGTTAGAAAAGAGGATTGCTATTCTTATTATTTTGGAAAACAAGAAAAAGAAAGCCCAGAGAAAGTGGGCCGCCATATACTAATTCGGAACAGAGGATACACATAAAGGGGAGAAGACGGCAGCAAAGAAGGAGGGAGTTCAGTTGGAGAACGAGCACATCAGACGAAAAAAAAAAAACAAAGAGAGAAGGCTGCGATTAAGAGAAAGAAGAAAAGTGTTTGGTTCGAGGGTTCAAGCCGCGATCAAGATTCAAGTCCGGGTTTGATATTTATTAGTATTCAATTTTGTTAAGACTTTTGTTTTTTAGATTTGATACTATGTTTTATTTATTATCTGAGACTTGCTTCTTTTTAGTGGTTATGATTATTGGCTAAACCTTTTATGGTTGCCTAGGGTTGATGAACTAGACGATTTGTTTGAATGAATAATTTTTGGTTTTGAATGAATGTGATGAATTACATGTTATAATTTTTTAGCCCGATTCTAATTATTTGTGTGTTGGTGTTGATTGGTTTAATAATATATTTGTTGGTTCCATTGCTCTAGATACTTAGAAATATACTTTAGAGCTGGGAGTCAGTCTAGGTTGTAACTTTTCAGTCTAGATCTTGAAGGTGAGAAATCTAATTCAAGTTTAATAATTGTTAAAACCAATTAATTAAAACGTGCAATCTTTTCTAGAGGTGAGAAATCTAATTTAGAATTGCTAGGTTATTAGCTGAGCGTTGTTTGGCAGTTTGGGTGGCCGATAACTCGGGTTCATCTGTTTATTCGCGTCTAGAGTTTCCTAGGGTCTCGGTGTTCTTAGTTATTTCTGCTTCATAATTTAAGGGTTTTAGTAAATAAATTGCTTTATACCTGATAGTTGTGGGATTTGGTGGTCGATAACTCGAGTCAGTCCATTTTAGCATTTCATCACTTGTCGTACTGTTGGATTCGGTTTACCTTCCGGGGGTTTATCGGGTTAGACAGAGTCTTCATTCGAAACCAAGGTTAAGATTTTATTCATGAGTCTAGGGATTCTCGCCTAGGTAACCTACTTTCCTATCATCCTTGATTTCACCTTAGTAGCCTTCAGCCTGCGTCTAGGTAGTCTTGTCTAAGTTAATATTATTTAATTAGTTAATTAAAACACTTAAAATCCAATCAAATCAAATAAACCAATTAAGTAATTAGTTGAGTCAGAGTCTAGTTAGCGTCGCTAGTGTCTCGTGGGTTCGATACTCGGACTTCATTAGGCTTTACTACGTACGGTAGGTACACTTGCCTGTCAGTGGTCTAGCATTTAGAGAGTCTTAGTTTATAAATTTAAAACTAGGGTGTCTAGATTAGGTTAGTAGTTTTTACAGACCATAATTACCACATCAAATAGCTGTGTATTTTTTGCTTCGAGCATTGCTACTTTTTGTTTTAGCATACTATTCTCAATTTTTATTTGTATGCCCTGTGTATCTTTTGCCTTGTCTTCAAGCTGTGTTTTTAATGTTAAAATAAGTTCTTGCTGAGCCTTTATATACTATTCAGGATCTGTTTTGGCCATATCAGAAAAACTTTGAACCTCTTCAGGTTCTATGTAAAAATTTTGTATACCAAAACTATCTCTTGCTACCTGAAGAGCTTCAGCAAAACTTGTATAACCCTTCCAAAATGATCCCCCTTGACAAGTTATGTGTTTTACCACTGTTTCCCATTTATTAAAAATACCAATTTTTGTACCTCTAAATATCACATAATGAGTGAAATTTGGTTTTGTTTTAAACTGTCTTTCAGGTGTTTTTGAACTTTGTTCCTGAAAGTAAATGCTTAAAGCATTTAAAACCTGTACTTTAAATGTTGAAGCTTGTGGCATGGTTTGAATATGCCATAAGTTATCTAGTAAACATTGTTGTTTATCTGTAAGTTTCATTCCCATAATAGGACGAAACTTTTTATCAACTTCATTGCATATCTGTAAGGCATGTGTTCCAAATTCAATCACCGGCTTGGGTGAAAAATTGGTGTGCAAAGGTCGTTTGCCAGCTGCCTTTGATTGCTGTTGTTTTTAAAACTGTCCCATCATTATCTGTGGTAATGAGGTGTGAGGAGAACTGTATATTCTTTCTGTTGAATGTAGATATGACTGTTGAATTTTTTCTTCATCCGAAGAAGAACTCCCTTGCTTTGGATGTATAAGCTTTAATTTTTCCTTATCTTGTTTCCTTTCCATCTGAAACAAACCATTTGTTTATATTTCGAGACAACATATCAGCTATCCCATTATTTTTTCCTTTAATATGTTCAAAATTTATGAAATACCCATTTCCTTGTATAATATTTTGTAAATTAACCCATCTGGTTCTATTTACTTTTTTACTTTGGTCATTTTTTACAAATTTAACTATTGCTTCGCAATCAGTTCTTACTGTAAATTCTTTATTAAGAAAGATTTTAAAATTTTCTAATGCATATATTAATGCCTGTATCTCAAAATCAATTGTAGTCCAATTTGTTTTATTTTGAAAATTACCACTTGCATAAGCGCAAATTTTCTCTTCTTCTTTGAGACTGTATTTGTTTGGTTTACATAGAAGGACTGCTCCCCATCCTTCTTTGCATCCATCTGTTTCAATAATTATATAATCGGTAACTAATGGCAACTCTAACGGTTTAATATTCTTTACTGCTTTTTTAATTTCTTTAACTAATTTAATATCTTCTTGATTAAAATACCTTTGACCATTTTTAGTGGTTTTCCCATATAAAGGTCCAACTAGTTTTGACAAATTTGGAATAAATTTTCTAGCATAGTTTACCAGACCCAAAAAGGCTTGTATTTGTTTTAGGTTTTCAAATTTTTCTGGAAATCTTAGAATTTTTGTAGAAATATGTGGTTGCAATTCTATTTTTCCATTTCCAATTTCTAATCCTAAAAAAGAATTTTTTTTCTTTTAAAAAGTTCCATTTTTCTTTTTGAAACAACTATACAATTTTTCTTTATTTCTCCAAAGACCTGTTGTATTGCTTGCAACTAAAATGTCATCAATGTATACTAAGCAAAAATCAAATTTTAAAAAGATACTATCCATAAATCTTTGAAAAATTGAAGGTGCATTCTTTAGTCCAAAACTAAGGACATTCCATTCATATTGCCCTTCAGAACATGTAAAAGTTATCCATGGTTTAAAGTTTTCTTCTAACTTTAACTGGTTATATCCTGATTTTAAATCAAATTTTGAAAATACTTTTTTGTTTTGTATAAGATTTAGCAAACTATCTTTGTTAGGAATATTATACCCATCATCTATTGTATTATCATTTAATCTTTTATAAATATAAACTATCCTGGTCTTTCCTCTTTTTATTTCACTGTGATTTCTTACTAAAAAGGCTGTAGATCTATGAGGACTTTCTGATTTTCTAATTAATCCTTGATTTACCATTTTAGGGATTTGTTTTTTGAACTCTTCTTTATCTAATGGGTTGTATTCTATATTAGCTGTTCTGATTATTATGTCAGGGTTTTTTAATTTGAATTTACAAATACAACTTATCTTTGATTTTGTTATATCTTCTCCAATATATCCTATTTTTTCTAAATGTAGTATCATAGGATGATTTACACTTTTTGTAATATCCTGCCCCTTTTCTATTTCATGACTTAAAAAATCTGTTAAAAGTTTTAATGATTCACTTTCTATAAGAGTTAATTACACAAATGGGTCCTGTGGTTTATAGCTAATTTCGCCTTTGGGTACTAACTTTTTTTTAACATGTTTAGGTCTTATGGTTTCAGTTTTGTAACACCTTTGGGTACTAACACCAAAATTAGTTAATTAATGCCCAAAATGCCCTTGCATTTTTTTAAGTTTATCAATGTAACACATTTGGGTACTAACACCTAATTTTATTTAAGTTTAAATCAATTTTATAAAATCAATTTTTTTTATCTTTTTATTATACTTCTTTATTAACATAAAGTCTATTTATTTTTTTATTTTCATATTTTTATTAAATTTCTTATTTAACATAAAATCTATCCAAAATTTATTATTATCAAAGATATTTATGAAAGATATTTATTATTATCAATTATATCTATCCAAAATTTATTATTATCAAAGATATTTATTATCAATTATTTTCATGAAAGATATTTATTATTATCAATTATATCTATCCAAAATTTATTATTATCAAAGATATTTATTATTATTAATTATATCTATCCAAAATTTATTATTATCAAAGAAATTTATTATCAATTATTTTGGATAGTAATGAATAATAATAAATATCTTTGATAGTAATAAATTTAGGATAGATATGATTGATAATAATAAATATCTTTCATGAAAAAAAAATTAAGCCTTTATGTAATTAAGCCTTTACAATTAAGCCTTTAAAAATTAAGCCTTTATGTAACAACACGTTACAAAAAAACGAGTTAAAAAAAAGGTTTAATTTTTTTCATGAAAGATATTTATTATTATCAATTATATCTATCCAAAATTTATTATTATCAAAGATATTTATTATCAATTATTTTGGATAGTAATAAATAATAAATATATTTGATAATAATAAATTTTGGATAGATATAATTGATAATAATAAATATCTTTCATATAATTAAACCTTTTTTTAACTCGTTTTTTTGTTCATTTACATTTTACTATTTTAGAACTTATACAGTTTTTATATTTATTATTATCTATCCAAAATTGAAAACGAGTAAGGTTTAGATTATTTAAAACGAGTAAGGTTTAGATTATTTAAAACGAGTAAGATATTTAATTTACATAAAACTATATAGCTTGTAGATTTTACTGGTGTAACTAGTAGATTTTATGTTAAATAAGAAATTTAATAAAAATATGAAAATAAAAAAATAAATAGACTTTATGTTAATAAAGAAATATAATAAAAAGATGAAAATAAAAAAAATAAATAGATTTTATAAAATTGATTTAAACTTAAATAAAATTAGGTGTTAGTACCCAAATGTGTTACATTGATAAACTTAAAAAAATGCAAGGACATTTTGGTCATTAATTAACTAATTTTGGTGTTAGTACCCAAAGGTGTTACAAAACAGAAACCATAAGACCTAAACATGTTAAAAAAAAGTTAGTACCCAAAGGCGAAATTAGCTATAAACCACAGGACCCATTTGTGTAATTAACTCCTTTCTATAAACTTTTTTCTGTTCTGTATTTTTAAGAAATCTAAATTCCCTTTATCCCCTCTTTTTTGAACAATTTGTGTTGTATTCATATATCTTAGGGTTGGTATTGTATATAATTGTTTACTTAGTGTTATAAAATTCCTTGTAATTATTACTGCACCATTTAATCCTAGTATGAAATTTAATCCTATTACAAAATCTTTTGATTTTATATTTGGTGGATAAATATTTATTTGTGGCATATCATATTTTATACTGTAATTGTTTGCAAAGTCTAAGAACTGTATTCCTATTGGTTCTAAGCAATGTGTAATATGTATTAATCTGTCTTCTACTGTTCTTGTACTTAATTCATATGATAATTTTTTATGATATTCTATAGGTGCCAAACTGTATGAGATTAAGCTTTTTGTAGCTCCTGTATCAACTAATGCTGTTAAATCTAGGTATTTATTATTATCTAACTATAAACGACATTGTATATTTATCATGTTTGTTGATCCTTGTGTTTGTATGTAAGTTTGATCATCTGGTTTTTGTAGAACCATTTTACTTATTTCTTCTATTTTAATTAATCTCTGAAGTTCTTCTACTTTGTTTTCTAAGTTTTTTTTTTATTTTTAAACTATGTAATTCCATTGTTAATTCTAATTTGTCTATTCTTTCATTTTTATTATTTTTGGAAATTGTTTTAACTTTAGATGTTGTAGCTATGTCTTTATCATAAATTTCCTTAAAACATTTAAAACAAATCTCTTTAAAACATTTATTGCATTGTGACCCTTTTTCTATACTAGGGTAATATCCACAATTATAACATCTTATGTGATTATTTCCTTTATTTTGTTTCCAATCATGTTCACAATTTTCTTCTGTATTCATATATGTATATGTTACTTTTGCTGGATTTTCTTCTTCACTGTAAATACTATATATTGATTCGTTATCAGACTCATCATCTGTTCCTAGAGCTTCTATTTCATAGTCTTGTAATTGCTCTATTAAATTAGCTCTTTCCATATTTTTTCTTTTATTTGGACATTTATTAGCTAAATGTGTTGTTTCTCCACAAGTATATCATCTGCATTTTCGTGTTTGAGGTTTTTTAACATATTTATTTGTATTATAATTTTTTCTATAATTTCTATTATATGTTGTACTTTTTCGTATCTTTTTCTTTTTATCATAAACTCCATATACTTGTGGTGTAAAAATTGATGTTTTACAGAATGCATAAGCATTTCTTTTTAATTGTTCTTGTAATGCTACTTCTTTACATTTTTCTTCTAGTATACCGAATGTATAAGTTATTCTTGGTCCTATTCCTAAATTTTGTTGTGTACCATAATTTGTTTTCCATGCTTCATGTATAGATTTTCCTAAATCACCTGGTAGTTTTATAAAGTATTTGTCACATAGATTATCATCCATTGCTTTTACTGTTTGTGATAATAATCTTGTAAAATCTAATGTGAATTCATTTATGTATTTCATATTTGCTATACTTAATTATTCTAAATTTCTGATAGTTGTATCCTGTATTAGAGAATTATTTTTTGCTGAATCAACTCCTAAAATGAGTGTTCTAGTTTGTGATGTAAAATTATAAGGATTATCCCCTAATACTTTAAGATTATTTATTTCTTCTGGATTTTGTGTTTTCTTACTTTGCCATATTCCTAATGCTATTGGTCCTAATGTAGTTTCTAAATATGAAAACATATCCATGCTGTCTTTTTTATTTGTTTCCCATACTCTTACTACATTTTGTTCCTATGTTAAAACTTCATCTATCCATAACTGTGGTTTTTGTTGTTCTAATAATAACATATTTCCACTATATATATTTGTCCTATAGGCAATCTTCTTCCTTTTCCTATAGAATTAGATTCTTGTTGACTTTCGTGTGTACCACTATATTCTCCTCCCCATTATATATATAAAAGTTACCTCGAAACGATGCTCCAAACGATGAAAATTGCGCTTCAATTCGGGTGTTTAAATTTCCAATAAACAAAAATGAAGTCATCTGAAGCGCCATTTCGAGTTAAGTTTTACATCAATGGACTTGTATCGTCGTTCTGATCAAAAGCCCTAAAAAGTCTGTTTGTAATTTGAAAAAAAGTTTAACTCCGTTAAGTTTTTTTTAACGGGGGACCGGTGTAGGAAAAATAGGTGAAAGGTGGGACTGGTGGGGGGAATATTCAAAGGTGAGACTGTCAATGGCCAATGACCTCTAGTTAGGATTATTACAGGCCAATTCCCTTTTTTAATTTGACCACCAAATTCTTAGCCAAACTTCTTTTTTTAGTTTCTTAGTCGATAATTTTCATTTGCACCCTTAATCTTTAGTTTTTTTCTTTTTTCTTTAACTGATTTACATTATAATCCCTAAACATTAATTTT
Source organism: Helianthus tuberosus (assembly GCA_030545235.1). Classification (NCBI taxonomy): domain Eukaryota; kingdom Viridiplantae; phylum Streptophyta; class Magnoliopsida; order Asterales; family Asteraceae; genus Helianthus; species Helianthus tuberosus. The sequence goes on from CM060423.1 coordinate 214,574,793, forward strand.
AATAAGGTTATCATTTTGAATTTTTAACGAATTTTTTTTGTTCTGTGAATCGCTTTTATCTTCGACGAGAATTTTCATAACGTTCGTTTTTTAAGCAACCGGTCGTTATAAATTTATGTTTTTTTTTACGTTTTCTTCGGTTTTGATCCGGCCGTTGCAATGCAGCGGGATAGCACCAGTGAGCTTTTGTGGTTTTCGTCATCAAACTTTGTTTGGTGGTGAAGGGGATTTCCCCTTCCTCTCAAGTTTCAAAGCTGACCCCCTTCCTGGCATTCTAAAAGTTCTGTATAATATCTTTAAAACCCTCTCAACTAATACTCGTATAAGTTTGAGTTCGTCTACGTTTTACTTCTCGCGAATCACTTAAATACGTGGTTTTTTTTCGTTTTTCTACGGTTTTGTTCTGGCCACTGCAACGAAGCAGTATCAATTCTAGTTCTATACTATAACAAAATCTACTGTGAATAATGACCAGTGCTAAGATGCACCCAAATTATTTCACTATTTTGGGTTTTCCTTGCATGCGAGGGTCAATAAACCACGTTTGATAGACCCAGATGAACCCACAAGTGCAAAGCAGTATCATTCATATAAGGATATGCAATTTAACTAGGGCTGGCAATCACAACCCGTCTCCTCGTATACGGGTCAATCTGGGCAAATATTTTCCACCTGTGGGTTCATCTGGGTCTATCAAAAGCAGTATCAATTCTAGTTGTATACTGTAAAAAAATCTATTGTGAATATGGGTTCATCTAGGTCTATCAAAAGCGAAGGACGTGTCACACCCTCCGATTTCGATTATCATCTTTAGTGATAACATAGGTGATTTTATTTGTAGGGTAAATTTCAATTTTCGTCCTTTATGTTTGTAGCGGTGGCAATAGATGACCTTTAATTTAAATAATTAAAGTAATAGTCCTTTACTTGTAAAACCCGTTACACCTTACGTCCTTTTGTCCTAACCTAGTTACTTTTCACGGTTAAATATAGTCATGCGCATTGCACATGAGGGTATAATTGTCCTTTTACCTATTTATTAAAAAAATAATTAATACAACACTTAATCCACTTCATCTTTCTCTCCCTATCTGTACCCACCACCTGCAACCACCACTAACCACCCTCACACCACTAGACTAACCACCACCAACTCACCTACTTCAACCACCGGCCACTAACCACCCTCAAACAATTCTGAGTGACAATCTGGAAACCTAACCCACTACAACCTGGATCAGATAGCGGTTTCCCACTACCATCTGAAAACCCTAAACTCTAATGTAACGCTTCGCATTTTCGTACTTTATTGATTTAGCAAGTATTGTTGTACTTTCTATTTATAGACACTTGTACTCTTGTTGTATCCTATTTCGTTTCAATTTTTAATCCGAGACTATTGATCATAATGAAAACGAAATTATTTTTAATCATGTTCATGTTATTCATGTTAGGCTTATTTACAAATCGCATGTTCAAATTGAATTCGCACCAGATTGGACGGCTGAGATGAGCGCGTACATATTGTACGTTAACCTAACCCAAATATATACTTATTTTTTATACAAGATGTCAAATGTTTGTAACTTTGACCATAGCCAACAACTAAGCAAGCTTTCTTTATTGAGCTTCGCTTTAAATAGTTTGTTATTAGTAAATACTAAATAGTTAACGAAAAACTATACATCATAATAGTTTACAAAAAACTATACGTCATAACTTAAATTAATACTTATTTTTTTTACACAAGAAGATGTCAAGTATTTGTAACTTTGACTATAACCAACAACTCAACAAGTGGTCTTTATTTTAATTACCTTCAAGAATCAAATAATGTTAATAATCTAACCTTCTGTCAAATCAGATGTTGCAAAAAAGGAAACAATTTGATACATTTGTAGCAATTTGAATATGTATACTCAAAGTATAACTCTACAAGAAATCAAGTATGTTTTGACTAAAGATGAAGGGTACATTGTGATTTTATGTTTTGACTGAAGATGAAGAGTACATAACGTGTTAGAAATCATAGAATTTCAACTGAGTACATCATTACTACTGAGTGCATTTGCGATCACAAATAAGGTTTCAAAAGTAGATACATAGTGCTAAAATAAAATACTCTTCTGCTATCTATTTAATTTAAAAGTTAGAAAGTAAGCATTTGTCTTCTTATCAATGCTAATTCTGTTGCTGAAGTTGCAATATAAAATATAAAATATAAAACTGAATAATTATTTATGTTCCAAAAGTAACTAGCTTTACACCGGTCTGATGATCGGGTATTTTCAGTGGCGGAACCAGAACTTCTTTGTCAGGAAGTCATCATAAGACTCTTTTCTACCGGCTACAACTAGAGAGTCTAAAACAGATTTTTCCTAGAAAAATCTCATATTGTGCATATAAAAATCTTACAAATTTCTATGCCGGGGGGTCAGCGGACCCTCTTGACCCCCCTCTGCTTCCGCCCCTGGGTATTTTGATACCATAACGACATAACTATTTTTTTTTACATTCTAAAAAAACGTTATTTCAATGTCATAATGAGATAGGTACGGATTTGATTGAGGATTATGTTGAGATCAAATGCGTAAATAAAATTCTAATCCGCAAATAAGGTACATAAGTTAAGAAAAATCAAAGTAATTTCTGATTTGCTAACTTGAATTTGAAACAAATTAGCATGTGCTGTAACCTAGAATATACCCAATTCAAGTTATGCCAATTAGAAAACCACACATTTGTTGTGAAGAAAATAACACCAGGCCAATTTACTTTCTAAAGGATTCAGCCCAATCTTAATTGAAGTTGCAAATAAATTTAATTAATTGTAGCCTAGATGAGGTTTGGCCCGACAGTATTCATTTTAACAATTAGTCGAACTTGATGGCCCAATTTAAATACTTTTATCAATCCTTATTTTTAAACTTGAGTTAATTGCTAAAATCGTCTTTGAGGTTTGGGCATGTTTGCCGTTTTCGTCCAAAATGACATTTTTTTATCAAATTGCCCCCAACGTTTGTAACTTTTTTCCATTTTCATCCAAACCACTAACTTAGTTTATTTTTTCTGTTAAGTTGATGATATTTGGATGAAATTGACAAATATAAAACCACAGGGATGATTTTGGCAATTTACTTAAACTCTTTTAAATTTTTTGTATTTAATTAATTTTGTTACATATATAATAAAAAAGAATATACATGCAATTTTTATATGAAAAAAATAATAGCTTTGTCACATAATTTTTATAAATTTTCATCCAGCCACTAAATAAGTTAATTTTTCTATTACGGTGAAGGATGTTTATAAACTAAGACAGAAATTAATTTCTAATTTTTTATATAGATCGATTTTATAAAAATAAAATCTACTTAAACCTCTAAATTTTATAAAACTAAAATGCTGTTGACCTTATTGAAGAAGGTAAAAAAAAATTTAATCATATGTGTTTTGGTCAAAAATGGCCGAAGTACTTAAGTGATCAAATTAGTTAAGTGAGCTAGTGTGCTAAGAATGTGTATCGAAAATGTGCTGGTTAAGTTGTTTGTAAAAACAGTTTTCAGGATACGGCTCAGGATATCGAGTTGTATCTACAATCAAACAATGAGCAAGAATGTAAAGGGTGACACAGGATGTACGAGGAAAGCCCTTGATCAATCTAGATCGCCAGCATAAAACCGCGGAAGCTGACAATCGCAGCTGCCTTGTTCTTCTTATTGCTTCAAATATCAGGATACAGTGCAGGATATGATGTGGATCGACTAAGTGTTACAATGTGATTTCGGTACAGGTGTAAGTGTGTTGTGAGTGTTTGCAGCTAGAGAGAAAGAGTGTACGGAAAAAATTGTGTGTTCTAATCTGATCCGATCAATCCTTTTTATAGTAAAATAAACTAACTAACTAGCCTATTATTCCGGGGTTCAACGAATATTCTTTATGTGAACGTTGTTGTCCAGGTCTTCCGGCTTCAACGTCCATAATTCAACAGATTTGCCCGAGTCTCAAGGAGAAGAAGTCCACTTAAACGTTATAGACTTGTTCCAACAACCGACACGTGAGTTAATTAGTTACTACCAGGATATTGTATCAGGATGTTACCAATATCTTGATCCAGTATCCTGATTACAATAAAAAGAAACATAGTCAGAATACTATCCAGGATATATGAGCAGAAAACCACCCATAATAATTGTCCCCAAAATATATCTGTTGGTATACCAATTCCAACGGATATATTTTAAAGCTTATCTCGTAAATCGAGGTTATTGAGTCGAAGCGACGATTGATGTGACTTTGTGCAACTTCCAACGCGATATTTACTCTTTACCCCCTATATCCAGCCTCTATTTAGCGGACTTATTCTGCATTATGATCATCACATTTCAAGCAATTTCTCAGGTATTTTTCTTCTCTCTTCCTTTGTTTTTCTTTGCTTAACATTTCTTGTTTCCTGGTTGAAACCTCTCATGGCCTCACGAACAAGATCATGTTCAAACGAACTAGCCCCAACCCTCGAAAGTCAAAACCTTCTTCGAGAACCGGAAAAGGAGATTTGCTCCTTCAACAACGCTGACATTGCCGCTTTGAAAGATTCTGGTGCCTTTCCTGTCGGAGTGATCATTCGTCCTTTTGATCGGGAGGTCCGATTAGACGCGATTACAAACGAGTGGGTGTGCTTTGTAGCCTATCCTTTCTCTTTGGGGCTCCGGTATCCTTTTCCACCCTTCATTTCCCGTTTTTTCAAACTTACTGGCCTCAGTTATGCTCAGACCATGCCAATGGTGTGGCGAGTTTTAATAGTGTTAAACCAAATTAAATCTCGTCATTTCCCTGATCTATGCGTCGAAGATCTCCCTATAGCGTATCGATTGAGATCCCATGGTAATAGCCGTTTCCTTCTATTCTCCACCTCTAAGAACCCCCTAATCCTCAAGGCCACTAAGAATGAAGATCAGTGGCAACGAAAGTTCTTTTTCGTAAAAAGGGATTCTATCGACAAGGGTTTTAACCTGCCAGTTAGATGGTTGACTTCGGGTAGGATTTATGGTTTTAGGAATATCCCCAAATATATCTTAAAACTATATCCTTGACTAACATCTTCATTTCTTGTGCAGCAAATTTCAGAGATTTAGCCCCTCCAAGCGCAGAATCGGAGCTCAGGATCAAAAAGATCTATCGACTTCCTGCCAGTGAAAGAACCTTCTCTCTGTCTCTCATAAGCTCAAGTCAAAAATCAAGTTCAGAAATGTCTGGTAAGTATATGATTAGACTAATCACAGAATATGAGTATTAAGAGTTAAATATTTTCCCCTTTTTTTATAGTGCCGGTTGTTAATCTTGAAGGCTTCCAACTTGATGAGTTGGACAGTTATTCTAGCCTTGCGCCTGTTAAGCAAGAAACCAATCCTAAGCCAGTTGTTACTCCAAAGCTTACCGGTTCGAAAACCGCTACTGTACCCAAGGCTCCCCTAGCATCCAGGACTCGAGCCTCCAGCTCCCGTAAGAGGAAGGAAGCAGACTATCCTGCTACAGCCCACGTGTTCCCATTCGATAACTATGGGTTTACAGAGTCCAACAAATTCATGACCGGCTTCCTTAACCAGGTTTGTATCCGTGACCTACATCCTGCACCATATGCTGGTTATAAATGTCAATAAGGGTTAATACTCGTTTCTCTGTTTTGCAGGGTCTTGAACGCCTAGTGTTCCTCTATGAAGACCATGGTTGTAAAACAAGGTTTCCAAGGCCGAGTACTCCCCGACTAGTCGCTACAATGTATGCTGCCGAGGCGACTTTCTTCGACTCCGCCTAATTACTCGGAGTCGGTCAAACACGGTCAACTTTGGCCAGAATTGGATCTAGTAGGTCAACTCGGGTCTAGTTTGACTTAAATAATAATAAAACATAATTTCTATGCCTATCATATTGAGGAATGAATATCATTTTCACAAATTTTGTTATAAATATTAGTAAATTTATGTTATTTGACATATATTTAATCTCCAAAAACTAATTTCTTTATAATTTAACATGTTCGAGTACTCCCCGAGTACTCTCCGCCGAGACCGAGTACTCTCAACTCCCCGGTCGACCGACTAGGGAGCGCCTAGCGACTTTTGCAACCATGATGAAGACGCATGTGTAACACCCCAAAAACGAGTTTGGTAATCAAACCACGTTAATACTAAAAGACGGGTAAGATACCATTAGTGGTAAAATTTAACCCAGTGAATATTAGGACTTAAACAAATAATCGTAATATTAATTAAAAGGGAAAATAAATGCTTTGAGAAAACAAAATATAAGGAGCCCGAGTTGACGAGACTTAAAATAAACTGAGTCGTACCCGAAAATATAAACCCTTATATTATAAGTTTAATGTCGGATATAAATGAGATGGAAATAACTAGGAATAAATAACCTAGTTAATCACAAGTCTTGTAGTAATGAGAAACTTGACTAAAACACCCTAAATAAAACTTGGGAAATGTTAACGGGCCAAAGTGGGACAAGTGCAAACTAATTTTAATAAAGAAAAAATTAAAACACCAAAACACACACTTTGTGTGTGTTCTGGTCGACTTCTTCCACAGGAGCCAAGGAGAACTCCTTGTTCAAACCCTAACAAGTCCAAATCCAAGAAATTGAAAGGCTAAATCAGTCCCAAATCGAAATCCAAGCTTATATTAGTGATCACCTAAGTGAAGGGATCACAAGGTATGTCAAATCTCATCTTTTGATTATGTCTTGAATTTTGGTGAAAACATGAAATCGAAAGATTAAGCTTGCATGACCGATGTTTGAATGAAATTGGGGATGAAATCATGTCTAGGAGTAAACCCTAGTCAATAGCTTGTTAAATTGGTGTTCAAAATATGAATTTCATGATTATCCATTTATGTGTTAAATGGGTTTTGTAGAAACATGTTAAACATTAGGATTTTGATAGTTATTCTAGCGTAATTTGAGTTCCATGAAGTAAATTCAGATTTGATGATGCTAAATTCATGCATGTAATGTTTTTTGGGTTTTTGATTGCTAAAAATAGTGTTATAATGTCATAAACATATTTTGATTGAAAGCTGAATTCAAACAGCTTCTGATCAGAATTTACAGCCGACTTGTATTGGCTGTAACGTGGACAAAACGTGACAAAAACATGTGTTTCTTAAGTCTAAAATGTAATTCCAGGAAATATCTTTATAACCCCACTAGAATTGTATTTTTTTGACGAAAATTGAATGTTTTATGAATTTTTCGGTATCGAAGGTTCAGGCTGCGTTTTCTGGCAGAATTTGCAGCCCATTACGAATCTCATAACACAATTTAAGAATTGATTTATGATCTCAAATTTTTACTATAGGTAGCTTCAGGTAATTCTAAAAATCTCCAACTGGAATTTCGTCAATCGGATAAACGAGGAATTTTAAATGAATTTTTTCGTAAGCTGCAGTCAGAAGTGACGAATCTGATTACAGCTTAGTAAATGAATTTTTACGAATTTTTGGTAAAGAGTTAGATCTTTAAATTTTAACACAAGGCCTAACCCTACGAGAGGTACGTCACATAAAAAAATCATAATTTTTGAAGACTTGTAAACAGGTCACCAAAAACAGCATATTTTCAGTGATATGAACTTGCCTAATTGATGTTAATCTTGGCTAAATGACAAGTTATAAACTAGTTGTAAATGTGTAAAAATTTTGCCCACTAGGTGTTTGTTAAAATGGCTAAGTGGAATCACACGTCTGTAAGAAGAATTTGATTTGATTAGGTATCCGTAGGAATGACTAATAACATGATGAAACGGGTTTCATTTATAGATGAAAACCCGTAGATTTTGCGTAATGAAAGAATAATGTGACGTTGATAATCAAGAGCTAAGATAACTTAGTATTAAAAATAGCATGAACTCGGATTACTTATTAGTTAAAAAGGTGGCCTAAGAATAGTGCTATCGAGTAAAGGGCCGAACGCCAACATGAGTTTGTCAAATTAGTTGCTCAATTTCATATGCTATAAGGCGGTTTGACTTTTAAAAGTCAAACCGACCTGTGATAGAGTTCGGTAAGAAAAGTAGTATAAAAGTTCATAAGGCATAAAGGTTATGATCTAGAACGACTAACCTAACTACCTTGTGAATACTATATGATAGTTTGACGCTTGAGGAGGTAGGCGGCGGCTTGGGAAAAGAAGCGGGTCAAACGGCTTGAATACGCGAAGAAAGGGCGAAATCGGACGAAAGGTAAGTAAAGCTTACACCCAATTTAAGTGTACGTATTTATTTTATAGGTGATAAATATGACAACGGATTGTATTCGGATATGGGTTTCGACACAAAACAAAATGAGTCGGAACGAATAAAAACGATTAAAACTATGGTTAATGGAAAAAGGATCATGTGGTAAAAAAAATCCGAAATGGGTCGGATGTGTGAATGGGTAGTTAAAACCATGTTTGTTATAAAAGTAAATGTTTGGTCATATAGGCCAAACGGGTCAAATGGTTGTGATAACACCATTTGACAATATCGACTAAAGTTTGGTTGTCAAGTCATATGTTCAAAGGAGTGAACGGGAAGTGTATAATTGCGTAGCTATTAAGTAGTTGCTAAATAAAGTAAGGTATAAAACGGGTCTATACGTTGACCCGAGCCAGGTACGCATAAAATAAGTTTATAGTTAAAAGTGCAATTTGGTCAAATAATTAGTGAAAGTACATCGTCGTAAAATGAGGGACTAAAATTGACCAAAAAGCCCTTGATGGGAAAACCGGGCAAACGATCGTTAGAGGTTGTTTAGGAATTTGCATTAAGATTACGAAATATTGGTAGATACCTTAATGTAGTAAAATGATGGGTGAAAGGAGAGAGTGAAATTTAAAGTTAATGGTAAATCCCTCTAAAGGGTCAAAATGAAGTTTTGCGCATAACTCAACTTTTATTTGCATAATGTATAAAGGTTTTGAACTCACGAGTTAACGTTTTGAGATAATGAATATCTCAAGAATTTACAATGATTTAAATGAAAGTGGTTTAATGAATCATGAAACGGGTCAAAAGTGTTAAAAAGGAATTTCAAGCCGAGAGCTTAAAATTCGAATTTTTGAAGTAGTTGAATATCAGGTTTTAACTCCATAAGATAGAGAATTAAATTACAAATGCGTAGGAAAAAGAATCGTGTAAAACGAATAAGTAGATAAAAGTTATGGTATTTTGAAGTTGGAATTTGGTTAAAAACTAGAGCTGGGCAAAAATGCAGGTTTCAGTAACGAATCTGCTGGAAATTTGTCTTTCCCGCGCCACGTGACGGGTCACAAGGTTTGGGTCGCGACAAGCTGAGCAGAGTCTCTCGCGACACGCGAGATACATAAAAGCTGGAAAAATATTTTTGTTATGTTTATTTGATGCGTAGAACTTGTTTAAACTCATTTTAAGCTATCAAAACTAACTTTTATGTTGGTTTTGAATTTAGGTGAACCTAGTAAGCATCCGGATGAAGATCAAGCATGGACAAGAACTGAACACACGATCGAACAAAGCTTCCGCGTTAATCTAATATGTTTTTGTTTTAAGTGAACTATGTAAAACACTTGGTACTATATTTGAATATTATTGACATGTAAGAATATTAACTTGGAAAAGTTTTTGTAAAGTCGCATTTTAGCATAAAATGCGTGTTTTATTATTATAATCTTGATTAATTGAGACGGGTGTTACAGCATGTGGTTTAAATACGATGCTAGAGGGTAAGCTGAAAAAGGCTGAAGCCACCATTGCGGACCAAGCAGCGACTGCCACCGCCAAATCATAGCACTATGAAGCCAAGTACAAGGCAAGGCAATGGCCCAGGAGCACCAATCTGCCATCCAGAAGATCACCCACGAGGCCCAAGCCAAGTCCGATGCTGCCCAAGTTCAACACGAGCAGGATATGGCTTCATTTCGGGAAAGCCTCAAGAATTTTGATGTCATTTCCCTCCTCCAAGCTAGACTGAAAATGGCCTATGAGGCTATGGCTCTGGGCTTTGAATATCCTTCATGGAACATCAAGGCTTGGGAGATGAAGCTGAAAGATCTTGGTGGCAACCCCGTGGAGCCTCCTGTGAAGTCTGCTGCGGAGGAGTCTGCTATGGTGGTGGATGATGATGGTGCTTCGAAGGATGCTGGTGGCGATGCTGGGACGAATGCCAAAGAGGATGCTGGAAAGGATGCTGGAGAGAATGCTGCCGATGAAGCCATGGTGGAAGAGGGTGCTGCCCCTTAAAAGTAGTGAAGTGGGCGATGATGGATATTTGTGCCTAGGCCGGAGCCCACTTTTTTAAGTTTGATGGTTGTGGTTTGTAATCCCTACACAATTTACTTTTCCTGCACTCGAACAATTTACATTTCTTGCACTTAAAACAATATGATGGCCAAAGGTGGATGGGTCCTGAGTTTCAGGATGAAGCCCTTGGTCATTAATCAGTATGGTTTATTTTGAACAATATAACGGTTGGAGGTGAATGGGTCTCGGTTTGAGATGAAACCTTTAACCGTTATGTGAATATGGTTAGGAACCAATTGTGCTTTTGGTAGACGGATCTCAGTTTGCGATAAAACCAAAAGCACAACTTTTGCTATGTTAATAATATATCCTCCTTTTGACCTTATCTATCATTGTCTTATTTCAATTCTTAACATGCATTGCTTAGTTTGAATTTCAATGTTCCAAACTTAGTGCAGTATTTCAAATGTCTTATCCAAATATTGAGAAAATATCTTGACACAAATATTCTATTAAGAATTTCATCAAATAGGGTTTTTCAAACAATTCAAATAAAGTTTCCAAAGAAAAAGGATAGTTTACTCTTATTTTATAAAGCTTGTTTTGATAACAGTTGTTTGACATAGTTTCAATTTCCAGTTTAAGTGTCAAATTTCAAATATTTCAACCAAATATCCTGAAGTATATCCTGAGAATATATTTCGGGAATATATCATGTGAACATATCCCGGCCAGGATACTCATAAATGTTATAATCAAGCTTTTGTTAAGTATAGTTTCAGAAACTTAGACAATTTAGATAAGATTTTCTAAGAACAAAAGTAGGAAAGATTATACCGAAGTAGGAGACACCTCAATATTTTTATTCCAGTCCTTTTGCAACCTTTCCATCGAAGATGTCCCCAGTCCGGGAAACTTGGTGAATTATACCCATACCTGATCCTTTGAGTTTCTCCCAATGCTTTAGTAGGAATGTCCCATGTGTATCATGTCTTTGAATACTTAGAAATTTCCTGGACATCAATTGCAACCGTTTGTATAATTTCTGTGTTACAGGGGATAAACCCTAAAATATGCTGGAGATAAATCCTTAGTGCACTGGGGATAAACCCATAGGTATTCTGGGGAAAATCCCAAATTTTCGTGCGCTGCAAGCGGGAGTGTATAAACTCCAAGACTTAGAAAGGTGAAAACCTTTAAACCTTAGAGAGTATGAAAATACCCTTTCGCGAGAGAGGGTGATCAATCCTCATATACCGTTAGGATCCAGGATATAGCCAACAATAACAAAATTATCAGCCACTTTTACATGGACTGGTCCCGCTATCTTGAACTATTCCTAGATAACTTGCGCTCCAGGCGGGGTGTTTAAACCCAATTCGGGAGAAAGGTGAATACCTTTAAACCTGTGAAGGGATCAGGATCCCTTAAACGTGAGAGAGGGGGCCAATCCTCTAATCTTTCGAAGTATCCTGAGTGTGTATCCTGGAGCTATATCCCGAAGCATATACTGCAAAGCAACTGTTAACTAAGGTGGGTGTTAGCCTGGCTAACACCCCTCCGATGCTTAAGTCAGTATTAGGTTTTAAAGAATAAATTTAATCAAACATATTTAAAAGAGATAGAATCCATACCATCCTGAGTTAGAAATTGAATTCTAAACTTACTTGAAATAAAGCTTAAGGTGTATAGCATTCCAGGACCTTGGTAGCATATCCCCCTTCATATCCTTAAGCCGGTATGCTCATTTCCCAGATTCTGATTCAATTTCATATGGTCCTTCCCACTTTGGACCTAACTTTCCATCAGTAGGATTAGTAGCATTCTGAAAAGCCTTTCTTAATACCCAATCTCCAACCTGAAACCTCCTAGTCCTTATATTCTTATTATATGCCCTGGATATCCTCTGTTGATATGCTGCCATCCTCAGCTTTGCTGCATCTCTCGTTTCATCAACAGTGTCCAATTCCTGACATAGAGCTTCAGGATTCTTCTCAGGATCCTTGAGACTGGATCTTGCTGTAGGTATCACCATTTCTGTCGAGATAACTGCCTCTGCTCCAAATACTAAGGAGAATGGAGTTTGGCCAGTTGCACTTTTTACCGTCGTCCTATCAGCCCATAAAACAAAGGGTAATTCTTCTGCCCATTATCCTTTCTTAACTCCAAGTTTTTTCTTCAAATTGTTGACAATTATCTTGTTCGAGGATTCTGCTTGTCCATTTGCTTGAGGATGTACCGGTGTAGATGTGATCATCTTAATTCTCCAACTCTTGCAAAAGTCAGTAGTCCTTTTACTTATAAATTGAGAACCATTGTCACAAATTATCTCAGCTGGTACCCCAAACCTGGTCAGAATATTCCTTCTTATGAAGGATACTACTTCTTGGTCTCTAACTTGAACGAATGCTTCAGCTTCAACCCATTTAGAAAAATAATCAGTCATTGCCAGCATAAAGACTTTTCCTCCTGGAGCTTTAGGCAATTTTCCTACTATATCCATTCCCCACTTCATAAATGGCCAAGGGGAAGCAATAGGATATAGTGGTTCAGCAGGCTGATGTAATATATTATTGTGCCTTTGACATGTATCACATCTTCGAGCATATTCCGCAGCATCTTTCCACATCGTTGGCCAATAGTATCATGTTCTCAATACCTTTGAGAATAATGATCTGCCCCAGTATGGTTACCACAATCCCCCTCGTGTATATCCTGAAGTACTTCTTTAGTTTCGGGATCCTCCAAGCACCTCAGATATGGTCCTGCAAGAGATTTCTTGTACAAAATATTATTTATAATAGTGAATCGTGATACCTTCATTCTAAACGCCTTAGGATTCTCATCCTTTGGGATATGTCCTTCCTTGAGATATCTCATGATCGGAGCCGTCCAGGACTTAGGATCCTCCTCAGGATACGCATCATCAGGATCTTGGATACTTACTGCTTCCTTATCTTGAGATTTGAGAAGATCCGTCATAGGATACAGGATATGTAATATTGGTATTTGGGTTCCCTCCGGTATCCTGATTGATGATCCTAGATTTGCCAAGGCATCCGCTTCAGCATTATCCTCTCTTGGTTCCTATTCAAGTGTAAAAACATCGAAATATCCTGCTAATTTTTTGAGAATTTCTAGATATTCGGTTAACTTCTCTCATTTAACTGCATAGGTTCCATTAAAATGATTAGTAATTAACAAGAAATCAATAAATACTTGTAAACTTTTAATACTCATATTCCTGGCCAATTCTAATCCTGTAATCAAGGCTTCATATTCTGCTTCATTATTAGTAGCAGGAAATTCACACCTAATAGCCTGGGGTAATATGTCCCCCTGTGGCGATTTTAGTAGTATACCCAATCCTACACCTCTTACATTAGATGCACCGTCAGTATATAATGTCCAGGATTCTAGATTTTCTCCTAGCTGTTGTACTTCTAGGTCTACTTCATTTTGAATATCACAACTGAAATCAACCACAAAGTCTGCTAAAGCCTAAGACTTTATAGCATTTCTAGGTTCATACACTAAATCATAGGCACTTAATTTCACTGACCACTTAGCCATCCTACCCGACATCTCAGGTTTCCTAAGCACATTCTTAATAGGATAATTAGTTTTAACATGTATCCTATGTGTCTCAAAATAGTGTCTAAGTTTCGTCGATGCCATAACTAGGGCTAATATCAACTTTTCTAAATGAGAATATCTAGTTTCATCATCTAATAGACTTTTGAATCAATACGAGGCAGAGGAAATGGGTCTTTGGGACAAGCTTTATTCAAGTCTGTGTAATCTACATGACGTGTGCGTGACTACACATATTTTTGCAATGAATTTACACACGATTTGGTTTTAAATTTATAAAAGTGATTATTACTTTTACATCAAAACACACACGAAAGAGGCAAGTGTACCCCGTCACATATGTAATAAAGTATTGGTAAGAACCAAGTATCGATCCAAGGAAATGGGCGGAGAAATAATACTAGACCTTTATCACTAAACTACCGGTAAAAACATAGGTTTTGTTTGATTTTAACTAAACTAAAGTAAGCGTAAACAAATACATAATAAAAGCATAATAGGTAATAGATAAAAATCCTTGCTTAATACACAACCAATGCATGTCAACTAAGTCGGTTTTGGCACTAGAAGCATTCGGTCAATTTTCCATTTTAAGACAATTAGTATCCCTTTCGGGAATCCTAACATGACAATCATTCGGAAAGTTAAAACGATAAACACACTTTAACCACCTAAAATTGTTCTTTAACGTGCAATTGATAAATGTCTATGAAAATCTCTTAAAAATAAGTTAGTCATCCGTTAGGAGTTTTCTAACCGCACTTAATCAAGGAAAGAGACACCGATAAACACAATGCAACCACCGAGACAAGCATAAACTAGATTAAATCACAACCGAGTTCATTTTACAAATCTTGCACAATAATTCACCAAGATAGCAATTTTGGCCTAAATTACTAACTAAGCTAACAAATCATGGCAAGAATTTCTAACGACACCATCTAACCCGTTAAGGTCCTTCCATGACGGCAAGCTCTCTTGATTAACAATAATTACATTTTATTAAATCACTAACCATTTCTAGTATCATGATGCATACATTTAAACCAAGCTAATCTAGTTAACCAAGTTCAAAGTTTACTAATACAAGATTAATTAAGCTTCATTTTTCAACTATCTTAACTAACCAAGCATCAATCATCCAACATAATTACTTATAATCAAGAAATCAATATCAATAACAAGGTTGCAAACTAATCATCAAAGATTAACATAGAAAATACTTCAAAATGTCATTACAAACAAAGTTTAACAAACTAATGGTTATAATCTAGCAAGGGATTATTGTGTTTTTGCCCAAAGGCTACAATAATACATAAACAATAATCTAAGTACTTGAAAGATTAACAAAATCATGGAAAGATTAGAAAACCAAACCATAAACAAGCACTAGACTAAGGATTCGGATAGTAATGGAGCTAATCGGGATAATATGGCTTGAATCCGGGTGAAAGCAGAAGCCTCCGGAGCCTGAAAATCGCCTGAGTTGCTCCCCAAAATTCCAGAATACCGAACAGAATGTTTCTGTTCTGTTTTTATATTTTTTCGCTGTTGCACGGTCGTTCTTCCTGTGGCACGACCGTGCACTTTAAGCAATTATTGGGGATGGGTCACCATGCTGCATACGTCATCAGATCTTTGACCGGATACGATATCGCACGACCGTTCTTCGGATGGAACGGTCGTTCAGTTCCGGGTTCTTGTTGCACGAGCTGCTGGGCCGAGCGTTCATCACCGAGATCAGGCTGATCTTCGGAGTCGCACGGTCGTTCTTCGGATGGCACGTCCGTGCGTCACCGGTCTGGCCTTGTTTTCCTTGCACGCCTAGTCGCACTGCTCGTTCATTGCCGGACTAATCAACAACTGTCGGAGATGCACGGTCGTGCATCAGGTCGCACGACCGTTCCACAGGCCCAGGTCAGTTTCCTTAACAGAATGTCCGCAGCTTCGTCGTTTTATCCGGAAAGTCCTCGTTTTTGCGATCATCTTGTCTGGTATGCTGTTTTAGGCCTGTAAACAAAAGTGTAGATATTTAAGTATCTGAATGACGGTTTTACGGCCAAAAACGCATAAAATAGGGGTAAAACAGGGGACTAAAATATGTGTAAATTAGCGAATATCACTACACAAACTCTCCATTTCCCATTTTTCTTTTGCACCACAACTACATTTGCTAACCATTTGGGGAATTTCACTTCCCTTATCATCTTGCTCTTTAATAATCTTTCAACTTCTTCCTTGATGATAATGTTCCGCTCTGGAGCAAACTTTTTTCGTTTCTGTTGGACAGGCTTGAAAGACCTATCAATTCCGAGTTTGTGAGTTATAATATCCTTGGAAATACCTGTCATATCCTCGTGTTTCCACGCGAATGTTGACATCCTGCATTTCAAAAAGTTAATCAATTGATTTTCAATATCCTTATGGATATTGGTTCCTACGAGCACCGAGATATCTGGATTATCCTGATCCTGGATCATTTTTGTTTACATCCTGCTCGGAAGCCTCCACGATATCCTGGGCTCGCATCTTTAATTGTTATGCTGCATTAGGCTTGGTTGAGGATTTCATCGATGACGAGTAACACTCCTTTGCCTCCTGTTGATCACTATCCACCTTGACCACCCCCCAAGGAGTAGGGATCTTGATGCATTGATGATAGGTCGACGACACAACTTTCATATCATGGATCCACGGCCTACCCAATATAATATTATAACAGGATAAGGAGTCCATCACACAGAAGCATTGCATTGAGTTAACCCCTTCAACATATACCGGCAACTTTATCTCTCCCACGGTATTCCTGGCTTCTCCACTGAACCCAACGAGCACAGTGGATTTCGAAGTAATATCCATCGGGGATACATTCATCCTCTTCAATGTCTCCAGCTGAATTATGTTGATGGGGCTGCCGTTATCCACAAGTATCATGCGCACAAAATGGTTAGCAACATATAAAGTTATGACCAAAGCATCATGGTGAGGATCCTGGACAGTATCCCTGTCATCACTATCGAACTTGATCACTTTATCGGTTGTGAGGGTTGATATCCTAGTTGGTTTATCTCCCCTCTCTGACCTGGCTTCCTTTTCATGTCTTTTTGTTGCAGAATATGATGTCCCACAAATGTCGGATCCTCTTGAAATAAAGTTAATTATCTTGGCATCCACAGGAGGTGATGCTGCTCGTTCTGGATCCTTCTCAGTATCCTGACCCTTATTCTTCTTTCTTCCCAGGAGATCCTTCAGATATCCTTTGCTCAGGAGATAGCTTATTTCTTTCCTCAGAGCAATGCAATCCTCGGTAACATGTCCGAAATCCTCATGGAAGGCACACCACTTGGATTTATCCTTCCAATCAGCTTTCTGTTGATTCTTCCTAGGCCACATTGCTTTGTCTCCTAAGCCCTGCATAGCATACACCAGTTCATGTATATTAACAGAAAAACAATATTCTGATAACTCAGGATACTCCTCAGGATCCTCATCTTCAAAAGCATTCACTTTCTTGCTGTCATTCCTGCCATATGGCTTAGAGCAGTATGGCTTGTACGAGGATTCTGATTTCCTGTTGGTTGATTCGTAGGATGAAGATGAATTCATCCTTTCTTGCATCTTCTTGTCATCTTCCAGCCAAATATATCTTAAATCCCTGTTCCGAGCTTCATCCAGATTCCTGCAGGGATTCATTACAAGATCCTGGTAAAATTGGGAATCCTTTTGCAAACCCATTTTGAATGCTTGCACAGCTGTCGCAACATCAAGGTGTGGGATGTCTAAAGATTCCCGGCTAAACTTGTTCACATATTCTCTCAAGGATTCCTGAGGCCCTTGAGTTATCCTGTAGAGATCACTGGTTAGTTTTTCAAAACTTCGACTGCAAGAAAATTGACTATTGAATAAATTCACTAAATGAGCAAATGATGTAATCGAATGAGGAGGAACGTTTAAGAGCCATTTTAAGGCGGATCCTGTTAAGGTAGAACCAAAACCCTTGCAGAGGCATGCTTCCTTGAGATCTGGAGGGATAGGGTTAATTTCCATCCTTTCCCTATGCTGGGCAATATGCTCTTCAGGATCCGTGGTTCCGTCATAGAGCTTCATGTTGGGGGTTTGAAATATTTTTGGGATTTTAGCATCACATATAGGATATGCAAACCGAGATATCATGTGGCTGTCCTGGGACACTTCTGGAATCGACTGTACCACCCCAGGTACACTAGATATCATATCCTTTAACTTCTGAAGCTCCCTGGAAAGTGCTGATGTCGTAACTGCATCCTGCAAAGATCCAGTACCATTAGTAGGAAGAGTATTAGTATTATTAGATACGTTACCAGTCTGAGGATTCTGGACACATCCTGAAGCATATCCTGAACTTCTCACACTTGACACCCTGACCGAATAGGGTATCTTAGGAGTATAATTCTGAGAATGGCTAGGCACAAAATTCCCCCTGTTATCTTCAGTATATACTGCAGAACTGAAGTTTCAAGCTCTGGGTTGCAAGGGAGTGACAGTATCCTCAGCAGGCCTGCTTGAGCTGGATTTCAAGAGTTGTATCTCTCTCATCAACATTTGGTTGGTTTCCTGCTGTTGCCTCATCTGTTCATTTACACTACCAAATAAAGTTAGAATTTCTTCATTAAAGGCCAAAACAGGACCAGATCCCTGAATATTGCAAGCAGGGATAACATCCTGAGCCACATGAATCTCAGTTCCTTGTGAAGAGGCTTGCGTTCTCGGAGGAGGTGGTGGAAGCACCGAACCAATCGTTGCAGAGGTTGTAGCAAACACGGTGGAAGAGCTCATGTTTAATCTCGAGGCCATTGAAAATAGTGTAGCAAAAAGTTTTGAAAATAGAAAACCAAGTAATGATTTTGCAAAAGCTTTTAGTAGAAATAGCACCACTTGCCCCACGGTGGGCGCCAAATTGTTTTGGTAAAAAATTACCGCAGTAATTAAGTGATCAAATTAGTTAAGTGAGGTAGTGTGCTAAGAATGTGTATCGAAAATGTGCTGGTTAAGTTGTTTGTAAAAACAGTTTTCAGGATACGACTCAGGATATCGAGCTGTATCTACAATCAAACAATGAGCAAAAATGTAAAGAGTGACACAGGATGTACGAGGAAAGCCCTTGATCAATCTAGATCGCCGGCATAAAACCTTGGGAGCTGACAATCGCAGCTGCCTTGTTCTTCTTATTGCTTCAAATTACAGGATACAGTGCAGGATATGATGCAGATCGACTAAGTGCTACAATGTGATTTCGGTACAGGTGTAAGTGTGTTGTGAGTGTTTGCAGCTAGAGATAAAGAGTGTACGGAAAAAATTGTGTGTTCTAATCTGATCCGATCAATCCTTTTTATAGTAAAATAAACTAACTAACTAGCCTATTATTCCGGGGTTCAACGAATATTCTTTATGTGAACGTTGTTGTCCAGGTCTTCAGGCTTCAACGTCCATAATTCAACAGATTTGCCCTAGTCTCAAGGAGAAGAAGTCCACTTAAACGTTATAGACTTGTTCCAACAACCTGCACGTGAGTTAATTAGTTACTACCAGGATACTGTATCAGGATGTTACCAATATCTTGATCCAGTATCCTGATTACAATAAAAAGAAACATAGTCAGAATACTATCCAGGATATATGAGCAGAAAACCATCCATAACAATATGTATCAAGTTTGTAATTCATCTTCTACTTTTTTAAATTCGCACCTAAGGAAAAACAGAAACTAGTGCCCCCCCCCCCCCTATCAAACAACGTATCGTTACTAAACCTTAAAATTACCCACCAAATTGTAATTATAATGCTATGAACCAAAAGTTTCTTTACTCAAGCCACTCAGAATAAGTATTAGTTAGTTACCCTCATAATCTTAATTAAATAAATATTTTATTTCTACCAACGTATTTCCTAGGTGCTCAACACATTTAAAAAATATGTAACGTTTTACAATTTTTTTCTATCTCTACAACTGATAAATACTAAAAGTTGTAATCGATTGTTATGTGTTGCACACCAATGACGTTTTCTCTTTAGTAAACTGATTTATATAAAGAAGCTGTAAATTAATTCCTGTCTTAATTTATAAAATTTAAAAGATCCTTCACCTTAACAGAAAAAATAAACTGAGTTAGTGATTTGGATGAAAATTTATAAAAATCATGTGACAAAACTATTAATTTTTTTTTCTAAAAACTCCATGTATATTCTTTTTTATTATATATGTAACAAAAATAATTAAATAAAATAAATTAAAAAGGGTTTGAGTAAATTACCAAAATCATCCCTGTGGTTTTATATTTTCCAGTTTCATTCAAATATCTTCAACTTAACAGAAAAAATAAACTAAGTTAGTGGTTTGGATGAAAATGGCAAAAAGTTACAAACGTTGGGGGCAATTTAGTACAAAAGTGTCATTTTGGACGAAAATGACAAACGTGCCCAAACCTTAGGGACGATTTTGGCAATTAGCTCTTTAAACTTTCATGGCATAATATACGATTTAGAGGGTGTTTGGGTTGAGTTTTGAAGAAGATTTTTAGATTATTGAGTTTTGAAATCGTAAATAATCAGTTTTGAGTGTTTGGGTAAAAAATTGATTATTTGCGTTTAAAAAGTTACAAAATGCAGTTTTCCAAAAGCAGCTCCCCCCTACTGCAACAAAACGCAGTTTTTCAAAAATTGATTATTTGCGTTTAGAAAAGGATTTTCACTTGTTTATTTTTTTAAATATACATTTGCCAAACACTCAAATAGTTGATTATCTGATTATTGTGATATCAACCAACATAATCAAATCCAAACACTATATTTCAACATCAGGTTTTGTTACAGTTAATTATGTGATTCTGATTATTCAAAACGCCTAATCTATTTTCAAAACTCAACCCCAAACACCCTCTTTAATCCATTATCATTCATCTAAGGATATGCAATTTACACATGCAAAAACATCTAATTGATCAATAAAACCTATATGAATATGAAAATAACATTGCAAATATAAAAAATAGAAGCATCAATGGGCGAACTGTGATTTCGACAATCATGTAAATTTTTAATCAGAAGTCATAGAAATAAAGAAGATTAACAATTTGATTAAATTAAAAAAATCGATCACGTAACCGTAAGTGGTAACCGTCGTAGTTGTGGTTTGACACATAATTTTGTTGGCGTACACATACATGTCTTCTTCGTAAAAATTTTCAACAGATTCGTAACATTCTTCTTCTGTATAACCTGATCTCGAGGATTTACCACCACCAATCGGTTCAGAGATCATGATCTACTTGATAACGAAAATCTCATCGATGATGACATCACCGGAGCGAGTCCATGGAGGTTCACACGCATCGGACATGACTTGAAGATGAAGACTTTTGCAGAACTAGATTTATGTGCAAATTTAACATGAATACTTTGATCAATCATACAACATGCTTATGATAATTCCAGTGACCAACTAATACGAAGGGACTGATTCCTGCAAATTAATTAACCTAAAAAAGTGCTATTGTGAAATAGAAATCTTATCACATCGATTTAACAATTGCAAAGAGACTACTTATGTTGTATTTGATTCTTGATATGTTGTTGTAATTTGCTTTCAAACCATGCACAAGTCTCGAATTTTTGATGGATTGGAAACTTGTAGTAACTGGAAGGGTGAATACCGTTAGCCGAGATATCGGCGAGAGTATTCCACCTATTAGGCCAAAACATGTTTCTCAATTTCAAAAGATCTTTCGACCACTTTGGTTAGTCAATGTTCCGCTGGGAACCATCCAAGTTTTATTCGAGATTACGCTTTATTATTTTGTTCTTTTCACAAATTTGAATAATTTTTTTCGAGATTTCATTTTGCGCACACATCATACTCTTACTTTTCATGCGATTATACATTATTAGCATGCATGATTTCACGTAATTTTATTTACGCTTTGTAAACAACGAGCAGAGACATATCATTGAGATAGGAGTGATTTCCTTACCTTGACGATTAACTCCGCTTCTTTTCTCATCTTACAACGACCTCACCAACGGATTTGGGGTGATTCCCTTACCTAGGTGATCGTTACCACGCTCTCTTTTAATAGGCTATATTATGTAAATACGATCATGTTTAAATCTAAATCATATATCATTAGCCAAGTCCCTAATTATTTCAAAATGCATTGTTATGTCCTACAATCTATTTTCGTATAGCTCATACACAAAATTTTTAACTTATACCACAGACGTTTATTCCTCGGCTTTCAAAATTTCACGAAATGCTACTTATCAACATATGTGGTCTAATAAAATCATTGCCCACAAAAGTTCATATTTCATGTAATTACTAAAACACGCTCATCCCGCATCACTATACTAAAGAATACTATTTTTCAATTGAGAATCAAACCAGCTTTTCATACAAAATATTACAAACATTATTCAGTCGTTTACTAAAACTTCTTTCAAAATCAATAACACATTTTTATTAAAGGACGCTTTTCCAGCAAAACACTAAGTTCATATACCAAGATCCTTTTCCTAAGGATGAACCTTTTCACAAGAATCTATAAACTTCAAAACTTTCTAATACAAAGTTACTTAAACGATGCAAACTTGTTAATCCCAAGAACTTTTCAAAACCTCACTCGATACGCCAATTAAATTCAAAACACGTGGGCAAAGAAACTTCATAAGGACGACAAATTTTCAACTATGTAAATTCTTTTGAAACCATAGTAGCATTTCCATTCATTTACAAAGTGCCTTTTCGCATAACTAATAAGCGTTTTATACTCTCTTTACATTCACAAACTAGAGTTTGTATTTCGTGACAACTCGATTTATTTTAACTTCACGTTTTGCGCAAACAACTATATACGCATATTATTTTACACGTTTTAGTCAACATCTCACAACGATCTCATGTGTGTCACTCATTCCCTTCTCTTTTATACTCAAAACTTTTAATCGTTTACGCGCATAAACTCGTGTAGTTCGATTTTTACTATAAACAAAACCATTATTTCCTACATCCATACTTATGCATTTTATGCCTTCATGTATGTTCACACTTACGCACTTGTGTTATACTCATGATTCAAAATTCATACGTTTTACGTTATACATACACCCACAATTATTACGCCAATTAAATTCAAAACACGTGGGCAAAGAAACTTCATAAGGACGACAAATTTTCAACTATGTAAATTCTTTTGAAACCATAGTAGCATTTCCATTCATTTACAAAGTGCCTTTTCGCATAACTAATAAGCGTTTTATACTCTCTTTACATTCACAAACTAGAGTTTGTATTTCGTGACAACTCGATTTATTTTAACTTCACGTTTTGCGCAAACAACTATATACGCATATTATTTTACACGTTTTAGTCAACATCTCACAACGATCTCATGTGTGTCACTCATTCCCTTCTCTTTTATACTCAAAACTTTTAATCGTTTACGCGCATAAACTCGTGTAGTTCGATTTTTACTATAAACAAAACCATTATTTCCTACATCCATACTTATGCATTTTATGCCTTCATGTATGTTCACACTTACGCACTTGTGTTATACTCATGATTCAAAATTCATACGTTTTACGTTATACATACACCCACAATTATACATTTACGATGTATTTACATTCATGATTATATTACATTCGTATTTATGTTCATACATTTTATGTTCTCATTTACGTATATACAACCTTGTTTACACCTATATGTATACACATATATTTTATTCATACTTAAACCTTCATGTTTTACACCTATGTTCACGTTCATATCTATGCACATATATCTTATGTTCACACTTATACTCGTATTCATACTCATACGCTTTGTGTTTACACTTATACTCATGTTTGCACCCACACTTATACTCATGTTTGCACCCACACTTATACTTATTTTCATACACATTATGCTTATCCTTTTACTCATACTCATGTCATGCGTTTTGTGTTTATGCTCACATGTATATTCATATTTTAACTTATGCTATGCTCATGCTTCATTTATACACAAAATTTATACTTTCGCACCTATACGCGAGCGAAACCCGAGGGATTCGCTTACGTTGGTCTTATACTATTTGAAACGCAAACGTGCTTACATGCTACATTTCTATATACACACAATCTTATTTTCAATTTATGTATACCTTGATTCATACGCAACTAGTACAAGCTATGCGGATCATGCGACAATTGGTATAATCGCGGGTGCACACGGGATTATAGTAGTAAGCGCATGAAAACCATAGAGTGTACTACTGTGTATGGTAAGACATGGAACGTATCATGACACCGAATATGAAACGGATGTAACATGGTCAAAACATGGTGGATATGCCGCTGATACTTCTTATATATAAGTGTTTTCACCATATTACCAAACTTTCATAAGACGTGCCTTGAGAAATTCGGTGTTTTAGAGACTTTTTGGACCTAACACAAACTTTAAACAACTCACAAACGCATTATATCCGATTATCCACGACGAGACCTCATAGTTAGCACGCTACTTTTGTCTACCCGTTATTGATGCTATTCTTTTGCTCATAATCATTTGTTAGATCAATCGTTCACCCTTATACCTCAAATATTCTCCGTTGTCTCAAACTCCAAAGCCTCAATTTTAAACAATCCTCTTCTGGTTGCCAAAATCCTTTCGAGTCTTCCTTCTGAATAAATTTCGGGACGAAATTTCCTAAAGGAGGGGAGACTGTAACGCCTCGCATTTTCGTATTACTATACTTTTAGAAAATTCGTGCTCGTTTTCTATTTTTGGAATCACAGTCGAAACTGGGTAAAAAAAAACGGCTTAAAACGGCAACCGACACGTTTACGAGATTTTACGCAATCGCGAACAAACGTGACAAACAACGTCTACCGACACTATTTTATGCCTTTTTATTTTAAAACACTAATTTACGACGTTTTATGGAGCTCGGGTTCGTAAACGGATCTCGTAGAAGTAACGGGCCACGCATACGCGAGAAGCGGGCTTGTGGGCTTGGGCCCAAGCCCACTTAAAACCTAGTATTTATATAAGTAACCAATGTTATGGCCAGACCCTAAAGATAAATTTTCTTCAGCCGTTCATCAACTCCACATCCCCCTCAACTTTTCTCTGCAACTATAACTCTCCAAGCACACACCTACAAAACCATTTCCCTCAAAAATCTACACCCACATTCCCTCCTCCTGTGCCTTGCCTTGTCCGGCGGTTGGAGTAAGTCCGGCCGGCGCCGGCTGTTCGAGTTCCGTCAAATCCACACACAAAACCTATTGTTACCACACAAACAACACCCAAATTCTGTTACTCTCTCTCTCGATGTCGAGCCGACGACCAGAACAAGGAGGGGTCGGCGTCATTACGTTGATTCTCCGGCCACGCACCCCAGCACCCACCTCCAATCTTTTTAAAAACAAACCCCCCTTTCCCACTGCTCGTCCTCTCTCTCTCTGTTTTTCCGGTCAGACCAGCTCCGGTGGAGTTTTCCGACGGCATTAGCAGCGCCGCCGCCGCTACGGCGACTATGAAGGAGGTTTCGGATGGTGATGATATACGATGGCGGTGGTGGTGATTCAGGTCCCAGGTTCAGCAGGTTTGGTTTAGTTCAACAAGGGATTCGGGTCAGTTCAGAAGTCTGTCGGGTGTTTGGTTCATCTCAGATCTTGGTTTGGGTGTTCGAGTTAGCCACAGGTCCAGGTTATGTTTCCGTTTCAAGCTTAATCTCAGTTTTGATTTGGGGTATATTTGGTTCAAATTCGTTTTGTTCGGTTCAGTATCATGTTCGGGTCAGCCGCGGTCAACCACGGGTCAGCGGTTCGAGAGATGGTTCAGTTTTGGTTCAGTCAAAACTGGTCAAAGCTCGGTCAAATCTGGTCAACATAAGTCAAACAGTCTAATCGGTCTGATTCGATGTTCGGTAAATTCTAATGTCTTGAAAATTGTCATATTATTTATGTTAATTATATTTTATCGAAGAAAATATGCTATTTCGTATCGTTCATACCTATCCATTGTCGAAGAAAATTACACATTTATACGTTATTGACAAATTACACATTTACATACATTGTTGACGCATAGATAGTTTAAATTAATTAGATATATTTATTGTTTCGAAAACACATTCAAAACGTTATATGTAGTGATTTATTTACAATTGACATTGACGATAATTTTATATATAATGAGATAAATTGTTGAATTTTGAAAATTATATCGACACTTTAGTTGTCGGGATCGTCCAAAAACAGAGGAAGCTCTGCCCGTTTTTCGTAAAAATTTCTTAAAACGAAATGCTTTAATATTATAAAATAAAACCTATCGAAGTTCTAACATTTTATAAAGAAAATATAAATTTTATTATTTCGTATTAATTAATACCCTTTTTAGTCGAATCACTAATGATAACGTACCGTATTCAAATAATTTTTATAACAATAAATGTATATCTATTTTGACAATACTATTATAATATTTTCGATAAACTTAATTTAGAATTATTGCTTAAACTATATAAAATATGTATATGTATAGATATATACATACTTATCAATCGACAAGTTATACTTCCTATCCCACTTCAAATCCTCCGTCTAAATTCCGTTTACTCATGCACCATCATTTGCCCATATAGGGTGACCTCGGTGTTCCATCCTCTTAATCTCATACACTCGTCAACAATTGGATAATCGGAAGACTTAGCAATTATGTGAGTATACTCATATTCCCCTCTTTTACTTTAACCACTTTTGGGGTGTAACATGTTTACTTATCAAAAACTTACACATGAACATTTTGCTTAAACATATGAACATTCCAATAACATGCTTGTAAACGTGATTGCTTGATCCTTTAAACTTGGGTGAAACTTATGTGTTGAACTTATCATTAACTTTGTACGAGCCTAACCGTGACATATGTAGCGCTATAGGATTGACGCCCCGCCCGTAGACTTGTGGTTATGTCATGCAGCATCTCGCGTCTCTTTTGGGTTGATTTGTTAGACACATGCCAAATTTATTGTTTATCTTGAATCACATGCTTGCTATGAGGAAATGTTTAAAACTTATCTTTTGTTATGTACGTACCAAACTTGTATACTCGCCTTTGCTTTTGCATTGAACTCTATTTTAAAACACGTTACAGGTTGAGGATGATGATGCTATGAAATGAAGTAGCGTTGATGCCTAGATACACATATAGACGCTTAGGTCAAATACATTGTATAAATGTCAAATTTGTTGTCATATTGTTTTTCTTGTATTTAACATGTTGTATTTCAAATTTCATGTATTGTAACATTTATATATGAAAGAAAACAATTTATCTTTAATTCTATTGTCACAATTAGCGTTATGTGTGATGAGCAATCTTTCTTCGTTTCACTCCGATGTTTCCGCCATCGGTTGGGGTGTGACAGGGTATGACACTACGTTTGACGTCACTACTACAAAAACTGGTATTTGCTACGGTCAAATCCGTAGCAAATCCGTAGCTAACACCCATTTTGCTACGGATTTGCCACGGATTTGGTCCGTAGCTACAAGTCTCGTCGCGAATTTATTTGCTACGAACTTTGCTACGGAAAATTATATTTGCGACAGGTTTAGCTACAAAAAGTGACGTCGCTATTTTAGCTACAGATTCGCTACGAAAAAGTTTGCTATGGTTTTTTGTGCTACGAAACTTTGCTACCATTTTTTTGCTACAGATTATTAGCTACGGAGTCTTTTTGCTATGGATTTTAGCTACGGTTTTTTAGTTACGGAACTTTGCTACCATTTTTTGGCTATGGATTATTAGCTACGGAGATTTTTTCGCTATGGATGCTAGCTACGCTTTGTCGATGACAATTTGCTACGACTTTGCTACTATTTTTGCCACGGATTTGTTGCAATTTGGCTATGAAATTTGCTACATATATGCTAGGGATTGGCTACAGAAATTTGCTATCTTTTGCTACTCATTTTGTTACCGAATTTAGCTACGAATTTCATTTCAATTTTGCTATGAGTATAGCTATGGGTTTTGCAAGGTTTTTGAAGTAGATTTAGCTACACATCTGGTCTTAAATTTTCCAAGCATTTTCGTTTTTTTATATTGTATACTACTTTTTGCCACTAAACATTATAATCAAATCTCAATAAACAAAAAAAACTGTACCAAGGATAAAAACTCAAAACCAAATAGAAAAATAACTCAAAGTTTCAAACATAACCAAAGTAACATGATAAAGATCCAAGTTATCCCAAGTCCCAACGCAACAATAAAGATCTAAATTAACCCAAAGCAACGATAAAGATCCAAAAGAAATACAATAAAGTTCAACATATCTAAGTTGGTGGCGGGTTTTGTGAAAGCAATTGAATTCTCTCGTTCATTTCGGCGTACAACCTCGCACTTTCTTCGATTTTCTCCATCACAGCATGCTTCTCTATCTGATCTTGTTCCAACTCCGCAATTTTTTCCTTCAAACGTTGCACCTATAACGTCCAAAGCAAACATGACCCGTTAAAATCCATTATCACGCCTTATAACATGACGCATTATATGAAGTTCATTACATCTAAATGGGGCTGTTTTAGCACATTACAAACAAACCTAACTCAATATAAGCTGATATATTTACATACATAACCTACTATTAGTCTTTTATCACATAAAAATGTAGTTTTTTTACTAAAGTATTACGAACCTCGTCACTGTCACTTCTATCTTGCGGATTTGAACTATGGGTAATCACTTATATATAACGACTCAAAAAATTAGTCAAATAAACTAACCTTATACAATCACAAGCAGGTATTAGAAAAGCCATGATAGCACAATTGAATTGCATTTCTCATTGTTTATCTGTTGTTCTATTGTCATTAGGTCTGACACATGAACAATAAGTCACACAAGAAAACAAACAATGAAACAGTATACAATTTTTATCTATTTTCAATCAAGCAAAAGGCTACCACAAATTTATTTTACTCCCAAAACATATATAATAGAGGCAGCGATATACTGGATCTATTTTGTCAAAATAAAATAAAAAACAATTCAAAACTATTGATAACCAAAACATATATAATAAAAGCTAAACATGCTTTTTAGCAAACAGGATAATGATAATTATTCCACAAAATATTGATAACCAAAAACATCAGAAACCGATTCAGTTAATCTCTATCAACAAAGTCACATCCAAAATTAATATATGTATCTCCGATAAAAGCAATAATCAAGATAAAATTAATTAAACCTTTCTCTATCATATATTTATCTTGACGTTTGGAAAAAAAAAATCTATAGTGTTTAGTGCATGAAAAGCTTTGTCTAGTTACAAAAACTATATTTAAGGAATCAGTAGCTAGTATGAGATGTAGACAACAAAACTCCATAACTTACTATCATGCCAGGGGCGGACCTACCTCTTTGGTAGGGGTAACCCTCGCTACCCCTTGGTCGGAAAAAAAATGGAAAAATTAGTGTAAATTTTGAAAAAATTTGACGTTTTTTCGATTTCGTTATGGCTTATTTATATAACGTTACCCTTTGGTCGGAATCCTAGATCCGCCACTGTATCATGTTACCCTTAACTCATTTCTAATTAATTTAGAAGCTAAAAGATCTTTTAAAAACTAAAACCAGGAACCCATAATGGCATATTTTAACACTCGTAGTGATGGGAATGGCATCAAATAACAAAGCATACTAAGCTATGCAATGCCTTAAGACTAATATAACTACTGGATTGTGTGGACCATTCAAACAGAAGCAAACAAGACCTGCTATTCAGTTTTATACATGTATAAGTATATATATATCTACATATATAACAACAGTTTGCAAGTTATTAATTAACAAAGACAATTTGCAAGTTATTAACAAGAAAATGCTATACTATATCAACTCTATTAAACGAACATTTCAAGGGGTCAAATCGGTGTCGAACGAAACACGGTCATCTTCTCCTATTTTAATCTTCGAACAACGTTTCAATCTTTAATGAACTTCCCAAGTCTTATAGTTCAGTTATGTACGTGTGTATATATATACATATGCATATTTTAATGTTTTAGTCGCCGGACAAATCAAACCGAATATATATAAAAATATGAATCAGAACCAGAAGAGGGTTCGATCTACCTTACTAGTTGAAGCGGGACGAATCAGAGGATGAGACAATCACTGAAGTGATCTGATACGTGACACGGCTGCGTAGATCACTGATCACACAGAGGCCGGAGAGAAAGGAAACGCCACAACGGTTCGATGTTGGCTGGAGCAGTTTCGACCGGTTGTTTACCATTACCGGTCTAACCGACCAAACTTACGATTTGATTCTCTTCGGGCGCCTTTAAGAAGCTCATCTTTCTGATGCCAAACCGGTAGGGTTTTCTTCTTCTCTGAGATATCGTAATAACGTTGCAGTTAAGGGCATCGATTCCACCTGTTCGCTTGCTTAAGTTTGGCCGTCGTGAACGACGACTCCGTGATATACCGTCGATGCTATTTTGGCCAGTAGAGTTTTCCTCTTCTCCAAAACAAACCGCCGGTGCTATTGTCGAGAACCGCGATTCCATCGTTCAAGCTTGTTGATTTTGGTGAAAATTGATTTTTTGATTGAGAAACTGATTGTTGGTAGAGACTTTAGAGGGAAACTAAAACTTGGCGGGAATGGAATTTTTGGAGAAGCGGGAAATTTTGAAATAATTAAATTTTGATCCAGTTGTAATAATTGAAAAAATAAAACTAGGATTTAAATAATTGAAAAAATAAAACTAGGATTTAAATAATTGAAACTAAAGGATTTAAATAATTTAAATAATTGAAACTAAAACTTGGCGGGAATGGAATTTTTAGAGACTTTAGAGGGAAACTAAAACTAGGATTTAAATAATTGAAAAAATAATTTTTAGGAAATTTTAATAATAATTTTAGGCTTTGTTTTTTAATTTTGTGTGTATTTTTATAATAATTAAAAAAAAAATTATAACACGTGGCCAACCCACGCGAGCTAGCCACGCCCCGTCATACTAACCCAACATGCAACTGACCAGCGGTGCCCCTCGAAGTCCACGTGTCAACCCATGCCCCAAACCCCCGCCCCACCATACCCCACAGTCTAAAAGTTAAACCCATTAAAAGTGTATGTCAAGCTAATATAGAGGTGCAAACAAATTTAGTTGAACTTAAGCTTGATTAGGCTCGACTTCGAACTTGTTTTAACTTATAAAAGCTTGAATTTGGACTTGACTCGGTTCAAGCTTTATTTATAAATCCCTGGATCGTCTGGTGGATAATTTTCCAAATTTGAGCTTGGCTCGGGGCTCAGCTTGTTTATTATTTATTAATTAATTGATATTAGTTATAATTTTTGTCTTTTATTAGTTTATATATTATAATTTAGTGATTTTTAATAATTTTATAAACAATTATATATATATATATATATATATATATATATATTTGGTTTCAAACACGTGAACACGAGTTCGAGTCCCACTCATGTCCGGTTCGAAGGGTTTGACCCTTTTTGACAGTTTTAATGAAAGTTTACACTTAGGTCCCTATGGTTTCATAATTTACAAGACAGTCCCTGAGGTTTTGAAAATGACAAAGTTGGTCCCTGTAATAGTCTGTTAATTAGTTTAACTAGGTTAGTTCTCAATTTGGAAATCCTTATATAATACCTAACCCGGTTAAGGTTATTTGGTTAAAACAGTTTGGAAAATGTCAATAATAGTCCCTAAGGTTCAACTTTCAGGAAAAGACCAAATGGTCCCTATACCTTTTTATTTCAAAAATACATATATTTATTTTATTTAAAATATAAGTTTCAAAAATGACATTTTAAACCCTAAACTTTTAAAAGTTTTTAAAAAATTTATATTTTATTTATAAAACTAGTTTCAAAAATGTCATAAAGGACCCTAAACTTTATTGTTTTCAAAAATTACATTTTTAACTCTTGTATTTCTAAAGTTTCAAAGAATGACAAATAGGTCCTTCAAATTGTAGTTTCCCAAAATGACACAATAGGTCCTTATAGTTTATAAGGTATTGTTTAATAGCATAAAATCAAGGTGGTTACAGTCTCCCCTACTTTAGGAAATTTCATCCCGAAATTTATTCGAAAGAGACCGTAAAATGTAATTGTAATGATTAGAAATATAAGCAAGTCATTGTTTAGTACTGATAATTTCGAGGGATTTACAAGAATCGTTATATAGAAATTGTTTTGCATGACACTATTTTATGCCGGATTTGTAATATAAATGTTATGCAAACAAAAGTGTGTACAAATAAGCAAATAATAGATGATCCCATAACCAAATAATGTTTTCAAACGCCACCTTACTTAACAAGGCTTGCTATGAAATTATACAAGCATCAATATAACACAACATTAATTAAATCAAAACATGCATAACATTGTTTGTTTGACAGTCTAGTATGCTGTAAACAATTTACATCTGAAATAAATCATGCAATGGATCAACTTCGGGCTCAAAACTTTCAGGTAGTGGGGGTAGTGGATCCAGTTGCATACGAGCAACTAGCATGCTTTCCAACCATTGATTCCTTTCAGTTAGCTCTTGTACTTGCCGTGACAAATCTTGGTTCTGATTGTTCAACCTAGCCATTTCAACTACCATTTGATTTGGATGTAAATCCATTTGAGGCACCGTACTTGGGCCTGCTATATCAGTTGGTGGTAGTTGCTCTACTTCATTCAGTAGTGCTAGGAAAGACTGTGGCAAATGTGAATCCGGTTCTAACTGTTCTTGGAGCATCATGTTCTCATAAATTTCTTGCATTGCTGGATCCTCCTCAAAAACTATGGGTGAGAGACCTTGTGAGACGTTTGGTGTTAAAGGTTGGGATGGGTTAGCTGTAATGTATTCTTGTACGTATGGCGGCGGTGGTAGCATATCATATCGATAAAAAGACTATTGAGGAAGCTGCAATAATGATGTTGTAGATTTGGTGTGGAGGTACTTTCTAAAAACAAATGGAGCTCCCTCCGACTGGAATGGTTGAGTTGGTGTAAGGCTAAGGACATGGGTTAGCTTAATGATGTTACAACTTACAATCCTAGGTGCCTTTGGTGGAGATAACCCCTGGATAACCTGGTCACTTAAGACACCTAATGATTTTGCTAGTCTAGTAATGTAAGATCCCTCCATGAGACTTCTCAGGGGATTTGTTTGTTGACTAGAAAAATATGCAGCAAGTTCGTGAGTAATATTACAAGGAAATCGCTCGAAGATACTATACAGATAGAAGACTTCGGGGGTACTAACCCTTTGTTGATTAATCTCGCGCCCCGTGATAGTGTTGGCTAAAACACGGTGCATATACCGATAACGAGAGTCTTTGAAGTTTGTAGAATTATTGTGGCCGCACCATGCTTTTGATGCATGGCGTTGCCAATATTCTTTCATTCTCGCATAGGTATAGGAGGTTGGTGCACTCGTGAAAAAGGGCTGTGTAACCTCTTCATTGGTATAAATACCTAGACGAACAGCGAATTCTGCTAGGGTCATGTTATAATGTTGTCCACCAAGCCGGAAATGAATGGACTCCTCGGTAAGACTTCTACTAAATTTATAATAGAAGGTGGACAAGAATTTATACACCAGTTCATCATATGATGGCTCTAAGATGTCGAAGAAACGACGCCAAGGTGTATTGGGTGATAGTAATATTGACAGTGAGCCACTGGAGTCAACCATTTCTATTTGATGCCAATCAATACCGCCGATGGTAAAAACTTCAAGGTCCTTGAGTTTCTGATACTTCTCACGAGTGGGTAGGTCAGGAAACCGAAGGAATGGATGAATTCCTGCTGCGGTTGAGGATTCAACATGTGTTACTGGGAAATTTGCCATTAGAATTTTGGGTTTATGTGGTGAGTTTCTCCGGCGAATGTGTGAGAAGTGATGATGGTGCGAGAAAATATAAGAATGACTAGGTTTTATAGAGTTTGAGTTTCTAAATTTTTGTAGGCAGCCTGTGATAGATTGCATGCAATATATATCGATTGCATGGGTACAACGCGTACACCATTTCAAAATCAGGGTGAAGAATTGTCGTGTTTTGGCGGCCATGGAAAAGCGAAATGAAAGTTCGGCGCCTCTATTTGTCTTGTTCGGCGATAAGCGGAAAGGAAGAAGGAAAGAGACGTCGCATGATGTTGCTTGTTGTTTTTCATCGGTCAAAGGTGGGCGAGAAGAAAACAAAAGGGTGGGAAGAAAATAAACGATTGTCGGCACAATAATTCAGCGGGAAAGGAAAGAATAGGGATCGAGTGGTGGAGTGGTTAGTGTCTTGGTAAGTTAGGTGTAATTTCGTGCAAAAATAGAATTTAGCGGAATGAGGGTCGTTTACCAAATTGTGGGTTTCACACCTATTTTGGTAAACTCGTCTCGTTTGTACAATACGAGTGTCTTCGAGTTTAAGAAAAATCGAGTAAAATGCTTTAGAAAAAGGACTCATGTTACAGGAATACATATATGCCACCATACCCAACAAGGCTTACTAATTTAGATATCAACATGAGCACATAATTTTCTCATATGCCACCATACCCAACAAGGCTTACTATGATTTTCATGCGTCGAACCTCGTAATTAAGTGTGCACCCAAAATTACGCTTTTCGTCGCATGGTCAACATAGCACTTCTAGTTAAGTGAGGAAAACAAATAAGATTAAGGTATTGTTTAAAGCAAGTAAGCACCAATATAACACAACCTTAATTGAATCCAGACATAGCATTGTTTGTTTGACAGTCTAATATGCAGTGAACAAATTACATTTGAAACATGTCATGTAATGGATCAATTTCAAGCTCAAAATTATCAGGTAGTGGAGGTAGTGGATCCAGTTGCATACGATTTGGGCACTGGGAAGTATGCCATTTGAATGTTGGGTTTTGTTGAACTAAGAAGGGTTTGAGTATGGGTTATTTTGGGTACCTCAGGCGACGGCAGTGGGTTAAGTCGATACAAAAAGGAAGTCTGGGGGTATGTGAAAGGAGTTGTCTGGGGGCAGTGGGTTAAGTCGATACCTGGTATCGTACCGGTACCAAAAACGTCAAAAGCCGGTACTAAATATATTCGGTTCCGGTACCCAACACCATTTGCTCATACCTATGCTTAATTTGGTACGTATTATTTGTATGAGATAGTTATATTAAATGTATTTATGTTTACATCAGTCCGTGTAAAATTGACCTTTTTTTTAACTATTTTTAAGTAATTAATATTTTTGATTTTGATTTTTGTATAGTATATATTATTAATTATTTTTTATGATTTTGCTATAAAAACAGGCATCAGCTACGGATTTGCTACGAGTTTTGCTACGAAATTCATTTGCGACGGAAGTTCGTAGCTAACCGGTAGCTAATTCGTAGCAAAATGTGTTCGTAGCTAATCCGTAGCTAAGTCGTAGCAAAATCTGCCACCACTTTTTTCCGTAGCAAAAATCCGTAGCTGATGCCTGTTTTTGTAGTAGTGCGTGAATTTTTTTTCCGAAAATGAGTTGTGTCAAACATAATATGTTTTCATGCTTATTTTATGTGCATTTTCAATTGGTATACGTTTTGACGTAATTTTGTTTGGAAACGAGTCGGGTCAAATATAATACGTTTTCATTAGATGGTATAAATTCAAGTCTCTTTACGTTTCGCCACCACAACTACGCGCCGTAACTATTTTCTTAAGTGTTTATTTTTATGCGCGTTCCAGTATAAATTAAAGTTGGTTGACGTTTCGCCGTAAACGTTCTTCGAAAATATGTCGGGTCAAATATAAGACTGTTTTGGGCTATAACGGGATTATAGGTTATTAATTGTATAAGGATGACTTGATTTGCGTTGTTTGCCAATAAGCTATGGATTATGTTTCTTTTTCATCATAGTATATATTTGTTTCCATTACTTTGTAGTATAGATTTTGTCATCGTTAGTCAGTCTTCATTATGTTATCGTGATATCTTTTAGACTTTTTGAAAATTGTCCGTTAGCTTTGTTCTTGTTAGTATTGTCGGTTTTGGTTATTAGTATGTTATAGCATGGCATAACTCAGACTTGTACTCATGGTCGCATGCTTCTATTGGTAATTAAAATTAGTTGTCTGTAAATTATTTACATGGCCTATGCTTTTGTACTCTATCACCCGAGCGTTTCTGACTTGTTGTTTGGGCGTCAACGAAATGAACACTTTCCGTACAAGTGCGTAATCAAAATCACAGCGTCTTTGACATGTGCTTGTGTAGCACCTTGGCCTCTTAGAGGCGTATGGATCAATCCTAGTTCTGTTTCTGACTTCTGACTTCTGGGGGATGGAATAATGGGTGCACGCCACACTCACCATCTCATTGGTTCATAGAATAACTACCTGTGTACCCCTCTGTTTCTGGCTTTGGGTGCTTCTATGTTACACGAATTATTTTGTTCATATACATCTGTCGTGAAAGTTAGTATATGTTTCCGTATGTGAATATTTTATGTTTCTGATTCCGTTGTGATAAGTTATGTGTGCATCTGACTATGCTCTGATTATGGTTCCGATCGTGTGTTGGATTATGTTATGATATGTTCAGAATCTGATTACGTCTCTATTTCTGATTATGAGTTTGGGTCCGATTATGTTCAGTATCCGATTATGTTCTGTATTAGTTATATTTGTTTTGACCAAGCATATGTACTGGTTTTGTCTTAGTATCTGTCTTAGTGTGAGTTTCAATTTCGACTTAAATTCAGATGTCGTGTTATACATTTAGTCTGTATCTGTCAGTGTTTGTTCTGATGTCTGTCTCAATATATTTTTTTAACTGTTTTTATATACATTCGTTTATAAAATCTTCATAAAGATTTACTTATTTTGCTTTTAATCTCCGGTTATCTATAATATTTTATTTATTTCATATAAATTTCCAAAGTTAGTAAATTATTATTTTTCTTAAGTAAGGACTTGCTATGAGATTCAATAAAGTATTATACCCCGTTTAAATCTCAACGTTTATTACAAGATAATATTTATTTATTTGGATTTCTATTTAACAGAGATAATTAACCTGGTTTCAAAATCGTTTAGTGGTTAAGAAAAAAGTTGTTTATAAAAGAATAAATGTTCCCAATGTCGGTTTATGAAATTTATCATCATCATCATCATCATCATTATTATTATTATTATTATTATTATTATTATTTTGTTTAGAATTCCAGGTTAATCAAATTACTCTTTCTTAAATATATAACTTTTCAAAGTTAGAAAATTATTTATTTTTATCTAATGATGGTTGTTATTAAATATGATAAATTATTATATCTTGATAATAATTTGAAAGTTCAATATAAGAAAATAGTTTTGCCAAGTATCTCGTATTAAACATATTAGTATTATTAAATGGTGTTTTATAATGGGTCCGTCTACAAATTAAAAATGGTTTTAGTCATCATGGTCAACGTCTCTCCATCAATTTTGTGTTGGGTTCGGTATTGGTTAAGTATCTGAATGACTTTTGTTTCCTTATCAGTTTCCGCTACAGTTTCAGATTGGTTCTTATATCAGTTTTAATATCAGTCATGTGTCTTCATCTGTTTTCATTACCAGTGTCAATAACTGTTTCAGTTTAGCCTCAATTATGTTATCTTCTGTTTCGTTTTCCACTTATTTGACTTTACTTGTACTATTGATTTCTCCATTACTGATAAATTTTTGGCTCAGCCGTAGTTTTATTTTTGTGTTGTTTATTTGTTTGACAAGTAATCTGGGATATTTAGGGTTTCAGTGAGGGACGTTAAATGAACATGGAGCTCATGTGTCAACTGTTTATTTCTGTAATGTAATAATAAAGTGTGATTAGGATCTTTTCAGTTTAATGTTATAGATTGGTTTTGGTTTTAATATCTGTAAGAGTGACATGTCAGCCCTAGTAGGGTTCGGGTGTTACAAACGACGATTTTGTAGTGTATTGCGATGCATCAAACCAAGGTCTCGGTTGTGTTCTCATGCAATGAGACAAGGTAATCGCGTACGCTTCGAGACAACTCAAAATACATGAGAAAAACTACACTACCCACGACCTGGAACTTGGTGCGGTTGTTTTTGTGTTAAAGATATGGCGACACTACCTTTACGGTACTAAGTGTTTGGTCTTCACCGACCATAAGAGCCTTTAGCACATCTTTAATCAAAAAGAGCTCAACACGCGTCAACGCCGATGGGTTGAGTTGCTCAACGACTACGACTGCGAGATTCGCTACCATCCTGGTAAGGCGAATGTCGTGGCCGACGCTCTTAGTCGCAAAACTCATGTAAAGAGTATCTGTTGTTTCCAAATTCTAAATGACCTTCGAGACCGCATCCGCAAAGCACAATACTCGTCCGTTAATGAGGATAACTTATACAACGAGATGAAGTGTGGTGCTGCAAATCAACTCGTATCCAAGTTCGACGGTATCCTTTACTACCTCAATCGCGTTTGGGTACCAAACCGTGATGATCTTCATGAATTCTTAATAAAGGTAGCACACAAGTCTCGATACTCTATTCATTCAGGTGCCGACTAGATGTATCAAGACCTTCGTATATCTTATTGGTGGCTTGGTATGAAGAAAGGTTACGTTTTGAAATGTCTCACGTATTCCAAGGTGAAAGTCAAACACCAACGTCCCTCTGGCTTACTTGAACAACCAGAAATTCCAGTCTGGAAATGGGAGAGTATAGCTATGGATTTCATCACCAAACTCCCTCGAACTTCGTCTGGTCATGATAGCATTTGGGTAATCATCGACCGTTTGACCAAATCCGCTCACTTCCTCCCCATTCGTGAAGACTACAAAGTCGAGAAATTGGCTCGTATCCACACGAATGAAGTCATTTGTCGTCATGGTATCCCCATTGACATCATTTCTGACCGTGATGGTCGTTTCACCTCGCGTCTTTGGCAAACCTTTCAAACCGCTCTTGGTATTTTAACCTTAGTACTGCTTTTCATCCTCAATCTGACGGTCAAACCAAGCGCACTATTCAAACCCTCGAGGATATGCTTCGTTCTTGCGTAATCGATTTTGGTGGCAGCTGGGATATACACTCACCTTTGGTAGAATTCTCATACAACAACAGTTATCAGGCTAGTATTCAAATGGCACCATATGAAGCTTTGTATGGTCGAAACTGCCGATCGTCTATTTGTTGACACGAGATCGGTGAAGCTCAAATAACCGGTCCCGAGCTCATACAACAGACGACGTACAAGATCTTGCAGATTCGTGATAACCTACTCAAAGCTAGAAGCCGACAAAAGATGCAAACCATTGAAATTTAATGTTGGTGACCACATACTCCTCAAGGTATCCCCTTGGAAAGGAGTGGTTCGATTTGGTAAGAAAGGCAAACTCGTTCCTCGCATCGTAGGTCCTTTCAAAATTCTCGAAAGGATTGGCAAGGTAGCGTATCGACTGGACCTACCTCAAATCTAAGGAAGTGCCTAGCTGAAGAAGGACTTCAAGTTCCACTCGACGATCTCCAAATCAACGAGTCCTTGCACTTTTGGGAAAACCGGTCGAAATCATGGACCAAGGAACCAAGCAACTAAGGCGCAGTCGCATTCCCATAGTCAAGGTTTGATGGGAAGGCAAATGTGGCGCTGAATTGACTTGGGAACTCGAGAGTGATATGAAGACCAAGCATCCGCATCTTTTCGTTGAGTCTTCCTCTTAAATAAATTTTGGGACGAAATTTCCTAAAGTAGGGGAGACTGTAACGCTTCGCATTTTGTACTTTCCTTATTTAGAAACTATAATCGTATTCCTATTTATGGAAACTTGTATTCGTATCATGTTCATATTCATTTTCCAATTTTGTAATTCGAGACTTTGATCCTAATGAAATTCATATTTTATACATACTTGTTATTCATGCAATCAATCAATTAAATACGTGTTTACTTGCAAATCGACACTTGATATACGTGCAATTATTCATACATGCATTCACAATACTCGAATTATACTTACGTTGGCTTTACATACTTAAAAACATGCTAATTATGAAAGTTATTGCATAAAATAATAACATAACGAAAGTTCAGGGGCTAAAGTGTGAAAAATCAAAGTTTTGGCCAAGGATAGTGCCACGCTACGCGACGCCCTCTTCCCTTTCTGGTCGCGTGACGCCACGGAGGCCAATCCATAGCAAGTTGTTTCTCCTTCATGGATTGGCCATTTTCTCCTCCTAATCACCATTCAACCTCCTTAAACACAAAACCCTACTTCATCTCTATATAAACAAGCCTCCATCTCACCATTTTCACTATCCAAACTCCTTTATACTCTCAAAACACTCTCAAATCTGTTGCAAACACAAGTCTTGGCAGAATTTAAGTTTGAAAAGTGAGTTCAAACTCACCTTCCTTCATTATTTTTTCATCTTTTCTTCCACTTCAAAGCTTGGAACACCTCTAGGAGTGTTTCCACAAGTTTACCATAGTAAACTAAGGTAGAACATCACCATTTTGAGGTCCAAACTTTCTGTTTTGGAAGATTATATTGTAACATTTATAAAACTTTACTTTTCTTCATGAATCTTATACCTAACATGTTCCTAAACTCATCCATGGTTATGGGACTTGTTGAAGGTTAATTTTTATAAGTTTAGAGGTGTAAATACCCTCTAAACTTTATGTTTTGACAAGGTCTAAGATGACCTACAAGTGATGAAACCATCCAAGCTCACCATCTTCAATATGGTGAGACTTGTGTTTTGGTATAGGTGTGAACCATGGAAGCCTTGGCTATCCAAACTTGTTCCACCACCTCACTTGATGATTTATCGTGATATTCTAAGTATTTTCCTAGACCTAAAGTAACACAACTCCGCCGCATCTCCAACATTTTCCATGATAGGTATGAAACCCCCGGGTTGTTCTTACTTGGCTACTTAATGAACTAGTTAGGCTTTATTTTATTTTCATTCATGACCAACCAGGTTTACCAACTATGTTGGTAAACTTTGTGCTTTGGTGAATCATACAATGAGGTATATCATACCTCCATGCTTTACTTAAATGAATTCTATGATACTATACGATGGACATATATTAACTTATACTATATAATCTATAATGTATATATATTTAACCGAATTTGTGATATTAACCAGATTATGGTTATATGTCATGAACATATGTTACTTTGTCTTTGTTCTAAACTCCCCGGTTTTAATTCTAATGGGCAAATTAGGACCCATGAAATCACATAAGAACTTAGTGTCAAAACAAGTATTTAGAAAAGATATACTTTCGTGTACTTATACTTTTATATAATTAAATTCCGAATCCGAATCCGAATCCGAACTTCCACCAAATCCGAATACTCACACACCTTCACCCCCCCCCCTAGGGTAACTTCGGTGTTCCCATCCCAACGACTCATCAACTCTCGGTTTAATCGGAAAGCTACACAAAACCATGAGTATACATGACCCTTTTTATTTTAACACTTTTGGGTGCAATACGTATACATTATCAAACTCGCACAATCACATACTTTATGCTTAAAACACAAATAAGCAATCCCATATACATGCTTAATACGTTATGTTTGAATTCGTATATGCTAGACTATTCTTATGCTTTATACTTGTCATTAACTTCGTACAAGCCTCCCTTAGCATGTATAGCGCTATAGGAGTAACGCACCACCCGTATTCTTGAGGTCATGTTAAGTTAAACAAAAAGGTCTTATCGTTACTACGATAAGATTACGCTAGCGAGAATCTTTGGGTTGACATTTATAGTTGCATGCTAGTATTGTACGTTAGTTCTAGATAACCATTATGCCATGTGGATTCATTTAAACTTTTATACATATGCTAGTACACAAACTTTTATGGTCGCCAATAATTTATGTGTTGACATGTACTTTAATACATATTGCAGGGAATTGATGACCATGATGATGAATGAAATCTAGTAGGAAAACTAGAAACGCACCTTTAAATTTTAGTACTTATGTTGTATTTGTTTCTTGATATGTTGTAATTTGCTTTCAAACCATGTACTTGATTTAGTAACGAAATGAAATTTTGATTTATTAAATATTGTCACAATTAGTGTTATAAAGTCTCTTGCAATCTTGTTTTCGTCTCACTCCGATATTTCCTCTATCGGTTGGGGTATGACACTACGTTTGACATAAAAAAAAATTCCGGAAATGAGTTGTGTCAAACATAATATGTTTTCATGTTTATTTTATGTGCATTTTCAATTGGTATACGTTTTGACGTAATTTTGTTTGGAAACGAGTCGGGTCAAATATAATACGTTTTCATTAGATGGTATAAATTCAAGTCTCTTTACGTTTCGCCACCACAACTACGCGTCGTAACTATTTTCTTAAGTGCTAATTTTTATGCGCGTGCCAGTATAAATTAAAGTTGGTTGACGTTTCAACGTAAACTTTCTTCGAAAATATGTCGGGTCAAATATAATACATTTTCGTGCTTATTTTTACGTATGTTTTAGTTGGTTTACGTTTTGACGTAAATTACAATTAGCTAGTTGTGTGAATAGTGCATTCATCCTATTGGCTTGTTTTGTTTCTTTCTTGATTTATTTTTCTAGGACTTTATTATTTTTATTTTTTTACTTTTCTTTATGTTTAGTGTGTTTTAGTTTAGGTTCTTTTTCACTAAAGTTACGTTTAAGATAGCGTTTGTGTTTCCATTTACAATTAATTTAAAATCATCCCGTCTCGCAGTCCAATATAAATTTCTTTTTATGGTTTTTACTCGATGTAAAACATGTGTCAATATTTTTTTCCGCATATTTCTTTCGAATAATATACTGAACCAAAATAAATATTGACCAAAAACCCGTAGCGTAGAGCTGGTAATCTTACTAGTTTTAACTAAATATGAAACTTCAAGTTGATAAATATCTTGATAAGACGGTAAAAAATAAAAAGTCAGATTAGAAATCAGAAAAAATTTAACCAAAAAATGTTAAAAAGTCATATTAATACAAAGCATATTTGGATAAATATATTATGAGACTCTTCCCTCTAGGAGAAAAGATCAGGATTCAAATCTTGATATTTAGTATTTGTTGGTTTAGTTTAGAGTAATAAGTTAATTTTTTCATCTGTAAGTATATATACCTAATGTCCAAGTATATATATATTTAAAATCATTACTGTATTTTCACCGTTAGACTTGAATTGGGTCACACACTCATGTTCATTAGCAATAGTTGGATATGATTACTTTTAACTTCTTTATTTTTAGAATTACATAAGATATATTGAACAAAGTCAATTCTATAAAAGATCTCAAAACAATCGAAGTTTTAAGTCACTCATAAAAGGACTAATGTTTTTTTTTTTTTTTTTGAAAATAATAAAAGGACTAATGTTTGACTTATGATTTCTATTACTAAACGGCTAAAACATATGAACAAAAAATAAACAGTGGAATAAAATAGAAAGTTGTTTTTCCAATGGATAGCACCAAAAATTGTATCATTCCAAAACCTCCATAGCATTCACCAAGTGGTCATTGCTATTGCTTCAAGCAAACTCTTTCTTCGTTTTGGGCATATTATAAATATATTTCATCTAATCAAAATTACCATTCAACTTCAAGGAAACAGGAAAAGCAATCTCTAACCACCTGGAAATCGTATTCTATGTTTTTCTTGTCAAACATTGACGGATCCATGATTTTTTTCATAAAGCAATAGGGAGACTTAACCAAATTTTTAAGGGGGTGATCTAGATTTTTGACTAAAATTAA
Source organism: Helianthus tuberosus (assembly GCA_030545235.1). NCBI lineage: Eukaryota > Viridiplantae > Streptophyta > Magnoliopsida > Asterales > Asteraceae > Helianthus > Helianthus tuberosus. The sequence goes on from CM060423.1 coordinate 214,618,493, forward strand.
CACCATTCTTTTTTCAGGGACAGTTGCCCAAACGAATTCGTGAAGCTCTTTATGGAGATCTAATAACTGGGAATGTTCGTCCCCACCCTTAGGTATACGACGTCAATTCCATTACTTTGACATTAACTTTATTTATAATGGAGTTTAAGTCGTGTTAGGATTAAAATGAGATTAATATAAATAGATGGTTATGGCATATTATAAATGGTGCTTTTCCAATGATAAATAACAAAAAAGTTGAACGAGTTTGCTCAAATCGTGTTTATATGCTTAATCAAAGGTCTATTTTTCCAACAATGCGACGTATAGAGGTGGCTTATGCAAATCATTACTTCCCTAATTTATGATGTGACAACATATGTGTTTGAATGATAGATGTATATATCGAACGGTTGTACATACTATTTGTATGTATGATGTATATAACATAAATGATAGATGTATATATATCACAAATAAATTAACAAAGCAGGGTTAATTTTTTATTTCAAAAGTTACAATTTTCATATTATTATTTATATAAAACAAAGATGTTACAACTTACAACATACTTTATGAAACTGTTGCAACTTTATAATACAATAGGTAAACCACAAAAAGAACAAATAATTGCTTGCACACAGAAATAAACAACATACAACAAAACTGTACATATATATAGATGCACTTTTTGAATCTTTACAAGATTCATAAAGCAAACATATGTACAGTTAATTAAACGAACACAAATTAACACTTGGTAGAATCCCACAATTCTTGTAAATCAAACAGGAACTGTTCGGTTACTTGTGTTGGAAGTAGGCTCAATCTCCTCTTCATTCTCACGAGACAATTCTTCAAGCGATTTACCCTTAGGTTCCGGGACCAAAAACGTGAACGCCATTCCCAACAGGTTGATCACACCGAGAACGATGAGAGAGTACCTGATTCCGATACCGGTCGGGTAGCCTGCGTCGGTCTTTTTAGGGTCTCTACTCTGGGCAGCGTAGAGAAACCCGTAGGCGCCAACGATGGCGCCTGCTTTTCCAGCCGCCGCGGAAATACCGTGGCAGGTGGAGCGGAGCCTGGCCGGGAATATCTCGGCCGGGACCACGAAAGTGGTCGCGTTAGGGCCGAAGTTGGCGAAAAAGAATGTTAGAGCGTACATGACAACAAAGCCGATACGGTTGTCGTGCAAGGTCCAGTGGTGGTATGGAATGGCGAGAGCGAACATGAAGACCGTCATGAAGAAGAATCCGCCGAGTTGAATGGTGAAACGACCGATGATATCAATGAACAAAACGGTGAACCAGTAACCGGGGACAGTACTGCAAAGCGCGATAAGGGTTTGAGCTTTTGCCACCTTGTAAACCTCGCCAACGGCGCTCATTGTGGCCGCTGGAGGGATCCACCCGATACTGCTTAAGACGTCTTTTTGGAAGAGGTTTTGTGAGTAGAAAGCGATGTCGAGTAAAAACCAAGTGGAAGTGGTTCCGAGCAAGTGGAGCCCGTGGCGACGGGCAAATTCTTTCGAAAACAATCCGAATGAGTTTGAAGTATCTTGAGCAATTTTCTCCACCTTCTGCTCTTCGGCGTCGATCTCAACTTGTAAAACCCGAGCCATGTCAGCCGCTGCTTGTTTAGCGTTTTTGGCCACTAAAGCGGTGTAACGTGCAGTTTCTGGCATTTTCATACGCCAGTAGTAAGTCAGGGCCGCCGGGATCGCACCGAACATAAGTATAATACGCCAGATGTAGTCCGCCTGTGGGACTGTGGACCCTAATTTGTCTGTTGCATAGGAAGGAGCATTAAACGCGTGGTCAAAACTAGCCGACACAATTAATGCTACAATCCCACTAGCCAAGATCCCAAACCCTTGCATAGCGAAAACCGCAGCGATAAACGCACCACGCGTTTTCTTATTAGCGTATTCCGACATAATAGTAGCCGAGAGCGGATAATCACCACCGATCCCAAACCCTAGCCAGAACCTAAAGAAACAAAGGGTGGCCATGACACCTTTGGCTTCATTCCCAAAAGAGAGGCCAGAGGCAAAGGAGCATATAACCATGAGTGCCAAAGTCATACCATACACTCTCTTTCGGCCCATCTTGTCACCGAGCCACCCGAAGAAGAGTTGACCGCATAGAGTCCCAACAAGAGCGACACCAGTAACCGATGAGGCAACACCAGGCGGTAGTGTTCCAGGCTTGGGTCCACCTTTGTGGTAGTAAATACGGCCAAGCAATCTCGTGACAAGGGATATCGCGAAAAGATCATAGGCGTCCGTGAAGAAACCCATTCCGGCGATCACGATGGCCGTGAAATGGTACATTTGTGTCTTGGCTGAATCAAGAACACTAAGCACTTGAAGTTGCTCTCGAGCCATGGCTACTCTCTTCTTAAGAAACTACACCAGCCTGCAAACAAATGAACAAATGTTGTGTACGTTTAGAGACCCTTAAACATGGTTATCTAGTTAAATATCTATACCTAATTAATAGAACAATATGTAAAATTATTGGAAAAAAATACTTTGGATATAACTTCTCATACAAATATCTAACATGTGAATCAAGAATTTTTTTAGATGTAATATCATTATCAATTTGTATACAAAATGAGAACTAATTTGTTAAAAATTTAATGCAAATAAATAAGAATAAAATTCCCGATTGTAAAAGATGGTACATCAATTGATGGAACAATGACTTTTAGTTTAATACTCTCTTCTTGATAGTGAACCATATAAAAAATATTCTATTTCAGACACGACTCTTCTTGATATAAAAAACAAAGAGACTTAGAGTCGTGTCTGAAATGGACCATTGTTATTCTGAGAAAGATAAAGAGTACCTTATGAAGAGGGGTAGCTATGGAATTGTAATAGTGAGAGAACGAAGGAAAGAAGGTGATGAGAAGAGGAGATGTTGGATGCATGGGTATTTAAAGAAGCATAAGTCTAAGAATCATTTGGAGCATATTATGGTATATGCTCTGATGGGTAAGGTCAACGCCATCTAATTGGCTATCCAATTAGCTAAATATTTAATCAAGTCAACGAACTGATATACCACATACATATATGGATAATGGATGTGTATATATGTAATAAACATCACATCTTGCTTACAAGAGAATGGATATTCTATTCCAAGTATCAAACTTATATCTATATCTTGAGAAAAAAAAAGTTTTATATAATTTGAGCATTCACATCATATTTCTTATATCAAGTTTATCCCCTATAATTTGAGAATTATTGTTTTATAATTTTCATATAACTTGACACTTCATCTCATTCCTTTAAATGAGGATTAAGTTATGGACTTACTTCTCATTACTCATATTTTCATATTCATTACTCATATTTAAGTTATGGACTTACTTTTCATTACTCATATTTAAGAACTCACTGCTATTCATTACTCTATTTTCTATGAGTGTTTGTATATGGATAGAAAAATTTGAGAGAAATTGAAATTGAGATGTGTAAGTTTTTAATTGTATAGAGAAAGGGGGGAATGAAATACATGAGTTTTTTAAAGAAAGAAAATTTAAGAATAAAGACACCTTTTGTTAGCTAAACTATAATGATGGTCATGAAGAACCCAATATATTCTACAACTGTATATTCTCCTATAACATCTTGCTAGTTGTATTTAGATCATCTACAACGGAGCCATCGTGGCACCATCCGCTACATCCGGACTATCTAGTTTATTTCGAACGACTGCTGATGTGGTGGTTGTCTGGCTTGTGGAGGCTTGGGATTTCAAATCCATCCGGCCAACAAAGATGACCCCCCCCCCCCCCCCCCCCCCCCCCCCACTCTCTTACACACATACTAATTTTTAGTGGACTTTTGTGGGTGTTTGTGGAGGTTTGGTGTTATAAAAAATTGGTATTTTTAAGAAAGTTTATAATTAGATGTGACAACTAAAGGGGTTGTTTGTAGAGTTTTGTGTTGTGAATGCTCAAAACCTGATAATTATAGGTTTGAAAAGCTTGCTTTCAAGTCTAATCCAAAATAAATAAATAAATAAATAAAATGTTTGTAATTTGTTGTAGGTTTGAAAAGTTTGCTTTCAAGTGTATTATAGGTTAGAAAAGCTTGCTTTCAAGTGTAATCCAAAATAAATAAATAAATGTTTGTAATTTATTTTTGATAGGTGGAGTACTTCAAAATATACTATTTGAACACTTATTTAGGAAATGATATATAAATGGAAAGTTGCCTAGCTCCTTTGTTTTAGAATGGCAACACATACTTTTTATTTACATCATCTAAAATATACCTTTAGACCATAGGTAATGGTTAATGCCCACTAAGGGACATTTTTCACCACATCATCATCATAATGCCCTTTTAAAAAAGGTGTAATGGTTAATGCCCATTTCATTTATTACTTTCCATTATTTTTCTTCTCTTTGGGCATTATTATAGAAATGCCCCACCCTCTTCATGCCCTTATAATGCCCAAGGGGGTGGTGTTGAGGGCATTATCAAACCTTTTCATGCCCTTATAATGCCCATTACACATGGTCTACTCAAAGTGAGATTTCAACCCCTAAAATTTAGCTGAAGGGAATTTCACTGGACCAAAAGCCTTTTGAAAAGTTGGTGTTTTTTTCTAATACCATGTGTAGTGGGGCGTTTTTTTTTAAATAAAAAAAATGCCTAATCACGCCCCTATCCCATTACATACCGGCGTTATCGGGCGTTTTTGGGAAAAAAATTCGATTGGCGTGATTTGAAAAATGCCGGAACTCTATTTCTTTGCCCAATTGAACCTTGTCATGTGTATATACTTAGTTTTAATTAAAAAAAACAAAGAAAATTAGTTTTAGTTAGTTTTAATTGAAGATGGTTTAAAAAAAAGTTGCAGGTTGTTCTTGTGGGTGAAAGGAAGAAGAAGAAGCTTTTTCATTTTAGTCCTTGTATTTTGATTAGTCTTTAAAAAAGGATTTTGCATTTCAGTCCCTAAAGTTTTAATTAGATTTTGGAAATGTAATTTTTTTACTTACTTTTGCATTTCAGTCCCTAAAGTTTTAATTAGTTTTTTTACTTTTGAATAGGTTTTTTTATTTCTAGTATTGTATTTTTTTAAGAGTTAAATGCTTGGTTGGTCCCTGTGGTTTTAAAAAATTGCAGACTTGGTCCCAGTGGTTTACTGATTACACGCGTGGTCCCAAAACTTGTCAAAAATGCACTCGGTTGGTCCCCAGCCCTAACATCGGTTAAATTTCTCAGTTAAGTCCATGTTAAATGACCAAAATACCCTTGCCTATTAATAAATTCAAGTTGGTCCCATTTTCTAACTCTACCCCACCCCCACCCCCACCCCCACCCCCACCCCCACCTCCACCTTCTTCATCCATGTTTCCAATCCAGCAGAGTTGACATCTGCTTCATCCCTGTTTCCAATCACTCAATGTTTACAATTGTTTAAGATTCACACTTCAAATCTCTCTTTCTACTGCCCTTTCGCTACTGCCGTTGCCTTCCATCTCCGTCACCCTCATCATTATCACCACGTCAGCGGCATCATCGGAAACAGCCGCCGTCCCCACCTGAAACAACCAATCTGACGGGGAAAACTTGGGGATCTAAAGGAGCTGTGATGGAATAGAACAAGGGAGACAACAAAAAAAAACTTACCGGAGTGGAACACCACCGCCGCCGCCGTGAAACATCATCATCATCATTCTCTTCTTCCCGGAGATCGGCTCCGCGGCTAGTCCCATCGCCTCTAGCTCTCTCCGTCTCATCGTCGTAGGCCACCACCGATTGGTGGTGGCCGGCTGTCTATTCCAAGATAACAGGGGCTGGGGGTGGTCCATGAAAGTGATGTAAGGCTTCAGGGGTGTGTATGTGTGAGAGAAAGAGGAGGACGGTGGTTATGGGGGTTCGCCGGAGGAACCTGTTGCCGGAGATCGCCGGAAATCGGGCTCCCTTGACTGGTTCGCATAGAGAGAAGCAGAGGTGAGTGTGTGGTGTGCGTGTTTGGGCTTCAAGGTCTGATGAATGAGACAAGGTTCACTACCCTTTTATAGTTAAGCAAGGGTATTTTGGTCATTTAACATGGACTTAACTGAGAAATTTAACTGATGTTAGGGCTGGGGACCAACCGAGTGCATTTTTGACAAGTTTTGTGACCACGCGTGTAATTAGTAAACCACTGAGACCAAGTCTGCAATTTTTGAAAACCACAGGGACCAACCAAGCATTTAACTCTTTTTTTAATTTAATAAAGTATTTTAAGTTTTTAATTAAAAAATATAATTGTGTAATGATTGGAAGGGGCGTTATTGGGCATTATTCCCACTACGGCACTTTTGCAATAACGCTCAATAATGCCCCCATGCTGACTGGACTGTCAAATGGCAGAAAACGCCCCATGGTAGGGGCATTATTGAGCTAATCACTACGCATGGTCTAAACTAGTATAGTTACAAAAAATATTTACCTTTTTGGATACTTAGAAAAATATTTACCAAAATGAGTATTTTCCTTTATCTCGTTTATTTTTATTAAATACTTGTTTATCTCTCTTAATCTATGGATAAAGCCTATATTAATGGTACCTAAATAAAATATAATAGTTTACTTAAAAAAAACTTACATTTTTTAATATATTTTTTTTATTTCACATTTTTTAAACAGTGCATCTGAGCTTTTAATTTGTAATTATGCTCTTCAGTTGATATATCTCGGTTTTAAATTTGTAGTACCAATAAAATTCATGTAGTTTGGCTTTTAGTTTAAGAATAAAAAAACTAATTTAATCATTTACTCAATTTATTGACAATGTAATCTTATTCTCCATATTATTACGTATAGTATAGATTAAAATTATACATTAAACTAAAAATAAATAAATTTGATAAGTGAATCGAACAACCACTACATCACTGAATTAAAAAGCAAAATTATAAAAAACGTCAAAGCAAAAGAACGTTGGACAACAATTTAAGTAAGATAAAAATATTATTTACAATTTACAAAAACACAAGTGTATTAAATAAAAGCCAAACTAAATACGTAAATATTTACATTTAAACTTAGGTTTTTTTTTATTACAAACTAGGGGGAACACCCGACCCGTGCGATGCACGACATGCATAATAGTTATTGTTTTTTCCTGGAACGACGACTGATATAGATAGTGCGTGACACGGTACGAAAGTGCGAATATAGTATAGATTTTTAAAACAAAAACCGGTTTTTTTAAAGTTAGCCGTTTGACCATGGTTATTTTGACCAAAGTCCACTCCTCGGTCGGCCCTTTGTGGTAGCACTACCAGTCAAAAAAGGCCCAAAACGCCCGAGGGTACAGTGTTCCCCCGCGTTTTTAAGACGCTTTGAGAGAGGTTTGCGCCCCACCACATGTGGTCTCACAAAACTTCAAATCTTTGGACGTGTGGTTTCTCAACCCTCTTCAAAAGACGTCACAGTTTTCAAATTTTTTTATTTTTATTTTTTTATTTTTCATTGTTTTAGATGGTGTAAAATAGATGTTAAATATATATATATATATTATACTACATACACATATACACATAAATTAACCAACTGGGGTAGCCCAGTTGGCCAGCCTCACCCATCTCTTCCCCAGAGACCCGGGTTCGAATCTTGTGGCCGGTAGTCCACACAGGCTCTTCGATCTCGGTGGGTAGTCACCGCCAGGCAGCTATGAGGTTGGGCTAGCCTGTGGAGTGAGATCACTCTAGCGGTTGGGAGGACCGTGCAATATCCCCCCCCCCCCCCCCCCCCACATATACATATAAATTCAGTTTTGACATCTAAAAGTCAAATTGCAGGTTTTGTTCCATTTTATAGATAAGAAAGCAGTTTATTATTTTTTACTAAAACGTTGTATTACCTTGCTGGTGAACACATAACCTAATAGCTATATTTCCTTATTAGAAGTCACTGATAATTGAAAATTAGTACATATTATTACCTTGCTGGTGAACACATTTACTCTATGTTTAGGGAACAATTTGATTAGGTTGCTGATACTGAATTGAATATCACACCAAATTACAATAGCAGTTTATATTGCTACTATTCACCCAAATCAAGCACCTTAAATAAGTCAGTGTTTCTCTATATTCAAAAAACGAACTATAACTGACGATTATTAAATTGCAACAGTCAATTCAATCCAAATACTGCAATAGAAACATAAAATCTACCACAATTTGTTGGTTGATCACGTATAGTTCTTAATCGATTAGAATCAGAAAAAAGGAAATTGACTCACCGTAACTTAAAATCAGGAAGAAGGCGAACAAAGGGGCGGAGTTTTTCGAAATCAATGACCCCTGTCTTTCATTGTTATTCCTTGAATGAGGTAAGCAAGACCCCATACTACACACTGCATGCACATACATAAAATTTGGGTTCTATATTATTTGTATAAACACCGATTGGAAACCCTCACATTGCATTTAATGAAACCCTAATCAATATAAACACACACACACTAACACTCACGAATCGAATTTATAAAAGGAAAAATTCGGGCTGTTTTTACCTCTTGGTGCTCCAAATCTTCATTACCATACATTATCTTCATCTTAGAGATATAGATATTGCACTTAAAGGTTGCTGGAGAGTCGGAGGATGATGTGTAATTAAAGAAACAAGTAAATGACCCATTTTGATTCCAATTGAAGTTGCCGACTGATGGAGAGCCTGTGCAGGAGATCAATCGAAGATATATGTCTGAGAATTGTGTGCCAAATCGATGAAGATCTTCAATTGGGGAGAAGTAAATTATGATTCCAATTGAGTTGCCGACTGGTGGAGAGCCTGATGGCGAGCCTGTGCAGGAGATCAATCGAAGATATATGTCTGAGAGTTGTGTGCCTAATCGATGAAGATCTTCAATTGGGGAGAAGTTAATTATGGATTGGAGAGCATATATTGAGAGGCGAAGGATGAATATCACGGACTCCAAAGTCTCCACAAACGCCAGTTAAACAACCCTTTCACTTCCGGAAGTCCTCTTCTCGCGGTTGCATCCGTCTCCGGCGACTCCTCCACTACCTCATGTTTTTCCTTTGCACATTCTTCAACTAATGAGAAGTCGTATGGAGGCGAAACCGAAACCTCTGGCAGAGGATTTAAAGCTTTTCCGGTGAACCTCCGATGACTCGCCTTTTCTTTCTTCTGGTTAGGTTTACGGCCGCGGCAGTTAACCTGTTCACTACTGGTATGGTTTTCTTCAAATGCTTCAATTACTTGATGAATTAGCTCTCGGTTAACAGACGTGTCCCACTGGAACCAGTAGTTCGTGTAACAATCGAAGCAATCGCAGTCGAATACCGGAGATTTGTGTGCGGCCGGAGCTTTCTTCGTATTGTTATTATCAGATGATCTAGGGTTTGTGGAATTATTTTTGTGGAATTATTTTTGACACAAATGATTAAAGTAATGTAACTATTAATTTGCATTAGGTTCTAGTATTAATGTACTGTACTATATGTTAATATGGTGTTTCATGCATTGCTTTGTTGCAAATTGTGTTGTTTTATTTGTAAATTATTATTATTATTATTATTTATAATAATCTAATTAATTTAGCCAAAATCTTGTTAATAATATATTAGAATATATATATATATATATATATATAGTTATTTTAATACTTTTATTATTTTAATATTATAATAATAATTCCGTTTTTTACTTTTTAATTTTAATTTAATGATTTTTTAGTATCACGGGGTGGGATAAGCTTGGTGTCAACCGGTACTGGTATCGAAAATACCGGTACGGTCTTGTTTGGTATCGGTATAAATAGTAATTTTAATATTTTAATAATATATATAGTTTTTTAAATATTTTTATTATTTTAATATTATAATAATAATTCTTTTCTTTACTTTTTAACTTTAATTTAATGATATTTTTATGATACTTATGATCTTTCGGTTTAAATTTTATCTTAATCTATTAAATTCTGATACTAATATCATGGATAAGTTCTTAATATTTGATATCATCTGGATCCCTTTACCTATTTTTTTATTATATGTTTTCTTTGAAAATATATTGTTGTGTTTTTATTACGAATTATATTTGAGCTACTTTTAATATATTAGTTACTTCGAAATTTAAATTTATGGTTACCTTGTCAAAGATCATTTTATAGAATAATCATAAGTTTGGAATAATTATCTTTAAACTAATTATTAAAAAAATTAAGATCAAAGTTAACTTTAAACTAATCTACCTTTATCTATAATATATTATTTAGTATAATGTGTTATTGATTGACATTAATTTTAATGATTATTGATATATAATTATTTTATTTTTTTGTCTTATCTCTTATTTATTTAATGTAAATTAAATGCAATTAATAGGATTTTTATAGGCTGGTGCATTTAAAACAACCATAAATTTTGGTTTTAAAATAGAACATATAACTAAACTTTAGAATATATATAGATTAAAAGCTGAGATACACTATTTAAAAAAACGTGAAATAAAAAAAAATATATTACAAAAATGTAAGTTTTTTTTAAATAAACTATTATATTTTATTTAGATACCATTAATTTAGGCTTTATCCAATTAGATTAAGAGAGAGATAAACAAGTATTTAATAAAAATAAAAGAGATAAAGGAAAGTACCCATTTTGGTAAATATTTTTTTAAGTACCTAAAATGGTAAATACTTTTTATAACTACACTACTTTAGGAAAAAACTCTGAAAAGTTGCCTAGCTACTATATAAGATGTCCGATAAACAATTTTAATTTGTAAAATCATTCACGGTTGATTTATTTCCTTTTAGTTTTGATATTTTCTGAGTCTCACGTCTCTGTACTAATATCACTAATTATTTTTATTTTCTGACTCTCACGGCAGTTAACTAACATCACTAGTTTCTAAAGAAGTAAAGATGAACCACACCTACGTAGTTATTCTTATAGTTAAATTTACATACTTGATAAATGATAAAACTACTAAAGAAAAAACTGAAAAAATAGGCGTTTGTGTTCATATATATAACATATCATATTTCTAAATAGAGTTAAATGTCATTTTAGTCCCTGTGGTTTTGGTCATTTTGCCAGTTTAGTCCAAAGGTTTCATTTTTCTCCTGTGTGTCCAAAAAAGTTTCACCGTTGCCATTTTTGTCTACTGGGTTAACTTCATCTATTTTTTTTTGTTAACGAGAAGAGCAATTCGGTCATTTTATATGTAATTCTGTTAACTAGAAAGGCAATTCGGACATATAAGACCAAATTGTCTTTCTCGTTAACAGAAATAATTGATGAAGTTAACTCAGTTGACTAAAATAGCAACGATGAAACATTTTTAGACCCACATGCGAAAAATGAAACATTTGGACTAAACTGACAAAATGACACAAACCACATGAACTAAAATAACATTAAACTCTTCTAAATATGACCTATTATTTATAAGACCATCCGTAGTGGGGCGTGTTTTTTCAAAAAAAACCAAAAAAACGCCCCAAAACGCCGGACCCCCATTACATAGGGCGTTATTGGGCGTGGTTTTTGGAAAAAAAAATGTTTTGGCGTTTTAATTAAAACGCTATGCACATATGGTGTCACGACCCCCGACCTACCCTGGACGGAATCGAGAGTCGTGAACAGCCCACGGTACCGGTGATTATTTTTATTTTGAAAACGTTGCAGCGGAAATTTCATCAGGACCGTGAGTTAGGAAAAATATCAGAGTTTAGAAAACACCGGATTTTTTTTATTTATTTAAATAGATGGGATAAACCCATGTTTTACAATGGTAGCTTTAATAAAGATAAATTTTATTACATAAAACAATATTTCTTAATTTGATTTAATTAATAAAATAAGCCACTTCTTGATGCCTCTCAGTGCCGTATCCATCTCTACTGTAATTACCTGAAACATGTTTGAAAAAGGTTTTGTCAGCGGGAAATACTGAGTGAATCATTCTATTTACTAAAATGACACATTTGTTATAATTTACAGTATTAAGAGCGATTACAATGTTTCTATTATCAAGCCAACTACCCACGGTATTTGTCACTCGACCCATTAGCCCATTCGTCCAATGGTGTCTGTGACTATGGTCATAGCCCCCATTGGCTGCCCCAATGGTGACGATTATCAAGTAATGTATACAAAACCCCACATACCGGCTGTAATTTGGTGATTACAAAGACTTAATCCCCGTAATTATAACTTTGAAAATAAACATAATTTTGTAAACATATTTGATAAAAAGAGAGAATGACTAACATTATAATCATGCAGATTTATACGGACAGAATTTAGTCTACAGATAATCCTTGATATATTGCAGATTGAGACAGGCAGAGCTTAGCCTATTTATTTAGCCTTGTAACCTAGTGCACACGAACTAGGTAAGTAACTTAATGCAGCAATTACGATAACTCACGAGATCAAATTCTCACAACGAACGACAAAGTGCAATACTTCATCCATCGAATTAACGATGATCCATCAAATTAATGACGAACGATAAAGTATAATACTTTATCCATCAAATTAACGATGATCCGTCAAATTAATGACGAACGATAAAGTATAACCCTAATGTGGGCGGCACTTAAACATCCATTGGATATATTGATCGGTCGGAAAATGAATCGTAATAGCGATCGAGTTATTACCCGGTATCGTAGCAGAATTAGAGCTAGTGTGTGTTTGGTAGAAATAAAAATATATATTTGTAATTTAAGTATAGTACCCCTAATTCAACCTTATCCCGATGTCCCGAGACAGAACCCCAACGAACTTAGTCGGGCAGGGCCTTGACATGCGCTATGGGTTCAGATCAATCGAAAAGGGTAGCGGTGATCGGGGGTTAAAACACTTAAAATGAAGCAGGGTTTTATTATTATTTTTGAGAAAAATAAAGATAAAAAGAATTATGAGAGAGAAATGGCGAATTCTAGTGAATGATATAGCGAAGGATATAGCAGAAGAAAGAAAGAAAGAAAGAAGGCTTGATTTTAAACTGATGCCTCTCTATTTATAGAATCCCAACAAACTTAGCACCCAAGTAAAATTTTGTTGGTCCAATTAAATTCATTCTGATTATGAGTAGGACACGTAGCCCACTTCTCAACTTTATCTAAAAATTTAGTTATTTATTTTATTAATTAAAAATGGTACATGAGATAAAGAAAGACATGACAGGTCTTTCACTTTAATTTATATGTATCCATTTATGTGAAGTTACTATATTTTATTTATTATATTATTTTTCTAAAATCCTCATATTCATAAGAGTAAATTACGTTTTTGGCCCCTGTGGTTATATCAGTTTTACTATATTGGCCCAAAATAAGATTTTTTAACAGATTTGCCCTCATGGTTCCTAAAACTAACCGTTTTGGCCCCTAAATCTAACCAAACCCTAACTAAGGTTAATTTATTGGTCACATGTTTATCACATGATGGGTATAATGGTAATTTTCCTCCCCTTTTATTAACTTTATAAAGAAAACCCCTAATCTCATCTCCTCCTTCTTCACTTCCTTCCCCATCATCACTGCATCTCTTTCCTTCCCCATCATCATCTGCATCTCCTCCTTCTTCACTTCTTCAAACGGCTGAAACAACACTCCACTGCTCATCCCCAGATTATCCCCACCAACACTTGATCCACAACGCACAACCCCTGATCTCACAAATCCGATCGATTTTCCCAGATTCTTCAGCAAAAATGGTGATGATGATGAGAATGGTGTTTGAAGAGACATTTTGGAGGAGCAAACAAAATATCAGTGTGTTTGTGTGTGTGTTTTGATCTGATGAGGAGAAAAGATTTAAATGGGGGAGCCAAGGGTTCACGAGACCACAAATCGGATAGGGTTTTTCACGTTTTTGTTAATCGCTAGAAATTGCAGGTTCGCCGGAAGTTGCAGGTTCGCCGGAATCTGGGTAAAGTCGCCAGAAGTTGCAGGTTCGCCGGAATCTGGGTAAAGTCGCTGGAAGTTGCAGGTTCGTGTACTGCTTCTGATGCTCGTTCTTGTTAACCGTACTGCTCTGTTTCTTCTGTTATATGAGCGAATCGACTGATTTGGTTTAGTTGCCTAATATGCTCGATTAGAAATCACAAGTCAGTCATTTATGATTTGGTTTAGTTGCCTAATATGCTCCGATTGCTTGTGCTTGTTGACTGTACTGCTTCTGATGCTCGTGCTTGTTGACTGTACTGCTCTGTTTCTTCTGTTTAACTTTTGAATTTTATGAAGGGTTTTGATCTATGTTTGAAGTTTATGTGGGGATGATGATGATGGTTGAAGATGATGATGTTCGTTAAAGATCTGGGTTAGATTTAATTGAAGATATGGGGATGATGATGATGGTTGAAGATGATGAGTTCTGGGTTAGATTTAAATGAAGATCTGGGGATGATGATGATGTTCTTGAAAAATCCGGGTTGAAGATGATGATGTTCTTGAAAAATCTGGGTTAGATGATGATGGGAGGTGAAATTACCATATTACCCATCATGTGCAAGTCATGTGCCTAATAATTAACCTGAGTTAGGGTTTGGTTAGATTTAGGGGCCAAAACGGTTAGTTATAGGGACCATGGGGGCAGATATGTTAAAAAATCTTATTTTGGGCCAATATAGTAAAACTGATATAACCACAGGGGCAAAAAACGTAATTTACTCTATTCATAAAATATGTTTATCAAATTTTCGATTATTATTTTATTTTTCTCATACGTACACTTTAAGTTTTATTATATATATATATATATATATTATAATTAATTTAATTGCTTTACTTATATGGCATGTATAACTCCTAAAATATGATGTTCTAGAAAATAATGAATATGTCATTAGAACCAGAATATTTTTATCTACATTTGGGTCTAAGTTTCATTAAAAACGAAATAGGTTCAAAATACAATGTATTTTATAATTTAATTATTATACGGTCACTAGGCCCGTTTAGGTACTTCATATTTCTTACAGTTAACTTACCCGTAATCTACCCGTCTAATAATATAAGTTTTTATATACTTTTATTTTAATAGAAAGGTCAACCCATATACAGGTCAATTAAATATTTCAACTAACTATATAAAATAGTGTTTAAAACTATTTGGGTTGGATAAAAATAACTAGTTACTAGTTACTAGTGGTTAATAAATTTAACCAAACCTATAATTTATATGATAAATTTAGGAATGTTACATATGGTCTTAGCCAATCAGTTTTGAGCATTCCCTGACAACTTTTGACAACCCCACTTTTGTTTTAAATGCCCTGACAACATGCATTTGTTGTTTGTTGTCTGTTGACTAGCCAATGGAGTAATGACCATTTTCCTTTTTTTTTTAACATGCACAGGACCCGAAAGCATACACATGACCATTTTGTTTTTTTGTTTTTTTAATTGAAAGGGGGTTATTGGCATAATGCCCCACTACGCCACTTTTGCTATAATGCCCCGTCGCTGACTAGGACGCTACGTGTCGGATAATGCCCCATGGTGGGGGCATTATAACCCACTACCACTACACATGGTCTAAGGCTACACAATTATCTAAACAATTTATATAAAATTGTATTTTAATAAATAGATGGTGAGCGAGTAGGAATGCTGGACCTATCAATTTTGTCTTTGGGTGTCTGTTAGTATTTAGTAACGACGAACCTTAGGGCTAACTGTAACATATATCAAATAAAATGGGTTAAATCTAAGTTTTTGTGATTCAGTTCTTAAATATAATTGATAATTTGATATGTGTATGTGTGTATATATGGACAAATTTTGTTCCAAACTTAACATATTCAAATCAAACACGGCTTCGTGTTTCCACGACTGTTAAATTAATATACATCAAGTCGCAGAAATAAAATACTATAGAAATAATAACATATATTTAATATGCATCAAGTTGCAGAAATAAAAATGCTATAGAAATAGAGAGGTAGAAGAGTTAATTGTCAAAATCGTGCTTTAGGTTTGGGCACGTTTGCCATTTTCGTACAAAATCGACACTTTTGTACTAAATCGTTCCCAACGTTTGTAACTTTTTGTCATTTTCATACAAACCACTAACTTAGTTTATTTTTTCTGTTAAGTTGAGGATATTCGGATGAAACTGGCAAATATAAAACCACAGGGACGATTTTGGCAATTTACTCAAACCCTTTTTAATTTCTTTTTAAGTTTCGGTAACTAATACTTATTCTGAGTGGCTTGAGTAAAGAAACTTTTGGTTCATAGCATTATAATTAAGTAGATTTTATTTTTATAAAACCGATTTATATAAAAAATTAGAAATTAATTTCTGTCTTAGTTTATAAACACCATTCGCTTTAATAGAAAAATTAACTTAGTTAGTGGTTGGATGAAAATTTATAAAAACTATGTGACAAAGCTATTATTTTTTTTCATATAAAAATTGTATATATATTATTTTTTATTATATATGTAACAAAATTAATTAAATAAAAGAAATTTAAAAGAATTTGAGTAAATTGCCAAAATCGTCCCTGTGGTTTTATATTTGCCAGTTCAATCCAAATATCCTCAACTTAACAGAAAAAATAAACCAAGTTAGTGGTTTTGATGAAAATGACAAAAAGTTTAAAACGTTGGGGGCAATTTGGTACAAAAATGTCATTTAGGACGAAAATGGCAAAACTGCCCAAACCTCAGGGACAATTTTGGCAATTAACTCGAGGTAGAATCATATGTTTTATTTGCAATTGCGGCACCTAAATCCGGTAAAGATGAAAGAATACATAAATTTAAGGGGAAATCACGAAAATGGCCACTGCAACGCCGTCTTTTCCAATTTAGCCAACGGACACCCCTCGCCGAGCCGTTTCAGCGAGCTGAAACGGCACAAGATTCCCTTTAAACGGCCAGCCAACCGTTGGGTGACACGTGTCCGACAAAGCCTGTAACGGCTTGAGATTTCGGCAGTCAACGCCACGTGTCCGTCAAACCATGAAAGAACTTAGCCAAGCCGTTACAATCGGCTCATGTTGAAAGATCTTAGCCGAGTTCCTTCAACGAGCCAAGCCGTGTTCTTAGGATTTAGCCGAGCTGATACCCTTCAAAAGTGGTCCCCACTTCTGCAAGCCAAGCCGTTACAGCTGGCACCGAGCCGCTTCGTCCCATGCTCCAAGCCGTCTCCGCTGCTCCAAGCCGGTACAGCTGCTCCAAGCCGGTACAGCTGGCACCTAGCCGTTTCGATATATGGTTCGAGCCGTTTCAGCTGGCTACGAGCGGTTTCAATGGTTAAGTTTATAGATTTAAATTTGTATGTTTTTTCCTGTGTGTTTGTGCAACAGATTCATCTAAAATTATCAAAACATTTAGCTTTTGTAGAGAGAAGTTACCAACTTAAAATTATGAAGATTCGTTTGGTTGTATACAGCGGCGGAAAGTGGGAAATCGTTAACGGAAAGTTAGAGTATGTTGCTGATGCTGATTCAAGTAGACGTGGTTTAGAAATTGAACCCAACCTTTCATACAATGCTCTTTTGAGTAAAGTTTCAAACATGTGTAGTTCTACAAACATTACGAAGTTATCGTATATGTTGTCTTCCTTTAGTGATCCAATCGATATAATAAACGATGAAGATCTTGCAATGTTTTATAATTTTGCTATGGAAAATATTTTTGAAATTTATAAATTATATGTCGTTGAAGGGTTTTGTGCTGGGTCATCTAGTTTTTCACCTCCAAAAAAATTTAAAGTTCCTGATTTGAATTTCTGCACTGATGAAGAAAATTATGATGTTTTAAACCACTACCAGCCAAATCCTGATAATTCATTTGAAAATTGTTTGTCATCTTCATCAATTACTTTTGAACAAGGTCACGTATTTAATAACAAAGACGACATGAAACTTGAGTTGGGAAAAAAATGTTTGTTAGAACACTTTGAGTTTAAAGTAGATAGATCTTCTAAAACTCGGTACGAAGTGTCATGTTTGGTGGACGGTTGCGTTTGGCGTTTTCGTGCATACAGTTTCAGGGATAGTGGTGTGTTTTTTGTTAAGAGTTTTAATGATAAACACACGTGCTCGAAGACGCTAACGTACCCACATCTTCGTCAGGCAAACCCAAAGGTTGTTGCTCACTATTTAAAAGAACCTTTAAAAGACTGTGGTAGAATATATCGTTGTAATGAAATAGTGAGAGATTTTAGACAAAGATTCCAAGTTGAGATAACCACTAGTCAAGCTTGGCGTGGAAAAAGTCTGGCACTAGAGGTTTTACAAGGAACAAGCAAAAATTCTTTTGCAGAACTACCATTTTACTGTTACAATCTAGAGCGTGCAAATCCAGGTTTTGTCACTCATATCAAGACTGATGACGAGCTTCGGTTTGAAATGGTCTTTGTTGCGATTGGTGCTGCGGTAAGTTACAGCAGTCTTTGTTTTTTTTCGTCAAAGTACATCTTGTTGACGTATTTTAAATAATTTTGTTTCAGATTCGTACCTTTATTAGTAATCTAAGACCGGTGGTGATCATTGATGCTGCACACCTAAAGGGTGAATTTAAAGGGATGTTATTTATAGCAGTTGGGATGGATGGAAACAACCAAATTTTACCTATTTCCTATGGAATAGGAAAATCAGAGGACGGTGAATCTTGGACATGGTTTCTGTCAAAGCTTAAAGAATGCATCAGTGAAATACCGGACATGGCGATAATATCGGATAGAGCGAATTCTATACACCTAGCTGTTAGAAACGTCTTTCCACATGCTTATCACGGGTTATGTTGTCGTCATTTAATGATGAACCTACGTTTACCCTCTGATAAAAAAAAAAGAAAATGAGAAGCTGTGGTGGAAGACATGCAAATCGTACCGATTGTCTGATTTTAACGAGTCATTCAATGCTCTTTGTCTTGCCGTTCCTAGACTACGTCACCCTCTGATAAGTATTGGGTTCGGTAGATGGGCAAGGGCCCATTGTCCAGGCAATCGATATCATTATATGACATCTAACAGCGCGGAGTCTATTAACGCTTTATCTAGACACTCGCGTAAAATGCCGGTAACGCAACTCTTAGAGTTCTTCCGGCAATCTGTACAGAAATGGTTTTACGAGCGCCGTTTGCAAGGTATTCATGAAAATCATTTACTTACACAATGGGCACAGAAAAAAATTTTAAAAAAAATTGAAGGGTCTAGAACCTGGACGGTTGCTGGGATTGGGTTAAACAGTTATTCTGTCGCAGACAGTGGAAAGGGGGGTTTAGTTGACTTTGTTAATGGAAGCTGTAGTTGCCGAGTTTGGCAGGTTTCTGGTTTACCGTGCGGGCATGTTATTGCCGTGTCAAAATTTTTAGGTGAAACCGATTGCAATAAGTATTGCTTCCCCTGTTACTCAAACGAAGTCTATAAAAAAACTTATGAAGAAGCGATTAATCCTCTTCCTCATAGATCTGAATGGGAGACTCCAGAAGACCTTATCAATCTTCAACCGTCGCATATGACAAAACGCCAGGCCGGTCGTCCTCGAGAAAACCACCGGATCTTATCCCGCGGGGAAGAACCTACTCCCCTGTATTGTTCCCGGTGTAACTCATACGGTCATCATCGGGATGTCTGTCGGCAGCCCATGCCGTCAGAAATTCGTACTCGCAAAGACCCAGACAAAGGGAAAGAAACCGATAATCCTGATCGTTTTACACAATCTCCGCCTAATTATATGTATCCGTCATTTAACTTGGGAGACTTTTAATACTTTAAATTATTTTGTGTATTTTAATTTCTGAAATAACGTAGTAAGTCTATTTAGTTGCAAATAATTAATATTGAAAATAATTTCATTACAATATGTTTTTTTTTATATTACATGCATACATAAAACCATTAAACATTAACAGGTGTGAAGCGTCCGGCGTAGAGTTCATCTGCCATGTACCGTCTGTATCTGAAACAAGCATCCTGAAGGTTTCCTTCGTTCCATGTTAAAGAAAGATCCCGAACAAGTTTTTCCATTAACATACATATGATGACTCCTGAATTTCTCCCAATACGATCTGTTTGATCAGGCCACACGAAATCCCCTGCTATTTGCATGGCACGCTTCTCATATATTTCTGAGTGTTGCCAGTACGATATACGTCCGAGACACCACAAAAATTCAGACTCAAATTCTAGCACAATTTGATGTACTCTTCTGTGTACGCAAAATGAATCTCCGCAATTAATTGTGTCACAACTATTGGCAAAAAAAATTCTTAATTCTAGTGTCTTTAGATTTATTTTAAAAAGCAACCAATTTTGTTCCTTGTCCGGTATAGGAATGTATACCTGCAAAAAGTGAATAATCTTATTAAAAATAAACATATATTTTCACTTTTATAGTTATTATTTCTTTTATATCTTATATTTTTTTGTTTTATTTAATAATGAGGAAATGGGCTAAACTAGAAGCATGGACTCGTGGGCTGTTAGTGGGCTAGAAGCATAGACGCTCGTGGGCTGCTGTGGTCGAAAAGGAAGCATAGGCTCGTGGACTCGTGGGCTGTTAGTGGGCTTGTGTGAGAAAAAAAAAATTCATAGAAAAAAAAAATTACATCAAACACGTTAAAGTTGTTATTCCAAAAAAAAAACCTTGACATTTAACTAATAACCGGAATGGTCTTCCACTTCAGAATCATACTCTTCTCCTTCTGAGTCTTCCATTTCTTCCATTTCCGCACGATAAGCTTCAAAACGGACTTCATCGTACAGTCTTTCGAAATCCATCTCCTCGTCTGAGTCTTCGTCAGCAGTAACAGTCAAACATTGTTGTGGAATAATCTGGTCCAACGGACGTTGTCGCTCATCGGTGTTAGGTAACGGCACAAGCGCCTGACACTGACCTGAACCGCTAATTGGTGCTTCACTTGTTGGCTGTTGCACCGGGTTTGGGGGGTTACGAGTTTGGGAATTGTTTGGTTCGGGGTTATCTGAGGGTGGGTTTTGGTGGTTAACCGTTTGGGAAATGTTGACGTTGATATGAATGTGTAGATGAATGTTTTGTTGTTGATTCGCCATGAGGTAGAAAAGAGGGGGATGCCAGTTGAGAGGTGGACTAACATATGTTTAAATAGGGGTGGAGTAAGAATGAGACTTGTGCTTGGCTATATACGGTATAAGTATTTACGAGGTAAAAGAACAATAAATATAAAATCTTAATAAAAAACGGATATAATAAAATAAAAAATTTGATTAAGCCTACTGTCTACCGTATCAATTTCCCAAAATGGAGGATATGTTGCTGTAGAACCATCTGCGTATCTGGTTGCATCAATATCTTGTTCATTTAACATCTCGAAGAAATTAGGCGGTAGAACTGTCCAACGGTAATCGTTTGAGGACAGCGTCCTTGCATTTATTTCAATCTCGCGTTGATACATGAGTTTGTTACACCATGCTTTTACGTGCTAAAAAATAAAGGTAATTTATTTGTTACAAAAATGACGAAACTGATTTTTAATACGAAATTAATTAGTAAGTTACCGTTTTTTGAATAAAACTCGCTCCAGTAAATCCAAGCAGTCCCCCCCACCAAGCTTTTCCTAGTGGTGTTATCCCCGTGTATGAAGAATAGCAAGTAGGATTATCGCCATCGTAGTAAAATTCAAGAACATTTGAAGACCACTGGCGATCCCGATCCTGTTGATTTATCCAAATTGTGTTTTGTACTGAAGGAGGAATGCTTGTCATTGGTAATGTTTTACTAACACATATGTGTTTCTATAAAGGTGGAACACTAATATATATACACATATAGAGTAGTACAAAGGGATCCCTAGTACAATTGTATTTAATTTTTTTAAACCAAAACAATACAATTACAATTTTCTTACAATGCTGTAACATCATCATCATCAAAGACGTTGTCGCTTGTACTATCGGGTAACACAGAATCATAAAATTGTAAAGCTAGTTGACGTCTCATTCGTGCCGCTGTTTTCTGAGTATCTTCACCATCGTTCAAAGGTTTTTTATTTATCAATCTGTCAAGAAATATGCAAACCCAAACTCCACAGTCTCCCAAAGGTCCGGACTGCTGAGGAGCATCGGTTGCATAAATAACTTTGAAGGGATAATATAACGGTAATTGTTTGTGGGTATTATAACCATGAATTCGTAGCCAATGGTCAAACGCAAAATTTATATGACACACCACATCCGTTCTTTCCCTTCCCATAGCATTTAAAAGGCTAAAACAGAAACAAATTAACAAGTTAGCAACATGTATTTTGGAGTACTAATCAGTTAAATCGGGCTAATACCTGTCGTATATCGTCAGCGTGTAATCGACAAGGTTGAAAACGCCTAAAAACCAGTGGAGGCCTTCTATAAACAACGGTACGTAAACCTATATAATTATTACGCAAAATATTAAATTAATATAATACGAAATACATTTATCCAGTAATCAATATGTTCGTTCCACATTACCTCGTCAACAGTATGTATTCGTGGAAAAGGTTCAACCTGCCCAGTGAAGTAACCTTTGAAGGTCTGGTCGATGGCCGGCGATCGAAAAGAATTCTGAAAATATGGGGGTAGAATACTCCAGCGATCACTTTCATTTCTTGAATGATACATGTGGATCATCCACCCAAATATATGCTGTTAAACATTTACGTGTTAGTTTGCAAAACAATATACAAAATATATAAATTTAATTATTGGGGCCTTAATTATTTATGGTTGTTATATACAGACGCCATTACTTACATCATCGTTTAACCAGCCTTGGTTTTCTACGCCCAGCAACGACCCCCAAAAATTTGGACCGACAGAATTCCCCATTAATAGGGAAAGATGTTTACTGCCGCTATCTGGATACCACTCCTTGATGTACTCAATTTGTCTATCCTCATTCCTTAACTTTTTGGCTTGTTTATCTTTCACTCTTTTGAAAGCCACATACGGGGATAGCAAAGCTGCTGCGGGATTTACAAGCCTTTCGGATCGTCTCATTTTGATTAATTCAGGATCCTCAATCTACAAAATATTGTATATATGTATTAATTTCACTTTCTAAAATATATTTTTATTAACTTTATAAAATGTGACCAGTAATTAAAATATATAAAATGGAAAAACTTACAAAAACATTCTCCATCGGGCTCATAGAGACGTGGTAGGCATTATTAGCATTATCGTAGTTGATAAATGAATCAGCAACAACCTACAAGAAAGAATGAGGATTAAATTAACTGTTATTAGTAGATATTGTTATTATAAAAAAATGTATCCACAAAGCACATTACATTATCACTCTGAGTGTGTCCCTGTTCTTTTGGCGTTTGTACGGTGGCCGGAGTCCTGACAGTTTTTTGTTTTGGTGACCACCGATATGTTTGTGCAAACTGTGACATGACCATATCGGTCAGTCTCCGGTTGTTCTCGATCAGCCTCTCGTCCATGAGTGATTTAAATTGTGAAATCAACTCATTCTCGTAATTTGATTGAAACGTGGACGTAGGGGGGACAAAATTCTGTTGTGGAATCTCATGTTGATTCGGTGCCGGATTATAACCTTGATTGGCACCATCGTCACCAAACAAAGTGTTCATTAGAGACGCCATCTGTTCTTGTGTGCCGACACCGGTGGCTGCCTGCATTTCGGGATGGATTTGACCCGTGAACCCTGTGGGCATCTGAACGGGTATTTCCGTGGCCATTTGAACCGGATTCTCGCCCGGCATTGCACTGGCATACAACCGACGTTCAGCGTCTAAATAATCTGAACTGGACACATACCACTCGCTTCGCAACTCATTTTCAGTGGGCAATATAACCAAGGACGGCCTAAATTCACGTTTCTGCAATGTTATAAATAGAAAAACAATTATTAAATTATTAATATTTATCTTTCCAATTTTGCTCCCTGTTCGTTGGTCAAATTTACCATTTTAGTCCCAACCTATTTTTTTTTTGGCAAAATAGCAGTTTACACCCTAAACAGCCCACCCATTATACGTTCAAATATAATATAATGAATTATATATATATTTAAAAGCAAAATGTTTACCGTTGCAGCTAGTTGAAGCAATCCGTCCACAGTGCTCGTCATAAACTTCTTGCCTTTTTTCCATCCCAAAAATCTTGGAATCGTCTCACCTTGAAACCATTCCCTTGAATTCTTAAATTGAGGAAAAATCTCCAACAACCACATCTACAGAAAGAATTCAATGAAAACTTATATGGTTTTCGAAATAACAAAATTAATTAACATTCACGGGTACCTTAAAGGGCCAGACAAATCCACCCAAAGAAAAACCTTTAGCGTCTTCTTTTTGCCGATTGTGCAAATTGTATATAGCACTATAAGTACTTTCCCAAAAATAATTACCCCATGGAAATCGTCTAAATTCTTCTAAATTATCCACAAGGTCTAAAAGCATATTATCAACAACATTAGTTTTTTGCAAACCCAAAAAACCTTGACCGATTAGCATGAGGAGACATACCCTCGTGGCGTCATTATCGTTAATATTCCCAATGTTCTCGAATAAAGTCATTATTCTCCCAAAATTAACAGTTGATCCAGGTCCACCTTCAAAATATCTGTTCTTAAAGGAGTTCGGATGGTCTC
This sequence comes from Helianthus tuberosus, assembly GCA_030545235.1. Classification (NCBI taxonomy): domain Eukaryota; kingdom Viridiplantae; phylum Streptophyta; class Magnoliopsida; order Asterales; family Asteraceae; genus Helianthus; species Helianthus tuberosus. The sequence continues at coordinate 214,643,079 of CM060423.1, forward strand.
TAGGTGACCAAGAAGTGTGCCCAAAACGTAGCCCCGTTATTAAACAAAATTGTTTAGGGGTGAATGTAAGTAGCTCCCCTCGTAATCTATACGAAATACCAAGACGGGGAAAAGTAGTCGAGATTTGTAGTTGTGCAACGCCATATAAAAGAAGGCTATCACATATGGTGCATCTATTGTCTAAATATGGACCGAAACACGTCTGCCTAATAGCTGTTTCAACCGCCGGAGTCATCACTTTACGCAAATCTTGTAAAACCAACCACTTTTCTCGTACTTTAATGGTTATTTGCTATATAAGAAAAAAAATATTTAAAAAAAGTATACGAATTCAAATAAAAAAAGTATATGAATTCAAATAAAAATCTTACCGGGCATGAAGGGGGGTCCATCAAAGCTTCTTCCATCTCTTGGTCATTTGGCATGTTCCCGAAATCATTTGGCATGTTCACGTGTCGGTTGAAGTCCATAGTGAGGGGCCCACAACTAATGTCGAAGAAGTGTGATTAGTGGTCCCAGACGAGTCAACGATCTTTCGGATCTTCAAGGTTGGATAGTCCTTTGCTTTGCTCCAAAGTGGAGAAAACTTTGGAAGTGTGTTGGTGTTTGTCACCTTGGGGAAACGGCTACTCGATTTGTTTACCCGACTTGAATGTCGTCTGACGGGGAACAGTACGTTATTGGTACACGCGCCTTGAAACGGCTTGGCCATCTATTGTAAACGGCATAAAAAGCAACTGAAACGGCTTGAACAGTAACATGAAACGGCTCATGCAGTTGCTTTTTGCTTTATCGTAGTACGTGCGTTGCAGCTGAAACGGCTCGGCATTTGAGATGAAACGGCACAAGCATGCAAACGGCACAACCATGCAAACGGCACAAGCATGAAACGGTAAAGGCTTGACCTTTTACTAAGTTGGAGCACGTGCACTGAAACGGCTCGGGCAGTTACATGAAACGGCTCGGGCAGTTGCTTTTTACTTTATTGGAGCATGTGCGTTGAAACGGCACATGCATGGTGTGGTAAAGGCTTGACATTTCCTTGAAACGGCTCGGGCAGTTACTTGAAACGGCTCGGACAGTAGCTTTATTGAAACATGTGTATTGAAACCGCTTAAAAAATCATTTTTTTCAAAATTCCCCAATTTCATTTCATGTTTAAATAAGGTGGCCAAATTATTCTTACAGCTCCATTGTGAAGCGTTGAAACACCCTTGAAACAAATAATGGCTGAAAAAAACAAAAGTGACGTATACTGCTCTCAACCAGTTAGTAAATCGTCAACGTGGATTCTTAAGAAATGGAGAACAGCCAAACAGTCAGGTGAATCTTCATCGTCTGAAACGACTGTGCCGCAGGTGCCGGAAGAAAACAACTTTGTAACTAATCGTCAAAGCTTACACCCCAAAAGAGGCGGAAGATGGGCAATTCCAGACGACGAATCTGAGAATTGGTCAAAAGATGTTGCAACATTTTACAATAATGGGGACGCCCCATTCTCTTATTTAGCTGTTTTCAGTCGTTATGTGGAGTTGGACAAAAAATTTTAGGGCACTCTGTTAGGATATCGTTGTAATGGTTACCTAACAGCAACGGTAATTTCATTAGAACTTATTTTATTAACAAAATTTGTATTTATACTGTTTATTACATGTAACTTGTATTAAAATAATATTGATTAAACAGCATATTGAGGGATGGACTCGAAGACTAATGGCTTGGAGAAGCAGAAACCTACAAAAGGATCCCACGTTAAATTTGCGGTGGACAATACTTCCACCGCAATTCTATGACACGTTACTACAATCCACTCCTAAGAGTGTGGTTGGTTATGGAAATGGTAAAGAAAACCCATTTCCTTCCTTTTTTGACGTGGATTTTGTGTTTATCCCACTGCCGATTGACAATAACGAATGGCTGTTGGTACGATTAGAGTTGGCATCTCAGGAATTAGTTTTGTACCCGTTTGAGGACTTTTGTGGACGACTAGACAAATTTAGAGCAGTTATTATTCCACGGTTGACGAAGCTTAAGGTGTATTTAACTGGTTTGCTGGTGCATTTGCAGTATTGGAAAAAAACAGGCAAACAAGAATGCTGCATAACTCATGAGCTAAACGATAACTACGTGATTTCTAACAGGTCAATCGTAGGCAATGAAGCTGTCTATCTATGTATGCTTATGGAGCATCTCGTTACGGACAAACCAATTAACATTACTGGAGATGTAAAACAAATATGTTTGTCATATAGACGATTCATGGCTGATAAACTGTATTTTTGGCGGTGTTTGCCACGCCCAAATGCTGTTAAATAAAATAACTCTTCTTTTTAATATGTTTTAATATTAAATATTAACTCCATTCTCATTTCAAACCTATAAATACATACATTACTCCTCCCATTTAACCCCATTATCCTCTCAAAGTTCCCACTAAAAAAAATGGAGTCTTGGACCGACGAGGAAGATATTGCTGCTGTCGTTTCGTACGCTGCCGCTCGTGATCTGGGCACTTATTCAGTTTCCGATGCTGCTTTCTGGGGGCAGGTTTTCAACTACTTTTGCATTCACCTACAAGAGACGTCCCGGAGTGTCGATGCCTTGACGACTCGTCTTGCTTTTCTACGCTTTAAATGTAACCGTTTTTTATGTGTGTGCAAAGTTGTTAAAAAAAATAATCCGAACATGGAAGAACAAGAGGTCGTTGAAGAGGCCCTGCTCGACTACGCAATACTTTACGACGAGGACTTTGAACACCTTTCAGTGTTTGAAACTTTAAAAATTTATCTGTAATTCACGAAATGAATTTGTAATATTTATGTTGTATCATGCAAGTTAATATATGACTTTTAACCGTTTGTCTATGTAAACCGTGAATTTACAAAAATCGGAAGTTAGTACGTTAATTTGGTTAATTAATATAATTTATTAATTAATATTTTTAATTAATTAGACTAATTAATAAAGTTATATAAATTAAATAAATTATAACAAAAATTAATAGATAAAATTAATTTTGTTTAGTTACTAAAGTTAACAAGGTTAGCTAACTTGGTTAATTAGTTATTAATAATCACATCAACTAAGTTAGTTAAATATCCTATATAAAGACTAACTAGGTTAATAAAATTCAGTTAGATCAGTTAGTAAACTTATGAAACTTCAAGGGCCTGTTTAATATGGACGGCCAAAACATTGAAACTAATAATTTTTCAAAAAACGGATAAAAAAGGGGGTTCTTCTTTAAAGAACCGGCCCTTCATGGATCGAACCCGCGCCCTTCGTATGAAACACTAACATCTTAACCAGTTTATCATCCTAATAGGAGCTGATAGAATTCTAACCTTTATTATTCATATACACTAGTTGGAAAACATGGGCCTGTTTAATATGGACGGCCCAAAGACACAAATTTTTTAACAGTAAATTTATTTTTAATACTTGGGCCTCTTTGACATACGTGGGCTTGTTTATACTACTTCGGCCCAAGCCGTTTGTTAACGGACTCAAATATACTAAAGTTTTAAATTAACAAACACATAGACAAACCGTATAATTTTTTTTAAGAAGGCAATTTTTTTTATATTAATAATAATATAGCAAACATAAAAATTAAACATAACTTAAAAAAAGTAAACAAAACATAATACAAAAAAAAACTAAAACCAAATCCTAATTGCCTCCCACTCGGAGACGTGCTTGAATTCATGACCCTCGTCATGACGGTAATTGATCAGTGCCACCTCCTTTTGGTCATCCTCAACCAGGTCCGGCATTTCTCTCTCGACGTTCTTGAAATAGCGGTCAAATCGCTCACACTCCAACCGCAGCACACGAAAACGGGACGATAAGGCGTCCACGCTCCGGTTATGGTCCGGACCACGAAGCTGCCCAAAGATCTGTTGAACCTTAACCCACAGCCCCCCCTGTCCACGTCTTGGGGGATCGGTCATCGCTTCTTCCCATGCTTCGCACAATGCGATATCTTCGACGTCGGTCCAGGTATTTGCCATTCGTTGACGGAGTTGCAGACGGCGTGGTTGGATGAAAGTGGTGAGAAAGTCTTTTGAAAACGGGGAGTTGTTTTGAATCACAGACGGCGTGGTTGGATGAACGTGGTCAGTATTTATAAGGGGGGTAAACGTGGGAACTTGGAACGGCAACGAGTTCAAGTTTTTTTGATATAATTTGTTTTTGTTTTGGAACTTGGAATGGCAACGGTTTATTCAATAAAAAAGCACGGCCCACACAAATTTAAAATTATTTAAAATGAACGGCCCAAAACACATAAACAGCCCAAACACATAAACAACCCAAACACATAAACAGCCCAAACAAGATTTAAAATTATTTGCTAGGTAATTTACTGGACTATTATATAATACAAATTACATAAAAGATATAACATGTAAAAATACAAACATAACTTCGCCAAACCGTTGAAACGGCTAATAAAGTGATTCAATTTCATCCACATAATTTCTGATAACCGCTGAAACAGCTAGTAGAGAAAAAATCTCGGTCTCGAAGCAAGCAGTCTTCAGATAACAACATAACTTCGCCAAACCGCTGCTTCTGAATCGGCAGATAACCGAGAGCAAATTGAAAGTTAGGAGTGAATCAAATCTCTTCTTCTGGAATTCGAGTCAAAACGCTTGTAGCAATGATAAAGATGCGTCGTTTGCTCGATAGTTCCATCCACACACACTAGGTAAGTAGTGGTCGGATTTCTGAAGAGGAAGACACTCCAATATGAGAAACAATATCAAAAGCTAATTTGATAACTAAAGCCCAGGAACACGTCTTTTACACTATCAGATACATGAGATTTCATAAATATTTCTTGCATTTGATACACGAAAACATCTATGACAATCAAATGAAGAAAGCAAGATAACATTTTCTATGAGATTTAAGTGTGGTAGAGAGATTCGTTTAACAGGCACACAAATAAATAACAAAGTTGGTAAATATATAGTGGGATGAACCGGCTCGAACAACACGTTGACCCGGCCTGATGTATAGGTTGAACCGGCATTAGACATCTGTACCAGCTCGGAGCCAGTTGAAACGGCTCGGTGCAGTTGACACGGCACACACATTGCGACGAAACGGCTTGGAGCAGCTGTACCGGCTTGGAGCAGCGGAGACGGCTTGGAGCATGGGACGAAGCGGCTCGGTGCCAGCTGTAACGGTTTGGCTTGCAGAAGTGGGGACCACTTTTGAAGGGTATCAGCTCGGCTAAATCCTAAGAACACGGCTTGGCTCGTTGAAGGAACTCGGCTAAGATCTTTCAACATGAGCCGATTGTAACGGCTTGGCTAAGTTCTTTCAAGGTTTGACGGACATGTGGCGTTGACTGCAGAAATCTCAAGCCGTTACAGGCTTTGTCGGACACGTGTCACCCAACGGTTGGCTGGCCGTTTAAAGGGAATCTTGTGCCGTTTCAGCTCGCTGAAACGGCTCGGAGAGGGGTGTCCGTTGGCTAAATTGGAAAAGACGGCGTTGCAGTGGCCATTTTCGTGATTTCCCCTTTTATAAACCGTTTAAAATTTTATCTTGGGACTAACACACATTTCTGACATTCACTTTTTTCATTAATTAATTTCCATCATGACTAAGTATATATATTTTATTTTTTATTTTTAGTTGTTTCTTTTACAAAAATTTACAACTGCTAGTGAGAATATTTATGTAATTGACTTTATATAATAAATAATTATATATATAATATATTTGATGATGTATGTCAATTTTTATGTTGTGTGTGTAGAACACTTTTAGAAAGATATTTTAAAAATCCCAAATTAAGTATAGAAACTTCATCAAATTTGTAAAATTTTCAATAAAAATAATAATAGATGAAGTTTAGAGGAAACTTTATTATAAAAAGATGAAATTGTCGATGAACCGGCACTACTCCAATTAAAAATTTTGGTTATGCCACCGGAGAAGATGATAGATTTGTAAAATCGAATGAAATATGTGACCTTACTCGTCTAATGGTGGAACTTAGAAAATATAGTTATTTTCCTTTGGGTTATCAGATATTGAAGCGAATGTTGATTTATTAAGGTGTTTCTTTTTTCGTTTATATTGTATTGTATAGGTGTACCGTAGAAAAAAAAATTAGGATACCCCTGAATTTTTCTTCTAGATCCGCCACTGGATTCAACAATACTAAATTTTCCTAAAATACTCTTGTCTTATAGTCGTGTATCTATCTTGGGTTAACGATAGGAACAAACATGAATAAAGTCGCTCATTTGAAACCGGTTTTGGAAGCAACTCGAAGCAAAATGACATATGTTTTTCTCGCTTTACAAAGCTCTCGTTAAAATTATAAATCAACTCAAAGCAAAACGACATATGTTTTTTTAGGGGGTGTGTATGGAGGAGAAACACAAAATGCGTTGGGTTAAATGGTAGAAAATCATGAGACCATAAGAAGATGGCGGCCTTGGCATCACTCCTTTGTGGTATGGGAATATTGCCTTGTTTCCAAGTGGTGGTGGCATTATAAATTAGAGAAAAAGTGTTATGGAGAAAGGTCATTGATGCTGCCCATTACAATAAAAGAGGGGTGTCCTACATGCCGATTATTAAATCGATCTTAGGTGGGTGGAAAGCCATTGTGGGTTTGGATAGGAACTTGAGTCAGTACAATATAAACTTGGATTTTAGAGGGGTGGTAGGTAAGGGGAAAGATGTTCGACTGTGTGGGATATTTAGGTAGGAAATGAACCTCTTAAAAATTCTTTTCCAGATTTATATAATCTTAAAAACAAAAGGTCGGTGCTACCGACAAATTCCAATTTTACCCTTCTATCGGCCACCGACACAAATTACAACTTTACCCTTTGTTTAAAGCATTCTTTCAGCCTACATTCAATTCAGACAAACACAGTACAAATTCCCAGGTCCACCCAAACAGTCTTCAAAGACCGCCTCCTTGTCCGCCTTGGCGGTGAACCACCGTCGACCTCCGGCTCCGTATTAAGTTGGAAAGACAACACAATGCTTCATGTTTTTTTTTACTTTCACTGCATGATTTTACCTGGCCCTTAAAGGTACGTTTGTTCAGAGGGCGTTTTCTCCACCCACCACAACATCCCCCAATGGGTTCTACCGCCACCACCGCCGCTAAGAGGCGGTTTCACCACCGCAACCGCAACCACAACCACGTCGTCGCCAGGTACTACAGCCACTACCACCTCTACTCTCCATTTTTTCAGATTTGTTCTTTCAGTGGGTTAATGTGCTAAAAGTTTGGCTTTTTTAGAGAGAAAAATAGGGTTTTCAGAGAGAGATGGAAGCTAGAGAATCGGAGAAAAAAATATGTGAACTTGGTGAGTGATTGTGGTGGTGGCTGCGGCGGACATGGAGTGGTGGAGGTGGTGTGGCTATGACGGCGGCAGTGTGGGGAGAAAGGAAATAGTAGAGGTAGGGAGAGAGTGAATGGTGGCAATTTTGTTTGATGGTTTTAAAAATCCAGCTAGCCGTATTAAATATTAACCTAATAATATTTATCTAAAATCCTTATAAAAAATAGAAATTCTCAATAAAAAATATATTTGTACATATTACATACAATATTTCTAATTTCTAAGTTATCGGAAATGGAAGATTTAGTTTATTTTATAAGATTTGCTAAATATTAATGTCATCATCGTAACGCGTGTAACGTAGTTCTAAACATGTTGATGCCGCCGCAACGCGCGACACGGTCAAAAAACTAGTTTGTATGATTTAGAGAAAGAAAAAGAGGTACGGGTTAGGGGCGGACCCAAGTTATGGGGTGGGTGGGCGGCCGCACCCCTTGAAAAAAAAAATTTAGTGGTATTTTTCGCGAAAAATCCAGACCGCACCCCTTGGAAATTTTCGTCCACACCCCTTGTAAAATTCCGACCGCACCCCTTAGAAAAAAAATGTTAGGAATTTATGTAAAAAAAATTGTGAACACGGATTGAAACCCGATTAAATTATGTAAACAAGTTAGCCTACTAACCCCTTTAATAAAACTTAAATTCAATCCATCAAGCCCAATAACTTAATACCCATTCAAGCCCAACCCAACTACTAGTTTTGTTAAACAAACCCGTCCACGTAATTAAAAAAAAACCCAAATCACTGCCTGAAGAGGTATGGTCCCAATTCCTTGCCAACATGGCAAGGACCATACCACTTTCTCCATCCTACATGGCGTTGACATCAACCATACCATCCGGAACCTTCCAGAAGCATCTGGAAGGTACCCTGGTGACACCAAAAGATGCTCCATCCGACATAAAGGACAACACGTGTCACCAGCCAGCAAGCGCCAAGTGGATCTGCAACAGGTCAGGGAGCAGTCCGACAATGTCAGTACGATGTTTACAAATTAGGCGAATACAGGCGCGCCACGTGTACCACTACACTGACCACAGGAGAGGAGACCAAAGGGATATTCCCCTTGGTCGGACAGCTGGCACGCGCCCACAGCTAGCACTGCTGCTCCTCCCTTTCTTAACCCTTCGGCTATAAATAGGACCTTTCATCATCCAGGTTGATCATCTTGCTCTCACCATTCTCACACTTAACACACACTGATTATCCTTTCTCGGAACAGTACTTATTCTCACGCCGGAGCCTGGTTAAGAGGAAAACCCCCATATTCCCCTCTTAACGAGACTGACGGTTGCTGTTTTGCAGGAGACGGTCATCTTACGAGTAGGAAGAGAGATTGAACCCACAGAAGAAGCAACCCCACTGATTAACCGTAGTGTTAACCAGTGTTTCATCATTGGCGCCATCCGCTTTTAGCAAAACCACTCTCATCTCTTCTTCTTTTCGAAAAACTCGTCAAAATGGCTGAAAACAACCCTTCCCACCAAGTCGATGGAGACATTTCTTCCTTCGAACTCGTTTCGGACAATATACACGTCCAACGAGGTCCAAGGAACGAAGCTATCCAAGAAGGGCCACCAAACATGGAGTTTCCCAGCATTTTCGGGAGTACATCCAGGGTTGCCGCTCAAAACGCACCTGGTACTGCTTTCCAAACTCCATCTAGAATCATCACTCAGACCACAAACGGAGCAGCGTTCCAGCCTCCGTCAGAAGTAGTCCAACAGACACCACCAGTGCAACCTCAGAACCATGGAGCTGGCCCATCAGCTCCATCGGAACAAGCACAAATGAACTTCTCTGCACTACTAGGGCTACCTGAAGGAAAAACTCTGGCTTCCTGGTATGCCGAACAAGTGGCGTCCATAAACCTTGTTTATCAGCAACTCAGTGCGCAGCAAGCCTTACTCCAAGCACAAGCTCACCAATCAGCATTCGTCACTCCACCGCAAAGGCCTTTGAGCGCCCCGGTGCCTCAACAGACCAATGCGTACAACCTGCGTCCTGAGTCACTACCTCCACAGCATGTTAGAAGGCCAAGTGTGCACGACACGCGCGATACCTACGGGGAAACAGAAAGCAACTATGTGCAGTATTCCAACCAACTGAAGAAGCCGATACAAAGTCGTTTAGGTCCGCGCAACATAAACGACGAATTTGAAAAAGATGAGGAGACGCGCACAGTGTTCAGCAGGCTCCCACCAGAGCACGAAGCATACAAACCTCGCAAGCGGGCAGGTTATGACCCAAAAGCAGAACATGATTTCACTCTAAGCTATCGCCCAGACGACATGGCTGAGAATTCAAAGTTCATCCGAGAGATCGCCACGGCTGACATAGACAAAACGAAATTGCCACACAACGTGGGCAAATACAACGGGTTGACAGACCCAGACGATCATCTCCAAGTATTTAACGGTGCGGGAGCAACGGGCGGATGGAACTTGCCAACCTGGTGTCACCTCTTTGCTCAAACCTTCGTAGGCGCGGCGCGCATCTGGTTTGACAGCCTACCAGCAGGCAAAATCAAATCCTGGATCGATTTCAGAGAGAAGTTCCCGGCACATTTCTCACAACAACGACGACACACCAGGGATCCAGCCGACTGTTTGAACATATGGCGCAGGGACCATGAAAGCGTAGAAGATTTCATTACTTGGTACAACAAAGAATGTTTAGAGATTGGCGACTGCGGCGAAAAGATGATGCGCGCACACTTTATGCGGGCAGTCAAGTGCGATGATTTAATTAAGCGTGTAAAAGGTAGAGACGGAGGACCCAAAGATTGGGAAACCTTCATTGAGGCGGCCAAAACCATCGCGCAGTCAGATAGGCAGTTGACCGGTGATGACCACCGTCAGCGTAGTTACAATCATGCCAACCGGAACAGCAGGAAAGGCAGAAACCAATCTTGGAGAGCGTCCGGTCATAGGGAAAGGAGCCCAGTGAGAGAAGACGCGCGCCACACGATCAACCAAATCGCACACCGAAAAGAGGTAAAAAAGGAAAACCGAGAAAAGCAGTGGACACTCCTAACGAAAACCCCTTCAGAAGTCTTGGCGACCGAGAACCACCAGTTCAAGCCACCATTGCAGATGCGTAACAAGAGGGGCCAAGACCCGAATCTTTTCTGTGACTTCCACAAGGACACCGGTCACTTAACCGACGATTGTTTCAGCCTCAAACAAGAGATCGAAAGGGCCTTAAGAGACGGAAAATTAACTCACCTGGTCAAAGGTGGCAAGCGTGATTACCGTCAGATCCAACGAAGAGAGGAGGGGCCGGACAACAAAAAACTCCGAAAGTTAGAAACCCACATGGTTCAGGGGGGTCCGCGAAGGGCAAGAAAAAATTACAACAAGCGCGCGCAGGACGACTCATGGCGCGAGAAACAAGTCGTTTTCCCAGTTGTCAGAGGAGGCCCACGAGAGAGACGGCCCATAGTCATTTCAGGCGTCATCGGGCATTATCAAACAGATTACATCTTCATCGATCCGGGGAGCACCGCGGATATCATATATGAACAATGCTTTAATCAGTTCGATCAGGAGGATAAAGCGCGCTTAGAACCAGTTGATTACCCGCTCACTGGTTTCTGCAACGAAGCCGTTTTTCCTCTAGGACAAATATCGTTCCCAGTGTTGCTCTCGGATGGAAGAAACTCAAGAACAGAGGAAGTCACTTTCATGGTACTGCCGGCACATTCAAGACATGATATTCTGCTGGGAAGAGAATCCCAAGGTGATTTCAGCATGATCTGCTCTGGCCCACACTCCGCAGTGGGATTTCCAACAGAAACGGGAGTAGCCATCATCTATGCAAGCAAAGAAGTATTAGCGACAGATGAGCTAAGGCCTGCAAAGACAAGGAAACCAGAGGCACGCCAAGAGGCAGAAAAGTGGGTACTAAACAGCGCATATCCGGAGCAGACAGTAACCCTGGGACCTGCAATGTCCGATCTAACGCGCGCGGCGCTAAAAAAACTGTTGTTCCAAAACATGGATGTCTTTGCCTGGACGCCAGCAGACATGGTGAGCGTTCCACGGCACATAGTTGAACATCGCTTAAACGTATCGGAAGAAGCTAAACCGGTGGTACATGCTAAGCGCCACTTGGGAGACATAAAGCATGATGCCATGAAAGAGCAAGTGATAGAGCTGTTAAACGCGGGGATCATCAGAGAGGTCAGGTATCAAACATGGGTGGCAAGCCCAGTGATGGTTCAGAAAAACAATGGTAGCTGGAGGATGTGCGTCGACTACAAGGATCTGAATAAGGCATGTCCGCGTGATTGTTACGCCTTACCAGACATCGATGAAAAGATCGATTCACTTGCCACATTCCAATGGAAATGTTTCCTTGATTGCTACAAAGGGTACCACCAGGTACAAATGGCCGTGCAAGATGAAGACAAGACCGCGTTCCGCACGCCAACAGGGCTATACTGTTATACCAAAATGCCTTTTGGTCTTAAAAATGCGGGCGCGACTTACCAAAGGCTCATGAACGAAACCTTCCACGACGCCATCGGCAAGTACATAGAAGTGTATATGGACGATCTAGTTATCATGAGCAAGGAGGAAAGCACAATGTTGCTGAACATCCAAAAGACGTTCGACACTCTGCGCGGAGTCAGCATCAAGTTAAACCCGGCGAAATGCTCCTTTGGCATGGAGGAGGGGAAATTCCTGGGTTTCATCGTCACGAAAGATGGTTTCAAGGTGAACCCCGACAAGATACAAGCAATAGAACGCATGCCGTCCCCGTCGACGATCAAGGAGATGCAGAAATTGGCAGGACGGTTGGCAGCACTCAACCGCTTCCTAGCCAATCACGCGGCGAAATCATTTCCGTTTATAAAAACTCTCCGAAACTGCATGAAGAAGAGTCAATTTCAGTGGACTCCGGAAGCCGAAAGCGCTTTCCGCGAGACGAAAGACTGCCTCATCAAGCTACCAACCTTAACCGCACCAGTCAAGGGTGAACCTCTGGTACTATACCCGTCCGCCTCCGACAGGGCAGTGGGAGCAGTGTTGCTTGTCGATCGACAGGGTGTCCAGACGCCGGTCTATTATGTGTCACGAATGATGTGTGTAAAATGCAACATATAAATTACATCAAATGAGGCATAAAACTAACCCTTTTTTAGTACTAATATTGGAAAAAGAGTGTTTTTGTCTTCCTTTTGTATTTTCAGGATTAAATGAGCTCAAAAACGCAAAAGAAGCAAAAAGACAGCTAAATCCAACATAAATACAAGAAAAGGAACATTAGTGGATTGCCCGAACCCTCAACAGTACCTTCCAAAGCAAAATAGAGAAAACAGAAGGCTGAACACGCCCCGTGCTCAGCCAGCACGGGGCCGTGCCCAAGAAGCAGCAGAAAAGACAAACCTATAGAAGCTTCTATTGCCCACCACGGGCCGTGCTCAGCGGACACGGGGGGCGTGCCGAAAGTACTGCAGGCGCATTAATTGTAATTGCGAATTACAATTAATGAAGAGAGAGAGTGTCAGACGGGCACGGGGCCGTGCCCAGCGAACACGGGGCCGTGCCCAGGCTTCTGTTCAGCCTATAAATAGGAGTGCTTGGTTTCATTGCAACTCATCCCTTGGCACCACCTCTCTCACACTTCATCCACCACCCACCACCATCACAACACCATCATCCACCACCATCATCCATTGTCCATCATAGAGTGTGTGAGTCGTCTCGGGATCCAAGATTGATCGTAAGAGTTCTTGACAATCAAGGCCATGTTTGCCTAAGTCTCTTACATCACTTGGTGAAGACAAAGTGTCTAGTATAATACTTTTTATTTCTAATCTTTTGCACTTTTTATTTGGTTTTGTATTAATGACTTTAATAACTAGTTACTTATGTTGAAGGTGATCTTTCCTTATCGTTTGTCCGTGGTGTCTTGGCATTATTTTACTGTCTATATAAAATAAAGGATTTTCACCATTCATATCTCCACGGTCTATATGGAGGTATGTTGGCTACCTGGTAGGGGGTTAAGGGAACGGTTTGGTAAAGGTCTTGCCATTGTTCAGCGTTTAGAGGTCCTGCAATGGACCTGGGTCAAATTTAGTAGGACCTCCTTCAATACTTCACGGTATTGGATGGCGGGGGTCCAAACTCTTTGATCCCCTCATAAGTTAACTACTATTAATACTATAACCCGGCTATTTAGGACTGTATCCCTGCTGACTCAGACTACTTAGTCGAGGGTAACGTCACCGCCAAAAGCGGGGCCTACCACAATACTGCATTAATAACTTAATTCATTATCTTCCAATAATCCACCCCTTTAGGATTGTATCCCTGCTGACTCAAACTACTGGGGTGAGGGTAACGTCACCTTCAAAAGAGGGGCCTACTACAATAACTAAGATAATCTCTTAATTATGTGCAAAAGTGCGGAAATAATAAAAGGTTATACTAGATACGAGTCGGAACCAAGTGATTCATCTTGTCTATCTGTTTTTATTTTATTTTTATTTTCAGCATTTTAGTTAGTTTTTATTTTTATTAGTTTAAAACATTTTTCTAAACTTTTATTTTGGTTAGACGTTGAGGATAAACCGGTATTAAAAGCTCTTGTGTCCTTGGACGACCTCGGTATCTTACCAACGCTATACTACACTCAACGATGGGTGCACTTGCCCATATGTGTGTTTAGTGTTAGTGAAATATCGTGTTTTATAAATTTAAAACTTGGCTAAAATAAGTGTTAAAAAAGGGCTTAAAATATACACCTAAAATATACGACACTTCACACGCATCAAGTTTTTTGGCGCCGCTGCCGGGGACACAAGGATTTTAAGAAAGTTAGGAATCAACGGCCTAATCATCTTTTATTTTTCTTTTTTATTTTTTTTAGGATTTTCTTAGTTTTTCAGCTTCTGCAGAGCTCAGCACGGGCCGTGCCCGCTGAACACGCCCACGTGCTCAATCATTGGAACTGGCAATCCTGTTTTACATCAGACAGTAAGCTGAACACGGGGCCGTGTCCACTCAACACGCCCCCGTGCCCAAGTTTCAGTTACTGAAAACAGAACCGTTAGATCCCGACGGTTGGTAATTTCTGACATAAACATCAGTGATAGTAATTATTTTTACTTTCGGCACTCTTATGGTACGTGGTGTAAATTATGTGGTGGCGAACATGAAGAAGTAAAATGCTACTTCCTAAATTATAGGCCCCACTACATGGACCTACGATCTTTTCACAACCTTAAGAGGGGCGAAAGTAAAAATAAGCACTATTTCTCCCTCGAATGCGCCCAGCCAGATATTCTAGGGGAAATGTTCCTTAGCGAATTATTTCAACTAGAAGAGCTAATTCTGAAATGGATAGAAGAGCTTAGGAAGGATTTTATTGATCCGCCCCAAGACGATACCCATGAAGAAATGTTGGAACCGCATTCCGACAACCTCGTTGCTCCCGAAAATACCTTCTTACCTAGCAAAGACTTGGACGATAGTCGTCCCTGTGTCGATTGTGCCATGAAGGACTCTCCATCGACTTCGTTCGGTGCATACATAGACCTGAGCGATTCGGCATATACCTTCTTTAACAAGAGCCCGGAAAAGGGTTGGACTTGTCCACCTAGAATGAAAATAGGAATTACCCTCACCGACAACCTCTTGCGTTCTCGCCTTAGTCTAGGACAATTAAGGTATATTAGGCACTTTGGGGTTGTTCCAACCAGTAAGGAACCACCCGATATCGGGGAGATCCTTGAATTAGCAAAACTCCATAAAGCAGCCTCCAGACACGGGGCCGTGCCCAGGTCAACACGCCCCCGTGCTCACTAAAAAGATTCTCTGCTGATTTGGTCAGAATACGGACAAAATGTGTCAGGATTTTCTCTGAACACGGGGCCGTGTCCAGTCAACACGGGGCCGTGCCCAGGGCGCTGTCGTTTTCTTTAAATGCAGCCTGATTCCTGCTCATTTTGACCACTTCAATTGACAGAGATCTCTGGAATTTTCACTCATACCATCCTAGGTAAGTGTCAAAAGAAGGTTCCAAGGGACCCTCTTGTCCTTTCCACTTTTATTCATTTCCTCCTCTTTCAAAATTTTTCAAAAGTTCCTCCATGGAAGCTTGGAAATCCTTTGATTCCAATCCTCTATGTGAAGTTTGTAAGATTATTTGCTAAAGATTCTGGGCTAAAGTTAGTTGAATAACTTTACTTTAAATTATCCGAGCTTAAAACCCAGATAAAAATCATAAAAATAATTTAAAACTCCAAGAGTCTTTAGCCAAAAATCCTGCAGACAAATGGACACGGGGCCGTGCTCAACGAGCACGGGGCCGTGTCCAGGGGCTCTGTTTTGTAAAGATTTAGTTTCCTTCGGTTTTCTTCACAGAAAATGGCAAGCAGAACAAGCGGATCATCTTCAAGGAATAACCGACAAGGGAGGAGATCGTCAACAGCAGAAGACTCTCTTGTAAACTATGTTTACGCTCTAAGGGAGGCTATTGATGAAATGACGGGAGTGGAAGAAGCATTGGTCGACCGTATCAACCATCTTACTGTGGGGCTGGAGGGCTGTCTCCATGAAGTAAACCTCTTGCACCAGAGGTTGAACCTTCTCGCTTCCCCGCCTTTGGTGCCCATAATAACCCAAAGGGCGTGGAACATGGTGCCCGAAGTTGTCATTCCAGCTGAATGGTACGCCATGCACCAGGAGCTTCCTCGAAGATTGGTGCAAGGAGTCCCGGTGAATGTTCCCCCTCAACCACCAACAGCAGAAGAAAACGAAGCCGCATTCTTCCTCCCTAGGGAGATCGAAGAATGGCTTTAAACAAAGTTTAGGAAGGAACTCGTTCGGCTAAAAGTCCTACTCTATCGGGAAATCATTCTCGAAATTTTCCTAAATTAGTAGAACTCCTTATGATAACCTCGTGTACTTGCTGACCTATCTAGTTAAGTTTTAATTCTAGTTTAATTTAGGATTATGTAAGTTCTCTCTATGATGAAATGAAATGATGGTTTTAATGTTTGGATGGTTTGTAAAACACACTCATGGTGGTAAAGGATGAAAAGGGGAACGAGAAAAATGATCCCATGCACAAGAACGAGGCAACCCGACAATTTTCTCCCTTTCAGAAGGTTCAACACGGGCCGTGCCCAACCAACACGGCCCCGTGTCGAACCACCTGCAGAAAACGCCCAGTACAGGTAACTGGACACGGGCCGTGTTCACCCAACACGCCCCCGTGTCCAGACTTCTGTTTCTCTTATTTCGATTTTGTTACTGGCACTTGAACACGGGGCCGTGCCCGGATAACACGGGGCCGTGTTCAGTGCCCAGTAACACAAATTTTTGCTTTTTAAACACTATTTTACACATCTAATCAACCTAAAAATTTATTTTTGGGACACATTGAGGACAATGTGTAATTTAAGTGTGGGGGGGATGCTAAAACCTTGAATTTTGCAAGTCCTAAATACAAGCCTTACACAAAACTCTATTGGAACCGCTAATCACCCCAAATTTTTTCAAAAATTTCATTTTTACTTGTCTAGGTTTAACTCGGGAAATTCAAGCTCTCAAAAAGGTTATATTTTTACAAATTTACAACCGATAGCGTAGTGATAAAAAGAACCAACATAAGAAAATTATGAAAAGGCATGACAAACTTATTTAAAATTCGATTATATATACTTGATCACATAAAAACCCATTCCCACAAAAGTGAGTTTTGAGCCTTTATTGAGCACACAATTCCATATCATTTGACTAAATGCTCATTTTTCGTTTCTTGTGTGAATAGCCGCTTGGTTCTTACGACTCTAGAACTTGCCATAACAATACATTCCCGGTCCTTATCAACTTAAACCCGAGTAAGTAAATGATGGAGGCATTAGGACTAACATTTTTTTTCTACACCATTATTTTTCTTTTTCTTTTACCACCTACCCAAAAATCCCCCTAGTTAGCCCCTTTGAGCCTAAACCTTTTCGTTTCATCACCCAAAACAAAAAACCCTTTCACCCACCAAAACCTTTTTCATTTTTAACCCTTTATTTTAGTAACAAGTTCGGTTCTTCGTGAAAAAAAAAATGAAGCAAAAAGAAAATAAACAAACAAAGTAATCAAAAATAACTTTGTTTGAATAAAAGCTTCATCAAAAATAAAAAGTTGCAAAAATACGAAAACCGACACTTGTTACGCTTTTTAGCCCTTTTTCTACTAACCACTAACCCAACCACCTACCTTTAACCCTAGCCAACCCTTAACCCACAAAGTCCTCTTGATATCTACAAAGGTATAAAAGTTAAAAAGGAGGAGGATTGATTTTTTGGCAAGCCTATGGTAGGAATAAGTTCCGTGCCGCTCTCGAGTGATTCACTAAAAATACACCTTCGGCCGAGTGTGAGTGATTTCCCCGCGAGGTATGTGAACTTGTATATAAATAGAATTTTAAAAAGGCATGTTATGCCCAAATAAGTAATTTCTTTTATGAACAGTTCTAATTAAATCATTACGAATAGGAGTGTAAATAAATAAAAATAAAACCCCAAAAAGATCTTGGAAATCCCGACACTCTATGACAAGCCCAAAACCTTCTCTTCTACCTATTCCATTTGGGAGTGTAAGCCAAATATTAAAGAGTTTTGCTTGAGGACAAGCAAAAGTTCAAGTGTGGGGGTATTTGATGTGTGTAAAATGCAACATATAAATTACATCAAATGAGGCATAAAACTAACCCTTTTTTAGTACTAATATTGGAAAAAGAGTGTTTTTGTCTTCCTTTTGTATTTTCAGGATTAAATGAGCTCAAAAACGCAAAAGAAGCAAAAAGACAGCTAAATCCAACATAAATACAAGAAAAGGAACATTAGTGGATTGCCCGAACCCTCAACGGCACCTTCCAAAGAAAAATAGAGAAAACAGAAGGCTGAACACGCCCCGTGCTCAGCCAGCACGGGGCCGTGCCCAAGAAGCAGCAGAAAAGACAAACCTATAGAAACTTCTATTGCCCACCACGGGCCGTGCTCAGCGGACACGGGGGGCGTGCCGAAAGTACTGCAGGCGCATTAATTGTAATTGCGAATTACAATTAATGAAGAGAGAGAGTGTCAGACGGGCACGAGGCCGTGCCCAGCGAACACGGGGCCGTGCCCAGGCTTCTGTTCAGCCTATAAATAGGAGTGCTTGGTTTCATTGCAACTCATCCCTTGGCACCACCTCTCTCACACTTCATCCACCACCCACCACCATCACAACACCATCATCCACCACCATCATCCATTGTCCATCATAGAGTGTGTGAGTCGTCTCGGGATCCAAGATTGATCGTAAGAGTTCTTGACAATCAAGGCCATGTTTGCCTAAGTCTCTTACATCACTTGGTGAAGACAAAGTGTCTAGTATAATACTTTTTATTTCTAATCTTTTGCACTTTTTATTTGGTTTTGTATTAATGACTTTAATAACTAGTTACTTATGTTGAAGGTGATCTTTCCTTATCGTTTGTCCGTGGTGTCTTGGCATTATTTTACTGTCTATATAAAATAAAGGATTTTCACCATTCATATCTCCACGGTCTATATGGAGGTATGTTGGCTACCTGGTAGGGGGTTAAGGGAACGGTTTGGTAAAGGTCTTGCCATTGTTCAGCGTTTAGAGGTCCTGCAATGGACCTGGGTCAAATTTAGTAGGACCTCCTTCAATACTTCACGGTATTGGATGGCGGGGGTCCAAACTCTTTGATCCCCTCATAAGTTAACTACTATTAATACTATAACCCGGCTATTTAGGACTGTATCCCTGCTGACTCAGACTACTTAGTCGAGGGTAACGTCACCGCCAAAAGCGGGGCCTACCACAATACTGCATTAATAACTTAATTCATTATCTTCCAATATTCCACCCCTTTAGGATTGTATCCCTGCTTACTCAAACTACTGGGGTGAGGGTAACGTCACCTTCAAAAGAGGGGCCTACTACAATAACTAAGATAATCTCTTAATTATGTGCAAAAGTGCGGAAATAATCAAAGGTTATACTAGATACGAGTCGGAACCAAGTGATTCATCTTGTCTATCTGTTTTTATTTTATTTTTATTTTCAGCATTTTAGTTAGTTTTTATTTTTATTAGTTTAAAACATTTTTCTAAACTTTTATTTTGGTTAGACGTTGAGGATAAACCGGTATTAAAAGCTCTTGTGTCCTTGGACGACC
This sequence comes from Helianthus tuberosus, assembly GCA_030545235.1. NCBI lineage: Eukaryota > Viridiplantae > Streptophyta > Magnoliopsida > Asterales > Asteraceae > Helianthus > Helianthus tuberosus. The sequence goes on from CM060423.1 coordinate 214,662,669, forward strand.
TCGGTATCTTACCAACGCTATACTACACTCAACGATGGGTGCACTTGCCCATATGTGTGTTTAGTGTTAGTGAAATATCGTGTTTTATAAATTTAAAACTTGGCTAAAATAAGTGTTAAAAAAGGGCTTAAAATATACACCTAAAATATACGACACTTCACACGCATCAACGAACTCTAACCGATCCAGAAACCCGGTACGCGATCATGGAGAAACTAGTGCTCGCACAAATTCATGCATCAAGAATGCTGCGCAGGTATTTTGCCAATCACGTCATCCACGTGCTAACAAACTACAACATTGGCAACATACTCGCAAGGCCAGAAATTTCAGGGAGACTAGCAAAATGGGCGATAGAGCTCGGGGGTCATAACGTAGTATTCAGACCAAGACCGGCGATCAAGGGCCAAGTGCTCGCAGATTTCATGACAGAGGTACCGGATGACAAAGACAGAGAATGCAAGGCGATGGAAAAAGCCGAAAAACAACAAGTGGAAGAACCCTGGCTACTGTACACAGATGGTGCGTCCAACGAGGATGGCGCAGGTGCTGGTCTCCGGCTGGTAAGCCCTGACAAACACGAGTTCACCTACGCCATACGCCTAGATTTTAAAAGCACCAACAACGAAGCTGAGTACGAAGCTTTCCTTGCCGGTTTAAGATTGGCAATCAAAATGGGCGTACGACACATCGAAGCACATGTAGACTCCATGTTGGTGGCAGGCCAAATCAACGGAGAATACGAAGCCAGGGGAGATACGATGGCACTTTACCTGAGCCAAGCAAAGACACTGCTACAGACCTTCTATTCCTACAAAGTACATCACATTAATAGAAGCGAGAACAAGCCAGCAGACGCGCTGAGTAAACTCGCCTCTACAAGCTTTCAGCATCTGGCAAAGGATGTACGAATAGAAGTTTTGAGCAATCCGTCAGTACCACTTCGAGAAGTAAGCGTCGTCCAACTAGGGACAACGTCTTGGATGACTCCGATAATCACATACCTCCAAACTGGAGTACTCCCGGAGAACAAGGCAGAAGCAAGGAAAGTCCAGTACAAATCCGAACATTACCAGATGGCTGATGGGATCTTGTACAGAAAATCATACCTCGGGCCTTTGTTAAGATGTGTAGACCCCGAAGACGCACGCTATCTGATCAGAGAGGTGCACGAGGGAATCTGTGGTATACACGCCGGTCCAAGAATGGTGGTAGCGAAAGTCATGAATGCGGGATACTATTGGCCCGGAATGCATTTGGACGCGGTCAAGGAGCTGAGGAAATGCGGAGGATGTCAAAGACATGCACCCAAAACAATGCGCCCCAAGAACGAGTTGGTACCGGTCACCACCGCGTGGCCTTTTCAACAATGGGGAATAGACATGGTCGGACCATTTCCCGAAGCCCCAGGAGCTGTCAAGTTTATAATAGTCGCAGTCGACTATTTCACCAAATGGGTAGAGGCAAAGGCTCTCGCGTCGACCACAGCCACCGTTGTCAAAAAATTCATTTGGGAGCAAATCATATGTCGTTTTGGTTTGCCCCTCAAGATCATCACAGACAATGGAACCAACTTTGCCGAAGATAACCTCCAAAAGTGGTTTAAAGACCTACACATCGAGCATACCTTCTCCTCGGTCGCGCACCCGCAGGGGAATGGTCAAGTTGAAGCCGTCAACAAAAGCATCGTCGATGGAATCAAAGCAAGGTTGGGAGAAAAGAGAAGAGGATGGGTGGACGAACTGCCCAGCATTTTGTGGGCACACAGGACGATGCCCAAAACAAGCAACGGAGAAACACCGTTTAGCTTGGTTTACGGGTCAGAGGCAGTAATACCAGCGGAGATAGGACTGCCATCACCTCGAATGCTCTCAATGAACATAATCAACAACGAAGAAGAAAGGAGGATCGACCTTGACCTCCTAGAAGAAAGGAGGGAAATGGCAGCAATCAACGAAGCCAAGTATAAATCGAAGCTGGAAAAATATTACAACTCCAAAGTCCGAATCTGCGCCTTCAACCCGGGAGACTATGTCCTCAGAGACAACGAGGCTTCAAATGCAGAAAAACCCGGGAAGTTGGCCCCCAAGTGGGAAGGCCCATACATCATTGACACCGTGCTCGGCAAAGGAGCTTATAAGCTGCGCACCATCGACAACAAGGACGTTCCTCGCACATGGAACGCCCAACAGCTGAGAAAGTGCTACCTGTGAAATGTAATAGCAATGGCCAAGTCGCCAACACATTTATGACAATACAAGAAGTGTTTGGCTATATTCTTATCATATTTCCTTGTCATAACTGCATATATTACTTCGGGCATACACGAAAACATCAATGGCTCGACCATTAGGAAACGTTGTAGACCTCCAAGGCCTGTCACAAACGAGTGCACGGCCGGGTCAGAAACACAACTAAAGCCTAACAAACGCCAAACAAGTACTTCGTGCCCACATAAACACGAACACATCGAACACAGGAAACATTGTAAGCACCCCCATGGCTGAGCACAGCTGGGTCTACACAAATAACCTGTAAACTCGATCACTTCGTATTCACGATCCAACCTGCGCACAAATACGACAGAATACAACGTTGTAATAAACACAACACAACCTGTCAGCGCCATTATTCATTCGTGACACCTGAATCAAAGTAATTACACATGCACATATTATGACGATAACGAACTTCGCATAAAAACAGACAACTGTTAGCATAACATATAGCCAAAATTCCACAAACATAACAAAGAAATTAGAATTGTTTATCAAATTGTCAAACACAAGACCAAAGCAGGTCATACGCGACACGCAGGCCGGAAACTTTCATTCTGGATGACTAGAGCCAGCACCTCCGGACGTACCACCGTCATCGCGAAGCGCCTTCTTTAACAACGCAACACCATCCGGTCTTCTAGCCAGTTTGTTCGCGGCCTTAACCACAGCAAACTCCAACGACGAGAACTCCTGTCTTTTTTCAGCATAAGCCGCACCACAATCTTATTTCCACAACTCAAAGTGATGCTCTTTCTCCTTATTAACAGCCGCAGCTCTACCCTCGATGTAACCATCCTTACGCCCGCTATTATAGCCCGCTTGCCCCAACTCAAACATGTAGTTGGCCAGTTCATGTGACTTGACAATGCGATCAGCAAGCTACAATAAACACACAAGTAAGAAACAATTCATGCAAGTCACAAAAGACACAGTACCAGAAATTACCAGCGGCACCGCGCGAGAGAGTAACCATTTGCAGTCAGCAGATGACTCCTCGGCAAGGAGTTCAGAGGCTTGACATTCCGCAGTCTTCTCCTGAAGAAGACGCTCAGAAGTCTCACATTGCCTCGCCAGAACTTCCAACTTGGCGATGCGTTCAACATACTCTGTCTCTTTCTTCTCAAATATCATACGTGCTTGATTAGCCTCATCAGCACTTTTCTTCTTTTCACCAGACAAACGCGTAATCGTGTCACGTTGCAATCTAAGCTCAGCGTTGGTACGCTCGCACGCAGCTTCCCAATCCTTCTGTTTATCAGCATTGACTTTCTTCTCCTGGGCGAGTTTCCCCTCGGCATCAGCAAGCCTCCACTCCAACCCCTTTTTCTCAGCATTGAACTTCTCCCTTTCTTCCGCAAACAATCTCTTATCATTCTCAAACTCCATTGTATCCTCCCCCATCTGTTTCCACTCGCGGACAATCTCCTGAGTGGTGGAGAAAAAATTAACCCCGGCCTAAACATGGTCATCCAATAGGGCAAACCGGCGGCGTTTCCTCTGAAACATCCTTTCAGCTGGGGGGAGAGACAACGAGTAGAAGTCATGACAATTTTCAGGGTTGTCCATCCTAGAACCTTGGGTCAAGTTCCAACGGGGGATGTACGGAAGTTCGTCACAAGCCGGATTCGTGGTATCAAAGGAGTCAGCATGAAATTTTCCAAACTGAGGGCTGCGGACGGCACCCGAAGTTGCACCACCACCATCGCCTGGGGGACGTTTAGTATACACAGTTTGATGCGGAGTAGTTTCACTCACCTCTACTTCCACCTCAACATTCTTACCGCGAGCACCACCTGCATCACCACCTTCCCCAACTTGTTCGACATTCACAGTCTCTTTCTGCCCGGCAGGGCTATCATGAGGAGACACCCCGAATGTCCTCGACGGCGGAGACGCGGGAGGTGTAATCTTAGAAATATCAATCTTGTGCCCACTTTGGGCTGTTTTAACACCTGCCCCAAGACGAGCAGCACATTCAGATAATAGGGAATAAAATACAAGTACAAAACGAGTAAAACTCAAGAGAGATACTGGAAACCGAAAAAGCGAATACCAGAAGCCTCAAAGATTTTCTGCAACAAGTCACTAGGCTTCTCAGCAAAAATGCCCATATCAATGTCCGACTCCGAGGGGGCAGGAGGATTCTCTTTCTGAAGTTTAACCCTCTTCGCGGCAAGAGCAGCAGCAGCTTGTTCGTCAAGTTTCCGCTTCCTATCATCGAACATCTTCTTCTGCATAATCTCGGTCAGAGTGGCACGGTCCTCAGGGTCCGATTCAGGGTGTTTCCCTCCAACTCCTAAACCAGGTAACGTGTCAGACACGACAACATAATCAAGGATACGAGCAGTGTAAAGTCGCTTACGAGGAGACTTAGAGGAAGTTCCTTCAGTCTTTTTTCCTTTCTCCTCAGCCCTATCAGCTTTCGACTTCCTTCTCGTCTCCAACGGATTCACAGTCTCGACCGGATTCTCCACACCTTCCTCCACGGGCTCATTCACCGGCTCTTGCACAGCCCCTCGCGCCGGACCTGCACGCGCGGAAGGAGAAGTTAGATCTTCAAAAGACCTACCAGACCCATCACTCGAGAGAACGATAACTTCCTCTCGAATAGAATCAAACGCATCATCATCATCCCCACTATCTTCACCTAAGACAGTGTTCACATAAGTGACGAAACTCTCGTTGCTCGGATGCAGAAACCGGCCACGAATCTGATCTAACCAAGGCCGTTTATCAGCTTTTTGTATCGCCTCCACCATCGCACCAGGCGCCTTATGATCTAAAACGTTCAACAGCGTGAACCCTACTGCACAAAACGACGAAGATAAGGAACAACTCACAGGCATAAAAAAAAAAGAAGAAGTAAGAAGAAGACTAAAAATTACATTTGCCTTCATGACCATAAACTGGGACCCCCAACGGATTTTTTGGGATCCACTTCATGCTCATCCCAGCACCAACCAACGCCATTTCCTCCAGCTGGATAATCGGGGTGGCCTTCCGAGTCAACCTCTTGTACCAGTCTTGTTCAGCAAAATTTGCAACCACATCCACTTTTGGGATACCCTCACCCACAGATCTATAATGCATGTCTACAGGCACAACACCCCGACGAATATAGAAAAACTTCTGCTTCCAATCATGTATACCCTTCAAAGGCACAGAACAAACTGGCGACACACCGGTTCGAGCACTGAAGGAGTAAAATCCGCTTGTATACGTCACAGTATAAAAGACGTTGAACATCTCAAACGTCGGATCGAAACGGTTCGCCATACAAATAAACTCGAAGTGAGTAATCCGAGGGAGTCCGATGGCATTTATTTGAGAGATGTGGAGACCATAGCCCCTCAAAACGTCAGCCGTAAACCGAGTCATCGGAAGTCTAAAGTTACCTTCCCGGAAGAAAGCAGCGTACAAAGTCATGTACCCGGGAGGAGCATCCATGGCGGTGGAGCCAGCAATAGGGTACTGGGCACCCCAGTCAGGGAGAAAACCCATTTCCCTTACTAGAGTCTGAAACTCCTCCTCTTTCCAACCAATAACCGCCTGATCTGGGCCAGGTGGAGTTTTACCCTTGTTCCTCTTTTTCTTCGATGATGGATTTGAAGTAGACATCGTGGAAAACGGAAAGAGAAAGCAGATGAACTCAACGAGTAGAAGGGGGGAGATAAAAGAAGAAGAGAGAAACTTGGTTTTCAAAATTTGAATTGGGGAGAAACGTTGAAGAAAGAGAAACCACCATCTATTTATACCCATCGCATTTAATGCGATGGGTAGTGGAGGAGTCAGGTCTTGAAAAAGCAACCAACAGAAGACCGACACGTCAGAAGAGAGAGACGGCGGCACCTCTTTTTCCGGAAGCAGTTGAACAGACATCTGACATGTCGCCGAAAAAGCAGCTGACATGACTGAAAAGGCGCCTGATCGCCTGACATCAGACAGTCACGTCAGTCACCTCTTCCCGAAGACAACAAAGCTTCTCCCTGAAGACAACACTCCTAAGGAGTCAAAACCCATGCGCCATGCGTCATGCGTCCATTTGGCTCACTTCCGCAAGGAGTCAAAACCCATGCGCCATGCGTCATGCGTCCATTTGGCTCACTTCCGCAAGGAGTCAAAACCCATGCGCCATGCGTCATGCGTCCATTTGGCTCACTTCCGCAAGGAGTCAAAACCCATGCGCCATGCGTCATGCGTCCATTTGGCTCACTTCCGCAAGGAGTCAAAACCCATGCGCCATGCGTCATGCGTCCATTTGGCTCACTTCCGCAAGGAGTCAAAACTCATGCGTCATGCGTCATGCGTCCATTTGGTTCACTTCCGCAGAGAATCAAACACCCACATGCCAGATACCATAACAAACACTGTTTTCATAAGTCCAGAATCCCTCCTAAGCGATCAACTCACCTAGAAAGCACACTGGACTGGGGGGACTTGAAGAGGTATGGTCCCAATTCCTTGCCAACATGGCAAGGACCATACCACTTTCTCCATCCTACATGGCGTTGACATCAACCATACCATCCGGAACCTTCCAGAAGCTTCTGGAAGGTACCCTGGTGACACCAAAAGATGCTCCATCCGACATAAAGGACAACACGTGTCACCAGCCAGCAAGCGCCAAGTGGATCTGCAACAGGTCAGGGAGCAGTCCGACAATGTCAGTACGATGTTTACAAATTAGGCGAATACAGGCGCGCCACGTGTACCACTACACTGACCACAGCAGAGGAGACCAAAGGGATATTCCCCTTGGTCGGACAGCTGGCACGCGCCCACAGCTAGCACTGCTGCTCCTCCCTTTCTTAACCCTTCGGCTATAAACAGGACCTTTCATCATCCAGGTTGATCATCTTGCTCTCACCATTCTCACACTTAACACACACTGATTATCCTTCCTCGGAACAGTACTTATTCTCACGCCGGAGCCTGGTTAAGAGGGAAACCCCCATATTCCCCTCTTAACGAGACTGACGGTTGCTGTTTTGCAGGAGACGGTCATCTTACGAGTAGGAAGAGAGATTGAACCCACAGAAGAAGCAACCCCACTGATTAACCGTAGTGTTAACCAGTGTTTCATCACTGCCACTTGCCAGCGACTCCCGCCCTCCCTCTGCCTCACTTGGCAAACATGTTTGTTGATTATATAATTGTTGGTTGGCAAATAATAATTACTAGGGCTTGAAATTCAAAATTTTAAATTGAAAATTACGGAACATGGGCTATGGTTGAACACTTGAAGATCTTTGGTTTATTTTGTATGTGATAGGATTAGGAATGAACAATGAGTAGGGAAGTTATGGCGCGATTTCTCAAGAGGAAAGGGGTTGAACAACTTTTTTTCGCCGGATTATTCTAGTTAAAGACCAAGATATGTTATAGATAAGTTTTTTTATTCTTTTATTGAATGATTAAAAGAAATAAAAGTAGGGATGATTTGAACTTTGATGTTTTTTTGTTTGTTAATGTGATAGGAAGTTAGGAACTAGGGTTTGATTGTTTGAGAATTGAAATGGACCCGACCCGATCTGATTCGACACACCATTAAACTTTGTTTGTTTGTTTTTACTTGTTTTACATGACCCAACCCGATCCGACCCGCTATGAACCGATTTTTTTATATAGTTAGGGGTCTAAAATCTTTAAAAAATTTCCACACCCCAAGGAAAAAAATCCTGGGTCCGCCACTGGTACGGGTCTAAGACTATGTAGTGTTTGACAACCAGAATATGGCATGGATTTGGAGATGGAAAAGGCAAAATCTCAACCAAGAAGTTGGTGACTTGAGGGATTTGGAAAATGTCTTGAATCAGGTGAAATTGTCAAAGGATAGGGATTGTTGGAAATGGAACATGGATGATTCGAGAGTTTTTACGGTAGCAGCTATGAAGGCGCTGTTGTGTAAATTAAGGCAGGTTCCGGCTTCTTTTAATGGAGATAGAATGGGTGGGTTCCGAAGAAATTGAATAGGTTTATGTGGAAGGCATTGGATGATAACCTTCCGACCCTAATGGCGCTAAAAAGAAGAAACATAAACATCCCAAACACCATATGTTGCTTATGTGGAGAGGCGGGTGAAGTAAATGATCATTTGCTAACTTCTTGCCTGGTAGCATCAGTTGTTATATGGCAATATGTTAGTGAATGGTGTAAGATCCTGAACTTCTTTGTGTTTTCTGTTAAAGAGTTGGTGAAGATGCATTGTCAAGTCGAGGTGAATAAAAACAAGAAGAAAGGGATTCAAGCGATTATTTTCCCGCTGGCTTGGTGTATTTGGCAAGCTAGAAACGAGCTCATTTTTCAAAACAAGATGGCAAATATTAACAAGATCAAGGAGAACATTAAGGCGTTGGGGTATGTTTGGCTTAGATATTAATCCCCATATAAAGATATAGGATAGAAGGATTGGTATAATTTTGTTTTGTAGTTGCTTGCTTGTTGTTTTTTCGGTGCTCTAGCGACTTGCTAATGGCATTTTCTCTTAATGAAAGTTGTCGTAAAAAAAAGAAGAATTCTTGTCTTTTATTCTCTTTTACATTCCGAATGTTTTCTTCCTCTTATACAATAACATTAACATTCTTTCCTCATATACACTAACATTCCCCATCGTAATTATTTATTCCCTTTCATTAGGCTAAAGGGTGTGGTCATGACCCTTCATATAGGTGCTATGTCACTAACCTCTAATTCATCTAAAACCCTTACCTTAAAGGGTGTGGTCATGACCCAAACCACTATCCCTTTTATTTTTTTAATATATTTTTTGTCTCAAAATCATTAAATGAAAGGGCCGTGGTAAACATGGTTAAATTCATACGAACCACCATCAATCAAAAAGAGAGATGATGTACCATTTAATTATTTGTTTTATATGACAAATAATATACCAATACATACCCCCAAACCCCATAGCGTTATATTAAATTTAGGGGAAATCACGAAAATGGCCACTGCAACGCCGTCTTTTCCAATTTAGCCAACGGACACCCCTCGCCGAGCCGTTTCAGCGAGCTGAAACCGCACAAGATTCCCTTTAAACGGCCAGCCAACTGTTGGGTGACACGTGTCCGACAAAGCCTGTAACGGCTTGAGATTTCTGCAGTCAACGCCACGTGTCCGTCAAACCTTGAAAGAACTTAGCCAAGCCGTTACAATCGGCTCATGTTGAAAGATCTTAGCCGAGTTCCTTCAACGAGCCAAGCCGTGTTCTTAGGATTTAGCCGAGCTGATACCCTTCAAAAGTGGTCCCCACTTCTGCAAGCCAAGCCGCTTCGTCCCATGCTCCAAGCCGTCTCTGCTGCTCCAAGCCGGTACAGCTGCTACAAGTCGTTTCGTCGCAATGTGTGTGCCGTGTCAACTGCACCGAGCCGTTTCAACTGGCTCCGAGCTGGTACAGATGTCTAATGCCGGTTCAACCTATACATCAGGCCGAGTCAACGTGTTGTTCGAGCCGGTTCATCCCACTATATATTTACCAACTTTGTTATTTATTTGTGTGCCTGTTAAACGAATCTCTCTACCACACTTAAATCTCATAGAAAATGTTATCTTGCTTTCTTCATTTGATTGTCATAGATGTTTTCGTGTATCAAATGCAAGAAATATTTATGAAATCTCATGTATCTGATAGTGTAAAAGACGTGTTCCTGGGCTTTAGTTATCAAATTAGCTTTTGATATTGTTTCTCATATTGGAGTGTCTTCCTCTTCAGAAATCCGACCACTACTTACCTAGTGTGTTTGGATGGAACTATCGAGCAAACGACGCATCTTTGTCATTGCTACAAGCGTTTTGACTCGAATTCCAGAAGAAGAGATTTGATTCACTCCTAACTTTCAATTTGCTCTCGGTTATCTGCCGATTCAGAAGCAGCGGTTTGGCGAAGTTATGTTGTTATCTGAAGACTGCTTGCTTCGAGACCGAGATTTTTTCTCTACTAGCTGTTTCAGCGGTTATCAGAAATTATGTGGATGAAATTGAATCACTTTATTAGCCGTTTCAACGGTTTGGCGAAGTTATGTTTGTATTTTTACATGTTATATCTTTTATGTAATTTGTATTATATAATACTCCAGTAAATTACCTAGCAAATAATTTTAAATCTTGTTTGGGCTGTTTATGTGTTTGGGTTGTTTATGTGTTTGGGCTGTTTATGTGTTTTGGGCCGTTCATTTTAAATAATTTTAAATTTGTGTGGGCCGTGCTTTTTTATTGAATAAACCGTTGCCATTCCAAGTTCCAAAACAAAAACAAATTATATCAAAAAAACTTGAACCCGTTGCCGTTCCAAGTTCCCATGTTTACCCCCCTTATAAATACTCACCACGTTCATCCAACCACGCCGTCTGTGATTCAAAACAACTCCCCGTTTTCAAAAGACTTTCTCACCACTTTCATCAAACCACGCCGTCTGCAACTCCGTCAACGAATGGCAAATACCTGGACCGACGTCGAAGATATCGCATTGTGCGAAGCATGGGAAGAAGCGATGACCGATCCCCCAAGACGTGGACAGGGGGGGCTGTGGGTTAAGGTTCAACAGATCTTTGGGCAGCTTCGTGGTCCGGACCATAACCGGAGCGTGGACGCCTTATCGTCCCGTTTTCGTGTGCTGCGGTTGGAGTGTGAGCGATTTGACCGCTATTTCAAGAACGTCGAGAGAGAAATGCCGGACCTGGTTGAGGATGACCAAAAGGAGGTGGCACTGATCAATTACCGTCATGACGAGGGTCATGAATTCAAGCACGTCTCCGAGTGGGAGGCAATTAGGATTTGGTTTTAGTTTTTTTTGTATTATGTTTTGTTTACTTTTTTTAAGTTATGTTTAATTTTTATGTTTGCTATATTATTATTAATATAAAAAAAATTGTCTTCTTAAAAAAAATTATACGGTTTGTCTATGTGTTTGTTAATTTAAAACTTTAGTATATTTGAGTCCGTTAACAAACGGCTTGGGCCGAAGTAGTATAAACAAGCCCACGTATGTCAAAGAGGCCCAAGTATTAAAAATAAATTTACTGTTCAAAAATTTGTGTCTTTGGGCCGTCCATATTAAACAGGCCCATGTTTTCCAACTAGTGTATATGAATAATAAAGGTTAGAATTCTATCAGCTCCTATTAGGAGGATAAACTGGTTAAGATGTTAGTGTTTCATACGAAGGGCGCGGGTTCGATCCATGAAGGGCCGGTTCTTTAAAGAAGAACCCCCTTTTTTTCCGTTTTTTGAAAAATTATTAGTTTCAATGTTTTGGCCGTCCATATTAAACAGGCCCTTGAAGTTTCATAAGTTTACTAACTGATCTAACTGAATTTTATTAACCTAGTTAGTCTTTATATAGGATATTTAACTAACTTAGTTGATGTGATTATTAATAACTAATTAACCAAGTTAGCTAACCTTGTTAACTTTAGTAACTAAACAAAATTAATTTTATCTATTAATTTTTGTTATAATTTATTTAATTTATATAACTTTATTAATTAGTCTAATTAATTAAAAATATTAATTAATAAATTATATTAATTAACCAAATTAACGTACTAACTTCCGATTTTTGTAAATTCACGGTTTACATAGACAAACGGTTAAAAGTCATATATTAACTTGCATGATACAACATAAATATTACAAATTCATTTCGTGAATTACAGATAAATTTTTAAAGTTTCAAACACTGAAAGGTGTTCAAAGTCCTCGTCGTAAAGTATTGCGTAGTCGAGCAGGGCCTCTTCAACGACCTCTTGTTCTTCCATGTTCGGATTATTTTTTTTAACAACTTTGCACACACATAAAAAACGGTTACATTTAAAGCGTAGAAAAGCAAGACGAGTCGTCAAGGCATCGACACTCCGGGACGTCTCTTGTAGGTGAATGCAAAAGTAGTTGAAAACCTGCCCCCAGAAAGCAGCATCGGAAACTGAATAAGTGCCCAGATCACGAGCGGCAGCGTACGAAACGACAGCAGCAATATCTTCCTCGTCGGTCCAAGACTCCATTTTTTTTAGTGGGAACTTTGAGAGGATAATGGGGTTAAATGGGAGGAGTAATGTATGTATTTATAGGTTTGAAATGAGAATGGAGTTAATATTTAATATTAAAACATATTAAAAAGAAGAGTTATTTTATTTAACAGCATTTGGGCGTGGCAAACACCGCCAAAAATACAGTTTATCAACCATGAATCGTCTATATGACAAACATATTTGTTTTACATCTCCAGTAATGTTAATTGGTTTGTCCGTAACGAGATGCTCCATAAGCATACATAGATAGACAGCTTCATTGCCTACGATTGACCTGTTAGAAATCACGTAGTTATCGTTTAGCTCATGAGTTATGCAGCATTCTTGTTTGCCTGTTTTTTTCCAATACTGCAAATGCACCAGCAAACCAGTTAAATACACCTTAAGCTTCGTCAACCGTGGAATAATAACTGCTCTAAATTTGTCTAGTCGTCCACAAAAGTCCTCAAACGGGTACAAAACTAATTCCTGAGATGCCAACTCTAATCGTACCAACAGCCATTCGTTATTGTCAATCGGCAGTGGGATAAACACAAAATCCACGGTAAAAAAGGAAGGAAATGGGTTTTCTTTACCATTTCCATAACCAACCACACTCTTAGGAGTGGATTGTAGTAACGTGTCATAGAATTGCGGTGGAAGTATTGTCCACCGCAAATTTAACGTGGGATCCTTTTGTAGGTTTCTGCTTCTCCAAGCCATTAGTCTTCGAGTCCATCCCTCAATATGCTGTTTAATCAATATTATTTTAATACAAGTTACATGTAATAAACAGTATAAATACAAATTTTGTTAATAAAATAAGTTCTAATGAAATTACCGTTGCTGTTAGGTAACCATTACAACGATATCCTAACAGAGTGCCCCAAAATTTTTTGTCCAACTCCACATAACGACTGAAAACAGCTAAATAACAGAATGGGGCGTCCCCATTATTGTAAAATGTTGCAACATCTTTTGACCAATTCTCAGATTCGTCGTCTGGAATTGCCCATCTTCCGCCTCTTTTGGGGTGTAAGCTTTGACGATTAGTTACAAAGTTGTTTTCTTCCGGCACCTGCGGCACAGTCGTTTCAGACGATGAAGATTCACCTGACTGTTTGGCTGTTCTCCATTTCTTAAGAATCCACGTTGACGATTTACTAACTGGTTGAGAGCAGTATACGTCACTTTTGTTTTTTTCAGCCATTATTTGTTTCAAGGGTGTTTCAACGCTTCACAATGGAGCTGTAAGAATAATTTGGCCACCTTATTTAAACATGAAATGAAATTGGGGAATTTTGAAAAAAATGATTTTTTAAGCGGTTTCAATACACATGTTTCAATAAAGCTACTGTCCGAGCCGTTTCAAGTAACTGCCCGAGCCGTTTCAAGGAAATGTCAAGCCTTTACCACACCATGCATGTGCCGTTTCAACGCACATGCTCCAATAAAGTAAAAAGCAACTGCCCGAGCCGTTTCATGTAACTGCCCGAGCCGTTTCAGTGCACGTGCTCCAACTTAGTAAAAGGTCAAGCCTTTACCGTTTCATGCTTGTGCCGTTTGCATGGTTGTGCCGTTTGCATGCTTGTGCCGTTTCATCTCAAATGCCGAGCCGTTTCAGCTGCAACGCACGTACTACGATAAAGCAAAAAGCAACTGCATGAGCCGTTTCATGTTACTGTTCAAGCCGTTTCAGTTGCTTTTTATGCCGTTTACAATAGATGGCCAAGCCGTTTCAAGGCGCGTGTACCAATAACGTACTGTTCCCCGTCAGACGACATTCAAGTCGGGTAAACAAATCGAGTAGCCGTTTCCCCAAGGTGACAAACACCAACACACTTCCAAAGTTTTCTCCACTTTGGAGCAAAGCAAAGGACTATCCAACCTTGAAGATCCGAAAGATCGTTGACTCGTCTGGGACCACTAATCACACTTCTTCGACATTAGTTGTGGGCCCCTCACTATGGACTTCAACCGACACGTGAACATGCCAAATGATTTCGAGAACATGCCAAATGACCAAGAGATGGAAGAAGCTTTGATGGACCCCCCTTCATGCCCGGTAAGATTTTTATTTGAATTCATATACTTTTTTTATTTGAATTCGTATACTTTTTTTAAATATTTTTATTTGAATAAAATATAAGATTTTTTATTTGAATTCGTATACTTTTTTTAAATATTTTTTTTTCTTATATAGCAAATAACCATTAAAGTACGAGAAAAGTGGTTGGTTTTACAAGATTTGCGTAAAGTGATGACTCCGGCGGTTGAAACAGCTATTAGGCAGACGTGTTTCGGTCCATATTTAGACAATAGATGCACCATATGTGATAGCCTTCTTTTATATGGCGTTGCACAACTACAAATCTCGACTACTTTTCCCCGTCTTGGTATTTCGTATAGATTACGAGGGGAGCTACTTACATTCACCCCTAAACAATTTTGTTTAATAACGGGGCTACGTTTTGGGCACACTTCTTGGTCACCTAGAGACCATCCGAACTCCTTTAAGAACAGATATTTTGAAGGTGGACCTGGATCAACTGTTAATTTTGGGAGAATAATGACTTTATTCGAGAACATTGGGAATATTAACGATAATGACGCCACGAGGGTATGTCTCCTCATGCTAATCGGTCAAGGTTTTTTGGGTTTGCAAAAAACTAATGTTGTTGATAATATGCTTTTAGACCTTGTGGATAATTTAGAAGAATTTAGACGATATCCATGGGGTAATTATTTTTGGGAAAGTACTTATAGTGCTATATACAATTTGCACAATCGGCAAAAAGAAGACGCTAAAGGTTTTTCTTTGGGTGGATTTCTCTGGCCCTTTAAGGTACCCGTGAATGTTAATTAATTTTGTTATTTCGAAAACCATATAAGTTTTCATTGAATTCTTTCTGTAGATGTGGTTGTTGGAGATTTTTCCTCAATTTAAGAATTCAAGCGAATGGTTTCAAGGTGAGACGATTCCAAGGTTTTTGGGATGGAAAGAAGGCAAGAAGTTTATGACGAGCACTGTGGACGGATTGCTTCAACTAGCTGCAACGGTAAAAATTTTGCTTTTAAATATATATAATTCATTATATTATATTTGAACGTATAATGGGTGGGCTGTTTAGGGTGTAAACTGCTATTTTGCCAAAAAAAATAGGTTGGGACTAAAATGGTAAATTTGACCAACGAACAGGGAGCAAAATTGGAAAGATAAATATTAATAATTTAATAATTGTTTTTCTATTTATAACATTGCAGAAACGTGAATTTAGGCCGTCCTTGGTTATATTGCCCACTGAAAATGAGTTGCGAAGCGAGTGGTATGTGTCCAGTTCAGATTATTTAGACGCTGAACGTCGGTTGTATGCCAGTGCAATGCCGGGCGAGAATCCGGTTCAAATGGCCACGGAAATACCCGTTCAGATGCCCACAGGGTTCACGGGTCAAATCCATCCCGAAATGCAGGCAGCCACCGGTGTCGGCACACAAGAACAGATGGCGTCTCTAATGAACACTTTGTTTGGTGACGATGGCGCCAATCAAGGTTATAATCCGGCACCGAATCAACATGAGATTCCACAACAGAATTTTGTCCCCCCTACGTCCACGTTTCAATCAAATTACGAGAATGAGTTGATTTCACAATTTAAATCACTCATGGACGAGAGGCTGATCGAGAACAACCGGAGACTGACCGATATGGTCATGTCACAGTTTGCGCAAACATATCGGTGGTCACCAAAACAAAAAACTGTCAGGACTCCGGCCACCGTACAAACGCCAAAAGAACAGGGACACACTCAGAGTGATAATGTAATGTGCTTTGTGGATACATTTTTTTATAATAACAATATCTACTAATAACAGTTAATTTAATCCTCATTCTTTCTTGTAGGCTGTTGCTGATTCATTTATCAACTACGATAATGCTAATAATGCCTACCACGTCTCTATGAGCCCGATGGAGAATGTTTTTGTAAGTTTTTCCATTTTATATATTTTAATTACTGGTCACATTTTATAAAGTTAATAAAAATATATTTTAGAAAGTGAAATTAATACATATATACAATATTTTGTAGATTGAGGATCCTGAATTAATCAAAATGAGACGATCCGAAAGGCTTGTAAAGCCCGCAGCAGCTTTGCTATCCCCGTATGTGGCTTTCAAAAGAGTGAAAGATAAACAAGCCAAAAAGTTAAGGAATGCGGATAGACAAATTGAGTACATCAAGGAGTGGTATCCAGATAGCGGCAGTAAACATCTTTCCCTATTAATGGGGAATTATGTCGGTCCAAATTTTTGGGGGTCGTTGCTGGGCGTAGAAAACCAAGGCTGGTTAAACGATGATGTAAGTAATGGCGTCTGTATATAACAACCATAAATAATTAAGGCCCCAATAATTAAATTTATATATTTTGTATATTGTTTTGCAAACTAACACGTAAATGTTTAACAGCATATATTTGGGTGGATGATCCACATGTATCATTCAAGAAATGAAAGTGATCGCTGGAGTATTCTACCCCCATATTTTCAGAATTCTTTTCGATCGCCGGCCATCGACCAGACCTTCAAAGGTTACTTCACTGGGCAGGTTGAACCTTTTCCACGAATACATACTGTTGACGAGGTAATGTGGAACGAACATATTGATTACTGGATAAATGTATTTCGTATTATATTAATTTAATATTTTGCGTAATAATTATATAGGTTTACGTACCGTTGTTTATAGAAGGCCTCCACTGGTTTTTAGGCGTTTTCAACCTTGTCGATTACACGCTGACGATATACGACAGGTATTAGCCCGATTTAACTGATTAGTACTCCAAAATACATGTTGCTAACTTGTTAATTTGTTTCTGTTTTAGCCTTTTAAATGCTATGGGAAGGGAAAGAACGGATGTGGTGTGTCATATAAATTTTGCGTTTGACCATTGGCTACGAATTCATGGTTATAATACCCACAAACAATTACCGTTATATTATCCCTTCAAAGTTATTTATGCAACCGATGCTCCTCAGCAGTCCGGACCTTTGGGAGACTGTGGAGTTTGGGTTTGCATATTTCTTGACAGATTGATAAATAAAAAACCTTTGAACGATGGTGAAGATACTCAGAAAACAGCGGCACGAATGAGACGTCAACTAGCTTTACAATTTTATGATTCTGTGTTACCCGATAGTACAAGCGACAACGTCTTTGATGATGATGATGTTACAGCATTGTAAGAAAATTGTAATTGTATTGTTTTGGTTTAAAAAAATTAAATACAATTGTACTAGGGATCCCTTTGTACTACTCTATATGTGTATATATATTAGTGTTCCACCTTTATAGAAACACATATGTGTTAGTAAAACATTACCAATGACAAGCATTCCTCCTTCAGTACAAAACACAATTTGGATAAATCAACAGGATCGGGATCGCCAGTGGTCTTCAAATGTTCTTGAATTTTACTACGATGGCGATAATCCTACTTGCTATTCTTCATACACGGGGATAACACCACTAGGAAAAGCTTGGTGGGGGGGACTGCTTGGATTTACTGGAGCGGGTTTTATTCAAAAAACGGTAACTTACTAATTAATTTCGTATTAAAAATCAGTTTCGTCATTTTTGTAACAAATAAATTACCTTTATTTTTTAGCACGTAAAAGCATGGTGTAACAAACTCATGTATCAACGCGAGATTGAAATAAATGCAAGGACGCTGTCCTCAAACGATTACCGTTGGACAGTTCTACCGCCTAATTTCTTCGAGATGTTAAATGAACAAGATATTGATGCAACCAGATACGCAGATGGTTCTACAGCAACATATCCTCCATTTTGGGAAATTGATACGGTAGACAGTAGGCTTAATCAAATTTTTTATTTTATTATATCCGTTTTTTATTAAGATTTTATATTTATTGTTCTTTTACCTCGTAAATACTTATACCGTATATAGCCAAGCACAAGTCTCATTCTTACTCCACCCCTATTTAAACATATGTTAGTCCACCTCTCAACTGGCATCCCCCTCTTTTCTACCTCATGGCGAATCAACAACAAAACATTCATCTACACATTCATATCAACGTCAACATTTCCCAAACGGTTAACCACCAAAACCCACCCTCAGATAACCCCGAACCAAACAATTCCCAAACTCGTAACCCCCCAAACCCGGTGCAACAGCCAACAAGTGAAGCACCAATTAGCGGTTCAGGTCAGTGTGAGGCGCTTGTGCCGTTACCTAACACCGATGAGCGACAACGTCCGTTGGACCAGATTATTCCACAACAATGTTTGACTGTTACTGTTGACGAAGACTCAGACGAGGAGATGGATTTTGAAAGACTGTACGATGAAGTCCGTTTTGAAGCTTATCGTGCGGAAATGGAAGAAATGGAAGACTCAGAAGGAGAAGAGTATGATTCTGAAGTGGAAGACCATTCCGGTTATTAGTTAAATGTCAAGGTTTTTTTTTGGAATAACAACTTTAACGTGTTTGATGTATTTTTTTTTTCTAAGAATTTTTTTTTCTCACACAAGCCCACTAACAGCCCACGAGTCCACGAGCCTATGCTTCCTTTTCGACCACAGCAGCCCACGAGCGTCTATGCTTCTAGCCCACTAACAGCCCACGAGTCCATGCTTCTAGTTTAGCCCATTTCCTCATTATTAAATAAAACAAAAAAAAATATAAGATATAAAAGAAATAATAACTATAAAAGTGAAAATATATGTTTATTTTTAATAAGATTATTCACTTTTTGCAGGTATACATTCCTATACCGGACAAGGAACAAAATTGGTTGCTTTTTAAAATAAATCTAAAGACACTAGAATTAAGAATTTTTTTTGCCAATAGTTGTGACACAATTAATTGCGGAGATTCATTTTGCGTACACAGAAGAGTACATCAAATTGTGCTAGAATTTGAGTCTGAATTTTTGTGGTGTCTCGGACGTATATCGTACTGGCAACACTCAGAAATATATGAGAAGCGTGCCATGCAAATAGTAGGGGATTTCGTGTGGCCTGGAGAAATTCAGGAGTCATCATATGTATGTTAATGGAAAAACTTGTTCGGGATCTTTCTTTAACATGGAACGAAGGAAACCTTCAGGATGCTTGTTTCAGATACAGACGGTACATGGCAGATGAACTCTACGCCGGACGCTTCACACCTGTTAATGTTTAATGGTTTTATGTATGCATGTAATATAAAAAAATAACATATTGTAATGAAATTATTTTCAATATTAATTATTTGCAACTAAATAGACTTACTACGTTATTTTCAGAAATTAATATACACAAAATAATTTAAAGTATTAAAAGTCTCCCAAGTTAAAAGACGGATACATATAATTAGGCGGAGATTGTGTAAAACGATCAGGATTATCGGTTTCTTTCCCTTTGTCTGGGTCTTTGCGAGTACGAATTTCTGACGGCATGGGCTGCCGACAGACATCCCGATGATGACCGTATGAGTTACACCGGGAACAATACAGGGGAGTAGGTTCTTCCCCGCGGGATAAGATCCGTTGGTTTTCTCGAGGACGACCGGCCTGGCGTTTTGTCATATGCGACGGTTGAAGATTGATAAGGTCTTCTGGAGTCTCCCATTCAGATCTATGAGGAAGAGGATTAATCGCTTCTTCATAAGTTTTTTTATAGACTTCGTTTGAGTAACAGGGGAAGCAATACTTATTGCAATCGGTTTCACCTAAAAATTTTGACACGACAATAACATGCCCGCACGGTAAACCAGAAACCTGCCAAACTCGGCAACTACAGCTTCCATTAACAAAGTCAACTAAACCCCCCTTTCCACTGTCTGCGACAGAATAACTGTTTAACCCAATCCCAGCAACCGTCCAGGTTCTAGACCCTTCAATTTTTTTTTAAAATTTTTTTCTGTGCCCATTGTGTAAGTAAATGATTTTCATGAATACCTTGCAAACGGCGCTCGTAAAACCATTTCTGTACAGATTGCCGGAAGAACTCTAAGAGTTGCGTTACCGGCATTTTACGCGAGTATCTAGATAAAGCGTTAATAGACTCCGCGCTGTTAGATGTCATATAATGATATCGATTGCCTGGACAATGGGCCCTTGCCCATCTACCGAACCCAATACTTATCAGAGGGTGACGTAGTCTAGGAACAGCAAGACAAAGAGCATTGAATGACTCGTTAAAATCAGACAATCGGTACGATTTGCATGTCTTCCACCACAGCTTCTCATTTTCTTTTTTTTTTATCAGAGGGTAAACGTAGGTTCATCATTAAATGACGACAACATAACCCGTGATAAGCATGTGGAAAGACGTTTCTAACAGTTAGGTGTATAGAATTCGCTCTATCCGATATTATCGCCATGTCCGGTATTTCACTGATGCATTCTTTAAGCTTTGACAGAAACCATGTCCAAGATTCACCATCCTCTGATTTTCCTATTCCATAGGAAATAGGTAAAATTTGGTTGTTTCCATCCATCCCAACTGCTATAAATAACGTCCCTTTAAATTCACCCTTTAGGTGTGCATCATCAATGATCACCACCGGTCTTAGATTACTAATAAAGGTACGAATCTGAAACAAAATTATTTAAAATACGTCAACAAGATGTACTTTGACGAAAAAAAACAAAGACTGCTGTAACTTACCGCAGCACCAATCGCAACAAAGACCATTTCAAACCGAAGCTCGTCATCAGTCTTGATATGAGTGACAGAACCTGGATTTGCACGCTCTAGATTGTAACAGTAAAATGGTAGTTCTGCAAAAGAATTTTTGCTTGTTCCTTGTAAAACCTCTAGTGCCAGACTTTTTCCACGCCAAGCTTGACTAGTGGTTATCTCAACTTGGAATCTTTGTCTAAAATCTCTCACTATTTCATTACAACGATATATTCTACCACAGTCTTTTAAAGGTTCTTTTAAATAGTGAGCAAGAACCTTTGGGTTTGCCTGACGAAGATGTGGGTACGTTAGCGTCTTCGAGCACGTGTGTTTATCATTAAAACTCTTAACAAAAAACACACCACTATCCCCGAAACAGTATGCACGAAAACGCCAAACGCAACCGTCCACCAAACATGACACTTCGTACCGAGTTTTAGAAGATCTATCTACTTTAAACTCAAAGTGTTCTAACAAACATTTTTTTCCCAACTCAAGTTTCATGTCGTCTTTGTTATTAAATACGTGACCTTGTTCAAAAGTAATTGATGAAGATGACAAACAATTTTCAAATGAATTATCAGGATTTGGCTGGTAGTGGTTTAAAACATCATAATTTTCTTCATCAGTGCAGAAATTCAAATAAGGAACTTTAAATTTTTTTGGAGGTGAAAAACTAGATGACCCAGCACAAAACCCTTCAACGACATATAATTTATAAATTTCAAAAATATTTTCCATAGCAAAATTATAAAACATTGCAAGATCTTCATCGTTTATTATATCGATTGGATCACTAAAGGAAGACAACATATACGATAACTTCGTAATGTTTGTAGAACTACACATGTTTGAAACTTTACTCAAAAGAGCATTGTATGAAAGGTTGGGTTCAATTTCTAAACCACGTCTACTTGAATCAGCATCAGCAACATACTCTAACTTTCCGTTAACGATTTCCCACTTTCCGCCGCTGTATACAACCAAATGAATCTTCATAATTTTAAGTTGGTAACTTCTCTCTACAAAAGCTAAATGTTTTGATAATTTTAGATGAATCTGTTGCACAAACACACAGGAAAAAACATACAAATTTAAATCTATAAACTTAACCATTGAAACCGCTCGTAGCCAGCTGAAACGGCTCGAACCATATATCGAAACGGCTAGGTGCCAGCTGTACCGGCTTGGAGCAGCTGTACCGGCTTGGAGCAGCGGAGACGGCTTGGATCATGGGACGAAGCGGCTCGGTGCCAGCTGTAACGGCTTGGCTTGCAGAAGTGGGGACCACTTTTGAAGGGTATCAGCTCGGCTAAATCCTAAGAACACGGCTTGGCTCGTTGAAGGAACTCGGCTAAGATCTTTCAACATGAGCCGATTGTAACGGCTTGGCTAAGTTCTATCAAGGTTTGACGGACACGTGGCGTTGACTGCCGAAATCTCAAGCCGTTACAGGCTTTGTCGGACACGTGTCACCCAACGGTTGGCTGGCCGTTTAAAGGGAATCTTGTGCCGTTTCAGCTCGCTGAAACGGCTCGGCGAGGGGTGTCCGTTGGCTAAATTGGAAAAGACGGCGTTGCAGTGGCCATTTTCGTGATTTCCCCTAAATTTAATATAACGCTATGGGGTTTGGGGGTATGTATTGGTATATTATTTGTCATATAAAACAAATAATTAAATGGTACATCATCTCTCTTTTTGATTGATGGTGGTTCGTATGAATTTAACTGTAACAACCATGTTATTATTTAGTGATTTCCGTAAATATAATTAGAAACTAAATGAGTATTTAGTTTAAACATTCATGCTTAAATACGGGTTTATTAAAACTTTTCTAAACTTGAAAGCAAAACCACATAGTGTAATTAAATTCGTCGTTTGAAATGAAAAATAGCGACAACTGAATAAAACATTCTAATATATTGTAATTTAATTCGCCGTTTAAAACGTGACGACAAAACTATTCGCGGAAGCTTTGATCTCGTGTGTTCGGTTCTTCATCGGGCTCAGTCGACATCCGGTACTGCTAGGCAACCTACATTCCATAAACATGAAATGATTTTAGTCATACGCGGTTTAAAACGTGTTCAACAGGTTCGTGAAACAAAACTCAACAAATTTGACTGGGCTCTACCGTAACTTACGGTAGCCACCGTAAGTTACGGTAGACACTGGGCAGCACTGGTCTGCCGTAAGGCAGTAGAGAACTGTCGTAATACTATATTCACTACCGTAAGTTACGGTAGCTACCGTAACTTACGGTAGTTGCTGCATATTCCTCATATTGCTATTTTGACCCGTTCATGATTTATCAAACAAACTTGTTTATTACTTTTTTTTTTTAATATCATGCATATCACGTTATATCAATTTACTAATGTGCAAGGTTCAAATTACGGGTTTCTTATGAATTCTTAACCCGTTTTACCTATCTACTCCTTTTGACCCGTTAAGGGAAGTTAAACACTTTTAACTATAAATCTATATATAAGCGTACCTGGCTCGAGTCAACGTATAGACCCGTTTATACCTTGCTATTATTAATACAATATTATATGATGACGCAATTATCCAAATTTCTATTCGTTCCTGTAACATGTGACTTAACAACCAACATTAGTCGATATGGTCATATGATGTTATCACCATCATTTGACCCATTTGGTCTATACGACCAAACAATTATATTTATTACAAATCATGGTTTAAACGTTTTTATTCTTTCCGACCCATTTCGTTTCGTGTCGGAACCCATAATTCGAACATGATCTATTATTGTATTTATCACCTATAGAATAAATATGTATGCTAAAAAAAATAGGTGTAAGCTTTACTTACAGTTTGCGTCCGTTCGAGCTTTCCTTGTGCACTTGACCCGTTTGATCCATTTCTTTCCAGCTCCCACTTAGCTTGACGAGATCAAACTTAACACAATATCCACAAGATTTGTTAGATTAATCATTATATAAGATGACCACCACATCTCATGGATTCACACATACTCATTTATCGAGACATTAGTTTTAGGTCAGTTTGACTTTCGTAAGTCAAACTGTCCTTGTGTATGTGACTGAGCACTAACTTAGAACATGTTTGGCATACACGTACATATTACTTGCATAAATCATTTGTATGTATTTTAGATGCCTTTAATACACCCAATTTCATAAGATTTGTTTGAAGCAAATACATGGTACACACCACACCATTCAAGTATGGAATAAAAGCTACTACGACATACCTCTTACCAAGTCTTACAATCAAATTATATTTCCACGTTAGACACATTGCCTCAAGTTAATTTATTAGAATGCCATCATTATCACATTTCTCATAATTCATCCTTTTTTTTTTGTATACAATTTTCTTAGATTAAGTTTATCAATACAATGTGTAGCAACTTTACAATGTAGCTGCAGAATCGACTCTTTTAACCACTTTTCGGTTTTATTTAGCCCTTCGTGATCAAAGATAAAATGTAGAATACTAAAATATCTTTCCAACCCGAAAAGAATCAGCTCAATCCGAGCTTCCTAGAATTAATTATGATTTTCGCAAAATCAGCTCAGAAGTCAAAATGCTTCCAATCAGCTTGCTGTCAAAACAGGTCAGCCGACTTCGGACACTGTTTTGACCCGTTTAACATCAGAATTTAACAAACATGTTCAAACATAAAACGTAGTATGTTTTAATAGCTTTCTGAGCATATAAGGCTCAACCTCACAGGACGTTCCAGTGATTTTATATGATTTTTCAAAAACTGCAGCCCAATAAATTTTTTTTTATTCCAATCAGCTTGCTGTCAAAACAGGTCAGCCGACTTCGGACACTGTTTTGACTCGTTTAACATCAGAATTTAACAAACATGTTCAAACATAAAACGTAGTATGTTTTAATAGCTTTCTGAACATATAAGGCTCAACCTCACAGGACGTTCCAGTGATTTTATATGATTTTTCAAAAACTGCAGCCCAATAATTTTTTTTTTTATTCCAATCAGCTTGCTGTCAAAACAGGTCAGCCGACTTCGGACACTGTTTTGACTCGTTTAACATCAGAATTTAACAAACATGTTCAAACATAAAACGTAGTATGTTTTAATAGCTTTCTGAACATATAAGGCTCAACCTCACAGGACGTTCCAGTGATTTTATATGATTTTTCAAAAACTACAGCCCAATAATTTTTTTTATTCCAATCAGCTTTGTTATATTTTCTTGTTCAAGCATTTTATCAAGCACCTTGTGTGCAACACGAAACATCAAATTTCTCCAGCCCATTTAAGTGTTCTAAACCCTTAAATTCTAGCAAAATTAACAAGTACTAACATCAAACTTCAAATCTAACTTCAAGGAGTTCTATTAACACAATTTAACCATTATGATTCTAGGGTTCATCATGTTTCTACAAAACCCATTAAACACCTAGTTAGAGATCATGAGTTTTACTAACATGCACTCAAATTCTTTAGTTTATTAACTAGGGTTTGATTCTAATCATGCATATATCCTATTTCCACCCAAATATCCATCATTCAAGATCAAATTTCGAATTCCTAGAGTTCATCAAGAATTTGAGATGGAACAAAATAGTGAAATTTGACATACCTTATGATCACTTCACTGAGGTGATCACTAATCCGTGCTTGGATTTCAATTTGGGTGTGATTTGCCCTTCCAATTTGCTTGAATTTATGCTAGTTAGGGTTTGAACAAGAGAGTTCTTTGGCTCCTGTTGAAAGTGTCGACCAGAACACACACTCAAGGTGTGTGTTTTGGTGTTTGATATTTTATTTATTAAAAACTAGTTTCTAGTTTATCACTTTCGGACCCTCTACTTTCCCCAAGTTGCATATAGTGTGTTTTAACCAATTCCTTTATTACAACAAGACTTGTGACTAACTAGGTTATTTATTCCTAGTTATTTTATCTTGTTCATAACCCGTTTTATTTTAAGTCCCGTTAATTCAGGCTCTTATAAACTTAATTACTTAAAACTTTGATTCGTTTTTATTTAATATTAGGATTTCTTATTTAAATCCAAATATTTGCCGGGTTATTTTTACTAATAACGGTACGTTACCCGTCTTTTAGTATTAACAGAGTTTAATTACCAAGCCCGTTTTCGGGGTGTTACAAGTCTACCCCCCTTAAAGAGGTTTCGTCCTCGAAATCTTGCTTACATAGTTCATTGAGTTCTAAACTCAATGCGTTTGGCCTGAGTAATCTCTTAAGCATTATTCATATTTTAACCAATTGTTAGTATTACCAGAAAAATTTTTGGTAATATCTTTTTGGTTACAGAACCTCTACGTACCTCATACGACATACTGTAACTTGAAATAACGTAATTCCGTTATTTCTACTAGTTTAGTTAACTTAGCGATTTCCATCGCTTTTATATATTATCGAACTCTTGGTGAATCCGTTACCTTGACCCGTTTAAAGGTCTTTAGTGAAATATTTCACTTTTAGCAATAATTTCTTTTGTTTTCAGATTTATTTATTCGGTTCAGTTATACCGAATCCACCGTTTACAAGCAAACCAATTTTTATTGATTTGAATTACTGGCCTTAACCGGTCTTACTAACTAGACTTATTAGTCCCGTTACTTTTCACTGCTCGCTTGGTTATAACGTGATTTTACTTCACATTACATTTCCTAACCGTGATCGTGTCACATCGTGTTTAGTTTGTATCAACCTTTCATTTTCGAAAATATCACTTTTCGAATATATCGTCTTGCGCCTATTAGTGTCAAGACTTGTACCTTTCATGCTTACTATTTAAATTCCTATCAGAATTTATGTTTGTAAAAACGCTATTTCTTACTAAAACCGAAGTTTTAGTTTTAGGATCTTCTCTTTAACTTTTGTCAATTATCCATACCAGGATATTGACAGTCCATAATTTATTCTTTTACAGTCTTAGTTTTATGCGGGGATTCTCAACCGATTCCCTCGCTTTATCTAATTAACCCGTAGGTTTTTATCACTTAGCCTTATGGGCTATTTTGATTAGACTTTCACCTCTTTAGGGCGAAGTCCTTATAACTTCTTTCTAATCATGACCCGTGGGTCGTTTTAGTCCCGTAGATCTTTCATTTGTTTATAACCCTAAAGGTTATGTTGATCCCGTAGATCACTCCTTACTCATGTCATTCTTAAAATACATGTTTGGTGTCAAGGCACCCTGTTTTTGTTCGAAGAATCGTTTGGTTTCAAGCTTAGGTCCCGTTAAGCTTAATTGTAGTTTCATGGCTATAATTGTTTTCTTTCGGACGATTTTCCGATTTTATGACTTCTCACGTCATTTATGCGTCAGTTCTTCTTAGGCTTACTGTTATTTGATTTGCATATATTCTTATTTGGTTATATCCCATTACCGGGCTCATTATTCTCTTGCATTTTACGCTACCTTTATCTGGCTAGCGCTCATTTGTGCCATTTGGCGTTATATTGTATTCAACCTGTTTGACCTATTAATGTGAAATCCATCACTTATAAACAATCAACTTTATTCTTTATTCAACCCATTCGACTTCGAATAGTTGAACATATTTACTCACAATTTCTATATACGATATTTTATAGTCATAACTAGTAATCCGAGTCTTTTGACTTTAAATTCGTGTTCCCGTTTCTCGGTTTACGCATGTGTTTAAATCCTTACCCATCAACCGGGTACTTTACCGAAGTCATTATTAGTGCAAGCATTTCGGTATACATTAAGATTTCGTTTTAATTTGTTTGGTTGTCTTAGCGAAATCCATCGCTTTTATTCAACCAAACCTTTATTCTTTATTTGACCATCCTTGACAGTCTTATATACTATGAATGATGATTATCATCATCATCACCATCATCATTTCTTTACTACGACCAAAGTCAACGACTTTGATCGTTTTTCCCATGTGGGCAATACCTTTGTTTCTATGACCCCGCGGGTCATTTATACTTTGGTTTTACAATGCCCTTTTTGTCTACCATGGTTTTTGATCGTTTTTCCCCTGTGGGCAATACCTTTGTTTCTATGACCCCGCCGGTCATTTATACTTTGGTTTTACAATGCCCTTTTTGTCTACCATGGTTGTTTCGTCCAAAATGACTTATGTCACGAATTTCCTTGGGTCTTTTATTTCTATGTGCGCCATACATCGTTTTTATGGTTCCCGCGAAAACCATTTATACGAGTATGCCCATAAGATTTCTTGACCCTAAGGATCCTTTAAATTTTCATTCATCTTGACCTTACTACATCGGACATAACTGCGCTCATTATAAGAAGCTCATGCTATCATGTGTTCACTACTTACTTGGCCAGAGTAAGCGATCAACACATGGTACGCGTGACCTTATTATAATTACCACATCACGTCCCATGTAAGTAACTCCTCAAATTATTTCCATATTTATGATTTCATTTGGTAAAACTTTATTTAATTGTTAGTTAACAATTATTAGTTTTAGTCGTTTATCCTTGAACATGTAAAATGTCCCTTTTTATAAACATTTATTCACATTCGTTGATGTGATCATTACTTTTCTCGATAGGATTTATATTGAGAATACTTACTTGGATGATCACTCTCGTCCAAGTTTCTATATAAACTGAATTATGTTATTGTCTTGTTATTCACAATTTGTGAATAATACATATTCTCTACTGAATTTCTCTTGGAAACGTCATCCTGGATAGGTAACCTATCCAGGTTTTCCAAGTTTCATATTCTATATGCAACTGTCATTCACTATGTATTTGTTGCATATTACTGTTTGTACTATAAGTTTAAAATGTGCACCTGGTAGTGCTTGCCCCGACGGGCATTCCTTGCCATTACTTATTTGCGATCGTTACGCGATTTAGGTCCTTGATGAGTATGCTCTTCTTGTCACATCTCGGACCGTTCCATCATCATATCCGCAATTTGTTAAACTCTCGCTATCTTCAGATGCGAGTGTCCTTCAATTAAAACATTTACAAGAATTAGTAATATCAACTTCAATAATCGCCCGTATTATAATACAAGGCTTTTCTACTATACGCGTCAACGCGCGCAATTTTGTCAACTATATTTATCATTTAATTGAGGTAACGTGTATCACACGATAACCCTATGTGTTGTTCACAACATTTCAACACATACCAAACCATTAATATACATGTACTTACCGGATTTGCGATCAAGCCTCGAACCGAACACACTTTACTCTTTAACCATGAGCTCTGATTACCAACTTGTAACAACCATGTTATTATTTAGTGATTTCCGTAAATATAATTAGAAACTAAATGAGTATTTAGTTTAAACATTCATGCTTAAATACGGGTTTATTAAAACTTTTCTAAACTTGAAAGCAAAACCACATAGTGTAATTAAATTCGTCGTTTGAAATGAAAAATAGCGACAACTGAATAAAACATTCTAATATATTGTAATTTAATTCGCCGTTTAAAACGTGACGACAAAACTATTCGCGGAAGCTTTGATCTCGTGTGTTCGGTTCTTCATCGGGCTCAGTCGACATCCGGTACTGCTAGGCAACCTACATTCCATAAACATGAAATGATTTTAGTCATACGCGGTTTAAAACGTGTTCAACAGGTTCGTGAAACAAAACTCAACAAATTTGACTGGGCTCTACCGTAACTTACGGTAGCCACCGTAAGTTACGGTAGACACTGGGCAGCACTGGTCTGCCGTAAGGCAGTAGAGAACTGCCGTAATACTATATTCACTACCGTAAGTTACGGTAGCTACCGTAACTTACGGTAGTTGCTGCATATTCCTCATATTGCTATTTTGACCCGTTCATGATTTATCAAACAAACTTGTTTATTACTTTTTTTTAATATCATGCATATCACGTTATATCAATTTACTAATGTGCAAGGTTCAAATTACGGGTTTCTTATGAATTCTTAACCCGTTTTACCTATCTACTCCTTTTGACCCGTTAAGGGAAGTTAAACACTTTTAACTATAAATCTATATATAAGCGTACCTGGCTCGAGTCAACGTATAGACCCGTTTATACCTTGCTATTATTAATACAATATTCTATGATGACGCAATTATCCAAATTTCTATTCGTTCCTGTAACATGTGACTTAACAACCAACATTAGTCGATATGGTCATATGATGTTATCACCATCATTTGACCCATTTGGTCTATACGACCAAACAATTATATTTATTACAAATCATGGTTTAAACGTTTTTATTCTTTCCGACCCATTTCGTTTCGTGTCGGAACCCATAATTCGAACATGATCTATTATTGTATTTATCACCTATAGAATAAATATGTATGCTAAAAAAAATAGGTGTAAGCTTTACTTACAGTTTGCGTCCGTTCGAGCTTTCCTTGTGCACTTGACCCGTTTGATCCATTTCTTTCCAGCTCCCACTTAGCTTGACGAGATCAAACTTAACACAATATCCACAAGATTTGTTAGATTAGTCATTATATAAGATGACCACCGCATCTCATGGATTCACACATACTCATTTATCGAGACATTAGTTTTAGGTCAGTTTGACTTTCGTAAGTCAAACTGTCCTTGTGTATGTGACTGAGCACTAACTTAGAACATGTTTGGCATACACGTACATATTACTTGCATAAATCATTTGTATGTATTTTAGATGCCTTTAATACACCCAATTTCATAAGATTTGTTTGAAGCAAATACATGGTACACACCACACCATTCAAGTATGGAATAAAAGCTACTACGACATACCTCTTACCAAGTCTTACAATCAAATTATATTTCCACGTTAGACACATTGCCTCAAGTTAATTTATTAGAATGCCATCATTATCACATTTCTCACAATTCATCCTTTTTTTTTGTATACAATTTTCTTAGATTAAGTTTATCAATACAATGTGTAGCAACTTTACAATGTAGCTGCAGAATCGACTCTTTTAACAACTTTTCGGTTTTATTTAGCCCTTCGTGATCAAAGATAAAATGTAGAATACTAAAATATCTTTCCAACCCGAAAAGAATCAGCTCAATCCGAGCTTCCTAGAATTAATTATGATTTTCGCAAAATCAGCTCAGAAGTCAAAATGCTTCCAATCAGCTTGCTGTCAAAACAGGTCAGCCGACTTCGGACACTGTTTTGACCCGTTTAACATCAGAATTTAACAAACATGTTCAAACATAAAACGTAGTATGTTTTAATAGCTTTCTGAGCATATAAGGCTCAACCTCACAGGACGTTCCAGTGATTTTATATGATTTTTCAAAAACTGCAGCCCAATAAATTTTTTTTTATTCCAATCAGCTTGCTGTCAAAACAGGTCAGCCGACTTCGGACACTGTTTTGACTCGTTTAACATCAGAATTTAACAAACATGTTCAAACATAAAACGTAGTATGTTTTAATAGCTTTCTGAACATATAAGGCTCAACCTCACAGGACGTTCCAGTGATTTTATATGATTTTTCAAAAACTGCAGCCCAATAATTTTTTTTTATTCCAATCAGCTTGCTGTCAAAACAGGTCAGCCGACTTCGGACACTGTTTTGACTCGTTTAACATCAGAATTTAACAAACATGTTCAAACATAAAACGTAGTATGTTTTAATAGCTTTCTGAACATATAAGGCTCAACCTCACAGGACGTTCCAGTGATTTTATATGATTTTTCAAAAACTGCAGCCCAATAATTTTTTTTATTCCAATCAGCTTTGTTATATTTTCTTGTTCAAGCATTTTATCAAGCACCTTGTGTGCAACACGAAACATCAAATTTCTCCAGCCCATTTAAGTGTTCTAAACCCTTAAATTCTAGCAAAATTAACAAGTACTAACATCAAACTTCAAATCTAACTTCAAGGAGTTCTATTAACACAATTTAACCATTATGATTCTAGGGTTCATCATGTTTCTACAAAACCCATTAAACACCTAGTTAGAGATCATGAGTTTTACTAACATGCACTCAAATTCTTTAGTTTATTAACTAGGGTTTGATTCTAATCATGCATATATCCTATTTCCACCCAAATATCCATCATTCAAGATCAAATTTCGAATTCCTAGAGTTCATCAAGAATTTGAGATGGAACAAAATAGTGAAATTTGACATACCTTATGATCACTTCACTGAGGTGATCACTAATCCGTGCTTGGATTTCAATTTGGGTGTGATTTGCCCTTCCAATTTGCTTGAATTTATGCTAGTTAGGGTTTGAACAAGAGAGTTCTTTGGCTCCTGTTGAAAGTGTCGACCAGAACACACACTCAAGGTGTGTGTTTTGGTGTTTGATATTTTATTTATTAAAAACTAGTTTCTAGTTTATCACTTTCGGACCCTCTACTTTCCCCAAGTTGCATATAGTGTGTTTTAACCAATTCCTTTATTACAACAAGACTTGTGACTAACTAGGTTATTTATTCCTAGTTATTTTATCTTGTTCATAACCCGTTTTATTTTAAGTCCCGTTAACTCAGGCTCTTATAAACTTAATTACTTAAAACTTTGATTCGTTTTTATTTAATATTAGGATTTCTTATTTAAATCCAAATATTTGCCGGGTTATTTTTACTAATAACGGTACGTTACCCGTCTTTTAGTATTAACAGAGTTTAATTACCAAGCCCGTTTTCGGGGTGTTACATTAACCATGTTTACCACGGCCCTTTCATTTAATGATTTTGAGACAAAAAATATATTAAAAAAATAAAAGGGATAGTGGTTTGGGTCATGACCACACCCTTTAAGGTAAGGGTTTTAGATGAATTAGAGGTTAGTGACATAGCACCTATATGAAGGGTCATGACCACACCCTTTAGCCTAATGAAAGGGAATAAATAATTACGATGGGGAATGTTAGTGTATATGAGGAAAGAATGTTAATGTTATTGTATAAGAGGAAGAAAACATTCGGAATGTAAAAGAGAATAAAAGACAAGAATTCTTCTTTTTTTTTACGACAACTTTCATTAAGAGAAAATGCCATTAGCAAGTCGCTAGAGCACCGAAAAAACAACAAGCAAGCAACTACAAAACAAAATTATACCAATCCTTCTATCCTATATCTTTATATGGGGATTAATATCTAAGCCAAACATACCCCAACGCCTTAATGTTCTCCTTGATCTTGTTAATATTTGCCATCTTGTTTTGAAAAATGAGCTCGTTTCTAGCTTGCCAAATACACCAAGCCAGCGGGAAAATAATCGCTTGAATCCCTTTCTTCTTGTTTTTATTCACCTCGACTTGACAATGCATCTTCACCAACTCTTTAACAGAAAACACAAAGAAGTTCAGGATCTTACACCATTCACTAACATATTGCCATATAACAACTGATGCTACCAGGCAAGAAGTTAGCAAATGATCATTTACTTCATCCGCCTCTCCACATAAGCAACATATGGTGTTTGGGATGTTTATGTTTCTTCTTTTTAGCGCCATTAGGGTCGGAAGGTTATCATCCAATGCCTTCCACATAAACGTATTCAATTTCTTCGGAACCCACCCATTCTATCTCCATTAAAAGAAGCCGGAACCTGCCTTAATTTACACAACAGCGCCTTCATAGCTGCTACCGTAAAAACTCTCGAATCATCCATGTTCCATTTCCAACAATCCCTATCCTTTGACAATTTCACCTGATTCAAGACATTTTCCAAATCCCTCAAGTCACCAACTTCTTGGTTGAGATTTTGCCTTTTCCATCTCCAAATCCATGCCATATTCTGGTTGTCAAACACTACATAGTCTTAGACCCGTACCAGTGGCGGACCCAGGATTTTTTTCCTTGGGGTGTGGAAATTTTTTAAAGATTTTAGACCACTAACTATATAAAAAAATCGGTTCATAGCGGGTCGGATCGGGTTGGGTCATGTAAAACAAGTAAAAACAAACAAACAAAGTTTAATGGCGTGTCGAATCAGATCGGGTCGGGTCCATTTCAATTCTCAAACAATCAAACCCTAGTTTCTAACTTCCTATCACATTAACAAACAAAAAAACATCAAAGTTCAAATCATCCCTACTTTTATTTCTTTTAATCATTCAATAAAAGAATAAAAAAACTTATCTATAACATACCTTGGTCTTTAACTAGAATAATCCGGCGAAAAAAAGTATTTTCCATAGCAAAATTATAAAACATTGCAAGATCTTCATCGTTTATTATATCGATTGGATCACTAAAGGAAGACAACATATACGATAACTTCGTAATGTTTGTAGAACTACACATGTTTGAAACTTTGCTCAAAAGAGCATTGTATGAAAGGTTGGGTTCAATTTCTAAACCACGTCTACTTGAATCAGCATCAGCAACATACTCTAACTTTCCGTTAACGATTTCCCACTTTCCGCCGCTGTATACAACCAAACGAATCTTCATAATTTTAAGTTGGTAACTTCTCTCTACAAAAGCTAAATGTTTTGATAATTTTAGATGAATCTGTTGCACAAACACACAGGAAAAAACATACAAATTTAAATCTATAAACTTAACCATTGAAACCGCTCGTAGCCAGCTGAAACGGCTCGAACCATATATCGAAACGGCTAGGTGCCAGCTGTACCGGCTTGGAGCAGCTGTACCGGCTTGGAGCAGCGGAGACGGCTTGGAGCATGGGACGAAGCGGCTCGGTGCCAGCTGTAACGGCTTGGCTTGCAGAAGTGGGGACCACTTTTGAAGGGTATCAGCTCGGCTAAATCCTAAGAACACGGCTTGGCTCGTTGAAGGAACTCGGCTAAGATCTTTCAACATGAGCCGATTGTAACGGCTTGGCTAAGTTCTTTCAAGGTTTGACGGACACGTGGCGTTGACTGCCGAAATCTCAAGCCGTTACAGGCTTTGTCGGACACGTGTCACCCAACGGTTGGCTGGCCGTTTAAAGGGAATCTTGTGCCGTTTCAGCTCGCTGAAACGGCTCGGCGAGGGGTGTCCGTTGGCTAAATTGGAAAAGACGGCGTTGCAGTGGCCATTTTCGTGATTTCCCCTTATAAAATGCTTTTCTTGAGAAAAGAAAAATAACATTAAAATATATATATTCTTCTTCTTTGTTCTCAACTTCACACTTGAGAAAAGAAAAATAACATTAAAATATATATAGTCTTCTTCTTTGTTCTCAACTTCACAAACAATAACAGTGGCCGGAACTTCAAACTCCTGCCGGAGATTTTTAAGTCTTTGTATTTTCTTTCTTCTTTCAAGTTTAGTAAGATTTAGGAGTATCTTAATATCTTCCCCCAGGGGTATCCATACATAAAACTTGAAAAAAAAAGAAAAAAATACACTTCGCCAAGAAAGTTGAGGGGTATCCCGGGCTACTCCTCGCCTCTACGTAGATCCGCCCCTGGTTGAATCATAAACTCACTTCCCCCATGATTTTCAAACAACTATAACTTTTTCATACGATAATTTTTAAAAAAAAAAAAAATCACCATATTAATGACATTTGGTTCTCTTTAATTTGCGTAGGCTATTGCTATAATTTTTTTAATTTTTTAATTTTTTTACAAGATACGTGATTAGACATTCAAGATGATTTGTTATAATTAATGTTATTATAGTTATGTTTCTTACGTGATTACACATCTAATAATAAGAACTTAATTGTTTATATTTTTTACGTGATTAAATCTATAATATACGACATTACGTGCTTATTATAGGTTGATTAGTTAATATTTTGTATTATATGTATGCTCGATACGTGATTAGACCTGAAATATTAGGCATTCCGTGATATATTGTGCATTTAATGTTTTGTTTTTATTATAGTTATGGTTGGTAAGTAATTACATAATCACTTAGTGAGTTTTCACATGAATAAAAGAGTAAATTACAATTTGAGTCCCTACAGTTAACATCAAGTGGTACCATCAGTCCTTACTTTTATAATTTGACCAATCAAGTCCTTGTGATTGGTTGTTAATGGGACGTTTTAATCTGAGTGAAAACATCAGAATACCCATATATTTTATTTGCATATCAGTTTCTGCCTGTTCACTTCAAAAATTCACCCACGTCCACGTTAGTCAGGCACGGAATTTTTATACAACTCTGTACGTCTCGTACAGCCCTGTATGAGACGTCGAGGGTACAAAAGTGTACAAATAGACACATGAGATGTGCCAATAGTGTGAGTCTAATCAAAAGAAACCTACTCATTTCGATCCTACCATGATCTTGTTCGAAAGTATCTTCGTTATGTTTTATCCAAAATATACAAGTACAGTATTGATGTACTAGAGGTATCTATCTCACTTGACAATTTGATATATATAAATTATTAGTTATATATAAAAGTCAACCAATAAAATACGAGTGGCCAATTGGCTATTGGTAACCAACAAGGGGCTATATACTTAGTTTCGTGGCGAACATGCACATTTCACGTATGGAATGTGTCAAATAACACGTATATTTTAACTTTAAGAACTGTGATTTAAAATTTAAATTATCTTAATAATATCATAATGATATGTGTTAAAATTAAAAGATCATGAGGAGTGAGATTTGAGAAAAGAATATAAAGTTTTAAAGATTGTTTTGACATAAAAAGTTGAAGAAAGTAATATTTCTTTTCATACTAGGAGAATCACCTAAGTAATATCCATTCATTGCAGAAACCCATTTTTAAATATTAAGTTTTTAAGTGAGTTTTGTTTATAATTTTATAAGTTTATGTCAATTGACATCTGTTCATCATAAGTTAATATTAGTATATCCCCCACCATAGCCCAAGTGGTTAGGCCGGCTTCTTTCCTATGGGAGGTCGCTGGTTCGACTCCACCTTGTGGCATATGGTGTGGGGACGTCCCAATGATGGATCGTTTCCTTCCGAGGTATGGAGCGGTCTTGAGGGCAACCCGGTTTTACCCAACTGTTACCCCAGCAACTCGTGTGGGGGCATCATGGTTTCCGGCGGAAGTCAGCTCGCGCGCCGGCCGGGGCCCGATCGAACATTGCGTCCGGAGATGCGGGGTTGACGGGGAATGTCTTTGACATGTCCCCGGAGACCAATCGGTCTTGTACAGAAAGTCTCCTTAAAAAAAAAGTTAATATTAGTATATGATTTACCCACATTCGAACTTATATAATATTTATTAAGAACAAATACTATTTAATAAATGGTAAAAAGTTTTGATGCTAAATCAAGATTATTATTTTATTACTATTATTCTAAATAATAGACTAAACTTATTATTACCGACATGAGTATTATTATTATTAGGAAAACTGGATCTAAATAATTCAATTCGTCTTTTTTTTACCAGTAATAATCTCAGCTGAGTTTATTCCCGTTAGTGGTCCAATCTTTTTGTTTGTCATCATCAAACCGATGTTTTAGGGTTTTTTTATCAAAACGAGAATACGAGTCGATTAATGTAAAGTTTACCTCGAAATGGTTCTTCAAACGGCTTGATTTTTATTAGTTGAAAGTTTAAACACCCGAATTGAAGCACTGTTTTCGTCGTTTGTAACACTGTTTCGAAGTAAATTTTACATCAATCGACTCGTATTCTCGTTCTGGTCAAAAACCCTAAAATATCAGTTTGTAATTCGAAAAAAAAAACCTTAACCCTGTTATGTTTTTTTAACGGCATACCATTATACAAACAAAATAAAAAAGATTTAACCATTGGTAGAAATAAACTCAGGTTTGGGATTATTATTGGCCAAAAATAGCCATATTGGATTATTTAAATCCAATGTGCCTTGCTATTATTAATATCGCGATATT
Organism: Helianthus tuberosus; assembly: GCA_030545235.1. Taxonomy (NCBI): domain Eukaryota; kingdom Viridiplantae; phylum Streptophyta; class Magnoliopsida; order Asterales; family Asteraceae; genus Helianthus; species Helianthus tuberosus. Next base: position 214,700,384 of record CM060423.1, read on the forward strand.
ATTATTATTATTATTATTATTATTATTATTATTATAATAGTTAGAACTATTATTACTGATTTGATTGTTTAATTACAATCAAGGTTATAAACACATTCAAAAATATATTAAAGCTAAGAAAGTAAGAAACCCTATTTAAAATTTGTAGTTTAACATTTTAGTTAGGCTTTACTTTAAAGTTTTGAATGAATACACAGAAAACAATATATTAAAAAAACACAATTGATGACAACAGATAAAAGACACAATGAAAAGCAGATGAAGATACAATGGAAAACAAACTAAAAACACAATACACAACAAATTAAAACACAATGAACAAAGATAATAAAAAATTGAACAAATTATTAAAACACAATGGACAACATATTAAAACACAATAAATAACATATTAAACACAATGACCTGAACTAATAACACAATTTATAGAAAACTCAGATATAACATCATCTTCATTGTGTCATTTATTGTGTTATAGGTTCTTATAAAAAACGCAATTGATAGAACCCAAATTAACATTGTGTTATAGGTTTTGATAATAACACAATGTATAGAAACTTTACTGACCAAAACCCAGTTAAAAGACACAATGACCTGAACCTTTAACACAATGCAAAAAACCCAGTAAAAATGAATTTTTTTATTTTATTTTTATATGATAATATGATGCTCATATTAAAGATAAAAAACACTCGTTATTATGGTCAATTTAAAAAAAAATGTCGTATGAAAAAGTTATGGACGTTTTAAATCGATGGGGGGAATTGGCATGTGTCTTGCATGTGGAGAGAGAAAATCCATAAATATAAGATTCTCTTTATGCCCTTCTATTATCTTCTTTTTCCTACAACTAATCTCAACCCTCCAAATCTAAAATCAATGGACAAGAATCCTTCTTACCCTTCTTATTTATTTTATCCTTTGTATTTGATCCTAACCCTATTAGTGAGTAGTCATAGCATTAGGGAAGAGGAGAGAGGGGGGTTAATGTTGGCCTCACTATCTTACAACCAATCACACATTTATTTATTTTTTAAGAAAAATTTGTTTGGGTGGAGCACCCCTATTGTTTGATTGCAAAATTGGAAGTGAAGAAGTGAGTTGACATGGCATGAGTAGATTGGCTAGGTGAAGAATTTACAACTCCCCATGTGTGTACAAATCGGTTTTTTTTCAACAACCGGTTCTGGATATTAACCGAACCGGTTTTTTCATCAAAAACAAAAACCGGTTTTTTTTATAACCGGTTTCGGTTACTAACCAGTTTTTTTTTACTCAAAACAATAACCGGTCCAACCGGTTACGACCGGTTTTTAACCGTTTTATTAAAAAAACGGTTTTTTACCGGTTTAAACCGGTTTTTTATAACTGGTTTCAGTTTTAAATCCGGTTTCGAAGATGAATATCCCTAACCGGTCTACAACCGGCGATTCGGTTCGGTTCTAAAACCGGTTATAAAAAAACCGGTTAAAAAAACCGTTTTTGGTTTTTTCCCAATTTCGATTCTAAAACTGGTTTTTTTGTACACCTCTACCCACGTGGGAAGCAATACCTCTTCCACCCTTACTAATATCTAGTGGGCTATTTCCAAGTAGATGGAATAAAACTAGCTATATATATATATATATATATATATAGTTTTCTTTAAATTAAAGGAATGAGTTTTTTTATTTTTATTTTTTTGAACGGAAAATTTGGGTTATTGACGGCTACTAGAGTATTATCATGCCACCATCGGAACAACTTGATCATATCCATCTCCACTAAACAATAATGTCTATACATCAATTTATAAGAAAACCAATAAATCTAAGAAAACCCACTTGTAAGAACCGAACTCAGGACTTAATGGTTCTTATGCCTTATCATACACCAAGATGCGACTAGACTAGGATTAGGCAAACGAATGAGTTAATATGAGGAATGGAAATGTGAATGTTCTAACACGAGTTGTTTTTTTTAAACCAGAGTTCAACACAAATTTACATCTTAACCAATAACCAGTGTAACTAAAACGTATGAGATCATAAGATATTTTTCATAACAGATAAAAATATATTAAAAGGATGAAACCCGACTAGACTATAGTATCATAGGATTAGGCTCGTTTGTTACTCGGATAGTCCCTGAAGTGGATGATGGTTAATTTTTCCAGTTAAGTCTATGTGAAATGACAAAATTACCCTTGTCATTAAAAACAATTTTTTAAACATTATAACACCCACCCCACCCTCTACCTCTTCCCCTCTCCACTTCACCCCACCAGCATCACAACCTTCCTCCAATGTGACCGACACTTCTGCCCGCCTCCCACCCACCTACGACTGCAAATCAGATCAACGGAGAACCATTGGAACGTAACACCATCACCTCTTGATCTCAACCAATCGCAAAAGCACACACGCAGTAAGTTTTCTTAATCAAACACTCTCTATCGATTCATATCTTACTAATTACCTTCATCTCCAGGCTGTTGTTGCTTAGTTTTTCTCGCTCTCGGCATCTTGTTCATATCTATCGATTCACCCACCGTCAGTTATTAATTATTCTTTTGTAATCATCTAGAAACCTAGGGTTTCCAAATAATTCCCAACTTTTTTTTATGTATGTTCATCAATATATTATTTTATCAGTTATATTTTCTATTTGTTTCTTGTGTATGCTTGTATGGGGAAAATCGATTATGCAAATTTTACAAGGATTAACTTTATTAGAAAGTCGTGGATCATGTTGGTTTTTAAATTAATAATAATCTGCAAAGTTAAAGTTTTGTCTTCTTGTTCTTGATTGAATATGGAATCAAGTTCTTGGGTTTATAAAATATCAAATTTGTGGAATTAGGGGTTTCGAATATTGGCATGATTCGGTTGTTGAATTGGGTGTGGGTGGGAGGCGGGCAGAATTGGCGGTGATATTAGAGGTGGGCGGTGATGGTGGTGGTGGTGGTGGTGGTGGTGGGGTAGAGTGGAAGAGAGGGAGGGTGTGGGCCGGGTGTTTTAATGTTTAAAATATTGTTTTTAATGACAAGGGTAATTTTGTCATTTCATATATGTTAGGGGAGGACTTCTGAATGACCTGTGATCCTCAATTACTGTTGGGTTTGGTGATCCTCACTTCTGTTTGAATTGGTGATCCTCAGAAGTGTTTCAGGACCAGGATCATGGATCATCTTAAGGATCCTTATACTAACGATTGTCTACTTTGAATATGGTATTGTTTTGCAGGAGTACCAGCTTGGACTTGGTCTTGGCGATATTCCTGGAGCATATTCCATGACTTATTCCGCACGTGCTTACCTAAAGTGGACGTTATGGAGTTCGTGGGGGACTTGCATGAAATGCGGAATGTTTGTTAGCTTAGATATTTTTCCATTTTTAAACGGGGTAGCGAGCTATTTAGAAACACTTGGCTATTTTTGGCTACACACACACTCTGACAACTGCTCTCACCAGCTCTCGTTAATTCACTTGGCGATTACACATTTTTTTACACAATACACTATAGTGATCCTTGTACTTAGCTCGCTATCATCCGAAGTTGTAATACATTTCTTGTTTAATTTGAGTTGGTGATCGGTAGTTTCCATCACCCGAGGTTTTTTATGCCGGAGATCATTCATTGATCAAGGGCTTTTTCCTCGTATAAATCTTCGTGTCACTTGTTCATTATATTTCAGAGTGATCCTTATTGTTGTTCATCAATTCAAGCATCATACCTCACAACAGAAAGTTTGGTTGCATTATCATTGCTTGATTTTTGACCAAAACAGTTTGGCGCCCACCGTGGGGCAATTGGTGCTTCATTCCTAAGAAGATTCATACCTTTGTGGTCATTTCGGTTCACAACAACCAGGCAGATGGCTTCTTCAGCGAATAACACTTCAAACTTAATGCCGTCATTCAGTTCTTCACAAGGCGTTCCTCCTTTGCCTCCACCACCTTCTGGATCCCAGAAGAATGCTGAGAATGCTGCGAAGAAACAAACCCCCATTTTCACAAAACCACCAACTTCTTCTGTTTCAACTAATCCTACTACTAATGATCTTTATGCTCTGATTTTGCAGATGAGGAATCATGCACAAGAGCAGGACAAAACCAACGAAAGGATCCTCCGGGAGATCGATGAGATCAAGAAACAGAAGAAATCAGTGGAGGATCACTCCCCTCTGATGCCAAGATCGCTGAACTTCGACACTCCAGTCATAACTTCCCAACACTCAGCAGTTCCGGACGTGCAATACTTGGGTGAATTACCAGGAAGGCGTTATGGAACAGCAACTATAAGTCAGGCATTTGGCTCTCACTTCCAGCCTCAAGGATCCTCTTCTCAACATCAGGGATACTTCACGTTAGGAGGATATTTGGGAATGCATGCAGTTCAAGGATCCTCCCAGGTCCAAGGACCCTCCCAGGTCCAAGGACCCTCCCAGGTCCAAGGACCCTCCCAGGTCCAAGGACCCTCCCAGGTCCAAGGACCCTCCCAGGTCCAAGGACCCTCCCAGGTCCAAGGACCCTCCCAGGTCCAAGGATCCTCCCTTGTCCCAGGATCCTCTCTGGTTCCAGGATCCTTTCAGGTTCAAGGATCATCTCAACTACAAGGATCCAACGTCCTTCAGGATCAAGGATTCTTGAGAAGTATGCAGCCTCAGAGCTCGGACGTTCATCAAGGAGACTTCATACCAATGCAGACCATTGCTCCCTCTGGTCCTTCAATCATGCCAGAGTCTCGTCAATATGGATTCACATCTGCAATTCCAAACACGAATCCTGTGGGAGGTAACACTTTTAATAATTCATATAACACTAACCATGGCTTAATGCAGGATACAGGTATCAATCAGGCTATGGCTAGAGAGCTACAGAAGCTTAAGGATATGATATCCAATGTACCGGGACTGATTAAACCCATTCCTGAAATTGCAGATGGTAGCCATAGGATATCTCGTTTTGCACCACCCTTATGTGATGCTGAGATACCTAAAAGATTCCAGATACCATCTATGAAGCTGTATGATGGTTCGACGGATCCAGAGGAGCATGTAGCTCAATACAGGGAGAGGATGGAGATCAATCCAATTCCTGAAAGGTTAAAAGAAGCATGTCTATGCAAGGGATTTGGATCCACACTTACATGATCTGCTCTTAAATGGCTGCTAAGTCTTCCCCCTTACTCTATTACTTCATTTGCTAATCTAGTTAATTTGTTTAATAGTCAATTCTCTTGTAGTAGAAAATTTGAACGATTAACTAGTGATCTATATAGGGTAACACAAGGTCAAAATGAATCACTTAGAGATTACATCACTAAGTTTAGTAAAGAATCCTTAGATATTCCTAATTTGGATATTGCTACGGCTGTAGAAGCCTTTAAAATGGGATTGCTTAGGGATTCATTATTCTATGATGATCTTGTCATGACACCTTGCAGGAATCTTGATGAAGTAAGAACCAGGGCCCTTAGGTTCATCCGCCTAGAGGATGACAAAAGGATCCAGGATAGATTGACAGGATCCTCAAAACAGGAGAAACAAGGATCCTACTTCAGGAACAACAAATCCAAGTTCTACAATAAGTCTGATAACCAGAATGTGCATTCAGTGGAACAAGAAGAGGATGATGAGGATTATCCTACTATTTCTGAATACTGTTTTTCTATTAATAACAATGAACTAATCCTTGCAATGCAGAATCTAGGTGAGAAAGCTAGTTGGCCAAGGAAAAGTGATAAACCAGCCGCTACAAAGGATAAGTCCAAGTGGTGTGCATATCATGAGGATTTTGGGCATCTCACTGAGGAGTGTATTGCACTAAGAAAGGAAATTGGTTACTTGTTGAGCAAGGGGCATTTGAAGGAACTCTTGGGACGGAAGAAGTCAAGGATCCAGGATCCAGAAAGGATCCCGGAAAAGGCTCCTGCTCCTCCAGCAGATGCACAAGTTATAAACTTCATATCCGGTGGATCAGACATTTGTGGTACTTCCTTTTCAGCAGCCAAGAGACATGCCAAGGAAACCAAGATGGATAATGGAGATAGACCCATCCGGCCGTCCACTAACACCGAGGATAAGATCATAACTTTTGATGAGGACGATCGTCTTGATGTCCAGGATCCTCATCATGATGGTCTTGTAATTACATTATTTATTTCTAACCACTTTGTTCGCAGGATCCTTATAGATGGAGGAAGCTCTGTGAACATCATTCAGCTTGATGTCCTCAAGAAGATGAATATCCCAGAGTCTGATATTATCCCAAGATCCTCAGTACTTGTGGGATTCAGTGGAGAAACTAAGAATACATTGGGGGACATCAAACTCCCAATCTATATTGAAGGATTGCATTCTTATCAAAAAATTGTGTTATAGATTGCTTATCATGTTGCAATGTTATCCTTGGCAGGCCATGGATACATGATATGAAGGCAGTTCCGTCCACCTATCATCAATGTGTAAAGCTTCCAAGTCCTTGGGGAGTGGTGATCAACAAGAAGCGAAGAATTGCTATACCTCATCAATGAAGCCAGCCTCAAGACCAAGGGAGCAATAGCAATTAAAGTATCCTTCAAGAGATGTCTTGGAGGCAAGAGAGCAGGACTTGAAGGAAATCCTTATGGATCCTGAGGATCCTGAATCCAAGATCTTCATAGGATCAGGGATCCTTAGCAACATCGAACATGAGCTAGTATCCTTCCTTAAGAGAAGGAAATCCACCTTTGCCTGGAAACATGAAGACATGACAGGTATATCTAAGGATATAATTACTCATAAACTTGGCATTGACAGGTCATTCAAACCTATACATCAAAAGAGGAGAAAGTTTGCACCTGAAAGGAATGCTATTATCCAGGAAGAGGTAGATAAGCTACTTCGAGCAGGTATGATAAGAGAGGTTAAGTATCCAAGATGGTTAGCCAATGTGGTTGTTGTTCAAAAGAAAAATGGAAAGTGGAGGGTATGTGTCGATTTTACTGATTTAAACAAGGCATGTCCCAAGGATCCTTTCCCATTACCCCACATTGACTCCATGGTGGAAGCTACCGCGGGTCATGAGTTGTTGACTTTTATGGATGCTTCATCTGGATTTCAACAAATTCAGATGGAACCATCTGACCAAGAGGATACAGCCTTTATGACCCCAACTGGTATATACTGTTATATTGCTATGCCATTTGGATTAAGGAATGCAGGTGCTACTTATCAAAGGCTAGTCAATATGATGTTCAAGGAACAAATTGGACACACTATGGAAGTCTATATAGATGACATGGTGGTTAAGTCCAAGAAAGTTGAGGATCACCTTAAAGACTTGGAGGAATCATTCAATATCCTTGATAAATTTAATATGAAACTTAATCCTTCCAAGTGTCATTTTGGTGTTAAGGTAGGTAAATTCTTAGGATATATGGTGACAAAGAGGGGCGTTGAAGCAAGTCCATAACAGATCAAGGCTATTATGAATATCAAATCTCCTGCCAATGCTAAGGATGTACAAAGATTGACAGCAGGATCGCAGCCTTGAACAGATTCATATCCAAGTCCTTAGAAAAGTGCAAGGAATTCTATGACATCCTGAGGAAGAACAAGAAATTTGAATGGACTGAGAAGCATGAAAATGCCCTTAAAGCTCTTAAGGATTACCTATCCTCAGCCCCGGCTTTGATGAAACCAGAAAAGGGAGACGTATTATCCTTATACCTAGCAGTATCCTCGAAAGCAGTAAGTGCGGTCCTTGTTAAGGATCACAAAGGTACACAACATCCTGTTTATTATGTAAGTAAGAGTTTACTTGATGCTGAATCCAGGTATTCACACTTAGAAAAACTTATCCTTGCATTAAATTGAGACATTATTTTGAGACTCATGCCATTATTGTTAAGACTAATTTTCCAATTAAGAATGTTCTCAGGAAACCTGAAATGTCAGGAAGGATGGCTAAGTGGGCAGTGAAGCTAAGTGCATATGATATAAGATATGAACCAAGGACTGCCATCAAATCCCAAGCCTTAGCTGACTTTGTGGCAGATTTTAGTAGTGACTTGCAAAAGGAAGCTGAGTTAGAAGTCCAACAACTTGAAGAGACTAAGGATCCTTGGATTCTCTTCACTGATGGAGCCTCCAATGTAAAAGGGACAGGACTTGGAATACTACTAAAATCGCCACAGGGGGACATAATACCCCACTCCATAGCTTGTGAATTTCAAACTACCAACAATGAGGCTGAGTATGAAGCGTTGATAGCTGGTTTGCAAATTGCTAAGCATATGAGGATCAGGTATCTTGAGGTACATATAGATTCATTATTAATCACTAATCACTTTAATGGATCCTATGCTGTTAAAGGTGAAAAGCTAATCAAATATTTGGAGATAGTCAAAGATTTGACACTCTATTTTGTATCCTTTAGTTTGACACAGGTTCCAAGGGAAGAGAATGCAGAAGCTGATGCATTAGCCAATCTAGGATCATCTTTGAAGATCCCTGAGGATATCAAGATCCCTATTATCCATATCCTGACCCCTGCTATCGAGGATCATGTAGCTTTGGAGATAGGAGAAGATTCTGCAGTCATCCCTAGTGATGATACTCAATCTCATTCAGGATCATGGATCCTCCCAATCATGAGATACATACAACATGGAGAAATTCCTACAGGAGAAAACCCAAGGGCTTTAAAAACTAAGGTATCTCAATTTACAATATTGAATAATATGTTGTATAAACGATCTCTTGCAGGACCATATCTAAGATGCATTGAGGATCCTGAAACCCAAGAAGTCCTAAAGGATTTCCATGAAGGAGATTGTGGAAACCACATTGGGGGCAGGGCATTATTCTCAAGGATCCTGAGGACAGGATACTATTGGCCCACTATGAAGAAGGATGCTGTGGAGTATGCCAAGAAGTGTGATCCTTGTCAGAGGTATAGTAATATCCTTCACCAACCAGCAGAACTCTTGCATCCTATATCCTCTTCTTGGCCATTCATGAGATGGGGAATGGATATAGTTGGAAAGCTTCCTAAGGCACCTGGTGGAAAAGTATTCATGCTTGCTATGACTGATTACTTCTCTAAGTGGATAGAGGCTGAAGCCTTTGCTCAAGTCAGAGAAAAGGAAGTTATATCCTTTATTAAAAGAAACATTATTACTAGATTTGGTATCCCTTCTGAAATTGTTTGTGATAATGGATCCCAATTTATTGGGAATAGAACCACTAACTTTTGTGACAGTTGGGGGATTAAGATGATAACATCAACACCAGTCCACCCACAAGCTAATGGTCAGGCAGAATCACCCAACAAGATTATCATCAACAATTTGAAGAAAAAGCTTGGATCCATGAAAGGAAAATGGGCAGAAGAACTACCTTATGTACTTTGGGCTGATAGGACACTCCCAAGAATGCTACGGGCCAAACTCCATTTTCTTTGGTGTTTGGGGCAGAATCAGTGATCCCTACAGAGATGGTGGTTCCAACTGCAAGAACAAGTATTCGTGATCCTGAAGAAAGTGCTGAAAACTTGGTTCAAGACTTGGATACTATAGAAGAAATCAGGGATTTGGCAAGGATAAGGATAGCTAGCTATCAACAAAGGATGGCGGGAGCTTACAACAAAAATGTCAGGATCAGGAAATTCCAAGTTGGTGATATGGTATTAAGGAAAGCATTTCAGAATACCACCAATCCTGCTGATGGAAAGTTGGAACCAAAATGGGAAGGCCCCTATTTGATTAAAGCTGAAGCAGGAAATGGGGCATATCGATTGCTAACAATGGAAGGTGATTTGCTACCAAGAGCTTGGAATGCTGTCCATTTGAAGAAATATTTTATGTGACAAGGATCCATGATCCTCACCCGGCAAGTATCCTTGAAGGATCCTTACAGAGTAGATGATCCTCATCTTGGTAACATTCTAATCTCAAACTATTTCATTCTTTTATTCTCTTATATAAGGATAAGTGTCACGACCCCCGAGCCACCCTGGACGGAATCGGAAGCCGCGAACAGCCCAGTGGTACCGGTGATTATTTTTATAAAATATTGCAGCGGAAATTTCATCAGGACTGTGAGTTAGGAAAAATATCAGAGTTTAGAAAACACCGGATTTTTATTTATTAAATAAATGGGATAAACCCATGTTTTACAATGGTAGCTTTAATAAAGATAAATTTTGATTACATAAAACAATATTTCTTAATTTGATTTAATTAATAAAATAAGCCACTTCTTGAAGCCTTTCAGTGCTGTATCCAACTCTTATTCCAATCTACTGTAATTACCTGAAACATGTTTGAAAAAGGTTTTGTCAGCGGAAATACTGAGTGAGTTCATTCCATTTTTATAAAATATATTGTTATACCTTACAGCATTAAGGTTTTTATATTTATTTATATTTACCCAACTTAATCAGTATTTGTCACATGGTGGCAGTTCCGATGTGACAATAGTCATATCACTCATTGGTTCACTTTCGTCCAATAGTGAATTTATCAAATAATTCTATTTTACTATTATTCAATTTATCTGTCACTAGGCGATTCCTGTGACGGTGATCATATCACTGTTGATCATTCTTTCAACTAGTGACTCTGGTCATATCACTGTTGATCATTCTTTCAACTAGTGATTCTAGTCATAACACTGTTGATCATTCTCTCAACTAGTGCTTTTGGTCATGTTACTGTTAATCATTCTTTCAACTAGTGACTTTGGACTTAGTTATGTCCAGTGACATTACTTTGTTAAATATATTACTTATGGCACAAAACCATTTAACCCAGAAAATGACATATATCATTTTATGTCAAACTACTATAACTTATCAAATATAATATGTTAAGTAATTGTAATATCATTATTTAATCTATTAACATGATTAAAAATATAATCTTCATATAGTAGAATACATTATGCTTGACTATTTTATTATGGTATACACCATTTAGATTTATTTTAAACATACATTAAATTTATTAACTATTTAATGTTAAAATAATATTAATTATAGGCTACAGCTACTGAGGCATAATTCCCACTGTGATTGTGGTCATGCTACTATTGGCTACTTTTTGGCTAATAGTAACGAGGATGAAATAATGTAGAAAACCTCCCATACCGGCAGTTATTTATAGAATATAAAAATTTAATTACTGTAAGTATAACTGGTAACCATTTAAGATTTTAGAAAGCATTTGTAAATACAATTGTATCACAAAAAGGTGATAAAACTGTGAGAAAAGAGAATGGACTCACAAACGGTGAGAAAAGAGAAATGAACTCACATTGCAGATTTCTACGGGCAAAGTTTAGTCTACAGATAAGCCTTGATATATTGCAGATTTATACAGGCAGAGCTTCGCCTATTAATTAGCCTTGTAACCTAATGCATACAAACTAGGTAAGTAACTAATACATCATTTACGATAACTCACGAGATAAAAACCCTCACAACGAATGACAAAGTACAATCACTTAAACATCCCTCGGAATCACAACGAATGACAAAGTATAATTACTTAAACATCCATCGGATTCACAATGAATGACAAAGGATAGTACTAAAACATCCATCGGATAGTTTCAATCGATCGAACATTGAATCGTAGCAGCGATCAAGTTAATACCCTGTATTGCAGCACCCCGCTATACTAATTAGTGATTCGTGTGTGTTTTTGAGAGTATATGGACGATATCTCAGCGTATATTTTGAGTTTCTTCATTGTTCAAGCGCCCAGAATCAAGTGCCAATGTCCTCTATTTATACCCAAAATTTGACTTGGCTTGCGCACCGTAAGACTCAACCCTTGCGGTGCGCAAGGGTCACAAAATTGTTATAGGGTAGCCACGTGTGGGACTAGGCCTGCTGAGTCAACAGTTTCTTAAAATTCTATTTTGACAACGAATTAAATGGATAATCGTTAATAGAAAATATCCCCCCCCCCTGAGTTTTATGGGCCCTGATCCTGATTCTGATTGTTCTGAAATTTGTAGGGTTTGTGCAGAATCACTTGGGTGTCTCAATTAGGGTTTCCTATTGGATAAAATAATAAAATAAATAGGACTTTTAAATGAGGGTTGTTACATTCTCCCAACCTTAATAAAAATCTTGTCCTCGAGATTTACTAGAATAAGTAGGAATACTTTTTCTTCATCTCAGATTCTAACTCCCAAGTGTATTTAGGTTATGATATTTCTTTTAGACTTATGTCATAATTTTAGTTAATAAAAACAATATTAAGGTAGATGACACAGAATTAAAATATCAAATTTTGTGAATACGAGTTGTACAATAAATAGGATTCAATAGTTCAACTGAATTAGTTCAAGAAATCGATGTCAAACGGATGAGATGAAATGATATAATTTCCAATGTGACTAGGTTCAAGCCAAAAGATATATGATCAATAGATATTTAGAATGAATGTGAAGGACTTTTAGAATCAATAAAAATTCTTTCGTCAAAAGAAAGCTTACTTTGATTGTCAACTGAGGAAGACTCAGAAATAAGCTCAAATGAAATAGAAGCATGAAAAATGATTGTTAACTATCGAACCATAACAAGAGAAAAATCAATGTGTTGACATTTATTGTATTGCAAGGATACACCGAAATACAATAGAGTTTAGTGTATCATTGTCTTAATACATAATTGCATCAAGACTACTTTCAAATGATGAATCAAACGGAAGAAATACATGGTTTTGAATGATTCGTATGCTTATGATTAGCCCAAGCTATAAGTTTATAACGACGCCGCAAGGTGTCGTAATGATTGAAATAATTCAATAATTACGGTGACCGAACAATTTCACCGTGTAATCAACTGAAAGCTTTAATGAAATAAATTTGGATATTCATTTCGAATAGGATTTTCAATTAATAATGAAAAGACCAAATGAATATTATAGAATTTTCGATAAATGATGAAAGAAACGTTAAGAGGTACACAGGAATATGATATGAATTTGTGTACTCTTATCTTAACACATAATTGTATTAAGACTGTTTAAGATGATGAACCAACAGAAAGAAAATAAATAAATAAATCCGTACATCAGGTGTGAAATTGAGAATAGCTCAAGCTTCAAATTAAAGAAAATGCCACCACAAGGTGTCGTAGTAATTGAAATAGTAGTGGTGAATGAAATGAGTTTCACCATGCTTTAAATCAAATGAAGTAAGTCCGAATGTTTCAAATAAATCTAGTAGGATTTTTGATTGAAATTGAAAATAATTGAATAATGTTTTTCGATCAAAGATGATAAAACAATAAAGATTACGAAACGCTCGATTGCTGATATAACAATCATTAAGAGATACACTGAAATATGAAATGAATTTGTGTATCATTATCTTAGCACATGATTGTGTTAAGATTGATTTTATAGAATAAACCAACAAAGCGGATTCAATATAAATAAATAATTAAACCCGTATATAAGGTGTGCAACGAGATTAGCACAAGCTTCAAATTTGTGAAAACGTCACCACAAGGTGATCGTGACCAAATAAATGATTCAGTGAAAGTGAAGACCAAACAAGTCTGATATGGTTTTGAATAGATGAAGTACTTGACAAAATGTATTTATTTAAAAACTTCTATTTATATTAGGGTTAAATAATAACTTAACTTAGATATTACATATCAGCGATTACGTCTGGAATCATTTCTGCTTCTTGCGTAGTAAGTACAAATGCTCGCACGTTCTTCTTAGCTCCATCTGCAATTCTAGCCTTGTTGTCAAGTGCTTTGGTTAGTTTAGGGCAATATGGTTTGATGTGTCCTGTTTCTCCGCAATTGAAACAAACATTAGTTTTCCTTCTACACTCTTCCTTTATATGCCCGGTCATCTTGCAGAAGTCACAGTAGGGTGTTCTCCTAAAACGGCATCTTCCTGAATGCTTTTTGTTACAGTTTCTGCAGATAGGTTGCTCCAATGACGGTTCAGTTTCTTTCTTCTTGAATTCTTGGAAAATTTTCTGGGCTAATTCTTTCTTCTTGTTTTCTTCTCTTGTGCGAATTAGTCCATCTGTCAGCATGTTAGCTAGTTCAACTGCTTCTTCAATAGTCTGTGGTCTAGCGGCCTTAACTATGTCTCGGATTTCACTAACTAATCCCCAAATATAACGAGAAATTAGTACGGGTTCTGGCGAAGCCAGAGTTGGTACCATTCTTGCATATTCGAAGAACGTTGTCGTATATTCACGACAATTCACATCTATCATTTTATGATTTAGGAACTTGTTAGCCATTCGTTCCTTTTCATAAGGGGGAGAAAATTTCCTTTCTACCATTTCCTTGAATTTTTCCTAGTTCATGGCCTAAGCCATGTCACTTCCTTTTGCCTGAAGAATTGTATTCCACCATTCTAAGGCTTCTTCCTTAAAGAGGTTAGATGCATACATCACCTTATCTTCTTCGGCACATTTGCTGATTGTAAGAACAGCTTCCGTCTTTTCCAACTATCGCAGAGCAGCCGTGGCTCCTTAACTGCCTGCGAACTCAGTTGGTTTACAGGCTAAAAATTCTTTGTAGGTACACCCGAGAGTCATCGCCTTCTTTTTCTTGGGAAATGGGGTTTTGATAATATCATCATTACCTCCATTGACACTATGGCTAAAACCATCGTCACGAGTATGCTTGCTACTCACAACTTTGGTGGGTTCTACGGGTTTTTTAATAGCTTTAATTATTAAAGGTAAAACATTAGCTATTCCTTGAGCTATTAGATTTTCTATAGCATTTTTATCCAAAAGATTTTCATTATTAGCATGAACTTCTGAATTATGTGGTACTTCATTCGACATCTGAATTGCAAACATTTTCACTTATTAATATCACAGAATAGCAAAACAATACTTCCAGGATATTATATGTGCATATCAACATATATATATTCATATATAACACATATGTTAATTTGTATTAGTTTCCTAACTTTTAAGTTTAGGTATTAAAAGAACACCTAAATAGCTTAAACAAGTGGCTCTGATACCACCTTCTGTCACGACCCCCGACCCACCCTGGACGGAATCGGAAGCCGCGAACAGCCTAGTGGTACCGGTGATTATTTTTATAAAATATTGCAGCGGAAATTTCATCAGGACTGTGAGTTAGGAAAAATATCAGAGTTTAGAAAACACCGGATTTTTATTTATTAAATAAATGGGATAAACCCATGTTTTACAATGGTAGCTTTAATAAAGATAAATTTTGATTACATAAAACAATATTTCTTAATTTGATTTAATTAATAAAATAAGCCACTTCTTGAAACCTTTCAGTGTTGTATCCAACTCTTATTCCAATCTACTGTAATTACCTGAAACATGTTTGAAAAAGGTTTTGTCAGCGAAAATACTGAGTGAGTTCTTTCCATTTTTATAAAATATATTGTTATACCTTACAGCATTAAGGTTTTTATATATATTTATATTTACCCAACTTAATCAGTATTTGTCACATGGTGGCAGTTCCGATGTGACAATAGTCATATCACTCATTGGTTCACTTTCGTCCAATAGTGAATTTATCAAATAATTCTATTTTACTATTATTCAATTTATCTGTCACTAGGCGATTCCTGTGACGGTGATCATATCACTGTTGATCATTCTTTCAACTAGTGACTCTGGTCATATCACTGTTGATCATTCTTTCAACTAGTGATTCTAGTCATAACACTGTTGATCATTCTCTCAACTAGTGCTTTTGGTCATGTTACTGTTAATCATTCTTTCAACTAGTGACTTTGGACTTAGTTATGTCCAGTGACATTACTTTGTTAAATATATTACTTATGGCACAAAACCATTTAACCCAGAAAATGACATATATCATTTTATGTCAAACTACTATAACTTATCAAATATAATATGTTAAGTAATTGTAATATCATTATTTAATCTATTAACATGATTAAAAATATAATCTTCATATAGTAGAATACATTATGCTTGACTATTTTATTATGGTATACACCATTTAGATTTATTTTAAACATACATTAAATTTATTAACTATTTAATGTTAAAATAATATTAATTATAGGCTACAACTACTGAGGCATAATTCCCACTGTGATTGTGGTCATGCTACTATTGGCTACTTTCTGGCTAATAGTAACGAGGATGAAATAATGTAGAAAACCTCCCATACCGGCAGTTATTTATAGAATATAAAAATTTAATTACTGTAAGTATAACTGGTAACCATTTAAGATTTTAGAAAGCATTTGTAAATACAATTGTATCACAAAAAGGTGATAAAACTGTGAGAAAAGAGAATGGACTCACAAACGGTGAGAAAAGAGAAATGAACTCACATTGCAGATTTCTACGGGCAAAGTTTAGTCTACAGATAAGCCTTGATATATTGCAGATTTATACAGGCAGAGCTTCGCCTATTAATTAGCCTTGTAACCTAATGCATACAAACTAGGTAAGTAACTAATACATCATTTACGATAACTCACGAGATAAAAACCCTCACAACGAATGACAAAGTACAATCACTTAAACATCCCTTGGAATCACAACGAATGACAAAGTATAATTACTTAAACATCCATCGGATTCACAATGAAGGACAAAGGATAGTACTAAAACATCCATCGGATAGTTTCAATCGATCGGACATTTTATCATAGCAGCGATCAAGTTAATACCCTGTATTGCAGCACCCCGCTATACTAATTAGTGATTCGTGTGTGTTTTTGAGAGTTTATGGACGATATCTCAGCGTGTATTTTGAGTTTCTTCGTCGTTCAAGCGCCCAGAATCAAGTGCCAATGTCCTCTATTTATACCCGAAATTTGACTTGGCTTGCGCACCGTAAGACTCATCCCTTGCGGTGCGCAAGGGTCACAAAATTGTTATAGGGTAGCCACGTGTGGGACTAGGCCTGCTGAGTCAACAGTTTCTTAAAATTCTATTTCGACAACGAATTAAATGGATAATCGTTAATAGAAAATACCCCCCTGAGTTTTAGGGGCCCTGATCCTGATTCTGTTTGTTCTGAAATTTGTAGGGTTTGTGCAGAATCACTTGGGTGTCTTAATTAGGGTTTCCTATTGGATAAAATAATAAAATAAATTGGACTTTTAAATGAGGGTTGTTACAATAAGGATCCTGCATCCTTTATCCTCCTTTCCCTTGATTCTGAGTTTTGAAGGTTCAGGTATCCTTAACTAAGGATTGAGTATCCACAGAAGTATCCAGTTATTTGGGCTTGACCCCAGTTATTTGGGCTTGACCCCAGTTTGGGCCTGTCCCCAGTTTCGCCAGTAGCGCACGATGATCCTGGTATAGTTCATGGCTGTTGGGATCAAACCCTATCAGAGGAACAGATAATTAAAGCCAAAACTGGGTCAGAGCAGTGGATCCAGAATAAGTAGATGTTACATACAAGTCTCCCCCCTTGAAAGTGTTTTCAACATCTGCTGACCTCCTATCTACTGATCATGCGAACTACTGACTCACAACAGCTGCTCTAGTAAAGACCTAATGATAGAACTAAAGTCCTGCTGCTCAATCTACTGCCTTGGTTCAAGCACTGCTGATCCGGACAAGTACTGCTGGGTTCACAGCAGTGGAGGGATGCAACAGTTGTTTATTCTATCTTTATGTGATGTAATGTAATAAGCAGTAGTTAGTATAGCAGTGTTTGTATAGATCAGAGGTTAGAGTTTGTTAGGAGGTTAGATGTCACTTTCATGGGGTCGTCAGCTAAGATGCTCAGTGGTTTGCTAGTGCCTATAAATAGAACAGTGCTCTGTAATGTTCTATTAGCTCTTTGCAACACCATCTTCTTTTCATGAACAAACACTGAGCTCTGGCTGAGGGGGAGTTTGTATTCAAGCATTACTTTGTAATCGTTGTTGAAATTAAATTCAATCATTCGGTTCTTTGTTGAAAATGTCTTGATCAAAGCAATACTCTCGTTTGATTGTATGCAAAGTTTGTTTCCATATTAATTCCGCTGCACAACTCATCCATTTCCATTTTAATTCAAACAGAAAATACAATCAAAACCAAACTCAGATCCAACAATTGGTATCAGAGCTAGGACAGTCAAATTTGATTTAACAATCATTTTGACATAAATAGTTCAGCTCAAAATCGTTGATATCGATAGTTTGTTCGTTTGTGTTGAAAAACAGAGCAAGGTTTAATCACCATTAAAGTTGATTAATCAGTGTCTGTAAAACAACCAGGATGACGTCACAATCTCAAGATGATAAGAATAACATTGGCTCACTTTTTAAACCACCCATGCTTAAAAGAAATGAATACAACATCTGGGAGAGAAGGATGGGTCACATCCTTGCTCAACAGAACACTGGATGTTGGAGGTCTGTTGTTTTTGGTCCCTATGTTCCTACGGTGCCAAGTGCTGAGGATCCAAAGAAGTTCGTACCAAAACCTTATGAAAACTATACTGAAACTGATTTTCAAAAATTCGAACTGGATGCCAAAGCATTTAGCATCATAGCATCTGCATTACCAATTGAGATCTATGCTGGACTGTTACATTGTAACAGCGCCAAAGAGCTATGGGATGCTTTGAAGGAACAGTTGGGGGAACCGAAGAAGTTATTGAAAACAGTAGGGAAATTCTGAATCAGCAGTATGAAACCTTCTGTCACATTAAGGGTGAATCATTGACCCAACAATTTGAACGGTTCAGTTGTCTCATCAGTGAGCTAAGGCTTGTTAAGGTTGAATTTCTAAAATCAACCCAAAATAGCAGGTTTCTTAGGTCGCTACCTGATAAATGGGACACAATTGCATTTGTGACTAGAAACTCTATTGAGTTCAAAGATCTGACCCTGACCCAACTCCATGGTAGAATCCTGACTTATGAAAGGGAGTTGAACCATTAAAGGAAGTTGCAAGAGTCTGGAAAAGCCACTGATGATTACTCATTCGGTAGCACAGCTCTTTTGGGTCAGGAAGAATCTGGTGGCAGTAGTAAGGAACAGGGTTATGATCATTTCATTGATATAACAGCTGGTGGTAACTTTACCAACCCTGATTCTCACTCTGCAAACTATGCTTTCACTGCAAACACTGAAAACCAGATGTCAGATAATCTGTGCTTTGAACTCAATGATTTACAACATTTTGATCCCACTGACTTAGAGGAAATGGACATCCTGCACCAATTGGCTTTGCTCAGTGTTAGAACTAGCAAATTCTACAAAAGAACAGGGCGAAAATTCCAAGGTTTACATGGGAATCTGAGGGTTGGGTTGGATAAATCGAAAATCAAGTGTTACAAGTGTAACAGGTTGGGACATTTCGCTAGGGAATGCAGGAGTCAAACTACTGGTCCTATAATCACTCACGCTAGCTCAAATCCTAGACCTCAAAATCAAAGCACTGTGCACTATACCCAATATACCCCTGCAGCTCATGTTAACACTGCTCATTATGCTGCTGCCCCTGTGCCTGTGCATTATGTCCAAACCACTGTTCCACAGATTCAATATGTTCAAACCCCTGTTCCCCAGGCACAAGTGCAACCTGCACCTCAAACTGCTGCTCCAGCAGTGGTACAACCAGATCAGCAAAGCTTTTTCACTCAAGGCTTTGTTGATTGGAGCAGCATGCCTGATGAGCTTTGTGATGAAAATTTTGCACTCTATGCTTCTAATGAATCTTCTAATGATAAATTTTGTTTGATGGCATTAGAGTCAATACCAGAGGGGATTGAAACTGAAGGTGAACAGCTAAGTGATGAAACAGTGGATGAGGTGACTGAAGCAGTTGTTAGTGCAGTTGCTGGTGAATTGCTGCTGGGAGAAAATTCAGAAACCCTGATTGAACCACTGACAGACCCATGGTCCAAAAAGGACAAAGAAGAAGAGATAAATGAGAAAGCAGGTGAGAAAGAAGAAAGACCTGATGATGAAGAAAATCATCAATGTGATTGTGCAATGATGGCTGCTGCCAAGGTATCACCTCAAGTTCTTGAAAAACTGTGTTCTGACAATTGCATTATTGCTTTTGCTAACATCAAAGAGGTAAATGAAAACCTTCGGAATAAAATCTTAACTGATGAAGTCAAATTTGAAAGGTCTTTAAAAGAACTTAAAAACAAATTGACCGAAAAGGAAAAAGAGATCAGCAGTCTGAAAGAAGAACAAAGCATAACCAAAACTCAACTCCAAACTATGGTAGAAAAATACCAAGTTTGCAAAAAGGAGTTGGAGTCCACCCAGATCACCTGTGAAAGATGGGTGGAATCATGCAAAGGGTATGAGGTTATGCTTGAAAAACAGATAAAAAGCAATGTGAAATTTGGTGTTGGTTATAGAAAACATGATGATGAAAACACTGCTTTTGGAAAATCTGTTCAAACCACTGATGTAACCACTGAGTTTACTCCAACAAACAAGAAAGGCCAAGAAGTGAAAATCACTGATAAACTTGGTAACAAAATCACACTTGACAGACCAATGGGATCCTCTACTTTTGAGGAGCTTGAAGATTATCAGTTTAAACCAAAATGGTCTGATGAGTGTGATATTCTTGAAAACTTCAAGCCCATGGACTTTACATCAACTGATGGTGTTAAAGCTCCAAAAGCTAAAGTCATACCTCTCAAGGACAACCCAGCAGAGGTTAAAACCTCTGCTGCAAAGGAGTCCGAAAAGAGAAAGAAGAAAGAAAAGATCAATAACTTGTTTTGTGAATTTTGTGAGAAAAGGAATCATCTAACAAAAGACTGTTTCCATTTAAAAGCTTATGATTTGAACAAAACAAGTGTCATTGTTTCAGCTGAAAGCTGCATTGTTTGTGGAAAAACAAACCACAAAACTAAAGCATGTGTGTATCTAAAAAACTTTGATGTGAAAAAGAATGAGTACATTGCTAAAACATCCTTGAGTCCATCAACATCATCTGTCAAATTCACCAAGAACCAACCACTGTTTGTGCCAGTTCAAACAGCTGTCACAAAACAACTGAACCAAACATCTGTCAAAAGAGATGTTCAGGTTACTGATGCACCCCCTGCCAATCAGTTCAGAAAAGGAAAGGAAAAAACAGTCTTACCAAAGGATTCCACACGTTTATGAGGCCTACAAAAGGCCTTCTAAACCTAGAGTGAACAGGCATCCTTTTGGTTACCAACAGGTGATTGGTCAAGAACCCCAA
The DNA here is from genome assembly GCA_030545235.1 of Helianthus tuberosus. Lineage (NCBI taxonomy): Eukaryota > Viridiplantae > Streptophyta > Magnoliopsida > Asterales > Asteraceae > Helianthus > Helianthus tuberosus. The sequence continues at coordinate 214,721,544 of CM060423.1, forward strand.
CAGTGGTTAGCAAGAAACAGTACTAAAACTGTCCAAACCCCTGACTTAACCACTGCCCATCAATCTGCATCCATCCCAGACACTGTTGAGACCCCATCCAAAGCCCTGTTGGCTTTGGAGACCCTAATGAACTAATCCTTTTACTTCATGTGCAGGGAGCTTCTGCATGCTTTGATAGTCTTTGGTATGTAGATAGTGGAGTCTCCAGGCACATGACAGGATGTAAAGCCCTCTTCAAAGACTTTAAAATCCATGGAGGGGGTGATATATCCTTTGGGAATAATAGTAAAGGGAAACTTCTGGGGTCTGGTACAGTGTGTCACACCCCGAATTTATCAGAGCTTGGCGTGACTGGACTGGTATCGTCATTGCACAGTGGAAGCAAAAAGCTAAGACTTCTAGAAATTGAACGCCTGCTAGGTACTCGAATTCTCGAATGGTTCTCCTATTCCAACCGTGCCTTGTATTAAAATGCAACCTGAGAAAGAACATGCGAGAAAAATCAACATAATGTTGAGCGAGTTCATAGTTTATTTGTAAAAGATTTGAAATAAATCTTTTGAGTTGTGAAAGGTTTGGAATAAATCTTTGGAATAACCGGTTTTTGAAATAATATTGAGAAAATGAATTTAAAATTCATTTTCTTGCCAAGTTATATGGAAACGTTGTGTTTGTGACACGTTATGTTCATAAAACCATGTATTTGTAAAGCCTTGTATTTGTAATGTTCATATAACCGTCAATGCCCACCCTGACTTTGACTCCTTACCCGCATAATCATGTGCTTTGAATTTTGTATAAAACATGGTATTTAATTTGTATGAACAAGTTGTTTCGTAAGTATAAAATCCCTGGTATGTAGCAAATAAGGAGACAGATCAGTAAATGTGTAACCACATGGTCCAACCTGCGGGCGCATGGGTGGGGTTAATACAAGTCACCACATGGTCCAACCTGCGGGCGCATGGGTGGGTTTAAGATGAAATCACCACATGGTCCAACCTGCGGGCGCATGGGTGGGGTTCGTTATGTTCAAATAGACTTATCACTCATATGATCCAAGTGTACCATTCCTTGTATAAAATAAATCCCTGGTCACCCTGACCAGATCCCTGGTCACCCCCTGACCAGATTCCTGGTCACCCTGGCCAAATATCATTCACATTTCGAAAATAAGCATTTGTTTTTGTAAAAACCGGTATGTTTAGTGTAAACCTTTCGTAATTCATTTGTGTTTCCCCGAAATCCCTTCGTAATATGATTTAGAAATACGAGTTTTGCGTTAGTTCAAAACTTTGTATGTTTTTGCAAAACGTGCATGTCTTTCCACCCCCGAAAATATTTATAAAAATGTAAAGCCGTAAAAAGTGGGGTTATGAACTCGCCTGAATATTCCTGTGCAAAGCTAGCTAAATATGACTTTGTGATGTCGTTTCCAAGACGAGACTCGCTAGCATGCATTCTAAAATATTCCTAACACGGAATATCTAATAAGTTTCTAAATAAAAGCGGTAACTAGTCTACGTGTCACCGAGCTCTACCGAATCGTTAATCGAACGATTCAATGGTAAGTTGTTAACTTAGTGGAAAAGATTAAGTTATATGTGTTAAGTCTCGTTTATTGTTGGTAAAACTAATAAGTCTTGGAAAGACTTAGTCCTCGAGGGATTTTTAAAATATAAATATTTATATATAAAATATATAAATACTTCGTTGTATTTACGTTAGCCGTCACGAGTAGTCGTACGAAAATAATATATAATAATTTGTATTATATATATCACGTATTGTGTATATTTTGTCAAAAATATACGTATATGTCGTTTAGGCGTTCGAAAATAAATATAAAAGAGTTATATTCACGAAAGAATCGTCGGATTGTCGTGTTTGAAAATAAATATATAACTATATTTATTTTTATAAACGAATGTGTGTTTGGAGTTTGTAACAATATAAATAATTATATTGACTTTATAAAGGAGTTGTCGAAAGTAATAAACGAATTGAAAATATTATTTCATGTTTTATTTTATAAAAGCATTATCGAAATCATATCCAAATTGTCGTCTTTGTAAAAGATTATTTGAATCTGATAATAAAACGCCTTTTGTGTTTGCGGATTTTCTCGAAAAACGGGCAGAGTTTCCTCTGTTTTTGGACACCCCGGACAACCAAGTTGTCGTTATTTTAACAAAATTCAATCAACTCACACATATTATATAGTTACGTGAAATATATCAAAACGCTAAATATTTAAAACCGAGTCATTAAGTGTAAATCCGTTAGTCGGGTCGAGCTCGTTCACGTTAGTAATATTAAGATTATTAAAACTCAAACATTAATCGTGTCATTAATTTACCAAGTCTTCATGTCGAAACGCGGACTGAGTTGACCCGGGTTGACTCGCTGAGCTGACTCGGTTGACCGAGTTTGACCGAGTTGACTCGGTTTGACTGAGTCAACCAGGCCCGAAATCTGACCCGAACATCGAACCCTGCATCGAACCCGAACCGCACTGCTGTTGACCGTCTTTGACCAGGTTGACCCGACCCGAAATTTTAGTACCTTGAACCAAACTTAGCTGACCCGAAGCCCGAGATGTCACCCGAATAAGACCCGCACCCGTATTCAACAAAGATTGAACATGAGACCTGATGAACTATCACCTGAACCGCACAAACCGGACCTAAACTCGAACCCGCTGAATAATGGTAAGGTCCGCCGGACCTTGAAGCCGACCACCGGATAAACGAACCGAAATCGTGAGACTTCATCGGATAATGCCATGGACCGCCGGAATCGAGCCAGGGACCATCGGTTAAAATCAAGGACCACCGGTCCGAGATTGCAACCGCCGATCACCACCATCACCGCCGGTTCTCTCTCTCTCTTCTCGGTGTCCTTCTTTCAGTCTCTCTCTCTCTTCGATCTAATCACCGGAAAACAAGTTACCGGGGTGGTGTGGGCTGATGGGAGTCGTCTAAGAGGGGAGTCACCGGATCGGAAATCGGCGCCGGTGGGAGCCCCTCTCTCTGGTCGTCGGACTGAAGATCATCGAAAGGGGGGGGGGGGTTTGGCTCCAGCAGGTCGAGAGGGAGAGTGGAGGTGAGGTAGATAATGTTTTGATAAGGTCAAGTCCCTTTGTGGTTTGCAGGTAGTAACCGAGAGAGAGTAAGGTAGATTTATGTGTGTGTAATGCTTAGAGAAGATGGTTTCTCTGTGTCTCATTTGTGTGTATATTAATAGAGTGAAAGGGTTTCTATTATTTTTCATGTATACAACTTACATTCAGGTCAGTTGTTTTGCCCAATGAGTTAAGATCTTTTGTAAAGGTTTTTAGAGATCATATAGATCTTGTGGGGATTTGTATGTTTCATCATTTGAAGCACAATCTCTCGAAGAGATTTTGTAAGATTTTGAAATCCTGCTAAGATTTTAAGATCTAATTATATTAGGTGTAGGTTTAGGCTTGGGCCCAGGGCCCACAAGCTCAATCCCATGTGTAAGTGGCCCGTAATTCCTACGAGACCCGTTGCCAAATCCTGAACCCCGTTTAACGTCAAAATTTAAAATACACAAAAATACGGTCGGTAGTTGTTGTTTGCGCGCCCGTTCGTCGGTCACTGGTAATAATCGCGAAAAATTGTATCGTTGCCATCCTTAATCCGTTTTTCGATCCGGTTCTGACTGTAGTCACTAAAATTAATTACGGAGCTAAATATAGCGTAAAAAATTTAATATTTGTCGGCCTTGTCAGTATTCTGTTCGGTTTCAATCCGTTGCCACTTGATATTCAGCAGATTTCCCATAAATCCCACACGCGCACTGTAATGTCCAATAAACGTTCCTGGGCACTCCAAAGGCCTAATTATGTTCATTTGCGCTGTAAACACTATTTATTATCGCGTTAATTACCTGTTAATCACGTAATTAAGAGCCGTAAATTACGGGTTGTCACATTCTCCCCCTGTTACAGAAATTTCGTCCTCGAAATTTAGACTATGTTATCCCCTCAGATTTGTGTTGTTCACAGGTAAGTCCGAATAATAACAGAATGACCGCGTAATCGAAACAAGACTTATTCGAGTCATGTGAATTTAATGACATTCCTCCACAATAGGAATCCCAACGGTTTAAAAGAAATGTGTCTCAGTAATTGACGTCAAAGGAAACGAGACGTAATGATATAGTCACTAGTGCGACTAAGTTAACAAGGATTCAACAATGAACAGGAACTTCGACCAATCGAATTCCATATGAACGTTTATAACATGTAAATGAGTTCTAGAAGCAATAACATCCACTGGATGAACTTAGAATCAACAATCTCAAATATAATAGTTTGCATGAAACGCTCGATCGTGATCAGCGCAAGCTGCAAGTCATACCGACGCCACAAGGTGTCGCAATGAATGAAACAATTCAATAATAGGGGTGATCGAACAAGTATCACCTGTGTTTTGCATGAAACGCTCAATCATGATTAGCCCAAGCTACAAGTTTGTACTGACACCACAAAGTGTCGTAGTAATTGAAATAATTCAATAATAGCGGTGATCAAACAAATTCACCGTGTTTGAAGTCAATTGAAAGCGCAATGAAGTAAATATGAATGTTTGTTCCAAACAAACATCAAAGAATTTTCAATTGAAGATGGAACATCGATGAAACAATGTTTTCGATCGAAGGTGAAGAAGCAATGAATGTCGCAAAGCATTCGATCGATGTTGAAAGAACTGTTATGAGGTACACCGGAATATGAAATGAATTTGTGTACCATTGTCTTAACACACTATTGTATTAAGACTGTTTTGATATAATAAACCGAAGTGGATTGGAAAACAATCAATAAATAAATATTTAGATCTGTGCATAAGATGCGTAAACGAGTTCAGCGCAAGCTTCAAATTAATGAAAATCACCATCGCATGGTGTCGGAATCAACAAACAATTTAATGGAGTCGAACACCAAACAAGTTTACCACGACTCGGAACAAATGAAGTGCTCGTTAAAAATTGATTTGAATATGATGCTTCCGATACATCATATGGTGTCTCGAATCGAATAAGTGTAATGAGCAAGTTCAAACAATTGAACTTGGTTTTAGCGCAATCCGACAATAGATATATGTATCGATAAGAAAACTTTCGGCATGGTCGCAACGAAAAACCATGTATGTAACTTGTAAAGAAATGGTCGAGACACAATGACCATTAAGAGGAGTAGAGATACGAAAATCTACTCAGTAAGTGTGAAATTCGAAATTTCAATAAAAGAAATTTGAGGACTTTACCTGGGGTTTCGTGTGACGACCAATTTTTAGGTGACATTACCATGGAATGTCAAACATATCTTACTTGTCATTAGTTAGGTAGGGGGGGGGGGGGAATGCGGAGACAATCGTCTTCTCCCTGGCGTGATTCGTGTCGTTGCAGGATCGCGTGACAAGTTGTCGTTTCCTGATCGTTAGTTCTCCTGCTGACAGGGATCTAGCGCCGTCGTTAGATTGCGTCATCGTTCCTTCTCAAAGGCCTCGCCTCGATAGTCGTGTATGTCGTATTTCAATCTCCGTTGATGTATAGCTTAAGTTTCACGTATACCTGTGCACTAGGGTTGTGTGCCGCGTAGAAGGTGATGTACCCCGACATCCGTTGGCGTAAAATTTGAGTTCTACGTATTCTCATGCACTAGCGTTTTGTTATGCGTAGGATGCTTGCTCGGGAAGTTAAAATATCATAGGAAATATGGATAATAGTGTGTGCCCGAGTTAATATTCGCGGTTCCTACGTGATGACCTTTAATAAACACACACATGCGCAAAAAAATCAATCATATAATCAAATAGTCCTCCTAGTCCCACTAGCCTCCCAGCCTCCCAGACTGAATCTCCTAGTCCCACTAGACTATCCTCCCAGCCTCTCAGACTGAATCTCCTAGTCCCACTAGTCTCCCAGCCTCCCAGACTGAATCTCCTAGTCCTACTAGACTATCCTCCCAGCCTCTCAGACTGAATCTCCTAGTCCCACTAGACTATCCTCCCAGCCTCTCAGACTGAATCTCCTAGTCCCACTAGACTATCCTCCCAGCCTCTCAGACTGAATCTCCTAGTCCCACTAGCCTCCCAGCCTCCCAGACTGAATCTCCTAGTCCCACTAGCCTCCCAGCCTCTCAGACTGAATCTCCTAGTCCCACTAGACTATCCTCCCAGCCTCTCAGACTGAATCTCCTAGTCCCACTAGCCTCCCAGCCTCCCAGACTGAATCCCTGTTCCGAAGGTCTTAAATGCATGTTTCCTAAACTCTCTGATTTTTGTGTACTGTATGTAATCGTTTTGTGTACCGTGTATAAAACACCACTTTAGCGTATGTTTGAAAACAAAATTTTTGACTGTTTGTTTTTCGGTAACGGTTGGAGACCATATTCGAGTACTAGGCGTTCTGTATGTATTCAACGTCTTAATAGTCTAAGTCCCAGAGAAAAGTGAGGTTAGAGCCTAGGTATCACAACAGGAACCTAATTCGCTGTAACCTATAGCTCTGATACCAATCTGTCACACCCCGAATTTATCAGAGCTTGGCGTGACTGGACTGGTATCGTCATTGCACAGCGGAAGCAAAAAGCTAAGACTTCTAGAAACTGAACGCCTACTAGGTACTCGAATTCTCGAATGGTTCTCCTATTCCAACCGTGCCTTGTCTTAAAATGCAACCTGAGAAAGAACATGCGAGAAAAATCAACATAATGTTGAGCGAGTTCATAGTTTATTTGTAAAAGATTTGAAATAAATCTTTTGAGTTGTGAAAGGTTTGGAATAAATCTTTGGAATAATCGGTTTTTGAAATAGTATTGAGAAAATGAATTTAAAAATCATTTTCTTGCCAAGTTATATGGAAACGTTGTGTTTGTGACACGTTATGTTCATAAAACCATGTATTTGTAAAGCCTTGTATTTGTAATGTTCATATAACCGTCAATGCCCACTTTGACTTTGACTCCTTACCCGCATAATCATGTGCTTTGAATTTTGTATAAAACATGGTATTTAATTTGTATGAACAAGTTGTTTCGTAAGTATAAAATCCCTGGTATGTCGCAAATAAGGAGACAGATCAGTAAATGTGTAACCACATGGTCCAACCTGCGAGCGCATGCTAAGATATAATCACCACATGGTCCAACCTGCGGGCGCATGGGTGGGGTTAATACAAGTCACCACATGGTCCAACCTGCGGGGCGCATGGGTGGGTTTAAGATGTAATCACCACATGGTCCAACCTGCGGGCGCATGGGTGGTGTTCGTTATGTTCAAATAGACTTATCACTCATATGATCCAAGTGTACCATTCCTTAAGCTAATCATACCTTGTATAAAATAAATCCCTGGTCACCCTGACCAGATCCCTGGTCACCCCCTGACCAGATTCCTGGTCACCCTGGCCAAATATCATTCACATTTCGAAAATAAGCATTTGTTTTTGTAAAAACCGGTATGTTTAGTGTAAACCTTTCGTAATTCATTTGTGTTTCCCCGAAATCCCTTCGTAATATGATTTAGAAATACGAGTTTTGCGTTAGTTCAAAACTTTGTATGTTTTTGCAAAACGTGCATGTCTTTCCACCCCGAAAACATTTATAAAAATGTAAAGCCGTAAAAAGTGGGGTTATGAACTCGCCTGAATATTCCTGTGCAAAGCTAGCTAAATATGACTTCGTGATGTCGTTTCCAAGACGAGACTCGCTAGCATGCATTCTACAATATTCCTAACACGGAATATCTAATAAGTTTCTAAATAAAAGCGGTAACTAGTCTACGTGTCACCGAGCTCTACCGAATCGTTAATCGAACGATTCAATGGTAAGTTGTTAACTTAGTGGAAAAGATTAAGTTATATGTGTTAAGTCTCGTTTATTGTTGGTAAAACTAATAAGTCTTGGAAAGACTTAGTCCTCGAGGGATTTTTAAAATATAAATATTTATATATAAAATATATAAATACTTCGTTGTATTTGCGTTAGCCGTCACGAGTAGTCGTACGAAAATAATATATAATAATTTGTATTATATATATCACGTCTTGTGTATATTTTGTCAAAAATATACGTATATGTCGTTTAGGCGTTCGAAAATAAATATAAAAGAGTTATATTCACGAAAGAATCGTCGGATTGTCGTGTTTGAAAATAAATATATAACTATATTTATTTTTATAAACGAATGTGTGTTTGGAGTTTGTAACAATATAAATAATTATATTGACTTTATAAAGGAGTTGTCGAAAGTAATAAAAGAATTGAAAATATTATTTCATGTTTTATTTTATAAAAGCATTATCGAAATAATATCCAAATTGTCGTCTTTGTAAAAGATTATTTGAATCTGATAATAAAACGCCTTTTGTGTTTGCGGATTTTCTCGAAAAACGGGCATAGTTTCCTCTGTTTTTGGATACCCCGGACAACCAAGTTGTCGTTATTTTAACAAAATTCAATCAACTCACACATATTATATAGTTACGTGAAATATATCAAAACGCTAAATATTTAAAACCGAGTCATTAAGTGTAAATCCGTTAGTCGGGTCGAGCTCGTTCACGTTAGTAATATTAATCGCGTCATTAATTTACCAAGTCTTCATGTCGAAACGCGGACTGAGTTGACCCGGGTTGACTAGCTGAGCTGACTCGGTTGACCGAGTTTGACCGAGTTGACTCGGTTTGACTGAGTCAACCAGGCCCGAAATCTGACCCGAACATCGAACCCTGCATCGAACCCGAACCGCACTGCTGTTGACCGTCTTTGACCAGGTTGACCCGACCCGAAATTTTAGTACCTTGAACCAAACTTAGCTGACCCGAAGCCCGAGATGTCACCCGAATAAGACCCGCACCCGTATTCAACAAAGATTGAACATGAGACCTGATGAACTACCACCTGAACCGCCCAAACCGGACCTAAACTCGAACCCGCTGAATAATGGTAAGGTCCGCCGGACCTTAAAGCCGACCACCGGATAAACGAACCGAAATCGTGAGACTTCATCGGATAATGCCATGGACCGCCGGAATCGAGCCAGGGACCATCGGTTAAAAACAAGGACCACCGGTCCGAGATTGCAACCGCCGATCACCACCATCACCGCCGGTTCTCTCTCTCTCTTCTCGGTGTCCTTCTTTCAGTCTCTCTCTCTCTTCGATCTAATCACCGGAAAACAAGTTACCGGGGTGGTGTGGGCTGATGGGAGTCGTCTAAGAGGGGAGTCACCGGATCGGAAATCGGCGCTGGTGGGAGCCCCTCTCTCTGGTCGTCGGACTGAAGATCATCGAAAGGGGGGGGGGGGGTTGGCTCCAGCAGGTCGAGAGGGAGAGTGGAGGTGAGGTAGATAATGTTTTGATAAGGTCAAGTCCCTTTGTGGTTTGCAGGTAGTAACCGAGAGAGAGTAAGGTAGATTTATGTGTGTGTAATGCTTAGAGAAGATGGTTTCTCTGTGTCTCATTTGTGTGTATATTAATAGAGTGAAAGGGTTTCTATTATTTTTCATGTATACAACTTACATTCAGGTCAGTTGTTTTGCCCAATGAGTTAAGATCTTTTGTAAAGGTTTTTAGAGATCATATAGATCTTGTGGGGATTTGTATGTTTCATCATTTGAAGCACAATCTCTCGAAGAGATTTTGTAAGATTTTGAAATCCTGCTAAGATTTTAAGATCTAATTATATTATGTGTAGGTTTAGGCTTGGGCCCAGGGCCCACAAGCTCAATCCCATGTGTAAGTGGCCCGTAATTCCTACGAGACCCGTTGCCAAATCCTGAACCCCGTTTAACGTCAAAATTTAAAATACACAAAAATACGGTCGGTAGTTGTTGTTTGCGCGCCCGTTCGTCGGTCACGGTAATAATCGCGAAAAATTGTATCGTTGCCATCCTTAATCCGTTTTTCGATCCGGTTCTGACTGTAGTCACTAAAATTAATTACGGAGCTAAATATAGCGTAAAAAATTTAATATTTGTCGGCGTTGTGAGTATTCTGTTCGGTTTCAATCCGTTGCCGCTTGATATTCAGCAGATTTCCCATAAATCCCACACGCGCACTGTAATGTCCAATAAACGTTCCTGGGCACTCCAAAGGCCTAATTATGTTCATTTGCACTGTAAACACTATTTATTATCGCGTTAATTACCTGTTAATCACGTAATTAATAGCCGTAAATTACGGGTTGTCACATAGTGCAGTCTGGAAATGTAAAATTTGAAAATGTCAATCTAATAGACAATCTAAAATTCAACCTTCTGAGTGTATCTCAAATGAGTGACAAAGGGTTTGGGTCATTCTTCACAAAAGATTGTTGTAGGATTGTTGGACCAGAAATGGTTAAAAAGATTGAAGCAATAATCAGAACTGGTCAAACTAAACTTGTTGCTCAAAGAAGTGGCAATGTTTATGTTGTTGATATGTCTAAAGAATGTCCCAGAGCTGATGCCTGTCTGTTCTCAGCTGCCTCTAACAAAGAGACAGAACTTTGGCACAGAAGGCTGGGGCACACAAATCTTAAGACAATCACTGAAATTTCAAAAAATGGTTTGGTGAGAGGCCTACCACAAAAATTGTTTTCATGTTCTGAACATTGCATTTCCTGCTTAAAAGGAAAACAACATAAAAGTTCTTATAAGTCCATTGAAGAGTCCAAAACAACCCAGTGTTTGCAAATGCTACACATGGATTTGTTTGGCCCAGTTCAAGTCATGAGCCTCAAGAAGAAAATATATTGTTTGGTTATTGTTGATGACTTTTCTAGGTTTACATGGACTTTCTTTTTACACTCAAAAGATGAGACTGCAGGCATTTTGCAAGACTTTGTGACACAGGTTGAAAAGCAATTTGACCTTCCAGTGAAAAGCTTCAGGAGTGACAATGGCACAGAATTTAAAAATAAGGAGTTGGATGCTTTCTGTGTGAAGAAAGGGATTTTAAGGCAGTACAGCATCCCTAGAACACCAGAGCAGAATGGGGTAGTGGAAAGGAAAAACAGAACTTTGATTGAGGCTGTCAGAACCATGCTTGCTGATTCAGGTTTGCCATTAACTTTCTGGGCAGAGGCAGTAAACACTGCTAGCTATGTCCATAACAGAGTTTTAATAAACCCCAGGCACAAAAAGACTGCTTATCAAATTCTGTATAAAATCAAACCACTGATCTCTTACTTCAAAGTGTTTGGCTGCCCATGCTTTATTTTGAACTTAAAAGATTCAATTTCAAAATTTGCAGCCAACATTGATTGTGGTTATCATCTGGGATACTCAACCACTGCCAAGGCCTACAAAGTGTTTAATACACGGACCAAGGCAGTGGAGGAAACTTTGAATGTAAAGTTCAATGAACTTTCATCAATGAAAATCCCAGCAAATCCTGCAGATCTGTTTAATCTTGAAAATTTTACTTTTGAAAATACTGCTGCCAAGACTAACAGTGCAGGTCCATCAGAGGATTCAACACCAGATTATGGGTATGAAATCATCATTCCTCAAAGGTCTGTCAAAATGGGAAGAGCATCAGATGTTCAAAACAGCTGTCAAAGCTCAACCACTGCTACCTCAACAGTTGTTGACCAAAGTAGCCCATCAACCACTGCTTCCACATCCTCAAACACTGCTGACAAAAGTCCCCAAACAGTGGATAAAAGTCAGCACGTGTCCACTTCATTACCTCCCATTCCACCACCTTTTGAAGCCACTGCTGGATCATCAAAGTCCCCAGCAGTGGTTAGCTCAGATGAGACACATTTGCAGCCTTCACCAACAAATGCCATCATCCCATACCAAGGAGATTCAATCTTCTTGAGATCTCATCCACCTGATCAAATCATTGGCAACATCAATGAAGGGGTGCTCACAAGAAGCCAAACCCAAAACATTTGTCTTTTTACTGGTTTTCTATCACTCCATCAGCCAGTCAAGTACCAAGAGGCACTGAAAGACAACAGCTGGGTAGAAGCCATGCAAGAGGAGCTCCAACAGTTTAAAAGACAACAAGTATGGGAGCTTGTACCACTGCCAGAAGAGGTTAGTCCCATTGGCACAAAGTGGGTCTTCAAAAACAAAACTGATGAAAGGGGCATTGTTGTCAAGAATAAAGCCAGGCTTGTGGTTCAAGGTTACAGACAGGAAGAGGGGATTGACTATGATGAAACATTCGCCCCTGTTGCAAGATTGGAAGCCATTAGACTGTTCCTGGCCTTTGCTGTCAACCACAACATGAAGGTGTTTCAAATGGATATCAAAAGGTCTTTCCTCTATGGTATAATTCAAGAAGAGGTATATGTTTGTCAACCTCCAGGCTTTGAGGATCCATTTTATCCAGATCATGTCTACAGGCTAAACAAAGCCTTGTATGGCCTGAAACAAGCACCAAGGGCCTGGTATGAAACTCTTTCCAACTTCCTACTCTCAAATGGTTTCAAAAGAGGTACCATTGATAAAACACTGTTTCTAAAATGGAGAGGGAAGGATTTAATGATTGTCCAGATTTATGTGGATGACATTATTTTTGGAAGCACATGTAACACAATGTGTGAAGAGTTTAGAGAACTCATGACAGCTGAGTTTGAAATGAGTGCAATGGGTGAGTTGCAATGCTTTCTTGGTCTCCAAGTTCAGCAAATGCAAAATGGAACTTTCATTCATCAAAGCAAATATGCTAAAGAACTTTTGACAAAATTTGATATGAATGATTGTAAACCATGCAGCACACCCATGGCAACAAATAAGTTTGTCATGTCTGATGAAAAGGATGAGCTGATTGACCAAACTTTATATAGAAGCATGATTGGGTCTTTATTGTACCTAACTGCATCTAGACCAGACATCATGTTTGCAACATGTGTCTGTGAAAGAAGTCAAATCAGCTCCCAGAAAATCAAATCTCATTGCTGTAAAAAGGATCTTCAGATACATAAAAGCTGCTCCCACACTTGGTATCTGGTATCCAGCTAATGGGAATATCAAGATTTCAGGCTTTTCAGACAGTGACTTTGCTGGATGTAACACTACAAGGAAGTCCACATCAGGAGGGTGCCAGTTTCTAGGTGATTGCTTAGTTTCATGGCAAAGAAAAAATCAAGCAGCTGTTTCAACATCCACTGCTGAAGCTGAATACATTGCTGCTGCAAGCTGTACAACCTAACTCCTGTGGCTTCAAAATCAGTTGCTGGATTTTGGTATCACTGCCTTAAAAACACCACTCATGTTGGATAGCCAGGCAGCAGAAAATATCATCAAAAATCCAGTTTCCCATTCAACCACCAAACACATCGACATCAGACATCACTTTGTGAGGGATTGCTATGAAAAAGGTTTGATTTCTCTGCATCATGTCCCAACTAAAGACCAGCTGGTAGATGTGCTCACAAAAGCACTAGATACATCCACTTTTGAAAGCTTGGTCTCTAGGATTGGCATGCAAAACATGGAATAACAAGCAACATCTTGTTTTTCTATGAATAAAAGCATTAAAATGTTTTCAGAAAATCAAAAATCCATCCTTAAAAATAGCTAAAAATGAAGTTTTCATTAAAATCCTTAAAAGTCTGCCATAACCACTGTTTGTTCAAAAGTCTGCTCTACTTCAAAGTCTGTCCACTGCTGAAAGCCATCCTCTGTTCTCTCATTTCCTTGATAACCTCTGTTGTTCAAAAGCAGTGTCTTATCCACTGATATACTATCCACTGATAGTAAAAATCATCCACTGCTTCCATTTTACCATTTAAACCACTGTCTTCATCAGTAACTTTCATAAAAGTACTGTCCTTCATTTCTTCAGAGTTTGGCATGTGGGCAGTACATAGTGGTCAGTACTTTTGTAACCACTGCCACGTCAGCCTTCACTTTTTCCTCTATAAAACCCCCACTTCACACCAAAAACAGGGTTTTACTGTCGAATTGAATTCTCAAAAATTCTTTTCTCAAAGCAGTTTTTCTTCACATTCCTTCACAAATTTCTTCGATCTTCATCTCCAAAATGACAAAATCGAAGCCATCTGCAAAACCCACTTCCAAATCATCGTCGAAAGCGACCTCTCAAAAGGTCACTACCACTGAAATCCCACACAAACCATCTCACAATCTTCTGGGTCTTCTCACAAAACCCGGCACCACAGATGCTTTCGACTCCATCATTGCCAAAATGGCTAAATCAACGTACAAAACTTTGTTAATAGCCGATGCACCAATTTACTTGACAACCCAAAGGGAGTTTTGGAAGAATGCAACCCTTGAAAAACAAGGAGACGCTGTAATAGCCATTAACTCTACTCTAAAGGGAAAACCTGTCAAGATTACACCACAATCAATTTCAGAGGTCTTTCAACTCGAGGATCAGCAAGGTAAAATTTCTTTCCCTAAAAACGAGTTGAAAATTGACTTCATTGAGAGAGGGTATGCAGACACAATGATGAAGAAAGTTACCTTACAAAAAGGTTTCTTTCCTTCTGCAACAAGATTTTTATTCCATACCCTCCTAATGTGTGTTTCAAACAAAACCACTTCTTTTAATGAAATACCATTAAAGATTCAAAATCTGGGATATGCTATTCTTCAAGAAGAAAATTTTAATTATTCTCGGGAAATCTTTAATGATTTGGTTAATAATGTTGAAACAAAATCATTCCTACTGTTTCCAAGGTTTCTAAGATATTATTTTGAAAAGAAATTCAGTAATAAACCAAGGTGATTATATTCAAATAAACAGTTTAACTACTGAAACTTTTTCAAGAATGTTAACACCTTGCAAAACACAAGCAGAGGTGCCTGAGCAGATTTTAGCAGCTACCACTGCTCCTCAGGTATCTGCTGCTGAGCCTACTGCTCAAGGTGATCAAAGCAGCAGCACAACTGCTTTGAAACCCACGCCTAAAATCACCAAAAAGCCAAAAAGAAAAACTCAAAAACCCCCCAAACCCATCAAAAAGGCAACTCTGGAGGATGAGATACCAGAGCTACTGCCTGTGACAGCACAAATGTCACAAACAACCACTGCTGCTACTTCCTCACAGCAGTTGGTACAAATATCGCAACCCATAATCGAAACTCCTCCTGCTTCTTCACAAAAAGAACAGGTTGTACACATAGGGCCACCACATCATGATGCTCTGAAATCACTTGGTTTCATCATCCACAGCTCAATGCCCGGAGCAAATCTTGTTTCTATACCAAACCTCACATCCACAATTCCCTCACCTACTAAATTGCTGTTGGATGCAATTGATTTGAACCAGGCACTAACCAGTCCTTCTCAATCACCTATCAATGAGAACACACCTCAACAACTGACTGGGTCTGATGTATCAATCTTTGCTAACCCACCAACACAACCTGAGGAGGTTACACCCCTTGAGTTACAAGTAACTCTCGGTGGTATTCCAAGTGAAGCAGCCACTACAACTGTCGAACCCACTGGTTTACAGTTGGACAGTGGTTACATTAATAAGACTTCCTTGGAGGCAATTCCTTACATAGCATCTCTGCCAACCACCAGTGGATTTATTTATCCTACTGGCAACATCAAAAGGTTGTCAAGTGTTGAAGGAAGAAGACCCCAGTACCAAGAAAAAGGGGCATCAGTGGATAGTGTTTGGAGTACACTCCCTACCTCAACCACTGATAAAACCACTGATAGTGGGAAATCAGATGATCTCATTAAATTGAGTGATGATTTAAAATATCAGGATTTGACGGAACGAATTGAAAAGTTGGATACATCTGTTGCAGATCTTAAAAATATGCTACAGCAGGTGTTGAAAACACAAAAGATGCAATCCACGGTTGTTCCATCTCAAGCACCTGCTCTACCACAAGCTGTTGTTACAAATGAGCTCTGGAACCTTTTCCAACCTTTTCTCCAACAACAAAAAGAAATGGCTGATCAGCAACATGAACTTCATGTCCAAAAGCTGAGAAACATTATGGAGTCTAGGTACAAGAACACTCAAGCAGATATTAAGGCAATCAAGGCCCATTTATTGGAAACCACTGGCACTGCTCCTCCAACAGTACTTTTCATTGATCACCTCCCAGAAGATAATGCCAAAAAGGGGGAGAAAATTCAGGAGTGGAAGAAGAAAGGAATAGATGATGGTCTGTACATTGAACCTGAAAAGGATGCTATGACCAGAAAAATTCCATTGCCAGATGGTAGTAAAAAGGTTCATGCTACCCAGGAAGCACTTGATGAAGGAGTAGCAAGTGTAAAGAGGGATAGAATGGCAAAGGATATTTCAAGATGGAATGAGGAGAAAAGAGCTTTCATGGAACTGTATGCGCAGGGTTGTTCTGGATCAAAGGATACTAAAAATCCTAAGACAAAAAGGAAACCTAAGTCCATCCCATCCAGATTTCCAAAGCCTCCAAAACCACCATCCATAAGCCATCAGCATCAAACCTCCACCCAAACAGATGTTGTAACTCCTGTTGTATCAACTACTGCTGGTACTTCAGTTGTTTCAACATCTGTTATCACTTCAACACACACCACTTCAACACACACCACAACCACTGCCTTACCACCACTGTCATCTCCACCAAAAACAAACTCACCACCTTATCCTGCCAAAAAGCAGAAGACAACAGATGTTACAACATCTGTTGTAATGACAACAGTGGTTGAGACACCAGTTGTTTCAACAGCTGTTAGTCAAACACTGCCACAAAATCTACCACCACTGATCCACCCAAAACATCATCTGCCTATTCTAAAACAAAAACGAGAAGGATTTACATATCAGATGATGATTCACCTTCACCACCACCAACATCTTCAAAATCCCTGTCACTTGTCACTATTCCAAAACCCATACCTCTCTCTTCAGCTCAAATTCTAAAACCACTAACTCCTGTTGGTGTCTCATTTCCTCTAGAACTCATTGCAGTTAGGGAAGAAATCAAATCCTTTTATTATGAGGATGACCCAGCTAAAAGGAGTTTTCCATCAGTTGAAGGATATCCCAGGCCTAACAATATCGAAGAATATTTAAAACTCAAGGCCAAACAAGCAGAGGATATTGCAATCAGAAATAAACAAGGGAAATCTGATAGAGAATTTCAACAAAACTCTCAGTTTCTACTCACACAGGTCAGAGCAATGGAGCAATTTGCCAAAAATGTATGTCAGCAAATCTCTGAAAGGGCAGATGAGTCCTTGAGAAAAGACTACATTGAGAATATCATGACCTACAAGAAATACAAGGGGGAGAAACACATGTACAAAAACTGGACCATTCCTGAGCTTGAAAATGAGGCAGCCAGGATTCAAGAAATGATCAAAAATAAGGTCAAACAGACTCCCCCTGAAAAGTTCAAACAATTTGAAGCAGAGAAGGCATTAAAGTTGAAGAGAATGAAAGAGGAGCTGATAGCAGCTGATTATGGGTCAAAGAATTCTGTGTCAAAGTGGGGAGAAGATAGGGTCAGGGCTACCTACAAAAGGTTAGAGGAACTTAGAAAGAAAGATCCAAAAGTTCCACAAAAGCCTGACTATTCTAAAGCAGAGGTTTCAAAAAGACCACCAAAGCTGCAAGTTAAAAGAACCACTGCTCCAGATGGTGCTGCCATCTACAAAAGAAGGAGCCAAAACCAGTCGAGTACTGAAACAATTCAAGATCTAAAAGCTGGAGATGCTATTGTAAAAGCAGGCATGAAATTAATGATAAAAGAAGATCTTGAATTGGAACAATCTGCAAGTGCTGCTCAGCCAGTCATGAATAGGCCAGCCTCACCAAATACCTCTGCAAATAAACATCTCCCAAGAAACCCACCAGGCTCAAAAATACAAAAGTGGGTAACTGACAAACAGACCTACGTATTGACTTTACTCAGGTCTGGTGGAGAAGTGAAGAAAATATCAAGGGAACAAGCTCTTGGCCTGAGTCTTGAAGATTTGCAGGATCTCCTTGATCTTCCACTTAGCAGGGATGATGATGACACAGATTCCCTAGACTTTGAATTACAATTTAAAGGTCAGATAAGGGAACTGTTGATGAGGCAATAAAGATTTCCAAAATAATGAAGAGTTTTGGCATTATTTGTTCCAGGGGGAGATTGTTGGGATCGAACCCTATCAGAGGAACAGATAATTAAAGCCAAAACTGGGTCAGAGCAGTGGATCCAGAATAAGCAGATGTTACATACAAGTCTCTCCCCTTGAAAGTGTTTTCAACATCTGCTGACCTCCTATCTACTGATCATGCGAACTACTGACTCACAACAGCTGCTCTAGTAAAGACCTGATGATAGAACTAAAGTCCTGCTGCTCAATCTACTGCCTTGGTTCAAGCACTGCTGATCCGGACAAGTACTGCTGGGTTCACAGCAGTGGAGGGATGCAACAGTTGTTTATTCTATCTTTATGTAATGTAATGTAATAAGCAGTAGTTAGTATAGCAGTGTTTGTATAGATCAGAGGTTAGAGTTTGTTAGGAGGTTAGATGTCACTTTCATGGTGACGTCAGCTAAGATGCTCAGTGGTTTGCTAGTGCCTATAAATAGAACAGTGCTCTGTACTGTTCTATTAGCTCTTTGCAACACCGTCTTCTTTGCACGAACAAACACTGAGCTCTGGCTGAGGGGCAGTTTGTATTCAAGCATTACTTTGTAATCGTTGTTGAAATTAAATTCAATCATTCGGTTCTTTGTTGAAAATGTCTTGATCAAAGCAATACTCTCGTTTGATTGTATGCAAAGTTTGTTTCCATATTAATTCCGCTGCACAACTCATCCATTTCCATTTTAATTCAAACAGAAAATACAATCAAAACCAAACTCAGATCCAACAATGGCAATGGGACCAGTACTCGCTTTAGGGGCTGACAATTTCATTGTACTAGCTATATTCAGGATCCTACGTATAATGGTAGACGTACTATACATCCGTTCCTAAGGTTTCTAACGTTTTCACGTTAGCTAAGGTTTTGGCATTTTCATATCACTAAGTTTGGATAGTCGCCAGTGAGGGCCATACTCCAGTTTACACACGATACTTTGGGCTTGTCCCCAGTTATCCTTTGGGCTTGTCCCCAGTTATCCTTTGGGCTCGTCCCCAGTATATTGGGCTTGTCCACAGAATTGTTGGGCTTGTCCCCAGTTACTAACTCTTATCCTATGTTGGCTTAGTCCCAAGTTGTATCTTATTTCAGGTTTTTGGAGATAAACGACCAAGGATCCTTGATCCTTACTTTCTACTAAGGTTTGCCTTTTGGGTTATCCTGATTATAAATGTTAAAGAATAGGATCCTAACTTGGATTTTCTGGTATGATCCTTAACTATTTTGATTTTATTCATTATTTATTTGAATAACCCTTATCTTTTGAGAACTGAGCTTATGATCCTTAAACTATATTACTTTTCAGAACTTATCAATTATGGGATATGTGATCCTTGATCATATCCTAAACTTTTTGGGGATATTTCTTAAATTTTTTCTTTACTTGATAAGTTTAAACAAAATAAACATCACAACAGTTGGAAAGTAAAATATTAACAAGGATATCAACACAGGATAAGCAAAAAAGTTAAAGTTATTTAATTCACAAAAGATTAAATCCTTTAAGGTTGTCAAAATTGCCAACCCACGTTTCTACCAGCAAAACGTGGCCCATCCACATGGGTTGGCAAAGGGTGTCCATTGTCTAAGGGTCTTGGTAGTGCAGGAATCAAAAGACGGCAAGATCACAATGGCTTCATCCCTCAAACAGAGGATCCCTCCACCATTTGTAATCCTACCTATTGTTCGAATGATCCATGATCCTTAGCCCTAATTACTATTGTTTAAGTACAACCCATCATTGTTCAACAAAAAACACCATAACCAAAACAAACTATCAAACTTAAAAAAATGGGCTCCGACTACGTCTAGAAATGTCCTTCATCGCCCATTCATGCAGCCTACACCTTCGCTGCATCACCATCTCCTCCAGCTCCAGTATCCTTCACCTGGTCCTTGCCACTGCCACCAGCCTCGATTGCCAGAACCTCATCAGCCTCATCCTCATCCTCCAACTCAACCAGCCTAGCCTTCCAGCCTTCCATGTCCCAGTTGCTCCTGTCAAAAGCAGGATTCTTGGGCCATTTGCAGCTTGGTCTTGTACATGGCAATGGCAGTGGAGACTTTAGCATCCTCCGTGATCTCGTGCTTCTCATAGTCGGAATTGATCTGGGCTGCAACCATCTGAGTTTTGACATCATGGAGATCCTTTTCGAGGGAGGAAATCTTGTGATCCTTGAGCTCCGCCACTTTTTGGAGATCAGAATATTTCTCCTCAAGCTCTTCTACGTTCCCAACATAATCCTCGATTTCGGCAAATTTCTGCAAACAAGACAATGCAAAGTTAGGATCACATGATCCTCAAGTCGGCAGGATAATCAAGTTAAGTCAGTGATCCTTACATCGGCAAAGTACTCGAGGAACTGATGGCGGATCAGAGGCAAGCCTTGTAGGTTCTCAGCTTCAGAGGTCTTCCTCTTCTTTCCACCTCTTCCCTTTGAAGTGGTTGCCTTGGGGATTGTGACGGAGGGGCTAGCAGCAGACTTTTTCTTGGAGGATCGAACAGTGTCAAGATCAGTGACACTGAATTTGGAGGCAAATCTTGAAGGTTTTCCAGCGCCTACACACCCAAAATAGATAAGTATCCTTATCCTATTTAACTATCTATTTAAACATTTAATTACATATAAACATGGATACTTACTTGACATCGTGACAGAACCTGAGGATACCTCTTGAGAATCCTGGGTATTTGCTTTGAATGATCTTATTTCAGGATCAAGCTTCCGAAAAGCAGCAAGCCTTTCCTTCGTGGCAGGTGTTGTAATAAGGTGTGCAACAGTAATAGCTGCAAAAAAGGAACAAAACTACGTTAGTGATCCTTAGACAAAAACAAGGTCATCTGGTGATCCTCCTCAGGATCCTCTATCCTACCATGGGTGCTCCACTTCCTTGGCAGATCCTTTCCATCAGAGATAGAATCCCTTCTGACAAAGAAAAAACGCCGTTTCCAGTTGGTATCATTTTTAGTGGCTTTGAAGATTGGGTGTTCTTCACCGGGTATACGCTTGAGTAGATATCGGTAGGATCCAAATGTTACAAGGTCATACATCTCTGCCAACTCCGACATTCCATGAGCAATCCCTTCTTGCTCAATGATCCTTTCAAGGGTATATAAAACCCTCCAGATCATTGGCATAGCTTGAATGTAGGAGATGCCGGTGAGGGAGAAGAAAGACTGGGTGAATTCAGGGAAAGGATACGAGTATCCTATTGTGAAAGGGGTGACCGGAAAAGCTACCCAAGTTTCAGAAATATAATCACTTAGAACGGTGGGGTCAAATGGCTTGAAATCGGTGTTTTCCGGAAAGCAATGGCGTTTTCTGTCTATTTGTGGATCAGTGAAGCAACACCTTTCATTCGCTAAATCTTTGATGATCCCCTGGCTCTTAAGAGGATTGTCCTTCTTGTGATCCTTAGCCGGTGAGGATCTTAGCATCATCTTGATTATGAAGAAGGTGAAGAAAGAAGGAGCAGAGAAAGAAAACGTAAAGGAAGAAGAGGAAGAGAGATACCTGCTTGATCTTCGGATATGAATTTAAAGGGAGTTTCTCTTGAATTTAAATGCGGATTGATCCCTATCTCTAAATCCTATTTATAATGATGATCTTGCAAGATAGTCACTTCAGTGACGTCATGCTCGTAACGGCTAGTCCTATTACAACGGCTAGTTATCCGTTGATTGATTGCGGATAAGAACAAAATACAACTCGTTTATTTACATAAGTACTCCTTATATTTTGGGGGCAATTGTTAGGGGAGGATTTCCGAATGACCTGTGATCCTCAATTACTGTTGGGTTTGGTGATCCTCACTTCTGTTTGAATTGGTGATCCTCAGAAGTGTTTCAGGATCAGGATCATGGATCATCTTAAGGATCCTTATACTAACGATTGTCTACTTTGAATATGGTATTGTTTTGCAGGAGTACCAGCTTGGACTTGGTCTTGGCGATATTCCTGGAGCATATTCCATGACTTATTCCGCACGTGCTTACCTAAAGTGGACGTTATGGAGTTCGTGGGGGACTTGCATGAAATGCGGAATGTTTGTTAGCTTAGATATTTTTCCATTTTTAAACGGGGTAGCGAGCTATTTAGAAACACTTGGCTATTTTTGGCTACACACACACACTCTGACAACTGCTCTCACCAGCTCTCGTTAATTCACTTGGCGATTACACATTTTTTTTACACAATACACTATAGTGATCCTTGTACTTAGCTCGCTATCATCCGAAGTTGTAATACATTTCTTGTTTAATTTGAGTTGGTGATCAGTAGTTTCCATCACCCGAGGTTTTTTTATGCCGGAGATCATTCATTGATCAAGGGCTTTTTCCTCGTATAAATCTTCGTGTCACTTGTTCATTATATTTCAGAGTGATCCTTATTGTTGTTCATCAATTCAAGCATCATACCTCACAACAGAAAGTTTGGTTGCATTATCATTGCTTGATTTTTTACCAAAACAATATAGACTTAACTGGGAAAATTAACCATCATCCATTTCAGGGACTATTCGAGTAACAAACGAGCAAACCACAGGGAGCATACACGTAATTTTGAAAAGATGGGGACTAAGGGTGAAATTTTACCAAACCACAGGGACTATCCGTGCATTTTACTCTATTGTATGCTTTCAGATTTGTCACAATGTATGGGCATGCAAAATCCACTATTAAACAAGTCATAAATATATAACACAAATTATATGATAAAACAACACACATATAATCTATTCTATACATATAATAAAATAAACCAATTAATGGACACGTGTCGATACGAGAGACATCTATTTTTTAGTTTTCTTACCATATATTTATATTTATTTTTATCTTAAAAATTACAAGTTTTAAAATAATTTATCAAGTTATCCCATATTTTAAATTGCACAAAACTTCCTTTATGTTTACTCAAACTTGCAGGTTCCAGCCTTATTGTTTAAAACTTGCTAAAAACATCCTTTAAGTTTATTTTTGTTGTTGGTTTAATCCTTTATGACTAACCAAGTTAATTATCTCATTTTATTTCCCTCGCATGCCTAACATGTGAGGATCCCACTATCGTTTGATGACCGACATCAGCTGACTCGCAAAATGGAATGTGGATGTGGTGCAAATGCAAAACTGCCTGAAACCCAAGCAAAATTGCCTCTTTTTTCACCGGAGATGTAGTCCAAACACAATTGGATCTCTTAAATTTATGGGGCCATTCATATGGAGCAAGCCCCTTTTCATTCCGAGCTATCAAATCCACTCGGAGGAGAGATCCAGCCCGCGTTTCGCTGACTAAATGTCAACCAAGCCATCTTTGCAGGTTGATAGCCTCATGTTAGTTCTTTATGTGAATTCAAATTGAAAAGGACATATCATTTTTTGTAGTTGTTTTCCTCTTTAGTTTTGATTACTTGATTGAGATAACAGGTATTAAGTAGGGAAGAATAAAAACTAATATTTAGGTACGAAGCAATGAGTCATGAATGGGGAAAGAAGAAATAAGTGAATTTAATGGACTTTTGTAATACACAAGTTTATAGCCTAATAATAGAAAAATAAAAAAAAAACAGAGTAAAATGTTCTAATATGTAAATAGTATATCAAAGTTTTACCAAAAACGTATTTTGACGAGTGTGTGTGTTAACTGATTACATTATATTTATTCAAGTCGTGTAGTACACGTGCTTATTCAACTCATGTTATACACGGGTAATTAAAGATGTAACTTTGTTATTATATAAAAAGATATTTAATCAACCCGTGTAATACACGGGGTTCTAACCTAGTATTATGATATGTAAAATAAATTTGATAATAAAATGTATAAATTGCCTATTCATAAGGATATGCCTGCAGCATGTATTCGTAAACTGAAAGTAAAAGATACGAAATTTGTATGTATAATCTCTTTTTCTATTGACTTGTTAAATACTCAAGTTGTCAAATACTCAACAATATATTAAGTTATTAATTTTTATCTTTAATTAACAATTGTCTTAAAACTTTACAATATGATATAAATAATTATCTAAGCTTTATCTTATTCAAATATGTTATAAATAATTATCTAAGCTTTATCTTATTCAATAATGTATCAGACACATGTCCATAAGCATCCCTAGATGTTATATTGTTTCTTCTTATGAAATGATTTTACATATGCATTTGCTAGCTAAATGAATTTAATTTAAGGACCGAATTTGTAGCTATTAATCAATTATAGAAGCGGAAATTACAATTGAAGCAAACAGTTGATAGAATCATAGAACACAGTACCAATAGGGTTCACACCTTATACAGCAAGGAGTATCTATTTATTTATCATATAAATAAATTTCTTACGTAAAAGTGAGAGTGAACGTTTAGTTCCAAGGCTTAACGTCACCCGGCTACCTCAGCGATTTTAGCGCCTTGGGGCGCCATGAACCACACTGCGGTGGTTAAGGAGAGGCGCTATGGCCCTTCCGCCATCACGCTAACGAGCAGAATTTGAGGGAATCAAGGTGAGTTTGGTTTAAACTTTAAAAGGGGGCGCTCTAGTTTAAAGGGGGGCTTCGCTGAGATGGCGTAATAAACCTTCTTCTAGAGGCTTTATACCACACTCTGTAGCCTAATGGTTTATCTATTAACAGGATATTTTAAATATTTAATTTAGGTCGGCATGTTCAACTCATAGGTTTTTGAATCATGATCGAGCATTAATATACATTTAAGATGATGTAATTGCAAGGTAGCATTGACGTAATCATAAGGTACTCCGTACTCTTAAGTCTTAACAAATTTAATGTAATAATCGGTTCAATATAATTCCATGTATTTCAATTAGTTCTTAGGAACAAGTCTTGTTAGAAAATCATATAGGATATATGATTGGGTAAGCTAAACGTACCCTCTCTTATTACTTTTTATACTTCTTTTCTATAAAATCATATTAAAACTTATAATATTTATCTCATAACAAATCATCATTATTGTTTTGGTCAAAAATCAGACTAGGATAATGCAACCAAATCTTCTTTTGTGAGGTATGCTGCTTGAATCAATGAACAAATGTATGAACAACTTGTATATGAAATGAACAAGTGACACGAGCATTTATACGAGGAAAAGCCCTTGATCAAGAGATTATCTCCGGCATAAAAAACCTCGGGTGATGGAAACTACCGATCACCAACTATAATTAAACAAATGATCGTTACAACTCGGGATGATAACAAGCTTGTTACAAGGATCACTAGTGTGCAAAATGTATGTAATCGCCAATAAGTTGCAGAAAGCTTGCGAGAGTGTGTGTGTTTGCTAATTGTTCTTACTGTCAAGACTTGTTATCCCCTTTTAAAAATAGAAATAAACTAAATAACTAACATCCCGCAAATGGTGCTAGCTACCCACGACTTCCATAACGGTCATTAAGTTATGCACGTGCAGAATATTGAGAGCATATTCCCCAAGAATATCGGCAAGACCAAGTCCCACTCATTCATTCCTGCAAAACAAGCTTAAAAATAATGGAAACAACCGTTAGTGTTAGGATAACAATGAGGATATTGGATCCTTTATCCTGCAACGTATTCTGAGGATCCTTAATTCAAACAGAATTAAGGATCCGTGATCCTGGCTGCACTTGAGGATCAGTGATCCTTAGGCTTAGAAAATACACCCCTAAGAATTGCCCCAAAAAATATGAGGAATAAAATATAACATAATGAGTCATATTTTTGATCTTATCTGCAACGAACTGAATAACGTAAATATAGCCGTTAGAGCAGGACTAGCCGTTACACATCTTGCGTCAGCGAAGTGACAACCTGCAAAATCATCATTATATATAGGTTAGAGATAAGGATCAATTTGCATTTAAATTCGAGCGATACTTCCCTTTAAATCCTCATTCAAAGATCGGAACAGGTTTCTCTTTTCTCCTTCTCTCTTCATCTGCTTATTCTAATTTTCCGTTTCATCAAAATCTTAAGATTACAATGAAGCTACGATCCTCCCCTGCTAAGGTTCACCAGAAGGATAGTCCCTTGAAAAGCCAGGGCATCATCCAAAGCCCTTTAAAGGAACTCTGCCGTTTTTCCGACCCGGAGATTGATCGGATTCGCTATTGTTTTCCGGCGGATACCGTTTTTAAACGCTTCGATCCAACACTGAAAAGTGACTGCATCTCCGACACCTGGGTTGCTTTTCCGGCCACCCCATTCTTAATAGGATTCTCTTATCCTTTCCCTGCCTTCACTCAATCTTTCTTTGCACTCACCGGCATGTGCTATATTCAGGCCATGCCGATGATGTGGAGGGTACTATACACCTTAGAGAATATCATCGAGCAAGAGGGAATTGAGATAGGAATGTCTGAGTTGGCCGAACTATACAATCTTGTCAACCATGGCTCACACCGTTTCTTGTTCAAACATAAGCCTGGTGATCCTCACCCAATCCTCAAGACCACAAAAAACGATACCAACTGGAAAAACCGTTTCTTCTTTGTTAGGAGGGACTCTATCCCAGACGGGAAAGACCTTCCTAAGGAGTGGACCACCCATGGTAGGATATAGGATCCTTATAGAAGGATCATAGGAAGACTCTGTCTTTTTTAAGGATAACTGATCCTTATTTCTGTTTATTGTGCAGCTATCTCAGTTTCTCACCTTCTAGAATCCCCTGCAACAAAGGAAAGGGTAGCTGCCTTTTGGAACCTTGATCCTGAAGTTAGAACATTCCAGGCCAAAACAAAGGATTCACAAGAAGTATCCTCAGGTTCAGTCACCATGTCAAGTAAGTATTCACATTAATGCATAATTAAATATTTAAATAGATATAGAATAAGGATACTTATCTATTATTTGTCCTTTGTAGGTGCCGGAAAGTCTTCAAAGTCAGCCACTCAGTTTAGCGTCAGTGACCTTGATGCATATGTTCCTCCCAAGTCTGCCAAGAAACAAGCTGCTTCTAGTCCGAGCGTCCCAATTCCTAAGGCTGTCAGCACCAAAGGCAAGGGTGGACAGAAGAGAAAGACTGCTGACACCCTTGAAGGCCTGCCTCTCATCCAGCATCAGTTTGAAGAGTATGTCTCTGAGGTAAGGATCCCGGATCCTTAAATTTTTTCTACCCATACTGAGGATAACGGATCCTTATATGTGTCATTCTTTTTTACAGAAATTTGCTGAGATCCATATGCTTATGGATTCCTATGCTGAAGAGGCTGAGCAAAAGTAGCTGGACTTCCAAAAGTTGTTCCTGGCTAAGGATCAGACCATCTCTACCCTCGAGAAGGAGCTCAACTTGGTGAAAAAAGCAGCTGGTCATGGCCCACGTCACTGCTGATCAGGAGAAGGCTGAAGTGATGGAGGGTGCTAAGCTTTCTGCCACCATTACCATGCTCAAGATTAAATTGCAGATGGCACGAGAAGCTAAGGATCCTAGCTTTAACAGGACCTCCTGGGACCAGGGGGCTGGAAGAAGAGGCTTACAGAGCTGGATGATGAGGAGGAGGCTGATGAGGTTCTGGCGATTGAGGCTAGTGGCGGTGGGCTGAAGGATCAGGCTGGGATGCAGCAGCAAGTGGTGATGCAGCAGAGTAGGCTACAACAATGGGCGATGATGGAAATTTCTAGACGTGGCCAGGACCTATTTTTTATGGTTTGGTAGTTGTTTTTTATTTGATGGTGTTTTGATGATAAACAATGCTGGTCGGTAATAACTTAGACAATAGTTTTTAGGATTGAGGGTCATGGATCCTTAGGATAATAGGTAGGATAATTGGTGGTGGAGGGATCCTCTGTTTGGGGGATGAAACCACTTGTTATCCTGCCGTCTTTCTATTCCTCCACTTTTTTAGAACTTATCATTATGGACACCCTTTACCTACCCCAGCAGACGGGCCACGGATTGCTGGTAGATTCTTGGGGTAGGTAATTTTCACTACCTTTAGAGGGTTAACCTTTTGTTAAATAAATAAAAGCTTAATCTTTTGACTATCTCATGTGTAGTTATTTTTGTGAATACTTTGCCTTTCAATTGTTATGATACATTCTGTTTGAATTCATAAGTTAAGAACAAAAGTTTAATAGATTATGTCAAAAAGTTTAGGATATGATCAAGGATCAAATATCCTATAATCGAAAAATTCAAAAAAGTGATATAACTTAAGGATTATGTATCCTGTTGTCAAAGATAAGGGTCACTTAGATAAACAAAGAATAAAATTAAGGTGATTAAGGATCATACCTGAGAATCCATGTTAGGATCCTAAACCTTCAATACTTATAATCAGGATAACCAAAAGAGAAACCTTAATAAAAGGTTAGGATCAAGGATCCTTAGTTGTTTAACTTCAGAAACCTGAAATGGAACATAACTTGGGACTAAGCCAATATAAGAGAAGAGTTAGCAACTGGGGACAAGCCCAACAATCTGGGGACAAGCCCAATAAACTGGGGACAAGCCCAAAAAACTGGGGACAAGCCCAAAGAACTGGGGACAAGCCCAAAGGATCATGTGTAAACTGGAGTATGGCCCTCATTGGCGACTATCCAAACTTAGTGACAAGAAAATGCCAAAACCTTAGCTAACGTGAAAACGTTAGAAACCTTAGGAACGGATGTATGGTACGTCTACCATTATACGTAGGATCCTAAATACAGCAGTACAATGAAATTGTCAGCCCCTAAAGCGGGTACTAGTCTCATTGCCTTGAACTGCACCAGGATCATCGTGCGCTACTAGCGAAGCTGGGGACAGGCCCAGAAAAACTGGTGACAAGCCCAAATAACTGGGGTCAAGCCCAAATAACTAGGGTCAAGCCCAAATAACAGGAGACTTCTGTGGATACTTAATCCTTTGTTAAGGATATATCAACCTTCTGCAAAACTCAGAACTAAGTGAAAGAAGGATAAAGGATCCAGGATCCTTCTCCTTGTAAACAAATTAATTAAAGAATTAGATAAATTGAGATTAGATCATTACCAGAGTGAGGATCATCTATCGTCTAAGGATCCTTCAGGATATCGGATACGAAAATAGCTAAGGATCATGGATCCTAATCACCTGAAGTATCTCTTCAGATGGACAACATTCCAAGCTCTTGGTAGCAAATCACCTTCCGTTGTTAACAATCTATATGCCCCCTTTCCTGCTTCAGCTTCAATAAGATAGGGGTCTTCCCACTTTGGTGCTAACTTGCCATCAGCAGGATTTGTGGTGTTTTGGAATGCTTTCCTCAACACCATATCACCAACTTGGAACTTTCTGATCCTGACATACTTATTGTAGGTTCCAGCCATTCTTTGCTGATAACTAGCCAGCCTTATCCTTGCCAAATCCCTGATTTCTTCTATGGTATCCAAGTCTTAAACCAAGTTTTCAGCATTTCCTTCAGGATCACGAATGCTTGTTCTTGCAGTAGGAACCACCATCTCTTTAGGGATAACTGATTCTGCTCCAAACACTAAAGAAAATGGAGTTTGGCCAGTTGTATTCTTGGGAGTTGTTCTATCAGCCCATAATACATAAGGTAGTTCTTCTGCCCACTTTCCTTTCTTGGATCCAAGCTTCTTTTTCAAGTTGTTGATGATGATCTTGTTGGATGATTCTGCTTGACCATTAGCTTGTGGGTGGACTGGTGTTGATGTTATCATCTTAATCCCCCAACTGTCACAAAAGTTAGTAGTTCTACTCCCAATAAATTGGGATCCATTATCACAAACAATCTCAGAAGGAATACCAAATCTGGTAATAATATTTCTTTTGATAAAGGATATCACTTCTTTTTCTATGACTTGAGCAAAGGCTTCAGCTTCTATCCACTTGGAGAAGTAATCAGTCATGGCAAGCATGAACACTTTTCCTCCTGTTGCTTTGGGAAGTTTACCAACTATATCCATTCCCCCATCTCATAAATGGCCAAGAAGAGGATATAGGATGCAGGAGCTCTGCTGGCTGATGAAGGATATTGCTATGTCTCTGACAAGCATCACATTTCTTGGCATAATCCACAGCGTCCTTCTTCATAGTAGGCCAATAGTATCCTGTTCTAAGAATCCTTGAGAACAATGCCCCGCCCCCAGTGTGGTTTCCGCAATCTCCTTCATGAAAATCCTTTAGGACTTCTTGGACTTCAGGATCCTCAATGCACCTTAGATATGGTCCTGCAAGAGATCGTTTATGTTTTGGTCAAAAATCAAGCAAGGATAATGCAACCAAATCTTTGTTGTGAGGAATGATGCTTGAATAAATGAACAATTGTATGAACAACTTGCAAATCAAATAAACGAGTGACACAAGGATTTATACGAGGAAAAAAGCCCTTGATCAAGAGTTGATCTCCGGCACAAAAAACCACGGGTGATGGAAACTACCGATCACCAACTAAGATTAAACAGAAAAATGTTACAACTCGGGATGATAACAAGCTTGTTACAAGGATCACTAATGTGCAATATGTAAAAAATGTATGAAATCGCCAAGTAAACTGTCGAGAGCTGTTTCGAGAGTGTGTGTTTGCTAAAATTAGCCAAGTGTTATAAATCAAGCTTGTTATCCCCTTTTTAATTTAGACAATTAGCTAAAATAACTAACTATCCGCTAAATGTGTAAGTCTCCCACGATCTCCATAACGTTCACAAGGGCCAAGCACGTGCGGAATATTGAGGGAATATGCTCCACGAATATCGGCAAGACCAAGTCCATGCACATACTCCTGCAAAACGAGCTCACATACAAGGTAGACAACCGTTAGTGTAAGGATAACAATGAGGATCCTGAATCCTGGTCCTGCAACACATTCTGAGGATCCTATATTCAAACAGAATTAAGGATCCGTGATCCTGGCAGTACTTGAGGATCCTTGATCCTTAGGATTGGAAAATCCTCCAATAACAATTGCCCCCAAAATATAAGGAGTAAAACGTAAATTAACGAGTTATATTTTCGATCTTATCTGCAACTAACTAACGGATATATAGGCGTTAGGATCGAACTAGCCGTTGCTGATCTTACGTCATTGAAGTGAAAATTCTGCAAAATCATCATTATAAATTCAAGTTAGAGATAAGGGTCAGGAAGCATTTAAATTCGTGCGTTACACCCTTTAAATCCTCATTCGAAGATTGATCAGGTACTTCTCTCTCCCTTCTCTATTCATCTTCTTTCGGTGTTCCTAATTTCTTTAACATCACCCATGGACAAGATGGTTTTAAGATCCTCACCGACTAAGGATCACCAAAAAGATAGTCCCCTAAAAAGCCAAGGAATCATCAAAGATTCCCCGAAGGAACGTTGCTGCTTTACTGATCCGGAGATAGACCGGATTCGTCATTGCTTTCTGGCAGACTCTGTCTTTAAACCTTTTGACCCTACCTCCTTGAGTGACTTCGTTTCTGCAACTTGGGTTGCTTTTCCGGCCACCCCATTTCTGATAGGATACTCCTATCCTTTCCCTGCTTTTACCCAGTCTTTCTTCTCCCTTACCGGCATATCCTATGTCCAGGCCATGCCAATGATGTGGAGGGTTTTATATACCCTTGAGAGAATCATTGAGCAGGAAGATATAGAGTTGGGAATGTCGGAATTGGATGAACTATATAACCTTGTGAGCCATGGTTCACATCGCTTCTTATTCAAACACAAACCCGGTGAGGCACACCCAATCCTCAAGACCACCAAGAATGACACCAACTGGAAGAAGCGTTTCTTCTTCGTTAGGAAGGATTCTATCCCGGATGGGAAGGATCTCCCAAGAGAGTGGGCCACCCATGGTAGGATAGAGGATCCTTATAGAAGGATCATAGGATAACCCTGTTTCTGTCGAGGATCACTAACATCTTTTTGTTTCTTTTGTGCAACTATCTCATTTTCTCATATTATTCCATCACCTGCAACAAAAGGGAGGATCGCCGCTTTCTGGAATCTTGATCCTGCAACAAGATCATTTCAAGCAAACACCAAGAATTCTCAAGAAGTATCCTCCAGCTCAGTCACAATGTCAAGTAAGTATCCAAGTCGATATATGATTAAATGTTTAAATGTAAATAAAACAAGAATACGTATCTGCTGTTTTGTATTGATAGGCGCTGTAAAATCCCCAAAGTCAGCCACCCGCTTCAGTGTCACCGATCTCAGTGCTGTTGCTCCCATGTTTGGGAAGAAGAAGTCTGCTGCTAGCCCTAGCGTTCCAGTTCCAAAGCCTATCACCTCTAAGGGCAAAGGAGGAAAGAAGAGGAAATCCTCTGAAGCTGATAACCTTGAAGGTCTGCCCCTCATTCGTCAGCAGTTTGAGGAATACTTTGCTGATGTAAGGATCCCTGATCCTTAATTCCATCCTGCACATTTTAAGGATAACGGATCCTGAACTGACCCCCTTTTTCTTTGCAGAAACTTGCCGAGATCAAGATGCTATTTGATGCTTATGTTGAAGAGGCTGAGGCGAAAGAGTTGGACTTCCAGAAAATCTTCTTGGCTAAGGTTGAGACTATCTCTCGCCTTGAGAAGGACCTGAACTTGGCAAAGAAGCAGCTGGTAATGGCTCAGATCAATGCTGACCATGAGAAGAACGAGGTGATAGAGGATGCCAAACTCTCTGCTGCCATTGCTATGTACAAGACCAAGCTGCAGATGGCTCAATAGGCTGAGGATCCTGACTTTGACAGGATCAACTGGGACTAGGAGGGCTGGAAGGCTAGGCTGGCTGAGCTTGATGATGATGAGGAGGCTACAGAGGTCTTAATGCAGGAGGCAAGCGGCAGTGGAGCTAAGGATCAGGCTGGTGATGCTGGGGCAGGAGATGGTGGTGATGCAGCGAAGGTGTGAGCTGCTGAAATGGGCGACGATGGATTTATCTAGACGTGGGCGGAGCCCATTTTTTATGATTTGGTAGTGGTTTTTGTTTGATGGTATTTTTATTTCAAACAATGATGGTCTGTAATAACTAAACAATAGCTATTAGGGTTGAGGATCATGGATCCTTTGGACAGTAGGTAGGATAATGGGTGGTGGATGGATCCTCTGTTTGGGGGATGAAGCCACTTGTTATCCTCCCGCCTTTATTTCCTGCACTTAGACCTTATTAAATATGGACACCCTTTGCCAACCCAAGTGGACGGGCCACGTTTTGCTGGTAGAAGCTTGGGCTGACAATTTTGACAACCTTTGAAAGGGTTTAACTTTTGGTAAATAAAATCTTTATCATTTGACTATCTCTTGTGTTATTATTCTGTATATATTTTATCCTTCAATAGTTGTGATATACTTTGTTTGAATTCATAAGTAAAGAATAAAGGTTTAATAAATCATGTCAAAAAGTTTTAGGATATGATCAAGGATCAAATATCCTATAATTGATCAATTCAAAAAAGCAGTATAGTTCAAGGATCATGTGTCCTGTTGTCAAAGGATAAGGGTCACTTATATAAATAATGAATAAAATTAAAATGATCAAGGATCATACCTGAGAATCCAAGTTAGAATCCTAAATCTTTAATATTCACAATCAGGATAACCAAAAGACAAACCTTAGTAAAGGGTAAGGATCAAGGATCCTTGGCTGTTTGACTTCAAAAACCCGAAATGGAACATAACTTCGGACTAAGCCAATATAAGAGAAGAGTTAGCAACTGGGGACAAGCCCAACAATTCTGGGGACGAGCCCAAAAAACTAGGGTCACTTATATAAATAATGAATAAAATTAAAATGATCAAGGATCATACCTGAGAATCCAAGTTAGAATCCTAAATCTTTAATATTCACAATCAGGATAACCAAAAGACAAACCTTAGTAAAGGGTAAGGATCAAGGATCCTTGGCTGTTTGACTTCAAAAACCCGAAATGGAACATAACTTCGGACTAAGCCAATATAAGAGAAGAGTTAGCAACTGGGGACAAGCCCAACAATTCTGGGGACGAGCCCAAAAAACTAGGGACAAGCCCAAAAAACTGGGGACAAGCCCAAAAAACTAGGGACAAGCCCAAAGGATCTTGTGTAACCTTGAGTATGGCCCTTACTGGCGACTATCCAAACTTAGTGACATGAAAATGCCAAAACCTTAGCTAACGTGAAAATGTTAGAAACCTTAGGAACGGATGTATGGTACGTCTACCATTATACGTAGGATCCCGGATACAACCAGTACAATGAAATTGTCAGCCCCTAAAGCGAGTACTGGTCCCATTGCAATGAACTGTACCAGGATCATCGTGCACTGCTGGCGATACTTGGGACAGACCCAAATAACTGGGGGCAAGCCCAAAAAACTGGGGTCAAGCCCAAATAACTGGGGTTAAGCCCAAATAACTGGGGTCAAGCCTAAATAACTGGAGACTTCTGTGGATACTCAATCCTTCGTTAAGGATACATGAACCTTCTGCAAAACTCAGAATCAAGTGAAAAGAGGATAAAGGATCCAGGATCCTTTTCCTTGTATATAAGATAATTAAAGAATGAAATAGTCTGAAATTAGATCATTACCAAAATGAGGATAGGATCCTTCAAGGATGAGGATCATGAATATTGCTAAGGATCATGAATCCTTATCACATGAAGTATTTCTTCAGGTGGAAGCATTCCAAGCTCTTGGTAGCAAATCACCTTCCATTGTTAGCAATCGATATGCCCCCTTTCCAGCCTCAGCTTCAATCAGGTAGGGGCCTTCCCACTTTGGTGCCAATTTTCCATCAGCAGGATTTGTGGTATTCTGAAATGCTTTCCTTAATACCATATCACCAACTTGGAACTTCCTGATCCTAACATTCTTATTGTAGGCTCCAGCCATCCTTTGTTGATAACTAGCCATCCTTATCCTTGCCAAATCCCTGAGTTCTTCTATAGTATCCAAGTCTTGAACCAAGTTTTCAGCATTTCCTTCAGGATCACGGATGCTTGTTCTTGCAGTAGGAACCACCATCTCTGTAGGGATCACTGATTTTGCTACAAATACCAAAGAAAATGGGGTTTGGCCAGTAGCATTCTTGGGAGTTGTCCTATCAGCCCATAGTACATAAGGTAGTTCTTCTGCCCACTTTCCTTTCTTGGATCCAAGCTTTTTCTTCAAATTGTTGATGATGATCTTGTTGGATGATTCTGCCTGACCATTAGCTTGTGGGTGGACTGGTGTTGATGTTATCATCTTAATCCCCCAGCTGTCACAAAAGTTAGTAGTTCTACTCCCAATAAATTGGGATCCATTATCACAAACAATTTCAGAAGGGATACCAAATCTAGTAATAATGTTTCTTTTAATAAAGGATATCACTTCCTTTTCTCTTACTTGAGCAAAGGCTTCAGCTTCTATCCACTTGGAGAAGTAATCAATCATGGCAAGCATGAACACCTTTCCTCCTGGTACTTTGGGAAGTTTACCAACTATATCCATTCCCCATCTTACGAATGGCCAAGAAGAGGATATAGGATGCAAGAGCTCTGCTGGTTGATGAAGGATATTACTATGTCTCTGACAAGGATCACACTTCTTGGCATAATCCACAGCATCTTTCTTCATTGTGGGCCAATAGTATCCTGTCCTAAGGATCCTTGAGAATAATGCCCTCCCCTAGTGTGGTTTCCACAATCTCCTTCATGAAAATCCTTTAGGACTTCTTGAATTTCAGGATCCTCTATGCACATTAGATATGGACCTGCAAGAGATCGTTTATATAACATGTTATTCAATATTGTGAATTGAGATACCTTGATTTTGAAAGCCCTGGGGTTTTCTCCTGTAGGAATCTCTCCATGTTGTATGTATCTCATGATTGGAAGGATCCATGATCCTGAACGAGACCGTGCACCATCATTAGGAACCATTGTAGAATCCTCTTCTATCTCCATAGCTATCCTCAATAGCAGGAGCTAAAACATGGATGATAGGGATCTTGATATCCTCTGGGATTTTCAAGGATGATCGTAGGTTAATACTCGTAAATTTTAAGTAGGATATTAATTAAAAGCCTAAATATATATTTTATTTAAATCTAACAATTTAGTTTGGGATAAATTAGTTGTATTATATTAACTAAATATGTTTGACAAGTAATAATAGATAAACAATTCTTTGTGTGAACATTTTAGTGATTATCCTTTCTTCTGCGCTAACGACCTACAGGTACTATTTGATCTAAATTTCTTAAGTATGCTTTTCGTATATGTAATATACACATCTATAGAAAATTTCATTAATAATAGTAATAACAAAAATAGGTTAAAAGGCTATCTCCTTGAACAACCCATCCGAAGTTTTGGGAATAAGAAAACCGTAGCCTCGATCATAACCGTTCTTAAAACCTTGCATGATCAATTCTGAATTGGATGTCCTGCTCTGTTCATATCACCGTCACACTCCGCCCTGACCGCATCGCCGCACAACCTTACCGCCAAGAGTCATTCGCCGCCGTGACCATCTCGTGTGATTCGCATTCCGTTCGGGTCATTCCGACTCATGATCAGCCTCCGCACAACCACTGGCAGCCGCGACCACCTTGTCGCCGCACACATTCGCGTCGCCACACGAACCAGAGGCGTCGTCGCCACCACCGTTTGAAACTGCTCCAGCCTACATCGAACCGTTGCGATCGTTTCCCTTTCTTTCCGCCTATGTGTGATCAGCCCCGGTAAAGCATTCCGGAACCACCACTCGCTACAGCGTATAGCAGCACTGCAACCAGTTACGTCACCACCATTGATCCGCTTCAACAGCCGTTATTCTGTTCACGACCATAGCTGCTGTTTTGATTCGTTTCCGTCCGATCGTTAGAGAACTTTTATTGTTTATTTCCGGTGGCTCAGTTCGTAAACTAAGGTACAAATCGAACTTTTGTCTATATCGATTAGGGATGGTTCAATTTTTGGGCTTGTGTTTGTCCGGCGGCATGAAATCCAACCGGTTAGGATATATATATACATACATGTGGTGTTAGTAAGTAATGTAGGCAAATAACTTGTTCTAATGGGTTCTTCTGTTTCGGTTTTGAATTCTGCTACACTAGTGCGATTTACAATGTGAGTGGTCAGGCAAATTACATTTGGTCTCATGTTGGCCATCTGTTGCCTTAGCTTTAGTAACCAATCACGTAAGTGAGGTATAAATTGATATATAATCTTAGAGATTTATCAACAATAATAGATATGTATCCACTTACATATATAATGTTCTTTTTAAATATGTTATTAATTGAGGGTTACTAATTGTATATGTCTTCATAAGTTCTAAATTTTTTCTCTGAAACGAATATTTATAATTGTAATAGTTAGTCACGAGTCGTAAGTTCACCGTCGCCGGACAACTAATGAGTTAACGAATCATACAACGATTTAATGTTTATAAATTGTATAACGAAACTATAGGTTCATGAACTCGTTGAAGACAAATTATTTTGCTTTGCTTGCTAAACCTAAGGTACGGATTCTGTTTTCTTTTCATCGTAGTATACTTTTATTTTTCGTTACTCATTGGTACGGTTCCTGTCGTTGTCATCATGGTATTTTATTCATATCCGTTACTTTGTAGTACGGATGTTTCGTTAGATGTTTCGGTTCGTATTGTTATATGATTGGTACTTATTGTAGCATGCAATAGACCTTAGATTTTGTGCTCGTTATTGCATGTTCCTTTTAGACTTATGTCAATATATACATTTATTTCTGATACGCTTTGTACTCTGTCACCCGAGCAATTATAAGTTACTTGTCGTTGGGGCGTCAACGACATGGCACTCATCGTGACGGTGCATAACTAAAGTTCACGGCGTCTCTAGTTTGTGCTTGTGTAGCACATGGCCCCTAGAGGCGAATAGATCGATCCTAGCTCTGACTCCTGACTCCTGACTCTTGTTGAGATGGAATAATGTGTGTACGCCTACACGCACTGTCTCGGTGCATGGACTAGCTAGCTACGTACCCCTCTGTTTAGGCTCGTGGGTGCTTCTATATTACGTGACTTATTTTATTATTATATGTTGTCACGTATGTCTTGTGTCTGTTACGATATGTCGGATATGTTTATATGCATCTGATTGTGTTCGATATCTGTTTTGTATAAGTATTGGGATTCAAGATACATAAGTACCCGATTCAGTGCCAGAATTTAGATTTGTTTAGTGTTAGTAATGTTTGATGTCTCTCTTCGTATGCCTGCCGTTATGTTTAGTATCTGATTTTGTTTTGTATTAGTTATCTTTTTTTTACTCAGTATCTGTTTCGGCTTAGTCTCAGTTCTGATTTCATTTCGTTCTCTTCTGTTCGACTTTACATATACTATTGATTTCTCCGTTACTGGGCAACTTTTTGGCTCAGACGTAGTTTTCTTTTTGTGTTTGTCTTATTTGTTTGACAGGTAATTTTGGGAAACGCGGGGAATAAGTGAAGAGTGTTGTGAAGATAAAGATTTATTGTATTTAAGTAATGTAAAGAAAATGTAATTAGGTTCTTTTCATTTTTAAACTTTAGAATTAGTTTTTGAATTTGATATCTGTAATAGTGACACGTCAGCCCTTCCGGGTTGGGGTGTTACAGACCAATGCATCAGCTTCTGCATTTTCTTCCCTGGGTACCTGTGTCAAACTAAAAGAAATAAAAGAGAGTGCCAATTCCTTGACTATCTCTAGGTATTTGATTAGCCTTTCACCTTTAACATCATAGGATCCATTAAAGTGATTAGTAATTAACAATGAATCTACATGTACCTCAAGATACCTGATCCTCATATGTTGGGCAATTTCCAAACCAGCTATCAAGGCTTCATATTCAGCCTCATTATTAGTAGTTTGAAACTTACAAGCTATGGAGTGGGGTATTATGTCCCCCTATGGCGATTTTAGTAGTATTCCAAGTCCTGTTCCTTTGACATTAGAGGCTCCTTGCACTTTTCTGATGATTTTGATATGAACCTATTCAAGGCTGCGATCCTCCCTGTCAACCTTTGCACATCCTTGGCATTGGCAGGAGATTTGATATTCACAATAGCCTTAATTTGCTCTGGACTTGCTTCAATGCCTCTTTTCGTTACTATATAACCTAGGAACTTGCCTGTTTTAACACCAAAGTGACACTTTGAATGATTCAACTTCATATTGAATTTGTCAAGGATATTGAATGCTTCTTCTAGGTCTCTAAGGTGATCCTCAGCTCTCTTGGACTTAACCACCATATCGTCTATGTAGACTTCTATAGTGTGTCCTATTTGTTCCTTAAACATCATATTGACTAGCCTTTGATAAGTAGCACCTGCATTCCTTAGTCCAAATGGCATAGCAATATAACAATAGATACCAGTTGGGGTCATAAAGGTTGTATCCTCTTGATCAGATGGTTCCATCTGAATTTGTTGAAATCCAGATGAAGCATCCATAAAAATCAACAACTCATGACCCGCGGTAGCATCCACCATGGAGTCAATGTGGGGTAATGGGAAAGGATCCTTGGGACATGCCTTGTTTAAATCTGTAAAATCGACACATACCCTCCACTTTCCATTTTTCTTTTGAACAACAACCACATTGGCTAACAATCTTGGATACTTAACCTCTCTAATCATACCTGCTCGAAGTAACTTGTCTACCTCCTCCTGGATAATGGCATTCCTTTCAGGTGCAAACTTTCTTCTTTTTTGATGTTTGGGCTTGAATGACCTGTCAATACCAAGCTTATGCGAAATTATATCTTTAGAGATACCTGTCATATCTTCATGTTTCCAGGTAAAGGTAGTTTTTCTCCTCTTGAGGAAGGATACTAGATCCTGTTCAATGTTACTGAGGATCCCTGATCCTATGAAAACTTTGGATTCAGGATCATGAGGATCCATAAGGATTTCTTTCACATCCTGTTCTCTTGCTTCCAAGACATCTCTTGGAGGATACTTTAGTTGCTATTGCTCCCTTGGTCTTAAGGCTGGCTTTATTGATGAGGTATAACAATTCTTTGCTTCTTGTTGGTCACTCTTAATCTTTATCACCCCCCATGGACTAGGAAGCTTCACACACTGATGATATGTAGATGCAACTGCCTTCATGTCATGTATCCATGGCCTGCCAAGGATAACATTGCAACAGGATAAGCAATCTATAACACAAAATTTTTGATAAGAATGAAGTCCTTCAATGTAAATGGGAAGTTTAATGTCCCCCATTGTATTCTTGGTTTCTCCCCTGAATCCCACAAGAACTGAGGATCTTGGGAAAATATCTGATTCAGGGATATTCATATTTTTGAGGACATCAAGCTGAATGATGTTCACTGAGCTTCCTCCATCGATTAGGATCCTGCGAACAAAATGGTTAGAAATGAACAAAGTAATAACCAGACCATCATGATGAGGACCCTGAACATCAACACGATCATCCTCATCAAAAGTTATAACTTTCTCCTGTGTAACAGTAGAGGTCCGGATGGGTCTATCTCCATTATCCATCTTGGTCTCCTTGGCATGTCTTTTGGCTGCTGAAAAGGAAGTACCACAAATGTCTGATCCACCGAATATGAAGTTTATGACTTGTGCATCTGCTGGAGGAGGAGGAGCTCTTTCTGGGATCTTCTCAGGATCCTGGATCCTTGACTTCTTTCTTCCCAAAAGTTCCTTTAAATGCCCCATGCTTAACAAGTAACCAATTTCTTTTCTAAGTGCAATACACTCTTCAGTGAGATGCCCGAAATCCTCGTGATATGCACACCATTTGGATTTGTCTTTTGTTGCGGCTGGTTTATCACTTTTCCTTGGCCACCTAGCTTTCTCACCTAAATTATGCATTGCAGGAATTAGTTCATTGTTATCAACAGAAAAACAGTATTCAGAAATGGGAGGATAATCCTCATCATCCTCTTCCTGTTCTACTACATGCACGTTCTGGTTGTCAGACTTGTTGTAGGACTTGAACTTGTTGTTCTTGAAGTAGGATCCTTGTTTTTCTTGCTTCGAGGATCCTGCTATTCTTTCCTGGATCCTTTTATCATCCTCTAATCGGATGAATCTAAGGGCCCTGGTTCTCACTTCATCAAGATTCCTGCATGGGGTCATAACAAGATCGTCATATAATAATGAATCCCTAAGCAATCCCATTTTAAAGGCTTCCACAACCGTAGCTATATCTAGATTAGGGATATCTAAGGATTTTTTACTAAACTTAGTGATGTAATCTCTAAGTGATTCATTTTGACCTTGTGTTACCCTATATAGATCACTAGTTAAACGTTCAAATTTTCTACTACATTAGAATTGACTATTAAATAGATTAACTAGATTAGCAAATGAAGTAATAGAGTAAGGGGGAAGACATAGCAGCCATTTAAGAGCTGATCCTGTGAGTGTGGATCCAAAACCCTTGCATAGACATGCTTCCTTTAACCTCTCAGGAATTTGATTGATCTCCATCCTTTCTCTGTATTGAGCTACATGTTCCTCTGGATCCGTCGAACCATCATACAACTTCATAGTTGGTATCTGGAACCTTTTGGGTATCTCAGCATCACAAATAGGTGGTGCAAAATGAGATATCCTATGGCTACCATCTGTGATCTCAGGAATGGGCTTAACCACTCCTGGAACACTGAATATCATATCCTTTAGCTTATGTAATTCTCTAGCCATAGCTTGATTAATACATGTATCCTGCATAAAGCCATGATT
This sequence comes from Helianthus tuberosus, assembly GCA_030545235.1. Lineage (NCBI taxonomy): Eukaryota > Viridiplantae > Streptophyta > Magnoliopsida > Asterales > Asteraceae > Helianthus > Helianthus tuberosus. Next base: position 214,763,241 of record CM060423.1, read on the forward strand.
AGTGTTGTAAGAATTATTCAAAGTGTTACCTCCCGGAGGATTCAAGTTTGGAATCCCATATGTGAATCCATATTGACGAGATTCTGGTATGATTGAAAGACCAGAAGTAGCAATGGTCTGCATTGGAATGAAGTCTCCTTGATGAACATTTGAACTTGAGGGTTGTACACTTCTTAAAAATCCTTGATCCTGAAAGATGTTGGATCCTTGAACCTGGAAGGAGGATCCTTGAACCTGAGAGGATCCTTGAACCTGAGAGGATCCTTGGACTTGAGAGGATCCTTGGACCTGAGAGGATCCTTGGACCGGAGAGGATCCTTGGACTGTGTGCGTCCCCAAATATCCTCCTGAGCTGACGAAGGATCCCTGATGCTGGAAAGAGGATCCCGAAGGCTGAAAATAGGATCCTGAAGGCTGGAAGTAAGACCCTAACGCCTGACTCGTGGTTGTTGTTCCATAACGCCTTCCCAATGGTCCACTCTGATACTGGATATCCGGAGCTGCAGATTGCTGGGCAGTCATAGCTAGTGTTAGGGGAGGATTTCCCAATGATCAGTGATCCTCATTTACTGTTGGGTTTAGTGATCCTTAATTCTGTCTGAATTAGTGATCCTCAGAAGTATTGCAGGATCAGGATCATGGATCATCGTAAGGATCCTTATACTAACGATTGTCTGCTTTGAATATGATGTTGTTTTGCAGGAGTACAAGCTTGGACTTGGTCTTGGCGATATTCCTGGAGCATATTCCATATTTATTCCGCACGTGCATGGCTGAAATGGACGTTGTGGAGGTCGTGGAGGACTTGCACCAATTGCGGAATGTTTGTTAGCTTAGATATTTTCCATTTTTAAACGGGATAGCGAGCTAAATAGAAACACTCGGCTATTTTCGGCTTAACACACACACACTTGCAACTGCTCTGACCAGCTCTTGGCGATTACACACTTTTTTGCACGTTACACTATAGTGATCCTTGTAATTAGCTCGCTATCATCCGAAGTTGTAATACATTTCTTGTTTAATCTGAGTTGGTGATCGGTAGTTTCCATCACCCGAGGTTTTTTATGCTGGAGATCATTCATTGATCAAGGGCTTTTTCCTCGTATAAATCTTTGTGTCACTAGTTCATTACATTTCAGAGTGATCCTTAGTATTCTTCATTGATTCAAGCATCATTCTTCACAAAATCAGATTTGGTTGCATTATCCTTGTGTGATTTTTGACCAAAATAGTTTGGTGCCCACCATGGGGCAATTGGTGCTTCATTCCTAAGAAAATTCATACTTTTGTGGTCATTTCGGTTCATTACAACCAAGCAGTTGGCTTCCTCAACAAAGAATACATCAAGTTCTATGCCGGCAATCAGTTCTTCACAAGGCGTTCCTCCTTTGCCTCCACCACCTTCTGGATCCCAGAAGAATGCTGAGAATGTTGCGAAGAGACAAACCCCCATTTTCACAAAACCACCAACTTCTTCTGTTTCCACTAATCCTACTACTAATGATCTTTTTAATCTGATTTTGCAGATGAGGGATCGCATGCAAGAGCAGGATAAAACCAATGAACGGATCCTCCAAGAGATTGGCGATATCAAGAAACAGAAGAAATCAGTGGAGGATCACTCTCCTTTGATGCCAAGGTCGCTGAACTTCAACACTCCAGTCATAACTTCCCAGCACTCAGCAGCTCCGGACGTGCAATACTTGGGTGAATTACCAGGAAGGCGTTATGGAACAACAACTATGAGTCAGGCATTTGGCTCTCACTTCCAGTCTCAAGGATCCTCTTCTCAACCATCGGGATCCTCTTTTCAGCATCAAGGATACTTCACGTCAGGAGGATATTTGGGAATGCATGCAATTCAAGGATCCTCCCAGGGCCAAGGATCCTCCCAGGTCCAAGGATCCTCCCAGGTCCAAGGATCCTCCCAGGTCCAAGGATCCTTCCCGGTCCAAGGATCCTTCCATGTCCTAGGATCCTCTCTGGTTCCAGGATCCTTTCAGGATCAAGGATTCTTGAGAAGTATGCAGCCTCAGAGCTCGGATGTTCATCAAGGAGACTTCATACCAATGCAAACCATTGCTTCATCTGGTCCTTCGATCATACCGGAATCCTGTCAATATGGATACACATCTGGAATTCCAAACACGAATCCTGTGGGAGGTAACACTTTTAATAATTCATATAACACTAACCATGGCTTAATGCAGGATACAGGTATCAATCAGGCTATGGCCAGGGAGTTACAGAAGCTCAAGGATATGATATCCAGTGTTCCAGGAGTGGTTAAACCCATTCCTGAAATTGCAGAAGGTAGCCATAGGATATCTCGTTTTGCACCACCCTTATGTGATGCTGAGATACCCAAAAGATTCCAGATACCATCCATGAAACTGTATGATGGTTCAACGGATCCAGAGGAGCATGTAGCTCAATACAGGGAGAGGATGGAGATCAATCCAATTCCTGAAAGATTAAAAGAAGCATGTCTATGCAAGGGATTTTGATCCACACTCACAGGATCTGCTCTTAAATGGCTGCTAAGTCTTCCCCCTTACTCTATTACTTCATTTGCTAATCTAGTTAACTTGTTTAATAGTCAATTCTCATGTAGTAGAAAATTTGAACGATTAACTAGTGATTTATATAGGGTAACTCAAGGTCAAAATGAATCACTTAGAGATTACATCACTAAGTTTAGTAAAGAATCCTTAGATATTCCTAACTTGGATATTGCTACGGCTGTAGAAGCCTTTAAAATGGGATTTCTTAGGGGTTCATTATTCTATGATGATTTTGTGATGACACCTTGCAGAAATCTTGATGAAGTAAGAACCAGGGCCCTTAGGTTCATCCGCCTAGAGGATGACAAAAGGATCCAGGATAGGCTGACAGGATCCTCAAAACAGGAGAAACAAGGATCCTACTTCAGGAACAACAAATCAAAATCCTACAATAAGTCTAATAACCAGAACGTGCATGCGGTGGCACAAGAAGAGGATGATGAGGATTATCCTCCTATTTCTGAATACTGTTTTTCTGTTGATAACAATGAACTAATCCTTGCAATGCAGAATCTAGGTGAGAAAGCTAGATGGCCAAGGAAAACTGATAAACCAGCTACTACAAAGGATAAGTCCAAGTGGTGTGCATATCATGAGGATTTCGGGCATCTCACCGAAGAGTGTATTGCACTAAGAAAGGAAATTGGCTACTTGTTGAGCAAGGGGCATTTGAAGGAACTTTTGGGACGAAAAAAGGCAAGGATCCAGGATCCTGAAAGGATCCCGGAAAGGGCTCCTGCTCCTCCAGCAGATGCACAAGTCATAAACTTCATATCCGGCGGATCAGACATTTGTGGTACCTCCTTCTCAGCAGCAAAAAGACATGCTAAGGAAACCAAGATGGATAATGGAGACAGACCCGTTCGGACCTCCGTTGTTACCCAGGATAAAGTCATAACCTTTGATGAGGATGATCGTGTTGATGTCCAGGATCCTCATCATGATGGTCATGTAATTACATTGTTTATTTCTAACCACTTTGTTCACAGGATCCTTATAGATGGAGGAAGCTCTGTGAACATCATTCAGCTTGATGTCCTCAAGAAGATGAATATACCGGAGTCAGATATTGTCCCAAGATCCTCAGTACTTGTGGGATTTAGTGGGGAAACCAAAAACACATTGGGGGACATCAAACTCCCAATCTATATTGAAGGATTGCATTCTTATCAAAAATTTTGTGTTATAGATTGCTTATCTTGTTGCATTGTTATCCTTGGCAGGCCATGGATACATGATATGAAGGCAGTTCCATCCACCTATCATCAATGTGTAAAGCTTCCAAGTCCTTGGGGAGTGGTGAAAATTTAGAGTGATAAACAAGAAGCTAAGAATTGCTATACCTCATCAATGAAGCCAGCCTCAAGACCAAGGGAGCAATAGCAATTAAAGTATCCTTCAAGAGATGTCTTGGAGGCAAGAGAGCAGGATGTGAAAGAAATCCTCATGGATCCTGATCATCCTGAATCTAGGATCTTCATAGGGTCAGGGATCCTTAGCAAAATCGAGCAGAATCTAGTATCCTTCCTTAAAAGAAGGAAAACTACCTTTTCTTGGAAACATGAAGACATGACAGGTATATCTAAGGATATAATTACTCATAAACTTGGCATTGACAGGTCATTCAAGCCTATACATCAAAAGAGGAGGAAGTTTGCACCTGAAAGGAATGCTATTATCCAGGAAGAGGTAGATAAACTACTTCGGGCAGGTATGATAAGAGAGGTTAAGTATCCAAGATGGTTAGCCAATGTGGTTGTTGTTCAAAAGAAAAATGGAAAGTGGAGGGTATGTGTCGATTTTACTGATTTAAACAAGGCATGTCCCAAGGATCCTTTCACATTACCCCACATTGACTCCATGGTGGATGCTACCGCGGGTCATAAGTTGTTGACTTTTATGGATGCTTCATCTGGATTTCAGCAAATTCAGATGGAACCATCTGATCAAGAGGATACAGCCTTTATGACCCCAACTGGTATATACTGTTATATTGCTATGCCATTTGGACTAAGGAACGCAGGTGCTACTTATCAAAGGCTAGTCAATATGATGTTCAAGGAACAAATTGGACACACTATGGAAGTTTATATTGATGACATGGTGGTTAAGTCCAAGAAAGTTCAGGATCACCTTAAAGACTTGGATGAAGCATTCAATATCCTTTATAAATTTAATATGAAACTAAATCCTTCCAAGTGTCCTTTTGGTGTTAAAGCATGTAAATTCTTAGGCTATATGGTGACTAAGAGGGGCATTGAAGCAAGTCCAGAGCAGATTAAGGCTATTGTGAATATCAAATCTCCTGCCAATGCTAAGGATGTGCAAAGATTGACAGGCAGGATCGCAGCCTTGAACATGTTCATATCCAAATCCTTAGAAAAGTGCAAGGAATTCTATGACATCCTGAGGAAGAACAAGAAATTTGAATGGACTGAGAAGCATGAAAGTGCCCTCAAAGCTCTTAAGGATTACCTATCCTCAGCCCCTGCCTTGATGAAACCAGAAAAGGGAGATGTATTATCCTTATACCTAGCAATATCCTTAAAAGCAGTAAGTGCGGTCCTTGTTAAGGATCACGAAGGTACACAACATCATGTCTATTATGTAAGTAAGAGTTTGCTTGATGCTGAATCTAGGTATTCACATTTAGAAAAACTTATCCTTGCATTAATTATGGCATCTACTAAATTAAGACATTATTTTGAGACTCATGCCATTATTGTTAAGACTAATTTTCCAATTAAGAATGTTCTCAGGAAACCTGAAATGTCAGGAAGGATGGCCAAGTGGGAAGTGAAGCTAAGTGCATATGATATAAGATATGAACCAAGGACTGCCATCAAATCCCAAGCCTTAGCTGACTTTGTGGCAGATTTTAGTAGTGATTTGCAAAAGGAGGCTGAGTTAGAAGTCCAACAACTTGAAGAAACCAAGGATCCTTGGATACTATTCACTGATGGAGCCTCCAAGGTAAAAGGAACAGGACTTGGAATACTACTAAAATCGCCACACGGGGACATATTAACCCACTCCATAGCTTGTGAATTTCAAACTACCAACAATGAGGCTGAGTATGAAGCCTTGATAGCTGGTTTGCAAATTGCTAAGCATATGAGGATCGGGTATCTTGAGTCAAAGAATTGGCACTCTCTTTTGTTTCCTTTAGTTTGACACAGGTACCAAGGGAAGAGAATGCAGAGGCTGATGCATTAGCTAATCTAGGATCATCCTTGAAGATCCCGGAAGATATAAGGATTCCTATTATCCATATCCTGACCCCTGCTATCGAGGATCATGTAGCTATGGAGATAGGAGAGGATTCTGCAATCATCCCTAGTGATAATACTCATTCTCATTCAGGATCATGGATACTCCCAATCATGAGATACATACAACATGGAGAGATTCCTACAGGAGAAAACCCTAGGGCTTTCAAAATTAAGGTATCTCAATTTACAATATTGAATAATATGTTGTATAAACGATCTCTTGCAGGACCATATCTAAGATGCATTGAGGATCCTGAAATCCAAGAAGTCCTAAAAGATTTCCATGAAGGAGATTGTGGAAACCACACTAAGGGCAGGGCATTATTCTCAAGGATCCTGAGAACAGGATACTATTGGCCCACTATGAAGAAGGATGCTGTGGAGTATGCCAAGAAGTGTGATCCTTGTCAAAGACACAGTAATATCCTTCACCAACCAGCAGGACTTTTGCATCCTATATCCTCTTGTTGGCCATTTATGAGGTGGGGAATGGATATAGTTGGTAAGCTTCCTAAGGCACCTGGTGGAAAAGTATTCATGCTTGCTATGACTGATTACTTCTCCAAGTGGATAGAGGCTGAAGCCTTTGCTCAAGTCAGAGAAAAGGAAGTTATTGGGAATAGAACTACTAACTTTTGTGACATTATTACTAGATTTGGTATCCCTTCTGAAATTGTTTGTGATAATGGATCCCAATTTATTGGGAATAGAACTACTAACTTTTGTGACAGCTGGGGGATTAAGATGATAACATCAACACCAGTCCACCCACAAGCTAATGGTCAGGCAGAATCATCCAACAAGATCATCATCAACAATTTGAAGAAGAAGCTTGGATCCAAGAAAGGAAAATGGGCAGAAGAACTACCTTATGTGCTTTGGGCTGATAGGACAACTCCCAAGAATGCTACAGGCCAAACTCCATTTTCTTTGGTATTTGGGGCAGAATCAGTGATCCCTACAGAGATGGTGGTTCCAACTGCAAGAACAAGCATTCGTGATCCTGAAGAGAATGCTGAAAACTTGGTTCAAGACTTGGATACTATAGAAGAAATCAGGGATTTGGCAAGGATAAGGATGGCTAGTTATCAATAAAAGATGGCTGGAGCCTACAACAAAAATGTCAGGATCAGGAAATTCCAAGTTGGTGATATGGTATTAAGGAAAGCATTTCAGAATACCACCAATCCTGCTGAAGGAAAGTTGGCACCAAAATGGGAACGCCCCTATTTGATTGAAGCTGAAGCAGGAAATGGGGCATATCAATTGCTAACAATGGAAGGTGATTTGCTACCAAGAGCTTGGAATGCTGTCCATTTGAAGAAATATTTTATGTGACAAGGATCCATGATCCTCACTTGACAAGTATCCTTGAAGGATCCTTACAGAGTAGATGATCCTCATTTTGGTAACATTCTAATCACAAACTATTTCATTCTTTTATTCTCTTATATAAGGATAAGGATCCTGCATCCTTTATCCTCATTTCACTTGATTCTGAGTTTTGAAGGTTCAGGTATCCTTAACTAAAGATTGAGTATCCACAGAAGTATCCAGTTATTTGGGCCTGACCCCAGTTATTTGGGCTTGACCCCAGTTATTTGGGCTTGACCCCAGTTATTTGGGCTTGACCCCTGTTTGGGCCTGTCCCCAGTTTCGCCAGTAGCGCACGATGATCCTGGTATAGTTCATGGCAATGGGACCAGTACTCGCTTTAGGGGCTGATAATTTCATTGTACTGGCTATATTCAGGATCCTACGTATAATGGTAGACGTACCATACATCCGTTCCTAAGGTTTCTAACGTTTTCATGTTAGCTAAGGTTTTGGCATTTTCATGTCACTAAGTTTGGATAGTCGCCAGTGAGGGCCATACTCCAGTTTACACACGATCCTTTGGGCTTGTCCCCAGTTATCTTTTGGGCTTGTCCCCAGTTATCCTTTGGGCTTGTCCCCAGTTATCTTTTGGGCTTGTCCCCAGTTATCTTTTGGGCTTGTCCCCAGTTATCCTTTGGGCTTGTCCCCAGTATATTGGGCTTATCCCCAGAATTATTGGGCTTGTCCCCAATTGCTAACTCGTATCTTATATTGGCTTAGTCCCAAGTTGTATCCTATTTCAGGTTTTTGGAGATAAGTGACCAAGGATCCTTGATCCTTACCTTCTACTAAGGTTTGTATTTTGGGTTATCCTGATGATAAGTGTTAAAGGTTAGGATCCTAGCTTGGATTCTCAGGTATGATCCTTAACTATTTTGATTTTATTCATTATTCATTTGAATAACCCTTATCCTTTGACAACTGAACTTGTGATCCTTAAACTATATTACTTTTCAAAACTTATCGACTATAGGATATGTGATCCTTGATCATATCCTAAAATTTTTGAGGATATTTATTAAATTTTTCCTTTACTTGATAAGTTTAGACAAAATGAATATCACAAAAATTGGAAAGTAAAGTACTAACAAGGATAGCAACACGGGAGATAACCAAAAAGTTAAAGTTATTTTATTCACAAAACGTTGAACCCTTTAAGGTTGTGAAAATTGCCAACCCATGTTTCTACCAGCAAAACGTGGCCCGTCCACATGGGTTGGCAAAGGGTGTCCATTGTTCATAGGTCTAGAAAGTGCAGGAATCAAAAGACGGCAGGATCACAATGGCTTCATCCCCCAAACAGAGGATTCCTCCACCATTTGTAATCCTACCTATTGTTCAAAGGATCCATGATCCTTAGCCCTAATTACTATTGTTCAAATACAACCCATCATTGTTCAACAAAAAACATCATAACCAAACTTAAAAAATGGGCTCCGGCTATGTCTAGAAGTGTCCATCATCGCCCATTCATGCAGCCTACACCTTCGCTGCATCACCATCTCCTCCAGCTCCAGTGTCCTTCACATGATCCTTGCCACTGCCACCAGCCTCGATTGCCAGAACTTCTTCAGCCTCTTCTTCATCCTCCAACTCAGCCAGCCTAGCCTTCCAGCCCTCCATGTCCTAGTTGCTCCTATCAAAGGCAGGATCCTGAGCTTCTTGGGCCATCTGCAACTTGGTCTTGTACATGGCAATGGCAGCGGAGACTTTAGCATCCTCCGTGATCTCGTGCTTCTCATAATCAACATTGATCTGAGCTGCAACCATCTGAGTTTTGGCATCATTGAGGTCCTTTTCGAGGGAGGCAATCTTGTGATCCTTGAGCACCGCCACTTTTTGGAGATCGGAGTATTTCTCCTCAAGTTCTTCGACGTTCCCAACATAGTCCTCGATTTCAGCAAATTTCTGCAAAGAAGACAATGCAAAGTTCAGGATCACGTGATCCTCAAATGAGCAGGATAATCAAGCTAAGTCAGTGATCCTTACATCAGCAAAGTACTCGAGGAACTGATGGCGGATCAGAGGCAAGCCTTCTAGGTTGTCAGCTTCAGAGGTCTTCCTTTTCTTTCCACCTCTTCCCTTTGAAGTGGTCACCTTGGGGACTATAACAGAGGGGCTAGCAGCAGACTTTTTCTTTGAGGATCGGACAGTGTCAAGATCAGTGACACTGAATTTGGAGGCAGATTTTGAAGATTTCCCAAGCATAAACCCGGTGAAGAACACCCCATCTTCAAAGCCACTAAGAATGATACCAACTGGAAACGGCGATTCTTCTTTGTCAGAAGGGATTCTATCTCTGATGGAAAGGATCTGCCTAGAAAATGGACCACTCATGGTAGGATAGAGGATCCTGAGAAATCTTCAAGATCTGCCTCCAAATTCAGTGTCACTGATCTTGACATTGTCCGATCCTCAAAGAAAAAGTCTGCTGCTAGCCCCTCCATCATAGTCCCCAAGGCAACCACTTCAAAGGGAAGAGGTGGAAAGAAAAGGGGCTTTAAGGTTGTGAAAATTGCCTCCAAATTCAGTGTCACTGATCTTGACACTGTCCGATCCTCAAAGAAAAAGTCTGCTGCTAGCCCCTCCATCATAGTCCCCAAGGCAACCACTTCAAAGGGAAGAGGTGGAAAGAAAAGGAAGACCTTTGAAGCTGACAACCTAGAAGGCTTGCCTCTGATCCGCCATCAGTTCCTCGAGTACTTTGCTGATGTAAGGATCACTGACTTAGCTTGACTATCCTGCTCATTTGAGGATCACGTGATCCTGAACTTTGCATTGTCTTCTTTGCATAAATTTGCTGAAATCGAGGACTATGTTGGGAACGTCGAAGAGCTTGAGGAGAAATACTCCGATCTCCAAAAAGTGGCGGTGCTCAAGGATCACAAGATTGCCTCCCTCGAAAAGGACCTCAATGATGCCAAAACTCAGATGGTTGCAGCTCAGATCAATGCTGATTATGAGAAGCACGAGATCACAGAGGATGCTAAGGTCTCTGCTGCCATTGCCATGTACAAGACCAAGTTGCAGATGGCCCAAGAAGCTCAGGATCCTGCCTTTGACAGGAGCAACTGGGACATGGAGGGCTGGAAGGCTAGGCTGGCTGAGTTGGAGGATGAGGATGAGGCTGATGAGGTTCTGGCAATCGAGGCTGGTGGCAGTGGCAAGGATCAGGTGAAGGATACTGGAGCTGGAGGAGATGGTGATGCAGCGAAGGTGTAGGCTGCATGAATGGGCGATGAAGGACATTTCTAGACGTAGCCGGAGCCCATTTTTTAAGTTTGATAGTTTATTTTGGCTATGGTGTTTTTGGTGAACAATGATGGGTTGTATCTTGAACAATAGTAATTAGGGTTAAGGATCATGGATCCTTTGAACAATAGGTAGGATTACAAATGGTGGAGGGATCCTCTGTTTGGGGGATGAAGCCATTGTGATCCTGCCGTCTTTTGATTCCTGCACTTTCTAGACCTATGAACAATGGACACCCATTGCCAACCCATGTGACGGGCCACGTTTTGCTGGTAGAAACGTGGGTTGGCAATTTTGACAACCTTAAAGGGTTTAATGTTTTGTGAATAAAATAACTTTAACTTTTTGGCTTATCCTGTGTTGATATCCTTGTTAGTATTTTACTTTCCAACTGTTGTGATGTTCATTTTGTTTAAACTTATCAAGTAAAGAAAAAATTTAAGAAATATCCTCAAAATTTTTTAGGATATGATCAAGGATCACATATCCTGCAGTCGACAAGTTCTGAAAAGTAACACATTTTAAGGATCATAAGTTCAGTTGTCAAAGGGTAAGGGTTACTCAAATGAATAATGAATAAAATCAAATTAGTTAAGGATCATACCTGAGAATCCAAGTTAGGATCCTATCCTTTAACACTTATAACCAGGATAACCCAAAAGACAAACCTTAGTAGAAGGTAAGGATCAAGGATCCTTGGTCATTTAGCTTCAAAAACCTGAAATAGGATACAACTTGGGACTAAGCCAATATAAGATAAGAGTTAGTAACTGGGGACAAGCCCAACAATTCTGTGGACAAGCCCAATATTCTGGGGACAAGCCTAATATACTGGGGACAAGCCCAAAGGATAACTGGGGACAAGCCCAAAGGATCGTATGTAAACTGGAGTATGGCCCTCACTGGCGTCTATCCAAACTTAGTGACATGAAAATGCCAAAACCTTAGCTAACGTGAAAACGTTAGAAACCTTAGGAACGGATGTATGGTACGTCTACCATTATACGTAGGATCCTGAATATAGCCAGTACAATGAAATTGTCAGCCCCTAAAACGAGTACTGGTCCCATTGCCATGAACTATACCAGGATCATCGTGCGCTACTGGCGAAACTGGGGACAAGCCCAAACTGGGGACAAGCCCAAAACTGGGGACAAGCCCAAATAACTGGGGTCAAGCCCAAATAACTGGGGTCAAGCCCAAATAACTGGATACTTTTGTGGATACTCAATCCTTAGTCAAGGATACCTGAACCTTCAAAACTCAGAATCATGTAAAAGGAGGATAAAGGATACATGATCCTTACCCTTATATGAAATAATTAAAGAATGAAATAGTTTGAGATTAGATCATTACCAAAATGAGGATCCTCTGCCCTGTAAGGATCCTTCAAGGATACTTGTCAGGTAAGGATCATGGATCCTGATTACATGAAATATTTCTTCAAATGGACAGCATTCCAAGCTCTTGGTAGCAAATCACCTTCCATTGTTAGCAATCGATATGCCCCCTTTCCTGCTTCCGCTTCAATCAAATAGGGGCCTTCCCACTTTGGTGCCAACTTTCCATCAGCAGGATTCGTAGTATTCTGAAATGCTTTCCTTAATACCATATCACCAACTTGGAATTTCCTGATCCTGACATTTTTGTTGTAGGCTCCAGCCATCCTTTGTTGATAACTAGCCATCCTTATCCTTGCCAAATCCCTGATTTCTTCTATAGTATCCAAGTCTTGAACCAAGTTTTCAGCATTTTCTTCAGGATCACGAATGCTTGTTCTTGCAGTTGGAACCACCATCTCTGTAGGGATTACTGATTCTGCCCCAAACACCAAAGAAAATGGAGTTTGGCCCGTAGCATTCTTGGGAGTTGTCATATCAGCCCAAAGCACATAAGGTAGTTCTTCTGCCCACTTTCCTTTCTTGGATCCAAGCTTCTTCTTCAAATTGTTGATGATGATCTTGTTGGATGATTCTGCCTGACCATTAGCTTGTGGGTGGACTGGTGTTGATGTTATCATCTTAATCCCCCAGCTGTCACAAAAGTTAGTAGTTCTATTCCCAATAAATTGGGATCCATTATCACAAACAATTTCAGAAGGGATACCAAATCTAGTAATAATGTTTCTTTTAATAAAGGATATAACTTCCTTTTCTCTGACTTGAGCAAAGGCTTCAGCCTCTATCCACTTAGAGAAGTAATCAGTCATAGCAAGCATGAATACTTTTCCACCAGGTGCCTTAGGAAGCTTTCCAACTATATCCATTCCCCATCTCATGAATGGCCAGGAAGAGGATATAGGATGCAAGAGCTCTGCTGGTTGGTGAAGGATATTACTATGCCTCTAACAAGGATCACACTTCTTGGCATACTCCATAGCATCCTTCTTCATAGCGGGCCAATAGTATCCTGTCCTCAGGATCCTTGAGAATAATGTCCTGCCCTTAGTGTGGTTTCCACAATCTCCTTCATGGAAATCCTTTAGGACTTCTTGGATTTCAGGATCCTCAATGCATCTTAGATATGGTCCTGCAAGAGATCGTTTATACAACATATTATTTAATATTGTAAATTGAGATACCTTAATTTTGAAAGCCCTAGGGTTTTCTCCTGTAGGAATCTCTCCATGTTGTATGTATCTCATGATTGGGAGGATCCATGATCCTGAATGAGATTGAGTATCATCACTAGGGATGACTGCAAAATCTTCTCCTATTTCCATAGCTACATGATCCTCAATAGCAGGGGCAAGGATGTGGATAATAGGGATCCTTATATCTTCCGGGATCTTCAAGGATGATCCTAGATTGGGTAATGCATCAGCCTCTGCATTCTCTTCCCTTGGTACCTATGTCAAACTAAAGGATACAAAAGAGAGTGCCAATTCTTTGACTATCTCTAAATATTTGATTAGCTTTTCACCTTTAACAGCATAGGATCCATTAAAGTGATTAGGGATTAATAATGAATCTACATGTACCTCAAGATACCTGATCCTCATATGCTTAGCAATTTGCAAACCAGCTATCAAGGCTTCATACTCAGCCTCATTGTTGGTAGTTTGAAATTCACAAGCTATGGAGTGGGGTATTATGTCCCCCTGTGGCGATTTTAGTAGTATTCCAAGCCCTGTTCCTTTTACATTAAAGGCTCCATCAGTGTAGAGAATCCAAGGATCCTTAGTCTCTTCAAGTTGTTGGACTTCTAACTCAGCTTCCTTTTGCAAGTCACTACTGAAATCTGCCACAAAGTCAGCTAAAGCTTGGGATTTGATGGCAGTTCTAGGCTCATATCTTATATCGTATGCACTAAGCTTCACTGCCCACTTAGCCATCCTTCCTGACATTTCAGGTTTCCTGAGAACATTCTTAATTGGAAAATTAGTCTTAACAATAATGGCATGAGTCTCAAAATAATGTCTCAATTTAGTAGATGCCATAATTAATGCAAGGATAAGTTTTTCTAAGTGTGAATACCTGGATTCAGCATCAAGTAAACTCTTACTTACATAATAAACAGGATGTTATGTACCTTGGTGATCCTTAACAAGGACCGCACTTACTGCTTTTGAGGATACTGCTAGGTATAAGGATAATACATCTCCCTTTTCTGGTTTCATCAAGGCTGGGGCTGAGGATAGGTAATCCTTAAGAGCTTTAAGGGCACTTTCATTGTTTTGGTCAAAAATTACCGAAGCAATTTAGTGATGAAATTAGTTATGTGAGGTAGTGTGCTAGAAATATGTATGAAAATATATTAACCAAGTTGATTATAAAAACAGTTTCAGGATACGGCTCAGGATATAGAGTTGTATCTGTGATCAAACAATGAGCAAAAAGGTAAAAGTTGACACGTGATGTACGAGAAATGCCCTTGATCAATCTAGATCGCCGGCACAAAACCTCGGGAGCTGACAATCGCAGCTGCCTTGTTCTTCTATCGCTTTAAATATCAGGATACAGTGCAGGATGTGGTGTGGATCAACTATGTGTTACAATGTAATTTGAATACAAGTGTTGTGTGTAGTGTTTTCCGTGAGCTAGAGCAAAAGTGTTTGAAAGTGTGAAAGTTGTGTGCCTTAATCTGATCCGCCCCCATCTATTTATAGTAAAAGAAGTGTAACAAACTATCCTAATTCACCGGGATCCGGCGAATATTCCCCACTCGAACGTTGTAGACCTGGTCTTTCGGGTTCAACGTCTCTCCCATAACAAATACGCCCGAGTCTTGAGGAGAAGGAGTCTATCTGACCGTTAGTAACCCCCAGCCTTTAACCTGCACGTGGTTAATTCAATCAACCTCAGGATATCGCTCAGGATGTTAGCAATATCCCCGTCCAGTATCCTGGTCACAAATAAACAATTAAAAGCAGGAAATTAGTCAAGATATATACGCTCAGAAAATGGCCCATAACAATTGTCCCCAAATATATCTGTTGGTATACCAATCCAACGGATATATTTTAAAAGTTTTATCTCGTAAATTAAGGCAATTAAATCGAGACGACGGTCAAGATCACATCATAACTTCCGACGCGCTTTTAACTCGATGGAAATCCACAATGCTCCTATATCTTCTCTCTTCTTGTTTGAAAAGCAAATATCTCCAACGAAGTCTCCAGGTAATTCCCTACTTCTCGTTCATCTTTTATCAATTTTTCTTTCTTCGTCTGCAATGGCCGCCAGAACTTATTCCCAAACCGGTGAATCATCCGAGATCTTTATTCAGCAGAATCTTCTCAAAAATCCTGAGAAGGAAGTCTGTGCCTTTGATAACGCAGACATTGCGGCTTTGAGAGCTTCCGGTGCTTTCCCAGATAACACTGTCTTTAGACCATTCGATCGGTCAATTCGATCGGATATTTCTTCTACTGATTGGGTTTGCTTTCCAGCATACCCTTTCTCGCTAGGTCTCCGATACCCTTTTCCTGAATTTATGATGCAATTTTTCCGGACCACAGGTATTTCTTTTGCTCATACCATGCCCATGGTCTGGAGGGTATTAATTGTTCTAAACCAAATTAAAAATCTGCACTGTCCTGACCTTTGTATTGAAGATCTGCCCATCGCTTACCGCCTTCGATCTCATGGTTCTAGCCGTTTTTTGCTTTTTTCGACTTCCAACAAACCCCTTATTCTTAAAGCCACCAAAAACGAAGATGGATGGCAACGCAAGTTCTTTTTTGTCAAACGAGACTCCATTGCTGAGGGTGCTAGCCTTCCGGTGGAGTGGTTAACCATCGGTAGGGTTATGAATACTCCCATGTACCTTTATATTTTTATCTTTTGCTAATATCCTTCTTTTTGATTCCTTTGCAGTAAATTTCAAGGAAGTAGCCCCCCCTACTGCGGAATCAGAGAAAAGAATCAAGACTGTTTACCAACTACCTGCAATAGACAGGAGTTTTACCACACATATCCCGAGTTCCAGTCAATACTCCTCATCTGAAATGTCTGGTAAGGATTACTCTCAAAATAATTAGTTAACACAATATAATAAAATGAAGAGTAATAAAGATGTAAAATTTTTCCCTTTATGCAGCACCAGCCAAGATCCCTGAAGTTTTTGACCTTGACGAGTTGGACAGCTATTCTGATCAGGTTCAAATCAAGAAGGAGCCTAGTCCCAAGGCCACAGCCTTATCCAAACCCAGTGGTTCCAAAGCCATTGTCATTACCAAACCTTCGCCAGCTACCAAGCCCCGGAGTTCAAGCTCCCGTAAAAGGAAAGAACCCGATTCCCCCGTTATTTCTGACACATTTCCCTATGAGAATTATGGGTTCATTGAAGCAAGCAGGTTTATGACCTCCTTTCTCAACCAGGTTAGTATTCTCAAACCATATCCTGCAGCTTATTCCATTCACATGGATTTATCAAAATCAATACCTTTCTTCTTATTTTTGCAGGGTCTTGAACGTCTGGTTCATCTGTATCAAGAATCCTGTGGGCTCAACAAGACGCTTGAATCCAAGTTAAAGAAAGCTGAAGTCACGATCTCCGACCAAGGCATGATTGCAGCCGCTAAATCTCGTCATTACGAGGAGAAGTTCAAGGCTATGACTCAAGAACATCAGACTGCTCTCAACAAAGTTACTCTCCAAGCCCAAGCTGACCTTGACGTTGCCCATGCGCAACATGAACGGGATATGGTCAGCTACCGGGAAAGCCTTAAGAGTTCCGTCGTCACTTCTCTCCTCCAGGCCAGGTTGAAAATGGCCCATGAAGCCAAAGCACTAGGCTTTGAATGCTCTTCTTGGGACGTAGGTGCCTGGGAAGCAAAGCTAAATAACCTCAGCGGCACTTCTACCAAACCAGCTGTCGAAGGATCTTCCAAAGCAGTTGAAAATGCCACCGATGCCGAGAGGAATGCTGAGGCGGATCCCGAGACGGATGCTGCTGAAATTACCATGAACGAAGAAGGCGCTGCCCCCTAAAACTTATTTTCTTTTGTTTGAAGAATTTTATGTCTTATGAACAATTTTTATTTCCGCATCAAACAATTTGATAGCCGAAGGTGGATGGGTCCTGGGTTTCAGGATGAAGCCTTCGGTTATCAACTAGTACCGTTTATTTCAAATAATTTCATCTTTCATTTTTCTTGCTATTACTTTCTGTCTTTCTTATTACAGACCTTAGTTTTGCAAAATATACTCAGTGACATATTACGAAAACTTTAAATAAAACTTCTAAAAATTCAATCAATCTTCATAGGAAAGACAGTCCACTTTCCAAAACCTGTTTTGACAATACTTGTTTGATCAAAGTTTCAAACTAGTATCAGTCTCAAATATTTTAATCAAATATCCTGAAAAGTATTTTGAAAATATATTTTGAGAATATATTCCGAGAATTTATCCTAATCAGGATGTTTAACCTTTTGCCAAACATAGTATTGTCAGAAACTTAAATAACGTTTACAAAGGAAAGATCATACCAGGAATAGGGTATAACCCTATTCTCAAACTTCAATCCCTTTGCAACTCTTCCAATGAAGATGTCCCCTATCTGAGACACTTAGTGTATTAGGTCCGAGCCTTATCCTTTGAGCTTTACACCATTGTCTCAGTAGGAATGTCCCCTGTGTATAATGTCTTCAAATACTTAGAAATCTTCTGGACATCAGTTCCAATTGTATAGACAATTTTTCATGTTACAGGGGTAAAACCTGTTTCGGTCAAAAATTACCTAAGTAATTAAGTGATCAAGTTAGTAATGTGAGGTAGTGTGCTAAAATGGGTGTTAAAAATAAGCTGGTTAAGTTGGTTATGAAAACAGTTTATAGGATACGGCTCAGGATATTGAGTTGTATCTACGATCAAACAACGGGCAAACAATGAGCAAAAAGTAAAGTAAACGACACGAGATGTACGAGGAAAGCCCTTGATCAATTTAGATCGCCGGCATAAAACCTCGGGAGCTGACAATCGCAGCTGCCTTGTTCTTCTTATTGCTTAAACTTCAGGATACAGTGCAGGATATAGACCAGATCGCTAAGTGTTACAATGCCTTTGTATGAAAGTGAGAATTTGCTCGAAAGCAAGTGTTAGAGTGTAGCGAGTGTGATTGTGATGTCCCTGTTGATCTGGTATACCCACCTATTTATAGTAATGAATTACAAACAATAATCCCTACAAATATGGGCTATTCCGAATATTCCATTATGAACGTTATGGACCGAGTAATACGGCTTCAACGTCTTCATTTGAACGACTTGGAACGAGTCTTCCGCGGAATAAGTCTTGTGAACGTTGCTAGCTTTTAACCCACGTACCTGCATATAATCCATTAGTAATCCCGAGGATACCATTCAGGATGTTACCAATATCCTGAACCAGCATCCCGGATGTAAACAGATACTACATAAACAAGATATAGATCAAGATATTTTCCAGGATATGGGCTCAGAATTTCACCCATAACAATTGTCCCCAAAAATGTTACCGTTTGTTATCCTAACGGTTACATTTTTTCACGGTGGCCGAGGCAATTAAGAGATAAGACTATTGTTGTGACAGCTTTCAACCACCCGACCTATATTTACTCATCATACCCTATATCTTCTCATCCTCATCTCCTTTTTTACCCACAATCGACAAGAAAAAGGTAATATTCTTTCTCTCATCTTCATAACCATCTTTTATCTTTCTCCGGTAAGAATTCAGGCGACCAAATGCCCAGGCAAACGAGGTCCAGTTCAGGCGATTCTGCTCCCACATTCATCCAACAGAATCTTCTCCAAGAACCGGAGAATGAAACATGCACCTTTGACAGTGCTCATCTATCGGCCTTGAAATCTTCCGGTATCTTTCCGGAAGGAACTATTTTCCGACCTTTTGATAGAGAAATCCGGTCAGATATGGTTTCCAACGAGTGGATTTGTTTCAATGCTTTCCCCTTTACCTTAGGGTTACGATTCCCCTTTCCGGACTTCGTCACCGAGTTTTTTAACATCACCAAAATTTCTTTCAGCCAAACCATGCCAATGCTTTGGCGTGTTTTGTCTGTTCTTGACCAAATCAAGAGAAACCACATACCTGACCTTTCCGTCCATGATCTCCCTTTAGCCTACAAGCTTAGATGCCATGGCTCATCTAGGTTTCTGTTTTATTCTACTTCCGGTCCCCCATTGATACTTCGTGCCACCAGGAACGAGGATGGTTGGCAATCCAAGTTTTTCTTCGTAAAAAGGGATTCAATTCCTGGTGGAACGGATTATCCGATGAGATGGTTAAGAAAGGGTAGGACTTAGGGTTTAAGAATGATCCTGTCTCTTATCCTGTCTCATATTCTGAACTAACAAATTTTCATTTTTGTGCAGCTGATTTCAGGAAAATTGCACCTCCTCTTGCTAATTCTCAAGAAAGAATAGACGCCATCAGACTCCTTCCAGAGGCAGAGAGAAGTTTCAATCCATCTCCACCAACTCCAAGCCCTCTTTCAAGTGCCAACATGTCTGGTAAGGATCCTGCAAGATATCCTGCACACATATGTTTTTTATCTGTTATTCATAGGAGGGATTTAGAATTTACTCCCTGTGTGCAGATTCCAGCAAAGTCCCAGTCTATCTAGACCTTGATGAACTTGACAGCTATCCAACTCCAGCCACAGTCAAGAAGGAGACTCCTGCTGCTACTAGCTCCAAGCCACTCCCGGCTCCCAAGGCCAATCCAAGAACCCGTGCTTCCACAGCGAAAAAGAGGAAGGGTCTTGAAGTCAGTGCTCCAGGCTCAGAAGGGTTCTCCTATGACGAACTCAGCTTCTCTGACTCCTTAGAGCCAATGACATCCTTCCTCAACAAGGTAATATCCTGACGCATATCCTTCATGTATATCCTGCACATCTATCCTGCACGTATATCCTAACAGGATATCCTGGTAGGATATCTTGGTCAACATATATTCTAACTTTATACCTGTAATTGATGTGCAGGGCCTCCAGCATTTTCTCCATTTGTACAATGACGCTTGTGGTACTGTGGCACTTCATGAAGCCAGGATCAAACAGCTCGAAAGCACCGTTGCTGACCAGGGTGCCATTGCTAAAGCGAAGTCCCAGCACTACGAAAGCTTGCTGAAGAAGGTCACCCAAGACGCTGAGGTCAAACTCGCCACCGTTCAAATGGATCATGATCAAGCCTTGGTCAATTTCCGGGAGGGAATCAAGGCTTCTGCTATCGTCTCCCTGTTACAAGCACGCATCAAGATGGCCTACGAGGCCAAGGAGACGGGCCTTGTTTGTCCATCTTGGCCAGTTGAATCCCGGGTGGCCAAACTAAAGGAGCTTGGAGACAAAGCTGTGCCCCTTCCTGCTGAAGCTGGTGGGTCTTCTAAGTCAGCAGAGGTGGTGGTCCAGGCTGGAGACAAGAAGGATGCTGGAGCTGATGCTGGGATGGATATTGGCGAGGATGCTGCGCAGGATGCTGGTAAGGATACTGGTGCTGAGAAGCCTGAGAAGGTTGGAGGTGATGCCGCTGTGTTAGGGCATTTAGGTGGGCGATGACGGATATACGTGCCAAGGCCAGAGCCCACCTTTTTGAATTTGAATGTTGGTTTGTAGTCCCAAAAAAACAATTTACTTTTCCGCACTTTACTTTCCTGCACCTGAACAATTTACATTTCCTGCACGCTTTTTGAACAACAGTTGAAGGTGGATGGGTCTCGGTTTGAGATGAATCCTTCAACTGTTGGGTAAATATGGTAATGAACTATAGTGCTCTTAGTGGATGGGCCTTGTTTTGAGGTGAAACTAAGAGCACACCTTTTGGCATGTTAATAATATAACTACCCTTTTGGCTTTATTATTGTTGTCATTGATGTATAAATTTGTGAAAATTGTTTGGTCTGAACATTCTTAGGAACATATATCATAAATGTATCCTGGGAGATATCCTGAAAGATATCTTAAAAAGAATATTGAAATATAACCTAGAAATTGTCCAAACAAAAAGGAGAGATCATACCAGAAATTTTTAGAGAATCAGTTCCAATCCTTTATCATAAGTTTGTCCCCAGTGCATACTTATAAACTTGGATCCATCCTTTGAACAATATAATATATGTCCCCTGTGTTTGACAAAAACACAAATGTACTTATATTTTGACTCAAATGAATTCCGAATGCCCAAAGGTAGAACCCCTGATATCCTGAAATGAATCCTTAGTATACTGGGGATAAACCCTAAATTTCATGCGCTACAGGCGAGAGTGTATAAACTCCAATTCTTAGAAAGGTGAAAACCTTTAAACCTTAGAGAGTATGAAAATACTCTTTCGTGAGAGAGGGTGATCAATCCTCATATACCTTTAGGATCCAGGATATAGCCAACAGTAACGAAATTGTCAGCCACTTTTACATGAACTGGTCCCGCTACCTTGAACTATACCAAGATAACTTGCGCTCCAAGCGAGGTGTTTAAACCCAATTCGAAAGAAAGGTGAATACCTTTAAACCTTTGAAGGGACCAGGTTCCCTTAAGCGTGAGAGAGGGGGCCAATCCTCTAATCTTTCGACTTATCCTGAGTACATATCCTGGAGCTATATCCCGAAACATATCATGCAAAACAATTGTAAACTAGGGTGGGTGTTAGCTTGGCTAACACCCCTCCGATGCCTAAGTCAGTATTGGGTTCAGAATAATAAACAAATACATTTAAAATAAATTGAATACATACCATTCTGAGATAGACATTAAATTCTACCCTTACTTGAAATAAAGCTTTAAATGTATTGCATTCCAGGATCTTGGTAGCATATCCCCTTCCATATTTTTGAGTCGATATGCTCATTTTCCTGCTTCTGACTCTACTTCATATGGTCCTTCCCATTTAGGAGCTAGCTTGCCATCGGCAGGATTAGTGGTATTTTGAAAAGCTTTTCTTAGCACCCAATCACCAACTCGAAATCTTCTAGTCCTTATGTTCTTGTTATATGCTCTGGATATTCTTTGCTGATATGCTGCCATCCTTAGCCTTGCTGCGTCTCTTTTTTCGTCTATAGTATCCAAATCTTGACATAAGGCTTCAGGATTCTGTTTAGGATCCTGTAAGATAGATCTTGCAGTAGGTATCGCCATTTCCGTTGGAATTACTGCTTCCGCTCCGAATACTATGGAGAATGGGGTTTGGCCGGTTTCATTTTTTACCCTTGTCCTGTCAGCCCATAAAACAAAGGGTAATTCCTCTGCCCATCTTCCTTTTTTGGCTCCAAGTCTCTTCTTTAAGTTATTCACTATTATCTTGTTTGAAGATTCAGCTTGTCCATTCGCTTGAGGATGTACCGGAGTAGACGTGATCATTTTGATTCCCCAACTCTTGCAAAAGTCGGTATTCCTTTTGCTTATAAACTGGGACCCATTATCACAAATGATCTCTGCTGGCACTCCAAATCTAGTCAGGATATTCCTCTTTATGAAGGATACTACTTCTTGGTCTTTAACTTGAACAAATGCTTCAACCTCAACCCATTTAGAGAAATAATCCGTCATTGCTAACATGAATACTTTTCCTCCCGGAGCTTTTGGTAACTTCCCTACTATATCCATCCCCCACTTCATGAATGGCCAAGGGGAAACTACAGGATATAATGGTTCAGCTGGTTGATGTAGTATGTTGCTATGTCTTTGACATGCATCACATCTTCGAGCGTATTCTGCAGCATCTTTCCTCATCGTTGGCCAATAATATCCTGTCCTTAATGCTTTCGAGAACAATGATCTGCCCCCAGTATGATTACCACAATCCCCTTCATGTATATCCTGAAGTACTTCTTTGGCCTCAGGATCCTCCATGCACCTCAAATACGGTCCTGCAAGAGATTTCTTATATAAAATATTATTTATAATAGTGAATCGTGATACCTTCATCCTAAATGCCTTAGGATTTTGATTTCCGGGGATGTGTCCTTCCTTAAGATATTTTATGATTGGAGCCGTCCAGGATTCAGGATCCTCTTCAGGATATTCTGCTCCAGGATCCTGAATACCCGCTACTTCCTTATCCTGAGGATTCGTCGCAGGATACAAGATATGTAATATTGGTATTTGGGTCCCTTCTGGTATCCTGACTGACGATCCTAGATTTGCTAAGGCATCTGCTTCAGCATTATCCTCTCTTGGTACATGTTCAAGTGTAAAAACATCGAAATATCCTGCTAATTTTTTGAGAATATCGAGGTATTCGATTAACTTCTCACCCTTAACTGCATAGGAGCCATTGAAATGGTTAGTAATTAACAAAGAGTCAACGTATACTTGCAAATTCTTGATATTCATACTCTTAGCCAATTCTAATCCTGTAATTAAAGCTTCATATTCTGCGTCATTATTAGTAGCAGGAAATTCACACCTAATAGCTTGGGGTAATATGTCCCCCTGTGGCGATTTTAGTAGTGTTAGGGCATGAATTTTATGCTAAGGATCATCTATCCTGAGTCTGGGCATGGATCACGGATCCTTAATGGATGATGCAGACAGTCTGAGGATCCAGAGTCTGAGGATCACGAGTCTGAGGATCACGCGTCTGAGGATCACGCGTCTGAGGATCACGAGTCTGAGGATCAGGATCCTTAACAGAACTTATGTTTTGCACGTTTTTAATGTGTAAATGCAGGTAATGGACGTAGTGGACCACTTCTCTGCTGGAATCTCATGGAATATGCTTTTAGGCACGTGCATATTGAGGAGATAACCGTTAGTGGTGGTCATGGGTGACTTCCACCTTTTTCGGGAAGTTAGTTAGTTGTTTATTTCTTATCTTTTTAAGGGGAAAACAGCTCAATAAAAGCATAAGTCGTAAACACCACACCAAAAACACATAACACTCGAATTCTCTGCAAACACTTAGCAAAAACACACACTTACACTAGAAATTCATTGTATTGAGCTTGTTTTCTTCCGAAGTTGTACAAGGATCACTGCTGTTTTTGCAATATAGTTGGTGATCGGTAGTTTCCATCACCCGAGGTTTTTTATGCCGGAGATCTTCTAAAGATCAAGGGCTTTTTCCTCGTATAAATCTCGGTGTTCATCGTTGATTTCATATACTTGTTGTTCATACAATTAACCAAGCATCATACCTCACAAAATCAGATTTGGTTGCATTATCCTTGTGTGATTTTTGACCAAAACAGTTTGGCGCCCACCGTGGGGCAATTGGTGCTTCAATTCTGAGAAATTTTGTTCATTTCATTCATTTCGGTTCATTACCTTCAACCGCATGGCTTCTCAGGGAAAACTACTCCAAGTTCTATGTCGGCGGTCACTTTTTCACAGGGCATTCCGCCTTTGGATCATCTCCCCCTTGCATTCTAGAAGAATGTTGAGAATTCTCCGAAGAAGACAACCCCCGTTTTCACAAAACCAACTGTTGTTTCTTCCTCTACACTTACTACCAGTTATTTTTATGCTTTGATTGTGCAGATGAAGGATCACATGCAGCAGCAGGTCAAGACTAATGGCAGGATCCTTCGCGAAATTGATAAAATCAGCAGAGGATCACTCCCCTTTGATGTCGAGGTCGCTGAATTTCGACACTCCAGTCATAACTTCCCAGCACTTTGCAGCTCCCGATGTCCAATACCAGGGTGCATCAATAGGAATACGTTCTGGATCATCGGTAATGTCTCAGGCTCGAGGATCCTCTTTCCAGCCTTCAGGACCCTCATTTCAGCATCAGGGATTCTTCACCAATTTAGGAGGATGCATGGGGACGCAGCCGATTCAAGGATCCTCGCAGGTTCAAGGATCCTCGCAGGTTTAAGGATCCTCTCAGGTTCAAGGATCCTCGCAGATTCAAGGATCCTCTCAGGTTCGAGGATCCTCGCAGGTTCAAGGATCCTCTTAGATTCAAGGATCCTCTCAGGTTCAAGGATCCTCACAGGTTCAAGGATCCTCGCAGGTTTAAGGATCCTCTCAGGTTCAAGGATCCTCACAGGTTCAAGGATCCTCGCAGGTTTAAGGATCCTCTCAGGTTCAAGGATCCTCACAGGTTCAAGGATCCTCTCAGGTTCAAGGATCCTCTGAGGTTCAAGGATCCTCTCAGGTTCAAGGATCCTCGCAGGTTCAAGGATCCTCCCAGTTTCAAGGACCCTCTCAGGTTCAAGGATCCTCTCAGGTTCAAGGATCCTCCTTCCAGGTTCAAGGATCCTCATCTCAGGTTTCCGGATCCATGGATTATCCTCCAAGACCCCCATTCACAACACTTCAAGGATCCAACATCTTCCAGGATCTAGGATACTTAAGGAGTGTGCAACCCAGAAGTTCAGATGTTCATCTAGGAGACTTCATACCAATGCAGACCATTGCTTCCTCTGGTCCCTCGGTTATGCCAGAATCCCGCCAACATGGATTCACATCTGGAATTCCAAACTTGAATCATTCAGGAGAAATACCGAAGAGGTTTCAGACACCAAATCTGGTTGATTGTGCAAGGGCTTTGGATCCACACTTACCGGATCAACATTAAAATGGCTGCTAAGTCTTCCTCCTTACTCTATTACTTCATTTGCTAATAGCCAATTTTCATGTAGTAGAAAATTTGAACGATTAACTAGTGATTTATATAGGGTAACTCAAGGTCATAATGAATCACTTAGAGATTATATCACTGGATTTAGTAAAGAATCCTTAGAAATCCCTAACTTAGATATTGCTACAGCTCTAGAAGCCTTTAAAATGGGTTTGCTTAGGGATTCAATGTTCTATGATGATCTTGTCATGACCCCTTGCAGGAACTTAGATGAGGAAAGAAACAGGGCCCTTAGGTTCATCCGTTTAGAGGATGACAAAAGGATCCACGAGAGATTGTCAGGATCCTCAAAGCAAGACAAATAAGGATCCTATCTCAAGGATAACTGATCCAAGCAATACTCCAAGCATGACAACCAGAGTGTGCATATTGTGGAACAAGAGGAAGATGATCAGGACTATCCTCCTACTTCTGAATATTGTTTTTCTGCTGATAATAATGAACTAATCCTTTCTATGCAGAGTTTAGGTGACAAGGTTAGGTGGCCAAGGAAGAATGACAAACCGCCTACCACCAAAGACGAATCAAAATGGTGTGCTTACTATGGGGATTCTGGTCATCTCACAGATGAGTGCATAGCATTAAGGAAGGAGATAGGTTATCTTTTGAGCAAAGGATACTTGAAGGAATTGCTTGGAAGGAAAAAGTCAAGGATCAAGTATCCTGAGAAAGTTCCAGAAAAAGCTCCTCTTCCACCATCCGATGCTCAAATCATCCATTTCATCTCCGGAGGTTCTCAGCAGCTAAGAGACGTGCAAAGGAAACAAAGATGGAGAATGGGGGCAGACCTGTTCGGACCTCTATCCTTACCTAGCAGAAAGTGATATCATATGATGAGGATAACTGTGCGGACATTCAGGATCCTCATCACGACGGTGTAGTTATTACATTATTTATATCTAACCATTTTGTTCGCAGGATTCTCATCGATGGGAAAAGCTCAGTGAACATAATCCAGTTGGATGTCCTCAATAGAATGGACATCCTTGAATCCGATATTGTCTAAAGATCATCTGTCCTTGTGGGATTCAGTGGAGAGACAAAGATTACATTGGGGGACATTAAACTTCCTATCTATATAGAGGGAGTGAATTATGTTAAAAAATTCTATGTTATTGATTGCTTATCTTGCTGTAATGTTATCTTTGGCAGGCCATGGATACACGATATGAAGGCAGTCCCCCTCAACATGTCATCAATGTGTCAAGCTCCCAACTCTATGAGATATGGTGAAGATAGAAAGTGGTCAGCAGGAGGCAAAGAACTGTTACACTTCTTCAATGAAGCCAGCCTCCAAGGAGCAAGACGTCATGGAGGCAAGAGAGCAAGACATCAAGGATATTCTGTTGAACCCAGAGGATCCTGAATCCAAAATTTTTATAGGATCTGGGATCCTAGACAGTATTGAGCAGGATTTAGTATCCTTCTTGGAAAGAAGAAAATCTACCTTTGCTTGGAAACATGAAGATATGACAGGTATATCTAAGAATGTTATTACTCACAAACTTGGTATTGACAGGTCTTTCAAGCCAATACCCCAAAAAAGGAGAAAGTTTACACTTGAAAGGAATGTCATTGTCCAAGAAGAGGTAGACAAATTGCTCAAGGCAAGTTTGAGTGGACTGATAAGCATGAAGCTGCACTCAAGGTTCTTAAGGATTATCTATCCTCAGCACCAGCCCTGATGAAACCAGAAAATGGAGAATCGTTATCCTTATACTTAGCTATTTCAGTTAAAGCAGTAAGTGTGATCCTAGTTAAGGATCATGAAGGCTCTCAACATCCGGTATACTATGTAAGTAAAATTCTACTTGATGCTGAGGCCAGGTATTCTCATTTAGAGAAATTAATTCTTGATTTAATTATGGCTTCTGCTAAACATAGACATTATTTAGAAACTTACACTATTATTATGAAAGCTAACTTTCCTATTAAGAATGTTCCCAGAAAAACTGAAATGGCAGGTAGAATGGCAAAGTGGATAGTCAAGCATTGAGTATGAAACCATGACTGCCATCAAGTCCGAAGCTTTAGCTGACTTTGTGGCTGATTTCAGTAGTGATCTACAAAGGGAAGCTGAATTAGAAGTTCAACAACTTGAGAAGACCAAGGATCCTTGGACACTCTTCACGGATGGAGCTTCAAATGTTAAAGGAACTTGACAAGGCACACTACCAAAATCGCCACAGGGGGACATTATACCCCAATCCACTGCACGGAATTCCAAACCACTAATCATGAGTCAGGAAACTGGTAGATTCTTTTGCTTTTTTCAGTCTAACACAGGTATCCAGAGAAGAGAATGCAGAAGCAGACGCTTTAACTAACCTTGGATCATTCCTAAAGATGCCAGAAGATGTGAAAAATACTCATCACCCATGTTTTAACTCCTGCAATTGAGGATCACGTAGCCATGGAGATAGTGGAGGATTCTGCAACCATACCTGGTGATCCTGCACAGTCGAATTCAGGATCCTGGATCCTTCCAATCCTAAGATATATACAACATGGAGAGTTCCCTACAGGACAAAATCCTAAAGCTTTCAAAGTTAAGGAGACTGTGGAAACCACACTGGGGGCAGAGCACTATTCTCAAGGATCCTTAGAACAGGATACTATTGGCCTACCATGAAGATGTATGTTGTGGATTATGCAAAGAAGTGTGATGCTTGTCAAAGACACAGTACTATTCTACACCAACCAACATAACATCTGCATCCTAAGAAGAAGCTTTTGCTCAAAGTCAGAAAAAAGGAAATGGCCAGTTATCAACAAAGAATGGCTGGAGCATACAACAAGAATGTCAGGATTAGAAGATTTCAAGTTGGTGATTTTGTGCTAAGAAAAGCATTCCAGAACACTACAAATCCTTCTGATGGCAAGCTAGCACCAAAGTGGGAAGACCCCTATCTAATTGATGCTGAATCAGGAAAGGGGGCATATCACTTGTTAACAATGGATGATGATCTCCTACCAAGAGCTTGGAATGTTGTTCATCTCAAAAAATACTTTAAGTAAGAAGGATCAAGGATCCTCAGCGATACCGGTATTCTGATTAAGGATCCAGGATCCTCAAAGGATATATGATTCTACATTTGGTAACACATTACTTTCATTTTCATTTTCATTTTCATTCATTTTATACTTATTACTTATCATAAGTTAAAGATGTTAATCAGTTAACATCTATTTTCACAAAGTTTAAGCTTTTGCAGAGTTGTTATCATTTTATAGAAGATCAAAGTGGTTGGCCAACTCTCCAAAGTTTTGGGCTTGTCCCCAGTTTGGGCTTGTCCCCAGTTCCGCCTGTAGCGCACGATGATCCTGGTATAGTTCAAGGCATTGGGACCAGTACTCGTTTTAGGGGCTGATAATTCCATTGTACTGGCTATGCTTAGGATCCTACGTATAATGGTAGACGTACCATACATCCGTTCCTAAGGTTTCTAACGTTTTCACGTTAGCTAAGGTTTCTAACGTTTACACGTTAGCTAAGGTTTTGGCATTTTCATGTCACTAAGTTTGGATAGTCGCCAGTGAGGGCCATACTCCAGTTTACATCCGTTTATATGGGCTTGACCCCAGTTTACATCCGTTTATATGGGCTTGACCCCAGTTTACATCCGTTTATTTGGGCTTGTCCCCAGTTTATTTGGGCTTGTCCCCAGTTTGTTGGGCTTGTCCCCAGTTACTAACTCTTATCTTATATTGGCTTAGTCCCAAGTTGTATCCTATTTCAGGTTTTTGGAGACAAACGACCAAGGATCCTTGATCCTTACCTTCCATTAAGGTTTGTCTTATGGTTATCCTTTTTATAATGATAAAGGTTAGGATCCTAACTTGGATTCTCAGGTATGATCCTTAACTATTTTGATTTTATTCATTATTCATTTGAATAGCCCTTATACTTTGACAACTGAACTTATGATCCTTAAAATATACTACTTTTCGGAACTTTTCAACTATAGGATATTTGATCCTGGGTCATATCCTAAAATTCTTAAACTTAATTTGTTTAACTTTTCTTATTCAAACAAATGTATATCACAACAATTGAAAACTAAAGGATACATAAGGATAGCAACACGGGAGATAGCCAAAAAGTTAAAGTTATTTTATTCACAAAACATTAAACCTTTTAAGGTTGTCAAAATTGCCAACCCACGTTTCTACCAGCAAAACGTGGCCCGTCCACATGGGTTGGCAAAGGGTGTCCATTGTTTACGGGTCTTTGTAGTGCAGAAAATAAAAGACGGAAGGATAACGAGTGGCTTCATCCCCCAAACAGAGGATCCATCTACCACCCATTATCCTGCCTATTATTCAAGGATCCATGATTCTTCACCCTAGAAACTACTGTCTAGAGTTATACAAGTTCTGACGATAAGGACCCTTGATCCTAGAAGCTTTACTTTTCATAGTTTGCTTATTCAACAATAATTTACAAGGATATAGAATCCTAACTTGGATTCTCTGGTATGTTATATTCTAACTTTTTCGAAGCTGTAAGTTGTCTCTTATCCTTTTTGGTTAAGGATCATTGATCCACATTTATATGAGCACTTCAAGTTTTCTGTTAAAAGTGTAACATTATCATCAGATTTTCAATAACTTTCCAGTTGTTTGGTGATGATATTTTTGAAAATAGAAAGCATACATGAAAAATAAAAAGGGAAGAAACAACAATAGATGTAGCTAAAAAAGTTTAATGTTATTACCCATTCATTATGTATCAAATCATCTGGCCTGGATTTCACCAGCAAAACCGTGGACCATCCACCCAGGCCGGATAAGGCTATCTAACAGTTAAAGTGCAGGAAGGTTAATAGCAAACTGTGTAGAAGGATTCATTCTCCACGAATGGAAGGATCTTCTGATCTGTAAAGGCACTTGAGGAGTTATCTCTAACTCTATAATTTGCAATGATCATTATAGCAGGTCTTATCAGTGACGACAGGCAGTGTAACAACTAGTTGCCAGCAGCAACGGCTAGTCCGCTTCTGACGGAAATATGACAGCTGTGAATCTTTATCACAACTGCCATATTGGGGGAAATTGTTAGGGCATGAATTTTATGCTAAGGATCATCTATCCTGAGTCTGGGCATGGATCACGGATCCTTAATGGATGATGCAGACAGTCTGAGGATCCAGAGTCTGAGGATCCAGAGTCTGAGGATCACGAGTCTGAGGATCACGCGTCTGAGGATCACGCGTCTGAGGATCACGAGTCTGAGGATCAGGATCCTTAACAGAACTTATGTTTTGCACGTTTTTAATGTGTAAATGCAGGTAATGGACGTAGTGGACCACTTCTCTGCTGGAATCTCGTGGAATATGCTTTTAGGCACGTGCATATTGAGGAGATAACCGTTAGTGGTGGTCATGGGTGACTTCCACCTTTTTCGGGAAGTTAGTTAGTTGTTTATTTCCTATCTTTTTAAGGGGAAAACAGCTCAATAAAAGCATAAGTCGTACACACCACACCAAAAACACATAACACTCGAATTCTCTGCAAACACTTAGCAAAAACACACACTTACACTAGAAATTCATTGTATTGAGCTTGTTTTCTTCCGAAGTTGTACAAGGATCACTGCTGTTTTTGCAATATAGTTGGTGATCGGTAGTTTCCATCACCCGAGGTTTTTTATGCCGGAGATCTTCTAAAGATCAAGGGCTTTTTCCTCGTATAAATCTCGGTGTTCATCGTTGATTTCATATACTTGTTGTTCATACAATTAACCAAGCATCATACCTCACAAAATCAGATTTGGTTGCATTATCCTTGTGTGATTTTTGACCAAAACAAGTAGTATTCCTAATCCTACTCCTCTTACATTAGATGCACCATCAGTATATAATGTCCAGGATCCTGAGGATTCTCCTAACTGTTGAACTTCTAGGTCTACCTCATCCTGAATGTCACTACTGAAATCAGCCACAAAGTCAGCTAGAGCCTGCGATTTTATGGCATTTCTAGGTTCATATACTAAATCATAAGCACTCAATTTTACTGACCACTTGGCCATCCTGCCTGACATTTCTGGCTTTCTAAGCACATTTTTTACAGGATAATTGGTTTTAACATGAATCCTATGTGTTTCAAAGTAATGTCTAAGTTTCGTTGATGCCATAACTAATGCTAGTATCAATTTCTCTAAATGAGAATATCTAGTTTCAGCATTTAACAAGCTTTTACTAACATAATAAACAGGATATTGCTGACCTTCATGGTCCTTTACAAGGACGGCACTTACAGCATTCCCTGATACTGCGAGGTATAGGGATAACGGTTCACCATTCTCAGGCTTCATTAGTAATGGTGCAGTTGAAAGATATTTCTTCAAATCCTGCAAGGCTGCTTCATGCTTCTCACTCCATTCGAATTTCTTGTTCTTCTTCAGGATATCATAAAACTCCTTGCATTTTTCTGAGGATCTTGAAATAAATCTGTTTAATGCTGCCACTCGTCCTGTTAATCGTTGAACATCCTTCATATTGGAGGGCGATTTAATATCCAAGATAGCTCTGATCTGCTCCGGGCTCGCCTCTATTCCTCTTTTGGTCACCATATATCCTAGAAATTTTCCTGACCCCACTCCGAAATGGCACTTGGCAGGATTTAGCTTCATGTTATACTGATCCAGGATATCGAATGCTCCTTTAATATCCTGGAGGTGATCCTGAGTTTTCTTTGACTTTACCACCATATCGTCAATATATACCTCCATGGTGTCCCCCAGTTTGTCTTTGAACATCATATTTACCAATCTTTGGTATGTTGCACCTGCATTTTTCAAACCAAAAGGCATAGCTGTATAACAATAAATACATGTTGGTGTCATGAAGGCAGTATCTTCCTGGTCAGAAGGCTCCATTTGGATCTGTTGAAATCCTGAGGATGCGTCCATAAAGGTCAGCATTTCATGCCCGGCAGTGGCATCTACCATTGCATCAATGTGGGGAAGAGGAAATGGGTCTTTAGGACAAGCTTTGTTCAAGTCAGTGTAGTCTACACAAACTCTCCATTTTCCATTTTTCTTCTGTACCACAACCACGTTTGCTAGCCATCTTGGAAACTTGACTTCTCTAATCATCCTGGATTTCAACAATCTTTCAACTTCCTCTTGGATAATCACATTCCGCTCAGGAGCAAATTTCCTTCGTTTTTGCTGAATAGGCTTGAATGATTTATCAATTCCAAGCTTGTGAGTAATGATGTCTTTGGATATGCCTGTCATATCCTCATGCTTCCATGCAAATGTCGACATCCTGCACTTCAAAAAGTTAGTTAATTGTTCTTCAATATCCTGAGGGATATTGGTTCCTACGAGCACCGAGATATAAGGGTTATCCTGATCCAGGATAACTTTCTTCACATCCTGCTCCGAATCCTCCATGATATCCTGGGCCCGCATCTTTAATTGCTATGTTGTACTAGGCTTGGTTGAGGATTTCATCGAGGATGAGTAGCATTCTTTCGCCTCCTGCTGATCACTATCAACTTTGACAACTCCCCAAGGGGTAGGTATCTTGATGCATTGGTGATATGTCGATGGCACAGCCTTCATATCTTGAATCCACGGTCTTCCTAGTATGATGTTATAGCAGGATAGAGAATCCATCACACAGAAACGTTGTATCGAGTTGACTCCTTCAACGTACACTGGCAACTTTATCTCTCCCACTGTGTTTCTAGCCTCTCCGCTGAACCCAACAAGCACGGTAGACTTTGAAGTGATATCCATTGGAGATACATTCATTCTTTTCAACGTCTCTAGTTGGGTTATGTTGACGGAGCTGCCATTATCAACCAATATCCTGCGTACAAAATGGTTAGCCACATATAACGTTATTACCAGAGCATCATGGTGAGGATCTTGGACAGTATCTCTGTCATCAGCATCAAATGTGATCACTTTGTCAGTTGTGAGTGTAGTCATCCTGACAGGTTTATCTCCCCTTTCGGCCTTAGCTTCTTTTGCATGCCTCTTTGCCGCCGAATACGAAGTCCCACAAATGTCGGATCCTCCCGAAATGAAATTGATTATCTTGGCATCCACGGGAGGTGATGCTGCTCGCTCAGGATCCTTCTCAGTATCCTGACCCTTATTCTTCTTTCTTCCTAAGAGATCTTTCAAATATCCCTTGCTTAGAAGATAGCTTATTTCTTTCCTTAGAGCGATGCAATCCTCAGTCATATGTCCGAAATCTTCATGGAAAGCACACCATTTTGATTTGTCTTTCCAATCGGCTTTTTGCTGATTCTTTCGAGGCCATATAGCCTTGTCCCCTAGACCCTGCATGGCATACATCAATTCAGGAATGTTAACAGAAAAGCAATATTCAGATAATTTAGGATACTCTTCAGGATCCTCATCTTCGACAGCATTCACTCTCTTGTTTTCATTTCTACCATATGGCTTAGGCCGATATGACTTGAATGAGGATTCTGACTTCCTGTTAGTTGACTCATAAGTGTTTGATGAGTTCATTCTTTCTTGCATCTTTCTGTCATCCTCCAACCGAATATATCTTAGGGCCCTGTTCCGAGCTTCATCCAAGTTCCTGCATGGGTTCATTACAAGGTCTTGATAAAATTGAGAATTTTTTTGCAGCCCCATCTTGAAAGCTTGCACAGCTGTTGCAACATCAGGATGAGGAATGTCTAGTGATTCCCGGCTGAACTTGTTCACATAATCCCTAAGGGATTCCTGAGGCCCCTGTGTTATCCTGTAGAGATCACTTGTTAATTTTTCAAAGCTTCTACTACAAGAAAATTGACTATTAAATAAATTTACTAAGTGAGCAAAAGATGTAATCGAATGTGGAGGAACATTCAAGAGCCATTTCAGGGCTGATCCTGTCAAGGTTGACCCAAAACCCTTGCACAAGCATGCTTCCTTGAGATCCGGAGGGATAGGGTTAATCTCCATCCTTTCCCTATACTGAGCAATATGCTCCTCAGGATCCGTTGTTCCGTCGTAAAGCATCATGTTGGGGGTTTGGAACCTCTTTGGGATCTCAGCATCACAGATAGGATATGCAAAACGAGATATCTTGTGGCTGTCTTGAGACACTTCCGGGATCGGCTGGACCACCCCGGGTACACTTGATATCATGTCCTTCAACTTCTGAAGTTCCCTAGTAAGTGTTGATGTCACACCTGTATCCTGCAAAGATCCATTATTGTTAGTAGCATGAGTATTATTATTATTTGACATGTTACCCGTTGGAGGATTTTGCCCATATCCTGAAGCATATCCTGAGCTCCTTATGGTCGACATCCTGACCGAGGAGGGTATTTCAGGGGTATGATTATGAGGAAGGCTGGGCACAATATTCCCCCTGTTATCCTCAGTATACACAGCTGAACTGAAGTTCAAAGTTCTGGGTTGTAATGGAGTGACAATATCCTCAGCAGATCTGCTCGAGCCAGACTTCAGGAGTTGTATTTCCCTTAAAAGCATTTGGTTTGTTTCCTGTTGCTGCCTCATTTGTTCCTGCACACTTCCAAATAAGGTTAAAATTTCGTCGTTAGAAGCTAAAACAGGGGCAGATTCCTGAACACTGCGGGTAGGGATAATATCCTGAGGTCGTGTAGAGGCTGGCATCCTTGGAGGAGGTGGTGGAAGCACCGAACCAATAGTAGCAGAAGTCATAGCAGACACAGTAGAGGAACTCATGTTTGATCTTGAGGCCATTATGGACAATGTGGCAAAAAGTTTTGAAAATAGAAAACCGATTAGCGATTTAACAAAAAATTTTAGTAAAGAGAGCACCACTTGCCCCACGGTGGGCGCCAAATTGTTTTGGTCAAAAATTACCTAAGTAATTAAGTGATCAAATTAGTAATGTGAGGTAGTGTGCTAAAATGGGTGTTAAAAATAAGCTGGTTAAGTTGGTTATGAAAACAATTTATAGGATACGGCTTAGGATATTGAGCTGTATCTACGATCAAACAACGAGCAAACAATGAGCAAAAAGTAAAGTAAACGACACGAGATGTACGAGGAAAGCCCTTGATCAATTTAGATCGCCGGCATAAAACCTCGGGAGCTGACAATCGCAGCTGCCTTGTTCTTCTTATTGCTTAAACTTCAGGATACAGTGCAGGATATAGACCAGATCGCTAAGTGTTACAATGCCTTTGTATGAAAGTGAGAATTTGCTCGAAAGCAAGTGTTAGAGTGTAGCGAGTGTGATTGTGATGTCCCTGTTGATCTGGTATACCCACCAATTTATAGTAATGAATTACAAACAATAATCCCTACAAATATGGGCTATTCCGAATATTCCATTATGAACGTTATGGACCGAGTAATACGGCTTCAACGTCTTCATTTGAACGACTTGGACCGAGTCTTCCGCGGAATAAGTCTTGTGAACGTTGCTAGCTTTTAACCCACGTACCTGCACATAATCCATTAGTAATCCCGAGGATACCATTCAGGATGTTACCAATATCCTGAACCAGCATCCCGGATGTAAACAGATACTACATAAACAAGATATAGATCAAGATATTTTCCAGGATATGGGCTCAGAATTTCACCCATAACAAAACCCAAGAATGTTCTGGAGATAAATCCCTTGTATTCTGGGGGAAATCCCAAATTTTTGTGCGCTACAGGCGGGAGTGTATAAACTCCAAGACTTAGAAAGGTGAAAACCTTTAAACCTTAGAGAGTATGAAAATACCCTTTCGTGAGAGAGGGTGATCAATCCTCATATACCTTTAGGATTCAGGATATAGCCAACAGTAACGAAATTGTCAGCCACTTTTACATGGACTGGTCCCGCCACCTTGAACTATTCCCGAATAACTTGCGCTCCAGGCGGGGTGTTTAAACCCAATTCGGATGAAAGGTGAATACCTTTAAACCTGTGAAGGGATCAGTATCCCTTAGACGTGAGAGAGGGGGCCAATCCTCTAATCTCCCCAAGTATCTTGAGTGTATATCCTGGTGCTATATCCCGAAGCATATACTGCAAAACATCTTCAAACTAAGGTGGGTGTTAGCTTGGCTAACACCCCTCCGATGCTTAAGTCAGTATTGGGTTTCAAAGAGTAAATTAAACCAAACATATTTAAAAGAGATAGAATTCATACCATCCTGAGTTAGAAATTAAATTCTAAACTCACTTGAAATAAAGCTTAAGGTGTATAGCATTCCAAGATCTCGGCAGCATATCCCCCTCCATATTCTTGAGTCGGTATGCACCTTTTCCTGATTCTGATTCAACCTCATATGGTCCTTCCCATTTTGGAGCCAGCTTTCCATCTGCAGGATTAGTAGTATTTTGAAAAGCCTTTCTTAACACCCAGTCACCAACTTTGAACCTTCTGGTCCTTATATTCTTGTTATATGCTCTGGATATCCTTTGTTGATACGCTGCCATCCTTAACTTTGCTGCATCTCTTGTCTCATCGATAGTATCCAACTCCTGGCATAGGACTTCAGGATTCTGTTCAGGATTCCTGAGGCTGGATCTTGCTGTAGGTATCACCATTTCTGTCGGGATCACTTCTTCTGCTCCAAATACTAAGGAAAACGGGGTTTGACCAGTTGCATTTTTTACCGTCGTTCTATCAGCCCACAAAACAAAGGGTAATTCTTCTGCCCATCTTCCTTTCTTGGCCCCTAATCTTTTCTTCAAGTTGTTGACAATTATCTTGTTTGAGGGTTCAGCTTGTCCGTTTGCTTGAGGATGTACCGGGGTGGATGTAATCATTTTGATTCCCCAACTCTTGCAGAAGTCAGTAGTCCTTTTACTTATAAATTGAGATCCGTTGTCACAAATTATCTCAGCTGGTATTCAAAACCTAGTCAGGATATTCCTTTTTATGAAGGATACCACTTCCTGATCTCTAACTTGAACAAATGCTTCTGCTTCAACCCACTTGGAGAAATAACCCGTCATTGCCAACATAAAAACCTTTCCTCCTGGAGCCTTTGGAAGCTTTCCCACTATATCCATACCCCACTTCATAAATGGCCAAGGGGAAACAATAGGATACAATGGTTCAGCAGGCTGATGTAGTATGTTACTATGTCTTTGACAGGCGTCACATCTTCGAACATATTCTGTGGCATCTCTCCTCATTGTTGGCCAATAATATCCTGTCCTTAATACTTTTGAGAATAATGACCTGCCCCCAGTATGGTTACCACAATCCCCTTCGTGTATATCCTGAAGTACTTCTTTGGTTTCAGGATCCTCCAAGCACCTCAGATATGGTCCTGCAAAAGACTTCTTATACAAAACATCATTTATAATAGTGAATCGTGATACCTTCATCCTAAAGGCTTTAGGATTCTCATTCTTTGGGATGTATCCTTCCTTTAGATATCTCATGATTGGAGCTGTCTAGGACTTAGGATCCTCCTCAAGATAGTCATCATCAGGATCCTGAATACTTATTACTTCCTTATCCTGAGGATTCGTCGCAGGATATAGGATATGTAATATTGGTATCCGGGTTCCTTCCGGTATCCTGACCGATGATCCCAGATTTGCCAAGGCATCAGCTTCAGCATTATCTTCTCTTGGTACATGTTCAAGTGTAAATATATCGAAATATCCTGCTAATTTTTTGAGAATTTCGAGATACTCAATTAACTTCTCTCCCTTAACTGCATAGGATCCATTAAAATGATTAGTGATTAACAAGGAGTCAACATATACTTGCAAATTTTTAATATTCATATTTTTAGCCAACTCTAATCCTGCAATTAAAGCCTCATATTCTGCCTCATTATTAGTAGCAGGAAATTCACACCTAATAGCCTGGGGTAATATGTCCCCCTGTGGAGATTTTAGTAGTATACCTAAACCTACACCTCTTACGTTAGATGCACCATCAGTATATAATGTCCAGCATTCTAAGTTTTCTCCTAGCTGCTGTACTTCTAAATCTACTTCGTTTTGAATGTCACTACTGAAATCAGCCACAAAGTCAGCTAAAGCCTGAGACTTTATGACATTTCTAGGTTCATATACTAAGTCATAAGCACTCAATTTCACTGACTACTTGGCCATCCTACCTGACATCTCTGGTTTCCTAAGCACGTTTTTAACAGGATAATTGGTTTTAACATGAATCCTATGTGTCTCAAAGTAATGTCTAAGCTTCGTTGATGCCATAACTAATGCTAGTATCAACTTTTCTAAATGAGAATATCTAGTTTCAGCATCTAATAGACTTTTACTAACATAATAGACAGGATATTGCTGACCTTCATGGTCCTTAATAAGAACGGCACTTACAGCATTCCCTGATACAGCGAGGTATAGGTGTTTTGGTCAAAAATCAAGCAATGATAATGCAACCAAACTTTCTGTTGTGAGGTATGATGCTTGAATGGATGAACAACATTGAGGATCACTTTGAAACGTAATGAATAAGTGACACGAAGATTTATACGAGGAAAAAGCCCTTGATCAATGAATGATCTCCGGCATAAAAAACCTCGGGTGATGGAAACTACCGATCACCAATTCACATTAAACAAGAAATGTATTACCACTTCGGATGATAGCGAGCTAAGTACAAGGATCACTATAGTGTATTGTGTAGAAAAGTGTGTAATCGCCAAGTGAGTTAACGAAAGCTGGTGAGAGCAGTTGTAAGAGTGTGTGTGTAGCCAAAAATAGCTAAGTGTTTTCTAATTAGCTCGCTACCCCTTTAAAAATGGAAAATATCTACTCTAACTAACATTCCGCAAATGGTGCAAGTCCTCCACGACTCCATAACGTCCATTTCTGGCCAAGCACGTGCGAAATAGGCTTAGAATATTCTCCAGGAATATCGCCAAGACCAAGTCCAAGTTGATACTCCTGCAAAACAATTTCGAATTCAAAGTAGACAACCGTTAGTACAAGGATCCTTATGATGATCCATGATCCTGATCCTGCAACACTTCTGAGGATCACTACTTCAGACAGAATTGAGGATCACTAAACCCAACAGTAAATGAGGATCACTGATCATTTAGAAATCCACCCCTAACAATTGCCCCCAAAATATAAGGAGTAATTATGTAAATAAATGAGTTATATTTTGTTCTTATCCGCAATTAACCAACGGATAACTAGCCGTTATAATCGGACTAGCCGTTGCGAACATGACGTCACTGAGGTGACTATCCTGCAGAATCATCATTATAAACAGGAGTTAGAGATAGGGATCATTTCACATTTAAATTCAAGAGAACTCCCTTTAAATTCACATCCGAAGATTAAGCAGGTATTTCTCTTCCCCTTCCTCCTTTACGTTTTCTTTCTCTGCTCCTTCTTTCTTCACCTTCTTCACAATCAAGATGATGCTGAGATC
This sequence comes from Helianthus tuberosus, assembly GCA_030545235.1. NCBI lineage: Eukaryota > Viridiplantae > Streptophyta > Magnoliopsida > Asterales > Asteraceae > Helianthus > Helianthus tuberosus. The sequence continues at coordinate 214,803,072 of CM060423.1, forward strand.
CTCACCGGCGAAGGATCATAAGAAGGACACTCCTCTCAAGAGCCAGGGGATCATCAAGGATTCAGCGATTGAGAGGAGCTGCTTCACTGATCCACAAATAGATAAAATTCGGCATTGCTTTCCGGCGAACACCTATTTCAAACCGTTTGATCCTACCGTTCTAAGTGACTACATTTCAGAAACTTGGGTAGCTTTCCCGGTCACCCCTTTCACAATAGGATATTCGTATCCTTTCCCTGAATTCACCCAGTCTTTTTTCTCCCTCACCGGCATCTCCTATATTCAAGCTATGCCAATGATCTGGAGGGTCTTATATACCCTTGAGAGGATCATTGAGCAAGAAGGAATCAACCTGGGAATGCCGGAATTGGCCGAGATGTATGATCTCACAACATTTGGATCCCACCGATATCTGTTCAAGCGTAAACCCGGTGAAGAACATCCCATCTTCAAAGCCACTAAGAATGATACTAATTGGAAACGGCGATTCTTCTTTGTCAGAAGAGATTCTATCCCGGATGGAAAGGATCTGCCAAGGAAGTGGAGCACCCATGGTAGGATAGAGGATCCTTAGAATGATCACTGAGTAAGCTCATTTTTGATGATGATTACTAATATGCTTCTATTTCTTTTGTGCAGCTATCACATTTTCACATATCATACCTTCACCTGCCACCAAGGAGAGACTTGCTACTTTCAGAAGACTTGATCCTGCAATAAGGTCATTCAAAACAAACACCCAGGATTCACAAGAAGTATCCTCAGGTTATGTCACTATGTCAATAAGTATCCTGTATTTTGTATAGTCAAATATTTAAATAAATAGTTGAATAGAAATAGGATAAGGATACTTATCTGTTTTAAATATGTAGGTGCTGGAAAGTCTTCACGATCTGCCTCTAAATTCAGTGTTGCTGAGCTTGATACTGTCAGATCTTCAAAGAAGAAGTCTGCTGCTAGCCCCTCTGTTGTAATCCCCAAGGCTACCACTTCAAAGGGAAGAGGTGGAAAGAAAAGAAAAACCTCTGAAGCTGACAACCTTCAAGGCTTGCCTCTGAATAGCCATCAATTCCTCGAGTACTTTAATGATGTAAGGATCACTAACTCAGACTAGTTATCCTATCCACTTGAAGATCACTTGATCCTAATCTTTGTATTGTCTTTTTTTTGTAGAAATTTGCTGAGATCGAGGACTATGTTGGGAATGTTGAAGAGCTAGAGGAGAAACACTCTGACCTCCAGAAAGTAGCCATGCTTAAAGACCTCAAGATCGCTTCCCTTGAAAAGGATCTCCTAGAGGAGAAACACTCTGACCTCCAGAAAGTAGAAATTTACCGTCGTTCTATCAGCCCACAAAACAAAGGGTAATTCTTCTGCCCATCTTCCTTTCTTGGCCCCTAATCTTTTCTTCAAGTTGTTGACAATTATCTTGTTTGAGGGTTCAGCTTGTCCGTTTGCTTGAGGGTGTACCAGGGTGGATGTAATCATTTTGATTCCCCAACTCTTGCAGAAGTCAGTAGTCCTTTTACTTATAAATTGAGATCCGTTGTCACAAATTATCTCAGCTGGTATTCCAAACCTAGTCAGGATATTCCTTTTTATGAAGGATACCACTTCCTGATCTCTAACTTGAACAAATGCTTCTGCTTCAACCCACTTGGAGAAATAATCCGTCATTGCCAACATAAAAACCTTTCTTCCTGGAGCCTTTGGAAGCTTTCCCACTATATCCATACCCCACTTCATAAATGGCCAAGGGGAAACAATATGATACAATGATTCAGCAGGCTGATGTAGTATGTTACGATGTCTTTGACAGGCGTCACATATTCGAACATATTCTGTGGCATCTCTCCTCATTGTCGGCCAATAATATCCTATCCATAATACTTTTGAGAAAAATGACCTGCCCCCAGTATGGTTACCACAATCCCCTTCGTGTATATCCTGAAGTACTTCTTTGGTTTCAGGATCCTCCAAGCACCTCAGATATAGTCCTGCAAGAGACTTCTAATACAAAACATCATTTATAATAGTGAATCGTGATACCTTCATCCTAAAGGCTTTAGGATTCTCATTCTGTGGGATGTATCCTTCCTTTAGATATCTCATGATTGGAGCTGTCCAGGACTTAGGATCCTCCTCAAGATAGTCATCATCAGGATCCTGAATACTTATTACTTCCTTATCCTGAGGATTCGGCGCAGGATATAGGATATGTAATATTGGTATCCGGGTTCCTTCCGGTATCCTGACCGATGATCCCAGATTTGCCAAGGCATCAGCTTCAGCATTATCTTCTCTTGGTACCTGTTCAAGTGTAAATATATCGAAATATCCTGCTAATTTTTTGAGAATTTCGAGATACTCAATTAACTTCTCTCCCTTAACTGCATAGGATCCATTAAAATGATTAGTGATTAACAAGGAGTCAACATATACTTGTAAATTTTTAATATTCATATTTTTAGCCAACTCTAATCCTGCAATTAAAGCCTCATATTCTGCCTCATTATTAGTAGCAGGAAATTCACACCTAATAGCCTGGGGTAATATGTCCCCCTGTGGAGATTTTAGTAGTATACCTAAACCTACACCTCTTACGTTAGATGCACCATCAGTATTTAATGTCCAGCATTCTAAGTTTTCTCCTAGCTGCTGTACTTCTAAATCTACTTTGTTTTGAATGTCACTACTGAAATCAGCCACAAAGTCAGCTAAAGCGTGAGACTTTATGGCATTTCTAGGTTCATATACTAAGTCATAAGCACTCAATTTCACTGACCACTTGGCCATCCTACCTGACATCTCTGGTTTCCTAAGCACGTTTTTTACAGGATAATTGGTTTTAACATGAATCCTATGTGTCTCAAAGTAATGTCTAAGCTTCGTTGATGCCATAACTAATGCTAGTATCAACTTTTCTAAATGAGAATATCTAGTTTCAGCATCTAATAGACTTTTACTAACATAATAGACAGGATATTGTTGACCCTCATGGTCCTTTATAAGAACGGCACTTACAACATTCCCTGATACAGCGAGGTATAGGGATAATGGTTCACCATTTTCAGGCTTCATCAATAGAGGTGCAGTTGAGAGATATCGCTTCAAATCCTGCAAGGCTGCTTCATGCTTTGCTCCCCATTCGAACTTCTTGTTCTTTTTGAGGATATCATAAAATTCCTTGCATTTTTCCGAGGATCTTGAAATAAATCTGTTCGACGCTGCTACTCGGCCTGTTAGTCGTTGAACATCCTTCATATTTGAAAGTGATTTGATATCCAGGATGGCTTTAATCTGCTCCGGGCTTGCCTCTATTCCTCTTTTAGTCACCATATATCCTAGAAACTTTCCTGCCCCCACTCCGAAATGGCACTTAGCAGGATTTAGCTTCATGTTGTATTGATCCAGGATATCAAATGCTCCCTTGATATCCTGGAGGTGATCCTCAACCTTTCTAGATTTCACCACCATATCGTCAATATATACCTCCATGGTGTCCCCCAGCTTATCTTTGAACATCATATTCACCAATCTCTGGTATGTTGCACCTGCATTTTTCAAACCGAAAGGCATAGCAGTATAGCAATAAATACCTGTTGGTGTCATGAAGGCAGTATCCTCCTGGTCCGAAGGTTCCATTTGAATCTGCTAAAATCCTGAGGATGCGTCCATGAACGTTAACATCTCATGCCCAGCAGTAGCATCCACCATTGCATCGATATGGGGAAGAGGGAATGGGTCTTTAGGACAAGCCTTATTGAAGTCTGTGTAATCTACACAGACCCTCCATTTCCCATTTTTCTTCTGTACTACGACCACATTTTCCAGCCATCTCGGAAACCTGACTTCTCTGATCATTTTGGACTTTAACAATCTTTCAACTTCCTCTTGGATGATTATATTTCGTTCAGGAGCAAACTTCCTTCTTTTTTGCTGAACAGGCTTGAACGACCTGCCAATTCCAAGTTTGTGAGTAATAACGTCTTTGGATATGCCTGTCATATCCTCATGCTTCCATGCAAATGTCGACATCCTGCACTTCAAAAATTTAGTTAATTGTTCTTCAATATCCTGGGGGATATTGGTTCCTACGAGCACCGAGATATTAGGATTATCCTGATCCAGGATAACTTTCTTCATATCCTGATCTGAAACCTCCACGATATCCCGGGCCCGCATCTTTAATTGCTATGCTAGATTGGGCTTGGTTGAGGATTTCATTGAGGATGAGTAGCATTCCTTCGCCTCCTGCTGATCTCTATCAACCTTGACAACCCTCCAAGGGGTAGGGATATTGATGCACTGATGATAAGTTGATGGTACAGCCTTCATATCATGGATCCATGGCCTGCCTAGTATGATGTTATAGCAGGACATGGAGTCCATCACACAGAAACGTTGTATCGAATTGACCCCTTCAACATATACTGGTAACTTTATCTCCCCTACGGTATTCCTAGCTTCTCCACTGAAACCAACGAGCACAGTGGACTTCGAAGTAATGTCCATCGAAGATACATTCATCCTCTTCAATGTTTCCAGCTGAATTATGTTGACGGAGCTACCATTATCCACTAATATCCTGCGTACAAAATGATTAGCAACATATAATGTTATTACGAGAGCATCATGATGAGGATCCTGAACAGTATCCCTGTCATCACTATCGAAAGTGATCACTTTATCGGTTGTAAGGGTAGTCATCCTGGCCGGTTTGTCTCCCCTTTCAGTCTTTGCTTCCTTTGCATGTCTCTTGGCCGCAGAATACGAAGTCCCACAAATGTCGGATCCCCCCGAAATAAAGTTAATTATTTTGGCATCTGCTGGGGGTGATGCTGCTCTTTCAGGATCCTTCTCAGGATCCTGCCCTTTATTCTTTTTTCTTCCCAACAAATCCTTCAGGTATCCCTTTCTTAACAGGTAACTTATTTCTTTCCTTAGAGCAATGCAATCCTCGGTCACATGTCCGAAATCTTCATGGAAGGCACACCACTTGGATTTATCCTTCCAATCAGCTCTCTGCTGGTTCTTTCGAGGCCACCTAGCTTTGTCTCCTAAACCCTGCATAGCATACATTAACTCAGGTATATTAACAGAAAAGCAGTATTCAGATAATTCAGGATATTCTTCAGGATCCTCGTCTTCAACAACATTCACTTTCTTGTTATCATTTCTACCATATGGCTTGGAGCGATATGGTTTATACGAGGATTCTGATTTCCTATTGGTCGATTCGTAGGTTGAGGTAGAATTCATCCTCTCTTGCATCTTTTTGTCATCTTCCAAGCGGATATATCTAAAAGCCCTGTTACGAGCTTCGTCGAGATTCCTGCAGGGATTCATTACAAGATCCTGATAAAACTGAGAATCCTTTTGTAACCCAATCTTAAAAGCTTGCACAGCTATTGCAACATCAAGATATGGGATATCCAAGGATTCTCGACTGAACTTGTTCACATAATCCCTCAAGGATTCCCGAGGTCCTTGAGTTATCCTGTAAAGGTCACTGGTTAGTTTCTCAAAACTCCGACTACAAGAAAATTGACTGTTAAATAAATTAACCAAATGAGCAAACGAAGTAATTGAGTGAAGAGGAACATTCAACAGCCATTTTAAGGCTGATCCTGTCAAGGTAGAACTGAAACCCTTGCATAAGCACGCTTCCTTGAGATCTGGAGGGATAGGATTGATTTCCATCCTTTCCCTATACTGGGCAATATGCTCTTCAGGATCCGTAGTCCCATCATACAGTTTCATGTTGGGGGTCTGAAATCTTTTTGGGATTTCAGCATCACAAATAGGATATGCAAAGCGTGATATCCTGTGGCTGTCTTGAGATACTTCCGGAATTGGCTGGACCACTCCAGGTACACTGGATATCATGTCCTTCAATTTCTGGAGCTCCCTGGTAAATGTTGACGTCATACCTGCATCCTGCAAAGACCCATTGTTGTTAGTAGCAAGAATATTATTATTTGACACATTACCGGTCTGAGGATTCTGGCCATATCTTGAACTCCTCACAGCTGACATCCTGACCGAGGATGGTATCTCAGGGGTATGATTCTGAGAATGGCTTGGGACGATATTCCCCCTGTTATCCTCAGTGTAAACTGCGGAACTGAAGTTCAAAGCCCTAGGCTGTATAGGAGTGACAGTTTCTTCAGCAGGTCTACTTGGGACAGATTTCAAGAGTTGTATTTCTCTCATCAGCATCCGATTAGTTTCCTGCTGCTGCCTCATCTGTTCCTGTACACTACCAAACAAATTCAGAATTTCATCATTAGATGCCAAAACAGGACCGGATCCCTGGGTACTGGGAGAAGGGATCACATCCCGAACTACATGACTTTCAGCTCCGTGTGATGAAGCTTGTATTCTCGGAGGAGGAGGCGGAAGCACCGAACCAATTGTTGCAGAGGTTGTAGCAGACATGGTGGAAGAGCTCATATTTGATCTCGAGGCCATTGAAAACAATTTAGAAAAAAGTTTTGATAATAGAAAACCGAGTAATGATTTTACTAAAGTTTTTAGCAAAAATAGCACCACTTGCCCCACGGTGGGCGCCAAATTGTTTTGGTCAAAAATTACCGAAGCAATTTAGTGATCAAATTAGTTAAGTGAGGTAGTGTGCTAGAAATATGTATGAAAAATATATTAACCAAGTTGATTATAAAAACAGTTTCAGGATACGGCTCAGGATATAGAGTTGTATCTGTTATCAAACAATGAGCAAAAAGGTAAAAGTTGACACGTGATGTACGAGGAAAGCCCTTGATCAATCTAGATAGCCGGCACAAAACCTCGGGAGCTGACAATCGCAGCTGCCTTGTTCTTCTATTGCTTTAAATATCAGGATACGGTGCAGGATGTGGTGCGGATCAACTATGTGTTACAATGTAATTCGAATACAAGTGTTGTGTGTAGTGTTTGCCGTGAGCTAGAGCAAAAGTGTTTGAAAGTGTGAAAGTTGCGTGCCTTAATCTGATCCGCCCCCATCTATTTATAGTAAAAGAAGTGTAACAAACTATCCTAATTCACCGGTATCCGGCGAATATTCCCCACTCGAACGTTGTAGACCTGGTCTTTCGGGTTCAACGTCTTTCCCATAACAAATACCCCCGAGTCTTGAGGAGAAGAAGTCTATCTGACCGTTAGTAACCCCCAGCCTTTAACCTGCACGTGGTTAATTAAATCAACCTCAGGATATCGCTCAGGATGTTAGCAATATCCTCGTCCAGTATCCTGGTCACAAATAAACAATTAAAAGCAGGATATTAGTCAAGATATATACGCTCAGAAAATGGCCCATAACATTCATGCTTCTCAGTCCATTCAAATTTCTTGTTCTTCCTCAGGATGTCATAGAATTCCTTGCACTTTTCTGAGGATTTGGATATGAATCTGTTCAAGGCTGCGATCCTGCCTGTCAATCTTTGCACATCCTTAGCATTGGCAGGAGATTTGATATTCACAATAGCCTTGATTTGCTCTGGACTTACTTCAATGCCCCTCTTTGTCACCATATAGCCTAAGAATTTACCTGCCTTAACACCAAAATGACACTTGGAAGGATTTAGTTTCATATTAAATTTATTAAGGATATTGAATGCTTCCTCCAAGTCTTTAAGGTGATCCTCAGCTTTCTTGGACTTAACTACCATGTCATCAATATAGACTTCCATAGTGTGTCCAATTTGTTCCTTGAACATCATATTGACAAGCCTTTGGTAAGTAGCACCTGCATTCCTTAGTCCAAATGGCATAGCAATATAACAATATATACCAGTTGGGGTTATAAAGGTTGTATCCTCTTGATCAGATGGTTCCATCTGAATTTGTTGAAATCCAGATGAAACATCCATAAAAGTCAACAACTCATGACCCGCGGTAGCATCCACCATGGAGTCAATGTGGGGTAATGGGAAAGGATCCTTGGGACATGCCTTGTTTAAATCAGTAAAATCGACACATACCCTCCACTTTCCATTTTTCTTTTGAACAACAACCACATTGGCTAACCATCTTGGATACTTAACCTCTCTTATCATACCTGCCCGATGTAGTTTATCTACTTCTTCCTGGATAATAGCATTCCTTTCAGGTGCAAACTTCCTCCTCTTTTGATGAATTGGCTTGAATGACCTGTCAATGCCAAGTTTATGAGTAATTATATCTTTAGATATACCTGTCATATCCTCATGTTCCCAGGCAAAGGTAGTTTTCCTTCTTTTAAGGAAGGATACAAGCTCCTGTTCGATTTCGCTAAGGATCCCTGACCCTATGAAGATCCTAGATTCAGGATCATCAGGATCCACGAGGATTTCTTTTACATCCTGCTCTCTTGCCTCCAAGACATCTCTTGAAGGATACTTTAATTGCTATTGCTCCCTTGGTCTTGAGGCTAGCTTCATTGATGAGGTATAGCAATTCTTAGCTTCTTGTTGATCTCTCTTAATTTTCACCACTCCCCAAGGACTTGGAAGCTTTACACATTGATGATAGGTGGATGGATCCGCCTTCATATCATGTATCCATGGCAAGACCATCATGATGAGGATCCTGGACATCAACACGATCATCCTCATCAAAGGTTATGACTTTATCCTGGGTGACAACAGAGGTCCGGACGGGTCTGTCTCCATTATCCATCTTGGTTTCCTTAGCATGTCTTTTTGCTGCTGAAAAGGAAGTACCACAAATGTCTGATCCACCGGATATGAAGTTTATAACTTGTGCATCTGCTGGAGGGGCAGGAGCTCTTTCCGGGATCCTTTCAGGATCCTGGATCCTTGACTTCTTTCGTCCCAAAATTTCCTTCAAATGCCCCTTGCTCAACAAGTAACCAATTTCCTTTCTTAGTGCAATACACTCTTCAGTGAGATGCCCAAAATCCTCATGATATGCACACCACTTGGACTTATCCTTTGTAGCAGATGGTTTATCACTTTTCCTTGGCCACCTAGCTTTCTCACCTAGATTCTGCATTGCAAGGATTAGTTCATTGTTATCAACAGAAAAACAAGATTCAAAAATAGGAGGATAATCCTCATCATCCTCTTCTTGTTCCACTGCATGCACGTTCTGGTTGTCAGACTTATTGTAGAACTTGGATTTGTTGTTCCTGAAGTAGGATCCTTGTTTCTCCTGTTTTGAGGATCCTGTCAATCTATCCTGGATCCTTTTGTCATCCTCTAAGCGGATGAACCTAAGGGCCCGGGTTCTTACTTCATCAAGATTCCTGCAAGGGGTCATAACAAGATCATCAGATAATGGTGAATCCCTAAGCAATCCCATTTTAAAGGCTTCTACAGCTGTAGCAATATCCAAATTAGGAATATCTAAGGATTCTTTACTAAACTTAGTGATATAATCTCTAAGTGATTCACTTTGACCCTGTGTTACCCTATATAGATCACTAGTTAATCGTTCAAATTTTCTACTACAAGAGAATTGACTATTAAACAAATTAACTAGATTAGCAAATGAAGTAATAGAGTAAGGGGGAAGACTTAGCAGCCATTTAAGAGCAGATCCTGTAAGTGTGGATCCAAATCCCTTGCATAGACATGCTTCTTTTAACCTTTCAGGAATTGGATTGATCTCCATCCTCTCCCTGTATTGAGCTACATGCTCCTCTGGATCCGTCAAACCATCATACAGCTTCATAGATGGTATCTGGAACCTTTTAGGTATCTCAGCATCACATAAGGGTGGTGCAAAACGAGATATCCTATGGCTACCATCTGCAATTTCAGGAATGGGTTTAACCACTCCTGGTACACTGGGTCGTATCCTTAAGCTTCTGTAGCTCCCTAGCCATAGCCTGATTGATACCTGTATCCTGCATTAAGCCATGGTTAGTGTTATATGAATTATCAAAAGTGTTACCTCCCACAGGATTCGTGTTTGGAATTACGGATGTGAATCCATATTGACGAGACTCTGGCATGATTGAAGGACCAGAGGAAGCAATAGTCTGCATTGGTATGAAGTGTCCTTGATGAACGTCCGAGCTCTGAGGCTGCATACTTCTCAAGAATCCTTGATCCTGAAAGATGTTGGATCCTTGAGGCTGAGAGGATCCTTGAACCTGAAAGGATCCTGGGACAATAGAGAATCCTTGGACCTGGGAGGATCCTTGGACCTGGGAGGATCCTTGGACCTGGGAGAATCCTTGGACCATGTGCATTCCCAAATATCCTCCTGAGCTGAAGGATCCTTGATGCTGAATAGAGGATCCCGATGGCTGAAAATAGGATCCCTGAGGCTGGAAGTGAGAGCCAAGTGCCTGACTCATAGTTACTGTTCCATAACGCCTTCCTGGTAATTCACCCAAGTATTGCACGTCCGGAGCTGCTGAGTGCTGGGAAGTTATGACTGGAGTGTCGAAGTTCAGCAACCTTGGCATCAGAGGAGAGTGATCCTCCACTGATTTCTTTTGTTTCTTGATCTCAGCAATCTCCCGGAGGATCCTTTCGTTGGTTTTATCCTGCTCTTGTGCGTGATTCCTCATCTGAAAATCAGAGCGTAAAGATCATTAGTAGTAGGATTAGTGGAAACAGAAGGAGTTGGTGGTTTTGTGAAAATGGGGGTTTGTTTCTTCGCAGCATTCTCAGCATTCTTCTGGGATCCAGAACGTGGTGGAGGCAAAGGAGGAACGCCTTGTGAAGAACTGAATGACGGCATTAAGTTTTAAGTGTTCTTCGCTGAAGAAGCCATCTGCCTGGTTGTTATGAACCGAAATGACCACAAAGGTATGAATCTTCTTAGGAATGAAGCACCAATTGCCCCACGGTGGGCGCCAAACTGTTTTGGTCAAAAATCAAGCAATGATAATGCAACCAAACTTTCTGTTGTGAGGTATGATGCTTGAATCAATGAACAACACTAAGGATCACTCTGAAATGTAATGAACAAGTGACACAAAGATTTATACGAGGAAAAAGCCCTTGATCAATGAATGATCTCCGGCATAAAAAACCTCGGGTGATGGAAACTACCGATCACCAACTCAAATTAAACAAGAAATGTGTTACAGCTTCGGATGATAGCGAGCTAATTACAAGGATCACTATAGTGTAACGTGCGAAAGGTGTATGAAAAGTGTATGAAATTGCTAAGCGAATTGCCAAGAGCTGGTGAGAGCAGTTGCTAGTGTGTGTGTAGCCAAAAATAGCCAAGTGTTTTCTATTTAGCCCGCTACCCCTTTTAAAAATGGAAAATATCTAAGCTAACAAACATTCCGCATTTCATGCAAGTCCCCCACGAACTCCATAACGTCCACTTCAGGTAAGCACGTGCGGAATAAGTCATGGAATATGCTCCAGGAATATCGCCAAGACCAAGTCCAAGCTGGTACTCCTGCAAAACAACATTATATTCAAAGTAGACAATCGTTAGTATAAAGATCCTTAAGATGATCCATGATCCTGATCCTGCAATACTTCTGAGGATCACCAATTCAACCAGAAGTGAGGATCACTAAACCCAACAGTAAATGATGATCACTGATCATTTGGAAATCCTCCCCTAATAGTAGTCACTTAGAACGGTGGGATCAAATGGTTTGAAAACGGTGTTTGCAGGAAAGCAACCTCGGATTCTGTCTATCTGTGGATCAGTGAAGCAGCATTGTTCTTTTGCAGAATCTTTTATGATCCCCTGGCTTTTCAAGGGACTGTCCTTCTTGTGATCCTTAGCCGGTGAGGATCTTAGCATCATCTTGATTATGAATAAGGTGAAGGAAGAAGGAGCAGAGAAAGAAGATGAAAAGAGAAAGGAAAGAGAAATACCTGATCAAGTCTTCGAATGAGGATTTAAAGAAGGAAACGCATGAATTTAAATGCTCTCTAACCCTTATCTCTAATTTCAATTTATAATGATGATTTTGCAGGATAGTCACCTCAATGACGTCATGTTAGCAACGGCTAGTCAGGATTCAACGGCTATATATCCGTTAGTTGGTTACGGATAAGGACGAGAAAATATAACTCGCTTATTTACAAATTACTCCTTATATTTTGGGGGCAATTGTTAGGGGAGGATTTCCCAATGATCAGTGATCCTCATTTACTGTTGGGTTTAGTGATCCTTAATTCTGTCTGAATTAGTGATCCTCACAAGTATTGCAGGATCAGGATCATGGATCATCGTACGGATCCTTATACTAACGATTGTCTGCTTTGAAGATGATGTTTTTTTGCAGGAGTACAAGCTTGGACTTGGTCTTGGCGATATTCCTGGAGCATATTCCATATTTATTCCGCACGTGCATGGCTGAAATGGACGTTGTGGAGGTCGTGGAGGACTTGCACCAATTGCGGAATGTTTGTTATCTTAGATATTTTCCATTTTTAAACGGGATAGCGAGCTAAATAGAAACACTTGGCTAATTTAAGCTTAACACACACACTTGCAACTGCTCTCACCAGCTCTTGACAATTCACTTGGCGATTACACACTTTTTTGCACGTTACACTATAGTGATCCTTGTAATTAGCTCGCTATCATCCGAATTTGTAATACATTTCTTGTTTAATCTGAGTTGGTGATCGGTAGTTTCCATCACCCGAGGTTTTTTATGCCGGAGATCATTCATTGATCAAGGGCTTTTTCCTCGTATAAATCTTTGTGTCACTTGTTCATTACATTTCAGAGTGATCCTTAGTGTTGTTCATTGATTCAAGCATCATTCCTCACAAAATCAGATTTGGTTGCATTATCCTTGTGTGATTTTTGACCAAAACAGCTGGAGTGTCAAAATCCAATGACCTTGGTATCAGAGGAGAGTGATCCTCCCCTGATTTCTTCTGTTTCTTGATGTCACCAATTTCCTGGAGGATCCTTTCGTTGGTTTTGTCCTGCTCTTGTATGTGATCCCTCATCTGCAAAATCAAAGAAAAAAGATCACTAGTAGTAGGGTTAGAAGAAACAACAGAAGTTGGTGGTTTTGGAAAAATGGGGCTTTGTCTCTTTGCAACATTTTTAGCATTCTTCTGGGATCCAAAAGGTGGTGGAGGCAAAGGTGGAACGCCCTGTGAAGAAGTGATTTCCGGCATTGAACTTGACTTGTTCTTCGCTGAAGAAGCCATGTGGTTGAAGATGATGAACCAAAATGAACACAATGAGCAATTTTTTTTCAGAAATGAAGCACCAATTGCCCCACGGTGGGCGCCAAACTATTTTGGCCAAAAATCAAGCAAGGATAATGCAACCAAATCTTTGTTGTGAGGAATGATGCTTGAACAAATGAACAATTGTATGAACAACTTGCAAATCAAATAAACGAGTGACACAAGGATTTATACGTGGAAAAAGCCCTTGATCAAGAGTTGATCTCTGGCACAAAAAACCTCGGGTGATGGAAACTACCGATCACCAACTAAGATTAAACAGAAAAATGTTACAACTCGGGATGATAACAAGCTTGTTACAAGGATCACTAGTGTGCAATGTGCAAAAAATGTATGAAATCGCCAAGTAAACTGTCGAGAGCTGTTTCGAGAGTGTGTGTTTGCTAAAATTAGCCAAGTGTTATAACTCAAGCTTGTTATCCCCTTTTTAATTTAGAAAATTAGCTAAAATAACTAACTATCCGCTAAATGTGTAAGTCTCCCACGATCTCCATAACGTTCACAAGGGCCAAGCACGTGCAGAATATTGAGGGAATATGCTCCACGAATATCGGCAAGACCAAGTCCATGCACATACTCCTGCAAAACGAGCTCACATACAAGGTAGACAACCGTTAGTGTAAGGATAACAATGAGGATCCTGAATCCTGGTCCTGCAACACATTCTGAGGATCCTAAATTCAAACAGAATTAAGGATCTGTGATCCTGGCAGTACTTGAGGATCCTTGATCCTTAGGATTGGAAAATCCTCCCCTAACAGTTTATATAACATGTTATTTAATATTGTAAATTAAGATACCTTGATTCTGAAAGCCCTGGGGTTTTCTCCTGTAGGAATCTCTCCATGTTGTATATATCTCATGATTGGAATGATCAATGATCCTGAATGAGACTGTGCATTATTAGTAGGAACCACTGTAGAATCCTCTTCTATCTCCATAGCTATATGATCCTCAATAGAAGGAGCCAAAATATGGATGATAGGAATTTTGATATCCTCTGGAATCTTCAATGATGATCCAAGATTGGCCAATGCATCAGCTTCTGCATTCTCTTCCCTAGGTACATGTGTCAAACTAAAAGAAACAAAAGAGAGTGCCAATTCCTTGACTATCTCTAGGTATTTGATTAGTCGTTCACCTTTAACAGCATAAGATCCATTAAAGTGATTAGTAATTAACAATGAATCCACATGTACCTCAAGATACCTGATCCTTATATGCTTGGCAATTTGCAAACCAGCTATCCAGGCTTCATACTCAGCCTCATTATTAGTAGTTTGAAACTCACAAGCTATTGAGTGGGGTATTATGTCCCCCTGTGGCGATTTTAGTAGTATTCCAAGTCCTGTTCCTTTGACATTAGATGCTCCATCAGTGAAGAGTACCCAAGGATCCTTAATCTCTTCAAGCTGTTGAACTTCTAACTCAGCTTCTCTTTGTAAGTCACTACTAAAATCTGCCACAAAGTCAGCTAAGGCATGGGATTTAATGGTAGTCCTTGGTTCATATCTTATATTATAAGCACTAAGCTTCACTGCCCATTTAGCCATCCTCCCTGACATTTCAGGTTTCCTGAGAACATTCTTAATTGGGAAGTTAGTTTTAACAATAATGGCATGAGTTTCAAAATAATGTCTTAGTTTAGTAGATGCCATAATCAAAGCAAGGATAAGTTTTTCTAAATGTGAATACCTGGATTCAGCATCAAGCAAACTCATACTTACATAATAGACAGGATGTTGTGTACCTTCGTGATCCTTAACAAGGACTGCACTTACTACTTTAGAGGATACCGCTAGATATAAGGATAACATATCCCCTTTTTCTAGTTTCATCAAGGCAGGAGCTGAGGATAGGTAATCCTTATGGGCTTTGAGAGCATTTTCATGCTTTTCAATCCACTCAAATTTCTTGTTCTTTCTCAAAATGTCATAGAATTCTTTGCACTTTTCTGATGACTTTGATATAAACCTATTCAAGGTTGTGATCCTCCCTGTCAACCTTTGCACATCCTTGGTATTGGCAGGAGATTTGATATTCACAATTGCCTTGATTTGCTCTGGACTTGCTTCTATGCCTCTTTTTGTTACCATGTAGCCTAGGAACTTGCCTGCTTTAACACCAAAGTGACACTTTAATGGATTCAATTTCATAATGAATTTGTCAAGGATATCGAATGCTTCCTCCAGGTCTCTAAGGTGATCCTCAGCTCTCTTGGACTTAACCACCATGTCATCTATATAGACTTCCATAGTGTGTCCTATTTGTTCCTTAAACATCATATTGACTAGCCTTTGATAAGTAGCACCTGCATTCCTTAGTCCAAATGGCATAGCAATATAACAATAGATACCAGTTGGGGTCATAAAGGCTGTGTTCTCTTGGTCAGATGGTTCCATCTGAATTTGTTGGAATTCAGATGAAGCATCCATAAAAGTCAACAGTTCATGACCCGCGATAGCATCCACCATGGAGTCAATGTGGGGTAATGGGAAAGGATCCTTGGGACATGCCTTGTTTAAATCAGTGAAATCGACACATACCTGTTAGGGGAGGATTTTCCAATCCTAAGGATCACGGATCCTCAAGTACTGCCAGGATCACGGATCCTCAATTCTGTTTGAATTAAGGATCCTCAGAAGGTGTTGCAGGATCAGGTTCTAGGATCCTTATTGTTATCCTTACACTAACGATTGTCTACATTGCATGTGAGCTCATTTTGCAGGAGTATACGCATGGACCAAGTCTTATCGATATTCTTGGAGAATATGCCCTCAATATTCTGCACGTGCTTGGCCTTTGTGAACGTTATGGAGATCGTGGGAAGCTTGCACATTTAGCGGATAGTTAGTTGTTTTAGTTATTTCTAATTTTAAAAGGGGATTACAAGCTTGAATTAGAACACTTGGCTTTTTTAGCAAACACACACACACTCGGAACAACTCTAAATAGCTTTCAACGGTTTATTTGGTGATTTCATACACATTACGCTATAGTGATCCTTGTAACAAGCTTGTTATCATCCCGAGTTGTAATAATCATTTGTTTAATAGTAGTTGGTGATCGGTAGTTTCCATCACCCGAGGTTTTTTTGTGCCGGAGATCAACTCTTGATCAAGGGTTTTTTCCTCGTATAAATCCTTGTGTCACTTGTTCATAACATTTGCAAGTTATTCATACATTTGTTCATTGTTTCAAGCATCATTCCTCACAACAAAGATTTGGTTGTATAATCCTAGCCTGAGAAGATCCCAGAAAGAGCTCCTGCTCCTCCAGCAGATGCACAAGTTATAAACTTCATATCCGGTGGATCAGACATTTGTGGTACTTCCTTTTCAGCAGCCAAAAGACATGCCAAGGAGACCAAGATGGATAATGGAGATAGAACCATCCGGACCTCTACTGTTACATAGGAGAAAGTTATAACTTTTGATGAGGATGATCGTGTTGATGTTCAGGATCCTCATCATGATGGTCTGGTTATTACTTTGTTCATTTCTAACCATTTTGTTCGCAGGATCCTAATCGATGGAGGAAGCTCGGTGAACATCATTCAGCTTGATGTCCTCAAGAAGATGAATATCCCTGAATCAGATATTATCCCAAGATCCTCAATTCTTGTGGGATTCAGCGGAGAAACCAAGAATACATTGGGGGACATTAAACTTCCCATATACATTGAAGGACTTCATTCTTATCAAAAATTTTGTGTTATAGATTGCTTATCCTGTTGCAATGTTATCCTTGGCAGGCCATGGATACATGACATGAAGGTAGTTGCATCTACATATCATCACTGTGTGAAGCTTCCTAGTCCATGGGGGGTGATAAAGGTTGAGAGTGACCAACAAGAAGCAAAAAATTGCTATACCTCATCAATGAAGCCAGCCTCAAGACCAAGGGAGCAATAGCAACTAAAGTATCTTCCAAGAGACGTGTTGGAGGCAAGAGAACAGGATGTGAAAGAAATCCTTATGGATCCTCATGATCCTGAATCCAAAGTCTTCATAGGATTAGGGATCCTCAGCAACATTGAACAGGATCTAATATCCTTCCTTAAAAAGAGAAAAACTACCTTTTCCTGGAAACATGAAGACATGACAGGTATCTCTAAAGATATAATTACTCATAACCTTGGTATTGACAGGTCATTTAAACCCATACATCAGAAGAGGATGAAGTTTGCACCTGAGACGAATGCCATTATCCAGGAGGAGGTAGACAAATTACTCCGAGCAGGTATGATTAGAGAGGTTAAGTGTCGCAACCCCCGATCCCTGATCCCCGGGAACGGGCGGACGCGATCACAGAGTTTCGGTGGTATCAGGTTTATTAAATCTTGCAGCGGAATTTACATCAGGACCGTAGTTAGGAAATATTTATCAGAGTAAAAACCACCTCGTTTAATATTAATAATCACATGGGTAAAACCCTAGTTTCTTATTACAATACATTTATAGGGACGCACCCTATTTTATTGAATTTAAAACATCGTTTATTAGGTAACTTTTATAGCCACATTTTTTTTCCCAAGCCTTCAGTGCTCTCTAGTTGGCTTTCATTAATTGGCTGTTCACATTGTGTTACCTGTAACGCGTTTTAAAAACATTTGTCAGTCGGAAATACTGGTGAGTGAATCCCAGTTTAATCAAGAAACATTTTATCAATTAAACAGTATTGAGAGCGATCACATTGTTTATTTCTACACAATTACTCATTCAGTATTTGCCACTCGACCGGATCTATGGCTATGGTCAAATTACCCATTGGCTAACTCGTCGTCCAATGGTAATGTACTGTCGTTTCCGACTTACTTCTACTCGTAGTAATAAATTTTGTATACAAAACCCCATAATACCGGCAGTAATTAAAGAACTACAAAGACTCAATCACCGCTTAATCACATTGTAAAATAATTAAGGTTTTGTAAAACATTCCAAAAAGGTTAACAAAAAAAGAGGATAAACTCACATTGCTGTCTTAGGCTTTTCGTAAGGGTTTCCTGGATATAATCTATAATTTATACAAATGTACATTGGTTAGTATTATAACCCATTGAAAATATTAATGATACCCTCCCCGAGACGGTATTTCAACAACTACGTCGGGCAGAACCACGACAGTTGTTACGGAACCCTAAATCAATCGGGCAGCGTAACTATTATGAAACTGGGGTTATAATACTTACAACGGAGCAGAACCTCGCTAATTAGGGGGTATAATACCCGAGTATTATGTCTCTACTACAGAAATTCGGGATTTAAAGAAAGAAATGAGCGACGAAAATTGTAATCCGATGCCATCTATTTATATGGTCTGATTCTGGTTTCTAGGCGGCCCGCGTAAGGTAAGGCTAAGCCTTACGCGGCCCGCGTCAACACGCGGTCAACATATAGCTTAGCTGTAACGCCCCAAAAAATCCAAATGTTATATATTCGCAATATGTCCTTATGTGTTATATTATGGAATAAATAACTAGGCTATTTAACCTAGTTAAGAGTATGGTAAAAACTATTAAAAGAGGAAGGTAATGTCAGTTATGTTTTAAAGGCAAACCCGAGGGGCTAAAGTGGGAAAGATGAAAGTTAAGTTATTAAATAACTTATCACACACAAACACACACATACGTGTGTTCGAGAAGGAGCAGGAGGCTCCCATGGAGCCTCAAACCCTAACTTCATCCTTATGCTCAAATTGAAAGGCAAGATGAGGCTTAAAATCATAACCGAGCATGGATAACTGATCACCTTCACGAGGGGATCATAAGGTATGTCTTAAATCTAAGATTGGTGATCATGTGTGAAGTGGGTTATGTTCAAATCCGTGAGTTAATATGAAATTAATCATGTACAAGGGTTAGAATCATCGTATAGGACATGGGTTACGTATGGTTTGTGTTAATTTGATGATTAGATGTGAAACCCGTTAGTTAGGGTGAAGATGATGACTAGAATCACCACCTATGTCAAAGTCTTGTTGAAAGATTGATGTATTATGTGGGTATGATGAATTCTTGTTAGATAAATTAGGAGAAATATGATGATGATATGTTTGATGTTTATTTGGGAATGATACATGATGATTAGTAGTAGGTTTTGATGGGTTATGTAGGAGTTTAGAATATTTATGCATGAATTAGTTGTACACTGTGCGTAGGAAGTTGTATGCACGTCAAATGTATGATGAAATGTATATAGTGTCGTCCGTATAGTCGATTATGATGTTACGAGTATATGATGATAAGTTGATAGTTAAATATGGTTAATAGTTGACTCTTGAAAGTCAACTAAGCATAAGAAACAGGATTTGACTCGATGTCGTAAAGGTAGAATTATAGGAAGTCGTATGGTACATGTTATAGCAATACGTGTTAAATGTAATGACATGAGGAATTACATGAGTGTAAACGGATATGTATATGATTATATGAGTTATGCTTGTTAGAAAGGACTAATGAAAGTTAAATGTGAAATATGCGATTGATATGATTGTTAACACGTACAAATGAGTATGCTGACAAGAATGTGATTTCGACGACATGGAAGTGTAGGGACCATGTCGAGACAGATTCGAGCACGAGAGGCTAACGGGCCATGAAGAGGCAAGGAAGCGGATACGAGCACGGACGCATAAGGTAAGTGATTTCCGTAATCACTTCTTAGTTCGATTAAGTAATATAGTGTTTCAATTAATTAAACATGATGTTTGAGGTCAAATATATGTTGAAGTCTTTCGTCGTAAATAATAGGATTAAAGTGGACTAAAATGCCCTTGATGGGTATATTGGGCAAACGATCATAAAAGTAGTTTAGAAACAAGCTATTCGATTAGTGTAATGTTTTGGTCAAGTATTAAAGTGGGGAGTATGGTTTTGTAAGTCAGGGACCCTTTTAATGCGCAATTACCCTTAACGGGTCAAAATAAGCATATGAACGATAATGGGTTAAGAGGATGCAAGACATCCAGGAATTTAGTCTTTTATGATAGACGTCACTGCTATTATTAGGTTCATAAGAAGTTATGGTCAAACAAACAAGTTATGTTGATAAATGCATGAACAGGTCGAAATTTGGTAAGAGGGTAATAAGCCGAAGAGTTAAAAGTCTGAAATTTTATTATGTCGGATGTTGGATTTTTACTCCATTAGATGGAGAATTAAATTACGGACGTATAGGAAAAAGAATCGGGTAAAACGGATCAAAAACGAGAGAGTTATGCCCGTTTCCGTAAAATCGGGTCGTGCTTGGAATATGCAGCAAACAGCTGCATCTGTTCTGTGAAAAAGGGGGCGTCACGCGACGCGACAACGGGTCGCGCGACGCGACGGGTGCTTGATCTGGCAAAAATTGTTTTTTGTCTTGTTTGATATCGGGAACTCGTTTAAATGCGTTTTAAGCTGCGTACGACTAATTTAACTTACGTTTTTATAAGCTTAAGTGTATGAACATGTGTAGATAGGTATGTATGTATGTTTATAAGTATGTGAGCAAGTACGTGGATATATGACGGTATGTATGAGAGTAGACATGTATGAGTTTGAAAGGTATGCAAGTAGGGATGTATGTATATATGTATAATGCCATGAGTGTACATAATGATGTAGGTATGTATATATGTAGATACGTATATATTGATGTAGATGTATTTATATGTAGGTATGCATGTAGGTTGGCATGCATGTGTGTACATATGTATGTATGGAGATAATATGTATGAAGTGTAGGTATGTATGTAAGTCATTCAGTATGATTAAGTTTTTACGTCGTTATTCGTGTACCTGGAGTTTTAGGTGTAATGCAGGTACGGTATCGAAGACTCACCAGAGGTGAGGTACAGAGCGAACGTTTAATGTAAATGGATAATGGAACGGAAATAATCTAAGGCTAAGTATCGTTTATATTGATAACATATTAATGTCTTGTATGTGTTTGGTGAGTGCAGGTTGTTCGAGACAGACGTATTGGTGAAAAAGGGGAGCGATCAAAGACCGAGTCATAAGATAGATTGTACGGGAGGGTTGAGTACGTAACTGAGTGAAGCTAGGTTATGTTTTCTTATTGTAAATGAGTATAATAAATGTATTTATTGTGAAAGAGTTAACTTTAAAAATGAATTTAAGTACGTCAAGATGTTTATAACGTAAGAAAATTTTATGGTACGAAATTCCGCTGCGACATTTGTCAATTACGAATTAGGGTGTTATAAGTTGGTATCAGAGCCCTGGTTTGAGGGAATCAAGTACGAGAAGGTAAGTACTTGAACTCAAACTTGTGTGCTCTTGAGATAAGAAACTCGTACAATCTAAGACTCGATCAAGATCCAAAGATAGAAGCTAATGTAAGTATGTACTTATGTATACGTATAAAGAAACTGACGGTTTTGTATGTGCAAGGTAAGCATAAGTGTTTCAAGAGGATGATCCATGAATGCAGTTTAGGATGAATACCTAGAACCGTCAAGAGGCAAATAGGCAAATGAGCCCCAGGTATGTAAATTTAATATGTGGGTGTAAGTAATGGTAAAACTCATTAAGGGAAGGAAAATTTTAAATGAAAGACAAGGATTGTATGTAATGAAGTACTGAAAGTGATACACGCGCCGAAACCTAAGTCTACGGACATAAGGTGACAATTACATGAAGGCACGAAACTACTATGTGGATTGTGTACCTGGCCAGTACACGAGAAACGTATGACGTTCGTGAGATCATGATAATTGTTACAGGTATGTCCGGTAGAGTTGGGTAGCAGGCGGGCGTGTGGGTGAAATGGGAAGTAAGACTCTCGGGAAATTGAGAGTACTATGTAAGGATGAAAAATGCCTGATAAGAATGAAGAATGTTGAATCCGTAATTAAGTACGGATCAACAAGATATGAATAATATGTTTGAATCCGTGAGACGGATTCAAGGATGAAAGGCATGAATGCAATGTTTGAATCCGTGAGACGGATTCAAGGATGAAAGGCATGGATGATATGTTTGAATCCGTAAGACGGATTCAAGGATGAGAGGCATGGATAATATGTTTGAATCCGCGAGAAGGATTCAAAACACAGAAGTAATGAAAGGCATGAATGTAATGTTTGAATCCGTAAGGCGGATTCAATGAATGAAAAAGCATGAATGATGCGTCTGAATCCGTGAGACGGATTTAAAAATATAAAAAGATGAAATTAATCCGCATAAGAAGATGTCGACAGTTTGACCATGATTGAGTCTAACGGTTCATAGAAATAAGTATAAAGTAAAAGGTGATAGTATAATAGATGAAGTTTTGTATAAGTTACGTGTTAGATGTGTTAGTAATCGAGTCTTAGAAGTCAGAATGATGACGGGCTGTGACCCGGACAATAACTTGAGTATGGGCGGGAATGGTAAGTTTGGTAAGAAATATTGAAACGATGTAATAAGGTCTTTGCAAGTAAGCATGAATAGAGGGAAGTACGAGCATGTACTTCAGTTGGCGAAATGATTAGTAGAATGAAAGAATTGCATGTAAGAAATAGAATGTGTGGTACGTTATAGCAGATACGTAGGAAATTGTAGAAGAGTTATAGGTAGGGTAAGCACCTAGTGTAAAGAATGTTTGAATGACATATGCTAACCGCCGATGTTGTTGATGATAATGTTAGAACTATTGATGTGATGAAACCAATCGTATTGGTGAAAGGATGTGCACGAGCGGAAGCTCATTGCACGAATGAATAAAACCTGGCCTGTGCGGCTAGTACTCGAGGAGAAGATGATCGATCTGGGTTACGGATCGTTGGTTTGTGAAATGAAAAGAGGTTAGTAAAAGGAATGTAGGATAGGCATGGTATGGTGCGTGATGTCCGACTTTTAACAGTCAAGCATAAGAAGAAAGTGTAGAAATTTACTCATAAGACTTTTGAGTGAAGATGTCGGGTATTGATTAAACTATCGTATGATGAACTAGTGCGACACGTTTAACTATGTAAATTAAGTAATGTATTAAATAAGAGAAAAGTACTGTAAAATGAATGAGATGGTTTAAAGGTAACGTAAAGGAAAGAATAGTACCAGTAACTGTAGAAAACTTAGAATGAGGTTAATGTTAGAGTTAAGCACATAGGTGTGATTATGTAATAGTAGTTTTGTTGTGGTGACAAAACAAAAGTAAATGTTATACAGTGCATGTAGAGAATGTAATTTTAAAAGAAGAGATGAAGATATTAGATCTGTTGAGAACGGATCATACGAATGTAAATATGACTACAGGTTGAAGGAGTATCCGTTATTGACAGGCCAAGGAAATGAAAATGATATGTGAAAGTATGATAAGGAAAGTATGGATTTGTTAGGAAGAAGTCAATTATTTGAATAGTTTAGGAATTAGGAATGAATAGTTATCCATTTTTTTTATGTACCAGTTAAAGTTAGGCATATATGAGTATGTATAAATTACAAAGTAAGATCGTATAGTCGACGAAAACGATATGAATGTGCAAATAAACAGAAAGAATGTTAATAATGAAATGTTGGAATTATTTAAGTAAACAAAAGGATATATTGCACATGATGAATGAATATTTGAACGAGGAATAAACCACTAGCTATGAAGGTTGTTAGAAATTAGCGCTATTAGTGAAAGCGACACTAATAAGAACTCCGGAACGGGTTCTTGAAGATAGAAGATTCTCATTAGGATGGGCTAGTGGTCGTGTGGATGGACTGGAAGAAAAGATAATGTGTGTTCGATGAAAGTGGGAAAGGTTTCAGGGACGAAACCTCATTTAAGGGTGGTAGACTTGTAACGCCCCAAAAATCCAAATGTTATATATTCGCAATATGTCCTTATGTGTTATATTATGGAATAAATAACTAGGCTATTTAACCTAGTTAAGAGTATGGTTAAAACTATTAAAAGAGGAAGGTAATGTCAGTTATGTTTTAAAGGCAAACCCGAGGGGCTAAAGTGGGAAAGATGAAAGTTAAGTTATTAAATAACTTATCACACACACACAAACACACACATACGTGTGTTCGAGAAGGAGCAGGAGGCTCCCATGGAGCCTCAAACCCTAACTTCATCCTTATGTTCAAATTGAAAGGCAAGATGAGGCTTAAAATCATAACCGGGCATGGATAACGGATCACCTTCATGAGGGGATCATAAGGTATGTCTTAAATCTAAGATTGGTGATCATGTGTGAAGTGGGTTATGTTCAAATCCGTGAGTTGATATGAAATTAATCATGTACAAAGGTTAGAATCATCGTATAGGACATGGGTTACGTATGGTTTGTGTTAATTTGATGATTAGATGTGAAACCCGTTAGTTAGGGTGAAGATGATGACTAGAATCACCACCTATGTCAAAGTCTTGTTGAAAGATTGATGTATTATGTGGGTATGATAAATTCTTGTTAGATAAATTAGGAGAAATATGATGATGATATGTTTGATGTTTATTTGGGAATGATACATGATGATTAGTAGTAGGTTTTGATGGGTTATGTAGTATTTTAGAAGATTTATCCATGAATTAGTTGTACACTGTGCTTGGAAGTTGTATGCACGTCAAATGTATGATGAAATGTATATAGTGTCGTCCGTATAGTCGATTATGATGTTACGAGTATATGATGATAAGTTGATAGTTAAATATGGTTAATAGTTGACTCTTGAAAGTCAACTAAGCCTAAGAAACAGGATTTAACTCGATGTCATAAAGGTAGAATTATAGGAAGTCGTATGGTACATGTTATAGCAATACGTGTTAAATGTAATGACATGAGGAATTACATGAGTGTAAACGGATATGTATATGATTATATGAGTTATGCTTGTTAGAAAGGACTAATGAAAGTTAAATGTGAAATATGCGATTGATATGATTGTTAACACGTACAAATGAGTATGCTGACAAGAATGTGATTTCGACGACATGGAAGTGTAGGGACCATGTCGAGACAGATTCGAGCACGAGAGGCTAACGGGCCATGAAGAGGCAAGGAAGCGGATACGAGCACGGACGCATAAGGTAAGTGATTTTCGTAATCACTTCTTAGTTCGATTAAGTAATATAGTGTTTCAATTAATTAAACATGGTGTTTCAGGTCAAATATGTGTTGATGTCTTTCGTCATAAATAATGGGATTAAAGTTGACTAAAATTCCCTTGATGGGTATATTGGGCAAACGATCGTAAAAGTAGTTTAGAAACAAGCTATTCGATTAGTGTAATGTTTTGGTCAAGTATGAAAGTGGGGAGTATGGTTTTGTAAGTCATGGACCCTTTTAATGCGTAATTACCCTTAACGGGTCAAAATAAGCATATGAACGATAATGGGTTAAGAGGATGCAAGACATCCAGGAATTTAGTCTTTTATGATAGACGTCACTGCTATTATTAGGTTCATAAGAAGTTATGGTCAAACAAACAAGTTATGTTGATAAATGCATGAACAGGTCGAAATTTGGTAAGAGGGTAATAAGCCGATGAGTTAAAAGTCTGAAATTTTATTATGTCGGATGTTGGATTTTTACTCCATTAGATGGAGAATCAAATTACGGACGTATAGGAAAAAGAATCGGGTAAAACGGATCAAAAACGAGAGAGTTATGCCTGTTTCCGTAAAATCGGGTCATGCTTGGAATATGCAGCAAACAGCTGCATCTGTTCTGTGAAAAAGGGGGCGTCGCGCCACGCGACAAGGGGTCGCGCAACGCGACGGGTGCTCGATCTGGCAAAAATTGTTTTTTGTCTTATTTGATATCGGGAACTTGTTTAAATGCGTTTTAAGCTGCGTACGACTAATTTAACTTACGTTTTTATAAGCTTAAGTGTATGAACATGTGTAGATAGGTATGTATGTATGTTTATAAGTATGTGAGCAAGTACGTGGATATATGATGGTATGTATGAGAGTAGACATGTATGAGTTTGAAAGGTATGCAAGTAGGGATGTATGTATATATGTATAATGCCATGAGTGTACATAATGATGTAGGTATGTATATATGTAGATACGTATATATTGATGTAGATGTATTTATATGTAGGTATGCATGTAGGTTGGCATGCATGTGTGTACATATGTATGTATGGAGATAATATGTATGAAGTGTAGGTATGTATGTAAGTCATTCAGTATGATTAAGTTTTTACGTCGTTATTCGTGTACCTGGAGTTTTAGGTGTAATGCAGGTACGGTATCGAAGACTCACCAGAGGTGAGGTACAGAGGGAACGTTTAATGTAAATGGATAATGGAACGGAAATAATCTAAGGCTAAGTATCGTTTATATTGATAACATATTAATGTCTTGTATGTGTTTGGTGAGTGCAGGTTGTTCGAGACAGACGTATTGGTGAAAAAGGGGAGCGATCAAAGACCGAGTCATAAGATAGATTATCCTTGATGAAACCAGAGAAAGGGGATGTATTATCCTTGTACCTAGCGGTATCCTCTAAAGCAGTAATTGTGGTCCTTGTTAAGGATCACGAAGGTACATAACATCCTGTCTATTATGTAAGTAAGAGTTTGCTTGATGCTGAATCCAGGTATTCACATTTAGAAAAACTTATTCTTGCTTTGATTATGGCATCTACTAAACTAAGACATTATTTTGAAACTCATGCCATTATTGTTAAGACTAATTTTCCAATTAAGAATGTTCTCAGGAAACCTGAAATGTCAGGAAGGATGGCTAAATGGGCAGTGAAGCTTAGTGCTTATTTTATAAGATTTGAACCAAGGACTGCCATCAAATCCCAAGCCTTAGCTGACTTTGTGGCAGATTTTAGTAGTGATTTACAAAAAGAAGTTGAGTTAGAAGTTCAGCAGCTTGAAGAAACTAAGGATCCTTGGATACTCTTCACTGATGGAGCCTCTAATGTCAAAGGAACAGGACTTAGAATACTACTAAAATCGCCACATGGGGACATAATACCCCACTCCATAGCTTGTGAGTTTCAAACTACTAATAATGAAGCTGAATATGAGGCCTTGATAGCTGGTTTGCAAATTGCCAAGCATATGAGGATCAGGTATCTTGAGGTACATGTAGATTCATTGTTAATCACTAATCACTTTAATGGATCCTATGCTGTTAAAGGTGAAAAGCTAATCAAATACCTAGAGATAGTAAAGGAATTGGCACTCTCTTTTGTTTCTTTTAGTTTGACACAGGTACCCAGGGAAGAAAATGCAGAAGCTGATGCATTGGCCAACCTAGGATCATCCTTAAAGATTCTAGAGGATATCAAGATCCCTATCATCCATATTTTGGCTCCTGCTATTGAGGATCACATAACTATAGAGATAGAAGATGATTCTGCAATGGTTCCTAGTGATGGTGCACAGTCTCGTTCAGGATCATGGATCCTTCCAATCATGAGATATATACAACATGGAGAGATTCCTACAGGAGAAAACCCAAGGGTTTTCAAAATCAAGGTATCTCAATTTACAATATTGAATAACATGTTATATAAACGATCTCTTGCAGGTCCATATCTAAGATGCATAGAGGATCCTGAAATTCAAGAAGTCCTAAAGGATTTTTGTTGGGATTGAACCCTACCAGAGGAACAGATAATGTAAAGCCAAAACCTGATCACAACAGTGGATTCACAATAAGCAGCTGTTTACACTAAGTCTTCTCCCTTGAAAGTGATTACAACAGCTGATGGTCTTATGTCCTCTGCTCGGATACAACTGCTGCTCCAAATAACTACTGATGAAGCCTAGAAGACTGCTGGATACTAAGCACTGCTGGTACAAACTGCTGATGACAAAGCACTGCCCAATCAAGGACTGATCAACCTTGAGGAAAGCACTGATGAATAGGATAAGCAGTAGTTTAGTATATCATCTGATTCTTGTATAGTCAGTTGTTAGGTTTAGCAGTGTTTGTATAAGAACAGTAGATACAGGTTGTTAGACTGTTAGACGTCGCTTTCATGGTGACGTCAGCTGAGATGCCTCAGCGGTTTGGTTTGTCTATAAATGGAGCAGTACACTGTACTGTTACATTTGATTCGTTTTGAGAGAGTTCTTCTCCTCAATTCAATCCTTTCATCTTGTACAATCCAACCTTGGGGCATCTGGCTGAGGGGGAGCTTAGTATGTAAGCATATCTGTAATCATTTGACTCTTATTGTAAATCTTTTGACTAAATGAATTGCATATGCTTTCTCAAAACTATTTTCTCCTTGATTGTGTTTACAAAGTTTGTTATTCATTTCCGCTGCACTTAAACTCTGTTCATCTCTATTGATTATACAATTTTACACAAACAAACACTTTCATGAGGGCCTCCGATCTTAACAATTGGTATTAGAGCCTGGACAGTCAAATTTGATCTAACAATCAATTTGACATAACAGTTCGGCTCAAAATTCATTGATACTAAGGTTGGTTGTATTTAGTTGAAAAACAGAGTATCGAGTAAATCATGTTCAAAGTGGTTATTCAAAAACTCTGTAAATCAACCAAGATGTCATATGACACACAAATTTCACACAACAAGTGATATCATGCATAAGTTACTCATAGTTTTCAGATCTGAAAACATATCTGTTAAACTGTGGGATTATTTCATATTTTCAATATTGATTTCAATTGCTGTTATGAAAATTGTGATGTCACCTTGATTAAAATGCTAAAGTATGAACCTCAGATTAACAAAAACCTATGTTCATAAAACATTAGTGTTTTTAATAACATAAAAAGAAGGAAACTAAAACTTTAGTCATTCAGATCTTATGTGTTGTAAACAGGTTGAGTTCCTCAAAAGGACAAAATCAACTATGTTAAAACACATTAAGAAAATTCACAAAAACTCAGAAGTGTGTTCATCTCAAAACTTTTGAAGTCAAAAGAAAAGAGTATAAACATAAAACACTTATGAGTCAAAGTTTAGGGTAATAATGCTTATTAAGCAACTATGTGCATCCATCTGTTTAGGAAAAGGTTTTGATTCCCGTGAATGAACTCCAAAGAGGACTAGACAAATGTTCAAAAATTTATCCATGAGTCCTCATGATTGCAATCAACTGACAAAGAAAATGATACCAAACAGTGGTCAAAATGTATTCAGAATGTTCTACCAACTGCTGATAAACCACTGACCATTTTTTCATAAACTTGAGAATGTTATGATTATGTGTTCTTTTGAAAATGTACCAGATCCTTTTTGATTCTGTTCTCAGAAAATCCTTTAATTTTTTATATAAAGGATTTTCTCGAATAACCAGGATATATTGTTCATTTTTTTGGAATAATATATTTTGAACTCTTGCTTGTTTTTGTTGGCAATAGTTTCAGTTCCTGTCAGGATATAGTACCGTATTTTTGTTGGTATTATTGTCCTCATAAATAGGTCAGAAGGAAATGGTTCATATGTCGAAATCATATCTTACTCAGGTTTGTTTTTAAACATTTATCAAAGGTTGATTGCCAAACTGTACTAAAATTACTGGGGCACTCATGATTTAATTGGATATTAAACGAAAATGAGGTGCCTTAGTAAAAAGTTCTCATCATCTGGGATACTAAACCACTGTCCCTCAAAATTGACATGTGGCAAAAAACCTTGAATGAAAATTCTCAAAACAGTTGCTGAAATACTTGTCCTTCAAATCTGTACTATTTACCCTAAACACTGCTTTGTTCAAACGTCTGTTTCCTAATTACTATCCACTGCTGAAAGCCAACCACTGATCCTCATTTTTACTGGCTAGCACTGATGCTCAAAATCAGTGTCTTATCCACTGATATGCTATCTACTGATAGTAAAAATCTTCCACTGTTTTCACTTTATTACCGTTGTAACTACTGATGCTTGGTACATCAGTGGCTCCTAAAACAACGGTTCTTCACCCTTCATCCATTTCATCAGTGTTTGACACGTGGTCAGTTCTTAGCCTTCAGATCAAAATAACCGCTGCCACATCAGCGATCATTTTTTTTCCCTAAACAAAACCCTGATCAAAACCCCAAACAGGGTTTTACACTGTCGAATTGAATTCCAAAGTTCTCTTCTCAAAGCAGTTTCCAACCTTTTCTTCCCAAATTTCTCTCCGATTCTTCTTCATCAAAATGACGAAATCAAAATCAAAATCTAAACCAAAATCACCATCATCTTCAAAAGAGGTCGCTCAAACGGCCGAAGAACCCATCGAGATACCATACAAATCTCCTCATAATTATCTGGGTTTGCTCACAAAACCTACCGATAACCACACTTTCGACTCCATCATTGATACACTATCTGCATCAAAGTACAAAACTTTGTTGACAGCAGATGCTCCCATTTACTTGCAAACCCAGAGAGAGTTCTGGAAAAAGGCGACGCTTGAAAAACAAGACGATAAAGCCACAGCCATTAACTCTTCGATACAGGGTAAAGTGATTCAAATCACTCCACAATCAATCTCCGAGGTTTTTAAACTCGATGATCTAAAAGGTAAAATTTCTTTTGATAAAGCCGAGATGAAAACTGATTTCACAAAAAGGGGATATGCAGAACAATCAAAGGTAGATACCTTACAAAA
Organism: Helianthus tuberosus; assembly: GCA_030545235.1. NCBI lineage: Eukaryota > Viridiplantae > Streptophyta > Magnoliopsida > Asterales > Asteraceae > Helianthus > Helianthus tuberosus. The sequence continues at coordinate 214,833,740 of CM060423.1, forward strand.
AGGTTATTTCCCATATGCACCCAGATTTTTATTTCACACACTTTTAAGTTGTGCTTCAAATAAAACAACAGCGTTTAATGAAATACCATTGAAGATTCAATGCCTGGGGTATGCTATTTTAAACAATAAAGATTACAACTACTCCCAGGAGATCTTCAATGACATGGTAAAGAATGTTGAAAGTGATGGAGAGGGTGAAACCCGAGCTTTAGAGTGCTTAAATATAATGATTTATGTGTATTTGATGTGTTTATTTGCTTGGAATGAAGTGACTATGAGAATTTGGTGTTTTGCAGGTAAAGCACGTAATTCGGTGCAATTATATGGGTTAAAGATGAAGTTGTAAGCATATGATGGGATATCGCAGCTCAAGGATGGATGTTAAAGCTTGTTCGGTGTTATGAAGGCTCATGAGTGAAAGACATATGGAAAAGTGAAGTTCGGGGACTAATTTGGTATATTATGAAAGTTATGTGGATCTTATATGTGCAAGAGTCAAAGAGGTATAAAGTTCAGGGGTTTAATTCAGTACTTTGTGGAACTTATATGAAGTTCATATATGCAAGAAGTGGGAAGACTAAAAGTAGAGGGGTTCTTTTGTAATTGTTGAAAGCTATGCATGAAAAAGAATAGAGGAGGAGGTGTCACGATTGTAGGCTACGAGAGTTTGTTAGTAGCTTACGAGTTGTTGGGGTTTCATGATTGTGGGAACAGAAATTTTAAATCGTAGCCTACGGGTCATGGTTCGTAGGTTACGAGTGGAGATGTAAAGGGAATAAGAGAAACAGAAGTTTTAACTCGTAAGATACGAGTTGAGTTCGTAGCCTACGACCCGGGAAAACAAAAAGGACGCATGTCACGTGTTTGGTTGGAGGATTTCATATGTCAAATCATATCATCATAAAAGAAAAGTAGGGCAGCCGTCATTGAATTCTTTGGGGGGAGTATCATCTTTAGTCAACAACATCAAGATCCATCATCTTCCTTGTACAGCAACATCACATCGTCCAACAGGAGGCATCACGTGATCTCTAAATTGAGATACACAAAATTCAATAACAAAAGAGAAACAATAAACATCATCATTCATTTTTTTGGGGGATCACGAAGTCAAAGGCCATCATCATTCACGTTTTTGGAGGCTTGGGGATTTCGAAGAAATCATCACGTGGACATTGGTTGTTGTTAGACAGATCTTGGGACTTGGGTATTAATCTTTATTATAATATAATTATCATCCAAAGCACAAGAAAAGATGGTTTCAACAGCGTATCAAGCCTGTGAAGATCGATCAAGCAACATGAGCGGCTAGTCCTTTTATGGTTTCCTCCAGATGGAGGGTTTTTGTAAGTTGATTGATATTATGTGTTGACACAATCATTTCACTTGGTGATCTAAGCATTCGATGCTTTTCACCATTGATTTGATTTCTTGATTGTAAACAGTTACGTTTATTTAAACCTTAATTTCTAAGCATTCAGTTCCCGAGAGTTCTAGTAATTGGGATATATTTGACATGGGGTTAGGGTTTGTAAATTGTAATTGATAATCATTCGATAACCTCCCGTTATGTATTGACCGGAGTACTTAGTCGTTGGTTATCACAATTAATTAATCCAAATTAGCACCTATGTCTATGTAGGTAACGATTAAACACATAATTGAAGTTAACTGCAAAACCTGAAATCTGGAGGAACCATCTTTTCTCTTATTGATTTAAATCACACTTTTTACTCGTCAATTTAGCTATTTCTCACAATCAAACAAACTGATTTTCCAATTCTGTAGTAGTTAATTAATACTTAGCATCATAACACTTTCCACAATCCTCCTCTGGTTCGATATCCGACTTACCCTAGCTATAGAGTTAGTTGGTTTTTGTATGTTCTTAACGACAGACATCAAAATGGCGCCATTGCCGGGGAGGCGTGCGCAAAGTGCTTAGTGTTAAGTTCTAGTTTAGTTAAATATACAAAAATCCAAAAATAGTGTCTTTTTAGTTTGTTCTGTTTTGTTTGGATTTACGCGAGGTTTTCTTGTTTTTGTTTGTACAGGTGATCTAGTAAGTGTATGCATCATACTCGAAATTCCGGGAAGTCATCACCATTAGTGTTCGACCCAGAGATCGAGAGAACAGTAAAGCATACAAAACGAGTATTACATCGTGAGAACAAGATTCTACACTCACCTATACCAACATCTAAAGCAATGGAGAACTTAGCAACACCGGAGAAACAACCTGCAACTTCACAACCGCAACAATTCTCGCCAACACCTACCCAACCTTCACCAAACACTACCATACCACCACCACCACCACAGTCTACACAACCTACTTCTACTTCTCCAGTACCATCATTCTCAACCTTTTTCCCAAGCTTTGATAACAATCAACCAACTTCCACCCAAACAACATCTCTTCAATACCCAACTACAACCCAAACTGTCAATTTACAGCATTCGTCTCCTTATGTTAGAATCATTCCCGATGATGCTGCAGAACCAAGTCAGACTCAAGCACCTAATGCAACATCAATTCCGCAAGCCACCCGACCGGTTATTTCATAGCAAAGTCAGCCAATGCCAAATCTTTATAGATCAACCATCTATGATCAAGGAAATAACTCAAGAGATTTTGATGATGGCTATTAGGAATATGATAACTATATGGGTCAAAATGAGAGACAAGTGGTTAACACGGGTAGCTATGAGAGGCAAACAGTCGGATTGGGTGCGGCCGAGAGAGTCAATCAAGGGAATGTAGGGTATCAACAATATGTGCAACCAACGCCAATACAACAACAAATACCACAACAATATCATCAACCTGACCCACTCAATCAGCAGCCAGCTCCGAGAAGGCCGGTGGTGGACATTCCATTACCACCGCCGGTACCTCAGATGCAGGGTCAGGCAAGACCGCTACCACGAAACCTACACCGACCGGTGATTTTACCGGAAGGAATTCCACGACGAAATAATCAAGGTCCAGTTCGAGGTATAGAGAGCCACTTCAGGCCTGCTATAGTTAACAACCCATCACCGGTTGTGATCCCGCAATTACAAGGAGGGCGGTCATTCGAAGTACGAACACAATCAATATCCAGTCTGCCTAAGTTTCATGGTCACGCACATGAAGAACCATATCTACACATTGCTGCATATGATGCACGTTGCAACACAATCAGCAGCCAAGGGTTCTCAGTTGATGATGTGAAATTGGTACTTTTCCAATTCACACTTGAAGACAAAGCACATCAATGGTTTCATTCACTACCGTCAGCTTCGATCTTCACATGGGGCGAGATGCAGCAACAATTTTTAGATGAGTTCTATACTCATTTGCGTACTACCAATGCAAGGAAGGAAATTCGAGGGTTTCGACAACAGCCCGGTAAGTTATTTCACGAAGCGTTCAATCGTTTCAAAATGATGCTCAAGAACTGTCCACATCATGAGATATATTTGTGGGAGCTTATTAATACATTCCACGAAGGCCTAACAGATGAAGAAGCCAGGGATGTAAATTCAATATCCAATGGTACTTTTGGAATGAATTACGAAGAAGATGATTGGGAATATTTAGAAAGAACCGCAAGGGCCTCAAAACGCAAAGCTCAATCTTCTAGAAGTGCACGACATTCGACAGTGAAAGCTGCAGACCAGTTACCGGAGACTGGGGACCATACCCGTTGTGTGGTCATTGTGGGGATATAGGGCACATTGCTGATCAGTGCCCTAACATTATCGGTAATCTGGATGAGGTGAATATGATGCAGGGAAGTGGGAACATGTATTCGGGTTTACAAGGAAACAACCAATATTACCAGCCCCGGAACCAAAATAATTATCAAGGGGGTAATAATTCGGGTTTCCAATGAAATTACCAGCATAGTAATGGTCAGGTGAATAATGATATGATGGAGATGTTGAAAGCAATACAACTTGATTTACAAAACCAAAGGCTTGAGTTACAAAACCGTGCTCAAAAGGAAGAGATGCGAGATAAGGCCGTTCAATCATTAACTACACAAATGGCCCAACTTGCAACCGAGATAAAGGAGCTGAAGCAACAACAAGGGAAGCTGCCAAGTGATACTCAACCAAACCCCAAGAATCCACGGAGCACATTGATCAGTGGGGTAAATCCAGTTCCTAATAATACTTGTTATGATAATGGTTTGTGTGCTTCGAATGTGATTGCAGGTCTAAATGAAACGGTTGTGGAAGAAAGTGGAATCGATTTGGGGGAGCCGGTTGTCTCCATCAGAGTTGGGAAGTTCAAAATCCACAAGGCATTACTGGACTATGGAGCAGGAGTGAGCGTGTTACCTGGTAGCTTGTATGACCAGTATGACTTCGGTCCGCTACAAGCGTGTGCTAGCATGGCCATGTTCGCAGATGCGAGTTTGAAACGACCACGGGGGGTTGTGAAGAATGTGGCCATCCAACTTGGCGATTTTTACTACCCGGTTGATTTTATGGTGGTCGATTATGCACCATCGCTTACATACGAGCAGCCGCAGGTAGTTTTGGGTCGCCCATTCCTATATACCGCGAACGCCCAGATTGATTGTCAAAGCGGAATGGTCACCATGAGCTATAAGAATCGTAAGTTGTACTTTAATGTGTTTTTAAAAACTATTTCTTACGATCCTGTTAATGATGCTTGTCACACAATTGCTACTAATGAACATGATTCAAGTGTGACAAAGGACAGGTTAGAGGTGAGTGGATATCGGGTGAAGAAGTCAAGTGTGAGAAGGCCATTTGGCGGAGGAAAACCACCTGATGGTGGGTTTAGATGGGGTAATGAAACTGTTGTTAACCCCAACCGAAGTGAAACGGTGACCCTCCCTAAAAACTGGATGGATATGTACGGAGAGACATGGGAGGGAAAACGTGCAGCTGAACCACCTTGAACATCAGGTACGGTCTGGCTGAAGACCTAAAACTTAGCGCTCTCGGGAGGCAGCCCGAGGATGTAGAGAAGTGTACCTTGTTTTGTGTTGGTGTTGTGTTTTTTTTTTTGACAGGTTCTTGATTCTATCTTCACAGATGCAATAATTCAAGTGTGGGGATGTTTCGCAACATCCCCGGTGAGATGTCAAAGAATCTATGGAATACGTCTATTCCGGTTAAAGCACAACAGTCGCACCGCTACAGACACTCACTTGTTTCTGATCAGGTGCATGTGTTTATCTATCTTACTTTGTTTTTGGTGTGTTTTGTTGTTTTTGGTGGTGTGAACCTTTGTCGTGTTATGGGATGCGTTTTATTTGGTTGTTTTGTTATGAGTTAGCCGCTCATTTAGGATTGTTGGTTTGTTTTCTCGGGCTTATATTTTAAAAGCACCATACATTGGGGACAATGTATCCCAAGTGTGGGGATGGGGAGCCCGGGAAGGGATTCGTGGATGAAGCGATTGAAAGTGGTTGAAATCGATGAAAATGAAAAAAATGGAAAAAATTGAAAATTTTGAAAATTTTTCATCGCCTTAAACAAGCTAATTGGATACGAAAACCTGAAGTTTCAATCACTAATAGGCTTCTTACCGGTAGTAAACTAGATTAGTCCCTTGTCATGGTTATTCCTTTAAGTTTCATGAGAGTAGGTTTGACAAGTGTTTTATAGGAAATGAGTTGAAAAGAGATGTCTATCTAGGGGTAACATGTTTTAATTGCATATGCTACATGTCGTCAACCTTTTTACCTTTTCTTGGTGAGATCTTGAGACTGTAGATGGATAGGATACATTATATGATGAATTCATTTGTTGAGTGCAGGCTACGTGTTATTCTGTGTTAGAACTTGTATGATTCGATGCACGCTGAGACTGTGGGTTTGACATGTGCACACATATGATAAAGGCATTAGGATTTTCTGTTACACCCTTTTGTGTTTGTGTTTCGTTTGTGTTGTTATTCACCAATTTCCCTTAGTAGCCCTGTTAAGCCTAACTACCTTTCGTTTGTTCGCCCAATATCTATTGTGAAAAACCGACCGTGATAATATTGCTATGAAAAAGAAAAAGTTGAAAAAAAAAGAAAAAAAAATATGTGAAGGAAAATGAAAAAGAAAAGAACAAAAATATAAGTATTGTGAATATCGTCTATGTTCTTGGGTAGAAACCAACCCAATAGTATAAGTTGTGTTTGAATAAAGTTGTCACGGTTTGGTTATTGTTTGTGAGCCAATTAGAAAAGAAAAAGACCCAAAACTATTTTCCTACCTTTACCCTAAGCCCAAAACCCGAAAGTCCTTTTGATGTGTGCCATGTTAGATGATACAGTGGAGGTGTGATTGTCATACAAGCATATGATTGCAGGATTTCATGTTTGCTTATTGAGTGTTTATATACTAGCACATTACACGCTAGTCCAGATATTAACCTGAGAGGAGAGTACATTGTGAGGGGTGTGTAGCATGTGTCTAATTGTAAACATGTTAGTTTTAGATAGACAATTCTTGAGTTTTAAAGTTGCATCATTTACTTGTCAGACTGTCAATCTCGATTGTGTCAGTCTATGGGATGGGTATGACTTAGGACTGAACAGGTTGAATCGGTTATGAGGTTTAGAAGTGTTGTCGTTATGGTGACTAGTTCTAGTTGGTTTGCTTGGGGACAAGCAAAGGCAAGTGTGGGAATGTGATGGAGAGGGTGAAACCCGAGCTTTAGAGTGCTTAAATATAATGATTTATGTGTATTTGATGTGTTTATTTGCTTGGAATGAAGTGACTATGAGAATTTGGTGTTTTGCAGGTAAAGCACGTAATTCGGTGCAATTATATGGGTTAAAGATGAAGTTGTAAGCATATGATGGGATATCGCAGCTCAAGGATGGATGTTAAAGCTTGTTCGGATGTTATGAAGGCTCATGAGTGAAAGAAATATGGAAAAGTGAAGTTCGGGGGACTAATTTGGTATATTATGAAAGTTATTTAGATCTTATATGTGCAAGAGTCAAAGAGGTATAAAGTTCAGGGGTTTAATTCGGTACTTTGTGGAACTTATATGAAGTTCATATATGCAAGAAGTGGGAAGACTAAAAGTAGAGGGGTTCTTTTGTAATTGTTGAAAGCTATGCATGAAAAAGAATAGAGGAGGAGGTGTCACGATTGTAGGCTACGAGAGTTTGTTAGTAGCTTACGAGTTGTTGGGGTTTCATGATTGTGGGAACAGAAATTTTAAATCGTAGCCTACGGGTCATGGTTCGTAGGTTACGAGTGGAGATGTAAAGGGAATAAGAGAAACAGAAGTTTTAACTCGTAAGATACGAGTTGAGTTCGTAGCCTACGACCCGGGAAAACAAAAAGGACGCATGTCACGTGTTTGGTTGGAGGATTTCATATGTCAAATCATATCATCATAAAAGAAAAGTAGGGCAGTCGTCATTGAATTCTTTGGGGGGAGTATCATCTTTAGTCAACAACATCAAGATCCATCATCTTCCTTGTACAGCAACATCACATCGTCCAATAGGAGGCATCACGTGATCTCTAAATTGAGATACACAAAAGTCAATAACAAAAGAGAAACAATAAACATCATCATTCTTTTTTTTGGGGGGATCACGAAGTCAAAGGCCATCATCATTCACGTTTTTGGAGGCTTGGGGATTTCGAAGAAATCATCACGTGGACATTGGTTGTTGTTAGACACATCTTGGGACTTGGGTATTAATCTTTATTATAATATAATTATCATCCAAAGCACAAGAAAAGATGGTTTCAACAGCGTATCAAGCCTGTGAAGATCGATCAAGCAACATGAGCGGCTAGTCCTTTTATGGTTTCCTCCGGATGGAGGGTTTTTGTAAGTTGATTGATATTATGTGTTGACACAATCGTTTTACTTGGTGATCTAAGCATTCGATGCTTTTCACCATTGATTTGATTTCTTGATTGTAAACAGTTACGTTTATTTAAACCTTAATTTCTAAGCATTCAGTTCCCGAGAGTTCTAGTAATTGGGATATATTTGACATGGGGTTAGGGTTTGTAAATTGTAATTGATAATCATTCGATAACCTCCCGTTATGTATTGACCGGAGTACTTAGTCGTTGGTTATCACAATTAATTAATCCAAATTAGCACCTATGTCTATGTAGGTAACGATTAAACACATAATTGAAGTTAACTGCAAAACCTGAAATCTGGAGGAACCATCTTTTCTCTTATTGATTTAAATCACACTTTTTACTCGTTAATTTAGCTATTTCTCACAATCAAACAAACTGATTTTCCAATTCCGTAGTAGTTAATTAATACCTAGCATCATAACACTTTCCACAATCCTCCTCTGGTTCGATATCCGACTTACCCTAGCTATAGAGTTAGTTGGTTTTTGTATGTCCTTAATGGCAGACATCAGAAAGCAAATCATTTCTTCTTTTTCCAAGATTTCTAAGCTACTACTTTAAACAAAAATTTGAAAAAGAGGATGAAAATTTGCCTAAACAAGGTGTCCATTTTCAAATAAAAGGCTTAACAAAAGAAACATTTTCAAGAATGATGGCACCAATAAAAACAAAAGCAGAGGTGTCTGAGCAGACTTCAGCAATTACCACTGCTCCTCAGACATCTGCTGCTGAGCCTACTGCTCCAGGTGATCATAGCAGCACTACCACTGCTTTGAAACCCACACCTAACATTACCAAAAAGACCAAAAGAAAAACATCCAGAAAACCCACCAAACCCAAAAGAAAGGCAACTCTGGAAGAAGAGATCCCAGAGCAACTGCCTGTGCCAACACAAATGTCACCACAACCCACTGCTGCTACTTCCTCACAGCAGTTGGAAGAAAGATCTCAACCATTGCCTCAAACTCCTCCTGCATCCTCACAAAAGGATCAGGTTGTAAGCACAGGGACCCCACAATATGAAGCTCTGAATCCACTCGGATCCATCTTCCTCAGTCCTGATCCCAAGGACATGTCTCTTTCAACTCCCATACCCTCACCAATTATACTACCACAATCAATAATACCCCTGTTGCATGCGGTTGATATTGCACAGACACAAACCAGTTCCTCTCTATCACCTATCACTGACAGTATACCCCCACAAGTGACTGGGTCTGATGCTTATACCTCTGCTATCCCAGCAACAGTTGAGGAGGTTACACTGCAGGAGTTACAAGTAACTCTTGTCAGTAGTTCAAGTGGAGCAGCAACTACAACTGATGGATCAACAGATCTTCAGTTGGACAGTTGTTTCATCAGTAAGACTCCCTTGAAGGCAATTTCTTCAATAGCACCATCGGTAACCACCAGTGAGTTAGTTCTAACCACTGGTACCATCAAAGGTCTATCAAGTGCTGAAGAAAGAAGTCCCCAGTACCAAGAACAAGGGGCATCAATGGGTGATTTTTGGGACTCAGTTCCTAAGTCACACATTGATACAACCACTGCTGGTGGGGATTCAGATGATCCTACTAAAGTAGGTGATGATTCAAAATATCAGGAATTGACGGACAGAGTTGACAAACTTGAAGATTCAGTTGCTGAAATAAAAGATATGGTGCAAGAGATTTTGAAAGCTCAAAAAGCACAAGCCACTGTTGTTCCACCTCAAGCACCTGCTCCACCACAAGTATTTGCTGCAAATGAGCTCTGGAATATCTTTCAACCCTTACTTGAACACCAAAAGCAGATGGCTGATCAGCAACATGAAACACATGTAAAAATGTTGACGAACATGGTAGAGTCGAGATTTAAAGATACTCAGGCAGATATCAAAGCTATCAAGGCTCATATACAATGCACGACTCATGGTGGAAAAATTCCCTCAACTATCCTTTTCATGGATAACCCCCTGGCAGATAATGCCAAAAAGGGGGAGAATGTCAAGAAGATGAAGAAAAAGGGAATTGAGGATGGTCTGTATGTTGAACCAGAACAAGCAAAACAACCATCCAAACCACCTCAAACCACAAAATCAAAAACTCCCATTCAAACAGCTGATACAGCAGTGGTTACAAAACTGCTGTTAGTAGCCAAACAGCTGCCATTTCATCAACACACGCATCTTCAACACACACCACTCTATCACACACCATCACAACCACTGTTCCACCACCATCATCATCTACAATCATATCACCACCACTGCCTCCTGCCATAAAGCAGAAGACAGCAGATGTTACAACATCTGCTGTAATGACAACAGTGATTGAGACACCAGTTGTTTCAACCACTGTCAGTCAAGCACAATCACAAACCACTGATCCACCAAATACATCATCAGCCTCTCCTACAATAAAAAGGAGAAGGGTTTTCATTCCTGATGATGAGTCACCACCATCACCACCATCAAAAACCATTCCAACCCCTGCTCAAAAGCAGAAGACATCTGCTGACATATCAGCAGTTGTAACGACAACAGATGTTGAGACACCAGTTGTTTCAACAGCTGTTAGTCAGACATCCACCACTGTTTCCACCAGTCTCATATCACAACCAGCAAAGCTTCACAAAAGAAAGAGAGACACAACACAGGCTACTGATGAAAAGTACGACCCTGTTGCTACTAAATATCCACTGGAATTAGAAGCTGTGAAAAATGAGATGAAACAATTTTACACTGAGGATGATCCTTCAAAAAGGAAATTTCCTTCTCTCATAGGTTTCATAATTCCAGAAGACATGGATGAATATCTCGAAATGAAAGCAAGACAAGCAAGGATAAGAGCCAAAGTTGAATGCAAGAATCAGGGTGATGAAGCCATTTTGGAAAGAAGAAAATTCCTGCTCAACAAAGTCAAACAAATGGAAGAATATGCAAGTGATCTGAACAAATAAATGTCAAGCCTATCTCCTGAAGCAGATCAATGAAATGATTTAAGAAGAGAATACCTTGCATACATAATGAAAGAAAAGTTCTATCCTGCTAAAGAAACAGAATTCAAAGAATGGCCAATAGTTGCATTAAAGCATGAGGCTAACAGAATTGAAAAGATTAAAAATAATCCAAGAAAGAAGAAGACAGCTCCAAATTGGAACAAATACAGGAAGCTCATAGCTGATCTTACTTCTGAATATAAAAGAAAGAAGCAGGAGCTGGTAGATGCAAGAGTGGATACTGCAAATGCCATAGCAAAATGGACTAAGCAGCAAACTGATGAAGCCAATGAAAGGCTGAAGAAAAGAAAGATAACTGTATCAGGCACTTCAAAGAAGCGTGAACATATGATGAAGCTTGAAAAGCAGATTGAAAACCTCAAAACACTGTTCCGATCTACTCTTATGACAAACCAAGAAAAGGGAGAACAGCTGACCAGTGAAGAGGTAAAGGAAAAGGAAGTTGAGTACTTCAAAGAAACCATCATGAAAATGGGTCTAAAAGAAGCAAACTCAGAAAAACTTCAAAACCTTTTTAAGAAGGTGTTAACTAAGCCTGCATCACCAAATACTTCAGAAGTTTCAGACATTGAGCCAGATCAACAAAAAGAACAGGAGCAGATAGAGAAGGAAACTGCAAAAGACATAGCTGCAGCAAACAATGTTATTGAAATGGCCTTCAAAAGAATGTCTGAAAGTCTGCAAGTTTTCACAAGGCCAACATCCCCCAACTCATCTTTGAATAAATCTCTCCCAAGAAACCCATTGGGTTTAAAAGTACTAAAGTGGATGTCTGATCAAAAGACCCACATATTGACCCTGGTCAGATCCAATGGCGAAGTGAAGTACATATCAAGGAAAGAAGCACTAGGCCTTAGTGTTGAAGATTTGCAGGATCTCCTTGAACTTACACTGTGCAGGGATGTAGATGACACAAGTTCCAAAGAATTTGAAGAAGAATTCAAAAGAAAAGCAAGGGAACTTCTGATGAGTAATAAAGATCCAGAATAATGACAGGTTTTGGCATTATCTGTTCCAGGGGGAGATTGTTGGGATTGAACCCTACCAGAGGAACAGATAATGTAAAGCCAAAACCTGATCACAACAGTGGATTCACAATAAGCAGCTGTTTACACTAAGTCTTCTCCCTTGAAAGTGATTACAACAGCTGATGGTCTTATGTCCTCTGCTCGGATACAATTGCTGCTCCAAATAACTACTGATGAAGCCTAGAAGACTACTGGATACTAAGCACTACTGGTACAAACTGCTGATGACAAAGCACTGCCCAATCAAGGACTGATCAACCTTGAGGAAAGTACTGATGAATAGGATAAGCAGTAGTTTAGTATATCATCTGATTCTTGTATAGTCAGTTGTTAGGTTTAGCAGTGTTTGTATAAGAACAGTAGATACAGGTTGTTAGGCTGTTAGACGTCGCTTTCATGGTGACGTCAGCTGAGATGCCTCAGCGGTTTAGTTTGTCTATAAATGGAGCAGTACAATGTACTGTTACATTTTATTCATTTTGAGAGAGTTCTTCTCCTCAATTCAATCCTTTCATCTTGTACAATCCAACCTTGGGGCATCTGGCTGAGGGGGAGCTTAGTATGTAAACATATCTGTAATCATTTGACTCTTATTGTAAATCTTTTGACTAAATGAATTGCATATGCTTTCTCAAAACTATTTTCTCCTTGATTGTGTTTACAAAGTTTGTTATTCATTTCCGCTGCACTTAAACTCTGTTCATCTCTATTGATTATACAATTTTACACAAATAAACACTTTCATGAGGGCCTCCGATCTTAACAATTTTCATGAAGGAGATTGTGGAAACCACACTGGGGGCAGGGCATTGTTCTCAAGGATCCTTAGGACATGGTACTATTGGCCTACAATGAAGAAGGATGATGTGGATTATGCCAAGAAGTGTGATCCTTGTCAGAGGCATAGTAATATCCTTCATCAACCAGCAGAGCTCTTGCATCCTATATCCTCTTCTTGGCCATTCATGAGATGGGGAATGGATATAGTTGGTAAACTTCCCAAAGCACCAGGAGGAAAGGTGTTCATGCTTGCTATGACTGATTACTTCTCTAAGTAGATAGAGGCTGAAGCCTTTGCTCAAGTCAGCGAAAAAGAAGTGATATCCTTTATTAAAAGAAATATTATTACTAGATTTGGTATCCCTTCTGAAATTGTTTGTGATAATGGATCCCAGTTTATTGGGAAGAACTACTAACGTTTATGATAGCTGGGGTATTAAGATGATAACATCAACACCAGTCCACCCACAAGCTAATGGTCAAGCAGAATCATCCAACAAGATCATCATCAACAACTTGAAGAAGAAGCTTGGATCCAAGAAAGGAAAGTGGGCAGAAGAACTACCTTGTGTACTATGGGCTGATAGGACAACCCCCAAGAATGCTACTGGCCAAACTCCATTTTCTTTGGTATTTGGAGCAGAATCAGTGATCCCTACAGAGATGGTGGTTCCTACTGCAAGAACAAGCATTCGTGGTCCTGAAGGATATGCTGAAAACTTGGTTCAAGACTTGGATACTATAGAAGAACTTAGGGATTTGGCAAGGATAAGGATAGCTAGTTATCAACAAAGGATAGCTGGAGCCTACAATAAGCATGTCAGGATCAGGAAATTCCAAGTTGGTGATATGGTATTGAGGAAAGCATTTCAGAATACCACAAATCCTGCTAATGGAAAATTGGCACCAAAGTGGGAAGGCCCCTACCTGATTGAAGCTGAGGCTGGAAAGGGGGCATATTGATTGCTAACAATGGAAGGTGATTTGCTACCAAGAGCTTGGAATGTTGTCCACTTGAAGAAATACTTTATGTGATAAGGATTCATGATCCTTAGCAATATTCATGATCCACATTCTCGAAGGATCCTTAGAGGATATATGATCCTCATTCTTGTAATGATCTAATCTTAAACTATTTCATTCTTTAACTATCCTATATACAAGGAAAAGGATCCTGGATCCTTTATCCTCCTTTCACTTGATTCTGAGTTTTGCAGAAGGTTCATGTATCCTTAACGAAGGATTGAGTATCCACAGAAGTCTCCAGTTCTTTGGGCTTGACCCCAGTTATTTGGGCCTGTCCCCAGTATCGCCAGCAGCGCACGATGATCCTGGTACAGTTCATGGAAATGGGACCAGTACTCGCTTTAGGGGCTGACAATTTCATTGTACTAGCTGTATCCGGGATCCTACGTATAATGGTAGATGTACCATACATCCGTTCCTAAGGTTTCTAATGTTTTCACGTTAGCTAACGTTTTGGCATTTTCATGTCACTAAGTTTGGATAGTCGCCAGTGAGGGCCATACTCCAGTTTACACAAGATCCGTTGGGCTTGTCCCCAATTTTTTGGGCTTGTCCCCTGTATATTGGGCTTGTCCCCAGGATTGTTGGGCTTGTCCCCAGTTGCTAACTCTTCTTTTATATTGGCTTAGTCCCAAGTTGTGTTCCATTTCAGGTTTTTGGAGTTAAAGAGTTAAGGATCCTTGATCCTAACTTTTTATTAAGGTTTGTCCTTTGGTTATCCTGATTATAAGCGTTAAAGGTTTAGGATCCTAACTTGGATTCTCAGGTATGATCCTTGTTCATTTTGATTTTATTCTTTGTTTATCTAAGTGACCCTTGCTCTTTGATAACAGGACTCGTGATCCTTAAGTTACATTACTTTTTTGAATTTATCGATTATAGGATATTTGATCCTTGATCATATCCTAAACTTTTTGACATAATCTATTAAACTTTTATTCTCAACTTATGAATTCTAACAAAGTGTATAATAGCAACTGAAAAGTAAGGTATTCACAAATGAAACAACACATAAGATAGTCAAAAGATTAAGATTTTATTTACCAAAAGTTAAACCCTTTCAAAGGTTGTCAAAATTGCCAACCCAAGCTTCTACCAGCAAAACGTGGCCCGTCCACTTGGGTTGGAAAAGGGTGTCCATATTTAACAAGGTCTAAGTGCAGGAAATAAAGGCGGAAGGATAACAAGTGGCTTCATTGTAAGGACCGTTTTTCGTCTTTATAAATTAACTTACAAGGGTAATTAAAAGACTTCAAAATATCAACATTAATACATGCTTTTGACAAAATTTGGGCATGACCCGTCCGTAAAACGGATATACCCCTGTTTTAAACGTAAGTAAGACAAATACTATTCTACCATTAGTTCGACAAGACACTATTGAAAACCTAGACATCAAGTGTTAAAATGTATATCTACTAACAAGTTGTACAAAATAGAAATTTTGACCCAAAACATTAGTGCAACTAGCGGAAGCGCTTGGTATGATATATCATGAACATGTGCTCGCTCCAATTCTCCAAATCGCCTAAATTGAGGATTTACCTACATTCAACAACAAAGCTTAAAAAGTTAGTCATTATACTCTTTATGCTTACAATACCATCATTTTAGTTCCATTCGTTTATGTACTTTCATTCCTCTTACGTATTCGATTACCCAATTAAATGGGTATGGCATATACTCTCATAATGTGATTCAAGCATACACATACGACCCAGTAACATCGGGTTAATTGCTTTCAACATAAATCTTTCGTTCTATCCGTTTAACGGATTGAACATCATACATTCATTATTGCATTCATGACCACCCGTTCTAAACGGATGGTACCTTATCCTTACTCGACATGTTTAATTCGAACCGGTCGACTTATATAGCTTATCATAACCTTCGTTAGCATAATCAAATCCGCAAGGAATTTGCTATCCACTTACTAATCACCATATTCGTTATAACTAGGATTGTTCATCATAATTATTAACAAAATTTAAGTAAGGTTTCGTATGCAACGGAACATACCTCGGTCTTGCGTGCCTTCCGTTTTCCTAGTGCTCGTACCTTATTCCTTCACGCCTACATTACAACATTCATTCATTCATTTAGTCTATTTACTTCATTATACCATTTTCCATGTTACACATTCATTCATCTCTTAAGCATTTCATCAAACACTTGGTAGGCATCATCATTAAGGTATAAGGTACAAGTCTTTAAAGCACAATTTTACTAGTTCATCATCATCCAAAATTCACATCTATTCTAATTTGCATAACTATTTCCTCCTACATCAATTTATCTAGCATTCAAGTATTACAAATAAGATCACATATCAAGATAACATACAATCATAATCATTATGATCTTCCTAATCATAACACAATTTCACAAAGTGGGTTTTCACTACAACCTCTTACGCAATCTAAAATCAAACATGATTCTTGTTCTAGAAAGCAATTCTAACTCAGATATCCCACATTAGACACAAGAAATCGAGATTGGGTTTTGCCCCTCATTCTACAAATCATATTTTTAGAAAATTAAACTTAGCACTTCACTATATATGTATAGAAAATCGAAAATCTTGAGACATGCAACAGATTTGGCTTGAATTCCTTGATCAATTGAGTGAATTAGCAAGAGCAAGGGTTTTCACCCTGCTTTCTCCTGTTCGATCGATCCCAGACACGCACACAAGGGTGTGTTTTTGGGTTTCTACATTATAATTCCCTAACTAATGAAACTTTACACATTACACCCTTCCAAGTTTAATAAGTATCTAATTCAAGCACTTTTCCAACATTTAACTTATTTCTTATCATAACCCATCAACTAAGTTAGTTTTTTGTTCACTTTCATTTATTTTAATATTAACCGATTTATGGGGCGTTACATTCATCCCCCAAACAGAGGATCCATCCACCACCCATTATCCTACCTATTGTCCAAAGGATCAGTGATCCTTAAACCTAAAGCTATTGTTCAAAGTACAGACCATTGTTCAAAACATCATCAAACAAAAACAACTACCAAATCATAAAAAATGGGCTCTGGCCGCGTCTAGATAAATCCATCATTGCCCATTTCTGCAGCTCAAACCTTCGCTGCATCACCATCACCTCCTGCTCCAGCATCACCCGCCTGATCCTTAGCTCCGCTGCCACCTGCGTCAATTGCCAAGACCTCTGTAGCCTCTTCTTCGTCATCCAGCTCAGCCAGCTTAGCCTTCCAGCCCTCCTGGTCCCAATTGGTCCTGTCAAAGTCAGGATCCTCAGCCTCCCGGGCCATCTGGAGTTTGATCTTGTACATAGTGATGGCAACAAAGACTTTAGCATCCTCCATCACCTCATCCTTCTCATGGTTAGCATTAATTTGGGCCATGACCACCTGCTTTTTAGCCACATTAAGATCTTTTTCGAGGGAGGAGATGGTTTGATCCTTGGCTAGGAAGATCTTCTGAAACTCCAAATGCTTCTGCTCAGCCTCTTCAACGTATGCATCGAAGAGCATCTGGATCTCGGTAAATTTCTGCAAAAAGAAAATGTAGGGTTCAGGATCCGCTATCCTCAAATGGGCAGGATAATCAGTCAGGATTAGTGATCCTTACATCAGCAAAGTATTCCTCAAATTGGTGACGAATGAGGGGCAGGCCTTCAAGATTGTCAGCTTCAGTGGCCTTCCTCTTCTTTCCCCCCTTGGAGGTGACAGGCTTGGGGACTAGAGCACTTGGGCTAGCAGCAGTTTTCTTCTTTCCAGACCGGGGAGCCACAGTGCTAAGATCACTGACACTAAAGCGGGAGGCTGACTTCGAAGATTTTCCAGCGCCTACCAATACAAAACAACATATAAGTATTCTTGTTTTATTTACATTTAAACATTTAATTATATACAGACTTAGATACTTACTTGACATTGTGACTGAGCCAGAGGATACTTCGTGAGAATCCTTGGTGTTTGCTTGGAATGATCTTACTGCAGGATCAAGGCTCCAAAAAGCGGTGATCCTCTCTTTTGTTGTAGGTGAGGGAATAATATGAGAGACAGAGATGGCTGCAAAACAGAAAAGGGGTCTGTTATCCTCAACAGAAACAGGGTTATCCTATGATCCTTCTATAAGGATCCTCTATCCTACCATGGGTGGCCCATTTTCTTGGGAGATCCTTCCCATCCGGGATAAAATCCCTCCTAACGAAGAAAAAATGCTTCTTCCAGTTGGTGTCATTCTTTGTGGTCTTCAGGATTGGGTGTGCTTCACCGGGTTTATGTTTGAATAAGAAACGGTGTGAACCATGGCTCACAAGGTTATACAGTTCAGCCAATTCCGACATCCCCAACTCTATGCCTTCTTGCTCAATTATTTTCTCTAGGGTATATAAAACCCTCCACATCATTAGCATCACTTGGACATAGCTCATTCCGGTGAGGGAGAAGAAGGATTCAGTGAAGGCAGGAAAAGGATAGGAGTATCCTATCAGGAATGGGGTGGCCGGAAAAGCAACCCAAGTTTCAGAAACAAAATCGCTTCTGGTGGTAGGGTCAAAAGGCTTGAAGACGGCGTTCGTCGAAAAACAATGGCGAATCCGGTTGATATCTGGATCAGTAAAGCAGCAGAGTTCCTTCGGTGAATTTTTGATAATCCCCTGGCTTTTCAAAGGACTATCTTTCTGGTGATCATTGGCGGGGGAGGATCGTAGCTTCATTGTGATCTAAAGATTTCTATGAAGATCAGAATAAGAAGATGAAGAGAGAAAGAGAAAAGAAATACCTGATCGGTCTTGGAATGAGGATTTAAAGGGTGTAACGCACGAATTTAAATGCCTCAAGATCCTTATCTCTAACTTGAATTTATAATGATGATTTTGCAGGCAAGTCATGTCGCTGACGTAAGGCCAGCAACGGCTAGTTCGATCCAAACGGCTATATATCCGTTAGTCAGTTGGAGATAAGATCAAAAATATAACTCTTTAATTTACGTTTAACTCCTTATATTTTGGGGGCAATTGTTAGGGGAGGATTTTCCAATCCTAAGGATCACGGATCCTCAAGTACTGCCAGGATCATGGATCCTCAATTCTGTTTGAATTAAGGATCCTCAGAAGGTGTTTGCAGGATCAGGATCCAGGATCCTTATTGTTATCCTTACACTAACGATTGTCTACATTGTATGTGAGCTCGTTTTGCAGAAGTATACGCATGGACCAAGTCTTACCGATATTCTTGGAGAATATGCCCTCAATATTCTGCACGTGCTTGGCCTTTGTGAACGTTATGGAGATCGTGGGAAGCTTGCACATTTAGCGGATAGTTAGTTGTTTTAGTTATTTCTAATTTTAAAAGGGGATAACAAGCTTGAATTAGAACACTTGGCTTTTTTAGCAAACACACACACTCGGAACAGCTCTCAATAGCTTTCAACAGTTTATTTGGCAATTTCATACACATTACGCTATAGTGATCCTTGTAACAAGCTTGTTATCCTCCCGAGTTGTAACAATCATTTGTTTAATAGTAGTTGGTGATCGGTAGTTTCCATCACCCAAGGTTTTTTGTGCCGGAGATCAACTCTTGATCAAGGGCTTTTTCCTCGTATAAATCCTTGTGTCACTTGTTCATAACATTTGCAAGTTATTCATACATTTGTTCATTGTTTCAAGCATCATTCCTCACAACAAAGATTTGGTTGTATTATCCTAGCCTGATTTTTGACCAAAACAATACCCTCCACTTTCCGTTTTTCTTTTGAACAACAACCACATTGGCTAACCATCTTGGATACTTAACCTCTCTAATCATACCAGCTCGGAGAAGCTTGTCTACCTCCTCCTGGATAATGGCATTCCTCTCAGGTGCAAACTTTCTCCTCTTTTGGTGTATGGGTTTGAATGACCTGTCAATACCACGCTTGTGAGTAATAATATCTTTAGAGATACCTGCCATATCTTCGTGCTTCCAGGCAAAGGTAGTTTTTCTCCTTTTGAGGAAGGATACTAAATCCTCTTCAATTTCGTTGAGGATCCCGGATCCTACGAAGACTTTGGATTCAGGATCATGAGGATCCATAAGGATATCTTTCACATCTTGTTCTCTTGCCTCCAGGACATCTCTTGGATGATGCTTTAATTGCTATTGCTCCCTTGGTCTTGAGGTTGGCTTCATTGACGAAGTATAGCAATTCTTTGCTTCTTGTTGGTCACTCTCAATCTTTATCACCCCCATGGACTAGGAAGCTTTACACACTGATGATATATAGATGCAACTGCTTTCATGTCATGTATCCATGGCCTGCCAAGGATAACATTGCAACAGAATAAGCAATCTATAACACAAAATTTTTGAAAAGAATTAAGTCCCTCTATGTAGATGGGAAGCTTAATGTCCCCCAATGTATTCTTAGTTTCTCCACTGAACCCCACAAGAACTGAGGATCTTGGGATGATCTCTGATTCAGGGATATTCATCTTTTTGAGGACATCAAGCTGAATGATGTTCACCGAGCTTCCTCCATCGATTAGGATCATGCGAATAAAATGATTAGATGTGAACAAAGTAATAACAAGACCATCATGATGAGGATCCTGAACATCCACTCGATCATCCTCATAAAATGTTATAACTTTTTCCTGTGTAACAGTAGAGGTTCAGATGGGTTTGTCCCCATTATCCATCTTGGTCTCCTTGGCATGCCTTTTGGCTGCTGAAAAGGAAGTGCCACATATGTCCGATCCACCGGATATGAATTTTATAATTTGTGCATCTGCCGGAGGAGCAGGAGCTCTTTCTGGAACCTTTTCAGGATCCTGGATCCTTAACTTTTTCTTCCCAAAAGCTCCTTCAGGTGCCCCTTGCTTAACAAATAACCGATTTCCTTCCTAAGTGCAATACATTCTTCAGTTAGATGTCCGAAATCCTCATGATATGCACACCATTTGGACTTGTCTTTTGTTGCAGCTGGCTTATCACTTTTTCTGGGCCATCTTGCTTTTTCACCTAAATTCTGCATTGCAAGGATCAGTTCATTGTTATCAACATAAAAACAATATTCAGAAATGGGAGGATAATCCTCATCATCATCTTCCTGTTCTACTGCATGCACATTCTGGTTGTCAGACTTGTTATAAGATTTGGACTTGTTGTTCCTGAAGTAGGATCCTTGTTTCTCCTACTTCGAAGATCCTGCCAGTCTTTCCTGGTTCTTACTTCATCAAGATTCCTGCAAGGGGTCATGACAAGATCATCATAGAATAATGAATCCCTAAGTAAACCCATTTTGAAGGCTTCTACAGCCGTAGCAATATCCAAATTCGGAATATCTAAGGATTCTTTACTGAATTTAGTGATATAATCTCTAAGTGATTCATTTTGACCTTGTGTTACCCTATATAGGTCACTAGTTAAACGTTCAAATTTCCTACTGCATGAGAATTGGCTATTAAACAGGTTAACTAGACTAGCAAATGAAGTAATAGAGTAAGGGGAAAGACTTAGCAGCCATTTAAGAGCTGATCCTGTTAGTGTGGATCCAAAACCCTTTGCATAGACATGCTTCTTTTAACCGCTCCGGGATGGGATTGATCTCCATCCTTTCTCTGTACTGAGCTACATGTTCTTCTGGATCCGTTGAACCATCATATAGCTTCATGGTTGGTATTTGAAACCTTTTTGGTATCTCAGCATCACAAATAGGTGGTGCAAAACGAGATATCCTGTGGCTTCCATCTGCAATTTCGGGAATGGGCTTAACCACTCCTGGAACGCTAGATATCATATCCTTCAGTTTCTGTAATTCCTTAGCCATAGCTTGATTGATACCTGTATCCTGCACAAAGCCATGGTTAGTGTTATAAGAATTATTGAAAGTGTTACCTCCTGAAGGATTCAAGTTTGGGATTCCATATGTGAGTCCATATTAACGAGATTCTGGTATGATTGTAGGACCAGATGAGGCAATAGTCTGCATAAGGATGAAGTCTCCTAGATGAACATCTGAACTTCCGGGTTGAACATTCCTCAAGAATCCTTGATCCTGAAAGATGTTGGATCCTTGATGTGCTGTGATTGGGGGTCTTGGAGGATACTCCATGGATCCGTAAACCTGAGATGAGGATCCTTGAACCTGGAAGGGTCCCGGACCCTGGGATGAGGATCCTTGAACCTGAAAGGATCCCTGACCCTGGGATGAGGATCCTTGAACCGTTTGAGCTCCCACATATCCTCCGGAATTGAAGAAGGATCCCTGATACTGAGATGATAATCCTAAAGGCTGAAAGTAGGATCCTTGAGCTTGTGTTACCGCTGATGATCCAAAACGCATTCCCAATGATCCACCTTGAAGCTGGACATCAGCTGGAGCAGGGTGTTGACTAGTTATGACTGGAGTATCGAAATTCAGTGATCTCGGCATCAAAGGAGAGTGATCCTCCGCTGGTCTTTTCAATTTTTTGATATCATTGATCTCTCGAAGGATCCTGTCATTGGTTTTGTCCTGCTGTTGCATGTAGTCCTTCATCTGCAAAATCAAAGAATAAAGATCACTGTTAGAAGGGCTAGAAGATACAGTAGAAGTTGGTGGTTTTGAGAAAACGGGGCTTTGTTTCTTCGCAGCATTCTCAGCATTCTTCTGGGATCCAAAAGGTGCTGGAGGCAAAGGTGGGATGCCCTGTGAAGAAGTGGCTGCCGGCATGGAACTCGAAGTGTTCTTCGCTGAAGAAGCCATGTGGTTGAAGGTGATGAACCGGAATGATCGAAATGAACAAAATTTCTTAGAAATGAAGCACCAATTGCCCCACGGTGGGTGCCAAACTGTTTTGGTCAAAAATCAGACTAGGATAATGCAACCAAATCTTCTTTTGTGGGGTATGATGCTTGAATCAATGAACAGATGTATGAACAACTTGTATATGAAATGAACAAGTGACACGAGGATTTATACGGGGAAAAAGCCCTTGATCAAGAGATGATCTCCGGCATAAAAGACCTCGGGTGATGGAAACTACCGATCACCAACTATAATTAAACAAATGATCGTTACAACTCGGGATGATAACAAGCTTGTTACAAGGATCACTAGTGTGCAAAATGTATGTAATCGCCAATAAGTTGCAGAAAGCTTGCGAGAGTGTTGTGTTTGCTAATTGTTCTTCCTGTCAAGACTTGTTATCCCCTTTTAAAAATAGAAATAAACTAAATAACTAACATCCCGCAAATGGTGCTAGCTACCCACGACTTCCATAACGGTCATTAAGCTATGCTCGTGTAGAATATTGAGAGCATATTACCCAAGAATATCGGCAAGACCAAGTCCCATTCGTTCATTCCTGCAAAACAAGCTTAAATATAATGGAAACAACCGTTAGTGTTAGGATAACAATGAGGATACCGGATCCTTTATCCTGCAACGTATTCTGAGGATCCTTAATTCAAACAGAATTGAGGATCTGTGATCCTGACTGCACTTGAGGATCCATGATCATTAGGCTTAGAAAATACACCCCTAACAATTATAAAAAAATATTCTTTTTGTTTTCAAAAGTGTAAAAAAATTACAACCATTTTTTCTTTTTTTAAATGTTTTTTTTATTTTTATTTAAAAACATATTTTTAAAAGTTTTCAGATATTGTTTCTAAAGACATTTTCTCAAATAGTATTTTGGTTATGTTTTTTATTGTACATCTTTACAAATAAATAAGAACATTTTTCTTATAAAAATAATGAAAAACGTATTGAAATTTCTTTTTGAAAAAAATCTATATTATGTTTTTTCCTCGTCTAGTTTGTACTTTATAGGTCTTACTTTTATAATTTTTCATACTTTAAATGTTTCTATAAAATAATTAACATTTTTATTTATTAAAAAAGTAAAAAGTTTCTTTTTAAAATAGCGTCTACAGCCCTCACACATATTAATCACTCAAATCATCTATGTAAGTGAATAAATAAACAATAGATACTAAAATAATTTTATTAAACTATAAATTAACATTCCATATAAGTTCAAATTTAATTAGTGTAACGAATATGTTATAAACAAGTTAAAACCAGTTTAAAACTTTCGATCGAAGTGAACACTTTTCTAAAGCAAAACAAATGGATAGGGTTGATACAAAAACATTTTGTTCTTCTTTAATTAAAAAATATATTTAACTAGTTGATTTCAAAACTTTGTATGGATTTTTGTGTATTATTGTTTATTAAGACTCAATGAGGATACGTAAGGGTGTTGAGAATTACTTTCAAGTTCGAAAATTTTGAAATTCGATTAAATTTGGTTCGATTATCAAGTATTCGTTTCGATTTAAGAATTGAAATTCGAATTCGATTCAATTCGAGTCAAGTAAATCGAATACGAATTTATAATTTCAATTTCGATTCAATTCGAAATTCGAATTTTTAATCAAATAAGAAGTGGGTTATTTATTCGAATCCAATTGGGTAGGTTTTAATCGAATTCTAATTCAAGGGAAAATAAAAGTTATTCGAATAATTCGACATTCTATTCGATGAACACCCCTAAGGATACCCGCTTCAAGTCATTAAAAAAACATTTCAAAATATTAAAAATAATAAATATAAGACATTTAAAATACAAACTAGACGGGGAAAAAAATATAGTATAGACTTTTTAAAAAAAAAATCGAAACCTTGTTATTATTTTTATATGAAAAATGTTATTGATAATTTGTAAAGATGTTTAATAAAAGAAAGCAAAATCAAAATACTATTTGAGAAAGTGTAAACAATATCTGAAAACTTAAAAAAAAATATTTTTAAAATAAACATAAAAAACAAACAATTTTTTGGAAAAAAAAACGTCTATAATATTTTTTACACTTTTGAATTTGTTTTGTAACAAAAGAAATACTTTTTTAAAAACTATGATTTGTACATGGGATAAATATGATAAGTTTAAATGTGATTTTATGAAAAGGGGTGTTTGAAAAGTAACAGGAGAGGGTACGTTTAGTAGCCCAATGATGAATTTTAGCTCATTGTGAGACTTTAACCAAAGACTTTACGCTTGAATGTTTTAAAAGGTTTTATCTTGTTACCAAACCACAAACCACTTTAAACAATTAAATTTAAATCTCGTTTTCGAACAAGAGAAAAAAAAACTACCGAACTTTTTTGGATTTCTCTTGATGATAAGTTTAAATGTGGTTTTATGAAAAGGGGTGTTTGAAAAGTAACAGGAGAGGGTACGTTTAGTAGCCCAATGATGAATTTTAGCTCATTGTAAGACTTTAACCAAAGACTTTACACTTGAATGTTTTAAAAGGTTTTATCTTGTTACCAAACCACAAACCACTTTAAACAATTAAATTTAAATCTCGTTTTCGAACAAGAGAAAAAAAAACTACCGAACTTTTTTGGATTTCTCTTTGATGTTAAAACGTACTATATAGGATTTAGGTCGACAAAAAAACAACTTAAATGTTTATATATATATATATATATATATATAGGGGAAGTTCAAATTAAAACCACTTTTATTATGAAAACTCGAAAACTAACTAAAAAAAGCCTAAAAAACACATCAAATTTTTTTTACAATCTTTTTTATTAAAAATCACTATTTTTTATATATAAAAAAACCTTTTTTTCAAAAAAAAATTATAGTACACATGTGTAGTACACATAGACATGCGTAGTATTACACATGTGCACTACAAAAAAAAACTTGAAATTATATATATATATATATATATATATATATATATATATATATATAGTTGCGAAAATTAGTATGCAAAAGAAAATTTGTATGTTTTTTTGGCTTTTTTAATTAGTTTTCGACTTTTCGCAATAACTAGTGGTTTTCATTTGAACCTTCCCCTATATATATATAGGGGACCGCTAAAATGAAAACCACCTCTAGTTGTAAGAACCGAGAGAACCACTTTCTAGCCATTAGATCTTCAAGATCAATGGATGAGATTAAAAGCAATTAAAAATAATATTAAATATTTTTTGTCTTATTATGTCTTTAATATTTTAATCCAAAAGGGTAATTTTGTAAAATTACTCTATTTTGTCTTTTTGTATTTATTGTTTTTATTAGTTTTTTACATTATTATATTACTTTTTATTTTTTAAACATAATTTTTTGATTAAAAGCATTTTTTTAATTCATATTTTTAAAAGATTTTTTATACTTTTTACATTTTACGTTTTACGTTAAACTTTTTACGTTTTTACGATAACGTTTTTACGTTTTACGTTAAACTTTTTTACGTTTTACGTTTTATGTTAAACTTTTTACTTTTTACGTTTTACATTTTTCGATAAACTTTTTACGTTTTTACGTTAACCTTTTTTCGTTTTACGTTTTACATTAAACTTTTTACGTTTTACGTTTTTCGTAAAACTTTTTACGTTTTACGTTTTTACGTTAATCTTTTTTCGTTTTACGTTTTACGTTAAACTTTTTATGTTTTACGTTAAAAACTTTACGTTTTACGTTAAAATTTTTACGTTTTACTTTTTACGTTTTGTGTTTTACGTAAAACATTTTACGTTTTATGTTAAACATTTTACGTTTTACATTTAATGTTAAACTTTTTACGTTTTTACGTTTTATGTTAATTTTTTTACGTTTTACGTTAAAAAGTTTACGGTTTAACTTTTTTTTTCACAAAAACTTTTTTACACAAAACTTTTTTACGCAAAACGAGCGCACCCAGAAATCGCAAACTCGGTAGGTGTCTCAGATAGATTGTTATCGTTATCGACTTGGGAAAAGAATATAAAAAACCAACAACATCAAAACAAAAGTGTATCTCGAAAGAAAACGGGGTTTGGTTCAGATTTTCCGATAATTAAAAGGCTGCAAAGTGGGGTTGCGGGTTCAAAAACCTACCCTCCACCAGCGTTGCCGCGCCATCGTTATCAAAATCTGGTTTTTTTTTTTTTTTTTTTTTGCATCATCGCCACCCCAAAAACCCACAGTTCAAAAACTCAATATCAATACACAGTTGTATGAAACATTATACAAAATAAAAAAACATTATATGAAACCCCAGTTGCATCATCAAGTTGTATGAAACCCCATCACAGATTCAAAATCAAAAACATTATATAGGATTCAAAATCAAAAATTCAAGAACACTCACCAAAAGAACAACCCAAAAATTGGGTATTTAATAGAAGCAATACCTGGTAAAATACCCAAATCAAAGTAAAACCCAACAAACAATATCAAACAAACATGTTGTCAGGTCAAACCCATCGTCAACCACCACTGGCGCCACACCACCAAACCCACTGCCGCCGGCACCAACACATTGACTTCCGAACACCCCACCCCCATCACTGTCTTCCGCCACTGACCACCACCTCCCCACCAAACGTCTTCCCCACCAACACCTCCCCATCCTCGATGTGAATCTGGTCGGCAACGGCTTCAAGCAGAAGAAGCAGAGAACGACATAACACCACAACTCATCACAGCGATGATGATGACGGCGGTGGTGATGTCGCCGGACGGGAAACGATTGAGAAGATGAAGGGGGCGGCGAATGGCGGTGGTGGTGATGTCGCTGGAATCTGATGAAGATGATGAAGAGTTGCTTTGAGAGAGGATGAAGCTTCATCAAAATCTTCATCAGTTAGAGAGATGAGTTTCAAATGAAAAGAGAGAGAGACAAAGATGGCTTTTAAAGAGATGAGTTTCAAATGAAGAGAGAGAGAGAGACAAAGATGGCTTTTAAAGAGATGAGTTTCAAATGAAGAGGGGGAGAAACAAAGATGGCTTTTAAATTATCTGACAATTAGAAAAGCTGATGATTTTAACTGAGGAAAGAGATATAGATTTTGACATTTGGGGTAAATGACCATACTACCCTTTTTGTTGGCAGAATATGATTGGTGGAGAGTGGTTCTCATGGTTCTTACAACTGAAGGTGGTTTCTATTTTAGCGGCTCCCTATATATATATATATATATATATATATATATATATATATATATATATATATATATAGGGAGCCGCTAGAATGAGAACCACCACGAGTTATGAGAACCACGAGAACCGCGCCCCGCGGGTGGCCGTCGGCGACGAAATTTTTTTTACACCTAGATCCGTATATTTTAGTGGGGGGTTTAAATTTTCGGTTCAAACGGCGCGCCCGAGGGGGTAGTTTTTTACGCCCAAAGTTTGGTAAAAAAAAAGAAAAATTAAAAAAATTAAAAAACCCAAACTTTGGGCGTAAAAAACTACCCCCTCGGGCGCGCCGTTTGAACCGAAAATTTAAATCCCCCACTAAAATATACGGATCTAGGTGTAAAAAAAATTTCGTCGCCGACGGCCACCCGCGGGGCGCGGTTCTCGTGGTTCTCATAACTCGTGGTGGTTCTCATTCTAGCGATCCCCTATATATATATATAGGGTAAGGTTCATGCGAGAACCACCCTTATTGCGAGAACCGCGAGAACCAATGTGAACACAAAATAAAATCTAAAAAAAATCAAAAAAGCACTCAAAATTTTTTTTTATTTTTTTTAATATTTTTTTAATAAAAATCGCTATATTTCGTTACCATAATAAAAAAAAAAAAAAAAAACTTTTTTTTTCGAGTAACAGTTATCTATGCACATGTGCATATGTATCATTACTTCAACAAATTCAGTAATACGTTATCAGGAATAGACAATTGCACTTTAATTTACAATACCATTAGTAATACACTACTTTTTACATTACCAATATTCAAAATGCACATGTGCATAATTAGGTATAACCATGATATAACGTGTTTTGTTACAAAAAGTTTGTGATTTTGAATGGAGAAGTAGGCTCATATACATGTTTTTTGGTTAGTTATATCTAGTGGTTGATGGTTTGGTTATAGTTGTCAATTTTTTATGTAATATGTTGATTGGATGGTATAAATGGTGTTTGCATACATGTATTAAAGTGAAAATATTGTTAATGGTATTGTATCATGGATGGTAGGAGATAATGGTATTGTATTATGGATGGTAGGAGGTAATGGTAGTGTGTTATGGATGGTATGATAGATGAAAAAGGAAAGTGTATTCAAAGTGGTGTACCAAAACACCTTATTTAATGTTGATACATATAAATGCACATGTGCATTTCTAATATTGGTAATGTAAAAAGTAGTGTATTACATATGGTAGTGTAAATAAAGTGCAATTGTCTAATATGTGTAATGAATTACGGAATTTGTCAAAGAAATGACAAAAATGCACATGTGCATGCTTGTGTATTATGGATGGAACGATAGATGAAAGAGAAAGTAGAACCAAAACACCTTATTTCCTGTTAATACATATAAATGCACATGTGCATTTCTAACATTGTTAACGTAAAAAGTAGTGTATTAAACGTGGTAGTGTAAATGAAAGTGCAATTGACTATTATTTGTAATGAATTACGGAATTTGACAAAGAAACGATACATATGCACATGTGCATGGATAACTGTTACTCGAATTTTTTTTTTTTTTTTTTATTAACAAAATATTGCGATTTTTTCAAAAAAAAATAGTAAAAAAATAAAAAAAAAAATTTTGGGTGTTTTTTAGATTTTTTTAGGAATTACTGTTTGTGTTCACACTGGTTCTCGCGGTTCTCGCAATAAGGGGTGGTTCCTAACGGATCTTTGTCCTATATATATATATATATATAGGGAGGAGCTCATGCGAGAACCACCCTTATTGTGAGAACCTTGAGAACCAATGTGAACACAACCTAAAATAGCTAAAAAAACCTAACCCCCACTCCCCCCCCCCCCCCACCCAAAAACCTAAACCCCCCACCCCCCCCCCCCCCCCCAAGCTAAAAAAAACCTAAAAAAACCTAAAAAAAACCTAAAAAAACCTAACCCCCACCCCCCCCCCCCCAAAAACCTAAACCCCCCCCCCCCCCAAAAAAAAACCTAAACCCCCCTTCCCCACCCCCCACCCCCAAGCTAAAATGCTAAAAACTAAAAACTAAACCCCCAAAAAACCTAAAAAAATCTAAAAAAATCTAAAAAAATAAAAAAAAAAATCCAAATTTTTTTTTTGATTTTTTTAATATTTTTTAGGTTAAAATCGCTACTTTTCGAAGCCAAAAAACAATTTTTTTTTTAAAAATTTTTTTTTTTTTTTAAATGTTTTTTTTTGTTCGAAAAGTAGCGATTTTAACCTAAAAAATATTAAAAAAATCAAAAAAAAAATTTTGGATTTTTTTTTTATTTTTTTAGATTTTTTTTTTTTTTAAAAAAAAATTTTTGGGTTCGAAAAGTAGCGATTTTAACCTAAAAAATATTAAAAAAATCAAAAAAAAAAAATTTTGTGTGATTTTTAGCTATTTTTAGGCATTTTTGGTGTGTTCACATTGGTTCTCGCAATAAGAGGTGGTTCTCGCATGATCTTCTCCCTATATATATATATATAGGATTAGGTTCAAACGTGAACAAAATCCCAAGAGTGAACTGCGTGAACTGATCTGGGCCCTTGATTTTTATGATCTTGAGATTAAAGTGAGTGGCATGATGGTAATTATTTGGTTAATTTTTTCCATTTAATTAAATACAAAAAGGGTATATGTGTAATTTCAATCTTAAATTGATTGCATAAATCTCTCACAAATCAAATCAAGGATTAGGAAAGATGTAACTTAATTCAATTATCAAAATAATTATTTGTTTAAATGCGATGTACACATGTGTACATCAACATTCAATACAAAAAAAAATTCTGAGATATCACAAAAACAGACGATATACACATGTGTAGATCGCATTAAAAAGAGAGCAAAATCATAATACACATGTGTACATCGCATTTAAACAAATAATTATTTTAATAATTTAATTAAGTTACATCTTTCCTAATCCTTGATTTGATTTGTGAGAGATTTATGCAATCAATTTAAGATTGAAATTACACATATACCCTTTTTGTATTTAATTAAATGGAAAAAATTAACCAAATAATTACCATCATGCCACTCACTTTAATCTCAAGATCATAAAAATCAAGGGCCTAGATCAGTTCACGCAGTTCACTCTT
Source organism: Helianthus tuberosus (assembly GCA_030545235.1). Taxonomy (NCBI): domain Eukaryota; kingdom Viridiplantae; phylum Streptophyta; class Magnoliopsida; order Asterales; family Asteraceae; genus Helianthus; species Helianthus tuberosus. The sequence continues at coordinate 214,864,452 of CM060423.1, forward strand.
GGGATTTTGTTCACGTTTGAACCTAATCCTATATATATATATATATATATAAGGATTGGGTAAAATGAGAACTATCTCTAGTTGAGAGACTCATAAAAACTCATCCTAGCCTGTGATCTCCTGTGAATGTAAGGTTGAGATTTGTTTGCTGATTAAGACATGTGAGGTCTTACCTTTTTATTTAAAAATAAGAGTTAAATGCCATTTTAGTCCCTGTGGTTTGAGCCATTTTGCCAGTTTAGTCCAAAGGTTTCATTTTTAACCTGTGGGTCCAAAAAGGTTTCACAGTTGCCATTTTAGTCCACTGGGTTAACTTCATCCATTTTTTCTGTTAATGAGAAGGCCAATTCAGTCATTTTATATGGCTGAATTGTCCTTTTAGTTAACAGAATTGCATATAAAATGACAGAATTGGCCTTCTCGTTAACAGAAAAAATGGATGAAGTTAACCCGGTGGACTAAAATGGCAACTGTGAAACCTTTTTGGACCCACAGGTTAAAAATGAAACCTTTGGACTAAACTGGCAAAATGGCCCAAACCACAAGGACTAAAATGGCATTTAACTCTAAAAATAAAATATTGTACTGTAAGAGGTAAAAAGGATTTTTGTTAACTAATACTTTATTGAACTTTTGGCATCACCCACGTCTATCATGTCTTACATTTTAGATTCATCAAATCGAAAAACCCCACCACACATTTACATTCTATATAAAAACAACTTAAAATAATTAATTCTTATTATTTTTTTATTAAAGATTAAACATAAAATAACTCAAAAAACCTAATCTCTAATCTTTATCTTTTTTTATTAATAAATAACATAAAAAAATAAATTTAGATAAAAATATATAAGAAACTTGGCAAAAGCTTTTAAATAAATGAATACCTATGTAACAAATCATTTACATTTACTTAAATATTTACGCTATCATAATTCATAAATCAGGACAAATGTTAAAAATAAATATACACATGTGACGTAAATTATCACAAAAATGTAACAAAAATAAATAAAGCCAAGTCGTTCTGCATCGCCCTGAGATCTCCACATGTGCCTATCTTACGTAGATATCATTTACAGCATCGTAAAAACACTAGAAAAACACACAAGCTATCATTTACACCAACTGTAAACTTTAATAAAACCCAAACAACGAATTCAAAACATTGTTCGGCATTTCAAAATAAAAAAAAAAAACAGAATTTCAAACTTGAAATTTTTTTACATTCGACATCGTACGTAAAAAAATGTATGTAAAAATTAAAATTTACAAACGTGAAAACATTTTTTTGTATGTAAAAAAAAGCATTTTACATTCTCCACCGTACGCAAAAAAAATGTGCACTTTGCCTAATGTAAAAGTTTTTACGTACGCGTTTGGTAATTGTTTTTACGTACAGTGTGGAATGTCAAAAAAATCCGCACTCTATCGAATGTAAAAGTTTTTCTTAAATATCAAATGTAAACTCACATGTATTTTTTTACGTACAGTGTCAAATGTCAAAAAAAAATACATACGTTGTTGAATATTAAAAAAAATGCACACTTTGCCGAATGTAAATGTTTTTTTTTCTTTTAAATGTCGAATGTAAACTCACACGTAAAATTCTTTTTACGTACGGTGTTGAATGTCAAAAAAATTATTACCTACGGTGTCTAATGTCAAAAAGAAAATTTACGTACAATGTTGAATATAAACGGTTTTTTTAAGAGAGATGAAGATGAATAAACTTTGAAAATTAGAAAAAAAGTGAGAAAAAAGAGATGAAGTGTGAAGATTTATAAAAAAGGGGGGGGGGGGGGGCAAAGAAGAGGAGAGAGAAACATGAGGTGATGTCTGACATGAGGAGAGAAAAACATGAGGTGATATCTGAAATTAGAATAGAGATTGGAGATTAAAATGACTAGTTTGTCATTCTATTAAAAAAAATAAAACATGTATATGTGGTCTCATCTGATTGGTGTATGAGATTTCTTATGGTTCTAGCAAGTGGGTATGGTTCTCCTTTAAACCGAATCCTATATATACATATATAAGTTTAGGATCCTGTAAAAAAAGATGAATTTTTTGACGAGGATAAGAAAGAACATGATGAGAACACCTGTCATTATTTAATTTATTAGGATAAGGGTAATTAAGTAATTTAATAAAAAAACCTAGTTAAATATAAAATTAAAAAACCCACATGCAAGTTCCTCAGTCTTTTTTAAATGTCAATAACTTTTTATACGTAACTTTAAAAAAATAAACATAAAGGTTGTTTTTTGCAATTTTATCTTTGTAAAATAAAACCCATAGAAAACAAGATTAAATGTAAATGTTATTTACATTGTTATGGTGTCTTATATACGTTCATGGTGTTTTACTGTAAAACACAACGCCTTTAATCATTATACAATTAAAACAACACATACAATTAAAACAACATAGACAAAACACCATGAACTAAACATACAATCGAAACGTAACTTTTTTTCTCTATATAAGTATAGCAATATGGTACTCATATTAAAGATAAAAAAACACTCATTATTATGGTGTAATTTTTTTTTTTTTGAAAAAAAAATTACGTATAAAAAGTTATTGACGTTTAAAAAAGACCGGGGGACGGGGGAACTTGCATGTGCATTGAATTTGGGTTTTTGAATTTAAAATTGTTAAATTTACCTTTATACCCTTAATATAGAAAATTAATTATTTTAAAGGTAAACATTAATTACAATTTTGCCACTATAATCTCAACCATTAGATTATAGATCAAAGTGTGTAGATTTCTTCCTACACTTCTCACAAAACACATCCTTTTTACAATAACCCTACCCTATATATATAGGGGATGGTTCATTGGGGAACACTAAAAAGTGAGGAATCGGGGAACACTCTTAAAAATTATACTTAACATGTTAAAAATTAGTTTTTTCGAAATATTTTTCGACGCTTTTCTTTATAAATACATGTAGAATCATTTGTAATAAAAAAAATCAAAAACTAGAAATATAAAAAAAGACAAAATTGCAGAAAACAACCTTTATATATACCCCAAACTGCACTTTATACCTTTCACTATGAAATCAAACAAAACCAACCTTTACGTTCATGTTTTGTTACACATCACAACCTTTACACCTAACCTAGTAAAAAAAGTCAGTTAAGTTGCCCCACGTGCGATGCACGTGAGGGCATATATGTATTTTCTTTGGAACTAAGTTCATGATCACTAACTTCTTTAGCCTCATTAGCACTAACCTTCACATCGTTAACATCTAAAGAAATATTGCTTTGGGTTTGACTTAATCGTTGAACATTAGACATCCCATTTTCCAAATAAACATTAATGAACCGGTGACCATCCCTAACAAAAGCAAGCAACTTCTCAATATCTTCATCATTACTTAATAAGATAAGTGAAAGTAATGAGGGACATCATGGCTATAACCTAGCTTATCCCTAAACGACTCTAATTGTGCAAACCCAAACTTGTCACTGTTAAGAAAATCAAAGAAATCTAGGTCATCATTCTTATACAATCGTCCTGGGGGATCAGTAAAATACCCTCCATGATACAAGTGTATAGTGAGCAACGTTGGATAATCACCTACAATGCAAGTTACAGAACACAATCAGTGATCAATAACAACTTAATTTTGACCTAATACACATATTTGGAGAAAAGAAGTATTACCGTATATAAGGTCTAGTGCAAGATCATCATCAGCACAACGTACTTGAATCGGAACAGGATCCATTTAACCTTTGTTGTAATTGATTGTGATGAAGATGAGGGTTTACAATTTCTTGTGGTGGGAATTTGATAAGTCTCTTAGAAACGGGGGTAATCTAATATCAGGTTAGTTGAAGGAAATAAATAAAAAGGTTTAAATATAATATTCGTTGTAAAAGGGGTAATAGGAAAAGATATATATGCCCTCACGTGCATCGCACGTGGGGCAACTTAACTGACTTTTTTGACTGGGTTAAGTGTAAAGGTTGTGATGTGTAACAAAACATGAACGTAAAGGTTGGTTTTGACGGATTTCATAGTGAAAGGTATAAAGTGCAGTTTGGGGTAAACATAAATGTTGTTTTCTGCAATTTTGTCTAAAAAAATGTTTAAAAAATTTATATCTAATAAAATTAACTTAACATGTTAAAATCATTTTTTTTTAATTTTCAACGCTCTTTCTTATAAAAATGGGTAGAAACTATTCGAAAAACAAATATTTTTTTGTAAAAAAAATTAGTGTTTTTTTAACTGTTTTTTTTTTAATTTTTGGTTTTTGATTTTTTTATTAAAAATGTTTCTACAAGTATTTATAAGAAGAAGCGCTGAAAAAATTTAAAAATTTGATTTTTTACATGTTAAGTTAAATTTTTCACCGGTTCCCACTTTTTTAGTGTTCTCCAATAAACCTCACACTATATATATACTAGGTCAGAACCTCATGTATTACACATGTTGAATAAATGTAACTAAATAATAAAACAATATATATTTAAAAACTTCATTTATTACATGGGTTGTATAAATGTAATTTTATATATTAAATTATATCTTTAAGAACCCCGTGTATTGTACGGGTTGAATATGTAATTTTATATACCAAATAATAAGCAAAAGTTTTATTTTTAAAAATCTTGTGTGTTACACAGGTTGACTATATGTAATTTTGTATACTAAATATTATTAAATTTATATCTTTAGAAAAATCCTAGTGTATTGTACGGGTTGAATATATCTAATTTTATATACCAAATAATAAAAAAGTTATATCTTTAAAAACCTTGTGTATTACATGTGTTTAATAAATGTAATTTTATATAGTAAATAAAAAAGTAATATCTTTACAAAACCACGTGTTAAACACGGGTTGAATAAATCTAATTTTATATCCTAAATAATAAAAAAAAGTTATATCTTTAAAAATTATAACGGATACACTCGATACGTGATGGATAGGGTGATTGTGGAGATGGTTCTTGAATGATAAAAAATGTTGGTACGAGTTTCGACAATTTGATTTATAAATTATATAATAAAACAGATATATTTTTAATAACGAAAATAAAATAAAAATAAATAATATAAACCCATAGAAAACAAGATTAAATGTAAATGTTATTTACACTGTTATGGTGTCTTATATACGTTCATGGTGTTTTACTGTAAAACACAACGCCTTTAATCATTATACAATTAAAACAACACATACAATTAAAACAACATAGACAAAACACCATGAACTAAACATACAATCGAAACGTAACTTTTTTCTCTATATAAGTATAGCAATATGGTACTCATATTAAAGATAAAAAACACTCATTATTATGTTGTAGTTTTTTTTTTTTGAAAAAAAAGTTACGTATAAAAAGTTACTGACGTTTAAAAAAGACCGGGGGACGGGGGGAACTTGCATGTGCATTGAATTTGGGTTTTTGAATTTAAAATTGTTAAATTTACCTTTATACCCTTAATATAGAAAATTAATTATTTTAAAGGTAAACATTACTTACAATTTTGCCACTATAATCTCAACCATTAGATTATAGATCAAAGTGTGTAGATTTCTTCCTACACTTCTCACAAAACACATCCTTTTTACAATAACCATACCCTATATATATAGGGGATGGTTCATTGGGGAACACTAAAAAGTGGGGAATCGGGGAACACTCTTAAAAATTATACTTAACATGTTAAAAATTAGTTTTTTCGACGCTTTTCTTTATAAATACATGTAGAATCATTTTTAATAAAAAAATCAAAAACTAGAAATATAAAAAAAAGACAAAATTGCAGAAAACAACTTTTATGTATGCCCCAAACTGCACTTTATACCTTTCACTATGAAATCCGCCAAAACCAACCTTTACGTTCATGTTTTGTTACACATCACAACCTTTACACCTAACCTAGTAAAAAAAGTCAGTTAAGTTGCCCCACGTGCGATGCACGTGAGGGCATATATGTCTTTTCTTTGGAACTAAGTTCATGATCACTAACTTCTTTAGCCTCATTAGCACTAACCTTCACATCGTTAACATCTAAAGAAGTATTGCTTTGGGTTTGACTTAATCGTTGAACATTAGACATCCCATTTTCCAAATAAACATTAATGAACCGGTGACCATCCCTAACAAAAGCAAGCAACTTCTCAATATCTTCATCATTATTTAATAGATAAGTGAAAGTAATGAGGGACATCATGGTTATAACCTAACTTATCCCTAAACGACTCTAATTGTGCAAACCCAAACTTGTCACTATTAAGAAAATCAAAGAAATCTAGGTCATCATTCTTATACAATCGTCCTGGGGGACCAGTAAAATACCCTCCATGATACAATTGTATAGTGAACAACGTTGGATAATCACCTACAATGCAAGTTACAGAACATAATCAGTGATCAATAACAACTTAATTTTGACCTAATACACATATTTGGAGTGAAGAAGCATTACCGTATATAAGGTCTAGTGCAAGATCATCATCAGTGTAAGTCCCGTGAAACGGATCTTTCAATGATATCAAACTACACTAAGTTTGTGCGGAATCCAAACTTGATGTGATTCAAGAAATTAAATGAAAATCAACAAGAAATATGAACAACGAAAAACAAACCGGAATCACTTTCAACACTTGCACACGATTCTATTACTTGAAAAGCAAAACCGTCTAGTACAAGTGTTCTTCACCAACTTGCCTCTCTCTCTAGCTCTCTAGAAGTTGTAACAATGAAGTTCAAACCCTAAAACAAGTTAGAAACTTGTTTATATACCTACTAAAGCCCACTTCCCTACATGGGCTCCCCTCAGGCCTGCTTGGCCCACATGGCCTAAAGCTTAGCCCAAGTGACCTATAAAGGTCCACAACCTAATATAAACTAACCCGGTATGGCCCAGCTCGTAACCATAACCCGTTGTGTTAATTTGATGCGTCAGTCTCACACTTTAGGTCCTAACAATCTCCCCCTAGACTGATGCCATCAAATTGTCTTCATACCATGAATTCAGCAACGTCTTCAACGAAGTCTATGGTTGTCTCTATGCTGCAGATGTTGTGGAAGTTCTTGACTTCTGAACTCTCAGCACTGGGTCTCTTTCTTCAGCTTTTGTAGTTAGCTTCATATCAGGATCTCGATCAGCTTTGCTTGAAAATCTTGTTAAAAAGAATGTGAGAGGAGGATTCTCAACAGCTCTTTTCTTCTTCAGTCTTTTTCTTTCAAGCAAGTTCACGGCACTTCTTCAAATGTACTTTCACTGTCAGACGGCGTTTCGTATCCGATTCTTTTGACCCAGGTACATCTTGTTGTTGAGCTGCTTCAGGTTTCTTCAGCAACTAACAGCATCTCAGTCTTCATCAACCCCTGTTCTTGATTGAAATCAAGTTCTGCACATGCTCACAAACTCATAAGCAAACATTTCTTATGCAACAGGGAGAGTACCATATGAACACTAGGTACATCCAAGTACTAATACTCGGATTTCACAATTTACATTCTTTCAACTTTTATGATCAGTCAAATCTTCAGGAACGGTTACATTTTTAAATTTTAAGAAAATAAATAAACACTCTATTTTTGGATTTTTGATTTTATAGAAAAGAAAGACACTATTTTTGTATTTTTCCAATTTTTTATTTTTTTTAATATTGAGAACTAAAAACAAATAAAAACTCAAAATATAAACAACTACCATAATATACAATTACAATTTCAATGGGATCAAAATTCGTTCTTAGGCAGACTAAGGAACACTTTTCAGTACGAGCCTAATAAAACTGGTCTATGCGATTGCCAATATGTTTGTCCACTTAAACTTTAACGCTCAACTTTCAATTTTTCAACTTCGTGATATGCTTTAGGTAATATTATACTATTATACCCGTGTGTCCCATTCCAAAGCATACCCCCGCGATCAAGGTAAGCACAACGATTCATCGTAGCAGGTGAGTATACTGATGTCATCCTTTAAGATATCCTGACTGTGTCTAGGTCTGCATATAATCTGTTTTATCATGTTTTGATTTCTTAACAATGAACACCCAAATAAATGCTAATCAAATCCTGGAAATATAAACAGCACACTTGTAACGCCCGAACACGTTTTAACCAAATATCACGCAGCGGAAAAATGCATATTTAAAATTTCTTTCATTATATTCATTCTTTCACTTAAATACATTAATCCCTTTTTATAAATTAATCAAAAACTAACATACTTATATAAAATTAAGTGACCACATTCACACCCACGTACAATCCATGCGTTGACTCGATCTACAACCGCGTACACTTCTTGATGAAACATCTATAAACCTGTACAACCTGCAGTCACCACATTCAATCACATCATTAGCAACCGGTGACATAATACAAAATCTTAACACATGTATAATAAGGCGTCAACATATCATGCTTTCTCTTATACTAGCCCTTTCATCCATCCATTCGATCACTCGCATAGGATAGCGGAGTCAACCTTCACTTCCATTGTTAAGATGCCTATACTTCACATTAGTTCTCAATAGAAACACGGTTAGTATCATTAGCTTCCCTTTCTTACCCAAACTTAATCGAATCTCTCTCTTAACCACTTCCGACTCATTTCCACTAAAACATACCTTAGTAACAACATCGATTCATATCTTCTTACATTATATCAAATAAATTACCGTATATCATAAATACATTACCAAACAAAAGGGTAAGTTCGGAGTTCACTTACATTACGCGTCCGTATTTGCATTCGCTTACTTGAGTCTTCTTGTCCCGTTAGCCTTCCACGCTCCCATCCATCTTGACATGATTCCTATACTTTCATGTCATTACATTTACATCCTTATTAGCATACATGATTATTCATATCAAGTTCATATCTCACATATGTATTTCATTAGTCGATTCAAACAAGCACATAGCATACTCAACATCATCATAACATAACCTTCACATATTATTGTCATTTGGACATTTTATCAAACATTTGGTGTGCGTACTACTTCCTAGGCACCATGTACAACTAGTTTATGCATAATCTTCCAAGTTCATTCATATTTCATCAAATCTTCTTACTAATCAACAAGTATCATTAACACATAAACATCAAACATATCAACACCATATTTCTTTCAATTCATCTAACAATAGTTCATCATAACACAACATAATTCATGAATATTTAACAAGAATTGGACATGAAGAACACCCATGTCATCTTAATCACCCAACTAGTGGGTTTACATCCTTAAACATCAAATTAGTCAAAATTATGCATAACACATGTTCCCTATGATGATGTTAACACATAATCATGCTTAATTTCATACAATTTCGTGGATTGATCATAACCCACTTCTTACAATATCATCAAATCTTAAATTACAACTTACCACATGTTTGCTAGGGCTAGATTATCAAGAAAACGAGTTCATGCATCGGATTTGAGACTAATCTCCTTGTCAATTTGAAGCTTTCTTGTGAACTAGGGTTTACACCCATTCTTTCTTCCTCCTGCTCGATCTCACGCACACACACCCAGTGTGTGTGAGATTCTTGTTTTAATTAAACTCATAATCAATTTTGGCAATCTTAGTCCCTCATGTTCTCTCTCTTATTTATAATTGGCACAACTCTCATTCTCTAATTGTTTCTACCATACTTTTAACTAGGATAAATAACCTAGTTATTTATTTCTTGATGTGCCATATCATAACATTTAACGAATATAAACATTCGGGTTTTGGGGTGTTACAACACTCTATCATGCAAGTATCTTCCCTACCACATATTTCACAAGTCCAATCCAGATTTCTGAAATCTTAACTGGGAATAGGTTGAGAAGAGAACAGAATAGATCTTTTGCAGGGATCGTATAATATACAGATCAAATGAGTTTTTCTCAGTTTGATATAGGTTTCTTGGGTTTCTTTTGGGCACTTGAGGGCCTCTTTCGGGTGTATTAGATCTATAGCGCGACAACGTACAGCTAGGTCAGCATGTATCTGGATGCAGCAGAGGAGGTACACGACTTTTTCAGAGAATATTTCAGAATCAGATCAAAATTGTGTGTATCGGGACAACATACAGACATTCAAATAGAAATGAGCTAATTCCAAGTGACGTTCTTTCCTGGGGTCATGTACAATTTTAGTTCTGAACAGAAGGACAGCCAAGATATCCCCGGATGATTCAACAACATAAAGACCCGAAACCTCAGATGTTGGCTATCTATCAACGCAAGATTTAAGACCATAAAATCATATGCCGTTGGTATGTTACCCACATGGTACATAGTTCATTATGTTTATATCACTTAGTATCTTTTATCATGTTGAGCGTCAACCCTATCGACATATCACAGTAGATCCTAGTCTTTTCAGCTATGGCACCTTACATGTGTTAGTCAAACCCTTTAACACGAACATTTATTTCACTTCCCATATCATGCAATTTATCTTTTTGGCTTTTTCATTTTTCAATTGTTTTTGTATTTTTCTCATTTTCTCCCCCTAAAACAATACATATTTACAGCAAACTCTTTTTGTATTTTCTGAGTTTTCTCCCCATAAACTCTATATCTATCTATATGCCCCCCCCCTAAATTTGTGCATAAATCTTGTATTTTTGCACAAATTTACCATTTACTAGAGAAAGGACAATTTATATACAAAGTAATGAACTAAGAAAGAGAAAAAAAATATTTTTGCTTAACCGTTCTGTCATCAGATTGAAGACTAATCAATATTCAAATCAAAGTACTAAATTTAAACGGTACCTTTTGCTGATCTTTTCTTACTTCTCTAATCTCCTCCAAAGGAAACATATCATCTGTAAAAAAAATTAAACTTTTTGCAACAGTGAAATGTTACCCGTTCTATCTCTGAAACAACCACTATCAACATTCCAGAGATTGTCAACAGCTCCTTGATGTATTGCAAAATACATACTTATATCGTGTATAGTTTGTACATTTTATCGTTATTTCTAGTTTAGTTTAGAATTGCGTGCTATTGATTAAAGTTCGTTTTTCTAGGTCTTTATACGTTAAGTGGCTGAAAATTGAGTGGAAACGAGCTATAATGATGAAGCATTACATCCTGGAACAAGTCACAAAGAGTTAGAATTATTTTTAAGAATTTTTGGGTGTTAAAGCTGAATTTCGGAGGCAACCTTCTGTGAAAAAAACGGCAGTCGCGTAGCGCTAGCATAAATGGTTGATCAGTCGCGCTACGCTACCATGAAACAAGAAAATGCTGATACTGATAGTCACTCGCGTAGCGCGAGCGTGAATGGAGGACCCGTCGCGCTACGCGACGGGTAGGCAGATCGTGAGTTTTTGGTTTTGCGACTAGGGTTTGTTATATAATGAATTTTTAATCATCATTAAGGGAGGTTACGAACGAACACAACCCTAGGCGACGTCTGGAGCTGTTTTCAAGCATTACGAAGATCTTTTGCTTGTGGGAATCATACGGTTGAAGCTAGGAAGCGTGGAAGTGAAGATTGTTCGGGTTTTATCTCCCGGTTCTCTTTAATTTCGTGTTTTCAATCTTTTTCCATGAATTCTTGTTTTGAATTTGATTTGTTTTTGTTAGACAACATGTTTCTTGGCTAAACTTTTATAACTACCTAGACGAGATGAATGTTTGATTAAAGTTTGGATTTTTAATGGTTTTTATTGTTTGTGTATGGATTGATTTCTGAAAGTAAAGTGTTTTAGGATTTCTGATTTGGTGTACATGCATGCTTGACGATTGTTTTACTACTGTTTAGTGCTTCGCTTGAATCTTGGTGACGGTCTTTATCACGGAATAGAATCGAGCTAGGGTTTTAGGTTTAGGTGAGTGTCTATATCACATAATAAACCTTTGATCCTTTAGGGTGAAAATTGCATAAGTAACCTTAGAAGTAACATTCGGTAATTTAATAAAATCAAGTATTCTGCTTAACTTGTCGCTGAGAGGCTCGAGTTAGTTATTAGGTCGCAGTGCAATATATATCTAAGATAGGTTTTGAGAGAAGTCGATCTTATTTCCCTAAGTGCATTTGTGTCTAGTAAACCAAGTCAGAACCTAGAATTGCCTTAGATTATCGCGCTGAGAGGTAGATAGTCATATTAGGGCACTTTTAGAATCGTTAGAGGACTGAGAGGAAGTCTAACAGTCGGTAATCATAACAGCCTTGTAGGGTTTCCTAGGTTTCTTCCTGAGAAGGGTCGGGAAGTCTTAGCATTGAAATACCTTAAGGTTTAGTATCTTACGATCCCGGCTCCATACAACTTTAATACCATTAGAAATCCATTCCCATTCAAACTGGATTCGAGTCTAGGTAGTCCTTAATCTCATCTGAATACAAACCTCAGTTTCCGTTCGTGTCTTAGTCTAAGTCTAGTTAATTAATTTAGTTAATATAGATTTCCTTAGCTTTTCAGTAACCCCCCCCCCCCCCCAAATCAATTAAACAAGTTTAAGTCGCGTCTGTCAGTGTCTATTAGAGTCTAGTACGTAATACATAGAGTCTTTGGGTTCGATACTCGGACTTGCTAGGTTATACTACATTGACCGGTACACTTGCCGGTTGTGTGGTTTAGGTTAGAGAGTCTTAGTTTATAAATTTAAAGCTTATAGTGTCTAGTTTAGAGTCTAATTTAGGTTGTTTTTATAGTCAGTTTAACACACATCAAGTTTTTGGCGCCATTGCCGGGGACTCTTAGCAATTGCGTTCATTAGCTGTGATAGACTTAATTGACATCGTACGTGCTACTTGCTTTTGTATATTGAGTCGTAGGGGTCTAATTTTCTGTGTATTTTATTTTTGTTGATTCTTGTAAATATGTGTGAAATTTGTGGAGGACCTCATTTTACTGTTAAGTGCCCACAATTTGAGGGGTCCTCTGCACCATGTTACACTAACCCTTTTGTGCAGTCACAACCATATTTTTCACAGGGGTATTCTTTGAATTATTATGATAATCAGCCTTATTACAATGATCCATATCAGCAGCCACAATATAACGAGGGTCAGTATTATGATCAATATTCTGGTAGCAACTATGATGGGGGTGATGCTGCTGCTTGGGGCAGGTTAGAGGAGTTGTTTGTTCAATTAGTTGCCCAAAAAGCCAATACCCAGAAAATCCTAGCAGAGCAAGATAATATTATGAGAAATCAACAGTCTGCTCTATTAGATCTTAAACGTACAGTAGATGACATGGCTAGGAGATTGGAAGAAGAGGAACAAGTGCAAAAAGTCCAACCAGAACAGCCAACGACTGGCTATACATATGATGCGGACGGTAACTATCTCGGTTACATGCTTTCTACTGGGGAATTAATCCCAACATTTCCAGAACTGGGGAAAGAGCTGCCATATGAAGATTGGTTAGATGAAGAGATCACTTCAGTCACGGAGACGAAAATGGACGCTGAAGTCCCACCTCCGGTTCCACAGGTTCCAATCATTAATTACTGGAGTGACTCCGATGATGAAAAAGATGAAGAAGAGTGGGCTGCTTATCAAAGGTCGTTAGTGAAGACAGAAGTGACTGAAGAGGAAGTGGAATTAGGAGATTCAATAGGTTTTATGTTTGGTGTAGGGGACGAAATTGAAGAGGCTGAAACTAGGTCGTCTGGGGAGGATGAGTTTTTAGAGTTAGAATTAGATGGTTTACCGATCTATGAAGAGGTAGGAGTGTTGGATCCTGATGGGGATATAGCATACTTTGATGCTCTACTTGAAGGTGAACCAACAGAGGTGAGCAACCCTACACCAGACGAAGAAACTAAGTATCGGGATCATTCTGTGAAAATGGTGATAGAGGAAGAACACCATAGCTGGCCTGTGGTATTAGTGATAAATGAAATTTCAAAATCAACAAAACCACAGGAGAGGGCAAAGAAAAGAAAGGGAAAGGATCGAAACCGGAAGAGGATCGAAGTTTGGTGCAAGACGGGGAAGAAGAAGAAGACATTACCGTTCACGCACGATCAATCTTCGCATTACATGTCGCGCATTCGGTTTCTTCCAGGTAAGTACAAATTCTGGTGGTCTGACTCGTTTAAGAATTTTAAAATATTTTATTATTCCACCATTAAATGTTTAACTGTTTTTGAGAACCGGGTGGAATTGAACGGGTTAGATAGGGTTCAAATCAAAGAAAAACCTCCTGATTAAGTTCAAGTGTGGGGAGGTTTTGTAGAGTTTGTTAAATTTTCTTTATTCGTTGGATTTTCGGTAGTTTGTAGAGTTTGTATATTGAGTCGTTTATTTTGTACCATGAGTCTAAATTAGTAGTTTTTTGAGTCGTTTTTTTTTAGAGTCGGTATTGCTTTGGTTTGTGCTTGTTTTTTGTTATGCAGGTTTGAATATGTACCACCCGTACGCAATCTCCATTCGGGTGATTTTGGAGCTGCTTATCAAATTTTAGGCATTTTCCAAGTGTACCAGTGTAAGAGTCAAAGCCGATCGCGACCGAAATGCTATACGATCGAGCAGGATGGGACGAGAGATTTGGAGCATACGCATTGTTATTAATCAGCTAAGTCGTTTCCCTTTTTGTTGTTGTTGTATATTTTTATTTATTTCGTTTGCAGTTTTTATTTCTTAGGTAGTGTTGAGTAGTATTTTCGTTCTTGCATTAGGGACAATGCAATCTCTAAGTGTGGGGATGGGATACTTGTAAATATTTGAGTCTTTTATTTATAAAAAAAAAATCCAAAAAAATTGAAAAATCAGAAAATGTCTTTCGAATAAAAAAGAAGTTTGCAAATAAAACGGAAAATGATAGAAAAGGTGATTTGTTGCTTGGTTTGAATAATAATAATATGAGATGATAATAAATCGAGCTTGCGTCTAGTTAGGGATATGTGGATAGGCCCGGGTTTGGTTTTATGTCCCTTTGATCTAATATACCTTAAATTGTCGGTCTGCTAGTGGGTTTTCGCCTGGGAAATATGGGAAATCAAAACTGCCGATAATAGTATAAGGGGCACCGTTATAAGTTAAAACCGTTAGAGTTTGTGATCATGAGAAAAAAAATATAGAATAAAAGTGAGCTAGAAACTAAATGAAAGTAACACAGGCCTACGTATTCCGAGTTGGGGATAGCGACTCTACAGCCGGTTTGCCTCTGGGATGTGTGAAATCGATTTGCCGAATAAAAGTACCGAAACCTATGTAATCTGTGATTGGGGATAGCGACTCTACAGTCGGAATACCGCTGGGTTAAGGGAAAGCATCGTCTAGTCTCACGAATTTGAATGAAAAAAAAAGAGAAAAAGCAAAAAAAAAAAAAAATGGAAAAGAAAAAAATTTGATTGTTTACTCTCTTGGTTTTGATATAAAACGGTTAGGAATTGATCCAGTGATCGTTCTTTTAGTCCTATAAGCTTGAGGTGGGAGTAGATGAACCGTAGATTCTAGTGTGAGACCCTAGGTGGATTGACCGCACTTCAATTAAATTCACATGATAAGGGCTTAGGATTAGATTCGGGTTTAAAAGGATCAGTATATTCGCAATCGCAGCTAACGCAAGCCTTGGTTTTAATAAGATATAAATAATTTTTGATCCAAGTAATGATTTATCTCTGATTCCGTTGCACAATTCTTTTTCGGGGACGAAAAAAGTGTAAGTGTGGGGATGTTTGATGTATTGCAAAATACATACTTATATCGTGTATAGTTTGTACATTTTATCGTTATTTCTAGTTTAGTTTAGTTTAGAATTGCGTGCTATTGATTAAAGTTCGTTTTTCTAGGTCTTTATACGTTAAGTGGCTGAAAATTGAGTGGAAACGAGCTATAATGATGAAGCATTACATCCTGGAACAAGTCACAAAGAGTTAGAATTATTTTTAAGAATTTTTGGGTGTTAAAGCTGAATTTCGGAGGCAACCTTCTGTGAAAAAAACGGCAGTCGCGTAGCGCTAGCATAAATGGTTGATCAGTCGCGCTACGCTACCATGAAACAAGAAAATGCTGATACTGATAGTCACTCGCGTAGCGCGAGCGTGAATGGAGGACCCGTCGCGCTACGCGACGGGTAGGCAGATCGTGAGTTTTTGGTTTTGCGACTAGGGTTTGTTATATAATGAATTTTTAATCATCATTAAGGGAGGTTACGAACGAACACAACCCTAGGCGACGTCTGGAGCTGTTTTCAAGCATTACGAAGATCTTTTGCTTGTGGGAATCATACGGTTGAAGCTAGGAAGCGTGGAAGTGAAGATTGTTCGGGTTTTATCTCTCGGTTCTCTTTAATTTCGTGTTTTCAATCTTTTTCCATGAATTCTTGTTTTGAATTTGATTTGTTTTTGTTAGACAACATGTTTCTTGGCTAAACTTTTATAACTACCTAGACGAGATGAATGTTTGATTAAATTTTGGATTTTTAATGGTTTTTATTGTTTGTGTATGGATTGATTTCTGAAAGTAAAGTGTTTTAGGATTTCTGATTTGGTGTACATGCATGCTTGACGATTGTTTTACTACTGTTTAGTGCTTCGCTTGAATCTTGGTGACGGTCTTTATCACGGAATAGAATCGAGCTAGGGTTTTAGGTTTAGGTGAGTGTCTATATCACATAATAAACCTTTGATCCTTTAGGGTGAAAATTGCATAAGTAACCTTAGAAGTAACATTCGGTAATTTAATAAAATCAAGTATTCTGCTTAACTTGTCGCTGAGAGGCTCGAGTTAGTTATTAGGTCGCAGTGCAATATATATCTAAGATAGGTTTTGAGAGAAGTCGATCTTATTTCCCTAAGTGCATTTGTGTCTAGTAAACCAAGTCAGAACCTAGAATTGCCTTAGATTATCGCGCTGAGAGGTAGATAGTCATATTAGGGCACTTTTAGAATCGTTAGAGGACTGAGAGGAAGTCTAACAGTCGGTAATCATAACAGCCTTGTAGGGTTTCCTAGGTTTCTTCCTGAGAAGGGTCGGGAAGTCTTAGCATTGAAATACCTTAAGGTTTAGTATCTTACGATCCCGGCTCCATACAACTTTAATACCATTAGAAATCCATTCCCATTCAAACTGGATTCGAGTCTAGGTAGTCCTTAATCTCATCTGAATACAAACCTCAGTTTCCGTTCGTGTCTTAGTCTAAGTCTAGTTAATTAATTTAGTTAATATAGATTTCCTTAGCTTTTCAGTAACCCCCCCCCCCAAATCAATTAAACAAGTTTAAGTCGCGTCTGTCAGTGTCTATTAGAGTCTAGTACGTAATACATAGAGTCTTTGGGTTCGATACTCGGACTTGCTAGGTTATACTACATTGACCGGTACACTTGCCGGTTGTGTGGTTTAGGTTAGAGAGTCTTAGTTTATAAATTTAAAGCTTATAGTGTCTAGTTTAGAGAGTCTAATTTAGGTTGTTTTTATAGTCAGTTTAGCACACATCAAGTTTTTGATTGGTTGTTCCTGAAAAGTAAGGAGATTAGTAAGTCATGGGTACCCAGGCCATCGTGGTCCTGGGATTTCCTGAAGCATCAAAATAAGACACTTCCTTTAAACATAAGTCCCCTTTCGTCTCAAGGATTGGAGACATTACTGCTTTGGATTTGGGTTTCCAAAACTGTTTTGGTTTAACAAACGTATTTGTTGCCTTCAGTTGAGCAACTTTAGTTGTTTCAGTTTTAGAAAGACGTTTTTGTTCTTGAACAGCCTTGTGTTTGTTTTTAGCAGCGTTCCAATCTCCATCAAAAGGTTTGACCTTGGGATTCACATTCTTCATTGCCTTAGGTGATGATACCTTCATTGGCTTGGAATGATTGTTATCCTTTGATGTAACCCTCTGATTTTGCATATAGTAGGGTACGTAGGGACGCCTTGTGCAGTTTCTAGAAATATGACCCGCAATGCCACAATTGTAGCAAGTTTGTCTTTTCCTCGGAAAGACGTTTTGAGCAGCTTGATTCGCTCTAGCAGGTCCTGAAGGAAAAACCGGTCCTTTTTGCGTTGGATGCACCTGCACTTTACTTTCAGACGAAGACGAATTTGGGTGCTTGTATGTACTGGTTGCAGAAGTCTTGTTGCTTTGAGCACCATTCTTCGTCTTTTCTTCCTGATTGGAGCTTTCAATCACCTTGTCATGAGCCTTATGGGATCGTGATTGTCCTTGATGAGCAGACTTCTTATATCCTCGACTTTGATCTGCTCGTTTTGGCTCCTTTTGTGTGTTGTGAACCGACTCACAAACACCAGCACAAGAATGAGTGTTGACTTTTTGTTGCACTTTTGGACAATGAACACAATTTCTAGCAATGTGCCCAGGAATTCCACAGTTGAAACATGTCTGTCGTTTCAATGTATGGAGATTCGAAGAGCTAGCAGCAGTAGCTGATCTGATGGGTTTAGATGAACGAGCTTGCTTTGATTGCTTTGCTTATGTTCCATGTGCCTTTTCTGAGTTCTTCTGTACCTGTTGATCAGAACTAGCACATGTATGAGATTTAGACTTTTGATTATTATCTTCTTTTGTATCATTTTCTAATTTATCTTTTGAAGAAGATTCATCTTTGACATCTGATTCAGAGCAATCACTTTGTGTCTCCTTTTCTGGTGTAACCACCTTTTCCTTTTCAAAATCAGATTCAGGTTTAGATTCACATGATTCAGATGCTTTCAAAACTGGTTCACTTTCCACTTCGGTTTTCAATGTGGTCCCACTAGATTCAACATTAGGGACTTCCACTGAGACCGATTCAGAAGAATCAGAACATTGTTGATTTTCTTGAGAAGAAGTTTCAGTGATTTCACTAAATGCATCCTGTGGGACCGCTCCTGTCACACTATCAGTAGCTATAAGGTTAGAAACATCACAATCGCAATCATTAACTACTGAAAAAGAACCTTCATCAGACACATTATTCAAGGGTTCATCACAAACATCAACTGTTTTGCCCAAAACATCAGGCCCACTAGACGACACATAACTATGAAACGAGTTAAGAAAAGCTTGTCCAAACACACAACCAGAATCTGATTCGTTTATTGAGTTTGTAGAAAAATCAGAATCAGAATTTAAATCTGGTTCATCCCCAAACATATCTCCCCATCTTACTTCAGGTACTTCATCTGCACATGATGAAGAAACGTTAGGATCAAAAGCAAGGTTGGAGAACTCGCTAGTCGCTAGCGGGTCGGTGAGGTAGGGACTAGCGACTACTCGGGATTAATCGGATCGGACTTTTTATGTATAATTTTAAGTTTTTATACATATATACATATATTGTTATATGTAATTTTTTTAACTGGACAAGTTTTGACCGGAATCTGGGAGGTTTTGGCCGGAATATGTGTTTTTTCCGATTTTTTTTTGCTTTTTCCCGATTTTTTCCGATTTTTCCCGACCGACTAGTCGCGATTAGGGCCGACTAGGGCCGATTAGGGCCGACTAGCGATTTTTTTACTGATTAGCTGAAAATTACTCAGTTGATGGGCGACTAGCGACTAGTCAGCGATTAATCGCCGGCTAGTCGCGATTTTTGCAACCATGATCAAAAGTACCCTTGGACACAAAACAAACTGGTTTAACCACCTGTTTTTCAACAGGTCTGACATTTACTGATGGCTTACAGTTTTTGGGACCATAAGTCATTTTGCTTTCATTCATCATCTCCTCCTCAGTCATAGGTAAGTAAGTATAATTGTCATTATAAGGAGGAGGAGCCTGATTAAAACCCAATCCCAACCCTTTCCTTTTCTGGTATGCTAGCTGTTGATTACACAGGTTTTTGACTAATTTGCTGGAAGAATCAATTTTTTTAATATTTAGCTCATTTATTTGATATCTATCTCTGATATCCTCCAGTTCTTTAGTCACATTGCATAGTTTTTCTTTAACCATGAAGAGTTGGGCTGTTTTTACACTAACATCATCCTTGAGTTGGATGATGTCTTTTCGCTGAGCTTCGATTTTCTCCTTAAAAAGTTTTTCATTATTAGCCAAAGTGAAATTTTTCCTTTTAATGTCATTATAGTCTTCGATTAGCTCAGTGTTGTGTATTCTATAGGCTTCAACTCGTTCTCTACATTCAGGAGTGCAAAAGACAGAAAGTATCTCTTCTTTGGTAATTTCATGAGCCACTGGTTTGTGAAACATGAATGCCATAATTTCAGTGGGTGGTTGAAACTTTTGTTCTACTCCTCAAAACACAAACCAAACGAGAACCCGTGTACTCGCTAACTCAAACACTTTGCACGCGATCGAACTCGCTTTCTGACCTGCACCTCAAAACCTGTCAAAACTTTTCACAACCAAACAAATTCACGTTTTTTATTATATTATATATACTATTATTATTATTATTAATATTATTATTATTAAAACCTAATGATTATGTAATGATGAGTTACTGATTATTATGATTATTATTATAAATAATATTAATATATTAAAAACCTAAATCAAGCAACACGTCAATTCAGTTCCTGCACGTTAAACAAACTGTCGCAAAAGCCTTTCTAAACACCGACACTTCACAAAACACAAAACAGTAAGATGGGTGGTCGGAGAATGACGAAGATGATGATGGCAATTGACGTGAACAGTAGTCGTCGGACGTGGCAAAGATGGTGATAGAGATACGGTGACAATGGATGATGAAGGTGGTTACCAGTGGTTGGAGGTTGACGATGATGATTAATGGCAAATGAAGAACGATGATCGGAGGACTGGAGGTGTTGATAACGACGATGACAGAGAATGATGGTGCTTGGTGGTGGTGATGAATTGAGGTCGATGGTTGTCGGAGAAGGTGTACGGTGAATGGTAATGTCCGATGAAGACTGGAATGACTGGAATGATCAACAAACTGGAACGCTTGATCTCAAAAACGTCGGACCCGGAATGAAGATGAACAGTGAGATGGTTGCGAGTCGGAACGGTGGATGCGGTTTCGAGTCGGAAACCGAGGTTGCGACTCGAGACTGCTCGGGAAGAAGATGACTCGAGACCAGTGCGGTAGCGACTCGTAATCGGAATCGTGGATGTGAGTCGAGACTAGTTGTGGAGATGTTGATGACTCGAGATCAAAGTCGAGACCTTTATAGAGATATTGGTGACTCGAGACTGTAGTGTAGAGGGTGATTGCGACTCGAAAGAGACTCGAGATCTCAGTTCAGATTGCGACTGGTGATGAGTCGAGACCAATTGTGACAGGAGTCGAGACCTTTGTGAAGTGCAGGGGCGGACTTAAAGTTAGCCCAAGGTGGGCGGGCGCACCCCCGGGAAAAAAAAAATTAGTGCTAATTTCCGTTGAAAATCCCGTCCGCACCCCTTGGAATTTTCCGTCCGCACCCTTTAGGTAAAAAGTGTTATCAATTTATATTTAAATTTTTTTTAGTAAACTCTTATTTTTTTTAAATTACTACCTAAATTATATAACTTTTAATACCTAAATAATCAAACCCAAATACCTAATACCTTTAACTAGCCCACTCCTAAGTCTTAGCCCAATAAACAAACCCAACAATCAACAATATTTCAAACTAAAATAAAATAAACAAGCCCAAAACCCTTAAATATTCTCTCTCGCTCTCTATCATCCCCGCACGCACGCCAGCGATCAGAACATCAGCGACAACAGCAGCCGCATACCACCGTAATTAGCAATCATACCACCGCCGATCAAACACGGGTAAGTTTATTTGTTATTTTTGATGATTTTTGATTGATTTTTTAATGATTTTTGGTGGGGTGGGATGGAACCGGTAGCCACTGGAAGTGAATTTTTTATGGCAGGAGACATGTGTGCTTTTTGTTAGTGATGATATGTTATTTTGTGGGGGGTTATATATGTATATTTTGTTAGTGATGATGATGATATTTTGTCTTTTTTTTGGGGGGGGGGGTTATATACGATCAGACATGATGTTTGGTTTTTTTTTTTAATGGTGTATATGATGTTTAGATGATTTTTAGTGTGATTTACATTATGATTTATGGGGCTTGAATACTTGATACATTATGTAATATGTTATGGAGCCATGAACTTATAGATCAATTTGTTTGTGATAGCCACCATGAGTAGGGACGTTATGGCGCGATTTCTCAAGAGGAAAGTTGATACATCTTCCGAATTCGTTGATTTGGCGATGAGAACTTAAGTGATAGTTGTATATGTTATATAGAGAAAGAGTTGCATAAGAAAGTAGGTTTAGATGATGTTTTGGATAGATTTCAAAAAATGAAAGCTCGTAGGTCGACGTTTTAGTTATGTTTATAACAAGGTTTGACATGTTTTGATGATTATATAAATTTAGTTTGATGTTCTTTTGTTTTACATGACCCGACCCGACTCGAACCGACCCGATACGAACCAATTTTTTTTACTTATATGTCTTGGGGCCTAAAATTTGTAAAAATGTTCCGCACACACATGAAAATATTTCTGGGTCCGCCACTGGTGAAGTGAGTCCCTTTTGTGAAGGTTGTGAGCAGGGAGAGTAACCGTGAGTCGAGACTGTTGAAATGGAATGTATGATGAGAGATGACTCGAGACCGATGATGAAGGACTCGAAACCAGAGAAGATAGACCTCGAAATCACAGCTGTTATGCAAACTCCTTTTAATATTTCAACTGATTCACGTGAAACACTTTTGACTTTCCTAAAACATAGGATTTTTAAATCTTTTAAAAGTTTCAAGATATTGCAAAATTTTCAAGATTTAAAAAAACTTAGTTTTATTTTTTTCAAAAACACTTTTAAAAATGATCGAACAAGCAGAGTATGATATTTTTTCAAACACTTTTGATGAACATTCATGCAAAACCCGAAGAACACAATGAACAAAAAAAAAATTCAAATCCTCATGTTTTTTCGAACAATAAACAGACAACCCCTTGATCCAAAACCTTCAAAACAATGATTAAAAGCGAAATATGACCCTTTCAACAGTTTTAAAACATCAAATGCCTTTTCAAAACAGATTCAAAAACCACTAATCCGAGCCGAAAAATTTTGTTTTTCAAAATCTTGAATCTTTGATATCACACCGAGCCTAGAAATAGGTTCTAATAGCTCTGATACCACTTGTAAGTCCCATGAAACGGATCTTTCAATGATATCAAACTACACCAAGTTTGTGCGGAATCCAAACTTGATGTGATTCAAGAAATTAAATGAAAATCAACAAGAAATATGAACAACGAAAAACAAACCGGAATCACTTTCAACACTTGCACACGATTCTATTACTTGAAAAGCAAAACCGTCTAGTACAAGTGTTCTTCACCAACTTGCCTCTCTCTCTAGCTCTCTAGAAGTTGTAACAATGAAGTTCAAACCCTAAAACAAGTTAGAAACTTGTTTATATACCTACTAAAGCCCACTTCCCTACATGGGATCCCCTCGGGCCTGCTTGGCCCACATGGCCTAAAGCTTAGCCCAAGTGACCTATAAAGGTCCACAACCTAATATAAACTAACCCGGTATGGCCCAGCTCGTAACCATAACCCGTTGTGTTAATTTGATGCATCAGTCTCACACTTTAGGGCCTAACAATCAGCACGACGTACTTGAATCGGAACAGGATCCATTTCACCTTTGTTGTAATTGATTGTGATGAAGATGAGGGTTTACCATTTCTTGTGGTGGGAATTTGATAAGTCTCTTAGAAATGGGGGTAATCTAATATCAGGTTAGGTGAAGGAAATAAATAAAAAGGTTTAAATATAATATTCATTGTAAAAGGGGTAAAAGGAAAAGACATATATGCCCTCACGTGCATCGCACGTGGGGCAACTTAACTGACTTTTTTGATTGGGTTAGGTGTAAAGGTTGTGATGTGTAACAAAACATGAACGTAAAGGTTGGTTTTGACGGATTTCATAGTGAAAGGTATAAAGTGCAGTTTGGGGTAAACATAAAGGTTGTTTTCTGCAATTTTGTCTAAAAAATGTTTAAAAAGTATATATCTAATAAAATTAACTTAACATGTTAAAATCATTTTTTTAATTTTCAACGCTCTTTCTTATAAAAATGGGTAGAAACTATTCGAATAACAAATATAAAAATTAGTCTTTTTTTAACTGTTTTTTTTTTTTTTTTGGTTTTTTTATTTTTTTATTAAAAATGTTTCTGCAAGTATTTATAAGAAGAAGCACTGAAAAAATTTAAAAAATTGATTTTTAACATGTTAAGTTAAATTTTTCACCGGTTCCCACTTTTTTAGTGTTCTCCAATAAACCTCTCACTATATATATACTAGGTCAGAACCTCATGTATTACACATGTTGAATAAATGTAACTAAATAATAAAACAA
Source organism: Helianthus tuberosus (assembly GCA_030545235.1). Classification (NCBI taxonomy): domain Eukaryota; kingdom Viridiplantae; phylum Streptophyta; class Magnoliopsida; order Asterales; family Asteraceae; genus Helianthus; species Helianthus tuberosus. The sequence goes on from CM060423.1 coordinate 214,888,730, forward strand.
TATATATTTAAAAACTTCATTTATTACATGGGTTGAATAAATGTAATTTTATATATTAAATTATATCTTTAAGAACCTCGTGTATTGTACGGGTTGAATATGTAATTTTATATACCAAATAATAAGCAAAAGTTTTATCTTTAAAAATCTTGTGTATTACACAGGTTGACTATATGTAATTTTGTATACTAAATATTATTAAATTTATATCTTTAGAAAAATCCCCGTGTATTGTACGGGTTGAATATATCTAATTTTATATACCAAATAATAAAAAAAAATTATACCTTTAAAAACCTTGTGTATTACATGTGTTTAATAAATGTAATTTTATATAGTAAATAAAAAAGTAATATCTTTACAAAACCACGTGTTAAACACGGGTTGAATAAATCTAATTTTATATACTAAATAATAAAAAAGTTATATCTTTAATGAAGAAAAATTTACCAAATATATACTAAATAATATCTTTACCAAAGCCCGTGCTGAACTTGCTGTAATGAAGAAAAAATTGTCGGATGGCCCTGTTTTCGTGCATGGGGTGCTGGTCCAAGTTTCCCTTGTTATCATTCACCATCCCGAGTGTGTTTTATTCCTGAAAAGTAAAACTAAACTAGAAAACATAAAAATTAATCTAAACTAAACTAAGGATAGTTCCGCGGATTGCCTCTGTGGTGCGCCACGTTTATAAGGGTCCTTGGCTAGACCCAAAGCCTGGTCATATGTTACCCAAGTGGGATGTTTTGCATCCCATGCTACACCGTCGGAGAGCATCATCCAAACTTGAGTTAATGACCATCATGTAGTTGACCAGGTCTTCGTCTTCTACTCTTTTTCTGACTCCAAACTTTACTTCCTCATCCCCAACCCTCAATATTAGTGTTCCATCATTCATATCTACCACTGCTTGGGCCGTAGCTAGGAATGGCCTCCCTAGGATGAGTGGTACTTCGGTATCTTCCTCCATATCTAGTATGACAAAGTCGGCCGGAAAGACAAATTCGCCGACTTTGACCAATAGATTTTCAGCGACACCTTGTGGATATTTGACGGATCTATCAGCGAGTTGTATGCTTATTTTTGTAGGACTTTTTTTCCTAAGCCGAGTCGATTGAACATTGATGAGGGCATGAGGTTGATGCTTGCCCCGAGATCGGCTAGTGCATTACGAATGGGGGATTTCCCAATCGAGCAAGAAATTGTGAAGCTTCCGGGGTCAAGCTTCTTTTGTGGGAGTTTGTTGAGTAGTAAGGCGGAGCATTCTTCGCCTAAGTTAACTAATTGCAATGATTCAATTTTCCTTTTATGAGTGAGGAAGTCCCTCATAAATTTTGAATATTTAGGCATTTGAGTTAGGACTTCGATAAATGGAATATTAACATGCAATTGTTTTAGTAAATTTTCGAACTTTGAGAATTGCTCATCGGTCTTTTGACGAATTAACCGACCGGGGTATGGAACCGGAGGAGTCTTATTAGGCTCTTGAACTGGTGGAGAAGCCTTTTCTTGTTGGGGCGCGGGTGGAGTTGTGTTTTGGCTAGATTGGCTTCTTTCAGTTGGTGGAAGAGGAGCCTCTTCGGGACCCACGGTACGGTTTCTCAATGTTATGAGATGTACTTGCGCCTTTGGGTTGGTCTCAGTATTACTTGGTAACGCGCCTTGTGGTCTCTCGGAGAAATTTTGAGCTATTTGATTTAATTGTTTTTCAATGTTTTGAATGCTAGCTTGTTGATTTCTAAAATTCGATTCCAATTGTTGAAATCGATCCGAGTTTTTCTTTTCGGTGTCGGAGATGAGGCGAGATACAGTATCTTCAAGCCTTTCTCGTCCACCTTGTTGTTGAGAAAAATTTTGTGGTTGTTGAAAGTTAGTTCGCTGGTTTTGTTGGTTACTACTATTGCCGGGATCTCTCCAGCCAAGGTTAGGGTGGTGACGCCATCCTTGGTTGTAGGTACCCGTTGGAGGACCCGACGGCCTAGGTCTATTATCAATGTAGTTTACCGTTTTCGTTTGATCATCTAATTCTTTCATACAACTCCAGTTTTCATGTGGCCCACCACACCCTTCACAAGCCATAACCGAGGCCGTTTTTGCCATTTCTAACTTTTTTTATTTTTGAAGAAAGGGCCTCGATTTGGGCTTGTAAAGAAGTGCTTTCATCAACCTTATGGGAGCCCGGGGCAAATAGATTTATTGCCTCGGGGAGTGTGCCATTGAAAATTGGTTTGAGCAATTTCCTCAATTTGATTATGTATTTCATTTGGGCGACGATTGCCTAAAAGTCCCCCGGAGCTAGAATCAAGTGTTTGTCTTGTGTGTGGCAACAACCCATTGTAGAAAGTGAATACTTGTTGCCATACCGCAAGACTGTGATGAGGACACTTTCTTAGTAGCTCCTTGAACCTTTCCCAAGTTTCATATAAGGATTCCCCATCTTCTTGTGAATATGTATTAATTTCAGTCATTAATTTAGCTGTTTTAGCAGGAGGGAAATACTTATATAGAAACTTTTAGGCTAGTTCATCCCAGGTGTTTACCGAGCCAACTGGGAGGGTATTAAGCCAAGCCTTAGCTCGGTCTTTTAGTGAAAATGGAAACATCTGAAGGCGGATGGCGTCGTTTGATGCTCCATTGATCCGAAAGGTATCACATATTTCTAAGAAATTAGTAATATGTAGATGGAGATCCTCGTCCGCAAGCCCATGGAAGGTTGCGGAGTTTTGAAGCATTTGTATCAAATGTGGCCGAAGTTCGAAGTTATTGGCTTCGACATTCGGTGCATTGATAGCGGCGCCGAGATTACCTACAGTGGGTCGTAGGTAATCCATGATGGTACATTGGTCCGCCATTGGAAGTGGGTCCCCCGAAACTTTCTCTTGTTTTTAGCTTTAAGTCTTTTTTCTGAGAAAGCGTTTGGGTTCTTCTAGAGGTTCTTTTATGTCTCTACTAGAACTGGAGCTCATACACTACGTAGAAAGTTCAGATGTGGCGCCTGGGTTCCTAGTCCTGCAATAAAAACAGAAAAGAACGTTGGTCAGAAAGTTCACCACGGCCCCGTGCTCAGATGAACACGGCCCGTGGTCGGAGATACAGTGATTGTTTTCCGGATCCCTGTTACTGGGGAGTTGGACACGGCCCCGTGTTGCACCAACACGGCCCCGTGCTCAGCTCTCTGTAACTCGGAAAATAAAAACTGCCAGTAACAACGCTGGGCACGGCCCATGTCCGACCAGGCACAGCCCGTGCTGAGCTCTGCAGAAACTGAAAAACTAAGAAAAATCCTAAAAAATAATAGAAAAATAAGAAAAACGATTAGGCCATTGATTCCTAACTTTCTTAAAATCCTTGTGTCCCCGGCAACGGCGCCAAAAACTTGATGCGTGTGTAGTGTATATGGTTTTTAATGTATATTTTAAGCCCTTTTACACTTTTTAGTCAAGTTTTAAATTTATAAAACACGATATTTACTAACACTAAACACACATATGGGCAAGTGCACCCATCGTGAGCGTAGTATAGTGTTGGTAAGATACCGAGGTCGTCCAAGGACACAAGAGCTTTTAGTACCGGTTTATCCTCAACGTCTAATCAAATCAAAAATTAGAAAAAAGGTTTTAAACTAGAAAAATAAAAACTAACTAAAATACTGAAAAATAAAATAAAAGCAAAAACAGATAGACAAGATGAATCACTTGGCTCCGACTCGTGTTTAGTGTAACCTTTGATTATTTCCGCACGTTTGCACTTTTTAAGAGATTATCTTAGTTATTGTAGTAGGCCCCTCTTTTGAAGGTGACGTTACCCTCAACCCAGTAGTTTGAGTCAGCAATGATACAATCCTAAAGGGTCGGATTATTGAAAGATAATTAGTTAAGTTATTAATGCATATTATGGTAGGCCCCTCTTTTGAAGGTGACGTTACCCTCGGCTAAGTAGTCTGAGTTAGCAGGGATACAGTCCTAAGTAGCCGGGTTAAAGTATTAATAGTAGCTTACATATGAGGGGATCAAAGAGTTTGGACCCCCGCCATCCAATACCGGTGGGTATTGAAGGAGGTCCTACTAAATTTGACCCAGGTCCTTGCAGGATCTATACACTGAACAAGGCAAGACTCTTACCAAACCGTTCCCTTAACCCCCGACCAGGTAGCCAACATACCTCCATATAGACCGTGGAGATATGAATGGTGAAAATATTTTATTTTATATAGACAGTAAAATAATACCAAGACACCACGGGCAAACGATAAGGAAGAATCACCTTCAACATAAGAAACTAGTTATTAAAGTCATTAATACATAACCAAGTAAAAAGTGCGAAAAGATTAAAAATAAAAAGTATTACACTAGACACTTGTCTTCACCAAGTGATGTAAGAGACTTAGGCAAACATGACCTTTGATTGTCAAGAACTCTTACGATCAATCTTGGATCCCGAGACGACTCACACACTCTATGATGGACAATGGATGATGGTGGTGGATGATGGTGTTGTGATGGTGGTGGGTGGTGGGTGAAGTGTGAGAGAGGTGGTGTGCCAAGGAATGGTTTGCAAATGAGCCAAGCACCCTTATTTATAGCCTGAATAGTAGCTCGGGCACGGCCCCGTGTCCAGTGGGCACGGCCCCGTGTCCATCTTCTTCTCTGTCTTCATTAATTGCAGTTTGTCTGCATTAGTTGACCACGCCCCCGTGTCCGCTGGGCACGCCCCCGTGTCCGCTGGGCACGCCCCCCGTGTGCAGAAGCGTATCTGTACTATCAAGATTTTCCTGGATTCTGCGAATCTTATAGTTGACCACGGCCCCGTGTCCGCTGAGCACGGCCCTGTGGTGGGCGATAGAAGCTTCTATAGCTTTGTCTTTTATGTTGGCACTTGGGCAAGCCCCCGTGTTCACTGAGCACGGGGCGTGTTCAGCCTTCTGTTCTCTTGTTTTGCTTGGGAAGATGCTGTCGGTGAGGTCGGGCATGCCACTTTTGTTTCTTTTCTTGTATTTGTGTTAGATTTAGCTGTCTTTTTGCTTCTTTTGTTAATTTGAGCTCATTTAATCCTGAAAATACAAAGGGAAGACAAAAACACACTTTTTCCAACATTAGTACTAAAAAATGGTTAGTTTTATGTCACAATTGATGTAATTTATATGTTGCATTTTGTGCACATCAGTTGGTAACATTTTTTACATGTATTTTTTAGTATTGAACATTTTATTTTGTTAGGAAATATAGAACATATAATCTATTAAACTTATATCCTTATATAGAATATAAGATACATTTTTTTTTTAAAAAAATCTTACATTCTTACATATAGTTATACCAAATAAATTCTACTCTACTCCTTATTTGAAATTGTACTTAAAACCCCCTTCTACCAAGTATGCTAGCCTCAACATTAACAGTTAATAAAATATACTTTGAAAAAACTTCAAAGTTTAATGAATATATCTTTAGACTTTTAGTGTTAAAAGAACAAATATATATAGTTGGCTACACCTTCCCTAAACCATTGAGTTTACTTATCATAATAAAAAATTGCGAATTTAAAATGTTGATTGAATACAAATATCTTAAATAATATATTGTAAACCTGATCTATATATTATAACTAGTGGATGCCCCGCCCGCGTTGCGGGGCGATGGCCTAATAATTTGTGAGTGTTAGGCAGCTCATTGACACGAAAAACAATTAAATCGAGTCAACCAATTAAAACGAAACATTTTTATAGTTTTGGTAAAAAAAAAACTAAAACGATGACAATATTGTAATTTTTAACTGCTGGAAATTTGTATTTTTTAACTCGGGTAAAAGTGTAATTTGACAAAAGCTAAAGTGATGGCAGTACTGTAAATTTGAACCAGGGGAAAATTGTAAATTTTCACATGGGCAAATTCGTAATTTTGAACTTGGGGTAACAGCGTAATATAAATTTGAACTAAGGGCACAATCATAATTTTAAGCTGGAGGCAAAACCACAATTTTATTTTGAACTGAGGGCAAAATCATAATTTTGAGTTGGGAGCAAAAGCATAATTTTATTTTGAACTAGGGAAAAACGTAATTTTAAACTGAGGGCGAAATCATAATTTTTTAAACGGGGAAAAATCACATTTTTGAAAAGAGGGCAAAATCGTAATTTTTAGCTGGGGGCAAAAACATATTTTGATTTTGAATTGGGGAGCGAAAAGGTAATTCTGAACTGAGGGCAAAACCACAATTTTATTATGAATCGAGGGAAAAATCGTAATTTTGAGCTGGGGGCAAAAGAGTAATTTTATTTTGAGCTGGGGGCAAAAACGTTATTTTAAAATGGATATAAAATAATAAACTGGTTGGTCCAATGGGGGAGTGCCAGGAAAAATCGTAAGTTTGCATTGAGGGTAAAATCGTAATTTTGAGATGAGGACAAAAGCGTAATTTTATTTTGAGCTAGAGGCAAAACGGTAATTTTAAACAGGAGTATAAACGTAATTTTAAAATGGTTAAAAAATAGTAAACTAGTTGGTCCAATGGGGGAGTGCCAGGCAGGTGCCTGGCACTATTCCCCCATTTGGTAAATGTTGTCTGGCACTATTCCCCCATTTGGTAAATGTAAGTATAGGAAATAGAGTGAATTGCAAGAATTATCCTTTATCTTTATGCCTCTTTGCAAGCGGTGTCATTTATGTTTAAAATTGACGAGTTTTGTCCTTTATGTTTAAAAATCAAGCACGTTTTACCCTTTGGACCTAACCCAGTTAGTTTTTTTCGTTAAATCTTGTCATGTGCCTTGCACATGAGGGCAATTTTGTCATTTTAACGAAGGAGGGACTAACTGTGTAAATAACTTAAAAAAGGTTTAGAAAAATAAATAAATAAATATATATATATATATATAAACACACAAATGCAGAAGATTCCCCCAACCACATCCATAACCACCGGTACCTTCACCTTCACCGCCACCGGCAACCCTCATAACCACCGCCACCTGAAACCTGCCGCCTCCATAAGCACCGCCAACCCCATAACCACCGCCACCATTAACAAATGTAGAAGATTCCCCCAACCCACTCAAAGTCTCTCTCACTCCCAACCGTAACAAACCAGCAACAACTAAAAATCAAACCCACCCATCTCTCTTTCTCCTAAACCCCACAAACAACTAACATTCAAATCTTACATCTCAAATTCAAATCAAGATACAAATTCATAAGAGTCATCCTCATAGTTTCTCGTAAATCTGACCAAAGTCATATCGAGACACAAATTCATCAAATAACAATTCGCAGTTAACAACCTCCGAATCACCATATCTCTCTCAAATCTAGGGGTGAACTGAATAAGGAACCAAATCAGGTTGTCGTTTCAACCCCATCACAGTTCTGGTGGTGGCCGCTGTCGCCGCCTTTCTTCTCATCCTCAAATCTGGGAAAGTGGGTGGTGGTTACGAGTGGTGTGGTGCAGCGGTGAATAATAGATGTGGTGCGGTGGGAGATGGTTATGAGTCATGCGGTGGGATGTGGGTTGTAAGTGGTGGGGCGGTGGATAACAGATGTAGAAAGAGGGGTGATGGATGGCGGTTGTTTATGGTGGTTAATGGTGGACATATGCAGAGAGAGGGAGAATGACAGAGAGAGGGGGATAAGGGTAATGAATCTACATATATTATTTGTATATAATATGTATTATTAATTTCTTATATTTGTTATTGTTTTATTGTTAATTCAAAGATTTATATATATATATATAGGTAAAAAGACTAAATTACCCTTGTGTGGTCTAATTTAACAAAAAAACTAACTGGTTAGGCCCAAAGGGTAAAACGTGCTTGATTTTTAAATATAAAGAACAAAACTCGTCAATTTTAAACATAAAGAACACCGCCTGCAAAGAGGCATAAAAATAAAGAACAATTCTTGCCATTCACTCAAGGAAATATCTTAAAAAGGGTCAACTAATACAAGTTGTCTCCTTGCCACAAACAAGTAGTAAACTAATAATCACAGTCCGAAATAATATATGCCAGTTTTGCCTGTTTAAGTAATAGTATTAAAATATTACAACACCTAATCTACTAAGAATAACAAATTAAATTAGAAATATTATACATGAGAAGTTTTTCGTCGATCTTTCGAAGAATAACACTTTCACCACCTCCAACATTGTGAACTAACCATTGAATATAGCATTACATATTTTTACACATTATCATGAATTGGATATAGTTGATAGATTCATAGATACTAGCAGGATGCCCGCGTGATGCAGCGGGAACAATACATCGCATTGTGATACTCGTTTTTTGTAGTTTTTTTATTCATATTATATTTATTGTAGCATTATTGTGATAGATATACATCAAAAGCGAAGTGATCGGGTAATCCATTTCATTGTGATGTGCATGGTTCGGTCGGTTCGGTTATTATCCTCAACCAAAGTCATCGGTTAATCTATTTTATTAACCAATCGAATTTCAGTTAATCATTTTGGTTTATTTGGTTAGATTGAAGATTTTCGGTTTGGGTCATTTAATTTCAGTTAATAGAAAAAAAACCAAACTTGGGCTAAAACTTTAGTTTAGAAATATATGAAATTAAGGTATGAATACATGAAATGAAAGTATAAAAATATGAAATAGAGATATAAAATATGAAATATATGGACTCGACGTATAAAACCTATAAATTTATGAAAACATGAATAATTCGGCTCGATTCAGCTAATTTTGATTAAACGAAAGTACAATAAAATTGATAACCGATTTTTTGTTAATTCCGTTTTCAATTTTCAGTTAATTCAGTTTTTGGTTGATTTCGATTCGGTTTCTTGTGTTTTCGGTTTGGTTTAGGTTAACGATTTAGTTATTGCTTATCGATAACCAGTCTTAGTTAATAACCGATATGCGCGCGCGATGCGGTCGGAAACACAGGCATTGCCACGGTGCGCATTGTTCGGTTGGTTAGATTATTATCCTCAACGGAAATCGAGGTCATTAATTAGTCTATTTTATTAAGCAATCCGTTTTCAGTTAATCAGTTTGGTTTATTCAGTTAGATTGACAGTTTTTTGTTTGATTCATTTAATATTGTTTAATAGCCAAAACCAAACTTGGGCTAATACTTTTGATTAGAAATACATGAAAATTAGGTATAAATACATGAAATGGATGTATATACCTGATATGGAGTTATAAGTACATAAAATAGGGTTATAAATATGAAATACATGAGTTGAATGTATAAAAGCTACAAATATATGAAAATATGAATGGTTCGTTTCAGTTAATTTTGGTTAGATGAGGGTACAAAAAAATCGATAACCGTTTTTGGTTAATTCAGGTTTCGATTAATCAGTTTTTAGTTAACTCAATTTTTAGTTGATTTTAGTTCGGTTCGGTTTCTGTTAACGATTCAATTACTACTTACCCTTAGACATTGTTAATCATGTAACATATCATTTTTTTAATTAAAAAAACTATAGCAATACTATACTCAAAGTAAAGAGAATAAAATAATTGTTTATATGGTGTAATTTAAAAAATATATTAACGTACCAAAAAGTTATGGTCGTTTAAAAATCGTGTGGGTGAGTTAGTTTTTATAAGGGGATAAAGTGTAACTACTAACTAATTATCTATAATTTTGTTAAAGATATGGGTTTAATCACTTGACATTCTGTAACTATTAAACATTCTGGGATAATGACAAAGTACGTTGGGCTTTAATCACTTGTACACTAAGGCATCATCTGTTTTGGTCAAAAATTACCGAAGCAATTTAGTGATCAAATTAGTTAAGTGAGGTAGTGTGCTAGAAATATGTATGAAAAATATATTAACCAAGTTGATTATAAAAACAGTTTCAGGATACGGCTCAGGATATAGAGCTATATCTGTGATCAAACAATGAGCAAAAAGGTAAAAGTTGACACGTGATGTACGAGGAAAGCCCTTGATCAATCTAGATCGCCGGCACAAAACCTCGGGAGCTGACAATTGCAGCTGCCTTGTTCTTCTATTGCTTTAAATATCAGGATACAGTGCAGGATGTGGTGCGGATCAACTATGTGTTACAATGTAATTCGAATACAAGTGTTGTGTGTAGTGTTTGCAGTGAGCTAGAGCAAAAGTGTTTGAAAGTGTGAAAGTTGTGTGCCTTAATCTGATCCGCCCCCATCTATTTATAGTAAAAGAAGTGTAACAAACTATCCTAATTCACCGGGATCCGGCGAATATTCCCCACTCGAACGTTGTAGACCTGGTCTTTCGGGTTCAACGTCTCTCCCATAACAAATACGCCCGAGTCTTGAGGAGAAGAAGTCTATCTGACCGTTAGTAACCCCCAGCCTTTAACCTGCACGTGGTTAATTCAATCAACCTCAGGATATCGCTCAGGATGTTAGCAATATCCCCGTCCATTATCCTGGTCACAAATAAACAATTAAAAGCAGGTATTAGTCAAGATATATACGCTCAGAAAATGACCCATAACAATTGTCCCCAAATATATCTGTTGGTATACCAATCCAACGGATATATTTTAAAAGTTCTAACTCGTAGACCGAGGCAATTAAGATGGAACGAAGGCTGAGGTGACCTTGTGCCATTTTCAACGCAATATTTGCTCTTTACCCCCTACATTCAGCCTATATTAACTGGGGGACTTCTCATTATGGTTATCTTTATCTTCAACCAAATATCAGGTACTTTTCTCTCTTTCTTCTCTATTTTCCTTGTTTAAATCTTTTGTTCTCCGATTGTGATCCTTCATGGCGACCCGCACTAGATCGCAAATGGCGGATTCTGTTTCCCCCTTTCATAAACAAAACTTGCTTAAGGAACCCTCAAAAGAGGCGTGTTCTTTCGATAATGCCGATATTGCGGCCCTACGAGCTTCCGGTGCCCTTCCCGCCGGGACAATCTTCCGTCCATTCGACCGAGAGGTCCGATCGGATTTTTGTTCCGACGAATGGGTTTGCTTTTTTGCCTACCCTTTCTCCATAGGACTTCAATACCCGTTTTCTCCTTTCATTTCTCGTTTCTTCGAGCTTACTGGCCTTAGCTTTGCCCAAATCATGCCCATGGTTTGGCGCGTACTAGCCACCTTGGAAGGGATTAAGGCTCGTCACATACCCGACCTGTGCATCGAGGATTTGCCGATGGCTTATCGTTTAAGATCTCATGGTTCCAGCCGATTCCTTCTATTCTCTATTTCCAAAGATCCTCTCATCCTTAAAGCTACCAAGAACGAGGATAAGTGGACAAGAAAATTCTTCTTTGTGAAAAGAGACTCCATTGATAAGGGTTTTGACCTTCCTAAGAGATGGTTGACTTCTGGTAGGATTTAGGGTTTTAAGAATATCCCCAATCATATCCCGAACCTCCATCCTGAACCAATATCCTGATGTGTTTATTTCCTTTCCTGCAGCAAACTTCAAGGAATTAGCTCCCCCTAGTGCTGAATCGGAAGGAAGAATAAAAGAAATCTACAAGCTTCCAGAAGGTGAAAGAACCTTTAACCTGCTACTCACAAGCTCAAGTCAAAGATCAAGTTCCAACATGTCTGGTAAGCATATTTTCAGGAATTATCTTTATATATTAAATCGATTATTATTTTTTATTTTTATTATTTAGAGGTATAATAAGTCTAAAACATCTTCCCTTGTGCAGTGCCAGTTATTAACCTCGAAGGCTTCCAACTCGACGAGTTGGACAGCTACTCTAGCCTCGCACCTACCAAGCAAGAATCCAATCCAAAGTCATCCGTCACACCGAAGCCTACCAGTTCAAAGACTACCACCGCTCCCAAAGCTCCTCCGGCATCCCGGACCCGGGCCTCTAGTTCCCGAAAGAGAAAAGAAGTTGAACCTCCGGCTACACCTCATGCGTTCCCATTTGAGAACCACGGGTTTACGGAATCCAGCAAATTTATGACCGGCTTCCTTAACCAGGTTAGTATCCTGACCTGTATCCTGCACCATATGCTAAGTAGAAATGTTCATTTAGAATGATGCCTGTTTCTTTACCTTGCAGGGCCTTGAATGCCTGGTATTCCTTTATGAGGACGCATGTGGCTTAAACGTCATGCTAGAAAGCAAACTAAAGAAGGCTGAAGCTACCATCACGGACCAAGCAGCAATTGCCACCGCCAAATCTGAACACTACGAAGCTAAGTATAAGGCCATGGCTCGAGATCAACAGGCTGCCATCCAGAAGATCACCCAAGAGGCTCAAGCTAAGTCTGACGCGGTCCAGGTTCAGCATGAACAAGATATGGCTTCATACCGGGAGAGCCTTAAGAATTCAGTCATCATCTCCCTCCTCCAGGCCAGACTGAAAATGGCTTACGAGGCTAGGGCTTTGGGCGTCGAATGCCCCTCATGGAACATCAAAGCTTGGGAGATGAAATTGAAGGATCTCGGCGGCAATCCTGTGGAGCCCCCTTCAAAACTTGTCGCAAACGAGCCCGCCAAGGTAACTGAGAAGGTGGATGATGCTGGTGCTTCAAAGGATGCTGGTGGTGATTCTGGAGAAAATGCTGATGGAGAGGATGCTGCTGATGATGTTGAGAGGAATGTTGGAGAGGATACTGGTGGAGATGTCACGATGAAGGAGGGAGCTGACCCTTAAATGCAGCGATGTGGGCGATGATGGATATATGTGCTGAGGCCGGAGCCCACTTTTTTTAAAATTTCATGGTTATGGTCTGTAAAACAATTTACATTTCCTGTCTTTGAACAATTTATATTTCCTGCATTAGAACAATATGATGACCAAAGGTGGATGGGTCCTGGGTTTCAGGATGAAGCCCTTGGTCATCGGTTAGTATAACCTGTTTTGAATGTCGTAACGGTTGAAGGTGGACAGGTTTCGTTTTGAGATAAAACCTTCAACCGTTATGTAGGTATGGTAAAAACTTGTTGATGCACAAGAATGTCTGTTGACTGCATCTTCATCAAGTCTTAAATCAAGTAGTCAAGATTGGATCTTAAAAGTCAAATTAGGGTTTTTAGAGTTAATTTCGCTTCAATGTACATTGTTATATGTTGATTTCGCTTCAAGGGTCAGTAGGTGATTCCACTTCAATGTACATAGGTTAATTTCGCTTCAGTGTCATGAGGTGATTTCGCTTCAGTGTCAGGGACACATGAGCGAAATCAGCATCATTATAAATACCTCAAGAATGTCTGTTGACTGCATCTTCATCAAGTCTTAAATCAAGTAGTCAAGATTGGATCTTAAAAGTCAAATTAGGGTTTTTAGAGTTAATTTCGCTTCAATGTACATTGTTATATGTTGATTTCGCTTCAAGGGTCAGTAGGTGATTCCACTTCAATGTACATAGGTTAATTTCGCTTCAGTGTCATGAGGTGATTTCGCTTCAGTGTCAGGGACACATGAGCGAAATCAGCATCATTATAAATACCTCATGTGTGTGTTCATTTGAGCGAGATCTGGTCATAAGCTTTGTAACCGAACTCTGTCAAAATTGATTCAGAAAGCTAATAAAGTGAAGGAATTGAATAGGAAAGCTGTTGTAACGTTACGTATACTGATTCCGCCTTTATACGTGATGATGAACTTGCTCAACTGATCATTTAGGGTCACGACACGGTCCAACAAGTGGTATCAGAGCTTCAGGACGAGGAAGTTCATACTACATCAGCTGATTCGACATTATATCTCATTTCTACTCACTTTCTCTTTTATTTTTCGGATTAAACGAGTTCCTACGGACAAAATGACTTGAAAGTCAACTATATTGAGCGAAACTAGTTGTTAAACAATCCGTAAAAGTATCAGCCTTTAAAACAAAGTAAAACTCATTCAATTTTTCCAAAAACGCGATCGGTTTTCGAACATAAACTTCATCTTCAGATCTGGAACGAATTTGCGGTTGAATTTGAACAATAATCATATCATTGTGATCGGATTTAAGAGTAGTACAACCCTTGAAAGTATCAGATTGCAATTCAGTGTAAAAATGAGTAAAAATTGTGATTCCGCTTTAGTGTACATCGTGAGTTAATTAGCTGATTTCTCTCATACGGACTTAGCTTATTTCGCTCATCTGGTCACTATTGATTTCGCTCATCTGGTCATTGTTGATTTCGCTTTTACGTACAAAAGTTGTGATTTCGCTTATACGAACTTAGTGATTTCGCTCCTAAGGACAGCTTCTTATTTCGCTTTAGTGGACATAAGTGATTTCACTTTTAAGAACAATCTGCTATTTCGCTCAAGTGAACATTGTGATTTCGCTCGAGTGAACATTGTACTTGATTTCACTTTTGTGTCACTTTAAGTGATTTAGCTCATCAGTCAATCTGACTGATTTCGCTTCAGTGTCAGTATTTGACAAAACTTCGAAAAATTTTTCTAAGTGTTTGATAATCTTGCAGGTACATTCATGATGGATGATATTTTCTTGAACCCGTTTAGCGATATGTACGCATTCGCAGGAAACTCGGGAGATGATATTCCTACAAACAACAACAATACGAACGAGAACGAGAATACTCCGAAAGAAAAGAAGAAGGAAGCTTGGGAATCTGAAAGTGCATTCGGAACGTTCAATAAACCCCCAAAGCTTACGGCTATCGAGGAGTATAGTCGTTGGTCTAGAAAATTTGAAGACTGGTTGATGGCATTCGCATTTACTAGCTTGAAAAGTATGAAAAATGGTTATGCAAATGGAAACAAAAATGGTGAGACGTTAAGAACAGCTGAGGAGATTGATTCGTTTGTAGCTGAACAAAAGTGTGTGGCATTGTTATTCCAGTCAGTCCGGGAAGACATTATTGCATTGATTGACTATTCAAATGCAAAAGATCTTTGGGAAAAGTTAGAAAAGAAATGTATAGGCAGTCAAGAAATTAAGAAAAACAAAAAGAAACTTCTTAGAAAAGAGTTTGATATGTTTGGATGTCTAAAGAACGAGTCTGTGTGTAAAATGATAGAAAGGTTCGGTCATTTGAAGCTGGAGTTAGTAAGACATGATATTGACATTCCTGAAGAAGATCTTATCGACAAATTGTTCGATTCGTTGCCTGACGAGATGGATTGGAGATATTATGCACTCATGCTGAAGAATACCATCAAAGAACCAGAAAAGTTGACATTAGATTTGCTGATTGAGAAACTCGAAAGTCATGAGTTGGATTTGAAGAAGACGTACAAAGTCAATCATTCATCTTACCAGCAGAATTTGGATTTGTATTATCCAAAGAGCATGATGCCAAAAGCAACTTCTCCAAAAACTGGGTTTTCTGCTGAAAATGTTTCGACAACTGGCAAAGAAAGTCAAAGTGGTCAAAGCAGTGGTAGTCACAGTGGTTATCACAGTGGTTATCACAGTGGTTATCACAGTGGATCTTCATCTTCTGGAGGTCATTCTGATGCAAAGAATTGTTTTCAATGCAACATCGCGATAGATTTGAAGAATGCTCAGAACTTTGATGAAGAGTCGGCCAAGCAGCAGATGATCTTTCTAGCATCGGTGTTGGAATCGTATGAAGGGTTGGTAGCTGGGAAGATAGGCAACACAAATCTGACGAAAGAAGATTACGATCAGATTGATCCGGAGGAAATGGAACTGATTGATATTCGTTGGGCTATGGCAAGTGCTGTTCGTCGAGCACAACGTTTCATGGAAATTACCGGAAGGAACACAATTGGAGGAGCATCTACCAAGCTGGGTTTCAATAAATCGAAGGTGACTTGCTTCAAGTGTAAGCAGAAGGGTCCTTTCAAACGAGAATGCCGAAACGCTTATGCTGATGAATCGGAGAACCCTTTCAGAGATGATTACTATAAGAAGGCAATTTATCACCAGAATAAATACGAGCCGCCTAGATTGAAGCAAGTTGAAGACAACAAAGAGAAATCTAGAGCTCTTGCAGTGATTTACGATGATGAGGGTTATGATTGGAGTCAAGAGGTTCTACCAGAAGAAGATGCGGTTGGTTACGCATTCATGGCGAAAAATGATGATCCTATTCCATGGAAAGACGATCGAACTGAAGATCAAAAATATCAATACAGAAAGATGATTGCTGAAAACAAAATCATTAGAATATCTCGTATCTTTCTGAACGCAAGGAGAGCAAATAGATGGGATCCAGATAGAGAGTGCTATCTTGATGAGTATGGAAATATTGCAATTGATGATAGTACACTTGATATTGAAGCCATAATCCAGCAATACAAAGAAGATGATGAGTATTGGCAACACAAATGGTGGGGAACTCCAACTTCGAAAATGATTGAAGAAGAGAAAGAGAAGGAGAGAAAGGAGAAAGAAGGAAAAGAATCAAAGAAGATTGATGCTGGTATTATCGACACTACACAAGAGTTGAATGCTGAGAACTTAGGAAAAATGGCTGACAAAGTGCTAGCTGCCAAGGCACTTGAGGTAGACTCTAACTCCGTGTCTGAGTCAAAAAGCCAGGTCAGTTCAAATGTGTCAACCAATGCATCAGGTAAGAAAGTTGATGGAAATGCTGATTGCAAAAATTGCAACAAAGATTGCAAATTTTGTAGCACAGTCACGTATCTCAACGGGAAGAAAGTTGATGATCTGACAGCAAAGGTCAGAAGCGTTGAGAATCAAATTCTTGATCGTGACAAAATGGTTAAAGCTTCAACTGAACGGATAAAAGAATTAACTAAACAATTGGAAAATGATAAAATTGATCATGACAAAGTTAAACAAGAAAATGAAAAGTCGATTCTTGAAAATCGTCAGATTTCTGAAAAATTTGAAAAACTCAAAAGCACATTGAAAGATTGTGATGATCGAAATGGTAAAACTTTTAAAGAAAATGAACATCTAAGAGCAGTGCTTAGAGTCAAAGAAGAATCAATCAATCAACAACTGGATGAAATCGCTAAATTGAAACTTAAAGTTCAAGAGGCTGTAATCGAAAACGAGCGAATCCAGTTGAAGCTTAACAGTTACAGCTCCGCAAGCTTTATTTTGCAACATATCATTCCCAAACCCATTGGGAAAGACAAAGCGGGCGAAGATGTGTATTGTGATGGAACTGGGGTGGGGTTTCATCAAGTTCCACCACCTATTCTTGATAACTATACGAAAAAGCAATCTGGGTTGGTTGAAATTGAGGAAGAAAAAGAAGTTAAACTTCCGGAGAACATTGATGTCACTTTTACATCATCTGATGATAGTGTTCAGACAGAGATTGTTAAGAGCACAGCTGAAAGTGTTTTAATGACTGATTCAACTGAAGATGATGGGTGTTTCTTGGACAAATACATTCAGAAATCAAAATCCAAAAACAACTTAAGTGATGAACCGGGTCTTGTGATGTACAAGATGGCTGGATCTGATAAGTTGTATTCGGATTCTGAGTTTCCAATTGAGAATGTTAATGAGAAAAGGTTGACAAATGTTTTCAAGTTGGTTGAAGTTGAGTTGTCTGAAGTGAACAGCTTGAAACACACAAAAAGGCAAATGAATTTTGAGAAAGATAAATCTTATTACAAAAAGCCTGTTGTTCCACCAAGGTTTTATAATAACAATCGAAACAATTGGTCGGGAGGTTATAGGGATGGTAAGAGTTATCAGCAAAGAAGGTTTCAAAACAAAAGGTTTGCTGAAAAGAAGGTGTTTGTGAACAGTTCAAGTTCACTTTCTGATGAGGAAAATGAAATTTTTTCAAAATCAAATCAAGAGTTCTTTGAGAAAAGAGCTTCACATTATCGGTCTGAAGGCACAAGTCTAGTTGTGGATACTCGAACATGTTTTAGATGTAATTAAGTTGGTCACATTGCACGAAAGTGTACCAATGTGAAGCATAAGACTGAAAATGTGAAGACTCAACAAAAGAAAGTTGATGTGAAGGGTAAAGCACCAATCGTTGTTGAGAAAAAGAATGTGAAAAATGACAACGTCAAAGTAAAAAATGAACCCGTAAAGAAAGTGGTAACTAACAATGACAAATTTTACAAGCGGGTTGCATTATCTCAACAAGTTTGGAAACCAAAAACTGAAATGAAAATTTCAACTTCTGAAGTGAAAAAGGCTGAAGAATCAATTTCGGTTGATTATGATGCAAATTTTCCACCTTTGAAGGCTGAAAATTTCAAAATTCAAATTGCTAGAGTCAAGGTTACACCTAAGGCTGATGAGGCCTGGGTGGACACTATATTCGAATAAGCAGTTTGAATTGCCGGAGCTTCCTGGATCGCGAAGCATGAATCGGCATTTTTATTGAAGTGTTTTAAAATCAACTTGTGGTATATGCAGGATCTTCCAAGAGCCATTTCAAGATGGATCATGGATAGTGGCGCATCTCGACATATGACAGGAAAAACTGCATTGCTGTATGATGTGAAGAATATCAATGGTGGTTATGTGGGATTTGCTGGTCATGAAGGTGGTCGAATTGTAGGTGAAGGAACGTTATCCAATGGGATTGTGACGTTTGAGAGAGTTAACTACATCACTGAGCTGGAGAACAATCTGCTTAGTATCTCGCAGATTTGTGACAATTAGTATACTACTCACTTCACTGATAAAGAGTGTTTGATTTTGAAACCTGGTTTTGTTATCCCTGAAGAATGGATTATTATGAGGGCACCTAGAGTGAATGATTTATATGTGTTAGATATGTCTGTAGCAACTACAACTACTGGTCAAGCACATTGTTTTGTATCTAGGGCAACTGAGAAAGAATCAAGATTGTGGCACCGAAAGATGGGGCATATTCATCTAAGGAAGATGAATCACTTGGTGCACAATGATTTGGTATTGGGAGTTAATATCAAAGGTTTTCATCTGGAAGGGGAGTGCATTAGCTGTATCAAAGGCAAGCAGAAGAAAAAGTCACACCCTACAAAGCAAGTCAATTCAGTTTCGAGACCGTTGGAAAGACTTCACATGGATTTGTTTGGTCCGGTGAATGTCAAAAGTATTACAGGAGATTACTATTGTTTGGTCGTTACTGATGATTATTCCAGATTTTCGTGGGTTTCTTTCTTGAAGTCGAAAGATGAAACATTTGACAGTTTGATGGGGCTGTTCAGGAAGATTGAGAATTTGTACCAAAGGCGTATTAAGAGAATTCGAAGTGATAATGGTACTGAATTCAAGAACAGCAGGATGGAAGAATTTTGTGATGAAAGAGGTATTTTGCATGAGTTTAGTGCTCCGTACACTCCGCAACAGAATGGAGTCGCAGAACGCAAAAACCAGACACTAATTGACACGGCTAGAACTATGCTCGCAGATTCAAAGTTACCAATTAATTTTTGGGCTGAAGCTGTTTCCGCCGCATGCTATACGCTCAACAGGGTTCTCACTGTCAAGAAGTTCAACAAAACATGCTTTGAGCTAATCAATAATCGCAAACCGAATTTGAAGTATCTAGAACCGTTCGGGTCACCTTGTACGGTTATAGAGCCTTTTGGAAAGTTTGGTCCGAAGTGCATTGAGGGAATATTTGTTGGTTATTCAAATCCGTTGAGACGTGTCTTCGTTCCAAGTGAGAAGCGGATTATTGAAGCTGCAAATGTTGAATGTCAAGGTTATACTATGCCGCCGCAGAATCCTGGTGATTCATGGCGTTATCATTATGACAAACTTTGGGATTCGTTTGACATGAGAGAAGAATCAGAGGATGATGAAGATTTCTTTGATGAGTTGGATATTTTGCGTGAATATGAGTCGCAGTTAAGGTTCCCAGCTGAGTATTCGAGGAGACAACGGGAAACTTCAAATGATGATGAAGCAGGTCCAAGTAATGCTGGTAAACATGATGATGTCCAACAGAATGAAGTTGCTCAGGATAATCAGTCGGTTCAGAATGATAATCTAGAAGCTGAAAACATGCCAATATTTGATCACGGTGATTCAGATTCAAATTCTGAGGGGGCGCAAATTCAGATTTCAGGTCAAACAAACCAAGTTGGTGAACAAGATGCAGAGCAGAATGTTACTAATCTGGAGGGAAATGTAGATGTTCAAAGTGAAGTGATGCCGCGAACTTTTTCATATCATCCAGATGAGTTGATCATAGGAGAATTGCAAGCTGGAGTTCGCACTCGAAATCAGATTGATAAAGGGCTTACATGTTTTTATACAAAAGTTGCTCCTTTGCAAACTGAATTCTCATTAAGTTGTTTTATCTCGCAGATTGAACCAAGAACTTACAAAGAGGCGCTTACCGAAGACTCTTGGGTCAATGCTATGCAGGAGGAACTTAGTCAATTCGAGAAATTGGGAGTGTGGAAGTTAGTTGATTTGCCGGATGGTCATAGGAAAATAAACACTAAGTGGGTGTTTAAGTGCAAGAGGGACGATAGAGGAGTTGTCGTAAGGAACAAAGCTCGACTCGTTGTTCAGGGATTTGGTCAACAGGAGGGAATTGATTTTACCGAAGTCTATGCTCCTGTAGCACGACTAGAGGCAATCAAAATTTTCCTAGCATTTGCGTCTTGGAAGAACTTTAAAGTTCAGTTGGATGTTAAATCGGCTTTTCTCTACGGGAAGGTTAAAGAGGAGGTTTATGTCGGTCAGCCACCGGGCTTTACCGATCCAATCCACAAAAACAAGGTCTACTTATTGGACAAAGCGCTGTATGGTTTACACCAGGCCCCGAGAGCCTGGTACGAGACTTTGTCTCAACACCTACTAGCCAACAAGTTCATTCGTGGAAAAGTGGATGCCACTCTCTTCACTAAAGAGGTCGATGGTCATCTTCTGATAGTTCAGATTTATATGGACGATATAATTTTTGGGTCGACAAATGAAAATCTATGCAAAGATTTTGAATCAGTGATGAAGCAGAAGTTTGAAATGTCATCAATGGGGGAGATGAAATTCTTTCTGGGTTTACAAGTTGAACAACTTCCTGAGGGAATTTTCATTCATCAGTCAAAGTATGTTCATGATATTCTAGAGAAATTTGGGATGTCAAGTTCTACTCCAGCTGCTACCCCACTTGCAACAAATCATGGGATTCACCCAGATCTCACTGGAGACAGGGCTGATGAAACGTTTTACCGATCCATGATAGGTTCTTTAATGTACCTAACTGCTTCACGTCCTGATATCATGTACCCAACGTGCCTCGCAGCAAGATTTCAGTCTAACCCGAGAGCATCGCACATGATTATTGTGAAGAGGATATTGCGCTACCTGAAAGGAACTCCTTCATTGGGGTTGTGGTATCCTAGGAAAGGCGACTTTACGCTCGAAGGGTATTCCGATTCGGATTTCGGATGCTGCAAAGTCAATTCAAAATCAACAACTGCAGGATGCCAGTTCTTTGGTCCTAGATTGGTTACCTGGCAGTGTAAGAAACAAACGTCTGTGGCGTTATCTACTTGTGAAGCGGAGTATGTTTCTGCTAGCAGTTGCTGCTCTCAGATCTTGTGGATACAGCAACAGATGCGCGACTACGGTTTGCAGTTTCTTAACACACCTCTTTTTGTTGATAATGAGGCCGCTATAAATATAACAAAAAATCCAGTACATCACGCTAAAACTAAACACATAGAAATTCGTCATCACTTTATTCGTGATTGCTTTGAGAAAAAGTTGATACGAATTGAGAAAATCCACACTGACGAACAGAAAGCTGATTTACATACCAAAGCTTTTGATAAAAATCGGTTTAAATATTTGTTAAAACTGAATGGTATGAAGCTTCTGTCGGTGTCGGATGGCATAATTGGCGTTGATGAGAGTACTGTTGCGGATGAAGACAAGAAACAATCTGCAATGGTTTGTCGTATTGTTACTTGTTTTGGTAATTAGGGGGAGTAGATGTTTGTACACAGTTTATTTTCAGAAAATACAAAAACAGTAAAAAAATGCAAAAATACAAAAACATGATAAAATGAAAAAGAGCTTGTGTATATAGGGAAAATGATAGTACATCAGCTAGACGATCACAGTATGCTAAAGATTTGGATAGTTTAAAAGAGTTAAACAATCTTACTGATGATGTGTCGATAGGTTTTCACACATTTAGTAGATTTATTTGGGATATAAACCTAAAATTCAAACTTGTGAATTCGTGGGGAACACTACTTGGATATATAGGTAACCCCTGAAATCTCGTTTGAAAGGTCTCGTAATCTGATATACTAGGTCTTTATACTCTATGATGTCTGGGGTATTATTCCGGGACTTCTGCTGAACGGTGGTTCTGACCTAGTCCCTGGCTAATACTTGCTGCAATGCTTGAAACACAGCATTAAACCCTCAGCATGCTGAAACAATAAAATTGATAAATGCTGCTGTTGTAAGCAAAAAGATCCTCTAAAGGGGACACACCAAAAAGTCGAAGCTGATATCTCTCTGCGTATACGGAAGTATCGATCTGAGATCCCTCGGCCCTCGCATACCTAAATTATATACAGATATCATTGTAGTATTCTCACCTGTAAGACTAATTATTGAGATTCTGGATACGGGAGTATATTCAAGAGGTGGGACACATGAATGAGCTAAGTTCTTAATTCATCTAAATCGTATCCTGAGTAAATTGAAATTTGTGTGAGAATTTAAGATGGATCAGTATATCGACAATCGAGGTGAATTGTTTAAGTCTGAGTATGTAATGTAGCTTAACGGTACTTGTGATTTGTCTGAAAAGCTGATATGATTCCCTGACACGCTCGCAAAAATATGTTTGTAAATAGTTTACTTTGTTTACTTTCTGAAATTTAAGTTTTCTGTATTTCATTTCTTAGTTTAGAACACTTTGATAAAATCCAAAAATATTTTATTTCTGCTTTAGTTTCCGACAAACCAAAGTGGAGAGTTGATTGTTGGATTCTCAAGATGTTTGAAGCAGATGCAGGAGATTCTGAACTGAAGAATGAGGAGAGCTTACTTTGATGAAGTTTGAATTGTTTGAAAAGTAAAAAACACAAGTTCATTAATTTGATACTTGTTATTTTCAGAAAACGTTTGAAATTGTTGTTTTTTTAAAATCAGTATTGTTTCGTCAAATGATCAACCAAGGTCATTAAATTGGACTTGGTAGATTAATCAAGTAATCAGGGTCATTAATTTGAATTTGAATACTTGAGTGGATTTCTAAAACTAATTAAGTTTATGAGTTATATGTGAAAAGATAAGTTTGTAATGAATGATGTTTGAGTAACAGGTTTGGACTTCATTATTCCCAATGGAAGCTAAATGTCAAAGATTGAACCAGATATCTCAGATTCCAGCATATCGAGAGGGGGAGTCTGTGAAAGGAGGAGTCTGGATCAACATTCAAAGGGAAGAAAGAAGTTAGAGCCAGAAGGACAAGATCCTGAAACCTGTGAAGACAGAGTGTTTATAATGAGACGACAGAGAGTTAGAAAAAGACTAAGACTGAAGACTCAGGAGCTGAAGACTACGTCAACATCCAAGGGGGAGTCTGTTAATGCACAAGAATGTCTGTTGACTGCATCTTCATCAAGTCTTAAATCAAGTAGTCAAGATTGGATCTTAAAAGTCAAATTAGGGTTTTTAGAGTTAATTTCGCTTCAATGTACATTGTTATATGTTGATTTCGCTTCAAGAGTCAGTAGGTGATTCCACTTCAATGTACATAGGTTAATTTCGCTTCAGTGTCATGAGGTGATTTCGCTTCAGTGTCAGGGACACAGGAGCGAAATCAGCATCATTATAAATACCTCATGTGTGTGTTCATTTGAGCGAGATCTGGTCATAAGCTTTGTAACCGAACTCTGTCAAAATTGATTCAGAAAGCTAATAAAGTGAAGGAATTGAATAGGAAAGCTGTTGTAACGTTGCGTATACTGATTCCGCCTTTATACATGATGATGAACTTGCTCAACTGATCATTTAGGGTCACGACACGGTCCAACAAAACTAATCGTGCGTTTGGCGGATGGGCCTCGGTTTGAGGTGAAACCAAAAGCACAACTTTTGACTTGTTAATAACATAACTACCTCTTGACTTATTTGTTATCGCCTTTTAGATTTTTGCCATGCGTTACTTAGTGTAAATTTTAGCTTTGCAAAATTTTGTACTACTATCTTTTGAAAATATCCTGATCAATATACTCAGTGATATATTACGAAAACTTTAAATAAAACTTCTAAAAATTCAATCAATCTTCATAGGAAAGACAGTCCACTTTCCAAAATCTGTTTTGACAATACTTGTTTGATCAAAGTTTCAAACTAGTATCAGTTTCAAATATTTTAATCAAATATCCTGAAAAGTATTTTGAAAATATATTTTGAGAATATATTCCGAGAATTTATCCTAATCAGGATGTTTAACCTTTTGCCAAACATAGTATTGTCAAAAACTTAAATAACGTTTACAAAGGAAAGATCATACCAAGAATAGGGTATAACCCTATTCTCAAACTTCGATCCCTTTGCAACTCTTCCAATGAAGATGTCCCCTGTCTAAGACACTTAGTGTATTAGGTCCGAGCCTTATCCTTTGAGCTTTACACCATTGCCTCAGTAGGAATGTCCCATGTGTACAATGTCTTCAAATACTTAGAAATCTTTTGGATATCAGTTCCAATTGTATAGACAATTTTTCATGTTATAGGGGTAAAACCCAAGAATGTACTGGAGATAAATCCCTTGTATTCTGGGGGGAAATCCCAAATTTTCGTGCGCTACAGGCGGGAGTGTATAAACTCCAAGACTTAGAAAGGTGAAAACCTTTAAACCTTAGAGAGTATGAAAATACCCTTTCGTGAGATAGGGTGATCAATCCTCATATACCTTTAGGATTCAGGATATAGCCAACAGTAACGAAATTGTCAGCCACTTTTACATGGACTGGTCCCGCCACCTTGAACTATTCCCGAATAACTTGCGCTCCAGGCGGGGTGTTTAAACCCAATTCGGATGAAAGGTGAATACCTTTAAACCTGTGAAGGGATCAATATCCCTTAGACGTGAGAGAGGGGGCCAATCCTCTAATCTCCCGAAGTATCTTGAGTGTATATCCTGGTGCTATATCCCGAAGCATATACTGCAAAACATCTTCAAACTAAGGTGGGTGTTAGCTTGGCTAACACCCCTCCGATGCTTAAGTCAGTATTGGGTTTCAAAGAGTAAATTAAACCAAACATATTTAAAAGAGATAGAATTCATACCATCCTGAGTTAGAAATTAAATTCTAAACTCACTTGAAATAAAGCTTAAGGTGTATAGCATTCCAAGATCTCGGCAGCATATCCCCCTCCATATTCTTGAGTCGGTATGCACCTTTTCCTGATTCTGATTCAACCTCATATGGTCCTTCCCATTTTGGAGCCAGCTTTCCATCAGCAGGATTAGTAGTATTTTGAAAAGCCTTTCTTAACACCCAGTCACCAACTTTGAACCTTCTGGTCCTTATATTCTTGTTATATGCTCTGGATATCCTTTGTTGATACGCTGCCATCCTTAACTTTGCTGCATCTCTTGTCTCATCGATAGTATCCAACTCCTGGCATAGGACTTCAGGATTCTGTTCAGGATTCCTGAGGCTGGATCTTGCTGTAGGTATCACCATTTCTGTCGGGGTCACTTCTTCTGCTCCAAATACTAAGGAAAACGGGGTTTGACCAGTTGCATTTTTTACCGTCGTTCTATCAGCCCACAAAACAAAGGGTAATTCTTCTGCCCATCTTCCTTTCTTGGCCCCTAATCTTTTCTTCAAGTTGTTGACAATTATCTTGTTTGAGGGTTCAGCTTGTCCGTTTGCTTGAGGATGTACCGGGGTGGATGTAATCATTTTGATTCCCCAACTCTTGCAGAAGTCAGTAGTCCTTTTACTTATAAATTGAGATCCTTTGTCACAAATTATCTCAGCTGGTATTCAAAACCTAGTCAGGATATTCCTTTTTATGAAGGATACCACTTCCTGATCTCTAACTTGAACAAATGCTTCTGCTTCAACCCATTTGGAGAAATAACCCGTCATTGCCAACATAAAAACCTTTCCTCCTGGAGCCTTTGGAAGCTTTCCCACTATATCCATACCCCACTTCATAAATGGCCAAGGGGAAACAATAGGATACAATGGTTCAGCAGGCTGATGTAGTATGTTACTATGTCTTTGACAGGCGTCACATCTTCGAACATATTCTGTGGCATCTCTCCTCATTTTCGGCCAATAATATCCTGTCCTTAATACTTTTGAGAATAATGACCTGCCCCCAGTATGGTTACCACAATCCCCTTCGTGTATATCCTGAAGTACTTCTTTGGTTTCAGGATCCTCCAAGCACCTCAGATATGGTCCTGCAAGAGACTTCTTATACAAAACATCATTTATAATAGTGAATCGTGATACCTTCATCCTAAAGGCTTTAGGATTCTCATTCTTTGGGATGTATCCTTCCTTTAGATATCTCATGATTGGAGCTGTCTAGGACTTAGGATCCTCCTCAAGATAGTCATCATCAGGATCCTGAATACTTATTACTTCCTTATCCTGAGGATTCGTCGCAGGATATAGGATATGTAATATTGGTATCCGGGTTCCTTCCGGTATCCTGACCGATGATCCCAGATTTGCCAAGGCATCAGCTTCAGCATTATCTTCTCTTGGTACCTGTTCAAGTGTAAATATATCCAAATATCCTGCTAATTTTTTGAGAATTTCGAGATACTCAATTAACTTCTCTCCCTTAACTGCATAGGATCCATTAAAATGATTAGTGATTAACAAGGAGTCAACATATACTTGCAAATTTTTAATATTCATATTTTTAGCCAACTCTAATCCTGCAATTAAAGCCTCATATTCTGCCTCATTATTAGTAGCAGGAAATTCACACCTAATAGCCTGAGGTAATATGTCCCCCTGTGGCGATTTTAGTAGTATACCTAAACCTACACCTCTTACGTTAGATGCACCATCAGTATATAATGTCCAGCATTCTAAGTTTTCTCCTAGCTGCTGTACTTCTAAATCTACTTCGTTTTGAATGTCACTACTGAAATCGGCCACAAAGTCAGCTAAAGCCTGAGACTTTATGACATTTCTAGGTTCATATACTAAGTCATAAGCACTCAATTTCACTGACCACTTGGCCATCCTACCTGACATCTCTGGTTTCCTAAGCACATTTTTAACAGGATAATTGGTTTTAACATGAATCCTATGTGTCTCAAAGTAATGTCTAAGCTTCGTTGATGCCATAACTAATGCTAGTATCAACTTTTCTAAATGAGAATATCTAGTTTCAGCATCTAATAGACTTTTACTAACATAATAGACAGGATATTGCTGACCTTCATGGTCCTTAATAAGAACGGCACTTACAGCATTCCCTGATACAGCGAGGTATAGGTGTTTTGGTCAAAAATCAAGCAATGATAATGCAACCAAACTTTCTGTTGTGAGGTATGATGCTTGAATGGATGAACAACAATGAGGATCACTTTGAAACGTAATGAATAAGTGACACGAAGATTTATACGAGGAAAAAGCCCTTGATCAATGAATGATCACCGGCATAAAAAACCTCGGGTGATGGAAACTACCGATCACCAATTCAAATTAAACAAGAAATGTATTACAACTTCGGATG
The DNA here is from genome assembly GCA_030545235.1 of Helianthus tuberosus. NCBI lineage: Eukaryota > Viridiplantae > Streptophyta > Magnoliopsida > Asterales > Asteraceae > Helianthus > Helianthus tuberosus. Next base: position 214,916,250 of record CM060423.1, read on the forward strand.
ATAACCGATCACCAATTCAAATTAAACAAGAAATGTATTACAACTTCGGATGATAGCGAGCTAAGTACAAGGATCACTATAGTGTATTGTGTAGAAAAGTGTGTAATCGCCAAGTGAGTTAACGAAAGCTGGTGAGAGCAGTTGTAAGAGTGTGTGTGTAGCCAAAAATAGCTAAGTGTTTTCTAATTAGCTCGCTACCCCTTTAAAAATGGAAAATATCTACTCTAACTAACATTCCGCAAATGGTGCAAGTCCTCCACGACTCCATAACGTCCATTTCTGGCCAAGCACGTGCGGAATAGGCTTAGAATATTCTCCAGGAATATCGCCAAGACCAAGTCCAAGTTGATACTCCTGCAAAACAATTTTGAATTCAAAGTAGACAACCGTTAGTACAAGGATCCTTATGATGATCCATGATCCTGATCCTGCAACACTTCTGAGGATCATTGCTTCAGACAGAATTGAGGATCACTAAACCCAACAGTAAATGAGGATCACTGGTCATTTAGAAATCCACCCCTAACAATTGCCCCCAAAATATAAGGAGTAATTATGTAAATAAATGAGTTATATTTTGTTCTTATCCGCAATTAACCAACGGATAACTAGCCGTTATAATCGGACTAGCCGTTGCGAACATGACGTCACTGAGGTGACTATCCTGCAGAATCATCATTATAAATAGGAGTTAGAGATAGGGATCATTTCACATTTAAATTCAAGAGAACTCCCTTTAAATTCACATCCGAAGATTAAGCAGGTATTTCTCTTCCCCTTCCTCCTTTACGTTTTCTTTCTCTGCTCCTTCTTTCTTCACCTTCTTCACAATCAAGATGATGCTGAGATCCTCACCGGCGAAGGATCATAAGAAGGACACTCCTCTCAAGAGCCAGGGGATCATCAAGGATTCAGCGATTGAGAGGAGCTGCTTCACTGATCCACAAATAGATAAAATTCGGCATTGCTTTCCGGCGAACACCTATTTCAAACCGTTTGATCCTACCGTTCTAAGTGACTACATTTCAGAAACTTGGGTAGCTTTCCCGGTCACCCCTTTCACAATAGGATATTCGTATCCTTTCCCTGAATTCACCCAGTCTTTTTTCTCCCTCACCGGCATCTCCTATATTCAAGCTATGCCAATGATCTGGAGGGTCTTATATACCCTTGAGAGGATCATTGAGCAAGAAGGAATCAACCTGGGAATGTCGGAATTGGCCGAGATGTATGATCTCACAACATTTGGATCCCACCGATATCTGTTCAAGCGTAAACCCGGTGAAGAACATCCCATCTTCAAAGCCACTAAGAATGATACTAATTGGAAACGGTGATTCTTCTTTGTCAGAAGAGATTCTATCCCGGATGGAAAGGATCTGCCAAGGAAGTGGAGCACCCATGGTAGGATAGAGGATCCTTAGAATGATCACTGAGTAAGCTCATTTTTTATGATGATTACTAATATGCTTCTGTTTCTTTTGTGCAGCTATCACATTTTCACATATCATACCTTCACCTGCCACCAAGGAGAGACTTGCTACTTTCAGAAGACTTGATCCTGCAATAAGGTCATTCAAAACAAACACCCATGATTCACAAGAAGTATCCTCAGGTTCTGTCACTATGTCAATAAGTATCCTGTATTTTGTATAGTCAAATATTTAAATAAATAGTTGAATAGAAATAGGATAAGGATACTTATCTGTTTTAAATATGTAGGTGCTGGAAAGTCTTCACGATCTGCCTCTAAATTCAGTGTTGCTGAGCTTGATACTGTCAAATCTTCAAAGAAGAAGTCTGCTGCTAGCCCCTCTGTTGTAATCCCCAAGGCTACCACTTCAAAGGGAAGAGGTGGAAAGAAAAGAAAAACCTCTGAAGCTGACAACCTTCAAGGCTTGCCTCTGATCCGCCATCAATTCCTCGAGTACTTTAATGATGTAAGGATCACTAACTCAGACTAGTTATCCTATCCACTTGAATATCACTTGATCCTAATCTTTGTATTGTCTTTTTTTTTGTAGAAATTTGCTGAGATCGAGGACTATGTTGGGAATGTTGAAGAGCTAGAGGAGAAACACTCTGACCTCCAGAAAGTAGCCATGCTTAAAGACCTCAAGATCGCTTCCCTTGAAAAGGATCTCCTTGATGCCAAAGCTCAGACGGCTGCTATTCTGATCAATTTTGATTATGAGAAGCACGAGATCACAGAGGATGCCAAGGTCTCCGCTGCCATTGCCATGTACAAGACCAAGCTACAGATGGCTCAAGAAGCTCAGGATCCCTCATTTAATAGGAGCAACTGGGACGTGGAAGGCTGGAAGGCCAGGCTGGCTGAGTTGGAGGATGAGGATGAAGGTGATGAGGTTCTGGCAATTGAAGCTAGTGGCAGTGGCAAGGATCATGCGAAGGATACTGGAGCTGGAGGGGATGATGATGCAGCGAAGGCACAGGCTGCAGCAATGGGCGATGAAGGACATTTCTAGACATAGCCGGAGCCCATTTTTTAGTTTGGTTATGGTTTTTTTGTTTTGATGATGTTTTGATGAACAATGGTTGGTCTGTACTTAAACAATAGTAATTAGGGTTGAGGATCATGGATGATCCTTTGAACAATAGGTAGGATTACAATTGGTGGAGGGATCCTCCGTTTTGGGGATGAAGCCATTGTGATCCTGCCGTCTTTTAATTCCTGAGGATCCAAGTTAGGATCCTAACCTTTAACAGTTGTAAACAGAATAGTCCAAAAGACAAACCTTAGTAAAAGGTAGGGATCAAGGATCCTTGGTCATTTATCTCCCAAAAACCTGAAATAGGATATAACTTGGGACTAAGCCAATATAAGATGAAAGTTAGTAACTGGGGACAAGCCCAATATACTGGGGACAAGCCCAAAGGATAACTGGGGACAAGCTCAAAGGATAACTGGGGACAAGCCCAAAGGATCATATGTAAACTGGAGTATGGCCCTCACTGGCGACTATCCAAACTTAGTGACATGAAAATTCCAAAACCTTAGCTAACGTGAAAACGTTAGAAACCTTAGGAACGAATATATGGTACGTCTACCATTATACGTAGGATCCTGAATATAGCCAGCACAATGAAATTGTCAGCCCCTAAAGCGAGTACTGGTCCCATTGCCATGAACTATACCAGGATCATCGTGCGCTACTGGTGAAACTGGGGACAGGCCCATACTGGGGACTAGCCCAAATAACTGGGGTCAAGCCCAAATAACTGGATACTTCTGTGGATACTCAATCCTTAGTTAAGGATACCTGAACCTTCAAAACTCAGAATCAAGTAAACAGAGGATAAAGGATGGAGGATCCTTATCCTTATATAAGAGAATAAAAGAATGAAATAGTTTGAGATTAGAATGTTACCAGAAAGAGGATCATCTGTCTGCAGGGATCCTTCAAGGATACTTTTTAAATGAGGATCATGGATCCTAGTCACATAAAATACTTCTTCAAATGGACAGCATTCCAAGCTCTTGGTAGCAAATCACCTTCCATTGTTAGCAATCAATATGCCGCCTTTCCTGCTTCAGCTTCAATCAAATAGGGGCCTTCCCACTTTGGTGCTAGCTTTCCATCAGCAGGATTGGTGGTATTTTGAAATGCTTTCCTTAATACCATATCACCAACTTGGAATTTCCTGATCCTGACATTTTTGTTGTAGGCTCCAGCCATCCTTTGTTGATAACTAGCTATCCTTATCCTTGCCAAATCCCTGATTTCTTCTATAGTATCCAAGTCTTGAACCAAGTTTTCAGCATTTTCTTCAGGATCACGAATGCTTGTTCTTGCAGTTGGAACCACCATCTCTGTAGGGATCACTGATTCTGCCCCAAATACCAAAGAAAATGGAGTTTGGCCTGTAGCATTCTTGGGAGTTGTCCTATCAGCCCAAAGCACATAAGGTAGTTCTTCTGCCCATTTTCCTTTCTTGGATCCAAGCTTTTTCTTCAAATTGTTGATGATAATCTTGTTGGATGATTTTGCCTGACCATTAGCTTGTGGGTGGACTGGTGTTGATGTTATCATCTTAATCCCCCAGCTGTTACAAAAGTTAGTAGTTCTATTCCCAATAAATTGGGATCCATTATCACAAACAATTTCAGAAGGGATACCAAATCTAGTTATGATATTTCTTTTAATGAAGGATATAACTTCCTTTTCTCTGACTTGAGAAAAGGCTTCAGCCTCTATCCACTTAGAGAAGTAATCAGTCATAGCAAGCATGAATACTTTTCCACCAGGTGCCTTAGGAAGCTTTCCAACTATATCCATTCCCCATCTCATGAATGGCCAAGAAGAGGATATAGGATGCAAGAGCTCTGCTGGTTGGTGAGGGATATTACTATGCCTCTGACAAGGATCACATTTCTTGGCATACTCCACAGCATCCTTCTTCATAGTGGGCCAATAGTATCCTGTCCTCAGGATCCTTGAGAACAATGCTCTGCCCCCAGTGTGATTTCCACAATCTCCTTCATGGAAATCCTTTAGGACTTCTTGGATTTCAGGATCCTCAATGCATCTTAAATATGGTCCTGCAAGAGATCGTTTGTAAAACATATTATTCAATATTGTAAATTGAGATACCTTGATCTTAAAAGCCCTAGGGTTTTCTCCTGTAGGAATCTCTCCATGTTGTATGTATCTCATGATTGGAAGGATCCATGATCCTGAATGAGATTGAGTATCATCACTAGGGATGATTGTAGAATCTTCTCCTATCTCCATAGCTACATGATCCTCGATAGCCGGGGTCAGGATACGGATAATAGGGATCTTGATATCCTCCGGGATCTTCAGGGACGATCCTAAATTGGCTAATGCATCTGCCTCTGCATTCTCTTCCCTTGGTACCTGTGTCAAACTAAAGGATACAAAAGAGAGTGCCAATTCTTTGACCATCTCCAAATATTTAATTAGCTTTTCACCTTTAACAGCATAGGATCCATTAAAGTGATTAGTGATCAGTAAAGAATATACATGTACCTCAAGATACCTGATCCTCATATGCTTTGCAATTTGCAAACCAGCTATCAAGGCTTCATACTCAACCTCATTGTTGGTAGTTTGAAATTCACAAGCTATGGAGTGGGGTATTATGTCCCCCTGTGGCGATTTTAGTAGTATTCCAAGCCCTGTTCCGTTTACATTGGAGGATCCATCAGTGAACAGTACCCAAGGATCCTTGGTTTCTTCAAGCTGTTGGACTTCTAATTCAGCCTCCTTTTGCAAATCACTACTAAAATCTGCCACAAAGTCAGCTAAGGCTTGGGATTTGATGGCAATCCTTGGTTCATATCTTATATCATATGCACTTAGCTTCACTTCCCACTTAGCCATCCTTCCTGACATCTCAGGTTTCCTGAGAACATTCTTAATAGGAAAATTAGTCTTAACAATAATGGCATGAATCTCAAAATAATGTCTTAATTTAGTGGATGCCATAATTAATTCAAGGATAAATTTTTCTAAATGTGAATACCTGGATTCAGCATCAAGTAAGCTCTTACTTACATAATAAACAGGATGTTGTGTACCTTGGTGATCCTTAACAAGGACTGCACTTACTGCTTTTGAGGATACCGCCAAATATAAGGATAACACATCTCCTTTTTCTGGTTTCATCAAGGCTGGGGCTGAGGATAGGTAATCTTTAAGAGCTCTGAGGGCACCTTCATGCTTCTCAGTCCATTCAAATTTCTTGTTTTTCCTCAGGATATCGTAGAATTCCTTACACTTTTCTGAGTATTTGGATATGAATCTGTTCAAGGCTGCGATCCTGCCCGTTAATCTTTGCACATCCTTAGCATTGGCAGGAGATTTGATATTTACAATAGCCTTGATTTGCTCTGGACTTGCTTCAATGCCCCTCTTTGTCACCATATATCCTAAGAATTTACCTGCCTTAACACCAAAATGACACTTAGAAGGATTTAGTTTCATATTAAATTTATCAAGGATATTGAATGCTTCCTCCAAGTCTTTAAGGTGATCCTCAGCTTTCTTGGACTTAACCACCATGTCATCAATATAGACTTCCATAGTGTGTCCAATTTGTTCCTTGAACATCATATTAACTAGCCTTTGATAAGTGGCACCTGCATTCCTTAATCCAAACGGCATAGCAATATAACAGTATATACCAGTTGGGGTCATAAAGGTTGTATCCTCTTGATCAGATGGTTCCATCTGAATTTGTTGAAATCCAGATGAAGCATCCATAAAAGTTAACAACTCATGACCCGCGGTAGCATCCACCATGGAGTCAATGTGGGGTAAGGGGAAAGGATCCTTGGGACATGCCTTGTTTAAATCTGTAAAATCGACACATACCCTCCACTTTCCATTTTTCTTTTGAACAACAACCACATTGGCTAACCATTTTGGATACTTAACCTCTCTAATCATACCTGCCCAAAGTAGTTTATCTACCTCTTCCTGGATAATGGCATTCCTTTCAGGTGCAAATTTCCTCCTCTTTTGATGAATTGGCTTAAATGACCTGTCAATGCCAAGTTTATGAGTAATTATATCTTTAGATATACCTGTCATATCCTCATGTTTCCAGGCAAAGGTGGTTTTCCTTCTTTTGAGGAAGGATACTAGCTCCTGTTCAATATCGCTAAGGATCCCTGATCCTATGAAGATCTTGGATTCAGGATCATCAAGATCCATGAGGATTTCTTTCAAATCCTGTTCTCTTGCCTCCAAGACATCTCTTGAAGGATACTTTAATTGCTATTGCTCCCTTGGCCTTGAGGCTGGTTTCATTGATGAGGTATAGCAATTTTTTGCCTCCTGTTAATCACTCTCAATTTTCACCACTCCCCAAGGACTTGGATGCTTTACATATTGATGATAGGTGGATGGGACTGCCTTCATGTCATGTATCCATGGCCTGCCAAGGATAACATTACAACATGATAAGCAATCTATAACACAAAACTTTTGATAAGAATGCAATCCTTCAATATAGATTGGGAGTTTGATGTCCCCCAATGTATTCTTAGTTTCTCCACTGATCCTTGTTTATCCTGTTTTGAGGATCCTGTCAGTCTATCCTGAATCCTTTTGTCATCCTCTAAGCGGATGAACCTAAGGGCCCTGGTTCTTACTTCATCAAGATTCCTGCAAGGTGTCATAACAAGGTCATCATAGAATAATGAATCTCTAAGCAATCCCATTTTAAAGGCCTCTACAGCCGTAGCAATATCCAAATTAGGAATATCTAAGGATTCTTTACTAAACTTAGTGATATAATCTCTAAGTGATTCATTTTGGCCTTGTGTTACCCTATATAGATCACTAGTTAATCGTTCAAACTTTCTACTACAAGAGAATTGACTATTGAACAAGTTAACTAAATTAGCAAATGAAGTAATAGAGTAAGGGGGAAGACTTAGCAGCCATTTAAGAGCAGATCCTGTAAGTGTGGATCCAAATCCCTTACATAGACGTGCTTCTTTCAACCTTTCAGGAATTGGATTGATCTCCATCCTCTCCTTGTACTGAGCTACATGCTCTTCTGGATCCGTTGAACCATCATATAACTTCATAGATGGTATCTGGAACCTCTTGGGTATTTCAGCATCACATAAGGGTGGTGCAAAACGAGATATCCTATGGCTACCATCTGCAATTTCAGGAATGGGTTTAACCACTCCCGGTACACTGGATATCATATCCTTAAGCTTCTGTAGCTCTCTAGCCATAGCCTGATTAATACCTGTATCCTGCATTAAGCCATGGTTAGTGTTATATGAATTATTAAAAATGTTACCTCCCACAGGATTCGTGTTTGGAATTGCGGATGTGAATCCATATTGACGAGACTCTGGCATGATTGAGGGACCAGAGGGAGCAATGGTTTGCATTGGTATGTGACGGGTGGTCCGTTGGACAACCCTTAAATGGTTTAAAAAGATTAAAATTCCATGCTTTACTTGGTTATTTGCTTGAACTTAGTAACTACGAGTGTTTGTGTGTTTTGCAGGTAAATCGCTTAATTCGGTTAAATTGGAACCCGTATGCTACGGTTGGAAATTAAATGGCATTTTTTTTGTGGTTCAAAGAATAATTATCATCGTCATCTTTCACAAGAGGACATGTGGGCTGACAACACATGTGACTATGTTGACTTTTCAACATCCTAAATAAAATCTTATCATTTACAATTGAGAGCTGCTTGTTGGATTTGATGCGGAGTTCATTATTTTTGGTTTATTATTTTAATAAGCATCATCACAAATATGATCATAGTTTGGCGGCTGACTTCTTAAGAGGCAACATCACATGATTGGTACTTGTGGGCGGCAACATCAAAAGACAAAAGTCAACATCATTATGTGGAAGGGTTTTATCTAGCAAGGACATCACATCAAATATACACATTCACGTGTGGGCTTGGTGGCATGTATTGTGGGCCGACAAAGTACATGTGGGCGGCACATCCTTGGACTTTTTGTCAAACATTAGAGATAGGGTTGTACATGAACTCCTTCGATTGGGCCTCACATATGAGCCATCATCAACACAGCACATGTGGGCTTGAGAGTAGGCTGCACATGTGGGTTTGGACTTTTGAGGAATAACAACAATCATTATCATCTTAATGAAGGGGCCATATGCACGTGAGGGATACAAGTCAACAACACACAATTATTTTAAGGAGGTGGGCGGCACACATCGGTCCAATACCAATCATCACGGCAGCCTACCCACTTGAACAACACGTGGCTTTGGGTGGTTTAAAAGAAAGTCTTGGATTTTGGGAACGAGTGGGGGAGTATTTGAGAAGCACTTGGGGAGTGAAGAGGGGAATCTTGGATCCATCTAATCATCTAATTTCTATCGAGTTTTTGTTGGTGAACTTTGTAAACGGGGGATGGTTGTTCAAGCCATGAATAGCTAACTCTTTATGATTATCTTGGGTTGAAGGTTTGTGTAAGACTTTGTGTTTTGATTTTATATTTCTAGAATAATGAACTTTTCTTTGTGATTTGTTTGTTATGGTGCATGATTGATTGTTAGTAAAGTATTAATTTTTATGCTAAACTAATTAGAAACCATACGTTCTTGGTGCCGTTGGCAATCGAGATATCATGGGTATAGTTAGGTTCGGGTAAGGGTTAATTGATCATCGGGTAACAACCTCACGTTCTAGGAATCTGAGTACTTAGTTCCCTTTCATCACTGCAATTGGTCATACATGAACTATGTCTATGTAGTTCTTTCTAGTTGAATGTTAGCACAAACGTCGAAGCAAACTGGAAACTTAAGATAGTCATTTGTCTCTAAAGTGTTTACAAACTCAATTCTCATTTCGCAAATTAATCAGTAATCTTAGTTTTAAAAATCAACCAAACAATCCAACTTCTTGAATTTTACATTTCTTGCAATTTAGATTAATCTTAGTTAACTTAGATAAACATTTAGATAACACACATTCCACAAACTCCCTGTGTTCGATACCCACTTACCGCTATCTATTTAGTTGTTTTTGGGATTAAATTTGCGTGACCCACGACAATCACGTCAAATTTTGGCGCCGTTGCCGGGGAGTAGTGCGCAACGTGTGTTATCTTGTGTATTAGTTTAAAAAAAAAATAAAAAAAAAACCAAAAAGATTTCTTTTATGTTCATGATTTACACTTGGTAGTTGAGTTGTGTTGTGCAGGATGACAGGGCATTACACAAATTTCAGCTTATTTACGTGTAGATTGTGCAAAGGCCCACTTCATCCGAGTATATGTTGTGGGGAGGCCCAACATAAGCGTAGAGAAGAACATATGAGAATGGACGAGCGGAATGTCCATTATGATGAGTTTCACCCACATGATTCATACCATGATTCACCTTACAAGTCGAACATGGATTATTATGATGAATATTCCCAACTTTCATATGAAGGCCCTCAGATGTACGATCAAGATTATTATCATGCTCAGTATACATTTGATCAGTCTGGTTATGAATGTGTAACTCAACAACCTACTTTGCACTATCAGTTACATAAATCTGAAAGTCTTGACGAGATGATGAGAAAGAGACACATGGTTCATGTTGAAAAAGAATTAACAAAACCTCATTTGTCAATGGAAGAACGAGTAGAACTTTTGGAATGGAAATATGATTTGTTACCAAAAGAGGTGAAAGAGATGAGGCCAGGGACGTCGATGGTGGAAAAACGTCAAGCAAAACAACACTGGATACATGTGCAGATTGAACAAATGACACCTATGGGTGATGTAGAAGAAAAGGTTGTGAGTCCTCCCGAACTTGAAACTGAATTATTAGGGCCAAATGAGGAATATACAATTGAAATTATTGTGGAGGAACCACCTATGGAGAGCAAAGTTGAGGGTCTTTTACTTGATGAAGCAATCAAAGTTGATTACAACTCTCCGACTGTGGTGGTTATGGAAACCAAGAGTGTTAAGGATGCATGTTTAGAAACTAGGAAGGTGGCACTTCATGATGTGGGAGATTTCATTCATAATTTATGTTTATGGGAGAGTATGGATCTGTTGGGCACAGAAAACGAAGTAGTGAAGTGGAGAGTAAACTACCGAGCATTTGTTGGAAATTCGGTAGGAAAATGTGGATTTAAAGAATTTTGCAAAGAAAGATGGGACGTGACAAAGCACACACACAATAGAAGAATCAAACACCGTGCTTACATCAGCAACGAAAAAGGTAAATGTGCATTAAGACCACCATAACGCATATCAGGTATGGTCTGGCTGAAGACCTTTAAACTTAGCGCTCTCGGGAGGCAGCCCGAGGATGTAGAGTAGTGTATTTGTGTTTTGTTTTCTTTTGCTTTGTTTGGTTTTGTTTTGGTGTTGGGTTTGTGTGTTGGCAGGTTATTACGTTTCAACCCTCGCGGATACAATGATTCAAGTGTGGGGATGTTTGGCAACATCCCTGTTGAGATATCGGCGAATCTAAGAGATGTTTTGAACCGGTTCGATTATCGCAGCTGTATCACTACCAACACTATTGAATTACTAATCAGGTCGTGTCTTGTTCTCATCTTGTGCACCTTTGTATATATTCTTGTTTAAGTTTTTGGTTGGGCGGTTGGGTGGTGTTTTGATGTGTTTAGTTTATGGGTTGTGAAGGAATTGGTGGTGTTTTTAATAATTAGAATTAAAAAAAAATGAAAAATCCAAAAAGAAATTTGGGATTTGTGAGTATTAGCGAAAGCTAATGTTTTTGGTTAGAAGCGATCTTTCCTTCAAAACCATACATTGGGACAATGTATCCCAAGTGTGGGGATGGGGGGGAATTTTTGAGAGTTCTAAAAAATTTTGTAAATCCGAGCGAAAATTGTCAAAATTTGAAAGCTTGATATTGTTCCATTTGATACACCGTCACCCATTCCTAGTCTTTTCTTGGTGAGGATTTGAGCCACACATGATTGTTATTGATATTTCATTGTTTGAGTGGCGGTGTGTGTTGTGTGTTAATAGAACTTGTGTACGAATACTTGTTAAATCCTAGAATTAGCATGCTTTTGAAAATGATAGGGGGATTTTTAGGAAGCCTCGTCTAGATGTGTGAGAGTGCGGGATTGGTGGGTTGGACCTCATACTTTACATATATGAGCTTGGTATTGTGAGGGGTGGGGGTTTGGTCCTTAGAAAGCCATGTTGAGCCTTAGACCATTCGATTGTGACCCGAGCCTACTTCCTAAAAAAATTTTACCTTTTGAGATGACCCGGTTTAGGAGATTTAGTTTGTAGTATTGATGTTCTTGTATATATATTGTTGAGTTTGATATGTTATGAAAAAAAGAAAGAAGAAAAAAAAAAGAGAAAAATATGAAAAATACAAAAAGAAGTATTTAGTTGCAATAGAGTTGAGAATGTCAAGAAGCTTTGTATTGATTTTTGGTGTTTGCTTCGTAGTGGTAGAAATAAAAACCGGGTCAAATCAATTAGCTCTTATATATATATTCCACCATTTTCCTACCTTTGCACCTAGCCCCGTTACAAACCGCAAGTCCCTTTGATTCTAAAGCATGTTAGATATTTGTTAGGAGGAAACTTGATTTGTATACAAGCTTATTGTCGCGCACACACACACACGCATTGAGTGGTTTAGCATTATGCTAATATTTCTTGTTACCGAGAGATTTTTGTGAGGGGTGTGTCTTGTGGTATGATTGAAGGTTAGTAAAAGGATGATACATTTTAGCTTGGTTTGCATGTTGATCGCTTTGGTGTTGAAATAGTTTTTGAATGGGTTGCTTGGGACAAGCAACGGGTAAGTGTGGGGATGTGACGGGTGGTCCGTTGGACAACCCTTAAATGGTTTAAAAAGATTAAAATTCCATGCTTTACTTGGTTATTTGCTTGAACTTAGTAACTACGAGTGTTTGTGTGTTTTGCAGGTAAATCGCTTAATTCGGTTAAATTGGAACCCGTAGGCTACGGTTGGAAATTAAATGGCATTGTGATTTTGTGGTTCAAAGAATAATTATCATCGTCATCTTTCACAAGAGGACATGTGGGCTGACAACACATGTGACTATGTTGACTTTTCAACATCCTAAATAAAATCTTATCATTTACAATTGAGAGCTGCTTGTTGGATTTGATGCGGAGTTCATTATTTTTGGTTTATTATTTTAATAAGCATCATCACAAATATGATCATAGTTTGGCGGCTGACTTCTTAAGAGGCAACATCACATGATTGGTACTTGTGGGCGGCAACATCAAAAGACAAAAGTCAACATCATTATGTGGAAGGGTTTTATCTAGCAAGGACATCACATCAAATATACACATTCACGTGTGGGCTTGGTGGCATGTATTGTGGGCCGACAAAGTACATGTGGGCGGCACATCCTTGGACTTTTTGTCAAACATTAGAGATAGGGCTGTACATGAACTCCTTCGATTGGGCCTCACATATGAGCCATCATCAACACAGCACATGTGGGCTTGAGAGTAGGCTGCACATGTGGGTTTGGACTTTTGAGGAATAACAACAATCATTATCATCTTAATGAAGGGGCCATATGCACGTGAGGGATACAAGTCAACAACACACAATTATTTTAAGGAGGTGGGCGGCACACATCGGTCCAATACCAATCATCACGGCAGCCTACCCACTTGAACAACATGTGGCTTTGGGTGGTTTAAAAGAAAGTCTTGGATTTTGGGAACGAGTGGGGGAGTATTTGAGAAGCACTTGGGGAGTGAAGAGGGGAATCTTGGATCCATCTAATCATCTAATTTCTATCGAGTTTTTGTTGGTGAACTTTGTAAACGGGGGATGGTTGTTCAAGCCATGAATAGCTAACTCTTTATGATTATCTTGGGTTGAAGGTTTGTGTAAGACTTTGTGTTTTGATTTTATATTTCTAGAATAATGAACTTTTCTTTGTGATTTGTTTGTTATGGTGCATGATTGATTGTTAGTAAAGTATTAATTTTTATGCTAAACTAATTAGAAACCATACGTTCTTGGTGCCGTTGGCAATCGAGATATCATGGGTATAGTTAGGTTCGGGTAAGGGTTAATTGATCATCGGGTAACAACCTCACGTTCTAGGAATCTGAGTACTTAGTTCCCTTTCATCACTGCAATTGGTCATACATGAACTATGTCTATGTAGTTCTTTCTAGTTGAATGTTAGCACAAACGTCGAAGCAAACTGGAAACTTAAGATAGTCATTTGTCTCTAAAGTGTTTACAAACTCAATTCTCATTTCGCAAATTAATCAGTAATCTTAGTTTTAAAAATCAACCAAACAATCCAACTTCTTGAATTTTACATTTCTTGCAATTTAGATTAATCTTAGTTAACTTAGATAAACATTTAGATAACACACATTCCACAAACTCCCTGTGTTCGATACCCACTTACCGCTATCTATTTAGTTGTTTTTGGGATTAAATTTGCGTGACCCACGACAATCACGTCAGTATGAAGTCTCCTTGATGAACGTCCGAGCTCTGATGCTGCATACTTCTCAAGAATCCTTGATCCTGAAGGACGTTGGATCCTTGAAGTTGAGATGATCCTTGAACCTGAAAGGATCCTGGAACTAGAGAGGATCCTGGGACCAGAGAGGATCCTGGGACCGGAGAGGATCCTGGAACAAGGGAGGATCCTCGGACCGGGAATGATCCTTGAATCTGGGAGGATCCTTGGACCAGTGAGGATCCTTGGACCTGTGAGGATCCTTGGACCTGGGAGGATCCTTGGACCTGGGAGGATCCTTGAACCGCATGCATTCCCAAATATCCTCCTGTCGTGAAGTATCCCTGATGCTGAGAAGAGGATCTTGATGGTTGAGGAGAGGATCCCTGAGGCTGGAAGTAAGAGCCAAATGCCTGACTCATAGTTGTTGTTCCATAACGCCTTCCTGGTAATTCACCCAAGTATTGCACGTCCGGAACTGCTGAGTGTTGGGAAGTTATGGCTGGAGTGTCGAAGTTCAGCGATCTTGGCATCAGAGGAGAGTGATCCTCCACTGATTTCTTTTGTTTCTTGATCTCATCGATCTCCCGGAGGATCCTTTCGTTGGTTTTGTCCTGCTCTTGTGCATTTGTGTAATTAATAGATAATCATCAGGAAATCCTAAAAGATAACCTTAAGATAACAATGTGAGTAATCTCCTTTTTGTAAACTGTTTTTACAAAACCTCAATGTTTTAAATTATAATTAAGCAGTGATTAAGTATTTGTATTCTACAATTATCGTCGGTATGTTGGGGTTTTGTATACAAAATTTGTTACTACATTGTGAGTAGTAACATGACCACCAGTCGGGTTGACAGTACCGTGGTGGTAATTAAAGTAGATGGAAACAAATGTAATTGCGCAACCGCCCTTAATACTGTAAAATGGTTTTACCTGTCTTGATTAAACTGAGATTCACTCACCAATATTTCCCACTGACAAAATATTGTTAAACGCGTTTCAGGTAACAAAATGTAAAAGCCAAATAGAAGCCAGCTAGACAGCACTGAAGGCTTGGAAAAGTGACTATAAAGTTACCAAAAATAAAGAGATGTTTTATTTAAATAAAATAGGGTATATCCTAATTCACCGGGATCCGGCGAATATTCCCCACTCGAACGTTGTAGACCTGGTCTTTCGGGTTCAACGTCTCTCCCATAACAAATACGCCCGAGTCTTGAGGAGAAGAAGTCTATCTGACCGTTAGTAACCCCCAGCCTTTAACCTGCACGTGGTTAATTCAATCAACCTCATGATATCGCTCAGGATGTTAGCAATATCCCCGTCCAGTATTCTGGTAAAAAATAAACAATTAAAAGCAGGATATTAGTCAAGATATATACGCTCAGAAAATGACCTATAACATCATCTTATAACAACCCTCCAAAATATTCTCGACACCCTTAATATATTTAGAATGTCCCTATGTGTCTTAAAAGATACCCTTATGCGAAAACCGATCCCCAAATTACTTTAGATAATTCAAAATAAAACAAAAACAAGAAATTGGTGCCGCTCGCGGGGCGCGAAGCCCCTAGGCAACTCAGTCGCGGGTCGCGAGCGCCTGGCTACGAGGCAAAGCCTGGTGCCGACACGTGGTACAATCGTGTCGAATCTAGCATCCGAGTCAACCAAGCTAGGGCCTACCCTAGCTGGCATCGCGGGGCGCGACAAGGTCGGCGAACAACCCTATATAAGAAGGCCTTCAGCCTTCAGTTTACGTCGCTCAATTTCCACAATTCTCTCTCAATTTCTATATAGTAGAAGCTATACTCGGGCATTATACCCCCTAAATAATGAAGTCCTGCCTCGTTGTAAGTATCATAACCCTCGGTTATGTAATAGATACGCTGCCCGATCGATCTAGGGTTCCGTAACGGCTGTCGGGGTTCTGCCCGACGTAGTCGTTGGAATGCCGTCTCGGGGAGGGTACTACTAATGTAAATATTGGGTTATTATATTAACGGGTGCGCATTTGTGTAATTAATAGATAATCATCAGGAAATCCTAAAAGATAACCTTAAGATAACAATGTGAGTAATCTCCTTTTTGTAAACTGTTTTTACAAAACCTCAATGTTTTAAATTATAATTAAGCAGTGATTAAGTATTTGTATTCTACAATTATCGTCGGTATGTTGGGGTTTTGTATACAAAATTTGTTACTACATTGTGAGTAGTAACATGACCACAAGTCGGGTTGACAGTACCGTGGTGGTAATTAAAGTAGATGGAAACAAATGTAATTGCGCAACCGCCCTTAATACTGTAAAATGGTTTTACCTGTCTTGATTAAACTGAGATTCACTCACCAATATTTCCCACTGACAAAATATTGTTAAACGCGTTTCAGGTAACAAAATGTAAAAGCCAAATAGAAGCCAGCTGGACAGCACTGAAGGCTTGGAAAAGTGACTATAAAGTTACCTAAAATAAGAGATGTTTTATTTAAATATGTAAAAGCCAAATAGAATCCAGCTGGATAGCATGATAGAGTACGAAATTACGAGAACGTAGGCGAAAACGGTGAAGAAAACGGAGTTGAAACGAAAAAGTTATGCTGAAAACAAGTTTTCAGCATTTCCCGCCGTAAAACAGGAGCCTTCAGCCGTAAAGAACTTTGACTGCCGTAACCTACGGCTGAGAGCCGTAGGTTACGGCCCTATGTTGACCTTTTGAGTTGCTGACTGCCGTAACCTACGGCTGGGAGCCGTAGGTTACGGCTCCGACTGATGTTTTCATGTAACTCACGCATTTAATGACCATTTTGAGGGGATTTATGGAGACTTATCATGGGTTTTCGGTTACCACTTGCTTGTGCACGAATTTTGGAGCAACTTGGAGAACTTTTGGGGCTTGAAACAATCTTGGATCATTAGTTTTTGGATGTTTGAATTGTTTTTGAACATTAAAACAAGTTTGATGATGTTGATTCAAGCCATGAGTGGCTAAACACTTTATGATTGTCCTAGATTGAAGGTTTGTTTGAGACATTTTGTATTTGATTTTCTAATTTCTAGAATAGCAATCCTTATCTTTATGGTTGGTTTGTTATGGTGTGTGATTGTTTGTTAGTAATGTGTTAATTCTTATGTTAATCTAGTTTGAAACCATACGTTCTTGGTGCCGTTGGCAATCGAGATATCATGGGTAGAATTAGGATTGGGTAAGGGTTGATTGATCATCGGGTAACAACCTCACGTTCTAGGAATCTGAGTACTTAGTTCCCTTTCATCACTGCAAGTAATCACGCATGAGCTATGTCTATGTAGTTCTTTCTAGTGGAATGATAATATGAATGTCGAAACAAACCGGAAATCAAGGATGGTCATTTGTCTCTAATTTGCTTACAACCAAACTTTTCTCTTGCAATTTACTTAGTTTAATTTAGTATAAAACCAATTCACTCACATAAACTCTTGAATCTTATTTCTTTTGCAATTAGATTAATTTAGTTAAATTAGACAAACTTTCAAATAACACACATTCCACAAACTCCCTGTGTTCGATACCCACTTACCGCTATATATATAGTTGTTATTGGGATTAAATTTGCGTGACCACGACAATCACGTCAGTTGCGACAGAAGGTGGTATCAGAGCTAAGCCACTGATTCAGCCACAGAAGTGTTCTGCTGACACCAAAATTTATTCAATATGTTAGGAAATTAATTACGAAACTACGTGCATATATGTATATTATCGTTGTGTGTTATTTGACTATTTGTTAGTTTACCGTATGAGCGACCAAGGGCCTTCCGACTGTAAGGTCGGCATTTGCGTCTAATAAAAGACGACTAAAGGACACTAGAAATATAAAAATTTTCTTAAAAGTGTCCAACTTTTCGCAATTTGAAACGATGATATCAATAACGCATATGCATTAATTTAACAAAATTTGGGCATGACCCGTCCATAAAACGAGCATACCCCTGTTTTAAAACATAATTAAACTAGATACAATTCTACGATTCGTTCGACAAGTTACTACTAAAAACCAATACAACAAGTTTTGAAAAGTATAACTACTAACAAGGTTATGAAAAATAAACAAGTATTGGACCAAAAACATTTGAGCAAGCTAGCGGAAGCGTTTGGTATGACATAACATGAACACGCGCTCGCTCCGATTCTCCAAGTCGCCTGAATTGAGGATTTACCTACATTCAACAACAAAGCTTTAAAAAGTTAGTCATTATACTTATTTGCTTATAAAACCGTCACTTTAGTTCCATTCGTGTATGTACTTTCATTTCTCACACGCATTCGATTACCCATTTAAATGGGTATGACATATATTTTCATACAACTAACCCGTTAGTAGATGATGACGACCAAACATAATATGTTGTATAAACTAAAACGTCCATAGCATATTCTAACCGCATAAGTTACTTCAACCCGATTATCCTTTCAACATTCAACCGTTTCATTATTATATCAACACTTCGAAAGTCCGACATTCATAAACCTGCACTTTCAAACATACTCAATAATAACTTGGTTAGCAAACCCGTAATCTCAACATATTCAAGTACTACATCTTCGTAAAAAGGACGTCAACCATTTAAATGCATCTAATTAACTTACATTCCAAACCCAAGGGCATTATTAGTAACGCTAATTCTCAAATGCATCCAAATCATGGATTCGCACATACTAGCACACATACATACTTACAATCATACACATCTACATACCTAATATACATTCAATCATACCTACAATCATGTATTCATACCTACGTGTTCCGTACGCATTCTTGTATACCATTTACATGTAATACATGTCCAACTTCATTACATACATCTATCATACTCTTATATAAATTACATGAGTCTTAGACTTAGGTTTACAACTTATAATCGTCAAGGAAACACTCGAAATCATGTTTGGGAGGCCCATCGTAGTCCACGGATAATATACCGAAGCTTACGATGCATAAATCACATAAATAATATTTTTGACAGAACCTTCACCCGGCCGTGTCAGCTCACCACCCGGCCGTGTCAACTCTGCACTTTTCCTAGCCATTAATTCTTACCGAAACGGACATAACTCTCTCATTTTTCATCCGTTTTGCGTCACGTTTCTTCCTACATGATTGTAAATTAATATTCTATCATGTGAACTTGAAATCCAACATCCGAGTTAAGTAATTTCTTAACTTATACGTGTTCGGCTTGTTATTCATCTACGAACTATTCGACCCGTTCATGCATTTATCAAAATAATCTATTGATTTGACCTCAACTTCATATGAACTTAATAATTAAAACATTATATTACTTAAACAAACTAAGAAATGATTACGGAAATCACTTACCTCGAGTGCCCGTCTCGTACATGCTTCCTCATATCCTTTCCGTTTGCCTTCCATGCTTTTCCATCTTAACATGATCCTATACTTTCATACCATCAAGGTTACTACTTCATTAGTATAAGCGCACATTCTAACATTGCATTCATTTCACATTCGTAACCTATTTTAGCTTTACTCGTCACTTTCCAGCAACACAAAGTATGAACTAGAATCGTATCTTTTCATTTCCTACTCATATAGTAAAACACATATTCAACCACAAGATCATATATGCCCTCAATAATAAACAATTCCTTCCGTACTAGTCAACTCATAAGTCACGATTAACAACATCATTCAAAATTAACTAATTTAACACTATCCTTGAACCCGACATCATCCCTACTAGTAATCCACATACTTATTCTCTTAAGCATTTCATCGAACACTTGGCGGGTTTCACATTTAAAGCATATTGTACAACATATAAAGCATGACATTTTACTAGTTGAACTCACTTATTTTCAAGAGTAAACTGCCATTTTGGTCCCTGTGGTTTAGGCACTTTTGCCATTTTAGTCCAAATCTCAAACTTTTTAAATCTGGGTCCCTGTGGTTTCACTTTTATTGCCATTTTAGTCCAAAATTAAGAGTAAACTGCCATTTTGGTCCCTGTGGTTTCACTTTTATTGCCATTTTAGTCCAAATCTCAAACTTTTTGGAACAGTCAAAAAAAAGGGAGATTTTGAATTTTGGACTAAAATGGCAATAAAGATGAAACCACAGGGACCCAGATTTAAAAAGTTTGAGATTTGGACTAAAATGGCAAAAATGCCCAAACCACAGGGACCAAAATGACAGTTTACTCTATTTTCAATAATCATCTAAGTTTACATGATTCTTTCATTCTACATCAATTCACTTATCATTCATGTATTATAATCAAGATCATACATCAAAACTTCACATACATAATCCTACTTGATCATTCTACTTGTGTTAACTTCTCACCCAATGGGTTTTTGCTATAACTCAATCAAAATGCTAAAATCAAACATGATTTCTATCATATCTTGCATTCATAACTTCAAATCACACTCATGTTTGCATAATTTCATGATTAGATGAAAAACCCTTTTCCTAAAATTCACCAAATCAAAGAATTCGACTTACCACTTTACTGAACAAGGTTAGATGTTTGCAAATTGGGGTTCATGCATCCGATTTTCATTGAGATTCCTACTGAATTTGATGAAGTTGGTGAAACTAGGGTTTCACCTTGCCCTCTGCCTTTGTTCGATCGCACAAAACCAGACACAACACTGGTTTCTTTTTTTTATAAATTCCATTACACATTTACACATTAGCCCCATTGTCTATCAAAGTGTGTTTAAGTTTGTTATTTCCCATACTAACTTGGCCTCTTATCTTTATTTAACTTAGATACACACATATATAAATTTACTATCATTTCCTTACGGTACCGTTTTACAGTACCGTCTTCCGTTATCTAGCATCACAAAATAATATTATTTTATGACATACGAAGTTTGGGGTGTTACAATATCATAAAATTCCTTGCATTTTTCCGAGGATCTTGAAATAAATCTGCTCAACGCTGCTACTCGGCCTGTTAGTCGTTGAACATCCTTCATCTTTGAAGGTGATTTGATATCCAGGGTGGCTTTAATCTGCTTCGGGCTTGCCTCTATTCCTTGTTTAGTCACCATATATCCTAGAAACTTTCCTGCCCCCACTCCGAAATGGCACTTAGCAGGATTTAGCTTCATGTTGTATTGATCCAGGATATCAATGCTCCCTTGATATCCTGGAGGTGATCCTCAGCCTTTCTAGATTTCACCACCATATCGTCAATATATACCTCCATGGTGTCCCCCAGCTTATCTTTGAACATCATATTCACCAATCTCTGGTATGTTGCACCTGCATTTTTCAAACCGAAAGGCATAGCAGTATAGCAATAAATACCTGTTGGTGTCATGAAGGCAGTATCCTCCTGGTCCGAAGGTTCCATTTGAATCTGCTGAAATCCTGAGGATGCGTCCATGAACGTTAACATCTCATGCCCAGCAGTAGCATCCACCATTGCATCGATATGAGGAAGAGGGAATGGGTCTTTAGGACAAGCCTTATTCAAGTCTGTGTAATCTACACAGACCCTCCATTTCCCATTTTTCTTATGTACTACGACCACATTTGCCAGCCATCTCGGAAACTTGACTTCTCTGATCATGTTGGACTTTAACAATCTTTCAACTTCCTCTTGGATGATTATATTTCGTTCCGGAGCAAACTTCCTTCTTTTTTGCTGAACAGGCTTGAACGACCTGTCAATTCCAAGTTTGTGAGTAATAACATCTTTGGATATGCCTGTCATATCCTCATGCTTCCATGCAAATGTCGACATCCTGCACTTCAAAAAGTTAGTTAATTGTTCTTCAATATCCTGAGGGATATTGGTTCCTACGAGCACCGAGATATCAGGATTATCTTGATCCAGGATAACTCTCTTCATATCCTGATCTGAAGCCTCCACGATATCCCGGGCACGCATCTTTAATTGCTATGCTGGATTGGGCTTGGTTGAGGATTTCATTGAGTATGAGTAGCATTCCTTCGCCTCCTGCTGATCACTATCAACCTTGACAACCCCCCAAGGGGTAGGGATCTTGATGCACTGATGATAAGTTGATGGTACAGCCTTCATATCATGGATCCATGGCCTGCCTAGTATGATGTTATAGCAGGACAGGGAGTCCATCACACAGAAACGTTGTATCGAATTGACCCCTTCAACATATACTGGTAACTTTATCTCCCCTACGGTATTCCTAGTTTCGCCACTGAAACCAACGAGCACAGTGGACTTCGAAGTAATGTCCATCGGAGATACATTCATCCTCTTCAATGTTTCCAGCTGAATTATGTTGACGGAGCTACCATTATCCACTAATATCCTGCGTACAAAATGATTAGCAACATATAATGTTATTACGAGAGCATCATGATGAGGATCCTGAACAGTATCCCTGTCATCACTATCGAAAGTGATCACTCTATCGGTTGTAAGGGTAGTCATCCTGGCCGGTTTGTCTCCCCTTTCAGTCTTTGCTTCCTTTGCATGTCTCTTGTCCGCAGAATACGAAGTCCCAAAAATGTCAGACCCCCCCCCCCCCCGAAATAAAGTTAATTATTTTGGCATCTGCTGGGGGTGATGCTGCTCTTTCAGGATCCTTCTCAGGATCCTGCCCTTTATTTTTTTTCTTCCCAGCAAATCCTTCAGGTATCCCTTGCTTAATAGGTAACTTATTTCTTTCCTTAGAGCAATGCAATCCTCGGTCACATGTCCGAAATCTTCATGGAAGGCACACCACTTGGATTTATCCTTCCAATCAGCTCTCTGCTGGTTCTTTCGAGGCCACCTAGCTTTGTCTCCTAAACCCTGCATAGCATACATTAACTCAGGTATATTAACAGAAAAGCAGTATTCAGATAATTCAGGATATTCTTCAGGATCCTCGTCTTCAACAGCATTCACTTTCTTGTTATCATTTCTACCATATGGCTTGGAGCGATATGGTTTATACGAGGATTCTGATTTTCTGTTGGTCGATTCGTAGGTTGAGGTAGAATTCATCCTCTCTTGCATCTTTTTGTCATCTTCCAAGCGGATATATCTCAAAGCCCTGTTACGAGCTTTGTCGAGATTCCTGTAGGGATTCATTACAAGATCCTGATAAAACTGAGAATCCTTTTGTAACCCCATCTTAAAAGCTTGCACAGCTATTGCAACATCAAGATGTGGGATATCCAAGGATTCTCGACTGAACTTGTTCACATAATCCCTCAAGGATTCTTGAGGTCCTTGAGTTATCCTGTAAAGGTCACTGATTAGTTTCTCAAAACTCCGACTACAAGAAAATTGACTGTTAAATAAATTAACCAAATGAGCAAACGAGGTAACTGAGTGAGGAGGAACATTCAACAGCCATTTTAAGGCTGATCTTGTCAAGGTAGAACCGAAACCCTTGCATAAGCACGCTTCCTTGAGATCTGGAGGGATAGGATTGATTTCCATCCTTTCCCTATACTGGGCAATATGCTCTTCAGGATCAGTAGTCCCATCATACAGTTTCATGTTGGGGGTCTGAAATCTTTTTGGGATTTCAGCATCACAGATAGGATATGCAAAGCGGGATATCCTGTGGCTATCTTGAGATACTTCCGGAATTGGCTGGACCACTCCAGGTATACTGGATATCATGTCCTTCAATTTCTGGAGCTCCCTGGTAAATGTTGACGTCATACCTGCATCCTGCAAAGACCCATTGTTGTTAGTAGCAAGAATATTATTATTTGACACATTACCGGTCTGAGGATTCTGGCCATATCCTGAAGCATATCCTGAACTCCTCACAGTTGACATCCTGACCGAGGAGGGTATCTCAGGGGTATGATTCTGAGAATGGCTTGGGACGATATTCCCCCTGTTATCCTCAATGTAAACTGCGGAACTGAAGTTCAAAGCCCTAGGCTGTATAGGAGTGACAGTTTCTTCAGCAGGTCTACTTGGGCCAGATTTCAAGAGTTGTATTTCTCTCATCAGCATCCGATTAGTTTCCTGCTGCTGCCTCATCTGTTCCTGTACACTACCAAACAAATTCAGAATTTCATCATTGGATGCCAAAACAGGACCGGATCCCTGGGTACTGGGAGCAGGGATCACATCCCGAACTACATGACTTTCAGCTCCGTGTGATGAAGCTTGCATTCTCGGAGGAGGAGGCGGAAGCACCGAACCAATTGTTGCAGAGGTTGTAGCAGACATGGTGGAAGAGCTCATATTTGATCTCGAGGCCATTGAAAACAATTTAGAAAAAAAAATTGATAATAGAAAACCGAGTAATGATTTTACTAAAGTTTTTAGCAAAAATAGCACCACTGGCCCCACGGTGGGCGCCAAATTGTTTTGGTCAAAAATTACCGAAGCAATTTAGTGATCAAATTAGTTAAGTGAGGTAGTGTGCTAGAAATATGTATGAAAAATATATTAACCAAGTTGATTATAAAAACAGTTTCAGGATACGGCTCTGGATATAGAGCTATATCTGTGATCAAACAATGAGCAAAAAGGTAAAAGTTGACACGTGATGTACGAGGAAAGCCCTTGATTAATCTAGATCGTCGGCACAAAACCTCGGGAGCTGACAATCGCAGCTGCCTTGTTCTTCTATTGCTTTAAATATCAGGATACAGTGCAGGATGTGGTGCGGATCAACAATGTGTTACAATGTAATTCGAATACAAGTGTTGTGTGTAGTGTTTGCAGTGAGCTAGAGCAAAAGTGTTTGAAAGTGTGAAAGTTGTGTGCCTTAATCTGATCCGCCCCCATCTATTTATAGTAAAAGAAGTGTAACAAACTATCCTAATTCACCGGGATCCGGCGAATATTCCCCACTCGAACGTTGTAGACCTGGTCTTTCGGGTTCAACGTCTCTCCCATAACAAATACGCCCGAGTCTTGAGGAGAAGAAGTCTATCTGACCGTTAGTAACCCCCAGCCTTTAACCTGCACGTAGTTAATTCAATCAACCTCAGGATATCGCTCAGGATGTTAGCAATATCCCCGTCCAGTATCCTGGTCACAAATAAACAATTAAAAGCAGGATATTAGTCAAGATATATACGCTCAGAAAATGACCCATAACATCATCTTATAACAACCCTCCAAAATATTCAAGACACCCTTAATATATTTAGAATGTCCCTATGTGTAACACCCCGAAAACAGGCTTGGGTAATCAAACTTCGTTAATACCAAAAGACGGGTAAAGTACCGTCAGTGGTAAAAATTTAACCAGTAAATATTAGGATTTAAATCATTAATCCTAATATTAAACAAAAAGTCAATAAAAGCTTTTAGGAAATAAAAGCTTAGAAGGCCCGAGTTAACGGGACCTAAATTAAACTTAGTCATAAATATTCCCGAAACCGCTAAGCTAACTAGGAATGCTTGACCCGGTTAATAAAAGGGAATATGGATTGTAAATAAGTAGGTTATAATCTACTTAATAATTAACGAAACATGAGGGACCAAAGTTGGATATTTGGAAATAAGGTTTATTTATTAAAAACAAAAAAATAAAAACACACTACACCTGGTGTGTGCGTGTGTGAGGTCGACCAGGAGAAAGCTCAGGGAGCTCAAACCCTAACTTCCACAACTTGATCAAATTGAAGCCCAAATCAAGAGCCAAATCACTGCATGAACACAAATTCGTGATCACCTAGTCATGGGGATTACAAGGTATGTTGAAATTTATGATTTGGTGATACCTTGAGATTTTGATGAACAATCATAATCGAAATTCTGGAATGAATCTTGAATCTATGAATGTTATGGTGATTATATCTTGGTGTAGAAACAAACCCTAGTAGAAAATTGGATGAATTGTTGTCAAAACTAGGGATTTGGTAATTACCTTATATTGTGATAAGTGGGTTTTATGTTAATATGATGAACACTCATGCTAGAGTGTTAATTTGATGAATATTGATTGTTATGAAATAAGTTCTTGATGTAGTTCATGAACACTAGACATAGAGGTTTGATTTGATGTAAATCTTTGTGAAAATAATTAGTTATGAACTAGTTAGTAAATATGGAAAATATGCACATTAGGTGTTCGATAAAATGCCTAAATGAGAACTAAAGTAATGAATTTTAGAGTGAAAACGCATATTCGAATGATATGGCAATTACGCGTGATATGAAGTGATAAGAGCTCTAAATACTATGTTGATTTAGACTTAAAGTAGAAAACATGTGATTGAAAGTAGTTAACTTTAGATAAGTTAAGTTAACTAATCATGAAGCCGAATAGTAGCATCGGCATAGAAAATAAGTGAGGTGGAATAGTCGTGATTGTTAATGACTAATTTAACCGCCTTGTAAATGTTTGACAATAGTTTGGCGCTTAACAAGCTAGGTGAAGCTTGGGGAGAAAGCGGGTCGAACGAGTCAAGCATAAAGGAAAAGCGTATTTGGGATGCAAGGTAAGTATATCTTACACTAGTCATATATTTATAATATTCTTTCGTCTTATTAGTTGCGAAAAAGAAAAATACCTAATTGAGATATGATGTTCCAACGTGTGGTCGTACGGAACAAGATAATTAAATATGACAAGAAAACATGGTGATGGCTAAAAATAAGTTAAACCGGTAATTCGATCATATTATGACGAATGAAGCATGTACATTTAATGGTTATCATATAAGTTAAAACATAATAACCATTAAGGGCAAAATGGTAATTTTGACAATTTGACAATGGTAATTGGTCATATAGACTAAACGGGTCAAAAGGTGAAATTATCACCCTTTGACAATATCGACTAATGGGTTGTCAAGTTGCGTGAATTTAGGAAATAAATAGCACACGGATGCTTACATCGTTATCACTTAGTAGCCACTAAGGAAAGGTATTGAAACGGGTCAATATATTGATCCGAGCCAGGTATGTATAGTAATACAACTCATCATGTAGAATTTGGAGTTTTATAACAGTTGGACAAGGTTAAAATAAGATATTCGATTATCTTTAGGAAAAGCGAATAAATTGAGTTATAATTATGGTGTTTAGAAACATATTGGTTTCTAAACAAGAATATGGTTAAAAGGTCGGACTTTGTGGTTCAAACAAGCACTAATAGTCCTTCGTCGTAAAAGAATGACAAAAATTGACTAAAACGCCCTTGTTGGCTAATTCGAATAAACAACCTTTAAAGGTAGTTTTGAAACGAGTTTTATGATCAATCAAATAATTGGAATAAGTGTAAGAAGCGAAATATGTAAATCTTCGGTCAAATGACTTTATATGAGTCTTTGTCGTGAATTAGTAATCAGATGAGAAAAACTCGGATTATATGGATCACCTCATTAAGTCCACCACAATTATAGTTGTGGTGGAAGATTTCTTGATTTGAATGTTGTAAATAACGCTAGAAATGAATGAAAGCAATTTTAAGCTTAAAGTGCTTAAATACCCTAACGGGTCAAAATAAGCACTTGAACATAAACGGGTTCTAACTAAGTAAGAAACCCATGATTTATGATTTATTTGATAGGAAATATTGAAATGATGATTCTCATGAGTTTATAGATCAAGTAAACGTGTTTGTTTGATAAAATAGCGAACGGGTCAAAATTTGGTAAAAATGTAATAAGCCGAAGACTTAAAAGTCTCAAAAATTTGCTAATCCGGATGTCGGATTTTAACTCCAAATGATGGAGAATCAAATTACAAACACGTAGGAAGAAACGGTAGGCCAAACGGATAAGCGGTTTGAAAGATACGAAAGATTTCGTGTCAAATTACGGCAAAATGGAGAAGTTGGATGCAGGGTCCACCGTAAATTACGGTGCCACCGTAATTTACGGTGGAGCCAATAAAGCTACGGTGGGTTTCTGCTGTTTTACGGTAGAAAAGCATGAACCCAGGGACCACCGTAAATTACGGTCCCACCGTAATTTACGGTGGTGAATTTTTTTTATATATTTTGTTTTTCATTGAGAAATCAATTGTTTCCCCGGACATCGTTCGGACATGATTTAAATCTTGTATGACTAAAGCATTTCATGTTATTGAAATGTAGGTACTTTTGGACGCCGGAAGACGATCAAGCTCAGCGAAGAACCGAACACGATAAAGATACACGCTTCCGCACTTTGCCACGTTGTAAAATTTAAACAACGAATTCGATCATGTTACCTAGAATAATTTATGAATTGTAAAAGTTTTAATAAACCCGTATTTTTATAGTATGTGTAGTCTTAACTGCACATCTAATTGTTGGTATTTACACTATAAACGTTAAATAGAAACTAGGGTGTTACAAGTTGGTATCAGAGCCTTGGTTTAAGAGATTCGAGTATGGTGGGGAGGAACCATGCTTGGACTTAAACCTTATGCTCTTGACAAAGAATAGTGTTCGGTTCGAGGCTTGATCGCAAATCCGGTAAGTACAAGTATGTTAATAGCTTAGCATGTTAAAGTGTTGTAAACAACACATAGGGCTACCGTGTGATACACGTTACCCCAATTGAAATGATTGATATAGTTGACGAAAATACGTGCATTGACTCGTATAGTAGAAAAAGCCTTGTATTAGAAATCGGGCGATTATTGAAGTAGATGTTACTAACTTTTGTGAATGTTTTAATTGAAGGACACTCGCGTTTGAAGACGACGAGAGTCAAACGAATCATGGATATGATGATGGAATGGTCTGAGATATGACAAGAAGAACATGCTCATTACGGACCTAAATTGCGTAATGGTCGCGAACAAGGCTAATGGCAAAAAAATCCCGTTAGGGCAAGCATTTACCAGGTGCACGTTTAAATTATTGCATGAATATAAACATGCAACCAATATGTAGGAACTGATAGTTGCTGATTTAGATTGAAAACTTGGACAAACCTGAATAGAATACCTATCCAGGATATTGTTTCCAAGAGAAATAAACAGAGGTATTACTTACATAGGGCGTGATGTGAAAACTATAAAAAGGTCGTGTATGTCATGTGTTAATCACTTACTCTGGCCAAGTAAGTAGTGACATATGATACCACGAGTTTCTTATAGCGGACACATCTACATCCAATGTAGTAAAGGCGGGGTAAAGGGGACTAATTAAAAGTACCCAAATGAATCAGATAAGCAAAATATTTGATAATAATGTAAACGCACAACCAAGTGACGGGAGTGTATTACATTAGGATAATGAGCCCGAGTGAAGGGACAAAGAAGCATGTAAAATGATTTAGACGAGTATTGGGAAGGAGTGTACTTACACTCGAACCCAGAAAACGCAAGCATGTAAAATGATTTAGACGAGTATTGGGAAGGAATGTACTTACACTCGAACCCAGAAAATGCAAGCATGTAAAATGATTTAGACGAGTATTGGGAAGGAGTGTACTTACACTCGAACCCAGAAAACGCAGGCATGTAAAATGATTTAGATGAGTATTGGGAAGGAGTGTACTTACACTCGAACCCAGAAAACGCAAGCATGTAAAATGATTTAGACGAGTATTGGGAAGGAGTGTACTTACACTCGAACCTAGAAAACGCAAGCATGTAAAATGATTTAGACAAGTATTGGGAGGGAGTGTGCTTACACTCGAACCCGGAGAATGTAAACATGTAAAATGATTTAGATATTTATTGGGAGGGGGTGTACTTACACTCGAACCCGGAAAATGCAAATATGTCCCTTAACGAGTCGTTTTTGTAAAACATTATACTTAAGGACAAAGTCGGAATATAAAAATGAAACCTTAGACTACGGTCAAGGTCAATTGAAATTCAAGAGCGAAAATAAATGATTCCAAACATAATAAGAGATGCTTAGAAGCTATATATGTATATATACATTTGAATATAGACAAGAATAAAAGATGATCTACGGGATCATCATAACCTACGGGATTAAACACAGTGTTAAGGTCTACGGGACCAAAAAGACCCTCGGGTCATAAAAGAGAAGGAGACGAGTTGTTAATATCTCACCTTAAAAAGGGTGAAAAACTTAAAGAAATAGCCTATGGGGCTAAATGAAAGAATCTAAGGGTCAATAGTGTAAAGCAAGGGAACTAGTTGTGATTCCCGCATAAAACTAAGACTGTAAAAGAATAAATTATGGACTGTCAATATCCTGACATGGATAATGGACAAAGGTTAATGAGAAGATCCTAAAACTAAAATTTCGGTTTTAGTAAGAAATAGCGTTTTTACAAACATAAATCCTGATAGGAATTTAAACTATAAGCATGAAAGATACAAGTCTTGACACAGATTGGCGCAAGACGATATATTCGAAAAGTGTTATTTTCGAAAATAAAAGGTTGATGCAAACTAAACACGATGTGACACGATCACGGTTAGGAAATGTAATGTGAAGTAAAATCACATTATAACCAAGCGAGCGGTGAAAAGTAACGGGACTAATAAGTCCAGTTAGTGAGACCGGTTAAGGTCAGCAATTCAAGTCAAGAAATTTGATTTGCTCGGAAACGGGGGATTCGGTATAATTGAGCCGAATCAATAAATCCGAAAACTAAAGAAATTATTGCTAAAAGCGAAATATTTCAATAAAGACCTTTAAACGGGTCAAGGTAACGGATTCACCAAGAGTTCGATAATATATAAAAGCGATGGATATCGCTAAGTTAACCAAACTAGCGGAAATAACGAGATTACGTTATTTCGAAGTTACACTATGTCGTATGAGATATGTAGACAATTAGTAACCAAAAAGATGTTACCGTACTTTTCGGACAATACTAACGATTGGTTAAAAAGTATAAGTAATATTTAAAAGATTTCTCGGCTCAAATACATTGAGTTTAAACTCAATGAATTATGTAAGAACAGGTTTCGAGGACGAAACCTCTTTAAGGGGGGTAGACTTGTAACACCCCGAAAACAGGCTTGGGTAATCAAACTTCGTTAATACCAAAAGACGGGTAAAGTACCGTCAGTGGTAAAAATTTAACCAGTAAATATTAGGATTTAAATCATTAATCCTAATATTAAACAAAAAGTCAATAAAAGCTTTTAGGAAATAAAAGCTTAGAAGGCCCGAGTTAACGGGACCTAAATTAAACTTAGTCATAAATATTCCCGAAACCGCTAAGCTAACTAGGAATGCTTGACCCGGTTAATAAAAGGGAATATGGATTGTAAATAAGTAGGTTATAACCTACTTAATAATTAACGAAACATGAGGGACCAAAGTTGGATATTTGGAAATAAGGTTTATTTATTAAAAACAAAAAATAAAAACACACTACACCTGGTGTGTGCGTGTGTGAGGTCGACCAGGAGAAAGCTCAGGGAGCTCAAACCCTAACTTCCACAACTTGATCAAATTGAAGCCCAAATCAAGAGCCAAATCACTGCATGAACACAAATTCGTGATCACCTAGTCATGGGGATTACAAGGTATGTTGAAATTTATGATTTGGTGATACCTTGAGATTTTGATGAACAATCATAATCGAAATTCTGGAATGAATCTTGAATCTATGAATGTTATGGTGATTATATCTTGGTGTAGAAACAAACCCTAGTAGAAAATTGGATGAATTGTTGTCAAAACTAGGGATTTGGTAATTACCTTATATTGTGATAAGTGGGTTTTATGTTAATATGATGAACACTCATGCTAGAGTGTTAATTTGATGAATATTGATTGTTATGAAATAAGTTCTTGATGTAGTTCATGAACACTAGACATAGAGGTTTGATTTGATGTAAATCTTTGTGAAAATAATTAGTTATGAACTAGTTAGTAAATATGGAAAATATGCACATTAGGTGTTCGATAAAATGCCTAAATGAGAACTAAAGTAATGAATTTTAGAGTGAAAACGCATATTCGAATGATATGGCAATTACGCGTGATATGAAGTGATAAGAGCTCTAAATACTATGTTGATTTAGACTTAAAGTAGAAAACATGTGATTGAAAGTAGTTAACTTTAGATAAGTTAAGTTAACTAATCATGAAGCCGAATAGTAGCATCGGCATAGAAAATAAGTGAGGTGGAATAGTCGTGATTGTTAATGACTAATTTAACCGCCTTGTAAATGTTTGACAATAGTTTGGCGCTTAACAAGCTAGGTGAAGCTTGGGGAGAAAGCGGGTCGAACGAGTCAAGCATAAAGGAAAAGCGTATTTGGGATGCAAGGTAAGTATATCTTACACTAGTCATATATTTATAATATTCTTTCGTCTTATTAGTTGCGAAAAAGAAAAATACCTAATTGAGATATGATGTTCCAACGTGTGGTCGTACGGAACAAGATAATTAAATATGACAAGAAAACATGGTGATGGCTAAAAATAAGTTAAACCGGTAATTCGATCATATTATGACGAATGAAGCATGTACATTTAATGGTTATCATATAAGTTAAAACATAATAACCATTAAGGGCAAAATGGTAATTTTGACAATTTGACAATGGTAATTGGTCATATAGACTAAACGGGTCAAAAGGTGAAATTATCACCCTTTGACAATATCGACTAATGGGTTGTCAAGTTGCGTGAATTTAGGAAATAAATAGCACACGGATGCTTACATCGTTATCACTTAGTAGCCACTAAGGAAAGGTATTGAAACGGGTCAATATATTGATCCGAGCCAGGTATGTATAGTAATACAACTCATCATGTAGAATTTGGAGTTTTATAACAGTTGGACAAGGTTAAAATAAGATATTCGATTATCTTTAGGAAAAGCGAATAAATTGAGTTATAATTATGGTGTTTAGAAACATATTGGTTTCTAAACAAGAATATGGTTAAAAGGTCGGACTTTGTGGTTCAAACAAGCACTAATAGTCCTTCGTCGTAAAAGAATGACAAAAATTGACTAAAACGCCCTTGTTGGCTAATTCGAATAAACAACCTTTAAAGATAGTTTTGAAACGAGTTTTATGATCAATCAAATAATTGGAATAAGTGTAAGAAGCGAAATATGTAAATCTTCGGTCAAATGACTTTATATGAGTCTTTGTCGTGAATTAGTAATCAGATGAGAAAAACTCGGATTATATGGATCACCTCATTAAGTCCACCACAATTATAGTTGTGGTGGAAGATTTCTTGATTTGAATGTTGTAAATAACGCTAGAAATGAATGAAAGCAATTTTAAGCTGTAGGATCGTGAAACGACCTAACGAGTCAATCAGAAGAGTGCTCAGACAGAATCAGAGGCGGAATTCATTGATTCTGTCTTTGTTTAGCTTGTAACACACCAGAAATACTATTTACTGTCTCTTGTATTGATCTATGAAAGATTACAGCCTTCGAGACACCTCGACAGCACTTCTGTGTTGGAAACTAACAACTGAACTACTTTTTACAACTGATTACGCTTCAGGGTATTTATAGACATTGAGATTTCGCTTGAGCACTGTTCAAGCAAAATCAAGTCATGTGGATTTCGCTTGAACTTGCTTGAAGCGAAATCATCTATTAATAACCTTTGAAGCGAAATCATCACTTAAACACACTAAAACATGATATTTTCTCATATTACAAGCCCTAATCTTTCAGTTCTAATCTAAGACTCGAACGAAGATGAAGTCGACAGACAACTGCACTAACAGACTCCCCCTTGAATGTTGACGGAATCTTCAGTGAGAGTCTTCATCATAATGACTCTTCAATCTTGATCAATCTTCTTCAGGACTTTCTCCTGGAATCATGTACCCGGATCTTTTCTCTAGCTTTAACTTCATCAGACTCCCCCTTTCATCAAGCTGGGATTTTCAGTCTGGAATTAGCTATTGCCTTTGAAATTGAATCCTGATTTTTTCTCAAATTAAGCTCTCTACAGGTTCTGATGCATCTCCTGGCTTTTCGTAGCAACAGGATCAGAAACCTTCATTACTCCTACACACATCTTTCTACCAAATCATAAATTTTCACTTAAACCAATAAGAAAAACTTACTAGCAATAGTTACATCAAGTTCAAATTAATGACCCTGATTAACTAATCTCAATTTCTTTCTCAAAACAAATTTTTCAATTTTAGCACACATACTCCCAAACCAGTTCATCTTGTTTAGCACTTGGAATTTTGAAAATCAGTTCTCCAACATCAGTTGTCGAAAATCTTTTTGGACTTTTTCAAAAAATGAAACACAAATGCAATAACAGAAATTAAATGCAGAAATAAAATATGTACAAACACTATTTTTGTGAGTTTGTGTAAGAGGATCATATCAGTTTATGAGACAAATCACCAACACCGTTAAGCTTGATTTCATTTTAAGCTCTAAACGATTCACGTTGATTGACGATATTGTTGTCCACTTAAGCTCAATCTAAAAACTTTCGAAATGCTTACCGATACTTTAAGGTATATTTAGATAGCACTAAATTCTTATGGACCCCACGATCTCAGCATATCCCCTCATCATGCAATACACTAACTCAAGTAATGCCTTTAAACTTTATCAACTGTGATTTGTGCGAAAAACAAAGCAGAATGTTTAAACATTAACAATCAGGTCGATACTTCCGTATACGCAGAGAAAGTCCAATGTTTAAACAAAATAAGAAAATAAAACAAGTTGAAGTTGTTTAGGCTTTAACCACCAGGTCGATACTCCCGTATACGC
The DNA here is from genome assembly GCA_030545235.1 of Helianthus tuberosus. Taxonomy (NCBI): domain Eukaryota; kingdom Viridiplantae; phylum Streptophyta; class Magnoliopsida; order Asterales; family Asteraceae; genus Helianthus; species Helianthus tuberosus. The sequence continues at coordinate 214,950,791 of CM060423.1, forward strand.
AGAGGTGATCCAAAGCTTAAACGAAACACCAAAGAAAATAAAGCAGAACGTTTAGGCAACAACATCCAGGTCGATACTCACGTATACGCAGAGGATGTCCGATGCTTAAACAAAATAAAGAAATAAAACAAGTTTAAATCTTTGCAAAATAAAATGCACAATCACAGCGACTTTTTAGCAAAGTTGTGAAAGTTCACAAACTTAACCAGTTTTATGTCTTTCGACAATCAGCGATTACTGAGTAGGCACACAATCAAGAAGGACAAAACCAAGTACTACACTTTCAACCGTGTTTCCCACTAGAACTAGGCTTTTTGCTTTAGGTTTGTATCGTTTTCGCAAATCTACTAGTCTAGCTGAGCCTATCGTCACATCTTTAGTGAGACCGTTTATCACTTTTAGGCTTTACATATCTTTAGCATGCTGTGACAGTCCAACTGATTTTCTATCATTTCCTCTTTTTGACAACAAAACTCATTTTTGAAATTTTGCAATGTTTTTGACATTTTCAAATTTTCTAATTTTTTTAAATTTTTACTCCCCCTAAAATCAAAATATGTCTCAATTTTGATTTTCTGGGAAAATTTGAAAACCAACTGTACAAACTTGACAACATGATGAGAATCACTTCAATTCTCCATCCACTTGGCATAAACAATCAGAACTCCCCCTCACAACAAACTATTTTCCCATAGTGATTTCAAAACACTTAACTTTGTTTTAATCAAAATGGTTTTTCCGGAAAATTAGTTTTGTTAATTTTACCACTTGTAGGGTAGGGGTTAAATTCATCACATTGTTTCTCAATCATTTGTAGAAAATCAGATACAATTTAATGTCCCTGATTTACCACTTGTAAATCGAAATCACTTTCGTAAATTTCTCAAGAAATGTGCCGATTCCTACTCCACACTTATCAACCTGGGAGTTCCGGCAAGTCATGTTTTTCATTTAAACAGATTCACCCAAGCCTGACCGTTCTTGGGTGATTTTGAATTCTTTTTCAACAACGATGGAAAATTTTCATCATCCATTGTTAAACTAGAATTCTCAGTCTTTACCTCAACAACTGGCTCTTCTGGCTTTACCACACCAGATTCATTGCCTGAATGTGGCTTGTCTGACTTTGATGAGCCAGATTCATTGCCGACATGTGGCTCCTTTGTTTTCAGATAAACAAATTCATCACCACCAACTTTCTCTTTCTTTACTCTCTTTTCTGTCCTCAGATTTGTATCTGATGAATGCGTTTTGCTTGATTTGTCATTCTTTGGCGAGCAAGACGATTTATCAGAACTTTTATCTGTTTTACCAGTTGTATCCGAGGACAAAATCCTTTCGAGATACTCTCTCGCCTTTTTCCTCTTCTTCCTCAGTCTGTCTTTCTGCCCCTGTGAAAGTTTTACTTTCGATTCTTGAACTTTCGGTTCTTGAACTTTACGTTCTTGAACTTCCTGTTCTTTGGGCTTGACAGAGACTGGAATCTTTACCAATTTCTGAGATTTAACCCTCGATCTGTCATTTGATCTCCTTGGGCAATCTCTGGCAATGTGACCTTTGATATGGCAGTTATAACATCTTCTCGTCTCATATCTCCAACTCTGGCAGTTAACAGCAATGTGTCCTTGATAACCGCATCGGTAACACACTCTGTTATCGTACCAATCACCATTTTCAGCCCAAACATTTAGATCAAAGCACTGTTTGGCTTGGTGATAATCCTCTCTCCTCCTGTAAGCTTGATTTGGCCTTGAAGCACTGTGGTCCGTCCTGCACCACTTTTCACCAACTATTTTTGAATTTTCATTTTTTACTTTTTGTGGTTTTTGATTGCGATTGGATGATTGATCTGATGAACTTTTATTTTCTTTTTTAACATTTTTCACATTTTTAATTTTTTGTTTCTGTTCCACTTTCTTCTTCAAAGGTTCTTGCTTAGAGCATTCTCCCTTTTCGGTTGATTGTGTAACAGTCTTTTGAAATTTTTCATCATCAGATTTTTCATCGCAATCTTCAACTTTGACATTGTCAAAGTTTGTGACATTTTCACTTATTGGAACGGAATTGATTGGTTTTGGACAGGGGAGCTCAGATGAAGTCACAAAACCTTTCAATTTCTTTTCAAGTTCATCAATCTTGATTCTCGAATTTTCAGCTTCGTTTTCAAGCTGAGAGATTCTTTCAAGATGAGACTTGATTGATTTCTCATTCTCATTTTTCATGTTTTCAAGAACAGACTTTTCATTTTCCAAAACTTTTATCTGTTCTTGAAGTTTTGTTTCATTTGCTTTCAGATTTTTGTTCTCAAGCTTGATCCAGAAATCTTCATCTTCTGAAAATTTCTGTTTACTTTCAAACTCTTTTTCTTTTTCTTTAAAAACTTTGTTTTCTGATGTCAAACTGTTCAAATTACCCAACAGTTTGTCATTTTCAGTTTTTAGCTTCTCACAATTTTCTTTCAGAATAAGAATCTGCTTATCATCAGCTTGCTTCTCATTTCTCAACTTTTCGACTTCCAGTGTCAAACTTTCCGCATTCTTCAAGAGTTTGTCATTGTCAATCTTAAAATTGTCACATTTTGAGCATACTGATGCAAAACTTGAAGATCCAAGCTTCACAGATTCTTCATTCTTTTGAACTTGTTCTGTCTCCATCTTGTATGTTCCTGCACAAAAGAGTTTAACGAAATCAAAAGGATTCATATTTTCATCAATATAATATTTCCTTTTAATATCATATTTCAAAATATTCTTTGTTGCAAGACACACACGAATTCTTCTATCTATTTCAGCAATTACATTCAATTCCAATTTTAGTAAATTCTTTTCCATTTCATTCAAAAACTCCCTTTTTTTCTTTTCTTCCTTACGACACTCTGCATTAACCTCATTAAAGAACTGATGTGGATTAAGCTCTTGGAAAAAATCTTTTCTTTTTAGCTCAACCATGAATTCATCCCATTTAGCAGGTAATGCAGTTGTTAATTTTAATATATGTTCATCAGTTGACATTCTAATACCCTTTCTCCACAAATTGTCCGTTAGAACTTTAAATCGTTTTTCCAACTCATCTAAAGTTTCATTCTTTTGGCACATGAAATATTCATAACTTTTTACCCAAACATCCACATCTACATTCCTGTAATTGGTATCCACAGTTCTAATATACCAATTATTAAAACTTTCAAGATCATTGTTTTCCTTCTCATCAAAAATCATTGTCATTTTTCTAAAACAATTTGCACTCAAACAACCTTCAAGCGAAATACCTGCAAACAAACTTCAAGCGAAAACAAAAGATTAACTACAATATAAGTTCAAGCGAAATACTTGATTTCGCTTGAAATAACTAAAGCAGAAAACCCTTTGAAGCGAAATAGTCTTGATAAAACAGAATGCCTCAAGCGAGACCCTTCAAGCGAAAACAATGATTTCGCTTGAAATACAACTCTACCTGGAATTTTTTGAAGCGAAATCTACAAACACACAATTTCGCTTGAACTCAGCACAATTTCAAGCGAAATCTTTCACTGAAGCGAAATCAAACAGAAACTAATCAATTCCTCAAGCGAAACCTAGATTTCAAGCAAAATCAACCTCTCAATTTCGCTTGAATCATGCTGACATCATCAAGTCGATCTGATTTTTGCAAAATTGATCAAGTTCTAGGCCGATTTTAGGTCTGAATCTTTCAAGGATTTGTTAATTCAATATTTCGCACACTATATACGAAAATCAGTCCATTTTAACCATGAAAACTTGATTAATTTTTTAAAAGAAGGTGTAGAAGTCAGAATTTTCCAGCGAAAACGAGCTAAACAGTAAGAACTCTTCCTCCTGAGCTCTGATACCACATGTAGGATCGTGAAACGACCTAACGAGTCAATCAGAAGAGTGCTCAGACAGAATCAGAGGCGGAATTCATTGATTCTGTCTTTGTTTAGCTTGTAACACACCAGAAATACTATTTACTGTCTCTTGTATTGATCTATGAAAGATTACAGCCTTCGAGACACCTCGACAGCACTTCTGTGTTGGAAACTAACAACTGAACTACTTTTTACAACTGATTACGCTTCAGGGTATTTATAGACATTGAGATTTCGCTTGAGCACTGTTCAAGCAAAATCAAGTCATGTGGATTTCGCTTGAACTTGCTTGAAGCGAAATCATCTATTAATAACCTTTGAAGCGAAATCATCACTTAAACACACTAAAACATGATATTTTCTCATATTACAAGCCCTAATCTTTCAGTTCTAATCTAAGACTCGAACGAAGATGAAGTCGATAGACAACTGCACTAACATAAGCTTAAAGTGCTTAAATACCCTAACGGGTCAAAATAAGCACTTGAACATAAACGGGTTCTAACTAAGTAAGAAACCCATGATTTATGATTTATTTGATAGGAAATATTGAAATGATGATTCTCATGAGTTTATAGATCAAGTAAACGTGTTTGTTTGATAAAATAGCGAACGGGTCAAAATTTGGTAAAAATGTAATAAGCCGAAGACTTAAAAGTCTCAAAAATTTGCTAATCCGGATGTCGGATTTTAACTCCAAATGATGGAGAATCAAATTACAAACACGTAGGAAGAAACGGTAGGCCAAACGGATAAGCGGTTTGAAAGATACGAAAGATTTCGTGTCAAATTACGGCAAAATGGAGAAGTTGGATGCAGGGTCCACCGTAATTTACGGTGGAGCCAATAAAGCTACGGTGGGTTTCTGCTGTTTTACGGTAGAAAAGCATGAACCCAGGGACCACCGTAAATTACGGTCCCACCGTAATTTACGGTGGTGAATTTTTTTATATATTTTGTTTTTCATTGAGAAATCAATTGTTTCCCCGGACATCGTTCGGACATGATTTAAATCTTGTATGACTAAAGCATTTCATGTTATTGAAATGTAGGTACTTTTGGACGCCGGAAGACGATCAAGCTCAGCGAAGAACCGAACACGATAAAGATACACGCTTCCGCACTTTGCCACGTTGTAAAATTTAAACAACGAATTCGATCATGTTACCTAGAATAATTTATGAATTGTAAAAGTTTTAATAAACCCGTATTTTTATAGTATGTGTAGTCTTAACTGCACATCTAATTGTTGGTATTTACACTATAAACGTTAAATAGAAACTAGGGTGTTACACTATGTGTCTTAAAAGATACCCTTATGCGAAAACCGATCCCCAAATTACTTTAGATAATTCAAAATAAAACAAAAACAAGAAATTGGTGCCGCTCGCGGGGCGCGAAGCCCCTAGGAAACTCAGTCGCGGGTCGCGAGCGCCTGGCTACGAGGCAAAGCCCGGTGCCGACACGTGGTACAATCGTGTCGAATCTAGCATCCGAGTCAGCCAAGCTAGGGCCTACCCTAGCTGGCATCGCAGGCCAGAAAGCCCTCCCTGGTTTCCGTCGCGGGGCGTGACAAGGTCGGCGAACAACCCTATATAAGAAGGCCTTCAGCCTTCAGTTTACGTCGCTCATTTCCTACAATTCTCTCTCAATTTCTATATAGTAGAAGCTATACTCGGGCATTATACCCCCTAAATAACGAAGTCCTGCCTCGTTGTAAGTATCATAACCCTCGGTTATGTAATAGATACGCTGCCCGATCGATCTAGGGTTCCGTAACGGCTGTCGGGGTTCTGCCCGACGTAGTCGTTGGAATGCCGTCTCGGGGAGGGTATTACTAATGTAAATATTGGGTTATTATATTAACGTGTGTGCATTTGTGTAATTAATAGATAATCATCAGGAAATCCTAAAAGATAACCTTAAGATAACAATGTGAGTAATCTCCTTTTTGTAAACTGTTTTTACAAAACCTCAATGTTTTAAATTATAATTAAGCAGTGATTAAGTATTTGTATTCTACAATTATCGTTGGTATGTTGGGGTTTTGTATACAAAATTTGTTACTACATTGTGAGTAGTAACATGACCACAAGTCGGGTTGACAGTACCGTGGTGGTAATTAAAGTAGATGGAAACAAATGTAATTGCGCAACCGCCCTTAATACTGTAAAATGGTTTTACCTGTCTTGATTAAACTGAGATTCACTCACCAATATTTCCCACTGACAAAATATTGTTAAACGCGTTTCAGGTAACAAAATGTAAAAGCCAAATAGAAGCCAGCTGGACAGCACTGTAGGCTTGGAAAAGTGACTATAAAGTTACCTAAAATAAAGAGATGTTTTATTTAAATAAAATAGGGTATATCCCTATGAAAATGTGTGTATTTGAAACTTGGGATTTTCCCATGTGTTTAATATTATAAAAGCGTGGTATTTTACTCTGATAAAATATTTTCTAACTACGATCCTGATGTAATTTCCGCTGCCAATGATGATAAACACCGATACCACCAAAATTGGCCACGGCCACCCGTTCCCGGGTAGAATAGGGGGCGGGGGTTGCGACAGAAGGTGGTATCAGAGCTAAGCCACTGATTCAGCCACAGAAGTGTTCTGCTGACACCAAAATTTATTCAATATGTTAGGAAATTAATTACGAAACTACGTGCATATCTGTATATTATCGTTGTGTGTTATTTGACTATTTGTTAGTTTACCGTATGAGCGACCAAGGGCCTTCCGACTGTAAGGTCGGCATTTGCGTCTAATAAAAGAAGACTAAAGGACACTAGAAATATAAAAATTTTCTTAAAAGTGTCCAACTTTTCGCAATTTGAAACGATGATATCAATAACGCATATGCATTAATTTAACAAAATTTGGGCATGACCCGTCCATAAAACGAGCATACCCCTGTTTTAAAACATAATTAAACTAGATACAATTCTACGATTCGTTCGACAAGTTACTACTAAAAACCAATACAACAAGTTTTGAAAAGTATAACTACTAACAAGGTTATGAAAAATAAACAAGTATTGGACCAAAAACATTTGAGCAAGCTAGCGGAAGCGTTTGGTATGACATAACATGAACACGCGCTCGCTCCGATTCTCCAAGTCGCCTGAATTGAGGATTTACCTACATTCAACAACAAAGCTTTAAAAAGTTAGTCATTATACTTATTTGCTTATAAAACCGTCACTTTAGTTCCATTCGTGTATGTACTTTCATTTCTCACACGCATTCGATTACCCATTTAAATGGGTATGACATATATTTTCATACAACTAACCCGTTAGTAGATGATGACGACCAAACATAATATGTTGTATAAACTAAAACGTCCATAGCATATTCTAACCGCATAAGTTACTTCAACCCGATTATCCTTTCAACATTCAACCGTTTCATTATTATATCAACACTTAGAAAGTACGACATTCATAAACCTGCACTTTCAAACATACTCAATAATAACTTGGTTAGCAAACCCGTAATCTCAACATATTCAAGTACTACATCTTCGTAAAAAGGGCGTCAACCATTTAAATGCATCTAATTAACTTACATTCCAAACCCAAGGGCATTATTAGTAACGCTAATTCTCAAATGCATCCAAATCATGGATTCGCACATACTAGCACACATACATACTTACAATCATACACATCTACATACCTAATATACATTCAATCATTCCTACAATCATGTATTCATACCTACGTGTTCCGTACGCATTCTTGTATACCATTTACATGTAATACATGTCCAACTTCATTACATACATCTATCATACTCTTATATAAATTACATGAGTCTTAGACTTAGGTTTACAACTTATAATCGTCAAGGAAACACTCGAAATCATGTTTGGGAGGCCCATCGTAGTCCACGGATAATATACCGAAGCTTACGATGCATAAATCACATAAATAATATTTTTGACAGAACCTTCACCCGGCCGTGTCAGCTCACCACCCGGCCGTGTCAACTCTGCACTTTTCCTAGCCATTAATTCTTACCGAAACGGACATAACTCTCTCATTTTTCATCCGTTTTGCGTCACGTTTCTTCCTACATGATTGTAAATTAATATTCTATCATGTGAACTTGAAATCCAACATCCGAGTTAAGGAATTTCTTAACTTATACGTGTTCGGCTTGTTATTCATCTACGAACTATTCGACCCGTTCATGCATTTATCAAAATAATCTATTGATTTGACCTCAACTTCATATGAACTTAATAATTAAAACATTATATTACTTAAACAAACTAAGAAATGATTACGGAAATCACTTACCTCGAGTGCCCGTCTCGTACATGCTTCCTCATATCCTTTCCGTTTGCCTTCCATGCTTTTCCATCTTAACATGATCCTATACTTTCATACCATCAAGGTTACTACTTCATTAGTATAAGCGCACATTCTAACATTGCATTCATTTCACATTCGTAACCTATTTTAGCTTTACTCGTCACTTTCCAGCAACACAAAGTATGAACTAGAATCGTATCTTTTCATTTCCTACTCATATAGTAAAACACATATTCAACCACAAGATCATATATGCCCTCAATCATAAACAATTCCTTCCGTACTAGTCAACTCATAAGTCACGATTAACAACATCATTCAAAATTAACTAATTTAACACTATCCTTGAACCCGACATCATCCCTACTAGTAATCCACATACTTATTCTCTTAAGCATTTCATCGAACACTTGGCGGGTTTCACATTTAAAGCATATTGTACAACATATAAAGCATGGCATTTTACTAGTTGAACTCACTTATTTTCAATAATCATCTAAGTTTACATGATTCTTTCATTCTACATCAATTCACTTATCATTCATGTATTATAATCAAGATCATACATCAAAACTTCACATACATAATCCTACTTGATCATTCTACTTGTGTTAACTTCTCACCCAATGGGTTTTTGCTATAACTCAATCAAAATGCTAAAATCAAACATGATTTCTATCATATCTTGCATTCATAACTTCAAATCACACTCATGTTTGCATAATTTCATGATTAGATGAAAAACCCTTTTCCTAAAATTCACCAAATCAAAGAATTCGACTTACCACTTTACTGAACAAGGTTAGATGTTTGCAAATTGGGGTTCATGCATCCGATTTTCATTGAGATTCCTACTGAATTTGATGAAGTTGGTGAAACTAGGGTTTCACCTTGCCCTCTGCCTCTGTTCGATCGCACAAAACCAGACACAACACTGGTTTCTTTTTTTTTATAAATTCCATTACACATTTACACATTAGCCCCCTTGTCTATCAAAGTGTGTTTAAGTTTGTTATTTCCCATACTAACTTGGCCTCTTATCTTTATTTAACTTAGATACACACATATATAAATTTACTATCATTTCCTTACGGTACCGTTTTACAGTACCGTCTTCTGTTATCTAGCATCACAAAATAATATTATTTTATGACATACGAAGTTTGGGGTGTTACACCGACGCCTACCGTCAGTTGTCCAGCTCACCTAGGGACGAAGGTACCTCTTCATAGCCTACCCTCTCAGGGTATTCTGCTGACAATGAAGATGGGATATTCGTGTTTAAGGCTCAGTCTGAAGAGCCATTCCCTCCTAAGAAGAGAGGATGGTTCAGCAGAGGTGCGCATAAACGTAGGAAGAGAATGAAAAAGTTACAACAACAGCGAGCTTTAGCAGCCGTTAAGAGAGAAACAGATGCTCACACACAGGATATGCTCAATAGTAGTCTAGCAAATTTCCATATCTTAGCAACTACAGCTGCAGACCCTAATTTAGAGCAACTCATAACACCCCAACCCTTACCACTGTTTCCCACACAGCCAATGGAAATTGAAACAACCCAGAAAACCAAATCCCAATGCCTGACATTGGCCCAGCTGAGATACCAATAGTACCAGCACCCAATCCCTTAGACCCAGACTACGACCCGTAGTTTAACGACCATAGGGATTACTAGCAACGTTACCCAATACCAGAAGACGAACCTATGCCAAACCTAGCAGCTTATCCAGACTTGGACTCTCTAGATCCCTACTATGATAATGACCAGTACATCAGGGAAATTCTAGAGAATCCTTACCCTTACCAAGAACCCATGCCCCAGTTCCCAAACCCAGTACCAGCCCCTACACCCCCAATGAGTGCAGAAAATGTGCAAGAACTCCGAACCTTTGGTGAGGAGATTTTAGAAGGAAGCGAGAGAATGAGACAGATAGGAGAACGACTCGTCTGAAAGTATGACGAGCGTAATATGGAGTTCTGGATGAACCCATACCAGTAATAGTAATAATAATAATAAAATAATAATATATAATATGTGTGTATGTTTAAAAAAAATCTAGATAATAGCTACGGATGCCTAATAATAGTGTAATTTCAATTTTAGTTGTGTTGTAAAATATGTGGATGCATAATATAAGAAAGAGTAAGTCGCAATGTTCGATGATTTTGACCAATATGCTTGTTGTGTGATTGCCTACATTATTTATTATTTTATGATATTAATACGTGGTAAATGTTTAAAATTCAGATGGACAACGAAGTGAACCAGGAAAACCAGAATAACGATAACCTGAATAATAATAATAACAATGGAAACCAAGTGGATAACAGTGCCATCCAACACATAGTGGCACAAGGGATTATAGATGCAATGCCATATATTATTAAAACGGTTAAAGAAGCAGATTATAATAAAAGTAATCATGGCAGTAAACGACCTACTGAACCTGAACACAGCGTAAACAATGGACCCATACTTCAAGTGCCCATTCCCAAAAGAAGAAGGACAATGTCTTATGGTTGTTCTTATAAGGAATTCTGGTCTTGTAAACCAATGGAATTCTCGGGCAATGAAGGGTCCATTGCCGCTCTACGTTGGATAGAAAACACTGAGGCAGTCTTAAAAATAAGCAAGTGCGCAGAAGAGGATAAGATCATGTTTGCTTCCAATCTGTTTAAGAACGCAGCCTTAGAGTGGTGGAACACAATCCTCCAATCTAGGGGGAGTGACAGGATTTATAATATGGAATGTGAGGAATTCAAGAACATTGTGGAAAGGAAATTCTACCCTCCCAATGAAAAAGAACAGATAGCAAATAAGTTCTTAAACCTTAGGATGACTGGAGTGGATAGTAAGGGTTACACTATGTTATTCTTTGAATGTGCTAGAATAGTGCCAACCCTTGCATCCGCAGAACCAGTATTAATCTCCCGTTACATATGGGGATTAATCAGTGAGATTAGGCATGTAGTCAAGGCAGCTAGACCTCAAACTATAGAAAAACCTGTAGAATTAGCAAACACCTTTACTGATGAGTTAGTGCGTACATGAGAAGAAGACCAGAGGAGGAACCTAGCTCAAAGACTTACCCAGGAATTCCATTATGGAAACTCCAACCGTGGGAAAAACGTAGGTTCTACCTCTACACCTTAATGTAAAGCCTGCAAGAAGAAGCATTCAGAAAGATGTTCCACCTATTGTAATTTCTGCAAAATACCGGGACACAAGGAAGAAGATTGTAGGAAGAAACCTAATAATGGAATGTGCTTCAACTATGGAGAAAAAGGTCACATCAAGCCAAACTGTCCGAAACTAGCTCCAGCCACAACCAACAAGAATACTAAAAATGCTAGAGCATTTGTGCTGACTGTAGAAGAAGCAAAGATGATCCCGGATGTGATCGCTGGTACGTTTTTAGTTAATGATGTTTTTGCTAAAGTATTATTTGACTCTGGTGCAAACCAAAGTTTTATTAATACTTCATTTTGCAAACTACTCAATCAACCATTAACTAAACTCCCACAAGAATGTTTAGTAGAGACAGCAAATGGGGAAACCATTCAGATTTCTGAAATCTTGCAGGGAGCAAGAATATAATTTTTAAATCAAAAGTTTATCAAAAACCTTTATCCAATGAATTTGGCAGGATTTGATGTTGTATTAGGAATGGATTGGTTAGTAGCCAATAAAGCCAGTATTTTATGTGATCAAAAGTCAATCCAAGTAAATTCACCAAAGGGTGAAAAGATCACAATTAAAGGAGATAAGCCATTTAGATCAACAAAATTCATTTCTGTAATGAAAACAGCCAGTTATGTAAGAAAAGGATCATTAGTGTATTTGATTTCCATAATCATTAACACTAAGGGAAAAAAATTGAAAGATATTCCTGTAGTATCTAAGTTTTCAGATGTATTCCTAGAAGAGCTACCAGGACTACCGCCAGATAGGAAAGTTGAATTCAGAATCCATCTGCTACCAGGAACAACACCAATTGCCAAAGCACCTTATCGTTTGGCACCCGTAGAAATGCAGGAACTGAAGAAGCAATTAGACGAATTGTGGGAGAAAGGATTTATACAGCCAAGTTCATCGCAATGGGGAGCGCCGATTTTATTCGTTAAGAAGAAAGATGGATTGATGCGTATGTGCATTGATTACCGTGAATTTAACAAGGTCACGATTAAAAATCGGTATCCATTACCAAGAATCGATGATCTGTTCGATCAATTGCAAGGATCTTGATTTTTCTCTAAGATTGATTTACGCTCAGGATATCATCAAAGGTACAGGAAGATGATATTCCTAAGACCGCTTTTAGAACAAGGTATGGCCATTATGAATTTACTGTCATGCCATTTGGTTTAACAAATGCCCCAGCCGCATTTATGGACATGATGAACCTAATATGTAAGCCATATTTGGATAAATTCATAATTGTCTTTATAGATGATATTCTCATTTACTCTAAGAGTAAAGAGGAACACGCAGCGCATCTGCATGCACTTCTAAGTTTATTGAGAAAAGAAAGACTTTATGCCAAGTTTTCGAAATGTGAGTTTTGGTTAGAACATGTACAGTTTCTTGGACATTTAGTCAATCATGAAGGAATTCATGTGGATCTCACCAAGATCGAGGCAATTACCAAATGGAAAACCCCTGAGTCACCAACCGAGGTTAGAAGTTTCCTAGGATTGGCCGGTTATTATAGGAGATTCATTCGAGATTTTTCTAGAATAGTCATTCCCTTAACTAAGCTAAGATGTAAATCTGTTAAGTTTGAATGGGGACAAAAACAAGAAGAAGCCTTTAGAATTCTTAAGCAAAGATTAACCAACACACCCATACTAGCGTTACCAGAAGGAACTGAAGACTTTGTAGTCTATTGTGACGCTTCTAAATTAGGTTATGGATGTGTATTGATGCAACGCCAAAAGGTTATAGCCTATGCATCTAGACAACTTAAGAATCATGAAGAGAATTATTCAACACATGATTTAGAGTTAGGAGCTATAATTTTTGCTCTGAAAATTTGGAGACATTACCTTTATGGTAGTAAGTTTACCATTTTCACAGATCATAAGAGTTTAAGATATGTTTTCGGGCAAAAGGAATTGAATATGAGACATAGACGCTGGATGGAAATACTTAGTGATTATGATTGTAATATCCAGTATCATGGAGGAAAGGCTAATGGAGTAGCCGATGCTTTAAGTCAAAAGCATGGTTGCAAAAATCGCGACTAGCCGGCGATTAATCGCTGACTAGTCGCTAGTCGCCCATCAACTGAGTAATTTTCAGCTAATCAGTAAAAAAATCGCTAGTCGGCCCTAGTCGGCCCTAATCGCGACTAGTCGGTCGGGAAAAATCGGAAAAAATCGGGAAAAAGCAAAAAAAATCGGAAAAAACACATATTCCGGCCAAAACCTCCCAGATTCCGGTCAAAACTTGTCCACTTAAAAAAATTACGTATAACAATATATGTATATATGTATAAAAACTTAAAATTATACATAAAAAGTCCGATTCGATTAATCCCGATTAATCCCGAGTAATCCCGAGTAGTCGCTAGTCCCTACCTCACCGACCCGCTAGCGACTAGCGAGTTCTCCAACCTTGGTCAAAAGTATTATGAAAAGCCAAAAAGAGTGCGTTCTCTTAAATTAAATCTATAAGTAGATTTAAATGAACAGATAAGAGAAGCACAAGAATCAGTAATTAAGGATGATACTGAGAAATTGAAAGGCATGATTAAGGAATTAGAACAAGGAACAGATGGAATTTGGAGATTAATCCACACGTTAATACTGACCAAGAATAGGGTGCGGGGGTTGCGACACATCTACTTGTACCTATTAATCCACACATTAATACTGACCAAGAAAACTATCGAAATATCGACAAAAATGAGTAGGTCGTCAGAGTACTTTTGGATTTTTTAAAGTGTTATAGTTTATAAGATATAGCAGGAATACATAAAAGAAATATAAGTTTGTTGTGGAGGGAGAAGAGTGTAACTAATTATCCATAATTGTGTTAAAACTTAGGGATTTAAGTGGAATAAGATGAGGGCCTAAAATATAATTATTGTTTAAAAGACCAGTTTACCTTTATTTTAGGGGTGTATTTATAAATTAAGAGGGAAAAAAGTTCTTATTTTTTGGGTATCTTAAAATGCCCCTCCCTCATGCTTTATAATATAGTATGGATATAATATTAGGGGTTGTTTGACAACTTTTGTATGGGTAAATGTTGAACTAGTAAGAAGTCGGAACCATTAAGTGATGAACAAGTAAGAGGTCTGAACCATTAAGAGTCTGTATAATGCTTAACCGTTCGGAGGCAAATGTCTGGCCAATTCAGATACGATGTCTTAACCATTCAGACTCAGTATAATGCTTAACCATTCAGAGGCAAATGTCCGACAAATTCAGACTCAGTATAATGCTTAACCATTCTGTCTGCGCTGCGCAAACCACGCGCATACATTGCTATCTGCAGACTGTTTGTTTTTCCTAAGACGTTTCATTAAAAAAAACATCTGCGCGGGCACTTCTTGGTGCAGACTTGGACCAGCCACTTCTAAGATCTTCTAAGGTCTGCAGAGGGTTAAACACCACCACTGTCCACCACCCACCACCGTCCACCACCCAACATCGTCCATCACCACCACCACCATCGTTCACCACCACCGTCCACCACCTACCACCGTCCATCACCACCACCCCATCGTTCACCACCATCACCACTGTCCATCGCCTACCACCGTCCATCACCACCACCACCCACCACTGTCCATCACCACCACCACCATCGTCCACCACTACTATCCACCGTCCACGTCCACCACCCACCACCATCGTCCACCACCACCACCACCGTCCAGCACCATCACCACGATAAAATATTAGGTGACAACTTGTTCGCGTGCAATTTGCTAGATACGGTAGAGGACTTGCGTGAATTGCATAAACACCCACTAATACTCCTAGTAACCATAATAGGACGTGGTTGACCATCCTAGCTCGCATGCTCTTAATCTTACGGAGCTAAACTAAGGTGAGTTCACACATTTACTAAAAGCATGCATTCCCGAGTTTGGGAACTACACTATCCCTGGATTTGGGCCTACTTTATATTCCTGGTTTGGAATATTGCTAATTAAATATTGTAGTTTACATTTCATGCCTTTAGCGTACTATACGAAACTCTATTTGAAAAGTCCCTACACATTATACCGATTAGTTGTCGGGTTTGGCAAACAGGGTACTAGTTAATAGCACTATTAGGTTCGACAAACCTCACATTGTGCTGGGAGCCGGGCGTGAACTTTTAACCTTGACTTTATATCAATGACGATAGACATTGATATGGGGCACAACAACTTACTACAGTCAAGTATTTGGTACTGCACAGTTTAATAGCTTAACCATTGGCTAGCTACCCATGACATGTTTTAATAAACTAATGTATTTAAAACTTACTTTATTTTAAAACTGAAACTGTGAACTCACTAACCTTTATTGATACACTTGTATATGCTTTGCAGGACGTTAGGTACAGCATGGGAGCTTGCAGCATTTGGAGTGTCGTGGCTGCAATAAACTATTGGTTTCAAATTATATTAAAAATTGTAGTTTTTAAATTATGTCTGTATTTTTACGTTTTGTTTTCGCTGTTAATTTAAACTGTGTTTTAGACATTTAAAACTTAATCACTGATCGTGTTGATTGTGATGATTTTTAATAACTTTAATATAGTGGCTTGATCCTGATTAATCGCACGCCTCGCGGTAAAACTCCGCATGTAGATTTTGAGGGTGTCACACCCTTAGTGTTAGAAGAGGCAAAAGTAAGTTAGACACGAAAACCTTTTTATTATATAAACGTAAGAAACTCTTAACACAAGTTACAATCATAACTTTTGGTATGTCGGATATGAAAACATAAAATCATTTTTCAACAACTGTATGTTATATATCTATGCTTGTATATATGTTTTGGTACATTTTTTTATGATAATGGGTTGATTGACTACGTTACAAAGATACCATTTGCATATTTGTTCACGTAATTCAAATTAATAAATAAGGTGAATGCAAATATAGTAAGTAGTTTATCTATTATTATTCATTCAACTTGTTGTTTTAAGTTGTGTTTTTTTAATTAATGATACTTATAGTACCGTAATAATTTAATACCGTTCAGAGTTGATGTATCAATTACACTTAACGGGGTAGGTGATATGAAATACTAAAAAAGGTAGCAAAAGTAAATGCAATTTGCAATTTGCGGTTGGCAAAACGAATTCGCGACCAAAGTGAAATCGTTAGAATTAGTGACAATAGTAAATTCTGTCACAACTGCAGAATAATAGTAAGTAAGACGCAAATTTACTTGAAACTTCAAGACCATGTTTTACCACCTAACGCCCTTGGTGAGGGGTGGATGGTCGGTAGCTTTAATGAGCGTTAAACACCGGAAATTGGGGTGTGAAAGGTCAGTTAAAACCAAGGGGCGTGGGCTGCACCTTACCGTGAAGGCAATGGTTTGTGGGTCCTAAGACTCTCTCAACCAATTAAATTAACCCTTTTCTTTTTATGTTTTTTTTAATTTAGAGTGAATTTCAAGGATTGTCCTTTATCTTTATACTCATTTTCAGACACTGTCCTTTATGTTTAAAATTGACGAGTTTTGTCATTTATGTTTTCATATCATACACGTTTTGTCCTTTAAGCCTAACCCAGTTAGTTTTTCAGTTATATTTGGTCATATGCTTTGCACTTGAGGGCATTTTTGTCAATTCAAAGGTAAGTTCAACGGCAGATTTACAGCTCAAAGCTTCTGCAACCTTTGAATTGACAAAAATGCCCTCATGTACAAAACATATGACCAAATTTAACTGAAAAAACTAGCTGGGTTAGGCCTAAAGGACAAAACGTGTATGATATGAAAACATAAAGGACAAAACTCGTCAATTTTAAACATAAAGGACAACGCCTGAAAATGAGTATAAAGATAAAGGACAATCCTTGAAATTCACTCTTTAATTTATTTGATATAAATGTGGGGCTAGCTCACTTGGTAGAGGCTCTTGCCTCTTAGTAGGAGGTCTTGGGTTCAATCCCAAGCAAGGGTGAGTTATTTGTAAATATAATAGTTTGGGAGAGTAACGTTAGCCATTCAAAAAAATTGATATAAATATATTATTTTAATGTGTGGTAGATCCGTAAAAACTTATAAACCATTACACACAAAAATGTAAAAAAAAAATGAGCATGATTTTCATGCCTACTTGAAAATATAAAAGTTGTTATGAATATATTTATTATTAATGTGGTTATCAACACCAAAAATAGATTAGCTTTCTCTCCAAGTTTTGTACACCTATATATACCACTATTGTATCTTATTGTAAATCATACCTATCAATGGAATATAAATCTATTTTTCTCTACATCTCTTTCTCTTATTGTTTGCTATTAGGCTAGTTTCACAACACGTTATCAGCACGAGTTGCTTTTGAAGTTGGATCATATTCATGGGTATCGTCAATTTTAATTCTCTAAACATGTCATCAACACCATAGGTGGTGAAGGTTCAAAGTTATCTACGACTTTCAATATCTTCTACGGCTAAACCCTTCAAGCCATTCTGGCGGCATTCTCTATCTCTCTACAGGTTGAGGTTAGTTTTTTTTTATCTGACATGAAATATTTCATGAACTCATATTCTTTTATTCTTTCTGTGCGATATTCAAGAAATACAAAACAAAGATGCTTAATGGATTCTTATTTAATGAAATCACATTAAAAGTCAAAACCAAATGGCATGAAATCAATTTGTTTGTCATATGGATATTCATTCATTCTTAATGGAATTATATTAAAAGTCATGAAATCAATTTAAAACAACAATTTTTGTCAACAGTACGTTTGTCGTTTGTTTTTGAATATTCTTACAAGTATGTATACTTTATATAATATTTTAACGTTCATTTAAAGATGTATATAACATTGGTCAATCTCATATTGTAAATAAAAAATAGTAATAATAATGTCAATGATGTAGAAATATTTTCTAAGAAATAGTGGAAAATCTAAATTTATCAATTAAAAACTTAGATTTGGGTGTTTGAAATTTTGATGTTTATGAGAAACTAGAAATAAATGGGCAAAAGCGTTTTGATATTAAATGGGTATGACTTTTGCGTAATATATGATATACACATATATTGTGTATATTTATTTATGAACAGAATAATGTTTCTTAATATACACAGTCTTTTAATATTTAAAAATTATTATTTCTTAAATGAGTAAAATGTTTATTTTATTGTAATCTTAGATTATTTATAGAAAATATAACTTTATATTTCTAATTATGATAATTGAAAAAGGTAGAAATATGATCCATACCAAAATATATCTTTGTATTTTAAGAATCTACATTATATGAAAAGAATATAATGAATATGTATATCAGAAATAGCATTTTTAGTTTTAGATATGTGATTGAATTAAAGAAAAAGGGAAAACTATTTTAGTTTAATTATTCTTATTGATTCTTCCTATTTAACGATTCCTTTTATTTGGATAATTATACGAGTTTTGCTTTGGTGATAAAATTGAAAAGGAAAGAGAATTGACAGGGGTATGATTTTTTTTATTACTCATAACATTGTTTTGTTTATAATGATGTGTTTGAATTCATCATTGGGGTTTATTAAAAATATGGATACTCCTAATCGTTATTATATAAATAAGAAAAAAAAAACTTATATTAAATGTGATTAAAACAATATGCACTATGATGGAGATATTCGTTTATGTTTCCAGTTAAGTGATAAATATTTATATGTATCATATTTATAATTGGATATATGTTGATATATGAATTACATATATATATTAGCTCCTAGTGAAGAAAATTTTTTATTTCATAAAGTTTTATAATTAACTAACTCATATCGTATGATAATATGTATAAGGTCATATATTGTATTATTTAATCTTAGTATACCTTATATTCTATATATTACTATTTGTTATATATAGTGTTGAATATAATAGTTAAACCAGAGTTGTGATTTATAATCTCTCATGATGAGAGAGCATATATATTTGTTATACATAGTGTTCAATAGAATAATTAAACCAAAGTTGTGGTTTATTGTCACTCTCAAGAAAGAGTATACATATGGTTAGATATGTCACTCAAATTGGCATACTCCCTAAATCTCATTATCAATTTGTAGAATGTTATATGATTTTATGTGACAACCCGCACTTTCAGACTACCACTATTTCTTTATTATTATTATGTCTAGTCCAGTTAAACTCAATACTCGTCCACGCTAACCTTTCTCATAAATGGGAGTTACGTTTACTTTATATAAATATATAACAATAATAACTTGTTGAACAAATTGCTTTACCTTGATTGTGTTTATAAGATTACATGAACGTGCATGATTAGATGGTCGTGAGTCTGCTACCTGTTAAGCGATAAATGTTCGGATTACGTGTGTGTATTCAGTCGCATGTTATGATTATATGTTTAGGTCATAGGTGTTGGTTAGTCGTTTAGGATCTTGAACTAATTCAGCTGGGCCGCAACCTACTTTAGCTGTTTACACATACTGTTTGGCCACAGGCCCCTCTCATCTCGGCCCACACACCCCACACATTTTGTTGAGCCCAATGTGAGGACAAACCAAACCTTTATGTCCCACATTCAATGTAATCGGCCCAAACCCTTTGTGGGTTACGTATACTACAGGATGTGGAGTATGTGGGTATGATATTGTAAACACATTAACCCTAGAGCTCTCCTGAAACCCAAACGGCAACATCTCTCTTGCGTGAAGCTTTTTCCCTCGATTTCGTCTTGTGTCTCGGTTATCTCGGTTAGTATATTATCCTCCTCGTTTGCTTTGTGTCTTATTATACGTGATCTTTTGTATACTTAGTGGATGAGTCGTTTATGGACTAAGAACCTGAATTAATGAATAGTATGATTGGTCATGGATCGAAACATATGCTGTTATGATTTGAAAATTTGTATGCAATCTGTGATAGTGCTTGATGACTAATGCCAATGAAAGGATTATGGCCGTTAGTTTGTGTTGGGATTTATGTTAACTAAGAAATCATGTTAAATCTATATATTGATAAAGAGCAACCAATGAAACATACTTGTTGTTGCTGTATAATTGGTTGATCAGATTGGCTCCATGATTACATATAAATTGTTGATTTATGAGTGGGTTATGATTAGGTGGATTGTTTACATAATACACGATTAATTGAATTGGGCCAAATATTACATGATATTATTATACATAGGTTAAAGCAAATTAAAGTTGTCCACTAAGTTCACCAAAATCCAAGCAACCGATTCGGATATATCAGTAACTTTTAGGGGTCCAATACAATTGATAATAGGTGGTAAACCTTGAATAAAGTGGCAGCCCATGTGGGTAATATTGATCTGATCGAACTGTTTGTGTATTTAATGATGTTGTTGTTGAAAGTCAAGGGTATATGAATATTAAATAATGCTATATGATAGTTTGTGAAATTGTTTGAGCCTATGTGAATCGCATGCTGTTGTGTTTTGTTGTTGAGTTAGTGTGATACAGTAATTAGTGTTGTGAATAGTCTATAATCAAAGTACTTGCCTGTCGTGTGTTAATATGCGATACATGGATTGTTTGAAATGTTTTATGTGAATAAATGCGTGATTACACCGAACTAACTGTCTTTGTAAACCCGGTAGGATTTGATTGATCAACGGTTAAGCGGGCACTTAGTCTAACCGAGCAAACCGAAGGTGAGTTCACTACATTCGAGCATGCGTCCCAGTGGTTGGGGACAGTCAGTGGTCTGGGTAATAACGGGTATATTGGTTAATATTCTCACCTATCATTTTTGTAAGTCCCTTATTATGTTACCTGGAGGGTA
Organism: Helianthus tuberosus; assembly: GCA_030545235.1. NCBI lineage: Eukaryota > Viridiplantae > Streptophyta > Magnoliopsida > Asterales > Asteraceae > Helianthus > Helianthus tuberosus. The sequence goes on from CM060423.1 coordinate 214,971,951, forward strand.
ACGGGTATTAGTTGGTAGCGCTACTTAGGTTTGGCACCCTCACACCGCTCCTAGATAGGACGGATGTGAACTAATGACCCAGTCGGGCCCAGTACTGGATAGGAGTACGTGGGAAGGGCAGTCATGTACATCAGGAGCCGTCTTGTTCGGAATTGAGATATTAACAATATTACTTGCATTGGTTATTGAACTGTTTTACATACAACTGGTAACAAACGTTTTCTAAAATTGTTAACTCGCCAGCTTTGTCTGATACACTTGTTACATGCTCGCAGGTCATTAGGTACTTGGGAACAGGAACTTGCTGGCTGGAGGGCGTGAGTGGTCATGGTTGCATTGATGGGTTTATTTATCAAACATTTAATTACTATGGTTGTTTGGAAAGTATTTACATCATGTTATGTTAACGCTTCCGCTGAACTTGATGGTTTTTGAATTACTTATGTTTGAATTTTATTAGTATTAAATGATGAAACTTTATCTTAAACTTATGGATTCAATGTAATTGGTGGCTCATTACTAGTGGTCACACGCCTAACAGGGACACTCCCTAGGTGGTAATTTGAGGGTGTGACAGTTTGGTATCAGAGCCACTGGTTATAGTGAACTTGGTTTTAAAAACGTTTTTATAAAACCAGACTATAACCGAACAAGTTCTGAATACGACCATGACACTCAGCTCCAGACTGCAAGGTTCGTCTCTCATATACTCATTTTACTGCATAACTAGTGAACACTGACATATGTTATTGCATGTGATTGCACGTTTAGCACAACAGTATGAATTCATGTATTACTTGCATGTGTTATGTGACTGATAGGGTGGTATTTCCCTAAACATTCATGACTCACGTTTTGGGATGCTCTTTGTTTGCTACTCGAGTTGGAGGAACCATTTGACATGAGTTAAGAGGAACTGAGATGAGCATGCAAATCGCAGTATTATTGTGGGTGCACACATAATAATAATGTGGGGTGCATGTGAGTCCCAGTGAGGCTTAACAAGTGAAAAAAGGGGTTCCGTCCCATTAATTGATCAATGTGAAACACAACAATCTGTAGGAGTCATAGCGGCGATTGTCTCCTACTCGAGCGTGATCTTTTCACTCATCTCTGAGTCATTACGAATCTCGATGCTATCGAGTATCACCTGAACCCTCATCTGAACGCCTAGCGAACTGTGTAGAATGTTAGGTGCTTGTACGAACGTCCCTGAGTTGGATGTTGCAACACCAATGATTGGTCTATACCTCTCACACTCCTTTCTGTTTGCTGGAACTCACTGTACTAACGTCTTAGACTCCGAAGTGCGATCACTTCTACAACACTCTGGAAACATATCGTGTAGTACACAGTCAACGTGCAAGAATGATGGACAAGAGGATGAACATAGTGCCTTACCAACCTCAGTACTAGAACGACCCTGGTTACCGGCAGCGAACACCAGCAAATTGAGTTCAACTGAATCCTTAAACCCTAGGCAACGACTTATGAGAGTCAACTCTCACGAATCAATCGGGACATAAACGATGACAGTCGGCCATGGTGTAGAACGTGTAACTGCCAGCACAATGAGTAGCGCCTTAGGACGTGGCACGGAATGTGAAAAGGGGGACCCTGTTGGCGAAAGGCCGCATGACTCTGTTTCGAGCATCGACATTAGAAGAAACAGTCACGATGACATCAAGGTACTCGCAAATCATGACTTTCAGTATGGAAATGATGGTGGCTTCAACAAGGAATGGCCGATGTTAAGGCATGGCGCCAACAACCCGGGGAATAACGACAATTTTGGGAGTCCTAGTAGCAGAATCAACAACACTGGATGTGGTACTCGTGAAGGGCATTTAGGATTGGCATGGGCGACGCCAGGATTATAGCAACATGGTGGCCTACACGTTCTTGGTAACTAAACGCATCGTTCCTGTTCTGTTAAACCCTGATGATTTTTGGAACCAACCTGTTGCGGAATCGACTGATGGCCAAACAACTGAAATCTCATATGTTCGCTGGAATGCAAACTCGCCCTTGTGGGACAAGTGTTCGACATCGACCTTCCTTCTGCCATTCCTGATAGTTACGATGCAGTAGACAGTGTGGATTGGTTATTTAGATATCGCGCAGATTTATCCCGGGAGAAGAAAATTTCGCGTATCTCTCCCTAGTGGCGAATCGTCGTCTGTCCTAAAACATCAGTGTGGTGTAAAGGTTATGATCATTTCGGCAATGAAAGCCAGGAGAGTCTACAGAGGGACTACCCCGCTATGTTGGCAACCATTACTAATGTTTGGGCTAAGGAAAGAGGATCGAGTATCCACCAATTGTTCGTGATTCCACTCAGCGTACTACCCGGGAAGCTTTCAGATTTACTCCCACCACTGTTAGGCAGAATCTCAGTTTGATCTCACGGCAGGGGCATCCCTGATTACTCTTGCTACATACCGTCTTGCACCAGGAGGGTTGCAAGGACTATCTACAGGAACTGTTGGACAGGAATTTTGTTGAACGTAGTTTTTGTTCGCTTTGGGGAGCCCCAGCTATATTCGGGAAGATACAGCCTTTTCGTATGTGTACTGATTATCCAGAACTCAGCAAGGTGACAATCAAGAACTGTTTGCCTCGATCATGTATTTGACGGAAGACCAAGAGGAGAATGTTCCTGACACGGCATATCAAACGCAATACGGCCATTGTGACTTTGTACATCATGACCATTGAGTTAATCGACATACCAGCAGCTTTATGGACCACATGAATCGACCGTATTTATGGGTGATGTTCTGGATCATTTCCAAGAGGAAGGAACATCATGGGAGGCATTTGTATCTTAGTTTAAAGCTCCTGTGGGAGGAGCCATTCCACGCGAAGTCTTGTTAAAGGTAACTTCTGGATTCGAACGGTACATTTTGGGCATATAAACAACGAAGTGGGAATACGCGTGGATCTCGCCAAGATCCATTTTGTTAGGAACTGATCAACACCAAAGATCCCTTCGAGGATACAGCAATCTCTTTAGCACAGCAGGGTGCAGTACTCGTGGAAGACAAAACAGGAGGATATCTTTTCAGTTTTCGAATCCCAACTCGGCAATGCACTGAGCATCGCCTTTACCCGAGGATGCGAATGATCTAGTAGTATACCATGACGATTCAAAGCAGAGACCCAGTTACATGCCAATGCGGCACGAGAAGGTGACGCTTTATGTAGTGGATTTACAGGAGGAATTGCACGAGTAATAACCTGCGGCAGAAGCCATGGACCTTGGAATTAATATGGAGGCATTATTTGGACGGTACCGATTGCACCATTTAGACCGATCACAAGGGCCTCCTGTGTACCCTTGTTTTGAGTGAGCTAATTATGCGGTGGCATCACTGGATGGAACTTTTGGATGAATACGACTATGAAACCTGGACGTGCACGAGCTTTGCAGCTCGCTATCGACTTTAACATACCTGATCAGCCTCGCCTTGTTCAATTTGAAGAACTAAAGGACGAGAGTTCCCAAGATTGACCCATGCGGGGCATGGGGAAGCAACCTTTGGAAGGTCGGACGATATTTGCTACTTCATGGAACGAATATGGACCTCACTATACAGTAACCCTAGGAAACTGGTGCAGGCGAAGCATACGGGCCTCGATATCCTATTCATCTGAGTTTTGATAGGATGTATTAAAACCTGAAGACCATATACGGGTGATCGGGCCTGAAGGCCCACATAGCCACACGTGGGAATGATGTTTGACATGTGGGAAAGTCAAGGTGGAATATTAGCAACCAGAAACACATGTATGGAAATGAGAACAGATTGCCATGGATTTTGTCACTAGTCTACTTACAACTCGAAACGGAAACATTATCACCTGGGTGATCATTGATGGACTCAAGTTACCAGCACACTTTCTTGCTGTTAGTGCATTCATCTGTCGACTTCGTCTTATATCGAGTCTCGGGTTCATTGCGGATCAGTTCAAGCATGATGTCATCATATTGAATGATTATATCATATTATGGCATCATCAACTGCATCATCTATACTAGAAGACAAAACAATTCATAGGTTTCGCTTGAACAGAATGTTGTATGTTGCTTTCGCTTGAACATGAATTAACTTTGTAGGTTTCGCTTGAAGTATTATTGTCAGATTCAAGCGAAAGTGGGTAGACTATAAATAGGGTTGTGGTCTTGTCATTTGTAATAGAATTCCAGAATTGATACCAAGGTGCTGCCGGTGTTCCTTGTGATTGTAATCGATAGTAAATCAATACACAAGACGTTTATAGTGATATTCAAGCTGTTTTCACATCCGTTTCTTAGTTTCCGCCTCTGAAACGGACTAGAGCTCTTTCGAACGACTCATTCAGGTCGCGATTCGATCCTACACTTGCAATCGAGAAAACTGACGAGTCGTCACAGCTTATGAATATTCCTCGGAGAGAGGCGGCTTTTAGGCACGAAGTGTCAACTCCTGTTACCTCTGATTTTGATCTATACCTGATTTATGACAAGCATTACGCAACACTCTCGGCACACGTCTAAACATGAGCATTACTTATCACCATAAGGCAATTGGTCAGAGTAAACGAACCCCCCCCCCCCTTGACACTCGAAGACATGCTGCAAGCATGTGTGGGATTGACTTAGTGAAAATTAGAATGACACATATCTTTGACTGGGCTCTACCATAACAGTTACCATTCTAGTATTCAGACAGCTCTGTTTGAGACATTGCATGGACAGCAACACTAATCTCCTTGTTGGATTAAGGTGGGTGACAACCTAATCACACATCCAAGACTTGTGCTTGAAACTCTTGAAGATTGCTTAGATCGGAAATTGTTTGACGGCAATGCGTGACTGTCAGGAAAGCTGATAAGCTTAGCAAACACTGGGAGTTCGCTGTAGGCGAACGTGTCATAATCGAAAGTCTCACCCTGGGAGGGTGCGGTGCGGTGTAGAAAACGTGGCAAGCTTAGTTTACGATGCGTTGGGACGTTCGGATTTCTGGAACGAATCAGTGACATGGCTCACAAACTTGGGTAAACTGACGAAATGGAATAACGTTCGCGATGACATTTATACCCCAAATTTAAGGCAGTGTTTATCCGATGAAACACTTGTGATACCTTTACCAGAGTCTGGGGTTATCGGACCAGTTGTATTTATCAGGGAATCTACCAGAAATCATGGACCAGGACGTTCCAATCGTGAGAGTTCGTAGGAACTCAAGGCGTGGACCGGAGTTCACGTGGGAACGCAATGATCGTAGCAAACTCTAGTATCCTCAGTTGTTCAAGCGGTTGTATCAATTTATGATGTCATTGACGAATTTCGGGACGAAATTCCCTTTCAAGTTGGGAATGATGTGGTAACCGCGGAAAATCCACAGCCATCCTGAGTTAACGTCTTGCTGCTTTGGATTGCTTACCTGTCAAATTTCGGGACGAAATTTCTTTCAAGTTGGGGATGATGTGACAACCCGCACTTTCAGACTACCACTATTTCTTTATTATTATTATGTCTAGTCCAGTTAAACTCAATACTCGTCCACGCTAACCTTTCTCATAAATGGGAGTTACGTTTACTTTATATAAATATATAACAATAATAACTTGTTGAACAAATTGCTTTACCTTGATTGTGTTTATAAGATTACATGAACGTGCATGATTAGATGGTCGTGAGTCTGCTACCTGTTAAGCGATAAATGTTCGGATTACGTGTGTGTATTCAGTCGCATGTTATGATTATATGTTTAGGTCATAGGTGTTGGTTAGTCGTTTAGGATCTTGAACTAATTCAGCTGGGCCGCAACCTACTTTAGCTGTTTACACATACTGTTTGGCCACAGGCCCCTCTCATCTCGGCCCACACACCCCACACATTTTGTTGAGCCCAATGTGAGGACAAACCAAACCTTTATGTCCCACATTCAATGTAATCGGCCCAAACCCTTTGTGGGTTACGTATACTACAGGATGTGGAGTATGTGGGTATGATATTGTAAACACATTAACCCTAGAGCTCTCCTGAAACCCAAACGGCAACATCTCTCTTGCGTGAAGCTTTTTCCCTCGATTTCGTCTTGTGTCTCGGTTATCTCGGTTAGTATATTATCCTCCTCGTTTGCTTTGTGTCTTATTATACGTGATCTTTTGTATACTTAGTGGATGAGTCGTTTATGGACTAAGAACCTGAATTAATGAATAGTATGATTGGTCATGGATCGAAACATATGCTGTTATGATTTGAAAATTTGTATGCAATCTGTGATAGTGCTTGATGACTAATGCCAATGAAAGGATTATGGCCGTTAGTTTGTGTTGGGATTTATGTTAACTAAGAAATCATGTTAAATCTATATATTGATAAAGAGCAACCAATGAAACATACTTGTTGTTGCTGTATAATTGGTTGATCAGATTGGCTCCATGATTACATATAAATTGTTGATTTATGAGTGGGTTATGATTAGGTGGATTGTTTACATAATACACGATTAATTGAATTGGGCCAAATATTACATGATATTATTATACATAGGTTAAAGCAAATTAAAGTTGTCCACTAAGTTCACCAAAATCCAAGCAACCGATTCGGATATATCAGTAACTTTTAGGGGTCCAATACAATTGATAATAGGTGGTAAACCTTGAATAAAGTGGCAGCCCATGTGGGTAATATTGATCTGATCGAACTGTTTGTGTATTTAATGATGTTGTTGTTGAAAGTCAAGGGTATATGAATATTAAATAATGCTATATGATAGTTTGTGAAATTGTTTGAGCCTATGTGAATCGCATGCTGTTGTGTTTTGTTGTTGAGTTAGTGTGATACAGTAATTAGTGTTGTGAATAGTCTATAATCAAAGTACTTGCCTGTCGTGTGTTAATATGCGATACATGGATTGTTTGAAATGTTTTATGTGAATAAATGCGTGATTACACCGAACTAACTGTCTTTGTAAACCCGGTAGGATTTGATTGATCAACGGTTAAGCGGGCACTTAGTCTAACCGAGCAAACCGAAGGTGAGTTCACTACATTCGAGCATGCGTCCCAGTGGTTGGGGACAGTCAGTGGTCTGGGTAATAACGGGTATATTGGTTAATATTCTCACCTATCATTTTTGTAAGTCCCTTATTATGTTACCTGGAGGGTAACGGGTATTAGTTGGTAGCGCTACTTAGGTTTGGCACCCTCACACCGCTCCTAGATAGGACGGATGTGAACTAATGACCCAGTCGGGCCCAGTACTGGATAGGAGTACGTGGGAAGGGCAGTCATGTACATCAGGAGCCGTCTTGTTCGGAATTGAGATATTAACAATATTACTTGCATTGGTTATTGAACTGTTTTACATACAACTGGTAACAAACGTTTTCTAAAATTGTTAACTCGCCAGCTTTGTCTGATACACTTGTTACATGCTCGCAGGTCATTAGGTACTTGGGAACAGGAACTTGCTGGCTGGAGGGCGTGAGTGGTCATGGTTGCATTGATGGGTTTATTTATCAAACATTTAATTACTATGGTTGTTTGGAAAGTATTTACATCATGTTATGTTAACGCTTCCGCTGAACTTGATGGTTTTTGAATTACTTATGTTTGAATTTTATTAGTATTAAATGATGAAACTTTATCTTAAACTTATGGATTCAATGTAATTGGTGGCTCATTACTAGTGGTCACACGCCTAACAGGGACACTCCCTAGGTGGTAATTTGAGGGTGTGACATTTTAGACCAGGAAATCGCATATGACTCGGTCATGTAAATATATATATATATATATATATATATATATATATATATATATCAGTTTATATTATATGGAAAGAGGGTTGTTTGTAATGAAAAACTAGACAAAAGATTTCCATTTGTTATACCTAAGATATGCTATTAAAGTAGGAATATTATTAAGAGAGTATGATAGTTTGAAATGATTTCATACTCATGGGACTGTGTAAAGGATGAAAATTCATGAAAGTTTTTAGATTCTATCTCATTTCCTGAAGTGAATGTGATTACATATTAATCATGGTAAAGGTAGTGATCATGGACATAATTGAGAAAGTTGTCATAATGAGATGACCATTTAGAATTGTAAATGGTCATGTTAATGATGAGATGGACCACTAAAAGTGGCAAACTAAGGAGTGACAATATAACATGATAGTTGAATTATAAAGTTACAAGACACTCTCTCGTATCTAAAGTTTTATATTACATACGTGTAAGTAATACATATATGTTCATAAACCAAAAGTTTATGGATCATGATTATTTACTTTATTGGCATGACCGGTTAGACCACACCGAGTCAATGATGTGAAACATAATGAAGAACTTGAAGATTCTTCTAGCTGATAGCATATTATGTTTGCTCTTAAGGGAAATTGTTTATTTGCCAATTAAGGGTATGTATCCCTAAATATTCTGGAAATGATTAAGAGATATGCATATCTCAACATGATACCATTTAGTGTTCTAAATCGATGTATCGTCTAAATGGTTATCAACTTCACAACTTGATGTTTGTGTAATTTATGGCTTAGCTAATAAGATAGCAAGCATAATATTCTAGATTGCATGTATTTATTAGTAGTGACTATAAGTTTATTTCCCTAGCTATTAATGATCATTGAACATCTATGATTGATAGCAAAGCCAATAATTATGAGAGCAAGTTCATGTTTATATATGAGTATATGTAATTTTACATGAAATAAAATTAATTAACATCAAGCAAATATGTTGTAATAGTTTCTCCCCGATTATAGTTGGTTTTTGGTCAGAAACCAAAGATGTCCTTTCTAAGATTTTGGTTGTGCGGTATATATTGAAATTGATCCACCACTACGCACAAAAAAAAGGGACCTTAAAAGGTGGTTGGGAATATATGATAACGAATAGAGCCTTTCACGAGATATTTATTTATGGCTCAATTAATTGATATCCATCTAAATGGATTAACATTCCCAACATCAGGGGGAGATAAAAAGCAGTTGGAAAATAAATGAGTTGGTAAGAATTATCATTGATCCTCAAAAACTAATAGTGTGAACCAGAAGTTCAAAGAATAACTCATATACAAAGATTATCGAATCTATTAGCAGACGCATTCACTGACCTTAAAAAGGTGATTATGTCACATATACCAACTGATAATGCTCCAATTAAGATAAGTGTCCAAGAAGGACAACCACATTGTTTGTAATGAGTCTATTGCACGTCTGAAGCGTGGTAGACTAGTCGATTCCAATAATAAAATTTCTCGAAAGTTGGAGCAACTAATTAAGATGGTCAAGTCGAGGTTATATTAAAAAGGTCTTCTGAAGAGACAATAGACATGATGGTTCAAGAAGAACCTCAGGTACCTGAAAATAATGAGAGCTCGATAAGATGTATCATGTCTAAGATATGTATGGAATCAAAATAAAAATCGACATCGTTATACTTTTGTATATAATCTAGCGCTTGAAATGATTAAATGATGAGGATCAAGATTTGAGATTTACCTATAAACGTAAACATAGAAATGATTGGCCAAAATGGAAAGACGCAAATAAGGCAAAGTTGAATTCTCTAATGACATGGAAAGTATCTAGACCAACAGTCCATACAACTGAAGTTGTAAATATGTTGGATATAAATGGGTCTTTTATGTGAATTATGTGAAAATCAAATTGAGAGATATAAGGAAAAATTGGTGGCACAAGAATTTTCGTAAATACCTATGATTGATTATGAGGAGACGTATTCTCCAGTGGTGGATTCATTGACTTTCCAATATTTTATTAGTCTGGTAATATAAAGAGAGAATTGATATGCGTCATATGAATGTTATGTATCACTTGATACTAAAAGTTTACATGAAAGTCCTGAAGGATTAAATTATGTAAGTCATGTAAAGTTAGTTCTCGAGAACAATATGATCATTTATATATATTCGGATTTGAACAGGTTATGATTATTTTACTTGTTGGATATAATCGAAACTTTTGATGAGTTTCTAAAGCAATTGAGTGCTTAAAAGGTTAATTGAAACATCTTAACGATGTAATACTTGTGCACCAAGAAACATACATAGGGAACTTGTACCCGGTGATTGTGATATCTCAATAAATAGTGTACACGCATGGTACAATATGGATTTCGGAGATAAAAGCAAGTGTTCATGACATTTTTTCATATGATATAGATATCTATGTGTTAAATGGGCAAATTTTATGTAGCAAAACTTCTAAAGAGTGAAAGCACGTGCATATTTGGCTAAGATGGAACAAATTCCCCCATGAATTGATAATGCTAGAAGCATTGATCTCAAAACCTCAAGAACATACTATATGAAGTTGACAAAATGTGTATGGACTAAAATAGCCGAGTCGAGTGTTGTACAACTCGAGATATTTGCATAAAGAGGGATATAAGTTTGATTAAATTAGCCATGTTTTATTAACATTCTACTTTTAAAAGTTCACTATAATCGCAGTTTACAGTGACGATGTTTAGGCATCATCGAGAGAAACTGTCGAGCTTTTAAAGGGAGAATTTTTTTAATGACCTTGGCACGATCTAATTATTACTCGAATTGCAGTTCGAGTATATATATAATTATATTTTATCAATCCCTCAAGTATATCTAGAAGATGATGTTGGGATATTTTAATATAGACATAGTTGAACCTTAAAGTATGTTAAAGGTTGTTAAGTCATTTGTTATAAGAAATGTCTATTATCATCTCGTACCAAAGTAGAGATTCTCGTTCTAGAAGTACCATCATTAAATACATGTGTGCACTAAAATGTTTTGCTAGCTATGTATGGTTATAATATCTTTCACTTGAGCTTATTGTCGTGATATAACCTTTGTCAAGCGAAGACACATTGGAGTGAGTTCAACGAAATATTTCAGGTATAAACGATATTTGATTATATTTTACTAACCCATCAAAACAAGTTTGGTTAGTCTTGTAGATGCAGGAATGTAACTAAACACGGTCCTGGACATATGATATTTTTTTGGAAGGAGGCACCTAAAGTCTTGTTAGAAGATTATACAACATTGATCAACATAAATTATTGCACATTAAGGGATCGAGCGACAAATCATTGACTACAAAAGCTTTGATCAACTTTCAAGGAAGATGGACACACGTCACTTAAATGATACATGTTAAAATGAGGGGGAGACTTATTTAAGTTGCACTCTTTTTCCCTAGACTAAGTTTTGTCCCATTGGATTTTCTTAGTAAGGTTTTTAATGAGGCAACATACCTGATCTAGAAGTATCAGGGGAGACTAATGCGCATTAGACGCTGCACTCTTTTTCCCTTAGCTATGGTTTTGTCCCACCGGGTTTTCCTAGCAAGGTTTTTAACGAGGTAGCATCAAGCGTATTATGTTGATAACCAAGGGGGAGTGTTATGAATATATTTATTATTAATGTGGTTATCAACACCAAAAATAGATTAGCTTTCTCTCCAAGTTTTGTACACCTATATATACCACTATTGTATCTTATTGTAAATCATACCTATCAATGGAATATAAATCTTTTTTTCTCTACATCTCTTTCTCTTATTGTTTGCTATTAGGCTAGTTTCGCAACAACAGTTACTTTTTGACGTAACACTAAAAGATTATAAAACCATAACATATGGCCTAAAAAATAAATAATAACGAACGAACAAGCCCTGTGACGGAGAGAAAACGAAACACGTTACACACTTTATTTGAGACATGGGCTTTACAAGCCCATCATGGAGCTCCAATAGAATCCAACGAAAAGCAGCAGCCCAAAATATGGAGAAAAAAATAAGTAAAAGGAAGAGTTAATTACATTTTTTGTCCTTATGGTTTGTCAAAAATCACTATTTCAGTTCATTAATTTAAAATTTGTCGAAACAGTCCCTATGGTTTCACTTTTGTAACTATTACAGCGCACCCTCACTAACGTCATCCAGTTATTCTGTTAGTTTATTTGAAATGACATAATACCCATGTTATTAAAATTAAAATAAACAAAGGGTTAGTTACCTTTTTTGTCTCTATGGTTTGTTAAAAATAACAATTACAGTCTATTAGTTCTAAAAATTGCCAAAACAGTACCAATACTTTTACAACTTCCACCTTCAACTCACAAACAATGACGGTTAACAGCTTCATCTATCGATTATCATTTACTTTACTCTTAACTCTCTTTGTGGATCGAGGTCCCGAGACCCCAAAGTAGAGTCGGTATATTAAATTTTTCAAGGGCCCCATAAGAACTTTTAGATGGAATCCATTGTATCAAAATTGAAGTTGTTGCAGTGGCAAATCCCTTGTTTTCCAACTAAGAGGTTATTGGTTCAACTCTTGTTCATCATGTTTTTTGGCTAAATTTTTTAAAATCCAACAGTTAAACATAATATATGTTTATTTTTTTGAGTTTTGTAACTTGAATTTCCATCACATTTCTCATTTCTGAGCTAAAGATTGAGATGAGAAAATATGTACAATTTTCAAACTATTTACCTATCCTAATTTTTCGAACAACAAATTTGATATAAGAAAGATAAACACTCTGAGTAATCAAAGATAAAACTTACTAATCGTTCTTGAATATCTCATTTTTGTTAGATATTTGATGTTTTAAGATGTCATGTATAAAACTAGAAGATAAAAAGAAATATTTATGTTACCTTTTTGTTTATATTTCTACATAATCAAGATTCGGATAGTTATTCAATAAAGGCGTTAAACATGGTCAAATAATGTTGAGAAAAGACCTATTGTATTTTATTATGCTCCTTGCCTGACCTGACCTGGCCTGACCCGACCCGAATGATAACCGACTCGAAAATTCTAACGTTGGGTTGTGAAAAATCTTAAGACCGAAAAAAGTGGACCCTATTGAAAAAAAATCATGGGACCGCCACTGCATATGTCGTTGCTTATATGTATTGACACCACTAGACATCATAAAAACAAATATAGTGGATGACCCCGTTTTAGTATATCAAAATGACCAGTTTCAACCTGAATTTATTTTGGTAAAAAGAAAAACATTTTGACATGTTATATAACCCGATTCGGTCGTCTTGACAGACTCAATTGTATGCATTTGACTTATTTTTGTGTGTAATTTGACTAAACATGCAAATTGTGTTCTTGACACAGGTTGAGTTGAAGTGGTTGGACGAATTACATGTGAAGAACTTGCATGATGGGAGGATGTTCCTAAAGCCTTAGGCACCTAAACCTAATGTTTTAAAAACCGGTTTTTAAATCAAACCGGATTAGGCTAAAAAATGGTTCAACCGGTTGAACCAGGTTGTACCGAGTGGTTCAACCGGGTTGACTAACTAACTCTATAATTTCATAAATTACAACATCAACTCAAAAGTTAATCCAAAAATGCATGATTACATATTAAAAGATGATCCAAAAGTAAATCCTAATAAAAAATAATCCATAAGATAATCGAAAATCATTCAATTTTCCAACAAGTTCTTTTAAGTGAAAGTGTACGATATGTTTAAGTCATTTGGGTGTTGAATGTTCACGATCGCATAAAAGATGAAATTCACTATTATCGACATCCACATCAACTAGAGGATAACTATTTTCCTTTCATACAATATTAAATAAGAACTTTTAGTTACGAATAATCATAATATATAAAAATTACGTAAGATAAGTAACATATATAATAAAAATAAGTAACAACCAAAACTAAAATAACCCTGAGCCGGTACCGGTATTACGTTTCAAACCGGTATACCGGATTTTACCGCCGGTACAAACCTTATGCCGTTTCACTTATTTACCGGGGCGTTTCGTACCGGATTTACATCTGGAAACGGTAATACCGGTATAACCGGCCGGTATTTACCGGTTTTTAAAACATTGCCTAAACCTCAACTAGCTAACCAATAATCTCTGTCGTTGAATTTTTATTGTCAAAATTATAACATTATAATATAATTTCCCTTGAACCGAATTTTGTTGTCAAAATTATAACACTATAATTTCCCTTGAACTGTAAAATGGAAATAACTATATGAAAATATAATTTATAATTAAATATTATGGTTAACTTTTAACTGAGTACGTTTCGTTTGTTTCAATAAATTTTTGTCAACTTTGAAGTTCTTTTCTTCACTTGTAGTCCTTAGGACTAAAGAGATATCTAATTTAGTAGAAAAAGTTACTTCGTATTTTAAAAGTCACTAGTTGGATTTTCTGTCTTTTATGGCAGGCTTTTACACAATATTGGTTTGATTCATTACGGTATTGGTTTAGTTTGTTATAGTTATAGTATGATACCCACACTCCGTATAGCAACTGAAAGAGATGTCCATAGAGATATCGGCATGTGTTTACATTGATTAGAAAACTATAAAAACAAATATTGGTATGGCGGTATCAATGTTGTTTGGTCTGTATCGATTCGATTTATTACCATACTACTATTGTACCAATGTTGTTTGGCACGTTGAGAAAACCATTAAAAACGAATATGGTACCGGTACCGACGTTGTTCGGTTGGTATTTGTATAGTTTTCATGACACAAAACAAAAAAAAATAACTATATTTTACCCGTTCGAATAAAAACTTTTATCGAATCTTGGCTAAAGATAAGCATATTGTAACGTATATTCGAAATTTATAAAACATTATACATATTGCTAAAATAACGAAAATGGTAGACATGTCACTTTATAAAAAAAACTAAATTACAAGTTTTGTCCTTTATGTTTACACCAAATTGCAGGTATTGTCCTTTTGCACAAAAGTTTGCAAGTTTTGTGCTTTATGTTTCAAAATCTTGTACGTTACGTTCTTAGGCCAAACCCAATTAATTTTTTTTTTGGTTAAATCTGGTCATGTGCATTACACATGGGGGCATATTTGTCTATTCTCATTCTCAGTGGCTATTTTGTAAAGAGGGCTATTTTGTAAAGAGGGCTATTTTGTACAAAACTTAAAAATAAAAAATATATAAATTCTCTCTCTGTATATATTTGGAATTCAAGAACTCCACTAGCCACCATCACCGCTCGCCTGAGATGTCGAAACCTTGCCGGAAAGTTGGAACGACCAATACACAGTCTGAGTCATCACTTGCCTCCCCGGAATGTTGCTGTCCGGATTCCTCACTCGAACTCCCCGCCATTCTTCACACTACACACCTCCCTAAACACCACTCCAATTCCACCTAAACACAACAACAATCATCAAATTCAACCATCAGAACATAAAATTCATAAAATGATACCTAAAAAATCAAACTGATAAACATAGTTGAATTAAATGCACAAGACTGTTTATCTCAATGAATTATGATCAAAATCCCAATACACAAGACTGTTTATGATGAGTTCACCCAACATCTTCTTCCAGTATCTTGCTAATTTTACAGCAAACTAGAAACAGAAAAGGATTGTGAAATCTTGTTAAATTTATTCACATCTATACAAGAATTAATTAACCTAACTCAAAACACTAGATATCAGTAAAAAATCCATAAATCCCCAAACAATTTATATACATCAATGTAAACCCAGACCAAAATCTGATTTTACACCATCAACTGTGCCGGTGGTGGTTGTAATCTTCAAACCCAGGGGTCTGTTCACCGTCATCGATCCATCATCCAAATTCGCAACACTACCACCACAAAACGACACCTCCTCACCTCCAAAACCGGTGCCCTAACCCGCAACACCAACCAGATTCTTCTACAATCCTAGATGAGAAGAAATCATATGCTTCAATTGTGGGTTTATGCTTGCTAAATATTCTAATCGGGTACTGGTCATGGTCATCGTATATTAGAGAGTGAGAAGTGAGAGAGAGTGGGGGAGGTGGTAGATGGTGGTGTTGACAGTGGCGGTGGTAGGCGGGGTGGGGGCGGTGGTGGCTGGTGGCGTCGGTGGTGGTTGGGTATAGAGAGAGATAGAGTGGGGTGGTGGGTGGTGGTTGCAGGGGTGGACGTTGGGGATGGTGGTTGCAGTGGTGGATAGCGGTTGAGGCGGTGGTTGATGGTGGTAGAGATAGAGAGAGAGAGAGAGGCAGAGAGCTAGATAGTGAGTTGCAGTGAGAGAGAGGAGAATTTGTATGATTTATATATATAAATAATAGTAATAAAAATAATAGTATTATTTTAATAATAATAATAATAATAATAATAATAATAATATTAAATATATAGGTAAAAAGACAAAAATACCCTTGGGTGACCAGATTTAACCAAAAAAATTAACTGGGTTTGGCCTAAAGGACGTAAAGTGCAAGATTTTGAAACATAAAGCACAAAACTTGCAAACTTTTGCGCTAAAGGACAGCGCCTGCAATTTGGTATAAACATAAAGGACAAAACTTGTAATTAAACTACATCTTAAATTACAAAGTCGGTGTTGTCTTTTTTCTCACTATCAGCCAGCATTCTCCTTTTCCCCCTTTCAGCTACACGTGTATAACCTATATTTTCTCTTTACTTAACATGTGTGCTCTGCTCTTGAAGTTTCTTTCAGAACTACTACTGAAGATTTAGAAAAGTATCAGATGCAACCCTAGAATTGAACCTGCAGATTTTCAAATCGGCTATCAGATTTGTCGTTCAAGTCAGTTTCCTTCCTTTTAATTTATAGGCTAGGGTTTCTTACTACTGAAGAAAACTTGAAAAATGAGATTCGATCATCCTCATTTGGAAATGTTCGGGTCATTATGATTTTTGAACTGCATCCTTTGTTTTAAGAGATGGAGATCAGTCTTCAAGTTCTGGAGATCGAAACTCGGTCTTCTGGATATGTGTATTTAATTTTATATACCACGAAGAATTGTTCTTAGTTTATCTTGGATTGATGATTGTTTTATGATTCTTCGAGAATGACTAGCAAACTTGATTTATGAAATTCTTTTTTTGTGTAAACTCATGTCACCAATTTCTGTCAATTGTGATGGTTGCTAAGCATTAATGTAGAGACTTAAGGCTCAAATTTCCAATTAGAGAGGCACGTTTTAATTCTAATAGTGTTAGAAGCCTATGTGAATGTAGAAAAATTATGTTACAAAAAATAATTCCTTTGAATATTCTGAGCATCAATAGACGGGATTAACTATCTAAATTTGACTTAAACATGCTTTAATAAGGCGTCTTTGGAGACAAGAACAAATCTAATAACAGAATAATCTCTTATGCTTATTCCATTCTAGATATGTCTCTTTAGAAGATGTCTTTCAAGACTGAGTAATACTAAGTATCTCAAGTACTTGCTTCCCCCACAATTGAGATTTTTCATAGATATGTTCATAATTTCATAAGGTTGTTAATAGTGTCAACTACTCAATATGAATTATAGAAACCAATGTTTATAGGTATTCAAAAGAGTTGAAAGGTTTCAATCCTGAGAGACATGATTTTTTAATATTTGAGAGTATAAATTCATGCCAGTGAAGAAATCCGATGCGGTTCCGAAACCAGACATAGCCCCCGTTGTTCTGAACCGCTACCGGTACTTCGGTACCGCAATTCCCGAAAACTGGGTACCGCTACCGGTTCTGAATATACCCGTTACGATTCGGAATTGGTATGGTACTGCAATTTTTGTGTAGCAACTGGTAAATTCCGGTCCCGAATATCTCCCTGTCATGCGACAAGAATTTAATGAAAGAAATCACTTCAAAACGTAAATGGTTTTATGTCACATGCCCAAAATGCAAAGGCAAAGTCCATTTACAAAGGGCTGAAATTCCACGATTTGTATGCGAGGACGATGGCCATGTTCCTAACCCATCCTTCTTGTAAGTATCCTTGAACCCTTATATACAAAAGCACATAATTACCCTATTTCTGTATGACTTGAAAATATGACTCTGAAAAAACAATTCACCTCCAATGATTAGGAACTGCGTTAACACAACTATAAAGGATGAAAGTGATGAGGCAAAGGTTGTTTTCTTCAACAAAGCAATGGAACAAATGCTGCAAAAATCTTGCTACGACATGGTAGTAAAGGATGGACACACAGATCCGGAAATCATACCCGCAGATATCTATAAAATCAGGGGAAAACCGCAATTTCAGACATCTCAATGAAACAAGACAACTCAATGGCCGTAAACAAAGCCTCATTAACACCAGCCATTATCCCAGCAACCCCAGATTCTAAAACATCCACCAAAAGAAGAACACCGGCTTCGCCAGGTATATAAATTACACTCATGTAAATATTTTCAACTTTTATATGTAAAATGCAAAACGCATAAAACAACCTATAAACATCCTTTCACTATTACACAGACAATGAAACAAACGAAAAGCCAGCAAAAAGGTAAAAAGACAATGGGGAAGGTACCATTTTTGCCAAGCCATCCTTGCCAATTTTCCTGTTGAAATATTAGCTCCTTCACAAATGCTCTCTCTTTTGTTACACACACAACACCAAATGCTCTAGCTATAGCGCAATATTTTGACATCAACAACAAGATTGGAAAGGCCATCACATCAACATATGAATTAACGGAGCACATTTTGACTTCAGCAACAACGCAAGCAAACTATGAAAGCAACAAGAAAGGAATACAACTTTAAATATCTTATAAATTTTATCTAACTTGTAGTAAAGTTGTAGTATGAATCCTAATGTAACCTACTACCTCTATATGTATATAACACAATTACTCTTATTTTAGTTGTCGGAATATTTATGAAACCAATTATCACCTAATGTACCCGCGCCGCAACGCACGCGGGCACAGTCCCTAGTTTACTCTTATAAAAATAACTAAACCATGACATTGAGTTTTATGACATGTACCCTTGGGTTTCAATCACTTGTACGTTAATATTCACAACTCGGTGAAAAGTAAATTTCATATCTAGACGTGGGTAAAAATAACTATGTCAAAATTCATAATGACGTAGTTAAAATTTTACAAAATAACATATGTTAAAAATAAACATAAGGTTTAGGATAAAATACAAAGGCGCATAAAAATAAGATGTCGTACAAATGATATCAAACGGACTTCGATTGACCTCATTTAAGCGGCATTGGAACCGTCTCGTTAAACTCTACGATGTGAGATTTAAGGTTTTCACTTTTGGATTGTAGGTTGTAGATTTTAAAATTTTTGTTTATTATCATTGTGTTTTTTATTTATCATTGTGTCTTTTCTATATTTGCTTTATTGTGTCTTTTTTACGACTCATTGTGTCTTTTTAATCGATATTGTGTTATATATCTTTCGGCATTGTGTTATATTTTGCTCAACATTGTGTCGTCTTATGTGATCTTTTGTGTCTTTGTACGCTTCTTATTTTTACGAGCCTTTGTAGAATAACTTAACCTATAACATAATATGTTTAAATGTAATTATGATAATAAAATGAGTAGATTGCTATTTTGGCTCATGTGATTTAGCCAATTAGTTCATTATATACCTTAGGGTTGTTTTTGATAATTACAAAGTTCTTGTAATATCTAAGAGATTATTATTGAAATTACTCAAGTTTTTTTTAATATTATTTCATTACTTTTCAGGATTATTATTTAACAAAATATGTTTTAAATATACAAATAAATACGTAATTTTTATTAACCGTTTGTTTTTATAAACCCTGTCTTAAAAATAATTTTTTAACCTTTTTTAAACCGCCTATCATTTTTAAATTGTTCCTTTTTAAAATGTTTGTTTTTTTAAATGTTCTTTTTAAAGTTGTTTATCTTATAAAGATTTTTTTAACACTTCATTTTACACCATTTTTTCAAATCGTTTGTTTTTTTAAATATTTTTAAACAATTGACTTTTTTTAAGTCGTTCATTTTTTAAATTTTACAAATGAGGTGTATAAAAACAAAAGAAATAGAAGATTTGAAAAAAAAAAATAAAACCATTCTAATAAAAAGTTTGCAATAGATCGTTTATTTTCAAACTTTTTTTAGAATGGTTTATCTTATTTCAAATCTTCCATTTCTTTGAACCGTTTGTTTGTTTGTTTAAAGTTAGTTGTTTTTTAAGCTTTCCTTTATTAAATTCGTGCGCTTTTTAAAACCTTACGCCTATTAACTTATTTTTAAGGTTTGTTTTTGTTTATAAACGTCGTTTTCTAAAATCTTCGTTTCTTAAACCACTCGTTCGTTTAAAATTCCTTCTATTTTTGAAATTGTTCATTTTTTGAAGTTCTTTTTTCCCTAACTGCTATAACTAAATTGAATACAAAGTTTCAAAAATGAACGATTTCAAAAACGGTTCTAAAAGTAACGCTTTTAAAAATCAATGACTTAAGAAACGATTTGTTTCAAAAAGTTTAAAAAATTAAATAAAACGGTATAAAATGAACTGTTTAAATACTTTAAAAGGCAAACGACTTTAAAAAGAACAATTTTAATAAACAAACGGTTTAAAAATGAACAATTTTAAAAATGATAGACGGTTAAAAAATGTTAAAAACAAATTATTTTAAAAACGACGTTTATAAATAACAAATGGTTCATGAAAATACATATATAATTGTATATTTAAAACGTATTTTGTTCAACAATAATCGTGAAAATAACAAAATAATTAAAAAAATGAATAATTACATTAATGATCTCTTAATATTAAAATAACTTTGTAACTACTAAAAACAACCCCTAAAGTATATAATGACCTAATTACTCTTACACTTGACTGCAAAAAAGTAACAAATTTACTGTTAGGGGCCAAAATCGTTATAAAATGTAACCTTTTTGAGCTGAAAGGGTTAAACTGACTAAACCATATGGACCAAAATAGTGATTTACTCTAATAAAATAAAAAATATTTTAAAAACTCACCGACATAGTATGTATAAACGTCGGAGATGAACATATATAGAAATAAAATCTTCAATTTACGGAGCAAATCTTCTAAATAGGATTATGATGTTCAAATTCAGCTTTTACTGGTTTTTTGCCGTGTGTTTTGAGTCGCGTAGCGATATTCAGATGCAACTTTCCTCGTTTCTTGTTGTATTTGTTGTATCTCGTCGCGGGATCAAATACAAGTTAAACGGGGTTTTCTATTAACCATTACTCGTATTTACCAAGTTGAAAAAAAAAACTAATAGGTTCATGATAAAAGGTGAGGAAAATATTTATCACGGAATTTAGATACGTGCATAACCTCAACTTTACAATTTACTAGCCGTCTATTTGTCTATAAATTTATCATAATTAACCTTTACAATTTAATAATCATCTACTTATCTTTAAACTCCATTATAACAAACCCCGCTTTACAATTTAATAATCCTCTATCGACCCAAATTCAATCTTATCTCAAATAACCTACAACTTTTTCAAAGATTTTTTTACAAAATATGTAACTTTATTAAAGGACTTATTGGAATCACCTAAATCATTTTTTTTAAAATAAGATTATTATTCATATAATACAGTTTTGATAACGATCAATTAGAAATTAGGCACAATTATCAAAGTTTGTTATGTATTGTGACAATCCAAGATTTTTTTTAACGGGGCCATTTTTTTTAATATGTGTGATGAATCATATTAAATCGGAATTATTCTCCTCACATTACACATAAAAACATAAATACAACACAAAAACATCCAGCCGGGTCACTTGATCTCGGGAACACTTGGGTCGGTCCTGGTCAAGTGCGTGCGTGTGCACTCACATATATTTGTGCTTGAGCCAGGGCCGGCACACAATTACATCAAAAAAAAAAAAAAAAAAAAAACAACAACAGAAACTTAGAGATTATATTTTGGTTTGGTTGTGCTCACAAGATTATTCAAGGGCAATAGACATTTTAGTTTATACACGCAAAGAACCATATAAGTTAATTAAAAAAGATTAACTCCACCCACTGTAAACCTTTTGTTTTTAATTGCCAGTCTTAATCCCAAACCAAGAAGAAATAGTTTATGCTGGAAATCAGGCTCTTGATCAAACACAAAAACACCAGATGAACAAACTCGACTCTTTTTATTAATTATCAATCAAAGCACACTAATACAATACAATAACCTTAACCCTCTATTTATACTAAAACGCATTCTAGTCCTAACCCGACTCCAACTCTATTTAAATAAATAACCTAACCAACTAGATAAACATATCTAATTTAAACTGACAACTATTACTAATTAAATATTAAGAACTCAATAAATAAATCACCAAAAATTATCCATAACTCGTCTTTATTTTTATCTCTTCAATTCAAGATTATCATTCAGTTTGTAGCAATAAAATTTGAAAAATGCTCCGGATTTTCATGTCCCTTATGCCGCCCAAATGTTGAGTATCCTATGGCTGATGGCTTTGAGGATAACTGTATGGGAGCTTGTGAATGTATATTTTTAAGGGTGAATCTAGAAAATAGTAATTGACTAAGCTTTATTTTTAAAACGGCCACCTCTTAAGCCTTGGGAGAGACGTTTCACGCAGGGCCCGTTTTTGGGTCGGTCAACCCGTGTTGTCACTCAAGACCCAAACTTTTAAAGGGTCCGAAAGGCTTTTATAAGCTTTTATATTTATAGTAAATTATATATTTAATATACACATTCATTTTTTTTACATAAAAGTGTTGGTGGTGGAGTGAAAAAAAAACATCTCAAGTTAACCTAGAGGTTTTAAGTTTAGGTTTTGGCTCCACAATCAAGTTCTTATTTTTTATTAATTAATTTCCTCCTACTAGAATTGTGGGCCCCAATAATTTTATGTTCTTATTTTTTTAAATTAATTTCCTCTTATTGGAATTGTGGGCTCATTTTTTTATTTCGTTCGGGCCTAAATTATTTTGAGAGTTATCGAAGACAACTCTAGTTTCACGGATCCATGTTAATGGGAAGTGTCATCCAATACAAACATGACACGTGGGAAGCGTCATCCAATACTTTTGAACTCCTCACATTTGGGAAGTGTCTGAGACTCCTGGGAGGTGTCTGAGACTTTTGCTAGGCGTCACGTGTCATGTTTGTATTAGATGACGCTTCCCATGTACATGGATCCGTAAAATGTCTCTCCCAAGACTTGGAATGTGACCATTTTGGAGATTGGAATTGGTCAATGGCCATTTTCGAGATTTTCCTTTTTTAATTTTAATACGAATTACGAGGCAACAATATGGTGGCTAGAAAAAAAAAAGAATGTGTGATGCTAAGTGTGGTGGCGATGGCAGCTAGCTAGATGCAGCGGTAGATGAAAGTGCCACCGATAGAGCTAGGTGCGACGACATTGCTAGAGGACATGTAGCCGAGGACAAAGTTCTTTATTTTACAATAACACATATTACACAATAACCCTTTAATATGATAAAATATACCAAACCCATGTATTTATTTATTTTAACTTATCACACAAGTCCTTGAAGTCCCAAAAGACCAAAAAGAAATCGTGCATCACTATGGCTTGGTATCCAACTTCGGCGGGCGACCATAATGCGGCGGTTTCCTTCCTTGTGGTGGCTTATATGTAGCTTCGGTGTTGTCAGTCTCGGGTGGATGGCCACCATGGGGCGGTTTCTTTTTAATTGGTGGCTTATGCACGGGTGGGAGGTCATGATAAGGTGGTTTACCACCCTTATATGGTGGTTTGTCGCCCTTATAGGGTGGTTTTTTCGCAGCTTCAGTGTCAGTCTCTGGTTGTGGGTGGTCGTGGTGTGGGGGTTGTGGGGGCTTATGTTTAGGTGGAAGGCCATGTTGTGGTGGTTTTATTGCATTGGAAGTGTCAAGAGGAGTTTGATCATGTTCTAAGGTTTGTGCATGGTGGTTAAAGTTGGCAAATGTGGTGGTGGTGGTGATAAAGATGAGTGTTAAGGTGAAGAGAATGATGAGATTAGTATGCATGGTGTTTTTGTGAGGATGATTGATCAATGACACTCATCTATTTATAGACAATCTCAATGTTATATTATTATATTTGAAAGCTTTTATGTGTTTATATTTACACACTCACTTTCTTTATATATCTTACTCTCTACATATATATTAGAATGTTTATTTGAGAATTAGAAAAGTTAAAGAGTTAGGTCATATACAAGATAAGACTGCATGTTTAATTATTATTATTTAAATAATGGTGTCTATATTTAAATGAATAGTTTCACTTTTGGCTCGAAAATGAAACTAGTGGGTCTATACGTGCTTCGCGACAGGTTCGAAACATGGATAAAAATAAGTAAATTTCGAACGTAGCTATAAAAAAAACCACGTCGTGATGGTATATTCGAAAGTCACCGAAAAATTACTTCATATATACGAAAGTCAAGTTATTCAAGCAAAATTTACACCTTAACGTATATAAAGATAAACATGCAGAACGTGCATTACAGTGAGTCGGTTTAAACGTTGTAAAACATGTTGCAATGGTGTATCTAGATATGAGCGCCAAACGGTTTAGCAAAACCGAATGGTTAAGAAAAAGTTTAAAACAATAGGTCGGATTAAAAACAACGTTATGAAAATTGACAAAAAGAAAACATGTTGCGATGTATTTAGAGATGGGTGCTAGAGGTTTAAAAAATCAAGCGCTTTAAAAAAACATTTAAAACAATCGGATCGTTTAGAAACAACACTAAGAAAATTTCATGTCGAAATGTAGATAGAAATAACTTGCATGGGGCTTTCATATACAAAACAAAACTCAAAAAAACGTCACATGACAGAAAATTTGTTTAAAAGTCAAAATGATATCTTTATTAAACTTCTAGGGTTATATTGTTAATAAACTGATTAAAGAAAAAGAATATATAATTTTATTAAAGTTGAGGTCCAAATTTTAAGCTGATTAAAATTTATAGGGGAATTGGACAGTAATAATTTCACCTAGACCTTATTGACCATTAATAATCTCACCTCAGAATATTCATCCCACCAGTCTCACCTTTCACCTATTTTTTCTACAATGGTCCCTCGTTAAAAAAACTTAACGGAGTTAAGCTTTTTTCCAAATTACAAACAGATTTTTTAGGCCTTTTAATCAGAACGATGATACGAGTCCATTGATGTAAAACTTACTTCGAAATGGTGCTCCAAGTGGCTTGATTTTGGTTAATTGGAAATTTAAACACCCGAATTGAAGCGTCGTTTTCATCGTTTGGAGCACCGTTTCGAGGCAAGTTTTACATCAATGGACTCGTATCGTCGTTCTAATCAAAAGCCCTAAAAAATATGTTTGTAATTTGGAAAAAAGCTTAACTCCGTTAAGTTTTTTTAACGGGGGACCATTGTAGGAAAAATAGGTAAAAGTTGGGACTGGTGAGGGAAATATTCTGAGATGAGATTATTAATAGCCAATAAGGTCTAGGTGGCATTATTACAGGCCAATTTCCCAGATTTATAAGTGTAACATCTTATCTTCATGTGCATTACAAGTTCGGTGGTCATCTTTAACAATAGAGTAAACTTCTGTTTTGCTCCTTGTGGTTTGGTCACTTTAATGGTTTTGCCCCAAACTTTTAAAAATAGCCATTTTCCTCCAATAGTTTGCTATGATTTTTCCATTTTGCTCCCTGCGGGGAGCAAAATGGAAAAACAGACAATTTGGATGGAGTTAGAGGCGGAGAGCAAAATGGAAAAACCATAGCAAACTATTGGAGGAAAATGACTATTTTTAAAGGTTTGGGGCAAAACCGTTAAAGTGATCAAACCACAGGGAGCAAAACGGAAGTTTACTCTTAACAATATGAACTGGTCCAAATTGTAATACCCTGGAACCAGTTCATTAACCAGACAAAATTTAATTGTTTTTAGAGAACCTTGTCAACATGTGGCCTCAGCAAAAGCAAAAACACTGATTGTTTGTTTGTGTTTGTTCAATCTGAACAACAAAATTAGATGATTTTGGATTAGCTAATTTCAAATTTATTTTACAAATGAAATATTGGGAAATAACTTTTTAGTACAAAGTTATGCATTAGATTTTATTAGATTTTTTTACGATTTCAAATGCTAATACTATGTTACGGAATAGATGGTGTGGTTGAGGTTTCGTCAGTTATAAATGTTCTATGTGGACATTTGTTTTCTTACCAGGTTTTTGGATACGATTTATCTTCTAACTTTCATTATTTTCTAATATAATATAAAAATGACTAAAAGACAAAACAATTAAAATCTATCAAATAAATAGTCTCATAGACTATTGAAGAGGTATGGTCTCAAATCAGTGCACACATGTCATAGAGACCACACCATTTTTTCAGAATGGCGTTCACATTACCCGAGTGCATCTATAAGATTCTGGAACCTTCTGGAAGGAATCGCATGGTCAGGGCCGGTCCTAAGAATTCGTGTACCCTGTTCGAGCTCGAAAAAATGTGCCCTTAGGCCTTAACGAAATTGGGTATTGGGCTCATTAAAGGTCTAAACCTAATGTCAAAGGGGTTAATAACTAATCTAAACCATAAGAATAGTTTTGTAAGTGAGCCTATGTTGGTGTTTGTATGGGTATATCATATTAAAAAAATATTTTACATATACATATCGGTTTTTTTTTATAAAAAAAATGTGACCCTCGAAATATCGGGTCCTGGCCGGTGGTCCTCCTCGCCCACCCCCAGGGCCGGCCATGCGCATGGTGACAAGGAAGATGCTCCTACAGACAAAGAGGACAATACGTGGCACGAATGGATGGACGCCAGCTGCGATAGCAAGATCTCTGGAGGACAGGCCGACAGCCAGTACTAGCAGGCGCCCACCTGGAACGAGTAAGCACGCGCCACGTCACCCACGAGAGTGGCAATGGCAGAAGGGACAGAAAGGATACTCTACCTGGTCGGACAGTTGGCGAGCGTTGGCTAGCTGGCAGGCCTCCTCCCCCTCCTTCATTCTCCGACTATAAATAGAGGACTTCACCTTCAGGTTTAAGGATTCGTTCTCTCACTCTTTTACTCCTAACACACACTCATTCTTCAGAACAATACTTATTATCACGCCGGAGGGTGGTCACAAGGAGAACCCCCCTATTCCCCTCCTTGTGACGAGCCACCGGTGTTCTGTTTTACAGGAAATCCAGCTTAAAGACGAGTGGAGAAAGAGATTGAACCATGCCTCACGAGACAGTCAGCTGGGATAACCTAGCGCTAACTAGGGTTTCATCAACCATTTAAGTCATTCGCTAAATAAATAGTCCCATAGGTTTTTGGATACGATTGTTTTAAAATTGTTTTTCCCAACTAAAAGGTATCCTTTTTCATTTACATAAACTTAATAGAAAAGTTAATAGAGGTTATTTTCATCTAAACCCTAAAGTTACGAAAACCATAAACTTTACTTTTAAAACTTAGATTGTGACATTAGTTAACAGTGGCGGACTCACCTTATGGGGTGGGTGGGCGGTCGCACCCCTTGAAAAAAAAATTAGTGGTATTTTTCGCGAAAAATCCCGACCACACCCATTGGAAATTTTCGTCCGCACCCCTTGAAAAATTCCGACCGCTCCCCTTGGATATTTTCGTCCGCACCCCTTAGAAAAAAATGTTAGGAATTTATATAAAAAAAATTGTGAACACGGATTGTAACCCGATCAAATTATGTAAACAAGTTAGCCCACTAACCTCTTTAATAAAACTTAAATTCAATCCATCAACCCCAATAACTTAAAACTCATTCAAGCCCAACCCAACTACTAGTTTTGTTGAACAAAATCAATCCACTTAATTAAAAAAAACCCAAATCGCTGCCACTTGCCAGCGACTCCCACCCTCCCTCTGCCTCACCAGCATAATTCCGGCCGGCGACTACAAAATTCCGGCTGCAAACTGGTTAATTCAGGCCGCCCCTGACAAGTACAAAATTCCTGCTGCAAACTGTTTTTTTTTATCTCAAGAGTCATGAGATAATAGGATTTTAGGATGGGTTAAAAAAGTTTAAACTTTTATGTGTTTTGAGGTTATTTGGGGTTGTTCTAGTCTTTATAGTATGGGTTTGTTGTTTCTTAATTTATTATTAATTATATGATTCTAGTATAGGGTTTGAAAAGATGAAATTCAAAAATTGAACTTAAATAGGTAATTCGATTTGTTTTGATGTTTTATTGGGTTTTTTCAATAGAAACAGATATATATATTTGTTAAAAAGGTTTAAAATTTTATATGTTTTTATGTATTTTTGAGTTGTTCTAGTCTTTAGTTGAGTGGTTTTGTTGTTTATATGATTGTTGGTTGGTAAATAACAATTACTTGGGCTTGAAATTCAAATGGACCCGACCCGAGCTGATTGTTAATGTGATAAGAAGTTAGGAACTAAGGTTTAATTGTTTGAAATTGAAATGGACCCGACCCGATCTGATTCGACCCGCTATGAAACTTTATTTGTTTGTGTTTACTTGTTTTACATGACCCGACCCGATCCGACCCGCTATGAACCGATTTTTTTTATATAGCTAGGTGTCTAAAATCTTTAAAAAATTTCCACACCCCCAGGAAAAAAATCCTGAGTCCGCCACTGTTAGTTAAATCACATGAACATTTGGTTTGGATAATTAGCCATTATATTTTTATTTATTAACAAATCACTATAAACTTTTTCCTTTTTATTTTTTCTCAATCAACTTGATACTTGATAGAATTCTTATCTTTCTTTTTTGAACGGCAAGGAACGACATGCTAACCACCGTGACACCGGGCATTGTGCCCAAGGGCGACTACTCGTCCGCCGTCAGCCCCTTGGCTCTCCCCAGGTGCTCGGAAACCCGACCTTCATTCGCCCAAAGGCACGACAGTGAAATAATCGGTAAAATCTCGTCTCCTATCCAAATCAAACCGGCGCCACCCGTATTCGCTCTTCACCTGGATGCCGCAGATAATAGTGAAGAGAGTGGGAATCTGGGTCACAAGGAACACCAATTTTCCCCAACCACTTCACCACTATCTCATTGACGATATAATTCTTATCTTATTTCATGTGTGTAAATTTATTTCGTATGGTTGTTTTAGTTTGTATTTTACATGGATTCTTTAAAATCCAAATACACATATCAAAAATAATTGCAAATTCGAATAACAAATTTGAATTCAGGCTTTAATCAATAACTAAGCTCACACCATATCGTCAAATCTTAACTTTAATAGTAAAGTAACGTTACCCTTCGGTTTATTTGATTGTTTAAATAAAGAAGTTTAATCTATACTATATAATAATAAAAGAAACCAACTTTGGGACACTTGTCATTTTATTTTATTTAAATTATTAAATATTAATTAAATTAAATTAATATAACCTAACTTCAAATCGTACTCATTTATCCAAATTTTAATATTCAAATTAAAATTAATATGAAGATTATCTTTAGTTATGAGAAATATTAATTTAATAACAAAAATTATTTCTTACTAATAATCAATAATCTATACCAAAAATTCATACTAATGAGCAAGTATAGATAATTAAACCATCAACTTTTGGGTACACTTTAAAATATTCATAGATTAAAATCTTTCTTTCGTATTTAATATCAATACCCAAAAATCCAGATCCATATACAAACAAAACGTATTATCCTTTTCTTTTTACCTTGCGTACTCTTTCTTATATACGAGTTGAGAAAAATAAATATAGTTAACATATGATGCAAATTATAATATATGATGCAAAATGATAATAATACTAACAACAACAACAATATTAATAAAAGTATTTTATGTGGTTTGGTAGATAATTTATGAGAACACATTTATCACACTTCATGATAGCGTTAGGTTATAAGCCGATTATCTTTTATGTTGTTTTATTTGTGTTGTTATAGCACCGGATCGATGACGAACATCTAACATTGCACTTGATTCAAGACATGAAGAACAATCATAAACACCAAAGATAGAAATATGTAGAAGATGAATCCTTTATTATGAATCAGTCATCACAGATTACACAAACCAAAAGAGTATACATCATCTACAAGCTGGTTTAGATCACAAAGATCTAAACCCTAGCTTTCTCTCACTAACACATAGTCTCTCTCTCTAGGATGTGCACACCAGGAGGAACAAGAAGTGAGAGAGGTGCACACAGCTTCTTGATCGATCCCTCATCCATGGATGTTGCCCTAATCCTATACAACACATATATATAGACTAGGACTAAAACTCGGACAAACAATCTACACCAAAACCTTGACTTTTGTCCCTAACAAAAACCCCCTAGACACAAAACTTGGACAAAATGTCCTAAGGATAAACCTTGGACTAACTTTCAAGACATGTACAATAAAGACCCTACAAATTGGAAGACATGCACTTATTACCCAAAGTGCACTAACAAACTCCCCTTGGTCTTCATGTGGTCTTGAATTCTTCATTATCGTTGACTTTAACTTGGACTTCTGTTTTGGTTGACCAGAACTGATAAGCGACAGTTACCTGGCAGGAACTGCACTTACATGTGTAACATCCTGATGTTAGAACTACATATTACTAATAACACGGAGGTAATAATAATAAAATCATGAATGAATTATTTATTGTTAATGTTATTATTGTTAACTATGAGAAATTGTATTAAATAACTTATTAATCAACCCAAAAATTTTCAATAGTATTAACCCAATTTAAAAAATAATATTTAGAAAGATTTTTTTAACAATAGATAAACCCGTGTAATACACAAGATTTTTCAAGATATAACATTTTTTTAATTATTTGTTATATAAAATTAAATTTATTCAACCCGTACAATACACATAATTTTTTAAAATATAACTTTTTTTTATTATTTAGTAATTAAAATTACATTTCTTCCACCCATGAATACACAGGCTTTTTTTAATATAACTTTTTATTGTTTGGAATATAAAATTACTTTTATTCAACCTACACAATACACGAAGTTCTTACAGATATAATTTTTTATTATTTAATATATAAAATTATATTTACTCAACACGGGTAATAAAGGATGTTTTTAAAAATATATTATTTTTTTATGAAGTATATAAAATTACATTTATTAAACCCGTGTAATACACGGGGTTCTAACCTAGTAATATAATATATTGTTTATTTAATTAATAAAAAAAAAGTTTACCAACCCTTCTAGAGAAAAGGAGGAAAAGTTAAAAAAGACAATATCGACAAATATGTATGACATGACCTTTTG
Source organism: Helianthus tuberosus (assembly GCA_030545235.1). Lineage (NCBI taxonomy): Eukaryota > Viridiplantae > Streptophyta > Magnoliopsida > Asterales > Asteraceae > Helianthus > Helianthus tuberosus. The sequence continues at coordinate 215,003,033 of CM060423.1, forward strand.
AAAAAACCGAATGCATTTAGACTACTTTTAACATATTGTCAAGGATAGGATCGGAACATATTTAAGAGATTTGTGACCGACGTAACATCATAATTATAACAACCATAATGTAGTGGTGGCAAAAGCATCACATGCTATTAAAGTTATAGTAGATTACAAGGATTGTTTATAATTTATCTAGTATTAAGCTCCCTTGCGCTACGGTAGGGACGTAAAACCAATTCCACATCATCGTCATCGATCACCAACACTGAAGTTTCAGCGTGTTAATGCGAATAAATTATACATCATCATCATCATACTTAGTAAATCCCATCAATAGCAAAGTTGGTAGGGTCTGAAGAGGATAAGATGTAGACAGCCTTACATCTATCCGTTAGGAATAGAGAGGCTGTTTCCAGTGAGACCCCGGGCTCGATAATAGTTTTGCATCAAACCTTAGACATAAGGCACATAACACTCAGCAATTAAGACAAAGGCCAATTAGTACATGTACCTTGTCTTTCGACTATCAACGCCACCATATGATGCATGATTAACCATCCCCTATTTTAACGTTATTTTTATGAAATTAGTAAAATAACGTTAAAATTAGTGCACTTTCACTTTTGCCCCCCGAGCGCCTACACATATATACATTACATGCACATACCACCAGCAGGGCGTTAATGCGAATAAATTATACCGAAACATAAAAAAGAATAAAGGAGTCGATCTAAGTCACACGCATTGCAACGAACCTGACAAACAGGAAAATATAGCCCTTGTTAGAGGGGGGGGGGGGGTTGATAGGCTCTCTTTTTAGAGTAGCTTAGTTGTATCGCTCGTCTGGCTTGAATTATTTTACCACTAATTTGTTATTTATTTATTTATTTGTTATTTTTTTTCTTAGGTTAGTTGTATCATGTATGATTATTTAAAATGGGTGTTGGGTTAAATGGTTATTGGGTTAATGATGTAGTGGGCTTGTTTATGGGTTTGTAACAATTTAGATTTTAGAGGATAATGTGTGTTAGATTATCAATTTTTAACTCATTTATGTGTTAATTAGTTATAATAAATTTATATTTGTAAATTTTAAAATATAAAATTTATATAATTTGGGGTTGGTTTCAAAATTTTATAGGATTAGTGTCAAAATTTCTTGGGATCGGTTGAGATTAGATTATATATACAGTCATGGGTGAAGCTTTATTACCTTGGGCCTCACCAATTTTTCGTTCGTAGTGTTAATTTTACCGAAAAATTTCAAAAAAAAATGTAGTGTAAAATATCGGATTTTTAAGAGTCCGGTCCCACCGATTTAGATTTTAAGAATCCAACCTCTACTGAGTTTTTGTTCAAAGCTCCACCACTGTATACCGTAAACAAAAAAATCACAGGTGTCGGCTGACCTCATGTTATTAATGTAGGTCTGTGGGTACCTAAAATGACTTCGAGTATGTTTTAAATGTTAAATACTAAAATGACCATTTTACGCATTAGGTAAAAGAAAATATAAATTACCAAACAACCACAAACAACTTTCTTCATCGAGATTCATGCTTTGCAATGACTCCATCACCTTAATCGAAATACAATTCAAGATTGGATTTCTACCAATGAATAAATCATGATACAATTTTAAAAATACAATTCACGACTAGATTTCCCCAAAAAAAAATACAACTTTAAAAATCGATAAACACAAAAATCTTTCCAATGCCATTATTAAAATCGATCTCCATTGGATTAAGACGTGATAGCGTCGTATTAGCATTTGAATTAATCACTCAGATTTGAGAGCCATGCTTGAGTTAATCACTTAGATTTCTAACCCGCGAATGAGTTGACTACAAAAGAATCCACCAATCCGAAATGAGGTGGCACTCGCCGCAAGATCCCAACCAAACCTCAACGTTGTGGGTGAAGTTTGAAATGAAAGTTTGGAACTTTTGCTTGGAGTTTCCGCTTCGGACACACATGGTGGGACCCATCACCAGACTAAACTATGGTGGGACCCACCACCGGACTAAACTTAGGGCACACGTTGTGGGACCCACCACCAAATATGGAAAATTTTAAAGGAAGTTTGTAAATCTTATGGGGTCGCTATAGCGGTTTTTGGGAAGCCATGAAGAAGGGTGGGAAGGAACATTTAGAATTTTTCATTTTTCTTATAAAATTAATAAAGCAACTAGGGCTGAGCAATTTGCGGTTCTGAACCGCCAAAACTAAGGAACCAAACCGGAACCGCCAGATACTAACTGTATTGTTGTATTTCAGGTCCGGTTCTGGTTCTTAAGTTTGATAGAAAATGGTTTCCGGTTCGGTTCCGATTATAACTGACGGTTCTGTTTAAAGAACCGCTAGCACCCGTTTGGGTTTAAACTTTAAATAATATATTTAAAAATCCTATTAATTCATTTAAACTTAAAATATTATATTTAAAAATATGTATCTAGTATTAAAGAATATTAAAATAGTTTTGACATAATATTTGAATGAAGTTTGTTAACTAAAAGTTTTTTAATTAACTTTTGGTTTTCTAGGTTGTATACTTTTGGTTTAAAACATTTTATTGTTGCTACTTTTATGCTAATTAATTTGAATTGTGAATGTTGCAACTCTTAGTTATATGTTTTAAACGGTTTATTGTTTTAATTGTTTTTATTTTGTTCTTAGTTTTAGAATTTAATTGACAACCGGTTCCGGCAAGAACAGATTACGCTAGAACCGTTTAACCCGGTTCCAAACCGAACCGGAACCGTTAGAATACGGTTCGGTTCCGGTTCTTATATTTAGAACTAAACGGCTCCAGTTCGGTCACGGTTCGATTCGGTCCGGTTTTGAAACATTGCACAACCCTAAAAGCAACAACAATTTTACTGTAAGTTGGCAAAAATTTTTAACATTTATTTACTCATCAACTCCGAACAGGTAACACATTTTAGGAGTAGATTAGATTGTCGTTCAAAAAAATTACCCCGAAAGCAAAAGTAGTGCAAAACCAACAAAATATATCTTTTTTTTTGCTTAGATTTGTATCATTCCAAACAATAGGGCAAATTACATAATGATAGCAGGTAAACAAACACCTCCATAAGTTATAATCCTCGACAAAAACCAGTAATCAGAACTTCAGCGTCGTGCCAATAATTGACATGGGTGGAATAGGCAAAAATATTCCGAATTCAGCTGAAATTTTAGTTTTAGACGACTTTGATGCTTTGAGCAAAGTTATGCTTTAAATTGAAAGATGAGTTAGAAATACATGAAAGCTTTAGCATTAGCATCATCCAAAACCCAAACCCGCGCCTCAAACAATCCAGAACTAGCTTTTCATCGCACAAAACTCTAGATAAAGCGATTTTGCCTATCCCAAAAATACCAACTATGAACAAAAGTCACTGCTTCCTGTCAAACTAAGAGTATCTTCAGCTAGATCTTGTAAATGTGTCCATGTCAACAACTGCAAACTGAGAGAGAACCATGCTTTTTCATGATATATATACTTGTTGAAACAAAAAAAAACACTTGCAAGAATTATAAAAAAATCTTACCCCTACAAAACTTGTAAAATATCATGTATAGCCTTGCAAAATTATAAATATCATATACCCTTACAAAGTAGTTAAAATATCATATATACCCAATTCATTAAAAACAAATTTATAAAAGATTATTTCTCTTATTTTTTCATAAAAATTGAAACTTCTGCAACCTTTAACTTCAAATATTATATTTACGCAATTCTAGCTTAATTTATTCCGTTTAAATATTATATATATGGAGAACACTATTGTTTACGGGGAAAAATGAGCAAAAATAAATTTAAGCTTAAAATGTGCTATATAAAAACATGAAGTTAAAAGATGAGCATATATGAAAACTTAGAAATTTAAAAAAATATGAATAAAATGATTATTTATTAGATTGTTTTTAATAAATTGGGTATATTTGATATGTTAACTATTTTTAAAGGTGTATACGATATTTTTAGTTTTTGTTGGGAATATATGAAAATTTTCAAGTTTGTAAGGGTATATATGAAAATAAAACAAAAATCATAACAGAAACCAAAAAGGCACAGACAAAAAGCTTACTATCAACATTCTGTCTGCCATTTGCTCAAATAATTATGATCATCAGGTGACAAGAACCACAATCAAAACTTTAGCATCATGCCAATTATTGGCATGGGTGGAGTAGGTAAAAATACTCAATTCAAAGCATGGATTTTCAGTTTTGATGATTTTGATGCTTTTGATCTTTTAACTGTTTGTGGATATAATTTCGAAAAAACTCAAGATACAGAGCGAAAGCTTGGAAGAGTACGAAACCTCAATTTCTCCCAATCTTGTTACATAGCATCAAACTCATCATAAACCCTAAACGCACGCCTAGAACAATCCAGATTTGGCTTTTCATTGCACAAAAGTCTGGTTAGAGCGGTTTTACCTATCCCAACCATACCAACTATGGACACAAACTGTGACAAAACCAGATGCATCCTTCTCGATGAAATGAAAAGTATCTTCAACCAGATATAGTAATTTAAGGGTAAACTCCTGTAACTGCTCCTTGATGACTGTAAACGTAGATATGTAGAAGCCAACTAGACAAAAAAGAAAAATCTGGATAAGAAAAACGATAAATGCATTCATGTAAATCAAATTTTAATTATGACATACCTGTAACCTTGGCTGAAAAAAGAGAAAGGCACTCAAGGACGACGTAAGCAAACAGACATGCACCACACCACAAGTTATTATCATCGAGGGACAAGAACTATGTGATCAAAACTTCAGCATCGTGCCAATAATTGGCATGGGTGGGGTAGGCAAAAACACTCCGATTTCAAAGCGAGGGTTTTAGTTTCTGATGACTTAAATGCTTTGATGTGAGCAAAGTTTTGTTCCAAATTGTGACAGAAAATGATATTATGTTTTGCAGGTTCAAATTTGCAATCTAGATATTTAAGATACAAAGTGACAGCCTTGAGCCATAGCAAAACTTAAAAATAGCTTTAGCCTCAAAATCATTGAAAACTCAAACCCATGCCTCAAACAATTGAAAACTAGCTTTTCAAGCTAGAGCGACTTTGTCTATCCCAACCATACTAATTATGGACACAATCCACAACAAAGCTAATGCACTGTTCCAAACCATGTGTATCCTCAGCCAGAGACAATAAGCATGTTCCTGTCAACAGTTAGTTGATAATGAGACACAAAGCTTTCTCAAGACATATATACTTACCCCACAAAATAAAAAAAAAACTTCTTTAATTGAAAGGAAAATCGTTTGTAATATTTATAAAAACCAAAACCAAAGAAACCATAGTGACATATAGAAAACCTTACTAACATATTTAACTTTAACGTTTCTTTCTGATTTTGTCCCACAAAATCAAGGTAAAAAAGCACATTTTTAGTAAGTTGGACGTTTGTAAATGTAGAAAGATATGTAAATGGTGGTGTTTCCATATTAACAACTTTAACTGTATCAACATTGAAACAGAAAAAAATAATAAAAAAGGAAAAATATTATGTGCATCAATATAGTAACCACATGTTGACAGAAACACGTCTTTTCAGGACACTTGTAAATTAAAATCTTCTTTTCCTGATGTATTGGTTTAAAACAGAACCATTGCTCCACAGGTTAAGCATTCACATCCCTTCCATCAAATTCTATCATATAATTACACTAAAAACAACCATATTTTCTCTCTTTTTCAATTAAATAACACTTTTTATACCTTTGTCATTATTTTTTCTCTCTTCAACTCGCAGCCAATTTCAAATTTCAAAATCTATTATAATTATAGAGGATGAACAGTGTCTCCTCAAATACATAGATGAACAGTAACCTTTTATCTCTGATCCACTCACAACTAGGGATCAGCATTTGGCACCAGGTACCAGTACCAAACCGGTATATTCGGTACCGATACCCATTTTCTCCATTTTTCGGTAACGGTTCCGGTACTGAACCGGTGTGTTCAGGACCGAACAGGTACCATGCTCATCCCTACTCACAACCACTTGTAACCACTTTTTATAATATAAAGAACCACATAATCAAAACTTAAGCATAGTGTTTTCATTTCTAATAACTTCAATACTTGCAATCTTTAAATCTTGCAGATCTAAATCTGCATACTCAAATTCCAAAACAAAACCTTTGAAAAAACACAAAACCTGAGATCCCTTCAGATCTTATCACATAGCATCAAACTCATCATAAACCCTAAACTCACACCTCAAACAAACTAGATCTAGCTTTTAAAACCACACAAGTCTGATTAAAGCGGTTTTACCTAACTATGAACACAAACAACAACTTCAAACATAAAGCATCCTGAACCAGATCTAGTAACTTAAGAGAGTAAATTCATCTAATTTACTTCTTCAAGCAATCAATTGGAACGTTAACTATGAACACAGACTATTAACAGCTTCAAACTGAAGGTATCTGCTACCAGATCTGGTAATTTGACAAACAAATTCATCTAATTTACTTCAAATTCAACTAATTGAAGCGTTAACTTGTAGAACAAGTTGAGATGAGGTTTCTTACCATCGGATTCAGTGATTTTCTTCATCTTCAGAAGCATCGTTATGCAGTTGCCGTAGCGGCTGTGTGCTGAAGATTGATGAAAAAGATAGGGTTTGTGTGGTGGTGGTTTAGGGTTAAATAGAGAGTGAGGTACATGAATGACCCTTGCATTTTGTATAAGGTTGCAAATATAGGTGTTGTTTGTTTTTGCAGACAAAAAATGTCTGTAGTCTGATTTCAGCAGATTTTATGTCTGCAACTAAAGATGTGGTCTGAAGGTCTGCAAGCTGAAAATATAATACTGTTTGTTTTATAAACTGGATATCGTCTGTATAAGCTGAAAATTATTTATCATAATTATCACAATTGATAAAAGTCATTTAACATTCAACTTGCATATAAAAAAAAAAAAAAAACAGCCCCATCAACCAGTAGCCCAAATAAATTGAATTTATGAACTGGTATTCTTCAATAATCAAATGAGCCCACTCAAAATACAAAGCTCCATGGCCGATTCAAAAACTTCATCAGATTCAACCTAGATGTCAAATAACACTTCCAGCCGACAACTTTGTTTTGTTGTACAGTAGTTGCTATCATCTTCAGTAATAACATGCTACCTTTATCTCTTCTAATTCCATTTCTCTCTTCGATAAACACCAACAAAACCAGAGATTTCCCTTTTTTTTTTTAATCTCTGCGATACCAACATCAAAATCTCAAAGCCCTAAATCACATAGAAAAAAAAAACAACCGACATCTCACTGATTCACCTCGGCAAACAACATCAGATCTGGCTGTGGTTTTCGGACTTGATTTCACCACAACTGAATCTGCAGCGGGTTGAGAGAAAAAAAAATGGACGGTGATGGCTACCCGTATCACATGCCGGAGGAGAAGGGAGTGAGTTCGTCTGATTTTGGGGAGTGGATGTTTGAAGATCTGATTTGTTTTGAAGATGTTAGATGTGAGCTTTTTTTTTAAGATAATAAAAGCTATTTTCAGATCTTCTTTAAAAAAAAAAAAACAAACAGTCTTCAAGGCCTTATGTCTGCCCGCCTACAGACATAAGCTCCTTGCAGACGTTTTAAGCAAAAACAAACAGCCCCATAGTCTCTAGATATAATATTTGTGTTTTAAAGCTATACTTTTTTTTAACGGCCAACGACTCCTCAAATTGGCTACTGTCGAAATTCACAATATCGGGATACACTCGCATCCGAACCGAGGAAAATCCTCACCTAGGGCAAAAGCTCGTGAACACTCGCCCGAAGGCACGACAGGACGGTGAGGTAAAACTCGTTCAGTTCAAGGATCAAACTAGCGATCACCGCCTACCCGCATAGTCTCTCATCATCACCAGGTGCCGCCAATACTAATGGGGGAAGCAGGAATTGAACATGGGTCTCTTGGAAACCCAAGTCTCTCCCTTACCACTCCACCACAAGCTCATTGGTGTTTTAAAGTTATACTAGTTGGGTATTTGAGCGATGCAGCGGGAGTAATACTTTGCATTGTGGTACTTGTTTATGGTAGTTTTCTTATTTTTATAATATTTAGTGTAGGCTTGTAGCATCCACATATACGTCATAAGTGAAGCCATCGGTTAGTTCGTTTCATTGTGGTGTGCATGCTAAAACTGAAGTCATCGATTAGCATGTTTTATTAACCAATAGGTTTTCCGTTAATCCGTTTGGTTTATTGGACTACATTGACGGTAATGTTAGTAGTCAAACCTAAACTTGGGCTAAACTTTTGTTCAGAAATACATGAAATTGGGGTATAAATACATGAAATGAAAATATAAATATATGAAATGAAAGTATAAATACATGAAATAATGGTATAAAATATGAAATACATGAACTGTAGGTATAAAAGCTAGAAACATACGAATATATGAACGGTTCGGTTCGATATAAGTCTCATCAGATAGGTTCGTGACATTGACTCTGACTTCTTGGTTATTTGGATCAGAACCCTCCTAGTTGATTCCACCATCATGGTTCAATTGATTAGTTTCACACTCCTAGTCCGATTGTCTCTTAACTGATCCTTCAAGTGTTGCTAGTATTTTAGAAAACGAGCACACATTCTTGATCGTTGATTCCTTTTCACTCATGTGAATGACAGATGGTTTCCCGTTCAATTTTACAACTTCACTTGTTATTTTGGTCAATATCGAGTTGATATTGGCAAAAGTTTGACTCGACTTATGCAAATGAGCATTTATCCTTAAAAGCATGATTGTGTGTTCGTCAATTGTCTTCTCCAAATCGACATGATTCTTGGTCGTCATCTTTGTGATTGAACGCAGGTGAAAGAGGAGTGGTCAAAGAACGGTAAGAACAACCAACAATCAGCTTGCTCTAATACCAATGTTAAGAGATAAATCAGATAGAATAACTGACAACTTAAAACCAGGGCATCTTTCTCATTAGACTAGAGGGTATGGAGAGCCCCATCCTCAAGAGGATGGGCCGCCACGTCACCGCCACGTAGGAAGGGCTTGAGAGTGATGGACCTAGGGGGTGGGGGATGAACCTCTTTATATATATATATATATATATATATATGTATGTATGTATAGGTATATGTGAGAGAAGGAGAGAGGAGAGAGGCCCGTCCTCTCTGTCTTGTGGGAGCCGGTTTTCACGAGGGGGGCGGTGTGGGGGACCAGCGCCGGGCTTCGCCGGGCCTAAGCCGGCCCCCATACCGCTTGGTCTTACCGGCTCATGTATGTTTGTTACAAGTCATTAAGGCATATTACATTTAGACCCTCATAGTTCTACACTTTATAGTATATAGTCCCTATACCATTTATCTCATAACAACATGAAGGAAAATGACAAATATGTATCCCTTTCATGAAAAAATGTTTGAGAATACTACTTATTTTTTATATTTTATGATACAAATAATTGTGTTATTAATATTCATTCCTAGATTTAATATATATATATATATATATATATATAGGCCAGTTAACGTACATTACGGCTTAACGTATATCACGTACAACAGGTAATTACGCACGTTCATTTCAAAATCACGCATGTTATTGTGACAACCCTCCAAAATTACGTGTATCCGTACAATTTATTTATGTTAATTAAAGTGCTTGATGTATGTGCTGAATTACTTAACTGCTTTCTGATTTCTGTGTCATACTTACATGTGCTTATTAACATACTAGTAGTGTGCAGAAAAGTTACTAAATAATCATGTATGCTTTCCCAAGTGTTGGGAATTAAAAATGTTACAAAAAGACATATATAGGACACTAAACGGGATAACTTAGCACTTTAACGGAACGTTACCAAACCGAACAACCGGACATTACCTGGAACACTAAAATATTACCAGAGGCATTGTCTTTATTTTTTTTTCTGAATTAGTTATGGTCCCCGAATATCATAACACACACTACATAAATATCTAGTAACTAATACCTAACTAGAATACTTGGATTGTAAACATAAGCTAACTAAATTAGTTGAAACCCAACCAAGCACACCCCCCCCCCCCCATTCGATGGTCACCCTAGAGGGAACCACCCTTGATTATCTTGATTTATTTAATGTATATGTAGTGTACTAAAGGGGACATTGGACCTAATGGACAAAGATGGGTTGTAAGACTCTTTATTTAGCCATAGGATCACCATCACTTTCATCATTTACAACTCAACACCATTTTCTTCTCTCCCTCTCTTCTTGGTCTCGGCCGACCACCACACCACACACCACTACCATCATTTGATCAATTTCAACCATTATAAGAGTATCCAAAGGTGTTAGAGATCATACAACGAAGCTCGGTGTGTTCGGAAGTTGAAGGACCCCTCTTATCTTCTTTTATCCACCACTTTTCTTCACTTGAACTCTCCTAGCTTTGAGCTAGTGGTAAGTCTCTTAGATCTACTCATTTTACATCCTATGAAGGTGGTTAATAGTTATATTAAGATGATGTCTCAAGAACACTAGAAGATCATGTGCAAGAGTCTTGAACATAGAGCTAACTTAATGATGAAATATTGTTGAAATGTGATGAAGTGATGTTAATATGAAGTTGTTTTTATACTTGTTGATTATTGTTTGTTTGTAGAAATAATGTTGACCATCATGTAATCTTGCTAGACTATGATTAAAAACATAATCTAGCAAGATGAGAGGATGAATATGTTAGAAGTTATGAATCATCCTCACAAAAAGTCATGAACTTAAAGAAATATGATGTTTTCTTGTAAAATCGTGAACAAGTAAGTTTAAAGACTTGTAAATCTAAATGTTTCAAGTATGTTTTACCAAGAAACCAAGTTAAAAATACACGGTTATTAAATCTTGGTTCTTACATAAATAAACATCATTTTTGGTGGTTAACAAAGTAAAGAAACACATGTGTAACAAGAAAAATACATGAAGAAATATTTTTAGAAAATATGAACATAAGTTGTAAAGAATCATATTCTTTAAAAATAGAGTTTTTAAAGAAGCAATCACACTTTAAAGGGGTACAAGACTTACTAAATACACTAGTAAGTTACTACACATTTTTATAAACTTTCAAAGTTCATGATGTAGAAATTAATGCGTGTTTCTAACAAGACTGTTAAGTAAAGATTGTATATTGTTGATTGGTGATTGTTGAATGATTTTTACAACAGAAAAGGATATGCTATAAGCATGGACACCTCTATTTACAAAGGAAACTCTGGCGAAATTTTCTAAAAATCCGACACTTAGAAAATATTCTTCTAACAGGTGTTTACGAATATATTTTTAAGTTTGTTTTCGAAATAAACTTCGCCAAAGGTTTTGTTACAAAAATACAAAGTATCGGGGGTTGATTTTTACAAGTAAAATGGATAAATATATATATTTAGAATATATATTTTATATTAGGACACTTGTGTGGATACTTGTTTATTTTATGAGATAGTTATATTCTTTTAGGGTAAGATAATGTAACTTAACAATATAACTCGACATTTGAATTGTGTGGTATGTGATAGAAGTAATGAGTAAATAAACCGTGCGTAGAATACGTGATATGCATGCATGAGAAATTGATTGTTATCTGTACTTTATTAGGACGTGCTTGATTTCTGATTATTTGAGTAACTAATCTAACCGAGCAAACCAAGGAGAGTGCACACCCTTACTAAGGCATGGGATTCCCGGTGGTTGGGAATGGGATTAAATAGCTGAGACGGAACTTGTACTTTCACCGCTACTAGACTACTTACCTCCGTCCTCGGATTGGGAAGGACGCCAGCGCTAAACCTACGTACTCACTACGTACCACTGTCCTCGGATTGGGAAGGGCACTAGCGCTAAACCTACGTACTCACTACGTACCACTGTCCTCGGATTGGGAAGGACACCAGTGCTAAACCTACATATTTAATATGTACCTCTGTCCTCGGATTGGGAATGACACATATATATACATCTAGTCTAGTGGTTTACAACATGGGGAAGCCCCCACTGATTATGGATATGGTTTGGGTAATAAAGAAGGAACTGGATAATCATACTTTCAACTACGGGGTAACCGCCACGGCAACTAAGCCAACGAAAGACAAACCATGTTTTTTGGAAACAACTTAAAACTAAACAACCAAACGTGAACTCACTCAACTTTGTTGTTGACTCGTTGTTACATGCCTTACAGGTCGTTAAATGCATATGGAGCTTGCATAAGGAAGAAGTCATTGTGGGATGCGGACTGTTATGTCCCGTACTTAATAATTAAACATTATACACTTATGGAACTTGTGTTTTGGGTCTTTAAACTTATGAACTACGAATTTATGTTTTGAACTTACGTTTTATGCTTCCGTTGTTAACTTAGAATCGGTTACTCTCTTTTGGTCACCAATTGTATTGTGGTTGGTTTTATTTACTTAATTATATTGTTCAATATGATTGGTGGCTCGATCCTGGTCATGTCACTCCTCCAAGCGGTGATACTCCGCATGGTGGATTTTGGGGGTGTGACAGATTGGTATCAGAGCCATTGGTTATAGTGAACTTGGTTTTAATAAGGGGAAAAGCTTTTTGATAAAACCAGACTATAACCTGTACAGTGCTCAAACGATCCACAACGATGCTTCGCTCCACGTGCAAGACTCAACACTATAGGTAATATGGTTTATGTTTGTATTGCCTACCTGCTAATAGCGGATTTGATCATGACATGCTTAGTTAGCGTAACAACTATTGCTTGAAACCCTTTGTGTTTGCTCTCTTCTGTCACTCCACACTTACGCACTTTCGCGACACCACTTCTTACTTGTGTTTCCTTCGATGTGAAGATCATGGGTGGACCCCTGAACTTGACTCAATCCCAGCTGACGGCTCTAATCAACGAACGAGTTGCTGAGGCACTCGCAGCAGTTCCAGCAGGAGGTATAACCTGCCATTTCGACATATCCTAGGATGATTAGATCCTACTCTCGCGAACCAACTCTTGTGCTTAACCTTGTCTTTTATTCTCGCACAACAGGTCAACATGCTCAGCCTCCTGTGTGCACGTTCAAAACGTTCATGGATTGCCGACCTAGTACTTTCAGCGGCACAGAAGGAGCTGTAGGCCTTCTTCACTGGTTCGAGAAGCTCGAGTCTGTTTTCGAGATGTGTGAATGCCCTGAAGATCGTAGGGTGAAATATGCTACTGGAACACTCGAAGGTGCTGCGTTAACCTGGTGGAAGGCACAGGTTCAACTGTTAGGGCTGGCGGTTGCTAATGCCACCCCATGGAACGATTTCAAGGAATTGATAAAAGAAGAGTACTGTAGTCGTGATGACATCCACAAGCTAGAGGTAGAATTTTTCAATCTGAAGATGACGGGGTCTGAAATCGAGGCATACACAAAGAGGTCGAACGAATTAGCTATCTTGTGTCCCACTATGGTGGATCCTCCTATTAAGCGTATCGAGCTGTACCTTAAGGGTTTGGTGCTAGAAATTCAAAGCCACGTGACCTCAGCTAATCTTGGCACCATACAACAAATCATCAAGTTGGCTCATCGTCTCACTGATCAAGCAGTTGAGCAGAATAAGCTGCCCAAGTGTATTAGCGCTACTACTACTGATGCTCCCAGTGATAACAAGCGCAAGTGGGATGGAAATTCGGGCAAGGGTTCTACTTCAGTTCAGTCTCAGCAGTGAAAGACTGATGAGTACAGGAGCCCCAGTCAGCATTCTTCTGGGAATCAAGGTCAGGGTGGATACAGGGGAAATCACCCTAAGTGCAATCGATGTAATTTGCACCATAGCGGGGCGTGCAACAAGGGTCGTTGTCAAAGATGTAACAAGCCTGGACATGAAGCCAAAGATTGTAGGAGCTCACGTCCTGCGAATCAGAATCGACAACAGCAGCCACAAGCTCCCCAGAACCAACATCAACACCAGCAGCGTAATAAGGGATGCTTCCAGTGCGGTGCTGAGGGTCACTTCAAGAGGCACTATCCACAGCTAAATCAGAATCAGAATCAGACCAACAACCAAGGAAACGGGAACAACAATGGAGGCAACAACGGGGGTAACAATAATGGCAATGGTGCCAGGGGACGTGTTTTCGTGCTAGGTCAGGGTGATGCAAGGAACGATCCCAACGTTGTGATGGGTAAGTTCCTTCTGGACGACTTCTTTGTTACTATTTTATTTGATTCGGGTGCCGATACTAGTTATGTGTCCTTAAAAGCTAGCCAAATGCTTAAGCGCACTCCAACACTTTTGAACACCAAACACACGGTAGAACTAGCAAACGGTAAAAGTCTTGAAGCCACACACATAGTTAAAGGTTGTAACCTCGTCTTAGCTGGTCAGACCTTCTCTATCGATCTTATTCCTATTGTACTTGGTAGTTTCGACGTCGTTATTGGGATGGATTGGCTATCTCAACACCAAGCGGAGATTATTTGCAAGGAGAAAATCGTCTGTATCCCTCGTTCTGGAAAAGAATCCCTCGTAATTCGTGGCGACAAGAGTGGTGCTGTTGTAGGCATTATCTCTTTCCTTAAGGCCCCGAAGTGTTTGCGAAAGGGCCACACTGCTATCCTAGCCCTTGTTTCTGATACATCCTCGGAAGAAAGGAAGATGGAAGACATTCCTATTGTACGTGATTTTCCTGAGGAATTACCTGGTCTTCCGCTTCATCAACAAGTCGAGTTTCAAATCGAGCTAGCTCCTGGAGCAGCACCAGTAGCTCGAGCACCTTATCGTCTAGCTCCATCAGAACTCGAAGAACTGTCTACGCAACTACAAGAACTCCTGGAAAAAGGTTTCATACGTCCTAGCTCTTCGCCTTTGGGAGCTCCAGTGTTATTCGTGAAGAAGAAAGACGGTACCTTCAGAATGTGTATCGACTACCGCGAACTCAACAAGGTGACCGTGAAGAATCGTTATCCCCTCCCACGTATTGATGACTTGTTCGACCAGTTGCAAGGGTCGAGTTATTACTCTAAGAATTGATTTGAGATCGGGATACCATCAACTGAGAGTCCGAGAGGAGGACGTCTCCAAAACAGCATTCAGAACTCGTTACGGTCATTACGAGTTTCTGGTTATGCCTTTCGGATTAACGAATGCACCTGCGGTCTTCATGGATCTCATGAACCGAGTGTGCAAACCTTACCTGGATAAATTTGTCATTGTCTTCATCGACGACATCCTGATCTATTCTAAGAGTCAGGAGGAACACGAGCAACACCTGAGGCTTATTCTGGAACTTCTTCGAAAAGAGCAGTTGTATGCCAAGTTTTCGAAATGTGACTTCTGGCTTCGCGAAGTCCACTTTCTAGGCCATGTGGTAAACAAGGATGGGATTCATGTAGATCCATCCAAGGTTTACTCGATCAAGAACTGGCCTGCACCCCGTACACCAACAAAAATCCGCCAATTCTTGGGTTTGGCAGGCTACTACAGAAGATTTATCAAGGATTTCTCAAAGATTGCACAACCTCTCACTTCACTGACTCAGAAGGGTGTCACCTATCGTTGGGGTGATGCACAAGAATCCGCATTTCAGCACTTAAAAGATAGACTTTGTAGCGCGCCTATCCTCTCATTTCCTGAAGGCACAGATGATTTTGTGGTTCACTGCGATGCTTCCATCCAAGGACTTGGTTGCATGTTGATGCAACGTGACAAGGTCATTTCCTACGCATCACGCCAACTTAAGGTTCACGAAAGGAACTACACTACACACAACTTGGAATTGGGAGCAGTTGTTTTCGCACTTAAGATATGGAGACATTACCTGTACGGTACCAAGTGCACCATTTACACCGATCACAGGAGTCTCGAGCATATCTTTAAGCAAAAGGAGTTAAACATGCGACAACGTCGATGGGTCGAGCTCTTGAATGATTACGAATGCGCGATCAAGTACCATCCGGGCAAAGCCAATGTTGTGGCTGACGCCCACAGTCGAAAGGATACTATACCTAAGCGTGTACGTGCTTTACAGCTTACCATCCAATCCAACCTCCCCGCTCAGATTCGCGATGCTCAGGTTGAAGCATTGAAAGCAGAGAACATCAGGGCTGAGTCCTTACGAGGATCGAGGCAGCGGCTAGAACGAAAGGAAAACGGCGCCTACTATGTTAACGGGCACATCTGGGTTCCACTGTATGGAGACCTACGCGAGCTTGTGATGGATGAAGCACATAAGTTTCGTTATTCAGTACATCCTGGTTCGGATAAGATGTACCATGACTTAAAGACTACCTATTGGTGGCCCAGTATGAAAGCCCACAGAGCAACCTATGTTAGCAAATGCTTGACTTGTGCTAGGGTCAAGACCGAATATCAGAAACCCTCAGGCCTACTTCAACAACCGGAGATCCCGAAATGGAAATGGGAGCAAATTTCCATGGATTTCGTTACTGGTCTGCCTAGATCTCAACGCGAAAATGATACCATTTGGGTGATCGTGGATCGATTGACTAAGTCTGCACACTTCTTGGCTATCAAGGAAACCGATAAGTTTTCTACTCTAGCAGACATCTACCTAAAGGAAGTAGTATCAAGGCACGGAGTGCCAACCTCCATTTCTGATCGAGACTCGCGTTTTACTTTTGAACTGTGGCAAGCAATGCACAAGTCTTTCGGCTCACGTTTAGATATGAGCACCGCTTATCATCCACAGACAGATGGGCAATCCGAACGCACCATCCAAACCCTTGAAGACATGCTTAGGGCATGCGTAATCGACTTTGGAAATGGCTGGGAAAAACACCTCCCGTTAGTGGAGTTTTCGTATAACAACAGTTACCACACCAGCATCCAGGCCGCTCCGTTCGAGGCATTGTACGGACAAAGTGCCGATCACCTCTCTGTTGGGCAGAGGTTGGCGACAGTCAAATCACAGGCCCAGAACTTGTAGTAGATACAACCGAAAGGATTGCTCAGATACGACTGCGAATGGCGGCAGCTCGTGACCGTCAGAAAAGCTATGCTGATAAGCGTAGGAAACCACTCGAGTTCCAGGTAGGGGATCGAGTGCTACTTAAAGTCTCACCGTGGAAAGGTGTAGTTCGTTTTGGCAAACGAGGCAAACTCAATCCGCGCTATGTCGGATCGTTCGAAATCATTGAGAAAATTGGCAAAGTCGCTTACAGGATGAATCTACCGGCAGAGCTCAGCGGAGTTCACAATGTTTTCCACGTGTCGAATCTGAAGAAGTGTCTATCAGATGAGACCCTCATAGTTCCCTTAAAGGAGCTCACTGTCGACGACCAGCTGCGATTCGTCGAAGAACCAGTAGAAATTACTGATCGAGATGTTAAGATCCTCAAGCGTACCAGGATACCTCTTGTTCGAGTTCGTTGGGATTCCCGTCGTGGCCCAGAGTATACCTGGGAACGAGAAGACCAAATGAAACTCAAGTACCCCCAGCTGTTTAAGAAAAGTGCAACCACTACTGAGGCTGAAGCTACTGCAGAATTTCGGGATGAAATTCCAAACCAACGGGGGGATGATGTGACACCCCAGGAAAACCAGGAAACCAACGCAACTTAACTAGCTTCCTCAGTAACCACGTGCTAAATTTCGGGACGAAATTCTCTTAACAGGGGGAGAATGTGACAACCCTCCAAAATTACGTGTATCCGTACAATTTATTTATGTTAATTAAAGTGCTTGATGTCTGTGCTGAATTACTTAACTGCTTTCTGATTTCTGTGTCATACTTACATGTGCTTATTAACATACTAGTAGTGTGCAGAAGAGTTACTAAATAATCATGTATGCTTTCCCAAGTGTTGGGAATTAAAAATGTTACAAAAAGATATATATAGGACACTAAACGGGATAACTTAGCACTTTAACGGAACGGTATCAAACCGAACAACCGGACATTACCTGGAACACTAAAATATTACCAGAGGCATTGTCTTTATTTTTTTTCTGAATTAGTTATGGTCCCTGAATATCATAACACACACTACATAAATATCTAGTAACTAATACCTAACTAGAATACTTGGATTGTAAACATAAGCTAACTAAATTAGTTGAAACCCAACCAAGCACACCCCCCCCACCATTCGATGGTCACCCTAGAGGGAACCACCCTTGATTATCTTGATTTATTTAATGTATATGTAGTGTACTAAAGGGGACATTGGACCTAATGGACAAAGATGGGTTGTAAGACTCTTTATTTAGCTATAGGATCACCATCACTTTCATCATTTACAACTCAACACCATTTTCTTCTCTCCCTCTCTTCTTGGTCTCGGCCGACCACCACACCACACACCACCACCATCATTTGATCAATTTCAACCATTCTAAGAGTATCCAAAGGTGTTAGATACCATACAACGAAGCTCGGTGTGTTCGGAAGTTGAAGGACCCCTCTTATCTTCTTTTATCCACCACTTTTCTTCACTTGAACTCTCCTAGCTTTGAGCTAGTGGTAAGTCTCTTCGATCTACTCATTTTACATCCTATGAAGGTGGTTAATAGTTATATCAAGATGATGTCTCAAGAACACTAGAAGATCATGTGCAAGAGTCTTGAACATAGAGCTAACTTAATGATGAAATATTGTTGAAATGTGATGAAGTGATGTTACTATGAAGTTGTTTTGATACTTGTTGATTATTGTTTGTTTGTAGAAATAATGTTGACCATCATGTAATCTTGCTAGACTATGATTAAAAACATAATCTAGCAAGATGAGAAGATGAATATGTTAGAAGTTATGAATCATCCTCACAAAAAGTCATGAACTTAAAGAAATATGATGTTTTCTTGTAAAATCATGAACAAGTAAGTTTAAAGACTTGTAAATCTAAATGTTTCAAGTATGATTTACCAAGAAACCAAGTTAAAAATACACGGTTATTAAATCTTGGTTCTTACATAAATAAACATCATTTTTGGTGGTTAACAAAGTAAAGAAACACATGTGTAACAAGAAAAATACATGAAGAAATATTTTTAGAAAATATGAACATAAGTTGTAAAGAATCATATTCTTTAAAAATGGAGTTTTTAAAGAAGCAATCACACTTTAAAGGGGTACAAGACTTACTAAATACACTAGTAAGTTACTACACATTTTTATAAACTTTCAAAGTTCATGATGTAGAAATTAATGCGTGTTTCTAACAAGACTGTTAAGTAAAGATTGTATATTGTTGATTGGTGATTGTTGAATGATTTTTACAAAAGAAAAGGATATGCTATAAGCATGGACACCTCCATTTACAAAGGAAACTCTGGCGAAATTTTCTAAAAATCCGACACTTAGAAAATATTCTTCTAACAGGTGTTTACGAATATATTTTTAAGTTTGTTTTCGAAATAAACTTCGCCAAAGGTTTTGTTACAAAAATACAAAGTATCGGGGGTTGATTTTTACAAGTAAAATGGATAAATATATATATTTAGAATATATATATTTTATATTAGGACACTTGTGTGGATACTTGTTTATTTTGTGAGATAGTTATATTGTTTTAGGGTAAGATAATGTAAATTAACAATATAATTCGACATTTGAATTGTGTGGTATGTGATAGAAGTAATGAGTAAATAAACCGTGCGTAGGATACGTGATATGCATGCATGAGAAATTGATTGTTATCTGTACTTTATTAGGACGTGCTTGATTTCTGATTATTAGAGTAACTAATCTAACCGAGCAAACCAAGGTGAGTTCACACCCTTACTAAGGCATGGGATTCCCGGTGGTTGGGAATGGGATTAAATAGCTGAGACGGAACTTGTACTTTCACCACTACTAGACTACTTACCTCCGTCCTCGGATTGGGAAGGACGCCGGCACTAAACCTATGTACTCACTACGTACCACTGTCCTCGGATTGGGAAGGGCACCGGCGCTAAACCTACGTACTCACTACGTACCACTGTCCTCGGATTGGGAAGGACACCAGCGCTAAACCTACATATTTAATATGTACCTCTGTCCTCGTATTGGGAAGGACACATATATATATACATCTAGTCTAGTGGTTTACAATATGGGGAAGCCCCCACTGATTATGGATATGGTTTGGGTAATAAAGAAGGAACTGGATAATCATACTTTCAACTACGGGGTAACCCCCACGGCAACTAAGCCAACGAAAGACAAACCATGTTTTTTGGAAACAACTTAAAACTAAACAACCAAACGTGAACTCACTCAACTTTGTTGTTGACTCGTTGTTACATGCCTTACAGGTCGTTAAATGCATATGGAGCTTGCACGAGGAAGAAGTCGTTGTGGGATGTGGACTGTATGTCCCGTACTTAATAATTAAACATTATAAACTTATGGAACTTGTGTTTTGGGTCTTTAAACTTATGAACTACGAATTTATGTTTTGAACTTACGTTTTATGCTTCCGTTGTTAACTTAGAATCGGTTACTCTCTTTTGGTCACCAATTGTATTGTGGTTGGTTTTATTTACTTAATTATATTGTTCAATATGATTGGTGGCTCGATCCTGGTCATGTCACGCCTCCAAGCGGTGATACTCCGCATGGTGGATTTTGGGGGTGTGACAATTATAAACTCAAAAACCTAAATCACGCATGTTGAAAACATTAATCACGCATGCTGAAAACATTAATCACGCACGTTATAGTGTAAAATCATGCACGTTGTTGTACGTGATGTACGTTAAGCCGTAATGTATTTTACACTTTCTATATATATATATATAGAGAGAGAGAGAGACAGAAAGTATAATGTACAAAAGGCCTTATCGTACTTCACGTACGCGACAAATCTGACCGTCTGATTTTGTGTCATTATTACGCATGGAGCAGATTATCACGCATGGATCAATGTTTTGTGATTATTACGCATGGGAAACATAATAACGCATGTGTATAATAAGCATGTGGGTAATTACGCATGTGGTAAACTAATCACGCAAGTATCAAAGACTGAAAATAATCACGCATGGAAAATAATCACGCATGGATCTGATGGCCAGTATTGTCGCGTACGTGAAGTATGATAAGGCCTTTTCTATGTTAACCGCTCCCAATATATATATATATATATATATATATATATATATATATATATATTAAAAACAAGAAAAATATAACAAAATCAAATGAAATATAAACTGCTCAGATAATAAATTAATTAAGTTCATTGGATATTTTTATATAGGTGTAACAACTCTCATCAAAAGTCCTATTTATTAAATTAATTTAACCAATAGGAAACCCTAATTAAGACACCCAAGTGATTCTGCACAAACCCTAAAATTTTCAGAATAATCAGAATCAGGATCAGGGCCCCTAAAACTAAGGGGGGGGGGGGGTAAAACCATAGTTACGATTATCTTAAAATCTCGCTGTCAAAATCGAATTTACGAAATCTGTCAAGTCAGCAAGCCTAGTTAGGGACGTGGCTACCTATAGAAAATAGGTTACCCTTCGCGTTACGCGAAGCCCAGGGCAGGACCCCTCGCGTCACGCGAGGGGGGTCAAAATCTGGTTATAAATAGTGGACTTTGGGACTTGAATTCTGCAATTGAAACGACGTAAAATCTCGTTACGTATGCTGAATTATAGCAGAAACACTTCTAAAACACACACAGATCACTAATCGTCGCCGCAAACAGGGTAATAACTCGATCGCTGATACGATTCAATGTCCGATCGATTAAACTATCCAATGGATGTTTAAGTGCTGCCCACATTAGGGTTTATGCTTTGTCATTCGTTGTTAATTCAATGGATGTTTAAGTATCGCACTTTGTCATTCGATGTGAGGGTTTGATCTCGTGAGTTATCGTAAATGCTGTATTAAGTTACTAACCGAATTGTGTGCTTGTTATTAAATTTAGGTTAAAAGGCTAATCAGTAGGCTAGGCTCTGCTCAAATTAAATCTCCAATGTGAGTCATTCTCTTTTTATCAAATTTAATTTCAAAATCAAGTTATTTTCAAAGTTATAGTTACAGGGATTAAGTCTTTGTAATCACCAAACGTACAGCCGGTATGTGGGGTTTTGTATACATTACTTGATAATCGTCACCATTGGGGCAGCCAATGGAGGATATGACCATAGTCACAGATCCGGTCGAGTGACAAATACCGTGGGTAGTTGGTTTGATATCAGAAACATTGTAATCGCTCTTAATACTGTAAATTATAACAAACGTGTCTTTTAGTAAAAAGAATGATTCACTCAGTATTTCCCGCTGACAAAACCTTTTTCAAACATGTTTCAGGTGATCTGTTGTGATCCAGGAAATGTGCCGTGAAGCACTATCAGCTTAATGAAGTGGCTCAGTATAAAATAAAGAAACATGTTTTGTAAAAATAAAGATTTCTTCGTGAAATCATATGAATGTAAATTACCGGGGTTTTATCCCGAGTTGTGAAATAAAATAAATCGGGAAATTGCAGTTTTAAAAAGATCCTGATGAAAACTTCCGCTGTTAAATAAATACCACGGGATTTTCTGTCCCGCGGCTCCTGAAACGGGTCAAACCAGGTCGGGGGCCGTGACAGAAAAAGGTGGTATCAGTGCCACTGATTTAAGCCAATTAAGTATTTAGAAAATACTTAATTTTACTGATTGCCATTTTGTGATTATGTGTTTTATTAATTGAATATTTGTATACAGTATGGGTAAGCAAAAGTTGTCAAACATCTATCTTAAATTAGATAGGTCATCCAACGAGAAGGGAAGTTCATCCCAAACCAAACCCTCAAGTCACTTTGTAACCCTGAAGAAGGAATATTTGTGCGAAAGGCACAATACGAGGAACCACTTTCTCCTGATAAAAGAAATTTGATTATTAAGAAAAGTAAGGAGAAAATAAAGCAATTCCGAGAAAAGAAAGTTAAACAGGAAACCCAGGAATTAACCAGTAAATCACCTTGGGAAGACAAGTTAGATGAGAAATGGACAGATCTTTATATGCTAGCTACTGTAGCAGTTAATGCAAATCTTTAAATAATTTGACCCAAGTTTTAGCACCTTTATCAATTTCAGTCTAGAAATCTTATTTCAGTAAATAAATAAATTTACAATAAAACCTAGTGTGTTTTAACTTTTTAGTTATTTTTGTAGTTACCCAGTATGAAATAATATTTAAAGGTTTTCTATGAAATTTGGTATATATTTTTAACTTAGTATTTATGTGTATTTTGCTAAACAGCATGAACGACTTGTCTGACGCCCTTCAGAATTTAAATCTCTATCCGGTAAAAATAGAGGTTTCTAGAGATTTCAATAGGTATATACCAGACATAGAAGAACCTGTGGAATTCAATGCTCCACCTCTAGAGAAACCTAAACCCAAGAAAATGAGGAGATTTGTGGGATGGAGACGTGTGCGTAGGAGGAAGCCTACAACTAGGAAGATCCCTAAAATAGAAAATCCCTTAGACAAAGGGAAGGGAATTGAAGTCGGGGAAGAATCTAGGCAGATGGGAATACAGTTTGAGGAATGTTCTAAGCAGATAGAAATGGAATATGGAGAAGGTTCTAGGCAAACCCAGAGGGAAGTTGGGGAAAGTTCTAGACAGGTTGAAGAGTTACCTTTTCAGGAGGAATTAGATCGGGCATTGGCGAGCTGTGATGTCGTCAGGCCAATAAATAATAATCTATACCCTACTCTTGAAACACAACTACCAATAAACTTGGACCCAACAATTCCAGAACCTATAATCCACACCCAGCCTATAGGAATAGATGAATGGTGGACAAATGATTGGCAGTTCCAAAACCTGATCAACAGCCCTTATTCCTTCCTTCCTCAATTTGACCCAGAACCTATACCTAATCCACCTATGAGTAATGAGAATTTAGCTGAACTTCGCCACTTTGGCGAGGAGCTGGTGGATGCCGGAAATAGGATCAGGGAAGTAGGAGAACAGATCTCCTGGAAGTATGATGAGAGGGGCTTATGAGACTGTGGTTGTATAATAGCAATAATAATCTAATCTTATAAAATAACTAAAATAAGACTTTGTAAGATATTGGTGTGTAGTAAGGCATATTATAAAATATATAAAATGGAATCGAGAAATCGATAGTTTTGACTATATGTGTATTGTGAAATTTGTATGATTGTTTTGTGTACGATTGTTATTCATTAGATACTAATAAATTATATATATTAATTATCAGATGGAAAACTGTAACACCCCGAAAAAAAATGCAAATCATTTATTTAAATATAAAGTTGATAAATAAACTAGTTAACTAACTAGGATTTTAAATAACCCAGTTAGGTGAAAGCCTTGTAGTAACCTACAAATGGGTTAAAATGCTACATTAGAACCAAAGGAAAGTCTAGGGACCAATTGTGTTCAAAATGAAACTAATATTGATATAATCAAAAAAATAAAACACAAACATTTGTCTGTGTTCTTGGTGGAGATCGACCAGGAGCGACCCCAAGCTCATTCAAACCCTAGTCAGCATAAAAACTCTAAATTGAAGGATCAAACTCAGTCCAAATCAAAATCCGAACATAGATTATCGATCCTCATCACAAGGTATGTAAAATTTTGATAAATCTCTCAACTTGAAATTCTCATGAATTGGGAAAAATCTTAGGGTTGCATGTGTATGTTATGATGATTAAGGAACAACTATAGTGTCTAGGGACAAACCCTAGACTAATAGAAGTTGAAATCATAAGAAATTTTGGTGAATCCATGAACACCATTGTAGGTGATTAATGGGTTATGTGTAAATTGATGAACACTAGGATATTGGGTGTTAATCTTGTGTAATTTGACAATTTGGAAGTGATTTCAGAAATCTAGAAGCTAACAATCATGTAAAATGTTGATTGAGGTGAAATTAGGGCTAAATGATAAGCTAGAAACTTTTCATATAATCATGTGAAAAATCTGCCCTTAAGGTGTTTGTGAAAATGCCTCAAAGAAGGCTTAAAATAGAAATTTAAAGATTAAACGCATAATTATGATGTTTCAGTGTATTATACGATGTAAGGTTTAAAAAGAGTTCTAAAGATGTCTTGAATTGAACTCTATAGGAAAGGATACCGGAACGTCGAGTGGACAAGCCGGTGGTGATTTGCGGTTGAAGGGCGTACACTAAGGTATGTAACTTGATCCGTTACATTCGTTGAATTATGAATAAACTATGCGTTATTGATAGAATTTATATTGATTATGGTTGGAATGTGAATTGATAGACTTAGTATAGTCAACGAACCAAATTGGTAGTCATCATAAGTGGATGGTTCCACAAGATGAGCCAACGGATCTATTAGTGTGAAAAATTGTAGTTTTAAACGTTCTAGTAGTCGATAATGGCGATAATAATCACAAGGGCATTAAACCATGAAATTGGTAAGAAATGCGGGTGATAATAAGCCCCGGATGTTGGGCATAAGGCGCCATAGGTTTATTAGTTAAATGGTAGTAAAATGTGTAAGGTTAGAATGGGTCGAATAATTACATAGTGACATATGGTCTTTCGGTCCGTAAATTAAATTTTGAGTATCAAATTTATAATAGTTATGTCGGTAATGAATTTACAGACATACAGGAAGAAAAATCACTTAAAACGGACTTACGAGTCAAAAGATATGGCCAAACGAAGTTAAAAACTGGATTTTCCGGAGCTGGCAGCAAATGCAGCTCACAAAACTTGAGCTGCTGGAAAACGTGACCCCCCGCGCCACGCGGAAGGCCACCCGAAACACTCCGCGACACGCGGGAGGTCCTCGCGGCCCGCGTAAAACCTCTCGCTGGGCGCGAGCGACCTGGATCCGAATTTTTCATTTGTTTTCAAAAGTTTTGACCCTAGATTTCAATTATACATGTTTTAATATTATCAAAACTAACCTTTGATGTGGTTTTGACATTAGGTCATGTTGGGGAACTTATGGATGGCGATCAAGCATATGATGAAGAACCGAACACTACATTTTGAAGCTTCCGCAACGTCTTTAAGTTCTTAGTATCTTTTGTGTATGGGTTGTAAACACTTGTTAAACAACTTTTAAAATGTTTTAACTTAGTCATTAGTTGACTAAGGTTGATGTTACTTATGAACTTTGTTTATGAAAGTCATGTTACTTAAACAATATTTGATTTGAAATGGTATAACCTATTACTAAAATCAAGTAAAATTAGACGGGTGTTACAAGTTGGTAATCAGAGCTTAAGGTTGTCAACAAAGTGTTCGGTTCAAGCTTGATCGATCGTCCGGTAAGAATTAACTCATTATGTTAGTAGATTATGTCTTATGTAAGGAATGAGAAATGAATTGTTATGCATGGGAAGAGCGTGTTAACACACTCAAACCCGGAAAGTGCATAAAATGTGAACGGTTAAAGCAAGTTAGGAACTTGGCTAAACCGAAACAAAAGAAGCAATGTCATGAATGAAATGTTTAACGTTTGATGTAAACATTTCAGTTTCAAGATGTCCGATGGGAATGATGATAATCCGGTGCAAACAAGCACTGAACAAATGAAAGAGATAATTGCCGAAGAGGTAGGGAAGGCAATTGAAGGAAGTCTATCCGGATTTATAGACAAAATTCAAGGCACGGTGTTGTCGCTTGTAGAAGAACGAGTTAAAAGGTTGGAGGATATTGTCAACCTTATGAAGGAGAAAACGGGAGAACGCAAAGGGTGTTCATACAAGGAATTCATGGCGTGTAAACCGCCAATTTATAACGGGGAAGTCGACCCGATAATTTGCCAAAGATGGTTGGGCGACATTGAAGGAGTGTTTGAAAGGACCCATTGCGACGAAAGCGACTTCGTTGCTTACGGAACGGGTCAGTTAAGAGGACAAGCCAAGGATTGGTGGGATAACAAAAAGAATGAAATAGGGGCCGAAGCGGCAAGGACCATGACATGGGAAGAGTTTAAGACACCATTTCTTAAACATCATAGTCCCAAGGCGGTCATTAACAAAATCAAGGAAGAGTTCATGCAACTTAGGCATAAGGGTGAAACCATAGACAAGATCACGGTGATGTTTATGGATAAGATGAAGTTTTGTAGTGAGTTGGTGACGAACGAAGAACAGAAAATATACTACTACTACAATATGTTGAGCGCTGAATATAGGGAGTTTATGACTCCTTCAAAATACGAGACCCTTACCGAAATCATTAATGTTGCTCGGGAACGGGAAATCGAGTTGAAGAAGCAAGTCGAAAGAGGTGAACGAAGGGCACATGATGTGAATCCAAGCCCGACAAAGAAAGCCCGAACTGGAGAATCGGGGAAGAAGGTAGATACTAAAGGTGGGTCGCCAAGTTGTAAGGTGTGCGGGAAGGGACACAAAGGGGAATGTCGGTTCAAAGACAAGCCATGCCCTATATGTAACAAGACGGGGCACACGGCCTCGCTATGCTCGGGAAAAGTCTCTGTTTGCTACAAATGTTATCAATCCGGCCACAAAAAGTCCGAATGTCCGGACTTAGTTGGAAAGAGAGATGTTAAAGAATCTCCAACAGAAGCTCCCAAAGCGAATACCCCCCCCCCCCTAATGAGTTCGGTCCTCATGGGGGACACCCCTTGTCCTATATTTGAATATTATAATCCTAATGTCTAATATCTTGATGACATTGTAACCTTTGGGTAATTAACTTAAGCTTTGTCCATAAGTAGTAGCATTGATCCATCATAATCATTTCACCACTAAACAAATTCACACTACTCTCTCCCTCTCTTGACACTTTCGGCCGAGAACCACCCACCCCCATCCATCATTTTTCGATTCCATTCAAGACATTCCAAGATCATACAAGGGTTAAGGATCGCGTATAAGGAAGCTTGGTGCACTCGGATTGCGAAGGACCTCGCTACATTGCTTTTATCCACGCATTTTTTCGACTAGTTTCTTCCCTAGCCTCGAGCTAGTAGTAAGTGACTCTAAACGCCTTCTTGATCCATTCTAAAGTGGTTAAAACGATATATGACGGTTAAAATTTATGAACATGCAAAATGATACGAAAAAGTCTACTAAAAATGCTAAAAATGTTGGTTAATAGCACAAGGGTTGTGTAAACCATGTAGGAATTGTTTTGTGTAATTATTTGGGCCCGATCTATGTTGTGGTAGCTCGGATCATCGTTTAACCCGGATTGGTCATGATCATGGATCATGACATAGAGCTTGTTTAAGTGTAACAAGGGTTAAATGATGAAACTCTACCACACACTAAACATGAACTTGTGTAAAATCGACTTTACTTACGAAATAGTGTTTAAAACTAGTAGATCTACGGATCTACAAACGGTATTTTCAAAGGACCACGTGTCAAGAGAAAACATACTTTTAAAGACGGATCTTTCATAAACAAGAATGATTTTAGCAAACACACAAGTGTGTAAATACTTGTGTAACACTAAGTTTCGACAAAGAACTAGTTTTGTCAAATTTTACAAGAAGTTGTAAAAATGGAATTTCTTTAAAAACGAGACTTCTACGAAACCGGATGGATTTATATAAAGATACACTAAAAGTAAGGAGCTTTACTACATATTTTTGGAAAAACTACAACTTCATGTAATTCTTGCGATTTACATATATATTGACTAGTTGATGCTTTGAGCATTGTTTTGATTGAATGAGAAAATTTTTGGTTTGACTTATAAAAGAAAAGGATACGCTTAAAAGCGTGGCCACCTCCAGTTACAGGGGAAACTCTGGCGAAATTTTTCCAAAAACCTAACACTTAGAAATATTTTCACCACAAGTGTTAGAAATACATTTTGACTTGTTTTCAAATTATAGATTTCGCCACGACTTATTTACAAAATATCGGAGGTGGGATTTCACAAAATGAAACGTGATAAATATATGTATTTAGTATATATACTTTTCATAAGCGTCACTTGTAAAATGTTTATGATTATTTTGTGAAATATACAAATATTATTTTTAGGGTAAAAATAATATTACCGAATGCTAATGATTATATTTTGAAGTAAGAAATAAAATATATTAAGTGAGACTTAATAATATATTTCGAAGTTTACGAACGCACATGTATTAAATCCCCCATCCTTGGGAAGGAGAATAATTACCGAGTATTTACAAAAATATAAACACGAAATAGTTGTCTAACTATTTCCCAAAAACTTAAACCTTAAGCCAAGGCACGGCCGTCCGTCTAATAGACTTAGTACGTGTAGGTCGTCGCACAGCTGCTTGATCAGGAGATATACTTGGTAGAGACGCACCACTGTGAGTTCATGTCCCCCTTTTCTCTTAACTGTTTTCAGTTTTCTAAACTGCGGGGGTGAAATACATGTTACTATGATTACGAGTACTTTTACATGGTATGGTTAGCGTAAGGAGGGTTATTACTATTCAGATCATGTGAGTGGGTAGGCAGAAACTTGAGGCCATTAATCCTCAGGGTAGGACCGAGGGGCAGGAGCGGTAGATCTATCTGGGTGTAGCGAGCCCAACCCCAACCCCAGGCCCAAACAGAACGGACCTCGGGGTGACTTTGTACCCAACGCGTAAATCTGCTAGGTTTGAGTCTTCCTACTTGCATTTCACACATATCAATGGCCTTGCAAACCATTGGTGATCTCTTTTTCCTTATTTGCTACATACCAGGGTTTTTATACTTACAAAGGTTTATTTACTCACTTACACATGAACTCGCTCAACATTATTGTTGATTTTTCAACTTACATGTATTTCAGGGAATTAAAGATCTGGCGCGGTATGTTGTGTTTTCCCGCTGCATATGGGTTCCGAGGTCATCCCGGTTTAGGAAATGTGACTTTTTCCTGGACGAGTCACAAATCTTAAACTGCGTTTTATTCATGTTGACGTTTATGTCTTTCAAAACAATGTTTTATGTTATGGTGTTGTAGTCCCTAAGACAATGTTATGTTACTTCGGTTTTAAAACTTAAATCTATGGATGATCTTGCATGGTTTTTATTTCATATAGCTTGTTATGGTTAAGCTATGGTATTAAGAAGTCACACCAAAATAACCACGCTTCCGCAAAGCCAGGGTGTGACAGCTTGGTATCAGAGCTCTGATCATAGCGAACTAGGATTCCTTCTCGAGTCTAGACTATGATCACTAGGGCTCTCACGAAAACATTTTTACTACATACCACTCAAGTCCAGATCCAAAACTTTTTACAAACAAATGTTGAGCACATTTATTTATTATTTATAGGCTCAGTCTGGGAGGTTGAGGCTCGGTCTGGAGGACCGAGGCTCGGTCTAGGAGACCGAGGTAGTTGCCTAGTAGGACTAGGGAGAGCAGTCTGAGAGGCTGGAAGAATAGGCTAGTGGGACTAGGAAGAGCATTCTGAGAGGCTGGGAGAATTTGGCTAGTTGGACTAGGAAGAGCAGTCTGAGAGGCTGGGAGAATTTAGCTAGTTGGACTAGGAAGAGCAGTCTGAGAGGCTGGGAGGCTAGTGGGACTAGGAGAATTATTTGATTGCTTACTTGGTGACTAATGTGCTTATCTGATTGTATGATTGATTATTCGTACATATTTGTGTTTGTGTTACAGACACCATGGACTAGCCCGGCACAGGTGATTCGGACACCACAGGCCCTAGACCCATAGTATCAGACGACTTAGAGTCTTCAGAGCACGAGGTCCACACGTCAGATGTTACCAGCACAGACGAGGACGACTTTCAGCCCTTTGCGCTGCCCGACGCTGTCGATGAGCCCGCTGATGGTCCTTTTGCTGGGTACCTACCACTCGTAGAGATCCCTGCTTCCATACCTTTGGCCGTTTATCCTGCTTACGATATGCTCCTCGACGCCGACGTTGACGACGACGTCGATCTGTTTAATGATGAGCCCCTGGAGGACGATGTTGAGGGCGAGGCCCTTCTAGCTGACGGTGGTCTTTTGTTACTCGCAGATGCTCCAGCTGAGGAGTCACCTGCACACTCACCCGCTCCAGACTCCTTTGAGTCTGTGGCCTCCGCACCGTCACATACTCGGAGCGCACAGCACTATTCACACGGTTCAGATCCTGACAGGGCATCATCTGCTGTCTCTGCTCCTAGATTTACTTTCGATCACGACCTCGATGAGGATTCAGACCCTGTTTTTCCCCCTGGATTTGACCCGGACCAGGAGATAGAGTTCATCCACTTGGATCAGCCTATGGT
The DNA here is from genome assembly GCA_030545235.1 of Helianthus tuberosus. Lineage (NCBI taxonomy): Eukaryota > Viridiplantae > Streptophyta > Magnoliopsida > Asterales > Asteraceae > Helianthus > Helianthus tuberosus. Next base: position 215,034,183 of record CM060423.1, read on the forward strand.
TGACCCAGTAGACCTATTTGACCCTGCATTCGCTGATCATGCAGATTTTGATATGGAGTTCGTTGATCCCGAGCCTGCCATGGCCCTCGAGCCAGTAGCTGCTCCTGACCCAGTGCTTGAGCATGACCCTGCTCATGCTGGCATACCCATTGATCCTGTGATTGCTGACCCACCCATTGATGATCACCCTGCTGATGCGCCACTACTGGAGGGTGACCATGTTATTGCTGCTGATCATGTTGATCCCCCACCTATCGCTGATATACCTGTTGACCCTCTTGTTGCACCCCATCTTGACCCTATGCCTGTACAGTTTGATCGAGCACTTTTTGAGGCACAGATTGACCCACGAGATGAGCACGCCCAGCATGGGTGGATTCCTGCGGATGATGAGCTTCCACCTATTCCTCCTCATACCACCGATGCACGTCACGTTGATTTCTCTTTTTCATTTGCACAGTACACACCTCCAGCTCGACCTGGAGAGGGTTCCTCGGCTCGTCCCTTTGGACATGTGCCGACATATATTCCAGTTATGCCACAATCTTCATCTGCTATTTCCCCTGTACCACCATTCTTTGTGACACCTTTTGATCCAGCCAGCGAGCCGTTTCTCTGGACGTCACCTTCTGTTATGCCATCGACCGACCCCTACCATCCTTTCCATATGGGGTATACTATTAAGGACGTTCTGATGTCGTTTGTTGTCCAGCAGGAGGCACTCACACGGCGTATTCAGGAGCTTGAGAGAGCTCAGCCACCGCCGTGCCAGTGTCAGGGTCAGACCCACCCTGCTTCTTCGCAGCATCCTCGACCATTGTTACCTGACTATGCTGCATGCCTTTTGGCACTTGAGCAGCAGGTTGCTTCTTGGTTGCGTACCCAGAGAGCCATGGAGGAGGACTGGCTCCATTTGCGACGTTTGTTCCACACCCATTTTCCCCCTCCTCCACCACCATCAGTTTAGGGCATCCTTAGTACAGCATGGGTAGACGCTGGTGAGAAGACGGCGATTGTTTTGACTGCACAACATTTTTGGAGACTGCATTTTGATTCTGACTTTTGTGACATGTATATGGATGTATTGACACTGGTTTGATATTCTTTTGGACTAGGGTGATGTAGCCCTTAGTCGATGATGATGTATGACACTATTATGTACCTGTACACTTACTATGTGGTCTCGATATATGGCAATCGCAGTATTCTCATCATATGTGATGTTTTGATTGATTATTTATGTTTTATAACATGGGATGTTGTGTGATTGATATGATTATAACATGAGATGTTATGTACTATTACTACCATAATAAAGCGTACGTATTATAACATGGGATCTTTACTATGGCCTGACCGACGTGAACCCATCTTTTAGAAGATGCCGCCGAGACGTCAAACGCCGATGCCTACCAATGAGGCAGAACTCCAACAAGTCATCGCTGCTGCCATCGCGCAATACGCCGCCTCGCAAGGAGGACCCAGCGGAAGCAGCTCAAACAACAATGGCAACAACAATCCACCTCATGGTAATACTAAGTCATTAAGACATACCATGATCTAATTGGATATCTCTAGCAAGGATGCTAATGCCATTCATATGTTGTAACGTATGTGCAGGGTGCACCTACAAGCAGTTTCTAGACTGCAAGCCTGTCAACTTTGATGGCACCGGAGGTGCTGTCGCTTTTGTTCGTTGGGCCGAGAAGACTGAATCTGTTCTCCGCATGAGCAAATGTGCACCAAACCAGCAAGTCACCTACATTTCTGGGCTATTTCTGGATGGCGCCCTATCTTGGTGGAATTTGCAAGTACAGACACTTGGTGAAGCTGCTGCCTACGCACTAACATGGACCGAATTGAAGGAACTAATGCGCAAAAAGTATTGTTCTCGCGCTGAAATCCAAAGATTGGAAACTGAGTTCTGGCATTTGAAGATGGAAGGTCCGAAGATCGCGGAATATGTTCAGAGGTTTCACGACCTGTCGCATGTGGTACCCTATATGGTCACTCCAGAATTCAAGCGGATTGAACGCTTCATTTGGGGATTAGCTCCTTAAATCATAAGCATGGTGACCTCCTCCAAGCCTGCAACAATTACTGAGGCAATCGATTTGAGCGTGGCTCTCACTGAGGAGGCTATCCGCCTAAACAAGTTTTCCGATGTTGAGCAAAAGAAGAAAGAGACTCACGTCGAGTCATCCGGAGGTAACAAACGAAAGTTCTCGAACTTTAAACAAGGCATTAGTGGTGTTGTTAAGAAAGGAGAGCCAAACGCGCCAGCTCAGGTTACAGCTGGTGGTGGAAAGAAAGGAAAGGGATATATGGGCACCCAGCCCAAGTGCAACACCTGCCAGCGTCACCATTCTGGCCGATGTGGTTTGAAGGTATGTGAAGCGTGTGGGAAACCTGGCCACTTGAAGGATTCTTGTTGGGCCACTGTTGGTCAGGGAGGCCAAGCAGGATTTGGAAACAGAAACAATAACCGTGGTGGAATTGGAAATCGCCCACAAGGAAACAATGGAGGTAATGGGAATCGAGGCAACAATGTGAATCAAGCGGGCGCTGTGAATCATAACCAAAGGAATAACCAAGCTGGAAATGGAGGTGGAAACGGGCAAAGACCTGGATGCTTTAACTGTGGTGATATCGGGCACTTTAAGAGGAACTGCCCAGAGTTGAACCAAGCCCGTGGAAGAGTATTCCATATCGAAGCGAGGGAAGCGCGCCAGGACCCCAATGTCATTACTGGTACGTTCCCTGTAAACCAACGCTATGCATCCGTTTTATTTGATACTGGTGCCGACTATAGCTTCGTATCATTAGAATTTAAGAATATGCTTGGTTTAGCCGCTAGTAAGTTAGATATTCCCTACTCAATCGAATTGGCTAATGGGAAGTTAGTAGAAGCCAATGAAGTGATCAGAGGTTGTGCAATCGAGTTGGGAGAACGTGAGTTTACTTTGGATCTACTACCGGTCCAGCTGGGGAGCTTTGACGTGGTAGTAGGAATGGATTGGTTATCAAGCCACAAGGCAGAAATTGTTTGTCACGAAAAGGTCGTTCGTATCCCGACCGAAGATGGCGAAACAATTGTGGTACATGGCGAAAAGCGCGATACGCCTTTAAGAATCATCAGCTGCCTGAAAGCGCGAAAGTGTTTGCAAAAAGGGTGTGCTGCCTTCCTGGCACACATTGTAGACAAGAAAGCTGCAGAACCGAAGATCGAAGACATCCCTGTCGTGAGGGAGTATCCGGAAGTCTTCCCGGAGGACTTGCCTGGACTGCCACCTCAGAGGCAAGTGGAGTTTCACATCGATTTAGTCCCAGGCGCTGCGCCTGTGGCTAAGGCACCTTATAGACTTGCCCCATCTGAGATGCAAGAATTGTCGACACAACTTCAAGAGTTGTTAGACAAGGGATTTATCCGACCAAGCTTCTCGCCTTGGGGAGCTCCGGTCCTGTTTGTCAAAAAGAAGGACGGTAGTTTTCGAATGTGCATAGACTACCCGGAGCTGAACAAGCTGACGATCAAGAATAGATATCCTCTGCCAAGAATTGATGATATGTTTGACCAGCTGCAAGGTTCAAGCTTTTACTCAAAGATCGATTTGCGATCTGGATACCATCAGTTAAGGATACAAGAGGAGAGTATCCTGAAGACAGCCTTCAGGACTCGTTACGGACACTACGAGTTCCTTGTTATGCCGTTTGGGTTGACAAACGCACCTGCAGTCTTTATGGATTTGATGAATAGAGTTTGCAAGCCGTACTTGGACAAGTTCGTGATTGTGTTTATCGACGACATCTTGATTTATTCAAGGATAAAGGCTGAGCACGAACAGCATCTAAGAGCTATTTTGGAGCTGCTGAAGAAAGAACAGCTGTATGCCAAATTCTCTAAGTGCGAATTTTGGCTACATGAAGTCCAATTTCTTGGACATGTGGTGAATGGAGATGGAATCCATGTGGATCCAACCAAGATCGAAGCGATCAAGAATTGGGAAATGCCAAAGACGCCAACCGAGATTCGACAATTCTTGGGTTTGGCTGGCTACTATCGAAGGTTCATTGAGGATTTTTCGAAGATCGCTCAACCATTGACGCTCCTCACCCAGAAAGATAAGAAGTTTGATTGGGGAATCAAACAGGAAGAAGCGTTTCAGCTGTTGAAGGATAAGCTCTGCAATGCGCCAATTCTAGCACTACCGGAAGGTACTGACGATTTCGTGGTATACTGTGACGACTCGCGTCAAGGATTGGGTTGCGTGTTGATGCAACGCCAGAAGGTTATTGCTTACGCTTCACGTCAGTTGAAGGTACATGAGAAGAACTATACCACGCACGATTTGGAGCTAGGCGCAGTGATATTTGCTTTAAAGATCTGGAGACACTACCTATATGGTACGAAATGTACAATTTTTACAGATCATAAGAGCCTACAACACATATTCAACCAGAAGGAGCTGAATATGAGGCAAAGGTGATGGGTTGAGTTGTTAAATGATTACGATTGCGAGAAAAAGTATTATCCAGGGAAGGCGAATGTGGTTGCCGACGCCCTGAGTCGAAAAGTGAGGATCAAGCCCATAAGGGTTAGGGCTTTAGAAATGATTATCCAAACCGATCTTTCCTTGCGCATTCGTGCCGCGCAGAAAGAAGCTCTTAAGGAAAGAAATCTTGAAGAAGAATATCTCCGTGGGATGGAGAAGCTATTGGTGCCAAACGAGGAAGGAACGTTATGTTTTGAGAAAAGGATTTGGGTTCCTCTGTTTGGTGGTTTAAGGAAAGATGTTTTTGATGAAGCTCACAAATCACGGTACTCTATCCATCCAGGAGCGGATAAGATGTACCAAGATCTCAAGGTTTACTATTGGTGGCCTAGGATGAAGGGCGATGTTGCTGTTTATGTGAGCAAGTGTCTAACGTATGCTAAGGTGAAAGCGGAATACCAGAAGCCTTCAGGACTTCTGAAACAACCTGAGATTCCCAAATGGAAATGGGAACAAATCTCCATGGATTTTATTACAAAGTTGCCAAGAACGCCAAGAGGTCATGACACTATTTGGGTGATAGTTAACCGCCTAACAAAGTCCACACACTTTCTGCTAATCAAAGAGAAGGATAACACCAGCAGACTGGCAGAAATATACATGAGAGAGATCGTCGCACGTCATGGAGTGCCTCTCTCGAAAATCTCTGATAGAGACGGAAGGTTTGTGTCAAGGATATGGCAATCCTTCCAAGAAGCTTTTGGCTCACAATTAAATCTGAGCACTGCTTTTCACCCTCAGACCGACGGTCAAAGCGAGCGGACTATTCAAACCTTGGAAGATATGCTGAGAGCATGTGTTATGGATTTGGGCGGTAGCTGGGATAAGCATTTGCCACTGGTCGAATTTTCATACAACAACCGCTACCACACCAGTATTGGAGCCGCGCCATTCGAATCTCTTTACGGACGCAAGTGCCGATCACCCCTATGCTGGGCTGACGCAGGTGATAGGCAGCTTGTTGGTCCTGAAATCGTCCAAGAGACGACAGACAAGATTGCGCAGATTCGAAAACGCATCGAAGCAGCTCGCGAAAGACAGAAAGCCTATGCAGATCCAAACCGGAAACATTTGGAATTCCAAGTTGGAGATATGGTTTTATTGAAAGTTTCACCCTGGAAGGGTGTGGCACGCTTCGGAAAGCGTGGGAAGTTAAATCCGCGTTACATTGGCCCTTTCAGAATTTTGGAAAGAATAGGGCTAGTAGCATACAAGCTGGACTTACCTGCGGAACTGAATGGATTTCACGATACATTTCATGTATCCAACCTGAAGAAAAGTCCAACTCAAGATACCATTGCCATTCCCACCGACGAGATTCATGTTGACGACACGCTCCATTTCGTTGAAGAACCGGTGGAGGTTATGGATTAGAAAGTAAACAAGACCCGCCGGAGCAGTGTCAAGCTCGTCAAGGTTCGTTGGAATGCCAGACATGGTCCTGAATACACCTGGGAGCATGAGGACCGGATGAAAGAAGAAATACCCCCCACCTATTTCCTAAGAACCCTGCATCTACAAGCAGAACTTAAAATTTCGGGACGAAATTTTTCTAACGGGGGGAGAATGTGACAACCCTCACTAAACCAGGTATCCGTACGACTTAATTAATAATTAATTACTGCTTAATTGCTGTGCTTACTTGAACTTGTGGATAAACTGCTACTTGAATACTGATACATGTACTTACTTGCATCATACTTTACTTGCTGTCACTCCATGTTTTGCTTACAGCACCTTTGTGACAACCTTGATGCACCAAAAGCACAGTAGCACAATGAACGGATAACCTATTAAATGTGCTGTCATAACTAGCACCAGGCAGGTACTGCCTCTAAGGCCTGTAAGAGCCTGAGATAGTTTGCTACACTAGTGGTGAGTGTAGGGATATAAGGGTTGTAGAACTGCGTCACTAGGAATAAGTTACAGTGACCGGATGTGCCTAAAACGTACTCTAGGTACAAAATTCAGCACTTTAAATAAAAATTCAGCATTAAGCTACCTAATAAAGTGCCAAAACATGAGAAAAATATTACTAGACACCTTCCAAAGTGTCGGGAATAAATTGTGTCACTAAAAATAATAATAACGACACTCTAAAGCTTTGTTAAGCACTTTGACGGATTACTATCCAACCGAACAACCGGACTTTACCCGGAACATAAAAATATTGTCATCAACACTGTTTTTCTTTTCTGAGCCAGTTAGGGTCCCCGTATACCCTAACACCCGCTACAATGCATAACATACTAGTAAATGGTTTAATCTCCTAAATACCTAACTAATACTTATCTATTTAGTTACAATCTAACCGAATACCCCCCCCCCTAACGAGTTCGGTCCTCATGGGGGACACCCCTTGTCCTATATTTGAATATTATAATCCTAATGTCTAATATCTTGATGACATTGTAACCTTTGGGTAATTAACTTAAGCTTTGTCCATAAGTAGTAGCATTGATCCATCATAATCATTTCACCACTAAACAAATTCACACTACTCTCTCCCTCTCTTGACACTTTCGGCCGAGAACCACCCACCCCCATCCATCATTTTTCGATTCCATTCAAGACATTCCAAGATCATACAAGGGTTAAGGATCGCGTATAAGGAAGCTTGGTGCACTCGGATTGCGAAGGACCTCGCTACATTGCTTTTATCCACGCATTTTTTCGACTAGTTTCTTCCCTAGCCTCGAGCTAGTAGTAAGTGACTCTAAACGCCTTCTTGATCCATTCTAAAGTGGTTAAAACGATATATGACGGTTAAAATTTATGAACATGCAAAATGATACGAAAAAGTCTACTAAAAATGCTAAAAATGTTGGTTAATAGCACAAGGGTTGTGTAAACCATGTAGGAATTGTTTTGTGTAATTATTTGGGCCCGATCTATGTTGTGGTAGCTCGGATCATCGTTTAACCCGGATTGGTCATGATCATGGATCATGACATAGAGCTTGTTTAAGTGTAACAAGGGTTAAATGATGAAACTCTACCACACACTAAACATGAACTTGTGTAAAATCGACTTTACTTACGAAATAGTGTTTAAAACTAGTAGATCTACGGATCTACAAACGGTATTTTCAAAGGACCACGTGTCAAGAGAAAACATACTTTTAAAGACGGATCTTTCATAAACAAGAATGATTTTAGCAAACACACAAGTGTGTAAATACTTGTGTAACACTAAGTTTCGACAAAGAACTAGTTTTGTCAAATTTTACAAGAAGTTGTAAAAATGGAATTTCTTTAAAAACGAGACTTCTACGAAACCGGATGGATTTATATAAAGATACACTAAAAGTAAGGAGCTTTACTACATATTTTTGGAAAAACTACAACTTCATGTAATTCTTGCGATTTACATATATATTGACTAGTTGATGCTTTGAGCATTGTTTTGATTGAATGAGAAAATTTTTGGTTTGACTTATAAAAGAAAAGGATACGCTTAAAAGCGTGGCCACCTCCAGTTACAGGGGAAACTCTGGCGAAATTTTTCCAAAAACCTAACACTTAGAAATATTTTCACCACAAGTGTTAGAAATACATTTTGACTTGTTTTCAAATTATAGATTTCGCCACGACTTATTTACAAAATATCGGAGGTGGGATTTCACAAAATGAAACGTGATAAATATATGTATTTAGTATATATACTTTTCATAAGCGTCACTTGTAAAATGTTTATGATTATTTTGTGAAATATACAAATATTATTTTTAGGGTAAAAATAATATTACCGAATGCTAATGATTATATTTTGAAGTAAGAAATAAAATATATTAAGTGAGACTTAATAATATATTTCGAAGTTTACGAACGCACATGTATTAAATCCCCCATCCTTGGGAAGGAGAATAATTACCGAGTATTTACAAAAATATAAACACGAAATAGTTGTCTAACTATTTCCCAAAAACTTAAACCTTAAGCCAAGGCACGGCCGTCCGTCTAATAGACTTAGTACGTGTAGGTCGTCGCACAGCTGCTTGATCAGGAGATATACTTGGTAGAGACGCACCACTGTGAGTTCATGTCCCCCTTTTCTCTTAACTGTTTTCAGTTTTCTAAACTGCGGGGGTGAAATACATGTTACTATGATTACGAGTACTTTTACATGGTATGGTTAGCGTAAGGAGGGTTATTACTATTCAGATCATGTGAGTGGGTAGGCAGAAACTTGAGGCCATTAATCCTCAGGGTAGGACCGAGGGGCAGGAGCGGTAGATCTATCTGGGTGTAGCGAGCCCAACCCCAACCCCAGGCCCAAACAGAACGGACCTCGGGGTGACTTTGTACCCAACGCGTAAATCTGCTAGGTTTGAGTCTTCCTACTTGCACTTCACACATATCAATGGCCTTGCAAACCATTGGTGATCTCTTTTTCCTTATTTGCTACATACCAGGGTTTTTATACTTACAAAGGTTTATTTACTCACTTACACATGAACTCGCTCAACATTATTGTTGATTTTTCAACTTACATGTATTTCAGGGAATTAAAGATCTGGCGCGGTATGTTGTGTTTTCCCGCTGCATATGGGTTCCGAGGTCATCCCGGTTTAGGAAATGTGACTTTTTCCTGGACGAGTCACAAATCTTAAACTGCGTTTTATTCATGTTGACGTTTATGTCTTTCAAAACAATGTTTTATGTTATGGTGTTGTAGTCCCTAAGACAATGTTATGTTACTTCGGTTTTAAAACTTAAATCTATGGATGATCTTGCATGGTTTTTATTTCATATAGCTTGTTATGGTTAAGCTATGGTATTAAGAAGTCACACCAAAATAACCACGCTTCCGCAAAGCCAGGGTGTGACAGCTTGGTATCAGAGCTCTGATCATAGCGAACTAGGATTCCTTCTCGAGTCTAGACTATGATCACTAGGGCTCTCACGAAAACATTTTTACTACATACCACTCAAGTCCAGATCCAAAACTTTTTACAAACAAATGTTGAGCACATTTATTTATTATTTATAGGCTCAGTCTGGGAGGTTGAGGCTCGGTCTGGAGGACCGAGGCTCGGTCTAGGAGACCAAGGTAGTTGCCTAGTAGGACTAGGGAGAGCAGTCTGAGAGGCTGGAAGAATAGGCTAGTGGGACTAGGAAGAGCATTCTGAGAGGCTGGGAGAATTTGGCTAGTTGGACTAGGAAGAGCAGTCTGAGAGGCTGGGAGAATTTGGCTAGTTGGACTAGGAAGAGCAGTCTGAGAGGCTGGGAGGCTAGTGGGACTAGGAGAATTATTTGATTGCTTACTTGGTGACTAATGTGCTTATCTGATTGTATGATTGATTATTCGTACATATTTGTGTTTGTGTTACAGACACCATGGACTAGCCCGGCACAGGTGATTCGGCTGGGAGCATCGGTGGTATGAGGAGGAAAAGCTAACCCAAAAGAAAGAAAAGTTCATTTGGGGTGTCGATCAAGAAAAAGCATTTCAAACGCTAAAAGAAAAGTTAACTCAAGCTCCGGTACTGACATTGCCGGACGGAGTCGAAGACATGGTGGTTTATTCGGATGCTTCACTATCGGGGCTTGGTTGCGTGTTGATGCAACGGGGCAAGGTAATAGCTTATGCCTCGAGACAATTGAAGATACACGAGAAGAAATATCCCACGCACGATCTCGCGTTGGCTGCGGTGGTATTTGCATTAAAAATATGGAGGCACTACTTGTATGGGGTAAAGTGCACCATATTCACTGACCACAAGAACTTGAAATACTTCTTCGATCAGAAGGAGTTAAATATGCGACAAAGGCGATGGCTAAAAACGGTGAAGGATTTTGACTGTGAAATACACTACCACCCCGGAAAGGCTAATGTGGTGGCGGATGCTCTGAGCAGAAAAGCGGACTATGTCCCAATACGAGTAAGATCGATGCAACTCGTGGTGACCTCAGGTATACTTGAACGTATTCGAGAGGCGCAATTTGAAGCAATGAAAGAAGAGAATTGGAAGAAAGAAAGAATAATCGGTCAATTGAAAGATTTGTCGGATGGAAATAACGGGTTGAAGACTCGATCCGGAAGGATATGGGTCCCACATACTTGTGGAGTGAAGGCGCTTCTACTTAATGAAGCTCATAAATCCCGTTATTCAATTCATCCGGGTGCGACTAAGATGTACAATGATTTGAAACAAAATTATTGGTGGCCCGGAATGAAGAGGGATGTGGCGAAGTATGTGGAAAAATGCTTGACATGTTTACAAGTCAAGGCGGAGCACCAGAAACCATACGGCAAACTCCAACCGTTAGAAATTCCGGTTTGGAAATGGGAACATATTACAATGCACCTATTAACCAATTTGCCTAAGACGAATCGTGGTTTCGATGCCATATGGGTAGTGGTGGATAGATTGACAAAAAGTGCTCACTTCATTCCGATTCGTGAGACTTATACGTTAGAAAAGATGTCAGAAGTTTACACTAATGAAATAATAGCACGTCATGGGGTGCCGGTATCCATCGTGTCTGATAGGGATACCCGGTTTACTTCAAATTTCTGGCGAGATTTCCAAGAGCAAATGGGAACCAAATTGTTCATTAGCACTGCGTACCATCCTCAAACAGATGGACAGAGTGAAAGAACGATACAAACATTGGGGGACATGCTACGGGCATATATAATCGACTTTGGAGGAAGTTGGGATGTTCACCTACCGTTAGTCGAGTTTTCGTATAATAACAGCTACCAATCTAGTATTAAGATGGCACCGTACGAAATGCTTTATGGTAGGAAGTGTCGAACCCCGGTATGTTGGGGTGAAGTGGGTCCACGTGAACTCGCTCACCAAGATATAGTACGAGCCACGAATGAAAAGATCGATATAGTTCAGGCACATTTGAAAGCGGCTCAAGACAGGCAAAAGGCGTATGCTGATAAAAGGAATAGGCCAATCAAATTCCAGGTTGGCGACATGGCCATGCTAAAAGTTTCCCCTTGGAAGGGCGTTATTAGATTCAGAAAAAGGGGGAAGCTAAGCCCGAGGTTTATTGGGCCATTTAAAATTATCGGAAGGGTTGGCAAGGTAGCTTACCGCCTTGAGTTACCGGAGGAATTAAGTGGGATTCATGGCACGTTTCACGTGTCACAATTACGAAAGTGCCTAGCAGACGAAACGGCCTATATCCATTACGATGATATCGAAGTGGATAATAGTCTGAATTATGCGGTGAGACCGGTGGAGATTTTAGATCGAAAGGTCAAACATTTACGAAATAAACAAATTGACCAAGTCAAAATCAAATGGGAGCATAGGAAAGTTTCGGACAGTACGTGGGAGTCCGAAGAGGAGATGCGACGTCTCCACCCTTCATTATTTGGTATGTACTTCGGTTTCGGGGACGAAACCCTTTTAAGGGGGGTGGACTTGTAACACCCCGAAAAAAATGCAAATCATTTATTTAAATATAAAGTTGATAAATAAACGAGTTAACTAACTAGGATTTTAAATAACCCAGTTAGGTGAAAGCCTTGTAGTAACCTACAAATGGGTTAAAATGCTACATTAGAACCAAAGGAAAGTCTAGGGACCAATTGTGTTCAAAATGAAACTAATATTGATATAATCAAAAAAATAAAACACAAACATTTGTCTGTGTTCTTGGTGGAGATCGACCAGGAGCGACCCCAAGCTCATTCAAACCCTAGTCAGCATAAAAACTCTAAATTGAAGGATCAAACTCAGTCCAAATCAAAATCCGAACATAGATTATCGATCCTCATCACAAGAGGATCACAAGGTATGTAAAATTTTGATAAATCTCTCAACTTGAAATTCTCATGAATTGGGAAAAATCTTAGGGTTGCATGTGTATGTTATGATGATTAAGGAACAACTATAGTGTCTAGGGACAAACCCTAGACTAATAGAAGTTGAAATCATAAGAAATTTTGGTGAATCCATGAACACCATTGTAGGTGATTAATGGGTTATGTGTAAATTGATGAACACTAGGATATTGGGTGTTAATCTTGTGTAATTTGACAATTTGGAAGTGATTTCAGAAATCTAGAAGCTAACAATCATGTAAAATGTTGATTGAGGTGAAATTAGGGCTAAATGATAAGCTAGAAACTTGTCATATAATCATGTGAAAAATCTGCCCTTAAGGTGTTTGTGAAAATGCCTCAAAGAAGGCTTAAAATAGAAATTTAAAGATTAAACGCATAATTATGATGTTTCGGTGTATTATGCGATGTAAGGTTTAAAAAGAGTTCTAAACATGTCTTGAATTGAACTCTATAGGAAAGGATACCGGAACGTCGAGTGGACAAGCCGGTGGTGATTTGCGGTTGAAGGGCGTACACTAAGGTATGTAACTTGATCCGTTACATTCGTTGAATTATGAATAAACTATGCATTATTGATAGAATTTATATTGATTATGGTTGGAATGTGAATTGATAGACTTAGTATAGTCAACGAACCAAATTGGTAGTCATCATAAGTGGATGGTTCCACAAGATGAGCCAACGGATCTATTAGTGTGAAAAATTGTAGTTTTAAACGTTCTAGTAGTCGATAATGGCGATAATAATCACAAGGGCATTAAACCATGAAATTGGTAAGAAATGCGGGTGATAATAAGCCCCGGATGTTGGGCATAAGGCGCCATAGGTTTATTAGTTAAATGGTAGTAAAATGTGTAAGGTTAGAATGGGTCGAATAATTACATAGTGACATATGGTCTTTCGGTCCGTAAATTAAATTTTGAGTATCAAATTTATAATAGTTATGTCGGTAATGAATTTACAGACATACAGGAAGAAAAATCACTTAAAACGGACTTACGAGTCAAAAGATATGGCCAAACGAAGTTAAAAACTGGATTTTCCGGAGCTGGCAGCAAATGCAGCTCACAAAACTTGAGCTGCTGGAAAACGTGACCCCCCGCGCCACGCGGAAGGCCACCCGAAACACTCCGCGACACGCGGGAGGTCCTCGCGGCCCGCGTAAAACCTCTCGCTGGGCGCGAGCGACCTGGATCCGAATTTTTCATTTGTTTTCAAAAGTTTTGACCCTAGATTTCAATTATACATGTTTTAATATTGTCAAAACTAACCTTTGATGTGGTTTTGACATTAGGTCATGTTGGGGAACTTATGGATGGCGATCAAGCATATGATGAAGAACCGAACACTACATTTTGAAGCTTCCGCAACGTCTTTAAGTTCTTAGTATCTTTTGTGTATGGGTTGTAAACACTTGTTAAACAACTTTTAAAATGTTTTAACTTAGTCATTAGTTGACTAAGGTTGATGTTACTTATGAACTTTGTTTATGAAAGTCATGTTACTTAAACAATATTTGATTTGAAATGGTATAACCTATTACTAAAATCAAGTAAAATTAGACGGGTGTTACAAGTTGGTAATCAGAGCTTAAGGTTGTCAACAAAGTGTTCGGTTCAAGCTTGATCGATCGTCCGGTAAGAATTAACTCATTATGTTAGTAGATTATGTCTTATGTAAGGAATGAGAAACGAATTGTTATGCATGGGAAGAGCGTGTTAACACACTCAAACCCGGAAAGTGCATAAAATGTGAACGGTTAAAGCAAGTTAGGAACTTGGCTAAACCGAAACAAAAGAAGCAATGTCATGAATGAAATGTTTAACGTTTGATGTAAACATTTCAGTTTCAAGATGTCCGATGGGAATGATGATAATCCGGTGCAAACAAGCACTGAACAAATGAAAGAGATAATTGCCGAAGAGGTAGGGAAGGCAATTGAAGGAAGTCTATCCGGATTTATAGACAAAATTCAAGGCACGGTGTTGTCGCTTGTAGAAGAACGAGTTAAAAGGTTGGAGGATATTGTCAACCTTATGAAGGAGAAAACGGGAGAACGCAAAGGGTGTTCATACAAGGAATTCATGGCGTGTAAACCGCCAATTTATAACGGGGAAGTCGACCCGATAATTTGCCAAAGATGGTTGTGCGACATTGAAGGAGTGTTTGAAAGGACCCATTGCGACGAAAGCGACTTCGTTGCTTACGGAACGGGTCAGTTAAGAGGACAAGCCAAGGATTGGTGGGATAACAAAAAGAATGAAATAGGGGCCGAAGCGGCAAGGACCATGACATGGGAAGAGTTTAAGACACCATTTCGTAAGCGGATGCAATAATCATATTAATCACGATAATGAACCACGGTAAACTCCGCTTCCTAAGAAAATGAAAGCTGCAACACCTGGTTGCACTTTCAAAGAATTTCTTCCTTGTAAACCCTCTGAATTTGCAGGCAATGAAGGGGCAACTGCAGCACTGCGTTGGTTAGAGAAAACTGAAGCAGTGATTGCAATAAGTAAATGTGACAAAGACGACAAAGTAATGTACGCTTCAAATTTGTTCAAGGAAGGAGCGCTAGAATGGTGGAACACGGTGTTACAAGCCAAAGGAAGAAATAGGGCTTACGCCATGAACTGGGAAGAATTTAAGAGTCTTGTAGAAAGAAAATTTTGTCCCGAATACGAAAAAGATCAAATGGCAAATAAATTCTTAAATCATAGAATGATGGGTGTAGATTGTCGCAGTTATACTTCGACATTCTTTGAATATGCTAGAGTGGTACCAACACTGGCTTCGCCAGAACCGGTACTCATTTCTCGCTATATTTGGGGACTGATTAGTGAAATCCGTAACATCGTTAAAGCTACGAGACCTCGTACGATTGATGATGCTGTGGAATTAGCTAATACCCTAACTGACGAACTGGTACGCACACAAGATGAAAACAGGAAGAAGGAACTGGCTCAGAAAATTACCCAAGGATTTCGTACGGGTAATAATAACAGCTTCAAGAGAAGAGGAACAGGGCAATCATCAACTCCGTCATTCTGCAGGAAATGCAAAAAGAAACATTATGGAAGATGCGATATAACCTGCAGTTTTTGCAAAACTGTAGGTCATCGTGAAGAAAACTGCAGGAAGAAATCCACAATTTGTTACAATTGTGGAGAAGCAGGACATTTCAAAACAGAATGTCCTAAATTGATCAAACCAGCAGATAACAAAGCTAAACCAGCTGACGGAGCTACAAAGAAGAATGTCAGAGCATTTCAGTTAACTACTCAAGAAGCAGAACTCATTCCAGATGTGATAGCTGGTACGTTCTTAGTTCACAACATTTACGCAAAAGTATTATTTGACTCTGGTGCAAACCAAAGTTTTATCAATACTTCATTCTGCCAAGCTCTTAAAATACCCTTAACCAACATTAGGCAGATTTTTACAGTCGAAACGGCTGATGGGAATTCGGTTAAAATAGATAAGGTTTTGCAAAATGTAGAAATAGAACTTTCAGGTCATAAATTCTTTTCAAACTTATTACCTATGAAATTAGCCGAATTTGATGTTGTGTTAGGAATGGATTGGTTAGTAGCCAACCATGCTCGAATTCTTTGTGATCAGAATTCCATAGAAATTCAGGCACCTACCGGAGAAATAATTATGATTACAGGAGATAAACCGCGTAAACCCATGAAGTTCATATCAGTAATGAAAGTTGCTAGTTATGAACGAAAGAAAGGAATAGTGTATATGATTTCGGTAATCATTGGTACTAAGGGTAAATAAATTAAGGAAATTCCTGTAGTCTCAGAATACCCAGATGTATTCCCAGAAGAGTTACCAGGATTACCACCAGATAGGGAAGTAGAATTTAGGATTCATCTAATTCCAGGAACTATACCGATAGCCAAGGCACCTTATCGGTTAGCTCCTACTGAAATGTTAGAACTGAAAAAGCAATTAGATGAATTACTAAGCAAAGGATTCATATAACCTAGCTCATCCCCTTGGGGAGCGCCAGTGTTATTTGTTAAGAAAAAAGGATGGTTCGATGAGAATGTGTATTGATTATAGAGAATTGAATAAGGTTACAATTAAGAATCGATACCCATTACCTAGGATTGATGATCTTTTTGATCAACTTCAAGGAGCTAGATATTTTTCTAAGATAGATTTACGCTCCGGATATCATCAATTAAAGGTACAAGAAGAAGACATACCTAAGACTGCTTTCAGAACTAGGTATGGTCATTATGAGTTTACAGTCATGCCCTTCGGGTTAACGAATGCACATGCAGCATTCATGGACATGATGAATAGAATCTGTAAAGCATATTTGGATAAATTTGTAATTGTCTTCATTGACGATATACTTATTTATTCCAAAAGTCAAGATGAACATTGTCAGCACTTGCATGTACTCTTAACTTTGTTAAGAAAAGAAAAGTTGTACGCCAAATTCTCGAAGTGTGAATTTTGGTTGCAAGAAGTGCAATTCTTAGGACACATGGTGAATCACGAAGGTATTCATGTAGATCCTGCTAAGATAGAGGCCATTACCAAATGGAAGGTCCCGCAAACCGCAATGGAAATTAGAAGTTTTATAGGTTTAGCTGGATATTATAGACGGTTTATTAGGGATTTTTCCAAGATAGATGTACCATTAACTAAGCTAACCTGTAAAGCAGTTAAGTTTGAATGGGGACCTAAACAAGAAGAAGCCTTTAGAATCTTGAAGCAGAAATTAACCAATGCTCTAATCTTAGCCTAACCAGAAGGAACTGAAGATTTTGAAGTATTTTGTGATGCTTCAAAACTAGGATTTGGATGTGTGCTAATGCAACGCAAGAAGGTAATTGCGTATGCTTCAAGACAATTGAAGAAGCACGAAGAAAACTATACGACTCATGACTTAGAATTAGGAGCCGTAATTTTTGCCTTGAAAATTTGGAGACATTATCTGTATGGAAGTAAGTTTACTGTCTATACAGATCATAAAAGTTTAAGATATATATTTGGGCAAAAAGAGTTAAATATGAGGCAAAGAAGATGGATGGAAATCCTAAGTGACTACGACTGTGATATTCAATATCATGAAGGAAAGGAAAATGTAGTTGCAGATGCCTTAAGTCGTAAATACCATGAGAAACAAAGACGAGTTTGAGCTCTTAGGTTAAATCTACAGTTAGATTTAATGGAACAAATAAAGAATGTTCAAGAAACAGCAATCAAGGATGATGCTGAAGGAATGAAGGGACGAATAAAAGAATTAGAACAAGGAGTTAATGGAATTTGGAGATTCCACAAAAGCAGAATTTGGTTACCTAAGCAGGGAGAATTAAGAAATAAAATTTTAGAAGAAGCTCATAAATCTAGGTATACCATGCACCTTGGAAACAATAAAATGTACCAAGATTTAAGAAATAATTTCTGGTGGATAGGCATGAAGAAAGATATAGCTAGATATGTTTCTAAGTGTCTTACTTGTTCACAAGTTAAGGCAGAACACCAGAAACCTTCAGGTCTACTACAACAATTAGAAATGCCTGTATGGAAATGGGAACTCATAACAATGGATTTTGTTACTAAGTTACCCAGAACCAGAAAAGGTAATGACGCGATTTGGGTAATTGTGGATCGATTAACCAAATCAGCTCACTTTCTACCTATGAAAGAAACCTTTAGCATGGAAAGATTGGCAAAGTTGTATGTAGATGAAATAGTATCCTTACATGGAGTTCCACTCTCCATTGTTTCCGATAGGGATAGTCGTTTTACTTCTCATTTCTGGAAAAGTTTCCAAGAAGCAATGGGAACTCGACTAAATTTAAGTACTGCATATCATCCTTAAACAGACGGGCAAAGTGAAAGGACGATCCAAACTCTAGAAGACATGCTCAGAGCATGTGTGATAGATTTTGGTGGAAATTGGGACGATCACTTACCTTTGATAGAATTCTCCTATAACAATAGTTATCATTCAAGCATTGAAACTGACCCATTCGAGGCACTTTATGGAAGAAAGTGCAGAACTCCAGTTTGTTGGGCAGAAATAGGAGAAAGTCAATTATCAGGTCCTGAAATAGTGCAAGAAACGACCGACAAGATCACACAAATCAAAGAAAGACTGAAGACTGCTCGAGATCGTCAAAAGAGCTATGCTGACAATCGACTTAAGCCGTTAGAATTCCAAGTTGGAGACAGAGTTCTGATAAAAGTTTCCCCTTGGAAAGGAGTAGTTCGATTCGGTAAGAAGGGAAAGCTAAGTCCAAGATACGTAGGACCATTTCCGGTAACCCAACGTATAGGACCAGTTGCTTATCGTTTACAACTACCAGAAGAGTTAGCTGGGGTACATGATGTATTTCATGTATCCAATCTCAAGAAATGTCTATCAGACGAATCTTTGGTAGTACCTCTCCAAAATATAGATGTAAACGAAAAATTAAAATTTGTTGAGAAACCTCTTCAGATAGAAGACAGAAAAGTGAAGTTTCTCAAGCACAAACGACTAGTGCTAGTTAAAGTTAAGTGGGATTCGAAGAGAGGAGCTGAATACACTTGGGAGCTGGAATCAGAAATGAAGCGGAAGTATCCTCAATTATTCCAGTAAATCTCGAGGACGAGATTTTTATTAAGGTGGGGAGAATGTAACAACTCTCATCAAAAGTCCTATTTATTAAATTAATTTAACCAATAGGAAACCCTAATTAAGACACCAAAGTGATTCTGCACAAACCCTAAAATTTTCAGAATAATCAGAATCAGGATCAGGGCCCCTAAAACTAAGGGGGGGGGGGGGTAAAACCATAGTTACGATTATCTTAAAATCTCGCTGTCAAAATCGAATTTACGAAATCTGTCAAGTCAGCAAGCCTAGTTAGGGACGTGGCTACCTATAGAAAATAGGTTACCCTTCGCGTCACGCGAAGCCCAGGGCAGGACCCCTCGCGTCACGCGAGGGGGGGTCAAAATCTGGCTATAAATAGTGGACTTTGGGACTTGAATTATGCAATTGAAACGACGTAAAATCTCATTACGTACACTGAATTATAGCAGAAACACTTCTAAAACACACACGGATCACTAATCGTCGCCGCAAACAGGGTAATAACTCGATCGCTGATACGATTCAATGTCCGATCGATTTAACTATCCAATGGATGTTTAAGTGTTGCCCACATTAGGGTTTATGCTTTGTCATTCATTGTTAATTCAATGGATGTTTAAGTATCGCACTTTGTCATTCGATGTGAGGGTTTGATCTCGTGAGTTATCGTAAATGCTGTATTAAGTTACTAACCGAATTGTGTGCTTGTTATTAAATTTAGGTTAAAAGGCTAATCAGTAGGCTAGACTCTGCTCAAATTAAATCTGCAATGTGAGTCATTCTCTTTTTATCAAATTTAATTTCAAAATCAAGTTATTTTCAAAGTTATAGTTATAGGGATTAAGTCTTTGTAATCACCAAACGTACAGCCGGTATGTGGGGTTTTGTATACATTACTTGATAATCGTCACCATTGGGGCAGCCAATGGGGGATATGACCATAGTCACAGATCCGGTCGAGTGACAAATACCGTGGGTAGTTGGTTTGATATCAGAAACATTGTAATCGCTCTTAATACTGTAAATTATAACAAACGTGTCTTTTAGTAAAAAGAATGATTCACTCAGTATTTCCCGCTGACAAAACCTTTTCAAACATGTTTCAGGTGATCTGTTGTGATCCAGGAAATGTGCCGTGAAGCACTATCGGCTTAATGAAGTGGCTCAGTATAAAATAAAGAAACATGTTTTGTAAAAATAAAGATTTCTTCGTGAAATCATATGAATGTAAATTACCGGGGTTTTATCCCGAGTTGTGAAATAAAATAAATCGGGAAATTGCAGTTTTAAAAAGATCTTGATGAAAACTTCTGCTGTTAAATAAATACCACGGGATTTTCTGTCCCGCGGCTCCTGAAACGGGTCAAACCGGGTCAGGGGCCGTGACAGAAAAATGTGGTATCAGAGCCACTGATTTAAGCCAATTAAGTATTTAGAAAATACTTAATTTTACTGATTGTCATTTTGTGATTATGTGTTTTATTAATTGAATATTTGTATACAGTATGGGTAAGCAAAAGTTGTCAAACATCTATCTTAAATTAGATAGGTCATCCAACGAGAAGGGAAGTTCATCCCAAACCAAACCCTCAAGTCACTTTGTAATCCCTGAAGAAGGAATATTTGTGCGAAAGGCACAATACGAGGAACCACTTTCTCCTGATAAAAGAAATTTGATTATTAAGAAAAGTAAGGAGAAAATAAAGCAATTCCGAGAAAAGAAAGTTAAACAGGAAACCCAGGAATTAACCAGTAAATCACCTTGAGAAGACAAGTTAGATGAGAAATGGGCAGATCTTTATATGCTAGCTACTGTAGCAGTTAATGCAAATCTTTAAATAATTTGACCCAAGTTTTAGCACCTTTATCAATTTCAGTCTAGAAACCTTATTTCAGTAAATAAATAAATTTACAATAAAATCTAGTGTGTTTTAACTTTTTAGTTATTTTTGTAGTTACCCAGTATGAAATAATATTTAAAGGTTTTCTATGAAATTTTTGTTGTTTAATTTGATGTATGTTTATAATGAAATTTAATTTGATGCATTTGCTACACGGAAAGAGAGTTCTTACAACAAGTTTCGATCAATGAATGACACATTTTCAAAAGATGAAACCTTGAAGGAGCAATTGTAGGTATGTTTATTTTTTTTTAATCCGTAAAGACCATCTTATTTATGTTACATGTTTTTTTAAATTTATCATGATGATGTTTTTTTCATTATTGTATCGTATTTTTATTATGTGATAAATCTTACCCGACCCGAACCGTCAAACCGACCGGTATTTTTTTGTGTTCGGACATATGATTTTGGAACGCTTAAAAAAGTGAACCCCTTAAATTAAACTTCATTACAAACTACATCAAACTTGATGGGTTAATTAATCAATCACAATAATTATCAATTATATAAGGTACAACAGATTAAGTGGTTAAACTCTAGATCTAATTTGTTTTTTGAATTAAAAAAACTGCAAACGGATTAGAGCATACTCGAACTCACGACCTCAGGTTTAATAAGTGTGCAGACTTACCAGTGGACCAGCTAAATCATTTGTTTATAAGGTTCCCCAACAAAATATTAAGGGGTTCCTTCAGAATTTTGTATACTATAAATTACGAACCGAACGGGTTCCTAGGAACCCCCTAATTGAGAGTAAATCTGCCCCTGTATATACTTCCCTAAAGCCTAATCTAGAATACTCTATACATAATCTAAGTTACTTATTCTAGAGAGAGTAAACTACCATTTTGGTCCCTGTGGTTTGGTCACTTTTGCCACTTTAGTACAAAACTCAAACTTTTTGCATCTGGGTCCCTGTGGTTTCAGTTTTATTGCCATTTTGGTCCAAAAATGAAATAAGGTCATATTTGTCTTATAAAATCCTGCTATTTTGTACTTTTCCGCATGGGCAAAATGATCATTTCTTTTTTTATAAATAAATACCATATTTTATAAGACAAATATGACCTGATTTGCCCCTGAGGAAAAGGACAAAATTGTAGGATTTTATAAGACAGATATGAACTGATTTCATTTTTGAACCAAAATGGCAATAAAACTGAAACCATAGGGACCCAGATGCAAAATGTTTGAGTTTTGGACTAAAATGGCAAAAGTGACCAAACCTCAGGGACCAAAATGGCAGTTTACTATTCTAGAGATTTTCAACTAAGTACCTTCCTTGATAAAGCTAAATATTTTCATAGAAATTTCTATATACGTCGAGATTTTCAACTAAGTACCTTCCTTGATAAAGCTAAATATTTTCATAGAAATTTCTATATACGTCCAACTCCATTCATGAGGATAAAGCTAAATATTTTCATAGAAATTTCTCTATACGTCCAACTCCATTCATGAGATTTCTAGACTGGGGCTGTTTGGTAGTCTCTTAATGACCATTCAGATGCTACCTCTTAATGGTTTAAAACCTCTGAATGAATAAGATGTAACCTCAAGTCTGAATGGTTAAGAGGTAACCTCTTAATGGTAAATCATCACATGTCACATTCTTCTACCTTCTCATTGGTAAAATTTTTAATTGTTCCATTAAGAGGTAGCCTCTTGAGCGTTGGTCATCCTAGAAAATTCAAGAAACACATCTTAGTGATCAAAATTTAGGCCGGTTGTGACACAAAGCTCCCTTCTTCGTGCCCCCAATGCTGCCCTCTTTGGAGTTGACTTACCGCTAACGGAAGACATGAAAGTTACAACGTTGTTGGAAAAAAAAACTAAGGCAATAGATCCATTGGAAAAAAAAAAAAAAAAAAAACTTTTTTTATGTGAGTTATTATGTGTTAGAACTAGGTGTTGCCCCGCCCGCGTTGCGGGGCGATGACCGAATAATTCTTAACCAATTAAAAAAACAGTACCATAGTTTTGCTAGAAAGAAAAGGTAAAAAAATTGTTAGGCAACTTCTTGACACGATTTTTAGCTGGGGGCAAAGTCATATTTTTTTTTTACTTGGGGGAAAATCAATTTTTTCCCGATGGTAAAATCCTAATTTTTTGCTAGCGGAAAAAGCATAATTTTATTTTGAACTGGGGGTAAAGACATAATTTTAAACTGGGGGAAAAACCGTAATTTTAAAGTGGGTATAAAATAATAAAGTGGTGTAAAATCGTAATTTTGAGCAGGGGAAAAAGAAATTTTTATTTTGAACTGGGGCGAAAACGTAATTTCGGCTGAAGGTAAAAGCGTAATTTTTTTTACCGAGGGCGAAACCGTATTTTCGGTTTAGCTAGGTGTAAAGTCATATTTTTATTTTGAACCGGGGGAAAGTCATAATTTTGAACCAAGAGTAAAATCGTAATTTCGAGTTAGGGGAAAACCATAATTTTAGGGCGGAAAAGGAATTTTAAACTGAGGGTGAAATCGTTATTTTGAACCGAGTGAAAAATCGTAATTTTTAGCTGGGGGAAAAAACATAATTTTATTTTGAACTGGGGGCGAAGACGTAATTTTCAACTGGAGGCAAAACCGTAATTTTAAAGCGGGTATAAAATATAAAGCTGAGGGGAAAATCTTATTTTTTTACCAATGGCAAAATCGTAAATTTGAGCTGCTGGCAAAAGGGTTATTATATTTTTTTAGTTGGGAGAAAAGCGTAATTTTAAACTGGGGGAAAAAACGTAATTTTAAAGTGGATATAAAATAATAAAATGGTTGGTCCAATAGGGGAAGGCCGACCGCCCATTTCAGCCAATGGCTGGCAAGAACTATTGAAAAATGACGTAAGCATCTTGAAAATGTATGTGTTGATAATGGATGAACAATAGTAACTATAACTCTACAAGTGTAATTTCTAAAAATTATATAATACATTAAAGTTGGTGGCATAGCTACCTACCAAAAGGTAAAACTGCCCCTTAAGGTTTCTAACTTGACAAAAACAGTCCCTAGACTTTTGAAGTTGACATTTACACCTTACACTTACTTAAAACTTTATAAAATATCAATTTCACCCCCTTGATTTCTAACTTTTTAAATTTGCCTCGCCCACGTATTCCACTCTTTAGCTTAAAAGAAAAAAAAAAAAAAAACCTATTTTCTCACGTGGTAATTTTTATGTATGTGTCAGTATAAATTGACGTTTCTATGTAATTTTCTTCGCAAACGAGTCGAGTCAAATATAATGCGTTTTTATGCTTATTTTTTATGTACGCTTCAGTTGGTCTACACTTTGACATTTTAATATACGTGGAGGTATAAATTCACGTTTCAACGTAAACGATATAAATTCACGCTTCGATATAACTGTTTTCGGAAACGAGTCTGGTCAAATATAATACATTTTCATGCTTATTTTTGCGTATGTTTTCGGTTGGTCTACGTTTTGACGTAAACTGTGTTTGGAAATGAGTCGGGTCCAATATAATATATTTTCATTCGATGATATAAATTCGAGTTATTCTACGTTTTAACTCCGCTAAGTCTTGATGCAAAGGTAAGGGTGGTGTAGTGGTTTAGGTGGAACGCCACTACACAAACCAGCTTGGGCTCGATTCTGTTTCTTTTGTAACCGCAATGCTTTAGATCGGATACGTTGAAAAACACGTATTCATATGGTTAACGCATCACATAACATCCCGTAACCAACTAAGGCGTCATTGCCAACAATCCAGTTTGAACCAATATGGTATAAATATCATTTCTTGTGTCATGCACGTCACTAAAACTTTAATGATCATTTGTGGTAAAAAGTACAAGCATCATATTAAGACAAAAGACGAGATTTGGTGTATGGGTCATGCAATGAAAAGATTTAGAATAAAGTGATATATTATGTTCATTTTAAGGAATAAGTTTAGTGACTTTGTGAGTGATGGATTTTTACATAATTCATATTCATTTCTAGACTCGACACTAAATTGCTATTTTTAGTAACTAGGTTTAAAGAGTTATTTAGTCTGTGTTTACATGTGTTTTGAAATCACTACGAGCGTGTTGCAAACATAACTGTTGACAAGAATAAAAAGAAAATGTAGAAAAAAACACTAACGCTATGTTCCTGAGTTTCATTGAACAAGAGAAAAGAGAAGATTTGGAAAGAAATAATTTTTAGTTGTGTTCCAGAGTTTCAATAAAGGAGTGAAAAGAAGAGAAAATGAGAGATTTTTTGTGTAAAATTAATCTTTCCAATTCGGAAAGAAACTGAAAGAAAAGAAAAGAAAATGAAAGAATCTTTTCTTTTCTCTCTTTAAGTTAACTCTGGAACACAGTGTAAAAGATAACCGAAAGAAAATCAACAAAAAAAGTTGTATGCTAACGATGTTGTTCGTATGAAACCCGTGGTCAGAGATGAGCAAATTGTTCTGGGTACCGGTATAAAAAATGGCCGAACCGAAAGATCTTAAGTACCAATTCGGTAGCGACTTTCGGCGTTCCTGGTACCGGTTCACTACCGTTTTTTACCTTCATATACCGGTACCGTAACCGGTATTTCGCTATTAGTACCGATTCTGTATCGGTTGGCACCGAGCTCATCCCTACCCCTGAAACTAAAAAAGAAAAAGTTAAAAGTTGAAGAAAATCAACAAAAAAAGTTGTACGATACCGTTGTTCGTACGGTAACAATGATCAGGGATGAGCAAATGGTACCGGGTAGCCGCACTGAATTTCCCGAACCAAAAGATTTCCAATATGAATTCGGCACCAACTTTTGGCGTTTTCTGTATTAGTGCCGGTTTTTACCTTCATGTACTGAT
Organism: Helianthus tuberosus; assembly: GCA_030545235.1. Taxonomy (NCBI): domain Eukaryota; kingdom Viridiplantae; phylum Streptophyta; class Magnoliopsida; order Asterales; family Asteraceae; genus Helianthus; species Helianthus tuberosus. The sequence continues at coordinate 215,059,871 of CM060423.1, forward strand.
ACCGAACAGGACCGTACCGGTATTTTCGATACCTGTACTGGTTCGATACCGGTTGACACCAAGCTTATCCTAACCCCTGATATTAAAAAAATGATTAAAGTTAAAAAGCAAAGAAAATAACTATTATTATAATATTAAAATAATAAAAGTATTAAAAAACTATATATTATTATAATATTAAAATCACTATTCATTCAATTCGTTTACTAATATATAGTAAAGTAATAATAAAAGTATTAGAAAAAACTATAGGTTATTATAATATTAAAATCACTATTCATTTCAATTGGTTTATTAATACATAGTAAATAAATTTGCAAATTATTGTGAGTTGTAAGACAACCTAAAATATAAAATTATTTATTTTATTAAATTTTAAATCGCGTTAATCTCATTTTTACATAAAAATATTCTAAAAGTATGAAATTTAACAGCATTGTTCATTAAGCTGAACAAGAACGAGATCTAAGACCTTTCAAATATAGGTAAGGAATCATCACAACGGCTTGCCATGAAATTATGTGTTAGGCGGTTAAAACAGTTGGCAGTTAGTTAAGTACTGCTGATGACTCGCATGTTACTACACTTACTATTTATCGCCCAACAACAACAACAACAACCATACCCAGTAAATCCCATAAATAGCAAAGCTAGTTATAGGGTCTGGGGAGGGTGGGATGTAGACAGTCCTTGCCTCTATCCATAGGGATAGAGAGGCTGCTTCCAGAGAGACCCTCGACTCGAAAACGAATAGCAAACCAACACACCAAGTCAAAGAGTATAGAAAGAATATAGAAATAAGAAGTCGCCCATACCAAGAAAGTGAACAGCCAACGCTACTATCAATCGTATTTACAACTGATATAACCCGTTGTTATTACTGCTCGCAGTTTTGTTTCTTGTAGTTACTGCCGACGACATAACTGTTGTTGATCATAACTGCTACCAGTGGCGAAGCTTGGATTTTTCGGCCGGGGGGGTGAAAACATATATACCCAAAAATTTCTATAGAACCGGGGGGGTGAAAACGTATATACCCACAAATTTCTATACGAAAACTACATATATAACACTACTGAGCGAAAAATCCCGGGGGGCGGACGTCCCCCCCCCCCCCCCCCCCCCCCCCCCGCCCCTTACATGCTGCGCCACTGACTGCTACTAAGGAACCAATTTCAACTGATTATCGGTTCCTACTATGAATCCACGCGTTTCCCCTTTGAACCCACGTCAAGCATGTATTCCACGCCTTTTAACTTGTACCAATGTTCGCTAAAATCACATTAATTAAACTAAAAATCATCAACACTTGTAAGGAAGCATACTTTCTTCAGTAACATTATCATTTAAAAGGCATGTATATAAGCATATATAATTAATAAAAAGTAGATGCATATATAACTAGTACAACTACTGGATATGAACACCATCTTTAGGGGGCAGATCTCTATATAGTTGATAAAGTCAAAGTCAAAGTCAACCGTTCGATTATATTTCTATAGAGGGCAGTGTTTGTCAACTGTTTTGAGTAGCGGACAGAGGTGGCAACGGCTCAAGAGATGGTTCACTAGTGTCGGATCGGTTGTGTAATGATGCAGGAATTTGAAGAACCTTAACCGCGCTAGTGTCTGTAATAAAAAAAAAAATATTTATAACAATAATCAAATGATGTTGCAAGAATTAAGTTATCTTGATTCTTGAGATCTTATATAATTATATAAATACCTGTATATGTATTCGTAATGAGAGAGTCCTGCCAGCCTTGTGTGAACATTTCAGACAAAAGTTTATTGACGTTAACAAGGTTTCGATACTCTTCAAGAATCTTAACCTTCTTCGTTAAACTTGTCTCCGAATCTTGGATTAACGCATCGTACTTCTTTTGTACCTCTAACATCTCCTTTTCGCATTCAGAAAGAAGCATTGATTTCTGCATATAATCAAGATCATTATCATTTTATAATCTGGCAACTAAAATAACTAAAAGAAGATGTGTTTTTAAAAAAAAATACAAAAAACCTTTTCTTGATGTGACTTGGTGATTTGCTCTAGTTCCATTTCAATTCTTTCGACTTCTGTTTCAAGAGGCTTAGATGTGGGAGTATGTGGCGGAGGTTGATCGGTTTGACTTTTTTGACCTTCGGTTTGACTTTGTAGCTGTGTCGCGGTGCGTTTTCTTATGACTTTATCAGGCCCTTTTCGTTTACTTCTAACTTTTTTTCTTCCAACAACGGACGTACTTGCATCATTTTGATTTTCACCTTCGGACAGTTTTTGGGTCGGCTTTTTAACTCTCTGAGACATCTTTCTACACGGGTTTGTCGGGCTAAGTTGACTTTCTTTGACTAAATTACTCCAAAAGTCAAAAGGTGAGTTAGCTATCAAGTATTCAACAACAGAAGAACTTTCCTTCGTGTGGGCTTCGGTTTCACCAAATAACACGATGCTTTCAGAATACGCTCCATTTTGCATTTTCGCATTCGTTACGATCGAGCGGTTTGCAGGACCCGTTTCGACACTCGTGTTCCTCAACAGAAATGACAACTCACGAACCAAATCGTCTATAAACAACTGATTTCCGGAGTACGTGCTGCTTTTGAGGTTACCGAACAAGTACGGCGCGCCCCATGCTAACAGCTGGCGACCGACACTCGAACTAATATAATTGTCAACAACCGGTGCACCTTGCTTTGAAAGAATCAGGGCTTTCTCTTCAACAGTGAATGCTGAATATAACCGGAAAACGTTTAACCGCTCACAATATGAATCGATGGTGATCCTCTTAAGGGCGTTTATGTCATTTGACGGGTTCCGGTCACTATTGAATAATATGACGACATCCACACGCGAAAGTCTAATGCTTGAATGACAGGCGTGGTAATCTAACAAGCAAACGAACCTATCACTCTCTACGTCGTTAAACATTTCTAACGGTTTTTCTTTCTTCGTGTACGCAGAATTCGAAAGAATCTTCCTCGAAAGATTCTTCCTAGAGATATACACGTACGAATTCTCTCCGAATCTTTTATGAACGAGGTCGTCCAAAAACTCTCCGGTTGATATCACCTTTCAGAATTAACCGCCGACCGTCAAACAAAACAGTTTTTTGATAAATAAAAGAGTAAAATGCCATTTTCATCCTGAGGTTTGGCCAGTTTTGCGACTTTTGTCCAAAGGTTTTTTTTTCCGCATTTGGGTCCAAAAGGTTTGAAATCTTGCCATATTCATCGAGCTCGTTAACTCCATCCATTTTTCTCGGGCATTTCCGTCTTTTTAGACATTTTTTTTTTGTTAAAATGAAAACACTCTAAGAAATAAAGATCCAACTCTGTTGACTTTCTCCCCACCCAAACCCTTTAATCATCAGAAAAAATGTCTAAAAAGACAAAAATACCCCTGACTTAACGTTAAAAAATGGATGGAGTTAACGAGTTGGATGAAAATGGCAGGATTTCAAACCTTTTGAATCCAGATGCGGAAAAACAAACCTTTGGACGGAAGTCACAATACTGGCCAAAACTTAGGGACGAAAAAGCCATTTAACTCTAAATAAAAGAATGTAAAGCGCAGCGCGTGTACAACTAAAGTATAACAGTAAATTTAGTTACCTGAAACAGAACAAGTGCTCTTAAACCACATCGTTTAATCTCTAGCAGCAGTTTGTCGAGAACTTGCAGTTTGCCACTGACATTGATTTCAGCATCCAACGGATCACCAGTCAAAGAAGCTTGTTTTAAAGATTTACGCAAAGTTGGGTCCACAAGAAATGGGTGATCACAACACTACAAAAATAATTAATAGTTAATCAAAGAGTAAAATGCCATTTTCATCCGTGAGGTTTAGTTACTTTTGCGACTTTCGTCCAAAGGTTTGTTTTTCCGCATCTGGATCTAAAATTTTGAAATCTTGCCATTTTCATCCGACTCGTTAACTCCATCCATTTTAACATTAAGTCAGAGGCATTTTCGTCTTTTTAAAAAGACGGAAATGCCCCTCATTTAGCGGAGAAAAATGGACGGAGTTAACGAGTCAGATGAAAATGACAAGATTTCAAACCTTTTGGATCCGGATGCGAAAAAACAGACCTTTGGACGAAAGTCGCAAAAGTGGCCAAACCTTAGGGACAAAAATGGCATTTTACTCTTAATCAAATTTAGAAGCATTTACCAACAGAATGTGGAACACTAGAAATATGACCACAAAAAGAACCTTTTGGATCTGTGTGATGATGTTAGGGAGTGAAGATTTTCTTGATAACGAAGAGAGTGCCTCCAAATTTGCAACTAAAATCGAACAATATTGTTCGATTTGCATTGAAGAAAGATGAACCGGGACCCAATACTCTTCGAATTCAGGGGTGCTGAACGTGCATGCAAATGCGATAAATGGCAACAGTCTTTCTTTCAATGTACTAATATCATCGTTCATTTCCATGTCAGCATCAGTATGTATCTTTTCATTTTTGCAATCAACCAGTGAAAGAAAATTTCAGTAGCTCTGCAAGATATCCTGAAACAGTTGACTGAAATTAGCAAATGTAAAAAACAAAGGCTGCAGCCTGCAGTAGTGGCTGGGCAGGGTCAAAATAGAATGGGCCAAGTTGACCAACATACATTTGTTTAGAGTTAGTGCACTATGGATAGACTTAAGTTGACTTTCAGCATGTTTGACTAATTTGACCCGTTTCCCTTTTTATATGTTTTTTTTTTTAACTATTGACCCGTTTGACATAAGATGAATACAAAGGCTGCAGCCTGCTGTAGTGGCTGGGCCGGGTCAAAACAGACTGGGCCCGTGGGTCGAAAAGGGTTGGGCCAGGTTGACCAACATACATTCGTTTAGAACTAGTGCACTAAAGATAGACTTAAGTTGACTTTCAGCACGTTTGACTAATTTGACCTGTTTCCTTTTTTATCTATTTTTTTATTATTGTCCCGTTTGACATAAAATGAATTGAGGAAACACACCACTGTTTCATCAGTAACCGTTAATATTGACAGAAATTATCAAATGTAAAAACAAAGGCTGCAGCCTGCAATAGTGGCTGGGCCGGGCCAAAACAAACTGGGCCCGCAGGTCAAATCGGGCTTGGCCACGTTGACCAACATACACTGGTTTAGAGTTAGTCCACTAAAGATAAAACTTAAGTTAACTTTCAGCATGTTTGACTGATTTGACCCGTTTGACATAAAATAAACTGGGCGGGTCAAAATGGGCTGGGCCAGGTTGACCAACATACATTTGTTTAGAGTTAGTACACTAAAGATTAACTTAAGTTGACTTTCATCCCGTTCGACCAATTTGACCCATTTCCCTTTTTATCTGTTTTTTTTATTATTGACCCGTTCGACATAAAATAAAATGAGGATGCACACAACTGATTCACCAGTAACGATTAACAGTCTCATATCAGCCATAAGCATCTGAATTTCCTTAAAGTGCGTTGAAAATACGTGGCGTTGACACTCGTCTATCACTAACAATTCCCACTTATGGTCAAACATTTCCATGTCCTGCAAAACAAGATTGATATAAATAATGGGTAAAGTTCTTGTACAAATAATCTTAACATACTAAACATACAAATTGAAGGAAAACTCAAAAAGACAAGGTGGCATTTTTGTAATTATCAATAACTATCAAAGTTACTCTACAAATATACCTAAAAAAACCTAACCACTCCCCCCACCCCCCAAAAACCTAAAAAAAACCTAACCCCCCCCCCCCCCCCCCCCCCCCCCCCCCCCACCCAAGCTAAAATGCTAAAAACTAAACCCCCAAAAAACCTAAAAAAATAAAAAAAAACACACACAAATTATTTTATTTTATTTTTTTAACATTTTTTATTAAAAAATCGCTACTTTTAGTAGCAGCAAAAAAAAAAAAAAAAAAAAAAATTTTTTTTTTGCTAACGAAATGTAGCGATTTTTTAATAAAAAATGTTAAAAAAAAAAATTTGTGTTTTTTTATGTATTTTTGGTTGTAACTTTGATAGTTGGTGGTAATTACAAAAATGCCACCTTGTCTTTTTGGGTTTTCCTTCAATGTGTATGTTTAGTATGTTAAGATTATTTGTATTTGATCTTTTGCCATAAATAATACCTAAATTTTTGTTGGTTTCATACTTCAATATAATTTCAGTTGTGTACCTCAACAATGGTATCTGGTGAAGATAAAAGGACTTGATATTTTGAATCTATAACAGCAGCCCGAATATCTTTGTTCCCTTTGTATGTTACGACATTGACCGACTTTGACCTCTTTGAAAACTCGATTTCCCACAACGAAATAGCATTTGAAGAAGCTATTATTAGAATAGGCTTCTTCGTGTTATCCAGCAATGATAATACAAAAGAGACCACCTTAACTAGCCGGTCCTGCAACATCCAATCAATAAAGTGTAGTTTAAACATTTACTTAATTTTTTGTTTGTTAAAAAAGGAATATCATTTAGTGAATAAATAAAACCAAATATCTCACTTTCCCGTCAAAGATAACGGCATTTTGACCTCTGTTCCGATGATCACGAAGCTTGTTAACGTAAGGAAGAACATGATTATGTATTTCGGTTGAGACCTCAACTTGAAGATCAGATAACTCACCACTGCCTGTCATGTAGGTAATAAACGACTATAAGTAAATATTTAACAAATTTCGGTTCATGATGTCGGTATGAAATGACAATAATTAGGAACATCATGAACACAGATTATACCAAAAATTTAAACTATTTGTATGTATGTATATATATAGGGGCAGGTTATCGTACAATAGCCTCTTAACGTGCGACCAGTACGCAACCACCAGATTCGAAATTATGCATGTTATATACATAATTACGCACGTTACAAAAATCAAAACCCGCATGGGTTGTTTGACTTGTTTCAAGCCTAATTACGCATGCTATACTCAAAATTACGCATGGGTTGTTTCAACCCTAATTACGCACCTTATTTGGTGGTCGCGTACCATCGCACATTAAGAGCCTTTTGTATTTTAAAATTTCTCTCTCTCTATATATACCATATGACATTGATCTACAAATTATGTGATCTAAAGAAACAGAACACACACCAGATTCGATATTGTCTTTTGTACCAGACTGATGGTCATTCTCGCCACATTCTTGTCCAGAACTTAATCTACAAATTTGTTATCCGAAGAATCAAACAAATTATAAATCATAAAGCATTAAAGATTAATGTATGCAGATTTAATCTAATGAAGAACTATGTCATTAACTAATCACCTCTGTTTTTTATGTCTAGAAACCAAACAAGATTCCTCAACAAGTGTGTCATTAGTATCATTCGGCACATTCGCCTTTTTCCCGTGGCTTCGGAACAACTTCTTATAAAAATGTGCATTCATTTTCTTCGGTTTCGTATTTTCTTTCATCTTCAGGGGTATTTTGGTCATTCACTATCAAGTCTTTTTCAACCTACACAAGTTAAACATCCTTATGTGAGCACCATCATCCCTTTTAAGCCCTAAATTAACACATACAGACAAAGAATATGTATGAAATTGCATCTATCTACCTACCTGTGTATGTATGCATGTGTAAACTCACACAAAAGTTGATAAAAACAGGGGCATTTTAGTCATTTCACTATCAAGTCTTCTTCAACCTACAAACTGGTGGTTCTCTCTATGCATACCAACATAAAACACTAATAAAGAAGCTGAATAAAGACCCTTTTAACTCCTAAATTAACACATACAGATAAAGAACACATATGCATCTATCTACCTATGTATGTATAAACTCTCACAAAAGCTGATAAAACAGGGGCATTTTAGTCATTTCACTATCTAGTCTTCTTCAAACTATACAATGGTGGTTCTCTCTATGCATACCAACATAAAACACTAATAAAGAAGCTGATTAAAGAACCTTTTAACCTCTAAATAAACACATACTTATAAAATACATATGCACCTATCTACCTATGTGTAAACTGTAAACTCACTCAAAAGTTGATAAAACAGGGGCATTTTAGTCATTTCACTATCAAATATACTCAACCTACACAATGGTGGTTCTCTCTATACATACCAGCATAAAGAAGCTGATAAAAAAACCCTTTTACACCCTAAATCAACTCACACAAAAGTTGATAGAGCAGGGGTATTTTAGTCATTCACTATCCAGTCATCTTCAACCTACACAATGGTGGTTCTGTTCTGCCACAAACACTATAAACACTGAAAAGGGTTTCTCACAAAACCCTTTATAAACCCTAAATTAACACCTTAAACCCTAAACTCATACAAAAAGTTGATAAAACAGGGGAACTAAAAAAAAATTTCAATCATACAGTATTACAGTAACCTTTTGGTGATGAATGTGAAAATTTATCAAAGATAAAAGCAAGCAGGAAAATCTAAAGAAGAAACAGAGAAAAAAAAAACTTTACAGAAATCACTGAGCTTAAATTGATCCAAATGATGCTTGAAAAAATGGAAAATCTTGGTTGAAATTACTTCTTGTTTTCAGGGTTTTTTTTTTTAACTTGTAGAGAGCACTTGTTTGATTATGGAGGTGAAGATTGAGTAGAAGTTTGTTATTTTGGTAGGATCATAGATGGATGACAATTGCTTTGTGGGTTTTCTTTAGCTTACATTCTTTCTTTTTATAGTACTATGATGAGAGGGTGGTTTTTTGTTTGGATTAGATGTTTAAGAATAAAAGCTGTAGTTTAAGGTTTAAGGATTGAGAAAATCAAGAAAATGACGTTTCTCTTATTATTTTTATGGATATGGATATTTTTTTTAGGATATTGATATATTTGCAATTAAGAAGGTTTATTCTTAACTAATGGGTGGTGGTCTGTTAACAAAGGTAAAATCTTTAAATACCTGACTAGAGGAAAGTTTTGGGTTCAAGTCTCACTGACATTAGGTCATGACTTGTATATGATAAGTAGTAATTAATTTGTGGAGATCACTGGTTTTCATAGGTTTCAAAGAAAACTAAAAACTTAGCAGTTGAAGAGAGAGCTATTCTACTAAGGGTGGATGGGGCACTCCTCAAAACCATCATTTGATCACTCGGCACCAACCAATCAAGCTATACCACCTTATATCCACTTTTCACGGGTTCTAGTAATCCAATGGGTTGGGCGGTGTTTCATACCATCACTTGATCACTTCACACCTTCCAAAAAATTCCCTCACAATTCTCCAGTTTTTCTCCCATCTAGGCGTGATGGTGACCATGGATAAACCATAGCATACCGTGATCACCACAGTTACGACAATGTGATCACATAAACCAAGCACGGGAATGCCCCGCCCCTACGATAATTAACTTATTTTCAAAAAGGAGTTTTGTGGTGTTCCAATAAAAGATATTGTGGTACTTATGTAGTTTTAAAGTAAAGATATTGTGGTTCTTGTATTATGTAATTTTAAAGGGATTAGAATATTTAGTGTTTCATTCTAATTAATCTGTGAAAAAGTGACTATTTATATCTACTAATTTGAAGGTAACATTAGTTTCCCAAGGTCACATGGTTCCATTTTAGTGAATATCATTCGAACTTTATTGACAACTGAAATAACTTTCTTATTTTTGGTATGTTCGGCATCAAAAACTGCTTTGTAGGTTCTCCATCTTCTCCGATGTGATGGTGGCTTTGTTTGTAGGGATGCTAAGAAATTTAAAGCTTTAATTATAAATTTAGTGATTTGATAAAACATTACCATGATTAAACTTATATTACTACATCTAACAAACTTTATCTATGGAAACTTATGGAATACATGGCTTTCCTGGAGAAATGGATAAGTTGGATAAAAGGGTGCCTCGCTTCTGGTATGGGTTCGGTTCTGATTAATGGTTCGCTTACGGCTGAATTCAAGTATAAAGGGGGCTTAAGACAAGGAGACCCGTTATCTCCTTTTCTATTTATAATTGCTATGGAAATTATTAATTTGTTCGGCGTCAGGCCAGTTTCAAGGTGTCCAACTCCCCAACGGTAGTCCAATCATATCCCATCTTTGTTATGCGGACGATGTTCTTTTTGTCGGGGAATGGTCGGATAAGAATGTGAATACGCTTAATCGACTGTTAAGATGGCTTAATCTGGTTACGGGGCTGAAAGTTAACCGCCGGAAATGCAAATTGTTTGGGATTGGAGTGGAGGATAACGAGAAGGTGAGATTGGCTAAAGTGTTGAAGTGCGAGGTGGGCACTCTGCCATTCATGTACCTGGGCATACCGATTGGGGTAAATATGAAGCGAGCAAAGTATTGGAAACAATTAGTGGATAAGTTCCATTCGAAAATGTCCAAGTGGAAAGCTAAACACTTATCATTCTCTGGGAGAGTCATGCTTGCTAAATCGGTGCTTGGAAGTCTTCCGACATATTATTTATCCCTTTTTGCCGCTCCTAAATGCATTCTTAACAAACTTGAAAAGATTCGAAGGGACTTTATTTGGGATATCACGGACTCGCGTAAAAGGCTTAGATGGATTCGGTGGGAGTTAATGATGAAATCCAAGAAAAAAGGCGGCATGGGGATTGGAAGTATTACGGATTTCAACTATGCTATGCTAACTAAATGGTGGTGGAGATTCAAAGCGAACCCGAACCAACTCTGGGCTAAGGTAATCGCGGCGGTTCACAATAACGGCTCGATTAATCACCTTATTCCTGTTAAAAAATCGATCCCTGGAGTGTGGAAGAACATCGAGAATATGGAGTCGGAACTCGAAAAGGTAGGTATAAATATTCATCAGAATCTGGTGGAAGAAAACGGTAATTGGCGGTGGCGAAATGAAGCGGAGGAGCAGTTTTCGGTTCAACAGGTTCGGAAAAGACATCGAAAGTGCCAAGCTGGCTGATGTAGCAAACGATCTGGAGTATGAATGGAATAGTTGGGCTCCGCCTAAAGGTAATTTTCTGCTGTGGAGAGTCCTTTTAGGTAAGTTTGCTGCTAGGGAATGTCTTCATCGCAGGGGTGTGGTGCTTCCCGATATTAGCTGCCCTCGTTGTGGTCTGGAAGTGGAGAGTCCGGACCATATCTTTATTAATTGCTTGTGGCCGAGGAGTATATGGTGGAACGTATTGGCTTGGGTCCGTATTCGCTTTCCGAACGATTGTGAGTCGATGGCTGACTTTTTGAACTATGTTAAGGAGTGCCCGGGTGGAAAAATATGGAAACGTTTAGTTAACACAATTGTCATAGCTATAGTTTGGAGAATCTGGAGTGCAAGAAATTCTAAGGTGTTCGAGGGATGCTTCATTCCGATTATGAAGACGGTGGAGCTCATTAAAGAAGACGCTTTTCTTTGGATTAGCTATCGCTCGAGATGCAAGAAACCGAAATGGGAAAATTGGGTTTCATTATTGTTTTCTTCTTGCTGTTTTTGTTTTCTCGCTTGTTCTTGTATCTCAGCTTCTTGCTCGCTCTTTATATTTATATATAAAGTGATTTTGCTGTTAAAAAAAATAAATAAATAAGTAATTTGTTTCATCACATGTCACAAATTTTGTGAGAGTCCAAGATTTTTTCCCTGCTTTCCTTATTTCATACATTTGTATTATGGATTTGGTTCAGAGCTTTTAAGAACTTCTAGCTTTAAGCTTTTAAGAAAAAATTTATACTCAATAAAAAGACTTGTTTGGTTGAAGGAGCTTGAAACTTTTAGGTTAGAAGATGAATCTCTTGGTTGAACGCTCCTATTAGTAGCGTTTAGAAGAAGCTACACGCTTTTAGGGAAAAATGACTATTTTAACCTCTAAAAATAATGAACTTTTTAGTTATGTTCATTTTGGTTGTTTTATTAAAAAACTCCAACTACTCTGCCAAACACCTAAATATATCTAAAAAAACTACAGCCAACAGCTACCAGTCACCAGCTACTTTTGCCAAACATACCTTGTATCTTTTATTTATTTAATATACTTTATCTTCATATATCCTTTTTGTAATTCTTAAATTTTTATTTCTAACTATTTATCACTTTATTTATTTAACTTCATGTAATACATGACTTTCTAACCTACTTTATCATATATAGTTAAACTGTATTGAAGATATTGTTTATATAAAATCATCAAGGTTGTACATTGTAGGGTGGCGCCTATGCCACCTCACCCTTTCACGAGCACCAAACACTGTAACAACATGATAGTTAAAGGGAGGCGTCAAAAGGGAAGAAGTTACCACCTCCTTTACGGGAATGAGAGGATAAGAAGATGGGGTCCATCCCTAATCAACCAATCACTTTTTTCTGTTTTATTTAATTTTTAGCTAACAACAATGTGATAGCGAAAGACCACGACGTGGCAAAACGTTCATGCACTCTTTAGTTAACCACAATGCATAGCGTAAGTAAAAACTGATGATAACCACAATCAGGGGCGGACCTATTAACAAAGAACGGGTTCCCAGGAACCCATTCGGTTTTTACTTTTTAGTGTAAATATATATAACAAACTGAAAAGGAACCCATAAGTAAAATATAAAAGGAACCCATAAACAAAAATCCTTGTTTCTCCACTGGTTCAGTGTTCGTTATTTCTACCCAAACACCCTGGTTCGAATCCTGTATAAGGCAGAATTAGTACTCTTTTTTTGTTCCGTTTTTTTTATTTCTCTTTTTATTTTTTTCTTTAATTTAAAACCCATTTAGGGTTACAACAACACAAACCCCTAACATAAAAACATCAGAGAACAAAGTAACTGGCCTCCACCTTCAGTTACATCAGAGTCAGAATCAGCAACGGCGCCTCCACCTCCGCCGACACCGGCCGTCCTCCGCCTCCACCTTCCGACCACCTCCACCATTGTTCATTCTTTCCAATCTTTTCTGGATTTTCTAGGTGTATTTCTTGTAAATTTTGGAGAAAAAAGGTAAATCTTTATGATGAATCATTTTGACATTTCTGTTAATCTTTCGCAGAAAAGAAATCCAAATGATTTTGGTACATTTATATGAACATATATGTGTGCCCCTGTTGCTGAGTCTTGTTTGAAGGGGGTATTTGTGTTGTGATTTGAAAAGAAGTTTACAAATTTGCAATAAACCCTTTTCAATTTTTTGTTTTTTGTTTTGAATCTGTGAAAAAAACGTCTGAAATTTACACCATTTTGCTTCAATCATACATGTATAAAGCATATCTGTGTATCATCAGCTGAGTAGTGTGTTCTGCTGAATCTTGAAGAAAAGCCCATTACTTCAATCTCTTATCATCTTATGCGGTTCTCATCATGGGTTCATGTTCTTTGACTTTTAGTATTAAAAGTGACTTGTGTTGGGCATTTCAAACAGCAAGGTGTCCTTTTAATGTTTCATATTCATATTTGAACTGTTTATTTTTGAACTCTGAATTTAAATTCTAGAATGTTTAATCCAATTTCAGGTCTATATTGTTGAACATAGCAATTAGATGGTAATTAATTTAATTAAGCTTAGTCGAAAAGAAACGATTAAGAGAATCTCTTAGCTAATAATCAATAGAAATGGTTCGGTTAGAGCTTTGGTAGTTGAACCGGTTGTTCAGTTAGATGCTTTTGTGGTGGAACCGGCATCAAATAGTGCATGTTTATTCATCTTTTTATGCTTCATGTGTTTTTAGAGACGGAGATAAATAGTGGGATATGAAAAAATATTGACTTTAGTGATAATGCCCGATCCGACCCGAAAATTCGAACGTTTGAGTTGACCAAAACTTAACACCTAAAAAGTGAACCCAGTGAAACAAATTTCTGGACCCGCCACTGACCACAATGCACTCTTTAGTTAACCACAATGCATAACGTTCATGCACTCTTTAATTAACCACAATGCATAGGTATATACCTAGTTTATTTATTAGTTCAGTTACAAATTGATAAGTATCTTAAATTATACATACATATTTAAAGTTATTAAGTGAAAGTTTCAACATTACACGTTGCTTATAGAATTCGCATTAATTATTTCAAACATATATTTTTATTTAGTAATATAATTGTTAACAGTGGCGGACCCAGGATTTTTTTCCTGGGGGTGCGGAAATTTTTTAAAGTTTTTAGACCCCTAGCTATATAAAAAAATCGGTTCATAGCGGGTCGGATCGGGTCGGGTCATGTAAAACAAGTAAAAACAAACAAACAAAGTTTAATGGCGGGTCAAATCAGATCGGGTCGGGTCCATTTCAATTCTCAAACAATCAAACTCTAGTTCTTAACTTCCTATCACATTAACAAACAAAAAAACATCAAAGTTCAAACCATCCCTACTTTTATTTCTCTTAATCATTCAATAAAAGAACATAGCCCATTGTTCATTCCTAATCCTATCACATACAAAATAAACAAGGTTTCCTCTTGAGAAATCGCGGCATAACTTTCCTACTCATTGTTCATTCCTAATCCTATCACATACAAAATAAACAAGGATCTTCAAGTATTCAACCATAGCCCATGTTCCGTAATTTTCAATTTAAAATTTTGAATTTCAAGCCCTAGTAATTATTATTTGCCAACCAACAATCATATAATCAACAAACATGTTTGCCAAGTGAGGCAGAGGGAGGGCGGGAGTCGCTGGCAAGTGACAGCGATTTGGGTTTTTTTTAATTACGTAGACTGATTTGTTTAACAAAACTAGTAGTTGGGTTGGGCTTGAATGGGTATTAAGTTATTGGGCTTGATGGAATTTAAGTTTTATTAAAGGGGTTAGTAGGCTAACTTGTTTACATAATTTGATCGGGTTTCAATCCCTCAATTTTTTTACATAAATTCCTAACATTTTTTTCTAAGGGGTGCGGTCGGAATTTTTCAAGGGGTGCGGACGAAAATTTCCAAGGGGTGCGGTCTGGATTTTTCGCAAAAAATACCACTAAATTTTTTTTTTCAAGGGGTGCGGCCGCCCACCCACCCCATAACTTGGGTCCGCCCCTGATTGTTAAGTACCTAACATAAAAATATACACTGTTGAAAATAACTTAAATGGTAGAATGAGTTTTTCACCACACGGGTGGTCATTTTCACACGATACGAAAACATTCATGTATTTGGTTATCGTCTTTAACTCATTTAATAGCGGATCGTGTTTAGGTTGATTTATTTAATAAATGATATGTGTTTAAACTGACATATTTAACCCTTTTAGTTAAACATGCTGAGTACTATTAACCTGTTTCACACATTATTCCATATATAACTTATTTGTGCATCATCACTTATACTTTGTGCTTTGGGTGTTTTCTAAAAAAAAAGTTTATTTTTTTACTTTTAATCTAAAGGTTTTTATCTTTTACAATTTTAACTCTACATAATTTTTTTTTAACTTTACCCCAAAACTTTTCATTATTTGCAATTTAACTTCACAACTTTTGTCACTTATACTTTTCATCTTTCGCAAATTTTCGTTTTACGTATAGTTCTAAATTTTTCGAGTTAATACGACGCAACGTGCATGTGTGGTTCAACATTTTTACCTCTATTTTTCCATGTTTGACAGGTTCGTCGCAACACGCATATCCTAGGTCGAGTCAGTGTTGGTGGTCGATGACGGTTGTGTGACATTAGTACTATTTGACACCGTTTTACGCCCTGCCACAACGCGGGGTGTGCTTTGGGGGGGTTTCAAAGAAAAAATGGTTATGCATATGGTTATGTAACGTTGGCTTTGGGGTTTTCCAAAGAAAAGTGATTTTTTACTTTTAACTCAAAGCTATTTTTTTTTACTTTTAACCGCAAACTTTTTATCTTTTGCAATCTATCCTCATAAGTTTTTTTACTTTCAACTTTGGTCCTTTATAATTTTCATTTTCCGCAAATTTTTCGCTTTATGCTTGGTTCTAAATTTTGTGACTTAATACATCGCAACGTGCGTCTTTGGTTTAACGTTTTTACGTTTCGTTCTAAATTTTACGAGTTAACACGACGCAACGTGCGTGTGTGGGTGAACGTAACGTGCGGGTCCTAGATTGACTTAGTTATAACTAAAGAATCCTCGCCGCATTGTGGCGGGTCGCAATCTTAGTTTAAATAAACTAGTTAAATGGACGTGTTTACCCAATTACAAGTGTGTATATTGATACAAATAAAAAAAATAAGAGTAATGTTTAGGTTGCACAATTTAACATGTCAACCCATTAACACGTCAATTCGACATAGTTAATACTTCTAATTTTAACAGTTAATTTTAATATGTTAAGAACGAACTTAGTAATATCATTCATGTTATACCATCTTATTGTTATTCTTAGAGCAGGCGGGGTGGTCTGTGATACCACCCCATCACGCGTTAAACTACGTAACACCGCCGCCGCCCTAGTCATAACGCGTAATATTTTGAACGCGTTAAACACATACGCGTTGAATTTGAAATTGGAACGTTGATTTATGACCGTTTGTATTTTTTTTTGACCGTTTGAAGCTTTTTTTTATATATAAATCATCACTACTCAATTAAAAAAACAACAAATTCTCTAAACCATTCTCACACACTCAATACAAAAAATCAACAAACTCTCAATCTAAATAATTTTAAGAAATATGGAAGGTTCAAGCAAGAGAGGTGGGGGTTCGAAAAAAAGAGGTTCGGGTACGAAAAAAAATCCCGTAAGACCCAAGGTTCGAGCGAATCTTGGCGAGCCGACGCGCTTTAGGTTGCAAGACGAACCCGACCAAGTCCCACCCTTTCAAACCCAACAATATCCACCCTTTCAATCGCAAACGTATCAAAACCAACCGTTCGTCCCACCGTTTCAACCCCAAATGTATCAAACCCAACCCCACCAACTGGACCCACTACTAGAAACCAACACCGTCATCTATCATTTTGCAAACGCGTATCGTGAACCACAACAAAGTCTTGACGACGATGAAGATGATGATTACGTTCAAGAACAACAACAAGAAGAAGAGGAAGAGGAAGAAGAAGAAAATGATGACGTTCAAGAAATCGTCACAACCGTCCGACAACAATGGACGAGCGAGGAGGAGGTGTCCTTGGTGCAGCCGTATTTGCACATCTCGGAGAGCAGGAAACATGCCAACGAGCAAAAAAAGGATGCTTTTTGGAGACGGGTCATTAATCATTTTAGGCAACTTCCCGGTGCAAGGATACGAAACATGGACCAAATGACGTCGAAGTGGACGGATTTGAACGGGAAAATTAGTAAGTTCAACGCTTGTTTCATTAAAAAATATGTTTTTTATTAAAGTTTAAATCTTTTTTCATTAAAAACTGTTTTTTATTAAAAAAAAACAGAAACAATTTTTATTTAAAAAAACAGAACAGTTAAAAAAAAAAAAACAGAAACAGTTTAAAAAAAAACAGAACAGTTTAAAAAAAACAGAAACAATTTAAAAAAAAAACAGAACAGTTTAAAAAAAAACAGAAAACAGTTTAAAAAATACAGAAAACTGTTTTTTTTTAAATAACAGAAAACTGTGTTTAAAAAAAACAGAAAACTGTTTATTTAAAAAAAAAGAATTTTTTTTAAAAAAACATAACCTTTTATATTTTTTGTAGAACCGAAACCCACAAAGTGGAGCGAGCGAGGCGACAATCATGCGACAAGCCACCGAAATGTATTGCGATGTGTACAAAAAGAGGAGTTTTCCACACGTGGCGGCATGAGAAGTTGCGAGAAATCACCCGAAGTGGGTCCCCGTTGAGTTGGTTGACATGCGTGGTCCTACGGCTCCAAAAAAACGAGGAGGTTCGAAAAGATCAAAGACATCCGATTCAGGGAACTACACGACTTCCGCGTCGGATAACTTGCCCGAAATGAACTTAAACGACGACCCCCTTGACGAACCCGATCAACCCGTTGACGACCCCGTTGAAGAAGATACACCTACAAGGCCACGCCGCAGGAGAGGTGGTGAATCGTCAAGCAAATGGAAGGAAGCGGTGGCGGAGTCGATCTTCAGAATCGAAGAGGAGAAAATGACGCGATACAAGAAGGCCGAAGAAAGAAAAGATATAATTATGTCCGCAAAAGTTGAACGCGAGCAGGCGTACAAGGAACACTTGAAAACGGTTGAAAGACAAAATGATTTAAAAATCTTGTGTGAAAAGCACAACCATCTCGACGAACCGTTTAAGTCAATTGTCATTCAAGAAAAGCGCGAGATTTGCGCAAAGTGGGGTTGGGAGATGCCACCCGTTTAGTTTTTTTATTTTATTTTGCTATGTAATTTATTTTTTAAGTTTAATGAAATTTATAATTTTAGTGTTTTATTGTTAATTTCTAATTTTAAAATGAAAATTAAAAAAATTTGTGAGTGATAGAATTCCATCACTAGTGATACCACCACCACTACATTTCTATCACTAGTGATAGAATATTGGGTGATGGCATAGCATGAGTTGATTGGTGCTTGATAGTGATAGAATTGTATCACTAGTGACCACCCCTCATCCCCTTGTAACTTTAGCTTTATTCATCGTTTTGTTATTCCTATAACTTTGGCTTTATGCATCTTTTATATGATCCTTTTATTATCATCACATATTTCTATAAATTTAATATCGAAAAGCAAATCTCAAATAGAAAAGAATGAAGTGACATTCTATGAGTCTAATCCCACTTTTCTTGGCTAGCACTTAACAGGAGATCTACAGAGATCATATTCCCACCCTAGCTCAGTTGGTCAGTTGGGCTGGTTTTCTCCTTAGAGACGTCGGTTCGACTCCCGGGTGTAGCAAATGGTGCGGGACGTCCCAATGATGGATCATTTCCTACCGAGGCATGGTTCGATCCGGAGGGTAACCCGGTTTTACCCAGCTGTTACCCCAGCGAGGTTCTCGTGTGGGGGCTGTATGGTTTCCGGGCGAAGGTCAGTTTGCGCGGCGGCCGAGGCCCGATAGAACATCACGTCCGGAGGCGGGGCTGACGGGAGATTGTCTTTGACAAGAACCCGGTGACCACCAGGTCCTGTGCATAAAAAGTCATCCTTCAAAAAAAAAAAAAAAAAAAAAAAAAACTACAGAGACATGGTACGGTGAATCATTGGTGCAGAACAAACAAGTGGATTAGACTGAGAGAGAGGCCATTCCAACTTTTTTTATTCTACCACTTTTCCTAAAATTATAGTTTGAGCATTCACAATAACACAATAAGAAAATATAAAAACACTTAAAAACGTACTTAGTCATTGTCATATAAAAAAAGTCGTTCTTTTAAAAACATTTGAAACCCACCTAATAATAATGAAGACCGTTTATAAGATAAAAAATACTTTAAATTGAAAACAACACGGTTTTCGTCTAAATGTTCTATAAAAAACGATACTGTGTAATTCGTTTTTTAACCAATGATTACAATTTTTTTTTTGAAAAATTCAACATAGATAGTAAATTAAATAGCGTTAACAGAAAAAAAATTATATAAAAAAATTATATAAAAGATCGTGGAAGGTGACTTCACGCTCACACTGGAACCAAAGTCCGTCTTATACCCAACTCATGCTCATTAGACGCAGTGTTGCATTACAGTGTGTCAGTGATCACGGCCTCGCTGGTAAACCACAAATAAAACAGAAAAAAAAACTAACCATAAATGATTATAATTTGAAAACATAGGGTTTTTTATGGTGTGTGTTTGAATCTGCATCTCGTTTTGTGCGTATTGGAGAATGAATAGAGCGGTAACGAAGGAAACTGAAATATTATTGTTCGCGGGTGTAGGAAAAGAAAAGTGTAGGAAAAGAAAAGTCATGAGATGGAGAGGGCACGAGAAGGGGATCCAAACCCCAAAGGCCACATGTAATATAGCCTACAACGGTTACGTTTCAAATTCAAACTATCCATTCCCTCATCATCACCACATGACACCTTCTCACAAGTCACATGTATCCAGGATCCATTCATATCGCCTTTTACCCTATCCACCCGTTCTTCGTGTTGCATTTTCTACTATTTACCATTTACTCACTCAATTTTTTTTACCATTTACAAAACATATTTTACTTATTTTGTTCCCTGATGTTAAATTTGACTTATTATGCTGTATCACAACATGTTTGAAACTTTAATTCTAACTTTTGGAGTTATTATATTGTATCATAACATGTTTGAACCTTTAATTCTAAAAAAACTTTAAAATCTGAACATTGCATACGTTTGAAAAAATAACGATAAAGTAATACACATTAAATATTAAGTTTATTGTCACGTAATACCGAGTATCAGTACCATACTGTATGGTGTTTGGTTGTGTTTTCATTCATTTTCAGTTTAGTTATTGAATTCTTTTTTTTTATGTTAACGTTCCAATATATATTATATTGAAAATGATGTTGTATTAACAAATATTCTTTTGGTAGCATAAACTATACCGCATATTGGTACCATAACAAACCGAATCGATGTCGACCGTTCAACATTGGTACTAGTGTCCATATTTTTTTATGGTTTGCGATCGATGTAAAACTAGTGTCGATATCCTCTTAAGAGACAACTTTTGTGTAATTAAACTTGATACTATTGTAAATAAATTTTTATTTTGTACAACACAAATATTTCCCTTATATCGCATGAAGGCATTTCCACCCGTTTATTTCTAAGGTTGTTCATTTTTTACCCAAATTGAACCCAATATATCCAAATTGTATGAGACACTCAAAAAATGAATCTAACGAACAAATTTCATTAATTAACTAACATATATTTATCAACTTTTGTTAACAGCGATTTACAAATTTACTAGCATAGAGAAGAACCTTACTTCTTATGTGGTGAGAATATAAATGATTTTTGTCTCCACTTCATAATTTCATTACACCCACTTAATTTTAATAAATTTATTATATGACCCCTCAATTCATAAAAAAGTATATTTTTGCTTTTTAAACAAATTTACACTAAAGTCCTTGAATGTTAATAAAGTTACCAACACCTTCTGCAGTTTAAGCTACGATGGTTATCAACAACATTACGTTTTATTTTTCTTATAAAAAGTTACGTATGTTGCGCTATCTCTTTTTGTTGCTACACAAAGTGCCGATGCTGTATTAATATAATAATAAAAAGTACTAATACAACCAAATTATCGATGCAACGCGTGGAGTCATATTACTAGTTTTCCCCAAATTGTAACAGTCATCTCTTCGGTTTTAAAATCGGGTTCGCCAACAAGAATTCCCAACCCGAATCTCATCCCGAGCCATTTGCAACGGGTTTCCCATCTAACCAATACCTGCAGAAACAACATTGGTATCGATACCAGTGCTTGGTTTTGTAATTTTTGATTAATGTAAAACACGTGTCGATACTAAACACTGGTATCAATACTGTAACAAACCAAACTCATAACGTATATCACACTCACTCATACCGGCTGAAACCCGCTGCAAACCGTGAAAAAAACCCACTAGCTCATGTTAAAACATAAAGTTCAATATCGGGCAATACGGTTGGTTATACGGGTTTGGGACATGTCGGGTTAATCGTGTCTCACTTTTGTTTGTGACTCCATGACCATAACTGTAACTAAAGCTAAGAAATCCATTGATTATCTGTTAGATAACAGACTTCACAAACACCTTACAATGTCATCATCATCATCATACCCTCTATCACTTAACACAATCTCCATGAACACTTCAACCCACACTAATCAACCAATTCACCCATCTTCACTACACTTACCCCCACAATCCACCACGCTTCCACACACCCAATTGACCAAAGATCACCCCCACCCACTTCACAAACCCCGAACAATCCGGTACCGGCTCAGCCAATTATGCAGAGAAGGCCACCCCCATCTTGCCCACCAACTGTTCGACGAAATTCCCAAACCAACAACTGTTGTTTGGAACTCAATTATTATCGGGTTTATCTGTAACAACATGGCTCATGAAGCTATAATGCTCTATGCCCAGATGAAATCCAGGTCCTTTTTACCCGATTCGTATACGTACTCTTCGGTTCTTAAAGCGTGTGCAGAAACTAAGGACATTTGTGTTGGTAAAGCGGTGCATTGTCATGTTTTGCGGTCGGGTTTGTATCCTAGTAAAATAGTTTGTAACTCGCTTTTGAACATGTATGCTAGTTGTTTGGATTATGGTGTGGAAAGGGTGTTTGGATGGATGCCGAAACGGAACGTTGTTTCGTGGAATATTATGATTTCATGGTTTGTGAAAGTGGGATTGTTTGAAGAGGGTGTTACTCATTTTGTGAAAATGATGAAGGACGGAGTTAAGCCTACTGCGGTGAGTTTCGTTAATGTGTTTCCTGCTGTAGTGGGATTGGGTGATTCGAGAATAGCGGATGCTGTATACGGGTTGCTTGTTAAGTTCGGTGATGAGTTTTCGACAGATGTGTTTGCTACAAGCGCTGCGATTTCCATGTTTTCCGACCTTGGGTTCGTTGAATCCGCTAGGAAGGTGTTTGATAATTGTTTAGACAGAAACGTAGAGGTTTGGAACACTATGATTGGCGGATATGTACAGAACAATATGCCGGTTGAAGCATTTGATCTTTTCGTTCAAGCGCTACACTCATCAGACGATGTTGGTATCGATAAGGTGACTTTGATCTCGGTTTTAACAGCAGCCTCACAATTGCAGCAGCTAGACCTTGCTAAACAGATACACGCGTATGTTATAAAAAGTGTACCCGTTTTACCTGTGATTGTGATGAATGCACTTATAGTCATGTATTCACGGTGCAACTCTATTCAAGAAAGCTCAAATATTTTCAACAGTATGAATGAAAAAGACACCGTTACGTGGAACACAACGATTTCGTCTTTTGTTCAAAACGGAATGAACGATGAAGGCGTAGTTCTCGTACGTGGTATGCTAAAACAAGGGTTTACGATCGATGATGTCACGATAACTGCTCTGTTATCTGCAGCATCCAATCTTAGAAACCGAGAAGTCGGAAAACAAACACACGGGTATCTTATTAGGCGTAATATTCATTTCAAGGGAATCGAAAGTTATCTCATTGACATGTACGCGAAATCTGGTCTGATACGAGTGGCTCAAAATCTCTTTGAAAGAAGTTGCGCAAACGATAGAGATCAGGCGACATGGAATGCGATGATTGCCGGGAACTGTCACAACGGGTTAATCGATCAAACGTTTAGCGTTTTCCGGCAGATGATCGATCATGGTGTTTCACCAAATGCTGTTACTATAGCATCGATTCTTCCAGCGTGCAGTATAATCAGAAGTTCACGATTAGCTAAACAAATCCACGCATTTACCGTTAGAACTTTCTTGGATGATAACGTTTTCGTACATTCCGCTTTAGTGGACACGTATTCCAAATTAGGTATACTCACATTGGCGGAAAACGTGTTTGAGTTTTCTCATCCGAAAAACGCTGTAACGTACACGAATATGATATTAGCTTACGGGCAACACGGGATGGGTGAAAAAGCTCTCGATCTATTTAACTCCATGAGAGAAAACGGCATACGACCTGATTCCGTAACGTTAGTTGCGGTTCTATGTGCCTGCAGTTATTCTGGGTTGGTGGATGACGGTCTAAAGTTATTTGAATCAATCGAGGCGGAGTATAAAATCGTTCCGTCACTTGAGCATTACTGTTGTGTTGTCGATATGTTAGGGAGGGTCGGTAGGGTGTCGGAAGCGTATGATTTTGTTGAAAAGTTGGGGGAAAATGGTAATTATTTGAAAGTTTGGGGTTCGCTTTTGGGCTCTTGCAGAACCCATGGAGAATTTCGGTTGGCAAAAGTTGTTGCGAGTAAGTTGGTTGAAATGGGTTTGGGAAATAAGAATGCGGGTTATCATGCGTTGTTGTCGAATATATATGCGGATGAAGGAAATTGGGAGTTTGTTGATAGATTACGCAAAGAGATGTATGAAAAGGGAATAGTGAAGGAAACGGGGTGCAGTTGGATTGATAATGATGGGCGTTCAGATTATTTTATGTCGAGAGACAAAAATTACGCTCATGATGATGACATGAAGAAGCAATGGTGAAGGAAACAAACTCAGGTATGCTTTTGTTTTATGAGTTAATCTTTCATCATATTTGTTGCTTTTGTTTGAAAGGAAGAAATACAGTTTTGTAACATAATTTTTTAAAGTTAGAGTCCATAGGTTAGTGTTAGACCCTAAAGATGTTACAAAATGACAACTATAGATCTCATACATTCAACTTTTTACCGTTAAACCCTGAATATGTTACTTCTGATAAACCACAGGGACTATATATGTAATTTACTCTTTTTCTTATGTTCTGTTTGAGAGTATGGTTGAGAGGAACTGGGTCAAATGGGTTGAAAGTTGGCCAATCCCCATTTTTAATGCATATAATCTTCTAAATCGTTTAATTAGAAGAAAATTAACATGTTCATTATTTATAGGAAACTTTAGCAAGGACAAAGTGTGTCCAATCAACTCGACCCGTACCATTTCCTTTCAACTCACACTAAAAGTGATCTTATTTTACCTGAACTAGTTTTGACCCGTTGACCAACCAACCTGACATCCAACCGCCTCTAGCAACTATGCTTATTTATTTATGTTTTCTTTCTTGTAAGTTCTATAAAGGTTTAGATAAATTGTGTATTTACTCATTCTGAATACCCCAATTTGTAGCACATGAGAGGAGGAAGTCAACGGAGATCAAGATCACTTAATCTGTTGGTCAAAGAATTATGTGTTACGATTTAGAAGAGTGGTTGTGGCCCTTTGACGAGGAGAATAACCTTTAAAAACACATTTAATAGCCATTTTATCTTGTCCTTGGTACAAATACCGAACAAAACAAACGCACACAATCGGACCAAGAGGTAGATGTAGCGCTACACACACAATGTCTCCATACTTGATTAATCTCATAATGTTGAACAAATAGTAACAAACGGACAAACAAACATACCCAGTAAAATCCCACTCAAAAAATATACTTGGATACAAAATAGTCCAACCTTAGGTTTATTTTGAACTCATTTTAATGATGTAATTGTTAAATAATATATACTTTAATTTGTTTTAAAAAAACATAATAATTTAGGAAATGTTATTTTTAAAATTATAAAAAGCATGTGCATATCTGTGTTAGGCATGTCAGCTCATTTCTTCTATTTATTAACTGGCTTAAACTATGTGATGTCAAATAAAGGTATTGTCAACTAAGCTAATCGATTTTTTTTATATTTTTGTGACTTTCGCCAGCAACGCAATGACATAATTAAGCTAATTGGAACCATCTACACGGAACGGTGGATAAACATAAGATATCTACTCCAAAGAAACCATTCATGTCCCAAAAGAAATATGGCGAATGAAGTTGCAGAGGTGATATTCATCCCTTCCCCTGGAGTTGGTCATATCAAGTCAACCATCGAGCTCGCAAAGTTACTCGTGAATCGCGATCAACGTCTCGCGATAACCGTCCTCGTCATCAAGCCACCCGGCGCTACTTCTGGCTTGGCTATCACTACCTACATAGAATCATTAGCTGAAAACACCATCGATCGCATATCCTTCGTTCAACTCCCTCAAGATGAAACTCCACCAATTGTTGACCCAAAAGATCAAAGGAATTTCAAAATAGAGTTCATTAATAGTCACTGCAAATACGTTAGAAATGCTGTTGCTGACTTGAAAAGTCAACCGGGTTCTGGCCGGGTTGTTGGGTTTGTCGTTGACATGTTTTGCACCAGCATGATTGATGTGGCTAATGAGTTTAATGTTCCAACCTTCGTTTTCTTCACTTCTAATGCTGCGTTTCTTGGATTTACGTTATATATAAAAACACTCTCTGATGATCTGAACAACGATGTTGTTGAGCTAAGCAACTCAGACACTGAGATATCGGTTCCAAGTTTTGTCAAACCGGTGCCTACTAAAGTGTTTTGGAGTCGTGTCAAGACTAGAGAAGGACTGGATTTTGTTCAGTGGTTTGCGCAGAAACTTGGAGAGGCCAAAGCAGTCATGGTCAATACTTTCTTGGAATTGGAAACACACGCGATAGAGTCGTTGTCTGCTGACACCAGCATCCCGCCAGTGTATCCGGTGGGACCCATACTCAACTTAGAAGGTGGTTCTGGTGCTGGGAAACCTTATGATGATGACGTCATTAGGTGGTTGGATAGTCAACCACCTTCCTCGGTTGTGTTTTTGTGTTTTGGGAGTATGGGAAGTTTTGACGAGGTCCAAGAGAAGGAGATAGCACGTGGACTAGAGCTAAGTGGCTACCGTTTCGTGTGGTCCCTACGTCGACCTCCGTCAGATCAAACATCAAGGTCCCCAAGCGATTATGAGGATCCAAGTGTGGTACTGCCAGAAGGGTTTTTGGAGCGAACACATGGAATAGGGAAAGTGATTGGGTGGGCTCCACAGGCGGAGCTGCTGGGTCACAATGCCGTTGGAGGGTTCGTGTCCCACTGCGGTTGGAACTCATTGTTGGAGAGCTTATGGTTCGGTGTACCAACGGCAGCATGGCCAATGTACGCTGAGCAACAGATGAATGCGTTTGAAATGGTGGTGGAGCTGGGATTGGCGGTGGAGATAAAGTTGGATTATATGAAGGATTTGCTTAATCCTAAGGCTAATGCAATCATCGTCACCGCTGTGGAGATAGAAAGTGGGATAAGACGGTTGATGGAGGATAACGAGATTAGAAGAAAAGTGAAAGAGATGAGTGCGAAGAGTAGATCTGCTATGGTGGAAGGCGGTTCATCATATGCATCAGTTGGTAGTCTGATTCAAGATCTCACAAGAGACATCTCTTGATCTGGACTTCTGTTTGTAGTGGTTTTTTTGTTGCTAAAATTTGTTGCTCATTTTAAAGTTTGGTGTAACCACAAACATAGTGTTTAGAGTTAATAGGTGGTCCATGTACCTCCATATCACTAGGTAGGTATGAACGATCATAGTTCAAATGGCAATACTTTCTGTTGGCAAATAAAAAGGTTTTTATTTTTTGACCGGTTAACTCACACATTTTCTAATCTTACTCCTATATTCACACTTTTGTCCACTATGAGACTTGAACCCGAACCTTACAGAAGGCGACACCTTTCCATACACCTTGGTATCTACAAATCCTTTGGTCGATGGTATGTTTCTATTGGCACACGTTTAAGAGCTTTCAAAACCCACATATTCCTTCCTAGTTACAAACAACAAATCAAACAAAATGTACAACGAGAGTGACACTTTGAAATTTAATATTGAAGAAATAGAAATCCTGTATTTAATATTTAAAATTCATCATTTTATATTAACTAGTCTTAAACGCCCCGCATTGCTGGATGGGGACGTAAAACTGTGCTACCAGCATTGCGGGGCTGGGGGTGTAAAACTATGCTATGTAGCAATAGAACGGCGACCAAAATCGGTAAAAAGCGTAAAACAAAAACACGTATTACAAAGTCGAATTGTACTAAGTAGCTACCAAACGACGACCAAATCCAGAAATAAAGTTTTTTTATAAAAATGAAAAAATTAAAATTTTTCTATAAGAAAAGAACACACAAAGACAAAACATGGTACTATTCTTCAATATGTTACAAATTATTAATATATAGAGAATATATAGAGAATAGAGAATATATAGAGAATATTGGTTGATGGTGGTGAACTTGAAGTTTTCCTCGATTATATTATAATGATATTCAATTGTGACTTTAGTATAAAAAACTTGGAATATGGTATTCTGGTATCAACTTAAATAACTAGTTCTATACCCGCCCGGTGGCCAGGTAGTTTAATGTCATAAGCCCAAACTATCTTTCTTTGCATTCTAAACCAAAATAGTATCCGTTTAAGATAAAAGCACAACTCTTTCGACTTATGAGTAAAAAAATAACCGACTTGACTTCATTAAAAAAACACAAGCAATGATAATCATTCGTGTGAGTGTCTAATTAATATCTTCACAAGATATTTCATATGTACTTAACATTCCATCTTGATGGATTCTACTTTCATAAGCAGAAGCATGAAGCATGAGCACCTTGTGAGGCTGCACATGCAACATTCAAAGGTAATACAAACTTAAATGTTTAATATCTTTTACAAAAATAAAATATAATAAGTATGATATACCATCTTGCTAGTCATAGTAATCTCTTGTATTAATAGTGGTATAAAGACCACTCAATAATTCGCATTTACACTCTAAAGGTCATTACCACATACATTCAGTTGGTGTCAACCTATTGATTTGTTCTTTAAGTAGTACTATTACTATAGCACAAAAAAATGCAGGATAAAAAGAACACCTTCACTACAATATCAGATTTTGCTTTTGCAAGTGAATCACTTAAATTTTGAGCTTGAGCAGGACCTGAATAGAAAATAATAATGATTTATTTCAAATGGGCCAGACAGGTAAAGTTTAAATATTGACTAAACGTAAATGGGTCAAATGAGGCAAAACTCGCCCAAGGATGTTGCGATGCTTGCAACTTTCCAAATCCGTGTATTAAAAGGATAATGTTATTCAGGTATGCACTATGTATAACATTTCTATCCTCATTAAGAAAATTTAAAGTCGGTCCAAAACAAATCAAGTCAAAAGTAATTCAGGGATGTAGGGCCTTACATGAACATTACCGTGTACAGTTACGACTAAATCACTTATGACTTCAGGCCACAAGCAGTGAGCATTCAAGATTAGCAAGAATGTCCTACAAAAAGCGTCCACATATAATCAGTCATGACAATCTTTATAAAATTAACAGGAATAAAGATTAGGGATAAAAGTGTCATTTTGATGAAGATAATGTCATTTATAAGATTAAAAGGATAAAAGTACCTTTTTTTTTTTAATTTAACAAAATCTTTTATGCAAGTTATTGTTAGACCCCGAAAATGTTACAAAATGTAAACTACATATCTCAAACATGTAATCTTTCAAAGTTAGACTCCAGAGGTTTACGTTTGACAAATACTACATAATTACGTCTTAGCTCATTTTCAACTTCTCTTATCCAGTAAACATCAATCGTTCTCTATTTTAACCAACTTCATTTTTTACACATTTGACCCATTAGAAGCCAATCTGACCTGACCGGCTCATTTAATCATAAATGTCATATTTTACCCATTTGAGTTTTGACCCGTTAGAAGCCAATCCGACCTAATCAACTCATTTACTCATAAACGTCATTTTTTACCCATTTGACCCGTTAGAAGCCAACCCGACCCCACCAACTCATTTACTCATAAATGTCATATTTTACCCATTTGAATTTTGACCCGTTAGAAGCCAATCCGACCCAACCAACTCATTTACTCATAAATGTCATTTTATTTTACCCATTTGACCCGTTAGAAGCCAATCCGACCCCACCAACGCATTTACTCATAAACGGGTCGAATAGTATATAATGACTAGTGAGAAAGTCATATATATACCTGATGGATAGAGGAGTTCAACCCAATATTAGCATTATGAGTTGGTTTTGCAAGAATTTCTTTTTCCTTCAGCTTGATACAAAGATCATACGCAGTTGCAGGGAATAAAGACTTGCGAATTAGCTCCACCACATTAAATTATCCTTTTCCTCTAATTTCCATCACACTTTCTGGAAATTCTTGTTGAGGTTTTGCTAATAATCGCCTAAACTCCTCTCCCATTTCAACAGATCTGGATAGGATCACAAACACATGTTTGATTAAAAAGAATTACACTGTTTTGCGTGTGTGTTTTGGAAACTGGAAGTGATTATGTGATATTTAACAACTAGAATCAAATAATCAGCTGTATAAAACATAATATAGTAGATACCATATAGTGTTTGAATGTGATTTTACTGTTTAAAGTTGTAATATATAGAAATGAGTTGTTTGCGTGTGTGAAAAATTCTGATTATTTAAGCTAGTAATATATAATATGACCAAAAGTGAGATAAAATATTAAGAGGGTCAGGGGGAAATTAGAGTAAAATCAACTTACTGATGCAAACCTTTCATTCTCTTAGGGTTAATTTTATAAGGAGGAAGATCCATCACTACCTAACATCAAATTGGATATAGTTATGAATACACAACATGTTATAGTTAGTTTAAACAAAAGATATGGTGAATAATAGGCAAATATACCCGTGCTATATGCATTCTGCAAGAATGTTTGAAGGCTTCATAGCAAGTGGGTTGGGGCTTCTTAATTACAAGATTCAAGAGTTCATCTTCCTACTTACACTCTTCACCAACACTCCTCACAATCCTAAATTTTTCCTCCACACTCATCCTTAACACACAACACCAGTCCATCAATAATGGGAGAAATTCAAAACTTCAATTGAAAAAAAATTCAAACATAGGACTTACAAGGTAGTTGATGACTCATCTTCTGTTGGAGAGTTTTCCATTATCTCCTCTTTGCCAAAGCAATTGCCCAAATTGTGCATAGCAATGGTTGTAACTGAGCCAGAATGATTGTTTTTTTGCAATTTCGATTGACATGCTTTCGAACTGAAAGAATAAGTCATAAACAAAAGACCCAATTTTGGTAGTTAATCACCATAAAAAACTTGACAACATAAACAATAGCTGTATTAATTTGTACCTTATGTCGCTAAACAATGACAAAGATGATGCGACGGAAAAAATAACAGGCATACAAGGACAATAGCAAGATTTATGCCTAATTGACTGTATATTTAATTAAATTGTACCTTGAAGTCGCTAATTCTTGAAGAGTTGGCTCTCGTTCTTGCTATTTCTCTTCTGCTTTTATGGCGGTAGTGGGGTTATAACACTACAACTGCTCTAACCTCTTGGAACCGTCCTCAACCTCCCCTTCTAGAAGGTTTATAACAATCAAGATCCTGAAACCGTTTTAACATCAGAGTAATAAAATTTAAAACCTCATAACATATTCTCAAAAAACAAACCAAAATCCAGACTAAGATGTGTCTAACCCCATCATCATATTCAAATTCAAACTCGAAAAATTTTTCATTACCACAGCCTGAACAAACCCATATCCAGTCACATTTGAACTCTCTCATATAACCTAAACAGAAAAAATAAAAAAGAATTCCACATGCAGGCCGAAGCTCAAGAGAACATCATTGCTTCCACTGTGGCACACGAATGCAAATTCCGCGTCGATCGGTGTACACACAAAAGCTAATCAGCGGCAATGCAAGAATCACTAGCGAAATACAGAGAGAAGTCGCCGACTACTTCAAAGTAGAGACACAAGCCTTCAAAAAAACCTATTAGGGTTATATGTTTGTGAATTGCAAATTGCAAACTTACTCTGGTGAAAATTGCCGACATTGTTGGATTTGAGTGGGAGGGGGCAGACGGTTAGAGGTGGTTTTTGTTAACTGCAGCGTATCAATAGGAACGTGGGGTGAGAAGTCAAAATAACCCTAAAAAAAACCTCCCCTTCTTTTTCTGATTTTAAAGGGTTAGGATTTAACCTCATATTCATCTAATGGTTCAAATTGAATGATGTTCCCATGAACTTTAATGGGAACATAAGAATATATAATTGGGGGCTATTTACATATGTTAAGTAGTTGAAAGTTAAAATTTGAATATAAGAGGGGTAAATTTTAAACATTTTTTTACATTTAAATACCACCTAACATATATTTAGGGTTGGTATCTCTTCCATCAAATTTATCCTATAATTCCGTTAAAAACAAATATATTTCATCTCTTCTTTCAATTAAATATATGTAGCTCGTTCTACTGATGTAACTGTATAAAAGAAATATTTACTTGATTTTGTATTTCTCTTTCTGGAAAAAAAACATATACACATAGGAAATAGGCTATGTGATGTGTATAGAACTGAAATTAATGAACTTTTACATCATAAGTTAAAAAGTTCGGTTAACTTTTACACCCAGATGGTTTTAATAAGGCTTTGGTTATCTATACATTCCCCAATTTTATTTACACATTCCTTGAACCCTATAGAAAGCGTATAGGACAATATGGTTTCTCTGGGTCCAAGCCTATTGAGCAATACACTTCCTATATGTGTACTTGAAGTACAAACTTTTCAGAAGATGATCAGCTAATGATCAGGGAACCATAGGAATCATATAGGGACATATGCTCCCTGAAGGATTTTTTTCTTTCAAGAGATCAGGGGAATCATATAGGGTCATACGTTCCCTGGAGGAATTTTTCTTGCAAGAGCAGCATATTGTTATTAGTATCTTTTTAAATTTTAATTTAGTTGTTTTTTTGTTATAAAATGATGTTGGTTTTTTGGTTATAAATTTTATAAAAGACATAGTGAAATTAAGCAATCCAAACAAACTAAACATATCCAAATTAAACAAATATTACAAATGCTTAAAATTAAATTCAATTGTTCCTACAATACTGCATCACATAATAATAACATAAACCATTATCGTCACCAATCCTCGTCAGACTTAACGAGCTCCTCCTCCGTAAAGTTCGGGCCACGCCTAGTAGAGGGTGACGGGCTGTGCCGCGTATAGGACATGCCTGGAGCCTATAAAAAATTAAACAAAATACTCATTACATAACATTAAAATTGTATGTAGAAAAATGAAATAAAAACAAAACAACATTCCTGGATGGAAAGGTCGGACAAAGGAAAGAACGACATGGTCTGGCCAGACTGAGGAAAATGTGACATGGAAAGGTCGGGCTAAGTATAGGATGGGTCGTAAGCCTATAAGAATTTAAACACAATACCCATTATATAACATTAAATTGCTCGTAGATAAATGAAATAAAAATAAGATAACATACCTGCATGGACGGGATGGGCTGGGTAAAGGATAACATGGACGGGCCGGGCTGCTGCGTAAAGAACAGGCCCTGGTCCAGATAAACTCGTGGTGGTGGATGTGGTGGAACCGATATACCCATATACTTATACATTTCACCCATGCCAGTCATCAGCCACCCCATGTCATCAGGCATCTGGTCCATCTGGCGACTGTGGGATGTTATCTCCTGACCATGTAGTGCTAGAAGCCGCATCTGCTCATCCTGGTTACGCAAAATGCTAAAACAATATAAACACATTATAGATCAAAAAAATGTAACAAAAACATAATGTAATAAACATTATACATCGAATAACACGTATATTTCCCAATCTAAAGTGTGATAGTGAAACCTTAATGGTAAAAACATCCCTAAAAGAATATACACAAAATATATTAAATAATATGTAAGTAATCGAAATGTCAAACCTGATCCGTTTCAAAGAGACATCCGGGTTAGGTTATTCGTGGTCATTACCAACCTCCTCCTCGTCATCAGCTTCCTCGAAATAGTTATCATCTTCCTCTAAATCATTATCATCTTCCTCGATATATTTAATACCTTCCTCGCACTCGTTCTTGCGTTTTACTTCCGCATGTGGATGGTAAGACGGGTATTGGTACTGCGGATAGCTTTCAGGATCATTTACGTACTCTTGGTTCAAATCGGGCAACTGAAACCCGTCATTACAACGAACCACGGATGCAACCTCTTCCTACCCTCGTTCAACAACGGGTTCGATTATACTTTCGGAGACGTATGATTCGTTCGGATATGACTGGTTTGAATAATTGCCAAAAACATAATTGAGGTCCCAAAACGACATCGTTTAGTTTGTAAATTTTCGTCTGAATAAAGTCGTCCCTGAAAGCTTGGATATATAACAGATTTCTGGTCTGATAGGAATCGTGTTGCACAATACGCTTCGTATTGAATTAATTCGTTCACTTACCGAAACCCTATGGGAATCATATTGCCCTATACGCTTCCTATTAGGGTCACTTTTTCATATCAATAGGAATCATATTGTGTAACAGCCGTCTTATTTTCTACTCGAATTTAATAATAATTCATAAGATTTTATAAATCAAGATGACCCATTAACATACAATTTCCAAAAGTAAGGTTCTAAAGTATCAAACATTTGTCAACTACCAACTAGATTCAACATTCAAAAGTTGTTTAGCAAATCATTTACATCATAAACGTTATCTAAGCAAAGTTAATTTTTGCGGAAGCTTCAAGTGTTCGTGTTCGGTTCTTCGACAAGTTGCTTGACCGCCATCCATCTATGTTGAATACCTAAAAACTGAAATGTTTACGTTAAAACATTAGCATTAGAATACTAAGAAATAATACTTAATCTAAACTACTATCAAAGCGGATTCGATTATCTATAATTTTTCAAAATTTATTTAATATTTCAGGCTCTACCGTAACTTACGGTTCCTACCGTAAGTTACGGTAGTTCTTTTACAATCCTGATTCACCGTAAATCAGGAGAAACCCACCGTAAAGCTTTGGCCTCTACCGTAAGTTACAGTGGTACCGTAACTTACGGTAGCCTCTGGAAATAAATGTTCCGACTTATTTGTTTGTTTTACCCAACAATTTCACGGATCTTTCATTATAACAAGCCAACATATTAAACCTTCGTATTCTAAAATGTCATTTGTCAATAAAAACAAAAGACCGAGAAACCATATTACAATATATTACCAAGCCGTATTTGGTTATTCGACCCGTTTTGCTCATCTAAGGAATCCTCCATTTTGATGACTACCAACGAGGTCTAACCAGATTCCTGGCCTATTATTCGACAAAGCGAACATCATTTCTTTAACCCAACTCAACTTTTAATACACAATTTGATTACATATATGCTAAATATCAAAATTTACCCAAATGTAACGAATCAAGTTACATACCTTTAGAGCACACCCTTCAAGCGCGTATCTCCCCTGGCGTGTCCGCTTGACGTTCCAGATTCTTTGCCTAAAGAGTTCAATTTCACAACAAGTTTAGAACTCTTTCGTAAGTTTTAACGCATAATTCTCTATAATGATCAAATCTGCGTTTTTGCCCAACTTTCAACATTTTAATCCTCACTCAGGCATTTCCACAAACACCTATCGGGTCAGATAATCACATAATCATCACCAAGTTTATGACTTGTAATTATTATCTAATTTCACTTCGATTAGTCAACTTTACACCTATCTTAATTTCAATACTTCTGAAATTACTTCTTAAATTCAGATTGTGCTAGAACAAAATTATAATTTTAGCATTTATCAAGTTTTCTTCAAGCTCATCAATCACCCTAAATGGTGATTATGAAGCTCTACAAGTATCATGCAAGGTTTTTCACAAGAATCCTCTAGGGTTTAACTCTAGACATCATATAACTTCAAGATTCAACCATGCAACACATATTCAAGCTCAATTCTTGATTTTCTCATTTAACCTAAAACTGAACTCGAATTAAAGCACCAAAATTTTACATACCTTTTGATCCCTACTTCAAGGTGATCTCGAATTCGTGTTCAGAACTTGATTTGGAGTGGATTGAGGGCTTTGATTTGTGAATTTTATGTGAAGCTAGTGTTTGGAGAGATCTCCTGGTCACCCTCTCTCCTGTTCGATCGATGCCCACCCACCATTGAGTGGTTTTTGTGTTTTGTTTACTATTTTAGTATTAAACTTTCAGTTTTGACTAGTTTAGTCCCTCAACTTATCATTTAACTTTAAGTTTAAGTGTTTTAACTTTAGAGTAAGTTGTTTCAAGACTTGTAACTAACTGGGTTATAGGTTCCTAGTTAGTTGATTCTTGTTAAATTAACATTACATAATAAACATAAAGTTTTATATTTTTGGGGTGTTACAAGTCCACCCCCTTAAAAAGGGTTTCGTCCCCAAAACCAAAGTACGTACCAAATAAAGTAGGGTAGAGACGTCGCATCTCCTCTTCGGACTCCCATGTGGTATCCGCACCCTTCCTGTGTTCCCATTTAACCTTCACTTGGTTAATCACCTTGTTCCTCAAACCCTTCTCTATACGATCTAAAATCGCAATTGGTTTTACTGCATAATTGAGGCTGTTATCCACCTCGATATCATCGTAGTGGATATGAGCAGTTTCGTCTGCTAAACATTTTCGGAGATGTGACACGTGGAATGTACTATGAATCCCACTTAACTCCTCGGGTAATTCGAGACGATAAGCTACTTTACCAACCCGTTCAGTGATTCTGAATGGCCCAATAAACCTTGGGCTCAGCTTTCCTCTTTTCTGAATCGTATTATTCCCTTCCACGGCGACACTTTCAGCATAACTTTGTCACCAACCTGGAATTCGATTGGCCTGTTCCTTTTGTCAGCATACGCCTTTTGTCTATCTTGAGGCGCTTTCAAGTGAGCCCGTACAACATCAATCCTTTCATTAGTGGCTCGTACTATATCTTGGTGGGCAAGTTCACGCGGACCCACTTCACCCCAACATACCGGGGTTCGGTACTTCCTACCATAGAGCATTTCGTAAGGTGCCATCTTAATACTAGCATGATAGCTGTTATTATACGAAAAATCGACTAACGGTAGGTAAACATCCCAACTTCCTCCAAAATCGATTATACATGCCCGTAGCATGTCCTCCAATGTTTGTATTGTTCTTTCACTCTGTCCATCTGTCTGAGGATGGTACGCAGTGCTAATGAACAATTTGGTTCCCATTTGCTCTTAGAAATCTCGCCAGAAATTTGAAGTGAACCGGGTATCCCTATCAGACACGATGGACACCGGTACTCCATGACGTGCTATTATCTCATTAGTATAAACTTCTGACATCTTTTCTGACGTATAAGTCTCACGAATCGGAATGAAGTGAGCACTTTTCGTCAATCTATCCACCACTACCCACATGGCATCGAATCCACGATTTGTCTTAGGCAATTTGGTTAATAGGTCCATTGTAATATGTTCCCATTTCCAAACCGGAATTTCTAACAGTTGGAGTTTGCCGTATGGTTTTTGGTGCTCCGCCTTGACTTGTAGACACGTCAACCATTTTTCCACATATTTCGCCACATCCCTCTTCATTCCAGGCCACCAATAGTTTTGTTTTAGATAATTGTACATCTTGGTCGCCCCCGGATGAATTGAATATCGGGATTTATGAGCCTCATCGAGTAGAAGCTTTTTAACTCCACATGTGTTAGGAACCCAAATTCTATTGAAACGCGTTTTCAAACCGTGGTTTCCTACTTCGAGATCCTTAACTTGGCCTACAATCCTTTCCTTTCTCCAGTTTTCCGTCTTCACTGCTTCATCTTGCGCCTCTCGGATTCGTTCGAGTAAGCCCGAGGTCACAATGAGTTGTAATGATCGTACTCGTATCGGAGTATAGTCTGTCTTTCTGCTTAAGGCATCCGCCACCACGTTTGCCCTTCCAGGGTGATAGTGTATTTCACAGTCGAAATCTTTCACCATTTCTAGCCATCGCCTTTGTCGCATACTTAGCTCCTTCTGATCGAAGAAGTATTTCAAGCTCTTGTGATCGGTGAATATGGTGCACTTTACCCCATATAAGTAATGCCTCCATATTTTTAATGCAAACACCACTGCAGCCAACTCGAGATCGTGCGTGGGATATTTCTTCTCGTGTATCTTCAATTGCCTCGAGGCATAAGCTATAACCTTGCCCCGTTGCATCAAAACGCATCCGAGCCCCGATAGTGAAGCATCAGAATAAACCACCAAATCTTCAATCCCGTCCGGCAATGTCAGTACCGGAGCTTGTGTTAACTTCCCTTTTAGCGTTTGAAACGCTCTTTCTTGGTCGACACCCCAAACGAACTTTTCTTCCTTCCGGGTTAGCTTTGTTAGAGGTGACGCAATCTTGGAAAAATCTTGAATGAATCTCCTATAGTATCCCGCGAGCCCCAAAAAGATTCTAATTTCCGAAGGGTTCTTCGGGGGGTTCCATTTTAACATGGCCTCTATCTTTGTCGGATCCACCAATACTCCGTCGGCACTTATGATGTGACCAAGAAATTGTACCTCTCGTAACCAAAAGGCACACTTGGAGAATTTTGTATACAACTTTTCTCGTCTAAGTGTCTCTAACACCTCTTGTAAGTGGTGTGCGTGTTCAGCTTCGCTTTTCGAATACACCAAAATATCATCGATAAACACGATGACCGACTTATCCAACATTGGCTTGCAAACCCGGTTCATGAGGTCCATGAAAGCCGCGGGTGCATTTGTTAGCCCAAATGACATCATGAGGAATTTGTAATGTCCATATCGCGTACGGAAAGCCGTCTTCGGCACATCTTCCTCCTTGACCTTTAATTGGTGATACCCCGATCTAAGGTCAATTTTTGAAAACCAATTCGCACCTTGCAATTGGTCAAATAAATCATCTATCCTCGGAAGCGGGTATCGATTCTTTACCGTGAGTTTGTTTAACTCCCGGTAATCTATACACATCCGCATGCTTCCGTCTTTCTTTTTCACGAACAATACCGGTGCGCCCCAAGGAGACACACTCGGCCTTATAAATCCTTTGTCAAGCAGGTCTTGAATCTGGGACATCAACTCTTGTAATTCCGACAGTGCGAGTCGGTATGGTGCCTTTGCTACGGGTTTTGCGCCCGGAATCAATTCGATCCCAAACTCTACTTCCCGTTCAGGCGGTATCTCCAGTAAATCCTCTGGAAACACATCTTCATAGTCTCGTACTACCGGTACATCTTCAATCTTTCGTGATTCTTTTCCGGGCTCATTTGCGTATATCATGAATGCCTTACTTCCTCGCTTCATAAGCTTGTGAGCTTTCAACATTGAGCACACTATGGGGTTGCCTCCTTTTTTGCCATAGATAGTGACGTGTTTCCCGCTCGGAGATATTAGCTTTATCTCCTTACGAAAACACACGACCTTCGCATGGTGCTGAGATAGCCAATCCATCCCAACGACTACTTGAAATTCCCCCATTGACATCGGAATTAGATCTATCAAGTATTCCTCATCGTCTATGTTTAATTTGCAGCTTCGACAAACGTCACAAACTATAAAACTTTTGTTATCCCCTATTTCTACTTCTAAGGGCACATATAACTTTGTCAATACAAATGAAGGATGTCGAATAAATCCATGCGAAATGAAGGATTTATTCGCACCCGTATCAAACAATGCACGTGCTGGAATTGAGTTAATTGTGAATATACCTAAGACCACATCGGGTTCTGTCTTTGCTTCAGCCGCAGTAAGTTGGAAGGACCTAGCCTTCGCCTTGGGAGCTTCTGCTGGAGATTCTTTAACGTCTCTCCTTCCGACTAAGTCCGGGCATTCGGACTTTTTGTGGCCGGGTTGATAACATTTATAGCAAACTGAGACTTTACCCGGGCATAGCGACGCCGTATGCCACGTCTTACTACATATAGGGCATGGTTTGTCTTTGAACCGACATTCTCTCTTGTGCCCTTTTCCACACACTTTACAACTTGGCGACCCACCTTTAGCATCAACCTTCTTTCCCGATTCTCCAGTTCGAGCTTTCTTTGTAGGGCTTGGATTCACATCCTGTGCCCTTCGTTCGCCTCTTTCGACTTGTTTCTTCAGTTCGATTTCCCGTTCCCGATCAACGTTCATAAGCTCGGTAAGGGTCTCGTATTTTGAAGGGGTCATGAACTCCCTATATTCGGCGCTCAACATGTTATAGTAGTAGTATATCTTTTGTTCTTCATTTGTCACCAATTCGTCACAAAACTTCATCTTATCCATAAACATTCCTGTGATCTTGTCTATGGACTCGCCTTTGTGCCTAAGTTGCATGAACTCTTCCTTGATTTTATTAATGACCACCTTGGGACTATGATGTTTAAGAAATGGCGTCTTAAACTCCTCCCATGTCATGGCCTTAGCCGCTTCGCTTCCAATCTCTTTCTTTTTGTTATCCCACCAGTCTTTCGCTTGACCCCTTAATTGACCAGTACCAAAAGCTACGTAGTCATCTTCATTACAATGGGCCCTCTCAAATATCCCTTCGATATCGCTTAGCCATCGCTGGCATATAATTGGGTCAACTTCCCCGTTAT
This sequence comes from Helianthus tuberosus, assembly GCA_030545235.1. Taxonomy (NCBI): domain Eukaryota; kingdom Viridiplantae; phylum Streptophyta; class Magnoliopsida; order Asterales; family Asteraceae; genus Helianthus; species Helianthus tuberosus. Next base: position 215,099,641 of record CM060423.1, read on the forward strand.
AGACTAGCGGTTTGCATGCCATGAACTCCTTGTATGTACAAGGTTTTCATCCTCCGGACTTTTCTTTTGCTAAATTGGCATTATCCTCCAATTTCTTGATTCTTTCCTCAACCACTGATAGTACTGTGTTCTGGATCTTATCAATGAAACCAGACAAACTGTTTTCGATTGCCTTTCCAACCTCTTCGGCAATCACTTCTCTTGTTTGCTCGGTGACTCTTGGCACCGCATCATTGTTACCTTTATCCGCCATCATGAAACTGAAATGTTTACATTAAACGTTAAACATTTCACTTATAACATGGCTTTATTTGCTTTGGTTTAGCCAAGTCCGTAACTTGCTTTAACCATTCGCCTTTAGTGCACTTTCCGGGTTTGAGTGTGTTAACACATTCTTCCCATGCATGCCAATTCATTTCTCATTTCTTACATAAAGTACAATCTATTAAAAATAGTAAGTTACTTCTTACCGGACGATCGATCAAGCTTGAACCGAACACTTGTTGACAACCTTAAGCTCTGATTACCAAATTGTAACACCCGTCTTATTTTCTACTCGAATTTAATAATGATTCATAAGATTTTATAAATCAAGATGACCCATTAACATACAATTTCCAAAAGTAAGGTTCTAAAGTATCAAACATTTGTCAACTACCAACTAGATTCAACATTCAAAAGTTGTTTAGCAAATCATTTACATCATAAACGTTATCTAAGCAAAGTTAATTTTCGCGGAAGCTTCAAGTGTTCGTGTTCGGTTCTTCGACAAGTTGCTTGACCGCCATCCATCTATGTTGAATACCTAAAAACTGAAATGTTTACGTTAAAACATTAGCATTAGAATACTAAGAAATAATACTTAATCTAAACTACTATCAAAGCGGATTCGATTAGCTATAATTTTTCAAAATTTATTTAATATTTCAGGCTCTACCGTAACTTACGGTTCCTACCGTAAGTTATGGTAGTTCTTTTACAATCCTGATTCACCGTAAATCAGGAGAAACCCACCGTAAAGCTTTGGCCTCTACCGTAAGTTACGGTGGTACCGTAACTTACGGTAGCCTCTGGAAATAAATGTTTCGACTTATTTGTTTGTTTTACCCAACAATTTCACGGATCTTTCATTATAACAAACCAACATATTAAACCTTCGTATTCTAAAATGTCATTTGTCAATAAAAACAAAAGACCGAGAAACCATATTACAATATATTACCAAGCCGTATTTGGTTATTCGACCCGTTTTGCTCATCTAAGGAATCCACCATTTTGATGACTACCAACGAGGTCTAACCAGATTCCTGGCCTATTATTCGACAAAGTGAACATCATTTCTTTAACCCAACTCAACTTTTAATACACAATTTGATTACATATATGCTAAATATCAAAATTTACCCAAATGTAACGAATCAAGTTACATACCTTTAGAGCACACCCTTCAAGCGCGTATCTCCCCCGGCGTGTCAGCTTGACGTTCCGGATTCTTTGCCTAAAGAGTTCAATTTCACAACAAGTTTAGAACTCTTTCGTAAGTTTTAACGCATAATTCTCTATAATGATCAAATCTGCGTTTTTGCCCAACTTTCAACATTTTAATCCTCACTCAGGCATTTCCACAAACACCTATCGGGTCAGATAATCACATAGTCATCACCAAGTTTATGACTTGTAATTATTATCTAATTTCACTTCGATTAGTCAACTTTACACCTATCTTAATTTCAATACTTCTGAAATTACTTCTTAAATTCAGATTGTGCTAGAACAAAATTATAATTTTAGCATTTATCAAGTTTTCTTCAAGCTCATCAATCACCCTAAATGGTGATTATGAAGCTCTACAAGTATCATGCAAGGTTTTTCACAAGAATCCTCTAGGGTTTAACTCTAGACATCATATAACTTCAAGATTCAACCATGCAACACATATTCAAGCTCAATTCTTGATTTTCTCATTTAACCTAAAACTGAACTCGAATTAAAGCACCAAAATTTTACATACCTTTTGATCCCTACTTCAAGGTGATCTCGAATTCGTGTTCAGAACTTGATTTGGAGTGGATTGAGGGCTTTGATTTGTGAATTTTATGTGAAGCTAGGGTTTGGAGAGATCTCCTGGTCGCCCTCTCTCCTGTTCGATCGATGCCCACCCACCATTGAGTGGTTTTTGTGTTTTGTTTACTATTTTAGTATTAAACTTTCAGTTTTGACTAGTTTAGTCCCTCAACTTATCATTTAACTTTAAGTTTAAGTGTTTTAACTTTAGAGTAAGTTGTTTCAAGACTTGTAACTAACTGGGTTATAGGTTCCTAGTTAGTTGATTCTTGTTAAATTAACATTACATAATAAACATAAAGTTTTATATTTTTGGGGTGTTACATATTGCCCAATACGCTTTCCATTGATTTAATTTGTTCACCTACCTAAACCCTATGGGACTCGTATTGCCCTATACACTTCATATTGGGGTCACTTTTCAGACCTTTTCAGTTCTGAACTGCCTGCATGTCATAGAATATCTGGTTCATCGTACCAATAGGAATCATATTGTCTAATATGCTTCCTATTGATTTAATTCGTTCATCAACTGAAGCCCTATGGGAATCGTATTTCCCTATACGCTCCTTGTTAACCCTAGAGGAATCACACTGCTCTATACGTTTCCTAGTGGGGTCACTTTTATCATACCAATAGGAATCGTATTGCCCAATACTCTTCCTCTTGATTTAATTCATTCACCGACCGAAGCCCTTTGGTAATCGTATTGCCCTATACGCTTCCTATTAAACTTATAGGAATCGTATTGCCATATACGCTTCCTATCATCGTACCAATAGGAATTGTACGTATTGCCCAATATGCTTCCTATTGGTGTCGCATTTAATGCTTTAAACCCTATGGAAAGTGTATTAAGCTATACGTTTACTATTGAAGAATGTACACAAATTTTGAAGGATGTATAGATACATCATGATTATTTTGTTATAATATAAGAAGAGATATAGCACTTATTATACCCTTATACAATTAGCAACTTGGGTTATGTCTTATTTGTTTAAAAGTCACATCTTTAAGTTCATTTTACTCACACCCTTTCATTTTATTATATAACCCTACAAAAAGTTACATAGGGTGTCATTGGCTAACTTAATAGTTGTGTCTCTTCACATCACATCCCTTAAATAATATCCTTGAATTAATAACATAAGGTATTGGATAAGTTAATAGTCGTGTATCTACAGAAAGCAACTCACAATCAATTAAACTCATACCCCTTCACACAACCCTCAATTAATTTTCCCCCTCTAACACACCTCTTCGCTCAAAATGCAAATGATATTTCCACATCAAAACTGCAAATTATATAGTAACAAGGAAACGTTCTGCCGTTTAAAAAAACCAACCAAAAAGTCAAATTCCATGCTAACCAATTTTTATAGTCAAATTCTACCGGTGGTGGCTTTACATTTGATCACCGAACCAACATGCCGTTTAAAAAGACGTCCTGCCGTTCAAAAAAAGTTAACCAACCGAAAACTTAACCAAACCGACACATGTTGTTTCGAAAGAAAGTTAACCAAACCGACGCCTCTCATTCAGCCATTGTTTGCCATCTTTTCACACCATATATATGTATACTCACCGCCACCATAAATCTCCGACCATGTTATCAACCATTTCACAAAATTATTTCTCGGTCACCCAACAAATAGAATTCCTCCAAGATGATCAATGAGGCTGCATGCTCTCCGTATGCCGGTGGTGTGGTGGTGGGGCAGCGGTAGAGACGGCTATGGAGAAATCCGTGAGACATCCTCGGGCATGTTGTTTAGAGAACGAGAGATATATATATCAAACAAGAGTATGCTGACAAAAACGGGCGTTTGTTGTTTTGTTGCGGTTGTGGACTTACCGTGGTGATGCTATGGGTGACTATGGTGGTGCTGTTAAGAAAAACTGTGTGGGTCTTTGAATAAACTGTCAAAAGAGTTTGAAGGGAGTTTGAAACTTTGAATAGAGGAGATGTTAACTTTTTTATTATAAATGGTGATATTTTGATGGTATGTGTCCATCTATCACAACAAATCTTAACACATGCACTCATCACCGTCCAGTGACTCATGTATTGCTTCTGTTTCTCTTTCTTTTTAATTTATATATTTTTTTGGAAGGCCCTTTTCCTATTTATATATGTTTATGTTTATTCTCTCATTATGAACCATCAATTCTAATACGACACTTATATACAATTTTTTTTTGAACGGCGATATTTCTACAACAGGCGATAGAGATCGCACCTATCCTATAACTCGGATAGGCCCCTCCGCCCCACTCCGGCAGCCAAGACTATGTTGTCTTAACCGGGCCCACGCTTGGTGCATCAGAGTTTGGCTAAGGCGTTTCCCGAGAAAATTTCCAGCCTACTGCCCACCCGATAACCGGGAGCGTATAGTTGCACCCTCCACAAGAGTCGGGGACTCTCTGGAGTAAATGCACTGTAGTAGAAAACTCGGGGTGGCTCCAAGGATTCGAACCGGTGACCGGCCCTCCACCTTTTCATTGCCATGACCAACTGGGCTAGCCCAGAAGTATACAATTAACCATCGATTCTCATGCATGCAGTCAAGAAGATAGATGAATATCTATTGTAGTGACATATATGAATATTTGTTATTTATGTTTAACTAACATGAATTTTAAATATTGTATCAATGTGGATTAAAACAACTAGGACACTTATTTTTAAGATGAGAATCAATGTAAACTCTTTTGGGCTTTTAGGTTTTCTATATTATAGGGGGTGTCTGTACCATAATGAACTAATGTTATTCTTTCGCCTTAGTTATTAATTGTTCCAATGTTTTAACATTTATTTTTTGTTCGGTTTAATAGTCTCGCCGCAACTTACAAATCCTAAAAATTGACACTAATATATTAATGTAGAATGGGTTGAGATATAGCATAAGTATGGCTTAGTTATTTTTGTAATGGAAAAAAAAAAAAAGAATTCCGGTATATCAAATATATTAATATTCGTTCTTTTGGGATCATAAAGTGTTGCATACTTTGTTTTTTTTTTTTTTTTTTTTTTTTTTTTTTTTTTTTTTTGTAACTGAAAAAAAAAAAAAAAAGAAATCCGGTATATCAAAATATTAATATTCGTTCTTTTTTGGTTTTTAATTCTTTTCAATCATAAAGTGTTGCATACTTTGTTCTTTTATTATGTTCAAAGCAAAACTTAGTGCTTTGTTTTTTGTTGGCTGCTTATTTTCGTTCAACCATACTGAGATCCACCAAGGTCGTTGTTTTCCGAAATCACTGATGACTTTGTTTTAGTTTTTTATGTGCTTTTTTCTAGGAAGATCCAATTCAAACAATTTATAACTATTTACAACTATATATGAGGTTATGTTGACAAATATAAAAAAGAATGTAATATGTACATCAAGGATAATCGTCTATTCATATACTAAGTTATACTCACGTCGAGCGTATAGTTCATTTTTCAAGAAGTATCAACATTTCTTAATTTTATTTGTTATAAAATTAATAACTTTCACACCTCATACAATGATATCAAGACTATTTATAACCAACGTCCCGCCGCAACGCGCGGGTTAGCGTCAACTCGTTATTATATAAAGTATAATGGTATCAATCCAACCTTAATGAAACCAAACATGGCCTGATTGGAGACTTATTTAGTTTGACAACTATTTTGAATAATATTCCTTCTTTTTTAATTTCTTTGGTGCGGATTGAATATGCTCCAAGCGTCCACCAACCCTTGGACTCTATTATATTATAATGTAAACAATGGTCCATTGTTTTTCACCAGCAACGCGATGACATCAGCTAATCGGTATATATATATATATATATATATATATAGGGGACCGCTAGAATGAGAACCACCCCGAGTTATGAGAACCGCGAGAACCACTTGATTCCGGGCGAGGTGGACCAAATTTTTTTTTCAAAAACGTAGGTGCATGTATTAGAAAAACATTCGTAAAAAAAAATTAAAAAAAAAAAAACCGCCATGTGGGTAGTTTTTTACACTACAAAAACGTGGTTTACGAGTTCCGTAAATTTACGGAACTCGTAAACCACGTTTTTGTGGTGTAAAAAACTACCCACACGGCGTTTTTTTTTTAATTTTTTTTACGAATGTGTTTGTGATACACTAATCTACGTTTTCGAAAAAAAAAATTGGTCCACCTCGCCCCGTACGGTGTGGTTCTCGCGGTTCTCATAACTCGGGGTGGTTCTTATTCTAGCGGCCCCATATATATATATATATATTTCTTATAGGAGACGGTACCCAGTAAAATTTTATTACCAATAAAAAAAGGATTAAACTAATTGGTATATAAGACTATAAAGGAACCATTCATGAACCAAAACAAATATGGCGAATGCAGTTGAAAATGCAGAGCTAATATTCATCCCTTTCCCTGGGGTTGGTCATATCATGTCAACCATCCAGATTGCAAAGTTACTTGTGAATCGAGATCAACGTCTCACGATAACCGTCCTTGTCATCAAGCCTCCCGGCGCGACTTCTGGCCCGGCTATCACGACCTACATAGAATCATTAGCTGAATACACCATGGATCGCATATCCTTCATTCAACTCCCTCAAGATGAAGCAATTCATGACCCAAATGATCCGATGAACATCAAAGGTCACTGCAAATATGTTAGAAATATTGTTGCTGACTTGAAAAGTCAACCGGGTTCGGGTCGAGTTGTTGGGTTTGTCGTTGACATGTTTTGCATATGCATGATTGATGTGGCTAATGATTTTAATGTTCCAACCTATGTTTTTGTCACTTCTAATGCTGCTTTTCTTGGATTTACATTATATTTAAAAGCACTCGGTGATGATCTGACCAGAGATGTTGTTGAGCTGTGCAACTCAGACACCGAGATATCGGTTCCAAGTTTTGTCAAACCGGTGCCAACTAAAGTGTTTTGGAGTCTTGTCAAGACTAGAGCTGGACTGGAAACTGTTCAGTGGATTGCCAAGAAACTTGGAGAGGCCAAAGCAATCATGGTTAATACTTTCTTGGAATTGGAAACACACGCGATAGAGTCGTTGTCTGCTGACACCAGCAGCCCGCCGGTGTATCCAGTGGGACCTATACTCAACCTCGAAGGTGGTCTTGGTACTGAGAAACCTTATGACGATGACATCATTAGGTGGTTGGATAGTCAGCCGTCTTCCTCGGTTGTGTTTTTGTGTTTTGGGAGTATGGGAAGTTTTGATGAGGTCCAAGTGAAGGAGATAGCACGTGGACTAGAGCTCGGTGGCTACCGTTTCCTGTGGTCCCTACGTCGCACTCCGTTGGATCAAACATCATGGATCCCTAGCGATTATGAGGATCCAAGTGTGGTAATGCCAGAAGGGTTTTTGGAGCGAACACGTGGACTAGGGAAAGTGATCGGGTGGGCCCCACAGGTGGCGGTGCTTGGTCATGATGCAGTTGGTGGGTTCGTGTCCCATTGTGGGTGGAACTCGCTGTTGGAGAGTTTATGGTTTGGTGTACCATCTGCAACATGGCCAATGTACGCTGAGCAACAAATGAATGCGTTTAAAATGGTGATGGAGTTGGGATTGGCAGTGGAGATAAAATTGGATTATGTGAAATCTTTGTCTAATCCTAAGGCTAATATAGTCATTGTGACAGCTGAGGAGATAGAAAGTGGGATAAGACGGGTGATGGAGGATAACGAGGTTAGAAGAAAAGTGAAAGAGATGAGTGCAAAGAGTAGATCAGCTGTGGTAGAGGGCGGCTCCTCATATGCATCTATTGGTTGTCTGATTCATGATTTTTTAAGCGACAACTCTTGATTCGGTCTTCTGTTTGTTGTGTGTTTTTTTTGTTTCTGAAGTTGGAGATCTTTTTTTGAAGTGTTGGTGTAACCACAATTGTAGTGTTAGTTGATAGGCTGTCCGTTTACCCCCACTATTACCAAAGAGACTAGGTAGGTGATAAATGATCATAGTTCAAATGGTGATATGTGTACTGTTCTGTTAGCAAATAAAAAGGTTGTCAGTTTATATAACCAAAGCCAAAGGCATTTAACAAGGAATTGTGGTAGGTGGTTTGTTGGAGGTAGGAACTTGTAGGATATAGGTGTCGATGGTACGTTTTATTTTTTTTGAATTGTTAGGCTAGAGGGTATGGGGTTCGTCCCCACCCCCGTCGAGCTCCGGCGACGCCGGCACACCATGCCGCCCCCCTCCCGTCCCGTCCTCACCGGCTTCATCTTGACGTTGGGGACGATTCATGTAAAGACAAAAAATGGTGGGCTATGTTTCCTTTTATGACTGTTAAATATAAAATGGTGGGCTCTCTTTCCTTTTATGACTGTGAAATAAAAAAAAATAATATAAAAGTGGTGGGATAGGACCATCCTCCCATACCCTCTAGTTTTGTGGGATTGATCATCCTTGGGAGGACTATGATCTGGCGCCTACGTGACGGATCATCCTCCAAAGGAGGACCATCACCATACCCTCTAGCCTTAAGACACACACTATATAATCCTACTCCTAAATCTACACATTTGTTTACTATGAGACTTGAACCCTCAACCTCATGGAAAGCGACACCTTTCCATACACCTTGGTACCTACAAATCCTTTGGTCGATGGTATATGTTTCTATTGGCAAACGTTTAAAAGCTTATAAAACCCACATATTCCTTCCTGGTTACAAACACCAAACAAATCAAACAAAATGGACAAAGAGTGTGACACTTTGAAATTTAATATTGAAGAAATAGAAACCTTGGATGACTTTTAAAATTAATATTTACAATTCAGCATTTTATATTCATATGTGGGTGATAGTGGTGAACTTGAAGTTTTCCTCATTTACTGTATAATATTGTTCAATTGTGACTTTAATGTAGAAAACTTGGAATATGGTATTTATATATGTTTAGTGGTTGAAAGTTGAATTTTGAAAAAAAAAGTAAATTGTCATTTTAGTCCCTGAGTTTTTGTCCAAATTGTCATTTTAGTCCAAATAGTTTTTTGGAAAAATTACACTTTTCGTCCTTTATGTTTGTAGCTAGTTGCAATGGATGACCTTTACCTTTAATAATTACAGTCACAGTCCTTTATTTTGAAAACCTGTTACATCTTTCGTCCTTTACCCCAAACCCAGTTAGAAAATTAAGTTAAGTTACATCACGTGCAGAGCACGTGAGGGCATTTATGTCCATTCACATAGCAACTACCCCCACCATATAAATATCACTCTTCTCCCCCAAATACCTATTTTAGGGTTTATCCAAACCTGCAGCATTTAAGTTCATCACCTCTGTTGCCATTAATCAACAACTATAATATCTCCAAAATTTTGGAGGTGAAGATGGAGGACAGGATGTGAATGCACTCATATGTTACACTCTTTCTCTCTCTCTCTCTAGATACGCATCTATATCTATACATCTGAATCTATCTAGGCGATGAAGATCTTGTATCTATATCTATACATATGAATCTCTCTGGTGTAGTTACAGGAAGTTCCAATCTCCTCTCATTAGGTTCCAAAATCAAGATCCAGATTTCATCTTCTGAATTTGAAACCCCATATCCAAACTCGCCCAAAAGAACAGATCTGAAAGACGGGAGATGGGAGGCGGTGGCTAAACGTCAGATCTAAGTGAGCGTGGTTTAGCCGGAGATCGGAGGCGGTGGTGATGGATGAATAGATCTGATGGCGGCGACGGGGTGTCCGGAAGACATGGGTGGTGGTGATGGATGAATAGATCTGATGGAGGCGGTGGTGATGGATGAATAGAACGGAGACGTGGTGAGCTAGTTGTAGTGTCCGGCGATGGTGTGGTGGTGGGGTGGGATTTCATGTTTTTGGTGGTGGATCTGAATCGGAAGACAGGGGTGGTGGAGAAAGATTTGAGTTATTGGATCCAAGCTTTTTTGTAAGTTAGAACAAATAATGGCTTGTTAATTTTGTGAATCTAAACAGGAGTTATTTCTTTGATCAGATTATTGCAATTATATTTTGTTTGAATCTATCAGTGATTGTTTGGCGGTGGGGGAGTGACAGTCGGTGATGGCTGGATTTGGAGGAGGGGGTTATTGGGATTCACCAGAGATGTCTGTGTTGTTTGTTTAGAGAGAGAGAGAGAGAGAGTGTTTAAAGTCAGAGAGAGAGAGAAAGAGTGAAAGAGAAAAAAAGGTATTTATATTTGATTTTATTTTTTTATTTATACTATAAATAATTAAGTAGAAAGACTAAACTGCCCTTAAGTAAATAAATTTAACTGAAAATTTTAACCAAGTTAGTGCTAAAGGACGAAAGATGTAACAAGTTTTCAAAATAAAGGACTGTGGCTATAATTATTAAAGGTAAATGTCATCCATTGCAACTAGCTACAAACTTAAAGGACGAAAAGTGTAATTTTTCCTAGTTTTTTTTTATCCTCTGGGTCCCTGACTTTTCCTTTTTCTTGCCATTTTGATCACATTGCCTAACTTAGTCTAAAAACCAGGTTATAATCAGGGCTATTTTTGGCATTAGATTATTATGAGGTTTATAAATTATGTTGTAAACTACCCATGGTTATCACTACAAAACACTTATGCTAAAAATAACCCTAGTTATAACCAGATTTTTAGTCTGAGTTAGGCAATGTGATCAAAATGACAAGAAAATGGAAAAGTCAGGGACCCAGAGGAGAAAAAAAAACTATTTGGACTAAAATGGCAATTTAGACGAAACCTCAGGGACTAAAATGGCAAATTTACTCAAAAAATGAATAGAATAAGAGAGGTTCACCATTTTTATTTCGCTCCACTAGTGATAGAGTTCCATCACTCACAACATCCAATCAAGTTCCGCCACGTCATCGAGCTTTATTCGATGACCAGTGATGGATTTTAGTGGAAATGCCCATCACTCACCACACAAACATGTACCATTGAAAAACAACCAAGCACCACAAACATCCTCGCGCGTGATCATGGCCACGCGTTAACCAATCCACGCCTGATAACTTGCAGTGGCGGTGGTGTATCACGCCGTTGCACGCGTGATAGTTGGAGGACAATGGGGTGCCCCGTCCCCCCTTATTACATCCAAATGCCAACCAACAGTTATTGAGGTATGTGTTTTTTTTTTCCAGATATCCTGTTTTATGAGTCTTTTTATCCTCTTTGTGAGTCAACATGGAAGATTACAGTTACATAACTAAATATGTTTTTAATTAAGACTCCATAGGTTAGTGTTAGCCCCCAAACTGATGTTACAAAATGACAACTACAAATATCAAACATTCAACTTTTTAACATTATACCCAAATATGTTATCTCTGACAAACCACAGGGACTAATTATGTAATTTACTCTTTTTCTTATGTTGTGTTTTGTACTGGACCTTTATATGTTCTTTCTGAAAGGAGAGGAATACAAATGAAGTTGATGGGTGTAGCTATTAGAGATTTCGAGGTGGCAATTTCATCGCGTTTGCTTATAGGAGTTAGTTTTTGTTGTAGAAACTACGTGACGGTGGTACAAGGGCAAAGTGACAAATCTTTCCTCTATCCAAGGAGATGGAGAGGTTGCCCCACTGAGACCCCGGGCTTTATAAACCCCTTTTTTGACATGTAAAGCGTAGTAAACCATGTAACATATAGTGTGGCTAAGGGAATTAAAAAAACCAACAATAGTAGTACACTAATGAAAAAGTTTAACTGGTTGATATATATATATTTTTTTCTTGTGACTTTCTCCATCAATGCAATGACAGCAGCTAATTGGTAGTAGCATCTACAAGGAATGGTGGATAAATATAACCATAAGACTCATAAGAAAACATTCATGAACCAAAAGAAATATGGCAAATGAAGCTGCAGAGCTAATATTCATCCCTGCCCCTGGGGTCGGTCATCTCAAGTTAACCATGGAGATCGCAAAATTACTTGTGAATCGAGATCAACGTCTCTTCATAACCGTCCTTGTCATCAAGCCTCTTAGCGTGAATTCTGGCACAGCCGTCACTGCCTACATAGAATCATTAGCTGAAAACAACATGGATAATCACATATATATCCTTCATTCTACTACCTCAAGATGAAACCCGACCATTTCATGACCCAAAAGATCCGAGCAATTCCCCAATAGAGTTCATTAAAAGTCACAGCAAATATGTTAGAAATGCGGTTACTGACTTGAAACGTCAACCAGGTTCGCGTTGAGTTGCTGGGTTTGTCGTTGACATGTTTTGCACCAGCATGATTGATGTGGGTAATGAGTTTGATGTTCCAACCTTCGTTTTCTTTACGTCTAATGCTGCTTTTCTTGGATTTGCATTATATATAAAAACACTCTGTGATGATCTGAACAGAGATGTTGTTGACCTGAGCAACTCAGGAACCGAGATATTGGTTCAAAGCTTTGTCAATCCGGTGCCAACCAAAGTATTTTGGAGTGGCGTCAAGACTAGAGCTGGACAGGATTTTGTTCAGTGGTTTGCCCGGAAACTTGGAGAGGCAAAAGGAATCATCGTTAATACATTCTTGGATCTGGAAACACACGCGATAGAGTCGTTGTCTGCTGACACCAGGATCCCGCCTTTGTATCCGGTGGGACCCATACTCAACTTAGAAGGCGGTTCTGGTGGTGGGAAACCTTTTGACGATGACGTCATTAGGTGGTTGGATAGTCAACCATCTTCCTCGGTTGTGTTTTTGTGTTTTGGGACTAATGGAAGTTTTGATGAGGTCCAAGTGAAGGAGATAGCACGTGGACTAGAGCAGAGCGGATACCGTTTCGTGTGGTCCCTACGTCGACCTCCGCCAGATCAAACATCAAGGGTCCCAAGCGATTATGAGGATCCAAGTGTGGTACTGCCAGAAGGGTTTTTGGAACGAACACGTGGAATAGGGAAGGTGATCGGGTGGTCCCCACAGGCGGCGGTGTTGGGTCATGATGCAGTTGGAGGGTTCGTGTCCCACTGTGGGTGGAACTCATTGTTGGAGAGCTTATGGTTCGGTGTACCAACAGCAACATGGCCGATGTACGCTGAGCAACATATGAACGCGTTTGAAATGGTGGTGGAGTTGGGTCTCGCGGTGGAGATAGAGTTGGATTATATGAAGGATTTGTATAATACTAAGGCTAATACAATCATTGTGACAACTGAACAGATAGAAAGTGGGATAAGACGGTTGATGGAGGATAACGAGATTAGAAGAAAAGTGAAAGAGATGAGTGCGAAGAGTAGATCAGCTGTGGTGGAGGGCGGCTCATCATATGCATCTATTGGTTGTCTGATTCAAGATTTTGTAAGCGACAACTTTTGATCTTGACTTCTGATTGTTGTGTTTTCTTGTTACTAAAGTTGGAAGTGTTTGTTTTCAAGTGTTGGTGTAACCACAAACATAGTGTTTTTTTCGAGTTCAAAACCAGTTTCAGTTCCTAACCACGGTTTTTGTGCACCTCTAACTCGACTGATCAAGGTAGGATAAGATTTAGGAGAGTGGGTAACCTAGAAACACAAGTTTAAGAGCTTTGGAAACCCACTGTAAATATCAGAATTAATCGGCGTCTAGGCGCTAGTCGGGCGTTGACTGATTAATTTTGAGCTAGTCGGACCATTAGTCGGTAGTCGGTCCAAGTCGGTCCTAGTCGATGCAAGGCGGCCCAAATCGGCCCAAGTCGGCCAAATCGTTTCTAGTCGGCCCACTCTTTTTTAGTTTAAATCTGGCCCAAAGAAATGTTTTTAACCATTAAATACATGGCCCAAGTTGTTTAGTTCCAACCTAGCAAAAAAAAACCCTGTTTTTAACCTATTAAAACATATTCCATTAGGCCATGACCGATATGTTAATGTTTGAATGTTTAAATACTTAAACTGCTATGTTTTAAACTTCATTGTTTACATTTTGAAATATTTTTAAGTATTATATTGATATTAACGTGTGTATTGAATGTTTAAATACTTGATTTGCTATGTTTTAAACTTAGTTGTTTGAATTTTGAACTATTTTTAAGTATTATATTGATATTAATGTGTGTGTATATACATAAATTTAAAAAGTATATATATAAATTCCGATCCGATTAATCCTGATTAATTCTGATTAATCCCGATTAATCTCTGGTCAGTACTCCACCGCCCGACTGGCGCCTAGCGATCTCTACAACACTGGTTACAAACATTAAACAAATCAAACAAAATGGACCAAGAGTGTGACACTTTGAAATTTAATATTACGAAATAGAAACCTTGGGTAAATTTACTATTTAAAATTCATAATTCTATATTAATGGGTGATAGTAGTGAACTTGAAGTTTTCCTCAATAAAATAATAATAATGTTCAATTGTGACTTTAACGTAGAAAACTCGAAATTTAACATTCTGGTTTCTAAGTTAATTGCTTGGGGGCTATTTTTATACACATCATTGTAGACGCGTTGGATTTCCATAACTAGAAATTAAGCTAAACATGAAAAAAAAAGCTAGAACTAATGATGAGAAAACATGTGACAACTATAAAATAATACTAATTATAATATAGAAACAAAACATATGTTAATCCAACATACAATTGTTTTATTTTTGTACATAGATCTGGTGGAGTTATCTATTATTCCTATTTATATGTGTAATAAATACATATAAAAGTTATAAAAGGACAAAATGTTACTAATAGCAAATTATTTCGCAAAGTTGACAACATAGTGTATTACTTATTTGTATTTTTAGAATCAGTTGATTATGGAAGAGGCGTATATACAAATTTACATGTTTTGTTAATATATTTCATTATGAAAAAGTTTAGTTAACTGTTACACACAGCTGGTTTTAATAATTGTTGATGTCATGGTTATTTTGTTATAAGGGGAGTGGGGTGGGGAAAGTTTTGTCCGTGATGACTGAGTTCAACGAGTGATGGATAGCACCATACCACCGTCACCATCATAATTCAACGAGTGATGGAAGGTTTCCGTGATATATTTCACGCGTTATGGGCTATTATGTGATAATTGGATGTGAGGGGGATGTGAGAGTTTATTGTTGGGTGTTGTGAGTGATGACCATTGCTACTAAAAAAGGTTGTGAGTGATAGAATAATGGTTGATGACATGGTGGAACTTGATTGGATGTTGTGAGTGATGAAATTTTTGCAAGTGATGACCACCCTCTCCCCCTAAGACCGTGGGGTATGGTGGGGCGGGGGTGTGACAATCGGCAAAAATAATGGCAATTCCGTACAACTTAAACACTTGACTTAACGTTTAATTTCTCTCATTACGATTTAATTATTTCATGATTAGGTCGTATAAGACTAACAATTATAGGACATGGTTAAAAATGCTAAACAATATTAACACAATCGCCACGTCGCGAGAAAACCGCAAACTATGTCTTAATATGTTGGCAAAATGCTGAAAACACTATTCACTTGAACACACTATTCATGCCTAGCAAGTTCCGAAAACTGTCAGAACGAGCGATGAAGGGCATGAACGCACATGGTAGATGAAATACAAATAAAAATCCCTAACTAGGGACCCTAATCACTAAAACACCTTAACTTTCCGGTAAGCGCTTATAATTGCACTTTGTCCGTTCCGCGCCAAATTATAACCAAAATAAAATGTCTGCGACATTAAAATCCAGCATTTTGATGTCCGTAGGACTTGTAACTAATAATACACCTTAAATTAGGCTTGTGGATACCAATGGGTTATCCGAATCACAAGCTTCCGGTACTACGTCGCAACATTCACAACTTCGCCAATTTTGCGCCGACGAACGAGTAAGTGGTATTTTTACCACTCTAATGCCTAAACCAACAATCTAGTGAACTAGTGAGCCATCTTTTGGCGTTAAAAATATTGTCGTAACACTAATGATTCAAGAACTTATCTAATTCTCTAAACCCTAAATACTTATATAATTTACAAGTTTTATGTAAGTAACTTTTATAAAAAAAATATAAAATATCCTAACACCCCCCCTAAATTGGTCAAAAGGGGGCCCACCTTATCAATCTACTAGCTTGAAGATTTTAATAAATAAGTATGGGATTGGAAGATTTTTATAGACTTTGAAAGATCACAAATTATTAACATCACACCACCGTATCTTCCATCATTTTCCATTCACAAAAATCAACCAAGAAATCCTCCAATTGCTTTTCTCCATTCACGGCTCCAAGCACCCCTTAAACACCATCATTTTTCCTTTCTAAAACACCACAATTTCATATAAATCAAACCTTTTTATGATCATCTAAGCATAGTTAAAGCATGGAGTTTCATTAGGGACTTGATTTGGAGCTTAACCTCTTCTTAATCTTCATTCTAATCTTGTGCAAAGTTGTAAGCCCCTTACATACCATTTTTAAGCTTGTTATTAAGTATAGATTATGAAAGTACGTGTTGATCATCTTGAAGCTTAAGAAAAATCTCACTTAAAAACCCGAATCACAACTTAACAACTTGTTAAATATGAAGTATTATGTGATTATTATGTGTATTAGTGTTGAATAAGTTGTATGATCATGTTGATTTTGGTTAAAGTAAGTTATTTAACTTATGATTTATGATGATCAAGTTGTTTGTTTAGTGTAGTAATCTATATTCGTGATGATCTTGATATATTAGGCCTAAACATGTGATTTAAACAACTATATGTTTAAATCAAGAAAGATCATCACCATTATATTCATGAGCTTTACACATATTGTAATTTTTAATTTCTGTTTTAGTGTGTATTTGACGCCTACTATAGCAAAAAGAGTAAAGTCGCAATGCACGACGTTTTTTTTTTACTAATATGTGTATTCTGTGGATTGTTACTTAAACTATTTAATTATTTTATTAATGACTGGTAAATGTTTAAAATTCAGATGGCCGATGAAGGAAATCAAGGAAATCTGAATAATGATAACCAGAGTAACATTAACGTGGTTAATGAGAATTCGAGCATCAATAACAATGGAAACCAAATGGATAATAGTGCCGTTCAACATATAGTGGCACAAGGAATCATAGATGCAATGCCATTTATTATTCAAACGATTCAAGAAGAGAATAATAAAAGTAAGCATAGCAGTAAGCGACCAATCGAACCAGAGAACAGCATGAACAATGGACCCGTACTGTAAGTGCCCATTCCCAAAAGGAGAAGAACTGTGTCTTACGGTTGTTCTTATAAAGAATTCTGGTCTTGTAAACCAATGGAATTCTCGGGCAACGAAGGAGCCATTGCAACCCTACGCTGGATAGAGAAAACTGAGGCAGTCTTAAGAATAAGCAAGTGTGCTGAAGAAGATAAGATAATGTTTGCTTCTAATCTGTTTAAGAATTCAGCACTAGAATGGTGGAACACTATCCTCCAATCAAGAGGAAGTGATAGAACCTACAATATGGAATGGGAAGAATTTAAGGATAAGGTAGAAAGGAAATTCTGCCCACCCAATGAGAAGGAACAGATAGCAAACAAATTCTTAAACCTTAGGATGACTGGTGTGGATAGTAAGGGATACACTAAATTATTCTTCGAATATGCTAGAATAGTGCCAACTCTTGCTTCACCAGAACCAGTGTTAATCTCCCGTTATATCTAGGGATTAATTGGAGAGATTAGACACGTAGTCAAGGCAGCTAGACCTCAAACCATAGAAGAAGCTGTAGAACTAGCAAATACCTTGACAGATGAATTAGTCCGTACCCGAGAAGAGGATCAAAGGAAGAACCCAACCCAAAAGCTCACACAAGAATTTCATTCTGGAAATTTTAATCGTGGGAAAAATATAGGTTCTACATCTACACCTTACTGTAAGAATTGCAAAAGAAAGCATTCAAGAAGATGCTCCATATACTGTAACTTTTGCAAAATATCGAGACACAAGAAAGAAGACTGCATGAAGAAAGCTAACAACATGATATGTCACAACTGCGGAGAACAAGGTCATATTAAGCCTAATTGCCCGAAATTAGCTCCAACAACAAACAACAAGAATACTCAAAATGCTAGAGCATTTGTTCTGACTGCAGATGAAGCCAAGATGATTCCAGATGTCATAGCTGGTACGTTTTTAGTTAATGATGTCTTTGCTAAAGTATTATTTGACTCTGGTGTAAACCAAAGTTTTATTAATACATCAGTTTGCAAATTTCTAAACCAGTCATTAACTAAACTGCCGCAAGAATGCTTAGTAGAGACAGCTAATGGAGAAACCGTTAGGATTTCTGAAATCTTGCAGGGAGCAAGCATAGAAATTTTAAATCAGAAGTTTATGGCAAACCTTTATCCCATGAATCTAGCAGGATTTGATGTTGTTTTAGGAATGGATTGGTTAATAGCCAATAAAGCCAGTATTTTATGTGATCAAAAGTCAATTCAAGTAAATTCACCAAAAGGTGAAAAGATCACAATTAAAGGAGATAAACCATGTAGATCCACAAAATTTATCTCTGTAATAAAAACTGCAAGTTATATAAGAAAAGGTTCTATAGTGTATTTGATTTCCATAATCTCTAACACTAAAGGAAAGGATTTAAAAGATATTCCAGTAGTATCTCAGTTTTCAGATGTATTCCCAGAAGAATTGCCAGGGCAACCTCCAGATAGAGAAGCTGAATTCAGAATCCATTTAATACCAGGAACAGCACCGATTGCCAAAGCACCTTACCGTTTGGCACCCGCAGAAATGGAGTAACTGAAGAAACAATTAGACGAATTGTTGGAAAAAGGATTTATACAACCAAGTTCATCGCCATGGGGAGCACCAATTTTATTTGTTAAAAAGAAGGACGGATCGATGCGTTTGTGCATTGACTACCGTGAATTAAACAAGGTTACGATTAAGAATCGGTACCCATTACCGAGAATCGATGATCTGTTCGATCAATTACAAGGAGCTCGATTTTTCTCTAAAATCGATTTAAGGCCAGGATATCATCAATTAAAGGTACAGGAAGAGGACATTCCTAAACTGCATTCAGAACAAGATATGGCCATTATGAATTTACTGTCATGCCATTTGGTTTAACCAATGCCCCAGCTGCATTTATGGACATGATGAACCGAATATGTAAGACATATTTAGATAAATTCATAATCGTCTTCATAGATGATATTCTCATTTATTCTAAAAATAAAGAGGATCATGCAAAGCATTTGCACGCACTTTTGAGTCTATTAAGAAAGGAAAAGCTTTATGCTAAATTTTCAAAGTGCAAATTTTGGTTAGAACAGGTACAGTTTCTCGGACACCTAGTCAATCATGAAGGAATTCATGTGGATTCAACAAAGATCGAGGCGATTACTAAATGGAAAACCCCTGAATCACCAACCGAGGTTAGAAGTTTCTTAGGATTGGCCTGTTATTATAGAAGATATATTCAAGATTTTTCTAGAATAGCCATTCCCTTAACTAAACTAACCTGTAAATCTGTTAAGTTTGAATGGGGATTAAAACAAGAAGAAGCCTTTAGAATCCTTAAACAAAGATTAACCCATACACCTATATTAGCATTACCAGAAGGAGCTGAAGACTTTGTAGTCTATTGTGACGCTTCTAAATTAGGTTATGGATGTGCATTAATGCAACGTCAAAAGGTTATAGCTTACGCATCTAGACAACTTAAGAATCATGAAGAGAATTATTCAACCCATGATCTAGAATTAGGAGCTATAATTTTTGCTCTTAAGATTTGGAGACATTACCTTTATGGTAGTAAGTTTACCATATTCACTGATCATAAGAGTTTAAGATATATTTTCAAGCAAAAAGAGTTGAATATGAGGCAAAGATGCTGGATGGAGATGCTTAATGATTACGATTGTGATATCCAGTATCATGAAGGAAAAACAAATGTAGTGGCAGATGCTTTAAATTAAATCTGCAAGTAGATTTAAATGATAAGATAAGAGAAGCACAAGAATCAGTAATCAAAGATGATACTGAAAAATTAAAAGGTATGCTAAAAGAATTAGAACAAGGAACAGATAGAATTTGGAGATTCCATAAAAAGAGAATGTGGATACCTAAATTAGGAAACCTACGTCATCCTATATTAGAAGAAGCCCATAAGTCCAAATATACGATGCATCCAGGAAATGATAAGATGTATCAAGATTTAAGAAAGAATTTCTGGTGGATAGGAATGAAAAAGGACATAGCAGCCTATGTTTCTAAATGTTTAACCTGTTCTCAAGTCAAAGCTGAACACCAGAAACCTTCAGGTTTGTTACAACAATTAGAAATGCAAGTGTGGAAATGGGAATTAATAACAATGGATTTTGTTACCAAATTACCCAAAACAAAAAAAGGCAATGATACAATCTGGGTGATTGTAGATAGGCTAACCAAGTCAGCTCATTTCCTATCAATGAAGGAAACTTTCAGCATGGAACAGCTAGCTAAATTATATGTAAATGAAATTGTTTCTTTACATGGAATACCTTTATCAATTACTTCTGATAGGGATAGCCGATTTACCTCTCATTTTTGGTCAAGTTTCCAAAAGGCAATGGGAACCAAGTTAAATCTAAGCACAACTTATCATCCTCAAACAGACGGACAAAGTGAAAGGACAATTCAGACAATGGAGGATATGCTTAGAGCTTGTGTAATTGATTTCGGAGGTAATTGGGATGATCACTTACCTTTAATAGAATTTTCTTATAATAATAGTTATCACACAAGTATCAATGCTGCACCATTCGAAGCACTTTATGGACGAAAGTGCCGAACCCCAGTCTGTTGGGCAGAAATTGGGGAAAAGCAACTATCTGGCCCTGAGATTGTGCAAGAAACAACCGAGAAGATTATTCAAGTCAAGGAACGACTGAAAGCAGCACGTGACCGACAGAAGAGCTATGCCGATAACCGACGCAAGCCATTGGAATTTCAAATAAGAGATAAAGTATTGTTGAAAGTCTCTCCTTGGAAAGGAGTAGTAAGATTCATCAAACGGGGAAAGCTAAGTCCCAGGTATATTGGACCTTTTGAGATTATTAGAAGAATAGGACCTGTAGCCTATCAACTACAACTGCCAGAGGAAATGGCAGGAACACATGATGTGTTTCATGTATCTAATCTCAAGAAATGCTTAGCTGATGAATCACTAATGATACCTCTTAAGGATATAGAGGTAAATGAACAACTCAAGTTTGTAGAAAGGCCTGAGTAAAGTGGGACTCCAAAAGAGGACCTCAAGCATAAGAAACTAGTTCTGGTCAAAGTAAAGTGGGACTCCAAAAGAGGACCTGAGTATACATGGGAACTAGAATCTGAAATGTAAAGGAAATATGTGCACTTATTCCAGTAGATCTCGAGGACGAGCTCTAAAACAAGGTGGGGAGAATGTAACAACCCTTAATAAAACCGACACCCTCATAATATTTTCTGACACCCTATTATATTTTAAAATATCCCAATATGTCTTTAAATACACCCCGTATGTGAAAACCGAGCCCGAAATACATTAAATAGTATTTAAAATAATTAAAAACTAAAAATGTAAGTTGAGGCGGGCCGCGTAGACCCACCCCAACCCTTACGCGGGCAGTATCAAGGATTAAAACCTGATTTTGGTGAATTTTAAGTTAAGGCGGGCCGCATAAGCTAACCTTAACTCTTACACGGGTCGCGTGAGATCAAGAACGCAGAGACACCCTAGGCCGACACGTGTCGACATCGTGGTGGACCTACCTGATGAGCCGGACAAGCTAGTCCGTTGACTAGCTTTGACGCGGGCCGCGTAAGCCCTGGGCTTATGTTACGTGGGCCGCGAGAGACCTAGGTTCAGCAACTATATAAAGGAGCCATCGGGTTCAACCAGAAATCGTTCAAAATTCATTTCTCAATCTCAAATTCTGAAATAGTAGGCTTTATATTCGAGTATTATACCCCCTAATTAGCAAGGTTCTGCTCCGTTGTAAGTATTATAACCCCAATT
Source organism: Helianthus tuberosus (assembly GCA_030545235.1). NCBI lineage: Eukaryota > Viridiplantae > Streptophyta > Magnoliopsida > Asterales > Asteraceae > Helianthus > Helianthus tuberosus. Next base: position 215,121,615 of record CM060423.1, read on the forward strand.
TCGTATTAGATACGCTGCCCGATTGATTTAGGGTTCCGTAACAACTGTCGTGGTTCTGCCCGACGTATTTGTTGGAATACCGTCTCAGGGAGGGTATCATTAATATTATCAAAGGGTTATTATATTAACCTATGTACATTTGTATAAATTATAGTTTAATCCCAGGAAACCCTTACGCGAAGTCTAAGATAGCAATGTGAGTTTATCCGATTTTTGTTAAACTTTTTGTAATACTGTACAAAACCTTAAATGTTTTACAATGTGATTAAGCAGCGATTGAGTCTTTGTAGTTTTCTTCAATTACTGCCGGTATGTTGGGGTTTTGTATACAAAATTTACTACACTGTGAGTAGTAAGTCGGGACGACAATACGTTACCATTGGACAACGAGTTAGCCAATGTGTAATATGACCCACCAGTCAGGATTGACAGTACTGAATGAGTAATTGTGTAGAAATAAACAATGTGATCGCTCTCAATACTGTTTTAATTGATAAAATGTTTCTTGATTAAACTAGGATTCACTCACCAGTATTTCCCACTGACAAATGTTTTTAAAACGCGTTTCAGGTAACACAACGTGACAGCCAATTAGTAAAAAGCCAGCTGGAGAGCACTGAAGGCTTGGGAAAAATGTGGCTATAAAAGTTACCTAAAAGACGATGTTTTAAATTCAATAAAATAGGGTTTATCCCTATAAACATATTGTAATAAGAAACTTGGGTTTTACCCATGTAATTATTAATATCAAATGTGGTGGTTTTACTCTGATAAACATTTCTTAACTACGATCCTGATGTAATTTCCGCTGCCAAATTAATCAACTGATACCACCGAAATTCTGAGTTCGCGTCCGCCCGTTCTCGGGACAGATAAGGGATCGGGGGTTGCGACAGAAGGTGGTATCAGAGCCTAGCCACTGGTCTAAGCCAAAGAAGTGTTCTGCTGACACTTAAATTCTAAATTTTGTGTTAGGAAATAATTTATGTGATTATGTGTTTTGTGTTATTTGACTATTTGTTAGTTTACAGTATGAGTGATCAAGGACCCTCAGACATGTGTCGTCAGTTGTCTGATTCACCTAGGAGTGAAGGTACCTCTTCACAGCTTGTCCTTTCTGGGTATTCTGCTGATCAAGAAGAAGGGATGTTTGCCTTTAAAGCTCAGTCTGAAGAGCCATTCCCTCATAAAAAGAGAGGATGGTTCAGTAAGGAAGCATTTGCACGTAGGAAAAGAATGCGAAAGTTGCAACAGCAAAGAGTTTTAGCGGCTGCTAAGCGAAAGACGGATGCCCATACACAGGATATGCTTAATAGAAGCTTAGCCAATTTCCATATCCTAGCTACAACTGCTGCTGACCCAAGTCTGGAACAACTAGTAGCCCCACAACCCTTACCTTTAATTCCTACTCAACCGATGGAGGTAGAAATGCATGATTTTAACCCTGAGGAGATATCTAGGATACCAGCCCCTAATCCTCTAGATCCAAATTATGATCCATGGTTTGATGATCTTACGGATTATGTGCCACGCTATCACTTAAACGAAGAAACCTTGCCGAACTTATCAGCATATCCAGGGTTGGACCCTCTAGATCCCTATTTTGACAACGATGAATACATTAGGGAGATTTTAGAGAACCCATACCCTCAGGAGAATACAGTACCTCAGTAGCCAGAGCCAATACCAGTACCTGCACCCCCAATGAGTGCAGAGAATTTGCAAGAACTCCGAAATTTTGGAGAAGAAATCATAGAAAGTAGTGAGAGGATGAGGTATGTAGGAGAGCAACTCGTATGGAAATACGATGAGCGCCAAATGGATTTCGGGGGAAATCTGTTAGGATCGGAGGCTCTCATGATAGTGTTTGTTTGTTTAAAGTGAATGACCAATGAATATGAAAACATGTTAGGTGCAGCGGAAATGAAAACAAACTTTGTAAACACAATCAAAGGAAGAAATAGTTTGATAAACAATTGCTTCACATATAGTCAAAAGATTACAAATCAAAGCAAAAGATTACAGTCATGCTTACAAACTATACTCCCCCTCAGCCAGATGCCCCAAGGTTGGTTGCACACAAGATGAAAGGATTAGACATGAGGAGAAGAACTCGCTCAGTCAATCAAATGTAACAGTACAGGGTACTGTTACATTTATAGGCAAACCAAACCACTGAGGTATCTCAGCTGACGTCACCATGAAAGCGACGTCTAACAACCTGTATCTACTGTCCTTACACAAACACTGCTAACCTAACCACTGACTATACATAAAACAGATATTTCACTAAACAACTGCTTTCTCTTTATGTCAGTGCTTTCCTCAAGGTTGATCAGTCCTTGACTGGGCAGTGCTTTATCATCAGTAGATAGGACCAGCAGTTGTTGGATACTTCAGGGTTTTCATCAGCAGTTGAAAGGACAGCAGCAGTTGAATATGAGCAGCAGATAGAGACCATCAGTTGTTATAAATCACTTTCAAGGGGAGAGCAAAGTGTAAACTGCTGCTTATTGTGAATCCACTGTTGTGACCTGGTTTTGGCTTTACATTATCTGTTCCTCTGGTAGGGTTCAATCCCAACAATCTCCCCCTGGAACAGATAATGCCAAAACCTGTCATTATTCTGGATCTTTATTACTCATCAAAAGTGCCTTAGCTTGTTCTTTGAATTCATCTTCAAATTCCTTTGCACTCTGGTCATCCTCATCCCTACACAGTGAAAGTTCAAGGAGATCCTGCAAATCTTGAACACTAAGGCCTAGTGCTTCTTTCCTTGATATGTACTTCACATTTCCATTGGATCTGACAATAGTCAATACATGGGTCTTTTGGTCAGACATCCACTTTAGTACTTTCGAACCCAATGGATTTCTTGGGAGAGATTTATTTGAAGATGAGTTGAGGGATAGTGGCCTTGAAAACATCTGCAGACTTTCAGACATTCTTTTGAAAGTTTCTTCAATGACTTTGTCTGCTGCAGCTTTATCTTCTGCAGTTTCTTGTTCAATAAGTTCTTGTCTTTCAGCTTCTGTCTTGTCTTTAGCAGTGTTTGGAGATGCAGGTTTGTTTAATGCCTTAAAAAGGCTTTGAAGCTTTGTTGAAGTTTCTTCTTTTAGACCCATTTTTGTGATGGTATCTTTGAAGAACTCTGCTTCTTTTTCTATTACCTCTTCTTCAGTCAGCTGTTCTCCCTCTTCTTGATTTGATACAAAGGTAGACCGGAACAGTGTGTCGAGGTTTCCCATCTTCTGTTCAAGCTTCATCATTTGTTCTTGCTTTTTAGAAGTGCCTGAAACAGTTATCTTTCTTTTCTTCAGCCTTTCGTAGGCTTCATCAGTTTGCTGTCTTGACCACTTTGATATGGCTTCAGCAGTATCCATTTTTGCATCCACCAGCTCCTTTTTCTTTCTTTTATACTCAGCAGTGAAGTCAGTAATGAGCTTTTTAAATTTGTTCCAGTTTGGAGGATTTTTCTTCTTTGAAGGATCATTCTTAATTCTTTCAATCCTCTCAGCCTCATGCTTTAGAGCGATTATTGGCCATTCTTCAAACTGTTTTTCTTCAGCAGGATAGAATTTTTCTTTCATAATGTAGGCAAGATAGTGTTTTCTTAGCTCTTTGCGTTGTTCAGCCTTTTCTTTGATTAGCTCCTGTGCAAATTCTTCCATCTGCTTTACCTTTTCAAGGAAGAAATCCAGTCTTTTAGCAATGCCTTCTTCGCTTAGACTTTCACGTTCACTTTCAAATTTAGCTCTTGCTTTAGCCTGCCTTGTCTTGAGTTTGAGGTAATCATCCATATCCTCTGGTGGCATGTAGCCTATGAGTGAGGAGAATCTTCTTTTTGAAGGATCCTCTTCTTTATAGAATTGCCTCATCTCATTTTTGATAGCTTCAAGTTCCAGTGGATATTTTGCAGCATTAGGATCATGTATACCCTCATCGGCAGTGATTGGCTTCCTTATTCTGTTGAAGAGCTTTGGCTGTGAAGTAGAAAAGATGAGAGCAGTGGTGGATGACTGACTAACAGCTGTTGAGACAACTGGTGTCTCAACATCTGTTGTCATTACAACTGCTGATATGTCAGCAGTTGTCTTCTGCTTTTGAGCAGTGGATGAAAATGGTGAAGTTGGTGGTGATGGTGGTGAATCATCATCTGATATGAGATTTCTTCTCCTTTTTAATGAAGGAGGAGCAGATAATGTTTTGGGTGGATCAGTGGTGGTAGATTGGATAGCAGTGGTTTGTAGCAGTGATTGACTGACAGTGGTTGAAACAACTTGTGCTTCAATCACTGTTGTCATTACAACAGATGTTGTAACATCTGTTGTCTTCTGTTTTATGACAGGAGACAGTGGTGATGGTGTGATTGTAGATGATGATGGTGGAGCAGTAGTTGTAGTGGTGTGTGGTAGAGTGGTGTGTGTTGATGACATAGCAGCTGTTTGGCTACTGACAGCAGTTTTTGTAACTACTGCTGTATCAGCTGTTTGGCTAACAGGTTTTGAGACCTGCTTTTCTTTTTCTTTTTCAGGTTCAATATGGAGGCCATGCTCTATTCCCTTAGTGTTCATTTTTCTCAACAGCTTGATATTCTCCCCCTTTTTGGCATTATCTGTAGGGGGTTATCAAGGAATGATATGGAAGAAGGAGCTTTGCCAGAGACACTTTGAATGCTTGCCTTTATAGCCTTGATATCTGCTTGAGTGTCCTTGAACCTTGATTCAACCATGTTGGTCAGCATTTGTACTTGAATGGCATGCTTTTTGTCAGCCAGAAGTTGCTGTGCTTCAAGCATGGGTTGAAAAATATTCCAAAGCTCATTTTCAGCAAATGCATGTTGTGCAGGTGCTTGAGCAGGAATAGCAGAGGCTTGTGCTTTCTGAGCTTTTAAAATCTCTTGCACTATCTCTTTTATTTCAGCAACTGATTCTTCAAGTTTGTCAACTCTGCCCGTCAATTCCTGATATTTTGAATCATCACCTACTTTAGTAGGATCATCTGAATCCCCACCAGCAGTGGTTATATCAATGTGTGTCTTAGGGACAGAGTCCCAAAAATCACCCATTGATGCCCCTTGTTCTCGGTACTGGGGACTTCTTTCTTCAGCACTTGATAAACCTTTGATGTTACTAGTGGTCAAAATAGACTCACTAGTGGTTAACATTGGTGCTATTGAAGAAATTGCCTTCAAGGGAGTCTGATTTATGAAACAACTGGCCAACTGGAGACCTGTTGATCCACCAGTTGTAGTTGCTGCTCCACTTGAACTACCACCGAGAGTTACTTGTAACTCAGGGGGTGTAACCTCCTCAGTTGTTGCTGGGATAGCAGGAGTAGTAGCATCAGACCCAGTCACTTGTGGGGGTATACTCTCAGTGACAGGTGATAGAGAGGAACTGGTTTGTGTCTGAGCTATAGCAGCTGCATGCAACAAAGGTAGCATGGATTGTGGCATTATTATTGGTGAGGGGATGGGGGTTGAAAGAGACATGTCCTTGGGATCAGGACTGAGGAAGATGGATCCAAGTGGATTCAGAGCTTCATATTGTGGTGTACCTGTGCTTACAACCTGATCCTTTTGTGAGGATGCAGGAGGAGTTTTAGGCAAGGGTTGAGATCTTTCTTCCAACTGCTGTGAGGAAGTAGCAGCAGTGGTTTGTGGTGACTTTTGTGTTGTCACAGGCATTTCCTCTGGGATCTCATCTTCCAGAGTTGCCTTTGTTTTGGGTTTGGTGGGTTTTCTGGATGTTTTTCTTTTGGTCTTTTTGGTTATGTCAGGTGTGGGTTTCAAAGCAGTGGTTGTGCTGCTATGATCACCTGGAGCAGTGGGCTCAGCAGCTGATACCTGAGGAGCAGTTGTAACCACTAAAATCTGCTCAGGTACCCCTGCTTTTGTTTTTATTGGTGCCATCATCCTTGAAAATGTTTCTTTTGTTAAGCTTTTTATTTGACAATGAACACCTTGTTTTAGCAAATTTAAATTTTCCTTTTCAAATTTTTGTTCAAAATAGTAACTCAAAAATCTTGGAAAAAGTAAAAATGCTTTACTTTCAACATTTTTCACCATGTCATTGAAAATCTCCTGGGAGTAGTTGTAGTCCTTATTATTCAAAATAGCGTAACCCAGGCTTTGAATTTTCAATGGTATTTCGTTAAAAGATGTTGTTTTATTTGAGGCACACATCAAGAGTGTGTGAAATAAAAACCTGGGTGCAGATGGAAAATAACCCTTTTGTAGGGTATCTACCTTTGATTCTTCTGCATAACCCCTTTTCAGAAAATCAGCTTTTAACTCGTTTTTGTCAAAAGAGGTTTTACCGTTCTGATCATCGAGTATGAAGACTTCTGATATCGATTGTGGTGTGATTTTGATCGCTTTTCCCTGTATCGAGGAGTTAATGGCAATGACTTTATCGTCTTGTTTTTCAAGCGTCGCCTTTTTCCAAAACTCTCTCTGGGTTTGCAGATATATGGGAGCATTTACTGTCAACAAAGTTTTGTACTTTGATCCAGTTATTGCATCAATGATGGAGTCGAAGGTGTGGTTGTCTTTGGGTTTTGTGAGTAAACCCAAATAATTGTGAGATTGTTTGAATGGTATTTCGATGGGTTCTTCGGCCGTTTGAGCGACCTCTTTGGAAGGTGATGGTGATTTAGGTTTTGATTTTGATTTTGTCATTGTTGCGGAGAATAACGAAGGAAGATTTTGGAGATTTTTGAGAAGAAGGGTTGGAAACTGCTATGAGAAGAGAATTTTTGGAATTCAATTCGACAGTGTAAAAACCCTGTTTGGGGTTTAGGGCAGGGTTTTTATTTAAAAATGATCGCTGATGTGGCAGCGGTTATTAAGATCTGAGGGCTAAAAACTGACCACGTGTCAAACACTGATGAAACGGATGAAGTATGGAGAATAGTTGTTTTCAGAGCCACTGACGTATCAAGCATCAGTGGTTACAACGGTAAAAATTATGGGCAGTGGATGATTTTAACTATCAGTAGATAGCATATCAGTGGATAAAACACTGATTTTGAGCATCAGTGCTTTTCAAGAAAATGAAGGATCAGTGGTTAACTTTCAGCAGTGGACAGTGTTTAGAGATCAGACGTTAGAACAAAACAGTGGTTAGGGTAAATGGTATAATTCTGAAGGACAGGTGTTTCAGCAACAGTTTTGAAGATTTTCATTCAAGGTTTTGCCACATGTCAATTTTGAAAGACAGTGGATTAGTACCCCAGATGATGAAAAACTTTTTACTAAGGCAACTCATTTTCGTTTAATATTCAATTAAAACATAAGCACCCTAGTAATTCAAGCACAGTTTGCAATCAATTTTTGATGGAAATTTAGGAGCAAGCCTGAGTATGACATGATCATGACATATGTACCATTTCCTTTTGACCCATTTATGAGGACACAGATACCACCAAAAAAATAAGGTATTACATCCTGATAGGAGCTGAAACTATTGCCAACAAAAACAAGCAAGAGTTCCAAATATATTATTTCCAAAAAAAATATGAATAATATATCCTGGTTATTTGAGAAAATCCTTTGAAAGAAAAATGATTAAAGGATTTTCTGAGAACAGTATCAAAAAGGATCTGGTATGTTTTCAATAGAAAACATAATCATATCATTCTCAAGTTTTATGAAAAATGGTCAGTGGTTTGACATCAGTGGTAGAATTTTTCGACAACATTTTGACCACTGTTTGGTACCATTTTCTTTGTCAGTTGATTGCAAACATGAGGACACATGGATATATTTTTAAAACATTTGTCTAGTCCTCTTTGGAGTTCATTTACTGGAATCAAAACCTTTTCCTGAACAGATGAATGCACATAGTTGCTTAATGACCATTATTACCCTAAACTTTGACTCATAAGTGTTTTATGTTTATACTCTTTTCTTTTGACTTCAAAAGTTTTGAGATAAACACACTTCTGAGTTTTTGTGAATATTAGTCCAAAATCATTCTGCAGTAATGTTTTGAGAGACTTGGTCATGTTTTCACAAGTTTTTCATCCAATCTCACATTACATATGATGCGGACTATGTTGACCCCTGTTTTCTTAATGTATTTGAACATAGTTGATTTTGTCCTTTTTAGGAACTCAACCTGTTTTCAACACATAAGATCTAAATAACTAAAGTTTTAAATTCCCTCTTTTAGTGTTAACAAAACAACAATGCTTTTATGAACATAGGTTTTGTTAATCTGAGGTTTGTACTTTAGTATTTAATGAAAACATCACAAATATCAAAACAACAGTTGAAATCAATATTGAAAAATATAAAACAATCCCATAATTTGACAGATATGTTCACAGATCTGAAAGCTATGGGTGACTTTTGCATGATATCACCTGTTGTGTGAAATTTGTGTGTTATATGACATCTTGGTTGATTTACAGAGTTTTTGAATAACCATTTTGAACATGATTTAATTGATACTCTGTTTTTCAACAAAATACAACCAACCTTAGTATCAATGAATTTTGAGCCGAACTGTTATGTCAAATTGATTGTTAGATCGAATTTGACTGTCCAGGCTCTGATACCAATTGTTAGGATCGGAGGCTCTCATGATAGTGTTTGTTTGTTTAAAGTGAATGACCAATGAATATGAAAACATGTTAGGTGCAGCGGAAATGAAAACAAACTTTGTAAACACAATCAAAGGAAGAAATAGTTTGATAAATAATTGCTTCACATATAGTCAAAAGATTACAAATCAAAGCAAAAGATTACAGTCATGCTTACAAACTATACTCCCCCTCAGCCAGATGCCCCAAGGTTGGTTGCACACAAGATGAAAGGATTAGACATGAGGAGAAGAACTCGCTCAGTCAATCAAATGTAACAGTACAGGGTACTGTTACATTTATAGGCAAACCAAACCACTGAGGTATCTCAGCTGACGTCACCATGAAAGCGACGTCTAACAACCTGTATCTACTGTCCTTACACAAACACTGCTAACCTAACCACTGACTATACGTAAAACAAATATTTCACTAAACAACTGCTTTCTCTTTATGTCAGTGCTTTCCTCAAGGTTGATCAGTCCTTGACTGGGCAGTGCTTTATCATCAGTAGATAGGACCAGCAGTTGTTGGATACTTCAGGGTTTTCATCAGCAGTTGAAAGGACAGCAGCAGTTGAATATGAGCAGCAGATAGAGACCATCAGTTGTTATAAATCACTTTCAAGGGGAGAGCAAAGTGTAAACTGCTGCTTATTGTGAATCCACTGTTGTGACCTGGTTTTGGCTTTACATTATCTGTTCCTCTGGTAGGGTTCAATCCCAACAAAATCCATATCCATGAAGGAGATGATAAAGTTGGTAATAATAATAAATAAAATATATGTGTAATAATAATAAATCTATCGTAGTATAGACCACTCTGTGGTTAACGAGGTATAGTAGTATTGTAATTTTTAATTTCTGTTTTAGTGTGTATTTGACGCCTACTATAGCAAAAAGAATAAAGTCGCAATGCACGACGTTTTTTGACCAATATGTGTATTCTGTGGATTGTTACTTAAAATATTTAATTATTTTATTAATGACTGGTAAATGTTTAAAATTCAGATGGCCGATGAAGGAAATCAAGGAAATCTGAATAATGATAACCAGAGTAACATTAACGTGGTTAATGAGAATCCGAGCATCAATAACAATGGAAACCAAATGGATAATAGTGCCGTTCAACATATAGTGGCACAAGGAATCATAGATGCAATGCCATTTATTATTCAAACGATTCAAGAAGCGAATAATAAAAGTAAGCATAGAAGTAAGCGACCAATCGAACCAGAAAACAGCGTGAACAATGGACCCGTACTGCAAGTGCCCATTCCCAAAAGGAGAAGAACCGTGTCTTACGGTTGTTCTTATAAAGAATTCTGGTCTTGTAAACCAATAGAATTCTCGGGCAACGAAGGGGCCATTGCAACCCTACGCTGGATAGAGAAAACTGAGGCAATATTAAGAATAAGCAAGTGTGCTGAAGAAGATAAGATAATGTTTGCTTCTAATCTGTTTAAGAATTCAACACTAGAATGGTGGAACACTATCCTCTAATCAAGAGGAAGTGATAGAACCTACAATATGGAATGGGAAGAATTTAAGGATAAGGTAGAAAGGAAATTCTGCCCACCCAATGAGAAGGAACATATAGCAAACAAATTCTTAAACCTTAGGATGACTGGTGTGGATAGTAAGGGATACACTAAATTATTCTTCGAATATGCTAGAATAGTGCCAACTCTTGCTTCACCAGAACCAGTGTTAATCTCCCGTGTAACACCCCGAAAACGGGTTTGGTAATCAAACTCCGTTAATACTAAAAGACGGGTAAAGTACCGTTAGTAGTAAAAATAACCAGGTAAATAATTGGATTTAAATAAGAAATCCTAATAATTAAATACAAGCGAATCAAAGTTTTAAGAGTTGAGTTTATAAGAGCCCGAGTTAACGGGACTTAAAATACAACGGGTTATAACTCCCGAACCCATTAAATTAACTAGGAATAATTAACCTAGTTAATAATATGTGATTAAGTTATAAATAATGGATTATAACTTAAATAGATCGAAATAAAACCTTGAGGGACTAAAAGTAGACAATTGGAAACAAGTTTATAATTAAAACTTAAAAACACCAAAACACACACATATGTGTGTGTTTTGGTCGATGTATACAGGAGAAAAAGGGGGGTTCCCTTCCAAGAACCCTAACTCACAAAAATTGCCAAAATCAAAGAGAAATCAAGCCAAGAATTTAGGGCTTTTAATAAAATCGTGATCACCAAGCTTAGGGGATCACAAGGTATGTTGAATTTTGATGTTTATTGATATTTCGAATTTGTGATGAACATGCATGAACAAAATTCTTGCATGAATGTTCAATGTTATAGTGATATTAGTGTGGGTACAAGTCTAGGAACAAACCCTAGATGCAAACTTGTAGAATTGTGCCATAAACTAGTGATTTATCAAATAGACAAGTATGAGCTAAGTGGGTTTTGTTGATTTGATGAAATTGATGTGTATAAACATCATATTAATTCATATGAATGAACTATTTGAACAAATTAGAGATTTTGTTAAGAATTCATAAGTGATTAGAAGTGGGTTTTGACACAAGAGTTAAACCCATGGTTATGATGGTCAAAGTGTATATATGCATACAATGACTAAAATTACATGTTGATTTATGGTTACTTGAGGTATGAATTAGATAACATGTTAGTAGAAGTAGCATCTCAAAAGATGACGCTCACTATGTGGTTGATAATGTGCCTAAATCGAGTCATGTGAACTTGTTAGTGCATTCATATTTGTAAATTGGTGGTTTGACTTTTAAATGTCAAACCGACCTATGATATGGTTCATTAAGAATAGTGGTAAAAGATTCATAAGGTGTGAAGGTCATGATCTAGAATGACTAATCTAACCACCTTGAAAATGATGATCATAGTTTCGCGCGTAACAAGCTAGGTGGAAGCTTGATGAGGAAGCGGGTCAAACGAATCACGAAGGAAAGGAAAAGCGTAGTTCGGATGCGAGGTAAGTTAAGCTTACGCCCTTTTTACTTTTATTACAAAATGCTTATTTGTGAGCATGGAATACGATTTATATTAAGTAAATGAAACATGATGTTCCGGCGCGATATAATGCTAGTCGGAACAAGCGAAAATGGTAGAAACCATAAATTATGGTAGAAAGGGGTAAAAATGGTGAAATGGTAATCCGGACATGGGTTAACGAATAGATAAAGGGATTTAAAACGACACCATTTGGCATAAGTCATAATGGGTCAAATAAATCAGGAAACGACTTTCAAGTTGGATGATTTCAAAAAAAATAAACCGGGATAGGTTTAAGGGGTGAAATGGTAATTAAGTGCCATCTTATAATGACAATTGGTCATCTCGACTAAACGGGTCAAATGGTGTTGTTAACACCATTTGTCAATAATATTTGATGATTGCTTGTTGAGTTTTATGATCACAGGAATTAACATATGGTTAGCATTGCTATTATCTAGATATTAATAGCGAAAGGTATTAAAACGGGTCAATATGTTGATCCGAGCCAGGTACGCATAATTATGTTGTAGTTAAAAGTGTTATTTTGGTCGAATAATTGGTGAGAGTCCTTCGTCGTAAAAGAAGGACCAAAATCGACCAAAACGCCCTTGTAGGCTAAATTGAACAAACAACCCTTAAGGGTTGTTTGGAAACGAATTTCATGATTAGATAGATACTTAGAATAAGTATAGAAGTTGAAAGATGTGATATGTTAGTCAAATAGCACTATTTGAGTCTTGCCGTAAAATAACAATCCGAAGGGTAAAACTCGGAACATATAGACATACACATTGAAATCCAACACACAAAGAGTTGTAGTTGAAGATCACTTGATAAGAAATGTAGGAATAAGATGCTAGAAATGAATGAAAGCGATTTCAAGCTTTAAAGTGCTTAAATACCCTTAACGGGTCAAAATAAGCATACGAGCGAAAACGGGTTTAAATTGTGTAATAAACCTATGATTAGAACCTAATATAGTAGGTAACATTAATTTGAAGAAGTGTATGAGATATAGGAATCCAATAAATATGTTTGTTTGATAAAATGCATAAACGGGTTAAAATTCGATAAAAGGGGAACGAGTCGAAGGCTTAGAAGTCTCAAAATTTATTATGTTGGATGTTGGATTTTAACTCCATATGATGGAGAATTAAATTACGGACGCGTAGGAAAAAGAATCGCGTAAAACAGATCAATAACGAAGAAGTTATGGCCGTTTCCGTGAAATCGGGTTGAGCTGGGTATGTACAGCAACAGCTGAAGGCAACAGTCTGTGAAAACAAGGGCTAGGCGTGATGCCTAGGCCCTTGGCGTCACGCGACGCCCCTAATTCCGGAAAATTTTTAAATTTTGTCATTTTAACCCCTGTAGTTGTTTGAACTTAATATTTGACTATCAAAACTAACTTTTAAGTTGGTTTTGATCATAGGTGATCGCCAAGAGTGCCCGGATGAAGATCAAGCTCGATGAGGAATCGAACACGATAAAATACAAGCTTCCGCGTGGCATTTCGTCGTATCTTTAAAACGACGAATCCAATTATATTAAGTTGCATTTTTTTTTGAAATGTTGTTAACATGTGGAAATGTTAGTATGAAAACTTTTTGTAAAGTCACATTTTAGCATTTAAATGTGTATTTTATTAATAAAATCTTGATTTATTAAGTCGGGTGTTACAAGTTGGTATCAGAGCCTTGGTTTAAGAGATTCAAGTATGGCGGGAAAGCTATGCTTGGACTTAAACCTTACGCTCTTGATAAAGATTGGTGTTCGGTTCGAGGCTTGATTGCAAATCCGGTAAGTACATGTATATCAATGGTTTAGTATGATTAAAGTGTTAAGAACAACACATACGGTTATCGTGTAATACACGTTACACCAATAAAAACGATATAGAATAGATATAGTCAACGAAATTACACGCGTTGATGCGTATAGTAGAAAAGCCTTGTATTATAATACGGGCATCTTTTAATGTCGAAATTACTAACTGTTGTATATGTTTTAATTGAGGGACACTCGCATATGAAGATAGCGAGAGTTTAACAAATCATGGATTTGACAGAGGAACGGTCCAAAGTATGACAAATAGAGCATGCTCACCAAGGACCTAAATCGCGCAACGATTGCGAATAAATTAATGGCAAGGGGAGCCTGTTAGACCAAGCATTATCAGGTGCACATTTTAAATTATTGCATAAATAGTAATATGCAACAAATACGTAGAGATTGAAAGTTGCATATGTAGATTGAAAACTTGGAAAAACCTGAATAGAAAACCTATCCGGGATATTGTTTCCAAGAAAAACAAATAGAGGCATTACTTACATGGGGTGTAATGTGAAAATTATAAAAAGGTCATGTATACCAGGTGTTGATCGCTTACTCTGGCCAAGTAAGTAGTGAACACGTGGTACCATGAACTTCTTATGATGGACACATTTATGTCCGATGTAGTAAGGGTGGGGTGAATGGGACTAACTTAAATGGTACCCAAATGAATCAAATGAGCAAAATATTTGATAATAATGTAAACGCACAGCCGGGTGACGGAAGCGTATTACATTAGGAGGATGAGCCCGAGTGAAGGGACAAAGATTAATGTAAAACGATTAAGGTATGCAATTGGGAGGGGTGTGCTTACACTCAAACCCGGAGAATGCAAACATGACTCTTAACGGGCTGATTTTGTAAAACACCAAAATTGAGAACAGAGTAGGAATATAAAAGTGAAACGAAGTCATAATGCATACCGTAAGGGTGCAATGATAACGATTTCGGTAAAACACCTGGTTGATGGGTAAGGAATTAAACGCATGCGCAGACTGAGAAACAGGAACGCGTACGGAAAGTCAAAAGACTCGGGTTTTGGGTCATGACTAAAGGACGATAAGATACTGCAAATAGAAATTTTGATAAATTACGTTCAACTATTTTAAAGCTGAACGGGTCGAACAAAGACTGAAGTTTGACATTTATAAGTGATGATTTTTCACACAAACAAGTCAAACAAATTTAATAAAGGATGACACTTGCTAAAGTAAGTAAGCGCGAATCGAATGAATAAAAGTGCGAAATGTTAATAAACCTATGTAAAAGAGTTATAGGCGCTAAGAACATTAAAATAAAAGGACCCGGGTGATGGGTCGTAAAGAAGTATAGGTAAGAACCGGGTAACGGTAAGTGTAGGACAAACCGACGTGTAAATGACGTTAGAAGTCATCAAGTCAGAAAGATAATTCGAAAGAGAACAAATGTAGCCTTAGACTACGGTCAAGGTCGAATGAAATTCAAAAAGCAAAAGTAGATCGTTCTAGACATAAAAGGGGTGCCTTGACACCATATATATATACAGTTGAATAAAGACTTGAATAAAGGATGATATACGGGATTATCATAACCTACGGGATGTTAATTAGTGTAAAGGTCTACGGGACCAAAATGACCCACGGGTCATGAATTGAAGCAAAGGGATCATAAGGGCCTCACCTTAAAGAGACAAAGGTCTAATAAAATAGCCCATAGACTAAGTGATAAAACCTACGGGTAAATTAGACAAAGCGAGGGAATAAATGGAGAATCCTCGCATAAAACAAAGACTGAAAAAGAATAAATTTTGGACTGTCAATATCCCGGTATGGATAATTGATAAAGGTAAAAGAGAAGACGCTAAACTAAAACTTCGGTTTTGGTAAGAAATAACGTTTCTACGAAAATGTATTATGATAGACGTATAAACGGTAAATATGAAAGATATAAGTCTTGACACTGATTGGTGCAAGGCGATATATTCGAAAAGTAATATTTTCGAAAATAAAAAGTTGATATGAAATTTGGAATGACGTGACATGATCACGGTCAAGAAATGCAATGTGAGGTAGAATCACATTATAACCAAGCGAGCGGTGAAAGTAACTGGACTAATAAGTCTAGTTAGTGAGACCGGTTAAGGTCAGCAATTCAAATCAAGAAATTTGGTTTGCTTATAAGTGGTAGATTCGGTATAACTGAACCGAATAAATAAATTTGAAAACAAAAGAATTTGTTTCTAAAAGTGAAGGAATTCACTAAAGACCTTTAAACGGGTCAAAGTAACGGATTCATAAAGAATTCGATAGTATATAAAAGCGATGGATATCGCTAAGTTAACTGAACTAGTGAGAATAACGAGATTACGTTATTTCAAGTTGCACTATGTCGTATGAGATACGTAGACAATTAGTGACCAAAAAGATGTTACCATACTTATCTGGTAATACTAACAATTGGCTAAAGATATAAGTAATGTTTAAAAGATTTCTCGGATCAAATACATTGAGTTTAAACTCAATGAATTATGTAAGAAAAGGTTTCGAGGACGAAACCTCTCTAAGGGGGGTAGACTTGTAACACCCCGAAAACGGGTTTGGTAATCAAACTCCGTTAATACTAAAAGACGGGTAAAGTACCGTTAGTAGTAAAAATAACCAGGTAAATAATTGGATTTAAATAAGAAATCCTAATAATTAAATACAAGCGAATCAAAGTTTTAAGAGTTGAGTTTATAAGAGCCCGAGTTAACGGGACTTAAAATACAACGGGTTATAACTCCCGAACCCATTAAATTAACTAGGAATAATTAACATAGTTAATAATATGTGATTAAGTTATAAATAATGGATTATAACTTAAATAGATCGAAATAAAACCTTGAGGGACTAAAAGTGGACAATTGGAAACAAGTTTATAATTAAAACTTAAGAACACCAAAACACACACACATATGTGTGTGTTTTGGTCGATGTATACAGGAGAATAAGGGGGGTTCCCTTCCAAGAACCCTAACTCACAAAAATTGCCAAAATCAAAGAGAAATCAAGCCAAGAATTTGGGGCTTTTAATAAAATCGTGATCACCAAGCTTAGGGGATCACAAGGTATGTTGAATTTTGATGTTTATTGATATTTCGAATTTGTGATGAACATGCATGAACGAAATTCTTGCATGAATGTTCAATGTTATAGTGATATTAGTGTGGGTACAAGTCTATGAACAAACCCTAGATGCAAACTTGTAGAATTGTGCCATAAACTAGTGATTTATCAAATAGCCAAGTATGAGCTAAGTGGGTTTTGTTGATTTGATGAAATTGATGTGTATAAACATCATATTAATTCATATGAATGAACTATTTGAACAAATTAGAGATTTTGTTAAGAATTCATAAGTGATTAGAAGTGGGTTTTGACACAAGAGTTAAACCCATGGTTATGATGGTCAAAGTGTATATATGCATACAATGACTAAAATTACATGTTGATTTATGGTTACTTGAGGTATGAATTAGATAACATGTTAGTAGAAGTAGCATCTCAAAAGACGACGCTCACTATGTGGTTGATAATGTGCCTAAATCGAGTCATGTGAACTTGTTAGTGCATTCATATTTGTAAATTGGTGGTTTGACTTTTAAAAGTCAAACCGACCTATGATATGGTTCATTAAGAATAGTGGTAAAAGATTCATAAGGTGTGAAGGTCATGATCTAGAATGACTAATCTAACCACCTTGAAAATGATGATGATAGTTTGACGCGTAACAAGCTATGTGGAAGCTTGATGAGGGAGCGGGTCAAAGGAATCACGAAGGAAAGGAAAAGCGTAGTTCGGATGCGAGGTAAGTTAAGCTTACGGCCTTTTTACTTTTATTACAAAATGTTTATTTGTGAGCATGGAATACGATTTATATTAAGTAAATGAAACATGATGTTCCGGCGCGATATAATGCTAGCCGGAACAAGCGAAAATGGTAGAAACCATAAATTATGGTAGAAAGGGGTAAAAATGGTGAAATGGTAATCCGGACATGGGTTAACGAATAGATAAAGGGATTTAAAACGACACCATTTGGCATAAGTCATAATGGGTCAAATAAATCAGGAAACGACTTTCAAGTTGGATGATTTCTAAAAAAATAAACCGGGATAGGTTTAAGGGGTGAAATGGTAATTAAGTGCCATCTTATAATGACAATTGGTCATCTCGACTAAACGGGTCAAATGGTGTTGTTAACACCATTTGTCAATAATATTTGATGATTGCTTGTTGAGTTTTATGATCACAGGAATTAACATATGGTTAGCATTGCTATTATCTAGATATTAATAGCGAAAGGTATTAAAACGGGTCAATATGTTGATCCGATCCAGGTACGCATAATTATGTTGTAGTTAAAAGTGTTATTTTTGATCGAATAATTGGTGAGAGTCCTTCGTCGGTAAAAGGGGAACGAGTCGAAGGCTTAGAAGTCTCAAAATTTATTATGTTGGATGTTGGATTTTAACTCCATATGATGGAGAATTAAATTACGGACGCATAGGAAAAAGAATCGCGTAAAACGGATCAATAACGAAGAAGTTATAGCCGTTTCCGTGAAATCGGGTTGAGCTGGGTATGTACAGCAACAGCTGAAGGCAACAGTCTGTGAAAACAAGGGCTAGGCGTGATGCCTAGGCCCTTGGCGTCACGCGACGCCCCTAATTCCGGAAAATTTTTAAATTTTGTCATTTTAACCCCTGTACTTGTTTGAACTTAATATTTGACTATCAAAACTAACTTTTAAGTTGGTTTTGATCATAGGTGATCGCTAAGAGTGCCCGGATGAAGATCAAGCTCGATGAGGAACCGAACACGATAAAATACAAGCTTCCGCGCGGCGTTTCGTCGTATCTTTAAAACGACGAATCCAATTACATTAAGTTGCATTTTTTTTTGAAATGTTGTTAACATGTGGAAATGTTAGTATGAAAACTTTTTGTAAAGTCACATTTTAGCATTTAAATGTGTATTTTATTAATAAAATCTTGATTTATTAAGTCGGGTGTTACATCCCGTTATATCTAGGGATTAATCGGAGAGATTAGACACGTAGTCAAGGCAGCTAGACCTCAAACCATAGAAGAAGCTGTAGAACTAGCAAATACCTTGACAGATGAATTAGTCCGTACCCGAGAAGAGGATCAAAGGAAGAACCTAACCCAAAAGCTCACACAAGAATTTCGTTCTGGAAATTTTAATCGTGGGAAAAATATAGGTTCTACCTCTACACCTTACTGTAAGAATTGCAAAAGAAAGCATTCAAGAAGATGCTCCATATACTGTAACTTTTGCAAAATATCGGGACACAAGGAAGAAGACTGCAGGAAGAAAGCTAACAACAGGATATGTTACAACTGCGGAGAACAAGGTCATATTAAGCCTAATTGCCCGAAATTAGCTCCAGCTACAAACAACAAGAATACTCAAAATGCTAGAGCATTTGTTCTGACTGCAGATGAAGCCAAGATGATTCCAGATGTCATAGCTGGTACGTTTTTAGTTAATGATGTCTTTGCTAAAGTATTATTTGACTCTGGTGCAAACCAAAGTTTTATTAATACATCATTTTGCAAATTTCTAAATCAGTCATTAACTAAACTGCCGCAAGAATGCTTAGTAGAGACAGCTAATGGAGAAACCGTTAGGATTTCTGAAATCTTGCAGGGAGCAAGCATAGAAATTATAAATCAGAAGTTTATGGCAAACCTTTATCCCATGAATCTAGCAGGATTCGATGTTGTTTTAGGAATGGATTGGTTAATAGCCAATAAAGCCAGTATTTTATGTGATCAAAAGTCAATTCAAGTAAATTCACTAAAAGGTGAAAAGATCACAATTAAAGGAGATAAACCATGTAGATCCACAAAATTTATCTCTGTAATGAAAACTGCAAGTTATATAAGAAAAGGTTCTATAGTGTATTTGATTTCCATAATCACTAATACTAAAGGAAAGGATTTAAAAGATATTCCAGTAGTATCTCAGTTTTCAGATGTATTCCCAGAAGAATTGCTAGGGCAACCTCCAGATAGAGAAGCTGAATTCAGAATCCATTTAATACCAGGAACAGCACTGATTGCCAAAGCACCTTACCGTTTGGCACCCGCAGAAATGCAGGAACTGAAGAAACAATTAGACGAATTGTTGGAAAAAGGATTTATACAACCAAGTTCATCGCCATGGGGAGCACCAATTTTATTTGTTAAAAAGAAGGACGGATCGATGCGTATGTGCATTGACTACCGTGAATTAAACAAGGTTACGATTAAGAATCGGTACCCATTACCGAGAATCGATGATATGTTCGATCAACTACAAGGAGCTCGATTTTTCTCTAAAATCGATTTAAGGTCAGGATATCATCAATTAAAGGTACAGGAAGAGGACATTCCTAAAACCGCATTCAGAACAAGATATGGCCATTATGAATTTACTGTTATGCCATTTGGTTTAACCAATGCCCCAGCTGCATTTATGGACATGATGAACCGAATATGTAAGCCATATTTGGATAAATTCATAATCGTCTTCATAGATGATATTCTCATTTATTCTAAAAATAAAGAGGATCATGCAATGCATTTGCACGCACTTTTGAGTCTATTAAGAAAGGAAAAGCTTTATGCTAAATTTTCAAAGTGCGAATTTTGGTTAGAACAGGTATAGTTTCTCGGACACCTAGTCAATCATGAAGGAATTCATGTGGATCCAACAAAGATCGAGGCGATTACTAAATGGAAAACCCCTGAATCACCAACCGAGGTTAGAAGTTTATTAGGATTGGCTGGTTATTATAGAAGATTTATTCAAGATTTTTCTAGAATAGCCATTCCCTTAACTAAACTAACCTGTAAATCTGTTAAGTTTGAAAGGGGATTAAAACAAGAAGAAGCCTTTAGAATCCTTAAACAAAGATTAACCCATACACCTATATTAGCATTACCAGAATGAGCTGAAGACTTTGTAGTCTATTGTGACGCTTCTAAATTAGGTTATGGATGTGTATTAATGAAATGTCAAAAGGTTATAGCTTACGCATCTAGACAACTTAAGAATCATGAAGAGAATTATTCAACCCATGATCTAGAATTAGGAGCTATAATTTTTGCTGTTAAGATTTGGAGACATTACCTTTATGGTAGTAAGTTTACCATATTCACTGATCATAAGAGTTTAAGATATATATTTCAAGCAAAAAGAGTTGAATATGAGGCAAAGACGCTGGATGGAGATGCTTAGTGATTACGATTGTGATATCCAGTATCATGAAGGAAAAGCAAATGTAGTGGCAGATGCTTTAAGTCGAAAGTATCATGAAAAGCCAAAAAGGGTACGTTCTCTTAAATTAAATCTGCAAGTAGATTTAAATGATAAGATAAGAGAAGCACAAGAGTCAGTAATCAAAGATGATACTGAAAAATTAAAAGGTATGCTAAAAGAATTAGAACAAGGAATAGATGGAATTTGGAGATTCCATAAAAAGATAATGTGGATACCTTAATTAGAAAACCTACGTCATCGTATATTAGAAGAAGCCCATAAGTCCAAATATACGATGCATCCAGGAAATGATAAGATGTATCAAGATTTAAGAAAGAATTTCTGGTGGATAGGAATGAAAAAGGACATAGCAGCCTATGTTTCTAAATGTTTAACCTGTCCTCAAGTCAAAGCTGAACACCAGAAACCCTCAGGTTTGTTACAACAATTAGAAATGCCAGTGTGGAAATGGGAATTAATAACAATGGATTTTGTTACCAAATTACCCAAAACAAAGAAAGGCAATGATACAATCTGGGTGATTGTAGATAGGCTAACCAAGTCAGCTCATTTCCTATCAATGAAGGAAACTTTCAGCATGGAACAGCTAGCTAAATTATATGTAAATGAAATTGTTTCTTTACATGGAATACCTTTATCAATTATTTCTGATAGGGATAGCCGATTTACCTCTCATTTTTGGTCAAGTTTCCAAAAGGCAATGGGAACCAAGTTAAATCTAAGCACAACTTATCATCCTCAAACAAACAGACAAAGTGAAAGGACAATTCAGACAATGGAGGATATGCTTAGAGCTTGTGTAATTGATTTCGGAGGTAATTGGGATGATCACTTACCTTTAATAGAATTTTCTTATAATAATAGTTATCACACAAGTATCAATGCTGCACCATTCGAAGCACTTTATGGAGGAAAGTGCCGAACCCCAGTCTGTTGGGAAGAAATTGGGGAAAAGCAACTATCTGGCCCTGAGATAGTGCAAGAAACAACCGACAAGATTATTCAAGTCGAGGAACGACTGAAAGCAGCACGTGACCGACAGAAGAGCTATGCCGATAACCGACGCAAGCCATTGGAATTTCAAATAGGAGATAAAGTATTGTTGAAAGTCTCTCCTTGGAAAGGAGTAGTAAGATTCATCAAACGGGGAAAGCTAAGTCCTAGGTATATTGGACCTTTTGAGATTATTAGAAGAATAGGACCTGTAGCCTATCAACTACAACTGCCAGAGGAAATGGCTGGAACACATGATGTGTTTTATGTATCTAATCTCAAGAAATGCTTAGCTGATGAATCGCTAATGATACCTCTTAAGGATATAGAGGTAAATGAACAATTCAAGTTTGTAGAAAGGCCTCTACAGATCGAAGACAGGAAAATCAAGAACCTCAAGCATAAGAAACTAGTTCTAGTCAAAGTAAAGTGGGACTCCAAAAGAGGACCTGAGTATACATGGGAACTAGAATCTCAAATGTAAAGGAAATATCCGCACTTATTCCAGTAGATCTCGAGGACGAGCTCTAAAATAAGGTGGGGAGAATGTAACAACCCTCAATAAAACCGACACCCTCATAATATTTTCCGACACCCTATTATATTTTAAAATATCCCAATATGTCTTTAAATACACCCCGTATGTGAAAACCGAGCCCGAAATACATTAAATAGTATTTAAAATAATTAAAAACTGAAAATGTAAGTTGAGGCCGGCCGCGTAGACCCACCCCAACCCTTACGCGGGTAGTATCAAGGATTAAAACCTGATTTCGGTGAATTTTAAGTTAAGGCGGGCCGCGTAAGCTAACCTTAACTCTTACGTGGGCCGCGTGAGATCAAGAACGCAGAGACACCCTAGGCCGACACGTGTTGACATCGTGGCGGACCTGCCTGATGAGCCGGACAAGCTAGTCCGTTGACTAGCTTTGACGCGGGCCGCGTAAGCCCTGGGCTTATGTTACGCGGGCCGCCAGAGACCCAGGTTTAGCAACTATATGAAGGAACCATCGGGTTCAACCAGAAATCGTTCAAAATTCATTTCTCAATCTCAAATTATGAAATAGTAGGCTTTATATTCGAGTATTATACCCCCTAATTAGCAAGATTCTGCTCCGTTGTAAGTATTATAACCCCAGTTTCGTATTAGATACGCTGCCCGATTGATTTAGGGTTCCGTAACAACTGTCGTGGTTCTGCCCGACGTAGTTGTTGGAATATCGTCTCGGGGAGGGTATCATTAATATTATCAAAGGGTTATTATACTAACCTATGTACATTTGTATAAATTATAGATTAATCCCAGGAAACCCTTACGCGAAGTCTAAGATAGCAATGTGAGTTTATCCGATTTTTGTTAAACTTTTTGTAATACTTTACAAAACCTTAAGTGTTTTACAATGTGATTAAGCAGTGATTGAGTCTTTGTAGTTCTTCAATTACTGCCGGTATGTTGGGGTTTTGTATACAAAATTTACTACACTGTGAGTAGTAAGTGGGGCCGACAATACGTTACCATTGGACAACGAGTTAGCCAATGTGTAATATGACCCACCAGTCAGGATTGACAGTACTGAATGAGTAATTGTGTAGAAATAAATAATGTGATCGCTCTCAATACTGTTTTAATTGACAAAATGTTTCTTGATTAAACTGGGATTCACTCACCAGTATTTCCCACTGACAAATGTTTTTAAAACGCGTTTCAGTTAACACAATGTGACAACCAATTAGTAAAAAGCCAGCTGGGGAGCACTGAAGGCTTGGGAAAAATGTGGCTAAAAAGTTACCTAAAAGACGATGTTTTAAATTCAATAAAATAGGGTTTATCCTTATAAACATATTGTAATAAGAAACTTGGGTTTTACCCATGTAATTATTAATATCAAATGTGGTGGTTTTACTCTAATAAACATGTCCTAACTACGATCCTGATGTAATTTCCGCTGCCAAATTAATCAACTGATACCACCGAAATTCTGAGTTCGCGTCCGCCCGTTCCCGGGACAGATAAGAGATCAGGGGTTGCGACATAAAAGCTCATGAAGTATGGAAGTAAATTGTAGGATTTGTTATTTGAAAAGTGTAATTTGAAGAGATTAGTAAAGTTGATTATTATTGGAAATTGAATATTGGTTTAAACACGTTTTGAAAACGTGGGAAAACGCCGTAGTTAGGGGAAACTATGGCGAAATTCTTTAAAATCTAATCGCGATTAAATTGTGATTAACGGGGTGATTAAAAGGGGTAAACGCAATTTGTAACTTTAATCGTCATTAAGGAAGTTTTGATGAAAAGTTTTAAGGCCTAATCATCCAAGAGCTTTTATAAATCTCACATATATACTTTTACAAAAAATATGAGTAAAAGTAATAAATTTATGTTAATATAATTTTTGGTAAAAAATATATAGTTTGAATACTTTTTTGGTGTATTTTGATTGTATATTATGTGTATGTATTAGTGCTAGGAATACATACTAATATACTAAGTACAATACTATTGAAAAGTATACACATACACGAAACTTCACAAATACTCACAAGTATGACGACGGTCACAAACCTTCGTGAACACTTAAACACGCACTTATGTGATATCATAAGACAAGACGCGGACGACGGACGACGGACATCGGGCGACACCTCTTATAACCATTTATATATATATATCGACGAAGCGGACGTGTCGGCACCTCGAGAAGTTACTATGATGTTTGGGTAACTTCGACACAAAAGTTATATATATTAACCGATTTCGACGACAAAGCTAAAAATAAAACATTTTTAGACACTTAATTAATATATATTAACGTCAACGAAAACCGTAAAGTTTAAAATGAAAAACGACACTAAACATTATTAAATAACTTTGCTAGTATGTTTACATCACTTAGTAAAAGTTTACTCAATTATACAAGAATACAAATTTGGGCTAAAAACATCAAATATTGGGCTTAAATACTAAACGTTGGGCAAGGCCCAATATCCTAATTACATGGGCAGTGGCTCATTTCAATAAACACTTATACAAGCCCAATTAAATTATAGAACTTGGGTTAAGCCCAATAACACAACGAGGTGGGCTAGGCCCAATGAAAAATACTTGTATTTATATATAAAGATATATGGTATACCTACGCGTATAAATACGGTATACCCACACGTATAAATAGGGTATACCTACACATATAATACGGTATAGCTACACATATAAATACGGTATACATACATGTATAAATACGGTATACCT
Organism: Helianthus tuberosus; assembly: GCA_030545235.1. Lineage (NCBI taxonomy): Eukaryota > Viridiplantae > Streptophyta > Magnoliopsida > Asterales > Asteraceae > Helianthus > Helianthus tuberosus. Next base: position 215,146,601 of record CM060423.1, read on the forward strand.
ACACGTATAATACGGTATACCTACACGTATAAATACGGTTTATGTACATGATAAAACACACAAATACAAGTATACATACGGTATATGTATACGTATAAAAGACTCAAGTACATGATGTACTAACATACACTTGTTGAAGTGTACTCTCACAAGAATGTCCTACACATACGACAACGTATTACGATGTTAAAAATAAATATTTTTAACACTTATATCAATGAAAGATATACACTTATATTTGTGTAACAAATATAAAGTCTCGAATTAAAGTTTACACAAGAAAAAAATGCCAACATATTATTAAAATACACAAGTGTTCCAAAAATAAAGCGAATACACTAAACGTTCAAGATGAGCAACGAGTACAAGGTCTAAAAGAGACCGAAGTGGCTAATGAATTAGAACACTTGTAGGTTACTCTCGTTTGGAACACGGTTTCTAGCATATATCTCTCTCAAGACGCAAAGTTGTGAGTTCATGTCCCCCTCTTCTTTTAATTGTTTTTGGATTTATAACTCTCGGGGGTGAAATACATGTCACAATTGTTTCAAATGGTATGATTTGGCTATGAAATGAACTATTATATCATGTGAGCATAGGCTGAAACTGAAATGCCATTAACTCTCATAAGAATTATGGACAAAGGTTAGATCTAACGGGTACTGCTGAGCCCCACTCATGGTCCATTAGTGACTACTTAGAGTGCTTTAGTGTCCCAGTCGAGGTGATTCGACAACGGTCAAGGTGATTTGACACAGTCAAGGTGATTTGATACAGTCAAGGGGATTTGACACAGTCAAGGTGATTTGACACAGTCGAGGGGATTCGACATAGTCGAGGGGATTTGACACTAATAATAGCCCACTCAGGTTGGGTACTCCCTATGTCTTCACATATATTAATGTCCTTGCAAAACATTAATGATCTGTTCATAGACGCTATACATACCTGTTTGTTATAAAAGATCTCTCAAATGTTTAAAGGTTTAATTGGAACTCACTCAAAACACATGAACTCGCTCAACTTTTGTTGATGTTTTCAAATTTACATGTATTTCAGGAAACTAACGGGATCTTGGTGCTGGTGTTTACTATGAAGCTTTTGCATTAACAAGTTATCGATGTCATCCTTTTGAAGGGTTTGGTCCATATATCTCATCTTTAATGAGATATAGGATGCAAAGCCTTACATTTTAAAACTTATGTCGTACTAGTTTGTTGTGAAAACTTAAACTTATGTTGTCTTGTACTTAAACAACTTATGGTGCGTAACTTTTAAATTATGTTAATGGATGAACATCGTATGTTTTTAATCATGTAGTTGTTTACTATTATCGTATGCAATGAAATCTAATCAAGTTCACACCACGCGCTTCCGCTAATGAACGGGTGTGACAGATTGATATCAGAGCTTCGATTGTAGTGAACTAGGATTTCTCCTCGAGTCTAGTCTACAATCACTAGGATCCTCTCACGAAAACATTTTGTTTTTGTAAAATGTTTTTCATTGCATATACAAAGTGCCAAGATCCCCTAACAAAACTCTTTTCATGAAAACAATGCGAGGACATTAATTGGGGCATAGTCTATATGGGATAGACTTGCCGAACTGGATTAATTCGCACAAAACAACGTGATTATGTTTGGTATGCTATATTTATTTACATATATATATATATATATATAATAAGTAATGATATTATTTATTGATATATATATATATACACACACATGTTGTACGGAATATTTTGCCGAGAATGAAATACCTTCGACTTCAAATTCTATTGTTGTTCATAACTCGCGCAATGAGAATATCGACCTCACATCTATTGCGAAGCTTATGGCGGATGTAGTTACTAAGTGAGACCTTAAGCTTGATGCCGTAGAAGATGGTTGTTCTTCCCTTGAATGTGGAGATGCCTGACTTCGGTAGTGACGACGACGAGGCAGAGGAGGCAACCCTGGACAACAACTCTATTTGTGGGGCGAGGTCCCTGTGGCCTTTATGAATCATGATTGATGACACTCTTGTCCAGACAATGAAGATTAAGTACTCATCTTGAAGGTGCCCCTCCAGCTACTATTGTTACGAATTCTCTTTATTTCTACTTCGTCTAACGTTGTTCCATTTCGCGAGTAATGACAACGGACGTTAACACGTGGACCATCATGAAGGTCCCTTCTATGTTGAAGGTATGAAGCTAGTAGTGTCCCCTCTCTGACTGATCGTCTGCTTTGAGCGAGAGAACATTAGGGTGACCATGCAAGGCAATTTATTATTACGGGGGCCCACGTAATAACAACTTGCAGTGCATGGAAATCCTGGTGGGCTTTGCGGGTCAAGCTAATGATCACTATCTATTCGAAATTCTTAAGTTGCTCAAGTTTCTAGCCGGTAGAACACTAACTGGGGTGGTACTATAACACCCTACGATACCAGAAGATCACGCGTATTTGTTCACACCTAGCATTCGATCTATATCACGAGTCGGTTGAGACTAGTCATCTGAACAAACAAAATTTGTTAGCCACCCAGAGAGGAATTTTCCTCAACATTATAGGATCCTTGCACATTGGTTGGTTCCTTGGTGTCTACGACACCTCATCTTAGCTTAGTTATTGGAAATAGTTAAAACAAACTCCGTCCCTCAACAGTGGTCTCGTCTCAAGGGACGGTATGGCTTGAACCATGCTGCAACTTTCCCTTGCATTTTATTTGACATCTAAGGAAATTATAACAATCTTATTGGAGCTAGTGGAGCTCAAGGGGTATCAACGTATTCAGCACAAGGGATAGGACGACGAAGGATTTGCCTACTTTGGACGAATGAGGTCCATCAAGTATGGAGCGCATGCTATAAGATTAGAGGCGGCCGTTTGACGAATTATTTCTTTTTCACTTAGACATGTGACCGATACACGTAAGAGGCGCATGATGTACTATATTTATGCAAATATATGTCAATGTTCTCTTAAAATGGAGTATTAAAAAGGAACATGGCGCCAAAAGGAAAGTCTACACCCAAAGAGTGGTTGGTTAATTAGCATCTTACAAATTAAGTCGAACTAGAGTTCTTATGGGACAACATGAGGTTATTGAGGCGACACTAGTGACGGTACTGATGGTGCTGGTAGTTCAAGTGGTTCAAATCCCAATAGTCTATGAATGAGTGGCAATGTCACAACCGAAGATGTGACCATACAAGATTTTAATTCTAAGGATTTCCCAGACTGTAAGCCGCGAGACCTCATTGGTACGAGAGGTGTGGTAGGTTTTGTCTGCTTGAAAAAGACAATGAAGTCGGTTAGCCGTGCTAGTAAATGTACTCCTGAGTAAATGATTAGGTGAACAAATAGTCTCCTACTATGCAACATTAACTTGGTGGAACCTCCAAGTATGAAGTTTAGGGAGTGACACAACAAAGAAGTTATCGTGGGAAGAACTCAAGGATCTTATGCGAGAGGTGTATTGCTCGCCGACTGAGATTCAATGATTGGAAACGAATTATAGAACTAGATCATGATTGGAGCCAATGTAGTTGGTTACACTCGACGCCTCCACAATCTCTCAAGGATTATTTCCTACTAGGCAACACCTGAATTCTAATGTATTGAGCGTAACATTTGGGGGTTTAGCCCCTGAGATCTAAAGCATGATCACATCATGCTACCCTACCTCGGTCACTCAAGTAGTAGCTCTTGTAGTTAGCCTCACCTAGGATGCAGTGAGAATGAGGAAATTATCAAAGAACGATGCTGAGAAAAACGAAACACATGTGGAATCTACTAGCGACGGGAAGCGAAAGTACTCACACCTTAGGAAAGGTTCAAGAATGAGTAACGAAAGAGAGGAAACTCCCGCAAAGAGCGAAATGAAGGCAATTGCTGCCATAGACAATGATGGCACCAAGAAGTATGCTAATAACTTGTCGAAATCCGGAATATGATGAGTGGAACTTGCATCATGAGGGCACTTGTGAAAGTGCCAAGGGTAGAAGTGTAATGAGTCTGGACATAAACTAGAAACTATTAAGGTAGCAATACTCAAGAAAGAATAAGGAGGTTTTAAATGTGGCGTAAAGGCCACTTCAAACATGAACATATTAAGAATGAATCAAACTAGTGAACAAGTGTGGGAGTAATTAGCACTATGGATATTTCGAAAGTTTCCGATGTCGTAATGAGTACGTTTTACCCTACCCGTATTATGTATCAATTCTTTTGATACCAACGTCGAACGTAGCTAGTGTCTATAGGTGTTAAGCATATACACAAATAGAGTCATGAAAGTTAGACACACCTTACGCTATCTAGTTAGCTAATGGGGAATTAACTGAATCAGGTAGAATCAGTAAGGGTCGCCGGTACATTCCCTATCACCCAACAACTCACATCCATTTCGTTCGATATGGGTTCCGATTTTTAACCTCATCTCCATAGAATTTAAAAATATACTTGGCCACAGTCGAGTAAGCTAGACGTCCCCTCGTTTTATAAGATTGACCGATGGTAAGTTAGTTGAGTCAGGAGAAGTTATTAGAGGTTGCACACCTGAACTTCAAGCGTGGAAATTCAATATCGACCTTTTACCCGTTTTGAGCAGTTTTGACGTACTTGTCGGCTTGGATTGATTGTCCGACAACCGGGCGGAAGTGATTTATCATGAGGAAACCATCCTCATCTCCCTTATCCGAAGCAGAAACTCTTGTAATTGATCGATGTCGTAAGGTCGGTCAAAAATATAATTAAAAAGTGTCCTATTCACCTTTTACTAGTAAAGGGCAAGTAGGGTGTCGAATCCACGGGGAATCAGTGGAAAGTACAAAAGCTCGTTGTTTATAACTAATATCTAAATTAAAACCTAATTGCTTTTTTGCAGTTTGAGAATGATTATGAAAACAAATGTAAACTAGAGTTGTAAACAGTTATGAGAAAATGGACCAATCTCCGGGTTTTCAGGTTATGCAGAAAATCAGGTTACTTAGTTACCACTATTTGGAAATCACATAGACATGATTTGTAAAACTTGTTTTGATAAATAATTAGCGGATAATATATTTGATTGCAATGATCAACGTTCGAAACCGAAAGATTGATGCAAATGAATAGTAATCCAACTAATTACCAATTTCGGATTTCATAAACATAATCAAGTTCAATGATTAAAGGTTTAAAATAATGACATCCTAGAATTTAATCTCGGTTGTTGATGAACAAACCAAATAATTGATGAACTCAAATGATTACGATAATCTAATAATGTTTAATCGAACAAGAACAATAAAAACGACTAACCGAATGATTAATCAGTTCCTAATCCAAAAGTCGTAACAATAACTAAACCAAAAGTTTCATGCATAAACCCTATTCCCGGAGACGGTCACGGGAGAACTAGCCGTTCATGACGCTCGAACGATCCTCAATAGCTTGGTAGAAGGTTGAGTTCATGATCGAATCGGTATGCGCGGAATAGTGATGATGAATGATGATGGCGATGAGATAATTTTAGAACTCCCAATTATGATATGTGTCCCTAGTCGATCCCCCCCAAAGTTGTTTATGTTGTTGCTGCCAATCGTGATGTGGACGTTGGGCCTATTTGGGAGCCCATGTTTTGATGTGCAAACCAACCGTAACCCCCATGTGATGCCGTAAGCCACAAGTGCAGTTTGCTGTTTCTTTTATGTGAGCCCATGCAACAATCCGTAAGTCACGGTTATGAAGCCGTAAACCATATGTCAAACATTCTGTTTCTCTTGAACCTTATTATAAAATACCTCCAATAAAAGCTCCAAAACCCCCACGTGATATGTCGCTGCCTTTTTTTGATGATGATATCTTCAATTAAAGCTGCCAACAAGTGTCTTATTCTCCTCCAAAAATCGATGATAATGATGATGTTCAGATCCTTTTAAGAATTGGAAAATAATAATACTCAATGGCTGCCAAAAATTCGTGAGATGAAGTCACAAAATTCTATTATGGCTGCCAAATAATCGATGATGATGAAGTTGTAAGAATTGTGTTTAATGGCTGCTACCAACAGTCGATGAAAATGATGTGATGTTCATCATGAATGAAAAGCTCCCAAAAATTATATATGGCTACCCCTAATTCTTTTGTTTTATTCCCACTATTCACGTGATGCCCAAGAGTGCCCTCTCTCTATATACATATGCATTTAGGTTGGCTGCCAACTCCATGAGTTTGTTATATCCATCTTTTTATAATTAAGGTTAAACCCTTTTACTCTTTTTCCAAACGAGCACATGTACTGCTTTTTCTTTAAACACTCAAAAATCATCGAATTACGCGTTTTACCTGCAACGAATACAAACACTCGCAGTAAACATATTTCAAGGATATAATCACGTAAAACGGATTAAATCACGTAAGATAAACACTTTAGCACCCATGTTTCACACTCTCCATCACATCCCCACACTTACCTTTGATTGTCCTCAATCAAACTAATACGAAACTACTCACCATACTGACAACACCTCTAAACCCCTCAACCGATGCAACAGTTTAAGTCCCAAGTCATACCCGTCCCATAGACTGACACAATCAAGATTGACAGTCCGACAATCAATTGATGCGATTTATAAAACTTAAGACTTGTCTATTTAAAACTAACATGCTTAGGATTATACACATGCTACACGCCCCTGACAATCAACTCTCCTCTCGGTTTAACATATGAACTAGCGTGTAATGTGCTAGCAGTGGCAGACCCAGCCAGTTTTTTCACTAGGTTCATTTTTTCAAATCATACAAGGTTTACACTACAAAAAAAAACGTTTTTTTCCAAATCATACAAGGTTTACACTACAAAAAAACGTTTTTTTTCCAAATCGACTGGGTTCCTGGGAACCCGTAAAAAGGCTCTAAATCCGCCCCTGTGTGCTAGTATGTATAACACTCAAAACCAAACATGCAATTCTGTAATCATATGCTTGTATAACAATCACACCTCCACTGTATCATATAACACGGCACATATCAAAAGGACTTTCGGGCTTTGGGCTTAGGCTAAGGGTAGGAAGATTTTTAGCATATATTTATATTTTTATGTGGCGAACAAACAAACGACCAAACCGCGACAATTTTATTTGCAAACATAACATACTTTTGGGTTGGTTTCTACCCAAGAACATAAACGATATTCACAACATTTTCTTTTTGTTCTTTTCTTTTCTTTGTTTTCTCCTTTTTTTTTCTTTTTTTTTTCAATTATTCATAACTTGTCATTCACGATCGGTATCAACAATTCACATTAGGTGGACAAACGAAAGGTAACTAGGCTCAACAGACTAAGGGTGATGGTTCGGTAAACATAAAACAAACACAACGGTTGTAAGATATATCCTAATGCCTTTATCATTTACGTGCACATGTCAAACTACAATCTCAGCATGTATCAAATCATACAAGTTCTAACACAGAATAACACGCGGCCTGCTCTCAACAAATGAAGTCATAATGCAAATCATTCTATCATTCTACAGGCTCAAAATTCTCACCAAAGAAGGGTAAAAAGGCTGCCGACACGTAGCATATGCAATCTAAAGCATGTTACCCCTAAATAGACATCTCTTCTTAATTCTTTTATCCTAAAAAAACTGTTAGACATACTCTCATGAAACTTAAAGTAACGATCATGACAAGGGACTATATTAGTTTACTACCGGCAAGAAATCCATTGGTGATTGAAACGTTCGGTTTTCGTATCCATTTAGTTCACTTAAGGCGATGAAATTCTTTAAAATTTTCAATTTTTTCGCTATTCATCATTTTCAATCACTTTCAACCTCTTTCAAGCCTCTGTCCCAAACCTTTCCTTCCCGGGTTTCCATATCCCCACACTTGGGCGACATTGTCCCCAATGTATAGTGCCTTTTTAGAACAAAACCCGGGAGTACCAACTAACAAACCTCATGAGCGACCGTTCCTAACACAATTAGTAAAAACACATTCCCTAACACATAAAGTTTAACACCACCAAAAATACGAATAAAAAATGCAATAATAAAAGTGGAACAAACTCCCCTGGTTTTAATCGTAGAATCCTCATGCGTCATGTTCCACCACGACCGTATAGCATTCCATTCGCGGTCGTGTCCAACAAGTACTCGGGTCAATCTCTACCTTTAGTGTTCAGATTATCCCCGTCCAAATGGAGATTGAATATGGATAGTTTTGACTGAACTCTAATCCATGCATTGTCCGCAATTGCAACTAGAACGTATTGGGACTTCACCAAACATCCCTACACTTGGACCATTGCAACCGTAGAGATTAATAACCTGGTAACCTGCAAAAAAATACTCACGCAAAAACAAAACAAATATACACTAGTCTACATCCTCGGGCTGCCTCCCGAGAGAGCTAAGTTTATAGGTCTTCAGCTAGACCGTACCTGATATACCCTTATGGTGGTCGAGTGGGATGTTTGCGTCCCATGGCCTCTACATATGTACTCCGCCAATGCTCTAGTAAGTCGTCTACTGTATTCCACATTGGACCAAATAACTCCACCCTCCTTTTTGCATTATCAACTTCAGGTGGTTTCTTTTTCTTCTTCTTCCCTCGTGGCTTCCCTTTATCTGTATTGAACTCCTCATGAGCCACACCTTCCTTTTTCCTCACCGCTTTGCTTCCTGCCACTTCAAACCTGTCAATCATAAAACACTCTTGTTTGGTTTGGATCTCCTTTGCAGGAGAGACATACTTATCACCACTTTCAGCTTTTGAGTATTCACCTGTAACAAGAGGATTAGTGACATTTGAAAACACATTTAACCGCAATTCGCGGTCACCAAACTTCATACTAACCGTTCCATTAACACAATTAATAATTGCATGAGCAGTCGCTAAGAATGGTCTACCCAAAATGACTGGAGGGTGCGTGTTCTTTAAACTTGTGCCACAATCAAGCACTAAGAAGTCAACTGGTAGTAACACTCTTCTACCTTCATAATTACATCTCTTACCATTCCCCTCGGACACATGGGAGTCTGATCATCCAACACCAAGGTGTTGTTGACTTTTTGTAATGGACCAAAATCATATTGGTCATACAGACTCCCTGGTAGAATGCTAACACACGCTCCAAGATCCAATGGTGCCCTTTATATTTTAAATTCACCCACTTGCACTGAAATAATGGGTGCTCCTGGATCTTGGAGTTTGGGGGGAAGGGTACCCAACAAAACGGCATTCACATTTGCAGTCAAATCAAGTTTTTTAGGAAACTTGTGAAGTCGTTTTTGGGTACTTAACTCTTTCAAACACTCAACCTGATCAAGATTCTCTTTAATTGCATCGAGTAAGGGTAGATTAATTTTAACTTGTTTAAAATTTTCCCACCTTTTGTCACGGCCCCCGACCCGGTTTGACCCGTTTCAGGAGCCGCGGGACAGAAAATCCTGTGGTATTTAATTAACAGCGGAAGTTTTCTTCAGGATCTTTTAAAAACGCGAAATATTTCCCGATTATTTTATTTCACAACTCGGGATAAAACCCCGGTAATTTACAATCATAAGATTTCACGGAGAAATCTTTATTCTTACAAAACATGTTTCTTTATTTTATATTGAGCCACTTCTTTAAGCTTGTAGTGCTTCATGGCACTTTTCCTGGATCATAACAGATCACCTGAAACATGTTTGAAAAAGGTTTTGTCAGCGGGAAATATTGAGTGAATCATTCATTTTGCTAAAATGATTCATTCGTTATAATATACAGTATTAAGAGCGATTACAATGTTTTTATATCAACCAACTACCCTCGGTATTTGTCACTCGACTCGTTTCTGTGACTATGGTCATATCACCCATTGGCTAACTCGTTGTCCAATGGTGAAGATTATCAAGTAATGTATACAAAACCCCACATACCGGCTGTAATATGGAGATTACATAGACTTAATCCCTGTAATTATAACCTTTGAAAATAAACATGATTTTGAAAGTAATTTGATAAAAAGAGAATGACTCACATTGCAGATTTAATTTGAGCAGAGCCTAGCCTACTGATTAGCCTTTTAACCTAAATTAATAACAATGCACACAAAACTGGGTTAGTAATCAATACAACATTTACGATAACTCACGAGATCAAACCCTCACAACGAATGACAAAGTGCGATACTTAAACATCCATCGAATTAACGACGAATGACAAAGCATAACCCTAATGTGGGCAGCACTAAAACATCCATTGGATATTTTGATCAATCGGACATTGAATCGTAGCAGCGATCGAGTTATTACCCTGTTTTGTGGCAGCAATTAGTGATCCGTGTGTGTTTTAGAAATGTTTCTGCGATATCTCAGTCTACGTAACGAGAATTTACGTCGTTCAAGTGCCAAACTTCGATTGCCAATGTCTGCTATTTATAGTGAAATTTTACCCTTGCTTACGGACCGTAAGACTCATCCCTTTCGGTCCGTAAGGGACACCTAATGACCATAGGGTGGCCACGTCCTCGACTAGCCTAGCTGAGTTGACAACTTCGTAAAATTCGAATTTGACAACGTTTTATTTAGATAATCGTAACTAGGGTTTACCCCCCCCTGAGTTTTAGGGGCCCTGATCCTGATTCTGATAATTCTGAAAATTTTAGGGTTTGTGCAGAATTACTTGGGTGTCTCAATTAGGGTTTCCTATTGGATGAAATAATAAAATAAATAATAGTTTTGATGAGGGTTGTTACACCTTTTATCCCTTGGTGGACCCCGTTTACTCAAAACAAATGTTTCAGATGGTTCTAATAAAGCCATCGGAAATGGAACCTTCACTTTCTTACCATCAACTTCCCTAAACATTTCCTTTTCACAAAAAGATTTTTTGAACTTAGTGCTTTCCTGATCATGTTGAGAATCTGATTCAGTATCAACATCCTCTACCACATCCTCAACTACTTGTGATGGTGGAGTTACCTCAATGCTACCAGTGTCAAAAGTTGGACGAACAGTTACCGCATTGATGTGCACATTTCTTCCATTCTTTGAGCTAGATGACTGATGTACTGGATTAACTATGGTAGTGCTTGGTAACTTACCTGGATCTCTTCTCAGCTGAGCTAGATCTTCTGCTAGCTGCCCCAACTGCTTCTGCATTGCCTCAGAAGTTTTGTCTCGAACTTCATTTTCCTTTTAGATGTCCTTCATAAACTTCATAATAGCATCCAATTTTTCGTCACTCGCTCCACTGCTAGCACTTGAGAAGTTCCCTTGCTGATTACCCTGATTATATGAGCCCTGAGTTTGGTAATTACCTTGCGAGTAATTACCTTGATGCCTCTGATACTGCTGGCCTCCTTGCATAGGTACCTGAAAATTAGGGTTCATTTGATTAGCAGTATTTTCATAACTAAAATTTGGGTGATTTCGTAAACCTGGATGATATGTATTTGGTTTCATATCATATTGTTTTCGTTCACCAAATACTTGGTTCACTTCCTCATGCGAGCCCATCCTTGTGGGACACTCTCTAACCTGGTGTCCTAACTCACCACAATCTGTACATACCGCAAATGCATTAGCTGCCCTAACTTCTGCTCCCTTTCCCAACTTCATCTGAGCTACCTGTCGCTCTAATAGCAGATTCTAGTTTTTCAGTTTCTCAACCCGTTCTTCAGCTTCATAATCAATTGCTCTTGCTGATGCTGATCTCGCTTTCCTGCTAGATTGTGCCTGTCTCTTAGAAGTGGCACTCTGTCTCTCCAAATATGCCCAATCTGCAGCTTCTGTATTGGTGAGAAATGTACCATTGCTGATGGCTATGAGATCTCTTACATCATCAGGAAGTAGCCCATCATAGAATGCCTTGATTAGTTCCCATGTCTAAATGCCATGATGGGGACATTTTCTTAGCAATTCCTTGAACCTTGTGAACGCCTCATGGAACGCTTCCCCTGAATGTTGCTGGAATGCTATGATTGCATCCCGAGCTTCACTGGTTCTATTCATGGTGTAGTATTCTTCCAAGAATACCTGCTACATCTCTTGCCAAGTGTAGATACTACCTGGAGGTAATGTCGCGAACCACTGTCGAGCTTTGTCTTTCAAGGTGAACTGAAACAACATCAACTTAACTTCGTCCTTTGTGAAACCAGAACCTCCTATAGTTTGACAAACTGAATCAAAACTTGCTATGTGCAAGTATGGTTCTTCGGTCCTCTTTCCATAAAACTCTGGCAAATGGCCTAAGTATTGAGTCCTCACCTCGAAAGGTCTGTTATTGTTTCCAATTGGTGTGACTATAGCCGACGAGTTAGGTACTACAACTGGTCGACAGTGACCTTCAACGCCTTGAATTGGTGGCCCCTTGAACGACTTGTGGGACACCATCCACAAACTGTATCTGATCGCCCCCAAAGTTGTTTATGTTGTTGCTGCTAATCGTGATGTGGACGTTGGGCCTATTTGGGAGCCCATGTTTTGATGTGCAAACCAACCGTAACCCCCATGTGATGCCGTAAGCCACAAGTGCAGTTTGCTGTTTCTTTTATGTGAACCCATGCAACAATCCGTAAGTCACGGTTATGAAGCCGTAAACCATATGTCAAACATTCTGTTTCTCTTGAACCTTATTATAAAATACCTCCAATAAAAGCTCCAAAACCCCCACGTGATATGTCGCTGCCTTTTTTTTGATGATGATGTCTTCAATTAAAGCTGCCAACAAGTGTCTTATTTTCCTCCAAAAATCGATGATAATGATGATGTTCATATCCTTTTAAGAATTGGAAAATAATAATACTCAATGGCTGCCAAATAATCGATGATGATGAAGTTGTAAGAATTGTGTTTAATGGCTGCTACCAACAGTCGATGAAAATGATGTGATGTTTATCATGAATGAAAAGCTCCCAAAAATTATATATGGCTACCCCTAATTCTTTTGTTTTATTCCCACTATTCACGTAATGCCCAAGAGTGCCCTCTCTCTATATACATATGTATTTAGGTTGGCTGCCAACTCCATGAGTTTGTTATATCCATCTTTTTATAATTAAGGTTAAACCCTTTTACTCTTTTTCCAAAATGAGCACATGTACTGCTTTTTCTTTAAACACTCTAAAATCATCGAATTACGCGTTTTACCTGCAACGAATACAAACACTCGCAGTAAACATATTTCAAGGATATAATCACGTAAAACGGATTAAATCACGTAAGATAAACACTTTAGCACCCATGTTTCACACTCTCCATCAGTAATCCATGGAGAGTAACACGAGACACCCCTACGGATTATTAACTAAATGAAGGCACAAAAGTGTCTCCGAAAAGGTTGTATAGTTTTCCTCGCCCATGTAGTCGACAAGGAAACCAAAGAGCTAAAGTTAGAAGACATCCCTGTCATGAAAGAGTTTCCAGAAGTCTTTCCAGGAGACTTGCCTGGACTACCACCACAGCGACAAGTGGAGTTTCAAATTGATTGGTGCCAGGAGCGGACCAGTGGCGAAATCACCATATCGGTTAGGTCCGTCAGAGATGCAGGTGTTATCTACGCAGCTGCAAGAGTTACTAGATAAGGGATTTATTAGACCGAGTTTCTCACCTTGGGGAGCTCCGGTGCTATTTGTCAAGAAAAAGGACGGAACCTTTAGGATGTGCATTGACTATAAAGAGTTAAACAAACTGACCATCAAGAATCGGTATCCACTACCGAGGATTGATGACTTATTTGATCGATAACAATGTTCCAGTTTTTATTCTAAGATCGATCTAATGTCCGGATACCATCAGCTGAGAATACAAGAGGAAAGTAAAATAATCTTAGTTACTTATTTTTAGACATGTCTGTAAATTTTCACATCAAGCGGAGGTCCAGATTAGGAGTTATGCTTAATGACGTAATTATAGCGATTCTTAGTAATTAAATGACGTCATTAACGTAACGCCTATCTAAAACCCATTTTTGACACCAAACCTTTTACCCACTGATGTAATATAATATTTTGGGATTTTTGAAGATTTTTAATTATTTTTAAACTGATCATAAGCTAGGATTAGTGCCTTAATTCGGTTAATACCGAATATACCCTTTTCGGCCATAAAATGAGTTTTACAAATCCTTTTGACACCAATCCAATTGCCACTGATTTTAAATATTAAATAGAGTGTTTTAAACCTGTTTAACTGATCAGGAAACTCAGAATCCTATTTTAACCCGTACGTCGCTTAAAACGGCTTTATACGCGTATTATACGCATAGTTAGGGTTTAAAACTATTTTGACATATAAGACTTATAACCAAATGTTATAACCTGTTAAAATAAACTAATTTACTGATGTATTCAGACCCGGTTCACAGAAATGTAATTAATCCCTTTTATAATCTTTAAAATGACCAAAATACCCCTACGGGGCGTAATTTGCGATTAAACTCGTTTTGGGCATAACGGAAGGTATCCTACTGATATCATGACATATTTAAGGCATGTTAACTTAGGAAACCTGTTTAGGACTCTTATGGTTACCCGTTACGCTTCATAAGCGTTCGGTTCGGTTTATGTAACTAGTTTACATAAATTAGCCGAAACGGGTCAAACCTTATCGGTTTTATCTCAAAATCCAGAATGTGTATAATATACCCATATTATACAAGTCTCCGAACTTGTCGGGTCTAAATCACATTCTATTCCGGTCTTCGCCTTATCATGCGTTTGAACCGTATCTTCCTTTTGAAAACTAATCGGTCTAAGTCAAGGCTTAATTCAAAGACCCGTTAGGATTCTAATAGGTTATTATAAACCTTCGTTCCAGATTAGGAGAACCAGTAAAAGATACTTGCACTCGCTGATTTTGATCTATACTTGCTCAGGTAAATACTTTTAACTTATTTCCCTATACGGGCTTGGGGTACGGTATATAAAATACCGCTTGGTCCGGCATTGAATCTTTAATCGAATAGAGGTTAAATCATTGATATGCTACGTTTTGAAATGTTTTGTTTGCTTAAAGCCTTTGGGGGTTAATGACCGTTGTCCCGGATATCCCTGGCATCATTTTACGAAATGGCCACAACCTTAGCACTCAGGTGTAGGCGTACACCTGTCAGTGTCTCATTATATAAAGTGGTGTGTCTATTGATCTTTAACCCGGTCTACGGATCGGGCTACTGAACGCATAAGAAACATGTAATTCGTTTACAAGTATTATATTTAAATAATTATCCCAAGTTATAAAACATTATTTGTGCCTTGTGCATTCAAATCAATCATTTTAAAACCTTTTCAAAATGAGTCGGTTGATTGTATTTACCAGTGTAAACTGACGTATTTTCCCAAAAAGGCTAAGTGCAGGTACTAATCGGAATTGGCTGGCTACTCCTAGCATCAATAAAGAGTCTCGCAAGCTTAGATGCCTAAAGTCTGTTGAACAGTGTTATTTATTTTCGATCCGCCTGTGGATCCTTTACTTCCGTTGTAATACTTGGATGTTACATTATTTCGGATTGTAATATATTTATCCTTTTGCTTCCGCTGTGCATTTATGTATTGTGTTGTTTGACTATGATGTTGCCAACCACGTCACGTTACTCCCCTACCGGGCCCACCGGTAAAGTGTGGAAAAATCGGGGTGTGACAGGTTGGTATCAGAGCCAACATTGAGTGAATTAAACACTATCTTTTTGTGTTTAATCTCAATGACACATTAGCACATACCTTGACCTTCTGAGTCTAGACTTGACATAGGAATATTCTCAATCCTTATCTGGAAATTCTGCTTCCATATTTTTTATATTTTGGATACGTCGCCAAGCGAAGAAGCCGTAATAATAATTCTCCACACCCGGAGCCTTAATTTGCTGACCTTCGTACAACGGCTAGGACGGAACATGCGACCAAGGAGAAAGCATTCAGAAATAAAATGAAGAAGAAACTCCTTTTGCTAAAAATCGTTTCCTTAATAGTCCTTAAAAGGACATAATTACCTTTCAGTTCCTTCGAGGACAACATTATTCCTTTCAAGTCCCGTCTAGGGCACATCTGTATTTTTAATTTTATAGTGGAATAATTAACTTTAAATTTTCATTCAGACATTCCTTTTATAAGATCTACCTTTATATAAAATGGCAAAATCTAAAAAGGACGAGACCTAGCCACGCATTATTTTGAGGCAGGGCAAAGATGGTAGTTCCATAATTAGATTCAGATCCATATTTAACACCTCAATTTAGGATTGTTCTGCGTTAATATTAATAAGAATCTTAAGAGTGAAACCTAGCCTTCGGGTCATTTTAAGGCCGGGCCATGATGGTAAGACCTGTTTAAAAGATTCGAATCCCTGTTAACATCTGTAAATATGTTAACACTCCTGACAGACGTGATTCATTAAAAATCACACACGTCATTCTTATTAATGGATTCTTCAAAAGATTCCTAACCCAATGTAATGATCTCTGAATCATGGGTTTAGATCATCACTTGAGATGATCACATTTTGACCATACGTGGTAATATAGCGCCTACAGGCCCTGTTCATTTCCATATGAACCAAAAGACAGTGGTAGCAACGACTCCCTGTCAGATAAAGGTAATGAACTAGGTTCAAACCTTCATGCTTTGATTCTCTGAAATCATAGCTTATGATTTATAAACGTCCTTGTGACTAGGCCTATTGTGCCAGTATACCTTCATGCTTTGATTCTCTGAAATCATGGCGTATAAATTAAACTTGTCTACGCGACTAGGCCATTTGTGCTATTATTAACTTATAAATAAGGATTATGATAAAAATCCTGAATAAAAAAAAAATAAATATCATTCCTTTCCTGCCAGTATAATTATTAAAAGAGAGTCTTAAAAGGTTTGACCTAGCTTAAATGTCATTGAAGACCTAGCTAAGATGGTAAAACCTGTTTAAAAAGAGATTCAGATCCTTGTTAACATCTGAAAATGTGTTAACACTCCCGACAACCGTGATGCTATAAAAATCACACTTGTCATCCTTATATTAGGAATTTTTCCAAATCCCTTATTTAGCGTAAATGATCAATAGGAATCATGGCTGGTAAACGTCGAAAATGATGTACACATCAAAACATCCATTTGGGATGTATACCTACGGGAAAAGGTGTATACATGAAAAGATAGTTTTTATTTCATAAATTCTTGTCAAGACAAGGAACTATGAAATTTTCCGATCCAAAGGAATCATCGATTATGTTTTAGATTTTTCCCTAGTGACAAGGCCCAGTGCCATCAAGAGTCCTTGGGAACAAGCTCTTGTGCTATATAAAATGTCAGTACGACATTGACAGTCGTGATTTATGCCCCCTGTCTAATAAATATGAAGGATTATATTATGTTTACACGCCAAAGATGGTTTATTTAAAAACCTAGGCAAAACATAATCAAACAATTTAAATACTATCTATTCGCCTATATGGTTTATTTGTACCATGGCTATTTAATCATCAAATTCGACAATTCACTATAATTAAGCCAATTATTACTACTTGGTTTGTAGCCTTCAAAGCTTCACCATGGCTGACTCCTCAGAAGCCCAAAATCGTTCAGTTGATCAGAATGATGAAGTAAGACTGAACTTAACAAGAACCGAGTTACAGGCTATGTTAAATACGGCCATAAATAACGTTGTGGCTCGCGTGCTGAGGGATCACAAACGAAAGGGCAATGATACCCCAATTCAAGGTTGTAAAAAGGGTAAGACCGGTTCAAACTATAACCAGTCCAAGCCAAAGGAGGCTAAACCCGAATGTAAGAATTGCGGGAAGAAGAGGCACTTCAGTAAATGTATATATGAAAAGATTAGGGGATGTGGTATCTGTAAAGAGATGGATCACAAGACCCAAGAATGCAAAGAATTGAAAAACAACCAACAGTCGGGTGAAAAACCCAGATGCAAAATCTGCAAGAAACAGCACTTCGGGAAGTGCAGGTATGGATCGAACTCGCATACACAGTCGAGAACTTTTGCATGTGGGATCTGCAAGTCCAAGGGGCATAAGACCTTGGACTGCAAGAAGATGGAGGACGCAACCTGCTATGGTTGCAATGAAAGAGGGCACATTAAGACCAACTGCCCTAAATATGCTAAAAAGCTTAAGGAAGCTAAGAAGACCAAAACCGAAAACTCCCAAATGGATACTCAAGAGGCTATCCAAGATGACAAGGTCACAACAGGTACTTTCTATATCAATAACGCTCATGTTAGAGTATTATTTAATTCAGGTTCAGATAAGTCTCTCATAGACAATAGATATTGTAAATCATTAAATCTGCCTGATAAAACTCTAAGCGTTAAGTATGAAGTAAAATTGGCCGATAGTACCTCAGAGACTAATTCAGCAATATTAGATGGATGTTTTATATCCATTAAGAATTACCCTTCTCCGCTGTCCTTGTTCCGTTAATAAGAGGACTCTATATAGTAATAGGTAAGGATTTGTCGTCTTGTGACCAAGCCCATATTGTGGGTGATAAGAAGCAGTTAATTATCAAGACTGTCATTTTGAAGGTTTGCTTCGGATCAGAAGATCCATGCGGCCCGCGTAAGCCCTGGGTGATACCTTACGCGGCCCGCGTCAAAAAAATGGTGGAACCGGCCGTCCCCGGAATCGAACCTGGGTCTAGGCCGCACCCTTTCGCGCGCCTAGCCAACCGAGCTAGGTGCCTAGTTTGTGAAAATTTCCAATCTGATTAATTATAAGCACATGTACAATAACTTCCTTACTTCTTACTATAAGTCACCTACTTATCCTTCTTCTGTTAACTAAGTATTAGAATCCAAGATTTTATCTTTATGTTTTAATTACTCTTGGCTTGCTTATGTTGACTAAACACTAGAAAGGATGAAGTAGAAACCATTAAGTATATCGGTGGTTATGCTAGAAAGGACATGGTAAGGTATACATCACAGTCATTTGATGGCAATACTCTTAATGAGTAAGGACATTAATGAAATCCTCAAGTAGGATCCTCTTATACATTGTGGAACGGTCCAAGTTTTAAGGACCTTATTAGAAAAACCTGATATCCGTTTCGCGAAAAAGGGAAAAGACGAAATAAGAATTTTCTGACTCTCGCCATAAAAGTTCTAGACTGTCGACAGTGTGTCGCAAATTTTAATTCATTGGCAGAGATAGTACCCTATTAAAGCACATAATTATTAGTGGTTAGCATTGGCAATAAGAGGGCACATTAAGGTTTAAAAACCTACTCATTAAAAATCCATTATGGATTTACCTCAGCTACCCACGTTATAATGATTAAGAAGTAATCAGTCAAAGTTGAGACTGCCCTAAAGTTATCTAAGATTTTACAGCTAAGTTAGAAGGATTAATAATGGAGGCGTTTAGCCCTCCTGTTGAATAATTAAGAGACAGCTCACATTGTGAATTTCACCAGATAAACCCTTATTTGTGAATTTATTGCTATAAATTACATGTGGTTTCGGGTGCTGTTAAGTCTTTCACCAGACCATAAACTTAGCAGACTTTTAGAAATTTTTTCCCTGTAAGAACCCCAGATGTTAAGTGTAAGGTAGAACCTTCAGGCAAATCATATGAACCATTTCTTCTGTTCTTGTCAGAAACCTTTAGGCATAAAATTTTAGAAGTATCCTCTCTCTAAAAGGAAGTGCGAAAGCATATATAGTTGATATCTCTTTAATCTCTACGGATTCCGAATACCAGATGGTATGATAAAAGCGCCATATGAAGATTGGTGTATCTTAATAAGTTCCATAGATTGCTTCCATGCCTGATCAGTATGGAGGTTTAATGCATGGGACCACAAAGGTATTCCGAGAGGTCATATGGTACTAAAGTCAACTAATGGTATTCAGAGGAGATATCCAGGATGGAATTATCCAAGTAAATGTTCCAGATCAAGAAATTCGTGGACTCGTAACGTAAAAGTGTCACTTAATTGACACAAGCAAAGATGGATGAATTGGAGCTTGAGATTTATAAAATCTCTGTAACCTCCTTATATCTTGATCATCTTCTTCTAAGATTACTCTGTTTACCCCAGAGAGGCAGGTAGAGTTAAGGGTTATATCCCATTTAGGGCTGCATTATTATGAGATCTCCAAGACAGCTAGTACCATTTTTGGCAGAATTGAAGACCCTGGTCAAATAAGTTTTAAGATATAGATTCATATAGCCTAACTCAATATCCTGAGAGTTCGGTATAGTTAGATATGAAAGACGGTTCATTTTGCTTATGCATTATCACCGCAACCCTAATTAGGCAACGATTAAGAATTTGCCATCAGCTGCCCAGGATCGTCGAATTGTTCGACTAGCGGCAAGGATTAGCTATTCCTTAATTTTAGTTTTGAGCAGTGGTTGGAATAACCATCTCACCTTAAAATAAGCTTTTCTATAATAATTGATATGTAAGTATTAAGGCTACTCCTTTGGAGACTTTGTATAGATGGAATGTTAAATATCTATTGTTAGATAGAGAATTGGTAAGTCCAATTATCAAGATCTGAAAGTTGCCCGGGAGACAACAAATAAGATCATACAAATCCATAATCGATTGTAGGTTGCCAGTATACGGCAGGAAATCAAGGAGTTATGAAAATAGCAAAGTTTCTAAGTTCTTGTTAAGGAAAATGGTTTAACAAAAGATATCACCCAGGAAGGGTGTACCAAAATTGTTAAATTATCAGGCTAGTTAAGCTCTGAATATATGGAAATCATTTGAAGAAAATCGAATGTATCAAGATCAAGTAGCTTGTAAGCTAAAACTTACTTAAGGAGTTTGACGAAGCTCGCAATACATTGCACACTAGTGACTGGAGGATGTGTTCCGCCAATAAGTCAAGAAGCACTATCACATAATGATATGCAGAATTATGATGTGATGAGCATCCTGTATCGATTGAGGATCGACAGGTCAAGAAGCTCCAAAAGGATACATACGCCTAATATAAGAGCCACTTTGGGAGCTTGGAAAGACTCCAGATATGTCATAGAAGTTAAGTCCATTATACTTCCATCATTTTAGCAAATCTCAAGGTCGAGATTTCTTTTAAGGGGGTGAGGATGTAACACCTCGAAAATTTACGTCCTATAATGTCTTGACACGTGTCATAACCTTTGAACGTGTGAAAGAATGTTCTTGATGGACAAAAGTTGACAAACAATGAAACTGTGTAAATATAAGGGTTCAAAGTGTCAACAACGAATAAATATACTTTACAATAACCCTACATGATGTTTATAACCTTAAACGAATGGATCATGGATCATACGAAGCGAATTGTGAAAGAAAGTGAGAGATTACAAACTACGGGGGTTAAATGTGTCAACATGTTTAAGATATACCTCTGAGTGACCTTTTAGCAAACCCGAAGCCTTGTAATGATTAATTATGCTCACTAGAATGTACCATAAAAATTTCACCAAGTTTCGTTACCATATGAGAAAGTTGTGATAAAATTCGTGTGTGAGGGTTAGAATCGTCAACAATGAAAATTAGGGCTTTTCGGGTGATCACGAAGTTACCCGAGGACTTGACAAAGTTGGTATAAGTATTAAAGCCCTCATATGTCAATATTAAAGGATAAGAATGCTGGAAAACAAGTGAAAACGACATTTCGGGGGACCAAGGACCAAAACGCAATAACGAAAAACATGTTTAACTTGATCAGATGGGCCACGCGGCCCGCCTCCCATATGTGAATATCCCAAGCGGGCCGCCTGAGACTGCCAGAACCAGAAAACGTTGACAGGTGCCCGTTTCAGTCCCTTAACCGACTTAGATCGACCTTTGGCAATACAATGGGCTTCCTATACTGGTATTTAGTCTATAGGGGACACATGTATTGATCCTTGATCACTTGTAGACCCATTTGGCATCAATCTAGTAAGATCAAAGTTCATATATAAGTCACAAAGTTGCAACATGCAACCACACTTCACTTCCTGATCATTTCTGGTGCATAACAGCCAATCCCAAGACCTTCCTAATCATCCTTAGACCCGAGTAAGTATGCTAAACCCTTTTAAATTAAGTCTTGGTTAGTTTATAGCCTAGAAATCAAACCGTCGTAACTACGGTTTGACTTGACAGTAAATCATAAACGGTCCAGAGTTTTGTCGAAACGAAAGTTGTTATAAGTTGGTAATCATGTGGGCTTTAAACCCTCAAAAGGGCACCCACTGATTCCAATCCTAACTAGGTCGTTTGTCGAGTCAAACGTTGTCCGAAAAAGTCAACAGAAATGGTATTTTCGATTTAACGCATGATTAACGATGTAAAAGGCGTATCACCTATTTTATCATTCTTATAAACTGATAATAAGTATAAAAACTTGTCTACGCTTGTTTGATTCGACAACTTTTTGTTTTGAACCGATTCGGAACCGAAAGACGCAAAAGTTTGACTTTTGCTTTGACCTCAGTTCTGACCCGGTTTAGATAGGTTTAGACATGCCTTAAAGTTCCATTAGGACCTAGTTACATGTGTGTATAACCCTCTGCGTTTATACCACATATATCCTTAATTGTCCGATGTTTCCGTTAATCGCCTAAATATTGACCGTAATGCCCTTATGACCATAAAACGAGATTTTTGGAGATATGAAAGTAAAATAATCTTAGTTACTGATTTTTAGACATGTCTGTAAATTTTCACATCAAGCGGAGGTCCAGATTAGGAGTTATGCTTAATGACGTAATTATAGCGATTCTTAGTAATTAAATGACGTCATTAACGTAACGCCTATCTAAAACCCATTATTGACACCAAAACTTTTACCCACTGATGTAATATAATATTTTGGGATTTTGAAGATTTTTAATTATTTTTAAACTGATCATAAGCTAGGATTAGTGCCTTAATTCGGTTAATACCGAATATACCCTTTTCAGCCATAAAATGAGTTTTACAAATCCTTTTGACACCAATCCAATTGCCACTGATTTTAAATATTAAATAGAGTGTTTTAAACCTGTTTAACTGATCAGGAAACTCAGAATCCTATTTTAACCCGTACGTCGCTTAAAACGGCTTTATACGCGTATTATACGCATAGTTAGGGTTTAAAACTATTTTGACATATAAGACTTATAACCAAATGTTATAACCTGTTAAAATAAACTAATTTACTGATGTATTCAGACCCGGTTCACAGAAATGTAATTAATCCCTTTTATAATCTTTAAAATGACCAAAATACCCCTACGGGGCGTAATTTGCGATTAAACTCGTTTTGGGCATAACGGAAGGTATCCTACTGATATCATGACATATTTAAGGCATGTTAACTTAGGAAACCTGTTTAGGACTCTTATGGTTACCCGTTACGCTTCATAAGCGTTCGGTTCGGTTTATGTAACTAGTTTACATAAATTAGCCGAAACGGGTCAAACCTTATCGGTTTTATCTCAAAATCCAGAATGTGTATAATATACCCATATTATACAAGTCTCCGAACTTGTCGGGTCTAAATCACATTCTATTCCGGTCTTCGCCTTATCATGCGTTTGAACCGTATCTTCCTTTTGAAAACTAATCGGTCTAAGTCAAGGCTTAATTCAAAGACCCGTTAGGATTCTAATAGGTTATTATAAACCTTCGTTCCAGATTAGGAGAACCAGTAAAAGATACTTGCACTCGCTGATTTTGATCTATACTTGCTCAGGTAAATACTTTTAACTTATTTCCCTATACGGGCTTGGGGTACGGTATATAAAATACCGCTTGGTCCGGCATTGAATCTTTAATCGAATAGAGGTTAAATCATTGATATGCTACGTTTTGAAATGTTTTGTTTGCTTAAAGCCTTTGGGGGTTAATGACCGTTGTCCCGGATATCCCTGGCATCATTTTACGAAATGGCCACGACCTTAGCACTCAGGTGTAGGCGTACACCTGTCAGTGTCTCATTATATAAAGTGGTGTGTCTATTGATCTTTAACCCGGTCTACGGATCGGGCTACTGAACGCATAAGAAACATGTAATTCGTTTACAAGTATTATATTTAAATAATTATCCCAAGTTATAAAACATTATTTGTGCCTTGTGCATTCAAATCAATCATTTTAAAACATTTTCAAAATGAGTCGGTTGATTGTATTTACCAGTGTAAACTGACGTATTTTCCCAAAAAGGCTAAGTGCAGGTACTAATCGGAATTGGCTGGCTACTCCTAGCATCAATAAAGAGTCTCGCAAGCTTAGATGCCTAAAGTCTGTTGAACAGTGTTATTTATTTTCGATCCGCCTGTGGATCCTTTACTTCCGTTGTAATACTTGGATGTTACATTATTTCGGATTGTAATATATTTATCCTTTTGCTTCCGCTGTGCATTTATGTATTGTGTTGTTTGACTATGATGTTGCCAACCACGTCACGTTACTCCCCTACCGGGCCCACCGGTAAAGTGTGGAAAAATCGGGGTGTGACAATACAGATCCTGTCGAGCCGCCAACAGGGACGCCGATGCATCCCATTGAAATATCTGATGGATCGTCTTTTCACGGTTCACCGTACCAGGGTCCAGACAGCTATGAAGTAAGGTTTGCCTTATACCCCTGGGAGTTCACTCCCTCTTTCAACCCTCAACAGCAACAACAGCCGGATCCCTCTGAGGATTCGTGTTTCGTGGCGGTCACGCCACCGCCACCACCGCCGTCAGTACAACAACCGCCTCCAGAACCACCGAGGCGGAGAAGAACAGGTGCAAGGATGTCCGTGCGAGGAGGGGATTTTCACTTCAGCACCCGTCAACACTCCAGTGGCAGTCACTACCCGCCACTATATGAAGACCCGCAACTGGGTGGGCCTTCAAACTCAGTTTATGAGGTGGACTCTGCGCCAGTCGCACCACCACTACCACACATGGGTTATGATAACCCAATACCTACATACGCCGGTGCAGCGACGTATAACCCCTTTGAGCAGCCAGCTTACCCTGGCTACAATTACTATAATGCCCCTGCCGTCGACCCGTACCTCGAGGGGGCCAACTACAATGCTCTCCATCCTGAAGGGCCTTTCGCAGCTTCGTACCAGTCCGGGTACCAAGCATATGGGTATCAATACCCACCACCGCCTTAACCTCTGCATCAGCAGCCGCCGCAGATCCAACCACCGCAGCAAGAGGAAATCCTACAGAGGTTGAACCGGGTGGAACGAGAGGTTCAAGAGAAGCGTAGAAACCAGCGGGGATTTCTTAAGGGTTTGGCGAATTTAATAAAGGGGAAGAAGAAGGATTATTAAAATCCTTATTTATTTATTTGTATTGTTGTTATTTCAATTTAGTCCCTGCATGGATAATTTATTTATGTATTCAGTCCCTGCGAGGACTTGCATTTCCTTTTTAGTCCCTGTGTGGATAAGTTATTTATTTCAAAAGTCCCGTTTAGGGCACCTATGTACTTCTTTTAAAATTAGTGGAATGTTTTATTTAAATTTCATTGCCATCTTATGTATGAATATAATATATGAAATAAATCAAAAATATCATTCCTTTTTGTAATTAATCTGTCATTATATATTAAAGAATCTTAAAAGGTATAACCTAGCCTATATGTCATTATAGACCTGGCAATGATGGTAAAACCTATTTAAAAAGTGATTCAAATCCTTGTTAACATCTGAAAACATGTTAGCACTCCTGGCAGTAGTAATACGATAAAATCACACATGTCATCCTTTTAGTGGATCCTTCCAATCCCTTTTCAAGCCTAAATGATATATAAATCATGGGTTCAAATCATCAATTAAGATGATCATATATTAAACATCCGTTAGTGATAAAGTGCCTACGGGCCATAATAATTGTCAATTAAGACAAAAGGACAGTTGTAGTCTACGACTCCCTGTCAAGAAAAGGTAATGAACTATGTTCAAACCTTAATGCCTTGATTCTCTGAAATCATGGCTTATGAATGTCCTTGTGACTAGGCCTTTTATGCCACTGATAATACCCTTAATGTTTTATAATTAGGATAAATTATAATGAAAAGTCCTAAATAAATATGATTAACAAATTAACCAAATATGGTCTATGTTTACCATGGTTAATAAATTGTCAAAAATGACAATCCCATAATAAGACTCCTGAATAAATTATTGTCAATATTCTATGTAGCAAATCAAGCTACATGGCTGGCTCAGATGAAGTCAACAGTCACCCAAGGGAGAATCATGATACTACCCGAATTAACATAGCTGGTGCAGAACTGCAGGCATTGATATACAATGCCGTTACTCGAGCTTTGGACAGACGAGATAATGAATCAAGTGGTACCCGTAGCAGGACCCTATCTGTACAACATACAAAACCACCCTACAAGACTCATAAGAGCGATTCTCATCATTCTTTGAATTAGAAGAGTGTTCCATCTAGACAGGTTGTACTTAACCAAGAACCACGTGTTAAAACCTGTTCGTATAAATATTTTGTCTCATGTAAACCCAGAGACTTCACAGGGGAGAAAGGAGCCATCTATTGCATGACTTGGCTCGATGAGATAGATACAGTGGTTGATATTAGTGGTTGTACAGAGCAAGATATTGTGAAGTTTCTGTCGCAATCGTTTAAAGGAGAAGCTCTAGCTTGGTAGAGGTCATTGATCCAAGCTACTGGGAAGATCCCGTTGTATAATCTGACATGGGACCAGTTTGTTGCTTTAATTAAAGAGAATTTATGTCCTCAATATGAAGTTGAGAAGATTGAGGCTGACTTCTTGACCTTGGTCATGAAGAACTTAACCTGTCAGGCATACCTTACCAGTTTCAATACCATGTCTAGACTGGTTCCATACTTGGTTACACCAGAACCGAAATGTACAGCTCGATTTATTAGAGGTTTAGCTCCGGAAATTAATGCAAGTGTGAAAGCATCAAGGCCTACTACCTTTAGGTCGGTGGCTGATTTGTCATTATCCCTTACTCTCGATGCGGTCAGGCAGAGATCACTTAGGAATTCCGATGAGGGGAAAAGGAAACGTGAGGATGACAACTCACGTCGTTCTGATAAGAAGCATAGGGGGAACTCAGACCACAAGAAGAATTTAGGATCTAACAAGGGTAACCAGCAAACAGATGAGAAGCCCCAATGCAAGACCTGCAAGAAGCGCCATCTAGGAAAGTGCAGGTATGAATCAAAATCCCAATCGCAACCAAGGGCTTGTGGGATCTGTAAATCTAGTGAGCATAAGACGTTGGATTGTAGGAAGATAAAGGATGCGACTTGTTACAACTGTAACGAGAAGGGGCACATCAAGTCCAATTGCCCAAAATATGCAAGGAAACCGGAAGAAGTTAAGAAGACCAACGCTAGGGTCTTTCAGATGGGTGCAAAAGAGGCCATACAAGATGACAATGTTATAACCGGTACGTTCCTTATCAATGATGTATATGCAAGGGTATTGTTTGATTCGGGTGCAAATAAGTCGTTTGTGGATAATAAATTTTGTAAGTTTTTAAATCTACTAGTTAGAACCCTAAGCATAAAATATGAAGTAGAATTAGCTGATGGAACCATAGAAACTGCTTCAACAGTGTTAGATGGATGTTTTATATCCATTAGGAACCACTCTTTTCCACTGTCTTTACTTCCATTGAAACTAGCAGGGTTTGATATAGTAATAGGCATGGATTGGTTGTCTCACAACCAAGCCCAGATCGTTTGTGATAAGAAGCAAGTGGTTATCAAGACTCCTTATGGTGAATCACTGACAATTCAAGGAGATACGCAGTACGGGTTACCCAAGCAAGTATCCATGCTTAAGGCATCAAGGTGTATGAAGAAGAGTTGTGTCATCTACATGGCACAAGTAACTATAGATGAACCAAAGCCCAAGATTGAAGACATCCCTATCATTTCTGAATACCCAGACGTATTCCCTAAAGAACTACCTGGTTTGCCTCCAGATAGGCAAGTGGAGTTCAGAATTGACATTATTCCTGGAGCAGCACCTGTTGCAAGAGCACCTTACCGGTTGGCACCGACTGAGATGAAAGAGTTGAGAACTCAGTTGGATGAATTATTGGCAAAGGGATTTATTAGACCTAGCTCATCTCCTTAGGGAGCACCAATTCTGTTTGTGAAGAAGAAGGATGGATCGATGCGTCTATGCATCGATTATCGAGAGCTGAACAAGGTTACGATCAAGAACAAATATCCAATTCCCAGGATCGACGATTTGTTCGATCAGCTTCAAGGAGCGAGTTATTTCTCCAAGATTGATTTAAGGTCAAGTTACCATCAACTGAATGTCAAAGATGAAGATGTGCATAAGACCGCATTCAGAACTCGCTATGGTCATTATGAGTTCTTAGTGATGCCTTTTAGGCTCACTAATGCACCAGCATCGTTCATGGACCTCATGAATCGCGTTTGCAAGCCATTTTTAGACAAGTTTGTCATTGTTTTTATTGATGACATACTTATATACTCGAAGAATCAAGCCGACCATGAGAAGCACCTCCGATGTATTCTCAAACTTCTTCAGCAAGAAAAGCTCTATGCTAAGTTTTCCAAATGCGAGTTTTGGCTTCGTGAAGTCCAATTTCTTGGACACATGGTAAGCGAGCGTGGTATCCAGGTGGATCCCGCTAAGATTGAAGCCATCATGAATTGGCAAGAGCCGAAGACGCCCATAGAGATTCGCAGCTTTTTGGGTCTAGCAGGATATTACCGGCGTTTTATTGAAAATTTTTAAAGGACTGCTGCACCCCTAACCTCATTGACCCGCAAGAATATCAAGTTCGACTGGGGGCCTAAGCAGCAAGAATCCTTTGATATTCTTAAACAGAAGTTAAGCAATGCACCTGTGTTGACATTGCCAGAAGGTATTGAAGAATGTGTGGTTTACTGCGACGCATCGCACACTGGCATGGGATGTGTGCTTATGCCGAAGGGAAAAGTTATTGCATATGGTTCCTGACAATTAAAAGTGCACGAGAAGAATTACACCACCCACGATTTGGAGTTGGGTGCCGTTGTATTTGCACTGAAGCTATGGAGGCACTATTTATATGGTACCAAGTGTGTGATATATTCTGATCATAAGAGCCTCCAACACCTGTTTAACCAAAAGGATCTGAACATGAGGCAGCGCCGATGGATGGAGATGCTGAATGACTACGATTGTGAAATCCGATATCATCCAGGCAAAGCCAATATAGTCGCTGATGCTTTGAGCAGAAAGGAGAGGGTTAAGCCCATTAGAATCAATGCCATGAGCATTGAGTTGAAAAACAGTTTAAATGAAAAATTGTTAGCTGCTCAGAAGGAAGCTGTGTTAGAAGCTAACTATCCTAATGAAAAGCTGGGCGTAACTGCTGAACAGTTATCGTATGACAAGGATGGAATCCTAAGATTGAATGGACGAATATGGGTTCCAATCTATGGAGGGCTCAGGGACGTTATCCTCCAAGAAGCCCATAGTTCGAAATACTCAGTCCATCCTGGTAGTGATAAGATGTATCAGGATTTAAAGGCAAATTACTGGTGGATAGGTTTGAAGAAATCTATAGCCACTTATGTGGCCAAATGTCTGACGTGTGCTCAAGTTAAAGTAGAACACCAGAAGCCACCAGGTTTGTTACATCAGCCTGAACTTCCCACTTGGAAGTGGGAAATGGTAACCATGGATTTTATCACTAAGTTACCAAGAACAAAGCGTGGGAATGATACTATTTGGGTTATAGTAGATAGACTGACCAAGTCAGCCCACTTCTTACCAATTAAGGAAACACACAGCTCAGATAAATTAGCTCAACTGTACGTGGATGAGATTGTATCTCTCCACGGAGTGCCAGTATCTATTATCTCTGATAGAGATACCAGATACACGTCTCACTTTTGGAAAAGTTTTCAGCAATCTTTAGGCACTCGATTAAACTTCAGCACTGCATATCATCCTCAGACGGATGGTCAAAGCAAGCATACGATTTAGACGCTAGAAGATATGCTACGAGCTTGTGTTATTGATTTAGGTGGAAGTTGGGATGATCATCTTCCGTTGATTGAATTTTCATATAATAATAGCTATCATTCCAGTATTCAAACTGCACCTTTCGAAGCTTTGTACGGAAGGAAATGCAGAACGCCCGTTTGTTGGGCGGAAGTTGGAGATGTCCAACTAACAGGACCTGATATAGTCCTGGAGACGACATATAAGATTGTGCAAATACGTGATCGTATCAAAGCTGCCAGGGATAGGCAAAAAAGCTACGCAGATAATTGCGTAAACCTCTGAAATTCGAGGTAGGTGACAAAGTACTACTTAAAGTATCACCCTGGAAATAGGTGATGCGTTTTGGCAAGAAAGGCAAGCTGAGCCCAAGATACATAGGACTATTTGAGGTTATCGAATGTGTCGGATCTGTAGCTTATAAACTAAATTTGCCTGAAGAGCTCAGTGGAATCCATAATGTGTTCCACATATGCAATTTGAAGAAATGCCTAGCCGATAAGTCGCTAGCAATGTCACATAAGGACGTGCAGATAGATGAAAGTTTGAAGTTCATTGAAAAACCTTTGTCGATCGAGGATCGACAGGTCAAGAAGCTTTGAAGGAAGCACGTGCAAATTGTCAAGGTAAAATGGGATGCCCGTAGAGGCCCCGAATACACGTGGGAGGTTGAGTCCACAATGAAACAGAAGTACCCACATTTATTCCAGTAAATCTCGAGGTCGAGATTTCTTTTAAGGGGGTGAGGATGTAACACCCCGTAAAATCACGACCAATATAATGAAGACACGTGTCATGGACTTTAAACGTGTAAGGAATTGTTTCTGAGGGACTATAATTGAAAAATAATGTAAATATGTGAATAAAAGGATCCAAAGTGTCAACATGCCTAACTTGTGCCTCTGATTGACCCCACACGACGTTCGTATTCTTTAAAGAATAATTTATCAAACTTGAAAAGTCGTTTGTGCTTAAAATAAGGATCTTGCGAAGCATAGGGGTTAAAAAGTGTCAACATGTTGAAAGTAACCTCTGAGTGACCTTTTAACGATCCCAAAAGCTTTGTAATAATTGTATTTCTCGCTTCAAAGAATGTTGGATATTAATTTCATGAAGTTTCGACGCACATAAAATATTAAAGTGTTAATTACAAGTAATAAGGGTTAAATGTGTTAATGTTGCATTTCAAGATCGTTCGGGTGACCTCGTAGTTGACCGAAGGCTTATCGTTAAATATTTAGAGACTCAAGACCCTTAAAAGTCAAGTTTGGGGGTAAAAGTGCAATAAACGCAAGTTAAATTAAGTTTAGAAGGACCAGGGACCAAAGTTGCAATATCTGAAAGATGGGTGACCGGAGATAGACTTGACGCGGGCCGCGTAAACATCAGACAGTTCTTACGCGGGCCGCGTAGAACTACCAGATGCAGCCAAAGCTGTATAGCTGCAGGTCAGCCTGTTGCACCGCCCTTGCAAGACTTGTTTTGGATTCCAGGGGCTGAGCCAACAATTTTTCATGCATAGGGACACCTGGGATCATCAGAAAACACTTGTAGACTTGTGTGGGATGATCTTGTGAAGTTTTAATTCCTATATAAGGACCTTATGTTGCAACCAAGAACTTGCTCATTCACAAAATCATTCTAAACTTACTCTCCGGAGCTCTCTGGACTTCAAGCAAGATTCCCTAAGCTTCATTTTCGTGCTAAGTGCTTTTGTAAGTGTTCTTAGCCTTTCTAATTCAAGTTTTGATAGCTTAATGACCAAAAGTCATACTTATCGTAATTAAACTTTGATTTAGTGATTAATCACTAATGGTCCAGTCATTACTCAAATTGAAAGTGGCTATGAGATGGTAATTATGTAGGTAATAAACCCTTAAGAGGGCACCTACTGATTATCACTCTACCTTGGTCAAATGTCGGGTCAAACCTAATATTAAAAAGTCAACAGAAGCTATTTTTGCAAATAAATTCATAACTAGCAATGTAGAAGTTATGGAACCTGTTTTAACATTAAAATAACTTGGTAATTAATGTAAGAACATGTTTAAACATGTTCAACCCGACAATTCTGAGTTTAGGCTCGGTTCGCAACCAAAAGTCGCAAAAGTTGACGTTTGCTTTGACTTTCAGTTCTGACCCAAATTAGGTTATTTTAGATATGCCTTAAGGTTCCTTTAGGACCATATTACATGTTAGTATAACCCTCTGAGATTATACAACATAGGTCCTTAATAATCTGAATCGTTGCATGTTTCCCGTTAAATGCTTAATTGTTGACCATTATGCCCTTTCGTCATTTAAACAAGATTTTAATAATATGAATGGACTAAGACCTTTGTTACTGATATTTAAGTATGTCCTAAAAGTTTCACATCAGATTATGGTCTAAAATGGGAGTTATGCTCAATATCGTAATTTGAAAGCTTTTTATTAATTAAACGGCGTTTCTAGCATAAAGCCTATTTAAACCCAAATTTCGACACCAAATTTTTTACCCACTGATGTAATATAATATTTTGACATTTTTGAAGATTTTTATTAATTTTTAAACTGATCATAACATAGGGTTCTTGTTTTGAATCGGTAATTGACGGTTATACCCTTTTTGCTTATAAAGTGAGTTTTACATAACATTTTGATACCAAATCTTTTGCTACTGATTTTATATGATAAATAAAATATTTTGAACTTTATAAACTGATCAGAAACTCAGATTTCCTTATATAACCGGAAAATCGCCTAAAACCGATTTTTTACGCATTTTAAACGCATAGTATGGGTTAAAACTATTTTTGACACATAAGACTTAATACCTACTGATGTTTTAACTAAATTTTTATACTTTAACAGTAAGTAAAAGTTTTGAACTCAGATTTCCAAATTTGACTTTTAAAGCTTATGTGAAATGACCAAAATACCCCTACGGCACATAGTTTGGTTATAAATGATAAATTTCACATATATGCAATATCTTACTGATATGACTTGCAAAAATAAATATTTTTACTGATCATTTTAGACCAGAACCTCAGATTATCATTTATCCTCTTTTATAAACATTAAAATGACCAAAATACCCTTACGGGGCTTAATTTGGTTTTAAATTCGTTTTGGGCATAATGGAAGGTATCCTACTGAAATCACAACATATTTAAGGCATATTAACTAGTGAAACCTGTACATGACTCATTTGGTTACCCGTTATGCATTATTCGCGTTCGGTACGGTTTATGTGACTAGTTTGCATAAATTGACCGAAACGGGTCAAACCTTATCATTTTTGCTTCAAAATCCAGAATGTGTTTAGTTTACCCATATTAGACAACTCTTCAAAATTGTCGGGTCCAAATCACATTCTAATCCGGTCTTCGCTTAATCATGCGTTTTGAACCGTATATCTTCCTTTAAAACTAACCGGTCTAAGTTTAAACTTAAATAAGACCCGTTAGGAATCTAATAGGTTATTAAAACCTTCTTTCCAGATTTAGGAGCCCAGTAAAAGATATTTGCACTTGCTGATTGTATGCGGCTGAGATAAATTTGTATAATTTGCTCAGGTAAATACTTTTAACTTATTTTCCCTTATACAGGCTTGGGGTACGGTATATAAAATACCGCTTGGTCGGGTATTGAATGTTTAATCGTATGGAGGTTAAATAACTGAGATAACCCGTTTATTCTGTTTTGTTTGTTTAAAGCCTTTGGGGGATTAATGACCATGTCCTGGATATCCTCGGCTCATTCATTGAAATGGCCACGACATAAGTACGGGGTGTAGGCATACACCTGCCGGTGCGTATATAAAAAGATATAACCGCCTGTTCGAGAATAACTCGCCACGGGATTATGTCATGTGGTGTGTCTATTAATCTTTAACCCGGTATTCAGCCCGGGCTACTGAACGTATAACAAGCATATAATTCTTTTACAAGTTTATTTTTAAATAATTATCCCAAGTTATAAAAGAATATTTGTGCCTTGTGCATTCAAATCAATTTTCTTAAACACTTTTCAAAAGAGTCGGTTAATTGTATTTACCAGTGTAAACTGACGTATTTTCCAAAAGGTTAAGTGCAGGTACTAAGCGAAATAGGCTGGATACTCCTGAGTGAATAAATAAAGAGTCTTGCAAGCTTGGTCACTTAAAAATCTGTTGAACAATGTTTCTTTTATTTAGATCCGCCTGTGGATCCTTTACATTCCGTTGTAATATTTTATGTTACTTTCAAATCGGTTTGTAATTTATTTACTTTAGACTTCCGCTGTGCATTTAAACTGTGATTATTGACTATGATGATATCAACTACATCACGATACTCCCCACCGGGCCCATCGGTAATACGTGGAAATATCGGGGTGTGACACCCTAACACATGAGGACAAGAAATTTGATCGGGGTGAGAAACAAGAGGCGGCTTTTCAACTACTAAAAGATAAACTTTGTGACGCACCTATTTTGTCCTTACCCGACGGTACCGATGGCTTCATGGTCTATTGTGATGCATCACATCAAGGTCTTGGTTGTGTGTTGATGCAACGGGACAAAGTCATCGCGTACACGTCTCGTCAACTGAAGTTGCATGAGAAAAACAATACCACACACGATCTTGAGCTAGGTGCGGTAGTATTCGCACTAAAGATCTGGCATCACTACTTATATGGGACTCGTTGTACGATCTTTACAGATCACAAGAATTTACAACACATATTTGATCAGAAGGATTTAAATATGCGGCAACGACGATGGGTCCAGTTATTGAACGATTATGATTGTGAGATAAAGTATCATCCGGGCAAGGCGAACGTTGTGGCGGACGCCTTGAGCCACAAGAAACATGCAAAACCTCTAAGGGTGCGAGCCTTAGAGATGACTATACAAACTGATCTCACCTCTCGGATTCACGATGCTCAACAAGAAGCGCTTAAACCAGACATTATACGAGCCGAATCCCTACGGGAATGGAGGCACAATTGGTGGCAAAGGAGGATGGAACACTGTACTTTATGGGACGAATTTGGGTTCCATTCTTTGGCGACCTA
This sequence comes from Helianthus tuberosus, assembly GCA_030545235.1. Taxonomy (NCBI): domain Eukaryota; kingdom Viridiplantae; phylum Streptophyta; class Magnoliopsida; order Asterales; family Asteraceae; genus Helianthus; species Helianthus tuberosus. Next base: position 215,181,578 of record CM060423.1, read on the forward strand.
CGAACGATTATCTTGGACGAGGCTCATAAGTCGAAGTACTCTATACATCCGGGGTCAGATAAGATGTACCAAGACTTAAAAGGATTTTATTGGTGGCCTAACCTTAAAGGCGATATTGCTACTTATGTCGGAAAATGCCTTACCTACGCCAGGGTTAAGGCGGAATATCAGAAGCCTTCGGGATTACTCCAACAACCTGAAATTCCCGTATGGAAATGGGAACAAATCTCAATGGACTTCATTACTAAGTTACCCCGAACCTCGAGAGGCCATGATATGATTTGGGTAATTATAGATCGACTTACAAAGTCCGCTCATTTTCTATCGATCAGTGAGAAGGATAACACTAAGAAACTGGCCGAAATATATCTCAAGGAGATTGTGGCACGACATGGAGTGCCTGTTTCTATCATATCGGACCGAGACGGTCGGTTCGTGTCAAGGATATGGCAATCATTTCAAAAGGCCTTTGGATCACAACTGAATCTTAGTACGGCCTTTCACCCTCAAACGGACGACCAAAGTGAATGAACGATACAGACCTTGGAGGACATGCTACGCGCTTGTGTGATGGATTTGGGTGGAAACCGGGATACTGACTTGCCCTTAGTGGAGTTCTCATACAATAATAGCTATCACCCTAGCATTCAGGCCGCTCCGTTTGAAGCTTTATATGGACGACAGTGTCGGTCCCCGCTGTTATGGGCGGAGACCGGGGATAAACAACTCATTGGTCTGGAATTGGTCCAGGAAACCACAGACAAGATCATTCAGATGTGAGGCCGTATCAAGGCGGCTCGTGATAGACAGAAGAGCTATGCCAACAAACGACGAAAACCATTAGCTTTCGAGGTCGGAGACATGGTATTGTTGAAGGTTTCGCCTTGGAAGGGCGTGGTAAGATTTGGTAAACATGGAAAGTTGAATCCACGTTATATTGGACCTTTCGAAATCCTGGAAAGGATCGGAACAGTTGCTTACAAATTAAAACTATCAGAGGAGCTTAGCAGTGTACACAACTCGTTTCACGTGTCTAATCTCGAGAAAAGCCCTACTCAAGAAACGGTCGTTATCCCAGCGGACGAGATACACATTAAGGACAAACTCCAATTTACTAAAGAACCCGTTGAGGTTATGGACTGGAAAGTCCACAAGACACGGAGGAGTCGTATGAAGCTAGTTAAAGTTCGTTGGAACTCGCATCACGATCCCCAGTATACGTGGGAACGTGAAGATCGAATCAAGTCCAAGTACCCTCATTTGTTTCAAGACTCCCCTGCAACCGATAACACGACTTGAATTTCGGGACGAAATTCTTTTAACAGGGGGAGAATGTGACAACCGGCAAAAATAATGGCAATTCCGTACAACTTAAACACTTGACTTAACGTTTAATTTCTCTCATTACGATTTAATTATTTCATGATTAGGTCGTATAAGACAAGCAAGCATAGGACATGGTTAAAAATGCTAAACAATATTAACACAATCGCCACGTCGCGAGAAAACCGTAAACTATGTCTTAATATGTTGGCAAAATGCTGAAAACACTATTCACTTGAACACACTATTCATGCCAGCAAGTTTCGAAAACTGTCAGAACGAGCGACGAAGGGCATGAACGCACATGGTAGATGAAATACAAATAAAAATCCCTATCTAGGGACCCTAATCACTAAAACACCTTAACCAAATTATAACCAAAATAAAATGTCCGCGACATTAAAATCCAGCATTTTGATGTCTGTAGGACTTGTAACTAATAATACACCTTAAATTAGGCTTGTGGATACCAATGGGTTATCCGAATCACAAGCTTCTGGTACTACGTCGCAACATTCACAAGTTCGCCAATTTTGCGCTAACGAACTAGTAAGTGGTATTTTTACCACTCTAATGCCTAAACCAACAATCTAGTGAACTAGTGAGCCATCTTTTGGCGTTAAAAATATTGTCGTAACACTAATGATTCAAGAACTTATCTAATTCTCTAAACCCTAAATACTTATATAATTTACAAGTTTTATATAAGTAACTTTTATTAAAAAAAAATCCTAACCCCCCCCCCCCCCAAATTGGTCAAAAGGGGGCCCACCTTATCAATCTACTAGCTTGAAGATTTTAATAAATAAGTATGGGCTTGGAATATTTTTATAGACTTTGAAAGATCACAAATTATTAACATCACACCACCATATCTTCCATCATTTTCCATTCACAAAAATCAACCAAGAAATCCCCCAATTGCTTTTCTCCATTCACGGCTCCAAGTACCCCTTAAACACCATCATTTTTCCTTTCTAAAACACCACAATTTCATATAAATCAAGCCTTTTTATGATCATCTAAGCATAGTTAAAGCATGGAGTTTGATTAGGGACTTGATTTGGAGCTTAACATCTTCTTAATCTTCATTCTAATCTTGTGCAAAGTTGTAAGCCCCTTACTTTCCATTTTTAAGCTTGTTATTAAGTATAGATTATGAAAGTACTTGTTGATCATCTTGAAGATTAAGAAAAATCTCACTTAAAAACCCGAATCACAACTTAACAACTTGTTAAATATGAAGTATTATGTGATTATTATGTGTATTAGTGTTGAATAAGTTGTATGATCATGTTGATTTTGGTTAAAGTAGGTTATTTAACTTATGATTTATGATGATCAAGTTGTTTGTTTAGTGTAGTAATCTATATTCGTGATGATCTTGATATATTAGGCCTAAACATGTGATTTAAACAACTATATGTTTAAATCAAGAAAAATCATCACCATTATATTCATGAGCTTTACACATATATGTTGCTTCTTGAAAGATTAAGGACTTTAATGGACTAAACTTGATATTTAAGAACTAATGAGTTTGGTTTTTAAATAAAACAAGTGATTTAATAAATGGTTATAAAAAGTACACTCAAAAAGTCTTAACTTTTATGACATAAAAGCTCATGAAGTATGGAAGTAAATTGTAGGATTTGTTATTTGAAAAGTGTAATTTGAAGAGATTAGTAAAGTTGATTATGATTGGAAATTGAATATTGGTTTAAACACGTTTTGAAAACGTGGGAAAAAGCCGTAGTTAGGGGAAACTATGCTGAAATTCTTTAAAATCTAATCGCGATTAACGGGGTGATTAAAAGGGGTAAACGCAATTTGTAACTTTAATCGTCATTAAGGAAGTTTTGATGAAAAGTTTTAAGGCCTAATCATCCAAGAGCTTTTATAAATCTCACATATATACTTTTACTAAAAATATGAGTAAAAGTAATAAATTTATGTTAATATACTTTTTGGTAAAAAAATATATAGTTTGAATACTTTTTTGGTGTATTTTGATTGTATATTATGTGTATGTATTAGTGCTAGGAATACATACTAATATACTAAGTACAATACTCTTGAAAAGTATACACATACACGAAACTTCACAAATACTCACAAGTATGACGACGGTTGCAAACCTTCGTGAACACTTAAACACGCACTTATGTGATATAATAAGACAAGACGCGGACGACGGACGATGGACATCGGATGACACCTCTTATAACCATTTATATATATATCGACGAAGCGGACGTTTCGGCACCTCGAGAAGTTACTACGATGTTTGGGTAACTTCGACACAAAAGTTATATATATTAACCGATTTCGACGACAAGTCTAAAAATAAAACATTTTTAGACACTTAATTAATATATATTAACGTCAACGAAAACTGTAAAGTTTAAAATGGAAAACGACACTAAACATTATTAAATAACTTTACTAGTATGTTTACATCACTTAGTAAAAGTTTACTCAATTATACAAGAATACAAATTTGGGCTAAAAACATCAAATATTGGGCTTAAATAATAAACGTTGGGCAAGGCCCAATATCCTAATTACATGGCCAGTGGCCCATTTCAATAAACACTTATACAAGCCCAATTAAATTATAGAACTTGGGTTAAGCCCAATAACACAACGAGTGGGCTAGGCCCAATGAAAAATACTTGTATTTATATATAAAGATATACGGTATACCTACGCGTATAAATACAGTATACACACACGTATAAATACGGTATACCTACACGTATACTACGGTATATCTACGCATATAAATACGGTATACATACACGTATAAATACGGTATACCTACACGTATAATACGGTATACCTACACGTATAAATACGGTTTATGTACATGTATAAAACACACAAATACAAGTATACATACGGTATATGTATACGTATAAAAGACTCAAGTACATGATGATGTACTCACATACACTTGTTGAAGTGTACTTGTAAGGACCTTCAAAAATGTCCCAAAACGACCCATAAGTGAAAACCCGGACCCCTGAAACCCTACTGTGCATGAAAAATCAAGAAATCAAGGTTTTTGGGTTTCAGGCGGGCCACGTAAGCTATAAGAGAAGCTTACGCGGGCCGCGTCAACTTATGTTTGACCGGATAAGCGTTCAGGGCCACGTGCCAGCCACGTGGCAGACCTAGGTGTGACACGGATGCCCTAATCTACGCATAGGTGGCTCTCGCGGCCCGCGTAAGAGTCTGTTAAGGCTTACGCGGGCCGCGTAAGACTCAAATTTCAGCTATAAATAGCTTGGATCATGAGCAGTTCAGTGGTGTCGAAAACAATTCTCAAAAACGAAGTCTCACTGCTCAATTTCGAAATTTAAGATAGCTAGGCGCTGCTACGATACAGGGTATTAACTCGATCGCTGATACGATTCAATGTCCGATCGATTGAAACTATCCAATGGATGTTTAAGTGCTGCCCACATTAGGGCCATACTTTGTCATTCGTCATGAATTCGATGGATGTTTAAGTATTGCACTTTGTCATTCGTTGTGAGGGTTTTAATCTCGTGAGTTATCGTAAATGCTGTATTAGTTACTGACCTAGTTCGTGTGCATTGTTATTTAAATTAGGTTACAAGGCTAATCAGTAGGCTAAACTCAGCCCGTTTAAATCTGCAATGTGAGTCATTCTCTTTTATCAACAATGTTTTATAATACTCCAATCATTTTTCAAAAGTTATAATTACAGGGATTAAGTCATGGTTATCTTAATCACTGGCTAGTGGGGGTATTGTGCACATTACTAATTTCTCACAGTTAGGCTAATAAATCATAACAGTGATAATCATCACTACTTGGGTGAAAGGACCCAATAGTGGTATGACCATCGTCACCAGGAGGTGACACGACGCCAGATAAAAATAAGATAGAAGCCATTGTAATCGCTCTTATGCTGTAATTTATAACTATGTGTCGTTTTATCAAATTTGAATGACTCGCCAGTATTTCCCCGCTGATAAAATATTTTCAAAACATGTTTCAGGTGACTACTGTGAACCAAGGAAAAATGCTACGGAGCACTAACAAGCTTGAAGTAGTGGCTCAATTAAATAAATAAACATGTTTTGTAAATCAGGGAATTTCATTGTGAAATTCCTCTATTGTAAATTACGGGGTTTATCCCGAATTATGAAATAAAATAATAAGGCATTTCAAGTTTTAAAAGATCCTGTAAAATCTTCCGCTGTCAACTCAATGAATAAATACCACGGGTTTCTGTCCCGCGGCTCCTAGACCGAGTAAAACCAGGACGGGGGTCATGACAGTACTCTCACAAGAATGTCGTACACATACGACAACGTATTACGATGTTAAAAATAAATATTTTTAACTCTTATATCAATGAAAGATATACACTTATATTTGTGTAACAAATATAAAGTCTCGAATCAAAGTTTACACAAGAAAAAAATGCCAACATATTATTAAAATACACAAGTGTTCCAAAAATAAAGCGAATATATTAAACGTTCAAGATGAGCAACGAGTACAAGGTCTAAAAGAGACCGAAGTGTCTAATGAATTAGAACACTTATAGGTTACTCTCGTTTGGAACACGGTTGCTAGCATATATCTCTCTCAAGACGCAAAGTTGTGAGTTCATGTCCCCCTCTTCTTTTAACTGTTTTCGGATTTATAACTCTCGGGGGTGAAATACATGTCACAATTGTTTCAAATGGTATGATTTGGCTATGAAATGAACTATTAGATCATGTGAGCATAGGCTGAAACTGAAATGCCATTAACACTCATAAGGATCATGGACAAAGGTTAGATCTAACGGGTACGGCCGAGCCCCACTCATGGTCCATTAGTGACTACTTAGAGTGCTTTAGTGTCCCAGTCGAGGTGATTCGACAACGGTCAAGGTGATTTGATACAGTCAAGGGGATTTGACACAGTCGAGGTGATTTAACACAGTCGAAGGGATTCGACACAGTCGAGGGATTCGACACTAATAATAGCCCACTCGGGTTGGGTACTCCCTATGTCTTCACATATATTAATGTCCTTGCAAAACATTAATGATATGTTCATAGACGCTATACATACCTATTTGTTATAAAAGATCTCTCAAATGTTTAAAGGTTTAATTGGAACTCACTCAAAACACATGAACTCGCTCAACTTTTGTTGATGTTTTCAAACTTACATGTATTTCAGGAAACTAACGGGATCTTGGTGCTGGTGTTTACTATGAAGCTTTTGGATTAACAAGTTATCGATGTCATCCTTTTGAAGGGTTTGGTCCATATATCTCATCTTCAATGAGATATAGGATGCAAAGCCTTACATTTTAAAACTTATGTCGTACTAGTTTGTTGTGAAAAGTTAAACTTATTTTGTCTTGTACTTAAACAACTTATGGTGCGTAACTTTTAAATTATGTTAATGGATGAACATCGTATGTTTTTAATCATGTAGTTGTTTACTATTATCGTATGCAATGAAAACTAATCAAGTTCACACCTCGCGCTTCCGCTAATGAACGGGTGTGACAGGGGGTTTGGGGCATGGGTTGACACGTGGATTAGGGGGCACTCAATACACAAACCTAAGTTGTAGGGGGTGTGGTGGGCATGGCCAAGCCACATCAATTTTTTTAATATATATATATATATATATATATATAACCATTAAAAACTACATAAACATACATAATAATTATCAAAATAAAAAACAATCATTCTTCGTCGTCTTCGTTGGTTTCGAACCCAGGAATCGTTGAAACATGATCCACCAAATCAGATCGAAGGTTGTGATGTATATCCCTTGACTTAATCAAAAATTCATTTGATGCTTTATCTTCGTCTGTAACTGTTACGTTACCTGGTTGGGAGTCATCGTCATCATAGTAGGTAACGACCGCTCTACCTTCATCCTCCAAAATCATGTTGTGAAGAATGATACATGCGTACATCACGTTTCCAATCTGATCCTTGTCCCATAGTCGACAAGGCATTGCCAATATTCGCCACCTTTTCTTCAAAACACCGAATGCTCGCTCGACGTCTTTACGTGCAACCATTTGTACCCTGTTAAACTTTAATCTCTTTGGATCTATGGTACCGTGTCTTGTGAACGATTTTACGAAAACTCCCCCACTCTGGGTAAATCCCATCAACTAGGTAGTACCCATACACGTACTCAACCCCATTTACAAAGAAAGTTTCTTTGGGTCCTATACCATTTACCCGATCATTGAAAAGGGGCGAGTGGTTTATGATGGTAATATCATTATGTGAACCTGGCATACCGAATAACGCATGCCATATCCAAAGATCTTGGGACGCAACCGCTTCAAGCATGATGGCTGGCATCCCGTGAAATCCACTCGTGTGAGCGCCTTGCCATGCGGTTGGACAAAGTTCCCAAGGCCATTTCATACAATCTAAACTACCTAGCATCCCGGGTAGCCCATGATAATCGGCGTGATGTTCCAATATTTGTTGCATGTCATTGAATGAGGGCTTCCTCAAATATTTTTTCCTATAAAGTTCTAAAATACACGAACAAAAGTTGTGAAGACTTTCTCTAGCTACACGTGTAGACATTTTTAAATAGTCATCCATAATGTCCGAACTATTGCCGTATACTAACTGTCTAAGTGCGGCCGTGACCTTTTGCCACGTACTAAATCCTAATTGCCCTGTTACATCCGGTTTTTGTTGAAAATAAACATACTTCTCCTCAAGATCTCTAGATATTCTTAAAAATAAGTTTCTACTCATACGAAAACGACGCCTAAACATTTTTTCATCATACTTAGGTTCCACTGAGAAGTAATCGCTTACCAACAAATTGTTAGTGGTGTGCCGTTCACGAGCGGTGTGCCGTTCACGAGCGGTGTGCCGTTCACGAGCGGTGTGCCGTTCACGAGCGATGTACCTCCTCCGTTTAGGTTGCGGAGTCTCTTCCTCATCGTCTTCCACGATAGCTTTCACCACCGTCGCGATCGTCTGTATAAATATTTCCGCACCATCGTCAAATGATGATGACGATTCACTTGAACTTGAAAAACTAATGGCAAGATTGTGTTTTATGTGTTTGATATTGTGTGAGAAAAATGTTAAATATGGTAAGGTATTTATAAAGGAAAAAAAGTTTTTTTAAATGCCCAACGGCTAGCCCAAACGGCTAGTTTTGTTGGCCAATCACATCCCGCCAAATCAGTCTCGTAGCCCCGCCCCACGCCCGACTTTATACTCCCGCCCCTTGGGCCACGCCCAAACCCAAGCCCACCCGGGGTGGTGGCTTAGGCGTTTTCAGCCAACCCGCACTTATTATATAAAGTATAAAGTTAGGGGTATCAATCCAACCTTAATGAAACCAAACATGACCTGCAGATTGGAGATTTATTATAGCTATTTTGAATAATATGTTACATACCAAATAGGAGAACTCAACCCAAAAGACTAGTCTGGTGGGTGAGAGATCCCATTTGGTATATAAACCCCACATTGGTTGCCCATACAACCGATGTGGGACAAGTCCCATACCTTGCAATGGTTTCGGTCCATAACATAATATTCCTTCTTTTTTAATTTCTTTGTTGGAGATTGAAGATGCTCCAAGCGTCCACCAACCCTTGGACTCTATTATTATATTATAATGTAAACAATGGTCCATGTGATTTTCACCAGCAACGCGTTGACATCAGCTAATCGGTATATATATACATATTTCTTAAAGGAAAATGTTATTACTAATAAAAAAAGGATTAAACTAATTGATATCATCTACAAGTAACGGTAGATAAGACTCTAAAGGAACCATTCATGAACAAAAATCAAATATGGCGAATGCAGTTGAAATTGCAGAGCTAATATTCATCCCTACCCCTGGGCTTGGTCATATCATGTCAACCATAGAGCTCGCAAAGTTACTTGTTAATCGCGATCAACGTCTAGCGATAACCGTCCTTGTCATCAAGCCTCCTGGCATGACTTCTGGCTCGGCTATCACCACCTACATAGAATCATTAACTAAAAACACCATGGATCGCATATCCTTCATTCAACTCCCTCAAGATGAATCTCCACCAGTTCATGGCCCAGCGGAGTTCATCAAAAGTCACTGCAAATACGTTAGAAATGCGGTAGTTGACTTGAGAAGTCAATCGGGTTCACGTCAGGTTGTTGGGTTTGTCGTCGACATCTTTTGCACCAGCATGATTGATGTGGCTAATGAGTTTAATGTTCCAACCTTCGTTTTCTTCACTTCTAGTGCTGCCTTTCTTGGATTTACATTATTTATAAAACTACTCTGTGATGATCTGAATAGAGATGTTGTTGAGCTGAGCAACTCAGACACCAAGATATCGGTTCCAAGTTTTGTCAAACCGGTGCCAACTAAAGTGTTTTGGAGTCTTGTCAAGACTAGAGAAGGACTGGACTTTGTTCAGTGGCTTGCCAAGAAACTTGGAGAGGCCAAAGGAATCATTGTAAATACATTCTTGGATCTGGAAACACACGCAATAGAGTCGTTGTCTGCTGACAGTAGTATCCCGCCGGTGTATCCGGTGGGACCCATACTCAACTTAGAAGGCGGTTCTGGTGGTGGGAAACCTTTTGACGATGACGTCATAAGGTGGTTGGATAGTCAACCACCTTCCTCAGTTGTGTTTCTGTGTTTTGGGAGTATGGGAAGTTTTGATGAGGCCCAAGTGAAGGAGATAGCACGTGGTTTAGAGCAGAGCGGTCATCGTTTCTTGTGGTCCCTACGTCGACCTCCGTCAGAACAAACGACTACGAGGATCCCAAGCGACTATGAGGATCCGAGTGGGGTACTGCCAGAAGGGTTTTTGGATCGAACACGTGGAATAGGGAAAGTAATCGGGTGGTCCCCACAGGTGGCGGTGCTGGCTCATGATGCAGTTGGAGGGTTTGTGTCCCACTGCGGGTGGAATTCATTGTTGGAGAGTTTATGGTTTGGTGTACCATCGGCAGCGTGGCCGATGTACGCTGAGCAACAGATGAATGCGTTTGAATTGGTGGTGGACCTGGGATTGGCAGTAGAGATAAAGTTGGATTATGAGAAGGATGTGTTTAATCCGTTTAATCCTAAGGCTAATAAGATCATTAATGTGACAGCTAGGGAGATAGAAAGTGGGATAAGACGGGTGATGGAGGATAACGTGGTTAGAGCCAGAGTGAAAGATATGAGTGCCAAGAGTAGAGCGGCGGTGGTGGAGGGCGGTTCGTCAAATGCATTTTTCAGTCGTCTTATTCAAGATTTTATAAGAGACTAACTCTTGATCCGGACTTCTATTTGTTGTGTTTTTTTTTTTTTTTTTCTTTTTTTTTTTTGTATGTTACTAAAGTTGTCCATGTATCAGGTTACTATGGTATAATTATGGTTGCCTTTTTACCCTTTTTTACAATCTTGCCTGCTATACATTTTTTACAGTAATCAACATGGTTTCACTAGGATCTTCTGTTAGCAAATAAAAAGGTTGCCAGTTTCTAGGTTCAAAACCAATGGGATTTAATGGGGAATTGTGGTAGGTGGTTGGAACGGTTGGACGATGGCTATGCTGGTGCGTTTTGTATGGCGGACATGGCAGTAGATGTATTTCCAGTAGGTACCTAGGAGAAGTTTAGATTAGGAGAAGTAGAGGTGCACAAATCAGGTTTTTGGTTCAAACTGGTTCGGTTGAAACCTGGTCGGGTTGGCCCAAAGAAAGTCTAGAATCGGTTTGCGACCCGAACGAGTCGTTCAGAAGAGATTTAATCCGTTTCAGAGGCGGAAACTAAGAAACGAATGACTAAACAGCTTGCTTATCACTTTAACTACTGATTTTATTGATAATAACACGAATACAATCAGTCCTCACACCGGCAGCACCTCGGTATGGAATTCTAAAATCGTTACATATGAAATGATCAACACCCCTATATATACTAGACAAGATTTCGCTTGGAAACACTTCAAGCGAAATCCTCATAATATCTTCAAGCGAAATCCTTATCAAAATAACTTTCTGATTTCAAGCGAAACTTTCATGCAATCTTGAAATCTGTTTTGTCCTCTTGTGTAGATGATGCAGTGATGATGTCATGATGATGATGTCATCATGACATCATGCTTGAACAACTTCGCAATGAACTCGAGACTCGACATAAGACGAAGACGACAGATGAATGCACCAACAGACTCCCCCTCAGATGTTGACGAGTCTTAAATGTCGAGTATTCTCTATCTTCAGTCTTTATTAGTCTCTTTTCTTTCTTAGCATATACCAGGATCTTCTCTTTGGCTTTAACCTCGTCAGACTCCCCCTCTCATCATGATGGGATCGCCGTCTGGAATTAGCTATCACCTTGAGATTAATCCCTGGCTTTAACTCTGTTCAGCACAACTCCTGCACACATTTTCTCACCACCACATAAGTTTTTACTTAAAAGCAATAAGAAAAACTTACTGGAAATAGTTACATCAAGTTCAAATTAATGACCTTGATTAACTAAACTCAATTTCTTTCTCAAAACAAATTTCAACTGTTAAACTCACACTCCCAAACCTATTCATCCTGTTCAGCACTCGGAATTTTGAAAATCAGCTTTCCAACATCAGTTGTCGAAAATCTTTTTGAATTTTTCAAAAAATTATGCTAAAACACACTAAAATCTTTTTGGATTTTTAATAGAATAAAATGCAATAAAGAAATATACACAGACAATATTTTTGTGAGTTTGCGTAAGAGGATCATATCAGTTTTTGTGACCAATCACAAGCACCGTTAAGCTTGATTTCATTTTATGCTCTAAACGATTCACATTGATTGACGATATTGTTGTCCACTTAAACTCAATCTAAAAACTTTCGAAATGTTTACCGATACGTTTAGGTATATTTAGATAGCACTAAATTCTTATGGACCCCACGATCTCAGCATATCCCCTCATCATGCAATACACTAACTCGAGTAATGCCTTTAAACTTTTATCAACTGTGATTTGTGCGAAAACAAAGCAGAATGTTTAAACATTAACAATCAGGTCGATACTTCCGTATACGCAGAGAAAGTCCAATGTTTAAACAAAATAAGAAAATAAAAATAAGTTGAAGTTGTTTAGGCTTTAACCACCAGGTCGATACTCCCGTATACGTAGAGGTGATCCAAAGCTTAAACGAAACACCAAAGAAAATAAAGCAGAACGTTTAGGCAACAACATCCAGGTCGATACTCACGTATACGCAGAGGATGTCCGATGCTTAAACAAAATAAAGAAATCAAACAAGTTTAAATTCACAGCGACTTTTTAGCAAAGTTGTGAAAGTTCACAAACTTAACCAGTTTTATGTCTTTCGACAATCAGCGATTACTGAATAGGTACACAGTCAAGAAGGACAAAACTAAGTACTATGCTTTCAACCATGTTTCCCACTAGAACTAGGCTTTTTCATTTAAGTTTGTATCGTTCTCGCAAATCTACTAGTCTAGCTGAGCCTATCGTCACATCTTTAGTAAGACCTTTTATCACATTTTGACTTTACATTTCTTTAGCATGCTGTGACAGTCTACTGATTTACTATCATTTCCTCTTTTTACAACAAAACTCATTTTTAAATTTTCAATGTTTTTGGCTTTTTCAAATTTTCAAATGTTTTTGGATTTTCTAAAATTTCTTACTCCCCCTAAAATGCAAACACATTTTAGGAAATTTGAAAACAAACTATACAAGTAACATGACAACTGATATCGAATCACTTCAATTCTCCATTCACCTGGCATAAACAATCAGAACTCCCCTCACAACAAAACATTTTCCCATAGTGATCTCAAAACACTTAAGTTTGTTTTAATCAAAATGGTTTTTCCGGAAAATAAGTTTTGTGTGTCTTTTCACAAATTCGGGGTTTCATCCATCACTTTGTTCTTTTAACCACTTGTAAGATTTAACATTTATCGATTTTAACAACACAATCACATGTAGAAAATCAAGTACAACTTAATGTCCCTGATTTACCACTTGTAAGTCGAAATATCACTTTCGTGAATTTCTCAAGAAATGTGCCGATTCATGTTCCACGCTTACCAACCTGGGAACTCCGGCAAGTCAGGTTTTTCATTTAAACAGATTCACCCAAGCCTGACAGTCCTTGGGTGATTTTGAATTCTTGTTCAACAATGGTGGAAAATTTTCATCATCCATTGTTAAACCTGAATTCTCCAATTTTACCTCAACCAATGGCTCCTCTGGCTTTGACGAACCAGAATCATTGCCTGCACATGGCTTGTCTGACTTTGACCTGTCAGATTCATCGCCTGATGGTGGCTTGTCTGACTTTGACACATCAGATTCATCGCCGACCATTTTCTTCTTCTTCTTCTTTTCTTCTTTCGTCCTCAGATTTGAATCCGATGAATTCGTCTTACTTGACTTTGCAGTCGAGGAAGTCGATTCATCAGAACTCTTATTCGATCTATCCGGTGAACCCGAGGACAAAATCTTCTCGAGATACTCTCTCGCCTTCTTCCTCTTTTTCCTCAGTCTGTCTTTCTGCCCCTGAGAAAGTTTCACTTTCGTTTCTTGAACTTTAGGTTCTTGAACCTTCTGTTCTTTGGGCTTGACATTGACTGATTTCTTTGCCATTTTCTGAGAATTAACCCTCAATCTTTCATTTGATCTCCTTGGGCAATCTCTGGCAATGTGACCTCTGATGTTGCAATTAAAACATCTTCTTGACTCAAATCTCCAACTCTGGCAGTTAACAGCAATGTGTCCTTGATAACCGCATCTGTAACACACTTTGTTATCGTACCAATCACCATTTTCACACCAGATGCTCAGATCATAGCATTGTTTGGATTGGTGATATTCCTTCCTCATGTTTGCTGGATTTGACTTTTAAGCACTGTGGTCCGACCTGCACCACTTATTGCCAACAATTTTTGAATTTTCATTTTTCAATTTTTGTGATTTTTGATCACGATTGGATGATTGAACTGATGAGCTTTTATTTTCTTTTTGAAGATTTTTCGGCTTTTTATCCTTTTGTTTTTGTTCCACATTCTTCTTTACTGGTTTTTGCGATGAGCATTCACCTTTTTCAGTAGAATGTAGAACAGTTTCTTTAAACATTTCTTTTAATTTCAAAAATGTTTTCTTTTTCTCATCATCATCAGTTTTCTCATCACAATCTTCAACTTTGACATTGTCAAAGTTTGTGACATTGTCACTTATTGGAACTGAATTGATCGGTTTTGGACAGGGGAACTCAGATGAAGTCACAAAACCTTTCAATTTCTTTTCAAGTTCATCAATTTTGTTCCTTGAATTCTCAGCTTCATTTTCAAGCTGAGACATTCTCTCAAAATGAGACTTGATTGTCTTATCATTCTCAATCTTAATGTTTTCAAGAACAGACTTTTCATTTTCCAAAACATTTATCTGTTCTTGAAATTTTGTCTCATTTTCTTTCAGATTCTTATTCTCAAGCTTTATCCAGAAATCTTCCTTTTCTGAATTTAACTCCTTTTCTTCTAACTCTTTGATTTTCTTTCGAGCACATTTACCTTCTTTTTCAAGTTTGATAATTTTCTGAAGATGGGAATTTATCATTTTTTGCTTTTCGATGTTGTTTTTGCTAAACACATCTCTTCCATCTTCAAGAATTTTTATTTGATTTTGAAATTCTTTTTCAATTCTTGATTTTTCATTTTCAAAACTTTTCTCTTTCTCTTTCAACATCTTGTTTTCAAATGTCAAACTGTTCAAATCACTTAACAGTTTGTCATTTTCTGATTTCACCCTCCCACAATTTTCTTTCAAAATAAGAATCTGCTTATCATCAGCTTGCTTTTCATTGTTCAACTTCTTGATCTCCAATGCCAAACTTTCCACATCTTTCACGAGTTTGTCATTGTCATCCTTAAAGTTGTCACATTTGGTGCACACTGATTCAGAATTTGAAGATCCAATTTTCACAAATTCTTCATTTTTTGAAACTTCTTCCTCCTTTGTCATGAATGTACCTGCACAAAAATTTTTAACGAAATCAAGACAATTTGCTTTCTCATCAATATAACAACCTCTCTTGATATCATATTTCATCACATATTTTGCTCTAATACATTCAACAATCCTTTTGTTCATCTCATCAATCACATCTAAGCCCATATCCATCAAATGATTTTTTTAAGACATTTATCATTTCTTTCCTTTTCTTTCCATTTTCAAATTCATGAGTTTTAAGTATGCTGATGAATCTTTTTAGATGTAATTTTGAAAAATTTGAATCATTTCTAAAATTTTTCAAACATTCACTCCATTCAATAGGTAATGCATCTGCAAACTTTTCTATTTTTTCAGCATCTGATGGAAATATCTCATGATTTTTTAAGTAACCAAGTAAGACTCCATATCGGTTCTCTAATTCTTCCAATGTTTCATTTTTCAAACATGCAAAATATTTAAACCTTTTGACCCAAAGATCCTTTTTCACATTTCTATAACTATCGTCCAAATACCCCATATACCAATCATTTAATCTTTCAAGATCATGATTTTCCATCTCATCAAACATCATTTCCATTTTTCAAATAATCCCGATAAATTTCGCTCAAAACACACTTTCAATTTGACCAAGACACTTTAAGATAATCAAACTGATTAGGCTGATTACTAGATATATTCTACGAATCTTGATTTGGCCGCAACTTGTTCAACACATGAATTAAATCGGTAGATAAACCCAATAGCCGACAATATTGATTACTACTTAAATCTCATTGGACCGCAAGTATGTAGTGAGTTGGCAACAACTTTCAAAAATAATGGTTCACATGCAAACTGACAATATGATCACATGAATTTCTTTTCCAAAGAACTGACACCCTCGTTTAATGATATACACAATACACGATGCACTTTCACGTGTAAAACAATTCAATCGGATAGAATTTTCAAGTGGTCACATGTAATTCCAAGCTTGCTCAACATATTTATCAGTTGACATTTTAATCTGATCACATGCCACTAAATAAATCCAAAACAACTAGCCGACATTTTAATGATGATAAAGTGTGTATACTTGAGCTGGTGACAAACAAATATCACATGTAAATCTCGAACAGAACCAACTGACACACTTTAATACCTATCACATGCAACTGACACAAGACACAATACTTCCTTTTTCAACTTTCAATGAACCGATTCTCAATTCTTTTTATTATAAAACCTGTATCATATGCACTCCTCGAACCACTAAATCAATCACAATACTCGATACATGTTTCAAGCGAAATAGTCTGATACAAGTACAACAATTCAAGCGAAATCCAACAAATCAATTTCGCTTGAAATGTTCAAGCGAAATCGACAGACAAAATCAAGTTTCAAGCGAAATTTTCACTATATTTCAAGCGAAATCCGCTGATGTCATATTTTACGAACTGTTTTTGGTCTGAATGAACGTGTAAATGATCAAATTAAGTTCCGAAACTTTCAAGGATTGATTAAACCATGTTTGCGCACAATATATGTGAAATTTGAGTCGATTTTAACCGTAAAAATTTGTTCGATTTTGAAAGAAGGTGTAGAAAATCAGAAAAAGTGACAAAAACGAGCTGTTTTGGCGAAATCTCTTCCTCCTGTGCTCTGATACCACTTGTAGGATCGGTTTGCGACCCGAACGAGTCGTTCAGAAGAGATTTAATCCGTTTCAGAGGCGGAAACTAAGAAACGAATGACTAAACAGCTTGCTTATCACTTTAACTACTGATTTTATTGATAATAACACGAATACAATCAGTCCTCACACCGATAGCACCTCGGTATGGAATTCTAAAATCGTTACATATGAAATGATCAACACCCCTATATATACTATACAAGATTTCGCTTGGAAACACTTCAAGCGAAATCCTCATAATATCTTCAAGCGAAATCCTTATCAAAATAACTTTCTGATTTCAAGCGAAACTTTCATGCAATCTTGAAATCTGTTTTGTCCTCTTGTGTAGATGATGCAGTGATGATGTCATGATGATGATGTCATCATGACATCATGCTTGAACAACTTCGCAATGAACTCGAGACTCGACATAAGACGAAGACGACAGATGAATGCACCAACAGAAAGTCAAACCCGGTTTTTGGTGAAATAGGTTCAGGTTCTGACCTGGTTTTTTAGGAGAAAGGCTCGGGTTTGACCGGGTATTGGTTCAGTTCGGGTTTGACCAGCTTGAAATTGGGTACTGGCTTGGTTCGGGTTTAAGCAGGGTCGAACTAGTTTTTAAGCACAGGGTTACGAACCGATTTCAACTCTACAATTCGATTAGGGTTCAACCTAATTGGTTTCAAATTGAGGTTCGATTTGGGTTTAAAACCGGGTTGGTTCACTCAGGAAGAAGGACTTGATTAAGGTAGGATGAGATCTAGGAGAGTGGAAACCCACATATATCATTAAAACCAAAATGGACCAAGAGTGTGACACTTTGAAATTTAATATTATATATTATCATGTTGTAACCTTGTTATGCTTATAGTTGTTGTAAGCTATGCATTAAGGGTTTTACATGCTATTCTTTATTGTAGGTTCTTATGTTTTGTTTGTACTTTAACATAAGGCTTAGGATTTATACATGTATAATTGTACATGTCATATAAGGTTTTGTGTTGTGTGATTGGGTAAATTGGGCGGTGATCCTGTTCGGTATCGGTACATGAAGGTAAAAACCGGCACCAGTTTGTACAGGAAACGCCAAAAGTCGGTACCGAGTTGATATTGAAAATCTTTTAGTTCGGGAAATTCGGTGCTGCTACCCCGTACCATTTGCTCATCCCTGATCACGGGTACTGTACAGACAATGGTATCGTACAAATTTTTTTTTTTGTTGATTTTCTTTCACTTTTAATGATTTATTTTTTTAGTTTTAGAGGTAGGGATGAGCTCGGTGCCAACCGATACCGAATTGGTACTGGTACCGAAAATACTGGTTACAGTACTGGTATATGAAGGTAAAAACGGGTAGCGAACCGGTACCAAGAACCGCCAAAAGTCGGTACCGAATTGGTACTTATGATCTTTTGGTTCGGGAAATTCGGAACTGACATCAAGTACCATTTGCTCATCTCCGACCACGGGTTTCATACAAACAATATCATTACTATAAAATTTTTTTGGTTGATTTTCATTTGGTTATCTTTTATTGTTTTTTTTCTACATTTTCTTTTTTGTTCTTCTCATTGGTCCCGTACGCAACGCGCACAGAAGTATAGACCTAGTTACATTTAATATCAAAGAGAGAAATTTTGGATAACTTTAATAGTTAAAATTCATCATTTTATATATATCATTAAAACCAAAATGAGCCATGAGTGTGACACTTTGAAATTTAATATTACATTTAATATCAAAGAGAGAAATCTTGGATAACAAAGGATAAACAGTTAGCGTAAAAGTAAAAGAAGTAAAAGAGATGAGTGAGAAGAGTAGATCGGCGTCCATATGTTTTTGTTGTTGGTTTTCTTATTAGGGTGAACGGGACGGGTGCGGGATGAAGGGCGGTGAACCCCTTCATCGCGCGGGGAACACCGTCGCCGTCCCCTATCACCGCGCGACAAGCTTCAAAATCGGGGACTCTTCACCGCTCCACAATAAAGCCGTTGGACATGGAAAATGACCATTGGACATGATGTTAACGGCTATAATTCCGTTTAATTTAAATTAAACAATTAAATACAATATAAATATTACCATTTTACATTCCATTTTTCACCCAATTCACATACTCTCAAAGCATACTATGGATAGACAAAACAAGGGCGATGGCAAGAACAAAGTTTCGGGTTCCGGTTCGAAGGCGAGGGGGCGCGGCTCGCAAAGTAGACGAGGCGGATCGAGTGGTTCAAGTGTGCCATTTCAATCACAACACGGTTACTCCCCACACTCTCAACCTCCATACTTTTATGCCTAAAATACAGAATCCGGTTTTTACAACACCCAACCCCAACCCAACTATCCACCACAATTTTTTTCATTATCACGAGGTCTCACGATGGTTGCTTATCGGAGTCCACCGACTCAATATCCAAGAGATATGTTAAACACATGCTTCCAATATACGATGATGACGAAGATGAAGAATTTGTAGCCGAGACTCAAGAGTTAGATGAAGACGAAAATGAAGAAGCCGAAGAAGAGGAAGAACTTGAAGTCGAAGAAGAAGCCGAAAATGAATGGAAAGGAAAGGGGGTAAAGCGGATCCGCAAAGATGGACGAAGAAACAAGAAGAGGCGTTAGCGATGGCGTATGTGCATTGTAGTGTTAACAAGAAAAAGGCAATCAACAAAAACTGGAAGGTTTTTGGAAAAAAACTTCTCGCACACTACAATGCAATCGTTGGAGGAAATTCACGGACCGTTCATCAAGTCCATCCGAAATGGAAAGCTATGCAAGGGAAGTTCGGGGCAAAAAAAAGTCATCGGATTCGGGTAACTACCAAGCGGGTACACCGAATACTGAATTCACTAGTGATATACCCGACATAAACGTAGACCCCTCTACAAGAAGGCAAAAAAAGAAAGAGAAAAAAGATAAAAGACCCGCAACGTCGACTGAAAGGTCAATTGGTATGTCTGACAAGCTCCAAGAATACAAATTTATGAAACAAGAGTTGGTGGGCATTAAAAGAAAAGAGAGGAAAAAATTACGGAGTTGGCGGATGAACATCGAGAGAGGTTGAAATCGATTAGGTTTGATAAGAATTTGAAGACGTTATAGATGAAACCTTAATTAGTCAAAACAAAATGGAATAACCAAATAAAATGCTTTGAATGATAATCAAAGTATTAAAGTGGTTAAATACAATTTATATAGACAACTAGAATCATATTTTATGTGGCATGTGATATAACTTATTTTTAGTGTTCTAAAAATTAAAATCACTCTCATTATATTTTGAGTAATTTAAAGTATTGGTCAATTCAACCTAGGATATGTGTTCCCCACGTGACGAAAGCAATTTAAGTACTTAGTTTTCATGGACCCTTGTTTGAGCCACCTGATTTGAAAACTGCTCATTTCGAGGATATTTGCTTATATAATTCCATGAAACAAACACTCTAATATGTCTTTATTGTTAGGTACACAAATAAAATGGGCCATGTGGGCCTAAGTTTCCACTTGATTTTCGCCAGCAATGCAATACCATCAACAGATAATGGTATATAAACTGAATATATATGTATAAGACTCCAAACAAACCATTCATGAACCCAAAACAAATATGGCTAGTAAAGTTTTAGAGCTAATATTCATCCCTTCCCCAGGGGTTGGTCACATTATGTCAACCGTTGAGATCGCAAAATTGCTTGTGAATCGAGATCAACGTCTCGCAATAACCGTACTTGTCATCAAGCCTCGTAGCCTGGATTCTGGCCTGGCTATCACCTCCTACATAGAATCATTAGCTAAAAGCAATACGGATCACATATCCTTCATTCAACTCCCTCAAGATGAAACCTTACTAACTCATGACCCCAAAGACCACATGTCTTATTTCAATATATTCATCCCTAGCCACTGCAAATATGTTAGAAATGTTGTGGCTGACATGACAAGTCAAGCGGGTTCGGGTCGGATCGTTGGGTTTGTCATTGACATGTTTTGCACTTGTATGGTAGATGTGGCTAATGAGTTCAATGTTCCAACCTACATATACTTCACTTCTAGTGCTGCTTTTCTTGGATTTGAATTTTATATCCAGAAACTCTGTGATGATCTCAACGAAGACGTTATTGAGTTGAGCAACTCAGATGCCAAGATATCGATTCCAAGTTTTGTTAAACCGGTTCCAACCAAAGTCTTTTGGAGTCGTGTCAAGACTAGAGAGGGACTAGATTTTGTCTTGGGGGCCGTCCGGAAATTTAGAGAGGTCAAAGCAATCATAGTTAATACATTCTCGGAATTGGAAACAAACGCGATAAAGTCGTTGTCTGCTGACATCAGCATCCCACCAGTGTATCCAGTGGGACCTATACTCAACCTAGAAGGCAGTTTTGGTTCTAGTGTTGGTAAATCGTTTGACAACAACGTCATTAGTTGGTTGGATAGTCAACCACCTTCCTCGGTTGTGTTTTTGTGTTTTGGGAGTATGGGAAGTTTCAATGAGGTCCAAGTGAAGGAGATAGCACGTGCTTTAGAGCAGAGTGGCCATCGTTTCGTGTGGTCCCTACGTCGACCTCCGTCAGATCAAACATCAAGGATCCCAAGTGATTATGAGGATCCGAGTTTGGTACTGCCAGAAGGGTTTTTGGACAGAACATGTGGAATAGGGAAGGTGATTGGGTGGGCCCCACAGCCGGCGGTCTTGGGTCATGATGCAGTTGGAGGGTTTGTGTCCCACTGCGGGTGGAACTCATTGTTGGAGAGTTTATGGTTCGGCGTACCATTGGCAACATGGCCGATGTACGCCGAGCAACATATGAATGCGTTTGAAATGGTGATGGAGTTGGGATTGGCGGTAGAGATAAAGTTGGATTATATGAAGAATGTGTCTAATCCTATGGCTGACACAATTATTGTGACAGCTGAGGAGATAGAACGTGGGATAAGACGAGTTATGGAGGATAATGAGGTTAGAACAAAAGTAAAAGCAATGAGTCTGAAGAGTAGATCCGTAGTGGCGGAGGGTGGTTCGTCATATGCATCAGTTGGTAGTCTGATCCAAGATTTTGTAAGAGATCAATCTTAATCTGGTTTTGACTTTTGTGTGTTGTAATTTTTTGTTGTTAAAGTTGGAATGTAAAATAACCTATTTTGGTGTTTTAAAATGACAAACAGATTAAATGAGTTTGAATTCGGTAATTTACAAAAATTGACTTGAAAACCAATTGATTGTATGTAGGGTTGTTGTTTTCACCTGACCCGGTTAACAATCATTACCAAACCCGACATGCCCAATTCAGTTCGTTAATCGATTCTATTAACTATTTAACTATGATTCGAGTCAACCCGAATACCCCGATCACACGTTTAAACAAACCGTTTGATTTTTTCTAGAGGTGTTCGCTTAAACCGACGATAACCTTTTGATCCTTCTATTCTCGCGACATTCGACAAAGCGATACCCCAACCATGAAGTTTCACCTGCATCCCACGCGGGGCCGGCCCAGAGCAAGTGCGGGGTAGGCGACCGCTCTAGGCCCAAATCAAAATAGGGCCCGAAAAATATTATAATTTTTTTTTCTATATATAATCTAAAAAAAATCTGTATGTTTTTAAAGAAAAAAACTTAAAGGACTTGAATTTATGAATAAAAACATTAAACACAACTGTTTCGAAGCTCAACTGTTTTTGTCAATCAAATTCAGAAGCCCAACTGTTTTAGTGTGTAATGGAATAATGACTTGGCCAAAATCAATTTTTGTGATTTTCGGAGACGGCCCTGATTTTACGAATCCATTGAATCTTCTATGCTAATCGTCAATCACTAATCCAACAAGTTTCAATCCTGATCTTCGTCTCCATGTTTTTGTCACGCTTTCCATTTCCACCTACACTAGTCGATCATTCCCCACCCAATTTTAGTATCCAAATTTTAACAGCCCAGAATCATATTGATGCTAACTCAAAAAACCCATTTATTAGCCCAACTAGAAACCTGATTACCAATTACCCTGGCCCAAACCTACCAGAATACAGAAAACCCAAATAAAACAACCCGAGGAACCCTGATACCTGATAACACAACCCGAATGACACCCCGAAAAGAATTTATTGTAATTTTTAGGCAAAAAATCCTGATATAGCCCCTTAAAAGTTCAGTTAAATCCTTTGATTGCCCAGTAGAAAATAAATAACGGATCCACCCACTAACCAAGAACTGATCCAATAATGCTTAATATGCCCGGTTCGGGTTGGGTATCCGGGTTTTACTCGATCCAACCCAAATCCTTTTCAGCGCTATTGAATAAGTGGAAATTAAAGTGGGACCACTCCGACCACCTTTTCCGATCCACCACTTTGTCAAAATCAACAAAGATATGATTAATTCCATTCCATTTAGCTCACTTATTAAAGTTGAGTATAATTTTACAGGAATAAAAAACTTTGCGCATATTTAATAAAACAATGATAATGTTCAAATTTATGTTTTGAATGAATATTTATTTAAAAAAAATTAATAGACGAGACATCAATCAAGAACTAAAATTCTAGAAGTGAAAAAAAAATTCCATAATATATAAATATGTGTGGTTCCCATTGCTACTCATGACCTAACGGTATAGTGGCCGGTATAGTGTCTACCCCACAAAAGTGGTGTGGGTTCAAATCATTGTAAGTGCAAGGTCATGTGGAGATCGTTGGTTCTTGATCATTTGAGTACGATATAGATCTGGATCTGCTTTATATGCCTATATGGTATGAAAGGGGTATCGGCGCAATTTTTTGTCCGTTTACTAACTATCTCGATGTAAATCCATAACACGAAAAATTTTGTAAATAAACAATGTAAGTCAAGTTAAAAGACTTTTATAGTTTTATGCCAACAATTAAAAAATGTGATGTGAAATGAAGAATGTCCCCAGCTAATGATTGTGTCAAGCATGCTGATAATCTCGGTCTCTATTGTGAGGTACAAAAACAAAATGGTCCATGTGATCACAAATTTCTTACTGATCTTTACAAGAACTGGTACTTAAGACTCCAAACAAACCATTCATGAACAAAAATCAAATATGGCGAATACAGTTGCAATTGCAGAGCTAATATTCATCCCTGCTCCTGGGATGGGTCATATCATGTCAACCGTCGAGATCGCAAAATTACTTGTGAGTCGAGATCAACGTCTTGCCATAACTGTTCTAGTCATGAAACCTCATGCCGCGAATTCTGGCTCAGCTATCACCGAGTACATAGAATCATTAGCTAAAAACACCATGGATCGTATATCCTTCATTCAACTCCCTCGATATGTAGCCCCATCAATTCCTGACCCCAAAGCGTCTTTCTTTGATGAATTCGGAAAATGTCACTGTAAATATGTTAGAAATGTTGTTGCTGACTTGTCAAGTCAACAGGGTTCACGTCGGATCACGGGGTTTGTCATTGACATGTTTTGCACCGGCATGATAGATGTGGCTAATGAGTTTAATGTTCCAACCTACCTGTTCTTCACTTCTACTGCGGCTTTTCTTGGATTTAAACTTTATATCCAGACACTTTGTGATGATCTCAACGAAGACGTTGTTGAGCTCAGCAACTCGGATACCGAGGTATCGGTTCCAAGTTTTGTGAAACCGCTGCCAACCAAATTCTTTTGGAGTTTTGTCCAGACTAGAGAAAGACTGGATTTTGTTCTCAGGTCTGTCCGGAAACTTAGAGGGGTCAAAGCGATCATGGTTAATACATTTTTGGAATTGGAAACACACGCGATGGAGTCATTGTCTGCTAACGTCAGCATCCCACCAGTGTATCCGGTGGGACCTATACTCAACCTAGAGGGTGGTCCCACTATGGGGAAACCGTTATACCATGACGTTATTATGTGGTTGGATAGTCAACCGCGTTCCTCGGTTGTGTTTTTGTGTTTTGGGAGTATGGGACGTTTTGATGAGGCCCAAGTGAAGGAGATAGCGTGTGGATTGAAGCAGAGTGGTTATCGTTTTGTGTGGTCCCTGCGTAGACCTCCATCAGATCAAACATCGGGATTGATGACCGATTATGAGGATCCGAGTGAGGTACTGCCAGAAGGGTTTATGGAGCGAACACGTGGGACAGGAAGGGTGATTGGGTGGGCCCCACAAGTGGCGTTGTTGGGTCATGTTGCAGTTGGAGGGTTTGTGTCCCACTGCGGGTGGAACTCATTGTTGGAGAGTTTGTGGTTCGGTGTACCAACGGCAGCATGGCCGATGTACGCCGAACAACCAATGAATGCGTTTGAAATGGTGGTTGAGTTGGGAATGGCGGTGGAGATAAAGTTGGACTATAAAAATGTGTCTAATCCTAAGGCTAATATAGTCATTGTGACAGCAGAGGAGATAGAAAGTGGGATAAGACAGGTGATGGAGGATAACGAGATTAGAACAAAAGTGAGAGAGATGAGTGGAAAGAGTAGATTGGCTGTCGCAGAGAGTGGTTCGTCGTATGCATCTGTTGGTTGTCTTATTCAAGATTTTGTAAGAAGTAACTCTTGATTTGGACTTGAATTTTATTGTTGCCAAAGTTGATGTCTCGTATTCAAGTGCTGGTTCGTCAACCATGTACCTTTTTCCCAATCTCGATTGTTACCATTTTCTTTACATGTATACAACAATTATTATCGTAAAAATTAGTTGCATAAAGCAGTTCAAAGTTGATATGCTACAACTTTTTTTTTAAATATAGCGCATACAAATAAGATACAAACATGATAGTAAACTATTAACAAAGGTACCCAAACCACTACAAGTATATATAATCCTATGATACAAACATGATAGTAGATTTTTTTATTAACTTTGTGGCAATTGAATATGAGCCAGTAAAACACTCTGATACTCTTGGTCCCTATCGTGAGGTACAATAATAAATTGATCCATGTGGGCATAACTTTCAAATAGATTTTCACAGAACACAACGACATCACCTAATTGTTATCATCTACAAGGAATTGTAGATCGATAAATATAAGATAAGACTCCAAAGAAACCATTCATCAACCAAAACAAATATGGCTAATACATTTGCAGAGCTAATATTCATACCTACCCCTGGGGTTGGTCACATCATATCAACCATCGAGATCGCAAAACTGCTTGTGAATCGCGATCAACGTCTTGCGATAAGTATAACCATCCTTGTTATCAAGCCTTGTAGCCAGGATTCTGGCTCAGCTACCACCTCCTACATACAATCTATAGCTAAAAACACTATAGATCGAATATCCTTCATTCGACTCCCTCAAGATGAAACCCCACCGGTTCATGACCCCAAAACTCCGATGGCTTCGTATATGGAGTTTGTCAAAAGTCACTGCAAATATGTTAGAAATGTTGTGGCTGACTTGACAAGCAGGCCGTTGCTACGTTATTGGAGACCCTAAGTGAACTATGAAGTGGAGGTCTTTTTGTAAAAGTACCCTTTTTAACATATTTGGTAACAAAACTCTCCTCCTACCAGCAATTATAAACTAAAAAGTTTATAGTTGGCAAAGTAAACTTTTTTTATAGTTATATGTTTTGTATAGATATAGTATATGTTTAAATAAAATCTATTTTTCTAGCTTCGGGATAGGTCGATGGTTATGTATGTAGTTAAATTTCGAAACTGGGCCTTGAATGTAGGCCTTTTCCCTAAACAATTTTTATCTGGACTCCTATAGTAAAAGACCGGTTTAGTTTTTCTTTATTTGGGCCTAATACATTTACAATATATAAAACATACTAAAAATTGGAGGCCATTGATTTTGGTGACCCTAGACCCGTGCCTAGATTGGAAAGCCTAACGGGCCGGCACTGTTGACAAGTCAACCGGGTTTGGCTTAGGTTGCTGGATTTGTCGTTGACATGTTTTGCACCAGCATGATTGATGTGGCTAATGAGTTTAATGCTCCAAGCTACATGTTCTTTACTTCCAATGCTGCTTTTCTTGGATTTACATTTTGTATATAAAAACTCAGTGATGATCTCAATAAAGACGTTATTGAGCTGAGCAACTCGGATACCGAGGTTTCGGTTAAGCTTTTGCCAAACCAGTGCCAACCAAAGTTTTTTGGAGTCGTGTCAAGACTTGAGACGGACTGGATTTTGCTTTGTGGTGTGTTCGGACACTTAGAGAGTCAAAGCAATTATGGTTAATACGTTTTGGAATTGGAAACACACACGCTGGAGTCATTGTCCACTAACGCCAGCATCTCGCCAGTGTATCCAGTGGGACCAACACTTAGCCTAGACAATGGGTCAGGTGACGATGACGTCATTAGGTGGTTGGATAGCCAACCACCTTCCGCGGTTGTGTTTTTGTGTTTTGGGAGTATGGGAAGTTTTGATGAGGCCCAAGTGAAGCAGATAGCACGTGGATTAGAGTAGAGTGGCCACCATTTCGTGTGGTTTATACATCAACCTTCGTCAGGTCAAACATCATCAAGGTTCCCAAGTGATTACGAGGAAACGAGTGAGGTATTGCCGAAAGGGTTTATTGAGAGAACCCTTGGAACAGGGAAGGTGATCGGGTGGGCCCCACAGGTAGCGGTGTTGGGTCATGTTGCGGTTGGAGGGTTCGTTTCCCACTACGGATGGAACTCATCGTTGGAGAGTTTATGGTATGGTTGTGGAACTCGGATTGGCAGTGGAGATAAAATTGGAATATATGATGGATTATTCTAATCCTAAGGCTAAAATAGTCATTGTGACAGCTGAGGAGATAGAAATCGGGATAAGAAGGGTGATGGAGGATAACGAGGTTAGAACGAAAGTGAGAGAGATGAGTGCAAAGAGTAGTTCAACAAGTGGCATTGCTGGCTCATTGTGCAATTGGAGGATTCGTGTCCCAATGTGGGTGGACCTCATTGTTAGAGAGTTTGTGGTTCGGAGTACCGTTGGCAACATGGTCGATGTATCCTGAGCAGCATGTGAATGCTTTTGAAATGGTAGTGGAGCTCGGATTAGCGGTGGAGATAAAGTTGGATTATAGGAAGGATATTTATAATCCCAAGGCTAATACAGCCTATGTGACGGCTGAGAAGATCTAATACACTGAACGAGACATAAAATTTACCCAACCACCCTTCTTGTAACAACTCTCATCAAAAGTCCTATTTATTATTTTATTTTGTCCAATAGGAAACCCTAATTAAGACCCCCAAGTAATCCTGCATAACCCCTAAAATTTTCAGAACAATCGGAATCAGGATCAGGGCCCCTAAAACTCAGGGGGGGGGGGGGGTAAATTCCCGTTAGTATTATCAAAACAGTTTTACGTGTAAAACAAAATTGAACGCATGACCAACTCACCCAAGCTACCCGGACACGGGGATACCCTATGGTGGTAGGGCACCCCTCGCGCCACGCGACAGCCCCTCGCGCCACGCGACAGCCCCTCGCGCCACGCGAGGGGGCTGTTTTTCAGGTATAAATATAGAGGTGTGGGACTTGGTTTCTGGCATTCGTTCGACGTTAAAATTCGATTCATGCACTGAGATATCGTCTAAATACTACAGAAACACACACAATCTCGAATTTCCACCGCGATAACAGGGTAATAACTCGATCGCTGCTACGATTCAATGTCCGATCGATTGAAACTATCCGATGAATGTTTAAGTGCTGCTCAAATTAGGGTTTATACTTTGTCATTCGTCATGAATTCGATGGATGTTTAAGTATCGCACTTTGTCATTCGTTGTGAAGGTTTTAATCTCGTGAGTTATCGTAAATGTTGTATTAGTTACTAACCTAGTTCGTGTGCATTGTTATTTGAATTAGGTTAACAGGCTAATCAGTAGGCTAAACTCTGCCCGTGTAAATCTGCAATGTGAGTCATTCTCTCTTTACCAAATTACTTTTAAAATCATGATTGTTTTCAAAGTTATAATTACAGGGATTAAGTCTTTGTAATCTCCAAATTACAGCCGGTATGTGGGGTTTTGTATACATTACTTGATAACCGTCACCATTGGACAACGGGTTAGCCAAGGGGTGATATGACCATAATCACAGACACCATTGGACAACGAGATAGCCAATAGGTGGTCGAGTGATAAATACCGTGGGTAGATGGTTGATATGTATAAACATTGTAATCGCTCTTAATACTGTAAATTATAACAACGCGTCGTTTTTAGTAAAAAGAATGATTCACCAGTATTTCCCCGCTGACAAAACATTTTTCAAACATGTTTCAGGTGATCTGTTGTAATCCAGGAAAAGTGTCGCGAAGCACTACAAGCTTAAGGAAGTGGCTCAATATAAATAAAAAAACATGTTTTGTAAAATAAAGATTTCCCAGTGAAATCACCTTATTGTAAACTACCGGGGTTTTATCCCGAATTATGAAATAAATAATCGGGCATTTTCAGTTTTAAAAAGATCCTGCTAAAATCTTCCGTTGTCAACTCAATTAAATAAATACCACGAGATTTTCTGTCCCACGGCCCCTGAACTGGGTTAAACCGGGTCTGGGGTCGTGACAGAAAAAGGTGGTATCAGAGCCACTGATTTAAGCCAATTAAGTATTTAGAAAATACTTAATTTTACTGATTGCTATTTTTGTGATTACGTGTTTTATTATTTGAATATTTGTTTACAGTATAGGTAAGCAAAGACTTTCGGATATCTATTATAAATTAGATACTTCACCGAAAGAAAAAAGGAACTTCATCCTCAAAATACCCAATAGATACTGAGGAAGGAATATTTGTTCGAAAGACACAATATGAGGAACCACTTTCTCCTAATAAAAGAAGTTTGATTATTAGGAAAAGTCAGGAGAAAATAAAGAAATCACAACCAAAAGAAATAAGAGTTAATCAGGAAACCCAGGAACTAGGCAGTAACCCACCATGGGAAGACAAGTTAGATGAAAAATGGGCAGATCTCTATATGCTAGCCACTGTAGCAGTAAATGCAAATCTTTAAATAACCTGACTCAGTTCTAGCACCCATATCATCTACAACCAGAAACTCTAAAGAAAATTTTATCCAGTAAATAAATAAGTTACAATAATCCCTAGTATGTTTTAATTTTCAGTTGTCCTTTGTATTAAATTAGTCACACGGTATGCAATAATACTTGAAGGTTATCTGTGAAATTTTGTTATAAAATTTTAACTTAGTATTTTTGCATATATGCTAAGCAGTATGAATGAGTTATCTGAAGCCCTTCAGAATCTCAATCTCTATCCGGTGAAAGTAGAAGTTTTCAAAGACTTTACTGGTTACATACCCGATGTGGAAGAACCTATGGAATTCCACGCTCCACCTCTGGAGAAACCAAAGCCTAAGAAAAGGAGAAGATTCATTGGCTGGAGGCGTGTACGCAGAAGGAAACCAGCAACTAGAAAGGTTCCCAAAATAGAGAATCCCATAGATAAAGGAAAAGGAATTGCGATCGGGGAAGGTTCTAGGCAAGTAGAAATGGAAATTGGGGAAAGTTCTAAACAAGTCGAGGAGTTGCCATTACAAGAGGAGTTGGATCGCATATTGGCAAGCTGTGATATCATTTGACCTATCAATACCAACCTTTACCCTTATCCTGCCGAAACTCAACTTCCAATAAATTTGGAACCAGCCATCCCAGAACCTTTAATCCATACCCAACCTTTAGGAGAAATGGACGAATGGTGGACCAACGACTGGCAGTTTCAAAACCTCCTAAATAACCCTTATACCTTTTTCCCTCAGTTCGACCTAGAACCTATACCAAACCCACCAATGAGCAATGAATATTTAGCTGAACTCCGCCATTTTGGCGAGGAGCTGATAGGTGCAGGGAATAGGATTCGGGAGGTGGGAGAGCAAATCTCCTGGAAGTACGACGAGAGGGAGCGTCGTTTCTGAAATATCAGCAGAAGGGATGGTGTGAGAACGTAACTGTGATTGTATAATAATAATAATAATAATACTAATAATAATAGTAATAAAAATATAATCTTGTAAAATAAAAATAAATTGTAACATAACAGTGTGTACGGATTCATAATATGATATAAAAAAAGGGAAATCGAGGAATCGATAATTTTGGATATATATATGTGTGTTGTGAAATTTGTATGTTTGTTTTGTGTATAATTGTTATTTACTCTATACTAATAAATTATATATATTAATTATCAGATGGAAAACGCTAATAATGAACCAGTTAACGAGGTTAACCAATCTGAGCAACACCAGGAGGATCAATTTATGACTAGGCAAGATATAGAAAATATTGTTGCTCAAGGAATAGCCAATGCTATTCCAGCAATCCTTGCTGCTGCCCAGAAACCTGTTGAACCTCAACAAATCATTCCTAGTAAACGTACCCAAGAAGATAACTTCAGTAATAGTGTAAACGGAGGCGGCAACCATACTAATCACGATAATGATCCACGGCAGGCCCCACCCCCTAAGAAAATGAAAGCTGCAACGCCTGGTTGCACTTACAAAGAATTCCTTGCTTGTAAACCAGCTGAATTTGCAGGCAATGAAGGGGCAACTGCAGCACTGCGTTGGTTGGAGAAGACTGAAGCAGTAATTATGATAAGTAAATGTGCTGAAGAAGACAAGGTTATGTATGCGTCACATCTTTTTAAAGAAGGGGCGCTAGAATGGTGGAATACGGTACTTCAAGCCAAAGGAAGAAATATGGCCTATGCCATGAGTTGGGAGGAATTTAAGCAGCTAATAGAAAGAAAATTTTGTCCCGAATACGAAAAAGAACAAATGGCAAATAAGTTCCTGAACCATCGAATGATGGGTGTAGACTGTCGAGGATATACTCCGACATTCTTCGAATATGCTAGAGTAGTACCAATGTTGGCTTCTCCAGAACCGGTACTTATTTCTCGTTATATTTGGGGATTGATTGGCGAAATCCGTCATATCGTTAAAGCTGCGAGACCTCGCACTATTGACGATGCGGTAGAATTAGCTAACAGTCTAACTGACGAGCTGGTACGTATAAGAGATGAAAACCGGAAGAAGGAATTAGCTCAGAAAATTACCCAAGGATTTCGTATGGGTAATAATAACAACTTCAAGAAAAGAGGAACGGGGCAATCCTCAACTCCGCCGTTCTGCAGGAATTGCAGAAAGAAACATTTTGGAAAATGCAATGTAACCTGCAACTTTTGCAAAGTTATAGGACATCGTGAAGAAGACTGCAGAAAGAAGACAAGGGTCTGCTATAACTGTGGAGAAGCTGGACATTTCAAACCAGAATGCCCTAAATTGGTCAAACCAGCAGACAATAAAGCTAAACCGACCGACGAAGCTACCAAGAAGAATGTTCGAGCATTCCAATTAACTACTCAGGAGGCAGAACTCATTCCAGATGTGATAGCTGGTACGTTCCTAGTTCACAACGTTTACGCAAAAGTATTATTTGACTCTGGTGCAAACCAAAGTTTTATCAATACTTCATTCTGCCAAGCTCTTAATTTACCTTTGACCAACCTTAGGCAAATTTATACAGTCGAAACGGCAGATGGGAATTCTGTTAACATAGATAAGGTTTTGCAAAAAGAAAATATAGAACTTTCAGGTCATAAATTTCATGCAAACCTATTACCAATGAATTTAGTTGGATTCGATGTCGTGTTAGGAATGGATTGGTTAGTAGCCAACCATGCTCGCATCCTTTTTGATAAGAACTCCATAGAGATTCGGGCACCCACCGGAGAAGTGATCGTGATTACAGGAGATAAGCCACGAAAACCCATGAAGTTCATTTCAGTAATGAAAGTTGCTAGTTATGAACGAAAGCAAGGAATAGTGTATATGATTTCAGTAATCATTAGCACTAAGGGTAAAGAACTTAAGGAGATTCCTGTAGTCTCAGAGTACCCAGATGTATTCCCAGAAGAACTCCTGGGATTACCACCCAACAGGGAAGTAGAATTTAGGATTCATCTAATTCCCGGAACTACACCGATAGCCAAGGCACCTTATCGGTTAGCACCCACAGAAATGTTAGAACTGAAAAAGCAATTAGATGAATTACTAAGTAAAGGTTTTATACAACCTAGTTCATCCCCTTGGGGAGCACCAGTGTTGTTCGTAAAGAAAAAGGACGGTTCGATGCGAATGTGTATCGATTATAGGGAATTAAATAAGGTTACAATTAAGAATCGATACCCATTACCCAGGATTGATGATCTGTTTGATCAACTTCAAGGAGCTAGATATTTTTCTAAGATCGACTTACGCTCCGGATATCATCAATTAAAGGTACAAGAAGAAGACATACCCAAAACTGCTTTCAGAACTAGGTATGGTCATTACGAGTTTACAGTCATGCCCTTCGGATTAACGAATGCACCTGCAGCATTCATGGACATGATGAATAGAATCTGTAAACTGTACTTGGATAAATTTGTAATTGTCTTCATCGACGATATACTTATTTATTCCAAAAGTCAGGACGAGCATTGTCAGCACTTGCATGCACTCTTAACTTTGTTAAGAAAAGAAAAGCTTTACGCCAAATTCTCGAAATGTGAATTTTGGCTACAAGAAGTGCAATTTTTAGGACACATGGTGAACCACGACGGTATTCACGTAGATCCCTCTAAAATAGAAGCAATTACTAAATGGAAGGTCCCACAGTCAGCCATGGAAATTAGAAGCGTTTTAGGATTAGCTGGATACTATAGGCGCTTTATTAAGGATTTTTCTAAAATAGCAGTGCCATTAACTAAGCTAACCTGTAAAGCGGTTAAGTTTGAATGGGGACCTAGGCAAGAAGAGGCTTTTAGAATTTTGAAGCAAAAGTTAACCAATGCCCCAATTCTAGTCTTACCAGAAGGAAATGAAGACTTTGAAGTATATTGTGATGCTTCTAAACTAGGATTAGGATGTGTGCTAATGCAACGCAAGAAGGTAATCGCATATGCATCAAGACAATTGAAAAAGCACGAGGAAAACTATACGACTCACGACTTAGAATTAGGAGCCATAATTTTTGCCCTTAAAAATTGGAGACATTATCTGTATGGAAGTAAGTTTACTGTCTATACGGATCATAAAAGTTTAAGGTATATATTTGGGCAAAAAGAATTAAACATGAGACAAAGGAGATGGATGGAAATACTAAGCGACTACGACTGTGATATTCAGTATCACGAAGGAAAGGCAAATGTAGTTGCAGATGCCTTAAGTCGTAAGTATCATGAGAAACAACGACGGGTTCGTGCTCTTAGATTAAATCTACAGTTAGATTTAATGGAACAACTAAAGAATGTTCAAGAAATAGCAATCAAGGACGATGCTGAAGGAATGAAAGGACGAATAAAAGAATTAGAGCAAGGAAATGATGGAATTTGGAGATTCCATAAGAAAAGGATTTGGGTACCTAAACAAGGAGAATTAAGAGATAAAATTTTAGAAGAAGCACATAAATCTAGGTATACCATGCATCCAGGAAACAATAAAATGTGCCAAGATTTAAAAAATATTTTTTGGTGGATAGGAATGAAAAAGGACATAGCTAGATATGTTTCTAAGTGTCTTACTTGTTCACAAGTTAAAGCAGAACACCAGAAACCTTCGGGTCTACTTCAACAATTAGAAATTCCTGCATGGAAATGGGAACTCATAACAATGGACTTTGTTATTAAGTTACCCAAAACCAGAAAAGGTAATGATGCGATTTGGGTAATTGTGGATCGATTAACCAAGTCAGCTCATTTTCTACCTATGAAAGAAACCTTTAGCATGGAAAGGTTAGCAAAGTTGTACGTAGACGAAGTAGTATCCTTACATGGAGTTCCACTCTCCATTGTATCGGATAGGGATAGTCGTTTCACTTCCCATTTCTGGACTAGTTTCCAGGAAGCAATGGGAACCCGACTAAATTTAAGTACTGCATATCATCCACAAACAGACGGGCAAAGTGAAAGGACGATACAAACCCTAGAAGACATGCTCCGGGCATGTGTAATAGATTTTAGTGGAAACTGGAATGACCACCTACCCTTAATTGAATTCTCCTATAACAATAGTTATCATGCAAGCATCGAAGCTGCCCCATTCGAAGCACTGTATGGAAGAAAGTGCAGAACTCCAGTTTGTTGGGCAGAAATAGGAGAAAGTCAATTATCAGGTCCTGAAATAGTACAAGAAACCACCGACAAGATTACTCAAATCAAGGAAAGACTAAAGACTGCTCGAGATCGTCAAAAGAGTTATGCCGATAATCGACGTAAGCCACTGGAATTTCAAGTCGAAGATAAGGTACTTCTGAAAGTTTCTCCTTGGAAAGGAGTAGTTCGGTTCGGTAAGAAAGGAAAGCTAAGTCCACGATACGTAGGACCATTTCCAGTAATCCAATGTATAGGACCAGTTTCCTATCGTTTACAACTACCAGAAGAACTAGCTGGAGTACATGACGTATTTCATGTATCCAATCTCAAGAAATGTTTATCGGACGAATCCCTGGTAGTACCTCTTCAAGATGTAGAGGTAAATGAAAAGTTAAAGTTCGTAGAGAAACCACTACAAATAGAAGACCGAAAGATCAAATTTCTCAAGCACAAGCGATTGGTACTAGTTAAAGTCAAGTGGGAGTCGAAAAGAGGACCTGAATATACTTAGGAGCTAGAATCAGAAATGGAACGGAAATATCCTCAATTATTCCAGTAAATCTTGAGGACGAGATTTTTATTAAGGTGGGGAGGATGTAACAACTCTCATCAAAAGTCCTATTTATTATTTTATTTTGTCCAATAGGAAACCCTAATTAAGACCCCCAAGTAATCATGCATAACCCCTAAAATTTTCAGAACAATCGGAATCATGACCAACTCACCCAAGCTACCCGGACACGGGCCATTTCTGGGCCCCTAAAACTCAGGGGGGGGGGGGGGTAAATTCCCGTTAGTATTATCTAAACAGTTTTACGTGTAAAACGAAATTGAACGCATGACCAACTCACCCAAGCTACCCGGACACGGGGCTACCCTATGGTGGTAGGGCACCCCTCGCGCCACGCGAGGGGGCTGTTTTTCAGGTATAAATATAGGGGTGTGGGACTTGGTTTCGGGCATTCGTTCGATGTTAAAATTCGATTCATGCACTGAGATATCGTCTAAATACTACAGAAACACACACAATCTCGAATTTCCGCCACAATAACAGGGTAATAACTCGATCGCTGCTACGATTCAATGTCCGATCGATTGAAACTATCCGATGAATGTTTAAGCGCTGCTCAAATTAGGGTTTATACTTTGTCATTCGTCGTGAATTCGATGGATGTTTAAGTATCGCACTTTGTCATTCGTTGTGAAGGTTTTAATCTCGTGAGTTATCGTAAATGCTGTATTAGTTACTAACCTAGTTCGTGTGCATTGTTATTTGAATTAGGTTAACAGGCTAATCAGTAGGCTAAACTCTGCCCGTGTAAATCTGCAATGTGAGTCATTCTCTTTTTACCAAATTACTTTTAAAATCATGATTGTTTTCAAAGTTATAATTACAGGGATTAAGTCTTTGTAATCTCCAAATTACAGCCGGTATGTGGGGTTTTGTATACATTACTTGATAACCGTCACCATTGGACAACGGGTTAGCCAAGGGGTGATATGACCATAATCACAGACACCATTGGACAACGAGATAGCCAATAGGTGGTCGAGTGATAAATACCGTGGGTAGATGGTTGATATGTATAAACATTGTAATCGCTCTTAATACTGTAAATTATAACAACGCGTCGTTTTTAGTAAAAAGAATGATTCACCAGTATTTCCCCGCTGACAAAACATTTTTCAAACATGTTTCAGGTGATCTGTTGTAATCCAGGAAAAGTGTCGCGAAGCACTACAAGCTTAAGGAAGTGGCTCAATATAAATAAAGAAACATGTTTTGTAAAATAAAGATTTCCCAGTGAAATCACCTTATTGTAAACTACCGGGGTTTTATCCCGAATTATGAAATAAATAATCGGGCATTTTCAGTTTTAAAAAGATCCTGCTAAAATCTTCCGCTGTCAACTCAATTAAATAAATACCACGGGATTTTCTGTCCCGCGGCCCCTGAACTGGGTTAAACCGGGCCGGGGGTCGTGACATACACACACTTTCTCATCAATTTCACCATCAAATCTAAACTTTTCACCATGAAATCTATGCATTTGGGCTGTTCTAGGATGATGTCATCATGGGTTTTCATGAACACCAAAGTGTGACCTCATTCCATCATGAACAACTCAGATTTAAAGGATTTCTACAATGATTAAACACTGATTTCACCTAATCTAAACTTAAACTAAGTGTTTCAAACTTTTCTTCAATGTTCTTAACTTATTCAAAAACCGATAGAAACTGAGCTCGTTCAGGCCTTCTACTCACCTTCTAGTAAAGTTCCGGTCTGAGAACGGATTACTATCGAGGAGATGACCGACTTAACGGGTTGAATATGAAGTTCCATCAAGAACAGTTAACTGATTGGACGGGGTGATTCCCATCCGATCGGATGACTTGGACTTGATGAATTTTCCGTTTTTTGACACGTTGTCATACCGTCTCGGTTCAACCGCAAAACTTTCTAAACTTAACAAACTTTACAAGTTTTACAAATGAAGAGGCTGCCAAGTGGATTTCCGTCCGATTGGATTGCCATCCGATCGAACGACAATCCGAACGAATGACTTATGACTTTCAACACTTAACCAAATTTTGCGAACTTTCAAAAATATCAGTTTCCAACGAATAGTCATCCG
This sequence comes from Helianthus tuberosus, assembly GCA_030545235.1. Lineage (NCBI taxonomy): Eukaryota > Viridiplantae > Streptophyta > Magnoliopsida > Asterales > Asteraceae > Helianthus > Helianthus tuberosus. The sequence goes on from CM060423.1 coordinate 215,219,303, forward strand.
ATCGGATGACTATCTGATCGAATGACTATTCTACCAGGGGAGTTGGATTCTTGAAACGTCTCACTTGAATGGATCGCCATCCGGGCGAACGACCATCCGTCTGGATGACCGTTCGACCGGACGACCTGATAGGTAGAGATACTTCTCCATTTTAAAATGCTACAACGAAAACTTCAAAGTTACATCATACACAAACACATCCATCCCAAACGGATAACCCTCCAACCGAATGGTCATCTGTCCGTAAGGTCATCCGATCGGATGACCCTTCGTCACTCAGTTCACTCGACACCGTTTAACGCACTGTTCATCGCTTATACTATCATATTGTGATCAGGCTAATCTCTCTCCAGCACTCCCTTCAATCCAAGCTTGTGTTTAGTTATTAAACACGAACTGTGAGTATACTCGATCCCTTTTTGCTTAACGCACTTTTGGGTGTTACATACGCTACTTATATCAAATCACATCTATCACACAACGCAAACACTTTTATACACTAACCGTTCTGCATGTTATACCTGTCACTCGATGAATGCTTGTATGTTATTTTACACAGTGATTGTTGCCTGACACCTTAGCAACAATAGTGCTCTAGTTTGCACTCAGCACCTGTCGTGGACAGGGGTTGTTAAGGGTTTTACTTCACGTGTCACAGTGGTGATATGTGTTGTGCATTCTACGACTCGCAGTCATGTCTGTGCATATTTCATTGTCGATAACCTGCTAGATTCACATTACAACATGTTGCATGTTGGTTATGCGTAAATCGCTTTCGCTACTATTATACTATTGAACTTGTATGCTCACTTTTACACTATGTGTATTAACCTATTTTAACGCATGTGACAGGTGATTAGGATGTTGAGCTATGCCTTGCTTTGTGGAATTGAGCTAGGGGAGTCTGGAAACAAACTAAATAAATTATGAGTTGTCGGAACAGTTTTTATCTGTCTTTGAGAACAATTTCTATGTAATAACTATGTTACTTTACATGTTATGGTATGGGACGTAATGATTAAATATTTGGTAATTATAGTTGTTATGGAATCTCTTGGACAATTTGTTTCGCTCAGTGCCTCACCCCGATGTTTCCGCCATCGGTTGGGGTGTGACAGATTGGTATCAGAGCCATAACTATAGGGAATTAGGCAAGACTCGACCTAGTCCGGGTCGATGTCTTAGAAACGACCTAGTCTATAGTTTAAGTACCAACATACCGCCTTGTGCGAACCTGATAGGGGTTCCGCGCGAGCCTACTTCTGTTAATACTCTCGACTCGCAACATACTACACGCTATCGTCCTTTCCTAAGGGCAAACACTAAAACTTTGCCTTTCCTGAGGCAAGCACACCGCACGCTATTTTTCGAAAATGAACGAGTGATTGGATCGAGACTAGGTGTGAAAACCGCAAACTCTTGATTAGATCGCTTGTTCGACGCGCCTTTTTACTATAAACACGAGAATTTGCGTTGAATCAGGAGTGAAATCCATACTTTGACGCAAATCTCCCACTCTACCCATGATTCTATCACACAAACAGGAATACAATCACTGAGTTAGGGGTGAAACCCAAATCTTGATGATTTGTTTCGTTCTCTATTTTGGTTTTGCAAAACTCTCACCAAAGTCTCGATGGACTCCAACGACTCGAGTTGCGTGACTAACCGAAAGGATGAGTGCCATTCATCGTATGCCGGTGAGAGAGCACAGTCTATTAGGCCAAGCATGTACTCGAAGTCCTTGAGAATAGTCGAACCACTTTGGGTAGTCGATGTCTCGCACCCAGACACTCCAATCGCTGATTTTATGTGTTTCGATTCTGAGCTCTCAGCCGCTGACTCTGTGATTTATCACTTTTATGTGGAATTTTATGTGGTTTTATATGTTTATGTGCTTTGATTTTGGAGATTATACGTTTTCGTTGTTCGCTTTGATAAACACGCACCACTCGCACTGCACAACTACCCAAAAACGTTAACAAATCACACGTTATGTTACTCGCTTATGCTATACTACTCGCTTATGTTGCTCGCTAATCGCACTCGCTACTCTCGAACGCGCATCGCGACCTTGAATGATAGGTGAATACGTGTAATATATGTAGGTGAATACGTGCAAAATATAGTGTAAAGCGTGGTTTCTGTGATCTATGTGTTTATGTGCTTATGTGCCTCTGTGGATTATGTGCCTACGTGATTATGTGCCCATGTGTTGATGTGTTCCTGAGCTTTATAAGTATGTTAGTTAAATGCTATATGGTGAGTTTTGAGTGTATCTCGTCAGAATCCCATGACGATGTCTGTTGCAGACAATATCGTCATTTGGATCACATACCTCCCGCGCTGCTCGTCGAAATCATGCTGACAAGCGTATCACTTCTCTAGTCGCAAAGCAAATGGCTAAGGTCATTCCGCAAATTATTAGCGAGCTTAATGAAAACGCTATCAAGTCCTCCGAGGAATCTAGGACCGACTCTCCAAAGGGTACTTTCAGCTTCAAGCAGTTTAAGGCATGTTTCCCCAAAGACTTCACAGGCGAAGACGGACCAAGCGCTATGTTTCAATGGTTCGACTCAATCGAAGTCACGCTACACCAAAGCGGATGTCCCAATCACCTATGCACTGTCAACGCAACTAGCATTTTCCAGTCCAGGGCTCTGGATTGGTGGACCGCCGAAAGGAACAAGCGTGGGAACGACGCAGCCTATGGGCTTACTTGGAATGAGTTGAAGGAACTTATGATGAAGGAATTCTGCCCACCCCATGAGCTCCAGAATCTGGAGAACGAATTCTGGAACATCAAGCAAGAGGGTGGCGATAACGCCAGTCCAACTGCCCGCTTCAAGCAGCTGAGTATCATTTGTCCTAGCCAGGTGGCAACACCTGAGATGACGATCAAGAAATACATCCGTGCTTTACCGGATTGTGTTGCTGAATTCGTTCAAGCTGCGTAGATGAGAACCATCGAAGTGACTTATCTGCTCGCTGCCGAGATTAATGACAAGCGAGTTTTGGCTGGTTACTTCAAGAATACCACCAAAATCCTCCATCAAGTTACCGCTGCTCCCACCGTTGAAACCACCGCACCGCAAGCTTCCAACTCTTCACGCCGCAAACGCAAGAACAACAACAACAACAAGAACTGTGCAGTGATGCCGCACCACTGAACGCCATACCTGCCCAACCTCAACCCCAGGACTGCCAAGTAGCGGCACCAGTGACCAATGCACCGCCAGCTAAGCGTGCATATACTGGTCCACACCCGCTCTGCCCTACTTGTACTTATCATCATCCTGTTGGGATCGCATGTCGATTTTGTGTTCACTGTAACCTGCACGGCCACTTTATCGCCAACTGCGGTACTGGTCCCCGCCAAGCTCAAGCTCAAGTTCAAGCTCATGTACTGCCAGCTCCTCTTCCTGCTCCTCAGGGCCAACAAGTAGCTCCTGCCCCCGCTGCTCACGCAAGAGCCTGCTTTGCATGTGGTGATCCTAACCACTTTGCAAATGTCTGCCCAAACAGAGTGGTGAAGCAAGAGCCACAGCAGCAGCCAACGCAACAACATCAACAGCAGCAGCCTCAGCAACAGCAGCAACAGCCAGCAGCCCGCGGACGTGCATTCAACATCAACGCCCGCCAGGCGCATGCAGATTTCTGATGATGTCATCAGAATTTCTGATGATGTCATCAGAATTTCTGATGATGTCATCAGATTCTGATGATGTCATCATCAGATTTTTCTTTATAAAATTCAGATTTTCTGATTTTTTATCAGATTTTCATCAGAATCCATCAGATTCTATCAGAAAATTCTTTTAAAAAAACATCAGATTTTCTGATTATTTCATCAGAATTTATCAAAAAACATCAGATTTTCTGTTAAAAAAAACTTTTTCAAATTTTCTGATTATTTCATCAGAATCTATCAGATTCCATCAGAAATTCTGTAAAAAAAAAACGATTTTTTCGGTTTTATCAGAAATTTCATCAGATATTCTGATCTGAAAAAAAAATCTCGACGGTTCAAGATCATTTTTATAGCTTGCATGATTCGTTATTTTTTGAAGCCTCATCAATCGACAGCCTAAACAGTTATCCTATATTGGATAGAAGACACTTATATCCTATGTTGTAGGGTTACAAGATATAATGCTTAGATTTAGGTGGAAGTATAAATCGAGGTGAAGATTTATAACAACAAATGAAATATAATCAGATGATCATCCATAAAATGTCGGATGTTTGCCAAATAAACTTTCATGCCAATGAAGATACAGTCAACGAATATCACTAAAAAGGTGCCTACATGATAACGTGACAAGAAGAAAAGAAAGATACATCTTCAGCAAGTTTATTTGTTATTTCTAAGTATAAATGCATTGTTTGTATTTTTAACAACAAATAGGGGGTGACTGTTAGGAAACTTTATTGTATTTGTTGTTAAAAATAGTTTAAGTTACTTAGAATTAATTCCGTCAACACGAACCGACCGACGAACCGTCCCAGAAGCACTAAATATTGAAGCTTCTAATTCTTTGATGAAAGATCATGACAAGGTTTCAAGACTTCAAAGTGTCAGCGGGACATTATGGAGTATACAAGATATATATTCAAAGAATTATGTTAATAAGATAATATATCTTATTAACATATTTAAATATCTTTTCTATGAAAAATGCTTCCATAAGAAAAAGAGAAAGAAATCTTTTTCCTTTTGAAAAGAAATCAACAGAAAAATGAATCTTTCCTTTAGGAAAGAATTCACCAGAAAAGGAAAAAGGAATCATTTTTCCTAAAAAGGAATCTCTAGCTTTTTCATTAGAAAGTATTTAATATCTCAAATTGTGAAGGATTCACGAGAAAAGAAAAAGGGCAAGTTGGTGAAAAATGAAGATATGTCACATTAAAATAATGGATGGCACACAAATCAACTTCTCATTAACCAATCACATTTGAGATAGGATATGAAAAATCTCTATAAATATATAATTCCTACGAAGGAATTATGTGTGCTTTGTAAAGTAATATATTTCAAATAGAGTTTTTCTTGTGAGTTTACCCCCTGGTTTGGCCCAGGGGGTGACATTTAGATTCGAATTTATTCTCGGATCGACCCCTTCTTCTTTGTTTAATAAGAATTAACCATTGAAGATATATCACTCTCATTGTCTCTATTTTTTTCTTTGAATATTTATATATTTCACAAACACCCGTCTCAACGAGAGAAGAAAGTTACATCGTTCTAACAGGGCCGCCAAAGGGGACCAACAATTGGTATCAGAGCAGATTGGATAAATTATTTCCAAGATCCCTTGCTCCTGTAAGAGAGACGTATATTCCTGATCTGCTAAAGGTAAAAAGAAAAAAAAATTTGCAGATCCAAAAAAAAATAAAGTATGTAGTGTAGTTATTATTTTTTTCTGTTATTTTTTACTATTGCTTTTATTACTATTATTATTATTATTATTATTATTATTATTATTATTATTATTATTATCTATATTAGTATTTTTTTTGTATAAAAAGAGGTGTAGAAAAAGGATATTAAAACACAAAAAAAAGAGTTAAACAAAGATAAATGAACTTTACTTTACCAGAAAGAAAAATTTTGACATCTAAAAAGAGAGTTTCTGATAAAAGAAAGTTTGTTCGTATCTTATTTAATGAAATAACTCCAAATTCTGGTTAGTTAATCTTCAAAAAAAAAAAAGAATGATAATGATAAAAAGAGATTAAAAAAACTGTGTGAAACTTTAGAAAACATACTCATAATTATTATCTTTTAAAAAGTTTTCACAAAATATTCCTTAAAGAAAAAAACATGTACTTAGACTTTCACCAGAAAAAATATGTGTAAGTAATATCTCTTTTACTTACTTATTCCCTCTCATCTTATAAAAAAATCAGATTTTCTGATGCATTTGTCAAATTTTCTGGTAAAAATCTCAGATTTCTGATGAGGTCATCAGAATTTTCTTAAAAAAAAAATTTCAGATTTTCTGATTTTTTATCAGAATCCATCAGATTCCATCAGAAAATTCTGTTAAAAAAACATCAGATTTTCTGATTATTTCATCAGAAATTCATCAGAATTTATCAGAAAACATCAGATTTTCTGTTTAAAAAAAAAACTTTTTCAGATTTTCTGATTATTTCATCAGAAATTCATCAGAATCTATCAGATTCCATCAGAAATTCTGTAAAAAAAAAACGATTTTTTTCGGTTTTATCAGAAATTTCATTAGATTTTCTGATCTGAAAAAAAAAATCTCGACGGTTCAAGATCATTTTTATAGCTTGCATGATTCGTTATTTTTTGAAGCCTCATCAATCGACAGCCTAAACACTTATCCTATATTGGATAGAAGACACTTATATCCTATGTTGTAGGCAATGTTGTAGAAGGCGCTAGGCGCTAGTCGGGCGGTGAGGTACCGCCTAGGGATTAATCGGGATTAATCGGAATGGGATTTTTATATGTATTTTTTCAAAATTATATATATATACCCAATAATATAAAAATAATACTTCAAAATTCACATAAATACTTCAAGTTTCAGATAGTATGGTTCGATTTTGACCGATTTTGACCAATTTTGACCGCCTAGGACTGCCTAGGACCGCCTAGGACCGCCTAGGACCGATTTTGACCGATTAATATAGTCCGATTAATCCGATTTTTGACCGCCTAGGACCGATTTTCACCGCCTAGGACCGCCTACGACCGACTTTGACCAAAACCGATTAATTCCACCGACTAGCTTAAAATTAATCAGTAGCCAACCGCCTAGCGCCTAGGCGCCGATTAATCGGCCGCCTAGGCCGATTTCTGCAACAGTGGTTGTAGGGATACAAGATATAATGCTTACATTTAGGAGGAAGTATAAATCGAGGTGAAGAACTATAACAACAAATGAAATATAATCAGATGATCATCCATAAAATGTCGGACGTTTGCCAAATAAACTTTCATGCCAATGAAGATACAGTCAACGAATATCACTAAAAAGGTGCCTACATGATAACGTGATAAGAAGAAAAGAAATATACATCTTCAGCAAGTTTATTTGTTATTTCTAAGTATAAATGCATTGTTTGTATTTTTAACAACAAATAGGGGGTGACTGTTAGGAAACTTTATTGTATTTGTTGTTCAAAATAGTTTAAGTTACTTAGAATTAATTCCGTCAACACGAACCGACCGACGAACCGTCCCAGAAGCACTAAATATTGAAGCTTCTAATTCTTTGATGAAAGATCACGATAAGTTTTCAAGACTTCAAAATGTCAGCGGGACATTATGGAGTATACAAGATATATATTCAAAGAATTATGTTAATAAGATAATATATCTTATTAACATATTTAAATATCTTTTCTATGAAAAATGCTTCCATAAGAAAAAGAGAAAGGAATCTTTTTCCCTTTAAAAAGAAATCAACAGAAAAATGAATCTTTCCTTTAGGAAAGAATTCACCAGAAAAGGAAAAAGGAATCCTTTTTCCTAAAAAGGAATCTCTAGCTTTTTCATTAGAAAGTATTTAATATCTCAAATTGTGAAGGATTCACCAGAAAAGAAAAAGGGCAAGTTGGTGAAAAATGAAGATATGTCACATTAAAATAATGGATGGCACACAAATCAACTTCTCATTAACCAATCACATTTGAGATAGGATATGAAAAATCTCTATAAATACATAATTCCTACGAAGGAATTATGTGTGCTTTGTAAAGTAATATATTTCAAATAGAGTTTTTCTTGTGAGTTTACCCCTGGTTTGGCCCAGGGGGTGACATTTAGATTCGAGTTTATTTTCGGATCGACCCCTTCTTCTTTGTTTAATAAGAATTAACCATTGAAGATATATCACTCTCATTGTCTCTATTTTTTTTCTTTGAATATTTATATATTTCACAAACACCCGTCTCAACGAGAGAAGAAAGTTACATCGTTCTAACAGGGCCGCCAAAGGGGACCAACATATATGCTTCGTGTTTGTTTGATACTGGAGCCGATAACTGTTTTGTATCGTTAGAATTCGAAAAGCTCCTAAATCGTAAACGCGCTAACCTCCCTACGACGTTCGACGTTGAAGTTGCCACTGGAAGAACCGTCACTGTTCATTTTTTTCTCCATGATTGTACGCTTGAACTCAACAATCACGTCTTCCCTATCGACCTTTTCCTGATGCAGCTTAGTAGTTTTGATATCATAGTAGGCATGGATTTTCTTCGAGAAAATCTTGCTGAAGTCGTTTGCTTTGATAAAATGATTCGTTTTTTGCTCGCTAATGGTGATCAACTCTGTGTGTATGGCAAAGTTTCATCGAAGGATCTCAGACTAATGTTGTGCATCCAAGCGAGCAAGTATCTCCGCAAGGAATACAGAGCTTTCATGGCACACATCGTAGTAGTGGAGGAAAGGAAAAGAAGGCAATGGATAAGGTGCCTGTGGTTCATGATTTTCCTAAAGTCTTTCCTGATGATTTACCTGGTTTACCCCCCGAGTCGTGATATTGATTTCCGAATCGACCTCATTCCTGGAGCTAATCCTGTTGCTAAAGCTCCCTAACGCCTCGCTCTGTCTGAAATGCGTGAACTCTCGAGTCAGCTCCAGGAATTGCTTGACAAAGTCTTCATTCGCCCTAGCACCTCTCCTTAGGGCGCACCTGTCCTTTTCGTCAAAAAGAAGGATGGATCGTTCCGGATGTGCATCGATTATAGGGAATTGAATAAGCTGACTATCAAGAACCACTATCCCCTGCCCCGAATCGATGATTTGTTTGATCAGTTACAAGGTGCTACGTGTTTCTCGAAGATCGATTTACGCTCAGGCTATCACCAGTTACGAATCCAGGAGGAAGATATACCCAAAACCGCATTCAAAACCCGATACGGCCACTACAAGTTTGTCGTTATGCCCTTTGGTTTGACCAATGCACCCGCGGTTTTCATGGACCTGATGAATCGCGTGTGTAAACCCTTTCTCGACCGTTTCGTCATCATGTTTATCGATGATATCCTGATCTATTCGAAGTCGAGAGCCGAACACGCGCAACATCTACGTTTGGTTCTCGAATTACTCCAAGGGAACCGACTCTATGCCAAGTTCTCCAAGTGTGAATTTTGGCTAGATGAGGTTCAATTCCTCGGTCACATCGTCAATAGTCAAGGTATACACATCGACCCCGCGAAGATCGAAGCTGTTAAGAGTTGGGTTACACCCAAATCCCCATCCGAAGTTCGTTCATTCCTCGGATTGGCGGGTTATTACCGTCGATTCATCGCAGATTTCTCGAAAATCGTCGTACCGCTTACCTCTCTCACGCATAAAGACAAACTTTTTGTTTAGGGAACTGAACAAGAGCAAGCCTTTCAGACTCTCAAACATATGCTCTGCAATGCCCCTATCCTCGCATTACCCGATGGAAACGATGACTTCGTAGTCTATTGTGATGCCTCTAACCTCGGTCTCGGTTGTGTTCTCATGCAACGGGACAAGGTTATCGCGTACGCCTCTCGTCAGCTCAAGATCCATGAGAAGAACTATACAACCCACGATCTCGAGCTTGGTGCAGTTGTTTTTGCGTTAAAGATTTGGCGACACTACCTTTACAGTACCTAGTGTACGGTCTTCACCGACCATAAGAGCCTGCAACATATCTTGGACCAAAAGGAACTGAATATGCGCCAACGCCGATGGGTTGAACTTTTTAACGATTATGATTGTGAGATTTGTTACCACCCTGGCAAAGAAAATGTCGTTGCCAATGCTCTACGCCTACGAAGATATCTGCATAGCGCTCATAATACTCACGCCCAACACGACCTCGAAGCCTTAATTCGCGACGCTCAGCGCGCCTGTTTCATTAAGAATACCTTGGGAGAGGAAAGGAATAAGTGTGGTGCTGAATCTCAATTTATCACCAAATCGAATGGTATCTACTACTATCTCGATCGCATCTGGATTCCAAGTCGCAATAACCTTCGGGAGATATTGTTGACTGAAGCTCACAAGTCCCGATATTCCATTCATCCCCGGTGCCGACAAGATGTACCATGACCTTCGTCTACGGTATCGGTGGCCTGGAATGAAAAAGGATATTGCTATCTATGTTTCGAAGTGCCTGACTTGTTCGAAAGTCAAGGCTGAATAGCAAAGACCCTCTGGCTTACTTGTGCAACCCGAGATCCCTATGTGGAAAAAGGGAGAGTATAGCTATGGACTTCATAACGAAACTTCCCCGCACGCCATGAGGTCACGATAGCATCTGGGTTATCGTTGATCGTCTTACCTAAGCTACTCATTTTCTGCCGATACGAGAAGACTTTAAGGTAGAATGATTAGCACGGATCTACACCGACGAAATTATCTGTCGACATGGGACGCCTCGTGATATCATCTCTGACCGCGATGGTCGGTTCACCTCGCGCCTTTGGGAAACGTTTCAATCTGTCTCGGTACTACTCTTAATCTAAGTACTGCTTTCCATCCCCAAACCGAAGGTCAGACTGAACGCACGATTCGCACCCTTGAAGACATGCTTCGCTCATGTGTCATAGATTTCGGTGGTAATTGGGATGCGCACTTACCTTTGGTCAAATTCTCGTACAATAACAATTATCATTCTAGTATTCAAATGGCACCATTTGAGGCATTGTATGGAAGAAAATATCGATCGCCTATTGTATGGAACGAGATCGGAGATGCGCAAATTACCGGTCCTGAGCTACTGCGAGAAACGACTGAGAAGATCCTCCAAATTTGAGACAATCTCCTGAAAGCTCGGAGTCGTCAAAAGAGTTACGCCGATAAATGCCGCAAGCCCCTTGAATTTGACCAAAACTGGTATTTCTTGTGTTTCTTCAACAAATGCAGGAATGGATGTGGTATTATCCTTCCCACCTTCAATGTTGCACTTTGTTCGTCTATTTGATTCGATCGTTGGACCATAGCCTCAGTTCTCAACCTACTCTCTTGTGCCACCTCCATCATAATATCCATGATTTCATCAAGTTTAGAATTTTGATGTTTACCTGGACAATCATTTTGACTTTGGTGTGGCTGATTTGAACACCCTTGGTAATTACCATGATTACACCATTGATTACGCATATTAAAATCATTGTATGATGACTCAAAGTAGTCATGGTGACGACCATTATAATCTTCTTGGTATCTTGAGAAGGGTACCACCTCGGATTCGTAATCATCATGATTCAAATTTTGCTTATACTTGTAGTTGACATTTGATTGATATTGTCCCTGATATGAAGGTGCCTTGTACCCAGACATCAATTTTTCTTTCCAAAACACTGGGTCTGTCCAAAACACTAGGCAATCTTCATGTATGTGAATTTTCCCACAACAAGGGCATGACTGATGAACCCTATTCATGATCCAAAGATTTCACTTCCTGCACAAACAAACTAAAATACCCGCGTAGAAAACTAAAATATAAAAAAAACTAAAAACTACAAGAAATATTTTTGGATTTTTTTTGTTTTTTCTCAAACTTTTTTTTTATTTTTTTAATTTTTTTTAGAAAAACAACTAACTAAACTAAGCGCACCGATTCCCCGGCAACGGCGCCATTTTGATCGATGTCGTAAGGTCGGTCAAAAATATAATTAAAGTGTCCTATTCACCTTTTACTAGTAAAGGGCAAGTAGGGTGTCGAATCCACGGGGAATGAGTGGAAAGTGTAAAAGTTCGTTGTTTCAATTATCATCTACTTCTAATTAATTGCTTTTTGCAGTTGTGAGAATGATTGCGAAAACAAATGTAAATTAGAGTTGTAAACAATTATGAGAAAATGGACCAATCTCCGGGTTTTCAGGTTATGCAGAAAATCGGTTACTTAGTTACTACCAATTGGAAATCACATAGACATGACTTGTAAAACTTGTTTTGATAAATAATTAACGGACAATATATTTGATTGCAATGATCTACGATCGAAACCGAAAGATTGATGCAAATGAATAGTAATCCTTTTAATTACCAATCTTAGATTTCATAAACATAATCGAGTTCAATGATTAAAGATTTAAAACAATGACAACCTAGAATTTAATCCCGTTTGTTGATGAACAAACCAAATAATTGATGAACAAGAATACTTACGATAATCAAATATTGTTTAATCTAAACAAAAACAATAGGAACGACTAACCGAAAGTTTAATCGAATCCTAATCCAAAAGTCGTAACAATAAACAAACAATGTTTCGTACACAAACCCTATTCCCGGAGACGGTCACGGGACGACTAACCGCTCATGACGCTCGAACAATCCTCAATAGCTTGAAAGAATGATGAACTCATGGTTGAATAGGTGTTGCGCGGCTGATTGATGATGTTGATGAGATGAGTCTTGAATGATTTTTAATTATGAGAGCAAAAGTCTTTTTTTAATCTAGGCTGCCCTCAAATCGTGATGTTGAAGTGTATTGTGGCTGCTAATTCCGTGGTAATTATCCAGTTCCTTGTTTATGAGAGCCCAACCAAAAAGATAATTGCTGCTGACTTTCGAGATAATGGGCCCCCTCAAAAGTCGATGATAGATCCAGTCCTATTAATGATATTGAGTGGTGAATTTATGGAGCCCAAAAGTAATTAATGTGGCTGCCCAAAAGTTATCGTGAAGTCCTCCCATTAATTTGATGGTGATGATTATTATATGATGAATGATGATGTTGGGTAGTTATCAAAGCCCAAAAGTCATAAAAGTTGCTGCCATCTTTCGTACATGATGAAGCCCACTCCCAAAGCAAATCACGTGCGGCCTTATTACACACGCCATATGGACAACCTTTGAAAACCGTAGGCCCCATCTTCCAAGCGTAAACCCCATGTCATTGTTGCTGTTTTATTTTTGTGAAGACCATTTAGAAACCGTATGTTACGTTCTAATTCCGTAAGCCCCCATATCAACTTGTTGTTTCTTCTTGTGAATTTCTTTCGCACAAGCTCTCGGCCATGATGAATGCCGCCAAACATTGTGTATTCCAAATTAACCGCAAATGCGAAATACATCCCAATCAACATGTTTTACTTGCGTATCATCTTTGGGTGTTATGCTTCATCACCGAGCACCTTAACTTCACCAAATTCGCGTTCTTACCTGCAAACATACAAACGCTCGCAATAAACCAATTCCAAGCATATAATCATGTAAAACAAGCTAAACCACGTCAGATAATCACTTAAACACACGTGTTTCACACTCTCCATCAGTGACATAGAGTTGCAAGTTTTGTTCCGGATTCATAAGCTTTAATACTGTCATGATTCATTGAAATTGTGCAATAATTGATTATAGGGGTGCAATGTGGAAATACATAATGGTTTGGTTCTAACACCAACTATCATTATATAGTCAACCTTTAACAAAACCTATGGAATATTTGTGTATTTTACTCAAAAGTAAATACATATAAGAGTAATTTTTTGTCCGATTTGGAAAAATATTTCTTTTAGTCACAAAAAAAAAATCTCGATTTTAGTATATTTGATATTTGTTTCATATTATTTAAGTCCATGAGAGTTGAAACTAACATTGTGTTTATGTTCTAAAATGAGGTGTTACAGATAAAAGAGTGTAATTCATTTAAACTAATTTTAAAACAAAATAAATACCTTAAATAACTTCCTTTAAAATACCCAAACCTCAACATAGTTTCTTTAATATTTCTTCTTCACCTTGACCCACACATTTTCTACTCTCTAAAATACAATAAGTGACCCGATACTTCTTTGGATCATTCTCCCAACTTTTGTAACAACCCGACTTTTTGAAGTCAAAATACAAGTCAAAGTCAAAGTCAAAGGAAGAAAAGATTGCTAATCAGATCTGTCATTCCTTGCTTAATTATTACTTGTACTCTCCGACTCGATAATCGATGTATGCTAGTTACCATTATATTTGTTTACGATTTGTAATATGTGAAGTAACAATGCGATAAACGCAGTTAAACGCTAATCTACTTAACACTAATCTCATCGCAATCGCATCGCAACTTGAATCGCAGTCTGGATATTGTTTTACGTGTGTGTACTATTATGTGTTACTTGTGCATGTTTATTATATGTTTTGAGGTGATTAATCGCAACTATGTCGCAACGCAATCTCGTCGCGAACTGGAAACGCAAGATTACTTATGTTATTGAATGTTAGTTATGTTATTTGTGTAACTATTATTTAAATCTATCGCATCGCTTAATCGATACTCGCTTAAATGCATCGCAACGCTCAATGCCCGAAACAAAAGTCTGAAACCGACTCGCAAAAACCATCTGATCGAAGGATCATTTGATTGGAAGGCCCTCCGATCGAACCACTCCTACCGCCTTTCTCTCCTCTTCACCTATAAATGCCCACCTATCACATCACTGTTCATGATGTGACATCTCTCCTCCTACCCTTCGCCTTCTCAGCCACTTTTCTCTCGATTCCTCGCGATTCTTGTAAGTTTTCTTCTCAAATCTTGTACTTCTTTGATCTACACACACTTTCTCATCAATTTCACCATCAAATCTTAACTTTTTACCATGACATCTATGGATTTGGGCTGTTCTAGGATGATATCATCATGGGTTCTCATGAACACCAAAGTGTGACCTCATTCCACCACGAACAACTCAGATCTAAAGGATTTCTACAACGATTAAACACTGATTTCACCTAATCCAAACTTAAACTAAGTGTTTCAAACTTTTCTTCAATGTTCTTAACTTATTCAAAAAACCGATAGAAACTGAGCTCGTTCAGGCCTTCTACTCACCTTCTAGTAAAGTGCCGGTCTGAGAACGGATTAATATCGAGGAGATGACCGACTTAACATGTCACACCCCAACCGATGGCGGAATCATCGGGGCGCGGCACTAGGCGAATCAGATTGCTCAAGAGAATCCATAACAACTATATTGTGATAATATTTATTACATTCGTTATCACATACTAACAAATAATACAATCACATGAGTCATCACAGATTTCTTGTCCTCTCGAACAATACAAATCCGACAACCTAGATTTTGGGCGAGTTTCTAGACTTCCTAGCTTGATTGAGATAGCTTGAGATCTAACCTGCAACATACGTTATAATAATGTCAATACAAAAGTATTAGCTAGTATACAGGTTTGATATGTAATAGCATAATAGATTTAAAAGTGCTGCGAATCTCCTACATACATAAACGCGATACACGACATACATACTCACAAAACCGATACTACCAGCTAAGTCCTCGATGCTCGAATACGCGATGGCAAACTAGACCCCGTCGGGCGCAATAGTACTATACTAGTCATGGTGGGATGTCGCGAGTATAAGTCCTAGCACATATGTAACTAGCATCACGTATAACTATGCACGTAAGTCATTCGCAAGTGATAAGTAGTTTAAGCATTTGATATAATTCGATTTGATAGCAACGTATGTTACACCCAAAAGTGCAAAAGCAAAAAGGGTTCAAGTATACTCACGGTGCGTATTCAGCAAGAACTCAACTTGGTTGGATTAATTTAGAGTGTGCCTGATTTAGTATGAACACGGAGTGGTAGCGTAAGCGAGGTGCAGTGAAAAGTTAAATAATAGGGCTAGTGGTAATCCGATCGAACATCGACACTTTGGGGCTCGTTCGGTCGGTTGACAAGCTATTCGGTCGGTTGACATGCCATCCGATCGGCTGACATGTTGTTCGGTCGGTTGACATGCTATCCGATCGGTTAACATGTTGTCCGATCGGTTGGCAGGTTGTCCGGTCGGTTGACATGTTTTCCAATCGACTGACATGTTGTCCGATCGACTGATATGTTGTCCGATCGGTTAACATGTTGTCCGATCGGTTAACATGTTGTCCGATCGGTTGACATGTTGTCCGATCGGCTGACATGTTGTTCGGTCGGTTGGTTTGGAGTTGATTCGCCGTTCGATTGGTCATCAGTCCGGTCGGACGGCAATTCGTTCAGATTTTCTGATTAAGGTTCTGTTTGTTTTTGCTTATATCGTCTGTAAAGAACTTATGTCTGCGGGCGGGCAGACATAAGCCCTTGAAGACTATTTGTTAAAAAAAAGATCTTCAAATAGCTTTTAATAGCTTAAAAAAAGCTTTGGATAATAGCTTCACAAACAAATCAGATCTTCACACACACCCTTCTTCTTCTTCATCTTCTCCCCTGCCACCACCACCGCACCACCTCCGCAGAGAGAGAGAGGGAGAGGCGGTAGAGAGAGAGGCGGTGGGATAAGAAGACCTAGAAAAAGATGGAATCTTTGAACTTCCAGGTGATGAACGATCTTTACTAACATCTTTCCCGTTTGAATTCAATCCTTTTGAACTTGTGGGTGTTAAAGATCGGTCCATTTTACCTTTGGATCCTCCTCCACCTTTCTCCCTGTACATCCTATTTCTTTTTCAAAAAAACCCTAATTTACGATTTTCAAGATTAGGGTTTTCTGTGAAAATGGTGAAATGATTTGGTGGGTAATGCCAAAGAGATAGAAGGTGGTGCAGGTGAAGAAGGTTTGGGAATAATCTTGTGTGCCTTGGCTCACTGTGATTTGATGGGGATAGTGAGTGGCTTTTGTTAATGAGAATAGTGAGAGAGAGAGAGACCGTAGAGAGAGAGAGAGAGAGGCGGTGGTGTGATGGCGGAGGTGGTGCGGTGGTGGTGGCAGAGGTGGTGCGGTGGTGGTGGGGGTTGTAGAGAGAGAGAGAGCTTGTGTGTGTTGTGTGGTTGAAGTTGTTTTTGAAGAAAAAAAAACAAACAAACCCTCTTCTCCTTGCAGACTGCAGACATTTGGGCCACATCTTCTCTTGCAGATGCCTGCAGATGTGGTTCGCAGACTACAGACATTTTACATCTGAAAAAACAAACAGCACCTAAGTCACTCTCAATTTTCTTTGGAAAGGATACCGGTAGTTTTTACCGAGACGGCGTGACATCGTGTTAAACAAATGGAATCCCACCAGTTCCGACCCGTTCTAACGGCCAGGAACCACCCCGTTCCATCAGTTTTGGCCGTTCTTGACGGTTTCTCCATGTTTAATTCGAAATCACGCGATACTTTGATCAGATACGTAATATTCTAGGTGAGATTGTTATAAAACATGTGGAAATCCCTCAGATCTGAGTTGTTCATAGTAAAATGAGGTCATGCTTTGAAGTTCACATGAACTCTTGATGACATCATCTTTGAACACCTCAAATCAGTAGATTTCATGGATAAAAGTTGATTTCTAAAAGACAGGGAGGTGTAGAATTGAGTGTAGATCATAAAAGTACGAGGTTTAGATCGAGAACTTACAAGGTTTGCGACAAGTCGAGATATGAAGGGGTTGGAGCGTCTGGTCGAACAGTAGCAGTCACATCAAGTGTTCCTGAGGGGTATTTATAGGCAAAGGGGGAAAGGAAGGAAAGTGTAGGCTATTCGATCGGCTGGCTGTCCGATCTGCTGGCCTGTCCGATCGGCTGCCATTTGATCGTATACCTCCGGCGAGCTGAGTTTTGGCGTTCTGATTCCGATCGTTTAAGCGTTGCGATAGTTTTGGTTTCCCATTCCCCTATATTTAATTCTCATTTTCATTATTATATATATAATTAATCACAAAAGGTCGTATATACGTATCCATACTTTCAAATATTCGGTGCAATAATCGAGTTGCGTGTGGTCACGGGTGCGCTTTCGAGTTTACGATGTGTTGTGCCACAATGACTGACAGGGTACTACTTGCTCGTATTGCCATCATCGTCACGACGGCTGGAGCTATAGTACTCACCCGAGAGTCTTTGTTAGCGTTAATTGTTTGCGTTGCGACACATCACGGCCATCGAGGAGGGTAGAATAGGTCCTCACTCAAAGTCATCGTGATTGTTAATATTTGCGATGCGATGTATTATAGCGATATAGTATGTGAAATATGCGAATATACTATAAAATAGTGATGTATGCGATATAGTTACATATAGTTACATTATGATCCGAATCTCTGGTGCTAGGCGTAACGAGTATAGCGAGTAGTAACAACGCACGAAAGTGCGGGTTGTTACAGTCTCCCCTGCTTTAGGAAATTTCGTCCCGAAATTAATCCAACAGGTAGACTTGTGGAAGTTGTCCCGTATAAGTAGCGATACAGTGAGTTAATTGACTGAGAGTTGAAAAGCGAGAGCGTTTTGAGTAAGAGAGGTCGATTACGAGAGGCGACACATTGACAAAAGTAACATCCTACGAGTTGGCGTTTCAAAAGTACCTCGAGTCGCGAAAAATCTGTAAGTTCGATGCGATTGAATTTTTTTTTAAAGAACTTGAAAGGTTTTTCATAACGTAGGGTTATAACTGAGTCGATTGTTAACCAACGTTGCAAGAAACGTTCGTTTTTAGCTATTTAAAAGAAATTTGGAAGGAAATCTTGAAAAAGAAAATTTTCTTATAACGTAGGGTCAACTGAGTCGATGTTAACCAATGTTGCAAGAAAGTTTTAGGTTTTAAACATTTTAAGGAATTGGAAAATGAAAATTGGGGTTACGGAAACTCTCCTATGACACGGGTTCAAGTTGAGCTCGATGTCGAACCAATCGTCTTAAGAAAGGTTTCGTTTTGATATTGCAAAAAGTTCTTTTTAAAGAAAACTGGACTTATGAGACTTCCCTTGGGCATGGAGTTTAGCTGATTCGATGTTACCTCCACATTGTGAGGAAATTTCACTTGTCCAATGGTTTTAATAAAAAATTTATAAAAATCAGTTTTTAACAGTTTATAAAGTTAATTAACATCGAGCCCCACTTGGCACTTTCTCACGAAAGGTTGTTAATATGGTTAAAACACTTATTTATAGGAAGTACCAGCGGCGTATCCACCATGTTTCTCCCATATTACTTCCGTCTGGTGAGGCAGTGTCATGTGTGCCGATATGATACAGATAGAATTGCGCTACCTCGGTCCAATCGATAGGGAGTCGGACCGAGTTGAAGATAGAATCAAATAGGTTAAACAGGCGGGTTGAATTGCGAACGTAGCTATAACAGCGTGCGCGAGTAGCCTGGTGACACGAAACATTGGTGTGTCGTGTCTGGATAGGCGTCGAGCGATAAGCGATAAGCGAATAGCGCGATTAGATTCCACATTAAACCCACATGGCACGTTTCCACGGATGTTTGCTAACATGGCGAAACACCACGTTCGAGGAGATTAGTTTTGTCCCGTGAAGCGATGTCATGCATACTAATACCACACAGACTGTGATGAATATCAAGCGATGAGTGACGAGTGATAAGCGGTACGTGACAAGCGAATAAGCGATAGACGATACACGATAAGCGATACGCGATAAGCGAGTAATGTGATTCGATTTAGTCTTCATGGCCTTGCAGTTTAACCAACGTTAAGCCCCTTATGGCATCTGCCCACGAAAATTTGCTAATATGGCTGGATCACTTATACATATAGGAAGTACCAGCGATGTATTTACCCTGTTCCAACCATACTAGATCTACTTCGTGAATCGATGTCAGGTGTGCTCACGTAACACAGGTAGCGATAAGTGAAAAGCAAATAGGCGATTAAGCGAATAACACAAACACAACACAGGTGAGGACGGCGGCGATAAACGAATTGCGATAAGCGGTGCGCGATAGCGACAACCGACGAGCGATAAGCGACGGTTGTTGCGTTGCAAGCGATGGGGATATGCGCGATTTATGCGATTCACTTCAATTGATTGACACCACAGAGGTTAACTAACATTAGACCCCACATGGCCTTTTTCCACAAAAGCCTGCTGATATGACTAAAACACCTTGCTTTAACCATATGAGCTTCATCTCGTGAAGCGAGGTCATGTGTGCTAACTTAACACAAATATTACAGATAACGGTAGGCGATAGCGATAGTGATAGCGATAGAGTGACACACAGCAAGCGATAGCGATCCACATAATAAGTGATATAGATTCACATGATAAGCGATAGAGATTGCGAGATACACATAATAACCAATAGCGATTGCGAGATAGCGATAATGTGATAGATTCTAACAAAACTGCGATTGAGTGGCAAGGTGGACTTACGACCAGTCTTGCGTCGCTGCAATTGCCCTGCGGGGGTAGACTTACCAAAGTCCATCGACGAGGCAATTGCATTGCATTGGCAGACTTATGAAAAGTCTCGCCGTGATGCAGTTCGGTTGTTACGCCTTGCGATTGAGTGTAGTGTGTTAAAAATAACCACAATAGTATAATAGGTCTAATAACGTTCGACTCCACGTGGCACTTTCCTTACGAAACTTCGGTAGTATGATAAAGCACACATTGCTTGACCCCTACTACTTACATCCCGTGATTTGGTGTCGCACTTTGCCGAGACGCTTATGGCACCCTAGAATTCACTACGATCTCCGTGCACTGACCAAACTAATCCCGTGTGCACCCGTGATTAGTCGTTCCTTGCATGTTTATCGTACCTTATCCTAAGAGTGTAGTGAGGGTAAAACACATTATATCGTGACATAGTAGTATATAGTGTGTGTGTGAATCTAGGCTAAGTGCGAAACGCGAGGGGAAAGCGAGTGCGAGAGTCGACATTGCGCGTAGTGATAAACATCGAATAACAGAGTGCGATTAACACAAGGAAAATTAACGTCGAAAATAGTATCATTACAACATTATTCTATGCTTGCTTAATGGTTGATGTTGAAGACTTTTGCTGGGGCTGCGGTTGTTGTACTCAAATTCGTGGTGTGACGCGGCAGTTGCAAGTGAAGTGATCGTAACAGTTGCAATTGTTGCAGTAGCGACAGTCAGTTCCAACTTGGTGGTGATAGGTACATGTGTAACACTGAGGGTGAATTCCAGTGTAGGCACATTTTGGTAGTAGTGGAACTGATTGAAGAGGCTCTGGTTGCAGCAGTCCGGTTGTTGATGAGTTCGGGCTTGAAATCTTTCGTTTGCGGCTGGGTTTGTCGGTGTATTGCGATGAGGTGTCGTCGTTGGATAATTCGTCTGAGGACTCACTTGCAGAATCTTCGGCCGAGTCGTCGGAAGAACCGTCAGCAGCTTCGTCAGAAGAATCATCGGCAGATTCACCCGAAGAATCGTCGGCAGATTCGTCAGAAGAATCGTCTGAAGAATTAATGACGATTGCTTGATAAGTTTGCTTGACAGGATTCTTGGAGAAAAATCCTTCCATGAGTCGTTTGTTGTTGATCTCGGCGGCTAAACGGTAGGTCTCTTCGATGGTAGCAGGTCTTGCAGCTTCGACAAAATCACCCACACACTCAGGCAAGCCGCGAATGTACTTAGGAATGGCTTTTTCTGAAGTGTGGACTTGACTTGGGCAGATTACGCTAAGCTGTTTGAACCTTGCGGTGTAGCCAACATTGTCGCTTCCGTCTTGCTTGATTTCCCAAAATTCATTTTCTAGCTTCTGAACTTCGTGAGGAGGGCAATACTCTTTCTTCATAAGCTCTTTCAGCTCATCCCAAGAGAGAGCGTAAGCTGCGGAGATCCCACGTTTGTTACGTTCGGCGGTCCACCAGTCGAGTGCTTGTGATTGAAATACTCCGGTAGCGCAAGTAGTACGGAAACTATCAGGACACCCACTTTGACGAAGGGTAACTTCGATAGAATCGAACCACTGGAGTAGTTGAGTCACACCTCCTTCACCCGTGAATTCCATCGGGTCACAGGCTTTGAAGTGTTTGTAGAGAAAAGCAGATTGCGGCGCTTCCGTCTTAGAGTCTTCCGAGGCTCGAGAGTTGCTGAGAGAGTGCACTTGAGCGGCAATTTGAGGAATGAGCTTGACCACTTCCTTGGTCACAAGTGAGGCAATCCTCTTATTGGCGCTTCGTTTGGCTCTTCTCCTAGTTGTTCGTCTCGAGGTAGAGTCGTTGGAAGGCATCTAGACAGAGGGAGATTTGGAATGAGATTCAATCATAATGATTTTTGAGTTTGCGATGCGATTGAGCGCGATCAACTTGTAGCGTGTAATATATTAAATTTCACATAGGAGCCACATAGGAGACACGACATTCCTAGGTTCTCACACAATGATTTGCTTGTATTTAGGTATAGATAGTTGTAGTTTACACTTATACACACACATATCGATGTAAAATACGCGAGGACGCAATGAGAGGTAGTGAGTGAGAGCGAGCAATTAGACATTAGTGTTGTTGTGAACATTCGGTCTTCGTTTTAGATTGCGATGGCTGTGCGAGTTGTGCGTTTTGTAAAACAGGGAGCGGAAATTGATAGATCGTAAAATAAATATGTAAAGCGTAACTAAGTTTATCGTACGTAAAACCGGCGATTCATAGTCTTAGTAAAATAATCGGAGTGCCTCGGGTGTTTAGGCATTGACCACCCAAGGTAGCCCAACTATATTTAACAAGTTCGTGCACGCGCGTTGACCTAGAAGACTTCATGCTTCCACTGGGATGCAGCTCGTGGCATTCGTCTTCCTAGTCATCGCGTGGCTCGACTCATTGTCATGGTCGAGTCCTTGGTGAGAGCTTTTTGAAAACCATTTAAAAGAGTGGAACGGTTCATTAAGGTACGAGTTTCACCCCTGACTTAACAACTTCGTTCCTAATTGTGGTTATGCTCTTCGAATAAATTCGTGAGTTCCACTAGAGTTCGGAATGGAGACTTTCGTCGAGATGTGGATGTCACTCCTAACTCGATGAAAGGTTCTCGTGCTAGAAAATGCGTTGAGTGAGCAATCCTATCGAGAGTTCTTGGCTTTCACACCTGATCTCGACTGGATCACTCAGTTGTGATATGCGAGTATTTTCGAAAACATGTGCATTGTGTCAGCCTTAGGAAAGGCTAAGTAGTATTTCAGCCTTAGGAAAGGCGTCTTCGTGCGAAGCTGTAGTACGCGGTGTTCACACAAAGTTGTAGTTTTTAGCAATTTTGATCGAGAGTATCAAGTAGCCCAATACGAACCCTACTGGGTTTGTACGAGTCGGCCTGTTGGTACTTATACTATAGACTAGGTCAATTTCTAAGATGTCGACCCGAACTAGGTCGAGTCTTGCCTAATTTCCTATAGTTATGGCTCTGATACCAATCTGTCACACCCCAACCGATGGCGGAATCATCGGGGCGCGGCACTAGGCGAATCAGATTGCTCAAGAGAATTGATAACAACTATATTGCGATAATATTTATTACATTCGTTATCCCATACTAACAAATAATACAATCACATGAGTCATCACAGATTTCTTGTCCTCTCGAACAATACAAATCCGACAACCTAGATTTTAGGCGAGTTTCTAGACTTCCTAGCTTGATTGAGATAGCTTGACATCTAACCTGCAACATACGTTAAAATAATGTCAATACAAAAGTATTGGCGAGTATACAGGTTTGATATGTAATAGCATAATAGATTTAAAAGTGCTGCGAATCTCCTACATACATAAACGCGATACACGACATACATTCTCACAAAACCGATACTACCAGCTAAGTCCTCGATGCTCGAATACGCGATGGCAAACTAGACCCCGTCGGGCGCAATAGTACTATACTAGTCATGGTGGGATGTCGCGAGTATAAGTCCTAGCACATATGTAACTAGCATCACGTATAACTATGCACGTAAGTCATTCGCAAGTGATAAGTAATTTAAGCATTTGATATAATTCGATTTGATAGCAACGTATGTTACACCCAAAAGTGCAAAATCAAAAAGGGTTCAAGTATACTCACAGTGCGTATTCAGTAAGAACTCAACTTGGTTGGATTAATTTAGAGTGCGCCTGATTTAGTATGAACACAGAGTGGTAGCGTAAGCGAGGTGCGGTGAAAAGTTGAATAATAGGGCTAGTGGTAATCCGATCGAACATCGACACTTTGGGGCTTGTTTGGTCGGTTGACATGCTATTCGGTCGGTTGACATGCCATCCGATCGGCTGACATGTTGTTCGGTCGGTTGACATGCTATCCGATCGGTTAACATGTTGTCCGATCGGTTGGCACGTTGTCTGGTCGGTTGACATGTTTTCCGATCGACTGACATGTTGTCCGATCGACTGATATGTTGTCTGATCGGTTAACATGTCGTCCGATCGGTTGACATGTTGTCCGATCGACTGACATGTTGTCCGGTCGGTTGGCTTGGAGTTGATTCGCCGTTCGATCGGTCATCAGTCCGGTCGGACGGCAATTCGTTCAGATTTTCTGATTAAGTCACTCTTAATTTTCTTTGGAAAGGATACCGGTAGTTTTTACCGAGACGGCGTGACGTCGTGTTAAACAAATGGAATCCCACCAGTTCCGACCCGTTCTAACGGCCGGGAACCACCCCGTTCCATCAGTTTTGGCCGTTCTTGACGGTTTCTCCACGTTTAATTCGAAATCACGCGATACTTTGGTCAGATACGTAATATTCTAGGTGAGATTGTTATAAAACATGTGGAAATCCCTCAGATCTGAGTTGTTCATAGTAAAATGAGGTCATGCTTTGAAGTTCACATGAACTCTTGATGACATCATCTTTGAACACCTCAAATCAGTAGATTTCATGGATAAAAGTTGATTTCTAAAAGATAGGGAGGTGTAGAATTGAGTGTAGATCATAAAAGTATGAGGTTTAGATCGAGAACTTACAAGGTTTGCGAGAAGTCGAGAGATGAAGGGGTTGGAGCGTTTGGTCGAACAGTATCAGTCACATCAAGTGTTCCTGATGTGACTGAGGGGTATTTATAGGCAAATGGGGAAAAGAAGGAGAGTGTAGGCTATCCGATCGGCTGGCTGTCCGATCGGCTGGCCTGTCCGATCGACTGGCCTGTCCGATCGGCTGCCATTTGATCGTATACCTCCAGCGAGCTGAGTTTTGGCGTTCTGATTCCGATCGTTTAAGCGTTGCGATAGTTTTGGTTTCCCATTCCCCTATATTTAATTCTCATTTTCATTATTATATATATAATTAATCACAAAAGGTCGTATATACGTATCCATACTTTCAAATATTCAGTGCAATAATCGAGTTGCGCGTGGTCACGGGTGCGCTTTCGAGTTTACGATGTGTTGTGCCACAATGACTGACAGGGTACTACTTGCTCGTATTGCCATCATCATCACGACGGCTGGAGCTATAGTACTCACCCAAGAGTCTTTGTTCGCGTTAATTGTTTGCGTTGCGACACATCACGGCCATCGAGGAGGGTAGAATAGGTCCTCACTCAAAGTCATCGTGAGTGTTAGTATTTGCGATGCGATGTATTATAGCGATATAGTATGTGAAATATGCGAATATACTGCGAAATAGCGATGTATGCGATATAGTTACATATAGTTACATTATGATCCGAATCTCTGGTGATAGGCGTAACGAGTATAGCGAGTAGTAACAACGCACGAAAGTGCGGGTTATTACATAACAGGTTGAATATGAAGTTTCGTCAAGAACAGTTAACCGATCGGACGGGGTGATTCCCATCCGATCAGATGACTTGGACTTAATGAAGTTTTCGTTGTTTGACACGTTGTCATACCGTCTCGGTTCAACCGCAAAACTTTCAAAACTTAACAAATTTTACAAGTTTTACAATCGAACAGGTTGCCAAGCGGATTGCCGTCCGATCGGATCACCATCCGATCGAACGATAAATCCGAACGAATGACTTATGACTTTCAACACTTAACCAAATTTTGTGAACTTTCAAAAATATCAGCTTCCAGCGAATAGTCATCCGATTGGATGACCATCCGATCGAATGACTATTCTACCAGGGGACTTGGATTCTTGAAACGTCTCACTTGAACGGATCGCCATCCGAGAGAACGACCATCCGTCCGGATGACCGTTCGACCAGACGACCTGATAGGTAGAGATTATTCTCCCTTTTTAAAATGCTACAACGAAAACTTCAAACATCCCAAACAGATAACCCTCCGACCGAATGGTCATCCGATCGGACGACCCTTCGTCACTCAGTTCACTCGACACCGTTTAGCGCACTGTTCATCGCTTATACTATCATACTGTGATCAGGCTAATCTCTCTCCAGTGCTCCCTTCAATCCAAGCTTGTGTTTTTTTTTATTAAACACGAACTGTGAGTATACTCGATCACTTTTTGCTTAACGCACTTTTGGGTGTTACATACGCTACTTATATCAAATCACATCTATCACACAACGCAGACACTTTTATACGCTAACCGTTCTGCATGCTATACGTGTCACTCGATGAATGCTTGTATGTTATGTTTACACAGTGATTGTTGCCTAACACCTTAGCGATGATAGTACTATAGTTTGGACTCAGCACCTGTCGTGGACATGGGTTGTTAAGGGTTTTACTTCATGTGTCACAGTGGTGATATGTGTTGCGCATTCTATGACTCGAAGTCATGTCTGTGCATATTTCATTGTCGATAACCTGTTAGTACAACATGTTACATGCTGGTTATGCGTAAATCGCTTTCGCTACTATTATACTATTGTAACACCCTTGTTATTATTTTAAAGGTTTTCGTATAAATAACGAAAATAAACATGTAATTACGATGAAGTATCCTTAGAAAATACGGGTTTACTAAAACTTTTATATACCATATTAGGTTCTAATCACAGGTTTATTACCCAATTTAAACCCGTTTTCGCTCGTATGCTTATTTTGACCCGTTAAGGGTATTTAAGCACTTTCGAGCCTAAAATCTCTTTCATTTGTATCTAACTTTATATTTCCACATTTCTTACCAAGTAGTCTTCCACCACAACTATATTTGTGGTGGATTTAATGTGGAGATACATATATTCCGAGTTTTATCCCTCGGACTATCATTTTACGGCAAAGACCCATATTGAGTCATTTGACCCAAGATTTACCCTTTTCATTCTTTATACTTATTCAAAGTATTTGATTGATCATATAACTTGTTTTTAAACAACTCTTAAGGTTCATTTACTCGATTTTGCTTACGAGGGCGTTTTGGTCATCTTAAACCCTTTCTTTACAACAAAGGACTTTTCATGTCGTAATTGACCAAAATTCCACTTTTTAAACTAGGATCTTGCTTAAATAGCCATCATGTTTTTAAAACACAATGACAATAACTTAAATCATTCGGTTTACTTAAAAGATAACCCAATGTCCATTTTAACTTGTTTAGCCCTCATTGAACTTCAAGTTCTAATGATGATTTGACCAATTATACATACCTGGCTCGAATCAATATATTGACCCGTTTTGATACCTTGCCTTAGTAGCCGCTAAGTAATAGCGATGTCAACATTCAATCGATATTTATTCCTGTAATCATGCAACTCGACAAAACATTAGCCGATATTGTCAAAGGGTGATATTTTCACCTTTTGACCCGTTTGGTCTATATGACCATTTACTTTTGCGAGATGGATTTATTATCATCTCGTCTACATAACTTGTACCGGTTTACACCGTACGGTCAATTTACTTATAAATCTATTTCTTAATACTTTTCGGCCTATTAAGGCTTACTTCATAAGTGTCTTTTAAAACCAATAGTTATGGTCGACGCGTGACTAATTTACCGTTTTACCCTTATTGTTTGTTTTGGTTTACCCTATAAGGTAACCATTTAAAAGTTCATTTTCCATTTGTCATAAAATGACCGAATTACCGATTTAACTCCTTTTTAAACCATCAACATGGTCTCTTCTCATGCTCGACTATCTTGTTCCGTACGTCTACCCGTCGAAACATCATACCTCAACTATGTATTTATCTTATTCGTAACTAATACGATAAGAGAATATTCTAAAATATAAGACTAGTGTAAGCCATACTTACCTTGCATTCGAATACGCTTTTTCTTTATGCTTGACTCGTTCGACCCGCTTTCTCCCCAAGCTTCACCTAGCTTGTTAAGCGCCAACTATCATTCATTATTCACAAGGTTGTTAGATTAGTCATTCCAAATCATGACTTTCACACCTTATGATTCTTTGACTATTTTTCTCTTTAAACTCAATCATGAATCATGAGTTTAATTCTTGTGTCAAGACTCACTTCTAATCAATTATGAACTCTTAACAAAATCCCTATTTTGTTCAAGTAGTTCATTCATACGAGTTAGTATGGCGTTTATAAATACCAACACAACATTAATTTCATCAAATCAACTAAATCCATTTCATAGCAATTATGATCATATACTCAAACTTGTAAATTGTTCAAGTATTTTGCTTCAACTATTAAATATGATGATTTTAACATGTGTGTATCATCATTTTCACTACATAATCCAAACCCATTTGTCTAAGTGTAGTAATCCATCAAATTATTCAAATCATAGCAAATTTTTCTTCAAATTTCTACTTAGGGTTTGTTCCTAAGCAATGACACTTCATTAATTCGGCCATAGCCTCTACGATTCATACATAGATTGCATCATGCAAGGTTAATCGATTTTCACAACTTCAAGAATGTTAGAAATTCAACATACCTCACGATCCCCTTGACTTGGTGATTGTTTCTACACGTTCATGCATTGATTTGGATCTTGATTCGAGCTTCAATTTGACCAATTTGTAGAACTAGGGTTTTGAGCTCCTTGCTCTTGTCCCTGGTCGTACGCACACACACACACACTAAGTGTGTGTTGTGTTTGATTTTTAATTTTTATAAATCAAGTCCTTTTGTTTGCAACTTAAGTCCCTCTAGTTTGGTTAGTTATTAAGTAGGCCATAACCTACTTATTTCTAGTAACATTCCCTCTTATTAACTAGGTTAATTATTCCTAGTTAGCTTACTGGGTTCGGGAAGTCATAACCCGTTTTATTTTAAGTCCCGTTAACTCAGGCTCTTATAAACTTAATTCCTTAAAACTTTGATTCGTTTTTATTTAATATTAGGATTTCTTATTTAAATCCAAATATTTGTCGGGTTATTTTTACTACTAACGGTACGTTACCCGTCTTTTAGTATTAACGGGGTTTAATTACCAAACCTGTTTTCGGGGTGTTACAAGTCTACCCCCCCCCCTAAAGAGGTTTCGTCCTCGAAACCTTTTCTTACACAATTCATTGAGTTTAAACTCAATGTATTTGATCCGAGAAATCTTTTAAACATTGTTTATACTTTTAACCAATTGTTAGTATTACCAGAAAAGTGTGGTAACATCTTTTTGGTTACTAATTGTCTACGTATCTCTTACGACATAGCGCAACTTGAAATAACGTAATCTCGTTATTTCCACTAGTTTAGTTAACTTAGCGATATCCATCGCTTTCAAGCAAACCAAATTTCTTGATTTGAATTGCTGACCTTAATCGGTTTCACTAACTAGACTTATTAGTCCAGTTACTTTTTACCGCTCGCTTGGTTATAATGTGATTCTACTTCACATTGCATTTCTTGACCGTGATCGTGTCACATCATGTTTAATTTATATCAACCTTTCATTTTCGAAAATATCACCTTTCGAATATATCGTCTTGCGCCTATCAGTGTCAAGACTTGTATCTTTCATGTTTACTGTTTACACGTCTATCATAATTCATTTTTGTAGAATCGTTATTCCTCACCAAAACCGAAGTTTTTAGTTTAGCGTCTTCTCTTTAGCCTTTGTCAATTATTCATACCGGGATATTGACAATCCAAAGTTTATTCTTTTTCATTCTTTGTTTTATGCGAGAATTCTCCGTTTATTCCCTCGCTTTGTCTAATTAACCCGTAGGTCTTATCACTTATTCTATGGGCTATTTTGTTAGACCTTCACCTCTTTAAGGCGAGGTCCTTATAATCTATTTCTTTCTAGTCGTGACTCGTGGGTCGTTTTAGTCTCGTAGACCTTTCCATTGTTTATAACCACAAAGGTTATGTTGATCCCGTAGATCATTCTTAACTCATGTCATTCTTAAAATACATGTTTGGTGTCAAGGAACTCTGTTTTTGTTTGGAGAATCATTTATTTTCGCCTTGGTATTTTCTTTGACCTTGACCGTAGTCTAAGGTTGCATCCTTTCCTTTCAGAAAATTTTCCGACTTTATGACTTCTCATGTTATTTATGCGTCGGTTTATCTTATGCTCACCATTATCCAGTTTACATATATTCTTATTTGGTTAAGTCCCATTACCGGGCTCATTACTCTTTTGCATTTAACGCTGCCTTTATCCCGCTTGCGTTTACTCATGCCGTTCGGCATGATATTATATTCGACCCGTTCAACTTTAAAATAGTTGAACATAATTTATTTCAAATTTCTATTTACTTTATCTTGTCGTCTTCTAGTTATGACTCAAAACCTGAGTCTTTTAACTTCCATTCGAGTTCCCGTTTCTCGGTCCACGCACGCGTTTAAATCCTTACCCACCAACCGGGTGTTTTACCGAAGTCGTTGTTATTGCAACCCTTATGGTATGCATTATGACTTCGTTTCTTTTTTATATTCCTACTTTGTTCTCAAATTTGGCGTTTTACAAAATCGGCCCATTAAGAGTCATATTTGCATTCTCCGGGTTCGAGTGTAAGCACACTCCTCCCAATTGCATACCTTAATCATTTTACATGTTTCTTTGTCCCTTTTCTCGGGCTCATTATCCTAACATAATACGCTTCCGTCACTCGGCTGTGCGTTTACATTATGATCAAATATTTTGCTTATCTGATTCATTTGGGTACTTTTAATTTGTCCCTTTTTACCCCGTCCTTACTACATCAGAAGTAAACGTGTCCGCCATAAGAAGTTCATGGTATCATATGCCACTACTTACTTGGCCAGAGTAAGCGATTAACACATGACACACATGACCTTTTTATAGTTTTCACATCAGGCCCTATGTAAGTAACGCCTCTATTTGTTTCTCTTGGAAACAATATCCCGAATACATTTTCTATTCGGGTTTTTCCAAGTTTTTAATCTACATATGCAACTTTCAATTTCTACTTATTTGTTGCATATTACTATTTGTGCGATTATTTAAAATGTGCACCTGGTAATGTTTGCCCCGACGGGCGTTCCTTGCCATTAACCTTGTTCGCGGTCGTTACGCGATTTAGTCCTCGGTGAGCATGCTCCTCTTGTCATACTTCGGACCGTTCCTCTATCATATCCATAATTTGTTCAACCCTCGTCATCTTCAAATGCGAGTTTCCTCCAATTAAAACATTCATAAAAGTTAGTAATGTCAACTTTACTAAATGCCCGTATCATAATACAAGGCTTTTCTACTATACGTGTTAACGCATGTAATTTTGTTAACTATATCTATTATTTAATTAAGGTATCGTATATTACACGATAACCCTATGTGTTGTTTACAACACTTTAACATGCTAAACCATTAAAATACACGTACTTACCGGATTTGCGATCAAGCCTCGAACCGAACACATTTTGTCAACAACCTTAAGCTCTGATTACCAACTTGTAACACCCTTGTTATTATTTTAAAGGTTTTCGTATAAATAACGAAAATAAACATGTAATTACGATGAAGTATCATTAGAAAATACGGGTTTACTAAAACTTTTACAGTTTAAAAGTTTGACAACATATTGTATATGAATTCGTCGTTTAAAAGGTACAACGAAACGCCGCGCGGAAGCTTGTATTTTATCGTGTTCGGTTCCTCATCGAGCTTGATCTTCATCCGGGCACTCTTGGCGATCACCTATGATCAAAACCAACTTAAAAGTTAGTTTTGATAGTCAAATATTAAGTTCAAACAAGTACAGGGGTTAAAATGACAAAATTTAAAAATTTTCCGGAGTTAGGGGCGTCGCGTGACGCCAAGGGCCTAGGCGTCACGCCTAGCCCTTGTTTTCACAGACTGTTGCCTTCAGCTGTTGCTGTACATTCCCAGCTCAACCCGATTTCACGGAAACGGCCATAACTTCTTCGTTATTGATCCGTTTTACCCGATTCTTTTTCCTACGCGTCCGTAATTTAATTCTCCATCTTATGGAGTTAAAATCCAACATACAACATAAATAAATTTTGAGACTTTCAAGCCTTCGACTCGTTACCTTTTTATCAAATTTTACCCGTTTATGCATTTTATCAAACAAACATATTTGTTTGATTCCTACATCACCTACACTTCTTCAAATAAATGTTATATACCATATTAGGTTCTAATCACAGGTTTATTACCCAATTTAAACTCGTTTTCGCTCGTATGCTTATTTTGACCCGTTATGGGTATTTAAGCACTTTCGAGCCTAAAATCGCTTTCATTTGTATCTAACTTTATATTTCCACATTTCTTACCAAGTAGTCTTCCACCACAACTATATTTGTGGTGGATTTAATGTGGAGATACATATATTCCGAGTTTTATCCCTCGGACTATCATTTTACGGCAAAGACCCATATTGAGTCATTTGACCCAAGATTTACCCTTTTCATTCTTTATACTTATTCAAAGTATTTGCTTGATCATATAACTTGTTTTTAAAAAACTCTTAAGGTTCATTTACTCGATTTTGCTTACGAGGGCGTTTTGGTCATCTTAAACCCTTTCTTTACAACAAAGGACTTTTCATGTCGTAATTGACCAAAATTCCACTTTTTAAACTAGGATCTTGTTTAAATAGCCATCATGTTTTTAAAACACAATGACAATAACTTAAATCATTTGGTTTACTTAAAAGATAACCCAATGTCCATTTTAACTTGTTTAGCCCTCATTGAACTTCAAGTTCTAATGATGATTTGACCAATTATACATACCTGGCTCGAATCAATATATTGACCCGTTTTGATACCTTGCCTTAGTAGCCGCTAAGTAATAGCGATGTCAACATTCAATCGATATTTATTCCTGTAATCATGCAACTCGACAAAACATTAGCCGATATTGTCAAAGGGTGATATTTTCACCTTTTGACCCGTTTGGTCTATATGACCATTTACTTTTGCGAGATGGATTTATTATCATCTCGTCTACATAACTTGTACCGGTTTACACCGTACGGTCAATTTACTTATAAATCTATTTCTTAATACTTTTCGGCCTATTAAGGCTTACTTCATAAGTGTCTTTTAAAACCAATAGTTATGGTCGACGCGTGACCAATTTACCGTTTTACCCTTATTGTTTGTTTTGGTTTACCCTATAAGGTAACCATTTAAAAGTTCATTTTCCATTTGTCATAAAATGATCGAATTACCGATTTAACTCCTTTTTAAACCATCAACATGGTCTCTTGTCATGCTCGACTATCTTGTTCCGTACGTCTACCCGTCGAAACATCATACCTCAACTATGTATTTATCTTATTCGTAACTAATACGATAAGAGATTATTCTAAAATATAAGACTAGTGTAAGCCATACTTACCTTGCATTCCGAATACGCTTTTCCTTTATGCTTGACTCGTTCGACCCGCTTTCTCCCCAAGCTTCACCTAGCTTGTTAAGCGCCAACTATCATTCATTATTCACAAGGTTGTTAGATTAGTCATTCCAAATCATGACTTTCACACCTTATGATTCTTTGACTATTTTTCTCTTTAAACTCAATCATGAATCATGAGTTTAATTCTTGTGTCAAGACTCACTTCTAATCAATTATGAACTCTTAACAAAATCCCTATTTTGTTCAAGTAGTTCATTCATACGAGTTAGTATGGCGTTTATAAATACCAATACAACATTAATTTCATCAAATCAACTAAACCCATTTCATAGCAATTATGATCATATACTCAAACTTGTAAATTGTTCAAGTATTTTGCTTCAACTATTAAATATGATGATTTTAACATGTGTGTATCATCATTTTCACTACATAATCCAAACCCACTTGTCTAAGTGTAGTAATCCATCAAATTATTCAAATCATAGCAAATTTTTCTTCAAATTTCTACTTAGGGTTTGTTCCTAAGCAATGACACTTCATTAATTCGGCCATAGCCTCTACGATTCATACATAGATTGCATCATGCAAGGTTAATCGATTTTCACAACTTCAAGAATGTTAGAAATTCAACATACCTCACGATCCCCTTGACTTGGTGATCGTTTCTACGCGTTCATGCATTGATTTGGATCTTGATTCGAGCTTCAATTTGACCAATTTGTAGAACTAGGGTTTTGAGCTCCTTGCTCTTGTCCCTGGTTGTACGCACACACACACACACACACTAAGTGTGTGTTGTGTTTGATTTTTAGTTTTTATAAATCAAGTCCCTTTGTTTGCAACTTAAGTCCCTCTAGTTTGGTTAGTTATTAAGTAGGCCATAACCTACTTATTTCTAGTAACATTCCCTCTTATTAACTTGGTTAATTATTCCTAGTTAGCTTACTGGGTTCGGGAAGTCATAACCCGTTTTATTTTAAGTCCCGTTAACTCAGGCTCTTATAAACTTAATTCCTTAAAACTTTGATTCGTTTTTATTTAATATTAGGATTTCTTATTTAAATCCAAATATTTGTCGGGTTATTTTTACTACTAATGGTACGTTACCCGTCTTTTAGTATTAACGGGGTTTAATTACCAAACCCGTTTTCGGGGTGTTACAACTATTAAACTTGTATGCTCACCTTTACACTATATGTATTGATCTATTTTAACGTATGTGACTGGTGTTTAGGATGCTGTGCTATGCCTTGCTTTGTGGAATCGAGCTAGGGGAGTCTAGAAATGAACTAAATAAATTATGAGTTGTCAGAACAGTTTTTATCTGTCTTTGAGAACAATTTGTCTGTAACAACTATGTTACTTTATATGTTACGGTATGGGACGTAATGATTAAATATTTGGTAATTATAGTTGTTATAGAATCTCTTGGACAATCTGTTTCGCTCAGTGCCTCACCCCTATGTTTCCGCCATCGGTTGGGGTGTGACAACTTTGACCACAAATGAGTTTTACAATGAAATCGTTACCTCGTCACGCAACGATGAACAAACATAAAAGGTTAACCAAGAATTCTAAGACTTGTTGATGGAATTTGGTTAACAAACAGACAAGGTCCAAAGAAATTAAAACGTAATTCAAAAGCGATGATATTGTAGTGCTTTGTGACGTCTGGAGGAGATGTAAACTACACCAATGCAAAGTGTCCCTGCCGCATCACGCGGGCACCTTCCTAGTCTATATAATACAAAAACTAACTTGGGTTATGTTTCTTTGTTTAAACATCATGTCTTTTAAATACTAAAAGCCACGAAAGGGTATGCCTGTTCATGTTTTAATTTCACGTAATCCAATACATATGTTTCCATTCATTTTATTTAACAATGATCTTCATATAACTTCCGACGGTCCCTGATTTGGTGCCAATTAACATTTTGAATTTCAATTCCCGTATCATCAAATATCACGTAATCTCAAACTTTCGTTTCAATTCCATATACATATCTTCAAATCTGACCTTTTTTTCGAACCACATATTCAAATCTGACATAAATGTTCATTACAAGAACCGATAACGAATCGGATTTTGGTAGTTCCAGACCGGAATCGGTGTTTTACAAATGGGAATCAGGGGCGTCAAGTTTCTGTGTAGTCATGGCTTAGAAAAGGATATGAGGAAAGAATGAAGTTTCTGTGTAGACATGAATCAAATTAGGTTTTCAGATTTCCTCTATAGATGTTTTTAAGAGTTTACTAGTTGTTTTATCCGCCGCGCGTTGCAGCGGCGCCATACGCGGCGTGATAATTGTAGACTACAGTCAACCTAACTCGTTTCTGAACTTAATTTACGTTGAAACGTAAAGTAATCCAAATTCATACCGTTGAATGAAAATGTATTTTATTTGACCTGACTTGTTTTCAAAGAAAATTTATGTCGAAACGTAAACCAACTCAAAACGTATATAAAATTAACACGTATGTTGGCGTCATACACGACGTGATAAAATTGAGACTACAATCGACTCGTTTTCGAACTAAAATTACGTCAAGACGTATAGCAACTCAAATTTACATCATCGAATGAAAACGTATTATATTTCACACGATTTGTTTCCAAACAAAATTTACGTCAAAACGTAATCCAATTCCAAACATACATAAAAACAAAATGTTATATAATTGACCCAACTTGTTTCCAAACAAAAATTACGTTAAAGCGTAGCTGAAGTCGAATTTATATCGACACGTAGAAAGAAAATATAAATGTTAAGAAATTAGTTTTAGGGTAAACACGAAATTTAGAAACTTGTAGGTGTTAAAGTAACATTTACAACATTAGAGGGATTAGTTTTGACATTATCCAAAGTTTAAGGGTAGAAATGTAAAACAACTTGTTTCCAAACAAAATTTATGTCGAAACGTGGAACAACTCGAATTTATACAAACACGTATATAAAAATAAGCACGCAACAAATTAGTTTTTTTTTAAGTTAACGAACGAAAGTTATTAATGAAGAATCAGATTATATATACTCTTGAGGGGGTTAAAGTGACATTTTACAAACTTTATAGAAGTTAAGGGGTGAAAATAATATTTTCTAAACTTAAGAGGTGAAAGTAAGATTTGACAAAAGTAGAGTTTTATTATGATTGTTCACTGGATTTTAATGCGAAGAAAATAAAATAACAAAACTGGGCCAAGCCCATAAGAGCAAAACTGAGGGAAAAAAAACGAAGCCGGGGAATGTCCGGATCCACCCCGGGTGGAAAGATCTCAGCAATATAAAAGGTAAACCATAAACCACTCCAACACTTTAAGGTCTTCACTTTTAGCATCTAATTAATGAAAAGTCGGTGGAGTGATTTCCACCGACATTCTCTTTTAAGAGTATATAAATTTCCACCGACATTTCTCTTTTAAGAGTATATAAATTTGGGGAATAATTTGTTTCGGGATGTAATTTCTTTAGAATCTATCTTATAAATTAATAAATTTGAGTTTCACTGGAATCTTGAATTATTACGTATTTATGAACAAATAGATAGAAGAACAACTAATTTTAATCAAACAAACGTTTTGAGTTATAGATTAGTTTTTATGGTTTATCAATGTTCTAACTCTGGATTCGATTTACTTATGAAGAAGTTTACGAGCATGTTCAATGGTGAAATGATCCTCAACTATCAATTGATGCCACAGGATTTTGAGTTTAGATTACAATGAAATCCGTTGAAGATGTCCGCCCTCGCAAATTCGATTGGCATGGACATGTAGGAGGGCCAAGAGTATGCGCCTTCCTTTCCTGGCGAACCTTATTGTTACGGTTAACCATTCAGGATCGATGGATCGTCATTCGTTTGAGCAAAAATACATTAATTCCATCAATGGCTTTGTTGTTCAGCCATCACCGGTCAGACCACTTGATAGCAGTTGTGGCCCAGACCCAGAATCGCTAGCTGTTGATACAATCGGGTCAGATGTTGTATATCGGGTTGACAAACCTGGGTCACGAATGCATATTAACTGGAGCTCCATGATAAAGGAAGAAATCCAACAAAGATCTGAAGCCCGGCCCTTTGGAACCCACGATGCATGCCATCATTAAACATTTTAAAGTTTATGATATTTTATTTCATGCAATTTTATTTCCATGTATTTTAATTCCCAGTTATGTTTCTCAAAGTAGTTTTCTCCACTTTCATAGGATGTTGAAGAAACACTGAACTAATTATGGGACTAATCAGTTTGGTTTACGTTCCTTTCATAGTGGTTAATCTCCTTATGGTTTCCTGAGCTCCTTAATGATTGGATTAGCCTGCAAAACAGAACACCGTTACTCGTTAAGAGGGGAATGTGGGGGTTTCCCTCTTAACCGGGCTCCGGCGTGAGAATAAGCGATTGCTTTTGGGAGGTAATTAAGTGTTAAGAGTGAGAGTAGAGGGAATGGAATGTTTTAACCTGTGAAGTGAGGTCTCTATTAATAGCCGGAGAGGTGTAAGAGGGTGTGGGCTGATGGGCCTTGGGCCGGAAGGCGACAACATGGAGGATATGCTCCTTGTCTCACTGGTGTCGACCGTTAGTGGCCTCTAGGAGCTTTATGGAGTTGGTGCAACGTGATTGGAGCCACGTGTCACTGTTGTCGGCCTGGCCGCCCTTCTGCCATCAGCAGGTAAGTGGAGATCGTGGGGCAGTTGTCTCTGCCTTATGATTGGTGCCATGTAGGCGTCCTTAAGTACTTTTTGTCTCTTGCATGTCAGACGATCGTGGAGCACGATTGAGCAGAGCCAGAGGGACGTTGATTGGCTCTTTTCTTCTGCCACTTGTACCTTGTGTTCTATTTGGAGCAGCCTTGCGCTGCTTCCCTGCACGAGTCTTGATGGGCACGTCAACTAACTCGCGCGGGGGTTTAGGTGACTGAATATTCTTTCGGAATGCTAAGTGTTGTTATTGGAGCTTCTTATTGTCTAGGTCTCGCACGGCGTAAAAATAGGATATGGTGTATATCGCGCGAGGTTAATGATAGGAAGTTCTTTTTGAATGAGGAGTATGGTCCCGCGCGCAACCTTTATGGAGGTTTGCGCGGCTTTTTTGGGACCATACCCCTTCAAGTCCCCCCAGTCCAGTGCTGCACCATGCGCAAGGCAAGTGGTTGGAGCTCTGGACTTAAAATAAAAGTTGTGGAAAATGTTTCCTTGGCTTTGGTAGACGGGGCGCGAGTAAGTTCTTATTGATTACTTCGGCGCGGCTACCATGTTTGATTACTAACTCATTGTTAATACTGCGTGGTCTTGGTAGCTTCTTCATGACGTTTGCGGTAATTTGGGCAGGATAATCCTCGAAATTTGAATTCTGACGGTTTGGTGAGAATGTCGTGGTTGGTGACATTTGAGTTGACCGCTGACACGATTGTCATCAAGTTGTTGCTGACGGTTCGGCTTTTCGTCAGGAGAGTGATGCCCACGCGCGCGTGGTAACCGTCACTCCGGGAAACACGCCTTACGTGGCGTTTTCCGATTGGCTATGCTCGCGGTGATTTCGGCATGGTTACCCATCGCATTAAATGCGATGGGTATATATATCTGAAGAGATGGAGAGACGAAATCACTTTCCGTCTTCTATTGCATTCTCTTCCCTATTTGCTCTCGAATTCTTTGAATCTTCAAACTCTTGAAGACCAGTAGCAGATCTTCAAGTCTTCAAGAGATAATCGCAGTAGATCTCCAAGTCTGTTTCCAGAATATTCAGGTTTTCTTTGTCAATCAATGATGGCTGAAGAACATCACGAGGACAATCCCGGAGAAGAAGGCCATGTGCCCGTTCTCCGGTGGGATTTAGGTCTTTTCGAGCAACTTGTACAAGGTTTCCGGTTTCCACCGGAATGGGATGCTAGATACCCTGGTCAAAACCAAACGGCTGCCGACGCACCTCCGGGGTATATTATGTTGTATGAAGATTTCTTCCAACAAGGAAACTTCCGATTGCCGGCGACGAACTTCATGGCCCATATTCTGCAATTTTATGGGTTTCCTATATCTCAGATGAGTCCACCAGGGATGGTGAGAGTTCGACACTTCGCGTTTTTGTGTCGATCTCATGATATCGAGCCGACTGTTGAGAAATTTCGGGCTTTTTACCAGCTTCAAAGAAATATGGGTTTCTATTCTTTCGCCAGTCGTGGCGCCGCAAAGAAGATATTGCTGAACCCCCCTAAGAGTTTCCATGACTGGAAACCAAAGTTTTTCTATATCCGGGAGGAGGTAATCCCGATCGCCATGACCTTCCGCGCCTGGTCGGAACCGATCTTGAAAGAGGATCTGGCGATCCCAAAAAATGAGGCTTGGTATAAGCAGCTTTCTTCAACTCCAAACCGAGTGTTTGGTGAAAATGTCCTTGTCGCGGCGCGGATGAGTGATCAATGGCCGCCTGAGAGCGAAGACGTCCCTGTCTTGAAGTTCCAAGATAAAGGTTAGCTATTTCATTTGTTTTGCTGATTTCTGTTTTGCAACTGTGTTTTATTTATACAATTTGTCTTGTAGAGGCGCGCTTGTACCAAGCTGCGTTCTCCACCTTTGGTGGGTCTATGAGCGTGCGCCCACTCCAGGCTGGGGAGGAGTACTGGTATGAACAAATTAAGGGTAACTTCATGTACCCGATTGCTGATGCATTTGCCTCGCCGCCTACTGCAACTGAAGGTGCGCACATACCTAAACCTCGTCCTCTGCGCTCTGTGACTTCTGCTGGGAAAGAGGTTGTCTATCTTTCCAGCGAGGAGTCTGTAGGGTCTTCGAACGGGGAGTTAAGTTCGTGGTCTAATGTCTTTGCAGGTGTGTTGCGCGGCTTGGGCATCGACCCCGAAGAGAAGAAAAAACCCACCAGGAAGAAGAAGGTGATCAATCTTGAGCCTAAAGTGGTGAGCAAGAAGAGTAGGAGTAGCCGCGCAGCTGCTGGTGCTGCTGAGAAAGGTACTCTTCGGCTTCGTCAAAGTGAGTTGAAAGATTATGTGATAATTAGTGACTCACTTGAAGGCTTGTCGCACGCAGGCGGGAAGAGAACCAGGGCAGGTGGCTCGAAAAGTGAAGGTAGCACGGGTTCTCGCAACCTGGATGCTGGCGCTACTCCCTCCTCTGTTGCGCAAGAGGAAGAAGAAGAAGAAGCTGCTAAGAAGTTAATCAGCCGGAAAAGGACTAGAAGCGAGACCACCACTGGTGTGGTTGCTGCGCAGGTAGCTGGAGTGGTTCCCTTGATTGGGAAAACGAGCAACTTGCGCTCTCTGTACAAATTCTCTCCTGGTACGTTTTTAGTTTTTTAGCCTCCCTTTGTTGCTCTCTCTTCTCAACCACTTAGCTTTTGTAGAGACCAAGAAGAAGACCCATGAGAAGGGTGTTGCATTTACGGAACCAGTGCCAAAGAGGCCAAAGATTACCATTAAATCTTCCAAGGCTGCTGGGGCTGAGTCTGCCAAAGATAAACATGTTGCTGAGGGTGATAAGGCGAAGGTTGCCGAAGAGAAGAGGAAGGTTGATGAGGACAAGAGGAAAAAAACTGAGGAAGAGAAGAAGAGGAAAGCTGAGGAAGATAAAAAGGTTGAAGAGGCGAAGAGGAAGAAAGCCTCTGATATAGAGAAGGAGAAGGAGAGGAAAAAGGCTGTTGATAAGCCTATTGATGATGCCCTGAGATATACCGGTGCCGCTGCTATCGCTGCTCAAGAGAAAGCGCAGGGTCCGGAGTTTGTGAGCACCACGGGGCCTGAGAAGCCCCCTCAAGAGAGAAGAAAGGAGCCTGAGGTTGAAAAACCTACCCGTCCCATGCATGCTGAGGTCCCCCATCGCTCCAAGGTAAGTTCTAGCAGGGGATCAGGGCCGTACGTTTCTAGTGGCGCGAGCTCTAGTGGCGCCGGGGGTTATAACCCACAAGCTATCGGGGCAAAGGATACCCTTGGTGACATTTACTATAAAAGTTACACTGAAGAGGAACGTGGTAATGCTCCCCACCAGGCTCCTTGGGGTTTGAGGCAAAAAGATACCTTTCAGGAGTTCGGACCTTACCGCGATTGGTTCTTAAATTCCTTCACTCCTGGTGAGGTTATCCGGCAGAGGGCGAAGACTCATGAAGGGTTATATCACACCTATGTGATCGGGGAGGCCAACACTCGCGCTCCTAACCATCAAATAGTTCGTGAGTGGCGGACAATGGTTAGGGAGCGGTCAGATTGGGAGAGCTACCGCGAGCGCATGTTGAAGCGTGTTAGTGAGTTTGAGAAGTCGAAAGCTGCCTTTGATGAAGAGAAGGCCAAGTTTGAGGCTGATAAGAAGGCAGAAGAATGGGGGCGCGAGGGCCTGAAAAACAAACTTCACGCTGCTGAACAGCAGTTGGCTAAGGAGAAGGCGGAATTCAAGCGCATATGTGAGAAAGACAATGAGCGCGCGTTCGCGGCTCGTAATAAGATTGTCGACCTTGAAGCCAAGGTTGTTGAGTTGACTGCGAAGGTCGAGGATGCACAAGCTACGCAGGCTGCTAAGGAGCGGATTGAGGTTTGCGAAACTTTCAGCCTTTTCCTTTTGTGATTTGTTTGCAAAATAGCCTAAGTCCTTTGTCCTTCTTTAGGTTGAGTTGGCTGATGTGAAGTTGCAGCTGTCGAGCAAAGACAAGGATCTTCAGGCCAAGGATGTCGAGATCGCTGAACTGAAACGCCGCCTGAATGATCAGGTTGATAAATGCGAATCCTTGGAAATTGACCTTGAGGCGGAGAAAGTTAAGGCCGCAACTGCCGAGGAGGCAAAGCAACGAGCTGAAGAAGCGCGTGATGTTAGTACCTCTGCCCTCAATGTAGCACAGACTAACTATGCTGAGGCTCAGGGCATTGTTGATACTCTTGTCTCTGAGGCCGAGTGGATGCGCGGCCGCGGAGTAGTGCTGGTATGCTAATTCTTTTTTTTCCTTTAGAAGTTGTAGTGGTTAGGAGTTGTTTTTAATACGCAGTCTTCGTTATAGGTTGCCAACTCTGTCCTTAACGCTGGAGAACTAGATCGTGCTGTTGCTGCTTTGACAGATGTCGCGCGCGCAGTTGGTCATCGGGGAGGGTATCTGGAATGTGCGCGACACGTTGAAGAGGTATTTGGACAGGAGTTTGACATTAGTCATTGCTCGGTGACTGACCAGGCTAGTGCCGAGCTGACACATGCTGAAAATGCTTATGATCATTTGTCACTGCCCGTGATGGACTTAGTCGCAAAGGCTTTAGAGCATGATGACTGGTGTCAGCGCCTTAAGGGCATTCTTGACCCACCGATAACTGTTGACTTGTCTGATGCGGAAGAAACGGCGGGTAATGATGGCGATAAGGAAGGTGATGGTGCTGGCGATAAGCGCGACGATGATGATGATGGTGATGAAGGCGATAAGCATGATGGCAGTGGGAATGATGAATTTGAATAGGCTAGTACTTTTTAGGCTTTGTGCCTTGTGATTTTTCCTTTGAGTTTTCAATGTAAACCTTTGCGCGGTTGCGCTTGATTAAATGAATTGACACTCTTTTGTAACTGGAGCGCAGTTGCGCTTGTTTTAAATATGATGCTTGTTTATTCTTTCCCGTTACAATTATTGCACTGTTGTTAGAAACTTTGGTTAAGTTAGCGCGAATAAATGTAAGTGTGGCTCGTGTGAGTGTAGTTGCCTGGTCTCGCGCTATGTTCGCGGAGGACCTTGGAGGCGTGAGTCGAGAGCTCGTAAGTTACTGGAGTGTTTTCGTGCTAATCAGAAGTTTAAACATGCATTTGTAACGAAAGAAGTAATAGAAAACATGCCGTATGCTTTCATTGACTTGGAAACAGGTGCTTAGGCCAATCATACATTGCTTGTAACGTAAAGGGCTTGTAGCCAAGAAAGGAAAGTAAAAGGCGCATGGCCAACATTAGTGGATAAAGGCGCAGGGCCTAGAATAGTTACATATAGCATTTGCGCAGTTGTTGCGCATTCCACGTGCGCGGGATGATGTGACCATCTAGGGTGCGCAATTTGTAAGCCCCTTTTCCTAGCACTTCGTGAACCAAGTATGGTCCTTCCCATTTGGGTGCTAGTTTTCCTGGGCGTTCAGCGTTTGAAGCTTCATTGTCTCGGAAGACATATTCTCCTGGAGTGAAGGTACAGATGCGGACTCTCGCATTGTAGTACCTTTCCAGTTGTGTTTTGTACTTGGCTTCTTTAATTCTCGCAATTTCGCGCCTTTCTTCCAGTAAATCCAAGTCGAGACGACGCTCTGCCTCGTTGTCGATTGCGTTGACTGCTGTCAAGTGCGGAGAGGGCAGGCCTACTTCTGCCTGGATAACCGCTTCTGAGCCATAGACTAGGCTAAAAGGGGTTTCGCCGGTACTTGTCTTCGGCATGGTTCGGTGAGCCCACAAGATACTCGGGAGCTCATCTACCCAGCCTCTTCGCTTTGTGCCCAGTCGGGCCTTTATCCCTTCGACGATGCACTTGTTCACGCTTTCAACCTACCCGTTGCCTTGAGGATGCGCAACGGAGGAGAAAACGTGTTCGATTTTCATTTCTTTCATCCACGCCTGGAGGTCTTCAGAAGCGAAATTGGTACCGTTGTCCGTGACGATTTTGAGTGGGAGACCAAACCTGCAAATGATGTGTTCCTAGATAAACTTGTGCACCATCATTGCAGTGGTTGAGGCGAGAGCTTTGGCCTCCACCCACTTAGTAAAATAATCAACGGCTACAATTATGAACTTGACGGCACCAGGAGCGTCTGAGAAGGGTCCCACCATATCAATTCCCCACTGCTGAAAAGGCCAAGCAGTGGATACGGGGATGAGATCGTTCTTGAGGCACAGGGTTTTTGGAGAGTGTCGCTGACAGGAATCGCATTTGCGCAGTTCCTTCAGGGCATCAACATGCATCCCTGGCCAGTAATACCCAGCGTTCATAATCTTTGCGACAACCATGC
The DNA here is from genome assembly GCA_030545235.1 of Helianthus tuberosus. Classification (NCBI taxonomy): domain Eukaryota; kingdom Viridiplantae; phylum Streptophyta; class Magnoliopsida; order Asterales; family Asteraceae; genus Helianthus; species Helianthus tuberosus. The sequence goes on from CM060423.1 coordinate 215,263,565, forward strand.
GTGGCCCTGCATGGATACCGCATATTCCTTCATGAATCTCTCTTATTAGATAATTCGCATCTTGAGGGTCCACGCAGCGCAGTAGTGGCCCCAAGAAGGACTTTCGGTATAAGATACCACCATTCATTTCGTATTGCAGGGCCTTGTTTTGAATCTTTCTTGCCTCTGCTTTACTCTCAGGGAGTATTCCTTCTTGCAAATATTGGATTATAGGGGTCATCCAGGATGGCTGCCCTATCTCGATCACGTTGACTTGTCGTAGCAGGACTGATGGATTCTTCAGTACTTCAATCCTTACATCTTTGGCGAGATGTTAAAAGGAGGTTGAAGCAAGCTTGCTTAAGGCGTCAGCCGGTTTGTTTTCGGAGCGATTGATGTGGACTACCTTGTAAGACTTGAATTGTTGAAGCAACTCTTTCGACTGCTCTAAATATAGGGCCATAACTTCGCCCCTTGCATCGTAGATTCCATTGATTTGACTGGCGATTAGGAGTGAATCAACATGCGCTTGAAGATCTTTAGCTCCCATTTTTATGGCGAGGCGCAAGCCTGCCAGAAATGCCTCGTACTCCGCCTCGTTGTTGGTGTTTTTAAAATCCAACTTGATGGCGTAAGTAAATTCATGATTTTCGGGGCTTACCAGGCGCAATCCTGCTCCCGCGCCATCCTCGTTTGAAGCCCCATCGGTGTACAACATCCATAACTCATTCATTGATTCTTTCACGGGGGTTTCAACAAGCTCACAATCTTTGATTTTTTCTACCGGGACTTCTGTGATAAAGTCGGCAATGACCTGACCCTTTATGGCTGGGCGCGGCCTGTACAAAATGTTGTGACCCCCCCAACTCGATTGCCCATTTTGCAAGCCTCCCAGATGTCTCTGGCTTTTGAAGTATCGTGCCGATATGGAAATTGGTAAGTACGGTGATCACATGCCCTGTAAAGTATCTGCGCAGCCTTCGGGAGGCGTGTAGTAGCGCAAGCACCAATTTTTCCATCGTGGAATATCTTGTTTATGGGTCGGTGAGTACTCTACTGACGTAATAAATTGGAGTTTGGACTCCATTTCTCTCCACCAACAATACCGACCCTACTGCCTTATCCGATGAAGATAAGTATAGTACGAGTGGCTCTTTTTCAAATGGTGCAGTTAGAGTAGGGAGTTCGATCAAGCATTCTTTCATTTGCTGAAAAGCCTTTTCTGCTTCAGGGGTCCACCTGAATTCTTGTTTCTTCACACAGTTGCGCAGAGTGCTAATAAAAGGATATGACTTTGCGGCGTGATTTGACAGGAAACGGTTAAGCGCGGCTAGGCGGCCGGCCAGCCGTTGCTTTTCTTTGATCGTTCTTGGTGATGGCATTCGCTCTATTGCCTGGACTTTTTCTGGATTCACTTTAAATCCGCCGTTTGTGACTATGAAGCCTAAGAACTTCCCTTCTTCCATACCAAACGAGCACTTAGCTGGATTCAGTTTCATATTCACGCTGCGCAATGAGTTGAATGTCTTCTCGATGTCCTTCAACATTTGGTCCTCTTCAGGACTTTTGACCACCAAGTCATCAATGTAAACCTCAATGTGCTTCCCGATGTCTCCCGCGAAGGTCTTATCCATCAGGCGCTGGTATGTGGCGCCAGCGTTTTTGAGGCCGAATGGCATCTTTGTATAGCAAAAAATCCCAAGATCTGTACGAAAAGCTGTCTTGTCTTCATCCTCGAGCTTCATTTGAACCTGGTGGTACCCTTTATAGCAATCTAAGAAGCACTTCCATCTGTATGGCGCGAGAGAGTCTATCTTTTTGTCGATCTCGGGCAAAGAGTAACAATCTTTAGGGCATGCCTTGTTGAGATCGGTATAATCAACACACATTCGCCATCCTCCACTAGACTTCTCTACCATCACGGGGTTCGCAACCCAACTTTGATAACGTACCTCTCGCAAGATCCCTGCTTTAAGTAGTTCGCATACTTGCTCATTCATAGCTTTGGTTTTGTCTGCCCCTAAGCTGCGCCTTCTTTGGACTTTCGGCTCAACAGAGGGGTAGGTGTTTAAACAGTGCTCAGTAATGTCGCGCGGGACTCCGGTCATGTCAGCCGGAGTCCAGGCGAAGATATCCATATTCCTGAACAGGAGTTGCTTGAGACGCGCTCTTATGTTTGGAGAGATAGCTTGGCCTATCGTCACCGTTTGCTCCGGGTACTTTCGGTTTAACACCCATTTTTCTGGCTCATCTGCTGAAACCTTCGCCGCTTTCGTTGGGCGCAACTCTTCCGTCGACATAACTTCTTTCTTTGCATAAACGATTGCCACCCCCGTCTTAGTTGGGAAACCTATCGCTGAGTGGGGGGTGGAGGTTATCATATTCAGCTCGCCTTGCGTCTCTCTCCCGATCAACACATCATGCCTTGACTTCACAGGCATCACCATGAAGTTTACAGTCGTTGTTCTTGAGTGCTTCCCATCAGAAAGCGTGACGGGGAAGCTGATTTGGCCAAGTGGGAAAACCATTTCGTTGCAAAATCCTGACAAGGGATAATCAACTGGTTCAAGTCTCGCTTTGTCTTCATCGTCGAACTGGTTAAAGCACTGCTCATAGATGATGTCTGCTGTACTCCCCGGGTCGATGAAGACGTATTCAGTTTCATAATGGCCGATGATACCGGTGATGACGATGGGTCGGGTGGCTCGAGGACCCCCGCGCACCACCGGGAAAATGACCTGCTGTTCTTGCCATGAAGGTTCATAAGGTCTCTTGCCTTTTTCTCTCGCGCTATACCTTGGTCCGTTGACCATGTGGGTCTCTAAGCGTCGGACCTTCTTGTGATTTCCCTCATCGTGGCAATGGAGCTGTCGGGTTTCTTTGCGCATGTTTTTCACCAAGTGGCTCAGCTTTCCACTCTTCAGTGCTCTCTCGATCTCTTGACGTAGGCTGTAACAATCATCTGTTAAGTGTCCTGTATCCTTGTGGAAATCACAATACAGGTTGGGGTCTTGCCCCTTTTTGTTCGTCATAGGCCTTGGTGCCTTGAAATCATGATTCTCCGTCATCAGCACCTCTTTTGGTGTTTTTATGAGCGGAGTCCAGTGCTTATCTCTATTGTCATCCCTGACTGCCTTTCGATACCCAATTCGATCAATAGTGTCTCTCGCATCTTCTCTGTACCGTGACCGTTCGTCATAACGAGATCGTTCACCATAACCGCTGGAGTGGTTGGCTTTCCACCCAGGGTTTTTGCCTTTGTTCCGTTTGTTGTCGTCGCGCGGGCGACTCCCTTTAGAAAATCGATCTTCAGTACGATAACTGTTGTTTCTGGCGAGTGACTCTTCAGTTTGCGCAACTACCTTCGCGGCTTCCATGAGTTTATCCCATTCCTTGGGCATTCCATCTTTCCCAGTGATGGTTCTAATTAGGCTATCGCAGCGGATGGCTTTCTTGAAATGGCAGCGCATGAGTTGCTCACTAACGCCGCCGATTTCCAAGCACTCTTTGTTAAAGCGGGTGATGAAATCTTCCAAACCCTCATTATCTCTGCGCCAGATATCTTCAACTTCAGCTGTGTCGCGCTGGTATCGCCTTTGTTGACTGAAGTGACTCAAAAACTGAGTCCTGAAATCCACCCATGATTTTATCTTTCCCGGAGAAAGGCTGTCGAACCAGGCGCGAGCAGCCCTGGTAAGCGTTTGGATAAACAGATGGCACCACATGGGCATATTCCATCCCCCCATGCAGCCCACGCTTGTGAAAACTCTGACGTGATCATCAGGATCAGTCAAACCGTTAAATTTCCCAACTGTCGGGGGTAACTTCTCTCTTTTAAGCGGCGCAAGCGCGATTTTTGGGATGAACTTTGAATGTTCTACAGCTTCAGCCGGTCGATAAGCGAGGCGAAAGTCTTGCTCTGCCTCTTCGGTGTACCTCACGTGCTGTCTTGGTTTGTAGTATTCGTGATTTCTTTGTAAACGATTGAAGACCGAAGATTCTTCATCGTTCTCCCAAGTTGGATCATTTGGGTCAGTATCTTCCCATTCATTGTTCATGTTGCGCAGCGTGAGCCGACTATGAACTGGGCCTCTTTGGATGTTTGACGGGTCGTCATAATAGCTTTCTGTTTCTCCCCGTGTATCGCGCGTGTCCTGCACGCTTAGTCTTCGGGTAGGGGGAGGTCTGTTGGCTCGTCCTTGAATATTTTGTGGTGGTGGCATCTGGCGCGGCCCGTGATTGGGGCCGGTTGGTGTAACCAAGGACGGTTCTGCCGTTAAGACTGCTTGTTGCGCGCTCAAGGATTGATATGCCGCGTTAATAGTGGCAAGTTGCTTGGCGTACCATGAGGCTAGGGTTTCGCCCTCTGGTAGCCCTAGTAGCGCCGAGATATTATGAGGTGGAGCTGGGTTTGAGGGTCCAGCACCGTTGTTTCCTGGGGTTACCGTTTGATAGATGCGGGTGAGGCTCCCGCGCGGTCACCCCGTATTGTTTACTTCAATTTCGCCAATTTCTTCAACATTTTGGGGTTGGATGTTTTGATTATCCACCCCCAACGCTGCATTAGGGTTTGCTCCAAGGCCAACAAACTCAGGAATGATTCCTTGATCAGCCATGATCGAAGGAAGGAAAGAACACGAAAAACTCAGGAAAAGAGAAGATGAAAGTGATTTGTAGAAAAACCGGTGGGCGCCAATGAAGAAACACTGAACTAATTATGGGACTAATCAGTTTGGTTTATGTTCCTTTCATAGTGGTTAATCTCCTTATGGTTTCCTGAGCTCCTTAATGATTGGATTAGCCTGCAAAACAGAACACCGTTACTCGTTAAGAGGGGAATGTGGGGGTTTCCCTCTTAACCGGGCTCCGGCGTGAGAATAAGCGATTGCTTTTGGGAGGTAATTAACTGGTGACCTCCAGAGGGGCCTAGTTTTAAACTTCATTATCACCACCAATATCTTTCAAAGTTATGCTAGTGAAAGTTGAACTTTATTCCCGGCTTATTTTTTGCACGGTTTCCCTCACCTTCCTCATTATCAGATCGATGAATTCAACGACCTTCGTTCTATTAGGATTCAAGTTCCAGCGCTACTCCATTCGCCATCCATTTCTAGCCTCCGTTTTATTTATGTTTGTTTGTGTTCGTGAAGTTCATGAACATGTTCATTTCCTTAATGAACGAACACGAACATAAATCCTGTTCTAGTGTTCATGAACTGTTCGTGAACTCATTATTTCATTAGCGAACGAACATGAACGATTCCTTGTTCGTGTTGGTTCGGTTCGTTTGCAGCCCTAGGTAACAATCCTAGATGGTGATTGGTGATCTCAGATCAGATATGAGTTTGCAAAACAGTATTTGAAACGTTGACCATAATTAAACTTGAAACGACTCTCATTACTCCGAAGATAAATGTTGAAGCAGTTAGATGATCGGAAATTTTGTTCATAGGCATATGGGTGGTCATGTTTTAAAAGACAGTGTCACAATCAAACAAAACTCAAAGCCGTGAATTTCATGTTAAGTCCGTGTCATCTTGTCATTTACACCCGTATTTAGAAGTTATGTTTTATCATTCTTTTATAGAGTTAAATGCTTGGTTGGTCCCTGTGGTTTGCAAAAATTTCATACTTGGTCCTAGTGGTTTACTAATTACATGCGTGGTCCCAAAAGTTGTAAAAAATGAACTCGGTTGGTCCCCTGACCTAACCTCTGTTAAATTTCTCAGTTAATTATGTTTGAAATGACAATATTACCCTTGAACAATTAAAAGAAATAAAAAAATATATAAACCCCTCTATCTCTCAACCTTCACCATTGTTTCACAATGTCACCATCCCTGCTGCCACCAGCAACCAGAAACCATCGCCATCGTCGTCCACTATCACCATCTTCCTTCACCTCGTAACCCTTAACCCCACCGCAAACCCATATCCAAACCACCTCCTACACCGTCATCTCCTCCAAATTCGCCACCACCTGCAACCATCTCCACGGTCGCCACCATCTGTAATCATCTCTTCCGCCTGTCACCGCCTACAAAAACACCATCCATTTCCCACCGCTACAAGATCCAAACACTCGAAAAACTTTAACCCCTACCCACAGTTCACCGCCCCCTTTACTAATCATTTAACAATTGAAGCAGAAACTCCAAATTGAAACCCAACTTTGATTGACACGGAAATTTCAAATCAAACCCCCTTTACAGATATATGAATAAATTAAAGACATAGACCGATACCAAAATATCACCTTAATACTGATTTATAACTATATGTTGTATAAAGTTTGAACAGAAAGATTTATGGTGGCCAACAATCTGATTTATCCTATTTTAGGATTGTTTTCAAACAAAGAAGAAAGCAAAAAGGTAAGGCTTTGAAAACGGAGGTGACAGTAGGAAGTTTTAGGAGTAAGAAGACGAGTTCTTTTTTATTTTTTTTATTGTTCATGGGCAATTTAGTCATTTCACACATAGTTAACTGAGAAATTTAACAGATGTCAGGTCAGAGGATCAACCGAGTTCATTTTTTACAACTTTTAAGAGTACGCGTGTAATTAGTAAACCATTAGAAACAAGTATGAAATTTTTGCAAACAGGGACCAACCAAACATTTAACTCTTCTTTTATATGATTCACTTAAAATATTAAGGGGACAGGGTAGGTACCGCCCCTGCATGCTGATTGGTGATCTCATCTCAGATCTGATCTGAGTGTGCAAAACAATATTTGAAACGTTGACCATAAATCTGAATGAATATCTGAACCACTGTACACAACTCTCAAGCATTCACAACATCAAACCTTTCATTTACAATCTTACCACCGTAAGCAACCAATGGCTGAAGTCGTGCTTTCTTCCCTCCTTTTTTTTTTTTTTTTTTGAAAGGAGAACTTCAAAAACGCACACCGAACCCGAAAACCGGGACGGCAAAAAAACTACAACCAAAACTACATATTTACAAATTTACACCAATCTCCCCAATCTAACGAACCCTTCCTGGCCCTATGTTTAAACAACATAAAACTAGCCGCTCTAACGTCACTAAAGACCTCTTCGACACTACGTCTTTTACCACTAAATCTCAACTCGTTCCTGGCCTTCCACAAAAACCAACAAGCGACGATTATAACTCCTTTCCTCTCTCTCCGAAGCCCCCCTTAAACCAAGCTCATGAATCTGTAGAATGTCGCGAACCGAGAAAACGAAAAAGTTCCAAACCCGACACCAATAAGTGATCTTCTCCCATAGCCCCAAAGCCAACGGACACCCCGTAAAAATGTGACTAACCGAGTCCGTACCAGCCCCGCAATAGCTACAGTCAACTTCCGAAAGCAAAACTCCCCTTCTATTCAAGGCCTCAACCGTCGGGATCCTGTCCATCTCCGCTCTCCACGCCAAGATGTTGCATTTGAGCGGAACCCACTTACACCTATCCATCACAAAGCGATCACTAAAATCCACCTTTAACTCAATGGCTTTCTTAACCGCCACTACCGAGAAAGAATCCGAGCCATTACCAGCCCAAACCCACTTATCGGACACCGAACTCAGCGCCACCGAAGCCAGCGCCGAGATCAGAGAGCTCCACTCCAGCCTTTCCGAAGAGGAGTCCGGATCATGCTTCCAAAGCCAACCCCCGTCGCCTTCGAGGCGATCCCGGACACAACACGTCTTCACTACCTCAAGCTGAAAAAGAGAGGGGAACTTTGATTTCAACGGGACCTCAAAAAGCCAAGGGTCCAGCCAAAACATAATGTTTTCACCTCTTCCCACCACACCTTTAAACCAATTACTAATCGATAAACCGTCAACCAATGGGCGTTTAAGAGCCGACACAATATTTTTCCAAACTCCACCAAGCGTCTTCTTTAACGGAAGGAAATCCCAGCCACTCCCCCCCGAGTGTATGGCATTTATCACTCCCACCCAAAGGTTATGATTCTCGGTTTTGAATCTCCACCCCCATTTAGCCAACAAAGCTAAATTAGTATCCTTTAATTTATGAATACCCAAGCCTCCCATCTTAATCGGAGAGGCAACCCTATCCCACGCAACCCAATGGACTTTTTTTTCCGAGGAAGACCCAACCCATAAGAATCTTCTAATCATACCTTCCAAGTCTTCAATCACTTTGCCAGGCGCCTTGTACAGAGAAAAGAAGTAAGTGGGAAGACTTTCAAGAAGGGATCTAATTAAGGTGACTCTACCACCAAAAGATAAGAAGGACGCTTTCCATAGAGAAAGTCGCCTCTCGAAAGTATCGTACACCGGTCTCCAATTATTTATTCGGTTCATGTTCGCACCAACTGTAAGACCAAGATAAGTGAAAGGAAAGCTATCCGCTTTACACCCGAGAAGAAGAGCCATACCTTCGACCTCCCTGAAATTCACCCCGAGACCGAAAAGACTAGACTTGCTGAAATTTATCTGGAGACCTGAACAAACATGAAAACATTGAAGGATCCTCTCCAGATTTTTGATGTTATCCGAACACCACTCCCCAATGATAATCGCATCGTCAGCGTAGAACAGATGAGAAACCAAAGGTCCGTCATTAGGAAGCTCCACCCCTTTCAAGATCCCCAAACTAACAGCTTTTCTTATCATGCACGACAGAGCTTCCATGACAACGACAAACAAAAAAGGAGAGATAGGATCTCCTTGGCGCATACCTTTGTCACATTTAAATTCGAAAGTTGTAGCTCCATTAACCAAAACCGACGCCCTGGCTGACGACACAACCCCCTTAATCCACCTGCACCACCTACTTGGAAACCCCATCTGAGCCAAAATGTCAACCACAAAGTTCCAATTGACATTATCATAGGCTTTATTAAAATCGATTTTAAGAAAAAAAGCCTTTTTATTATTTTTATCGATCCAGTTTTTGACCTCATTCACAACAAGCGGGCCGTCCAAAATATATCTCCCACCAATAAACGCCGACTGAGAAGAAGATATGACGGAATCCAGCACCTTTTTCAGTCTATTCGCCAAAACTTTTGAGATAACTTTATTTATAATCCCCACCAAGCTTATAGGCCTATAATCTTTCAAACCAAGCGGGTCCTTAACTTTCGGAATAAGGGCGATAAAAGATGACCCGCAACCCATGCTAATCTCCCCTGACTCAAAGAAGCTAGAGAAAATACTGAAAAAATCCTCTTCTAAAAGGTACCAAAAGCGTTTAACGAAGCCAAAATTGACACCATCGGGCCCCGGAGCCCGATCATCACCACATTCAAAAACCGCCTCCCTTATCTCTTTTCTAGTAAAAATAGCCTCCAAATCCGCAGCCTCAGATTCCGAAATCCGATTAATGTTCGAACACAACAAACGAGGACGCTCCTTATACGGCTCCACGAACTTACCTTTGAAGAATCGAAAGACTTCTTTCTTGACCAGAGATGGTTTGGAAACCCAAACACCATCCAAATTCAGCCCGTGAATAACATTACTAGCTTTCCGACAGTTAATCATCGAGTGAAAAAATTTCGAATTTTCGTCACCGTCTTTGGCCCATCTCACTCTAGACCTTTGTTTCAAGTCTTTAATTTTTCGCTCTTCCTCTTCCATAAGAATTTTTTTACTTTCCACCAGAATCCATTCCTCTTCCTCATCCAAGTCTCTCGACTCCATAGCTAACTCAATGAGTTCCAAATCGGCCATCGCTTGGCTAACCTCCTCTGAACTTCTTTTGAGCATATCATCCCTCCATTCTTTAACCTTTACTCTAAGACCAGCCAATTTCTTAACTAAAACAAGATCCGGGGGATCCGAAGAACCTAAACCCACTTTCAAAGCCTCCTCTACCACCTCTTTAAAACCCGGTTTATCAAGCCAAGAATCAAAAAATCTGAAAGGTCTCGCTCCATAATTAGTACTAACAGCCGATAAAGAGATTAGACAATGATCCGAAAGATAGTTAGAGACAGCCTCAACTCTAGCTTTCGGCCATCTATTGAAAAACCCCGGATTGACCAGAAACCTGTCCAGCTTGCTTAACTTTCTGCCGTTACTAGAGCTACAAGTGAACTTTCTTCCCCTCATATTGTATTCAATAAGACCGGCCTCAAAAATAAAAGAATTAAAATTATTAGCGCACACTTGTTTGAAGTCACAATTTCTCTTTTCTTCACGGTAACGAACCTCATTAAAGTCCCCACAGACCACCCACATCCCATCATTACCTGCGATCAACTGCCCCATGTCCTCTTTGAGAAGCTGTCCGATGCAGCTTTGAAAACCATTGCTCGCCACAAGGGTATCGATGCTGAGATCAAGAAATTGCAAAAATCATTAATCTCCATCCAACTCTATCTTACTCATGCTTCTCAGATGGAGATAACCGATCCATCTGTTAAACAGCGACTTAATGATCTCCAGCATCTGGCTTATGACATTGAGGACGTCCTCGATGGTTGGGCAACCGACGCTATGGACCCTGAGTTCAAGCAAGACCCAGAAGGCATCACCGGCAAGGTAAGAAAGCTAATCACCCCAACTTGTTGCACTAATTTCTCACGGACTACAACTATGATTGCCAAGTTAGATGATATTTCCACCAAACTACAAGATCTAGTTAAGGAGAAAGCTGACCTTGGTTTAGATAATCTTGGTTTGAAAGTGGAAGAGGAAGCTAGGCCAAGAACTAATAATAACCGAAGATTACAAACCTCTGTTGTCAACCCATCTAGTATTGTTGGACGCCAAGCTCAGAAAGATGCACTGGTTCAACAGTTATTGTCACCGGCTGATGAACCATGTGATCAAAACTATACCATTGTTCCCATAATTGGTATGGGTGGGGTTGGGAAAACTACTCTCGCTAGACTTGTCTATGATGAACAACAGGTCAAGGATCACTTTGATCTAAAAGCATGGGTTTGTGTCTCTGATGAGTTTGATACCGTTCGTATAAGCAAAGAGATCTTTCAATCTATGGCAAACAAGGAAGTTTCAGATTTTAATCGGCTTCAAGAAGCTCTTAAAGATCACGTAAAGGGTAAAAAGTTTCTGTTGGTACTTGATGACATATGGAGCGAAAGTTATGAGGATTGGGAAACCCTCGTCAAACCGTTGTATACATGTGCTCTTGGAAGTATGATCATCATAACAACACGGAAGGATCAATTGCTCAAACAGTTGGTTTACAATCCTCTAAACAAGCAGCTACACAGCCTCTTAGATGATGACGCTTTGTCTTTACTTGCTCGAAATGCGTTAGGTGTAGATAACTTTGATTCACATTTGTCGCTCAAACCATATGCCCAAGGTATTGTGAAGAAATGTGGGGGATTACCTTTAGCATTAATAGCACTTGGTAGATTGTTGAGAACAAAAAGAGATGAAGTAGGGCATTGGATCAATGTGTCAAACAGTGACATATGGAGATTAAAAGTTAAGGGTGGAATTCTCCCGGCCCTAAGACTAAGCTACGATGATCTTTCGGTTCCATTGAAACGGTTGTTTGCATACTGCTCCTTGTTTCCCAAGGACTACCTGTTTAACAAGGAGGATCTGGTTTTATTATGGATGTCAGAAGGGTTGTTGTGCCAGCCAACTCTGATCGACTCAACAGAAGAACAACAATTGGGTCACGAATTCTTTGACAAGTTGTTGTCAAGGTCGTTTTTTCAACATGCACCTAATAATGAATCGTTATTTGTGATGCATGACCTCATGAATGACTTGGCAACATCTGTTGCTACCGAGTTTTATTTAAGGTTAGACAACGAGTCTGAGAAGAATATTAAGAAGATGAAGCTAGACAAGTACCGCCATACGTCATATGTTAAGGAAAAATATGTAGCTTACAAGAAGCTCCAGGTACTTGAAAATACCAAATGTCTGAGGACATTCTTGGCAACATCTGTTGGGGAGGTGGAACGTTGGCGAAAATTTTACTTATCCAATAAGATTCTGACTGACTTGCTTCCTAAGTTACCATTATTAAGGGTTCTAAGTTTGGACGGCTTTGAAATAAGCGAGTTACCGGATTCCATTGGTACTTTGAGGCACTTGAGATATCTTAATCTATCTCACACTCATATCACACATTTACCGGAAAAGGATTGCAGTCTTGTTAATTTACAAACATTGATCCTGTTTGGTTGTTATCAATTAACAAAGTTGCCCAACAACTTCCTAAATCTGAAGAACCTGCAACATCTTGACGTTAGGGACACCAAGCTTTTGTTTAAGATGTTGTTAGAGATTGGTAAGTTGAAAAGCCTACAAATTTCTCTCTCGAAAATTGATATCGAAAGTGAAAGCGGAATTGAAATAGCCAAAACTTAAAGACTTTGAGAATCTATATGGGAAAATTTCTGTTGTAGGTTTGGAAAAAGTGCAAAATGCAATTTATGCACAAGAGGCGAACTTTTCAGAAAAGAGGCTTAGTGAGTTAGAGCTTGTATGGGGTGATGAGCTAAATGATTCTCGAAATGACATGCTTGAAAAGGAGGTTCTAAATGAGCTGAAGCCTTGTCATGATAAGTTAATAAAACTCAAACTTATGTCATATGGGGTATCAGAGTTTCCAAAGTGGGTTGGGGATCCTTTGTTTCTTCATTTGAAGCATGTGTCAATAAGTGGTTGTAAGAGATGTACATCAATACCGCCATTGGGACAACTACCGTCACTGAAGAAGTTGTTAATTAAAGGCTTACATGCAGTGGAAGTTGTGGGTTTTGAGTTATTTGGGACTGGTCAAGCATTTCCTTCACTTGAAATTCTGAGTTTTTATGATATGCGTGGGTGGAAGAAATGGTCAGGGGGTTTGTTTCCACGCTTGCAAAAGCTTGAAATAAGTGATTGTCCTAATTTGGTTGAAGTCACACTTGAAGCAATGCCTTCATTGAATGATCTAAGAATAAGTAAATGTGATAGTGGTGTGTTGAGAAGGCTGGTTGAAGTAGATTCAGCAGTCACCAAGTTGTATATAAGTGATATTTCAGGGCTTAATGATGAGGTATGGGGAGGTGTTATAGAGTCTCTTGGGGGAGTTGAAGAATTAAAGATTGAGGGGTGTGATGAAGTAAGATACCTGGTGAAATCAGATGCAGATGAAAGTAAGATTCTTGTGAAGCTGAGGAAATTGGAAGTGTTGGAATGCGATAATTTGGTGAGTATAGGAGAGAAAGAGGAGGAGGAGGATAATTGTAGAAGCAACCTCCTAACATCTCTTAGGACGTTGGATGTGTCTTTTTGTAAGAATATGGAGCGTTGCAGCTGTCCAGATGGCATTGAGGAGTTGTTTGTTGAATATTGTAGTTCAATGACAGTTGTCTCGTTTCCAAAAGGAGGACAGGAGAAGCTGAGGTCACTTAGAATATGGAATTGCAGGAACCTATTGGAAAAGGAGTGGGAGTGGGGAGGACAAAAACTGAACAACAACAGAAGCAGCAGCATGCCCATGCTTGAACATGTATCTATAAGATATTGGCAAAATCTGAAATCAATAATTGAGCTGAATGACTTTGTTCACCTCACTGAATTGATTATATACGACTGTGAAAACCTTGAGTCATTTCCAGACACTTTAACATCATTAAAGAAACTGGAAATAAGAGATTGTCCCAAATTGGAGGTTTCCTTTCCTGGTGACAATTTGACATGGTTAAAGGAACTGACGATAGTCAATTGTCCAAAAATGGATGCTTCTTTACCTGGTTGGGTTTGGCCTCCCACTCTCCAAATCTTAGCAATTGGGAAGTTGAAGAAGCCCTTCTCAGAGTGGGGTCCACAAAATTTTCCAGCATCACTTGTGAAACTAAAAATATACGGTGGTGGTCAAATTTCTCATCTTCTTCCTTCATCTCTTACTTTTCTTGGAATAAATGAATTTGAGAATTTGGAATCATTTTCTGTGGGACTACAACACCTCCAGCATCTCTCTTTTAATTTTTGCCCTAATCTGAAGAAAGTGTCTCCACATCCCCAACACCTCACCTCCCTCCACCATCTCTATTTTATAAATTGCCCTAAGATGAAGGATCTACCAGAGCTGTTGTTGCCTTCACTCTTGAGTTTATACATCTCCGGTAATTGCCCAGTTCTGAGTGAAAGATACAGTAAAAAGGGGAGTTACTGGCCCCTCATCTCCCATATCCCCTGTATCCACATAAGCTGAAGTTAACATGAAGGTATCTCTTCCTCTGCCTTTAATAATTTTAAAATAAATTACTTATATATATAATTCTTTTTTCTTTTGTTTTTCCTCAAATACAAGGTTTACTGTTTTCTTGTGAAATTTGTTATTAAATTGTTCAACTTAGTATCAAATTAATGTTTGTACTAGTATGATAAGGCCAACTAATATTCCCTGTGTTTCGGAGTAATATTCTTAACTGTAAACCCATTACAACCTATCTAACTTCAAATGGGTTTAGTGGATTAATTTTTTTCATGAAGTATGTCAACGTTTTAACCATTAGTTTATATAATTAGCAAAGCTATATTAAAAGGTTATTTGTTTTTATTTTAACTTTTGTTTCTTGAGTTTATGTGATTATCTTCACTCTCTATCTATATTTGGTAAATCATGATTTGAGCTCATTTATTTTGAAAATTTATTTAAAAATTTTATCAAATGAACGAATTATTGAATTATTATTTAGTTATATTTTCCAGCTTGTGACTCACAATTGCAGAGTTCCTATGTATTATTATTGTGTTTATGTGTAGACTAATAGCTTAATTTTGATATCATCTGTTAGCTTTCTTATGTAATTTGAGAAGTTGATATATGATGAAACTGACCATGATTATATCCATGCCAGATTTGATGCTGCAGACTCAACTGTGACTGGAAGCATTTTGCAGTTTCTTTTGCCAACCTTCACAGCAGGGAGCAAACCGTTTAATTTGATTGGAAGATTATAATGCTGGCTTCCTTTTTGTTAATCTTCTTTTTTTTTTTTTTTCAATATCTATCAATGATTTGTGAATAAAAGAACAAGTTGACTTAGATTGCATTTTGTTGGTAATGGGTTGTGTTTTGTTTGTAATGGGTCAGATCACAGATTGTCTATTGTATGTACACATATAGTACTCTATTTGTGATCGGTGCATCGCTGTTGTTACTTGCGATTATTTCATCCATTTATCTGACCAACATGTTAGTTTTACTCTCTTGTGATGGCCTGCGGTGTGTTTGGAACGGAAGATCAGCTTTTCGTTGGTTTTCTAGAAATCTAACTTCCGAATCCAAAACATAACCAGTAACAAATTTAGACTTGTGTGTGTCAAAAATGAGTTGAGTCAAAATAAGTCTATGGTTGTTTAAAATTCAAATCGAACTCGAAGATTTGAGTTATAATTTTATTTGAACTGAAGGGGTGGATCCAAATTTGACAATAAAAACTCCAAACCACATATTCTGCAAGTGGGGCTAATGTAAAGACAATGGTGCCTTTCAATTGAACAAAGTGCCTCTATTTACTTATTTAGCGATGAGCATTTGGTATCGGGTACCGGTACCGTACTGTAGCGGGTATATTCGGTACTGGTACCGATACCCATTTTCCTCGTTTTTCGGTACCGGTATCAGTATGATACAGGTATTTATGGGTAAAACACCGGTAAATGCCGGTACCATATCGACACCAGTACCGAACTGATATATTCGATACTGGTAACGGTACCAATTTTCCTTATTTTTCGGTTTCGGTACCGAACGGGTGTGCTCATCCCTAGTTTATGTTGTTGGTTTTCTTAAATAGATTTTGTAAGCAAGACTTGTGTTTGTTTACTTTATTTTTTTTTTTTTTTTTTTTTTTTTTTTGGCGACCTACCCATTTCACAATCTGCTTGCTCATTTTTTTACGGAAATCTAACATGGTTTAATAAAATTGACTTAAACTGAAATTTTTTTAATATTTATAGATTGTGCTTTGCACCCCAATAATTAATCAAAATAAGATGGAATAACCACATAAAATGCTTTGAATATAATCGAAGTATTAAAGTGGTTAAATACAATTTATATGGACAATTAGAATCATATTTTTTATATGGCATGTGATATAACTTATTTTTTGTGTTTTAAAAATTAAAATGACTCAATTTATTTTGACTAATTTAAAGTAATGGTCAGCTCAACCTAGGATGTGATGAAAGAAATTTAAGTACTTCGTTTTTTTTAACAACATCTCGGTCAGGGCTATACATGACCAAAGCTCGGTCGAAAAGGAATTTGAACCTAAGAACTCCTGACAGGAACCCACAAGGTGGTAAACCTTCCCACCTCCATTGCAACCACTGGGCTACAACATCATTGGCATTTAAGTACTTAGACACGTTTCATGAACACTTGTTTTTTTTTCGAAAAATTTACTTCATGGACACGTTTTTTTTTTCATTGACACTTGTTTTTTTTCGACACTTGTCATGGACACTTGTTTGAGCCACCTTAAAGGTATAGTTGGGAACGGTTGTAGTATTCGTTTCCGGATTGATCATTGGGTAGGTGACTCGTCGCTCATGTCGAGGTGGCCTAGGCTTTTTGCGTTAGAAAAGCATAAATCATGTTTGATTAGTGACCGATTGCCGGGTGAAGATGGTGTTGTCGGCATTAACTGGGTATGGTCGAGACCCCCATCTCTCCCAGATGAGGTTGCGGAGCTGGATGCTTGCTCGGTTGAGCCGGCCGACGTTATCACTACTTCGGGCAAAGACACTTGGAAATGGAAGCCGGATGTTAACGGTGAGTTCTCTACTAATTCCTATAAAAAAATAGTTTCGGGCTGTGATGATGAGGAAGTGGTGTGTTCGGCGAAGACTTGCGGCTGGGTTCCAAATAAGGTTAATATTTTTATTTGGAGGGCGGCGTTGGATCGATTACCGTACCGACTAGGCATAATCTATGTAAGAGGAATATATATGTGGAAGAGGAAGCTTGTGCTTTCTGTGGGGAGGCGATTGAAAATGTGGATCATCTTTTCACGGCTTGTCCCGTTTCTATTAGAGTGGAATAGGGTGTGTTTTTGGGCTAAGACCATGTGTAATGGTAAATTGTTATAATGCCCCCACCATGGGGCATTATTCGACACGTGTCATCCCAGTCAGCATAGGGCATTATAGCATAAAGTGGTGTAGTGGGGCATTATTCCAATAATGCCCATGCAATCATTTCCCAATTATTATTTTTTTTAAACTTTAAATACTTCATTAAATTTAAAAAAAATACAATACTAGAAATAAAAAAAATTAAAATCCGATTAAATTAAAAAAAACACTAGTTTTCGTTTTTTCTAATTTCATTTCACATAATTTCTTAAAAAAGAATTCAAAAGTTATCTCCATCTTTAAAACCATATCTAAACTACAGGGACCAAAGTTGTCAAAACCAAACCTTTTAAACCCCATCTTCTTCTTCGTTTATAATAAAACGGCTACAGGGACCAAAGTTGCAGGTTTCCCGGCAACATTTTCCGGCTAACCACACAGCCATTTCCGGCACAATCGTCTCCTTCCGGCACAATTTCCAGGTGTCTCCATCTGATTGGATGGTGAAATGGGTGCACAGCGTTTTAAATAAAACACCAAACTCATTTTTTTTCAAAAAAAACGCCCCAAAACGCCTAGCGTAGTGGGGGGCCGGGCGTTTTCCGGCGTTTTCGGGCGGTATCAGGGGGGGAACACGCCCCAGTACGCTTGGTCTAAGCTTCCTCCTTTCTTTGCTTTCTCGTTCAAGGATATCCTTGATTTTCACAACAATGTCAGTGGGGATAAAAGGTACAAAGAGTCAATCCGAGGGCTTTTTGTCGTGACGGTTTGGTGTATTTGGAAAGCTAAAAACGAGAAGATTTTCGCTAATGGTAGGGGTGATAGTAACGACATTTTCGGAGAATTGAGGTCTCTTGGATTTTTTTGGTTAAAATGTAGATCGAGCTATAGGGATTTAGTGTGGAGGGAATGGTGTAACTATTCTTTGTATATGTTGTAAGCGGTTTTGGTGCGATCCTATGTTTTTTTGTCAGGCCGACCTGTTTTAATGAAGTTTTCCTTTAAAAAAAATTTGTTTGAGCCACCTGATTTAAAAACTGCTCATTTCGAGGATATTTGCTTATATAATTCCGTGAAACACTCTAATATGTCTTTATTGTTAGGTACACAAATAAAATGAGCCATGTGGGCCTAACTTTCCACCTGATTTTCACCAGCAATGCAATGACATCATCTATTGGTATCATCAACAGGTAGCGTATATAAACTGAATATGTATAAGACTCCAAACAAACCATTCATGAACCAAAACAAACTAGTTCTATACCCGTCCTGTGGACGGGTTATTTTAATACCAAATTACCGGTTGCTGTTGCCCGAGCCAAGTGTTCTTGACAACTACTTTAAAAGATATTTTTTTAACCAAAACACAACCGTAAAGAAAGAACTGAACGGATCTTCATGTGTCCCCATTTCTTAATATTTGAACTTGAATGATATCCAGGTACAGAAACATAACCTTACCTGAAATTTGTAGTTATCCAGTTTTAATAAATAAAATTATTATTAGTACTAAAAACATTAAATGTTTTTTAAGAAATATGAAACAAAGGTTATCATCGCCTTGCTGTAATCAAATCTCTAAAAAGAAAGATGAATTGAAGTTGAAGTTGCCTAGGTCAGGGAGTTAGATAGAAAACTCAAACAAAAATGACCATTTTTTTAAAAGGATTGTTTCCACGGTTCCACCCGTACCCAATTTTGCCAAAATCCAGTCCCACCCGAACCAAAATGGTTTTTTTAACGACCTATTTTGACCCGTTCACCTGATAAAGTATTCAATGTAGAAAGTGACTCTTAGCCGATAATATGAAAGATAATATTATGTATATTTATTTAAAATAGTTTTTGTAATTATCTTGTAATTAGGAATGCTTATCATCTCCTAAAATAGTGTTTAGGGTTTCTTTGTATTTGATCCCTATATAAAGGGCCCCTTGTTTCATTGTTATTCAATCAATAAAGACAGCAGAGCCTTATTCGAGCTTTTATGGTATCAGAGCTACGGTTCTGATTACCCTTTTCCTTCCTTCCTTTTCCCTTTGATAACCTGCTGCCTTGTTCACCCTCCCTCTTCATCCTCGTCTGCCCCTGTTCACCATGACTTCAGAAAATAAAAGCACTGCTGATCAGAATCAATCGAACAGTTCTGAAAACAAAACCCTCCACCCTGCATACTCAGTTACCAACATTCAGACAAAAGTTCGTATTCTTGATGGAACCAAGGTCACCTATACGTCATGGGTGAAGCTTTTCAAACTTCACACCATGGCATATAAGGTTCTTGACCACATCGATGACACACCAGCCCCTGACGAAGCAGATCCGCAATATCCGACTTGGAAAGAATTGGACGCATTGGTTTCTCAATGTATTTACAGCACACTCTCGGACGACCTCCTCGCGCGTGTTCTTGACACCGATGCTACGGCTCGCACCACATTGTTGAAGTTAGAAAAAATATTCCTCAGCAACAAGCAAGCTAAGGCCGCTGCCCTTAAATCACGGTTTGTTAATCTCACCCTTGAACAGTGTAGCTCCGTCGATGATTACTGTCAGCAGTTAAAAAGCTTAGATGATCAACTTCAAGACGTTGATCATGTCACACCCCAACCGATGGCGGAAACATCGGGATGAGACGAACAAATCGCTCAAAACATCATAACACTATTGTGACAATATAACTTCAGTCAAATTTCATAAAATACTAAAATGTCATACATCGTTCAAATAATCAAACATGAAACAATTGTTCAAACATAATTTATTTTATAGGTGAGTTTCTAGTTCACCCTAATCTTGTTTCTTCAACAACGTGGCTATCAACCTGCAACATGTATTAAAATAAAAATCAACAAATATGCTGGCGAGTATACAAGTTTGATACATAGCATAGTAGAATAAAATGTTTAAATGTGCTCATATCCAACATGAATAAAATGATTACTAGTTAACAGTATATGCTCGAAACGATGTTACTCTACATGCTCAAACCAAAGTTTCCAACGCAATTAACATAGCCTATCCCAAGAGTTTAGCGGGAGGTAAAATAGAATGAACTTAACAATACCCAAAAGAATAGCGGGCGGGGCGTTACAACCTATAGCGCTATAATTGTTAAGGTAGGCTTGATCGAAGTTAATGAGCATATAGTCATGAAGTGTTTACATTAGCATCACATGTATAACAAGAATCAAACATTTCATGTGTAATTTGGATAGAGTGTGAATAAATAAAGTTTAACGTGTTTGTGAAATTTGAATATGAATACAAGTTGCACCCAAACGTGTTTAAAATGAAAATGGGATCATGTATACTCACAGTTTCTCTTTGGTAATCCCGTGAAGAGTTGGAGGTTCAAAGATTCCTTAGAAAACTTAGTGTTTTATTTAGAACTCTTCGAGTTCTCTTCCTTGCTTGGAAGATTTTAAGAGAATTAGGGGGGGTTGAGAGAAGAATAGTTGGAACACTTCGTGTTCTTTTAGAATTCTTAGAATTCTTGATTAAGAAAAGATTGAGAGAAGAATGGTGTGAAGAAAATGGTAGGAGAATGTTGGTATTTATAGGTGAAGAAGGTGGTAGGTGATTGGTGGAGATAATAAAAAAATAAATGGAAAAGATAAATAAAAAGATAAAATAAAAAAAATAATTATAATGGAGGATGGAGGTGGAAAAGGTGATTGAAGGAGGTGGAAAAGGTGATTGGAGAAGAAAAGAGATGGAAAATGGGTATAAATCTCCGTATGGCACTATTCACGGCACTATTCATATTTTTTTTAATACTATGGATTAAAACACGTACTTTTTACAAAAGG
Organism: Helianthus tuberosus; assembly: GCA_030545235.1. NCBI lineage: Eukaryota > Viridiplantae > Streptophyta > Magnoliopsida > Asterales > Asteraceae > Helianthus > Helianthus tuberosus. The sequence goes on from CM060423.1 coordinate 215,284,378, forward strand.
GAGCTAAGCTAGAAAAATTCTTAAAAATCTTTAAAGCTTTTTGGTTTCGTAAAAGAAATCATATATTTAAATGATTGATTGTACAAATACAAATATGTATACAATAATTTATTATGATTAACACCTCAAAAAATAGAATACAATTATGGATAAAGATACGAAAATACGAGGCGTTACAGTCTCCCCTACTTTAGGAAATTTAGTCCCGAAATTTATTTAAGAGGGTAGCTGAACGAATAGATGTGGATACTTAGTCTTCATGTCACTCTTAAGTTCCCAAGTGAACTCGGCACCACGCTTTCCTTCCCATCGCACTTTGACTATGCGAATTTTGCTGCGCCTGAGTTGCTTGGTTCCTTGATCCACGATTTCGACTGGTCTTTCCACAAAATGAAGAGAATCATTAATTTGCAAGTCGTCCACTGGAACATGAAGTCCTTCTTCAGCTAAACACTTCTTGAGATTCGATATATGAAAGGTTGGATGCACGTTGCTGAGTTCTTGAGGTAAATCGAGTCGATAAGCCACCTTGCCAATCCTTTCGAGTATGTTGAATGGACCAACATAGCTAGGGGCAAGTTTTCCCTTTTTACCAAAACGAACTACTCCTTTCCAAGGAGATACCTTGAGTAGAACATGGTCACCAACGTTAAACTCCAATGGTTTGCGTCTCTTGTCAGCATAGCTCTTTTGTCGACTACGAGCCTTGAGTAGATTATCACGGATTTGAAGGATCTTATCCGTCGTTTCTTGTATGATCTCTGGTCTAGTAAATTGTTTGTCACCAACCTCGTGCCAGCTTAAAGGTGCTCGGCATTTGCGACCATACAATGCTTCGAATGGAGCCATTTGGATACTGGAGTGATAGATGTTTTTGTATGAGAACTCGATCAATGGTAAATGCACATCCCAACTACCACCAAAGTCGATGACACAAGAACGGAGCATGTCCTCTAGGGTTTGGATAGTACGTTCAGTCTGTCCATCCGTTTGAGGATGAAAGGCCGTACTGAGATTCAAATGAGTACCCATAGCGGACTGGAAAGTTTGCCAAAGACGCGAAGTGAAACGGCCATCACGATCAGAAATGATATAGAGAGGAATGCCATGACGGATTATGATTTCGTTAGTGTAGAGTCGAGCAAGTCGTTCAACCTTGAAATCTTCACGAATAGGAAGGAAATGAGCGGACTTGGTCAAACGATCGATGATTACCCAAATACTATCGTGACCAGAAGGCGTACGAGGAAGTTTAGTTATGAAGTCCATGGCAATGTTATCCCATTTCCAGACGGGGATATCTGGTTGTTCGAGAAGACCAGAAGGTCGTTGATGCTCGGCTTTAACTTTCGAACAGGTGAGACATTTAGAAACGTAAGAGGCGATATCTTTCTTCATACCAGGCCACCAATAGGATGTACGAAGATCATGGTACATCTTATCAGCACCAGGATGAATCGAGTACTTAGATTTGTGAGCCTCGTTCATGATAAATTCTCGAAGATTGTCGCGATTTGGCACCCAAATGCGATCGAGATAGTATTGAAGTCCATCTGATTTCGTCACAAGTTGGTCTATGGAAGCACCTCGTACTTCGACGATCAGACTTCCTTCGTTGGCTGACGCATATTGTGCTACACGAATACAAGTGTGTAGGTCACTCGAGATTTGAAAACAATGAATGCCACAAGAATGAGTCTTACGACTAAGAGCATCGGCCACGACATTCGCCTTTCCAGGATGGTAGCGAATTTCGCAGTCGTAGTCGTTAAGCAATTCCACCCAACGACGCTGACGCATGTTTAGTTCCTTTTGGTTAAAGATATGTTGTAAGCTCTTGTGGTCAGTGAAAACCACACACTTTGTACCATATAGGTAGTGTCGCCAAATCTTTAACGCAAAAACAACTGCACCAAGTTCGAGGTCGTGAGTGGTGTAATTTTTCTCATGAATTTTCAATTGTCGAGAAGCATAAGCGATGACCTTGTCTCGTTGCATGAGAACGCAACCAAGACCACGATTCGATGCATCGCAATATACCACGAAGTCATCAGTCCCATCAGGGAGAGCTAGAACAGGAGCATTGCAAAGCATGTCCTTGAGAGTTCGAAAGGATTCCTCTTGTTCGAGACCCCAAACAAAAGGTTTTTCCTTTTGAGTTAACATGGTGAGGGGAACAGCAATTTTCGAAACATTTGAGATGAATCGACGATAGTAACCCGCCAGTCCTAAGAATGAACGAATTTCAGATGGGTTCTTAGGTGCTATCCAACTCTTCACCGCTTCGATTTTGGCAGGATCGACATGAATTCCGTTCTTGCTAACGACATGACCAAGAAATTGGACTTCTTTGATCCAAAACTCGCACTTGGAAAACTTTGCGTACAATCGTTCACTACGCAAAAGTTCGAGTATGAGGCGTAAATGACGTTCATGATCCACTTGAGTTTTAGAATAAATGAGGATGTCATCGATAAAGACGATTACAAAGCGATCCAAATATGGCTTACAAACACGATTCATTAGATCCATGAACACAGCGGGTGCGTTGGTCAAGCCAAAAGGCATAACCACGAACTCATAGTGCCCATAGCGAGTGCGAAAGGCGGTTTTTGGAATGTCCTCTTCGAGGACACGAAGTTGATGATAACCAGATCGAAGATCGATCTTGGAGAAACAAGTTGCGCCTTGAAGTTGATCAAAGAGGTCGTCGATGAGAGGGAGAGGATAACGATTCTTGACAGTGAGTTTGTTGAGCTCAGGATAGTCGATGCACATGCGAAATGAGCCATCTTTCTTCTTGACAAATAAGACAGGAGCACCCCAAGGTGAGGTACTTGGTCGTATGAAGCCTTTATCGAGGAGGTCTTGGAGTTGGCTAGAAAGCTCTTGCATCTCTGATGGTACAAGACGATAGGGAGCTCGTGCAACAGGAGTTGCACCAGGTACAAGATCGAAGCGAAAATCAACTGATCGAGGTGGAGGGGGACCAGGAAAATCCTCAGGGAAGACGTCAGGGTAATCACACACCACTGGAACGTCGCTTACGCCTTTTCCCTTGCCCTTTTCTTCCACTACGTGGGCTAAAAAGGCAAAGTACCGTTTGCGTAAGTATCTATTCGCTTGGGTGCATGACATCAGCTTTAGTCCACTAGAGGGTCGGTCTCCATAGACATGCAAGGTGTCACCAGATGGAAGAGGCAATCGAACGTATTTCTCATGATAAGCGATTTCAGCATGGTTCTTACGAAGCCAATCCATGCCTACTATGATATCGAAGCTACCCAACTTCATGGGTATGAGGTCGATGGGAAAAGTGTGCTCGTTTAAAGTGAGAGTGCAATTACGAAGAATAGTATCAACAAGAATAGATTTGCCATTGGCAACTTCGACTGAGAATGACTTAGGTAGTTTAGAGTGTGTGCAATTTAACAATGATTCAAATTCTAAGGACACAAAGCTTTTGTCCGCACCAGTATCAAACAGTATCGAAGCATAAAGATGGTTAACAAGAAACGTACCATTAACGACATCATTGTCGTTGCGCGCTTGATTTGCGTTCAGGTTGAAAGCGTGTCCACGAGGAGGTTGTTGTTGCTCTTGATTCCATTATGGGCATTGAGGACGGGGATGATTAGTATCCCCACATTTGAAACAGGCCCTAACAGGGTTTGCTGGTTTAGGGTTTTGGGCAGGTGCAGGGGTATTGCGACAGTAGGGGACAATATGACCATAGCGGTTGCAAGAGGTACAATGGCGACATTAGATAGTTGGGGGATGGTGGAAGTGATAAATGGTGCATTTTGGGTGGGTTCCAGTGTATTGTTTCTTCTCAGGGTCATCTTGGTTTTGGGTTGCAGCAGGTACAACCGCATTACAAACAAGGTGTTGATACTGACGTTTCTTGCCCCGATTGCCATTGGGTTGATGGGTGATTTGGTGAGCTGGTTTAGCAGGGTGGGTTGATCTGGTAGCTGCAGCAGCTTGTTTATCGCGAACGCGATTGTTGTTCAAGCTAGCAGCGAGACGATAGACGGCCTCGATGTTGTCAAGCTTGGCTGCCTCAATGGTGTCTCTCGTGGCAGGGGGTAAACCGTGGATGTACTTCATGATCATACGATCAGTGGTGAGAACGAGGGTACAATGAAGCTCAGCTGTTTGAAACGGGTGGTGTAAGCGAGGTTGTCATCACCAACTTGCTTGAGAGCCCAAAACTCTTCCTCAAGCTTCTGTTGTTCATGAGGAGGGCAAAATTCTTCCATCATAAGTTGCTTCAACTCCTCCCAAGGTAACGCATAGGCCAATTCATTTGAACGAATGTTCCTTTCATTCGTCCACCATTCTAGGGCTCTTGCTTGGAAGACACCAGTAGCACTACGTGTCTTGAGTTCTTCAGGACATTCACTGTTGATGAATGTAACTTCTATGCTATCGAACCATTAGAGCATAGCCGTCACACCCTCTTTGCCAGTGAAAGGCTTGGGGTGGCAAGAAGCAAAATGCTTGTAGTTGAAAGTGACAGGCTTAGGCTGGACCACTTTTGAATCAGAGGAGTTAGGAGTGTTTAAAGCTTGAATCTCAGTTACGATCTTAGGGACAATATGAACGATCTGGTTGGCCATGAATGCCAACATCTTCTTTTGAGAGATGATCTTAGACTTATTGGAACGAGACTTTGACTTCTTAGACGATTTGGAGTGACGAGAAGGCATCTAAGATTCAAAGGAACAAATAGGTGAGACTTGATCATAATGTTCGTTTAAGAAAATTGTTTTCATGAAATGATTCAACATAGCATAAAGTGTCACGTAGCAAAATTGATTCACATAGCATAAAACGTCTCATATAGCAAATCATGAATTCACATAGCATAACATGAATGAATGAAAGCATAGTAAATTTAGTTTGTTCACGAGAGATTGATATCGTTTTTTATTGCGATACGTGAGCGAATCGAGTTTGAAATGAATGAACGTTCAAATATAAAATCACATTTAAATTGAGGTATCATAAAAGAGATTTAACGTAAAACATGGATTGTTACGTAACGTAACATAAGACTACTCCAAAGTAAATCGAAGTCCTTTTCGAATTTAGGAAACGTGCTTTGGCCTAATAGGTATTTTGTACTCTCATCGATAGTCCCCAGGTAGGCAAACGGGTCCATTAATTTGGATTTGTACGAATTGCCAGCCTAGACAGGACGTCCCGACTACCGGTACTTACCCTTCCAGTTACTACACGTCCCTAATTGATTAGGAAAATCGAAACTTTGGCGATATTGAAAATCGAAGAGTGGGACTAGTTAGCAAGATACGAGTTTCACCTCTAACTTGATAACATCGTACCCTACTGTGGTTGGTACTTATCAAAAGATAAGGGTCCACTAGAATATGAAATGGAAATCTCCTTCAAGATTTGGATATCACTCCTAACTTGATGTAACACCCGTCTTAATTACTACTTGAAATTAGGAATATTTCACAATAGTTTATATAATTGATGTCTAGGTTAAAACATAAGTTCCAAAAACCAAGTTCTAGGGTAACAAACATTTATCAACTACTAACTAATTTAAGCATTTAAAGTTATTTAGCAAACTGATTCATCATAACATTATCTAAACAGAATTAATCAACGCGGAAGCTTCAAAAGTTTGTGTTCGGTTCTTCAAAAGCTAGCTTGACCGTCATCCGTAATCCTTGGATACCTAAAAACTGAAATGTTTACATTAAACATTAGTATTAGAATACTTAGAAATAATACATATTCGAAACTACGTTTAAAACGGATTCGATTTAACAAAGAAATACAAAATTTATCATAAATTCATAAGCTCTACCGTAACTTACGGTAGATACCGTAAGTTACGGTAGCTTCTGGGAAATTCTGGTTCCACCGTAACACAGGGGAAACCCACCGTAACCTTTTGGTCTCTACCGTAAATTACGGTATATACCGTAATTTACGGTAGACGCTGGAATGTTATGTTTGGTTTGATTTGTTTGTTTACTTGAATCAAGTTCTCGGATTTTCAATTCTACAAACCAACATGTTTAATCCTCGTATTCTAATATGTCATTTATCAATAATAACAAGAGACCAAGTAACCATACTACAATGTATTACCATGCCTTACTTGGTTATTCGACCCGTTTGGCTCATCTAAGGAATCCTCCATTTTGATGACTACCAACGAGGTCTAACCAGATTCTTGGCTTATTATTCGACATAGCGAATATCATCACTTTAATCCAACTCAACCTTTAATACACAATCCAACTACATATATGCTAAATATCAAAATTTACCCAAATGTAACGAATCAAGTTACATACTTGCATAATTCATCAACCTTGGTTTCTAACCATAATTACCCATTCCCGGGCTTGTCAACCTTAGCTTATCACGTCCATTCCATGGATTATGTTTTTTATAACTCAATTTTAATGAGTGACGTTTTAGTCACTTCAACACTACAGATTCAACCATTGTTTGACTCGTTTGGTTGTTTAATGGGAACCACCATTTTACAACATACCAAACTTATTCTAACCAACATTTGACCCGTTTACTTATCTAGTGATCTTCGTCACTTCAACTAGACATCCAAATTCATACACTATTCTAAATTCAAGTCTACTAGCAAAATACATAACAAATATAACGTAACGAAACCGTGGTTACGTACCTTTAGAGCACACCTTTTCCACGCGTGTCCGCTCCGGCTTGTCCGCTTGACGACCCGGACCCTTTGCCTAAAGAGTTCAATTCACAATAAATTTAGAACTCTTTCACAAGCCTTAACGCATAATTCTCTATATTAATCATATCTGCGTTTTCACTCAACTTTTAAATATTTTGATATTCACCTAGGCGTTTTATCAAACACCTAGCGGGTCAGATTTCTTTTACACAATCAAAACCAATTTCATGACTTGTAGTTCTCATCTAAACCAATTTCAATTAAGCATATTCCCACATGTCTTAGCCTCTATATTTCTGAAATACCGCTAGAATTCAGATTACACTTGAACAAGAATCACAAAATTCTAGTGTTTATCAAGTTTCTACATACTTCTTAGTCACCTACATTGGTGATTATAACTCTACAAGCCTTATACAAGATTTTGACAAGAAATCATCTAGGGTTTATCCCTAGACACAATAACACTTCTAATTTCATACATGCAAGACATAATCAAGCTAAATTTCAGTTTTTCACAATTAACCTAGAACTTGAGATGAATCAAAATACTAGAATTTTGCATACCTTGTGATCCCTTCAGTGAGGTGATCACTAATTCGTGTTTAGAACTTGATTTGGGACTGAATTGAACCTCCAATTGACCAATTTTAGTGAAACTAGGGTTTGGAGGGGAGCTCTTGTTCGCCCCCTGCTTCTTGATCGACCAAACACACTTCCAGTGTGTGTTTTGTGTGGTTATTTCAGCTTAAAACACTTAAGTTTCAAATTTTACAATTTAGGTCCCTCTACTTATTATTTCATTTGTTAATTAGGAGTTCCATCCATTTATTTGGCATCACAAGACTCACATCTAACTGGGTTATTTATTCCTAGTTAGTTTATTCTCGTTTATTTTATACTTTATAATTCTAATATAAAGTTTTATATTTTCGGGATGTTACACTTGAGGGTAGATTTCGTGGAAAATGCAAAGTATAGCTGAGTGAAAGTCTTCACCAAATGTGGGAATCACCCCTATTTTGGTGAGTCATTTCGATTGTGTTACAAGAGTGTCTTCAAGCCTCAAAGTGTGTATTGTGTTAGCCTTAGGAAAGGCATGTATGTTAAAAGTCCAAGGAGAATAGGGAGAAGCAAATAAGGTAGAAGGAAGGTAGTTTTAAACAACACATAAGGATAAAGCTCCTAAACTATAGACTAGGTAAAAGCATTCCTACTTTTCCGAATTCCCTATAGTTATGGCTCTGATACCAATCTGTCACACCCCAACCGATGGCGGAAACATCGGGATGAGACGAGCAAATCGTTCAAAACATCATAACACTATTGTGACAATATAACTTAAGTCAAATTTCATAAAATACTAAAATGTCATACATCGTTCAAATAATCAAACATGAAATAATTGTTCAAACATAATTTATTTTATAGGTGAGTTTCTAGTTCACCCTAATCTTGTTTCTTCAACAACGTGGCTATCAACCTACAACATCTATTAAAATAAAAATCAACAAATATGGTGGCGAGTATACAAGTTTGATACATAGCATAGTAGAATAAAATGTTTAAATGTGCTCATATCCAACATGAATAAAATGATTACTCGTTAACAGTATATGCTCGAAACGCTGTTACTCTACATGCTCAAACCAAAGTTTCCAACGCAATTAACATAGCCTATCCCAAGAGTTTAGCGGGAGGTAAAATAGAATAAACTTAACAATACCCAAAAGAATAGCGGGCGGGGCGTTACAACCTATAGCGCTATAATTGTTAAGGTAGGCTTGATCGAAGTTAATGAGCATATAGTCATGAAGTGTTTACATTAGCATCACATGTATAACAAGAATCAAACATTTCATGTGTAATTTGGATAGAGTGTGAATAAATAAAGTTTAACGTGTTTGTGAAATTTGAATATGAATACAAGTTGCACCCAAACGTGTTTAAAATGAAAATGGGATCATGTATACTCACAATTTCTCTTTGGTAATCCCGTGAAGAGTTGGAGGTTCAAAGCTTCCTTAGAACACTTAGTGTTTTATTTAGAACTCTTCGAGTTCTCTTCCTTGCTTGGAAGATTTTAAGAGAATTAGGGGGGGGGGGGTTGAGAGAAGAATAGTTGGAACACTTCGTGTTCTTTTAGAATTCTTAGAATTCTTGATTAAGAAAAGATTGAGAGAAGAATGGTGTGAAGAAAATGGTAGGAGAATGTTGGTATTTATAGGTGAAGAAGGTGGTAGGTGATTGGTGGAGATAATAAAAAAAATAAATGGAAAAGATAAATAAAAAGATAAAATAAAAAAATAATTATAATGGAGGATGGAGGTGGAAAAGGTGATTGAAGGAGGTGGAAAAGGTGATTGGAGAAGAAAAGAGATGGAAAATGGGTATAAATCTCCGTATGGCACTATTCACGGCACTATTCGTATTTTTTTTAATACTATGGATTAAAACACGTACTTTTTACAAACGGGAGTTAAGCTAGAAAAATTCTTAAAAATCTTTAAAGCTTTTTGGTTTCGTAAAAGAAATCATATATTTAAATGATTGATTGTACAAATACAAATATGTATACAATAATTTATTATGATTAACACCTCGAAAAATAGAATACAATTATGGATAAAGATACGAAAATACGAGGCGTTACAGATCAGCCGGTTACCGAGTCCCGACTCGTTCTTAAATTGGTCCGTGGCTTATCGCCCGAATTTGATACTACAGCTGCCTTGATTAATAACCAAAAGGCTGATTGGGATTTGGCTCGTTCCATGCTTCACGATGAAGTTATCCGTCAGGAAGCCCGTACTCGGAAGTCGTCTTCAGTCTTGGCTGCACCTGCTGCTCCGACCGCAAACTCTTCCACCGCAACGGCAACACCTTCACCATCTGATACATCTCAACAACAGCCCTACCGCGGTCAATCTTATCGTGGCCGCGGTGGTCGTGGCCGTGGAAACCGATCAGCCGGACCCAACAGTAACCATTGGGCCTATCAACTGAATTCTTACCCGCAATGGGCCTGGTGGACCACACCACCATGTCCATACCCGACACAATCACAATGGAGGCCCAACACTGCTGCAACGCCACCGCCTCTTGCGGCCCACTTCGCCGGTTACAATCAGTCACAGTCCCCAATGGGCTACGGTCCATTCGGTCCAATTCAGCACGGGTTTGATGCTCTCAACCCATCGGATTTAAGTGCTGCCTACAACACGTCCCAGCTTGCCTACATGGACCCGTCATCTTACTTTGACACAGGCGCTGAGCGGACCGTCTCCAACAACAAAGGTATGATAACTCACCATGATTCTTTTCCTATTTCCACAAAAATTTTGGTAGGTAATGGCAATGTTTTACCAATTGAGGGTTCGGGCACTGGCTTTCTCCCTATCCATAACCGCACCTATATCCTACCCAATATCCTGTTTAGCCCTCAAATTATCAAAAATCTAATATATGTTCGTCGTTTCACACGTGATAATCATGTTTCAATTGAATTTGACCCTTTTGGTTTTTCTTTGAAGGACCTCAAGACGGGCTGCCTCCTGTCGCGCGACAATAGCACGGGAGATCTCTATCCTATTACCCCACCAACACTCCCACCTCAAGCTTGCTCACTTTCAACAGCATCTCTTCCTTGGCATGATAGACTTGGACATCCTGGATCTCAAGTTTTAGACATTCTTAGGCGTAATTCTGGTTTTTTATGTAATAAACACACTTCTAGTTTTTGCAATTCTTGTCATTTATCTAATAGTAAACGTCTTCCTTTTTATGAATCTACTTCGTTTACTTTTTCGCCTTTTGATATAATACACTGTGATTTGTGGATATCCCCAATAACTAGTAAAACTGGCTACAAATACTACATGGTTCTAATTGATAACTTCTCACACTTTATTTGGGTATATCCCCTTAAATACAAATCCGAAACCTTCCCAACTTTTGTCAAATTTCACACCCTCATCACTACTCAATTTCAACGCAAAATCAAAACCTTTCAGTGTGATCTGGGTGGTGAATTCGACAATAATGCTTTTAAAACCTTCGCTACCCAACAGGGCCTCCTATTTCGTTTTTTGTGTCCGCAAACTTCATCCCAAAATGGTCGTGCGGAAAGAATGATTCATCGCTTAAACGATATCATTCATGCCTTACTTATCCATGCCCATCTTCCACCCACCTTTTGGGTTGAGGCTCTACACACAGCCACCTACCTTCACAACATCCTTCCCACCAAACGCCTAAATTTCTTCACTCCCACCTTTGCCCTCTACCTCCGCCACCCTACATACGACCACCTTCGTGTGTTCGAGTGTGCTTGCTATCCAAACCATTCAGCCACCCAGCCTCATAAACTACACAACCGGTCCATCCGGTGCATTTTTCTTAGATATCCACCGGATTTTCGCGGTTATTGGTGTTTCGATCCGACAACTGGGAAGGTTCACATATCCCGTCATGTAACTTTTGATGAACATACCTTTCCATATACTATTCCCACCACACCTAATGCCTATACTTTTCTCGATGACACTAGCCCCCCCGGGGTTCTCTTTCACCCGTCCACCTCAACCATTGCCACTTCCGACACCCGCTGCTACTAACCCCACCACCTCTCCCCATTCGGTCACCCCATTTCCTCTAACCTATTCCCGTCGCCCAAGACCACAACCCCCTCCATCATCCGCCTAAGCCCAACATATCCCCACGGCCCCACCAGCCCACATACCTCCCTCGGCCCAACCTGCCCAAACCCCACCCTCGGCTACGGCCCAACCCACAACCAACACTCACCCCATGACCACCCGTTCAAAAGCCAAAATTCTACATACCTCCACTACCATCTCTCCGGTTCCTAATACCTACGCCAAAGCCTTTGCCGACCCTCATTGGTTGCATGCCATGCAAACCAAATTTAGTGCGTTACTGGAAAACGAAACATGGGAACTCGTTCCCCGTCCTCATGATCGTCCAGTTATCAAGTGTATGTGGCTTTTCAGACATAAATTTAAATCGGACGGTTCTCTTGAACGTTACAAAGCACGGTTGGTCATAAATGGTAAATCGCAGACTGTTGGTATAGATTGTGAAGATACTTTTAGCCCGGTTGTTAAACCGGCAACTATCAGGACGGTACTGTCCATTGCCGTCTCTCGTTCTTGGCCCATTCATCAGTTGGATGTCAAGAACGCCTTTTTACACGGCCATTTGAATGAGACAGTCTTTATGCATCAACCGCCCGGGTTTGTTGATAGGCGGTATCCTAACTATGTTTGCAGATTGAAGAAGTCCCTTTATGGACTTAAACAGGCACCGAGGGCATGGTATATGCGGTTCACAAATTTTCTTCTATCTCATGGGTTTCGTAGGAGTACATGCGATAATTCGCTTTTCATTTACAAAGACGGGGATAAAACATGTTACTTGCTTTTGTATGTGGACGACATTGTTCTTACGGCATCTTCTACCTCGTTGCTCAATCATATTATTTCAACACTTTCCCGGGAATTTGCTATGACAGACCTGGGTCATCTCCATCATTTTTTTGGGCATCAAGGTTACTCGGGATGATAAAGGTTTATTTTTAGATCAGGCTCAGTACGCCAAGGATATTATCTCGCGCGCTCACATGACGGAGTGTAAACCATGCGCTACACCAGTTGATCTTTCGTCAAAACTAAGTGCGTCTGACGGTTCATTATTTCACGATCCTACGTTGTATCGTAGCCTTGCCGGTGCTCTTCAGTACCTTACTTTTACTCGCCCATATATCTCTTATGCGGTTCAACAAGTCTGTCTTTTTATGCATGAACCACGGGATCCCCATTATGCTTTCTTGAAACGCATCTTCCGATACTTACAGGGGACAGTTACTTATGGGATTCGACTAACCAAGTCTACTTCGCATTCTTTGGTCGCCTATTCTGATGCAGACTGGGGCGGGTGTCCTGACTCACGACGATCTACAAGTGGGTACTGTGTGTTTCTTGGTGATAATTTAATTTCTTGGTCGTCTAAACGCCAGCCCACTATTTCCCGTTCTAGTGCTGAGGCTGAGTACCGTGGCGTCGCCAATGCTGTCGCAGAAGCTACTTGGATTCGTAATTTACTTCTGGAGTTGCATCTTCCACTACGGCATGCTTCGGTCGTTTAATGTGACAATGTGTCTGCTGTTTATCTTTCTAATAACCCCGTTCAACATCAACGAATGAAGCATATTGAGATCGACATTCATTTTGTACGGGAAAAAGTACGGGTTGGCCACATACGGGTTCTTCATGTCCCGTCTTCATTGCAATACGCTGATATTTTTACTAAAGGGATTTCACGGCAGCTGTTTCAATCTTTTCGTTCCAGTTTGAGCGTCTGTCCTACGCTCGCTCGAACTGCGGGGGAGTCTTAGCCGATAATATGAAAGATAATATTATGTATATTTATTTAAAATAGTTTTTGTAATTATCTTGTAATTAGGAATGTTTATCATCTCCTAAAATAGTGTTTAGGGATTCTTTGTATTTGATCCCTATATAAAGGCCCCTTGTATCATTGTTATTCAATCAATAAAGACACCAGAGCCTTATAAACTACACAGCCGGTCCGTCCGGTGCATTTTTCTTGGATATCCACCGGATTTTCACGGTTATCTGTGTTTCGACCATCCCTTGTAAAATCCCATTGTTTCCACCAAGAAGTCGCTGCAAAGCAATTAGTAGACCAATAGCATAGCCCTGAAAGATACAACTACAAGACAACAAAATTAATATAATAAATGTAATAGGACTTGCAGCAAAAACATCTCTTTATTTCAAACTATATGAGTGTCCCAATCATGCACTTCATCTGCACATCAGCAAAACACGACTCATTTCAAGATAATAATAACTAAAATGTTAAAATATATAATAAAAAGTTTAATAATACATGTAGTGATGATTTCCCCACAAGTCTTGACTTCAACCAGTTTGCTACAGCATCAATGAATTTTATAGCGCTCAAATAGTGCTCGCTAACCTGAAAATTTAAGACATTTTTGTTAATAGTCAAAAGTATTTAAGAAATTTTGTTAATAGTCAAAACATTTTTTAAGTTTAATTTCAATTCAAATTCACATACCGTTGGATACATGAATAATATGACCACGGTATGTGCCCAATCATTTCATGTTACTTTTTAGCAAAAATAAACAATAGTTTGATCTTGACAAGTACGAAGGTATAATCATCACATATATAGAATTTTACGGAAGTTGATAGGTTTAAAATCACAAATATCAAACATGAAATTATAATACCAACTTCATGAATTTATAATCAGTAAGACAAAATCAATAAACATATTCGCCCAATTTAATAACATTCATTGGTAGTAACCGGGCCTACACTTTTATTTTTTTTATTTTTTATTATTATTTTTTTTTTTTAACGGGGGGCACTTTTATTCAATGAAAGAACTTTGTCCATTAGATAAGGCCTGGTCTATTCGCACACGGCCTATGTCTATTTGCACACTCAAAGCGCCCCGCTATGGCCAAAGCGGGGCGCTTTGAGTGTGCAAAAAGACAAAAAGTGTTGGCTGGAAGTTGTGTTGTTTTTTTTTTTGAAATAGGTGGGATGTGGGTTAGTTTGGTAGTGTTTTTTGAAGGAAAAAATTGTATTTGAGTTTTATAATACGTTGTTTTATAATTACGTTTTTTTACGTCATTATTTTTATAGAACGTATATAATATAAGTGCGTCTTTATAAACTGTTAACCTAGTTTATTTTGTTAAATTAAACGAACACGTTAAATAAATTGTACAGAAAGCCATAAGAATTAAACGTAAACAATCCAAAACCAACGTGATGTAAATATATATCAGTTTGTACATACAAAACAAAAAGGTACAACTGACTACATAATACATAACAAAACACTATACAAACAAACTAAGGTACTAATCCTCGTGCGGTGGGGACGGTGGGAGGGGAAGTGGAGGCAACCCAGCGAGCTCTCGTAGAGAAACGAGCGTCTCGATGATCCAGTCCTGGCGTGCGGCCTGGCGTCTGAGGCGCCGGTCGAAGTCCCGAGCCACCTCACGCGCTACCGGAGGCAGGTCAGCGTAAACGTGCTGCGGGTACTGTGGCGGCTCAGGAGCTGGCTGAACTGGTGGTACCGGAATCTCCTCGATATGCTCCTCCTGAGCCGGATCCTCTAATACAGGCTGAGCCTGAGCCTGAGCCTGAGGCTCCTCCTGAGCCTGAGCCTCAGCCTGAGGCTGGCCCGGGAACTGATCGAGTCCCAGAGCCTGTAGCTGAGCCTGCCGAGCGGCCGCCTGCTCAGCAGGAGGGGGGCCAACACTCCAGGCCTCAACTCAATAACAACCGGGATGACCTCCGGCACCGGCACCGGCTGCCAAATCAGCCCATCTCCGCCCCTAAACCTCATACCAACATCAAAGCGACGGGTGATCTGCATGCTAGAAACTGACGCGCGGCCCAACCTGGTAGACGGGACCGGATCGGACAGCACCGGATCTCCCTCGGGCACGATCCCGAGCGAGCGTGCGATGGCGGTGATGAATGAGCCAGTGTGCACCCACCCGCGGAGCTGCCGGTGGTATGCTGTGGCAAAGTAATCTGCCAGGCTGGCTGCTAGATCGCAGGGCTGTCGTCGCAGTAGGCAGTATAGAAAGAAAAGGTCACTGAGGTTGACCTTCTCCCTGCTGTTTTCCCGCGGCACGATAGTTGCCGCGATAACATGGTGCAGGTATCGGAACAAGGGGTCTTTGATGGTGGTGGCCTTTTGCCAGGATCTCCCAAAGGGAACCCTGGAAATGGCCCTCCAGAAACTGATAAGCGTCTGCCTGTCCATCATCGTAACTGCCTGCGTATATAAATCAGTATCAAGCTCGGCCTCTGTGTACAAACCTGTATAAACAAATAATATTAAATAAACAAATAATAATAATAAACAAATAATATTAAATAAACAAATAACATTAAATAAACAAATAATAATAATAAACAAATAATATTAAATAAACAAATAACATTAAATAAACAAATGATATTAAATATAAAATAATAAATAATATTATTTAAACAAACCTGTATGGACAGCAAACTGCCGCACACTCATCTCAAACTGCTGACCGGCGAGACGGAATGTAACCTCGTGGACTGGAAAATCTGGGTCCTCCACGTAATCCGCCGGATGCGGCGCGTATGTAAACGTGGAAAGAAACTCCCACGTAAGCTCAGGGTACGAGTCCTCCATCGCTAACTCAAATAGGCGCGACCAAGGAGTATCTAGTCCAACTATCTCACGCGCCCGCGCGGCCTCTCCCACGGTCTCCAGCAGGCCCCAGTCTATCCCTACATGCTCCCCAATGGGGATGGTGCGCAACCTCGCGCATCTCCCCCTCGCCCGTGACCCCGGCGGAAACTGCAGGTACGGACATGCCGGCTCTCCCTCATCTCCCACATCTCCCTCAGCCTCCATATGCTCAATCTCGTCATCGGAGGAATCCATCCCTGCACGTTGACAAGATAATATTAAATAAACAAATAATATTACTAAACAATTTAAATAATAAACAAATAATATTATTTAAACAATTTTTAATAATAAACAAATAATATTAAATATAAAATAATAAACAAATAATATTAAATATAAAATAATAAACAAATAATTTTATTTATAAAATTTAAATAATAAACAAATAATATTAAATATAATTTAAATAATAAACAAACAATATTAAACAAATAATATTAAACAAATAATATTAAAAAAAAATAATAAACATGAACCAAAGCGCCGCGCTTTGGCCTCGGCGCGGCGCTTTGGTTCTTCGTTATGAAGAACAGCCCCAGCAACATGATCACAACCGCCCAAATCAAATCAAAATCAAACATATAACTTGAACCAAAACAATAAACGAAGTTCGATCGTACCTAATAGCGGTTGAAATCCGGAAAAAGACGATCTTCGCACTAGTGTGTGTAATCGCACCGTAGTGTGTGTGTTTTGTTTGAGGGTGAAATGGGGGAGAAGGCTGCCCCACTTCAGGTATAACGAGGGGCCAAAGCGCCCCGCTATGGCCAAAGCGGGGCGCTTCGGGGCCAAAACGCTACGTTATGACCTAAGCGGGGCGCTTCGGCCCTTTTTTTAAATTTTTAAAATTGTTTTTTATTCACAAACGCGTCGATAATAGTCTAAATTTTACGTTTTTTCCATTATACATCATTTTTTAAAATATATGGACTATACTGCAAGTTCCGGATCAAATCGGTTACGTGTGATGTCTTATTCCGTTATATCGTATCATTTTGGTTTGAAAGCACAAGTACTCCTGTGAGAGGTGTTATGTGTATCAGCCGCCTACCGCACATGAACATGACGTATTTTTTCATTAATTGTAGTATTATGATGTATATGGTCATTTTGGGTCGTACAAGTGCGTATTGAATCTGATTGGGTCGTGTCGGTGACATTCGGTTTTTAACGTAATGTAACGCATATATTGAACAAACACAAACGTGATTATTATTAAACACATTTAACCTACATCGTGAACATATGGGGTTACATTAAGGTCAGGGGCACGATACGTAAGCATTTCGTACGTGTTGATCTGATCCCTGTATAATGTATGCCAGGCTGCTGCGCGCTCTGTTCTGTGTGCTGTCCAGAGTGGGTTTGGGGGAGGCATTGGATAACAACCTCCAAGCTCTACATGTATGAAATGCCCATGGTCGACGAACACAACCGCAACCACCAGGTGAGGTTCCTCAGCTTCGTTTGGCCCGCCCAGCAGAGGGAAAATTGTACAGCTCCCACGCATGTCGAAGCTGTGAACAATCACACCGTATCGTTGGGCAATAAGAAACCCCGTCTCAGGCATCGTCATGTAATTTTCGATATCTGCTCGTCCCACCCCCTTGAAATTGATCCGTCTAAGCAGCGCATCATAATGTCCTATGTTTTCCGAATCGAAAAACTGCCTCCAAAGCGATTCGTTCGTACGTAACTCCTTTATAAGTTGTTTCCGGATCATCAAATATGAATTTTGTTTCACTCCTAACCCAACAGCCACCGATCGAAACCCACAATGACCATCTGGTTTCACGTCCTTTATTCTAACGATGTATGGATGGATCACTTCGGGAATCTGAGATGCGTAGTTGCGGATCGCTATATCCGTCTTAGGACCGAGCTTGATCATCGGGAAATCAGGGTGCAGGTTGATCGGTTTGGTATTCTTTTGTCTTCTAGAATCTTCGAGTGATATGTACGAGCTGTGACGGGGAAGATCATCTGAGGCCTCGACCCAAGTTTCTTCCGACGGAATGTACGAGCTTTTTCTAGCGGCTTCAACCTTTCTTTCTTCCTGCGTTTTCAATGTTGGGCGACCACGAGTTTTCTTCAGAACAGCAGGAGGTTTTTTGTTATTGTTCCCTGGATTGAGGATTTGCTGAAACTTTTCAAAGAAGCTCCTTTTCACCTGAGGGGGTGTTGGATCGATCTTTTGTTTCAATTTTTCAAATTCCGCGTCTACATCGATATCCTCTATGTTTTTCTTTGCAGGCTTGAAGTTAAGCTTCTTCCAGAACACGTCTATGTGTGTGATCCGGAGTTGCTGACCTGTGGATGAAAACAAATTAGGTGGCAAAATCATAACGACAAAGGTCAAAGATATTAATTACCTTTATTTTCCAACTTTTCCAAACGACAGGCACATGGCAAACCACAACTGGTAAAAAGTTGGCAACCACAGCTTGCACCGTAGGCTCTCAACCCGTCTTCCTTACGTTTTAGTTCCCTACTCAAAAGCTCAATCGCATATATTGAAACCTTTCTGAGAATATATGCAAGCATGGGCTGCTTCTTGTGGTGCGTCATCACTTTTCGGAGGCTTGTTTCAAAGCTTGTACTAATCTCGGTGTATTGTCTATCAACAACATGATCAACATACAGTACAAGTTTATCCAGTGTGTTGCGATGACTTGGAAAGTGACTTTTTAGTGTTGCATGCATGCCCTCAACCCTGTTGGTCGTAGTTTGGTGAAAGTTGATAGTTTTGTTAATCCAGCATGATACAAACTTTTCACGGTACGGATCCAACCAGGATTTCTTCATATAATCAAAAACCTCTAAAATTAAAAAAAACGTAAATAGTCAGTTTTTGTTATTATATAAAATTTGAACATAATTATGTAAGAAATACCTACGTTCACGGTCATCTTCTTTCAGCTGTGCTTCAAGGTTTTCCAAGTTATACCTGTATATTTCCTCGGTCGTAGACTCGCACAATAACCAAAAACTACGTACGAATTCTTTCCAATCCTTGTCAGAGAATTTCTTCTTGCTGTTCTTATTAATATTTTGTTGAATATGGAACCGACAAAGATACTTATGCGCTTTTGGAAAAACTTGTTCACACGCGTTCATCAGCGCAAAATCCCTGTCTGTTAAAATCACGCGCGGTTCCATACATCCTACCAGCATAGACTTGATCCTCTGCAACACCCATAGGTAGTTCTCTGACTTCTCAGCGGAAATTACCGCACAAGCAGCCGTAAACGATTTGTTTGTCGACGTCATGCCTACGACCTGAACAAATGGCAGGTTGTACATGTTCGTTTTGTAGGTGGCGTCAATAATTAGCACATGCGGGAAGGCACACCACATATTGAATGATCTTTCGTGAACAAAGAAGACATCTTCAACTTCGTTTGATATCTCATTCGTGCGCATGTAATAAGTGTAATTTTTTTCGAGAAGAATGCTTTCAAGTTTTTGCATCGGAGACTTACCGACATTTTTTTCGGCGTTGATCTTCTGAACAGCGTTGTGTATATCTTTCGGAATAAGCTTTCTAGCCGGATTGTTTTTTGTCAGCGTTCGCCAGATACTTTGGTTGGGAATGTCTTGCTCTGCCAGCTCCTTAACCAGTTTTGTATCCTCCGAAGAAAGCCTTCTCGCATACGCGTGACCCTCTAAGTTTTCAATAGGAGTGTGGTTATGCTTCGCCTTCGTCACCTCGATCCTCCAAACACTTCCGGATGATTCCGAAAACCCGATCATCTCGAACGGGCAGCCTATTTTCTTGCTACCCGTTTTCCTCTGTGTAGCTATACTCTTATGCTCCCCACCAAAAGTACATTGAAACCAAATCTTGTAATTCTCTCCTCTTTTATTCGACCTCTTAGTCACAATGAGGTAACCGTTGTCTTTTGCCGTGTCTTGTACCCAACGCACCAACTCTTTACGTGACGAAAAGGTCTGCGTTGTATCAAACGAAAACGTAACCGGGTAACAGCCTTCCTCGTCAACAGACACATCCCCCGGCTCACCATCGTCACCGAGGTCCGAATATACTTGATGTTCAAAGTTGTGCTCACCACCGTAACCGAAATTCGAATAACCTTGTAAGCTCTGTTGACAACCGTAACTGTCGTTTGGACCACACTCCTGCTGTACAAAGCTGTACTCGCCACCGTAACCGAAATTCGAATAACCTTGTTGTGCGTAAGGGTCCTCCACAGGGGTATTCAAATCCAGCGTCACCGTGTTATCACGATAACGAATGCCAGATACAACCTCTGCCTCCCTTAAGTTGGACGAGACCGGTTTCTCATACGAGTCAGAAATAGCGGTCCCATCGTAAGAATCAGGAACAACTGTCTCGTCAGAATATTGACCGAAAATATAGTTGTTTAACCACGACATCGTTTTTTGTAAACAACAAACAACAAAACACTCGAATACCCACGTATGTTTGTAAACAACGTGAAGAAGAAGAAGACCGAGCTTTGGAGCTTTGAAGCAGAACCTCAATCAGTAGTTTGCTTTTTAAAAGTGAAAATTTGGGTCGAAGCGCCGCGCTATGGCCAAAGCGCGGCGCTTAGGGTTAACGACAAAACATCATAATCAGCTTTATGTCTGTCAAACAGTATCGAATGTTTCAAACGTCAATCGAAGTACGTTTTGTCGATCGAAGCGCCGCGCTTTGGCCATAGCGCGGCGCTTTGGGGTGTGAAAATAATTTTGGGCGTGTGCAGCTAGCATGACCCTTAGATAAACAATAAGTCAATAACAAATGAAAGCCAAAGCACAAGCTTGAAGACATCAAACAAATTACCTTTATCAGTTATTGTCACGCAAATTTTTTTGTAAACAAAGATGGAAACAATAAAAGATGTTTAAGCATCAATCCCCTCAACACCAACGTCATCCTTTCTATTTGCCATTTCAGACATTAATTCATAAGTGGATCATGTTCTATTCCTTCCATGCACATCCCAACACCAACCTGTATTAAATTAAATAAAAAAAAAACACAACATCAAAAAATATAATTTACCTGTTCTAAACTTTAATCAAGTTATATGGAAACAACAAAAGATGTTTAAGCATCAATCCCCTCAACACCGACGTCATCCTTTCTATTTGCCATTTCAGACATTAATTCATAAGTGGATCATGTTCTATTCCTTCCACGCACATCCCAACACCAACTTGTATTAAGTTAAATAAAAGAGTTAAATGCCATTTTAGTCCCTGTGGTTTGAGCCATTTTGCCAGTTTAGTCCAAAGGTTTCATTTTTAACCTGTGGGTCCAAAAAGATTTCACAGTTGTCATTTTAGTCCATTGGGTTAACTTCATCCATTTTTTCTGTTAACAAGAAGGCCAATTCGGTCATTTTATATGGCTGAATTGCCATTTTGGTTAACAGAATTACATACAAAATGACCAAATTGGCCTTCTCGTTAATAGAAAAAATGGATGAAGTTAACCAAGTGGACTAAAATGGCAACTGTGAAACTTTTTTGGACCCACAGGTTAAAAATGAAACCTTTGGACTAAACTGGCAAAATAGCCCAAACCACAGGGACTAAAATGGCATTTAACTCTAAATAAAAAAAATAAAACACAACATCAAAAAATATAATTTACCTGTTCTAAACTTTAATCAAGTTATTATCTACAATTTATATTATCTGTCTACCTGAAAATAAATAAAGAGTAAACTGCCATTTTGGTCCATATGGTTTGGTCACTTTTGTCACTTTAGTCCAAAACTCAAACTTTTTACATCTGGGTCCCTGTGGTTTCAGTTTTATTGCCATTTTGATCAAAAATGAAATCAAGTCATATTTGTCTTATAAATCCTGCTATTTTGTCTTTTTCCGCAGGGGCAAAATGATCATTTCTTTTTTATAAATAAATACCATATTTTATAAGACAAATATGACCTAATTTGCCCCTGAGGAAAATGACAAAATTGCATGATTTTATAAGACAAACTAGGTTAGAACCCCGTGTAATACACGGGTTGAATAGATGTAATTTTATATACCAAATAATAAAAAATATATCTTTAAAAACCTCGTTTATTACACGGGCTGAATAAATATAATTTTATATACCAAATAATAAAACAATATATCTTTAAAAATCTTGTTTATTACATAGGTTGAATAAATGTAATTTCATATATTAAATAATAAAAAAATTATATCTTTAAGAACCCCGTGTATTGTATGGGTTAAGTAAATTTAATTTTATATATTAAATAATGAAAAAAGTTTCATTTTTAAGAACCTTATGTATTGTATGGGTTGAGCACATGTAATTTATATACCAATCAATAAAAAATTATATCTTTATAAACTATGTGTATTATAAAACATTTGGACTAAACTAACAAAATGACCCAAACCACATGGACTAAAATGACATTTACCTCTTTACATTATATTAATTTATATTTAGTGTAGTCTTTTGTTAATTTCAAGATAAATAATTTTGAAATCTAATAAATATTTCAAAATACTACATTATCTCCTATAGGAATTGTTTAAATTTATATTAATAAGAGTAAAGTCCTTTTTGAGTCCCTGTGGTTTGTGTATTTTAACCATTTGAATCCAAAAACCAAACTTGTCTTGATTTGAGTCCATGTGCTCTCTAATTTTAACCATTTGAGTCCCTGTGGTCTCTAATTTTAACCATTTGAATCCAAAAACCAAATATTTCTAATTTGAATGTTGTTTACGTTTTGGATTTAAATGGTTAAAAATTAGAAACCACAGGGACTCAAATCAAGATAAGTTTGGTTTTTGGATTCAAATGGTTAAAATGCACAAACCACAGGGACTCAAAAAGAACTTTACTCTAAATTTTATTTTATAATTATCTTTTAATTAATATTAATTATAATTAAGTAGGAGATAAAGATGAGAAAACTAAAAAACAGAAATTGGATTAAAAAGAGAAAAATTTATAAACAGTCTTTAAAATTCCAGTAGTTCCTAAAAAATTGGAAACTATATCGCAATTTACTTCTAAAACAATTATTCACGTTAATTGATTTGTCAAACACACTATAAGGAAACCACTGGGTGTCAGCCCAGTGGCCACCTGCCCACATATTAACCCGGAGGTGGCGGGTTCGAGTCCGACTCCGGCGTGCTCGTTCCCAAAAGCCCCTACGGTAGTGGATTTACCCCCAGACTCAGGCTTGCAGGGTGGCGGTCTGCGAGGTGTGATCACCTCGGCGGTTGGGAGGACCGTGGAATACCCCCCCCCCCCAAACACACTATAAGGATTAATATGTTATTGTGTTTGAGGGGTAAAACTTGGTTTTAGATGCTCTCCTTGATTGACATGTGTCCCCTAATTAGTTTCTTTTATTATATAGTATAGATATGACTTAATTTCATTTTTTGACCAAAATGGCAATAAAACTAAAACCACAGGGATCCAGATGCAAAAGGTTTGAGTTTTAGACTAAAGTGGCAAAAGTGACCAAACCTCACGGACCAAATGGCAGTTTACTCATAAATAAATATACAATAGTTGAAAATTTTACTAACACGTGCAACAATAGGGCCGGATGTGAGTGTATCCAATACGCCATAGATCTCAATGTTCCCTCCAATTCTCCAAAATTGTGTAACATACACCTCATTTATATATAAATCACAAAATAGGATGTAATCTACAAACAATTGAAAAACTTGTATGCTAAAAGTGATTTATACTTGAATGATGAAGTTACCATGTATAGAGGGCGCCGCGCCATAGAATTGAGATGATGATTCCCATACGGGTTTTACATCAGCATATAGATCAAGAACTATCATTTTCTCAAATGGGACGGAATGAGAGAGCATGAAGTTTACAAAAATGAACTTGGCAAGTCTCAATCAAGATTTAATCTTCTATTCCAACACAGAATCAATAAAATAACTGAAAAACATACTTTCATTTGTGGCAGTTTCCAGAATGATACATCTGAATAGAACAGCCAGCCTGCACAAAACATATAGTAATTTACAAATGCAAAAGTCCCACAACAACAATAATAATAATAATAATAATAATAATAATAATAAATATTTAAAAATAAAAACCTGCATAAGCTAGACTGCATCCTTAGTTGCTTTGGACTGCTTTATAAACGAATAAGCTAGCCCGTTACCATCATCAATGTTCTGCATTTTAGTGTCGATTAATGAAAATATTAAACATGGTTTGGTTTAAGACAAGTATTCTTTTTTCTTTGTATGCAGCTTCTTATCCTAATATCCTGAGAGGGTCTGGTGCATGTGCGGCTATTATGCATCGAACATTAGCATAAAACACCAACATCTGGTGTATTGTATTTTTTTTTTTATAAAACCCTAACGTCAATACAAGAATCTATGCACAAGTTGAGGCTGCAATGAATGTAAACACCAAAATTAGCATAAAACTATAGTTTGTAGCTTAAAGTTTACAACTGAGAAAACATCATACATTTAAATCAGGTTCCCTGTGAAATCTCCGTCGTCTAGCATCTCTCGTAGCCCATAGGAGGGGTAAGACCATGGCGGCACTCCAATACATCTGGTGGAGGATCACTGTCACCCTCTTCATTGACCATGGTCATCTTTGACATTATACAATTATCATGAGATTAATAAATGAATCAATAATCTTAATTTGTAAACAGATATAGAAAAGGCAAACACTGCCTACCTGACCAACATCTGATGTTTTAATCAGAACTTTGTCAGCATAAATTTGTCAGCAGCTTTTAGCACATCAAGCACATCTGGAGCAGTTGTAACTGTCAATTTACTGCTATACATAAAGTTGAGTAGTTCCATGAAGGCAGCTTCCTCTGTTCCAAACATCAAAAGGAAAAGATGAAAAGATACACACTACAGATTAAACATCATCATAGTTGTAATAAAAAAAAAACGTTAGTACAAACCTGAAGCACTGATTTGCAAGGTTACAAAGCGTTGTGTTGACTCACTCATCCCGTTTGAAAAGAGCTGCATGAAGAGCTAAAGAATGACTAAAATGACTAAAAAGAACAAATTCAGAGGATATAAAAAGTCTATTTTAACATTGAGAAATCACCTTGTGGAAAAATGAACTTCTTGCAGCTAAGATTAGAGAGTTGATATGTAAGGTTTTAGCTGTTGCTGTAGTTCAACAATCCATAGTGTATAAACAATATTTAAACGTATAAAAAATCAAAAAATTCATGAATTAGAGATAGTAGTAGATGATCAATACCTGAACAGGTTGGCTGCTTAGTACAACCTATTATTGAACATGAACTGTTTATTTTACATATTAAAACGGGTAAGACACAACAACCCTAAACCTAATTCTTTTCGTGAACGAAATCTAAGGTCTTGCTTCTTGCATATGGCTACCAAACCTTTCGGTTAGAATCAGTGCCATTTTTTTGGAGATAATTCGAGCTGTCATATCCTTTAAATTTCGAGTTTCTTTTTCTATATTTCTAAAAAGCAATTGAACATATTTGAATCATTGTCATATGATAGATAATACGTGACGAATATCAAAACTAATATAAAATGAAAATCATAAAATAAACGATAATAGGTGATCGATACCTGGTGTAGACTCGATCGGCGCAGATAAAATATGGATGCCAAGAACACGATCGGAGAAATTGGGATCGTTGAAGGCAAAAGCGAAAGTGAAGTCGCAGTGGTCGCAGTGGTCGCCGTGGTCGCAGCAATCCTCTTCAGCAGAACAGTCATAATCCGTGACCATCTTTCTAGGGTCGAATAATTCGACCATTGTATCTGAAAGCCCTACTCTGCACAACCTAACAGCAAACAAAACCCCAAAAATCAACACCAAACCTACTCCTTTAACCCTAAAATCATCCAAAAACCAAACAACACCTTCCGAAAATCACAAGACTGAGTCGAAAAAATAATCAGCCACACTTTATCAAAATTCTACAAGATCAATCTATATTGAAAATCAAACAAAAGAAACAGATCATAGTTACACATAAAACGATAGCAAAAACCTAAAAAAAAAATAAGCAATTGTATCCACCTAGCAGCTTCTTCTGGACTACTTCTAAACACAAATTGAACAACCAAAGAACGATAAACATAAACTAAATTCAAAAACATAACTCACAAGGGATTAAAATGAACAAACTCATCAGACGATGACATCGATTTGAAGCTTCTGAGGCAGTAATTTTGGAGAATTATTGCAATAAAAAAAGCCTACCAGAGGGTTCTTCACTTCAGCATTTCAAAATTATTATTCAACCATTTTGGTGAGGGGTGGAAGATGCAATGGCGTACGGAGTGTGTTGGTGTTGATCGGCGATTAGGGCATAATGAGAACTAAGAAGTGTCTCCATGTGAAAAAGAAAGGAAATTAGAAACAACTGCAGAAGGGCTTTAGATGAGGGTAGACGTGGGGGTTGTATATAGGGCTAGGAAGATATGAAAACTGTATGTAGTAGGTAAAAAACCGCTCCCCCGTTGTCGTCACCCATAACTGCCTCTACACAGGAGACATGTGAACTGCTCCTTCTAGAATATAGAACAAAGGTTTCAAATTTCAAATAGAACGTGGGAGCTTCCAATGATTTCGGATGAGAGCGGTCAAACTAAAACTGAAACAAACCTCTCCTTCTAGAAGGTTTTCCTGAATTATAATGGTCAGGATTTAATCTCATCTTGATCTAAGAGCTCAGATTGCTTATTGTTCCCATTAACTTTAATGGGAACATAAAAATAGATAATATGGCTATTTGTCTGTTGTATTTTTTTGTTGTTAAAGTTGGAAGTCTCGTTTTCAAGTATTATTGTAACCAAAAACATAGTGTTGAGAATTGATAGGCGGTCCTTGTACCCCCAACCCCAAATACGGTTAGGTGCCCACTTGGTTCTTTTTGTTTCTTTCACAATCTCTTACAGCATGCCTTATACCTGATTTGTTATAGTAAATTTGGTATCGATACGATATCGGTTTGATTACAGGATTTGATACCATTTGCTCATCAATAATTTAAATATCCAAGTTAAATTTACATGTTACAATTCATTCATTACAGAAAAAAACAAAAGGAGTTGTGTATATAAAACCTCATTCAAACGAAATACAACTTACTTACCATGTGTATGAAAATCAATCTAAATGATGTAATTACTTGCGTTGCTACGTGGCATGAGCTCAAAGGTGATGTTAGGGATGAGCTCGGTGCCGAAAACCCCAAAAAGTGGGTACCGGTACCGAATATACATAGTACGGCAACGGTACGATACCAGTATTTCAGAGTAAAAACCGGTACCGAAAATGTCAAAAGTCGGTACCAAATCGGTACTGAAAATGTATCCGGTTTAGTAAATTTGATACCAGTACCCGATACCACCAATGTCTGTTACTGTTCATTTAGCTCATCAATAATTTAAATATCCAAGTTAAATTTACATGTTACAATTCATTCATTACAGAAAAAGACAAAAAAGAAAACAAAAGAAATTGTGTATATAAAAACTCATTCAAACGAAATACAACTTACTTACCACGTGTATGAAAATCAATCTAAATGGTGCAATTACTTGCGTTGCTACGTGGCATGAGCTCAAAGGTGATGTTAGGGATGAGCTCGGTGCCGAAAACCCCCAAAAGTGGGTACCGTTACCGAATATACATGGTACGGCAACGATACGATACCAGTATTTCAGAGTAAAAACCGGTACCGAAAATGTCAAAAGTCGGTACCGAAAATGTCAAAAGTCGGTACCAAATCGGTACTGAAAATGTATCCGGTTTGGTAAATTTGATACCAGTACCCGGTACCACCAATGTGTTACTGTTCATTTAGTTGTGTTATTAATATATAGGTAAATAATAAGAGAAAGGTTAACATACTTCACGGCTTATCATACTTCACGGCTTATCATACTTCACGTAGGAGACAATGGTAACCGTTGGATCAGGGGTATAATCACGCATGGAACATATAATCACGCATGGGACCACATAATCACGCATGGGACCACATAATCACGCATGGGATCCAAAATCACGCACGTTATTTTGGTCAAAAAAATAATTACGCATGTTATATATTTCGTGAAGTACGTTAATGTACGTTAAGGCGTGAAGTACATTATACTTTCTCTAAATAATAAAGTATTCAAGCTTTATATATTTTTATTTTTTTCTTAAATATTATAACATGATCCGGTTTTTCGAAACATTGATTTAAGATGCTCCATCCGGCTACTATTGGACTCTATAGTAATGGACAAAATCTACTTTTTTTAAGGTGTGAATTATTAGCGAATGTTGGGAGGTCTAGCATACGTTACGTTGTCTTAACCAAGTTTGCGCTAGAGAGCCCACTCGCACTATAGATCCCCAATTTAAACCACTCAACGAGAAACCCCTATCACCCAGACTCGAACTTGAGACCTGGAGGGGAAAACTTATCCGGGCCCACCATAGGTGGAACTTAAATACCCGGCCACCACTAGAGCACTAGTGATGGTTAGACAAAATGGACCTTGTGGGCATAACTTTCCTTGTGACTTTGGCCGGCAAATAAATGACATTAGGTAATTGGTAGTTTGGTATTGTCTACAAGTAATGGTAGACAAGCATATAATAGACTCCAAAAAGACCATTCATGAACCAAAACAAATATGGTTAATACACTTGCAGAGCTAATATTCATCCCTGCCCCCGGGGTTGGTCATATCATGTCAACCGTCGAGATCGCCAAATTACTTGTGAATCGCGATCAACGTCTCTCAATAACCGTCCTTGTCATCAAACCTCCTAGTGTACATTCTGGGTCGGTGATCGCCGCCTACATAGAATCATTAGCTAAAGACAACATGGATCATCACATGTCCTTCATTCAACTTCCTCAAGATGAAACCTCACTAATTCATGACCCAAATGATCTCATGTTTTTCTTCAATGTATTCATCCCTAGTCACTGCAAACATGTTAGAAATGTTGTGGCTGACATGTCAAGTCAACCGGGTTCGGGTCGGATCGCAGGGTTTGTCATTGACATGTTTTGCACATGCATGATAGATGTGGCTAATGAGTTCAATGTTCCAACCTATGTTTTCTTCACTTCTAATGCTGCTTTTCTTGGATTCAAGTTTTATATCCAAACACTCACTGATGATATGAATAAAGACATTATTGAGATTCAAAACTCGGATACCGAGATATCGGTTTCGAGTTTTGTTAAACCGCTACCAACCAAATCCTTTTGGGATCCTGTCCAGACTAGACAAGGGTTGGATTGTGTTCTAAGTTCCGTACAGAAACTTAGAAAGGTCAAAGCAATCATGGTTAATACATTCTTGGAATTGGAAACACACGCGATAGAATCGTTGGCTGCTGACATCAGCATCCCACCGGTGTATCCTGTGGGACCCATACTCAGCCTAGAAGGTGGTTCGGGTGCTAGGAAACGGTTTGATGATGACATTTTTAGGTGGTTGGATAGTCAACCGCCTTCTTCGGTTGTGTTTTTGTGTTTTGGGAGTTTGGGAAGTTTTGATGAGGTTCAAGTGAAGGAGATAGCGCGTGGATTAGAGCAAAGTGGCCGTTTCGTGTGGTCCCTACGTCGACCTCCATCAGGTGATCGAACATCAATATTCCCGAGTGATTACGAGGATCCGGGAGTCGTACTTCCTGAAGGGTTTCTAGATCGAACTAGTGGAATAGGGAAAGTGATCAGGTGGGCCCCACAGGCGGCGGTGCTAGCTCATAATGCAGTTGGAGGGTTCGTGTCTCATTGCGGATGGAACTCATTGTTGGAGAGTTTATGGTTTGGTGTACCATCGGCAACATGGCCTATGTACGCCGAGCAGCAAATGAATGCATTTGAAATGGTGGTGGATCTGGGATTGGCGGTGGAGTTAAAGTTGGATTATAGGAAGTATGTGTTTAATCCTGAAGCTCATAACACGGTGGGTGTTGTGACAGTAGGGGAGATAGAAAGTGGGATAAGACGAGTGATGGACAATAACGATGTTAGAACGAAAGTGAAAGAAATGAGTGTGAAGAGTAGATCGACAATGATGGATGGTGGTTCGTCATATGCATCGGTTGGTCTTCTTATTCAGGATTTTATAACAAACGTCACTTGCTCAAGTTGAAGTCTCCTTTTTTTTCTATGGGATAATGTCAAATAATTGATACATAATATTTTCCGTAATGTATTTAGATAGTATAGCGCTATTAATCATACTAGCTTATCTGCATGTGACAAGCTAAAAAGAACTTAAAACTAAATGATTAAAGATTTAAAGTTACATTAAACAATTGTTGAGTAATAACAGATATTATGCCTAATGGAGATGAATATGATCGGGTGATTCCACTGATAGCACGATGATACTCCAGTAGTCCATCAATGATCCAAATTTGCCGTTTAAAAAAAATAAAAATAAAAAATAGCAGGTATAAACTAATTCACAAAAAATACACATAAGAAATTTTGAAATAATTAATTGCCTTGTGAAATGATAAAAGAGGTTTATTAGGAAATCATTAAATAAATAATACAAACACGGGAACCAATCCCCATCCTTCATTTAAGTAAATCAACATTAAAAAAATAATACAAACACGGGAACCAATCCCCACCCTTCGTTTAAGTAATCAACGGATGAAATTAAATCTACTTTTTATTTCCATTTCACGACAAATTGCTTTTATTTGTGATGAGTTATTAAAATTTAATATTTCTCTAATTATCTATCTATATATATTCTAAAGTTTAGTTATATGTTCTATTTTAAAACCAAAATTTATGGTTGTTTTAAATGCATCATCCTATAAAAATCCTATTAATTGCATTTAATTTACATTAAAAAAATAAGAGATAAGATAAAAAATAAAATAAAATAATTATATATCAATAATCATTAAAATTAATATCAATCAATAACACATTATACTAAATAATATATTATAGATAAAGGTAGATTAGTTTAAAGTTAACTTTGATCTTAATTTTTTTTAATAATTGGTTTAAAGATAATTATTCCAAACTTATGATTATTCTATAAAATGATCTTTGACAAGGTAACCATAAATTTAAATTTCGAAGTAACTAATATATTAAAAGTAGCTCAAATATAATTCGTAATAAAAACACAACAATATATTTTCAAAGAAAACATATAATAAAAAAAATAGGTAAAGGGATCCAAATGATATCAAATATTAAGAACTTATCCATGATATTAGTATCAGAATTTAATAGATTAAGATAAAATTTAAACCGAAAGATCATAAGTATCATAAAAACATCATTAAATTAAAGTTAAAAAGTAAAGAAAAGAATTATTATTATAATATTAAAATAATAAAAATATTTAAAAAACTATATATATTATTAAAATATTAAAATTACTATTTGTACCGATACCAAACAAGACCGTAACGGTATTTTCGATACCAGTACCGGTTGACACCAAGCTTATCCCACCCCGTGATACTAAAAAATCATTAAATTAAAGTTAAACAGTAAAAAAAAGGAATTATTATTATAATATTAAAATAATAAAAGTATTAAAATAACTATATATATATATATATATATTCTAATATATTATTAACAAGATTTTGGCTAAATTAATTAGATTATTATAAATAATAATAATAATTTACAAATAAAACAACACAATTTGCAACAAAGCAATGCATGAAACACCATATTAACATATAGTACAGTACATTAATGCTAGAACCTAATCTATACTATATTATAAAGCATTTCATAAGGATACCAACAAAATTTAAGTAATTACAATCTTTTATACTTATGGTACAACAACTTAATGATGTTAGTAAGGGGTGAAATGGTCTTTCTACATTAATATTAAAAAATAAAAAAAAATAATTATCTATATCTATCTATCTATCTATACTATATTATAAAGCATTTCATAAGGATACCAACCAAAGTTAAGTAATTACAATCTTTTATACTTATGGTTCAACAACTTAATGATGTTAGTAAGGGGTGAAATGGTCTTTCTACATTAATATTAAAAAATAAAAAATAATTAAATGAGAATATAATCACAATTAATTATAATAATACAATAATAAGTTCGGTACTTAAATGCAATTAATAAACGAAACCTATTGGGATAAACCGCAAAAGCACTCCAAAGGTCCAATTTCAATCAATATGTAATAAATTTGATCGATTAAGGAATCTCCTATCATTGCTATAAATTCACCATTTCACTCAACATCAACTCCTTTGTCTACTATTGTGCGAGTTAGAGTCGAAAAGAAAGAGATAAGTTGATATGAAATTTATTTATCTTGGTGGAAAGGTGTGTTCTTTTATACCCATTTCAACATTTATTCGAAAAAACTTTGGTTTGTTTCTTAAAATATTCAAATGGGATAACAGTTTTCTTTTACATAATCTATGAGTTTATATTGATGTTTTATTATGTTTGTGGTGATTTAGTGGTTTTTTTTTCAAATTATGATTTTATATTACATATAAAGTATACACACAGGTTATTGGATACAAAAAGACAGACACTTCATACTTCATCAAGGTACCCTTGCATGACTATAGTATCTGGAACCATTTACCAATGTATTGTTTAATTGTTCATAAATTTATAGTCTTTTTCCTTTTTTGCAGCTTCATGTATATGGAGGTGTAAAAGGGTGGGTACGAGAAAAGTTATTCATTTGGAGATAGACATTTATTTGGCCTATTGGTATTTCCTTTTTTAATTTCTACTTTACTATTTTTTTTAAACATATGATGCTTTTGTGTGATTTAATTGATACTATATATAGGCAATATAGATGCAGAGGAAATATTTGAGGAGGTATTGTTTGACAGGATTGGGCAGCAAACTTTAAGGGCTCGGATGTTTTCAACCCGCGCAAAAGATTTAAATTGATTGCGTTTATCTATACTATCGTATAAAGCATTTCACAAGGGTTCCAACCAAATTTAAATAATTGCAACATATTATGCTTATAGTACAACAACTCAATGAAGTTAGTAAAGGGACAAATTAGGAAGTTAGTAAAGGGACAAATTAGTCTTTCTACATGAGTATAAATTGATAAATACAATTAAATTGATAACTTTATAAATTAAGTATTGTTAAATACTTGATAAAGAATTAAATCATTTGACTTAGTTGAACATCATCACCTTCCTCATATTTACATTGCTTTTCCGTTTCAAGTTCTCCGTAACCGATTACTTGATTGAATTTTATAATTAAGTCATTATTATTTGGTTTAGTAATTGCTAAACATCATACAAATAAGGTTACAACCTTTTTTGCAATTTTATCACATAGTTGATGAACATCATATGAAATAAAAATAAAAATAAAAATAATAATAATAATTAAATATAAAAAAACTTAATCAACGTTATTATGAATTTAATTATAACTATAAATGGTTTTAAAACTTAAAAGATGCTAACCAATTAGAAACGAAAATTACTAAAAGGTAATTTCATGGGGTATTATTATCTATAATACCTAATAATTGCAACAATAATGATTAAATAATGAACTTAATTACAGATGGTTTAAAACTCAAAAGAATGCTCCTTGCATCTTACCTCAAGTCTCATGGAATAAGGTTCAAATGATAACCATTGCATAATTAGGAACCACTTTTTAGCCCTTGGATCGTATTTTGATGGTTGAGATCTTCTTGGCTTATATTTTTCTAATCTATGAATCATGACCAGGTAATCAAAGGCTAAGAAGTACTTCAAAGTTGTTGAGTAGAGGGGAAGAAGGCCCATATAATACATTTATATGTATAAATAATTCAAAGTTGTTTTTTTCTGTATATTTAATTTAGTTTTAGAATGTCATAAATTGAATAGAGTTTAATTTGTTATAAAAGTTGTACGTATTATTGTTGATAAATTTAGTATTTTAGTTTATAACTCTGTTTTATTACTAAATGATTTATTAATTTAAATGGTTAACTAAGGAAATAAGTTTGTTATTTCTTATGAAAGCCTAATCAGAATAGTTAAAATTTATGTAAGTTTGTTATGTATAATTTGTTTGGTTAATGCGATTACGCCATGCGCCCACACACCATAACCATACATGAACCATAATTTCGGTTAACCTTATGGTTTAACTAAACTAATCTAAGTGTCAAAAATAACTTCTCCCTAATGCAAATTAATAGTTACATTACTTTAATCATTTGTGTCAAAAATAATTCCACAAAAATAATTCCACAAACCCTAGATCATCTGATAATAACAACAAGAAGAAAGCACCGGGCGCACACAAATCTCCGGTATTCGACTGTGATTGCTTCGATTGTTACACGAACTACTGGTTCCGGTGGGACACGTTTGTTAACCGAGAGCTAATTCATCAAGTAATTGAAGCATTTGAAGAAAACCTTACCAGTAGTGAACAGGTTAACTGTCGCGGCCGTAAACCTAACCAGAAGAAAGAGAAGGCGAGTCATCGGAGGTTCGCCGGAAAAGCTTTAAATCCTCCGCCAGAGGTTTCGGTTTCGCCTCCGTACGACGTCTCATTAGTTGAAGAATGTGCAAAGGAAAAACATGAGGTAGTGGAGGAGTCGCCGGAGACAGATGCAACGACGAGAAGAGGACTTCCGGAAGTGAAAGGGTTGTTTAACTGGCGTTTGTGGGGACTTTGGAGTTCGTGATATTCATCCTTCGCCTCTCAATATATGCTCTCCAATCCATAATTAACTTCTCCCCAATTGAAGATCTTCATCGATTAGGCACACAACTCTCAGACATATATCTTCGATTGATCTCTTGCACAGGCTCGCCATCAGGCTCTCCATCAGTCGGCAACTCAATTGGAATCGTAATTAACTTCTCCCCAATTGAAGATCTTCATCGATTTGGCACACAATTCTCAGACATATATCTTCGATTGATCTCCTGCACAGGCTCTCCATCAGTCGGCAACTTCAATTGGAATCAAAATGGGTCATTTACTTGCTCCTTTAATTACACATCATCCTCCGACTCTCCAGCAACCTTTAAGTGCAATATCTATATCTCTAAGATGAAGATAATGTATGGTAATGAAGATTTGGAGCAGCAAGAGGTAAAAATAGCCCGAATTTTTCCTTTTATAAATTCGATTCGTGAGTGTTAGTGTGTGTGTTTATATTGATTAGGGTTTCATCAAATGCAATGTGAGGGTTTCCAATCGGTGTTTATACAAATAATATAGAACCCAATTTTTATGTATGTGTATGCAGTGTGTAGTATGGGGTCTTGCTTACCCCATTCAAGGAATAACAATGAAAGACAGGGGTCATTGATTTCGAAAAACTCCGCCCCTTTGTTCGCCTTCTTCCTGATTTTAAGTTACGGTGAGTCAATTTCCTTTTTTCTGATTCTAATCGATTAAGAACTATACGTGATTAACCAACGAATTGTGGTAGATTTTATGTTTCTATTGCAGTATTTGGATTGAATTGACTGTTGCAATTTAATAATCGTCAGTTATAGTTCGTTTTTTGAATATAGAGAAACACTGACTTATTTAAGGTGCTTGATTTGGGTGAATAGTAGCAATATAAACTGCTATTGTAATTTGGTGTGATATTCAATTCAGTATCAGCAACCTAATCAAATTGTTCCCTAAACATAGAGTAAATGTGTTCACCAACAAGGTAATAATATGTACTAATTTTCAATTATCAGAGACTTCTAATAAGGAAATATAGCTATTAGGTTATGTCAAGGTAAGCATAGCTTATAAAGAATATGTTGCAGAATAAAGTTAATACAACATTTTAGTAATAAATAATAAACTGCTTTCTTATCTATAAAAGGGAACAAAACCTGCAATTTGACTTTTAGATGTCAAAACTGAATTTATATGTATATGTGTATGTAGTATAATATATATATATTTAACATCTATTTTACACCATCTAAAACAATGAAAAAGAAAAAATAAAAATAAAAAAATTTGAAAACTGTGACGTCTTTTGAAGAGGGTTGAGAAACCACACGTCCATAGATTTGAAGTTTTGTGAGACCACATGTGGTGGGGCGCAAACCTCTCTCAAAGCGTCTTAAAAACGCGGGGGAACACTGTACCCTCGGGCGTTTTGGGCCTTTTTTGACTGGTAGTGCTACCACAAAGCGCCGAACGAGGAGTGGACTTTGGTCAAAATAACCATGGTCAAACGGCTAACTTTAAAAAAAACCGGTTTTTGTTTTAAAAATCTATACTATATTCGCACTTTCGTACCGTGTCACGCACTATCTATATCAGTCGTCGTTCCAGGAAAAAACAATAACTATTATGCATGTCGTGCATCGCACGGGTGTTCCCCTAGTATAAATTAAAAACTAAAGATACTGACAACTCTTAAGATTTGTATTGTGATTCTGAAACGTGACATTTTTTAAAAGAAAATGGATGCACAAGATATGAAGTTAACATATGGAAACTAGAATGAAAGTATGACACCATATATATTTACCTATCAACGTATACAAATTAAACGGGCGGGAACAGTGGTTTTCACCTATAGGGTGAAATAGGCGGCGGTGACCATCTATTGGCTCACATGGGCGGCAAAAAGAATAGTGTCAGGCAGCTGCCTGGCACTCTCCTATTGGCTCAACAAATTTACGATTTTATCCCGCTTTAAATTTAAGATATTGCCATAAGTTCAAAATTATGATTTTACCCCCCACTTAAAAATAAATTTACGTTTTTCCTTCCAGCTAAAAATTTCAATTTTGCCCGTGGTTCAAATCTACTATTTTGCCCCGTTTAAATTTACACTTTTGCCATTAGATTTTTTCCCTTAAAATTACGATTTTCCCATCAGTTCAAAATTATGTTTTTACCCCCACATAAAAATAAATTTATGCTTTTCCTCCCAGCGAAAATTTCCAAATTTGCCATCGGTTCAAATTTACGATTTTGCCCCCTTTAAATTTACAGTTTTGCCATTAGGTTTTTTTTCCTCACAGCCAAGTTACGATTTTGCCCTCCACTTAAATTTACATTTTCTCCATCGTTTTTGTTTGTTTTTCTGGTTAAATTACAATTTTGCCCCCAGTGAAAATTACAGTCATACCCGCAGTTGCCTGCAACTCCCTCATTGGTCCATTTAATTTACGATTTTATCCCTGAATGAAAAATATGATTTCGCCCTCAGTTTAAAATTATGTGTTCCCATCGTTTTAGTTTTTTTAGCAAAACTATAAAAGTTTTTTGTTTTAATTGGTTGACTCCGTTTAATTTTTTCGGTGTCAATGAGCTGCCTAACACTCGCTCATTAGTCCTGACAAGTTACAGTTTTGCCCTGAGCCGAAAATTATGGTCTTATCATCGTTTTAGTTTTTTTCCTAGCAAAATTATCGTAATGTTTTCTTAATTGATTGAAAATTATTCGGCCATCGCCCCGCAACGCGGGCGGGGCAACTACCAGTATATTAAAAATAGAAGTGAATGAACAGTAATAATAATTAAATATTAAAAAGAGTATATTATTATTGAATTAAAAATAGAAATGAATGAATAGTATCGGGTATCGGTACAGGTATCAAATTCACTAAACTGAGTGTATTTTCGGTATCCGTTCGGCACCAGTATTCATCGAGTTTTACCCTCAAATACCCGTGCTGTACCAGTACCGACCGTATCAAGCCGTACTGTACCAGGTATATTTGATACCGGTACCCATTTTTTGGGATTTCGGTAACGATATTATCAGTACCGGTTGGTACCGAACTCATCAAATCCTGTAGCAACGTAGTAATGCAAGTAATTGCACAGTTTAGATTACTTTTCATACACACAGTAAGTAAACTGTATTTCGTTTGAATGAGGTTTTAATGTTTTATATACACAACAACTTATTTTGCTTTATTTTTTGTCTTTTTACGTAATGAATGAATTGTAGCATGTAAAATTAACTTGGATATATAGATTATTGATGAGCAAATCGTATCAAATCCTGTAATCAAACCGGTATCGTATCGGTACCAAATTTACTATACCAAATCATTTTCGGTATCAATTTGGTACCCACCTTTAGGCGTTTTCATAATCGTTACTTTCGGTTCGACACCGGTCTAGCACCATACCTATATTTATTGATTTTTACCTTCAAATACCATACCGTATTGTACCGAGCATTTTCGGTGCCGGTACCTAATTTCGATGATTTTCCAGATCGGTACTTTTGGTGCCGTTACAGGTACCGAGCTCATTCATATTTTAACGTGTTAGCACCGTAATAACTGAACTGAAAACAACCGAATTTACAACGTGTAGGACGTGTGGGTCCTATTATTATATATTAGGTTATTTAAAATCGTTTTTTTAGGACGGATTGACTATCTTTTTTACGACATTTTTATGTATGTTTTAATATTCGGTATCTGCTTGCCGTTACTGACACGCGTTTTGCAGTTACTGGGTCCCTGCCGCAACGCGCAGACGAAAATTTAACTAGTTAGTTTAATAATTATTTTTTTAATTTAGTTTTCTTTTAAGTAAACAATACTAATAGACGAAAATTTAACTAGTTAGTTTAATAATTATTTTTTTAATTTAGTTTTCTTTTAAGTAAACAATACTAATGTTATTATCACTTTAATCAACTTTCATAAAACAGAAGGTAAAAAAAATTAGCTTTTAAAAAAAATCATAATATTGAAACATCTGATAAAAGTTAAATGACTATAGAAAGACTGAAAGTGTCTCAATAGAAACTTAGTTACAATTGGATTAATTATCCGCAAAACTTAAATAAATTAATATTAAATGATTAAAAACATGCATAAAATGTCAATAAAATAAGAGACTGACTAAAGTAAAATATATTAGCCAATGAAGCCACAGCCCAGTGGTGGAGGTGTGGGGGTTGTTACCCACAGGTCACGGGTTCGATCCCTGGCCTTGTGGGGTTTTCCCTCACGGGATCCTGTTTAGACCGGAAGGTGCTTAACTGCAGGCCGGATCGAACGCGGGTGGGTTAGACGGTACGCTGCCCATGGTATGATGCTCAAACAGCTGAACTACGCCCTACAAAAAAAAAGTAAAATATATTACATAAAAAAACAAGAAAGATTATACATATGGCAATA
Organism: Helianthus tuberosus; assembly: GCA_030545235.1. NCBI lineage: Eukaryota > Viridiplantae > Streptophyta > Magnoliopsida > Asterales > Asteraceae > Helianthus > Helianthus tuberosus. The sequence goes on from CM060423.1 coordinate 215,323,543, forward strand.
TGACGTGTAAAATATGCAATATATATTCTTTTAAAATTGATAAAGTAATAAAAATTATAGTACTATTATTTTATTTTAGGAATAATAAAATATCAAATATAATATTATTTTAGAATTTAGACACAAATTCACAAGAGGAAAATGAGATAATGGTGGGACCAGTGGTCAAAATTTGGGTAGGGAACTAAGAACATGCGTAGTGGTTAGCTTAATAATGTCCCCGTCATGGAACGTTTTTTGTCATGTGGCAGTCCAGTCAGCATGGGGGCATTATTGAGCGTTATTGCAAAAGTGCCGTAGTGGGAATAATGCCCAATAACGCCCCTTCCAATCATTACACAATTATCTTTTTTAATTAAAAACTTAAAATACTTTATTAAATTAAAAAAAATACAATACTAGAAATAAAAAACCAGAAAAAAATAAATTGCCAAAATCTAATTAAAACTTTAGGGACTGAAATGCAAAATCCTTTTTTAAGGACTTTTAAAGTTTAAATCATTTTTTTTAAATACAATCAAAATTCAGGAACTGAAATAAAAAATCATTTTCTTCTTCCTTTCACCCAAAAAACCACCTGCAACTTTTGTTTTTTTAAATCTCCTTCTAGTTAAAACTAATTAAAACTAATTTCTTTTGTTTTTTTAATTAAAACTAAGTATACACACATGGCAAGGTTCAATTGGGCAAAAAAATCAAGTTCCGGCGTTTTTCAAATCACGCCAACGTCCATTTTTCGCAAATAACGCCGGAAAAAGCCTAGGGGGCGGCACCGGGGCGTGATCGGGCGTTTTCGGGCGAGATTCCGGGCAAAAAACGCCCCACTACGTTCGGTCTAAGGAATCATGCATAAGAATCTAAACAAGCAGCATCTAGCCACTCAGATAAAGACAACACATGCATGATGCATATGTATCTTAAAGTAACAAACAACTTTTCTTTTAACGTTTAATCTTCTGCCGTTTATGAGACTTGAACTCAAAATCATTCTCTTTCCAACCTATATGTTTTAAAGTCTTTGTATTTGCTAATGGATCAACACCTCATTAATAGTAACAAACAGCTTTATTGTTATATCTAGTTTTATTAAGACCATCACTAGTGCAAATAGCTAAATGCACTCATAAACATATTCAATCAGCAAGCACGTCAGATTTTTGCAAATGCATCAAAACACCAATTTTCTCTCCAACCCTATAAACATTTTTACTAATACTTACATTTCTACATCACCACCATTTTTTATATTTATTTAATACTCAAATTATTTTTATAATTAATACATTTCTTTTATTTTCACATTATCAAAAACCTACTTGTCGAGTCCTCAGGTCACCGATGACGTTTAAAGAATCTCGCAGACGTTGTGATATCCCTGTTTTCGTCTCCTACAAAAGAGAAAACCGTTAGCCTCGTCACGGAGGACCTCGGGGGGGGGGATCCGTGACCAAGCTCCAGCATGAGAATAAGTAAACTTGCCGGAGATAAATGAGAAGCTTATTCCGACGAGTATGATCGCCAGAATATACTCCTGGGTGTGGATTCTGATAAATGAGTTATTATGTTGGAATTAAATGAGAGTGTATGATGATCGGAATAAATGAGAGTATATAGCATTTAGTGAGAGTTACCTTGTTCTTTAAGGATCGTTGCTTACCTTCCTTATATAAAGGAAATTGCTTATCTTTCTCGGTAAATGATGCCGGGACGATCTAACGGCATTCTGCCGCCTTTGGGGAACTCAGACACGTGTCTAAGCCCTAACGGTTGGATCAGGGGCTTCAATTAATGAGGCCAGCTCAGTTGTGCTAGGTTTCCGGCGACTTCTTTCTCCTTATCAATCAGACATTTAATGCCTTGCAGCATTCTTGGATTCCCTTCCTTTGTTTCTCGCTCATTTCAAGTATGTGAGATCTTCATTAAGAAATGTTGTAAGCCATGGCTTGCCAATTGGGCCCAGACGATAACAGCTTAAGACGGGTTATGTTGGGCTACCAACTGGCCCGTCGTCAAGTCATCTCTAGTCCCTGATTCTGAGACTCGAGTCTCATGATCCGGGGCTGTATTACAATTTACAATTTGTATGAAGTTTGGTCTTCTTGGGCTACGAGTGTGGGCCCAACTTTCCTTAATGATTACACACCTCCCTCGTTTCCCGAGGGTCCTCGAGTACCAAAGATCAACGGCTAGGGATAGCCTTCAAGATGCACGTGTCTAGATTGGTTTTTAATTTTGAAATATGGTGATGTGACGGTTTCCTCCCTATGACAGTCATTTCTTCACAACTCTCTCTTTCCATTCCGTCACTATTTTTCGATCACTATCTCCATCTGCGATGAGCCGTACCGGCCGTTCTTCAATCCGTTCTGTCTTGACGGCAAAGGACCTTGAGTTCTTTGTCGACGCTTATAAGATCCCGGAGCGCTTTTCTCCAACTCTGCCTGGACCGGACGAGTCAGCGGAATGTACCCCTAACATAATCGTTATCTATACTTTGTCGTTCTCTTCTTGTCGTGTCCGTTACCCCCTGTCGGCTTTTAAAGTGAACCTTTTAAGTCATTTCGGTGGTTACTTCTCACACCCTCTAGGGTTCATGAGGGTTGTTCATTTTGAACTATTGTGTGTGGCGGTTTCCGGCGAACCTTCGATCCCTCGTTTCTGCATGTTCTACAAGTTGATCTCTGACGGTGACTGGTTCACCTTTGCAAAGCAAAAAGACAGTGTTTCTCCCCCCTGTTACTCTTTCATGCCCACTTCTACTTATCCGAAGGAGTGGAAGAGCTGATTTATCTTTGTTTCTACCGCTATGATACTGGAATCGCCGCCCTGAGAGATCCAAAAGCGACTATAGAAGATAGTGTCCCGGTCTTGTCTGCTGATGAGATTGTTCAATGGAAGCGGATGTATGAGAATCCTACAAGGGCTTTCACATTCCCTGGGGGGTGTTGGCCATGGGGGATTCGAGCCCCTTTTATTCAGTCCGGCCAAAGGCCTTCTTTGGAAAGAAAGGTACTCCTCTGCCCTCTGATTTGTTATGCTTGCTCTTTTTTTGTGGGTTTGGGTAGTCATCTTTGGTGTTGTGTTTATACAGAAAAGACCCTGTGGGGCTTACTCCAGGGGGATTGCAGAGATGTTAAGTTTATGGTGGGTGATAAGGTTGAACCAAATATGAGCCGTGGTCTGGAGAAAAAGGTTCCTGAGAGTTCTGTTCAAGCCGGGAATTCTGCTGTTGAAGGGAAGGATGAGGAAGGTTCCTCTGATGGAAAGGAGGACTCTCAGGGTTCCCTCCGGATGAAAAGTTCTAGCAATGATGACGACGATGAGGATCTGGAGACCCGTTTGATCCGTAAACGAAAAGCAGCCCAGACCAGTAGCCCCAAGGTTTCCCCTGCCCCTCGAAACATTTGGCTAAGGCTCCGGAATGCCAGTGGTCAGAAGACCTTTCCTGCTACCAAGGCTGCTTCTGAACTTCCTCCTGTTGGGGCCAAGGGTTCTCTGTCCAGGCACTTGAGATCATCTAGCCTTATTAGCGAACCTCTGTTGGTGAGTTTTCCCTTTATGCTCTGCTTTGATCAATGTGGTTATTTTTTATTCCTTGCTGATTTTTTCCTTGTTTTGTAATTGTAACAGGGATGCTCCAAGGCTTCGATTGAAATTCCTACTGCCCCTTCCTCTTATCGGGACTGGGATAAGACTCCTGAAATTAGGGTTGCTCACATTACTCCAGCCTTTGATATTTCTCCTCTTCATGCCACCAGGACTAACAAGCCTTCCCATCCTGAAGGTCTTGTTTCTCAGTCCCCTTTGCCCCCCCCTGTTTGCTGATACTCTTCCAGTCCCATCTGTTCCTAAATAGAAGATAACCCCATCTACTGTTATGGGGACTCCTGAGACTGCTCGGGATTTCTTGGCTCATGTTGTTCATCCTTCTCACAAGTTTATGAATTCTGCCTTAAGGCCTGATCTATTTGATGATCAGTACAGTATGTCCCTTTGTGAGGGATTCTTTAGGGGAGCTGGTATGTTGCAGCGGATGGATGAGCTAAGGAGGGAAATGAGGAGTTAAAGGCTAAGCTAAAAACCTCCCAAACCGTTGCTGCTGAGCTTCAGTGTCGGGTAACTGATGCTGAGCGGAAGCTGCTATAGGAGAAGGTGCCAAATCCTTCTTCTCTCCACCCTCCCCCCTTTTTTATATTTAACTTTTCATGATTTCTGTGTTTTCCCTTCAGGGTGCTGGGGCCATGTTGGAGTAGAGGGAGCGTGCTTGGGAGAATGAGAGGATGGCCTGGGTTGAGGAAGAAGAGCTGGTTGGTGAACTGAAACATCAGAAAGAGTTTGATTCCGTTTCCCAATGGGATCTGAACACCATGTATGCTGAATGGGGGTTTGCCATGGATGACAATCAGAAGTTAGCTAAGGAGAGGCACTGGCTTATTACTGAGGGGTTCGAGTCCTTCCATACTACTATTTCCAAGTCCGAGGAGTTCAAGGGTAGTCTTGAGAGAATTTATAGGGCTTATCGAGATGTGGGGTACCAGGCGGGTCTGAAGGACGTGTATGCTTATTCTGCCCAGGGTTTGGAGAGGAAAGAGACTCCTCTTTACAATTCCAAGGCTAAGAAACAGTTGTCCAAGCTGGACAAAGAGTTCGAAGAGAAGACCCCCGCGCTACTCGAGAGAATTCTCGAACGACCCTTGATGTCTATTGACGAACTCAAAGCCCTACTTACTTCTGCTGGACCCTCTTCGCCCAAGTCTTTGTCTGGGGAAGCCTCCCAGTAGCTTTTCAAAACAATGGTTTATTCGATATGGTTGTAACTTAATACTTATGTAACTTAGATACTGATGACTTTTGCTTTTAGGGAGGTCTTTGTGTTGGGGTCTTCCCAGTATCTGACCGTATTATGCTTTTGTAGATATTTTATAACTGTATGTCACTGGAGTGCTCCTATTTGTTGGTTTTGCTTCGTTGCTATTTGCAGGTGCTATTACCGGCAGCTTGGGAGTTCTTTGTGCCTTTTTCCGGGGTCGCTTCTCCTCTTCAGTGATTTGTTAAAGCATAGGAGTTGGTTTGGGGTTCATATGGGAATCCCTGGGTTGCAGCTTGTTTGCAAATGTTTCAGTGTGTATTTGTACGTTTTATTTCTGTAGTTTGGTCACAAAACTTTCTAGTGTGTCTCTGTGCACTTGTTTTTGTAGCTTACTTACAAAATTTTCTAGTGTGTATTTGTACACTTGTTCTTTGTAGCTTAATTACAAAATTTTCTAGTGTGTATTTATACACTTGTCTTTTGTAGCTTAATTACAAAATTTTCCAATGTGTATTTGTACACTTGTCTTTTGTAGCTTAGTTACAAAATTTTCTAGTGTGCATTTGTACACTTGTTAATTGTGGTTTGCTTGTAAACCAGGATCGTTTGTGAGAAAGTGATCCTTGGACAAGTCTATAATCGATGATTATGTTTCTTAACTTGTTTGTCCGCTCCTTCCGGGCTAGCTTGTCCCTATCTTGCCCCACAGCCGGGCACTTAGTGTGTTTAATACACTGATTTACACGTGTGTAGGTTGTTATTGGGTTTGCAGTTTTTTTAGGCACGTCTGCCTTAATACATTACCCATAATTTGTCAAAAAGAACAAGCAGATTGTTCATTACCATATGTGTTTGGGGGCACAGGCTTCCAGTACATGATTATACAAAATGTGTTTTCTTGGGACAAACCTTAGCTAACGGTTAGCTTTTACAAAAGTGGCTTCTAAGCCGTTTTTACTAGTCCCTTCTTGAAGGTAAGCTTGCATTTCACATGTAGTACTTCCGGAGTTGCATGAGGTTCCAGGTTCTTAGAACCTCCTTCCCTTGGAGTGTTTCCAATTTACAGGTCCCCTTGCCATTGGCCCAAATAACTCTATAAGGCCCTCCCAGTTAGGTCCCAGTTTCCCGGTACTTTCCTGTAAGCTGGCTTCGTTTGCCCTTAGAACCAGGTCACCGGGTACCACATTGAGACTTTTCATTCTGGAGTTGTAATAGCTTTCAAGTTGTTTTTTGTACTTGGCTTCCCTTACCGCTGCTATCTCCCTCATTTCTTCAAGCAGGTTGAGGTTCATTCGGAGGTCCTGCTTGTTTTCAGCCTCTTTTAGTTTCATTCTTGCAGTGGGTGACACAATCTCGGCAGGGATAACAGCTTCCGTCCCGTAGGTCAGGCTAAAGGGGGTCTCCCCGTCGCAAACCTTGGGAGTGGTTCTGTATGCCCATAAGAAGAAGGGTAGCTCCTCCAGCCATCCCTTTTACTTCCTTCCTAGCCTTCCTTTCATTCCTTTAATTACACTCTGGTTTGCTCTTTCCACCAAGCCATTACAAAGAGATGCAACATATGACACATTACAGCTTGTATTGTTGCAGACCAACACATTCCCTACCTTATAGGATCAAGCAATCGTGAAACATAACCAAAAGAGAAGTATTACACGAATACTAACAAATAAAGACAAGTACAAAAGGCTCACAATACTCACTCCAAGCACCTCTTGAACAAGAGACAAAGACATTTTTAGCACCAATAGTACAATTTTCCCTTTAACCTCCTTTTTTTTAAAAACCTCAAAAAATTTAGAGTAAACTTCATAGATCATTTGAAAAGAAGAATACATATAATATGGTTTTTTTTTATAAACGGTAACCCAAATCGTTCACTACGATTTGCAATTTTTAAAACCAACCGAGCAAAAAAAAAAACGGATGGTAAAACCAAATTAATGATCTTTTTAAACGTTTTCACGGTTTAAAACAAAACTTATTGACACACAGGTCTTGTAAAAAAATAAAAACCATATCATTCTCAAAGACCAAACAAAATATCTAACTCAATAGATTTCATTTTAAAAAGCTTAACACCACTGATCAAGAATTAAAAAGTGAGTGCACAAAGTGCAAGAAATCTTGATATAATTCAAATTTTAGAATGTGGAATCTAAAGAAAAATGAGACATATAGTTTACCTATGTGACGAGTCAATTATGATAAGACATCTGAGAGAACTTTTACCATTATCAAAGAAAGATGAAAAAAGTTATTAACAAAACAAAATCTAATATTAGACTACGGGCATGAACACCATGATTATAAACAAGCTAATTAAATCCACAATAAGAAGCAAATAAAGAAAAAAAACCATAATAGATTTGAGATACATCACAACGAAGAATTTCAAACCACACATGATCACGCATAACAAAAAAAATCTCTAGAAGCGCATAAGTAATAAATGCACATAGATAATGCCCAAATACAATAACACGTGTGGAAAAAATGTATATATAAAGAGAGATGGAACAATCTAACCTTAGGAGCGCCCATGCTTCAATGAACCCGACCGGTGATTCTTTCTCATGACAAATCTTCAACGACGAAGGCGATTTAGGAAACCCGGCCCCAATCTTTCAGATGAGATGAAACCGGTTTAACTTCAACTGTACTAAATCCTACTGATTTAGGATCAACGAACATGAAAAATGCAACTCCAACCAAAGTAATTATCAAACCAAGAACAACCATAGACCAACCCCAATCATACTTCAGAAATAAGAAGCAATCAAAGATCCAGAAATGTTCTCAACTGATGTGTGTGCACTCCAAACGCCCATTACGAGCCCACAATTATGTTTCTCAAACTAATCTCTGATCACAAAATCCACAGAAGTAAACCCGAGGATTGAAACAACCCGACTAGTATTTGAACTATCAAAAAATAGTAAAATATATGAATGTTGGCCCGATATCCAATCCTAAATATCAGCGGAAGAACCAAAACAATCAATAACAATAGATCAGAGTGTTGATATTACAAACAGGCGAAGCATGTTGTGTGTTGACTAGACTGGAAAGAACAACGAATTGGTTCTTGGTTGCGTTTTAGCCAGAGAGAACAAACAAAAAGTTGAACGACGGCTATTATATTGAAACTAGGTTTGTGTTGGTTTAAAATTTAGAGCACCAAACTAGACCCCAAAAGCCGTTTGAATGCGAGAAATCATAAAACGTCTGATCTACCATCAAATACCTACCAAATGACGAGACAATTCAAAATTGCTTACCCAAACAGACCTAATTAAGTACATTAAACATAACCCTTTCTTGATAACAAAAGAACATAACGATAGGAAACCCTCAATCGAAACAACACTTTACACCAAATCATGAACGAAGATAAAGAAAACATTCTTCGAGCCATAGTTCTGAATCAACTCTGCTCAGCAACGGAAGAACAAAAATCGGGTATCAATGACAACACTCGAAGGCCGTAGAGATATCCACAAATTAGGGCAATGACTAAGGGTTTGAAGACCTTTGTCGATAACCACACAGGTAGACAAACCTGAATGCTTTGATAATGGAAAATGCACTCAGATCTGACCTAAACGAAAAAAATTGTGACACCCCAGGAAAACCAGGAAACCACGCAACTTAACTAGCTTCCTCAGTAACCACGTGCTAAATTTCGGGACGAAATTTTCTTAACAAGGGGAGAATGTGACAACCCTCATGATTACATGTATCCGTACGATTAATTAATATTAAATTGTGCTTAATGACTGTGCTGAATTACTTAACTGCTTTCTGATTACTGCGTCACACTTACATGTGCTTTTTAACATGCTAGTCTTATGCAGAAAATTGACAAAATGGTCTTGTATGCTTTCCTAAGTGTTGGGAATTAAAAGTGTTACAAAAGATACATAAAAGACACTATACGGAATAACTTAGCACTTTAACGAAACGGTATCTAACCGAACAACCGAACATTACCCGGGACACCAAAATATTGCAAGAAACATTGTTAAATTATTTTTGAGCTAGTCATGATCCCCGAACACCCTAACACCCATTGAAATCTCTAGTAAACTAATTAAACTAACTATATGCTTGGTTTTGGATTGTAAACTAACTAGTGGTTACAAGTTACACTTGGACCCCCTCCCCCTAGCCTATAATCGGCCATCACCACCACCATACCCTCAAAGATTTTATTTCTTATTTAAATAGATCTTGCTTGATATGGTGAACATAATATTGAGGAGGAAGATCATAAGTATGGACTAGGATATCAAAAGATCATTACATTTCTTTCACAATATCACACTTCATCTTTCTTCCTCCCTCCCTTCTACCTCTCGGTCGAACCCCCCTCTTCACACCACCACCATTTTCATTTCAAGATCATGCAATCCAAACTCGTTTCAAGGAGTTTGAAGGTGATTAAAGAAGGTTGGTGCTTGTAGAACTTGAAGAACCTTCATCACTTGCTTCCTCACACCATTTTCACCATCTTTTTCACAAGAGTTCTTCCCTAGCTTTGAGCTAGTTGTAAGTCCTTGTTTAACCTTTGTTCACTTCTATTTTGAGTAGTTAAAAAGATGTAGTATGATGAATATCACAAGAACACTAAAAAGGTTTAAACAAGAAACATGAACATAAAGCTTTACATAAATATGAAACATGATGAAATGTTGTTAGTATGATGTTGTTGTGAATATGTTGTTGGGTGTATGTTGATGCTTGCTTGTTGATTACTAGAAATATGTTGTTAATCATTAGATGAAACTTGTTAACTTATGATTAAAAACATGATTTAACAAGTAGGAGGTGATTAGAGGTTTACATAAAAGAATCACCTCCATATTTAGACATGAACTTGGTGACAAAATGATTTCTTGTAAAATAACTGATGTGTGAAATGTGTGTTAATTAAATTCAACAAGTTTTAAAAATTGGAAAAACCCGTAACGACACACTACCGGCAAGTGTACCGGTCGGCAGTAGTAAAACAAGTAAGTCCGAGTATCGAACCGTGGACACAATCTAGCGACTCTTGATACTAAACCTCTATCGACCCCTAGCCTAATAATTTAGTTTTGTTTTGAGAGAATATAATTTAAACTAAAAAGCAATTTAAATAAATAGACGACCAAACAGCAACAAGCGCAGACAAGTAGAGACTGGACTGAAACTCAAGTATGAGAAAAATAGGTTACCTAGGTAAGAATCCCTAGACTCATGAATAAAATCCTAACATTGGTTTCAAATGAAGACTCTGCCTAACCCGATAAACCCCTGGAAGGTAAACCGAACCTGACAGTATGACAAGTGATGAAGTGCTAAAATGGACTGACTCGAGTTATCGACCACCAAGTCCCACAACTATCAGGTATAATGCAATTTATTTACTAAAACCCTCAAATTATGAAGCAGAAATAACTAAGAACACCGAGACCCTAGGAAACTCTAGACGTGAATAAACAGATGAACCCGAGTTATCGGCCACCCAAACTGCCAAACAACGCCCAGCTAATAACCTAGCAGTTCTAGATTAGATTTCTCACATCTAGAAAAGATTGCACGTTTTAATTAATTGGTTTTAATAATTATTAAACCTGAATTAGATTTCTCACTTTCAAGGTCTAGACTGAAAGATTACAACCTAGACTGACTCCCGGCTCTAAAGTATATTTCTAAGTATCTAGAGCAATGGAACCAACAAATAAATTATCAAACCAATCAAAACCTACACACAAATAATTAGAATCGGGTTCAAAAATCATAACTTATAAATCATCACATTCATTCAAAACCAAAAGTTAATCATTTAAACAAATTGTCCAGTTCATCGACCCTATGCAACCATAAAAAGTTTAGTTACTCATAGTAAATAAAAACGCATAAACAATGTTCAATATAACCAGATACATCATGTTTTATAATAAAAAGAACAAAGTTTAGTGTTTAAATCTACCCAGGTTGCAAACTAATATATTCTCCATCAAAATAAATAATAATAATAATAATAATAATAATAATAACCTTTTTTTCTTTTCTTTGTCTTCGTCCCCTTCTGTCTTCCTTTGATTCCCCCGTCTATCAATGAGTTGGCTTCCAAAAAATCATGAGAACCCCCTCTCTTCTTTTTTCGTCTCTTCTGCCTTCTGTATATATCACTTCTTTTCTTTTTTTCGTAATTAATAGGGATTCCCTTCAATTCCTTGTTCCCAAAACCCAAGAAAAGAAATTAATTCCCCCTCTCATGCAAGTGTGGGGCCGGACTCTTGGGCTCTATCTTTCTTTTCTAACTTTATTCTTGTCCTGCTTATGAATTAGACAAGAAAAGTAAATGCATCATTTAATTTTTCATTTAATTGCACATTTACAATTCACAAACCATGTTAACCAAATTTAATAAAATATCATTATTAACCACTAACCAGTTAATGTAATAATTATTCATTAAGCGTATGTTATTTCTTTGACATGGCATCATCAAATTTATTATAGACTAAATATATTATATTAGGTCGTTTTCACTTAAAACCATTCACTTTAAATATGGGGTGTGATAAATATACCAATCACAAGGATTAATATACCCAAAAGTCAATTTTAGTAATGATTTTGTAATGATTAACTACTTTATTATATTATTTTATTATAAAGTAAAAAGTAATAATTATGTATTATTATAAAGTCAAAAGTAATGATTATGTTTTTTATCTTATTTTATTTTATAACTAGGTTATAACCCCGTGTATTACACGGGTTGAATAAATAAATTTTAAATACTAAATAATAAAACAATATATCTTTAAAAACCTTCTTTATTGCACGAGTTGAATAAATATAATTTTATATATTAAATAATAAAAAGTTATATCTATAAGAACAATATTGTACAGGCTGAATAAATGTAATTTTATATACCAAATAAAAAAGTTATATCTTTAAAACCACCTGTATTACACGAGTTGAATAAATGTAATATTGTTTACCAAATAATAAAATAATACATCTTTAAAAAACCTCATTTATTACACGGGTTGAATAAATGTAATTTTCTGTACTAAATAATATATATATGTATATATATATATATATATATATATATATATATATATATATATCCTTAAAAAACCTCGTGTATTGTACGAATTGAATAAATCTAATTTTATACATCAAATAATAAAATTACGATTTTGGGACCCGTGGTTATATCACTTTTACCCTTCTAGCCAAAAAAATATTTTTTTTAACATCTAAGCCCCCAACGTCATTTTTTCTAACATTTTTGGGCCCTAACGTCTTTTTTTAACCATTTTGGCCCCTAACATTTAATGGATGGGGTTAGTGTTAGGGGCCAAAAGGGTTAGAAAAGAAGACGTTGGGGGCTCAGATGTTAAAAAATTCTTTTTTGGGCTAAAACGGTAAAAGTGATATAACCACAAGGGCTAAAATCGTAATTTTCACTAAATAATATTATAAATGAGAAGAAGATTAAACTAAATAATAATTATCCATAAGATATTAAACTAAATAATATTTAATAGGAGGGTTATCTATAATTAATTAGAAAAGATTAAATTAAAATAATAATTATCTATAAGAGATGCCCTAATATGATGACAAGTGTCCATAAAGTGGTTTCTTTTATTATATAGTATAGATACTTTTGTTACTTTTTTATATTTTGTTATACTATTATTAGTATTACTATGTTTTATTGAGTTTTTTTCCCAAAGTAGTGTTGGAGGAAAAAATATTTACCAAAATGGTGTTTCTTGAATAATATTTACCAAAATGGTGTTTTTTAACTATTAGTTGTGTCTTTTTCTTAATAAAAAGGATAAAATAATGGTATGTTTAATAAAACACAGAACTTTATTCTTATACTAAATATATTGCGGGTCTCAGTGGAATAGAATGCTTGCCAAATTTTTAGTATGATAAGATATGTAAAAATTTAAAAAGTAACACACATAAACACTACATTTAGTATGATAAGACATGTAAAAATCTACAGTAATACATATAAACAATACATAAAAATTCGAAACCCACGATATTATAATCAGACATCATTTATTATAATTTAATTTAAAAACAAAACAATAAACGCTACATAAAAACATAATATTGAACCCAGGCAGTAAAACAAAGTTGTGTATTTGTAAATATAGCATATAATATAAGTTATTGTAAAAAAATTACGACATAATTTTTTTAGTTTAATAGTCCAAAAATACATTTAATTAAAAATAAAGAAATAAAATTTTAATTTATTGGTATCAAAGAGTTGAAAAAGATCCTGTTATATTAATGAACGGAAATGTTTGTACAATTCTTTTTTTATGTTTTTTATTTCACTTTTAAATATATTTGAGATGATTCGTTCGTTTTCCTAAAAGAAAATACTATAATATTATATTGATGAATAAAAAAATAAGGAAAGAGTTATAAAAAAAAGTAGAATAGATTGATGGAATAAAAAAAAAGATAACTTAAGTTGGGTTAAAAAATAAAAATACAGTGTTGGACATTAATAATGAAATTACTAAAGTACTTTTTATTGAGTGGGATTAGGAGAGAGAAAAGGTTTGACTTTATGGGTAAAAGTAAAAAAAGGTTTGACTTTTTGGGTGTATTTAACAACACCCTTAAATATCAATCAAACTAGGTTAGAACCCCGTGTGTTACACAGGTTGAAAAAATATAATTATATATATTAAATAATAATTATATATACTAAGTAATAAAAAATTATATGTTTCAAAAAAATTAATGTATTGCACATGCTGAATAAAACTGTAACAAAGTTAAAAAAAAGTTACATATACATCAATAAAAACACGACATGTGGATTAGTAGATATTAGCTACCATTAAAAGCTCTTTTTAACATATAATAATAATAATAATAATAATAATAATAATAATAATAATAATAATAAAATTAAAAGATAAGGATAAGATTAGTGATATTTATGTATTAATTATTAAACAAAATTAAAATAAAATATAAGTAAAATTGTGAGGTTAAAGGAGGGAATGACAGGTAAAGTTAATTGGAAATAAATGTAATGTTATATACTTAGTAATATAAAAGTTGTGTCTTTAAAAACCCGTGTTTTGCACGAGCTGTATAAAATATAATGTAATCTCTTACCACGTTTCTTACCGTCCAATCACATTAAATATTTGATTTTTTTTAGAAATCACTCATAAAAACAATTATCATCATTATAGCACATTAAATATTCGATTATTTTGACAAATCACTCATAAAAAAAATTATCATTATTAATCTTTGTTTTTTTTTAATATTTTAACTAACATAATAAAAAATATAAGTTTATTTAAAAGATTAATAATTAATCTTATATTAAGTTTATTTAGTTAATGATACAATAATTATCTTTAATTAAAAATAAGTATCCATTGTTAAACGATTCTAATATATTATATTGAGCGTTACGTTTTAAATTTGTTATTGTTCTATTCTTATCATTAATTAATATCTTCATATAATGACTATCTATAATTATAAAAAATAAGTATCTATAATTAAGCAGAAGAATGAGTCGGGAAAATAAATAAATAGACAGCTCCAACAGTTTCTTCTATTATATGGTATACAAAATATAGATATAAATTTAAGGGACAATTGTATATACCCCCTATAAAAGTTATTTATTGCGTATTTACCCAGACCCCAAATAAAATTGCATTTATCCCCCCCCCCCCCCCCTCTATTAAAACAAATTGTCAATTTACCCATTTTGATTTTATTCATTAAAAGTAAAGTAGAGAATGACTATTTTACTCTTATTTGTATTAAAATTAAAAATCTATTAATTTTTTCATTTAAGATTATAAAATCTTTTAATTTTTCATATTTATCTAAGTTTTTCTAAATCTTTTTCTACTTTGTTTTTGTTTTTTTATTGTTTCGCTAATGCGTTTCTTTATTTTTCTTTCGTATGTGTGTAATCCACTCTTCTTCATAAAAAGTTTGTCATTTTGTTCAATCCCTCATTTTGCAAGTTTCATAACTAAAATTTGCATCTTTTGAAATAAAAATTTCATGTCGCAGGCCTCATGATTCAATCTATAAAAATCACATTCCTGAGTCCAAAACAATCTCGATGATTCTAATTTCGAAAACTTCCTCCATAATCGATGTATTAAAAGTGAAATCTCATGTTTAGTCAACTCAATATGAGAAAGAACAAAGTTATGAAATATTCAATTCACACTCGATTAAGAACATGAAGAGTTAATTGGACGTAATGGCCTAGATGGAAACTTAGAATGGGAGTGAACTTTAGAATTTAATTTGTTGCTTGATAGGGTTTGTTTCAAGGTTATTTTTGTCATTGTGTGAAGTTTCATTAAATAAGGGGATATATGTAATTTTAGTTTTGAGTTGGATAAATATGCAATTGGGTTTTTTTTAAGGAATATATCCAATTCTCCCTAAATTTAACACGGGTTTTTTTTATAAGGAGATATATGCAATTCTCCCTAAATTTAATACAGGTTTTTTTTTATAAGGAGATATATGCAATTCTCCCTAAATTTATTACGTTTAGAATTTGAGTATAAGTCTATAGGGTGTGGTCATGACCCTCATGACCATCATAACCCTCCACGTCAGTGTTATATCACCCACCTCTAATCCATCATTCAAAACCAATACTCTAAGGGTGTGGTCATGACCCAAACCATTATCCCCTTATTTATTTTAATTTATCTTTGTCTAAAGAAAAAATGAAATGATTTCTTGAAAAATGGAAAGGATGACCATGATTGCCATGGTTTAATATATGCAAACCATGGTGGATCATGCAAGAGGTGGTGTAGGCTTCCATTCATGTTCATACATGGCGATTCATGTCTCAACTATGACCCCTACACATTTTAGCCTACGTTGTTTCTTCCAGTGTTTAAAATCTATTATTTTCTTTTGTAATCACCCACAATTAATTCAAATATTATGTTTTCCTACGTCATACCAAATTAACAGTCTTAATATTATAATTATAATCGTTTATTTATAAATAATCTAAAGCTAATACTATTTAATCTAATATTATCAATAATTGACTTTTCATAATAAATATTTAGAAAAATAAATAATAAATATTTAGAAAAATAATTAAGACTGCCTCATAGAACGCCATGTGTCCCTAACATGGTTTCTTTTATTATATGTATAGATACGAATAGAATTGAAGGCAAACAACCTTAAAACTACTAAAAAATGTAGGAATATTCATATATAAATATGTATATTTTAGGCCACATCAATAACAAACAAAGTGATCTATTAAATTTGTAGATCTAAAACTTGTGAATGATTTTCCTAAATAAACTAAGTTTAAAAGACGGTTTTTGAAAGATCATGATCCTTACACTATTTTTGGAAATAAAGTAAGTATATGGATACTAGTGACACATGAAAATATTGTAAATAAATATTTTTGTAAAATATGATCACAAGTTGTGAACATCTAAAATTCTCGAGAATGAGATTTTAAATAAAGTAAACACACTTTGGAGAGTAACTAAACCCACTAAACGCCTTACCAAGTTACTACGCGTTTTTATGAAACATCAAGTTCATGTTGGTTTGTAAATGGAATAGTTTGCTCTTGGTAAATTGTTGTTGTTTGTTGAATGATTTTTGGAAAAGAAAATGATATACGTATTAGCATGGACGCCTCCATTTACAAAGGAGACTCTGGCGAAATTTTCTAAAAACTCCAACACATAGAAAATACTTTCTAACAAGTGTTACAAGTGTATTTTTTAACTATGATCTTTCCACAAAAGTCAGAGTGTGACATTAGAATTGTGTGTGGTATGTGATAGAAGTAATGAGTAGATAAACCGTACGTAGGATACGTGTTATGCATGCACGAGAAACTGATTGTTATCTGTACTTTATTAGGACGTGCTTAATTTCCGATTATTAGAGTAACTAATCTAACCGAGCAAACCAAGGTGAGTTCACACTCCTTCTAAGGCATGGGATTCCCGGTGGTTGGGAATGGGTTAAAGAACTAAAACGGAACCTGCATATCCTCCTTGGGTAGGATATGTACCGCCATCCTCCATAGGTAGGATGCCAATATTAATTGGGTTAAAGAACTAAAACGGAACCTGCATATCCTCCTTGGGTAGGATATGTACCGCCATCCTCCATAGGTAGGATGTCAATATTAATCCTGCGTATTCTCCTTGGGTAGAATACGTACGTTCGTCCTCATTGGGTAGGACAACACCCTTAAAACTTACTAGACAAAACTCTATCATTAAGTCCCTCATTTTATATCGACTTAATCGCCGAGGCCAATGGCGAGCGGGTCATTAGTTAATAGCGCTATTAGGTTTAACAAACCTCACACCGTGCCAGTCGGACGGGCGTGTACTAATGGACTATGGCAAACTGTCAATGATGATAGACATTGACGTAGGGCACAACTTACTTTCGTTAGTAGTCGATATGGTAACGGTCTAATGGTTCACATGGGGAAGCCCCCACTGATTACGGATATGGTTTGGGTAATAAAGAAGGAACTGGTTAATCATATTTTCAACTATGGGGTAACCCCCACGACAAGTAAGCCAGCAAAAGACAAACCATGTTTTCGGTAACAACTTAAGACTAAACAACCGACGGTGAACTCACTCAACTTTGTTGTTGACTCGTTGTTACATGCCTTACAGGTCGTTAGATGCTTATAGAGCTTGCACGAGGAGGAGGTCGTTGTGGGATATGGACTGTTATGTCTCGTGCTTAACATTTAAACTTTATGAACTTATAAGACTTATGTTTTGGTTTCACGTTTTATGCTTCCGCTATTAACTTAAAGTTGGTTACTTCCTTTTGGTCACCAATTGTATTGTGGTTGGTTTTATTTACTTAATTACGTTGTTCAATATGATTCGTGGCTCGATCCTGGTCATGTCACGCCTCCAAGCGGTTATACTCCGCATAGTGGATTTTGGGGGTGTGGCAAAAATAAACCCTAACTAGTACTCAGATCTGAAAGATTTTGATGACGGCAAGAAATCTCAAATTTGTATCAAACTGATTTCGACCACAACCACAAATCAACATATTCAAGCGAGTTTGATGTAGCAAAAAACGCTAAGATTTGTTCAAGATTGGATCGGAACAACAGTCCACAAGAACAAGACCTCACCAGAGCTCTGATACCATGTCAATTTATGGTAGCAAAGATGCAATCAACCAGAAACCACTCAGAGACCCAACCTAAACTTTATCGAACCCTAAAAGGTACTTGTAACCATCCTGGTTTTCACACATGTTCTGTTTTGACTTGCATTGTAACAATTACCGTATTTGGAATGGAACTCATTTGATCCTACTTGACTTGTGCTTATACCGACACAAACACGTGAAACAATTTCAAAATTGTTGAGTTTTATACTATTAAACAAGGCCACATAAACTATAAGGGCCTATTTTGGCAATATGTGAAACTACTAGTTGAGGGACCTATTTGTCATTCCTTGAAACTTGCTTTAAAACTTTGATTTTAAAGTCCGAGGGCTAAAACCATCACTATTCGAAAGTACAAATTTCGAGTATTAAAAACGTCATTTTTAGATTTTATAAGTTAAAGGGTTAAAAGTGCAATTTTTGAAAACTATAGGTTCAGGGTCCTTTTTGCCATTTTTAAAACTCATTTTATATAAGAAATAAATAAATAATTTTTGAAATAAAAGCCCAGGGACTAATCAGTCATTTTCTGAAACTAGGACTTCATGGACCGAAACTGTCATTATTAAAACTATTTTAACCAAATAACCTAACCAGGTTAAATCTCTTATAAAGGATCCCTATTTAAAACTTAACTCAGTTAATATATTTAACTGACTATTACAGGGACTGTTTGTGTCATTATTCTAAAGTTCAGGGACTATTTCTGTATATAAATAACCACAGGGACCAAAGTGTAAATATCCCAAATATCGTTTAAAAAGGGGAAAACCCCTTAGGACCGGCTGTGTATGGGATTCGAACTCGTGACCTTGCGTTTGAAACCGTAGTGTCTTAACCGGTTTATCCTCCTGTACAAGAGCTGATATATTTAGAATTTAATTCCTTATATGTACAATTTAGGATTTTAATAATTTAATTAATTAAATTCAGAAATTAAAAAGGGTTTTTAAACCTCAAAGATTCGCCCGGAACGGGATTCGAACTCGCGCACACCCGCACAACAACAAGCGCAACAACCAGCTGTTTTAATTAGGATAGTATTATATTTATATTAACTTTAAAATTAAAGCTGAATTATATACACAGAACCGCAGGTCGCGGATTTCGGCCGAAACTCACCAAATACGACTTTTAATCCATTCTTTTGACCTGTAAAGCTTACCCACATGTTCCCAACCCATTGCCAAACCATTTCACACTTCAATTGACACATTTTCGTGCCGACATTGCCGTAAAATCGGACTTTTGTATAAGAAAAAAATAAAGTAGATCTAATCCACTAAGTTGTGTCGAATCTGAGATCCAAACTTCGTGTATTTAAGTTCCCTACATTCCTAGCAACATTCCACACCATTTACAAACACTTAAACACCCGAAATCGTCGGATTTAAAACCCGCAACTCGCCGGAATAGTCACTTTTTCGCCGGAATCTTTGTCAACCGTCTTTTTCGTCAATACCGGTTAGTTTTTCTTCTGTTAATTAGTTAGTTTATGCCTATAGGTCGATTCCTAGGATTTAATTTAGATATAACATAGGTTTGCCCGTAGAAATCACGAGTTTGACCGGATCTTCTGACTTTGACTTCTCTTTGGAGAAGATGACCAGGTCCTGTTTGGTTATAAGTTGAGCAGTCCTAAACCAAACACAAACAGAAGCTTAGCCTAGTGGTTAAGACTTTGTTTGGTTACAACACAAACCCGGGTTCGAACCCGAGGGTCTACTTTTATTTTTATCTTTTTACATTTTAACCAATCCAATAATTTTTATAGCATTATTATGTACTTATACATATTATAAAACAGCAAAATCAGTTAAGTTATTTATAAAACTAATTTTTATAATATTAAAACAGCTTATTATTAAATAATTCATAATAAATCCATTTTTAAGAAATAAATACTGAAAATTTCAGATTAATTATTTTAAATGCTAAACTTTACAAAAATAATACTTTTACTGACATTTTATATAATTTTGATATTTATATAGTTAAATCAGTTTTATTACTTATAAATATAGTTTAAATTAATATATTTAATTTATATAACTATATTATTTTTATCCAAAAAAATTATTTTTATGACAAAATATGCATTATTCTGAGTTTATATAAATTTAGAATCTGAAATTTTATTATATTTAATTATTTAGATAATTAAACTTATATAAACTCATTTATTGTTATTTTAACCATTTTAATTCATTTTAATTATTTAAAATGTTTTCAAGGCCATAATAATTATTTTAAATCAGTAAAATTCAAGTTCAATAATTAAAAATGTTATTTTTAATTATTTATATTTAATATAATTATTTTGATAATTAATTATATAATTATCACATTATTCCTTTTAAACAAAATATTATTCAGTTAGCAAATAATATATATTTTTAAATCATCTAAATTAATTTATAATTTTTATAAATTAATTATATCACTTGTACAATATTTTGCCAATAATCATTATATTTAATTATGTTACTTAATTATATTAGTTAAATATATTTGATTTATTATTACAATGTTTATATTAAATCAATTACATATTTTTACAATTTTATTATTTATGATAAATAAATATTTTTCATAAATAATTCCTTTACATCATATTCATTTTCCGAGTCCTCTTGTTAGGTTATCCAAACCACATAATTACCATTTAAACAAAACACTACCGAATCCTATAGATCTAGGATTTCCAATTATCTAATTAAACATTATTGTTGATACATATTCCATATTGTTGCATGTTCTACCAAGTAGAGTGACGTGGAATCTTATTTCCAAGAACTCTGACATTTGCATACTTGTTTGGACTTACCCGAAATCAAGGTGAGTTCATAGTCCCTTTTTACATTATTTTGGGATGATACATATGTTACAATGTGATACAAACTATTTGCTATTTTGTGGTTTTCCCCGATTGCCTTTGCATTTGCTTAATACTTGTTGTTGTTGCTTTAAGAAGTTTACGTTCATTAACTTACAAAAGCCCAACGGTTATATTATAGCGCTATAGGATTGACGCCCCATCTCACTTCTCATTGTGTTGCTTAGAAGTGTAAGCGAGACCCGTCTCACTTCTCATTTTGTTGCAATTGTTGTTTTGCTTAGAAGTGTAAGCGAGACCCGTCTCACTTCTCATTTTGTTGCAGTTGTTGTTTTGCTTAGAAGTGAGATGATAGACCCGTGTTACGTCATAACGCAGGCTTGAATGTACCATTAAGTAACTACATGTATTACTCTTTTGCTATAAAGACATATCGACAACCACTTTTGTTGAAACTTTATCTATATCACATTAACATTTTTGCAAAACAAAACCTATGAATTCACTCAACCTTTGTTGATCCTTTTACTCCTAACATATGTTTCAGGTGACGATGTATGATGCTATGATTTGCAAGAATATTTCATATAGGATTGATTCAAGACTTATGCCTTAGACTAAATCCGAAATCAATTGTAATTGTGATTTATTTGTTATGTTGTATTTTGTTTATGTTCAAGAATTCCTTTTGGATTTGAATGCAATCTATTTAATTGAATCTTAATCATATTTCAACTTAACTAAATCTCCATGTGCTCAAATGCATTCTATCAAGTTTCGTGACACCTTTGGCTTTTCCGCCTCCGGCCGGGGTGTTACAGATTGGTATCAGAGCCATGGTTATAGGGATTTAGGTTATTAGCAATTACTTTTGACCTAGACTATAACCTACCTAGGACTCCTATCCATTAGTACACATTCCGCGTTGTTATCTTTATACTTATCCTTATCTTTTGTAACCAATGCCTCGTCACCAAGGAACTCATCTTTAGAATCTTTAGATTTTACAAATGCTCATCACCTATCCTTAGGTGATTATTTTCAAAACCTCTTCTGATTTTTGAATTCTCATCAAAGTCTTGGGCTCTAATAACGAACTCGTGCAATCTGGAAGGGTGGATGCCTGTATTCTGGGTTTTCTGTCTAGGCAAGCACTTCGTATAAATTCCAACTCGAGGAACCAGTTGTGCTTACCTGGGAATTCTTGGGATGAGTGCCCACTTATAGGCTAAAGCATGACTTCACTAAGTTATAAGAACCCAACTACTTTGACTTGTCATTGATGTCGTTTATTCGTGGAATAAATGATATCCATCTTATTATGTGTTTTCTATTGATTTTATGAAACTATTCCACCAAAAGCATTTCGTTTTGATTCCTATAACCTTATGTTTTCCCCTACCGCTTATAAATACTTAATCAAGTCCAATGACTCTCTTGCCCATGAATTTCCTATTTAACATAGTCATTAAAACACGATCACACTACATCATTTTACTAAAGATATCCGCCATCAAGCGGAAACCAAACCAACTTTTCTCACATGTCTATAAGGTCTTATAAATAATATAGGATCGTTTTACCAAGACTCTTTTCAAATTCAAATTATTTTCGAAATCATACAAATTCAAATTTTCAAGCTAGCAACAGTAAACTGTTTTGAAACGTATCATGAAAAAAAAAAAAAAAAAGGGATAAAAAGGACAACGCCAAGATATGAAAGTGAATAGGGTGGTTGATGGTAGTGACTTTGGAGCAGGCATTTATTTTTCTAAATCATTTTTAGGAAACAAAAAAGAAAAATAGTGTAATTTTCGGATAAGGTTATCTACTGCTTCTTTTTTCTTATTGGCTGATCCTGATTTCCATTTTTCTTATTGGCCTATCCTGATTTCCATGGTTGACCAAGACAATAATACTCCAGACTTTTAACATCATAAACAATTAAACGACTGAAACAACTATCCACAACTCTTCACAACATCACTCACCCACCATTGCATCTACAATCTCTCGCAACTCATCAAACTCTATGGCTGAACTCGTGCTTTCTTCCCTCCTCCCTCTCCTCTTTGAGAAGCTGTCCGATGCAGCTCTGAAAACCATTGCTCGCCACAAGGGTATTGATGCTGAGATCAAGAAATTGCAGAAATCATTAATCTCCATCCAACTTTATCTTACTCATGCTTCTCAGATGGAGATAACCGATCCATCTGTTAAACAGCGACTGATTGATCTCCAGCATCTGGCTTATGACATTGAGGACGTCCTCGATGGTTGGGCTACTGACGCTATGGACCCTGAGTTCAAGCAAGAGCCAGAAGGCATCACCGGCAAGGTAAGAAAGCTAATCACCCCAACTTGTTGCACTAATTTCTCACGGACTACTACTATGATTGCCGAGTTAGATGATATTTCCACCAAACTACAAGATCTAGTCAAGGAGAAAGCTGACCTTGGTTTAGATAATCTTGGTTTGAAAGTGGAAGAGGAAACTAGGCCAAGAACTAATAATAACCGAAGATTACAAACCTCTGTTGTCAACCCATCTAGTATTGTTGGACGCCAAGCTCAGAAAGATGCACTGGTTCAACAGTTATTGTCACCGGCTGATGAACCATGTGATCAAAACTATAGCATTGTTCCCATACTTGGTATGGGTGGGGTTGGGAAAACTACTCTCGCTAGACTTGTCTATGACGAACAACAGGTCAAGGATCACTTTGATCTAAAAGCATGGGTTTGTGTCTCTGATGAGTTTGATACCGTTCGTATAAGCAAAGAGATCTTTCAATCTATGGCAAACAAGGAAGTTTCAGATTTTAATCGGCTTCAAGAAGCTCTTAAAGATCACGTAAAGGGTAAAAAGTTTCTGTTGGTACTTGATGACATATGGAGCGAAAGTTATGAGGATTGGGAAACCCTCGTCAAACCGTTGTATACTTGTGCTCTTGGAAGTATGATCATCATAACAACACGGAAGGATCAATTGCTCAAACAGTTGGTTTACAATCCTCTAAACAAGCAGCTAGACAGCCTCTCAGATGATGACGCTTTGTCTTTACTTGCTCGAAATGCGTTAGGTGTAGATAACTTTGATTCACATTTGTCGCTCAAACCATATGCCCAAGGTATTGTGAAGAAATGTGGAGGATTACCTTTAGCATTAATAGCACTTGGTAGATTGTTGAGAACAAAAAGAGATGAAGTAGGGCATTGGATCAATGTGTCAAACAGTGACATATGGAGATTAAAAGTTAAGGGTGGAATTCTCCCGGCCCTAAGACTAAGCTACGATGATCTTTCGGTTCCATTGAAACGGTTGTTTGCATACTGCTCCTTGTTTCCCAAGGACTACCTGTTTAACAAGGAGGATCTGGTTTTATTATGGATGTCAGAAGGGTTGTTGTGCCAGCCAACTCTGATCGACTCAACAGAAGAACAACAATTGGGTCACGAATTCTTTGACGAGTTGTTGTCAAGGTCATTTTTTCAACATGCACCTAATAATGAATCGTTATTTGTGATGCATGACCTCATGAATGACTTGGCGACATCTGTTGCTACCGAGTTTTATTTAAGGTTAGACAACGAGTCAGAGAAGAATATTAAGAAGATGAAGCTAGACAAGTACCGCCATACGTCATATGTTAAGGACAAATATGTAGCTTACAAGAAGCTCCAGGTACTTGAAAATACCAAATGTCTGAGGACATTCTTGTCAACATCTGTTGGGGAGGTGGAACGTTGGCGAGAATTTTACTTATCCAATAAGATTCTGACTGACTTGCTTCCTAAGTTACCATTATTAAGGGTTCTAAGTTTGAGCGGCTTTGAAATAAGTGAGTTACCGGATTCCATTGGTACTTTGAGGCACTTGAGATATCTTAATCTATCTCAAACTCATATCACACATTTACCGGAAAAGGTTTGCAATCTTGTTAATTTACAAACATTGATCCTGTTTGGTTGTTATAAATTAACAAAGTTGCCCAACAACTTCCTAAATCTGAAGAACCTGCAACATCTTGACGTTAGGGACACCAAGCTTTTGTTTAAGATGTTGTTAGAGATTGGTAAGTTGAAAAGCCTACAAATTTCTCTCTCGAAAATTGATATCGAAAGTGAAAGCGGAATTGAAATAGCCAAACTTAAAGAATTTGAGAATCTATATGGGAAAATTTCTGTTGTAGGTTTGGAAAAAGTGCAAAATGCAATTTATGCACATGAGGCGAACTTTTCAGAAAAGAGGCTTAGTGAGTTAGAGCTTGTATGGGGTGATGAGCTAAATGATTCTCGAAATGACATGCTTGAAAAAGAGGTCCTAAATGAGCTGAAGCCTTGTCATGATAAGTTAATAAAACTCAAACTTATGTCATATGGGGGACTTGAGTTTCCAAACTGGGTTGGGGATCCCTCGTTTCTTCATTTGAAGCATGTGTCAATAAGTGGTTGTAAGAGATGTACATCAATACCGCCATTGGGACAACTACCGTCACTGAAGGAGTTGTTAATTAAAGGCTTACATGCAGTGGAAGTTGTGGGTTTTGAGTTATTTGGGACTGGTCAAGCATTTCCTTCTCTTGAAATTCTGAGTTTTGATGATATGTGTGGGTGGAAGAAATGGTCAGGGGCTGTGTTTCCACGCTTGCAAAAGCTTGAAATAAGTGATTGTCCTAATTTGGTTGAAGTCACACTTGAAGCACTGCCTTCATTGAATGATCTAAGAATAAGTAAATGTGATAGTGGTGTGTTGAGAAGGTTTGTTGAAGTAGCATCAGCACTCACCAAGTTGGGAATATGGGATATTTCAGGGCTTAATGATGTGGTGTGGGGAGGTGTTATAGAGTATCTTGGGGCAGTAGAAAAATTAAGCATAAACAGATGTAATGAAATAAGGTACCTGGTGAAATCAGATGCAGATGAAAGTAAGATTCTTGTGAAGCTGAGAAAATTGAAAGTGAGGCAATGTGATAATTTGGTGAGTATAGGAGAGAAAGAAGAGGAGGAGGATAATTGTAGGAGCAACCTCCTAACATCTCTTAGGATATTAAAAGTGGCTGGGTGTAAGAATATGGAGCGTTGCAGTTGTCCAGATGGCATTGAGGAGTTGAGTGTTGATGATTGTAGTTCAATGAGAGTTGTGTCGTTTCCAAAAGGAGGACAGGAGAAGCTCAGGTCACTTAAAATATGGAATTGCAGGAACCTATTGGAAAAGGAGTGGGAGTGGGGAGGACAAAAACTGAACAACAACAGAAGCAGCAGCATGCCCATGCTTGAACATGTAACGATATATAATTGCCGAAATCTGAAATCAATAATTGAGCTTTATGACTTTGTTCACCTCACTGAATTGACTATATACAACTGTGAAAACCTTGAGTCATTTCCAGACACTTTAAAATCGTTAAAGATACTGGAAATAAGAAATTGTCCCAAATTGGATGTTTCCTTTCTTGGTGACAATTTGACATCGTTAAAGGAACTGAGGATAGTCAATTGTCCAAGAATGGATGCTTCTTTACCTGGTTGGGTTTGGCCTCCCACTCTCCAAATCTTAGCAATTGGGAAGTTGAAGAAGCCCTTCTCAGAATGGGGCCCACAAAGTTTTCCAACCTCACTTGTTGAACTTTGGTTATACGGTGGTGGTGAAGATGGAGTGAGTAGTTGTGGTGAATTTTCTCATCTTCTTCCTTCATCTCTTACTTCTCTTGAAATAAATGAATTTGAGAAATTGGAATCATTTTCAGTGGGACTACAACACCTCCAGCATCTCTCTTTTAGTTTTTGCCCTAATCTGAAGAAAGTGGCTTCCCATCCCCAGCAACTCACCTCCCTCCACCATCTCTCTTTTTGGGATTGCCCTAAGATGACGGATCTACCAGAGCTGTTGTTGCCTTCACTCTTGAGTTTAATAATCTGCGATGATTGCCCAGTTCTGAGTGAAGGATGCAGTAAAAAGGGGAGTTACTGGCCCCTCATCTCCCATATCCCCTGTCTCGACATAAGCTGAAGTTAACATGAAGGTATCTCTTCCTGTGCCTTTAATAATTTTAAAATAAATTACTTATATATATAATTGTTTTTTCTTTTTTTTTTCCCCCTCAAATACAAGGTTTACTGTTTTCTGGTGAAATTTGTTATTAAATTGTTCAACTTAGTATCAAATTAATGTTTGTACTACTATGATAAGGCCAACTAATATTCCCTGTGTTTCGGAGTAATATTCTTAACTGTAAACCCATTACAACCTATCTAACTTCAAATGGGTTTAGTGGATTAATTTTTTTCATGAAGTATGTCAACGTTTTAACCATTAGTTTACATATAATTAGCAAAGCTATATTAAAAGGTTATTTGTTTTTATTTTAACTTTTGTTTCTTGAGTTTATGTGATTATCTTCACACTCTATCTATATTTGGTAAATCATGATTTGAGCTCATTTGTTTTGAAAATTTATTTAAAAATTTTATCAAATGAACGAATTATTGAATTATTATTTAGTTATATTTTCCAGCTTGTGACTCACAATTGCAGAGTTCCTATGTATTATTATTGTGTTTATGTGTAGACTAATAGCTTAATTTTGATATGATCTGTTTAGCTTTCTTATGTAATTTGAGAAGTTGATATATGATGAAACTGACCATGATTATATCCATGCCAGATTTGATGCTGCAGACTCAACTGTGACTGGAAGCATTTTGCAGTTTCTTTTGCCAACCTTCACAGCAGGGAGCAAAACGTTAAATTTGATTGGAAGATTATAATGCTGGCTTCCTTTTTGTTAAGCTTCTTTTTTTTCAATATCTATGAGTGATTTGTGAATAAAAGAACCAGTTGACTTATATTGCATTTTGTTGGTAATGGGTTGTGTTTTGTTTGTAACAAGTTAACGCCACCCGCACGTTGCTGCGGGATGTTGATTATGAAAGTTTTAGTATCACTCACTATATTAGAATTTTCACCCCTTAAACAAATCATATTCAAACGTGTAATTTAAACGAATAAACGATACTTATGAATCATCATATATAATAAACAGAGGGATCAATGAAATTATTTAAACCATCATCGTTGGTTTAGTAATAATATACTTATGAATCATCAAATATAATAAACATAGGGATCAATGAAATTATTTAAACCATCATCGTTGGTTTAGTAATAATATATATGAAAGAACTTGTATCCTTTTGATAAACCCACGTGTCCCTTCCTTTTGATTGATGTTGCTTCACTTGAAAATTTAACCAACATGTCGTTTGTGTGATGCCTCGCATGAAACAATGTAACACTTCAATTTTATTATGTTGATCTTTTCTTTTCAATGGTTTGTGGAGGCAATGACCGTCGTTTGTATAAGAAAACAACAATTTCTGATTTTGTTTCTCTTTGGTAAGATCTAAAAAACCCTAAAATGCAGAAAAATAATCCTATTCTGGGTATCTAAAGTCCAGATCAAAAAGTGTACTTCTTTTGTTCCAAAGAATTAGATCTAAGTTCCTATTTTGAAAGTCGTTCACAAAAAGTGTGTGTCCTTTCTGTATATTAAAAGAATGCCACAGAAGAAGCATATGAAAAACAAAACAAAAAAAAAAAAAAAAACCTTTTTTTAAGTCCACTTCGCAAAATTGACGTGTGTTTTATTCCTTTGGATAGATATGTAAACCTATACTGTAAATAAAAACTAACATGGAAACAAATTCAACAAACTATGAAGAATTTGATGAAGTTACCCGGAGGAGATGAACGAAGATGTTCAGAAAGGCAACATAGAGTCGGTTCGTGTTTGATGGCGGATGACTTGTTGAAGGAATGGTTATTGATATAACCGTCACACCAAAGGACACAACCTTAATCTAAATACTACAATCTTTACATAATATCATATTATGTAATTCAACCGGTGTGTTCTTTGTTGCCATCACGGTTTGGTTAACCGGTTCATTCTTGTAATACACACCGCTTGACTTTTTAACCGGAGCTGCGGAGCATGGTATTTGTTTATAAAGGACACGTCTTTTAAACGAACCTTATTCTGAAACGGTGTGTAAGGGCGTGTTTGGCAACGAGCTTTTAGGAGTTTTTAGGAGCTTCAAGCTTCAAGCTTTTAAGAAAAAGCTCCAGGCCCAATAAAAGCCTTGTTTAGTTGAAACAGGCTTAAGGCTTTTAGATTAGTTGAAAAGCTCGTATTGAAACGCTTGTTATAGTAGCGTTTAAAAACCTACAAGCTTTTAGGGTTTAAATTACTTAAATAACCTACAATCTTCTATCATCCCAAATTTTCAAGAAACGTTGATCGATCGCAAGTTATAGCCAACAAAGGTATGCATGTTCCCTATTCTTATATAGAGACAAAACTCCTCAACTATCGATCCCAGTGCATGTTTTATTTAATTCGATTGTAACTTTAATACACATAATTACTTTGAGTTTAATGCATGTTCTTATTTAATACAATCAAACTATAATTTAATACAATCGAACTTGTATCAGAAAGATGATTCATCGCAGTACCACTTGTTACATAATTACTTTCAGTTAAAGTAATCAATACAATCGAAATTGTTGATTCATGCATGTTCTTATTTAATTAGATCCATCCCAGTTATAATCAATCATGTCTATTATTTATTGATTATAGTTCTTGTTTTTTTTTTTTCAAATATGGTAGAATCCTCATATTATACAATTAGAGGTGTAAACGAGTCGGGCCGAGCCCGAGCCTTCAACTACTCGAGCTCGGCTCGTGATGTTTTTGTGAAGCTCGAGCTCGAGCTCGGGTCGGTTCGAGCCTAAAATTTTGAGCTCGAGCTCGGCTCGTAAGTAAAATCCAAAGCTCGAATCCGGCTCGGCTTGAGATTATTGAGAACAATTTTAAACGAGTTCCAAGCTCGGCTAGAGCTCGTTTCAATATAATTTAAACGAGTCAAAGCTCGGCTTGAGCTCGGCCCACCAATGTTATATAATATATATATAAAATTGATATAAAATTATGTTTAGGCTCGCGAGCCTAAACAATCTTTGTATGCAAAGCTCGGGCTCGTACTCGTTAAAGGTCGACTTGTTCGAGCTTTTTACTGATCCGATCCCGGGTTGCTCTCGAGCCGTTGTGCATCATTTACACCCCTAGTTAATATGCTATATTGCTATCATAAGAAGTGTTGCACAATATGGGATGAAAGATAGCAGAGACATGGTATGCTTGTTGGCAAATATATTTTAGTTGTTAAACACAAAAGAATGATAAGATTATATAAACAATAACATATATATCAGTAATTAATTGTACAAGTAGCTCATTTGTAGCAGAGAGACACCTTTATCCCAAAACACCTAATATTGAGAACTGAAAAGGTTATGATCGTTTTGTCCTTTTTTATTGGAATGACATTATATTAAGGTAAACCAGCAAGATTACAATTGCACATAAACAAAAGGTTATGATGTTGCTTCTAGATTTTTAGTCACATCACATAGGCTTTTGCTGTAAGTTTTACACTTTTTTATTAACAGACAGAGAATATCTATGGGTATATGTTAAGTTCTAACATTAAATCTAGATAGAAAATAATAGTCATTTTGCTGTAAGTTTTACACTTAAGACATCAAGTGCCCTTCAAGCATCTGATAGGTAAATATGTTGTTGATTTGCCATAACAACAAGTTCTTTGAATATTATATGACATATTTGAATGTAACGTGTAAGAATCTTTAGTTCTTTGATTATTATGTTGTTAAAAAATGCCGTTTTTGCGATATAATTCTTATTTTGCAATTGTGTACATATGTATGTATGCATGGTTGCTAGATGGATTCTAAAAAAGAGAAAGGGAAAAGAGAAATTTGGCCAAAAGAAATGTTTTAGAATTATGTCGGTTCCTAAACAAATTTATCACGAAGCATGGTTGAACTTCCCCATTCAAATGGGTCACTCTTCAGCCAGAGCTTGAAAAAGTTATAAATCATAAATTCGCCAGTGACAAAGCTATGAAGAACAAGTATGACAGTATGAGAAAAAAGTACAACCTTTGGAAGTCACTTAAGAATGGAGAGACTGGTCTAGGTTGGAATGAAAGTACCAAGCAACTTAATTGTTCTGAAGAATGGTGGAAAAGAAAAATTCAGGTGACATAATATAACTCATTCAAAATTTAAATGCCATATAATATTCCAGTCATAATGATAACTAAAGATTCACCATTATATTCTGTAGGAAAACCCGAAAGTTCTAGCAATTCAAAATAACCAACCATCTATACAACTACAAGAAGAGTGGGATCAGTTATTTGGAGATGTAGTTGCTAGTGGGGAAAATTGTGTGGCACCCTCTATTGATCCAACTACATTCAATGAGGTGCATGTTGAGAACCTTGAGGATGACAATGTTGTGGGAGGTGACAATTTCTTTGGTGACTTCTTGAACGAAGTAAGTCAACATGATGCATCAACATTAAGCCTAATTGAGGTTGCAAAGAATTTTGAAAAGTCTACTAAAGTAAACACTAAGCCTAAACCAGTTAAGATGAAACGTAAAGGGAGAGAATAATTGGGAGCTTCAATACTTAAAGAACATTTAACTCAAAGTAGTATGAATCAACAACGTGCTCTAGAAATATTAGAATCAGATTCTTCCAAACTCAGTCAAAGTACTAAGTTTAGTATTGAAGCTGCTATGGGTTTACTTAGCCGGATGGTAGATGCAGGATTAATAAGAGAAGATGAGGAGTTGTGGTTATTTGCAATGGATTTATTTGAAGATCCCGTGAAAAGAGAAATGTTTATAAATGTGCCACATGATCATGGTAGGTTAGCGTGGCTGCAATGAAAGCAAAGGCTCACCGACTCAAGTTTTCTTTGAGGACATGTTACGAAGACGTTATTGTTTCTATTTGTTTGAACTTTATTGCTTTTGGATTGATTTTTGTTTACCTTGATGTTTTAGTGACATGACTATATGTTAAGCTATTTATCCATTTATATTTTAGCTATTAAATTTTTATATGTTAAGCTAATATTGAATTTATTATCAGGGTTACAATGAATAATGAAACAAGCAAGAAGAATCACAAACTGCATTGCTATAATTTTTTGTTGGATTCAACCTATACATGTGATCTAGTTGCTGCATACTATTATAAGCATATGTACAAGGAACCATGCATGACATCACCTCAAACGGGACAGGCTTGGATGATGGAAGTTTTAAATGGCAATCCTATACGATGTGTAAATGCATTCAAAATGCATCCAAACATGTTTACGAAATTATGTAGAGAGCTTGAATCAAACTATGGATTGCAGTCGAGTGATAGAATGTCAACTTGTGAGAAGGTGGGGATATTTTTGTATACATTGGCATTGGGTTTATCTAACAGGGATGTTGGGGAGCGTTTTCAACGTTCTGGGGAGACTATTAGTAGAGCCTTTCATGAAGTTCTAGAGGCAATAGCTGGTAGAGGTAAAGGTTTTCAAGGTCTAGCACGTGACGTTATAAAACCAAAAGATCCAACTTTTCAATTCATACCACCTCAAATCTTGAATGACAAAAGATACATGCCGTATTTCAAGGTATTAAATTGATTAATATCATTCCTACTTGTGTACTTTGTTACTTGACTAATGTTTAAATTATATATAGGATTGTATTGGATGTATTGATGGTACACACATAGGGGCCTGCATCCCAGAGAGTCAGCAACTACCGTATATTGGTAGAAAAGGGGTACCAACTTTCAACGTAATGGCAACATGTGATTTTGATATGTGTTTCACATTCGTATCGATCGGATGGGAGGGATCAGCACATGACACGCGTGTTTTCATTAACGCCACCCAAAATAGTAAATTCAACTTCCCAGAACCACCTGAAGGTAATATTTCGAATTACTTACACATATATTTGGAATTGTTTCATGTTACTTTTAATAAATTCTAACGCCTTTTGTTTTTTCAACTCCTTTATCAGGTAGATATTATTTGGTTGATAAAGGTTATCCAGATAGAAAAGGATACCTTGTTCCATATTTTAAGAGAAGATACCATCAATCTCAATTTCAAAGAGCCCCCGAATAATATGCAAGAAGCTTTCAACTGTTCACATTCATCTTTACGAAGTCATATTGAGAGGTCATTTGGAATTTTGAAGAAACGATTGAAGATACTTGGTAAAATGCCCAAGTATAGCGTGCAAATACAAATTGATGTTATCATGGCTACATTTGCATTGCATAACTATATACGTAATTCTCAAGAAGATTTCATGTTTACTGCAATGGAGCAACATCCAAACTACATACCACGAGATGAACTGCATAATGTTCGTAACCATGGCACAAGCACTAGCGGTCTATTTGAAGGAACATCGAATGAGATGAAACATGTTCGCAACGAAATTGCTACTTTGATATGGAATGCACGACATTAATGATCTAATAGTATTATATTATGTTATGACTGTTGTAACACCCATCTAATTTGACTTGAATCTAATAACAGATTATACCATTTCAATTAAAACATTGTTTAAGTAACATAACTTTCACCAAAGAAATTCATACATAGCACCAAACTTAGTCAACTAACAACTAAGTTTAAAACGTTTCAAAAGTTATTTAGAAATTTGTTTACAACCCATACATAAAGTCTATCAAAGATTTAATTCATTGCGGAAGCTTCAAAATGAGTGTTCGGTTCTTCGACATTTAGCTTGATCACCATCCGGATAGTACCCACTTTACCTAAGGTCAAAACCATCCAAAACGTTAGTTTTGACAACAATATGTATAATACAACAAGTCCTAGAATCAAAACATGAAAAACAAACAATTTTTCAGAAAATATCCTGCCGCGTGTCGCGGCAGGATTTGGTTATCGCTTCGCGTGGCGCGGCGGCTCCCGCGAGTCGCGGAGGATCGTGATGATCCTGTCGCGTGGCGCGGCATGTACGGTTTTCCAGCAGTTGATGTTTTTGAGCTGCATTTTTCTGCCAGCTCCGGAATTTCAAGTTTTAACTTCGTTTGGCCGTAACTTTTGACTCGTAAGTCCGTTTTAGGTGATTCTCTTTCCTATACATCTGTAAATTCATTACCGACATGACTAATAAAATTTTGATACCGAAAATTTAACTTACGGACCAAACAAATAAATGTCACTATGCATCTATTCGACCCATCACAACTATATTTATTTTACTACCATTCGACTAGTAAGCCTAAGGCACTTATTACCCAACCTCTGGGCTTTTGATCACCGGCACTTCATTACCAACACTATGGCTTCGTGTTCTTGTGATCATTTTTGCCATCTCTATCTACTTACACTATTATTACTACATGTATCATTATTTGACCCGTTTGGTTCATCTATGGAAATCCTCCATTTTGATGACTACCAAACGACTACAATTCAATTCTTAACCTACGAATTAAGTAACGAATAAGATCGCTACAATCAACTCAACATATAATTAACAACGCATAGTTTAGTAATAATTCATTAAATGTGACGGATCAAGTTACATACCTTAGTGTACGCCCTTCAACCGCAAATCACCACCGGCTTGTCCAATCGACGTTCCGGTATCCTTTCCTATAGAGTTCAATTCAAGACATTTTAGAACTCTCTTTAAACCTTACTTCGCATAATACACCGAAACATCATAATTATGCGTTAAATCTTTAAATTTCTATTTTAAGCCTTCTTTGAGGCATTTTCACAAACACCTTAAAGGCAGATTTTTTCACATGATTATATGACA
This sequence comes from Helianthus tuberosus, assembly GCA_030545235.1. Taxonomy (NCBI): domain Eukaryota; kingdom Viridiplantae; phylum Streptophyta; class Magnoliopsida; order Asterales; family Asteraceae; genus Helianthus; species Helianthus tuberosus. The sequence continues at coordinate 215,358,209 of CM060423.1, forward strand.
AGTTTCTAGCTTATCATTTAACCCTAATTTCACCTCAATCAACATTTTACATGATTGTTAGTTTCTAGATTTCTGAAATCACTTCCAAATTGTCAAATTACACAAGATTAACACCCAATATCCTAGTGTTCATCAATTTACACATAACCCATTAATCACCTACAATGGTGTTCATGGATTCACCTAAATTTCTTATGATTTCAACTTCTATTGGTCTAGGGTTTGTCCTTAGACACTATAGTTGTTCCTTAATCATCATAACATACACATGCAACCCTAATTTCAGATTTTTCCCAATTCATGAAAATTTCAAGTTGAGAGTTTTCCTTAAATTTTACATACCTTGTAATCCTCTTGTGATGAGGATCACAATTCTATGCTCGGATTTTCGTTTGGACCAGATTTGCACCTCCAATTTGAGAGTTCAAGTAGATTTTTGAGAGTTTGAAGGTGGGGGTGTCGCCCCTGCTTGTTCTAGTCGACCAGACATCCCTTTTTGGGGTGTTTGGTTTGTTTTATTTATTTTAATTAAAATCAAGTTTCAATTCTTACAACTTAAGCCCCTCAACGTTGTTCAACATATTGTTTAGTAGCTTTTAACTCTATCACAAGCTATTTCTAGTCTATTAACTAACTAGGTTAAAAATTTCTAGTTAGTAAATTCTCGTTTATTTATACTTTATAATTCTAATATAAAGTTTTATATTTTTCGGGGTGTTACAAGTCCACCCCCCTTAAAAGGGTTTCGTCCCCGAAACCGAAGTACGTACCAAATAATGTAGGGTGAAGACGTCGCATCTCCTCTTCGGACTCCCACGTAGTGTCCGAACCTTTTCTATGCTCCCATTTGACTTTGACTTGGTCAATTTGTTTATTTCGTAAATGTTTGACCTTTCGGTCTAAAATCTCCACCGGTCTCACCGCATAATTCAGACTATTATCCACTTCGATATCATCGTAATGGATATAGGCCGTTTCGTCTGCTAGGCACTTTCTTAATTGTGACACGTGAAACGTGCCATGAATCCCACTTAGTTCCTCCGGTAGCTCAAGGCGGTAAGCTACCTTGCCAACTCTTCCGATAATTTTAAATGGCCCAAAAAACCTCGGGCTTAGCTTCCCCCTTTTTCTGAATCTAATAACGCCCTTCCATGGGGAAACTTTTAGCATGACCATGTCACCAACCTGGAATTCGATTGGCCTATTCCTTTTATCAGCATACGCCTTTTACCTGTCTTGAGCTGCTTTCAAGTGTGCCCGAACTATTTCAATCTTTTCATTCGTGGCTCGTACTATATCTTGGTGGGCGAGTTCACGTGGACCCACTTCACCCCAACATACGGGGGTTCGACACTTCCTACCATAAAGCATTTCGTACGGTGCCATCTTAATACTAGATTGTTAGCTGTTATTATACGAAAACTCGACTAATGGTAGGTAAACATCCCAACTGCCTCCAAAGTCGATTATACACGCCCGTAGCATGTCCCCCAATGTTTGTATTGTTCTTTCGCTCTATCCATCCGTTTGAGGATGGTACGCAGTGCTAATGAACAATTTGGTTCCCATTTGCTCTTGGAAATCTCGCCAAAAATTCGAAGTAAATCGGGTATCCCTATCAGACACGATGGATACCGGCACCCCATGGCGTGCTATTATTTCATTAGTGTAAACTTCTGACATCTTTTCTGACGTATAAGTCTCACGAATCGGAATGAAGTGAGCACTTTTCGTCAATCTATCCACCACTACCCATATGGCATCGAAACCACGATTCGTCTTAGGCAACTTGGTTAATAGGTCCATTGTAATATGTTCCCATTTCCAAACCGGAATTTCTAACGGTTGGAGTTTGCCGTATGGTTTCTGGTGCATACTTCGCCACATCCCTCTTCATTCCGGGCCACCAATAATTTTGTTTCAAATCATTGTACATCTTGGTCGCACCCGGATGAATTGAATAACGGGATTTATGAGCTTCATTAAGTAGAAGCGCCTTCACTCCACAAGTATGTGGGACCCATATCCTTCCGGATCGAGTCTTCAACCCGTTATTTCCATCCGACAAATCTTTCAATTGACCGATTATTCTTTCTTTCTTCCAATTCTCTTCTTTCATTGCTTCAAATTGCGCCTCTCGAATGGGTTCAAGTATACCTGAGGTCACCACGAGTTGCATCGATCTTACTCGTATTGGGACATAGTCCGCTTTTCTGCTCAGAGCATCCGCCACCACATTAGCCTTCCCGGGGTGATAATGTATTTCACAATCGAAATCTTTCACCGTTTCTAGCCATCGCCTTTGTCGCATGATGCGTGCGAAATGTTATATATATTAGGTGTATATTTTAAGCCCTTTTTAACACTTATTTTTAGCCAAGTTTTAAATTTATAAAACACGATATTTTACTAACACTAAACACACATATGGGCAAGTGCACCCATCGTGAGCGTAGTATAGTGTTGGTAAGATACCGAGGTCGTCCAATGACACAAGAGCTTTTAGTACCGGTTTATCCTCAACGTCTAATCAAAATAAAAAGTTTAGAAAAAATGTTTTTAAACTAAGAAAAATAAAAACTAACTAAAATGCTGAAAATAAAAATAAAATAAAAACAGATAGACAAGATGAATCACTTGGTTCCGACTCGTATCTAGTATAACCTTTGATTATTTCCGCACTTTTGCACATAATTAAGAGATTATCTTAGTTATTGTAGTAGGCCCCTCTTTTGAAGGTGACGTTACCCTCACCCCAGTAGTTTGAGTCAGCAAGGATACAATCCTAAAAGGGTGGATTATTGGAAGATAATGAATTAAGTTATTAATGCAGTATTATGGTAGGCCCCGCTTTTGGCGGTGACGTTACCCTCGACTAAGTAGTCTGAGTCAGCAGGGATACAGTCCTAAATAGCCGGGTTATAGTATTAATAGTAGTTAACTTATGAGGGGATCAAAGAGTTTGGACCCCCGCCATCCAATACCGTGAAGCATTGAAGGAGGTCCTACTAAATTTGACCCAGGTCCATTGCAGGACCTCTAAACGCTGAACAATGGCAAGACCTTTACCAAACCGTTCCCTTAACCCCCGACCAGGTAGCCAACATACATCCATATAGACCGTGGACATATGAATGGTGAAAATCCTTTATTTTATATAGACAGTAAAATAATGCCAAGACACCACGGACAAACGATAAGGAAAGATCACCTTCAACATAAGCAACTAGTTATTAAAGTCATTAATACAAAACCAAATAAAAAGTGCAAAAGATTAGAAATAAAAAGTATTATACTAGACACTTTGTCTTCACCAAGTGATGTAAGAGACTTAGGCAAACATGGCCTTGATTGTCAAGAACTCTTACGATCAATCTTGGATCCCGAGACGACTCACACACTCTACGATGGACAATGGATGATGGTGGTGGATGATGGTGTTGTGATGGTGGTGGGTGGTGGATGAAGTGTGAGAGAGGTGGTGTGCCAAGGGATGGTTTGAGATTGAGCCAAGCACTCCTATTTATAGCCTGTACAGAAGCCTGGACACGGCCCCGTGTCCACCCTTTTCTCTTTCTTCATTAATACAGTTTGTCTTTATTAGCTCCACACGCCCCCGTGTCCGCTGGGCACGCCCCCGTGTCCGTCTGACACTCTCTTTCTTCATTAATTGTAATTCGCAATTACAATTAATGCGCCTGCTGTACTTTCGCCACGCCCCCGTGTCCGCTGGGCACGGCCCCGTGGTGGGCAATAGAAGCTTCTACAGGTTTGTCTTTAGTGCCAGAGCTGTCCATCCTGAGCACTGCCCCGTGCTGAGCTGGGCACGGCCCGTGCTGAGCTGGGCACGCCCCGTGCTCAGCTGGGCACAGCCCCATGCTCAGCTTTCTTCTTGTTTTTGCTTTGGGAGATGCTGTTGAAGGGGGTCGGGCATGCAACGTTTGTTCCTTTTCTTGTATTTATGCTAGATTTAGCTGCCTTTTTGTTTCTTTTGTTAATTTGAGCTCATTTAATCCTGAAAATACAAAAGGAAGACAAAAGCACACTTTTTCCAACATTAGTACTAAAAAAGGGTTAGTTTTATGCCTCATTTGATGAAATTTATATGTTACATTTTGAACATATCAAATACCCCCAAACTTGAATCTTTGCTTGTTCTCAAGCAAAACTCTTTATAATGTGGCTTTACACTCCCAAATGGAATGGGTAGAAGAGAAGGTTTTTGGGCTTGTCATAGAGTGTCGGGATTTTCAAGATTCTTTATTTAGTTTTATTTTTATTTATTTACAATCCTATTCGTCACGATTTATTTTAAAACTTTTCATAAGATAAATTACTTATTAGGGCATAACATGCCTCTTTAAAATTTTATTTATATACAAGTTCACATACCTCACGGGGATCACTCAACACTCAGCCGAAAATGTATTTTTGTGGATCACTCGAGAGCGGCATGGAACTTACTCCTACCATAGGCTTGCCAAGCAATCAATCCTTCTCCTTTTTAACTTATATACCTTTGTAAATATCAAGAGGACTTTTGGGTGAAGGGTTAGGCTTGGGTTAAAGGTAGGTGGTTGGGTTGGTGGTTAGTGGAAAAGGGCGAAAAGCGTAAAAAGCATCGGTTTTCGTAAGACCTCTTTTTTTTTTTTGATGAAGCCATTATTCAAACAAAGTTATTTTTGATGAACTTGCTTGTTTATTTCTTTTGCTTCATCATCAACTTTTTTTTTTTTTTTTTGAAAAGTCATCCGAAAAACCGAGCTTGTTACTAAAACAAAGGGTTAAAAAAAATAAAAAGGGTTTTGGTGGGTGAAAGGGTGTTTGTTTTTGGGTTAAGAAATGAAAAGGTTTAGGCTCAAAGGGGCTAACTAGGGGGATTTTGGGTAGGTGGTAAAAAAAAGAAAAAATAATGGTGTAGACATAAAAAGGGTTAGTCCTAATGCCTCCATCATTTACTTACTCAGGTTTAAGTTGGTAAGGACCGGGAATGTATCGTCATGGCAAGTTCTAGAGTCGTAAGAACCAAGCGGCTATTCACACAAGAAACGAAAAATGAGCATTTAGTATAATGATATGTAATTGTATGCTCAATAAAGGCTCAAAACTCACTTTTGTGGGAATGGGTTTTTATGTGATCAAGTATATATAATCAACTTTTAACTAAGCTTGTCATGCCTTTTCATAATTTCTTATGTTGGTTCTTTTTATCACGACGCTATCGGTTGTAAATTCGTAAAAATATAACCTTTTTAGAATTTTGAAATTCCCAAATTAAACCTAGACAAGTAAAAAAAAAAAAATGAAAATTTTTGAAAAAATTTGGGGTGATTAGCGGTTCCAATAGAGTTTTGTGTAAGGCTTGTATTTAGGACTTGCAAGATTCAAGGTTTTAGCATCCCCCCCACACTTAAATTACACATTGTCCTTAATGTGTCCCAAAAATAAGTTTTTCGGTTGATTAAAATGTGTAAAAGTGGGTTAAAAACAAGATTTTATGGTACTGGGTGGCTGAACACGGGGTGGTGTTGGCTGAGCACGGCCCAGTGTCCAGACTGCCAGTACCAAAAGTAAACAGAAGGCTGGGCACGGGGGCGTGTCCAGTGAGCACGGCCCCGTGTCCAGGTACCTGAACTGGGCATTTTCTACAGAACCTTGGGCACGGGGCGTGTTGGGGTGAGCACGGCCCCGTGCTGAACTTGCTGTAATGAAGAAAAATTGTCGGGAGGCTCTGTTTTTGTGCATGGGGTGTTGGTTCAAGCTTCCCTTATCATCCTTCACCATCCCGAGTGTGTTTTATTTCTGAAAAAAAAACTAAACTAGAAAACGTAAAAGTTAATCTAAACTAAAACTACGGATAGTTCCGCGGAATGCCTCCGTGGTGCGCCACGTTTATAAGGGTCCTTGGCTAGACCCACCTTATCAGGTGGTTCTGGCTCATCTTCAATTAGGGGGTCATCATTGCCGAATGGATATTTCATTGATCGCTCAAGGTCGACACTCTTTTTAAATGCCCCTAATTGAAGAGGTAGATTGTTGAACTTCCGGTTTTTCAAAGCTTCGTGAGTTTTTACAAATGGTCGTCCCAACACTGGAGGAGCGTCATCGAGGATGACAAAGTCGGTCGGGATTACCATTTTATTTGTTTGAACCAATACATCCTCAACTACACCGATTGATTTTATTACCTTCCGATTGGATAGAAAAATGGGTATTTGAAGTGGAGAAAAATCACTAATACTTAATTTTTCGAAAATGTAGTTAGGCATTATGTTAACACAAAGATCTTTATCGATTGTGACATTACTAATAAACGAATTTTGAAAGAAACATGGAACCGGTGTAATGTTAATTTCAAACGGGTGTTCTTTTATTAGTGAAGTTTGATCATTAGTTAACTTAACACTTACCGTTTCGTCAATTTTAGTGTTAGTGTTTAACTCTTTTAAAAACTTAGCATGAGTGGGTACTAAACAATGATTTTCGAAAGAAGGTGACAAGAGATTAATTTTTTCAAAATTAGACTCTTCTTGAATTTTAACATTGTTGGACTCACCTATTTCGTTGTTTAACTCATGTGTCGGTTTTTCACTTATTTGTTCTTCCATTTTTACACTTTCGGTTATCTCTTCTTTTTTTAATTCTTCTCTTGCGCGGGACTCCTCTTCCCTTGCGCGAGATTCTTTTATACATCGATCGATAACTCTAATGTGTTCTAATATCTTCTCGGTTACTTCGGTTATAGAAAAAGAGTCAGAATTTTCAAAGCTTGAATCCGGTTGTTCGATCCTTTGTTCCTCATAATACCCATATGAAGTAGATGGTTCACACCATTGTTCTTCATTGTAAGCATATGATGGATAAGGGTCGTAATTTTATTCTTCATAATACTCGTATGAGGTGGGTTGTTCACGCCATGGTTCCTCATAATAAGCATACGAAGGTGGTGGCTCATATCTTGGTTCCTCAAAGTATGAGTATGAAGGCTCATACCTTGGTTCATCAAAATATGAGTATGAGGGAGGAGGTTCATACCTTTGGTCTTCATAGGATGTGTATGAAGTTGATGGCTCGTACCTGGGCTCCTCATAGTAGGTGTATGAATTGGATGGTTGATATGAGTGATTATTTTGAACCGAGCGTGTGTTACGACAATTAGTGCAATAATTACCCCTATAATCATCCTCCTCATAGGTATAGTTGTAACCTCCTGAGTATTGATCCATAAGAATCACTCAGCAGACCACAACCAAGTCTCGAGATCAGAAAACAAAAATAAAAACGGAAACAGAGGCTGGACACGGCCCCGTGTTCAGTGAGCACGGCCCCGTGTTCAGGATCTGTATCTGGGCGTTTTAATTAAATTTACTGATTTCGTTGAGCACGGGGCGTGTTCAGTGAGCACGGCCCGTGTTCAAGCTACTGTTACTGGGTGTTTTTATGAAAATGTGCAGCACGGCCCCGTGTTCAGCGAGCACGGCCCGTGTTCAACCTACTGTAAATGCAAAACTAAACTAAAATGCAGAAAAATGTGGGCCCGTTTTGAAAAGGTTTTGAAAAACTGATTAGGCCGTCGATTTTAAGCTTTCCTAAAATCCTTGTGTCCCCGGCACCGGCGCCAAAAACTTGATGCGTGCGAAGTGTTATATATATTAGGTGTATATTTTAAGCCCTTTTTAACACTTATTTTTAGCCAAGTTTTAAATTTATAAAACACGATATTTTACTAACACTAAACACACATATGGGCAAGTGCACCCATCGTGAGCGTAGTATAGCGTTGGTAATATACCGAGGTCGTCCAAGGACACAAGAGCTTTTAGTACCGGTTTATCCTCAACGTCTAATCAAAATAAAAAGTTTAGAAAAAATGTTTTTAAACTAAGAAAAATAAAAACTAACTAAAATGCTGAAAATAAAAATAAAATAAAAACAGATAGACAAGATGAATCACTTGGTTCCGACTCGTATCTAGTATAACCTTTGATTATTTCCGCACTTTTGCACATAATTAAGAGATTATCTTAGTTATTGTAGTAGGCCCCTCTTTTGAAGGTGACGTTACCCTCACCCCAGTAGTTTGAGTCAGCAAGGATACAATCCTAAAAGGGTGGATTATTGGAAGATAATGAATTAAGTTATTAATGCAGTATTATGGTAGGCCCCGCTTTTGGCGGTGACGTTACCCTCGACTAAGTAGTCTGAGTCAGCAGGGATACAGTCCTAAATAGCCGGGTTATAGTATTAATAGTAGTTAACTTATGAGGGGATCAAAGAGTTTGGACCCCCGCCATCCAATACCGTGAAGCATTGAAGGAGGTCCTACTAAATTTGACCCAGGTCCATTGCAGGACCTCTAAACGCTGAACAATGGCAAGACCTTTACCAAACCGTTCCCTTAACCCCCGACCAGGTAGCCAACATACCTCCATATAGACCGTGGACATATGAATGGTGAAAATCCTTTATTTTATATAGACAGTAAAATAATGCCAAGACACCACGGACAAACGATAAGGAAAGATCACCTTCAACATAAGCAACTAGTTATTAAAGTCATTAATACAAAACCAAATAAAAAGTGCAAAAGATTAGAAATAAAAAGTATTATACTAGACACTTTGTCTTCACCAAGTGATGTAAGAGACTTAGGCAAACATGGCCTTGATTGTCAAGAACTCTTACGATCAATCTTGGATCCCGAGACGACTCACACACTCTACGATGGACAATGGATGATGGTGGTGGATGATGGTGTTGTGATGGTGGTGGGTGGTGGATGAAGTGTGAGAGAGGTGGTGTGCCAAGGGATGGTTTGAGCTTGAGCCAAGCACTCCTATTTATAGCCTGTACAGAAGCCTGGACACGGCCCCGTGTCCGCTGGACACGGCCCCGTGTCCACCCTTTTCTCTTTCTTCATTAATACAGTTTGTCTTTATTAGCTCCACACGCCCCCGTGTCCGCTGGGCACGCCCCCGTGTCCGTCTGACACTCTCTTTCTTCATTAATTGTAATTCGCAATTACAATTAATGCGCCTGCTGTACTTTCGCCACGCCCCCGTGTCCGCTGGGCACGGCCCCGTGGTGGGCAATAGAAGCTTCTACAGGTTTGTCTTTAGTGCCAGAGCTGTCCATCCTGAGCACTGCCCCGTGCTGAGCTGGGCACGGCCCGTGCTGAGCTGGGTACGCCCCGTGCTCAGCTGGGCACAGCCCCATGCTCAGCTTTCTTCTTGTTTTTGCTTTGGGAGATGCTGTTGAAGGGGGTCGGGCATGCAACGTTTGTTCCTTTTCTTGTATTTATGCTAGATTTAGCTGCCTTTTTGTTTCTTTTGTTAATTTGAGCTCATTTAATCCTGAAAATACAAAAGGAAGACAAAAGCACACTTTTTCCAACATTAGTACTAAAAAAGGGTTAGTTTTATGCCTCATTTGATGAAATTTATATGTTACATTTTGAACACATCATCGCATATTTAACTCCTTCTGATCGAAGAAGTATTTTAAGCTATTGTGATCGGTGAATATGGTGCACTTTACCCCATATAAGTAATGCCTCCATATTTTTAAGGCAAATACCACCGCAGCCAACTCAAGATCATGCGTGGGGTATTTCTTCTCGTGTATCTTCAATTGCCTCGAGGCATAAGCTATCACCTTGCCCCGTTGCATCAAAACGCACCCGAGCCCTGATAGTGAAGCATCCGAATAAACCACCATATCTTCGACTCCGTTGGGTAATGTCAGTACCAGAGCTTAAGTTAACTTTTCTTTTAGCGTTTGAAACGCTTTTTCTTGATCGACACCCCAAATGAACTTTTCTTTCTTTTGGGTTAGCTTTGTTAGCGGTGACGCAATCTTGGAGAAATCTTGAATGAATCTCCTATAGTATCCCGCAAGCCCCAAAAAGCTTCTAATTTCCGAAGGGTTCTTCGGGGGATTTCATTTTGACACAGCCTCGATCTTGGACGGATCCACCAATACTCTGTCGGCACTTATGACGTGGCCAAGGAATTGTACCTCTCGTAACCAAAAGGCACACTTAGAGAATTTCGCATACAGCCTTTCTCGTCTAAGTGTCTCTAATACTTCTTGTAAGTGGTGTGCGTGTTCAGCTTCACTTTTCGAATACACCAAAATATCATCGATAAACACGATGACCGACTTATCCAACATTGGCTTGCAAACCCGGTTCATGAGGTCCATGAAAGCCGCGGGTGGATTTGTTAGCCCAAATGACATTACGAGGAATTCATAATGTCCGTATCTTGTGCGGAAAGCCGTCTTTGGCACATCTTCCTCCTTGACCTTTAGTTGGTGATACCCAGATCTAAGGTCAATTTTTGAAAACCAGTTCGCACCTTGTAATTGGTCGAATAAATCATCTATTCTCGGAAGCGGGTATCGGTTCTTTACCGTGAGTTTGTTTAACTCCCGGTAATCGATACACATGCGCATGCTTCCGTCCTTCTTTCTCACGAACAATACCGGTGCGCCCCAAGGAGACACACTCGGCCTTATGAATCCCTTGTCAAGCAGGTCTTGAATTTGGGACATCAACTCTTGTAATTCTGACGGTGCGAGTCGGTACGGTGTTTTAGCTACGGGTTTTACGCCCGGAATCAATTTGATCCCGAACTCTACTTCCCGTTCAGGCGGTATCCCCGGTAAATCCTCCGGAAACACATCTTCGTAGTCTCGTACTACCGGTACATCTTCAATCTTCCATGATTCTTTCTCGGGCTCATTTGCGTATATCATGAATGCCTTGCATCCTCGCTTCATAAGCTTGTGAGCTTTCATCATTGAGCACACTATGGGGTTGCCTCCTTTTTCGCCATAAATGGTGACGTGTTTCCCGCTCGGAGATGTTAGTTTTATCTCTTTACGGAAACACACGACTTTTGCATGGTGCTGGGCTAGCCAATCCATCCCAACGACTACTTGAAATTCCCCTATTGACATCGGGATTAGGTCTATCAAGTATTCCTCATCGTCGATGCTTAATTTGCAGCCTCGACAAACATCACAAACTATGAAACTTTTGTTGTCCCCTATTTCCACTTCTAAGGGCACAGGTAATTTCGTCAATACAAATGAAGGATGTCGAATAAATCCATGCGAAATGAAGGATTTATTCGCACCCGTATCAAACAATACACGTGCTGGAATTGAGTTAATTGTGAATATACCTGAAACCACATCGGGTTCTGTCTTCGCTTCAGCCGCGGTAAGTTGGAAGGACCTAGCCTTCGCTTTGGGAGCTTCTGTTGGAGACTCTTTTGTGTCTCTCTTTCCCACCAACTCGGGGCATTCAGATTTCTTGTGACCGGGTTGATAACACTTGTAACAGACAGAAACTTTCCCGGGACATAGTGATGCGGTGTGCCCCGTCTTCCCACATACCGGGCACGGCTTGTCTTTAAAGCGGCACTCGCCTTTGTGCCCTTTACCACACACTTTGCAACTCGGCGACCCGCCTTTAACATCCCCTTTCTTTCCCGATTCAGCAGTTCTAGCTTTCTTTGTATGGCTTGGATTCACATCCTGTGCCCTTCGTTCACCTCTTTCCACTTGTTTCTTTAACTCGATTTCCCGCTCCCGGGCGGTGTTGATAATCTCCGTGAGGGTTTCGTATTTTGACGGAGTCATAAATTCCAGGTACTCGGCACTCAGCATGTTGTAATAGTAGTATATCTTTTTCTCTTCAGTGGTGACTAACTCGTCACAAAATCTCAGCTTATCCATGAAGATACCTGTGATCTTATCAATTGTTTCACCCTTTTGTCTCAGCTGGATGAATTCTTCTTTGATTCTGTTAATAACCGCTTTGGGACTGTGGTGTTTAAGGAATGGTACCTTAAACTCGTCCCAAGTCATAACCCTTGCCGCTTCGGCTCCCATTTCCTTCTTTTTGTTATCCCACCAATCCTTGGCTTGATTTCTCAATTGACCCGTTCCGTAAGCAACAAAGTCACCTACGTCACAATGGGTTCGTTCAAACACTCCTTCAACATCACTTATCCATCTTTGGCAAATTATCGGGTCAACCTCCCCGTTATAAATTGGCGGTTTACATGCCATGAATTCTTTGTACGAACACCCTTTGCGTTCTCCCGTTTTCTCCTTCATAAGGTTGACAATATCCTCCAACCTCTTAGCTCGCTCTTCAACAAGCGACAACACCGTGTTTTGAATTTTGTCTATAAACCCGGATAGACTTCCTTCAATTGCCTTCCCTACCTCTTCGGCAATTATTTCTTTCATTTGTTCGGTGCTTGTTTGCACCGGATTATCATCATTCCCATCAGACATCTTGAAGCTGAAATGTTTACATTTAAATGTTAAACATTTCATTTATAATATTGCTTCATTTGTTTTGGTTTAGCCAAGTTCCTAACTTGCTTTAACCATTCACATTTAATGCATTTTCCGGGTTTGAGTGTGTTAACACACTCTTCCCATGCATCTCCATTTATTTCTCATTCTTACATAAGGTATAATCTACTAACATAAATAAGTTAATTCTTACCGGACGATCGATCAAGCTTGAACCGAACACTTTGTTGACAACCTTAAGCTCTGATTACCAACTTGTAACACCCATCTAATTTGACTTGAATCTAATAATAGATTATACCATTTCAATTAAAACATTGTTTAAGTAACATAACTTTCACCAAAGAAATTCATATATAGCACCAAACTTAGTCAACTAACAACTAAGTTTAAAACGTTTCAAAAGTTATTTAGAAATTTGTTTACAACCCATACATAAAGTCTATCAAAGATTTAATTCATTGCGGAAGCTTCAAAATGAGTGTTCGGTTCTTCGACATTTAGCTTGATCACCATCCGGATAGTACCCACTTTACCTAAGGTCAAAACCATCCAAAACGTTAGTTTTGACAACAATATGTATAATACAACAAGTCCTAGAATCAAAACATGAAAAACAAACAATTTTTCAGAAAATATCCTGCCGCGTGTCGCGGCAGGATTTGGTTATCGCTTCGCGTGGCGCGGCGGCTCCCGCGAGTCGCGGAGGATCGTGATGATCCTGTCGCGTGGCGCGGCATGTACGGTTTTCCAGCAGTTGATGTTTTTGAGCTGCATTTTTCTGCCAGCTCCGGAATTTCAAGTTTTAACTTCGTTTGGCCGTAACTTTTGACTCGTAAGTCCGTTTTAGGTGATTCTTTTTCCTATACATCTGTAAATTCATTACCGACATGACTAATAAAATTTTGATACCAAAAATTTAACTTACGGACCGAACAACTAAATGTCACTATGCATCTATTCGACCCATCACAACTATATTTATTTTACTACCATTCGACTAGTAAGCCTAAGGCACTTATTACCCAACCTCCGGGCTTATGATCACCGGCACTTCATTACCAACACTATGGCTTCGTGCTCTTGTGATCATTTTTGACATCTCTATCTACTTACACTATTATTACTACATGTATCATTATTTGACCCGTTTGGTTCATTTATGGAAATCCTCCATTTTGATGACTACCAAACGACTACAATTCAATTCTTAACCTACGAATTAAGTAACGAATAAGATCGCTACAATCAACTCAACATATAATTAACAACGCATAGTTTAGTAATAATTCATTAAATGTAACGGGTCAAGTTACATACCTTAGTGTACGCCCTTCAACCGCAAATCACCACCGGCTTGTCCACTCGACGTTCCGGTATCCTTTCCTATAGAGTTCAATTCAAGACATGTTTAGAACTCTCTTTAAACCTTACTTCGCATAATACACCGAAACATCATAATTATGCGTTAAATCTTTAAATTTCTATTTTAAGCCTTCTTTGAGGCATTTTCACAAACACCTTAAAGGCAGATTTTTTCACATGATTATATGACAAGTTTCTAGATTATCATTTAACCCTAATTTCACCTCAGTCAACATTTTACATGATTGTTAGTTTCTAGATTTCTGAAATCACTTCCAAATTGTCAAATTACACAAGATTAACACCCAATATCCTAGTGTTCATCAATTTACACATAACCCATTAATCACCTACAATGGTGTTCATGGATTCACCTAAATTTCTTATGATTTCAACTTCTATTGGTCTAGGGTTTGTCCTTAGACACTATAGTTGTTCCTTAATCATCATAACACACACATGCAACCCTAATTTCAGATTTTTCCCAATTCATGAAAATTTCAAGTTAAGAGTTTTCCTTAAATTTTACATACCTTGTAATCCTCTTGTGATGAGGATCACGATTCTATGCTCGGATTTTCGTTTGGACCAGATTTGCACCTCCAATTTGAGAGTTCAAGTAGATTTTTGAGAGTTTGAAGGTGGGGGTGTCGCCCCTGCTTGTTCTAGTCGACCAGACATCCCTTTTTTGGGTGTTTGGTTTGTTTTATTTATTTTAATTAAAATCAAGTTTCAATTCTTACAACTTAAGCCCCTCAACTTTGTTCAACATATTGTTTAGTAGCTTTTAACTCTATCACAAGCTATTTCTAGTCTATTAACTAACTAGGTTAAAAATTTCTAGTTAGTAAATTCTCGTTTATTTATACTTTATAATTCTAATATAAAGTTTTATATTTTTCGGGGTGTTACAACTGTTTGTCAATAACTATGTTTTATTTAATTGAAAATGACAATGTTTTATTCATTGGAGAATTAACTTATATATATATATATATGTGTGTGTGTGTGTGTGTGTGATTATGTTTAGTATTATTTTTTTTATTTATGCCCATTTTGGTCATTTTATACATTTTATTAAGAGCTCCAGCTACTCTGCCAAACACCTTAATATCTAAAAAGCTACAGCTACCAGCTACCAGCTTTCAGCTTCCAGCTATCAGCCACCAGCTACCAGCCACCAGCTAGTTTTGCCAAACATACCCTTAATAGGGTGTTTTTATGGACATGATGGTTACATAAGTAAGTGGTGCCTCAAGTTACTTTTTTTAGTATTATATAATGGGTCAGATCACAGATTGTCTATTGTATGTATACATATAGTACTCTATTTGTGATCGGTGCATCGTTGTTGTTACTTGCGACTATTTCATCCATTTATCTGACCAACATGTTCGTTTTACTCTCTTGTGATGGCCTGCGGTGTGTTTGGAACGGAAGATCAGCTTTTCGTTGGTTTTCTAGAAATCTAACTTCCGAATCCAAAGCATAACCAGTAACAAATTCAGACTTGTGTGTGTCAAAAAATGAGTTGAGTCAAAATAAGTATATGGTTGTTTAAAATTCAAATCAAACTCGAAGATTTGAGTTATAATTTTATTTGAACTGAAGGGGTGGATCCAAATTTGACAATAAAAACTCCAAACCCCATATTCTGCAAGTGGGGCTAATGTAAAGACAATGGTGCCTATCAATTGATCAAAGTGCCTCCATTTAATGACAATATCTCCTCTCAATTCTCTAAAGTAGCGATAAGCATTTGGTATCGGTTGCCGGTACCGTACCGGGTATATTCGGTACTGGTACCGATACCCATTTTCCTCGTTTTTCGATACCGGTATCAGTACGATACCGGTATTTATTGTAGGTCCCAATTTCTGAGAATCGATAACGAAACGAAATCACTTGTTTATCACAAACACGGTCACGAGTGCGGAATCCCCGTGACGATGCCAAACCAAACACAGATAGTAACGACACAAAGTAACCAATGAATCACAGTCAACTGATTAGATGAGAACAAGGTTGATAAACGTGATGAGTGCGGAATCCCCGTGACGCTCGATACTCACTCGACGTTTGTCCGAAAAATGCTCGGATCGAAAGACGCTCGCTCGACTTTGGCTCGGTTGAAAAAATGCTCGGTTTGGTTCGGATCGATTTGTAAACGAACCGAGCACGAGCAAAGGTCTGATCGGTTCGGTTTGGATCGTGAACAACCCTAATTACCATTGCCCAAACTTACCTGACCAAACCTACCATTTTAGTCCCTGTGGTTTGTTTCATTTTTGCAGTTTAGTCCAAATGTTTTATTTTTCGCTTGTGGGTCCAAAAACGTTTCACCGTTGCCATTTTAGTCCACTGGGTTAAACTCATCCACTTTTTTCTGTTAATGGGAAGGGCAATTCGGTCATTTTATATGTAATTCTGTTAACTAGAAAGGAAATTCGACCATATAAAATGACCGAATTGACCTTATGGTTAATAGAAAAATGGATGAAGTTAACCCAGTGGACTAAAATGGCAACGGTGAAACCTTTTTGGACCCACAGGTAAAAAATGAAACCTTTGGACTAAACTGCCAAAATGACACAAACCACAGGGACTAAAACTGCATCAGAAGTGGGAAGAAAGTTGTCTTCTGTGCGCCAGTTGCTTGCACAACTCATGCGCTCGTGCGCGCGCATGTCTGCACCAGCGCGCGTGCACCAGCCACCAGTGAACCTATACAAGCACGACTCACAGTCGCGCCGTATTGACTCACTTTGGTGCGCCTGTGCGCGTCACTCTCCAAGGTCTACCTGCCACCTGGTCCTTGCAGCCAGGGGCGGACCTTATGTTGTCCGAGCCGTAGCACGGGCTACGGCTCAACTTTTTATCGGTAGAGTAAAAAAAAAGTTTTTTCGGTTTTTATACCAATGATACCCCTGAACAACTACAAGACACCTCTAAAAAAGAGTCTGTAAGCCCAAATCAATTGAAAATAATAAGCCCAAATCCCAATTGCCCAATATGTTAGCCCAAATCAATTGAAGATTGTAAAAAATAATAAAAGATTGTAAATAATTGCCCAATTGCCTTGAAGTTTTAATGCACGGCACGACACAATTACGATGATACCAATCAATTGAAAATAATAAGCCAAATCCCAATTGCCCATACTATAAGTGATGGTGATAAATTTGCAAACTTAAATAGAATAAGTGATCTTGCTCGTGTTATGGTTGAAACGGGAACGCATAGTTATTTTCCTTCAGTTTATCGGGTAGTGAAGCTAGCTTTGCTTTTACCGGTTGCAACCACAACCGTTGAAAGATGTTTTTCAAAATTGAAGCTTGTCAAGACGGATTTACGCAATCGAATGGGCCCGAAATTTTTGAACAATGCTATGGTTTGTGTGGTCGAAAAAGATTTTTTACGTGAAGTAAAAGACGACGATGTGATGGAACGATTTCAAGCTATGAAAAAAAAATAAGAGGACAAATCTATTAGATATTTGTTTTACTTTATTTATTTATTGTCGTTTTTTTTAATATTGTACGATTGCACGGACAAATCCGCCACTGCTTGCAGCCCATGTACTTCACCACGCGCGCACGGTCAAAAGTGCATAGTGCGCCATCAAAGCGCCACATTGCACCCACGCCACGCGCGCGCATGTGCAAATTGGGGTGCTCCGCACCCTTCGCGAGTACACTTAGTGTGTGCTTCCATGAAACAAAAAAAAAGATGAAGAGTTCCCACTTAAATACCCCTTTAAGTTTCATCTCTCCTCCTATGTGGGACAAAGTGTCATTTTCCCAATTTTTCAGCATTCAATGTTTCAAACACCAATCTTTGAGCATCGATATCTAATTCATCTTAGCTCCGTTTTGGACGTGGTTTAGTTCGTTGCGAATCTCTTCCAACATAGAACACAAACCCACAAATAAATATATCAAAACACCTCTGTTTGTTATATTTATTTCTAGTCTAAAAATAGGGAAAAAAACATTTCCTATATTTATGAAAAATGTTATTTTCACAAAATTTCCAACAAATTATTTGTATATAATTATTATTTGAATTATCCTAAGTATTAGTTTGATTTAGTTTCTAATTATTTAGGGATAAGTATGAGTAAAAGTAAGAGTCCTGGTAGAAGTTGAATGTTTTCGGTATTTATATTCCTTATGTCATGTATTTTTATTCATTCACAAAAGAGTTAAATGCTTGGTTGGTCCCTGTGGTTTGCAAAAATTGCAGACTTGGTCCCAATGGTTTACTAATTACACGCGTGGTCCCTGTGGTTTTCAAAAATGCACTCGGTTGGTCCCTAGCCCTAACATCAGTTAAATTTCTCAGTTAAGTCCATGTTAAATGACCAAAATACCCTTGCTTATTAACTCTCTTTATAACCCACCTCCTTTCTCTCTATAAACCGCCCCCTGTTCCTTCTTCCATCCTTTGCCGACAAACCCACCCAGTAATCACCACCATCGGAACCACCACAGTCACCATCTGAACCACCACCATCATCATCTTTCTCCGCCGTCAACGCACCTATCATTGCCACCACCTTCATCAATAACCATCATCAAAACCCAACAAATAAAACCCTAAATCGGTTCTAATGACAAATTCAACTCAAAACTCAAAACCCTAAGAGGCGATATGTACCTTAATCGACTGAAGTTGATGGCGGAGGGAGTTGCAGTGGTGGAGTTGCAGTGGTGGTGAGTGAGTTACAGTGGCGGAGATGGAGGAATTGCAGTGGCGGAGTTGCAATGGTGGTGAGTGAGTTACAGTGGCGGAGATGAAGGGTGTAGATGACTAATTTCACCATCCCCCTGCTACCACCCACCTGTCGCCGCCACAACCATTAACACCATCCCCCTGCTACTATCTCCCTGCTACCACCCACCTGTCGCCGCCCACCTGTCGCCGCCACTAATTTCACCATCCCCCACAACCATTAACACCATCCCCCTGCTACCACCCACCTGTCGTCGCCACCTACCCAACACCGCCACCACCCCAAACGAGGCACCAATCTATCCAAACTCTGTATCAAGAACAGATAAATACAACCCATCTCCAATAAACCCCAAATCAAGATCTGGAGCTCCGAATTTGTGTCAGCAATGTGTTTTTGGGTGTTTTGAAGTGGGTTTTTTTAGAGAGAGAAAGTGTTGAGAGAGGAGAGAGGGAGTAAGGTGGTGGCGGCGGTGTGGTTAGGGGGTGGTGTTGTTAGGTGGCGGTGGCCGCAGGTGTGTGGTAGTGGTGGTAGGGTGGGTGGTGGTGAGAATAAAGAACTAGAGAGAGAGAGCTGAGAGAGAGAGAGAGAGTTAGAGAGAGGTGAGAGATTGATCTGTTTATGTATTTGTTAATAAGCAAGGGTATTTTGGTCATTTAACATGGACTTAACTGAGAAATTTAACTGATGTTAGGGCTAGGGACCAACCGAGTGCATTTTTGAAAACCACAGGGACCACGCGTGTAATTAGTAAACCATTGGGACCAAGTCTGCAATTTTTCAAACCACAGGGACCAACCAAGCATTTAACTCTTCACAAAAATTGATAGAAAGAATTAGTGAATCTCGTTTGTATTCATCTCCCAAATCCTGTACCCAGGCCACTATTTCCGATCCACCACTTAGCCAAAATCGACAAAGACATGATTAATTCCATTCCATTAAGCTCACTTATTAAAGTTGAGTAATTTTATAGGAAAAAAAACCTTTGAGCAACTTTAATAAAACAATGATAACTTTGTTAAAGCTTATTTATTTCAAATTTCAATAAAACAATGATAACTTTGTTAAAGCTTATTTATTTCAAATTTATGTTTTGAAAGAATATTTATTTGTAAAAATTAATAAATGAGAGATCAATCAAGAACTAAATTTCTAGAGGTGATAAAAATTCCATTATTTAGTCAATGTGTAGTGGGGCTTCATATAGTCATTGTGACAGCAGAGGAGATAACAAGTGGGATAAGACGGGTGATGGAGGATAACGAGATTAGAACAAAAGTGAAAGAGATGAGTGGAAAGAGTAGATTGGCTGTCTCAGAGAGTGGTTCGTCGTATGCATCTGTTGGTTGTCTTATTCAATTTGTAAGAAGTAACTCTTGATTTGGACTTGTGTTTTATTGTTGCCTAAGTTGTTGTCTCGTATTCAAGTGCTAGTTCGTCAACCATGTACATTCTTCGCAATCTCGATTGTTACCATTTTCTTTACATGTATACAACAATTATTATCGTAAAAATTAGTTGCATAAAGTAGTTCAAAGTTGATATGCTACAACTTTTTCTTAAATATAGCTCATACAGATATGATACAAACATGATAGTAAACTAGTAACAAAGGTACCCAAACCACTACAATCCTATGAACTTGCGGTTGGAGATTCGTTTCCACTGCGGGTGGAACTCATCGTTGGAGAGTTTATGGTATGGTGTACCATCGGCAGCATGGTCCATGTACGCCGAACAACATTTGAATGCGTTTGAAATGGATGTGGAACTCGGATTGGCAATGGAGATAAAATTGGATTATATGATGGATTAATCTAATCCTATGGCTAAAACAGTCGCTAGCCGAGGAGATAGAAATCGGGATAAGACGGGTGATTGAGGGGATTATCAATACCCGGCCCATTATCATCCCTGTAATGATAATTAAAAAGACGCTAATGTGCCAAAGTAAGGGCGGGTAGGGCATAGTCGATAACCCCAGTCCGGGTACACTGCAGTGGAGGATGTACCCTTTTAACTAGGGTGGGCAATAAAAAGAAGTTGGTCCTGCAATAAAAAGTTCTGCAATCATACATTCATACACCTAGTTTTAAGGAATAATAATCTTTGTGTGTGGATATGTTTTCCAAATAAAAAACGATACATATCAATATAATAAGACCTAAATTTACACGTATTCTTCTATCTATAAGACCTAAATTACACGTACTCTTCTAATATTATGTGCATGTTTGGCTAAGCTTTTCCAACTCAACTTATAACTTATTGACTTAATCAAAAAGTTAAAAAGGAGTTTTAGTGTTTGGCAAACCTATAGTCCTTTTCTAAATGACTTTTTGAAAAGAAGAAAAAGCCATCAAAAATGAGTTTTTGAGAAGTTAGGTGCTTGTGACTTTTTAATCAGCTTTTAACTTTTCAAAGACCAAATTACCTTATTACCCCTCATTTAAAAAAAACAACTTATGAAAGAATATCCCTTTTAGTCATTTTTACATCAATAAGTTAAGCCAAACACTTTTTAAAAAACAACTTATTGACTTATTGGCTTTTCTCATCCCATAAGCTAATCCAAACACTTTTTTAAAAACTCTTTTTTCAAAAAGTCATAAGTCAATAAGTCTTTTTCACAAAAAAGTCATTTTTTTACCTTAAATAAGCTTAGTACGAATAGAAAGAGATGATGAACAATAATCATATTTATTTTAGTTTTGTTATGTCATATATTCTTATTATTCTAGATCACAATTTTACTCCAAAAGTGGACTTATTTTTTTTTTACTCTAGATCATATATTTTACTTGAAACTAAAATACAAAATAAAATACCATAATCGAGCCAATTTGTAGGTAAAGATCTAGGAAAAAAAAAAAGACTAAGAGAGTGTTGGAAACAAGAATCATTCAACGCATTGCTTAAGTTGAATTGCTTAACACCAAGTGTCGACGACCAAACTTTTTGAAAATAAAGTTGTTTTTAAAATAAAGTTTTTACTTTGGTATTGTAAGCTATATTGAGCGTAGTTATTGGTGACATAACCAACCGAATTAATTCCGACCAACAACGGTAACAATGCCGACTTTGTCGGAACCGTTACCGGTATTTTTTTCATGGTTTTTAATCGATGTGAACACGTGTGTCTATCCTTTTGTTCATATCACGACTCTATTTTTGGGGTTTCTCTTTTGATTGCTATACCATGTGTCAGTACCATACCGATACTTTAGCGAACCAAATTGATACATACCGAATTTTCGCCGCAACGTGCGAGGGAATTCAACTAGTTATATATATTGATTTCGAAGGACGATAAATAGTAACTTTATTTTTATAATAATATATAGTTTTTTATTATTTTAGTATTTTATTATTTAATATATTATAATATAATGGTTTATTATTATATTTACTTTTAATAACATATTTTCCTTTTTTTAACTTGTATTTCCTTTACCTTCTTTTTAATAATTTTTTTTCCTTTTTTTAACATGTATTAATTTATCGATTAATTAGATACTTCTTTAATAAGTTACGTTTATAACTTTTTTCTAAAAACTTAAGTACGCAGTTGTGCTTGATTTCTTTCACTGACATTCCGTTATAAGTTATATTAAAACGAGTTTATACTCAAAATAAAGTATTTATTTGGTATCATAAAACGGTACGATGATAAACTAAATCGTTCTAGTGGTTTGACTTTCTAATTGGCATGCTTTATTTTCAAATCACGTTTGTTTTACATTATCATTTGCTCGGTTTCGCCGCAACGCGCGATATAAAAAAAAACTAGTTATCTATTATCTGTTAGGTATTTACATTGGTTTTTGAATCTATTAAAAATTGCATATGGTGTGTTCTTATTTAAAGACCTTATGTTGTGTTCTTATTTAAGCGCATATGCTGTGTTTTTATTTGTACTTATTTTATTTACATTGGTTTTTAAATCTATCAAAAATTGTATATGGTGTGTTCTTATTTAAGATCATATATTGTGTTCTTATTTAAGCTCATTTGCTGTGTTTTTAGTTTCATTTTTTTTTCTTACTTAAGCTCATATGCATTGTTTTTACTTTTACATTTTTTTTCTTATTTAAGATTATATTTCTTTCGTTTACAGTTACAGCCCGATTTGTAGGTTGGTTTGACTTTAAAAATCAATTCAAGTTTCTGAAAATCATGTTGTAGTTGACTAAAAAAGTCAAAATTGTGAAAGTGGTATACATGTGCAATACAAACTGAGAGAGTATTATGGTATTTTCACATGGTTATGAAAGAGTATTTTGGTATTTTCACAAAAACTTAACACCAGACTAACAGAATTGAAACCACGAGGTGACTAACTGCAGAGAAATACAACACAGGTGCATTACAAAAAGTTTTTTAAATAAGGAGGCAAAGTGAAAAGTGGCCCAACCACATGGAGGCAAATTGTAGTTTACTCTTTATTTTATTAGGTTATAAATATATGAGTAAATTACTTTTTAAGTCCCTGTGTTTTAGTAGTTTTAACCACTTGAGTGCAAAATCAAAAAGTTTAACGTCCTGAGTCCCTAACCGCTCATTTTATAACGTTTTGAGTCCAATTTTTAACACTTGTATTTTTGATTTTGGACTCAAGTGGTTAAAACCACTAAAACACAGGGACTCAAAACGTTATAAAATGAGCGGTTAGGGACTCAGTGCGTTAAACTTTTTGATTTTGTACTCAAGTGGTTAAAACCACTAAAACACGGGAGTCAAAAAGTAATTTACTCTAAATATATCTTTGAGTAAACTTCCGTTTTGCTCCCTGTGGTTTGGTCACTTTAATGGTTTTGCCCCAAACCTTTAAAAATAACCAGTTTACTCCCTGATCTATTTAACTTATTTTCATTTTACTCCCCGCCTCTAACTCTGTCTAAAATGTTTGTTAAATGTAAGGGTATTATGGTAATTCTATATATATGTATTTAATTAATTTCTAAAATCCATTTATTAATTATTAATATATATTATCTACTAAAACAAAACCATCGCCGGTAATAGTTCTTCCATTCGATTGGTGGACTTGGGCGGCCACCTGCCACCCACAATTTGTTTTTTTTTTTTTTTTGCTAAATTACGATTTTGTCTCGTTTATATTTATAGTCATGCATGACACTCCACTATTGGCCCAACAAATTTACGATTTTATCCCGTTTTAAAATTACGATTTTACCATCAGTTCAAAATTATGCTTTTACCCTCACTTAAAAATAAATTTATGATTTTACTCCCAGCTAAAAATTTTCAATTTTTCCCTCGGTTCAACATTATGATTTTTCCCCGTTTAAATTTACAGTTTTGCCATTAGTTTTTTTCCTTATAATAACGATTTTGCCATCTGTTCAAAATTATGTTTTTACCCCCATTTTAAAATAAATTTACGCTTTTTTCCCAGCTAAAAATTTCAATTTTGCCCTCGGTTCAAAATTACGATTTTGCCCCCGTTTAAATTTACAGTTTTGCCATTAGTTTTTTTTCTCACACAGCCAAGTTACGATTTTGCCCTCAACCCCATTGGTCCATTTAATTTATGATTTTATCCCTGAAACAAAATTATTGTGACAACCCTCACCAAACCAGGTATCCGTACGACTTAATTAATAATTAATTAATTACTATGCTTACTTGAAATTGTGGATAAACTGCTATTTGAATACTGATACATGTACTTACTTGCATCATACCTTATTTGCTGTCACCCTACTATTTACATACAGAACTGTAGTGACAACCGTGATGCACAAAAGCACTGTAGCACAATAACGGATAACCTACTAAACGTGCTGTTATAGCCAGCACCAGGCAGGTACTGCCTCTAAGGCCTGTAAGAGCCTGAGATAGTTTGCTACACTAGTGGTGAGTGTAGGGATATAAGAGTTGTAGAACTGCGTCACTAGGAATGAGATTACAGTGACCGGATGTGCCTAAAACGTACTTTAAGTACAAAATTCAGCACTTTAAATAATAATTCAGCATCTAGCTAACTAATAAAGTGCCAAAACATGAGGAAAATATTACTAGACACTTTCCAAAGTGACGGGAATAAGTTGTGCCACTAAAAAAAAATAATGATAACGACACTTTAAAGCTTTGTTAAGCACTTTAACGGATCACTATCCAACCAAACAACCGGACTATACCCGGAACATAAAAATATTGTCATTAACATAGTTTTTCTTTTTTTTCTGAGCCAGTTAGGGTCCCTGAATACCCTAACACCCGTTACAATGCACAACATACTAGAAGCCGGATTGATTTATACAAAGATCCACCAAAAGTAATGGGATTTACTTCATATTTTTGGATAAACCACAAGTTCACGTAATTTATGCGATTTATATATATTTTGACTAGTTTTGATGCTTTGAACATTGTTTTGATTGAATGAGAAAATTGTTGGTTTGATTTATAAAGGAAAATGATACGCTTGAAAGCGTGGCCACCTCCAGTTACAGGGGAAACTCTGGCAAAATTTTCTCAAAAACCTAACACTTAGAAATATTTTCACTACAAGTGTTAGAAATACATTTGATTTGTTTTCAAATTATAGATTTCGCCACGACTTTATTCACAAAATATCGGAGGTGGGATTTCACAAAATAAAACTTGGTAAATATATATTTAGTATATATTTTTCATAATGTCACTTGTTATGTGTTTATGATTATTTTGTAAAATATACAAATATTATTTTTAGTGTAAAAATAATATTGCCAAAGGTTAACAACTCCAAAATATTACGAACGCCTCTACGATAAATATTTAAGTTACAACGGTATAGTTAATACCACCCGACCTTTAAAACGTAACTTACGCATTTTAAGAAAATATGCATGAACGCGTATTTTGTCAAGGAATTATTTTGGGAAAATTATATGTATTAAAATATAATATTTTTGAGAAAAATATTTATATTTTGGAGTTAGAATTAAGATATATATTAAGTGAGACTTAATAATATACTTTGAAGTCATACGAACGCACATATATTAAATCCCCCATCCTTGGGAAGGAAAATAATTACCAAGTATTTACAAAATGTGAACACGAAATAGTTGTCTAACTATTTCCCAAAAACTTAAACCATAAAGCTAAGGCACGACCATCCGTCTAATAGAGTTAGTACGTGTAGGTCGTCGCACAACTGCTTGATCAGGAGATTTACTTGGTAGAGACGCACCACGGTGAGTTCATGTCCCCCTTTTCTCTTAACTGTTTTCAGTTTTCTAAACTGCGGGGGTGAAATACATGTTACTATGATTACGAACTTTTACTTACACGGTATGATTAGCTAAGGTA
The DNA here is from genome assembly GCA_030545235.1 of Helianthus tuberosus. Classification (NCBI taxonomy): domain Eukaryota; kingdom Viridiplantae; phylum Streptophyta; class Magnoliopsida; order Asterales; family Asteraceae; genus Helianthus; species Helianthus tuberosus. The sequence goes on from CM060423.1 coordinate 215,383,971, forward strand.
TTTATTACCTAGATCATGTGAATGGGTAGGCTATTATCGTAAGACCATTAATCCTTGCATAAGGACCGAGAGGCATGAGTGATAGATCTATCGGGTGTTACGAGCCCCACACATGAGCCAGCGTGTGGCTGCATGTGGTGACTATGTCGTTCTGCCGGAAGGACCGGTATGAAATTCGCGTTACAGGTTTGAGTGCTTCCTAGGCCATTTCACTTATTAATGTATTAGCTACACATTAATTGATCTCTTTTTCCTTATTGCTACATACCAGGAATTTTCATACATACAGACATTTTACAAAGGTTTTACTTGCTCACTTACACATGAACTCGCTCAACATTATTGTTGATTTTTCAACTTACATGTATTTCAGGGAATTAAAGGATCTGGCGCGGTATGACACGTTTTCCCGCTGCACTAGTTTCGAGGTCATCCGAGTTTAAGGGATGTGACTTTTTCCTGGACGAGTCACAGTTCTTAAACTGCGTTTATTTTTGTTGGTATTATGACTTTTGGACACTGTTTATGTTTGTTAGGATGTGATATCCGTTAAGACAATGTTGTGGTTCTTTACTCTTCAAACTTATTTTAATGGATGATCTTGCATGGTTTTATTTTCATATAGCTTTGTTATGATTAAGCTATGGTATTAAGAAGTCACACCAAATTAACCACGCTTCCGCAAAGCCAGGGTGTGACAATTATGATTTCCCCCTCAGTTCAAAGTTACGTTTTCCCCATCGTTTTAATTTTTCTAGCAAAACTATAAAAGTTTTTTTTTAATTGGTTGACTCGATTTAATTTTTTTCCGTCTAAAGGAGCTGCCTGACACTCGCTCATTAGTCCTGAAAAATTACAGTTTTGCACTGAGCCCAAAATTACAGTCTTATCATCGTTTTAGTTTTTTTCCTAACAAAATTATAGTAGTGTTTTTTTAATTGATTGAGAACTATTCGGCCATCGCCCCGTAACGCGGGCGGAGCATCAACTAGTTTATGTATATGAGAAAAAACACCCCATTTTCATTTTCTAAGTCTGTCTCTTTCTCTCACCTCGTTTCTCTCTCTACAACCAGTTACATCATCACACAACATTCAAACCCCAATCACCATTTCTTCCATTAAAGTTACCAAACCACTAGATAACACTCCCTTTCTAACCCTAGCCACCATTGAGATCACCACCAGCCGTCGATTTGGAGCTCAAAACCAACTGAAATCAGAGTCGGCCACCACCACCACCATCTTCATCTTCAACCCTAAACCAACAACCATGACCGTCGGCCGCCACCATCATCTTCATCTGCAACTTTGGACCTCAAAACCCCCAAATCCACCATCATCTTCATCGCAGATCTGAACCTTCTTGCCGACCACACTACCATTCGACGACCAGAAAATAGGAGCCTCCATGACCTCTAACTCACCACCACTATCGCCGCCGCTCTAGGGTCGTTCCCTCTCTCGCCAGATCGGGACCATCCCTAGCCGTCGCTCTTTTACCGTCGTCTACATCGGGTTTCGTCAGTCATTTCCGTCGACATCTGATTTGAGATAGTTCGTTGATGGTTGTGGTCTGACCGGTAACTGTCATACGCCAACAATCGAGGCAAGTTGGGCTCCGATCGGGTCGTTCCAAAATGTTGTTCATTTCTGTTGTAAATTTTGCGATTATTACAAATTCACTTTAAGGGCCTTTTTGGTTTGATTTAATTGTTGGTGAAGAGACCATAATCAACAAGGCTGGTTGTTTTTTTGTTAGGGTTTATCGAAGAGCTATAAAAAAAATTGAGCAAACATCATAATCAATAACTCTGGTTGTTTTTTGTTGGGGTTTTTGAATCAAAGAACTATAAAAAAATTGATATATATTAATAATAATAAAAGAAAAAAATGGATTTAAGGAATACTTTATATTCCTTTAATATAGCTGTAAAAAAAAAAAAAAAAAAGATGTACACAACTAAATAAAGTTGTCTGACATGTCACATGTGCCTGCAATTTTTGTCCTCACCCGGAAATTAGAGCATCTCCTCTGTCTTCTCACTAGTTTAATATTTATTAATTTAATATTTATTGACTATGCTCATGGGACATGTGACAACTTTGAATTTTGTCTTGGGAAAAAGGCAGCTTTTTCAGCTTTGTTATTTTAGATTATTTTTAAATATTAAATAACAAAGATTACAACTGTTAGCTGTCATCCGTCCTTTTTTTTTTTTAAGAAAGAAGGGTATACAGCTGTAAACAACAAGGAAAGCTGGCAACCATGTGGTCCCAAGCTGCTGTTAAATAAAGGTCAGACCCTTATCGTCTTTCCATTTTCAAAGACGTGGCTAGTGACCACAGCTCATAAGCGCATGCTAAAGGAAGTCTCGTGCTCGTCATCGCAGTCCGCCGCCGCGTATGAACTCTGTCAAGCGAGCACTCCTTACAACTGGAAACGCTCCGCGCGTGGGAGTACACTAACTGTCGGTCATACTGTGTCGCGCGAGTGCACTAACTGCCGGTCTTACTGTGTCGGCCGCGCGAGTAACTCCACCGCGCGAGTACGCCGCCTGCCAGACACACTATGCCGCGCAAAATAACTCTGTCGCGCAAAGTAACTCTGTCGCGCGAGTACGCCGCCCGCCAGTCACACTACGCCGCGCAAGTACCTCTGTCGCGCGAGTACATCGTCTGCCAGGCACACGACCCCGCGCAAGTAACTTCGCCATGTGAGTACACTGCCCGCCATTCTCACTGTGCCGCGCGAGTAACTCTATGGATGTCTATTTCTTGACCTTCTAAAACATTTGCTTCTATACTTAAATGAATTTGGACCTTTGTTTTTTATAACACCCTGTTCAGAAGGCCTCTTGAAATCTTCATGTGTTCGGGGTCCCGAATCTAACTTGCAAATAGCTTGATTCAAATATAGATGGAGGTTTAAAATATATCGTTCTGCCACTGAACCGTGTAGCCCATACGTTTTTTATATCCGCTAAGTTCCTGGTTGTGAAAAATTAAAAAGCACAATTCTAAACTTGTGTTCACAAAGTCTTCGGAAGCTTGCACAACTCACAGTAATCTCTGGAGTAGACCCTACAACTTTTTTAGCTACACTTTAAACCTTAAAACACTTGTTCGCATGCTTGTGGTTTTGGTACTCTTACCATGCTAATTTTTTACTTCTTAGTGCTACTGATCAATTTTTGACTTCAAGGAAAGCACAAACTTATCTCACATGCAAAGACCTGTGCAACTTCAAAAACGTTTCAAAAAAAAAATTACTATTTGATAATAGTAAAATAATGGGACGTGTATGAACCTAAATATTCACACAAGTGAAATTGCCCCTTATTGAATAGCTCAGTTATAAGCTTCCAAGTACTACCCATCTCAAGAAAGGATTTTAGTATTAACAATTAAAACTTTCATGACAGCTTTATGATAGCACTGATAAGGTTTTTACAACTCTCATGACAACTTTATGATATCCAAGGTCATAATTTCCATTGCCATGACATTGATGTTTTCAAACAAAATATTTAACAAGTGGACGTTTTCAAATAACATGTCAAATGTTTGTATCCGGCACATGTAAAAAGCATAGAAATGAGATTTTAATGATATTATACAGACCTATGTTGTCTTTTGTTTTAGCAATCGCGTGACACCCGTTACACGCGTCGTATTTAGGTGTATGAGCAAACCCTCGTATCATTGCTTATTAGTATTATTCTATGCTACTAACATCTATTTAGCAATAATAAACTGATACCCGCATAGTCCAACACCATTCCGAAGTTCGAAGTTGCTTTCAGAGTATTGCGAAGTACGGATGCACGGAACAAACACCTCCTAAGGATGAAGTTTCGGTATAACGCTTTCCCCATCACTCTTTATTACAATTTACCATGTCAACTTATTTGCAGGATAGGCAATACATTCAATCGGTGAAACGCAGCGAGCGATCCTTACGCACACCGATGAAAGCCTAAAAAGCGCCTTCACACATGAGCACGTAAGTCGCCGGCTGGCGCATGCCCTTTTACATAAGAGCACATAAGTCGCCGGCTGGCGCATGCTCTCTTACATATGAGCACGTAAGTCGCCGGCTGGCGCATGCTCTTTTACATATGAGCACATAAGTCGCCGGCTGGCGCATGCTCTTTTACATATGAGCACGTAAGTCGCCGGCTGGCGCATGCTCTTTTACATAAGAGCACGTAAGTCGCCGGCTGGCGCATGCTCTTTTACATATGAGCACGTAAGTCGCCAGCTGGCGCATGCTCTTTTACATATGAGCACGTAAGTCGCCGGCTGGCGCATGCTCGGTTACATACTAGCACGTAAGTCGCCGGCTGGCGCATGCTCATTTACATACGAGCACGCCGGTCTCCATACGAGTCTGCTGCTCTACATACGAGCATCTCAGCCGTCATGCGAGCCCTGCTGCTTTACATACGAACGTGTGTGTCGCCCACGCGCGCATGCTTAGCCATATATGAAAACGCTTACAAAACGTAAACTGTGCTACAAATGCACGCACCACTTTGGGTATACGCAAAAACACATTGGCTAAAATAAAGTTTCGCTTACACCTACAGTCTTCAGACAACCCACAGCTCCTTATTTCACGCCACATTGTTGTCGTGGCATACCAGAAGATTAGCGCAGGCTCGGGTTTCCACTTCATTATCCTGACACAATTTTATGCCAATTCTCATTCGCGATAACCTGCTCAAAGTGGATTAACACGTGCAAATATTGTAGACAGCAATTTACGCAGATTCAAACATTATATATATACGTATGCTTCATGGCCTAAGACACGCGCACCATGCGAAGTCACCAAAAGGTGAATATTTTAGAGTAGCCACACGACTGTGTGCACACTGCTAGAGCTTGGCCTCACTTGCCTGACAAAAGATGAACCGTCAGTGTCAACATGATGATCGTCGTGTCAGTAGTCAACTCAAGGGTCGCCATCAAACAACATTTGCACCAACCTGTCAGAATTCAAAATTCGAAGAATTTCCCGCTTAAACTTGCAACGAGACTTCATACTGAAGCTAGCAAGGGTTGCGCCGCATGCATCATCAGTCGATGATCATGCGCGCCAACCCTCAAAAGCAACACCTATCAGTAAGCAAGCCTGTTGGCCGCGCCGTAGTAATTGACAAACAATTACACGCGCGCCGGCTACCATGACCTAACAAGTGCCTTACAGACCAACACACTTTCTTTTTTCTAAGTCCAGAGCTCCAACCATTTACTTCGCGCATGGAAGCAGCACTGGACTGGGGGGGCTTGAAGGGTTATGATCCCAAAAAGCTGCGCTGACCAATCAGGTCGCACGCAGGACCATACTCATTATACATTAATCTGACTAATCAAAAGACACCCTAAATGAAGGCCCTCAATGCCTATACCTCGCGCAAGCTGCTTTAACACTCACCAAAGACCGCGCGGCATAAGAGTAAGCCAATAAACGTCTAACAGGCTGTATTCTATCGTGCTCCACGATCACCAATCGTGCAGGAGACAGAGGGTACACAAGGACGCCTACATGGCACCAATCAGGGGGCGGCGACAACTGCCCCATGATCTCCACTCACCGGCTGATGTCAGAGAGACAACAAGGACGACCATCCGGACACGTGGCTCCAATCAAGGTGCGCCAGCACCGGAGATCTTCTAGAAGACACTAACAGCTGCCACAGAAGAGACAAGACGGATATTCCTTGTTGTCGCCTCCAGGCCCAGGGCCCATCTCCTCCTACACCACGCCGGCTATAAATAGGGACCTTCACACACAGGTTAAACCGCTCTGTTCTCTACTCTCTCACTCTAACCACACTCAACCGTCAAAACTCAACCAGTTCCAAGACTCGTGCACGAGACCTAACCACGTACACGCAACCTTGACAAGTTCATGGCAATGCGCCAGTACAATTAGCAACTCCCCGCGATCAATCAACGTGCGCCTTGTTTGCCAAACCAATTTCCACGATGAGCAATCGAGGGATAGTCACTGCTCCATTATCTCTACTCACAGCGAAAGACAGACGCAACAAGCATGGCCAACAACTTTCCCGCACCCGGGCGACAGGTAAGCCGAAAACTCAACCCTTACTTTCGAGCACTCCTAACAAGTCTAGTACTCCTACCACGCTTGCACGTGGGAGCAGCACTAGACTGGGGGACTTGATGGGGTACGGTACTAGACCCGACCCGAGCGGTCGGACTTCCCGTTACTTATTGCTTTTATATCAATTGTTTATTATTGTTGCTTACTAACCCAACCGCAAGGCCCAACGCGATGTAGTTTACACTACTTTGGGTCGGGGCTTATAGAGATAACCCCTAACTGGGCCTGGCCCGTTGAGGTTAGGGGAGGCCCATATCCCCTATATAAAGAGGTCTTCACCTCATTATTAGGGTAGATGGAATGGAGCCGCCACACTTTTTGTAGCTGGAAACAGGAGAGTCTTCTCCTACCGGCAATCTCTACAGCTCCACTTTCTTCTCTTCCCCATTGCAGATCTAGGTTCAAGAGGAAGAACAAGGTGCGATTCTTCACCCTCATGGAGAAGGCGGTCCAATCATCCCGGCGGTGAAACCGTGTTTCTTCATAATGTTGGTGGTGATTTTGTGGTGAAGTCTGATTATGGAGAGGGAGAACAGATAGAGAAGAGTGTGTTTGTATGTGTGTTATTATTGTAATAATAAAATATCTTTTTAGAGAGGATAGGAAAAGACTAAAATGCCCCTCATGTGAGGGGCATGTGACCAGGATTTAACAGAGTAATTGGATGGTGTTAGGGGCGGGGAGTGAAATAGAGATGAGCTTCATAGATTAGGGAGTAAAATGGCTATTATTAAAGGTTTGGGGCAAAACCGTTAAAACGACCAAACCACAGGGAGCAAAACGGAAACGGAAGTTTACTCTATATCTTTTATAACTAGAAGAAATTAATAATTATAGATTTATAAAAGATTAGCATAATGAGGAGATGACTTGAAACCCAAAGTAATATGATCATTAAAACAAGTTGTATAAAATCATAAGACTTATGTGAAACTTGAATATAATGAGGTTTTTTTTTTGACATAAAACAAGTTGTATAAAATCAAAAGACTTATATGAAACTTGAATATAATGAGGTTTTTTGACTAATTTGTTGAAGTTTCATTCGAGTATATATCACACAAGTTAATGTTCAGAGTATTATGTAAATATTTTATAAAGAAGTGGTCAACTTTGGTGTTTTATCATGCAGGTACGTCAATTATCACTCAAATGTCATCATCTTGCACACTTAACTATAAACTTCTAAGTAGTTTATAAGTGATATCTAACTCGTTTGCCCCGCTATAGCCGGCATCACTCTCTCCCTTCCATCAGCGTCACTAGCTGTCATAAGAAAAATGTAGCTAGTGAACACAGTCTAGTACATTTTTCCCCTAAGATGACTGATTTCAACCAAGCCGAGATGACTTTGACCGAACCAAATTTATACATGTAAAAAAATTGGCCGTTTTAATGCAAACTAGATTAGCTAAAAACCGTGTTTTGATTAAAATGCCTCATTTGAACCAAGCCCATTTTGTTTAAACCCGTTTTAACTTGAACTAAACTCATTTATCATTAAAAATACCATTTGGACCCAACCCAATATGCTTGACTCTAGTGAAAACCGAACTTTATTTAACACGAAACCATTTTGACCCGTTAACCAACCACGCTTGCTATTTTACTTTTACTCTATTTATATAAATATATGTGAAATGAAGATGGGGTCCATGAATGAAGAATGATCAGGTTAAAATCTTTCTGATTGGAGATAATAATTTCACCACATGACTAGAACTTGGTTTCTTCTTCTTCTTTTCTTTTCTTTTCTTTTTATTTTTTTTTTATTTTTTTTTTATTTTTATATGGAGCTCCTCTTGGGCCGGGTTAGAAAATGAACCCATTAATATGTAGCTCCTATTGTTTGAACTTTGGACTCTAAAATTTTTTTGCCAACTAGATTAACAGAATGTTGGGTAAAAAACTCAAATATTTGTTATTGTGGACGAGCTTCTTTTAATTTTTTTATTTTTTTTAATGTAATCAAAACAAGTACTCTGTTACGACACTGATATCATATAGACACTCGATATGGCTTATGATACCAAAACAAAAAAAAAACTTTATTTCTATATTCGATGAATTTTATACCGCCACGTCGAGAAATTATACAAACGGTTACGGTACCAGTATCGATGTTGTTGAATCGGTATATGTTCGGTTTGTGATGGTAAAAAAAATCAACCATATATATATATGACCCGTTCAAATGGAACTTTTATCGAATCTTTCATAATAATAAGTACTTCATGATCGTATATTTGGAATTTATAAAACGTCAATAAAAAAACTATACTGATATTATACGGTACCGGTGTTAATAATGTTCAGACAATATCGATAATATTTAAAAAGAAAAGAATAAAGTGCTCGGCTGGTCCCTGTGGTTAATCAAAATTTTGGATTTAGTCCCTAGCTTTATTAAAATACACGGATGATCTATGTGATTTGCACTTTGTAACGTATTTGATTTCTAACTTTTGCCAAAAGTACATTGATGGTCCCTGTGGTATGCACTTGTAATGCATTTAGTCACTAAATGTGTTACATACATGGACCATCCATGTACTTTTAGCAAAATGTGAGGACCAAATACGTTACAAAGTGAAAAACACATGGACTATCCGGTTACTTTACTCAAAAGAAAATCATTAAATGTCAAAATTACAGAAATACATTTAAAATTATAATTATAATTATAATTATAATTATAATTATAATTATAATTATAATTATAAGTAAATACAAAAATAATCTATTGTAATAGTATTAAACCATCACCGCGTTGCGGCAGGGGGCGTAAAGCCATGCCAAGTAGCACCAATGCTGGAAAAAATCGTTAAAACACCAAACGAAAAGCAAAGTAAAATCTTTGATCCACATACGCCCGTTACGGCGTGTTAATGCGAAGAAATTGGATCGAAACGTAAAACATAGAAAAAAAACTAAGTTACAACCAACAATGCCAAGAATATTACAAATTTATAGTATATAATTTAACAAAGTGTACAACCCCAACACATAAAGGTACAACAAAACTATGCATGAAACACCATTAATGCAAAAGTTACAACCACATAAAGCCTAAGTATATTACAAATTGATATTATATAATTATATAAATAAGAATATAAATGTATCCTATATTTATATTATTTTTATTGATTTAAGATGCTCCATCCGGCTACCGTTGGACTCTAGTCTAATGGACAAAATGGACCTTGTGGGCATAACTTCCTTGTGACTTTGACCGGCAAATAAATGACATTAGCTAACAGGTAGTTTGGTACTATCTACAAGTAATGGTAGATAAGCATATAATAGACTCCAAAAGGACCATTCATGAACCAAAACAAATATGGCTAATACACTTGCAGAGCTAATATTCATCCCTGCTCCCGGGGTTGGTCATATCATGTCAACCGTCGAGATCGCCAAATTACTTGTGAATCGCGATCAACGTCTCTCAATAACCGTCCTTGTCATCAAACCTCCTAGCACACATGTGGGCTCGGCTATCACCGCCTACATAGAATCATTAGCTAAAGACAACATGGATCATCACATATCCTTCATTCTACTCCCACAAGATGAAACCTCACTAGTTCATGACCCAAATGATCTCATGTTTTTCTTCAATGTATTCATCCCTAGTCACTGCAAATATGTTAGAAATGTTGTGGCTGACATGTCAAGTCAACCGGGTTCGGGTCGGATCGTTGGGTTTGTCATTGACATGTTTTGCACATGCATGATAGATGTGGCTAATGAGTTCAATGTTCCAACCTATGTTTTCTTCACTTCTAATGCTGCTTTTCTTGGATTCAAGTTTTATATTCAGACACTCACTGATGATATGAATAAAGACCTTATCGAGATTCAAAACTCGGATACCGAGATATCGGTTCCAAGTTTTGTTAAACCGCTACCGACCAAATTCTTTTGGGATCTTGTCCAGACTAGACAAGGGTTGGATTGTGTTCTAAGTTCCGTACGGAAACTTAGAAAGGTCAAAGCAATCATGGTTAATACATTCTTGGAATTGGAAACACACGCGATAGAGTCGTTGGCTGCTGACATCAGCATCCCACCGGTGTATCCGGTGGGACCCATACTCAGCCTAGAAGGTGGTTCTAGTGCCGGGAAACGGTTTGACGATGACATTGTTAGGTGGTTGGATAGTCAACCGCCTTCTTCGGTTGTGTTTTTGTGTTTTGGGAGTTTGGGAAGTTTTGATGAGGTCCAAGTGAAGGAGATAGCACGTGGATTAGAGCAGAGTGGCCACCGTTTCGTGTGGTCCCTACGTCGACCTCCATCAGGTGATCAAGCATCAATATTCCCGAGTGATTACGAGGATCCGGGAGTCGTACTTCCTGAAGGGTTTCTAGATCGAACTAGTGGAATAGGGAAAGTGATCGGGTGGGCCCCACAGGCGGCAGTGCTAGCTCATAATGCAGTTGGAGGGTTCGTGTCTCATTGCGGATGGAACTCATTGTTGGAGAGTTTATGGTTTGGTGTACCATCGGCAACATGGCCTATGTACGCCGAGCAACAAATGAATGCATTTGAAATGGTGGTGGATCTGGGATTGGCGGTGGAGATAAACTTAGATTATAGGAAGGATGTGTTTAATCTTGATGCGCATAACACGGTGGATGTTGTGACAGCAGGGGAGATAGAAAGTGGGATAAGACGAGTGATGGAGGATAACGATGTTAGAACGAAAGTGAAAGAAATGAGTGTGAAGAGTAGATCGACAATGATGGATGGTGGTTCATCATATGCATCGGTTGGTCTTCTTATTCAGGATTTTATAACAAACGTCACTTGCTCAAGTTGAAGTCTCCTTTTTTTCTATGGGATAATGTCAAATCATTAATAACATAATATTTTCCGTAATGTATGTTCAGTAGAACTATAATATGTTATGCTGCATTTTTGTTTAAACTAGTTACTTATGTGGCTTTTTTCTTTGAATATGTAACACTAGTTGCTTTAGATAAAACTGACCCAATGGTAGGGGTGTGAATTTCTGACATGACCTGAAAACACGATACGAACCTAACACGAAATTCGTGGGTTTAGGTTTAGTCTAAACGGGCTCGGGTCAGTTTTAGGTTGAACCCGCGAACCCGTTTAGCTAAACAGGTCGGGTTCGGGTCAACCTGGTCGGGTTGACGGGTTGACCCGTTTAACCCCTTTATATTGTATAATATTTTTTTACAATATGTTTTATGTTATAAATTAAATTGGGTACGTATTTTATGCTATAATACTTAGAAAAAGAAATTCACATAAGATTTTATAATTTAAATGTAGTTGTATTATATACATATGTGTTTTTTAAGTAAACTTTAAATTTAATATATTAATTTGTGTAAAAAAATTTAAAAATAAAAGTTTTCGGGTTAAAAGGGTCGTGTTTGGGTCAACCCACGAACATTCGGGTCGGGTTCGGGTTCATTGGTATGACACAATTTTCGGGTTCGGGTCGGGTTCAGGTTCGCATAAAATTTTCGGGTTCGGGTCGGGTTCATCCCGCCAACCTGCGAACACGACCCGTTTAGCACCCCTACCCAATAGTGTTGAAATTTTTGTAACCACTCAAACCGTTTTACTGAAGAAAATTAAACCTGTTATTTAGATAGTATAGTGCTATTAATCATACTAGCTTATCTGCATGTGACAAGCTAAAAAGAACTTAAAACTTTATAACTAAAGGTACGTTAAACAATTGTTGAGTAATAACAGGTAGGGGTGCAAACGAGCTGAGCCGAGCCCGAGCTCGAGCTCGTTTAACATATGAAAGCTCGAGCTCGAGCTCGGCTCGATTCGAGCTTTATTTCTAAAGCTCAAGCTCGGCTCGAAGGTAATTATTCAAGCTCGAGCTCGGCTCGGGCTCGACTCGTTTAGTATTTATTAATTAATTTATATTAATTATAATTATAATTATTACTATGCTTATAATTTAGTTATTTTTTATATTTACATAAATGGTAATTATTATTATATAAATTTATCTTTAATATATTAATAAAGTATATATAAACAGAAAGCTCGTTTAGGCTCGCGAGCCGGCTCGAGCTAGATAAGCGAAGCTCGGGCTCGGGCTCGTTTACTAAACGAGCTTGTTTTTAGGTTCGGGCTCGAGCTCGAGCTCGTTTAAGCTCGGCTCGTTCGAGCTTTTTTTTCGAGTCGAGCTCGAGTAGCTCGCGAGTAGCTAGGCTCGTTTGCACCCCTATTAACAGGTATAAACTGATTCACAAAAAAATACACATCAGAAATTTTGAAATAGTTAAGGGTTATTGGATTTTAATAATTCTAAGTTTCACCTGTTGGCCGATAATAATATCAACTTTAAAAATCTCCTCCAACGATTCCAACTTGTAAAAATTTGGCTCTCATTGATCTTTTTCCAACATAGTTGCACTTAAATCATTTAAGGAGTCTGGAGGTGCACTTGAATCTATTGAGGAGACCACATTCTTATATATTAGACAAGGATTAATGGGGGTCAAATTCTTACAAGTTCGATCATTATAGAAAATTTTTAAAGTCGGGATTATTATCGGCTAACAGGTGAAACTTAGGATTATTAAAATCCAATAACTCAATGATTAATTGTCTTGTGAATGGAGGTGGTACGGTTCCGGGCGATAGCCGTAGCCAATTCTGACTACACCAAGCGCGGGCTTGGTTAAGACAACGTAGTTTGGGTCAGATCTTGGTTAGGGTCCCCGACTTGGGGATGTGAATACCTACAAAAAGAAGTTCACCTGTCAAAAAAAAAAGGAAATCATTAAATAAATAATACTTCATTTAAGTAAATCAACATTAAAAAAAATAATAAAAAACACGGGAACCAATCCCCACCCTGCGTTTAAGTAAATCAACGGATGAAATTAAATCTACTTTTCATTTCCATTTCACGACAAATTGCTTTTATTTGTGATTAGTTCTTAAAATTAAATACTTCTCTAATTAAAGAAATTAAAAACTAAAGATACTGACAACTCTTAAGACTTGTATTGTGTTTCTGAAACGTGACATTCGTAAGGAAAATGGATGCACAAGATATGAAGTTAACATTTGGAAACTAGAATGAAAGTATGAAACCATACGTATTTTATTAAGACCATCACTAGTGCAAACACCTAAATGCACTTATAAACATGGGAGAAGCTTTTAAGGAGCGGGAGGAGGCGGCCGACCCCTGAACTTTTCGCTCAGTAGTGGAGAGTATGTAGTTTTCGTATAGAAATTTTTGGGTATATAAGTTTTCGACCCACGGTTTTATAAATTTTTTTTGGTCCAGTGACTTCCACTCCACTGTCGGAAATCCCAAGCTTCGCCACTACTTATAAACATGTCTAGTCAGCAGACACATCAGATTTTTGCAAATGCATCAAAATATCAATTTCTCTCCAACCCTATAAACATTTTTACTAATACTTAGATTTCTACACCACCACCACTTTTTACATTTATTTAATACTCAAATTATTTTTATAATTAGTACATTTCTTTTATTTTCACATTATCAAAATCCTACTTAAAGTATTAACTATAATTGTAAGATATAAATATAATTATCAGAGTAAAGTGTCATTTGGAGGCTCGGCTTGAACAAACTGGCCACGATGGACGCTCTGCAGAGAAGAAATATTCCGGGGATCGATCCGCGGTGTGTTATGTGCGGTGAAGAAGACGAGGCGGCTGAGCATCTTTTCTCTTCATGTTGCGTAGCGACGGTCATATGGCAGCAGGTGTGCAAATGGTGTAACATTCCAAACTTATGCTCATGATTTTTGTGGGCTGAACGGTGGGAAAAAGGAAGTGGTCAAAGGGGGCATTAGAGTCGCGTGTTGGAGCCTTTGGAGAGCCAGAAATGAAGCGAAATTTAATAGCAAGTCGATAAGCATAGGAGGTGTTTTAAGTGAGATTAAGTCGGTGGGTTTTTTGTGGTTAAATAGTAGATCTAAGTCGTTAAAGGTTTCTTGGGACAATTGGTGTAAATTTGTAATTATGTAGGGTTTTGTTGTTTGGGTGCCGCCTCGGTTTGAGGTTTTGGCGTTTGTTTATTGATGTTTACTTTTCAAAAAAAAAAAAAAAAAAAAAGAGTAGAGTGTCATTTTGGTCCCTGAGGTTTGGTCACTTTTGCCACTTTAGTCCAAAACTCAAATCTTTTGCATCTGGGTTCCTGTGGTTTCAGTTTTATTGTCATTTTGGTCCAAAAATGAAATCAGATCATATTTCTCAAATTAAATCTTGCTATTTTGTCCTTTTCCTCGGGCAAAATGGTCATTTCTTTTTTATTTTATTGTTTTAATAAAAGCTTTAAATAAAATAAAAAAGAAATGACCATTTTGCCCCTGAGGAAAAGGAAAAAATAGCAAGATTTAATTTGAGAAATATGATCTGATTTCATTTTTAGACCAAAATTGCAATAAAAGTGAAACCACAGGGACCCAAATGCAAAAGGTTTCAAATTTGGACTAAAGTGGCCAAACCTTAGAGACCAAAATGACAGTTTACTCTGATTATCAAAATACTTAAAGGAACCCTTGTTGTTTTCATAATTTCATTATTACTAGAGCTCATTTTAGGTGGGGATTTTAAGATGTGAAAGAAATTAAAATTGTAGGTGCGTTAAAATGTGAAGTTGTATAGCTGTGTTTATAATTGTTTTAAAATTATTATTATTATTATTATTATTATTATTATTTTACTGTTTGAAAATTTTATTATCTTTAAATATTTTACAGTTTTAAAAGTAGCTTAGAAGTTGAATTTCTCTTTTTTTTAATTTATTACCTTTAATATTACCATTTAATATATTAATATTAAATGGTAATAAATTAAGAAAAAAACTTAATAGACTAAAAACGTATATATTTAATAAAATTCATTTATTACTTTGCTTAAATGGTTTTTAAATTTCAGTATAAAGGGTATTTATGTATATTATATATATTCAATAAAATCCACTTA
Organism: Helianthus tuberosus; assembly: GCA_030545235.1. Classification (NCBI taxonomy): domain Eukaryota; kingdom Viridiplantae; phylum Streptophyta; class Magnoliopsida; order Asterales; family Asteraceae; genus Helianthus; species Helianthus tuberosus. The sequence continues at coordinate 215,399,082 of CM060423.1, forward strand.
TTACTTTTGTAAAATAGTTTTTTATTACTTTTGTTAAATAGTTTTCCAGTAGTAAAGGGGAATCTGCAGGAAACAACAAGAAATGAAATACATATGCAATGCAGATGGAAACAGACAAAATGGTCCATGTGGGGATAACTGGCCTCATCACATTCGCCAACAACACAAGGACATAAGCAGCTAATTGGTACCATAGTATAAGATAAGAGAGACCCCAAAGAAAGAAACCATTCATGAACCAAAACAAGTATGCCTAATACAGTTGCAAAGCTAATATTCATCCCTGCCCCTGGGGTTGGTCACATCATGTCAACCGTCGAGATCGCAAAACTACTCGTGAATCGCGATCAACGTCTCGCGATAACCGTCCTTGTCATCAAGCCTCCCAGCTCGAGTTCTGGCTCAGCTATCGACACCTACATCGAATCATTAGTTAAAAGTAACATGGACCGGATATCCTTCATTCAACTCCCTCAAGATGAAACCCCATCAGTTGACCCCAAATCTCCCATGTCTACATTCAGTGAATTCATCCCTAGTCACTGCGGCAAATATGTTAGAAATGTTGTGGCTGACATGATAAGTCAACCAGGTTCGGGTCGGATAGCAGGGTTTGTCATTGACATGTTTTGCGCATGTATGGTAGATGTGGCTAATGAGTTCAATGTTCCAACCTACTTGTTCTTCACTTCTAATGCTACTTTTCTTGGATTTAAATTTTATATCCAGACACTTAGTGATGATATGAACAAAGATGTTATTGAGCTTGGAAACTCGGATACCGAGGTATCGGTTCCAAGTTTTGTGAAACCGTTGCCAACCAACGCCTTTTGGTGTCTTGTCCACACTAGAGAAGGACTAGATTTTGTTTTGAGGTCGGTTCGGAAACTTAGAGAGGTTAAAGCAATCATGGTTAATACATTCTTGGAATTGGAAACACACGCAATGGAGTCGTTGTCTGCTGATGTCAGCATCCCGCCGGTGTATCCGGTGGGACCTATACTCAACCTAGAAGGTGGTTCTAGAGGCGGAAAATCGTTTGACCATGACATCATTAGGTGGTTGGATGGTCAACCGCCTTCCTCGGTTGTGTTTTTGTGTTTTGGGAGTATGGGAAGTTTCGATGAGGCCCAAGTGAAGGAGATAGCGCATGGATTAGAGCAGAGTGGCCATCGGTTCTTGTGGTCCCTACGCCGACCTCCGTCGGATCAAACATCAAGGGTCCCAGGAGAGTATGAGGATCCGAGTGTGGTGCTGCCGGAAGGGTTTATGGAGCGAACACGTGGAATAGGGAAAGCGATCGGGTGGGCACCGCAAGTGGCGGTGTTGGCTCACCACGCAGTGGGAGGGTTCGTCTCCCACTGTGGATGGAACTCATTGTTGGAGAGTTTATGGTTCGGTGTACCGTCGGCAACATGGCCGTTGTACGCCGAGCAACAGATGAATGCATTTCAAATGGTGGTGGAGTTGGGATTGGCGGTGGAGATAAAGTTGGATTATAGGAAGGATGCCTATACTCCTAAGGTTAATACAGTCATTGTGACAGCTAAAGAGATAGAAAGTGGGATAAGACGACTGATGGAGGATAACGAGGTTAGAACGAAAGTCAAAGAGATTAGTGCGAAGAGTAGATCAGCGGTGGTGGAGGGTGGTTCATCATATGCGTCTATCGGTTGTCTTATTGAAGATTTTGTAAGAAACGTATCTTGAATTGGACTTTTGGTAAATTAAGTTGAAGTCTCGTTTTCAATTGATGTTGTAAGAAGGTGGTCCATGTGTCGTCCTTTTTTAATTATTGTAGACGTGATTGATATCCATCTTGTTTGTCGTCTTTACTTCATTCCACATAGCCACGTTTCGACTTTATACATAAGTTTATATCTGCCTTATGTCTTCTTCACCATTTCACTTCCTACCATTTAAAAAAACCTTAAGAATTATATATTGATTTCCTTGGTTATATAAACCAAGAGTGGTTATGTTGTTAAGCAAGAATCTATTACACATGGGGTCGAGATTGATGGTCCAAGGTAGAACACTTCAAGTAAGCAATGTACGCTCTCTTGTAAAACAGAACACCGGTAGCTTCAAAGCAGTGAAAGAGGATTTGTTCATGCCAATAAGCTCACACGTGAGAATAATATTGGTTTGTCGAACGGTGCGTCAAAGAAAAGTGAGACAATCTTGTAAGATTAAATATGTATTTATATGTATTTAATCTAGTAGCCATGATTATCATTTATATAATATAAATCAAAATATATTAAAACTTATATATTGGTTTGTCAAACGGTGCGTCAAAGAAAAGTAAGACAATCTTATAAGATTAAATATGTATTTATATGTATTTAATCTACTAGTCATCATTATCATTTATATAATACAGATCAAAATATATTAAAACCTATAATATAATTAGTTGATAATTGTTGATGAACCGATTTACCCTCATTAATTAATTGGGTTTCCCCTTGGGTGTATATAAGAATATTACTAGAGAGGGATTAAGATCAGACAATCATAACATCACATCAAATTCGTCCATCCCCTCTCTCTATGTTACGAGTTCTTCAACCCTAAAGAACTTGATACTACAATCAAGAACATACATCCTAAAAGGGAACCGGATCAAGCTGACTATCATGTCGAACTCCGTGGGTTGCATCTGTTTCTGGATTCTTTGCTGGTCTGTCTGCTATTACAGGTATTTCTACATGTTTTCTATTTTATACAAAACTGATCAACAAATCTAACATTTTTTCCTTCACTAGAGATGGATATTTGTACTTCTCACCAGCGACATGACTTTTCTAGCATTTGTGGTATAATTTTGTAGCCACCTCATATGACCGTCACATCATGTTGTTAGGGGCTGACCTATGGTGTGGCCATGTTTCCACGACTTAAAATGGTAACTATAGAGGGTTAATTTTTTACATGTACTCTTCCGGGCTCGTGGGTCCAGTGAATTGATCCGAGACCTTTTACTTCACTTCTTAGGTCGGAATCGGATTGGGTCCTGTCATAAGAAGAATGGGTTGGAGCGTGTGAATTTTATAAATACTATTAAATTTAAGTTACATTTTAGAAGAAAAAAATACATGAACTTTCGAAAAAATCTACTCATTCATGGTATGTTCTCAACCGAAATAATAGCAATATCTTTCTCTTTAAGGTTTCATGCAAAGATCAATGACATTCATTAATTTATTTAGCTATAAATATTTTTTATTTAATAATTATCCAAAAAATCAAATCATGATTAATTGGACCCATACCATGATCATACAAATATCTGATTATTTATTTAATGACTACAATCATTTTAATAATAACAATTTATGATGTTTAATGCCCACTGATTAGTATTTTCACATATGGATAAATCCGTTTTATACGCCTTGTATATCCGTGGGAATGCGAGTGTGGGTAAAGACTTTACCGACGGTGTCGACAGGGCCCCTGGCTGGACTGATCCTACTGGGCTTCCACAACAGGCCCAATTGTTGCTCATGTTGTGCTACGTATGAAAAGGCGGGAACCTTTGAGATCATCTTCTCTGCAGTGTCATTAATGACTTGCAAGAAGAAAGAGAAAGAAACGGCAGGTAAAGTACGAGGTATGTACTTACCTCATTAATTGTGAGAACCTCTCCTCCGGCAAGGAGGTGACACGTAATCCTCGTAACCAGAGATATGGGTTGGCACATGGAGGTCCGTTGAGTCGACGAAGGGATCTCGACAGTTGATACGACAACCTGGCTATATATAAGATGCTCTTATGATCATCCAAGGTATGCATTCAATACCTTAAGCATTTCCTCACACAAGCACCATAACCTCGGACATTCTCCGAATCACATTAAATACACCAAGCTTAGGATTCACACCAGGATATTCCGGCGACTCTAGATCGTCGGAATAACTCCATATTTCCGGCAAGTTTTCTTATTCTCGCGCCAGAGCTTGGTCACGGATCCCTCCTTCAGGGCCCTCCGTGACGAGACTAACGGTGTTCTGTTTTGTAGGTCAAGAGGAAGGCCCACCGGAGCGTTGACAAGTCTCATTGAGTTCCAACCAGAGTTAGGTGATTCGACAGATGAATAAAGATACAATATTATTATAGAAGGAATATTAATATTGTTGACGCTTAAGTACTTTAAAATCACTTAAATACTACGTTACCTAATGTCAGTGAGCTATAACTCAATTGGCATTGAAAGGGAAGTGAAAATTTAGGTTTAGGGTCATAGATCTCAAGTTAGAATCCGATCCCGACCGAGTTTTATTGCAGTGGGCCTTTAGGCGACGAGTATTCTTCGGAACTAGAGATGGTGGGCTTGGCTACCCAGTGTTGTTTGCGATCGTGGGTGTATGGGGTCGCATTTTGCCATTGGTCACCTAGGTAGTCGGGTTTTTATTTTGTTGGCCGTTCAGAAAAATAGTGTCACCGAAATATATATATAAATTTGACATAAATATCAATTCTTTTGTAAAGTTGGTAATTATATCCTAACAATTTACTTCTAACAAACAACATGGGTTGGTGGACCCACTTACATCGTCAACCTTTCACTTATATCGTCACTTAAACATGCAATTCATATGGTCAATTTTTAAGTTATTTATTATTATTGTAAAATAATTTGTATACAAAGCTTTACAGAAGTTTGAAATAAAATTTTAATGGTCTTTAATCTTCCCTTTAAATTTTTACTTCATGACATTATCGATCATTCTATTGCACGAACGTGTAATTTAGGACATTTAGGACGTTATGTATTTCATTAACATCTCTTAAATATATGTAAATAATAAAAAATAAATAAAGTCACTTAAATATGTATACCATTTGTTAGATTTTCTATTTTTAATGTGTTTTGTTTTATAAAGAAATTGCAAAATGTATTATTGTTATGACAGTTAAGCCGGAGGGTGTGGAGGGCGCCACCCCCTGCCACATCACCTCCAGTAGTGCCACCCCTCCGCCATCATCCATACCATCAACTTTAAATGGGGGCGCCATGGTTCCAGCGCTACCATGGTAACGATGAGGAAGAAGGGTTCAGGTGGGGCCCACATGCATTTCAACCAATACAATTTATTTTTGATTTTGTTTATAAGGGGGCCTTATCCCACACCGTGCAAGTTAAGGGAAGACGTTATAAAGCCCTCTGGCTGACGTGGATCCTATGTGTCGCTGGCGCGTCTTGATAAAGCCCCTGGGGGCTCCATCCCACACCCTCCAGCCTTATACCACTAAAAGAATTGTTTAATACGTTTAAAACGAACTAAGGGCCAAATAAAATGAAACGTATATGAGAACTCAAGACATTATGATGGTTTAGAATTTGGCAGCAAGTAACCATTGTACAGTAATACATTAGTTACTTCTGGATTTACCTAATACCTTCGCATTTTTATCAATTTACATGGAACCATCATTCATTCCAAGTGCATTTATGTGGACCATCGGCTAAATTTTGGTCAAAGTGTTTGGTACCATAATTCTCACATGGGCTTCATTAAAGGTAGCATCATTTCAAGGTAAATTTACACCATAAAACACAATCTCTACAACCAACTTTCTTCAATAAACTACAACACATTCAAAATGACTCCCATACACTTAGGGGCTGTTTGTTTGGGTCTGAATGGAGCCATTAAGAGGCTTGGCTCTGAATCGCTCAGAGGTATAGGCGTTTGGTTCACCAAAACACCACTTCTGAATGAAACCATTCAGTCTGAATGGTTCAGCTATTATACATGTCTGAATGAAACTTGAGACAAAGATACCCTTATGCCCTAAACAATACAGCTTCATCTTCGTCAGACTCGTTCTTCAATTCAGGTTATATACTATTACATTTCAACTCAAATCATTTAATTACCTATCAGTTGAACATCAAAAGGACGAAGACCTAGAACTCGTTTCGAAGCTTCTCTCACTACAGGCAACAGAGAGTCCAACGATTGAGGCGATTGACGAGCACGTTGCTTCAACTGCTCCGTCCTCTCTCTCAACACCGAATCTGGAACAGAACTCAGCTCCGATTCAAGCGAATTAATAAGCGCAACAGTAGCAGCGTACTGCTGCCTGGTGGACTCACCGGTATCAGCACCGCCTTTGAAGATTCCACCGAGTAAACCTCCTAACGAAGCTGCCGTAACCGTTAGTGTTTTCCGATCTCGTGCAACGCGATTACCGTCAGATTGAAGGAACCGGTACTTGTTTCCGATCTCGTCTTGTTGTTGTTGAAGATCGGTGGTGGGTGTTGTGGTGGTGAAGCGGTGGTGGGTGTTGTGGAGGTGCAAAAATTAGAAAAGAAAGCAGTTGAAATGAAGAAAAAATGAAAGTGAAGAAAGAAGTGGAAGTGAAGAAAGAAGAACCTGGAAGATGCCACCAAGGGTCTTTAATAATAAAATGTTTTTTTTTTTTAATAAAAGGGGTAAAAATGTCATTTTACACAGTTATTCAGATGTGCAACCAAACAACACTTTACTGGTTCAGCACTTACTGGTTCAGAGCCTCTTACCCATTCAGACCTCTTATTCATTCAGCACTTATTGATTCAGATGTTGCCAAACAGCCCCTTACTAGTATTACTTCTTAGTTTAGTTATATCATCCTCCAACCCTTCCTTGGCTAACCTTTTGCCACACACCTATCACCGCCCACAAGCATTGCACATCCAACGTAGACAATCGATACTTCCGGTTGTGGCAGTGGCATTGTCGCCTAGTCCGATGCATTACTTGCTACCAACAAGACTTATTGGCATGACACCGCTCACGAACAATCAACCACCACGATCGCATGTCAACACACTGCCACTAGATTTAGAGAAAATACAACAACCAACACCTCTCTACATGCCACATCTTGTTGAGGATGTTCTGCCATCATCATCATCATCTGGCGACAGTCAAACTCCATTTGAAGAACTACCACCGTCACTTGATCCTCTCGACGATCCACTTATTAATGAACAACTACCACAAACTTTGGTCAACATGCCACCACCAAGTGATCAACCACCATATATAATAGATCCGATTGACGATCCACCCTTTGAGGAAGAACCACCAATAAACCCAATTGACATGCCACCGCCAAGTGATGAACAACAACCACAAACTTCAATAAACATGCCACCACCAATTAAGGATCAACCACCACAAACTTTTGTCGACATAGCACCATCAGTTGATCAACAACCACCTATAGTAGATCCGATTGACGATCCGCCCTTTGAGGAGGAACCACCAATAAGTCCTATTGACATGCCACCACCAAGTAGTGAACAACGACCACAAACTTCAGTCGATTTGCCACCACCAGTTAAGGATCATCCAACACAAACTTTGGTCGACATAGCACCATCAATTGATCAACATCCACCTATAGTAGATCCGATTGACGATCCACCCTTTGAGGAGGAACCACCATTAAGTCCTACTGACATGCCACCACTAAGTAGTGATCAACCTATACAAACTTCAGTCGACATGCCACCACCAGTTAACGATCAAACACCACAAACTTTAGTCAACATACCACCATCAGTTGATCCACAACCCCATGTAATAGATCTAATTGATGATCCACCCTTTGAGGAAGAACCACCGCAAGTTCCAATTGAATTGCCACCACCAAGTGATAATCAACCGCCACAAACTTCAATCACGCCACTATTAATTAGGGATCAACCACCACAATCTTTGATTGGCATGCCACTGTTAGTTGATCAACAATCACCTATAATAGATCCTATTGACGATCCACCATTTGAAGATGAACCATCAGAAAGTCCAATCGACATGCCACCACTAAGTGATTATCAATCGCCACACTCTCCTATCGATATACCACCACCAGCTGATCAACAACCACCAATAATAGATCCGATTAACAATCCACCTATTGATGATGAACCAACACAAAGTCCAGCTCACATGTCACCACCAAGTGACGATAAACCGCCACAAACTCCTTTAGACATGCCACCACCAAGCGACGATCAACCGTCACAAGCGCCCTCTAGCATGCCACCACCTAGTGACAACCAACCGCCACAAGCTCCATCTGAAATGTTGCCACCAAGCAACGATCAACCACCACAAGCTCCCTCTAGCATGTCACCACCAAATGACAATCAACCACCACAAACTCCCTCTGAAATGTGGCCACCAAGCAACAATCAACCGCCACAAGCTCCCTCTAGTATGCCACCATCAAGCAACGATCAACCGCCACAAGTTCCATCTAAATTGACACCACCAAGCAATGATCAACAGCCACAAGCTCCCTCTAACATGCCGCCGTCAAGCGACGATCAACCTCCACAAGCTCCGGCTAACATGCCACCACCAAGCGACAATCAACCGCCACAAGCTCCTGCTGACATGCCACCACCAAGCGATGGTCAACCGCCACAAATTCCCGTTGACATGCCGCCAATAAGAGATGATCAACCACCACAAACTCCCCTTGACATGCCACCACCCAGTAATGATCAACCGTCACAAACTCCCATCATGCCACCAAGTGATGAACAACCACCACAAGCTTCAACTGACATGCCGTCACCATCTAAGGCTCAACCACCACAAACTACCACAACAGTGCCACCAGCCACTAAGATTCAACCACCTAAAAATCCAAGCTTTAGACCACCGTCCATTAAGAAACATCGACCGGTAACTATTCCATACAAACCAATGCCACGTAAATGGAGACCATTTGCTCCTCGAAGTCGTTTCCCACATCACCCCTTACACAAGTGGCATCCACCTAACACTAATGGTGATTGGTCGGACGAACCAAGTCATTAAAAGTGTTGATGCATGCATGCTTTTGTTCTATTTCAAATAACGGTTGATGTGCAAGAAAGATGTATGTTATGTTTGACGCATAACTAGGTTTTGGTTTCATTAGCTAGTATATGTATTGACTTTTTATTGTACGATGCAACTACTTTTTGCACATCCGTGAGTGATTAATTAAATGATTCTCTCTTCTTAGTTAAGTGTTCTTTTTTTTTTTATAGTAAACTTCATTAAAACAAAACCTCCGACCCAAACGGGTAAAAGGCCAAACAACCAAACAACACCCCGACCCAAACGGGCAAAGGGAAAACACTTACAACATATACAATGGATATTTACACCATTCTAACCACCTAATATTTTTACAGGGAGATCTATTTTTCGCCCAAGCAAAACCCCTAGATTTAATCTCTCTAACGATTTCTTGCGGACTTCTTCTAATATGATGATTCCGCACATGATATTTAATATTCGAAATGTTATTTGATAACGGTGATAATTACTAGGGGTGGTAAACTTATCATGTTATCATTTTGAATTATGATCCTAGTCACAACCCCTATATTTATTTATATGAAAATATCAACTTTAAACGCCTACACTTAAAATTGTGTAAGCCAAACCTGACATGTGTGACCCATTTGTCTAAACGAGTCAAACAAGTTTATGAGTTAAACGAGTCGACAATTTGTAAAAAAATGAGTTAATTTGGTTGTAAATGGATTGACGGGATATACTTTGCATATCAGTATCTTATCTTATCTTATGTTAGTAGTATTGTATAAAATAAAAATTCACACAATCAATATTTTTGTTACACCTTTATATTTACTTCTCAAAATTAATTAATTGCCATGTGCCGACTATGACATTATAGACTAGTGACATCTTTGAGGTGAGATAAGACTTAGGGACCATTAGGTCCTAGGTTTGATTCCTATAAGGGGTTTTTCGTAAATTTATTGCATTTCCTCCTGAATTAGTGTATAGACATTATTGTCTAATGGAGATGAATATGATCGGATGATTCCGCTGGTGACACGATAATATTTCAGTGGTCCATTAGTGATAGGGGAGTTCAAGATCGGATTATCCGAAAACCAGATATCCGAAAATTTCGAATAGTGAATATTGATATCCGAACCCGTATCCGAAAATTTGGATATCCGATTTTCGGATATCCAAAATTTCAGATACGGAATCGGATATCCGAATTTATAAAAATATTCAAAAAAACTTTTCGTGCATAGATTAAAAACTAAACCTATATTCGAATTTTCAACTTTTCAACATTGAAATAAAAATAACTTTTATAAATCCACATCCGAATCCAATTTTTTTACTATTTTTAGTATATTTTAAACTAAACATAGTGCTCGTATACTATATATATTAAAAAATTATTAGTTTTCGGATATCGGATAATCTGATTATCCGAAAATTTTAGAAATCCACATCTGAATCCGAAAATTCAAATTATCTGGTTTTCGGATATCTGAATTTTGACATTTCGGATATTTTGAATACGGATTTTTGAATATTTAGGATTTGGTTTCGAATCCGAATTTTTTGAGCATCCCTGGTTGGTGATCCAAATTTGTCGTTCAAAAATAAAAATTAATTGCGAGGTGGATCTAAAGGGTTTGATTAATTAATTATAACTAGGGGTATTTCTTGTCGCGCGTTGCGCGACATTACAATTTAGATTCAATTAGGTACGGTTGCAAGCATTCCTCATATTAACAACCGTTTGTCATTAATATATCATGCTGCTGTTTATAGATGCACCGAACAAAATTTGAGACATTTAGGCGTACAACTTCCTGTCATTAGCATACGGTTTACCATTAGTTACAAGTTTTTCAAAGGTAATCCGTTGCGCTGCTTATGTACGCAGGTAGTGGTGTAGTAAGTAGGCAGTCGAAGATGTGTTGTTTTGCTGGCAAAATAACGCACCTATTTTTTAGTGTTGACCCCTATTTGGTCATTAGTTTCAGAATAATAACGCCAATTATATATGTTAATTATCAAGTATATACCTTCAAAAAAGTTATTTTTATTAAATCATAAATTGGAAAACAAACTATTTGATCAGTGACGTCATCTTTTTTTTTTTGAACAAAGTGAAGCAACTTAAAAGGAAAACATCAAGAAACTTATTCTTTTAAAAAGAGGCAAAGAAGTAGTATTTAAATTGAAGGAAAGATCGATTAGACATTATGAAATTAGAACGTAAGTGTCAACAATTACTTGATAGAATATAAACATAACAAATCAGCAATAAGTCCTCTTCAGTTCCATTAACATAACATAAACCTTTAGGTTTACTAAATTTGATTGTCTAATGGATCAAAAAATTCAATTAATAAAGAAAAGATCTGGAAGTCACCTGATCCCTTATGGCTTCTAACGTAGCATGTTTCAACTTGCATTATTGTTCATAAAAAAAGGGCTAAAAAAGTGTTTGTACTCCAACCCAACCAAATGGCCCGTTAAACCCATACTAAAATAAGAATTATGCAATTCTTTATCTTTATAATTAATCTTCGAAACACTAAACCTAAAAAGACATAAAAAATCATAATCAACCCTCTACTCCAAATAGTTTAATTGCCCCTAAAGGTTTTATATCCTAGGTTGTATGATTTGGAAGCCAAAAACTGAAGTCTAGTTGCAGAAAGGTGTCAACGCCCAAATGGGTCAATGTCTTTTTCTTGGGTTTGGAAACGTCAGTTGGGCAACCGGAAAGAGCTGTCTGAGTTATCTGCCCTTATCAACAGTTTAAGTAATATCCATTTTTCTAACAGCATGGACAAATGGACCTAGGTAGGAGATGTTAGGTAAGATGAAATCATCAGCACGAATGAACATACCAGTTTATCTGCAGCCCTTATCCACCAGCCTGAGCCACTGCCTGCTGGAAAGGGGACACCTGTCGCGGCCACATCTACCTCCCTCGTCCTTGCTGACTTCATCACCATCGCCGCCTTGATTAGCCACCTTGTTGTCACATATCGCCGCCAAATAACCGAAAAGGATAGTCGGCCATCATCAACCATTTGTCGCATACATCTCCATGTCTCTGTGGTTGGTTTGTAAAGATATCAAATTCTTAAAGCATAACAATAACAAATATGCAATCAGTGCTACCCTCATGTACTTACTATTAAATAATATTTGAATTAAAATAAAGAAGCATTTATTTTTTTACCCGGATTGAATTCTATGTGCTTGCAAATAGCCAAATCAGTTCCAAAATCAACCGTTGCAGAGCCAAAGTCTGAAATCTACAGTAGATTCGTCATCAAACTCAGCGGGTCAAGTGTGGCATAGCGAAATATTGAAATTAACGCAAGCCACTATATAACTATGGTAATTCCAATTAGTAATATTCTATATGAAAGAAGAAACAACATGATGAATACGGATAAAATCATAAATCACAAAATGTTAATATATAAAACAAAAAAAAAAAGAATCAAGATTTTACCAAATTGACCTATCAAACCTAAAATCTAAAGAAACTGAGCTGCCAATAAATCCCTATCTATTCCAACAACCCAACAAAATTTTGATCACTTCACATACATGATCTTGATCTTGTTTTTTGTCCTCTTTTGAGTTCATAACATGCATATTCACTTTCAATCAGGAAGCTACAACTACTTTAACATATTAACCGAATCGGCTCAGATTTGGCAATCAGACCGTCGTGGCTGCAAAAAGGTTGCAAGTGGAGAATATCACATTTATTGTCCTTAAATATGCCATGCCAAGCAATGGCCTCTACCATAGTCATCACAGCCGTCATGAGTTTGGAACAATCTTTTGCCTTAAACTTTAGTGAGCAAAACGAAATCACGAACACCAATTGACTCAGATCTGAAAAGATCATCATGGACGTTGAAAAGAGGAAAATAGGTTAGAAGCACACTTCCTCGTAGTCGTCAAGAATAGCCAGCTCAGTGGCGCCATGGTTGCAACCGGAGTTGCCATACCAAGTAGCAACACACCATCATCGTCGGGTAGGCGACAGGCCCAAAACTCGCTAGAACAGTATATTTAATCAACTGAATGAAACAAATATACCGGAACAAGAAGCGGTGGAGTTTTAGTGATGTAGCTTCACCATCCAAATAAGCCACCACCTAAATCAACGAATACCAACATTCCACGCACAAATATATTGTTCAACCCAGCCGACGTCGCCTAAAACACTCGCTAAAACACCAAGGGTCGAATGGGGGTTAATAACCCCCAAAAACAAAGACGATACTAATTTTAAAAGAGAGGGATTTTTATAGACCAAATACACTTTAGTCAACCACACTTCTTGCTGATTAGAGACCAACTTGGTGGCGAAGACGGCGAAAGATGAATCAATGGCACATATAATACCAACTCAACTAACCACGGCCTGACCCATTTCACGTTTTATAGCAAAGCAGGTTCATCCCACGCTACCTGTAACCAGAAATCATATCAAACTCATACATTTAAAAACCAACTAACAAACATTCATACATAATCAATAATATCTCACTTATAAATACATATTCAATAATATCTCACTCATAAAGCATACTGTATAAAGAGTATACCTCAAGAAGCCTCCAAGGCGAATTCGGCCAACGAAATTGACCTTTGACATCATCCAAAGAAATGGTGCACATGAACCAGCTAATTTGAGACGAATCCTCCGTCTCTAAAGCCATCTTGAGCCTCATTTTTGGAAACCACTGAATCTGCATTGCTACCTTTATAGTCGACGCTTTCACATAGAGCACAAACGTGCTTGCGCGAGGGTGGTACACCACCTCAAACGGCTGGCTAGCAGACGCGAGGTTCACAGCTTCAACAACCAACTCCACACTCACCTTCACAGTATTCCCAAACCCACCAACGGCAACAGTTACAAAATGGAAATAACCAGACAAAAAAAAAAAACAATTATCTTAAAAAATGAGTATTTATACATATAATCACCATTATTTTAATGTTAATCTTCCAATACGTATCAGCTATATTGATAATAACTTTTTATCAATATTGACTTTTATCGCTTTCGTAAAAAAATGTTATTATAAGTATTTCTTTTAGTTTAACTAACTAATACATAAAACAACTAAAGTTAACTAACCCCTCTCTTTCAAAAAAACTAATTGATTCAATTAAACGCAAAATGATACATATTTCAAATACTAAAAACACATATTACGTAAGTTATGGAGGCAGAAAAGAATCAAATACAAATCTAACACCTTAAAAACTATTTGATTCAATTAAACGCAAAATTGGACATATACCAAATACGAACTCGTTCATGTAACCGTATTCAATTTCAATGAACAAAAAGCATTTGCACATACCGCAATACGATTGAAGCAATTGCACAGTGGATCGCAACTGTAAACCCTAAACGATTGAAACAACAAATGAAGCGACGTAATCATACCTGGAAGAGATTGGACATCGCCAGAGCAGCAGCGACATAACCGAAGGAGAGAGCAGCGTCCATGGCGAAGAAAATCAAAACAAAAGAAATTATCAAAAATCCAACTTCGTCCACAAAATCCCCAAGTTGAAGTTCACAAAACATCAAAGATCAAACATTTATGATAAACACACATGCTTATAAAACCTCTACACGTTACCACCTATCGACTGCAAAAGCCAGAAACTCAAAAACACCAAGTGGAAAAAATAGAAAAGTACCTTTTATAACGTTGATATAAAGGATAGCTGTCAGATTGTTCAGGTTAGCCTCTTCGTGTACCTTGTCTATCAAATCAAATTTCAATCAAATTAAAACAGCAAAGGTGTGTAATAAAATCATCAAAAAATGTCCGATTGATTTGAGATTTTGGGACAACAGGAGGAGCAACTGTGATTGTGAATTTAGGTAAGAGAGATTCGAGACCAAATTTGTGATTTTTTTTATGTGGTAAAAGAATGAAGATACCGGATCTTTTAGCACCGTCGTCAAAAGCCTAGCACTAAAAACCAAAACCACCACAAAATCAGAGCAGCACCATCGTCCTTTGCATTGTTCGCTACAGCAGAACGGTCGGACGACCTTCACCATCTCCATCACCCCTCTCTTTCTCTGTGTCTAACCAACTGAACGAAAACAATTCTATTGCCGCCGCTGACCACTGAGAACACCTTATTGCCGCCGCTAACATCAGCTTGAGAAACAACTCCATCGTCACCATCGACCGTTTGCAACAAAATAGAAACCCTAGATCATCGTCATTGTTGTGATGTTCTAAGGGCAATTGAACTGGAGAATTTTAACCAAAAAAGATAGCCACCACTTAGGGTTGAAAAAAAAAAGATATCCTGAAGGCTCGAACTTGGGCCACTCTCATAAAAACCAGACAACAAACCAGTTTACCAAGTCTTAGAAAAAATAAAATGTTCAATGAAATCTCTATAAAAACAATTACAACAGCGGAGAAAGGAGGAGTAATGGAGTTATTGGAGGAGTAATGGAGTTAATATTCATAAGGTTTGTTTTTTAATATATAAAGGAGGAGTAATGGAGTTACTAGAGGAGTAATGGAGTTACTATTCACAAGGTTTGTTTTTTAATCTATCTATTATACTAAAGCAAAATCAGGGTTGACTTATTGACTTTGATGTGGCTATTGTCTTTGGCCAGAGAATTACAATTTGGGCGGCATTTTGTGTATGTATATATTTCTTTCTATTTTTCATTCAATGCTATTCATTTCATCAATAATTCCACCGCCTTCTCTCTTCCATTCTTTTCTAATTCGACTTCTTCATCTTCTTCAACGGATTTCTGAAATTTCTTCATTCATCCATATCTTAATCTGTAAGTGTAGATTTTAATTTCTTAGTTTAATCTTTATTTTTTTGATTTGTTCAAGAAACCTTATCTTCGATTGTCATTTAGATTTGTTGTTTATGTTTATTATCTGTATAATTTTTGGTATAGAATTTTATGTTTACTCATAACCCTAAACCGATTGTAGTGTATTTTACCTTTTGTTTTGTTTATGATTAATTTTTATTATCCAAGAAACCCTATCTCCGATTGTCATTATAGATTTGTTGTTTATATGTTTATTATCCAGATCTGTGTTTATAATACCTATTGTTTTTTTTATTAATTTTTTGAAGAAGTATTGTTCTGTTTCAGAAACCCTAATTCCGAATGTAATTCCAGATCTGTGTTTTATGTTTATTTCCATTATGTTATTGTTATTGAATATGATGTTTATTCATACTTACTCCAGCTCTGTGTGTTTTTGTTATTGAATTTGATTTTACATTTATTCAAATCGCTAAATCTGAATTTCATGAAAAAATTGTTTCATTTTGATTGAATCTGTATTCTATGAACCCTAAATTATTTGAATGTATTATTTTTAAATGTGTTTGATAGGTTTGTTTTTTGATCATTTTTATTTTAATTTAAGACTGTATCTGATTTTCTCTCAAGATCTGTTGATTTTTGAGTATTAACATTACGGATGATTTACAATATATAATCTGATTTTTTTTTTTTTTTTTTTTTTTGTCATTCAAACCTTTTTTTGTAGGTTTCTAATATTCCTGGGAGTTATTCATTAAGGTATTGTTTTGTTTTTATTATTCACTAACTTATTGTATTATACATTTTATATGACTAGTAGGGTGCTCGCGCGATGCGGCGGGGGCGGCACTTTGCATTGTGACACTCATTTCTGGTAGTTTCTTATTTGTATAATATTTATTGTAGCATAATTGTGAATAATATACGTCATAAGCGTTCCGCATGTCTAGTTACTTCAAGAAACCATTGATGTAAGTAACACACTAATAAGGAAAAATAAGTCGTAAGCATAAAAGTTCAATAAAGTAACACACAAATAAAGAAAAACAAATCTAAAAAGTCATTAAAAAACAAGTAGGTTTTCATGATACCTTCGAATGTTGACCAAGACAAGCGTTTCAAATTGGTATTGATAAACTAACACAAAAGTTTAATATATTTATTGTTTTATTTTTTTTAATTTTCCATGTAATAACATCAATGAGGTATTATTTCCATAATGTACGTAATGAGAGAATTGTTCTATTACCTTTAATAAACATATTTACCATTTTGAAGTTAAAAAAAATAGTGTCAACATTAATTTAAAGTATTTAGGGAGTGAATTACTTGGTATTTTGAATCAAGCGTGAACAACATAATTTATATTATTATATTATGGGGTAGAAGTTAATGATACACAAATAATCATCAGCAACATCCATTTAAAAGCACGAACATCGAATTAAGATTTCATCAAACAAAATAATGTACAATGTAATTAGAAGATTCAGAATTAAAAAAAAAAAAAAAACCAAGAAAACAACGACAAAATCTAACAAACATTTCATCAAACACTTGGTATGCATGTCCAAAAGACAATAAGCATCAACAATTATTCAAAACAGGAAACAAAAAGATCGATTAGATTTACCATCAAAAAGTGTTGGAGTGGTTTGTATTGCTCTTGAAATAGATCTTCAACACAGGTTGCAGTGGTTATCTGGCTCTTGAAATAGACAAGGATTTTTCTTCTTGAATTGGTAATAAGTAAAAATAAAATAATAAACACAAAAAAATTACATAACACCTTGATCTTAAGTTTAAATAATTGATGTTTACCTGCAAGATTTTCACAAATGAAGAGACCAGACCATTAATGCCAACACAAGTTTCATTGAAGATATCCACAATCTTTTAAAATGCTATGCTAATATACATAATAAGTCCAACTTAGAAAAATAATATTATTTATGTAAAAGGTTAAGTCATGAATAATGTACCAACCTATCAAATATTATATAGTATATTGAGTTCTTGCAATGGACAATCACATAAGAGAAGTACTACTGGACTTCCCACCTTGCATCAGCATATTGTATGTTTGCAGCTAGTAAGTACCCTTGTCTCTAGAATTGTTTACAAAAATTATACAGTTACACAAAATCAAGAATCTGTAACTGTTAAGTTTTGAAACACGACAAAGAGGAGACAAACCTTAACTGTTGCAGCAAGTACATGGCAAGCTATTCTTGATGTGCATGGGTTTCATTAATACATGGCAAGCTATTTTTATTTGATGTAACCATTAAGTTTTGCAAAAATGCCAAGTATTGAGTTTCATCGGCACATATATTCAAGTAATTAAAGCTCAATGCAGGCGCAGCTGAGGCACTCGAGGAACTCACTAAGGCTGAACTGGCGGCATCTAAGGCAGCATCCAAACCACATGATGATTATTTTATTTCCAAACACACACACACACCGTGTATTTAATCCGTAATAACTTCAAGAAAGTGAAACCGGAACAGCATACAAGTATATCATTAGGAGCGACTGGAGGCGTTGTTTGCTGAAGCAGAATCTGTTGCTCTCTCTGGGGAAGGGTCATGATATGACCCCTGCAATGGTTTCAAAAGGCGTAACACAAAACATACCTTTAGAACCAAGAGTTAGTATACGATGCAAGAAACAAATAAAAATCACACATAAGTTCTTAATGTGCATTTATGTAAGTATTTTGAAAGTGTGGTCAATATTAAGCAAACCTCTTGTGGAAAACCAAAGCCTCGAATGTCCTCTATGTAAGTAGAAAACACAACGCTCGCATTTAATGTCTTTAAAAACCTTGTCTTGCCTCACAACAACTTCCTAGCAAAAACAAAAACAAAGGAAATGTCTAACAGACTTTTTGTACGTCCATGAAAATTCTAAAATTTGTAATCAATGATTTTTATACCACATATAAGTATGCAACCAGCAAGGTTTTCATAACGGTTGTGTTCATGTCAACATAGTGAGTTCATGGATCGATAATCACAACTAGTAGACAACTACTTATTCGACTCCTAAGTCTATTGACCAGAAGTAAGATATGTTTAGCCAAAGGCTAATTGATTATATCAACTTCAAGTCGCAATAATCGGATAACAAGTTCATTATTTTCAATTTCAAAAGAGGCCCAAGCAAATTTTGTGATTAAAGTAACAAACCTTTCCTTGCAGACTACGAAGGCCAATTCCAGCCATATACAATACCAGTGATATCAAATCTGCAACAATCTGTGAAAAAGTCAATCTTTTTAAACCTCAAATGTTGATTAAAAATTCTGAGATTTTCAACATTCAAAACAAACCCTAAATATTAATCCAACTAAAACTAATAGTTGAACCATTAAAATTAGGTTAAAATAAAGGAAAAACTTTACCTTCGTTAAACAACAGGAGAGATGTGACAGGAAGAAATAATTGTTTCAACCTAAATCCGAATCAGAAAACAAATTGTTATGAGATTTATGCAGCATGCCCATCAAATCGAAATAAAAACATAAACAACAATTTAATCTCTGAGTTTGAAAACTAAAATCGAATCATAAAAAATAATATCGCAAGCATCAAGTAACGATTTCATATAGACTACCAAATCGGGATTTCATCTCTGTGTTTGGAAACTAAAATAGAATTAGAATGAGATGATTTTGAAAACATACCTTGTCTATTGGTCAGTGTATCCTTCGTTGATCGTTATTGCCTCCAAAAACCAAATTATCATAACAAAACAAAAACTCAAACTCTAATTAAAAAAACTGATAAAAATTGATTTATACAACAAACTGAAACTTACAAAATTTAGGTTCTTTTACCTGAATATGGAAACGAAGGGAATGGGATCTAGATCTGAGTTGACGGCAGATTGATATACAGATCTGAGGTGCCCTTATTCGTTTATCAATCTGATCAGAATTTCTTACAATCAAACCCTAGGAATCGAAAGTCTTCAATTCTCCCTAAATCAAATAGCAAAACACTGAAAGTACAAAAAAATGTCATTAGAAATGGATTAAAAGCACCAAAAATCTCAATTAATGGGGAGGATTCGATGGACATTTGAGGATTAGATAACCAAAAGAATCAGAAACCATGAACTGTTGTTGTAACAATAGGAACAAATTTACCTTAATGGAAGTGGAGCATGGTGGCATCTCGCACACTTTACCTGTCGGTCTCTATTGAAGATAGCCCTAATTGCTACTTCGTGGACCCTGGCTTAAAAGAAACTAACTGATTTTGACGGTGAAGACGAAGGAAAGACGCAGGAGTATCATAACTGGCGGCGGAATCCATGGAGTGGAGAGAGGGGCGGTTTTGTGGAGAAACTGGTAGATTGTTCAGGATCTGAAAATATCTAGGGTTATTTGAAATTTGAAATCCCGCCCATCAGATTTTAGGGGTGTTTAAAATCAGTAATTGAAAGCATTTGTGCTTTAAAACATTGTACATAATGAGTTAAAACTTAAAACTTGTACCTTTTAGAATTGGGGTAAATTACCATTATATTATCTCCATACTAAAAATCATATTTACACTAAGGCGTTATTTAATGATTCAGTTCGGTTTGGCTATTAAATATTTTGTGATAAAGACCAAGTACGTTGCGTTTTAATCACTTGTACACTAAAGCATCATCTACTTGTACCTTTTATATTATCTCCATACTAAAAATTATAAGTTTGTTATGGAGGGATGAATTCTAACTAATTATCTATAATTTTGTTAAAACCTTAGGGATTTAAGTGTAATAAGTTTAGGGGCTAAAAAATAAATAGTGTTTAAAAGACCAAACTACCCTCATTTTAGGGGCATTTCTATAAATAAAGGGGGGGAAAAGTTCTTATTTTTTGGGTATCTTAAAATGCCCTTGCCTCATGCATTATAATATAGTATAGATACATATGAAAGCTAATCAGAAGAAACCCTCAGTTGAAGAAAAATACAGTGATAGTGTTTTGCTTGGAACATGGAGGTGTCGTTGATGTTGTCAAGGAGTCTCAGGAAATGCTAAGTGATATCATTTCCTTACGCTCCTCGGCAATGTCAACGACCCCTCAAAAAAATCCCGTCAAATCTCTCTCACTGGTTGCTTCATCAACATAATGTTTATTTTTCTCACCACAGATCTCCTGTATATTCCCTTCAATTATTTAACCGCCTTCTTTTCATTATATATGGAAGGTTGCAATCTTATTAAATAACGGTAATTTATTTTAGGTAATTTTGGAACCGTTTCCATTTGTATTGCATATATACATAATTTTGCTTTTAATATAATGTTTCAACCGTTCACTTGAGAAGCGTGCTCTTTATTTTGTTCATCATCAGACATCCAAATACAAGCATCGGTAAGTATATTCCACCTCTGTTATTGATTTTTATTTTTTATTAGAAAACCACAATTAAGTTGTTTAGTTTGTATGTTGTAGTTGATTGTAACGGATATGTTAATTGTTATAGATAGCATAAACCCTAATCTCTATTTTCAATTGTTCTAAATACAATTGATATACAAGTCCTGATTCAACTTATTGAAACTAGAATCAGTTTATCGATTGTTATGTAATATATATTTTTATTAATTATCTTTTTATAAAAAAAAATTCAATTTGTTATTTTGATTATTTTTAAGTTATATAAATCCTCATTCAACTTATTCATGAATCCTTTGTTTGTTAATTATTTTGATTGCATAATAATTGATTTGATGTCGTTTGTTTATGTATCCTGTTTTTGTAGGTATTTACTATGGGTGAAAGTTCATCAAGGTATTTTGTGGCTATTTTTATTATTTTCTAACAATAACCTTAACATGTTATATATTGTTAACATTGTATTATGTAATTCAGTTACAGAGGACCCTGGTTCTGTAGGGTAATGAATCGAGCAGACCTACTTATTCTGGTAAATGAATAATTATTACTTTAGTTATTTGTGTTCTTTTCTTTTTCATCTTATTAAATACAGTATATTATTATTGTATTGTTTTAATCTTTTGACTATAATTATAATTCATTTTCCATTTCATTGTTTTATTAGTCCATTCCCGATGATGCTGCTTCCAAACTATGGGGTGTTGACAAAGGCCCTACTAATGTTATAATACACACTGAAGATGGCCGTGTCTTTAAAGTTTATTTAAGCGCTGCTAAAGGGAAGTTATTTTTCTTTCATGGTTGGTCCAAAGTTGTAGAACACTTGGGTCTAACCCAAGGATGTTTGGTAGTATTTAATCCTGTAGATCCTACTACGTTTAAATTAACAAGTTTCCTTGATGGGGTTAGTCGTTGCTCTTTCTGGACAAATATGCTCCCTCCATCATGTAATTTTTATGTAAGATAGATATGATTTTATTTTTCCTAATGTATTGAATTATTACTTTAGATATGTTAATACTAACCTGTTTTTACATTTTTTTTTATCATCCTACAGGTCATTCCTCAATGTATTTTGCCAAAAAGTTACGATTATTCGTCAAATGATTTAACCTCTACTGTAATGATAGACAACCAAACGTTTAACGTTTCCATTGTAACGTCTGACGGCAAAGTCGGTTTTACTGTTGGTATGGATGTAATTGTTAGACTGTTTCAGTTGGAGGTTGGTTGTTATTTCTTATTCACCAAACGTTTTGGTAATTTTTTCTATTTAAAAGTCTTTGGAAAAAACGGTGTTGAAATCACTTATCCTGACGTAGATGTTGATGAGGTAAATTAAATATTGGTAGTTAATTATAAATTTTATATACATATCAGAATGTAATACATTTTATATATATTAATTTGCAGACTGAAGTTGCACCTGTAGATGCTGAAAATGAAGTTGAAAAACAAATACATGGTGGTGTTACTCGGTTTGTTCGTATGGCTGGTGAAGATTATTTTGTAAGTTTGGATATCATTTTAAAAACTGTTAAAAACAAGTTTTATTTTTATTTTTTACTTAACAAACATTAACTTTTATTATTAATTTTGTTTCAATACAGAGAATTCCTGATCATGTTTCACGCATGGCTAAGCTTCATGAAGGTTTAAAAGATTTGATCATAAGATTTTTGCATCTGGATCCGCCACTGCAGATTACCAACGGTACCAGACGTGAAAGAAGAACCAATGGTCGTGGTTTTCGATACGCTTTATCCTCTTGGAGGAAGTTCATGAAAGCCGCTCGAATTAAGGTCCGTATCAGGTTCACTATTCTTTTGATGAAAATGAGCAGGTTTTGAGTGTTGAGAGGGTTGTACCTTACGTTAGCAGTAGTAATTAGTTATATGACAATTATAGCATGTTTTTTGCCTTTCAAGTTTTTTGGTTTTAACATTGTTTTTGTTATAGAATTTCAATTTTTTATATAATTTTCATCTTAATTCTTATTTTAACCACTATATGCCATGACTTAAAAGTTTAATCTATTATTTTACTAATTTTTTTTCCCACTATAACATTTTATGATAGATCAAAAACGATATAGAAACTACTTTTATGGATAAAATTAAATTGATATATTCGCATATTAACATTGCTGATTATTGTTTACAACTAAGTATAGTGTTTATAAAGTCACTGTTCAATGTGTTATATATATCTAATAAATCTACACATATTATATATCAGAAAACGATATACAAACTAATTTTGCATATATAAACATTTTAATATTAATGTATTCAGATAATATTAAGGTATTCATAAAATAGTATTATGAACTTAGTATTATATATACAATATAACACTATGTTGTTACATTATAAACTTTTTATAAAACTTGCATTATAGATTTTATATTATATTGAATTACAGAAACTCAACTTTGACTTAATAGGTTGCAAATTCTCAATTTTTTCCTTACTTTAAAACTTATTAATCATAAAAAAGTCCCTCCTTACTTTATGCAATTTCAAATTGATAATTATGGAAATTGATTATATGGCCCATTTTTTTTTCCAGTTGATTCGTTTACAGACCTATAATTAGCTGGAAAAGTAAAGAAATATAGTATAGATATGGATGCACATTATATGGATATGATCCTGAATGTGTGATATGTCATATTTTAGGTATTGTTTTGCAATGCTATACAAGCCTCAAGAACATATTTTGTATCTTCATTTCAGTATGCGTGTCGAAGAAGGTTATCAGTGCTGATTTTATAACTGCTAAGGTTGTAGAATGCTGGAAAGCTTCATTTTTAATTAAAGCTAAAGAAGGAATTTAATATTTCAAATCTGTTGAATAAGGTGGTTAGTTACATTTCAATTTATCATTTTTTTTCACATATTAACCTATTTTTGGACATTTAAATTGATTGACTGTATTTTTAGAAAATACCTTTCTATTACATATTTCCATGTTCATGGTTTATTATAATTGTTTTTTTCGATATTTTAATTTTGTATAATATACAATGTTTACTTAATTAACATTGCCTACCTATTATAAATATTCTTTAAACATTTCACATTGAAATCAATCTTCTCTACTCAGAAGTTTTTCTATCAGTTTTCATAAGCGTTGGTAAGAATACCATTGACTGTTTTATAAGATATTGATTGATAATTTATTACAATGTGTTAGTATATATTGTTGTTTTTTTTTTCTAATCCTTCCTTTGAATTTTATGCAGAAATGGAACAACCTGCAATTACACTGTTGAATAATTTGGACCTCAACGTTGATAACTACACCATCAGAATACGCATTGTTCGGTTGTGGACAAGAGCTGATTTCAATAACGCTAGAAAAGTTTATTGTTATGATATGATAGTCATGGACAGTGAGGTAAGCGTTCATACACTTATGTTTGAATTTAATTTTATATACTGTTAATTCTTAAAGTACGTATTTTTTTGTATAAAATAATGATGTTGTTTGTCAGGAAACAAAAATGCAAGCTTTTGTTTTGGCTAAAAACGCATCTGGATATCAACATCTTTTAGAAGAAAAGCGTTGTTTGACGATTCGAAATCCTTCCTTGGGTGAGAATCGTCAGAAGGTCAAGTACGCTAAGGGTGGTTTGAAGATTAACCTTAATAACAACACCGTTGTTGAGGAATGCCATGAGGCTATTGGTTCTGAATGGGGTTTTGATTTTACTCCGTTTGATTCTGTTGTGGAGGATCCAACAGCTGACAACAAGTTCTTTAAAAGTCCTATTGGTATCATATACAATTAAAACTATATAATACAACATAACACATTTTTTTATTTTGTTGACACTTTTTACCTTTTTTCCCAGATGTAATTGGTTTTGTGGTCAAAAGTTTTCCCTTCGAGGTAGACATGGAAACTAATAATGGGAAAAACCAGAAGAAAGTCACCTTTATGCTTGAAGACTTGAAGTATTTATTTATTTTTTATTCACTTTTATTCCTTATAATATTATCTTTTTTATGTTATGTATTCTAAACTACTACTTTTATTGTTAACCTTTTTAATGTTCAGCAATAAGCAGATCTTTGTGACACTTTGGGACGGTTATGCGGATCAAATAATGGAGTATGAGAGCAGCAATCGAGGTGAAAAAAATGTCGTCGTAATCATTCAGTTTGGGAAATACAGATTCTGGGGAGGTATCGTATTACTTTAAATATATTGTGTTTTTTCTTTACGGTTTCACTTTAAATAGTTGTTTAAATTAATTAAAAAGAAATTTATAATTATGTACAAGGCATTTGTCTGTTTCAAATTTGTATACCGTCACCCGAGTCTTAATTAACAGTGATATTGATGAAGTTGCTGAGTTTAAACAAAGGTTCACTATACTAATATGTTTTTATACTTTTGTAGCCAGCTCTGTGATTGTAAATAATTATTTTTCATTTTTTATTAGATTTATCGAGAAACTTTCGCCCGAAATTTCTTCCAGTTATTCTGGCTTAAGTTCTTCTGTTGTGAAGTTTGCCACTGAAGAGTTCCTTTCTGACTTGACTTTTTATCCCATTGGGTCGTTAAACTCAATAGATACGGTAACACGGATAAAAATTGTTTTAATATGTTTTCCTTTATCTATTTTGTTATACATTATCTATATCTTAAACACAGACGAAGTTTATTGTCATTGTTGGGACTATCAAGAGTTTTGCATCGAACAATGAGTGGTTTTACAACGCGTGCACAAACTGCAACAAAAAGGTTTCAACCATTACTGTTGTAAAAGAGAAGTAGGATGGTACTGATGGTTTTGAAGAGGTTACTGTTTTGGAATGCAAGACTGATGTTTGTAATACAAAGAACGTTTCATCAATTCCAAGGTAAATATTATCCATGTTAAGTTTTGTTTGTCAAAAAAAGTAAATCGCATTAATATATTTTGCAGAATTAGGCTTTATATACGTGTGCAAGAATGTACTGGTATTGTGAGTTTGACATTGTTTGAGCGTGAGGTGACAAAGCTTTTGAAGGTTAATGCTAATCAGCTTTTAGAGAACAACATTGAAGTATGTACTAAATAATTCCTTTTACCATATTTTTGGTTATTATACAACAGTAAAGTATATATTTTTTTCAACAGTTAGCAAACGAAGGAAGCTTTCCAAAGGAGCTAAATTCTTTACTCAATATGAAGTTTGCGTTCAAGATTGCTATTTCTTCTTTTAACATTAGCAAGAAGTCTGATGGCTACTCAGTCTCCAAGATGACTAATAACCCGGTGATTTTGTCCGAGCTTGATAAACATTTTGACACTATTCAGGTATATTTATTCCAATTCATCTTTGTACTATTATTACAATTTGCCAACAATGTTTAACTATTAATTATTATCATTTTTTTTTTACTTTTAAAAAAAAAATCAGCCTATTGATGAGGAAGCCGTCAATATCGAACCATCCGATTCAAATCGTAATGATGATTTGCCTGTTAAGGTTTACTTTCCTTTACCTTATATATGATTTAAGTTGTACTCATTATCTGTTAAATGTATATTTATAACTCATCCCTATTTATTTATTTTATTTTTCTAGGATTCTATATCCCAAACGGGAGACGATGTAACCCCTTGCTCAAATGTTTTTAAAGTTGGCTTTACAACATCGTTTGATCAGAAGGATGCTGACTTGGATACGAACAGCGAACGTGACTTGAAGCGCAATTTGGATACCGTGTATGACGTGGATGATGTTTCTTCTCAGTCTTCATCAAAGATGCGTAAAGACAGTGGTGTCGATGAAGTGCTTCTAATTCCAAAGAAAGAAACTTAGTCATCTATAATTCAAACATTTGATATGATCGTTTGTTTTGTGTTCAGTATTTGGATATTTTTGTTGGGTTTTTTTCGAAATTTGACAATGGTTTGACTCGTGTGGTTATTTGATATGAACGTGATTGTTTCATGGTTTAGTTGTTTCTTTCGGAAAACAAATTTTTTTTTGCTAATTGTTGTTAATTTTACTTTTTTTTCTTATATGTATGTCATGATTATTCTACTTTTTTTTTCTTATATATACTCTACATTTTTTAAAAAAACGTATAATTTAATATAAACATATATATTATTCAGAATCATTTTTAATACAATCCGTTTTTAAAAAAAAAAAAATGTTACTCCCTTCGTCCCAGTAAAAGCGTCTTATTTTGAATTTTCAAAGTCTTTATTTATAAAGTCTGACTTTAATTATATATTTTTTGTGTTATATAAAACTTTAATTATATATTTTTTGTGTTATATGTAACTTTAAAATATTCATATTATTTTATCAAATTTGTAACGATAATTCAATTTCATGATCATTTTTAAATTTATGAGCAATTTAATTATAGATGTAATGTATTTAATTAATGTACAAAATATGTTATCAAATTCTTTTATAAACAGTTACCATAATTTATTCTAAACATATATATTAGTCAGTTTATAGAAAGTATTTCATACTATTTTTAAAATAAAAAATTTAACGTTTTAAGTAATACAGAATTTAAAAAATACAATCCGTTTTTAAATTTAAAAACTTTAAATATACAGAATTTAACATTTTTAAGTAAACTCATTGTGGTTAGACATTGTAAGGAATTTCTTTGTGGTTAGATATACATGATTTAAAAATACTAATATTTTAACACTTTATTCAATATTTACTAAGGGGCTGTTTGGTAGCCTCTTAATGACCATTCAGATGCTACCTCTTAATGGTTTAAAACCTCTGAATGAATAAGAGGTAACCTCAAGTCTGAATGGTTAAGAGGTAACCTCTGAATGGTAAATCATCACATGTCACATTCTTCTACCTTCTCATTGGTAAAATTCTTAATGGTTCCCTTAAGAGGTAGCCTCTTAATGACCATTCAGATGCTACCAAACAGCCCCTAACCATTAGTGGAACTAAAAGGGTGTTGTGGTAATTTATGGTTAAATCCATTGTATTGGCGTCAATGTTCAAAACATAGGGGATGTTTATGTAACATTTTAAATGGCGGTTGTAATTATGTTTTTATTTTCCTTACCATACGCAACCATCATATCAAAACTTCATCTTCCCAATGATAAAGTGAATCGCCGACCGGAACTACTGCTACGATTTATCGCCGGAATCATCTGTATTAAGCTGATAGACGCCGGAATTAGGGCTTGGCATCTTGATTTGTAGGTAACAACATTAAGTTCCTTTACATTATTTATTAATTTTTGATATAATCCTTTCTATCTTTGATTTTTTACCTATACATTGATATACTTCGAATCTTAACCGTTTATGTTGTTGTTTTTCCGTAAGACTGAGACTTTAATTGTTAGAAATTAGTGTTTGTAGTTTATTTTTGTTATCCTATGTTCAACTTTTGTTTATATACCGATTTTTTTATACATAAACGTTAGGTTATGATTCTGTATTTAAACATTCACTTAAAAATTTGATACATATGGGTATAAGAACTTTAAATTTCAGAAACATAAAAATTAGTTATAATAATGTCTGTAAGGTCATAGAAATTTTCGATTATTGAACCACATAAGTTTGTGTTTTCATGATTTGAATCTTCAGTATTGTTATTCCAATCAGTGTTCTGTCTGTAGTGTTTTTTGTGTATACTGTATATATTACTGTTCGGTAAAGTATGAGAATGTGAAATTATTTGTTTTTTTTTAAATCATTCGTCTTAGCATATATTTTTTGTGCAGATTTGAAAATGTATACTTCGTTTGTAAAGTATCTTCTGAACCCATCATCATTGAGTTTAGTAAGCATTCTTTATTTTACCTATAATTGAGTTTTTTGAGTATTTTTTTTTTTGTATTTTGATTTTTGAAACTTATAATTTTAAATATATTTAATTAAAATATATATATATACAGGATGTCCCGATCACCTTTGTAACTCTATTTTATGGAGAGGATTGGGCCGATAGGAAGCTGCGTATGTATCACTCAAGTGGGAAAAAATGGGTCGTAATGTTGAAACGAGTAAAAGGTATGCCGGTCTTAACTGACGGCTGGGAAACAGTTGTTTCAGAACTTAAACTTCAAAAGGATTGTCTGCTTACATTTCTTCCATTGAGCCATTTTGGTCTCCATCTTTCATCTTATGTTAATAGCGTATGTCATCAATCTTATTTCACAATTAATCGTCATCTAAGATTGGGTTTTACGGTACGTAATCTCATTTCATTTTCATTACAATTTATATTTAACATGTTTTTCACTTTTTTATACTCTAACGTACATAGCCAACATTCAATGTGTTATGTTTCATATTATGTAGATCATCGAAGATTCTTTTGTTCAACAATGTTTTGGAGACAATGTAATGGCTGGCTCATATGAAGTTAATTATAAGGGTTCTCCGTGGACAGTGTCAACAAGTAAGGTTAATTCAAACTATGTATTTTCACAAGGTTAGACTCAACTTTGCAACGATCTTGGCGTTCAAGAAGATGATTTACTGGTTTTTGAAAAACTTAATGATGTTATGTTTGGCTTAACCGTGTATCGAGACGAGGTTGAGATAAGGTTGAGCAAGAAGGTTGAATCTGATGATGATGATGATGTAGTTCAGATCTCTAAGGCCGATTATGATAAAGCGCTTTTTAAGGTTCGAATCTATTAAGTATTAAATTTTGTATCCATTTTTTATCCATCTTTTAATTTTTTTTTTAAATATGATGTTTGCAGGACATAGAGGTAGATGATAACCAACCCACATCTGATAAAAGTCCTTCAGGAACAGTCCCGTCAAGTACACCGAAGAAGGTTCATGTTAAAGAGATGTTGAAAGTAGGTGATGGTTTACATTTCAAGACAACCCAAGATGTAAGTTTACAACCACTGTTATATTTTTATATTAATTTAGTTATGCTAATTCCGTATTATAAATCATTTTTTATGAATTCAAGCTTTAATTAACCCATACGAACATTAGTACTGATTATAAACCTACGGTTGCATCTATATTATTACTTTTATAGGTTAGTTTTTTTTTTGTTTGTTTGTACAAACACATTGTTTAATCAATTTGCTGTTTAAGTAAGGTTCATGAAATAGTTTCAATGCTCATATTAGTTGTATTAGAGGTTTAAGAACTACATTGTTTATTTCCTAGGTTTACCAGTCAAATATTAATTAAATTCTGATTACATTGTACAATTTATTTAATATCTTTAGTATATTAGAAAAATAACCTGCAACTTTATTAGATCAAATTGAATGACAGTCTGGGATGTATGTTAGCCTTTTTTTTTCTCAAAATATAGTACATTTTGTATATGTAAGATGATGCATTATAATTTTAGCTTTAAATTTATAAAACATATAAGATGTAAAATATTTTATGTGCTAACTCTATTCTTTCACAACAGGTTAAAGGAAAGGGAAAAGGTAAACTTTTTGTCGACCGATCCGTCTCAGTCGATAATTTGAACAAACAGTGCATAGGCCGAAAACGTTCTACAACATCTGCTCAAACTGTCAAGGTATTAAATATTTTATGTATTTTTTTTTAAGTTTACTAATATCCGTTTTTATTGTCATTCTTTGCTTAGTTATATTCATAAGGTTTTAAATAATACTGATAATTGTTGTTGAATAACAAGTTTAAAATTTAAATTATTTAATTTTTTGTATTATATTTTTTTGTGGTACTCTTGAATCTGTTGAGATTGATGTTCAAGTAGAATGAATCCAGTATTAGTTTAGTAAAAAGTGAATACGTTTATAATAAATGTTCTTAATTGTTTATAAGTCGTACAAAGTGTATATATTATGTGTAAAAATCTTTAAGTAAACTATTAGTTTGTCAGCCAAATTAGTATGTTATCCAATTTCATAAGTAGTATTTGTAAAAGATAACTTTAATTGTACAATATATACTATATTTGTTGTTAACCAGCTCTATATATTTATTTTCCTTAAACAAGGCAAAGAAACGGTTAACTGCTGTTCAAAATGTAAACCATCGAAAGAAGGTTAAAAGGAATGCAAAGAAAGTTTCCGCTGCCGGCATGGATCCTGAATTCTTCAACTTTAGTCGTAAAGCAGAATATAGGCTGGTAGGATTTGTTTTTACATGATTTACCCTCATATTTTTTTTAATTTTTTACATTCACTTATATTTTGCTTTCTTTCAACGCTCTTAGCGGCTTCCTGTTGAGGTTGTAAATAGAGCAGGCCTGTGTGAAAGCTTGCAACCTTTATCTGTGCAAAATATGAATGGTGATCTTGAAGTTTATGAAACAAAGACAGAGTTAAACGGTGGTACGTTACGTTACGCCGTTGATGGTTGGAGGAAATTCATGGAAGATAACCAGTTGCAGTTTGGACACATGCTGCACTTCACGTATTTAACTTCACAGAGGAAGATTGTGTTGAATGATGTAACTTTGATCTAAGGAAGATTGGTATACATTTTATGTAAAACAGGTATGTTTTGGTAAGTTGTTTGTTAGTATTTTAAATAGATACATTTTGGTGGTATGGTTGATGAACATGAAAACTTTTATTACTTTATTATGGTTTAGTTTATTTAGATGTTTTGTAATGATGCCAAGAACTTATTTTGTAATAGGTTTAATGTTGTTAGTGTTTGATATGTCTATTTTAGTAGGTATTTACAATCTTCATATTTCCACAATACAATTTAGTTATTTAACTGGAAAGATGTGATCAATCTCATTTTCCTTTAAAAAATATTGAATATAAGGTAAGAAAATTTATTTATGGAAATCTATATTACAATTTAATCAATTCCAAAACTAACATATTACATTAATATATTTCCATTTTTTTGTATATTATCTATCTATATATTGATATAGAGTTGTTTCAATTTCTTAGTTCTATATCACCCTTTCATTTCATATTGGCTGATTCAATAAGAATTGATCAAAACACGTTTATTCCGTTGCTAATTTGTTCCTGGTTATTCAACCTTTGAACTCGGTTAGTTTTTTCAGTTTCTATCTTAATGTATTGTTATTCTAATGATTGAACAATTTATTTCAACATGTATGTTTTTTTTTCACAATATTTGTTTTCGCATACTATCACTCACTTAAGTTAATTGGTGTGATTATATTGTATCCTTATAGTACTGTATATATAGATATATATACACAAATCATCATTGTTCTGTATTTCATATTTTTTCCTTGCGATGTAGTTCAGATCATGGAAGCTATTGATTTTGACACCTTAGTCGTGGAAGTTTTGTCTAGGCTCCCTGCAAAATCAATTTGTCGATTCAAATGTGTTTGTAAAGCATGGTGTGCAGAATTATCAAGTAATCAGTTTGGCATTTTGCATTGTGTATGCCTTAATAAATCTAAAAATAGGAAGCTAATATCTTTGAATGATATGTCAATAGATGTTGATAACGTAATCAGTGGCAAGATTGAATTTGGTTCAACGAAAAGTATATGTTTTCCTTTCGAGACTCCACCACTGTCATTACGTTTTCTTTCTTCTCTCGACGGACTTTTATTAGTTTACTGTATTAGAAAACTTATCCTTTGGAATCCAACTACTAATTGGTATACTATTTTATCTGAAGACTACCCTATACATGGATACGCTCACGAATATGATATTGGCGCTATCTACTTTGATCAATCTAACGACCTTAAAGTACTCCACATCAAGCGTCGATACAATAATGTTTTTGCAAGTGTTTATTCTCGACGTTTTGGTATATGGAGAGATGTCGAATTCATCAATTCAACTAACTTTGGTTCAAGTTCTTATGCGTGGTCTGTTGGAACACTATCCGCTAAGACTGTATACTTCATTGTTTCACAATGTTGGTGGGTAATTGGAAAGAAGTTTATAGTTGCTTTTGATGTTTTATCTGAAACATTCAAACTTATTAATTTTCCTTTGACTAAAGATCTTATTCATAGCCAAGGGCATCTTATCACATTAAATCGGAATATTCACATGTTTGTTGTTTCCGAACCTGAAGAGCTTATTGTTGAACTCTTCAAACTCGAAGGTGAAGTATGGCATAAGGTTATATCTTTTCAGAATTCTCAAACAGTTTCTTTCCAAAGTAGGCGGCACTAACCACATATAATGGAGTACAACACATGGATTTTAATGAGTGATTCGGGACATATGGTAACCGTTAAACTAACGGACGAAGAGTTGCATTATTTACAAGATCTTGATACATTTAACGGAGTTAATGGAGCGTTATTTATAGAGACTATTATTCCTCCTTTTAGTTAGAAGTTATATAATTTGTTTTGGTTCTGTTTTTATTGTTCCCAAGTACTCACTTTATTATATAATTTATTTCTTTTATTTTGTTTTTAGAAATTATTATTTTTTTCATATTATTTTTTGTTCATTAATGTGAAATCATTCTATTGTTGATATACACTGGTGTGCAACTGCTTTTTGTTTATATCTGTTTACATAAATTTTATGATTTATGAGTCCGTATAAAATATTGATCGATGTACACAATTACGACCATAATGGTTTGTTACATTTTATATATGAATCTTGAATGATTAAATATTACTTAACATGTGATCCAACATACCAACTCTTTAATGTAACACTTTTTTTTTTAAATTCCCAGCAATGCCTAAACGACCAAAGATTGACTCCGTATACACTGACATTGATAAAGAAAACACTCAGGATGGTAAGTTATTTAAAGTTTTACAGTTTTTTTTCCTGCTCAATTATTTGATTATATATATATATATATATATTTTTTTTTTATCCGCAGTTCACCGAAATGGAAACACATCCTCCGACATTGTTAACGGTATAACACTAATTATTTCATTGTCCATTTCGATTATTGTATGCCTACTTATTTAGCTAACTATTATGCTCGAATTGTTTATGAATTATTTATTTTTTTTATTTATGTATCTTCAAAGTTCGACGAGGCAGAAGACCTTTATCAAGCATAACGAATGATATTTTTTTAAATGTATTTTTTTATAACAAACTGAAAATTATCCTTTCCTTATCTACAACTAACTATTTTTATTTGTTATTGTTTGTTTATTATAATTTTTGTCAATATGTCTACGATTTTCTGTTAGTTGTCCTCCCAATTGTTACTCGAGACGAGGCATCTCATAGAAGAAATTATTATTAGATAATAAGAGATCAAATGGGGGAACTACATCGTCATCCCTCAATATTGTATCCACCAATATTAATTCCACTTCCACTCCGTGTGTTACACAACATCGTCCAGTTCCTGATGGTATGCTATTTTAGACGCTATACATTGGTTTAATTTTTTGTATATTATTTTAATTACGTTTAGAAATAATTAACTTTTTTATAAATACGTGACAATGAATTTATTTGGGGTGCTTTAATATTTTCTATTAGTGACTATGATTCTACAAAACAAGGATAGAGATAGCATGCGATTACCTAGATCTATTATTGACAAAAGAAGATCTACTACCATAGGTGTTACATCGGATAACATAGTCAACAAAATTGGTTGTCACAATTTTGAATCCACTCATGATGTGGCTAATAATGTTACTCCAAGTCCGTCAAGTATGGTAACAAGTAAGTAATTTTTTAATTATTGTTTTTATTTTTTTTTTATGTTTGTATTGTTTTGCATCGATATTTTGAGTATGTTTTTTGTCAATTGTACTAGGTAACATTAGTTGTAGTACCAGCAATCGGACAACGAGAGAAAATGGTTTTCGAATTAATATTTCAACTGGCATCACATCAACCACCTGCACATCATCATTGAATTGTAATTTGCAAAGGCTATCATCTGGGAAACGTAAGTTGGTATCCAAAGCACGTATTTCATCTCCTATACCAATGATCGACTTGACCACAGAGGAAACCGTAGAACGAGATCCTTATAAAGGTGTTTCCACAGGTTAGGTTTGGTGATAAGTAGTGCTACATAGTGTAAAAATACCAAGTCTTAAATACGTATATCTTATTATTGTAATGAATGTTGTATATATAACTCTAATGTTGTACGTTTTAACAGATTATTTGGATCATGGTGATCAAGTTATTACTTGTGAAGTTTGTTATGCAAAGTTATGGGATGCAGAGAAAGGAAGTGGAAGAAAAGAGGGTGGCAAAATATGTCATAT
The DNA here is from genome assembly GCA_030545235.1 of Helianthus tuberosus. Classification (NCBI taxonomy): domain Eukaryota; kingdom Viridiplantae; phylum Streptophyta; class Magnoliopsida; order Asterales; family Asteraceae; genus Helianthus; species Helianthus tuberosus. The sequence goes on from CM060423.1 coordinate 215,434,309, forward strand.
GTTATGTTGTGGTTATGCCAAAGTTGTGTTACCTGATTACAAATCTGCGACACCTTATTATAAAAGTCTATTCATGTCTAATGACAATGAAAGCAGGCACTTTTTGAAGAACATTCGACGTTACAATTCTATGTTCGCGTTTACGTCAATGGGTGGTAAGGTTGACCAGACCGTTAATACTGGTAATGCTCCTTTTTGCTACAGAATTAGTGGTGAAAATTATCATTCTATTGGTAGTCTTGTGCCAGAAAACGGAGGGAAACCTAATTTTTTTAATAACATTTATTTTAAGTATATATTTACTTACTATTTCAATTTTATGAAACAGGTCTTCAGACGATGCTTCCTCATCAACCTCTTCAGACGAAACTGATAATAAGCTGATACAACAAATCAAAGCAATGTTGGATGCCAACAACGTGCTTGTGAAAATTTATAGGATGGTTAGAGATTGCTTCCAACAGAATCCTAATGCTACTTTAAAGCTTCGCCTTATTGGGAAAAGAGAACAAGATGGTCGGACTTATAACTTACCTACTTCCTCCGAGGTTGCTGCTCTTATTGTTGGAGATATTGATAATGCTCTTGAGAATAGAGATATCGTTGTCGAGACACAAACAGGGTCATTAAAAAGAATAAGTGAGTTGCATCCGTCCTATCTTGCACTTCAGTATCCTATTTTGTTCCCATATGGAGACGACAGTTACAGAATTGACATACCCCATAGGGGTGTCATTGATGTTACTAACAAGAAACGTCTGAATTGTACAATGAGAGAGTTTTTTGCGTATCGTGTACAAGATCGTAGTAACCAGTTTTCATTGATTCTAAATTCTCGACGGTTATTCCAACAATTCTTGGTTGATGCTTATACGATGATTGAGAGCGAGCGACTTAACTTTATAAGATTTCAGCAACATGATCTAAGGTCTGATACATACGAGAATATTTGAAAACTAAGATATAACGGCCAACAAGATTTGTCTAAGGTTGGAAAACGTATTTTCCTTCCATCTTCGTTTACAGGCGGGTCACGATATATGATGCAAAACTATCTTGACGCTATGGCCATTTGTAAATGGTATGGTTATCCCGACTTTTTTATAACCATTACCTGCAATCCCAAGTGGCCGGAGGTTCAAAGGTTTCTTAAGGACACAAATCTTAATCCGGAGGATAGGCCTGATATTTTATCGCGAATCTTTAAAATAAAGCTGGATGCAATTTGTAAAGATTTGAAAGACTGTCATTTGTTTGGAAAAGCTTCAGCTGGTATGTTATTAAATTTTCTATTTTGAACATGATCTCAATAATAATTAACAGTTTCTTACCTTTTTGTGTAGTTGTTTACACTATTGAGTTTCAGAAGCGAGGATTGCCTCATGCGCATATGTGCTTATTCATGGAGAATGATTACAAACTTCCAACTGTAGACCATGTTGATCAGTTTATTTCTGCAGAAATCCCTGATATAAACCAAGACCCGGAACTATATACGCTTGTGAAAGACATATGATTCATGGTACATGTGGTAACGCTAGAATGAGCTCTCCATGTATGGTTGATAGAAAATGTTCAAAAGGTTTTCCCAAGAAATTTCAAGATCACTCAACCTTGGATTGTAACGGATTTCCCTTATACAGAAGAAGAGATGACGGTTCCTTCGTTTTAAAAAATAGAATTGAGTTAGACAACAGAAGTGTTGTACCTTACAACAAAAAACTTTTGAAAAGATATCAGGCGCATATAAACGTTGAATGGTGCAACCAAGCGGCGTCAATAAAGTATTTGTTCAAATATATTAATAAAGGTCCTGATAGAGCAACAGTTGCTGTGGTTCCGAGCAATAATGAAAACGAGCAAGCAGAAAATGATGAAATTAAAGAGTATTATGATTGTAGGTATATCTCGGCTTGTGAAGCCTCTTGGAGGATTTTTTTCGAATGAAGTTAATTATAGAAGTCCTTCGGTTATGAGGTTGCCTTTCCATCTTCCTGGACAACAAACAGTTTGTTTCGGTCCTGATGAAGATATTAATCAGGTGCTAAACAAGCCATCTGTGAACTCATCAATGTTTTTGTCTTGGATGCAACGTAATCATGATCCTAACGACACTGTTGCACGTACACTAACATATGTACAGTTTCCACGTTTTTATGTGTGGAAGCTTGACCAGCGTATATGGGTTCCGAGAATAAAAGGAAAAACAATTGGCAGAATTCATTCCGTTTCTCCGTCTACCGGTGAAGCATATTATTTAAGAATTCTTCTTAACAAAGTTAAAGGACCAACATCTTTTGATGATATTAAAACAGTTAATGGTCGAGTGTACGATACTTTTAGAGATGCTTGCTATGCGCTTGGTTTGTTAGATGACGACTCGGGGTACATTGAGGCCATCAAAGAAGCAAATATATCAGGTAGCGCAGGTTATATTCGCAATTTATTCGCGACCATGTTACTGTCAAGCACTTTATCTAGACCTGAAGTAGTCTGGGAAAGCACATGGAAGTATATGACAGATGATTTTCTGTACAGATTCTCAAAGTATCATCGTGTTTCAGGTAAAATTATAAATTTCATATTAGGTTTTTGTTACAGTTACTAAAAATTTATCATTAAATTTATATGTGGTTCCGATTTTTTTCACAGGTTTATCAATTCCTGATGAGCAACTAAAGAACTATGTTTTATGCGAAATTGAGAAGTTTTTAACTCGAAATAATTCATCGCTTCGAAGATTTGTATCAATGCCTTATCCGGATACTTCATCTTTAGATAACTTTCGTTGCCGATTGATTAACGAAGAGCTTGCATACGACAGAACAGATTTACAAAATGTTTATCAAGGTCAGGTCAATTTGTTAACGGATGAACAACGTTTAGTGTATGAAGAAATTATGAACGCAGTTGATGGAGACAATGGAGGAGTATTTTTTGTTTACGGTTATGGCGGGACTGGTAAAACATTTTTATGGAAAACATTGTCTGCTGCAATTAGGTCAAAAGGTGAGATCGTATTAAACGTTGCATCTAGCGGAATTGCATCATTGCTGTTGGATGGAGGAAGAACGGCGCATTCTAGGTTTCATATACCTTTGAATCTTAATGAGGATTCCGTTTGTCACATTAAACCTGACGATGATGTAGCTAAATTACTACAACAGACCAAACTCATTATATGGGATGAAGCTCCTATGGTTCATAAACATGCATTTGAGGCTTTGGATAGAACTATGCATGACATTTTCAATATATCTAATTCATCCAGGTCTGATGTTGTATTTGGAGGAAAGGTTATTGTATTTGGAGGTGATTTTAGGCAAATATTACCTGTTGTTCCAAACGGTGGACGACAAGAAATTGTGAATGCCTCATTATGTTCGTCTTATTTGTGGAGGAAGTGTAAGTTGTTAACGTTAACTAGAAACATGAGGTTAACCGTTGGAAGACCGTCATTTGAAGTTGAAGAGATCAGTAATTTTGCAAAATGGTTGTTGGACGTTGGTGAGGGAAATGTTGGTGGTTCGAATGATGGAGAAGCAATAATTGAAATACCACATGAGCTTTTAATTGACAGCACATCTGATCCAATTTCTAGCCTGATTGATTTTGTCTATCCGTCAATCTTGGATAACTACAATGATCTTAATTACTTTAGTACCAGAGCTATACTTGCGCCTAAGAATGAGGTTGTTCACGAGATTAACGACAGATTGTTGGCAGTTTTCCCAGGTGAAGAAAAAGAGTATCTTAGTTCTGACAGTCTATGCCCTACTGAAGATGGCAATGTTGATCAGCAAAAAATATACTCACCCGACGTGCTAAATGGTCTTAAAGTGTCTGGTTTACCAAATCATAGGTTAGTGCTTAAAGTTGGTGTTCCAGTAATGTTGTTGCGAAATATTGACCAACGAAATGGTTTGTGTAACGGTACAAGGTTAAAGGTGACAAAACTTTACAGCCGTGTTATTGAAGCTGAGATAATTTCAGGTGGAAATATTGGTTCTCGGACATTCATACCTAGAATGAATTTGGTACCTTCGGACAGAAAGATTCCTTTTGCATTTCAAAGGAGGCAATTTCCAATAACGGTATGTTTTGCGATGACGATTAACAAAAGCCAGGGCCAGTCGCTATCTAAGGTTGGTTTGTACTTAAGACAACCAGTTTTCACACATGGTCAATTGTACGTAGCTTTATCCAGGGTTACAAGACGAGATGGAATCAAGTTACTAATACTTGACAATGAAGGCAGGCCTACAAATAAAACAATGAATGTTGTACATAAAGAGATATTCAATGGATTGTGAGGTTTTTATGTTTATCATCTTTTTATCTTACTTCACGTACTTTGTATCATTTTTGTTTATATTCGAAGAAACCTATAACGAAGTATTTACGCATTAAAGTATATTCAACAGAATTAGGATTTCTATACGTGTGCAAAATTGTGTTGCCATTGTGACTTTTACATTGTTTAACGCTTAAACGTATGGTTAACAATCTTTTAATATTTTTGTTTCTAAATAACAGTTTAACGCTTAGACGTATAGTATTTCTATGTGTTTATTTAGTGTTTAGCCACCCGTGTAGTACCGGGTAATTAACCGAAATAAGTAAACTCTTTTTTTTAATTAATTTTTGGAAATTATCAATTAGCACAACTTACCTTATGAATATTCTATAATTTGTTTATATTTGTTACATCTTCATATTATATTAATTAATTTCATAAGAAATAATGATATATATCATTCCATATATAATTATTTTTTCAAGGAATTGACTATGTTAATATAGTAACGACTAATTACTTTCTTAATCGATTAACGATTAATAAGCTATATGTTATCATTAATTATTTTTTTTTCCTTATTTAATCTAGCATCTTAAATAGAACAAACTATTTTCAAACAAATTATAGAAGATAAAATTTTGTATTCTTATGTTTAACTTTAGGCAAATTTTTTAAATTTAGAATATATAGTTTATATGGAGATTGCACAATCACATACAATTAGTTACAATTATTTATTTATTTCAATTAATGTCGAATTAACACTTTATTAAAGTGTCGTATTTCCAATTTCCAAATCATTATAAAATAAAAAGATTTAAATATTTAGTCATTTCATAATTGTAATTAATGTTTTTTTTTTGTTAATTCTGTATTTATGATTTAAATATTTAGCAATCCGAACGAACCTATAATAAAGATTAAGAAGATAACATGTATTGGCGTGTGTTATATTACATTTGTAGTACCTCTTTACTTCCAACTTATATAAGCAATCCGAATCACATATAAACAACCACAACTTACTTTCTAAATATATCTATTTAAACATTGATTATCAACAACTGTTTATACACGATACCAACTGTTAATTACATTATAAAATATGTTACGTGGTTCGATGATATAATACTAATTGTCTTTAACCTTAAACTACCTATGAACATAATAAAACATTATATAAAGAATCCGATTCACATATAAACAACAACAACTTATTATGTAAAGGGTAAATTACTTTTTGAGTCCCTGTGTTTTATAGGTTTTAACTAGTTGAGTCCAAAAGCAAAAAAGTTTAACGACCTGAGTCCCCATAAGCATTTTCTTTAACCATTTGAGTCCAAATTTCTAACTCCATCCACCAAGTTTGTTAACTACAAGGGTAATTTGGTCATTTACACATAAAGTACAAGTCTTATATGCACAACAGTATAAGGAACAAGTCTTTAATGCATTGTTTTAATATTATATAAAATTAAATTAAATTATATATATAATAACACGGTTAACACCTACAACCTGCACAAACACACATTCTCTCTCTCCTCTCTCTCTCATTCCTAAACCATCTTACCACCACTGCACCATCACCAACCTCCCTAGTCCCCACAACACATCCACCACCCTCTCCAACTCAAGAAACTTCAGCAAAACTTGTTGGGTATTGCAAATCCAGACGGCGGCGATTGTCGGGATGTGTATTGCAGATCCAGGGGTGGCTGTCGGTGCTGGGTATTGAAGATCCCGCGATGGTGGTGTTTATTGGGTTCCGAGCTTCGTGAAAAAACTAGGCAATCGGAACAGAGCTCCAGGAATCGGAACAGAGCTTCGTGAAAAGAACGAGGCAATCGGAACAGATGAGACGGTGAGACAGTGAGACGGTGGTGAGACGGCGGTGTAGATCCAGGAATCGGAACAGAGCTTCGTCTCTTTCACTTCACTCAGTAACTCCCCCAAAACCGCCATCAATGGATGTTGCTGTGACCGACCCGGTGAGGTTTTCTTCTCATTTTTTTCTGTTTTGATGATTTTTATTTGAAATGTGGGATAATTGACTTTTGTTTGTGATGATTTTTATTTGCAATGTGGGATAATTGATTTTTGTTGTTTGTAGATTGTAATCATCAGAGAATGGAGTCTGGGTTCATCTAAGGTTTTAAATTAATGATTTGGTTTTGGTTTTGGTTTGAATAATTTATGGGCTTTTTTTATGAAATTGTTTTGTTTGTAGCTTCAGCGATCTGCTAGTGTTTATGAGATTATTCGATTGGGTGATCGAAATAAGAGGTATGGTGGGGTTGATGGTGGGGATGGTGGTGGTGATGATGGTGTGGATGGTGGTGGTGCAGTGGTGGTGGGGTGGTGCGGTGCGGTGGGGATAGACTGATACGAGAGAGAGAAAGTTAAGGAAGAGAAAGAGATATTAGGTAGGGGTAATTTGGTCATTTAACAAATTTTAACAAAATAATTCTAACAGTGTTAGAAATTTGGACTCAAATGGTTAAAGAAAATGCTTATGGGGACTCAGGTCGTTAAACTTTTTGCTTTTGGACTCAACTAGTTAAAACACATAAAACACAGGGACTCAAAAAGTAATTTACCCTTATGTAAATATATATACATACACATTCTTAATCAACAACCTTTTATAGACGATACCAACGTTACTTACATACAAAAGTATGATTTTTTGGTTGATGATATAACACTAATTGTCTTTAAGGTTAACCATTGATTACATGTCCTAAACAAAAGTAAACATAACATCATAACCACTGATTACATGTCCAAAACAAAAGTAAACATAACATAAGTAGCATAAAAGAGTTGTGATTTCGAGTACGCAAAAACCTTCATCATTAGCTTATAAATTTACCTTTTCAACCTGCAGTAACTTCATCCACGTCTGATAAGATCAGCAGATTTTCAGTGCTTACAAATTTGAAATGCATTGTGTCACCCAAACGAAGCCCATTCTCTTTCATGTACATTGGCCAACCTTCGATTACATACCTCACATTATTTTCATTCTTTTGCCGCCTAAGATTCATATCGATTGTTTTGCCCTTCATGTTCCTCACTTTTAACTCATGCACTTTGTTTTTGAATCCGCCAATTCTTACAACATTAGCAGGCAATCTCTGCATGAATATGATAATTAACAATTAAATCAGCCTTATGAATGTTATAGTCTTACTGTTTATCAATTAGTATTTTAAAAACATACCATTCTGTTATCTACCTTCTGTGTAAATTCATAGTTACCATCTTTATCAACAGAATTCTTCCTTGCAACACGTTTTTGTGCAACATCTAATATCTTCAATTCATTACCAGATGTCTTTCTAATGTCTTTTTCCTAATTATTACAGAAACAAATAATGTTTAAAATAAAATATGTATTATATATCTTAATTTGTTTCTGTTAATCATAAATAAATGTTGTTATACGTACCAACCGGCTGCGTGTTCTTTTTCCAACTGTTGAAACGGTTTGCATTTCCACATCTGTTCCGCATATCAGCGCTTTACTGTCGTCTGCCTTACAATATCCCTCAGTTTGTTTTCCTTTTTTCTTAACCTGTTAACACAACTTCTTATGTTTGACATCAATAACCAAGAAGTAAAAAATAAATATGGCTAAACTTATTAAAATTACTACTCATGTATTATTATGATTCAAATTATTACATTTTTTTTGGTTGTTGGTTTATCTCTTCTCTCATAACACTCTTTGTTTCCACGTTCGAGACTTCTTCTCCACCAACGTTCTTATTAACCTCCTCTTTGTTACGACTTTCATTCATCTGTTTATGATACATTGATACTTAATAAAATCACAAAAGCTTATTCTAATGTATATTAATCTACATAAATGGAAGCTCAGTACCTCACACATAAACTGACCAATTGAATCATCATCTCCACAGAAAGCCTGTCATACAATAACATACGTAAGTAAGTCGGAATTTTTTATAAACTCTTATAATTTAGTATAAAATACTTACAAAGTCAACGTTTTTGTAGTATGTGTCTTTAGGTATTTCCAGCACAGATTCATCATGACTTTCTTCTTTGATGTTCAGAACTAACTCAACTCCTCTACGATATATGTTTATCGCAAATGTGTCGTTGTCACTTTTCGTCAACAACAGTAAATCATCTTCTTCTATTCCAAGATCATGAAATAACTTCGGACAACCTTTTGTAAAAACATAATTATCATTGATTTTGTCCGTCTCAACTTTCCAAGTATGACCTGCTGCATTTATGTTATAACAGTCGTTCACTGGTACGTACGAGTAACATTTTGTGACATAAGTTTCTGGAAGCACCTGAAAAGTAATGTAATATATTAGTGATATATATTTATGTAAATCATTTATATTTCAAGAATGACAAAATAAATATTCATTAAGAAATAATAGTATACTTACTATTATCTTTAAAATGTTGTAACGATTGAATGTTACAAAAGATTCACCACATATGTTTTCAACGAAGCAACTTATTTCCATACTGTTGTCCTCCATTATCCTTAATCGCAATATCGTCCTTTTTGTCAATTCAAGATCCCTTACTACATTACTCCATCCGTCGGTTATAATGGATTCCCCACTTACACTTCTTAAAGAAACTGGCCAACTTCTACGACTTTCATGATTTATCATTACTTTTTTCCTTTGCCAATATTCTCCATATACATTCTTAACAAAATCAATTGGCAGCACCTGCGGTTAAATTTAGGTTTTACATAATTTGTAATACAAGTTATATATATTATTTTGTAAGCTTTATACATACAAGTTTTAACGAGGATGGCTCTTCTAAGATTGCAATGCATGAGTGACTCATTTTTTAAACCTGCATTATACCAACATATGTTATAAACATTTAGTGTTGAACTTGAATCGATACATATATGTTCATATGAATAAGAAAATAACCTCTTAAACATATTTTCACACACATTTTGCTGATACAATGACTATATACAATATACAATGACTATATACAATATACGTATAAACAAGACTAAAGCAACTTTTATCTGATCATTATATTTATATAGAATATTACAAATAATTAAATGTGTCAATTAATTTTTACCAAAAAATATCCTTTTATAGTGTTCAATATGAGTTAAATATAATCTTATATTGAATACAATTCCACAAAAAAAAATTCTGGATCATAAATTTAAAATGATAATCATATCTATTCAATCATCCAAATCACACTATTAACTAACATTTTTTTTCATAACAATATAATCAAAATCTATCAACCAAATCAAAGTATTAACCGAAATTATATACACTCAAACACATGCAATACATATAATACTTCTTAAATACATATAACATACAGAACTTTCAATATAATAAAAACCTAACTCTGATTTCATGTCTAATTCTTCATTAATCGTTGGAAATAAACACAATTCGTGAGTAGTTTGTAATACAGATGATAAATTTAGTTGGTAAATCAAAGTAACAATCTTCTTACAACTGATCGGAGATGAAGTCGGAAGTTACCTTTACTAATTCTTTGAACCACCGTTGATGTTTCTTGAAGCTTGTGAAGAAGGATAGCTGATTTTGCAGAACTTGATATGATATATTTGTAATGATGATTTTTTATTTAAATGTTATCCTCATATATATTTTCCGTAAATATTTATTAAAATAACAGTAAATTCGACGGTAATTTTTGGTAACCAATATTTACTTTTATATATTTTACTCAAACAATTTTAATAGCTATTGTTTTGTTTATTTTAGGATATAAATTTGTTATTAGATGTTTAATATTTTTACAACTAATTGTAAATCTATTTACAAGTATAGTAATGAACAACTGATTGTTTTTTCAATTGGTCTAAAACGAATTCGAAGTTATTTGTTACGAAACTCCAGCAACCATAAGTGTTAGAGTAACAGATTTTCAATTTATATTGAACATCCGAAAATCATATTTCTTACATACACATCATCGAACCCCCTTTTTTACATTTGTAGTACGATGAATTTGTTTTTTTTTTATATTTTAAATTCAAATTTATATGATAACAACGTATTTTGTTTTGAAAAAGTAAGAAACATATCATTAGGCATCATTGATCATAATATTCTGAGGTACTAAGTTTACCTTTATGTAGATTAAAATACATCATAATATTCGAACGAACCTGTAATAAAGTATTTACGTGTCAAAGTATAATTTATTTGTTGTTTAGCCACCCGTGTATTACACGGGTACTTAGACTAGTATATATATATATGATAACAAACTTTAAAAAATAAGATCAGAATCCGATTTACCAAATCGTATACTTATTTTGAATTGATATGATTGGTATAATTACATAAAAAAAGTAAAAACTAATCCGCATAGAATACTCCTAGGGTTCGATAATCAAACAATTTGCCCTATTCCGGCGAAATTACGATCCCGATCAGAATCCGGTGAGTTTTTTCCGACATACATCCTAATACATTGCATCCATTATTATAATTTTAATCGATCATCTGATATATACTTATTGTTGATAATTTATTCGATCAAGTGCTTAATTTCTAATCTCCGATAGATGCTTAACAGAAACCCTAGGATTGCAGTGTCTGTGCACGAAGATACAACTTGTTGTTTGATATTCAGAATATACGATTCAGGTATGTCACGTTTCGATTTAAATCTAATAATAATACAGCGATACGAAATTGATTTGATATTGTTTCGTTGTGTTTTAATTATAGAATTTGTTATGATGTTTAAATATAGCAATTGCTCAGCTGTTATTGGTTGAGATCATTACTTCATAGTTTTTTTTTTTTTTTTTAAATAGTTTTACTGATATTACAAGGGGAACTCAGCTATCAAGTTTGTGGCTTTTGCAATTAGTGAATGGTAGTTTCTCACATAGGTTAATGTTGTTCTGATAATAGGATTTGTGTCCTAAGACCATCTGTAAAGGTTAATGCCCCCCAAAGGGCATTTTCCGCCACATCAGCATCATAACTCACCTTTAACTTGGTGTCTTGGTATGCTGTTCGTTTTGGAGCCGAGGGTCTCTCTGGAAGCAGCCTCTCTATCCCTAGGGATAGAGGCAAGGTCTGTCTACATCCCACCCTCCCCTGACCCTATAAGTAGCATTGCTATTTGTGGGATTTACTGGGTATGGTTGTTGTTGTTGTTGTTGGCAATTGGGCGTTATACTAGAAATGGTTTAACACCTCTTCAATCTTCATGCCCCTATAACGCTCATAGGGGCGGTGTTTGGAGCGTTATCAAGCCCCTTCGCACGTCTATAATGCCCCATTACGCATGGCCTAAGAGATGCATTTTTTTGGTTATTAACCTATTGGCGGAAAACTCATGGGACCGCGGTAATACTGTGGTAATCAACGGGATTAGGTAACTCGTAGCTTGTGTTGGGAAAGGGGCTTTCATGAGGTTGTGGTAGAAAACCACTAAACCAGTGGAAGCAAGATTTGAACGCAAGACATCTGTTAGAGGGGAATCAGGTGCTTATCGCTACATCATTGTTTGAAGGTCTAAGAGATACTTTTGAATATTCAGAGCTAAGGTTTAGCGATCCTGATTTAGTTTTATGACGGAACAAATGTTTATATTTAACCTATAAGGATATTGAATTTCTTTTTCGCTTTAATTAGTTAATCGAAATACTAAGTTTAGATTAATGATTCTAGTCTTATCTATGCTTGGTTGATAATTTTAGAACTTTGAAAATCTCTAGTTTTTTAAACATACTTGCTAGAGAGTAGAGTCACTGAAGCATGTGCTTAGGCTTTAAGTGTACATTTATCTCCATGATTAGTTAGGGCCAGTTATCTAGCCACTTATAACTGAAAATTCCCCACAGCTTAGATTAGCAGCTAATTGTTGAAGTACGGTTCTTGGTTTAAAAAAGCCCACCGCTTTTGCGCTTTGCGCCTCAATTTTAGACCCCGTCGCTTTTGTGCGCCTCTTGCTTTTTAAAACCAAGTTTGTGACTCATTGTCTTTTTTCTTCGACATTGTGTTATATTTTTTCGGCATTGTGTTATATTTTGCTCAACATTATGTCATTATGTTATATTTTGCGATCCATTGCGTCTTTGTACACCTTTTATTTTTAGGAGCCTTTGTTTTGTTGACCAAAATGAGCAACTTCAAGACGTTAATAAAACAACACAAGCTAGTAAGGCATATCATCACTAGGTCATTGTTTCGTAAATCAAAGGCTGTTGACCAAAAGAGCAACTTCTATCAGGCTATTACTAATTGTACAAGTACACTGTACATAAAAATTATATAATATTTATTTTAAAAATTTGTTTTGTTAACTTGTACTTCTCTAAATGTAGGGAATAACTTGCAAACCGAAACTTTCAAACTATTAACTAACCCATTACTAACTTTTAAAATAGGATCAAAGAATTAATTGATAGACTATGAGCGCAATGTGCATATACTAAAAATAGAGAAAAAAATAATTTAATATCAAAAAGGTGACCGAGCAAGACGCGATTTTTTTTTGTTTTTTACGTGGAACATAAACGTGGTACATACGTCTCACCCGATCACCCAGTCACCGAAGATCACTATTGATATATAAATGCTATTACCAATTGTTTCACTGTCGATGTGGGATAGAGCCATAGAGGCATGAGGAAATTGCACAATAAAAAGGTAGTAACTAAAAATCTTTTATTTTGCTCTTTAGTGAAATAGAGCAAGTGATTGAGTTATTAACCGTCTTTAACACATGTGTTAAAAATTAATTAGTATCAGTGTTGGATGTAAAGTTTCCAAATCTTCATGATTTTTCAAAGATACATCATATCTTCATATGTTACAAAACATGGAAAGATTATCATATCAGCACCATACACTTGTCATTTGCATATGAAGTTGATCATATAGACTAAGCTCTTAAATGCTTGCTGCATTGATGTGGGATAGAAGTAATTTGAAGAAGCTACATTACACTCACTCATTACTGTTGTTTTCTCTGGATATTTGCATTTTTATAGATTTAGAAGTGGTTTCTGTTTGAATTAACGAACGATTTTGAAAATTTCTTGGTATCTGTTGTTTCTGACTATGAGATATTGAAAGACAATAGTTTATGAACTACTGGAAATTCGGTGTTTTCTACTGTAAGTGATAAAGATCAATAATGTTTTATATAATTTACATTATCAAAGGCACATATGTCTCGCCCGGAGCCTAGGCGCATGGCGCTTAAAAAGCGAGGGTTTTTTTAAGTGAGGCGCATAGTATAAAATACCATTTTTAGGGGTTTTGGACATGTTTTAGGCTATAGTTTAGGCTGTTTTAGGTTGATTTCAGGCTTGTTTATGCAGAGGCGTCTCTAAGAATTCACATACCCTGTTCGAGCTTGAAAACATGTGCCCTTCTGTTATGTTTTGTTATTATTTAAAAAAAATCAAATTAGTATTGGGTTCAATAAACCTAATTCCAAGTGGGCTAAATTCTAAACCCTAAAAACTGATTTGTAAATAGGCCTATATTGGAAGTGGTATGTGTTTACTATTTAGAAAAAATAACATATACGCAGGGGCGGACTGAAGACATACCCAAGGTGGGCGGGCGCACCCCCGGGAAAAAAAAAATTTAGTGCTAAGTTCCGTCGAAAATCCCGTCCGCACCCCTTGGAATTTTTCGTCCGCACCCCTTGGATTTCTTCGACCGCACCCCTTGGATATATTCGTCCGCACCCCTTCGAATTTTTCGTCCGCACACCTTAGGTAAAAAATATTATGGATTATGTTAAAAAAAATTAGTAAAGTCTGATTTTTTTTTCTAAAACTACCTATATTATATAAACTTATACTAACTAAACCCAAACCAAGCCCATTATATAAACTTATCAATAGCCCACTAATAATCTAGCCCATTAACCCACCTAAATTAAAACTAAAACAAATAAAATAAGCCCAAAACCCTTCAATTACTATCCCGCCCTCTCCCTCTGTGCGTGCGACTGGTCTGCCAGCGATCTTCATCAGCGTCCATCACAGCAACAACACTGCAGGTCTGCCGCAGCCGGAATCCGACATCAACGTGACCGGAATCCGCTCCAAACCAACCGGACACCGACAAACGGTGAGTTTTTATGTTTTTTATTTGATTTTTCTTGATATTATATGAGAAAAGGGGTAATAAAAAACTTAAATAGGTATGAAAAATCGTGTGTTTTGACGTTGCGTATGGTTGTTTAGATGATTTTTAGGATGATTATGTTATTTAGATGATTTTAGGGGTGATTACACAATTCTAGGGCTTGATTATGTTATAGAAATTAGGAAACCATCATGAGTAGGGGCCTAAAATTTTTTTGTCTTACATGACCCGACCCGATACAACCGATTTTTTTACTTATGTACCTAGGGGCCTAAAATTTTTAAAAATGTTCCGCACCCCCATGGATATTTTCCTGGGTCCGCCACTGCATATACGTATCGGATTTTTTTTTTAAATCGCATGCCCCTCGAAATCGCGGGCCTTGTGCGGAGGTCCTCCCCGCACACCATCAAAGCCTCCCATGTGTTTATGGCTAGCATAAATGTTTCAGACCTGTTCAAACCGGTTCAGATGATTTTTGGCCGGAACTTAGAAAATGCACCTATTCAGGTGAGGCACACTGCGCCTAGTTGCGTGCCTGGTTGTTTCTTACTACATAGTATGTAACCATAGTTATCAAAAGCGCTCGCTCTTCCCGCCTAGGCGATATTTTTGGGCGAGTCGACCTACCTGCGCTTCTCCCTCCTAGGTAAAAAAAGCCACGTGATTTTTTTTTTTTATAAAATCTTATCTTATATATATACACCAGATTATAGTCACAGATATTTATCTATTTTTTTGGAAATTATATCTCAATCAAATTTGAATTTTAAAAAAGTCAAGAGATATCATATCTTCTGTAAAAACATATTGTTATATACAACCTATGCTGTAAACAAACGTTCATTAAAGATATCATATCTTCTGTAAAAGCATATTGTTAAATACAACCTATGCTGTAAACAAACGTTCATTTTTTTGGCTGGTTTTTTTGGCCGGCAAAACATACAATACTACAATTATTTTTCGACCTTATGAGGATTCTGCAGTATATTTTTCGACCTTTTGAGGATTCATGATGATTTTGGTTTTATTATAAGAATTAGGGTATTCAAATACTTTTGGAATTTGAAGAAAATGTTTTTTTTTAATACATAAT
Organism: Helianthus tuberosus; assembly: GCA_030545235.1. Lineage (NCBI taxonomy): Eukaryota > Viridiplantae > Streptophyta > Magnoliopsida > Asterales > Asteraceae > Helianthus > Helianthus tuberosus. The sequence continues at coordinate 215,449,859 of CM060423.1, forward strand.
ATTTTTTTTAATATTTTTATTTTCTTGCGCTTTATTTTTCCCAGGCCCGCCCTTTTTTTGCGTCTCTCCTAGGCGACAGGCGAGGCCTATGCACCTAGAGTGCGCCTAACACATTTGATAACTATGTATGTAACAGGATTATACAACACTAAAAAAATATGCTCAACTGTTATAAGGAAAGAGGCATGAAAGTGTTGGATTATGTTTTTCTTTCTGTATAATCTCTGTTCAGCATACTAGATCTAAGCATTCTAGTTAAGAATAGCATGTGCTACTTTACAGGTACTGAAAGCAACATTTTTGTGTTATTGTATACATATATTGCAGGGATTAGACGGTTAGCACTTTCTATCCACACACATATTAGTTGCTGTAGGATAATTAATCTGGAGTAGAGGTGGCAGCTTTGAATCATTTGATTGGGTCAATTCGAGTTATGTTTTATCTTTCAACAAAAAACCCATAAAAATAAAAAGATATTGCTTTAAAATGAACCTGGTCAAAAGTCACCCAAATGTATTGTATAACACTATAACCATTTTTCCATGACTTGGCAAAACTACTTATCCTGTAGCTGTAGTGGTTACTCTGTCACTATTGAACTTTATTTCCAAGCTCCTCTTAACCAGAAAATTTTCAAGAAGTTAATCGAACAATGAAAGTTAATTAGGCATGCATAATGAAATCATGGTCGTTGATAGTTTCTCAAGCTCGAGCTTGGCTCGTCTAATATCTACTAATTAATATATTAAATAAAAATATTATAAATAATAGACTCGTTTAGGGTCACGAGCTCAATAAGTGAAGTTCGGGCTCCGCATAGTTATCAAAAGCGGTGGATTTTGATGCCTAGGCGATTTTTTTGGGTGAAGCGCATTGAATGCGCTCCTACTTCCCAGGTATTTTGAGCGCAGCCTAATTCCCATGTGTGATAAATGATAATTAGTCTCTTTTTCTAAAAATTTGTAAATTCTTCATCATCTGCAGCATTTATAGGTCTATTGACAACCAATTATATCACGAAATGTTTTTTCTTCTGAACGGATATGGTGAATTAGTCAGAATTAAATCAAAGAACCTGCATATCCTAAATACATTTACGGGCTAGCTACTCTTATCCTAAATACATTAACAGTATTATTTGTTCTCTGATTTAATTCTGAATTCTGTTGTCACATAATACTGAAAATGGCTCCTCAAATGGTGTTGAACCCTCATAATACAGGAAAACAGATATATTTTACATAATATAATATATTTTATTTTATTTTTTATTTAAGTGCGCTTTTATTTTCTCAGGCCCATGCTTTTTTTTTGCACCTTTCGCCTAGGCCCTAGGCGGAGCCTTAGCGCCTTGAGTGCGCTTCCCGCCTTTGATAACTATGGGGCTCTGGCTCATTTACTAAACAAGCTTATTTTTAGGTTCGGGCTCGGCTCGTAAAAAGTTTAAATAATCCCCGCTCGATTCGTTTACTAGACAACTTTAAATAAGGAGTAAATTTTATTAAATAGTAATAAAAACTAATATTACAATAAGGCTCGACGAGCTTGATGAGCTTCACATGCCAGGCTCGATAAATAAACTGGCTTTATTTTAGGCTCAAGCTTGGCTCGGGCTCGATAAAGCTTGACTCGTTTCGAACTTTTTCCCGAGCCGTTTTCGAGCAGCTCGCGAGCCTCTCAATTCGTTTTCACCCCTACCTGTAAGTATACCAATGATATATAATTTGTTGTTAGAAGTGTTTTTCTTGATTGATGGATTACTCTGTATTTGCGTGGATCTAGAATTCACAACTCTTCCGTTTCTGCAAATTTGTGCCCTAGCCTATTGGTGACCTCCTATATATATATTTGTTATGGTTTTGAAAATACTTATCAGTGTTCAGCTTTGATTTTTAAGTCCCTCATTTCTTATATATGCTAAGGTCCTTCTGAATTCTGATGATAGGACTGGTGTTCTAAGAGATACATTTGCATATGAAGAGCTAAGGTTTAGAGATCCTCTTTTCGTTACATCTTTATTTGATTAACTGAAACACCAAGGTGCAGCTTTTAATTAATAATTTCGTTCTTATCATTGTTAATAATCTTAGAACTTTAGAAAATCTCAAGTGTTCTAAACATCCTCACTAGGGCAATTTACGCTTGTGCTTGCTCAATTTTATCAAAATAATGATATATTAAATTTTGAGTTCTCATATGCATACAATCCTTACATAATCTAATATGTGATTGGTGATATTCACCGGTACTAATAATAGAAAATAAATTAATTTAATATCAAAAAGGTGACCGAGCAAGTCGCAATATTTTTTTTTGTTTTTTTTTTCGTGGAACATATGACGTGGTACAGACGTCTCACCCGATCACCTTTGTTTCCAAATATAAACGTTAATATATAAATGATATTACCATTAGTTGCACTGTCGATGTGGGATGGAGGCATTATGAAATTGAAGTATTGAACAATAAAATGGTAATAATCGGAAATGTTTTATTTTGTTCTTAAGTGATGTAGAAAAGTGGTTTGCTTTATTAACCATCTTCGACACATGGATTAATGATTATTAGTGTTGAATCTAGAGTTCCCAAATCTTCATGATTTTCAAAGATACTTCCTATCTTCATACGAAATATGTTACAAAACATAGAGTGATTATCATATGAGCACCATTAATATTCAAGTTAATCTTGTTCAGTATACTGGATCTAAGCATTCTAGTTAAGATTAAAAAATAACATATGCTACTTTACAGGTATTGAAAGCAACATTTTGTGTTAATGCATACATGAGTTGCAGGGCTTAGACAGTTGGCGCTTTGTATCAACGCACATGTTAGTTACTGTTGGATTATTAATCGAGAGTAGAGGTGGCAAGTTTGACCCATTTTACCTCTGAATGGGTCTTATCCGGTTATGTTTTATCTCTAACAAAACAAAATAATATTAATTTAGAATTAAACGCGTCAAAAGTCACCCAAAGTGTATTCAAGAACATAAAATCTCCTAAATCATTTGATTCAAGAAGTTGTATTATTGTTAAAATAAATTTACTTTTTGTGTAATAAAAAAGTAGAGGTAGGACGAAACTGACTTGGGAGGAGCGAATTAGAAAGGATTTGATAGACTTACATCTCTCTGAGGACATGGTCGAGGATAGGAGTTCGTGGAGACGTAGGATTAAGGTTAAGGACTTTTAGGGGGCGTTACTTGTATCAATATCTTGTCTTAGGTGCTTATTTATTTATTTATTTTTTTGGTGGCCTATGCGTGTTATCACTTGTTTAATGTGTTATTAACATGTATTGGTTTAATAGCTTACTAAGAATATTTTTCGTACAATATGTTTTCTTGTTTTTTTGTCTACTTGTGTGAATGCATCTCTTTTCTATGGCTCGTATATATGGATACGTCTTTGGAGCTGGGGGTCTCACTGGAAGCAGCCTCTCTATCCCACTGGATAGAGGTAAGGTTTGCCTACATCCCACCCTCCCCAGACCCTACACTTAGCTTTGACTATGAGTGGGATTATACTGGGTATGATTGTTGTTGTTGTGTAATCAAGTTCGACACTAATTATCTATTAAAAAAGTTGACTCATTTCTAAACTTCCTCCAGCAAGGCACATAGAACAACATACTCAGATATTCAGAAATCAGTAGTAACTGTTTCAAACTCTTATTAAATAATGTGACACGCCTGATTGTTGTTTCTAAAGCCTATACTTTGCTTTTCAAGATCTAAACTTCATATAGTACGCGTGACAAGTTTAACATCATCAGCATCTTAATATTGTTGCAGTTTCTCTATGTGATGCATAGGCCAGCAAATACATGGCTAATGAATGTGATGGGGTTTTCTTTGCATGTTCATGTGCCAAATTATGAAACCCAAAGGTACGTAATGTAGACGTATTATTGTTATCTTGATGCTAAATGTTAATTTTTGTTTTGAAGTTATCTGGGGGATGATTCTTCATCTATTAACGCCGAATAGTTTTCTGGCGATGAAGCAGTCACTCGTATGATAATGTTTCATTTGGAATATAAACATCTAAGAAATGTAAGATCAATACCATGGTGTCCAAATTGAAAGAAAAACTCACTTGGTAGAAAAACCTGAAACATTTGGGATGGGTATTCGGGTGATACCCGCTCGATTACCCGAAACGGATCCCATACCTGTTTACCCTCATAGAAGTGAAATATATTATATAATCTTGAGTTAATTGTCATTTACGTCCCTGTGGTTTGTCCACTTTTGCCATTTCAGGCCAATTTTTAAAATTGCGCTAATTTCCTCCCTACGATGTTTGATACGTGCCATTTTAATCCAAAAAACTAACCCCAGTTTAATCCTACAGTTTAATGAAGGGCAAATTTGTCATTTCATGTTTTCTTTTTATTTCAATATATTTTAAAGATTGTTAAAATCCAACCTTATATAACGTAATATATAAAATATATAAATAATATATATTATATATAAACACACACATTAATAAACAACCACCACAACAACCCCTCTCCACCCTTTGAAATAAAACCACCACAGCCACCACCCATCACCACATCTATGAAACAAAACTACCACAACAACCACCCATTTCCACCCTTCTGAAACAATACCACCATAACTACCCATCTCCAACCTTAATAAACCATCTCTACCAGTCTACCCCACATCGTCCGCTGTTCATCACCACAACCACCTTGCCCCACCGTCACCAACCACCATAGCACCAAACCCTAACCTCCCCTTAACCACTACCGTTCTAACTGTTAATGCACCCAACAACACCCACCATTATCACCACCACACAAGAGAGATGCACATGGGAGTTTAGAGAGGGAAAAAGAAATCTGAGAAAAAGAGAGAGAATCTGGGGGGGGGGGGGGGGGGGGGCACGGCCTGTTTTTACTTTTAGTTCTGGCTTGAAAGACCTAGCCACCGTCGTCAGTTCCGGCTTGAAAGGCCTAGCCGCTGCCGGCCTTGGCAGTTCCGATTTGTTATCCGACCTTTTCTTTCTGATGGGGTGGCAGTGGTGGATGTGTGCCGACGGTTGGTGGAGGTGAGATGGTTATGGTGTTAGAGAGACAGAAAGAGAAAAAAGTGGTTGTGTTTTATAATTGGATTCTTATTTTTGTATAAAAACTATAAAAAGGAGTTGAAACATAATTTAGAAGAAAACGTGAAATGACAAATTTGCCCTTCATTAAACTGTAGGATTTAATTGTGATTAGTTTTTTGGACTGAAATGGCATGTTTCGAATATGTGACGGAGGAAATTGGCGCAAAAATGGCAAAATTTAACAAACCATAGGGACGTAAATGGCACTTAAGTCTATAATCTTAAAACACTATCAAATGGTTTTTTTGAAGTTGTCAAACTTGAATTTACTAAAAAAAAAATATAGAAGTGTAGTTGAATGATTGATATTTCAAGTTGGTTTTTGCAGTGAGTTTAAGATCATTTTTGGGTAATGGGAATTATGACATAATTTTAAGGATTAATTTTATATATACCCTTACAAACTTGAAAAATTTCATATATACCCAACAAGAGAAAGTATAACGTACAAAAGGCCTAATCATACTTCACGTACGACACTTTCCTGACCGTCAGATCTTTGTGATTAAAGCGTGATTAATTTTAAACAATTAACGCGTCGCAGCGATTAAGATTTTTCATTAAGGGCAAATTAGACATTTTTCATTCTTGAACCAGGGTAATTCAGACATTTACTAACATCAAGGAAATTATGCGAGTTCGTTATCTCCTGCATCCCGGTAATTACGATCCGTATCAGTTTCAAATAATTTCCGTTTTTCAAATTTTCAAATTAGCGGTTATTTGTGGGCGATTAGGGTTTACATCACTTATTGTTTGTAATGGATCCACAGAGTAGTAATGCTCGAAACATAGATGATATTGAATTTGAAGATGCTGAGGTCAATGCCGGTCATGATGCTGCAGAGCAATATAGGAATCCGACATCAGACAACCACGTTCTATTAGACGATCAGACCAGTAAGTTGTCAATTAAATGGTTTCAATTTTCCAGAATTCAACCAAATGATTGTTGTATGATGTGTTGTTTTTGCTCGTGCATCATTTTTTATAAGATATGTATTGAAGAAGCACTGTGTAATTTCACTAACCATGCGTTATTATCATGAAGAAGACCTATGTATTGAAATGTAATATAATACACATGTTTATAAGCTATGTATTGAAATGTAATATAATCACGCATGTTTTTATAACCTATGTACTGAAATGTAATATAATCACGCATGTATTGAAGAAGACATGTGTAATTTCACTTACCATGCGTTATTTGTAAGAAGTATACATTACTGGATGCTTTTTTTCCTTCCTGCGGTATTATTTTTGATGCGTTATTATTTTTGATGCAACTTGCGTGATTTGTTCTTTCCCTGTGTGTCATTTTTTCCTTCATGCGATATTATTTTAGATGTCTTGTTAATAATTTTTTTTTTGTCATTTTTAAAATGTGTAGATGAAAGATTGTATATTCCGGAGGTAGCTTCATCATGTGTTCCTGTTATCGGAATGGAATTCTCTTCCATAGAGTAAGCATATGTTTTTTACCAGACATATGCCAAGAAGGCAGGGTTCTCTGCTCGAAAAGGAGGTGAACATCATGTTGGTGGTATTATCAAGACTAAATACTTTGTGTGTTCAAAGGAGGGGCATAAACCACAGGAATTTGATGATCCTTATTCGAAGTTGTCTAAGCCATATAAACGTAGGAACAGACCGACTATTCGTACCGGCTGTAAAGCTCAAATTAAGCTTTGTTCGACGGATGGTGTGTTGTATAAGGTTGATAAGTTTGTTCAGTCGCATAATCATTCATTCGTGTGTCCCAAAGATATGCATTTATTACCAGCTTATAGACATTTTTCCGAAACACAAGAAGAGATGATATGGGAGCTTGGTACATTGAATCTTGGGCCAGTGAAAGCCTTCAATATAACGAGACAAAGATACGGAGGTTTTGAAAATGTTGGCGCAACTAAAGACGATTGCAAGAATTTTAGAGCTAGGATATATAGCTATATCGGAGAGTATGATGCAAATATGGTTATCAATAGGTTGACTGATAAAAAGCAGTTTATGGTTGATTATTCATTCGTTCATTCAGTCGATGAAAACAAACGATTAACTGGCCTGTTCTGGGCCGATGGTTTGTGCAAACGTAACTATGCTGAGTTTGGAGATGTCATATCGTTTGATGCTACATTTAAAACCAACAAGTTAGTCCTCACTTCAATGTTATTCCTGTTATTTTATTTTTTGTATAATCTTATTGTTTTTTATTCATTTTTTAATCCACATTTTGAAGGTATAAAATGGTTTTTGTACCTTTTACTGGTATTGATAACCACTGTCGGAATGTGACGCTTGGAGCCGGGTTGTTAGCATCCGAAAGCATTGAATCATACAAGTGGCTTTTACAATCATTTTTGGACTCATTTGGTAAGCAGCCGAAAGTGGTCGTCACTGATCAGGATCCCGCGATGAAACAAGCTATCGAAGCAGTGTTCGATAAGAGTAGGCACAGATTATTATGTGGCACATAATGAAGAAACTTGCTGATAAGGTTAGGCTCAACTACAACCTGCGTGATTAATATTACAACCTGCGTAATAACTATATTGATTTCTGATTTTTATTTGCACGTAGTTCAAAAAAAGTTCATCATGCGTGATTATTATTACAACCTGCGTGATTATTATTTCCTACATTCATTTTTTTTACTTGCCCTTGTTCAATAAGTTCCACTTCTTTGTTTTAACAGGTGGGACATGAGTTGTGTAACAACGAAGAGTTCAAGAGACGTATGTGTGACATTGTATGGACCGATTCGATTACGCCAGAAACGTTTGAGATAGAATGGAAGCTGATAATAATTGAATTCGGTCTAACTGAGAATAAATGGATTGATGATATGTTTGGCATGAGATCTTCGTGGATTCCAGCTTTTTATCGTTATGAGCCTATGTCTGGGCTTATGCAGACCACCTCCAGATCAGAGAGCAAAAACCATTTTTTCTGTCAAGTGGCGAATTCTCAACTTACCCTTGTTGAGTTCTTTAACCATTTTGATGGTGGAATGGACGTGCAAAGATTCAACCATCGGAAGAATGACCATATATCTAGAAATACAATCCCAGATAACTTTTCTGAATCTACTTTAGAGGATGATGCTATGAAAATTTACACCAGGTCAATTTTTGATGATCGACAGTCAGAGTTATAAGGTGCACTGTCCGAGTGCCTTCCTATGGAGACTAAAATTGAGGAACCGTTTTTGAAGATAAGTATGAAGGATTGGAAAGCCCACGGAGACGGTTTACTAGAGGTAACACTATATAGAACAGCTAACATGCGTTATTACATAACAACGTGCCTTTTTTATTTGATTTTTAATTTTCGATTGTTTTTGTTTAGGTTTGTTTCAAGAAAGGGGAGGATGTAATTGCATCATGCAGTTGTCGCAGGTTTGAACAATATGGATTGTTGTGCAAACATATATATTTTGTGTTCAAGATGTTCAAAGTGAAAGAAATTCCCAACAAGTACGTTATGAGAAGATGGACCAAAGACGTGGTACCGAATGATCTAAATAATACATTTGATTTAAGTGTTGATGATAATGATGCGCATAAAAAGGCCAAAGAGGTTGCATATGAGATTATGCAGACCGGAGAGTATCTTATTGGTAACTTGATGAAAGATTTCGGTCATCTACTTATAGTCAGGGATCGGATGAGGGAGATGAAAGAAATGGTTGATGATCTTCGCATAACCAAGCCCATCGACCCTAAGTTTGATAGATATTCAAGGTTAATAGGTTACGAGAAACCGAACACTGATGCTCCTCCTACAGTCCGTGTGCCAACCGGTATTAGAAACAAAGGACGCGGTTCACATAAGCGGATTAAATCAAAAAAAGAGAAAATTATTAGTCTAAAAGGCAAGAGAAGTCGGACATGTAGTGTTTGCAACATCAAAGGTCATGATATTCGTACTTGCGAGGTTTTAAAGGGTAAAGCTAGTGCTGCCGATAAGAATGCCAATAAGAAGGGGAGGAAAAGAAGAGCAATTCAGTTAGAGAATGATCCTGGTTTAGTTGACGAAGAGGACGAGGAGGTAGAAACTGGTGAGGAAGAGGAGTATGAGGAGGTTGACGAAGCAGATGATAGTGATTCTGAATGGGAAGACGAGTAATGGTTGAACCATAATTGCATTCATTTAAACATTCCATATTTCATGATTTTATTAAGACACAACTTTATGTAATCTGTGGCATTCACAACATTTTACCCTGATATGCGTGATTAAATATCTCAGTTGATTCTTTTTTACCCCTTTTCTATAAGCAGATGCGTGATTAATCATAACTATACAGGACTATCTGAAATGGTGATCTCAAATGACCATTAAACCCCTCTCTAACATTTTTGCATAACCTTTCTTAACCCTTGTTCATAGCGATTTCCACCCAAAACATACCCAAACACAGATTTTCATCATCGTAACTAGCATCATAAAAAAGGCACATACATGATAATAATTAACATGCATTTTTCATATTAATAATCATAAAACAACATTTATAGAGGCGTGATAAAGGTATGAAAGCATATTATAATAAGCCCTGGATGATTTCCCTAAATATACACACATATATGAGTTTAATACACAAAAAACCACCATAGTTCAAAATACCAACAAACATTAGGGCATCCCAAAAATCAACAAAAAAAAAGTGGATTGATCAGCCATACCACTTAGTTCGGTGTCAATATCTTCCCAAGCTCCTTCTCAGACGTCTCCATCTTCTCTGTAATCGTCTCCACTGCATCTTTCAGATATGAGTAAACCAAGTTATCTGCAGATGTCTGATCCTTCATCATCTCTATGCCATTGTCCCTCAATGAAGACTTTGGTTCTTCTAGGAGTTTCCCCCAGACTTCCTGGGTCTTCTTTTGATGTTCTAGGAGCCTCACCTGCACATCCAGAATACAGTTAGAAGAGTTAACATTAGAAGCAAGCTCTGTCAACCTGCGGGTTGACAGGAGCTCCTTGATTGCTTCGCTTGAGGGATCAGTAGACATTGTTGTTTTCTTTGAAGAGAGTTGTTATTTTTCTTTGCATAAATGTATGGGGATGGGGGGGATGATATATGGATATAGATTGTGAATTAATATGGAAGTTGAGAGAGATTTGGTAATTAAAATTAGATATCTTACATAATGACTAGTCATATCGATTTAAGAGTCTATGTGTAGGTTTCATTATTATTAGGCATAATTATATTTTATATCAACTTGTATCCTGAATGTTGTTTAATATTTTTTAACAAATCTCAGTAGCTTAAATAATGCATAGTGATAAAACACATGCGTGATTAATTTAATACATGCGTGATTATTTCAGTGATAAGTTTATACATGCGTCATTTTTAATAATGCTTATATCAATGTGTGATAAGTTGTTACATGCGTCATTTTATAATACATGCGTGATTTTTTATCCATGCGTGATAATTTGTAAATGCGTGATATGTAACAAATCTGTACTGGACCAAGAAAACTCTAAAAAAAACAGCTAGGATGATTCCCGTGAACCATACAGTTGTCATGGTTAATAATTTGGGTTGTCCTCTTGTTTGCTATTTCCTTTTATATATCATTGGAAGACCATTCAAATATTATCTTAAAAGATGGAAGATTCTTCTAATTCATCGTGTGGTTCTTCTTCATCATCCGGTATGCGTGTTTATCTTAAAAAGAGGATAGAGGAACAAATAGCCGAGGACAAGTCTTCAGAGAGAACATGAAAAGGCGAGACGAGATTTTCAATTTGTTGTCTGGTATGACAGATTCAAGTGTCAAAGAGGTGGCTATGATGTTTATGGTTGATCTTGGCAAGCGGGATGAGAAACAGTTGAAGGAGCTTGCGGATGCAATAGCCGTATTAGGATGCTCTATGGACACGAAGATCAAGTTTTTGGAGTCCTATTTCTGATGGTTATTATGTATCATCAATCATCTGGGTAGTGAAATCATGTGTTTTTTATGTTTATCTAAGTGTTTTATTTTGTATGGAAATTGTGTGTTGAATAAGAAAATTGTCCAATTAGTTTATGATTAATCAGAAAGTTTAAGAATTAAAAATAAAATTTAAAAACCAAGATGTCTAAGATGTTTGCAACAAAGAACATCAACAAAGTAGTTTTACGACTTAGCATTTTGTTTCACCTTTTTAGGGTTGAAGAACTGATCCAATCGGTCTTTAATTTTTTTTTTTATCTAGATCGCGCAAAACATCTACGGTGCTCGCTTTCTTTGTAAATGCCTTAGCTTTGTCGAATACTTCTTTCCTTATTAGATTGTAGTCGGGCAATACAATCTTACTAAGATATCGGTACCGCAAGAATCGAAGTTGTGAGTCTTGAATCTTCTTTTTATCTTCGTTCTCAAAATCCGGATTCCATGGAGATTTTCCTTTGTATGTCCCCATATGTCTCATAGTGAAGACAGCACAGTCACAACCGTTTTGAAGAGTTCTCCAATCCATTTCCTTTCGAATTATGCTTGCTGTTTCCAAGTTTGTTATCCACTTTTTTTGTCGAATCTTGCCTTTTAGGTATAGTACTAGAACTCTTCGCTATAATCACGAAAAAAATCATATTAGTACCTATTCATTGTAGTAATATAAAGCTAATTAGAATTACCAGCTTTTCGGGGCGCCCCTGGTAGCGGTTGCTATTATTCAAGTCAAACTTAGAGTTATCAATTAACTCGATTTCGCCATTTTTCAAGTGAAAGCATAGGCACCAGAAATGATCAGATAGTAGTACTGGAATGAAGATTAGATCCAATGTGTCAACTTTCTTCACCTGATACTTACACAGTATATCGTCTACGCTTGGTGCAAATACTTTCAATCAATCATTGTCTGTGTATTGTGGCCCAAACATTTCGTCTTGCTGCAAAAATTATGGTAATTTTTTCCATCGGTCCATTAATATTAAACAAGCGTGATTATCATATAGAATGCTTCGTTAACCTTAAACATGTATTCATTTAAATTTCAACATGCGTGATTATCATATGACAGGCGTGATTACATTTCAACATGTATTCATTTAAATTTAAACATGCTTGATTATCATTTAGTATGATTGGTTAACAACCTTAACATGCGTGATTACATTTCAATATGTGTGGGTAACATATTAAGGTTCAAACATGCGTGATTAATAGTATAATTCATACATGCGTGATTATTGTGGAAAAACTTACAAATATTGTACTTGGCAAGAACAGCCTGTAGGGTGATGATTTTTTGTCCCTTTTTTTTCTCTTCAAAGTTTAACACATCTACAAACGCATCCACTCCACTTGAAGATATGTATTGTGACGGGTGAAAGGTTTCAAAAATGATTTTTAGTGTTTCGACTCCACTTTCAGACTTGTATATCAATGTCCTGTTGTTTAAAACCAAATAGGTCAGTTTAAAAAGAGATGAAAATTTTAGGCTGTTTATAAGAGATAAAACATCTTACCCAATATCTTCGACCGGAGCTAAGAGATAACAGATGATCGTTTGGTCATGATCAAGAAGTGGCTCGTATAAGTTGGTTATCCTGTTGCAGTAAGGTGATCTGTATGCGTCACCTAATTCTGCCATTCGTTTTTTGTTCTTTTCCCTCATCATTTTGAGACGCCTTCTCACTAGTTGTGTATGTCTCTCGTCATCCGTTAGTTGTCTACGTCTCTGGTCATCCGTTTTCTTTGTGTTCGTAGACACGAGAGTGTTTTGCTTACTGTCATTTGATGTTTGTAGGATGGGAGCCAATTTTAAAAGCGTCTCCACCGACTGCATTTCTGCATCCGTCACTTCATCAGTTTCTTCAGCGGATGTGGTCGGAGGCATTTCTTTACCAGAGACGTCAGGGTTTATCTTTTCAACCTCATTCAACATTGACTCGGTTATTGTATTCTGACTTTGTGCTTTTTGCTGACTGCACTCTGCTAAATTTACAGCTTGGTCCGTTTGGTGTACCACATCTGCTTGTGTCACTGTTTGTATGTTCGAGTAGGGTAATTTTTTGTAAACACAAGTTAGAATACGGTTAATAATTTAGCAATGATCGTATTTGTTACCTTCTGTCGTCTGCTTGTATACACCTGGTTCGATGGTTTGTAATGCAGCCAGGCATGAGTCTGAAATACCCCCATCGTCATATGTCATATTATCAACATCATGACATCCTATAAAATCACAAACGTTTTCGTTATTATTAAACATAAATTCCCGTAAATCATAAGAAATAACACAAATTCTTATCTACCTTTTGTTTTTCCTGTGTTTTCATCTTCCACGGTTGCATCCCCATCCCCTCCTAACTCTTGAATTGTATCGCCACCTTCTCCAACTTTGTTTTGAAACGCCTCATCACCTCTAGAGCTTACTTGATCAGTTCTCGTCGGCATGGTATTTTTAACCGCATCATCCCATCTTTTACACATTCTCATTATTTCTTGATCCCAGAAACACTTTTCCTTTACGTCCGTAACGAGTTTATTCATTTCCGTAACCAGAGAAATGTATTTATTTATATTCTTGTCCATTGTTTTCAACAACAGCTGCATAATTGGAGTTTTATCAATATCATGCGTTATTATCTATCTACAACAACAACCATACCCAGTAAATCCCACAAATAGCAAAGCTACTTATAGGGTCTGGGGAGGGTGGGATGTAGGCAGACCTTGCCTCTATCCATAGGGATAGAGAGGCTGCTTCCAGAGAGACCCTCGGCTCGAAAACGAACAACAAACCAACACACCAATCAAAGAATATACAAATAAGAAGTCCCCCATACCAAGAAATTGATCCGAGTTGGCACAATATAATGTAAATCATGTATAATAGCATGCATACAACATCAATTGGGCATAAACACAAGAAGGTAATCACCGGAAAAGTCCCTTAAAGACTAGGAAAAACCTACCTCCTTAAAATACACCTAAGACCTTACTGTAGTATCTTCTAGAAGTCCTTAACCCTAATCCTATGCCTCCACGCAGTCCTATCTTGGACCATGTCCTCAGAAAGATGCAACTCTACTAAATCATGCCTAATCTGCTCATCCCATGTCAGTTTGGGTCTGCCTCTTCCTCTCCTCCCCTCGACAGTAAGAGTTTCCACTACTCTAACTGGTGCTGTCGTTTCCCTCCGCTTCACATGCCCAAACCATCTCAATCTCCCCTCCTTAATCTTCTCCGATATACTAGCCACTCCTAATCTTTCCCTAAAAACCTCATTTCTTATCCGGTCTAACCTCGTTTGTCCACACATCCACCTCAGCATCCTCATCTCAGCTACCTCCATCTTGCGCACTTGTGTCTTCTTGATAGCCCAACAGCCTGTTCCATATAGCATAGCAGGTCTGACTGCTACCCTGTAAAATTTCCCCTTTAATTTAGTTGGGAACCTCCTATCGCACAATACCCCACTGGCTGCCCTCCATCTACACCAGCCAGCCTGTATGCGATGGGTTACATCACTATCTATGTCACCATCTCTTTGTACAAACGACCCCAGATACTTAAACCTAGTTACCTGCGGGACCAATTGATCCTCAATGGTGATTTGGGTGTCATCGTCATCGGCTACACCACTGAAATCACAGTGTAGATACTCAGTCTTAGATCGACTAATCCTTAGGCCCTTGCTCTCTAAGGCAACTCTCCGCTCCTCTACCCTCGCGTTCAGGCACTGTTTAGTCTCTGCAATCAACACAATATCATGCGTCATTATCTAGGTAACTAGCGTAATTTTTATTTATGTTCTTGTTCATTTTTGTTGTTAATTGTGGGCTTGAACAGGGCAATGTTTCTCTTAATAAATTGGCCCAACAGGCCAATGTTTCTCCTAATAAACTGACCCAACAGGTTAATCTAGTGGGTAGTCGATAGCATTAGAAGCCCATTGCACTATTTATGACATCAAGACTAAATTGACCCAGTTACATTAGCTGTCCAAGCCCAGTTTTTGTAACCAGCAGTAGCATACGTCCAATTTGAAACCCATCTGAACAAATTTAGACGCCCCAAACCAGCCCAAAACTGGCCCGTTATACCCAGATTTATCAACCTGTAAACACCTAGTCTCAAGATGGCTTCTAAGCGGCACAAGAGTGACTGAAATCATGCGGTATTAATACAAAAGAGTGGCTCAAATCATGCGGTATTAATCTGTCAAACTAACATGCGTTATTAATTTTTTTTACTAGCGTCATTTTTCTAGATGCACATGCGTTATTTTTCTGACCTCTTAAACAAGTATTATACTGTATTACGAGGTTCTTAAAGCATGCGTTATTCATAATATCATAAACAAAAATCCAGTTTACCTTCTTCTTTTTGTTTGAGGCTTCCCACGCAGCGTTATCATAGATCACCCCGGTTAGTTGAAGCGGAGTGTTGCAGTAGTCAAGCTCTTTTTGCGTTTGTATCCCTATGCCCATTTCTTCTAGGTTTAAATCTGAAATATGTTCACTAGGATTCCAGCCCTCAAACCAATCGGTAGTTGATGGTATGTAACATTCGTCAATCGAATCTTCACCAGCCAGGTTTCTTTTTCTGTAGACCTGTGTGGTATCCACTGGTGGTATTGTGAAGTCATCCGTATCTGTCATAGGCTGATCTGAAGTATCGAATGCGGTGAGGTTTTCTTGTACCGCAGCTGCCTCGTGCAATGGGATGTTGTCAGCGAACAGGTATGTGAATAACGTCGAAGTTTGTTGATTTACGATTTTGAATGGCGTTGTCGAAGGCTCTTCATTTAGATGATCATCGTCATTGATGTCCGAGGCAGTCACATGTTGATCCTGGCGATTGTCATGCGTTTCTTCATTTTTATCAACTTCATCACAATCTTCAACATTCAGCGGCCCATTGTTGTATAAATATTCTTCCACGTCGTCGATCATTGATGTGCTGAAAATGGGTCAACTAAAACAACTAAAATTACCCTAATTCTAGACTCTCTAAGTTTTAAATTTATAAACTAAGACTCGACCTAAAACCCTAAACCACACAACCGGCAAGTGTACCGATCAATGTAGTAAAGCTAAAGTAAGTCCGAGTATCGAACCCACGAGACTCTAATGATTACGCTAAGACTCTATAAAGACTAAGACTAACACAACTTAACCATTTGTTTATTAATTGGGGGGTTTTCTAAAAATCCTAAGAATGCAAATAATGAATACTAACTAGACTAGACGAACTAGACACGAACTCAAATGAAGACTTTGACCAGTGATGGATGAAGACTACCTAGGCTAGACGCAAGCTAAACTCAGAATGGATCTCTATTCGATAATTTTGTGGTGTGGAACCGGGATCTTAAGATACTAAACCTATTAAGACACCACTAAGCCCCTCAAACACTCTCAAGGCGATTCTTGTGGCACTACCTAGGCTGTTACGCTCACCGGTTTGCTAGATTTCTTTTCCGTCCTCTAGTTTCTTGAAAGTGCTTATGTAAGACGCTCTACTTTGCCGCGCGAACGTCTAAAGCGACAATGGTTTCTAATCTTGGTTTAATAGGCTATGGGATGTTAAGGACTTATAACCAAACCTAGACCTATCAATAACCTCGAGCCTTTCCGCGACGAGTTTAGCAGCACGTTTGATTTTATAATATTACCGAATATTACTTCTAAGGCTACTTAAGCTATTTTCACCCTAAAGGATTAATGATTTATTATGTGATAAAGACCGTCACCTAAATCAAGAAACCTTAATACAACCCTATTATGTGATAAAGACCGTCACCAAGAGTTATATGAAGCAATAAACAATAATAAAACAATTGTCAAACACGCATATGCACCAAGGTAGATTCCCAAAGCTTTTACAATACAAGAATAACCACAACCACGCTAAAATCAAATAAAGATCCAAACTTTATTAAGCTATTGTCATTAACCTAGGTAGTATATGAAGTTTAGCCGCAAATCATTGTCAAAAACGCAATATCAATCAATGTAAAAACAGAATTCATCATGTAACGAAGTTTAAACAAACGAAACAGAAGAATAAAGATGATTAAACCCGTTTTCTCCACTCCCGAATGCTTCCAAGATGTTACCCGATGATTCCACGCGTCCAGAATGCTCTAAACCGCTCCAATCAGCCTTCAAACCAGTCCAAGAACTCCAAGATTTCGTCCAAAGTCGTACTAAGATGTTGTTTTTCCGCTGATTATGATAATCATCAATAAATACTCAAAAACCCTAATTCTGCTTGCTGATCACGTCTGATTCCGCGTAAACATCACCCACGCGGCCCGCTTTAGAGTTGTAATAAGTTGATGCGGGCCGCCCGCATTCATATTTCCGGAAACATAACTTAAGTTGACGCGGCCCGCCTGGAAATGTTCATAATATTACGCGGGCTGCCTGGAACCCTCAGAACTGCAATTCTTGCTCCGTTTCACTCCCGAGCTCCTCGATTTCCATGCCAAACTTTCTCCTGTCCAGATTTTATCTCGTATCTGTTCCTTTTGCTGCAAAAACCTGGAAAACACAAGACAATCAAAAGTATGTACATTCTATCTAAAACCGACACTAAAACTAACTAAAACCGAACAAACCTAGACGTTAATAAAGATGTATTTTACAATACATCAAATATCCCCACACTTACTCTTTTGCTTGTCCCTAAGCAAAATCCTAAGCAACATGTCAACTTAAACACTTAACAATAACGTGAGTCTCGAACAAGTTATAACGCGAACTACGAAATTATCAAGCACAGCGGTTTCGCAAGACTTACATCGTTCAAAAGGTTGACGAATCATAATATTTAAATGAAAACGGGCCTACCTAATCAAGTCTTTCTTACCTTCAAGCAATCAACTATGCACTGTCAACACCCCTCACAATGTCACTCATCCCTCGGCTAATATTATGTAATTTTGGGTGAACTCTCAAAACCGAACTATGAAGCATACTATAATAAGCTTGTACGTCAATCAGATCTCCACCTAATTGTTAAAACTCGACATGGATCAAAAGGACTTCAACGGGTAGGTAAGGGCTAAAGGTAGGGTTTTTTTTTTTTTTTTTTTTTTTTAAATCACAAATATAATAATCACGTAATACGATCCGGTTATCAAATCACAAACGGGTAACAAATGAATGGCTAGGCTCAAAGTGGTATCTAAGGGTAGTGGTGAAACGGGTCAAACACAAAGGCTACAAAAACAAGGTGATCCTAATGCCTCTATCATATCCATGCCAAGTCCTAACCGAAGGTCTCAAACTGTATCAAAACGCACAAGTTCTAAAGTAATGCAACAAGTCGGTAAACACACATGAAACGAAAGTAGTGAACAAATAAATGTGACACATATAAAGGCTCAAATCTCACTATCATGTGGTGAATAAAGGCTACCGATATCGACAATGCACAATCAATTTACTTTCGGCTCCATCCACTATCCTAGGCATCCCAAAACCTTTTACTCCCAAAAACCGATTCAATCAACCTACTATCCCGCAACTTGAAGAAACATGTGCTTTCCAACTCGTAAATTCGACAATTAAACCGTTTTTTTACCGACGTTTTGAAAAGGTTCTTGTTTTCTACGCGCTAAAGGACCGGGACTCGCAACAAACTTTTTTTTTATTTATTTTTTTATTTATTTTTTTATTATATATATATATATATATATATATATATATATATTTATGACTCAAGACTCTACTAACTAGACACTAAATGATCCCATCCCCACACTTAAACATTGCATTGTCCCTAATGCAAGGATGAAAACACGACTCCTAAAACCTAAAAAATCAAAAATAAGAAAAGAAATAAAAGAAATACAAAGTATACAAGTGGAACGACTTAGCTGAATAAATATATGAGACTGTCAGTATGCCAGTCGATACCACATATGCCGTCCAATCCAAAACGCGCTCAGCAAACTGTACTAACTCGGACACGCGAACGGAAGCGGCACAAACAACGACCTAAAACAATCAACTCAACTACCAACACCATATCAACAATCATCCTTCAATGTCAACCAACCCCAAAACCCATCCAACCTGTATATAATATCAAGTACAGACCAAAATATGAGGATCAAAAACAGCATAAAATAAAAATAAGAGATATAAGCTCCATAAGCACTGCTGTGTATCCTCATGCTCCTCCTGCTGATCACCTGCAGGATCATCCTGCTGTGGCTGCCAAGCTGCTGGCGCCTGCAAGTGGAAGTGATCAAGAATAGCCTGAATACCTGCCCGCATCTCTTGCCTAACCTGCTCAACATCCTCTCTAACCTCCTGTCTAACCTCCTCAACTCTATCATATAAACCCTCTAACGTCAGCGGCTCTGGCCGCGGCTGCCTAACGGGGCGCTCACGTGGAGGTAGCTGATGCCTCTGCAGTGGCGCCCGTATACGCTGTGGTGTAGCAGCCTGCATCGCCTCTGCCGCGGCCGAATCTGGTGGAGGTGGCACCTGCTGCCCCTCAATCATGGCCTCCCATGCCGGTGGCGTATCTACCGTCACTATCCTCGCCAACTGTAAACTCCTCAGCTCCATAAGTGATGGAGCTGGTCCCAAACGCATCAAAGCAGGCGGAAAATCGTCAAACACACCCAAATGCGTCGCCAACCTCGTAATATACGGCCCACAATACAATCTCGCATTCCTACCTGCCTTCTTCGGCCTCGACAACGACCACGCTAAAATACTTGCCAGATTCGCTGGCCTCCCCTCAACCATGCACATCAAGCAAAATAAGCTATGCTGATTCACCTTGTCTCCCTCATACCTACCAATCAACGTCGATGCTAAGATCTTATGCACAAACCTATGGAACGGATCCCTAATATCTGATGCTACCATATTGCCCGAATATGGTGTGGTAGCAATAGTACCCCAGAACCTCTGTAGATCCCCTGCCACAACACAAAAATCCTTCCTCCCCTTCACAACCTGTCTAAGTAACCCCCTAAGCTCGTCTGACTGAACCTCCTAATGCGAATAAAATCCAGATGCCTCAGCAAATTGCGGCAGTGTCATATTAAAAATCCTTTTCCCTAGCACAAACGAAACCACATCAGGCTCATCGAAACCCCCTGGATGTCTGTAAGAAAATGTAGAATAAAACTCCATAGTGAGCTGATGATACTGTGGCTCGTCACACTCAACCGCCATCCTAAACTTCGTACCTAACAACTGCTCTAATCTCTCCACCTGCCCCAACTGCCTCACAAGATCCCAGTCAATCCTCCTAAACTCTAACATATTCAACTTCTTGATCGTATTATACTTCAAATACTCCGGTGACCCAACCGTGAATCGTAATAACGGGCTGTCCCCTAATCTAGTACTCTGCCCGTGGGGAGTCCCGACATCCCTGTACGTCACCTCTCTCAATACTGTATCAGCAGCTGGCTGCTCCTGAGCCCTAGCCCCGCGCCTCTTGCGCTTAACACCTGAAGATGAACCTTCACCTGACATCCTGTTCAATCAAATCAAATAAAACGTGCAAAACAGGTGAACAGTTAGCAAACACAAGCTATTTTTGGTATTTTTGGATTTTTTAATTTTTTTGGAATTTTTAAGAATTTTCTGATTTTTTTTTTCGTAAAATAATAATATAATAATAATATACAATCGAACGACGGCCGTATAGCATTTCATTCGCGGCCGTTTTCGATACAAATGCTTATTGCATAAACAAACTCGAAAATAAGCCACACCTCGCCCGAATGGAGATTGAGTACGAGCGAAGCGGCTTAAAGTCAAGCGATGCAATAGTACGCGCAAAACGACACTCACACGACTCTACTACGACTTGAAACACACTAAACGGACACTAAAGACGACACCTTGACTAATTAGACGCAAATTACACAAAGTGTACACTTTACCCCCTCCCGGCACCTTGCTCGCCCTCGAGCAATCCTAAGTGCCGAGAAAATACATCGAAAATGAAGCATGGAAGCAATGGAAACGGCGCGCGAATTTTAGTGAAAAATGTACTTTATGTCAAAAATAACGCAACCGTATCCCCACACTTATTTTTTTACTATGCCCAAAAAATTTCGCAATATCTCATTTTAACCAATAAAACGCCCAAAAATTTCACTCGCGTTCAAAATCTCCCCCCTATTTTGAGTATTTTCCCCTTCTCACATCTCTCAAATCAATCGAGCAACAAACCAATCAAACCAACCCGGGCTACCCGCACCCTCGCAAGTACTCATAATATCAATAATCGTGCAAACATATGACACCAAACGACACAGACGACTCGACTAACATCATCCTGACTTGACATACCTAATGACTGTATACACAGACCTACCCACTTACTGATTCGGACCTGGAAACATGTAACACGACACAAAGACCCTCAAACAGACTCTAAACAACTAAAATCACTGGCCGAAACAAACCTGACTCGAGAAACGACATTAATGACACCCATTACGAACTCAACTGACCTGAAACATCCGAAACAGACCTGCAGACTACGGATTCGAAACAATGACCCACTGACTCGACTCGACACAAACTCACGGACCTTACCTACATAACAGACTCAACTGCAGACACTACTCGACAAAGCAAACAGGTCTGCACACAAAACAGACACCTGACTGACCTGATACAACTAATTACTAAACAATCGACACAGATATGACACGCACACTGAACCACTAAAACTTGACTCCATTTAAAACAAAGACGACTCAGACTCGACTTCGACACACAGCTAAACTAAACCAAACACCAACATATTAGACACTGACCTAACTGGACTCGAAAGAGAAAAGAATTGCGGGCTACATACCTGAACGCCGACGAATCTGAACAAAGTATGACAAATGAATGTGCAACCAGGTGCGGTGGTCGTCTGTGGTCAGCGGTGGGACTAGTGGTGATGATGATGGGCGGTGGTTAAAGTGGGTTGGACGGAGGTGAGTTCAGTGGTGATGATGGACGTAACAATGGTGTACGGGATGGTGGTTGTGATGGCGGATAGTGGCGTAAATGGTGGTTAGGTCACGGTGGTGGATGGGTGATAGTAAATGATGGAAATGGCGGTGGTTAATGGTGGGTGGGGCGGAGGAGAACAGTGGTGGGAATGGTGTAGGGATGAAGGTGGTGGTGTGACCGGAATGAATAGTGAGGTGGAAAGTGGTAGTCGGTGGTAATTGGTGGTGAGAGATGGTAAGTCGCCGGAGGAGAAGGTTTCAAATTAGGGTTTCGTTTTATGTTTCAATTTGGGGCTTTCTATGTTTAAATGACATAACAAGGTCATGCGACCCGCTTTAATTTTAAGTTAAGGGGAATCGGGCCGCGAGTACTCAACAATTTCATGGTTTTAATAAGTCCAGGCGGCCCGCTTTAGAAGAAACAAAGGTTGAGGCGGGCCGCATGGACAGCAAAAACAGCAGATTTTCAATTACAGCAACAGCAGTGTTCATTGATTATGATTTTTTATTAATCCCCAAACTGCCCCTGCCCTTATGATTGTCGTTTTCAACTTTAAACATACCTGGGAATCACTTGTCTGCTGATTTCGGCTTCGTTAAGGCACGTGTACCTGCAAAATTCTTAGACGACACACACACGACGCAAAAATACGAAAAACGCGAAAAACGACGCAACGACACTAAGACACGAAACTAACGACACGACACGAACAACGACTCACTGTACAAACTATACACTCGAGTTTTCACTCGAGAACCTACGTGGCGGTGCTAGGCGGGTCCGAAAGAGGAACGGTTTCCTCTTCGGTAGTGTCGATGGGACCCCCTAAATAATGTTTCAATCTATGTCCATTGACTTTCCACGTATGTGCACTCTTCTCATCAAACAACTCCACGGTACCGTACGGGAACACCTCCTTCACGACATACGGCCCGGACCATCTCGACTTCAACTTTCCGGCGATTAATTTCAAGCGTGAATTAAATAAAAGCACTCGATCGCCCTCTTTAAACTCCTTCAACTTCCGCAACCTCCTATCATGCAAAGCTTTCGATTTCTCCTTTATACTCCACGAACGATCATACGCGGCGTCACGAAGCGCCTCCAACTCATGAATTTGGAAAAATCGTCTCCTAGCGGCCTCGGTCAAATCTAAATTCACCGTTTTGAGTGCCCAAAGAGCCCGATGCTCTAACTCGACCGGTAAATGGCACGCCTTCCCATACACAATCATAAATGGCGTCTTATAGGCGGTGCGGAACGCCCATAACGCATCGTCCAACTTATCGGACCAATCCTTCCTACTTTGCCCTACCGTCTTCTCTAAAATACGCTTAACGCCTCGATTCGCGTTCTCCACTTGACCGCTCGTTTGCGGATGGTACGCGGTAGACAAGCGGTGCGTAACTCCATATCTCTCCAACGCCTTCTCCATAACGGTATTGCAAAAATGCGTACCGCGATCACTAATAATTGCCTTTGGAACACCGAAGCGCGTAAACATCTTCTTCAAGAATCTCACCACCACTCGTGCATCGTTAGTAGGTAAAGCTTGAGCTTCCACCCACTTCGAAACATAGTCAATCGCAACGAGGATGTACCAATTTCCACTCGAAGAGGGAAACGGTCCCATGAAATCAATGCCCCAAACGTCGAAGACTTCCAACACTTGAATAGGATTCTGGGGCATCTCATCCTTGGATGAGATGTTGCCGGTTCGTTGGAAACGATCACACTTTCTCACAAACTCGGCCGCATCATCAACTACTGTCAGCCAATAGAAACCACAATCATATACCTTCTGCGCAGTCGCATGCGCACCGTGATGTCCTCCTGTCAAACCCTCATGGACATGTCGAAGAATGTCCCAACCATCCTCTCTACTCACACATCTCCTCAAGACTCGATCGCCTCCTATCCTAAAGAGGTAAGGCTCATCCCAAATATACTTCCGCGCATCATTCATAAGCTTTTTCCTCTGGTGGCCATGCATACTCTCCATCACAAATCCTCCGGCCAAATAATTGGCTATATCAGTATACCACGGTAAACCCTCGGCCCCTGCCGTGACAGCATCAATAGACTCGTGAGGGAATCTGTCTCCTATCGCCTCCTCACGAATCTCCTCTCTCTTCGGATCCTCTAAACGTGATAAGTGGTCTGCCGCCACATTCTCTGCCCCCTTCTTATCCCTAATTTCAATGTCGAACTCGGAAAGAAGCAGAATCCATCGTATAAGGCGCGGCTTCGCGTCCTTCTTCTGAAACAGGTAACGCAGAGCGGAATGGTCAGTAAACACAACGGTTTTCGAAAGAACGAGATATGACCGGAACTTGTCGAATGCGAACACCACTGCTAACAACTCCTTCTCTGTGGTGGTGTAATTCTCCTGGGCATCATTCAAGGTTTTACTCGCGTAGTAAATCGGGTGAAAATGCTTCTCCCGTCTCTGCCCTAACACCGCACCCACTGCGTAATCACTCGCGTCGCACATCAGCTCGAATGGTAGACTCCAATCAGGTGACACGAGGATCGGTGCACTCACTAACTTCTCCTTCAAAAACTCGAACGCTCGAAGGCACTCCTCGTCAAAGACGAAAGGAACGTCCTTCTCTAACAATCGCGTCATGGGGCGTGTGATTTTGGAAAAATCCCTAATAAAGCGCCTATAAAATCCCGCATGACCTAGAAAACTACGAACCGACTTGACACTAGTCGGCGGAGGAAGCTGGCTGATCGTATCAATCTTCGCTCTATCTACCTCGATACCAGCTCTCGAAATCTTGTGCCCTAGCACAATACCCTCAGTCACCATGAAGTGACACTTCTCCCAATTCAACATCAACTTCGTCTCCACACATCTCTTCAACATCTTCTCCAAATTCACCAAGCACTGATCGAACGAACTACCATAGACCGAGAAATCATCCATAAACACCTCCATCGAACTCTCAACCATATCCTGAAAAATCACGATCATACAACGCTGGAAAGTAGCAGGAGCGTTACATAGACCAAACGGCATGCGTCGGTACGCGTACGTGCCATATGGACATGTAAAAGTAGTTTTCTCCTGATCCTCTGGTGCAATAGGAATCTGGAAATAACCCGAAAACCCGTCGAGAAAGCAATAGAACTGCTGACCCGCGAGACGCTCAAGCATCTGATCAATAAATGGGAGCGGGAAATGATCCTTACGAGTAGCGTCATTTAACTTTCGATAGTCAATGCACACACGCCAACCCGTAACAGTACGAGACAGAATAAGCTCATTCTTCGCATTCAGAACAACTGTCATCCCCCCTTTCTTGGGGACGACCTGCGTAGGACTCACCCAAGCTGAATCGGAAATCGGATAGATCAAACCAGACTCTAACAACTTCTTAACCTCCTTCTTAACTACCTCCTGCATATTCGGATTCAAACGACGCTGCGGCTGCACTACAGGCTTGTAAACATCCTCCATCAGAATACGATGCGTGCAAAAAGTAGGGCTAATGCCCTTGATATCAGATAGCCTCCATGCAATCGCATCACTGTGCTCTCTCAGCACCTCAATCAACATCACCTTCTCCTCCTCTGTCAACTTCGAAGAAATGATGACAGGCATATCCGGCTTCTCTCCTAGAAATGCGTACTCAAGATGCGATGGAAGGACCTTAAGCTCTAAAGGCGGTGGAATCTCTACAGGAGTACTCTCATCACTAATCGCGTCGAGCTCCAGAGGCTCAGTAACACACAACTCCTCACTCTCATCTGACTGCTCATCCTCAGCAACTTCCTCTACAGTCTCTTCATCACGCTCCTCGACAACTCCCTCGCCCACCAAATCAGCTCCACTAATATACTCGAAACACGTGTCGACACAAGATATAAACGAATTTAGGAAGTAAACGGAATGACACGGTCCACTAACGTCGTCGGCACCCCCAGGGTGCTGCATCGCCCTATCGATCTCGAATGTGACAACCTCGTCACCAGTACAAAGAGAAATCTTACCGTCAAAGACGTCGATGATCGCCTTTGCGGTTTGAAGGAATGGACGACCAAGAATAATAGGAACTCTCTCATCGGCCTCCATATCAAGAACAACGAAATCCACTGGAAACACAAACTTATCCACCTTCACCAACAAATTCTCCACTATCCCACGAGGATATTTGACTGAACGGTCAGCCAAGGACAATGACATACGCGTGGGTGTAAGCTCTCCTAAACCAAGCCTCTCATATAACGAAAACGGCATCAGATTGATGCTGGCCCCTAAATCGGCTAAAGCGTGAGCGGGGGAAATGGCTCCCCCAAAGAAACATGGAATGGTGAAAGTACCAGGATCAGTCAATTTCTCTGGCAGCTTATTCAAGACTACCGCGGAACAACCTCCTGTCAATGGAATATTCGACAACTCTCCAATCCTCTCCTTGCGCTTCAAAAGATCCTTGAGAAATTTGGCGTACTTAGGCATCGACTGAAGTGCCTCGACAAACGGAAGATTGATTTTCAACTGAGTAAACATCTCGAGGAATTTCCCGTACTCCTGAGCATATTTCTGCTGCCTAGCTCGAGCGGGAAACGGAAGGCGGGAATAATCAATCACTGGTGATGGCCGAACCTTCGTCGGCTGCTTCTCCACTTTCTTCTCCACTGGTGACTCCTCGGCGTGTGCGGTACTTGCTGGGGCTAGCCTCGTGTGCACCTTGCCTGGAGCCTCCATCTCTATCACCTCATCTACCTCTTCATCACTCTCTACCTCGGTATTCTTTCTCACAACCTCTCCCAAACTCTTTCCACTACGGGTCGTAATAGCCTTCGCTGAATGATTTGCGGGATTCGTGAAGGTATTACCCGAGAACTGACCCGGGGGATGCTCCTGCAACTGCTTAGCAATTCCACCAACTGTCCTTTGAAGATCTAACAGTGTGGATTGCTAACTCTTCAGCTGAAGTTCATGACTTTTATTGATCTGCTCTTGAGTCCTAGTGAAATCATTGAGGGATTTCTGCGTCGCCTGATTTTGTGTCATCATCTGAGCTAACATCTCCTCTATCCTACTCATACTACCCTCTGGAGCCTTACCACTACCCTGACTCTCCTGATTCAACCCTCCACTCGCAAACTGACCTCCTGACCCACTATACTGACCACTCTGACCCGAACCACCACTCGTGTAAAGACCTGGCCCCCTATTTTGATACTGACCAGATGGGAATCCAGGGGGATTGCCAGAAGAACGATAACTACTGTTGTTGCCACTACCGCGCCAGTTGGAGTTGTAATTGGAATTGAAAGGATTCGTGGGACCCCTAGACTGACCGGCTATGTACTCTACCTGCTCTAACGTAAGTGTGGGACACTCGAGCGTGTCGTGACCTCCCCTACAAAGCTCACACCTATCAACTTTCTTCTTTAACTCATCAATCTCTCGCTTCAAAATCTCGACTTCAGCAACTACCGACGAATCCGAGCTAACTTGGTTTACCCCTCGACCGGCCGAGGAGGTACGAACAGGAATGGAAGTCATGCTGGTAGAGCTGTAGTCCATATCAGAATGTGCAAAACTCTCAAACAAATCATTGCACTCAACCACCGTCTTCTTTCCCATAAGCTGTCCTCCTGCTGAAGTATCGAATCGCGCTCTAATCTCAGGAGTAAGTCCGTTATAGAACTTTTCAACTAACGCCCAGTCGGACAAACCATGATGTGAGCAACGAGAGAGAAGCGTCTGGAAACGCTCCCAAGCTAAATGATATGGCTCATCAGGCTCCATACGGAAGGAGTGGATCTGATCTCGAAGGCGAGACGCCTTGGCTGGCGGGAAGTATTTGGCTAAGAAAGCGTCGCGAAGACCTGCCCAAGTAGTGAAAGTGCCTGCGGGCTGAGAATCAAACCAGACGGCTGCGCGTCCAGCGAGAGAGAATGGGAACACCTGAAGGTACCTAGCATCAAGATTGACACCCTCTATGGAGTAGGTGCCACAAAGACGACTGATGCGATTGATATGAGCGGGTGCATCCTCGTCGTCATGACCATGGAACTGGAAAGAATTGGTAATGGCCGTCATGATGTAGGAAGGAATCTGCCAGGACCTATCATTCGCGATGTTCGGAAGGGTGATGGGTGAAGTAGCACCGGTGAAACCAGTGGTCGCCTGCTGGTAAACGGTACGGTTCTCCATTCGAACTACGGGTGGAGGACTAGGTGTACGAGAACGGGAGGGTGGTGGGGAAACGTGTGGTGAAACGTGAGGTGATGACTTGGGTGTGAAATCGAAAGCGGGGGTGGGATGTGAAAACGAAGAGGAACTAGAAGAACTGACCTCGGATGCAGAAGACGAGAAGGAAGACTTGATCGTAAATGGAAGCGGCGGAGGTCCCTGCGAACGCGTATGGGGCATCAACTGAAAAACCGAATACGAACAAGTAAGAAGACTCTGACAAAGACTCACTAATCTAGAAAAGACACTAAAGCAAATATTTTTGGATTTTTATAGTTTTTAGACTCCTACGACTCAACTAACACAAATAGCACGTATGATATCAAGCAAGTCCAAACAAAGTAATTAACGCAATCGCCAAAGAGTCCCCGGCAACGGCGCCAAAAACTTGATGTGCTGAAAATGGGTCAACTAAAACAACTAAAAATACCCTAATTCTAGACTCTCTAAGTTTTAAATTTATAAACTAAGACTCGACCTAAAACCCTAAACCACACAACCGGCAAGTGTACCGATCAATGTAGTAAAGCTAAAGTAAGTCCGAGTATCGAACCCACGAGACTCTAATGATTACGCTAAGACTCTATAAAGACTAAGACTAACACAACTTAACCATTTGTTTATTAATTGGGGGGTTTTCTAAAAATCCTAAGAATGCAAATAATGAATACTAACTAGACTAGACGAACTAGACACGAACTCAAATGAAGACTTTGACCAGTGATGGATGAAGACTACCTAGGCTAGACGCAAGCTAAACTCAGAATGGATCTCTATTCGATAATTTTGTGGTGTGGATCCGGGATCTTAAGATACTAAACCTATTAAGACACCACTAAGCCCCTCAAACACTCTCAAGGCGATTCTTGTGGCACTACCTAGGCTGTTACGCTCACCGGTTTGCTAGATTTCTTTTCCGTCCTCTAGTTTCTTGAAAGTGCTTATGTAAGACGCTCTACTTTACCGCGCGAACGTCTAAAGCGACAATGGTTTCTAATCTTGGTTTAATAGGCTATGGGATCTTAAGGACTTATAACCAAACCTAGACCTATCAATAACCTCGAGCCTTTCCGCGACGAGTTTAGCAGCACGTTTGATTTTATAATATTACCGAATATTACTTCTAAGGTTACTTAAGCTATTTTCACCCTAAAGGATTAATGATTTATTATGTGATAAAGACCGTCACCTAAATCAAGAAACCCTAATGCAACCCTATTATGTGATAAAGACCGTCACCAAGAGTTATATGAAGCAATAAACAATAATAAAACAATTGTCAAACACGCATATGCACCAAGGTAGATTCCCAAAGCTTTTACAATACAAGAATAACCACAACCACGCTAAAATCAAATAAAGATCCAAACTTTATTAAGCTATTGTCATTAACCTAGGTAGTATATGAAGTTTAGCCGCAAATCATTGTCAAAAACGCAATATCAATCAATGTAAAAACAGAATTCATCATGTAACGAAGTTTAAACAAACGAAACAGAAGAATAAAGATGATTAAACCCGTTTTCTCCACTCCCGAATGCTTCCAAGATGTTACCCGATGATTCCACGCATCCAGAATGCTCTAAACCGCTCCAATCAGCCTTCAAACCAGTCCAAGAACTCCAAGATTTCGTCCAAAGTCGTACTAAGATGTTGTTTTTCCGCTGATTATGATAATCATCAATAAATACTCAAAAACCCTAATTCTGCTTGCTGATCACGTCTGATTCCGCGTAAACATCACCCACGCGGCCCGCTTTAGAGTTGTAATAAGTTGATGCGGGCCGCCCGCATTCATATTTCCGGAAACATAACTTAAGTTGACGCGGCCCGCCTGGAAATGTTCATAGTATTACGCGGGCCGCCTGGAACCCTCAGAACTGCAATTCTTGCTCCGTTTCACTCCCGAGCTCCTCGATTTCCGTGCCAAACTTTCTCCTGTCCAGATTTTATCTCGTATCTGTTCCTTTTGCTGCAAAAACCTGGAAAACACAAGACAATCAAAAGTATGTACATTCTATCTAAAACCGACACTAAAACTAACTAAAACTGAACAAACCTAGACGCGAATAAAGATGTATTTTACAATACATCAATCATAACCGATGTTATATACTTTATGACAGGCAGTTTGACAACTTCATCGAAAATTTTGTGCCTGGAGTTGAAATAATGGCTGTATAGAAGCTGCATATAGTTGTTTGAATAAAACCAAATTACTAATACCAATATTGTATTAGCATAAATTTTAAAGATGTTTACAAAACATACCGTTAGAAATGCAACTGGTCCATTGTATTGTGAGTCCAGTTTTTTCCAACCTTGTCTAGTTCGTTTGAGCGATTCTAAAACAAAGGAGCACCAATCCAGCTTTGGAATGTCTTCCTCTTTGTCAATGGCAAGTAGAAAACTTTGTTTAACCGTTGTTGACTTTGTTATCTCTACAAACAAAGTGTTTCAGTAGGCTAGAAAATTTAACTTGAATAATCTGCCGCCATTTGTTTGTTTTTTCATTGCTTTTGCAACTAATGTTTGAGTAATTTTGTTGGTGTCCGGCCACTGGTTTTTGAACTCATCAATAGTTGTTTCTGCCCCTTGAGTAGCTGTATTTTTTTCGACTATCGCTCCTTTTCCGAGGCTAATTTTTTTCCCATACTATAACATCCCATTTTGGAATACCAGACACATCATGTACTGAATCTCGGGTGATTTCTATCTTATGATTTCCTATGCTTAGTGTGCTGTATTGCTCGTCATAGTTTCGTACGAGCCAATAACCTAGACGTGTGCTTATATGATTAAGCTTTATATCAAGCACATCACCAAATCCAATGCTTTTCACATCCGCTACCTGTGCTTCTGTAAATTGTTTTACTGTATCTAAGAAACTTGAAGGACTACACCGTAGGCTTATTACATCATGATGATATTCATAGTACGGTCTTGGTTCCGTCCTAATTGGTTCCACTTCGGTAATCGTCTGTTTCCCCTTTCTAGGATCCATTTGCTTGTCTTCTTTCGATGGTTTCTTTTTTACTGGCTCAAAGTCGTCATCATCTTGGTCAGTTGAAGTGTAACACTCCGTGTTTTCGCGCAACTTGACTCGTAGAAATTTCTTTATTTAATTCGTATTATGTGGAGTAAGTGTTGTTACTGACAATAATCGATGTGTGTTAATCGTTGTTCAATCGACCTACGACTGTGAATCATAGGAAGTAACAATGCGATAAATTTAACTAATCAATAATCAAGCTATGCTAATCGAATCGACATCAATTCACAACTCGAGCTACGTATTTTTTTTACTTGTTATTATACGTGTGTGTGTGCCTTACGTGTTACCTGTGCATGTTTATTTATGTTGTGTTGTGATAATCAAGCGAACTCAATCGAAACTCGAAGTCTAACTCGAAATGCAATCGAACTCGAATCGTGAACAAACTATGATAATTGGTGGAAAATAGATTATGCGAGATATGAGTGTTTGGGACTAAAAGTAATTTGATTAGGAAACCCTATCGTGACGAGCCGCTCGCAATCGAAATCGAAACATCAAAAATCGTCGCGTCAAACAACCAACCCAGGTGCCATCCGGCCGAATAGCCATCCGACCGGATAGCCACTACGCTCCAGGTCAGGCGTCATCCGACCAGGATGCCATCCGACCGGATCGTCGCGGAATGTCATCCGATCGGATCACCCTTTCCCCTTTTGGAATCCTATAAATACCCCTGTCATTATCATTCTTTCCACTTTTAGAAACCCTCTGTCCGAACAACTCGTGCTCCTCACCTTTTCTCCGATTTCTCTCAATCCAGGTAAGATCTCGCCCTAAATCTTGTACTTTCTTGAACTACACGCACTCCTACACCTTTCTATCTTTCAAATCTTAACTTTTAACCATGATATCACTGGATTTCGGGTGTTCTAGGGTGACGTCATCATGTGTTCTTCAAGTACTTCATGTTTTGACTTCAATCCATCAAGAACAACTGAGATCTAACCGATTTTCACAAAGATCTTGTAAAGATCTCGATACAAGAGTGGTAAAAGGATTAAAAGACGGTTTCTAACTTTCTTTCAACTCTTTTACACTAAAAAACACTCAAAACAGGTAGAATCGGGTTCAGATCTAGTCTTCTACTCATCCATAGTGTTATACTAGTTCAGATCTAGATTCCGCCTACGAGACCACCGACTTTGGGTTAAACAAAAACAACCGTCTAGAGCCGGTAACTGGCCGAGCTAGGGTGATTCCTGGTCGGTTAGTCATCTGGGTCAAAACGGAAGTTCTGTTGGGTAACAAGCTGTCAAAGCGTCTCGATATAACGACAAACCACCGAAACGACCAAGTGAAGGACGAACAGGTCAATCCGAATGGATTGCTGTCCGACCGGATTGCTATCCGATCGGATAGTTCATCCGAACGGATTGCCACCCGAACGGATCACACTTGGGTCCCACTTAAAACAATCTTATCTGAAGTATGAGTATCGAACGAATTGCAATCCGATCGGACGACCATCTGAATGGATTATTCTTCGGATCATGAGATACTAAGACTTCAAAGACTTAAACGATTTTCAGCATGTTCATTAACAGGGTTGCCATCCGATCGGAAGGGCGTCCGATCGAGTGACACTTCTGCTAAGAACTTATCTTCACTAAGTAATCTCATCACCAATTAGCCTTCCGACCGGACCACCGTCCGACCGGATGACCATCCGAACGGATTGTCATCCGCACGACCCACCATCCGATCGAACGACTTGATGGATAGAGATACTTCAATGTTTTCAAAATACTACAACGAAAACTTCATAAGATAAGCCATCATACACAAACACATTCTTCTTATAGGAAGAAACAATCCACTCGAATCGTCATCCGACCGGATGACCACCCGAACGGATTACCATCCGCACGGATTGCTGTCCGATCAGATTACCATCCGATCGAACCACTATCCGACCCATTCTCACTTTGTATCGTTTTACGCGACACTTATCGTTATGCTATCGAATCTATTCAGGCTAACTTTACTCGCTAAGCGCTCCCTTCAATCCATCAATCGCTGTGAGTATACTCGATCCCTTTTTGCTTTAAGCACTTTTGGGTGTTACATACGTTACGAATATTCAAACTACAACTATCACACTACTCAAACTATTTGAACGCTAACCGTTAATGCATGTTATACGTGGCTTATGAATGCTTGTTTGTTATGTTTACACATGGAATGTTGTCTACCTGCCTTAGCAACGACAGTATTATAGTTTGGACTCAGCACCCGTTCACGCGGGGGTTGTTAAGGATCTTTTACTTGCATGGATTACGGTGGTAATCATGTATTGCGAACTGCCTTGGGCAGTCAACTCGCAGTCATTGGTATCGATGGGTCTATGTCGATAACTAACGTGCTTCATTTCTCTATGTGTACGTGCTGGTTATGCGTAAACGAATTCGAACTCTATATGCTATTATCAAACTTGTATGCTCACCTTTACATTTTATGTATTGACTTTATTTTAACGTATGTAACAGGTGCTTAGGATGCATATGTGGTAGGAATTTGAAGCTAGAATAAAGCTTTAGAGCCCAACAAATAGTTGTCTGTAGATAAAGAATCGAGGGTCTCTAGAAGCAGATAAACAATTGCTGTTTATTTAAATCTGAGTTGTCGGAATAGAATATTTGCCTAGATTTTGTCTGTAATAATTGACTTACTGTTTGAGGTACGGTATGGGACGTATTATTTTAATTGAATAGTGTTGTTAATTGTTATGGAAACTTCTGGACAATCTGTTTCACTCAGTGCCATGCCCCGATGATTCCGCCATCGGTTGGGGTGTGACAGATTGGTATCAGAGCCATAACTATAGGGAATTAGGCAAGACTCGACCTAGTCCGGGTCGAAGTCTTAGATACCTAGGCTATAGTTAAGAACCAGTAGACCGACTTGTGCATAACCAGTAAGGACTATGTACGAGCTTATTTCCTCGCTATTCTCGTTTATGCTACACTATCACTGCACTCGAATTTACAGCTGTAAATAGGCGATAAAGTCGAGATTAGGAGTGACAACCACTAAACTCTTGACAAAAGTGCCTGAATTAAAGTTGTTTTATCAACTTATCGGTGATTTCTTCCTTCTTTTTCAACAACGAACGCTTGTTCAACAGGGGGAATTATGCCAAACTAGGGGTGAAACCCATATTTTGATGAATAATCTCCTCTATTTTATCAAAACAGGAATGAAGTTGTTAAGCCAGGGGTGAAACCCTAACCTTGACGACTTGTTCCGCACACTTTACAAGATTCTCACCAAAGTCTCGACGGACTCCAACGACTTGAAGTTACGACATGACTAACGGGATGTGTGCCAAAGGCCAATCGAGGCGAGGACACAATCCTGAAAGTCAAACGTAGACGACAAGTCCTTGCGAATAGTTGAATCGCTTTGGTTAGTCGAAGTCTACTAGCCGCAGACAGTCTATCTCTCGATAATTCATCGATTTTATGTGCTTATATATGTTTACCTGTTTATGTGTTAAATTTTTTGAGATTTACTCGATTTTTGCTTTCACTTCGATCGACACGAACGACTCGCACCGCCCTTCTATCTCGAATCGCTAGCAAATCGCTAAATTTTGGACGACTTTATGCTGCAATGTACGCTTATACCACGCTACTCTCGAGCAATCGTCGACTTTGAATAATAGGTTTCTGTTTTCTAACTACCTCTAGTGATTAAATGCGTATGTGTTTCCTTGCTTCCTTGCTCTACGTGCTTAGGTGTTATGTGATTACGTGCCCTACGTGCTTATGTGTATATGTAAATTATGTGCTCTATGTGCTATATGAATATACGTGTTCCTGAACTTTAGTGGATAGTAGACGTGTGAGGTGAGATTTGAATACAATGTGTTGAGTTCCGTGGCAATGTCTATTGCAGACAATGTCGTCTGGATCCCGTCACGCACTTTCTCGTTAAGAAAAGAGAGACAAACGCCTTGCTTCCATCATCGCTAAAAGTGTAGCAAAGGCCGTGAGTGATGTTTATGAGAATGCCAGCAAATCGTCTGAGGAATCGAGAACCGAAGCTCCTAAAGCTACCGCGAAGACCTTCAGTTTCAAGCAATTCAAGTCGTGTGGGCCAAAAGAATTCACTGGCGATGGAGGTCCCACTGCACTATTTCACTGGTTTGATTCCATTGAGGTTACTCTGCGACAGAGTGGTTGCCCTGATGACCTCCGTACTCTGAATGCTACCGGCGTTTTCCAGTCCCGTGCACTAGACTGGTGGACGGCCGAGAGGAACAAGCGAGGGAACGATGCAGCCTACGGTCTGTCGTGGGACGAGCTCAAGGAAGTTATGCTAGAGGAATTCGGCCCTCCTCACGAACGTCAAAAGCTAGAAGATGAATTTTGGCACATACAGCAAAAGGATGGTGACAATGCTGGTCTCACTACTCATTTCAAACAGCTCAGCATTATCTGTCCCGATCAAGTCAAGACTCCCGACATGACAATCAAGAAGTACATCCGGGCCCTGCCCGACTGCGTTGCTGATTTCGTGCAAGCGGCTAAAACTACGATGATCGAGGAAACTTATCTGCTGGCCGCTGAAATCAACGACAAGCGGGTTAAGGCTGGTGTCTGGGATAAGACTTCGAAGCATCTGCATCAAGCTACCGCTACCGCACCAACTGCTGAACCCACCTCATCGAGCAACAAGAGGAAGAACAAGAGAAAGAACAGCTCCAGCAACAAGAACTGTGCGATCACTGCTGCACCAGTTCAATCAGTACCAGCTCTACAGCGTCAAGTAGCAGCGCCTGTGGCCAATGCACCGCCTGCAAAGCGTGCATACACTAGGCCACACCCGCTCTGCCCTACTTGCACCTACCACCACCCAACTGCCATTGCTTGCCGTTTTTGTGCTCATTGCAATGTATACGGCCATTTTACTGCTGCCGTATTCGACAAGCTCCTGCTCACCAAGCTCTACTCACCGCCCCATAGGGTCAACAAGCTCCTCCGGCACCCGCAGTCAAAGCTAGAGCCTGCTTCGCATGTGGCGACCCAAACCATTTCACCAACATGTGCCCAAACAGGGTCGTGAAACAAGAGCCCCAGCAGCAACAGCCTCAACAGCAGCAGCAACACCAGCAACAACAGCAGCAACAACAACAACAGGCCGCACGCGCCAGAACTTTCAACCTCAACGTGCGTCAAGCCCAGGCCGACAACAACGTGGTCAATGGTACGTTCCTTGTGAATGGTATTTATGCTTCATGTTTGTTTGATACTGGAGCCGATAACTGCTTTGTGTCGTTCGAATTTGAGAAACTCCTTAGTCGTAAACGTTCCCAACTCTCCTCAACATTCGATGTTGAAGTCGCTACCGATAGAACCGTCGCTGTAAATTCCGTTATCCGTGATTGTACTCTTGAGCTCAACAATCACATCTTCCCAATCGACCTTATTCCAATGCAACTCGGAAGTTTTGACGTCATAGTAGGCATGGACTTTCTTCAAGAAAACCATGCTGAAGTTGTGTGCTTCGACAAGATGATCCGATTCTTGCTCGCGAATGGTGACTTATTGTGTGTATACGGTGATACTACTTCAAAGGGTCTCAAGCTCATGTCATGCGTGCAAGCTAGCAAGTATCTCCGCAAGGAATACAGGGCTTTCCTGGCTAACATCGTAGTAGCGGAGAAGGAAAAGAAAGAGAAGAAGGAAGTGAAAGACGTTCCTGTGGTTCGAGAATTTCCCAATGTTTTTCCAGAGGATCTTCCCGGACTACCACCAAGTCGCGATATCGACTTTCGAATCGACCTCATTCCTGGAGCCAACCCTATTGCCAAAGCTCCCTACCGACTCGCGCCGTCCGAAATGCGCGAACTCTCAACCCAACTCCAGGAATTACTTGAGAAAGGCTTCATTCGCCCGAGCACCTCTCCTTGGGGCGCGCCAGTCCTTTTCGTCAAAAAGAAGGACGGGTCATTCAGGATGTGCATCGACTACCGAGAATTGAATAAGTTAACTATCAAGAACCGCTATCCCCTACCTCACATCAACAATTTGTTTGATCAGCTACAAGGCGCCACGTGTTTCTCGAAGATCGATCTACGATCAGGATATCACCAACTGCGTATACAAGAGGAGGATATACGCAAAACCGCGTTTCGCACCCGATACGGTCATTACGATTCGTTGTTATGCCTTTTGGTTTAACCAACGCACCAGCGGTTTTCATGGATCTGATGAATCGCGTGTGTAAACCATATCTCGACCGATTCGTCATCGTATTCATCGACGATGTCTTGGTCTATTCCAAATCGAAAGCCGAACACGCGCAACATCTACGTTTGGTTCTCGAGCTACTCCAGGGGAACCAACTCTATGCCAATTTCTCCAAGTGTGAATTCTGGTTGGAGGAAGTTCAGTTTCTGGGTCACATTGTTAATAGTCAAGGCATCCACGTCGATCCTGCGAAGATTGAAGCAGTTAAGAGCTGGGTTACACCTAAGAACCCGTCTGAAGTCCGCTCTTTTCTCGGACTAGCGGGTTATT
This sequence comes from Helianthus tuberosus, assembly GCA_030545235.1. NCBI lineage: Eukaryota > Viridiplantae > Streptophyta > Magnoliopsida > Asterales > Asteraceae > Helianthus > Helianthus tuberosus. The sequence continues at coordinate 215,487,740 of CM060423.1, forward strand.
ATCGACGATTTATCGAGGGATTCTCAAAGATCGCTGTACCGCTTACCGCTCTCACGCATAAAGACAAGCCTTTTGTTTGGAGAACCGAACAAGAGTCTGCCTTTCGAACCCTCAAGCACATGCTTTGCAACGCTCCTGTTCTCACGTTGCCCGACGAAAACAATGATTTCATTGTCTATTGCGATGCTTCCAACCTTGGTCTTGGTTGTGTTCTCATGCAACGGGACAAGGTCATAGCTTACGCATCTCGTCAGCTCAAAATCCACGAGAAGAACTATACAACCCATGATCTCGAGCTAGGCGCAGTTGTTTTTGCGTTAAAGATTTGGCGACACTACCTGTATGGTACCAAGTGTACGATCTTCACCGATCATAGGAGCCTGCAACATATCTTTAATCAGAAGGAACTTAATATGCGTCAACGCCGATGGGTAGAACTTCTCAACGATTACGACTGTGAGATCCGTTATCACCCAGGCAAGGCAAATGTTGTCACCGACGCGCTTAGCAGACGGAGCTATCTGCTTAGCACTCATAATGTTCAAGCCCAACACGATCTCGAAACCCTCATCCGCGACGCTCAACATGCGTGTTTAACGAACGCACCCTGAAGAAAGAAAGAATCTACCACGATGGAGCCCAACTTGTGAGCAAATCGAATGGGATATTCCACTTTCTGGACCGAATTTGGATTCCCAAGCAAAGCAATTTGCGACAGATTCTGATGGACGAAGCTCACAAATCCCGGTACTCTATTCATCCCGGTGCCGACAAAATGTACCAAGATCTTCGTTATAAGTACTGGTGGCCGGGTATGAAAAGGGATATCGCTCTCTACGTCGGAAAATGCCTAACTTGTGCTAGAATCAAGGCCGAACATCAAAGACCCTCTGGCTTACTCGAACAACCACCAATTCCCATGTGGAAGTGGGAAAGTATAGCCATGGACTTTATAACCAAGCTACCGCACACGTCATCAGGTCACGATAGCATTTGGGTTGTGGTCGACCGTTTGACTAAATCAGCTCACTTTCTGCCGATACGAGAGGACTACAAGGTAGAACGATTAGCCCGAATCTACACCGACGAGATCATTTGTAATCATGGGACGCCTCGTGACATCATCTCTGATCGTGATGCTCGGTTTACCTCACGACTATGGGAAACATTTCAAACGGCACTCGGTACATCGCTTAATCTAAGTACCGCTTTCCACCCACAAACCGACGGTCAAACTGAAAGAACGATTCGTACTCTTGAGGACATGCTCCGCTCGTGTGTTTTAGACTTCGGTGGTAATTGGGATAAATACCTGCCGTTAGTCGAATTCTCGTATAACAACAGCTACCATTCTAGCATCCAAATGGCACCATTCGAGGCATTATACGGAAGAAGATGTCGATCGCCTATTGTATGGCATGAGATCGGTCATTCGCAATTAACCGGTCCTGAGTTATTACAAGAAACGACAGACAAAATTTTCCAAATTCGAGACAATCTGGTGAAAGCTCGGGATCGACAGAAAATTTACGCCGATAAAAAGCGCAAGCCCCATGAATTTGACGTTGGTGACTACGTACTCCTAAAGGTATCACCTTGGAAGGGTGTAGTCCGATTCGGCAAAAAGGGAAAACTCGCGCCTCGATATGTTGGACCTTTTAAGATTCTGGAAAGGATCGGAAAAGTCGCCTACAGACTCGAACTACCGGAGGAACTGAGTAATGTCCACCCGACTTTCCACGTGTCAAACCTCCGAAAGTGCCTAGCCAACCACGACTTACACGTTTCTCTCGATGATCTACAAGTGAACGAAACATTACACTTCGTGGAAAAGCCTGTCGAAATCATGGATCGCCAAACCAAGCAGCTCAGACGCTCACGCATTCCTATTGTGAAAGTTCGATGGGAGGGCAAACGAGGCGCAGAGTTCACTTGGGAACTCGAAAGCGACATGAAGGCTAAGTACCCACAGTTGTTTAAAGAGTGAAGCTAGAGAGAGAAAGTAGCATTGTGATTCTAGTACTTTGTACGATTTCATATCAATCTATAGAATCACCGATTATAGTACGTTCTTGTGTGTTTGGTCAAGTTCGTGTACGAATTCCGCACGTCACACGTTCTGTTCGCAATCGTTTCGGAGTCAAAACCGGTCCAAACAGAAAGTTCTCAAACGTGATTCACGGCGTTGTACAGCTTTCCGCTTAATTTCGGGACGAAATTCCCTAAACAAGGGGAGGCTGTAACACCCCGTGTTTTCACAAGTCAAAGTCAAGGTTTAAGTCAACGACCGATTTCGCGCAACTTAACTCGTAGAAATTTCTTTATTTAATTCGTATTATGTGGAGTAAGTGTTGTTACTGACAATAATCGATGTGTGTTAATCGTTGTTCAATTGACCTACGACTGTGAATCATAGGAAGTAACAATGCGATAAAGTTAACTAATCAATAATCAAGCTATGCTAATCGAATCGACATCAATTCACAACTCGAGCTACGTATTTTTTTTACTTGTTATTATACGTGTGTGTGTGCCTTACGTGTTACCTGTGCATGTTTATTTATGTTGTGTTGTGATAATCAAGCGAACTCAATCGAAACTCGAAATGCAATCGAACTCGAATCGTGAACAAACTATGATAATTAGCCTCTTTTTTGTGTTTTCTGCCCTTTTACCTATCAAGTCTTTAATCGGTACTTCAAAATCATCATCCTCATCTTACAGATTTAATTTTTTTTGCTTTTTCTTTACTTTTAACTTGCGAGGTTGGTTTGTTATCATCGTCTGAATGGGGGGCTCAAAATCATCATCATCATCAGCAACCCCTACATTCATATTTCAAAACAAATTAAATCAAGCAAATTACCTTTTTCATATAATAGCAGGCGTTATTATTTTATTCGTTGTGCTTAACAAATCTTATACAACTTGCGTTATTATTTTCATTGGTTTTGCTCCAAAAATAGAATTTTGAAATATTAAAAGTATAGTTATTTAATCAATAAAACAAAAATAAATCAGTGTCTCTCCCTTCCAACTCTCTTTCTCTTTCTCACCTTCCCCCATCGGCCATCACTACCCTCCCCTCAAACCACCAGCACCTCCCCCTATCACCACCAATACCACCCACCTGCTGCCACCACCTACCCACCACTACCACCACTACCACCACCACCACAGCCAGACATGCTTTCCGGCGGTAACATATCTTGTTCGCGAATGCTGTTCATAGATCTTCAACTCACGAATGTCACATTCCGCTCATTACGATCTGTAAACGAAGCGGAACTGATTCTAGAAATCGATTCATCTCCCCTTCCACTGCCGGAGTTCTCATTTTCCGGTGAGGTATGACAACTGCTGGTTCTCGGATTCGTTCTCAGAGTGAGAGAAATCGATTCGGTGATCAGTTCGATTTCGATTGGAGTCGAGTTTGTAATCTCGGATTTGTTCTGGCGACTTTTGACGCAGTGGAGTCCCACCGGAGGATGATTCGTTCGGCAGTGGTGTTGTTCTTCTGCGATTCCATGACGATGATGAATGGAAAAACGGTTGACTGGCAAATGTGTGATTTGTTTCAACCTTTTTTTTTCAGATTTATGCAGTTTGTAAATTTGACGGTAAGGGTTCTAATCAATTATTGCTTCCAGCTTCATTCGATATAGGTGTAGCATTGTCACCGGTGCATGACACGTCATCCTAACATAAAACGTTGATAAGTATTAATGTTTCAAAAAAATTAAATAGAAAAATAAGAATTCTTGTATTATTACCTTAACAACTTCAAAAGGATTAGACAAACTGGCTGAGACCGTAACACCAAACGATTCGCACTGCTCGTACTTTAAGTACGAAAAAGACATTTACGTTAAAAACACACAATTATATAAATCTATTTCAAAACGATATGAATATGAAACAAAAATAATGACATAATGACGATTTAAACCTAGTTAATATTGAATTTGGCGTAAAGGGCGGCAATGATGTCATCATCGTTGGTTGCCATTGCAATACCATAGTTTTCAACTTAATGCTCAATGTTATAGTCGGTAATATTTATGATAAATGCATACTTCTTTCCAACCAATGTGTCAAACATCTCGAGATATGGATTAGGTACCTTTCCAGAATTGACAACCTATGTATTTTTAAAAAAACAATATTACAATATTACGAGTACAATAATAAGTAACTGAGTGCAAGTATTTATTACCTGACCTTGGATTTCAAGTAACTCTTTGGAAGATTTCTTAAAAATATTGTAAGCTTCATAGTCACAGAGTGTCAAAGACACAGTACCAGAAGAGTCTTGCACTCTAATAAGTATTTTGAAACTCTTAAACGTTCAAAACAAATGAAAACGTTATTCTTAATAATTACAAAAGTGTGGTTTATATTAGTAAAAGAAATTAAATGTAATCTCAAACCGCGGAATTGAATAAATGTCGACTCCTTGACATTCACTGTTTGTACGTACCAAAACTTTTGTATCATCATCACATGAACCATCCACATTCTCTTTGGTTACAAATCGTTCCTCCTTGAGGGACTTATAGTAGTTACAACTATTGTAATATCAAAGCTTATCAGTGCATATATGGCTGTGATTGTGCCGAGAACCAAAACCTTCTTTTTCTATTAATATCAAACATACATAATAATCATTAGAATTAGAAAAAAAAAACTATAAAAATACTTACTATATTATATAATTATAATAAAATGCAAAAAATAAACGCATACCTTTAATATGGTTCCAAGGAAAGCAACGAGTATGAAATCACCGTTATTAAGGAACTCGTCTTCAACACTTGAAATAACGTAAGAACCAAAATGCTTATTTGATGAAGATGAAGCATAACTTTTTTCAACATACCTAAGCATATCAGTGTGATCAATGGACGGGAAATAAAATTACAAAAAAATGTACATTAAATATAATATTGTTTAATATTTACATGCATATTATTAACTATACCTCTTCCTGAAAAAGGTAATTTCTTCGATGTCAGTGTCGATAAAAGGTATACTAAGCTCAAAATTGTTTGCAACTCCACGCTTGCCTGAATTGAAAATAAAAATCAGATATAGATCAATATTAATAGCGTAAATATTATCATTCATGTATGCAAAATCACATATAAAGTGATAAATAAATAAAAAATAAATTAAAGAAGTTTAAATAGTACGTTTGTAAATGTTGACTGTACTAAAGTGACAAATGATAACATATTTCCCCCGTTTTTATCATCCATGTATGCAAACATCTCAATAGCAAAAGCATCCCACAATGTAAACGGTCACTTTTGACCTCTAAAATAATAACATAAAACGTAAAAACATAAAGTAACTTTCTTATGCTTTAAAACTCGAAAATAACAACTTAATAATAAGAACTCACTCAAGGTCATCAAGTTTAAGATTAAGTCTCTTGCCCTTGCTCCCATCATTCTTTGTTGTATCCTCTAGGTTGAAACATCCTTTCACATAACCAATAAAATCTATAAACAAAATTATTTTGTTAACTGAAAAGAATATTAAGCAGGTATAATATGAAAAAAAAAAAAAAACAATAAGACAAAAGAGTAAATATATATTATGCAGTAATTTACATAACAATAGTCGTATTAACTTCAATTTTATTTTGAACAACATCTCTGAGGTTGATAAAATTAAATCTATATTTCGGTCAAGACCAGTCAAGGCATTTCTCAGTAGAAGTATAGAAATACAAAGATAATTTGTCATTTCTGTTGATATACTTAGTTGAGGACTTATTAGCAACAATATACGGTTTGGTAATAAGAATACATTGATTCAGGTGAAGGAACTCTTCAAATCTTTCTAGCATCTTAAGCAGACAGCTCGCTTGTATCATAGTTCCCTAACAATATAGAACATGCGATTAAATAAAAAACGTTTTATATAACGTTGGTGTATGTTAATTTAAAAAAAATAGAAGACTGATATATACGATACCATCTCATCCTTGAAAATCATAGCAAGACGACATGTTTCATTTTTGTTTTGATTCATCATCTTCCTCGACATGCTAACGATCTTCACTCTGATCGAGTAGTTATTTGAAAACGTATTAAGATCGTTAAGCATGCTAACCTTTGCAACCTCCATTTGTTTACCACATAATTGTTTCAAATGGAGGTTGCAAAGGTTAGCATGCTTAACGATCTTAATACGTTATCAAATAACTACTCGATCAGAGTGAAGATCGTTAGCATGTCAAGAAAGATGATGAATCAAAACAAAAATGAAACATGTCGTCTTGCTATGATTTTCAAGGATGAGATGGTACCGTATATATCAGTCTTCTATTTTTTTTTTTAAATTAACATACACAAACGTTATATAAAACGTTTTTTATTTAATCGCATGTTCTATATTGTTAGGGAACTATGACACAAGCGAGCTGTCTGCATAAGATGCTAGAAAGATTTGAAGAGTTCCTTCACCTGAATCAATGTATTCTTATCACCAAACCGTATATTGTTGCTAATAAGTCCTCAACTGAGTATATCAACAGAAATGACAAATTATATTTGTATTTCTATACTTCTATTGAGAAATGCCTTGACTGGTCTTGACTGAAGTATAGATTTAATTTCATCAACCTCAGAGATGTTGTTCAAAATAAAATTGAAGTTAATACGACTATTGTTATGTAAATTACTGCATAATATATATTTAATCTTTTGTCTTATAGTTTTTTTTTTTCATATTATACCTACTCAATATTCTTTTGTTTTAACAAAATAATTTTGTTTATAGATTTTGTTGGTTATGTGAAAGGATGTTTCAACCTAGAGGATACAACAAAGAAGGATGGGAGCAAGGGCAAGAGACTTAATCTTAAACTTGATGACCTTGAGTGAGTTCTTATTATTAAGTTGTTATTTTCGAGTTTTAAAGCATAAGAAAGTTACTTTATGTTTTTACGTTTTATGTTATTATTTTAGAGGTCAAAAGTGACCGTTTACATTGTGGGATGCTTTTGCTATTGAGATGTTTGCATACATGAATGATAAAAATGGGGGAAATATGTTATCATTTGTCACTTTAGTACAGTCAACATTTACAAACGTACTATTTAAACTTCTTTAATTTAATTTTTATTTATTTATCACTTTATATGTGATTTTGCATACATGAATGATAATATTTACGCTATTAATATTGATCTATATCTGATTTTTATTTTCAATTCAGGCAAGCGTGGAGTTGCAAACAATTTTGAGCTTAGTATACCTTTTATCGACACTGACATCGAAGAGATTACCTTTTTCAGGAAGAGGTATAGTTAATAATATGCATGTAAACATTAAACAATATTATATTTAATGTACATTTTTTTGTAATTTTATTTCCCGTCCATTGATGACACTGATATGCTTAGGTATGGTGAAAAAAGTTATGCTTCATCTTCATCAAATAAGCATTTTGGTTCTTACATTATTTCAAGTGTTGAAGACGAGTTCCTTAATAACGGTGATTTCATACTCTTTGCTTTCCTTGGAACCATATTAAAGGTATGCGTTTATTTTTTGCATTTTATTATAATTATATAATATAGTAAGTATTTTTATAGTTTTTTTTTTCTAATTCTAATGATTATTATGTATGTTTGATATTAATAGAAAAAGAAGATTTTGGTTCTCGGCACAATCACAGCCATATATGCACTGATAAGCTTTTATATTACAATAGTTGTAACCACTATAAGTCCCTCAATGAGGAACGATTTGTAACCAAAGAGAATGTGGATGGTTCATGTGATGATGATACAAAAGTTTTGGTAAGTACAAACAGTGAATGTCAAGGAGTCGACATTTATTCAATTCCGCGGTTTGAGATTACATTTAATTTCTTATACAAATATAAACCACACTTTTGTTATTATTAAGAATAACGTTTTCATTTGTTTTGAACGTTTAAGAGTTTCAAAATACATATTAGAGTGCAAGACTCTTCTCGTACTGTGTCTTTGACACTCTGTGACTATGAAGCTTACAATATTTTTAAGAAATCTGCCAAAGAGTTACTTGCAATCCGACATCTGGTAATAAATACTTGCACTCAGTTATTTATTATTGTACTCGTAATATTTTAATATTGTTTTTAAAAAAATACATAGGTTGTCAATTCTGGAGAGGTACCCAATCCATATCTCGAGATGTTTGACACATTGGTTGGAAAGAATTATGCATTTATCATAAATATTACCGACTATAACATTGAGCATTAAGTTGAAAACTATGGTATTGCAATGGCAACCAACGATGATGACATCATTGCCGCCCTTTACGCCAAATTCAATATTAACTAGGTTTAAATCGTCATTATTTTTGTTTCATATTCATATCGTTTTGAAATAGATTTATATAATTGTGTGTTTTTAACGTTAATGTCTTTTTGGTACTTAAAGTACGAGCAGTGCGAATCGTTTGGTGTTGTGGTCTCAGCTAGTTTGTCTAATCCTTTTGAAGTTGTTAAGGTAATAATACAAGAATTCTTATATTTCTATTTAATTTTTTTGAAACATTAATACTTATCAACTTTTTATATTAGGATGACGTGTCATGCACCGGTGACAATGCTACACCTATATCGAATGCAGCTGGATGCAATAATTGATTAAAACCTTTACCGTCAACTTTTCAACTTTATGATTTTGGTAAAGATATTGAGTTGATTTGGTGTAAGTTGTCATGATGAGGTTCGTTTTTTTACAGAGAATCAATATAATAATGTTTATTATCTTATACAATATTAATATAGTTGATTTTTAGTTTAATTGATTTTTTAGATTGTAATATATCTTTTTCCTAAACATTTGTTAACAGATAATTCATTATTTTTGCACACATATACAGAACAAAACAAAATTTCATTACAATTAAATAACTATATTAATATACTAACCCTAAACTTAACTCTATATTTATTATGCACATTATTTTTCATTCCTTGGTAAATAACCTAATTCTTTTATACAGATTCATTATTTTTTTTCAATTTTTAGGCTAATATTGGTATTACTACTTTTGTCGTGGCTCCCTCAACCAGGGGCGGATTTAGAGCCTTTTTACGGGTTCCCAGGAACCCAGTCGATTTGGGAAAAAACGTTTTTTTGTAGTGCAAACCTTGTATGATTTGAAAAAAAACGTTTTTTTGTAGTGTAAGCCTTGTATGATTTGGAAAAAAGAACCCAGTGAAAAAACTGGCTGGATCCGCCACTGCCCTCAACATATGACAAATTTTGTTCATTTACACAACAATTTAAATATAGCAGGTGGAGTTTAATGGGAATTGAAGATTCTTAAGACGAAGGAGATTTCGAAACTTCAAGTTTTTAATTTATTTTTAGTTTTTGTCAAAACTTTATGCATTAACAAAAAAAAAAATAATAATATAAGTAACTTTCTTCAGCCTGGGAAGCGTATGAATACTGAGTGTCATAGAGCAATTCGTACATTTCAAAACTTGAAAGTCTGATGATGATAATATATTCTAGTTAAAATCTTGCAAAAAAGAGACCGCTTACGATCTCTTGCATTTTAAGATGATTCCTAACAATCTCTTTATTGTTCACATTACCTGGTTGAAGTCTGTGGGCACAAACTTGTTTAGGTCCCTGGGTTTTTTGCCCTTTGTGAAGATCCTTTGGCCCAATATCTCAGCCTGTCATCTGTGGATTTGGGGCCTAAAGGGCTGCTGGATGCATTTGGGTTATGAGAAAATGAAATAAGGAAACCGGGAGGCCCTCCACAGTAATATGGGCTTGAACATTTGGAGTGCTTTGAAGCAGTTCGACAAGGTGACGGCCAGAGCCCAGTGTAGCCGTATGGGCCTGGCTACTAAAGTGTTTTGGAAGCCCCAAACTTGGGTTAAAATTGCGAAAGGTGTTGTGTTGTATAGCGGCCCTGCTTGTTTCGTGTTAATGTATTATAACACCGGGTATATTTTTTTGGCGTTGGGGGCTCTTGGGTTGGGCCGTTTGTTGGATCTACCTAGGGGTTATTTGAACCTGGCATATCCGATATGGGCATTTGGATTGGGCTCTTGGTATACGGTGCCCAAATGTCTTTTGGGAACTCGTTATACCAATTTTTGTGGGTTGGTTTACGCCCTTAGGTTGGCTAATCGTATTGTTTTAATCCCTCGTATCGGTACAGTTTGGGTGGATATCCAATGTAGGATTAGGACGTTAAAAGCTCTTAGGATTGGTTGTTTAATTTCGGGTGATGATACGGGGGTATGTCCCTAAGATGTAAGTATTGTTTATATAGTCTTTCGGGCATTGCCCTTTATAAAAAAAAATAATAAAAAAAAAAAGATTATTCTATATGGCATCTGATTTAAAGATATTTAAAAAAAACATATTTTTTTTTTAATTTGTTAATGAGCAGATGCCCGTTCAAACCTTTGATTCTAGACTAGGCCATTTTATATGGTCTTTTTTTAACACCACATTTCTTTTATTCTATGTCGTCTATGGGGCTTGAACCCAAGACCTCCATCTCCCAATGTGTTTAAAGGCTTTGCGTTTACCAATGGACCACCATCTCATTGGTCCATTTTTATCGTCTAACTCGGATACCTAGTAATCCTACTCCTAAGAGCATGTATTATGGTGGCGCCCCACCAAGCCGCATCAGCAAACAAAAGTTTTGTATACCATTACATGCAAGCGCAGTTGGAAGCGTGGGGCATAGCCCTGAGGGCGAGTCACGCCGTTGCCCATGGTTAACAAAAAGAAACATGCAGGAGTCTTTATGTACAAGAGCTTTTGATTGGAGGATTTATACTTGGGGGTTTGACTTTTTCTATTTTCTAATAACCAAAAAAAAAAAAAAACTAAAACTAATTTTAAACACTTATAAAAATCTCCTCATCATGATAGTACTTAGTAAATCCCATCAATAGCAAAGCTAATGTAGAGTCTGAGGAGGGTAAGATGTAGAGAACCTTACCTCTACCCTGTAGGAATAGAGATGCTGCTTCTAGTGAGACCCCCGACTCGACAGTAGTTTTGCATCAAACCTTGGACATAAGGCACATAACACTCAACAATTAACACAAAGGCCGATTAGTGCATGTACTCCCTTGTCTTCGGCTATCAACGCCACCACATGATGCATGATTCACCATCTCTCTCTTTTAACGTTATTTTCACGAAATTAGTAAAATAACGTTAAAATTAGTGCACTTTCACTTTTGCTCACCGAACACCCACACACATATACATTATATGCGCATACCGCAAGCAGGGCGTACTTATAAAAGCCTCATATTTTTATTATTCAAACCTCGTCACTCCAAAATACTCTTCCTCTCTCAAACTTTTTGTATTCTTGAACTTCATATTTTACTTGTTATGTTATGTTATTCTTGATCAAAGGGGCTTTTTTAGGCTCTTGTTCGAGTTCGACTCATACGAACAATACGGGGCGGACGGTTGAGATTTACCCAATTCACAAACACAATGGGTACCCGAATCACAAACCACTTTACAACAACCATTCTTCCCCTTTACTTGATATGTTACTTTATTTGTATTTGTGATTTTTTTTTGTTTTAAAATTATGGTTTTTTTTCTTTTTTTGTTTTAGTTGTATTTTTTATTTAAAATTTAATGAAACTTTCAACTTTTTAAATTATAAGTGTATTTAATAATATTAAATTATATTTGCAAATATATAAACTAACATAAATAAATTATAATAATAATTAAATAATGATTACTTAATCCTCAACCAAGCCCCCAACCAAACCGCTACCATTACACCCCTTTTGGGAGTGAGAAAAAAGTGTGCCTAAGTGTTGTCTATGTGGCAGCACTTTTTACTCACCCAAGCCCCCAATCTAGCCCCACAGCACATAACCTAAATATATACACGGTGTCCAATTTTTGACAATGCTCAAGAGACATAGTTCTATATCTTCTTTGAATGTTTAGTTACAAATAGAATTTGATTGTCTATTGCTAAATGATGGAATCTTGATTCCTTTACTTAAAAGTGACATTAAGGATATCAATCCCCACTTAAAAAGAAGTGACAATCTTCGAAGGGTTTGGACATGGTGATTCTGCATGATTAAACACTTAGGAATGACAAAAGAACCTTAACTTGATTAGAATTTAGAAAACATGAAACCTAAAACATTAGAGCTAGGTATTCAGGTATAGAATTAGTTCTAAAAGAAGTTGTGGTTTGGGACGGGATGGAAGCTGGCGACATCCGCCCAAACCCAATAAGAAAACCTGAAAAGCATTCAGGACAAGATTCCGGGTATTGGTTTAGTTTTTACAACTTTCACGGATTCAGACATATATTGAATTAGGTGATACTCACCTGGTTAACCAAACCCGTTTACACTATTCGAAACAAAATATTAAAAAACATTGTATAATCTTAATTTATACTTTAAATATTGAAGTTGTTAGATTTTCCTAAATCGAGGTCCATGTAATCCGTTGGCGGAATGGATGTCTACATGCCACCCAAATGTGGTGAAAGAGATGCAAGGCGAAGTTCCTAGTCAAGGACGACTGAAATTGGGAGAAAGGGAGGGGAGACGTTCTTGAGATCCTTGGCTGACATGGCTTTGTTCGTCTCTTTTCACATCACATGTGGCCTTAGAAACTTAAAATAATTAAAGTTATAGAATCATTAAAAATGTAGCTGATTATTTTATATTTGAAGTCGATTTTTTATACAGGTTTAAAATTGAGTTTTAGGTAATGAACATCCCAATGAATATTTTAAACACTAAGACCATAGATGGGTACACTATATACTCGTGAACCCAATGAGTTATGTGTCACAAGTACGGAAGTACCAGGTTCAATATTATGTTACTCGTGAACACAATATTCAATATTTTTTTTTTTTCTTTTGTATGGTTGTCAAGGGGATGTAAAGTACTAAGAAGAAGTATCTTCGATTTGGTTGAATTACATGGATCGGATTGTAAGCCTATATCCTTAAGATATCTTTTGTTGTCATTGTATTGTTTTGCTCTTGATGTCTTGCTTTGGTGCTAATGAGATCATCGTAAAATGACTTTTTATTTTTTAATAACACTAGTAAATTATATTTATTCTTTATTTGCTTTTGTTTTTATTTTAGCTTCACTTTAAGTTTGTAATTACAAAATACGCGGTCTAAAATAATGCCGTGTACAATTTTCCAAAGTAAATGAGAGTGAAATTCTATACGAGGCTCTTTTTGACAAAACCCAAAACTTTGTTTGAGAAAAGGACATATTATATTCGGAAGAGTTGTTGGAGAAGCTACATCAATTTTTTTTTCTATTCCTTTTCCTCTTATCCATCTGTGGATTATATTAGTTAGTGTGGTTTGTGTATGTGACTTAGATTACTATCTTATTTGATTCATATATTGAGGTAGTAAATTTCTGTGGGCGTTACGGCGGGTTCGAAATGTAAAGTAACTCGAATTTATATCGTCTAATAAAAACGTATTATATTTGACCCGACTTATTTCTGAACAAAAGTTACGTCAAAATGTAGACAAAGTAAAAAATCACATAAAAATAAGTACGAAAACGTTTTATATTTGATCCGACTTATTTGCCAAAGAAATTCATGTTGAGACGTTAACCAATTTGAACTTATACCAACACGTACATAAAAATAAGTACGTAAGAAAATTAAGTTTTTTTTTTTAAGTTAAAGAATGGTACACCGTGTTGCGGCAACATTGAAGCGTAAAGTAACTTTAATTTTTACCATATAATGAAAACGTATTATATTTGACCCGACTTGTTTTAAAACAAAATTTATGTCAAAATGTAAACCAACTAAAATGTACATAAAAAGCACAAAGACGTACTATATTCGAGCCTGCCCATTTCCAAAAAAAGTTACATTGAAACGTAAATCAATCTGAATTTATACCGATACGTACAAAAAATAAGCACGTACAAATTGATTACAAAGTATTTAGAAAGTTGAGGGGTTGTAAGTGTCAATACTAAAAATGTTGAAGTATGAAAGTAAAAAAATGACAATAAGGTGTTGTTTGTTTTTTAAGAGCTAAAATATATGCATTCTGCTGACCACATATGCAGACATCTGTAGAAAAAGAGGTGGACCAAACCTCTGTAGTCCGCAAGAAGAAGGATGTTTGTTTTTTAATGTTTGCAGACTTCTAAAATAAACTGGTGGTGGGTGGTGGTGGTGGTGTTGGATGGTGGTAATGGGTAGTGGATGTAGACGGTGGGTGGAGGTGGTGGTAATGAACGGTGGTGGATGGTCGTGGTGTTGATGGACAGTGGTGGGTGGTGGACGGTGGTGGTTGTAACACCCCGTGTTTTCGAGAAGCCAAAGTCAAGTCAACGACCGATTTCGCGCAACTTGACTTATAGTAGATTTCTTTTATGTGTTTAATTTAGCTGTATTATGTGGAGTAAGTGTTAATAATTACAACAATTGACGTATTACAATCGCCATATAATCGACTTACGACTGTGAACTGTAGGAAGTAACAATGCGATAAAGTTAACGAAACGATAATCAAAGTATGCTAATCAAATCGACATCGAATCGAATCGCAACTCGAACTACGTATTTTAATTATTGTTATACGTGTGTGTGCCTTACGTGTTACCTGTGCATGTTTATTTATGTTATGTTGTGGTAATCAATCGAAACGCAATCGAACTCGAAATGCAATCGAACTCAATCGACATCAAACTCAATCGAAATCGAACTATGATAATTGGTGGAGAAGAGACAGTGCTCGATATGAGTGATTGGGACTGAAAGTAATTTGACTAGGAAACCCTATCGTATCAAACCGCTCGCAACCGAAATCGAAATATCATAAATCGTCGCACCGAACACTCGAACGTGCAGCTGATCGATCAGGCTACCGGCCGATCGAACAGCCAGCCGATCGGACGGCTGTCCGATCGAGCTGCCTGGCCGATCGGCCAGCACTTTCCCCTTTTGGCATCCTATAAATACCCCTGTCATTGTCATCCTTTCTACTTTTGGAAACCTCTGTCCGACCAGCTCGTGTTCCTCACCTTTTCTCTGATTTCTCTCAATCCAGGTAAGACTTCGTCCTAAATCTTGTACTTTCTTGATCTACACGCACTCCTACACCTTTCTATCTTTCAAATCTCAACTTTTAACCGTGAAATCATCAAGATTCAAGTGTTCTAGGATGATGTCATCATGGGTTCTTGAAGAACTTCATGTTTTGGCCTCAACCCACCAAGAATAACTTGGATCTAGCCGATTTCCACATAAACAAACAAAGATCTTTCATAGATCTAAACATATACCCGGTGAAAAGGATTGAAAGATGGATTTTCCAACTTTCTTTCAACTCTTTTTCACTCAATGCCTCAAACCGATAGAAACGGAGCCTGTGCCGGCTTACAAATCACTCCGGTGGTTGCATGGCTCAAGATCCGGATTCTATCCGCGAGGTTAACCGATTTCGGGTTAAACAATAAACTTTGTTCCGAACAGTTCACCAGTCGGATTTGGGTGATTCCTGTCCGACCAGGGGAACCAAGTAAGGACGAGGGATCTATGGTTCGACTCGTTGCCAAAATACCTCAATAAAACGACAAACAAACAGAACAACCAAGTGTTAGACGAATAGGCTGATCAGGTCAGGATGCTAACCGATCGGACTGCTGTCCAAACGGACAGCCAGCCGATCGGACAGTCAGCCGATCGACCGGCCAGCTGATCGGTTAACACATGGTCCCACACTTAATCAATTTATTTTGAAGACTAGTATTGAACGAACTGTTGTTCGATCGAACTACTGTCCGATCGGATTACTCTTTGGATCATGAGATACTATACTTCAACACTTAATCGATTTTTCAACATGTTCGATGCACTAGGAGTGCCACCCGATCGAACAATCGTCCTATCAGGTGACACCTTGCTAAGAATTTGTCATAGTTGTTCATGCATGTTGTCCGATCGAACAACATTAGTGTTCGATCGATCAGTTATCCGATCCACTGCACCATACCTTGCATTTCATTTAAAAAAATTGTTGACTATTGTTGACTTGCCAACCGATCGGTCAGCAAATCATTAAGTTTTTGACTTGTTGACCTGTCCGATCGAACACCTGTCCGATCCAAGGCAAATCACTACAATTCATTAAAATACCTAACCGATCGGGTTGCCGGCCGATCGAACAGCCGTCCGATCGACCGACCTGAAGGGTAAAGGTACTTCAATGTTTTCAAATGCTACAACGAAAACTTCAAAAGTCAAACCATCATACACAAACACATCCTTCTCAAAGGAAGAAACAATCCACTCGAACAGCCATCCGATCGGCCTACCGACCGACCGGACAGCGGTCCGAGCGGACTGTCAACCGAACGGTCAGCCGTCCGATCGACCTACCGTCCGATCGACCAGTTGTCCGACTCTCCAACACTTGTTTCCGTTTTACGCGTCGCTTATTATTATGCTATCAATCCATTCAGGCTAACCCTACTCGCTAAGCGCTCCCTTCAATCCATCAACCGCTGTGAGTATACTCGATCCCTTTTTGCTTTATGAACTTTTGGGTGTTACATACGTTACAACTATTCAAATCACATCAAACACACTACTCAAGACTATTTGAACGCTAACCACTAATGCATGTTATACGTGGCTTATGAATGCTTGTTTGTTATGTTTACACATGGAATGCTGTCTACCTGCCTTAGCAACGATAGTACTATAGTTTGGACTCCGCACCCGTTCACACGGGGGTTGTTAAGGACAATTACTTGCATGGATTACGGTGGTAATCATGTATTGCGAACTGCCCCGGGCAGTTAACCCGCAGTCATTGGTATCGATGGATTTATGTCGATAACTAACGTGCTTCATTTCACTATGTGTACGTGCTGGTTATGCGTAAACGAATTCGAACTTTATATGCTATTATCAAACTTGTATGCTCACCTTTACATTTTATGTATTGACCTTATTTTAACGTATGTGACAGGTGCTTAAGTTGTTTGTATGCCTAGCTCACTGTGAAATCGAGGCTAGGAAAGGTCTAGGATGCTCTCTGCGCTGTGATGAAATCGAAGCTAGGAAAAGAGGTCCTAGAAACCAATAAATAAACTATCTATGTATAAATCTGAGTTGTCGGAACAGAATTTCTTGCCTAGATTTTATCTGTAATAATTTGTTTACTGTTTGAGACATGGTATGTGACATGTTATTTTAAATTAAATGGTAATGATAATTGTTATGGAAACTTCTAGACAATCTGTTTTGCTCAGTGCCATGCCCCGATGATTCCGCCATCGGTTGGGGTGTGACAGTGGTGTTTAACTGTTTACAGACCTTAGAAGATCTTATAAGTGGTTGGGCCAAGTCTGCAACAAGAAGAACTTACACAGACGTTTTTTAATGAAACGTCTTCGAAAAACAAACAGTCTGCAGATGACAATGTCTGCGCGTGGTCTGTGCAGCGCAGACATAAGAGCCTGCGCAGGTCTTTTTTAGAAAAATAAACACCACCTAAAAGACAAAAAAAAACTCATGTTAGGTTACTGTAGATGTAACTTCTTTTTGTAGGTTTATATAATATTCGTTTTAAAAGAGTAAATTGCAGTTTTCGTCTATGAGGTTTAATGGGTTCAATCCAGTCTTAACACTTTACATCCTAGACGTTTCACCTCTTAATACTCTCCGTCCATAGTTCTAACATTCGTTAACTTTTTTGTTAGTTTTGTGTGAAATTACTCATATACCTACCATCTTCTCCAACCAACCACTAGCATCCACCATAACTAAATTCAACAAGTAGACATTGAAAATTATGCATCTCTTTGTAAACATAAACTCTAGAACTCTGTTTCCTATTGCATTTTTGTATCCCTTAGGCTATGTGTAATGGTAACACCACATAACTTCCTTTATGTGGTGACAAATGGCAAAAAAAAAAGTGAAATATGGGGGTTATATAACATGTGTGTGTAGTGGGAGATTATGTAGATATAATAAGGTTATATATGTATGTATATATATGTATGTGTGAGAGAGGCAAATGTGTTCACCTCGTTATAATTTTCGCGAGGCAACCAGGTTCAAGTGGTATAGCACACCTCGGGGCGGTGTGAGGACGCACCATATGGCGCTGTGGAGGGGTTGGGCACGATAGAGCCTTCGACTACGGAAGGACTTAGACTATGGGGTATGGGGCTTGGGTTGGGGCATGGCCCTTGGGGCTTGGGTTTGAAGCCGGGCGTGGGACGGGTCTAGCAAGGTGACATGGCGGGCTCTCAATGGCTAAACCAAACTAGCCGTTGGCCAACGGCTATGTTAAAAAAAATTATTTTTTCACTATAAATATCACACTTTAATTCCTATTTTTACCACATTCAACCACAATACACTACATCTTCTATAATCATCTTCAATTCTCCTTCTACAAAACGAAAAAATGCATCCTCATAATCGTGGTTATGATCCGAACAACCCGTTTGCATTCCAACGATGGTCCTTCCGCCTCAATAGTTCCCAAAAAACAGAAGTCATAAGAAAAAAACCGAGGCGGAGAAAGCACTTGAAACCGTCAAACGAAAACAACAAAAATGGGTCGTTAATGAAGAACTTGCATTGGTGAGGGCTTGGTGTCAACAATCTCTACATCCAACTTTAGGTATTCTTAAATATTTTGTAGCCCTTATTTTAATATTTATGGTTATTTTTTATATAACTTTGTAATATATTAAAATTTGTTTTTATTAAAATAGGAAATTCTCAACATCGAACCCATTTGTGGGAAACGGTTAGTAAAGCATTCCATGAAGAAATGGGAAGGGAGACTTATCGTGAAAACGATAGCTTATCCTCGAAGTGGAGCGAGATAAGCGGCCAACTTACAAAATTTAGTGGTTTTTTAAATAAAGCAAAGCAAAACCTAAAAAGTGGTGAAACCGAAGCCGACATTGTGACAAATGCTTTGGTTACATTCAAAACAATTGTGGGGAGCGACTTCCGTTTCATGCATTGTTGGGAGATTTGTAAGTTCCATCCAAAGTGGGCGAATATCCCCAGTGGTAGCAAATCGAACACGTCTTCCAAAAGGTCAAGGGCCTCGTCCCCAGCCCAATCTGATGCACGAGATCAAGAGTTTGAGGACCTTTTGGATAATTCGCCAAACCGGCCTGAATATGGAAGATATGCCGCAAAAAGGCGCGCTCAAAAATCAAGATCGGGTACGGCATCGCCTTCAGCTGGGAGTTCGAGCTCGCGTAAGGGAATATACAGCGATCAGTTGGATGACATTGCATGCAAGTTAGATACATTCAATGTATTCCAACAACAAAGGGCTGAACTTCGAAAGAGCAAAGATGCTAGAGATGCCCTGAAACAAAAACGGGATGATTTGAAATTTCTATCTCAGCCCATTGATCACCTAGAGTGTGACGAGTTGCAACTAGTCTTGGAGATGAGAGAAGAGATAAAGAACAATTATAAACGTTAGGAATTTTTTTATGTAATTTTCTTTATTTAAAAATATTAAAAAAATTAAATTTGTTGTTTTAAAAAATATTCAAATAGCCCAGCGGTTTGGGTCAGCCCAGCGAAGCCCCCCCAAGCCACGTGTCAACCCATGCCCCAAACCCCCGCCCCACCATACCCCACGGTCTTATAACTTTCAAATCACTCGCAACAAAGTATTAGACCAAAGGGTATGGTGAGGATAGTCCCCAAAGGGACTATCCGCCACATAGGCGCCAACTAAGCATTTGTGGAGGAACATCCCCTTGGGGACTACCCAAGGGTGTGGTGGATGCTCCTCCCCCATTTTTTTATTATTATTTATTTGATTTAATTAATTAATGAAAACAAAGTAAATAAAAATAAAAAAGTTACATTTAAATAAAACCGAAAGTTACATTTAAACAAAAACTAAAAAAAAAACACACTTAAAAAAAACCTAAAGTTACATTTAAAAAAAACTACATTCCCCCACTTCATTTTTTCCTAATTTTTTCCTTCATCATTTGTAAAATGGGACGGTCTTCCGGTGGATATTCGCTAAGGTCGGTGGTCATTATTTTCCATTCCTCCAACTCCTGCGCTTCTTGTTGCTTCTTTTGCTTCTCCTCGGCTAGTTTTTTTTTCATCTTTACCTTCTCGGTTTGCGTCTCGGTAAAGGTTTGGTTGAATGCTTTCAACTCGGCCATAATGCCTTCCAACTTCGAACCACCACCACATCCTGATGCGGCTTGTTTCTTTTTTTTTCAGCGGCTATCTTTTTACTTTTGTCCCTTCCTGTGGGACGTTCTTCATCTTCAATCGGCTCATCATCATAGTCGGGCTCGTCGTTGATATTTATTTGGCAACGACCGGTTGAGCCTCCAACGCTATAACTTCCTGACTCGGAAGTTTTAGACCGTTTCGTTGCTCGTTTCGCGCTTGCAACCTCATTTCGAGTTCCCTTCCATTTTGGTTGATCCTTTACAACTTGCCAAGCACGGACATGTGGGAAAGAAGATTTGTTCTCATTTTCGTATAAACGCAACGCTTCATTGAAAACATTTTCGTGGTTCCACCCACTCGGTTTGTTGGCGAGCGTTGTGTTATAAAATCCACAAAAGCGTTGGATCAACGTATTCATCTTGCGCCACTTGGAGCTGATAGAATCAATGGTTTTGTACTCGCCTTGTTACATAAGCGCGTGGAATATATCAAGGGCTTCTTGCCAAAACCCATCGCTTTGTTGATTGTTACCTACAAGTTAGTAACAATAATAATAATATTTGGTTAGAAAAATATAGTGTACAAATAAATATTTAATAACAATAATAATATAATGTACAAATAATATTTAATAACAATAATAATATATTGTACAAAAAATAATTTTATAACAATAATAATATTTTACCGACTATAGGAGACGTTGAAGAGTTAATATATGCCTTCGCCAACGCCTCTTCCTCAATTTTTGACCATTGTCGTTGTTGTTGTTGTTTGGCGGCTGCGTCTTCTTTTTTACCCTTTCCCTTTGTATTTTTCTTTTTTGAAGGTTCAGGTTGCGTTTCTGGCACAACCTCTACGTCATCATCTTGTTCCTCGATTTGTGTTGGATGTGCTTGTGGCGGTGGTTGATATGGCATATTTAGCGGGTTTTGCATTAGTTGCTGCATTTGATATGGGTTGAACGACATGTTGGGTTGTTGCATTTGCATTGGGTTGAACGGGTATTGGTTTCGTTGGTTGAAAGCGTTGGCCATTTGTTGGTAACCCGCGAAAGAGTTGTCCATTACGGGTGTGTAGCCGGGTGACGAAAACGGGTGTGAACTTGAGTTGGGATTATTTGGGTTGTAGGGATCCATAATTTTTTTTAAGGTTGAGAGAGGATCTTTTATAAAATTGGGGGAAAAGTTGAAGGGTTTAGTAAAAAAATGGGGTGAAAAGTGGTTTAATTTATAGTGATGGGGTGAATTTTTTTTTAATATTGAAAGTTACCGTTAGGGGGGGGGGGCACCATTTCAAAAATCTCGCTCCATCTCCAACGTCTCTATGCCGACGGTGGCAACGAGACGGGCCCTAAGGGGGCGGTGTGCGACGGCCCAAAAAGGGGGGATGGCCCGAAGACGAGCCCCATACCGCTTGGTCTTATGCCACCCAAAAAAAAAAGTCTTTATGCTAACCTAGGCAGTGCTCAGGTGGATCCTAATCATGATGCTTCTTTTAATTCTATCCTCTCATAACACATAAGTAAACAATCAAGATTTTATCCATTTCAAATTTACTTGATTTCCTTTTCAATGTTAAATTTAATTTAATGCATTTTTTATTTTATTTTCATCAAGCTCGTATGTTTTTCATTGTTTAAACCTTACTATTTTTATAATAGAATTTGAATTCATGGTTATTTTGTTTCTATTTTTCTAAATTTAATAGTTGTGATTCTTATTTTTCTTTTTTGCCTTTTATAATCCTACATATTCAAAATTACAAAAATATAACTAAGTTTTAAAGATTAAAGTCGTGTAATACACGAGGTTTTAACCATAGCTGGTCCTGAGGTGGGTCGGGATGACTCTCGGTCACGGCACATTTTATCCGGGGTCACATATAAAAAAATATTATATATACGTGTGTGTGTGTTATACATATATTTATATGTTTTTTTTTTTGTAAATAACTTTCTCCAACCCGAGAACCAATCCTGGGTGATAACCTAGTAAAACATAAACTTATATCTTAGGGGCTGTTTGGCAACATCTGAATCAATAAGTGCTGAATGAATAAGAGGTCTGAATGGGTAAGAGGCTCTGAACCAGTAAGTGCTGAACCAGTAAAGTGCTGTTTGGTTGCACATCTGAATGACTGTGTATAATGACATTTTTACCCCTTTTAATTAAAAAAACCATTTTACTATTTAATGAAACCGAAGCTTCTAGCTGGTTGCACATCTTTGACCAACCAACTTTATAAGGTGATGGCGAACAAGAATGTTACCAGAGATGTTAAAAAAACTGCAACAGCCTGTCATGGATCCGATAACACCACCGTTGCACCTCCACAACACCCACCACCGCTTCACCACCACAACACCCACCACCGATCTTCAACAACAACAAGACGATCTTCAACAATTGAAACATCATCATGGTAACAAGTCACACAAACTCCGGCAGTGATGTCGATGATGATGTTGATGATGATGATGATGATAGCGATGGTTGATTGTGGAGGAGGGCGGTGGCCTCTGGTGGTTCGGCTGAGGAGGAGAGGAGGAGGGCGGTGGCCTCTGGAGTTTCGATTGTGGAGGCGGGCGGCGGCGATTTGGTGGTTCAGATGTGGAGGAGGGTGGCGGGGCTATGGTGGTTCGGATGTGGAGGAGGGCGGCGTGTGGAGGAGAGAGGAGAACAAGATGGGGCTGTGGGAGAAGAAGACGAAGCTGTGTTGTTTAGGGGTATCTTTGTCTCAAGTTTCATTCAGCGATGTTTTTGAGCTGAATGGTTCAGAGGTGTACTGAATCATTAAGAGGCACAATCTTAATCAACCAAACAGCCTAGCCTCTGACCGATTCAGATGTAAGCCTCTGAATGGCTTCATTCAGATGCAAACAAACAGCCCCTTAGACTCATTAAAACCATCAATCTCAAAATTTATAACTTAAGCCCATTAATTTTTGCCTATAGTATATTAGCTCAATACTCATTTTAGTTTAATAATAATAATAATAATAATAAGGGTAAATTACTTTTTGAGTCCCTCTGTTTTAGTGGTTTTAATTAGTTGAGTCTGAAAGCAAAAAGTTTAACGACCTGAGTCCCTATAAGCATTTTTATTAACCATTTGAGTCATTTTGAGTCCAAATTTTAACCTTTTGAGTCCAATTTTTTGGACTCAAATCGTTATAAAATGAACAAAATTGGACTCAAAACGTTATAAAATAAATGATTAGGGACTCAGGGCGTTAAACTTTTTGATTTTGGACTCAAGTGGTTAAAACCACTAAAACACAGGGACTTAAAAAGTAATTTACTCTAATAATAATAATAATGAGTGTAAAAATGGTTTACATAATCTATTTTGTTAAGACAGGATGAAAACATTTTTCCAGGCTCAGACATAGAACTTGAATTCTCAGGATCAGCCCTGATTCTAACATTGTGTTCAAGTCCCGCAGACAACAAGAATAAAATAAATTTGTCGTTAAAAAATAGATTAATATAAAATTATGGCTCCCACTATTTCCCACACGCCTAAAATCTTATTTTCACACCCCCTACTTGTATACGGACATTATAAAGCCATACGGGTCGTATAATTGATTGTTGCACAACAAAAAATGACATAGAATTTTTTTTGTCCATGTGTACGGGCCGTATAACATTATATGACCCGTATAAAGTTATATGGGCTGTGTTGGATCTGAGTTTGATTCTGATTGTATTTTGTGTTTGTAATTAAAATGAAAATGGATGAGTGTGTAGCGGAATTATGATGAAAACAAACTTTGCATACAATCAAACGAGAGTAATACTTTGATCAAACATCTTTTCACAATGAATCGGAAGATTGAATTTATTTCAATAACGATTACAATGATTGATGAATGAATGCAAACTCCCCCTCAGCCAGAGCTCAGTTGTTTGTTCGTGCAAAGAAGACGATGATGCAAAAGAGCTAATAGAACAGTACAAAGTACTGAACTATTTATAGGCACTAGCAAACCACTGAGCATCTTAGCTGACGTCACCATGAAAGTGACATCTAACCTCCTAACAAACTCTAACCTCTGATCTATACAAACACTGCTATGTTAACTACTGTTATTACATTACATTACAAAACAGACTATTGATCAGCTGCTGCAACCTTCCACTGCTGTGAACCCAACAGTACTTGTCCGGATCAGCAGTGCTTGACTCAAGGCAGTAGATTGAATCAGCAGGGCTTTAGTCTTTCATCAGGTATTTACTTGAGCAGCAGTTGTAGGTCAGCAGTTTGCAAGATCAGCAGATAGGAGGTCAGCAGATGTTGAAATCACTTTCAAGGGGAGAGACTTGTATGTAATCATCTGCTTATTCTGGATCCACTGCTCTGATCCAGTTTTGGCTTTAATTATCTGTTCCTCTGATAGGGTTCAATCCCAACAATCTCCCCCTGGAACAGATAATGCCAAAACTTTTCATTATTGTGGACATTTATTGCCTCATCAATAGTTCCCTTATCTGACCTTTAAATTGTAGTTCAAAGTCAAGGGCATCTGTGTCTTCATCATCCCTGCTAAGTGGAAGATCAAGGAGATCCTGCAAATCTTCAAGACTCAGGCCAAGAGCTTGTTCCCTTGATATTTTCTCCACTTCTCCACCAGACCTGAGCAAAGTCAATACGCAGGTCTGTTTGTCAGTTTCCCACTTTTGTATTTTTTAGCCTGGTGGGTTTCTTGGGAGATGTTTATTTGCAGAGGTATTTGGTGAGGCTGGCCTATTCATAACTGGCTGACCAGTATTTGCAGTTTGATCCAAACCAAGAGTTTCTATGATCATTTTCTTTATGCCTTCTTTTACAAGGTCATCTCCTTTTACCATCTCTTGGATTGTTTCACCTCCCAACTGTTTGTGTGTCCTTCTTTTATAGATGGTAGCACCAGTTGGAGCAGTGGCTCTCCTGATTTGCAGCTTTGATGGTCTTTTTGAAACCTCTGCTTCAGGATAGTTAGACTTTTGAGGAACTTTTGGATCTTTCTTTCTTAATTCCTCCAACCTTTTGTAGGTGATCCTGACCACATCTTCTTTCCATCTAGCAATTTGTCTTTTATTTCCATATTCAGCAGCAACCAGTTCTTCTTTCATTCTTTTCAGTTCTACCTGTTTGTCAGGTACATTCTTTCTAAACTTTGCCCAGTCAGGAGGAGTGTGAGTGACTTTCCTTTTTATCATGTCTTGAATTCTTGCTGCTTCATTTTCAAGCTCAAGAACAGTCCACTCTTTGTACATGTATCTCTCTCCTTTGTACTTCTTGTGAGCCATGATGCTTTCAATGTAGTCTTTCTTCAAAGTTTCAGCTGCTCTTTCTGAAATTTGTTGACTGACATTTTTTGCAAATTGTTCTAGGGATCTGACTTGTGTGAGCAGATATTGATAGTTTCTAGAAATGTCTTTGTCAGATTTCCCTTGTGTGTTTCTTTTTGAGATATCCTCTGCTTGCTTGGCCTTGATCTTCAAATATTCATCAACATTTTTAGGCCAGGGATATCCTTTTATTGATGGCAAACTCCTTTTGGCAGGGCCATCCTCATAGTAAAAAGATTTTATTTCTTCTCTAACAGCTGCTAGTTCAAGAGGAAATTGAACACCTGCAGGAGGTAAGGGCTTGTGCATTCGAACTGAAGAGAGAGGAACTGGTTTTGGTATTGTGACAAGAGCTAAAGATTTTGAAGATGTTTGTGGTGGTGAAGTGTCATCATCTTTGAGAATTAGCCTTCTCCTCTTTGTTTGAGGAGGAGCTAATGATGTTTTGGATGGACTAACAGTGGTGGTGAATGTAGTGGCAGTGGTTTGTGATTGACTAACAGTTTTGAAACAACTGGTGTTCCAACCACTGTTGTCTTTACAGCAGATGTTGTAACAACTGCTGTCTTCTGCCTTTTAGCAGGAGGTCATTTTGTTTTTGGTGGTGATGGTGGTAAAGCAGTGGATGTAGTGTGTGTTGAAGTGGGAGCAGATGTTGAAACAACTGAAGTACTAACAGTAGTGGGTACAACAGGAGTTACAACAGCTGTTTTAGGTGGTGGTTTTGGAACAAACTTTGAACGTCTGGTTGGAATGGATTTGGGTAGCCTTACTCTTCTTGTAGGCTTCTTCTTTTCATCAACAAGATTTTCATCATCTTTTGACCCTGAAGTACCCTGATCCGGATAATCTACCCTGGCTTTCTTTTTGGCCTCTCTATCCCTTTTTACACTTGCAACTGCTTCTGCCAGTGGATTTGTGGTCACATCAATTTTCTTGCTTCCATCTGGCAGAGGGATCTGTTTGGTCATGTTTGCATTTTCTGGTTCAATGTAGAGACCATCCTCTATTCCCTTCTTTTTCCACTCCTGAATTTTCTCCCCCTTTTTGGCATTATCTGGGGGAAGTTGATCAATGAAGAGAACTGTTGGAGGAGCAGTGCCAGTTGTGTGCAGGATCTGAGTTTTGAGAGCCTTTAGATCAGCCTGAGTGTTCTTGAACCTTGACTCCATTGCATTTCTCAGCTGTTGGACATGTTTTTCATGTTGCTGATCTGCTATTTGTGCTTGTTGATGGAGAAAAGGTTGAAATAGATTCCAGAGCTCATTTGTAGCAGGTGCCTGTTGTGGAGCAGGTGCTTGAGGTGGAACAGCAGTGGATTGTACCTTTTGTACTTGTAACAACTGTTGTAGCATATCTTTGAGTTCTGCAACAGAGTTATCAAGCTTTTCAACACGATCTGTCAATTTCTGGTACTTTAAACCATCACCCAATTTAATGGGATCATCTGATTTCCCACTAACAGTGGTTTTATCAGTGGTAGAGGTAGGGAGTATACTCCAAACGTTAACCACTGATGCCCCTTTTTCTTGGTACTGGGGTCTTCTCCCTTCAATACTTGACAACCTTTTGATGTTGCCAGTAGGATAAATAAATCCACTGGTGGTTGGCAGAGGTGCTATAAAAGGAATTGCCTCCAAGGAAGTCTTATTGATGTAACCACTGTCCAACTGTAAACCAGTGGGTTCAACAGTTGTAGTGGCTGCTTCACTTGGATTACCACCAAGAGTTACTTGTAACTCAAGGGGTGTAACCTCCTCAGGTTGTGTTGGTGGGTTAGCAAGGAATGATACATCAGGCTCAGTCAGTTGTTGAGGCATATTCTCATTAACAGGTGATTGAGAAGGACTGAGTAATGCCTGGTTCAAATCTATTGCATCCAACAAAAGTTGTGTTTTTGGTGGAATTGTGGATGTGAGGTGGGGTGTAGAAAGAGAATTTGCCCCGGGCATTGGGCTGTGGATGATGGAAACGAGTGTTTCCAGAGCATCATAATGTGGTGGCCCTATGTGTACAACCTGTTCTTTTTGTGAAGAAGCAGGAGGAGTTTGGGTTATGGGTTGAGATATTTGTACCAACTGCTGTGAGGAAGTAGCAGCAGTGGTTTCTTGTGACATTTGTGCTGTCACAGGCAGTAGCTCTGGTATCTCATCCTCCAGAGTTGCCGTTTTGATTGGTTTGGGGGGTTTTTGATTTTTCTTTTTGTTTGGCTTTTTTGGGATTTGTAGGTGTGGGTTTCAAAACAGTTGGTCTGCTGCTTTGATCACCTTGAGCAGTGGGCTCAGCAGCAGATACCTGAGGAGCAGTGGTAGCTGCTAAATTCTGCTCAGGCACCTCTGCTTGTGTTTTGCTAGGTGCTAACATTCTTGAAAAAGTTTCAGTTGTTAAACTGTTTATTTGAGTAGAATCACCTTGATTTATTGCAGCTAAATCATTCTTACTGAATTTCTTTTCAAAATAGTAACTTAAAAACCTTGGAAACAGTAAGAATGATTTTGTTTCAACATTATTAACCAAATCTTTAAAGATTTTCCGAGAATAGTTAAAATTTTCTTCTTGAAGAATTGCATATCCCAGATTTTGAATCTTTAAAGGGATTTCATTGAAAGAAGTGGTTTTATTTGAAACACATAGTAGGAGGGTATGAAATAAAAATCTGGTTGCAGAAGGAAAATAACCTTTTTGTAAGGTAAGTTTCTTCATCATTGTGGCTTCATACCCTCTTTCAATGAAGTCAGTTTGTAACTCGTTTTTAGTGAAAGAAGTTTTACCTTCCTAATCATCGAGTTGAAAGACCTCTGAAATGGATTGTGGCGTGATTTGGACAGCTTTACCCTTTATAGAAGAGTGTATGGTGGTTGCAGTGTCTCCTTGTTTTTCAAGGGTTGCATTCTTCCAGAACTCCCTTTGGGTCTCCAAATAGATTGGTGCATCGGCGGTGAACAAAGTTTTGTACTTTGATTTTGCCATGGTGTTAATGATGGAATCGAAAACATTGGTGGTTCCTGGTTTTGTGAGAAGACCCAGGAGATTGTGAGATGATTTATATGGGATTTCAGTGGAGATTGCCTTTTGAGAGGCTGTTTTCGATGATGATTTGGATGTGGGTTTTGCAGATGGCTTCGATTTTGTCATTTTTGAATAGAATGATCGAAGAAATTTGTGAAAGATGAGATGAAAAACTGCTTTGAGAAGAGAATTTTTAAGAATTCAATTCGACAGTAAAACCCTGTTTTGGTGGTGAGTGGGGGATTTTATAGGGAAGGAAGTGAATGCTGACGTGGCAGCCGTTACAAAAGGTCTGACCACTATGTACTGCCCACGTGACAACCCCTGGTGAAAGTGAAGGACAGTACTTTTATGATAGTGACTGATGAAGGCAGTGGTATGAAAGCGGTGGATGATTTTCACTATCAGTGGATAGCATATCAGTGGATAAGACACTGCTTTTGAACAACAAATTTTATCAAAGGAATGAGAGAACAGGGGTTGACTTTCAGCAGTAGACAGACTTTTGAAGTAGAGCAGACTTTTGAACAATCAGTGGTTATGGCAGACTTTTAAGGATTTTAATGAAAAATTTCATTTTTAGCTATTTTTAAGGATGGATTTTTGATTTTCTGAAAACATTTTAGTGCTTTTATACATAGAAAAACAAGAAGTTGCTTGTTATTCCATGTTTAGCATCCCAATTCTAGAGACCAAGCTTTCAAAGGTGGCTGTATTAAGTGCTTTTGTGAGCACATCTGCCAACTGGTCTTTAGTTGGGACATGATGCAGAGAAATCAAACCTTTTTCATAGCAATCCTTCACAAAGTGATGTCTGATGTCGATGTGTTTGGTGGTTGAATGGGAAACTGGATTTTTGATGATATTTTCTGCTGCCTGGCTATCCAACATGAGTGGTGTCTTTAAGGCAGTGATACCAAAATCCAGTAACTGATTTTGAAGCCACATGAGTTGGGCTGTACAGCTTGCAGCAGCAATGTATTCAGCTTCAGCAGTGGATGTTGAAACTGCTGCTTGCTTTTTGCTTTGCCAAGAAACCAAGCAATCACCTAGAAACTGGCACCCTCCTGATGTGGACTTCCTTGTGGTGTGACATCCAGTAAAGTCACTATCTGAAAAACCTGAAAGCTTGATGTTCCCATTAGCTGGATACCAGATACCAAGTGTGGGAGCACCTTTTATGTATCTGAAGATCCTTTTTACAGCAATGAGATTTGTTTTTCTGGGAGCTGATTGACTTCTTGCACAGACACATGTTGCAAATATGATGTCTGGTCTAGATGCAGCTAGGTACAATAAAGACCCAATCATGCTTCTATAAAGTGTTTGGTCAATCAGCTCATCTTTTTCATCAGACATGACCAGCTTATTTGTTGCCATGGGTGTGCTGCATGGTTTACATTCATTCATATCAAATTTGGTCAAAAGTTCTTTAGCATATTTACTTTGATGAATGAAAGTTCCATTTTGCATTTGTTGTACTTGGAGACTAAGAAAGCATTGCAGCTCACCCATTGCACTCATTTCAAACTCAGCTGTCATGAGTTCTCTAAACTCTTCACACATTGTGTTACATGTGCTTCCAAAAATAATGTCATCCACATAAATTTGGACAATCATTAAATCCTTCCCTCTCCATTTTAGAAACAGTGTTTTATCAACGGTACCTCTTTTGAAACCATTTGAGAGTAGGAAGTTGGAAAGAGTTTCATACCAGGCTCTTGGTGCTTGTTTCAGGCCATACAGGGCTTTGTTCAGTCTGTAGACATAATCTGGATAAAATGGATCCTCAAAACCTGGAGGTTGACAAACATATACCTCTTCTTGAATTGTACCATAGAGGAAAGCACTTTTGATATCCATTTGAAACACCTTCATATTGTGGTTGACAGCAAAGGCCAGGAACAGTCTAATGGCTTCCAATCTTGAAACAGGGGCGAATGTTTCATCATAATCAATCCCCTCTTCCTGTCTGTAACCTTGAACCACAAGCCTGACTTTATTCTTGACAACAATACCCCTTTCATCAGTTTTGTTCTTAAAGACCCATTTTGTGCCAATGGGACTAACCTCTTCTGGCAGTGGTACAAGCTCCCATACTTGTTGTCTTTTAAACTGTTGGAGCTCCTCTTGCATGGCTTCTACCCAGCTGTTGTCTTTCAGTGCCTCTTGGTACCTGACTGGCTGATGGAGTGATAGAAAACCAGTAAAAAGACAAATGTTTTGGGTTTGGCTTCTTGTGAGCACCCCTTCATTTATGTTGCCAATGATTTGATCAGGTGGATGAGATCTCAAGAAGATTAAATCTCCTTGGTATGGTATGATGGCATTTGTTGGTGAAGGCTGCAAATGTGTATCATCTGAGCTAACCACTGCTGGTGACTTTGATGACCCAGCAGTGGCTTCAAAAGGTGGTGGAATAGGAGGTAATGAAGTGGACAACTGCTGACTTTTATCCACTGTTTGAGGACTTTTGTCAGCAGTGTTTGAGGATGTGGAAGCAGTGGTGGATGGGCTACTTTGGTCAACAAATGTTGAGGTAGCAGTGGTTGAGCTTTGACAACTGTTTTGAACAGCTGGTGCTTTTCCCTTTGTGGTAGACCTTTGAGGGATGATGATTTCATACCCATAGTCTGGTGTTGTATCCTCTGATGGACCTACACTGTTAGTCTTGACAGCAGTATTTTCAAAAGTAAATTTTTCAAGATCAAACAGATCTGCAGGGTTTGCTGGGATTTTCATTGATGAAAGTTCATTGAACTTAACATTCAAAGTCTCCTCCACTGCCTTGGTCCGTGTATTGAACACTTTGTAGGCCTTGGCAGTGGTTGAGTATCCCAGATGATAACCACAATCAATTTTGGCTGCAAATTTTGAAATGGAATCTTTTAAGTTCAAAATAAAGCATGGGCAGCCAAACACCTTGAAATATGAGATCAGTGGTTTGATTTTATACAGAATTTCATAAGCAGTCTTTTTGTGCCTGGGGTTTATTAAAACTCTGTTCTGGACATAGCAAGCAGTGTTTACTGCCTCTGCCCAGAAAGTTAATGGCAAACCTGAATCTGCAAGCATAGTTCTGGCAGCCTCAATCAAAGTTCTGTTCTTTCTTTCAACAACCCCATTTTGCTCTGGTGTTCTAGGGATGTTGTACTGCCTTACAATCCATTTCTTCACACATAAGGCATCCAACTCCTTATTTTTAAATTTTGTGCCATTGTCACTCCTGAAGCTTTTCACTGGAAGGTCAAATTGCTTTTCAACCTGTGTCACAAAGTCTTGCAAAATGCCTGCAGTCTCATCTTTTGAGGGTAAAAAGAAAGTCCATGTAAACCTAGAAAAGTCATCAACAATAACCAAACAATATCTTTTCTTCTTGAGGCTCATGACTTGAACTGGGCCAAACAAATCCATGTGTAGCATTTGCAAACACTGGGTTGTTTTGGACTCTTCAATGGACTTGTAAGAACTTTTATGCTGTTTTCCTTTTAAACAGGAAATGCAATGTTCAGGACATGAAAACAATTTTTGTGGTAGGCCTCTCACCAAACCATTTTTTGAAATTTTAGTGATTGTCTTAAGATTTGTGTGCCCCAGCCTTCTGTGCCAAAGTTCTGTCTCTTTGTTAGAGGCAACTGAGAACAGACAGGCATCAGCTCTGGGACACTCTTTTGACATATCAACAACATAAACATTGCCACTTCTTTGAGCAACAAGTTTAGTTTGACCAGTTTTGATTATTGCTTCAATCTTTTTGACCATTTCTGGTCCAACAATCCTACAACAATCTTTTGTGAAAAATGACCCAAACCCTTTGTCACTCATTTGTGATACACTCAGAAGGTTGAATTTTAGATTGTCTATCAGATTGACATTATCAAATTTTACATTTCCAGATTGCACTGTACCAGACCCCAGAACTTTCCCTTTACTATTATTCCCAAAGGATATATCACCCCCTCCATGGATTTTAAAGTCTTTGAGGAGGGCTTTACATCCTGTCATGTGCCTAGAGCCTCCACTATCTACATACCAAAGACTATCTATAGTAACTCTCACTAAAAGTCCTATTTATTATTTTAATTAGTCTAATAGGAAACCCAAATTGAGAAACCCAAGTGATTCTGCAGAAACCCTAAGATTTCCAGAACAATCAGAATCAGGATTAGGGCCCCTAAAACTCAGGGGGGTATTTTCTATTGATGATTATCCACTTATCTCGTTGTCGAAATAGAATTTTAAGAAACTGTTGACTCAGCTAGGCTAGTCCCACACGTGGCAAACCTATAGTGCTTAGGTGTTCCTTACGCACCGTAAGGAAATTAGTGTTACGGTGCGCAAGGGTTGTTACGGATCGTAAGGGTTAGAGTGTTACGGTGCGCAAGGGTTGACAAATTTTGGGTATAAATACAGAACATTGGCATTCGATTTCTGGCTCTGAAACGTCGTAGAAATTCCAATTCTACGCTGAGTTATAGTCGAATTTCTACAATTAACACACACGATCACTAATTGATGCTACGATATAGGGTATTAATTCGATCGCTATTACGATTCAATGTCCGATCGATTGAAACTATCCGATAGATGTTTAAGTGCTGCTCAAATTGGGTTTATACTTTGTCATTCGTCGTGATTTCGACTTGAATGTTTGAGTGCTGTTCGAAATCGGACTATACTCTGCCATTCGTTGTGAATCCGTTGGATGTTTAAGTATCGCACTTTGTCATTTGTTGTGAGGGTTTGATCTCGTGAGTTATCGTAAAAGCTGTATTAAGTTATTTACCTAGTTTCGTGTGCAAATTAGGTTATTAAGCATATCAGTAGGCTAAACTCTACCTCATACCAAAGTAGATGCTAATTCTCAGAAGAGTTAGAATCAGGAAGCTTGTTAAATCAAGGTGAGTTCACAGACTTTCTACAAGGCACGGCCATCCTCAGTAGGTAGGATGCCACTCCACTAATCTTCGCACACATGTCTGGGAGACCGCGATACATACGAATTCTCCAGAGTGCAGAATAACGTACGTTCGTCCTGGGTAGGACAACAAAACAAAACTTCGGGATAATCTTAATCCTACGGGCTAGTAAGCCAGAGAACAGAAATCGTGAATTCACTCAACTTTGTTGTTGACTCGTTGTTACATGCCTTGCAGGTTGTTAGATCCCTAGCTTAAGGAGCTTGCACGAGGAGGCGTGGTCGTTGTGGGAAAACATTTCAATTAATATTAAACTTATGTTTTGTGCTTCCGCTGTAAACTCAAACTATGTTTTGACACCAATTGTATTGTGTTGGATTTTATAAAAATTACTTACATGCTTTGTTCAATATGATTGGTGGCTATGATCCTGGGCATGTCACGCCTCCAAGGCGGGGTGGGGTTTTTGGAGGGTGTGACAGAGTGGTATCAGAGCCATTGGTTATAGTGAACTTGGTTTTAAAAAGGGAAAAAGTTTTTGATAAAAACCAGACTATAACCGGTAAAGTGTTCAATGATCCACAACGATGCTTCATTCCAAGTGCAAGACTCAATACTTTACGGTGTTCTATAATATTTATTTTAAGTGCTATGGGTTAAGGTTAAGTCATCCCTAAGTATTTCATGTATATAACCTTAAGAAATGTCTATCTGACAAAATTTAGGTAGTATTTCTTTAAGACATAGAGATAAATGAAAAGTTTAAAGATTTGTGACTTTAGATATAAAACAGAAAGGTTAAGTTTCTCGAACATAAAAGATTAGTACTAGTATCCTTACTTATTTAAGTAAATCTCAAGGACGAGATTTCTATAAGGAGGGGAGATGTAGTAACTCTCACTAAAAGTCCTATTTATTATTTTAATTAGTCTAATAGGAAACCCAAATTGAGAAACCCAAGTGATTCTGCAGAAACCCTAAGATTTCCAGAACAATCAGAATCAGGATTAGGGCCCCTAAAACTCAGGGGGGGTATTTTCTATTGATGATTATCCACTTATCTCGTTGTCGAAATAGAATTTTAAGAAACTGTTGACTCAGCTAGGCTAGTCCCACACGTGGCGAACCTATAGTGCTTAGGTGTTCCTTACGCACCGTAAGGAAATTAGTGTTACGGTGCGCAAGGGTTGTTACGGATCGTAAGGGTTAGGGTGTTACGGTGCGCAAGGGTTGACAAATTTTGGGTATAAATACAGAACATTGGCATTCGATTTCTGGCTCTGAAACGTCGTAGAAATTCCAATTCTACGCTGAGTTATAGTCGAATTACTACAATTAACACACACGATCACTAATTGATGCTACGATACAGGGTATTAATTCGATCGCTACTACGATTCAATGTCCGATCGATTGAAACTATCTGATAGATGTTTAAGTGCTGCTCAAATTGGGTTTATACTTTGTCATTCGTCGTGATTTCGACTTGAATGTTTGAGTGCGGTTCGAAATCGGACTATACTCTGTCATTCGTTGTGAATCCGTTGGATGTTTAAGTATCGCACTTTGTCATTTGTTGTGAGGGTTTGATCTCGTGAGTTATCGTAAAAGCTGTATTAAGTTATTTACCTAGTTTCGTGTGCAAATTAGGTTATTAAGCTTATCAGTAGTGAAGGGGTATGGTCCCAAATATCGCGTCAGCATGACCGCGAATGACCATTACCCTCATTAAGAACCTCCAACAGCAATTGAACTCTCCAGTGTCCGCGTGGACACATGCGGAACACTGCGGTCCAATCTGTCCATTGATGAGAAGACTTACCTTAGGGACAGAAACTAATGTTACGCATAGAGATGCGGCCTCGCACCGCATCCTATGAACATTTTCGTCACGACAAGGGATCTGGACAACAGTAACAGTCACTCGACAGGCGATGCGGCACAACACCGCATCCCACGCAAGTCATGGATGGAACAGCCAATGCGGGAACAACATCAATGACCGCAAGCAGCGATGCGGCTTGGCACCGCATCCTGCCTACAAGGCAAGTGGGTCTGACACCACAGTGCAAGTGGCACTGGGAACAGTCGCCTACCTGCCCACGTACGAACAACAGTCTGACACCACAGCAGGACGTGGCATCACCACAGCATCCGACAGGTCTGACACACCTGCAAATAGCTGTGCGATGTCAGACTAGCTACTCAACTACCCTCATTCACTCCTCGGCTATAAATACTCACCCCAAACCAGGTTTGAGGTATCACTTCTCAACTCTCTCAATACTACTACTATCATACTTTGCTTCCCAAGCAAATTACTGATTCTCACGCCGGAGAGTGGTAACAAGGAGCACCCCCACCCCATCCTCCTTGTTACGAGTCACGGTTTGTTTCCTTTTGCAGGAAACCCACCACCAGACGATCCAGCCAGCGATCCTCGGAAAGAATGGATTAACCCTCTTGACGAGATCAGTGAGTTAACCCCACCCGGTTAACCATTGTTTCATCATTGGCGCCCACCGCTACTCTTAGCACTTTTTTCCAATCATCCTTTTCTTTCCAAAGATGTCTGATCGTCAAAACAACACTACCGGGGATAACCTAAACCCCGCAAACCAAGGGCCTGCGGGAACCATTCCCCTAGCCCCAAATGCCCAACACATTGGCACGTCAACGCAAGGGGGCGCATCCCTTACGTTTGGACACGATCTGTCACAATACGCTGCCGTCATACCTCCAGGCATGAGCCCTCATACCTGGTATGACCAACAAGCAGCCCTTCTGGCCGCAACGTACAACAGAGCTTGCGCCGACGAACAAGGAGGTATCGGACCTACCCCGATACCGCGGACACCTGCCGGTCGTATTTTACGATACGACGACAGGGCCCCCACACATCCAGCCTCCAGAAGCAGGCAAGAAGACCGCGGCTCCTCCTATTGTGATGTCCGCACAATCAATGAGGACGATTCCTCATACGGGTCCCGCCGCAGGGACTCCGTACATAGCCGTTTAGGCTCTCAAGATGAAAGAAGGCGGCAGTCTACAACACGCCGCAACACGAGCATTCATAGTCGTTTGGGACCACAGTCCCACCATGAAGGGTATGGCCATACTGATCCAGATGACTGTACATACCGCGGGGAGTCCCATTCCACCAATAGTAGACCGGGCGGACGCAACTATGTTCCTCCCACTCAACCCCGCAACACATACCTCCGCGCTGCAAAGCGCAACCAGGGCAAACCTTATAGGCCGAAATCTGCGGCCGAAAACTCTAAGTTTGTCCCGGAGATCGCCAACGCCGATGTCACCACCAAAAAATTCCCATTAAACATTGGGAAATACAACGGCTCAACCGACCCAGATGATCACAACAACATCTTCGTCGGTGCTGGGTGCAACGATAAGTGGGACGAACCTACCTGGTGCCATTTTTTTCCCACAGACCCTAACAGGTCTGGCCAGGGCATGGTTCGATTCTCTGCCACCAGGGTCGCTGACCTCATTCGAGGACTTACAAGAAAAGTTCCTCGCACACTTTAGCCAGCAACGACGCCATAAACGTGATTCAATGGACGTCATGAACATCTGGCGCAGAGACAACGAATCGCTTGACGCATTCGTTGTCCGTTACAATAAAGAGATCCTAGAGATAGGCGACATTGACAACCAGATGGCACGTAACCATTTTATTGTTGCAGTCAAAGACGAACAAATGGTTATGAATATTTCTGGCGGCAACGGCTTGCCTAAGAAGTGGGAAGATGTCATGGCTAAGGTCAAAACTTATGCCCAAACTCAGCGGTCTCTCAGACCGCACATGTCAAAGGCACAACCCATAGCGGAAGGCCAGTCTTCCCACCAAGAGCCCAAGCGCAGTAATAAGCGCAACAGGGACACATGGAATCGCGGCAGCGATTCCAAGCCGTATGTCCCCCGGAACAACCAGCCCGACGCAAGGGCTACAATCAACGCCCAACGAGAAAACCGGGCGTCAAAGAAAGAGTCTCGGGACCGCACCTGGACCGAGATCAACCAGTCGCCACGCGACGTTCTCCTCACGGATTCACAATTCCTGAGGCCGGCCCAACCAATGAAGTCCAAAAAGAATCAAGATCCCGCACTCTACTGCGAGTATCACAAGGACTCGGGCCACACCACGAACAACTGCATCAGTCTCCGACTGGAGATTGAGCGAGCCCTAAAGGAGGGGAAACTGCAACACCTTTTGACAGGCGCACAAAAAGCTACCAAGCGCATCACTCCCCACAACGAGGGCACCTCCACGGGTAAAAGGGCCATGTACGTGGCCTCTACCCACATGATCAATGGAGGGAAAGGAAGACCGCGTAAGGCGACGAGAAGACCGGACAATGACTGGAAGGACGAGCAAGTCGTCTTTCCAAAAGTCCGAGGCGGACCGCGCGATAGGCGCGCCGTGGTTATCAGTGGGCACCTAGCTCACTACTGCACCGAACGATTGTTCATCGACCCGGGCAGTACGTCCGATATTATATACGAGCAGTGCTTCAACCAGTTCGATCAAGAAGACAAGGATCGACTGCAGCCAGCGGACTATCCGTTGGCTGGATTTTCAGGGGAAACCGTGTTCCCCCTGGGACAAATTACCTTCCCTGTGCGGCTCACCAACGGCAGGCACACAAGGACGGAGGAGGTGAACTTCATGGTTTTACCTCACACCTCAAAGTATGACGTAATTCTCGGGAGGGAGTCCCAAGGCGACTTCAACATGATAACATCCGTCCCCCACTCTGCCATCGGTTTTCCAACCGAAACGGGGATCGCGATAATATACGCCCAAAGAGAAGTCATGTCTACGGACGAACTGCGTCCGACAAAGGTAGCAAGGCCTACCCCCAACACTCAACCAGAAAAATGGGTTCTTAATGCAAGACACCCAGAACAAACAGTCACGTTGGGCCATGCCTTGACACCTACCATCAGAGCGCGCCTGAAGCAACTCCTCTTCAGGAACCAAGATATTTTCGCGTGGACGCCCGCAGATATGACAGGGGTACCACGTGAAATTGCGCAACACTTCTTGAATACCATGCCAGGTATCAAGCCCGTGATCCAGGGCCAACGCCACCTTGGATCAGCAAAAAACGCGGCGATGGAAGAGCAGGTACAGGAACTGCTCTCCGCAGGCATCCTGCGGGAAGTGAAATACCAGACTTGGCTGTCCAACCCAGTCATGGTAGAAAAACAAAGCGGGGGCCGGCGCATGTGTGTCGATTACAAAGACCTCAATAAGGCCTGCCCCAAGGATTGTTACGCGCTTCCAGAGATCGACGAGAAGGTCGATAACCTCGCACCATTTCGATGGAAGTGCTTCCTCGATTGTTACAAAGGCTATCACCAAGTACAAATGGCAATCGACGATGAAGATAAAACGGCGTTCCGCACTCCCATCGGGAATTACTGCTACACCAAAATGCCGTTCGGGTTGCGCAACGCGGGCACAACCTATCAAAAGTTGATGAACGACACCTTTCGCGGTCAAATCAGCAAAAGTGTCGAAATCTATATGGACGACCTGGTCGTCATGAGCATGGAGGAAAACACCATGCTCGAAGATATCGAAAGAACATTCCAAACTCTGCGAAGCGTTAACATGAAGCTCAACCCAGGGAAATGCTCGTTTGGAATGGAAGAAGGCAAATTCCTTGGATTCATCGTAACCAAAGATGGATTCAAGGTCAACACGGAAAAGGTTCAGGCGATCGAGCGCATGCCATCGCCTTCTACGATGAAGGAAATGCAACGACTAGCCGGCAGGCAAGCCGCACTCAATAGATTCTTAGCCAACCATGCAGCTAAGTCTTACCCTTTCATCAAGACCCTGCGGAGCTGTCTAAAAAAGGAACAATTCCAATGGACCGCAGAAGCCGAAAAAGCTTTCCGGGAAATGAAAGAGTGTTTGATCCAACTCCCAACTTTAACCGCACCACGAAAAGATGAGCCACTTATCTTATACCTGTCTGCCGCGGACAACGCGGTAGGCGCGATACTTATAGTGGAGCGGGAAGGAGTCCAAACACCCATCTACTACATCAGCAAAATGCTCAACGACCCAGAGACAAGGTACTCCATCATGGAAAAATTGGTACTGGCATTAGTGCACGCATCGAGACGTTTACGACGTTACTTTGCAAACCACGTCATCACAGTGTTAACCAACTATAGGATCGGCCCGATCCTATCAAAACCCGACATCTCTGGGAGGTTAGCAAAATGGGCAATCGAGCTGGGCGCGCTTTCACTGAACTATAAGCCGCGTCCCGCAATCAAAGGTCAAGTCTTGGCTGATTTCGTTGCTGAAATACCAGCAAACCGCATCCAAGAATGCGAAGAAGAACAAAACCCTGTATCACAACCATCCTCCACAGAAACCTGGGCACTATTTACAGATGGTGCATCCAACGAAGATGGTTCTGGCGCAGGTTTGCGACTTGTCAGCCCCGATGGCCAAGAGCTAACCTACGCAATACGCCTCGATTTCGAAAGCACGAATAACAAAGCGGAGTATGAGGCTCTACTGGCAGGGTTGCGTTTAGCAATTAAACTCGACGTCAAACATTTGGAAGCACACGTCGATTCACTATTAGTTGCAGGACAGATACGCGGTGACTATGCCGCAAAGGGGGATACCATGATCCTCTATCTCGAACAAGCCCTGCAACTGAAGTCAAAGTTTACCTCCTTCAATATTCGCCACATCAACAGGAGTGAAAATAAACCCGCGGACGCACTATCAAAACTTGCGTCCACCAGCTTCCAACACCTGGCAAAAGAGGTACGCATCGAAGTCCTGCAAAATCCTTCGGTACCCCTGCGCCAAGTGAATGTCATCCAATACGGTACAACATCTTGGATGACACCGCTCATTGCATACTTACAATCAGGGGTTACTCCCGAAAGCAAAGCGGAGGCACGCAAGTTGCAATACAAAGCGTGTCATTACCAAATGGTTGACGGTATCTTATACCGTAAATCATACCTGGGGCCACTCCTACGATGCGTCAACCCCCAAGATGCCACATACCTTATCAAAGAAATCCACGAGGGGATATGTGGCATACACGCAGGACCACGCATGGTGGTGGCCAAAATCATGAACGTCGGGTACTATTGGCCGGGCATGCACCTGGATGCAGTCAAAGTCTTGCGCAAGTGCTTCAATTGTCAGCGACATGCTCCCAAGACCTTGCGCCCCAAGAACAACTTGATCCCCGTCACCACCGCATGGCCATTCCAAAAATGGGCAATCGATGTGGTGGGACCATTCCCAGACGCACCAGGAGCAGTGAAATTTATCATAGTAGCTGTTGATTACTTTACAAAATGGGTAGAAGCAAAGCCACTTGCATCAACCACCGCTATGATAACAAGGAAATTCGTGTGGGAACATATCATCTGCCGTTTCGGTCTACCAATGTGCATCGTCACCGACAACGGTACCAACTTCGCTGCCGACGACTTTCAAAAATGGCTAAAAGAGCTAAACATTGAACACATATTCTCCTCAGTGGCGCATCCGCAAGGGAACGGCCAAGTCGAGAGTATCAATAAAAGCTTAGTCGAAGGCATCAAAGCACGGTTGGGGACAGCCAGACGCGGCTGGGTTGATGAACTCCCAAGTATTTTGTGGGCTCACAGGACAAGCCCAAAAACAAGCAACGGCGAGACCCCCTTCAGTCTGGTCTACGGTACTGAAGCGGTGATCCCCGCGGAAGTAGGCCTCCCCTCACCTAGAATGTTGGCCATCAACAAGATGGACAACAATGAGGAACGCAGGGTTGACTTAGACCTCTAGGAAGAAAGACGCGAAAACGCTGCCATCAACGAGGCCAAGTACAAAACCAAGTTGGAAAAGTACTACAATGCACGCGTTCGCATTTGTACTTTCAACCCTGGAGACTACGTCCTTCGTGACAACGAGGCATCCAACGCAGAACGCCCAGGGAAACTTGCCCCCAAGTGGGAAGGACCGTACCTCATCCAAGAGGTCCTGGGCAAAGGCGCGTATATAAACTACAAACGTTAGAAGGCGAAACTATCGCACGCACATGGAAC
This sequence comes from Helianthus tuberosus, assembly GCA_030545235.1. NCBI lineage: Eukaryota > Viridiplantae > Streptophyta > Magnoliopsida > Asterales > Asteraceae > Helianthus > Helianthus tuberosus. The sequence goes on from CM060423.1 coordinate 215,529,355, forward strand.
GCACAGCAACTTCGACGCTGTTATATGTAAGCCATGTTTTCTGCATGTAATCTATCGGGCCGCATGCCATTTGCAAATAAATAAATAGACGATTCAATGCAATATTGTTTATTTATTTCTATTACAAATGCGTGTTCCACTCTGAGGTATGCACAAAAACAGATTAGCAAAATCTTCATTCGTGATACCCACACAGAATGGTAACTACACGCAACTATTGTAATAGGCCAGCAATGGCAATACTGTTTGTCTAACCAGAGACAAATCTTCATACTTGCATATCACCTAGACATGCAAAAGGCAATTACAGATTTAGTATTACTCACAGTAACACTAAACGCGTACAAATTCAAACATGCAAGTAGTAAAAACACTTGTAAAAATTGAAACAACAATTCTTTGTATTAAAAAAATTCCTACACCTGCGCGGTGCACAAGGAGTTTACATAAAGTTTTGTAACATTTACATAAGGAAACAAAAGAGGCACGCAGGCCAATCTAATCTTCCTTTGTACCACTGGGGCCCGCACCATCCGTGCCCTCAACATCTGGTTTTTCCTCATCCTCTTCGTCTTCACCAGCATATAAGACCCGCAAGCGGTCCACATAATCCTCCGCTTCTAGACACTTTTCAAGTTCTTCAAGACCTGTGAGGGTTGTATCATTAAACTCCTGAACCGCAGCAGTAAGAAGCGCTTCAGTATCCACATCCTTGAAACCGGATCGCGCATCAGTATATCCGCCCTCGGATACAAGTTTCATATGAGCAATGCAACGATTATAGCCAGCTTTAAAACCAGCATCCCGGGCGCGATCCCTGATCTCGTTAACACCCGCTTGGGTCTCGGGTGCGTCAAGAATGGCAGTAACAATCTGCGAAACATGAATACAATTGTTATCAAAGGCAAACCTACAACAAAAATAACAAGGCCACGGATACTTACATGCCCGATCCCGCGAAAACGCATCCATTCATGATCAGCCTTGAGCAACTCAACTGAAGAAGCGTAGCTATCTCTAGCCTCTTCAGCCTCTCTTGCCCGCACTTCAGCTTCAGCAGCACGGGCAGAGACTTCCTCAATAGTGACCCCCCGGGTCCGCACTTCAGCCTTTTAGCAAGAAGTCATAAGTATACAAAAATAATCAACATACTTATGAGACGCAATTTCAAAGTAAGGAAAAACTTATACCTGAAGGTCCAAGATAGTTTTGCTTAACCTGGTGCGGTCAACATTTGCCCCTTCAAGAGCTTTTGCAGCACGAGCCTCCGCCTCCTTGGCCTCTTCCAGAGCCTTGGCAAGACGAACCTCTGCTTCCTTGGCCCCTCGGGCAGCCGCAACGGCCTCAGCTTTCTCTTTAGCCAACGCAGAAATTGCTGCCTTGGCATTGATAAGCTCCTGACGAACATTAAAGAGAGTTTCATTCTGTTTACCCCAAGATTCTTTCCAAGTCTTGCGCTCATCAGATAGCGTCTTGCGCTCATCAGAAAGGGTTTCTTTAAAACGCTTACGCTCATCAGACAGCAGTTTTGCAAGAGTACGAACCTGTTTAAGCTCAGCAGTTGCAGCCCACTCTTCCGTCTGCTTATGCTTCTCAAACGCAGCTCTATCCCTCTCAAGCTGCTCTCTATTCCTCTCAAGCTGCTCTGCACCCTCACGTGCAGCCTTCACCAACTCCTCGGCCTCGGCCCGTAAACGCGCATTCTCCTCCTCCTTGCGCCCCAGCACCTTGCACTTCTCCATGACGGCATTTGCCATTATGGAGCTCCCCACAAGCATGGAGGAGAATTGGTTTATCTGGACCTCAGTCGGTAAAGAACGGGCTCGGTTTACCTCAAAAGGAGTGCCCAAACCACTCAAAATCTCCCTACACGCAGAGGGATCAGCGGAAATGTTATCCCCTTGCATCACAGACCACGGAGGGCGGTGGTAAGACATGGCCCGGTCTTCTGTGTAAGAGCGATAATAATACTCCAATTCAGACTCTTCAGGCTGAATTGGAGTCTCTACAAAACCCGCACCACCAGCGGAACCGGAAGCCTTCTCGGCAGCAGGAGACTTTGGCTTTCCGGTCTAACCAAACTTCAAATCCATATCAACAGTATCCTCTGGGTGATAACATTATCACTCGAATCAACCGTGTCATGGATTTGAGCCGCGGGACCCTTTCCAGTGTCCACCCCCTGCACAGAGGCTTCAGGGGTAACAACCTTATGAACCCCCGCACCCGCAGCAGTGTCATGCGGAGGAGGGGGAGGAGGAGCATCAAAGTCGAAGAACCCTTCATCTTGCGGTTCTGAAATCAACACAGAAATACTTTAAAGTACAAGTATAAGCACAAAATATTTGTTAGTCATGCATCACATACCAGAAACAACCGCAGGCTTCCTTGGTATGACAAAAGCCTTGCGCCTGGTCTGAATCTTCGGCTTCTTTCCCCCACCAGCATCACCAGCTTCCTCCGCTTTCCTCTTCTTCTCACCACCAGGTTTCGAACCCGCAGTGGTTCCACCGGTGGCCGCACCAACACCTGGAACACCCAAGCCCTCTAGGGTGTCAGATACTACCACGTAATCGGTATATCTGCGGAAATGAGAACGAGAGATACCTGCTGTTTGCTTCACCAAAGGCGGAACAACATAAACATCAGGTCTCTTCACACCGCGACCCCCCGCCCAGGTTTATCCACATGCTTTTTCTCCGCATGATTTTTGGGGGCACCCTTTGACTCAAATTTGCCAAGGTTCCCAAGTGTACCTGCATATAAAATATCAGCAACAAACTTTGTAAAGCAGTAACGAAGGATAGGGATAATACCTTTGCCCTGCGGCAGGGGTGCGGTCATCACCTCGCATGAAGCAACGCGGAATAAAGGGACAATCGTCAAGTTAAACCCTTTACCTTCCGCAGTCGGAATAAGATCAACCTTTCCAGTGAAGGTTGGATCAAATATCTTCCACACTTCCACAATTTCTGATAATACATGTCCAAATTAATAACAAACACGGGAATAAAGAAACCGCAAAAGAGTGGTAACACTTACCACCAGTTTTCTCCCGCACCACAGGCGTGAAATTCCTCTTAGGCCGGGTCAACATCATCCGCAGCACCCACAACTCATTGTTGGTCAGCTGCCTATGCTCAATGGGTTTCAGCTTTGAGAACCACTCCGCAGTCTCCGCGGTAGGCATAGCAATATCCTCCGCAGGGATAGGCTCATTGACGTTCCGCATATTCATATCCACAACAACTGCGGCAGCCTTAACGTAGAAGAACTTACACTTCCACTTCGTAATACCCTTCGGAGGGGTCATCAATTTGAGGCTTCCATACCGTTCTCTAAAAGAAAAGAAACCGGTGTTCACCGTCAACTGGTAAAACCCCTGGAAGTTTTCAACGGTAACCGGCAGACCAAGAGCACGAAACGTTGACTCAAAATGTCTAATACGGATCATCCCAAAAGGACTCATCTGGGAGATATGGATTTTGTAAAATTCCAAGACCTGAGCAACAAAAACTGTTAATGGTAAACGAAGGTTACCATCAGTAAAACAATCGGCCCACATGGTGATGTGACCGGCCGGAGCACAGGCACCAGTATCACCAGTTTGGGGATAAACAGCCCCATACTCGTGAGGCATCTCAATCTTGACCATCAGTTGGTCGAATGAAGCTTTCGGCCACTTCAATGGTGGTAGGCCACCACCAGGAACACTGCCACCATCATCTTCTTCTTCTCCGGCCACCGGAGAAGATGTTTCAGGGTTTTCACCCTCCACATTATGTGGGTTAGATGGATTAGCCATCAGAAATATGTAGAACAGAAGTTTTGAGTTAAACAAAAACTCAAAAAACTCAGAAGATCACCGGAATAAAAGACAGATTGATCGGAGAAGATGAAGGGAATGCTCTCTCTCTCACCAGAAATTTTTCAAAAAATTTGAACAGTGAGGAGAAACCAAACGGTTTCCCCTTTATATACTCATCTTAATAAATGCGATACAGTAACCGCCTCAACACGTTCAAAATAGGCGAGTTACAAGACGACACGTGTTCGGCGACCTTTTCGCTGACGGTTATCACGCGCGCGTGGCCACCCACGCGCCTGACAGAGAAGACTTTTTCACTCCCTGCTACAGTGCAGTTATGACCTCGGTCAGTACAAACGTCTTTTCAAATCAGCACATGTCAGAATCCTACCAACTTCAACAACCCACACGTGCAATCGTGACGTAAGCAACAGAAAGCGACAACCTTATCCAAACACAAGCGGCATGCGGTTTCTCTGGTTTACCGCACCATAACCCATACCGCATGTCGTTTTTTACATACCCCTCAAAAAAGGCAAAAATATATATCCTTAAATTATATAAAGGGGTATAAGTCATAACCGCACATACCCACGAGCACACGTGGAATATGCGGAGATGACACACACCAACCCGCACAGGTGTGTCAAATACTCAGAACCAGCATGGTTCTTTGGACTGCAAAAACCGCTTCACAGGATGCAGTAAACCGCACTCCATGAAAGCTTCTTCAAGCTTCAAAACCCTCATTTCCGGTTCACAACCACAAAGGGAACGCAAACAACTTCTCCTTAAGGAAAAGGACAAGTATGCTGAGCAACCGCACATCAGCAACCCTGTCCCCTGAACCTTCAAGAGCCACATTCAGGCTACAAGACGTCTAGAAGCGAGTTCTTTGCTGCAAACCGCAACCATTCTTGCGTAGTTACTGCAAACCGCAACTATGCGAACGGTAGCTACGGAAGAGCCACAAGTAAGCCACCACGCAGAAGAGCAAAGCTATTTCAAGGAAAACTACTTTCCAACTAAGCGTAAAGGAAGGTGGTTACAAAACGAATGCGGAAGAGTTTCAACCAACTTCCCAAGTATCTAAGACGATCTCTTCCGGCAACGCTACTTACAGGGAAACTACTTTCCACCAAAGCGTAAAGGAAAGTGGCTCCAGAACAGCGGTAACAAGTCTGCCTATGACTAGTTACCCACCTATGGACCGCATAGAATAAACAATGGTGGGCACAACCTTGCCTATGACCATGTTTATCTGCCCATAGTCCAGATTCAAATTGTTCGACCAAACACGGCCAACAATGACGCAACTACCCCACGATCCTCAAAGAAACATGGCAAACGAGGTTCGGCAACGAGGTAACCGCAAAGAACGTGCGGTTACTAGAGAGCTACACCTCTGAGGACGTGCGGTTACTTGAGAGATAAACCGCAGCAGACGCGCGGTTACTAGAAAGCTTAACTGGAGAACACGAACACCCCACAAAACAGGGATCATCGTTACATGTCCAGTTGCTGAACATAGAGCTTGAGCAAAGTACTTACAACTTTGCACCAGCTGACGCAGAGGTTCCAACTAGACTGAAGAAGACACCTTCAGTCACGATCTCAAAGGTTGGTTCGAACCCTGCTAATACCTTCAGTCACCGTCTCAAAGGTTGGTCCGAAACACCAACAGGTGGCTGATGACATCAGAAAAAGGTAGACCAAGAGTCAAGACCTTGGCTGAGAATTCCGCATCAGACGGAACTTGCTCACCACGCACCCTTCTCAAAGGAAGAAACAATCCACTAGAAAGGGCCTACTACTTAAAGAAGGTGCCATCTGCATGGCACAATCTTAACCTTCTAGACAACATAGTCCAGTATCCCTCCCACATGCGACTCGCATACGGAAGGAACACTAGACTGGGGGGACTTGAAGGGGTATGGTCCCAAATATCGCGTCAGCATGACCGCGAATGACCATTACCCTCATTAAGAACCTCCAACAACAATTGAACTCTCCAGTGTCCGCGTGGACACATGCGGAACACTGCGGTCCAATCTGTCCATTGATGAGAAGACTTACCTTAGGGACGGAAACTAATGTTACGCATAGAGATGCGGCCTCGCACCGCATCCTATGAACATTTTCGTCACGACAAGGGATCTGGACAACAGTAACAGTCACTCGACAGGCGATGCGGCACAACACCGCATCCCACTCAAGTCATGGATGGAACAGCCAATGCGGGAACAACATCAATGACCGCAAGCAGCGATGCGGCTTGGCACCGCATCCTGCCTACAAGGCAAGTGGGTCTGACACCACAGTGCAAGTGGCACTGGGAACAGTCGCCTACCTGCCCACGTACGAACAACAGTCTGACACCACAGCAGGACGTGGCATCACCACAGCATCCGACAGGTCTGACACACCTGCAAATAGCTGTGCGATGTCAGACTAGCTACTCAACTACCCTCCTTCACTCCTCGGCTATAAATACTCACCCCAAACCAGGTTTGAGGTATCACTTCTTAACTCTCTCAATACTACTACTATCATACTTTGCTTCCCAAGCAAATTACTGATTCTCACGCCGGAGAGTGGTAACAAGGAGCACCCCCCACCCCATCCTCCTTGTTACGAGTCACGGTTTGTTTCCTTTTGCAGGAAACCCACCACCAGACGATCCAGCCAGCGATCCTCGGAAAGAAGGGATTAACCCTCTTGACGAGATCAGTGAGTTAACCCCACCCGGTTAACCATTGTTTCATCAAGTAGGCTAAACTCTACCTCATACCAAAGTAGATGCTAATTCTCAGAAGAGTTATAATTAGGAAGCTTGTTAAATCAAGGTGAGTTCACAGACTTTCTACAAGGCATGGCCATCCTCAGTAGGTAGGATGCCACTCCACTAATCTTCGCACACATGTCTGGGAGACCGCGATACATACGAATTCTCCAGAGTGCAGAATAACGTACGTTCGTCCTGGGTAGGACAACAAAACAAAACTTTGGGATAATCTTAATCCTACGGGCTAGTAAGCCAGAGAACAGAAATCGTGAATTCACTCAACTTTGTTGTTGACTCGTTGTTACATGCCTTGCAGGTTGTTAGATCCCTAGCTTAAGGAGCTTGCACGAGGAGGCGTGGTCGTTGTGGGAAAACATTTCAATTAATATTAAACTTATGTTTTGTGCTTCCGCTGTAAACTCAAACTATGTTTTGACACCAATTGTATTGTGTTGGATTTTATAAAAATTACTTACATGCTTTGTTCAATATGATTGGTGGCTATGATCCTGGGCATGTCACGCCTCCAAGGCGGGGTGGGGTTTTTGGAGGGTGTGACACTATCAAAGCATGCAGAAGCTCCCTGCACATGAAGTAAAAGGATTAGTTCATTAGGGTCTCCAAAGCAAGCAGGGCTTTGGATGGGGTCTCAACAGTGTCTGGGATAGATGCAGAATGATGGACAGTGGTTAGGTCAGGGGTTTGAACTATTTTAGTACAGTTCTTCTCTAACCACTGTTGTGGGTCCTGACCAATCACCTGCTGGTAACCAAAAGGATGCCTGTTCACTCTGGGTTTAGAGGGCCTTTTGTAGGCCTCATAAACGTGTGGAATCCTTTGGAAAGACTGTTTTTCTTTGCCTTTTCTGAACTGATTGGCAGGGGGTGCATCAGTAACCAGAACATCTCTTTTGACAGATGTTTGGTTCAGCTGTTTTGTGACAGCTGTTTGAACTGGCACAAACAGTGGTTGTTTCTTGGTGAATTTGACAGATGATGATGATGATGATGGACTCAAGGATATTTTAGCAATGTACTCATTCTTTTTCACATCAAAGTTTTTGAGATACACACATGATTGAGTTTTGTGGTTTGTTTTACCACAAACAATGCAACTTTCAGTTGAAACAATGACACTTGTTCTGTTTAAATCATAAGCTTTTAAGTGGAAACAGTCTTTTGTTAGATGATTCCTTTTCTCACAGAATTCACAAAACAAGTTATCAATTTTTTCTTTTTCTTTCTCTTTTCAGACTCCTTTGCAGCAGAGGTTTTAACCACTGCTGGGATGTCCTTGAGAGGTATGACTTTAGCTTTTGGAGCTTTAACACCATCAGTTGATGTAAAGTCCATTGGCTTGAAATTTTCAAGAATATCACACTCATCAGACCATTTTGGTTTAAACTGATAATCTTCAAGCTCCTCAAAAGTAGAGGATCCCATTGGTCTGTCAAGTGTGATTTTGTTACCAAGTTTGTCAGTGATTTTCACTTCTTGGCCATTCTTGTTTGTGGGGATGAACTCAGTGATTACATCAGTGGTTTGAACAGATTTTCCAAAAGCAGTGTTTTCATCATCATGTTTTCTATAACCAACCCCAAATTTCACATTGCTTTTTATCTGTTTTTCAAGCATAACCTCATACCCTTTGCATGATTCCACCCATCTCTCACATGTGATCTGGGTGGACTCTAACTCCTTTTTGCAAACTTGGTATTTTTCTACCATAGTTTGGAGTTGGGTTTTGGTTATGCTCTGCTCTTCTTTCATGCTGCTAATCTCTTTCTCTTTTTCAGCCAATTTGTTTTTAAGTTCTTTTAGAGATCTTTCAAATTTGACTTCATTAGTTAAGATTTTATCCCGAAGGTTTTCGTTCACCTCTTTGATGTTAGCAAAAGCAATAATGCAATTGTCAGAACACAGTTTTTCAAGAACTTGAGGTGATACCTTGGCAGCAGCCATCATTGCACAATCACATTGAGGATTTTCTTCATCTTCAGCTCTTTCTTCTTTCTCACCTGCTTTTTCTTCTTTCTTTTCTTCCTTGTCCTCTTCGGACCATGGGTCTGTCAGTGGTTCAATCAGGGTACCTGAACTTTCTCCCAACAATAGTTCACCAGCCACAGCAGTAACCACTGCTTCAGTCACCTCATCCATTGTTTCAATACTCAGCTGTTCCTCTTCAGTTTCAACCCCCTCATGTATTGACTCTAATGCCATCAAACAAAATTCATTATGAGAAGAATCATTAGAAGCATAGAGTGCAAAATTTTCATCACTAAGGTCTTCAGGCATACTGCTCCAGTCAACAAACCCTTGAGTGAAAAAACTTTGTTGATCTGGTTTTACTGCTGCTGGAGCAGTGGTTTGAGGTGCAGTCTGCACTTGTACCTGGGGGACAGGGGTTTGAACATATTGGATCTGTGGAACAGTAGTTTGGACATAGTGCACTGGCACAGGGGCAGCAGCATAGTGAGCAGTGTTCACTTGAGCTGCTGGGGCATATTGGGCATAGTGCATAGTGCCTTGATTTTGAGGTCTAGGATTTGAGCTAGGATGAGTGATTATGGGACCAGTAGTTTGACTCCTACATTCCCTAGCGAAGTGTCCCAACCTATTACAATTGTAGCACTTGATTTTCGATTTATCCAACCCAACCCTTAGATTCCCATGTAGACCTGGGAATTTTCGCCCTGTTCTTTTGTAAAATTTGCTAGTTCTAACACTTAGCAAGGCAAGTTGGTGCAGGATGTCCATTTCTTCTAAGTCAGTGGGATCAAAATGTTGCAAATCATTGAGTTCAAAGCTTAAATTGTCTGACATCTGGTTTTCGTTTGCAGTGAATGCATAACTAGCAGAGTGAGGATCAGGGTTGTTAAAATTTGCCCTAGCAGTTATGTCAATGAAGTGATCATAACCCTGATCCTTACCACTGCTCCCAGATTCTTCTTGACCCAGAAGAGCAGTGTTACCGAATGTATAATCATCAACGGCTTTTCCTGACTCTTGTAACTTCCTTTTCTGGTTCAACTCCCTTTCGTAGGTCAGGAGTCGACCGTGGAGTTGGGTCAAGGTCAGATCCTTGAACTCAGGTGAATTTCGGGTGACAAAAGCTATGGTGTCCCATTTTTCTGGCACTGACCTGATGAACCTGCTATTTTGAGTTGAGTTTGTAAAAGTGGTATTAACAAGCCTCAGTTCACTGATGAGACAACTGAAACGCTCAAATTGTTGCGTCAGTGATTCACCTCTAACATGACAAAATGTTTCATACTGTTGGTTCAGGATTTCCCTATTGTTTTCTATGACTTCTTCGGTTCCCCCAAACTGTTCCTTAAGTGCGTCCCATAACTCTTTGGCACTGTTACAGTGTAACAGTCCAGCATATATTTCATTGGGCAGCGCTGATGCTATGATGCTAAACGCTTTAGCATCTAGTTCAAACTTTTGATAGTCGGTTTCGGTATAATTTTCAACTGGTTTTGGAACGAACTTTTTAGCATCTTCAGCGCTTGGCACTGTGGGAACGTGGGGACCAAAGACGACAGACCTCCAACAACCTGTGCTTTGTTGAGCGAGGATGTGACCCATCCTCATCTGCCAGATGTTGTACTCATTTCTTTTTAGCATAGGTGGTTTAAAAAGCGAGCCGATGTTGTTTTTATCATCCTGAGATTGTGACGTCATTCTTGTTGTTTTACAGACACTGAGAAATCAACTTTAATGGTGATTAATCCTTGCTCTGTTTTTCAACAAACGAACAAACGATCAGTATCAACTGTTATGAGCTGAACTATTTACGTCAAAATGATTGTTAAATCAAATTTGACTGTCCAAGCTCTGATACCAATTGTTGGATCTGAGTTTGATTCTGATTGTATTTTGTGTTTGTAATTAAAATGAAAATGGATGAGTGTGCAGCGGAATTATGATGAAAACAAACTTTGCATACAATCAAACGAGAGTAATACTTTGATCAAACATCTTTTCACAATGAATCGGAAGATTGAATTTATTTCAATAACGATTACAATGATTGATGAATGAATGCAAACTCCCCCTCAGCCAGAGCTCAGTTGTTTGTTCGTGCAAAGAAGACAATGATGCAAAAGAGCTAATAGAACAGTACAAAGTACTGAACTATTTATAGGCACTAGCAAACCACTGAGCATCTTAGCTGACGTCACCATGAAAGTGACATCTAACCTCCTAACAAACTCTAACCTCTGATCTATACAAACACTGCTATGTTAACTAATGCTATTACATTACATTACAAAACAGACTATTGATCAGCTGCTGCAACCTTCCACTGCTGTGAACCCAACAGTACTTGTCCGGATCAGCAGTGCTTGACTCAAGGCAGTAGATTGAATCAGCAGGGCTTTAGTCTTTCATCAGGTCTTTACTTGAGCAGCAGTTGTAGGTCAGCAGTTTGCAAGATCAGCAGATAGGAGGTCAGCAGATGTTGAAATCACTTTCAAGGGGAGAGACTTGTATGTAATCATCTGCTTATTCTGGATCCACTGCTCTGATCCAGTTTTGGCTTTAATTATCTGTTCCTCTGATATGGTTCAATCCCAACAGGCTGTATACCCCAAGATTCTTTCCAAGTCTTGCGCTCATCAGATAGCGTCTTGCGCTCATCAGAAAGGGTTTCTTTAAAACGCTTACGCTCATCAGACAGCAGTTTTGCAAGAGTACGAACCTGTTTAAGCTCAGCAGTTGCAGCCCACTCTTCCGTCTGCTTATGCTTCTCAAACGCAGCTCTATCCCTCTCAAGCTGCTCTCTATTCCTCTCAAGCTGCTCTGCACCCTCACGTGCAGCCTTCACCAACTCCTCGGCCTCGGCCCGTAAACGCGCATTCTCCTCCTCCTTGCGCCCCAGCACCTTGCACTTCTCCATGACGGCATTTGCCATTATGGAGCTCCCCACAAGCATGGAGGAGAATTGGTTTATCTGGACCTCAGTCGGTAAAGAACGGGCTCGGTTTACCTCAAAAGGAGTGCCCAAACCACTCAAAATCTCCCTACACGCAGAGGGATCAGCGGAAATGTTATCCCCTTGCATCACAGACCACGGAGGGCGGTGGTAAGACATGGCCCGGTCTTCTGTGTAAGAGCGATAATAATACTCCAATTCAGACTCTTCAGGCTGAATTGGAGTCTCTACAAAACCCGCACCACCAGCGGAACCGGAAGCCTTCTCGGCAGCAGGAGACTTTGGCTTTCCGGTCTAACCAAACTTCAAATCCATATCAACAGTATCCTCTGGGTGATAACATTATCACTCGAATCAACCGTGTCATGGATTTGAGCCGCGGGACCCTTTCCAGTGTCCACCCCCTGCACAGAGGCTTCAGGGGTAACAACCTTATGAACCCCCGCACCCGCAGCAGTGTCATGCGGAGGAGGGGGAGGAGGAGCATCAAAGTCGAAGAACCCTTCATCTTGCGGTTCTGAAATCAACACAGAAATACTTTAAAGTACAAGTATAAGCACAAAATATTTGTTAGTCATGCATCACATACCAGAAACAACCGCAGGCTTCCTTGGTATGACAAAAGCCTTGCGCCTGGTCTGAATCTTCGGCTTCTTTCCCCCACCAGCATCACCAGCTTCCTCCGCTTTCCTCTTCTTCTCACCACCAGGTTTCGAACCCGCAGTGGTTCCACCGGTGGCCGCACCAACACCTGGAACACCCAAGCCCTCTAGGGTGTCAGATACTACCACGTAATCGGTATATCTGCGGAAATGAGAACGAGAGATACCTGCTGTTTGCTTCACCAAAGGCGGAACAACATAAACATCAGGTCTCTTCACACCGCGACCCCCCGCCCAGGTTTATCCACATGCTTTTTCTCCGCATGATTTTTGGGGGCACCCTTTGACTCAAATTTGCCAAGGTTCCCAAGTGTACCTGCATATAAAATATCAGCAACAAACTTTGTAAAGCAGTAACGAAGGATAGGGATAATACCTTTGCCCTGCGGCAGGGGTGCGGTCATCACCTCGCATGAAGCAACGCGGAATAAAGGGACAATCGTCAAGTTAAACCCTTTACCTTCCGCAGTCGGAATAAGATCAACCTTTCCAGTGAAGGTTGGATCAAATATCTTCCACACTTCCACAATTTCTGATAATACATGTCCAAATTAATAACAAACACGGGAATAAAGAAACCGCAAAAGAGTGGTAACACTTACCACCAGTTTTCTCCCGCACCACAGGCGTGAAATTCCTCTTAGGCCGGGTCAACATCATCCGCAGCACCCACAACTCATTGTTGGTCAGCTGCCTATGCTCAATGGGTTTCAGCTTTGAGAACCACTCCGCAGTCTCCGCGGTAGGCATAGCAATATCCTCCGCAGGGATAGGCTCATTGACGTTCCGCATATTCATATCCACAACAACTGCGGCAGCCTTAACGTAGAAGAACTTACACTTCCACTTCGTAATACCCTTCGGAGGGGTCATCAATTTGAGGCTTCCATACCGTTCTCTAAAAGAAAAGAAACCGGTGTTCACCGTCAACTGGTAAAACCCCTGGAAGTTTTCAACGGTAACCGGCAGACCAAGAGCACGAAACGTTGACTCAAAATGTCTAATACGGATCATCCCAAAAGGACTCATCTGGGAGATATGGATTTTGTAAAATTCCAAGACCTGAGCAACAAAAACTGTTAATGGTAAACGAAGGTTACCATCAGTAAAACAATCGGCCCACATGGTGATGTGACCGGCCGGAGCACAGGCACCAGTATCACCAGTTTGGGGATAAACAGCCCCATACTCGTGAGGCATCTCAATCTTGACCATCAGTTGGTCGAATGAAGCTTTCGGCCACTTCAATGGTGGTAGGCCACCACCAGGAACACTGCCACCATCATCTTCTTCTTCTCCGGCCACCGGAGAAGATGTTTCAGGGTTTTCACCCTCCACATTATGTGGGTTAGATGGATTAGCCATCAGAAATATGTAGAACAGAAGTTTTGAGTTAAACAAAAACTCAAAAAACTCAGAAGATCACCGGAATAAAAGACAGATTGATCGGAGAAGATGAAGGGAATGCTCTCTCTCTCACCAGAAATTTTTCAAAAAATTTGAACAGTGAGGAGAAACCAAACGGTTTCCCCTTTATATACTCATCTTAATAAATGCGATACAGTAACCGCCTCAACACGTTCAAAATAGGCGAGTTACAAGACGACACGTGTTCGGCGACCTTTTCGCTGACGGTTATCACGCGCGCGTGGCCACCCACGCGCCTGACAGAGAAGACTTTTTCACTCCCTGCTACAGTGCAGTTATGACCTCGGTCAGTACAAACGTCTTTTCAAATCAGCACATGTCAGAATCCTACCAACTTCAACAACCCACACGTGCAATCGTGACGTAAGCAACAGAAAGCGACAACCTTATCCAAACACAAGCGGCATGCGGTTTCTCTGGTTTACCGCACCATAACCCATACCGCATGTCGTTTTTTACATACCCCTCAAAAAAGGCAAAAATATATATCCTTAAATTATATAAAGGGGTATAAGTCATAACCGCACATACCCACGAGCACACGTGGAATATGCGGAGATGACACACACCAACCCGCACAGGTGTGTCAAATACTCAGAACCAGCATGGTTCTTTGGACTGCAAAAACCGCTTCACAGGATGCAGTAAACCGCACTCCATGAAAGCTTCTTCAAGCTTCAAAACCCTCATTTCCGGTTCACAACCACAAAGGGAACGCAAACAACTTCTCCTTAAGGAAAAGGACAAGTATGCTGAGCAACCGCACATCAGCAACCCTGTCCCCTGAACCTTCAAGAGCCACATTCAGGCTACAAGACGTCTAGAAGCGAGTTCTTTGCTGCAAACCGCAACCATTCTTGCGTAGTTACTGCAAACCGCAACTATGCGAACGGTAGCTACGGAAGAGCCACAAGTAAGCCACCACGCAGAAGAGCAAAGCTATTTCAAGGAAAACTACTTTCCAACTAAGCGTAAAGGAAGGTGGTTACAAAACGAATGCGGAAGAGTTTCAACCAACTTCCCAAGTATCTAAGACGATCTCTTCCGGCAACGCTACTTACAGGGAAACTACTTTCCACCAAAGCGTAAAGGAAAGTGGCTCCAGAACAGCGGTAACAAGTCTGCCTATGACTAGTTACCCACCTATGGACCGCATAGAATAAACAATGGTGGGCACAACCTTGCCTATGACCATGTTTATCTGCCCATAGTCCAGATTCAAATTGTTCGACCAAACACGGCCAACAATGACGCAACTACCCCACGATCCTCAAAGAAACATGGCAAACGAGGTTCGGCAACGAGGTAACCGCAAAGAACGTGCGGTTACTAGAGAGCTACACCTCTGAGGACGTGCGGTTACTTGAGAGATAAACCGCAGCAGACGCGCGGTTACTAGAAAGCTTAACTGGAGAACACGAACACCCCACAAAACAGGGATCATCGTTACATGTCCAGTTGCTGAACATAGAGCTTGAGCAAAGTACTTACAACTTTGCACCAGCTGACGCAGAGGTTCCAACTAGACTGAAGAAGACACCTTCAGTCACGATCTCAAAGGTTGGTTCGAACCCTGCTAATACCTTCAGTCACCGTCTCAAAGGTTGGTCCGAAACACCAACAGGTGGCTGATGACATCAGAAAAAGGTAGACCAAGAGTCAAGACCTTGGCTGAGAATTCCGCATCAGACGGAACTTGCTCACCACGCACCCTTCTCAAAGGAAGAAACAATCCACTAGAAAGGGCCTACTACTTAAAGAAGGTGCCATCTGCATGGCACAATCTTAACCTTCTAGACAACATAGTCCAGTATCCCTCCCACATGCGACTCGCATACGGAAGGAACACTAGACTGGGGGGACTTGAAGGGGTATGGTCCCAAATATCGCGTCAGCATGACCGCGAATGACCATTACCCTCATTAAGAACCTCCAACAACAATTGAACTCTCCAGTGTCCGCGTGGACACATGCGGAACACTGCGGTCCAATCTGTCCATTGATGAGAAGACTTACCTTAGGGACGGAAACTAATGTTACGCATAGAGATGCGGCCTCGCACCGCATCCTATGAACATTTTCGTCACGACAAGGGATCTGGACAACAGTAACAGTCACTCGACAGGCGATGCGGCACAACACCGCATCCCACTCAAGTCATGGATGGAACAGCCAATGCGGGAACAACATCAATGACCGCAAGCAGCGATGCGGCTTGGCACCGCATCCTGCCTACAAGGCAAGTGGGTCTGACACCACAGTGCAAGTGGCACTGGGAACAGTCGCCTACCTGCCCACGTACGAACAACAGTCTGACACCACAGCAGGACGTGGCATCACCACAGCATCCGACAGGTCTGACACACCTGCAAATAGCTGTGCGATGTCAGACTAGCTACTCAACTACCCTCCTTCACTCCTCGGCTATAAATACTCACCCCAAACCAGGTTTGAGGTATCACTTCTCAACTCTCTCAATACTACTACTATCATACTTTGCTTCCCAAGCAAATTACTGATTCTCACGCCGGAGAGTGGTAACAAGGAGCACCCCCCACCCCATCCTCCTTGTTACGAGTCACGGTTTGTTTCCTTTTGCAGGAAACCCACCACCAGACGATCCAGCCAGCGATCCTCGGAAAGAAGGGATTAACCCTCTTGACGAGATCAGTGAGTTAACCCCACCCGGTTAACCATTGTTTCATCAAGTAGGCTAAACTCTACCTCATACCAAAGTAGATGCTAATTCTCAGAAGAGTTATAATTAGGAAGCTTGTTAAATCAAGGTGAGTTCACAGACTTTCTACAAGGCATGGCCATCCTCAGTAGGTAGGATGCCACTCCACTAATCTTCGCACACATGTCTGGGAGACCGCGATACATACGAATTCTCCAGAGTGCAGAATAACGTACGTTCGTCCTGGGTAGGACAACAAAACAAAACTTTGGGATAATCTTAATCCTACGGGCTAGTAAGCCAGAGAACAGAAATCGTGAATTCACTCAACTTTGTTGTTGACTCGTTGTTACATGCCTTGCAGGTTGTTAGATCCCTAGCTTAAGGAGCTTGCACGAGGAGGCGTGGTCGTTGTGGGAAAACATTTCAATTAATATTAAACTTATGTTTTGTGCTTCCGCTGTAAACTCAAACTATGTTTTGACACCAATTGTATTGTGTTGGATTTTATAAAAATTACTTACATGCTTTGTTCAATATGATTGGTGGCTATGATCCTGGGCATGTCACGCCTCCAAGGCGGGGTGGGGTTTTTGGAGGGTGTGACACTATCAAAGCATGCAGAAGCTCCCTGCACATGAAGTAAAAGGATTAGTTCATTAGGGTCTCCAAAGCAAGCAGGGCTTTGGATGGGGTCTCAACAGTGTCTGGGATAGATGCAGAATGATGGACAGTGGTTAGGTCAGGGGTTTGAACTATTTTAGTACAGTTCTTCTCTAACCACTGTTGTGGGTCCTGACCAATCACCTGCTGGTAACCAAAAGGATGCCTGTTCACTCTGGGTTTAGAGGGCCTTTTGTAGGCCTCATAAACGTGTGGAATCCTTTGGAAAGACTGTTTTTCTTTGCCTTTTCTGAACTGATTGGCAGGGGGTGCATCAGTAACCAGAACATCTCTTTTGACAGATGTTTGGTTCAGCTGTTTTGTGACAGCTGTTTGAACTGGCACAAACAGTGGTTGTTTCTTGGTGAATTTGACAGATGATGATGATGATGATGGACTCAAGGATATTTTAGCAATGTACTCATTCTTTTTCACATCAAAGTTTTTGAGATACACACATGATTGAGTTTTGTGGTTTGTTTTACCACAAACAATGCAACTTTCAGTTGAAACAATGACACTTGTTCTGTTTAAATCATAAGCTTTTAAGTGGAAACAGTCTTTTGTTAGATGATTCCTTTTCTCACAGAATTCACAAAACAAGTTATCAATTTTTTCTTTTTCTTTCTCTTTTCAGACTCCTTTGCAGCAGAGGTTTTAACCACTGCTGGGATGTCCTTGAGAGGTATGACTTTAGCTTTTGGAGCTTTAACACCATCAGTTGATGTAAAGTCCATTGGCTTGAAATTTTCAAGAATATCACACTCATCAGACCATTTTGGTTTAAACTGATAATCTTCAAGCTCCTCAAAAGTAGAGGATCCCATTGGTCTGTCAAGTGTGATTTTGTTACCAAGTTTGTCAGTGATTTTCACTTCTTGGCCATTCTTGTTTGTGGGGATGAACTCAGTGATTACATCAGTGGTTTGAACAGATTTTCCAAAAGCAGTGTTTTCATCATCATGTTTTCTATAACCAACCCCAAATTTCACATTGCTTTTTATCTGTTTTTCAAGCATAACCTCATACCCTTTGCATGATTCCACCCATCTCTCACATGTGATCTGGGTGGACTCTAACTCCTTTTTGCAAACTTGGTATTTTTCTACCATAGTTTGGAGTTGGGTTTTGGTTATGCTCTGCTCTTCTTTCATGCTGCTAATCTCTTTCTCTTTTTCAGCCAATTTGTTTTTAAGTTCTTTTAGAGATCTTTCAAATTTGACTTCATTAGTTAAGATTTTATCCCGAAGGTTTTCGTTCACCTCTTTGATGTTAGCAAAAGCAATAATGCAATTGTCAGAACACAGTTTTTCAAGAACTTGAGGTGATACCTTGGCAGCAGCCATCATTGCACAATCACATTGAGGATTTTCTTCATCTTCAGCTCTTTCTTCTTTCTCACCTGCTTTTTCTTCTTTCTTTTCTTCCTTGTCCTCTTCGGACCATGGGTCTGTCAGTGGTTCAATCAGGGTACCTGAACTTTCTCCCAACAATAGTTCACCAGCCACAGCAGTAACCACTGCTTCAGTCACCTCATCCATTGTTTCAATACTCAGCTGTTCCTCTTCAGTTTCAACCCCCTCATGTATTGACTCTAATGCCATCAAACAAAATTCATTATGAGAAGAATCATTAGAAGCATAGAGTGCAAAATTTTCATCACTAAGGTCTTCAGGCATACTGCTCCAGTCAACAAACCCTTGAGTGAAAAAACTTTGTTGATCTGGTTTTACTGCTGCTGGAGCAGTGGTTTGAGGTGCAGTCTGCACTTGTACCTGGGGGACAGGGGTTTGAACATATTGGATCTGTGGAACAGTAGTTTGGACATAGTGCACTGGCACAGGGGCAGCAGCATAGTGAGCAGTGTTCACTTGAGCTGCTGGGGCATATTGGGCATAGTGCATAGTGCCTTGATTTTGAGGTCTAGGATTTGAGCTAGGATGAGTGATTATGGGACCAGTAGTTTGACTCCTACATTCCCTAGCGAAGTGTCCCAACCTATTACAATTGTAGCACTTGATTTTCGATTTATCCAACCCAACCCTTAGATTCCCATGTAGACCTGGGAATTTTCGCCCTGTTCTTTTGTAAAATTTGCTAGTTCTAACACTTAGCAAGGCAAGTTGGTGCAGGATGTCCATTTCTTCTAAGTCAGTGGGATCAAAATGTTGCAAATCATTGAGTTCAAAGCTTAAATTGTCTGACATCTGGTTTTCGTTTGCAGTGAATGCATAACTAGCAGAGTGAGGATCAGGGTTGTTAAAATTTGCCCTAGCAGTTATGTCAATGAAGTGATCATAACCCTGATCCTTACCACTGCTCCCAGATTCTTCTTGACCCAGAAGAGCAGTGTTACCGAATGTATAATCATCAACGGCTTTTCCTGACTCTTGTAACTTCCTTTTCTGGTTCAACTCCCTTTCGTAGGTCAGGAGTCGACCGTGGAGTTGGGTCAAGGTCAGATCCTTGAACTCAGGTGAATTTCGGGTGACAAAAGCTATGGTGTCCCATTTTTCTGGCACTGACCTGATGAACCTGCTATTTTGAGTTGAGTTTGTAAAAGTGGTATTAACAAGCCTCAGTTCACTGATGAGACAACTGAAACGCTCAAATTGTTGCGTCAGTGATTCACCTCTAACATGACAAAATGTTTCATACTGTTGGTTCAGGATTTCCCTATTGTTTTCTATGACTTCTTCGGTTCCCCCAAACTGTTCCTTAAGTGCGTCCCATAACTCTTTGGCACTGTTACAGTGTAACAGTCCAGCATATATTTCATTGGGCAGCGCTGATGCTATGATGCTAAACGCTTTAGCATCTAGTTCAAACTTTTGATAGTCGGTTTCGGTATAATTTTCAACTGGTTTTGGAACGAACTTTTTAGCATCTTCAGCGCTTGGCACTGTGGGAACGTGGGGACCAAAGACGACAGACCTCCAACAACCTGTGCTTTGTTGAGCGAGGATGTGACCCATCCTCATCTGCCAGATGTTGTACTCATTTCTTTTTAGCATAGGTGGTTTAAAAAGCGAGCCGATGTTGTTTTTATCATCCTGAGATTGTGACGTCATTCTTGTTGTTTTACAGACACTGAGAAATCAACTTTAATGGTGATTAATCCTTGCTCTGTTTTTCAACAAACGAACAAACGATCAGTATCAACTGTTATGAGCTGAACTATTTACGTCAAAATGATTGTTAAATCAAATTTGACTGTCCAAGCTCTGATACCAATTGTTGGATCTGAGTTTGATTCTGATTGTATTTTGTGTTTGTAATTAAAATGAAAATGGATGAGTGTGCAGCGGAATTATGATGAAAACAAACTTTGCATACAATCAAACGAGAGTAATACTTTGATCAAACATCTTTTCACAATGAATCGGAAGATTGAATTTATTTCAATAACGATTACAATGATTGATGAATGAATGCAAACTCCCCCTCAGCCAGAGCTCAGTTGTTTGTTCGTGCAAAGAAGACAATGATGCAAAAGAGCTAATAGAACAGTACAAAGTACTGAACTATTTATAGGCACTAGCAAACCACTGAGCATCTTAGCTGACGTCACCATGAAAGTGACATCTAACCTCCTAACAAACTCTAACCTCTGATCTATACAAACACTGCTATGTTAACTAATGCTATTACATTACATTACAAAACAGACTATTGATCAGCTGCTGCAACCTTCCACTGCTGTGAACCCAACAGTACTTGTCCGGATCAGCAGTGCTTGACTCAAGGCAGTAGATTGAATCAGCAGGGCTTTAGTCTTTCATCAGGTCTTTACTTGAGCAGCAGTTGTAGGTCAGCAGTTTGCAAGATCAGCAGATAGGAGGTCAGCAGATGTTGAAATCACTTTCAAGGGGAGAGACTTGTATGTAATCATCTGCTTATTCTGGATCCACTGCTCTGATCCAGTTTTGGCTTTAATTATCTGTTCCTCTGATATGGTTCAATCCCAACAGGCTGTATAACTGATTTTTGCACAATAAAAAATGCCAGAGAATGTTTTTTGTCCATATAGTGCTATACGACCCATATAGAATGTTAAACGTCCTGATATTTTCTCTATGTATACGAGCCGTATAACATTATACGACTCAATATTTGTCATGTTAAATTATACGAGCCATATAACGTTATACGACCTCGTATACAGGGTGTGGGATTATCAGGACTAGGGGTGTTCAGAATTCGTTTCAAATTTGAAAAATTCGAAATTCGTTTAAATTCGATTCGGTTATCAAAAATTTTTTTCGATTAAAAGAATTCGAATTCGATTCAATTCGAGTAAGGTAAATCCAATACGAATTTATAATTTAAAATTCGATTCGAAATTCAAATAAAAAATATACATTTTTATTTATTGTTTTTATATATAATGCATATATAATTTTTCTTAAGATATACTATAAATTATTTTCATTTTTTTTCCAAACATTAAAATTACCCATTAACAAACCTACTATATGACCCATAACTAAAACACAAGTAACAAATATATCAATAGATTTATAACCCTAAAAATATTAACTAGTAATGTGGAGTGGTTATTCCCGACTTCTCGTTTTAAATTTTAGACTTATGGTACTTTATTTGAAAATTTTTAATATGATATTATGCTTTATGGCTACTTTAAAATTTATGTTTCATTTTAATAGTTTTTTACATGTTTTTAAATAATACGAATTGGGTTTTTTATTCGAATCGAATTTGATAAATTTTAATCGATTTCGAATCGAATACGAATTAAAGTGAAAATAAAAATTACTCTAATAATTCGAAAATCCCTAATTAAGGGGCTGTTTGGCTAAGCTTTTCGGAATCACTTATTTGCTTATTTGCTTTTCTGAAAAGCAAATAAGCAAATAAGTCATTTTGAAAAGCTTTAAAATAGAGCTTTTCAAAATGACTTATTGCTTATTTGGTTTTTAGAAAAGCAAATAAGCAAATAAGTGATTCTGAAAAGCTTAGCCAAACAGCCCCTAAGACCCATATAATACCGTATTTTTATTGAAAATAAAAAAAAGGATTTGATTCAAATCTAACGTTTTAATTGGAAACGTCAAATTCAAAATTCAAAAACTAGTGATAACTTATTCCTAGAAATTAGTCTAAATTTCCATTCTAATAAATCGATAAACCTTAATCATTAAGTTGTAAATCTAATTAATTTAAAATTAATTTCCAAATACCAATATTATTAATATAATTACTATAAATACACAAACACGGATAGATTCAGCCCCCCTTTAAAAAATACTTTTCCACAACAAAATCCCTAATTCACTCTCTCTCTCTCTCTCTCTTCCGTAACCGACTCTCACCCCTTCAAATCCCCAATTATTCAAACCCTAACCCTAACTCACCCTCAAATCCCCAAATCTTTACAGATCTCAGATCCAAATAAAAAAATTTCCGATCAATTCATCCAGATCTGATCTTCAACACGATGGTAGTCAACGGCCGTGGATTGAAACGGATGAAACGGCGAGTAACCGCCGATCTCAACGACTTTTTAACGTTTCCGGCCGGCGAAGTTACGGCGGCGGAACCGTTTCGGACCGGTGTGAGAACGTTTTTGATCCGGCACGCGCTGCTTCCGCCGCCGTCGTCGCTGATTCCGCATCTGCTGACGTGGCAGATGTTGTTTAGGGTTGGTGAACGGAGTGATGGTGATGATGCGTGTGTGTGTGTTGATGTGGTGGAGGAAGATGTGGTTAGAGCTAGATCGGTTTATTGTGATCAGTGCCGAGTTGTTGGTGAGTTGAGTTAACTCGTTTGAACGATTTTTGGATTTGGTTTGACTCGGTTGTGTTTTTCGTGTTTTGGTTGGTTTCTGGAATTATCCTTTGAGTGCCAGCTGGCTTGGCGGAAGTTTGGTGAATAATTAATGATAATAATAATAATTAATAATTATGAGTTGTAGATCTAGGTGATAATTAATTAGTGGTATTATTGGTATAATGATACTATAATTATAAATATTAAGGATAACATAATTTATTTATTAAATTAATTCAATTATATAGTATGTTAGTTTAATATATTTTTAATGTTTTACAGCATATGCTGGCCCTATTCTATAATCATAGAATTTTACCGTTCAAAAAAAAAATATATATATATTTTTAATAATTAATAATAAAGTATAGATAAAATAATAATGAAATAAAGTTGTGTGGTGACTTGTCGTACGACTTGGATATGATTTGATGCCGACTTCATGGTGGGTCGCGTAAGCGACATTCGTGGTCCTCTTTATTTGCTACGTGTCATATCAATAACATAAAAGAGATTTTGCAATAAAAATTTGTTTTCTTTTGTAATTTACCTAAAATATCAAATTGTTTACATTTGTTAAATCATAATTCTTTTGTAATTTACCTAAAATATCAAGATGTTTATTTGTTTTCATTTGTTAAATCATATATTCTTTTGTAATTTACCTAAAATATCTAGATGTTTATTTGTTTACATTTATTAAATCATGTATTGTTAATATTAAACACGTTTACATTTATGAAATCATGTATTGTTAATATTTTTTATGCTATGGATTTGTTGAGAGTACATGTTTTTTTTGGTTGATGTTTGTGACACAATTTTTTGGTTAGTGTACATGTAAATCTTTCAGGTTCGTGACTTGGTGTTTAGCAGCCCTGATATTTCACCTCGTTGTTAACCCTCCAATTTTTTTTTCGTTTTTACTTAACTTTTGTGTCACAATTTGCAAATGCAGTTTCTATTATCTTTGTTGCAAATCCAGTTTCCATCAATTTTTGCGTCACAATTTGCTATTTGAATACCGAATTTAGTATTTTGATTTATAGCTTGTTTCAAGCTAGTTTTGAGCTCAGATTGTTAGTTAATTCATGTTTCAGACCTCTTCAAATTTTATTCCATTGTTCCTACCTCATTGTTGTACCTCTATGAGGACATGGACCGTCATAGGAGTTTGTGGAGGCCTATGATTAAGGTTAAAGACTTAGTGGTTTAGGCTGTCCCAGGGGCGAAGGTTAGAGGAGGGGGGGGGGATACGTTTTGACCCCCCGAGCTTTTCGCTCAGCAGTGTTATGTATGTAGCTTTCGTATAGAAATTTTTGGGTATATACGTTTTCGACCCCCGGTTCTATATAAATTTTTGGGTATATACATTTTCGACCCCCCGTCGGAAATCTCAAGCTTCGCCGCTGGGCTATCCCACACTTTTTAGGTCGATATTGCATGTTTATATACCTCTACTTGTGTCTATATGCTGTTACATATGTTTCTATCTTACCCTTTTATCACTTTTTTTTATTGGACAGCAAGCTATTGGTTCAAATTATTAAAATGGTTACGAGTTTTGCTTGCCTTTTTAAACGAAGAAACTTTTTATGCGTGGGTATTCTAAATTTTTTAACCCAATTTATGTTGTGTTTGGCTCTTTGGCCCTCAAGGTGAGTATTAGAAGTCAATTTATTAAAATAATATCTAATAAATGGATATACTTCATATATGAAGGCTGGAGCGGGAACCCAGTATGTGGGAAGAGGTACCATTTCATAATAAAGGCTGATGGGGCTTCTATTGGGGGCTACAACAAGCCATGTGCTGGTTGTGGCGCTTTCGTCCATTTGTCTGACTCAAGGTCTGCTCTCAGTGTGTCTTATGTTCTGTTGTCTGGTCTATTCCAACTATAATCTAATAGTACAAAGTAGTAGGTTTTATAAACAATAGTGGTGTTAAAGCTTTAAATAAATCCATTGTAACGAATTTGATGGTGAACATTTACTTCAAATCTATAACAATTGATCTTTGACTTTTACAGGTGCAAGTCATGTAACCATGTGTTGACTACTGAAGATGTTGAGGATTGGATGTATAACCAGTTGGATGATACCAGTCATCTTTTACACGCTGTAGTCCATATGAACGGTTATGGTCACATTCTCAGAGTTAATGGCAGAGAAGGCGGGTCCCACGTCCTCTCAGGCCGTCATATCATGGACTTCTGGGATCGCCTTTGCAAAGCTCTTGGAGTCAGGTTAATTGTCTCTCTGTTACAAAATTTAATGTTCTATTTTATGTAGAAGTGGCAAATTTGACCCATTTACTTACGAATGGTTTGATCTGTTACCCACAAATTATGCGTTATTCCTTGGGGTGTTCAAAAAGCTCGCGGCTCACTTGGAAAAAGCTTCAAAATGGCTCGCTTCTTGTAACGGAGCCGAGCTCGATCTTGGCTTGGTTTGGCTCGTGAGCTCGCGAGCCGGCTCGAATTATTTTATTTTATGTAGATTTTTAATAATTTTAGATGTATTAAAATAAAAATTAGGTATGAGGGGTTGAAGTGTTAACATTTTAAATTTAATTAATCAATAACATATAAACATACGCGAAATAAACAAAATTATACATATAATATTTTTAGTACGTCTTTCGGTCTTTGAACTATCAAGAAAATAAAAAATAATGCATATGGATATATGTAATTTTTACAAGCCGACCAGCTCGATAAAAAAATGGGACGAGCTGAGCTGGCTTGTTTATGTTCGAGCTCGAGCTCAATCTGGTGTTGCTCGATTACAGCCCTGGTTATTTCTTATGGCTAATATTTTTTCTTTAATACATGTGAACAGACAAGTCAGTGTTATGGATGTATCAAAAAAATACGGGTGTGAGCTTCGGTTACTTCACTCGGTAATCAAGGGTCATCCATGGTACGGTGATTGGGGTTACGCGTTTGGTGGCGGAAGTTACGCTATTACTCATGAAGCCTACAATGATGCAATTAAAACCCTAGCAAACATGCCTTTATCTGCCTTATCTTCACAAGCGCGTAAACCAAGAACGCATTTACACAACTTGATTGCTTTTTACCAGTCACTGTCAGATCAAGAGCCCGTAACTTATAAAGATCTGTTCCATTGCGTAGCTAAATTATTGCACGAGTCCAATAAAAACTGCGCAATGGTGGATTATCGTCCCACTAAAAAGGTTAAGTTTGGTGATTCAAGAGCGTTGTGTGTCTGGAATATGAGTGATATAGTTCGTGTTGAGGAAGCGATGTTCAAGGTGTTGAAAGCGGTAAGCGGGTCTTCGTGGGTGAGCGGGCGGTCCCTACGTGGGGCCGTTTTCAGGGTGGGCCCTCCTGAACTTTTGGAGTATTGTCTTAAGGAACTCAAAGGGAAACAAGCAGATAATGGTACGGTGGTTAATGCTAGATATAATCCAGATTCTGGTGGTCTTGAATACAGGTTAATACTTCAGTCTTTTTCTAATGGATCTGAATAAATAATATAATCAAAGTTAACCAGCCCTTGTAGGCCTGTAAACGAACCGAACCTTACTAAAGAAACGAACACGAACATTCGTTCATTTATGTTTCTGAACGCCCGATTATTTCTTTTACATTTGTTTATGTTTGTTTCGATTTGAATCCTTAAGTAGTTATATTTATATAAATATTAAAGATAAAAGGAACTTTCTAACTGCTTATATAAATATAACTTATTGGTATTTGGGCTTTCTAGTAATAAAAATTGGTTTTCCTATGTAAGTTATTGTAATTAATTGATCACTATTTAATATAAGACGTACTTTATGTTTGGTAAATTATGTTCATTTGTTTTGTTTATTATTATGTTCGTTTAAGTTTGTTTTTTTATGTTCATGAACTGTTCGTTTAGGTTTTAAACGAACAAACATAAACGAACACGAACATGCCTATCATCTTAATAAGCGAATATCAACAAAAAAAGGTGTTCAATTATATGTTTGTGTTCGTGTTCGGTTAAAGTTAATGAACGAACAAGGGCATGCCCCTGTTTGTGTTTGTGCGGTTCATTTACAGGTCTAAGCCCATCAGCAGACTTTTTTGCGGTATGTATATATGTTTTTATCTAACTTGACTGATCTCATCATCAACGCAGGCTTGAACCCAATAGCTGCACCACCGTCAACTGCTCAATTGCAAGTAGCCTATCTGAAGATAATTTAATCCGAGATTTAAAATACTTATACGAAGCGTTACTACATCCTCAGTTTACGGTAAATCATGTTCCTTTCACAAAAAAGGACATCGTCGTAAATTCAGCTATGAAAATTCTCGATTGCAAGCAGTTTGTGAAAATCTATCACCCCGAAAACTCATTTATAAAAGCCAACCCGGATTCACTAATACTGTCGTGCAAACCCGAACTCACTGAAGAAAACGATATAAGCCCGCCTCCTGAACTCATAATCCTTCCCCCGAATGCCACTCTCGGTGACGTTAAAAATGAGGCGTCGAAAGCTTTTCAAGAAGTTTATTTGATTCTGAGACGGTTTCAAGCGGAAGAAGTTGTTGGATATAGAGGTGTAGATGAATCCACCCAAATCAAGCTTCTGATCGGGTCAAAGAACGAGTCAGTGGTCAACGTTGTTGGCAAGTGTTTAGGGAAGAGTGGGTTAAGTCGGTTTAGGATGGAACGAGGTGTGGAAACGTGGACTTTGGATTGTAGTTGTGGGGCTAAGGATGATGACGGTGAGCGGATGTTGGCGTGTGATGTGTGTGGTGTTTGGCAACACACTCGATGTGCCGGTATTCCCGACTCTTGTGTAGTGACTTTGAACTTTGTTTGTTGCAAATGTGACGGTGAAGGTGGCGGTGGTGATGGGGTGGTGGAGGCTGAAGGTGGTGGAATAGTTGGGGATGGTGGCGGAGGCCGCTGCGGCTTGATGTCTTTTGGTGGCTGATTTTTTTGTTGCCTATGAAAAGATTTTGTAAATTCTTTTCTTTTTGTGCCTTGGTGTTTTCTTTAGGCTTGGGGTTTTTTTTTTTTTTTTTTTTGTATGGAGCTTTCTAATGTCGACTGAAATGGTGTAAATATTTAGGCTTAGGATAGTCTCTAGAATAAGATGCTGACCGTTCACCTTTGTTTTCCTTTTGCATAGACGCAAAATGGTAGAATATCTTTTGATATGAACTATAAAACTGTAAACTTTAAGTTATGTAATCTGTTTATTTTGTGTGAAATATAGTATAACAACAATGGAAATGTTGAAAGATCGGTAAAAACATGTTGAAAGGTAGGTAAAATAGATAGTTAAAAATCAGTTTATAGACTAGCCTCATTTATAATACAATCCAATCTTTAATATAAAACTAATTTCTCTCTTTTCCACCTACACAACTCAACTCGGCTTAATTTTTGACACGCATTCACAACATAACCTAACCTAAGTTTTAATAAAATAAATATATATATGATGATATTTTATTGTATTAAAAATAATAATATTAACAATATTTATTTTTATTTCAAAAATTTAAAAGGTATTTATTTTAAGAAGAAAAATAAAGTGTATTAAATAAACATTTTTTTAAATGAACTTTGTTTTCAATAAAATTTATACCGGCATGTTAACAAAAAAAATTAAGAAATACAGTGCATTTAGTTTTATGTTTAAGTTTAAATAAGACAAGTTATTTGATTAATTTATCCATTAGGGGAAGAAGTAGTTTAGATGATAAATGAAAAAGAAATAAAAAATAGTGGACCAACCAAAGTTGGACAAGTGGCAAAAGAATTGAGCAAAATTTAGGAAAGTTGGGTCATGACCTAGGTACTTGCAACTTTTATTTTCTTTTTTCTTTTATTTATTTTAATGAAACCAATATTAACTTGACAAGTGGCAACCTAATTTATGGTGGGGAGTGTTCTTAGCGACCTTTAGTAAAGGTAATAAAGGTGTCAAATTGCTTCATAGTTTGGTTACTTCATTGATTGCAAAGTCAAAACTAGGATCAAAAGTATCTATCACAAACCTTACACCCGGAGGAGATCACAGGTGATTTAGCTGCTCATCGGCATGCTTGAATCTTTAATGGTTGTTGGATATATTGAAATCATGAACCGGTATGCTTGGTAGATGTTGGCAAAATGTTTTATAGACATGAGATATTAAGTAGTTAAACGAGTCGTATTCACGTTTAGAAATTGTGTTGTTCGCATCATCAAAAACCTGTTAACCCTTGTAAGACACGATTTGCCACTCCTAAAATTACATATCATCTCCAAAGACCACCTATACACATGGCACCATACCAATTTTCATGCATGTTAGTTACTATGTAAGCTACACTAAAAGCAAGGTATATGCATAAGCTTCCTTGAGCAGAAGAAAACCTTTTTACTGGATGACTTGAAACCAAACGCTGTGACTCTTTGGCTGCCGCTGTAGTTGTTTTATATTTGTTGAAAGCGTTAAAGATTTTGATGTAATTTAAAGGTGTGAAATTCAATTTTACACTTCTGTTAGTATTGTTGTATGATGATGATGCAGGATTGCAGGTGAAGTACATTTGATGGTTGTTTTATATGTCATGTAGTTACTTAAAACATATACACCAACTTCTGTATGATTCTTTGGCGCTTGACTTTATAAACTAATTTATTTTTGCTATGTTATGTTTTATGCATCCTTAGATTGTTTTCATTTCATAACATTACAATACCTGCCTAAGAATGGGCTTAATTTTAGTCTTAAGGTGTATTTAGATATTTATAAATTATATCATTTTCATTACTAACCTGTGTATACAAACTAATATTTGCATGTTTTTATATTATGTTAAGAATGTTTCTTCATTTCAAATTGTATTATTTATACAACTCAAATTTTTTAACCCGTGTATCACACGGGTAAATATTAACCTAGTAGTTAGATAAACTTATAAAGTAGAGTAAACTGCAATTTTACCCCCTGTGGTTTAGGCCAATTGACACTCTTACCCCCCTAACGAAATAATTGCAATTTTACCCCCCAACGTTCGCTGTTATGTCACAAGTTTACCCCCTGGCATCAAATTTGTTAACTGATCTGTTGACTTGGCGGTGAAATGACTATTTTACCCTTTTATTCTACCCCCCAACATTCCTGTTATGTTGCATAATTACCCCTCACAGGTAAATTACTAAAATGCCCTTTCTTATTACCCCCTATACTTTGAGTTTAGAAGCAATATTACCCCCTGCAACATTCAAATCACCATGGAAACCAGTATCAAGCTTTCAAAAGAAAAGAAATTTCAAGTTCCACAACAAACCCCTCATGTGAAAGAAAGAACCAAGATTTTGCCTATGATCAAACAACGCAAATCAGTCAAGTTTAACCAAGGCCAACAAAATCGCTAGGAACGACAAGTTTAACCAAGGCCGAAAAAAACGCAAATCAGTCATCGTAGCAATTTACACCCTACTTTCTTCACTTTCGTCTCATCGATTAAACGAACATCCCATGTTTCAAATTCATCCGTTACATACATACTGATCACCAACATCCTCCTGTTTACAACCCACCAATTCTTCTTCTTCACTGCTTTGTTATAACGAACAAGAAGAACGTAATCAAATGGGCAGACCACCAAGTAACGGAGGCCCATCTTTCCGTTTTACTCAGGCTGAGGTCACTTTCTTCTTCATACCCACTAAGGGGCTGTTTGGCAATATCTGAACCAATAAGTACTGAATGAATAAGAGGTCTGAATGGGTAAGAGGGTCTGAATGGGTAAGTGCTGAACCAGTAAAGTATTGTTTGGTTCCATATCTGAATGACAGTGTAAAATGACATTTTTACCCCTCCCCACAAAAGTAAATACCTACCTCCTAAAATGACATTTTTCTATAAAACCCAATATCTATTCATTGAATTCAGTCATCACCCCCCCCCCCCTTTTCTTCCCCTTTATCTCCCTACCTGCAACACCGTCACCGCCATCATCATCATCATCATCATCACCACCAACCACCCACCACTTCTTCATCATCATCACATCTAACATCTGAACCATCATCATCATCATCTAACACCGCCGCCATCATCAACTCCACCACCGCCCTCAACTCCACCACCACCGTCAACTCCACCGCCACCATCAACTCCACCGTCAACTCCACCGCCACCATCAACTCCACCACCACCGTCAACTCCACCGCCACCGCCATCATCAACTCCACCGCCACCATCGTTCGCCGTAACCGCAGCCTCGTTGAAACTGTGAGCAGAGTTCGATTTTGTGGGGTTTTTGGTTTGGTGATGGTTCTGATAATCGGGGGCGTTTGGGGATGTGGTGGTTTTCGGTGTGGAATCTTGTTGTGGGTTTTGGTGAATGATTGTTTCTAGGGTTTATGTTGTTTTTGGTGAATGATTGTTTCTAGGCGTTTGGGGATATGTTGTTGATGATGATGATGGGGCTGTGGAAGAAGATGCAAAGCTTACAATTAAGGCACAAGGGGCAGGCTTGTCAAAAGTTCCATTCAGAGATGAGAAGTAGCTGAACCATTCAGAGCTGAATGGTTCAGTTCAGAGGTGAAGTTTTTGTGAACCAAACAAGGATACCTCTGTCCGATTCAGAGGTTTACCTCTTAATGAAGCCATTCAGAGGCAACCAAACACGCCCTAATTGTATTTGTTTTTCTTTTTAAATTGATTTCGTTGGTTTTTGAAATCCCTAATATGTGATGTTTTGAATTGGTGGATACTGTCGGTTAAGAAATCACCATGGCACACTAACATGAAGGAATTCTCTCATAATATTTCATTCTACAAACCATCCAACATTATCATAAGTGTGCATGACCAGGTTGTACTTATTGCATAAGCAGTTGTACACTTAAATGAAAACCCAGCATCAAGACATTAAAAACACATATTTACTTATTCAAATCATGAATATCCATGTGATATGGAAGCATTTACTTGACTCATCATTATCATCATTAACAAAATCATCTTCATACGTTCAAAGAAAACCCAGTAACAAATTAAAACCAGTCAACAGAATTCATTTTTTCATATTCCGATTATTCAAATATGCATGACCAGGTGTACACTATGCATAATCAGTTGTACGTTTTCTTGATTCCGACGACTTTAATCAGATTCCGACGAACCTGCAACTTCCGGCGATACACCACCACCGGCACCACACTCATTTTCCGGTCACTTGAAAACAAGACTTGATTTTGCCGGAGAAGAAGATCGCCGGAGATGAAGATCGCCGGAGATGTGGAGGAGCGGTGTGGGAAGGTGGGGGTAAGAGTGCTAGGAGTCTAAATGTATAGGGGGTTGTAATGTGTAAGATACAAAAGTATAGTGGAAATGACCTATATACCCTTTGACCGTTACTTAATTATGTTGACTTTTAACAGAAGTTAACAGCAGGGGGTAAACTTGCGACATAACAGCGAACGTTGGAGGGTAAAATTGCAATTATTTTGTTAGGGGGGTAAGAGTGCCAATTGACCTAAACCCCATGGGGTAAAATTGTAGTTTACTCTATAAAGTATAATGTTTATTAAAATTCTAACTAAACCATACGGGTTATATTGTGTTTTTACTAATACTTTAAGGGGGGGAAAACAAAAGTTATTAACTTTCCAAGGAAAGAAAATGAAAAGTACCTCATTATCACTAATACCCAAGCTCACCCGTTCGCGGGTCTTTTCGATAACGGTCTTCTTGCTCGTTGTTGGGATCCCACGGGTTTTGGTTGTTGGAAAACATTGTGTGAATATGAAAAAAAATTGTAAAGATTTTAGAAGAAGAAGAAGGTATAGTAAAGGGGTAAGGTATTTATAGTTAAAATAAAAAATTTAAACTTAATTTTTTTTAAAGGACCGTTGCCAAACGGTCATCTTGACCAAAGACCTCGAGAATGCCAATTGTTGGCCGTTAGCACGCTGGCGGGTATGGGGTAGCGCCCCTTCGATAACGTGCACGGGGTGGGGGAGGGCCCCATGGGGCGCTATTTTTTGTGATATGGTGGGGTGGCGCGAGGCCACATCCTCTGGCCTAAAGAACTCTTCTTGCTTTCCTTTGTTATGAGTAAATGAATTAATGAACAGGGGCGTAGCTACATAGAAGGGTCGAACCCGTACCAATTTATTTTAGTGTTATATATATAGATGTATTTTGACATCCACCTGTAGAAATTTCCCCATCAATTCCTTTAAATTGAACACTGGAAAATTTCCAAACCCGTAGGAAAAAATTTCTAACTACGCCACTGAACATATGCATCACCCATTCACCCCGTA
Source organism: Helianthus tuberosus (assembly GCA_030545235.1). NCBI lineage: Eukaryota > Viridiplantae > Streptophyta > Magnoliopsida > Asterales > Asteraceae > Helianthus > Helianthus tuberosus. Next base: position 215,562,392 of record CM060423.1, read on the forward strand.
ATGAATCTGTGTCACCACATGGTCAAATCTAGAGGTTCTGTATTCTGTAACAATACTATCTCATTAGTCGCTAGCAGCTTAATTTTGGAAGACACTCATATTGTGATTTAAGGGAGGATCCAGGATGACATAATCAAGTGTACTACAATATAATACAGATAAATTCAAGTTAACACCAAGCCTTCGATCTATTGAAGAGTTTCTTCAAATTCCAAACCATTCGAAGCCATTAAGTTTGGAAGAGATCGAACAATCACAGACTTTTGGGACTTTTGCAACAAATATAAGTAATAAATACAAGTATAGAGAACTTTTTTATAGGTAAAGGATCAAATAAAAATAAAATTAACGTACGAAACGTACACATTGGGGGAAAAACAAAAAAGTGGCGGTGTCATTTTGGTAATTATCAGCAACTTCAAAATTACTGGGGAAAAAGCAAAAAGTATCTTGTAGAGTAATTTTGAGCATCTGTAGAGTAATTTTGGGAAATGTAGGGTAATTATCAAATTACTCTAGTAGAGTAATTTTGACTTCTGTAGAGTAATTTTGGAAAATGTCTTGTAGAGTAATTTTGTTAGCATTTAGTTATGGGGTTTAGCTTTATGGTTTAGTTTTTAGCTTTTAGTTGGGGGGGGGGGGGGGGGGGGGGTAGTGTAATTTTGATAATTACCCTACACGACCAAAATTACTCTACATGAACATTTACAATGGTTTAGGTTTTTTTAGGTTTTTGGGGGGTGGGGGGGGGGGGGGGGGGGTTGTGTAATTTTGATAATTACCCTACACGACCAAAATTACTCTACATGAACTTTTACAAAATTACTCTACAGAAGCTCAAAATTACTCTAGTAGAGTAATTTTGAAGTTGCTGATAATTACCAAAATGCCACCGCCACTTTTTTGACTTTTCTTTCAATTCGTACGTTTATTTTATTTTCACGGGAACTTAACTCCTTTTTTATAACCTTTCCATTCTTTTTATATGTTATTAGTCTTTACCACAAAAAAAAAAAAAAAAAAAAAACTATATGTAGGCCATAAGATACATATATGTTTTTTTTTTTAAATTAAACTTGATTAAAACACACATCCGACCCAAACGGGCAAAAGGCCAAACACATACAAGACCCTCGACCCAAACGAGCAAAGGGCAAAAAAACAGTTACAACATATATATGCATATGATATTTACACCACTCCTTCCAAATAATATAATTACAAGATCTATTTTTAACCCAACCATAACCTCTTGATTTAATCTCTATCACAATCTCTTGCGGGCATCTCCTAGTCTGCTTGAACACCAAATCATTTATTCCTTTCCAGATATACCAAACAGTAGTTATAACCAAACCGAGCATAATCTTTTTAGCTTTCTTTCCATATGGCAGGAATTGTGGATATCCAATAAGTCTTTGAAGTCGAAGGCGAAGATCGGGGGAATATTGCACCAAGCACTGACAGCCGCCCAAACCGGGATAGCCATCGAACATTCGCACCACTCAAAGATTGGGAGAGGGCTAACTCCCCTATCTTTTATGAGAGTCTTTTTCACCGAATTCACCTAAAACTCATTCTGTTTGTCAATTTGCAAAGTCACATATATGTATCTATAGCAATAGATACAATAGATACATATATGTGACTTTGCAAATTGCATATATATATATAGGTCACGAGCTACATAATTTTTAAATTCCTTTTACAATATTTACTAGTTTTCTCGATTTTTCAAATTTTAATAGTTTTCTCATGAAACTATGTATATTAGTACAATATATGAATCTTTAACTTCCAGGTACAAATAATATAAATGAATTTGAAGATAACTTGATAGTAACTAAAGCACTTGTAATGAACTAGTTGCAACACAAACCAAAAGCATTGTCTTAGAGCTTGTTAATAGATTGCATACAAGTTCAATGTTTGATAGACAAAGAAAAGGCTGAATCTTTTATAACAAGAAGACATTAATCAAGAGAACATAAGTTTAGCTGGCATCGAACCAAATTGACAGCTCCAAGACAGAGTGATCGTCTGATACATTAAGTTTCAGATCGTTGATATCGGCAGAGCTATTAACATCAAAGTTGAAGTGTTCACCGTATGATGTTGCAACAGAGATCCAAGTCTTTCCGGTATGTACTCTCTGCTTAGAGGTACCACACTCTACTTGCTTATCTTCATTGAGATTAAAACGCTGACGTAGAACGTAGACATTCACATTATCATCGCAATGCATTCTAATACAAAGTTCCTTAACACCTCGAGGCTCTGTCACCTCCAGTAATAAATGTGAAGTTTTTAATGGTTGGATTCTAAAAGCGACACTCATGTTGTGAATTAAACGAAGAAGATGAGATTGTGGGGATGTGAAGAAAGGGTTTTGAGTTTGTAATTTATAGATAAATCCAAATTAACACAAAGGCTTCCATTGAAGAGTTGCTTCAAATTCCCAGCAATTTAAAGCATCAACTTTTTGGAAGAGAATAATGACCCGACTTTTGGGGTTTGCTCGATGTAAATCTTGGTTTTCAAGAGAGTATTAATTGAGAGAATTTATACTTTTTGTTAGACTGGAGGGTATGGGGGCCGGCCCTGCCCCGGCGAGCCCCGGCGCCGGACCCCCACACCGCCCCCCGGAGCCTCGTCCCATCTTCCCCGTCCTCCAGCCGACACCCAAGCCGGGCCACTCCTTCACACACATACCCTCCAGTCTTAGGGTGTAAGGGGTGCACTCCTCATGAGTTTGGGGGGAAATTTACCCATTCATGTTATTTCCCATCTCATTCTCTCTTCTTGCCTAAAAAACATAGTGGTGGTTTCCTACAAACCATTAAAAAAAAAAAAAACAAAAACAAAACATCATTGGTTGAAAAGTGCCTACAACGGTCAAATCAAGCCCACCCTCCATCTCCCCACATGCGGCATATATCCCCCGCTCGCGCGGCAAACTATGTGGGCGGCGGTGTTCCCCGAGCGGCAAAGGGGCTTGCTGCACCCCTAGCGGCTTCCACCCTGTATATCCTTACATTTACACATCATTTAAATTAATAATTTATATCAGCTTTTTTTTTTTACAGGCAAAGGAGCAATTTTTTTAACCAACAAAACCAATACAACAAGGTGCTGCATAAGGGATTAATTGGTACAGAATGTTGTAATCGGAATACGATTCTTCACGATTAAAAACCCACGAATCTTTATTATGGAGAAATCTAACTTGAAAATTCCAAGTTACAATTTTCCCTACCAATTCGATTGGTATATATAGCTAACCTAGACACGATAGACTATAACTAGGAAACCTATTAATTAATTACATGATATTTACCTCGACACACTTCCTAACCTAAGGGGGTGGGGGTGGTCATCACTCATCACTCACAACACCCAATCAAGTTCCGCCATGTCATCAACCATTATTCCATCACTCACAACCTTTTTTAGTGGCAATGTGTCACAAGTCTCAGAGCCAAAGCAAACACAGATTTATTCGAAAAAGAAATCAAGAACAGTTACAATGAAATGATTAACCAGTCATCACAGATTGACTGGTGAATCATGTGAATGAACAAAAATCAAAGTAGCAACAATAAAGCCCTAAACTCTCACGTATTGTACTTGTGAGGAGCAAAGAAAGGCAAAGACAAAGTATAAGAAATGGGGGCTATGATGATCGATAATCACAACCCTTTTAAGCTTGTGCACAACCCTAGATAGGGGATAGCTGGAGCCCAGAAGAAGCAGCCCAAAGCAGCGACTAGAAGGGAGCGGCCCAAACAACCAAGCCCAAGGCAAACCTCAAAAACAAAGAATAAAAAGGATTAGGAAATAAATAGAATACAAAAAATAGAGAGGCACATTTATACTGTAAATTTAACACCCCCTCAGTTTAAATGTGCAAAGAGGTTTGTTAGACCCAGAGACTTACACATATCTGAATGAGCTTTAGGTAGGAGGCCTTTGGTGAAAAGGTCGGCAAGCTGGTTTTCTGTCTTGATGCCTTGAGTTTTGATCAATCCCGAGGCTATTTTTTCACGTAAGAAGAAGAGGTCCACCTCAAAGTGCTTTGTTTTTTCATGAAATACTGGGTTTGCGGCAATGGACAGGGCAGCTGAGCTATCACATTTTAAAGTCACAGGAATAGTAACATCAACCTTGAGTTCCCGAAGGATATTGATTAGCCATAAGACTTCACAAGTAGTGCTACACATGGATCGATATTCTGCCTCGGCAGACGATCTGGAAACAACGCTTTGTTTCTTGCTTTTCCAAGAAACTAAACAACCACCAAGGAAGATACAAAAACCAGTGACAGGCCGTCTGCTATCAATACATTTTGCCCAATCAGAATATGCAAAAGCTATTAGATGAAAGGAATTGGTTTTTGTAAACATAATCCCGGTTCCCGGGGCTCCTTTTAGGTATCGCAGCACTTTGAAGGCAATCTGAGTGTGTGCTTCAGTTGGTTTGTGCATGTATTGAGATAAATAGTGAACTGAGTAAGCTATGTCAGGTCGAGTGTGAGACAAATAAATTAATTTACCAACCAATTTTTTATATTGTGTAATGTCAACATCGTTGGTTTCTTACTTTGTTAAATTTGTTAGAACGTGATTTTGTTCTATGGGGCAACTGAGTGGTTTGCTGCCACTCATCCCATATTCGTTCAATAAATCCATGCAATACTTTCGTTGTGAAAGACAAACACCATTGTCAGTTTTTATAACTTCGATTCCAAGGAAGAATTTTAACAAGCCAAGGTCTTTGATCAAAAATTCAGTTTTTAAGAAATCTTTAACCTCATTGAATTTCCCTTCATTATTCCCGGTTAAAACAATATCATCGACATAAACAAGAAGGACAATAAAGACTTCCCCTTTTGACAGGACAAACATTGAATGATCACATTTGGACTGAACAAACCCAATTTTAACTAAGGCTTGAACAAGTCTTTCATTCCACATATGTGGGCCCTGTTTTAGGCCATATAGAGACTTGTTCAGCCTGCAGACTTTGTTTTGCTGTTTGACACCTAACCCATCAGGAAGATTCATGTAGACTTCTTCCTTAAGGTGACCATAAAGAAAAGCATTATTAACATCAAGTTGGTACAACGGCCAATTATTCTGGACAGATAAGCTAACAACACATCTAACAGTGACCATTTTAACTACAGGGGAAAAGGTTTCCTCAAAGTCGATACCTTCTCGTTGGTTAAAACCTTTTGCAACAAGACGAGCTTTAAAAAATATCTATCTCACCCGTGGATTTATATTTGACTTTGTACACCCACTTACACCCAATGGGTTTTTTTCCATTGGGTAGGTCGACTATATCCCAGGTGTTGTTTCTAAAAGTGGTCTATGGTATTATTGATTTTGATGATCTTGACAATACAATACAATCCCATTATATAGGGAATGAATACAGAAAAATTAGGGAAATAAACTCTATACAAATAAAGTCTAAATATACGATAATGCTAAGATCCTCCCGCAGTTTGATCGGGCGCGGAGCAGACGGTTAAACTGGATCTGAATGACTGGAACAACTCTCGAGATAATCCTTTAGTGAAGATGTCGGTGTACTGAGATGATGACGGAACATGAAGAACCCGTATATGCCCCACACGAACCTTTTCACGTACAAAATGTATATCAATCTCAACATGTTTTGTTCGTTGATGTTGAGCAGGATTATTCGAGAGATAAACGGCAGAGACGTTGTCACAATATACCACCGAGGCTCGCTGTAATGGAACATTAAGCTCGAGAAGCAAGTTACGTAACCATGTTGCTTCAACGACCGCATTAGCTACTCCACGATACTCAGCCTCAACACTCGAACGAGAGACAATGGGCTGACGTTTAGAAGACCACGAAAGAAGATTATCACCCAAGAAGACGCAATAGCCACTGGTGGAACGACGTGAATCAGGACAATCGCCCCAATCGGCATCAGGGTAGGCGACAAGTGAATGTACAGCAGACTTGATTATCCGAATCCCATACGAAATCGTGCCCTGTAAGTAACGTATGATACGTTTCATAAAATTAAAATGCGGATCACGTGGCTCATGCATGAACAAACACACCTGCTAAACAGCGTATGAGATATCGGGTCTGGTAAACGTTAAATATTGTAGAGCACCGGCTAAGCTTCTGTATAAAGTGGGGTCGTGGAAAAGAGCCCCGTCAGTAGCGCTAAGTTTGCACGACAAGTCCACAGGAGTAACACAGGGCTTACAAGAAGACATGTTAGCACGGTCAATAATATCCTTGACATACTGCGACTGGGAGAGAAACAAGCCACTGTTTTGATGTGTTGATAATTGTGTTGGGTGAAAACGTAAAGGTTGGAGGCAATTGGTCATCGAGAAATTGGTAAGAAGTGGCCGAAGAGGGAATGGTGTATGGGAAGGTAGTCTCGTCGAATGTAACATGACGAGAAATATGAACCTTACCCGTGGTGGGATCGAAGCAACGGTATCCATGAAAATCCGGTGGGTAACCAAGGAAGATGCAACGAATGGCCCGGGTATGAAGTTTGTGGGGTTGAGTGGCCGACGTGTTTGGGTAACAGGCACACCCGAACACTCGTAAGTGATCATATGTGGGGTGGCGAAGGTAAAGGGCAAAAGTTGGGGTAAAAAAGTTTAAGCGTTTAGTAGGTAGGATGTTGTGGAGGTATGTGGCAGTGTGGAGAGCTTCCACCCAAAAAGAGGGAGGAAGATTGGCGTGAATAAGGAGGGCACGTATGATGTCGTTTAAGCGACGGATCATACGTTCCGCACGGCCGTTTTGGGACGAAGTTTGGGGACAAGAAAAACGGAAAAGTAGACCGTTTTGTTGAGCAAAAGTTTTAAATGCATTGTTATCGAATTCACCTCCCAAATCACACTGAAAGGTTTTGATAAGACGGTTAAATTGGGTGTGGATAAGACTGTGAAATTTTACAAATGTTGGAAACGTTTCAGATTTAAATTTCAAAGGATAAACCCAAACAAAGTGTGAAAAATTATCAATAAGAACCATGTAATATTTATAGCCGGTTTTGCTCGGAACTGGTGAAGTCCACAAATCACAGTGAATAATGTCAAATGGTGCAAAAGTGTACGTATTGGAAGCATAAAAAGGCAAACGTTTACTATTCGAAAGTTGACAAGAGTTGCAAAACTTAGACCGATGGTCTTTATTACATGGAAAATTGAAAGTACGACTTAAAACATCTAAAACTTGGGCTCCTGGATGGCCGAGACGGTCATGCCAAGGTGCGGAAGTAGTGGTGAGGAAACAAGCAGCAGGCGGCAGTTGCGGTGCAGTGAATGGATATAAGTTCCCAGTGCTATTGTGGCGGGACAAAATTCTTCCATTGCGAAGGTCCTTCAAAGAAAAACCAAACGGATCAAATTCAATGGAAACCCAATTATCACGTGTAAAACGTCTAATGAAAATAAGGTTTTTAATGATGTGGGGGTTGTATAGGATATTAGGTAAGATGTAGGTGCGGTTTGGAAGGGTGTAAAAGCCGGTTCCAGATTTAAGAATTAGAATACTCGCGCCATTACCGACCAAAAGTTTATTGCACGCAGTAGATGAAGAAGGGATTTGAATCATACCTAGGTTTTGAGTAGCATGTGCCTCGGCACCGGTGTCCATGTACCCGGTAGGGTCTTGAGCTTGCATTTGCATGGCTAAGAAGGCAGCACTTAAGTCAGACGGGCACAAGGCATTGAAGCCGTAAGGTGCAGTAGGCGTCAATGGCGGCGGGCCTGCAAGGCCGGTGTACTGGGCTGATGGCTGTTCCGCGGGGATGTTGGGCTGGGTTGGATATTCGTATCCAGTGAACTACGATTGGCCCGAGGGCTGTTTGGACTATGGGCTCGGCTGCCAGGCGGGCTGGGTGGGGTATGGGCAGGGCGGTGTGGCCCACCAGGCCCAGTTGGGGTAGGACTGCATTTGCTGAACCCAACCGGATAGTGCACGAGCTGACCCGCGTCCTCTTCCTCCTCGACCGGACCGACCCCTACCCCTCCCCCGTCCCCGTGAAGAATACTGATGTTGATACGGGTTTGGGTTCGGGTTGGGGTGGCTGTTCTGCGGCTGCTGTGAAGATGATGAAGATGTCTGATTCGGTTGTTGGGTGACGAGAACAGAAGAAGCCGCGGACTGCCGAGCGTCCATCCGAATAACTTCATCTTGTAACATCGTGCGAGCCGTATCCCAGTCAGCGTTGTTTTGATGAATAAGCGAGGCTGTGGTATCATATTCTTGTGGGAGTCCACGAACCAGTTGAAGGACGAGCCGAGATTCGGTGATAGGTTGATCCACATCTTCGAGTTGGTTGGCAAGATCGCTAAGACGCTGCCAATAGTAATCAATGGACGAACAGTGTGCAAGGGTGAGGTTGCAAAAATGAGTTTCCAAGGCGGCTGCAAGTGCCTTCTTGTTGCTAAGAAAAGTCTTTTCAAGCTTGAGCCATGCAGCCCTAGCTGTAGAGACTTGTCCCAGCAAACGGGGAAGAAGATTGTCGGACATGGTGCTCAGAATCCATTGAAGGACTAGAGCATCGAGTTCGACCCAGAGAGGGTATTCGGGTTCAGTATCTTTGGGTGGGTCTGTGCCATCGATGTGAGCCAGCACCTTGTATGCAGTAGCGTGTAAACGGAATACTTTTACCCAGGAGGTGTAGGTGACGGTTTTGCCATCCAGTGTGCGTATTTTGGATTGAATATTGGTTACCGAATACGCGGGGTGAAGGGTTGCAGGTTTTGCGGCCGTAGCTGAGGATTCAGGGTGTTCGATATCTCCTGGCATGATCGGAATCGGAGTCGAACAGGAGAGGGATGAGGACGGCGGCGGTTAGGGTTAGAGAGCCGTAGCTCTGATACCATAAAAGTGGTCTATGGTATTATTGATTTTGATGATCTTGACAATACAATACAATCCCATTATATAGGGAATGAATACAGAAAAATTATGGAAATAAACTCTATACAAATCAAGTCTAAATATACGATAATGCTAAGAGTTTCTATGAAGGGATGATAATTCATCATTCATGGCCTCAACCCATTTATTATCCTTAAGTGCATCCTTATAGGTGTTTGGTTCAGTGATTTTGTTGACATTGGCAGCAAAACAAATATTTTCATTGGGAAGGTTTGAGTAATTAACGAACTTGTCATAACTATACTTAGCATGTCCTACCACAAAATCATTAAACCTTTTTGGAGCAGACACAGATCTGGATGATCTCCTAGTAGGTTGATTACCCTCAAGAAGGTTTGATTCATCATTGCCACTGCTTGACTCAGCCCTCACAGGATCAGGCTCAACACTTGTAGTCTCATGGCTGTTAGACACACCAACAGACCCTAAGTACTGCTGTGCATCACTCACAATAGTGAACTCGGCCTTATCGCTGTGTTCCTGAGTCTCAGCAGGCGAATCACTGACGCCCTTCTCTTCATCATCGGGATTTGTATCACTTGAGGTTTCATAGTTGTCAAAAAAAATTAAGTTGGTTTAAAAGATTTTGATTGATTTGAACAAGATAATCTTTTTTAAAAGGAAAAACTGTTTCATGAAAGCTTACATCCCTGGAGAAAATGAACTTCTTTTGGTCTAAACTCCAGACCTTATATCCTTTTTTAAAGTTAGAGTATCCCATGAAAACACATTTTTCAGCTCGTTCCTCAAGTTTATCAGGGTTGTCTAAAACAGTGAAAAAACAAAGACAACCAAAAACTCTCAACTGATCAAGAGAAGGTTTGAACCCAAACAACATTTCATAAGGAGAACTACTATGCAGCACAGAAGAAGGGAGCCTGTTAATTAAGTAGGAAGCAGTAAGCACACATTCAGACCAGTATTTAAGAGGCACTTTTGACTGAAATAATAAAGCTCTTGCAACATTTAGCAGGTGTCTATGTTTTCTCTCCACAACACCATTTTGTTATGGAGTATACGTACATGAGGTTTGGTGTATGATTCCTTTATTTTTAACAAAATCAGACATTTGAGAGTTGATAAATTCTGAGCCATTTTCACTCCTAAACATTTTGATGTTGACCTCAAATTGGGTTTTAACAAGATTGTAAAAACTTGGTATGTTTTCAAAGACTTCGGATTTGGACTTCATTAAATAGAGCCATACAGATCTGGTAAAGTCATCGACCACAGTGAGAAAATATTTGTAACCTTCTATGCTAGTAACTTTGTATGGACTATGGTCACTTAGTGGAAAAGGTACCCTATGTTGTTTGGCCTTGTGACAAATGTCACAAGGGTTTGTATTACTAGACTCGGATTTAATTTATAAAATTTTTAACACTTGTTCAGCAGGGTGACCCAATCTAGAGTGCCAGAGCTTTATGTTTTCAGTCTTACTTAAGCAGGAAAAGGTAGGTCCTAGGGAGTTACCACAAAAATATAGACCCTCAGTTTGCCTACCAGTCACCAGGGTTTTCTTTGTGCATAAATCCTGAATGTAGTAAGTGTTTTCATCAATATGACTCTAAGTTTGTTGTCTTTAGCTAGTTTATACACAGAAATGAGATTCATATAGTATTCAGGCACAACAAACACATCTTTCAAGATCACAGAATCTGATAGTTTAAAACAACCAATTTTAGTGACTTTAGCAATCAGTCCCATTTGGATGCTTAATAGTTATATTATATTCAGAAACATCAACTAAGTTGAACATATTTTCACTGGACATAACCATATGTTGGTTTGCACCAGAGTCAATGATCCAATTCAGATTATGTGTTGTAGAACTTATAGAGTTGAAGCAGGAAAAATTATTGCAGTTTCCAAAGGATGAGAAGGAGTTAAAGCATTTACCTCATACATTAGACTTATTTGTGTCTTCAGTTTTATTATCATTCAGCAACCCTAGCAGCTTAGAAAACTGATCAGCAGACAGAGTGTTCAAGGAACTAACACCTTTATCACACACAGATGGGCCATTACTATTATTAGCAGAAGTATTAGATCGAGACCATTGACCACTTTGATTTGGTTTTTGTCTATAATTTGTAGGATAGCCATGTAATTCAAAACATTTATCAATAGTATGCCCAATTTTATTGCAGTGAGTGCATTTAAGATTTGGGTTAGGACCTTTGTTAATCCTTTTCTTGTTGTCATTAAAGTTACTTGATTTAGCAGCAAACCTAACATTAGGAATTTTTGACCCACTATTTGATCCTCTATGAGACTCTTCTCTAGAGATAATAGAGAAGGCAGTTTTGATAGTTGGTAGAGGATCCCTAGTCAACAGATTGGTCCTAACAGGTTGATAAATATCATCTAGGCCCATTAAAAATTGCATAAGTTTAATTAACTGATTGAACTCATTGAACTTAGTAGAAGCATTGCAAGTACAAGAGGGCAATTGTAACATGGCATCAAATTGTTTCTACTTAGTATTGATTTTATGATAATACTCAGACACACTAGAGCGATTTTGACTAACAGAGTTGATCTTTTGATATAGGCTAAACACAACAGACCCATCAACTTTATCATAGGTATCTTTTAAATCATCCCAGACTTCTGAAGCAAGTTTCGAATAGACTTGACCAACATACAATTCATCAGAAATAGAATTTAAAATCCAGGTGAGCACTATAGAATTACATCGATCCCACTGACTAGCAAGCATATCATTGTCTTTTGACTTAACACAGGTTCCATCAATAAAACCTAATTTGTTTTTAGCCATTAGAGCAAGTTTCATAGCATTTGACCAAACCACATAATTTTCAGTCCCTTTCAGTTTTATACTAACAATTGTGAGCCCACTAGAATCACTAGCATGGAGATACAGTGGGTCACTAGCATCAAGTTTGCTAATCAAAGTCACAGAAGGATCAGTTTTATCACCCATAACAGCAAAAAGAACCACATAACAGCCTACAAGCAGAACAGATCAGACAAGCAAACAGACAAGCAGATAACCCAACAAACAGATAGATAAGTAATGCATAGGTAAAAGACCAGCGAAGCCTGGACAGAGGTCCGATCAGAGGTTCGTCATTCAAGGGTGCCTCCGCAGACGGTAACCAGGGAGCCACTACACAAAACAGACCAAACCAGACAGATGCAACAGAGTGAACCCTCTCTGTGTCCCAAAACAAACCGGTCTTGCCTAGAAACCCGGTATCAAGAATGCCTAGACAAGAGACACAGTGATGCAAAATAATAAATAGAGAGAAGGGAAGGAACGATCTCACAGCGGGTGCAGGCAAAAGGGACCAGGTCCACAACCTTCACTTAGGGTTGAAGACACTGATCAGAAAACCAGATAATTCCTGTTGGTTTGCCCAAAAAGGGACCAACGAGGATCTTCTTCACCAACCAGGGGAGAAACCACAAATTAGGGTTTCTACTACAGCGCCGTCACCAGAACCCAAAAGATCAAACAACAAACACCAACCCTAGAACTTAGGGTTTCACACTCCAATATCGACACCGTCTCCACTGAGCAGGAAAGAACTCCGAAACCAGGGACCAAACCCTAGATCGGAAAAAAGGAGAAGGGCAGCCGGAAAAGGGAGAAGGGCAGACTGAAGCTTATAACGCAGCGGATGAAACACCAGAGCCCGAATTAACCTTGGGGCTCTGATACCATGTCACAAGTCTCAGAGCCAAAGCAAACACAGCTTTATTCGAAAAAGAAATCAAGAACAGTTACAATGAAATGATTAACCAGTCATCACAGATTGACTGGTGAATCATGTGAATGAACAAAAATCAAAGTAGCAACAATAAAGCCCTAAACTCTCACGTATTGTACTTGTGAGGAGCAAAGAAAGGTAAAGACAAAGTATAAGAAACGGGGGCTGTGATGATCGATAATGACAAGGGGATCAGCCCTTTTAAGCTTGTGCACAACCCTAGATAGGGGATAGCTGGAGCCCAGAAGAAGCAGCCCAAAGCAGCGACCAGAAGGGAGCGGCCCAAACAACCAAGCCCAAGGCAAACCTCAAAAACAAAGAATAAAAAGGATTAGGAAATAAATAGAATAAAAAAATAGAGAGGCACATTTATACTGTAAATTTAACACAATGGTCATCACTCACAACACTCAACAATAAACCCTCACACCAACTCACATCCATTTATCACTCACACCCCATCACTCGTTGATTTTATCACGGGTTAACATTCTCCACGCGTTGAACTTTATGGTGGCGGTGGTCTTGTACATTCTCCAGGCAGTGGAACTTGCTCCATCACGGAACAAAACAGAACCACCCCCAGTCCCCTAACGCGTATTGGAACCTTAGATAATACCCACTAATTAATTAATAATATATTTCTCGTCTTGCAGTTCAAGCAATCCTCCTAGCCGTCCCACGCTCCTAGCCATAGACGGACTCGGAATTCCCAACACCCAATGTTTATTTATTTTTTTTTGGCAGAAGGCAGAAATTTCAATAGAAACTCAAGCAAGAAGCTCAAGGTAAACATAGTACATGCAATGAAAAGAAACAAGACAGAATGCAGAAATAACGAAAAGTAAAAGAAACATAGAGTGAGCTAGACATCAATACTGAAACTCCTCCATTTCTCCCAGGATAATTCCAAGAGGCTCCCTCGTGTTTTAACCCATTGGAACGAAACCGCCTTTATGTCGCCAATTAGTCTTTCCATCTGTGGGCTCTTGTGTTTGAAAATGTAGTCGTTCCTTGCACGCCAAATGTTCCAGCAGGTAGCTGCTAGGACTGCACCCACTGCCCTCTTCACAACCTTCCCAGCTTTACATGCAGCAATGTGTTCCAGAAGTTGGACAACGCTCAAGCTGAACCGAGGGAGTGGAATTTTTATCCATTGGAAAATTAATAACCATGCCCTCTGAGCAAGATCACAAGTGACTAGAAGGTGGTTCACCGATTCCAGTGTTCCCTCACACATTACACAAGCAGTGGAAGGGAGCACGATTCGACGCAATAGGAGCGCTTCTCTCGTCGGAATCCGATCTTGCACCGCCCGCCATAAAAAACAATTAACCTTCTTCGGGATCCAATGTAACCAGTTGATAAGTTTCGTTTCCGGGATGGCGTTGATGTGGTCCAATTCTTGACGCAGCTTACTAACTGTGAATAAGTCTGAACTCGAGCCTGTTTTCCACATCCAGGTATCCGACCCTGCCCCAATACTAACTGTGTGAAGAAGATCCTTGCATATCGACCAGTCCGCGAGAAGTTCTGGTGGTGACAGATTCGTCCCACTACCCCATATCCAGATTATCGATTCATTACTAGCTTGATAGCGCTGCTTCACACTGCATCTCTTGTCCGATTCCTCTGCATAAAGCCTAGGAAAAACCTCACATAGGGGTAAATTACATGCCCACGTGTCGAGCCAGAACAAAGTTTTGTCCCCCACCCCCAGTTTCGGAACCATTCGATCTTTGACATTTACAGCCGGATTGTTGCTAGCTCTTCCCAGGTTTACGATGGATTTCCAGAAACCCCCCCCCCCCCCTAGAGAACCTTTCAATGGGATATACGAGTGATTTCTTCCACCACAGTGTAGTGCCGTGATTAATCTCGCCCACAGCATGGAGCTTTCATTTTTATATCTAATACACCGCTTTACCATCAGGGCCTTGTTGGTGGATTCAAGACTGCCAATGCCTAGACCCCCTACCTCCTTCGGTGAAACAACTCTAAACCAAGGGACCCAACTTACTTTATTTTTTTCCGAACAGCCACCCCATAAAAATTTTCGGCGTAGACGTTCCAATTGCTTGATCACTTGAACCGGTGCACAAAAGAGCGAGAAGAAGTAGGTCGGTAGATTACTTAAGACCGCTTCAATGAGAGTGACCCTCCCCCCAAACGAAAGCGTCCTCGCCTTCCAAAGAGTTAGTTTGCTTTCGAGCCTTTCGATTACGGGCTTCCAATTCCGCACCAAACCCATGTTATCCCCAACCGGGAGGCCTAGATAGATGAAGGGGAAAGTCCCCGTTTTACAGTGAAGTATGGAGGCCATACTGGTGATGTCACTATTGGGAACCCCGACACCGTACAGGTGACTTTTAGTGAAGTTGACTTTTAGCCCGGACGATAGGTTAAAGCATCTTAACAATCTAGCAAGATTGTTAAAATTTGAGACGGACCACTCGCCCATAAACAACACATCATCCGCGTATAGTAAATGCGATAACGTGGGACCGTTATTAGGTGTGCTAATGCCCTTGAAAATGCCTTGCTCGTTGGCGCTAACCGTCGCCACGAGCAGAGCTTCCATAGCAAGTATGAAGAGTAGAGGTGACAAAGGATCGCCTTGACGCACCCCACGGTGGACATTGAATTCACGAGTAGGTGAGCTGTTAACGAGGATGGATGATCTAGCCGACGAAAGTATCCCCGACATCCATTTACGCCAAAGCGCGGGGAAACCCATTTGTGCAAGTATGGAATCAAGAAAATTCCAACTAATAGAGTCGAAAGCCTTCTCGAAGTCAACTTTGAATAATAACATCTTTTTCTTTTGTTTCTTCCCCCATGACACTAGTTCATTGATTATAAGAGGTCCTTCAAGGATGCTTCTACCCATAGTCGGCCCTGGGGGTGGGCAGGGAGGACCACCGGCCAGGGCCCGATATTTCGAGGGGTACGTTTTTTTATGAAAAAAAACCGATATGTATATGTAAAATATTTTTTTAATTGGGTACATTCATACAAACACCAACATATAGGCGCCCTTACAAAATTATTCTTATGGTTTGGATTAGTTATTAACCCCTTGGCATTAGGTTTAGACCTTTAGTGAGCCAAATACCCAATATTGTTAAGGCCTAAGGGCACATTTTTTCGAGCTCGAACAGGGTACACGAATTCTCAGGGCCGGCCCTGCTTCTACCCTCTATATATGCAGTTTGGGTATCACTTACTAGGCCGCCAATCACTTTTTTTAGCCTATTCGCTAAAATCTTGGAAACCACTTTCGAGATGCAGCCTATGAGATTGATCGGACGAAAGTCCTTGATGAGTTGCGGGTTGGCAGATTTCGGCACGAGAGTAATGAAGCTTGAGTTGCACCCACGATTTAGTCTCCCGTTCGTGTAGAAATAATCGAGTAGATTTGTGAAATCAGGTTCGAATATATCCCAAAAATGCTTGATGAAACCAAATGTAAAACCGTCTGGGCCCGGTGCCTTGTCCGCACCACAGTCCCAAACCGCTTCTTTAATTTCAACTTTTGAGAACCGCTTCACCATCATCGACTGCTGTTCCGATGATAGTGACTTAAAACCAATATTACTAAACTTGGGCCTGCAGTGATCCTCCTTATCAAAGATGTTTTGGAAGTAGTCTTTAATACCTTTCTTTAACTCTTCAGGTTGCGAGACCCATGCCCCATCAATAACGAGCCCGTTGATTCTATTGTGTTTATGGTGACCTTTGACAACCCCATGAAAGAAAGAGGAGTTTTCATCCCCGTCTTCGAGCCACTTAACTTTCGCTCGCTGTTTCAAATCTTCAACGTAGTATGCTTCAACTTCACCAATGTTTATTATCAAGGAAACTTAACTCAAAACCTTGAAAGTTACAATCCACTAATTAATTAATATATTTACCTAATAACTTATAAACTAAGTTAAACTTCCAGCCGTTCCTTCACGCACAAGGCCACGGTTTGGCTCGGACTCGGAATTCCCAACACTGCATTGTACAAATTACAAGCAAAAGTAAAGAACCTGATACAATTAAAAGTTCTCCAATCGCTCCACATCATGCCTGCTAGATTTTGATCTATTAGATATCCATTCGAACGCATATGGGGGAAGCCTGGAGGTTCGAACTTCGGGGTTGGTGGTGTGTAAGGAAGTCTTTAGAACTTCGGGGTTGGTGGTGTGTAAGGAAAAGTCCTTACTGTCTTTCGTTGGTCGTTAAAAAAAAACTAAAATCCCACACATAGTAGAAGTTAACGCTTTCAAGAATTGATTAACTTGGCGATGTAGGATGGGGTTACCTTTATATAATAAAGATGAGCCTTATAAGAATTGGCGAATGACGAACAAATACGTGTACACAGTAAAATCCCACACATAACATAACGCCTTCAAGAATTGATTAAGTTGGCAATGTGGGAATGAGTTATTGGACCACCCGTAGTGGGGGGTTTTATGCTTTTTTCCCTAAAAAACGCCCCAAAACGCTGCACACCTGCCCCCTAGGAGTTTTTTCAACAAAAATGCACAAGGCGTACTTTTTTCCACGCCGGTGTTCTAATTCTTTGGCCAATGACCGTGCATTCCTTTTTGTTTGGCCAATATCAATTTTTGATGGTTTTTTTTTTATTTAAATTATATTATACCCCTTTTAACATAATGCCCCACAATGCCCACATCCCCATTACATCAATTTTAGAAAAATGCCCTATAATGCCTCATTGCTGACTGACCGACACATGACGCAAAACACCCTAGGGTGGGGGCATTATTTGTGTCTTCCACTACACATGGTCTTATAGAGATGAGGAGCCCTTAAGAATTCAGGAGTGGCGACGCAGGAAATACAATTGAAGGGTAAACAAACAAAGTGACGCAAAGCGAAAGCAATTAAAATAAAGAGAATTGTTCTCAAGGAAATTGATAGATTTCTTAATACTCGAATTAATACAATATGTGCTCTTTTACAGAATTACAGGTATTTTCTAAATTTGGAAGGTTTACCAAGTTTTTGAATTCACAGTTTAACTGAAATAACTTGAAACTAACACCGTAAATAAGAACATAAATTATGCTATAAAGAGATTTAGACGCAATTGGCTAAAAGAGGAAGTACGAAGGACTGATAAAATCGGGAGAAAACCGACAATTGGGTTTGCCACAAGATCTGACTCGTCGAGACCTTTTCCCCATTACTCCGTGGGCCCCGTAATTCCAACCATAGCAAGTTACAAGTTTGGCCTTTTTTGCCTTGGGCCCGCTCATCACAAAGTGAGACCACCCGCTCCAGAAACCTTTTTTGGGTCCGCACCTCCACCATACGACCACCGGACACCACCATCTTCCATCTCCAACACCGAACGGTTCACCTCCAACCAAACCAACAACCTTCAACCATTTCCGATCATAACCCCACAACCTGCAAACTCTGTGTGAATCGTATATGGTCTTGTTATTCGCAGGAAGGTATGTTATATGGTCTTGTTACATTTCAGTTTGTTTCTTTACCGAGTTTTATATATTAATTAAAGGTACAGGAATGGAATCTTATCGAGAGGGCTTTAAAAGCAAGACTTGTGTATGGGGGTCCCCATATGAATCGTGCTGTTAGTTTCGAGTATATGAACCGGCAAACTAGTTTGGAATGAATTTTTGGTAATTTTCAGTCTTATTCGACCATCATATCGTCCGTGCAAGTACATGTAACAAAGTACACCGATATGTATGTGGTTGGCAAAATTTGCACTTATCTTTCATCATTATTGTTTAGCAGGAGATGATGTTGTTAAAACTGGGAACAAAATCTTGTTCCCTGACACAAGATTACAGGTCGTTTTGAGGTAAGAGTAATAATTTAATGAAGTTTCCACATTTATGTTAAGGTTTTTTTTTTTTTTTTTTTTTTTTTTGGTGGCAAAATTTTGTTCCCTGTATTTGTTCCAATCATAACCCACCACCTACAAACCTGAAGAAGAGAGAAAGAGACAAGAACTGAAGAACTGGTATAAAATTGTGGATGAGAAGAATCAGTTATTGATGCAGGAGCATCCGACTAGATCCGAACCCACATCGAACTCGTACCCGGTGACGATTTATCAAAGATTGGTTGGAAAGTTAAGACTTATTTGGAAGAGATCGAGACGCAATCTTTTATTTATTATTTGAATTATAATTTCCATGTTTATCTTTTAAGTGTTTAGTATAAGTAGAACATCTAGGGTTTATTGTTTTTCAGTTTTTGGTTGATTATTAATATAAAGAACATTGTTCTTGAACCGTTGGGTTCGTTTATCAGTCTTTGTTTAATCAATTGTTTCTTGAGCCATTTGATCGCTTCCGAAACTGCATCAGTTGGTATCAGAGCTTTGGTTTTCAAATGGCTCGACGTGATAGTGATTACTCTTGTGTTCGTAGAATCGCCGACCGAGGCAACGGCAAAGATGGTCCCGACTCACGTGCTCGTGGAGAAGACCGATATCTTACCCGCAGAATCGCCGACCGAGGCAGTGGAAGAGTTGGTGTTGATCCATGGGATTTTGAGATCAGAAGACTCCGTCGACGAGTTCGAGACCTCGAGTTAAAACACGAGATCCGACGACTTAAGCAACGGATCCACGATCTTGAGGTACCGTCGACGTGGAAGGAAACGGAACCGGAAGAACTTGTCCGGGACGAGTTATCCGGGGATGAGGAGCATCCTGCCAACGGCGACACTATCTTTGATTCTCCTCCAGTGTACGATGAATACGAGGACGGAGAATGGTATTCTTGGTTTATCGGTGGTGATCGGAACTTACCGGGTGATAAATTCGGTTTCAAAAATCGTAATGTTGAAGGTGTTACGATGGTAGAAAACAATGGTGTTGCGGTGGCTCCCGCTGGGGAGGCGATTACTAACGATGGTGTTCATAAGATTGCTGGCGGTGGTAGTGGGATTTCTTTGGCTGACCCACAAATGCCCAAGGTTAGTTTGGAGAGGTTGAATGTTGATAATCACATTACGGCATCTCCTACCATTACCGATGCTCAAATGGAAGGGGATAGAATAGTAAATGCAAAATTTCAAGTTGCCAATAATATGCGTGATTTTGTTGGAAAGTGTGATCCCCTCAAGGTGGGTAATTCGGTTGACAATAATGGGGCAAATATAAATGGACAGCCTACTGGAACATGTGGCCTAGCTACAAATGAGAATGATTACGTTTGGTCCCTATGTCCATTTTCAAGAATTAATAATAATAACGAGCATGATATCATTGGCCCACTAAATTTCCTTCATGCATCAGGGGTAAATGTAATAAACAAGTATGGGCCTTACACGACTAAACCAAGCCTAAAAGGTGTTGCTAACAAACTTGGGTCCAAGTCCCACTTCTCAACATATGTGGATAACAAAGGTGGTAAGCCATCTATTTTGTCGTCTAAGGTTCCCTTCGATCCAGGTGGTATTGATCCAGAGTCAAACGAGACAACCTGTGAAGTTAAGTTATATAGGCAGGTTGATGTCCCCTTCGACCCAGGTGGCTTTGGTCCGAAGACAAAACTCGAGGACGAGTTTTTTCGAAGACGGGGAGTATGATGCAGGAGCATCCGACTAGATCCGAACCCACATCGAACTCGTACCCGGTGACGATTTATCAAAGATTGGTTGGAAAGTTAAGACTTATTTGGAAGAGATCGAGACGCAATCTTTTATTTATTATTTGAATTATAATTTCCATGTTTATCTTTTAAGTGTTTAGTATAAGTAGAACATCTAGGGTTTATTGTTTTTCAGTTTTTGGTTGATTATTAATATAAAGAACATTGTTCTTGAACCGTTGGGTTCGTTTATCAGTCTTTGTTTAATCAATTGTTTCTTGAGCCATTTGATCGCTTCCGAAACTGCATCAGTTATTATGAAGTGAATTGCAGGGTTTGAATATTGATTCTAATTGTTGTTTCTTTTTATTACTTTTCTGTTGAAGGAAGGTTGGGTTGAAGTTAAAATATAATAATGTGAGGGTATTTTAGACATTTTACAGGTCAACTAACATATTCTGTTAGCAGGGACGCGTATGATTCAAATCGACAACCACAAAGACTTGATTGTTCAAATTAGAAAAGAGGGGACCCTGTCATGCTGTTTGGTGTTAACCACACAGACTCAAATTGTAGTTTACAATACATGCCGTTTGGTCTTTTAACTTTTTGACTATTTATAGTTTCTTCTTTTATCAAAATTAATATATGTAATATAGATTTCAGTAAGAAACTTTATACGTTTAAACATATTCAGGACCAAAATAACTGATTTTACAATAAAATGTATTTCAAAACTAGAAACATAGAAAAGAAAACTAAAGTAAACTGTATATTCTATAGAGTAGATAGATTGATTATTTATATTAAACTGCAATCTTAAAACTAAAGAAATTTATACATAAGTCGACGTATACTTAAGACTTACCGAGTTATCCAGTGTGTGATGCCTCAATCAATCACAACTAGTTTCTGATACAGTTCTCCAGATATAGCAGCTTCCATAGTATCTTCAGGATTCAAATCCCCATCACCACCACCACCCCTCTTATTCGGTTTTATATCCTCCGGTTTAATCACTCCACCTTCTTCAAGAAACAACGTCAACAAATTCTTTGAAAACCCACTGAGCAGAGCCACACCTTTCTGGTTAGCAGTCACCGGAGTCGAAGACGAATCTCTAAGATTCCAAAACACAATTTCTGGCACTCTTTCATACCCACACCCCTTAAACTTCCTCTCGATCGCTTCGTAATCGGTCTCCCATGGATCCGAAGAAGCTTGATCGAACTCCATATCGCTAAACACAAACACCCTTTTCACCATATCGTCTTCACTCAACTTCCCGTTCACACCAACCTCCAACAGTTTATCAAACACTTTCTGAAAATTCGTGTTCATCCCCCAATTCATGTTTCGTATGAACTCTGTCTTTGATCGGAGATTATGCCCTGCGATTAAGTGCAGCTCAGGTGACTCACTGAATGTGATTACGTGACCTCTCCACGGCTCTGCGCTGAGCTCCGAAACTAACAAACCGAGTGCTACTGACACCTCCATTGGTGTACCCGACATGCTACCAGAAACATCGCACACCGCAATGCAGTTTGTTAGTTTCCCCTTTTTCGACAAATCATCCACCATTCTTTTCCATTGAAGCTCAGCTACTATCGAAGCTCCACTCCCACGACTCAAACCACCAATGATCTCATGAGGCAGCAAAGCTCCTGCGGCTATCTTCGCATCGCCGGTCTTTACGTTTTCTAAATACTTACGAAATCGCTCGTTGTCTCGATGCAGGAATATATCTGTGTAGTTTTTCATGGCTATTGACGCTACTCTATCGTAAGAAATCGAGCTCCATTGCTTTGCACTCATGTAAACTTCAGGTAACTTCAACGCATTACGAAGAGGAACAAGTACTTGTTTCCTCAACAGATTTTTAACTCTAAAGGCATAACTAACATCATCAAGTTCACCAAAGTCGGGATCTGAATCTCTAGGATAAATTAACTTAGCAATCGATTCACAAATCAATGTAGCCTTATCGTATGACGAATCAACACTAGGGCACCACTTAGCAGCTAAACTAATTCTCGAACAGTCACCAGAATTTAACAATTCAATATCAGATCTCAAACAACCAGCGAAAAACATCGATACCTGATCATGTAACAACCTGTAATCCGGATCTGAATCGTATCTGTCACGTGCCTTTTTCGCCATTGCAGACTCCTTCTCTCTCCTCAACAATTTCGCTCTCTCCCTCTCCGCCTTCATATGTGCCCTATTTTCCTCAATCCTCTGCTCTCGAGGCACTCGTGCTCTCAATTTCTCTTTCGTCTCATCATCGCCATTGTTTTTCTTCTTCTTCTTCGATAGAAAATACATCTTTCGCGCCATACCTTTTAAAGGCGAGTATCAATTAGGCTCAATCTCATATCATGATCAAAAGAATGTAACACAATACAATCTCCTCAACCTATAAGGAGATGAAATGAAATCAATAACCAACATACGACTGAGTAACAAACTATAGTAACCGACTCAATACATACAAGCTATACACACTAATTCCTTTTCCTTTCACCGATTTCTTCGAGATCTAGTGTGATTTCGCAAGTTTTTGCACTTCAGAACCTTCGATAAGCATAATAACAAACATAGCCCACTGAGTAACTAACTAGTTGCAGACTATAGTAACCGACTCAATACTGATATACAGTGATACCGTTTACTTTTGCCGATTTCCTCGAGATCCAGTGCGATTTCGCAAGTTATCGCACTTCAGGACCTTCAATAAGCACAATAACTAACATAACCGACTGAGTAACAAACTATAGCAACCAACTCAATACATACAACCTATATACACTCATACCTTTTCCTTTCGCCGATTTCTTCGAGATCCACTCCGATTTCGCAACTTTTCGCACTTCAGGACCTTCGATAAGCAAATAGAGAATCTCTAACAAGTCCTTGAAGTAACCGAACTCAACTAGAATCGGAATATTAAAAGCTAGGGTTTTCGGATGGTTGTTATGGAGCCAGATCGCTGCTGTATAGAAGCTCTGTTTGTCCGATTTGCCGGTGCCGCGTACGGACCTGAGGTTGCAGATGAGTTTGAGTGTTGTTAGAGGATTGTGGCTCCATGCGAGATCTAGACGGTTGATTAGGTCTTCTGGTGGTGTGTCAGGTACGGTGTGGAAGAAGAAGTCGAGGCAGGGGTTTTGAGAGGTTATGTAGGTGGCGGAGGAGTTCTCAGTGACGGTTATTATCGGCTGGTTGTTGAGAGAGAGTGTGGTTGTGGAGTTTGTTATGGCGTCGTGGAGGTTTTCGACGGTGGTTTCCGGTTGTTCTCCGGTGAGGGGGTTCATGTTGGAAGTGACGAAGAGAAAGTGCTACGTGTTTAGATGTACATGAACTAATTTTTAAATTTTTTAAAAAATAATAAGAAAATAGTAAAGGTCATCGTGTCATAGATGAGTAAATTAAAGATTTTAGTCCATGTGCCGACTTGTCAAAGAATCAAAAAAGACTCTTTATTTAATAGTTTTTTTTTTTTTTTAATCCACTGAAAAAAAAACATTACAAAGCACGATCACTATGCAATATGCAAAAGACATTTTTGTATATGGAACGGACAGTACAATCAATGAGGTAAACCAAGTAGTTTTCAAACTATCAATTGTTGACCCAGTAACATGGACTCTTGGTTGTAGAAAGGCGATGCCAGAGAATTTTTGGTGAAGTCTGTCAAAAGGGTGTTAATTGACGATAAAGGGACGAACAACCTCCCTAAATTCGAATGGTGTAATTGGGTTTCTCTTAAATGCAACATAAGGGCTTAGAGAGGCAATCTTGACAGGTTAGCTACGAGAGTGAATTTAAGAAGAAGGAGAGTGGACATCTCATCCATTCTGCGAAGAATATGAGGAAACGGTGGATCATCTTTTTTCCGCTTGTCCGGTAGTCAATAGGGTTTGGTTGGGTTTTAGTGTTTGGTGCAAAATTCCCCCTATATATTCTTTCGATTTCAAAGACATTATGGACATACACAATTTCTCTCAGATGGGTAAGAAAGCGAAGAAAATTATTCAAGGCCTGGTGATGATCTCTTGTTGGTGTATTTGGAAAGGTAGAAATGAATTGATCTTCAAGCAGCTAAACCGAAGTGTTCAAGATATTTTAGAGGAGATTAAATCGAGGGGTTTCGGGTGGGTTAAAAATAGATTTTCTTGTAAATACATTAGATGGGAGAAATGGTGTAGATATCCCTTGTATACGTTGTAATTTGTTGCCCTTTGCCCATTTAGGCTGGGCGGTTTGTTTTTGTTTGGCATTTTGTTTTAATGAAGTTTCCTTTAAAAAAAAAATTGTTGATGTTATATGCTAGTTGCTACACATGGCAATTTCGAATCAAACCCAATTACCGATTATTGCCGATCCATATGACCTAGATACCGATAAGTGGCGGACCCATAAATTAAAGGGGTGCGAATGAGAGGTTTAACCAAATTTTCAATGGGTGCAATCGAAATTTTACCCTATAAAATACACTAATTTTTTTAACGGGTGCATCCGCCCACCCAAACCTCTACCTAGGTCAACCCTAATATCAATTGACTGAAGTTACAACGGATCGGTTTTCATTCTGATTTCTCCTTTCCAAGACCCGGGGAACCCAAAACTCGATTATCAAGGTTAGTCTAGGACATGTGCAGGGTGGGCGACCAGACAGACCCACTCTCTTGAAAGGCCATAATTTTTATATACCTTGTAATTCTTTGCCCATTATTATGTAATTTTTACGTTAAAAAGTAATTGTCATAAACAATACACTTCAATGAATTATTTTATTATTTATCGTTTAATTTGTTTTTTTATATTTAATAACTTGCGTTCATTAATATTTTTAGAGAAAAATGAATGCGCAGTAGTGTTTAGTTATTTTCACTCGACATTTCGGGTATAAATTTTGTTGATAATATTTCAACATCGAAACCAGTATCAAAATTTATGGCTTTCGATAAGTTTCTTTTGTTATTCCTTGATAATATTTCATTTATCGTTTAGTTTGAATTTATTTAAAAACTTGCGTTCGTGAACTTTAAAAAAAACAATTAATTTTTTTCCTTCACATTTCGGTATAAATTTTGGTGAAAACGTAATGGAATTCAAAATACAATATTTTTGGGTACATAAATAATACCAGTGGCGGTATTGTACCGATACATGAAAAACTGAACTAATTTCAATTGGACAACATCGAAACCGGTATTCGTTTATATTGCTTTAGATCAATGTAATACACGTGTCAATATTCTTTTCTGCATAACACGACTTTATGTTTTTGAGTTTTCTCTTTCAAATTCTATAATGAGTGTCAGACCATAACGAAACAAACTGATATTGACCGAGTATCTGTCGTGTAGGGCGGGATAATTAAATTTAAAACCCAACTAAAAAATAGTAAAACAATAGCCTATTTAGTTTCGGGCCATTTAGGGGTCATTTATCTTCATATCACTGATTTTTATACATATATATAAATTAATTAATGTTTAGGTGCTATTTTTTCTATAAGTCTCGAATTCTCAAAAACGACCATGCTGATTACCTAACCCGAAAGAAACCCCTAGTCAAAGGTTGTATGTTTGGAAAATAGAATGTGTAGTCTTTTTTAAGAATCTTAGATAAAATACTCAAGATTGAATTTTTATACATAGTTAAAAAAAAAGTTGGAAACCACTTCACATGTTTATATAAGTTATGCTAATGCATGCATGGTAACATTTAAATCAAATGTAACTACTACTAAAGCCACTTTTGTATGAATAGTGAGTGAGAGATCAAATCACAACAAATATATGAACAAATTGTATGAACATAACCAATTCTATGTTTCCACTCTTAAGAATTTTTTTTATCTTTTATACAAGAAAGTATAAAGAATAAAGAAAGACAAACAAAATACAACCTTAACTCTTGTTTTCTATAGAAGAAGTCAACAACTCTTCCAAATACTCAACCCCTAAATCCTCAAACACCACCACATTCTCCACCTTCTTTTCTCCTCTATCTCTTCTCCTCTTCTTACCACCATCCCTCATCCTCATTGAATGCCTCTTCTTCACCACCATTGCCGGCGAACCACCGCATTCAACCGCCCGTTCGCCACCCATCACCTCATTTAAAGATTCCCTCACCCTCTCCACCGGAAAATTCAATATGGCCGAAGAACCTCGCATCGATAAAGCCGCTTGATCATAAGCCAAAGCGGCTGCTTCGGCACTATCAAACGTACCTAACCATACCCTCACCCCGTTCCTCGTCGAATCCCTTATCTCGGCTGCAAACTTTCCCCATGGCCGTCGTCTAACGCCTCTAAATGAAGTGATCTTGGAGGGTGTTTTCGCACCTCTTGAGGTTACTTCGTTCGAAGATGTGTTGTCGAATTCGAAGCCGTTTGTTAGAATGCCGAAAAGAAGCATTTCTTCTGAATCGTTTTCGTTGAAAGGGAGGAAGTTGGTTGAGTGAAAATGGGTGGTGTCGGAGTTGGAAAACTCCGGTGAAGAGCCGGTGGATGTTTCCGGCGAGTGGTGGGAATGAGAAGAATCCATTGAGTTTGATTTGTTGATTTGTTCATCTCATTGGCTTCTTTATATACCATAATGAGTAAAGAAGAGGGAAGCTTCGAATGTATTGGTGGTTTAATAATAAATATGATAAAATAAAAATGAGTTAATTCAAAAAGCTCCTTGTCTTATGTGTTTATTTATTTTTTTTATATTAAGGAAAAATTATAAGTTTTGTACTTTATATTAATATCACTTATCAGGCGGTGTCTTTTTTAATGAATTTTGACAAATTTTGCCCTTTATAAGGAATTTTGTTACACGTTTTGTCCTTTAGGTTTAACTCAGTTAGATTCTCTTGTTAAATCTTGTCACCCAAGGGTATTTTAGTCTTTTTACCCATTTATTAATATTATTTAAAAGAATAAAACAAAATATTTTAGGGTTGACTCTTGAAATAAATGGGTAAAAAGACTAAAATACCCTTGGGTGACAAGATTTAACAAGAAAATCTAACTGGGTTAAGCCTAAAGGACAAAACGTGAAACAAAATTCCTTGTAAATGGCAAAATTTGTCAAAATTCGTTAAAAAGGACACCGTCTGATAAGTGGTATTAAGATAAAGAAAAAAAACTTGTAATTTTTCCTTATATTAAAGATTAATTAAAATTAATTTATGTTAATAATAATAATAAATATTTAAATTGTTATGCTTTTCACAAGAAATAATTTTACGTCAAACATATGATATTTTTATGTTAGTTATTTACAAAGATCAAAATCTATCCTTTGTTTTTAATTATCTACGTTTATAGCACATAAGCGTTTAGTTAGTTGTGATATCATATTTCTACTATTTTTAGAAAAAATACTCATTTTTCTTTAATTTTTTATACATTTGTATATTTTAGATCATCATCATATTTTGTATTTATTTTTAATATTCAAGTTGTTTTTTATAATTTATTACTTTGAAGAAACATGAAATAGATTAGAAATGTTAGGCTTATGTGAACATTATTAGTTAAAAAGGTTAAATATAATAATTTAAATGTAAACATATGAGAAATATTCTTAAATTTTAAATTATACTTTTATTTTTAATCTTACATAATTTTATTTCAAAAATCAAAATAACCGAAAAACCAAATCAAACCGATGTAAAAACAGAAACAAAAAAAATCAAAACTGAACGATTTTCAAAAATCGAAAACCGACATTTCGGTTTCGAATTTGGTTTTGCCCAAAAACCGAACCGAACCGTGCACGCCCCTATCTTCTATGGATCATGCTTTTCTCTAGGGGTGTAAACGAGCCGAGTCGAGCCCGAGCCTGACTAGGCTCGAGCTCGGATCGTTATGTTTTTATGAAGCTCGAGCTCGGCTCGGTTCGAGCCTACTTATGAGAGGTCGAGCTCGGCTCGCGAGTAAAACCCAAAGCTCGGCTCGACTCGGCTCGAGCTATTTCGAGAAAAACCTCAAATGAGCTAGAAGCTCGGCTCGAGCTCGTTTCAACAGCGATTAAGCGAGCCAAAGCTCGGCTCGAGCTCGGCTCACCAATGTTATCATCATCATTATTATATTATATTATTAAAACTAAAATTTTGTTTAGGCTCGGCTCGTTTGGGCTCGCGAGCCTAAACGAGCTTTGTATTTCAGGCTCGAGCTCGGGCTCGATAACTAAACGAGCTCTATTTCAGGCTCGAGCTCGGGCTCTAGCTCGTTAAGGCTCGACTCGTTCGAACTTTTAACCGAGCCGATCACGAGTAGCTCTCGAGCCTCTAGGCTTGTTTACACCCCTACTTTTCTCCGAGGGCTTGCCCTTGGAAGAGCACTTACCACCTCACCCACAGACAACAAAAACTTACACTGCGGATAGTTTTATAGTTATATTTTCCGTGTTATTGTACATCATATTTATACTAATCATACGTATTTTTTTGGGCTCAACCAGGTCATGTTTGAAATCTTAATAATTATGCTATTTAAAACATCAATATACATTGTATCTAATATCAAATTGTGTGGTGCGTATTTCTGATTGAATTCAAGCATATATAAGACACAACTATTAAACAAATTGAGTTTTAGTATAAGCTTTGCCGAGCTCAAATTCTCATCTTACTCATCTACGGTACTAATTTCGACCATTAACAAATATTAATAAAATTATCAAAACTAGATGAATAAAACAACGAGCTAATGAGTTATGGCTCAATTGACATTGGAATAGAAGTGAAGATTTGAGTTTGAGTCAAGAGGTCTCAATATCCAAAATTGATCTCAATCGGGTTTTACCTCAGTGGGGCTTCGGACAACGGATTTTCACCGGAACTGGTGATGGTGGCTTTGGTCTACCCAGCGTTGTCTACAGTTGCGGGCGTATGGACTCGCCCTTTGCCATTAGGCTACCCTAAATAACCGAACTTTATTTCATTGGCTGTAAAAAAAAGGATGAATGCAACAAGGCCGTCCTAGGACTTTTTCTTTCACGTGTCACTTTTTCATGCTAACAAATATCTATCACCTTGGCGCATAAACTTTTGGGTCGGTCAGCCACTTTAAACTTACTTAGGGAGCTCATTTCTATTATGTTTTACTAATCACTCAATTTTTTTTATTTTTATTTTTTGAAAAGTATACTTTATTAAAACAAACCCTCAACTCAAACGGGTAAAAGGTCAAACAACATACACGCCCGACTTAAACGGATAAGAGGCCAAATTTACACCATGTATAAAGACGATTTACACCAATTCTACCATCACTCAGACTTATGTAGTAAATTCTTTTTTTTTCAAAGTAAACTCATTTTTGGGGATGGGCGGTAACTTTATATAATTGTATAACATCAATAAAATTTATAGTTCACATATTAAAATTTTTGGGTTGCTCACAAGATTAGTATAAAATAGTAAATAAATCCAATTTATATCTATATTATATAATAAAATAAACCTTTTTTGGGACACTTGTCATTCTCTCATTTAATTGATTAAAAATATTAAAGTATGATAAGATTTTATGATATTTATAATTTATTACCTATATATGTATTACGTGTATTAAAGATGGTTAAATATATTTAATATGTATATGATATATATTAAAATGTTTTGTTTAATATACTTATCTAAATATTTGTTATGGATAAATATTAATATATATATATATATATATATAATTACCGTGATTAAAATAAAAATCTAAATTAATTCAAACTAGATGCTTTACGTATATATAATTTAAATCTAATTTAAATCTAAATTAATTCAAACTAGATGCTTTACGTATATATAATATAACTAGGTTAGTTCCCCGTGTGCTACACGGTTGAACAATTTAAACTATTTAATAAATATTTCTTGTAAATGCAAGACATTTATATACCAAATTGACATAAATAAGTTATAGTATAAAGATGATGTATGTTAGTATTATAAAATTCATCAGAGAAACATGTAATCAAACTGTCGCTGAAAATAATACAAAAATAAATATATTATATAATACGTATTATTGTATTTACGTATTATATTACATTTAAATTTAAAGATAAATAAAAAGTTAGAATGGATGTAAATTACAAAGACACTCAATGTTTAAAAAAAAAAGTAACATGAATAATGACAATCCGGATTTCGTAGATACAGATACCATGAGTTATATTTAATACAGTCACTTCAGATTTAATGAATCCACATATTATAAAAGTTGTGATTATCGGGTTTGGTACCAAATCTTATTTGATATTATGTAGTTACTTGCATCACTACACATGCATGAATGTTGTAATTAAGTGACCTATGTTTGACAAACAAATAGAGCTCGACTTCATAATTTAGTGTGTATAACATAGAGTTAATTGCCAAAATTGTCCCTGAGGTTTGGGCACGTTTGTCATTTTCGTCCAAAATGACACTTTTGTACCAAATTGCCCCCAACGTTTGTAACTTTTTGCCATTTTCATCCAAACCACTAACTTAGTTTATTTTTTATGTTAAGTTGAGGATATTTGGATGAAACTGGAAAATATAAAACCACAGGGACGATTTTGGCAATTTACTTAAACCCTTTTTAATTTCTTTTATTTAATTGTTTTTGTTACATATATAATAAAAAAGAATATACATGGAATTTTTAGAAAAAAAAATTAATAGTTTTGTCACATAATTTTTATAAATTTTCATCCAAATCACTAACTCAGTTTATTTTTTCTGTTAATGTGACAGCTTCTTTATATAAATCAGTTTTATAAAGAGAAAACATCATCGGTGTGCAAAACATAACAATTGATTACAACTTTTAGTATTTATCAGTTGTAGAGATAGAAAAAAATTGTAAAGCGTTGCATATTTTTTAAATGTGTTGAGCACCTAGGAAATATGTTGATAGAAATAAAATATTTATTTAATTAAGATTATGAGGGTAACTAACTAATACTTATTATGAGTGGCTTGAGTAAAGAAACTTTTGGTTCATAGCATTATAATTACAATTTGGTGGGTAATTTTAAGGTTTGGTAACGATACGTTGTTTGATAGGGGGAGGGGGCACTGGCTTCTGTTTTTCCTTAGGATCGAATTTAAAAGAATAGAAGATGAATTACAAACTTGGTACATATGATAAGATTTTTTTATTTGACATTTTATCAATAAGGTCACCAGCATTTTAGTTTTATAAAATTTAGAGGTATAAGTAGATTTTATTTTTATAAAACTGATGTATATAAAAAATTAGAAATTAATTTCTGTCTTAGTTTATAAACATTTTTCGCCTTAATAGAAAAATTAACTTAGTTAGTGGTTGGATGAAAATTTATGTGAAAAAAACTATTATTTTTTTCATATAAAAATTGCATGTATATTCTTTTTTATTATATATGTAACAAAATTAATTAAATAAAAGAAATTTAAAAGAGTTTGAGTAAATTGCCAAAATCGTCCCTGTGGTTTTATATTTGTCAGTTTCATCCAAATATCCTCAACTTAACAGAAAAAATAAACTAAGTTAGTGGTTTGGATGAAAATGGCAAAAAGTTACAAACGTTGGGGGCAATTTTGGTACAAAAGTATCATTTTAGACGAAAATGACAAACCTGCCCAAACCTCAGCGACGATTTTGACAATTAACTCGTATAACATATTATGTTTAATTTAATAGCTGAAAATATGTCATAAGATGTTTGACACCGATGTGTGAATGGTGTTGTCAAACAATTGGAGTTTGGTCATCCTTAGATGTTTGACACCGATGTGTGAATGGTGTTGTCAAACAATTGGAGTTTGGTCATCCTTACGTTATATGTTAAAATTATATAAAGATTATTATTTGAAAAAAATATAAGGTCATACATTTGATTTGCTTTTATATGTTTTTAAACGAAAAAGTGATAATAATAATAATATTAATTTGATATGTGAAGGGAGATAAGATTTCAGGATTAATAATAATAATATTATTATTATTATTATTATTATTATTATTATTATTGTGAATTTAACTATGAAACTAAAGGGATTATATTTTAGGCGGGAAAATAGAATTCAAGATAGCTTCAATGAATGTCACGTGTCTCAAATTGGTTTACTTTATTATATGTATAGATTTAATAACCATTTTAGCTCCATGGATAATTTTAACAGATTTCACCAATTTTTATTAAAATTCTTATTATTAATAATATTAATTTAATCAAATCTAAAATCTAATCTAATACAATTTTTTATTATCAATAATATTTAATCTAATCTAATAAGAATTCATATGAATTCCAAAGTTGATATTAACTTTCAAATAATTAAAAAAAAATCCGCCTAACATCACAAATGTTTCTGTTAAATTCGATTAATTAATTTGTTCAATAATCACTGTTATCTTTATCATTCAGTACGGTTAACCGATTTATCATAATACAACCTCCCACCTATTCAATTATATGATTTTTCAATCTTATATTAACTAAATAAATAATGATTAATATTCAATCTTATCCTACTTTAAATATAAAAAAATCCGTTGGTTCAGATTAATATTCAATCTTATCCTACTTTAAATATAAAAAAAATCCTTTAGTTTTTTTAAATATAGTTTTTTAATTATTTGGTATATAAAATCATATTTATTCAACCCATGTAATACACGGGGGTTTTTAAAAATAATTTTTTTTATTATTTGATAAACAATGTTACATTTATTCAACCCGTGTAATACAATGGTTTTAAAGATATAATTTTTTTATTATTTGGTATATAATATTACATTTATTCAACTCGTACAATACATATGGTTCTTATAGATATAACTTATTTTATTATTTAATATATAAAATTACATTTCTTTAACCCGTGCAATAAAGGAGGCTTTTAAAAAGATAATGTTTTATTATTTGGTATATAAAATTCATTTATTCAACCCGTGTAATACACGGGGTTATAACCTAGTAATAATTATAAAAAAAAACCCTGAAATAGTGTAAATATTGAAGACGGTAATCTTGAATTAAGGAGATAATTATTAGACGGGTTATAAATAATTCCTGATGAATTATTTTATTAAGTATTTTATATTTTATTTAAAGATACTTGTTAGTTTAAATATGTGAATTATTTATTAAGTTTTTTATAGTGTTGTGTAGCAATGTAGCTTGAATTTCGGATAAATGAACATCTATAAATTTCGTGAGGCATAACATTGTGTATAATATTTGTGCCATTTTAGTTGCCGAAAGTAAATATTGACGATTAAAGTTTCGAAGGCAGCCCATGGTTTTATAGCCTAATGACATCTTGGCGGTGGGATAAGACTTTGGGACCAATAGGTCCTGGGTTCGATTCCCACAAGGGGGGTTTTCCCATATTTATTGGGTTTTCTCCTGAATTGGTGTATAGACATTATGTCTACTAGAGATTGATATGATGGAGTGATTCCGCTAATGGCATGATGATACTCCAGTAGTCCGTCACTGATCCAAATTTTTCGTTCAATAAAAAAAGGTTTCGAAGGCAATTTGGAATACTTAACTATCGATTAATCTTGACAATATTATAAACATCATATGACGTCATACTAACGTTGGTCAAACGAAGCAGCTAGGGCATGTTTAGACTCTTGAATGAGCGTTATTCAAATGAATCTGCTTCATATTAAAATCAGAAAAAAAAAAAAAAAAATCAAATGAATCTGCTTCATATTAAAAAAAGAAAAAAAAAAAAAAAGGCTCCCGTTCAAACATGGGGATCGAAGGATCCATTTAATCCAATTCATATATATATATTAATTTGAAACATTGTGATGAACAGTGCTACAGTAGTTTTTGTCTTTTTGTGTTTTTTTTTTTGTCTTTGTCTTTGATTTTGTTTTTTTGTTTTTTTTTTATTTTTAACCTTTAACTTTTAGTATTAACTTTTACAACCCCTTAACTTTCTAAATACTTTTTAATCGAGTTTACATCTTTATTTTTATTTACGTGTCGATGTAAACTTAAGTTGATTTACGTTTTGACATAATTTTCTTTTTTGTTTTCTCAACTTTCAGTATTCACACTGACAACCCTTTAACTTTCTAAATACTTTTATAGTCGGTGATTTTTTTTTGTCTTTTTGCTTTTTATTTTTTTATTTTTTTTTTACTTTTAATCTTTAATTTTCAGCATTGACTCTTACAACCTCTTAACCTTCTAAATACTTTTTAATCGACTTTTACGTCTTTATTTTTATTTACGTGTCGATATAAACTTAAGTTGACTTTTATTTCGACATATATATTTTTTTTTTTTGTATTTTCTCAACTTTTAGCATTGACACTGACAACCCTTTAACTTTCTAAGTACTTTTGTAATCGAGTTTTTCGGTCGATGTAAAACACGTGTCGACATACTTTTGTACTTATCACGACTTTATTTTGTAAGTTTACTCTATCGACTGCTATTTCAAATAAAAAATCGGGTCGCCCCGCCGCGAAGCGCGATTGTAACCCACTAGTTGACTATAAATTGTTAAAAAGCGGATTTATCATTTCAAACTTATAAAAACATATCTTATCAAAAACCAACATTATTTTTAAACGTATCAATAGAACAAATTTATCACATTTACTTTAAAAACCGTTTAGTGTCAAAGAACATATTGTTTGTGCATTTTTTTTAATATAAATAGTGGAGTAAATTGTCATTTTAGTTCCTGAGTTTTTGTCCAATTTGTCATTTTAGTTAAAATAGTTTTTTTCTCCTTTGAGTCCTTGACTTTTTTTTTCTTGTCATTTTGATCACATTATCTAACTTAGCCTAAAAACCAAGTTATAATCACAGGTATTTTTGACATTAAATTATTATGAGGTTTATAAATTATGTTGTAAAATACTCCTAGTTATCACTACACCCCAGTTATACCAAAAATACCCCTGGTTATAACCATATTTTTAAACTGAGTTAGCCAATGTGATCAAAATGTCAAGTAAATGGAAAAGTCAGAGACCCAAAGAAAAAAAAAAAACTATTTAGATTAAAATGGCAATTTGGACCAAACCTTATGGACTAAAATGGCTATTTACTCTAAATAGTGGCATGGATGCTTTTCAATACTTGTTGTTAGTCTTTTAACATTAGAAATATATTATTTGAAAGAACAAATCTTTTATTAATTATATGACACATTAAGTTATGAAAATGATTTATTGATTTATTAGTTTTTCAAAAAGTCAATACGATAAAAAAAAATGTTTGGTAATGACAAAAATGGTTTTTATCTTGGCTTTTTGAGAAACTGTAAAAAGTTATTTTTCAAAAGTCATAAAAAAATGGCTTTTTAAATGATTTTTTTTGGCTTTTTAACATAAAATTACAAATGTAACCTCATTTTTAAAATATCAACTAAATATTGAAACTTACCATATCATTTTGATCATTTTACTATTTCCCACCACATCTTTAAACATAAAATGGTTTTTTGGCTTTTTGAACATAAAATAAAAAATGTAACCCCATCTTTCAAATAACAACTAAACATTAAATCTTACCATATTCTTTTGATTATTTTACTATTTATCACCACAAAAGCTAAACAAACAATTTTTTTAAAAACTTCTTTTGAAAAAAGTAACAAGTTAATAAGCATTTTTGAAAAAAAAAAAAAAAAAACACTTTTAAAGTTAAATAAGCAATCCCAAACACCTTCAGTGAAGTTTTGTGTAGGATAATGTTCAAGTATAAATTTGATTAACTCATGGTTTTAGGATAGTCGGTTTGTTCAAAATTGTGTATTAAAGGAAAAGATCACATAAATTAAACGAGAAAAAAAATCAATATGTGTGACATCTTTCTATAAGTTATAAATATAAAGGGAGAACCTGATTGGGTAAAATCTTAAGTCTATTTAAATGTATATAAAATTACTTTTATTCAATCCGCACAATAATACACGATGTTTTTAAATTTTTTTTTATTGTTTAATATATAAATATAAAATTACATTTATTAAACCCGTATAATACACAAGGTTCTATCCTAGTAAATAATTGTAAATCAAATTAAACACATTGATGTCGTAACAATTATTAAGTATTAAGTATTAATTAAGTATTTATTAAAAGGTGTGGTAGGATGAATAGTAACTTAATTAGTTTTTTATTCAATTATTTATTTATTTATGTGATTTTAGCTATTCTATTTTTATTGTTTTCTTATTATTATAAACTAGAATTGCGACCCGTCGCAATGCGGCGATGATTCTTTAGTTATAACTAAGTCGATTCAGGACCCACACGTTATGTTAAACCTGTCAAAGAGGAAAAAAAATAGACACGTTCACCCACACACGCACGTTGCGTCGTGTTAAATCGCAAAATTTAGAACGTAACGTAAAAACGTTAAACCAAAGACGCACGTTGCCATGTGTTAAGTCACAAAATTTGGAACCAAGCATAAAGCGAAAATTTTGTGGAAAATGAAAACTATAAAGGACCAAAGTTGAAAGTAAGAAAAGTTGTGAGGATAGATTGCAAAAGATAAAAAGTTTTGAGTTAAAAGTAAAAAAAAAAAAACAAATAGTTTTGGCTTAAAAGTAATTTATAAAATACTTTTGGGTGAAAAGTAAAAAAAAATCAATTTTTTTGGAAAACCCCAAATGTCACACCCCAACCGATGGCGGAAACATCGGGACACGACACTGCGCGAAACAGATTGTCCAGAAGTTTCCATAACAACTATAATTATCAATTATTTAAAGCAACACGTCTCATACTATGTCATAAAAGATAATACACATATTACAGAACAGATCTAGTCAAACTGTTCTGTTCTGACAACTCAGATTTTTATTACAGACAATAGTTTATTGTTGATCTAGGTCTTTCCTAGCCTCGATTTCACAGCAAAGTAAGCAAATAAGCATCCTAAGCACCTGTCACATACGTTAAAGTAAATGTCAATACACATAGTGTAAAGGTGAGCATACAAGTTTAATAGATATAATAGAGTTCGAAATCGATTACGCATAACCAGCACGTACACAGTGTGAAATGAGGCATGTTAGTTATCGACATGAACCTATCGATACCAATGACTGCGGGTTGACAGCCCAAGGTAGTTCGCGATACACGCTCACCATTGTGAGCCATGTAACTAATTGTCCTTAACAACCCCTGAGTGAACAGGTGCTGAGTCCAAACTATAGTACTATCGTTGCTAAGGCAGGTAGACAGCATTCCATGTGTAAACATAACAAACAAGCATTCATTAAGTCACGTATAACATGCGGTACCGGTTAGCGTTAAGAGTATTGCGTAGTGTGTTCGATGTGATTTAGAATAAGTAACGTATGTAACACCCAAAAGTGCGTAAAGCAAAAAGGGATCGAGTATACTCACAGCGATTGGTGGATTGAAGGGAGCGCTAGAGAGTAAGGTTAGCCTGATCAGAACGATAGCATAACGATAAGCGACGCGTAAAACGATACAAGTGTCAGTGCGTCGGACAGCAGTTCGATCGGATGGTAATCCGATCGGATAGCCGGTCGTTCGGGTGGCAGTCCGCTCGGATGGTCATCCGATCGGATGACCTTTTGAGTGGATTGTTACTTCCTTTTGGAATGATGTGTTTGTGTATGATGGCTTGTCTTTTGAAGTTTTCGTTGTAGCATTATGAAAACACAAAAGTATCTCTGCCTTTCAGGTCGGTCGATCGAACGACCGTTCGATCGGGAGACAATCCGATTGGTTGGACACTTTAGTGAGAACAAGTTCACAGCTGGACGGTCACTCGATCGGATGACAATCCGATCGGGTGGCAACCCTTGTGCATTGAACATGTTGAAAATTGTTTAAATGTAGAAGTCAGAACATTACATATTCGAGTGACAATCCGATTGGATGGTAATCCGATCGAACAGCATCTCGTTCAATGTTTACAACTCCAAAAATGTTTGAAATAAAAGTTAAGTGTGGGACCTAAGGTGTAGTCCGATCGGGTGGCAACCCGGTCGATTGGTAATCCGTTCGGACAGTAGTCCGATCGAACGACACTCCGACCTGGTCGACCTGATCGTCTTCTTCCTTGGTTGTTTTGGTAGATTTGCATTTTATCGAGACGTTTTGATAACGTGTTAGACAACAGAAACCTCGTCAAGACCTAGCAACCTGATCGGACAGGAATCACCCAAGTCCAACCCGTTAACTGTTCGAGACGGTGTTCCATGTTCAACCCGAAATCGGTAATCTCGTGGATAGAATCCAGATCTTGAATCAACATAACTACAAGAATAAGTAGAAGGTCGGTACAAGCTCCGATTCTATCGGTTTTGAGTGCATTGAGTGTAAAAGAGTTGAAAGAAAGTTGGAAAACCATCTTTCAATCCTTTCTCACCATGATTATGTCTAGATCTATGCAAGATCTTTGTTTGTCTATGTGGAAATTGGTTAGTTCTAAGTTGTTCTTGATGGATTGAAGCCAAAACATGAAGTTCTTAAGAACACCATGATGACATCATCCTAGAACACCCCAAATCTTAGTGATTTCACGGTTAAAAGTTAAGATTCAAAAGATAGAACGGTGTAGAATCAAGTGCTGATCATAGAAGTACAAAGATTAGGTTGAGATCTTACCGGAATCACGAGAAAATCGAAGAAAAGTGAGGTTGAAGCGCTGGTCGGACAGAAGTGTGCAAAAGTGGAAAGTGTGATGGTGACAGGGGGTATTTATAGGGTTTCCTGAAGTGGAAAGGGTTGGTCGATCGGGTGGCAGCCTGATCGAATGGCTGGTCGATCGAGTGGTAGCTCGATCGAACAGCTGGCCGATCGGCTGGTCACTTGATCGATTAGCCACTTGTTTCGAGTGTTCGGTGCGACGAGTTTTGCTGTTTCGATTGCGATTACGAGCATGGCGATGCGATGGAGTTTTCTATTCAAATTACTTTTAATCCCAACTACTATATCTAACATACAATCATCATGTTTTACTTGTGTTTAGCGTTTGCGATTCGAGTTTCGATTATGTTCTGATTAATCACCACAACATAACATAATTAAACATGCACAAGTAACACATAAAAGGCACACACACGTATAATAATAACCAAAATGCGTAATTCGAATTGCGAGTGCGATTGCGAATAGCGATAAAACATGCGATAAACATCGAATAACCCTCGATTATTATTAATAAATACTCCACATAATACAACTAACGTAATGCATGAAACAGACTAACTACAAGTCAAAGAAGTCAAAACAGGAATTGAGCAAGGAGTGATAGATCGCAATTAGCAATATTGTCGCCATTTGACTTCAATCTTGACTTTGACTTTGACTTTCGAAACACGGGGTCTTACACCCAAAGCCAATGTTACAACAACCATATGTATAACCATTTTTTATTTGAAAAACCCTAAAGCACACCCCGCGTTGCGGCGGGACGTAAAACTGTGTCAAATAGTACTAATGTCACACAACCGTCATCGACCACCAACACTGACTCGACCTAGGATCTGCGTGTTGCGACAAACCTGTCAAACATGAAAAAATAGAGGTAAAAACATTGAACCACACATGCACGTTGCGCCGTGTTAACTTGCAAAATTTGAAACAAAACATAAAAAATTGAACCACACTCGTACGTTGCGTCGCATTTACTCGAAAAATTTAGAACTACACGTAAAACGAAAATTTGCGAAAGATGAAAAGCATAAGTGACAAAAGTTTTGAAGTTAAATTGCAAATAATGAAAACTTTTGGGTAAAAGTTAAAAAAACAAATT
Source organism: Helianthus tuberosus (assembly GCA_030545235.1). Classification (NCBI taxonomy): domain Eukaryota; kingdom Viridiplantae; phylum Streptophyta; class Magnoliopsida; order Asterales; family Asteraceae; genus Helianthus; species Helianthus tuberosus. The sequence goes on from CM060423.1 coordinate 215,602,441, forward strand.
ATGTAGGGTTAATATTGCAAAAGGTAAAAACCTTTGGGTTATAAAAGTAAAAAATCAAGTTTTTTTTTTTTTTGAAAAAGTTCCAAAGCACAAGTTACAACCACTTATGCCTAAATTTTTTGCTTGTTTTTAGTGTAATGTAATAATAACTTTAAACAATTTTTTATAACTTTTATAATATGATCTTTTGTAAAATTTCGAATATAGCATTACAATGTGTTTATTTTTATATATCTCTCGGTATTATAGTAAGCGATATTGGTATTTATTTTTATGTTTTTCGATTGATGTAAAACGCGTGTTGATATTCATTCCGGGCATTTCACAATTTAATTTTTTGGGTTTTATCTTTTGGTTGCTATATTGTACTGATACCGACCAAAATCCCACCGCAACACGTGAGCAATTTTACTAGTTTGTGTAATTTTTGGAAAGAATACAGAAAATTCACAAGACATACCTGAAGGAAAAAATATTAGAACTTTGTTTGACAGAAAAAAAAAATACAACAAATAAAGGACTTTTCTTACTAAAGGTCAATAACTAAATTAATAGAAAGAGAATTTGATTAAGACTTGTCTTTGTAACTCACATTAGCAATGTTGACTTAAAATTATTTTGACCATAAGAAGATAAAACGATGACGTATATGATATTTCCTAGTGAGTTTCATGAACATGTTTTTATTATGCACATGTAATTCAAAACTTAAGTCATCTTAAATGTAATAGGGTGATAAGAATTAACAAGTATTTAACCACTTTGTAATAATAAAACGTTTTTCTCCTTTTCAATTGTTTGATAATGTCATAAAATACATTATATCCTAACATCATAAAAAACAAAAAATAGTTAGAAGTAACCGGACTCATTTGACACTTAAGAACTGTCGTTTTAACTAGGGATGAGACAGGTACAGTACTCGTAGTCGTATCGGTACCGATATTATCGGTATCGAACTTGAACAAAACTGGATATTAAATAGCGTACCGAATATATTGGTACGAGTACGGGTATTTTGATACGGTACCTGGTTTGATACCACTTTGTTTTAGTTTTGTTTTTTGAGCACTTGTACTGGTACTAAATAGGTAAAATTGGCAAGAGTACCAATACAATATGAGTACCAAGTAGGTAAAATTGACATAAGTACCAATACGATACGGGTACCAAATAGATAAAATCGATACGTGTACCACAAATACCATACTACGTTATAAAACATAATATAAAAAAACTTTTAAAGTGCTATATAAAATTCGGTACCGGTACCAATTTTTACCCGTATCCGTACCCGTACCGATACCAAAACTACTAAATACCAAAAGCAATAAAACTGGGTATCGATACATGTACCGAATACCTAAAATCGGTGCAGATACAAATATGGGTATATGGGAAAAGTTCATCCTTGGTTTTAATTCCTATCAAGTTAACCCAAACCCGTTTAACAATTATTTGAGTCATAAAATATTTAAGAAAACCATGTATTATATGGATGAAGATAATATTTTTGTTAGTATTTTCTTAATTAAATAACAAATGTTTAAGAATAGATCTAGAAATGGAGCTTTAAGGTTATGCAAATTCAAATCAAAATCTAATTGGAAATGTGTAGATGGTCACCAACTGATGGAGATATATTCCTGATTGATCTTCACGTCTCCATTTGAATTTTACCCAAAATCCTTGCAACCCAATTTTTTTTTTTTTTTTAATTTTAGTTTAAAGCGTTAGGGGCTGTTTGGTAGCCTCTGAATGGTCATTAAGAGACTACCTCTTCTCTTAATGGAACCATTAAGAATTTTACCAATGAGAAGGTAGAAGAATGTGACATGTGATGATTTACCATTCAGAGGTTACCTCTTAACCATTCAGACTCGATTTCACGGCCCCAGCCCCGGTTTGACCCGGCCAGGAGCCGCGGGACAGGAACCCGTGGTATTTAATTGATATGACAGCGGAAGATTTTAACAGGATCTTTTAAAAACTTGAAATGCCCGATTATTTTATTTCATAATTCGGGATAAACCCCGTAATTTACAATAGAGGAATTTTACTAGGAAATTCCCTGATTTATTAAAACATGTTTATTCATTTTAACTGAGCCACCTCTTCAAGATTTTTAGTGCTCCGTAGCACGTTTTTCCTTGATTTACAGCAGGTCGCCTGAAACATGTTTTAAAAATATTTTTGTCAGCGGGGAAATACTGGTGAATCATTCATTTTGACAAAATGACACGTAGTTATAAATTACAGCATAAGAGCGATTACAATGGCTTTTATCTTATTTTTATCTGGCGCCTTGTCACCCGTGTGACGATGGTCATACCACTATTGGGTCTTTCCCCAAGTAGTGATGATTATCACTGTTAGGATTTATTAGCCTAAGTGTGAGAAATTAGTAATGTGCACAATACCCCACTAGCCAGTGATTCAAGATATCCACGACTTACTCCCTGTAATTATAACTTTTGAAGATAATTTGAGGTATTGTAAAACAGTTGATAAAAAGAGAATGACTCACATTGCAGATTTAACAGGCAGAGTTTAAGCCTACTGTTTAGCCTTGTAACCTAAATTAATAACATGCACACGAACTAGGTTAGTAACTAATACAACATTTACGATAACTCACGAGATTAAAAACCCTCACAACGAATGACAAAGTGCGATACTTAAACATCCATCGAGTTCACGACGAATGACAAAGCATAACCCTAATGTGGGCAGCACTTAAACATCCATTGGATGGTTTCAATCGATCGGACATTGAATCGTAGCAGCGATCGAGTTATTACCCTGTTTTGCTGCAGCGTTTCGTGCTGTGTGTGTTTTTGTAGTATTTGGACGATATCTCAGTGCATGAATCGAATTTTAACGTCGAACAAGTGCCAAAATTCAAGTCCCACACCCCTCTATTTATACTGAAAATTTGACCCCCTCGCGTGACGCGAGGGGTCATGCTGGGGGCGTCGCGTGGCGCGAGGGGTCACAATCTATTATAGAGTAGCCACATCCCTAACTAGCTTAGCTGAGTTGACGGAATGTTCAATTTCGATTTTGAGAGCAATTTATGTGGATAATCGTCAATAGGGAATACCCCCCCCCCCCCCTTGAGTTTTAGGGGCCCTGATCCTGATTCTGATTGTTCTGAAAATTTTAGGGTTTATGCAGAATTACTTGGGGGTCTCAATTAGGGTTTCCTATTGGACTAAATATAATAAGAAATAATAGTTTTGGTGAGAGTTATTACATCCTCCCCACCTTAATAAAATCTCGTCCTCGAGATTTCACTGGAACAAGTAGGGGTACTTTCGCTTCATTTTTTATTCCAGCTCCCAAGTGTATTCAGGTCCTCTCTTTGAATCCCACCTGACTTTGACTAGAACTAGTCGCTTGTGCTTGAGAAACTTGATCTTTCGGTCTTCTATTTGTAGTGGTTTCTCTACAAATTTTAACTTCTCATTTACCTCTATATCTTGAAGAGGTACCACCAGGGATTCGTCAGATAAACATTTCTTGAGATTGGATACATGAAACACATCATGTACTCCTGCTAGCTCTTCTGGTAGTTGTAAGCGATAGGCAACTGGTCCTATACGTTGGAAAATACCTGCATTTAGCCTTTTGGAAAATACGTCAGTTTACACTGGTAAATACATTCAACTGACTCATTTTGGAAAAAGGAGTTTTTAAATTGTTTTGAATGCACGTGGCACAAAATATCTTGACACATTGATTAGAATGCACAGAGGCAAAATTAATCTTCTTAACTTGGGAGAATTATTTAATATTATAATCTTGAGAACGATTTACATGTTACTTATGCGTTCAGTAGCCCGGAACGTATCCGGGTTAAAGATCAATAGACACACCACAATAATGAGTTATACACCGACAGGTGTACGCCTACACCCCGTGCTCAGGTCGTGGCCATCTCGTAAGATAATGCCGAGGATATCCGGGACATGGTCATTAACCCCCCAAAGGCTTTAAAGTAAACAAATCTGTTTAAAACGAGCCGATCAAATTATTCAATTAACCACCCAATGATGGAAGATTTGATGCCCGATCAAGCGGTACGCTATGTACCGTAACCCAAGCCCGTATAGGGAAAATAAGTTAAAAGTATTTACCTGAGCTAAATATATATTCAATCCCAGCCGTATATCAAATCCGCAAGTACAGATAGCTTTTACTGGGCTCCTAATCTGGAACGAAGGTTTTTAATAACCTATTAGAATCCTAACGGGTCTTTAGTTAAGCTTAAGCTTAGACCGGCTAGTTTCAAGGATACGGTTCGTACGCACGATTAAGCGAAGACCGGATAGAATATGATTTAGACCCGACAAGTTCAGAGACTTGTTTAATATGGGTCCTTCATCCACATTCTGGATTTTGAGGTTAAACCGATGAGGTTTGACCCGTTTCGGCTAATTTATGTAAACTTGTTACATAAGTCGAACCGAACGCGAAATAAGCGTAACGGGTATCCGTAAGAGCCATATACAGGTTTCCTAAGTTAATATGCTTCAAATATGTTGTAACATCAGTAGGATGTCTTTCGTTATGCCCCGAACTAATTTAAATACAAACTATGCCCCGTAGGGGTAGTTTGGTCATTTTAAAGTTTGTAAAAGTGTTTATATGTTCAACTGAGTTACAGGTCTGATGTAAACAGCAAGCATACTCATTTTGATGTGTTATAACAGTAGGCTAAGGCATATATGTGAAATTTATCATATTTAACCAAACTATGCCCCGTAGGGGTATTTTGGTAATTTCACATAAGCCGAAAAGTTCAAAAACGAAGTCTGAGTTTATCAACCTTTGCTTACTGTTAAATTATCATAATTTGCCTCATATATCAGTAGGTATCGACCCGGGTATGTCCAATATGATTCTAAGACATACTATGCGCTAAAAACGCTAATTATGGCGATTAAAGGCCATTTCCGGGTTCTATACCTAAATCTGATATTTTTATATTTCCAGAAGGCTTAATATAATTTATTTATCATAACTAATCAGTAGCAAAAGGTTTGGAATCGTTTAGATGTGTAAAACTCATTTTATGGCCCGTAAGGGCAAAACCGACAATTACCGGATTAAGCCTACGACTACTAGTTATGCTCGACCTAAAATTAATTAAAAATCTTTAAAAATCCCAAAATAATATATAAAATCATTGGGTAAAAGATTTGATATCAAAAAGTATGTTTAACTAGTCTTTACGCTAATTACGCCATGTTGTTAACATAAAGCCTTAATTTAGCGACAATGAGCATAACTCTTAATCTACAAGTCAAACTGATGTCAAACTTTGCAAACAAGTCTTTATATCAGTAACTAAGGTTTCTACACTTTTACATTTTCATAAATCATGATTTATGGTAATAAGGGCATAACGGTCAACGTATGAGCAATTAACGGAAATTTGCATATTAATTGGATAACTAGTGAACCAAGGTGTATGATCACAGAGGGTTGTTCTAACATGTATCCTAATCCAATTTAAGCTCTGAGGCATTTCTAAAATATGCCCAAACGGGTCAGAACTGAAAGTCAACGTGAAAGTCAAACTATGTGACTTTCGGTTCCGAACCGGGTCTAAACAGGAAATAGTCGGGTTGAACAGGTTTGAACATGTTATTACACTAATTACTAAGTTATAACAATAATCAAACAGGTTATATGTGATCTAGATAGCTAATTATGCATAAAAGACATTTTAAGCATTATGTTGACTTTTTAAGTAAAGGTTTGACCCGACATTTAACCTGCTTAGGATGGTGATCAGGGGAAACCCTTTTGGGGTTTTATTACCCACATAAATACCATTCTAAAACTACTTTTAATTCGAGATAAGACTGAGTCATTAGTGACTAATCTCGAAGTCAAACCGTAATTACGACGGTTTGACTTTTAGCTAAATAACTAAGCTAAACACAACCAAATAAGAACTAGTAGACTTACAATAGTCCAATGCACGAATTATGATCAGAAGGGAGAGTTCCTATGCTCCAGGATGCTCCAAAGATCAAATGCAAGTGTGAAGAATGTGGTTGCATCAAGTGGCCTTATATAGTGCTTGGATCCACCACAAGAGCTTGACAAACAAGTCTAGGATCATCCACAACCATCCAACATGTGTCACTAAGGCTTAGGGGTTGTTTTAGGGGCCAAGTGATGTGAAAAATCGAGTTGGAATCGCTCACAAACGAATTGGCAGACCAGTCCCCAAAGAAATCGGAGCTGGCTGTTCAGCAAAGGCAGTCGCGTAGCGCGACTGCATGAACCTTAGGTCTCGCGCTACGCGAGCGTGCCAGACCAGAAAACACAAACTTTTCAGAATTTGCAGTTTCAGTCCCTGGCTCTTCAAACTTTGTAAAGACACTTGTTTCTTGCACTTTGAGCCCTCGTAATTGACGTATAAGGGCCTCAAGACTTTTACCTACTTTGATTAGTCCTCGGTTAACTTTATTGTTACCCGAAAAGGCCTAATTTTCAATGTTGACGCTTTAACCCCTCGCACACGAATTTGATCACAACTTGCTCATAAGTTAACGAAACTTTATGAAATTTTAATCGTGCTTTCTAGTGAGCAAAATTTATATTTACAAAGCTTCGGGTTTTTCAAAAGGTCACTCAGAGGTATATCTTTAACATGTTGACACATTTAACCCCTGTAGTTTGTAATCTCTCACTTTTAGCTTCGTACGATCCATGATTTATTCGTCTGAAGGTATGAGCATCATGTAGGGTTAATGTACATTATAATTATTCACAGTTGACACTTAGAATACGTATATTCACATACTTTCCACGTTTGTCAACTTTAGTCCTTCTATAATATTTCTTTCACACGTTTAAACATTTGACACGTGTCTACACATTATAGGACGTGAATTTTCGAGGTGTTACATCCTCACCCCCTTAAAATAAATCTCAACCCGAGATTTACTGAAATAAGTAAGGGTACTTTTCTTTCATCGTGGATTCAACCTCCCACGTGAATTCGGGACCTCTTCTGGCATCCCATTTGACCTTTACAATAGGTACATGCTTTCTTCGAAGCTTCTTTACCCGTCGATCCTCAATCGACAAGGGTTTTTCCACAAACTTCAAGCTCTCATCTATATGCACATCTGTATACGGTATAACTAGTGATTCATCAGCGAAGCACTTCTTCAAATTGCAGATGTGGAACACATTGTGAATTCCACTGAGCTCTTCAGGTAAGTTTAACTTATAGGCAACTGACCCGACTCGTTCGATAACCTCGAAAGGTCCTATGTATCTCGGACTTAGCTTGCCTTTCTTACCAAACCGCATCACCCCCTTCCAGGGTGACACCTTAAGTAGGACTTTGTCACCTATTTCGAAGTAAAAATCCTTACGCTTAGGATCAGCGTAACTCTTCAGCCTATCCCGGGCAGCTTTGAGACGGTCGCGAATCTGGACAATCTTGTCCGTTGTTTCGAACACTATCTCTGGTCCTGATAACTGGACATCTCCAACTTCCGCCTAACAATTAGGCGATCTACACTTTCTACCGTATAACGCCTCAAAAGGCGCAGCCTTAATGCTGGTATGGTAGCTACTGTTGTAGGAGAATTCGATTAACGGTAGGTTCTTATCCTAACTACCACCCAAATCGATCGCACATGCAAGTAGCATGTCTTCTAACGTTTGAATAGTACGCTCACTCTGACCGTCAGTCTGAGGATGGTAGGCCGTACTAAAATTCAACGTGTGCCCAAAGATTGTTGGAAATTCTTCCTAAAATGTGACGTGTATCTAGTATCTCTATCAGAGATAATAGCTACAGGTATGCCATGTAAGGCTACAATCTTATCTACGTATAACTGGGCTAACATATCGGAGCTATAAGTCTCCTTGATGGGTAGGAAATGTGCTGACTTAGTCAGTCAGTCAACTATAACTCATATCGTATCATTTCCTTTCCTTGTCTTGGGTAACTTGGTAATAAAATCCATAGTTACTATTTCCCACTTCCACGTAGGAAGTTTAGGCTGTCATAGCAAGCCTGACGGCTTTTGATGCTCAGCTTTGACTTGCGCACATGTCAAGCATTTAGCTACATAGGTGGCTACAGACTTTTCAAGCCTACCCACCAAAATTTGCCCTTAGATCCTGGGTAGCTGATGGCAATTTCTTAATCGTTGCCTAATTAGGGTTGCGGCATGTAATACGTAAGTAATATGAACCGTCTTTCTTATTTAACAATATAAAACCCTCAGAAGATTGAGTCAGGCTATTTGTGCCTATGACTTAAAACCTACTAAATCCAGGTTTCGATTTTTTTTTTTATAATCAATATGGAGTTTTCATAATACTCCAGCCCACAGCGGGACATTAATCTTGGTTCTACCTGACTTCCAGGAGGTAAGCAGGGCAAACTTAAGATAAGATAATTAAGATACAAGGAGGCTACAGAGATTTTCCATATCTCAGGCTCCAGTTCATCCATCATTATTCGTGTCAAATGAGTGACATCTTTATGTTATAAGTCCACGAATTTCTTAATCGGGAATATTTACTTGAAGAAAAAAAAATTCCATTTTTTGGATATCTTCTTTGAATACTACTAGTCGACTTTAGTACAATATGATCATTGGGATATCTCAGGGGTTCCATGTATTAAACCTCCATGCTGATCAGACATGGAAATAATCTATGGGACACACTAGGATACGCCAATCCTCATATGACACTTTTATCAAACATAGTTTGGCATTCGCAGGCGATAGAAAACAATGTGAAAATAATTAAAATAACATATGTTGTCGTACTCTATACAAGGAAAGAGTGCTCTTAGATTTTCGGAAAGATTCCTTGCCGATTTATAAGGATCGGTTACTATGGTTTCCTTGGTAGTTATACCTTGTGGATGATAAAAAAAAAATTGCTAAGTTAATGGTTCATGAAGATTTATTATTGCCTGTAAAAAAAAAACAGGACACTTAGCAGAAATTATCATTGATAAATGATAAGGAAGTTTATTGTAAGAGTGCTTATATTAAATCGATAATGGAAGTTTCACAAACTAGGCACCTAGCTCAGTTGGCTAGGCGCGCGAAAGGGTGCGGCCGGCCTAGACCCAGGTTCGATTCCGGGGACGGCCAGTTCCACCATTTTTTTTTTATGTTTAATATTTATTAATCGTACGGATACGTGTAATTACGAGGGTTGTCTCATAAGGAGTCTTGATAATTAATTGCTCCTTATCACCCACAATATGGGCTTGATTTATAAGACAACCAATCGATTTTTATCACTTTATTGAGTCCTTATATTTAACGGAACTAGGACATCAAAAATGATTCCTTATGGATATAAAACATCCATCTAATAATGCTGAAGTAGTCTCAGAGGTATACAGGCTTCTTACTGAACTTTCGTTGCTTTTTATTAAGCCTGTACTTGCTCTCTTTCTCAGATTTCTGGAAGTTATTCTCCTTCTTTTGGTCCATCCTTCATATACGAAGTGTGAACAAAATCTCCTCATGAGCAATATAAACATGGTTTTTAATGAGATTTAGAGCGAGCAGAATTCGGCTCTTTGGATTGTCTCATGACCTTTCTATGGTCCTTCCATCTGCTGCGTCAACCACAGCCTGAAGATTAACTCCATTAATATTGAGGTTTACGTTTGTAGTTTTATTAACTTTCGTCGCCTTAATAGCGTTGCGACTGTCGTCTACCTCATCCGAGTTTTCCATACTCGAAACTTGGTACCAGTCACCAAGATTTAACCTTTATCAGTCATCATCCTGATGACCTGACTTAGATTAGCCACGGCATTCATAAACCGTATGGGCTATTCTGTTCCGAACATTCATAGTGAATGTTATTTTGAATGTATTTCCATTATACTTAACCTAGGTCACAACTGGACCATCAATGGCATTCAAAGCTTGGAGCGAGTCCAATACTTGCTTGACAGGGGACCATAATGTCACAACTGTCCTTGTCACAAGTACAATTATAAATAGCTCAAAGGCTAGCCTTTCATGACTTCGGTTATATATTTTTATACATATATGGCATAGAAGCCTGTCACGAGGGACGTAGAAAATATGGCATAAAGCATAGTCATGAAGGACATAAATGATTATACGGCACGAAGGCCTTGTCACAAAGGACATTTAGATATGGCACAAACGGCCTTGTTATAAGGACATTCATCAAATCTTGTACAAAGGCATGTCTCCAGGAATGTTAACTTGTTACGAATGACCAATTATAGCACATAGGCTTGTCATGAATGACTTTAAAACACAACTTGATGGTCTATCACCAAGGACCTTAATTTGTAAGCCGCAATCTTATTAGATTAGGGCTTCAAGGTTTGAACGTGGTTCTTCACCTTTGGACAGGGAGCCATAGACTACAACTGTCATCGTCTTGAAAGACGATTCTTTTGGCAGAAAAATATGCCAAGCAACATCACTAATGGATGTTTATATATAACCATCGTATCTAATGATATTAGTCATGATCACATCGATCATATTGACTATTAGGTTTGGGTATAATCACACCATTTTGAACAGGGGATCATAAAGATCACTACTATCTTTGTCTTACCGACTCTAGAATAAAGTATAGCCCGTAGGCATTTCATCACGAGGGATGTTAATATTATGATCAGCATACTGAGGATACTAGTCAGGATCGCACTGATAGTATAGACTATGGGAATTGAGTATAGCTCACCCCCTTGGCAAAGAATCACAAAAGCTTTATAATTGCCTTGTCTCAGTTGGACGATCTAATTATAGCCCTTAGGCAAAACATCATTACGGATGTTTAAAATTTTTAATCATCGTATTGATGATTTTTGTCATGATCGTATTGATCATATGAACTATTAAGCTTGAGCATAGCTCACCACCTTGGACAGGGAATCTTAAAGATCACGATGTCTTTGTCACACATGGACAGTATAATTTGGCCCCTCGGCGAAAACATCACTCATGGATGTTTATAATTAGTTCGTCCTATTAGATGCTATAAGTCATGATTGCATTAATCATATTGACTATTTGGCTTGAGCATAGCTCACCACCTTAGACAAGGAATCATAACGATAACAATGTCAATGTCTCAAATGGACAATATATCATAGCCCGTAGGCAAGACATCCCTAAAGGATGTTAAATAATATGATCATCATATTAGATGATATTAATCATGATCGCATTGATCATATAGACTATTATGTTTGGACATAGTCCAACATTTTAGACAGGAGGTCAAAGACCACCACTGTCGTTGTCTTATCGGACAACAAGTTTAGTCCGTAGGTGCTTCATCACTAATGGATGTTTATAATATGATCATCTCATAGGATGGTATAAGCCATGATTCCTAGATCACTAGTCTAGATTTGAGAATTGGAAGAATCCAATATAAGGATGTCTGTTGTGATTTTCTCGAATCACATTTGTCAAGAGTGCTAACACATTCCTAGGTGTTAACAAGGATGTGAATCCCTTGAGTAGGTTTCACCATCTTGGCCGCGTAGGCTAGGTTTCACCTTTAAGATTCCCTTCAATTGCATACTGACAGAGAAGGAAGGATATTTATTTTTTTTTCCAGGATTTTTATCATAAATCCTAATTCATAAGTTAATAATAGCACCAATGGCCTAGTCGCGTAGACAAGTTAAATTTATAAGCCATGATTTCAGAGAATCGTGGCCTTAAGGTTTGAATCAAAGTTCATTACCTTTTCTTGACAGGGAGCTGTAGGCTACCACTGTCTTTAGTCTCAGAGGACATTAACTATAGCCCGTAGGCACTTCCCTTATAAGAGATGTTTATTACTGGATTGCCCCCTTAGGGAAATTCATTAACCATGGTAAACAGAGACCATATATGGTTAATTTATTAATCATATTTATTTAGGATTTCTTTTATAATTTATCCTAATTATAAAACATTAACAGTTTTATTAGTGGCACCCAATGGCCTGGTCACATGGACATTTATAAATTATAAGCTTATGATTTCAGAGAATCAAAGCAATAATAACAGTTTTATTTTATAGCACAAAAGGCCTAGTCACAAGGACAAATTTTTAAATTATAAGCCATGATTTCAGAGAATCAAGGTCTTTAAGTATATTAGCACAACTGGCTTAGTCACATGGACATATATAATTTATAAGCTATGATTTCAGAGAATCAAAGTATGAAAGTATATTGGCACAATAGGCCTAGTCACGTAGACAATTATAAATTATATGCTAGGATTTCAGAGAATCAAGCATTTGAGGTTTGAACCTAGTTCATTACCTTTATCTGACAGGGAGTCATAGCTACCACTGTATTTTGGCTCATGTAGAAATGAGCAAGGCCCGTAGGCACTATATTACCACGTATGGTTAAAATATGATCATCTTAATTGATGACATAAACCCAGGATTCAGGGATCATTAAACTGGGTTAGGAATCTTTTGAAGGATCCTATATAAAAATGACGTGTGTGATTTTAATTGAATCATATCTGCCAGGAGTGTTAACATGTTTTAAGATGTTAACAGGGAATTGAATCTTTTTAAACAGGTCTTACCATCTTGGCCCGGTCTTATAATTGACCCAAGGCTAGGTTTCACATTTAAGATTCTTAATTAATGATTTGAATCTTTTTAACAGGTCTTACCATATTGGCCCGGTCTTATAATTGACCCTAGGCTAGGTCTTGCCCTTTTAGATTTTGTCATTTTATTATAATGGTAGATCTTGCAAAAAGGAAATATTATTTTTTTTTCCATTTATTTAATATTTCTTATTTAGAATGAAAGTTTAAGCTTAATCATTCCATTATATAAAAATAAAAGTATAAAGTTGCCCTAAGCGAGACTTAAAAGGAATAATGTCGTCCTCGAAGGGACTGAAAAGGTAAATATGTCCTTATAAGGACTATTGAGGAAACGATCTTCAGCAAAGGAGTTTCTTCTTCATTCAATTCTTGAAGGCTTTCTCCTTGGTCGCACGTTTCATCCTGGTCGCGGTACGAAGCTCAGCATTTCAAGGCTCCAGATGTGGAGAATTCTCATTACAGCTTCTTCGCTTGGCGACGTATCCAATATATAAAAATTTGGAAGCAAAACTTCAAGATTAGGATTGAGAATATTCCTAAGTTAAGTCTAGACTCAGAAGTTTAGAATTGTGCAATTGTGTAACTGAGATTAAACACTAAGGCTAGTGTTTAATTCACTCAGTGTTGGCTCTGATACCAACCTGTCACACCCCTATTTCCACGTGTCACCGGTGGGCCCGGTGGGGAGTATCGTGACGTCATGGTTGGCAACATAATAGTCAAACAACACAATATTAATATGCACAGCGGAAGCAATTGAAAATATATAATTCAACCGAATTTATTATTGTAATATCAACTATCACAATATTCGGAAGTTTATCCACAGAAGGATCGTACATAAAATGGAACAATAGTTCAACAGACTTTTAGGCATCTTAAGCTTGCGAGACTTCTATTGATGCTAAGGAGGATTATCCAGCCAAGTTCGTATAGTACCTGCATTTAGCCTTTTGGAAAATACGTCAGTTTACACTGGTAAATACATTCAACTGACTCATTTTGGAAAAAGGAGTTTTTAAATTGTTTTGAATGCACGTGGCACAAAATATCTTGACACATTGATTAGAATGCACAGAGGCAAAATTAATCTTCTTAACTTGGGAGAATTATTTAATATTATAATCTTGAGAACGATTTACATGTTACTTATGCGTTCAGTAGCCCGGAACGTATCCGGGTTAAAGATCAATAGACACACCACAATAATGAGTTATACACCGACAGGTGTACGCCTACACCCCGTGCTCAGGTCGTGGCCATCTCGTAAGATAATGCCGAGGATATCCGGGACATGGTCATTAACCCCCCAAAGGATTTAAAGTAAACAAATCTGTTTAAAACGAGCCGATCAAATTATTCAATTAACCACCCAATGATGGAAGATTTGATGCCCGATCAAGCGGTACGCTATGTACCGTAACCCAAGCCCGTATAGGGAAAATAAGTTAAAAGTATTTACCTGAGCTAAATATATATTCAATCCCAGCCGTATATCAAATCCGCAAGTACAGATAGCTTTTACTGGGCTCCTAATCTGGAACGAAGGTTTTTAATAACCTATTAGAATCCTAACGGGTCTTTAGTTAAGCTTAAGCTTAGACCGGCTAGTTTCAAGGATACGGTTCGTACGCACGATTAAGCGAAGACCGGATAGAATATGATTTAGACCCGACAAGTTCAGAGACTTGTTTAATATGGGTCCTTCATCCACATTCTGGATTTTGAGGTTAAACCGATGAGGTTTGACCCGTTTCGGCTAATTTATGTAAACTTGTTACATAAGTCGAACCGAACGCGAAATAAGCGTAACGGGTATCCGTAAGAGCCATATACAGGTTTCCTAAGTTAATATGCTTCAAATATGTTGTAACATCAGTAGGATGTCTTTCGTTATGCCCCGAACTAATTTAAATACAAACTATGCCCCGTAGGGGTAGTTTGGTCATTTTAAAGTTTGTAAAAGTGTTTATATGTTCAACTGAGTTACAGGTCTGATGTAAACAGCAAGCATACTCATTTTGATGTGTTATAACAGTAGGCTAAGGCATATATGTGAAATTTATCATATTTAACCAAACTATGCCCCGTAGGGGTATTTTGGTAATTTCACATAAGCCGAAAAGTTCAAAAACGAAGTCTGAGTTTATCAACCTTTGCTTACTGTTAAATTATCATAATTTGCCTCATATATCAGTAGGTATCGACCCGGGTATGTCCAATATGATTCTAAGACATACTATGCGCTAAAAACGCTAATTATGGCGATTAAAGGCCATTTCCGGGTTCTATACCTAAATCTGATATTTTTATATTTCCAGAAGGCTTAATATAATTTATTTATCATAACTAATCAGTAGCAAAAGGTTTGGAATCGTTTAGATGTGTAAAACTCATTTTATGGCCCGTAAGGGCAAAACCGACAATTACCGGATTAAGCCTACGACTACTAGTTATGCTCGACCTAAAATTAATTAAAAATCTTTAAAAATCCCAAAATAATATATAACATCAGTGGGTAAAAGATTTGATATCAAAAAGTATGTTTAACTAGGCTTTACGCTAATTACGCCATGTTGTTAACATAAAGCCTTAATTTAGCGACAATGAGCATAACTCTTAATCTACAAGTCAAACTGATGTCAAACTTTGCAAACAAGTCTTTATATCAGTAACTAAGGTTTCTACACTTTTACATTTTCATAAATCATGATTTATGGTAATAAGGGCATAACGGTCAACGTATGAGCAATTAACGGAAATTTGCATATTAATTGGATAACTAGTGAACCAAGGTGTATGATCACAGAGGGTTGTTCTAACATGTATCCTAATCCAATTTAAGCTCTGAGGCATTTCTAAAATATGCCCAAACGGGTCAGAACTGAAAGTCAACGTGAAAGTCAAACTATGTGACTTTCGGTTCCGAACCGGGTCTAAACAGGAAATAGTCGGGTTGAACAGGTTTGAACATGTTATTACACTAATTACTAAGTTATAACAATAATCAAACAGGTTATATGTGATCTAGATAGCTAAATATGCATAAAAGACATTTTAAGCATTATGTTGACTTTTTAAGTAAAGGTTTGACCCGACATTTAACCTGCTTAGGATGGTGATCATGGGAAACCCTTTTGGGGTTTTATTACCCACATAAATACCATTCTAAAACTACTTTTAATTCGAGATAAGACTGAGTCATTAGTGACTAATCTCGAAGTCAAACCGTAATTACGACGGTTTGACTTTTAGCTAAATAACTAAGCTAAACACAACCAAATAAGAACTAGTAGACTTACAATAGTCCAATGCACGAATTATGATCAGAAGGGAGAGTTCCTATGCTCCAGGATGCTCCAAAGATCAAATGCAAGTGTGAAGAATGTGGTTGCATCAAGTGGCCTTATATAGTGCTTGGATCCACCACAAGAGCTTGACAAACAAGTCTAGGATCATCCACAACCATCCAACATGTGTCACTAAGGCTTAGGGGTTGTTTTAGGGGCCAAGTGATGTGAAAAATCGAGTTGGAATCGCTCACAAACGAATTGGCAGACCAGTCCCCAAAGAAATCGGAGCTGGCTGTTCAGCAAAGGCAGTCGCGTAGCGCGACTGCATGAGCCTTAGGTCTCGCGCTACGCGAGCGTGCCAGACCAGAAAACACAAATTTTTCAGAATTTGCAGTTTCAGTCCCTGGCTCTTCAAACTTTGTAAAGACACTTGTTTCTTGCACTTTGAGCCCTCGTAATTGACGTATAAGGGCCTCAAGACTTTTACCTACTTTGATTAGTCCTCGGTTAACTTTATTGTTACCCGAAAAGGCCTAATTTTCAATGTTGACGCTTTAACCCCTCGCACACGAATTTGATCACAACTTGCTCATACGTTAACGAAACTTTATGAAATTTTAATCGTGCTTTCTAGTGAGCAAAATTTATATTTACAAAGCTTCGGGTTTTTCAAAAGGTCACTCAGAGGTATATCTTTAACATGTTGACACATTTAACCCCTTAGTTTGTAATCTCTCACTTTTAGCTTCGTACGATCCATGATTTATTCGTCCGAAGGTATGAGCATCATGTAGGGTTAATGTACATTATAATTATTCACAGTTGACACTTAGAATACGTATATTCACATACTTTCCACGTTTGTCAACTTTAGTCCTTCTATAATATTTCTTTCACACGTTTAAACATTTGACACGTGTCTACACATTATAGGACGTGAATTTTCGAGGTGTTACAAAAGGCAGGTGATCGTCCTAGTTTCCACCAAAATCTATCACACATGCTCGGAGCATGTCTTCCAGGGTTTGTATCGTCCTCTCACTTTGTCCGTCTGTTTGAGGATGATATGCCGTACTTAAATTTAGTCGGGTTCCCATTGCTTCCTGGAAACTTTTCCAGAAATGGGAAGTGAAACGACTATCCCTATCCGATACAATGGAGAGTGGAACTCCATGTAAGGATACTACTTCGTCTACATACATCTTGGCTAACATTTCCATGCTAAAGGTTTCCTTCATGGGTAGAAAGTGAGCTGATTTGGTTAATCGATCCACAATTACCCAAATTGCATCATTACCTTTTCTGGTTTTGGGTAACTTAGTATTTTACACCCTAATTTGTAAATGACAAAAGTCGCATCGGAAATTCGTACCATAAAAATTTCTTTCGTTACAACACCTCTTGACGTACTTAAATTCATTTTCATAGTTAATTCTTTCTCAATAAATACATTTAGTGAACTTAGTTACAATAAGAAAACATAACTTAGCTTCTCTCAATTACGTACTCAATCACTCCCGTACAATCTATCTTTTGACTCGATCTTTGATCACTCCACTTTAATATAATAATCTGGCTCGAACAACCTGCACTCACCAAACACATACAAGTCATTAATATGTTATCAATATAAACTATACTTATCCTTGAACTATTTCCGTTCCGTTATTCCTTTGCATTAATCGTTTCCTCTGGGTACCTCACCTCTGGTGAGTCTTCGATACAGTACCTGCATTACACCTAAAACTCCCGGTACCCGAATAACAACATAAAAACTTAATCATACTGAATGATTTACATACATACTTAAACTTCATACATATTATCCACATAGGTACATGTGTACACACATGCATACCAATCTACATGCATACCTACACATGAATACATTTACATCGTTATATACGTATCTACATATACACATACCTACATCACTACGTGCACTCATGACATTATACATCCATACATACATATATTCCTACTTGCAACATACCAAACTCATACACGCCTACTCACATACCAACCTTCATATGTCCGCGTATTCTTGCTCACATACTTATAAACATACCCAACTCATACTTGCCTACTCATACACGTCTTCATATATCCGCGTGTACTTACTCACCCACTTATAATCTTACAAACGTTCGCGCATACATGCTTACATACACTACTACATACGTGTATAGATGCATACAAACATACATACTTGCCTATCTATATAAGTGCATACGTTTATGCTCATAAAAACGTAAGTTAAATTAGTCATGCGCAACTTAAAACGCATTTAAATGAGTTCCCAAGACAAAACGGAGCAAACGAACAATTTTCGCCAAACAAGGGGGCCTCGCGTGACGCCAAGGGCCTTGGCGTCACGCCAAGCCCCTGTTTTCACAGAAAAGTTGCAGCTAACTGCTGCATATTCCCAGCACGATCTGGTTTTACGGAAACGAGCATAACTTCCTCGTTTTTGATCCGTTTTACCCGATTCTTTTTCCTACGTGATCGTAATTTAATTCTCCATCACATGGAGTGAAAATCCAATATTTAGACTACCGAAATTTATAACTTTTAAGCCTTCGGCTTATTACCCTTTTTCCATATTTTGACCCGTTCATGCATTTACCCTCATAACTTGTTTGTTTGACCTTAACTTCATATGAATTTATAATTTCAAGGTCATTTGTCATAAAAGATTCATTCCCGAATACCTTACATCTTATTCCACCTGTTTGCGCTCAAAAGCTTATTTTGACCCGTTAAGGGTAATTGCGCATTAAAACGTTTCTGACTTACAAAACCCTACTCCTCACTTTCATACTTAACCAAAACATTACACTAATCGAATAGCTTGTTTCTAAACTACTTTTAAGATCGTTTGCCCAAAATACCCATCAAGGGCATTTTGGTCAACTTTAATCCCATCCTTTACGATGAAAGACTACGACACATATTTGACCTCAACCATCATGTTTAGTTAATTAAAACACCATATTACTTAATCGAACTAAGAAGTGATTACAGAAATCACTTACCTTATGCGTCCGTGCTCGTATCCAATCCTTGCCTCTTCTTGACCCGTTAACACCTCATGCTTGAGCCCGTCTCGACGTGATTCCTATACTTTCATTTCATCGAAATCATGCTCTTATTAACATACTCATTTGTACACGTTAACAATCATATCAATCGCATATTTCACCCTTAACTTTCATTAGTCATTTCTAACATACATAACTCATATAATTATATTCATATCCGTTTAAACTCATGTAATTCATCATATAATCACAAATAACGCATATTAGCATAACATGTACCATACGACCTCCTATAATCCTGCCTTTACGACAACGTGTCAATTCATGTTTCTTATACTTAGTTGACTGATGAAAGTCAACTATTAACCATATTTAACTATCGTCTTATCATCATATACCCGTAACATCATAATCGACTATACGGACGACACTATATACATCTTATCATACGCTTGGTGTGCGTACCACCTTTTAAGCATAACGTACAACTAATTCATGCATAAATCTTCTAAACTCATACATAACTCATCAAATCCTTCTCCTAATCAACACCTATCACTCACACATAAGCATCAAACATATCAAGACCACATTTCATTCAATTCATCTAACAACAACTCATCATACTCACAAAATACATCAATCTTTCAACAAGAATTGGACATAGGTGATGAGTCAAGTCATCTTCATCACCATAACTAATGGCTTTCACATCTAAACATCAAATTAGCACAAACCATTCATAATCCATGTTCTATATGATGATTATAACACATACTCATGCTCAATTCCACTTAAATTCATGGATTAGAACATAACCCACTTTACACATGATCACCAATCCTAGATTTAAGACATACCTTATGATCCCCTCGTGAAGGTGATCACTAATCCATGCTCGGTTATGGATTTAAGCTTCATCTTGCCTTTCGATTTGATGATCTTCTTGATTAGGGTTTGAGGAGCCCTCATGGAGCTCCTGGCTCCTTCTCGAACACACACGATGTGTGTGTTTATTTGTGTGTTGGTTTTTCTTTTAATTAGTAACCAAGTTTCATCTTATCCACTTTAACCCCTCGAGTTTACTTCTAACACATATTTGGCACTACTTTTCTCTTTTAATAGTTTTTACCATGTACTTAACTAGGTTAAATAGCCTAGTTATTTATTTCATAATATAACGCATAAGGACATATTTCGAATATATAACACTTGGATTTTGGGGCGTTACAAGTCTACCCACCTTATATGAGGTTTCGTCCCCGAAACCTTTCTTACCTTTATTTAACACTAGTTATCTCTTCTCTACGTCCCCTCGACTAGACCGCTAGCCCATCACCATGACTATCCTTCATTTTTTTTCAAGAACTCATCCCAGAGTTATTATTAATGCCACTTTCACTAAATAGTGCTTGCTGTTCATAGCTAGCGATTCATTCATCATTTTGTTTGCTTAAAACAATTCCAACTTCCCATTACTGACATTCTTTTATGTTTATTGCAATATTCATATCGTTTTCGTCGACTATACGATCTTACTTTGCAATTTATATATACTCATATATGCT
Source organism: Helianthus tuberosus (assembly GCA_030545235.1). Lineage (NCBI taxonomy): Eukaryota > Viridiplantae > Streptophyta > Magnoliopsida > Asterales > Asteraceae > Helianthus > Helianthus tuberosus. The sequence goes on from CM060423.1 coordinate 215,622,978, forward strand.
TAACTCTAACCGGTACATCATAAAAATGGGTAACTATTCATTCTTGATTCATAAACTACTCAAATACCTGACTTCTTCCTAACAAATCCGTACTTTCCTTATCTTACATACATTCGTATGATCCGTTCTTAACGAATCTAATATCTTCATCTCATCTACTTAAATTACATTATCTACATGTACTGTATAACATTTAACTTTTGTTTTGTTACCACCACAAAACTACTATTACATAATCACACCTACGTGCTTAACTCTAACGTTAACCTTACTCTACGTTTTCTACAGTTACTTGTACCTTGCATACCTTTACGTTACCTTTAAATCATTTCGTTCATTTCACATTACTATTGCTTTCACTTCATGCATTACTTAGTTTACATATATACATGTGTCATACTAGTTCGTATCTATCCAACATGAGTTAAACATTTTACTAACCTCTTTTCATTTCACAAACCAACGATCCGTAACCCAGATCGATCATCTTCTCCTCGAGTACTAGCCGTAACAGGCCAGGTTTCATTCATTCGTGTAATGAGCTTCCGCTCGTGCACGTCCTTTCACCAATACGATTGGTTTCATCACATCAATAGTTCTAACATTATCATCAACAACATCGGCGGTTAGCATATGTCATTCAAACATTCATTACACTAGGTAATTACCCACCTATAACTCTTCTACAATTTCCTACGTACCTGCTATAACGTACCACACATTCTATTTCTTACATGCAATCCTTTTATTCTATTAATCATTTCGCCAACTGAAGTACACGCTTGTACTTCCTTCTATTCATGCTTACTTGCAAAGACCTTATTACATCGTTTCAATATTTCTTACCAACTTACCATTCCCGCCCCTACTTGAGTTATTGTTCGGGTCACAGCCCGTCATCATTCTGACTTCTAAGAGTCAATTACTAACACATCTAACACGTAACTTATACAGAACTTCATCTATTATACTATCACCTTTTACTTTATACTTATTTCTATGACCCGTTCGACTCAATCAAGGGTCAAACTGTCGACATCTTCTTATACAGATTAATTTCATCTTTTTATATTTTTAAACCCGTCTCACGGATTCCGACGCATCATTCATGCTTTTTCATTCATTGAATCCGCCTTACGGATTCAAACATTACATTCATGCCTTTCCGTACTTCTGTGTTTTGAATCCTTCTCGCGGATTCAAACATATCATCCATGCCTTTCATCCTTGAATCCGTCTTACGGATTCAAACATATCATCCATGCCTTTCATCCTTGAATCCGTTTCACGGATTCGAACATATCATCCATGCCTTTCATCCTTGAATCCGTCTCACGGATTCAAACATTGCATTCATACCTTTCATTCCCTGAATCCGTCTTACGGATTCAAACATATTATTCATATCTTGTTGATCTGCACTTAATCACGGATTCAACATTCATCATTCTTATCAGACATGTTTTTCATTATTACATAGTACTCTCAATTTCCCGAGAGTCTTACTTCCCATTTCACCCACACGTTTCTCGTGTACTGGCCAGGTACACGATCCACATAGTAGTTTCGTGCCTTCATGTAATTGTCACCTTATGTCCATAGACTTAGGTTTCGGCGCGTGTATCACTTTCAGTACTTCATTACTATATTATCCTTATCCTTAATTTAAAATTTTCCTTCCCTTAATGAGTTTTACTATTACATATACCCACATATCGAATTTACGTACCTGGATTCAAATTTGGCTTATTACCTCTTTGCCTGCCTTAGTATTCATCCTAGACTGCATTCACAAATCATCCTCTTCAAACACTTATGCTTACCTTGCACATACAAAACCGTCAGTTTCTTTATACATATACATAAGTACATACTTACATTAGCTTTTACCTTTGGATCTTGATCGAGTCTTAGATTGTACGGGTTTCTTATCTCAAGAGCACACAAGTTTGAGTTCAAGTACTTACCTTCTCGTACTTGATTCCCTCAAACCAGGGCTCTGATACCAACTTTTTACACCCTAATTTGTAAATGACAAAAGTCGCAGCGGAAATTCGTACCATAAAAATTTCTTTCGTTACAACACCTCTTGACGTACTTAAATTCATTTTCATAGTTAATTCTTTCTCAATAAATACATTTAGTGAACTTAGTTACAATAAGAAAACATAACTTAACTTCTCTCAATTACATACTCAATCACTCCCGTACAATCTATCTTTTGACTCGATCTTTGATCACTCCACTTTAATGTAATAATCTGGCTCGAACAACCTGCACTCACCAAACACATACAAGTCATTAATATGTTATCAATATAAACTATACTTATCCTTGAACTATTTCCGTTCCGTTATTCCTTTGCATTAATCGTTTCCTCTGGGTACCTCACCTCTGGTGAGTCTTCGATACAGTACCTGCATTACACCTAAAACTCCCGGTACCCAATGTGGTTTCAGGTATATTCACAATTAACTCAATTCCAACACGTGTATTGTTTGATACGGGTGCGAATAAATCCTTCATTTCACATGGATTTATTCGACATCCTTCATTTGTATTGACGAAATTACCTGTGCCCTTAGAAGTTGAAATAGGAGACAACAAAAGTTTTATAGTTTGTGATGTTTGTCAAGGCTGCAAATTAAGCATCGACGATGAGGAATACTTGATAGACCTAATCCCGATGTCAATGGGGGAATTTCAAGTAGTCGTTGGGATGGATTGGCTATCTCAACACCATGCAAAAGTCGTGTGTTTTCGTAAAGAGATAAAATTAACATCTCCGAGCGGGAAACACGTCACCATTTATGGCGAAAAAGGAGGTAACCCCATAGTGTGCTCGATGTTGAAAGCTCACAAACTTATGAAGCGAGGATGTAAGGCATTCATGATATACGCAAATGAGCCCGAGAAAGAATCACGGAAGATTGAAGGTGTACCAGTAGTACGAGATTTTGAAGATGTGTTTCCGGAGGATTTACCGGGGATACCGCCTGAACGGGAAGTAGAGTTCGGGATTAAATTGATTTCGGGCGCAAAACCCGTAGCTAAAGCACCGTACCGACTCGCACCGTCGGAATTACAAGAGTTGATGTCCCAAATTCAAGACCTGCTTGACAAAGGATTTATAAGGCCGAGTGTGTCTCCTTGGGGCGCACCGGTACTGTTCGTGAGAAAGAAAGACGGGAGCATGCGGATGTGTATCGATTACCGAGAGTTAAACAAACTCACGGTAAAGAACCGATACCCGCTTCCGAGGATAGACGATTTAGTCGACCAATTACAAGGTGCGAATTGGTTTTCAAAAATTGACCTTAGATCGGGGTATCACCAACTAAAGGTCAAGGAAGAAGATGTGCCGAAAACGGCTTTCCGCACGAGATACGGACATTACGAATCCCTCGTAATGTCATTTGGGCTAACGAATGCACCCGCGGCTTTCATGGACCTCATGAACCGGGTTTACAAGCCAATGTTGGATAAGTCGGTCATCGTGTTTATCGATGATATTTTGGTGTATTCGAAAAGTGAAGCTGAACATGCACACCACTTACAAGAAGTGTTAGAGACACTTAGACGAGAAAAGCTGTATGCGAAATTCTCTAAGTGTGCCTTTTGGTTACGAGAGGTACAATTCCTTGGCCACGTCATAAGTGCCGACGGAGTATTGGAGTTCCCCGAAGAACCCTTCGGAAATTAGAAGCTTTTTGGGGCTTGCGGGATACTACAGAAGATTCATTCAAGATTTTTCTAAGATTGCGTCACCGCTAACAAAGCTAACCCAAAAGAAAGAAAAGTTTGTTTGGGGCGTCGAACAAGAAAGAGCGTTTCAAACGCTAAAAGAAAAGTTAACTCAAGCTCCGGTACTGACATTGCCGGACGGAGTCGAAGACATGGTGGTTTATTCGGCTGCTTCACTGTCGGGACTCGGGTGCATTTTAATGCAATGGGGCAAGGTTATAGCTTATGCCTCGAGACAATTGAAGATACACGAGAAGAAATATCCCACGCATGATCTTGAGTTGGATGCGGTGGTATTTGCATTAAAAATATGGAGGCACTACTTGTATGGGGTAAAGTGCACCATATTCACCGACCACAAGAGCTTGAAATACTTCTTCGATCAGAAGGAGTTAAATATGCGACAAAGGCGATGGCTAGAAACAGTGAAAGATTTTGACTGTGAAATACACTACCACCCTGGAAAGGCAAATGTGGTGGCGGATGCTTTGAGCAGAAAAGCGGACTATGTTCCAATAAGAGTAAGGTCGATGCAGCTCGTGGTGACCTCGGGTATACTTGAACGAATTCTAGAGGCGCAATTAGAAGCAGTGAAAGAAGAGAATTGGAAGAAAGAAAGAATAATCGGTTAGTTGAAAGATTTGTCAGATGGGAATAACGGGTTGAAGACTCGATCCGGAAGGATATGGGTTCCAAATACTTGTGGGGTGAAGTCGCTTTTACTTGATGAAGCTCATAAATCCCGATATTCAATTCATCCGGGTGCGACCAAAATGTACAATGATCTGAAACAAAATTATTGGTGGCCTGGAATAAAGAGGGGTGTGGCGAAGTATGTGGAAAAATGCTTGACATGTTTACAAGTCAAGGCGGAGCACCAGAAACCATACGGCAAACTCCAACCGTTAGAAATTCCGGTTTGGAAATGGGAACATATTACAATGGACCTATTAACCAAGTTGCCTAAGACGAATCGTGTTTCGATGCCATATGGGTAGTGGTGGATAGATTGACGAAAAGTGCTCACTTCATTCCGATCCGTGAGACTTATACGTTAGAAAAGATGTCAGAAGTTTACACTAATGAAATAATAGCACGTCATGGGGTACCGGTATCCATTGTGTCTGATAGGGATACCCGGTTTACTTCAAATTTCTGGCGAGATTTCCAAGAGCAAATGGGAACCAAATTGTTCATTAGCACTGCGTACCATCCTCAAACAGATGGATAGAGTGAAAGAACAATACAAACACTGGAGGACATGTTACGGGCGTGTATAATCGACTTTGGAGGAAGTTGGGATGTTCACCTACCGTTAGTCGAGTTTTCGTATAATAATAGCTACCAATCTAGTATTAAGATGGCACCATACGAAATGCTCTATGGTAGAAAGTGCCGAACCCCGGTATGTTGGGGTGAAATGGGTCCACGTGAACTCGCCCACCAAGATATAGTACGAGCCACGAATGAAAAGATCGATATAGTTCGGGCACACTTGAAAGCGGCACAAGACAGGCAAAAGGCGTATGCTGATAAAAGGAATAGGCCAATCGAATTCCAGGTTGGCGACATGGTCATGCTAAAAGTTTCCCCATGGAAGGGCGTTATTAGATTCAGAAAAAGGGGGAAGCTAAGCCCGAGGTTTATTGGGCCATTTAAAATCATCGGAAGGGTTGGCAAGGTAGCTTACCCCCTTGAGCTACCGGAGGAACTAAGTGGGATTCATGGCACGTTTCACGTGTCACAATTACGAAAGTGCCTAGCAGACGAAACAACCTATATCCATTACGATGATATCGAAGTGGATAATAGTCTGAATTATGCTGTGAGACCGGTGGAGATTTTAGACTGAAAGATCAAACACTTACGAAATAGACAAATTGACCAAGTCAAAATCAAATGGGAGCATAGGAAAGGTTCGGACACTACGTGGGAGTCCGAAGAGGAGATGCGACGTCTCCACCCAACATTATTTGGTACGTACTTCGGTTTCGGGGACGAAACCCTTTTTAAGGGGGGGGGGGGGTGGATTTACTAACTAGGAATTATAACCTAGTTAGTTAATAGTCTAGAAATAACTTATAGTAGGATTAAAAAGTAACCAAATTTCATGTTGATCAAAGTGGAGGGGTTTAAGTTGTTAAAATTGAAACTTGATTTTAATTAAACAAATAAAAAAAACAAACCAAACACCCCATTTTGGGGGTCTGGTCGATCAGAGCAAGCAGGGGGCGACACCCCCACTCACAAACCCTAAAATTCTACTTAAACTCTCAAATTGGAGGTGCAAATCTGGTCCAAACGAAAAATCCGAGCTTAGAATCGTGATCCTCATCGCAAGAGGATTATAAGGTATGTAAAATTTAATGAAAACTCTTAACTTGAAATTCTCATGAATTGGGAAAATCTGAAATTCTAGTTGCATGTTTGCCTTATGATGATTTAGGAACAACTATGGTGTTTAGGGACAAACCCTAGACAAATAGAAGTTGAAATCATAAGAAAATTTGGTGAATCCATGAACACCATTGTAGGTGATTAGTGGGTTATGTGTAATTTGATGAACACTAGGAAATAGATTGTGAATCTAGTGTAATTTGACCATTTTGAAGTGATTCAAGAAAATTTGAAGTTATCAATCATGTAAAAAGGTTGAATGATGTGAAATTTGGGCTAAATAATAAACTAGAGATTTGATGTTTAAACATGTAAAAAATTCTGCCCTTATAGTGTTTGTTGAAATGCCTCAAAGAAGGCTTGAAACTGAATTGTAAGTTAAAAACGCATAATTATGATGTATGACAAAATGTGCGTTATGTATGTGAAACAAAGAGTTCTAAACATAAAGTGATTGAACTCTATAGGAAAGGAAGCCGGGGCATCTAGCGGGCAAACCGGTGTGGACACACGTTTGAAGGGCTTGCTTTAAAGGTATGTAACTTGACCCGTTACATTAAGTAGATTTTGATAATTATATAATGCGTAATTGAATTTTTAGAATAAGAGTTGTTTTGAATTAAAGCGGTGATGTCGCTACATTGAATAATAGGTCAAAGTTGGTTGGAACTCGTTGGTAGTCGTCACAAAGGAGGATTCCTTAGACGAGCCAAACGGGTCGAATAATCAAGTGAGGCATGGTTGATGCTTCGGAATATGATGGATTGATCTTTGATATTGGTTAATAGATAACATATTAGAAATACGAAAATTTAATGTATTGGTACGCTAGAAAAGCGAAATCCGAGATTTGGGGTTGAGTGTAATGAACAAATCAAACGAAATATGGATTTCCAGGGACTACCGTAAGTTACGGTAGTACCGTAACTTACGGTAGAGGTCAGATGCTTACGGTGGTTTGCCCCTGTTTTACGGTAGACCAAAAGTTTCCAGGACCTACCGTAACTTACGGTGACACCGTAAGTTACGGTGGAACCAGAAAAACTTATATTTTATTATTCATAATTAGATGTTGGATCTCGTGTTTATATATACTATATAACAATGTCAAAACTAATGTTTTAACGGTTTTGACCATAGGTGACGAAGTGGATCTTACGGATGGCGGTCAAGCGAATGATGAAGAACCGAACACTACATTTTGAAGCTTCCGCAATGTTTTAAATCTTTAATAGACTTTGTGTATGGGTTGTAAACAATTGTTAAACAACTTTTGGTAACGTTTTAACTTAGTCGTTAGTTGACTAAGGTTAATGCTACTTATGAATCTCTTCAATGAAGGTTATGTTATTTAATCAATACTTTATTTGTAATGGTATAATCTATTATTAAAATCAAGAAAATTAGACGGGTGTTACACTTAATTAGGGTTTCTTATTGGACAATTAAAATAATAATTAAGACTTTTTGATAGGAGTTGTTACACCCATCAAGGGCATTTTGGTCAACTTTAATCCCATCCTTTACGACGAAAGACTATGACACATTTTTGACCTCAACCATCAAGTTTAGTTAATTAAAACACCATATTACTTAATCGAACTAAGAAGTGATTACAGAAATCACTTACCTTATGCGTCCGTGCTCGTATCTAATCCTTGCCTCTTCTTGACCCGTTAACACCTCATGCTTGAGCCCGATCCTTACCTTATGGTCCTACGTATCTTGGACTTAGCTTTCCTTTCTTACCGAATCTAACAACTCCTTTCCAAGGAGATACTTTTAATAGCATTTTGTCTCCAACTTGAAACTCCAACGACTTTCGTTTATTATCTGTATAACTCTTCTGGCGATCTCTAGCCGTCTTCAGCCTTTCCTTTGTGTCACAGTCGTAGTCACTTAGGATTTTCATCCATCTCCTGTGCCTCATGTTTAATTCTTTTTGCCCAAATATATATCTTAAATTCTTATGATCCGTATAGACAGTAAACTTACTTCCATACAGATAATGTCTCCAAATCTTAAGGGCAAAAATTATGGCTCTTAATTCTAAGTCATGAGTGGTATAGTTTTCTTCGTGCTTTTTCAATTGCCTTGATGCATACGCAATTACCTTTTTGCGTTGCATTAACACACATCCAAATCCTAGCTTTGAAGCATCACCATATACTTTAAAATCTTCTGTTCCTTCTGGTAAGACTAGGATTGGGGCATTTGTTAATTTATGCTTTAAGATCCTAAAGGCTTCTTCTTGTTTAGGTCCCCATTCAAACTTAACTGTTTTACAGGTTAGCTTAGTTAATGATATAGCTATCTTGGAAAAATCCTTAATAAACCGTTTATAGTATCCGGCTAAACCTACAAAACTCCTAATTTCCATTGCGGATTGCGGAACCTTCCATTTGGTAATTGCTGCTATCTTATCGGGATCTACGTGAATACCTTCATGATTCACCATATGACCTAGAAATTGCACTTCTGGCAGCCAAAATTCACACTTCGAGAATTTGGCGTAAAGCTTCTCTTTTCTTAACAAAGTTAAGAGTGCATGCAAATGCTGACAATGTTCTTTCTGACTTTTGAAATAAATAAGTATATCGTTGATGAAGACAATTACAAATTTATCCAAATATGGTTTACAGATCCTATTCATCATGTCCATGAATGCTGCAGGTGCATTCGTTAATCCGAAGGGCATGACTGTAAACTCGTAATGACCATACCTAGTTCTGAAAGTAGTTTTAGGTATGTCTTCCTCTTGTACTTTCAATTGATGATATCCGGAACGTAAGTCTATCTTAGAAAAATATCTAGCTCCTTGAAGTTGATCGAAAAGATCATCAATCCTAGGTAATGGGTATCGATTCTTAATTGTAACCTTATTCAATTCCCTATAATCAATACACATTCTCATCGAACCATCCTTTTTTCTTAACAACCAACACTGGTGCTCCTCACGGGGATAAACTAGGTTGTATGAAACCTTTACTTAATAATTCATCTAATTGCTTTTTCAGTTTTAATATTTCTGTGGTTGTTAACCGATAAGGTGCCTTGGCTATCGGTATAGTTCCTGGAATTAGATGAATCCTAAATTCTACTTCCCTATCTGGTGGTAACCCTGGTAACTCTTCTGGGAATACATCTGGGTATTCTGAAACTACAGAAATTTTCTTAAGTTCTTTATCTTTAGTATTAATGATTACTGAAATCATATATACTATTCCTTGCTTTCGTTCATAATTAGCTACTTTCATTACTGATATGAACTTTATGGGTTTACATGGCTTATCTCCTGTAATCATTATTACTTCTCCAGTGGTTGCACAAATTTCTATGGAATTCTTATCACAGATAATTCGAGCATGGTTGTTTACTAACCAATCCATTCCTAACACAACATCAAATTCAACTAATTTCATAGATAATGGGGTTGCAGAAAATTTATGACTTAAAAGTTCTATTTCTACGTTTTGCAGAACCTTATTTATTTTAACTGAATTCCCATCTGCCGTTTCTGCTGTAGAAATTTGCCTAATGCTGGTTAAAGGTAAGTTAAGAGTTTGGCAGAATGAAATATTTATAAAACTTTGGTTTGCACAAGAGTCAAATAATACTTTTTTGTAAACGTTGTGAACTAAGAACGTACCAGCTATCACATCTGGAATGAGCTCTGCTTCCTGAGCAGTCAGTTGAAAGGCTCTTACATTCCTTTTTACTCCTTCTGCAGGTTTGGCTTTATTGTCAGATGGTTTGTTCAGTTTTGGACAATCTGGCCTAAGATGTCCAGCTTCTCCACAGTTGTAGCAGACTGAAAATTTCTTCCTCCTGCAGTCTTCTTCTTGATGCCCCGGAATTTTGCAAAAATTGCAATATCCTTTGCATCTTCCAAAATGCTTCCTTTTGCAAGAATTGCAAAATGGGCTAGTGGAAGATTGCCCATTGCCTCCTTTCTTGAAATTGTTATGGTTACCCGGACGGAATCCTGGGGTAATCTTTTGGGCTACTTCCTTCCTTCTATTTTCTTCTCTTGTTCGTACTAGTTCGTCAGTCAGAGTATTGGCTAAATTCACCGCATCATCAATCGTGCGAGGTTTCGCAGCCTTGATGATATTACGGATTTCGGCAATCAATCCCCAAATATAACGAGAAATAAGTACCGGTTCTGGCGAAGCCAGGGTTGGTACCACTCGAGCATACTTGAAGAATGTCGAAGTATACCCTCGACAATCTACATCCACCATCCGGTGGGTTAAAAACTTATTTGTCATTTGTTCCTTTTCATACTCGGGACATAATTTTCTTTCTACAAAGCTCTTAAATTCTTCCCAGTTCATAGCATACGCCATCCTTCTTCCTTTTGCTTGTAACACCGTATTCCACCATTCTAGCGCCCCTTCTTTGAAAAGGTTTGATGCGTACATGACCTGATCATCCTGAGCACATTTACTTATGGCAATTTCTGCCTCGGTTTTCTCTAACCAACGCAGTGCCGCAGTCGCTCCTTCATTGCCTGCAAACTCAGTGGGTTTACAAGCAAGAAATTCTTTGTAAGTGCAACCAGGCGTTGCAGCTTTCATTTTCTTAGGGGGAGGAGCTTGCCGTGGTTCATTCTCATGATTAGTATGATTATTGCCTCCGTTTACGCTATTACTGAAGTTATCTTCAGAAATACGATTGCTAGGAATGATTTGTTGCGGTTCTATTGGATTTTTAACAGCACCAACAATTGCTGGAATAGCGTTGGCTATCCCTTGAGCAACTATTGCTGGAATAGCGTTGGCTATCCCTTGAGCAACGATATTTTCTATATCCTGCCTAGTCATATATTGATCCCCCGGTTGTTGCTCAGATTGATTAACCTCATTAACTGGTTCATTATTAGCATTTTCCATCTGATAATATATTTAATTTTATTAGTATCAACAAATAACAATTATACATAAAATAATCATATTAATTTCACAATACACATATAGCCAAAATTATTGATTTCTTGATTTCCATTTATATTTAATAGTATGCATCAATACACACTATTATCTTACAAAGTTTTATTTTAGGTTATTTTACAGACTGATTTTTTTACTATTACTATTACACAACCACAGTTGCATAAATCCCCTATCCTTTGTTAGATGATATTCTAGTAATGGCGTTCCCTCTCATCATATTTCCAGGAGATCTGTCCCCCAATCTCTTGGATCCTATTCCCAGTATCCATTAGTTCTTCGCCAAAGTGGCGGAGTTCAGCCATATTCTCGTTACTCATTGGTGGATTTGGTAAAGGTTCTTGATTGAACTGAGGAAAAAGCTTATAGGGATTGTTTTGGAACTGTATTTCATTAGTTAACCATTCGTCTATTTGCGAGTGGATTGAAGGGTTTGGAATAGCTGGTTCTAAGTTCATTGGTAGTTGTGTTTCAAGAGATTGAATAAAAACATTTTCATTAACAGGCTTAATAGTATTATAGCTTGCCAATATAAAATCTAGCTCTTCCTGAGATGGTAACCCCTCAATTTGCCTAGATCTTTCCCCAATTTCCATTTTCTTAGGCTTGGGTTTCTCGAGAGGTAAAGCGTTGAATTATATAGGTTCTTCTATGTCTGGTATATATCTATTGAAATCTCTGGAAACCTCTATTCTTACTGGATAGAGATTTAAATTCTGAAGGGCGTCAGACAAGTCACTCATGTTGTTTAGCAAAATACACACAATTACTAAGTTAAAAATCATAACAAAATTTTATAGAAAAACTTTTAAATATTATTTCATACTGGGTAACTACCAAAACAACTGAAATTAAAAACACACTAAGGTTTACTTATTTATTTACTGGGTAAAGTTTCTAGACTGTAGGTAATCCGGGTGCTAAAACTTTAATCAAAATATTTAAAGATTTGTATTTACTGCTACAGTGGCTAGCATATAAAGATCTGCCCATACTGTACAAAATTAGTCAGATAATAAAACACATAATCACAAATAGCAATTAATAAAAATTAAGTATTTTCTAAATACTTAATTGGCTTAAATCAGTGGCTCTGATACCACCTTTGTCTGTCACGGCCCCCAACCCGGTTTGACCCGTTTCAGGAGCCGCGGGACAGAAATCCCGTGGTATTTAATTAATTGAGTTTAACAGCGGAAGTTTATTATCAGGATCTTTTTAAAACTGAAATATTTCCCGATTATTTTATTTCACAACTCGGGATAAAACCCTGGTAATTTACAATCATTTGATTTCACGAAGAGATCTTTTATTTTACAAAACATGTTTCTTTATTTTATCCTGAGCCACTTCCTTAAGCTTGTAGTGCTTCATGGCACTTTTCCTGGATCATAACAGATCACCTGAAACATGTTTGAAAAAGGTTTTGTCAGCGGGAAATACTGAGTGAATCATTCTATTTACATAAAATGATGCATCATTATTAATTACAGCATAAGAGCGATTACAATGGCTTCTATCTTATTTTTATCTGGCGCCGTGTCACAATGGTGACGATGGTCATACCACTATTAGGTCAATGAACCTAACTGGTATAAAATTAGTAATGTGCACAATACCCCACTAGCCAGTGATTCAAGATATCCACGACTTAGTCCCTGTAATTTATAACTTTTGAAAATAATTTGAGGTATTGTAAAATAGTTGATAAAAAGAGAATGACTCACATTGCAGATTTAATTTAAGCAGAGTCTAGCCTACTGATTAGCCTTTTAACCTAAATTAATAACAGGCACACAATTCGGTCAGTAACTTAATACAACATTTACGATAATTCACGAGATCAAACCCTCACATCGAATGATAAAGTGCGATACTTAAACATCCATCGAATTAACGACGAATGACAAAGCATAAACCCTAATGTGGGCAGCACTTAAACATCCATTGGATAGTTTAATCGATCGGACATTGAATCGTAGCAGCGATCGAGTTATTACCCTGTATTGCGGCGTCGATTAGGGATCCGTGTGTGTTAATTGTGGTAAACAGAACGTAACTCAGTGCCTAAAACGAATTTCTTCGTCGAACATACGCAGAATATCAAGTGCCAATGTCTGCTATTTATACCCAAAATTTGGCCAGGCTTGCGCACCGTAAGCATAATTTCTTGCGGTGCGCAAGGGACACCTAATGTCCATAGGGTTGCAACGTGTGGGACTAGGCCTGCTGAGTTGATAACTTCGTAAAATTCGAATTTGACAGCGTTTTATTTAGATAATCGTAACTAGGGTTTACCCCCCCTGAGTTTTAGGGGCCCTGATCCTGATTCCGTTTGTTCTGAAAATTTTAGGGTTTGTGCAGAATCACTTGGGTGTCTTAATTAGGGTTTCTATTGGACAATTAAAATAATAATTAAGACTTTTTGATAGGAGTTGTTACACCCATCAAGGGCATTTTGGTCAACTTTAATCCCATCCTTTACGACGAAAGACTACGACACATATTTGACCTCAACCATCATGTTTAGTTAATTAAAACACCATATTACTTAATCGAACTAAGAAGTGATTACAGAAATCACTTACCTTATGCGTCCGTGCTCGTATCCGATCCTTGCCTCTTCTTGACCCGTTAACACCTCATGCTTGAGCCCGTCTCGACGTGATTCCTATACTTTCATTTCATCGAAATCATGCTCTTATTAGCATACTCATTTGTACACGTTAACAATCATATCAATCGCATATTTCACCCTTAACTTTCATTAGTCATTTCTAACATACATAACTCATATAATTATATTCATATCCGTTTAAACTCATGTAATTCATCATATAATCACAAATAACGCATATTAGCATAACATGTACCATACGACCTCCTATAATCCTGCCTTTACGACAACGTGTCAATTCATGTTTCTTATACTTAGTTGACTGATGAAAGTCAACTATTAACCATATTTAACTATCGTCTTATCATCATATACCCGTAACATCATAATCGACTATACGGACGACACTATATACATCTTATCATACGCTTGGTGTGCGTACCACCTTTTAAGCATAACGTACAACTAATTCATGCATAAATCTTCTAAACTCATACATAACTCATCAAATCCTTCTCCTAATCAACACCTATCACTCATACATAAGCATCAAACATATCAACACCACATTTCATTCAATTCATCTAACAACAACTCATCATACTCACAAAATACATCAATCTTTCAACAAGAATTGGACATAGGTGATGAGTCAAGTCATCTTCATCACCATAACTAATGGGTTTCACATCTAAACATCAAATTAGCACAAACTATTCATAATCCATGTTCTATATGATGATTATAACACATACTCATGCTCAATTCCACTTAAACTCATGGATTAGAACACAACCCACTTTACACATGATCACCAATCCTAGATTTAAGACATACCTTATGATCCCCTCGTGAAGGTGATCACTAATCCATGCTCGGTTATGGATTTAAGCTTCATCTTGCCTTTCGATTTGATGATCTTCTTGATTAGGGTTTGAGGAGCCCTCATGGAGCTCCTGGCTCCTTCTCGAACACACACGATGTGTGTGTTTATTTGTGTGTTGGTTTTCTTTTAATTAGTAACCAAGTTTCATCTTATCCACTTTAACCCCTCGAGTTTACTTCTAACACATATTTGGCACTACTTTTCTCTTTTAATAGTTTTTACCATGCACTTAACTAGGTTAAATAGCCTAGTTATTTATTTCATAATATAACGCATAAGGACATATTTCGAATATATAACACTTGGATTTTGGGGCGTTACAAGTCTACCCACCTTAAATGAGGTTTCAACCCCGAAACCTTTCTTACCTTTATTTAACACTAGTTATCTCTTCTCTACGTGCCCTCGACTAGACCGCTAGCCCATCACCATGACTATCCTTCATTTTTTTCAAGAACTCATCCCAGAGTTATTATTAATGCCACTTTCACTAAATAGTGCTTGTTGTTCATAGCTAGTGATTCATTCATCATTTTGTTTGCTTAAAAAAATTCCAACTTCCCATTACTGACATTCTTTTATGTTTATTGCAATATTCATATCGTAGATTTAATCTAAGGGCACGAACCCGTCGTTGTTTCTCATGATACTTACGACTTAAGGCATCTGCAACTACATTTGCCTTTCCTTCGTGATACTGAATATCACAGTCGTAGTCGCTTAATATTTCCATCCATCTCCTTTGTCTCATGTTTAACTCTTTTTGCCCAAATATGTACCTTAAACTTTTATGATCCGTATAGACAGTAAACTTACTTCCATACAGATAATGTCTCCAAATCTTAAGGGCAAAAATTATGGCTCCTAACTCTAAATCATGAGTCGTATAGTTTTCCTCGTGCTTTTTCAATTGCCTTGATGCATACGCAATTACCTTTTTGCGTTGCATTAGCACGTATCCAAATCCTAGTTTTGAAGCATCACAGTATACTTCAAAATCTTATGTTCCTTCTGGTAAGGCTAGAATTGGAGCATTTGTTAACTTTTGATTTAAAATCCTAAAGGCTTCTTCTTGTTTAGGTCCCCATTCAAACTTAACTGCTTTACAGGTTAGCTTAGTTAATGGTACAACTATTTTGGAAAAATCCTTAATAAACCGTTTATAATATCCAGCTAATCCTATAAAACTTCTAATTTCCATAGCTGATTGCGAAACCTTCCATTTGGTAATTGCTTCTATTTTAGAAGGATCTACGTGAATACCTTCGTGATTTACCATGTGTCCTAAAAGTTTCACTTCCTGTAGCCAAAATTCACATTTCGAGAATTTGGCGTAAAGCGTCTCTTTTCTTAACAAAGTTAAGAGTGCATGCAAGTGTTGACAGTGTTCATCCTGACTTTTGGAATAAATGAGTATATCGTCGATGAAGACAATTACAAATTTATCCAAGTACGGTTTACAGATTCTATTCATCATGTCCATGAATGCTGCGGGAGCATTTGTTAATCCAAAGGGCATGACTGTAAACTCATAATGACCATACCTAGTTCTGAAAGCATTTTTAGGTATGTCTTCTTCTTGTACCTTTAATTGATGATATCCGGAGCGTAAGTCGATCTTAGAAAAGTATCTAGCTCATTGAAGTTGATCAAAAAGATCATCAATCCTAGGTAATGGGTATCGATTCTTAATTGTAACCTTATTCAGTTCCCTATAATCGATACACATTCGCATCGAACCATCCTTTTTCTTTATAAACAACACTGGTGCTCCCCAAGGGGATGAACTAGGTTGTATGAATCCTTTACTTAACAATTCATCTAATTGTTTCTTTAGTTCTAGCATTTCTGTGGGTGCTAACCGATAAGGTGCCTTGGCTATCGGTGTAGTTCCAGGAATTAAATGCATTCTAAATTCTACTTCCCTATCTGGTGGTAATCCTGGTAATTCTTCTGGAAATACATCTGGGTATTCTGAGACTACAGGAATCTCCTTAAGTTCTTTATCCTTAGTACTTATGATTACTGAAATCATATATACTATTCTTTGCTTTCGTTCATAACTAGCAACTTTCATTACTAAAATGAACTTCATGGGTTTACGCGGCCTGTCCCCTGTAATCAGAATTACTTTTCTGGTGGTTGTACGAATTTCTATGGAGTTCTTATCACATAGGATTTGAGCATGGTTGACTACTAACCAATCCATTCCTAACACCACATCGAATTCTGCTAAATTCATAGGTAACAGGTTTGCAGAAAATTTATGCCCTGTAAGTTCTATATTTCCTTCTTGCAAAACCTTATCTATTTTAACAGAATTCCCGTTTGCCGTTTCGACTGTAAAAATCTGCCTAATGTTGGTTAAGGGTAAATTAAGAGCTTGGCAGAATGAAGTATTTATAAAACTTTGGTTTGCACCAGAGTCAAATAATACTTTTGCATAAACGTTGTGAACTAAGAACGTACCAGCTATCACATCAGGAATTAATTCGGCTTCCTGAGTAGTCAATTGGAATGCTCGAACATTCTTTTTAGTAGCTCCTTCTGCAGGTTTGGCTTTGTTATCAGCTGGTTTAACCAGTTTCGGACAGTCTGGCCTAAAATGTCCAGCTTCTCCACAGTTGTAGCAAAACTGTTGCTTTCTTCTTTCTGCAATCTTCTTCTTGATGCCCCGGGATTTTGCAGAAATTGCAATACCCTTTGCATCTTCCAAAATGCTTTCTTTTGCAGGCATTGCAAAATGGAATAGTGGAAGATTGCCCAGTTCCCTTTCTCTTGAAATTGCTACGGTTACCCATACGGAATCCTTGGGTAATCTTTTGGGCTACTTCCTTTTTCCGGTTTTCTTCACTTGTGCGTACCAATTCATCAGTTAGGGTGTTAGCTAATTCTACCGCATCGTCAATAGTGCGAGGTCTCGCAGCTTTAACGATATTACGGATTTCGCCAATCAATCCCCAAATATAGCGGGAAATAGCACCGGTTCTGGCGAAGCCAGTGTTGGTACCACTCTAGCATATTCGAAGAATGTCGAAGTATATCCTCGACAATCTATACCCATCATTCGATGGTTCAGGAACTTATTCGCCATTTGTTCTTTTTCGTATTCGAGACAAAATTTTCTTTTCATTAGCTGCTTAAATTCTTTCCAACTCATGGCATAGGCCATATTTCTTCCTTTGGCTTGAAGTATCGTATTCCACCATTCTAACGCCCCTTCTTTGAAAAGATTCGACGCATATATAACCTTGTCTTCTTCAGCACATTTACTTATCATAATTACTGCTTTGGTTTTCTCCAACCAACGTAGTGCTGCAGTCGCTCCTTCGTTACCTGCAAACTCAGCTGGTTTACAAGCAAGATATTCTTTGTAGGTGCAACCAGGCGTTGCAGCTTGCATTTTCTTAGGAAGTGGGGCCTGCCGTGGATCATTATTGTGATTAGTATGGTTGCCACCTCCGTTTACACTATTACTGAAGTTATCTTCTTGAGTACGTTTACTAGGAACGATTTGTTGAGGTTCAGCAGGTTTCTGGGCAGCAGCAAGGATTGCTGGAATAGCATTGGCTATTCCTTGAGCAACAATATTTTCTATATCTTGCCTAGTCATAAATTGATCCTCCTAGTGTTGCTCAGATTGGTTTACCTCATTAACTGGTTCATTATTAGCGTTTTCCATCTGATAATCTATTATATATAATAAACGAATATAATTTGGGACACGTGGCGCAATATTAGGGCTTCTTAGATGTGGTTTTGGCGGGAAACTGGATGGGTTGACACTGGGTCCGTAACAGGATCCGTATTATGTTTTTATGACCCGCATACAAGTATCTTTTCGTAAAACCCTAGACTTGTATCTCTACCCCTCTTCTCTTCTCACATACGCTTCTTTAACAAAACCCTAGATTTCCATTTGTTCATCCTTCTTCTCCTTCAAGCTCTGTAATCCATCAACCTCTGCAATCGAATCGATTCAACCATCAGGTACACCAATTGATAAAAAAACTCTTTCCGTTCTTCACCAATTGATAAAAAAATCTTCACAACCCACGCATATTTCCTAAACCCTAGCTATCACAATCATCTTCCTTCTTCTTCTTCTTCTTCATCAACGATTCATGGTCACGCTACATTGTTGGTTTGGTGAGCCGAGGAGGAAGAAGCGAATTGAAATGGTTGGAAATGGTGGAAGCTTTCAAGTGGCACTGGTTTGGAAGGCGATAGTGGTGTTAGGGTGAAGGAAAGATGAGGAAAAAGATACTTTTCAATCTGGATGAATTTTTGTGTTTTGATTTTGTTTTCTTAAATTTCATGTTATCTTTTTTTAAATCCTCATTTCCCCTTCCATTTTCACAGCAAAAGAAAACCCTAAACGCCATCGGCGAACTCAGTCGAATCTCTGTCTATCTCGATGGTGGCGCAGTTATGCATTATTTTATGGTGTTAATAATTTTAATTAAATAATTTATACCTTTTTTTTATTTTTCACGTAATCAATGTATGTAATTTTTTTGCAGCCTACTTAAGAAGCCAACAGAAAAAAAGAAGCCAATGGAAAAAAAGGATGCTGGGACATGGTAGAGAATAGAGATGAGGCAAAATTTTACAGACAACTTTAATATGGTAGGTGGCTTCAAGTATTTGTCATTTTTATCTTGCTTAGAATCATTATGTTAAATAAAATTTAGTTAAGGGTAAATTCTCTTTCAATGATAACATAGTCTAACTCTTTGGACAAAGGGAGGGAGATCTTGAAGCTCCCATGATTAATGGTTATCACCATTGGCTGTAGGGTTATGATTTTGTCAATATAAAACTTTATATAACAATAATCACTTTGAAAATATGTATTCAAACATAGTGTTGTTTAACTTCTTAAATTATGTTGATTATCAGACCTAAAACTTCTATTTTTCCCATTTTGTTATCAGCTGGTAGCTAAAAGTAAGTTGAAAATAGTACGGTATTTAATTATTTTTTGTGGTTGATTACGACCATATATGTACAGTATTCACTTTGAAACAAGGTAGTAGACATGGGATTGACCAATTTAGTTGTCGACTCTCAAGGCAATGCAAGAGAAGATGGCTTTAATCGTCACAAATGGGTCCACGGATAATAAGATCTCGCATGTTCTGACCATGGCTGGCTCAGACTCAGGGGAGCTGGTGCAGGAATACAAGCCGATCTTAAAAACTTGTGCTACACATGGAGTGTTTTGTTCTATTGTGTTCGCTGTCGTTACTTCACAATATACTTTTGGGGTCCATGTTTAACATGATATTTGATTATTTGTTTATTTCAACTTTTAGTTTTTATATTTTAAAATTATGATAATTTGTTTTCCTTCTTATTAGGATATCAGCATTCTTCCAGAGGGGAAGGGAATCTGTTGCAGCATAGTTGAAATCTGTATTGTCAGATATGCATGTTGATTTTGTAAGTTAGTTGTAATATTGAGTTTTTGTTGTATTTATCTTGGTCGTAAATACTTACCATAATTCAATTCTGATATTTAATTAGCTGAAAACCGGCATGCTTGCTTCAACCGACATGGTGAAGATTCTTCATGATTAATGTAAACGAAATCTCTTTTTAGCTTCTATACGATTATAAACATCTTGAGATCTGAGTTTTTTGTATCATGGTTTTAGCATAATTTGAACGGGTTTGGTTGGTTACGTAACGGATTAAATGGGTAACTTTTAGTACGGATACAAATGGGTCGAGTTGGGTGACCTATCGAGAATATGTGTTCATTTTTTATTGTTTTATAAATAAATGATGAATAGATAAGATTGTAAAAGTATATTGATTGCTAAACGTAGTGATATACTTTTGATAACTAAAGTGATTCAGGACGTTTTAAACCTTCAAAAAGAGAAAAGAACTTGGATAACTTTTGATCTAATGAACCCATTTGACCCGTTTCTTTTTTAGTTAATTTAAAAAGTATACCCGTTAGGCTAGATAAAAGATATACGAAATCCTAATTAACCCATTTTTTAGGTAAATGGGTCTGGGTAGGCATTTAATTTGGAAATGAAACGGATAAATTGTTTCCTTCCAATGCAAATGTAATGGTTTTTTATAGTTTATTTGTTTTGTTTTTATTTTTTGTATATTTTTGGAGTTCTCAGTTTTTATATCTGGTTGGTTTTGCAGCTACTTTTATATTTGGTTGGTTTTGCAACTACTGGTGTTCCTCTGCCTTCTGCAGGTAAACTTTTACTCAAAACGGGTATATTACAAGATTACTGTTTGTTTGATAGTTATTTTGATGTTGACACATTATTTCATATATACTGCAGAACTTGCACCATTTAGTATTGATTCATTTTTGGTAAGGTATTGAGTTAATAAATAATTAATCAATTGGGTTCAAGCATCCCCTGAAGATTTGAAGCTGGTGCGATCGAACCCAGTCAACTCCTTGGAACAATTAAAGTGTTGCTCATTAGAATCAATTAACTTACCCTGTAAAATAGTTGTCTAATTGCAAGTTAAACATTTTAGTTTGATGCTGACATGGAGTCATGGACTTACATTTTAATTGTGTAGAATTTAGATATGGGCCTTTTAGCTGCTAACAAAGGCAATCTTAGCGTGAACCTGGCTCATGTTGGTAAGAGTAATCGGTTATCACCGGTGTGTGTGTGTGTGCATATTTGGTGGATCGGCGTTTGTTCTTGTGGCAGTTATGGTTCAGTCGACTCTCTCGAAACTCTCTCAGGTAACACACAAACATCCATTGAGTTCTGATTATTGTTGCGGTTCTTGGCTGCATTTGGGCGGCAAGTTCGTTAACGTATGATTGTACAGTTCCGTAGGGCATCATCATTGTTGATCTTCAAGTCAGTTGGTTCGGTAATAGCAACGTCGGTTTATCGTAGTTGAACCACGCATATAGCAGGTTAGTCCATTTAGCTTAATTATGGTGTTATTTAGGGTTTGATGGGGTGTGTTTGGCTAAGCGATGAAGGTTATGCTGAAACTGTGATGTCACGCATGAGCGTAACAAACATATCAATTATAATTCCTGATCAATTTTGCGGTTTGATTTTAAATAAACCGGGAAATAAATGTTTGCTTGCTGGAATTTGTAATTAGAAAAAATCATATAAAAATAGTCCATGTGGAACATTATGATCTGTGTCAACAAGTTTTTTGGTTTGACCCGCACTATCTATCGTATGTTCATGTTTCGCAGGAAGCTCAAGGGCCTTGTGTAGGGTTGAGCAAACCTTAACCTTTGACCAAAGTTAGCCGCTATCCGGACCGCCACCAAACCGAACTAGAAGTTATGGTATTTTTAATTGTATTTTCACTTTGTCTTTAATTTACGTAATATGTCACTTTGTTTATGATTTATGAAGTGACTTCAAGAATATTAAATTTTAGGTGTTTGTTAAATCAAAGAGGACTTGCATCTACAACGTTGGATGTGACGGGGGCGTGCTACACCAACCAATCCGAGCTCATGTTACTTTTAATAAATTGTAAATGTAAACATTATTTCTCTTATTTTTTGATTAAACTGGGCCGTGTATGCATTTATGAATAACATTATTTACTTAAGTTGTTAGTGTTAACATATATGAAGACATTTTTATATTTATTATTGTATTAACAATTAATCAATGTCGTGTTTACTGAAATAATATGTTACATTTTAATTAAAAACCATCAATATTAACTATTAAAAATAAACAACCCGGGAAGCAGTCCGGGTGATAACCTAGTTAATATATATAATTTATTAGTATAGAGTAAATAACAATTATACACAAAACAATCATACAAATTTCACAATACACATATATATCCAAAATTATCGATTCCTCGATTTCCCTTTTTATATATCATATTATGCATCCGTACACACTGTTATTTCACAAGGTTTTATTTTTATTTTACAAGATTATATTTTTATTACTATTATTATTATTATTATTATTATTATTATACAATCACAGCTACGTTCTCACACCATCCCTTCTGCTGATATTTTAGAAACGACGCTCCCTCTCGTCGTATTTCCAGGAGATTTGCTCTCCCACCTCCCGAATCCTATTCCCTGCACCTATCAGCTCTTCGCCAAAATGGCGGAGTTCAGCTAAATTTTCATTGCTCAATGGTGGGTTTTGTATAGGTTCTGGATCGAACTGAGGGAAGAAGGTATAAGGGTTATTGAGGAGGTTTTGAAACTGCCAGTCATTAGTCCACCACTCGTCCATTTCTCCTAGAGGTTGGGTGTGGATCAGAGGGTCTGGAATGGCTGGTTCTAAGTTTATTGGAAGTTGGGTTTCAGCAGGATAAGGGTAGAGGTTGGTGTTGATAGGGTTAATGATATCACATCTTGCCAGTAGGCGATCTAATTCTTCCTGTAATGGCAACTCCTCGACTTGCCTAGAACTTTCCCCAATTTCCATTTCTACTTGCCTGGAACCTTCTCCGATCGCAATTCCTTTTCCTTTATCTATGGGATTCTCTATTTTGGGAACCTTTCTAGTTGCTGGTTTCCTTCTGCGTACACGCCTCCAGCCTACGAATCTTCTCCTTTTCTTAGGCTTTGGTTTCTCCAGAGGTGGAACGTGGAATTCCATAGGTTCTTCCACATCGGGTATGTAACCAGTAAAGTCTTTGGAAACTTCTACTTTCACCGGATAGAGATTGAGATTCTGAAGGGCTTCAGATAACTCATTCATGCTGTTTAGCATATATGCAAAAATACTAAGTTAAAATTTTATAACAAAATTTCACAGATAACCTTCAAGTATTATTGCATACCGTGTGACTAATTTAATATAAAGGATAACTGAAAATTAAAACATACTAGGGTTTATTGTAAACTTATTTATTTACTGGGTAAAGTTTCTGGCTTGTAGGTGATATGGGTGCTAGAACTGAGTTAGAGTATTTAAAAATTTGCATTTACTGCCACAGTGGCCAGCATATAGAGATCTGCCCATTTTTTATCTAACTTGTCTTCCCATGGTGGGTTACTGTCTAGTTTCTGGGTTTCTTGATTAACTCTCACTTCTTTTGGTTGGGATTTCTTTATTTTCTCCTGACTTTTCCTAATAATCAAACTTCTTTTATTAGGAGAAAGTGGTTCCTCATATTGTGCCCTTCGAACAAATATTCCTTCCTCATTAATTGGGCATTTTGAGGATTAAGTTCCTTTTTCTTTCGGTGAAATATCTAATTTATGGTAGATATCCGAAAGTCTTTGCTTACCCATACTGTAAACAAATATTCAAATAATAAAACACGTAATCACAACATGGCAATCAGTAAAATTAAATATTTTCTAAATACTTAATTGGCTAAATCAGTGGCTCTGATACCACATTTTCCTGTCACGGTCCCAGCCGCGGTTTGACCCGGTCAGGAGCCGCGGGACAGGAACCCGTGGTATTTAATTGATGTGACAACGGAAGATTTTAACAGGATCTTTTAAAAACTTGAAATGCCCGATTATTTTATTTCATAATTCGGGATAAACCCCGTAATTTACAATAGAGGAATTTTACTAGGAAATTCCCTGATTTATTAAAACATGTTTATTCATTTTAACCGAGCCACCTCTTCAAGATTGTTAATGCTCTGTAGCACGTTTTTCCTTGATTTACAGCAGGTCGCCTGAAACATGTTTTAAAAATATTTTTGTCAGCGGGGAAATACTGGTGAATCATTCATTTTGACAAAATGACACGTAGTTATAAATTACAGCATAAGAGCGATTACAATGTCTTTTATCTTATTTTTATTTGGCGCCTTGTCACCCGTGTGACGATGGTCATACCACTATTGGGTCTTTCCCCAAGTAGTGATGATTATCACTGTTAGGATTTATTAGCCTAACTGTGAGAAATTAGTAATGTGCACAATACCCCACTAGCCAGTGATTCAAGATATCCATGACTTACTCCCTGTAATTATAACTTTTGAAAATAATTTGAGGTATTGTAAAACAGTTGATAAAAAGAGAATGACTCACATTGCAGATTTAACGGGCAGAGTTTAAGCCTACTGTTTAGCCTTGTAACCTAAATTAATAACATGCACACGAACTAGGTTAGTAACTAATACAGCATTTACGATAACTTACGAGATTAAAAACCCTCACAACGAATGACAAAGTGCGATACTTAAACATCCATCGAGTTCACGACGAATGACAAAGCATAACCCTAATGTGGGCAGCACTTAAACATCCATTGGATAATTTCAATCGATCGAACATTGAATCGTAGCAGCGATCGAGTTATTACCCTGTTTTGCGGCAGCGTTTCGTGCTGTGTGTGTTTTTGTAGTATTTGGACGATATCTCAGTGCATGAATCGAATTTTAACGTCGAACAAGTGCCAAAATTCAAGTCCCACACCCCTCTATTTATACTGAAAATTTGACCCCCTCGCGTGACGCAAGGGGTCACAATCTATTATAGAGTAGCCACGTCCCTAACTAGCTTAGCTGAGTTGACGGAATGTTCAATTTCGATTTTGACAGCAATTTATGTGGATAATCGTCAATAGGGAATACCCCCCCTTGAGTTTTAGGGGCCCTGATCCTGATTCTGATTGTTCTGAAAATTTTAGGGTTTATGCAGAATTACTTGGGGGTCTCAATTGGGGTTTCCTATTGGACTAAATATAATAAGAAATAATAGTTTTGGTGAGAGTTATTACACTCGAGGTTACCTCTTATTCCTTCAGAGGTTTTAAACCATTAAGATGTAGCATCTAAATGATCATTAAGAGGATACCAAACAGCCCCTTAGTTTTGCTACATAAACGTGCGTGGTTGATATTTCATGCATACGCTTTTGTGGAAATGGTCATGGTATATAATACTTAAAATATTATGTCATAATTAGCATATTTAACATTTACTTTCAATATTTTTAATATTCGTATCAATATAGTCAAACTTTTTTTTAGCAGCAAACACACTATATATATAAATATATAAAGCCCAGCAAGGGGCTGGGGAAAAGCAAAACAAAACGAACAGAATGTAGAAAAATTACAACCGACTCAAGACATCAAACGACACCCAATTATCCCAGTCGAGCGTGGGCAGCTTCGACCGATTACTAATCCATACAAAGGCGTCTTCTTTTATAGCCTCCATCATTCTCCTAACCGGTATAAATCTCCCCTCGAAAACCTTTGCATTTCTCGTAGCCCAAATACTCCAAACCGTAGCAAGAGCTGCAGTATAAACAATCTTTTTCCATCGCTGTGAACCCGGACTTTCATGAATAGTTTCCTATTACTATCACCATTTCCTATTACCATTTCCTGAATATAGTCAAACTAGAACCACCCGTTTCCTATTACTATCACCATCTACGATCTTGATATTGATGACTATTGTTTTTTACAAACCAAGTGAAAAATGATACCTAGTTAGAGCTAATTACGGTTGCGATAATATTAAGAAGGGTACCAATTTTTAAATAATAAAGTTTTAGTGAGGAACGCATCCATTAGAAGTCCTCCGTAAAGTTTGGAGATGGATATTATTAAGGCATCATCGATCACTGCCTTGACATCGGAATGTAAGGTGTTTTCTTTAACGACATATCATCATCAATATATTACCATCACATCGCCGACAAGCTGGATGCGTGTAAATTAATTATGTTTTACCTTCAAGTTACCAACAAATTCATTGGTTATTTATTTATGGATTACCTGCACGAAATTTGTGAGTATCGCTTTTTATTAAGCCTGATATGGCTTTGGCCTTGGGGAATATGCATTGGTATGCAACGCTGGAAGGCTCGTCCAACAGAAAAGGATGGAATGTATTTGAAAAACAAGAGGTTCGTACAATTGTCTTTCAAGTTTTAAGTCACTAAAGCCCGCGTCCATCCTATGTGTAGCAAGCAATCAACAATCAGCACATAGTAGAACCTGAAACATATGTGAAAATAGTCAGCATAAAAATGCCGGCGAGTACATATGTTTTGTATATCAAATTCATGGCTTTGAATCCATATTGCAATACCTCGTCCAACTACGAGAGTTGTCGAGTATGTACCTGGAAATCAAAAAGTGTTTGATATTGCAATATGTTTTATCATCTTTACAAGATGATATAAGTAAACCAAAACCATTGTAGCCATGAATCTTGACTGAAAACATCTGTCTTTGTAAAACCAAGTAGTAAATCGTCTTTGTAAATAAACATTGTATGGTTTATATCTTTAAGTAAACCTCGTAGTGTGACATCGTTTGAAAACATTTGTCCAAAACTGTTCAAATCGTTCATATTGTTCAAATCATCCGTGTTATAAACCATCGTTCAATCGTCCGTGTTTTTAATTGTGAAATACAACTTTTGGTCGTTCTTTAAAGAATACATTCAAACCTATGTGACTCGATATACCACCCATGGGGTATCTTTAATAGGCCCTGAAAGACCTCTTTAACAAGACTAACAAACCAACACATGATTTGTTAATCAGAAAACAGTTTCTGTCGTTACCCACATTACCCACCAAAGGGATAGTCCGATAACGGGATTTGTCAAATCCTATGATACCATAACATACTACTGGTCGGCTTGATCAAAGCTAATGAATGTCATTTGTGTGTCTTTCGACTAACGCCCCAACAAGTTCGTTCACATTATTGAAATCATCATGTTTTATATAAACCATAGCATTTGCTTATGAAAACTCGAAAAGCATTTAGCACATATGAGTCACCCCAAAACAATTGAAAGCATAAAAGAGAGGAGCTATATACTCACTTGAGATTGCAAGTATCCTTGATTAAGTGTCCTAACAAAGCTCGGGAAATCAAGGAATCAAGTGGCACCTAGTAACGGATCACTATGTTAATAATCGAGGCCTAAGTCGGGAGATCGGATAAAATGAGGTCTTGTAAACCAAATGAGTGTTGGAACTCATATGATATGGTTTAACAAAGCCTACATTATGACTTGATAGTTATCCTAAGTGCTTATAACCCGTTAAGGTAGTCTACGCTACGTTAACGTGTCATTTGCGCAAATGCGCGTTCGGATGGCCTAACTAGTCCTATGACAGGTGTTATATGCCTAAACATGTTTAATTATGTTGCATAATCTGTTTAAGTGTCAAAATTTTGGTTACATATGCTTAAATTCAAATTATGCATAAAAAGGGCATTTATGTCATTTTCCTAAGGCATATAAACTACCTATCATACAACTAATTAAACTAAGTGACCATAAGGTATAACCTCGGAAGGTTATTCCCTATACAACTATGGTCACAAAATATGCTTGGTCGGATCATAATGATCGACCAAACGGGTCGGGTTCGAAAGTCTAAGCGGTTGTCGAGACCGCTTGACTTACGACCCTAAACAAGCACTAAACTAAAAGTGACGAGTTAAACATGTTAAAACATGTTTAACTAAGTTAGAAAAATGATTTGATATCAAAACTAAGTGTTTTGATACCTGAAAATAGTTTCGTCGCAAAATGCACATAATCTTGCATTTTGACTGAAACTTTGACTCGTCACTTCGACTAGTCAACGTGATAATCAGTAGGTATATCGCAAGGGATTATAACCATCGTGATTATGCTCACGTTGCAAAGTTTGATTGAACTTTGACTTGACCAATTCATGGTCAAAACCGAAAGTCAAACGGTAGTCATACTGTTTGACTTTCAACTTTTAATTGCTGAAAATAAATGAACTAGCCATGAAAGAACACTTACAAGTGCTCTAAGGCTTGAAAATGAACTAGAAAACTTAGGTAGAAGGAATCCAAAAGATGGTAGCCTTCACTTAGAGTTCAAGAGTGAAGAATGAGCAAATGAGCAAGGAAAATGGGCATATTTGAGGGGGTTTATATAGTTTTTGAGAGGCCCTAAGATCATGACAAGTAGATTATGTGATGCCCAAGTAATGATCTTTACCCTACAAGTGTGTGGTTGAGAATGAAAGCCTTGTTCAACACTTAAAATCACCCAAAATATTGAAAAACTAGGAATAAAAACATGTGCAGCAAGCTGAATTCAACATTTTGTCCAGAAGTAGGCATTGCGTCGCACGACGGAAAAAGCCATTAGACGTCGCGCAGCGTGAGGGCTCAGGCCAGACGTTCAGAAATTTACAAAATAGGTCCTACACACCTCTAAGTGCATTTTCGACGCGTTTAACCCCCCTTAACCCATTTTCAAGGCTCTACAAGGATGTTAAAGCATAGGGGACTTGAAATATACTTGGAAATATCATGGATGTCGGTTCGTTTGGTCGTACGGTCGCGTTATTCGGTTAATTACGACGAAACTCGAACGGACGCGAAAACGATCCAATTGCGCGACGAATGATATTTTTGCATTCCCATCACTAAAATATAATATTTTAGTGATTAAAAAAATTTTTGGATCTCCGGATATGGTCAGAACGTGAGATATGCGAGTAAATGCAAACTTTCGTAGTTTTGACGCTTTTAGTCCCTATGATCAAATAAGCGTATTTTCGCATACCGAACCCCTCAAAACTTATTTCTAAGCTATGTTAAGGGTATTTAGGGTATGTTGAGCTTATGATCTTGTTCCGGAGTGTTCGTTGCAATACGAATTGGCAGACTTTTGCAGTTTGTCGCAAATAGTCCCTATGATCAAATAAACTTGTTTTTGCCATACCAAACCCTTCAAAAATTATTTATAAGTTATGTAAAGGTTATTTAAGGTATGTTAAGCTTATGTCATTATTCCGGAGTGTACGTTGCGTTAAACTGATTACGTTTGCGTAATAGTTTACGTAAAACTTCCAGAAAAGCTTCTCGAGAGTTTGGAATCATACGAAATTTGATATGTGTACTTTTCACATGTAATTGTACATATACCGAGAATGAAATACAAGATTTCATTGGATTCGTAATTGTATGATGATCGTAATGGCACAAATGTCACACCGACGAAATTCCAACGGATTTTATAAATTTATATTTTATTTGCGTGATTTGGGTGATGTAAAAAAAAAACAAACAAATATGATTCATGAGGAATCACCTATACTAGCAGGGTCGCTTCAAATAGATTTGTGGGAAGGTGCAGATCTTCGAGCTCTCGCATAACCAGGCTAGTGTTCCATGACCATAAACGGACATGACTATGAAGGGTTAACCAAACAAGGGAGAGTTATGTGTGAAGGGTATTGACGTTTACACAAATAAGGGTATGTTCAAAGACGTCGCGTCTTTAAATCATTAGTAGGCTAAATATGCTTCACAAAGGACAGTTCAAAGTTATTCATTTACCGATGAAATACCGACAAATATTTATGAATTTTCAATTTTTATATTTGTAGAATCCGCACTATAATTCCCTGTCGTCGATGTCCCATTAGTAAATAGTAATAGTATATTTTCTAGCCAAAGTTAATCATTTATGAAAAATCAATCAATCTAATACATTGCATTTCTTTTTCTTTATCACAATCTAAAGTTGACTTGACATAACTAACCTTTTTTTTTAACGGTCAATGAATACTATCAGTGGCGAAACTAGCCCATTAAATTAGAGGTATCCCAATTTTTTTTACCATGCAATCATACAATATTAAAAAAACGACAATAAATAAATAAAGTAAAATAAATACCTAATATATTTGTCCTCTTCTTTTTTTTCATAGCTTGAAATCGTTCCATCACATCGTCGTCCTTTACTTTATGAAAAAAGCCTTTTCGACCGCACAAACAATGACATTGTTCAAAAATTCCGGGTTGATTCAATTGCGTAAATCCGTTTTGACAAGCTTCAATTTCGAAAAACATCTTTCAATGGTTGCGCCCCATATTCAAAGGATGGTTAATTGAATTCTTTTAGGCTAAAATATAAGTTGGGACTTGGGCTTACATATCAATTGGGTTATCATTTGGTTTGGGCTTATGAAAAATTAGGATCTGTAATATTATCAAGTATCTTGTTTTTTATCAGGGGTATCTCGTAGTTTTTTAGGGGTATCTTTTATATAAAACCGAAAAAATACACGTTACGCAGTTGAGCCGTAGCTCGTGCTTTTCGTATAATGCTAGTCCCGCCCCTGAATACTATATAAGTCCGGCTACCCGAGCAAATGCATTGGCAAAAGACCACCCCACGCTCTACAAACACAAACATCATTGGTGACCAAACCTGTCCATCATTTCAAGAGAAAACCATTATCCGAACGCGCACTTATAAAACCCTTCTTAGAAAATATTACCCAAATAAGACTTCCATCTATGCCTTCCACATTGGAAGGCCATGGGTGCCTCTCCCATTGTCAACTACTACAAAGACCAATGTCGGCGGCAATAGTGCCTGCCGGCTATTGGGTCACATGGGCGGCAGGAGGAATAGTGTCAGACAGTTGTCTGGCACTCCCCTATTGGCCCAACAAATTTACGATTTTATCCCGCTTTAAAATTACGCTTTTACAATCAGTTCAAAATTATGTTTTTACCCCCACTAATTTTTTTTTTTGCGTTTTTGCTCCCAGCTAAATATTTTGATTTTACCCCCGGTTCAAAATTAAGATTTTGCCCCGTTTCAATTTACAGTTTTGCCATTAGCTTTTTTCCCTTAAAAATACGATTTTGCCATCAGCTCAAAATTATGTTCTTACCCCATTTAAACTACAAAGACCAATGTCGGCGGCAATAGTGCCTGCCGGCTATTGGGTCACATGGGCGGCAGGGGGAATAGTGTCAAGGCAGCTGCCTGGCACTCCCCTATTGGCCCAACAAATTTACAATTTTACCCCGGTTTAAAATTACGCTTTTACCATCAGTTCAAAATTATGTTTTTTACCCCCACTAAAAAAAATTGCGTTTTTGCTCCCAGCTAAATATTTCGATTTTGCCCCGTTTCAATTTACAATTTTGCCATTAGCTTTTTTTCCCTTAAAAATACGATTTTGCCATCAACTCAAAATTATGTTCTTACCCCCATTTAAAAATAAATTAGCGCTTTTGCTCCCAGCTAAAAATTTCGATTTTGCCCT
Source organism: Helianthus tuberosus (assembly GCA_030545235.1). Taxonomy (NCBI): domain Eukaryota; kingdom Viridiplantae; phylum Streptophyta; class Magnoliopsida; order Asterales; family Asteraceae; genus Helianthus; species Helianthus tuberosus. The sequence goes on from CM060423.1 coordinate 215,654,585, forward strand.
CGGTTCAAAATTTCGATTTTGCCCCATATAAATTTATACTTTTGCCATTAGTTTTTTTTTCTCACAGCCAAGTTACGATTTTGCCCTCAACTTATATTTACATTTTCTCCCTCGTTTTTTTTTTTGTTTTCCTGGTGAAACTACAATTTTGCCCCCAGTGTAAAATTACAGTCATGCCGACAGCTTCCTGGCACTCCCCCAGAGGTCCATTTAATTTACGATTTTATCCCTGAATTAAAATTATGATTTCGCCCTCACTTAAAAATTATCTTTTTCCCATCGTTTTAGTTTTTTTAGCAAAACTATAAAGGTTTTTTTGTTTTAATTGGTTTACTCAATTTAATTTTCTTCGTGTAAAGGAGCTGCCTAACACTGGCTCATTTGTCCTGAAAAATTATAGTTTTGCCATGAGCCCAAAAATTACGGTCTTATCATTGTTTTCTTTTTCATAGCAAAATTATAGTAGTCTTTTTTTAATTGATAGAGAATTATTCGGCTATCGCCCCACAACACAGACGGGTCATCTACTAATTTCATACACTTTACACAACTATCTATCAAAAATGAAAAATCCATACACTAACAACAAAATACATTATCTTCAAGCCTTTTATAGTTATTCCAATTATTTTCCTTGTCTACCAATTTAGACCACCACTATCAAATCCTATGCGGCGAAAAAATAACATTTTCCACGTGGCACAACAACATTGGGTAACAAACCAATCTTTTTGTAGAACGTGACAGAATATCATTTTCCTCTTTTTCCCCATCAATAAAATTTTTATTCCAAAACTTTTTCAATAATTAATAATTTCATCACAAAAATCATATCTATCTAGGGTTTCATACTTTCATCGATTCAAATTGAAATCACCATCAAATGGATCCTTTTGACGATACAAATTGGGATCTAATCGATTATGACGCGCTAATAAACGACGCCGTATCCACCGGTTATTATTGGAGTGAACAGAGGTAATTCATTCTGTTTTGTTGTGGATTTTGCTGTTTGATTTTAGACTTTTGTAGTATTTAGTTAGTTGTATGATTGTGAAAATGTTTAGGACTTGTGACAATTGATTAGTCTCAGAATCTAGGGTTTGAATGTTGCTGAGTGAGGGTAAATTGGGGATTTTGTTGGTGTTATGATTTTTGTTTGTGAATTTGTGTGTATGATAGTGAAATGTTAGTTGTTGTTGGTGACAATTGATTATATGATTGATTTTTGATGTTGTTAGATAGGTTTAGGATAATATGTATGTTTAGAATTTTTGATGAATTCAGATTCTAGGGTTTAATAGTTGCTGAGTGAGGGTAAATTGGTAAATTGACAAATTGGAGATTTTGTAGGTGTTATGATTTTTGTTTGTGAATGTGCGTGTATAACAGTAAAATGTTAGTTGTTGGTGAAAATCATAGTTATTAAAGGCACTAGCGCACTTAAGGCGCATAAGGGTAAGCGGAGTGGCCATCGGTTTCATGCGGTAAACCAGTTTACCGAGTCGGTAAACCACCGCCAACCATTCCTTTACCGATTTTGCAAAGCTTCTTCGGTGAACCTACACCGATTCGGTGAGATTGAGAGGGAGGGAATGGGGGGGGGGGGGGGGGGGGGAGATGGGTGTGTGGTGGGGTCCATTTCTTCTCAACCAATCACACATTTTTTCTTTTTAAAAAAAAAAAAATAGTTTACCTAAACCCCATTAGGTAAACCACCGCCAACGTTTTTGAGCATTAGGTAACTTATTTAGGTGAATTGACATGGCAATGTATGATTGGGTGAATTAGGAGTTTACCTATTTGGAATAGGTAACCACTCCCTTCACCCTAAAAAGAACGAGGGCCTGAGAAAAAAATTGCACAATAAAAAAAATAAAAAATATATTATGTATTACAATAACGATAGTATTCTACAAATAAAATAAACAAAGCCTATTATATAATATTTAATATCATCCATTTAGTACTATAAATTCAAAAATATCAGTGTAGAAAGTAATTTTCCGTAGATAAAAGTAAAAATTTGGCTGGAATCTTGCAAGAATTTAGAGAATTTGGCTGAAAACTCCATTGAATCTAGGAATCGTGCCAGAATCTACATCTGAATTTTCAAAGAATTAAAGCACAATTATCTTGCCTTGCCTGAAAAATGGGCCTAGGCACAAGAGGCGATGGATTTTAACAACTATGGTGAAAATGGATTGTATGCTTGATTTTTGATGTTGTTAGGGGTTTTATGAGAAGTGTTAAGGTGTGTTGTAATGAATTAGAAGTTTTTAATTGAAAGTTGGTTTGTTATTGTAGTGGTGGAGTCCAAGGTGATGGTTCAGTTGCTAGCCTTGCACCACCGGAGACGGAGGGTGTGGAGAAAGAGTGCTCAAGAAAAAGGTATTTACTGTTTTCATTTGGATAAAGTTTGGTTATAGCCAGGATCGATGTACAGAAAGATAGACGGAAAGATAGTAACTTCGTTGACAACATAATGTCAACAAGGATATTGTTCCTTTTCTTTTCTGCACTTGTAATCAGTCAGTGTTAAATTGTTTAATACTGTTTGTTTACTTAACAGGGGACGCGGTAACTCATGCAGCAAGGCCGAGAATAAAGCATGTCGTGAGAGGCAAAGAAGGGAAATATTAAACAACAGGTGACCCTTATCTTGATTGAATTTTCATATTCAGTGATTTATTTACAATAAACCTTCACTGACCCGTAACAAAAAGTCTTGCTCGTTTTAACCTGTTAACTATTTCCAATCCACCCATTTAGATACCTCTAGGTTTTACTTTTTAGTATTTATATTTGGTCAGTGCGTTAATTTACAACCAGAATGCAAGAAATAAACATGTTTTGGTCCTTTTCATACTCAGTATATTCTTCATCAATATAAGTTGAATCATGTTCATGGTTTATCGATGAAATTTTGTTAATTCTTTTTACAGGTTCTTAGAATTAAGCTCTACTTTGGAACCCGACCGGCCTGCCACCACTGATAAATTGGCTATACTTGGAGATGCTATCCGAGTTCTAAATCAGCTCAAATCTGAAACACAGGATTTCAAAGAAACGAATGAGAAACTATCGGAAGAAATTAAAACGTTGAAGGTTAGCATACATATACACATAATTGATGCCAAATGAACTTGCTTAATGGTTTTCTTTTTCTTTTGATAAATTTCTATAGAATTCCTTAAAAATGCTTTTCTTTTTTTAAAACCTGTAGTTAGAGAAGAACGAGCTTCGTGAAGAGAAACTTGTATTAAAGGCTGAAAAAGCAAAAATGGAGTATCAGGTCAAATCCATGACCAATAACATTCCACCGCCTGGATTTATGGCACCACATCCGGCTGCATTTCAGGCTGGAGCACCCAAGATGCCCGTTTTTCCAGGTTACGGTTGCATTCCAATGTGGCAGTATTTACCACCATCTACGTGTGATACGTCTCATGATCATGAACTCAGGCCACCTGCTGCTTAATAACCGAACCAATGAGAAAATTGTTAGCTCATTGTAGTTTGTAAATATAATTGCTTAGTTGGATTTTGTGTTTTCATCACTGTGCACTTCTGTCATTATGCTTTTTGGAGACAAATAGAGTTCTTTGTTGGATATAAATGATATCCTCTAATCTTTTTATCCTAATGAAATCTGAATCTCTCTTCATAATTTGTTGCCTCTGTATGCTATCAAATATATAGATACAAGAAAGCTACTCAGATGCCAAGTACTGATGTTCATCATGGAGTATTTGGCAGCGTGATCACCAGGGGCGGCCCTGAGGGTGGGCGGGAAGGACCACCGGCCAGGACCCGATATTTTGAAGGGCACGTTATTTAAAAAAAACCTATATGTATATGTAAAAAAAATTGAATAGGTATACTCATACAAACATCAACATAGGCTCACTTACAAAACTATTCTTATGGTTTAAATTAGTTATTAGCCCATGGGCATTAGGTTTAGACATTTAGTGAGCCCAATACCCGATTTTGTTAAGGCCTAAGGGCACGTTTTTTCTAGCTCGCACATGGTACACGAATTCACAGGGCCGTCCCTGATGATCACTAGTCAAAAAGACATATTTTGTTAACATCATATGCGATATATATTCTAGCTAACGACAAAATCTGTATTTTACACTTGCTTGTTGATTCTTCATCAAGAACTATATACGATTGATTAGCATGGTCATTATCCTCACACAGTGTTCTAGTTTTGGTTGACACTCGCTTACAAAATTGCTTTTTATTTGTTTTGTTTATGTTACCACATATTTTTAACCTTCAACTAATTGAAGTTAAGAGACAATAAATTCATGATTGAAAACTAAAAAAAGGTAAAAGAACAACTGGAGAGACCATCAACATCATCCCCATTATTGTTGTCTACTCTGTCTCACTTGCACTGTAGATTTGTACTTCACGACAAACTAAGAATCACTAAATTGTACAATACAAGTTTTCATACTATACAACATACTACACATTATATTGTACAATACAAGTTTTCATACTATACAACATACTACACATTATATTGTACAATACACTAATGTGATACTGAACAACAAACTAAGAATCACTAAATTGTACAATACAAGTTTTTCATACTATACAACAACATACTAGACATTATTGTACAATACACTTATGTAATACATGAAGTGAGATAGTAGATCCTAGCTATGTAATCTGTGAAATATAATTATATTTTTATCAAGTTTTACATTATGTATGGTTTAAATAGAAATTATCATATTAAGTTCAAAATGAAAATAGTTTATTAGTATAAAAAATCAATTATTATATATTAACGTAAAGTGTAATATTTATCAAAATGTGGTCCTGACATACAAAAAATAAAAAAAATCCCTAGTTGTGTGGATATTGGATAAACAAGTGAACAAGTGTATAAGATTGAACGTGTATAGATAATAAGTGAATGGCTGAATGAAATTATAAGTGAATTGGATAGTAATTGTGTGGAGGGTACCCAAAGAATGACTGAAGGAACTATATATCAACACAGCTGAGATCATTTCTTTCTTTCCATACACTTACAATTTCACTCACATATATCCTTGTTATCACGGAGTTTCCATCATCACCATAAACCAACAATGGCTACAATCATTGCCTCTGAACTCCTGAATGTTGTGTTTGGGAAGCTGGCCTCTGAAGCCTTGAATGCATATGTTCGGTCCCAAGGAATTCACTCAGAGCTGAAGAAACTAGAGAGGACCCTGACCCAGATCCAGTCTCTCCTTAACGATGCTTCTCAGAAGGAAATAACTGATGAAGCTGTTCAAAACTGGCTCAATGGTCTCCAACACTTGGCTTACGACATAGACGACGTACTTGATGATCTGGCAACACAAGCTATGCATCGTGAGCTCACCCAGCAATCTGGAGCCATCACCAGCAAGGTAAAAAAGCTAGTCCCAACTAGTTTCAGAAATTTCAAACTAAGTAACAGGATGCATCACAAGTTAGATGATATTACCACCAAATTAGAAGGTCTTGAAAGGGAAAAGGGTAGTCTAGGTTTGATTGTAAAAGATGAAAAGTCAAAAATACGTTATCAGACCTCTTTGGTAGATCCATCTAGTATTGTTGGACGACAACAAGAAAAAAAAGAATTGCTCATGAAGCTATTAGGGGAAGAGCCATGTGACCACAACTTTAGCATCGTGCCCATAGTTGGTATGGGCGGGTTAGGGAAAACCACTCTAGCTAAGCTTTTGTATGATGACAAAGAAGTTAAGAAGCACTTTGAACTTATGGCTTGGGTTTGTGTCTCAGATCAGTTTGATATCTTTAATATAAGCAAAGTCATCTTACAATCTGTTAAGGGGGATGACAAGGAATTCGCAGATTTAAATCTGCTTCAAGTAGCTCTTAGAAAGCAACTTAGGGAGAAACGCTTTTTAATGGTATTAGATGATGTTTGGAGTGAGAGTTATGAGGACTGGCGTACCCTAGTGAGCCCATTTCATGCATGTGCTCCTGGAAGTAAAATTATAATGACAACCCGAAAGGAGCAACTGCTCAATAAGCTGGGTTATGATCATCTATCCCATGTGCAGACTCTCTCACATGACGATGCTGTTTCCTTATTTGCTCAACATGCGTTGGGTGTAGATAACTTTGATTCACATCCAGTTTTAAAACAATATGGTGAAGGCATTGTGGAAAAATGTGATGGCTTACCTTTGGCTTTGGCAGTACTTGGTAGGTTATTAAGAACAAAGATTGAAGAAGAAGAGTGGAAGGAGATGTTGAATAGTGAGATTTGGAGGTTAGGAAAAAAAGATGAGATTGTCCCAGCTCTTAGACTAAGTTACAACGATCTTTCTGCATGTTTGAAGCAGTTGTTTGCGTATTTCTCCTTGTTCCCAAAGAACTATGTGTTTAACAAAGAGCAGTTGATTTTACTTTGGATGGCGGAAGGTTTTTTGAACCCGTCATCTTCAAACAAGTCAATGGAACCCTTAGGTCTTGAATATTTGGAAGAGTTGTTGTCAAGGTCATTGTTGCAACATGCACCTAACGACAAATCATCGTTTGTTATGCATGACTTGCTGAATGACTTGGCTACATCTGTTGCTGGAGAATTCTTTTCAAGATTAGACATTGAGATGGTACCGGATGTTAGGAAGGAAGCCTTGGAAAAGTGCCGCCATATGTCATTTGTTTGTGATGAATATATAGCTTACCCGAAGTTTGATCCATTCAAAACAGCTAAAAGTTTGAGAACATTCTTATCCTTACAAGGAAAAGATAGTTTCGAAAAGTTCTACTTATCTAGTAAGATTTTAGTTGACTTACTTCCCGAATTACCAATGCTAAGGGTTCTAAGTTTGAGAAATTTATGCATCAGCGAGGTGCCAGAGACCATTGGCAGTTTGAAGCATCTCCGGTATCTTAATTTATCTGAAAACCCAATCACACATTTACCAGAAAGTGTTGGCAATCTCTACAATTTGCAAACATTACTCCTTTCTGGTTGTAGTGACTTAATTAAGTTGCCCAACAACTTCTCAAAGCTTAAAAACTTGCGGCATTTGGACATTTACGGAACTCCGCTTTTGAATAAGTTACCTCTGTGGATTGGCCAATTGAAAAGCCTACAGACTCTCACCAAGATCATTATTGGAGGAGATAATGACCTTGCAATAACCAAGATTAAAGACCTTACAGATTTTGATGGGTGGATTCACATCAAGGGGCTGGACAAAGTGGAAATGGCAATGGATGCACAAGAGGCAAACTTATTGCAAAAGAGGTTTATTCACTTAAAACTAGAATGGAGTGATGTGTTTGATGGTTCTCGAAAGGAGTCTCTTGAAAAGGAGGTCCTCTGTGGGTTGAAGCCTAATAGTGCTAGTTTGTCATTCCTTCACATAGTTTCATATGGGGGTATAGAATTTCCTAATTGGGTTGGGGATCCATCATTTCTTCAGTTGACTGAGGTGCTTATACATGGCTGTAAAAACTGTACATCTTTACCACCACTTGGTCAGTTACCATCACTCAAGAAGTTGTTTATTGAAGACATGGATGAGGTGAAAGCTATGGGTTCAGAGTTAGTAGGGACTGGTCTTCCATTCCCTTCACTTGAAGTTCTTACAGTAGAAAATATGAAGAGGTTGGAAGTATGGTCAACCAATAACGGGGTTGTGTCGTTTCCATGCCTTAAAGTGCTTGTTGTAAGAAATTGTCCTAATTTGGTTCAAGTGTCACCTGAAGCTCTACCTTCTTTGAATATTCTAAGTGTTTCTGAATGTGATAGTGCTGTGTTGAGAAGCCTGGTTCAAGTAGCTTCAAGAGTCTTGCAATTGGAAATAGAAGGTATTTCAGGTCTTGATGATGTGGTGTGGAGAGGTGTTATAGAGTATCTTGGAGCAGTCGAATATTTGATCATAAAAAACTGTAACGAAATAAGATACTTGTGGGAGTCGATGGCTAGTAAGGCTCTTATACGTTTAATGTATTTGGATGTACTGGAATGTCAAAATTTGGTGAGATTAGGAGAGAAAGAGGAAGGGGATAGTTGTGGGAGCAATGTCTTAACAACTCTTAGGGCAATAAGGATAGAAAAATGTGAGAGTATGGAGCATTGTAGGTGTCCAAATAACATTGAGCAGTTGGACCTCTCAGATTGTCCTTCCATTACATCTGTTTCATTTCTTACAACAGCTGGAGGGCAGAAGCTCAAGGATCTTTCCATTAAACATTGTGACAAACTGTTAGAAAAGGAGCTAATATTTGGAGGAGATAACACTAGGGTGCTTGTCAACAACACAAGCATGCCAATGCTTCAAACTGTAGATATATTCAGATTAGGATGTACGTTTAATGTATTTGGATGTACTGGAATGTCAAAATTTGGTGAGATTAGGAGAGAAAGAGGATGACAGTTGTTATAGAGTATCTGCTGCCTTCACTTTTAAGTTTAAGAATCATGTACTGTCCAAAATTTGAAGGAAGGTGCAGTCGAAGAGGCTCCTATTGGTCCAGCATCTCTCATATCCCCTGCATCAGAATAAACGAAGGACCTTATCTTTTTGAAACTACCTGATTGATTTTTGCTTACATTTAACCAACAAATTGTAAGTATTATTTCAGTACAACTATATTATTACCTTATCTTTTTGAAGCCGCCCTGCCACTACAGATAAACTGGCTGTACTTGTAGATGCTGCCTGCGTTCTGAATCAACTTGAATCTGAAGAACATAAAATATTGAAGGTTAGTATGCGTATACTCATATCTAACTGATACTACATGAACTTGCTTAAGGATTTTTTTTTTAAATAAATTTATAAACAAATCTTTAAAAATGCTTTTCTTTTTCCAAAACTGACAGACATAGAAGAAGCTTCATGAGAGATACTTGTTTTAAAGGCGAAAAAAGCAAAAATGGAACCAGCAGATCAAGTCCATACCAATAATTTTCCACCCACCTGGATTTATGAGACGTATTTACGAAAATTGCACGTCTCATGATCATGAGCTGAGGCCACCTACTGCTTGATTACCGAACCAATAAGAAAATTGTTAGCTCATTGTAGTTTTTAAATAGAAATGCTTAGTTGGATTTTGTGTTTTCATCACTGTGCACCTCTGCCATTACGCCTTTTAGAGACAAATAAAGCTCTTTGTTGGATATAAATGATACCCTCCTTTAATCTTCCTATCCTAATGATATCTGAATTTCTGTTTATAACATGTTGCCTCTGTATGCTACCAAATATACATATGCAAGAAAGCTACTCAGATGCCAATAAATTCATGATCGGAGGACTAAGAATGATAGCGTGTTCATGTTTAAGGGTTCATTTATGTTTTCCAATCTAACTTTCATGCACCAGCAATGCAAATTGAAAGTAAAACTGTAAAAGGAGTAAAACTGAAGCAAAAACAGTAATACAGGCACAAATACGCAGAGATCGATTCGAAATCAAATTACACATGTGTACGACAGATTTTGCATTCAAAGTTAACAAAATGAAGCCAGGGTTTGTGTTGAGTTCAATTTCACCATAGTTCGTAATGAGGAAAAAGCTCCATTCATGCTTACTTGTGGTTGATTTAGATTTATGTTGCATTTAACCAAATTATCGAATCCAAGCTCCATCGGTTTTGCGCGGTTTTCACCCAAAGGAATGAAGTGGACTGGATTCTTTCAATGATTTTCTCCGGTACACACAGCTTAGCCGAAAAAATAAGATTGTTTCTTGCTGTTCATATTCCCCAACATGATGGATGATGATTTCTTTATGCTTTAGTGTTATGATTATAAATTCCATTTCCAGTTTCACATTATGTTTTCAATATTTAAATAATCAGAAAGACTATAATCTACAAGTAGTGAACTTAATGGATAGAAAATGCTTACAAGTAAAAGAAGGAGGACTAATATTGATCGTTAGTTTATGTTTAAGACCATTTTGTCTTTTGTTAAAAGAGAGGAAAAAAACAAAAAAGCTGGATGTTAACCAAAAAATCTGATCAGATTTTGATTTTAGATGAAAATGTCAACAAAATTGAAACCACAGTGACCCAGATTCAAAAGATTTGAGTTTTGGACTAAAGTGACAAAAATGAACAAACCCCAAGGACTATTTTGACAGTTTACTCGTTAGCTAATGTTTAAGGGCTCATTTCTGTTTTACAATCTAAAATAGAAAGTAAAAGGACTAAAAATAAAGAATAAACAATAGTAGAGGGGGGATATTGTAAGCATTCAAACTCTTAAATCCTCCCCGTCTTCATCAGGCGGTTTATAGGAGGAGCAAATACGCAGCGATCGATATTTTGCCTGACAATGAAGCTAGGGTTTGTGTTCAGTTCGATTTTTACTGATTCATTGGTGTCTTCATCGCATGCACCATAAACTTCCCCACATCTGCCCCCTAAAGCATTCAGTTCAACATCTCCAGGTACCTCGAGTTCTACTGTACCGTCGTGTAGCAATTTTGTTCAATATTTGATGATTGAGTTCTAATTAGGAAGTTTGGCATTTAAATGTTTGTGTCGGCTTGCCGGATTATTCTAGGCTCTCACGTTTCACAAAGATTTTACAATGGGACCTGCCAACTGTTCGACGAAATGCCTCAGAGAACACAAGGTTTATACACTGGGTTTTTTGTTGAGTGTTGTAAAGTAAGACCTGATCTTGAAAGTGTGGTAAATGTCCATGCTTTAGCATTGAAAGTTGGCGTTCTTGCAGAGAGGATGGAATCAAGTCTGATTCTTTAACTCTTTTGATTGTCGTTTCAGCGGTTCTGAGAGTTGCAAAGAGATTAGGATATTTAGAACTTGTTCATAGTTTAGGTGTATAAAATGGTTTGCGTTCGGATTGTGATCTGCAAAATGCTCTGATCAGTTCGTACGCTAAATATGGTGACTTGGGCTCCTCGGAGAGAATGTTTCTTGAAACAGAAATGAACGACAGGATTTCATGGGACTCGACAATAAGTGGTTGTTTAAGCAATGATCGGGCCGATAAATTTCATTGGATTTGGAATTTGCAAATTGAACAGAAGAGAATAGGTGGTGGTTTGGGTGGTTGGATGATAGATAACATGTTGGGTGGTGAGGATGATGGTGGTGGTCTGGTGATGATGGAGGTGGTGGTGGGTGGTGGCTAATGAAATTAGGGTTTATATGAAAAGTGGGGTGAGATTACCATTATGCTCTCCTTCAAATGGTCAAGCTGTGGGGTGGCTAATGTTCATTTTATTTATGTTTAAAGTTTAACATATAACTTATCACTGGCTTAATATTTGTTATTTACTTAGTTGTGGGCTTAAATTATTATATTGATTTATACTTATTATTTAGGTTATACTATGTGTTTATATATTATTTAGGTTATACTATGTGTTTATATAGTTTTCTAAACACATTTAAATACTACGAACATTACTTTATAGAGGAAAATGCTGTAATTTTAAAATAGAAATATACATTCATTAATTAAGTGAAAGTACTTTATTAAATAGATATATACATTCTTTAATTAAGTGAAAGTACTTTTAATAAAGTAAAAGTGGAGTCGAATATTAAACATTAAGATCATCCGTAGTGGGCGTGTTTTTTTTTCAAAAAAAAGCCCCCAATCACGCCTGAAAACGCCATCCCCCACCCCCCGGGCGTGATTGGGCGTGTTTTTGCAAAAAAAAGCCCTCAGCGTGTTTTAAATCACGCCAAATGGGGGAATCAATTGACCAATCACATTCAGCTTCATTTGTTTTGTCCAATAAGATTTTTAATTTTTTTTTTATTTTATTTTATTACAAACATAATGCCCCGCAATCCCCACAACACCCATTTTAAAAAACGCCCCATAATGCCCCATTGCTGACTGGTCTGCCACATGGCGCAAAACGCCAAGGGTGGGTTGTTAACCACCACACATGGTCAAGGGTGGGTTGTTAACCACTACACATTTCCGAAGAAATTAAAACACTGAAGGTTAGTGTACGTATACACATAATTAATAATAAATGAACTTAATGTTTTGTTAAATATATTTCTAGTGAAATCCTAAAAGAATCTTCTCATTGCTTGCCAAAACCGACATGCAGAGAAGAACGAGCTTCGTGAATAGAACTTGTTTATAGGAAGAAAAAAGCAAAAATGGGGCAGCAGATCAAGTGCATGACCAATGATCTTCCACCATGTGGATCTATGACACCACATCCGGCTGCATTTCAGGCTGGAGCTAACAAGATGTCTGTTTTTCTAGGAAATGGTTACATTCCAATGGGGCAGTATTTACCACAATCTACGTGTGATACGTCTCATGATCATGAGCTCAGGCCACCTGCTGCTTAATAACCGAACCAATGAGAATTGTTAGCGCATTGTAGGTTGTAAATAGCTTGAATGGGTTGGATAAGTGGTGAGTTTTAACAGGTCAGTTGACCCAGTCTTCGTCTCAGTTTGACCTGGTAGTGGAAGTGAATGTTGCAAGTTTGTTGCTGATTTTAGGGAGATGTTAACTGAGTTTTTGCATGTGATTATTTCAAATCTTTTCTTATGTTAACATTCTAAAACTTAATTCCGTACAATATTTGATTTAAATTTAGAATTCAGTTATCTTTTTACCTGAAAGACATAGGATTTTAATCTGTAAAAAAAATGACTTGAAGTTATCAATTAAATCATCATGGTTTGCAGTTTGATGATATACTCAAATATTAACAACACAATTATTTCTCGTCTAGCCAATCTTTCCACTGATTCACAGGACTATACTTAGACCGCTGGGTGTGGGCGTGACTTTTGGGCGTTGATGGCCCTTCAACGCCGGGTGTTCCAGCCCGGGTTGGCATTTTGGTGGGAGTTGCCGGCTTGGCATGGCAATACTGCTTGGCGTGAGGCGCTGGCCTGGGGTGACATGTCTGGCAATGGTTGGATGGTTGTTGATGACAGTTTGGCTAGCCCCTTCCACAGCGCCAGCCTGGGCACGCCGCTTCCACACCCCACTTTTCTGGGTCTGGACTGGTGGAGCCCACATCTGCCACGTGTCGAGCAATGCCCCCAACCCAAGCCCCTTGACACCCCGTAGTCTTAGCACTTGGAAGCCTGAAAGTTGTACTTGTGAACATGTAAACTCATTCTATACTATGTGTATGCAGCAAGTAAGATTCTGGGCAAGTCCATCACTTGTGAGCCTCTGATTCATCCAGATTCCGAAAGCAGAGTAATGCTGTCTAGCAAATGTACTTTTATATAACAACTATATATTGTAATATTATCAGTTGGTACTGCATCCAAATGCTACCCAAAGGGCTTGTAGCTTAGTGGTACTAAGGAGTGGAGTAAGATTTCCCTCCCCAAGTGGTGAGGGTTCTGGTTCCGGAACGGACAATGATGTGGATTCAGGAACATGTTTAGTGGTGTGTGAGTTGCCGTTCTAAAAGAGCTAAACGAAATGCTAATAGGTCAACATACCTTGTTGACCAGATATTAATATTAATAAGCATGGGTATGATCAATATATATACTTTTCTTTAAAAAAATAATAATAAGATTGCAGATTTCACAAGTATGGTACAATTTAAAGCTTCAAATGAAGTAAACGAGGAGCACCATCAAGGCCCTTAGAGAAGGAATATTGAGCGTAGTCATGAACTGTGGTTTCCCTGTACCTCGGTGGGTTCTCATCGGAAAGCAATTCCTTGATAGGTCCGTACAACTTCGTGGACGCCGCTAGGGAGCTGCTAAATAAACATGCCACCGACACCCTTGGTCCTTTCTCATTCGCCACCACTCTGTGCTCCACACTTTTCAATTTGTCATTCGATATCATCTGAAACTTAACAATATTAGATTCTAGTTTTTAATAGTTTTCAATAGGCTTGTAAATGAACACGAACAAAGAATGTTCATGTTCCTTTGTTTAACTTTAACCAAACATATGTGCTTGCACGAACATTTAAACGAACGGGGTTTACTTGTTCGTGTTAGTTCCTTAAGAAAACAAATGTGGTCGTGTTTATTTAGGTTCTTTCATTAATAGTATAAACGAATGGTTCACGAATGTAGACAAACAAACATAATTGAACATAGATAAATGAACATAACTAAGCTAACACCAATTAAAACTAACTATGAATAACGTTGTGTTAAAATTTTAAAACTAGACTAAATTATAATTGGTGATATTTTAGTTTCATAAAACTACACTAAATGGTAACGGGCGTAACAAATATAAACGATAAACCGAAGAACTTAAAAAACATAAGTGTATTTACATGAACGAACGCCCATTAACATAATGAACAAACTGAACATGTGTTCGTGTTTGTTCATTAAATTAATTAAATGAATAAAAAAAGTTTTGTTCATGATCGTTCGTTTGTTAGATAAACTAAGTTCTGCTGAACCGTTCACTAAACGTCCAGTTCGTTTACAAGCCTGATTTCCATAATCAAAATAACATGTAGAACTAGACTTGCCTGTAACAGATCCCCAATATTGATCACAAGCGCACCCGGAGTAGGTGGAACATCAACCCATTGATTTTGATGAAGTATTTGCAGCCCGCCGATTTCATCTTGTAGAAGCACAGTCAGGAAACCGGTGTCTGTATGTTTGGTTGTACCCATGGTTAGATCCGGTTGCGGACAAGCAGGGTAACAATGGCCAACAAATGTGAACCCCTTGTCACACTCCATATCCCCCAAGTGATTTGGTTTCAAACCTAAAGCCTCCGAGATCAACCGAAACAGTAAGCCGCCAAGTTTCAACACATGATTCGAGTACTCGATTTGAATGTCTCTGCAAACCTCTGGCAATTCTTCCGGGGGAGGGGGCGATGGAGCCATGAATGAAAAAAATGTGTCTCTCCAGTTCGCCGTGGGAGAAGTATACAAATCGAAATTGCTATTGTACACCACGGGCCTCGACGCATCTCTAGTGTAAAACCGTTTTTTAATCTCCACATCTTGTTCATGAAATCTACGGACGCCTTGTAGCGCCTCGTTCATCACACTCAATGGGATTCCGTGGTTCACCACTTGAAAAAAACCCATTTTTTCCGAGGCCACACGGATCTTCTCAATCGTCAATGCTCTATCGGTGGATCTGAGGTCTATGACTGGAAGGTCGAAAGAGTTGGAAGTTTTGCGAATGATTTTCGATTGATTGATGAAGATGCGAGGGACTTGTTTGATTCCAGCATCGACCAGGCCTTGGACTCCAGATTTTGTTTGGTCGAATGATTTGAGTTCGGTTGCTCGATCGTAGATTGAAGCTATGGTTTTGGCAAGAGCCATGTTTTCTTATGTGAGATGAAACTATGCAAAGATCAGATCATTATAACATTCACAAGTTAGTGACGTAAGCGAGTAATAGTTGTCGAGAGTGGTTGGCTATTTTGGGCGGCCACTTTTGACTTTTATGTTTTTTTTTTTTTTTTTTTTTTTTTTTTTTTTTTTATATAATAGTTATTTATAGGTGATGCCAAATTACAATTTTGTCCTAGTTGTAAAATTATGATTTCGCCCTCGATTCAAAATAAATTTTTGCTTTTGCCCCTTGCTTAAATTTACGACTTTGCTCTCAGTTAAAAAATACAATTTTGCCTCCAGTTCAAATTAAAATTACGCTTTTGCCCTCAGCTAGAGTCCTGCCAAATTACGATTTGGTTCCCAGTTTAAAATAACGATTTTGCCCCCAGCTAAAAATTACGATTTTGCCCGCAGCTAAAATATTACGATTTTGCCCCCATTTCAAAATAAAAAAAAAATGCTTCCATTTTAAAATTATGATTTTACCTCCGCTAAAAATTGCAATCTTGTCATCGTTTTTTTTTCTTTGGCAAAACCATGGTAGTGTTTTATTTTACTTTGTTGACTTAATTTTGTTTTTATCCATGCCAAATAGCTGCCTAGCAGTCGCTAATTGGTCCTGACAAGTTATTGTTTTGCCCCCAACTCTAAATTACAAGCTTGTCATCGTTTTAGTTAATTTTTTTTATCATGACTATGGTACTGTTTTTCTTTAATTGGTTAACTTGATGTATCTTTTTTATATCGTGTTATAGGTAGCATGTATAACTAACCGACATAAAGGCGTACATGTTATTAACCTAAGAAATACTCGGTTTAGCGCCCGGCAACGCGGGCGGCGCATAACTCTAGCTGCCTAACACTGGCTCATTAGTCCTGAAAAATTATATTTTTGCCCTGAGCCCAAAATTACGATCTTATCATCGTTTTTTTTCCTTGCAAAATTATAGTAGTCTTTTTTTTAATTGATTGAGAATTATTCAGCCATCACCTCGCAACGCGGGCGGAGCATCTACTAGTTCTATATATCGAAGAAATAAGCAGTCAACTAGAGATATAATTGTTGGGACCCTATCATTATTGCAAAATTTAACTTTAATAGTTGACCTAAAATATTTAACCATGGCCCCCCGAATATTAGACTAGAAGGAGTGGTTTGGCCCATCCCCACGGGGATGAGCCTCCACGTAGGCGCCACGTAGGCGGCTCGTGGGGGATGGGCCAAATTGATAATTGAAGGGGATGGAGGATGGGGCCCCACCTTATTATTTTATAATTTCATAAGCTTTAATTTAATAAGTTAATAAAAACTTTATAAAAATTAAAAAATACAACATAAATAATTTCATTTCATAACATAAAAAAAAATTACATTTCCTAAAAAAAAAAATTACATTTCCTAAAAAAAAAATTACATTTCCTAAAAAAAAATTACATTTCCTAAAAAATAAAAAACCTACGACGTCCACTTTTTCTTCACCTCTTCCTTCATCCTTCGATACACCTCTCGTTCCTCCTCCGGAACCGAGTCGAGATCCAACCTCATTATCCTAAAATCCTCCGCTCGAGCATAGTCGGCCGACACGTTTTTCTTGTGACTATATTTTTCGGCCGCAAATTCTTGGAACGTACGGAATTGGGAAATTAAGTCGTCCATTTTCGAAGACGCCTTCGAGCCGCCACCTCCACCCGAGCCGCCCCCTCCACTCGAGCCGGCCCCTTTGCGCTTTGCGGCCGCCTCTTTTTTTGCTTTGTCCCTTCCGTCGGGACGTTCCGGTTCGTAATATTCTTGTTCTTCATATTCCGGATCGTCGTTTATGTCGATTTGACAACGAGCGGTGGAGCCTCCCGCGCTATAACTTCCGGACTCGGAAGTTTTAGTCCGTTTGGCGGTTGCGACCTCATTTGGAATCGGCGCCCATTTAGGGTCTTTCTTTAAAACGTTCCATGCTCGGAGGTGCGGGAAAGGCGGATTTTTTGCTTCCCATTTAGATATCGCAAGGTTAAGAACGTCCTCGTCGCTACTCCCACTAGGACGATAGATGTAAAGTGGGTTATAAATCCCGATAAAATCATTCACGCACTTGTTCATTTTCCGCCACTTGCCCGATACGGATTCGAGATCACGGTAGGGGCCTTCCCCCATAAGGGTATTAAACCTTTCCGTACATTTCTTCCAAAAACCATTTCCCGTTTGATTGTTCCCTAAAATAAAAAAAAATGGATTAGTAAAACTAAAAAAAATTCTTTTTAAATTTATATAAAAAAAAATTAACTTTGGTTCATACCGACAATCGGGCAAGTTGAGGCCTTAAGAAACGCGATAGCTAGCGCCTCCTCCTCTACTTTTGTCCACGGTCTCGGCTTTGCTCTCGAACCGCTTTTTTTTTCGGTGACGGGTTCGGTTTCAACCGCCTTCCCCTTCCCCCTGTTTTTTTTGCGCTTGAGTTCTTTTGGTGGCGATTCGGGGACGACTTCATCATCATCGTCAAGGTGAACCGAGGGTTGTGGTTGGGAAGTTGGCGGTTGCGATTGGAATTGATCAAGTTGAAGCGAGCCGCGTTGCATGAATTGTTGGAATGCTTGGTATTGTTGCATTTGTTGAAGTTGGGACATTTGATTGAAGGCGTTAGGTGATTGTTGGAAACCCGCGAACGTAAATGGTTGAGACCCCCACGAAGAATCCATAGTCGGAGTGTAAGCGGGACTAGAAAAAAAGTTTGGATTGTTCAGGTTGGGATTGTTCGGGTTGGGATCGTTTGGGTTGAATGGATTCATGATGGTAAAAAAAATGAGAGTGTTTTTAAAAAAAAAAATGGATGATAGAAGGAGAAGATTAGGAGAAAAGGATGTGAAATGGTATAAAAAGATGGAAGAGGTGATAAATATTTAAAGTGGAAAAAGAAATTTTTTTTTTAATAAATCTATCCGTTACAAACGGATATATATTCGAAAAGGGGGCGGCAAGAGCGGCGATGGATTGCTGGTGAAGCCGGGCCGGGATGGAGGGGGGCGGTGTGGGGGACCGGCGCCGGTCCTTGCCGGGCCTAGCCGGCCCCCACTCCTTCCAGTCTTATCAAGCTATGATTTTTAATATCTGTATTTAATAGTTGTATTATTATTTCATTTAAAACAGTTGAAAAACATCAAACATACAACCAATTTCAAATTATGTATAATGTTAAGTTCTCGGTATGAACAATACCATCACCGGTCCTAGTTGTTATAGCACAACTACGAGTTACTTTAAAAGTTATAATATATCTCCTCAATAAGTATAACATGGACTCCTCATATGTAATTTTTTTTTGAGAAAGGCGATGTATATTAAAACTCAAGCAAGCAGCTCAAGTAAAAGGTACAGATACAAGACACAGAAAACATGAAACAAAAGCATGCTACACATTACTTGTTATGACATAAAGGAATTACCAAGCAACCTTGAACTCCCTCCACTCCTTCCAATCCATCTTGACTTTTTCCACCCGTGAGTTTATCCAAAGGAATGAGAGAGCTTTGATTTCTCCAATCAATTTTGATAATTGGGGAACTTTTCCTTTGAATATTAGCTGATTATGTGCTAGCCACAGTGACCAGCAGACCGTCGCCATAATCAGGTACACCGCCTTCTTAAAATGTCTCGGAGACTGCAGATTTTCAACGAATTCCAGAATTTCTATAACACTGAGCATATACCTTGGCAGAGGAGTTTTTATCCATTGCGAGATCGCTATCCAAACCTAGTGAGCAAACTCGCATGAGATAAGAAGATAATCTGCCGATTCGGTTGCCCCATTACACATAACGCAGCTCATAGATGTTAGCGGAACATGCCTTATAGCAAGAGCCTCTCGTGTCGGTATACAATTTAACACAACCCGCCACAAGAAGCAGTTTATTTTTTTCGGTAACCAACAACTCCATTTCAGCACTCTTGTTTCAGGAACGAAAGGCATGTAGTCCAGTTCTTTCCGTAAATCACAAACCCGAAACATCTCCATAACAGAACCCGATTGCCACAGCCATTCATCCAGTCCCTGCCTCATGTGATGATTATGAAGCAACATTTTGCAATTGTTCCACTCTTCCACTTCTCTGTTTTGTGATAAGGTTTTTGCACTACCTGTAACACCCCGAAAACGGGTTTGGTAATCAAACTCCGTTAATACTAAAAGACGGGTAAAGTACCGTTAGTGGTGAAATTTACCCGGTAAATATTAGGATTTATTTAATTAATCCTAATATTAAATAAAAAGTGAATAAAAGCTTTTAAGGAAATAAAATGGATAAAAGGCCCGGGTTAACGGGACCTAAAATAAACTTAGTCATAAATATTCCCGAACCCGCTAAGTTAACTAGGAATATTAAACCTAGTTAATAAGTGGGAATATTATTGAAAATAGTTAGGTTGTGACCTAATTAATAACTAACCAAACACGAGGGACCAAAGCCGGGTAACTTGAAAATGGAATTATAACTTAAAAAAAAATAACATAACACACACACTTGATGTGTGTGTGCGTGCGTGAAGTAGTCCAGGAGAAGGAGCAAGAGCTCCAAACCCTAGCTCAAACAATCTCAACAAGTTGAAGCTCAAATCAAGACCCAAATCGATGCATGAACACATATAAATGATCACCTAGTCGTGGGGATCATAAGGTATGTCGAATTTCTAACATTCGTGAAGTTGTAAAAATTTGATAATCATCCTAATCGCGAATTAGGTATGGATTATAGGAGCTATGGCTAAATTAGTGATGTAGACATGCTTAGGAACTAAACCCTAAGTGAAAATCATACATATGATGCTATGATTTGAATGATTTGATGATTTCCCATATATATGTTAAGTGGGTTTTCATGATAAAATGATGAACACTTGAATTTGAGTGTTTAATTGTGAAATTTGAAGGATAGGATGCAAGACCTAGATGTTGTTTATAAACACTAGACATAGAGATTGATTCTTGATGTAAATCTTGGTAAAAATAGCTAGTTATGAACTAGTTAGTAAACATGTAGAATTATGCCCGTTAGGTGTTTGTTAAAATGCCTAAATGAGAAGTAAAGTGTTGAAATCCAAGTGAAACGCGTAATTGGCAAGCTTGACTAATTACATGAGATATGGGATAAAACGGGTTTTAATCATAATGTTTATTTGCCTTAATCGTGCATATTATATGATTAAAGGTAGTTGACTTTATAAAGTCGAACTAACCTATGATGAAGTCAAATAGAAGTTTCGACATAAAGTCCGTAAGATGAAATAGTCATAATAGTGATGACTAATCTAACCATCTTACGAATTATGATGTTAGTTTGACTCTTGACAAGCTAGACGGAGGCTTGGGGAAAGAAGCGGGTTAAACGGATCGTATACGCGGAAAAGAGCATAATCCAGATACAAGGTAAGTAAAGCTTACACTCTAGTTATTTGATACCTATTGGTTTGATAGGTCGTGAATAGTAAGTCTTGTTTTAAATTATGATGTTCCGACACGGCAAGTGCGGTCCGGAACAAAAGACAATGGTCATAAATCATGTTTAATGGATAAAAAGGAGCTAATGCGGTTAATTAGTCATGAAATGACTAAAAGATAATGAGTTTTTAAATGGTTACCTTATAAGGTAAACCATTGCAAATAATAAGGGTAAAATGGTACTTTGGTCATTTGTTGACAATAACCGTTAAATTGGGGAAAGACACATTATAGCTTGGGTTATAATGGGTCAAAGAAATCAATAGATGATTTACAAGTAGAACGACTATACTGTGTAAACCGAAGTTAGTCATATAGATAAGATGGTAATAAATACCACCTCATAGAGTTTCATGGTCCTTTAGACCAAACGGGTCAAAAGGTGAAATTATCACCCTTTGACAATATCGACTAATAGTTTGTTGAGCTATGTGATCATAGAAATAAATATCGGATGGATATGTACATCGCTATCGCTTAGCGGCTACTAAGGCAAGGTATCAAAACGAATCAATATATTGATTCGAGCCAGGTATGTATAATTGGTCAAATCATCATTAGAACTTGAAGTTCAATGAGGGCTAAACAAGTTAAAATGGACATTGGGTTATCTTTTAAGTAAACCGAATGATTTAAGTTATTGTCATTGTGTTTTAAAAACATGATGGCTATTTAAACAAGATCCTAGTTTAAAAAGTGGAATTTTGGTCAATTACGACATAAAAAGTCCTTTGTTGTAAAGAAAGGGTTTAAGATGACCAAAACGCCCTCGTAAGCAAAATCGAGTAAATGAACCTTAAGAGTCGTTTAAAAACAAGTTATATGATCAAGCAAATACTTTGAATAAGTATAAAGAATGAAAAGGGTAAATCTTGGGTCAAATGACTCAATATGGGTCTTTGCCGTAAAATGATAGTCCAAGGGATAAAACTCTGAATATATGTATCTCCATATTAAATCCACCACAAATATAGTTGTGGTGGAAGACTACTTGGTAAGAAATGTGAAAATATAAAGTTAGATACAAATGAAAGCGATTTTAGGCTCGAAAGTGCTTAGATAGCCTTAACGGGTCAAAATAAGCATACGAGCGGAAACGGGTTTAAATTGTGTAATAAACCTATGATTAGAACCTAATATGGTAGGTAACACTAATTTGAAGAAGTGTATGTGATATAGGAATCAAACAAATACGTTTGTTTGATAAAATGCATAAACGGGTCAAAATTTGGTAAAAGGGCGATAAGCCGAAGACTTAAAAGTCTGAAATTTTATTATTAAGGTTGTTGGATTTTAACTCCATAAGATGGAGAATTAAATTACGGACGCGTAGGAAAAAGAATCGGGTAAAACGGATCAATAACGAAGAAGTTATGGCCGTCTCCGTGAAATCAGATCGTGCTGGGAATATGCAGCAACATTCTGCTGAAAAGGGGGCCTAGCGTCACGCGACGCCCCTTGGCGTCACGCGACGCCCCCAAACCCGGAAAAATGTTATTTTTTGTCATATTTAACCCCTGTACTTGTTTGAACTTCATATTTAACCCCTGTACTTGTTTGAACTTCATATTTGACTATCAAAACTAACTTTTAAGTTGGTTTTTATCATAGGTGATTGCCATGGGTACCCGGATGAAGATCAAGCGACGAGCAAGAACCGAACACGATCACGAAATAAGCTTCCGCACTTTGTATCGTTATTATGTTAAATGACGAATGTCGTTTCATTGTTTCTTTTAAGTGACGAACTTAATTACATTAGGTTCTAAACTTTTAAATTGTAAAAAGGTTTTAGTAAACTCGTTTTTCCGATGGATATGTAATCTTAATTACATGATTGTTTTCGTAAATAATACGCTAAACCTTGATTTATAAGAACGGGTGTTACAAGTTGGTATCAGAGCCTTGGTTTAAGAGATTCGAGTATGGTGGGGAGGAACCATGCTTGGACTTAAACCTTATGCTCTTGACAAAGAATAGTGTTCGGTTCGAGGCTTGATCGCAAATCCGGTAAGTGCATGTATGCTAATGGTCTAGCGTATTAAAGTGTTGTAGACAACACATAGGGTTACCGTGTAATACACGTTACCCCAATTAAATGATTGATATAGTTGACAAAAATACGCGCGTTGACGCGTATAGTAGAAAAAGCCTTGTATTATAATACTGGCGATTATTGAAGTTGATATTACTAACTTTTATGAATATCTTGATTTAAGGACACTTGCATTTAAAGATGACAAGAGTTGAACAAATTAAGGATATGATAGAGGAACGGTCCGAAGTATGACGATAGGAGCATGCTCACTAAGGACTAAATCGCGTAATGACCGCGAACAAGGTTAATGGCAAGAAACGCCCGTCGGGGCATTACCAGGTGCGTGTTTTTAAATATAATCGCACAATTAGCAATATGCAACAAACATGTAGAGAATGATCGTTGCATAGGTAAATTAGAAACTTGGAAAACCTGAACAGAAATACATATCCAGGATATGATTTCCAATAAAACTGAATAGAGGCGTTACTTAGATAGGGCGTGATGTGAAAACTATAAAAAGGTCGTGTATGTCATGTGTTAAATCGCTTACTCTGGCCAAGTAAGTAGTGGCATATGATACCACGAGTTTCTTATAGCGGACACATTTACATCCGATGTAGTAAAGGCGGAGTGAATGGGACTAATTAAAAAGTACCCAAATGAATCAAATAAGCAAAATATTTGATAATAATGTAAACGCACAACCGAGTGACGGAAGCGTATTACATCAGGATAATGAGCCCGAGTGAAGGGACAAAGAAGCATGTAAAATGATTTAGACAAGTATTGGGAGAGAGTGTACTTACACTCGAACCCAGAAAACACAAGCATGAAAAATGATTTAGACAAGTATTGGGAGGGAGTGTACTTACACTCGAACCCAGAAAACGCAAGCATGTAAAATGATTTAGACAAGTATCGGGAGGGAGTGTACTTACACTCGAACCCAGAAAACGCAAGCATGAAAAATGATTTAGACAAGTATTGGGAGGGAGTGTACTTACACTCGAACCCAGAAAACGCAAACATGTAAAATGATTTAGACAAGTATTGGGAGGGAGTGTACTTACACTCGAACCCGGAAAATGCAAATATGTCCCTTAACGGGTCGTTTTTGGTAAAACGTCAAACTTAAGGGCAAAGTAGGAATATAAAAGTGAAGCGAAGTCTTAATGCATACCGGGAGGGTTGCAATAATAATGACTTCGGTAAAACACCCGGTTGACGGGAAGGGATTAAACACATGCGTAAACCGAGAAACGGGAACTCGGATGGAAAGTTAAAAGACTCGGGTTTTGAGTCATAACTAAAAGACAACAAGATAATGTAAATAGAAATTTAAAAAAAATAGTGTTCAACTATTTTAAAGTTAAACAGGTCGAATGTAATATCATGCCAGACAGCATGAGTAAACGCAAGCGGGATACTAGTAGCGTAAAAAGCAAAAGGATAATGAGCCCGGTAATGGGACATAATCAAATACGAATGTATGTAAACTAGATAATGGTGAGCATAAGATAAACCGATGCATAAATGACGTGAGAAGTCATAAAGTCGGAGAATTGTTCGAAAGAAAACGATGTAGCCTTAGACTACGGTCAAGGTCGAACGAAATCCAAAAAGTAAAGGTGAATGATTCTAAACATAAAAAGGGGTGTCTTAACGCCATATGCATATATATAAACGTATACACAATTGAATAAAGACTCGAATAAAAGATGATCTACGGGATCATCATAACCTACGGGATATCAATTAGTGTAAAGGTCTACGTGGCCTGAATGACCCACGGGTCATGAATTGAAGCAAAGGGATCATAAGGGCCTCGCCTTAAAGAGGCAAAAGCTTAAGGAAATAGCCTACGGGGTTAAGTGAAGGAACCTACGGGTTAATTAGATAAAGCGAGGGAATCGGTTGAGAATCCCCGCATAAAACTAAGACTGTAAAAGAATAAATTATGGATTGTCAATATCATGGTATGGATAATTGACAAAAGTTAAAGAAAAGATCCTACAACTAAAACTTCGGTTTTAGTAAGAAACAACGTTTTTACAAATATAAATTCTGGTAGGAATTTGAATAGTAAGTATGAAAGATTCAAGTCTTGACACTAATAGGCGCAAGACGACATATTCGAAGAGTGATACTTTCGAAAATGAAAGGTTGATACAAACTAAACATGATGTGACACGATCACGGTTAGGAAATGTAATGCGAAGTAAAATCACATTATAACCAAGCGAGCAGTAAAAGTAACGGATTCATAAAGAATTCAATAGTACATGAAAGCGATGGATATCGCTAAGATAACTAAACTAGTGAAAATAACGAGATTACGTTATTTCAAGTAGCACTATGTCGTATGAGTTATGTAGACAATTAGTAACCAAAAAGATGTTACCATACTTTTTGGTAATACTAACTATTGGATAAAAATATAAGTAATGCTTGAAAGATTTCTTGGATCGAATACATTGAGCTAAACTCAATGAATTATGTAAGAAAAGGTTTCGAGGACGAAACCTCTTTAAGGGGGGTAGACTTGTAACACCCCGAAAACGGGTTTGGTAATCAAACTCTGTTAATACTAAAAGACGGGTAAAGTACCGTTAGTGGTGAAATTTACCCGGTAAATATTAGGATTTATTTAATTAATCCTAATATTAAATAAAAAGTGAATAAAAACTTTTAAGGAAATAAAATGGATAAAAGGCCCGGGTTAACGGGACCTAAAATAAACTTAGTCATAAATATTCCCGAACCCGCTAAGTTAACTAGGAATATTAAACCTAGTTAATAAGTGGGAATATTATTGAAAATAGTTAGGTTGTGACCTAATTAATAACTAACCAAACACGAGGGACCAAAGCCGGGTAACTTGAAAATGGAATTATAACTTAAAAAAACATAACATAACACACACACTTGATGTGTGTGTGCGTGCGTGAAGTAGTCCAGGAGAAGGAGCAAGAGCTCCAAACCCTAGCTCAAACAATCTCAACAAATTGAAGCTCAAATCAAGACCCAAATCGATGCATGAACACATATAAATGATCACCTAGTCGTGGGGATCATAAGGTATGTCGAATTTCTAACATTCGTGAAGTTGTAAAAATTTGATAATCATCCTAATCGCGAATTAGATATAGATTATAGGAGCTATGGCTAAATTAGTGATGTAGACATGCTTAGGAACTAAACCCTAAGTGAAAATCATACATATGATGCTATGATTTGAATGATTTGATGATTTCCCATATATATGTTAAGTGGGTTTTCAGGATAAAATGATGAACACTTGAATTTGAGTGTTTAATTGTGAAATTTGAAGGATAGGATGCAAGACCTAGATGTTGTTTATAAACACTAGACATAGAGATTGATTCTTGATGTAAATCTTGGTAAAAATAGCTAGTTATGAACTAGTTAGTAAACATGTAGAATTATGCCCGTTAGGTGTTTGTTAAAATGCCTAAATGAGAAGTAAAGTGTTGAAATCCAAGTGAAACGCGTAATTGGCAAGCTTGACTAATTACATGAGATATGGGATAAAACGGGTTTTAATCATAATGTTTATTTGCCTTAATCGTGCATATTATATGATTAAAGGTAGTTGACTTTATAAAGTCGAACTAACCTATGATGAAGTCAAATAGAAGTTTCGACATAAAGTCCGTAAGATGAAATAGTCATAATAGTGATGACTAATCTAACCATCTTACGAATTATGATGTTAGTTTGACTCTTGACAAGCTAGACGGAGGCTTGGGGAAAGAAGCGGGTCAAACGGATCGTATACGCGGAAAAGAGCATAATCCGGATACAAGGTAAGTAAAGCTTACACTCTAGTTATTTGATACCTATTGGTTTGATAGGTCGTGAATAGTAAGTCTTGTTTTAAATTATGATGTTCCGACACGGCAAGTGCGGTCCGGAACAAAAGACAATGGTCATAAATCATGTTTAATGGATAAAAAGGAGCTAATGCGGTTAATTGGTCATGAAATGACTAAAAGATAATGAGTTTTTAAATGGTTACCTTATAAGGTAAACCATTGCAAATAATAAGGGTAAAATGGTACTTTGGTCATTTGTTGACAATAACCGTTAAATTAGGGAAAGACACATTATAGCTTGGGTTATAATGGGTCAAAGAAATCAATAGATGATTTACAAGTAGAACGACTATACGGTGTAAACCGAAGTTAGTCATATAGATAAGATGGTAATAAATACCACCTCATAGAGTTTCATGGTCCTTTAGACCAAACGGGTCAAAAGGTGAAATTATCACCCTTTGACAATATCGACTAATAGTTTGTTGAGCTATGTGATCATAGAAATAAATATCGGATGGATATGTACATCGCTATCGCTTAGCGGCTACTAAGGCAAGGTATCAAAACGAATCAATATATTGATTCGAGCCAGGTATGTATAATTGGTCAAATCATCATTAGAACTTGAAGTTCAATGAGGGCTAAACAAGTTAAAATGGACATTGGGTTATCTTTTAAGTAAACCGAATGATTTAAGTTATTGTCATTGTGTTTTAAAAACATGATGGCTATTTAAACAAGATCCTAGTTTAAAAAGTGGAATTTTGGTCAATTACGACATAAAAAGTCCTTTGTTGTAAAGAAAGGGTTTAAGATGACCAAAACGCCCTCGTAAGCAAAATCGAGTAAATGAACCTTAAGAGTCGTTTAAAAACAAGTTATATGATCAAGCAAATACTTTGAATAAGTATAAAGAATGAAAAGGGTAAATCTTGGGTCAAATGACTCAATATGGGTCTTTGCCGTAAAATGATAGTCCAAGGGATAAAACTCGGAATATATGTATCTCCATATTAAATCCACCACAAATATAGTTGTGGTGGAAGACTACTTGGTAAGAAATGTAAAAATATAAAGTTAGATACAAATGAAAGCGATTTTAGGCTCGAAAGTGCTTAGATAGCCTTAACGGGTCAAAATAAGCATACGAGCGGAAACGGGTTTAAATTGTGTAATAAACCTATGATTAGAACCTAATATGGTAGGTAACACTAATTTGAAGAAGTGTATGTGATATAGGAATCAAACAAATATGTTTGTTTGATAAAATGCATAAACGGGTCAAAATTTGGTAAAAGGGCGATAAGCCGAAGACTTAAAAGTCTGAAATTTTATTATGAAGGTTGTTGGATTTTAACTCCATAAGATGGAGAATTAAATTACGGACGCGTAGGAAAAAGAATCGGGTAAAACGGATCAATCACGAAGAAGTTATGGCCGTTTCTGTGAAATCAGATCGTGCTGGGAATATGCAGCAACATTCTGCTGAAAAGGGGGCCTAGCGTCACGCGACGCCCCTTGGCGTCACGCGACGCCCCCAAACCCGGAAAAATGTTATTTTTTGTCATATTTAACCCCTGTACTTGTTTGAACTTCATATTTAACCCCTGTACTTGTTTGAACTTCATATTTGACTATCAAAACTAACTTTTAAGTTGGTTTTGATCATAGGTGATTGCCATGGGTACCCGGATGAAGATCAAGCGACGAGCAAGAACCGAACACGATCACGAAATAAGCTTCCGCACTTTGTATCGTTATTATGTTAAATGACGGATGTCGTTTCATTGTTTCTTTTAAGTGACGAACTTAATTACATTAGGTTCTAAACTTTTAATTGTAAAAAGGTTTTAGTAAACCCGTTTTTCCGATGGATATGTAATCTTAATTACATGATTGTTTTCGTAAATAATACGCTAAACCTTGATTTATAAGAACGGGTGTTACAAGTTGGTATCAGAGCCTTGGTTTAAGAGATTCGAGTATGGTGGGGAGGAACCATGCTTGGACTTAAACCTTATGCTCTTGACAAAGAATAGTGTTCGGTTCGAGGCTTGATCGCAAATCCGGTAAGTGCATGTATGCTAATGGTCTAGCGTATTAAAGTGTCGTAGACAACACATAGGGTTACCGTGTAATACACGTTACCCCAATTAAATGATTGATATAGTTGACAAAAATACGCGCGTTGACGCGTATAGTAGAAAAAGCCTTGTATTATAATACAGGCGATTATTGAACTTGATATTACTAACTTTTATGAATATCTTGATTTAAGGACATTTGCATTTAAAGATGACAAGAGTTGAACAAATTAAGGATATGATAGAGGAACGGTCCGAAGTATGACGATAGGAGCATGCTCACTAAGGACTAAATCGCGTAATGACCGCGAACAAGGTTAATGGAAAGAAACGCCCGTCGGGGCAAGCATTACCAGGTGCGTGTTTTTAAATATAATCACACAATTAGCAATATGCAACAAACATGTAGAGAATGATCGTTGCATAGGTAAATTAGAAACTTGGAAAACCTGAACAGAAATACATATCCAGGATATGATTTCCAATAAAACTGAATAGATGCGTTACTTAGATAGGGCGTGATGTGAAAACTATAAAAAGGTCGTGTATGTCATGTGTTAAATCGCTTACTCTGGCCAAGTAAGTAGTGGCATATGATACCACGAGTTTCTTATAGCGGACACATTTACATCCGATGTAGTAATGGCGGAGTGAATGGGACTAATTAAAAAGTACCCAAATGAATCAAATAAGCAAAATATTTGATAATAATGTAAACGCACAACCGAGTGACGGAAGCGTATTACATCAGGATAATGAGCCCGAGTGAAGGGACAAAGAAGCATGTAAAATGATTTAGACAAGTATTGGGAGAGAGTGTACTTACACTCGAATCCAGAAAACACAAGCATGAAAAATGATTTAGACAAGTATTGGGAGGGAGTGTACTTACACTCGAACCTAGAAAACGCAAGCATGTAAAATGATTTAGACAAGTATCGGGAGGGAGTGTACTTACACTCGAACCCAGAAAACGCAAGCATGAAAAATGATTTAGACAAGTATTGGGAGGGAGTGTACTTACACTCGAACCCAGAAAACGCAAACATGTAAAATGATTTAGACAAGTATTGGGAGGGAGTGTACTTACACTCGAACCCGGAAAATGCAAATATGTCCCTTAACGGGTCGTTTTTGGTAAAACGTCAAACTTAAGGGCAAAGTAGGAATATAAAAGTGAAGCGAAGTCTTAATGCATACCGGGAGGGTTGCAATAATAATGACTTCGGTAAAACACCCGGTTGACGGGAAGGGATTAAACACATGCGTAAACCGAGAAACGGGAACTCGGATGGAAAGTTAAAAGACTCGGGTTTTGAGTCATAACTAAAAGACAACAAGATAATGTAAATAGAAATTTAAAAAAAAAATAGTGTTCAACTATTTTAAAGTTAAACAGGTCGAATGTAATATCATGCCAGACAGCATGAGTAAACGCAAGCGGGATACTAGTAGCGTAAAAAGCAAAAGGATAATGAGCCCGGTAATGGGACATAATCAAATACGAATGTATGTAAACTAGATAATGGTGAGCATAAGATAAACCGATGCATAAATGACGTGAGAAGTCATAAAGTCGGAGAATTGTTCGAAAGAAAACGATGTAGCCTTAGACTACGGTCAAGGTCGAACGAAATCCAAAAAGTAAAGGTGAATGATTCTAAACATAAAAAGGGGTGTCTTAACGCCATATGCATATATATAAACGTATACACAATTGAATAAAGACTCGAATAAAAGATGATCTACGGGATCATCATAACCTACGGGATATCAATTAGTGTAAAGGTCTACGAGGCCTGAATGACCCACGGGTCATGAATTGAAGCAAATGGATCATAAGGGCCTCGCCTTAAAGAGGCAAAAGCTTAAGGAAATAGCCTACGGGGTTAAGTGAAGGAACCTACGGGTTAATTAGATAAAGCGAGGGAATCGGTTGAGAATCCCCGCATAAAACTAAGACTGTAAAAGATTTATTTAATTAATCCTAATATTAAATAAAAAGTGAATAAAAGCTTTTAAGGAAATAAAATGGATAAAAGGCCCGGGTTAACGGGACCTAAAATAAACTTAGTCATAAATATTCCCGAACCCGCTAAGTTAACTAGGAATATTAAACCTAGTTAATAAGTGGGAATATTATTGAAAATAGTTAGGTTGTGACCTAATTAATAACTAACCAAACACGAGGGACCAAAGCCGGGTAACTTGAAAATGGAATTATAACTTAAAAAAAAAATAACATAACACACACACTTGATGTGTGTGTGCGTGCGTGAAGTAGTCCAGGAGAAGGAGCAAGAGCTCCAAACCCTAGCTCAAACAATCTCAACAAATTGAAGCTCAAATCAAGACCCAAATCGATGCATGAACACATATAAATGATCACCTAGTCGTGGGGATCATAAGGTATGTCGAATTTCTAACATTCGTGAAGTTGTAAAAATTTGATAATCATCCTAATCGCGAATTAGATATAGATTATAGGAGCTATGGCTAAATTAGTGATGTAGACATGCTTAGGAACTAAACCCTAAGTGAAAATCATACATATGATGCTATGATTTGAATGATTTGATGATTTCCCATATATATGTTAAGTGGGTTTTCAGGATAAAATGATGAACACTTGAATTTGAGTGTTTAATTGTGAAATTTGAAGGATAGGATGCAAGACCTAGATGTTGTTTATAAACACTAGACATAGAGATTGATTCTTGATGTAAATCTTGGTAAAAATAGCTAGTTATGAACTAGTTAGTAAACATGTAGAATTATGCCCGTTAGGTGTTTGTTAAAATGCCTAAATGAGAAGTAAAGTGTTGAAATCCAAGTGAAACGCGTAATTGGCAAGCTTGACTAATTACATGAGATATGGGATAAAACGGGTTTTAATCATAATGTTTATTTGCCTTAATCGTGCATATTATATGATTAAAGGTAGTTGACTTTATAAAGTCGAACTAACCTATGATGAAGTCAAATAGAAGTTTCGACATAAAGTCCGTAAGATGAAATAGTCATAATAGTGATGACTAATCTAACCATCTTACGAATTATGATGTTAGTTTGACTCTTGACAAGCTAGACGGAGGCTTGGGGAAAGAAGCGGGTCAAACGGATCGTATACGCGGAAAAGAGCATAATCCGGATACAAGGTAAGTAAAGTTTACACTCTAGTTATTTGATACCTATTGGTTTGATAGGTCGTGAATAGTAAGTCTTGTTTTAAATTATGATGTTCCGACATGGCAAGTGCGGTCCGGAACAAAAGACAAAGGTCATAAATCATGTTTAATGGATACCCTTAGCGGGTCAAAATAAGCATACGAGCGGAAACGGGTTTAAATTGTGTAATAAACCTATGATTAGAACCTAATATGGTAGGTAACACTAATTTGAAGAAGTGTATGTGATATAGGAATCAAACAAATACGTTTGTTTGATAAAATGCATAAACAGGTCAAAATTTGGTAAAAGGGCGATAAGCCAAAGACTTAAAAGTCTGAAATTTTATTATGAAGGTTGTTGGATTTTAACTCCATAAGATGGAGAATTAAATTACGGACGCGTAGGAAAAAGAATCGGGTAAAACGGATCAATAACGAAGAAGTTATGGCCGTTTCCGTGAAATCAGATCGTGCTGGGAATATGCAGCAACATTCTGCTGAAAAGGAGGCCTAGCGTCACGCGACGCCCCTTGGCGTCACGCGACGCCCCCAAACCCGGAAAAATGTTATTTTTTGTCATATTTAACCCCTGTACTTGTTTGAACTTCATATTTAACCCCTGTACTTGTTTGAACTTCATATTTGACTATCAAAACTAACTTTTAAGTTGGTTTTGATCATAGGTGATTGCCATGGGTACCCGGATGAAGATCAAGCGACGGGCAAGAACCGAACACGATCACGAAATAAGCTTCCGCACTTTGTATCATTATTATGTTAAATGACGAATGTCGTTTCATTGTTTCTTTTAAGTGACGAACTTAATTACATTAGGTTCTAAACTTTTAAATTGTAAAAAGGTTTTAGTAAACCCGTTTTTCCGATGGATATGTAATCTTAATTACATGATTGTTTTCGTAAATAATACGCTAAACCTTGATTTATAAGAACCGGTGTTACACTACCCCAAACCCACTCGATGCCTCCTTGTGCGAGTCGATATCTTTGTCGAACTTTGCAGAATTTATCCGTTTCCATGGCGAAAAGACTGGGGAATATTTCACGTAAAGGCCTATTGCTGATCCAATTGTCGATCCAGAAAAAGGTCTTATCGCCTTCACCCATTTTGACTTTCAATCTGCCTTGCACTTCGACCGCACGATTTCCCGATGACATACCCATATTTATTATACCCTTCCACATGCCGCCTAACGTTCTTTTTGCACGGAATAGAAGAATAACATCGTGAGCCTCGATGTATAGCCGCTATGACTCTCGCTCAAAGTTGTGAAGGTTCGTTTTTGAATTTCACACTCCACTTTACCAATAGCGCTTTATTAATTGCCGATAAACTCCCAATGCCCAATCCACCTTGTTCTAATGGTGCCACAACCTTATTCCATGGAGCCCAACTAATCTTATTTTTATCAAGACACCCACCCCATAGGAATTTTCTACGGATTTTCTCAAGTCTTTTGATCACTTCCACTATTGCATTAAACAAAGAGAAGTAATAGGTTGGGAGGTTACCTAGTACCGCCTTGACTAAAGTCACCCTTCTCCAAATGATAGTGTTCTCGCCTTCCATTGTGATAGTTTGTTTTCAAATTTTTCGACAATCGGCCTCCAGTTTTTTATGAGTCCCATATTCGCACCCACCGGTAATCCGAGGTAGATGAATGGAAAGACCCCCGTTTTGCAACCAAGTATTGAAGCCATGCGGGAGATCTCCCCATTATCTACCCCCACCCCGTATAAATGACTTTTTACGAAGTTAACTTTAAGCCCGGATGTCAAGTTAAAACATCTAAGCAATCTCGCTAGATTATGGAAATTTGACTCGGACCATTCACCCATGAAAAGGACGTCATCCGCATAAAGTAAATGGGAGATAGTTGGACCCGAACCTGGTGTTTTGATACCATTTAGAATCCCCAAAACCGTTGCCCTTTCCATAGCCACATGAAGAGCCTCCATAGCAATTATGAAGAGTAGTGGAGATAGCGGGTCACCTTGCCGAACACCCCTTTGGATATTAAACTCTAAAGTTGGTGAACCATTGACAAGGATGGAGGAACGGGCCGAGGAGAGAATACCCGATACCCATTTTCTCCATAATGCCGGAAAACCCATTTGTGATAATACCGAGTCCAAGAAGCCCCAATTTAAAGAGTCAAAAGCTTTTTCGAAGTCCACCTTGAATAGCATTACCTTGCGTTTAACCTTTTTGGCCCATGAAACAATTTCATTCACAATCAGAGGGCCCTCAAGTATGCTCCTACCTTCGATGTATGCAGATTGTACATCGCTAACCACCGACCCAATCACCTTTTTTAGTCTCAAAGCGAGGATTTTTTATATCACTTTCGAGATACATCCAATTAGGTTGATAGGGCGGAAGTTATTGATCGATAGAGGGCTTGATATCTTTGGTATAAGTGTGATGAAACTAGAGTTACATCCCCGATTTAGTTTCCCGTGAACATAGAAATGATCCAGCAAAGAGTAAAAATCTGCTTCAAATATATCCCAAATTTTTTTTAGGAATTGAAACGTGAACCCGTCAGGGCCCGGTGTCTTTTCGTCACTACAACTCCAAACCGCATCTTTTATTTCCTCTTTAGAAAATCTTTTGACGAGCATGGCCGATTGGGATATATCAAGAACTTTAAAGCCGTTACTCGTGAACCGCGGCCTTGTATGATGTTGTTCTTGGAATAATTTTTCGAAATGATCCTTTATTTCAGCTTTAAGCTCACCCGGTTGGGACACCCAAACATCATTAAAATTCAGCCCGTTTATGCGATTGTTTTTTGATGCCCTTTAATTATTCCATGGAAAAAAGACGAGTTTTCATCCCCATCCACCGCCCACTTTATCTTTGCCCTTTGCCTCAGATCTTCCATCATGTTTGCATCCAATTCATTAATTGTTATCAACCAAGCTTCTCTTTCTTTGGATTCCAATTCGGATAAAACCACAGTTTCCGCCTTCACATCTAACATTTCCACTTTCTTTTTTAGATCCACTAATAACCCATTGTTACTCCTCCTCATATGTAAATGGACTTACCTTTTAAACCATAATACCTTTCTATGTGTTTTTTTTATAATGGCTAACTAGAATTTGCCACATGGCCCACTCATAACTTTTGGTGTTTTCTTTCCTTTTCTCTTAGGCTGGTTGGTATGGGCTCACATTCCCTGCCAACTCAACTTCATAGTGCCCCCACCACCGTGCAGATGTGTTATGGAGGTGCGCCATGAAGGGTATCGTGAATACTTAAACTTGATCAACTAAACCTGTGAGGTAATAGGTATACGTTGGGTTAGGATCTCAAATTCAGATCAGTCTTCATTCTCATCTGTTTGTGGTCTTTCGATTTATCTATTTGAGACGTTGTCGTCGTTGCTTTCTATTTACCTATTACGTACTACGCGCAACAAGGACATTGATACCATATGTGCTCCAAGTGGTGTTTCACATCTGTTATATTTTCAAGCAGAATTGACGCTTAAGCTTTAGGTATCCTCTCATTATTTTTTCTGAATTATAGCTAACCGTGATTCATTTATCGTCACTTTTCCTTCTCTACACTTTGGATAGGTCGTAGAGATGCTCGACAGGAACCGTTAGGGCACTAATGTAAGGTGATTACCAATTACGACCATGAATGTAATTGTGAATCACATGTGTACGCTTTTGGATTCCTATTATGTAGATTAGAGTTTATCTGAATCTGTTTACGTCTTAGAATTATGAAATTCTACATGTTTGATTTTGTTTGATCTCATATGAATTTTGATGTGTTTAGGTTTGTTTCTACCAATCATCTCAGTATTTTCTTTAGCATATGACCTTTCATTGATCAATTATGATATCTGAATTCAATTCCGTATGTGATATATCTGAACTTTGTCATTTATGGTCACACCCTGATTTCCCGGTGGGCCCGAAGTTGGGGTATATGCATGACGATTGATATCAATAATCACAATGCACAGCGGAATATGGGATTTTAAATTACATATTACAAAAGTACAAACAGAAAAGAAAGTACAAAAAATATTATACATGATGTCCGTACTAAAAGGATCCACAGGTGGATCGAATGTTATAAAATAGACTTGAGACTAATAGGGTCTTTTTCCGTGGAGTCGTAAATTCCAATATATACAGACCGAGCAGCTCCAGCCTATTCTGTACTTGCTATATAACATGTGCTCAGTCTTTTGAAAATACGTCAGTTTTCACTGGTAAATACACTTAACAAGCTCTTTTGAAAATCTTTTAAAAAGTTTATTTGATACCATTTGGTATATCATTTTTAAATAACTTGGGATAAAGTAATATATCTTGTTACCAGTTTTACATGCTTGTCAATACATATGGGGATCGGAACTAAACACCGGTACATGATTAATCGACACACCACTTTGTCAATATCATATAATATAGCATTAGCGTCTGTCAGGTGTATGTCTACACCCTGCGCTTAGGTCGTGGCCATTTGCAATTAAATGAGTCGAGGATATCCAGGACACGGTCGTATTAACCCCCAATATTTAAGTTATCAAGCAAAAGGGATTAAAAACAGGTTATTTGAATTTTGGACATCATTCATCATTGATCCAATACCCGACCAAGCAGCTAGTACGGTATCCCAAGCCCTTATAAAGGAAAATAGGCTAAAAGTATTTACCCATGCTAGTCTTTACAAAATCAAAGGTGTTAAGCATAGCCATTAATCAAAAATAACTAATACAGGCGCAAGTTACTAAAGGCTCCTAGTCTGGAATGAACGGAACTATGATCCGTTAAAATGTTAACAGATCTTATATAAGTCATTTGACTTTGACCAGTTAACTTTAATGATACATACGATTCACTAGATTAAGCGTTGACCGAATAGAATGTGGTTTATACCCTTCTGAGTATGAGGACTCATGTAATATGGGTTAAATAACCACACATTCTGATTAGAACTGAATCGGGAAGGTTTTGACCCAATTCGGCTAGTTCATATATTTTATGTTATTCAAACTAGTCGTACGCGCATATGCGACATCGGGTGGTCGAATAGGTCTAAGATAAGTTCATTATGCCAAAACATATTTCATTAAGTTATATAATTAGTTTCAAAGTCGGATTACTAGTTGGATTGGTTTTAAAACCATTTTTAGGCGATAATGGCAATTTCGGTATTTTTAGGCATATTATATGAATTTTCACATAAAACCTATCAAATGATATGATCAAATGGTATACAATAATATGATAATATAACAACCTTAATTCAAGCTCTAAACTTGACCAAATGGGTCAGAATTAAATGTCAAAGCAGAAGACAAACTGTTTGACTTTCGTTTGTGAAACCAGCTCTAAGCAGGAAATGACGAGTTAGACATGATTAAACAAGTCCTAATATGTTATACTAACTGTTATAATGTCAAAAATTAAGGTTTTGATATTTAGAAACTCGTTTAACGAAATTTACAAAAATCTGCGTTTTGACTTTTATTTAGTAAAATGTTGACTCGTCTTTCGCCTACTTAACGTGATCTTTAGAGGGTGAAATCATAGGGGATCATCACCTTCATTATTACGATCACGTAGCCAAGTTCGATCCGAACTTTGACTTGACCGAAATGGTCAGAACCAAAAGACAAAGCAAAGGTCAATTTGCTTGACTTTCGGCTAATAACGAGCCTAGAATATGAAAAGAGACTAGGGAGAACACTTACAAGTGTTCAAGGGAGTGTTATAACTCCAAAAAGAAAGCCTCTATAGATCAAAAGCACTCCAAGAGAAGAGAGAATGATTTTTGAAAGGTGCAAGTTCAAATGGTGAACTTGATCACCTATTTATACTAGGATTCAAGCCCCCAAATCTTGCTAAGTGTATCCTGAGGTGTTAAGGGGCAAATTAGTGGCACCCCAGGTATCTCAAGGAGGAGCAAGGTGGCAAAAATCAAGAGAAAGGTGGCCAAAACTGAAGTTGCAGCTGCCAGCTGCAAACGGTCTGCCAACGTACCCCTCACGTACCGTATGGGGTGGCGCGCCCACTGTTTCAAACGCCTTATGGAGCGTAAGGCATATGCCTTGCGGTCCGTAAGGGACCGTTAAAAGCCAATACTGTGCACGATAAGAGAGACTTTAATCCACATAGTGCACATTAACAATAAAGGCTCTTGCTTACGTGGTGTGATAAAGCCTCTAGGGCTTAATCCCACACCATGTAGCCTTATAAAATATGATGTAAAGCTAAAACGTATTATTCGTCAAAGTTTATTCAAGATTTTGTATTTATGGGTTTTTCGTTTGTTTTCCTATTTCACCTTATTAAATATGAGGTTGCGACATGTTTCTCTAAATTACCATCACATGTTTTCTAATCCATGTTTCAATATTTAAATGGAGCCAAAAATAGGTTCATATGATTCCCTTTACGTACTTTTTTTGGGTAAAGGAAAAAAAGTATGTAAAGGGACTTTAAGCGTTCTAGCTCAAGTCTCCTATATCCCTTATCATGTTTCCCACATTTTCTCTCAACTACAACCGCAATTGTGGTTGATTTCATTTAACAAAACATTAAATTTTCATTATTATCTTCTGGTGTGGTGTTTTACCAAAAATGACCAATTATGAGACCTTGAGCCAAAAGCCTACGCTTCCCACTTTTTTGTTACCAAAAAGATCAATCCAATTTTAGGACTTGTTATTAACCTACCCTTAGGGGTAGTTTGCTCGCTTTATCACCCGAGGAATTTTAGTCAATTTAGTCCATTTCCGCATAATGGACGTGTTTTGGCTCGAATGGTCCTTATACCCGAGGAATTTTAGTCAATTAATTTTTTAATTACCAAGTCCGTTTTTTGGGTGTTACAAGTGGTCGCGCCCCTGGTGCACCCAACATGGGGTTGTCCACTCCCTTGTCCAAGCCAACACATAATCTAATTGGTTGTTGTTGACACAGTATAATTTATATGGGATCACGAAACAGTGAGAAACCAAACAAATTATTCATGAAAAAGATTCAAAAACCAAAGATATGTAGCCGAATAAATTATCGTTATTTGACCTGTTCGATTAGTCCACTTTCAGTTAATCTTTCTCGTATATTCGTATCAATGGTTTGTCCTTGGCCCCCACTGAAAATAGAGAAAAGACTCGGATAATCCCTGTGGTTTGCCCATTTTTCACGTTTAGTCCCTAACTTTCGAAAATACATGGTGTGTTCATGAGGATGTATGGTAGGTTGAGTTATGGGCGGGCATAGCATATAAGAAGGGGCAACCTCCGCTACGGCTTGGCGTTCCGGCGGTAGTGTAAATTTTGGAAAAAATTGACGTTTTTACGATTTCGTTACGACTTTTTTATAAAACGTTACGGCTTGGCGGATTTTCTAGATCCACCATTGGGTTGAGTTATTCTAATACTGATGTTGACTAAATAATTCTTTGACTAGTTACTAAAATAAAAACTAACTAGAAAAGTGCCCCGCGCGCGTTGCGCCGCGGGCAAAGAAATTGACCACATCTAGGCATAAACTCTTGCAGCTCATGTATCTAACTTGCTGGAAATATAAATCTAGCCCCCGTCACATTGCGGCGGGTTAATTTTCTAGTTGTATCTAACAACAAAAGTACGTTAAAATCACGTGGGCAAAACAGAAAACAGTAGATCCAATCCTGTTTGCAACTTCATATTCATGAATTTTGTAAGCGCATGGTAGTTAGTCCCATGTGTCAACTTCCTCAATTAGGGAAAAATATAAATCAAATACTTGTGTCAACTAACACTTTTACAATGAAAACCGATTACGTAATTTTATAACATGCTCGCATCTGTAATTAAGTTAATGAACAATCTCAGTAATTCTATTGCCAATAAAAGCTTGCTTGCTTTGGTCAGGCATCTTTTACAGGATTTTAGCATTGATTCTAACATGAACTCAATAGCAAGTCAACAAATAAAGAAGTGCTTACTTAATGTAAGACTTAGTTCATTGTTGTAAAAATTTCAACCAAAGGAAGCACTTTCAGAACTGGACAAAAACCTACAACCATATTTTGACGGTTCCACCAATGTCCCCTTTGCATAAGTCTATAATCTACTTCAAAGATTATCTAAAACCAAGAATCATATTTTCAAGAAGTGTGAGAAGACCAAATGCAAAACACGTAGACCAGAAATGGATAACACAATAATAAACTCGGGTCAAATAGGCGTGTGAAACTGTATCCTAGTAGGTTTCATCTGATCATATCAATAATTTTCCTCCAATGTCCATCAAATCTAGCAATCAAAAGAAAGGTCCTAAACTATATAAATATCCTCCTACTCACCGTAGTTATCTACCTTTAATATGTCGTTTCTTCAACTGATCATAGTAGAAGATAACCCTTACTCCAGTCACAATCAGCAAAAGAAAGCTCAACCAAGAAATAGGATACACATCATCACAATATTAGTTACAATACAACCATGCTCAATTATTTAAAGTGCAAAAAATCATAGATAGGGTGTTCATAAGTAACCGAAACCAAATGAACTGCTCAAACCAGAGAAATTAGCTGGCTTGGAATATGTATTGTGCGGCTAGGAAAATGCTCCGGTGAGAGAGGCTTCGGAGGGGGAAGGTGAAACATCGTCAATGACCTTAGCATAGTCTACAACAACAGATCGCTTGATCTTCTGTACTACATCAGAAACTGACCGGAGGAGAAACCCAAATCAAACATAATCATGAAATCTGTAACCTAAATAAAAGGGATTTAATTTAGGTAAACAATTTGAAGATCTTTAATCACCACTTGTAATAAAAAAATCAAGAAGTGAAATTGATTCACATAGAAAAACCCTAGGAAAAACCAGAAAACAGGGGACGGTTCTTTACCTTAGACACAATCCCACACATGAACATCCGGCGGCTTCATAGCCAAAGCCCACCAGCGAATCCGCCTTGATTCAGTCTGATGTGTGAACTTTTCTATCCGGAAAATATACTAACAGCCCCCCCATTCAGAAAAATCAAAACCTAAACTAAATCATGTATCCAACGATAGACAAAGGCATTACCCGTCTGCTAGTTCGGTCGATTTTAAGCGGATATGATCTGCACCT
Organism: Helianthus tuberosus; assembly: GCA_030545235.1. Classification (NCBI taxonomy): domain Eukaryota; kingdom Viridiplantae; phylum Streptophyta; class Magnoliopsida; order Asterales; family Asteraceae; genus Helianthus; species Helianthus tuberosus. The sequence continues at coordinate 215,695,635 of CM060423.1, forward strand.
GGATTCCGCAGCCGTCGAAACTGCTCCTCCGGCTTTGATTGTCACCGTGTGTATAACGCCGCACCATCTAGGGTCACCGGAACCCTAGCCGCCATGTCTGCAAACATCAGCACCACCACGAGATTCCTTACTCTTGGTTCAGTTGATTGAGGCCTACCACGCGCCGAAGCTCGGCCAATCGCCGGAGACGCGGCGGCTCTGTCTAGTTCTCTCTCTCCTGTTTATCTCTCTACTGTGTGTCTCTCTTGCTACACCACCGTACCTATATCAATACAAATGGTACAAACAGCAATGCAAGCATATATTTTATACAACTATTCTATGCACAAAACATCAACAAAGCATCATGTACAAGACGTAATGCAACAAAATGTTGCAAAATAGAGTGTTATATAATAATACAACAATAATGCTTTTACTATTATGTATTAGTATATTTTATAGATTAGTACGGGTACGTTTGTGATCGCCGTGGGAAAATATTAGAACGAACTTTCAATTTAATAAAATAATAAACTGATCTCGAAAATGCGGGGTTTAGGTTTGCATAATTTTGAGGACGACTCGATTAGTGGATTTTGATTTTGCTTTGCTTGCTAATTAAGGTACGGATTCCTTTTCTTGACATCATAGTATTTTTATTTAAGTCCGTTACTTTGTAGTACGGATGTTTCGTCAGTAGTTTCTGTTTCGTATTGTTATATGACTAGTATATATTGTAGCATGCAATAGACCTTATACCTTGTGCTCGTTATTGTATGTTCCCTTTAAACTTATGTTAAAACACATTTTTTTATACGGCTTTGTACTCTGTCACCCGAGCAATTATATGTTAGACTTGTCGTTAGGGCGTCAACGACATGGCACTCATCGTGACGGTGCGTAACTAAAGTTCACGGCGTCTCTAGTTTGTGCTTGTGTAGCACTTGGCCCCTAGAGGCGAATAGATCGATCTTAGCTCTGCTCCTGACTCCTAATCCTGTTGAGATGGAATAATGTGTTTATATGCATCTGATTATGTTCAGTATCTATTATCTGTTCAGTATAAGTTTTGGGATTCAAGTTATGTAAGTATCTGTTTCAGTGCCATAATTTAGATTTGTTTAACGTTAGTACCGTTCATGTTTCTGTCCGTATGCCTGCCTTACTTTTATTGTTGATTTCTCTGTTAGTTGGCAACTTTTTGGCTCAGACGTAGTTTCTTTCTTGTCTTTGTCTTATGTGCTTACAGGTAATCGGAGGAAACAGAGATGAGTGGAAGGAATATGAAGTTCAAGTTTTTAAAGCTTTTCATTTTCTTTTTATTTCTGTAACCAATATAAGACTTAGGTTTTCTGGTTGATTAGAGACTTTTTGTTTCTTGGTTTCTATCTTTTATTGAAATTCTTTGGTTTTTGATATCTGTAATAGTGACATGCCAGCCTATTCTGGGTTGGGGTGTTACAATAGGTGTAATTTTAGAAAGTTATGGACTAAAGGTGAAAAATGGACAAACCACAGGGACTATCCGGGCATTTTTCTCTACATAAAATAGACACATACTTTAAGCTTTTGGAGTTTTTTATTTGTTTTTATTATTGAGCACATATCAGTACAAACTATTGAAGTAGTGTAGAAAGTATTTGAGTTGTAGTTTTTAGCGTTGAAAGTATTTGATAAATATAGCTCACCCAGAACACAAATAGAGTAAATCAACCAAATTGTTCTTGTGGCATATATAAACTAAAATCATGGAAAGGGTCCGTTTAAAATTAAACTTAAACTTACAATAACACCCGTGCGCGTTGCGGCACGGGTACATCGCAAATATCGAATGGATTAGTTCAAACGTTATGTGATGCGTTAACCATATGAAAACACGCGTTTCGAAGTATCTGATTGAACTTAATGTAACCCAATGCATATATTACAACGACATGAAGTATTGCTTATTTATAGTTTGGAATTGATGTTTATAAAACCCTATCAAATGCACAACAAAAGAAGTATATAGTACATCTAAAAAGCCATAAAATGCTCTCAAAGCACAAAGTACAAACGTCAATGCACTACTAAGTTACAAATTAATAGTATATAAATGTTGTGTGGGTAACTGTTAGCTGATTACCATAATACATTTAAATAACTAAACATGTGTTGCAAAAAAATATCAGTCTCTAGGACCTAATTATTATGTTTTTGTTTGGCTAGTCAGATGAAGAACCGTCAACCTTCACGTCGTTGAGAATATCTACGTCATGCTCACTACAAGAAAAAACCCCTATAGGGAGGACACCTATAGGGACAACAAAGATCCTATCTATAGATCACCCAATAGAGATGACATATCGTTTCTATAGGGTTTTCGTACCTTTAAGATAGGCTACCTTATAGAGACGACATATCCTCTCTATAAGGTGAAAAAATATTTTTTTTTTTGCTTTTTTTTTGTTGAACTGAAAACTTTAAAAAAAACATTTTAACATATAGAGACGACATGTTGTCTCTATAACTTTAAATATTTTTCTTTTAATTTAATTTTATTAATGATCAATATGTATGAAAATTAAAATAAAACTAAAAAATAAAGTTTAACCTATAGAGACGACATGTCGTCTCTAACAAGTTTGACTATTCAAAAAATTATTTAAATTTAGGCGGCATAATTTCCCACAATTCCAAATTTTTGTGGGAAAAAAAGGCTAACCTATAGAAAGAACATATCCTCTCTATAGGGAAACATAATTTTGTTTTGTTTTTTTTGTTTTGGTTAATAAATAATTTATTCTTTCTTTTTAACTAAAAATATATATATTTAACCCTATAGAGACGACATGTCGTCTCTAAAATGTTTGAAATAAAAATTTAAAAAAAAATAAATAAACTAACCTTTAGAAAGGATATATCATCCCTAAAATGTTTGAAATAAAAATTTTAAAAAATAAATAAACCAACCTATAGAAAGGACATATCGTCTCTATAGGGAATTGTTTTGTTTTTTAATTTTGGTTAATAAATAATAAAAAATACAAAAAACGTTATTCGCATATAGAGACGAGATGTCGTCCCTAAAAACAAAATTAACTTTATTAATTTATTCTTGTTTTTTAACTAAAAAATATATTTAACCCTATAGAGACGACATGTCGTCTCTACAATGTTTGAAATAAAAATTATCAAAAATAAATAAACTAACCTATAGAAAGGACATATCGTCTCTAAAATGTTTGAAATAAAAACTTTAAAAAATAAATAAATTAACCTATAGAAAGGATATATCGTCTCTATAGGGAAACATAATTTTGTTTTATTTTTTAGTTTTGCTTAATAAATAATTAAAAATACAAAAACTGTTATTCGCATACAGAGACGACATGTCGTCTCTAAAAACCCAATTAAGTTTATTAATTTATTCTTGTTTTTAACTCTATATATATATATATATATATATATATATATATATATATATAAACCTATAGAGACTACATGTCGTCTCTAAAACGTTTGAAATAAAAATTTTAAAAATAAAGTGCCATGTGCATCTGATGTTTTTTTTTTCAAAGTGCCATGTTCATCTGATGATTTTTTTTGTGTAATTGTGTATCTAAATGCTGCAATTCTAGAATCAAAGTGTCAAATTTGCAGTCAAACCAGTTCTGACCCGGACCCGTTTCGTCTCTAAAATGTTTGAAATAAAAACATTAAAAAATAAATAAACTAACCTATAGAAAGGATATATCGTCTCTATAGGGAAACATAATTTTGTTTTATTTTTTAGTTTTGGTTAATAAATAATTAAAAATACAAAAACTGTTATTCGCATACAAAGACGACATGTCGTCTATAAAAACCCAATTAAGTTTATTAATTTATTCTTGTTTTTAACTATATATATATATATATATATATATATAAACCTATAGAGACTACATGTCGTCTCTAAAACGTTTGAAATAAAAATTTTAAAAATAAAGTGCCATGTGCATCTGATGTTTTTTTTTCAAAGTGCCATGTGCATCTGATGTTTTTTTTTGTGTAATTGCGTATCTAAATGCTGCAATTCTAGAATCGAAGTGCCAAATTTGCAGTCAAACCAGTTCTGACCCGGACCCGTTTCGACCCGAACCCGTTCTGACCCGAAACCCGTTCTGACCCGAAACCCATTCCGACCCAAACCTGTTTCGACCCGAATCAAAACAACCCTTTTTTTAATTGACCCGTTTTGACTCGAACCCATTTTGACCCGAATCCGTTTTGATCCATGACCCGACCCGACCCATTTGCTAGGTCTACAGTTAATATAAATTTTTAGTTGTGTGGTTTGTTGCTAGTAAGGGCGATTTGTTGAAATTTGCGAATTATTATTGCTTAGTATTTATAGTTCAACAGGTTGGTTATTCATTTTATAGTGGTAATGCTGCCGATAATTTAGTAAAAATTTGACATAGGTTTATTCTATATATTGTTTATGCAGGAAAAGATTCTAGCAGGAACGTGATGTTGGTGATTTATCACCAAATGATCAAATTGAACGTATGAAAAACGCTCTAGGGGAAAGGCGTGGTCATATAAAAGGTGTTGGACATGTGGTGAGAAAGCCAACCCCGGAGGTGTCCTCAGGTAGACAACTCACCCCACGAGAATATTGGCAACAAAATGTTGGTAATGTAATTGAAGAAAATATTGCAAAACGAGTGGAAGAACAAGTACAAAGAAATGAACAAGAGTTTCATAGACGAGTTGAAGAACAAGTTCAAAGACAAGTTAACCAATAATTGGAACAATTGCAAGAAGAGATGCGGCGACAATTTAACCAACAATTGGAAAAAATTGCAAGTACTTTTAAAAGAAAGGATCAAGTTATAAATAGACAATTTCGACTTCTACCTGTTAATCGTGGTGATAGTAGTGGTAGCCGTGATTATAGGGGTGATAGTAGTGGTAGTCGTGATGGTAGTGGTGATGATGAAGATGATGGTTAGCTACTTAGTTTAGTTTGTGTTATGTTGGTATGTGATTTAGATTACTTTGTTTTGTAATGCTTGTTTAATCTATGATATTTAGTTGTGTAGTTTTGTTTAACATGTGTTAACAGGTTTAAATTTGTTTAATTATTGGTATTTTTTTGTTTAAAAACCTAGAAAAACAAAATTTTTAATATTTTATTTTTGGGTAAATTACTTTTTGAGTCCCTGTGTTTTATGGGTTTTAACTAGTTGAGTCCAAAAGCAAAAAGTTTAACGACCTGAGTCCCTATAAGCATTTTCTTTAATCATTTGAGTCCAATTTTCTAACACTGTTAGAATTTTGTTGTTAAGTTTTGTTAAATGACCAAATTACCCCTATGATTAAAAAAATAAAAAAAACTAATTTTTTTAGATTTTTTCTCTCTCTCTCTACACATCTTTCTCTCTTTATCTTTTATCTCTCTAAAAACCAAACAAATCTGCAACTTTCTCTATCTCTCTCTAAACACCTCCACCATCCTACCATCTACAGGATCATCATCGGTTTCTTCGTATGCCATAAATGTCTGATGATGATGATCACGAAGAAGATGCGAAAAGTTTGTCTGATGTTAATGTGGTTGACGATGGTGGCCACGACTGTGCTGATCGGGATAGTTCATCTAAGACCGCGGAGGCCGATCAACATAAAGACTCGACTAAATAAAGCGGTGGTCTGAAGGATTCTTCGTCGAAAGCAAATCGAAAAGGATCTGCGGCTTCTTAGGGTTTGTCAAAAGCGGTATGTTATCATGAATTAAATTAGGGTTAGGGTTTTAAGTGTCGCATTGGATTTGGGGTGATGAGAAATTTATGTTGTCATGAAGAAATTTATGTCTCCATAAGGGTATTAGTGTGAAGTATCTGCAAATTAGGGGTTCTGCCACACTATGTTATCATGAATCCATTTGGTGAAGAAATTTATGTTTGGGTTAAAAAAATTGGAGATATTTAGACATTTATGATATCTTAATTTAAAGTGAAATCATAAGGGTTTCAGGGAGGATGGAACTTCAATGGCAGTTGATGCTGCTGCTGGGGATGCAAAAGCAGAGGAGTGTACCAGATTTAGTTGGCTTTGGAGTTGAGTGCACGGGAGGATCCTTAAGCCGTGCAGATCGAAGCGATTAAGCAGATCAGTCTGGGGTCTTGAGATGATGGTGGTGTTGGTGGTTGTTCAGAGGTGGCGCTAGTTGGATGGCGGTGTTGGTGTTTCAGTGGGATGGTGGTGGTGGTAGTGGAGATAAAGATAAGGAGAGAGAGAGAGAGAGAGAAAAAAATCTAAATAAATTAGTTTTTTTTAGTCAGGGGTAATTTGGTCATTTAACAAAACTTAACAACAAAATTCTAACTGTGTTAGAAAATTAGACTCAAATGGTTAAAGAAAATGCTTATAGGGACTCAGATTGTTAAACTTTTTGCTTTTAAACTCAACTAGCCTAAGATCCCGCGAGTTTCGCGGGTGGCTTAACACAAATATATAATATCTACTGGTATTGAAGCTCATGTAGATCATCACTTTTTTTCTAGGCCTTTCCAAACTTAGGTTTCACGTCTAAGGGTTGAAACAGGTCCCAAACAGACAATACACGACCCTAACCGGTACAAACCCATAACCGAACAGAGTGATCACTTCCCTCTCCAAAAACCTGTTACATACCAGCGAACCTTTAATAGATCAACGAAAGGTCATGGTTTTCATCTTTTGATTGACATCAAGTTTATATAAACGTCAATATCTAAATTCTTACTTAAATTCATATTAGTTCATATAAAACTTTGCTTACATATGTGTAAACCCAAACATATCTTTTTAAGAAACAAATTAGAGCAGTTTTTAATGTATCAATAAACAACACAAATAGTACAATGATTTCTAAGTTCAACTCTTACCAGCAAGAAGTAGCTTCATCCAATCACTTGTTCGACACGGACGTACCGTGTATCTTTATATTTATACGGGTGCTCCTACAATTAAAATAATGGAAGTATAAAATAACATAAACACATTATATATATAAATTTTAGGATGATATTAAAATTACCGATATCCCACCGCGATAATCGATATCTCAGATATCGGTCCTTAACCGATATCCGATATTTTACCGCATTAACTCCTTAGACGATCACACCCTGCACCAAATACCCTTCCTTATAATGTATAAATGATCCTAGTCAATCTAGCTAAGGTGACCCGAGCCGGACCGAGTTGGCTTGGTTTGTAAGGGAGCCTACCTCAAGCTCAAATGTTCAGCCACGTTCAGAACTGGTTTAAGGCCCGATTTCAAGAGCAAATGTTTAATGGTTAAATTTGAAAGCAAATGTATAAATAAATCTGTTTGGTAATTGTTGTTCATCTCTCCAACCATGTCAGCATGTACGATACACTTAAACGGTCTGTTGGTTGGTTCAAGTCCTAATGCCAGTTCATAAATTAGCTACAGTACATAAGTGAAGTTGCCAAATGCAACATAGATCACTGTGCGTGCTGGTTGTTGCCAGTTTCACAAACTCATTTGCTTTTCATATAATTAAAGTGCAAGCAGTGATTAGTAGATAAAAACAAACACTAACCCATGGATCTTCAGTTAAATCAAGTGTCCATTTGGCTAAATATACGCCTGAGGCAGCAATGAAAGATGGTAGAAACCTTATGAAACTGCAACCGATTTGAATTATGCCAAATAGTTTGCCTTGGATTCCAGTACTATAACTTGAGCTGCAATTTATGCCCTTGTTTAGTTTCATAATTGTAATCATGACAGTAAAAGCAATTAATAATTCAATGTAGAATATTATTTCCAAATCGGATATAACCAGCTAACTAATCTATAAAAAATTAAAGTTAGTTCATTAGAACTATATAAACAGACACCCAAACCTCCTTCAAAGAATTATAATAACTCACACGCCAAACAAAATTCCATAAACACATAGCAAATTGAAATTGAAACTTGTACAAAACTCCCTTGCTAATAGCAAATAACATATGAAATATGAAATTACCTGTGCAATAGCCAACAGCCAAATGCCAATACCAGTCACCAAATTCGCAATCGCTCCTTGTTGGACTAACTAAATCAATTATCAATAGCTTATGCTCAATCGGTTATGTCTAGTAGCTGCCAATAATTATGCGAATCGGTTCAGTATAAAAAATTATCAATTAGCGATTACGGTTTAGGGCAAACAGTATGAGTAGATGGCATACATTATACAGATTTCTAAAAAAGTAGCCATTAACATATTACATACCTGGATTGTCCTTGATAATGTCATTTATTATACCTAATCTTGCCCTTAATCTAACCCCAATTGCCACACGATTTAGAAAGAAAAGGTATACGATTTGAAGAATATGGCGAGAACTCGGTCGATAACGGCTCATGCTGTAACAAAAATATCTATAAATAATGCAAGATGCGTATTTACAGCCATGTTATAAATTAATCAACCTTATAGTAAGGTCTTATATGAAATTATGGTTATGTACCCTCTTTGGCTCATTAATCCCATTTTTATCGTAGAGTAATTATAATCACTCTACAAAATAAATGTTTTTCTTCACTTCTCACATTAAGGATATTTTGTATGTTAAGACTCATTTCTAAAATAACTTAATTAACACTATTTATGTAAGTATGTAACTCCTACTTACTTGTTAAGCATCTTGCTATTCTTCTTTATAATATTTTGTAAGATTAAATATATCATGTATTAATATTTAATCTATAGCCATTATAATCATTTACATAATATAGATCAAAATATATATTAACCTATTAAATAATTAGTTGGTAATTGTTGATGGACCATATTACCCTTATTAACTAATTAGGTTTCCTCCTGGGTGCTTATATAAGGAGAATTATGTGGAGGTTAAAGGGTTACTCAGTTACACAATTAGACACACCCCATTAGTCATAACATCATAATTCGACCTCCTCTCCTAACCGATACCCTTTTCGGTTTTCTAAGTCCCCATCATCAGTCAGCACCCTAAGGAGGAACCAGATCAAGATGACAAGCATGTCGAACTCCATTACTGGATTTTCCACTGCACTGTCTGCTATAACATGTATGATTTAATGTTTTCCTTCATGTATAAACAGAACTGAACCAACATGTGGTATCAGAGCATATGTGGATTAGTCAGTTCTGTTTTCGTATCCATAATTCTGGGATTGAAACTTGGAAAACGGAATTTTTTGAAACCTTAAGAATCTAACAGCCGGTTTCGAGTCGGTCATGTCCACTCGAGATCATTGTTTTCGGAAAAGGTTAATCATATGTTCATTCGAAATTAACTGGATTATGTTTTAACCGAAATCTGTTTAGAAAAGCTATTAAAATTCAGGTTCCGGGTTCCAAAATTTATGTTTTATTTTTTAGGGTTCATCATGTTCTTAGGAAAATTCGAAAATTCTATTATGTTTTGGAATATGATTCGGATTATTAAGTGCTTTTCCTGTTTTGATCTGATTTTGTCTTCTAAAGATTTTCGAAAACTGTTAAAAAGATAAACAGATTATAATTTTGAAATATTTGATAAATTTAGATCATCACTAAAACAGGAAACCATACCTCAAAATCCCTTAGATTTCGAATTTTCAGTTATGTTTCCACATTCACAGCTGTTAACAGGAAGTCTCGAGACCATCAGATTACGACTCGAGACCATCAGTCTCGACTCGAGACAACAAGGTCTCGACTCGAAATCATCAGGCCATTAAACCTTCATAACTCGAGACAGAGGTCTCGACTCGAGACCATTAGATCTCGACTCGAGACCATTAGATCATGAATCGAGACCATTAGATCATGACTCGAGACAAAGGTCTCGACTCGAGACAACAAGTTCGATCCGCGCTAACGGGTGGTTTGCTATTAAATAATTGGTTTTGTAATTACTTAGTTAATTAATCAGAATCAGATAATGTTTTACAAAACCAAAATAGCTTAACTTGAATGAGCTTTTGATGTATCATTTCTGGCCAAAGCTGACTTGACATATCTACTTATCGTTCAAGTATTACGAAAGCTATGTTGTGTGTGCATCATAAGCATGAATGTCTTAATTTCTGGCCAAAGCTGATTTAATTCATTCATAGATGGCATACTCAACAAGTGCATAACTAAAGTGATTGTTTCAATTTCTGGCCAAAGCTGATTTGTTACAACCACTTTGCACATATGCTTAAATGATTACACTTCTGGCCAAAGCTGTTTTGTCTTCGTTTAAGTAGAATTTTTTAACTAAGTCTATTATTTTGATGTTAGTAATAGACAATATCACAGCTTCATAATGTAAATGGTCATTATTTATGCCTGCCTTAGTTTAACGTGCCCTTAGATCACATTAGGACTTCTTCCTTAGTATCATAACTTGCTCATCTTATTTCCACTATCAGCACCCAATTGCGGGATTCCACCTTTGACTGGTGATAACTTTGCTGCATGGAAGGATGCTCTCATGCTTACTCTTGGGCTGCTGGATTTTGATTATGCTCTAAGAGAGAATAAGCCAGCGGATCTTACCACTCAAAGTACTGCTGCTGAGCAGTTGACTCATGATAAGTGGACTAGGTGTAACCGCATGTCTCTCATGTTTATGAAGCAGTCCATCAGCAATGCAATCAGAGGAGCTATTCCTGATTCTGAAGATGCTAAAACCTACTTGGCTTCTGTGGAGGCGCAATTCAAAGGGACCTCTAAAGCACACGCTAGTACTCTTATTCTCAAGCTGGTGACAACTAAGTATGATGGGAGGAGCGGCATTCGCGAGCACATCATGATGATGAATGACATGGCCAATAAGCTGAAGGGGCTGGAAATGGAAATCAGTGATGGTTTCCTTGTTCATTTCATCATTACTTCGCTTCCTTCATCCTTTGAAGCATTCAAGATCAATTACAACACTCAGAAGGACAAATGGACGATGAGTGAGCTGGTCGCCATGTGCGTACAGGAGGAAGAGCGTATGAGGATGGATCGCCATACTGATGTTGCAAACTTCACCACCTCCAACTCTAAGAAAAGGAAGAACAATTATCAGAAGAAGGATGCTTCAAAAGTCCAAAGGCCTAATCCTAATCCTAATACAAGTGCACCTTCCAGCTCTAAGAACTCCTTAGGCAGTATCCGCTGCAAATTCTGTAAAAAGACAGGACACATGCAGAAGGAATGCCCTGACTTTAAGGAGTGGCTGGCTAAGAAAGGTAACGATTATTTTATGATACTTGAGTCCTATAATTTAAGTGTTCCTGCTAATTCTTGGTGGTTTGATTCTGGTTCTATGGTTCAGGTTACCAATTCAACTTAGGGATTCCTTTCAATCCGGAAGCTGGAAAGAAACCAAAGAACGCTTAAGGTTGGGGATGATCGAGAATTAGAAGTGAAGGCCATTGGAACATTACAATTAGTTATGAAAACTGGTTTATGTATTAAACTTTATGATACCTTATATGTTCCTGAGGTAACTCGGAACCTTGTATCAGGAGCAAAGTTAGACATGGACGGTTTTATTGTTTCCCATGGTCATCGCAAACTCTCTATCCTTTATGATTCTGTTCTTTGTGGTACTGGTATTCTGGATAGTGGTCTCTATAGATTAGAACTAGAAGATAACTTTTCCAAATCTTTGTTTTCATATAACATTAATGAATCACTCACAAAGATGGAAGAGAAACGAGACTTAGAAACTTCATCCATGTTGTGGCATCAGCGTTTAGGACACATTTCAAAAGAACGATTAAATCGTCTTGTAAAGGATGAAGTCTTACCTCCTCTCGATTTCTCTGATTTTGGAACATGTGTCAAATGTCTTAAAGGTAAAATGACATTAGCGAATAAGAAAGGTGCCACTAGGAGTTCTAATTTATTAGAACTCATTCACACTGACATTAGTGGTCCCTACCAAATCGCTGGCATAACAGGACATACTTCATTTATCACTTTTATTGATGATTATTCTCGTTACATGTACTTGTATCTTATTAAGGAGAAATCTGAATCTCTAACAACTTTTAAAGATTATAAGGCTGAAGTTGAAAAGAAATTAGATCGTCAGATTAAAGTTGTGAGATCAGATAGAGGCGGTGAATATTATGGAAGACATACTGATGTGGGTCAAGCTCCTGGTCCATTTTATGAGTTTTGTAAGGGCCAGGGGATTGTGAACCAATACACCATGCCTGGTACACCTCAGCAGAACGGTGTCGCTGAAAGAAGAAACCGTACCCTTATGAACATGGTGCGCAGTATGTTAGCCAACACTAATTTACCATTATTCCTCTGGACTGAAGCGTTAAAAGCAGCTGTTCATATACTCAATAGAGTTCCTTCTAAGTCTGTCCCTAAAACTCCTTATGAACTTTGGACAGGAAGGAAACCGAGTCTTAAATATATGAAAGTATGGGGCTGCATTGCTGAAGCAAAACTTTACAATCCTTTCCTAAGGAAACTTGACCCTAAAACAGTTACCTGTTTCTTTATCGGGTATCCTGAGAACTCAAAGGGTTATCGTTTCTATTGTCCTTCCCATGTCACCCGTATTGTTGAAACCAAGCGTGCCGCGTTCCTGGAGGATTTCAAGGTCAGTGGGAGCAGTACCAACCCTTACGAAGAATTGCAAGAAGTACAAGACGCGGGGGGGGAGACTCGTCGCTTACCATTACTCCGATTACTCCTCTTGTACACAATGCAACTACTGTACCTGAAGCTACTGTACCAACTCCAAATTTACCTCTACAATCAGAACCCATTATACCTCATGACGAAGGCACATCAAACGCTCAAAACCAAGACAACGTTGAACCCGATAATCCACTCAGGAGGTCATCTAGGAAAAGAAGGCCTACTAATTGGGATGATTATGTTACCTACTTTGACTGAAATGGACCCCGGAAAGCTCAATGATCCTATCTCTTACAATGAAGCCATAAGCAGTGATCAATCTTCTGAATGGAATAAAGCAATAATTGAAGAGCTTGAATCCATGAAGAAAAAATGACGTTTTGGATTTGGTAGAATTACCCATAGGAGCCAAACCCGTAGGATGTAAATGGGTATTCAAAACAAAACTGGATCCGAATGGTAACGTTGAACGCTACAAAGCGAGATTGGTTGCAAAGGGCTACACTCAGAAAGAGGGAATTGATTATCAAGAGACGTTTTCACCTGTCTCTCGTAAAGATTCATTAAGGATCGTCATGGCTCTAGTAGATCATTTTGATTTAGAGCTGCATCAGATGGACGTTAAAACCGCTTTCCTTAACGGAGATTTGGACGAAGATGTTTACATGAAACAACCTGAAGGCTTTAAACCTGAAGGTCAGGAGCATCTAGTCTGTAAGTTGAAGAAATCCATTTACGGGTTAAAACAAGCATCACGTCAATGGTACCTCAAGTTTGATGAAGTCATGAAGAAACAAGGTTTTATGAAGAATCAAGTGGATCAATGCACCTACCTCAAGATGAGTGGGAGCAACTTTACTATTCTTGTCCTTTACGTAGATGATATTCTATTGGCAAGTAATAGTTTAGACATGTTGCATGAGTCGAAGCGGTTACTCTCGCATAACTTCGACATGAAGGATCTTGGAGATGCTTCTTACGTCATTGGCATCGAAATTCACCGAGATAGACACAAAGGGATCTTAGGATTGTCCCAGAAGGCTTACATAGATCGTGTCCTTACACGATATAACATGCAACAGTGCAAACCCTCCGTCGCTCCAGTAGTTAAGGGAGATGTTTTCGGTTCATTCCAGTGTCCGACAACAGAGGTTGAGAAGGAGCAAATGAGCCAGATACCTTACGCGTCAGTAGTCGGGAGCTTGATGTATGCTCAAGTCTGTACTCGCCCAGATATCGCTTATATTGCTGGAATGCTAGGCCGTTATCAGACTAATCCTGGCCTAGATCACTGGAAAGCAGCTAAGAAGGTACTTCGATATCTGCAAGGGACGAAAGACTATAAACTGACATATAGAAGAAGTGATCATTTAAAAGTGGTGGGCTATTCTGATTCTGACTTTGCCAAATGCAAAGATGACAAGAAATCCACTTCGGGCTATATCTTTATGTTAGCAGGCGGCCCTATCTCATGGAAGAGTCATAAACAACAGTTGACCACAACTTGCACAATGATGGCAGAGTACATTGCTATTTATAACGCAACCTGTCATGGAATGTTGCTTAGAAATCTGATCACTAGACTCAAAATCGTTAATTCCATTTCTAGACCATTGAAGCTTTACTGTGATAATTCAGCTGCCGTTAGTTTCTCGAACAGTAACAGTTCGACTGGAGTTGGTTTATATCTCGATACAAAATATCTGTTCGTACGTGAACGAGTTGAGGAAAATAATCTTTGTATCGAGTATATTAGTACTAAAGATATGCTTGCGGATCCGATGACTAAAGGTCTCCCTCCTAAGGTTTATGAAGAACATTTTCGGAATATGGGATTTAGTAAAGACCTTATTTGAGCATATTGTACTAGCTTATGTTTTATGTTAATGAAATTTCCTCAGTTTGATTTTGTATGTCTCTTAGAATATGTTCAACCGGTATAATGGCATATAGACAAATAAAGTTACAAATCAAACAAAGGGCTTATGCGTATTTTGATCATAACGATTAGGTTTTAAATTAAGACTATAGTATGATTAATGGGGGTCCCGAGTTGCATAATGATTCAACGGCTGTATTTCTCTGCTATAGTACTTGTTTAAGGCTAAAATGAGTGTTAACTCCTGATCAGGCTTATCTAATACTCATAGTAAATGATTACTCGGCTAAGTGGGAGAATGTAAGATTAAATATATCATGTGTTAATATTTAATCTATAGCCATTATAATCATTTACATAATATAGATCAAAATATATATTAACCTATTAAATAATTAGTTGGTAATTGTTGATGGACCATATTACCCTTATTAACTAATTAGGTTTCCTCCTGGGTGCTTATATAAGGATAATTATGTGGAGGTTAAAGGGTTACTCAGTTACACAATTAGACACACCCCATTAGTCATAACATCATAATTCGACCTCCTCTCCTAACCGATACCCTTTTCGGTTTTCTAAGTCCCCATCATCAGTCAGCACCCTAAGGAGGAACCAGATCAAGATGACAAGCATGTCGAACTCCATTACTGGATTCTCCACTGCACTGTCTGCTGTAACAGATATGATTTAATGTTTTCCTTCATGTATAAACAGAACTAAACCAACATATTTACGTTTTATTGTTGTAAAATGTTTTGAAGGAAATATATGTTATAAATTCATTATTCATGTTAGGTTTTTTATTAATGATGATGATGGTAATAATAAAAAGTTTTTTATTTAATTGTAAGAGAAACTATTATTCATTTAACATTAACATTTAATTTTATCAAAAATAATGACATGAAAAATATAAAATGTAGGCTTTATAATTACATAAGGTTTGTTCTGTCATTCTTAGAAAGATATAGCCTGGGGAAATGATAATTTTACTGTAGTTGAAGTTAAAAGATAAAAGGAAAAAAAATTAGGTTCAGGTAACCCAGAACTCAAGACCACACTTCCTGTTGTACCAACTAACAACAAAGCAATCTATCAACTGTGCGAAATCTATAAATATTTTTATATAAAAGCAATTTCAAAATTTTAAAAACTACTATTCACATAGCCACGTCATCCCTATGAATATTTTTACGAAGTATACTGATTTAGTTGAAGAGAAAGATTAGAGTGTTAATGTTGAAACATAAATTACAAATGTTTATACAGTTGGTGTACTTATTTAATTATGTTTAGTTGTGTATTAAACATTCCTATGCATTCGCATTGTATATAGAGATCAGGATACTGGTAAAATGAAACATTTAATGGACTGCAAGTGTTTGTGAGTCAACTCAACCAGGCCTTGACCATAAAAGATGACTAAAAAATAGGTCTGTTACCCGACCTTCCATCTAAAAGAAATAAACTCACCTTGGTTTTGCATTTCAACTCCTTAAGTTCAGCCTCAATTGATTGATCAACAAACTTGCTTTTTTATGACTTCTTCATAGTTAGACTCGTTTGTTTCTACACATTTTGGTTCCTTTTGTTGCCTCTCATCAACACCACCATTCACGTCCAGAACAATAGCATTACTCACTATCACCACAGGAGCAAATGTTTAAGTACCAGACACATAAAGATATCTGCAAAAATGCTGCAAAAACACATCACATTCTATCACAGACATTTCATCGAGCATATGGTATGCACATAATAAACTGAATTTAGTAATAAGAACTTCTAATCGTATCAAGAACTTGAAATGCAAATTTTACAGATCTAAAGAGTCTTTAGAAACTAACAATATCAAAAACTTGAAATGCAATTTTTACATCATATATAAACCCATTAATACTTCTTCCTCTCTGAACCACCTAGTATAAATTTTTTTCTTTCATATTTTGTTTAAGATCGTGATAAATTTGAGTTAAAAAAAAACAAAACAAAAAAGCCCAACAAAATACTAACAAAAAACACACCGATTTCACCATTTTTCTTATCTTTCACTATTCAGAATTAAATCATACCAATGACCTCACTCATGTGTACAATTAAATTACCAAATACTAACAAAAGGTTAAAGCTAAATAACTTCCATATAATACATAAACCATTATAAGTTGGAGAGTTAGGCTTACACATGGATCTCCCTCTTTTTTGACCTCATCTGCAGTTAATCAAGATAACAAAATCACTAATTCAAACACATAAACCTTATAAATCAATAAAAACATATAATCAAAGTAAATAGATCTAAAGATGCTCAACTATCGAAGTCGATTGCACTCAATGGTGGGCATCTTAGTTGAGAATATGGTGGATTTCCGTAAAGTGATAAAGACTAAGGGGAAGGCAGCATTGAAAACACCATGGTCGCTTGATTCCGCCGTTGTACAACTAATCACCGTTATCTCGTCTCTCATATTCTTCACATTCTTCGTCGTCGATCTTATTCATCTAAACTCGACCGTAGACCCAAGAAATAAATCAATTGGATAATGTAGCTATACTTCAGCTATTCTTATATATTGACGGTAGGATTCTCTATTATCACTAAAAACAATGAGTACATTAACAACAATAAATTTTGCATTTAAAGATGTAATTACAATTACCTCGGACATAATAATCCATCCATATAGCCACTTTTTTACAGAATACCAATGACCATACCCTAAATAAAAGATCAATTAAACCAAATCAGAAACTTTTAGCTCAAACACATATATTGAAATAATAAGAAACATTATGTCATATGGGAATGGTGTCCTTGCAAAGTATTAAAAGAGGCTGTAGATGGTGAAAGGTGATGCAGCAATAAACAAATAATAAAAGAAACAGAGTAATACCCGTAACCACCATGAGAGAATCTTGAGCATCTGCAAAACATGAACCACAAAGCACAAACCTTTTTTTCTTAAACTTTCAATACCATAAAAGGGTTTTTTGTTTTATTTATTTTTAGTTATTTTATTACCACAAAAGGGAAAAACAAATAGAAAATCCCTAGCCTCTTATTATGATTTCTTGAAAGGTGATGATCTTTTCTTTTTGTATAATAAATAAAATGAATTAAAAACAGATCTTGATAACATTGTATTGTTCTATGAAAACCCTAGACAGAATCATTGTCTCTAACCCACTCATCCCACATCAACATACGTGGCAATTCTGTATCCTCTGATCGGATTTTGTTCAGTTTTTGTGCAAAATAATAAACAATAGGAGGTGCGACCTTACCTGCCATTTCAATTTCAAGAAGATAGATTTAGGGCTCAAATTATATGATATGGGTATCGATTTAGGGTTTATCAATTTCAAGAAAAATATGAGACAATAGGAGGTGCGACCTTACCTGCCATTTCATCGGATAGGCCGCCGGTGGTCCGTCGGAAACTCATCGGTATCTTTCTAACCTGATTTGTCGAACCCTTTCTCTCTTTAAATTTTGCATCTCTATATATATCCAGCGTCCATTTATCACAGGAATTGGATGGATCTTCAAGATCTGAAAGCAAGTTGAAGATGATAAAGATACTTGGATTAGAGTTTTTGTGTTTCAGACAATTGAAGAAGTATGAAATCGCCAGAGAATCGCCTATATGATAATTAGGGTTTTTGAATAATGCGTGTTTGAGAAGCCGCTTGTAAAGGAGAAAGAAGAGAAAACAAATTGCCGCTCAAAATCAATCTGTGAGGAATATTACATTGCCAGGTGGCAATGAATGGCTTAAGTTATGACATGTGGCCTAAGTTTATTTTGTTTTATTAGAAGTAGTAGACTAGTTAAAACACATAAAACACAGGGACTCAAAAAGTAATTTACCCTTTATTTTTAAGACTTATAGAGAGGACATGTCGTCTCTATAGCTAAAAACACTATTTGACATTTTTTCAAAAAAATCTTATAAAGACGACATGTTGTCTCTATAAGTGAAAATTTTATATTATTTTATTTAAAAGAATATCCTATAGAAACGAAAAGTCGTCTCTATAGATGAAATGATTAAATTGTTTTATTTAAAAGGAAATGCTAAACAAACGACAAGTCGTTTCTATTGGTGAAAAAGGTGAAATTATTTTATCTATACGAAAATCCTATAGACAACAAGTCGTCTCTATAGGTGAAAATATGTTTTTTTTTTATTTTTTTATAAAGAAAAACCTATAGAAAGGATAAGTCGTCTCTATATGGCTTATATGATTTTATTTTTATTTTTTAAAGATAACCTATAGAGACGACATGTCGTCTCTATAGGTGAAAATATTTTTTTATTTTTTTATAAAGAAAAACCTATCGAGACAACAAGTCGTCTCTATACGGCTTAAATGTTTTTTTTTAAATTTTTTAAAGAGAACCTATAGAGACGACATATCGTCTCTATAGTGTTAAAAAAATATTAGAATAGACATTTCTTTTATTTAGTAAATATTAAGTTTGATTTTTAATTTTTTTTTGCACAAACTTGTAGGGACGACATGTCGTCTCTACAAACTATTCTATAGCAACGACACCTATAGAGACGACTTTTGAAACGTATAGGGACGAGGCTGTAGAGACAAATTTTATAGAGACGATATGTCGTCTCTATAGGTGAAAAAGGCCTATAGATACAACATGTCCTCTCTATAAGCTGAAAAAATGTCCTCTCTATAAGGTTTTTTTTCTTGTAGTGATGTACCTCCAACCTAAAGTTTGTAGAACTTGGTTGTACACTCGTACCACTAAACCAAATGCTATTCAAATGGCTTGTAACTTAGTGGTACTAAGGAGTGGAGTAAGATTTCCGTCCCAAGTGATGAGGGTTCTGGTTCCGGAATGGACAATGATGTGGATTTAGGAACATGTTTAATACGTGGTGTGTGAGTTGTTGTTCTAAAAAGAGCTAAACGAAATGCTAATAGGTCAACATACCTTGTTGACCAGATATTAATATTAATAAGCATGAGTATGATCAATAAATACACTTTTCTTTAAAAATAATAATAAGATTGTAGATTTCACATGTATGGTACAATTTAAAGCTTCAAATGATGTAAATGAGAAACACCGTCCAGGCCCTTAGAGAAGGAATATTGAACGTAGTCATGAACTGTGGTTTCCCTGTACCTCGGTGGGTTCTCATCGGAAAACAATTCCTTGATAGGTCCGTACACCTTCGTGGATGCCGCTAGGGAGCTGCTAAAGAAACATGCCACCGACACCCTTGGTCCTTTCTCATTCGCCACCACTCTGTGCTACACACTTTTCAATTTGTCATTCGATATCATCTGGAACTTAACAATATTAGATTCTAGTTTTTAATAGTTTTCATTAGGCTTGTAAATGAACACGAACAGAGAATGCTCATGTTCGTTTGTTTAACTTTAACCAAACATATGTGCTTGCACGAACATTTAAACGAACGGGGCTTACTTGTTCGTGTTAGTAACTTAAGAAAACAAATGCGGTCGTGTTTATTTAGCTTCTTTCATTAATAGTATAAACGAATGGTTCACGAATGTAAACAAACAAACATAACTGAACATAGATAAATGAACAAAACTAAGCTAACACCAATTAAAACTAACTATGAATAACGTTGTGTTAAAATTATAAAACTAGACTAAATTATAATTGGTGATATTTTAGTTTCATAAAACTAAACTAAATGGTAACCGGCGTAACAAATTTAAACGCTAAACCAAAGAACATAAAAAAACGTAAGCGGATTTAAATGAACGGTCCATTAACATAATGAACGAACTGAACATGTGTTTGTGTGTGTTCATTAAATTAATTACATGAATAAAAAAGTTTGGTTCATGATCGTTCGTTTGTTAGATAAACCAAGTTCTGCTAAACTGTTCACAAAACGTCCAGTTCGTTTACAAGCCAGATTTCCAAAATCAAAATAACATGTAGAACTAGACTTGCCTGTAACAGATCCCCAATTTTAATCACAAGCGCACCCGGAGTAGGTGGAACATCAACCCATTGATTTTGATGAAGTATTTGCAGCCCGCCGATATCATCTTGTAGAAGCACCGTCAAGAAACCGTCATCCGTGTGTTTGGTTGCACCCATGGTTAGATCTGGTTGTGGACAAGCAGGGTAACAATGGCCTATGAATGTGAGTGCCTTGTCACACTCCAACTCCATATCCCACAGGTGATTTGGTTTCAAACCTAAAGCCTCCGAGATCAACCGAAACAGTAAACCGCCAAGTTTCAACACATGATTCGAGTACTCGATTTGTATGTCTCTACAAACCTCCGGCAATTCTTCCACCTTTGGAGGTGATGGAGCCATAAATGAAAAATATGTATCTCTCCAGTTCGCGGCTGGCGAAGTATACAGATCGAAATTGCTATTATACACCACGGTCCTCGAAGCATCTCTCGAGTAAAACCGTTTTTTATTCTCGACATCTTGTTCGTGGAATCTACGGACGCCTTGAAGCGTCTCGTGCATCACACTCAACGGGATTCCATGATTGACTACTTGAAAAAGCCCGATATTCTCCGAGGCAACACGGATCTTTTCCACCACAGATGCTCTATCGGTGGATCCGAGGTCTATGTCTGGAAGCTCGATAGAGGTGGCAGCTTTTTGAATGGTTTCGGGTTGATTGATGAAGATGCGAGGGACGTGTCTGATACCCGCATCGACGAGGCCTTGGACGCCGGTTTTTGTTTGGTCGAAAGCTTTGAGTTCGGTTGCTCGATCGTATGGTGTGATGGTTGAAGTTGTGGTGGTCATGTTTGTTATGATGATCGTATGTAAAGACTCATTCTATAAATGGAGAGGGAAAATTATCAAAATGTTGGTTGACCAAGTCTCTTTGCAATTTTGTCATCTTCCTACGTCCTTGGAATGTCGTCACAGCCTCGGAAGCGTCCGCCTATCATGTTGAAGCGTCCGTTTCCTTTCAAGCCGACACGTGTCCGACATGTTGAAGCGTCCGTTTCCGTTACCAAAATGTGTCAGTAACCGACGCATCATAACCATAAACTTTTTTGATGCGTCCCTGTGTACGTTTCCGAGGCTTGGCTGACTCTTAAATAATTAACGAAAAAAAAAGGGATACTCAAAAGCCCGTTTAACTTTTTAACCGTTGCACACATTTACCCCACTATATAACCCCTCAACCCGTTCACTTATCACTTATCACCACCCGCCGTTTTCAAAGTTTGCAAACATTTCTCAGCCATTTCACTATAACTCCGACGCCGTAACGACCCGAAAATGGCCAACTCCTGGACTGATGTTGAAGATATTGCTCTGTGCGAAGCATGGGAGGAGGCCATGACCGATCCTCCACGACGAGGACATGGTGGGCTCTGAGTTCGTGTTCAACATATTTTCGCCCAACTACGTGGTCCGGACCACACCCGGATTGTTGACGCATTATCCTCCAGGTTCCGTGTCCTGCGGTTGGAATGTGAGAGGTTTGATCGATATTTCAAGAAAGTGGAGACAAAAATGCCGGACCTTGGTGAGGACGATCAGAAGGACGTGGTCCTCATCAACTACCGTCATGAAGAGGGACATGACCTCAAACATGTCTCGGAGTGGGAGGCTATTAGGATATGGTTTTAGAATATTATGTGTTGTTATTTTGGTTTTTATTTTTATTATGTTATGTTTAATGTTTAATAGTGTTTAATATAAAAAATTTTGACTCCGTTAACATGCTTATAAGTTAAAAAAATAACTAAAAAATAACATGTTTATATCGTTAAATTTTGACTCCGTTAACATGTATGTTATAAGGGATCCCATGTTATAATGTTTATAAGTTATAAAAAAATTTTGATCATTCTGTCTTTGCACAAATATACAAAGTTGCGTCTTTGGCCGACGCTTCCGACACTTCATGGACGCGTTAGCAAACTGAGGCGGACGCTTCAACATCGGACACGTGTCGCTTGAAAGAAAACGGACGCAACATGAAAGGCTGACGGTTCTGAGGCTGTGAGGACGTTCCAAGGACGCATGAAAGTGACAAAATTGCAAAGACAATTGGTCAACCAACATTTTGGTAATTTTCCCAAATGGAGATACGTAGTCAACTAGAGATGGAATTGCCGTCACACATTCATTATTGCCGTCACACATTCATTATTGCAATCTTTGCCCCACAAAAATTAAGTCGTGGTTCGAACTTTGAGGCTATCTTATTTAAATATCAGTACTGTTCTATTTAAAAAAAAATCGTTTATTTTGTAAATTATAAAGATGAACCCTATTTGTCAAAAGTCATAAAAACGGTTCAAGTATAGATTTTCTTTATTAATGATTAAAAAGGGGTAGCGGCGCAGCTTGTTTGCCCATTTACAAACTAAATCTGGAAAAGATAAACACAATCATTTTTAAATAAACATCATATACTCTAATATTTATCCGCAGTTTGAGCGGCGATTGGACAAACACTCGAACTGGAGCGAAAATTTTGGAACATCTGGGGTGGCCTTTGTGGATATATCAATCTATTTAGAGGAAGCCGGAATATATAGAACCCAAATGTGGCCAAGGCCGGCTTTTTCCTAAACGAACTGTGTATAAATTTCAGCATGTTTTGTATGTTGATGTTGAACCGGGTTCTCAGACTAGCAGACAACTAACATGTTGTCACAATAAACTACGGTAGCTCGGTGGAATGGGACATGAAGCTCGAGTAGTAGATTATGCAACCATGTAGCTTCAGGAATTGACATTAGCTACACCCCACTGGATTTGGATATTATCACTTGTCGTTTGGATGACCAAGATAGTAAGTTATCGCTCACAAAATGTAGGATCGAGAATCGATCTAAACGAGTCTATCAGAAGAGTTCTAATCCATATCAAAGGCGGAATTCAATGATACGGACGTAAATGCAGCTTGATTCACTCTTTAACTGTCTTGTTTATTGATATAACACTGTTACAGATCGAATGACACGTCGGCAGCACTTCGGCACCGAAATCAAGAACTGTTACAAATGACTTGGCACATCAGGTATATATAGGCATGGTATTTCGTACGAAATGATCAAAGTTCATTTCGTGCGAAATGGACTCAGTTCATTTCGTGCGAAATGACCTTTCCTACACATTTCTCATTTTTCGTACCCTGTTCAATCTATTCTATTACAAGACTCGATAAAAGACGAAGTCGACAGATATATGCACCAACACAAAAACACAATATCCCGATGTTGACCAACGGGAATCTAGACGTCTTCCCAAATCGGCATCAGATGTTGTCATTGAATAAGTAGAAAACAAGACCAAGCGTAGACCGCAATCAATTGTACCATTCTGGTATCACAAGATCCGCATCATGAATTGAAAATGAGGTTCCCTTGAGCATGCAAAACCAAAGACCTGCTGAACAACATAAGTAATGTCTAGGCGCATGAAGGTAAGATATTGTAACGCCCCAGCTAGAGTTCGGTATATGATACAATCGAGAAGCAAATTCCCTCAAGAGGGTATTAATGATGCTCCATAATAAATGGTTTGGCTTGTCATCAAAGTGATTGTTTTCACTCGACAACCAAACGGGTCAAAATGATGCTTTAAAAAAGATCATGTGTGTAGAGACTTGAAAGTCTCACATTGCGTTAAGTGTTGGCTAGCACTATGCCAATGAGTTTGGTTATGCTAATTTAAGTTTACGAATCCGAGATATTGGGTCAAACAATATAAATAAATTGTAAGTGTCGCTTGAAGCGGAATGCTTGAATTTTGAGAAACAAGCATTAAGTTCTAACGTGAGCGTAAAGCCATGGAATGGCGTGGATACGCCAAGGTTTATAAGCCCGGGAATTTGGGTAATTATGTCCAAAAAGTCTTAGAACTGACAAATGGTATTTTGCACTTATTGCTAGTGAGTTGGATAATTGAAACAAGGATTTTATGAATCATTTGCTCGTAATTCGGTTTTCGTGATGTGAAATTTACATGGTTGGTTCCGAAATTTTATTACGGACTCATAGGAAAAAGAATCGACTAAAACGAACAAACGAGTAAAAAGTTATGATGGTTTAAAGTTAGATTTTTGTAAATTTTCGGAGCTGGGCAAAAATGCAGGTCCAGAAACTGGACCTACTGGAAAACACACTCCCCCGCGCCACGCGACGGGGGCACAAGGATCTGGCGCGACACGCGGGGCCACCCGCGGCACGCGAAGGGTTTGACTGAGTCTGGCGCGTGGCGCGACAGACTAAAAATCAGAATTTTATTATTTTTGTTTTATTTATGTCATCGGGACTTGTCTAGTCTCGGTTAACATTGTCAAAACTAATTATTTATGTGGTTTTGACCTCAGATGATGCTCATTAGCTTCGGATACCGATCAAGCGCGAAATCAAGAACCGAACACCGTTTTTTTAAGCTTCCGCACTAATCTAAACTTGTCTAGACAATGTTGTTTTGTAAACTCTATTAGATGTGAATACTTTGAACTAGATGATCCTCATGTTAACTCGCTAAACAATGTACATCTTAACTTTTAACTAAGTTTAGCTAAATATGCATTTTGTTTAAAAAGGCCCGTATTTAATAATTAAAATAATAGAAATTTAAGACGACTGTTACAAGTTGGTAATCAGAGCTCAAGGTTGTTAACAAGGTGTGTTTGGTTCAAACTTGATCAAGCATCCGGTAAGAGCTAATTGTTTTAAGTAGATTTATTAAATATAGAAAGGAAACATGAATTGACGTGCATGGGAAGAGTGTGCTAACACACTCAAACCCGGAAAGTGCATTAAATAAGAACGGTTAAAACAAGTTTTGAACTTGACTAAATCAAAGTAAATAAACCATATGCTATAGATGAAATGTTTAACGCTTAATGTAAACATTTCAGTTTTAAAGATGACAGATAAAGGTAATGATGATGCGATGCCGATAGTCACTGAGCAAATGAAAGAAGTAATTGCCGAAGAGGTAGGAAAGGCAATCAAAAATAGCTTATCTGGTTTCATAGATAAGATTCAGAACACAGTACTATCGTCTATCGGTAGTTGAAGAGAGAATCAAGAAGTTGGAGGATAATACCAACTGTAAGGACTCTCAAAATTTTCCTAAAAATACCCGTAGTTATAAACTCGGACCCTGAAACCTTACCCTATATCAAAAAAATCAAGAAAAACCAAACTTATGGGTTTCAGGAGGGCCGCGTAAGAGACAAGCAAGTCTTACGCGGGCCGCGTCAACCCTGTGTTGACCGGATAAGTGTTCCGGATCCACGTAGCAACCACTTGGCTAATCTACTTGTGACTGGTCAAGCCTATTCGTAGACTGGGCGGCTACGCGGGCCGGTAAGGTTGAGCTGAGGGTTTACGCGGGCCGCGACAGATCTTAATTTCACCTATAAATAGCCCTTCACTTGCACAGTCCACTGGTGTCGATAAAAACTTTCAAAAACGAAATTGTAGTACTCTGAAGTCGAAAATAGCAATTATATTAGTGAGGCGCTGCTCCAATACCGGGTATTAACTCGATTGCTGCTACGATTCAATGTCCGATCGATTAAACTATCCAATGGATGTTTAAGTGCTGCCCACATTAGGGTTTATGCTTTGTCATTCGTCGTTAATTCGATGGATGTTTAAGTATCGCACTTTTTCATTCGATGTGAGGGTTTAATCTCGTGAGTTATCGTAAATGCTGTATTAAGTTACTAACCGAGTTGTGTGCATGATATTAATTTAGGTTAGAAGGCTAATCAGTAGGCTTGGCTCTGCTCAAATTAAATCTGCAATGTGAGTCATTCTATTTTTATCAAAGTGCTTTATAAATTCTTAAATATTTTCAAATTATAATTACAGGGATTAAGTCTTTGTAATCACCAAATTACAGCCGGTATGTGGGGTTTTGTATACATTACTTGATAATCGTCACCATTGGGGCAGCCAATGAGGGATATGACCATAGTCACAGATCCGGTTGAGTGACAAATACCGTGGGTAGTTGGTTTGATATCAGAAACATTGTAATCGCTCTTAATACTATAAATTATAACAAAAAGAGTCGTTTTAGTAAAAAGAATGATTCACTCAGTATTTCCCGCTGACAAAACCTTTTTCAAACATGTTTCAGGTGATCTGTTGTGATTCAGAAAAAGTGTCGTGAACCACTGCAAGCTTAATGAAGTGGCTCAGAATAAAATAAAGAAACATGTTTTGTAAAATAAAAGATTTCTTCATGAAATCTCATGATTGTAAATTACCGGGGTTTTATCCCGAGTTATGAAATAAAATAATCGGGAAATTGCAGTTTTAAAAAGATCCTGAAGAAAACTTCCGCTGTCAATTTAATTAAATAAATACCACGGGATTTTCTGTCCCGCGGCTCCTGAAACAGGTCAAACCGGGTCGGGGGCCGTGACAGAAAAAGGTGATATCAGAGCCACTGATTTAAGCCAATTAAGTATTTAGAAATACTTAATTTTCCTGATTTCCATTATATGATTATATGTTTTATTAACTGACTGTTTGTTAGTTACAGTATGGGTAAGCAAAAGTTGTCAAACATCTATCTTAAATTAGATAGGTCATCTAACGAGAAGGGAAGTTCATCCCAAACAAAATTCTCAAATCAGTCTGTAATTCCTGATGAAGGAATATTTGTGCGAAAGGCACAATATGAGGAACCACTTTCTCCTAGTAAAAGAAGTGTGATTATTAAGAAAAGTAAAGAGAAAATAAAGAAATCCCGAGAAAAGAAGATTAAACAGGAAACCCAGGAATTAACCAGGAAAACACATTGAGAAGACAAGTTAGATGAAAAATGGGCAGATCTTTATATGCTAGCCACTGTAGCAGTTAATGCAAATCTTTAAATGATCTGACTTAAGTCTTAGCACCCTTATCACGTATAGTCCAGAAACCTTATTCAGTAGATAAATAAATTTACAATAAAACCTAGTATGTTTTAATTTTCAGTTATTTTGTAGTTACCCAGTCTGAAATAATATTTAAAGGTTTTCTATAAAATTTTGTTATAATTAGTAATTGTGTGTCTTTTGCATAACAGCATGAGTGACTTGTCTGACGCCCTTCAGAATTTAAATCTCTATCCAGTAAAAATAGAGGTTTCCAGATATTTCAATAGGTATATACCAGATATAGAAGAACCTATTGAATTCAATGCTCCACCTCCGGAGAAACCCCAGCCCAAGAAAAGGAGGAGATTTGTAGGATGGCGGCGTGTGCGTAGAAGGAAACCTGTCACTAGAAAGATGCCTAAAATAGAAAATCCTTTAGATAAAGGGAAGGGAATGGAAGTCGGGGAAGAGTCTAGGCAGATGGGATTACAGTTTGATGAATATTCTAAGCAAATAGAAATGGAGATTGGAGGAGGTTCTCAGGTAGAAGTTGGAGAAAGTTCTAAACAAACTCAGGAAATGACATTGCAGGAAGAGCTAGATTTTATATTGGCAAGCTGTGATACTATTCAGCATGTCAATACAAATGTTTTTACTCGTCCTATTGAAACTCAACTCCCTATAAACTTAGAACCAGCAATCCCAGAACCTATAATTCACACTCAACCTCTGGGAATGGATGAATGGTGGACGAATGATTGGCAGTTCCAAAACCTGCTCAATAGTCCTTATTCCTTTCTTCCTCAATTTGACCCAGAACCTATACCTAATCCACCTATGAGCAATAAGAATTTAGCTGAACTCCGTCACTTTGGCGAGGAGTTAATGGATGCGGGAAATAGGATCCGGGAAGTAGGAGAACAGATCTCCTGGAAGTATGATGAGAGGGAGCGCCGTTATTAAAATATTAGCTGATGAGGGATAAGAGGATTATAAGACTATGGTTGTAAATTAGCAATAATAATATAATATTGTGAAATAACTTAAAATAAAACTTTGTAAAATAATCAGTGTGTAATGATGCATAATATATATAAAAAGGAAAAAAAATCGAGGAATCGATAGTTTTGGCTGTATGTGTGTATGTGAAATTTGTTTGATTAATTTATGTTTAATTGTTATTTATTCGATACTAATTATAAATATTAATGATCAGATGGAAAACGTTAATAACGAACCAGTTAATGAGATTAATCAATCCGAGCAACACCAGGAGGATCAATTTCTATATAGGCAGGATATAGAAAATATTGTTGCTCAGGGAATAGCCAATGCTATTCCAGCAATAGTTGCTGCTGTTAGAAATCCAATCGAACCTCAACAAATCATTCCGAGCAAACGTATTTCTGAAGATAACTTCAGTAATAGCGTAAATGGAGGCAATGATCATATTAATCATGATAATGAACCACGACAAGCTCCGCTCCCTAAGAAAATGAAAGCTGCAATGCCTGGTTGCACTTACAAAGAATTTCTTGCTTGCAAACCCGCTGAATTTGCAGGTAACGAAGGAGCAACTGCAGCACTGCGTTGGTTGGAGAAAAACGAGGCAGTAATTACTATAAGTAAATGTGACAAGGATGATCAGGTCATGTATGCGTCAAATCTTTTCAAAGAAGGGGCGCTAGAATGGTGGAACACGGTGTTACAAGCTAAAGGAAGAAATAGGACCTATGCCATGAATTGGGAAGAATTTAAGAATCTTGTAGAAAGAAAATTCTGTCCCGAATATGAAAAAGATCAAATGGCAAATAAGTTTTTGAACCACCGGATGGTGGATGTAGATTGTCGCGGTTATACTTCGACATTCTTTGAATATGCTAGGGTGGTACCAACATTGGCTTCGCCAGAACCGGTACTCATTTCTCGCTATATCTGGGGATTGATTAGTGAAATCCGCAATATCGTTAAAGCTGCGAGACCTCGTACTATTGATGATGATGTGGAATTATCTAACACCCTAACGGATGAACTGGTACGCACTAGAGATGAAAACAAGAAGAAGGAACTGGCTCAGAAAATTACCCAAAGTTTTTGTACGGGTAATAATAATAGTTTCAAGAGAAGAGGAACAGGGCAATCTTCAACTCTGTCATTCTGCCGAAAATGCAAAAAGAAACATTATGGAAGATGCGATATAACCTGCAATTTTTGCAAAGTTGTAGGACATCGTGAAGAAAATTGCAGGAAGAAATCCATAATTTGTTACAATTGTGGAGAAGCAGGACATTTTAAAACAGAATGTCCTAAATTGGTTAAACCAGCAGACAACAAAGCGAAGACAGCTGACGGAGCTACCAAGAAGAATGTTCGAGCCTTTCAGTTAACTACTCAGGAAGCCGAGATGATTCCTGACGTGATAGCTGGTACGTTCTTAGTTCACAACATTTACGCCAAAGTATTATTTGACTCTGGTGCAAACCAAAGTTTTATCAATACTTCATTCTGCCAAGCTCTTAACTTACCTTTAACCAGCATTAAGCAAATTTTTACAGTAGAAACGGCAGATGGGAATTTAGTTAAAATAGATAAGGTTTTGCAACAAGAAAATATAGAACTCTTAGGTCATAAGTTCTCTGCAAACCTATTGCCTATGAAATTAGCTGAATTCGATGTTGTGTTAGGAATAGATTGGTTAGTAGCCAACCATGCTCGAATTCTTTGTGATAAGAATTCCATAGAAATTCAGGCACCCACTGGAGAAGTAATTATGATTACAGGAGATAAACCACGTAAACCCATGAAGTTCATTTCAGTAATGAAAATGGCTAATTATGAACGAAAGCAAGGAATAGTATATATGATTTCAGTAATCATTAATACTAAGGGTAAAGAACTTAAGGAAATTCCTGTAGTTTCAGAATACCCAGATGTATTCCCAGAAGAATTACCAGGGTTACCACCAAATAGGGAGGTAGAATTTAGAATTCATTTAATTCCAGGAACTACACCGATAGCCAAGGCACCCTATCGGTTAGCACCCACAGAAATGTTAGAACTGAAAAAGCAATTAGATGAATTACTAAGTAAATGTTTCATACAACCTAGTTCATCCTCGTGGGGAGCACCAGTGTTGTTTGTAAAGAAGAAGGATGGTTCAATGAGAATGTGTATTGATTATGGAGAATTGAATAAGACTACAATTAAGAATCGATACCCATTACCTAGGATTGATGATTTATTCGATCTACTTCAAGGAGCTAGATATTTTTCTAAGATAGATTTACGCTCTGGATATCATCAATTGAAGGTACAAGAAGAAGACATACCTAAAACTGCTTTCAGAACTAGGTATGGTCATTACGAGTTTACAGTCATGCCCTTTGGGTTAACGAATGCACCTGCCGCATTCATGGACATGATGAATAGGATCTGTAAACCGTATTTGGATAAATTTGTAATTGTTTTCATAGACGATATACTTATTTATTCAAAAAGTCAGGACGAACATTGTCAGCACTTGCATGCACTCTTAACTTTGTTAAGAAAAGAAAAGTTGTACGCCAAATTCTCAAAGTGTGAATTTTGGTTGCAAGTGCAATTCTTAGGTCACATGGTGAATCATGAAGGCATTCATGTAGATCCTGCTAAGATAGAGGCAATTACCAAATGGAAGGTTCCACAATCCGCAATGGAAATTAGAAGTTTTATAGGTTTAGCTGGATATTATAGACGGTTTATTAAGGATTTTTCCAAGATAGCCGTACCATTAACTAAGCTAACCTGTAAAGCAGTTAAGTTTGAATGGGGACCTAAACAAGAAGAAGCTTTTAGAATTTTGAAACAGAAATTAACCAATGCTCCAATCTTAGCATTACCAGAAGGAACTGAAGATTTTGAAGTATATTGTGATGCTTCAAAATTAGGATTGGGATGTGTACTGATGCAACGCAAGAAGGTAATTGCGTATGCTTCAAGACAATTGAAAAAACACGAAGAAAATTATACGACTCATGACTTAGAATTAGGAGCCGTAATTTTTGCCCTGAAAATTTGGAGACATTATCTGTACGGAAGTAAGTTTATTGTCTATACAGATCATAAAAGTTTAAGATATATATTTGGGCAAAAAGAATTAAATATGAGGCAAAGAAGATGGATGGAAATCCTAAGTGACTACGACTGTGATATTCAATATCATGAAGGAAAGGCAAATCTAGTTGCAGATGCCTTAAGTCGTAAGTATCATGAAAAACAACGACGAGTTCGTGCTCTCAGATTAAATCTACAATTAGATTTAATGGAACAAATGAAGAATGTTCAAGCTACAGCAATCAAGGATGATGCTGAAGGAATAAAAGGATGAATAAAAGAATTAGAGCAAAGAGCTGATGGAATTTGGAGATTCCACCAAAATAGAATTTGGGTACCTAAGCAGGGGGAATTAAGAAATAAAATTTTAGAAGAAGCCCATAAATCTAGGTATACCATGCACCCTGGAAACAATAAAATGTACCAAGATTTAAGAAATAACTTTTGGTGGATAGGAATGAAAAAGGATATAGCTCGGTATGTTTCTAAGTGTCTTACTTGTTCACAAGTTAAGGCAGAACACCAGAAACCTTCAGGTCTACTACAATAATTTGAGATGCCTGTATGGAAATGGGAACTCATAACAATGGATTTTGTTACTAAGTTGCCCAAAACTAGAAAAGGTAATGATGCGATTTGGGTAATTGTGGATCGATTAACCAAATCAGCTCACTTTCTACCTATGAAAGGAACCTTTAGCATGGAAAAGTTAGCGAAGTTGTATGTAGATGAAATAGTATCCTTACATGGAGTTCCACTCTCCATTGTTTCGGATAGGGATAGTTGTTTTACTTCCCATTTCTGAAAAAGTTTCCAAGAAGCTATGGGAACTCGACTAAATTTAAGTACGGCATATCATCCTCAGACAGACGGACAAAGTGAAAGGACGATCCAAACTCTAGAAGACATGCTCCGAGCATGTGTAATAGATTTTGGTGTAAATTGGGACGATCATTTACCTTTAATTGAATTCTCCTATAACAATAGTTATCATTCAAGTATTGAAACTGCCCCATTCGAGGCACTGTATGGAAGAAAGTGCAGAACTCCAGTTTGTTGGGCAGAAATAGGAGAAAATCAATTATCAGGTCCTGAAATAGTACAAGAAACAACTGACAAGATTACTCAAATCAAAGAAAGATTGAAGATTGCTCGTGATCGTCAAAAGAGTTATGCAGATAATAGATGCAAGCCACTGGAATTTCAAGTCGGAGATAAAGTACTCTTAAAAGTTTCTCCTTGGAAAGGAGTAGTTCGATTCGGTAAGAAAGGAAAGTTAAGTCCAAGGTACGTAGGACCATTTCCAATAATTCAACGTACAGGACCAGTTGCTTATCGTTTACAACTACCAGAAGAATTAGCTGGAATACATGATGTATTTCATGTATCTAATCTCAAGAAATGCCTATCAGACGAATCACTGGTAGTACCTCTTCGAGATATAGAGATAAACGAAAAGTTAAAGTTTGTGGAGAAACCATTACAAATAGAGGATCGAAAGATCAAGTTTCTCAAGCACAAACGATTAGTACTTGTCAAAGTCAAGTGGGATTCAAAGAGAGGAGCTGAATACACTTGGGAGCTGGAATCAGAGATGAAGCGAAAGTATCCTCACTTATTCCAATAAATCTCGAGGATGAGATTTTAAATAAGGTGGGTAGAATGTAAGGACTCTCAAAATTTTCCTAAAAATACCCGTAGTTATAAACCCGGACCCTGAAACCTTACCCTATATCAAAAAATCAAGAAAAACCAAACTTATAGGTTTCAGGCGGGCCGCGTAAGAGACAAGCATGTCTTACGCAGGCGGATAAGTGTTCCGGATCCACGTAGCAACCACCTGGCTAATCTACTTGTGACTGGTCAAGCCTATTCGTAGACTGGGCGGCTACGCGGGCCGCGTAAGGTTGAGCTGAGGGTTTACGCGGGCCGCGACAGATCTTAATTTCACCTATAAATAGCCCTTCACTTGCACAGTCCACTGGTGTCGATAAAAACTTTCAAAAACGAAATTGTAGTACTCTGAAGTCGAAAATAGCAATTATATTAGTGAGGCGCTGCTCCAATACCGGGTATTAACTCGATCGCTGCTACGATTCAATGTCCGATCGATTAAACTATCCAATGGATGTTTAAGTGCTGCCCACATTAGGGTTTATGCTTTGTCATTCGTCGTTAATTCGATGGATGTTTAAGTATCGCACTTTGTCATTCGATGTGAGGGTTTAATCTCGTGAGTTATCGTAAATGCTGTATTAAGTTACTAACCGAGTTGTGTGCATGATATTAATTTAGGTTAGAAGGCTAATCAGTAGGCTATGCTCAGCTCAAATTAAATCTGCAATGTGAGTCATTCTATTTTTATCAAAGTGCTTTATAAATTCTTAAATATTTTCAAAGTTATAATTACAGGGATTAAGTCTTTGTAATCACCAAATTACAGCCGGTATGTGGGGTTTTGTATACATTACTTGATAATCGTCACCATTGGGGCAGCCAATGGGGGATATGACCATAGTCACAGATCCGGTCGAGTAACAAATACCGTGAGTAGTTGGTTTGATATCAGAAACATTGTAATCGCTCTTAATACTGTAAATTATAACAAAAAGAGTCATTTTAGTAAAAAGAATGATTCACTCAGTATTTCCCGCTGACAAAACCTTTTTCAAACATGTTTCAGGTGATCTGTTGTGATTCAGAAAAAGTGCCGTGAAGCACTGCAAGCTTAATAAAGTGGCTCAGAATAAAATAAAGAAACATGTTTTGTAAAATAAAAGATTTCTTCATGAAATCTCATGATTGTAAATTACCGGGGTTTTATCTCGAGTTACGAAATAAAATAATCGGGAAATTGCAGTTTTAAAAAGATCCTGAAGAAAACTTCCGCTGTCAATTTAATTAAATAAATACCACGGGATTTTCTGTCCCGCAGCTCCTGAAACGGGTCAAACCAGGTCGGGGGCCGTGACACCAACATAGCTAAAGAAAAGTCGGGAGAACGCAAGGGCTGCTCATACAAGGAATTTATGGCGTGTAAACCACCACTTTATAACGGAGAGGTGGATCCGATAATATGCCAACGTTGGTTAAGCGATATTGAGGGGGTATTTGAGAGAACCCACTGCGACACGAACGACTTCGTAGCTTATGGTACGGGTCAGCTTAGAGGTCTGGCAAAGGATTGGTGGGATAACAAGAAAAAGGAAATAGGAAGCGAAATGGCTAGGGCTATGATCTGGGACGAGTTTAAGGTACCATTCCTTAAACACCACAGTCCCAAGGCGGTCATTAATCGAATCAAAGAGGAATTCATTCAGCTTAGGCAGAAGGGTGAATCTATCGATAAGATCACGGGGATCTTTCTCGACACACTGAGGTTTTGTAATGAGTTGGTGACGTCCGAGGAGCAGAAAGTGTATTATTACTATAATATGCTAAGTGCAGAATATCGGGAGTTTATGACTCCCTCGAAGTACGAGACTCTCACCGAAATCATTAATACTGCTCGTGAAAGAGAAATAGAGCTAAAGAAGCAGATAGAGAGAGGGGAAAGAAGGGCACAGGTTGTTAATCCAAGCCCCACGAAAAAGGCATGTACGACGGAGTCGTCAAAGAGACAGGAGGGAAAAAGCGGGTTGCCAAGCTGCAAGGTATGCGGGAAAGGGCACAAAGGTGAGTGCCGGTTTAAAGATAAGCCATGTCCCATATGTGGGAAGACATGGCACACGGCTGCATTATGCCCTGGGAAGGTATCGGTGTGTTACAAATGCTATCAACTGAGTCACAAGAAATCGGAGTACCCGGAGCTAGTCGGGAAAAAGGATGGCAAAGATTCACATACGGAGATTCCAAAAGCAAAAGCCAGATCCTTCCAGTTAACGGCAGCCGAGGCGAAGGTGGAACCCGATGTGGTCTCTAGTATATTCGCCATAAATTCAATTCCCGAACATGTGTTATTTGATACGGGTGCGAATAAATCCTTTATTTCACATGGATTTATTCGACATCCTTCATTCGAACTGACGAAATTTCCTATGCCTTTAGAAGTAGAAATAGGTGATAACAAAAGTTTTATCGTATGTGACGTATGCCAAAATTGTAAGATGAGTATCGTCGGTGAAGAATACTCGATATACTTGATTCCAATGTCGATGGGAGAATTCCAAGTAGTGGTCGGGATGGATTGGCTATCCCGACTTCACGCGAAGGTCATGTGTTTCCGCAAGGAGATTAAGTTAACATCTCCAAGTGGAAAACACGTTACCATCTATGGCGAAAAAGGGGGTAATCCCGTTATGTGCTCAGTGCTAAAAGCTCACAAACTCAAGAGGCGTAGGTGTAGAGCATTCATGATATAAGCAAACGAACCAGATAAAGAAACGCCAAAGATTGAAGACGTACCAGTGGTACGTGAATACGCCGATGTATTTCTGGAAGATTTACCGGGAATACCGCCAGAACGGGAGGTAGAGTTCGGAATCGAATTGATTCCGGGCGCGAAACCTATGGCCAAGGCGCCGTATCAGCTCGCGCCATCAGAGCTACAAGAATTGATGTCCCAAATCCAAGACCTGCTCGACAAGGGGTTTATTCGGCCGAGTGTGTCCCCGTGGGGCGCACCAGTGTTATTTGTGAAGAAGAAGGATGGAAGCATGCGCATGTGCATCGATTACCGGGAGTTGAACAAACTCACGGTGAAGAATCGATATCCGCTCCCAAGAATTGAGGACCTATTTGACCAATTGCAAGGTGCAAGTTGGTTCTCCAAGATCGACCTTAGATCGGGGTATCATCAGCTTAAAGTCAAGGAGGAGGATGTGCCGAAGACGGCCTTCCGTACACGGTACGGACATTACAAATTCCTCGTGATGTCCTTCAGATTAACTAATGCACCCGCGGCTTTCATGGACCTCATGAACCGGATTTGCAAGCCGATGTTTGACAAGTCGGTGATAGTATTCATCGACGACATTTTGATATATTCGAAGAATGAAGCAGAACACGCAAGTCATTTACGTGAAGTGTTGGAGACGCTCAGAAGAGAGAAGTTGTATGCAAAATTCTCGAAATGTGCCTTCTGGTTACGAGAGGTGCAGTTTCTCGGGCACATCATTAGTGCAAACGGGGTGTTAGTAGACCCGTAAAAAATAGAAGCAGTGGCAAGATGGAACCCACCGAAGAATCCTTCAGAAATCAGAAGCTTTTTGGGGCTGGCGGGGTATTATAGGAGATTCATACAAGACTTCTCCAAGATTGCTACACCGCTGACCAAACTAACCCGTAAGGACGTAAAGTTTATTTGGGGCGAAGAACAAGAAAAAGCATTCCAAATGCTTAAAGAAAAGTTAACCCACGCTCCGGTATTGACATTGCCGGATGGGGTTGATGATATGGTGGTTTACTCAGATGCGTCACATTCGGGTCTTGGGTGCATTTTGATGCAATGGGACAAGGTTATAGCCTATGCCTCGAGCAGCTAAAGACTCATGAAAAGAATTATCCTACACATGACCTCGAGTTGGCAGCGGTGGTATTTTCCTTAAAGATATGGAGGCATTATTTGTATGGGGTAAAATGCACTATCTTTACCGACCATAAAAGTTTGAAATATTTCTTCGATCAGAAGGAATTAAACATGAGGCAGAGGCGGTGGTTAGAAACTGTCAAAGATTTCGATTGTGATATACATTACCACCCGGGGAAAGCTAATGTGGTGGCAGATGCGTTAAGCCAAAAGGTAGATTATACGCCTATTCGAGTGCGATCAATGCAACTAATTGTAACATCGGGTTTACTTGAACAAATCCGAAGATCTCAAATTGAAGCATTGAAGGAGGAAAATGTGAAGAAGGAAAGAATAGTTGGCCAATTGAAAGAATTGGCGGATGGTAGCCAAGGGTTAAAGACTAGTTTTGGGGGAATATGGGTTCCAAATTCATGCGGAGCCAAGGCGCTCCTACTTGACGAAGCCCATAAATCCTGTTATTCTATCCATCCGGGAGCAACCAAGATGTATAACGATTTAAAGCAAAACTATTGGTTGCTCGGAATGAAAAGAGATGTTGTAAAATATATGGAGAAGTGCATGACATGTTTGCAAGTCAAAGCAGAACCCCAAAAGTCGTATGGTAAACTGCAACCGTTGGATATCCTAGTCTGGAAATGGGAACAAATCACAATGGACTTGTTGACCAAACTGCCCAAAACCAACCGCGGTTTCGATGCTATATGGGTAGTTGTGGATAGATTGACGAAAAGTGTTCACTTCATTCCGATTCGTGAGACTTATACATCCAAAAAGATGTCAGAGGTATATACCAATGAAATAGTGGCACGCCACGGGATACCGATATCTATTGTGTCCGATAGAGATACCCGGTTTACTTCAAACTTTTGGCGTGAATTCCAAGAACAAATGGGAACTAAATTGTTCATTAGCACCGCGTACCATCCACAAACGGATGGACAAAGTGAAAGGACAATACAGACATTGGAGGATATGTTACGAGCATGCATTATCGACTTCGGGGGTAGTTGGGATGTTTATCTACCATTGGTCGAATTTTCATATAATAATAGTTACCACGCAAGCATCGGTATAGCTCCGTACGAGATGCTTTACGATAGAAAATGCCGAACCCCGGTGTGTTGGGGCGAGGTTGGTCCACGCGAGCTTGCACATAAGGATGTAGTCCAGATTACAAATGAGAAGATTGATTTGGTCCGAGCCCATTTGAAAGAGCCTCAGGATCGACAAAAATCATATGCAGACAAAAGAAGGAAACCAATTGATTTTCAAGTCGGTGACAAAGTTATGTTAAGGGTATCCCCGTGGAAGGGAATTATTCGGTTCAGAAAAAGGGGAAAGTTAAGCCCAAGATTTATTGGGCCATTCAGGATTATCGAACGGGTTGGTAAGGTAGCGTACCGTCTCGAACTGCCCAAGGAATTGAGTGGGATACATAGTACTTTCCATGTATCACATCTCCGGAAATGTCTAGCCGACGAAACAGCTTACATTCACCATGATGACATTGAAGTGGATAACAGTCTTAACTATGCAGTGAAGCCAATCGCGATTCTTGATCGTAAAGTGAAAAGCCTAAGGAACAAGGTGATTAATCAAGTAAAGGTTAAATGGGAACACAAAAAGGGTTCAGATACCACATGGGAGTCCGAAGAAAAGATGCAACGGCTCTACCCTACATTATTTGGTACGTATTTTGGTTTCGGGGACGAAATCCTCTTTAAGGGGGGTGGACTTGTAACATCCCGAAAATATAAAACTTTATATTATAATTATAAGAGTTAAATAAACAAGAACAAACTAACTATGAATGGATAACCCAGCTAGATACGGGTCTTGTGATAGCAAATAAATGGATGGAAACTCCTAAATTATAAATAAAACAATAATTGAGGGACTAGAATTGTAAAACTTGAAACTTGGAACCTTAAAACAAAATTTACCACACCAAACACACACAAAAGTGTATGTCTGGTCGATCTCATCACAGGGGCGACACAAGGGTTCCCCCACTAACCCTAATCCAATCGATTTTCATCAAATTGAAGCCCATAATTAACTTTAAATCAAGTTTCAAGCACGAATTAGTGATCACCTCGTTGAAGGGATCATAAGGTATGCAAAATTCTAGTGTTTTGATTCGTCTCGAATTTTAGGTTAATTGTAAAAAAAAACTGAATTTGAGCTTAATTATGTGTTGTATAGATGAAATTAGAAGTGATATGATGTCTAGGGATAAACCCTAGATGATTTCTTGTTAAAATCTTGCATGATACTTGTGGGGATCATAATCACCATTGTAGGTGATTAATGAGTTGTAGAAACTTGATAAACACTAGGATTATGACTTTTGTTCTAGTGTAATCTGAGTTTCATGAGCTAATTTCTGAAATATGGATGTTAAAACATGTGTAAATTTGCCTAATTGAAGTTGATTTAGATGAAGATAACAAGTCATGAACTTGGTTTTGATTATGTAAAAATCTGACCCGCTAGGTGTTTGTTAAAATGCCTAAGTGAGGATTAAAATGTTAAAAATTGGATGAAAACGCAGATTTAATTATTATAGAGAACTATGCGTTAATGATTACGAAAAGAGTTCTAAAATGATTGTGAATTGAACTCTTTAGGCAAAGAATCTGGATCGTCAAGCGGACAAGCCGAAGGGGATACGCGTTTGAAGGGTGTGCTCTAAAGGTACGCGACCTTAGTCCCGTTACATTATGCATAAGTGTTTGGTTTTAGTGTATAAATGGTGTCATAGTGTAATATACGTGTTTGGTGTGTCCTTGAAGTGACGAAGCTCACACGACATATCAAACGGGTCAAAATAATGGTTGGAAATGGTTTTGGAAATGGTTTGGCTTGTCATCAAAGTGATGGTTTTCACTCGACAACCAAACGGGTCAAAATGATGCTTTAAAAAGGATCATGTGTGTAGAGACTTGAAAGTCTCACATTGCGTTAAGTGTTGGATAGCACTACGCCAATGAGTTTGGTTATGTTAATTTAAGTTTACGAATCCGAGATATTGGGTAAAACAATAGAAATAAATTGTAAGTGTCGCTTGAAGCGGAATGCTTGAATTTTGAGAAACAAGCATTAAGTTCTAACGTGAGCGTAAAGCGTTGGAATGGCGTGGATACGCCAAGGTTTATAAGCCCGGGAATTTGGGTGCTTATGTACAAAAAGTCTTAGAACTGACAAATGGTATTTTAAACTTATTGCTAGTGAGTTGGATAATTGAAACAAGGATTTTATGAATCATTTGCTCGTAATTCAGTTTCCGTGATGTGAAATTTACATGGTTGGTTCCGAAATTTTATTACGGGCTCATAGGAAAAAGAATCGATTAAAACGGACAAACGATTAAAAATTTATGATGTTTAAAGTTAGATTTTTGTAAATTTTCGGAGCTGGGCAAACACTCCCCCGCGCCACGCGACGGGGGCACAAGGATCTGGCGCGACACGCGGGGCCGCCCGCGGCACGCGAAGGGTTTGACTGAGTCTGGCGCGTGGCACGACAGACTAAAAATTAGAATTTTATTATTTTTGTTTTATTTATGTCATCGGGACTTGTCTAGTCTCGGTTGACATTGTCAAAACTAATTATTTATGTGGTTTTGACCTCAGGTGATGCTCGTTAGCTTCGGATGCCGATCAAGCGCGAAATCAAGAACCGAACACCGTTTATTTTAAGCTTCCGCACTAATATAAACTTGTCTAGACAATGTTGTTTTGTAAACTCTATTAGATGTGAATATTTTGAACTAGATGATCCTTATGTTAACTCGCTAAACAATGTACATCTTAACTTTTATCTAAGTTTTGCTAAATATGCATTTTGTTTAAAAAGGCCCGTATTTTATAATTAAAATAATAGAAATTTAAGAGGAGTGTTACATAATTATAGGGTTAGGATATAATAGGAAGTTTTTTTGGCTAGGAAGGCTAGGAAGTAATCTTGACCATCAATTGATTTAATCAAGGGCTAATATTAAATGAGTGAAATTGAAGAGAAGAAAAAAGGCGCGTGGGTTTGTGTAAGGGCATTCTAGTCAATACAGGACAATAGTTTATCTCTCCTCCAATTCCCCCCTTAAATTTTTAAACATTAATAACTTTTTCATACGACATTATTTTTTTATAAAAATTGCACAAAAAACGAACATTTTTTTATCTTTAAAACAAGTATACTATTGCCATATTTTCGAAATTTTTTTTCGAAAACCCAGTTGCGTAAAACGCAATGGAAAAAAAAAACGTAAAAAAATGACTTTTTTTCTAAAACGCAATGCACCAAAAACACAAAGAAATGTCTTATTTATAAACGCAATCGCCAGAAAACACATAGAAATGTCTTATTTCTAAAACGCAATAGCCTAAAGACACAAAAGAAAGTGTAATTTCTAAAACGCAATGCACCAAAAACACAAAGAAATGTCTTATTTCTAAAATGCAATTGGGAGAAAACACTTAAAAATGTCTTTTTTCTAAAACGCAATGGACTGAAAACACATAAAATGTGTTTTACCTAAAACGCAATAACCAGAAAACACATAAAAATGTCTTATTTCTAAAACGCGATGGCCTAATAACACAAAAGAAAGTGTTCTTTCTAAAACGCAATGGACTGAAAACACATAAAAATGTGTTTTACCTAAAACGCAATGGACTAAAAACACTTAAAATGTGTTTTTCTAAAATGCAATGGACCAAAAAACACATAAAAATGTATTTTTTCTAAAACGCAATGGTCTAAAAACACAAAAGAAAGTGTTTTTTTTTTCTAAAACACAATAGGCTAAGAATAAAAAAAATATGTTTTGTTTTAAAACGCAATGGAATAAAAAGATAAAAAAAAAAAGTGTTTTTCTAAATGTGTTATAAAACACCATTTAAAAAGGTGATGATATTTCACTATTGCA
This sequence comes from Helianthus tuberosus, assembly GCA_030545235.1. NCBI lineage: Eukaryota > Viridiplantae > Streptophyta > Magnoliopsida > Asterales > Asteraceae > Helianthus > Helianthus tuberosus. The sequence continues at coordinate 215,737,537 of CM060423.1, forward strand.
TATTACAAAACATGAGCATTATGCAATCAAAATAAAAATTGAAAGAGTTCCTTATTAACACACTATATAATACAGAATGTAAAGAATGAATTTGCGTGCTGCTAAGGTAAAACGCAATATCACCTTGTATAAGAAACGCAATTTACTTCTCAAAAGGCAAAACGCAATTTACTACAAATTATCAGTTTCAGCTCATTTGTAATAATTCTGATTTTCCTCTATTTATTGTATCCCTGTATCCCATATGTCAAAGGTTCGTATGCTTTTGCTACCAAATCTTGACCCATGTATCTACAATATATAAAACCATAAATGAAACTAGACAAGCAAAAGAATGAGAGCAGAAGACACGAGGCATAGCTAGTCCCAAAAAGTCAAAGCATTTGAAGAAAAAACACAATTTACCTCTCAAAAAAGGTAAAACGCAATATTTTTCGTTCTCACCTAAATTTCCGGCATTGGCTCCGACGGTGGCAGAGGCAGCTTTGACGACGACTTCATCTTTCTTAGACCGAAACTCAGTTGTTCCAGACTTCCATCTGAGTTACGCCAGTGATCGGAGATCGAAACCCAGCTTATTTTCGAATCTATATCAAATTAGTAACAATTATTGCATGAAGGAGAAGATTGATTGGATGCTGGTGGTGGTGGTACGGAGGTACGACGGCAAGTGGTGGTTGTGTCGCGACGGTAGCGGAGGGGTGGGTGGTGGAGTGGTTGTGGTGGTGTGGAGGTGGGATAAACTGATCTGGGTTTTTAGATCTAGGGTTATATGATTAATTTGTGTTTGACTAAAATGCCCCTCCCTATGTTTTTTTTACTTTTGCCATGTGTCACTTTATTATTGCTTCCTATTATTCCTAGCCAAAATAAACTTACTATTTGATCATCTCCCTATAATTATAATTATCCACTCCTTAATTAGTTTACTTGCTTTGCATGCAAAGGAACCTTTAATTCGAAATTTCCAACACATGGTTGAGACATGATTCGTCACGTAGGAACATGAATAGAAGGCTACACCCCCTTGCATGATCCATCATGGTTTACATAGATTAAACCATGGCAACCATGATCCTCCTTTCTATTTTTCAATAAATCATTTCATTTTTCTTTAAACAAAGATAAATTAAAATAAATAAGGGGATAATGGTTTAGGTCATGACCACACCCTTAGGGCAGTGGTTTTGGATGGTGAATTAGAGGTGGGTGACATGACACTAACGTGGAGGATCATGATGGTCATAAGGATCATGACCACACCCTATAGTCTTACATGTAATGATTTATTACATAAATGTAACAACATACACATATTTTTTTTTATATAGAAAGACTGTGATCTAATTAACGATTAAAAATATTCGTCTTTACTGTGTATATTTTTTCAATTGTATAAAAAAGTTATAAAGTTAAAAAGATCCGAAGGACTAGTTTATATAAATTAATTAAAAAATTTACTCATTTACATGGAAATATAGTGAAAATCATATAAATCTAAGTTACTCATTTACATGGGAACATAGTAAAAAGTCGGATTTAATCTCCATCAATAATTAAAATATGCTAAAACTTTTTTTTACAACAAATTTCTTTACTCCTATCGTCTGTGAGACTTAAACACAAAATTTTACTTTTTGAAGATGTTTAAAGGCGACCAACACCCTATTAGTAAAATATGAAAGATCCATGCTAAGTTTTATAGTTTATACATGGGGAAGCGTTTATGGAATTTTGGAAAAACTGAAATGAACAAATTAATTTAGAATCATTTAGAAGAAATGGAGACAGATTTTATACGAATGAGACCATCTCCAACCCAAAACTTTGAAACTGTTAGGAAGTAATTCCTGTACTCGAGCCTATGAGGCGGGTTGGGCCGATCTCGTAAACGGGTGGTTAATGTTGGGCCGACTAATTCGGGTTATGAATTAATATGGTTATTTGATTATGTTAATTAAAGATAAATTAAATGAGTTATATTTAATTTATAATAGATAAGTTAGATAAATATGGGAGTTTAATTGATTATTATCTAATCAGGAAGTTGCGTTCTACTCTAATTGTAACCAAATCATTCTTTATATAACCTGATTAAAGTTGTGATTAAGGTTAAGAGAAGAGAGAGAAACCAAATTATGATTTAAAAGAAGAGTAATCAGTTTTGAATTATTTTCTCATCATTCAAATTTTAATTTATTTTTGAGTAAATTACACAAATCAACCTTTATGTTATACCTAAACTGCACTTCATACCTTTCACTATGAAATCGGCCAAACCCAACATTTATGTTCATGTTTTGTTACATTTTATAACCTTTACAACTAACGCCGTCCAAAAACTCAGTTAAGTTACCTCACATGCAAAGGTTGATGTGTGCAAAAATATTATTTATAACATAAAGGTTGATTTGTGTAGAAATATAATTATACATATAGTAGAATTTTTTTTTTCAAAAACATTATTATTGATTAATAATTATATGTTTATAAATATAAAAATACTGTTTTGAATTTATTTTATAAAACTTCTGATTTTAATATTTTTATAAAGTAAATAACGATGACAAGATTAATTACTTTTTTATATAAAGTATAAATAAAACACAAATTATTTTATATAAAGTTATTGTAATATCCGAAATACTTTTATAAATATATATATAATTATAACGGACGTTTTAAAGCTACTCAAACTAAAAAGTATTTTTATGTATATGTAAGTATGTGTTTATAAGAACAGAATATTAGACAAATTTATATTGATAAAAGAAACTAATAAAGAAATTTGACGTTTAAAAAAATCGTTAGTCAACTTTAGTAAACAAATTGTATTATTTACATATTACATATTTAGAATTTTTTTACTGAAATTTATTAAACATTTTTTTAAACGTCAAATTAATTTATTAGTTTCTTTTATCGATAGAAATTTGTCTAATAACTTTTTTTATAAACACATACTTACATATACTTAAAAAATACTTTTTAGTTTAAGTAGTTTTAAAACGTCCGTTATAATTATATATAATTATAAAAATATTTCGGATATTACAATAACTTTATTTAGAAGAATTTGTGTTTTATTTATATTATAACAAGTAATTCTTGTCATTATTATTTTCTTTATAAAAATATTAATATCATAATTTTTATAAAATAAATTTAAAACTAATTTTTATATATGTTTATATATATATATATATATATATATGTAATTATTAACAAGTAATAATGTTTTTTGAAAAAAAAATATTCTACTATTATATATATAATAATAATAATTTTGCACAAATCAACCTTTATGTTATAAATAATATTTTTACAAAAATCAACCTTTATGTTATAAAAGACCATAGTATCCCTCACATGAAAAGCATGTGAGGTAACCTAACTGAGTTTTTGGACGAGGTTAGTTGTAAAGGTTATAAAATGTAACAAAACATGAACATAAAGGTTGGGTTTGGCCGATTTCATAGTAGAAAGTACGAAGTGCAATTTAGGTATAACATAAAGGTTGATTTGTGTAATTTTTTCAACTTGTTAAATTGTTGATTGAGACTTGAGAAAGCACATGTACCCACATAGTGGGAATATCAAATTTCCATCATCCAACATTTATTTAAGAGTAAAATGCACGGATAGTCCCTGTGGTTTTGCAAAATAACATCTATAGTCCCCAACTTTTGGAAATTACACTGGTGCTCCTTGTGGTTTGACAGTTTGTTACTCGGATAGTCCCTGGAGTGGATGTCCGTTAGTTTTCTCCGTTAAGTGGATGTGAAATGACAAAATTACCCTTCATCTTCTCCATCCTATAAAAATAAAACAACCTATCTCCAATCCTATAATTAAAAGCCCTAGAAATCCCCAAATCCCCAATCCTATAATTAACAGCAGCATACACTACCTCTCCCATAACCCTAACCACTGCAGATTCAAACTCCGGATAAAACACACACGCTTTACATACATATCCAAACAATTCGGCATAAAACGAAGCAATTGAAGAGGAACCGAACGTATTCGGCCATAGTGACTGGTCAAATGAAGCTGGAATTGTGCGAATAAAGTCAATAATAATGGTTTGAGGACGAGTATCATTGTAATTACCGCATTTGGAGATGAATCTGGCTGTAATGAGGATTGCATTGAGGTGTTCAGGTGTGATTGTTGGAGATCTGGATGAGAAAGAGTCTGACGGAGGACATCGATTGCAAATCCAGTCGATTTTGTCGGGGAATTGGCTAGGCTTTTGGGCGATCAGATGCAGAGCTCCACCAAGGGTTTCATGATCTAGTTGTACTTGTTTGAAGATGTTTTGGAGTGAGATCAGGAGTTCATGGTGGATTTTCTAGGGTTTTGAGTGTCTAGTAATTACAGAATACAGGGTAGCCACGAAGATGGGTGGGTTGTTTTGATTTTATACAGTGGAGAAGACGAAGGGTAATTTTGTCATTTCACATCCACTTAACGGAGAAAACTAACGGACATCCACTCCAGGGACTATCCGAGTAACAAACTGTCAAACCACAGGGAACACCGGTGTAATTTCCAAAAGTTGGGGACTATAGATGTTATTTTGCAAAACCACAGAGACTATCCGTGCATTTTACTCTTTATTTAATCTCCACTCTTATATGATTATTAAGATATCCTTACTTTTCTACACTATCGTCACATTTTTTATTTATGTTTAATAATCAATTTCTTTTTATAATAAATCAAATTATTATATAAATTCAATTACCTATTGGTTAAGTGGGAGGTGGAAAGCTTTGCTTCTTTCGGAGGTCCCGAGTTCAAGTCTAGGCAAGGGGGTTTTAATACTAACTTGTGGATACTAACATACTAACTACTAATCAGGTTAGTGATATCCTAACCATAGCTGTTAAAAAATATAAATTCAATTAACATATTATGACAAAGCAAGACTTTGTTAATAAAGTAATTTATATTTAAACTAATTGATAGTATACGAAAAATAAAATTAAAGATTGATCACATAAACAAATCTTTTTAAACAAAAATAATACATATTATATTTTACCAAATTAAAAAGATTTAAAACTAAAAGTTAATATAACGTAAAAGTTATCATCCACAACTACAAACTCAAGTGTTGGCGCCGATACGAGAATAGGATTCGCCCTTTATTGGGCTAAATGGGCGGCAAAGGTATAGTGCCAGGCAGCTGCCTGGCACTCCCCTATTGGCATAACAAATTTACGATCTTATCTCGCTTTAAAATTATGATTTTTTTATCAGTTCAAAATTATGTTTTTGCCCCCACTTAAAAATAAATTTACGCTTTCGCTCCCAGGTAAATATTTCAATTTTGCCCCGGTAAAAAATTACGATTTTGCCCCGTTTCAATTTACAGTTTTGCCATTATTTTTTTCCCCTTAAAATTATGATTTTCCCATCAGTTCAAAATTATGTTTTTACTCCCACTTAAAAATAAATTTATGCTTTTGCTCCCAGCTAAAAATTCCAATTTTGCCCTCAGTTCAAAATTACGATTTTGCCCCGTATAAATTTATAATTTTGCCATTAGTTTTTTTTCTTACAGCCAAGTTACGATTTTGCCCTCAACTTAAATTTACATTTTACCCCATCATTTTTGTTTGTTTTCATGGCACTTCCCCGTTGGTCCATTTAGTTTACGATTTATCCCCGAATTAAAATTATGATTTGGCCATCGGTTAAAAATTACGTTTTTCCCAATGTTTTAGTTTTTTTAGCAAAACTATAAAGGTTTTTTATTTTAATTGGTTTACTCGATTTAATTTCTTCCCGTGTCAAGGAGCTGCCTAACACTAGCTCATTAGTTCTGAAAAATTACAGTTTTGCCCTGAGCCTAAAAATACGGTCTTATCATCGTTTTTGTTTTTTTTTCCTAGAAAAATTATAGTAGTCTTTTTTTAATTGATTGAGAATTATTCGGCAATCGCCCCGCAACGCGGGGCATCGACTAGTTAAAGTACATGACACAAGTCATGAACAGTTAAACACATGTCATGAACCCATTTAAACACCCACTTCACATAGGTGTTGGGTAATGGAGCGCTATATCACGTCAATTCCCACTATAGCGCCCCATAGCGCCGTCCAACACCATTACAAGGGGCGCTATGGGGTAATTTTTTTCCCTCTCGTGATGTATATCACGGCGTGACCACTCTTTCCCCACGCACAGACATATACATACATACATATATATAAAGCCCATACATATATAACTCCACTACACACTCAAGTTATATAAAGCCAATCTCTTACGCAATCCGTCACTTGTCACATAACACCCCACAAGAGGCTTTATGACTACAGATGGCCTAAAGATATGAAAACATTGTCCCAAACCGAACCTCTCCACCTCGGCATCTCATCCACCCAATGATTAGATGATCAAGTTATATTAAAAACAATTTAAAGCTTCAAATGAAGTAAACGAGGAGCACCATCAAGGGCCGTAGACAAGGAATACTGAATGTAGTCATGAATAGTGGTTTCCCTGTACCTCGGTGGGTTCTCATCGGAAACCAACTCCTTGATAGGTCTATACAGCATCGTCAACGGAACTAACGAGCTGCTGAAAAAACACGCCATCGACACCCTCGGCCCTTTCTCATTTGCCACCACTCTATGCTCAACACTTTTCAATTTGTCATTAGACATCATCTGAAACATAACTGAATTAGCCTCTAGTTTTAAACATAGGTTGAACCAGAGGTTGGTGATGGAGAGTGTGAAACCCGAGTGCTAACGTGCGTATTTTGTGTGAATTATTGTCGTTTAAGTGATAATGTGCCTGGAATATGTTAACTACGTGTGTTTGTAATTTCACAGGTAAAATGCGTAATACGGTGAAGTTACAGTGCATGGTGACGAAGAGGAACTATCGAGAATGATAAACACTGTGAAATATACTCTTTTGTAGATGTTTCTGGTCTAAAATATAGCTTGGAAACATAAGAAATACAAAGAACAAAGTCCAGGGGCTTGTATGTCAATTGTTGAAACTTAAAAAAAATCGCAAAGAATTGAAAGTCCATTACCTTTTCTTTCTCCTCCACTCACAACCACTTTCAAAAATATTACAAAATTATAGAGGTGAACAGTATCTTCTCCAAATTTTTGTTGATGAACAGTAACTTTTTCCCGCATGTGCCTCCTCTCATGCCGTAATAATGATGATGATTATAGAGGTGAACATCATCATTACTTGTGCTTTGATTTATCATTTGATAATTGTATTTAACTACTTATATCCAATATATAAGGATACCAATGTTTTTATTTTTTTTATTTTCAAGTTAAACGTACGTTTGCGTTGGTTTTTATTTGCTTGCGTTTGTTTTGTTCGAGACCAGTGTTCACAAACTGTTCGTGAACAACTGAATTTCCTTAACGAACGAACATGAACATAAACTTATGTTCGGTATGCGTTTGTGAACAGTTCGCGAACATGTTAATTTCCTTAACAAACGAACACGAACATGGCCTTGTTCGTGTTCGTTCGGTTCGTTTACAGCCCTATATATCACCATCGTCACGTGAAGGCAGATATCATTGGAGGGGACGCACGTGAAGGAAGGGACTTCCAGGAACAATCACAAAATTATCCATCATTCTAAAAAGCGGGCCGACATCATCACTTTGACGGCTGACTTTTGAGAGACAAAGAGGAAACGATAATTTGTGGCTATTAGGGTGGAGGGTATGGAGACTAACTGATTCTACATAAAATCCTTTAGCCGAAACTCTCTCTAGCCGTCTCTTCCTTTCACCGATAATGAACACAAATATTCCAGCTTAATCACAGAAACTCTCTCTAGCCGTCTCTTCCTTTCGCCGGCAGGCTCGATGAAGGAGTCGCTAAGGTTAGCGTGCGAGGTCGCCTGTGTCCGACTGACCTTTCATTCTAAATATTCGTTCTGTTTATTCCATTCGCCTCCGGGATCGGTGTGTCGACTCGTTGATTTGCGTTCGTATCGGCGGTGGCTCCCTGTCCGGTCCCTCTCCTTGTTGGCTTAGTGGGTCTGATATTGGTCACGTATATCCAGTTCTTTGACTGATTTGAATCTCGTTAACACTTCATAGTAGTTGTGTCTGGACATGAGTTGTTTCTCTCTTCTTATTGTGTGGTTTTGGTATGGGGCAGCATTTTGGTAACATCACCAAGTTCTTCGTCACGAACCTTCCGGAAGGTGTTACTCCCTGGGAGCTTAGGAAAAGCTTGGAAAGGTATGGTGTTATCTCGGGCACGTATGTCGCTAAGAAAAGAGACAAAATGGGCAGTAGATTTGGCTTTGTTAGCTTTAAGGATGTTAGGGACAGGCAGGAACTTCTGAGAAGCCTTGGGGGAGTTAAGATGGGTGATTGCAATCTGAAGATTAATGTGGCTAGGTTTGCGGCCGAAAATTCGGGTGGCCCTTCTTTGCCGGAGGTTAAAGTGCAGAAACCGAGGGTTGAGGGTCAACAAGGTGATGGTAGACCTTTTAATCTCAGAGACACGAGAAAATATTGTGATGTTGTGGGGACTTCAAAATCGGCTGGTGGTCCTGTTTTTGGTGGTGATGTCAGCAAGGTGGACGGCGGGAAGGGTAACGAGTTGTCCATCGTGGTGCCGGATAGGAAAGGGGCGTTCGGGGAGTTGTTCGGGTTAGCTCTTGTTGGGAGAACTGTAGACCTCGAGACCTTGGTAGATTTTGATAGACTCCTAAGGATTGCTAAGGTTAAGATTGCTAAATTTCAGTATCTTGGTGGTTTGTCCCTGCTCATATCGTTTTTTGATAAGGCCGTGGCTAATCAATTATTGGAGAATAAGGCGCTGTGGGATCTTTGGTTCTCTAAACTGAACCCTTGGAATGGCCAGTCGCTTCCTTTGGAGAGAGTTGCTTGGCTCAAGATTAGTGGTATTCCACTTCACCTGTTCGACTCGGATGTGTTGGTTCAGATTGGAGAGTTGTTTGGTAAAATCCTTCATGTCCCTAAGGAGCTTAAGGATGAGCAGGTTTTATCGGTTTGTAGAATTGGGATTCTAGCTGGTGAAGCCGTCAAGATTAAAGAAGATGTGTTTCTACGGTGGAAGAATAGATCATTCAGGATATGGGTTGAAGAGGATAGCAATGATTGGATTCTGGATTGCCTGGCTGAGGAGGGGACGCTTAATATGGTCGATCCATCTGCTTCGATGTCTTCTCTGGTTGTTAATCCGGTGCTGTTTCGGTGTTGTGACGCTGCCGAGCCGTATTCTTCAGTAGAAGGAGGGGGAGTTGAAAATTCGCCGGAAGCTCATGGGGAAGATCAAGAGATGGTGTCTCCTGTGCATGCTTCCATGCAAAATGTTAATGATGGTGTTGGTGGGGGATATAGTTCCAAAGAAGATGGTAATAATTTTAATGTAGAAGTGGAAGAGGTGGCGGCTGGGAAAGGTATTGTGGACCCCCCTATTAATTCTGTCCTGGGGTTTGATTTCGAGAACTTAAGGTCAAAGGAAGGTATTAAGGAGGGTGGGCCACTTTTGAATGTCTTTGTCTCTTCTGATGATACTAGGCCCAGAAAGAAAAAATTACCCAGCATCCTTAAAAATAGAAAAGGAGAGGGCCAGAGAAGTGGTGGGAGCCCGAAGGAAGATTCTAGGCCCAAAAAACGCCCCAGATCTGATTTAGAAGACAGTTTCGACCTTAATAAGGATTTTGACCCTAAGTACAATTGGGTATCCGGATCAGAGGAGAGTAGAAGTCCAGGCGATATTGCTGAAGAACCTGGGGTCGGAATAGAGGAGTCTGGTAGATCGGTATTTCAGATGAATGAAGAGGGTGGCTCATCGGTCCCTCATGACATTCCCGGCAAAGCTAAGGCGGGTGAAGATGTGGCAGAGACAGAGAACTTCATTGAAAAGGAGGTGGCAGCCACAGTGGAAATGGGGAACCTGGTGGGAGTTCAGCTAGGTAATTTCAACAATTTGGTCAGGAATGTATTTGGTAAAGAAGGTATTAATGTATTTCCACAAAGAATGTTTTCTCTTTCAATATTAGAGGTGTGAGGGGGGGGGGGGGGCAAAGCTAGCTGGGTTAGATATCTCAAGTGTAGATCTGGGATTAGTTTCATTGCTCTTCAAGAGACTATGGTGTCTGGTATTACGGGGAGCTTAATGCCTGGATTTTGGGGCAACGGTAACTTTGAGTTGGAATCGGTGGATGCTACCGGGTCTTCGGGTGGTCTCGTTTGTCTGTGGGATCCTAAAGTTATTAAAGTTGTGAGTTCAGTTAAAGATAGGAATTTTCCCCTTCTTAAAGGACAGCTTGTGGGTAGTGGTGAATGTTTAAATATTTTCAATATATATGCCCCTCAAAGCACTGCCGCTAAACTCCGTCTTTGGGAGTCTTTGACCAGTATTATCACATCGTTTGAGGGCTTTTGTCTGCTGATGGGGGATTTCAATGCAGTCCGTTATGTGGAAGAGAGAAAAAACTCTAGTGTCAATCCGGTTTGTGCTCGCAATTTTAATGACTTTATTTTCAATTGCGCTTTTTTGGAATATAATATGCAGGGCCGTAGGTTCACGTGTTCGAGAGCGAACGGCAGAAAATTGAGTAAAATCGATAGGGTGTTGGTTTGCGCAAATTTTTTTAACAAATTGCCCAATGCTTGCCTACGGGCTCATCCGTGTTCCTTATCCGATCACTGCCCTTTGACCCTTCAGGTGGTGGATTCGAATTTTGGGCCGCGGCCGTTTCGCATTTTCAGCTCTTGGATTGGGAGGCCAGGCTTTGAGGCTGCTATTTTGGAGGCGATGGACGGGGGGGCGCATATGACCCTCCGGACATTTCCTTAGTGAAGAAATTTGCTCGTGTTCACCTTTGTTTGAAAAAATGGAGAGAGGCATTTTTAGCTAACGAAAGGGAAGAGGTGATTCAAGCTCGTTCGGAATTAGAGAAATTGGAAGAAGCTCTCGAGGTTAGGGAGCTATTGGAAGAGGAAGACTGGATATTTTGTGAAAGTAAAAAGTTGGTGAAGGATATCAGTGATAGAAAAAACACAGATCTTAGACAACGTCTCTAGAGTGAGGTGGGCCGTTGACGGGGACGAGAATTCAAAGTTTTTCCATGCGCTTATAAACAAACGGAAAGCTTCTAACTTTATTCCGGGTTTAATGATTAATGGGGAATGGTGCATGAAACCGACGCTTGTTAAAAAAGAGGTCTTTTCTTTTTTCCATAACAGGTTTGTTGAAGATGCTGTGTTTAGACCTACGTTTTGCAGTGAGGAGTTTAAAACTCTGACCCAAATTAAGAACGACAGTCTTGTGGTTCCATTCAGTAAAGCCGAAATTAAGCATGCGGTGTTTGGTTGTGGTGACGAACGTGCTCCCGAGCCGGGCGGCATTAATTTCAAATTCCTTAAGAACTTCTGGCATTTATTCGAAGAGGACTTCTTAAATATTTTCAGTAAGTTCTACGAGGATGGGAATATTAATTGCGGGTGTAGCTCCTCCTTTATTTGTTTAGTTCCTAAAATCAAGGTCCCGGTTTCATTGGGTAATTTTAGACCTATCAACTTGGTTGGCATTATTAGCAAAGTCATATCTAAAGTGTTGGCCAACAGGATGAGAACAGTTTTGGAGGAGGTTATCTCTGAAAATCAATCGGCATGGCTTTTCTGGAAGGAAAATTCATTCAGGATGGGCCTCTTATTGTCAATGAAGTGATTTCTTGGCTAAAGAAGGAAAAATCGAAGGCGTTTATCATGAAGATCGACTTTGAGAAAGCATACGACAACGTCAACTGGAATTTTGTGATCTCGGTTTTGAATCAAATGGGCTTTCCTCCCAGGTGGTGCTGTTGGGTGTTGGGGATTCTGAAGTCAGCTAGATCTTCTGTCTTAGTGAACGGCTCGCCTACGTTCGAATTTAAATGTGCCAAAGGTATGAGGCAAGGAAACCCTCTGTCTCCCTTTCTTTTTCTTGTGGTGATGGAGGCTTTATCCTGTATGATTGTAAAGGCAAGAAGAGTAGGGGTTTTCAAAGGTATCCGGATGCCTAAAGACGGTCCTGTGTTATCCCACTTGTTCTTTGAAGATGACGCTATTATCCTTGGAGATTGGTCGAAAGATGAAGTTATTAAAGTGGTCAGAATTCTGCGTTGTTTTCACATTTGTTCTGGGCTCAAAATAAATATTGCTAAATCTAACTTGTTTGGTATTGGAGTCTGGTCGGAAATTGATACTATGGCGGGGGTCGTGGGTTGCAAACCTGACGCCCTCCCTTTTACATATTTGGGCTTGTTAGTAGGTGCGAACATGAACCGTATTAATAATTGGAAACCGGTGTTCGATGTCTTCGAGAAACGTCTTGCCACCTGGAAGTCCAATTTATTATCCATTGGAGGTAGGGTCACGGTCATTAAATCTGTGCTACAAAGCTTGCCAAGTTACTATTTCTCTCTATATAAGGCTCCGAAAAAGGTTATTCACGATTTGGAAAGTATTATCAAGAAGTTTCTATGGGGCGGAACGAGCAATGACAAGAAGATGCACTGGGTAGGATGGGATCGGGTGGCGTCAAGGAGGAGTCAAGGGGGTCTCGGTATTAACAAGCTCGGTGACACTAATATTGCGTTATTGTCCAAATGGGGATGGAAATTCAAGTCCGAACCGTTGAACCTTTGGAGAAAAGTGGTTGAGTCGATCCATTCAAGGAGGTCTTCGTGGGAGTGTATTCCGTTTAAGTCGTCTATCGGAGGAGTTTGGTGCAATATCGCGAGACTTTTTGTTAAAACAAAGATTAACGGGCTGCTGCTGCGGAATTGTATTAAAGGTAAAGTTGGAAACGGGGAGGCGATATCGTTTTGGCTTGATGTTTGGTTGACGGATAACCCCTTACGTTTTGTTTTCCCTGCTTTGTTCGCTATTGACAACAAGAAAAAGTGCTCAGTTGGTGACCGAATTAATGTGAATGATCATGGCCGGCAATGTATGTGGGATTGGAAACGGAACCCGGCCTCCGATTCTGAATTATCTGAGCTTCAACAGCTGGTTATTTTGATACAATGGGCTGTTTTTCATGTTGGGGAGGATAAATGGTGCTGGAATACTAACCCGAAAGGTGAGTTTTCGGCGTCGAACGTCAGGAAGTTGCTGAATTTTTCTATTAATGTCAGTAATAGATTTGTGAAGCAATGGTGTAAGTGGGTTCCTTTAAAAAGGGTGGAGGGTATGGTTAATCACTCTAGAGTGATTGAGTGAAATCCTACCCAATAATATTATGCTATGTCAACTCCCCATTCCACTCCCCATTTTGCACTCAATCAGGGGGTATGGTTAATCACCCTAGGGTGTTTAAGTGATTCTCACTTTTGATTGGTTGTTCAATCACTTCGGTGATTACACACCGAATTCCCTCTCTCTCTCCTTCATCACTCTTCAATCACTTCGGTGATTACACACCGAATTCCCTCACCGATTACCCACTCCCCGATGAAGTCTATCAAGTGTGTATGGTCACCGATCGGTGATACCCACTCTCCGATCAAGTCACCGAGCATTATACCCTCCACCCTTATCTTTATTTCCTAAAAGTCATATCAATTGCCAATCTTAAATGGGAGTGGAAACATCCGAGGTTGACGGGCGCTGCTAACACGGAGCTTCAAACTCTCAAGTCAAAACTCAGTGGGTTTCGGTTCGGGAATGGGCAAGATGTTTGGGAGTGGTCGGTGGACGGGTCGAAGGAGTTTTTGGTTGCTACGGTAAAAAAACTTCTAAAAATGGACCTGAACAATCAAAATTCAGTGGCGTTCGAGTGGAATAGTTGGGCTCCTCTCAAGGTTAATGTGTTCGGTTGGCGTATGTTGTTGGGAAGACTTCCGACGGCTGATATATTATTCAAAAGGGGCATCACTCCATCTTTGTTGGAGTGTAAAATGTGTGGACAAGGTACAGAATCAATCGACCATGTATTCACTTCTTGTTATGTTGTGTCTATAGTGTGGCAGCAAATTAGTGTGTGGTGCAACATACCTCCGATTTTCGTTTTTTCGGCGAAGGATATTCTAAGCATCCATAAGCATGCATCTATGTCAAACCGGAAAAGAAAGCTTCTTCAGGTTATCTTGTTGGTTGCGTGTTGGTGTGTATGGAACGCAAGGAACAAACAAATCTTCGATGATGTGCCGGTGAGACCGGAGAGGATCATTGGCAACATTAAATCGTTAAGTTACTTGTGGGTTAGATATAGATCTAAAGTGGATAGTTTAGATTGGAAAAAATGGCTGTCTTTTGATGTTTGATTCTGTTTTTTTTTTTGGCCCGTTCCTAGCGGCTTGCTAGGGGGCGTGTTTTAATGAAATGTGCCGTTCGAAATTTTTTTTTGCCAATCTTAAATAAATCATCATCATTATTACGGCAGGAGAGGAGGCACATGTGGGATTGATTTTTGACGGCAGAATCCAAAAGCATTAAAGTCAACCTCATCAGATCATCATTACATTACGTTTCAAATAAAATAAAAAAAAGATCATCATCACATACACCTTTGGAAGAATTCTTTTGGGGTCATGCTAATTGCACACGGCCAAAATTATTTTCACACCTCAAAGCGCCGCGCTTTGGCCATAGCGCGGCGCTATGCTCGACAAAAGGTGCTTCGATTGACGTTTGAGACATTCGCTACTGTTTGAGAGACATAAAGCTGATTATGATGTTTTGTCGTTAACCCTAAGCGCAGCGCTTTGGCCATAGCGCGGCGCTTCGACCCCAAATTTCACCCATTTAACCTTTTAAAAGCAACCTCTGAGACAGACACTTCGATATACATTTTCATTCACAGACACTTCGATATACATTTTCATTCATTTCAGATCAAAGGTCTGTATTGCCTTTATTCCCCATCTGTTGTGTTTCTTCAAAATAACGCGCGGTTTTGCTGTATTAGTTACATCTCTTGAAAAAACGATGTCGTGGTTAAACAACTATATTTTCTGTCAATATTCTGACGAGACAGTTTTTCCTGATTCTTACGATGGGACCTCTATTTCTGACTCGTATGAGAAACCGGTCTCGTCCAACTTGAGGGAGGCAGAGGTTGTATCTGGCATTCGTTATCGTGATAACACGGTGACGCTGGATTTGAATACCCCTGTGGAGGACCCTTACGCACAACAAGGTTATTCGAATTTCGGTTACGGTGGCGAGTACAGCTTTGTACAGCAGGATTGTGGTCCAAACGACAGTTACGGTTGTCAACAGAGCTTACAAGGTTATTCGAATTTCGGTTACGGTGGTGAGCACAACTTTGAACATCAAGTATATTCGGACCTCGGTGACGATGGTGAGCCGGGGGATGTGTCTGTTGACGAGGAAGGCTGTTACCCGGTTACGTTTTCGTTTGATACAACGCAGACCTTTTCGTCACGTAAAGAGTTGGTGCGTTGGGTACAAGACACGGCAAAAGACAACGGTTACCTCATTGTGACTAAGAGGTCGAATAAAAGAGGAGAGAATTACAAGATTTGGTTTCAATGTACTTTTGGTGGGGAGCATAAGAGTATAGCTACACAGAGGAAAACGGGTAGCAAGAAAATAGGCTGCCCGTTCGAGATGATCGGGTTTTCGGAATCATCCGGAAGTGTTTGGAGGATTGAGGTGACGAAGGCGAAGCATAACCACACTCCTATTGAAAACTTAGAGGGTCACGCGTATGCGAGAAGGCTTTCTTCGGAGGATACAAAACTGGTTAAGGAGCTGGCAGAGCAAGACATTCCCAACCAAAGTATCTGGCGAACGCTGACAAAAAACAATCCGGCTAGAAAGCTTATTCCGAAAGATATACACAACGCTGTTCAGAAGATCAACGCCGAAAAAAATGTCGGTAAGTCTCCGATGCAAAAACTTGAAAGCATTCTTCTCGAAAAAAATTACACTTATTACATGCGCACGAATGAGATATCAAACGAAGTTGAAGATGTCTTCTTTGTTCACGAAAGATCATTCAATATGTGATGTGCCTTCCCGCATGTGCTAATGATTGACGCCACCTACAAAACGAACATGTACAACCTGCCATTTGTTCAGGTCGTAGGCATGACGTCGACAAACAAATCGTTTACGGCTGCTTGTGCGGTAATTTCCGCTGAGAAGTCAGAGAACTACCTATGGGTGTTGCAGAGGATCAAGTCTATGCTGGTAGGATGTATGGAACCGCGCGTGATTTTAACAGACAGGGATTTTGCGCTAATGAACGCGTGTGAACAAGTTTTTCCAAAAGCGCATAAGTATCTTTGTCGGTTCCATATTCAAGAAAATATTAATAAGAACAGCAAGAAGAAATTCTCTGACAAGGATTGGAAAGAATTCGTACGTAGTTTTTGGTTATTGTGCGAGTCTACGACCGAGGAAATATACAGGTATAACTTGGAAAACCTTGAAGCACAGCTGAAAGAAGATGACCGTGAACGTAGGTATTTCTTACATAATTATGTTCAAATTTTATATAATAACAAAAACTGACTATTTACGTTTTTTTTAATTTTAGAGGTTTTTGATTATATGAAGAAATCCTGGTTGGATCCGTACCGTGAAAAGTTTGTATCATGCTGGATTAACAAAACTATAAACTTTCACCAAACTACGACCAACAGGGTTGAGGGCATGCATGCAACACTAAAAAGTCACTTTCCAAGTCATCGCAACACACTGGATAAACTTGTACTGTATGTTGATCATGTTGTTGATAGACAATACACCGAGATTAGTAGTAGCTTTGAAACAAGCCTCCGAAAAGTGATGACGCACCACAAGAAGCAGCCCATGCTTGCATATATTCTCAGAAAGGTTTCAATATATGCGATTGAGCTTTTGAGTAGGGAACTAAAACGTAAGGAAGACGGGTTGAGAGCCTACGGTGCAAGCTGTGGTTGCCAACTTTTTACCAGCTGTGGTTTGCCATGTGCCTGTCGTTTGGAAAAGTTGGAAAATAAAGGTAATTAATATCTTTGACCTTTCTCGTTATGATTTTGCCACCTAATTTGTTTTCATCCACAGGTCAGCAACTCCGGATCACACACATAGACGTGTTCTGGAAGAAGCTTAACTTCAAGCCTGCAAAGAAAAACATAGAGGATATCGATGTAGACGCGGAATTTGAAAAATTAAAACAAAAGATCGATCCAACACCCCCTCAGGTGAAAAGGAGCTTCTTTGAAAAGTTTCAGCAAATCCTCAATCCAGGGAACAATAACAAAAAACCTCCTGCTGTTCTGAAGAAAACTCGTGGTCGCCCAACATTGAAAACGCAGGAAGAAAGAAAGGTTGAAGCCGCTAGAAAAAGCGCGTACATTCCGTCGGGAGAAACTTGGGTCGAGGCCTCAGACGATCTTCCCCGTCACAGCTCGTACATATCACCGTCACAGCCTCAGACGATCAACCTACACCCTGATTTCCCGATGATCAAGCTCGGTCCTAAGACGGATATAGCGATCCGCAACTACGCATCTCAGATTCCCGAAGTGATCCATCCATACATCGTTAGAATAAAGGACGTGAAACCAGATGGTCATTGTGGGTTTCGATCGGTGGCTGTTGGGTTAGGAGTGAAACAAAATTCATATTTGATGATCCGGAAACAACTTATAAAGGAGTTACGTACGAACGAATCGCTTTGGAGGCAGTTTTTCGATCCGGAAAACATAGGACATTATGATGCGCTGCTTAGACGGGTCGATTTCAAGGGGGTGGGACGAGCAGATATCGAAAATTACATGACGATGCCTGAGACGGGGTTTCTTATTGCCCAACGATACGGTGTGATTGTTCACACCTTCGACATGCGTGGGAGCTGTACAATTTTCCCTCTGCTGGGCGGGCCAAACGAAGCTGAGGAACCTCACCTGGTGGTTGTGGTTGTGTTCGTCGACTATGGGCATTTCATACATGTAGAGCTTGGAGGTTGTTATCCAATGCCTCCCCCAAACCCACTCTGGACAGCACACAGAACAGAGCGCGTAGCAGCATGGCATACATTATACAGGGATCAGATCAAAACGTACGAAATGCTTACGTATCGTGCCCCTGACCTTAATGTAACCCCATATGTTCACGATGTAGGTTAAATGTGTTTAATAATAATCACGTTTGTGTTTGTTCAATATATGCGTTACATCACGTTAAAAACCGAAAGTCACCGACACGACCCAATCAGATTCAATAAGCACTTGTACGACCCAAAATGACCATATACATCATAATACTACAATTAATGAAAAAACACGTCATGTTCATGTGCGGTAGGCGGTTGATACACATAACACCTCTTACAGGAGTAGTTGTGCTTTCAAACCAAAATGATACGATATAACGGAATAAGACATCACACGTAACCGATTTGATCCGGAACTTGCAGTATAGTCCATATATAATAAAAAATGATGTATAATGGAAAAAACGTAAAATTTAGACTATTATCGACGCGTTTGTGAATTAAAAACAATTTAAAAAAATAAAAAAAGGCCTTAAACGCCCCGCTTTGACCATAGCGACCCGCTTTGACCTCAAAGCGCCGCGCTATGGACATAGCGGGGCGCTTCGATCCCTCGCTATAGCTGAAGCGGAGCGGCCTTCTCCCCCATTTCAAACCCAACACACAAACACACACACAAGGTGCGATATACACACACTTGAGCTGGATCATCAACGTTTTCACGCTTTCAACCGCTAAAAGGTATGATCGAACTTCATTTCTTGTTTTGGTTCAAGTTATGTGTTTCAGTTTGTTTGATTTTTTTTGATTTGGGCGTGGGGATCGATCTGGTGGGCTGTTCTTCATCACGAAGAACCAAAGCGCCGCGCCGAGGCCAAAGCGCGGCGCCTTGGTTCATGTTTATTTTTTTAATATTATTTGTTTATTATTTTATATTTAATATTATTTGTTTATTATTTAAATTTTATAAATAATATTATTTGTTTATTATTTTATATTTAATATTATTTGTTTATTATTTAAAATTTTATAAATAATATTATTTGTTTATTATTTTATATTTAATATTATCTTGTCAACGTGCAGGGATGGATTCCTCCGATGACGAGATTGAGCATATGGAGGCTGAGGGAGATGTGGGAGAGGAGGGAGAACCGGCATGTCCGTACCTGTAGTTTCCGCCGGGGTCACGGGCGAGGGGGAGATGCGCGAGGTTGCGCACCATCCCCATTGGGGAGCATGTAGGGATAGACTGGGGCCTGCTGGAGACCGTGGGAGAGGCCGCGTGGGCGCGTGAGATAGTTGGACTAGATACTCCTTGGTCGCGCCTATTTGAGTTAGCGATGGAGGACTCGTACCCTGAGCTTACGTGGGAGTTTCTTTCCACGTTTACATACGCGCCGCATCCGGCGGATTACGTGGAGGACCTGGATTTTCCAGTCCACGAGGTTACATTCCGTCTCGCCGGTCAGGAGTTTCAGATGAGTGTGCGGCAGTTTGCTGTTCATACAGGTTTGTTTAAATAATATTATTTATTATTTTATATTTAATATCATTTGTTTATTTAATGTTATTTGTTTATTTAATATTATTTGTTTATTATTATTATTTGTTTATTTAATGTTATTTGTTTATTTAATATTATTTGTTTATTATTATTATTTGTTTATTTAATATTATTTGTTTATTATTATTATTTGTTTATTTAATATTATTTGTTTATACAGGTTTGTACACAGAGGCCGAGCTTGATACTGATTTATATACGCAGGCGGTTAAGATGATGGACAGGCAGACGCTTATCAGTTTCTGGAGGGCCATTTCCAGGGTTCCCTTTGGGAAATCCTGGCAAAAGGCCACCACCATTAGAGACCCCTTGTTCCGATACCTGCACCATGTTATCGTGGCAACTATCGTGCCGCGGGGTGCCAGCAGGGAGAAGGTCAACCTCAGTGACCTTTTCTTTCTATACTGCCTTCTGCGACGACAGCCTTGCGATCTAGCAGCCTGCCTGGCAGATTACTTTGCCACAGCATACCACTGGCAGCTCCGCGGGTGGGTGCACACTGGCTCATACATCACCGCAATCGCACGCTCGCTCGGGCTCGTGCCTGAGCATGATCCGGTGCTGTCCGATCCGGTCCCGTCTACCAGGTTGGGCTGCGCGTCAGTATCTTCTATGCAGATCACCCGTACCTTTGATGTTGGTCTGAGGTTTAAGGGACGTGACGGGCTGATTTGGCATCCGGAGGTGGTGCCGGAGGTCATCCCGGTTGTTATTGAGGTGAGGCCTGGAGTGTTAGCCCCTCCTGATGTTCAGGCGGCCGCTCGGCAGGCTCAGCTACAGGCTTTGGGACTCGATCAGTTCCCGAGCCAGCCTCAGGATGAGGCTCAGGCTCAGCCTCAACCTCAGGCTCAGGCTCAGGCTCAGCCGGTATTAGAGGATCCGGCTCAGGAGGAGCATGTCGAGGAGATCCCGGTACCACCAGTTCAGCCAGCTCCTGAGCCGCCACAGTACCCGCAGCACGTTTACGCTGACCTGCCTCCGGTAGCGCGTGAGGTGGCTCGGGACTTCGACCGGCGCCTCAGACGCCAGGCCGCACGCCAGGACTGGATCATCGAGACGCTCGTTTCTCTACGAGAGCTCGCTGGGTTGCCTCCACTTCCCCTCCCACCGTCCCCACCGCACGAGGATTAGTACCTTAGTTTGTTTGTATAGTGTTTTGTTATGTATTATGTAGTCAGTTGTACCTTTTTGTTTTGTATGTACAAACTGATATATATATATATATATGTATATATATATATATATTGCAGTTAATCTTCTATTTACATCACGTTGGTTTTGGATTGTTTACGTTTAATTCTTATGGCTTTCTGTACAATTTATTTAACGTGTTCGTTTAATTTAACAAAATAAACTAGGTTAACAGTTTATAAAGACGCACTTATATTATATATGTTCTATAAAAATAATGACGTAAAAAACGTAATTATAAAACAACGTATTATAAAACTCAAATACAATTTTTTCCTCCAAAAAACACTACCAAACTAACCCACATCCCACCTATTTCAAAAAAAAAACAACACAAAATCCAGCCCACGCTTTTTGTCTTTTTGCACACTCAAAGCGCCCCGCTTTGGCCATAGCGGGGCGCTTTGAGTGTGCAAAAAGACAAAGGCCGTGTGCGAATAGACCAGACCTTCTTTTGAGAAAGAAACACACTTTTTGGCAGCCATTCACGTGACTTTTAAGGAGAAGATATTGTGAGATCATATTATAATTACCATCAATATCACCGATTGGAAGCAGATTTGGAACATTGACTTTGAGGGGAGGTTATTAATACTCAATCACATCTTGTCAATTCGCGCAATCGGTTTGGCAGAACCTTGCTTGTTGGTGCACGATTCCTCCTATTATTGCATTCGGCATAAATGATTTGCTGTCCTTGCACGAGTTCGAGTTCTGTTCGGGCATGAGCAAGAAAAGGAAAGCACTACAAGCGGTGATTCTAGTAGCTGTTTGGAGTATTTGGAAACCAAGAAATGAGGTGATGTTCAGGCAAGCAATTCCGAATAGTACGAAGATTTTAGATGAGATTAAATCAATGTCTTATCTATGGGTAAAGAATCGGTCAAAATGGCATCAATAACTTGGGAGGCTTGGTGTCGTTTTAATGTTGTTGGTTAGTTGTTATGTAAAAATGTAAGGATGTGGTGTTGAACTTATTGTATGTATGGTGGGTAGCATCTTGCTACAAATGAATAAAATAATTTTCTGTCGGCCGTTAAAAAAAAAAAATACTCAATCACATCTTGGAGTAGTTTTTGGCAGCCATATACAAGCATAGGGACTTTTTGTTGGGTTTACTCGGGTTTGTTCGTGGGTCACGAGTTGGCACGTTATCGGGTCACGGTATAATATCTTAGATTGTATTAATTTGCAAGGGTGTACCTATTGGCACACCCATTTGACTATATACACACATTAAAAGATGTTTTTTGTCCTTATATGCACACCCTGCAGTGTCGAACTGTGGTCAAAACGTGGCGTTTTGGTCCGGTTAACCAGCAAAAAGACTGACGGGTTTCTGACGGGTCTGTTGACCGGACCAAAACGTCGAGCTTTGGCCGCGTTTTGGTCCTGTTAACCAGACAAAAGACTGACACCCGGTCTGGTTGCAAGACCAAAACGCGGCCAAAGCTCGGCGTTTTGGTCCGGTCAACTGACCCGTCAGACACCCGTCAGTCTTTATCTGGTTAACCGGACCAAAACGCCACGTTTTGGCCACAGTTTGACACTGCAGGGTGTGCATATAAGGACAAAAACCACCTTTTTGGGGTGACTATCACCAAGTGTGTAGATAGTTTGGGCCATTTGCAAAGTTGGATGCATGGAACAAAAAGTCTCACGTATGGAGGTTGCATGGCCGGTTGTTGAAGACTAAATCACATGAGTTTTAAGTTTAAGGTTTTATTTAATAATATTAATTAGATAGACTTGGTAAAAGGGTTGACCAAATTTTATGGTAGTTTAAGTTGGTGGTGCACGTTGGAAGATGGTCAGCAACTTTTACCGATTCTTTAGGTTGATATAGTTTTCTATTGTTTTTAATATTCTCACGTTGGTTAAGTGTATGGCTATATATAGACTAATTGTCTAATTGTTTAATGAATATAATACAGATCTTTTCTTTCTTCACATTGCATATTTCCTTTTTCTAGTTTCAGCTCTTTATTTTGTGAGTTGAGTATGGCCTGAAACCAACACTTTTAACGGCATAGAAATACATCACAACATCAAGTCACTTGAATAGTGGGGGAGCATTATCATCATCATCATCATTGCATAATTCAAAAGCATACAGTTGGACGAAATTGATAGTGCATGTTGACTTTTGGTCCGGCATACATAAAAGAAACAGGAAGTTTAAACCGTAGCTTTGTTGAGTGTGAAGCCATTTGACCAAGTTGAGGTCAGAAAGCAGGATAAAAGGATAAGGGGCAGGGGTGAACCAATAATGCCTGTAACCAATTTTTTACGGATCATGTTTGTGACTTTCTATCTCTTCATTTAATCTCTATATAAGAGATTCATTTGTATTCTAATCTTCGTACTCACCAAGAAATATAACTCCTAGTTACCCGTGGACGTAGGTCAGTTTAGACCGAACCACGTAAATCCTTGTGTTCTTGATTGTGGCAGATTGTGAGAGCAGAGAGTGTGTGTGGTCCGAGTTCGTGTGTGAGAGCGTTCGATCCTAACAACTGGTATCAGAGCTCGATCAGGTCACTTGATCGACTCACACGAACAAAGAAGGAGGTGTACAGGAAAGAGAAGATACTGACCTGTGAAACCGGAACTAGGGTTCTGGTCAGAAGCCACCGCCATCAGAATCGCGGCCACCGCTATCAGAATCGCCTCCACCGCCATCAGAACCGCCTCCACCGCCATCAGAAGCCGCCGCCTCCGCCAGAACCGCCACCGCCTCCGTTCTCTTCACCCTCACGACTAGGGTTTGCTGAACCAGTAGCCGCCGTTACTTAGGGTTTTCGATCCTTGCCTTTTCAGGGTGTTGATTGCGTCCAGAAGAGAAGAGAAGAGAAGAAAGAGAGCAGAGGTTTTTTTCTTGTTTTGTTCTGTGGGGAAGAAGAAGCACAGTACGTGCTTTATTTCTTTTTTTTTTTTGTGGAAAATTGAAGTTTCTAAATTTGACCAAGGAGGCCCCTTAACTTTAAACAAAAAAGAAAATTGGGTTTCGTTCTTTTTTATTTAATCATTTGGCAGTAGTAGCCAAACTTTTATTTGTCAAAGAACTAAGTTTTTTTGGGGGCATTAGGCAGAAGGTTTATAATTTCAAGATCAGTTTTTGACCGGTTAAACCAGCAATTTTTCGGTATATCGTTTCGTTGAAGATCGAAGAAACAGAACTGTAGACCAGTGCTTGTTTTGGTTGTTTCAGTTTGATTTTCGGTTTGTTTTTCGATTTCAGTATCGTTTTGTCGTGTTTGAGTTATCATGGCAGAAGACAGGAAGGTGCAAATCGACAAGTTTAACGGTACATATTTTAGCTGGTGAAAGATGCAGATTGAGGCATTATTGGTTTAAAAAGATCTTGATATTGTGTTATCAGGAGTTAGACCAGAAAGGGTGGAACCAGCAGATTGGGAATCAAAAGACAGGAAAGCCAGGGCAGTTATTACATTGGCGTTATCAAAGACTGTGGCATTCAACATCATGAAGGAAACCACAACTAGTGGCATGGTGTTAGCCCTATCTAACATGTACGAGAAGCCTTCGGCAGTTAATAAGGTCTTTCTGATTCGAGAGCTGGTGAATACTAGGATGAGGGAAGGCAGTTTAGTCATAGAGCACATCAACAAGTTGAATTCGATTTTGGCTAGACTTGTGTCCGTGGACATCAAATTCAAAGATGAAGTTCAAGTTTTGCTACTGTTATCTTCTTTGCCAGACAGTTGGTCCAGAACTGTTACAACGATTTACAGTTCATCAGGTACCAGCGGTTTTACTTTTGAAGGGATTCGTGATTTTATTCTGAGCGAGGACGTCAGAAGGAGAAGTTCGAGTGGACCATCGAGTGAATTACTGAATGTTGGCAGAGGAAGGAAGAATAACAGAGATAGTCGGAGTAGGAACAAAAAGAGGAGTCAGTCTAGGGCTCGAGGTGATGTAACCTGTTGGAAATGCAAAGAGGTAAGACATTTTAGGAATCAATGTCCAAATGAGAAGAACGAAGTTAACGCTGCAGTAGACCACTCAGATGATGATGTTTTGATATGTATTATGGAGAGTAGTGTGGATTCCTGGGTTATGGATTCGGTTGCTTCAATTCACGCTACCCACAGCAGTGAAGCACTGCTAAATCTGAAAGAAGGTGATTTTGGTAAGGTAAAACTGGCGAACGATGAGGTTCTTGATGTGACGAGCATAGGTGACTTAGATCTGAAGACTCCAGTCGGTTCATGGACTTTGAAGGATGTCCGGGTAATTCCAAGTCTGAAGAAACAGTTGATTTCTGTTGGGCAGTTGGATGAATAGGGGCACGAGGTTAAGTTCAGGAACGGGCAGTGGAAGGTTCTAAAGGGAAATCTAGTCGTAGCTTGAGGAAAGAAACGGGGTTCGCTGTATATGGTCAGTGTACCGTCTGAGGGAGTAACCGTCCCAGTTCAGAAGAAGACCAAGATCCGGTTCACAGAATCTCGTGGGCAGAAGAAGGTTTGCTTTGCAGATGGAAAACCCAGAGTCACAGGTCAGATTCAGGATGAACGTGCTAGAAAAGGTTCAGTAAAACCAGTCAGGGGCATTCGTGGCAGTGGGAGCACGGGAAGTTGCCACACCCCGATATTTCCACATATTACCGGTGGGGAGTATCGTGACGTAATTGAAATCATCATGGTCAAATAATCACAGTTTAATGCACAGCGGAAGTCTAAAAGTAATATTATTACAAACTGATTCAAAGTAACATAAAATATTACAAACGGTTGTAAAGGGGATCCACAGGCAGATCAAAAATATAAGAAATTACTGTTCAACAGAATTAAGCATCACGAGCTTGCAAGACTCTTTATTTGATACTAGGAGTAACCAGTCGATTACGAATAGCACCTGCACTTAACCTTTTGAAAATACGTCAGTTTACACTGGTAAATACAATTAACTGACTCTTTTGAAAAATGTTTATGAAAATTTGATTTAAATGCATAAGGCATAAATATTCTTTATTAACTTGGGATAATTATTTAAAAATAATCTTGTAAGAAAATTATATGTTTGTCATACATTCAGTAGCCCGGGTTAGAAGTACCGGGTTAAAGATTAATAGACCACCACATGATATAGTCCCACAGCGAGTTATTCTCAACAAGTGGTTATATCTTCTTTACATACGCACCGGCAGGTGTATGCCTACACCTCGTGCTTAAGTCATGACCATTTCAATGAATGAGCCGAGGATATCCAGGACACGGTCATTAACCCCCCAAAGGTTTAAAACAAACAAAACAGATTAAACGGGTTATCTCAATATTTTAACCATTATTCGATTAAAGATTCAATACCCGACCAAGCGGTATTATTAAATACCGTACCCCAAGCCCGTATAAGGGAAAATAAGTTAAAAGTATTTACCTGAGCAAAAATATAAATTCTAACCCAGCCGTATATCAATCAAGCAAATACAGATAGCCTTTACCGGGCTCCTAATCTGGAACGAAGGTTTTAATAACCTATTAGATTACTAACGGATCTTATTTAAGTCTTAACTTAGAATGGTTAGTTTTAATGAAAGGTATACGGTTCAAAACGCAAGATTAAGCGAAGACCGGATTAGAATGTGATTTAGACCCGACAAGTATGAAGACGTGTATAATATGGGTAAACTAAACACATTCTGGATTTTGAGGTAAAAATGATAAGGTTTAACCCGTTTCGGTTAATTTATGTAAACTAGTTACATAAACCGTACCGAACGCGCATAATGCGTAACGGGTGACCAATGAGTCATGAACAGGTTCCACAAGTTAATATGCTTTAAATATGTTGTGATATCAGTAGGATACCTTCCATTATGCCCAAAATGAATTTAAAACCAATTTATGCCCCGTAGGGGTATTTTGGTTATTTTAATGTTTATAAAAGAAGTTAAATAATAATTTGAGTTTCTGGTCTAAAATAATCATTAAAAATACTTATTTTATCAAGTTACATCAGTAAGATATCTCACATATGTGAAATTTATCATTTATGGCCAAACTATGCACCGTAGGGGCATTTTGGTCATTTCACATATGCTTTAAGGGTTAAATTTGGAATCTGAGTTCAAAACTTTTATTTACTATTAAAGTATAAAAATTTATTCATAACATCAGTAGGTATCAAGCTTTAGGTGCCTAATATGGTTTTAAACCATACTATGCTCCTAAATCGCATAAAAGTCGGTATTTGACA
The DNA here is from genome assembly GCA_030545235.1 of Helianthus tuberosus. NCBI lineage: Eukaryota > Viridiplantae > Streptophyta > Magnoliopsida > Asterales > Asteraceae > Helianthus > Helianthus tuberosus. Next base: position 215,764,497 of record CM060423.1, read on the forward strand.
ATATTCGGTTTAAATAAGGGAATCTGAGATTTTGACCAGCCTTTACAGTTTAAAATAACTTATTTATTATATTAAATCATTAGAAAAAGGTTTGATATGTAAAGGATGTGTAAAACTCATTTTATTAGCAAAAAGGGCGTTATCATCAATTACCGAGCCTATGTGAGAACTCTATGTCATGACCAGTTTAAAAATTAATAAAAATTTCCAAAAATCCCAAAATATTATATTACATCAGTAGGTAAAAGGGTTGATGTCAAAATTTGAGTTTAAATAGGGTTTATATCAAATATGTCGTTTAATTAATAAAAAGGCCTTCATTTACGATATTGAGCATAACTCTCATTTTAGACTATAAACCGATGTCAAACTTTTAGGACATACTTAAATATCAGTAATAAAGGTTTTTGTCCTCTCACATTTTCAAAAATCTCATTTTAATATAAAAAGGGCATTATGGTCAACATTTAAGCAATTAACGGAAACATGCAAATGAATCGGATTAATAAGGAACCATGTAGTATAACCTCAGAGGGTTTTACTAACATATAATATGGTCCTAAAGGAACCTTAAGGCATATCTAAAACAAGATAAATCGGGTCAGAACTAAAAGTCAAAGCAAAAGTCTACTTTTGCGACTTTCGGTTGCGAACCGAGCCTAAACTTAGAATTGTCGGGTTGAACATGCTTAGACATGTTCTTATATTATTTACCAAGTTATTTTAGTGTTTAAACATGTTCCATAACTTCTACATTATCAGTTATGCATTAATTTGTAAAAATAGTTTCTGTTGACTTTTTATTAACAAGTTTGACCCGACATTTGACCAAGTTAGAGTGATAATCAGTAGGTGCCCTTTTAAGGGTTTATTTCCTACATAATTACCAACTCATAGCCACTTTCAATTCAAATAATGGCTGGACCATTAGTGATTAATCACTAAGTCAAAGCTTAATTACGATGGCTTTGACTTTTGGTCATTAAACTAATAAAACTTGAACTTAAGAGGCTAAGAACACTTACTAGGGTCCTTAGCACGAGTTTAGAACAGAAGATGGCTCTCTTGAACTCCAGGAAGCTCCAGAGAAAGTGTTGTGAAATAAAATTCAAGTGAATGCAAGAACAATGCAAACAAAGGCCCTTAAATATGATTTCTAGAGCTTCAAGATTGATCCACCTGCCCCTACAATTGATTTATGATGATCCCAGGTGTCCCTTATGCATGTAAATCTTTTGGCACAGTCCCTAGTATCAAAAAATGGCATGCAAAGGCGGTGGAACTGGCTGGACATGCACCAGTCCATTTTTTCTGCAACAGGCACTCTTACGCGACCCGCGTAAGAGTTGACCTATGGGTTACGCGGCCCGCGTGAAGGGCTGTTTCCGGTAAACAGTTTGCCAAGTTTGCAATTTCAGTCCCTGGTCCAAATAAACTTTATTTAACTTTCATTTATTGCATTTTGGACCCCCATAGTTAACTTTTAAGGACCTTGGGTCATAAACTAACTCCGTTAAGCTCCCGGTTAGTTGTACGATCACCCGAAAAGTCTTGATTTCTTCGTAACTCCACAAAATTAATATCTAATATTCTTGAGAACCAAACATTAAATTACTTACAATGTTTTAGGGTTCGTTAAAGGTCACTCAGAGGTAACTTTAACATGTTAACACTTTTAACCCCTATGTTCCGTAAGATCCTTATTTTAAACACAAACGACTTCTAATGTTCGATAAATTATTCATTAAAGAATACGAACGTCGTATGAGGTCAATCAGAGGCACACGGATGGCATGTTGACACTTTGGATCCTTTTACCAACATATTTACATTGTTTGACAACTTTAGTCCCTCGGAAACAATTCCTTACACGTTTAAAGTCCATGACACGTGTCTTCATTATATTAGTCGTGATTTTACGAGGTGTTACATCCTCACCCCCTTAAAAGAAATCTCGACCTCGAGATTTACTGAAATAAATGAGGGTACTTCTATTTCATTATTGATTCAACCTCCCACGTGTATTCTGGGCCTCTACGGGCATCCCATTTTACCTGGACAATCGGTACATGCTTCCTTCGAAGCTTCTTGACCTGTCGATCCTCGATCGACAAAGGTTTTTCAACAAACTTTAAGCTCTCATCTATCAGCACGTCCTTGTGCGACATTGCTAGCGATTCATCGGCTAGACATTTCTTTAAGTTGCAGATGTGGAATACATTATGTATTCCACTGAGCTCTTCTGGAAATTTCAGCTTGTAAGCTACAGTTCCGACACATTCTATGATCTCGAATGGTCCAATATATCTTGGGCTTAGCTTGCCCTTTTTGCCAAAACGCATCACCCCTTTCCAGGGTGATACCTTAAGTAACACTTTATCACCTACCTCGAATTTCAGAGGTTTACGCCTTTTATCTCCGTAGCTTTTCTGCCTATCCATGGCAGCTTTGAGACGATCTCGAATCTGAACAATCTTATATGTCGTCTCCAGGACTATATCAGTCCTGATAGTTGGACATCTCCCACTTCCGCCCAACAAACTAGCGTTCTGCATTTCCTTCCGTACAATGCCGCTGCTTGAAAACTTGAATGATAGCTATTATTGTACGAGAATTCAATCAATGGAAGATGGTCATCCCAACTTCCTCCTAAATCAATAACACAAGCCCGTAACATATCCTCAAGCGTTTGAATTGTACGCTCGCTTTGCCCATCCGTCTGAGGATGATAAGCAGTGCTGAAGCTTAGACGAGTGCCTAGGGATTGCTGAAAGCTTTTCCAAAAGTGATACGTGTATCTAGTATCCCTATCGGAGATAATAGATACTGGCACTCCGTGAAGAGATACAATCTCATCCACGTATAGCTAAGATAACTTGTCAGAGCTGTGAGTTTCTTTAATCGGCAAGAAGTGGGCTGACTTGGTTAATCTATCAACTATAACCCAAATAGTATCATTCCCACGTTTAGTCTTTGGTAACTTAGTAATAAAGTCCATGGTTACCATTTCCCATTTCCATGTGGGAAGCTCGGGCTGTTGTAGCAAACCTGACGGCTTTTGATGTTCTGCTTTAACTTGAGCGCATGTCAAACATTTAGCCACATAAGTGGCTATAGACTTCTTCAAGCCTATCCACCAATAATTTGCCTTTAAATCCTGGTACATCTTATCACAGCCAGGATGAACAGAATATTTGGAGCTATGGGCTTCTTGAAGAATCACTTTTTGAAGTCCTCCATAAATTGGAACCCATATTCGTCCATTCAATCTTAGGATTCCGTCCTTGCCATACGACAATTGATCAGAAGTGACGCCTAGCTTCTCATTTGGATAGTTAGTTTCTAATACAGCTTCCTTCTGAGCGGCTAACAACCTCTCATTCAGGCTGTTCTTCAATTCAATGCTTTTGGCATTGATTCTAATGGGCTTAACCCTTTCCTTTCTGCTCAAAGCATCGGCGACTACTGTGACAACCCGAACTTTCAAGGTCTGTATCTCTTCGTCACGTGATCCTGTTTCTTGTTATTTCTCTTTCATACCCCTTATGACGATAGAAATTAGTAAACACTTGTGACGGTAATTAAATTGCTAAATGTTAAATGTGTATGTAATATACTTGCTAAATGTAAAACGTGATTGAGTATGTTACGTGTGTTTGACTAATTAACTGCAAGGGATCGTTAAACGTCTCTAGGTGTCGTTTAATTAATCTAGGGGACTAACCTAATTGGGCCGCAAACTTACGCGAAACACACACACCGGCCTATGTGAGTCCGCACGCCCGAAGCCCAAATACCACATGTGTTGGGGGGCGGCTTTTTGACTTCAGAATATACACACATATAGTTAGTGTTGGGCTGATTATTTGGGCCAGTAGAAATCACGCACACATGAGGGATTTACATATGATCACTTAACAATATCTCAAACCAAAAAAAACAAACCCTACCCATCTCTCAAGATTACGAGCGGCAGTAGCAGACCCCCCATCATCGAGGACATCATATTGTTCGAACCAACCGTTGGTTAGTAAATTCCCTGCTATGATTGTTTCCTTGTGTGATTTCGATTAACTGAAGTGTATATGAATGTCCTACGGTGATAATTATGCTATGCGAATGGTATGTGAAATTGGAAACTCGTTAATTATAATGATTGTTATTATTATATGCATGGTTGTAAAACAAGGTTTCCAAGGCCGAGTACTCCCCGAGTAGTCGCTACAAGGTAGGTTACCGAGGCGACTTTCTTCAACTCCGACTAATTACTCGGAATCGATAAAATGCAGCCCAACATCGGCCAAAATCGGATCTAGTATGTCAACTCGGGACGAGTTTGACTTAAAATAAAATAAAATATAATTTCTATGCTTATGATATTAAAGAATGAATATCAATTTCATGTATTTTGTTATAAATATTAGTAAATTTATGTTATTTGACATATATTTAATTTCCGAAAACTAATTTCTTTATAATTTGGCATGTCTAAGTACTCCCCGTGTACTCTCTGCCTAAGCCGAGTACTGTCAACTCCCCGGTCGACCGATCAGGGAGCGCCTAGCGACATTATATGTGACAGTGATTATGTTGCACCATAATATGTGATGAATATATGGATTTGGCTATGTGATGTAGTCTTGATGTTATCAAACAAAGAGGAGAATGCGGAGCTGCAGAATCTCACAGCAGTGTTGCGAAACTTTACTCCGAGCAACGGTTCAGATACTTGGATATGTGGATTACACCCAGCTGGTTCATTTTCTGTCCAAAACATTAAATTAGCTTTGAGCAACTATAATAGATATGAGCCAGAATATGTGTTCAATTGGAATAATTGGGTTCCAAAAAAAGTAGGGATAGTGGCGTGGAGGGCAGAAAAGGAACGGTTACCTACTAAATCAGCTCTAGCGGCTCGCAACATAAATGTGGATTCTATGGAATGTGTTTTTTGTGGAGAATATGCTGAGACAAGTGAACATATTTTTGTGTCATGCCAATTTTCTCAAATGATTTGGCAGTGTGTGGCACAGTGGGTTAATATCCCTCCAATATTGGCTTTTGGTTTTAGAGACATTCTAGATCTTCATTGTTATACATCAGGTACCAGAAAGAAAAAGAAAGTGATTTATGCCATTGTACAAGTGGTTATATGGTGTATTTGGAAGACGCGAAATAATGCAGTTTTTAACCAAGTAAATCCGGAGATAACGAAGGTCGTGGAGGAGGCTAAGTCGCTTAGTTTCTTATGGGTCAAGAATCGGTCGAAAGAGCATGGGTGGAGTTGGAACGACTGGAGAACTTTTAACATTCTGATGTAATTTTTATATGGCTTCGGCCTCCGTTGTTGCATTCGGGTTTGCTTCCCATTGTGTATATGTGGTGTCTAGCTCCTTGCTAGTTTCTAATAATATTCCGTTTTTGTTGGCCGTTCAAAAAAAAAAAAAAAATTGATTGTGATGATAATGATTAGCTATAGGAATTGTCAGAAGACACGTGACGTTTTTTTATGTGAGCCACTAGTAATGTCTTGCATGAATATTATGATTTGATATGATTGCTGTTAGTGCTCTCGTGAATAGGGAATAGGCTCTCACTATAAATTTATAAGACTGGAAGGAGTGGTTTGGCCCATTCCCACGGGGATGAGCCTCCACGTAGGCGCCACGTAGGCGGCTCGTGGGGGATGGGCCTCCATGATAATTGAGGGGGATGGAGGATGGGGCTACCCCACCTCATTATTTTATAATTTTCTAAGTGTTTAAATTGAAAATGGATGAGATAGAGGGTATTTAAATTGAAAAAGGATGAGAGAGAGGGTATTTAAATTGAAAAAGGAAATATAATATTCAAGTGGGGCCACGGCAAGACCGGCGAGAAGCTGCTGGGTGGGATGGAGGGGGGTGGTGTGGGGGACCGGCGCCGGTCCTTGCCGGGCCTAGCCGGCCCCCACTCCTTCCAGTCTAACCGATGACTTGCTTTGATTGGTCTGATATAAATTTTGTGCGTTAAATAATGGTCTTGGTGAACCTCGATTAGGGTGTTGTCATAAATTGATAAGTGTTGCACATGACTTCATAAATTGCTAAGGGGTTTATAATGATTTCATAAATTGCACATGATGGTGATCTGAGGTTGCATGTGATTTGTTGTGTGATAACATGTGTTTTCTTTGGGATTAATAGAGGTTATAAGTGAACCAATAGCAAACCATTACTAAGTCCAGAACATATGTATGCATGCGTGCTTTTTGAATTCAGCTAAAAGCAAATTAATAAGTTTTTGTAGTCATAACATGGATTAGAGTTTGTTATAGTGAAATAAAGGAACCGGATTTACTATTAATCAATGTAGAGTTATTGGATCAAGTTGGTCTGAGTTATGTTAATTAATATATGGGCCACAAATGTAAAATGAAATGCGCACTGTTGGGTTGGGTTGTTTTGTTTATGGAGTAGGTTATAAGTTGCACACTTTCGTTAAACGTTAAGTTGTTACATGTATTGGTATACATTATGGATAACAAGGTTGGGATTTACAAGAGTGGGACACACACACACACCCGGCGAATGGGGCAGTGGTATGGGCCATAGAGCTTCGGATGGTGTTGGGCCACAATGCTTAAAGCACCCCCAACGAGTGGGCTGCTCTTTAAAGGCCCATACGGGATCACCGAATCGGAATGAGTTGGGCCGCATCTGATTAATAAAGTTAGTATGGACTGTTGACTGTTGAGTGTTAATTTTAACTTTGGCTCGTAAAGCAAACGGGTATTTGGCACGAACATCTGCTGTGTGAATAAACGACATTAACTTGGATAATATATGACGAAGCTAACTGTTAGAACGTGTATAATTATGTGTGTATTTCATAAGTTCTACTTGCGTAATACGTGACAATCTACATGGTGCAATGTGAACATAAAAACTGATTGTTATCGATAAACTATGTTAGGACGTGCTTGATCAATTGACAAACGAGTAACTAGTCAAACCGAGCAAACCAAGGTGAGTTCATACACTTTCTAAGGCATGGGATTCCCGGTGGTTGGGAACGGGTTAAAGAATTAAAACGGAACCTACATATCCTCCTTGGGTAGGATATGTACGGCCATCCTCCTTGGGTAGGATGCCAATATTAAATCCTGCGTATTCTCCTTGGGTAGAATACGTATGTTCGTCCTCCTTGGGTAGGACAACAACCTTAAACTTACTAGACAAAACTCTATAATTAAGTCCCTCATTTTATATCGACTTAATCGCCGAGGCCGATGGCGAGCGGGTCATTAGTTAATAGCGCTATTAGGTTTGACAAACCTCACACCGTGCCGGTCGGACGGGCGTGTACTAATGGATCATGGCAAACTGTCAATGATGATAGACATTGACGTAGGGCAAAACTATTGTTCGTCAGTCGTCGATGGTAACGGTCTAGTGGTTCACATGGGGAAGCCCCCACTGATTATGGATATGGTTTGCGAAACAAAGATACTGGTTAACTCATGGTTTACGAAACAACTTATGGTTTTCAAAACAAACTTGTAAAACTAAACAACCAACTGTGAACTCGCTTAACTTTGTTGTTGATTCGTTGATACATGCCTTGCAGGTCTTTAGGTGCATATTGTTGGAACTTGTTGTCTGAGAGGCTGGAGTGGTCATGGGTCGAGATACATGGAATCGCAACACAAGACTAATGGTTTTTACATATGGTTTATAAACACTTAACGAATGAATTATGATTCCGCTGTATACTGTGAAATATTTGTAACGTTGTAACACTTCATGTTAATAAATGAAAGTTTTATTTAATTATATCTATGAGTTCAATGTGATTGGTGGCTAGATCCTGGTCAGTCACGCCTCCTGCGGTGATACTTGTTGGTACACTTTATGTGGACGCGACTCGACTCGGTTCGATTCGGTTCGGGTCGACTCGGTTAGGTCCGGCTCAAGTCCGACGTCACGACATTCCTCAGTCGTGCGCCCCAGAGTTCGACACGCGAAGCACAGAGCGCCGCAAGCCAAGTCCCGTTTACACATCAACATGACATCATCATGATGATGTCATGATGATGTTACAAGTTTGTCTCATGCATGAAATTGGTGAAAGCTTATATCAGAAACAAATCTGGGCCAATTCTTTCTGTTTGGGCCGCGAAACTTGAAGTGGACTTTGTCATCATTTGGGCTTCTACTACATATCGACGAAACAAAGAATGATTATATTGTATGTCGACGAAACAGAATGCATTTCGTCGACTTTAGTGTTTCGTCGTGTCCTTTATGCGTTTCGTCGTAGTCTGGTCTGTGTCTAGTATAAATACCCTCACAGTTTCTGTGTGAAGCAGATGAGAGCATACCCTGAGAGTTATTCTATAAAACTGTGTGTGTATCAGTTGTTCTCGGTTCTCATCCCGTTTAATCAATAGATTGTGTTTCATTGGTTATTCTGTGTTGTTACTATCTGTGTTTGGTTTGCACCGTCACGGGGATTCCGCACCCGTTACCGTGTTTGTGATAAACAAGGATAGGTTTTCGTTATCGATTCACCAGAAAAACGGGACCTACAATTGGTATCAGAGCTTTGGCTCTAATCCTTGTTTAAAACCAAACATATTTGGGTTTTATCAAGTTTGAAACTGATTGTTTATGATTTTCTGAATAAGTGTTCTTGAAAGTTTATATATTTTCTAAAAAAAGTCTCTAAAATCAGTGCTTAAATCGTTGTTTTTGCTACAAGTTTTAGTGAAAACCTTATTAGTTTGAATGTTTACATGTTACTAGTGGGTGTTTATTGAAAGTTTAAGCAAAATCTTGTGTTCGAAAATTTATCGGTCACCGGAATCTTCAAATCTTCATCGTGTTGTTCATCGAAACTTCAAAGTGTTCTTCATTATTTCAACTTTTTGATCTTTTATCAAGTCACTGTGCAAGTTGTTGTGAATTAAAAAATTATTTGTGAAGGCATGGTGGATTGACTGGTTGGTGTGATAAGCATGTTGAGTTGAAAATTGTCTCTTGTGTCAGACATTTAGATAAGGTTGCTTTGAAAAGTATCACCTATTCTCACCAACTCTTATAACCTTATCCTTATTGTTGACCATTGTCCCATTTCCACGAAACCCATCATACATAGAATTGTGTTTCGTCGAAATTAATATAAAAAAAAATTGTTTCGTCATCTAACTTTAATTAAATCTGTTTCGTCGCTTAACAAGTAAATCCAGTTTCGTCGCTGATTTAATATCATTCTGTTTCGTCGATCATGACATTTAATATCATTCTGTTTTGTCGAGCACAAAATTAATTCAGTTTTGTAGACATCAAATTTCAAATCAGTTTCGTCGACCATAGTTCAGCCTGAGTTTCGTCGTTCATTATCAAAAGAGTTTCGTCGATACTTGTCATTTTTAACAGAAGACTTGCAAAAGTGTTTTAACAGTGTGTTTTCAAGTGTGTGATCAGGTTTTCACTTTCATACACCAAACATGAGTTGTACTAGCCCTTCGGATTGGAGTATGGAACCGAGACCAGGTGAAGATCGAACTTCAGCAGCAGCATGGGTAAAGAATGTTTTTGGTGAGAAATCTATAAGTGCAACTCAATGGGCTTTGGTGTTGAATCAAAATCAAAGCATTCAAAATCTTTTGCTTAGCGAGAGTGAAACAGGCAGCAATAATCGCCCGCCAAAGCTGAATCACATGAATGACTATCCATCATGGAAGGGTTGTTTTCACACATATGTTTTAGGGCAAAACACAGAACTTTGGACGTGTTTCACTACTGAATGCAACCTTGCCCTCGAAGCAGCAGCATCAACTGCAGCGGGTTTTACTAATATGCTTGAAGACGACAAGAAAGCGTATGATCTTGAGAAGAAGGCGTTTGCAATTCTCACACAAGCACTTCACAAAGACATCTATCATCAATTCGGCTATTGTACAAGCACGAAAGCATCATGGGATGCCTTGGTAGCAAGAGGTGAAGGAAATGCAGCGACAAGAAAGACACGTCATGATCTGTTGAAGAAGAAATTCGAATCATTTCATTTCTTGGAGAATGAAACCCTAAATGATATGACTACTCGTTTTTATCATTTGATTAGTGAAATGTATTCTTATAATGTTCGTGCAACTCAACAGGAAATGGTTGCAAGGTTTGCTGATGCTCTACCTCCAAAGTGGAGCCCATTCATTGAGCTTCTAAAGCATACGGGCGTTCTAGATACTGCCAATATCTATGAATTCGTTCAGAAGTTGGAACACAAGAATGATGAAGAAATTCGGAAAGCTAAAAGGATTGCAGTTCCTCAAAACACAGAAATGTATTTTCCTGGTTTTGCTCCTTCAGCTAGTTCTAGTTTCGTTCAGCAACCGAAGCTTCAAACGGCGTTTGTGTCCAATACAAGCTCATCTCCGTTTCCACAGTCAGCTCCTCCACTGGTTTTCGATCCAAGTGTTTATCATCCTCCAGCGCATATGATTGCTCAAGCTCATGCTTTCTCAAAACCTCAATTCGATGCAAGTGCATGGCTATCAACACCCCAACCTCAACCTCAAGTTTCCACAACACAATCTCAACTCGATCCAAGTGCCTATTTTCCTAAACCTACTGTCGATTGTGGTCCGGCCATACAGTTGGGAAACGGTGATCAAACAAGAACTGCGTTTTATGCCGAAATCATCAAGAATGTCAGCGATGGTGAATCTTCGGGAAATGATGACAGTTCAGGATATAGTGGCAGTATTGATAAAGATGGCTCGGGTGTGAGTGATTACAGTTCAGAATTGGACGTGAAGGCGGGAGTGGATTCTGAAGCTGATAATTTGTCGAATGATGCTAACGAGAAATCGGACTTGATCAAGAAAGCTGATGCTACATCAGAAGAAATGGAGAAGATTCTCACTGAAGATGGATCTTTCTCTTCTCAGACTGCCTTTATGGCTAATGTCACAGCTTCTACAAGTCAGGTACAATCTGAAACTCCTAGCATATGTAGTGATTGTGCTGATATGAAACATGAATGTGCTGAATTGAAACTTGAATCTGAAAAGCTTCATAGTCATAATCAAAGTTTAGTTATTGAATTGTCTAAGTGCAAAGAGGCAAATATGGCTCTGGTTAGAAACGAAAAAGGATTTTAAATCTGTAATTGAAACCTTAAAGAAAAGTGTTTCCGAAGTAACCAAAATTGTTTATCATAAACAAGTTAGTATTAACGATTACATTAACATCGTTGAGGAAACCAAAAAGGAACTAGCCATTGCCAAATGCGAGCATGATGCAATCAAGCTCAAACTGGAGAGTTATTCTAACTCCCGATTTGTGCTCGATCACATTATAGACGTTCAAAAACTGAAAGGGAACGTGAAAGGCGTTGGGTATAAGTCGTGTCCGCCTCCTTTGAGACACAACTATACCAGAATGCCCGATGAGGAGGAAATGCCGTGTTTTGAGCCAACTGTACCTCTTGATTATGAGGAAGTTACATCTGGCTTAGGGTTCAAAATGGACAATTCATCGGAGGGCTCATCTGATCGGAAAGAAAAGTCATCATGTGCTTCAAATCAAAGTCCTCCCACAGTTGAGGACTATGATTCGTCAGATGATGAACCAAATGTGAGTGATGAGGATAAATCTCTTGAGAAGAACAAAGGAGTAGAAGTGCCTTTTGAGAATCACATTCTGTGTGATCCTCCTACTCCTGCTGTGCAATCAAATGGTGCTAAACAAGAGATAGATCCTATCACTAAAACAGTGTCTACTGTTAAAAGTGATAACGTGTTGTACACTTTAGTTGGTGATGACAAAATTTATTCAAACACAGTTTTTCCAATTAAAAATGTCAATCAATCTTTGATTGATAAAGTGTTTGAAGATACTACCAGTAAGTTTTTGGAAAAGGGGATTCCAAGAGTTTCCGTAACTCAGTGTGATCCGATTCCAAAAGCTGAAGTTAGAAGAAAAATTGGAAATAAAAAATCACCAACGAAGCAACAACCTATCGCTTTTAAGGGTAAACAGCAACAACAGCGAGCTCAAAATTCTAAAGGTTCGCAACCGAAGGTTGAGACCAAAGGAGCTCGTTTCAAGAAGAAAAACGGGACCTACAATGTAGCATCCAAAGGTACTGATAAAGTGGAGACTTTTGAAAATAAGTCAAATACCGATTTTGTTCAAAAAGTCAACATTTTGAAACGTAATAGTAATAACAATTACACCCAACACACAAATGGGTGTGAAGCTAGTACCTCTGGGTCTACAACTTCAACGTCAGGTCGTCGATCAGATTCTCCTAAGTTTGTTGAAAGGAGAAAATGTTTTAAGTGTGGGAAGTTTGGGCACATCATTAAAGACTGCACAAACTCACCCAAACCAAATTTTGTTGAAAGAGCCCCTTCTGAACAAGGTCACCAACAACGTCGTCCTGTTTCACCCAAAATGACAAACGTACGATTAAAGAACAAGAAACAAAACGACGACGTCAAAATGTGAAAGTGATCGAAAAGGCTTTAAAACCAAAAACTGTTAAAAGGAAACCAATTTTGTCACAACCGTTAAAACCGAAAATTTCTAAATCTGTAAATAATACACAATCCGGTAAACGGAAACAAGCTTGGAAACCGAAAACAGGTGAGGATTCATGAGGAGGCTTGCAATTTAAGGACCTTCAAGAATTTGAAATTACATTTCTTAATGCTCAGGGGCAACCTAAGTCTATGAAGGCTTGGGTCCCCCTCTCCAACTAATCTCTAAGTGAGTGTGTAGGATGTTCCAGGAGGAACTTTCGATAGTCATAGGATTATTGATAGTGGAATGTTCATGCACAAGATCGGCAACAAAAAGAAATTGTTGCCTTTGATGGAGAGAAAAAGAAAAGAAGACAGAATTGTCTGTCGAAAGAGATTGAAAGCTTCGACAAAATGAAAATCATTTCAAAATGTGATTGTTCAAGGTTTTGATCGGGTCCCCAGGGTAGATTCAAATCAAAATGTACGCACCTACAGCACGTCTGAAGTTCAAATCAACAAGATGAACGTGCAGTGTACATTTCTTCGCGGTGTGATTGAAGAAAATGTGTTTGTTGAACAAACCAACCGGGTGTGCGGATGCCTTGGTATGGATTGAACAACCGCACACTACTTCTGAAATAGAAAGACAAAGACCTTAGCTGGTGCAATGTGGAAGACCAGCCGGACTGAGAGGTTTATGATCTTGTTGTTGTGAAGAGATTTCTCGGATTAATTGAAGTAGCTACAAAATCGACTTTGAAGTGCACACCGGGTGGATATACAGTTTAGGAGAGCGCTCAGATTCCTTGCAATGCACGAAGCAGTTGCAGAATACGGTTTTGAATTTCTAATCTCTCCTATACTTGTCGATATTTAAGCTGCTTTATGAATTGTTATCCTTTCGTACAACACTCTTTGGCCAGACACGTTGATCTCGAATATCACCTCACACGTGATTGTTTCACTATGAAACTCGTCAATGTTGTCATGGTCCGCACCGCTTACCGACATGCCAACTGATTTTTTCCAAAATTCGAGAAATCATTTCTGATTAAATTAATTTTGGTAAACGGCATTGAGGTAAACATGAGTTAACCGACATCGGGAAATCCTTTTTGTAAATATCCTTTGTGTTTTTAAAATTTATCTTAGTTTGTTGATTTTAGGGGGAGTAAATCCAAATTTGAAAATTCAAAAACATCAAAAAATTTCAATACGCAAAAACAATAGAAAAAAAAATGAGTTTCCTGGCGAGAAAAAGAGAAAATGATAGTAAATCAGTGGTCTGTTGAATCCTCTTTAAACTGAAATGCAAAATGAAAAATGTTAAGCAGCTCTATATAAGATGTATCGGTAGGCTCACAATCATTTTAAAGTGTGCAGGGTGATATAAACCTTAAATCGACTGAAGACCAGGTGGGAACCGCACATTGGCATATGGTCTTAGTACCGAAATTTCGTTAGAGAGATTGCCGAGGTTCTGAGATATTCGGTCTTTATGCTATCTTATCATCTGGGTATCATGGTTGTATCAAACCGAAAAATAACGGAGACGAAGTCTAAGATCTTCCATGATACTATACATACGTGTACATATTGCATTCGACCTCAATAAGTGATCAACAATCACATGTCCCTCAAATAAGTGATAATATATCACAGATTCTTTGCGGGAGTCAAGTTCGTCTCTTTGCTGTACGAAAGTACTAACCTGTTCACGGACATGCTCCTGTGCCCTCATGCATCGAAAATCAAGTTCCTCATAAATAAGTGATTCTATCACACAGGGCTTGTTTTCAAATCAAAATAAGTGAGTTTCTCACATTCTTTTATACGGTCAAACAGATGATAAACGGTATACTCACCGGTAAGATGAACTCTCGTGCATACCTTGATACGGGAATGTGTCATGTGTGGATGAACACCGGTCGGTAAGTATAAATCATACCTTAACCTATCCCCTCGCCATGATTACATCTGATAAGTTGAGCTTATGTGGACAACAATATCGATAATTGTTAAAGGATGCTTATCTAAATGTTAACTAATTGAACAAAAAGAGCGTTTTGGCGTGACCGTACACTGATATGATTCTCTTACCATCGAAACTCGCAAAAATAATGTTTGTAAATATTTGTTTACTGCTTTTAGTTTCTGCATCTTTGTATATATTTATTTATTGCTTTCCGTCTTTACATTTGAAAAATGAAAAATTCCAAAAAGATTTTAGGTGTGTTTTAATATAAATTATATAAAGTCCAAAAAGATTTTGATTCTAGTTTATTTTTGATTGACTGATGTTGGAACTCGAGTCTATCCTACCCAAAATCCTGATTCTAAGCCGGAAAACAATTGCACCTTCATAAACTGTCGAAGTTAACAAGTTTTGAAAGTTAAAGGATTAAAATTGATCATTTTCTAAACTTTCAAACTGTTGTTGGTCGGTGTTTGATTGAGATTTGATCACATATGTGTCATTTGTTTAATTTGTCTATATTCCCAGCGGTTGTTCTCATTACGTGTTTAGCTTTCTTGTATGTGCAGATGCGACATCAGAATCAGCTAAAGGCGAAGAGAACGTGTCAGATGACAAGCCGCAAAGTGAGACACGAAGTGAAGGCACTCAAAAGATAAAAATGATCGAGTTGCCGCTGATCCCTCATCAACATCACAAGGATCTAAAGAATTGAAGATCAAAAGATTCACGGGCATAACTCAAAGGAGAGCTTATCTTAAGGGAGAGTTTGTTAACGCACTTCCCAAATGAAAAAGGAGTTTGTTGATACACTTTCTACTTCGACGCGTGAAGATTTTGAAGATCCTCCGACACAAAAGACACAGAAGACGAACCATCACGAGTAGCGTCCAAGGGGGAGTTTGTTGGTACACTTTATGTGGACGTGACTCGACTCGATTAGGTCCGACTCAAGTCCGACGTCACAACATTCCTCAGTCGTGCGCCCCAGAGTTCGACACGCAAAGCACAGAGCGCCGCAAGCCAAGTCCCGTTTACACGTCATCATGACATCATCATGATGATGTCATGATGATGTCACAAGTTTGTCTCATGCATGAAATTGGTGAAAGCTTATATCAGAAACAAATCTGGGCCAATTCTTTCTGTTTGGGCCGCGAAACTTGAAGTGGACTTTGTCATCATTTGGGCTTCTACTACATATCGACGAAACAAAGAATGATTATATTGTATGTCGACGAAACAGAATGCGTTTCGTCGACTTTAGTGTTTCGTCGTGTCCTTTATGCGTTTCGTCGTAGTCTGGTCTGTGTCTAGTATAAATACCCCTCACAGTTTCTGTGTGAAGCTGATGAGAGCATACCCTGAGAGTTATTCTGTAAAACTGTGTGTGTATCAGTTGTTCTCGGTTCTCATCCCGTTTAATCAATAGATTGTGTTTCATTGGTTATTCTGTGTTGTTACTATCTGTGTTTGGTTTGCACCGTCACGGGGATTCCACACCCGTTACCGTGTTTGTGATAAACAAGGATAGGTTTTCGTTATCGATTCACCAGAAAAACGGGACCTACAATACTCCGCTTGTGGATTTTGGGGGTGTAACAACTACATTCGCTTTGCTTGGATGATATCGAATTTCACAATCGTAATCATTCAATGTTTCCATCCATCGGCGCTGCCTCATATTAAGGTCCTTCTGATTAAACAAATGTTGAAGGCTTTTGTGATCGAAGTAGATCACGCACTTTGTTCCATAAAGATAATGCCTCCATAGCTTTAGTGCAAATACAACGGCACCCAATTCCAAATCGTGGGTGGTGTAATTCTTCTCGTGCACCTTTAATTGTCGGGAAGCGTATGCAATAACTTTTCCTTTCTGCATAAGCACACATCCCATACCTGTGTGCGATGCGTCACAATAAACCACAAACTCTTCGATTCCTTCTGGCAATGTCAGCACAGGAGCATTGCTTAATTTCTGCTTAAGAGTATCGAAGGATTCTTGCTGCTTGGGACCCCAGTCAAACTTGACATTCTTGCGGGTCAATGAAATCAAAGGGGCAACAATTCTTGAAAAGTTCTCTATGAAACGTCGATAGTATCATGCTAAACCCAAGAAGCTGTGAATCTCTGTAGGAGTCTGGGGTTCTTGCCAATTCATAACTGCTTCGACCTTTGCGGGATCCACCTGAATACCACGCTCACTCACTACATGTCCAAGAAATTGGACTTCACGAAGCCAGAACTCGCATTTCGAAAACTTGGCGTAGAGCTTCTCTTGCTGTAGGAGTGTAAGGATACACCGGAGATGCTTCTCATGATCAGCTTGATTCTTAGAGTATATGAGAATGTCATCAATAAAGACAATGACAAACTTGTCCAAATATGGATTGCAAACACGATTCATGAGATCCATGAATGCTGCAGGTGCATTAGTGAGCCCAAAAGGCATCACTAAGAACTCATAGTGACCATAACGAGTTCTGAACGCAGTTTTGTGCACATCTTCATTTCTGACCTTCATTTGATAGTATCCTGACCTTAAATCAATTTTGGAGAAATAACTTGCTCCTTGAAGCTGATCGAATAGATCATCGATCCTGGGTAGCGTATATCTATTATTGATTGTAACCTTGTTTAACTCACGATAATCGATGCATAAACGCATCGATCCATCCTTATTCTTCACAAACAGAATCGGCGCTCCCCAAGGGGACGACCTAGGTCTAATAAAACCCTTTGCTAACAAATCACCCAATTGAGTCCTTAACTCTTTCATCTCAGTCGGTGCCAACCTATAAGGTGCTCTTCTAATTGGTGCAGCTCAAGGAATGATATCGATTCTGAACTCCACTTGCCTATCTGGGTGTAAACCAGGTAGTTCTTCGGGGAATAATTCTGGATATTCAGAAATAACGGGGAGGACTTCAATCTTGGGCTTTGGTTCATCAACGGTTACCTGTGCCATATAAATGACACAACCTTTCTTCATACATCTTGATGCCTTAAGCATAGACACTTGCTTAGGCAATCCATACTGAGTATCTCCTTGTATTGTTAACGGCTCACCATAAGGAGTATTGATAACCACTTGCTTCTTATCACATACGATTTAGGCTTGGTTATGAGATAACCAATCCATGCCTATTACTATGTCGAATCCAGCCAGTTTTAATGGAAGCAAAGAAAGCGGAAAAGAATGATTCCTAATGGATATAAAACATCCATCTAATACAGTTGAGGCAGTTTCTATGGTACCATCGGCCAATTCTACTTCATACTTTTTGCTTCGAGTTCTAACAGGCAGATTTAACAATTTACAAATCTTATTGTCTACAAAATACTTATCTGCACCGAATCAAACAATACTCTAGCATAAACATCATTGATAAGGAAGGTACCTGTTATCACGTTATCATTCTGAATGGCCTCATGTGCATTCATCTGAAAGATCCGAGCATTGGTCTTTTTAGCCTCCTCAGGCTTCTTCGCATACTTTGGGCAGTTGGACTTGATATTCCCCTTCTCGTGTCACACCCCGATATTTCCACTATTTTCCACGTGTCACCGGTGGGCCCGGTGGGGAGTATCGTGACGTAGTTGATATCATCATAGTCAAACAACACAATTTAAATGCACAGCGGAAGCAAAAGATAAATATATTACAATCCGATATAAAGTAATATCCAAGTATTACAAATGGAATGTAAAGGATCCACAGGCGGATCATAAGACAGAATGATAACATTGTTCAACAGACTTTAGGCATCTAGAACTTGCGAGATTCCCTATTGACGCCCTGAGCTCCCAGCCAATTACGTATAGTACCTGTCACTTAATCTTTTTGGGAAAATACGTCAGTTTACACTGGTAAATACAACTTAACTGACTCATTTTGAAAATGTTTATGAAAATTTATTTAAGTGCACATGGCACAAAACTTTTATAACTTGGGACAATTATATAAAAATAATCTTGTATACAGATTTACATGTTCGTTATACATTTAGGGCCCGATGTTGAAACCGAGTCAAGATTAACAGACACGCCACAAGTATAGGCCCACAAGAGAGTGAGATACCGTTTCCCTTATGCAACTGTCAGGTGTACGCCTACACCCCGTGCATAAGACGTGGCCATTTTATAATACAATGATGCCAAGGATATCCGGGACATGGTCATTAACCCCTAAAGGCCTTTATTTCAAATAAGACAGATTAAAGCGGGTTACCTCAATAATTTAATCACAATTCGACTAAACATTCAATACCCGACCAAGCGGTATTATTATAATACCGTATCCCAAGCCCGTATAGGGAAAATAAGTTAAGAGTATTTACCTGAGCTAGCAAATGCAATTTATACTCAGCCGTATATTCTAATCAGCAAGCACAAGTACTTCTACTGAGGCTCTCAATCTGGAACGAAGGTTTTATTAACCTATTAGAATCCTAACGGGTCTTTAATTAAGCTTAGACTTAGACCGGTTAGTTTTCAAAAGGAATACACGGTTCAAACGCATGATAAGGCGAAGACCAGTTTAGGATGTGGTTTTGACCCGACAAGCTTGGACACTTTTTTAATATGGGTAACTTAAACACATTCTGGATTTTGAGATGAAAACGACATGGTTTGACCCGTTTCGGCTAATATGTGCAAACTAGTTACATAAGCCGACCCGAACGCGAAAAGTGCGCAACGAGTAACCAAAAGAGCCATATGCAATTTTCCTGAGTTAATATGCCATAATTATGTTGTGACATCAGTAAGATATCTTTTATTATGCCCAAAACGGATTTAAATGTAAGGGCATTTTAGTCATTTAAAAGGTTATAAAAGAGTTTAATTTGTAATCTGAGTTACAGGTCTGATTTATCTAGTAAATATACTTAATTTACTAAGTTATATCAGTAGGGTATGACCTATATGTGAAATTTATAATTTAAAACCAAACTATGCACCTTAGGGGTATTTTGGTAATTTCACTTAGGCTTAAAAGGTCAAAACTGGGAACCCGAGTTTAAAAACTTTTACTTACTGTTAAAATATAAAAATATACTAAAAATATCAGTAGGTATCAACCTTATATGTTTAAAATAGTTTTAGTACATACTATGCGTTAAAAACGCTTAAAAAGGCGATTTGGAGCCATTTCCGGGTTTTCAAAGGAAAGCTGATATTTTTATAATTCCAGAAGGCTCAAAATATTTTATTTATCAAATAAAATCAGTAGCAAAAGGTTTGGGGTCAAAAGGAATTGTAAAACTCATTTTACAGCTTAAAAGGGCAAAACCGGCATTATCCGAATTAAAGCTACGACCCTAAGTTATGCTCAGCCTAAAATTAATTAAAAATATTCAAAAATCCCAAAATATTATATTACATCAGTGGGTAAAAATTTTGATATCAAAAAGTGGGTTTAGATAGGCTATACGCTAATTATGCCATTTAATTACTAAAAAGCTTTCTAATTACGCTATTGAGCATAACTCTTAATCTAGACCTCAAACTAATGTAAAATTTTAGGTGCAAGTTTATAAATCAGTAACTAAGGTTTCTATTCTTTTACATTTTCAAAAATCACGTTTTAAGGTGACAAGGGCATAATAGTCAACTTATAAGCAATTAGCGGGAACATGCATATGTATCGGATAATTATTGAACCAAAGTGTATAATCTCAGAGGGTTATACATATATGAAACCTGGTCCAAAAATGGCTTTAAGGCATTTCTAATACATGCATAAACGGGTCAGAACTGATAGTCAAAGCAAAATTCAATTTATGCGACTTTCGGTTCCGATCCGGATCTAAACTGAAAATTGTCGGGTTGAACATGGTTAGACATGTTCTTACACTAATTACCAAGTTATATTAGTGATCAAACAGGTTGCATGTCTCCTACATTGCTAATTATGCTTTAATTTGAAAATAAGCTTTCTGTTGACTTTTTAAAGTTAACTTTGACCCGACAATTGACATAGTTAGAGTGGGAATCAGAGAGTACCCTTTTAAGGGTTTATTACCCACATAATTACCAACTTATAACTACTTTCAATTCGACTAATCACTGGACCATTAATGATAAATTGATAAGTCAAACCTTAATTACGACGGTTTGACTTTTAAGCTAAAAACTAAGGAAAACATGATTAAGGAAGGTTAAATAAGCTTACCAAGGTACTAAGTATGACTAGTGATGCTTGGGGACTGATCTTGAGCTCCAAGAGACTCCACAACTTGAGTTTGAAAGAATTTAAAGTGAGCAAGTTCAATGTTGCACAAGGAGCTCTTTATATAGGAGTTTAGATGGCACAAGATCATTACAACAAGGTCTATGGATGATCCTTGATGTATTACAAGTGTCCCTAGATCACTTTAGTCCCTCAAACAAGCCCCTAGAACTGAAAAATGGCAAAATAAGGCGGTGTAACTTGCTGAACTCGCAGGTGTGCATGGATTCGGATCAGATAAGGCCGTCGCGTAGCACGACGGCAGAAGGTGTTGATGCTCGCGCTACGCTAGCATGTGAGTAACCAGCCAAACAAGTTTCATTTAATTACATTTCAGTCCCTGGTCCTTCCAAACGTGGTTTTAAGTTTATTTCTTGCACTTTTGGTCCTCAAACTTTACTTTTAAGGGCTCCAAGACATAATTAAACATTGTTAAGTCCTTGGTTAACTTTATGATCACCCGTAAAGCCTTGAATTTCAACGTTGACGCTTTTAACCCCTCGTATACGAATTTCATCATAACTTTCTCATACTTTATCGAAACCTTATGACATTTTTATCACTTATTCTAGTGAGCATAATTACTCATTACAAAGCTTCGGGTTTTCTAAAAGGTCACTCAGAGGTATACTTTAAACATGTTGACACATTTAACCCCTGTAGTTTGTAATCTCTCACTTTCTTCCACAATTAGCTTCGTATGATCCATGAATTATTCATTTAAGGGTATAAACGTCGTGTAGGGCTATATAAGGGTACATTTATCCATTGTTGACACTTTGAATCATTTTACACACGTAGATTCTTTGTTTGTCAACTTTAGTCCCTCTAAATCAATTCTTTACACGTTTTAAGTCCATGACACGTGTCGATATAATATTGGACATGAATTTTCGAGGTGTTACATCTCGTTACAGTTGTAACAAGTTTCATCCTTTATCTTCTTATAATCCAACGTCTTATGCTCACTTGATTTGCAAATCCCACAAGCTCTAGGTTGCGATTGGGATTTTGATTCGAACATGCACTTCCCTAGATGACGCTTCTTGCATATTTTACACTTGGGTTTCTCACCCGACTGCTGACTATCCTTTTTAAATCCCGAACTCTTCTTGTACTCAGAATTCCCTTTGTGTTTCTTATCAGAACGGCGTGAGTTCTCATCCTCACGTTTCCTTTTCCCATCCTTAGAATTCTTAAGCGATCTCTGCCTGACCGCATCGAGGGTAAGGGATAACGACAGATCAACCACTGACCTAAAAGTAGTAGGTCTTGATGCTTTCACACTTGCCTTAATCTCCGGAGCTAAACCTCCAATAAAACGAGCAATATGCTTTGGTTCCGGTGTGACTAAGTATGGAACCAATCGAGACATGGTATTAAAACTCGTAAGATACGCTTGACAGTCTAAGTTCTTCATGACCAAGGTCAAGAAGTCAGTCTCGATTTTCTCAACTTCATGTTAAGGACATAAATTTTCCTTGATTAAAGCAACGAACTGATCCCAAGACAGGTTATATAAGTGGATCTTTCCTGTAGCTTGGATTAGGGACCTCCACCAAGCTAACGCTTCGCCTTTAAACGACTGCGACACAAACTTCACAATGTCTTACTCAGCACATCCACTAATATCAACAATAGTGTCCATCTCATCGAGCCAGATCATACAATCGATGGCTCCTTTCTCCCCTGTGTAGTCTCTTGGCTTGCAGGAGACAAAAATATTTATACGAGCAGGTCTTACCACGGGGCTCTTGATTGAGCACGATCTTCTTAGATGGAACACTCTGCTGATTTGATGAGTGACGAGCATCGTCCTTCTTTGACTCGTTCACTTTAGAAGGGGGCTTACTATGAGCCTCAGAATGATTCTCAGAGTGTGTGCCACTTGATTCCTTGAACTGTCTATCAAGAGCTCTAGTAACGACATTGTCTATTAACGCCTGAAGGTCTGCACCAGCTACATTAATCCAGGTGGTATCATTATTCTCTCTTGGGTGACTGTTAACCTCCTCTGATTCAACCATGTAGCTTGATTGCTACAAAATAATTGACAATATTTATTCAGAGGTTATTATGGAATATTATTTCTGATGATTCATTAACCATGGTAGACATAGACCATATTTGGTTAATTTGCTAATCATATTTATTTAGGATTTTCATTATAATTTATCCTAGTCATAAAATATTAAGTATATTATTAATGGCATATAAGGCCTAGTCACAAGGACAGTTTTAAGCCATGATTTCAGAGAATCGAGGCATTAAGGTTTGAACATAGTTCGTTACCTTTTATCGACAGGGAGCCGTAGACTTCAACTGTCTTTTGTCTTATTTGACAATTATTACGGCCCGTAGGCACTGCATCACTAATGGATGTCTCATATATGATCATCTTGATTGATGATCTGAACCCATGATTTATAGACCATTAGGCTAAATAAGGAAATCTGGAAGAATCCAGTATAAGGATGACATGTGTGATTTTTCCGAATCACATCTGCCAGGAGTGCTAACATGTTTTCAGATGTTAACAAGGATTTGAATCTTTTAAATAGGTTTTACCATCATAGCCAAGTCTATAATGACATATAGGCTGGGTTATACCCTTTTAGATTCTTATTTAATATTTAAAGGCAGATCATTTAAAAAGGAATGATATTTTTGATTTATTTCATATATTATATTCATACATAAGATGACAATGAAATTTAAATGAAACATTCCACTAATTTTAAAAGAAGTACATAGATTGTCCTAAACGGGACTTTTAAATAAATAACTTGTCCACATAGGGACTAAAGAAGAAATAAAAGTCCTCGCAGGGACCGAATACATAAATAAAAATTGTCCGCACAGGGACTTGATTAAAAATAAACAACAATACAAATAATTAAGGATTTTCAATAATCCCTCTTCTTCTTCCCCTTTATTAAATCTGCTAAGCCCTTAAGAAATCCCTGGTGGCTTCTACGCTCCTCTTGAACCTCTCGTTCCACCCGGTGCAACCTCTGTATGATCTCCCCCTGCTGCGGTGGTAGGATCTGTGCCGGCTGCGGCGGCTGCTGATGTGGAGGTTGAGGAGGTGGCGGGTATTGATACCCATATGCTTGGTACCCTGACTGGTATGAAGCTGCGAAAGGTCCTTCAGGGTTAAGAACATTGTAGTTGGCCGCCTCGAGGTACGGGTCGACGGCAGGAGCATTGTAGTAGTTGTAGCCAGGATAACCCGGCTGCTCAAAAGGGTTATACGCCGCTGCACCGGCGTATAAAGGAATTGGGTTATCATAACCCATGTGTGGTGGTGGTGCGACTGGAGCTGAGTCGACTTCTGAAACTGGGTTTGAAGGCCCCCCAGTTACGGGTCTTCATAAAGTGGCGGGTAATGGCTGCCACTAGAGTGTTGAGGGGTGCTAAAGTGAAAATCCCCTCTTCGCACGGACATCCGTGCACCTGATCTTCTTCGCCTTGGTGGCTCCGGAGGCAGTTGCTGCTCAAGCGGTGGTGGTGGCGGTGGCGTGGGAGAAGTATACAAATCGAAATTGCTATTATACACCACGGGCCTCGACGCATCTCTAGTGTAAAACCATTTTTTAATCTCCACATCTTGTTCATGAAATCTACGGACGCCTTGTATCGTCTCGTTCATCACACTCAATGGGATTTCGTGGTTCACCACTTGAAAAAACCCCATGTTTTCTGAGGCCACACGGATCTTCTCAATTGTTAATGCTCTATCGGTGGACCCAAGGTCTACGACAGGAAGTTCCAAAGAGTTTGAAGTTTTGCAAATGATTTTCGATTGATTGATGAAGATGCGAGGGACTTGTTTGATTCCAACATCGACAAGGCCTTGGACTCCTGATTTTGTTTGGTCGAATGATTTAAGTTCGGTTGCTCGATCGTAGATTGAAGCTATGGTTTTGGAAAGAGCCATGTTTTGTTATGTGAGATGAAACTATGCAAAGATCAGATTATTCTATATATCGAAATTAGCAGTCAGCTAGAGATAAAATTGTTGTGACCCTATCATTATTGCAAACTTTAACTTTAATAGTTGACTAAAAATATCTAACCATGGCCCCCAAAATATCAAGCTATGATTTTTAATATCTGTATTTAATAGTTGTATTATTATTTCATTTAAAACAGTTGAAAAACATCAAACATACAACCAATTTCAAATTATGTATAATATTAACAAGTTCTCGGTATGAATAATACCATCACCGGTCTAAGTTGTTATAGCACAACTACGAGTTACTTTTAAAGTGATAATATATTCCCTCAATAAGTATATGTAAATGGACTTACCTTTTAAACCATAATACTTTTCTATGTGTTTCTTTTTTATAATGGCTAACTAAAATTTACCACATGGCCCACTCATAACTTTTGGTGGTTTCTTTGCTTTTCTCTTAGGCTGTTTGGTATGGGCTCACATCCCCTACCAACTCAACTTCATAGTGCCCCCAACACCGTTGCAGATGTGTTATGGAAGGGCGCCATGAAGGGTATCACGAATACTTAAACTTGATTAACTAAACATGTGAGGCAATGGGTAGACGCTGGGTTAGGGTCTCAACTTCCGATTAGTCTTCATTCTTATGTGTTTGTGGTCTTTCGATTTATCTATTTGGGGCATTTTCGTTGTTACTTTCTATTTGCCTATTACGTGTTGCGCACAACAAGGACATTGATATCATATGTGCTCCAAGTGGTGTTTCACATCAATTATATTTTCAAGCAGAATTGATGCTTAAGCTTTAGGTATCCTCTCATTATTTTTTCTGAATTATAGCTAACCATGATTCATTTATTGTCACTTTTCCTTCTCTCCACTTTGGATAGGTCGTAGAGCTGCTCGACAGGAAACCGTTAGGGCACTAATGTAAGGTGATTGCCAATTACGACCATGAATGTAATTGTGAATCACATGTGTACGCTTTTGGATTCCTATTATGTAGATTAGAGTTTATCCAAATCTGTTTACGTCTTAGAATTCTGAAATTCGATATGTTTGATTTTGTTTGATCTCGTATGAATTTTGATGTGTTTAGGTTCATTTCTACCGATCATCTTAGTATTTTCTTTAGCACATGACCTTTCATTGATCAATTATGATATCTGAATTCAATTCCGTATGTGTTATATCTGAACTTTGTCATTTATGGCCACACCCTGATTTCCTGGTGGGCCCGGAGTTGGGATATATGCGTGACGATTGATATTAATAATCACAATGCACAGCGGAAGATGAGATTTTAAATTACATATTACAAAAGTACAAATAGAAAAGAAAGTACAAAAAATATTATACGTGATGTTCGTACTAAAAGGAACCACAGGCGGATCGAATGTTATAAAATAGACTTGAGACTAATAGGGGCCTTTCCGTGGAGTCGCAAATTCCAATATACAAAGACTGAGCAGCTCCAGCCTATTATGTACTTGCTATATAACCTGTGCTTAGCCTTTTGAAAATACGTAAGTTTTCACTGGTATAAATACACTTAACCAGCTCTTTTGAAAATCTTTTAAAAAGTTTATTTGATACCATTTGGTATATTATTTTTAAATAACTTGGGATAAAGTAATATATCTTGTTACCCGTTTTACATGCTTGTCAATACATATGGGGACCAGAACTAAACGCCGATATATGATTAATCGACACACCACATTTTCAGTATCATATAATATAGCATTAGCGGCTGTCAGGTGTATGCCTACACCCGGTGCTTAGGTCGTGGCCATTTGCAACTAAATGAGTCGGGGATATCCAGGACACGGTCGTATTAACCCCCAATGTTTATGTTATCAAGCAAAAGAGATTGAAAATGGGTTATTTGAATTTTGGACATCATTCGTCATTGATCCAATACCCGACCAAGAGGCTAGTGCCGTACCCAAGCCCTTATAAAGGAAAATAGGCTAAAAGTATTTACATGTGCTAGTCTTTACAAATCAAAGGTGTTAAGCACAGCCGTTAATCAAAAATAACTATTACAGGAGCAAGTTACTGAAGGCTCCTAGTCTGGAATGAATGGAACTATGATCCGTTAGAATGTTAACGGATCTTATATAAGTCATTTGACTTTGACCGGTTAACTTTAATGACACGTACGATTCACTAGATTAAGCGTTGAACGAATAGAATGTGGTTTATACCCTTCTGAGTACGAGGACTCATGTAATATGGGTTAAATAACCACACATTCTGATTAGAACTGAATCGGGAAGGTTTTGACCCAATTCGGCTAGTTTATATATTTTATGCTATTCAAACTAGTCGTACGCGCATATGCGACATCGGGTGGTCGAATAGGTCTAAGATAAATCCATTATGCCAAAACATATTTCATTATGTTATATAACCAGTTTCAAAGTCAGATTACTAGTTGGATTGGTTTTAAAACCATTTTTAGGTGATAAGGGCAATTTCTGTATTTTTAGGCATATTATATGAACTTTCACATAAATCTATCAAATGATATAATCAAATGGTATAAATCAGAGGGTTATTCCATACAATAATATGATCATATAAGATCCTTAATTCAGGCTCTAAACTTGACCAAACGAGTCAGAATTGAAAGTCAAAACTGAAGTCAAACTGTTTGACTTTCGGTTGCGAAACTAGCTCTAAGCAGGAAATGACGAGTTGGACATGATTAAACATGTCCTAAAATGTTATAATAGCTGTTATAATGTCAAAAATTAAGGTTTTGATATTCAGAAACTCGTTTAACGAAATTTACAAAAATCTGCGTTTTGACTTTTATTTAATAAAATGTTGACTCGTCATTTCACCTACTTAACGTGATCTTTAGAGGGTGAAATCATAGAGATCATCACCTTCATTGTTACGATCACGTAGCCAAGTTCGATTCGAACTTTGACTTGACCAAAACGGTCAGAACCGAAAGTCAAAGCAAAAGTCAATTTGCTTGACTTTCGCCTAATAACGAGCCTAGAAAATGAAAAGAGACTAGGGAGAACACTTACAAGTATTCATGTGACAACCCGCACTCTCGACCCTATTCGCTGAGAGAAGGGTATTTTATTAATATTCGTATTTATTAATGTCATTATTATTATTATTTAAATAATAATAACCGCGTCGAGAGAAACGAGTCGTTTAACGACTAACCTGAGCCAAGTATATATAACTTAACGTACACATGAATATATTATATTAACGAGTGAATTATAAGTTTTGTCCTTTATTTATATAGCGAATTTCAGGCGGTGTCCTTTGTTTTTAAAATTGATGAGTTTTGTACTTAATGTTTCTAAATGCTACACGTTATATCCTTTAACCCTAACTCAGTTAACTTTTTCTGTTAAATCTGACCATGTACCTTGCACATGAGGGTAAGTTTTTTGTAACTTCATCTTTTAACTAATATATCCCTCTCATCTAGGGATGGCAAAAAAGCCCAAGCCCGCTGGGTATACCCGAAACCCGAAACATACGGGCCGGGTATACCCGAAGCCCGACGGGTATGGGCCGGGTATGGGACTAAAAATATAAAAATATTCGGGTACGGGTATGGGTATGGGATTTAGCGATACCCGCCTAATACCCGGCCCGTTTACCCGAATAATACCCGAAAAGAATATTATTTTAAATTTAATTTTCCATTTATATAAACTTTAGTACATACACTTATTCATATTATTTTGCTTTGTTGTTTATCTTCAAGACTTTAACATACAAACACAAGATTTTATGTTTAGTTATGTTGTTTCTATGCAGATTAAAAATGTATGTTAGTTTTGAAATTTTCTAAACACATTTCAAGTTGTTAGAAAGATTACTTAGGTTCTGATTAATGCTACTATTTTTCATGTTTGGTGTTCAATTAAATGCAAATTGTTAAACTGACATTATGTGTTCAAAGTAGCAGTACATTAATTAGTTAATTATGCAGATATATGTTTCAAATATGCATATGAATATGATATGTTTGTATGTTTTTGGTCATATTTTCCTTTGTTGTAGTTATTAAAGTAGTAAATTATATAAACATTAGAGTAAAAAATGCACATGAGAGTTTTAATGATATTTTTAACAAATTAATGGGTATACCCGTTACCCGCGGGTATACCCGATACCCGATGGGTAAATACCCGACAAATACCCGACGGGTAACGGGCCGGGTACGGGCCAAAGAATTACAACTGGGTACGGGCTTGGGATTACTAATACCCTGCCCAAACCCGGCCCATTGCCATTCCTACTCATCTTTCTCTTTCTCTCTCACTCTCACTCTCACCTGACAAGACACCATTGCCCACCCCTTTTCTTTATCACTACCAAACCACCACCACCCACCCACCCATTTACCATCAGCAACCACCACAGCACCACCTGCCGCCACCTCCACCATACAACGACGAGCAACCGCCAACTACATCCACTCACACCACCTGCCGTGATAGGTCAAAATATCTAATGAATCTTTAATAGGGGTCTAAGACCATGTGTAGTGGGGCGTTTTTTTTTAAATTCACAAAAAACGCCCAACACCCATTACATAGGGCGTTTTTTTTTAAATTTCAAAAAAGCCCTCTTGGCGTGGTTTAAAGCACGCCCAACACCATTTTCCTTGTCCAATCATCTTTGATCTCCTTTATTGTTAACCAATAAGATTTTTAGGTGTTTTTTTCTTTATTTTATTTAATGCCCCAATAATGCCCCATCCCCACTACACCCATTTTAGAAAACGCCCAATAATGCATCTTTGCTGACTGGACCGCCACACGGCGTAAAATGCCCTAGGGTGGGGGCATTATCTTACCCTACCACTACACATGGTCTAAGAAAGTTTGTTTTTTATTTTATTTTATTGATGGTTGCAAGTGTAAACCCTTCTTCGAATAATAATAATGAGTCAACCAATAATCGAAATGGCGCCACCAATAACATCGGCGGTGCGGTGCCGCCAGAGAATTCCGTGGTGGTTCCTACTTTGTCTATGTTGAGGCATAATCTGGGGTTATCTGTTGAATCATGAATGAGCTCTTGATTAACAGTCCCTTTTGGAAGAGTTGTTCACAAAGTATGTAATTTTCTTGTTTTGTGAAGTTTTTGACAAGGGTTTGATGATTTTGCTTATCTTTTTGCTGAATCTGGACAGATTTGAGATGTTTATTTCTGTTGAATTTTGCTGCCACAAAATTTAACATTCTAAACACAGTTTGTTTGAAGTTGGATGACAGTACTCATGAAATGGTCTTTGTTTTATAACGTTTAAATTTAGATTGTGGAAAAAAGATGGAATGTTATTGTTTTTGTTGAATGTAGCAGTTGAATTTTGTATGATAAAGTTGTGATTTTTGACAAAATTAGAAGGCTTTTAGATGGAGATTAAAGTAAAAAAAAATATTTTTCGGTGGGTTAGAAAGCCAGGTTTGGTTAAAGTCAATAAACTTCAAAATTGAGTGCAATTCATTAAATTCTTTTAAAATATTTAGAGTTAATAGCCAAAATGGTCCCTGTGGTTTGCTCACTTTTGCCACTTTAGTCCAAAATCCAAATGTTTTAAATCTGGGTCCCTGAGGTTTGCATTTTTTTTGCCATTTTAGTCCAAATTTCAAAAAAGTCAAATTTTGTCAAATTTTTTACTGAATTTTGTCTTTATCCTCATTTCTCACAAGGGCAAATTTATCATTCTATATTATTATAAACCAATTTATATTAAAGAAAAAAAACCCCCTTAAAAGCCCCCTGTTTCATCAAAACCCTCATTCCCCATCATCTTCTTCCTTCCTCACCTGCTAGGTTAGCACAGATGGTCCAACACCACCACTTCTGCCACCAGCCACCACCCTCTACCTACCACCACCACCACCCAACCTCCGGCAACCACAAGCATCATGGCAGCAATGGTTTCCTGCCGGAGCCTGCTTCAGATTTGACAACGACGACAACCACCACCCTCCGCCGCCGCCGCCACCACCACAACAAACAGAAACCCAATCAACCAAAACCTCCACAAGCTCTCCGATCTACTTCCACAACCACCACACCAGCACCTCATCAACCCTCAACAACAACTCCATCGAACAACCCCCTTAAGAATTCCTCTCTATCAACGACACTCCCCAATTAAACAATTTAGAAAACAGTTTGTCCGAAAACGACGCCGTTGGGGGTGTTGAGTCGATGATTGAGCTTCTGGGGTTGTCTGATTTTGATTGTAAAGGAGCAGAGCCTGCTTCAGATCTGACAACGACGACAACCTTTGGATCTGATGGTGGCAATGCTTTAGATCAGACATCGTCGGCGACAACGGTTGCCTAGCCGGAGCCTGCTTTGTCATCATAATAAAGCTTAAAACCTCTCTCTCTCTCTCTCTATTGATGGTGGGCGGAGGATACAAATTGTCAGTGTTTTGTAGATTTTTGATTTATGGGTTTATGAGATTAATTTGGCTTGATTGAGATCTGAATATTAAAGGTTTATGAGATGAATTGAGAAAGAAATGGGGTGATGTTAGAGTTGACCGACTGAGGAAGGAAGAAGATGATGGGGAATGAGGGTTTTGGATCGATATAGGGGCTTTTAAGGGTTTTTTTTTCTTTAATATAAATTGGTTTATAATAATATAGAATGACAAATTTGCCCTTGTGAGAAATAAGGATAAAGACAAAATTCAGTAAAAAAATTGACAAAATTTGACTTTTTTGAAATTTGGACTAAAATGGCAAAAAAAATGCAAACCTTAAGGACCCAGATTTAAAAAATTTGGATTTTGGACTAAAGTGGCAAAAGTGAGCAAACCTCAGGGAACATTTTGGCTATTAACTCAAATATTTAATTAATTGGTTTTGGTTTTCTGGAAATAGAAACGTAAATATAATCGAATGCTTGTACATCAAATGGTGATGGAGCTACAATGGTGGTTGTTGGTGACGGTTGTTGTAGGTGACGGCGGCTGAAGGGCAGTGGTAGGGGTGGAGGTGGTGGTGGAAGGTAGTGCTAGTGGGTGAAGAGAGAGGAGGGAGAGCAAAATGTGTGATAGAGAGAGAGAATTCAAGGTTTTTTAATATTTATAATTTATTTTTTATTTCTTACACAATTAATCCCTTGAATATCAAATTATTTACTCAACAGCCCCTAAAGGGGTAAAATGACAAGAATACCTCATGTGCAAGACACATTGTAGGTCCGGCTAGGAGGATCTAGTCGCCTAATCCTTGTATACAAACCACCTCGGTTGTGCGGAATCCAACCGAGATAGCAAACCGAGATAGAACACGCAAATAAACGACACACAAGATTCACCGATTAACACCTCTATATTAATACGTATGAAAAGTCAGTTACAAACCAATGTTTACAAATGTATTCTGTAAACTCTCTAATTTCTCTCGTGTGTGTGTGTTCTATCTTGTGTCTCTTTTGTTCATCTACTAGAGACTGTCTATTTATACTCACAGACACCACGAAACAAACAGAACTCGGCGAATCACAACCATGTTCGACGAAATAGAAACACAAGCGACGAAACAGGGACCTTGTCGACGAAACTGATGTGTTTCGTCGACTTCTCTTATGTTTCGCCGAGATTGGGCTTTGGCCCAAATTGTTGAGGCCCAACCTTGTTTCGCCGATCTGTTACAAGCCCACGGACTAAGTTCACAGTCCTTTATGTCTTGGCCTGCTATTCTTGTTCTTGCATACGACGGAGGAAAGTCGTGGCTAAGTTGACTCGAGTCTTGTCGAGTCGCGTCCACAGACATGTATCAACAAACTCCCCCTTGGACGCTACTCGCGAGATTCGCCTTTCATGTCTTCTATGTCGGAGGATCTTCAATGTCTTCACGCGTCTTCAAAGCAGAAAGTGTATCAACAAACTCCCCGTGTCATGTAGGAAGTGTGTTGACAAACTCCCCCTTAACATAAGCTCCCCCTTGAGTTATGCTCGTGAACGACTTGATCTTCAGTACTTGAGATCCTTGTGGTGTTGATGATGGCCAGCGGCAACTCGATCATCTTCATCATTTGAGTGCCTTCACGTCGTGTCTTCATTCCGAAGCTTGTCATTGACCATGTTCAACTTGCCTTTAGAATCTGCACATGCAAGAAATCTAAACGCGTAATGAGAACAACTGCTTGGAATATAGTTAACATAAACAAATGACACACGTATGACCATATCTCAATCAACTACCGTCCGGCAGTTTGAAAGTTTAACAAATTTGTCAATTTTAGTCTTTGACTTTCAAAAACTTGCAAATTTCGACCGATTATGAAGATTTAGTCGTTCTGGTTTTCGTTCAGGTTTCAGGTAACGAAGACTCGAGCTCCAACATCGTACAATCGAAAATAAGATAGAAATAAAATCTTTTTGGATTTTTAGAAAGTTTATATTAAAACACACCTAAAATCTTTTTGGAATTTTTGAATATTTCAAATGTAAAGACAGAAAGCAGTAAATAAATATTTACAGACATTCTTTTTGTGAGTTTCGAGGGTAAGAGAATCATATCAGTGTACGGTCATGCCAAAACGCTCTTGTTGTTCAATTAGTTAACATTAAGATAAGCATCCTATAACAATTATCGGTATTGTTGTCCACTTAAGCTCAACTTATCAGATGTAATCATGGCGAGGGGACACGTTAAGGTATGATTTATACTTACCGACCGGTGTTCATCCACATCACGACACATTCCCGTATCAAGGTATGCATGAGGGTTCATCTTACCGGTGAGTATACCGATTATCATCTGTTTGACCGTATATGATGTGAGAAACTCACTTATTTTGAATTGAAAAACAAACCCTATGTGATAGAATCACTTATTGATGAGGAACTTGATTTTCAGATGCATGAGGGCACAGGAGCAAGTCCATGAACAGGTCAGTACTTTCGTACAGCAGAGAGACGAACTTGACTCCCGGATAAATGTGATATATTATCACTTATTTGTTTGGACATGTGATTGTTGATCACTTATTGAGGTCGTGTGCAGTATGTACACGTATGTATGGTATCATGGAAGATCTAGACTTGCGTCCCCGTTATTTGTCGGAAAAAAAAAGATACAACCATGATACCCAGATGATAAGCAGCATAAAGACCGAATATCTCAGAACCTCGGCAATCTATCAAACGAAATTTCGGTACTAAGACCATATGCCAATGAATGGTTCCCACCTGGTCTTCAGTCGATTTAAGTTTATATCACCCTGCACACTTTAAAATGATTGTGAGCCTACCGATACATCTTATATAGAGCTGCTTATCGTTTTTCATTTAAGGTTTAAAGAGGTTTGAATAGACCACTGATGTACTATCATTTTCTCCTTTGCTCGCCAGGAAACTCATTTTTGCTTTTCTATTGTTTTTGTGTTTTTTAAAAATTTTTCGATGTTTTTGGATTTTCAAATTTGGATTTACTCCCCCTAAAATCAATAAACTAAGACAAATTTAAAACACAAGGGTATGTACAAAAATGATTTTCCGATGTTGGTTTTACTCTGGCTTGACCTTAATGCCGTTTACCAATAAAAAAAAGTCAAATCTTGATTTGTCAAATGCTTTGGTAAAAAGGTCGGCACGTTGGTCATCGGTGTGGACCATGACAACGTTGATGAGTTTCATAATGAAACAATCATGTGTGAGGTGATATTCGAGATCAACGTGTCTGGACAAAGAATGTTGTACGAGAGGATAATAATCCATAAAGCAGCTTAAATATCGACAGGTATAGGAGAGATTAGAAATTTAAAAACCGTATCCCGCAACTGCTTCGTACATTGCCAGGAATCTGAGCGCTCTCCCAAACTGGATATCCACCCGGTGTGGATTTCAAAGTCGATTTTTTTTGCTACTTCACTTAATCCGAGAAAACTCTTCACAGCAACAAGATCATAAACCTCTGGGTCGGCTGGTCTTCCACATTGTACCAGCGAAGCTCTTTGTCTTTCTCTTTTTCTTTGAGAGGTAGTGTGCGGTTGTTCAATCCACGCCAAGGCATCCGCACACCCGGTTGGTTTGTTCAACAAACACATTTTCTTCAATCACACCGTAGAGAAAAGTACCCTACACGTTCATCTTGTGGACTTTGAACTTCTTGTGGAAGAAAAATCCATGAATCTTCGAAAAGCTTCAGACGTGCTACAGGCGCGTACTTTTCATTGGAATCTTTCATGTTGACCCGATCAAAAACCATAATAACCAAACTTTGGAACATATTTCATCTGGTCGAATTTTTCAACTTCATTCAACCACATTCTTTCACCATCATTCCTTCATCGGAATGTTTGTCTTCTTATCTTTTTCCTTTCTCTCCATCAATGGCAACAATATTCTCCTAAATGTAACAATATTTCGGAGCCTTATGTCGCCAATCTTGTGCATGGACGCTCCACTATCAACAATCCTAAGACTATCAATAGTTCCTCCTGGAACATCCTACACACTCATTCAGAGATTAGTTGGAGAGGGGGACCCAAGCCTTCACAGAATTGGGTCGTCCGTCATCATCGAGAATTGTAACATCCATTTCCCGATGATTCGGAATTGATCGAGCTCCCCCTGAAACAATTTCCGATTTTGGTTTCCAAATCTGTTTTTGTTTTTCATTTTTAACTTCTAACTTAACAGACTGTGTTTGGATAACCTCTGGTTTTAAAACCTTTTCAATTTCTTTTCTTTGTTTCCTTTTCTGTTTCATTTCCCGTTGTTTAACAAGACGATGGTCCTGTTTTGGTGAAACAGATCTTTTATGGTAATTGTTACCATGCGGGGCATCAACTTTTGCCTTTCCTTTCGTGAGATATGGACAATTTCTGACAATGTGCCCGTACTCACCGCATTCAAAACATGATCTTCGTTCAACAAACCCCGAAGAACCATGTGATTGTCTTGTCGATGACGAACTTTGTGATCCCGAGGTACTTGGTTTTGAACTGTTTGGTTCATTTCTTTTCAACACTTTTGCTTGTTTAACAAAATCTAAGTTGGATTTGTTTTCAAATGTCTCAATTTTGTCCGTTCCCTTTGATTTCACAAAGTTCACCTTCTTGTCCTTTTTCTGATTCTGTTTCTTTTGACCTTGAGTCATTGATTTACCCTTTGGTTTGGTGTGATTTTGCTGCTTTTTCACTGTTGGTAATTTCTGATTGCCACATTGTTTTCGAACTTCAGCCTTTGGGATAGGAGGACACTGTGTTACCACAACGTGTGATCCTGTCTTTCCCAAAAACTTACTTGTTGAATTTTCAAAAACTTTACTGATTAAAGATTGATTTACATTCTTAATCGGAAAATCTTTGTCAGAATAAATTTTATCATCACCAACAAGAGTGTACAGTAAATCCACACTCTCAGACTCTTTTGCAGACGAGGACTCGATTGGAACAGTCTTAGTGGGCTTTGCGGGAGGATCACATAGAATATGATTCTCAAGAGGTATGTCCTCTTCTTTGATCACCGCATCAGACTTAGCTGAATCAGTATCATCAGATTCATCATCAGAGGAATCAGCATCCTCAATCACAACTGGAGGATCCTGATTCTGTTCAGCAGAAGATACACATGTATCTGCTGACACATCCGAATCTGACGATACTTCCTTCTTGTATCCGAGTCCTGTTGCAAATTCCTCAACGTCCAAAGGAACAGATGGTTCAAAGTGAGTTCTATACTCCTCATCAGGCATGGCATCATAATTGTTTCTCACGGGTGGTGGACATTTCTTATATCCAATGCATGTGACATCCCGTTTCTCTTTCTGAACATCAATGATGTGATCTAACACATAGCTAGAGCTCAAATAACTGTCTAGCTTAAGCTGGATCGCCTCACTTTCAGTTTTCACACAAGCCATCTCTTTTTGCATTATCTCAAGACGTGTGATATACAAATTTATGTCAGTTTGTTTTCTGGAAACCATTTTTGTCAGCTCGGTTTTATCCCTTTTTAATGTTTCGATTATCGATTTAAACTCCTTTTCATGGTTTTCATAAAACATGTTGGCTTCTGTGCACTTAGAAAGATCCACAGTCAACTTCTGATTGTGAATGGATGTCACATCATATTTGTCTTGCAAAGCCTCGTGTTTGCTTTGCAACTCACACCACTTATCATTCAATGAAACATGTTTGTCTTGCAAGTCAAACAAACTAGCTTGTAAAGCATCATGTTTGGCTTGCAACTCAGACATGTTAGCATCTAATCCAACACACCTATCACATCTATCACAACTATCAAATTTTGATTCATCGACACGTACCTGACTGGAATCACTCTCAGATGTTGACCTTTCTGCATCAGAATCAACAACCTCCCTTGATGATTCACATTCAGATCCATCCTCGCTTGAACTTGAAGTTGTATCATCCTCAACTGAAGTTGAAACATCTTCATCTGAACTACTGTCATGTTCAGAACTGTCATTATTTCCCGAGGATTCAACATTGCTGGCATCTTTGACAATTTCAGCATACAACGCCGTTTTTTTTACTACAGTTCCTTGAATCAAGAGATGATGGTGCTACAGTAGAACGATGGCACTGTGAAACAACTGGTGGTAATGGATTTCCATACAGATCTGTTGGTCCGGTAGATCGAACAGGTAATGGATTTCCGAATATATCAGTTGCTCTGATAGGTCGTTGGCTTTGCTGTTGTGGCACTGGTTGAGAAACTGGTTGAAGCGGATTTCCGTACAAGTCTGTTGGTCCAGTAGATCGAACAGGTAGTGGATTTCCGAACATATCAGTTGCTTTGATAGGCCGTTGGCTTTGAATACTTGGAGTTTGATTTGACACAAATGCCCATTGACCGGTTGAAATTGGATTAGCTTGTGAAGATACCGGTGCGGGAGATTCGGCCCACGAAGGAGACAAACCCGTACTTCTATACTTTCCTGTATCCGGAGCCGGAGTACCCCACCAACTCAGAAACATTTTGAAAAAGAAAAATGAATACCTGAAAAGCACACCTCAAACAAACAGTTAAATCACTTTGACAAACCTTCTGTTTAAAAATATAAGTGTTTCGGCGAAACAAGTTTCCACGAAACAGACTTTGTTAATTTTACGAAACAGAATTTATAAACTTGTTTGACGAAACAGGAAAGTCTTTTGGCGAAACAGTGTTTCGATGAAATGGGCCCAAGAACAAATAATAGCCCAATGTTCGGTGAAACAGTTTTAAGTTTTTGAAAACCGGCCCAAACGAAACAAAGTTCAACTCCCTAACCGACGAAAAGGAAAAGCTGCTTTGGGCTTCCTGGTCTTGACGAAACAAACGGGTCCTTTTGGGCTTACGAATCGGCAAAACAACAGCCCAATACAATATTGACGAAACAAGAAAGCCCACTAAGTGATAAGCCCAAATACGTAATCGACGAAACAATACTTGTTTCGTCGAGTGTTACTTCGGCGAAAATGGTTTTTGTTTCGTCAATAAATCTTTGTTTCGTCTGATGTCCGTTTCGTCAAAAAGGTAACCAGGGTTGGTAAAAAGTTGGTGTGACTTTTGGTTCAGTCTTATCCACTGACACAACAGGCCACACTTACGGCTAAGACATGCTTCTTTCACCAAATGGGTATGGTTTACAATATTTTAATCTTTTATCAGTTTCCAATGCACAAACAAGTTTCACAAATGATTTTTAAAGATAAAAAAGGTGAATACTTGAAGAACAGTTTGAAGATGATAAGAACACTATCAGTTTTCCGGTGAAACGAAACCTTCCGAAACAAACGATTTTGCTAAAATGTTTAATAAAAACCAAAAACTAACATGTGAGCATGAGAATAACACGGTTTTTAACAAAACATAAAGCAAAAACACAAGATTAAACCCGATTTTAAGATGTTTTTCCAGAAAAAGTGAACTTTTCAAACCCGAAAAACAGCAAGAACACCTCGGTTTTAACAAGGACAAGAGCCAAGGCTTTGATACCACTTGTAGGTCCGGCTAGGAGGATCTAGTCGCCTAATCCTTGTATACAAACCACCTCGGTTGTGCGGAATCCAACCGAGATAGCAAACCGAGATAGAACACGCAAATAAACGACACACAAGATTCACCGATTAACACCTCTGTATTAATACATATGAAAAGTCAGTTACAAACCAATGTTTACAAATGTATTCTGTAAACTCTCTAATTTCTCTCGTGTGTGTGTGTTCTATCTTGTGTCTCTTTTGTTCATCTGCTAGAGACTGTCTATTTATACTCACAGACACCACGAAACAAACAGAACTCGGCGAATCACAACCATGTTCGACGAAATAGAAACACAAGCGACGAAACAGGGACCTTGTCGACGAAACTGATGTGTTTCGTCGACTTCTCTTATGTTTCGCCGAGATTGGGCTTTGGCCCAAATTGTTGAGGCCCAACCTTGTTTCGCCGATCTGTTACAAGCCCACGGACTAAGTTCACAGTCCTTTATGTCTTGGCCTGCTATTCTTGTTCTTGCATACGACGGAGGAAAGTCGTGGCTAAGTTGACTCGAGTCTTGTCGAGTCGCGTCCACAAACATGTATCAACACACATGACCATATTTAACAAAAAAAATTGACTGAGTTAGGGCTAAAGTACATAACGTGCAGGATTTTGAAACATTAAGAACAAAACTCGTCAAATTTAGTTGCAAAAGACACCGCTTATAATTTGGTACAAACATAAAAGACAATACTTGTAATTTATAATTATCCGTGAATTATATCAAGTGCTTAGGCTTAGACCATGGGGTATGGTGGGGCTTGGGTTGGGCATTGGTTGACACGTGGAATGAGAAAAAAAACCCACGCCCATGGGGTATGGTGGGGCTTGGGTTGGGGGCATGAGTTGACACATGGCCATTGAGAGCCTGCCATGTCACCTTGCTAGCCCGCCCCACGCCCGGCTTCAAACCCACGCCAAAGGGGCCACGCCCAAACCAAAGCCACAACCTAAGCCCCCGGGGTGATGGCTTAGGCGTTTTCTCCCAACCCACGCCCAAACTCCCGCTCCATACCCATGGCCTTAGCTAGACACCAAACTTGCCTAACCCAGTATTTATATATCTTGTTTGTTCCTCTCCCACTCTCTTCATTACTATATATATTAAAAGGCTATGTCGGTGACATAGCCTTTCGCACGTGCATCAATTTGGAAAAAGTCCTATTGGGCTGTCAAAGACTAGAAGTCCAGCATGTATTTACTTGAATGATTGGCTATGGGCCTTTGATCAATTATTATTACATAGTATCATCATGTAATTGAAAAAGGAGGAGATGGGCCGCCATATTACTATATTTTACTATTACAATTAGTTTTCAACATATTTTATTTATGCTTAAAATTTTTAGGATTGAATGTTTTATGAACTTTTGAGTACGGTATTGTGATGTATTTAATTTTTTTACATAGAAATATAAAATTTACTCAAAACCAAGTTGTTAATACTATTGTACAACTGATTGAAGCACAAACGTACAAGGCGAATCGAACTGATACCAGTTGAACAACTTGGATTCTAGAATTCATTTTATCGAACTGATACCAGTTGAACAACTTGGATTCCAGAATTCATTTTATGATTTTCAATCGATAAAAAACATATCTCTTTCCATTGCTATATTAAGTGTCGTATCGTATCGAGCTAAACCAATACCAATACCGATCGAAAACCCGCGTTCCAAATCCCGCTGCGGAGCGCGGGTACTCCAACTAGTTTTCTTAAAAACCCTAAATGCACACGTCAGCCGCACACACCCTCCTGCCCCTTTCCCCCCCTTGACCGATCTCCGGCGAGATTTCCGGCCACTCCGGCCGCACACATACCCACCCATCTCTTTTATTCTGTACCAACATAAAACCACACCCTCTCTTCACTCTACTCTCCTCCCTCTACTAAGAATACAGCCGCCACCACCATGAACGGCGGCGGCGCTAAGTGACGGTATCTGCAGCGACGGAGCTCCGGCGTCGAACAAAGGATGTTGTTTGTGTGTTCTACGATTGTGGACGGTGGACTACGGCAGTGGTGACGGTGGTGCTTTGGTTCGAATCCGAAGCAGTGGCTGTTTGTAATGAATTAGATGTTTTTAATTGAAAATTGGTTTGTTATTGTAGTGGTGGAGTCCAAGGTGATGCTTCAGTTGCTAGCCTTGCACCACCGGAGACGGAGGGTGTGGAGAAAGAATGCTCAAGAAAAAGGTATTTACTGTTTTCATTTGGATAAAGTTTGGTTATAGCCAGGATCAATGTACAGAAAAATAGACTTCGTTGACAACATAATGTCAAGTTGTCAACAAGGATAATGTTGTTTTATTCTGTTAAGTTTCTCCAAGTTATCGCTTGGTTTTGTAAGAAGTTAAACAGCTCTCTAATGGGATGATAATTGTGTTTATGGCTATTATGTGTATAATTCTGTTTTTTTTTTTTGGCCTAGGGGCCACAACCAACTGTTCTTATATCAAACAAAGGACATGGGCCAAGAGTGGTTCTCTGTACCTCGGCTATATGCTGAGCGTGTTTGTGGCTTAAGTTGATTTGTGATGCTTGTAATGCTTGTGATGAATGATCAAAGCTGAGCGTGTTTGCCTTGTTTTAAGCTTATTTTACAGACCCATATAATTAAACTAATGAATAATAGCCACGATAACGTATAACCGCATTGGTACAAACATGGAGCACATTTGACTGCTCTAAATCTTTGTATCCGATTAATTTGATATGAAGAGATTGAAGATGTGATCATTTACCAAATTGTCCCTTTATTCTGCAACTGCACATTTTGGGGTTTTTATTTTTAAAATGCAGTTTCCTTGTCTTTATCTGCACGTGTAGTTGATAAACATTAAATTGTTTACTTAACAGGGGATGCAGTAATTCATGCAGCAAGGCTGAGAATAAAGCATGTCGTGAGAGGCAAAGAAGGGAATTATTAAACAGCAGGTGACCCTTTTCTTGATTAAATTTTCATATTCAGTGATTTAGTTTATCCCTTAAGTTGCTTAAAAATACAGACGAACAAGAATAAATGTACCGTTTAGTCAAATGGGTTGATGCGTGTTACTCTCTATCTCTCTCGTAAACGGGTCAAATCAATAGATGACTTAAGATGAACTACTAAAGTGAGTCAAATGGGTTGAAAGTCACCCAGAGTGTATTTACTGAAGTAATAAAGTTTATTTTAATAATTTATAAAATAATAAACCTTCATTGACCCGTAACAAAAAGTCTCACTCGTTTTAACCTGTTAACCATTACAAATCCACCCATTTAGATGCCTCTAGGTTTTACGTTTTGGTATTCATATCCGGTTAGTGCGTTAATTAACAGCCAAAATGCAAGAAATAAGTATTTTCTGGTCTTTTTCATATTTTAGTATATTCTTCAGCAATATAAATGGATTTATGTTAATGGTTTATTGTTTATATATATTAGTTCTTTTTGTAGGTTCTTAGAATTAAGCTCTACCTTGGAACCCAAACGGCCTGCTACCACTGATAAATTGGCTATACTTGGAGATGCTATTCGAGTTCTAAATCAGCTCAAATCTGAAACACAGGATTTCAAAGAAATGAATGAGAAACTATCGGAAGAAATTAAAACCCTGAAGGTTAGTATACATGTACACTTATTGATAATAAATGAACTTGCTTAACGGTTTTCTTCTTTCTCTTAATAAATTTCTCTAGACTTGTTTAAAAATGTTTTTCTTTTTCAAAACCTGCAGGCGGAGAAGAACGAGCTTCGTGAAGAGAAACTTGTATTAAAGGCGGAAAAAGCAAAAATGGAGCAGCAGGTCAAATCCATGACCAGTAATATTCCACCACCTGGATTTATGGCACCACATCCGGCTGCATTTCATGCTGGAGCGAACAAGATGCCTGTTTTTCCAGGCTACGGTTAC
This sequence comes from Helianthus tuberosus, assembly GCA_030545235.1. NCBI lineage: Eukaryota > Viridiplantae > Streptophyta > Magnoliopsida > Asterales > Asteraceae > Helianthus > Helianthus tuberosus. Next base: position 215,807,106 of record CM060423.1, read on the forward strand.
ATTCCAATGTGGCAGTATTTACCACCATCTACGTGTGATAGGTCTCATGATCATGAGCTCAGGCCACCTGCTGCTTAATGACCGAACCAATAAAAGAAGCATTAGCTCATTGTAGTTTGTAAATAGAAATGCTTAGTTGGATTTTGTGTTTTTATCAATCTGCACTTCTGCCATTATGTTTTTAGGGACGAATAGAGTTTTTTGTTGGATATAAATGATATCCTCCTCTAATCTTTTTATCCCAAGTACTGATGTTCATCTTGGAGTATTTCCCAGCATGATCACTAGTCAAAACAAAATATTTTACACTTCGTTGATTCTTCATTGAGAACTATTAATGATCGATTATTAAAATACCACCATATACCATCACATCCCACCAATGGGGTGGTGGTCCATTGGCAAAGACAAAGCCTTTAAACACCTTGCGAGAGTGAGGTCTTGGGTTCAAATCCCAGACGACGACAGGATTAAAGAAATTTGCCGTTAAAAAAAAACATCACATCCCCTTAAACAAAAACACCCTTACACATATAACAATAACACTTCCACCCCTTCTAAAAGACCGATACTAAGATAACTGACTTTTGGTTTAGGAAACTTAGTTTGGTTAAAAGTCAAAACCGGGCAATGCAAATCACATGTATTGGGCTATTAATTTTCTTATTTGTGCCACACATTTAACAATTAGCTAATAAAAAACATGGGCTATAGATCTTATTTGTCCAACCCATTTAACAAATTTGCTTACTAAAAAACAAGGCAACTAGATGCTCAAGCCATGGACCCGAAACTTTAACCGATGATCATCCATCTTGTTAAATTCGCCTTTTTTGTGTTTGAAACTGAACCGATTTTGGTTTTTCGGTTTAGTCATGCCATCTCTTCTAAAGCCGAGCTTTCACAACCACTTTCCTAGCCAATCTGAGCTCTCCCCACTATCATGCGCCCAATGATTATCAAGTGCATTTTCAATTTCATGATATGTTATAAAAGGTGACATGTAAAAGCAGACAAACGGATGAAAAATTTTGTGAACAGTTGACTTGTTAAAAAGACTAATGTGTAAAATATACAAGACAAATGCAACTTTTGGTCTTACATAAAGTTTATTCGGTTGTACATGTAAAGTTCTTTCCTCACGCCTCGAAAGCCGGGACCTAAACGCCTATGAGGGAGTTGTACATGATATGTTAGAGCACGATCCATTAAGTAATGGGCCAGATTAGATTAGTTCCCTAGTTGTTAAATCCAAATTCAGCCCATTAATAATAAGTAGTGTGAAACAAGACAAGGTCACATGGAATTAACAATTAATTAAGTCTTCATCGTGGATTACAGATCAGACGCATTTTGTGAACTGCTACAGATCAGATCTATTTAGTCAACGGGTTACAGATCAGATCTAATTCATTCACAAATTTTCTTGTTATACACAGTTTCCTCCATCACCAATCACCACAAACTAATTAACAATGGCTGAAACCATTGCAGCTGAAATCCTGAAAGACGTTTTGAAAACCCTGACCTCTGAAGCCTTCAACAGGTATGATCGGTCCAAAGGCATTCATTCAGAGCTGAAGAAACTAGAAACCACACTGATTAAGATCCAGTCTCTGCTTAATGATGCTTCTCAGAAGGAAACAACTGATGAAGCTGTTAAACAGTGGCTGAATGATATCCAACACCTGGCTTACGACATAGATGACGTGCTTGATGATTTGGCAACCGAAGATATGCGTCGTAAGCTCGATCAGGAATCTGGAGCCATGACCAGCAAGGTAAGAAAGCTCATCCCAGCTAGTTTCACAAATTTATCACTAAGTCAAAGGATGCATCCCAAGTTAGATTATATAACCGCCAAATTTGAAGATCTAGAAAAGGAGAAGGATCGTCTAGGTTTGATTAATCTAAAAGATGAGAAATCGAAAAGACCTTATCAGACCTCTTTGTTAGATACATCTCGTATTGTTGGAAGGCAGGAGGAAATAAAGGAATTGCTAGTGAAGCTATTTGAGAATGAGTCATGTAGTCAGAACTTTAGCATCGTGCCCATAGTTGGTATGGGTGGGTTAGGGAAAACCACTCTAGCTAAACTGTTGTATGGTGATGCGGAAGTTAAGAAGCACTTTGAACTCAAGGCCTGGGTTAGTGTCTCAGATCAGTTTGATATCTTAAATATAAGCAAAGTTATCTTACAATCTGTGAAGGGGGAGGACAAGGAATTCGCAGATTTAAATCTACTTCAAGTAGCTCTTAGAAAGCAACTAAGGGATAAAAGATTTTTAATGGTATTAGATGATGTTTGGAGTGAGAGCTATGACGACTGGCAGACCCTAGTGAGCCCGTTTCACGCATGTGCTCCTGGTAGTAAAATTATAATGACAACCCGAAAGGTGCAATTGCTCACAAAGTTGGGTTATGATCATCTAAACCATGTGCAGACTCTCTCACATGACGATGCTGTTACCTTATTTGCTCAACATGCGTTGGGTGCAAATAACTTTGATTCACATCGAGTTTTAAAACAATATGGTGAAGGCATTGTGGAAAAATGTGATGGCTTACCTTTGGCTTTATCAGTACTCGGTAGGTTATTAAGGACAAAGACTGAAGAAGAAGAGTGGAAGGAGCTGCTGAACAGTGAGATTTGGAGGTTAGGAAAGGGGGATGAGATTGTCCCGGCTCTTAGACTAAGTTACAATGATCTTTCAGCATGTTTGAAGCAGTTGTTTGCGTATTTCTCCTTGTTCCCAAAGAACTATGTGTTCTACAAAGACCAGTTGATTTTACTTTGGATGGCGGAAGGTTTTTTGAACCCGTCATCTTCAAACAAGTCAATGGAGCGCTTAGGTCTTGAATATTTGGAAGAGTTGTTGTCAAGGTCATTGTTGCAACATGCACCTAACGACAAATCTTCGTTTGTTATGCATGACTTGCTGAATGACTTGGCTACATCTGTTGCTGGAGAATTCTTTTCAAGATTAGACATTGAGATGGTACCGGATGTTAGGAAGGAAGCCTTGGAAAGAAACCGCCATATATCATTTGTTCGTTACCAATATGTAGCTTACTCGAAGTTCGAACCATTTAAAAGAGCTAAAAGTTTGAGAACATTCTTATCCTTAAAAGGAAACGATAGTTTTGAAAAGTGCTACTTATCTCGTAAGATTCTAGATGACTTACTTCCCAAATTACCAATGTTAAGGGTTCTACGTTTGAATAATTTATGCATCAGCGAGGTGCCAGAGACCATTGGCACTTTGAAGCATCTCCGATATCTTAATTTATCTAACAACCCAATCACGTGTTTACCAGCAAGTGTTGGCAATCTCTACAATTTGCAAACATTACTCCTTTCTGGTTGTAGTGACTTAATTAAGTTGCCCAACAACTTCTCACAGCTTAAAAACTTGCGGCATTTGGACATTGAAGGTACTCCGCTTTTGAATAAGTTACCTCTGTGGATTGGCCAATTGAAAAGCCTACAGACTCTTACCAAGATCATTGTTGGAGGAGATAATGACCTTGCAATAACCAAGATTAAAGACCTTACAGATTTTGATGGGTCGATTCACATCAAGGGGCTGGACAAAGTGGAAATGGCAATGCATGCACAAGAGGCAAACTTATTGCAAAAGAGGTTTGCTTTCTTAAAACTAGAATGGAGTGATGTGTTTGATGGTTCTCGAAAGGAGTCTCTTGAAAAGGAGGTCCTCTGTGGGTTGAAGCCTAATAGTGCTAGTTTGACATCCCTTATAATAGTGTCATACGGGGGTATAGAATTTCCTAATTGGGTTGGGGATCCATCGTTTCTTCAGTTGACCTCGGTGTTTATATATGGCTGTAAAAACTGTACATCTTTACCACCACTTGGTCAGTTACCATCACTCAAGAAGTTGTTTATTGAAGACATGGATGAGGTGAAAGCTTTGGGTTCAGAGTTAGTAGGGACTGGTCTTCCATTCCCTTCACTTGAAGTTCTTAAATTAGAAAATATGAAGAGGTTGGAAGTATGGTCAACCAATATTGGGGTTGTCTCGTTTCCATGCCTTAAAGCGCTTTTTGTAAGAAATTGTCCTAATTTGGTTCAAGTGTCACCTGAAGCTCTACCTTCTTTGAATATTTTAAGTGTATCTGAATGTGATAGTGCTGTGTTGAGAAGCCTGGTTCAAGTAGCTTCAGGACTTGGGACTTTGCAAATAGAAAGTATTTCAGGGCTTAATGATGTGGTGTGGAGAGGTGTTATAGAGTATCTTGGAGCAGTCGAATATTTGATCATAAAAAACTGTAACGAAATAAGATACTTGTGGGAGTCGATGGCTAGTAAGGCTCTTATACGTTTAATGTATTTGGAAGTACAGGAATGTCAAAATTTGGTGAGATTAGGAGAGAAAGAGGAGGGGGATCATTGTTGGAGCAACGTCATAACAACTCTTAGGGCATTAACGATAAAAAAATGTGAGAGTATGGAGCATTGTAGGTGTCCAAATAACATTGAGGAGTTGCACATCTCAGATTGTCCTTCCATTACATCTGTTTCATTTCTTACAACAGCTGGAGGGCAGAAGCTCAAGGATCTTTCCATTAAACATTGTGACAAACTGTTAGAAAAGGAGCTAATATTTGGAGGAGATAACACTAGGGTGCTTGTCAACAACACAAGCATGCCAATGCTTCAAATGGTACATATATTCAGATGGCCAAATCTGACAACGATCATTGAATTGAAGCAGTTGATTCACCTCACCTACCTGAGAATAACTAATTGTCCAAATATGGAGTCATTTCCTGACCACGAGTTGCCTAATCTCACCTCGTTAAAATATCTGGTAATATACAATTGCCCAGGTACAGATGCTTCCTTTCCTCGTGGGTTTTGGCCTCCCAAACTGCATGCCCTTTCCATAGGGGGGTTGAAAAAGCCCATCTTAGAGTGGGGACCACAGAATTTCCCAACCTCACTTGTCAACCTAGGGTTACACTGTGGAGAGTCAGAAGAAGATGATGAGAGTAGGTGTAGTCAGTTGTCTCATCTTCTTCCTTCATCTCTTACTTCTCTTGGGATATATGGATTTAGGAAACTGAAATCAGTTTCAGTGGGACTCCAACACCTCACCTCCCTCCAACATCTCTTTTTATCTGATTGCCCAAAGATGAAGCATCTACCAGACATTCTGCTGCCTTCACTTTTGAGTTTAAATATTTATAGATGCCCAAAGCTAGAAGGAAGGTGCAGTAGAAGAGGCTCCTATTGGTCCCGCATCTCTCATATCCCCTGCATCAAAATAAATGAAGAATGATCCGTTGCATCAGAATAAACACAAAACCGTGGCGTGGCCTTGCTGCCCGAAGATCTCCTGCGACCCATTGAATTCCGATTCCCGTTGTGAGAACTTTCAGAAACTGAAGCAAACGTAACCAGTGTACTTCTGCTGCAATCAACATGAATCTTTCGTTAGGTAAACTGCAGAACCTTGTTTCTGAAACTTCTGTACTGTAGTAAATTAATGTATGCTGCTGTAAATCTATATTAGGTTTGAGAGGTGTAGGTTTTATATATGGGATACGGAACAGTATAAATTAGGAATAAAATAAATTATAAAATGTGCCTGGGGGCTGGACGATGAAACACTGTAAAGAAATAAATAAAACTGTAGTTTTTAAATTCTTTTCTTCCGGTCTAACATATCACCCCTGTATGTATGAAATTTTATTCCTCATTTTGAAAGATCAAGGAAACCAAGTCTTTTTCTTTCTGTTAAAGGGTTTGATATTTGATTAGTTAAGTAATCTATAAGATTCTAGATTAAAGATAACTAACTAAAAATATTAATAATAATGAAACCTGAATGGTAATTAATAATGGGGTTTGGGGTTTTAGAGAATGGAAAGTAGGACCGTTATTTTAATAGTTCTAATCTAGGATTATAACTACTCGTTGCAGCTGTCGTTGAGCACATTCGTGCGGATCTTTGTGATGTTAGGAGCGTAACACACTCATTCAGGTACGGTTTTTTTATTAAACTGGATTAATACTAATTAAACCCATCACAGCATGTTTAAATACAATTGGGGTTAACTGGACGGGTTTTTTTATTAAACTGGTAGCTTTTGACACCTCTTCATACGATCTTTATTTCTGCAAAATTGTTGTGAGTAGAAGTTTTATTGTCTTTTTATGTTTACAGAAATCCAATGTCTTTTGCTTGACCGGAGTTAAATTTAATTTGAATGTCAGTTTGTTAATCCAAACTGACCTGAAGTTATTAAATAAATGATCATCACGGTCTGTAGTTTGATATATTCAAATACTAACAACAATTCTTTTTTCTTGTATACTTTTTTCTTTCTTAGAGCTGCAATTCACGAAGCAGGGCCTAGAATAAAGCATGTCGTGTGAGGCCAAGAAGGGAAATATTGAATAACAGGTGACTCTTTTCTTGATTGAGTTTTATTATTTAGTGATTCAATCTATCCCTTTAGGCGCTTAAAGATACAGACAGGCAAAATTAAGACCAGCTGTTTAATGCATGAGTTGATGAAATGAGTTTAATGCATGGGTTGAAAGTCACCCAGAGCGTATTTCTAAGGCACAAAACCTCATAAATTAATTTGATTCATAACCATGGTTTATTAGTGAAAAAGTAAAGTCTTTTTAATCGTATCTGACACTAATTATTTATTAAAAATTTAAAAACAAAATTGGACGAACTGTTTTCGGTCAACCTAACCTCATTGACCCTGTACCAAATAAAAATATTCGCTTGTTTTAGCTCCCTTAGCCAACACACCCATTTTGCCACAATACGTGTGTTAATTCACAAGCAAAATGTAAGTAATAAACATTTCTGGCCTCTCTCTTAATATTTCCTTTAGCAATAATATAACAATTCATTTTCATGGTTTATTGTTTAAGCTCTACTTTGGAACCTGGCCGCCCTGCCACCACTGGTAAACTGGCTATACTTGGAGATGGTGTCTGCGTTCTGCATCAGCATAAATCTGAATCGCAGGATTTCAAAGAAATGAATGAGAAACTTTCCGAAGAAATTGAAACATTGAAGGTTAGTGTACGTATACACATAATTAATAATAAATGAACTTGCTTAATGTTTTTTTTAAATATATTTCTAGTGAAATCCTAAAAGAATCTTCTCATTGCTTGCCAAAACCGACAGGCAGAGAAGAACGAGCTTCGTGAATAGAACTTGTTTTAAAGGCGGAAAAAAGCAAAAATGGAGCAGCAGATCAAGTGCATGACCAATGATCTTCCACCATGTGGATCTATGACACCACATCCGGCTGCATTTCAGGCTGGAGCAAACAAGATGCCTGTTTTTCTAGGAAATGGTTACATTCCATTGTGGCAGTATTTACCACAATCTACGTGTGATACGTCTCATGATCATGAGCTCAAGGCACCTGCTGCTTAATAACCTAACCAATGAGAAAATTGTTAGCGCATTGTAGTTTGTAAATAGCTTGAATGGGTTGGATAAGTGGTGAGTTTTAACAGGTCAGTTGACCCAGTCTTCGTCTCGGTTTGACCTGGTAGTGGAAGTGAATGTTGCAAGTTTGTTGCTGATTTTAGGGAGATGTTAACTGAGTTTTTGCATATGATTATTTCATATCTCTTCTTATGTTAACATTCTAAAACTTAACTCCGTACAATATTTGATTTAAATTTAGAATTCAGTTATCTTTTTACCTGAAAGACATAGGATTTTAATCTGTAAAAAAAACTGACTTGAAGTTATCAATTAAATCATCATTATTAACAACACAATTATTTCTCGTCTAGTCAATCGTTCCACTGATTCACAGGACTATACTTAGACCGCTGGGTGTGGGCGTGACTTTTGGGCGTTGATGGCCCTTCAACGCCGGGTGTTCCACCCCGGATTGGCATTTTGGTGAGCGTTGCCGGCTTGGCATGGCAATACTACTTGGCGTGGGGCGCTGGCATGGGGTGACATGTCTGGCAATGGTTGGCTGGTTGTTGATGACAGTTTGGCTAGCCTCTTCCACAACGCCAGCCTGGGCACGCCGCTTCCACACCCCACTTTTTTGGGTGTCGACTGGTGGAGCCCACATCTGCCACGTGTCGAGCAATGCCCCTCGACACCCCATAGTCTTAGAATTTGGAAGCCTGAAAGTTGTACTTGTCACACCCTGAAATATCAGAGCTTGGCGTGACTGGACCGGTATCTTCATTGCACAGCGAAAGTATTTGAGCTAAGACTTCTAAACAGTTGAACGCCCGCTAAATGCTCGAATCCTGATGGTTCTCCTAATCCAACCGTGCCATGATTTTTGAAAGTAACCTGAGAAAGAAACATATGAAAAATCAACATAAAGTTGAGCGAGTTCATACTTCATAGTTTGTTTGTAAAAGATTTGAAATAAATCTTTTTGAATAACCGGTTTTTGAAATATTGTTGAGAAAACGAATTAAAAATCATTTTCCTCGGCATGTTACATAGAAACTTTGTATTTCGTGGAACTTCAAATTTGTAACGCATCATGTTCGTAAAACCTTATTTTTGTAAACTCTTGTGTTTGTAAAAGTTGTGTAACCGTCAATGTTCACACCTGACATTGACAACTTGTATGTATGAACCATTGAGTTGTATTCGTATAGACATGCTATGTAATCATAAGATGTGAGTTGCAAATGTAAGTTGCGAGTTGTAACTGTAAGTTGTGAGTTGTAACTGTAAGTTGTATTTGTATGAAAATCGGTATGTAAAGCGTCAATGAAATCGTTGATCATTAATGTTTTGCAAGGACATTAATATGTGTGTCGACATAGGAAGGAATCCAAACCAAGCCGATTTTTCCGTCGATTACCCTCGACTGTGACACAAAAGCACTCTTCTGCATGGGTCTAAAACCAAGAATGAGGCTGCCAATACCCGTTAGATCTAATCCTTTGTTTCTCGGTCTAAACTAGTTTAATGGTGCTTAAGTACAACCCTATTCGCACATGATCTAAGTTGTTTCATTCCCTAGCTTATCATACCATTGTACATGGATTTCCCCGTAATTTGTAAAGTTGAATACATTTAAAATGAAAAGGGGACATGAACTTACTGGTTTGTCCTGTTGTTCGTATGCATGTTTCGAAAATACGCGTGTGTTTTATAAAACCGGTATATTTAACATAAACTTTTCGTAAGCCATTTGTATTCATTGAAATTCACAAATCAACTGTGATAGTTAAAACTTGTTTGTAACATGGTTAAGAAATACGAACTTTATGTTCATCGAAAACCTTGTATCCTAAGCAGTCAATAGCGGTGCTATAGCGGTTAGCGGACCTCAGGGTGTGTAGCGGTCCAAATAGTAGTGGCCTATAGCGGTTCCGCTATTAGCAGCGCTAAATACCGCTATTTGGCCGCTATTTGCCGCTATTTGGAAACCTATATAACTGTTATAGCTTCAACTCATTAAAAACCCAAGTCAAAGAGTGTACTACTTGATCCTTAGTTGCTAGGTAATAATAGAGAAGAAATGGTGGCTAATCGAAGTTGCTGAATCGAACCTTACATGCTGATCGAACCTTACCTTCACTGCTATAACCGAAACAGAGCATCCATCATCATCATCATCGTCTAAAGAACGTGTATCTGGAACAATGTGAATGTGGATGCGATCGTTCCTCTTGCAGCAGTGGAGAAGAGATGGAGAGTGGGAAAACGGCGTATGATGAAAGTGAAGATGTTTAGAGTTATTTAAGTTTGGGTATTTTAACATATAACCACCTCCATCTTCACTAGTTTATATTTAGTCCTCATACTTCACTAGTATATATATATATATATATATATATATATATATATATGACCGCTAAAATGAAAACCACCTCTAGTTATGAGACCATGAAAACCACTTATTAGCCCTTAGATCAACTTGATGGATGAGATTAAAAGTAACAAAAATTAACATTAAATGGTTTTTGTCTTATTATGTTTTTAATATTATAATCCAAAAGGGTATTTAAGTAATTTTGTTTTTTTTTGTCTTATTAAGTTTATTGTTTTTTATTACAATTTTGTCCTATTACATTAATTATTTTTTTCTAAAATCAGATTTCTACATTAAACAAATATTTTGAAATCAGATTTTTTAAATAAATAAATTTTATGCGCGTTTTTTACCACCCGTTTTTTACTCGCGTTTTTTTACGACCCGTTTTACGCTCCGTTTTTTTGGTGCCGATTTTGCGACCGTAGTTTTTAAGTGCCATTTTTAGGCGCCGATTTTTGCCGCGCCGTTTTTTACGTCACGTTTTTTACAAGCCGTTTTTGCGCCCCATTTTTTACGTCCCGTTTTAACGCGCCGTTTTAGCGTCCCGTTTTTACGCGCCGTTTATACGGCCCGTTTTACGCGCCGTTTATACGGCCCCGTTTTACGCGCCGTTTTTCTACGCCTCGTTTTTTCACGCCGTTTTTTTGCGACCGGGTTTCTACGTGCGGTTTTTTATTCCCGGTTTTACGCGCCGTTTTTACACTTTTTACGTTTTACGTTAACCTTTTTAGACTTTTTACATTTTAAGTTTTACATTAAAATTTTTACGTTTTACGTTAAAATTTTTACGTTTTACGTTAAAACTTTACTTTTTACGTTAAAACTTTTTACTTTTTACGTTTTACGTAAAACTTTTTACTTTTTACGTAAACCTTTTTACTTTTGACGTTTTACGTTTTACATTAAAGCTTTTTACGTTTTACGGAAAACCTTTTACGATTTACGTTTTTTAACGCGCCGTTTTTCCAAGCGTCGTTTTTTCCACGTTTTTTAACGCGCCGATTTTTTCACGTTTTACGTGTTGCGTAAACCTTTTAACGTTTTACGTAAAACTTTTTACATTTTACGTTTAACGTTTTTACGTTTAACGTTTTTACGTTTAACGTTTTTACGTTAAAAAGTTTACATTTTACGTTAAAAAGTTTACGTTAAACTTGTTACGTTTTACATTTTACGTAAAACTTTTTATGTTTTACGTTTTACGTAAAACGTTTTATGTTTTATCTATAAGTTTTTTACACAAAACGAACGCACCCAGCAAATCGCTACTCGGTAGGTGTCTCAGATAGATTGCTATCATCATCGACGTCTCAAAAAAATAAAAACCCAACAAACAAAAATCAAAAGAACGAGTGGTTTTCTTGAAAAAAACGATGTTTTGGCTCAGATTTTCCGATAATCAGATGCTGTAAAAGTGGGGTTGCAGATTCAATAACCTACCCACCACTGTCATTGCCGCGCCATCGTCATCAAAATATAGTTTTTTTTTTTTTTTGCATCATCACCGCCCCAAGTCAAAGATTCAACAGATTCAAAAAGCACCAGATTCAACAAAAATCAAACCCTACAAAAACACTATCCAAAAATCACCAGATTCAACCATATTTCAAAAAATCACCAGATTCAACCATATTCAAAAAACACCAGATTCAACCATATTCAAAACATTCAAAAGGCACCAGGATAAAACAAGAACACAGGCAAACCCACAAAAGTCTACTGATCAAAATCACCGGATAAAAACAAGAACACATGCAAAAAATCAAAACAGAGATCAAAAAAATACCAGAGAAATCAACAATACAGGCCAAGAAACTCGTCGGGGAGGAGACCGAGACCTCCGCCGCTCACGGCGGCGCTGCCGCCGGTCCACCACCCAGCCACTGCCACACCACCAAACCCACCGCCACACCACCAAAACCACCGCAAATCAGAGTCGCCGGAGAAACGAGGGGGCACCAGCGTCGCCGAAGAAACGACGGGGCATCAGCTTCGCCGGAGAACGTGGTGTGGGTGACCAGCCGGAGGTGATAGGGGTATGGGTGTGGTTTCATCTTTTTTTCGAAGAGACAGAGACACAAATCAGCACAATCACCCCCCCCCCCTGCTGCGAGTGGATCTCCCACCACCACCGACCAACCACCATCACCTCCACCCCCACCATCACCCACCTCCCCCCTGTCTTCCGACCAACCACCTCCCGCCACCGGCAACAAGCACACCCACACCCACTCCCTCTCCTCTCTCTCTTTCCTGCTTGAAACATCAACCTGCTAGAACCCAACTTTCTATTTACAGTAACATGTATGGTGTTGAAATTTGAAGAGAGAGGTGAATTCAGGTATTTAAATTTGAAGAGAGAAAGAGATGTGAGATGAGTGACTTATATTTGAAGAGAGAGAGAGAGAGAGAGAGAGATGACAGTAATCAATGGTGGAAAAAGGTTGTCTGACAGTAATAAATGAGGAAAGAGGTAGGAAATTGACATTTGGGGTAAAAAGACCAAAATGCCCTTTTAGTTGGCAAAATGTTATTGGTTGAGAGTGGTTCTCATGGTTCTCATAACTGGAGGTGGTTCTTATTCTAACGGCTCCCTATATATATGAAAATACATAAATTATGCATGGTATAAAAATTACCACTATATCACCGCTATAAACTATATATCATATAGCGGACCTTGACCGCTATCCGCTATTTTACCGCATTAACTGCATAGCTTGTATGCTTTGCAAAACTTGCATGTCTTTCCACCCCGAAAACATTTATAAAAATGTAAAACTGTAAAAAGTGGGGTTATGAACTCATCGGGATTTCCATGTACAAAGCTAGCTAAATAAGACTTCGTGATGTCGTTTCCAAGATGTGACTCACTAGCGTGCATTCTATAATATCCCTAACATGGAATATCCTATAAGTTTCTAGATAAATGCGGTAACTATACTACGTGTCACCGAGCTCTACCGAATCGTTAGTCGAACGATTCGACGGTAAGTTGTTAACTTAATGAAAACGTTTAAGTTATACTTGTTAGTTCGTTTAACGTCGTTAAGGATTAACAAGTCTTGGGAAGACTTAGTTTTCACGAGGATTAAAATATATAAATATTTATATAAAATTATATAAATATATCGATATATTCACGTTAGTCGTTCCGAGAAGTCGTACGTTTATGTAGCGAATACTTATATGAGAATAATATATAACAAGCTCGTATTATATATTGCGCCTCGTATGATAGTTATCAAAATATAGTATTAGCCGTTTAGACATTTGAAATAAATATAAAAAGTTATATTTATTTTACAGAAGAATCATCGAGTTGTTGGATGCTTGAAATAAATAGATAAACTATATCTATTTTTATAAAAGAAGTCGTGTTGTACGATATTTGAAATAAATATACAAACTATATTTATTTTATAAAACGAAATCGAGTTGTTTGATATTTGAAATAAATATAAAAACTATATTTATTTTATAAAAGAATCGTCGTGTTGTTTAATATTCGAAACAAATATATAAACTGTATTTATTTTTGTAAAACGAAGGCGTGTTATCGGTGTTTGAAACAATATAAATAGTTTTTTTTTTGTATTTTATAAAAGTCTCTCGGATCCGATAGGTTTCGTACTATAATAAAACGCGTTTTGGTATCCGATTTTCTCAAAAAACGGACAGAGTGTCCTCTCTTTTTGGACGGCCCCGACAACACAAGTTGTCGTTATTTTTCAAGATTCAACTCAATTATCAATATTAATTCAACAATTACTCAATCAAATTATATCACTTTCGCCAAATATGTCAAAATTTAAACTATATTCTAGTCGATCGGTTCGAGCTCGTTTTTCACGTGAAAATAAATAAAACTATAAGAATAATGAAATGAATTGCGCCGTAAAATCATTACCATCTTCTCGTGTCGAAACGCTAGCTGAGTTGACCGAGTCAACTTAGTTGACCGGTTGAGTTGACTGAGTCAACTCACTGTGTTGACCAGGGTTGACCGAGTCGACTCGGTTTGACCGAGTTAACACGAACCACGGAATTGAACCTGCTGACCAAGGTTGACCCGAGCCGTAATCTGACCCGCTTACTATACATCCGAACCGAACATGAAATAGCTCGAACCAAACACCCAAATCTGCACTGGACTGAACCGAGTAACCCAAGACTCCCGAACCGAAGTTGCTGACCAAGTTGAACATGCTGAAACTTAATCCGAATTCAACTGTGGCTGACCCGAAGAACCCGAAAGCCCCGAACTGAAAACCCGAGACAGAACTCAAACCAGAACTCGAACCAAAATCAAAACAAACTGAGTAAACACTCACCACCGTTACCGTCGCCGTCGGAACAAAGCACCACCGCCGCCACGGCTCTGCCGCCAACGGCGATTCGTCGCCGGAAACGGCACCGCCGTGTCTCTTTCTCTCTCCAGTCTCTCTCTCTTCTCGAACAATCCTTCTCTCCCGATATCTGTCTTCGCCGTCGGAAACTCATCGGAGGGGGGGTGTGGGTGTTGCAGGTGAGTGTCGCCGGAAAGGGGAGTCGCCGGCTCCACCTATTCACCGGCCGCCGGACATCAGCGAGGGAGAGGGGCCGAGAGAGGGGTAGGGTGAGCTCAGAGGTGTTGTGGGTTGGGTTTTTGGTCATGTGAAGATGATGAAGTCTCTGTGTTTGTTTCATGTAGTAGAGAGAGAGAGAGAGAGGGGGGATCTGAGAGAGGATCTGATGTTTCCATCTGAGGGTTTTGGAAGAGATGAAGTTTAAGGTGTGTGTGTTGAAGATAACTTCTACAGAGAACTCAAAAGGGGTAGGAGGGAAAAAAAACGGCTGGTGAAATGAGAAGTAGGGTTTACTCTTCTCTTAAATACACTAGGGTTAGTTTAGTCCCAAAGCCCACAAGCCCAATATCGTGTGTTATAAGTGGCTCGCTAATTTCTACGAACCATTTTCGCACCCGGTTTTTCTAAAAAAATTTGTTGTAAATTATTGTTTTATGATCAAAAGACGCAAAACAGTGTCGGTAGACGTTGTTTGCGCGTTTGATTGTCGGTTGCATGAAAATTACGTAACTTACGTCGTTGACCGTTTTAAAATCGTTTTTCGATCCGATTTCGACTACGGTTACTAAAATTTCATCACGGAGCTAAATATAACGAAAAATTTAAGTTTTAAAGGTAACACTTGTGTCCGATGCTCCCGTTTTGTTGCCGGTGTGTTCCTGCAGTTGCGTCTTTAGTTCACGTTTGCGCTTTGTGACGTACGGAAGCACGATAAAATCGTCAAACTAAATTTCTAAGTATAAAATATGCGTACAAAATTCGTATTTGATGGCTTTGTCAGTATTTTGTTCTGTTTTAGTTCATTATCGTTTAACATTTCGCAGTTTCTTCGCAGATCATCATACGCGCACTGTAAAGTCGATTAGGCGCTCCTAAACACTCCAAGGGCCTAGTTAAGTTAATTTGCGTCTTAAACTCTATTTATTATCGTTTTAAGCACTTGTTTTGCTCTTAATTAAGAGCCGTAAATCACCGGTTGTCACAGTACTTGTGGACATGTATAAGTAATTATCAAACTCATTCTATACTATGTGTATGCAGCAAGTAAGATTCTGGGGGGAAGTCCATCACTTGTGAGCCTCTAATTCATCCAGATTCCGAAAGCAGAGTAATGCTGTCTAGCAAATGGTGCTTTTATATAACAACTATATATTGTAATATTATCAGTTGGTACTGCATCTTAGGTCAATCTGGTTCAATGGATACATAACACTGGTCAGTAATGATCTAGATCGATGGCTGCTAACCATATCAGATGAGAGTTCCATGACCCATTTGTTTTGTCTCCATATCAGTCGGTACACATATTACATTAGAGAAACAGACGTGGTGATGATTTTATACTGCACTCTGGTGGATATATGATATGTGATATATGAACAAATTATTGCAGATAATTCACACACTAAATACATAAAATAAACACATACTTTAAGGTTATGGAGTTTTTTTATTTATTTTTATTTTTATTAAGCACATATCAGAACAAACTATTGAAGTAGTGTAGAAAGTATTTGAGTTGTAGTTGTAGATCCCAATATTAATCCGGATCACAAGGGTTGATTGTTTTAGTCCACAACACCTATTGATTAGGTGTTTGCACCATGAAAAAGTTAAGAAGAATCATAGAGTGAAGATGAAGCTAGTGGTATGATGAATACAACAAGTAACGTATTGAATCCAAACAATGAAATGAACAATAAAGCACCTGGAGATCTGATTAAGCACAATGAATAGAGATCAAAATGTAAACAACACTAATATTCATCAAGTGTGGCCAAAAGCTTAGCTAGGGCAACAATACAAGGGTTTATATAGAATCTAACTTGCTAGCATAATTATAATTATGCTGGCATCTTAACTACACTAGCTCAGATTTGCTACTTTCATATAATTACAAAACTAGTCCCTAGACTTCAAATATGCCACAAACTATAACATAAATAATCCAGTGCAAGTATCAACGATCTCATAAGCTCCAACAATATCCCCCCTAGATCGTTGCATACTTGTTTTTCATTCTTCAGTAGTTGCTTCTGGATTGTTTGCGGCTTTCTTTTCTGGCTCTGGAGGGACTTCTGCATTCACTGTTGCTTCTGGTGGTGGTTGAACATCGGTCGTTGTTGCGGGAGTTTCTTGAGTTAAAACAACTTCACTAGTTGATGGTGGTTCCTCCATAATGGCCTCATATGTAGATGAGGCCGGAGGTTGTGATGTTGCTTGAGGAGTTGGGGTGGACTCTTTTGTCGTTGAAGAAGACTTTTTTTCTTTTTCTCGTGCTTTTTCTTCTTCCTATCACACCCCCAAAATCCACAAGCGGAGTATCACCGTAGGAGGCGTGACATGACCAGGATCAAGCCACCAATCATATTGAACAATATAGTAAAGTAAACAAAAGTCCAACCACACAATATAATTGGTGTTCAAAACAAGTTAATCAAGTTCAAGTTATCAGCGGAAGCATAAAGTGTAAAACCAAAACATAAGTCATAAGTTCATAAAGTTTAACATGGCACACAACGGTCCATGTCCCACAACGACTCCTCCTTCTCGTGCAAGCTCCATCTAAGCACCTAACGACCTGCAAGGCATGTAACAACGAGTCAACAACAAAGTTGAGCGAGTTCACAATTGGTTGTCCAGTTTTAATGTTGTTCCAAAAACCATAAGTTGTTTCGAAAACCACGAGTTATCCAATTCCTTGTTTCCCAAACCATGATCAGTGGGGGCTTCCCCATGTTAACCACTAGACCCGTTACCATATCGACAACTGACTGGAGTCATGTATGTGCCCTACGTCAATGTCTATCATCATTGACTAAGTGCCCATATCCATTAGTTCACTCCCGTCCTCTGCGGCACGGTGTGAGGCTTGTCAAACCTAAATAGCGCTATCTAACTAATGACCCGCTCGCCATTGGCCCGGCGATTAAGTCGATATAAAAATGAGGGACTTCATGATAGAGTTTTGGTCTAGCATGTTATATGTTGTCGTCCTTCCTATGGAGTACGGAGGTACATAATCTACCAAAGAAGAATACGCAGGTTTAATGTTGTCATCCTTCCCATGGAGGATAGAGGTACATATTCTACCCAAGGAGAATATGCAGGTTCCGTGTTAGTTCCTTAACCCATTCCCAAACCACTGGGAATCCCATGCCTTATTGAAAGTGTGAACTCACCTCGGTTTGCTCAGTTTGTTAATCTACTTGACCACAGTTGATCAGTCAAAGCCTATAGTATGCATGTATACACAATCAGTTCACATCTAGATAGTTTGCGTTTAAATCATGACCATAACGTGTATTCAAGCAACAATTAGCACTTAACAGACAATCAAGCTCACATAAATCCACAGTTCACTTGTATGCCTTGTAACAATGTCTATCAGTTAGATGTACTTGGCGTAAGAACCAATTCGTATCATTGGATTATGATCAACCATCATTAATAGTAGATACCACAGTCTTATTCACAAAATCAATCACTATTATTTATGCTGCTTATACAAACATATTAACCTACTGCTCATACGAAACTCTTCCCTGGCGAAACTCCCTATATGACGAAACTCCAGATGTTTCGTCAAGGGGGCTTGTGACGAAAGTGCCCAGGTTTCGTCGAGTAACAATATGACGAAACCTTTCATGTTTCATCGAGTGGGTGTGACGAAACTTCATCATGTTTCGTCTATGATGTGAGTGACGAAACTCTCACAGGTTTCGTGTAAGTGCTAACAGTTCCACCCACCCTAATCATGTTACTGTTTCATTCAATAATCACCCAATTTACAATCAATCAATTATGACAGTTTCTAATTACAACCGGTTGATTAAGTCAAAGTTTTATCTATCAATCCTTATGAACTTGCATCAATATTCAGTCATGTACAATCATCATCTAATCAAATCGTCCACTACTTTGTTTCTGTACTAACACATAACTTATCATACCAAGCAATTTAGTCTACGAATGAAATCACATAACAGTCGAGTTGCATACATATGCAATTCGTCCATATCGTTACCAATAAACACATCCATTGATTAATTAACTAACATATCCAAACCCTAAACATCATAACATATGAGCATGGTTTCTAATACAAATCCATATATTCACAGAAGTTCACAAACCATACATAACGATCATCGACCAAGAATCAAGCAGATCAAACGAGTAATCTAATCATATACTAACCGGTTGAGAGATGGAACACAAGAACTTCTAGAGAGATGACGGTTGCTGTCGGGTGTCAAAGAGAGAAAGAAAGCCTAGGGTTTGGTGAATTGTGGTGGGTGCGGTATATATCGTAACCGTTGATCTGTTTTGGGCTATACCTGGGCCGAAAGCCCATACCCATGAAACCTCAAAGGGAGGCGACGAAACTCTATGTTTCGTCGTGAAGGGTATGACGAAACCCCTAAGTGGCGAAACTCCTAGGTTTCGTCGTCACAGGGGTGAGAACCAAATGTGTTAAGTACATTAAATCTTAGCCTAACTTTTAGTAGGTTTTCATTAGTAAATCAAACAATAGTGTAACACACAACTCATGTACCATCCGTGATCAAGTTACATTAATCATAAACCAGACAATGACACAATATCTCAAACATATAACAAACGTGCACAATTACAAAGCAAACAAGTTATGCAGACATAGTTGTGAAACAAATAACTTGTTGAGGAAAGACCTTGAAAACTCGAGTTGTCACATTATCCCCAACTTGAAAGAAATTTCGTCCCGAAATTTAGCATGTGGTCACTGAGGAAGCTAGTTAGGTTGCGTGTTTTCCTGGTTTTCCTGGGGTGTCACATCATCCCCCCGTTGGTTTGGAAGTTCGTCCTGAAATTCCGCAGTAGCTTCAGCCTCAGTAGTGGTTTCACTTTTCTCGAACAACTGGGGATATTTGTGTTTCATTCGGTCTTCTCGTTCCCAGGTGTACTCTGGGCCACGACGGGAGCTCCAACGAACTCGAACAAGAGGTATCCTGGTGCGTTTGAGAATCTTGACCTCCCGATCCAAGATTTCCACTAGTTCTTCGACAAATCGTAACTGATCGTCGATAGTGAGTTCCTTGAGAGGAACTATGAGGGTCTCACTTGACAGACACTTCTTCAGATTCGACACATGGAATACGTTGTGAACTCCGCTGAGTTCTTCTGGTAAGTTCAATCTGTAGGCCACCCTTCCAATCTTCTTAGTGATTTCGAAAGGTCCGACATAACGCGGATTGAGCTTGCCCCTTTTCCCAAAACGAACCACACCCCTCCAGGGTGAGACTTTAAGTAGAACCCGGTCCCCGACCTGAAATTCTAGAGATTTCCTACGCTTATCAGCGTAGCTTTTCTGGCGGTCACGAGATGCCGCCATTCGTTGTCGTATCTGAGCAATCTTCTCTGTCGTGTCTACTACGAGTTCTGGGCCAGTGATTAGGCTGTCGCCAACCTCTGCCCAACAAAGAGGTGATCGGCACTTCCGTCCGTACAATGCCTCAAATGGAGCAGCCTGGATGCTGGTGTGGTAACTGCTGTTATACGAAAACTCCACTAAAGGGAGGTGTCTTTCCCAGCCGTTGCCGAAGTCAATTACACATGCTCGAAGCATGTCTTCAAGAGTTTGGATGGTGCGCTCAGACTGCCCATCCGTCTGTGGGTGATATGTTGTGCTCATGTCTAGACGTGAGCCAAAGGATTTGTGCATCGCTTGCCACAATTCAGAGGTAAAACGCGTGTCACGATCAGATATGATGGAGGTTGGCACCCCGTGCCTCGAAACTACTTCCTTCAAATAGATGTCTGCAAGTGTAGAAAACTTATCCATTTCCTTGATAGCCAGAAAGTGTGCAGACTTGGTCAATTGATCCACTATCACCCAAATAGTATCGTTTCCTCGTTGAGATCTAGGTAAGCCAGTAACGAAATCCATGGAAATTTGCTCCCATTTCCATGTCGGGTTCTCTGGTTGTTGAAGTAGGCCGGATGGTTTCTGTTATTTAACCTTGACTCTCGCACAAGTCAAGCATTTACTAACGTAGGTTGCTATGTTGGCTTTCATACTAGGCCACCAATACGTAGTTTTGAGATCGTGGTACATCTTATCAGAACCAGGATGTACCGAGTAACGAGACTTGTGCGCATCATCCATCACAAGTTCACGTAGATTTCCATAAAGTGGAACCCAGATGCGTCCCGTCACGTAGTAAGCGCCGTCTTCCTTTTGTTGTAACCGTTTCTTCGATCCTCGCAGGGACTCAGCCCTGATGTTCTCTGCTTTCAATGCTTCAACCTGAGCATTTCGTATCTGAGTAGGAAGACTAGAGTGAATGGTAAGTTGTAACGCACGTACACGCTTAGGTTTAGTTTCTTTGCGGCTGAGGGCGTCGGCCACAACATTGGCTTTGCCTAGATGGTACTTGATCGCACATTCGTAGTCGTTGAGAAGTTCGATCCATCGACGTTGTCGCATGTTCAATTCCTTCTGATCAAAGATATGCTGGAGACTCCTGTGATCGGTGTAAATGGTGCACTTGGTACCGTACAGGTAATGTCTCCATATCTTAAGAGCAAATACCACTGCTCCCAACTCCAAGTCGTGAGTAGTGTAGTTCCTTTCGTGAACCTTAAGTTGGCGCGATGCATAAACAATGACTTTCTCACGTTGCATCAACACATAACCAAGTCCTTGTATTGACGCGTCGCAATAAACCACGAAATCGTCTGTGCCTTCAGGTAACGAGAGAATAGGTGCACTACAAAGTTTCTTCTTCAAGTGCTGAAATGCGGATTCCTGTGAATCACCCCAACGATAGGTGACACCCTTCTGAGTTAGTGAAGTGAGGGGTTGCGCAATCTTTGAGAAATCCTTGATAAATCTTCTGTAGTAACCCGCCAAACCCAAGAATTGGCAGATTTCAGTGGGTGTACGAGGTGCAGGCCAGTTCTTGATTGAGTCAACCTTGGATGGATCAACATAAATCCCATCCTCGTTTACCACGTGGCCTAGGAAATGGACTTCACGAAGCCAAAATTCGCATTTCGAAAACTTGGCATAAAGTTGCTCTGCTCGAAGAAGTTCCAAAATGAGTCACAGATGATGCTCGTATTCTCAGGATGTCGTCGATGAAAACAATAACGAACTTATCCAGGTCAGGTTTGCACACTCGGTTCATAAGATCCATGAAGACCGCAGGTGCGTTTGTCAACCCAAAAGGCATGATCAGAAACTCGTAATGACCGTAACGAGTCCTGAATGCTGTCTTGAAGATATCCTCGTCTCGGACTCTCAACTGGTGATAGCCCGATCTCAGAGCAATCTTGGAGTAGTAGCTCGACCCTTGCAACTGGTCGAACAAGTCGTCTATATGCGGGAGAGGATAACGATTCTTCACGGTCACCTTGTTGAGTTCATGATAGTCAATACACATTCGGAGGGTACCGTCTTTCTTCTTTACAAACAAAACTGAGCTCCCCAGGGCGAAGAGCTAGGACGAATAAAACCCTTGTCCAAGAGTTCTTGCAGTTGTGCGGACAGCTCTTCTAGTTCTGATGGGGCTAAACGATAAGGTGCACGAGCTATTGATGCTGCTCTAGGAGCTAGCTCGATTTGAAACTCGACTTGACGATGAGGTAGAAGACCGGGTAATTCCTCAGGGAATACCTCAGGAAAGTCGCGTACAATCGGAATGTCTTATATCTTCTTTTCTTTCATAGAGGTGTCAGTGACGAGGGCTAGAATAGCTGTGTGACCCTTTCGTAAGCACTTCTGGGCCTTAAGGAAAGATATGATGCCTACCACAGCACCACTCTTGTCACCACGAATCACAAGAGGTTCCTCGCCAGAACGAGGAATACGGACGATTTTCTCCTTGCAAAGAATCTCCGCTTGATGTTGAGATAACCAATCCATTCCAATAACAACGTCGAAGCTACCAAGAACGATAGGGATAAGGTCGATAGAGAAGGTCTGACCAGCTAGAACGAGATTACAACCCTTAACTATATGTGGGGCCTCAAGACTTTTACCATTTGCTAGTTCTACAATGTGCTCGGTGTTCAAAAGTGTTGGAGTACGCTTAAGCATCTGACTAACTTTTAAAGACACGTAACTAGTATCGGCACCCGAATCAAATAAAATAGTAACAAAGAAGTCATCCAGAAGAAACTTACCTATCACAACATTGGGATCGTTCCTCGCGTCACCCTGACCAATCACGAACGCACGCCCCCTGGCACCATTGCCATCATTGTTACCCCCATTATTATTTCCGTTCCCCTGATTGTTGTTGTTGTTCTGATTCTGGTTCACCCGGGGGCAGTTCCTCTTGAAGTGGCCTTCAGCACCACACTGAAAACATCCTTTATTACCCTGCTGTTGCTGTTGCTGCTGGTTCTGTGGAGCTTGTTGCTGTTCCTGACGATTCTGATTTGCAGGATATGGGCTCCTGCAATCCTTCGCTGCGTGACCAGGCTTGTTGCATCTATGACAGCGAACCTTGCTACATGGCCCGCTGTGGTGCAAGTTACAACCGTTGCACTTTGGTTGATTTCCCCTGTATCCACTCTGACCCTGATTCCCAGAAGACTGCTGACTGGGGCTCTTGTAGTCATCAGTCTTTCGCTGCTGAGACTGAGACTGAACAGAAGTTGAACCCTTGCTTGAGTTCCCATCCCATTTGCGCTTGTTTTCGCTAGGAGCATCAGAAATAGTAGCACTAATACGTTTGGGCAGCTTGTTCTGCTCCACTGTCTGATCAGTGAGACGATGAGCCAGTCGAATAACTTGTTGGATCGTAGTGAGGTTAGCTGCAGTCACATGGCTCTGAATCTCTGGCACTAAACCCTTGAGGTACATCTCGATACGTTTGACAGGAGGATCCACCATGGTAGGACACAAGGCAGCCAGTGCATTGGATCTCTTAGTATATGCCTTGATTTCAGACCCCGTCATCTTCAAGTTGTAAAACTCCACTTCCAGTTTGTGGATGTCATCACGATGACAATACTCTTCTTTGATCAAATCTTTGAAGTCGTTCCATGGGGTGGCATTAGCAGCAACCAACCCTAGCATCTGAACCTGTGCGTTCCACCAAGTTAACGCAACACCTTCAAGAGTTCCGGTAGCAAATTTCACCCTACGAGCCTCTGGGCATTCACACATTTCAAAGACAGATTCGAGTTTCTCAAAGTGGAGGAGGCCTACAGCTCCTTCAGTACCACTGAAGGTACTAGGTCGACAGTCCATAAAGGTCTTGAACGTACACACGGGAGGCTGAGCATGTTGACCTGTCGTGCGTGAAAGAAAGACAAAGTTAAGCACAAGAGTTGGTTCGCGAGAGTAGGATCTAAACATCCCAAGGTAGGTCGAAATGGCAGGTTATACCTCCTGCAGGGGCTGCTGCGAGTGCCTCGGAAACTCGTTCATTGATTAGAGCCGTCAGCTGGGCTTGAGTCAAGTTCAGACGTCCACTCATGATCTTCATATCAAAGGAAACATAAGTGAGAAAGGTGTCGCGAAAGTGCGATGACAGAGGAGAGTAAGCACACAGGGTTTCAAACAATAGTCGTTACGTTAACTAAGCATCCCATGAACAATGCACCATGTAAACTAATAGGTAGGTAATACAAACATAAACCATATCACCTATAGTGTTGAGCCTTGCACGTGGAGTGAAGCGTCGTTGTGGATCGTTGAGCACTGTACAGGTTATAGTCTGGTTTTGTCAAAAAAAAATTCCACTTTTTAAAACCAAGTTCACTATAACCAATAGCTCTGATACCAATCTGTCACACCCCCAAAATCCACAAGCAAAGTATCACCGCAGGAGGCGTGACATGACCAGGATCAAGCCACCAATCATATTGAACAATATAGTAAAGTAAACAAAAGTCCAACCACACAATATAATTGGTGTTCAAAACAAGTTAATCAAGTTCAAGTTATCAGCGGAAGCATAAAGTGTAAAACCAAAACATAAGTCATAAGTTCATAAAGTTTAACATGGCACACAACGGTCTATGTCCCACAACGACTCCTCCTTCTCGTGCAAGCTCCATCTAAGTACCTAACGACCTGCAAGGCATGTAACAACGAGTCAACAACAAAGTTGAGTGAGTTCACAGTTGGTTGTCCAGTTTTAGTGTTGTTCCAAAAACCATAAGTTGTTTCGAAAACCACGAGTTATCCAATTCCTTGTTTCCCAAACCATGATCAGTGGGGGCTTCCCTATGTTAACCACTAGACCCGTTACCATATCGACAACTGACTGGAGTCATGTATGTGCCCTACGTCAATGTCTATCATCATTGACTAAGTGCCCAGATCCATTAGTTCACTCCCGTCCTCTGCGGCACGGTGTGAGGCTTGTCAAACCTAAATAGCGCTATCTAACTAATGACCCGCTCGCCATTGGCCCGACGATTAAGTCGATATAAAAATGAGGGACTTCAGGATAGAGTTTTGGTCTAGCATGTTATATATTGTCGTCCTTCCTATGGAGGACGGAGGAACGTAATCTACCCAAGGAGAATACGCAGGTTTAATGTTGTCATCCTTCCCATGGAGGATGGAGGTACATATTCTACCCAAGGAGAATATGCAGGTTCCGTTTTAGTTCCTTAACCCATTCCCAACCACTGGGAATCCCATGCCTTATAGAAAGTGTGAACTCACCTCGGTTTGCTTGGTTTGTTAATCTAATTGACCACAGTTGATTAGTCAAAGCCTATAGTATGCATGTATACACAATCAGTTCACATCTAGATAGTTCGCATTTAAATCATGACCGCAACGTGTATTCAAGCAACAATTAGCACTTAACAGACAATCAAGCTCACATAAATCCACAGTTCACTTGTATGCCTTGTAACAATGTCTATCAGTTAGATGTACTGGGCGTAAGAACCAATTCGTATCATTGGATTATGATCAGTCATCATTAACAGTAGATACCACAGTCTTATTCACAAAATCAATCACTATTATTTATGCAGCTGATACAAACATATTAACCTACTGCTCATACGAAACTCTTCCCTGGCGAAACTCCCTATATGACGAAACTCCCGATGTTTCGTCAAGGGGGCTTGTGACGAAAGTGCCCAGGTTTCGTCGAGTAACAATATGACGAAACCTTTCATGTTTCGTCGAGTGGGTGTGACGAAACTTCATCATGTTTTGTCTAAGATGTGAGTGACGAAACTCTCACATGTTTCGTCTAAGTGCTAACAGTTCCACCCACCCTAATCATGTTACTGTTTCATTCGATAATCACCCAATTTACAATCAATCAATTCTGACAGTTTCTAATTACAACCAGTCGATTTAGTCAAAGTTTTATCTATCAATCCTTATGGACTTGCATCAACATTCAGTCATGTACAATCATCATTAAATCAAATCGTCCACTACTGTGTTTCTGTACTAACACATAACTTATCATACCAAGCAATTTAGTCTACGAATGAAATCACATAACAGTCGAGTACATACGTATGCAATTCGTCCATATCGTTACCAATAAACACATCCATTGATTAATTAACTAACATATCCAAACCCTAAACATCATAACATATGAGCATGGTTTCTAATACAAATCCCTATATTCACAGAAGTTCACAAACCATACATAACGATCATCGACCAAGAATTAAGTAGATCAAATAGACTAATCTAATCATATACTAACCGGTTGAGAGATGGAACATAAGAACTTCTAGAGAGATGATGGTTGCCGTCGGGTGTCAAAGAGAGAAAGAAAGCCTAGGGTTGGTGAATTGTGGTGGGTGCGGTATATATCGTAACCGCTGATCTGTTTTTGGCTATACCTGGGCCGAAAGCCCATACCCACGAAACCTCAAAGGGAGGCGACGAAACTCTATGTTTCGTCGTGAAGGGTATGACGAAACCCCTAGGTGGCGAAACTCCTAGGTTTCGTCATCACTGGGGTGAGAACCAAATGTGTTAAGTACATTAAACCTTAGCCTAACTTTTAGTAGGTTTTCATTAGTAAATCAAACAATAGTGTAACACACAACTCATGTACCATCCGTGATCAAGTTACATTAATCATAAACCAGACAATGACACAATATCTCAAACATATAACAAACGTGCACAATTATAAAGCAAACAAGTTGTGCAGACATAGTTGTGAAACAAATAACTTGTTGAGGAAAGACCTTGAAAACTCGAGTTGTCACACTTCCTTCTTCTTTGCATCTGCATCCTTTCTCTTCTCGATTTTGTCAATAATGTCGAGCATTTCTCGTTTTCTCTTCCAGGCTCTTTCTACTGCCCTCTGAAACAGCATTGCCTCTTCTAGATTGGCATTTCCAGCTCCAACATTGATTCGATTAGCATTCAGCACCGTCAAATCAGAAAGTCCGAACATGAAGACATCCATCGGATCCAATATTTTAATATCTTCATTTTCATTCGATCGGATCACCGCTTCACCAGTATGACTATCATAGAACCACTTCTTGAAGTTGTTTAGACAGACCGGGACTTCATCTGGGAGCTTAATTATAGTGACAACTTTTGCAGGGTTGATAACCCACGTCACTTTTCCTTTGCCAGTAATAGGATCCTTTGTTGTCTTGGATACTCTCCTTCGCGGACATTGTGGCTTGAATACCTCAAAGCCTCTATTGCATTCCTTCGCAATTATACGATCAAAGTCCCCCCCCCCCCCCCCGAGCTGCTGTTATCTAGATTTAACATATCCAGTCGGCCAAGTTCCCGTACATCCCACCTGGGAAGAGAAAACAGATCATACCCTGTCCTGAAGTATTGAATCACACCACCTCTTCGTTTGACCACAAACATCCCTTTAAGATTGCTATACATCCAACTAATGATTTTATCAGTAGCCCCTGTCTTTTCAACAGTGACTACCTGATAAAAATCAGGAAGTTTTTCTCTTTCCCTTCTAAACCATTCAGGGTGCTGTGGAGTGAATGTCTCTCCATCTTCTTGTTCGTACATAACTTCCTCTTCCAACCCCCACTCAATAAATCTAGAAGGCATTTCATCTCTGTCCATTTCTTCTTCATCACTATCGTCTCCTTCAGTGACCTTTTCTGTGGACTCAAGACGTCTTTTCTTCGCTTCAGCTTCTTTCTTCTTTCTGTTTGTTTCTTCTTCTTTAAATGCCTCAAAGTCAAAGATTTCTGCAAAGGAGAACATGGGCTCTATCTTAATTTTGGCACAAATTTTCTTCATCATTCTGTACAGCTTCTCTATTCCAGGCTGTTGAAACCTTATGTACTTTGATTATTCAGTGTCGTAAGCATGCATTTCTTTGTTTTTCTTTCTTTGTTCCTTCAGCTTTTCTCTCAGAATGTTTATATCATTTACTTGATGCTTCAGAATGCATATTTCTTTCGCAGGACCAGCACCGATATCTTTGACAAGCTTGTCATACAGATCTTGAAATGGACGAATTCTTTGTGGTGGTACAGGAGGTTTTGAAATTCTTGTGGGTTTCTCTTGAGGAAACTTAGACGATCCTTCATCGGTTTTCTTTTTCTTAAGTGGAGATGACTTGCTTGCGGAAGGTTCTTCTGGATCGATTAGTAGTGTATCAACAAAATCTTCCAAACTTTGTTCTTCTTCCTTCACCACAACAGGTCTTTCAGACTCCGACATTTCTTGTCTGGCAAGCTTCTTTTCTCTCTTTTGTTTCTCTTCCATTGCATGAATTTCCCGCATATCTTGAATGTACCGACGATGTTCTTCTGAATCTGTGGCTCTAAAGCTTGCTCCCATAAGTCTTTCAGGGTTTTCCGACATTTTCGTTTTCTTTTTCTTTGGAGGATCTTCATCAGCCGTCTGCTTACCTTTTCTCTTTCTCTTCAATTGTTCTTCTTCTTCCTCTGCCTGCACATTTCTTTGTTGTTTAGCTTTAAGTGCTTCCCTGTACTTTTGATATGCTGCTTTAACCAATGGAAGTCTTTCTGCAGTATACATCCAGTCGTTCAACATCACCCACTCGTTTGTTTTGATTTCTGTAAACTGTCGAACAGTGGGAACATGGAAAGTGTAGAGACCTCCATCATGCCGCAGTTTGGAATATTGATCATTGATTAACATTTGTATGAACCTGGGATGCATTGCCCATGTATTTCCTCTTGTATTCTCGAGCATGTAGTTGAAGATTAGCCCAGAGAAGTTGAACTTTTGGTTTAAGCACAGGTTCAACATTGCTCCTGACCATTCCAGATTTAGGCTGTCATAGCCACCTTTACGATGAGCCATACTCATAGCAATTACATGTACAATAAACCTCCAATCCGTCGTAAGGCCGTTCCTTTTGATCTCTTTCTTTTGATGGAAATCTCCTACGTATCCCATTCCACGAAAGCCATCCAGAATGTCATCCTTGTTTAAGCTGATCGGATCCTTTGCATCATCTCCCAGCTTCAAAACTTTGCGTATTCTTTCTTCAGTGACGATTACTTGTTTATTGCGAACTGTTGCAGTGATCCCTCTGACCTTGTTAATAGTTTCGGGTTTTGCGGTTTGCCAGAACTCTAGAATGTGAATACGATAAATAGGAATTTCTGTTTGAACTGCGTAGCTTATCTTGCTTGATCTTATCCACCTGGCCACGTCTTCAAAATCCCTTGGAGCTGGTTCGAGTTTGATTGGGTGATTATGCTTCAAAGTCTTATCCCACTCGATGTTTTTCACCATCTTGCTTCTGCTACAACAAACGAGCCAAGTTAGAATTCTTACGACACTAAGATATAATATTTACACCATGGTATTATAATATATATAGTTTGATAATATTTACAAATATTTTAAGTTATATATATATATTAAAAGAGAAAAATATGATAATTTGATTTTGTTTTAAAAAGATATTTACAAAACTTCAAGAAAATAATTACAAAAAAAATCAACAGTCAAAATCGCTGATAACCCAAAGGTTATCTCCGCTGATGATCATTATCGAGACCAAGCATTTTCGCCGGCGACAATATCAGGTCAAGTATGTTTTTGCCGGTAAAGGTTAATTTCGCTGAGTATCATTGGCGAAGATTCAGTCCGTTCTTGAAGCGAGTGAGCAGCGAAGACAATAGTCTAAGCTGTCATACCGGCGAAATAATTTATTTTGCTGGTTGCTCAAACTCACGTTCGAGACTTTTGAAATTCCCTGATTCATGATAATTTCGCTAGATTCATCGCCATATTCATCGTTAATTTCGTTGTCCCCAAACTTTTCTTCATAAACCCTCTTAAAACCCTAGATTTTGAACCTGAATATGAACAGTATAGCAAATTTGGACCAAAATCCAGTCCAACACGAACAAAAACATGAACAATGAGCAGATCTGATCATAAACTGTTTCATATATCACTTTATGTTCATTGATTTTTCAGTTATAAAGCAACTCTTAATAAACCTTTAAAGAAGCTTGGCGCCACCAACTGTCAATCATAAAGGGTCTATGTGCATTGTTTGCAAAGAAGTTTACCTATGATTCTTGAACGGATGTAAGAAAAACAGAGTGTGAGGGATGACAATCTTGTGTTATGATGTAAACCGATGAAGATGAGAGTAGGATGTAACATCTGTGCTTGTAATCATTATGAACAGTACCATTATCAATAAAACAATTTCATTTGATCCCAATGTTTGTTTGGTTATGTTTTACATTTTTCATGTTTTGACTTTTATTGAATTTCAAACTCTATATCACTTTCTAGAGAGTTATACGCAAACTGGTGCGTAAACGTAGCCAGTTTAATGCGACAAATACTACGGAACATCAACATATACTTAACATACCTTAAATAACCCTTACATAACTTAGAAATAAGTTTTGAAGGCTTTGGTATGGCAAAAACAAGTTAATTCGCTTACAGGGACTAAACTTGACAAACTGCGAAAGTATGCCAATTTGAACTGTAACGAACATTCCGGAACATGACCATAAGTTAAACATACCATAAATATCCTTTACATAGCTTAGAAATAGGCTTTGAGGGGTTCGGTATGCTAAAATAAACTTTTGGGGTCATTCAGGGACTAAAAGTGTCAAAAAGTGCACAAGTTTGCACTTTCGCGCATAACTTACGTTCTGAATACATCCGGACATTCAAAAATTTATGTAAGCACTAAAATATTTTATTTTAGTGTTTGGCATAAGAAAAATCCATTCGTCACGCCATTTGGATCATTTTTCGCGCTTATGCGCATTCCGTCGTAATTAACCGAACAACGTAACCGTACGGCTAAACGAACCGACACCCGAGATATTTTTGAACACATTTTAAGTTCCCTATACTTTAACTTCATTTTAGAGCTTTGAAATGGGGTTAACGGGGCTTAAACGTGTCAAAAAACGCATCGAAAACCAAGTTTTGAGGTTGCAGGGACTGAAACTGTAAATCTGCCAAACTAGGTCCGTAAGTTGGGGCCAGATGCAGCAAAATGTTTTTTTTCAGCTGTTAACAGCCCTTAACACTCTCCAAAGGCCAAGTGCCAAGTGTCAAACTCTTATGGTGGATGGCAAATGAGTTACCACAACTTTCCAACAAGTGTACGGCTTAGATCGTGCCCCCTTTTCCAAGAAATGATCCTAACGGTGAACCGAAAACTATAAATACCCCCCTCCACCCTTCACTTTTCCTCACAAGAATCTGATCTAATGTGCTCTAAGTTGAAACCTTTGTTTCATACCTGAGCTATTTTGATCTAGATTAGCATTCGGGGACCCTTCGTAAGTGTTCCTTCGTTCTTTTATTTCTTTTCGAGTCCGAAAGTCAAACTTTGTTTGACTTTCTGCATTGACCAGTTTATGGTCAATGCGAAGTTCGTTTGAACTTCACAACGTGATTGTAATCACGATGGTTATAGTCCCTTGTGACTATGCCTACTGATTACCACTTTGTCTAGGGTCGTAAGGGTAAGCGATCTGATAAATCGCTTATACCTTCGAACCCGACCCATTTGGTCGATCATTAGGATCCGACCAAACACATTAGGTGACCATAGTATATAGGGAATAACCTTCCGAGGTTATACCTTATGGTCGCTTCGTTTAGGTAGTTGTATGATAGGTAGTTTATATGCCTTAGGTAAATTACCAAAATGCCCTTTTGACGCCAAAATTCATTTTAAGCATATGTAACATAAATTTTGGTATCTAAACTGTTTTGGTAACAA
This sequence comes from Helianthus tuberosus, assembly GCA_030545235.1. Taxonomy (NCBI): domain Eukaryota; kingdom Viridiplantae; phylum Streptophyta; class Magnoliopsida; order Asterales; family Asteraceae; genus Helianthus; species Helianthus tuberosus. The sequence continues at coordinate 215,838,670 of CM060423.1, forward strand.
TATTAGATATGTTAAGGCATATTTTACTTGTCATGGGACTAGTTAGGCGGTCCGAACGCGTTTCACGCGAGCGACGCGTTAAAGTAGCATAAGCTACCTAAACGGGTCGTAATGGGTCGTAAGCACTTATGTTAGGTTTCATTTAGTATGTAGGCTTTGTTAAACCATATTACACGAGTCTCCATACTCGTTTGGTTTACGAACCCGCATTCTATCCGATCTTCCGATTTAGGTCCGGTATATTAACATAGTTACCTATATTAGGTGCCGTTTGATTCCGTGATCTCTAGCATTGCTTGGTGGTTATCTTAGGACTTCTGAGCAATCTCAAGTGAGTACATAGACCCCTCTTTTACTGTTTTCCAAACTGTTTTGGGGTGAAACACATGTGCCTACTTGTTACTTTCATGCTTTCCATGTTTTCACATCATATACCTGCTATGTTCGTTAGTACATTATAGTACATGTTTTACATTACATTTCATGCTATGTATGCCCATTGTGTGCGTACTTAGTACATTGTTTTACATTACATTTCATGCTATGTATGCCCATTGTGTGCGTACTTAGTACATTGTTTTACATTACATTTCATGCTATGTATGCCCATTGTGTGCGTACTTAGTACATTGTTTACATTACATTTCATGCTATGTATGTCCATTGTGTGCGTACTTAGTACATTGTTTCACATTACATTTCATGCTATGTATGCCCATTGTGTGCATACTTAGTACAGTTGTTTTCATAACATGCTTACATTTTGGTATGACATTTGGGTTGTTTACAATGGAACAATACATTCATTAACATTAGCTACGCCGTTCGTTAATAGGTAGTGGTACCATAGGAATTGACAACTCCCGTTCCTGAAATCCTAGGTTTGTTTGGATTGGAAGGAATGACCGAATTCGATATACATAACTTAGATAAACCTTTAATTTGTTTAAGGGTTTATCGCCACAGTCTCAAGGCTTGGATGTATGCATTTTCACAATACCGCATAGATGTTTATAACAGTATAGCATGCATTTGTTCCATAAAACATAACTTTGATTTAAACCATGTTTTACTTCAATACCTTGTTTTTGTGCATTTTACATATGGTTTAGTTGATATATTTCACATACCATACATGACATTTTTGGATACACATTACATGATTTACATTAGACATAAACATTTTGACATTGATATACACAATTCATGATTTACATTAAACACAGATATTTGATATGGTTTACACAATAACATTTTGACATTTGATTATACATAAACAATTTACATTGGTGGTTTGGTTTAAGTAAGTGATTTAAGTAACGAGGCGTGTGTAATATGATACAAGCATGGTGGATACGCCGCTGGTACTTCCTATATATAAGTGTTTGTATGGTATTACATATCGTAGCGTTATTTAAATCATTTCAATTTATGACACACGACATTTTATACAAATAACATACTTTTTACAAGACATTGTTTACAAACAACTTATCTTACACAAACTCATTTTTACATGGTTATTCATTTAACCTGACATTTATTTATACATATCATCTGATCTTATCGTTTTTCAAATGATTTATAAGACAAAACAAATTACAAGGTTCATGACTAAACATTTTCTTAAACACAAGTCATGAATCATATTTTTACAAAACCTATGTATCTCACAGGTATTTTTATGCTAACGTACCTATTTTCACATGTGTTTTCAGGAGCTTTTCCATAGGATGATGATCGTGACACTAGGGCGGACCTGTGCCTTAGAGACTAAAAAATGAAGATAGACTAGTTTAATTATGTTATGAACTCTTTGTTTCCTGTTTAAGACAATGTAACACTCTTGTTTAATAAATAAAATACAACTTTGTATGCCATGGTTATGAAACAATTAATTCTGTTACAACACTCCCCGACGTTTTCCGCCACGTTTTGTATGTTATACGTGGTCGGGGTGTGACATTTGAAAAGAGATTTTGTTTTTGAAAAGTTTTGAAATAAGGGTCGGTTAAGGTGTTTTATAGGCGGTTTTTTATAACCAGCGAAATTAATAATTTCGCTGGAATCTTAATTCCGCCTCCAATGTTGTTCACAACCCATTTTCAAAATCAATTTTAAATACGCTCATGAATTTCAAACTTTCTCGAAAAATGTGCCCTTTTTAGATTAAAATAATAAAAAAGGAAATATTCACAAACTAGATGAAATTTGGGCAATTTTGACTCCGAACTTCATTATTCAAATCTGGGAAGTTCCATTTTTGCTGATTTTCTCGTTTCTTTTGACGCTTGTCGACTTACCTGCAGAAGATCACATTGTCAACACTTGTCAAATCCTTATTTATTATTATTAGCGAATCAAGGCACAAGAAAAACTGCCAGTATGTTTATCCGCTTAAATCCATGCATTGTCACACCCCAACCGATGGCGGAAACATCGGAGTGAGACGAAATAGATTGCAAGAGACTTCATAACACTATTTGTGACAAGTAATTAAATAATAAATTTTCATTTCATCTCTAAAGAGTCAATTACAAGGATTTGAAACAAATATAACATGAATAACAAAATACAATACAATAAGAATACAAATTTAAATTGTGTATCTAAGCATCCTACTAGATTTCATGCATCACCAACATCATCGCTAAACCTCCAACATGTTTTAAAAGTGTAGTTCAATACAAAAAGTATTGGCGAGCATACAAGTTTGGTGCGTAGCATATAAGTATAAAATGATAAGGAACAATCCACATGGCAAACCTAGTTATCAAGATTAACGTATAAACTGGCATGCGATTTACAAGTCAACCCTTTGTTTACGCAAGTATGAATGAAAATTTAGCATGACCACTAGTCTACGGGCGGTGCGTTACTCCTATAGGGCTATACATGTTAAATGGAGGCTCGTACAAAGCTAATGACAAGTTCATCACATAAGTATGGTCCAGAAAACACGAATCAAGCATAACAAATAGTCAGCATGTATTGGATTGTTTGTTTGTACATTTGCATAAGAATATGTATATTAAGTGTGTTTGCATATAAAAACATGTTACACCCAAAAGTGTGAAAACAGTAAAATGGGTCAAGTATACTCACAAAGTTTGCATAAGATTTTCGATTATCCAATATAACGAATTCGTTGAGGTTAGAAGGTTAAATACATTTGATTAGGGATTTTAAGAGACAGATACATTTGGTTTAAGGATGTGAAGTTTAAAGGGCATGAAAAGTATGTATATGAAAAGTAATCATCTTGTACACATAGCACATGTTTTTGACACTATTAAAACTCAAGGAGTTTGAAGGATTTCATGGATCAAAGGTCCATTAGAATCATAACAAGTGTATGGTCATAGATGATGTAACACGTTCTTGACAAATAGCTACTAAGTTATCATCAAGCTTAGTTACTTAGATATATATATATATATATATATATATATATATATATATATATATATGGAATACATAGATAATATAAAGATTACAAAGTCCTAATGGTCAAGTATGAGGTGGGAGATTAGAATCTCCATTTAGGCACCTCTTTGTATCATAGAAGTCATGTAGGAGGTAGGAAGAACAAGTTCTTCCATTTAGGCACCTCTAAGTGTTCACCACTACACTTGATGTAAAAACATACAAGGAGGGTCATGAACTACAAGTAATACAAGAATATTAAACACTAATCTATAAGAAATCATCAAGCAATGTGTGGATTTTATGTAGGACAACCCAAGTTAATCCTTAATCACACATACATTAAGTCTTGGACTTGAACATCACTTGTGGGTTAAACCCTTGACAAAACAGAAAGTTTGTGAGGATTAATCCTCTAATTTTGGATGTCTCAACCTTGTTTTTAAGCCTAACTAACCATAGAAGTGGTTATAAGCATAAGGACATAGGTTTGAGATGAGTTAGACTCAAGTTTGAACAAGTTAAGTAAGGTTTTATTCAAAACAAAACAAACAGTGAACTTTGGAGCCTTTTTGCTGGAGTTCCAGGGACTTATTTACTGTGAAAAACCCATGGAATCGAAGCTAAGGTCGATCCAAGTGTTCTGGAAAAAGAATGAGCTCAAACGGACAAGAAATGAAGAAGTTATGCTCACTTTAGTGGAGCTTGATGTTTCTGTCCGAACTTGAACTCGCAGCTACGATTTTGGGATCTTGAGACTGATTTGAGAGTGTTTGTAAAGTGTAAAAGACTTGGGAGGCACTTGGTATTTATAAGGAAGTGATTAGGGTTGGTTTTGGTGGGTTATTTAATGCTAAAACGAGTTTAAACTTCAAACAACACCCAAAATCGCGCTCAAATTCGTGGCTGATCAAAGGAGTCTAATCTGGGGGTTTTCTCGCGGGCCGCGTAAGGAATAGGGTAAGTTTACGCGGGCCGTGACAAGGGAGGAGGGCCAAGTTTCATTTAATTACAAATAGGCCCCTGAAGTTTGTTATTTTGTGTTTTTAAGTGATTTAGGGACTAGTTTCGCCATAAAAGCATAGTTTAAAGCCAAATAAAGTATGATGAACATAATCAAAGTATAATTAAGCGTATGAATGTCGTATTTAAGTATCGTATATGTTCGTAATACGTTTTATGCATAAGTTTCACGTATTTACAAGTTTAGCACATAATTTCCAAGAATTACGAATAAGCATCAATTGTTTCACGAAATTGAATGTATGAGCATGTATAAAGTATATATAAAATGAAATTAAAGAAATATGAGTTTTATTTATGATCAAGTCCCGTATTTTACAAGGATTACTGATGGGTGTCAAGTGTTATATATATTAGGTGTGTATTTTAAGCCCCTTTAACACTTTTTAGTCAAGTTTTAAATTTATAAAACACGATATTCACTAACACTAGACACTCATATGGGCAAGTGCACCCATCGTGAGCGTAGTATAGTGTTGGTAAGATACCGAGGTCGTCCAAGGACACAAGAGCTTTTAGTACCGGTTTATCCTCAACGTCTAATGAAATCAAAAATTTTAGAAAAATGTTTTAAACTAAGAAAAATAAAAACTAACTAAAATGCTGAAAAATAAAAATAAAAATAAAAAGAAAAAACAGATAGACAAGATGAATCACTTGGTTCCGACTCGTATCTAGTGTAACCTTTGATTATTTCCGCACTTTTGCACTTTTTAAAAGATTATCTTAGTTATTGTAGTAGGCCCCTCTTTTGAAGGTGACGTTACCCTCACCCCAGTAGTTTGAGTCAGCAAGGATACAATCCTAAAAGGGTGGATTATTGAAAGATAATTAATTAAGTTATTAATGCAAATTATGGTAGGCCCCACTTTTGGAGGTGACGTTACCCTCGACTAAGTAGTCTGAGTCAGCAGGGATACAGTCCTAAATAGCCGGGTTATAGTATTAATAGTAGTTAATGTGACACCTGTGTCACTTCAACCATCAAACAAATGCCAAACCAATGAAATATTGTATTTCATACTTGGGATCTGTATAAATATGTGTATCTTTTGCACATATCAAATTTTGTCCAATTCTAAACTCTAAATCGCTTTCTAGAAGGTTATACGCGCACCGATGCGTAAATATAACCAGTTCAATGCAACGAACACTCCGGAATAGTGACATAGGCTTAACATATCTTAAATAACCTTTACATAACTTAGAAATAAGTTTTGAAGGCTTTGGTATGGCAAAATCTAGTTTATTCGCTTACAGGGACTAAACTTGACAAACTGCGAAAGTATGCCAATTTGAACTGTAACAGACATTCCAGAACATGACCATAAGTTAAACATACCATAAATATCCTTCACATAGCTTAGAAATAGGCTTTGAGGGGTTCGGTGTGCTAAAATAAACTTTTGGGTCATTCAGGGACTAAAAGCGTCAAAAAGTGCACAAGTTTGCACTTTCGCGCATAACTTACGTTCTGAATACATCCGGACATCCAAAAATTTATGTAAGCACTATAATATTTTATTTTAGTGTTTGGCATGAGAAAAATCCATTCGTTGCGTCATTTGGGTCGTTTTTCGCGCTTATGCGCATTCCGTCGTAATTAAGCGAACATCGCGTTCGTACGGCCAAACGAACCAACATCCGACATATTTTTGAGCATGTTTCATGTCCGCAATGTTTAGGAATCATTTTAGGGCCTTAAAGTTGGCTTTACGGGTCTTAGAAGTGTCGGGAATGGCCTTAAACACGTGCAGGGACTGAAACTGTCATTTCTGAAACTTTGTTCTGATCTGTGACTCCCAGGCGGCCCGCCTGAGTTTCTGCACATCCTGAAGCGGGCCGCGTGGCTCCTTCTGACCAGGTTAACTGCATTTAACAGCAGATTGCAGCTGTTTAATCCACAACCACATGTTCTCACTTGTCTAGTCAGCTGATAAGAACCCATTTTTATCCACCATAACTTTCCAACACTTGTGTGGATAGGATTCAAGAACGGTTTCCATGAAACGATCTTAACGGTGGACCGAAAACTATAAATACCCCATGCCCCCCATTGCTTAAATCACTAGAATTTTGATTTGAGAAACTCTAAGTTGAAACCATTGTTTCATACCTGAGATTCTTGAATCGAGATTAGCATTCGGGGACCCTTCGTAAGTATTCTTTCGTTCTTTTATTGCTTTTCGAGTCTTTCGAGTCTGAAAGTCAAACTTTGTTTGACTTTATGCGTTGACCAGTAATGGTTAATGCGAAGTTCGTTTGAACTTCGCAACGTGAGTGTAATCACGTTGGTTATAGTCCCTTGGGACTATGCCTACTGATTACCACGTTGTCTAGGGTCGTAGGGTAAGCGATCTGATAAATCGCTTATACCTTCGAACCCGACCCATTTGGTCGATCATTAGGATCCGACCGAACACATTAGGTGACCATAGTATATAGGGAATAACCTTCCGAGGTTATACCCTATGGTCACATCGTTTGAGTAGTTGTATGATAGGTAGTTTATATGCCTTAGGTAAATTGCCAGAATACCCTTTTCATGTATAATTGGTAATTAAGCATATGTAACCTAAACTTTTGTCACATAACTGATTATGTAACATGTTTAGGCATATAACACTTGTCATAGGACTAGTTAGACGGTCCGAACTCGTTTCACGCGAACGACGCGTTAAAGTAGCATAAGCTACCTAAACGGGTTGTAATGGGTCGAAAACAATTATGTTAGGTTTCATTTAGCATGAAGGCTTTGTTAAACCACATGACACGAGTCTCTATACTCGTTTGGTTTACGAACCCTCATTCTATCCAATCATCCGATTTAGGTCCGGTTATTAACATAGTTACCTATATTAGGTGCCGTTTGATATCCGCGATCTCTAGCATTGTTTGGTTGTTACTCAAGGACTACTAAGCAATCTCAAGTGAGTACATAGACCCCTCTTTTACTGTTTTCCAAACTGTTTTGGGGTGAAACACATGTGCCTACTTGTTACTTTCGTGCTTTCCTGTTTTTCACATCATATACCTGCTATGTTCGTTAGTACATTATAGTACATGATTTTCATTACATTTCATACTAGGTGTGCCCATTGTGTGCATTACTTAGTACATCGATTAATATTACATTTCATGCTAGGTGTGCCCATTGTGTGCATTACTTAGTACATCGTTTTACATTACATTTTTGAACCGTTTATAACTATTTGACCATGTGAACCGTTGTAAACATTTGACTATGTGAACCGTTTGTATCTGTGAACCGTTAGAATCTGTGAACCGTTTGTATCTATGAACCGTGTGAACCGTATTTGACCATACATAAGCATTTCTACAATTGTTAAACATTACTTTGGTGGTTTGGTTTGATTAAGTGATTAAGTAACGATGCGTGTGTAATATGATACAAGCATGGTGGATACGCCGCTGGTACTTCCTATATATAAGTGTTTGTATGGTATTACATGTCGTAGCGTTATTTGAATCATTTCAGTTTGAGACATATAACATTTTATACAAATATCATACTTTTCACAAAACATTGATTTACAAACAACTTATCTTATACAAACACATTTTTACATGGTTATTCATTTAACCTGACATTTATTTATACATATCATCTGATCTTATCGTTTTTCAAATGATTTACAAGACAAAGCAAATTACAAGGTTCATGACTAAACAATTTCTCAAACATAAGTCATGAAACCTATTTTCACAAAACCTATGTATCTCACAGACATTTTTATGCTGACGTACCTATTTTCACATGTGTTTTTCAGGAGCTGTTGCATAAGATGATCAAGATACACAAAGGCAGACTTGGGCTTTAGTGACAATAAAAGATGCAAGACTAGTTAATTATGTTGTATTTCTTTGTTTGTTAAGACATTGTAACACTTTTAATCAATAAAACGAAACTTCAATTGCCATGGATTTGAAACAATTAATTCTGTTACAACACTCCCCGACATTTCCGCCACGTTTTGTATGTTCTACGTGGTCGGGGTGTGACAGTTAACTTATGAGGGGATCAAAGAGTTTGGACCCCCGCCATCCAATACCGTTAAGTATTGAAGGAGGTCCTACTAAATTTGACCCAGGTCCATTGCAGGACCTCTAAACACTGAACAATGGCAAGACGTTTACCAAACCGTTCCCTTAACCCCCGACCAGGTAGCCAACATACCTCCATATAGACCGTGGAGATCTGAATGGTGAAAATCTTTTATTTTATATAGACAGTAAAATAATGTCAAGACACCACAGACAAACGATAAAGAAAGATCACCTTCAACATAAGAAACTAGTTATTAAAGTCATTAATACAAAACCAAATAAAAAGTGCGAAAAGATTAAAAATAAAAAGTATTACACTAGACACTTTGTCTTCACCAAGTGATGTAAGAGACTTAGGCAAACATGGCCTTGATTCTCAAGAACTCTTACGATCAATCTTGGATCCCGAGACGACTCACACACTCTACGATGGACAATGGATGATGGTGGTGGATGATGGTGTTATGGTGGTGGTGGGTGGTGGGTGAAGTGTGAGAGAGGTGGTGTGCGAAGGGATGGTTTGAGCTTGAGCCAAGCACTCCTATTTATAGGCTGAACAGAAGCTCGGGCACGGCCCCGTATCCAGTGGGCACGACCCCGTGTCCACATCCTTCTCTTTCTTCATTTAATGCAGCTTTGTCTTTTTAGTTGACCACGCCCCCGTGTCCGCTGAGCACGACCCCGTGGTGCAGAAGAATCTTTGTACTATGAAGATTTGCTGGATTTTGCGAATCTTATAGTTGACCACGGCCCCGTGTCCGCTGAGCACGGCCTCGTGGTGGGCAATAGAAGCTTCTACCACTTTGTCTTTTCTGCTGACACTTGGGCACGCCCCTGTGCTGGCTGAGCACGGGGCGTGTTCAGTCTTCTGTCATCTTGTTTTGCTTGGGAAGATGCTGTCGTGGGGTCAGGCATGTCACGTCTTGTTCCTTTTCTTGTATTTATGTTAGATTTTGATGTCTTTTTGCTTCTTTTGTTAATTTGAGCTCATTTAATCCTGAAAATACAAAAGGAAGACAAAATCACACTTTTTCCAACATTAGTACTAAAAAAGGGTTAGTTTTATGCCACAATTGATGAAATTTATATGTTGCATTTTGCACACATCAAATACCCCCACACTTGAATCTTTGCTTGTCCTCAAGCAAAACTCCTTAATATGTGGCTATTACACACCCAAATGGAATGGGTAGAGAAGAAGGTTTTTGGGCTTGTCGTAGAGTGTCGGGATTTCCAATATTCTTTATTTAGTTTTATTTTTATTTATTTACAATCCTATTCGTCATGATTTATTTAAAACTTTTCATAAGATAAATTACTTATTAGGGCATAACATGCCTCTTTAAAATTTCCTTTATATAGAAGTTCACATACTTCACGGGGATCACTCAACATTCGGCCGAAAATGTATTTTTGTGGATCACTCGAGAGCGGCATGGAACTTACTCCTACCATAGGCTTTCCAAGCAATCAATCCTCCTCTTTTTTAACTTATATACCTTTGTAAATATCAAGAGGACTTTTTGGGTGAAGGGTTAGGCTTGGGTTAAAGGTAGGTGGTTGGGTTAGTGGTTAGTGGTTAGTAGAAAAAGGGCGAAAAGCGTAACAAGCGTCGGTTTTCGTAAGACTTTTTATTTTTGTAACTTTTATTTTGATGAAGCTATTATTCAAACAAAGTTATTTTTGATGAACTTGTTTGTTTATTTTCTTTTGCTTCATCATCAACAAAAATTATTTTTTTTATTTTTTATTTTTTTTGAAAAGTCATACGAAAAACCGAGCTAGTTACTAAAACAAAAAAGGGTTAAAAATAAAAAAGGCTTTGGTGGGTGAAAGGGTGTTTGGTTTGGGTTATGAAATGAAAAGGTTTAGGCTCAAAGGGGCTAACTAGGGGGATTTTGGGTAGGTGGTAAAAAAAAAGAAAAATAATGGTGTAGAAATAAAAAGGGTTAGTCCTAATGCCTCCATCATTTACTTACTCGGGTTTTAAGTTGGTAAGGACCGGGAATGTATCATCATGGCAAGTTCTAGAGTCGTAAGAACCAAGCGGCTATTCACACAAGAAACGAAAGATGAGCATTTAGTCTAATGATATGTAATTGTGTGCTCAATAAAGGCTCAAAACTCACTTTTGTGGGAATGGGTTTTTATGTGATCAAGTATATATAATCAAATTTTAACTAAGCTTGTCATGCCTTTTCATAATATAACCTTTTTAGAACTTGAAATTCCCGAGTTAAACCTAGACAAGTAAAAAAAAAATGAAAAATTTTTGAAAAAAATTTGGGGTGATTAGCGGTTCCAATAGAGTTTTGTGTAAGGCTTGTATTTAGGACTTGCAAGATTCAAAGTTTTAGCATCCCCCCCACACTTAAATTACACATTGTCCTCAATGTGTCTCAAAAATAAGTTTTTCGGTTGATTAAAATGTGTAAAAGTGGGTTAAAAACAAGATTTTATGTTACTGGGTAGCTGAACACGGGGTGGTGTTGGCTGAGCACGGCTCAGTGTCCAGACTGCCAGTACCAAAAGTAAACAGAAAGCTGGGCACGGGGGCGTGTTCAGTGAGCACGACCCCGTGTCCAGGTACCTGAACTGGGCATTTTCTACAGAACCTCGGGCACGGGGCGTGTTGGGGTGAGCACGGCCCCGTGCTGAACTTGCTGTAATGAAGAAAAATTGTCGGGAGGCTCTGTTTTTGTGCATGGGTTGTTGGTTCAAGCTTCCCTTAGTATCCTTCACCATCCCGAGTGTGTTTTATTCCTGGAAATTAAAACTAAACTAGAAAATATAAAAGTTAATCTAAATTAAACTAAGGATAGTTCCGCGGAATGCCTCCGTGGTGCGCCACGTTTATAAGGGTCCTTGGCTAGACCCACCTTATCGGGTGGTTCTGGCTCATCTTCAATTAGGGGGTCATTATTGCCGAATGGATATTTCATTGACCGCTCAAGATCGACACTTCTTTTAAATGCCCCTAATTGGAGAGGTAGATTGTTGTACTTCCGGTCCTTCAAAGCTTCGTGAGTTTTTACAAATGGTCGTCCCAACACTAGAGGAGCATCATCGAGGATGACAAAGTCGGTCGGAACTACCATTTGATTTGTTTGAACCAATACATCCTCAACTACACCGATTGACTTTATTACTTTCCGATTTGATATAAAAATGGGTATTTGAAGTGGAGAAAAATCACTAATACTTAATTTTTCGAAGATGTAGTTAGGCATTATGTTAACACAAAGATCTTTATCAATTGTGACATTACTAATAAACGAATTTTGAAAGAAACATGGAACCGGTGTAATGTTAATTTCAAATGGGTCTTCTTTTATTAGTGAGGTTTGATCTTTAGTTAACTTAACACTTATTGTTTCGTCAATTTTAGTGTTAGTGTTTAATTCTTTTAAAAACTTAGCATGAGTGGGTACTAAACAATGATTTTCAAAAGAAGGTGACAAGAGATTAATTTCTTCAAAATTAGACTCTTCTTGAATTTTAACATTGTCGGACTCACCTTTATCGTTGTTTAACTCTTGTGCCGGTTTTTCACTTATTTGTTCTTCCATTTTTACACTTTCGGTTATCTCTTCCTTTTTTAATTCTTCTCTTGCGCGGGACTCCTCTTCCCTTGCCCGAGATTCTTTTATATAGCGATCGATAACTCTAATGTGTTCTAATATCCTATCGGTCACTTCGGTTATAGAAAAAGAATCGGGATTTTCAAAGCTTGAATCCGGTTGTTCGATCCTTTGTTCCTCATAATACCCATATGAAGTAGATGGTTCACACCAATGTTCTTCATTGTAAGCATATGATGGATAAGGGTCGTAATTTTGTTTTTCATAATACTCATATGAGGTGGGTTGTTCACGCCATGGTTCCTCATAATAAGCATACGAAGGTGGTGGCTCATACCTTGGTTCCTCAAAGTATGAGTAAGAAGGCTCATACCTTGGTTCATCAAAATATAAGTATGAGGGAGGAGGTTCATACCTTTGGTCTTCATAGGATGTGTATGAAGTTGATGGCTCGTACCTGGGTTCCTCATAGTAGGTGTATGAATTGGACGGTTGATATGAGTGATTATTTTGAACCGAGTGTGTGTTACGATAATTAGTGCAATAATTACTCCTATAATCATCCTCCTCATAGGTGTAGTTGTAACCTCCTGAGTATTGATCCATAAGAATCACTCAGCAGACCACAACCAAGTCTCGAGATCAGAAAACAAAAATAAAAACGGAAACAGAGGCGACACGGCCCCGTGTTTAGTGGACACAGACCCGTGTTCAGAATCTGTATCTGGGCGTTTTAATTAAATTTACTGATTTCGTTGAGCACGGGGCGTGTTCAGTGAGCACAGCCCGTGTTCAAGCTACTGTTACCGGGTGTTTTTATGAAAATGTGCAGCACGGCCCCGTGTTCAGCGAACACGGCCCCGTGTACAGGTTACTGTAAATGCAAATCTAAACTAAAATGCAGAAAAATGTGCGCGCGTTTTAAAAAGGTTTTGAAAAACTGATTAGGCCGTCGATTTTAAGCTTTCTTAAAATCCTTGTGTCCCCGGCAACGGCGCCAAAAACTTGATGGGTGTCAAGTGTTATATATATTAGGTGTGTATTTTAAGCCCCTTTAACACTTTTTAGTCAAGTTTTAAATTTATAAAACACGATATTCACTAACACTAGACACTCATATGGGCAAGTGCACCCATCGTGAGCGTAGTATAGTGTTGGTAAGATACCGAGGTCGTCCAAGGACACAAGAGCTTTTAGTACCGGTTTATCCTCAACGTCTAATCAAATCAAAAATTTTAGAAAAATGTTTTAAACTAAGAAAAATAAAAACTAACTAAAATGCTGAAAAAAAAATAAAAAAAAAAAGAAAAAACAGATAGACAAGATGAATCACTTGGTTCCGACTCGTATCTAGTGTAACCTTTGATTATTTCCGCACTTTTGCACTTTTTAAGAGATTATCTTAGTTATTGTAGTAGGCCCCTCTTTTGAAGGTGACGTTACCCTCACCCCAGTAGTTTGAGTCAGCAAGGATACAATCCTAAAAGTGTGGATTATTGAAAGATAATTAATTAAGTTATTAATGCAAATTATGGTAGGCCCCTCTTTTGGAGGTGATGTTACCCTCGACTAAGTAGTCTGAGTCAGCAGGGATACAGTCCTAAATAGCCGGGTTATAGTATTAATAGTAGTTAACTTATGAGGGGATCAAAAGTTTGGACCCCCGCCATCCAATACCGCTAAGTATTGAAGGAGGTCCTACTAAATTTGACCTAGGTCCATTGCAGGACCTCTAAACGCTGAACAATGGCAAGACCTTTACCAAACCGTTCCCTTAACCCCCGACCAGGTAGCCAACATACCTCCATATAGACCGTGGAGATATGAATGGTGAAAATCTTTTATTTTATATAGACAGTAAAATGATGTCAAGACACCACGGACAAACGATAAGGAAAGATCACCTTCAACATAAGAAACTAGTTATTAAAGTCATTAATACAAAACCAAATAAAAAGTGCGAAAAGATTAAAAATAAAAAGTATTACACTAGACACTTTGTCTTCACCAAGTGATGTAAGAGACTTAGGCAAACATGGACTTGATTGTCAAGAACTCTTACGATCAATCTTGGATCCCGAGACGACTCACTCACTCTACGATGGACAATGGATGATGGTGGTGGATGATGGTGTTATGGTGGTGGTGGGTGGTGGGTGAAGTGTGAGAGAGGTGGTGTGCCAAGGGATGGTTTGAGCTTGAGCCAAGCACTCCTATTTATAGGCTGAACAGAAGCTCGGGCACGGCCTCGTGTCCAGTGGGCACGGCCCCGTGTCCACATCCTTCTCTTTCTTCATTTAATGCAGCTTTGTCTTTTTAGTTGACCACGCCCCCGTGTCCGCTGAGCACGACCCCGTGGTGCAGAAGAATCTTTGTACTATGAGGATTTGCTGGATTGTGCGAATCTTATAGTTGACCACGGCCCCGTGTCCGCTGAGCATGGCCCCGTGGTGGGCAATAGAAGCTTCTACCACTTTGTCTTTTCTGCTGACACTTGGGCACGCCCCCGTGCTGGCTGAGCACGGGGCATGTTCAGTCTTCTGTCATCTTGTTTTGCTTGGGACGATGCTGTCGTGGGGTCGGGCATGTCACGTCTTGTTCCTTTTCTTGTATTTATGTTAGATTTTGATGTCTTTTTGCTTCTTTTGTTAATTTGAGCTCATTTAATCCTGAAAATACAAAAGGAAGACAAAAGCACACTTTTTCCAACATTAGTACTAAAAAAGGGTTAGTTTTATGCCACAATTGATGAAATTTATATGTTGCATTTTTCACACATCAATTACGATGAAAGAACGATTACAAGAATGCGATATTTCAAAAAATAGGATTTCAAACAACGGTTTCTAAATATGGAAAGTATGAAAACGCAGGGCGTTACCGTCTCCCCTCCTTTAGGAAATTTCGTCTTGAAATTTATTCAAGAGGAAGACTTGAAAGAGTTTTGGCAAAAATGAGACTTGGAAATTTTGAAACGTTTTGAAAAGTACGAAATTTTGGAGAACAACAAGGTAGATTTGCAAGGGAGTTCGTTGTCTAAAATGATTTGAGGTACCAAACATAGTTGAAAATGTGTAGGTACGTATATAGGTAAAGTGAGTCTAAACAAGTTTGGATAACTTAAATTGGAGATGTATTAAGATGTGACGTATTAAGAAGGAAGATTTTGTACAAAATGGTTTGTATTTTGTTGGAAAGTGAGGTAGTTTGCATGGAAAGTTTAAAGGATAGTACTGAATCACATATGTGTTGAAAATTGTTTATTGGGAGAAATGAGAAGATTCGATGTTTTGCATAAAATGGTTTTGGTTGGTAACGAACCATCAGGGTTGTTGGCATAGGTATAAGGAGTAGAAAGATAGCTTTAAAAGTAAAGTGGTAGGTTTGGACTCGAATGTTTAAACAAGCTAGATTGTAAACGAGGTTCGTATAACAGAAAAAGAATGATGGAGAATAATAGGAGTATGGAAGTGGACGAATGACTCTTAATAACCGAATACAAGTATAAGAATGGCATGAGTATAGGATAGGCGAACGTAGTGTGTTAGGAATGAGGTCTCGTCGTGGATAATCGGATTTAATGCATTTGTGAGTTGTTTAAAGTTTGGATTAAGTCTAAGAGGTCTGTAAAACACTGAATTTCTTATGGCACATCTGACGAGAGTTTGGTAACATGATGAAAACACTTATATATAGGAAGTACCAGTGGCATATCCACCATGTTTTGACCATATTACGTCCGTCTCGTTATTCGGTGTCATGTTACGTTTCGTGTCTTAACATACACAGTGGTACACTCTATGATTCTCATGCGCTTATCACTATAATCCCGTGTGCACCCGCGATTATTTTGACTATCGCATGATCCGCATAGCTTATACTAATTGTGTATGAATCAGGGTATACATAATTTAAAATATGAGAACGTGTACGTATAAGAATATAGTATATAAGCAAGTCCATGCTTAAGTATGTATGGGACCCACGTAAGCGAATCTCTCAGATTACGCTCGCGTACGGGTACAAATGTATGAATCATGAGTATGAATGAAAGTATGAACATAAGTATAAGTTTAAGTATGAATATGCACGTAAGTATAAGTATAGACGTAAAACGTATGAGTAGTACGTGTACAAGTATAAGCATAAAACGTATGAGTATGAATATAGGGATGATTAATAAAACTACGTATATAGTGTATGTTGAAGTATAACGAATTCGGGCATATACAAGGCTCGAGAATTTGAAAATGTAAAACGAATGATATGAGCGAACTCGTCACGAGGTGATGATTAAAACGTGTATGATGATTTACATGTATTGTTGTTTAAGCGAAATGTTGAGTTTATTGAATCAAAAGTAGATTGAGTTTGATTTGGAAGGTAGAATATAGTTTTTAAATGTAAAGGAGCATAAAGTACTCATTGGTTATGACTATCGTATTTTGTAATGAATGAAATGCTACTTTTGTTTAAAAAAAAAAGTTTACGTATGTTGAAGATTGTCGGTCCCCATGAAGTCTTCTAGCCCACGTGTTTTAAAATTTGAATGACGAATTAAGCGGTGTAGAAAAAAAAATGATTTTCGAAAGTAAGTAAGTTCATTTCATCAAACAAGAAATTTTGAATTTAGGAGGTTCTTGTGAAAACGTTGATCCTTAGAAAAAGGGATTTAGCAAAAGGACTTAGTGATTGTTAAAAAAAATATTGGCAAATGATTTGTTGATGTTGTAAAGCGTCTTTGGTAAAATGATCGTATAATATCTATAAGATCTTATAAGTATATGAGAAAGGTTGGTTTGATTTTGATTAAGAATGAAAGTCTCTAGTATGATGTTATAATGTGAGCGTGTTTTAGTGACTAAGTCGGGTGTGAAGTTCATGGGCAAGAGATTCATTGGGCCGATTAAATTGGTAGGTAGCATTTCGTAAGGTTTAGAAATTCGGGTAGCAAAATGTTTTTAAAGTATGACTAAGAATCTCGTGTATATGAGTTGAGTGAAAATAGATTGTAGGATAAGAAGTACGTTTGATAATACAATGTATTTTGAAATTGGTATAAGTGGGTATGTTGATAAATGATAAATGAAATAGGTATAAAACACGATCGGGTTTGCATGATAAAATATTTTGGAGGAAGTTTTAGTAACGATCACCTAGGTAAGAGAATCACCCCTAACTCGTCGGTGAGGTCGTTTTAAGAAAAGAAAGAGTGGAGCTAATCGTCAAGATAAGGAAATCACTCCTATCTCGATGATATGTCTCCATTTTGGTGTTACAAAGAATGTAAACAAAATTGAGTGACCTTTTGAAATCATGCATATGTATAAATGTAGGAAAAGATTTAGTATAAGATAAATAATAGAAACACATGTTTAATTAAAATTTGGGATGGTTCCAAAACGGAACTTTGACTAACCAAAGTGGTCAAAAAGTCTTTCGAATTTGAGGAGCATGATTTGGCCTAATAGGTGGAATACTTGACGAGTGGTCTGTAGGACAACCTTTAAGTGCCTTAAAAAGATTAAAATCCCATGCTTTACACGTTTAATTGTTTGAACTTGGTAACTACTAGTTGTTTGGACGTGCAGGTGAAAATGGAGCTTAAAAGGGAAGGAATTTGGAGCATCAATAAAAAATAAATTTTTGGAATTGAAGAATTAAGAGGATAGCATGATAGAGGATGAAATTACGAGAACGTAGGCGAAAACGGTGAAGAAAACGAAGTTGAAACGAAAAAGTTATGCTGAAAACAAGTTTTCATGTTGAAGCCTGCCGTAGGCTACGGCAAGGGCCGTAGCTTACGGCGCCGATTGGCACTTTTTGTCACCGTATGACAGTTTAAAGCCACCGTAAGCTACGGTGGCCACCGTAGCTTACGGCGCTGACCTGCGTAAATGTGTAACTTCCACCTTTTAATGCGGATTTATGGTGTCTTTTCACCTCTAATCATTCCCATTCGGTTACACACAGTTCTAGGGGCGATTTCTAGTGTTCTTGGTGCTTGAAGACAATTTCCAATCATTCGGTTTGTGTTTTTAATTGTTATGAACATTGAAACTTGTGTGAGGATGATGATTCAAGCCATGAGTGGCTAAACTTGTTATGACTATCTTTGGTTGAAGGTTTGCATGAGACTTTATGTTTAATTCCGTATTTCTAGAATAACAATCTTTATCTTTATTGAATTGCTTGTTATGGTGTGTGATTGATTGTTAGTAAATTGTTGATTCTTATGTTAAACTAATTAGAAACCATACGTTCTTGGTGTCGTTGGCAATCGAGATATCATGGGTATAGTTAGGCTTGGGTAAGGGTTGATTGATCATCGGGTAACAACCTCACGTTCTAGGAATCTGGGTACTTAGTTCCCTTTCATCACTGCAATTAATCACACATGAACTATGTCTATGTAGTTCTTTCTAGTGGAATGATAACATAAACGTCGAAGCAACCCGGAAACTAAAGATGGTCATTTGTCTCTAAATTGTTTACACACCAAAGTTTTCATTTTGCAATTAGAATAGTAATCTTAGTTTTTAAACTCAAATCAATCAAACCAACTCTTGAACTTTACTTTCATCGCAATTAGTTTAACTCTAGTTAATTTAGATACAATTTTAAATAACACATATTCCACAAACTCCTTGTGTTCGATACCCACTTACCGCTATCTATTTAGTAGTATTTGGATTAAATTTGATTGTGACCACGACATCACGTCAAATTTTGGCGGCGTTGCCTGGGAGTAGTGCGCAACGTGTGTTATTTTTGATCTTTTTAGGTTTGTTATTTTTCTGGTTTTCGCTGGGTGTGTTAGTGTGCAGGTATTTACAGGTGCATGCATACCAGGAGCTCTCACAAGCTATCACCATTGGCATTTGATCCAGAAATTGAACGAACTTTGAGAGGAAACAGAATCTTGTTAAGGGAAAACAGAATTAACGGTTCACCAACAACACCAACTACACCAATTACACCACTCAGATACATGGATCCACCGCCACCACCACCACCCACTACGGGTGAACTTTTACCACCTTTCATACCATCATCCACTCAACCTTCACCAAATACTACCATGCCTAACACCACTACCGACCCTACTCCACCTCCTGATGTTACACCAACCAACCCTACACAACCCATTACCACCAAAGAGGAACCGACACTCACTTTTAACCCTTCTACTACAATTCCACCATTCACCCATTTCTTCCCGGGTGCGGCTCAGTCATCTTCAACCTATTCAATACCACCAAACTCAACCATTGTCCATGCTACTTCTACATTTAGACCATCGAACCAGTCGGGTTTTCAATATTCAACTCTTCCATTTGGGCAATCTTCGGGTATAGGAGGAGATGGATATGATGAAGGGTATGAAGATTTTGAGGGTTATGATGAAGATGGATATGCATATGGGGGTGATGGAGATCAAGGGGAATTTGCTTATGTACAAGGTCAAACTCAAGGAATGCCAAGTGTTGGTGGAATTGCACAACAACAACTTATACCACAACATATTCGGCCAAGGTCACAAGGGCCACAAGTGCAACGTCCTATACCATTGCAACAAGTTCGTCCACAAAATGCACAACCACAATTCCAAAGGCCAATTCAGTACCCATCGATGCCACAACATCAATTTCAACCACATGTACCTCAAGGGCCTATGCAAAGACCAATGGGTCCTATTCGTCCAAGGGGTCGGTTGGGTGTACTAAGAAGACATCTTCGAGAACATGCGAGAGGCATTGAAGCGCATTTTAGGCCGGTAATTACTCACAATCCTTCACCGGTAGTTATTCCTCACAATAATCAAGGGAGGACATTTGAGGTGAGAACCAATTCATTGCAAAGCTTACCAAAGTATAAGGGTTTAGCAACGGAGGAGCCTTATTTTCATTTGGAGGCTTATGACTCAATTTGCAACACTCTTGGGAGTCAAGGTTTTTCGGCCGATGATGTCAAATTGGTATTATTCCAATTTTCGTTGGAAGACAAGGCAAAGAAGTGGTTTTACACTCTACCTTCAGCATCTATCTATACATGGGCGGAGATGCAATAAATATTTTTAGATGAATTATACACCGCTCAAAAGACCAATGATGCTAGGAAGGGGTTGAGGAGTTTTCAACAACAACAAGGTGAAATGTTTCATGAGGCCTTTGAGCGTTTCAACATGATGATCAAGAATTGCCCTCATCATGGGATTGAACTATGGGAATTGATGAATGCTTTCCACGAGGGGTTAAGTGCCGAAGATGCTCGCGATTTAATGTCCATCACAAATGGTACTTTTGGTACAAACTACGAGCATGACGATTGGGAGTTTTTAGAGCAAATGGCAATTACATCAAAAAGAAAAGCTCAAGCATCAAGGAGAGCACGACCGGCCATTACCCGAACTCAAGGGCATGCGGTAGACGATGGTAATGTTCAAACCTCTAACCAAATTTATGATGTTTGTGCTATTTGCAATGAGATAGGACATGCGGCTGAAAATTGCCAAGGAGGTAAAGGGCAATATGAAGAGGTTCATGTTGTGCAAGGTCAAGGAGGGGGTGGTAGAAATTACAACATGAATTCCAATACTTACCACCCCGGTTTACGAAATCACCCGAACTTTAGATACGGGAATCTGTCAAATCAAGCCAACCCGAACTTCCAAGGAAACTAAGGATTTCAAAGGCAATATCAAACAGGTCAAAGCTTTTCGGATGGAAACGAAGTAATGGAGATGTTGAAGGCGATGCAAATTGAGATGCAACGAAGGAATCAGCTTGATGATGCTCGCATTCAAAAAGACGAAATCCGTGATAAAGCAATTCAGTCGTTGACTACCCAAATGAGTCAACTTGCGAGTGATGTGGCAATATTGAAGAAAGCAAAAGGCCAACTACAAAGTGACACGGTGACAAATCCCAAGAACATAAAAAGCGTTAATATCAATGTGGTAAGCATCGTTCCTAATAATGAAACATTTCTTACTTCTTCTTGTCAAGTGAGTGCAGGTATAGGAAGGGATGCCGAGGTTGAAACGGACAAGGAGAATGGAGCGCCAATCGTGCCTATCCTAGTGGGGAAACTAAAAATTCCTCATGCATTATTGGATTATGGGGCGAGCATGAGTGTGTTACCAGGTGACTTATATGATATGTATGATTTTGGTCCGCTTCAAGATGCAGACACCATGGTGAGTTTGGCGGATGAAAGTTGGAGGCGTCCACGGGGAATAGTTAAAAAATGTTATGATTCGGTTGGGAGAATTCGAATACCCGGTGGATTTTCTGGTCCTAGATTATGCCTCTACCAAATTGGCATCACAACAAAGGGTAATTTTAGGTCGACCGTTTCTTTATACGGCGAGTGCTCAAATCAACTGTAGAGACGGGATCATTACTATGACCGAAAAGAACCGTAAGTTGTACTTTGATGTTCATACTAGGGAGATTAGTTATGAACCTATTGAAGAGAAGGGTAGAGAGTCTAGTAACCATATGAAAAGTGTGCATCAGAGAATAAAAACAAACAAACCACCGGGGTGTGAAAAGAAGTATGAAGGTTCGAGCCGGTATGTACTTGACTATCCACCGAATGGACATTTGATGGATGCATTTCAACCAATGACAAGCTACAGTGGGGGAGGTGATAGGAACCGATTCTTTGAGCCACCATAAATGGGGGTGGCATGGTCTGGCTGAAGACTCAAAACTTAGCACTGCTCGGGAGTGTAACACCTCAAAAATTCACGTCCTATAAGGTGTTGACACATGTCATAAATTTTGAACGTGTGAAAGAATGTTATGAAAGGACTAAAGTTGACAAACATGGAAAGTATGTGAATTTACGTATTCTAAGTGTTAACTGTGAATAAATATAATGTATATTAACACTACAAGATGCTCATACCTTCAAACGAATAAATCATGGATCATACGGAGCTAAAAGTGAGAGATTACAAACTACAGGGGCTAAATGTGTCAACATGTTTAAGTTATACCTCTGGGTAACCTTTTAGCAAACCCGAAGCTTTGTAACGGTTAATTATGCTCACCAGAATACACGTTATAAATTTCGTAAAGTTTCGTTAACGTATGAGAAAGTTATGATCGAATTCGTGTGCGAAGGGTTAAAGCGTAAACGTAGAAAGTTAGGACTTTTCGGGTGACAACAAAGTTACCCGGGGACTTAACAAGGTGGGTATATGTTTTAAAGCCCTTATATATAAATTGTGAGGGTTCATAATGCAAAGGACAAGTGTCTATTCGAAATTAGAAGAGCCAAGGACCAAAATGCAATTTTTAGAAAGTTGTTTGGCTGAACTACATGGGCTCGCGTAGCGCGAGCCTGAAGGGACTTGCCGTCGCGCTACGCGACGGCCATACCTGGGCAGAATCCATATTTCTTGAATAGGGGCTTGCTAGGTGCACTTGTAATCGATTTTAAATGGTTTTTCACACTCCCTTGGCCCCTAAATCAACCCCTAGAACACTAGGACACATGTTGGAAGGTTGTGGTGATTGCTAGACCTGGTTGTCACTCAATTGTGGTGAGTAAATTCACTATAAAAGGGCACCTTGTTGCAACATCATTCTTCACACCTTCAAGTGCATAACTGATCAATTCTGGAGCTCCCAAGCAGTTCCAACTGATCATAAGTCGTGCATAGGACTCTTGTAAGTGTTCTAATCCTTCTTTGTTTGAGTTTAGCTTGTTTAATTAGCTAAAAGTCAAACTGTCGTAATTACGGTTTGACTTCGAGATTAGTCAATAATGGCTCAGTCATATCTCGAATTAAAAGTAGTTATGAGTTGGTATTTATGTGGGTAATAAAACCCCAAAAGGGTTTCCCCTGATCACCACTCTAACTAGTTCAAATGTCGGGTCAAACATATACTTAAAAAGTCAACATGATGCTTAAAATGCCATTTATGCAAAATTAGCTATCTAGAACATATATAACCTGTTTGATCATTGTTATAACTTAGTAATTAGTGTAAGAACATGTCTAAACATGTTCAACCTGACAATTTCCTGTTTAGACCCGGTTCGGAACCGAAAGTCACAAAGTTTGACTTTCACTTTGACTTTCAGTTCTGACCCATTTAGGCATGTTTTAGAAATGCCTCAGAGCTTTAATTGGATTAGGTTACATGTTAGAACAATCCTCTGTGATTATACACCTTGGTTCATTAGTTATCCAATTAATATGCATATTTCCGTTAATTGCTCATATGTTGACCGTTATGCCCTTATTACCTTAAAACATGATTTATGAAAATGTAAAAGTGTAGAAACCTTAGTTACTGATATATAAACTTGTATGCAAAGTTTGACATCAGTTTGACTTATAGATTAAGAGTTATGCTCAATATCGCAAAATTTAAGCTTTATGTTAATAAAACAGCGTAATTAGCGTATAGCCTAGTTAAGCCTACCTTTTTGTATCAAACTTAATACCCACTGATGTAATATATTATTTTGGGATTTTTAAAGATTTTTAATTAATTTTAGGCTGAGCATAACTAGTAGTCGTAGGCTTAATCCGGTAATTTTCGGTTTTGCCCTTACGGGCCATAAAATGAGTTTTACATATCTAAACGACTCCAAACCTTTTGCTACTGATCACATATGTTAAATAAATTATTTTAAGCCTTCTAGAAATATAAAAATATCAGATTTAAGTATCGAACCCGGAAATGGCCTTTAATCGCCTTATTTAGCGTTTTTAACGCATAGTATGTTTTAAAATCATATTGAACATACCCGGGTTGATACCTACTGATATATAAGGCAAATTATGATATTTTAACAGTAAGAAAAGGTTGATTAACTCAGACTTCGTTTTTGAGCTTTTCGGCTTATGTGAAATTACCAAAATACCCCTACGGGGCATAGTTTGGTTAAAAATGATAAATTTCACATATATGCTTTAGCCTACTGTTATAACTCATCAAATTGAGTATGTTTATTGTTTACATCAGACCTGTAACTCAGTTAAACATCTAAACGCTTTTACAAATTTTAAAATGACCAAACTACCCCTACGGGGCATAGTTTGTGTTTAAATTAGTTCGGGGCATAATGAAAGACATCCTACTGATGTCCCAACATATTTGAAGCATATTAACTTAGGAAACCAGTATATGGCTCTTACGGATACCCGTTATGCTTATTATGCGTTCGGTTCGGTTTATGTAACAAGTTTACATAAATTAGCCGAAACGGGTCAAACCTTATCGGTTTTATCTCAAAATCCAGAATGTGTTTAGTTTACCCATATTATACAAGTCTCCAGACTTGTCGGGTCTAAATCACATCCTATTCCGGTCTTCGCTTAATCATGCGTTTTGAACCGTAAACCTTTCCTTAAAAACTAACCGGTCTAAGTTACGACTTAAATAAGACCCGTTAGGAATTTTATAGGTTAATAAAACCTTCGTTCCAGATTAAGAGCCCCAGTAGAAGTACTTGTGCTTGCTGATTAAGATATACGGCTGAGTGTAAGTTGCATTGCTAGCTCAGGTAAATACTTTTAACTTATTTTCCCTTATACGGGCTTGGGATACGGTATTATAAAAATACCGCTTGGTCGGGTGTAGAAACCTTTTAATCGGAGATGATTAAATTGCATAATCCCGTTTTAATCTGTATTGATTGATAACAAATAATATTGGGGGTTAATGACCGTGTCATGGATATCCTTGGCTCATTTTAAAAAGTGAATGGCCATGACGTAAGCACAAGGTGTAGGCAAAACACCTCCTGTTGCATATGTATAACGTATACTCACTCGTAAGGGTATCTTCTTGTGAGATTATATTTGTGGTGTGTCGATTAATTTTGTCCGGCTTGTATTGTATAATCACCGGCCCTAAATGTTGGACAACCATGTAAATCGGATACAAGATTTTTATTAATAAAATTGTCCCAAGTATAAAAGATTAATTTTGCCTCTGTGCATTTTAATCAACGTGTCAAGATATTTTGTTCCGTTTGCACTCGAATCACTTTTCAAACTCTTTTTCCAAAATGAGTCAGTTAATTGTATTTACCAGTGTAAACAGACGTATTTTCCAAAAAGGTTAAGTGACAGGTACTATGCGTAATTGGCTGGGAGCTCAGGGCGTCAATAGGGAATCTTGCAAGTTCTAGATGCCTAAAGTCTGTTGAACAGTTTTCTTTTATTGATCCGCCTGTGGATCCTTTACCTTCCGTTGTAATACTTTGACATTACTTATTCGGAATGTAATATATTTATCTTTTGCTTCCGCTGTGCATTATTATATTGTGTTGTTTGACCATGATGTTGCTAACCACGTCACGATACTCCCCCACCGGGCCCACCGGTGACACGTGGAAAAATCGGGGTGTGACAGGTTGGTATCAGAGCCAACATTGAGTGAATTAAACACTAGCTTTTTGTGTTTAATCTCAATGACACAATTGCACATTCCTAAATCTTCTGAGTCTAGACTTAACATAGGAATATTCTCAATCCTAATCTGGAAATTTTTGCTTCCAATTTTTATATATATTGGATACGTCGCCAAGCGAAGAAACTGTATTAGCAATTCTCCACATCCGGAGCCTTGAAATGCTAAGCTTCGTACCGCGGCCAGTATGAAACGTACAACCAAAGAGAAAGCATTCAGACATAAAATGAAGAGGAAACTCCTTTTGCTACAGATCGTTTCTTTGATAGTCCTTATAAGGACATATTTATCTTTCAGTCCCTTCAAGGACACATTATCCCTTCAAAGACCCGCTTAGGGCAACTTTGTACTTTTATTTTCATATAATAGATTGATTAAATTAAGTTTTCATTCTAAACATGAAATATGAAATGAATGGAAAATAACATCCCTTAAAAGGGAAGTGCCTACGGGTTATAATTAACGTCCTCTGAGACTAAAGACGGTGGTAGCCTACAGCTCCCTGTCAAGAAAAGGTAATGAACTTTGATTCACACCTAAATGCCTCGATCCCAGACGATCATGGCTTATAAATTAAACTTGCCCACGTGACTAGGCCTTTTGTGCCATTACTAATTCATAAATTGCCCTGATTCTCTGAAATCTTGGCTTATAAATTAAACTTGTCGACGCGACTAGGCCATTTGTGCTATTATTAAATTATAAATTAGGATTTATGATAAAAATCCTGAATAAAATAAATATCCTTCTTTCCCTGTCGGTATGCATTTTAAAAAAATAATAATCTTGAAGGTGAAACCTAGTCTACGCGGCCAAGATGGTGAAACCTACTCAAGAGATTCAAATCCTTGTTAACACCTAAGAACGTGTTAGCACTCTTGACAAATGTGACTCGAGAAAATCACAACAGTCATCCTTATATTAGATTCTTCCAATTTTCTTATCTAGCCTAGTGATTTAGAAATCATGGCTCGTGTCATCCTATAAGATGATCACATTGTAAACATCCAGTAGTGATGAAGTGCCTACGGGCTAAACTTGTTGTCCGATAAGACGACGACAGTGGTGGTCTTTGACCTCCTGTCTAAAAATGTTGGACCAGGTCCAAGCATAATAGTCGGTAGGATCCATACGACCTCGACTAATAGCATCTAAGAAGATGATCATATTATAACCATCCCTCAGAAGGGAAATGCCCACGGGCTATATCTATTGTCCTAAAAGACAAAAGACAGATGAAGTCTACAACTCCCTGTCAAGGTAATGAACGTGATTCAAACCTTAATGCCTCGATTCTCTGAAGTCATGGCTTAAAAAAAAAATTTAGAACTGTCCTTGTGACTAGGCCTTTTTGCGCCACTTTAATATCCTTAATGTTTTATAACTAGGATAAATTATAATGGAAAATACTAATTAAATATAACTAACAAGTTAACCAATATGGCTTATATTACCATGGTTGATAAATCGTCAAAGATGATGATTCCATAATAATCTCTGAATAAATCATTGTTAATATTTATGTAGCAATCAAGCTACATGGCTAGATTAGATGAAGTTAACAGCCACTTGAAGGAGAGCAATGATACTACCAGAATTAATGTAACTGGAGCAGAACTACAGGCAATAATAGATTATGCTGTTACTCGAGCACTTGATCAGCAGTATGATGAGTCAAATGATACCCACTCTAAGACTCTATCTGTGGCTCGTTGTAAGCCCCCTTCTAACACACATGAGTTGAGGGAGGACGATGTTCATGACTTGTCAAATCAAAGGAGTATTCCGCCTAGACAGGTTGTGTTTCATCAAGAGGCACCAGTTAAGACCTGTTCATATAAATATTTCGTCTCCTGCAAGCCCAGAGACTTTACAGGAGAAAAAGGGGCCATCGATTGCATGACATGGCTCGATGAGATGGACGCTGTTGTCGACATCAGCGGTTGTGCGGAGCAAGATGTTGTGAAATTTGTTTCACAATCATTCAAAGGGGAAGCGTTGGCATGGTGGAGATCATTGCTCCAAGCCACGGGAAAGGTTCTACTCTACAACTTATCTTGGGGTCAATTTGTTGCATTAGTCAAGGAAAACTATTGCCCTCAGCATGAAGTAGAAAAGATAGAATCGGACTTCTTGACTTTGGTCATGGAAAATTTGAATTGTCAGGCATATGTGACAAGTTTCAACACTATGTCCCGCCTGGTTCCTTACCTAGTCACCCCTGAACCTAAACGCATAGCGCGTTTCATTGGAGGCCTAGCACCAGAGATAAAAGGGAATGTTAAAGCATCTAGGCCAACCACATATAGGTCCGCGGTGGACTTATCCTTATCTCTCACCTTAGACGCAATCAGAATTAAGTCTGTTAAGGCTTCTGGCGAGCGAAGAAGAGAAAGAGAGAAGGAAAACTCTCATCAAACTAACAAGAAGAAGAAGGGAAGCTCGGAGCGCGGGAAGGATTCCGAGTTTAGGAAGAACTCGATTCAGTCTGATAACAGACCCAAATGCAATAACTGCAAAAAGAAGCATTTTGGAAAATGTACAATAGACCCACGCGCTAAATTGTGTGGAATTTGCAAGACCAAGGGTCACAAAACCTTAGATTGCAAGGGGTTAAAGAACGCCACATGCTACAATTGTAACGAGGGAGGGCACATCAAAACCAACTGCCCAAAGCTTATAAAGAAGCCTGGAGAGGCCAGGAAAACAAACGCATGAGTCTTCCGGATGAACGCCAGGAATGATACCTATATAGCAGGTACTTTTCCTTATCAAGCAGTTAAGCAGAAATTTATTTGATGCTGACACATGTGATTCATTAATAAACGATCACTGTTGAGAACTGTTGTCTCCGTCTTAGTAGGACTTCGGTCATTTTATACGAAGTAGAAATTGGCCGATGATACTTTAGAAAATGCTCCAACAAACTTTAGATGGATATTTTATATCTAAATAGGAATCACTCTTTTCTGATATTCCTATGGCAAGCTTTCAAGCTACCCAAATTCTTTAATATAATAAAGACAGATGGGACGTTTTGATCCTCTGTCAGAAAAGTGATGGACTAGGTCCAAATCTTTAATGCCACTGATGGTCTTTTGCGACCTAGGCTAAGTAATATTAATATATTTTAAATAACGTTCATTAAGAATGTTAGTGCTATAATAGCCTGTATAGGTTATTGACACCATGGTTAGTATATATTAAGGCCATCAGAATAAAAATAGTAGTTGTTGGTTTTCAACTAAGAAATTGTTTTATTGGTATTAGGAACCAATATCGAGTATGGCAAACTCGGATAAGACAACAGTCAATCGCGCCATTGATGACGCGACGCAGACTAATGATGCTGAAATTGTAAACCTTAGAATTTCCAAAGATGTTCTTCAAACTATGATAGACTCAGCCGTTGGAAAAGCTGTGAAGAGAGCTGTGAAAAAGTTAAAGGAGACCCATGCTGCTCAGTCCAAATTTTATCTAGGACCACATTTCCTTACTCGTAAGAAGGATCTCGTTCATGCCTCTGATGCAAAGGATGAACTAAAAAGGAAAAGGGAGGTAGATAACTCCCAGAGTTCTAAGAAAAAGAACAAACAAAAGTCCGACCAGAAACCAATATGTGAGACCTGCAAGAAGCGCCATTATGGGAAATGCAGGTTCGAACCAAAATCCAAATCGCAGCCCAGGGCTTGTGGGATCTGCAAGTCTAAGGGACATAAAACATTGGACTGTAAGGACATGAAGAATGCAGTCTGTTTCGGCTGTAAGGAGAAAGGCCACATCAAGACTACGTGCCCTAAATATGCCAAAGGAAATGCGACGGAGGAAGTAAAGCTTAAAATTGAAAGCGCCTAAAATGCCTAAGCTAGCCCATAAATAATGACATCAGGTACATTCCTTGGCATTTTATCAGTAATTTAAATGCTAAGAGTTTTATTTTGGTTCGGATACCAGTAAATCTTTCATAAACTATAAGTATAACAAGTTTTTAAAAAACTCTTCATAAGGACTATATATATATTAAGTGTAAGGTAAAAAAACTTACAAGTAGAAAATTTACCAGAACTATTTTTCTGCTCCTGTAAGAAATCGATAAGTCGCAAAAATGGTGGAATTGGCCGTCCCCGGAATCGAACCTGGGTCTAGGCCACACACTTTCGCGCGCCTAGCCAACTGAGCTAGGTGCCTAGTTTGTGAAACTTCCATTATTAATTAAATATAAGCACTTGTACAGTAAACTTCCTTATCATTTATCAATGATAATTTATGCTAAGTGTCCTGTTTTTAATACAGGCAATAATAAATCTTCATGAACCATAAACTTAGCAAAATTTTTTTTATCACCCACAAGGTATAACTACCAAGGAAACCGTAGTAACCGATTCTTTTGGATCGGCAAGGAGTCCTTCCGAAAATCTAAGAGCACTCTTTCTTTGCATAGAGTACGACAACATATGTTATTTTAATTATTTTTCTCATTGTTTTTCTATCGCCTGCGAATGCCAAACTATGTTTGATAAAAGTGTCATATGAGGATTGGCGTATCCTAGTGTGTCCCATAGATTATTTCCATGTCTGATCAGCATGGAGGTTTAATACATGGAACCCCTAAGATATCCCAATGATCGTATTGTACTAAAGTCGACTAGTAGTATTCAAAGAAGATATCCATAATAGAGTTATCCAAATAAATATCCCCTGGTAACGGAAGATGAGGACTCATAACATGAATGTGTCACCTATTTGACACAAGCGTTGATGAGTGAACTGGAACCTGAGATATGGAAATCTCTGTAACCTTCTTGTACCTTGATTATTTTCTCATAAGATTACCCTGTTTACCCTAGGAGGCAGGAAAGATCAAATTTATATCTCTTTTAAAGGCTGTATTATTATGAAATCTCCAAGACGGCTAGTACCGTCATTGGAAGAATCGAAACCTTGATATCTAAGTTTTTAAAATAGAGGGTTCATATAGCCTAACTCGATATTCCGAGAGTTTGATATTGCTAGATAAGAGAGACGGTTCATTTTGCTTATGCATACATTACCGCAATCCTAATTAGGCAACGATTAAGAATTTGCCATCGGCTAACCAGAATTGTCGAATTGTTCGACTAACAACAAGGATTAGCTATTCCTTAATATTAGTTAAGTAATGGTTGGAATAACCATCTCACCTTAAGATAAGCTTCTCTATAATATTTGATATATAAGTATCAAGGCTACTCCCTTGAAGACCCTGTATAGATGGAATGTTAAACGTCCATTGATAGGACAATGGTTTGGTAAGTCCAAACATTAAGATCTGAAAGTTGCATTATAGACAATCAATACGATCACGCAAATTCATAATTATCAGTAAGATGCCAGTATACGGCAGAAAATTAAGGATTATGAAAATAGCAAACCTCCTAGATTCTTGTTAAGAAATAAGGTTCAACAATAGGTATCACCCTGGAAAGGAGTGATGCGGTTTGGTAAGAAAGGCAAGCTAAGCCCGAGATACATAGGACCTTTCGAGGTTATCGAACGTGTCGGTTCAGTTGCCTATAAGTTAAACTTACCAGAAAGCTCAGTGGAATTCACAATGTATTCCACATCTGCAATCTGAAGAAGTGCTTCACTGATGAATCACTGGTTATGCCGCATACAGATGTGCATATGGATGAGAGCTTGAGATTTGTTGAAAAACCCTTATCGATTGAGGATCGACGGGTCAAGAAGCTTCGAAGGAAACATGTGCCTATTGTTAAGGTCAAATGGGATGCCCGTAGAGGCCCCGAATTCACGTGAGAGGTTGAATCCACGATGAAAGAAAAGTAGCCTTACTTATTTCAGTAAATCTCGGGTCGAGATTTATTTTAAGGGGGTGAGGATGTAACACCTCAAAAATTCACGTCCTATAAGGTGTTGACACGTGTCATAAATTTTGAACGTGTGAAAGAATGTTATGAAAGGACTAAAGTTGACAAACATGGAAAGTATGTGAATTTACGTATTCTAAGTGTCAACTGTGAATAAATATAATGTATATTAACACTACAAGATGCTCATACCTTCAAACGAATAAATCATGGATCATACGGAGCTAAAAGTGAGAGATTACAAACTACAGGGGCTAAATGTGTCAACATGTTTAAGTTATACCTCTGGGTAACCTTTTAGCAAACCCGAAGCTTTGTAACGGTTAATTATGCTCACCAGAATACACGTTATAAATTTCGTAAAGTTTCGTTAACGTATGAGAAAGTTATGATCGAATTCGTGTGCGAAGGGTTAAAGCGTAAACGTAGAAAGTTAGGACTTTTCGGGTGACAACAAAGTTACCCGGGGACTTAACAAGGTGGGTATATGTTTTAAAGCCCTTATATATAAATTGTGAGGGTTCATAATGCAAAGGACAAGTGTCTATTCGAAATTAGAAGAGCCAAGGACCAAAATGCAATTTTTAGAAAGTTGTTTGGCTGAACTACATGGGCTCGCGTAGCGCGAGCCTGAAGGGACTTGCCGTCGCGCTACGCGACGGCCATACCTGGGCAGAATCCATATTTCTTGAATAGGGGCTTGCTAGGTGTAATGCCCATAAATTTAAAATCATTATTCTAGAAATAAAAAGAATAATAATAATTTATAAATTACCCACTAGAAAACCCTAATTAAGACACCCAAGTGATTCTGCACAAACCCTAGAATTTTCAGAATCAGGATCAGGGCCCCTAAAACTCAAGGGGGGTAAACCCTAGCTAACGATTATCCTAATAACTTGCGGACGAAGTTGAATTTTAAAAATCTGTCGATTCAGCTAGGCTAGTCCCACACGTGGCAACCCTATACATAAAATAAGTTGTCTCGCGGGCCGCGTAAGAATAGGTTAAACATCACGCGGGCCGCGACAAGTTCAAAATTCACCTATAAATACAGGACATTGGCACTTGAATTCTGGCACAAAAACGACGTAAAAATTCACAAAATACACCGAGTTATGCTCTGTTTACCAAAATCAACACACACGAATCACGAATCGACGCTGCAATCAGGGTAATAACTCGATCGCTATTACGATTCATTGTCCGATCGATCAATGTACTCAATGGATGTTTAAGTGCTGCCCACATTAGGGTGATGTTTTGTCATTAATTGTGATTCCGACCGGATGTTGAGTGCCACCCGAATACGGGGAATACTCTGTCCTTCGTTGTGAATCCGATGGATGTTTAAGCATAGCACTTTGTCATTCGTTGTGAGGGTTGATCTCGTGAGTTATCGTAAATGCTGTATTAAGTTACTAACCTAGTTGTGTGCATGTTATTTAAATTAGGTTAAAAGACTAATCAGTAGTCTAAACTCTGCCGTATAAATCTGAAATATTATCACAAGGTAGCTTCACTTTGGAATTATTAAGGTACGGATCCTTACCCCACTCCTTATTGCTTCATATTCAAATTGTTATAAACCATTAAATTCGTAAACTCCTCACGTCTTTGATTATCGATTCATTTGACAGTCCGTTCGATTCCTATTCTAATCATTTGATTTAGCTTTCATGTCATGTGATAGTATTATGTTGTTATACTCATTATCGCATGTTCCGATATATGTTCCGTTTTGTTATGACAATAAGTTTTATAAGTTATGTGAATAAGACCATTTGTACTCTGATACCCTGAGTATCGCTTCTCGTGGAGTGTCCCACGAGCATGTTGTTGCGGCATCGACATCATGTGCTCCAACCGTGACGGAGAGATTAGTTCACGGCGTCTCTTAAGTACAAGTGTGGTACATAAGGCTATTAGGAGGCGTATGGATCGATCCTAGGATTTAAGTATAAGGAGGTGGATAACGGGTATGCCAATTCGCCATCTCATGTGATAATTATACAGGAGTAGCTACCTGTGGATTGTCACGTTTAAGTTTGCTCATGGGTACATCCGTAAGATATAATTATGAAATTATGTTCTTGCATCGTATCAGTTTTGCATAAATTTCCATCCGGATAATATTTCATATAAAGCGTTATTTGTTCTTTAAGCCTATTATTCCGTACTGAGCATTCGGCTCATTTCGTAAATTTTTGTATATACAGGTCCGCATGTTACTTTGGGCGGGGAAAAGAGAGAAGAATAATGCCTAAGAATAAAACTGAAGATGTTAGCTAATGAAGTTGGATGTCTACGCTTGTATAATTAAACCTTAAGTTTAGTTGTTATGTGATTGTATCCTTGTCAAATAAATAAATGGAATTATGACTTTTGTTTATGATACTACTGTTATTGTGACACGTCAGCCCTTCCGGGTTGGGGTGTTACAGCTATGGTATCAGAGCAAAGGCTCTTTCCTGTAGAAAACTTGAAGATAGTAATAAAAACCTGTGAGGAATGGGTAGATATCTATGATAGGATTCAACTTGATCTCTTATTTGGTTTAATTCCTTTGTCTATTTCGTATAGATATGCCTCCTCGTCGTCCGCTACCTAGGAGTACTCGTACTAACCATGCGCGTAACAACACTTCTTCGAATGAGAATCCAGTTGATCCAAACATAATTAATGCTATCAACCAGGCTGTTGCCGGGTTGCTTCCAAACCTGGTTGCACAAACAGCTGAGGCCGTTATTCAACAAACTCGTCAGCCAGAACGTAATAACACGAATCCAATCTCTGGTGAAGAAATTCGTGAGAATACCACGAACCATACTACCTATAGTATAGATATATGGATCGCTAAATTCCAAAAACAAAAGCCGAAATCCTTTAGTCACGCTAATAATCCAGTCGAAGCAAGGAACTGGATAGCTCATATTGAAAAGATCTTTGGAGTTCTTGGAGTTCCGGAGCAATACAAAGTTAGATTGGCTACCTACAAATTTGAAGATGACGCACAAACTTGGTGGGAAGGATATAAGCATGTCAAAGGAGGGGATGATTTTGACACTAATCTTTCATGGGTCGACTTTCGTATCATCTTTTACGATAAGTATTTTTCGACCGCTGATAAAGAAGCTTATATCAGGGAGTATGCAGTAATTCGACAGGGAAGTGATGAACCAGCCTCTGAGTTCATTACTCGATTTTCAAGGTTGGCTAGTATTGTAGGAGATGTTGCAGGATCAGCAGAAGTCCAGGCAGAAAAATGCAAGTGGGCAGTCAATGATCGAATTCGGAAGTCGATCATGTACATGAAATTTAAGGATATCACCGAAGTTGCTGATGCAATCAAAACTTTTGAATTCGAATGGAAAGAATTTTTATCTCGAACCGAGGATAATAAGAAGAGAAACAGGGAAGGACAATTTAAGCAGGCAAACGGCCAATCATCCACTATGCCACAGCATCAAGATCGCAAAGTGCAAGGAAATCAAAACTCTGGAAATCAGGCACGTCCATGGCAACCTAGACTGCAAAACCCGAAGCCTGCTCAAAACCAGATTCAGTTGTATGCAGAACATATTAGAACTCAACCACTGAATCAGATTACATATCCTCTATGTAATACTTGTGGTAAGAGACATCAGGGCGTATGTCACCGAAGTACAGGAGCATGCTTTAGATGTGGCCAAACTGGACATATGATCAAGGAGTGTACGAAGAAAGACACTAAGAAGAATAACCAACCAAACGTTGCTCAACCCAATGTTGGAGGAAGAGTTTTCGCACTTTCTGCTACTGATGCTGCTAATATCCCAGGTACTGTGGCAGGAACCCTTCAGCTTGGTAAACATAGTATCTATGTGTTATTCGATACAGGAGCGACTCATTCTTTAGTATCCCACTCGTTTACTAAGTACCTTCCGATAAGACCAACTCTCTTAAATCATACCTTAACCATTTCCACTCCCATGGACAATTCATTCGTAATCACTTACGTATATAAAGATTGTCCGATCCGTATTGAATCTATTGTGTGTAAGGCAGATCTATTTCCAATACATATGTGTGACTTTGATGTTATTCTAGGGATAGATTGGTTGTCTCGACATCGAGTAACTATAGATTGTCATTCTCGCCGTGTTATTTTCGGTGATCTTCATCATCCTGATATTATATATCAGGGAACTCAAGCTCATAAATCTCTTAAAATTATCTCTGCGCTCAAGGCTCGAAAATTCATATCAAACGGTTGTGCTGGATTCCTAGCATCGATTAGGGATACTTCTGCTAGTGTTAAGAGTATCGATAACCACTCCGTTGTTCGTGAATATCCTGATGTATTTCCGAATGAACTACCGGGATTACCACCTGACCGTCAGATAGAATTCACCATCGACTTGATCCCTGGTGCCGAACCTATTTCTAAAGCTCCATACCGTATGGCTCCAATGGAACTGAAGGAGTTGAAGGAACAATTACAAGAATTGTTAGATCTAGGATTCATAAGACCCAGTGTTTCACCTTGGGGTGCTCCGGTCTTATTTGTGAAGAAGAAAGACGGTAGTATGCGTTTATGTATTGACTACCGAGAGCTGAACAAGATTACTATTCGTAATCAGTATCCTCTGCCTCGCATTGATGATCTCTTTGATCAACTTCAGGGGGCTCAGTTCTTCTCAAAAATCGACTTGAGGTCCGGGTATCATCAGCTAAAGATAAAAAATGATGATGTTCCCAAGACCGCCTTTCGTACTCGTTATGGTCATTACGAATTCTTGGTTATGCCCTTTGGGCTAACTAATGCACCCGCAGTCTTTATGGATTTGATGAATCGTGTATTTCACAAATTCCTAGACAAATTCGTAATTGTTTTTATCGATGACATTCTGGTATATTCCAAGAGTCATGAAGAGCATGAAGCACATCTACATGCAGTACTTGGAACCTTGCGACATGAGAAGTTGTACGCTAAGTTTTCCAAATGTGACTTTTGGCTTAGCCAAGTGGCATTTCTAGGTCATGTCATATCAGCCGAGGGAATTATGGTAGACCCAACAAAGGTTGAAGCTATTACAAAATGGCCAAGACCCACTTCTGTTACCGAAATACGAAGTTTCTTGGGTCTTGCTGGCTATTACCGAAGATTTGTTGAAAGATTCTCGGTAATTGCTTTACCACTCACAAAACTCCTAAGGAAAGGGGTGAAGTACTCATGGAATGAGGAACAAGAGAAAAGCTTTGAAGAATTGAAGAAACGACTTGTATCCTCCCTGATACTCGCTCTCCCTTCTGGATCAGGAGGTTACCAAGTCTATAGTGATGCCTCAAAGAAAGGATTAGGTTGTGTGCTAATGCAACATGGGAAGGTTATCGCTTATGCCTCCCGTCAGTTGAAGCCTTATGAAGTTAACTACCTTACACATGATATAGAACTAGCCGCCGTCGTCTTTGCACTTAAAATTTGGCGAGACTATCTGTATGGGGAAAGCTGTGACATCTTTACCGACCACAAGAGCCTCAAGTACATATTTACGCAGAAGGAGCTAAATATGAGGCAAAGAAGGTGGTTAGAACTTTTAAAAGATTACGACGCAAATATTCAATACCATCCAGGCAAAGCCAATGTTGTAGCTGACGCGTTGAGTCGAAAGAATTCTGGGACTATATCTTGCTTACAAATTCAGCCTCGTATTAGGAGGGATCTCGAAAGAATGAACATTTGGCTTCAGGTTAGTAAATCTGATGGATATCTAGCTAGAATGCAGATTGAACCCGACCTCATATTACGGATCAAAGATGCACAAAAGCAAGATGGAGAACTTTGGGCAATCGTGCAAAATCTTGAGGTGGGTAAGCAATCTGAATTTTGTATAGACCATCATGGGGTGATTTGGTGCGGTAAAAGACTTTGTGTACCCGATGATTCCACCCTTCGTGAGTCATTGTTAGCCGAAGCTCACAGCTCACCATTTTCAATTCACCCAGGATCTACCAAGATGTATCGAGACTTAAGACAGAACTTCTGGTGGAATGGCATGAAGGAAGACGTTGCTCGATACATAAGTAAATGCCTCACTTGCCAACAAGTGAAAATTGAACACAAACGAGCAAGCGGTCTGTTGCAGCCATTGGATATTCCCATATGGAAGTGGGATGAGATCATAATGGATTTTGTTACCGGTTTGCCTAAGACTTTCAAGAAGAATGATGTTGTATGGGTTGTTGTCGATAGATTGTCGAAGTCAGCACATTTTCTACCAATTCAGCAAGGATTTTCGGTTAATAAGTTATCCGAAATATTTCTTCAAGAAATTATTCGACTCCATGGCACACCATCTTCCATTGTTTCCGATAGAGACCCACGTTTCACCTCACGATTTTGGAAAGGTTTTCAAGCAGCTTGGGGTACACGACTGAAGTTTAGTACGGCTTTCCATCCACAAACAGATGGGCAGTCAGAACGCACGATTCAGACCTTGGAAGACATGCTCCGAGCATGTGCACTTGAATGGTCTGGAAACTGGGATGAATATCTATGCCTTGTTGAGTTCGCTTACAACAATAGTTGGCAAGCAAGTATTGGCATGGCACCTTTTGAGCTTTTGTACGGTAGGAAATGTCGCGCACCGATCTGCTGGGATGAAGTTGGAGAAAAGATTATTGAAGGGCCATAATTAGTTCAGATTACAAATGAAAAAGTCACTATGGCCCGAGAAAAATTGAAAGAAGCTCAGAGCAGACAAAAGAGCTATGCAGATCAAGATAGACGACCACTCGAATTTAAAATTGGTGACCACGTTTTCTTAAAGGTATCACCTTGGCGTGGCGTTCGTAGATTTGGAATTAAAGGGAAGCTTAGTCCCCGTTTCATAGGTCCGTTTGAAATCCTTGAAAGAATTGGAGAAGTGTCATATCGACTGGCTTTACCGCCTCAACTCTCTCACGTTCATAACGTTTTTCATGTTTCCTCGTTAAGAGGATATAATTATCATCCACTCCATGTCATTAGTTATCCGTTACTTACAATTCACGAGGATTTGTCCTACGAAGAGGAACCAGAAGCCATCTTAGATCGACAAGAAAGGGTTTTGCGTAGGAAAGTAATTCCGTTTGTTAAAATCCTCTGGAAAAATCACTCTGAACATGAAGCAACATGGGAATCTGAAGAATCAATTCGCTCTCTATACCCTAATCTATTCTAGTAAAAGAATTTTAGTCAAGTAAAGGTAAATTTTGCTCTGTGATATATGTTCAATTGTTCTGTTTACGGTCATTCATGCTTTACCTTATGTGAATATATCTTAGTTATGATTAAGCAGGTTTATGTAGGAGATATCAGTATCAATAGTCACTCTTGTTATCTGCAAGTCTATGTTGATTTTCTGCATGATTAAATATGTTATTAAGATACGTAGAAGAAGAACCATTAGGACATGATGATAAGGTAATTGACAATTATAGTCATGACTTTAGTTATGAATTTCAGATATACATGTGTGTTTAGGAGATTCTGGTTATATAAGTTAGTAACTCTGCTATGAAAATTCTGTTTCTGTTACTTATGCGATAAGTTATATTCTTATTTGAAAAAAATTTCGAGGACGAAATTTCTTTTAAGGGGGTAATAGTTGTAATGCCCATAAATTTAAAATCATTATTCTAGAAATAAAAAGAATAATAATAATTTATAAATTACCCACTAGAAAACCCTAATTAAGACACCCAAGTGATTCTGCACAAACCCTAGAATTTTCAGAATCAGGATCAGGGCCCCTAAAACTCAAGGGGGGTAAACCCTAGCTAACGATTATCCTAATAACTTGCGGACGAAGTTGAATTTTAAAAATCTGTCGATTCAGCTAGGCTAGTCCCACACGTGGCAACCCTATACATAAAATAAGTTGTCTCGCAGGCCGCGTAAGAATAGGTTAAACATCACGCGGGCCGCGACAAGTTCAAAATTCACCTATATATACAGGACATTGGCACTTGAATTCTGGCACAAAAACGACGTAAAAATTCACAAAATACACCGAGTTATGCTCTGTTTACCAAAATCAACACACACGAATCACTAATCGACGCTGCAATCAGGGTAATAACTCGATCGCTATTACGATTCATTGTCCGATCGATCAATGTACTCAATGGATGTTTAAGTGCTGCCCACATTAGGGTGATGTTTTGTCATTAATTGTGATTCCGACCGGATGTTGAGTGCCACCCGAATACGGGGAATACTCTGTCCTTCGTTGTGAATCCGATGGATGTTTAAGCATAGCACTTTGTCATTCGTTGTGAGGGTTGATCTCGTGAGTTATCGTAAATGCTGTATTAAGTTACTAACCTAGTTGTGTGCATGTTATTTAAATTAGGTTAAAAGACTAATCAGTAGTCTAAACTCTGCCGTATAAATCCGAAATATTATCACAAGGTAGCTTCACTTTGGAATTATTAAGGTACGGATCCTTACCCCACTCCTTATTGCTTCATATTCAAATTGTTATAAACCATTAAATTCGTAAACTCCTCACGTCTTTGATTATCGATTCATTTGACAGTCCGTTCGATTCCTATTCTAATCATTTGATTTAGCTTTCATGTCATGTGATAGTATTATGTTGTTATACTCATTATCGCATGTTCCGATATATGTTCCGTTTTGTTATGACAATAAGTTTTATAAGTTATGTGAATAAGACCATTTGTACTCTGATACCCTGAGTATCGCTTCTTGTGGAGTGTCCCACGAGCATGTTGTTGCGGCATCGACATCATGTGCTCCAACCGTGACGGAGAGATTAGTTCACGGCGTCTCTTAAGTACAAGTGTGGTACATAAGGCTATTAGGAGGCGTATGGATCAATCCTAGGATTTAAGTATAAGGAGGTGGATAACGGGTATGCCAATTCGCCATCTCATGTGATAATTATACAGGAGTAGCTACCTGTGGATTGTCACGTTTAAGTTTGCTCATGGGTACATCCGTAAGATATAATTATGAAATTATGTTCTTGCATCGTATCAGTTTTGCATAAATTTCCATCCGGATAATATTTCATATAAAGCGTTATTTGTTCTTTAAGCCTATTATTCCGTACTGAGCATTTGGCTCATTTCGTAAATTTTTGTATATACAGGTCCGCATGTTACTTTGGGCGGGGAAAAGAGAGAAGAATAATGCCTAAGAATAAAACTGAAGATGTTAGCTAATGAAGTTGAATGTCTACGCTTGTATAATTAAACCTTAAGTTTAGTTGTTATGTGATTGTATCCTTGTCAAATAAATAAATGGAATTATGACTTTTGTTTATGATACTACAGTTATGGTGACACGTCAGCCCTTCCGGGTTGGGGTGTTACACTAGGTGCACTTGTAATCGATTTTAAACGGTTTTTCACACTCCCTTGGCCCCTAAATCAACCCCTAGAACACTAGGACACATGTTGGAAGGTTGTGGTGATTGCTAGACCTGGTTGTCACTCAATTGTGGTGAGTAAATTCACTATAAAAGGGCACCTTGTTGCAACATCATTCTTCACACCTTCAAGTGCATAACTGATCAATTCTGGAGCTCCCAAGCAGGTCCAACTGATCATAAGTCGTGCATAGGACTCTTGTAAGTGTTCTAATCCTTCTTTGTTTGAGTTTAGCTTGTTTAATTAGCTAAAAGTCAAACCGTCGTAATTACGGTTTGACTTCGAGATTAGTCAATAATGGCTCAGTCATATCTCGAATTAAAAGTAGTTATGAGTTGGTATTTATGTGGGTAATAAAACCCCAAAAGGGTTTCCCCTGATCACCACTCTAACTAGTTCAAATGTCGGGTCAAACATATACTTAAAAAGTCAACAGGATGCTTAAAATGCCATTTATGCAAAATTAGCTATCTAGAACATATATAACCTGTTTGATCATTGTTATAACTTAGTAATTAGTGTAAGAACATGTCTAAACATGTTCAACCCGACAATTTCCTGTTTAGACCCGGTTCGGAACCGAAAGTCACATAGTTTGACTTTCACTTTGACTTTCAGTTCTGACCCGTTTAGGCATGTTTTAGAAATGCCTCAGAGCTTTAATTGGATTAGGTTACATGTTAGAACAATCCTCTGTGATTATACACCTTGGTTCATTAGTTATCCAATTAATATGCATATTTCCGTTAATTGCTCATATGTTGACCGTTATGCCCTTATTACCTTAAAACATGATTTATGAAAATGTAAAAGTGTAGAAACCTTAGTTACTGATATATAAACTTGTATGCAAAGTTTGACATCAGATTGACTTATAGATTAAGAGTTATGCTCAATATCGCAAAATTTAAGCTTTATGTTAATAAAACAGCGTAATTAGCGTATAGCCTAGTTAAGCCTACCTTTTTGTATCAAACTTAATACCCACTGATGTAATATATTATTTTGGGATTTTTAAAGATTTTTAATTAATTTTAGGCTGAGCATAACTAGTAGTCGTAGGCTTAATCCGGTAATTTTCGGTTTTGCCCTTACGGGCCATAAAATGAGTTTTACATATCTAAACGACTCCAAACCTTTTGCTACTGATCACATATGTTAAATAAATTATTTTAAGCCCTCTAGAAATATAAAAATATCAGATTTAAGTATCGAACCCGGAAATGGCCTTTAATCGCCTTATTTAGCGTTTTTAACGCATAGTATGTTTTAAAATCATATTGAACATACCCGGGTTGATACCTACTGATATATAAGGCAAATTATGATATTTTAACAGTAAGAAAAGGTTGATTAACTCAGACTTCGTTTTTGAGCTTTTCGGCTTATGTGAAATTACCAAAATACCCCTACGGGGCATAGTTTGGTTAAAAATGATTAATTTCACATATATGCTTTAGCCTACTATTATAACTCATCAAATTGAGTATGTTTATTGTTTACATCAGACCTGTAACTCAGTTAAACATCTAAACGCTTTTACAAACTTTAAAATGACCAAACTACCCCTACGGGGCATAGTTTGTGTTTAAATTAGTTCGGGGCATAATGAAAGACATCCTACTGATGTACCAACATATTTGAAGCATATTAACTTAGGAAACCTGTATATGGCTCTTACGGATACCCGTTATGCTTATTACGCGTTCGGTTCGGTTTATGTAACAAGTTTACATAAATTAGCCGAAACGGGTCAAACCTTTTCGGTTTTATCTCAAAATCCAGAATGTGTTTAGTTTACCCATATTATACAAGTCTCCAGACTTGTCGGGTCTAAATCACATCCTATTCCGGTCTTCGCTTAATCATGCGTTTTGAACCGTAAACCTTTCCTTAAAAACTAACCGGTCTAAGTTACGACTTAAATAAGACCCGTTAGGAATTTTATAGGTTAATAAAACCTTCGTTCCAGATTAAGAGCCCCAGTAGAAGTACTTGTGCTTGCTGATTAAGATATACGGCTGAGTGTAAGTTGCATTGCTAGCTCAGGTAAATACTTTTAACTTATTTTCCCTTATACGGGCTTGGGATACGGTATTATAAAAATACCGCTTGGTCGGGTGTAGAAACCTTTTAATCGGAGATGATTAAATTGCATAATCCCGTTTTAATCTGTATTGATTGATAACAAATAACATTGGGGGTTAATGACCGTGTCCTGGATATCCTTGGCTCATTTTAAAAAGTGAATGGCCACGACGTAAGCACAAGGTGTAGGCAAAACACCTCCTGTTACATATGTATAACGTATACTCACTCGTAAGGGTATCTTCTTGTGAGATTATATTTGTGGTGTGTCGATTAATTTTGTCCGGCTTGTATTGTATAATCACCGGCCCTAAATGTTGGACAACCATGTAAATCGGATACAAGATTTTTATTAATAAAATTGTCCCAAGTATAAAAGATTAATTTTGCCTCTGTGCATTTTAATCAATGTGTCAAGATATTTTGTGCCGTTTGCACTCGAATCACTTTTCAAACTCTTTTTCCAAAATGAGTCAGTTAATTGTATTTACCAGTGTAAACTGACGTATTTTCCAAAAAGGTTAAGTGACAGGTACTATGCGTAATTGGCTGGGAGCTCAGGGCGTCAATAGGGAATCTTGCAAGTTCTAGATGCCTAAAGTCTGTTGAACAGTTTTCTTTTATTGATCCGCCTGTGGATCCTTTACCTTCCGTTGTAATACTTTGACATTACTTATTCGGAATGTAATATATTTATCTTTTGCTTCCGCTGTGCATTATTATATTGTGTTGTTTGACCATGATGTTGCCAACCACGTCACGATACTCCCCCACCGGGCCCACCGGTGACACGTGGAAAAATCGGGGTGTGATAGGGAGGCAACCCGGGGTTTTATATTGATCTTGTTGTTTTTATTTTTCTATGTTTCAGGGCCATGGCGACATTCAAGTGTGGGGAAGATGTGCGGATATTTGTGTGAAGGTGGTGATAGGAAATCGGATTGTCTACAACATCGGTCGTGTCAAACTTCACCAGGTCATGTACTCTTTCCTTAGTCTTGATATGTTCTTTAGCTTTGAAATATTGGTAGTTAGTTTGTTTGCTTTTGTTTAAAAAAATAAAAAAACTATATACAAAAAGAAATTTGGGGTTTGAGAGTATAAGCAAATGTTGATGTTTTTGTTGAAAGCGATATTCCCTTCAAAACCATACATTAGGACAATG
This sequence comes from Helianthus tuberosus, assembly GCA_030545235.1. NCBI lineage: Eukaryota > Viridiplantae > Streptophyta > Magnoliopsida > Asterales > Asteraceae > Helianthus > Helianthus tuberosus. The sequence continues at coordinate 215,882,753 of CM060423.1, forward strand.
TATCTCAAGTGTGGGGATGAGGGGGAAATTTTGAGAATTTTTGAAAAATTTGTGAAACCAAGCGAAAAGTTGTTGGAATTTGAACACTTGACATTGTTCCGCATGACACACCGACACCCCTTTCTAGTCATTTCTTGGTGAGTTTTTGAGCCACATATGATTATTAAAGATGTTTTCCTTGTTTTGAGTGGTGGTGTGTGTATTGTGTTAATAGAACTTGGGTACGAATTCTTGTTGAAGCCTAGGATTAGCATGCTTGTGAAAATGATAGGGGACTTTTAGGTAGCCTCGTCTTGATGTGTGAGAGTGTGGGAATTGGGGGTTGGACCTCATACGTTACATATATGAGCTTGGTATTGTGAGGGGTGGGGGTTTGATCTTTAGAAAGCCATGTTTGAGCCTTATACCATTCGGTTGTGACCCAAACCTACTTCTTACAAAAACTTTACCTATTGAGACGACCCGGTTTAGGAATTTAGTTTGTGATTGTTGATGTTCTTGTATATATTGTTGAGTTCTATGCTTAAAAAAACAAAAAAAAAAAAAAAGAAGAAAGAAAAAAAAGAGAAAAAATATGAGAAAAATACAAAAAGAAGGATTTAGTTGCAATAGTAGTTGAAAATGTTGATGAAGTTGTGTATATAGTTGATGTTTGCTTTGTTTAGTAGTAAAAATAAAAACCGGGTCGAATCAATGAGCTACTTTCACATTCCCACTATTTCCTACCTTTACACATAGCCCCGTTACAACCCGAATGTCCTTTTGATTCATAAGCATGCTAAATATTTGATAGGAGGAGATTTGATTTGTATACAAGCTTATTGTCGCACAATCACACACGTGCATTGAGTGTTTTAGCATAATGTGCTAATATTTCTTGTCACCGAGAGTTGTTGTGACGGGTGTGTCTTGTGGTGTGATAAAAAGTTAGTAAAAGGACGATACATTTTAGCTTGATTTGCATGTTGATCGCTTGTGGTTTTGAAATGGTTTTTGAATAGGCTGCTTGGGACAAGCAACGGGTAAGTGTGGGGATAATGTGACGGGTGGTCTGTAGGACAACCTTTAAGTGCCTTAAAAAGATTAAAATCCCATGCTTTACACGTTTAATTGTTTGAACTTGGTAATTACTAGTTGTTTGGACGTGCAGGTGCAAATGGAGCTTAAAAGGGAAGGAATTTGGAGCATCAATAAAAAATAAATTTCTGGAATTGAAGAATTAAGAGGATAGCATGATAGAGGACGAAATTACGAGAACGTAGGCGAAAACGGTGAAGAAAACGGAGTTGAAACGAAAAAGTTATGCTGAAAACAAGTTTTCATGTTGAAGCCTGCCGTAGGCTACGGCAAGGGTCGTAGCTTACGGCGCAGACTGGCACTTTTTGTCACCGTATGACAGTTTAAAGCCACCGTAAGCCATTCCAAGCCATCGTAAGCTACGGTGGCCACCGTAGCTTACGGCGCTGACCTCCGTAAATGTGTAACTTCCACCTTTTAATGCGGATTTATAGTGTCTTTTTACCTCTAATCATTCCCATTCGGTTACACACAGTTCTAGGGGCGATTTCTAGTGTTCTTGGTGCTTGAAGACAATTTCCAATCATTCGGTTTGTGTTTTTAATTGTTATGAACATTGAAACTTGTGTGAGGATGATGATTCAAGCCATGAGTGGCTAAACTTGTTATGACTATCTTTGGTTGAAGGTTTGCATGAGACTTTATGTTTAATTCCTTATTTCTAGAATAACAATCTTTATCTTTATTGAATTGCTTGTTATGGTGTGTGATTGATTGTTAGTAAATTGTTGATTCTTATGTTAAACTAATTAGAAACCATACGTTCTTGGTGTCGTTGGCAATCGAGATATCATGGGTATAGTTAGGCTTGGGTAAGGGTTGATTGATCATCGGGTAACAACCTCACGTTCTAGGAATTTGAGTACTTAGTTCCCTTTCATCACTGCAATTAATCACACATGAACTATGTCTATGTAGTTCTTTCTAGCGGAATGATAGCATAAACGTCGAAGCAAACCGGAAACTAAAGATGGTCATTTTTCTCTAAATTGTTTACACACCAAAGTTTTCATTTTGCAATTAGAATAGTAATCTTAGTTTTTAAACTCAAATCAATCAAACCAACTCTTGAACTTTACTTTCATCGCAATTAGTTTAACTCTAGTTAATTTAGATACAATTTTAAATTACACATATTCCACAAACTCCCTGTGTTCGATACCCACTTACCGCTATCTATTTAGTAGTATTTGGATTAAATTTGATTGTGACCACGACATCACGTCAATACTCTCGCCGACAAGTCGGTTAACGGTATTTACCTTTTCGGTTACTACATGTCCCAAATCAATCGAAATTTCGAGACTTGGCGGGATTTATGAAAATTTCAAGGAGTGGAACTAGTCGACAAGGTGCGGGTTTCACCCCTAACTTGACGATTTCGTACCCTAAGTGTGGTTGGTACTCGTCGGGTCAAAATTTAATTTCAACACTTTGACGAGGGTCCACTAGAATTTGAAAGCGGAAATTCTCCATCAAGCTGAGGATCTCACTCCTAACTTGGTGGCGAATTTCGTGTAAAAAGAATAGGTGGATTGAGAGTCTTTCACCAAATTGTGGGTTTCACGCCTATTTTGGTGAAGTCGTCTCGTTTGTGTATTACGAGTGGTTTCGAATTTAGCATAAATGAGTAAAAGACGTATGTTCAAAATAATAATAACAAGTATAAGCACATAAAGCATTTTAAGAAAATAACACGTAAGAGACATTTCAAGAAATACATGTAAAGATATTTCATAAAAGTAGCATGTGAAGCAAGTATGGTCGAATTTTGGTGCTTAACTATAGACTAGGTCAAAAGCATGACAATTTTCCTAATTCTCTATAGTTATGGGTCTTATACCAATTTGTCACACCCCAACCGATGGCGGAAACATCAGAGTGAGACGAAATAGATTGCAAGTGACTTCATAACACTATTTGTGACAAGTAATTAAATAATAAATTTTCATTTCATCCCTAAAGAGTCAATTACAAGGATTTGAAACAAATACAACATGAATAACAAAATACAATACAATAAGAATACAAATTTAAAGTGTGTATCTAAGCATCCTACTAGATTCCATGCATCACCAACATCATTGCTAAACCTGCAACATGCCTTTGGTGAGCGCGTTTATCATGTTTTTGGTAATATTGACAAGAATTCTATGGCCCCCACACAAGCTATTGAACATAGAATCATTACACCCGTGAGTCCTACATCAGGACATACCCCCGCGATCAAGGTATGCACAAAGGTTCCTCATAACAGGTGAGTATATTGGATTCATTCGTTTTGCTTTTCAACGATAGATAATTGGTGATCAGGTCAGTACTTCCGTACAGCAAAGAGACCAAAATCTACCGAGGGCGAAGACAGATACCAGAAACGGTACGATTTGTGCATTTTGCGCATTTGAATAACTTTCTATGAAAGCTTCTTCAATTTAGGGTTTTGGCCGTTTTGGCTCTTTTCTTGAAAAGATATCATAGCGTCTAGGTCAGCATGTATCTGGATGCAGCAGAAGAACGACTATGATATCCCAGAATGAAAAACTAATATAAAGACCCGGAATCTCAGACTTTGGCAATCTGTCAACGCAAGATTTAAGACCATTAAGCCATATGCCGCAACGTGTTACCCACAATGATGCGTAATGCCTGAGGAAAGCCAGAATCCTTGTGTAGAAGTTATGTTTTGCCACCTAATAGCAGTTTACTCGTTGGTATTGCTGAATCTACCGACACGTCGTTGCTTGGTACCTCGAATCCTTTTGTTTTCTGTTTTTCAAGAAATGATAAAGTGTTAGCAATTTTCTATCATTTCTTCTAACAGGAGTCAGACACATGCATCTGATTTTGATTTTCTGGAATATCACCCCTAAAATCTTTATTTTCGAAAGTACATTGCCCGAAAATGAAATTTTAAAGTTCAGAAAATCTTTTTGGTGGGCAACGTTTGACGATACTTGTTTTACTTTTAACAAACGTTTTTTTTTTAATATGGACAGAACATAGAATATATACAAACGATTTTGGACAACAAGATTTATTTCCACTCAAGGAAATTAACCATTTCCAACCAGGTTACCAGCTGGTTGAATCGGGTTTTATCAAAGGCTTTTGTGAATATGTCGTCCCGTTGCTGTGTTGTATCCACTGGTACCACTTGAATGTATCCTTTTTCGTATGCATCTCGAATTGCGTGAATAAGAATTTCGATATGCTTTGTTCTTGAGTGGTGGACGGGATTCTTCACAATTCCCAGACAAGCCTCATTGTCGATGAATATAGGAGTCTTCATGATATTGATTCCATAATCCAACAACTGATTTTGTATCCAGAGAACTTGTGAACAACAACTGTAGGCCGCAGTGTACTCAACTTGAGCAGTGGAGGTGGACACGGTCGTTTGCTTCTTGCTTTGCCAAGAGATCAGACGATTTCCCAAGAATTGACATCCTCCTAACACAGACCTACGATAAACTTTACAACCTACATGATCACTTTCAGAGTAAGCAATAAGATCAAAATTACTATCTTTAGGATACCAAAGACCTAGTTTCGGAGTTCCTTTAAGATAGCGGAAGATGCGCTTCACAGTGATTTCTTGTGATTATTTGGGATTTGTCTGAAAACGAGCGCAGAGACAGACGGCCCACATAATGTCAGGCCTGCTTGCAGTTAAGTACATTAGAGAGCCGATCATGGAGCGGTAAAAGGACTTATTCACTGGTTTTCCTTGAGGATCTAAAGTAAGCTCGGTCTATGAGGCGAACGGGGTGCTTACAACTTTGCAGTCATTCATGTTGTACTTTGCGAGAATATCCCGAATGTACTTAGCCTGGTGAATAAGAATGCCGTCCTCCTTTTGCTTCACTTCTAACCCCAAGAAAAACGTGAGTTCTCCCATCATGCTCATTTTGAATTTTGCCTTCATAACGGTCTCGAATTCTTTACACAACTCCTCATTTGTTGACCCGAAGATGATTTCGTCCACATAAATCTGAACCAGCATTACGTCTTCTCCGATTCTTTTGGTGAAGAGAGTCATGTCGATTTTTCCTCTGGTGTACCCACATTCCAAAAGATAAGTTGACAAAGTCTCGTACCATGCACGCGGAGCTTGGTGAAGACCATACAGAGCTTTGTCCAGTTTATAGTAGCGTCCTGGGAAGTGAGGATCTTCAAAGCCCGGAGGTTGACAAATGTAGACTTCTTCCTTTACCTTTCCATACAGAAAAGCGCTTTTCACGTCCATCTAGAAAACTTTGAAGTTCTTGTATGATGCGTACGCTAAGAATATTCTTATTGCCTCCAATCTTGCAACTGGAGCAAAGACTTCCTCATAATCGATTCCTTCCTCCTAACGAAAACCTTGCACCACCAATCTAGCCTTGTTTTTTATTACTACTCTCCGATCATCCATCTTGTTGCAAAATACCCATTTTGTACCAATCGGAAACTTTCCATTGGGTAAATCAACCAGCTCCCAAACTTTGAGTTTGCGAAATTGAGATAGTTCTTCCTGCATAGCCTGTACCCAACTGGAGTCTTTAATAGCTTCTTCAATATCATAAGGCACAGACTGCGAGAGAAAAGCGGCATAGAGCCCTTTGTTGATGTTTGATGATTGACCACGAGTACGCACTCCTTCTTCTACTGCACCTATGATGTTCTCAAGAGGGTGATTTCGATTTGTCTTGTATCCTGCATTTGTGTGGGTTTCAATTTCCTGAGGAAGATTGGTGAAATGTTCGTCAACGTAGATCACTAGAGGATCACCTTCCTGGGCAGGTTCATCCACATTCGCCTGTGAAGAAGAAGCACCGTTTTGAGGAGTGTTCTCAGGCGAAGTGTCACCATTTACTTCATCCACGGAGAGAAGTGGATCGGTTGAGAATGGAGAAAAACGGGTAGTGAAAGGAGTTAAACCAATATCTGAAGAATCAAACAGAGGTTCAACTGGAGCAGCTTCTGCAGGTTCGGCTTCTGGAATATCTTCTGGAATTTCGAAGGTGTTAAAGATCACACCTACATCGTAAAACCAATCGGGAGTACTTCCAGTGTTGGTGTAGTTTCCTTCTTGGAAGTCGATGTAATAAGATTCAATCACCATCTTTGTCTGTTTGTTGTAGACTCTGTAGGCTTTCTGTGTTGATGAATATCCCATGAAGTAGCAGATATCAACCACTGCTTCGAATTTGATGAGATTCTCTTGAGTGTTCAGAAGAGTGCAAGAGCATCCGAACTGTCTGAAGAAATCAATGAGAGGCTTCCTCTTGAAGAGAAGTTCATATGCAGTTTTTCCGTGAGGTTTTACAATGACAACTCTGTTCAGAACGTAGCATGCTGTATTTACCGCTTCCGCCCAGAAGATGATTGGAAGCTTTGAATCCACCAGCATAGTTCTCGCAGCTTCGATTAAAGTTTTATTCTTTCTTTCCGCGACTCCATTTTGTTGAGGAGTTCTAGCCGCACTATATTAAAGATGAATTCCTTTTTCTGCGCAGAAGGATATGAAGGTTTAATTCTTGAATTCGGAACCATTATCACTCCTGATCGACTTCACTTTCAATCTGGTCACGTTTTTAATCAAGGGTATGAATGACTTAAGGATATCAGCCGTCTCACTTTTGGCTTCAAGAAAATAAACCCATGAGAAACAAGAGAAGTCAGCTGTAATCACCAAACAGTAAGAACTTTTAGCGAGACTCTTAACACTTATTGGACCAAAAAGATCCATATGCATTAATTGAAGAGGCGCAGTAATCGTATTCACTGCTTTGGGCTTGTGCGATTTCTTGTGTTGCTTTCCTTGGGCGCATGCCATACATTTTTCAGAAAAAAGGAAATTCTTTTATCGGAAGACCTCTTACTAAGTTTAACTTAGAAAGTTTGTTCATATTTTTGAAATTCACATGCCCCAATCGCCTGTGCCAAAGCAGTGACTCCGATTCTGAGGCCTTTGAGATTAAACACGTCAAGTTATCATTTGTCTTGGCATTTTTCATGTTAAGCACATATGTGTTGTTTTGTCATGGAGCTGTGAGCATGATCATTTCTGCAGGAACGACATATTCAGGCTTGAGAAACAAACATTCCATGTCGTTGAAAAGCACCGATATTCCTTTATCACAGACTTGTGATACACTCATAAGATTGTAGCACAATTCTGGAACACAGTTGACATTTTCTAATGTAAGCGCTTCAGACACAACATCTCCTACTCCAACGATTTTTCCTCCCTTCTCGTCTCCAGCGAAAGACACGAAATCACCATCAATAAAACGAAAATTCTTTAAAAGTTCCTTTAAGCCTGTCATATGCCTTGAACACTGTCGACGTGCCAGATATATTCCATGAGCATCCGAAGCCATTTCTGGAGTTTATTCTGAAATACAAATATATACACAGATTAGTTTGACTTGGGAACCCAAATTTGCTTCACCTTGGATCTATCGTGGTTTTGTCCCACAACATCCTCTTTTTCTTTCCAAAAACAGGTTGTTGAATTAACCAGATTTTTGAAAGATTTCTTAAGATAGTCAAGCTGTTCTGTGAAATTTTTAACGAAATTGTATTCTGGTTTAGAAAAATTCTTGTTTTTACAATGTTTCGCTGTATGTCCTAAATGACCACAGCGAAAACATCGTTTGCCTCTGGGTCGTTTGGTGTTAGAAGATGATGTATGTGATGAGTGTCTTGAGGTGTTTGAAGATTCTTTTGAGGCAGTGTATCTTGAGCTCTTGGCTTTCTTCATTTTCTTGTCAACTCGGCTCTCATCTTCTGAGCAGTCTTCATCATTGTCGGAGTCTGATGAACTTTCTGATGTTTGATATTCACTTGAATTTTTTGAATTTTTATCTTCACTTGCTTCGTCACTTGACTCTTCGGAGCTTTGATCTTCTGTTGTTTGATCTTCATTTGAATTTTCTGATTCTTGATCTTCATCAGAACTTGAAATATCTTTGGAGCTTTGCTCTTCTGTTGTAGGATCTTCATCAGACTTTGAAGTATTTTCTTCCTTTTCTGTGGCAGAAAAGCTTGAGTCTTCTTTGCTGCTATCTTCAGTGACTTCCTTTTCTGAATCTGTCATACCTGTTCTAGATGGAATAAATTATGGAATTTCTTCGGTGAGGAATTTTCCAAAACTATTCTTTTTCAATTCTGGCACAAATATGGGAGATTCACACACATTTTTAACATCACAAACTGCAGAATTTAAATCATGACATTCAAACACAGTATGTTCACTATCATGGGTCTTAAATGTAGGCACATTGCCCTTACAGTCATCCAAAAGGTTAAATTTAGGCACATGGCCATTATTACATTAATCCCGAATATTGTTCTGCTTATCACAGTTCCAGGCGAACCAGTTAACAGTCGAATAACTGTCGCCTGAATAACCTATTCCTATTTTTGAACCGCCGCAGTCTTCATCCTCATCGCACACATCTTCTTTACACACAAATGAATCTGCATTACTTTCAACAACATTAGCGGTGGTTTATTTGTAAAAGAATTGTTTTGAGCGATAGAGGACATTTCATCAATCAGATCGTTGTCGGGATGAGGAGTCGGCATAGGCACATAGTTTTTGCTATAGGGTGGAAAGAAAAGCTTTCTTTCATTTCCTTGCCTGTCCTTATACCCGATCTCATCTTTTACATGCGTAGGTCGTTGGCAATTCTTGAAGTCAGTAAAGGCCTTTTGACTGACATTCCATTTGTCTATTATAATTTGCAATTTGTTATTTTTGTTCAAAGATTTTTCCAGTCTTTCTGTTAAATCATTGATGATAAAATCTTTTCTAAAGACAAATTCTTTTAGAGTTTGCATTTCAGCTAAAGTTGAATTCAACTTTCTCTGATATGCAGCCTCATTTTGTTTAAGTTCTTTATTAAATTTTAAAGCTTTGTCTTTTTCCCTCATAAATTCAAGATTAAGGAACTTATAGTGTGCCACGACGTCTACGCATGCCTGTGTGCATAACTTTACTTTAAAATCGTGCGGTATGCTATTTACCAAGTCCTTGTCCGCCTTTTCCTTTGATGATTCAGTTTTCATAGCTGCAGCTGAAGCTTTTGCCTTCTCTTTCTTCTCATCAGGTGTTTCTTTCAGAACCTCCTCCTTGGGCTTTTCAGCTTCTTCAGGATTCTCGTCTTTCTCAGGTTCTGAGGAGGTGAGAATGCTTTTCAGTCCCTTGTCAGCAACGTTATCTCCTTTTGGAATTCTAGCAACCTGTTTCTCAACCTGTTTTGATGATGACCCGGTTGAGATCTTTGCCATGAGGGCTTTGTTGACTTGTTCCTTAGCTTCAGCAATTTCTTCACCCCAATCATAATCTTCAACTACCAGAGTTTTCGGTGTGTTAGGAGCAGCATTGTTTTTGTTCTCTTTAATAGCGATTTGTTTTACAGCAGGAGTGACTTTAGTGTTTCCCTCCTTCAACAAAGGACAGTCTCGCTTGAAGTGACCTAGATTCTTGCAGTTGTAACATCTCAGCTTGGATTTGTCAAAACCAGCTTTTCCAAGACCTAAACGCTTCCCAGTCTTGTCCTGAAACTTCTTCAACCTTAGAGTGATCATAGCCATCTGCCATTTCAAATTCATTTCCTCCATGTCATCAGGATCAACCTGATACATGTCTTCAGCAGTGAACATCTCCTTCTTGAGTTCTCCTGACATTAAAGCTTCATAGCTACTTAGAAACATGTTAAAGAGTGCCACATTTTCGGTTGACACTTTCAGAGCTTGATTATCTCTAATCACGACAGTCTTTTCACTAGATTGTGGAGCCTTTGATGCGCTTGCGGAAGCATTAAAGTAGATCATGTCGGAAGCTTGTTGACTGACGCCTCCTGAAGCAAGAAATTCCACATTCTTCAGTCCAGCAGAAGTCTGAGTGGGCTTTGGGGTGTAACCAGCCGTATTCATCTCGCGTTTGTTGACATCCATTTCAAAAGCCCTTAAAGTGTTGAATAAATCGGACAGAGTGACAAGATTTGGGTTATTGAGGAAATCCTTCTTGATCATCATGCATTGCAAGCTCCATTCCTTTGGGGTGAGTCCAACAGCTTCTTTATGGCAGCACGGTTAGTGACAGGATTTCCTGCCTTCTTCATTTTGGTCATCATACTCAGAAAGCGACTGATATGATCGGAAAGGATTTCTCCACGAACTCCACAAAACATGTCGTATTGCTTCTGCACCATGTCTCTTTTGCTTTCAATTAGCTCTTTGTTTCCCTCGTAATACTCGATCAAAGCTATCCAGAGTGCATTAGCAGTTCTGTATTCTTCAAACATGTTGCAGTCATCAGTTGACAAAGCCATGGTTAAAGCAGCATGTGCGCGACGGTCGCATTGGATTAGGGCCTTGTCTTCATCAGTGAAGGTTGTGGAGTCGTTGTTAGCGACTATCACATCTCCTTGAACCACCGTTGGAATGTGGGGTCCAGCGGTGACCGAGAGCCACAGATTGTAGTCAGTGTACTCAAAGAACGATTGGATACGAGTCTTCCAAGTACTGAAATCTTCCGCTCCTTTCAACTTTGGTGGTCTTATGGTGGTTCCGATCTCAAGTTCAGCTTGAGGAATTGGACTTAGTTGATTCAACGACATTTTGAATTATTTTTTACTTGAGAAAGCTGATCAGAGGCTAATTTCGCTGACAGACTGTTCTTGAACAATTTCGCCGGTGATATAGTTAAATTCGCCGGAAATCTGACTGAGTTTTGTGGATCAAGACAATTTCGCCGACTATCTTCGCTGCTTAAGTATCTTTGCCGGAACGAGGAGGAGTCCTGCACAAGCGAAGAAGCTAATTCCGCTAAGACAACAGACAAACACGTTTGTTTGGCTAAATTCGCCGGACACCTTGATAAAAACGCTGTGGTTCTTTATCACTGTTCTCGAAGTCGCCTTCGATAAATTCGCTACTGGGTCACTGACACTATTTCGCCGAAAATCAGCAATTTCGCTAGTGTTTTAATCGGCGAAATTGTTAATTATGCGATATTCAACTTAATTTCGCTATATTCAAAATAAATTCGCTATCTTCAAGATTATCTACGCTGACCAGAAGGTTTAACACGAACTAAAACCTTCTAATCACCCAAAAACCACTCAAAAACCATGTTTCTTTGCATCAAAATGTCCAAAATAACTCCCTGGTCACTGATTAACAACAACCTATCAATTAAACACACCAAATCAATCCATTTTAAGCCCATAAATTTGAAAAACTTGAAACTTTTGAAAAACTTTCAAAACTTTGAAAAATCTTAACAAAAACACAACAACCAAGAGCACTAAGGCTCTGATACCAAATTGTAGATCCCAATTCAATCCGGATCACAGTGGTTGATTGTTTTAGTCCACAACACCTATTGATTAGGTGTTTGCACCATGAAAAAGTTAAGAATAATCATAGAGTGAAGATGAAGCTAGTGGTATGATGAATATAACAAGTGTTGTATTGAATCCAAACAATGAAATGAACAATAAAGCACCTGGAGATCTGATTAAGCACAATGAATAGAGATCAAAATGTAAACAACACTAATATTCATCAAGTGTGGCCAAAAGCTTGGCTAGGGTAACAATACAAGGGTTTATATAGAATCTGACTTGCCAGCATAATTATAATTATGCTGGCAACTTAACTACACTAGGTCAGATTTGCTACTTTCATATAATTACAAAACTAGTCCCTAGACTTCAAGTAAGCCACAAACTATAACAAAACTAATCCAGTGCAAGTATCAACGATCTCATAAGCTCCAACAGTAGTTTTTAGTGTAGAAAGTATTTTATAAATATAGCACAAATAGAGGAAATCAACCAAATTGTTCTTGTGGCATATATAAATTAAAATCATGGAAAAGGTCCATTTAAAAGCTTAAATGTTGTCCGGGTAACTGTTACTCTTTAGCTGATTACCTTAAATAACTAAACGCTACTCAACATGTGTTACAAAAAAAAATATCAGTCTCTAGGACCTAATCTCTATGAGTTTTTGTTTGGCTAGTTAGATGTTCTTTAGATTTCATATAGTTTAAAGTCAAAATTCTTCTAATTGGTTGCGCCTTGATGAAGAACAGATCAATCTTCACATCTTTGAAAGTATCTGTGTTATGTACCTCCAACGTAAAGTTTGTAGAACTTGGTCGTACACTCGTACCACTAAACCAAATGCTATCCAAAGGGCTTGTAGCTTAGTGGTACGAAGGAGTGGAGTAAGATTTCGCTCCCCAAATGGTGAGGGTTTTGGTTCCGGAATGGACAATGATGTGGATTTAGGAACATGTTTAGTGGTGTGTGAGTTGCCATTTTAAAAGAGCTAAACGAAATGCTAATAGGTCAACATACCTTGTTGACCAGATATTCTATACTAACTTAAAGTAGAAAGTCGGTGGCTTTTGCCACGACCAATTCCTTCGTTTTTGTCCGCTTTTGTCTTATATACATTGTTTGATCAATTGGGTACCAATTATATTCTATTCCATCTATCTTAATTTGCAACATCCATGCATTTTCCAATAGACCACCTCTAACCTTTCACCATATTAAAATTTAAGTTCATTGCTTTTTCTACCCTCAAAGTTTCATAAAATGACAATTTTAGTCCTTAGACTACTACTTCATATTACAAGTTTTACAAATTAATCATTCAAGTTTCTAATGTTTCAACTTTACCCATATACCATCTATAATATATGTTTTTAACCTATTATTTTCTTCAATAATTTTCATTTGCTGATTTCTTTTTAAAAAACTAATTTGTCATTGACTTCCTTGACTTTCTAAAGTTTCGAGTTTATCCCTTTCGTTCCTTTACTCTAAAAAACTAAGTTTTTACGTGCGTAATTTTATGTACACGTCGTTATAAATTTGAGTTGGCTTACGTTTAGAAGTAAACTTTTTCTTTTGAAATGAGTCCGCTCAAATATAATACGTTTTCGTGCTTATTTTATGTACGTTTCCAGTTGGTCCATGTTTCGCGTAAATGTACCAAACAGAGCATGGTTAAATATGCATTTTCATTCATTCGATGGTAAAAATTCGATTTACTCTACATTTCGACCATTAACAATGCAAGACAGATAAAATTACAATTATATATATATACTAAAACCATAGTCGTTGACGTTTACACCTCCCAACTTTGGTCCTTTCACTTTGCATAATACTTATAGTTGGCCCGTGATGTGAATGGGTTTTCTTTTTTTCTTTTGTGGTTTTTCTTTTTTGAAAGCTATAATAAGCCCCTTCTAATTACACATGTCAGTTATTTCTCTATACACACTTTATGTTTTTTTGGCACATTACGTTATAACTGTACAATATAATTTCTATAAATTTGATTGTTATAACTGTACAATATAAATTCTATAAATTCGATTACTTAACGTTTTTATTCAATAGATGTTACATTGAGTTGAACCGAGTACGTAAAAACATGAATTTTCATATGGTTAACGCATTAAATAAAGTTTAGGCTAATCCATTTGGTGTTTGCAACGGGCCGGCAGCGCATCGCCCGCGGGTCATAATACTAGTTAATATTAATAAGCATGAGTATGATCAATATGTATACTTTTCTTTAAAAAATAATAGTAAGATTGCAGATTTCACAAGTATGGTACAATTTAAAGCTTCAAATGAAGTAAACGAGGAGCACCATCAAGGCCCTTAGAGAAGGAATATTGAACGTAGTCATGAACTGTGGTTTCCCTGTACCTCGGTGGGTTCTCATCGGAAAGCAATTCCTTGATAGGTCCGTACACCTTCGTGGATGCCGCTAGGGAGCTGCTAAAGAAACATGCCACCGACACCCTTGGTCCTTTCTCATTCGCCACCACTTTGTGCTCCACACTTTTCAATTTGTCATTCGATATCATCTGAAACTTAACAATATTAGATTCTTGTTTTTAATAGTTTTCATTAGGCTTGTAAATGAACACGGACAGAGAATGCTCATGTTCGTTTGTTTAACTTTAACCAAACATATGTGCTTGCACGAACATTTAAACGAACGGGGTTTACTTGTTCGTGTTAGTTCCTTAAGAAAACAAATGTGCTCGTGTTTATTTAGGTTCTTTCATTAATAGTATAAACGAATGGTTCACGAATGTAAACAAACATGACTGAACATAGATAAATGAACATAACTAAGCTAACACCAATTAAAACTAACTATGAATAACGTTGTGTTAAAATTATAAAACTAGACTAAATTATAATTGGTGATATTTTAGTTTCATAAAACTACACTAAATGGTAACGGGCGTAACAAATTTAAACGATAAACCAAAGAACTTAAAAAACATAAGCGTATTTAAATGAAAGAACGCCCATTAACATAATGAACAAACTTAACATGTGTTCGTGTTTGTTCATTAAATTAATTAGATGAATAAAAAAGTTTTGTTCATGATCGTTCCGTTTGTTAGATAAACTAAGTTCTGCTGAACCGTTCACTAAACGTCCAGTTCGTTTACAAGCCTGATTTCCATAATCAAAATAACATGTAGAACTAGACTTGCCTGTAACAGATCACCAATATTGATCACAAGCGCACCCGGAGTAGGCGGAACATCAACCCATTGATTTTGATGAAGTATTTGCAGCCCGCCGATATCATCTTGTAGAAGCACCGTCAAGAAACCATCATCCGTGTGTTTGGTTGCACCCATGGTTAGATCTGGTTGTGGACAAGCAGGGTAACAATGGCCTACGAATGTGAGTGCCTTGTCACACTCCATATCCCCCAAGTGATTTGGTTTCAAACCTAAAGCCTCTGAGATCAACCGAAACAGTAAGCCGCCAAGTTTCAACACATGATTCGAGTACGTGATTTGTATGTCTCTACAAACCTCGGGCAATTCTTCTGCCTTTGGAGGTAACGGAGCCATAACCGAAAAAAAAGTGTCTCTCCAGTTCGCGGCTGGCGAAGTATACAGATCGAAATTGCTATTATACACCACAGTCCTCGAAGCATCTCTCGAGTAAAACCGTTTTTTATTCTCGACATCTTGTTCGTGGAATCTACGGACGCCTTGAAGCGTCTCGTGCATCACACTCAACGGGATTCCATGATTCACTACTTGAAAAAGCCCGATATTCTCCGAGGCAACACGTATCTTTTCCACCACGGATGTTCTATCGGTGGATCCGAGGTCTATGACTGGAAGCTCGATAGAGGTGTAAGCTTTTTGAATGGTTTCGGGTTGATTGATGAAGATGCGAGGGACGTGTCTGATACCCGCATCGACGAGGCCTTGGACGCCGGTTTTTGTTTGGTCGAAAGCTTTGAGCTCGGTTACTCGATCGTATGGTGTGATGGTTGGAGTTATGGTGGTCATGTTTGTTATGATGATCGTATGCAAAGACTCATACTATAAATGGAGATATGTAGTCAACTAGAGATAGAATTGCCTCCACACATTCATTATTGCAATCTTTGACGTTTTTATTTTATTTTTTGAGCGCCATCTTTGACTTTTAATCAATTATGAAAATATCAAAACCATTGCCCCACAAAAATTAAGTTGCGGTTCGAACTTTGAAGCTATCTTATTTAAATATCAGTACTGTTCTATTTTTAAAAAATCGTTTATTTTGTAAATTATAAAGATGAACCCTATTTGTCAAAAGTCATAAAAACGGTTCAAGTATAGATTTTCTTTATTAATGATTCAAAAAGGGGTAGCGGTGCAGCTTGTTGCCCGTTTACCAACTAAATTTGGAAAAGATATATACAATCATTTTTCAATAAACATCATATACTCTAATATTTATCCGCAGTTTGAGCGGCGATTGGACAAACACTCGAACTGGAGCGAAAATTTTGGAACATCTGGGGTGGCCTTTGTGGATATATCAATCTATTTAGAGGAAGCCGAAATATATAGAACCCAAATGTGGCCAAGGCCGGCTTTTTCCTAAACGAAGTGTGTGTCAATTTCAACATGTTTTGTATGTTGATGTTGAACCGGGTTCTCGGAGACTCGGACTAGTAGACAACTAACACGTTGTCACAATAAACTATGGTAGCTCGGTGCTGTGGGACATGAAGCTCGAGTAGTAGATTATGCAACCATGTAGTTTCAGCAAGGACATTAGCTACACCCCACTGAATCTGGATATTGTCAGTTGTGATTTGGATGACCAAGATAGTAAGTTATCGCTCACAAAAACACAATATCTCGATGTTGACCGACGGGAATCTAGACGTCTTCCCAAATCGGCATCAGATGTTGTCATTGAATAAGTAGAAAACGAGATAAAGCTAGACCGCAATCAATTGTACCATTCTGGTATCACAAGATCCGCATCATGAATTGAAAATGAGGTTCCCTTGAGCATGCAAAACCAAACAGACCTGCTGAACGGCAAAAGTAATGTCTGGACGCATGAAGGTAAGATATTGTAACGCCCCAGCTGGAGTTCGGTATATGATACCATCGAGAAGCAAGCCACCAGAGGTGGTGCTGAGCTTATTGAACGTATCCATGGGTGTAGCACATGGTTCACCTGCTGACATACCTGCACGTAAAAAATTTCACGAATGTAGGTGGCTTGAGACAAAAAAGAAGGTTATGTATATCTCAAGTGGCAATGACACCAAAAATATGATGAAGATTATCCATATCTAACATAACAAATTCCCTCAAGAGGGTGTTAATGATGCTCCATAAGGCTACATGGTATGGTGATGGTCCTCTCTTGGAGGAGGATCCGACACCTAGGCGCCACATCATAGTCCTTGGGAGGATGGTCCATCCCACAAAAACAATGGAAATGAGAGGATGATCCTACCCCACCACTTTATTATTATTATTTTTTTTAAATCTTCCACTTTGTTTAACATTTAACAAATAAAATAGGAAAATACTTTCATTAATATTAAAAAAACAATACATAAACTTAAAAAAAAAAGATAAACTTAAAAAAAATCCTAATAAATTAAAAAAAAAACATAAACTTATAAAAATCAACCACTTTGATGCTTCTTCAGGATGTCGTTTTGCAATTTTATCGAAGTCCAGCGTTTCGGTTCAGGATAACTATCAACATCCATCGTTAATATTTCCCACTCCTTGAGCCGACACCCGCTCATTTTTCGCCACTTAGAAGACACCGAGTCGATATCTCGATACGATCCTTGGTCCATTAGCTCAAGAAACTTCGCCAAAACCGCCTTCCAAAACCCTTCACCCATTTGATTGTTACCTATATTGGACAAAATGATATGTTACAAAAAAATAAAAAAACTAATACTACAAAATATAAACTTAAAAAAAAAATAAAAGTTATTTTTACGTACCTTTAATCGGGTGTGTGGACGTGCCTATGTAAGCCTTCGCTAAGGCTTCTTCCTCGAGTTGAGTCCATGGTTTCGGCTTTGGTTTGGACGGTTGGCTTTGCTCACCGACAACTTGCTTGCCTTTTCTTCGTTTGTCTTTTTGCGGTTGGGTCTCGGGAACAACTTCGACAACATCCTCGTCGGGTTCGGATCGAATGGGTTGCGTCGGGTTCGGTTCGGGTTGCACGGGTTGGATATTAAAAGCATTCCGCATCAACAATTGTTGTATGGCTTGACTGTGCGCAAAAACGTTCGGTGAGTTTTGGAATGCGGCAAAGTGTTTGAGGAAAATTGACCGAATTGGTTCGGATCCATCGTCGGATAGTATCCCGGCATCGAAAAAACATTCGGGATGTTCGGTGGGTTCGGGTTGTTGGGGACGTTCGGATTGTTGAAGGGATCCATGGTAGAGTAGTATTTTATGAAAAGGGAAGAATGTTTATAAAAAATGAGAGAGAGAGAGATGAGTTGTAGTGGATGAAAAGTGAGAAAAATGATGTAAAAAGTGGGGAATATATATAATTTTGGTGAAAAGTGGTAAAGGAGCCCTTTGAAAGTTTTTAAAAATTGGATTTTTTTTTATTGTAACGGTCATCAAGCATCGATCCCCCACAAATTTTGTCCTTTAGTGCTCCGTCTCAAACGTCTAGGAAGCGACGATCAGGACGGGGAGGGGTCGGGGGTGGCGTGGTGTTTGGGTCGGCGACGGTCCGAGACGGAGGGGGACGACCCCCATACCGTCTAGCCTAATAAATTCGAGTTGGAGGCTATAAGCATGATGTCATCCATATACACTAATAAATAGCCATGTTATTCCCATGTTAATAAGTAGGAGTTGGAAAGTGTGGATCAACAAAACCCGGAGGTTGATGGATCAAGATCGTTTCCTGTAAATCACCATGTTATTCCCATGATAATTGGTTGTAACCATGGTTAGATCTGGTTATGAACAGGCAGGGGAACAATGGCCGAAGAATGCCACCCCTTTGTCACAGTCCAGATCTCCTATATATGGAACTCGGTCTAAGACATAAGGCCTTCTAGATCAATCAAAATATATAGTAAGCCCCCTAATTTTAGCACGTGATTTGAGTACTCAATTAGGCTAAAGGGTGTGAGGGTCATGGTCAAGATGAATCGGTATTGAACAGAATAATAAATCAGAAAATAATAGAACTTGGCTAAGCACCCAAATTTTATTAAGGTCAAGATGAATCGGTATTGACCTCATACAATCCCTAATACCCAAAGCATGATATTTATAATCTAAACACATCTATTAGATTATAACTATGATTGCTAAAAATCTATCTATTTTAGGACATGATAATTATAATTATAATTATCCACTCCTTAATTAGTTTCCTTGCTTTGCACGCAAATGAACCTTTAATTCGAAATTTCCAACACATGGTTGAGTCATGATTCGTCACGTAGGAAAATGAAAAAAAGGCTACACCACCCCCTTACATGATCCACCATTATGGTTTACATGGATTAAACCATGACAACCTTGATCCTTCTTTCCATTTTTCAAGAAATCATTTCATTTTTCTTTAGACAAAGATAAATTAAAATAAATAAGGGGGTAATGGTTTAGTCATGACCACACCCTTAGGGTAGTGGTTTTGGATGGTGAATTAGAGGTGGGTGACATGGCACTGATGTGGAGGGTCATGACGGTCATGAGGATAATGAATTATTACATAAATGTAACAACATACACATTTTTTTTTTTTTTGATATAGAAAGACTGTGATATAATTAAAGATTAAAAATATTCGTCTTTATGGTGTATATTTTTCAATGGTATAAAAAAGTTATAAAGTTAAAAAAAATTGAAGGACTAGTTTAAATAAATTAATTAAAAAATTTACTCATTTACATGGAAATATAGTGAAAATCAGATAAATCCAAGTTACTCATTTACATGGGAACATAGTAAAAAATCGGATTTAATCTCCATCACTAATTAAAATATGCTAAAACTTTTTTTTGAACGACAAATTTCTTTACTCCTCTTCTCTGTGAGACTTGAACCCAAAACCTTACTCTTCAAAAATATTTAAAGGCTTTACCTTTGCCAATGAGCCAGTACCCCATTGCTAAAATATGATAGATCCATGCTTAGTTTTATAGTTTGTACATGGGGAAGCGTTTATGGAATTTTGGAAAAACTGAAATAAACAAATTAAATTTTAGAATCATTTAGAAGAGATGGAGACAGATTTTATACGAATGAGACCATCTCCAACCCAAAACTTCGAAATTGCTAGGAAGTAATTCCTCGAGCCTATGAGGCGGGTTGGGCCGATCTCATAAACGGGTGCTTAAGGTTGGGCCGACTAATTCGAGTTATGAATTCGTATGGTTATTTGATTAAGTTAATTATAGATAAATTAAATGAGTTATATTTAATTTATACTACATCCGTCCCATTAAATGTGTCTTATTTTGAATTTTCAAAGTATTTATTTATAAACTTTGACTTTAGTTATATATTTTTTGAGTTATATAAAACTTGATGAAAATTAACCCGATAAAAACACTTGTAAAACACACTCAAATCATATAACTTTCATCAAGTATTATCTAACACAAACAAAATTATTTAAAGTCAAAGTTTATAATTAAAGACTTTGAAAATTCAAAATATGACACTTTTAATGGGACGGAGGGAGTAATAGATAGGTTAGATAAATATGAGAGTTTAATCTTTATCTAATCAGAAAGTTGCGTTCTACTCGAATTGTAACCAAATCATTCCCTATATAACCTGATTAAAGTTGTGATTAAGGTGAAGAGAAGAGAGAGAAACCAGGTTATAGTTTAAAAGAAGAGTAATTAGTTTTGAATTATTTTTTCATGATTCAATTTTAATTCATTTTTTCATCTTGTTAAATTGTTGATTGAGAATTGAGAAACCACATGTACACACATAGTGGGAATATCAAATTTCCATCATCCTCTAATACATTTATTTTATCTCCACTCTTGTATGATTATTAAGATATCCTTACATTTCTACACTATCATCACATTTTTTATTTATGTTTAATAATCAACATTTTATAATAAATCAGATTATTATATAAATTCAATTAACTAGTGGTTAAGTGGTAGGTGGGAATCTTTGCTTCTATTGGAGGTCCTGGATTCAAGTCCAGGCAAGGGGGTTTTAATACTAACTTGGTGATACTAACATACTAACTACTAACCCGGTTAGTGATATTCTAAGGCTAGAGGGTGTGGGATGGAGCCCCTTGGGGGTTATAAAGGACACCTCAGCGCCACCTAGACGCCACGTCAGCCAGGGGGCTTTATAACCCCCCCCCCCCCCCCCCTTTAATTTGCAGGGTGTGGGATGGAGCCCCGTCATCATTACCTAATTATTTTTTATTTTTACATTTTACTTTTTTAAATTAAATGGCCATTTTATATAACTAGAAAATTAAAAAAAAACATAATTTCATCCTAAAAAAATAAAAAAACATCACAAAGTCATTAAAAAAAATAAGAAGGTACTAGAAAAAAAAAACTACATATATTTCGCCCTAATTTGATTCTTGCGAGCCTCCATAATGCGTTGATCCGTCTCCGTTAGTTGTGAGAAATCTTTCGCTAGAAAATCCAAGTCTTTCTGAATTAGTTTCTCCATCTTCTTTTCTTGGTCCTTTTCCCTGATCGAGATCATTTTGTTGAGACTTGTATGGAACTCGTCCAACTTTGACGACTCATCCAATGACGTTGAAGTACCCTTTCCTCGTGCCGCTGCCTTACTTTTATCCCGACCCCTTGGTCGAGGCAGCTCCTCTTCCTCTGGTTGTTCGAACTCCTCATCATCGTCGTTAAGATTAATTGTCGTACGAGCATCGGACCCGGATGGTTCCATTGTGGATGTTGATTTGGACCGTTTTGACCGAGGGCGGGTTGGGTCGAACGGTGGCACAAGATGCCACTTGGGAGATTTGCGAAGAAGCTCCCACGCATTTACATGCGTAAAGTGATGACCATGGTACACCCTATAATCGGAGTGGGCTTGGGTCATCACGTCCACATCGCTCGAACCGCTTTTCCTTCGAGTGTTGTTGACGAGATTAGTATGTATGTTGTTAAAGTTGCTAATCTTCGTCCTCATCGCCCCATTTTCCCGAAATAGAGTCGGGCCGTCGATATACGCCGCGACCCATGGCGGTGAAAAACTTGTCATGAATACGGGCCCAAAAAACCTTTATGTCTTGGTCGTCACCTATAAAAAAAATATATTTACAAAGGTATATGTTTCTCGGACTCAATCTTCTTTTTATGGTTTCTTTTTTAAAAATTTGAGAGAAAGTGGGTGAAATGAGATGGAAAAATGGAGAAATGGAATGGGTATTTATCAACTTTGAATTTGAAAAACAATTTTTTTTTTTTAAAACCTGACCGTTCAACGGTCAAAAAGATTAAATGTGCCTCGATCTGTGTGTTGTCCTCTCGTTACCATGTTCGCGAAACAACTATAGCGCCCCAAGTTAATTAGGTGGGTGTGGGTGTATAGCGCCCAGGGCGCCATAGATGGTGACTTGGCGAGGGTGGCTCCCCCCACACCCTCCGGCCTAACCGTACGCCTTTCAAAAAACAGTATAAATTCAATTAACATATTATAACAAACCAACACTTTGTTAATAAAGTAATTTATATTTAAACTAATGGATAGTAAACGAAAAATAAAATTAATGATTGATCACATAAACAAATCTTTTTAAACAAAAATAATACACATTATATTTTATCAAATTAAAAAGATTTAAAACTAAAAGTTAATATAATGTAAAAGTTATTCAACATATACAAAACTCATGGCCGGTAATAGTGTTTTTTTATTGGCTGACTTGGGCGGCCACATGCCACCCATTTTTTTTTTTTTTTTGCCAAATGATGATTTTCCTCCGTTTATATTTATACTCATGCATGACACTCTTCTATTGGCCCAACAAATTTACGACTTTATCCCGTTTTAAAACTACGATTTTATCATCAGTTCAAAATTATGCTTTTACCCTCACTTAAAAATAAATTTACGCTTTTACTCCCAGCTAAAAATTTTTAATTTTGCCATTGGTTCCACATTACGATTTTTTCTCGTTTAAATTTACAGTTTTGCCATTAGGTTTCTTTCCTTATAATAACGATTTTGTCATTTGTTGAAAATTATGTTTTTATCCCATTTAAAAATAAATTAACGCTTTTGCTCCCACCTAAAAATTTCAATTTTGCCCTCGGTTCAAAATTACGATTTTTCCCCGTTTAAATTTACATTTTTGCCAATAGTATTTTTTTCTCACACAACCGAGTTACGATTTTGCCCTCAACCCCATTGGTCCATTTAATTTACGATTTTATCCCTGAAACAAAATTACGATTTCCCCCTCAGTTCAAAGTTATGTTTTCCCCATTGTTTTAATTTTTCTAACAAAACTATAAAAGTTTTTAGTTTTAATTGGTTGATTCGATTTAATTTTTTTTTGGTCTAAAGAACTGCCTAACACTCGCTTATTAGTTCTGAAAAATTACAGTTTTGCAAGAGCCCAAAATTACGGTCTTATCATCGTTTTTGTTTTTTTCCTAGCAAAATTATAGTAGTGTTTTTTTTAATTTATTGAGAATTATTTGGCCATCGTTCCGCAACGCGGGCGGGACATCAAGCATGGCAGGGAATAGTGTTTCCCTGCCATTGGTCGAAATGGGCGGCCGCCCCTCCTCTATTGGACAAATCATTTTATCATTTTATATTCACTTTAAAATAATGGTTTTGCCCCCAGTTTAAAATTACGCTTTTCTCCCAACTAAAAATATAATAACCCTTTTGCCAGCAGCTCAAAATAACGATTTTGCCATCGGTTCAAAAATTACGATTTTACCCTCAGCTTTTTATTTTATACCCGCTTTAAAATTATGGTTTTGTCCACAGTTTAAAATTACGTCTTCGCCCCCAGTTCAAACTAAAATTATGCTTTTGCCCCCAGCTCAAAATTATGATTTTTCCCTCGGTTCAAAATTACGATTTCACCATCAGTTTAAAATTACTTTTTTGCCCCCAGCTAAAAATAAAATTATGGTTTCCCCTACCTCAAAATTACGCTTTTACCATGGGTTCAAAATTATGATTTTCCCCCGGTTCAAAATAAAAAAAAAATGACTTTACACCCAGCTAAACCAAAAATACGATTTCGCCCTCGACAAAAAGGTGACGCTTTTACCCTCAGCCAAAATTACATTTTCGCACCAATTCAAAATAAAATTTTGTTTTTCTTCCGGCTCAAAATTACGATTTTACACCAGTTTATTATTTTATACCCACTTTAGAATTATGGTTTTTCCCCAATTTAAAATTACGTCTTTGCCCCCAGTTCAAAATAAAAATATGTTTTTGCCCCTAGCTAAAATTTATGATTTTCTCCTCGGTTCAAAATTACGATATCACCCTCAATTCAAAATTACGTTTTTTTTTGCCCCCAATGCAAAATAAAAATATGGTTTTCACCTAGCTAAAAATTAGGATTTTACCCTTGGGAAAAAAAATTGATTTTTCCCCTAAGTAAAAATAAAAATATGACTTTGGCCCTAGCTAAAAATCGTGTGAAGGAGCTGCCTAACACTCTTTTTACTTTTTCTTTCTAGCAAAACTATGGTACTGTTTTTTTAATTGGTTAATAATTATTCGGCTATCGCCCCGCAACGCGGACGGGGCAACACCTAGTTAAAGTACATGACACAAGTGATGAACAGTTGAACACATGTCATGAACCCAATTAAACACCCACTCCACATAAAGATATGAAAACATTGTCCATCTAGTTATATTAAAAATGGTACAATTTAAAGCTTCAAATGAAGTAAACGAGGAGCACCATCAAGGGCCGTAGACAAGGAATACTGCATGTAGTCATGAAGAGTGGTTTCCCTGTACCTCGGTGGGTTCTCATCGGAAACCAACTCCTTGATAGGTCCATATAGCTTTGTCAACGGAGCTAACGAGCTGCTGAAAAAACACGCCACCGACACCCTCGGCCCTTTCTCATTTGCCACCACTCTATGCTCCACACTTTTCAATTTGTCATTAGACATCATCTGAAACATAACTGAATTAGCCTCTAATTTTAAACATAGGTCGAACCAAAGATGGGTCAACAGAGTCCGTTGATCAATGCGAACATAATTTGTTGGATTTTAAAATACTGAATATGAGATTTTTAATTAAAAAAAATAAAAGAGTTTGACCACCTAATCATAAGCAGTAAAGAAAAGAACTTTATGACTATATACTTAATTCGGTAAAATATCGGATATCTGTCAATGACCCATATTTGAGATGTAGGTTATCTCGGTGAGATATCAGTAATTTTAATATCATGCAAAATTTATATAGAGGATGGTTCAATTGAAAACCACTTTTATCGCGAAAACTCAAAAATTAACTAAAAAAAAGCCTAAAAACACACACAAAATTTTTTTATTTTTTTTCAATTTTTTATTAAAATCGCTAGTTTTTTTATATAAAAATAACTTTTTTCAAAAAAATAAATAAATAAAATTGTAGTGCGCATGTGTAATAATTCACATGTGTGGTACACATACACATGTGTACTATTACACATGTGCACTACAATTTTTTTATATAATTTAAATAGCGAAAATTGGTATGAAAAAAATAAAATAAAATAAATTTTGGTATGTTTTTAGGCAATTTTTGGTTAGTTTTCGAGTTTTCGCGATAACTAGTGGTTTTCATTTAAACATTCCCCTATATATATATATATATATATATAGGACAAAGATCCGTTAGGAACCACCCCTTATTGCGAGAACCGCGAGAACCAATGTTAACACAACCAAAAATGCCTAAAAATAGCTAAAAAACACAAAAAAAAAAATAATATTTTTTATGTTAAAATCGCTACTTTTAGTAGCAAAAAAAATTTTTTTTTGGCTACTAAAAGTAGCGATTTTAACATAAAAAATATTAAAAAAAATTTAGATATTTTTTATTTTATTAGATTTTTTTAGGTTTTTTTGGGGGTTTAGTTTTTAGCATTTTAGCTTGGGGGGGGGGGGGGGTTAAGTTTTTTTGGGGTTTTAGTTTTTAGCATTTAGCTTTTGGGGGGGGGGGGGGGGGTTAGGTTTTGGTTCTCGTGGTTCTCGCAATAAAGATGGTTCTCGCATGAACCTTACCCTATATATATATATATATATATATATATATATATATATATATATATATATATATATATATATATATAGGGGGCCGCTAAAATGAAAACCACCTCCAGTTGTAAGAACCGTGAGAACTACACCGTACAGGGCGAGGTGGACCAAAATTTTTTTTCATAAACGTAGATGCGTGTATTATAAACACATTTGTAAAAAAAATTCAAAAAAAAATGTCGTGTGTGTAGTTTTGAGCACCACAAGTTTGCGTTTACGGGTACCGTAAATTTTGTTTAAAATTTACGGTACCCGTAAACACAAATATATATATATATATATATATATATATATATATATATATATATAATGTAAGTATCTATAGAAAACCCTTATAATTTAGAAAACTTGGGAAACTCTAACCTTCCGAATTTTTTTTTTTTTAAATTTACACATGTTATATACATGTTTTTAAGGGTTTTGGGAAAAAAAAAATCAAAAAAGCGCCGAGTAGATATTTAAAAAAAAATAAACAAGTTTTGGTGTAAGATATGTTACAAATATGTCAGATGAATGTAACATATGTTACACCAAAACTTGTTTATTTTTTTTTAAAATATCTACTCGGCGCTTTTTTGCCCTAAACCCTTAAAAACATGTATATAATGTGTAAATTTTTTCAAAAAAAAACATCGGGAGCTTTGAGTTTCCCGGGTTTTCTAACCAAAAGTGGGTTTTCTATACATCCTTCCCCTATATATATATATATATATATAGGGTAGGGTTCATGCGAGAACCAATGTGAACACAACAAAATAAACCCACTACCCAACCAAAAACCTAAAAAAACCCACCCCCTCCCCCCCCCCCCCCCCCCTCCCCCACCCAATCTAAATGCTAAAAACTAAATTATAAAGCTAAACCCCCAAAAATCCTAAAAAATCTTAAAAATCTAAAAACACACAATTTTTTTTAATATTTAAAAAAAATCGCTACTTTTAGTATAAAAAAAATTAATTTTTTTTACTTTTTTTATTACCGGAAAGTAGCAATTTTTTCAAAAAAAAATATTAAAAAATTGTGTGTTTTTTTTATTTTTTTTAGGTGTTGATGGTTGTGTTTACATTGGCTCTCACGGTTCTTGTAATAAATGGTGGTTCCTAAATGATCCTTCTCATATATATATATATAGGGGAAGGTTCATTGGGGAACACTAAAAAAGTGGGGAACAGCGGGGAACCGACTCAAACGAACTCCGATTGGACTCATTCCAGCGGCGTTGGAACCGGTTCGTTGAACCCTAACTAAGATCTCTTAACCCTAAAACCTAAATCCTAACTCCTAAACTCTAAACCCTAAAGCTAAAAAATAAGGCTAAAACCTAAGCTAAATCGTAAAATCTAAACTCTAAACCCTAAAAACTAAACCCTAAAGGCTAAACCTAAAGCTAAACCCTAATGCTAAACCCTAAAGCTAAACCCTAAACCCTAAAGCTAAACCCTAAAAGCCGAACCCTAATATATTTAGGGTTTAGGGGTTATGATTTAGGTGTTAGGGTTAAGAGATCCTAGTTAGGGTTCGACGAGCCGGTTCCAACGCCGCTGGAATGAGTCCAATCGGAGTTCGTTTGAGTCGGTTCCCCACTGTTCCCCACTTTTTTAGTGTTCCCCAATGAACCTCACACTATATATATATATATATATATCAAATTTAACACTTAGAATTCACTTATTTATTAGTTATATCGGTCAAATGTCTATGATATATTAGTTATATTGATCAAATATTGGTCAATATTGTCGATAATATCATTACCGATATTTTGTCCAATATTTTACATGGGGACCCATAACCGATATATCAATGATATTAATTGCATAGTGCTTTATGATGACCCCGACTAAAAAACTTTTGTTCTGAAGACTGGTTTTGAATTCTAGAATAAAAATCAAATGATGTTATGTTGATATTATACTATGGTAAACTTGCCTGCAATAGATCACCGATATTGATGACAAGCGCACCAGGAGTAGGTGGAACATCAACCCATTGATTTTGATGAAGTATTTGGAGCCCTCCGATTTCATCTTGTAGAAGCACAGTCAGGAAACCGGTGTCTGTATGTTTGGTTGTACCCATGGTTAGATCTGGTTGTGGACAGGCAGGGTACCAATGGCCGAAGAATGCGAGCCCCTTGTCACAATCCAGATCTCCCAAGTAACTTGGTTTTAGACCTAAGGCCTCTGAGATCAATCGAAACAATAAGTCGCCTAGTTTTAGCACTTGATTTGAATACTCGATTTGAATGCCTCTGCAAACCTCTAGCAATTCTTCCGGGGGCGGGGGCGATGGAGCCATGAATGAAAAAATGTGTCTCTCCAGTTCGTCGCGGGAGAAGTATACAAATCGAAATTGCTATTATACACCACAGGCCTCGACGCATCTCTAGTGTAAAACCGTTTTTTAATCTCCACATCTTGTTCATGAAATCTACGGATGCCTTGTAGCGCCTCGTTCATCACACTCAATGGGATTCCGTGGTTCACCACTTGAAAAAACCCCATGTTTTCTGAGGCCACACGGATGTTCTCAATCGTCAATGCTCTATCGGTGGATCCGAGGTCTATGACTGGAAGGTCGAAATAGTTGGAAGTTTTGCGAATGATTTTTGATTGATTGATGAAGATACGAGGGACTTGTTTGATTCCAGCATCGACAAGGCCTTGGACTCCAGATTTTGTTTGGTCGAATGATTTGAGTTCGGTTGCTCAATCATAGATTGAAGCTATGGTTTTGGCAAGAGCCATGTTTTGTTATGTGAGATGAAACTATGCAAAGATTAGATCATTCTATATATCGAAGAAATTAGCTGTCAACTAGAGATATAATTGTTAGGACCCTATCATTATTGCAAACTTTAACTTTAATAGTTGACCAAAAATATTTAACCATGGCCCCCCCCCCAAATATTATCAAGCTATGATTTTTAATATCTGTATTTAATAGTTGTATTATTATTTCATTTAAAACAGTTGAAAAACATCAAACATACAACCAATTTCAAATTATGTATAATGTTAAGAAGTTCTCGGTATGAACAATACCATCACCGGTCCTAGTTGTTATAGCACAACTACGAGTTACTTTTAAAGTTATAATATATCTCCTCAATAAGTATAACATGGACTCCTCATATGTAAATGGACTTACCTTTTAAACCATAATACTTTTCTATGTGTTTTTTTTATAATGGCTAACTAGAATTTGCCACATGGCCCACTCATAAGTTTTGGTGTTTTCTTTCCTTTTCTCTTAGGCTGGTTGGTATGGGCTCACATTCCCTGCCAACTCAACTTCATAGTGCCCCCACCACCGTGCAGATGTGTTATGGAGGTGCGCCATGAAGGGTATCGCGAATAGTTAAACTTGATCAACTAAACCTGTGAGGTAATAGGTATACGTTGGGTTAGGATCTCAACTTCAGATCAGTCTTCATTCTCATTTGTTTGTGGTCTTTCGATTTATCTATTTAAGACATTGTCGTCGTTGCTTTCTATTTACCTATTACGTACTGCGCGCAACAAGGACATTGATACCATATGTGCTCCAAGTGGTGTTTCACATCTGTTATATTTTCAAGCAGAATTGACGCTAAGCTTTAGGTATCCTCTCATTATTTTTTCTGAATTATAGCTAACTGTGATTCATTTATCGTCACTTTTCCTTCTCTACACTTTGGATAGGTCGTAGAGATGCTCGACAGGAACCGTTAGGGCACTAATGTAAGGTGATTACCAATTACGACCATGAATGTAATTGTGAATCACATGTGTACGCTTTTGGATTCCTATTATGTAGATTAGAGTTTATCTGAATCTGTTTACGTCTTAGAATTATGAAATTCTACATGTTTGATTTTGTTTGATCTCATATGAATTTTGATAAGTTTAGGTTCGTTTATACCGATCATCTCAGTATTTTCTTTAGCATATGACCTTTCATTGATCAATTATGATATCTGAATTCAATTCCGTATGTGTTATATCTGAACTTTGTCATTCATGGTCACACCCTGATTTCCCGGTGGGCCCGGAGTTGGGGTATACGCATGACGATTGATATCAATAATCACAATGCACAGCGGAATATGGGATTTTAAATTACATATTACAAAAGTACAAACAGAAAAGAAAGTACAAAAAATATTATACATGATGTTCATACTAAAAGGATCCACAGGCAGATCGAATGTTATAAAATAGACTTGAGACTAATAGGGTCTTTTTCCGTGGAGTCGTAAATTCCAATATATAAAGACCGAGCAGCTCCAGCGTATTCTATACTTCCTATATAACATGTGCTTAGTCTTTTGAAAATACGTCAGTTTTCACTGGTAAATACACTTAACAAGCTCTTTTGAAAATCTTTTAAAAAGTTTATTTGATACCATTTGGTATATCATTTTTAAATAACTTAGGATAAAGTAATATATCTTGTTACCAGTTTTACATGCTTGTCAATACATATGGGGACCGAAACTAAACGCCGGTACATGATTAATCGACACACCACATTTTCAATATCATATCATATAATATAGCATTAGCGTCGGTCAGGTGTATGTCTACACCCTGCGCTTAGGTCGTGGCCATTTGCAATTAAATGAGTCGAGGATATCCAGCACACGATCGTATTAACCCCCAATATTTAAGTTATCAAGCAAAAGGGAGTAAAAACGGGTTATTTGAATTTTGGACATCATTCGTCATTGATCCAATACCCGACCAAGCGGCTAGTGCCGCATCCCAAGCCCTTATAAAGGAAAATAGGCTAAAAGTATTTACCTATGCTAGTATTTACAAAATCAAAGGTGTTAAGCACAGCCATTAATCAAAAATAACTAATACAGGCGCAAATTACTGAAGGCTCCTAGTCTGGAATGAACGGAACTATGATCTGTTAGAATGTTAACATATCTTATATAAGTCATTTGACTTTGACCGGTTAACTTTAATGATACGTACGATTCACTAGATTAAGCGTTGACCGAATAGAATGTGGTTTATACCCTTCTGAGTATGAGGACTCATGTAATATGGGTTAAATAACCACACATTCTGATTAGAAGTGAATCGGGAAGGTTTTGACCCAATTCGGCTAGTTCATATATTTTATGTTATTCAAACTAGTCGTACGCACATATGCGACATTGGGTGGTCGAATAGGTCTAAGATAAGTCCATTATGCCAAAAAATATTTCATTAAGTTATACAATCAGTTTCAAAGTCAGATTACTAGTTGGATTGGTTTTAAACCCATTTTTAGGCGATAATGGCAATTTCGGTATTTTTAGGCATATTATATAAACTTTCACATAAAACCTATCAAATGATATGATCAAATGGTATACAATAATATGATCATATAACAACCTTAATTCAGGCTCTAAACTTGACCAAACGGGTCAGAATTGAATGTCAAAGCAGAAGTCAAACTGTTTGACTTTCGTTTGCAAAACCAGCTCTGAGCAGGAAATGACGAGTTAGACATGATTAAACATGTCCTAATATGTTATACTAACTGTTATAATGTCAAAAATTAAGGCTTTGATATTTAGAAACTTGTTTAACGAAATTTACAAAAATCTACGTTTTGACTTTTATTTAATAAAATGTTGACTCGTCTTTCGCCTGCTTAACGTGATCTTTAGAGGGTGAAATCATAGGGGATCATCACCTTCATTATTACGATCACGTAGCCAAGTTCGATCCGAACTTTGACTTGACCGAAATGGTCAGAACCAAAAGACAAAGCAAAGGTCAATTTGCTTGACTTTCGGCTAATAACGAGCCAAGAAAATGAAAAGAGACTAGGGAGAACACTTACAAGTGTTCAAGGGAGTGTTATAACTCCAAAAAGGAAGCCTCTATAGATCAAAAGCACTCCAAGAGAAGAGAGAATGATTTTTGAAATGTGCAAGTTCAAATGGTGAACTTGATCACCTATTTATACTAGGATTCAAGCCCCCAAATCTTGCTAAGTGTATCCTGAGGTGTTAAGGGGCAAATTAGTGGCACCTCAGGTGTCTCAAGGAGGAGCAAGGTTGCAAAAATCAAGAGCAAGGTAGCCAAAACTGAAGCTGCAGCTGCCAGCTGCAAACGGTCTGCCAACGTACCCCTCACGTACCGTATGGGGTGACGCGCCCACTGTTTCAAACGCCTTATGGAGCATAAGGCATATGCCTTGGGGTCCGTAAGGGACCGTTAGAAGCCAATACTATGCACGATGAGAGAGACTTTAATCCACATTGTGCACATTAACAATAAAGGCTCTCGCTTACGTGGTGTGATAAAGCCCCTAGGGCTTAATCCCACACCATGTAGCCTTATAAAATATGATGTAAAGCTAAAATGTATTATTCGTCAAAGTTTATTCAAGATTTTGTATTTATGGGTTTTTTCGTTTGTTTTCCTATTTCACCTTATTAAATATGAGGTTGCGACATGTTTCTCTAAATTACCATCACAACATGTTTTCTAATCCATGTTTCAATATTTAAATGGAGCCAAAAATAGGTTCAGATGATTCCCTTTACGTACTTTTTTTGGGTAAAGGAAAAAAAGTACATAAAGGGACTTTAAGCGTTCTAGCTCAAGTCTCCTATATCCCTTATCATGTTTCCCACATTTTCTCTCAACTTCAACCATAACCACAATTATGGTTGATTTCATTTAACAAAACATTAACTTTTCATTATTATCTTCCGGTATGGCGTTTTACCAAAAATGACCAATTATGAGACCTTGAGCCAAAAGCCTACGCTTCCTACTTTTTTGTTACCAAAAAGATCAATCCAATTTTAGGACTTGTTATTAACCTACCCTTAGGGGTAGTTTGCTCGCTTTATCACTCGAGGAATTTTAGTCAATTTAGTCCATTTCTGCATAATGGACATGTTTTGGCTCGAATTGTCACGGCCCCCGATCCAGTTCCCCGGTTCGGATGTCACGGAACAGAAAACCCGTGGTATTGGTGTATCATTTGGCAACGGAAATTTTAACAGGATCATTTAAACTGAAAACACCCATTTATTTTATTGCAAGTTTCGGGACAAACCCTGTAATTTACAATAAAGGAATTTCACTGGGAAATCCCCAGATTACAAAAACATGTTTATTTATTTACTGAGCCACTTCATTCAAGCTGGCGTGCTACGCGGCACTTTTCCTAGTTCACAATAAATCACCTGAAACATATTTAAAAAGATTTTATCAGCGGCGAAATACTGGCGAGTCATTCAATTTGCACAAAATGACACATTGTTACAATTTACAACATTAAGAGTTTTCACATTTGCCCCTATCTTATAATTAGATGGTTCAGTTGTCACTTGACCGAATCTATGACTGTGGTCATATCACTATTGGGTCCTGTCATCCAATAGCAACGTATAGCGCTAATTAGGCTCGCCCACCTAAAGTGATAAAAACAGCAGTAATGTGCACAATACCCCACTTACTGCCAGTAACTTAAGATTAGCAAAGACTTAATCACTGCAATGTATAACTGGAAAACATTTAGGGTTTCATAAAGCAATTTGATAAAACAGAATGACTCACTTTGCAAGTTTAGACGGACAAACTATGCCTACTGATTAAGCCTGGTAACCTAGTTAAATAATGCAAACGAAACTAGGTTAGTAACTTAATACAACATTTACGATAACTTCACGAAATGAAAACCCTCATAATGAATGACAAAGTATAGCCCGAATTCGGGCAGCACTTAAACATCCATCAGATCGGTTTCAATCGATCGGACATTTGTATCGTAGTAGTGATCGAGTTATTACCCTGTGATCGTAGCAGCGTCTCGACACTTAAACACATGATTTTGAACAGATTCTAACGTTTTTAAAGGAATTTTGCGAGCACAGATGAACTGCCCATGCACGAACTATTGATAGTTGAAATTTAGGTTCTTCGCGGCCCGCGTAAGCTTGAAGGGCAATCCTTCGCGGCCCGCGAGGGCCACCCTAGCTACGGCTAGGGCTGTCGTGTCATGGCCTAGGTCTGCCACGTGTGTGACACGTGGCCCTAAAGCTTATCCGCAAATTCATTGAGCTGTCGCGGCCCGTGAAGACCTTAGCTTGGTCTTTCGCGGCCCGCGAGCGATCCTTAAAATTGAATTTTCTTGATTTTTAATAAAAGTTAGGGTTTTAAGGATCCGGGTGATTACTTACGGGGTGTTTTAGGACATTTTTGTGCAAGTCCTTACATCCTCCCTACCTTATTTAGAATCTCGTCCTCGAGATTTACTGGAACAAGTGAGAATATTTTCGCTTCATTTCTGATTCCAGCTCCCATGTGTACTCAGGTCCTCTTTTCGAATCCCATTTTACTTTGACCAGCACCAATCTCTTGTGTTTGAGGAATTTGACTTTTCTGTCCTCTATTCGAATAGGTTTCTCCACAAATTTTAACTTTTCATTTACCTCTATATCTTGAAGAGGTACTACCAGTGATTCATCCGATAAACACTGTTTAAGATTAGATACATGAAACACATCATGTACCCCGGCTAGTTCTTCTGGTAGTTGTAATTTATAGGCAACTGGTCCTATTCGTTGGGTAACTGTGAACGGTCCTATGTACCTTGGACTTAACTTTCCTTTCTTACCGAATCGAACTATCCCTTTTGAAGGAGAAACTTTTAATAGTACCTTGTCCCCAACTTGGAATTCTAACGGCTTACGTCGATTGTCCGCATAACTCTTCTGGCGGTCTCGAGCCGTTTTTAGTCTTTCCTTGATTTGAGTTATCTTGTCGGTGGTTTCTTGCACAATTTCGGGTCCTGATAATTGACTTTCTCCTATTTATGCCCAGCATACTGGAGTTCGACACTTTCGTCCATAAAGTGCTTCGAACGGGGCAGCGTTGATGCTTGTATGATAACTATTGTTATAGGAGAGTTCTATTAACGGTAAGTGTTCATCCCAGTTTCCCCCGAAATCTATTACACATGCTCTGAGCATGTCTTCAAGGGTTTGGATCGTTCTTTCACTTTGTCCATCTGTTTGGGGATGGTATGCAGTACTTAAATTTAGTCGGGTCCCCATTGCTCCTTGGAAACTTGTCCAAAAATGCGAAGTGAAACGACTATCCCTATCTGATACAATGGAGAGTGGGACTCCATGTAGGGATACTACCTCGTCTACGTATAGCTTAGCCAATCTTTCCATGCAAAAGGTTTCCTTCATTGGTAGGAAATGAGCTGATTTGGTTAATCGATCTACAATCACCCAGATTGCATTGTTACCTTTCCTGGTCTTAGGTAACTTGGTAACAAAGTCCATTGTTATTAGTTCCCATTTCCATACAGGTATTTCCAACTGTTGAAGTAAACCTGAGGGTTTCTGGTGTTCTGCCTTGACTTGCGAATAGATTAGACACTTAGAGACGTATCTAGCTATGTCCTTTTTCATTCCTATCCACCAGAAGTTATTTCTTAAATCTTGATACATTTTGTTATTACCAGGATGCATCGTATATCTCGATTTATGGGCTTCCTCTAGAATCTTATTTCTTAAATCTCCTTGCCTAGGTACCCAAATTCTTTTCTTATGGAATCTCCAAATTCCATCAGTCCATTGCTCTAATTCTTTTATCCTTCCTTTCATTCCTTCAGCATCATCCTTAATTGCTGTTTCTTGAACACCTTTCAGTTGTTCCATTAAATCTAACTGTAGATTTAATCTAAGAGCACGAACTCGTCTTTGCTTTTCATAATATTTATGAACTTAGGGCATATGCTACTACATTTGCCTTTCCTTCGTGATATAGAATATCACAGTCATAATCACTTAGAATTTCCATCCATCTTCTTTGCCTCATGTTCAATTCTTTTTTCCCAAATATATACCCTCTTATGATCTGCATAGACAGTGAACTTACTTCCATACAGATAATGTCTCCAAATCTTAAGGGCAAAAATTATTGCTCCTAATTCTAAGTCATGGGTTGTATAATTTTCCTCGTGCTTTTTCAATTGTCTTGAGGCATATGCAATTACCTTTTTGCGTTGCATTAACACACAACCTAATCCCAATTTAGAAGCATCGCTGTAGACTTCAAAATCTTATGTTCCTTCCGGTAAGGCAAGAATTGGGGCATTTGTTAACTTTTGCTTTAAGATTCTAAAGGTCTCTTCTTGCTTGGGTCCCCATTCAAACTTAACAGTTTTACAGGTTAGCTTAGTTAATGGGACAACTATCTTGGAAAAGTCTTTGATGAAGCGCCTATAGTATCCAGCTAATCCTAGAAAACTTCTAACTTCGGTAGGTGATTGCGGGACCTTCCAATTTGTGATCGCCTCTATCTTAGAGGGATCTACATGAATGCCTTCGTGATTCACCATGTGTCCTAAAAATTGCACCTCTTGTAGCCAAAATTCACACTTTGAGAATTTGGCGTAAAGCTTTTCTTTTCTTAATAAGGTTAAGAGTGCATGCAAATGCTCACAATGTTCGTTCTGGCTTTTGGAATAAGTAAGTATATCGTTGATGAAGACAATTACAAATTTATCCAGATACGGCTTACAGATCCTATTCATCATATCCATAAATGCTGCAGGAGCATTCGTTAATCCAAATGGCATGATTGTAAACTTGTAATGACCGTACCTAGTTCTGAAAGCAGTTTTAGGTATGTCTTCTTCCTGTACCTTTAACTGATGATATCTAGAGCGCAAGTCTATCTTAGAAAACTACCTAGCTCCCTGAAGTTGATCAAAAAGATCATCAATCCTAGGTAATGGGTATCGATTCTTAATTGTAACTTTATTCAATTCCCTATAATCGATACACATCCGCATCGAACCATCCTTCTTTTTCACAAACAACACCGGTGCTCCCCAAGGGGATGAACTGGGTTGTGTGAATCCTTTATCTAACAATTCATTCAACTGCTTTTTCAGTTCTAACATTTCGGTGGGTGCTAACCGATAAGGTGCCTTAGCTATTGGTGTAGTTCCAGGGATTAAATGAATTCTAAATTCTACTTCCCTATCTGGTACTAATCCAGGCAGCTCTTCTGGGAATACATCCGGGTATTCTGATACTACTGGAATTTTCTTAAGTTCCTTACTTTTAGTGTTAATAATTACCGAAATCATATACACTATTCCTTGTTTTCGTTCATAACTAGCAACTTCCATTACTGAAATGAACTTCATTGGCTTATGTGGCTTATCTCCTGTAACCAAAATTACTTCTCCGGTGGGTGTATGAATTTCTATGAAATTTTGATCACAAAGGATTCGAGCATGGTTGGCTACTAACCAATCTATTCCTAACACGACATCGAATCCAGCTAAATTCATAGGCAGCAGGTTTGCAGAAAATTTATGTCCTGAGAGTTCTATCTTTCCTTCTTAAAGGACCTTATTTATATTAACTGAGTTTCCTTCTGCTGTTTCTACGGTAAAATTTTGCCTAAGTTTGGTTAAAGGTAGGTTAAAGGCTTGGCAAAATGAAGTATTTATAAAACTTTGGTTTGCACCAGAGTCAAATAATACTTTTGCGTAAACGTAATGAACAAGAAACGTACCAGCTATCACATCAGGAATCAGATCTGCTTCTTGTGTAGTCAGCTGGAAGGCTCTTGCATTCTTCTTATTGGTTCCTTCGGCAGGTTTGGCCTTGTTGTCAGCTGGCTTAATCAATTTTGGGCAATCGGGCTTGAAATGTCCCGTTTCGCCGCAATTGTAGCAGATTACGGATTTCTACCTGCATTCCTCTTCTCGATGCCCCGGTCTCTTGCAGAAATTGCAACTTTCCTTACATTTTCCGAAATGTTTCTTTTTGCAATTTCCGCAAAATGGCAGTATGGAAGACTGCCCGGTCCCCTTTTTCTTGAAATTACCACTATTATTACCCCCACGAAAACCTTGGGTAATCTTTTGAGCCAATTCCTTTTTCTTGTTTCTTCTATCGTACGCACCAATTCGTCGTTCAAGGTGTTGGCCAATTCGACCGCATCGTCAATTGTTCGGGGTCTCGCAGCTTTGACTATATCACGAATCTCGCTAATTAGTCCCCAAATGTAGCGAGAGATGAGCACCGGTTCTGGCGAAGCCAGAGTTGGTACAATTCTAGCATACTCGAAGAATTTCGAAGTATACCCTCGACAATCAACATCCACCATCCGGTGGTTCAGGAACTTATTTGTTATTTGTTCCTTTTCGTAGGAGGGACAAAACTTTCTTTCTACCAATTCCTTAAATTCCTCCCAACTCATGGCATAAGCCACGTCACTTCCCTTAGCTTGTAGCACCATGTTCCACCATTCTAACGCCTCTTCCTTGAAAAGGTGGGATGCATACATCACCTTATCCTCCTCTGTGCACTTACTTATTTTAATTACTACTTCGGTCTTTTCCAACCAACGTAGTGCGGAAGTCGCCCCTTCATTGCCTGCAAATTCAACTAGCTTACAGGCAAGAAATTCTTTGTAAGTGCAACCCGGTGTTGCCACTTTCATTTTCTTAAGTAACGGGGCTTGAATTACGTTATTGTTATTGCCGCCCCCATTCACACTGTTACTGAAGTTATCGTCACGGGTGCGTTTGCTAAGGTTGGCTTGGGAAGGTTCGACGGGATTTCTAGCAGCAGCGATGATTGCTGGGATAGCGTTGGCTATTCCCTGAGCAATGATATTTTCTATATCTTGTCTATTAATAAAATGGTCTTCATTATTGGGTTCAGATTGGTTAACTTCATTTTCCAAGTTAACTTCAATTGCCGGTTGGTTTTCTGCGTTTTCCATCTGAATAATTAACAATATATAAATTATTATCACAAAATGGATAGCAACTAAACACAATAGGGTAATCACAACACAATTAAGTCAACACATATAGCCAAAATCGTTGTCCTTGCAACATTTATATTTTATATACTATTATGCATCCATACAAGCCAGGTATTTACTTATATTTTATTTTATTACTATTATTATACAATATTTTATTATATATATATATATATATGTTGTCGTTTTTTTCACATATTATTATTAGACAAAACATTTAATTATAGTTAACTGGCTTTTCAAAAACGACGCTCCCTCTCGTTGTAATTCCACGTGATGTTTTCCCCCACTTCTCGAATCCGGTTCCCCGCATCCACCAGTTCCTCGCCATAGCGGCGCAATTCAGCAACATTCTCCGGGTTCATGGGTGGAAAAGGTGTAGGTTCAGGATCAAATTGGGGAAAGTAAACATTTGGGTTATTCATAAAATTTTGAAAATGCCAGTCGGTCGTCCACCATTCTTCCAACTGCCCAGTAATAGGTTGAGGGTTGACAATAGGGTTCGGAATAGCAGGTTCCAAATTGATTGGAAGTTCTGACTGGGCGGGGAAATCGAAAAGGGTTTCGTCAGCAGGTCCGATAAGATCACAATTTGCAAGTTTTCTATCGAGTTCCTCCTAAGGTGGCAACTCCTGGGCTTGACCAGAGCTTTCCCCTATTTACTTTCCTTTTCCCTTTGGATCCTCCGTCTTTTTCACCTTTTGGGTAGCGGGCTTCTTCTTGCCTCCTCGCTTCGAGTCCAAAAGCCTTCTCCTCTTTTTAGGTTTGGGTTTCTCCTGAGGCTGGGCCTGAAACACTATTGGCTCCTCGGTGTCAGCCTGATAACCGGACTGGATTTCGGAAATCTCCATATTAGTGGTATGGATTGTGAAATTTCGGAGGGCTTCCGATAGTTCATTCATGCTGTTAGGCATAAATGAAGAAACACACAAAATTTAAATTAGTATTTTATTTATTAGAATTTAAATTTTCACAGAATCACAAAATGGCAAATTGAAAAAGTAAGTATTTTTCAAATACTTAAATAGGCTTAAATCAGTGGCTCTGATACCACCTTTTTCTGTCACGCCCCCGATCCAGTTCCCCGGTTCGGATGTCGCGGAACAGAAAACCTGTTGTATTGGTGTATCATTTGGCAATGGAAATTTTAATAGGATCGTTTAAACTGAAAACACCCATTTATTTTATTTCAAGTTTCGGGACAAACCCCGTAATTTACAATAAAAGAATTTCACTGGTAAATCCCCTGATTACAAAAACATGTTTATTTATTTACTGAGCCACTTCATTCAAGCTGGCATGCTACGTGGCACTTTTCCTTGTTCACAGTAAATAACCTGAAACATGTTTAAAAAGATTTTATCAGCGGGGAAATACTGGCGAGTTATTCAATTTGCACAAAATGACACATTGTTACAATTTACAGCATTAAGAGTTTTCACATTTGCCCCTATCTTATAATTAGCTGGTTCAGTTGTCACTTGAACGGATCTTTGACTGTGGTCATATCACTATTGGGTCCTGTCATCCAATAGCAACGTATATCACTAATTAGGCTCGCCCACCTAAAGTGATAAAAACAACAGTAATGTGCACAGTACCCCACTTACTGTCAGTAACTTAAGATTAGCAAAGTCTTAATCACTGCAATGTATAACTGGAAAACATTTAGGGTTTCATAAAGCAATTTGATTAAACAGAATGACTCACTTTGCAAATTTAGACGGACAGAGTATGCCTACTGATTAAGCCTGGTAACCTAGTTAAATAATGCAAACGAAACTAGGTTAGTATCTTAATACAACATTTACGATAACTTCACGAAATCAAAACCCTCACAACGAATGAAAAAGTATAGCCCGAATTCAGGCAGCACTTAAACATCCATCGGATCGGTTTCAATCGATCGGACATTGTATCGTAGCAGTGATCGAGTAATTACCCTGTGATCGTAGCAGCGTCTCGACACTTAAACACACGATTTTGAACAGATTCTAACGTTTTTAAAGGAATTTTGTGAGCACAGATGAACTGCCCATGCACGAACTATTTATAGCTGAAATTTAGATTCTTCACGGCCCGCGTAAGCTTGAAGGGCAATCCTTTGCGGCCCCCGAGGGCCTCCCTAGGTACGGCTAGGGCTGTCGTGTCACGGCCTAGGTCTGCCACGTGTGTGACACGTGGCCCTAAAGCTTATATGGAAATTCGTCGAGTTGCCGCGCCCCGTGAAGACCTTAGCTTGGTCTTTCGCGGCCCGCGAGCGATCCTTAAAATTGAATTTTCTTGATTTTTAATAAAAGTTAGGGTTTTAAGGATCCGGGTGATTACTTACGGGGTGTTTTAGGACATTTTTGTGCAAGTCCTTACACTAATGGTCCTTTTACCTGAGGAATTTTAGTCAATTAATTTGGTTTAATTACCAAGTCCGTTTTTGGGGTGTTACAAGTGGTCGCGCCCCTGGTGCACCCAACATGGGGTTGTCCACTCCCTTGTCCAATGTCACGGCCCCAGCCCCGTTTTACCTGGTCAAGAGCCGCGGAACAGGAACCCGTGGTATTTATGATGCGACAGCGGAAGATTTTTTTTTTTACAGGATCTTTTTAAAACTCAAATGCCCAATTATTTTATTCCGTAATTTGGAGATAAACCCCGTAATTTACAATAGAGGAATTTAACTAGGAAATTCCCTGATTTATTTAAAACATGTTTATTTATTTTAACTGAGCCACCTCTTCAAGCTTGTTAGTGCTCTGTAGCACGTGTCCTTGATTTACAGCAGGTCGCCTGAAACATGTTTTAAAAATATTTTATCAGCGGGGAAATACTGGCGAGTCACTCAATTTGAGAAAATGATACAGTTATAAATTACAGCATAAGAGCGATTACAATGGTTTCTATCTTATTGTTATATGGTGCCGTGTCACAATGGTGACGATGGTCATACCACTATTGGGTCCTGTCACCCAAATAGTGATGATTGTCACTGTTAG
Source organism: Helianthus tuberosus (assembly GCA_030545235.1). Classification (NCBI taxonomy): domain Eukaryota; kingdom Viridiplantae; phylum Streptophyta; class Magnoliopsida; order Asterales; family Asteraceae; genus Helianthus; species Helianthus tuberosus. The sequence continues at coordinate 215,924,238 of CM060423.1, forward strand.
GGCTTATTTTCCTAACCCTTGTTAGCGCTTATTTGCCTAACCCCGTGAGAAATTAGTAAGGTGCACAATACCCCACTAGCCATTGATTAAGATTACCACGACTTACTCCCTGTAATTATACCATTTGAAAATAATTTAAGGTATTGTAAAACAGTTGATAAAAAGAGAATGACTCACATTGCCGATTTATATGGGCAGAGCTTAGCCTACTGATTAGCCTTTTAACCTAAATTTAATAACATGCACACGAACTCGGTTAGTAACTCATACAGCATTTACGATAACTCACGAGATTAAACCCTCACAACGAATGACAAAGTGCGATACTTAAACATCCATCGAATTCACGACGAATGACAAAGCATAAACCCTAATGTGGGCATCACTTAAACATCCATTGGATAGTTTTAATCGATCGGACATTGAATCGTAGCAGCGATCTAGTTAATACCCGGTATCGGAGCAGCGTCTTGCTATAATTATTGAAAATTCGACTTTAGAGTAGCCAAACTTCGTTTTTTGAAAGTTTGTTTCGACACCAGTGGACTGTGCATGCAACAAGCTATTTATAGCTGAAAATTGACATTGTCCCGGCCCGCGTAAACCATCCATCATACCTTACGTGGCCCGCGTGGCCGCCTAGTCTACGAATAGGCTTGATTGGTCACGAGTAGGCTTGCCATCTGGTCACCACGTGGATCCAGAACACTTATCCGGTCAACCCTAGTTTGACGCGGCCCGCGTAAGACAAGGCTTGTCTTTTACGCGGCCCGCCTGGGAACCAGAATACTATTTTTCTTGATTTTAAGTATGATTTAGGGTTTCCGGGGTTCGGGTTTATACTTACGGGTATTTTTAGGACAATTTTGAGAGTCCTTACATCCTCCCCACCTTATTTAAAATCTCGTCCTCGAGATTCATTAAAATAAGTGAGGATACTTTCGCTTCATCTCTGATTCCAGCTCCTAAGTGTATTCAGGTCCTCTCTTCGAATCCCACTTGACTTTAACTAGCACCAATCTTTTGTGTTTGAGAAATTTGATCTTTCGATCCTCGATTTGAAGAGGTTTCTCAACAAATTTTAACTTTTCGTTTACCTCTATATCTTGGAGAGGTACTACCAAAGATTCGTCTGATAGGCATTTCTTGAGGTTGGATACATGAAATACATCATGTACTCCAGCTAATTCCTCTGGTAGTTGTAAACGATAAGCAACTGGTCCTATACGTTGGATCACTGGGAATGGTCCTACGTATCTTGGACTTAACTTTCCTTTCTTACCGAATCGAACTACTCCTTTCCAAGGAGATACTTTTAATAGTACTTTGTCTCCAACTTGAAACTCTAGAGGCTTGCGTCGATTGTCCGCATATCTTTTCTGGCGATCTCGAGCCGTCTTTAGTCTTTCCTTGATCTGAGTGATCTTATCAGTAGTTTCCTGCACTATCTCGGGACCTGATAATTGACTCTCTCCTATCTCTGCCCAACAAACTGGAGTTCTGCACTTTCGTCCATACAGTGCTTCAAATGGGGCAGCTTCAATGCTTGAATGATAACTATTGTTATAGGATTATTCGATTAAGGGTAAATGGTTGTCCCAATTTCCTCCAAAATCTATCACACATGCTCTAAGCATGTCTTCTAGAGTTTGGATCGTCCTTTCACTTTGTCCGTCTATTTGAGGATGATATGTCGTGCTTAAATTTAGTCAGGTTCCCATTGCTTCTTGGAAACTTTTCCAGAAATGGGAAGTGAAACGACAATCCCTATCTGATACAATGGAGAGTGGAACTCCATGTAAGGATACTACTTCATCTACATACAACTTTGCCAACCTTTCCATGCTAAAGGTTTCTTTCATTGGTAGAAAATGAGCTGATTTGGTTAATCGATCCACAATTACCCAAATCGCATCATTACCTTTTCTGGTTTTTGGCAACTTAGTAACAAAATCCATTGTTATGAGTTCCCATTTCCATATAGGCATTTCTAATTGTTGTAGTAGACCTGAAGGTTTCTGGTGTTCTACCTTAACTTGTGAACAAGTAAGACACTTAGAAACGTATCTAGCTATATCCTTTTTCATTCCGTTCCACCAGAAATTGTTTCTTAAATCTTGGTACATCTTATTGTTTCCTGGATGCATGGTATACCTAGATTTATGAGCTTCTTCTAAAATCTTATTTCTTAATTCTCCCTGCTTAGGTACCCAAATCCTTCTTTTGTGGAATCTCCAAATTCCATCAGCTCCTTGTTCTAATTCTTTTGTTCGTCCTTTCATTCCTTTAGCATCATCCTTGATTGCTGTTTCTTGAAAATGCTTTGGTTGTTCCATTAAATCTAACTGTAGATTTAATCTAAGAGCACGAACCCGTCGTTGTTTCTCATGGTACTTACGACTTAAGGCGTCAGCAACTACATTTGCTTTTCCCTCGTGATATTGAATATCACAATCGTAATCACTTAGGATTTCCATCTATCTTCTTTGCCTCATGTTTAATTCTTTTTGCCCAAATATATATCTTAAATTCTTATGATCTGTATAGATAGTAAATTTACTTCCGTACAGATAATGTCTCCAAATCTTAAGGGAAAAAATTACGGCTCCTAATTCTAAGTCATGAGTCGTATAGTTTTCTTCGTGCTTTTTCAATTGCCTTGAAGCATACGCAATTACCTTCTTGAGTTGCATTAGCACACATCCTAATCCTAGTTTTGAAGCATCACAGTAAACTTAAAAATCTTCAGTTCCTTCTGGCAAGGCTAGGATTGGGGCATTTGTTAACTTTTGTTTTAAAATTTTAAAAGCTTCTTCTTGTCTAGGTCCCCATTCAAACTTAACGGTTTTACAGGTTAGCTTAGTTAATGGTACAGCTATCTTGGAAAAATCTTTAATAAATCGTCTATAATATCCAGCTAAACCTATAAAACTTCTAATTTCCATTGCTGATTGCGGAACCTTCCATTTGGTGATTGCTTCTATCTTAGCAGGATCTACATGAATACCTTCGTGATTCACCATGTGTCCTAAGAATTGCACTTCTTGCAGCCAAAATTCACACTTCGAGAATTTGGCATAAAGCTTTTCTTTTCTTAACAAAGTTAAAAGTATATGCAAGTGCTCACAATGCTCGTCCTGACTTTTGGAATAAATAAGTATATCGTCGATAAAGACAATTACAAATTTATCCAAATACGGTTTACAGATTCTATTCATCATGTCCATGAATGCGGCAGGTGCATTCGTTAGTCCGAAGGGCATGACTGTAAACTCGTAATGACCATACCTAGTTCTGAAAGCAGTTTTAGGTATGTCTTCTTCTTGTACTTTCAATTGATGATATCCGGAGCGCAAGTCGATCTTAGAAAAGTATCTAGCTCCTTGAAGTTGATCAAAAAGATCATCAATCCTAGGTAATGGGTATCGATTCTTAATTGTAACCTTATTCAATTCTCTATAATCAATACACATTCTCATCGAACCATCCTTCTTCTTTACGAACAACACTGGAGCTCCCCACGGGGATGAACTAGGTTGTATGAATCCTTTACTTAGTAATTCATCTAATTGCTTCTTTAATTCTAGCATTTCGATGGGTGCTAACCGATAAGGTGTTTTAGCTATCGGTGTAGTTCCAGGAATTAGATGAATTCTAAATTCAACTTCCCTATCAGGTGGTAATCCAGGTAGTTCTTCTGGGAATACATCGGGATATTCCGATACTACTGGAATTTCTTTAAGCTCTTTACTTTTCGTAGTAATGATTACTGAAATCATATACACCATTTCTTGCTTTCTGGAATAACTGGCCAATTTCATTACTGAAATGAATTTTAATGGCTTTCGTGGCTTATCTCCTGTAATCACCACTAATTCTCCTATGGGTGTATGAATTTCTATGGAATTCTTATCACAAAGAATTCGAGCATGGTTGGCTACTAACCAATCCATTCCTAACACAACATCGAATCCAGCTAAATTCATAGGTAACGGGGTGGCAGAGAATTTATAGCCTAACAGTTCTATCTTTCCTTCTCGCACAACCTTATCTATTTTGACAGAATTTCCGTCTGCCGTTTCGACTGTAAAAATCTGCCTAAGGTTTATTAGGGGTAAATTAAGTGCTTGGCAGAATGAAGTATTTATAAAACTTTGGTTTGCACCAGAGTCAAATAATACTTTTGCATAAACATTGTGAACGAAGAACGTACCAGCTATCACATCAGGAATCATTTCGGCTTCCTGAGTCGTCAGTTGAAAAGCTTTTACATTCCTTTTTTCTCCTTCTGCAGGTTTGGCTTTGTTATCTGCTGGTTTGTTTAGTTTTGGGAAATCTGGCCTAAGATGTCCAGCTTCTCCACAGTTGTAGCAGATTGTGAATTTCTTCTTCCTGAAGTCTTCTTCTTGGTGCCCTGGAGTTTTGCAAAAATTGCAATATACTTTGCATCTTCCAAAATGCTTCCTTTTGCAAAAATTGCAAAATGGACAAGTGTAAGACTGTCCGGTTCCCCTTCGCTTAAAATTGTTACGGTTACCCATACGAAATCCTTGGGTAATCTTTTGGGCTACTTCCTTCTTTCTATTTTCTTCTCACGTCCGTACCAGTTCGTCAGTCAGAGTATTGGCTAAATCCACCGCATCATCAATCGTGCGAGGTTTCGCTGCCTTGACGATATTACGGATTTCGCCAATCAATCCCCAAATATAACGAGAAATAAGTACCAGTTCTGGCGAAGGCAGGGTTGGTACTACTCTCGCATACTCGAAGAATGTCGAAGTATACCCTCGACAGTTTACATCCATCATCCGATGTGTCAGGAATTTATTTGTCATTTGTTCCTTTTCGTACTCGGGACAGAATTTTCTTTCTACAAGACTCTTAAATTCTTCCCAGTTCATAGCATATGCCATCATCCTTCCTTTTGCTTGTAACACCGTGTTCCACCATTCTAGCGCCCCTTCTTTGAAAAGATTCGACGCATACATGACCTGGTCTTCTTCAGCACATTTACTTATGGAAATTACTGCCTCGGTTTTCTCTAACCAACGCAGTGCTGCAGTCGCTCCTTCGTTACCTGCAAACTCAGCTGGTTTACAGGCAAGAAATTCTTTGTATGTGCAACCAGGCGTTGCAGCTTTCATTTTCTTAGGGAGCGGAGCCTGCCGTGGATTATTATCATGATTAGTATGATTTCCGTCTCCGTTTACGCTATTACTGAAATTATCTTCAGAAGTACGTTTGCTAGGAATGATTTGTTGAGGTTCAACAGGTTTTTGAGCAGCAGCAAGGATTGCTGGAATAGCATTGGCTATTCCTTGAGCATCGATATTTTCTATATCTTGCCTAGTCATAAATTGATCCTCCGGGTGTTGCTCAGATTGATTAACCTCATTAACTGGTTCGTTATTAGCATTTTCCATCTGATAATTAATATATATAAATTATTAGCATAAAATAATTAATAGCAATATACAAATAATCACACAATTTCATAACACATGGATAGCCAAAATTATCGATTTCTCGATTCCCATTTTTATATATTATAATATTATGCATTATTACACCCCATTATCTTACAAAGTTTTATTTGTAGTTATTTTACAAGATTTAGTGTACTTATTATTATTATACAATCACAGTTTCATAACTCCACTATCCCTTGTCAGTTGGTACTTTCAGTAACGACGTTCCCTTTCGTCGTACTTCCAGGAGATCTGTTCTCCTACCACCCGAATCCTATTTCCTGCATCCACCAGCTCCTCGCCAAAGTGGCGGAGTTCAGCTAAGTTTTCATTGCTCATTGGCGGATTTGGTATCGGTTCCGGGTCGAGCTGAGGGAGAAAGGTATAAGGATTGTTAAGGAGGTTTTGAAACTGCCAATCATTAGTCCACCACTCGTCCATTCCTAGAGGTTGGGTGTGGATTATAGGTTCTGGGATTGTTGGTTCCAAGTTTATTGGAAGTTGATTTTCGGCAGGATAAGGGTAGATATTATTATTAATAGGCCTGACGATATCACAGCTCGCCAATGTGCCATCCAATTCCTCCTGAAATGGTAACTCCTCGATTTACCTAGAGCTTTCCCCAATCTCCATTTCTTTCTGCCTAGAACCTTCCCCAATCTCCATTTCTGTCTGCCTAGAACCTTCCCCGATGTCAATGCCCTTTCCTTTGTCTATGGGATTTTCTATTTTGGGAATCTTCCTAGTTGCGGGTTTCCTCCTGCGCACACGCCTCCATCCTACAAATCTTCTCCTTTTCTTAGGCTTAGGTTTCTCCGGAGGTGGAGCGTTGAATTCCATAGGTTCTTCTATATCGGGTATATAACCAGTAAAATCTCTGGAAACTTCTATGTTTACCGGATAGAGATTGAGATTCTGAAGGGCTTCAGATAACTCATTCATGTTGTTTTGCATATATACAAAAATACACACAAAATGCTAAGTTAAAATTTTATAAACAAATTTCATATATAACCTTTAAATATTATTGCATACTGTGTGATTAATTTAATACAAAGGACAACTGATAACTAAAACATATTAGGGTTTACTGTAACTTATTTATTTACTGGGTAAAGTTTCTGGCTTGTAGGTGATATGGGTACTAGAACTGAGTCAGGGTATTTAAAGATTTGCATTTAATGCAACAGTGGCTAACATATAGAGATCTGCCCATTTTTCATCTAATTTATCTTTCCATAGTGGGTTACTGCCTAGTTCTTGGGTTTTCTGATTAACTCTCTTTTCTTTTGGTTGTGATTTCTTTATTTTCTCCTGACTTTTCCTAATAATCAAACTTCTTTTATTAGGAGAAAGTGGTTCCTCATATTGTGCCTTTCGAACAAATATTCATTCTTCAGGAATTGTAGAGGGATTTGAGGATGATGATCCTTTTTCTTTTGGTGTAGTATCAAATTTATGATAGATAACCGAAAGTCTTTGTTTACCCATACTGTAAACAAATATTTAAATAATAAAACACATAATCACAAAAATAGCAATTAGTAAAATTAAGTATTTTCTAAATATTTAATTGGCTTAAATCAGTGGCTTGATTAGTGTGGCTCTGATACCACCTTTTTCCTGTCACGGCCCCAGCCCCGGTTTTACCTGGTCAAGAGCCGCGGAACAGGAACCCGTGGTATTTATGATGCGACAGCGGAAGATTTTTTTTTACATGATCTTTTTAAAACTCAAATGCCCAATTATTTTATTCCGTAATTTGGAGATAAACCCCGTAATTTACAATAGAGGAATTTAACTAGGAAATTCCCTGATTTATTTAAAACATGTTTATTTATTTTAACTGAGCCACCTCTTCAAGCTTGTTAGTGCTCTGTAGCACGTGTCCTTGATTTACAGCAGGTCGCCTGAAACATGTTTTAAAAATATTTTATCAGCGGGGAAATACTGGCGAGTCACTCAATTTGAGAAAATGACACAGTTATAAATTACAGCATAAGAGCGATTACAATGGTTTCTATCTTATTGTTATATGGCGCCGTGTCACAATGGTGACCATGGTCATACCACTATTGGGTCCTGTCACCCAAATAGTGATGATTATCACTGTTAGGGCTTATTTGCCTAACCCTTGTTAGGGCTTATTTGCCTAACCCCATGAGAAATTAGTAATGTGCACAATACCCCACTAGCCATTGATTAAGATTACCACGACTTACTCCCTGTAATTATAACATTTGAAAATAATTTGAGGTATTGTAAAACAGTTGATAAAAAGAGAATGACTCACATTGCAGATTTATATGGGCAGAGCTTAGCCTACTGATTAGCCTTTTAACCTAAATTTAATAACATGTACACGAACTCGGTTAGTAACTAATACAGCATTTACGATAACTCACGAGATTAAACCCTCACAACGAATGACAAAGTGCGATACTTAAACATCCATCGAATTCACGACGAATGACAAAGAATAAACCCTAATGTGGGCAGTACTTAAACATCCATTGGATAGTTTTAATCGATCGGACATTGAATCGTAGCAGCGATCGAGTTAATACCCGGTATCGGAGCAGCGCCTTGCTATAATTATTGAAAATTCGACTTTAGAGTAGCCAAACTTCGTTTTTTGAAAGTTTGTTTCGACACCAGTATGCAACAAGCTATTTATAGCTGAAAATTGACATTATCGCGGCCCGCATAAACCATCCATCATACCTTACGCGGCCCGCGTGGCCGCCTAGTCTACGAATAGGCTTGATTGGTCACGAGTAGACTTGCCATCTGGTCACCACGTGGATCCGGAACACTTATCCGGTCAACCCTAGTTTGACGCGGCCCGCGTAAGACAAGGCTTGTCTTTTACGCGGCCCGCCTGGGAACCAGAATTCTATTTTTCTTGATTTTAAGTATGATTTAGGGTTTCCGGGGTTCGGGTTTATACTTACGGGTATTTTTAGGACAATTTTGAGAGTCCTTACATCCAAGCCAACACATAATCTAATTGGTTGTTGTTGACACGGTATAATTTATATGGGATCACGAAACAGTGAGAAACCAAACAAATTATTCATGAAAAAGATTCAAAAACGAAATATATGTTGCCGAATAAATTATCGTTATTTGACTTGTTCGATTAGTCCACTTTCAGTTAATCTGACTCGTATATTCGTATCAATGGTTTGTCCTTGGCCCCCACTGAAAAAATAGAGAAAAATCTCGGATAATCCCTGTCGTTTGCCTATTTTTCATGTTTAGTCCCTAACTTTCGAAAATACATGGTGTGTTCATGAGTATGTATGGTAGGTTGAGTTATTCTAATACTGATGTTGACTAATAATTCTTTGACTAGTTACTAAAATAAAAACTAATACAACAATAATGCTTTTACTATTATGTATTAGTATATTTTATAGATTAGCACGGGTACGTTTGTGATCGCCGGGGGAAAATATTAGAACGAACTTTCAATTTAATAAAATAATAAACTGATTTCGAAAATGCGGGGTTTAGGTTTGCATAATTTTGAGGACGACTCGATTAGTGGATTTTGATTTTGCTTTGCTTGCTAATTAAGGTACGGATTCCTTTTCTTGACATCATAGTATTTTTATTCAAGTCCGTTACTTTGTAGTACGGATGTTTCGTCAGTAGTTTCTGTTTCGTATTGTTATATGACTAGTATATATTGTAGCATGCAATAGACCTTATACCTTGTATTTGTTATTGCATGTTCCCTTTAAACTTATGTCAAAACACATTTTTTATACGTCTTCGTACTCTGTCACCCGAGCAATTATATGTTAGACTTGTCATTGGGGCGTCAACGACATGACACTCATCGTGACGGTGCGTAACTAAAGTTCACGGCGTCTCTAGTTTGTGCTTGTGTAGCACTTGGCCCCTAGAGGCGAATAGATCGATCTTAGCTCTGACTCCTGACTTTTGACTCCTAATCCTGTTGAGATGGAATAATGTATGTACGCCTACACGCACCATCTCGGCGCATGGACTATAGCCATGTATGCCTCAGTTTAGGCTCGTGGGTGCTTCTATATTACATGACTTGTTTTACTGTTATATGTTGTCACGTATGTCTTGTCTCTGTTATGATATGTTGATATGTTTATATGCATCTGATTATGTTCAGTATCTGTTATCTGTTTAGTATAAGTTTTGGGATTCAAGTTATGTAAGTATCTGTTTCAGTGCCAGAATTTAGATTTGATTAACGTTAGTACCGATCATGTTTCTGTCCGTATGCCTGGCTTACTTTTATTGTTGATTTCTCCGTTACTTGGCAACTTTTTGGCTCAGCCGTAGTTTCTTTCTTGTCTTTGTCTTATGTGTTTACAGGTAATCGGAGGAAACAGAGATGAGTGGAAGGAATATGAAGTTCAAGTTTTTAAAGCTTTTCATTTTCTTTTTATTTCGGTAACCAATATAAGACTTAGGTTTTCTGGTTGATTAGAGACTTTTTGTTTCTTGGTTTCTATCTTTTATTGAAACTCTTTGGTTTTTGATATCTGTAATAGTGACATGCCAGCCTAATCTGGGTTGGGGTGTTACAATAGGTGTAATTTTAGAAAGTTAGGGACTAAAGGTGAAAAATAGGCAAACCACAGGGACTATCCGGGCATTTTTCTCTACATAAAATAGACACATACTTTAAGGTTTTGGAGTTTTTTATTTGTTTTTATTATTGAGCACATATCAGTACAAACTATTGAAGTAGTGTAGAAAGTATTTGAGTTGTAGTTTTTAGCGTTGAAAGTATTTGATAAATATAGCTCACCCAGAACACGAATAGAGTAAATCAACCAAATTGTTCTTGTGGTATATATAAACTAAAATCATGGAAAGGGTCCGTTTAAAATTAAACTTAAATGTTGTGTGGGTAACAGCTAGCTGATTACCATAATACATTTAAATAACTAAACACTACTAAACATGTGTTGCAAAAAAAATCAGTCTCTAGGACCTAATTATTATGTTTTTGTTTGGCAAGTCAGATGTTCTTTAGATTTCATATAGTTTAAAGTCAAAACTCTTCTAATTGGTTGCGCCTTGATGAAGAACCGATCAACCTTCACGTCTTTGAGAATATCTACGTCATGTACCTCCAACCTAAAGTTTGTAGAACTTGGTTGTATACTCGTACCACTAAACCAAATGCTATTCAAAGGGCTTGTAGCTTAGTGGTACTAAGGAGTGGAGTAAGATTTCCCTCCCCAAGTGGTGAGGGTTCTGGTTCCGGAATGGACAATGATGTGGATTTAGGAACATGTTTAATACGTGGTGTGTGAGTTGTCGTTCTAAAAAGGGCTAAATGAAATGGTAATAGGTCAACATACCATGTTGACCAGATATTAATATTAATAAGCATGAGTATGATCAATATATACACTTTTCTTTAAAAATAATAATGAGATTGTAAATTTCACAAGTATGGTACAATTTAAAGCTTCAAATGATGTAAATGAGAAACACCGTCCAAACCCTTAGAGAAGGAATATTGAACGTAGTCATGAACTGTGGTTTCCCTGTACCACGGTGGGTTCTCATCGGAAAGCAATTCCTTGATAGGTCTGTACACCTTCGTGGATGCCGCTAGGGAGCTGCTAAAGAAACATGCCACAGACACCCTTGGTCCTTTCTCATTCGCCACCACTCTGTGCTCCACACTTTTCAATTTGTCATTCGATATCATCTGGAACTTAACAATATTAGATTCTAGTTTTTAATAGTTTTCATTAGGCTTGTAAATGAACACGAACAGAGAATGCTCATGTTCGTTTGTTTAACTTTAACCAAACATATGTGCTTACACGAACATTTAAACGAACGGGGTTTACTTGTTCGTGTTAGTTCCTTAAGAAAACAAATGTGGTCGTGTTTATTTAGGTTCTTTCAGAACATAGATAAATGAACATAACTAAGCTAACACCAATTAAAACTAGCTATGAATAGCGCCATGTTAAAATTATAAAACTAGACTAAATTATAATTGGTGATATTTTAGTTTCAATAAACTACATCTAATGGGCGTAACAAATTTAGACGATAAACCAAAGAACTTAAAAAAACGTAAGCGTATTTAAATGAGAGAATGTCCATTAACATAATGAACGAACGGAACATGTGTTCGTGTTTGTTCATTAAATTAATTAAATGAATAAAAAAGTTTTGTTCATGATCGTTCGTTTGTTAGATGAACTAAGTTCTGCTGAACCGTTCACTAAACGTCCAGTTCGTTTACAAGCCTGATTTCCATAATCAAAATAACATGTAGAACTAGACTTGCCTGTAACAGATCCCCAATATTGATCACAAGCACACCCGGAGTAGGTGGAACATCAACCCATTGATTTTGATGAAGTATTTGCAGCCCGCCGATATCATCTTGTAGAAGCACCGTCAAGAAACCATCATCCGTGTGTTTGGTTGCACCCATGGTTAGATCTGGTTGTGGACAAGCAGGGTAACAATGGCCTATGAATGAGAGTGCCTTGTCACACTCCATATCCCCCAAGTGATTTGGTTTCAAACCTAAAGCCTCCGAGATCAACCGAAACAGTAAGCCGCCAAGTTTTAACATATGATTCGAGTACTCGATTTGTATGTCTCTACAAACCTCCGGCAATTCTTCCACCTTTGGAGGTGATGGAGCCATGAGTGAAAAATATGTGTCTCTCCAGTTCGCGGCTGGCAAAGTATACAGATCAAAATTGCTATTATACACCACGGTCCTCGAAGCATCTCTCGAGTAAAACCGTTTTTTAATCTCCACATCTTGTTCGTGGAATCTACGGACGCCTTGAAGTGTCTCGTGCATCACACTTAATGGAATTCCATGATTCACTACTTGAAAAAGCCCGATATTCTCCGAGGCAGCACGGATCTTTTTCACCACGGATGCTCTATCGGTGGATCCGAGGTTTATGACTGGAAGCTCCATAGAGGTGGAAGTTTTTTGAATGGTTTCGGTTTGATTGATGAAGACGCAAGGGACGTGCCAGATACCCGCATCGACGAGGCCTTGGGACACCGGTTGTTGCTTGGTCGAAAGCTTTGAGTTCGGTTACTCGATTATATGGTGTGATGGTTGAAGTTGTGGTGATCATAATGCAAAGACTCATTCTATAAATGGAGATATGTAGTCAACTAGAGATAGAATTGCCGCCACACATTTCGAAAATATATAACTTTATATTAGAATTATAAGCGTTAAATAAACAAGAACAAACTAACTATGAATAGATAACCCAGCTAGATACGGGTCTTGTGACACCAAATAAATGGATGGAAACTCCTAAATTATAAATAAAACAATAATTGAGGGACTAGAATTGTTAAACTTGAAACTTGGAACCTTAAAACAAAATTTACCACACCAAACACACACAAAAGTGTGTGTCTGGTCGATCTCATCATAGGGGCGACACAAGGGTTCCCCCACTAACCCTAATCTAATCGATTTTCATCAAATTGAAGCCCCTAATCAGCTTTAAATCAAGTTTCAAGCACGAATTAGTGATCACCTCGTTGAAGGGATCATAAGGTATGCAAAATTCTAGTGTTTTGATTCGTCTCGAATTTTAGGTTAATTGTAAAAAAACAGAAATTGAGCTTGATTATGTTTTGTATAGATGAAATTAGAAGTGATATGATGTCTAGAGATAAACCCTAGATGATTTCTTGTTAAAATCTTGCATGATACCTGTGGGGATCATAATCACCATTGTAGGTGATTAATGAGTTGTAGAAACTTGATAAACACTAGGATTATGACTTTTGTTCTAGTGTAATCTGAGTTTCATGAGCTAATTTCTGAAATATGGATGTTAAAACATGTGTAAATTTTCCTAATTGAAGTTGATTTAGATGAAGATTACAAGTCATGAACTTGGTTTTGATTATGTAAAAATCTGACTCGCTAGGTGTTTGTTAAAATGCCTAAGTGAGGATTAAAATGTTAAAAATTGGATGAAAACGCAGATTTGATTATTATAGAGAACTATGCGTTAATGATTATGAAAAGAGTTCTAAAATGATTGTGAATTGAACTCTTTAGGCAAAGAATCCGGATCGTCAAGCGGACAAGCCGGGGGGGGGGGATACGCGTTTGAAGGGTGTGCTCTAAAGGTACGTGACCTTAGTCCCGTTACATTATGCATAAGTGTTTGGTTTTAGTGTATAAATGGTGTCATAGTGTAATATATGCGTTTGGTGTGTCCTTGAAGTGACGAAGCTCACACGATATATCAAACGGGTCAAAATAATGGTTGGAAAGGGTTTGGCTTGTCATCAAAGTGATGGTTTTCTCTCGACAACCAAACGGGTCAAAATGATGCTTTAAAAAGGATCATGTGTGAGAGACTTGAAAGTCTCACATTGCGTTAAGTGTTGGAAAGCACTACGCCAATGAGTTTGGCTATGCTAATTTAAGTTTACGAATCCGAGATATTGGGTCAAACAATAGAAATAAATTGTAAGTGTCGCTTGAAGCGGAATGCTTGAATTTTGAGAAACAAGCATTAAGTTCTAACGTGAGCGTAAAGCCATGGAATGGCGTGGATACGCCAAGTTTATAAGCCCGGGAATTTGGGTAATTATGTCCAAAAAGTCTTAGAACTGACAAATGGTATTTTGCACTTATTGCTAGCGAGTTGGATAATTGAAACAAGGATTTTATGAATCATTTGCTCGTAATTCGGTTTCTGTGATGTGAAATTTAAATGGTTGGCTCCGAAATTTTATTACGGGCTCATAGGAAAAAGAATCGACTAAAACGGACAAACGAGTAAAAAGTTATGATGGTTTAAAGTTAGATTTTTGTAAATTTTCGGAGTTGGGCAAAAATGCAGGTCCAGAAACTGGACCTGCTGGAAAACACACTCCCCCGCGCCATGCGACGGGGGCACAAGGATCTGGCGCGACACGCGGGGCCGCCCGCGGCATGCGAAGGGTTTGACTGAGTCTGGCGCGTGGCACGACAGACTAAAAATCAGAATTTTATTATTTTTGTTTTATTTATGTCATCGGGACTTGTCTAGTCTCGGTTAACATTGTCAAAACTAATTATTTATGTGGTTTTGATCTCAGGTGATGCTCGTTAGCTTCGGATGCCGATCAAGCGTGAAATCAAGAACCGAACACCGTTTTTTTAAGCTTCCGCACTAATCTAAACTTGTCTAGACAATGTTGTTTTGTAAACTCTATTAGATGTGAATACTTTGAACTAGATGATCCTCATGTTAACTCGCTAAACAATGTACATCTTAACTTTTAACTAAGTTTTGCTAAATATGCATTTTGTTTAAAAAGGCCCGTATTTTATAATTAAAATAATAGAAATATAAGACGAGTGTTACAAGTTGGTAATCAGAGCTCAAGGTTGTTAACAAGGTGTGTTCGGTTCAAGCTTGATCAAGCATCCGGTAAGAGCTAATTGTTTTAAGTAGATTTATTAAATATAGAAAGGAAACATGAATTGACGTGCACGGGAAGAGTGTGCTAACACACTCAAACCCGAAAAGTGTATTAAATAAGAACGGTTAAAACAAGTTATGAACTTGACTAAACCGAAGTAAATAAACCATATGCTATAGATGAAATGTTTAACGCTTAATGTAAACATTTCAGTTTTAAAGATGACGGATAAAGGTAATGATGAAGCGGTGCCGATAGTCACCGAGCAAATGAAAGAAGTGATTGCCGAAGAGGTAGGAAAGGCAATCGAAAATAGCTTATCTGCTTTCATAGATAAGATTCAGAACACAGTACCATCGGTAGTTAATGAGAGAATCAAGAAGTTGGAGGATAATACCAACATAGCTAAAGAAAAGTCGGGAGAACGCAAGGGCTGCTCATACAAGGAATTTATGGCGTGTAAACCACCACTTTATAACGGAGAGGTGGATCCGATAATATGCCAACGTTGGTTAAGTGATATTGAGGGGGTATTTGAGAGAACCCACTGCGATACGAACCACTTCGTAGCTTATGGTACGGGTCAGCTTAGAGGTCAGGCAAAGGATTGGTGGGATAACAAGAAAAAGGAAATAGGAAGCTAAGCGGCTAGGGCTATGACCTGGGACGAGTTTAAGGTACCATTCCTTAAACGCCACAGTCCCAAGGCGGTCATTAATCGAATCAAAGAGGAATTCATCCAGCTTAGGCAGAAGGGTGAATCTATCGATAAGATCACGGGGATCTTTCTTGACAAACTGAGGTTTTGTGATGAGTTGGTGACTTCCGAGGAGCAGAAAGTGTATTATTACTATAATATGCTAAGTGCAGAATAACGAGAGTTTATGACTCCCACTAAGTACGAGACTCCCACCGAAATCATTAATACTGCTCGTGAAAGAGAAATAGAGCTAAAGAAGCAGATAGAGAGAGGGGAAAGAAGGGCACAGGTTGTTAATCCAAGCCCCACAAAAATGGCACGTATGACGGAGTCGTCAAAGAGACAGGAGGGAAAAAGCGGGTCGCCAAGCTGCAAGGTATGCGGGAAAGGGCACAAAGGTGAGTGTTGGTTTAAAGATAAGCCATGTCCCATATGTGGGAAGACAGGGCACACGACTGCATTATGCCCTGGGAAGGTATCGGTGTGTTGCAAATGTTATCAACCGGGTCACAAGAAATCGGAGTGCCCGGAGCTAGTCGGGAAAAAGGATGGCAATGATTCACATACGGAGATTCCAAAAGAAAAAGCCAGATCCTTCCAGTTAACGGCAGCCTAGGCGAAGGTGGAACTCGATGTGGTCTCAGGTATATTCGCCATAAATTCAATTCCCGCACATGTGTTATTTGATACGGGTGCGAATAAATCCTTTATTTCACATGGATTTATTCGACATCCTTCATTCGAACTGACGAAATTACCTATGCCTTTAGAAGTAGAAATAGGTGATAACAAAAGTAACGTATGCCAAAATTGTAAGATGAGTATCGACGGTGAAGAATACTCGATAGACTTGATTCCAATGTCGATGGGAGAATTCCAAGTAGTGGTCGGGATGGATTGGCTATCCCGACATCACGCGAAGGTCGTGTGTTTCTGCAAGGAGATTAAGTTAACATCTTCAAGTGGAAAACATGTTACCATCTATGGCGAAATAGGGGTAATCCCGTTATGTGCTCAGTGCTAAAAGCTCACAAACTCATTAGGCGTGGGTGTAGAGCATTCATGATATACGCAAACGAACCAGATAAAGAAACGCCAAACATTGAAGACGTACAGGTGGTACGTGAATACGCCGATGTATTTCCGGAAGATTTACCGGGAATACCACCAGAACGGGAGGTAGAGTTCGGAATCGAATTGATTCCGGGCGCGAAACCTGTGGCCAAGGCGCCGTATCGGCTCGCGCCATCAGAGCTATAAGAATTGATGTCCCAAATCCAAGACCTACTCGACAAGGGGTTTATTCGGCCGAGTGTGTCCCCGTGGGGCACACCGGTGTTATTTGTGAAGAAGAAGGATGGAAGCATGCGCATGTGCATCGATTACCGGTAGTTGAACAAACTCACGGTGAAGAATCGATATCCGCTCCCAAGAATTGATGACCTATTTGACCAATTGCAAGGTGCAAGCTGGTTCTCCAAGATCGACCTTAGATCGGGGTATCATCAGCTTAAAGTCAAGGAGGAGGATGTGCCGAAGACAGCCTTCCGTACACGGTACGGACATTACGAATTCCTCGTGATGTCCTTCGGATTAACTAATGCACCCGCGGCTTTCATGGACCTCATGAACCGGGTTTGCAAGCCGATGTTGGACAAGTCGGTGATAGTATTCATCGACGACATTTTGATATATAAGAAGAATGAAGCAGAACACGCAAGTCATTTACGTGAAGTGTTGGAGACGCTCAGAAGAGAGAAGTTGTATGCAAAATTCTCAAAATGTGCCTTCTGGTTACGAAAGGTGCAGTTTCTCGGGCACATCATTAGTGCAAACAGGGTGTTAGTAGACCCTTCAAAAATAGAAGCAGTGGCAAGATGGAACCCACTGAAGAATCCTTCGGAAATCAGAAGCTTTTTGGGGCTGGCAGGGTATTATAGGAGATTCATACAAGACTTCTCCAAGATTGCTACACCGCTGACCAAACTAACCCGTAAGGACGAAAAGTTTATTTAGGGCGAAGAAAAAGAAAAAGCGTTCCAAACGCTTAAAGAAAAATTAACCCACGCTCCGGTATTGACATTGCCGGATGGGGTTGATGATATGGTGGTTTACTCAGATGCGTCACATTCGGGTCTTGGGTGCGTTTTGATGCAACGGGGCAAGGTTATAGCCTAAGCCTCGAGACAGCTAAAGACTCATGAAAAGAATTATCCTACACACGACCTCGAGTTGGCTATGGTGGTATTTGCCTTAAAGATATGTAGGCATTATTTGTATGGGGTAAAATGCACTATCTTTACCGACCATAAAGTTTTGAAATATTTCTTCGATCAGAAGGAATTAAACATGAGGCAGAGGCGGTGGTTCGAAACTGTCAAAGATTTCGATTGTGATATACATTACCACCCAGGGAAAGCTAATGTAGTGGCGGATGCATTAAGCCGAAAGGTAGATTATACACCTATTCGAGTGCGATCAATGCAACTAATTGTAACATTGGGTTTACTTGAACAAATCCGGAGATCTCAAATTGAAGCATTGAAGGAGGAAAATGTGAAGAAGGAAAGAATAGTTGGCCAATTGAAAGAATTGGCGGATGGTAACAAAGGGTTAAAGACTCATTTTGGGAGAATATGGGTTCCAAATTCGTGCGGAGCCAAGGCACTCCTACTTGACGAAGCCTATAAATCCCGTTATTCTATCCATCCGGAAGCAACCAAGATGTATAACGATTTAAAGCAAAACTATTGGTGTCCCGGAATGAAAAGAGATGTTGTAAAATATGTGGAGAAGTGCATGACGTGTTTGCAAGTCAAAGCAGAACACCAAAAGTCGTATGGTGAACTGCAACCATTGGATATCCCAGTCTGGAAATAGGAACAAATCACAATGGACTTGTTGACCAAACTGCCCAAAACCAACCGCGGTTTCGATGCTATATGTGTAGTTGTGGATAGATTGACGAAAAGTGCTCACTTCATTCCGATTCGTGAGACTTATACATCCGAAAAGATGTCAGAGGTATATACCAATGAAATAGTGGCACGCCACGGGATACCGATATCTATTGTGTCCGACAGAGATACCCGGTTTACTTCAAACTTTTGGCGTGAATTCCAAGAACAAATGGGAACTAAATTGTTCATTAGCACCGTGTACCATCCACAAACGGATGGACAAAGTGAAAGGACAATACAGACGTTGGAGGATATGTTAAGAGCAAGCATTATCGACTTCGGGGGTAGTTGGGATGTCTATCTACCATTGGTCGAATTTTCATATAATAATAGTTACCATGCAAGCATCGGTATGGCTCCGTACGAGATGCTTTATGGTAGAAAATGCCGAACCCCGGTGTGTTGGGGCGAGGTTGGTCCACGCGAGCTTGCACATAAGGATATAGTCCAGATTACAAATGAGAAGATTGATTTGGTCCGAGCCCATTTGAAAGCGGCTCAGGATCGAAAAAAATCATATGCAGACAAAAGAAGGAGACCAATTGAGTTTCAAGTCGGTGACAAAGTTATGTTAAAGGTATCCCTGTGGAAGGGAATTATTCGGTTCAGAAAAAGGGGAAAGTTAAGCCCAAGATTTATTGGGCCATTCAGGATTATCGAACAGGTTGGTAAGGTAGCGTACCGTCTCAAACTGCCCGAGGAATTGAGTGGGATACATAGTACTTTCCATGTATCACATCTCCGGAAATGTCTAGCCGACGAAACAGCTTACATTCACTATGATGACATTGAAGTGGATAACAGTCTTAACTATGCAGTGAAGCCAATCGCGATTCTTGATCGTAAAGTGAAAAGCCTAAGGAACAAGGTGATTAATCAAGTAAAGGTTAAATGGGAACACAAAAAGGGTTCGGATACCACATGGGAGTCCGAAGAAGAGATGCAACGGCTCTACCCTACATTATTTGGTACGTATTTTGGTTTCGGGGACGAAACCCTCTTTAAGGGGGCTGGACTTGTAACATCCCAAAAATATAAAACTTTATATTAGAATTATAAGCGTTAAATAAACAAGAACAAACTAACTATGAATAGATAACCCAGCTAGATACGGGTCTTGTGATACCAAATAAATGGATGGAAACTCCTAAATTCTAAATAAAACAATAATTGAGGGACTAGAATTGTTAAATTTGAAACTTGGAACCTTAAAACAAAATTTACCACACCAAACACATACAAAAGTGTGTGTCTGGTTGATCTCATCACAGGGGCGACACAAGGGTTCCCCCACTAACCCTAATCCAATCGATTTTCATCAAATTGAAGCCCCTAATCAGCTTTAAATCAAGTTTCAAGCACGAATTAGTGATCACCTCGTTGAAGGGATCATAAGGTATGCAAAATTCTAATGTTTTGATTCGTCTTGAATTTTAGGTTAATTGTAAAAAAACTGAAATTGAGCTTGATTATGTGTTGTATAGATGAAATTAGAAGTGATATGATGTCTAGGGATAAATCCTAGATGATTTCTTGTTAAAATCTTGTATGATACTTGTGGGGATCATAATCACCATTGTAGGTGATTAATGAGTTGTAGAAACTTGATAAACACTAGGATTATGACTTTTGTTCTAGTGTAATATGAGTTTCATGAGCTAATTTCTGAAATATGGATGTTAAAACATATGTAAATTTGCCTAATTGAAGTTGATTTGGATGAAGATTACAAGTCATGAACTTGGTTTTGATTATGTAAAAATCTGACCCGCTAGGTGTTTGTTAAAATGACTAAGTAAGGATTAAAATGTTAAAAATTGGATGAAAACGCAGATTTGATTATTATAGAGAACTATGGGTTAATGATTATGAAAAGAGTTCTAAAATGATTGTGAATTGAACTCTTTAGGCAAAGAATCTGGATCGTCAAGCGGACAAGCCGGAGAGGATACGCGTTTGAAGGGTGTGCTCTAAAGGTACGTGACCTTAGTCCCGTTACATTATGCATAAGTGTTTGGTTTTAGTGTATAAATGGTGTCATAGTGTAATATACGCGTTTGGTGTGTCCTTGAAGTGACGAAGCTCACACGACATATCAAACCGGTCAAAATAATGGTTGGAAATGGTTTGGCTTGTCATCAAAGTGATGGTTTTCATTCGACAACCAAACGGGTCAAAATGATGCTTTAAAAAAAAGGATCATGGGTGTAGAGACTTAAAAGTCTCACATTGCGTTAAGTGTTGGATAGCACTACGCCAATGAGTTTGGTTATCCTAATTTAAGTTTACGAATCCGAGATATTGGGTCAAACCATAGAAATAAATTGTAAGTGTCGCTTGAAGCGGAATGCTTGAATTTTGAGAAACAAGCATTAAGTTCTAACGTGAGCGTAAATCCATGGAATGGCGTGGATACGCCAAGGTTTATAAGCCCGGGAATTTGGGTAATTATGTCCAAAAAGTCTTAGAACTGACAAATGGTATTTTAAACTTATTGCTAGTGAGTTGGATAATTAAAACAAGGATTTTATGAATCATTTACTCATAATTCGGTTTCCGTGATGTGAAATTTACATGGTTGGTTCGAAATTTTATTACGGGCTCACAGGGAAAAGAATCGACTAAAACGGACAAACGAGTAAAAAGTTATGATGGTTTAAAGTTAGATTTTTGTAAATTTTCAGAGCTGGGCAAAAATGCAGGTCCAGTTTACTGGACCTGCTGGAAAACACACTCCCCCGCGCCACGCGACGGGGGCACAAGGATCTGGCCTGACGCGCGGGGCCGCCTGCGGCACGCGAAGGGTTTGACTGAGTCTGGCGCGTGGCGCGACAGACTAAAAATCATAATTTTATTATTTTTGTTTTATTTATGTCATCGGGACTTGTCTAGTCTCGGTTAACATTGTCAAAACTAATTATTTATGTGGTTTTGACCTCAGGTGATGCTCGTTAGCTTCGAATGCCGATCAAGCGCGAAATCAAGAACCGAACACCGTTTTTTTAAGCTTCCGCACTAATCTAAACTTGTCTAGACAATGTTGTTTTGTAAACTCTATTAGATGTGAATACTTTGAACTAGATGATCCTCATGTTAACTCGCTAAACAATGTACATCTTAACTTTTAACTCAGTTTTGCTAAATATGCATTTTGTTTAAAAATGCCCGTATTTTATAATTAAAATAATAGAAATTTAAGACGAGTGTTACATAATTATAGGGTTAGGATATAATAGCAAGTTTTTTTAGCTAAGAAGTAATCTTGACCATCAATTGATTTAATCAAGGGCTAAGACTAAATGAGTGAAATTGAAGAGAAGAAAAAAGGCGCATGAGTTTGTGTAAGGGCATTCTAGTCAATCCAGGACAATAGTTTCTCTCTCCTCCAATTCCCCCCCCCCCCCCCATTTTTTAAACATTAATAACTTTTTCATACGACATTATTTTTTTATAAAATTTGCACCAAAAAAACGAGCGTTTTTTTATCTTTAAAACAAGTATACTATTGCCATATTTTCGAATTTTTTTCGAAAACCCAGTTGCGTAAAACGCAATGAAAAAAAAACTTAAAAAAATGATTTTTTTCTAAAACGCAATGCACAAAAAACACAAAGAAATGTCTTATTTATAAACGCAATGGCCAGAAAACACATAGAAATGTCTTATTTCTAAAACGCAATAGCCTGAAAAACACAAAAGAAAGTGTACTTTATAAAACGCAATGCACAAAAAACACAAAGAAATGTCTTATTTCTAAAACGCAATGGGCATAAAACACTTAAAAATGTCTTTTTTTCTTAAACGCAATGGACTGAAAACACATAAAAATGTGTTTTACCTAAAACGTAATAACCAGAAAACACATAAAAATGTCTTATTTCTAAAACGCAATGGCCTAATAACACAAAAGAAAGTGTTCGTTCTAAAAAGCAATGGACTGAAAACACATAAAAATGTGTTTTACCTAAAACGCAATGAACTAAAAACACTTCAAAATGTGTTTTTCTAAAACGCAATGGACCAAAAAACACATAAAAATGTCTTTTTTCTAAAACGCAATGGCCTAAAAAACACAAAAGAAAGTGTTTTTTTTTTCTAAAACACAATGGGCTAAGAATAAAAAAATATGTTTTGTTTTAAAACGCAATGGAATAAAAAGATCAAAAAATGTGTTTTTCTAAATGTGTTATAAAACACCATTTAAAAAGGTGATGATATTTCACTATTGCATATTACAAAACATAAGCATTATGCAATCAAAATAAAAATTGAAAGAGTTCCTTATTAACACACTATATAATACAGAATGTAAAGAATGAATTTGCGTGCTGCTAAGGTAAAACGCAATATCACCTTGTATAAGAAACGCAATTTACTTCTCAAAAGGCAAAACGGAATTTACTACAAATTATCAGTTTCAGCTCATTTGTAATAATTCTGATTTTCCTCTATTTATTGTATCCATGTATCCCATATGTCATAGGTTCGTATGCTTTTGCTACCAAATCTTGACCCATATATCTACAATATATAAAACCATAAATGAAACTAGACAAGCAAAAGAATGAGAGCAGAAGACACGAGGCATAGCTTAGTCCCAAAAAGTCAAAGCATTTGAAGATAAACACACAATTTACTTCTCAAAAAAGGTAAAACGCAATATTTTCGTTCTCACCTAAATTTCCGGCATTTGTTGAATCAGTTCTGTTTATACATGAGGGAAAACAATAAAACATACCTTTGATTGCATCAGCATAAACCAGCAGAGAATCCAGTTAAGGCGCAGCAATAATGTTTGACATGATTGTCATTTTGGTCTGGTTCCTCCTTAGGGTGCTGACTGATGATGGTGGCTAAGAAACCGAATAGGGGATTCGGTATGGAGAGGGAGGTCGAAATTATGATGTTATGTGTTATAAGGGTTGTGTCTAATGTGTAACTGAGTAACCACATAACCTCCACATAATTCTCCTTATATAAGCACCCATGAGGAAACCTAATTAGTTAATAAGGGTAATATGGTCTATCAACAATTACCAACTAATTATTTAATAGGTTATAATATATTTTGATCTCTATAATGTAAATGATTATAATGGCTACTAGATTAAATATTAAACATAATAATATATTTAATCTTACATTCTCCCACTTAGCCGAGTAATCATTTACTATGAGTATTAGATAAGCCTGATCAGGAGTTAACACTCATTTTAGCCTTAAACAAGTACTATAGCAGAGAAATACAGCCGTTGAATCATTATGCGACTCAGGACCCCCATTAATCATACTATAGCCTTAATTTAAAACCTAATCGTTATGATCAAAATACACATAAGCCCTTTGTTTGATTTGTAACTATATTTGTCTATATGCCATTATGCTAGCTTGACATATTCTTAGAGACGTACAAAATCAAACTGATGAGGAAAATTAACTAATACTTAGTCATTCATAGTACGATATGCAGTTGCGCATGGCCATCAATTAATACCCGTCTCTGAGCTCTCTTAATAAGACTTATGGATAATAGCCATTCAGTTATAGGATCCTTAAGCATATCATGAATGAATTCGATACAAACTTAGTTTCCTCAATTCGTTCATAAACGAATAATTAATTATGTATCGAAACTTAATGCAGCACCTCTTGAACTGTTACTGTTCAAGGAGTTATGGTAACTGACTTTATCACACTAAGTCTTCAAAACATTAATTATATGGAGTTAATAAACTTATGAGTCCACTGATAAATTTCCAACAACATTTAGTGACTATATTATGTCGTTATAACTTAGGTTGTTAATATCAGTGCATTATGACTCCTCCATGAGATATGTTTTGTCTGCTGACATAAGGATATACCCGAAATTACATTTTGTCATCTTTGAATATCTCAAAGTTAAAACAATAAACCGGTTTTAATTCTCACTTCTTCTTTAAATTATAGTCTCTCGTTTCCTTTTAAAGATATTATAATACTCCATTAGATGCTTCACATTAATCTAGACATATCTAGTGTGTTGCAATGTGAGTAATATCTAAACGAGTGTAGACTTGAACTTACATAAGTCTTCCAATTAATGAAGCGTAAAAAATAATCTCATTTATCCTATTATCCTCTAAAGGAGAGTAGTGTTTAGTTACATATGTAAGGACCCATTTAATGTTAAACTTATGGAATGGAACTAATATCCCATTGGGTCTATCTCAGTATGTTATGATATCAATCACGTAAGAGATATCTCTGAGATCTATTATATCAAAGTTTGTGTTAACAATGCTTTGACTTTTGTAACATATACCTGTCAAAAGAATATCATCTATATAGACAGGTTTATCTTAGTTGCTCCCACTCATCTTGAGGTAGGTACATTAATCCACTTGGTTGTTGATGAAAATAATTACGTTAAGATTTCATCACATTATGATGTTTGCATTAACCCATACATGGATATTATTGGCTTACAAATAAAGTGTTCTTTAACCTTCAGTTTGAAACTTTAGGTTGTTATCTAATGAACATGTAAATGTGTCAGCCATTTGTTATGGAAAATTGTTTATAATGTTCATCTAATGTAGCTTTAAACTATTATAAGCTACTAGAACAGTGATGATCCTCAAAGAAATCTTCTTGTAAGATATGTAATAAAGATTCTTTAATAATTTATCTCTTCCTGAGTACAACCTTTGACAATCAATCAAGCTTCTTCGTGTCTTAACGCTTATATTAGGATTTGGTTTAGTTATGAACACTCTTAGGTAATTCAATCAAATCCCAAACGTTATACGAACACATAAAATCAGTTTTACTAGAAAACTATTTTATTCCATTTAGAAGATTGATTGACACTAATGGCTTAATTTGAAAAGATAGGATCAGTAAACATTTCCAAAAACCATTTCAACTTTAGTTAGGGAGGTTATGTAATCATCAAAGTTAGTAGGCTTTTAAACCTAGATGACCTCCTGAGTTGATTATTGGGTTCATTAGAAGTTTCAGTTTTATGGATTAGCTCTTGGTTAGGTTGCTATCATTTTCATTCTAAGTTTATAAGAGTTGGTGCAGTTTAGTGTACAAGAGGTGTAATCGGAGTTAAGTTCAGAGTGAAATTTAACGACACTCTTCCCCCCGCCTCTTGTATTCCTTGCAAATCATGATAAGGACTTTGACTGCTCCCACTAACCTTAGAAATCTTTAGGAACTCAGCATGCTTAGGGTCAATATGTAACGACCAACAAATTCTAATAGAGAAACAAGTTAATGACGTCAGTCGTTGTAGTTTCTCTTGTTGAGGATTATGTTAGTTTAGGTAAGAAATCTAAGTGCGCCCACAATTAGGCAACAATGAAACTTTTGTAAGAGTAGCATTAGATTTAAGGAGATAAGTTTTGATAGAACATTGTCGTGATGGAGCGGTGTCTTGTACAAGAGGTGCAATTTTAGGTAATGTAAAATTTTCACTCCCCACCTCTTGCAACTATTGCAAGTTACTATGAAGACACTTAATGCTCCCACTGATCTTTAATATCTCTAGAAATGCTACAAGAGAAGTTTCAATGAGCTACGTGACATGAGAACCTATCACATATACGTTAGACTATATGTCCAGATATCAAAAGAAACTTTAGGGACATATCTAATAGAAATCTTATTAAGTATATATATATATGAATAGATTTCTTCTAAGACCGTCAGCCATATGCGACAAAATTTAGATACAAGTTGATAGTCTTTTAAATGATAAATGAATTATGTCTGAATATTCCATTTTGAATAAGTTCCACGAATGCCAATGAATGACTTATGATGGACCCATACTTATTCCTTAAGCCAAGTAATATTAAGGGCAGTAACGTCATGATTTAAAATCACTTAGAATGAGATTAGATAAAAATCATCCTCATTAACCATGTCATGATTTCTCATGAATTTCGGTTATAATGGATGAAATTTATAAGTCTCATTTTCCTTTTGTCAAATTCTCATTTGCATGATGACAAAAAGTTGTGAAAGAGTAAGGTATCATCTAGTTCCATCTTAGTAATGTTTCAATCCAGATATTTAGAACAAATAAGATGAGAGTTTAAGATAAGTGTGACTTTATGTTGACTATAAAAACCTCACAACCTTCATGACATAGCCTAAGTAATGATACTGTATTCTGATTAATATTCAGAATTTGTAAGGTATCGAATAGCTTTGTTAGAAGACTGCTTATTATGGTTCTCATAGCCTTAACAATTAATTTTGTCACTAACTCTCATGTTAGTTATTTGTCGAGTTCTGGTAAGGAAACATATGGAACTAGAGTCAACTAATCATGTGTTAATTGGAATATTGAAATTACACGACTTAAATATCATTAATAAGTGACTATCTAATTAATTTACCCAACTGTCCTTTAGAATAATGGATAGTCTCGTTGCTTATGTCTAGTCTAATGACATAATTATGCAGTGAGATTTTCCCTTGAAGAACCTTAATGTTGGAATTAGCACTTGTAATTTGTCTATGGACCTTAGAACAATACTCTTTTAAACGTTTTAGTGGTTGTAAGGTGAATAACAACTTATTTTCCAGCTTTAAACATTTATTTCTTTGTACATATGTTGCTTATCAACACACTCGTTATACTTTGGTATTTTGAGTGTTATAGTTGATTTATAAGGCATCAAAATGTACGAGTGAAAATCTTAATATGTAATGTACTGGAAAAATGTACTTATTTTCATGCGTAAGCCCTTAACTTTATGGGTCATGGTTTTGTACATTATAATGTATTCACATATACCACTTAACTTTATAGTTTAGAGTTTCAAATTAAGGCATGCATCTTAGGAGTTCTAGTGATTATTCCATAATTAGAGATTAGTCTTAGGAAAGACTTAATCTGGAATAACTTTAGTGATAGCATTTACGTTGGAGAGTTCTTGATTATCATAAGAGACATCATGTT
Source organism: Helianthus tuberosus (assembly GCA_030545235.1). Taxonomy (NCBI): domain Eukaryota; kingdom Viridiplantae; phylum Streptophyta; class Magnoliopsida; order Asterales; family Asteraceae; genus Helianthus; species Helianthus tuberosus. The sequence goes on from CM060423.1 coordinate 215,951,763, forward strand.
CGATTTATCCTATTCATCATGCTCTAACTTTCTTCTTTATAATCTTTATCAGAAGAGAGCAATAGGATTATCGTGTCTTAGGAAATAATCAAGGATTTAATTTAAGAGCTAATTCTTATAGAAACTGTAAATAAAGCAAACATTTTAGGTTTTAAGAATTAGAGTGGATCAGATATAGATTAATAGAAGAAAATTACAGTGAGTAAAATTATGGGTACTAAGAATAAGGCAGACGAAATGATCATAAAAACTTAATTAAGGATCATTAATCTAAGGATCATTATGTGAAGAGATTGTGATATGTCTATTACTAACATCAAAATAATAGACTTAGCTAAAAAAATCTACTTAAACGAAGACAAAACAGCTTTGGTCAGAAGTGTAATCATTTAAGCATATGTGCAAAGTGGTTGTAACAAATCAGCTTTGGCCAGAATTGAAACAATCACTTTAGTTATGCACTTGTTGAGTATGCCATCTATGAATGAATTAAATCAGCTTTGGCCAGAAAATAAGACATTCATGCTTATGATGCACACACAACATAGCTTTCGTAATACTTGAATGATAAGTAGATGTATCAAATCAGCTTTGGCCAGAAATGATATATCAAAAGCTCATTCAAGTTAAGCTATTTTGGTTTTGTAAAACATTATTTGATCCTTATTAATTAACTAAATATTTACAAAAACCAATTATTTAATAGCAAACCACCTGTTAGCGCGGATCGAGTAATGAGGTTTCGAGTCTTGTGCGATCAGTAATGCCCAAGTCTTATGCGATCAATAAGGCCCAAATAAACTTGTGCGATCCATAAGGCCCAAATAAGCTTGTGCGATCCATAAGGCCCAAATAAGCTTGTGCGATCCATAAGGCCCAAGTAAACTTGTGCGATCCATAAGGCCCAAGTAAACTTGTGCGATCCATAATGCCTTGTGCGATCCATTATGCCTTGTGCGATCAGATCCCTTTTTTTTTTTCTAGATCTGATCTTGTGCGAATCTTAAGGGACTTGTGCGATTTGTACAATAATGATTTTGAATCCTCTGTTTAATAGCTGTTTGTTGTGATAACTTAACTAAAATTCGAAAATTATGAATTGAGATATAGTTTCCAATTATTAACATTGATCTATTTTTATCACTAAATTTCGAAATCATATCTGTTTATCATTTAACAGATTTGGAAAAAAAAAACTTAATGGACAAGATTAGATCAAAATTAGGGAAACATCTAACAATTCAAATCACATTCCAAATCATAAAGGAAAAATTCGAATTTCTCATAAGAACATTATGAACCCTAAAAAATAAAAACATAATTCTGGGTTCCGAAATCTAAATTTTAAGAATTTTGTTAACAGATTTCGAATATTAGGTTTGTCCATTATGATTTCGAGTCAAAACATTAATACATTAACTTCCGAAAACAGTGATTTCGGCAACAAAACTCGAAAACAGTCGTGACTTTTCAAGGCTTTAACAATTTCGTTTTCCAGATTTTTGATCCCAGAATAATGGATACGAAAACAGAACTGACTAATCAACATAAGCTCTGATACCACATGTTGAATCAGTTCTGTTTATACATGAGGGAAAATAATAAAACATACCTTTGATTGCATCAGCATAAACCAGCAGAGAATCCAGTTAAGGCACAGCAATAATGTTTGACATGATTGTCATCTTGGTCTGGTTCCTCCTTAGGGTGCTGACTGATGATGGTGGCTAAGAAACCGAATAGGGGATTCGGTATGGAGAGGGAGGTCGAAATTATGATGTTATGTGTTATAAGGGTTGTGTCTAATGTGTAACTGAGTAACCACATAACCTCCACATAATTCTCCTTATATAAGCACCCAGGAGGAAACCTAATTAGTTAATAAGGGTAATATGGTCCATCAACAATTACCAACTAATTATTTAATAGGTTATAATATATTTTGATCTCTATAATGTAAATGATTATAATGGCTACTAGATTAAATATTAAACATAATAATATATTTAATCTTACAGCATTGGCTCCGAAGGTGGCAGAGGCAGCTTTGACGACGACTTCATCTTTCTTAGACCGAAACTCAGTTGTTCCAGACTTCCATCTGAGTTACGCCAGTGATCGGAGATCGAAACCCAGCTTATTTCAAATTAGTAACAATTATTGCATAAAGGAGAAGATTGATTGAATGCTGGTGCTGCTGGTGGTGGTGGTGGTACGGAGGTACGACGACAAGTGGTGGTTGTGTCGCGATGGTAGCGGAGGGGTGGGTGGTGGAGTGGTTGTGGTGGTGTGGAGGTGGGATAAACTGATCTGGGTTTTTAGATCTAGGGTTATATGATTAATTTGCGTTTGACTAAAATGCCCCTCCCTATATTTTTTTTTACTTTTGCCATGTGTCATTCTATTATTGCTTCCTATCATTCCTAGCCAAAATAAACTTCCTATTTGATCATCTCCCTATAATTATAATTATCCACTCCTTAATTAGTTTACTTGCCTTGCTCGCAAAGGAACCTTTAATTCGAAATTTCAAACACATGGTTGAGACATGATTCGTCACGTAGGAACATGAATAGAAGGCTACACCACCCCCTTGCATGATCCATCATGGTTTACATGGATTAAACCATGGCAACCATGATCCTCCTTTCCGTTTTTCAAGAAATCATTTCATTTTTCTTTAGACAAAGATAAATTAAAATAAATAAGAGGATAATGGTTTAGGTCATGATCACACCCTTAGGGCAGTGGTTTTGGATGGTGAATTAGAGGTGGGTGACATGACAGTGACGTGAAGGGTCATGATGGTCATGAGGATCATGACCACAACCTATAGTCTTACATGTATGTTATCTAATGATTTATTACATAAATGTAACAACATACACATATTTTTTATATAGAAAGACTGTGATCTAATTAACGATTAAAAGTATTCGTCTTTACTGTGTATATTTTTTCAATTGTATAAAAAAGTTATAAAGTTAAAAAAAATCGAAGGACTAGTTTAAATAAATTAATTAAAAAAGTTACTCATTTACATGGAAATATAGTGATAATCAGATAAATCTAAGTTACTCATTTACATGGGCACATAGTAAAAAGTCGGATTTAATCTCCATCAATAATTAAAATATGCTAAAACTTTTTTTTAACAACAAATTTCTTTACTCCTATCGTCTGTGAGACTTAAACCCAAAACTTAACTTTTTGAAGATGTTTAAAGGTTTTGTCTTTACCAATGGACTAACACCCTATTAGTGAAATATGAAAGATCCATGCTTAGTTTTATAGTTTATACATGGGGAAGCGTTTATGGAATTTTGGAAAAACTTAAATAAACAAATTAAATTTAGAATCATTTAGAAGAGATGGAGACAGATTTTATACGAATGAGACCATCTCCAACCCAAAACTTTGAAACGGTTAGGAAGTAATTCCTGTACTCGAGCCTATGAGGCGGGTTGGGCCGATCTCGTAAACGGGTGGTTAAGGTTGGGCCGACTAATTCAAGTTATGAATTAATATGGTTATTTGATTAAGTTAATTAAAGATAAATTAAATGAGTTATATTTAATTTATAATAGATAAGTTAGATAAATATGGGAGTTTAATTGATTATTATCTAATCAGGAAGTTGCGTTCTACTCTAATTGTAACCAAATCATTCTCTATATAACCTCATTAAAGTTGTGATTAAGGTTAAGAGAAGAGAGAGAAACCAAATTATGATTTAAAAGAAGAGTAATCAGTTTTTAATTATTTTCTCATCATTCAAATTTTAATTTATTTTTGGGTAAATTACACAAATCAACCTTTATGTTATACCTAAACTGCAACTTCATACCTTTCACTATGAAATCGGCCAAACCTAACATTTATGTTCATGTTTTGTTACATTTTATAACCTTTACAACTAACGTCGTCCAAAAACTCAGTTAAGTTACCTCATATGCAAAGGTTAATGTGTGCAAAAATATTATTTATAACTTAAGGTTGATTTGTGTAGAAATATAATTATACATATAGTAGCTTTTTTTTATTTTTTTTGCAAAAACATTATTATTGATTAATAATTATATGTTTATAAATATAAAAATACAATTTTGAATTTATTTTATAAAACTTCTGATTTTAATATTTTTATAAAGTAAATAACGATGACAATATTAATTACTTTTTATATAAAGTATAAATAAAACACAAATTATTTTATATAAAGTTATTGTAATATCCGAAATACTTTTATAAATATATATAATTATAACGGACGTTTTAAAGCTACTCAAACTAAAAAATATTTTTATGTATATGTAAGTATGTGTTTATAAGAACAGAATATTAGATAAATTTATATAGATAAAAGAAACTAATAAATAAATTTGACGTTTAAAAAAATCGTTAGTAAACTTTAGTAAACAAATTGTATTATTTACATATTATATATTTAGAATTTTTTAATTGAAATTTATTAAACATTTTTTTAAATGTCAAATTAATTTATTAGTTTCTTTTATTGATAGAAATTTGTCTAATAACTTTTTTTATAAACACATACTTACATATACTTAAAAAATACTTTTTAGTTTAAGTAGTTTTAAAACGTCCGTTATAATTATATATAATTATAAAAATATTCCAGATATTACAATAACTTTATTTAGAAGAATTTGTGTTTTATTTATACTTTATATAACAAGTAATTCTTGTCATTATTATTTTCTTTATAAAAATATTAATATCATAATTTTTATAAAATAAATTTAAAACTAATTTTTATATATGTTTATATATATAAATATATAATTATTAAGAAGTAATAATGTTTTTTGAAAAAAAATATTTTACTATTATATATATAATAATAATAATTTTGCACAAATCAACATTTATGTTATAAATAATATTTTTGCAAAAATCAACCTTTATGTTATAAAGACCATAGTATCCCTCACATGAAAAGCATGTGAGGTAACCTAACTGAGTTTTTGGACGAGGTTAGTTGTAAAGGTTATAAAATGTAACAAAACATCAACATAAAGGTTGGGTTTGGCCGATTTCATAGTGAAAGGTACGAAGTACAATTTAGGTATAACATAAAGGTTGATTTGTGTAATTTTGTCTTATTTTTTCAACTTGTTAAATTGTTGATTGAGACTTGAGAAAGCACATGTACCCACATAGTGGGAATATCAAATTTCCATCATCCTATAAAACATTTATTTAATCTCCACTCTTATATGATTATTAAGATATCCTTACTTTTCTACACTATCATCACATTTTTTATTTATGTTTAATCATCAATTTCTTTTTATAATAAATCAAATTATTATATAAATTCAATTAACTATTGGTTAAGTGGGAGGTGGAAAGCTTTGCTTCTTTTGGAGGTCCCGAGTTCAAGTCTAGGCAAGGGGGTTTTAATACTAACTTGAGGATACTAACGTACTAACTACTAACCAGGTTAGCGATATCCTAACCATACGCTGTTTTAAAAAAATATAAATTCAATTAACATATTATGACAAACCAAGACTTTGTTAATAAAGTAATTTATATTTAAACTAATTGATAGTATACGAAAAATAAAATTAAAGATTGATCACATAAACAAATCTTTTTAAACAAAAATAATACATATTATATTTTACCAAATTAAAACGATTTAAAACTAAAAGTTAATATAACGTAAAAGTTATTATCCACAACTACAAACTCAAGTGTTGGCGCCGACACGGGAATAGGATTCGCCCTTTATTGGGCTAAATGGACGGCAAAGGTATAGTGCCAGGCAGCTGCCTGGTACTCCCCTATTGGCCTAACAAATTTACGATTTTATCTCGCTTTAAAATTATGATTTTGTTATCAGTTCAAAATTATGTTTTTGCCCCCACTTAAAAATAAATTTACGCTTTCGCTCCCAGGTAAATATTTCAATTTTGCCCTGGTTAAAAATTACGATTTTGCCCCGTTTCAATGGCAAATTGGAAATAAATAATCCCAACTCACTGTTATTGGTCAATAATAATCCCAACTCATTTAATCACCAATAGTAATCCGAACTATTCACTTTTGTTTGTAAGATACTCCCACGTTAAAAGAACACTAACTAGGTTAAAATATTGTTGATGTGGCTTAACATGTGTGGACTGACGTGCCTGGTTAACATCTTACCTGTGTATAAAATGATTATCAGCCTCATTTGCACACACAATCGACTGAATTTTCCCAATTTGTAGAATTAGGGTTTTGAAGGAGAGTGCGATTGTGTGTGTAAAGGAGGCTGATAATCATTTTATACACAGGTAAGATGTTAACCAGCCATGTCAGTCCACACATGTTAAGCCACATCAGCAATATTTTAACCTAGTTAGTTTTCTTTTAACGTGTGAGTATTTTACAAACAAAAGTGAATAGTTCGGATTATTATTGTTGATTAAATGAGTTGGGATTATTATTGGCCAATAACAGCGAGTTGAGATTATTTATTTTCCTTTTGCCGATTTTCCCATCAGTTTAAAATTATGTGTTTACCCCCACTTAAAAATAAATTTACGCTTTTGCTCCCAGCTAAAAATTCCAATTTTGCCCTTAGTTCAAAATTACGATTTTGCCCCGTATAAATTTATAATTTTGCCATTAGTTTTTTTTCTCACAGCCAAGTTACGATTTTGCCCTCAACTTAAATTTACATTTTCCCCAATCGTTTTTGATTGTTTTCCTGGTGGTATTACAAGTTGGCCCCCAGTGTAAAATTACAGTCGTGCCGGCAGCTTCCTGGCACTCCCCCGTTGGTCCATTTTGTTTACGATTTATCCCTGAATTAAAATTATGATTTGGCCCTCGGTTAAAAATTACGTTTTTCTCAATGTTTTAGTTTTTTTAGCAAAACTATAAAGGCTTTTTGTTTTAATTGGTTTACTCGATTTAATTTCTTCCCGTGTCAAGGAGCTACCTAACACTAGCTCATTAGTCTTGAAAAATTACAGTTTTGCCCTGAGCCCAAAAATACGGCCTTATCATCGTTTCTGTTTTTTTTCCTAGCAAAATTATAGTAGTCTTTTTTTAATTGATTGAGAATTATTCGGCCACGCCCCGCGTTGCGGGGCATCAACTAGTTAAAGTACATGACACAAGTCATGAACAGTTAAACACATGTCATGAACCCATTTAAACACCCACTTCACATAGGTGTTGGGTAATGGAGCACTATATCACGTCAATTCCCACTATAGCGCCCCATAGCGCCATCCAACACCATTACAAAGGGGCACTATGGGGTAATTTTTTTCCCCCTCGTGATGTATATCACGGCGTGACCACTCTTTCCCCACGAAAAGACATATACATACATACATATATATAAAGCCCATACATATATAACTCCACTACACACTCAAGTTATATAAAGCCACTCTCTTACGCAATCCGCCACTTGTCACATAACGCCCCACAAGAGGCTTTATGCCTACAGATGGCCTAAAGATATGAAAACATTGTCCCAAACCGAACCTCTCCACCTCGGCATCTCATCCACCCAATGATTAGATTATCTAGTTATATTAAAAACAATTTAAAGCTTCAAATGAAGTAAACGAGGAGCATCATCAAGGGCCGTAGACAAGGGATACTGAATGTAGTCATGAACAGTGGTTTCCCTGTACCTCGGTGGGTTCTCATCGGAAACCAACTCCTTGATAGGTCTATACAGCTTCGTCAACGGAGCTAACGAGCTGCTAAAAAAACACGCCATCGACACCCTCAGCCCTTTCTCATTTGCCACCACTCTATGCTCCACACTCTCAATTTGTCATTAGACATCATCTGAAACATAACTGAATTAGCCTCTAGTTTTAAACATAGGTTGAACCAGAGGTTGGTGATGGAGAGTGTGAAACCCGAGAGTTAACGTGCGTATTTTGTGTGAATTATTGTCGTTTAAGTGATAATGTGCCTGGAATATGTTAACTACGTGTGTTTGTAATTACACAGGTAAAATGCGTAATACGGTGAAGTTAGAGTGCATGGTGACGAAGAGGAACTATCGAGAATGATAAACAATGTGAAAGATACTCTTTGGTAGAGGTTTCAGGTCTAAAATATAGCTTGGAAACATAAGAAATACAAAGAACGAAGTCCAGGGGCTTGTATGTCAATTGTTGAAAGTTAAAAAAGATAGCAAAGAAAGTCCATTACCTTTTCTTTCTCCTCCACACACAACCACTTTCAAAAATATTACAAAATTATAGAGGGGAACAGTATCTTCTCCAAATTTTTGCTGATGAACAGTAACTTTTTCCCGCATGTGCCTCCTCTCCTGCCGTAATAATGATGATGATTATAGAGGTGAACATCATCATTAGTTGTGCTTTGATTTATCATTTGATAATTGTATTTAACTACTTATATCCAATATTTAATGATACCAATGTTTTTATTTTTTTATTTTCAAGTTAAATGTTCGTTTGCGTTCGTTTTTATTTGCTTGCGTTTGTTTTGTTCGAGACCAGTGTTCACAAACTGTTCGTGAACAACTGAATTTCCTTAACGAACAAACATGAACATAAACTTATGTTCGGTATGCGTTTGTGAACAGTTCGGGAACATGTTAATTTCCTTAACGAACGAACACGAACTTGGCCTTGTTCGTGTTCGTTCGGTTCGTCTACAGCCCTATATATCACCATCGTCACGTGAAGGCAGATATCATTGGGGGGACGCACGTGAAGGAAGGGACTTCCAGGAACAATCACAAAATCATCCATCATTCTAAAAAGTGGGCCGACATCATCACTTTGACGGCTGACTTTTGAGAGACAAAGAGGAAACGAGAATTTGTGGCTATTAGGGTGGAGGGTATGGTTAATTACTCTAGGGTGATTGAGTGAAATCATACCCAATAATATTATGCCATGTCAACTTCCCATTATACTTCCAATTTTGCACTCAATCAGGGGGTATTGTTAATCATCCTGGGGTGTTTGAGTGATTCTCACTTTTGATTGGTTGTTATCTCCTCTATCCTCTCTCTCTCCTCCATCACTCTTCAATCACTTCGGTGATTACACACCGAATTCCCTCACCGATTACCACTCCCCGATGAAGTCAATCAAGTGGGTATGGTCACCGATCGGTGACACCCACTCCCCGATCAAGTCACCAAGCATTATACCTCCACCCTTATCTTTATTTCCTAAAAGTCACATCAATTGCCAATCTTAAATAAATCATCATCATTATTACGGCAGGAGAGGAGGCACATGTGGGATTGATTTTTGACGGCAGAATCCAAAAGCATTAGGGTGAGTTACATTTTTCGTCTTTTATGTTTGTACCGAATTGCAATGGATACCCTTTAACTTCAATAATTACAGTCACAGTCCTTTTTTTGTTAAAAACATTACACCTTACATCCTTTAACTCAAACCTGGTTAAAATTTTCAGTTAAGTATATCATGTGCATTGCACATGAGGGTAGATTAGTAAATTTACTCATTTTATTTAACTTAAAATAATATCAAACAATTAAACAAATCAGATTTAAAAAAAAACAATTACTCCCTCCGTCCCAATAAAAGTGTCTTATTTTGAATTTTCAAAGTCTTTATTTATAAACTTTGACCTTAAATAATTTTGTTTGTGTTAGATAATACTTGATGAAAGTTATATGATTTGAGTGTGTTTTACAAGTGTTTTTAACGGGTTAATTTTTATCAAGTTTTATATAACACAAAAAATATATAATTAAAGTCAATTTTTACAAATAAAGACTTTGAAAATTCAAAATATGACACTTTTAATGGGACGGAGGTAGTGTACAATATATAGATATATGAAAAACATAATCTCTTATCCAGCTTTCTCTCTCTCTCTATTCAACAAACCCCACCACCAGTGATAGCCACCACCTACCATCCGAAACCACCTCCATTCCTACTGCCACCAGCATCATAATCGACCACCCACAGCCACCATCCCTGCAACAGGCACTCTCTCCCACCAACAAGACGCCACCACCATATCCCCACTCATCTTCATCTCATTCTGACAGCTATGCACCACCATCGCAACTTTCCTTCACGTTTTTTATTCCGGCAACAACCATTGCAGATGTATCTTTGTTTCTCACTCTCTCCCTCCCTCACGGATCCATCCCGATGTTACAGATCTGAAAAAAGACCATTGCAGATCGTAAAAAAAGATGTTTCCTTCACTTTGTTTTTTACGGCCGACCGTTGCAGATCTGAAAGAAGATATTCCTTAGTATGTGTCCGGGTCTATTGGATAGTGGGTCATAGGTGAGTAGTAGTGGAGTCATTATGTTTGTAAGTAATCTCACCATAGATTTGGGGTTATACACAGATGGGATATCACAAGAACATTTGAAGTTTTTTGTTGATATAAAATTCTACTGGAAATCTGTAGTTTTTGATCAATTTGTATGAAAGTCAACACATTGAGACAACAAACATTTGAAGTTTCTTTGTGTTCAGATATGCTAAATCAAATCATATTATATGTAGCTTTCTTGTGATTTAAATTCCTATGCAGGAATGTTTATATTTGGTTATTAATATTATTATTATTATATGTTTTATATGGATTTGTGAGTTGTTTGTAATGGACTTTCTTTATTATACAAAGATCAAATTTGTTTCAAATCATAGTACTCATTTTCGATAGTTGGTTGATTTTTGGGCTTCATAATTGTCACAAACTGATATGAAACCCAATAATTCGGTTTAGAAATGCTTGTTAGGTGGTGGAGGTTGTTAGGTGGCGATTGAAGTTAGGTGGCAATGGATGTTAGGTGGTGGCAGTGGCAACAGGTGGATGGTTTAGATAGAGAAAGAAGATGGATGGTAGGAAGAGAGAGAAGATGGGATGGGCTTTTAAAGGGAGATGAAATAGGAAGGCTAAATGACATTTTTGCCCTCACATGCGGTGCACATGAGCTTACTTAATTAAGAATTTTAACCAAGTTAGAGGTAAAGGACGTAAGGTGTAATGTTTTTAATAAAAAAGGACTGTAACTATAATTATTGAAGTTAAAGGGTATCCATTGCAATCCGGTACAAACATAAAGGACGAAAAATGTAATTTACCCAAAGCATTAAAGCCAACCTCATCAGATCATCATTACATTACGTTTCAAAAAAAAAAAAAAAAGATCATTATCACATACACCTTTGGAAGAATTCTTTCGAGAAAGAAACACACTTTTTGGCAGCCATTCACGTGACTTTTAAGACCAAAGGGTATGGGACTCGGCACCGGGTCGTCCCCCCCCACTCCTTTTTGGCCCGTCGCACACCGCCCCCCAAGGGGGCGTCTCGTCACTTCCGGCACAATTTAGACGTTGGAGACGGGGCTAATTTTGAATGGGGTGGGCCCCCCCTAACGGTAACTTGCATGATTTAAAAAAAAAAGAATTCACCCCATCACTATAAATTAAACCACTTTTCACCTCATTTTTTACCAAAATACTTCCACTTTTCTCCCAATTTTATAAAAAAAACATCGCCCAACCTTAAAAAAATTATGGATCCCTACAACCCATATAATCCCAACTCAAGTTCACACTCGTTTTCGTCATCCGGAAGACCGTCACATTTTACAAATGATGAAGAAAAAAATTAGGAAAAAATGGAGTGGGGGAGTGTAGTTTTTTTTAAATGTAACTTTAGGTTTTTTTAAGTGTGTTTTTTTTTATTTAAATGTAACTTTAGGTTGTTGTTTTTTTTAGGTTTTATTTAAATGTAACTTTTTTATTTTTATTTACTTTGTTTTCATTAATTAATTAAATCAAATAAATAATCTATACTATATTATAATGCATGAGGCAAGGGTATTTTAAGATACCCAAAAAATAAAAACTTTTTCCCCCTTAATTTATAGATAGACCCCTAAAATAAGGGTAACATGGTCTTTTAAACACTACTAGGTGTAGGACCCGTGTAACCACACGGGTAGGTTTAGTAATGATCGAAATCAAATACTAAAAAACCGATTATAATATATCATTTAAATTTTGGTGTTTAGTTCTATATCTTTATAAAGTAATGTTAAAGACAGTGATGAATGAGTACAAATGGTGAACCAATGATTTTAATCATTGTGGAGACGTAGATATCAAGAATTTAGCCGTAAAATAACAACATTAGTTATTTTATTTATAGCGTTACTATCTTTATATAAGTTTAGTAGTTCTTTTTTTTATAAGAGTTGCCGATGTTTAAAAAATGATGTCTCAAATACAACCCACCGTAAAAAGCGATTATGGCGGACTCTGTTTTACAATTATTATTGAATAATAGAAAAGTCAATTATCAAATTTACACAACAATAGAATAATAAAGTGCATAGTCACTTCAAATTTACACAGTTATAGCCTATAGCCTAATCCATGTTTCGTAAACAAAAAATGATCGAAAAATGATATGTACGCCGCGATTTAATCTACTTGGTCCAGACAACCATATCTATCTCAGATTGTGCAGCTCGATATAGTTCTAGCCGCTTTCCTATGTTTTGACGCCTTTGTGTTATCACTGGATCTTCATCCAACAATTTACCCAACTGTCTTCCCTGCAAATAAAATAAATTCAAAACACTATATAATAACAAACACAAAGTGTTGACATTTTGCTTTTGTTTAACATATACAAAACATATATTTATCTCTTTTGCCCCCAACTCGGTGAAGAAACGATCGAGCAAGCTACGTTTGGCCTCACGAACTTGACAATACACAACGGATTTGGGAATCGAGTGTCTTAAAGTTCCAGCCACCATGTGGACATATGACAATACAATTGCTCCTGTATTAATTAAAAAATTTAGTTTTTCTTTAGCATTCTCCAAAATGTTATAACTCGTGTTAATAATACATACCAACACGACGAAGATAAGCCTAATTGTATCTATAAAAAATTGAGTGCGTTGGATTCCCGCCTTTCTCAACGTCTTGTGGAAGCTTCCGGAAGAAATCAACCGTTAAGTAATTGCTTTCCATGTCAACTAACTGTAACGTAGCTCTTTTGCTCTCAATCCTCATTCTATCTAATGATTCACAAGCTGCACTCATAACTTCCACCTTAAGTGAAGGATATTGTTTCAACTCCTACAATAGCATCAACAGCAATTAGAAAAAACTGCGATCGCTTTCAAAAAAGAATTAAAAAGGAAAATTAAGGGCCTTCAGACTCACTGCGGTCTCCTTAATTGACTTGCGGACCAAATCCTTCAATATACTGTGAACCTGAAACCAATAAAGAAGTAAAACAACAAAGATTTCAAGTTGTTTTATCTAAAATAATATATATTTGCGAACATACCGCATCAAGAACAGCTTCGGCAGGAGATTTGATGGTAATCAACGTAGATTCGATAAGACGACGATAGCCTTGTTCAGGGGCTATTAAATGAGGTTGATATCCATCAGCTTCGGTAATTAATTTTCTCACATTCTCCATTGAAAGTTGCTTGTCAAACTGTAACCTTTTTAAAGCAGCAGGGAGTTGATTATCGAATACAGCGTACACCTTTTCGCCACCTGGTCGTCTGCATATTATTAATTTCATCAAAAAAGTTAAAATAAAGTATAAAACTCAAGACACATGAAATGTTTAAAGTATTTTAATGCATACATGCCATCAAGATGTTCTTTGAAAATCTGATCGAAAGCTCGACATATCTCCAAAATCATATATAACTTTCCCTGACAAAACAGAAATACGAAGACGATATCTTGAATATAAATCAAGAGTTAAAGAGCAAGTGAATACGAGACATTTTTAATTATTTACCCCAGCATCAACAGCAATGAGCAATTATATATGTTTTGAAAGAAGTATAAATAGTGCTGAAAAGATGTACTCTACCTTGGAAAGCAGTTTTCCTAAATGCTCGGACCCCATTCTGTTAGCTAGATGACTGTATTCTGGCAAATTAGTAAAAAACCAACAAAAAAAGTAACTCAGCAGTGGCTAGAAACACTGTTTTAACCCAACAGTAGTTTAAAACTCTGTTTTAACCCAAGAGTGGTTTCAAACCACTGCTTTAACAACAGTGTTTTGACTCAACAGTGTTTTCAAACACTGTTTTTAACCCAACAGTTGCTTGAAACACTGTTTTAACCCAACAGTGGCTTGAAACACTGTTTTAACCCAACAGTGGCTTAAAACACTGTTTTAACCCAACAGTGGTTTCAACCACTGTTTTAACCCAACAGTGGTTTAAAACTCTGTTTTAACCCAAAAGTGGTTTCAAACCACTGTTTTTCAAACCACTGTTTTAACAACATTGTTTTGACTCAACAGTGGCCCAAATAATTTTCATTTATTATATATAATAGATTAGATCTAAAGATGAAAGCTAAATACCGAAAGAAGAACATCGTTCTCAGCTCCTTGACTATCCGTGACTGTCACAAACGCGATTTTAGACCGCTCATTATGACTGCAAGGACAGAATTACAATGGTGTTAAGTGTTAAACCATAACAAAAAGAAAATCCTAAAAGATAAAACTCATTATTACTCATTTAGTACACTAACCTTTGAGTCTCAACATAAACAATATTTCCGCAGAAAATAAACTGGCCCGTATGGTCATAATCGAGGGCAGGAACCTCGCCGTCAACAACTATCTTACTTATTAATCTTCTTGTACTAAAACTGAATACCTGAGATAGGAAATACATGATCAGACTATTATTTTAAAATATTATTACCATCATTTACTTTCTTAATTAATTAATTAGTTTCGTAGTCTAATTACAACTTACAATAACTTGGAACATACGTTACTTAGCCTATATTGTACTAAAACACACGTTACTATTAATTAGTTAATTATTACCATTTTATTATCTATCTAAACAGCTGATTCACCAGGTGAACCGACCGACTTGCTTCAACTTAGACGGTTCAGTCGGTTTTAAGGACCACTACTCATCATTATTGAAAGTTCTACAATAATATTAATAAAAAAGTAAAGATGAGATTAAATAAGTCAGTTTTGATTAAAAAAAAGTCTGGGTAGAACCGCTAACTACGGTTTTGAGGAACCACAACCAACCTACTGATGTTATCGAAGGTGAGCTGATCATTGAACAACTTGGTAGATCCCAGAATTTCATTAATGGAAACACTTGCACAACGCCTAACCTGAATATTTGTCACATAAGATATATAAATCATAGTACTTTCTCTAAAAGTGTATGAAAACTAAAACTTAGAATACTGAAAGTCTAAGACCTAGGCTACCTTGTTCATAAATTCATCAAGATCTTTTCTTGTTTTGTTTATATTTCGTGCGTTTTGAACTTCTTTAGCCATTTCACCTACCTCATCAACATCATCACTCACTGGATGTAGGCATTTATTCCAAGTCAAACTAAAAGTATGCCAACTCAAATAACTGACCACTTCCAAAAATTTAATGGTTCATTAGCTTAAAAGTATAAATCAACAGATGTGATATCTTTATTTTTTGGCCAGCAAAGAAGACTTATCACATTATACCAAGACAAACCCCCCGCGAATGACAATAATGAAAGTATGGCGAAATCATTACGCAAACTTCAATGCAATTAATATATTATGAGTGCAATAATTAATACCTCAATCAATGTAGAAACCATCTTCTCACTAATTTTCACATACTTCTATTTCTTGTTTCAGCTTTTACCCCTTGCCAAGGAACAAACATTGTTAGACTAATAACATACAGCTGTTACCATAGATTATTAGATGAACAAAAAACCTAAATGAATAATCAAATAAACCGGGGAAAACAATATTTAGACAATTTATACAAAGTTAATAAAACCTTCGATCACTTTCCTATAGGATTTGTCATTAGGATTTGTCAAGGAGGCTGCCTAATTTTCACTTTCCTAGCTACTGATGAACTTTCAGGTTCCTAATTTTCACTCAATAATTTTGTATAAATAATCAGAAAGACGAATTGAAAGACTCAACTAACCTTGAACATAAAGGATCACTATATAAACAAACTGTTTGTGACGATTAACATATTAACCCTAAAAATCCAATAGAACAATCATTCAACCAATTTACACTAACAGTAAGCACAAATAACATAAAATCCACTAAAATCAATCAAATTCAAAGCAAACATTGAACATTTCAACCTTCTAAGCCTGCTATACTTCATACCTCATCCTAAAAACAGAATTATTTCATTCGCTGCTATAGAGTTATCGTTAAAATAGTGTTTTTGTGGAGAAACAGTGCTTGAAACCACTGTTGGGTTGAAACGTTGGTTTGAAACCACTGTTCGGTTAAACATTGTTTTTGTGGAGAAACAGTGGTTCAAACCACTGTTTTAACTCAACAGTTGTTTCAACCACCGTTTTAACCCAACAGTGGTTTCAACTATTTTTAAGCGGACGCACTTCATTTCGAACCAATGGAGTATAATCTGAGCGGATGGAGTCAATTTTACCCAGATGAACCTCAAATTCGGACGAATGTACTAACGAATGGACCTTCTCAGCCCAATCAATCATGAGTTACACTTATCTTTTTAATTAGCATCAACTCCACAGTGTTTTTGTGGAGAAACAGTGGTTAAAACCACTGTTGGGTTGAAACGTTGGTTTGAAACCACTGTTCGGTTAAAATAGTGTTTTTGTGGAGAAACAGTGGTTGAAACCACTATTTTAACTCAACAGTGGTTTCAAACCACCGTTTTAACCCAATTGTTTTAACCCAACAGTGGTTTAACCCCAGATTCGAGTACGTACGTATGTGAAGGGGTCAGCTATTGGTTTATAAATCACACACACACTACACACTAATTTTTGTTGAACAAAAAGATCAAAGGCTTGTATTTATTTATTCAATAAATAAGAAGATACATACAGGGGTGAGGACTTTAAAAACAATAAAGAACTGATAAAGTGATGTCCTTTTCTTTACCAAACCCCAACCGATCAATCCAATATTAATAAAAAAACATACATAAAGTAAATATAAATAATATGACCCACTGATCCGTTTGCTATTATATATATGAATATGAATTACTTTTAATTTCACAATCATTGCATAACATTTTGACCAGAGTGGTCTTCCCAGATCCACCAGCGGCAGAAACTGTTGGGGTTTCAGTCACCGAGTCGCTTTTTGTGTTATTCGTAAACTGAAGTTCAGCCGCAGTTTGACCTTGATGCGCAGTTCAATTCACTGATCTGTTATTCGCTGCAGAAAACGTATACAAATTGTTCAAATACGAAACCAAAATAGGCATCAAATTTCATATCCATCAATATTTTTCATTACTCAAAATTACATGCAAATAATAGTTTGAGTTTTGGTTTGTTGTTTGCAGATCTACTTCATAATCTGCAAATCAACTTATGGTCCATCCCCTCGACAAAATTCAAACGGATCAACTCATCATATTGATTTATACAGACCTGGGGTTAATAGCAGATCAAGTCTCAGTAGAACCACATTCGCAGACCTGGGATTAACAGCAGATCAACTCATCATACTGATTTGTGCAGACCTGGGATTAATAGCGGATCCGCAGAACTACATTCGCAGAAGTACATCTGCTGATTTTTGGTTCATCGTAATTTGTTGTAGAAGCGTGTATAAACTCAATCATCTCTTTTGGAAGCTTGGTTTTCAAACGCTTGTCCAAAACAACAATGATTGTTTTGGTTTCTAAACCCACGGATACAGCAGCATAAAGCTCTGCAGAGTGAGGTTGTATTCATACATAGATTCAGGCCTGCAAGTACAAATACAAGCCCAAAAGATTTTAAACTTACGTTAACAACGCAATATAAAATGGAGCAGACCTGGGATTAATAACAGATCGAGTCTCAGTAGAACCACATTCGCAGACCTGGGATTAACAGCAGATCAACTCATCATACTGTTTTGTGCATTTACATCATTAACAGCGGATCCACAGAACAACATTCACTAATTTTAAGCAGCAAACTCCAACAATAATAACTTAAATCGCAATTTATCCTACTCTAAATTCAAAAATAATTACTGACCTGTTGTCGTAGTTCATGGCGGCGGCCGAAGACTCTGCGGCGGTAGTGGTGGAGGCCATGGGTCATCGTCTTCTGTAACACCCGTCTTAATTATTACTTGAAATTAAGAATAATTCATAAGATTTTATATAAAAGATGTCTAGGTTAAAACATAAGTTCCAAAAATAAAGTTCTAAGGTAACAAACATTAGTCAACTACTGACTAATTTAAACATTCAAAGTTGTTTAGCAAACTGATTACATCCTAACATTGTCTAAACAGAATTAATTGACGCGGAAGCTTCAAAAGTTTGTGTTCGGTTCTTCAAAAGCTTGCTTGACCGCCATCCGTAATCCTTGAATACCTAGAAACTGAAATGTTTACATTAAACATTAGTATTAGAATACTTAGAAATATTACATAATCAAAACTATGCTCAAAAGCGAATTCGATTAACAAGGATATACAAAATTTGACAAATGTTACAGGACTCTACCGTAACTTACGGTTAAGGTAGACACCGTAAGTTACGGTAGATCCTGAGAAATATTGGTCTACCGTAAATCAGTAGGATCCTACCGTAACCTTTTTGGCCTCTACCGTAAATTACGGTACTACCGTAATTTACGGTAATCCCTGAAAGGTTATGTTTTGTCTTCTTATTTATTTCACCCAAACCCAACTTCTTGGACCTTTCATTCTAACAAACCAACATACTAAATCCTTGAATTTTGATATATCAATTATTAATTGATAACAAAAGACCAATCAATCATATTACAAAGCAATATCCATGCTTTAATTGATTATTCGACCCGTTTGGCTCATCTACGGAATCCTCCAATATGATGACTACCAATGAGATCTTATCAATCCTTGAACTATTATTCAATTTAGCGAACATCATGGCCTTTAAAATTTACACAACTACTATTCTACAATACGACTATACATAACTTAACAAAATTTCACTTAACGTAACGGGTCAAGTTACATACCTTCAAAGTAAGCCTTTCAAACGTGATTCGCCACCTGCTTGTCCGCTTGACGCTCCTGCGTCCTTTCCTATAGAGTTCATTTATAACAAGTTTAGAACTCCCTTTAAACCATATATCGCGTAATACACCGAAACATCATAATTATGCGTTTCAACTTTGAGTTTCAGTTTTAAGCCTTCTTTGAGGCATTTTCACAAACACTTTAAGGGCAGATTTTTACATGATTATATAGCAAGTCCCTAGCTTATCATTTAGCCCGAATTTCACATCGATTAACTCATTTTATATAATTGTTAGCTTCTAAAATTCTGAAGTCACTTCACAATCGTCAAATTACACTAGAACAACACCCAATTTCCTAGTGTTTATCCAATTATACATAACCCACTAATCACCTACAATGGTGTTCATAGATTTCACTAAAATATTCACATGATTTCAACTTGTATTTGTCTAGGGTTTGTCCCTAGACACTATATTGTTCCTAATCCATCTTAAAACAAACATGCAACCATAAATTTCAGATTTCCCGAATTTATGAGAATTTCAAGTTGGGGAATTTTCATCAAATTTTACATACCTGATAATCCCCTTGCAATGAGGATCACTAATCTATGCTCGGATTTCGTTTTGGATCAGATTTGGACCTTCAATTCATGAATTTTGTGGATGTTAGGGTTCTTGGAGAGCTCTGGTCGCCCCCCCCTGTTGTCTGGTTTGACCTCAACACACAAAAGTGTGTTTGAGTTTTTATTTTTATTTTTTTGTTTTATCAATATTAGTTTCAATTTAAGCACATTTGGTCCCTTGCCTTTTGTTTTTATTTTATTTTAAGCCTTAACTACTCATGTGTCTTTAACTAACTAGGCTAGTGTCATTCCTAGTTAGTTTATCTTACTAATTTATTTGCAAACTAATTGCAATTTAAGAAATTTGTATTTTCGGGATGTTACAAGTCCACCCCCCTTAAAAAGGGTTTCGTCCCCGAAACCAAGTATGTACCAAATAATGTAGGGTAGAGACGTCGCATCTCCTCTTCGGACTCCCACATAGTGTCCGAACCTTTCCTATGCTCCCACTTGATCTTGACTTGCTCGGTTTGTTTGTTTCGCAAGTGCTTGACCTTTCGATCTAGAATATCCAATGGTTTTACCGCATAATTTAAGCTATTATCCACCTCGATATCGTCGTAATGGACATAGGCTGTCTCCTCCGCCAGGCATTTCCGTAATTGCGACACGTGAAACGTGTCATGTATTCCACTCAACTCTTCCAGTAGCTCGAGGCGATTAGCCACTTTGCCAACCCGCTCGTTGATTTTAAATGGCCCGATAAACCTTGGGCTTAGTTTCCCTCTTTTCCTGAATCTAATAACGCCCTTCCATGGAGAAACCTTCAACATAACCATGTCGTCTATCTGAAATTCAATCGGTCTTCGCCTTTTATCGGCATATGACTTCTGCCTATCTTGGGCTGCCTTCAAATGAGCTTGTACCACTTCAATCTTCTCATTGGTGGTTCGGATTATATCAGTAGGTGCTAGTCCTCGTGGACCCACTTCTCCCCAACATACCGGGGTTCGACACTTTCTACCATATAACATTTCATACGGGGCCATTCTAATGCTCGCGTGATAGCTATTGTTATATGAAAATTTGACCAAGGGTAGATAGACATCCCAACTACCCCCGAAGTCAATAATGCAAGCCCGCAGCATATCCTCCAATGTTTGTATTGTTCTTTCACTCTGCCCATCCGTTTGTGGATGGTAAGCGGTGCTAATGAACAGTTTAGTTCCCATTTGTTCTTGGAATTCACGCCAAAAATTCAAAGTAAACCGAGTATCTCTGTCTGACACAATGGATATCGGTACCCCATGACGTGCTATGATTTCATTAGTGTACACCTCCGACATCTTCTCGGATGTATAAGTGTAAGGATTCTCAAAATTGTCCTAAAAATACCCGTAAGTATAAACCCGAATCCCTGAAACCTCACCCTACATCAAAAATCAAGAAAATCAAAATCTTGGTTCTCAGGCGGGCCGCGTAAGAGACAAGGTATATCTTACGCGAGCCGCGTCAATGTTGGGTTGACCGGATAAGTGTTCCGGATCCACGTAACGACCACCTGGCTAACCTACTTGTGACTGGTCAAGCCTATTCGTAGACTGGGCGGCTAGGCGGGCGGCGTAAGGTTAAGCTGAAGGCTTATGCGGGCCGCGTAAGGTCTCAATTTCAGCTACAAATAGCCGTCACTTGCACAATCCACTGGTATCGATCAAAACTTTCAAAAACGAATTCATATCACTCTGAAGTCGAAATTTCATATATATAGTAGCAAGGTGCTGCTCCGATATTGGGTATTAACTCGATCGCTGCTACGATTCAATGTCAGATCGATTAAACTATCCAATGGATGTTTAAGTGCTGCCCACGTTAGGGTTTATGCTTTGTCATTCGTCGTTAAACCGATGAATGTTTAAGTATCGCACTTTGTCATTCGTTGTGAAGGTTTTAATCTCGTGAGTTATCGTAAATGCTATATTAGTTACTAACCGAGTTCGTGTGCATGTTATTAAAATTAGGTTAAAAGGCTAATCAGTAGGCTAGGCTCTGCTCAAATAAATCTGCAATGTGAGTCATTCTCTTTTTATCAAATTTGTTTATAAAACCATGTTTATTTTCAAAGTTATAATTACAGGGATTAAGTCTTTGTAATCACCAAATTACAGCCGGTATGTGGGGTTTTGTATACATTACTTGATAATCTTCACCATTGAGGCAGCCAAGGGGTGATATGGCCATAGTCACAGACACCATTGGACAATGGGAGGGCCAATGGGTCGAGTGACAAAATACCGTGGGTAGTTGGTTGATATCAGGAAACATTGTAATCGCTCTTAATACTGTAAATTATAACAATGTGTCGTTTTAGTAAAAAGAATGATTCACCAGTATTTTCCGCTGACAAAACCTTTTTCAAACATGTTTCAGGTGATCTGTTGTGATTCAGGAAAAAGTTCCGTGAAGCACTACCGGCTTAAGGAAGTGGCTCAATATAAAAATAAAAAGAAACATGTTTTGTAAAATAAAGATTTCTTAGTGAAATCATATGATTGTAAATTACCGGGGTTTTATCCCGAGTTGTGAAATAAAATAATCGGGAAATTTAAGTTTTAAAAGATCCTGAAGAAAATCTTCCGCTGTTAAATAAATACCACGGGATTTCTGTCCCGCGGCTCCTGAAACGGGTCAAACCGGGTCGGGGGCCGTGACAGAAAAAGGTGGTATCAGAGCCACTGAGTTAAGCTAATTAAGTATTTAGAAATACTTAATTTTTCCTAATTACCATTATGTGATTATGTGTTTTATTAACTGACTATTTGTTAGTTATAGTATGGGTAAGCAAAAGCTTTCAAACATCTATCTTAAATTAGATAGGTCATTAAATGAGAAGGGAAGTTCATCCCAAACTAAACTCCTGAAGAAGGAATATTTGTTCGAAAAGCCCAATACGAGGAACCACTTTCTCCTAATAAAAGAAGTTTGATTATTAAGAAAAGTCAGGAGAAAATAAAGAAATTCCGAGAAAAGAAGGTTAAACAGGAAACCCAGGAATTAACCAGTAAAACCCCTTGGGAAGACAAGTTAGATGAAAAATGGGCGGATCTCTATATGCTAGCTACTTTAGCAATAAATACAAATCTCTAAGAATAATATGACTCCGTATCAGCTTCTTTATTACTTATAAGTCAGAAACGTTATTCAGTAAATAAATAAATTTACAGTAAAACATAGTGTGTTTTAAATTTTAGTTATTTTGTAGTCATATGGTATGCAATAATATGTGAAGGTTATCTTTGAAAGTTGTTATAAAATTTTAACTTATTATTTTTACATATATGCTAAACAGCATGAATGAATTATCTGGAGCCCTAGAGAATCTCAACCTCAACCCTGTAAACATAGAAGTTTCTAAAGAGTTTACTGGATACTTTCCTGATGTGGAACAACCTGTAGAATTCAACGCTCCACCTCTGGAGAAACCTAAGCCTAAAAAGAGGAGAAGATTGGTAGGATGGAGGCGTGTGCGTAGAAGGAAACCCGGTACTAGAAAGAATTCTAAAATAAACAATCCCTTAGAAAAAGGAAAAGGAATTGAAATGGGGGAAAGTTCTAGACAGCAGGAATTGGAGATGGAAGCAGGGGAAGATTCTAGGCAGATGGGAATACAGTTTGAGGAATATTCTAAGCAAATAGAAATGGAGATTGGAAAAGGTTCTAGACAAACCCAGATGGAATTTGGAGAAAGCTCTAAGCAAACCTAGGAAATGACATTACAGGAGGAGTTAGATTTTATATTAGCAAGATGTGATACTATTAAACCTGTCAATGAAAATGTTGTTACTCATCCTATTGAAACCCAAATTCCAATGAACTTAGAACCAGCAATCCCAGAACCTATCATTCACACCCAACCTCTAGGAATGGATGAGTGGTGGACCAATGATTGGCAATTCCAAAACATTATCAACAGTCCTTATTCCTTTCTTCCTCAGTTCGATCCAGAACCTCTACCAAATCCACCGATGAGTACTGAGAATATGGCTGAACTCCGCCATTTTGGCGAAGAGCTAATGGATGCTGGGAATAGGATCCGCGAGATAGGAGGACAAATTTCATGGAAATATAATGAGAGGGAACATCGTTATTAAAGATGCAAGTTGACAAGGGAGAAGTGGGTGGTTAATCTGTGTTTGTATAATAACAGTAATATTAATAAAAAATCAGTATGTGTAAAATAAACAATAAAACGGTTGTAAGATAAAAATGTATATGGAAGCATAATATAATCTATAAAACAAAAGAAAATTTAGAAATTTACAGTATTGATTATATAATTGTTTACGCGATTATGTGTGATTAATTGTTATATTTGGTTGTTTCTTATATATACTAATTATATATAAATTAATTATCAGATGGCAAATGTTGGTAATGAACCAGTAAATGAAGTAAATCAATCTGAGCAAAATCAGGAGGAGCAATTATTAAATAGACAAGATATCGAGGATATCGTTGCTCAAGGAATAGCCAATGCTATTCCCGCAATCATTACTGCTGCCCAGAAACCTGTTAAGCCTCAATCAATTATTCCTAGTAAACGTACACAAGGCGACAATTTTAGTAATAGTATAAACAGAGGTGGTAATCATATTAATAACAATAATGATCTGCAAGCCCCAATTTTCAAGAAAATGAAAGTTGCAACACCTGGTTGCACTTACTAAGAATTTCTTGCCTGTAAACCAGCTGAGTTTGCAGGTAACCAAGGGGCAATTGCAGCACTGCGTTGGTTAGAGAAAACTGAGGCAGTGATTACCATAAGTAAGTGTGCCGAGGAAGATCAGGTGATGTATGCGTCAAATCTTTTTAAAGAAGGGGCGCTAGAATGGTGGAACACAGTGTTACAAGCTAAAAGAAGAATCGAGGCATATGCCATGAACTGGGAAGAATTCAAGAGTCTTGTAGAAAGGAAATTTTGTCCCGAGTATGAAAAAGATCAAATGGCAAATAAGTTCCTGACCCATCGGATGATGAATGTGGACTGTCGAGGATATACTTCGACATTCTTCGAATATGCTAGAATGGTACCAACGTTGGCTTCGCCAGAGCCGGTACTCATTTCTCGCTATATGTGGGGATTAATTAGTGAAATCCGTAATATCGTTAAAGCTGCGAGACCTCGCTCTATTGACGATGCGGTAGAATTAGCTAATACCCTCACTGACGAACTGATATGCACAAGAGATGAAAACAAGAAGAAGGAATTAGCTCAGAAAATTACCCAAGGATTTCGGACGGGTAATAACAGCAGTCTCAGGAGAAGAGGAACAGGGCAATTCTCAAATCCGCCTTTCTGCAGGAATTGCAAAAGGAAACATTATGGAAGATGTAATATAACCTGCAACTTTTGCAAAACTGTAGGACATCGTGAAGAAAACTGCAGAAAGAAAACCATCATCTTCTTTAACTGTGGAGAAAATGGGCACTTCAAAACAGAATGTCCTAAATTGGCTAAACCAGCAGACAACAAAACCAAGACGGCCGATGGAGCTACTAAAAAGAATGTTAGAGCATTCCAGCTGACCACTCAAGAAGCAGAACTCATTCCAGATGTGATAGCTGGTACGTTCTTAGTTCACAACATTTACGCAAAAGTATTATTTGACTCTGGTGCAAACCAAAGTTTTATAAATACTTTATTCTGCCAAGCTCTTAAGTTACCCTTAACCAACATTAGGCGGATTTTTACTGTCGAAACCGCAGATGGGAATTCAGTTAAAATAGATCAGGTTTTGCAAAATGTAGAATTAGAACTCTCAGGTCATAAATTCTCTGCAAACCTGTTACCTATGAAATTAGCTGAATTCGATGTTGTATTAGGAATGGATTGGTTAATAGCCAATCATGCTCAAATTCATTGTGATAAGAACTCTATAGAAATTCAGGCACCTACTGGAGAAGTAATCATGATTACAGGAGATAAGCCACGTAAGCCCATGAAGTTCATATCAGTAATGAAAGTTACTAGTTATGAACGAAAGCAAGGAATAGTATATATGATTTCAGTAATCATTAATACTATGGGTAAAGAACTTAAGAAGATTCCTGTAGTCTCAGAATACCCCGATGTATTCCCAGAAGAGTTACCAGGATTACCACCAGATAGGGAAGTGGAATTTAGGATTCATCTAGTTCCTGGAACTACACCGATAGTTAAGGCACCTTATCGGTTAGCTCCTACCGAAATGTTAGAACTGAAAAAGAAATTAGATGAATTACTAAGCAAAGGATTCATACAACCTAGTTCATCTCTGTGGGGAGCACCAGTGTTGTTCGTAAAGAAGAAGGATGGTTCGATGAGAATGTGTATTGATTATAGAGAATTGAATAAGGTTACAATTAAGAATCGATACCCATTACCAAGGATTGATGATATTTTTGATCAACTTCAAGGAGCTAGATACTTTTCTAAGATCGATTTACGCTCCGGATATCATCAATTAAAGGTACAAGAAGAAGACATACCTAAAACTGCTTTCAGGACTAGGTATGGTCATTACGAGTTTACAGTCATGCCCTTTGGGTTAACAAATGCTCCTGCAGCATTTATGGACATGATGAATAGAATCTGTAAACCATATTTGGATAAAATTTTAATTGTCTTCATAGACGATATACTTATTTATTCCAAAATTCAGACAGAACATTGTCAACATTTGCATGCACTCTTAACTTTGTTAAGAAAAGAAAAGCTTTATGCCAAATTCTCAAAGTGTGAATTTTGGTTACAAGAAGTGCAATTCCTAGGACACATGGTAAATCACGAAGGTATTCATATAGATCCTGCTAAGATAGAGGCAATTACCAATTGGAAGGTTCCACAATCCGCAATGGAAATTAGAAGTTTTATAGGTTTAGCTGGATACTATAGACGGTTTATTAAGGATTTTTCCAAAATAGCTGTACCATTAACTAAGCTAACCTGTAAAGCAGTTAAGTTTGAATGGGGACCTAAACAAGAAGAAGCCTTTAGAATCTTGAAGCAGAAATTAACAAATGCCCCAATCCTAGCTTTGCTAGAAGGGACTGAAGATTTTGAAGTATATTGTGATGCTTCAAAACTAGGATTAGGATGTATGCTTATGCAACGCAAAAAGGTAATTGCATATACTTCAAGGCAATTGAAAAAGCACGAAGAAAATTATACAACTCATGGAAGTAAATTTACTGTCTATACAGATCATAAAAGTTTAAGATATATATTTGGGCAAAAAGAATTAAACATGAGGCAAAGGAGATGGATGGAAATCTTAAGTGATTACGACTGTAATATTCAATATCACGAAGGAAAGGCAAATGTAGTTGCAGATGCCTTAAGTCGTAAATACCATGAGAAACAACGACGGGTCCGTGCTCTTAGATTAAATCTACAGTTAGATTTAATGGAACAAGTAAAGCATTTTCAAGAAACAGCAATCAAGGATGATGCTGAAGGAATGAATGGACGGATAAAAGAATTAGAACAAGGAGCTGATAGAATTTGGAGATTCCACAAAAGAAGAATTTGGGTACCTAAGCAGGGAGAATTAAGAAATAAGATTTTAGAAGAAGCCTATAAATCTAGGTATACCATACACCCTAGAAATAATAAGATGTACCAACATTTAAGAAATAATTTCTGGTGGATAGGCATGAAGAAGGATATAGCTAGATATGTTTCTAAGTGTCTTACTTGTTCACAAGTTAAGGCAGAGCACCAGAAACCTTCAGGTCTACTACAACAATTAGAAATGCCAGTATGGAAATGGGAACTCATAACAATGGATTTTGTTACTAAGTTACCCAAAACCAGAAAAGGTAATGATGCGATTTGGGTAATTAAGGATCGATTAACCAAATCAGCTCACTTTTTACCAATGAAAGAAACCTTTAGCATGGAAAGGTTGGCAAAGTTGTATGTAGATGAAGTAGTATCCTTACATGGAGTTCCACTCCCCATTGTATCTGATAGGGATAGTCGTTTTACTTCCCATTTTTGGACAAGTTTCCAAGAATTAATGGGAACCCGACTAAATCTAAGTACGGCTTATCATCCACAAACAGAAGGACAAAGTGAAAGGACAATCCAAACTCTAGAAGACATGCTCAGAGCATGTGTAATAGATTTTGGTGGAAACTGGGATGATCATTTACCATTAATTGAATTCTCCTATAATAATAGTTATCATTCAAGCATTGAAACTGCCCCATTCGAGGCACTGTATGGAAGAAAGTGCAGAACTCCAGTTTGTTGGGCAGAAATAGGAGAAAGTCAATTACCAGGTCCGGAGATTGTGCAAGAAACCACTGATAAGACCACTCAAATCAAAGAAAGACTAAAGACGGCTCGAGATCGTCAGAAGAGTTATGCAGACAATAGAAGGAAGCAGTTGGAGTTTCAAGTTGGAGACAAAGTACTATTGAAAGTTTCTCCTTGGAAAGGAGTAGTTCGATTTGGTAAGAAAGGAAAGCTAAGTCCAAGATATGTAGGACCATTTTCAGTGATCCAACGTATAGGACCAGTTGCTTATCGTTGACAACTACCAGAAGAATTAGCTGGAGTACATGACGTATTTCATGTATCCAACCTCAAGAAATGCCTATCAGATGAATCTTTGATAGTACCTCTCCAAGATATAAAGGTAAACGAAAAATTAAAATTTGTTGAAAAAACTCTTCAGATAGAAGAAAAAAAGGTGAAATTTCTCAAACACAAATGGTTAGTACTTGTCAAGGTCAAGTGGGATTCAAAGAGAGGACCCGAATACACTTAGGAGCTGGAGTCGGAAATGAAGCGAAAGTATCCTCACTTATTCCAATAAATCTCGAGGACGAGATTTTAAATAAGGTGGGGAGGATGTAAGGATTCTCAAAATTGTCCTAAAAATACCCGTAAGTATAAACCCGAATCCCTGAAACCTTACCCTACATCAAAAATCAAGAAAATCAAAATCTAGGTTCTCAGGCGGGCCGCGTAAGAGACAAGGTATATCTTACGCGGGCCGCGTCAATGTTGGGTTGACCGGATAACTGTTCCGGATCCACGTAACGGCCACCTGGCTAACCTACTTGTGACTGGTCAAGCCTATTCGTAGACTGGGCGGCTAGGCGGGCAGCGTAAGGTTAAGCTGAAGGCTTACGCGGGCCGCATAAGGTCTCAATTTCAGCTATAAATAGCCCGTCACTTGCACAATCCACTGGTATCGATCAAACTTTCAAAACGAATTCATATCACTCTGAAGTCGAAATTTCATATATATATTAGCAAGGTGCTGCTCCGATACCGGGTATTAACTCGATCGCTGCTACGATTCAATGTCCGATCGATTAAACTATCCAATGGATGTTTAAGTGCTGCCCACATTAGGGTTTATGCTTTGTCATTCGTCGTTAAATCGATGAATGTTTAAGTATCGCACTTTGTCATTCGTTGTGAAGGTTTTAATCTCGTGAGTTATCGTAAATGCTGTATTAGTTACTAACCGAGTTCGTGTGCATGTTATTAAAATTAGGTTAAAAGGCTAATCAGTAGGTTAGGCTCTGCTCAAATAAATCTGCAATGTGAGTCATTCTCTTTTTATCAAATTTGTTTATAAAAGCATGTTTATTTTCAAAGTTAGGGATTAAGTCTTTGTAATCACCAAATTACAGCCGGTATGTGGGGTTTTGTATACATTACTTGATAATCTTCACCATTGGGGCAGCTAAGGGGTGATATGACCATAGTCACAGACACCATTGGACAATGGGAGGGCCAATGGGTCGAGTGACAAAATACCGTGGGTAGTTGGTTGATATCAGGAAACATTGTAATCGCTCTTAATACTGTAAATTATAACAATGTGTCGTTTTAGTAAAAAGAATGATTCACTAGTATTTTCCGCTGACAAAACCTTTTTTAAACATGTTTCAGGTGATCTGTTGTGATTCAGGAAAAAGTGCCGTGAAGCACTACCAGCTTAAGGAAGTGACTCAATATAAAAATAAAAAGAAACATGTTTTGTAAAATAAAGATTTCTTAGTGAAATCATATGATTGTAAATTATCGGGGTTTTATCCTGAGTTGTGAAATAAAATAATCGGGAAATTTCAGTTTTAAAAGATCCTGAAGAAAATCTTCCGCTGTTAATTAAATACCACGGGATTTCTGTCCCGCGGCTCCTGAAACGGGTCAAACCGGGTCGGGGGCCGTGACAATAAGTCTCACGAATCGGAATGAAGTGAGCACTTTTCGTCAATTTATCCACGACTACCCATATAGCATCAAACCCGCGGTTGGTTTTGGGCAATTTGGTCAACAAATCCATGGTGATTTGTTCCCATTTCCAAACTGGGATGTCCAATGGTTGCAACTTACCATATGGCTTCTGGTGCTCCGCTTTGACTTGCAAGCAGGTCAAACACTTCTCCACATATTTCACAATATCTCTTTTCATCCCGGGCCACCAATAGTTTTGTTTTAAATCATTATACATCTTGGTCGCCCCCGGATGGATGGAATAACGGGACTTGTGAGCTTCATTTAGTAGAAGCTTTTTAACTCCACATGTGTTAGGAACCCAGATTCTATTGAAACGTGTTTTCAAACCGTGATTGCCTACTTCGAGATCTTTAACTTGGCCAACAATCATTTCCTTTCTCCAGTTTTCCGTCTTTACGGCTTCATCTTGTGCCTCTCGGATTCGTTCAAGTAAGCCCGAGGTCACAATAAGCTGCAATGATCGTACTCGTATCGGGACATAATCTGCCTTTCTGCTTAGGGCATCCGCCACCACGTTTTCCCTTCCGGGGTGATAGTGTATTTCACAGTCGAAATCTTTCACCGTTTCTAACCATCGCCTTTGTCGCATATTTAACTCCTTCTGATCGAAGAAGTATTTTAAGCTCTTGTGATCGGTGAATATGGTGCACTTTACCCCATATAAGTAGTGCCTCCATATTTTTAATGCAAATATCACCGCAGCCAACTCGAGATCGTGCGTAGGATATTTCTTCTCGTGTATCTTCAATTGCCTCGAGGCATAAGCTATAACTTTGCCCCGTTGCATCAAAACGCATCCGAGCCCTGATAGTGAAGCATCCGAATAAACCACCAAGTTTTCAACCCCGTCCGGCAACGTTAATACCGGAGCTTGAGTTAACTTCTCTTTTAGCGTCTGAAACACCCTTTCTTGATCGACACCCCAAATGAACTTTTCTTCCTTCTGGGTTAGTTTTGTTAGCGGTGACGCAATCTTGGAGAAATCTTGAATGAATCTCCAATAGTATCCTGCAAGCCCCAAAAAGCTTTTATTTCTGAAGGGTTCTTCGGGGGATTCCATTTTGACACGGCCTCGATCTTTGACGGATCTACCAATACTCCATCGGCACTTATAATGTGGCCGAGAAATTGCACCTCTCGTAGCCAAAAGGCACACTTAGAGAATTTCGCATAGAACCTCTCTCGTCTAAGTGTCTCTAACACCTCTTGTAGGTGGTGTGCATGTTCAGCTTCACTTTTTGAATACACCAAAATATCATCGATAAACACGATGACTGACTTATCCAGCATTGGTTTGCAAACCCGGTTCATGAGGTCCATGAAAGCCGCGAGTGCATTTGTTAGCCTAAATGACATCACGAGGAATTCGTAATGTCCGTATCACATGCGGAAAGCCGTCTTCGGCACATCTTCCTTCTTGACCTTTAATTGGTGGTATCCCGATCTAAGGTCAATTTTTGAAAACCAGTTCGCACCTTGTAGTTGGTCGAATAGATCATCTATTCTCGGAAGCGGGTATCGGTTCTTTACCGTGAGTTTGTTTAACTCCCGGTAATCGATACACATGCGCATGCTTCCGTCTTTCTTTTTCACGAACAGTACCGGTGCGCCCCAAGGAGATACACTCGGCCTTATGAATCCTTTGTCAAGAAGGTCTTGAATTTGGGACATCAACTATTGTAATTCCAATGGTGCGAGTCGGTACTGTGTTTTAGCTACGGGTTTTGCGCCCGGAATCAATTCGATCCCGAATTCTACTTCCCGTTCAGGCGGTATCCCCGATAAATCCTTCGGAAACACATCTTTATAGTCCCGTACTACCGGTACATCTTCAATCTTCAGTGATTCTTTCTCGGGCTCATTTGCGTATATCATGAATGCCTTGCATCCTTGCTTCATAAGCTTGTGAGCTTTCAACATTGAGCATATTATGGGGTTACCCCCTTTTTCGCCATAGATAGTAACGTGTTTCCCGCTCGAAGATATTAGCTTTATCTCCTTACGAAAACACACGACCTCCGCGTGGTGCTGAGATAGCCAATCCATCCCAACGACTACTTGAAATTCCCCCATTGACATCGGGATTAGATCTATCAGGTATTCTTCATCATCGATGCTTAATTTGCAGCCTCGACAAATATCACAAACTATAAAACTTTTGTTGTCCCCTATTTCAACTTCTAAGGGCACAGATAATTTCGTCAATACAAATGAAGGATGTCGAATGAATCCATGCGAAATGAAGGATTTATTCGCACCCTTATCAAACAATACACGTGCTGGAATTGAGTTAATTGCGAATATACCTGAGACCACATCGGGTTCTGTTTTTGCTTCAGCCGCGGTAAGTTGGAAGGACCTAGCGTTCACTTTGGGAGCTTCTGCTGGAGATTCTTTAACGTCTCTCTTTCCGACTAAGTCCAGGCATTCGGACTTTTTGTGGCTGGGTTGATAACATTTATAGCAAACTGAGACTTTACCCGGGCATAGCGACGCCGTGTGCCCCATCTTACTACATATGGGGCATGGTTTGTCTTTGAACCGACATTCTCCCTTGTGTCCTTTCCCGCACACTTTACAACTTGGCGACCCACTTTTAGCATCCACCTTCTTTCCCGATTCTCCAGTTCGAGCTTTCTTTGTAGGGCTTGGATTCACATCATGTGCCCTTCGCTCACCCCTTTCAACTTGTTTCTTCAACTCGATTTCCAGTTCCCGAGCAACGTTTATGATTTCGGTAATGTCACACCCTGGCTTTGCGGAAGCGTGGTTAATTTGGTGTGACTTCTTAATACAATAGCTTAACCATAATAAAGCTATATGAATTAAAAACATGCAAGATCATCCATTAAGTTTTGAAAAACCAAATACAGTACCATTGTTTTAACGGGAACATACCCTAACAACCATAACCTTGTTCAACAGACATTACAAACTTGAAACATAACATAAACGTGATTTAAGGATGGTGCCTTGTCCAGGAAAGAGACACATCCCCTAAACCCCGGATGACCTCGGAAACTAGTGCAGCGGAAAACATGCCATACCGTGCCAGATCTCGTTAATTTCCTGAAATACATGTAAGTTGAAAAATCAACAATAATGTTGAGCGAGTTCATGTGTAAGCGAGTAAGTAAACCTTTGTGAGTATAAAAATAGTTTGTGGTATGTAGCCAATAAGGGGACTTGTGATCACCAATGGTTTGCAAGGCCACTGATATATGTGAAGTGCAAATAGGGAGACTCAAACCTAACAGATTTCGACACGGCATTTGTATGTGGACAAAGTCACCCCAAGGTCCGTTTCTAGTTTGGCCTGGGGCTGGGCTCGCTACACCCAGATAGATCTACCGCTCCTGTCCCTCGGTCCCGACATGAGGACTAATGGCCTCATATTGCTCCTACCCACTCACATGATCTGAATAATAAACCTCCTTACGCTAACCATACCGTATATAAAGTACTCGTAATCATAGTAACATGTATTTCACCCCCGCAGTTAAGAAAACTGAAAACAGTTAGAGAAAAGGGGGACATGAACTCACAGTGAAGCGTCTCTACCAAGTATCTCCTGCTCACGCAGCTGTGCGACGACCTACAGGTGCTAATTCTATTAGACGGACGGCCGTGCCTTAGCTTTATAGTTTAAGTCTTTGGGAAATAGTTAGACAACTATTTCGTGTTTACTTTTTGTAAATACTTGGTAGTTAATCTCCTTCCCAAGGATGGGGGATTCAATACATGTGCGTTCATAAATATTTCCATAAGTGTGTAAGTTACGTTTAACAATCGAGTGGTAATATAATTACCGGTGTAACTTATATATATTTATGGTGAAAGCGTTCGTATTATTTTGGATTCGTTAACGTTCGTAAATATTATTTTTACTCTAAAAATAATATTTATGTATCTTCACAAAATAATCATAAACAGTGTGTGAAAAATACATTTATCACATTAGATTCTGTGAAAATCCCACCTCCGAATATTTAGTAAATAAAGTCATGGCGAAATTTATATTTCGAAAACATGTCCAAAAGTAATTTTTAACACTTGTATTGTAAATAGTTCTAAGTGTTAGGTTTTTAGAAAAATTTCGCCAGAGTTTCCTCTGTAACTGGAGGTGGCCACGCTTTCAAGCGTATCATTTTCTTTTACAAAATCAATTTCAACCACTTCCTTAATCAATCAAACAATTTCCGACACAACAAACTAGTCGACAAGTATGTAAATCACATGATCGCATGAACTTGTAGTTTTTCCGAAACTATAGTGTAAATCCCATTATATTTTGTGGATCTTTATATAAAGCAATTTTGATCTCGTAAAAACCTCGTTTTTAGAGAAATCCGTCTTTACAATTTCTCGTCTTCTTTTACAAAGTTTGTTATTTTGTCGAAACTTTTCCTTTCACAAGTGTTTACACACTTGTGGTTTATAAAAATCTTACTTGTTAGTGTAAGATCCGTCTTTTAGAAAACATGATTTCTTTGACGCGTGGTCCTTTGAAAATACCACTTGCAGATACGTAGATCTGCTAGTTTTAAACATCATTTCATAAGTAAAACTCTTTTACACAAGTTCATGATTCGCGTGTGGTAGAGTTTCACCCTTTAACCCTTGTATTATTCAAAAACAAGCTTATGTTAAGATCCATGATCTTCCAAAACCGGGTTAAACGATGATCCGAGCTACCACATCATAGATCGGGTCTAAATAAACATATATTTCAAATACTACAACATTTACACAACTTATGTGCTATTAACCACCATTCTTAGAGTTTTAAGTAAACTTTAAAGCATCAACTTGTAAGATTCCGAGTTTTAATCGATAAAAATCCTTTTAACCACTTTAGAATGGTTCAAATACGAGTTTTAAGTATTATACCTCTAGCTCGAGGCTAGGGAAGAATCTACGCGCAAAAGAGGTGGATAAAAGCTAGAGAAAGAGGTCCTTCGCCTTCCGTTTGCTCCAAGACTCCTAATACGTGACCCTTAACACTTGTATGTTCTTGAAATGTGATGATGGAAATCGAAAGGTGGGTGTATGAGCAAGGGGGTGTTCGGCCGTGACTTACATAGAGAGAAAGAGAGGGTATTTTGAGTGGTGAGAGATGATGAATGTCATGGGGTGTTTAGTCTTGATCTTATAGACAATAAGTATGATCAATATCCAATGGTTCTTGTGTTTACTAGATATTAGGCAAATAACATTAAAATAATCAACATGGTACAAGGTGTGTCCCCCTCATGGGGACGGTTTGTAATGGGGGGGGGGGGGTACTAGTTCGATTCCAACCATTAGTTAAGTACTTAGTTAGGTTAAGTTAGTTAGTTAAGTGCTTAACCCGGTTAGTTATGTGTAGTGCTTAACAGTGTGTGTTAGGGTGTTCAGGGACCCTAACTGGCTCAGAAAAAGATGAATAATGAAAATAACAATATTTTCATGTTTCGGGTATAGTCCGGTTGTTCGGTCGGATAGTAATCCGTTAATGCGTTAACAAAGCTTTAAAGTGTCGTTATTAACATTTTTAGTGACACAACTTAATCCTGACACTTTGGAAAGTGTCTAGTGTTATTTTTCTCATGTTTTGGCACTTTATTAGTTAGCTAGAAGCTGAATTATTTTTGTAAAGTGCTGAGTTTTGTACTTTGAGTACGTTTTAGGCACATCCAGTCATAGTGACTTATCCCTAGAGACGCAGTTCCACAATCCTTATATCCCTACACTCACTACTAGTGTAGCAAAACATTTCAGGCTCTTACAGGCCTTAGAGGCAGTGTTTGCCTGATGCTGGCTTTGTCAGCATGTTCAATAGGTTATCCGTTATAGTGCTACTGTGCTTTTTTTGTGCATCATGTTTGTCACTAAGGTGCCGTATGTAAATAATGTAGTGACGATAAGTAAAGTATGATGCAAGTAAGTACATGTATCAGATATCAAGTAGCAGTTCATCAGCTAGTTCAAACAAGCACAGTAATTAAGCAGTAATTAATCATTAATTAAGTCGTACGGATACCTGGTTTGGTGAGGGTTGTCACATTCTCCCCCCGTTAAATAAATTTCGTCCCGAAATTTATGTTCTGCTTGTAGAAGCAGGGTTCTTAGGAAAAAGGTGGGGGTATTTCTCTTTCATCCGGTCCTCACGTTCCCAGGTGTATTCAGGACCATGTCTGGCATTCCAACGAACTTTGACGAGTTTGACACTGCTCCGTCGGGTCTTGTAAATTTTCCAATCCGTGACCTCAACAGGTTCTTCAACAAAGTGGAGCGTGTCGTCAACGTAAATCTCGTCGGTGGGAATAGCAACGGTAACTTGTGTTGGACTTTTCTTTAGATTGGATACATGAAATGTTTCGTGAACACCATTCAGTTCAGCAGGTAGGTCCAACTTGTATGCTACTAGTCCTATTCTTTCCAGAATTCTGAAAGGACCAATGTAGCGTGGATTTAACTTCCCACGCTTTCCAAAGCGTGCCACCCCCTTCCAGGGTGATACTTTCAATAACACCATTTCTCCAACTTGGAAATCCACATGTTTCCGGTTTGGATCCGCATAGGCCTTTTGTCTGTGGCGAGCTACTTCGATGCGTTTAAGAATCTGCGCAATCTTGTCTGTCGTCTCTTGGACGATTTCGGGACCAGCAAGCTGCCTATCACCTGCGTCAGCCCAACATAGAGGTGATCGACACTTGCATCCGTAAAGGGCCTCGAATGGCGCGACACCAATATTGGTGTGGTAGCTGTTGTTGTATGAAAATTCGACCAAAGGCAAATGCTTGTCCCAGCTACCGCCCAAGTCCATAACACACGCTCTCAGCATGTCTTCCAAAGTCTGTATCGTTCGCTCGCTTTGGCCGTCAGTTTGCGGATGAAACGCAGTGCTCAGATTCAATTGTGAGCCAAAGGCTTCTTGGAAGGATTGCCATATCCTTGACACAAACCTTCCGTCTCTATCAGAGATGATCGAGAGGGGCACTCCATGACGTGCGACGATCTCTCTCATGTAAATTTCCGCAAGTTTACTAGTACTGTCTTTCTCTTTGATTGGCAGAAAGTGTGCGGACTTTGTTAGGCGGTCAACTATTACCCAGATCATATCATGGCCTCTTGGCGTTCTTGGTAATTTTGTAACAAAATCCATTGAGATTTGTTCCCATTTCCACTTGGGAATCTCAGGTTGTTGCAGCAGCCCTGAAGGCTTCTGGTATTCCGCTTTAACCTTAGCGCATGTTAAACATTTGCTCACATAAACAGCAACATCGCCTTTCATCCTAGGCCACCAATAATAATCTTTGAGATCCTGGTACATCTTATCCGCTCCAGGATGGATAGAGTACCGTGATTTGTGAGCTTCATCAAAAATAACTTTCCTTAAACCACCAAACAAAGGAACCCAAATCCTTTTCTCGAAGCATAACGTTCCTTCCTCGTTTGGTACCAAAAGCTTCTCCATCCCACGGAGATATTCTTCTTCAAGGTTTCCTTCCTTGAGAGCCTCTTTCTGCGCGGTACAAATGCGCAAGGAAAGATTGGTTTGGATAATCATCTCTAAAGCTCTAACCCTTATGGGTTTGATCCTCTCCTTACGACTTAGGGCATCGGCGACTACATTCGCCTTCCCTGGATGGTACTTTATCTCGCAGTCGTAGTCGTTCAGCAACTCAACCCATCGTCTTTGCCTCATATTCAACTCCTTCTGGTTGAATATGTGCTGTAGGCTCTTGTGATCTGTGAAGATTGTACACTTGGTACCATAAAGGTAGTGTCTCCAGATCTTTAGTGCAAATACCACTGCGCCAAGTTCCAAATCATGTGTGGTATAGTTCTTTTTGTGCACTTTCAGTTGACGCGATGCATAAGCAATAACCTTTTGGCGTTGCATCAACACACAACCTAATCCTTGACGCGATGCGTCGCAGTATACCACAAAATCGTCAGTACCTTCCGGTAGTGCTAAGATTGGCGCATTGCAGAGCTTATCCTTCAGTATTTGGAACGCTTCTTCCTGTTTGATTCCCCAATCAAACTTCTTATCTTTCTGGGTGAGGAGCGTCAATGGTTGAGCGATTTTTGAAAAATCCTCGATGAACCTTCGATAGTAGCCAGCCAAACCCAAGAATTGCCGAATCTCGGTTGGTGTTTTTGGCGTTTCCCCATCCTTGATCGCCTCGATCTTTGTGGGATTAACATGGATTCCATTTCCATTAACCACATGTCCAAGAAACTGGACTTCACGTAGCCAAAATTCGCACTCGGAGAATTTGGCGTACAGCTGTTCCTTCTTCAGTAGCTCTAGAATGGCTCTAAGATGCTGCTCGTGTTCAGCCTTCGTCTTTGAATAAATTAAAATGTCATCGATGAATACAATCACGAACTTATCCAAGTACGGTTTGCAAACTCTATTCATTAGATCCATGAATACCGCAGGTGCGTTTGTCAAACCAAATGGCATAACGAGGAACTCGTAGTGTCCATAACGAGTTCTGAAGGCTGTCTTTGGGATACTCTCTTCGTGTATCCTT
Organism: Helianthus tuberosus; assembly: GCA_030545235.1. Classification (NCBI taxonomy): domain Eukaryota; kingdom Viridiplantae; phylum Streptophyta; class Magnoliopsida; order Asterales; family Asteraceae; genus Helianthus; species Helianthus tuberosus. Next base: position 215,990,186 of record CM060423.1, read on the forward strand.
AACTGATGGTATCCAGATCGAAGATCGATCTTTGAATAAAAGCTTGAGCCTTGCAGTTGATCAAACAGATCGTCGATTCTTGGCAGAGGATACCTATTCTTGATCGTCAGCTTGTTTAACTCCCGGTAGTCAATGCACATTCGAAAACTACCGTCCTTCTTCTTGATAAACAGGACCAGAGCTTCCCAAGGCGAGAAGCTTGGTCGGATAAAACCCTTGTCTAACAACTCTTGAAGTTGTGTCGACAGTTCCTGCATCTCAGACGGAGCAAGTCTATACGGTGCCTTAGCCACAGGCGCGGCGCCTGGGACTAAATCAATGTGGAACTCTACTTGCCTCAGAGGCGGCAGTCCAGGTAAGTCTTCTGGGAAGACTTCTGGATACTCCCTTACGACAGGGATGTCTTCAATTCTCGGCTCAGCAGCCTTCTTGTCCACAATGTGCGCCAGGAAGGCAACACATCCCTTCAGTAAACACTTTCGCGCTTTCAGGCAGCTGATAATCCTCAATGGCGTATCACGCTTCTCTCCGTGAACCACAATTGTTTCGCTATCTTCGATTGGGATACGAACAACCTTTTCGTGACAAACTATCTTCACCTTGTTGTCTGATAACCAATCCATTCCTACCACCACATCGAAGCTTCCCAACTGGACTGGTAGTAGATCCAAAGCAAACTCACGCTCTCCTAATTCGATCACACAACCTCTGATAACTTCGTTGGCTTCTACTAACTTCCCATTAGCCAACTTGATTGAGTACGGATATATCTAACTTACTACCGGTTAAACCAAGCATATTCTTAAATTCTAACGATACGAAGCTAGAATTGGCACCAGTATCAAACAAAATAGATGCAAAAGTTTTGGTTGATAGAGAACGTACCAGTAGTCACGCCTGGATCCTGGCATGCTACCCAAGCTCCGATGTTGGACGTCTTTTCACGGTCTTGTTTCAACTTCGGACATTCCCTCTTAAGATGTCCGACATCCCCACAGTGGAAGCATCCTGGATACCTCCCATTTCCACCTTGAGCGTTGTTACTGTTTTCTCCTTGTCTGGGACTCTTCATCCCACAACCATCCTGGTTGTGTCCTCTCCTCCCGCACCTAGGCTTCCGACATCCACAATCGTGGTGATACTTGCACCCAGCACGTTTTGGTTTAGTTTCTAAGTAGACCTTATCACTGGCTTGTTTGTTGTTAGGGCAGTCTTTCTTAAAATGCCCTTTGTCTCCGCAGTCAAAACAACCTCGAATAGATTTTTGTTCATCATTATTTATTCGGGTATCTTCGGTGAGCTTCCTCTTGTTCTTTCCGGACGACTCTTCCTGAGTCTCCTTGCCAGGGTTTGCAAGTTTTTCTAGTCTAACTGCTTCTGTAACGAGTGCCAAGCCCATCTTACTTGCAACATCAGTTGTTGGTGGCGTTGATGTTGTCATCAAACTCAAGACTTGAGGCACCAGTTCCCAAATGAATTGTTCTAATTTCTTTAATTCTGGTTTCACCAGGTACGGAACAACTCGTGATGAATCATGAAGTCTTTGCACATACTCCAACACCTTCGGACCTTCCATCATCAGGCTCCGAAATTCATCTTCCCACTTCTGGGTTTCCGTTTGGCGGCAATACTTCTTATGCATCATTCCTTTCAGTTCATCCCAAGTTAACGCGTATGCTGTAGTTAGGCCCATTATTCGAACCTGGAGATTCCACCATAGTCGAGCTCCATCTTGAAACAACTCGGAGACGTATGGGACTTGTTGTTCTGGCGTGCAACCACTCATCCGAAGGATGGAATCCGTACTCTCAATCCATTTCACAAAAGCTATGGCACCTCCAGTACCGTCGAACTTCGGAGGCTTGTAGTTGAGGAAGTGCCAGTAGGAACAGCCGTTATTTTCTGAGGTGCCTCTGCTAGGTTCGGAGCGTAGGGCCTCGTGCTGTGCTATAGCTGCAGCAATTATCTCTTGAAGTTCTGCCTCAGAGGTGGGCATGCACATTTCGCGTCTTGGCGGCATCTTCTAAAAGATGTTTCACGTAGGTTAGGTCATGGCAAGTGAAGTGTACGTATGCATTCAACAATACCAACACATAACATCTCATGCTATCAATAAATCAATCACATAACATCTTATGTCATAGGACATAAACAATAGATTGAACATCACAAGTGATGAGAATACTGCGATTGCTTTGCCACAATTCGAGACCACAATGTAAAGCTTACAAATACACCACTATATCATACAACATCAATGACTTAGTAGGGGACGACCCTAGACAAGTCGTGCGATCGCTGGACATGTTCAGGAGTCTCTGGTTCGTCCATTTTCAAATTCCAGGATTCCACCTCAAGCTTCTGAATTTCAGCCCCAGAACAGTATTTCTTCTCCATTATTTCCTTGAGCTCGTCCCAGCTCAGTACATAAGCAGCATCTGTGCCAAGGGTCTGAACCTGGAGGTTCCATTAAGAGGGTGTGCCATCTAGACATATCCCCGAGATATAGGTAACACTCTGTTGGGGCGAACAGTTACTCATTCTTAGAATGGAGTCGGTCTCTTCGGACCAACGAACAAATGCAACGGCGCCTCCTGTTCCGTCAAAGTCCAAAGGCTTGCAGTTTAGGAATTGTTTATAGGTGCAGCCAGTTGGAGGGTTATCTCTAGTAATGCCATCGTTGTACTTAGAGTGGAGGGCTTCATGTCGTGCATTTATCTGTGAGATGCGTTCTTGCAGCTCGGCTTCTGTCCTTGGCAACGTACTGGTGTTTGTGTCACGTCTGGGTGACATTCCCTTTTGTCGAAGTGGTGTGAAGCGTGTTAGACAATGTTTCAATTGTCTATGAGGTGTATATAGCAACATAAGCCATCATGTAATCACCCAATTTCACACGCAAATATACTCACTGTATGAGTGGGGAAGTAAATTTCTGAGCCTTCACATAGGCTTGCCAATTTGGCTTGTTGCTCGCAATAGAATGAACTCGAGGCTACAACGCCTTGGTCATTCGTGTTTAAGTTATTTCCTGTTGCATTGGTTATCATTAGCTTGACCCGCAGAGTCCACCAGGATTCCTGTGCACTACAAATTGTTATTACGTGGGCCCCCGTAATAATAAATTGTCTTGCACAGTTACCCCATATTTTCTCTCGTCCAAGCAGATGATCAATCAAGGAGCCATAGTAGGTGCATTGGCATGAACAGGGTCATGCTCCAATGCGGGGTCAGGAGCAGCGCCTGGCTCAGGGGCCACGGCTGGCTCCGGATCAAAAATTCCATCTCAAGATAAGCTGGATCAACAAACACAGGGGGGTTACAGGATCCTCCAAGGGCTGGTCTAAGTGTATGAACTCAAGGTCATGGTCTGGATCAAAACCAGGTGGAAAGCAGGATCAACCTCAACATCGTGATCAAACTCAAAGCTGTAGGCGGGATCCGGTGCAGCTGATGATGCCATATCAGGGTCGGCGTCGTGTGAGTGGTGCTGCATTCCCTGTATGTGCGAAGATGCGGATGTCAAAAACTCAAATGAGTCTGGGATAGGGGAATGGACATGAGTTTCCCCTACAGGAGCGTCCGCATGCAGTAGTCTAATACCAGCAGCAATAGGGCCCTACCCTCGAATGGGTCCTCCTCCAGTAGGTCGTTATCGTCGTCAGAGGCCACGTTGGGAGGGCATATCATCAACAGGATAAGCGGCAAGGGGGCACAGGAGCAGGGATCACCGCGAGTGGCAAACTCCCAACAAGATGGCCATCAGTAGGCTCTGCTACGACTTCAGGCGGCGCAAAATGGCTGAAAGTCGTCATTGTCTGTGCCGGTAGTATCGGGAATGTACACCTCGTGCTTCGATGAAACTATGTCGTCTGACACTATGGCCATGGGATTCGTAGTGTCCATCTTTCTAGTATATGATGAAAGCATGATGTTTGTAACACAAACGCATATACGTATAATAATCAATCATATAATCATGAAATCACATAAGTCACCAAGTAAGCATTCAAATCATTCTCCTAGTCTCACTAGCCAATTCCTCCCAGTCTCTAAGACTGCTCTATCCTCCACCTCGACCACTTAGATCGAGCCTCGGTCCCCTTGACCGAGCCTCAGCCTTCATGGCTGAGCCTACTCTTCCTAGCCAACTACCTTGGTCACCTAGACCAAGCCTCGATCCTCCAGACCGAGCCTCAGCCCTCCAGGCTGAGCCTATAATAAATCAACGTGTTCAACTACCTCGGTCACCTAGACCGAGCCTCGATCCTCCAGACCGAGCCTCAGCCCTCCAAGCTGAGCCTATAAATAATAAAATGTGCTCAACATTTGTTTGTAAAAAGTTTTGGATCTGGACTTAAGTGGTATGCAGAAAAATGTTTTCGTGAGAGCCCTAGTGATCATAGTCTAGACTCGAGAAGGAATCCTAGTTCGCTATGATCAGAGCTCTGATACCAAGCTGTCACACCCTGGCTTTGCGGAAGCGTGGTTAATTTGGTGTGACTTCTTAATACCATAGCTTAACCATAACAAAGCTATATGAATTAAAAACATGCAAGATCATCCATTAAGTTTTGAAAAACCAAATACAGTACCATTGTTTTAACGGGAACATACCCTAACAACCATAACCTTGTTCAACAGACATTACAAACTTGAAACATAACATAAACGTGATTTAAGGATGGTGCCTTGTCCAGGAAAGAGACACATCCCCTAAACCCCGGATGACCTCGGAAACTAGTGCAGCGGAAAACATGCCATACCGTGCCAGATCTCGTTAATTTCCTGAAATACATGTAAGTTGAAAAATCAACAATAATGTTGAGCGAGTTCATGTGTAAGCGAGTAAGTAAACCTTTGTGAGTATAAAAATAGTTTGTGGTATGTAGCCAATAAGGGGACTTGTGATCACCAATGGTTTGCAAGGCCACTGATATAAGTGAAGTGCAAATAGGGAGACTCAAACCTAGCAGATTTCGCCACGGCATTTGTATGTGGACAAAGTCACCCCAAGGTCCGTTTCTAGTTTGGCCTAGGGCTGTGCTCGCTACACCCAGATAGATCTACCGCTCCTGTCCCTCGGTCCCGACATGAGGACTAATGGCCTCATATTGCTCCTACCCACTCACATGATCTGAATAATAAACCTCCTTACGCTAACCATACCGTATATAAAGTACTCGTAATCATAGTAACATGTATTTCACCCCCGCAGTTAAGAAAACTGAAAACAGTTAGAGAAAAGGGGGACATGAACTCACAGTGAAGCGTCTCTACCAAGTATCTCCTGCTCACGCAGCTGTGCGACGACCTACAGGTGCTAATTCTATTAGACGGACGGCCGTGCCTTAGCTTTATAGTTTAAGTCTTTGGGAAATAGTTAGACAACTATTTCGTGTTTACTTTTTGTAAATACTTGGTAGTTAATCTCCTTCCCAAGGATGGGGGATTCAATACATGTGCGTTCATAAATATTTCCATAAGTGTGTAAGTTACGTTTAACAATCGAGTGGTAATATAATTACCGGTGTAACTTATATATATTTATGGTGAAAGCGTTCGTATTATTTTGGATTCGTTAACGTTCGTAAATATTATTTTTACTCTAAAAATAATATTTATGTATCTTCACAAAATAATCATAAACAGTGTGTGAAAAATATATTTATCACGTTAGATTCTGTGAAAATCCCACCTCCGAATATTTAGTAAATAAAGTCATGGCGAAATTTATATTTCGAAAACATGTCCAAAAGTAATTTTTAACACTTGTATTGTAAATAGTTCTAAGTGTTAGGTTTTTAGAAAAATTTCGCCAGAGTTTCCTCTGTAACTGGAGGTGGCCACGCTTTCAAGCGTATCATTTTCTTTTACAAAATCAATTTCAACAACTTCCTTAATCAATCAAACAATTTCCGACACAACAAACTAGTCGACAAGTATGTAAATCACATGATCGCATGAACTTGTAGTTTTTCCGAAACTATAGTGTAAATCCCATTATATTTTGTGGATCTTTATATAAAGCAATTTTGATCTCGTAAAAACCTCGTTTTTAGAGAAATCCGTCTTTACAATTTCTCGTCTTCTTTTACAAAGTTTGTTATTTTGTCGAAACTTTTCCTTTCACAAGTGTTTACACACTTGTGGTTTATAAAAATCATACTTGTTAGTGTAAGATCCGTCTTTTAGAAAACATGATTTCTTTGACGCGTGGTCCTTTGAAAATACCACTTGCAGATACGTAGATCTGCTAGTTTTAAACATCATTTCATAAGTAAAACTCTTTTACACAAGTTCATGATTCGCGTGTGGTAGAGTTTCACCCTTTAACCCTTGTATTATTCAAAAACAAGCTTATGTTAAGATCCATGATCTTCCAAAACCGGGTTAAACGATGATCCGAGCTACCACATCATAGATCGGGTCTAAATAAACATATATTTCAAATACTACAACATTTACACAACTTATGTGCTATTAACCACCATTCTTAGAGTTTTAAGTAAACTTTAAAGCATCAACTTGTAAGATTCCGAGTTTTAATCGATAAAAATCCTTTTAACCACTTTAGAATGGTTCAAATACGAGTTTTAAGTATTATACCTCTAGCTCGAGGCTAGGGAAGAATCTACGCGCAAAAGAGGTGGATAAAAGCTAGAGAAAGAGGTCCTTCGCCTTCCGTTTGCTCCAAGACTCCTAATACGTGACCCTTAACACTTGTATGTTCTTGAAATGTGATGATGGAAATCGAAAGGTGGGTGTATGAGCAAGGGGGTGTTCGGCCGTGACTTACATAGAGAGAAAGAGAGGGTATTTTGAGTGGTGAGAGATGATGAATGTCATGGGGTGTTTAGTCTTGATCTTATAGACAATAAGTATGATCAATATCCAATGGTTCTTGTGTTTACTAGATATTAGGCAAATAACATTAAAATAATCAACATGGTACAAGGTGTGTCCCCCTCATGGGGACGGTTTGTAATGGGGGGGGGGGTACTAGTTCGATTCCAACCATTAGTTAAGTACTTAGTTAGGTTAAGTTAGTTAGTTAAGTGCTTAACCCGGTTAGTTATGTGTAGTGCTTAACAGTGTGTGTTAGGGTGTTCAGGGACCCTAACTGGCTCAGAAAAAGATGAATAATGAAAATAACAATATTTTCATGTTTTGGGTATAGTCCGGTTGTTCGGTCGGATAGTAATCCGTTAATGCGTTAACAAAGCTTTAAAGTGTCGTTATTAACATTTTTAGTGACACAACTTAATCCTGACACTTTGGAAAGTGTCTAGTGTTATTTTTCTCATGTTTTGGCACTTTATTAGTTAGCTAGAAGCTGAATTATTTTTGTAAAGTGCTGAGTTTTGTACTTTGAGTACGTTTTAGGCACATCCAGTCATAGTGACTTATCCCTAGAGACGCAGTTCCACAATCCTTATATCCCTACACTCACTACTAGTGTAGCAAAACATTTCAGGCTCTTACAGGCCTTAGAGGCAGTGTTTGCCTGATGATGGCTTTGTCAGCATGTTCAATAGGTTATCCGTTATAGTGCTACTGTGCTTTTTTTGTGCATCATGTTTGTCACTAAGGTGCCGTATGTAAATAATGTAGTGACGATAAGTAAAGTATGATGCAAGTAAGTACATGTATCAGATATCAAGTAGCAGTTCATCAGCTAGTTCAAACAAGCACAGTAATTAAGCAGTAATTAATCATTAATTAAGTCGTACGGATACCTGGTTTGGTGAGGGTTGTCACAGGTAAGGGTCTCGTATTTTGAAGGAGTCATAAACTCCCTATATTCAGCGCTCAACATGTTATAGTAGTAGTATATCTTCTGGTCTTCGTTCGTCACCAATTCACTACTAAACTTCATCTTATCCATAAACATCGCCGTAATCTTGTCTGTGGTCTCGCCCTTGTGCCTAAGTTGCATGAACTCTTCCTTGATTTTATTGATGACCGCCTTGGGACTATGATGTTTAAGAAACGGTGTCTTAAACTCTTCCCATGTCATGGTTCTTGCCGCTTCGGCTCCTATTTCATTCTTTTTGTTGTCCCACCAGTCTTTGGCTTGACCTCTCAACTGGCCCGTTCCGTAAGCAACAAAATCACTTTCATCACAATGGGTCCTTTCAAACACCTCTTCAATGTCTCCCAACCATCTTTTGCAAATTATCGGGTCAACTTCCTCGTTATAGATTGGCGGTTTGCACGCCATAAATTCTTTGTATGAGCACCCTTTACGTTCTCCCGATTTCTCCTTCATAAGGTTGACACTATCCTCCAACCTTTTAACTCGCTCTTCGACAAGTGACAATAACGTGCTTTGAATTTTGTCTATAAACCCGGATAGACTACCTTCGATTGCCTTTCCTACCTCTTCGGCAATTATCTCTTTCATTTGTTTGGTGCTTGTCGGTACCGGATCATTATCGTTTCCTTTCGACATCTTGAAACTGAAATGTTTACATTAAACGTTAAACATTTCATTTATAACATTGCTTCATTTGTTTCGGTTTAGCCGAGTTCCCAACTTGCTTTAACCGTTCACATTTAATGCACTTTCCGGGTTTGAGTGTGTTAACACGCTTTTCCCATGCATATCAATTCATTTCCCATTTCTTACATAAGATATAATCTATTAAAATAATAAATTAATTCTTACCAGACGATCGATCAAGCTTGAACCGAACACTTGTTGACAACCTTAAGCTCTGATTACCAACTTGTAACACCCATCTTAATTACTACTTGAAATTAAGAATAATTCATAAGATTTTATATAAAAGATGTCTAGGTTAAAACATAAGTTCCAAAAATAAAGTTCTAAGGTAACAAACATTAGTCAACTACTGACTAATTTAAACATTCAAAGTTGTTTAGCAAACTGATTACATCATAACATTGTCTAAACAGAATTAATTGACGCGAAAGCTTCAAAAGTTTGTGTTCGGTTCTTCAAAAGCTTGCTTGACCGCCATCCGTAATCCTTGAATACCTAGAAACTGAAATGTTTACATTAAACATTAGTATTAGAATACTTAGAAATATTACATAATCAAAACTACGCTCAAAAACGAATTCGATTAACAAGGATATACAAAATTTGACAAATGTTACAGGACTCTACCGTAACTTACGGTTACGGTAGACACCGTAAGTTACGGTAGATCCTGAGAAATATTGGTCTACCGTAAATAAGTAGAATCCTACCGTAACCTTTTTGGCCTCTACCGTAAATTACGGTACTACCGTAATTTACGGTAATCCCTGAAAGGTTATGTTTTATCTTCTTATTTATTTCAGCCAAACCCAACTTCTTGGACCTTTCATTCTAACCAACCAACATACTAAATCCTTGTATTTTGATATGTCAATTATTAATTGATAACAAAAGACCAATCTATCATATTACGAAGCAATATTCATGCTTTAATTGATTATTCGACCCGTTTGGCTCATCTACGGAATCCTCCAATATGATGACTACCAATGAGATCTTATCAATCCTTGAACTATTATTCAATTTAGCGAACATCATCGCCTTTAAAATTTACACAACTACTATTCTACAATACGACTATACATAACTTAACAAAATTTCACTTAACGTAACGGGTCAAGTTACATACCTTCAAAGTAAGCCTTTCAAACGTGATTCGCCACCTGCTTGTCCGCTTGACGCTCCTGCGTCCTTTCCTATAGAGTTCATTTATAACAAGTTTAGAACTCCCTTTAAACCATATATCGCGTAATACACCGAAACATCATAATTATGCGTTTCAACTTTGAGTTTCATTTTTAAGCCTTCTTTGAGGCATTTTCACAAACACTTTAAGGGCAGATTTTTACATGATTATATAGCAAGTCCCTAGCTTATCATTTAGCCCGAATTTCACATCGATTAACTCATTTTATATAACTGTTAGCTTCTAAAATTCTGAAGTCACTTCACAATCGTCAAATTACACTAGAACAACACCCAATTTCCTAGTGTTTATCAAATTATACATAACCCACTAATTACCTACAATGGTGTTCATAGATTTCACTAAAATATTCACATGATTTCAACTTGTATTTGTCTAGGGTTTGTCCCTAGACACTATATTGTTCCTAATCCATCTTAAAACAAACATGCAACCATAAATTTCAGATTTCCCGAATTTATGAGAATTTCAAGTTGGGGAATTTTCATCAAATTTTACGTACCTGATAATCCCCTTACAATGAGGATCACTAATCTATGCTCGGATTTCGTTTTGGATCAGATTTGGACCTTCAATTCATGAGTTTTGTGGATGTTAGGGTTCTTGGAGAGCTCTGGTGCCCCCCCCCCCCCTGTTGTCTGGTTAGACCTCAACACACAAAAGTGTGTTTGAGTTTTTATTTTTTTTGTTTTATCAATATTAGTTTCAATTTAAGCACATTTGGTCCCTTGCCTTTTGTTTTGATTTTATTTTAAGCCTTAACTACTCATGTGTCTTTAACTAACTAGGCTAGTTTCATTCCTAGTTAGTTTATCTTACTAATTTATTTGCAAACTAATTGCAATTTAAGAAATTTGTATTTTTGGGATGTTACATCTTCGAACTTTTTCTAGCGGTTTGAATCGCCGGTGAAGACCGCATCTGGGTTTGAGTTCTAAACAGATTAGGGTTTGTGGAATCAACGCCTGCCATATTAAAATAAATATTTATAGTTACCTAAAAACCACTGATTCTTGAGTTCTAAACAGATTAGGGTTTGAATATTGCTTGGAAAATCACACAACTCAAAATACAATAAGGATTTAAGATCAATTAGAGATTACAAAACTTAAAAAGATGCATAAATAGATCGAAAATCATTGAATACAATAAGGATTTAAGATCAAATAGAGATTACAAACACAATGAATAGCCTACTCGTAGCTAATGACGGTTTTTCCGTATTTCCAGCATCGAATAAGTTTAATCACTTACAGAGAAGTTTCGATACTCGAATAAGTCAGTCCGTTGAGATTCAGACTGCACGATTTCATTTGAACACAAACACAATGAATAGGCTACTCGTAGCTAATGACGGTTTTTCCGTATTTCTAGCATCGGATATTAACGATATCCTCTCAAGGATATGTTCAAGCCTAAGCAGAATTGAGAACCCCTTTCAACAAAAATCTATTTTTTATAAAATGATTTAGACAAATTTATATATTAAAATTACACTTTGAGCAACTTACAACCCATATGACTCGTTCAAACAATACAGAATATCAGATATGACCTAATACCTATGAACTCAGAAAATCATAGTTCATAAAAAACTAACACTACCAAATGCTCCAAATCATCTATTTAAAGAAAAAACACAAAAAAATTACCTTCACCAGAAGCTTTCGCAGCTCATTGAGCATCCTGTAAAGCACGCCTCTCAGCCTTAGTGGTTTTCCCTTTCAGTGGCTTAGGATTCTTCTGCGATGCCCCTTTGCCAACATCTCCACTATTATCTGCATCACAACCCATATGACTCGTTCAAACAATACAGAATATCAGATATGACCTAATACCTATGAACTCGGGAAATCATAGTTCATAAAAAAAACTAACACTACCAAATGCTCCAAATCCTCTATTTAAAAAAACATAAAAAATGACCTTTAGCGGAAGCGTTCGCAACTCGTTGAGCTTCCTGTAAAGCACGCCTCTCAACCTTAGTGGTTTTCGCTTTCAATGGCCTTGGATTCTTCTACGATGCCCCTTCGCCAACATCTCCACTATTATCTGCATCACAACACATATGACTCATTCAAACAATATAGAATATCATATATGACCTAATACCTATAAGCTCAGGGAAAGCATAGTTCATAAAAAAACTAACACTACCAAATCCTCTATTAAAAAAAACACAAAAAATTACCTTTAGCGGAAGTGTTCACAACTCGTTGAGCTTCCAGTAAAGCACGCCTCCTCTTTTAGTTTTGGCATTCAAAGTAACTTAGCAAAACCCCTTTTTTAGTTTTGGCATTCTGTATCTGTTCACAAGGTAACTTAGTAAAACCCCTCTTTTAGTTTTGGCATTCAAACTACATCACACTTTGGGGATTAAAATTGCACATAAACAGATATTTAGAATTTTCAAAACCTGTCGGTGAAGAGCAGTCCAGCAAAGAAGCAACAGATCCCTGAGCTTCCACTTCAACATATCCCTGAACTTAAATCAAGCATCTACGAATCTTTTTTCCGTGAATCTTTAAGTTAACTTAACAGCAAGCAAATCAATCCTATTAATTAAATCAGTACTCTTGTATCAATCAATCCTATTGCATAAGGAGAAAAAGGTGATCGAAGCGAAAAAACATACCAACAGCAAGCAACTCATAAGGGATAACATATCTTTTTTCACACGTCTCGGCTGGTGATGAGATATTTGGTGACTCGGTGGATTGGTAGTTGAAGAAGGATTACCACCGATTGCTCCAAAATTCAATCTCGATTATGGCAATTAAAAGTATTGAATTCTAATAACATCAAAATCAATTACTAAAGTTGAAGGATTACCACTGTCTTCTTATTTGTAGATTTTTATTTCTTTGAATGGTGTATTTGCTGGAGACAGGCTGTCATCAACAAACCCCCCTCTTGCTTCGTGATTTTCATTCAAAATCTGGTTTCAGCTCACCCAATCTGGACTTCGACTTTGCATTTGTGATTTTCATTCAAAATCTGGTTTCAGATTTTCATTCAAAATCTGACTTTCATTCGATGTGAATCGTTATGGATTAGGGTTTGGGAAGACGAAATTGGGATTGGGTTAGGATTCGAAGTATTCTCTCGGTCTCCGATCTACCGGTTGACACCAATTTTTATGATTTTGGTGGATTCTTTCGTCGGAAATCTGGATTTGAGAGAGAGTATTCAAAATCACCAGACAGAAGAGAGAGAAGAAGAAATATGGAGTAATGGATTGAAAGAACTTATATGGATATGGTTTGAATTTTAAATCTGGAGCCAAGATTTATTTTGAATCTGGTCAGAGGTTTGAATTTTGAATAAACATCAGAGGTTTCAATTACCCTCCCATTTGAATGAAACATCAGTGGTTCGAATATCAGTGGTTGTTTTGTATGAACATCAGTGGTTGGGCAGACCTTTGAAAAGGTGAATGTGGGCCACCTTTGAATTTTAAAGTGGGGCAGTAGTTTGAATTTATGATGTCACCATACTCTCTCTTTGGCTTCCACCACATTATTGCTGACATAAGATATAGATTTATAAATATACAAAAGGGAATAATGACATCAGCATAAACATGTGGCATACCTTAGGAGTTGACACATAGGCAGATTTACATCAGCTCATAATCTCTTATTATAGATAGTATAGATTTATTTTTTAGCCCCTAAACTTATTACACTTTAATCCTTAGTTTTAACAAAATTATACGAATGATTATAATTAGTTAGTTGCTACATTTATGCACGCATCGCATTGGCGGGACAAACCAAAACTTAATTCTCATTTCAAAATTTAAACACAGTATTTTCTTGCTATCCTTTTCGTTTCTCTCTCTCTCAAAATTCTAGATCTGATTTCTCTCTAGGTTCAAATCCTCTCTTCTTCTTTAGGTTTTTTTAATGATGATGAGATTTTAGTAGAGAGATGGAAAATCAGGTGGGATTCATCGGCCGTCCATTTGAGCTTCAGCTGAGTACAAGACTAGATCAGTATTCAAGAAACCATCAATCTCCACTTTGTTATTTATTTTTGTTTTCTTTAATCTCACATCCATATTTGTCTCCAGGTAATATTCATATATAGGCTTCAAGGGGAAGGTTCATTGGGGAACACGAAAAAAGTGGGGAACAGCAGTGAACCGAATCAAACGAACTCCGATTGAACTCATTCCAGCGGCATTGGAACCGGCTCGTCGAACCCTAACTAAGATCTCTTAACCCTAAACCCTAAATCCTAACACCTAAACTCTAAACCCTAAAGCTAAAAAATAAGGCTAAAACATAAGCTAAACCGTAAAATCTAAACTATAAACCCTAAAGGCTAAACCTAAAGCTAAACCCTAAACCTAAACCCTATAGCTAAACCCTAAACCCTAAAGCTAAACCCTAAACCCTAAAGCTAAACCCTAAGGCTAAACCCTAAGGCTAAACCCTAAGGCTAAACCCTAAAAGCCAAACCCTAATATATTTAGGGTTTAGGGGTTATGATTTAGGGTTTTGGGTTAAGAGATCCTAGTTAGGGTTCGACGAGCCGGTTCCAACGCCGCTGGAATGAGTCCAATCGGAGTTCGTTTGAGTCGGTTCCCCACTGTTCCCCACTTTTTTAGTGTTCCCCAATGAACCTCACACTAGGCTTCAATCCCTCTGTCTTTGACGACGACGATGCATCAGGTAAGTTTTAGACATCAATTTTGCTTTATGTTCTTTGATTGTTCAATCTGGAATGTTATGAATGAAGGACCTTTGTTAGATGATAGGATTGTTGAATGGAACCAAGAATCTATTGCTATTTGTAAGTTCTTAGGGTTGAAAGATGGGGTTTTCAGGGATGTTGCATTCATGGTGTTCGATGTAAGTCCACAACCAAACAACATAATCATTTGTCATTGGGTTCAGTTAATTTATTCATTCTGACGGTAATTTTATCGCGTTTATGTTTTATTGTATGAAATTTTATGTGTGATTTGACAGCATAAAAGGCAAGGTTAGTGTCGGCACCGCAGTATCCGTCTCTAGCACCAAAATCTAAAAACTTGAGTACAACGCCGCGCTTAACGAAGTGAGTTTTGCAGCAGAATCTTCAACGGAACCGATAGAACTTTTTGTAAGAATAGATATACATAGGTGGCTTTTAATTTCATAGTTGTTTTTTGAATTACGATTTATGCTCTATTGGGTGTTCAATCATTAAATTTTTTATGCTATGGACATGCTTTAAACCTCGAAAACATATAACTTTTAACTTTGTAATGTCTTGTAACATATCATTTTTGGGTGAATAAGAGATGATTGATCAAATGTTAAATTGTGTATGTGTGTATATTGAACGAGATAGTAAACTCTCACTAGGTTTGTTAGGGTTTTGGAGTCAAAATCTGTGTTGAAGTCTGTTTAATTGGTTTAGATGGATTGATGTTTTTAACTTGCCAATAAGGTCTCTAAGTTTTCCCCTATGGTTGTAAATTGTGTATGTGTGTATTCTGAAGTAGATAGCAAACTCTCATTAGCTTTTTTTGGGGCTTTGAAGTCACAATATGCTTTTGAATATGTTTAATTCGCTTTCTTCATTGATTATTTAGATGCGTCAATGTTCTTAACTTGCCTATAGTGTCTCTTAGTTTTCCCTAATAAGTGGCATCATGTTTTTGTGAAGTAGCAAGAATAGCTACACCATAACCGCTTTATAGGGATGAAACTATGAAGTATTTTAAGAACCAATATGTTTTTAGCAAAGTATTTAGTTTGTTATAACTATTATTTATTGGTTTATTATTTCGTTTATGATAGGAAATATTTCAGCTGAATGTGCTCGCTTTTAACGAGAGTAACATTCTCATGACACATAGTATTACATTTTAACTCAAAAATTAAGCTAGCTTAATTATTCGGTCATTGGATTGTTTAATTTGTACAGTATAAGAGAAGCTCTGACTTTATAAAAGAGTACATATTTTTGGAATCTATGATTGTTATAGTACTTGTTAAGTTAAATATAATAAGAATTGGTTACTTCAGAAGCTTCCTTAGGGGTTTGCTTGATAAGGTTTAATTATAGATTTTTGAAATGATTATATTTTGTAGTTTGTATGCATTTTAGTTTGATCATTATCAACCTGCAACATTTATGAAAATCATGAGGGCAGGATCCTCAGATCAGGCTGGCATGGCTAAAGCTTCATGATCATCTATTTGTTGCAGGTTCTCTTGAAGACGTTCAAGGATTTGGAGTTTCCACACGGTCGGCTCATGTACCGATGCTTTCCTACCCTTTTTGGTGGTCTGCTTCAAGCACAAGGATCCATGAGAAATGTTGTTCAGTTTCTCATGCAAGGTGAGCTATTCTACACATGCAATTTAAAAAATTTGGATTTTCATACACATCTTTGATATAAAAATCCGTTGGTAGAATAAATGGGCAACATGGATCACACCCCTGGTTCAAATTACTACGGATCCCAACTTTTTGGACTCCCAGCTTGAAGCCATATTCTTGAGCAGCATATATATTGGCTATATTCTTGAAAAATGAAGTAAATTCATCGGTTTTTCTTAATATATTTTTTGACGTCAAAGTTGGACCAGTAAGTTTATATTTTGGCTTGTGTGCATCATCGAATTCTTTCCTGGCAGATGCAGTTGAATGATCACCTGTAAGCCTACATATACTGTGCATGCTACGCCATTGGCAAGGGCAGACTCACATGGTAAGGATTGGTAAAAAATTTAAATTCAATGGTTCCATGAACCCAATAGTAATAGGTTCAAAAGTGTTGTAGTTGTAACCCACTTTTCCATTGGTCCTAAGGCCCCAGGTTCAATTGCTCCCCCCCCCCCCCCTATTAAACTTGGAGCTTGTTTGTCTAAACAAAAAAAGGCATATTTAAATGGGTTTATTAGTGCCGTCTTGCGATTTAGTTTGTAGCAGGTAGTTTTCTTGGGCGATTGGTTAATCAACAATAGTTTTCGTCTCATTTGGCTCGCTTCATTGGGTTTGGGAGGGCACAGGTCAGCAGTTTTTGGTGTGGGTGCGTTTGGGTCAGTTTTATATGCTTTGGGGATATTTGTGTGTGTTTGGCGAGAGTTTAAATGGGAATATTGTTTGGTTTCAGTTTGCATCATATGCGGGTCAAGGGTGCTAAGCGGTATAAATCTGTTCGTTTTGAGTGGTTTAATTTGCGTAGTGTTTTTGGATTTTTTTAATGTTCTACCTTTATAGTTCTCTGGCAGAGAGCTGGTTTGCTTTCTGTTTATCAGGTCTTCATTCTATTCAGTCTTTGGCTCCATTGTTTTAGGTGGTACAAAGCAATTATATTCTTCAACCCATGTGATATTATGGTATTTTTTTCTCAACAGTGGATGGGGCTTCGAACCAGTCTGTATTTTCTTAAAGTCTCATTGCAGTCCACCAAATCAGGAAAGTTTTTATTGCTCTATGCTGCTCTTTAGTCTCAACTTGTAGATTTAATTTATTTCACAAAGTTCCCCAATTCCATTACAATTCGGAATGGGGGTCTTTGGCTGTTTTCCTTCTCAGTTCACTTTCAGAAATTTAGGCGATCAACAAGGTGCAATCAGAGTTTCAGATCGTAATCAGATGCAATCAGAAGTTTAGCCAACCATCTTGGTTGGTACCAGTTTTGGTCATTGTCGTTTCACAACAAATGTCTAGGCAAGTGATGATGATTGCAACTAAACATGGCAAATGGTGGTCGGGCTTCTAAAGTGGCCTCAAGGGACTCTTTGCATCCACTAATTTCAGGATAGTTATCTACTGTCCAGGTAATGGACGACAACTTCCCGAATCCAGATTGATAAGTAGCTGAGACATTGTCAAATGGAATGGCTGCTACATGGCTAGAATTAAGCCTAATAATCATAGCACATCTAATATTATCAATTTTGAATTTATTATGTATAATCCGTAATCAAATTTAGGTTTTTTTGGACACGTTACAAATACAAGTTTGCACAGTGTATATGAGTTTAGTCAATTTTTGTGCGAAGCTAATAGCAAACTTTGTTATCCCTACTTTCCTGGAGACTTTTTTCTTCATAAAAAAACAGCAGGTCGATCCTAACCATTGTTACATTCACCTTTGACCTATATTTAAATGGTCCACTTTGCTTGGGATTCCTTTTAGGGCGTTTGAATATAATTCGTTTTGCACCAGTTGCTCTACCTAAGTTGGAAGATCTTATTCTTGTGTTCCAAGTTTTGAAGGTAATGTTAGTGGCTTCCAATTCCCTAGCCAGTTGAAGCAAGTTTTGAAGGTATTTTCTTGGGTTTAATGGTCAAAAAGAGTCGAAAATTGTTGAAAGGAGCCAAAAGTATTAAGTGTTAACAAGCAGTAACAATCTTATAAACATTAGATTTAAGTGCTAAACAATTGTCAAAAAGAGTGGAAAAAAGGTTTATCATATGACATTTGAAAAGGGGCCTGGTTTTTTAGTTCACTTTAAAGCTGTTGAGCTTCCCTGCATGTAATTGCTTTGATTTATTGAAGTTGGTTTTGGTAATAAAAAAGAAAAATAACCTCAATTTTGGCTCACCATAGTCATGTAAAATTTCTTAATTACAGTCTAATTTGATACACAAAGCATAACAACCAATTAGAAACCACAACAGAACCAATGGGGTGGTGGTCCATTGGCAAAGACAAAACCTTTAAACACCTTGGGAGGGGGAGGTCTTGGGTTCAAGTCCCATAGACGTCATGGAATAAAATAAATTAGCTGTTAAAAAAAAAGACCACAACAGAAATAGGATTAATGTCATAATAATTACTGATATGCATCATGTATTCTACATAAAGAGATGCACTTTATATGTGGAGAGCTACCCCTCTCATTATCTAATAAAGTATTCTATTGTAAGTAATATCGAATGGTTTGATATTATTTTTATTACTATTTGCTAATAAAAAGTAGCCAGTATAAACATGAAACTTTAAACCATTTTATTTTATTTTTTTACTTTCGCACAAAAAGTTCTAATCATTTAAATTAGGGTGCTCACGCTTGATTCAAAATACCAAGTAATTCACTCCTTAAATACTTTAGGGTGGAGGGAGTGGTCTCGGTGAGTCGGGTGGGGAGGAGAGTTTACCGAGCGGGGAGGTGTTGCCAGGGGTGGAGCGGTGATCGGTGAGGGGCCAAGGCATCGAAAGAGAAGAAAAGTGATGGAGGAGAGAGAGATGATTAATGGTGGGCCCCAACCCGTTTCAACCAATCACATTTTTTTAAAAATTCTTTACCACTCTTCATGTGTTTGACCATTGCCAGTGATTGAGTACAAAATGGGAAGTGAAGTTGGGACTTGATATGACATGATATTATTAGCTAGAAAATAACTTAACACTCACCGGTGATTGACCACTCACTCCACCCTTAGATTAATCAAAATACCGAGTAATTCATTCCTTAAATACTTTAAATAATGTTCACACTATTGTTTAACTTCAAAAAGGGTCAAATATGTATAAAGGTAATTAAAGAACTGTCTAATTACTTACATTATGGAAACAATACCTCATTGATGTTAATAACTCCAAAACTTTAACAAAAATAAAACAATAAATATAATAAATTTAACAAAAATAAAACGATAAATATAATAAACTTTTGTATTAGTTTCTCAATACCAATTTGAAGCGTATGTATGATTACGTTTGTCTTAGTCAACATTCGAAGGTACCATGCAGACGTGCTCATTTAAAAAAAAAAATTATGAAAATGACTTATTTTCCTTATTTATGTTTTACAATTGAACTTTTATATTTTTACTAATTTTTCTTTATTAGTGTGTTACTTTTTCGTGCATGCTCTTTTGAAATATTTAATAAATTTAATGTTAAATTTATTGGTTACTAGACATGTGTAACGCTTTTGTTCGCCCACAATGGTACTGCAATAAATATTATACGAATAACAAAATTACTAGAAATGAGCGTCGCAATGTAAAGTGTCGCCCCCGCCGCATCGCGCGGGCACTCTACTAGTAATAAAAAAATGGAGGAGGAGCATCCACCACACCCTTGGGTAGTCTCCAAGAGGATGCTTCAACACCGAAGCTTATGTTGCGCCTATGTGGCGGATAGTCTCTTTGGAGACTATCCTCCCCATACCCAATGGTCTAAGGCTAGTGGGTATGGTGATGGTCCATCCTTGGAGGATGATCCGCCACGTAGGCGCCACGTCATAGTCCTCCCAAGGATGGTCCATCCTCTAAAACTAGAGGGTATGGGAGGATGGTCCTACCCCACCATTTTTATATTTTTTATTTTTTTAATCTTTCCCTTTTATTGGTCCATCCACCAAACCTACCCCACATTTTTTGTCTTTTTGTGAGCGTCGCAATCGTCGAGTTGGTGCCGGAGATGACGGGGACGGATGGGGGCGGGCTGGTTTGCCGGGCGTCGCCGGGGAGGACGAAGCTGGCGACGGAACCATACCGTCCAGCCTAAGGGGAAGATATTGTGAAATCATATTATAATAACCATCAATATCACCGATTGGAAGCAGACTTGGAACATTGACTTTGAGGGGAGGTTATTAATACTCAATCACATCTTGGAGGAGTTTTTGGAGGCCATATACAAGCATAGGGACTTTTTGTTGGGTTTACTAGGGTTTGTTCGCGGGTCACGAGTTGGCACGTTATCGGGTCAGGGGATAATATCTTAGATTGTATTAATTTGTAAAGTTGGATGCATGGAACAAAAAGTCTTCACGTATGGAGGTTGCATGGCTGGTTGTTGAAGACTAAATCACATTGGTTTTAAGTTTAAGGTTTTATTTAATAATATTAATTAGATAGACTTTGTAAAAGGGTTGACCGAATTTTATGGTAGTTTAAGTTGGTGGTGCACGTTGGAAGATGGTCAGCAGCTTTTACCGATTCTTTAGGTTGATATAGTTTTCTATTGTTTTTAAAATTCTCACGTTGGTTAAGTGTATGGCTATACGTAGCCTAACTAGTGTAATGCGCCGCCCGCGTTGCGGGGCGCTAAACCGAATATTTCCTAGTTTAATAATATGTACGCCTTTATTTCAGTTACTTATACATGTTACTTATAACACACTCTAAAAAAAGATACATCGAGTTAACCAATTAAAGCAAAACACTACCATAGTTTTGTTTAAAAAATAACTAAAACAATGGTAAGTAAGTAATTTAGAGCTGGGGGCAAAATAATAATTTGTCAGGAACAATTAGCGAGTGCTAGGTAGGCAGCTGTTTGACACAGATAAAAACTATATTGAGTCAACCAAGTAAAATAAAACACTACCATAGTTTTACAAAAAAAAAAAAAAAAAACCCGATGCAAATTGCAATTTTGAACTGCGGTAAAATCGTAATTTTGGAATGGAGGCAAAATCATATTTTGATCTAGTGGTAAAACCATTTTTTTTTATTATGAACCGAAGACAAAATCGTAATTTTGAGCTGGGGGCAAAACCAAAATTTTATTTTGAATTGAGGGCGAAATCATAATTTTAAAATGGGGATAAAATCGTAATTTGGCAGGACCATAGCTGTAACACCCCAACCCGGAAGGGCTGACGTGTCACAATAACAGTGATATCATAAACAAAAGTCATAATTCCATTTATTTATTTGACAAGGATACAACCACAAACAATGAAACTTAAGGTTAATATACAAGCGGAAACATTCGACTTCATTAACTAATATCTTCAGATTTATTCCTAGTCTTTATTCTTCTCTCTTTTCCCCGCCCAAAGTAACATGCAGACCTGTATATACAAAAATTTACGGAATGAGCCGAATGCTCAGTACGGAATAATAGGCTCAAATAACAAATAACGCTTTATGCGAAAATAATATGATGCAAGAACATAATTTCATAATCATATCTTACGGATGTACCCATGAGCAAACTTAAAACGTGACAATACACAGGTAGCTACTCCTGCATAATTATCACATGAGATGGCGAATTGGCATACCCGTTATCCACCTCCTTATACTTAAATCCTAGGATCGATCCATACGCCTCCTAATAGCTTATATGTACCACACTTGTACTTAAGAGACGCCGTGAACTAATCTCTCCGTCACGGTTGGAGCACATGATGTCGATGCCGCAACAACATGCTCGTGGGACACTCCATGAGAAGCGATACTCAGGGTATCAGAGTACAAATGGTCATATTCACATAACTTATAAAACTTATTTTCATAAAACGGAACATATATTGGAACATGCGATAATGAGTACAACTCACATAATACTATCGCATGACATGAAAGCTTAATTCAAATGATTTAGAAAAGAATTTCGAACGGACTGTCAAATGAATCGATAATCAAAGACGTGAGGAGTTTTAAAAGATATATGAATTTAATGGTTTTTATAACAATTGAATATCAAATAACAAGAAGTGGGGTAAGGATCCGTACCTTAATAATTCCAAAGTGAAGCTACTTTGTGGTAATATTTCAGATTTATACGGACAGATTTTAGACTACTGATTAGTCTTTTAACCTAATTTAAATAACATGCACACAAACTAGGTTAGTAACTTAATACAGCCTTTACGATAACTCACGAGATCAAATTCTCACAACGAACGACAAAGTGCGATACTTCATCCATCGAATTAACGATGATTCGTCAAATTAATGACGAACGACAAAGTACAATACTTTATCCATCGAATTAACGATGATCCGTCAAATTAATGACGAACGACAAAGTATAACCCTAATGTGGGCGGCACTTAAACATCCATTGGATATATTGATCGATCGGACAATGAATCGTAATAGCGATCGAGTTATTACCCTGTTCTGCAGCACCCTGCTATACTTAATTAGTGTTTCGTGTGTGTTTTGAGAGTAATCGGACGATAACTCAGCGAAATTTTGGAGTTTGATCGTCGTTTTTGTGCCTAGAATCAAGTCCCAACATCCTCTATTTATAGTCGAATTTTGACCCTTAGGCGGTCCGCCTGAGTTTTAAGCTAACTTGAGGCGGCCCGCGAGAGAACTTATTTTATGTATAGGGTTGCCACGTGTGGGACTAGGCTAGCTGAGTCGACGAAATCATTAAATTCAACTTCGTCCGCAAGTTATTAAGAAAATCGTTAAGTAGGGAATACCCCCCTGAGTTTTAGGGGCCCTAATCCTGATTCTGAAAATTCTGAAAATTTTAGGGTTGGTGCAGAATCACTTGGGTGTCTTAATTAGGGTTTCCTATTAACTAAAATAAATAATAATAATAATGGTTTTAAATTTATGGTTATTACAACTATTACCCCCTTAAAAGAAATTTCGTCCTCGAAAATTTTCAAATAAGAATATAACCTGTCGCATAAGTAACAGAAACGGAACTTTCATTGCAGAGTTACTAACTTATATAACCAGAATCTCCTAAACACACATGTGTATCTGAAATTCATAACTAAGGTCATAACTATAATTGTCAATTACCTTACATATGTGCCCTAATGATCCTCCTATAACGCATCTTAATAAATATCTTACCGTACGAAAAGTCAATGGATACTTACAGATACTAGAGTGACTATTGGTACTGATATTTCCTACATAGATATGCTTAATCATAGCTAAGATATATTCACATAAGATAAAGCATGAATGACTGTAAACAGAAACAAATAAACATATATCAAAGAGCAAGATTTACCGTTACTCGACTAAAATTCTATTACGAGAATAGATTAGGGTATAGAGAGCGAATTGATTCTTCAGATTCCCATGTTGCTTCGTGTTCAGAGTGATTTTTCCAAAGGACTTTAACAAACGGAATTACTTTCCTACGCAAAACCCTTTCTTGTCGATCTAAGATGGCTTCTGGCTCCTCTTCGTAGGACAAATCCTCGTGAATTGTAAGTAACGGATAACTAATGACATGAAGTGGATGATAATTATATCCTCTTAACGAGGAGACATGAAAAACGTTATGAACGTGAGAGAGTTGAGGCGGTAACGCCAGTCGATATGACACTTCTCCAATTCTTTCAAGGATTTCAAACGGACCGATGAAACGGGGACTAAGCTTCCCTTTAATTCCAAATCTACGAACGCCACGCCAAGGTGATACCTTTAAGAAAACGTGGTCGCCAATTTTAAATTCGAGTGGTCGTCTATCTTGATCTGCATAGCTCTTTTGTCTACTCTGAGCTTCTTTCAGTTTTTCTCGTGCCATAGTGACTTTTTCATTTGTAATCTGAACTAATTCTGGCCCTTCAATAATCTTTTCTCCAACTTCATCCCAGCATATCGGTGCGCGACATTTCCGTCCATACAAAAGCTCAAAATGTGCCATGCCAATACTTGCTTGCCAACTATTGTTGTAAGCGAACTCAACAAGGCATAGATATTCATCCCAGTTTCCAGACCATTCAAGTGCACATGCTCGGAGCATGTCTTCCAAGGTCTGAATCGTGCGTTCCGACTGCCCATCTGTTTGTGGATGGAAAGCCGTACTAAACTTCAGTTGTGTACCCCAAGCTGCCTGAAAACCTTTCCAAAATCGTGAGGTGAAACGTGGGTCTCTATCGGAAACAATGGAAGATGGTGTGCCATGGAGTCGAATAATTTCTTGAAGAAATATTTCGGATAACTTATTAACCGAAAATCCTTGCTGAATTGGTAGAAAATGTGCTGACTTCGACAATCTATCGACAACAACCCATATAACATCATTCTTCTTGAATGTCTTAGGCAAACCAGTAACAAAATCCATTGTGATCTCATCCCACTTCCATATGGGAATATCCAATGGCTGCAACAGACCGCTTGCTCGTTTGTGTTCAATTTTCACTTGTTGGCAAGTGAGGCATTTACTTACGTATCGAGCAACCTCTTCCTTCATGCCATTCCACCAGAAATTCTGTCTTAAATCTCTATACATCTTGGTAGATCCTGGGTGAATTGAAAATGGTGAGCTATGAGCTTCACCTAACAATGACTCACGAAGGGTGGAGTCATCGGGTACACAAAGTCTTTTGCCACACCAAATTACCCCATGATGGTCTATACTAAATTCAGATTGCTTACCCACCTCAAGATTTTGCACAATTGCCCAAAGTTCTCCATCCTGCTTTTGTGCATCTTTGATCCGTGATATGATGTCGGGTTCAATCTAAATTCTAGCTAGATATCCATCAGATTTACTAACCTGAAGCCAAATGTTCATCCTTTCGAGATCCCTCATAATATGAGGCTGAATTTGTAAGCAAGATATAGTCCCGGAATTCTTTCGGCTCAACGCGTCAGCTACAACATTGGCTTTACCTGGATGGTATTGAATATTTACGTCGTAATCTTTTAAAAGTTCTAACCACCTTCTTTGCCTCATATTTAGCTCCTTCTGCGTAAATATGTACTTGAGGCTCTTGTGGTCGGTAAAGATGTCACAACTCTCACCATACAGATAGTGTCGCCAAATCTTAAGTGCAAAGACGACTGCGGCTAATTCTAAATCATGTGTAGGGTAGTTAACTTCATAAGGCTTCAACTGACGGGAGGCATAAGCGATAACCTTACCATGTTGTATTAGCACACAACCTAATCCTTTCTTTGAGGCATCACTATAGACTTGATAACCTCCTGATCCAGAAGGGAGAGCGAGTATCGGAGAAGATACGAGTCGTTTCTTCAATTCTTCAAAGCTTTTCTCTTGTTCCTCATTCCATGAGTATTTCACCCCTTTCCTTAGGAGTTTTGTGAGTGGTAAAGCAATTACCGAGAATCTTTCAACAAATCTTCGGTAATAGCCAGCAAGACCCAAGAAACTTCGTATTTCGGTTACAGAAGTGGGTCTTGGCCATTTTGTAATAGCTTCAACCTTTGTTGGGTCTACCATAATTCCCTCTGCTGATATGACATGTCCTAGAAATGCCACTTGGCTAAGCCAAAAGTCACATTTGGAAAACTTAGCGTACAACTTCTCCTGCCGCAAGGTTCTAAGTACTGCATGTAGATGTGCTTCATGCTCTTCGTGACTCTTAGAATACACCAGAATGTCATCGATAAAGACAATAACGAATTTGTCTAGGAATTTTTGAAATACGCGATTCATCAAATCCATGAAGACTGCGGGTGCATTAGTTAGCCCAAAGGGCATAACTAAAAATTCGTAATGACCATATCGAGTACGAAAGGCGGTCTTGGGAACATCATCATTTTTGATCTTTAGCTGATGGTATCCGGACCTCAGGTCGATTTTTGAAAAGAACTGAGCCCCCTGAAGTTGATCAAAGAGATCATCAATGCGAGGCAGAGGATACTGATTACGAATAGTAATCTTGTTCAGCTCTCGGTAGTCAATACATAAGCGCATACTACCGTCTTTCTTCTTCACAAATAAGACCGGAGCACCCCAAGGTGAAACACTGGGTCTTATGAATCCTAGATCTAATAATTCTTGCAATTGTTCCTTCAACTCCTTCAGTTCCATCGGGGCCATACGGTATGGAGCTTTAGAAATAGGTTCGGCACCAGGAATCAAGTCGATGGTGAATTCTACCTGACGGTCAGGTGGTAATCCCGGTAGTTCATCCGGAAATACATCAGGATATTCACGAACAACATAGTGGTTATCGATACTCTTAACACTAGCAGAAGTATCCTTAATCGATGCTAGGAATCCAGCACAACCGTTTGACATGAATTTTTGAGCCTTAAGCGCAGAGATAATTTTAAGAGATTTATGAGCTTGAGTTCCCTGATATATAATATCAGGATGATGAAAATCACCGAAAATAACACGGCGAGAATGACAATCTATAGTTACGCGATGTCGCGACAACCAATCTATTCCTAAAATAACATCAAAGTCACACATATGTATTGGAAATAGGTCTGCCTTACACACCATAGATTCAATACTGATCGGACAATCTTTATATACGTAAGTGATTACGGATGAATTTTCCATGGGAGTGGAAATGATTAAGGTATGATTTAAGAGAGTTGGTTTTATCGGAAGGTACTTAGTAAACGAGTGGGATACTAAAGAATGAGTCGCTCCTGTGTCGAATAACACATAGATACTATGTTTACCAAGCTGAAGGGTTCCCGACACAGTACCTGGGACATTAGCAGCATCAGTAGCAGAAAGTGTGAAAGCTCTTCCTCCAACATTGGGTGGTGCAACGTTTGGTCGGTTATTCTTCTTAGTGTCTTTCTTCGTACACTCCTTAATCATGTGTCCAGTTTGGCCACATCTAAAGCATGCTCCTGTACTTCGGTGACATACGCCCTGATGTCTCTTACCACAAATATTACATAGAGGATATGTAATTTGATTTGGGTTAACATGTTGATTTAGTGGTTGAGCTCTAATAGGTTCTGCATACAACTGAATCTGGTTTTGAACAGGTCTCGGGTTTTGCAGTCTAGGTTGCCATGGACGTGCCTGATTTCCAGAGTTTTGATTTCCTTGCACTTTGCGATCTTGATGCTGTGGCGTAGTGGATGATTGGCCGATTTCCTGCTTAAATTGTCCTTCCCTATTTCTCTTCTTATTATCCCCAGTTCGAGATAAGAATTCTTTCCTTTCGAATTCAAAAGTTTTGATTGCATCAGCAACTTCAGTGATATCCTTAAATTTCATGTACATGATCGACTTCCGAATTCGATCATTGACTGCCCACTTGCATTTTTCTGCTGATCCTGCAACGTCTCCTACAATACTAGCCAACCTTGAAAATCGAGTAATGAACTCAGAGGCTGGTTCATCACTTCCCTGTCGAATTATTGCATACTCCCTGATATAAGCTTCTTTATCAGCGGTCGAAAAATACTTGTCGTAAAAGATATTACGAAAGTCGACCCATGAAAGATTAGCGTCAAAATCATCCCCTCCTTTGACTTGCTTATATCCTTCCCACCAAATTTGCGCGTCATCTTCAAATTTGTAGGTAGCCAGTCTAACTTTGTATTGCTCCGGAACTCCAAGAACTTCGAAAATCTTTTCAACATGAGCTATCCAGTTCCTTGCTTCGACTGGATTAGTAGCATGACTAAAGGATTTTGGCTTTTGTTTTTGGAATTTACTAATCCATATGTCTATACTATAGTTAGTATGGTTCGTGGTATTCTCACTAGTTTCTCTACCAGAGGTTGGATTAGTGTTAGTGCCTTCTGGATGACGAGTTTGTTGAATAACGGCCTCAGCGGTTTGAGCAACAAGGTTTGGAAGCAACCCGGCAACAGCCTGGTTGATAGCATTAATTATGCTTGGATCAACTGGAGTCTCATTCGAAGAAGTGTTGTTACGTACAGGGTTAGTACGAGTACTCCTACGTAGCGGACGACGAGGAGGCATCTATACGAATAAACATAGGAGTTAAACCAAATAAGAGATCAAGTTAAATCCTATCATAAATATCTACCCATTTCTCACAGGTTTTAATTACTATCTTCAAGTTTTCTACAGGAAAGAGCCTTTGCTCTGATACCATAGCTGTAACACCCCAACCCGGAAGGGCTGACGTGTCACAATAACAGTGATATCATAAACAAAAGTCATAATTACATTTATTTATTTGACAAGGATACAACCACAAACAATGAAACTTAAGGTTAATATACAAGCGGAAACATTCGACTTCATTAACTAATATCTTCAGATTTATTCCTAGTCTTTATTCTTCTCTCTTTTCCCCGCCCAAAGTAACATGCAGACCTGTATATACAAAAATTTACGGAATGAGCCGAATGCTCAGTACGGAATAATAGGCTCAAATAACAAATAACGCTTTATGCGAAAATAATATGATGCAAGAACATAATTTCATAATCATATCTTACGGATGTACCCATGAGCAAACTTAAAACGTGACAATACACAGGTAGCTACTCCTGCATAATTATCACATGAGATGGCGAATTGGCATACCCGTTATCCACCTCCTTATACTTAAATCCTAGGATCGATCCATACGCCTCCTAATAGCTTATATGTACCACACTTGTACTTAAGAGACGCCGTGAACTAATCTCTCCGTCACGGTTGGAGCACATGATGTCGATGCCGCAACAACATGCTCGTGGGACACTCCACGAGAAGCGATACTCAGGGTATCAGAGTACAAATGGTCATATTCACATAACTTATAAAACTTATTTTCATAAAACGGAACATATATTGGAACATGCGATAATGAGTACAACTCACATAATACTATCGCATGACATGAAAGCTTAATTCAAATGATTTAGAAAAGAATTTCGAACGGACTGTCAAATGAATCGATAATCAAAGACGTGAGGAGTTTTAAAAGATATATGAATTTAATGGTTTTTATAACAATTGAATATCAAATAACAAGAAGTGGGGTAAGGATCCGTACCTTAATAATTCCAAAGTGAAGCTACTTTGTGGTAATATTTCAGATTTATACGGACAGATTTTAGACTACTGATTAGTCTTTTAACCTAATTTAAATAACATGCACACAAACTAGGTTAGTAACTTAATACAGCCTTTACGATAACTCACGAGATCAAATTCTCACAACGAACGACAAAGTGCGATACTTCATCCATCGAATTAACGATGATTCGTCAAATTAATGACGAACGACAAAGTACAATACTTTATCCATCGAATTAACGATGATCCGTCAAATTAATGACGAACGACAAAGTATAACCCTAATGTGGGCGGCACTTAAACATCCATTGGATATATTGATCGATCGGACAATGAATCGTAATAGCGATCGAGTTATTACCCTGTTCTGCAGCACCCTGCTATACTTAATTAGTGTTTCGTGTGTGTTTTGAGAGTAATCGGACGATAACTCAGCGAAATTTTGGAGTTTGATCGTCGTTTTTGTGCCTAGAATCAAGTCCCAACATCCTCTATTTATAGTCGAATTTTGACCCTTAGGCGGCCCGCGTGAGTTTTAAGCTAACTTGAGGCGGCCCGCGAGAGAACTTATTTTATGTATAGGGTTGCCACGTGTGGGACTAGGCTAGCTGAGTCGACGAAATCATTAAATTCAACTTCGTCCGCAAGTTATTAAGAAAATCGTTAAGTAGGGAATACCCCCCTGAGTTTTAGGGGCCCTAATCCTGATTCTGAAAATTTTAGGGTTGGTGCAGAATCACTTGGGTGTCTTAATTAGGGTTTTCTATTAACTAAAATAAATAATAATAATAATGGTTTTAAATTTATGGTTATTACAATAGCTATGGGGAAACCATATATATATATTCTTTTTGAACTGTTGGCAAAATCGTGTTTTTTTAACTGAGGGCAAAATCGTAATTTTAAGCTGGGGGCAAAACCACAATTTTATTTTAATCTGGGGGCAAAATCGTATTTTTGAAATGGGACAGAATCGTAATTTTAAACTGAGGATTAAATTGCAGTTTGACAGGACCAATGAAGAAGTGGCAGACAGCTGCTTGACACTGTTCCCCATCTTCCTTTTGTAGTAATAGATAACTATTATATGTTATTTTGAACTGTGGGCAAAATCGTATTTTTTAACCGAGGGTAAAATCGTAATTTTAAGCTGGGGGCAAACCACAATTTTTATTTTGAACTGGGGGCAAAATCGTATTTTTGAAATGGGGACAAAATCATAATTTTAAACTGGGGATAAAATTGCTGTTTAACATGACCAATTAAGAAGTGGCAGACAGCTGCTTGACAATGTTTCCAATCTTCCTTTTGTAGTAATTGATAACTATTATATGCCAAGTTAAAAAAAAAAAAAGCAAGCAAGCAAGTTGGTTACTTGCCGCCACTTTGGGCCAATAAAAAACCATTACTATTCCCCGTAAGGGAAAACGTATATGTAGTAAACTAGCGGTTGCCCCGCCCGCGTTACGGGGCGATGGCCGAATAATTCTCAATCGATTAAAAAAACACTATTATAATTTTGCTAGGAAAAAAACTAAAACGATGATAAGATCGTAATTTTGGGCTTAGAGCAAAACTGTATTTTTTCAGGACTAATGAGCGAGTGTTAGGCAGCTCCTTGACACGGGAAAAAATTAAATGGAGTTAACCAACGAAAACTAAAAAAAATTATAGTTTTGCTAAAAAAAACTAAAACCATGGGAAAAACGTAATTTTTAACTGAGGGCGAAATCATAATTTTATTTCAGGGATAAAATCGTAAATTAAATGGACCAATGGGGGAGTGCCAGACAGCTGCCGGCATGCCTGTAATTTTACACTGGGGGCACAATTGTAATTTAACCAGGAAATCAAACAAAAACGACGGAGAAAATGTAAATTTAAGTTGAGGGCAAATTCGTAACGTAGCTGTGAGAAAAAAAACCTAATGACAAATCTATAAATTTAAACGGGGCAAAATCGTAATTTTTATCTGATGGCAAAATTGAAATTTTTAACTAGGAGCAAAAGCGTTAATTTATTTTTAAGTGGGGGTAAAAACATAACTTTGAACTGATGGCAAAATCGTAAGTTTAAGGGAAAAAAACTAATTGCAAAAGTGTAAATTTAAACGGGGCAAAATCGTAATTTTGAACCGAGGAAAAAATTTTAATATTTAGCTGGGAGTAAAAACGTAAATTTATTTTTATGTGGGGGCAAAAACATATTGTTAGACTGATGGCAAATTTGTAATTTTAAAGCGGGATAAAAGCGGAAATTTATTGGGCCAATAGAGGAGTGTCAGACAGCTGCCTGGCACTATTACGTTAGCCGCCCATTTCAGCCAATAATGGGCCAACACTATTACGTAAATATAAGCTGGTGGCAAAGCATAAATTTAATTTCTAACTTGGGGCAAGATTGTAATTTTAAACAGGGGATAAAATCGTAATTTGGTAGGACCTATAAATAACTATTTTATGAAAAAAAAAGGAAAAGGAAAAGGTGGCCGCCACTTTTGGCCAACCACCTATGAAAACTATTCCCGCCGACTTTTACAACTTAGGGTATAGGGGAGTGCCTTCGGTGACCCAATTCCCCGAGCGGGAACACCGCCGCCATCCCTGCGGTGACCCAATTCGGTGAATGGGATCGGTGGGAGGTTACCGCATGAAGGGAGAGAGGGAGAGGGTGGCCCACAAGCTTTTCAACCAATCAAATTATTTTCTTTTTTTTCTTTTTTTTCTTTTTGAATAAAAAAGCAAGTCCCCTAAGAGGGGAGTGCCGCCATCAAATTGAGGGTGTGAGAGGAGTTAAGAGGGGAGTTGACGTGGCGCGTGCTGATTGGCCGTGCTTAAGAGAGGGGACTCCCCTAAGTGGGGAGTGCCCCTCTCACCCTTATGTTTGTATGTATGGTAAATTGTTTAATGAATATAATACAGATCTTTTCTTTCTTCACATTGCATATTTCCTTTTTCTAGTTTCAGCTCTTTATTTTGTGACTTGAGTGGGGCCTGAAACCAACACTTTTAACGGCATAGAAATACATCACAACATCAAGTCACGTGAATAGTGGGGGAGCATTATCATCATCAACATTGCATAATTCAAAAGCATACAGTTGGACGAAATTGATGGAGCATGTTGACTTTTGGTCCGGCATACATAAAAGAAACAGGAAGTTTAAACCGTAGATTTGTTGAGTGTGAAGCCATTTGACCAAGTTGAGGTCAGAAAACAGGATAAGAGGATAAGGGGCAGGGGTGAACCAATAATGCCTGTAACCCATTTTTTACGGATCATGTTTGTGACTTTCTATCTCTTCATTTAATCTCTATATAAGAGATTCATTTGTATTGTAATCTTCGTACCTCACCAAGAAATATAAACTCCTAGTTACCCGTGGGCGTAGGTCAGTTTAGACCGAACCATGTGGCAGATTGTGAGAGCAGAGAGTGTGTGTGGTCCGAGTTCGTGTGTGAGAGCGTTCGATCCTAACAACTGGTATCAGAGCTCAGGGCTCTTGATCGACTCACACGAACAAGAAGGAGGTGTATAGGAAAGAGAAGATACTGACCTGTGAAACCGGAACTAGGGTTCTGGTCAGAAGCCACCATCAGAATCGCGACCACCGCCATCAGAATCGCCTCCACCACCATCAGAACCGCCTCCACCGCCATCAGAAGCCGCCGCCTCTGCCAGAACCGCCACCGCCTCCGTTCTCTTCACCCTCGCGACTAGGGTTTGCTGA
The DNA here is from genome assembly GCA_030545235.1 of Helianthus tuberosus. NCBI lineage: Eukaryota > Viridiplantae > Streptophyta > Magnoliopsida > Asterales > Asteraceae > Helianthus > Helianthus tuberosus. Next base: position 216,023,010 of record CM060423.1, read on the forward strand.
ACCAGTAGCCGCCGTTACTTAGGGTTTTCGATCCTTGCCTTTTCTAGGTGTTGATTGCGTCCAGAAGAGAAGAGAAGAGAAGAAAGAGAAGAGTTTTTTTTTTGTTTTGTTATGTGGGGAAGAAGAAGCACAGTACGTGCTTTATTTCTTTTCTTTTTTCTTTTTTTTTGTGGAAAATTGAAGTTTCTAAATTTGACCAAGGAGGCCTCTCAACTTTAAACAAAAAAGAAAATTGGGTTTAGTTCTTTTTTATTTAATCCTTTGGCAGTAGTAGCCAAACTTTTATTTGTCAAAGAACTAAGTTTTTTTGGGGGTATTAGGTAGAAGGTTTATAATTTCAAGATCAGTTTTTGACCGGTTAAACCAGTAATTTTTCGGTATATCGTTTCGTTGAAGATCGAAGAAACAGAATCGTAGACCAGTGCTTGTTTCGGTTGTTTCAGTTTGATTTTCGGTTTGTTTTTCAATTTCAGTTTCGTTTAGTCGTCTTTCAGTTATCATGGCAGAAGACGGGAAGGTGCAAATCGACAAGTTTAACGGTACAGATTTTAGCTGGTGGAAGATGCAGATTGAGGCATTATTAGTTTAAAAAGATGTTAATATTGTGTTATCAGGAGTTAGACCAGAAAGGGTGGAACCAGCAGATTGGGAATCAAAAGACAGGAAAGCCAGGGCAGTTATTACATTGGTGTTATCAAAGACTGTGGCATTCAATATCATGAAGGAAACCACAACTAGTGGCATGATGTTAGCCCTATCTAACATCTACGAGAAGCCTTCGGCAGTTAATAAGGTCTTTCTGATTCGAGAGCTGGTGAATACTAGGACGAGGGAAGGCAGTTCAGTCACAGAGCACATCAACAAGTTGAATTCGATTTTGGCTAGACTTGTGTCAGTGGACATCAAATTCGAAGATGAAGTTCAAGCTTTGCTACTGTTATCTTCTTTGCCAGACAGTTGGTCTGGAACTGTTACAACGATTTACAGTTCATCAGGTACTAGCGGTTTTACTTTTGAAGGGATTCGTGATTTTATTCTGAGCGAGGACGTCAGAAGGAGAAGTTCGAGTTGACCATCGAGTGAATTACTGAATGTTGGCAGAGGAAGGAAGAATAACAGAGATAGTCGGAGCAGGAACAAAAAGAGGAGTCAATCTAGGGCTCGAGGTGATGTAACCTGTTGGAACTGCAAAGATGTAGGACATTTTAGGAATCAATGTCCAAATGAGAAGAACGAAGTTAACGCTGCAGTAGACCACTCAGATGATGATGTTTTGATATGTATTATGGAGAGCAGTGTGGATTCCTGGGTTATGGATTCGAGTGCTTCAATTCACGCTACCCATAGCAGTGAAGCACTACTAAATCTGAAAGAAGGTGATTTTGGTAAGGTAAGACTGGTGAATGATGAGGTTCTTGATGTGACGAGCATGGGTGACTTAGATCTGAAGACTCCAGTCGGTTAATGGACTTTGAAGGATGTCCGGGTAATTCCAAGTCTGAAGAAACAGTTGATTTATGTTGGGCAGTTGGATGAACAGGGGCACGAGGTTAAGTTCAGGAACGGGCAGTGGAAGGTTCTAAAGGGAAATCTAGTCGTAGCTTGAGGAAAAAAAAACGGGGTTCGCTGTATATGGTCAGTGTACCGTTTGAGGGAGTTACCGTCCTAGTTCAGAAGAAGACCAAGATCCGGTTCACAGAATCTCGTGGGTAGAAGAAGGTTTGCTTTGCAGATGGCAAACCCAGAGTCACAGGTCAGATTCAGGATGAACATGTTAGAAAAGGTTCAGTAAAACCAGTTAGGGACATTCGTGGCGGTGGGAGCACGGGAAGTGCTTCAGTCAGAGTTACCAGACGACAGTGGGTTAAGAGAACTAGTATTCCAGCTGTCAAAGTCTCTCCAGTTGATAATCTGCTTTATTCGGAGAGTGTTTATTCTCGGGATGTTCCAGGATCGGGCAGTTCATGTCAGTGGGAGCCGATAGGAACAGAGAATGGGTTAGGGGTAGACTTAGCCATGACTGATGTGTTGGAGCTAACAGAAGCTTCAACGGGCCTTCAGAATAATTGAAGAGAAGGCCAGGTAACTAAGAAGGAGCTAAGATCAAAAGTTTTTACAGAAATACAGATGCACAGTTGAAGCACAGGTGAAGATTATTCCGTGGCTTCAAGCGGGAGATTGTTGAGTGTGAAGCCACTTGACCAAGTTGAGGTCAGAAAACAGGATAAGAGGATAAATGGCAGGGGTGAACCAACAATGCCTGTAACCCATTTTTTACGGATCATGTTTGTGACTTTCTTTCTCTTCATTTAATCTCTATATAAGAGATTCATTTGTATTGTAATCTTCGTACCTCACCAAGAAATATAAACTCCTAGTTACCCGTGGACGTAGGTCAGTTTAAACCGAACCACGTAAATCCTTGTGTTCTTGATTGTGGCAGATTGTGAGAGGAGAGAGTGTGTGTGGTCCGAGTTCGTGTGTGAGAGCGTTCGATCCTAACAAGCTTACGGTCCTAAGATGTAGCTTACGGTCAGGTGTTCAGAAATACGCGCATTTGATGTTTGAAGGTATAAAAGGAAGTTTAAAAAACCCTAAGGGATACACATCATTCCTTGGACGATTGTGGCAACAAAAAGACACTTCTTGAGATCATAATTTATCATCAACTATCATATTCTTCATCACAATCAAGATCAATAACATGATTTCAGCCACTTTTCAAGCTATTGAAGATCACATGACTGAGATGAGCGGCTAATTTCTTTAGTGGTTTCCTCCGGGCGGAGGATTCTTGTAATTTAACTGAATTTTGTGTGTTTAAATTTATTCGTGGATACAGTAATCTAAGCATTCGATGCTTGTTACCTTTGGATTTGATTGATTGATTGTAATAGATTGATTTTACTTAAACTCTATTTCCAATTCATTCAATTCCCGAGAGTGCTAGTAATTGGGATATATTTGATAGGGATTAGGGTTGGTAATTTTAATTGATTGCTTAGATGATAACCTTCCGTTGTTTCACAATCGAAGTAAGTAGTCTTTAGGTAATCACAACCAATTAATCAGATTAAACAATCATGTCTATGCGATTGTCACGATTAAACACATAATTGAAGTTGGCTTTGAATCGAAAATCCGGAGGAAGCATTGTTTTCTCCTATTATCACAACTTCATTTTTAGTAATTCGTAGTTTAATCAGACAACCAAACAACCGATTTTATACTTTTGCAAGTAGTTAATTAGTACTTAATTCATAGCGCTTTCCACCAGACTCCTCTGGATTCGATACGCTGCTTACCCTAGCTACCTAGGTTAATTAGGTTTTTGCATGACCCGTTCGACAGTCATCAGTTGGTCAAGAGAGTCCGTTGATCAATGCGAACATAATTTGTTGGATTTTAAAATACTGAATATGATATTTTTAATTAAAAAAAGGAGTTTGACCACCTAATCATCTATGCAGTTAATGTGGTAAAATATCAGATGTCAGTCAAGGACCAATATTTGAAATATAGGTTATCTCGGTAAGATAGTGGTGGGATATCGGTAATTTTAATATAATGCAGAATTTATATATATAGCAATTTAACACCAATAATTCAGTGATATATTAGTGATATATCGATTATATCGGTCAATATCGCCGATAATATCGGTACCAATATTTTGACCGATATTTTACTAAGGGGCTGATATGACTGATATAACCGATATATCACCGATATTAACTGCATAGCTAATCATAAACAGTAAAGAAAAGAACTTTATGACTATGCAGTTGATTCGGTAAAATATCGGATATGGGTCAAGGACCGATATTTGAGATGTAGGTTATCTCGATGAGATATCAGTAATTATATATATATATATATAGCAATTTAACACTAACAACTCACTCTCGGTTATATCGGTCAAATAACTGTGATATATCGGTTATATTGATCAAATATTGGTCAATATCGTCGATAATATCATTACCGATATTCTGACCAATATTTTACATGGGGACCCATAACCGATATATCACTGATATTAACTGCATAGCGCTTTATGATGACCCCGACTAAAAATCTTGCCTGCAATAGATCACCGATATTGATAACAAGCGCACCTGGAGTAGGTGGAACATCAACCCATTGATTTTGATGTAGTATTGGGAGCCCTCCGATTTCATCTTGTAGAAGCACATTCAGGAAACCGGTGTCTGTATGTTTGGTTGTACCCATGGTTAGATCTGGTTGTGGACAGGTAACAATGGCCGAAGAATGCGAGCCGCTTGTCAAAATCCAGATCTCCCAAGTAACTTGGTTTTAGACCTAAGGCCTCCGAGATCAATCGAAACAATAAGCCGCCTAGTTTCAGCACTTGATTTGAGTACTCGATTTGAGTGTCTCTACAAACCTCTGGCAATTCTTCCGGGGGCGGGGGCGATGGAGCCATGAATGAAAAAAAATGTGTCTCTCCAGTTGGCCGCGGGAGAAGTATACAAATCGAAATTGCTATTATACACCACGGGCCTTGACGCATCTCTAGTGTAAAAACCGTTTTTTAATCTCCACATCTTGTTCATGAAATCTACGGACGCCTTGTATCGTCTCGTTCATCACACTCAATGGGATTTCGTGGTTCACCACTTGAAAAAACCCCATGTTTTCTACACGGATCTTCTCAATTGTTAATGCTCTATCGGTGGACCCAAGGTCTACGACAGGAAGTTCCAAAGAGTTTGAAGTTTTGCAAATGATTTTCGATTGATTGATGAAGATGCGAGGGACTTGTTTGATTCCAACATCGACAAGGCCTTGGACTCCAGATTTTGTTTGGTCGAATGATTTAAGTTTGGTTGCTCGATCGTAGATTGAAGCTATGGTTTTGGCAAGAGCCAAGTTTTGTTATGTGAGATGAGACTATGCAAAGATCAGATCATTCTATATATCGAAATTAGCAGTCAGCTAGAGATATAATTGTTGTGACCCTATCATTATTGCAAACTTTAACTTTAATAGTTGACTAAAAATATCTAACCATGGCCCCCAAAAATATCAAGCTATGATTTTTAATATCTGTATTTAATAGTTGTATTATTATTTCATTTAAAACAGTTGAAAAACATCAAACATACAACCAATTTCAAATTATGTATAATATTAACAAGTTCTCGGTGTGAACAATACCATCACCAGTCCAAGTTGTTATAGCACAACTACGAGTTACTTTTAAAGTTATAATATATCCCCTCAATAAGTATAACATGGACTCCTTATATGTAAATGGATTTACCTTTTAAACCATAATACTTTTCTATGTGTTTCTTTTTTATAATGGCTAACTAAAATTTACCACATGGCCCACTCATAACTTTTGGTGGTTTCTTTGCTTTTCTCTTAGGCTGTTTGGTATGGGCTCACATCCCCTGCCAACTCAACTTCATAGTGCCCCCAACACAGTTGCAGATGTGTTATGGAAGGGCACCATGAAGGGTATCGCGAATACTTAAACTTGATCAACTAAACCTGTGAGGTAATGGGTAGTCGCTCGGTTAGGGTCTCAACTTTTGATTAGTCTTCATTCTCATATGTTTGTGGTCTTTCGATTTATCTATTTGGGGCATTTTCATCGTTACTTTATATTTGCCTATTACGTGTTGCGCACAACAAGGACATTGATACCATATGTGCTCCAAGTGGTGTTTCACATCAATTATATTTTCAAGCAGAATTGACGCTTAAGCTTTAGGTATCCTCTCATTATTTTTTCTAAATTATAGCTAACCATGATTCATTTATCGTCACTTTTCCTTTTCTCCACTTTGGATAGGTCGTAGAGCTGCTCGACAAGAAACCGTTAGGGCACTAATGTAAGGTAATTGCCAATTACTACCATGAATGTAATTATGAATCACATGTGTACGCTTTTGGATTCCTATTATGTAGATTAGAGTTTATCCAAATCTGTTTACGTCTTAGAATTCTGAAATTCGATATGTTTGATTTTGTTTGATCTAGTATGAATTTTGATGTGTTTAGGTTCATTTCTACCCATCATCTTAGTATTTTATTTAGCACATGACCTTTCATTGATCAATTATGATATCTGAATTCAATTTCATATGTGTTTGATGAAACAATGGTTAACTGGGTGGGGTTAACTCACTGGTCTCGTCAAGTAGGGTTAATCCCTTCTTTCCGAGGATCGCTGGCTGGATCGTCCGCTGGTTGGTTCCCTGCACAAGGAAACAAGTCGTGACTCGTAACAAGGAGGATAGGGTGGGGGGTGCTCCTTGTTACCACTCTCCGGCGTGAGAATCAGTAATTTGCTTGGGAAGCAAAGTGTGATAGTAGTAGTAGTGAGAGAGTTGGGAAGTGATACCTCAAACCTGGTTTAGGGATGGGTATTTATAGCCGAGGAGTGAAGGAGGGTAGTTGAGTAGCTAGCCTGACATCGCACAGTCTCTTGCAGGTGTGTCAGACCTATCAGTTATGGTGGTGATGCCACGTCCTGCTGTGGTGTCAGACTGTTGCACACATGTGGGCTGATAGGCGACTGTTCCCAGTGCCACTTGCACTGTGGTGTCAGACCCACTTGCCTTGTGGGCAGGATGCGGTGCCTGGCCGCATCGCTGCTTGCGGTAACTGATGTTGTTCCCGCGTTCTTGTCCTGGCCAAGATGGATGTAGGATGCAGTGCCGTGCCGCATCACCGTTTGGTGACTGTTATTGTTGTCCAGATCCCTTGTCGTGACGAAAATGTTCATAGGATGCGGTGCTAGGCCGCATCGCTATGTGTAACATTCGTTCTCGTACTTAAGGTAAGTCTTCTCATTAATGGACAGATTGGTTTCAACCGCTGTGTTCGCGCGTGCCCGCACGGACACAGATAAGTTCTTGCTGGTGGGGGTTTTTGATAAGGGTAATGGTCACTCGCGGTCGTGCTGATGCGAGATCTGGGACCATACCCATTCAAGTCCCCCCAGTCTAGTGTTCCTTCCTTATGCAAGTTGCATGTGGGAGGGATACTGGACTATGGTGTCTAGAAGGTAGAATATGGGCCATGAAGATGGCTCATACTTTCAGTAAATCAAGCTGCGGGTCCGGTGACGTCTCTTTCATACCGGTGAGCAAGTTCCGTTTGATGCGGAATTCTCAGCCAAGGATTTGGTTCGGTAATATGGTTACCTTTGTTTGATGTCATCAGCCACCTGTTGGTGTTTCGAACCAACCTTTGAGACGGTGACTGAAGATGTTAGCAGGGTTCGAACCAGCCTTTGAGATGGTGACGGACGATGTCTGTCTCCGTCACTCTAGTTGTAACCTCTGCATCAGCTGATGCAATGTTGTAAGTACTTTGCTCAAGCTCTATGTTCAGCAACTGGACATTCAACGATGATCCCTTCTTTGTGGGTAGTTCGTGTTCTTCCAGTTTAACTCTCGAGTAACCGCACGTCTGTTGCGGTTTAGCTCTCTAGTAACCGCACGTCCTCTGCGATTTAGCTCTCAAGTAACCGCACGTCCTTTGCGGTTACGTCGTTGCTGCACATTGTTGGTAATGTGTAGTCGAGCCTCGTGAGGTACTTGCGTCATTGTTGGCCGTGTTTGGTCGAACAATGTGAATCTGGACTATGGGTAAATAAACATGGTCATAGGCATGGTAGTGCCAACCATTGTTTATTCTATGCGGTCCATAGATGGGTAACCAGTCATAAGCAGACTTGTTACCACTGTTACGTAGCTACTTTCCTTCATGCTTAGTTGGAAAGCAGTTTTCCTTGAAGTAGTGTTGCTGAAGGAGGTCACCTTAGATACTTGGGAATCTGGGTGAAACTCGTTCGCATTCGTTCTGTAGCCACTTTCCTTCACGCTTAGTTGGAAAGCAGTTTTCTTTGAAGTAGCTTCGCTTCACCGTGTGGTGGTTTAGTCGTGGCTCTTCCGTAGCTACCGTTTGCGGATTTGTATTTCGCCGCAGCCACTTGTTAGTGTCTGCGGTCTACAGCAAAGAACTCGCTTCTAGAGAGCTTGAAGCTTGGATGTGGCTCTTGAAGGATCAGGAGTCAGGGTTGCTGATGTGCGGTTGCCCAGCATACTCGTCCTTTTCCCTAAGGAGAAGCTGTTTGCATCCCCTCCATGGTTGTGAACCGGACACGAGGGATTTGAAACTTGAAGAATCTTGTATGGAAAGCGGTCTGCCGCATCCTGAGAAGCGGTTTTCGCAGTCCAAAGAACCACGCTGGTTCCGAGTATCTGACACACCTGTACGGGCTCGTGTGTGTCATCTCTGCATATTCCACGTGTGCTCGTAGGTATATGCGGATATTTGTTATACCCCTTTACATAATGTAGAGATATTTATTTTTGCTATTTTTTTAGGGGTATGTAAAAAACGACATGCGGTATGGGTTATGGTGCGGTAAACCAGAGAAACCGCATGCCGCTTATGTTTGAAAAATGTTGTCGCTTTCTGCTGCATATGTCACAATCGCACGTGTGGGTTGGTAAAAGTTGGTAGGATTCTGTCATGTGTTGAAATGAAAGGACGTTTGCACTGCCCGAGGTCATAAATGCACTGTAGCAAGGAGTGTAAAAAGTCTCTTTTGTCAGGCGCGTGAACGGCCACGCGCGCGTGGTAACCGTCAGCGGAACCGTCGCTGAACACGTGGCGTCACGTAATTGGCCCATTTTGAACGTGATGAGTCGGTTTACTGCATCGCATTAATTGTGATGAGTATATAAGGGGAAACCGTTTGTGTTTTGCTCATTTGTTCAAAATTTTTGAAATTTTTCCGGTGAAAGAGGGTGTTCTCTTTGTCTTCTCCGATAAACTTTGTCTGAAATTCCGGTCAAGTTTCTGACTTTTTTTGTAAAATCATTTTTCTATCTTCTTTATTACATTTCTTGATGGCTGAACCATCCAATCCACACCATGCTGAGGGTGAAAACCCCGATCCCTCTTCGCCGGTGGTGGCGGAAGAGGAAGAAGACGGTGGTAGTGCCCCCGGCGGGGGCCTACCGGTGCTGAAGTGGTCAAAGATTCAGTTTAATAACTTGATGACCAGCATTCAAATGCCCCAGGAGTTTGGAGTTGTCTTCCCACAGGAAGGTGACACCGGTGCCGACGCTCCGGCCGGTTATGTCACCATGTGGGCTGATTCCTTCGTTGATGGTAACCTTCATTTACCATTGACTGTGTTCGTTGCTGAGGTTTTGGAGTATTACAAACTCCATATCTCCCAGATGAGTCCGTTCAGGATGATTCGTATTAGAAACTTTGAGTACACTTTTCATGCTCTTGGTTTGCCGATTACCGTTGAAAATTTCCGGCGGTTCTACCAGTTGACGGTGAACACCGGGTTCTTTTCTTTTGGCCAACGGTACGGGAGCACCAAGCTGATGACCCCTCCGAAGGGTATTACAAAGTGGAAGACCAAGTTCTTCTACATTAAGGCTGTCGCGGTTGTTGCTAAAATGACCTTGCGGAATGTTAATGAGACTATCCCTACGGAGGATATTGCTCTTCCTAGTGCGGAGACTGTGGAGTGGTTCCTAAGGTTGAAGACTATTGAGCATAAACAGCTGGACAACAATCAATTGTGGGTGCTGCGGATGATGTTAACCAGGCCTGATAGGAGGGCAAGACCCGTTGTGCGGGAAAAGAGTGGTGGTAAGTATTGCTACTCTTTTGCGATTTCCTTACTTCCTGTAAGTGCAGTATTCGGTGACTGAAGATATCAATGTCAGATAGAACTGATAGCAACAGTTAAGGGGGAGACTGTAAGTGCAGTTCCTGCCGGGTAACTGTCGCTTATCAGTTCTGGTCAACCAAAACAGAAGTCCACTCCGAACTCTGTTAACATGAGTGTCTCCGAGTTTAGATAACATGAGTGTCTGTTAATATTTTCCGAGTTCTGTTAACATGAGTGTCTCTGAGTTTTACAAGTGTTTAGGTCAGAGTCCTTTTTTTATCAGTTTTGTCCGAGTTTCACAGGATCTGTTCCGAGCTTCATTAACAGTTGTCCGAGTTTCAAAACTCGGAATCTCTTGTGCATCCGGTTCGTTAACAGTTGTCCGAGTTTTGTTTAAACAGATCAAAACTCGGAATCTCTGAAAGGTCAAATCTGTAAATGTCTCCGATGATTATGTTGATAGTCGGATTTGTTGTTTCCGGGCAGTGGATAGTTTCTGGTGACGATCGATGATGGAGGTTAAGGTGGTTTCAGCGAAGTTAGCGAGGTGTCGGTGAAGTGTTTATTAGCCGGGGATTTTAAAAGGTGATCGGAATTCGTTTTTGTTCACCGGAGATGTTGTTTTCCTTTGGATGTTGTCGGCTAGGGTTTTGGTAATTGCAACCTGCATGGGCTTGAGTAATAATGGGCTAATGATTATGGAATGTGAGATCTAATCATTCCTTGGGCCAACTTGGAGAATGACAGCTGGTGATATCATGGAATGCATATGTATTTTCGATGGATCCACTAACAAATGTGAAAATGTTTGTTATTTTGATGGGGGCCACACTAGAGCATGAATGCTGTTGATATAATTTTTTTCTTTTTGGGCCCACATACGATGACATATCTTTGTTGCAGCTGGATGTTCTTTTTCTATGAGCAAATGATTATTCCTCATTCCTCATGAAAGTTACAACGTTTTTCTTATGGATCCCTATTTCTACTTCCACCGAGTTTGGAAACTTGAAGTCGGTTTCGGATTATCGAAAAGTTTTATGGTACTTATGCTGTCCGGATCAAGTGAGGAGGTGAAGAGAATAAGACTTGCTTGGACGCTGACAGTTTACAAAGAAAAGGGGGAGTAAAAATTTTCTATTTTCTTCGTAAATATAAAGCTGGTGCGTGAAATAGCTCGTGTGTGATGGAGTTTTGTCACGTGTGTTTATGTTATTAATCAAATGTTGACGTGATGAAGCTGAATTCTCGGTTGACGACTAGTTGAAGATTGAGCCTTATTAAGTTGCTGTTTATAGTAGAGAAGATTAGTTCTGGTCTTGAAATAATGTGGGGCTTCTTGATTTGAGGGGAAGGTCGGAGATGAAAGCCATCGGGGATTCAGCGGATTTGTGAAGATAGGAGATTGATCATGAGGATACATGACGAGATGAGATCATACATGAAGGGTTGAAGACTCTGATCAAGATGGTGGATGTACTTTTACAAAGTTCAGTTTGTTATTAACTTATCGAACTGAGCTTCATGTCTTTGTGAAGTTTGAAGTGTTCAAGGTTGGGCATTGGAAATCCAATGTTTCTTTCTGCTACCGGTTAGGTTTGAAGATTAATGTATCGAGCGATATTCCTACATGTGGTTGTAGGTCGGTTCGCGTTAATTTGATTCGGGAGTAGTTTGAGGGGGAGGATCTACAGTGTTTGATGTTGGATTCTTCGGGTTTCACAAAGCGGCCTTAAGTGATCGTCAGCAAGTCTTTAAATAGAAGGGTTGAAGATCGCTGTGCTCTGCCAGAAAGATCAAGTCTCAGCCAAAGTTGATAGCAGCCATGATATCATCAGTCAAGGGGGAGACTGTAAGTGCAGTATTCGGGGACTGAAGATATCAGTGTTAGACAGAACTGATTGCAACAGTTAAGGGGGAGACTGTAAGTGCAGTTCCTGCCGGGTAACTGTCGCTTATCAGTTCCGTATTAATCAAAACAGAAGTCCAAGTTAAAGTCAACAATAATGAAGAATTCAAGACCACATGAAGACCATGCACTGATCTAGGGGGAGTCTGTAAGTGCAGTATTCGGTGTCTGAAGATATCAGTGTTAGACAGAACTGATTGCAACAGTTAAGGGGGAGACTGTAAGTGCAGTTCCTGCCGGGTAACTGTCGCTTATCAGTTCCGTATTAATCAAAACAGAAGTCCAAGTTAAAGTCAACAATAATGAAGAATTCAAGACCACATGAAGACCAAGGGGAGTTTGTTAGGGCACTTTAGGTGATAAGTGCATGTCTCCCATTCTTTAGGGTCTTTATTGTACTTTTGTTGAAAGTTAGTCCCAACTTTAACCTTGGACAATTTGTCCAAGTTTTTGCCTAGGACTTTTGTCAGGGGTTTGGTTTTGGGTGTATATTGTTTGTCCGAGTTTAGTCCCTAGTCTATATATGTGTTGTATAGGATTAGGGCAAGGGGTAGAGGAAGAAAGAAAGCTTTGTGCAGCTCTCACAAGATCCCATCTATTCTCCATCAGTGTGTGTATTCTAGAGAGAGAGAGACTATGTGTTAGTGAGAAAAAGCTAGGGTTTAGATCTTTGTGATCTAAATCCAGCTTATAGATGATGTATACTCCTTTGGTTTGTGTAATCTGTGATGACTGATTCATAATAAAGGATTCATCTTCTACATACTTCTACATCTTGTTCATCTTATGATTGTTCTTCATGTCTCAAATCAAGTGCAATGTTTAATGTTGGTCATCGATCCGAGTGCTTTCACAGTGGTATCAGAGCTTGGTTACCGATTCGGAATGGTCTAACCGCCTTCCGAATCACCATTGCTCTTGATTTGATGTTTGTTTCCGCCAAACATCCTGAAGACTTGAAGATTCTGGAGAAAACTTGTAGAAAATGAAGCTGTTCGTCGGCTGTGTTGGTTTGGAGATCTAGGGTTTTGATCCAAAAAGGTTTGTCTGAGTTTAAAACTCTGTGTTTGTAGTTCCGGGGTTTTGGTGAACTAGTGTGAAGTCACACTAGGGAGAAAGTCCGGAGACTTGTTTCTGATCTTCACCATGTCCGATTATTGTCAACTGTCCGAGTTTTAAACATAGTTGTTCCGAGGTTTCCTGTTCTATTACGATGTTTAACATCAAAACTACTCCGAGTTTTGAAAGGTCTGGAATATGTTGTTTCCAAGTTTTGTACGTTCACTTTGCTTTTCCGAGTTTTAGTTGTGGAAAGCATGATTGTCCGAGTTTCTTTCAATATCATAATGTCCGAGTATTGAGTTTGACTGGTCCAAGTTTTAACCAACTGTTTATGTCCACGAGGTTTATCAATGTTCCGAGTTTTCTGATTGGTCCGACTTTTGCAAAACTCAGAGACACTCATGTTAACAGAACTCGGAAAATATTAACAGACACTCATGTTATCTAAACTCGGAGACACTCATGTTAACAGAGTTCGGAGTCTTGCAAAAGTCGGACCAATCAGAAAACTCGGAACATTGATAAACCTCGTGGACATAAACAGTTGGTTAAAACTCGGACCAGTCAAACTCAATACTCGGACATTATGATATTGAAAGAAACTCGGACAATCATGCTTTCCACAACTAAAACTCGGAAAAGCAAAGTGAACGTACAAAACTTGGAAACAACATATTCCAGACCTTTCAAAACTCGGAGTAGTTTTGATGTTAAACATCGTAATAGAACAGGAAACCTCGGAACAACTATGTTTAAAACTCGGACAGTTGACAATAATCGGACATGGTGAAGATCAGAAACAAGTCTCCGGCCTTTCTCCCTAGTGTGACTTCACACTAGTTCACCAAAACCCCGGAACCACAAACACAGAGTTTTAAACTCAGACAAACCTTTTTGGATCAAAACCCTAGATCTCCAAACCAACACAGCCGACGAACAGCTTCATTTTCTTCAAGTTTTCTCCAGAATCTTCAAGTCTTCAGGATGTTTGGCGAAAACAAACATCAAATCAAGAGCAATGGTGATTCGGAAGGCGGTTAGACCATTCCGAATCGGTAACCAAGCTCTGATACCACTTGTAAAGCACCGGATCGATGACGAACATCAAACATTGCACTTGATTCAAGACATGAAGAACAAAATATGAACAAGATAGAAATATGTAGAAGATGAATCCTTTATTATGAATCAGTCATCACAGATTACACAAACCAAAGGAGTATACATCATCTACAAGCTGGATTTAGATCACAAAGATCTAAACCCTAGCTTTCTCTCACTAACACATAGTCTCTCTCTCTCTCTAGAATACACACAGTGATGGAGAATAGATGGGATCTTGTGAGAGCTGCACAAAGCTTTCTTTCTTCCTCTACCCCTTGCCCTAATCCTATACAACACATATATAGACTAGGGACTAAACTCGGACAAACAATATACACCCAAAACCAAACCCCTGACAAAAGTCCTAGGCAAAAACTTGGACAAATTGTCCAAGGTTAAACCTTGGACTAAGTTTCAAGACATGTACAATAAAGACCCTAACAATTGGAAGGCATGCACTTATCACCCAAAGTGCACTAACAAACTCCCCCTTGATCAGTGCATGGTCTTCATGTGGTCTTGAATTCTTCATTATCGTTGACTTTAACTTGGACTTCTGCTTTGGTTGACCAGAACTGATAAGCGACAGTTACAATGCAGGAACTGCACTTACAGTCTCCCCCTTAACTGTTGCAATCAGTTCTGTCTAACACTGATATTTCAGTCACCGGATACTGCACTTACAGACTCCCCCTTGACTGATGATATCATGGCTGCTTTCAACTTTGGCTGAGACTTGATCTTTCTGGCAGAGCACAGCGATCTTCAACCCTTCTAATTAAAGACTTGTTGACGATCACTTAAGGCCGCTTTGAGAAACCCGAAGAATCCAACATCAAACACTGTAGATCCTCCCCCTCAAACTACTCCCGAATTAAGTTAACGCGAACCGACCTACAACCATATGTAAGAGCATCGCTCGATACATTAATCTTCAAACTTAACCAGTAGAAGAACGAAACGTCGGATTTCCAATGCCTAACATCAAACACTTCAAATTCCGCAAAGATAAGAAGCTCAGGTCGATAAGTTAATAACAAACTGAACTTCGTAAAAGTACATCCACCATCTTGATCAAAAGTCTGCAACCCTTCATGTATGATCTCATCTCGTCACGAATCTTCATGAATCAATCTCCTATCTTCATGAATCCACTGAATCCCCGATGGCTTTCATCTCTGATCTTCCCCTTAACAAGATGCACCATGTTATTTCGAGAACTACTAGCAACCGTCTTGGAAGAGGGACCAAGAAACTAATCTTCTCTACTAAAGAGGGACCAAGAAACTAATCTTCTCTACTCTAAACAGCAACATAATAAGGCTCAATCTTTAACTAGTCGTCAACCGAGAAATCAACTTCATCACGTCAACACTTGATTAACAACACAAACACTCGTGACGAAATTCCATTACACACGAGCCTTTTACGCACAAGCTTTAGATTTATGAAGAAAATAGGATTTTTACTCCCCCTTTTTCTTCGTAAACTGTCAAAGTCCAATCAACTCTTGTTTTATTCACCTCTAACGCTCGATAATAGTCTCAACTTGTTACATGAATCTCTAGTAAGAACCACATTCCAACACCAAGAATCTTGTAAATAATCATGGACCGCCATTACCGAACAAAAATTCACCGAAAAAAATTTTCATCGCAGAAAGAAGATCATGACCCATCGTATCAGTTCCCGATTTTCGTGCAGACAGACATTGCATCAACACATGAAAGAAGTATCTCCACTGCCCAATAATCAATGCCTTGTAGATTTCCTTCCTGGTAAAAGAACCAACGTAACCGAAAGATCTAACCCCACGTTCACGGATTTCCCGCACATAGCACGTGTTTCAATGATCTAAATTACCAAAACGCAGAGCCGCACGAATAACTGCCTCCGTGATAACAATAGAACTTCCAGAAACAGTAGCTTCAATAGAATCATCAACAAACCGAGCCGTACGCCAAGAATCCTCAATATACACTTGCACTTGGTGAATATTTTCTGAAATCGCGAAACCAATTCTTGAATTTCGAAGAAAACGTATAATATCAGTATATTCAGCTCCACCACGAATGTTCTCGTTTAGCAAGGCAATTTGATTATGATTACGATGAAACTCACGAACCGGACGAGGTTGTTCTGCCATTTCTTAAACTTAGAACAACTGTAAAGAAACTCAGAACCTTTGCACTCGGAACATTGTTACACTGTAAAGAAACTCGGAACCGACGAGTGTTTGAATAAAGCTCGGAGCTGAAAGAGTTTAACAAAACTCGGAAAGTTTTGAATAAAACTCGGAAACTCGTAAAACTCAGACATTTGAACTAAAATTCGGAAACACGTAAAACTCAGACTTTTGAACTAAAACTCGGAAATATCAACCGATTAGTGGGGTGCATGTGAAGTAACATAACTCCACTAATTCAACCGATCATTTTTTTGTGTTAAAAAATAACGGTCCAATCACTTGTCAGTTTAGTGGGGTGAGCATCAAGTGATTTGTTACTTGAATTGATAGGTAAAAGGTATCAAAGATGCGGCCCAGTCATATCAAAGATGGTGTGCATAATTTGTCGGATTAATTGAGTAAAAAAATATCAAAGATGCTGCCCAATCATATCGATTACATGAATTGATAGGTCCAACTGTCTAATTGAAGCCCACTACGTTTGAGGTCCTATCAACTGATAAACCTCGGAAACTCGGAAAACAGATTATCATCTTCGACAACAATACTCGGACAAATCAAACTGATAAACCTCGGAAAACAGATCAACATCTTCGACAACAATACTCGGACAACAATACTCGGACAATCAAACAGATTATCATCTTCGGTCGAAGATGATTGGTCCTATCAACAAGAAAGCAAACCTCGGACCAGTTAAACTCAATACTCGGAGCAACCCTGACTGTAAAACTCGGACAATACAAACTCCAAAAACTCGGACCAGTTCAAGACTCGCTTGTTTCATATTTATCAAAACTCAGAACTATATTTTACCTTTAAAACTCGGAGAGACTCAAGTTAACACACAGTTATCAAAACTCGGAATATTATGCTTTTTTTTTAGAACTCGGAATTTATGCTCTGAAAAAAAACTCGGAACATTTAAGAGCTCGGAACAACGATTTGACTGATCAAAACTCAGACCTCGTACAAAACTCGGAACTTGATTTTTGAAATCAAAACTCAGACATTGAGATACTCGGACATGGTGAAGATCAGAAATAAGTCTCCGGACTTTCTCCCTAGTGTGACTTCACACTAGTTCACCAAAACCCCGGAAACAACAAACACAGAGTTTTAAAACTCAGACAAGTTTAACACTAAGAAAAACTCGGACAGAGCAATTTTTGGATCAAACCTCATATCTGCAACAACTTGGAGAACAAAACAACTACGAACAGCTTCATTTTCTTCAACTTTTCTGCAAAATCTTCAAGTCTTCAAGATGTTTGGCGGAAACAAACATCAAATCAAGAGCAATGGTGATTCAGAAGGCGGTTAGACGATTCTGAATCGGTAACCATGCTCTGATACCACTGTGAAAGCACCGATCGATGAATCAGTCATCACAGATTACACAAACCAAAGGAGTATACATCATCTACAAGCTGGATTTAGATCACAAAGATCTAAACCCTAGCTTTCTCTCACTAACACATAGTCTCCCTCTCTCTAGGGTGTGCACACCAGGAGGAACAAGAAGTTGGAGAGGTGCACAAAGCTTCTTGATCGATTTTCTGATGATTGCCCTAATCCTATACAACATATATATATTCGGTGACTGAAGATATCAGTGTTAGACAGAACTGATTGCAACAGTTATGGGGGAGACTGTAAGTGCAGTTCATGCAGGGTAACTATCGCTTATCAGTTCCGTATTAATCAAAACAGAAGTCCAAGTTAAAGTCAACAATAATGAAGAATTCAAGACCACATGAAGACCAAGGGGAGTTTGTTAGGGCACTTTAGGTGATAAGTGCCTGTCTCCCATTCTTTAGGGTCTTTATTGTACTTTTGTTGAAAGTTAGTCCCAACTTTATCCTAGGGACATTTTGTCCAAGTTTTATGTCTAGGACAAAGGTCAGGGGTTTTTGTTAGGGACAAAAGTCAGGGTTTTGGTGTAGATTGTTTGTCCGAGTTTCGTCCTAGTCTATATATATGTGTTGTATAGGATTAGGGCAAAGGTGAGAGATGATCGATCGATCCATCGAAGAGGCTTTGTGCACCTCTCTCACTTCTTGTTCCTCCTGGTGTGCACATCCTAGAGAGAGAGACTATGTGTTAGTGAGAGAAAGCTAGGGTTTAGATCTTTGTGATCTAAACCAGCTTGTAGATGATGTATACTCCTTTGGTTTGTGTAATCTGTGATGACTAATTCATCAATAAAGAGATTCATCTTCTACATATTTCTATCTTGTTCATATTTTGTTCTTCATGTCTTGAATCAAGTGCAATGTTTGATGTTCGTCATCGATCCGGTGCTTTACACTTCCTTATTTGTTACTGATTTGTGAGTGTACTATCAGAGGATGCTGCGTTGTGGAGGATATTTGATCCGAACTTCACAGGCAAGGTTGAGTTACTTTCGTGCGCGGAAGGTGAAGGTTTTAACTTGACCATTGTTAACAACTTTCGCGTTCCTACACGCGAGGTGCTGAACGCACCCCTGCCGCAAGGCAAAGGTATAATCCGTAATCCTCTTTTTTGCCTTGTAAAGAAGTTCTCCTTTCTTATTTGTTTGTTTGATGATTTAAACCCAGGAGGTCCAAGTCAACCCTGCGCTCTTCATTGTTGTCTATCTTGTTGATAGCCAACATTCTAGGTGAGGGGAGGCCTACTTCCGCGGGGATCACGGCTTCAGTGCCATAGACCAGGCTGAAGGATGTCTCATCGTTACTTGCTTTGGGCTTGTCCTGTGGGCCCATAAGATACTTGGGAGTTCATCAACCTAGCCGCGTCTGGCTGTTCCCAACCGTGCTTTGATGCCTTCGACTAAACTTTTATTGATACTCTCGACTTGGCCATTCCCTTGCGGATGCGCCACTGAGGAGAATATGTGTTCAATGTTTAGCTCCTTTAGCCATTTGTGAAAGTCATCGGTAGCGAAGTTGGTACCGTTGTCGATAACGATGCACATTGGTAGACCGAAACGGCAGATGATATGTTCCCAGATGAATTTCTTTGTTATCATAGCGGTGGTTGAGGCGAGCGGTTTTGCCTCTACCCATTTTGTAAAGTAATCAACAGCCACTATGATAAACTTCACTGCACCTTGTGCGTCTGGAAATGGTCCCATCACATCGATTGCCCATTTTTGGAATGGCCATGCAGTGGTGACGGGGATCAGGTTGTTCTTGGGGCGCAAGGTTTTGGGAGCATGCCGCTGACAATTGAAACACTTGCGCAAGATTTTGACCGCATCTAGGTGCATGCCGGGCCAGTAGTACCCGAAGTTCATGATTTTGGCCACCACCATGTGTGGGCCTGCGTGTATGCCACATATTCCCTCGTGTATTTCTCTGATAAGGTATGTGGCATCTTGGGGGTTGACGCATCGTAGGAGTGGCCCCAGGTATGATTTACGGTATAAGATACCGTCTCCCATTTGGTAATGAAACGCTTTGTATTGCAACTTACGTGCCTCTGCCTTGCTTTCGGGAGTAACACCTGATTGTAAGTATGCTATGATTGGTGTCATCCAGGATGTCGTACCGTATTGGATGACATTGACTTGGCGCAGGGGTACTGAGGGATTTTGCAGAATCTCGATGCGTACCTCTTTTGCCAGGTATTGGAAGCTGGTGGATGCGAGTTTTGACAGTGCATCCGCGGGTTTGTTTTCACTCCTGCTGATATGGCAGATATTGAAGGAAGTGAACTTCGACTTCAGTTGCAAGGCTTGTTCGAGGTAGAGGATCATGATATCCCCTTTGGCAGCATAGTCGCCGTGCATCTGACCTGCAACCAATAGTGAGTCGACGTGTGCTTCCAAATGTTGGACGCCGAGTTTGACTGCCAGACGTAACCCTGCCAGTAGAGCCTCATATTCTGCCTCATTATTTGTGCTTTTGAAGTCGAGGCGGATTGCATAGGTAAGCTCTTGGCCATCAAGGCTGACGAGTCGCAAACCCGCACCTGCACCATCCTCGTTGGATGCACCATCGGTGTATAGTGCCCATGTTTCTGAGGAGGATGGTGTTGGTGTAGGATTTTGTTCTTCTTCGCATTCCTGAATGCGATTTGCCGGTACTTCGGCGACGAAATCAGCCAAGACCTGGCCTTTGATTGCAGGGCGCGGCTTATAGTTCAGTGTAAGTGCGCCCAGCTCAATTGCCCATTTTGCTAATCTACCAAAGATGTCGGGTTTTGATAGGATCGGGCCGATCCTGTAGTTGGTTAACACCGTGATGACGTGGTTTGCAAAGTAACGTCGTAATCGTCTTGACGCGTGCACTAGTGTCAATACCAACTTCTCCATGATGGAGTACCTCGTTTCTGGGTCGTTGAGCATTTTACTGATATAGTAGATGGGTGTTTGAATTCCTTCTCGCTCCACTATGAGTACCGCGCCTACCGCATTGTCCGCAGCAGATAGGTACAAAATAAATGGCTCATCCTTGCGTGGTGCGGTTAGAGTTGGGAGTTGAATCAAACACTCTTTCATTTACCGAAAAGCTTTTTCGGCCTCTTTGGTCCATTGGAATTGTTCCTTTTTTAAGCAGCTCCTCAGGGTCTTGATGAAAAGGTAAGACTTAGCTGCATGGTTCGCTAAGAATCTATTTAGTACGGCTAGCCTGCCGGCTAGTCGTTGCATTTCTTTCATCGTAGATGGCGATGGCATGCGTTCGATCGCCTGAACTTTTTCCGGGTTCACCTTGAATCCATCTTTGGTTACGATGAATCCAAGGAACTTACCTTCTTCCATTCCAAACGAGCATTTCCCTGGGTTGAGCTTCATATTAACGCTTCGCAGAGTTTGGAATGTTCTTTCAATATCGTTGAGCATGGTGTCTTCCTCCATGCTCATGACGACCAGGTCGTCCATATAGATTTCGACATTTTTGCTGATTTGACCGCGAAAAGTGTCGTTCATCAATTTTTGATAGGTTGCACCCGCGTTGCGCAACCCGAACGGCATTTTTGTGTAGCAGTAGTTCCTGGTAGGCGTGCGGAATGCCGTTTTATCTTCTTCCTCGATTGCCATTTGCACCTGGTGGTAGCCTTTGTAACAATCGAGAAAACACTTCCATCTAAATGGTGCGAGGTTATCGACTTTCTCGTCGATCTCCGGAAGTGCGTAACAATCCTTGGGGCAAGCTTTGTTGAGATCTTTATAATCGACGCACATGCGCCATCCCCCGGTTGGTTTTTCTACCATGACTGGGTTGGATAACCAAGTCTGGTATTTGACTTCCCGCAGGATGCCTGCGGAGAGCAGTGCTTGGACCTGCTCATACATCGCCTCGTTCTTTGCAGATCCAAGGTGGCGTTGGCCTTGGATCACTGGCTTGATACCTGGCATGGTATTCAAGAAATGATGCGCAATTTCGCGTGGTACCCCTATCATGTCTGCGGGTGTCCACGCAAAATATCCTGGTTCCTGAAGAGGAGTTGCTTCAGGCGCGCTCTGATGGTGGGGGGACAAGGCGTGGCCCAACGTGACCGTTTGCTCTGGGTGTCTTGCGTTAAGAACCTATTTTTCTGGTTGCGTGTTGGGGGTAGGCCTTGCTATCTTGGCCGGACGCAGCTCGTCCGAGGACATAACTTCTCTGCGAGCGTATATTATCGCAACCCCCGTCTCGGTTGGGAAACCGATGGCTGAGTGGGGGACGGATGTGATCATGTTGAAGTCGCCCTAGGATTCCCTCCCAAGAAGTACTTCGTATTTGGAGGTGTGAGGTAGAACCATGAAGTTTACCTCCTCCGTTCGTGTGTGCCTTCCATTGGTGAGGCGCACAGGAAAAGTGATTTGGCCCAGGGGGAATACGGTTTCCCCCGCAAACCCGGCCAAAGGGTAGTCTATTGGTTGCAACCGATCTTTGTCTTCTTGATCGAACTGGTTGAAGCACTGCTCATATATAATGTCAGGCGTACTGCCCGGGTCGATGAATAGTCACTCGGTTCAGTAGTGAGCCTTTTAGCCTGTGATAACGACGGCGCGCCTGTCGCGCGGTCCGCCTCGGACTTTCGGAAAGACCACTTGCTCGTCTTTCCAGTCATTATCCGGTCTTCGTGCCGCCTTGCATGGCCTTCCTCGCCCTCCATTGATCATGTGGGTGGAGGCCACGTACATGTCCCTCTTACCCGTGGAGGGGCCCTCGTTGTGTGGGGTGATGCGCTTTGTTTGTTTTTGCGTGGTTGGCAACAGATGTTGCAGCTTCCCCTCCTTAAGGGCTCGTTCAATCTCCAGTCGGAGACTGATGTAGTTGTTTGTTGTGTGGCCCGAGTCCTTATGGTACTCGCAATAGAGTGCGAGATCCTGGTTTTTCTTGGACTTCATCGGTTGGGCCGGTCGCAGGAATTACGCGTCCGTAAGGAGGACGTCGCTTGGCGACTGGTTGATCTCGGTCCTGCTACGGTCTCGAGACTCCTTTTTCTACGCCCGGTTTTCACGCTGGGCGTTGATAGTTGCCCTTGCGTCGGGCTGGTTGTTACGCAGGACATATTGTCTGGGATCGCTGCCGCGATTCCATGTGTCCTGGTTGCGCTTGTTGTTGCGCTTGTGCTCTTGGTGGGAGGACTGGCCTTCCGTTTGGGGTTATGCCTTTGAGACGTGCGGTTTGAGGGACCGCTGAGTCTGGGCGTACGTCTTGACCGCAGCCATGACATCTTCCCATTTCTTAGGCAAGCCTTCCTTGCCGGAGATAGTCATAACCATTTGTTCGTCCCTAACGGCGCCAATGAAATGGTTGCGTGCCATTTGGTCTGCAACGTCGCCTATCTCCAGGCACTCTTTATTGTAACGGACAACGAACGCCTCAAGCGATTCGTTGTCTCTGCGCCAGATGTTCATGACGTCCATAGAATCACGTTCATGATGTCGCTGCTGGCAAAAATGCGCGAGGAACTTTGCTTGCAAGTCCTCAAATGAGGTCAGTGACCCCACTGGCAAAGAATCGAACCAAGCCCTGGCCAGACTTGTTAGGGTCAGCGGGAAAAATTGACACCAAGTGGGTTCATCCCACCTGCCGTTGCACCCGGCACCGACGAAGATGTTCATGTGGTCATCTGGGTCGGCCGAACCATTGTATTTCCCAATGTTTAATGGGAATTTGGTGGTGGTGACATCGGCGTTGGCAATCTCCGGGACAAACTTGGAGTTTTCGGCCGCAGATTTCGGCCTGTAGGGTTGGCTCTGGTGGCGCTTTGCAGCGCGGAGGTATGTGGTGCGGGGTTGAGTGGGAGGAACATAGTTGCGTCCTCCCGGTCTGCTGCTAGTGGCATGGGACTCCCCGCAATATGTACCATCGTCCGGATCGGTACGGCCCTGCCCTTCATGGTGGGACTGAGGTCCCAGCCAGCTATGGATGCCGGGGCCGTGGTGGGCTGTAGACTGCCGCCTGGTGGGGTTAACTCACTGGTCTCGTCAAGTAGGGTTGATCCCTTCTTTCCGAGGATCGCTTGCTGGATCATCCGCTGGTTGGTTCCCTGCACAAGGAAACAAGCCGTGACTCGTAAGAAGGAGGATGGGGTGGGGGGTGCTCCTTGTTACCACTCTCCAGCGTGAGAATCAGTAATTTGCTTGGGAAGCAAAGTGTGATAGTAGTAGTAGTGAGAGAGTTGGGAAGTGATACCTCAAACCTGGTTTTGGGATGGGTATTTATAGCCGAGGAGTGAAGGAAGGTAGTTGAGTAGCTAGCCTGACATCGCACAGTCTCTTGTAGGTGTGTCAGACCTGTCAGTTATGGTGGTGATGCCACGTCCTACTGTGGTGTCAGACTGTTGCACACATGTGGGCTGATAGGCGACTGTTCCCAGTGCCACTTGCACTTTGGTGTCAGACCCACTTGCCTTGTGGGCAGGATGCGGTGCCTGGCCGCATCCCTGCTTGCGGTAACTGATGTTGTTCCCGCGTTCTTGTCCTGGCCAAGATGGATGCGGGATGCGGTGCCGTGCCGTGCCGCATCGCCGTTTGGTGACTGTTACTGTTGTCCAGATCCCTTGTCGTGAAGAAAGTGTTCATAGGATGCGGTGCTAGGCCGCATCGCTATGTGTAACATTCGTTCTCACACTTAAGGTAAGTCTTCTCATCAATGGACAGATTGGTTTCAACCGCTGTGTTCATGCGTGCCCGTACGGACACAGATAAGTTCTTGTTGGTGGGGGTTTTTTATAAGGGTAATGGTCACTCGCGGTCGTGCTGACGCGAGATCTGGGACCATACCCCTTCAGTGTTATATCTGAACTTTGTCATTTATTGCCACACCCTGATTTCCTGGTGGGCCCGGAGTTGGGGTATATGCGTGACGATTGATATTAATAATCACAATGCACAGCGGAAGATGAGATTTTAAATTACATATTACAAAAGTACAAATAGAAAAGAAAGTACAAAAAATATTATACGTGATGTTCGTACTAAAAGGATCCACAGGCGGATCGAATGTTATAAAATAGACTTGAGACTAATAGGGTCTTTTCCGTGGAGTCGCAAATTCCAATATACAAAGACCGAGCAGCTCCAGCCTATTATGTACTTGCTATATAACCTGTGCTTAGCCTTTTGAAAATACGTAAGTTTTCACTGGTAAATACACTTAACCAGCTCTTTTGAAAATCTTTTAAAAAGTTTATTTGATACCATTTGGTATATTATTTTTAAATAACTTGGGATAAAGTAGTATATCTTGTTACCAGTTTTACATGCTTGTCAATACATATGGGGACCAGAACTAAACGTCGATACATGATTAATCGACACACCACATTTTCAGTATCATATAATGTAGCATTAGCGGCTGTCAGGTGTATGCCTACACCTCGCGCTTAGGTCGTGGCCATTTGCAACTAAATGAGTCGGGGATATCCAGGACACGGTCGTATTAACCCCCAATGTTTATGTTATCAAGCAAAAGAGATTAAAAATGGGTTATTTGAATTTTGGACATCATTCGTCATTGATCCAATACCCGACCAAGATGCTAGTGCCATACCCAAGCCCTTATAAAGGAAAATAGGCTAAAAGTATTTACCTGTGCTAGTCTTTACAAATCAAAGGTGTTAAGCACAACCGTTAATCAAAAATAACTATTACAGGCGCAAGTTACTGAAGGCTCCTAGTCTGGAATGAATGGAACTATGATCCGTTGGAATGTTAATGGATCTTATATAAGTCATTTGACTTTGACCGGTTAACTTTAATGATACGTACGGTTCACTAGATTAAGCGTTGACCGAATAGAATGTGGTTTATACCCTTCTGAGTACGAGGACTCATGTAATATGGGTTAAATAACCACACATTCTGATTAGAACTGAATCAGGAAGGTTTTGACCCAATTCGGCTAGTTCATATATTTTATGCTATTCAAATTAGTCGTACGCGCATATGCGACATCGGGTGGTCGAATAGGTCTAAGATAAGTCCATTATGCCAAAACATATTTCATTATGTTATATAATTAGTTTCAAAGTCAGATTACTAGTTGGATTGGTTTTAAAACCATTTTTAGGTGATAAGGGCAATTTTTGTATTTTTAGGCATATTATATGAACTTTCACATAAAACCTATCAAATGATATGATCAAATGGTATAACCTCAGAGGGTTGTTCCATACAATAATATAATCATATAAGAACCTTAATTCAGGCTCTAAACTTGACCAAACGAGTCACAATTGAAAGTCAAAACTGAAGTCAAACTGTTTGACTTTCGGTTGCGAAACTAGCTCTAAGCAGGAAATGACGAGTTGGACATGATTAAACATGTCCTAATATGTTATAATAACTGTTATAATGTCAAAAATTAAGGTTTTGATATTCAGAAACTCGTTTAACGAAATTTACAAAAAGCTGCGTTTTGACTTTTATTTAATAAAATGTTGACTCGTCATTTCGCCAACTTAACGTGATCTTTAGAGGGTGAAATCATAGAGGATCATCACCTTCATTATTACGATCATGTAGCCAAGTTCGATTCGAACTTTGACTTGACCAAAACGGTCAGAACCGAAAGTCAAAGCAAAAGTCAATTTGCTTGACTTTCGCCTAATAACGAGCCTAGAAAATGAAAAGAGACTAGGGAGAACACTTACAAGTATTCATGTGACAACCCGCACTCTCGACCCTATTCGCTGAGAGAAGGGTATTTTATTAATATTCGTATTTATTTTTATTATTATTATTATTATTATTATTATTATTATTATTTTTATTATTATTATTATTATTATTATTATTATTATTATTATTATTATAACCGCGTCGAGAGAAACGAGTCGTTTAACGACTAACCTGAGCCAAGTATATTATAGCGAATTTCAAGTTTTGTCCTTTATCTATATAGCGAATTTCAGGCGGTGTCCTTTGTCTTTAAAATTGATGAGTTATCTACTTAATGTTTCTAAATGCTACACGTTATATCCTTTAAACCTAACTCAGTTAACTTTTTATGTTAACGTACACATGAATATATTATATTAACGAGTGAATTATTATTAACGTACACATGAATTTCAGGCGGTGTCCTTTGTCTTAACGTACACATGAATATATTATATTAACGAGTGAATTACAAGTTTTGTCCTTTATCTATATAGCGAATTTCAGGCGGTGTCCTTTGTCTTTAAAATTGATGAGTTATGTACTTAATGTTTCTAAATGCTACACGTTATATCCTTTAAACCTAACTCAGTTAACTTTTTATGTTAAATCTGACCATGTGCCTTGCACATGAGGGTAATTTTTTTGTAACTTCATCTTTTAACTAATATATCCCTCTCATCTTTCTCTTTCTCTCTCACTCTCTCACTCTCACCTGACAAGACACCATTGCCCACCCTTTTTCTTTATCACTACCAAACCACCACCACCCACCCATTTACCATCAGCAACCACCACAGCACCACCTGCCGCCACCTCCACCATACAACGACGAGCAACCGCCAGCTACATCCACTCACACCACCTGCCATGATAGGTCAAAATATCTAATGAATCTTTAATAGGGGTCTAAGAAAGTATAGCAATGCCACTACTGTATAGTGTCGAACCTTGGGGCGAACAAAGTACCCTCAAAGGGTCGGCTCGGCAAGGGTATTTACTGCCAGGCTCAGGCTTGTCGGGTGGCGGCCTGGGATCCCCTCCGCGGTCAGGGTACCGTGCATTACCCCTTTTTTTTTCAATTTAATAGCAAACAATTGTAGTGGTGGAGTCCAAGGTGATGGTTCAGTTGCTAGCCTTGCACCACCGGAGACGGAGGGTGTGGAGAAAGAATGCTCAAGAAAAAGGTATTTGCTGTTTTCATTTGGATAAAGTTAAAGTTTGGTAATAGCCAGGATCGATGTAGAGAAAGATAGACGTCGTTGACAACATAATGTCAAGTTGTCAACAAGGATATTGTTGTTTTACTCTGTTAAGTTTCTCCAAGTTATTGCTTGGTTTCGTAAGAAGTTAAACAGCTCTCTAATGGGATGATAGTCGTGTTTATGGCTATTATATGTATAATTCTGTTTTTTTTTTTTTGGGTAACCTGGCCTAGGGGCCCCTACCAACCGTTCTCATATCCAACAAAGGACATGGGCCAAGACTGGTTCTCCGTACCTCGGCTATATGCTGAGCGTTTTTGTGACTTAAGTTGATTTGTGATGCTTGTGATGAATGATCAAAGCTGAGCGTGTTTGCCTTGTTTTAAGCGTATTTTACAGACCCATATAATTAAACTAATGAATAATAGCCACGATAACCGCAATGGTACAAACATGGAGCAAATTTGACTGCTCTAAATCTTTGTATCCGATTAATTTGATATGAAGAGATTGAAGATGTGATCATTTACCAAATTGTCCCATTATTCTGCAACTGCACATTTTGGGGTTTTGTTATTAAAATGCAGTTTCCTTATCTTTATCTGCACGTGTAGTTGATAAACATTAAATTGTTTACTTAACAGGGGACGCAGTAATTCATGCAGCAAGGCTGAGAATAAAGCATGTCGTGAGAGGCAAAGAAGGGAATTATTAAATTTTCATTTTCAGTGATTTAGTTTATCCCTTAAGTTGCTTAAAAAATACAGACGAACAAGAATAAATGTACCGTTTAGTCAAATGGGTTGATGTGTGTTACTCTCTCTCTCTTAATGGGTCAAATCAATAGACGACTTAAGATGAACTACTGAAGTGAGTCAAATGGGTTGAAAGTCACCCAGAGTGTATTTACTGAAGTAATAAAGTTTATTTTAATAATTTAAAAAATAATAAACCTTCATTGACCCGTAGCAAAAAGTCTCGCTCGTTTTAACCTGTTAACCATTACAAATCCACCCATTTAGATGCCTCGAGGTTTTACGTTTTGGTATTCATATCCGGTTAGTGCGTTAATTGACAACCAAAATGCAAGAAATAAGTATTTTCTGGTCTTTTTCATATTCAGCATATTCTTCAGCAATATAAATGGATTTATGTTTATGGTTTATTGTTTATAACTTTATATATTATTAATTCTTTTTGTTGGTTCTTAGAATTAAGCTCTACTTTGGAACCCGACCGGCCTGCAACCACTGATAAATTGGCTATACTTGGATAAATGAACTTGCTTAATGGTTTTCTTCTTTCTCTTAATAGATTCCTATAGGATTGTTTAAAAATGTTTTTCCTTTTCAAAACCTGCAGGCGGAGAAGAACGAGCTTCGGGAAGAGAAACTTGTATTAAAGGCGGAAAAAGCAAAAATGGAGCTGCAGGTCAAATACATGACCAATAATATTCCACCACCTGGATTTATGACACCACATCCGGCTGCATTTCATGCTGGAGCGAACAAGATGCCTGTTTTTCTAGGCTACGGTTACATTCCAATGTGGCAGTATTTACCACCATCTACGTGTGCTGCTTAATGACCGAACCAATAAAAGAAGTGTTAGGTCAATGTAGTTTGTAAATAGAAATGCTTAGTTGGATTTTGTGTTTTTATTAATCTGCACTTCTGCCATTATGAAAAAAAAATAATAATAAATAAATAACTGATATCCTCCTCTAATCTTTTTATCCCAAGTACTGATGTTCATCTTGGAGTATTTGCCAGCATGATCACTAGTCAAAAAAAATATTTTGTTAATGTCAGATGCGATATTCAAGCTGACGGCATCTGTAATTATTTTACACTTAGTTCGTTGATTCTTCATTGGGAACTATTAATGATCGATTATTAAAATACCACCATATATGACATTCCACCAATGGGGTGGTGGTCCATCGGCAAAGGCAAAGCCTTTAAACATCTTGGGAGAGCGAGGTCTTGGGTTCAAGTCCCAGACGATTAAAGAAATTTGCGGTAAAAAACATCACATCCCCTTGAACAAAAACACCCTTACACATATAACAATAACAATTCCACCCCTTCTAAAGACCGATACTGAGTTAGATAACTGACTTTTGGTTTAGGAAACTTAGTTTGGTTAAAAGTCAAAACCGGGCAATGCAAATCACATTTATTGGGCTATGAATTTTCTTATTTGTGCCACACATTTAACAATTAGCTAATAAAAAACATGGGCTATAGATCTTATTTGTCCAACCCATTTAACAAATTTGCTTACTTAAAGAACTATTAATGATCGATTATTAAAATACCACCATATATCACATCCCACCAATGATTATCAAGTGCATTTTCAGTTTCATGATATGTTATAAACCTTCTAATAATAATAAAAAAAAGACTATGATCTGCAAATTTGTGAATCTGCTTCCATAAGCTTTGTTTTAAATAAAAAGACACGTCTGATGTGCGAAACGCGCAAGGAGATAACGATTCAGAAAAGCGCCTCAGAGCCTTGAGGTGGCGATTTATGCACATTTGGATTAAAATTGGTCAAACTTTGTTAAAAGGTGACATGTAAAAGCAGACAAACGGATGAAAAATTTTATGAATAGTTGACTTGTTAAAAAGACTAATGTGTAAAATATACAAGTCAAATGCAACTTTTGGTCTTTCATAAAGCTTATTTGGTTGTACATGTGAAGTTCTTTCCTCACGCCTCGAAAGCCGGGACCTAAACGTCTATGAGGGAGTTGAGATCCTCGATTCAGGTATCTGATACGCTATGATTTCATGCATTTACATGACCTAATGGAGCCAAAAAAAAAAAAGAAAGTCCATGGGTGTAATAAGAGACCTAAAGGCCCAACCTATTTTGGCAGATCAACAACATGGGTCTACCTGGCCTTCAGCCCAGTGGTCATGGCAGTGATGGTTTGGGCTTGTGACTGAAAGGTCTCCGGTTCGAATCCTGAGCCACTCCCGAGTTTTCTATTACAGTGCGGTTACTCCGGCTCTGGTGCCAACATGCGGTCTGGGTGCAGAGTGGTCACTTTCGGATGCCACGCCCGAGGGTGACTAAGGACCCATGGATGTATCACTCAGATACATGTGGGTGCGAAGACCTCTCGACTGTTGGAGTCAGTAGCCGTTCAAAAAAAAAAAAACAACATGGGTCTAAGATCCAACTATTAAACATAAGTTAGGTTTTAATTTAGAGCACGATCCATTAAGTAATGGGCCAGCCAGATTAATAATAAGTAGGGTGAAACAAGGTCACTTGGAATTAACAATTAATTAAGTCTTCATCGTGGATTACAGATCAGATGCATTTTGTGAACTGCTACAGATCAGATCTATTTAGTCAACCGGTTACAGATCAGATCTAATTAATTCACAAATTTTCTTGTTATACACAGTTTCCTCCATCACCAATCACCAAAAACTAATTAACAATGGCTGAAACCATTGCCTCTGAAATCCTGAAAGCCGTTTTGAAAACCCTGACCTCTGAAGCCTTGAAGGCATACGATCGGTCCAAAGGAATTCATTCAGAGCTGAAGAAACTAGAAACCACATTGATAAAGATCCAGTCTCTGCTTAATGATGCTTCTCAGAAGGAAACAACTGATGAAGCTGTTAAACAGTGGCTGAATGATATCCAACACCTGGCTTACGACATAGATGACGTGCTTGATGATTTGGCAACCGAAGATACGCGTCGTAAGCTCGATCAGGAATCTGGAGCCATGACCAGCAAGGTAAGAAAGCTCATCCCAGCTAGTTTCACAAATTTATCACTAAGTCAAAGGATGCATCCCAAGTTAGATTATATAACCGCCAACTTCGAAGATCTAGAAAAGGAGAAGGATCGTCTAGGTTTGATTAATCTAAAAGATGAAAAACCGAAAAGACCTTATCAGACCTCTTTGTTAGATACATCTGGTATTGTTGGAAGGCAGAAGGAAATAAAGGAATTGCTAGTGAAGCTATTTGAGAATGGGTCATGTAGTCAGAACTTTAGCATCGTGCCCATAGTTGGTATGGGTGGGTTAGGGAAAACCACTCTAGCTAAACTGCTGTATGGTGATGCGGAAGTTAAGAAGCACTTTGAACTCAAGGCTTGGGTTAGTGTCTCAGATCAGTTTGATATCTTAAATATAAGCAAAGTTATCTTACAATCTGTGAAGGGGGAGGACAAGGAATTCGCAGATTTAAATCTGCTTCAAGTAGCTCTTAGAAAGCAACTAAGGGATAGAAGATTTTTAATGGTATTAGATGATGTTTGGAGTGAGAGCTATGACGACTGGCAGACCCTAGTGAGCCCGTTTCATGCATGTGCTCCTGGTAGTAAAATTATAATGACAACCCGAAAGGTGCAATTGCTCACAAAGTTGGGTTATGATCATCTAAACCATGTGCAGACTCTCTCACATGACGATGCTGTTACCTTATTTGCTCAACATGCGTTGGGTGCAAATAACTTTGATTCACATCCAGTTTTAAAACAATATGGTGAAGGCATTGTGGAAAAATGTGATGGCTTACCTTTGGCTTTATCAGTACTCGGTAGGTTATTAAGGACACAGACTGAAGAAGAAGAGTGGAAGGAGCTGTTGAACAGTGAGATTTGGAGGTTAGGAAAAAAAGATGAGATTGTCCCGGCTCTTAGACTAAGTTACAATGATCTTTCTGCATGTTTGAAACAGTTGTTTGCGTATTTCTCCATGTTCCCAAAGAACTATGTGTTTTACAAAGAGTTGATTTTACTTTGGATGGCGGAAGGTTTTTTGAACCCGTCATCTTCAAACAAGTCAATGGAACGCTTAGGTCTTGAATTTTTGGAAGAGTTGTTGTCAAGGTCATTGTTGCAACATGCACCTAATGACAAATCTTCGTTTGTTATGCATGACTTGCTGAATGACTTGTCTACATCTGTTGTTGGAGAATTCTTTTCAAGATTAGACATTGAGATGGTACAGGATGTTAGGAAGGAAGCCTTGGAAAGAAACCGCCATATGTCATTTGTTCGTTACCAATATGTAGCTTACTCGAAGTTCGAACCATTTAAAAGAGCTAAAAGTTTGAGAACATTCTTATCCTTAAAAGGAAACGATAGTTTTGAAAAGTGCTACTTATCTCGTAAGATTCTAGCTGACTTACTTCCCAAATTACCAATGTTAAGGGTTCTACGTTTGAATAATTTATGCATCAGCGAGGTGCCAGAGACCATTGGCAGTTTGAAGCATCTCCGATATCTTAATTTATGTAACAACCCAATCATGTGTTTACCAGAAAGTGTTGGCAATCTCTACAATTTGCAAACATTACTCCTTTATGGTTGTAGTGACTTAATTAAGTTGCCCAACAACTTCTCAAAGCTTAACAACTTGCGGCATTTGGACATTTACGGAACTCCGCTTTTGAATAAGTTACCTCTGTGGATTGGCCAATTGAAAAGCCTACAGACTCTCACCAAGATCATTGTTGGAGGAGATAATGACCTTGCAATAACCAAGATTAAAGACCTTACAGATTTTTGGGGGTACATTCACATCAAGGGGTTGGACAAAGTGGAAATGGCAATGCATGCACAAGAGGCAAACTTATTGCAAAAGAGGTTTGCTTTCTTAGATCTAGAATGGAGTGATGTGTTTGATGGTTCTCGAAAGGAGTCTCTTGAAAAGGAGGTCCTCTGTGGGTTGAAGCCTAATAGTGCTAGTTTGACATACCTTGATATAGCCTCATATGGGGGTATAGAATTTCCTATTTGGGTTGGGGATCCATCCTTTCTTCAGTTGACTGAGGTGTCTGTACGTGGATGTAAAAACTGTACATCTTTACCACCTTTTGGTCAGTTACCATCACTGAAGAAGTTGTTTATTGAAGACATGGATGAGGTGAAAGCTATGGGTTCAGAGTTAGCAGGGACTGGTCTTCCATTCCCTTCACTTGAAGTTCTTCATCTAGAAAATATGAAGAGGTTGGAAGAATGGTCAACCAATAATGGGGTTGCTTCGTTTCCATGCCTTAAAGAGCTTTCTGTAAGAAATTGTCCTAATTTGGTTCAAGTGTCACCTGAAGCTCTACCTTCTTTGAATTTGCTAAAAGTATATAAATGTGATAGTGCTGTGTTGAGAAGCCTGGTTCAAGTAGCTTCAGGACTTAGGACTTTGCAAATAGAAAGTATTTCAGGGCTTGATGATGTGGTGTGGAGAGGTGTTATAGAGTATCTTGGAGCAGTCGAATATTTGACCATAAAAAACTGTAACGAAATAAGATACTTGTGGGAGTCGATGGCAAGTAAGGCTCTTATACGTTTAATGTATTTGGATGTACTGGAATGTCAAAATTTGGTGAGATTAGGAGAGAAAGAGGAAGGGGATAGTTGTGGGAGCAATGTCTTAACAACTCTTAGGGCAATAAGGATAGAAAAATGTGAGAGTATGGAGCATTGTAGGTGTCCAAATAACATTGAGCAGTTGGACCTCTCAGATTGTCCTTCCATTACATCTGTTTCATTTCTTACCATTGAGCAGTCAGAAGAAGATGATGTGAGTAGATGTAGTCAGTTGTCTCATCTTCTTCCTTCATCTCTTACTACTCTTCGGATAGATGGATTGAAGAAACTGAAATCAGTTTCAGTGGGACTCCAACACCTCACCTCTCTCCAACATCTCATTTTAGGGTATTGCCCAAAGTTGAAGCATCTACCAGACATTCTGCTGCCTTCACTTTTGAGTTTAACCATCGATGAATGCCGAAAGCTAGAAGGAAGGTGCAGTAGAAGAGGCTCCTATTGGTCCCGCATCTCTCATATTCCCTGCATCAAAATAAATGAAGAATGATCCGTTGCATCAGAATAAACACAAGACCTTGCTGCCCGAAGATCTCCCGCGACCCGTTGAATTCCGATTCCCGTTGTGAGAACTTTGAGAAACTGAAGCAAACGTAACCAGTGTACTTCTGCTTCAATCAACATGATAGCCGCCGCTGTGAAGAATCACACAATGAATCATTCGTTAGGTAAACTGCAGAACCTTGTTTCTGTTGTAAATTAATGTATGCTGCTGTAAATCTATATTAGGTTTGAGAGGTGTAGGTTTTATATATGGGATACCAAACAGTATAAATTAGATTTAAAATAAATAATAATAAAAAGGGTGCATGGGGGCTGGACGATGAAACACTGTAAATAAATAAAACTGTATGTAATTTTATTCCTCATTTTGAAAGATCAAGAAACCAAGTCTTTTTCTTTCTGTTAAAAGGGTTTGATATTTGATTAGTTAAGTAATCTATAAGATTCTAGATTAAAGATAACTAACTAAAAATATTAATAATAATGAAACCTGAATGGTAATTAATAACGGGGTTTGGGGTTTTAGAGAATGGAAAGTAGGACCATT
This sequence comes from Helianthus tuberosus, assembly GCA_030545235.1. Classification (NCBI taxonomy): domain Eukaryota; kingdom Viridiplantae; phylum Streptophyta; class Magnoliopsida; order Asterales; family Asteraceae; genus Helianthus; species Helianthus tuberosus. The sequence continues at coordinate 216,057,661 of CM060423.1, forward strand.
ATTTTAATAGTTCTAATCTAGGATTATAACTACTCGTTGCAGCTCTCGTTGAGCACATTCTTGCGGATCTTTGTGATGTTAGGAGCGTAAGACACTCATTCATGTACGTTTTTTTTATTAAACTGGATTAATACTAATTAAACCCATCAGAGCATGTTTAAATACAATTGGGGTTAACTGGACGGTTTTTTTTTTTTTTTTATTAAACTGGTAGCTTTTGACACCACTTCATACGATCTTTATTTCTGCAAAATTGTTGTGAGTAGAAGTTTTATTGTCTATTTATGTTTACATTTGAAAATTTTAGTTTACTGACAATATTTGATTTGGAGTGATGTCAACAGAATTCCGATGTCTTTTACTTGACCGGAGTTAAATTTATTTTGAATGTCAGTTTGTTAATCCAAACTAGGGATGAGCTCGGTATCGAACCGGTACCGGAACCGAAAGTACCGGTACCGAAAATCCTCAAAAGTAGTTACCGGTACCGAATATACCCGGTACAGTACGGTTCGGTACCGGTACGGTACCGGTATTTGAGGGTAAAAACCGGTACCGGGTCCATTTTGCTCATCCCTAATCCAAACTGACCTGAAATTATTAAATAAGGCTAAAACTATCCACACACCCTATCTGCCTATTTAGACACCCTTTGCCTCGTATATGCCTCGTATAGGCCTATACGAGGCGTATAGGGTTACATCAAATTCAGTGTATGACTCATGTCAGTTCTAGTTTGACTGCCCCTATATACCTCGTATAGGCCTATACTGGGCGTATAGGACCCCTCGTATATGTCTCATATATGACCAATGCCCCATATATGCCACGTATAGGCCTATATGGGGCATTTTTTTAACAAACATTTTATACAATATTAATCGTTTTAGCAAACTTTTATACAAAACACAAGTTTTCTATTTTAAATAAATAAAAATAACAAGTACATGATATGATACAACACCTGTATAGGCCTATACTAGACCTAAACCACACCTATAGTCCTATGCGAGACCTATACTACACCTACATGCCTATACGAGTTATTATAATTAATATAAGTTTTTATAATTAATATTAGAGTTATTATAATTAATATGAGTTTTTTATAATTAATAGAGTTAAGTGCCCGGATAGTCAGTGTGGTTTGTCATTTTTTTTCCTTTAGTCCCTAACTTTTCTAAAATTACCTCTATAGTCCTCAAATTTTCAATTTTCATTCCCGGATATTCCCTGGCGCCGATGGAAGTTAGTTTTTGGTGTTAAGTGAGTGTGAAATTACCTAAATACCCTTTATATTAAAAATTTATAAATAAAACATTTAAAGATAAATTTAAACTTAATGGGCCCCACCTAAATCACCACCCACCTTTTCTTTATCCCAACACCACCTACAACCACCCACCTTCACCATCATCTTCAACCTGATTACTGTCTGCTTTTCTTGCTTCCTTCACAAGTGATCGACACTATCGGTACTATGGTTTCATTTTTGTTGTGGGTCTGGTTTGAGAATCAATAAAAGAGTTTACTTTCTTCTAGCTTGAGATTTTAAATCATTAAAGACTCTCTCATGTGCCATTGAGTGTTTTATGAGTTGCTTTTTTTACAAGCTTTCTTTAATCTTCTTGCTTCTGTTTCTGTTTTGCTTTTTGTTTCTTTGAGGTTTTGGGATTTGGGTTCCAAATCTTGCAATTGATTCATCTTATTGTATAGGGATTTGAATCTTTTGTTCTATTTTGGGCCTTTAATTTCATCATCTAGTTCTATATTAGCAACTTGGTATTTTAGGGATGTGCTGAACTTGTCAAATTGGAGTTTGTTTGATCAATGAATTTCATCAGTTGTGTGTTGTTTGCCTTGTTCTTTTGTTCATGTTTGAGTGTCAAAACCCTAAGCCAAACATGTGATTCAGTTGATCTGGTAGCTCTAAAGGAGCTTGCTTTAGGTTTAGCAAACGGGTTTGGACTTTCATCTTGGTCCACTGATGCCATTTGTTGTCACTGGGACGGTGTCGTTTGCGAAAACGATGCGAAAAATGACGCGAAGATGACAGTGAAGGTGGGTTGTTGCATGGTGTTGGGATGAAAAAGAGGTGGGTGGTGATTTAGGTGGAGCCCATTTAAGTTTAAATTTATCTTTAAATGTTTTATTTATCAGTTTTAATATAAAGGGTATTTAGGGAATTTCACACTTATTTAACACCAAAAACTAACTCTCATTCGCGTCAAGGACTATCTGGGAACGAAAATTGAAAAGTTGGGGACTATAGAAGTAATTTTAGAAAGCTAGGGACTAAAGGTGAAAAAAGACCAAACCACAGGGACTATCCGAGCATTTAACTCTAATTAATATTAGAGTTATTATAATTAATATAAGTTTTTTTATAATTAATATTAGTGTTATTGGTATTAATATGAGTTTTTTATAATTAATATTAGTGTTATTATACTTAATGAGTTTTTCATAATTAATATTAGTGTTATTGATATTAATATGAGTTTTTTATAATTAATATTAGTGTTATGGATATTAAAAAGTGAAAACAAAAAAAAATTAAAAATGGTCTTTTTCGTCTATACGCCCCATATAGGCCTATACGAGACATATAAGACAAAATATGACATAATCAGAGATTCTCTTGGAAATTGAAAAAGGTTATACGCGACGTATAGACCTATACGAGGCGTATATGAGGGTGTGTAAATAGGGACTATAGTGTGTGAATATGTAGACCCTTAAATAAATAATCATCATGTTCTACAGTTTGATATATTCAAATACTAACAACAATTCTTTTTCTTGTCTGGTCAGTGTTTCAAAGATTCACTCAAATTAAAGATGGGTTGATTATAACCAGACTAAACCGTTTTTTGTCGGAGCTGTAATTCATGAAGCAGGGCATAGAATAAAGCATGTCATGAGAGGCCAAGAAGGAAAATATTGAATAACAGGTGACCCTTTTCTTGGTTGAGTTTTTCTTATTTAGTGATTCAAACTATCCCTATAGGTGCCTTAATAAACCAGCTGTTTAGTAGAGGTGACAACGTTGAACCGTTTACCTATGAATGAGTCGCTGTATGTTATATTGAATCTCTAACGTGTTAAAGTAAAGAAACAACTTAAAATGAAATGAGTCACATGGGTTGAAAGTCACCCAGAGCGTATTTCTAGTGAAATCCTAAAAGAATCTTCTCATTGCTTGCCAAAACCGACAGGCAGAGAAGAACGAGCTTCGTGAATAGAACTTGTTTATAGGAAGAAAAAAACAAAAATGGAGCAGCAGATCAAGTACATGACCAATGATCTTCCACCATGTGGATCTATGACACCACATCTGGCTGCATTTCAGGCTGGAGCAAACAAGATGCCTGTTTTTCTAGGAAATGGTTACATTCCAATGTGGCAGTATTTACCACAATCTACGTGTGATACGTTTCATCATCATGAGCTCAAGGCACCTGCTGCTTAATAACATAACCAATGAGAAAATTGTTAGCGCATTGTAGTTTGTAAATAGCTTGAATGGGTTGGATAAGTGGTGAGTTTTAACAGTTCAGTTGACCCAGTCTTCGTCTCGGTTTGACCTGGTAGTGGAAGTGAATGTTGCAAGTTTGTTGCTGATTTTAGGGAGATGTTAACTGCGTTTTTGCATATGATTATTTGAAAATTTTCTTGTGTCAACATTCTAAAACATAATTCCGTACAATATCTTATTTAAATTTAGAATTCAGTTTTCATTTTACCTGAAAGACATAGGATTTTAAATATCAATCTGTAAAAAAAATGACTTGAAGTTATCAATTAAATCATCATGGTTTGCAGTTTGATGATTACTCAAATATTAACAACACAATTATTTCTCGTCTGGTCAATCTTTCCACTGATTCACAGGACTATACTTGGGATTTGGAAGCCTGAAAGTTGTACTTGTGGACATGTATAAGTAATTATCAAACTCATTCTATACTATGTGTATGCAGCAAGTAAGATTCTGGGCAAGTCCATCACTTGTGAGCCTCTTATTCATCCAGATTCCGAAAGCAGAGTAATGCTGTCTAGCAAATGTGCTTTTATATAACAACTATATATTGTAATATTATCAGTTGGTACTGCATCTTAGGTCGATCTGGTTGGGTGGGATACATAACACTGGTCAATAGTGATCTAGATCGATGGCTGCTAACCATATCAGATTAGAGTTCCGTGACCCGTTTGTTTTGTCTCCATATCAGTCGGTACATATATTACATTAGAGAAACAGATATGGTGATGAATTTATACTTCACTCTAGTGGATATATATATATGATATATGAACAAATTATTGCAGATAATTTACACACTAAATACATAAAAGAGTTAATAGCCAAAATGGTCCCTGAGGTTTGCTCACTTTTGCCACTTTAGTCCAAAATCCAAATTTTTTAAATCTGGGTCCCTGAGGTTTGTATTTTTTTGCCATTTTAGTCCAAAAATGAAATCTGGTCAGATTTCTCAAAAAAAACCTCAAGTTTTGTCCTTTTGCACAGGGGTAAAATGGTCATTTTAATTTTATTATAACTAATTATTAATTAAAAATAATAAAACCCCTCACCACCATCAACATTCCTCCGTATCCCCCTCTCTTTCTCTCTCTCTCTAAAACACAAAACCAGAAACCATCACAAAAATCAAAATACAGACAACAACAAATCAAAACAAAAACCGATTTGTAAAAAGAAACGAGGCTCCAATTTTTATGATTTTTTAATTTTTTAGAACTTTTTGATTTTTTAGAATTTTTTTGATTTTTTTAGAATTTTTATGATTTTTAGAATTTTCTTTTATTTTTATGATTTTTTTTTTATTTTTTAGAATATTTTTTATTTTTTAGATTTTTTAGATTTTTTGGATTTTTTAGAATTTCTTTGATTTTTTAGAATTGAATCAAAATGGTAATTGAAAAGATTTAAAATGAAAATCCCCAAAATGCCCCTGGTTAAAAATGAGGTTTTTGGATGGAGTTAGGGTATGTGATCAAAATGGCAACAAAAGGGAAAAGTTAGGGACCCAGAGGCGAAAAAAAACTATTTGGACTAAAATGGCAAATTTGGACAAACCTCAAGGACTAAAATGACAATTTACTCAGGTACTTACTTAGGCAAAGGCAATCTTTATAAATGACAAGAGCACACGAAGTCATACATACCGGTGTTGTTGTCTTAGAATGTTCTTTGGTGTAAAACAAATATAAGAAAGTAAAATAACCCAAGCATTTTCGATCCAATCGGAGTGGTAACTAGTGGTGACTTTGTAAACTGGTGTTTCTTTCAAGCCTATAGAATCAGCAGCCAATGCAACACTTTGATGCACGTCACAAGATACATCAAATAGCGAAACAATCGAGATCTGCAAGTTACAGAAGGTCTTTGGATTGTGTCTGAATGGATAACTCCACCAGTATGTATGACTTCGTGTGCTCTTGTCATTTATAAAGATTGCCTTGCCTAAATAAGTACCTTTTGCTTTGGTAAAAAAAAACATCTAGATTTGATTTGCAGGTGGTGGGGGTTTGGTTTAATTTGATTTGCAGGTGGGTGATGGATGTCGAGAAGAAGAAGAAGATGATGATAATAGGGGTAGGGTGAGGGTGGGGTAGGTTGTGGGGCCTACTTGAAATTTGACTTATTAATTAGATTTTTATTTTTTCTATTTATTAAATGCCCGGATAGTCCGTGTGGTTTTCCCTTTTTAAGGAAAGGGTATTTTTGTCATATCACACCCTCTTAACTGAGAAAACTAACTGATGTTAGGCATAGGGACTATCCGGGAACGAAAATTGAAAAGTTTGGGACTAGATGTAATTTAAGAAAGTTAGGGACTAAAGGTGAAAAAAGGACAAACCATAGGGACTATCCGGGCATTTAACTCTTATTTTTATTATTGAGCACATATCAGAACAAAACTATTGAAGTAGTGTAGAAAGTATTTGAGTTGTAGTTTTTAGTGTAGAAAGTATTTTATAAAAATAGCTTACCCAGAACACAAATAGAGGAAATCAACCAAATTGTTCTTGTGGCATATATAAACTAGTTTTATACCCGTCCGTTGGACGGACATATTAATAATATAATTACATAAGTATTTTTTATTCTAAACAAAAACATTATTTGTTTAGAAAAGAGGCAAATTTAAGGAATATTGCATCAAAATGGTTCATATTTAGTGTGTAATTGACTCGGAGTTTCGTTATAAGGTAACTAACATCTAAGTAGGTTTTTAAAGTATGGAATGAATTTATTTTAACTTTGATTAATTATGTTTTATTATTAATTATTAATTAATTAATAATAGATAAAAGTGGTTGATGAGACGGCTAATCAAAGGACCATGGGTTTGACTTTGGGTCGAATAGGAGTAAAACTGTAAAAGGGTACGTGATCCAGTGATAAGAACATGGATCTTGGTGGGCCGGGTCATCTATATACGGATGAATGAATGGTAACCCCTCTTTTGTTTTCTCTATCGCCCCTTTAACCTTAGGGTTTCATATCCTTTTTTGTCGAACCATTCATCTCTCGTGTTTTCGACTTTCTCTCTAACAATTCTTCCCCAAATGATTAGGGTTTTGTCTCTGGCATGCTCCTAACGTTCTTTTACTGTTGTACACCGGCCTTTATCCGGTGTAACGTCCGTTATACAACCGGTGGTCGATGTACTCGGTTGAATCGGCCATTGCATGATGCTTTTTCTGCCTTTGTTAAATGTTCCGGCTAAGGATGTTTTGATTGCTCGCAACCGATGTACGTTCAGTTGAAGAATCCGGCTGATTTCCAGCAACTCGAGTTGGTGGATGCTCGATATCGATTTAAGACGCAATGCTTGGTGATCTTAAGTGACGATTGTTGCTTTATTTTACTCCGGTTGAATGTTTGATGGTGGTTGCTGGCGATGTGAGTCATTTCGTTTCACATATTCAGATTTTTTAGTAAACGCTTTCTTTTGCATTATTCGTCATTCTTTAGTAGCTGAAGTTGATGATTAAATCAACAAATTAAAGATACACTTAAGCATAAAAATGGATCTCAACACTTGGACTGTAAGTCTGGAAATTTTGGTTATTATTGAGTTCAGTTGTTGAGGTCATCTCTGTTTCCATATTATTGATTGACATAGGAAGGTTTGGTTACTTGAATGGTTTGTCTTCTTGTTTAGTATTTGGTATAATTGCTTGCTACTTCAACACTTAGGTTAGTCTAAATGATTTGAATTTGTTTATTTTAATTCGATTGATATTGTTTTTTGTTGACTGACACTTTATTGTCTCATGTTCTACTTATCATGCTATGAAAAAGCCAGGTCACCCAAATGGATTAACTAGGAATGTGTGGAAGAACAAAAGTATGGATCAAACACTGGTGAGTTATCAATGCCTCAGATGACACTTGCTAATTTATTATTTGAATTTTGGTTATCGTTGATTAGGCAATAAATGCTATGTTTGGTATTTCGTCGAATATTGTTCAATAATTTTTATATATTTTAATGTGGGTTTACAAATTATGTTGAGTAATTTGTTGTCTAACTTAGACTGGAGGAGTTTAGCGGGAGAGTTTTTTTCAAATCGAACGAATTTTGTTCTACAAGGTAAATGATAAGTTGTGCTATTGTTTTAGTTAAGCTTTTGCTGTCCACACACATCCTTTACATTGTTACATTTGATGTTTGAAATGTGCTAAACTCTCAATATTCTTTGCATAGAAATGTTGTATTTTTTTTACATTAGGAAAACCTTTTAATAAATGTTTTGGTTGTATATATTACTGTTTAAATTTTGTGAACGCTTATGTATAATTTAAATAAGCAAAATGTTAATACTAAGTTATTTTCTCTATATATTATTTTTTTGGCTTACAATTAAAAAAAAGTTATAATAATAAAAATTACTCTTTTTCCATTTATCTAACTATATTACTGATAACAGCCACTAGGCCACGGTACAACTTTTCCCACTACTAACTCCTACACTATGTGTTTTAATTTTTCAAACTTCTTTTAAGTACTTGGATCTGTTTTCTAAAACCTCTGTTTTAATTAACTATATTTTTTGTTTAAATTGGTATAGAAATATAAGTATATTTTTTTTTGTTTTGAAAATTTGAATATTATATTATAGTATGAAATCAGATACTTGGGTTTCCTAAGGTTTCATATATCCATAACCAGTTGGACATTTTTTATTATAACATTTTTAAAACACTCTACAAGTTAAGTGTATGTGTAAATGTATTTATTGCGACATTTTTACCTTATCTTTGGTTCATTATGGTTGGTCATCATCTACCGATTCTGTTTACATCAAAAACAAAATATTTTTTTTTCTTAATTACAACTCTAAACATATTGAATAAAAGTAATGAACATAGATTTCCTTTTGGTTAGTCATGCTTTGTCATCACCTTTTATCCTTTTTACACCAAATAGATAAAGTTTAATTCTTTTATTACCGTTTCAAGAAGAAACTATAAACTGAAAGAAGAAGGTACATGAATTTAACTTTACCTTCAGTTCATGATTCACCATACTCTCTTTATTTTGTGTACATCAAAAACGTAAATTCCATTTTTTAGTTAAAACTTCGAATATGAATTTGTGAACTGAATGAAAGAAAGTACATGAACATAGGTTTACCTTCTGGTTCATCATGCTTCGTCATCAGCTTCTTATCTTTTTCTACACCAAATACAGAAAGTTTTAACTTTTTAATTAAAATTTTATGATGAAACTGCAACCTGAAAGAAAGTTGTGAAATTTGATTTTACCTTTCTTTATTATGATTCGCCATCATCTTCTGCTCCTGTTTACATCATAAACAAAAAAAAAATTTGATTTTTTGAACTACATCCTTAAAGATAAAAATAAACTAAATGTATTTGGGTTCACCTTTGGTTCACCATTGTGTTTGCAGGTTATGAAAGGAGAGCAATTGCGTGTCTTGAGAGCAAAATAAGGTACTGCTTCTTTCAATCCCCATATCAACTTATATACGGGTTTATAGACAACTGCTTCCGACAGTTTTCATGATCAAGCCCATGTTTATAGACAACTGCTTCCGACAGTTTCCATGATTATTGGAGCTTTTTGAACTGCCTTCTCCAGGGAGTTTTAAATTCATTAGTTTTTTTTTTTTTTAAATTAGAACGTGGCATGTAATCATCCTAAGATTTCGGATGAGTTAATCAAATGGGAATCTGGGAATGTAAACCTCCAAACCGGTTTTAAGGAGAAAACTAAAATGAATCCTTTGAATTTACGGTATTTATCTATGAGTTTGAAAATCATTAGAATTGTTTTCAAAAATTATGTAGCTAAGATACTTGTTTTACATGTCATTTTATTAACGGTTTTATTTTATTTATATTCTGCAGGTTTAAATATACATTTTTTTTGTTTACTGGTTTTAAAGTTCATTTTTTTTTGTTGGCAGGTTTAAATTGGTGCTAAAGGCTTTTTAATGTGAATTCGCACATGCTTTTTATAAGAAGTGGAAATAGAATTTTGTTATTTAACGGTTTATTTTTCTAATTAAATTCCCACATTTGTAGGTAACTTATTTTATATTTATAGATAGATCATGGGTTTATGTTTGTAATTAAATTTCCACTTTTTTAGATAACTTATTTTATGGTATATATAGATAGATCGTGGGCTAATTTGGAGGAGCAAGTCAATCTCAGATAGAACGTGTCTTGGGGTAAGGTCAAAGTGAACCAAAAAAGACCTCCCCTTCTAGAAGCTTTTTCAGAATTATAACGGCCAGGATTTAGCCTCATTTTGATCCAATGGCTGATATTGCATTTTGTTCCCTTTGACTTTAAGGGGAACATAAGAATATATAATTAAAATCATGGAAAAGGTCCATTTAAAAGCTTAAATGTTGTCCGGGTAACTGTTACCCTTTAGCTGATTACCATAATCTATAATAATACTATAAAAAGAGGAGAGGTGATGGATAGAAAAGTAATTTAACATCAAGTACAAATTTTACAACAACATGTACAAGAAACTAAAGCATTTTTCGAGGGGTCAATGAGCAAAGTTTTAAGACACCTTGGGGCTAAAATAGAGAAATCATCCACCCGCATTTACTGTCCAGAATCCCAATTGTCAAAACCGTCGATGCTTGGTGTTCTCTGATGTTGATTATCACGGCAGTCCTTCAATTGAATCGCCTTCCACCATCAATCTCCGGTTTGTATTTGCTTTTGTTGCGTTTACCCAAATACCAGACGTTGCCCTAATTTGAAATTCTTCTTTGCCAGCCACTCACAAGCCTCTCCTTGTTTTTATCGGTTCATCAGCTCATCATCTTCATGGATTATCGAAGTTCAATCGGCAACATTCGAAGGGATTCAAGTCTGGTTATCGAATTAAAGTTCAATCGACGACATTAGTTCATTCATTCATATTTCTAAATCAATTCTGTATTCTTTGATCACCTATCTAATCTGTTACATGTTTTCGATCCACTGCACATACAGTTTCGTGACCACAACATCAGGATTTCGTACCTAAATTTCGATTAAGATGTCGATGCTTGATTCGATCTTCGCTAATGGGGCTTTGAAGGGTTCCAAATGGTAAAACCTTATTTATATGCTTAATTGTTGTTTTTGTCTGGATTTACCTTGTGTTTGTTAATTGACAGTGAAATGTTTTGGTTAAAGTTGTTGTGGTAGTGAAATTATCGGAGTATTTAATTTGTATTGTATGGCCGAGGGTTTGATTGTAACTATTTGGTTGTGAATTGTTGATTGCAGTAAAACGCTTTTGAAGTTGACGATACCGCGGATAAAATTGTTGAGGAATCGTACAGAAATTCATATAAAACAGATGCGGAGGGATATTGCGAAACTTTTAGAGACCGGTCAAGAAGCCACGACCCAAATTCGGGTATAATACATGCTTTTGTTTGGACTAGAAAAAGTACATAAGATATTAATTGACCTTTGGTTATGTAACTTATAAGGGAAGAGAAAATGATGGCAGCTCAAGAAATTATTAAGTTGTTTTGCGAGGTTGTGGTTGTTCGGCTACCGATTATTGAAGCTCAAAGGTCTGTTTTATTTGTTTCATTTGATCTTCATTGTTTGATTGCGCTTTTTGGTCTTTTCTTGTTTATTTCGCTTTAATGTTCTATCAGGATCTCTATTATCTATACATGTGAAAGTTGTTACAGCAGTAAAATCTTCAATACAGGGAAGAAAATATGATGGCAGCCCTAGAGTTCCACACACTTTTCGGTACCCAGGTCTGATACGAGTAATAATGGTATTTGGAAATGCAGGTGTGACCGGATACTATGGCATGGTCAAGGTCTTCATCAGTTATCATAAGTGCGTGGCGAATCAAGATTTTCGAATCATTGGCCCGTGTACAGCATATTCTGGGCTGAGGTCCAGCCGGTCCAAAGTCGTTTTAGAAGAAGCATGAGCGCTAGACTCGACTATTGGGAGGCATTGTTGCCATACTCACATGGCTATACCGAACTATGCTTTTTTTAACCTGCCAACAAAACAAATGGAACACACAAAGGCCGATTTTCATTCGTTAGGTTCGCGCCACAAATCGTGTATCATCATATCTAACCATCCGCTAGCTTGACATTCATTGAGAGTTTGGGCATCTAAGTTATTAAAAGGTTCACAAAAACCTTCAATCTATCTACCAGGTCCAATGGATAACGAAAGAGGTACCCACAAAAGGTAATAATTTTTTTTATATAAAACTAGGAGTCTGATGTATATTATCTTTAACATGGCTATTTGGATATAATTTGCCATTAACATATAGGATATTCACTATGCTGAATCAGACACCTATCTCTCAGAAGGTACTTTTTTGACTAAATCGTTTGCTGAAATTAGGTTGTATTTTGTTGGGCCTTTTATGTTAGGGACAATTTGTGCCGTGTTAATATTTGGATCAAAAGATTTAAAAGATTTAGACGATGAAGATGACAACTTGGAAAGTGATGATGAAGTTGGAAGAGTAAGATTTAATTTATTTATTAATTTATAAATCTTTAATTCCCAATATGAGTCTTTGTTTATCTGAATTGGGTTTCAAATCTTGCTTCATTTTATTGCCAATTTTGCAAAATCTTGATTTTTTACCTATATTTGTGCATTTGGAAATTGAATTGCTTGATTTTCCTGTATTTATTTCTGTCGGTGGCTTGAATAGTGTTTAAGAATTTACCCTTTTGGATAATAAATACTATTCATATGTTAGAATTGTGTTTTGTAAAACACAATTCATCTAGATTTAGGTTTGAGATTTTCATAGCTCAGTTGACTTTAGATGAAAACTTATTGCAGTGTGGTTTGACTTCTTGATCTAAGATTGATATTAAATTTTATGTATTTTTAAAACAGGTTACTTCTGTAAAAGAATTAAGTGGGCAGATTTGCCAGGTTTGTGGTGATGAGATTGAAATAACAGTTGATGGTGAGCCATTTGTTGCTTGCAATTAATGTGCTTTCTCTATATGTAGACCTTGTTATGAATACGAAAGAAGAGAGGGTAACCATGCTTGCCCTCAATGCAAAACTCAGTTTAAACGGATTAAAGGTAGCGATAATCGTCTTTCTTGTGTTTAAATTTTGTTAATTTTGAAATTTTGTGAAAATTAATGACTTGGATCATGGTTAGGGAGTCCGCGAGTTGACGGTGATGAAGATGAGGAAGGGTTCGATGATTTGGACCATGAATTTGATCTTACAAATGGTCATGGTGGTTCTGAGGTGGGTCTTTCTTCCCGCCACAATATTGGGCGGGGCACATATAATGGTTCGGGTTTTACCACCCCTTCAGAGGTTGATGTCGCCGCTTTAAACCCCGATATCCCTCTTCTTACGTATGGTCAAGAGGTACAAAGACAATTCTTCTTTTTGTGATTCTAATTATGTATAATTTAGCTGCAGAGTCAGAAAGTTATGACCGGATGCGTAAGTACTTTAATTTATGAATATGTTTTGAAAATTGTGAACGCTGACTAATTAGAATCACAAAAAGAATAGTTAAAAGGAACTAGTCATCTAAATTGAATTCTGTTGTTGAAGTTTTTTATCAATGGATTCTGTCGGAGAAACCAAGATTCTCAACAAAGTGGAAGATGGAAATGATCAAACTCTTATTGACATCGATTCTAAGCACAAGGATCTTCGAATGTGCAGCTTATATGCTGCTGAATTTACGTGTGGCAGAGGTCGTATAAGTTTTAAAAATTATATAAATAATGGGCTCGTATAAGCTCGCTAGCCGCATCGAGCTCGATAAGCGAAACTCGGGCTTGTTTCGTAAACGTTAGAGAACTGGTAAAGATTTTAATTACATGTTTTGATAGTATTTGATCAAAGAATTAGTAATTTTTCTTATTATTCGTTTATTACTTTGATAGTTATTTGATATAAAGTTACATTATTTTGGGATTCAAGTGGCGATGGCGGTTACCCGATGATTACAGCTCCGACCAATGATAGGATGCGGTAGCTTAATCGGCTCATGGTTCCTGATTGAAGGTAATGGTTGCTTTTTAAGTTTCGACAACAATAGTTGAAAGGAACTGGTCATTTAAATTGAATTCTGTTGTTGATTTTTTTTTATCATTGGAGTCTGTAGGAGAAACCAAGATTCTCAACAAAGTGGAAGATGAAACTGATCAAACTCTTATTGACATCGATTCTAAGCACAAGGATCCTCGGATGTGCAGCTTATATGCTGCTGAATTTACGTGTGGCAGAGGTCGTATAGGTTTTAAAAATTATATAAATAATGGGCTCGTATAAGCTCACTAGCCGCCTCGAGCTCGATAAGTGAAACTCGGGCTTGTTTCGTAAACGTTAGAGAACTGGTAAAAAATGTAATTACATGTTTCGGCGGTAAGTGCCATTACTCCGCTCACCATCGCCATGCCATGGCAGATCACGGTTCTGCAAGCGTGAGTACTCAGGTTTGGTGTGTAGTGTTAAAATCTGTCGACTACGGTTTCGGCGGTAGGATTCTCGAGCAGATCGGTGGCAACCGAGACGAGATCCTGGCGGTAGATGATGGTTGAGGTGGGTTCCGACAACCCAGTTTCGATTTATTGGCCGCATGTACGTCATCTGACAACCGAGGTAAGTTTGGCGCCCTTCTTTTGATTTGTGTTGGTTACGCGCTTCTTTTCTTGTTAGTTATAGCAACTGATGTTGAAATTATGTAATTTTGCGGAATGTAATGTTGATTCTGACAGTTGTGATGGCTATTTGTGACGACAACATGACTGCTTGGGCGTAGGTAAACTCCGGCCGCCAGACAGCGGTGGTGGATGGTGGTGGTTGTATACTTTTAAGAGGTTTTTGTGTTGAAGTACAGCGGGAATCTGAACTTAAAGGTTACAGGTTCGAAACTAGGTATAGTTATTTCATGTTTACATTTTTTTGCATCTATTTTTCTGAGCAGTCGGGTTGGTGGTAAGAACTTCTCTGAGAAAATCCCGAGTTTCGTCAGGAAATGGAGAAGTTTCCAAACCTTATCGAGCAAAATGATAATTCAACTTTTAGATTTGCAGTTAAATTGATTAAACAACTGATAGTCAATTTCATAATTAATTATTGATTAATCTCTTTTTTGTTAGATAAATAATTGAAGTGATCTTATTAATTAAAACTTTTTAAAGTGATAAAATATAACTGGTCTTTCTGTATCAACTTTAACTTCACTTTGAACATATACACTATTGGGTTCTGATTTATTTGTGCTAAATTAAGTAACCATTATTTGATATTTGCTTAATCAGGTCAAAACTTTATTATACAAAATGAGAAGCATCTGAAAAAGTTAGTTGACCTCACTGATTACTAGACAAAGTTGAAAGCCAAAAGCCTCATTTGATTTGGTAAATAATGGGTGTTAGACACCAGTTGCTATAATTGGATTTATTCAAAATGGCTACATTGGATAAATTGTCTTCTAAAAGCCACAAAGCTTTTTTAGAAGCAAGAAGCATTGTTGAGCCGGTGAGTTTCATCTAATATCCTTTAAAAATAACCCCAAAGTGTTTCAAGAAATTGGCATCTATGAAAGTTTACGTGCTGAAGGCTATGATGATCCAGTTTACATGCTGAAGGCTATGATGATCCAGCTCTCCGTTTTAGCAGGTCTGTCAACAATCAAAGTTTACGTCTTTAAACAGGATCGTGACGGAAGAATTTCGTGGCATGCGTTTGACCCGATTTACCAAATATGGCAACCGTTGCCACTTATCCCGATGGAGTACAGTGATGTAGTTGAATTCGCGTGTGCGGTTTCAAGCATTTCATGTCTTTTTTATGTGTGTTTTTGATGATTTTGATTAATCTGATGATGAAATTAGTTAGTATTATTATTTTTATTATATATATAAGCCTTACGCCTCATTTCACTTCGAGGCTTACGCCTTGTGAGGCGAAGGGAAAACGCCTCGAAACTTGTTTCCGTACTTTTAAACCTTGGTCTGGACACCCGCCGCAACGCGCGGGTGTTCTCACTAGTACATTTAATTAACTAAACACTACTCAACTATGAAGCACGGGGACGTCATATCACCTTGAGTACCCGTCCCAGGGACCGTCCCCCAGACGTTTCCGGGAATAAGGATACGGCAATGCAGCGCTTCGGGAAAAACCGGGACGGCAGTTCTGAGAGTCAGGGACGTTTCATGTTAGAAGTAAGGTTTTAATTATAATTTTTAAATAAATGTGGGCCGGCCTTTTCTTCTTATTCAGATGATGTCATATGGGCTTGGGTATGAATCCGGGTTAAATTGAATTCGTGTATTACATACCAGCTTTGTGATAAAGTTATGATAGTTAAGGAATTATAATTATAATATTATTAATTAATTACAAAACCCATAATATACATCTAATAGTGGTACAAATTAGGATGCACGATTTATTAATTAGTATTGGATAAATGCAATGTATTATTAATAATTATCATGATATACGTTGATCAAATAATAATGTTTTAACAATTATAATTTTGTGAATTACAGCACCCATGATATTTAATTAAATTTGAATATATTTATTTTTTTATATGTTTTTATTCCCGTACCCGTCCCGTCCTCGCTTCTTGAATTTTTTAGTTTTGCCGTTTCCCGTTCCCGTCCCCGTACCCCATTCCCGTACCCGTCCCAGTGCATCATAGCTACTCAACATGTGTTACAAAAAAAATATCAGTCTCTAGGACCTAATCTTTATAAGTTTTTATTTGGCCAGTTAGATGTTCTTTAGATTTCATATAGTTTAAAGTCAAAATTCTTCTAATTGGTTGCGCCTTGATGAAGAACCGATCAATCTTCACGTCTTTAAGAATATCTACGTCATGTACCTCCAACTAGAGATGGGCATAATAACCGGTTCCAAACCCGACCCGGTGGAACCGACCTGGACCCGGTTCCGGTTCCTACCCGGCTAATAGTAGAACCGGTTCCGGGTTCAAAAAACCCGTAGGTTCCGAACCGGTTCCACATTTTATAAATAAAATCGGTTCCTACCCGGTTCCTACCCGGACCCGGTGCGTACCCGGAACCCGGTTCCTACCCGGAACCGGTTCCGGGTATTAAAAAAAACCTGATATGCCCATCTCTACATGCAACCTTTTATGAGCTGACAAGTTTCAATTGTTGTTGAATAAAGATTGGGCTGCAACTATTTGATCAAAGTGATTCACGTGATTTTTTATAAAGTGCCGAAAATTGTGATCACACCTTAATTCTCATTTGACCAACACTATAGTGGATCTGACAATTCAAATCACATGCAATCACACATGAGTCTGATCACCTCATGTAGACTGACAAACAATTTCTTGGGCCGATGAACACATGTATCAATTTAAAAAACGATTGGGCCGCTGATTATGGATAATCACAAGAACTGACAATTTATCAGATCAAAACTCAAAAAAACCGGTTTCAAACAATACCCGTACCCGGTTCCATAGTACCCGAAACCGGTTACGCCGGTTCTAAATATATTGACGTGTACCCGGGTTGTACCCGGAACCGGTTCCACAGAGAACCCGGTTCCACTCACTTGTATCCATACCCGGTTCCGGGTTGGAACCGGTTCCGGGTTTTAAGAATACCCGATTATGCCCATCTCTACCTCCAACCTAAAGTTTGTAGAACTTGGTTGTACACTCGTACCACTAAACCAAATGCTATCCAAATGGCTTGTAGCTTAGTGGTACTAAGGAGTGGAGTAAGATTTCCCTCCCCAAGTGGTGAGGGTTCTGGTTCGGGAATGGACAATGTTGTGGATTTAGGAACATGTTTAGTGGTGTGTGAGTTGCCGTTCTAAAAGAGCTAAACGAAATGCTAATAGGTAAACATACCTTGTTGACCAGATATTAATATTAATAAGCATGGGTATGATCAATATATATATACTTTTCTTTAAAAATAATAATAAGATTGCAGATTTCACAAGTATGGTACAATTTAAAGCTTCAAATGAAGTAAACGAGGAGCACCATCAAGGCCCTTAGAGAAGGAATATTGAACGTAGTCATGAACTGTGGTTTCCCTGTACCTCGGTGGGTTCACATCGGAAAGCAATTCCTTGATAGGTCCGTACAACTTCGTGGACGCCGCTAGGGAGCTGCTAAATAAACATGCCACCGACACCCTTGGTCCTTTCTCATTCGCCACCACCCTGTGCTCCACACTTTTCAATTTGTCATTCGATATCATCTGAAACTTAACAATGTTAGATTCTAGTTTTTAATAATTTTCAATAGGCTTGTAAATGAACACGAACATTGTTCATGTTCATTTGTTTAACTTTAACCAAACATATGTGCTTGCACGAACATTTAAACGAACGGGGTTTACTTGTTCGTGTTAGTTCCTTAAGAAAACAAATGTGGTCGTGTTTATTTGGGTTCTTTCATTAATAGTATAAACGAATGGTGTTCACGAATGTAAACAAACAAACATAACTGAACATAGATAAATGAACATAACTAAGCTAACACCAATTAAAACTAACTATGAATAACGTTGTGTTAAAATTATAAAACTAGACTAAATTATAACTAGTGAATTAGTGATATGTTAGTTTCATGAAACTACATTAAATGGTAACGGGCGTAACAAATTTAAACGATAAACCAAAGAACTTAAAAAAAGTAAGCGTATTTAAATTAACGAACGTCCATTAACATAATTAACGAACTGAACATGTGTTTGTGTTTGTTCATTAAATCAATTAAATGAATAAAAAAGTTTTGTTCATGATTGTTCGTTTGTTCATGATCATTCGTTTTGTTCATGAACGAACCGTTCACTAAACGTCCAGTTCGTTTACAAGCCTGATTTCCATAATCAAAATAACATGTAGAACTAGACTTGCCTGTAACAGATCCCCAATATTGATCACAAGCGCACCCGAAGTAGGTGGAACATCAACCCATTGATTTTGATGAAGTATTTGCAGCCCGCCGATATCATCTTGTAGAAGTACAGTCAAGAAACCGTCGTCCGTGTGTTTGGTTGCACCCATGGTTAGATCCGGTTGCGGACAAGCAGGGTAACAATGGCCAACAAATGTCAACCCCTTGTCACAATCCATATCTCCTAAATGATTTGGTTCCAAACCTAAAGCCTCCGAGATCAACCGAAACAATAACCCGCCAAGTTTCAACACATGATTCGAGTACGCGATTTGTATGTCTCTACAAACCTCGGGCAATTCTTCCGCCTTTGGAGGTAACGGAGCCATTGTTGTAAATTGAAGACTACATTTTGATATATTGGTTTATTTATTACACAGAGAATACACCACTATAAATACAGGATTACACATAGATGTGAAAGGAAATATGAGTGTGAATGGCTACCATATTGGCTGTAAATGGCTGACAATTGGTAACCCATTTGACCCTCCTTGAATTACGGGATATGATGCAAACTGAGATCAAATCTTGGTGTGATGTAACACCCGTTCTTATAAATCAAGGTTTAGCGTATTATTTACGAAAACAATCATGTAATTAAGATTACATATCCATCGGAAAAACGGGTTTACTAAAACCTTTTACAATTTAAAAGTTTAGAACATAATGTAATTAAGTTCGTCACTTAAAAGAAACAATGAAACGACATTCGTCATTTAACATAATAACGATACATAGTGCGGAAGCTTATTTCGTGATCGTGTTCGGTTCTTGCTCGTCGCTTGATCTTCATCCGGGCACTCATGGCAATCACCTATGATCAAAACCAACTTAAAAGTTAGTTTTGATAGTAAAATATGAAGTTCAAACAAGTACAGGGGTTAAATATGAAGTTCAAACAAGTACAGGGGTTAAATATGAAGTTCAAACAAGTACAGGGGTTAAATATGACAAAAAATAACATTTTTCCAAGTTTGGGGGCGTCGCGTGACGCTAGGCCCCCTTTTCAGCAGAATGTTGCTGCATATTCCCTGCACGATCTGATTTCACGGAAACGGCCATAACTTCTTCGTTATTGATCCGTTTTACCCGATTCTTTTTCCTACGCGTCCGTAATTTAATTCTCCATCTTATGGAGTTAAAATCCAACAACCTTCATAATAAAATTTCAGACTTTTAAGTCTTCGGCTTATCGCCCTTTTACCAACTTTTGACCCGTTTATGCATTTGATCAAACGAACATATTTGTTTGATTCCTACATCACCTACACTTCTCAAATTGTTATTAACTACCATTTTAGGTTCTAATCACAAGTTTATTTCACAATTTAAACCCGTTTTCGCTCGTATACTTATTTTGACCCGTTAAGGGTATTTAAGCACTTTCGAGCCTAAAATCGCTCTCGATTGTTTCTAGCATTTCATCACCACATTTCTTATCCTATAATCTCCCACCACAATTGTGTTTATGGCGGGTTTGATGTGGTGATCTATATAAACCAAATTTTACCTCTCGAATCATTATTTTACGGCAAAAACTCAAATAGTACCGTTTGACTAATATGATACCTCTTTCAACTTCTATACTTAATCTAAGTATTTACTTAATCATAAAACTTGTTTCCAAACAACCTTTAAAGGTTGTTTGTTCGAATTAGCTAACAGGGGCGTTTTGGTCCTTTTTAGTCTTTCAATTACGACAAGGTCTTTTGAGAGCATGTTTGACCCATGATTCTTCTTTTGAATTATGATCTTGCTCGAAAAGTTAATATGTTTTTCAAAATGCCACTACCCTCTTTTAAAACATTCGGTTTACCCACTTAAGTAACCATTGTCTATCTAAGACTTCAGTAAATACTCATTGAACCTTACGTTCTCAATGAATCATTACTCTATTACACATACCTGGCTCGGGTCAATGTATTGGCCTGATTTAATGCCTTGCTATAATATTCGCTAAATAGTAGCGATGCAAATATCATTTCTACATTTATTCCTGAAATCATATAACTCGACAAGAATCATTAGTCGCTATTATCAAAAGGTGGTATCTTCACCCTTTGACCCGTTTGGTCTAAATGACCGATTATATTGGCGAGATGACATGTATTTTCATCTCGACTATATGACTCGCTCTGATTTACATCGTGCGGTCGCTTTACTTATAATTCATTTCTTAACACTTTTCGGCCTATTAAGGCTTACTTCATACGTGTCTTTTAAAGCTAATAGTTATGGTCGATGCATGACCAATTTACCGTTTTACCCTTATTGTTTGTTTTGATTTACCCTATAAGGCAACCATTCAAAAATTTATTTTCCATTTGTCATAAAATGATCAAATTACCGATTTAACTCCTTTTAAACCATAAACATGGTTTCTTGTCATACTCGACTATCTTGTTCCGTACGTTTACACGCCGGAACATCATACCTCAATTATGTATTTATCTTATTTGTAACTAATACAATAAGAGAATACTCTAAAATATAAGACTAGTGTAAGTTATACTTACCTTGCATCCGAATTATGCTTATCCGTCATTCTTGCTTTGTTTGACCCGCTTCCTTCCCCAAGCCTTCACCTAGCTTGGCAAGCGTCAAACTATCATTGTAATTGTAAGATGGTTAGGTTAGTCATAATCATTTACGACTATTCCATCCTACTCTTCTTATATCGAATTTACCATCCGATCATACACTTGGTCGATTTTATTTTTTTAAGGTCAATCGACTTATCAACTTATTCATTGCACATTTTTACTCTAATTTTAACACTTTAGTTTTCATTTAGGCATTTTAACAAACACCTAATGGGCATGATTCTACACATTTGCTAACTAGTTCATAATTAGTCATTTTTTTACCAAGATTAACATCAAGATTCAACCATTATCATGTATGATCAAATACTCAAACTTGCAAATTGTTCAAGTATCTTGCATCTACTATCATTTATGATGATTTCTAACACAACTATATTATCATCTTTTCTACATAATCAAAACCCACTTGACACATGAGTGTATGATTATGAATTCACAACAATGAACATCAATTCAACAAATACATGGCTAGGGTTTGCTACTAGACATAGTTTCATCCCTAATTTCATCCAAACAACAAACATGCAAGCTCAGATTCGAATTCTCTAGGTTTGCTCAGAATTTCAACTAGAGATTTTTCAAGAAATTTACATACCTCGTGACTCCTTTTTCAATGGAGATCACTAATTCATACTCGGATTTTGATTTGGACTTGATTTACCCCTTCAATTTGTTGAGATTGTTTGAGCTAGGGTTTGGAGCTTCTTGCTCCTTCTCCTGGACTACTTCACGCACGCACACACACACACTTGTTGTGTGTGTGTTGTGTTTTAGTTTTAAGTTTATAATTCTAGTTTCAAGTTACCCGGCTTTGGTCCCTCGCGTTTGGTTAGTTATTAATTAGGTCACAACCTAATTATTTTCAACAATACTCTCACTTATTAACTAGGTTTAATATTCCTAGTTAACTTAGCGGGTTCGGGAATATTTATGACTAAGTTTATTTTAGGCCCCGTTAACTCGGGCCCTTTATCCATTTTATTTCCTTAAAGCTTTTATTCATTCATTTTTTTTATTTATTATTAGGATTAATTATTTAAATCCTAATATTCCACCGGGTAAATTTTACCACTAACGGTACTTTACCCGTCTTTTAGTATTAACGGGGTTTAATTACCAAACCCGTTTTCGGGGTGTTACATGTGAATGAGATCAAGTCTTGGCTATAATCATATTATAATTATAAGGTATTTTCTAACACTCCCCCTCAAGTTGAATAGTGGGATTGCCAAAATTCAACTTGAATTGGTTTTAGTTTTAGTTTTAGTTTGATTTGGTTTCTGGTTTGGCTACCGTCTTCTTGACATGGCAGCTTGTTTTGGTTTGATTTGAACTACCGTCTTCTTGACATGGCAGCCTTTGATTTGACTTGAGTTACCGCCTTCCGTCATGGTAACTTTTGATTCGACTTGAGTTACCGTCTTTCGACATGGTAACTTTTGGTTTGGTTGAGGCTACCGTCTTCTTGACATGGCAACCTATTTTGGGTTTTGGTTTTTGAGATTTTTGGTTTTGGGTTCCCCTCAAGTCGAAAAAATTCAACTTGGCCATTTGGGTTTTGGCATATTGGTTTTGGTTTGAAGACATCGTCGTTAGACATGGTGCCTTGGCTTTGGTTTGGAGCCACCGTCGGTAGACATGGTGACTTGGTTTTGGTTTGGAGATTTTTGAGCTTTATTTTTTTGAGTTTTTTTTTTTTCTCATAAGAACCTGTCTTCATCTTGTTTTTCATACCAAGTTTGAGCGATATTGGCCCTTCCAACATATTTATGGGCTGTTTTGCAATTTCTAAAACTTTCTTCAAGGAAAGGATTAAATGTTGCTGTATATGATATTTTCATTTCTTGAGCTGTGGATTCCATCAAAAAGATTTAAGGGTGCTTTTTTTTTTTTTTTTTTTTTAAGACAAAAGATCTCTATCTTCACCTTTTCATTTCTGTACTCCACTCAACAAGATCTTTATCTTCACCTTTTTTTTTAGACAACAAACAGTGCTCCCTACCTTTTTCTTTACCTTTTTATTTCTTTATCTTGATCTCTCTCTCACTTGAACATGCGAACCATCATAAGTCTGTGCTTCTCTTCGACCTTTTATCTTGCTCTTTATCAACCTTGACCGGGTGCTTCTCCGGCGACTAGTCACTCAAGGATAGAGGTGAATCGGAGACAGCGGCAGAGGTGGTGATTTGAGGCTGATAAGGAGAGGTTATAACCAGGTGCTATAAGAACACTGGGGTTATGATTAATCGAAGGTAGGTGAGGGATGGTGTTTTGTGGTTTTCAGTTTTGGGTAGCAACGGAAGGTTCTCACAGGTTGGTTTGGGTTTTTTTTTTTTTTTTTTTTTTTTTAGAAGGTTTGAATGGGTTTTTGAGTTTTTGGTTTTGAGATTGACGAACAGAGTTTTCAAGGATCATAACTCTGCTCTGATACCATGTTGTAAATTGAAGACTACATTTTGATATATTGGTTTATTTATTACACAGAGAATACACCACTATAAATACAGGATTACACATAGATGTGAAAGGAAATATGAGTGTGAATGGCTACCATATTGGCTGTAAATGGCTGACAATTGGTAACCCATTTGACCCTCCTTGAATTACGGGATATGATGCAAACTGAGATCAAATCTTGGTGTGAATGAGATCAAGTCTTGGCTATAATCATATTATAATTATAAGGTATTTTCTAACAGCCATAACCGAAAAAAAAAGTGTCCCTCCAGTTCGCGGCTGGCGAAGTATATAGATCGAAATTGCTATTATACACCACGGTCCTCGAAGCATCTCTCGAGTAAAACCGTTTTTTAATCTCCACATCTTGTTCGTGGAATCTTCGGACACCTTGAAGCGTCTCGTGCATCACACTCAACGGGATTCCATGATTCACTATTTGAAAAAACCCGATATTCTCCGAGGTAACACGGATCTTTTCCACCGTGGAGGCTCTATCGGTGGATCCGAGGTCTATGAGTGGAAGCTCGATAGAGGTGGAAGCTTTTTGAATGGTTTCGGGTTGATTGATGAAGATGCGAGGGACGTGTCGGATACCCGCATCAACGAGGCCTTGGACACCGGTTTTTGTTTGGTCGAAAGCTTTGAGTTCGGTTGCTCGATCGTATGGTGCGATGGTTGAAGTTGTGGTGGTCATGTTTGTTATGATGATCGTATGCAAAGACTCATTCTATAAATGGAGATATGTAGTCAACTAGAGATAGAATTGCCGCCACACATTCATTATTGCAATCTTTGACTTTTATTTTTTTATTTTTTGAGCGCCATCTTTGACTTTTTAATCAATTATGAAAATATCAAAACCATTGCCCCACAAAAATTAAGTTGTGGTTCGAACTTTGAAGCAATCTTATTTAAATATCAGTACTGTTCTATTTAAAAAAAAATCGTTTATTTTGTAAATTATAAAGATGAACCCTATTTGTCAAAAGTCATAAAAACGGTTCAGGTATAGATTTTCTTTATTAATGATTCAAAAAGTGGTAGCGGCGCAGCTTGTTGCCCGTTTACCAACTAAATTTGGAAAAGATATATACAATCATTTTTCAATAAACATCATATACTCTAATATTTATCTGCAGTTTGAGCGGCGATTGGACAAACACTCAAACTGGAACGAAAATTTTGGAACATCTAGGGTGGCCTTTGTGGATATATCAATCTATTTAGAGGAAGCCGGAATAAATGTGGCCAAGGCCAGCTTTTTCCTAAATGAAGTGTGTGTCAATTTCAACATGTTTTGTATGTTGATGTTGAACCGGGTTCTCGGACTAGTAGACAATTGACACGTTGTCACAATAAACTATGGTAGCTCAGTGGAATGGGACATGAAGCTCGGGTAGCAGATTAAGCAACCATGTAGTTTCAGCAACGACATTAGCTACGCCCCACTGGATCTGGATATTGTCAGTTGTGGTTTGGATGACCAAGATAGTAAGTTATCGCTCACAAAAAACACAATATCCCAATGTTGACCGACGGGAATCTAGACATCTTCCCAAATTGGCATCAGATGTTGTCATTGAATAAGTAGTAAACGAGATAAAGCGTAGACCGCAATCAATTGTACCATTCTGGTATCGCAAAATCCGCATCATGAATTGAAAATGAGGTTCCCTTGGGCATGCAAAACCAAACAGACCTGCTGAACAGCAAAAGTAATGTCTGGGCGCATGAAGGTAAGATATTGTAACACCCCAGCTAGAGTTCGGTATATGATACCATCGAGAAGCAAGTCGCCAAAGGTGGTGCTGAGCTTATTGGACGTATCCACGGGTGTAGCACATGGATATACATAAAATTAGAGATAGTATCTTGTATAGTTTTATAATTATCCTATATCTATTAATTCCCATTATACTAGGTAAAGTAGGAGTTGGAAAGAGTGGATCAACAAAACCCGGAGGTTGATGGATCAAGATCGTTTCCTGTAAATCACCATGTTATTCCCATGATAATTGGTTGTAACCATGGTTAGATCTGGTTATGAACAGGCAGGGGAACAATGGCCGAAGAATGCCACCCCTTTGTCACAGTCCAGATCTCCCATATATGGAACTCGGTCCAAGACATAAAGCCTTCTATATCAATCAAAATATATAGTAAGTGTCACACCCCGATTTCCACGTGTCACCGGTGGGCCCGGTGGGGGAGTATCGTCACGTGGTTGGCAACATAATAGTCAAACAACACAATATAATAATGCACAGCGGAAGCAAATTTAAAATAAGACACAACCGAATTTATTTATTGTAATGAAAGTCACATTATCCGGTGTTTATCCACAGTAGGATCGAAAGATAAAAATATTAATTATAGTTCAACAGACTTCAGGCATCTTAAGCTTGCGAGACTTCTAATGATGCTTAGGAGAATCCCAGCCTATTTCGCTTAGTACCTGCATTTAATCTTTTTGAGAAAATACGTCAGTTTACACTGGTAAATACATTCAACTGACTCATTTTGGAAAATGATTGAAAATTGGTTTGGATGCACATGGCATAAACATTTTTATTTAACTTGGGAGAATTATTTAATATTATAATCTTGTGAACGAATTACATGTTACTTATGCGTTCAGTAGCCCGAATCTAGTCCGGGTTAAAGATCAATAGACACACCACATCATTGAGTTATACACGGACGGTGTACGCCTACACCCCGTGCTCAGGTCGCGGCCATCTCGTAAGATGATGCCAAGGATATCCGGGACATGGTCATTAACCCCCCAAAGGCTGTAAAGTAAACAAGACTGTTTAAACGAGCCGATCAAATTATTCAACTACCCACTAAGCGTGGAGATTTGATGCTCGATCAAGCGGTACGCTATGTACCGTAACCCAAGCCCGTATAGGGAAAATAAGTTAAAAGTATTTACCTGATGCAAGTATAAATCACAATAAGCAGAATGCACGTAGCTTTTACTGTTTCTCCTAATCTGGAACGAAGGTTTATAATAACCTATTAGAATTCTAACGGGTCTTTTATTAAGCTCAAACTTAGACCGGCTAGTTTCAAGATACGGTTCGTACGCACGATTAAGCGAAGACCGGATAGAACGTGATTCAGACCCGACAAGTTTGAAGACTTGTTTAATATGGGTTTATTATTCACATTCTGGATTTTGAGATAAAACCGATAAGGTTTGACCCGTTTCGGCTAATTTATGTAAACTTGTTACATAAACCGAACCGTACGCGTAATAAGCGTGACGGGTAGTCATGAGAGCTATATACAGGTTTCCTAAGTTAATTATGTCTCAAATATGTTGTGACATCAGTAAGGTGTCTTTCTTTATGCCCGAAACGTGTTTAGACACAAATTAGGCCCCGTAGGGGTAGTTTGGTCATTTAAGAGTTTATAAAAGAGTTCAAGTGACAATCTGTGTTACAGGTCTGATGTAATCAACAAATATACTCAATTTGTTAAGTTATATCAGTAGGTTAAAGCATGTATGTGAAACTTATCATTTTTAACCAAACTAGGCCCCGTAGGGGTATTTTGGTAATTTCACATAAGCCGAAAAGCTCAAAAACGAAGTCTGAGTTAATCAACCTTTGCTTACTGTTAAAATATCATAATTTGCCTCATATATCAGTAGGTATCAACCCGGGTATGTCCAATATGATTTTAAAACATACTATGCGTTAATAACGCTAAATTAGGCGATCAAAGGCCATTTCCGGGTTCGATACTTAAATCTGATATTTTTATATTTCCAGAAGGCTTAAAATAATTTATTTAACATATGTGATCAGTAGAAAAAGGTTTGGAGTCGTTTAGATAAGTAAAACTCATTTTATGGCCCGTAAGGGCAAAACCGACAATTAACGGATTAAGCCTACGACTACTAGTTATGCTCAGCCTAAAATTAATTAAAAATCTTTAAAAATCCCAAAATAATATATTACATCAGTGGGTTAAATATTTGATACCAAAAAGTGTGTTTAACTAGGTTATATGCTAATTACGCCATTTTATTAACATAAAGCACTAATTTTGCGATAATGAACATAACTCTTAATCTACAAGTCAAACTGATGTTAAACTTTGCATACAAGTCTATACATCAGTAACAAAGGTTTCTACACTTTTACATTTTCATAACTCGCGTTTTAAGGTAATAAGGGCATAATGGTCAACATATGAGCAATTAACGGAAATCTGCATATTAATTGGATAACTAGTGAACCAATGTGTATAATCACAGAGGGTTGTTCTAACATGTATCCTAATCCAATTAAAGCTCTGAGGCATTTCTAAAACATGCCTAAACGGGTCAGAACTGAAAGTCAAAGCGAAAGTCAAACTATGCGACTTTCGGTTCCGAACCGGGTCTAATCAGGAAATAGTCGGGTTGAACATGTTTGGACATGTTCTTACACTTATTACTAAGTTATAACAATGATCAAACAGGTTATATATGTTCTAGATAGCTAATTATGCATAAATGACATTTTAAGCATTATGTTGACTTTTTAATTGAAAGTTTGACCCGACATTTGACCTGGTTAGGATGGTGATCAGGGGAAACCCTTTTTAGGTTTTATTACCCACATAAATACCAACTTATAACCACTTTTAATTCGAGATATGACTGAGCCATTATTGACTAATCTCGAAGTCAAACCGTAATTACGACGGTTTGACTTTTAGCTAATTAACTAAGCTAAACTCAACTAAACAAGAACTAGCAGACTTACAAGAGTCCAATGCACGAAATATGATCACTTGAGGCTGCTTGAAAGCTCCAGAAATGATCCAAGAGTGCAGGAGAAGTTGTGAGGAATGTTTGAAACCTTGAAGGCCTTTTATACTTGTTGCAATCACCATAACAAGTTGACAACAAAGTCTAGGATCCATCCACAACTGATTAAAACTTGTTACTAGTGCCTAGGGATGTCTAGGGGTCGTCCACAAGTGAGAAAAACCGGCTAAGAGGGTCAAAATCGCGCATAACAGGCAACAGCCTGTTTCTGGTCGCTGGCAGACTGGTAGCGCACCGTTACATGTTTGTGGTAGCGGTGCGCTACCTCTTCTCAGGGGCTGAAATGTTGTTGTTTGTTGAAGGTTCGAAAGGGCACCCACTTGTTCGACTTTGGGACATTATTTTGTCAGTTGAGGGCCTCCCAAAATGCCTTTGTACAGTTCTAAACCCTACCATGAAGTATTGTTTCATTTGAATCCATAAACAAGACCCGAAAATGAAGGTTTATCATTCATTTCTTCATGGGATCATATCATGCACTTGGAATTCTTTTATTGACAATAATTCCCTGAATTTAGGCATAAAAGATGTGTATAACATTTAATCAGGTCTTGGGATTTATACTTGAGGTCGTTCAGAGGTAACAATTTAACATGACGCCACTTTAAATCCTACCGAAACATCTTTATTAAATCCGGGTTTACAACGCGTTTTGTCTTACATGACACGTGTCGTTTTATTATTGAACCCGAAATTTTCGAGGTGTTACATCCTCACCCCCTTAAAATAAATCTCGACCCGAGATTTACTGAAATAAGTAAGGGTACTTTTCTTTCATGGTGGATTCAACCTCCCACGTGAATTCGGGACCTCTTCGGGCATCCCATTTGACCTTTACAAAAGGTATATGCTTCCTTTGAAGCTTCCTTACCTGTCGATCTTCAATCGACAAAGGTTTTTCAATAAATTTTAAGCTCGCGTCTATATGCACATCTGTATGTGGTATAACCAGTGATTCGTCAGCGAAACACTTCTTTAGATTGCAGATGTGGAACACATTGTGAATTCCACTGAGCTCTTCTGGTAAGTTCAACTTATAGGCAACTGACCCGACACGTTCGATAACCTCGAAAGGTCCTATGTATCTCGGGCTTAGTTTGCCTTTCTTACCAAACCGCATCACTCCTTTCCAGGGTGACACTTTAAGTAGGACTTTGTCACCTACTTCGAAGTGAAAATCTTTACGATTTGGATCAGCGTAACTCTTCTGCCTATCCCGGGCAGCTTTGAGATTGTTACGAATCTGGACAATCTTGTCCGTCGTTTCGAACACGATCTCTGGTCCTGATAACTGGACTTCTCCAACTTCCGCCCAACAAACTGGCGATCTACACTTTCTACCGTATAGTGCCTCAAAAGGCGCAGCCTTTATGCTGGTGTGGTAGCTATTGTTGTAGGAGAATTCGATCAATGGTAGGTTCTTATCCCAACTACCTCCCAAATCGATCGCACATGCACGCAGCATGTCTTCCAACATTTGAATAGTACGCTCACTTTGACCGTCAGTCTGAGGATGGTAAGCCGTACTAAAGTTCAAACGTGTGCCCAAAGATTGCTGGAAGCTCTTCCAAAAATGTGACGTGTACCTAATATCTCTATCAGAGATAATAGCTACAGGTATGCCATGTAAGGCTACAATCTTATCAACGTATAACTGGGCTAACATATCGGAGCTATAAGTCTCCTTGATGGGTAAGAAATGAGCTGACTTAGTCAGTCGGTCAACTATAACCCATATCATATCATTTCCTTTCCTCGTCTTGGGTAACTTGGTAATAAAATCCATAGTTACCATTTCCCACTTCCACGTAGGAAGTTCAGGCTGTTGTAGCAAACCTGACGGTTTCTGATGCTCGGCTTTGACTTGCGCACATGTCAAGCATTTTGCTACATGGGCGGCTACAGACTTTTTCAAGCCTATCCACCAATAATTTGCCTTCAAATCCTGGTACATCTTATCAGCTCCAGGATGAACGGAGTATTTGGAACTATGGGCTTCCTGGAGGATGACATCTCGAAGTCCTACATACATTGGAACCCATATTCGTCCATTTAATCGCAGAATTCCGTCTTTGCTAAGAGCTAACTGCTCCTCAGTTACTCCTAACTTTTCATTAGGATAGTTAGCTTCCAACACAGCTTCCTTCTGTGCAGCTAACACCCTTTCTATCAAACTGTTCTTTATTTCCATGCGCTTGGCATTGATTCGGATAGGTTTAACCCTTTCCTTTCTGCTCAAGGCGTCGGCGACTACATTCGCTTTGCCGGGATGATACTTGATTTCACAATCATAGTCATTCAAGGTTTCCATCCAACGGCGTTGCCTCATGTTTAATTCCTTCTGATTAAACAGATGTTGGAGGCTCTTGTGATCAGAATAAATCACACATTTGACACCATAAAGGTAGTGCCTCCAAAGCTTTAGTGCGAATACAACGGCACCCAGCTCCAAGTCATGAGTGGTGTAATTCTTTTCATGCACTTTCAATTGTCTTGAAGCATAGGCAATAACTTTGCCTTTCTGCATAAGCACACACCCCATGCCAGTGTGCGAAGCATCACAATAAACCACAAAGTCTTCAATTCCATCTGGCAGTGTCAGTACCGGGGCGTTGCTCAACTTTTGCTTCAGAATATCAAAGGATTCTTGCTGCTTAGGGCCCCAAACAAACTTAACCTTCTTCTTAGTTAAGGAGGTTAGGGGTGCAGCAATCCTTGAAAAGTTTTCAATGAAGCGCCTGTAATATCCTGCCAATCCCAGGAAGCTACGAATCTCCGTAGGCGTCTTTGGCTCTTGCCAATTCATAACAGCTTCAACTTTAGCGGGATCCACCTGGATACCACGCTCACTGACCACATGTCCAAGAAATTGGACCTTTCGAAGCCAAAATTCACACTTGGAGAATTTGGCATAGAGTTTCTCCTGATGCAGGAGCTTGAGAATACAACGAAGGTGTTTCTCATGGTCAGCTTGATTCTTTGAATATATAAGAATGTCGTCGATGAAAATGATTACGAATTTATCTAAGTAAGGCTTGCAGACGCGATTCATGAGATCCATGAACGCGGCTGGTGCATTAGTGAGCCCAAAAGGCATCACTAGGAACTCGTAGTGACCGTAACGAGTCCTAAATGCAGTCTTGTGAACGTCTTCATCTTTGACCTTCAATTGATGGTAGCCTGACCTCAAATCAATCTTCGAGAAGTAACTTGCCCCTTGAAGCTGATCGAACAAATCGTCGATTCTGGGCAGAGGATACCTATTCTTGATCGTGACTTTATTAAGCTCGCGATAGTCGATGCACAGACGCATCGACCCATCCTTCTTTTTGACAAACAAGATTGGCGCTCCCCATGGAGATGAACTAGGTCTAATGAAACCCTTAGCTAGCAATTCATCTAGCTGCGTCCGCAACTCCTTCATTTCTGTGGGTGCCAATCTGTATGGTGCTCTTGCAACTGGTGCTGCTCCGGGGATGATATCGATCCTGAATTCCACTTGCCTATCTGGTGGCAACCCAGGTAGATCTTCCGGAAACACTTCTGGGAATTCAGAGATGACAGGGATGTCTTCTATCTTCGGTTTGGGCTCATCAATTATTACTTGCGCCATGTAAATGACACACCCCTTCTTCAAACACTTGGAAGCCTTGAGCATAGTCACCTGCTCAGGCAGCCCATACTGGGTATCTCCCCGAATGGTAAGTGATTCACCAGACGGAGTCTTTATTACCACTTGTTTCTGGTTGCAGACAATTTGGGCCTGGTTATGAGATAACCAGTCCATACCCAGAACTATGTCAAAACCAGCCAATTTAAACGGAAGTAGAGACAGAGGAAAAGAATGGTTCTTAATGGATATAACACATCCATCTAACACAGTAGAGACGGTTTCTATGGTACCATCTGCTAACTCTACCTCATAGTTTGCGTTTAAGGTTTTGACAGGTAAATTCAACAATTTACAAAACTTATGATCTACGAAAGACTTATATGCGCCCGAATCAAAAAGTACTCTTGCAAAGACATCATTTACAAGGAAAGTACCTGTTATGACATTATCGTCCTGCACAGCTTCTTTCGCGTCCATTCTGAAGACTCTGGCATTAGTCTTCTTAGCCTCCTCAGGCTTCTTGTTGTACTTTGGGCAGTTGGTCTTGATGTGCCCCTTTTCATTGCAACGGTAGCACGTTGCGTCTTTTATCTTCTTGCAATCCAGGGTTTTGTGATCCGTGGACTTGCAAATACCACAAGCAAAGGGTTTTGACTGAGTCTGAGAGTTCGACTCCAGTCTGCACTTTCCATAGTGCTGCTTCTTGCATATTTTACACTTGGGCTTCTCATCAGACTTATGCCCATCCTTCCTCGACTCAAATCCCTTTTTGTTATCACCGCTCCCACGGTGCTTCTTGTTCGACTTCCGCGAACCATCATCTTCACGCTTCCTCTTCTTGGCCTCCTTATTCCTCTGCGATCTCTGTCTGACCGCATCCAGAGTGAGGGATAAGGAAAGGTCAGTTACAGACCTGAAGGTAACTGGCCGAGAAGCTTTTACACTAGCCTTGATCTCGGGTTCTAAACCACCAATAAAGCGAGTGATTCTTTTTGGCTCCGGGGTTAACAGGTAGGGAACCAACTGGGACAGCGTATTGAAGCTTGTCAGGTAAGCTTGACAGTCGAGGTTCTTCATCACCAACGATAGAAAGTCAGATTCTATCTTCTCCACCTCATGTTGAGGGCAGAAATTATCCTTGATCAGGGCAATGAATTGATCCCGCGACATGCTATACAACGGGATCTTTCCGGAGGCCTCCATCAGAGATCTCCACCATGCCAATGCTTCACCCTTGAAGGACTGTGACACAAACTTAACTATATCCCTTTCAGCGCACCCGCTGATATCCACCACCGTGTCCATTTCGTCCAGCCAAGTCATACAGTCGACGGCTCCTTTTTCCCCAGTAAAATCCCTGGGCATACAGGACACGAAGTACTTATAGGAGCAACCCTTGTTACTGGGCTCTTGATGCAGTACTATATGCTGAGATGGGACACTTTGATGGTTGGTGGACTGACGGTCATCACCATCTTTCTTGGGTCCATTCTTTTTGGGAGGAGGCTTGCTATGAGCCTCAGAATGTGTCCTGGGCTTTGAATGTGATGCAGAGTGGGTCCTACTTCGAGTACCACTGTATTCCTCATACTGCCTATCCAAAGCCTGCGTGACAGCGTCGTCTATGATCGCTTTTAGTTCGGCACCCGTTAACGTAATCTGGGCGTTCACATTTGGCTCCACCGGATGGCTATTTATTTCATCTGAATCAGCCATTTGAATTGAACTGTTGCAGAAAACAAGAACAATATTTTACTTGGGAGTTTATTATGGAATTACCCCTTAGGGTAACTCGTTAACCATGGTAACAGAGACCACATTTGGTTAACTTATTGATCGTATTAATTTAGGATTTCAATTAAAATTTATCCTAATTATAAACAATAATAGTATATATTAGCACATAAGGCTTAGTCACATGGACAATTTAAATTATAAGCTATGATTTTAGAGAATCAAGGCTTTTAAGGTTTAAATATATTTTATTATCTTTTCCAGACAGTGAGTCAAAGCTACAACTGTTTTTTTTTTTTTTTTTGGCTCATGTGGAAATGAGCAAGGCCCGTAGGCATTATATTACCAACGTATGGTAAAATAGGATTATCTTAATTGATGATCTTAACCCATGATTCAGAGATCATATAATTGGGTTGGAATCTTCTAAAGAATCCTTATACCTATAAAATGACATGTGATTGTAACTAATCACTTCTGCCAGGAGTGTTAACATGTTTTAAGATGTTAACAGGGATTTGAATCTTTTTAAACAGGTCTTACCATTTTGGCCCGGTCTTATATTTGACACGAGGCTAGGTTTCACACTTTAAGATCCTTAATTAAATACTTACATAGGCAGATTAATTTAAAAGGAATGATTTTAATTTATTTATTTCATTTGTAAATATTTATGCACAAATGGCAACCATGAAATTTATAAAAACAACATTCCATTAATTATACATATGTTACATATTGCCCTAAACGGGTCTTTTCAAACAAACCATTACCCACGTAGGGGTTTTAAACAAGTACTTGCCCACGCAGGGGCCTAAAACAAACAACTAGTCCTCGCAGGGACCTTAACAACTAAACATCATACCCTCGCAGGGGTTAACGGAAAAATGGAAAGATAGGCCCACGCAGGGGCTCAAAACAAACATACAACACACATACCCACATAGGGGCTTAACAATCAAATACACCCACGCAGGGGCTAATACAGAAAATGGAAGGATTCAATGATCCTTCTTGTTCTTCCCCTTGATCAAGCCTACTAATCCTTGGAAGAATGTCTGTCGCTCCCTGCGGTCCTTGTGAACTACCCGTTCAACTTGATTCAACCTCTGAATGAGTTCTTCATGTTCAGGTGGTGAGAATCTAGGTGGCTGCAATTGAGCCCGGATGATGGGTCTAGAAGGTATCTGGTATCCCTGAGTCGGGTAACTCACCCCCCATGGATCCCCATAGGGTCCTTGAGTGTTGTAGTTCGCTGCTACCATGTACGGATCAGCCTCCGCGTACCCATAGTCATGATGCGTTGGGGGTTCAAACGGGTTGTAAGCCATGCCACCCGTATATGCCGGGATTGGGTTATCAAATCCCATCGGCGGTGGCTGGAGTACAGCAGGGTTGGAGGGTCCACCCATTTGCGGGTCCTCCTGGTACGGTGGGTAGTGGCTGGCGCTTGACTGACGTGGGGAACTGAAATTAAAGCCCCCCGGTCGTACAGACATGCGGGCACCAGTTCTCCTACGCCTCGGCGGTTGAGGAGGTGCCGGCTGAACTGGTGGCGGTGGAGGTGGTGGCGTAACTGCCACAAATCGGTGATCCTCCGATGAATCTTGATGATGCGGCTGCGGCTGTGGCTCCTGCTGCTGTTGTTGCTGTCCATGGGACGACGAGTGGTGAGATGGTGTGTAGTACCACTCGTGCTGAGTAAACATGGCCTGGAAACTGTCTGGACCACCGTAGGGTGATCCGTGGAAGGACGATCCGTCGGAGATCTCGATCGGATGGTTTGGGGTGCCACTTGCAGGCATGACGGGGTCCGTATCCTCGTCCATATCCTCCGCATTATCACCGGAGAAGTGATCGTCTGGCCCTAGTGGGTTGAAACCCACGGGTTCTGGTATGAATCCTACCGGGTTAAACTGTCCCCGGAAAGCAGGTGTAGGGTCACCATACGAATGATGGGACAAAGACCTCTGCAGCGGTATGTATGAAGGCAGAGGGTTGTTGGGCTCGTCTTCCGAATGTGGTCCGTATGAGTTATGGACCGGAGGTGTCGAGCTGTGCGAAACAGATCGTCTCGCTGGTTCGAACAGGTTTCTCCTGTTCCGTCGTGGATTTTCGCTCTCCGTAGCAGTTGGAGCTCGTACATTAGACGGTCCAGCTTCATGGTCATTGGGGGCGGTGACTGGCCCCTTGCCTCGTCCTCGTGTTCTGAAGAATCTCGGAGGCATTTTTGTAAAGAGTCCTGTCAATACAACATTAGATAAAAATAACAGAAATATAAAATTTAAAGGACAAAACAAAAACCGAATAAGGTGGAATTTGTCCTATGTTATAAGTCTAGACTCGAAGGTTTAGAAATGTGCTATTGTGTAACTGAGATTAAACACAAAAGGCTAGTGTTTAATTCACTCAGTGTTGGCTCTGATACCAACCTGTCACACCCCGATTTCCACGTGTCACCGGTGGGCCCGGTGGGGGAGTATCGTGACGTGGTTGGCAACATAATAGTCAAACAACACAATATAATAATGCACAGCGGAAGCAAATTTAAAATAAGACACAACCGAATTTATTTATTGTAATGAAAGTCACATTATCCGGTGTTTATCCACAGTAGGATCGAAAGATAAAAATATTAATTATGGTTCAACAGACTTCAGGCATCTTAAGCTTGCGAGACTTCTAATGATGCTTAGGAGAATCCCAGCCTATTTCGCTTAGTACCTGCATTTAATCTTTTTGAGAAAATACGTCAGTTTACACTGGTAAATACATTCAACTGACTCATTTTGGAAAATGATTGAAAATTGGTTTGGATGCACATGGCATAAACATTTTTATTTAACTTGGGAGAATTATTTAATATTATAATCTTGTGAACGAATTACATGTTACTTATGCGTTCAGTAGCCCGAATCTAGTCCTGGTTAAAGATCAATAGACACACCACATCATTGAGTTATACACGGACGGTGTACGCCTACACCCCGTGCTCAGGTCGCGGCCATCTCGTAAGATGATGCCAAGGATATCCGGGACATGGTCATTAACCCCCCAAAGGCTGTAAAGTAAACAAGACTGTTTAAACGAGCCGATCAAATTATTCAACTACCCACTAAGCGTGGAGATTTGATGCTCGATCAAGCGGTACGCTATGTACCGTAACCCAAGCCCGTATAGGGAAAATAAGTTAAAAGTATTTACCTGATGCAAGTATAAATCACAATAAGCAGAATGCACGTAGCTTTTACTGTTTCTCCTAATCTGGAACGAAGGTTTATAATAACCTAATAGAATTCTAACGGGTCTTTTATTAAGCTCAAACTTAGACCGGCTAGTTTCAAGATACGGTTCGTACGCACGATTAAGCGAAGACCGGATAGAACGTGATTCAGACCCGACAAGTTTGAAGACTTGTTTAATATGGGTTTATTATTCACATTCTGGATTTTGAGATAAAACCGATAAGGTTTGACCCGTTTCGGCTAATTTATGTAAACTTGTTACATAAACCGAACCGTACGCGTAATAAGCGTGACGGGTAGTCATGAGAGCTATATACAGGTTTCCTAAGTTAATTATGTCTCAAATATGTTGTGACATCAGTAAGGTGTCTTTCTTTATGCCCGAAACGTGTTTAGACACAAACTAGGCCCCGTAGGGGTAGTTTGGTCATTTAAGAGTTTATAAAAGAGTTCAAGTGACAATCTGTGTTACAGGTCTGATGTAATCAACAAATATACTCAATTTTTAAGTTATATCAGTAGGTTAAAGCATGTATGTGAAACTTATCATTTTTAACCAAACTAGGCCCCGTAGGGGTATTTTGGTAATTTCACATAAGCCGAAAAGCTCAAAAACAAAGTCTGAGTTAATCAACCTTTGCTTACTGTTAAAATATCATAATTTTCCTCATATATCAGTAGGTATCAACCCGGGTATGTCCAATATGATTTTAAAACATACTATGCGTTAATAACGCTAAATTAGGCGATCAAAGGCCATTTCCGGGTTCGATACTTAAATCTGATATTTTTATATTTCCAGAAGGCTTAAAATAATTTATTTAACATATGTGATTAGTAGCAAAAGGTTTGGAGTCGTTTAGATAAGTAAAACTCATTTTATGGCCCGTAAGGGCAAAACCGACAATTAACGGATTAAGCCTACGACTACTAGTTATGCTCAGCCTAAAATTAATTAAAAATCTTTAAAAATCCCAAAATAATATATTACATCAGTGGGTAAAAGATTTGATACCAAAAAATATGTTTAACTAGGCTATATGCTAATTACGCCATTTTATTAACATAAAGCACTAATTTTGCGATAATGAGCATAACTCTTAATCTACAAGTCAAACTGATGTCAAACTTTGCGTACAAGTCTATACATCAGTAACAAAGGTTTCTACACTTTTACATTTTCATAACTCGCGTTTTAAGGTAATAAGGGCATAATGGTCAACATATGAGCAATTAACGGAAATCTGCATATTAACTGGATAACTAGTGAACCAAGGTGTATAATCACAGAGGGTTGTTCTAACATGTATCCTAATCCAATTAAAGCTCTGAGGCATTTCTAAAACATGCCTAAACGGGTCAGAACTGAAAGTCAAAGCGAAAGTCAAACTATGCGACTTTCGGTTCCGAACCGGGTCTAATCAGGAAATAGTCGGGTTGAACATGTTTGGACATGTTCTTACACTTATTACTAAGTTATAACAATGATCAAACAGGTTATATATGTTCTAGATAGCTAATTATGCATAAATGACATTTTAAGCATTATGTTGACTTTTTAATTGAAAGTTTGACCCGACATTTGACCTGGTTAGGATGGTGATCAGGGGAAACCCTTTTTAGGTTTTATTACCCACATAAATACCAACTTATAACCACTTTTAATTCGAGATATGACTGAGCCATTATTGACTAATCTCGAAGTCAAACCGTAATTACGACGGTTTGACTTTTAGCTAATTAACTAAGCTAAACTCAACTAAACAAGAACTAGCAGACTTACAAGAGTCCAATGCACGAAATATGATCACTTGAGGCTGCTTGAAAGCTCCAGAAATGATCCAAGAGTGCAGGAGAAGTTGTGAGGAATGTTTGAAACCTTGAAGGCCTTTTATACTTGTTGCAATCACCATAACAAGTTGACAACAAAGTCTAGGATCCATCCACAATTGATTAACACTTGTTACTAGTGCCTAGGGATGTCTAGGGGTCGTCCACAAGTGAGAAAAACCGGCTAAGAGGGTCAAAATCGCGCATAACAGGCAACAGCCTGTTTCTGGTCGCTGGCAGACTGGTAGCGCACCGTTACATGTTTGTGGTAGCGGTGCGCTACCTCTTCTCAGGGGCAGAAATGTTGTTGTTTGTTGAAGGTTCGAAAGGGCACCCACTTGTTCGACTTTGGGACATTATTTTGTCAGTTGAGGGCCTCCCAAAATGCCTTTGTACAGTTCTAAACCCTACCATGAAGTATTGTTTCATTTGAATCCATAAACAAGACCCGAAAATGAAGGGTCATCATTCATTTCTTCGTGGGATCATATCATGCACTTGGAATTCTTTTATTGACAATAATTCCCTGAATTTAGGCATAAAAGATGTGTATAACATTTAATCGGGTCTTGGGATTTATACTTGAGGTCGTTCAGAGGTAACAATTAAACATGACGCCACTTTAAATCCTACCGAAACATCTTTATTAAATCCGGGTTTACAACGCGTTTTGTCTTACATGACACGGGTCGTTTTATTATTGAACCCGAAATTTTCGAGGTGTTACAGTAAGCCCCCTAATTTTAGCACGTGATTTGAGTACTCAATTACGTGTATGTTATCTAATGATTTATTACATAAATGTAACAACATACACATATCTATATCTATACTATATAGAAAAACGAGTTTACCCAGAAGAGGTCGCTAAAAGCGTGTATAGTCTTAAACGACTTCTACCCAACGACGATTTGGGGGTGGCACTTGATTCTGCAACTCAAAATTGCAGGTGCTACTTGATTAATGGAAATAAAATAGTTAAGCTAAGATGGCTCATATAGAGCAAGATAAGTCACCAACAGAGAGATTCATGTTGGCAGTGGCATCAAACATATGATGATCTCTAAAGTCTGCTAATATCTAAAGTCTATTATGTACAAAGATCTGCTATATTGGTTTTGCATCAAATGATGTATATGCAAGATATTGTTATTACGACAACTGTTAATTTCGTGTTTTAATTTAGATATCGAGTGTGAGTCTTAGGAACATAATGTTATTTACAGAAGCAAAGATACTGCCAACCAAGTGACCATTTTCACAGAAGAAGAGTTGAAGAAAGCAACAGTGTTTTCAAACCACTTTTAAAACCACTGTTAGGTTAAACAGTGGTTTGAAACCACTGTTTTGGGTTAGAACAGTGTTTTGAAACCACTGTTAGATTAAACAGTGTTTGAAACCACTTTTGGGTTAAAACAGTGTTTGAAACCACTGTTTTGGGTTAGAACAGTGTTTTGAAACCACTGTTAGATTAAATAGTGTTTGAAACCACTG
This sequence comes from Helianthus tuberosus, assembly GCA_030545235.1. Lineage (NCBI taxonomy): Eukaryota > Viridiplantae > Streptophyta > Magnoliopsida > Asterales > Asteraceae > Helianthus > Helianthus tuberosus. The sequence continues at coordinate 216,097,938 of CM060423.1, forward strand.
TTGGGTTAAAACAGTGTTTTCAAACCAGTTTTAAAACCACTGTTAGGTTAAACAGTGGTTTCAAAATGTTGTTTTAATGGTGTTAGTGTTCACCATTAAAAACCACAAAATATTTGTAACTAGCTTGAATGCATACAAAATGTTAAAATTTAGGATTATGTTTTCAATAATGTAATTCTAACAGTTGATATTATTAGAATAATAAATTTAGCCATGTTAGTCTTAGATGTGTCTATCTGTATATAAATAAAAACTTCTTACATTTTAATAATGTGTTATGCATGGTTTTCTAAGAAATGACCCGTGTTTGCACACGAGTTTTACCGCTAGTACTATATAATAAAAGAAACCACTTTGGGTACACTTGTCATCATATTAGGGCATCTCTTATAGATAATTATTATTTTAATTTAATTTTTTCTAATTAATTATAGATAACACTCCTATTAAATATTATTTAGTTTAATATCTTATGGATAATTATTATTTAGTTTAATCTTCTTCTCATTTATAATATTATTTAGAGAAAATTACGATTTTGGCCCCTGTGGTTATATCACTTTTACCCTTTTAGCCCAAAAACGATTTTTTTTACATCTGAGCCCTCAACGTCTTCTTTTCTAACCCTTTTGTCCCATAACACTAACCCCATCCATTAAATGTTAGGGGCCAAAAGGGTTAAAAATGACGTTAGGGGCCAAAAAGGTTAGAAAAAAAAGACGTTGGGGGCTTAGATGTTAAAAAAAACTTTTTTTGACTAAAAGGGTAAAAGTGATATAACCACGGGGGCCAAAATCGTAATTTTATTATTTGATGTATAAAATTAGATTTATTCAATTCGTACAATACACGAGGTTTTTTAAGAATATATATTTTTTTATTATTTAGTACAGAAAATTACATTTATTCAAACCGTGTAATACGCATATTTTTAAAGATGTAATTTTTTTTATTATTTAGTATATAAAATTACATTTATTCAACCCATGTAATAAATGAGGTTTTTTAAAGATGTATTATTTTATCATTTGGTAAACAATATTACATTTATTCAACTTATGTAATACACGTGGTTTTAAAGATATAATTTTTTTATTTGGTATATAAAATTACATTTATTCAACCTGTACAATATTGTTCTTATAGATATAACTTTTTATTATTTAATATATAAAATTATATTTATTCAACTTGTGCAATAAAGAAGGTTTTTAAAGATATATATTGTTTTATTATTTAGTATATAAAATTTATTTATTTAACCCGTGTAATATACGGGGTTATAACCTAGTTTTTTTTTTTATATAGAAAGACTGTGATCTAATTAAAGATTAAAAATATTCGTCTTTATGGTGTATATTTTTTCAATGGTATAAAAAAGTTATTAAAGTTAAAAAAAATAGAAGGACTAGTTTAAAGAAATTAATTAAAAAATTTACTCATTTACATGGAAATATAGTGAAAATCAGATAAATCTAAGTTACTCGTTTACATGGGAACATAGTAAAAAATTGGATTTAATCTCTATCACTAATATGCTAAAACTTTTTTTTGAACGGCAAATTTCTTTACTCATGTTGTCTGTGAGACTTGAACCCAATACCTCACTCTTCGAAGATGTTTAAAGGTTTTGCCTTTGCCAATGGGCCAGCACCCCATTGGTAAAATATGAAAGATACATGCTTAGTTTTATAGTTTGTACATGGGGAAGCGTTTATGGAATTTTGGAAAAACTGAAATAAACAAATTAAATTTTAGAATCATTTAGAAGAGATTGAGACAAATTTTATACGAATGAGACCATCTCCAACCCAAAACTTTGAAACTGTTAAGAAGTAATTCCCGTACTCGAGCCTATGAGGCGGGTTGGGCCGATCTCGTAAACGGGTGGTTAAGGTTGGGCCGACTAATTCGAGTTATGAATTTGTATGATTATTTGATTAAGTTAATTATAGATAAATTAAATGAGTTATATTTAAATTATAATAGATAGGTTAGATAAATATGGGAGTTTAATCTATTATTATCTAATCAGGAAGTTGCGTTCTACTCTAAGGGTCTGTTTGGTATGGCGTAATGGAATAAACGGGTGAATGGAATGTACGAGGTAATGGAATGGACGATGTAATTGAATGGATCATTACCATTCCATGTCATGTTTGGTTACCATGTGAGAATGAAATGAATCATTACTTTGTGTTGTTTGGTAGGAAAGAATAGACGAAGGAATAAAATCGGTGATGAGTGACGGTAGTCGGTGGTGGTGGGTGGTGATAGGTGGCAATGGTAGCGATGGTCGGAGGTGGCGGCAGTGGGTGGTGGCGGGGGCAGAGGTAGGTGGTGGCGACGACAATGGTGGTGGGTGACGGGGACGGTGGTGGAGGTGGGTGGCGGCTGACGGCAGATGCGGGGGTGGGTGGCAGCTGTGGCGCAGTGGTGTCGGGGGTGGTGGCGAGTGACGGCAGGGGCGGAGGTGTGGATGGTGGGTGACGGTTGGTAGCGGCGGAGGTGGGTGGTGACTGGGGTGAAGGTGGGTGGTGGCGGGAGACAGTTGGGGTGGAGGTGGGTGGTGGTGTTGGCGACGGAAGTGGGTGACGGCGGCGACGGTAGTCACGGCGGCAGCTATGGCAGTAGTGGTGTCGCCCGTGAGTGAGTTATTAAAACCAATAATAATAATAATAATAATAATAATAATAATAATAATAATAATGGTAAAAAATAATAATAAAAATATTGTTGATAATAATAATAATAATAATAATAATAATAATAATAATAATAATAATAATAATAATAATAATAATAATATATCTTTCCATTCCTTGAAGGAATGAAAAAAAAACACCATCTTACTAAGGAATGAAAATTATTATATTTGGAAGGTTTACAATCCTTGTGGAATGCTCCATTCCATTACCACTTAACAACCAAACATGTTTCTTTTCATTCAAATAGAATGCTCCATTCCATTCCGCCTTCCATTCCTTCGTACCAAACGCTACCTAATTGTAACCAAATCATTCCCTGTATAACCTGATTAAATTTGTGATTAAGGTTAAGAGAAGAGAGAAACCAAAATAGAAGAGAGAGAAACCAAATTATCATTATCATTATCAATATATTAAAAAACAAACCTTATGAATAGTGAACTTGGACACGTCACAAACCTAATAAATAATATCATCATCTTCAACTCTCTTTCTCTCCTGAATACAGCTTCGTTCACAACACCCCCTTTCCCTTTTCTCTTCGTCTTCTCCGGTTCGTAAACCGACAACCCCCTAAACCCTCTTTCCTTGAACTGTTTCACCCACTCCTCCATCTCTGTTCGATGAACGACCGGCCACCACCATTTCGGTGGTGGCGTATGGCGGCGACTGCACAAAACGAGAGTGCCGGAGCTTCCAAGACTTATCCTCAGCAAGCTGGTACCATCCGCAAGAATCGTGCTTGCAAGGTTTGTGTTTTTCTTCATTCTTATATGGATCTAGGGTTTTTAGGTTTTGCGATTGTGGTAGAAATAGGTGAATTTGTTTAGGGCTTCTATGAACAGTTACTGGATATAATAAATAGGATAATTTTGGACATCGACGGTTAATTGTTGATTAGATCGTACGATGTGTGTGTTGAATTTGTATTATGATTATAATTGCATCTGGTTATCTTATGCTCAGCTGAGCTTTAGAGGCTATGATGGTTGCCTGAGCCTCCATTGTGAGCATCTGCTAGCTTAGAATTGCGCACATGAGGTGTTTGATAAAATGCTTTTATGAGTTGATTGTTGAAATATGGGTTGTTCATACCTGTTACCTTAGAAAGTCTCTATTGTGAACACATGTTCGCTTAAATAGTTACCTTATGTAGTGTTCACAGGTCTCAGGTAAAGAATGGTGATTTGGCTTGGTGAAGATTTGAAGTTGTTGAGGTCGTTTTCGGTAATGGGTGATGGGCGTCAAGAATAGGTCTCAACTGACTTGACTTAGTCAACACAGAAACTCAGGTCAGAACCAGTTCAATGATGGAAGTTCCAGTGGCCTCTTCTATATTTTGATATTTGGTTTTGAACATAGGTTTGTGTTGAAGATGATTGAGAAACAAGGATTATGGAAATAGATATGGGCTTGGATGATGATTGGGTCAGCAATCCAAATTGCAAATGGTCAATGGATCGAGTCCGATACAATTAATACGTGTAAGGTATATCACGAACTACTTATATATACAATTAATTTTGAATGTTTGATTATATAGTTATGTTTAAAGTGTCTTATTTTTTCAGTTTTAGCATTATGGATGTGGGTCTGATAAAATTAACACGAGTGAGGTATATCGCGAACCTGAACTACTTGAATATACAATTAATTTTGAATCTTTGATTGTATAGTGATTGACCAGTGTTATAAAAATTAAAAAAAAAATGCCTAATTCGATCCCCAACGCCTGGGCTGAAACCCCCGTCCAAGGGGCCACGCCGAAACCCACGCCCCAACCCCCACCCCATACCCCATAGTCTAAAATTGAGTACATGTACCGTTGGAACCGTTGTCAACAAGTGATATACAACAATTAATATAATTTCAAATAAAAAGTACCTCAAGTATATCTAAACACATTCCATATCTCGCCCACTTGCACCAGTTAGTTTGTCAACAAGTGATACGATTGGTGGGCCACATGGGTTGGAACCGTTGAAAAAAGGGTTCAGACCGAAATGGGTCAGTTTTAGTATGGGCCAAACAGGACTTGGGTTGGTTTCACCCACAAACATTATTGTCCATTTAAAATTTTTTATTAATGCTTTAAGTGTGGCTACAAACACACTATTATTACAATAATTAGAAAATGTCATTTTTGTCCCTGAGGTTTGGTCAGTTTTGCGACTTTCGTCCAAAGGTTTGTTTTTCCGCATCTGGATCCAAAAGGTTTGAAATCTTGTCATTTTTATCTGGCTCGTATCATTCATTTTTTTCCGTTAAATTAGGGGTATTTTTGTATTTTTTGTTAACTTAAAGGGCAATTTGGTCTTTTTCACTTTATGTTCACGTATTTAGCATAATGTACAAGTATTCAAAAAAGACGAAAATACCCAGGTCTTAACAGAGAAAAATAGATTGAGTTAACGAGCCGTATGAAAATGACAAGATTTCAAACCTTTTGAATCCAGATGCGGAAAAGCAAATCTTTGGACGAAAGTCGCAAAACTGGCCAAACCTCAAGGACGAAAATGGCTTTTTACTTCGATAAATATTTACATCTTTGAACAATAACAAATTTAAACTCATTGACCTTGACCTATTTCTCTTTTAGCTAATTGTTTATGTGACCCGTTTGAGTTAAAACACAAATTTCTTTGATATGTTACTGATGGAACTGTTTTTTTTTTTCTTTTAAATTATTGAAGGGTGCACTTGTTGGTTCATACAAGGGGAGCTGCTATTTATATGACACGACTGGTATGGTATCTATTTGTGTGCGCACTTATATTATTATTATTTTTTTTTATTTGTAGTTTGTGCTCAAGTGTTCACTGAAAATGCTTTTCAAAAAATAAGTTACAACAAAAAAGCGAGATCAACCTTCAGAACAAAAACAAGAAAACCCGTCATAAAAAGATCACTGGTTTTCAGGTGAGAATTACTACATGTCTTCATAACGGTTCATTCTTATTAAGTTGCTACGATTATTATCGACAACTTTGAACTGTAAATTTATAGTGCCTCTACAGTTTGTTCCAGGTACATCAGAAGTGCTTATTACATCTGCAGATTCACGTGTTCGTGTTGTTGATGGCCTTGATTTAATTCACAAGTTTAAAGGTAATATTTACAATATTTTCCATTCTTCAAATCATTTTCTTACACATTGGTTAGTTATAAAAAAGAGTAAAATGCCATATAGGTTTGGCCAGTTTTGCGACTTTCATCCAAAGGTTTGTTTTTACGCATCTAGATCCAAAAGGTCTGAAATGTTTTCATTTTCATCTTCCGCGGGCTTGTTAACTTCATCCATTTTTCTCCGTTAAGTCAGGTATTTTTCGTCTTTTTTGCTAACTTAAAGGGTAATTTGGTCTTTTTCACTTTATGTAAAAAGACCGAATACCCCTGGAAATGACCGAATTGCCCTTTAAGTTAAGTAGTTAAAAAATAAGACGGAAATATCCCCGACTTAATGAATAAAAACGGATGGAGTTAACGAGCCGGCAGATTAAAATGGCAGGATTTCAAACCTTTTGCATCCAAATGCGGAAAAAAGCAAATGTTCGGACGAAAGCCGCAAAACTGGCCAAACCCCAGGGACGAAAATGACATTTTACTCTTTTTTTTAATCATATTTTCAGAAGTTATCTATGCCACCCGATTCGATCTGAGTTGATTCTATTGCAGGCTTTCACAACACAAACAAGCAAATTTCAGCCTCAGTGACATCAAACGGGAAATACGTAGTTTGTGCAAGTGAGGATTCTCAAGTGTATGTTTGGAAGCATGAACGTGAATCCCGGGCTAGCAGAAACAAAAGCATAACCGTTACTCATTCCTATGAGTACTTCCACTGTCAAGATGTATCAGTAGCCATCCCGTGGCCCGGAGAACCTAACAGGCTTAGTGGGTACCACTTTGATGACGTGTCAGCGGCGAACCATCCACCAACACCTGAAGATCAATTTAATAGCGGCCCGTTTGACGGAATCATTTCTAGCGCCAGCAATGGGTACTTTTTTGACCGCTTTTCCGCCACATGGCCCGAGGAAAAACTGGTTTCGACCACAAAGAACCAAAGTAAACATAAGAGTGTAGATTTTTCAAACGGGTCCACGATTAAGTTGGGTTGGGGTATGGTTATTGTTACAGCTGGGCTTCGTGGGGAAATCAGAACAGCTGGAAGATAATTAATAGCGTGCTATTACAAGGTCAGTGCTCTTTTTCAGTCGTGCTTTGTTTCATTTCAAAATATTTATCATGTGTCTTGTGTGTTGTTGATTAAGGTACTTATTGGCCCACTAAGAGAGGTTGCAAAATGTGTAGGTTGCTTACGGATCAAAATGACAACTTTAGTATCGGTCAAATTATTCGATTCAAACTCATGGTTTTGAAGGAGCAATGATCACAACTCTTGCTTTTGACTTCGTCAACGAATCTTGGATAACCTGAAGAGTAGAAACAGTGCAACCCTTTTTAGAGTTAATGGGCCATTTGAAGTACTAAATAGATTCAATATGTATGTACTTTTGTGAAACGTAGCAACTTTATAAATCTTTGAGAGTTTTTTTTATGGATAGAGTATCTCCAACAAGAAAAAAAAATCCGCTTTGAAACTAAAGCTGCCATTTCTTCTATTGGTTATTAGGATCAATGTCCATTCATAGTAACAAAACCTAGAAATGAAGCATGATAAAGATTTTAGCACAAAGATTAAACCTAGAAACCAAACATGTGACACAAGAAATCCAAAAGAAAAAAATTAATGCTTTATAATCATAACCACAATGTAAATCGCGCAACGCGCGTCGGGCAATCACCCTAGTTATGATTAAAAAGAAGAGTAATCAGTTTTAAATTATTTTCTCGTGATTCACTTTTAATTCGTTTTTTCAACTTGTTAAATTGTTGATTGAGACTTGAGAAACCACATGTACACACATAGTGGGAATATCAAATTTCCATCATCCTCTAAAACATTTATTTTATCTCCACTCTTATATGATTATTAAGATATCCTTACAATTCTACACTATCATTACATTTTTTTATATTAAATCAAATTATTATATAAATTCAATTAACTACTGGCTAAGGGGAAGGTGGGAAGTTTTACTATTCTTTGAGGTCCTGGATTCAAGTCCCGGCAAGGGAGTTTTAATACTAACTTAGTGATACTAACATACTAACTACTAACCCGGTTAGCGATATCCTAACCATACGCCGTTCAAAAAAAAATATAAATTCAGTTAACATATTAAAACAAACCGAGACTTTGTTAATAAAGTAATTTATATTTAAACTAATGGATAGTATACCAAAAATAAAATTAAAGATTGATCACATAGGGTTAGGATATAATAAGAAGTTTTTTTTGCTAGTAAGCCTAGGAAGTAATCTTGACCATCAATTGATTTAATCAAGGGATAAGATTAAATGAGTGAAATTGAAGAAAAAAAAAGGAGGCGCGTGGGTTTGTGTAGGGGCATTCTAGTCAATCCAGGGCAATAGTTTATCTCTCCTCCAATTCCCTCATTTTTTAAACGTTGATAACTCTTTCATACGACATTATTTTTTTATAAAAATTGCACCAAAAAACGAGCGTTTTTTATCTTTAAAACGAGTATACTATTGCTATATCTTCTAATTTTTTGTTTCAAAAACCCAGTTGCGTAAAACGCAATGGACAAAAAGCGTAAAAAATGACTTTTTTTCTAAAACACAATGGACCAAAAACACAAAGAAATGTCTTATTTCTAAAACGCAATGGCCAGAAAACACAAAGAAATGTCTTATTTTCTAAAATGCAATGGCCTAAAAACACAAAAGTGTTCTTTCTAAAACGCAATGGACTGAAAACACATAAAATGTGTTTTACCTAAAACGCAATAGACTAAAAACACTTTAAAGTGTGTTTTTCTAAAACGCATTGGAAAAAAAACACATAAAAATGTCTTTTTTCTAAAACGTAATAGCCTAAAAACACAAAAGAAAGTGTTCTTTCTAAAACGCAATTGACTGAAAACACATAAAAATGTGTTTTACCTACAACGCAATGGACTAAAAACACTTCAAAATGTGTTTTTCTAAAACGCAATAGCCTAAAAACATAAAAGAAAGTGTTCTTTCTAAAACGCAGTGGACTAAAAACACATAAAAATGTGTTTTATTTAAAACGCAATGGACTAAAAACACTTCAAAATGTGTTTTTCTAAAACGCAATAGATAAAAACACAAAAGAAAGTGTTTTTTTCTAAAACGCAATGGACTAAAAACACATAAAATGTGTTTTACCACATAAAAAATGTTCTACCTAAAACGCAATGAACTAAAAACACAATAAAATGTGTTGTTTCTAAAACCCAATAAACTGAAAATACAAAAAAAACGGTGTTTTTCATTACTTTGTAAAACGCAATGACTCAATTCAAAAAACCCAGATCGTAAAAACGCAATTCAAAAATTTCTTACATAGATCGAAGCCGATTTCTTTAGATTTCTTCAACGATTGACGAAATTTGAATGTTAAAAACACTTATCAGCGATCGAGTCGAACGAATCGAGTGATTCGCTTCAAAAACACGGGAAAATGAGATATTGTATGAAATTAAACTGGGTTTCTTCAAAAAAGTTGAAGAACACGTTGATTGGGTGTTTAAATCATTGATTGGTGACGAAAAACGCACTATAATGTAGTGATTATTGAGATAGAAAGTGAAGAAAAGGTTGAAGATGATGGGTTTTAAAAATGGTGGGTTTTGAAGTTACAGAGAGAAGAAGGGAGAAGATTGGATGAAATTGACTAAAATACCCTTTCTCTTTATTTTAAATTTTGTCACATATTATAATCCTATTGCTTACTATCATTCTAACAAAAATAAACTTTCTATTTGATCCTCACCTTGATCACATAAACAAATCTTTTTAAACAAAAATAATACATATTATATTTTACCAAATTAAAAAATTTAAAACTAAAAGTTAATATAACGTAAAAGTTATTAAAGTACATGACACATGTCATGAACCCAATTAAACACCCACTCCACATAGAGATAAGAAAACATTGTCCTAATGATTAGATGTTCTAGTTATATTAGATGATCTCATCCACCCAATGATTAGATGATCTAGTTATATTAAAAATGGTACAATTTAAAGCTTCAAATGAAGTAAACGAGGTGCACCATCATCAAGGGCCGTAGACAAGGAATACTGCATGTAGTCATGAACAGTGGTTTCCCTGTACCTCGGTGGGTTCTCATCGGAAACCAACTCCTTGATAGGTCCATATAGCTTCGTCAACGGAGCTAACGAGCTCCTGAAAAAACACGCCACCGACACCCTCGGCCCTTTCTCATTTGCCACCACTCTATGCTCAACACTTTTCAATTTGTCATTAGACATCATCTAAAACATAACTGAATTAGCCTCTAGTTTTATACATAGGTCGAACTAGAGGTGGGTCAAGAGAGTCCGTTGATCAATGCGAACATAATTTGTAGGATTTTAGAATACTGAATATGAGATTTTTAATTAAAAAAAAGAGTTTGACCACCTAATCATCTATGCAGTTAATGCGGTAAAATATCGGATATCGGTCGATATTTGAAATATAGGTTATCTCGGTGAGATATCGGTGGGATATGGGTAATTTTAATATAATGCATAATTTATATATATAGCAATTTAACCCAATAATTTAGTGATATTCGGTTATATCGGTCAATATCGCCGATAATATCGGTACCGATATTTTGACCTATATTTGACACCAATATCTTACTAAGGGGCTGATATGAACGATATATCACCGATATTAACTGCATAGCTAATCATAAACAGTAAAGAAAAGAAGTTTATGACTATGTAGTTAATCCGGTAAAATATCGGATATCGGTCAAGGACCGATATTTGAGATGTAGGTTTTCTCGGTGAGATATCGGTAATTTTAATATCATGCAAAATTTATATATATAGCAATTTAACACTAACAATTCACTAATTTATCGGTTATATCGGTTAAATTGATCAAATATAGGTCAATATCGTCGATAATATCATTACCGATATTCTGACCAATATTTTACATGGGGACCCATAACCGATATATCACTGATATTAACTGCATAGCGCTTTATGAAGACCCCGACTAAAAAACTTGCCTGCAATAGATCACCGATATTGATGACAAGCTGTAACACCTCGCAAAATCATGACCAATATAATGAAGACACGTGTTATGGACTTTAAACGAGTCATAAACCCGGATCATGTTAAAAGATAACTGGAGGGATCAAAAGTGTCAACATGTTAATTCTACCTCTGAGTGACCTTTTAACATTCCCAAAGCTTTGTAAAAAATATAAATACACTCTCATGAATATCTAATAAAGATTTCATAAACATCCGGTTAAATTTTGGGATAAATAATCCAACTTTCAAGAAATAGAATCCCATGTGCAAATCCGACAAATTCTTCATTCACGTGATATCACAAAGGCTCCAAGACAATACTAATGCATGGCAACACTTCCAAGATCATGCAGATCTGATCATGTGGACCCTTCCTGCTGAAAGTGACTATCGATTCGAGTTTAGAAAGTTGCATGGTTAAATATAAAAGTTCTCAAAACTTTTGTCTCTGATGGAAGGCTTACGGACCACAAAGCTTTTGCCTTACGGTCCGTAATATGGCTTAACTGGGCGATAAAAGTTTGAATTACGGATACGGACCGTAAGGGCTTAGGCTTACGGTCTGTAAGACCTGTAACTGGGCAGTGAAAATGGACAGCTGCGGGTTGTCTCCTTCTACACCCCTTTTCTCGAAACCAGCTGCTTGTTAATGGTTTTGAAATACCTCTAGACACCTGTATGCATCAGATTTCACCTGGGGGACACCTGCATTGATCCTAGACAATCCAAAGTCCTATATAAGGGGCATGTTTTTTAGCTTCATAACTTGCTCACTTCAAGTTTTCAAACTTGCAAACTTCTCTGGAGCATTCTAACTGAGAAGGAAGCTCTCTTAGTGAATATTTTCGTGCTAAGGACTATTGTAAGTATTCTTAGCTTTCCTAATTAAGATTTTAATAGCTTAATGACCGAAAGTCAAAGTTATCGTAATTAAGCTTTGACTTAGTGATTAATCACCAATGGTCCAGCCATTATTCGAATTGAAAGTGGCTATTAGTTGATAATTATGTAGGTAATAAACCCTTAAAAGGGCACCTACTGATTATCACTCTAACTTGGTCAAATGTCGGGTCAAACTTATTAATAAAAAGTCAACCGAAGTAGTTTTTACAAATTAATTCATAACTAATAATGCAGAGGTTATGGAACATGTTTTAACACTAAAATAACTTGGTAAATAATATAAGAACATGTTTAGGCATGTTCAACCCGACAATTCTGAGTTTAGGCTCGGTTCCCAACCGAAAGTCGCAAAAGTAGACTTTTGCTTTGACTTTCAGTTCTGACCCCCGATTTAGCTTGTTTTAGATATGCCTTAGGGTTCCTTTAGGACCATATTATAGGTTAGTATAACCCTCTGAGGTTATACAACTTGGTTCCATAGAAATCCTAGTTCATTGCATGTTTCCGTTAAATGCTTAGAAGTTGACCATTATACCCTTTTGATATCAAAACGAGATTTTTGAAAATGTGAGATGACAAAAACCTTTATTACTGATATTTAAGTATGTCCTAAAAGTTTGACATCAGATTGTGGTCTAAAATGAGAGTTATGCACGATATCGTAAATGAAAGCCTTTTTATTACTTTAATGGCATTTTTTGGCATAAAACCTATTTAAACCCAAATTTTGACACCAAACCTTTTACCCAATGATGTAATATAATATTTAGGGATTTTTAGAAATTTTTATTAAATTTTAAACTGATCATAACGTAGAGTTCTTGTATAGACTCGGTAATTGACGATAATGCCCTTTTTGCTAATAAAATGAGTTTTACACATCCTTTACATATCAAACCTTTTTCTACTGATTTTATATATTAAATAAGTTATATTAAACAGTAAGGGCTGGTCAAAATCTCAGATTTCATTATTCACCCGAATATCGTCAAATACCGACTTTTATGCGATTTAAACGCATAGTATGGGTTAAAACTATATTTGATACTTAAAACATATTACCAACTGATATATTAAATAAATTTTCATAATTTAACAGTAAGTAAAATTTTGAACTCAGATTTCCAAATTTAACCCTTATAATATATGTGAAATGACCAAAATGCCCCTACGGTGCATAGTTTGGCCATAAAGGATAAATTTCACATATGTGTGATGTTTTACTGATATAACTTATTAAAATAAATATTTTTACTGATTATTTTAGACCAGAAACTCAGATTATTATTTAACCTCTTTTATATACTTTAAAATGACCGAAATACCCTTACGGGGCTTAATTTGGTTTTAAATTCGTTTTGGGCATAATGGAAGGTATCCTACTGATATCACAACATATTCAAAGCATATTAACTTTTGGAACCTGTACATGATTCATTTGGTTACCCGTTATGCATATTCGCGTTCGGAACGGTTTATGTAACTAGTTTGCATAAATTAACCGAAACGGGTCAAACCTTATCATTTTTGTTTCAAAATCCAGAATGTGTTTAGTTTACCCATTTTATACAAGTCTTCATACTTGTCGGGTCTAAATCACATTCTAATCCGGTCTTCGCTTAATCTTGCGTTTTGAACAGTAAACCTTTCTTTAAAACTAACCGGTCTAAGTTAAGACTTTAATAAGACCCGTTAGGAATCTAATATGTTATTAAAAAAACTTTCGTTCCAGATTAGGAGCCCAGTAAAAGCTACCTGTGTCTGCTGATTGATATGCGGCTGGGATTAAAATTTATAATTTTGCTCAGGTAAATACTTTTAACTGATTTTCCCTATACGGGCTTGGGATACGGTAAATTATTACCGCTTGGTCGGGTATTGAATATTTAATCGATTAGTGGTTAAATCATTGAGATAACCCGTTTTAATCTGTTTTGTTTGAAACAAAGCCTTTGGGGGTTAATGATCGTGTCCTGGATATCCTTGGCATCATTAAATGCTAAATGGCCACGACTTAAGCACGGGGTGTAGGCATACACCTGACAGTTGCGTATGTATAAGGTATAACCACACGGGAGGATAACTCCTTGTGGGACTATATTAGTGGTGTGTCTATTAATCTTGTCTCGGTTTCTATATCGGGCCCTGAATGTACAACAAACATATAAATCTGTATACAAGATTATTTTTAAATAATTGTCCCAAGTTATAAAAGAATATTTGTGCCTTGTGCATTTAAATCAATTTTATAAACATTTTTCAAAAGAGTCAGTTAATTGTATTTACCAGTGTAAACTGACGTATTTTTCAAAAGGTTAAAGTGCAGGTACTACACGTAATGTGTGACAACTCGTATTTTCCGAACTTATCAACGTACTTGATGTAACGTATTTGAACTTGGTATAATTAGTTGATATGTTGAATTAATGAGATTATATGCGACTTTGTGTTATATGTTATGTGAGAGTATGAATTATGTAAACGCACAACACAACCCACTCGCACAAGCCCATTCGGGCCACAACTTGTATTTCGGATCAAGGGCGGCCCAAGTGAGGGTCGGCCCACTCCTCTTATTCGCTTACACACATCTTTAGGGAATTGTTTTCTCATTACTTGCAATCTCACAACAAACCTACAAACCCTAGCTCTCCTCTCTCTCTCTCTCTCATGAACTTGAAGGCAGCCACACACATCATCGAAGTTCATAGTGTCCGGATCAATTCTTGTTCCTTCTCTATTCGGTTAGTATGTTAATTATTGTTTGATGGTTTTATGATGTGTGTTACATATGCTCGATATAATGGATGATGTATTGTTATGATTGTTTTGAATGATATGAGTTAGATCTTGAATATATGAAATCGACCATACACGTGTTTAGACCCGAATGGTTTGATATTGTGCTAGTAGGAATTGGAATTGATGATAATGAATGAAAACCGAATGTTTGTTGGATCGGCTGTAACATGTTTCGAATGATTTATATATTGTTATAAATATGAATGTTGTAGAATAATGATTAGTTAATAGAGGATAACTTTGATTTAATGAGATTGTTGGCCATGTGGGTGTGTGATTGTAGTAGTGACAAAAATCAAAGCATGTGCATAGTCAATGTGATTGTCAGAATAGTTAAGGTTAGCATGTGATGATAAATGGATGTGTTGATATGTTAATCGGCTCACATAAGTATTTTAAACTGAACATGTGTCAATCGGGTGTGATGTGCCTATATGTGAATGATTGTTGTGTAGATAAACGTGGCATGTAATCAAAGGAATTGGATGTTTGTTGGCTGATGTACGCATGTGACTTTAATCGGTGGTGATATAACAGTTGTTGGCCATTTGTGGTGTGCATTGATAATGGTAACATGATGATAGTAAACATTTATCCAATTACATAATTACTATATAAAAATCGGTCCAATAGTATCAAGAGGTGTTGTAGATTGTCGGCCATTGTTGATTAATTTAATGATGATGATGATGATCTTGATATGTTGATGAACACACAAGATAGGGTTCATAAGAAGTTTGTGATAAAAAGTCTTGTTTGATCGATATATGTCTTAGTTGGAAGTTGTTAATTGATAATCTATAAACATGGAAATTGAATAACTGTTTGCCATAAATTAGGAATGTAACTGATATGCATAAAATTTGGAAATCTTAACTGTTTACCCAAATAAATCGATCGCACAAGACCCTAGTCACACAAGAGCTGATTTCATAAGTACTTGAGTCGCACAAGATCAGGTCGCACAAGACCTGATCTGAACGCACAAGGTTTCGGTCGCACAAGGGCCATCAGTCGCACAAGATGTTCATTTGTTTAATTGTTGGGCCGGTTACTTGTGGAACTAATATTGCTTATTTGGGCTTATTGTTACTTGGGCCGGGTATCAAATGGAATCGCACAAGACAACATGGACCGCACAAGTTAAATGTTAATTAGTTTATTGGGTTGCACAAGTTGTTGGGCTTATCTATAGTTTGGGCCGGGTTCACGTTGGATCGCACAACATGCTGTGGGTCGCACAAGGTTGTGCTGACCGCACAACATGTTGGGCCGAGTGATGTTTGGGTTTCTTGTGTATGCAATAGTTATCGTGTAACGTGTTCTTTGGGGTATGCCATGATTGTTACGTGTTAGCAACCTGTTAGTTCTATGTAACCATACGTGCTTTGCTTGAACCTAAACCTGACTTGTATGATAACCATGTTAGGACGTGGTTGACCACTAGCTGCTAGACTTGACTTTTCTGTGTAATCTGCCGAGCAAATCAAGGTGAGTTCACACTCTACAAAGCATGGGATTCCCAGGGGTTGGGAATGGGGTTAAGGAACATGGGTTCCTAGTCCTTTCTTGGGTAGGACAGTACTGGTTCAGGAATGTAATTCCTCGTCCTCACGGACAGATAACTATACTAGACCGAAACTCTCTATCACGAAGTCCCTCCTTTTTATATCGACTTAATCGCCGAGCCAATGGCGAGCGGGTCATTAGTTAGATAGCGCTATTTAGGTCTGACAAGCCTCACACCGTGCCGCAGAGGACGGGCGTGAACTAATGGATCTGGGGCACGTCAATGCTGATAGACAGTGACAGTTTCAGGGCACTTAAACATGACTTCAGTCAGTAGTCGATATGGTAACGAGTCTAGTGGATACACGGGGTAGCCCCCACGGCCGAAATGCCAGATAACTATCATGGGGTAGCCCCCACGGCAGGATTGCCAGAGTAAATGAGATAAACAAAGGGTTAAACATATCACGTTTTTAACTATGGGGTAACCCCCACGGCAGGAACGCCAGCTAAAGGAAACTGTTTTTGGAACAACTTAAAATGAACACCCAACCGTGAACTCACTCAACTAGTTGTTGACTCGTTACTACATGCTTTGCAGGTCTATAGGTACTTAGCTGGAGCTTGCACAAGGAAGGGTCGTTGTGGGACATGGACAGCTGTGGGCCATGTTAAACATTTGGATAATTAAACTTTGGATTTGGTTTTGAACATTATGCTTCCGCTCATAACTTAACTATGTTTGTTTTGGATATTAATCGTGTCGGTTGGACTTTTACATTAAATATTTACTTGTTCAATATGATTAGTGGTTTGATCCTGGTCAGTCACGCCTCCAAGCGGTGATACTCCGCATGTGGATTTTGGGGGTGTGACAGATTGGTATCAGAGCTATTGGTTATAGAGAACTTGGTTTTAATAAGGGAAAACGTTTTTGTTAAAACCAGACTATAACCTGTATAGTGCTCTACGATCCACAACGACACTTCACTCCACGTGCAAGGCTCGACATTCTAGGTGATATGGTTTGTGTTTTATTGCCTACTTGCTAGATTACGTAGAACTATGCTCATGATATGCTTAGCTAGTATAGCTACTCTTGCTTGAACACGTGTGTGCTTACTCTCTTCTGTCATCGCACTTCCGCGAACCCCTCTCACACATGCTTCTTTTGATATGAAGATCATGTCTGGACGTATTAACATGACTCAAGCCCAGTTGACGGCTCTGATCAACGAACAGATTGCTGCGGCACTTGCAGCCGCACAAGCAGGAGGTATACCCTGCAGTTTATAACTCTAGGATCTTTAGATCCTACTCTCGTGAACCTATCCTTGTGCTAAACTCTGTCTTTTCTTACACTCGCAACAGGTCAGCATGCTCAGCCACCTGTGTGCACCTTCAAAACTTTCATGGACTGCCGACCCACTACTTTTAGTGGCACTGAAGGAGCAGTAGGTCTCCTCCACTGGTTTGAGAAACTAGAGTCTGTATTTGAAATGTGCGAATGCCCTGAGGCACGCAGGGTGAAATATGCTACCGGCACTCTCGAGGGTTTAGCCCTCACATGGTGGAACGCCCAGGTACAAATGCTGGGGTTGGTTGCTGCTAACGCCACCCCCTGGAACAATTTCAAAGAGATGATCAAGGAAGAATACTGCAGTCGTGACGACATACATAAGCTGGAAGTTGAGTTCTTCAACCTCAAGATGACGGGGTCGGAAATTGAGGCATATACTAAGAGATCGAATGAGCTTGCACTACTGTGTCCTACTATGGTGGACCCTCCAATTAAGCGTATTGAACTCTACCTCAAGGGTCTGAAACCAGAGATCCAAAGTCATGTGACTTCAGCAAACCTCGCCACTTACCAGCAGGTTGTTCAGTTGGCTCACCGCCTCACTGATCAGGCGGTGGAGCAAAACAGGTTACCAAAACGCATTAGTGCTACAGCTACCTCTGAACCTTCCAGTGATAACAAACGTAAATGGGATGGAGCTTCAAGCAGAGGTTCGACTTCTGTTCAATCCCAGTCGCAGCAGAGAAGAACTGAAGAGTATAAGAGTCCTAGTCAGCAATCATCAGGTAGCCAAAGTCAGGGTGGATACAAAGGAAATCACCCCAAATGTAATCGTTGCAACTTGCATCATCACGGGCCATGCACCAGGGGTAACTGTCATCGGTGCAACAAGCCAGGCCATGCGGCAAAGGATTGTAGAAGCTTATACCCAGCAAACCAGAATCGTCAGCAACCGCAAGATCAACCGAATCAACGCCAGCAACAGCAGCCGCATGGTAACAACAAAGGGTGCTTTCAGTGTGGAGCTGAAGGCCACTTCAAGAGAGATTGTCCCCAGCTGAACAGGAACCAGAACAATAATAACAACAACAATCAGGGGAATGGGAACAACGGGGGTAACAATGGTAATGGAGCAAGGGGCCGTGCGTTTGTTATTGGCAATGGAGAAGCAAGGAATGATCCCAATGTTGTGACGGGTAAGTTCCTTCTCGACGACTTTTACGTTACTGTTTTATTTGATTCGGGTGCTGATACTAGTTATGTGTCTCAAAGCGTTAGTCAACTGCTTAAGCGTACCCCAACACCCTTGAATCCCAAACACGCTGTAGAGTTAGCTAATGGTAAAAGTATAGAGGTCACACATGTAGTTAAAGGTTGTAATCTAGTACTTGCTGATCACACTTTCTCAATCGACCTCCTTCCTATTACTCTGGGTAGTTTCGACGTTGTCATTGGGATGGACTGGTTATCCCAACATAAAGCTGAGATCCTTTGCAACGAAAAGATTGTCCGTATTCCGTGCCCAGGTGAGGAACCTCTTATGATTCGTGGTGACAAGAGTGGTGCTGTTACGAGCATCATTTCTTCCCTTAAGGCTCAAAAGTGTTTGCGTAAGGGCCACACTGCCTTTCTGGCTCTTGTTACTGACACCTCGAAGAAAGAGAAAAAGATAGAAGACTTTCCGATTGTACGCGACTATCCTGAGGTATTTCCTGAGGAACTACCTGGTCTCCCGCCCCATCGTCAGGTCGAGTTTCAAATCGAGTTAGCTCCTGGAGCGGCACCCATAGCTCGTGCACCGTATCGCTTAGCTCCATCAGAGCTGAAAGAGCTATCTACGCAATTACAAGAACTCTTAGATAAGGGTTTTATTCGTCCTAGTTCTTCGCCCTGGGGAGCTCCAGTGCTATTTGTAAAGAAGAAAGACGGTACATTCAGAATGTGCATCGACTACCGTGAATTGAACAAGGTGACTGTGAAGAACCGCTACCCTCTTCCACGCATTGACGACTTGTTCGACCAGTTTCAAGGGTCGAGCTACTATTCAAAGATTGATTTGAGATCAGGGTATCACCAGCTGAGAGTCCGAGAAGAGGACGTCTCCAAAACAACCTTCAGAACCCGTTATGGCCACTATGAGTTTTTGGTCATGCCTTTTGGGATGACAAACGCACCAGCGGTCTTCATGGACTTGATGAATAGAGTGTGCAAGCCCTACTTAGACAAATTCGTTATTGTCTTCATTGATGACATCCTGATCTATTCGAAGAGTCGGGAGGAACATGAGCAACACTTACGGCTTATTTTGGAACTCCTTCGAAAGGAACAGTTGTACGCCAAGTTTTCAAAATGTGACTTCTGGCTTCGTGAAGTCCTTTTCTGAGGCCATGTGGTGAATAAGGATGGGATTCACGTAGATCCATCCAAGGTGGATTCGATCAAGAGCTGGCCTGCACCTCGTACGCCAACGGAAATTCGCCAATTCTTGGGATTGGCAGGTTACTACAGGAGATTTATCAAGGATTTTTCTAAGATTGCTCAGCCTCTTACTTCACTAACGCAGAAGGGCGTTGTTTATCGTTGGGGAAACGCACAGGAGTTAGCGTTTCAGCATTTAAAGGATAGACTCTGTAGTGCACCTATCCTTTCATTGCCAGAGGGCACGGACGACTTCGTGGTCTACTGCGACGCATCTATTCAGGGTCCTGGTTGTGTTTTGATGCAGCGGGATAAAGTTATAGCATACGCTTCACGCCAACTCAAGGTTCATGAGAAGAACTACACTACACACGATCTGGAACTGGGAGCGGTTGTTTTTGCACTTAAGATATGGCGACACTACTTGTATGGCACCAAGTGTGCTATCTACACTGATCACAGAAGTCTCGAGCACATCTTTAAACAGAAGGAACTCAATATGAGACAACGACGATGGCTTGAACTGCTGAACGATTACGAATGCTCAATCAGGTATCACCCGGGCAAAGTCAATGTTGTGGCTGACGCCCCCAGTCGAAAGGACACTGCGCCCAAGCGCGTACGAGCTTTACAACTTACTATACAGTCTAACCTTCCTTCTCAAATACGAAATGCTCAGATAGAAGCATTGAAACCAGAAAACGTCAGGGCTGAAGCCCTACGCGGCTCGAGGCAACGCTTAGAACCGAAGGAAGACGGTGCTTACTATGTAACAGTACGTATTTGGGTCCCATTTTATGGCAATCTACGAGAGCTTGTGATGGATGAGGCACACAAGTCTCGCTACTCAGTGCACCCTGGCGCGGATAAAATGTACCACGACATCAAAACCACATACTGGTGGCCTAGCATGAAGGCACACATAGCAACATACGTTAGCAAGTGCTTAACTTGTGCAAGAGTCAAGGCGGAATATCAGAAACCTTCAGGCCCACTTCAACAACCAGAGATACCACAATGGAAATGGGAGCAAATTTCCATGGATTTTGTTACTGGCCTGCCTAGATCACAACGTGGTAACGATACTATTTGGGTGATCGTGGATCGACTCACAAAGTCTGCTCACTTCCTGGCTATCAAAGAAACGGATAAGTTCTCCACTCTAGCAGAAGTATACCTAAAGGAAGTTGTCTCGAGGCACGGGGTGCCCACCTCTATTATCTCGGATCGAGATGCACGTTTTACATCAGAATTGTGGCAAGCAATGCACAAGTCCTTTGGCTCAAGGTTAGACATGAGCACAGCTTATCACCCGCAAACGGATGGGCAGTCGGAACGTACCATCCAGACCCTCGAAAACATGCTTAGGGCATGTGTGATTGACTTTGGCAACGGCTGGGAAAAGCATCTGCCACTTGTGGAATTTTCGTACAACAATAGCTACCACACCAGCATTAAAGCTGCTCCGTTTGAGGCATTGTACGGGCGTAAATGCCGGTCACCTCTTTGTTGGGCAGAGGTGGGGGATAGTCAGATTATTGGTCCAGAATATGTAGTTGACACAACAGAGAAAATTGCTCAGATACGATAACGAATGGCGGCAGCTCGTGAGCGTCAGAAAGTCTACGCCGATAAAGACAGGAAACTACTCGAATTCCAAGTTGGGGATCGAGCGCTACTCAAAGTTTCACCCTGGAAGGGTGTGGTTCGTTTTGGCAAACGGGGCAAACTCAACCCACGATACGTTGGACCCTTCGAAGTCATTGAGAAAATAGGCAAGGTGGCCTACAGACTGAATTTACCAGCAGAACTCAGTGCAGTTCACAATGTTTTCCACGTGTCAAACCTGAAGAAGTGTTTATCAGATGAGCCCCACGTAGTTCCTTTGAAGGAGCTCACGATCGACGAGCAGTTATGATTCGTCGAGGAACCTGTGGAGATCACGGACCGGGATGTGAAGGTCCTCAAGCATACCAGAATACCTCTCGTTCGAGTTCGTTGGAACTCACGTCGCGGCCCAGAGTTCACCTGGGAGCGCGAAGATCAGATAAAACAAAAGTATCCCCAACTGTTCGCAACCGGTACAACCACTACTGAGGCTGAAGCTACGGAATTTCGGGACGAAATTCCAGATCAACGGGGGGAGGATGTGACACCCCAGGAAAACCGGGAAAACCATGCAACTTAACTAGCTTCCTCAGGGAGTACGTGCTAAATTTCGGGACGAAATTTCTTTCAACTTGGGGATAATGTGACAACTCGTATTTTCCGAACTTATCAACGTACTTGATGTAACGTATTTGAACTTGGTATAATTAGTTGATATGTTGAATTAATGAGATTATATGCGACTTTGTGTTATATGTTATGTGAGAGTATGAATTATGTAAACGCACAACACAACCCACTCGCACAAGCCCATTCGGGCCACAACTTGTATTTCGGATCAAGGGCGGCCCAAGTGAGGGTCGGCCCACTCCTCTTATTCGCTTACACACATCTTTAGGGAATTGTTTTCTCATTACTTGCAATCTCACAACAAACCTACAAACCCTAGCTCTCCTCTCTCTCTCTCTCACGAACTTGAAGGCAGCCACACACATCATCGAAGTTCATAGTGTCCGGATCAATTCTTGTTCCTTCTCTATTCGGTTAGTATGTTAATTATTGTTTGATGGTTTTATGATGTGTGTTACATATGCTCGATATAATGGATGATGTATTGTTATGATTGTTTTGAATGATATGAGTTAGATCTTGAATATATGAAATCGACCATACACGTGTTTAGACCCGAATGGTTTGATATTGTGCTAGTAGGAATTGGAATTGATGATAATGAATGAAAACCGAATGTTTGTTGGATCGGCTGTAACATGTTTCGAATGATTTATATATTGTTATAAATATGAATGTTGTAGAATAATGATTAGTTAATAGAGGATAACTTTGATTTAATGAGATTGTTGGCCATGTGGGTGTGTGATTGTAGTAGTGACAAAAATCAAAGCATGTGCATAGTCAATGTGATTGTCAGAATAGTTAAGGTTAGCATGTGATGATAAATGGATGTGTTGATATGTTAATCGGCTCACATAAGTATTTTAAACTGAACATGTGTCAATCGGGTGTGATGTGCCTATATGTGAATGATTGTTGTGTAGATAAACGTGGCATGTAATCAAAGGAATTGGATGTTTGTTGGCTGATGTACGCATGTGACTTTAATCGGTGGTGATATAACAGTTGTTGGCCATTTGTGGTGTGCATTGATAATGGTAACATGATGATAGTAAACATTTATCCAATTACATAATTACTATATAAAAATCGGTCCAATAGTATCAAGAGGTGTTGTAGATTGTCGGCCATTGTTGATTAATTTAATGATGATGATGATGATCTTGATATGTTGATGAACACACAAGATAGGGTTCATAAGAAGTTTGTGATAAAAAGTCTTGTTTGATCGATATATGTCTTAGTTGGAAGTTGTTAATTGATAATCTATAAACATGGAAATTGAATAACTGTTTGCCATAAATTAGGAATGTAACTGATATGCATAAAATTTGGAAATCTTAACTGTTTACCCAAATAAATCGATCGCACAAGACCCTAGTCACACAAGAGCTGATTTCATAAGTACTTGAGTCGCACAAGATCAGGTCGCACAAGACCTGATCTGAACGCACAAGGTTTCGGTCGCACAAGGGCCATCAGTCGCACAAGATGTTTATTTGTTTAATTGTTGGGCCGGTTACTTGGGGAACTAATATTGCTTATTTGGGCTTATTGTTACTTGGGCCGGGTATCAAATGGAATCGCACAAGACAACATGGACCGCACAAGTTAAATGTTAATTAGTTTATTGGGTTGCACAAGTTGTTGGGCTTATCTATAGTTTGGGCCGGGTTCATGTTGGATCGCACAACATGCTGTGGGTCGCACAAGGTTATGCTGACCGCACAACATGTTGGGCCGAGTGATGTTTGGGTTTCTTGTGTATGCAATAGTTATCGTGTAACGTGTTCTTTGGGGTATGCCATGATTGTTACGTGTTAGCAACCTGTTAGTTCTATGTAACCATACGTTCTTTGCTTGAACCTAAACCTGACTTGTATGATAACCATGTTAGGACGTGGTTGACCACTAGCTGCTAGACTTGACTTTTCTGTGTAATCTGCCGAGCAAATCAAGGTGAGTTCACACTCTACAAAGCATGGGATTCCCAGGGGTTGGGAATGGGGTTAAGGAACATGGGTTCCTCGTCCTTTCTTGGGTAGGACAGTACTGGTTCAGGAATGTAATTCCTCGTCCTCACGGACAGATAACTATACTAGACCGAAACTCTCTATCACGAAGTCCCTCCTTTTTATATCGACTTAATCGCCGAGCCAATGGCGAGCGGGTCATTAGTTAGATAGCGCTATTTAGGTCTGACAAGCCTCACACCGTGCCGCAGAGGACGGGCGTGAACTAATGGATCTGGGGCACGTCAATGCTGATAGACATTGACAGTTTCAGGGCACTTAAACATGACTTCAGTCAGTAGTCGATATGGTAACGAGTCTAGTGGATACACGGGGTAGCCCCCACGGCCGAAATGCCAGATAACTATCATGGGGTAGCCCCCACGGCAGGATTGCCAGAGTAAATGAGATAAACAAAGGGTTAAACATATCACGTTTTTAACTATGGGGTAACCCCCACGGCAGGAACGCCAGCTAAAGGAAACTGTTTTTGGAACAACTTAAAATGAACACCCAACCGTGAACTCACTCAACTAGTTGTTGACTCGTTACTACATGCTTTGCAGGTCTATAGGTACTTAGCTGGAGCTTGCACAAGGAAGGGTCGTTGTGGGACATGGACAGCTGTGGGCCATGTTAAACATTTGGATAATTAAACTTTGGATTTGGTTTTGAACATTATGCTTCCGCTCATAACTTAACTATGTTTGTTTTGGATATTAATCGTGTCGGTTGGACTTTTACATTAAATATTTACTTGTTCAATATGATTAGTGGTTTGATCCTGGTCAGTCACGCCTCCAAGCGGTGATACTCCGCATGTGGATTTTGGGGGTGTGACATAATGGGCTGGAAACTCCTGAGTGATTAAATAAAGATCTTGCAAGCTTATATCACTTTAAGTCTGTTGAACAATATTTCTTTTGTTTTGATCTGCCTGTGGATCCATCTACATTCCGTTGTATAATATTTTATTGTACTTTCAAATCGGTTTGTAATAATTTACTTTAAGACTTCCGCTGTGCTTATAAACTGTGATTAATTGACCATGATGATATCAACTACGTTACGATACTCCCCACCGGGCCCACCGGTAATACGTGGAAATATCGGGGTGTGACAGGTTGGTATCAGAGCCAACATTGAGTGAATTAAACACTAGCCTTTTGTGTTTAATCTCAATGACACAGTTTGCACATTCCTTGACTTTCGAGTCTAGGCTAATGACTTAGGACTAATCCTAATCTTATTGTTTTTCTTCTTGTTGGTTTCTCTTGTTTGTTTTGATAGGAACAAGACAAAATGCCGCCACGAGTAAGAGGAAGAGGCAAGGCACCAATAACTGCTAGAAATGACCACGAGGCTGGGCCATCTCACCGGCGAACTCCTTCAGTAAACCTTAGCTCTAGTCCCCGCGAAGACTGGAGAACGTATTTGGAACCAGCGAGGCATTCTATCTCGCTTAGCTCTTCACCTTCATACCACGACTCTTTCGGGCCACAATCGGAGAACGAGCCCCACAACTCACATCACTCCTACATTCCCCTACAACGCTCCAACTCACACCATTCTTTCAATGACCCTACCCCTTACTTCCAGAGCCGGTTCAACCCGGCAAACCAGATTGAAGAACCAATGGGTTATAACCCATTAGGACCAGAAGATCATTTTTCCGGCGGTCAAGACATGGATATAGACGAAGATCCGGATCCTACCGAGCCACCATCTGGGACGCCGACACATCCCATAGAGATTTCTGACGGATCATCATTTCATGGTTCGCCATACAGGGGCCCAGACAGTTTTGCTGAAAGGTGGGCCACATACCACTAGGAGTTCACTCCCCCTTTCAACTCACCTCCACAACAGCAGCAGGATCCCTTTGAGGATTCGCGTTTCCAGGCGGTTACGCCACCGCCGCCGCTAGAACAGCAACTACCTCCAGAACCACCGAGGCGAAGAAGAACAGGTGCACGGATGTCCGTGCGAGGAGGGGATTTCCATTTCAGCACCCCTCAACACTCCAGTGGCAGCCACTACCTGCCACTGTATGAAGACCCGCAAATGGGTGGGCCTTCAAACCCAGTTTCAGAGGTCGACTCAGTTCCAGTCGCACCACCACCACCACACATGGGTTATGATAACCCAATTCCTTCTTACGCCGATGCAGCGGCGTATAACCCTTTTGAGCAGCTAGCTTATCCTGGCTACAATTATTACAATGCCCCTGTTGTCGACCCGTACCTCGAAGCGGCCAACTACAATGCTCTTCATCCTGAAGGGCCCTACGCAGCCTCATACCAAACCGAGTACCCACCATATGGGTATCAATACCCGCCACCTCCTCAACCTCCGCATCAGCAGCCGCCGCAGCCGCCACAGATCCAACCACCGCAGCAGCAGGAGATTCTTCAGAGGTTGAACCAGGTGGAGGGGGAGGTACAAGAGGAGTGTAGAAACCGCCGGGGATTACTTAAGGGTTTGGCAGACCAAATAAAGGGGAAGAAGAAGAGGGATTATTAAAATCCTTATTTACTTGTATTACTGTTTAATTTAATTAAGTCCCTGCGTGGACAATTTTATTTATGTATTCAGTCCCTGCGAGGACTTGTATTTCTTCTCTTAGTCCCTACATGGACAAAGTTATTTTTAAGTCCTGTTTAGGGCATCTATGTACTTCATTTAAATTTATTGGAATGTTTTTATTTAAATTTCAATTGTCATCATATGTATAAATATGTTATATGAAATACATCAAAATATCATTCCTTTTTGTAAATGATCTGCCAATATATATTAAAAGGAATCTTAAAAGGCATAACCTAGCCTATATGTCAGTATAGACCTGGCCATGATGGTAAAACCTAAATAAAAAGATTCAAATTCTTGTTAACATCTGAAAACATGTTAGCACTCCTGGCAGATGTGATTCGGTAAAGTCACGCATGTCATCCTTATATTGGATTTTTCCAGATTCCTTATCTAGCCTAATGATTTAGAAATCATGGGTTCAAATCATCAAATAAGATGATCATATATTAAACATCCATTAGTGATGAAGTGCCTACGGGCCATAATAATTGTCAATTGAGACAAAAGACAGTTGTAGTCTATTACTCCCTGTCAAGAAAAGGTGGTGAACTAGGTTCAAGCCTTAATGCCTCGATCTTATAAGATCATGGTTTATGAATTAAAAATTATCCTTGTGACTAGGCTTTTTGTGCCACTTTAATATCTTTAATGATTTATAATAAAGGATAAATTATAATGAAGATCCTAAATAAATACAATTAACAAATTAACCAATATGGTTTATATTTACCATGGTTAATGAGTCATCAAAAATGATGATTCTATAATAACCTCTGAATAAAATAATGTCAGTTATTTTGTAGCAATCAAGCTACATGGCTGAATCAGAAGAGGTGAACAGTCACCCGAGAGAGAATAATGATACCACCAGGATCAATGTAGCTGGTTCAGATTTACAAGCATTGATAGACAATGCCGTTACTAGAGCTCTAGACAGACAATTTAAAGAATCAAGCCAATCATGAAAAGCATCTTCGATGTATTCTTGAACTTCTACAACAAGAGAAGCTTTATGCTAAGTTCTCTAAATGTGAGTTTTGGCTTCGAGAAGTCCAATTTCTTGGACATGTAGTGAGTGAGCGTGGCATCCAGGTGGATCCCGCTAAGATTGAAGCCATTATGAATTGGCAAGAGCCCAAGACTCCTACAGAGATTCGCAGCTTCTTGGGTCTAGCAGGTTACTATAGACGTTTCATTGAAAACTTTTCAAGAATTGCTGCTCCTTTGACTTCATTGACCCGCAAGAATATCATGTTTGACTGGGATCCCAAGCAGCAAGAATCCATTGATATCCTTAAGCAGAAATTAAGCAATGATCCAGTGTTGACATTGCCAGAAGGGATTGAAGAATTTGTTGTATATTGCGACGCATCGCACACAGGCATGGGATGCGTGCTTATGCAGAAGGGCAAAGTTATTGCTTATGCTTCACGTCAATTAAAGGTGCACGAGAAGAACTACACCACCCATGATTTGGAATTGGGTGCCGTTGTATTTGCACTGAAGCTTTGGAGGCATTGTCTTTATGGAACTAAGTGTGTGATCTATTCTGATCACAAGAGCCTTCAACATCTATTTAACCAGAAGGATCTTAACATGAGACTGCGCCGATGGATGGAGACACTGAATGATTATGATTGTGAAATCCGATATCATCCAGGCAAAGCAAATGTAGTCGTTGATGCTTTGAGCAGAAAGGAAAGGACTAAGCCTATAAGAATCAATGCCAAGAGCATTGAATTAAGAAGCAGCTTGAATGAAAGATTGTTAGCCGCTCAAAAGGAAGTTGTATTAGAAGCTAACTATCCGAATGAGAAGTTAGGCTTCACTGCTGATCAATTATTATGTGGCAAGGATGGAATCCTTAGGATGAATGGTCGAATCTGGGTTCCATTCCATGGAGGGCTTAGAGATGTGATTCTCCAAGAAGCTCATAGTTCTAAATATTCAGTCCATCCTGGCAGTGATAAGATGTACCAGGATTTAAAGGCAAATTATTGGTGAATAAGTTTGAAGAAATCTATAGCCACTTATGTAGCTAAATGCTTGACATGTACACAAGTTAAAGCCGAGCATCAGAAACCGTCAGGCGTGCTGTAACAGCCTGAACTTCCCACTTGGAAATGGGAAATGGTGACTATGGATTTTATTACTAAGTTACCAAAGACAAAGCGCGGAAATGACACTATTTGGGTCATAGTCGATAGACTGACCAAGTCAGCCCACTTCTTGCCGATTAAAGAAACTCACAACTCCGATAAGCTAGCTCAGCTGTACGTGGATGAGGTTGTATCTCTCCACGGAGTGCCAGTGTCTATTATCTCTGATAAGGATACAAGATACACATCGCATTTTTGGAAAAGCTTTCAGCAATGTTT
Source organism: Helianthus tuberosus (assembly GCA_030545235.1). Classification (NCBI taxonomy): domain Eukaryota; kingdom Viridiplantae; phylum Streptophyta; class Magnoliopsida; order Asterales; family Asteraceae; genus Helianthus; species Helianthus tuberosus. The sequence continues at coordinate 216,126,985 of CM060423.1, forward strand.
AGGCACTCGATTAAACTTCAGCACTGCTTATCATCCGCAAACGGATGGCCAAAGCGAGCGTACAATTCAAACGCTCGAGGATATGCTACGAGCTTGTGTTATTGATTTAGGAGGAAGTTAGGATGACCATCTTCCATTGATCGAATTTTCGTACAATAATAGCTATCATTCGAGTATTCAAGCAGCACCTTTTGAGGCCTTGTACGGTAGGAAGTGCAGAACGCCAGTTTGTTGGGCGGAAGTTGGAGATGTCCAACTGTCAGGACCTGATATAGTCCTGGAGACGACAGATAAGATTGTCCAAATTCGTGATCGTCTGAAAGCTGCTAGGGATAGGCAGAAAGGCTACGCAGATAAAAGGCGTAAACCTCTGAAATTCGAGGTAGGAGATAAAGTGTTACTTAAGATATCACCCTGGAAAGGGGTGATGCGTTTTGGCAAAAAGGGCAAGCTAAGCCTAAGATACATAGGACCATTCGAGATCATCGAATGCGTCGGAACTGTAGCTTACAAGCTAAATTTTCCAGAAGAACTCAGTGGGACACATAATGTATTCCACATCTGCAACTTGAAGAAATGTCTAGCCGATGAGTCATTAGCAATATCACATAAGGATGTGCAGATAGATGAGAGCTTGAAGTTCGTTGAAAAACCTTTGTCGATCGAGGATCGACAGGTTAAGAAGCTTCGAAGGAAGCATGTGCCGATTGTCAAGGTAAGATGGGATGCCCATAGAGGCCCAGAATATAGATGGGAGGTTGAATCCACAATGAAACAGAAGTACCCTCATTTATTTCAGTAAATCTCGAGGTCGAGATTTCTTTTAAGGGGGTGAGGATGTAACACCTCTCAAAATCATGACCAATATAATGAAGACACGTGTTATAGACTTTAAACGTGTGATAAACTCGGATCGTGTTAAAAGATAACTGGAGGGATCAAAAGTGTCAACATGTTAATTCTACCTCTGAGTGACCTTTTAACATTCCCAAAGCTTTGTAAAAAATATAAATACACTCTCATGAATATCTAATGAAGATTTCATAAACATCCGGTTAAATTTTGGGATAAATAATTCAACTTTCAAGAAATAGAATCCCATGTGCAAATCCGACAAATTCTTCATTCACGTGATATCACAAAGGCTCCAAGACAATACTAATGCATGACAACACTACCAAGATCATGCAGATCTGATCATGTGGACCCTTCCTGCTAAAAGTGACTATAAATTCGAGTTTAGAAAGTTGCATGGTCAAATATAAAAGTTCTCAAAACTTTTGTCTCTGATGGAAGGCTTACGGACCGCAAAGCTTTTGCCTTACGGTCCGTAAGATGGCTTAACTGGGAGATAAAAGTTTGAATTACGGATACGGACCGTAAGGGCTTAGGCTTACGGTCCGTAAGACCTGTAACTGGGCAGTGAAAATGGACAGCTGCGGGTTGTCTCCTTCTACACCCCTTTTCTCGAAACCAGCTGCTTGTTAACGGTTTTGAAATACCTCTAGACACCTGTATGCATCAGATTTCACCTGGGGGACACCTGCATTGATCCTAGACAATCCAACGTCCTATATAAGGGGCATGTTTTTTAGCTTCATAACTTGCTCACTTCAAGTTTTCAAACTTGCAAACTTCTCTGGAAGATTCCAACTGAGAAGGAAGCTTTCTTAGTGAATATTTTCGTGCTAAGGACTATTGTAAGTATTCTTAGCTTTCCTAATTAAGATTTTAATAGCTTAATGACCGAAAGTCAAAATTATCGTAATTAAGCTTTGACTTAGTGATTAATCACTAATGGTCCAGCCATTATTCGAATTGAAAGTGGCTATGAGTTGGTAATTATGTAGGTAATAAATCCTTAAAAGGGCACCTACTGATTATCACTCTAACTTGGTCAAATGTCGGGTCAAACTTATTAATAAAAAGTCAACAGAAGTAGTTTTTACAAATTAATTCATAACTAATAATGCAGAGGTTATGGAATATGTTTTAACACTAAAATAACTTGGTAAATAATATAAGAACATGTTTAGGCATGTTCAACCCGACAATTCTGAGTTTAGGCTCGATTCCCAACCAAAAGTCGCAAAAGTAGACTTTTGCTTTGACTTTCAGTTCTGACCCCCGATTTAGCTTGTTTTAGATATGCCTTAGGGTTCCTTTAGGACCATATTATAGGTTAGTATAACCCTCTGAGGTTATACAACTTGGTTCCATAGAAATCCTAGTTCATTGCATGTTTCCGTTAAATGCTTAGAAGTTGACCATTATGCCCTTTTGATATCAAAACGAGATTTTTGAAAATGTGAGATGACAAAAACCTTTATTACTGATATTTAAGTATGTCCTAAAAGTTTGACATCAGATTGTGGTCTAAAATGAGAGTTATGCTCGATATCGTAAATGAAAGCCTTTTTATTAATTTAATGGCATTTTTGGCATAAAACCTATTTAAACCCAAATTTTGACACCAAACCTTTTACCCACTGATGTAATATAATATTTAGGGTTTTTTGGAAATTTTTATTAAATTTTAAACTGATCATAACGTAGAGTTCTTGCATAGACTCGGTAATTGACGATAATGCCCTTTTTGCTAATAAAATGAGTTTTACACATCCTTTACATATCAAACCTTTTTCTACTGATTTTATATATTAAATAAGTTATCTTAAACAGTAAGGGCTGGTCAAAACCTCAGATTTCATTATTCACCCGAATATCGTCAAATACCGACTTTTATGCGATTTAAACGCATAGTATGGGTTAAAACTATATTTGATACTTAAAACATATTACCTACTGATATATTAAATAAATTTTCATACTTTAACAGTAAGTAAAAGTTTTGAACTCAGATTTCCAAATTTAACCCTTATAATATATGTGAAATGACCAAAATGCCCCTACGGTGCATAGTTTGGCCATAAAGGATAAATTTCACATATGTGTGATGTTTTATTGATATAACTTATTAAAATAAATATTTTTACTGATTATTTTAGACCAGAAACTCAGATTATTATTTAACCTCTTTTATAAACTTTAAAATGACCGAAATACCCTTACGGGGCTTAATTTGGTTTTAAATTCGTTTTGGGCATAATGGAAGGTATCCTACTGATATCACAACATATTCAAAGCATATTAACTTCTGAAACATGTACATGATTCATTTGGTTACCCGTTATGCATATTCGCGTTCGGAACGGTTTATGTAACTAGTTTGCATAAATTAACCGAAACGGGTCAAACCTTATCATTTTTGTTTCAAAATCCAGAATGTGTTTAGTTTACCCATTTTATACAAGTCTTCATACTTGTCGGGTCTAAATCACATTCTAATCCGGTCTTCGCTTAATCTTGCGTTTTGAACCGTAAACCTTTCTTTAAAACTAACCGGTCTAAGTTAAGACTTGAATAAAACCCGTTAGGAATCTAAAGGTTATTAAAAAAACCTTCGTTCCAGATTAGGAGCCCAGTAAAAGCTACCTGTGTCTGCTGATTGATATACGGCTGGGATTAAAATTTATAATTTTGCTCAGGTAAATACTTTTAACTTATTTTCCCTATAGGGGCTTGGGATACGGTAAATTATTACCTCTTGGTCGGGTATTGAATATTTAATCTATTAGTGGTTAAATCATTGAGATAACCCGTTTTAATCTGTTTTGTTTGAAACAAAACCTTTGGGGGTTAATGACCGTGTCCTGGATATCCTTGGCATCATTAAATGCTAAATGGCCACGACTTAAGCACGGGGTGTAGGCATACACATGACAGTTGCGTATGTATAAGGTATAACCACACGGGAGGATAACTCCTTGTGGGACTATATTAGTGGTGTGTCTATTAATCTTGTCTCGGTTTCTATATCGGGCCCTGAATGTACAACAAACATATAAATCTGTATACAATATTATTTTTAAATAATTGTCCCAAGTTATAAAAGAATATTTGTGCCTTGTGCATTTAAATCAATTTTATAAACATTTTTCAAAAGAGTCAGTTAATTGTATTTACCAGTGTAAACTGACGTATTTTTCAAAAGGTTAAAGTGCAGGTACTACACTTTGAAACTCTTGAGTGATTAAATAAAGAGTCTTGCAAGCTTATATCACTTTAAGTCTGTTGAACAATATTTCTTTTGTTTTGATCCGCCTGTGGATCCATCTACATTCCGTTGTATAATATTTTATTGTACTTTCAAATCGGTTTGTAATAATTTACTTTAAGACTTCCGCTGTGCTTATAAACTATGATTAGTTGACCATGATGATATCAACTACGTCACGATACTCCCCACCGGGCCCACCGTTAATACGTGGAAATATCGGGGTGTGACACAAGCGCACCTAGAGTAGGTGGAATTCTTACGGGGGTGGGGGCGATGGAGCCATAAATGAAAAAAATGTGTCTCTCCACTTCGCCACGGGAGAAGTATACAAATTGAAATTGCTATTATACACAACGGGCCTCGACGCATCTCTAGTGTAAAACCGTTTTCTAATCTCCACATCTTGTTCATGAAATCTACAGACGCCTTGTAGTGCCTCGTTCATCACACTCAATGGGATTCCGTGGTTTACCACTTGAAAAAACCCCATTTTTTCTGAGGCCACACGGATCTTCTCAATGTCAATGCTCTATCGATGGATCCGAGGTCTATGACTGGAAGGTCAAAAGAGTTGGAAGTTTTGCGAATGATTTTCGATTGATTGATGAAGATGTGAGGGACTTGTTTGATTCCGACATCGACAAGGCCTTGGACTCCAGATTTTGCTTGGTCGAATGATTTGAGTTCGGTTGCTCGATCGTAGATTGAAGCTATTGTTTTAGCAAGAGCCATGTTTTGTTATGTGAGATGAAACTATGCAAAGATCAGATCATTCTATATATTGAAGAAATTAGCAGTCAGCTAGAGATATAATTGTTGGGACCCTATCATTATTACAAACAATAGTTGACCAAAAATATCTAACCATGGCCCCCAAAAATATCAAGCTATGATTTTTAATATTTGAATTTTAATAGTTGTATTATTATTTCATTTAAAACAGTTGAAAAACATCAAACATACAACCAATTTCAAATTATGTATAATATCAACAAGTTCTCGGTATGAACAATACCATCACCGGTCCAAGTTGTTATAGCACAACTACGTGTTGCTTTTAAAGTTACAATATGTCCCCTCAATAAGTATAACATGGACTCCTCATATGTAAATGGACTTACCTTTTAAACCATAATACTTTTCTATGTGTTTCTTTTTTATAATGGCTAACTAGAATTTGCCACATGGCCCACTCATAACTTTTTGTGTTTTCTTTGCTTTTCTCTTAGGCTGATTGGTATGGGCTCACATCTCTTGCTAACTCAGCTTCATAGTGCCCCCAACACCGTTGCAGATGTGTTATGGAAGGGTGCCATGAAGGGTATCGCGAATACTTAAACTTGATCAACTAAACCTGTGAGGTAATGGGTAGACATTGGGTTAGGATCTCAACTTCCGATCAGTCTTCATTCTCATCTGTTTTTGGTCTTTCGATTTATCTATTTAAGGCATTTTCGTCATTACTTTCTATTTACCTATTAGGTATTGCGCGCAACAAGGACATTGATACCATACGTGCTCCAAGTGGTGTTTCACATCAATTATATTTTCAAGCAGAATTGACGCTTAAGCTTTAGGTATCCTCTCATTATTTTTTCTGAATTATAGCTAACCGTGATTCATTTATCGTCACTTTTCCTTCTCTACACTTTGGATAGGTTGTAGAGATGCTCGACAGGAAACCTTTAGGGCACTAATGTAAGGTGATTGCCAATTACGACCATGAATGTAATTGTGAATCACATGTGTATGCTTTTGGATTCCTATTATGTAGGTTAGAGTTTATCTAAATCTGTTTACGTCTTAGAATTCTGAAATTCGATATGTTTGATTTTATTTGATCTCGTATGAATTTTGATGTGTTTAGGTTCATTTCTACCGATCATCTCAGTATTTTCTTTAGCATATGACCTTTCATTGATCAATTATGATATCTGAATTCAATTCCGTATGTGTTATATCTGAACTTTGTCATTTATGGCCACACCCTGATTTCCCGGTGGGCCCAGAGTTGGGGTATATGCGTGACGATTGATATAAATAATCACAATGCACATCGGAATATGAGATTTTAAATTACATATTACAAAAGTACACAAACAGAAAAGAAAGTACAAAAAATATTATACATGATGTTCGTACTAAAAGGATCCACAGGCGGATCGAATGTTATAAAATAGACTTGAGACTAATAGGGTCTTTTCCATGGAGTCGCAAATTCCAATATATAAAGACCGAGAAGCTCCAGCCTATTCTGTACTTGCTATAGAACCTGTGCTTAACCTTTTGAAAATACGTCAGTTTTCACTAGTAAATACACTTAACCAACTCTTTTGAAAATCTTTTAAAAAGTTTACTAGGTTAGAACCCCGTGTAATACACGGGTTGAATAAATGTAATTTTATATACCAAATAATAAAAAAAAATCTTTAAAAACCCCGTTTATTACACGGGTTGAATAAATGTAATTTTATATAACAAATACTAAAACAATATATTTTTAAAAATCTCGTTTATTACATGTGTTGAATAAATGTAATTTAATATATTAAATAATAAAAAAGTTATATCTTTACGAACCCCATGTATTGTATGGGTTGAATAAATTTAATTTTATATATTAAATAATGAAAAAATTACATTTTTAACAACCTCATGTATTGTATGGGTTGAGCACATGTAATTTTATATACCAATCAATAAAAAGTTATATCTTGTTATATCTTTATAAACACTGTGTATTATAAAACTTTTGGACTAAACTGACAAAATGGCCTAAACCATAGGGACTAAAATGACATTTAACTCTTTACATTATATTAATTTATATTTAGTGTACGTTTTTTGTTAATTTCAAGATAAATAAGTTTGAAATCTAATAAATATTTCAAAAGACTATATTATCTCGTATACGAATTGTTTAAATTTATATTAAATTTTATTTGATAATTATCTTTTAATATTAATTATAATTAAGTAGGAGATAGAGATGAGAAAACTAAAAAATAGATGGCTCCAATGAATGACATGTGTCCACTCATTGGTTTCTTTATTATATAGTATAGATTTGATACCATTTGGTATATTATTTTTAAATAACTTGGGATAAAGTAATATATCTTGTTACCAGTTTTACATGCTTGTCAATACATAGGGTGACCGGAACTAAACGCCAATACATGATTAATCAACACACCACATTTTCAATATCATATAATATAACATTAGCGTCTGTCAGGTGTATGCCTACAACCCGCGCTTAGGTCGTGGCCATTTGCAACTAAATAAGTCGGGGATATCCAGGACATGGTCGTATTAACCCCCAATGTTTAGGTTATCAAGCAAAAGGGAATAAAAATGGATTATTTGAATTTTGGACATCATTCGTCATTGATCCAATACCCGACCAAGAGGCTAGTGCCGTATCCCAAGCCCTTATAAAGGAAAATAAGCTAAAAGTATTTACCTGTGCTAGTCTTTACAAATCAAAGGTGTTAAGCACAACCGTTAATAAAAAATAACTATTACAGGCGCAAGTTACTGAAGGCTCCTAGTCTGGAATGAACGGAACTATGATCCGTTAGAATGTTAACGAATCTTATATAAGTCATTTGACTTTGACCGATTAACTTTAATGATATGTACGGTTCACTAGATTAAGTGTTGACCAGATAGAATGTGGTTTATACCCTTCTGAGTACGAGGACTCATGTAACATGGGTTAAATAACCACACATTCTGATTAGAACTGAATCGGGAAGGTTTTGACCCAATTTGACTAGTTCATATAATTTATGCTATTCAAACTAATCGTACGCGCATATGCGACATCAGGTGGTCGAATAGGTCTAAGATAAGTCCATTATGCCAAAACATATTTCATTATGTTATATAATTAGTTTCAAAGTCAGATTACTAGTTGGATTGGTTTTAAAACCATTTTTAGACGATAAGGGCAATTTCAGTATTTTTAGGCATATTATATGACCTTTCACATAAAACCTATCAAATGATATGATCAAATGGTATAACCTCAGACGGTTATTCCATACAATAATATGATCATATAACAACCTTAATTCAGGCTCTAAACTTGACCAAACGGGTCAGAATTGAAAGTCAAATCAGAAGTCAAACTGTTTGACTTTCAGTTGCGAAACTAGCTATTAATATTCGTATTTATTAATGTCATTATTATTATTATTATTATTTAAATAATAATAACCGCATCGAGAGAAACAAGTCGTTTAACGACTAACCTGAGCCAAGTATATATAACTTAACGTACACATAAATATATTATATTATAATTATCCGTGAATTATATCAAGCGTTTGGGCTTAGCTAGACACCTAGGGCATGTTTGGCTAAGCTTTTCAAAACAACTTATTGGCTTATTGACTTATCAAAAAGTCAATAAGTTGTTTTTGTGTTTGGCTAAGCCAAAAGTCCTTTTAGAAATGGCTTTTTGCAAAGAAGAAAAATGAGGTTTCAAGAAGTCACAATATTGTGAATTCTTGACCAGCTTTTAACTTTTCAAACTACAAATTACCAATATATCTCTTCTTTACCCCCTTATATCTAAAAGAATGCCCATGTTAGTCATTTTACATCAAATCCAAACACTTTTTTTAAAAACTCCTTTTCAAAAAGTCTTTTTCTCAAAAGTCTTTTTCCAAAAGTCCTTTTTAACTACAATAAGCTTAGCCAAACATGCCCCTAAGACTAAAGGGTATGGGGCCCGGCTAGGACCGGCGCCGGTCCCCCACACCACCCCCCTTAGCCCCGGCTCGGCCCAAACGGCCCCCATGCGCCGGTTGAGATGTGGCCCCACTTGAATATTATATTTTCATTTTCAATTTAAATATCCTCTCTCATCCTTTTTCAATTTAAATACCCTCTCTCTCATCCTTTTTTAATTTAAACACTTAGACAATTATAAAATAATGAGGTGGGGTAGCCTCATCCTCCATCCCCTCAAATATGAAGGAGGCCCATCCCACACGAGCCGGTGACGTGGCGCTGACATGGCGGCTCATCCCCCAAGCCAATCCTCTCCATACCCTTTAGTCTAATGTTTAAGCGAATCAATGCCCATAGGCCAAGCCAAACCCATTTTCCCTAACCCTATACTTATATATCTTGTTCCTCTCCCACTCTCTTCATTTTCTTAAAAACCCTAAATGCACACGTCAGCCGCACACACCCTCCTGCCCCTTTCCCCCCTTGACGGATCTTCGGCGAGATTTCCGGCCACTCCGGCCGCACACACACCCATCCATCTCTTTTATTCTGTACCAACATAAAACCACACCCTCTCTTCACTCTACTCTCCTCCCTCTACTAAGAACACAGCCGGCCGGCCACCACCATGAACGGCAGCGGCGCTAAGTGACGGTATCTGCAGCGACGGAGGTCCGGCGTCGAACAAAGGATGTTGTTCGTGTGTTCTACGATTGTGGACGGTGGACTACGGCAGTGGTGACGGTGGTGCTTTGGTTCGAATCCGAAGCAGTGGCTGTTTGGATGCGGGTCTCGACAGTGGCAGCGGCATAACGACAGCATTGGAACCACATCAGCCGTAGCTGTGGTGCTGCGGTGGTGGCTGCGGTTCGATTCCGACGAGGTGTTGACAGCAGAACCCATCGGTTAGTGTTTGACTATTGTTTGGAATTATTTGAAAGAATGATAAATGGTTGCTGATGTAGTACATGTTTCTTTTAATAACTAATGTCTATGACGATGATGAGATTAAATAAATTGTGGTATTGGGTTTGTAGTATTATGAGTATTAAATAAATTGTGGTATTGGGTTTGTAGTATTATTATGAGTATTAAATAAATTGACCTGACAGTATAGCAATGCCACTACTGTAATTTGTATAGTGTCAATTTAATAGCAAACAATTGTAGTGGTGGAGTCCAAGGTGATGGTTCAGTTGCTAGCCTTGCACCACCGGAGACGGAGGGTGCGGAGAAAGAATGCTCAAGAAAAAGGTATTTACTGTTTTCATTTGGATAAAGTTTGGTAATAGCCAGGATCAATGTACAGAAAAATAGACTTGGTTGACAACATAATGTGAAGTTGTCAACAAGGATAATGTTGTTTTATTCTGTTAAGTTTCTCCAAGTTATCGCTTGGTTTCGTAAGAAGTTAAACATCTCTCTAATGGGATGATAGTTGTGTTTATGGCTATTATGTGTATAATTCTGTTTTTTTGGGTAACTTGGCTTAGGGGCCCCTACCGACCGTTCTCAAATCCAACAAAGGACATGGGCCAATACTGATTCTCTGTACCTCGGCTATATGCTGTGCGTGTTTGTGACTTAAGTTGATTTGTGATGAATGATCAAAGCTGAGCGTGTTTGCCTTGTTTTAAGCTTATTGAGTAAAATGCACGGATAGTCCCTGTGGTTTGGTGAAATTTCACCTTTAGTCCCCAACTTTTCAGAATTACACTCTTAGTCCCTGTGGTTTGACAAGTTGTTACTCGGATAGTCCCTAAAGCGGATGAAGGTTACTCGGATAGTCCCTGTGGTTTGACAAGTTGTTACTCGGATAGTCCCTGTGGTTTGACAAATTGTTACTCGGATAGTCCTTGTCATTTCACACCTACTTAACCAGAAAAACTAACCTCCATCCGCTTTGGGGACTATCCGAGTAACAACTTGTCAAACCACATGAACTAAGAGTGTAATTTTGAAAAGTTGGGGACTAAAGATGAAATTTCAACAAACCACAGGGACTATCCGTGCATTTTACTCAAGCTTATTTTACAGACTTATATAATTAAACTAATGAATGATAGCCATGATAACCGCAATGGTACAAACATGGAGCAAATTTGACTGCTCTAAATCTTTGTATCCGAATAATTTGATATGAAGAGATTGAAGATGTGATCATTTACCAAATTGTCCCTTTATTCTGCAACTGCACATTTTGGGGTTTTGTTATTAAAATGCAGTTCCTTGTCTTTATCTGCACGTGTAGTTGATAAACATTAAATTGTTTACTTAACAGGGGACGCAGTAATTCATGCAGCAAGGCTGAGAATAAAGCATGTCGTGAGAGGCAAAGAAGGGAATTATTAAACAGCAGGTGACCCTTTTCTTGATTAAATTTTCATATTCAGTGATTTAGTTTATCCCTTAAGTTGCTAAAAAAATACAGACGGACAAGAATAAATGTACCGTTTAGTCAAATGGGGGTTGATGCGTGTTACTCTCTATCTCTCTCTCTCTCTCTTAACGGGTCAAATCAATAGATGACTTAAGATGAACTACTGAAGTGAGTCAAATGGGTTGAAAGTCACCCAGAGTGTATTTACTGAAGTAATAAAGTTTGCTTTAATAATTTATAAAATAATAAACCTTCATTGACCTGTAACAAAAGTCTCGCTCGTTTTAACCTGTTAACCATTACAAATCCACCCATTTAGATGCCTCAAGGTTTTACGTTTTGGTATTCATATCCGGTTAGTGCGTTAATTAACAACCAAAATGCAAGAAATAAGTATTTTCTGGTCTTTTTCATATTCAGTATATTCTTCAGCAATATAAATGTATTTATGTTTATGGTTTATTGTTTATATATTATTAATTCTTTTTGTAGGTTCTTAGAATTAAGCTCTACTTTGGAACCTGACCGGCCTGCTACCACTGATAAATTGGCTATACTTGGAGATGCTATTCGAGTTCTAAATCAGCTCAAATCTGAAACACAGGATTTCAAAGAAATGAATGAGAAACTATCGGAAGAAATTAAAACCCTGAAGGTTAGTATACATGTACACGTATTGATAATAAATGAACTTGCTTAATGGTTTTCTTCTTTCTCTTAATAAATTTTTTCTAGACTTGTTTAAAAATGTTTTTCTTTTTCAAAACCTGCAGGCGGAGAAGAACGAGCTTCGTGAAGAGAAACTTGTATTAAAGGCGGAAAAAGCAAAAATGGAGCAGCAGGTCAAATCCATGACCAGTAATATTCCACCACCTAGATTTATGGCACCACATCCGGCTGCATTTCAGGCTGGAGCGAACAAGATGCCTGTTTTTCCAGGCTACGGTTACATTCCAATGTGGCAGTATTTATTACCATCTACGTGTGATACGTCTCATGATCATGAGCTGAGGCCACCTGCTGCTTAATGACCGAAACAATAAAAGAAGTGTTAGCTCATTGTAGTTTGTAAATAGAAATGCTTAGTTGGATTTTTGTGTTTTTTATCAATCTGCACTTCTGCCATTATGTTTTTAGGGACGAATAGAGTTTTTTGTTGGATATAAATGATATCCTCCTCTAATATTTTTATCCCAAGTACTGATGTTCATCTTGGAGTATTTGCCAACATGATCACTAGTCAAAACAAAATATTTTGTTAATGTCAGATGCAATATTCAAGCTGACGGCATCTGTAATTATTTTACACTTAGCTCGTTGATTCTTCAAGACGGCATCTGTAATTTTTTTACAGTAACAATAAATAATAAAGGCTTAACAACTTTATTTGAAATCATTTCGTTTGTTTTATAACTTTATTTGAAGTATTTACACGGGATCTTAAACTAGTATAACTAGGATTGAGACATGTCATAACTAAGTCGATCTAGGACCCGCGCGTTATGTTAAACCTGTCAAACGGGGAAGAAATAGACGATATAAAAACGTTCACCCACAGACGCACGTTGCGTCGTGTTAACTCGCAAAATTTAGAACGAAACGTAAAAACGTTAAACCAAAGACGCAGTCGATCTAGGACCCGCACGTTATGTTAAACCTGTCAAATGGGGAAAAATAGACGATGTAAAAACGTTCACCCACATACGCACGTTGCGTCGTGTTAAGTCGCAAAATTTAGAACGAAACGTAAAAACGTTAAACCAAAGACGCACGTTGCGATGTGTTAAGTCACAAAATTTAGAACCAAGCATAAAGCGAAAAATTTGCGGAAAATGAAAACTATAAAGGACCAAAGTTGAAAGTAAAAAAAGTTGTTGAGGATAAATTGCAAAAGATAAAAAGTTTTGGGTTAAAAGTAAAAAAAAAACAAATAGTTTTGGGTTAAAAGTAATTTATGAAATACTTTTGGGTGAAAAGTAAAAAAAATCATTTTTTTTTGGAAAACCCCCAAAGCCAAGGTTACGACAACTATATGCATAACCATTTTTTCTTTGGAAAACCCCCAAAGCACACCCTGTGTTGCGGCGGGGCGTAAAACGGTGTCAAATAGTACTAATGTCACATAACCGTTATCGACCACCAACACTGACTCGACCTAGGATCTGCGTGTTGTGAGGAACCTGTCAAACATGAAAAATATAGGTAAAAAAGTTGAACTACACATGCACGTTGCGCCGTGTTAACTTGCAAAATTTGAAACAAAACATAAAAAAATTGAACCACACTCGTACGTTGCGTCGTATTAACTCAAAAAATTTAGAACTATACGTAAACCGAAAATTTGCCAAAGATGAAAAGTACAAGTGACAAAAGTTGTGAAGTTAAATTGCAAATAATGAAGAGTTTTGGGTTAAAGTTAAAAAAACAAATTATGTAGGGTTAAAATTGCAAAAGGTAAAAACCTTTGGGTTAAAAGTAATGAAAAGTTTTGGGTTAAAGTAAAAAAAAAAAAAAAAACAAATTATGTAGGGTTAAAATTGTAAAAGGTAAAAACCTTTGAGTTAAAAGTAAAAAATCAAGTTTTTTTTTTGAAAAAACCCCAAGGCACAATTTACAAATTCCAATGCATATATTTGTTGCTTATTTATAGTAATAAAATTATAAAGGAAATTTATAGAACTATTTCACTAAAAAGTATTTGAAGTACGGTCGACTGCAAAATCTGTGGTTTAGCCCCGGAAACGGCCAATCACATAATGATACAATGTCCGACAGCAAGGGAAGTATGGTTACAACTTTGGGCGTGGTTGAAAATACCTATTAGGGACCACAATGAAAACATGAAAAGAAGGATTCAGGAGAAGACAGAATGGCATAGAAAGAAGGTAAACATTATTTATGCAATTCATCTTCTAGCCGCTTGGTTCCTATGGAAAAATAGAAACAAAAAAGTGTTTGAAGATACACTCACAAATCCGGGTATGATGGTGGAAAAAATAAAAGAAGAATCGTTTGACTGGATAAAGCTAAGATCAAGGCATGTGGGAATAACATGGAGTGAATGGCGGAGTTTTTCATTTTGGAACAATGTAGCCTAGAACTCTAATAGTTATAATCCTAGTTTTCTCTAGATGTAATGGAACCATGATTGTACTGTTGACTAGTAGATTTGATATATAGCACCTTGCTATATGTCGTATCTCTTGGTTTTTGGATGAATAAAGTTTTGTTGTTGCTGTTCAAAAAAAAAGTACGGGCTTGTTTGACTTTTATATACTATGCACATTTAAAAAAATTAATACAACCCTATGAAATACTTTAGGCTAGTGTGTTTTATTAAAACTTTAACAGTACTATAGTATATTTTAATTTTTCAAAAATATTGTAACCGGGATTCTAACCCAATATTCACTATCATTATCTTCTACACCACTACCACATCAACGCAACCTCAATTTTCACATACAATTGCCCCAAATATCATGAGACATCACACGTGACACATAACACATTACATCCCCTTATGTTGACGTGGTGAACTCATAATTAAACTAGTAAACTGCATATAAATCGTTTAGGCTTTTATATTCACTTTCGGCAAACATTATTAAAATACCACCATATAACATCACATCCCACCAATGGGGTGGTGGTCCATTGGCAAAAACAAAGCCTTTAAACACCTTGGGAGAGTGAGGTCTTGGGTTCAAGTCCCAGACGACGACGACAGGATTAAAGAAATTTGCCGTTAAAAAAAACATCACATCCCCTTAAACAAAAACACCCTTCTAAAGACCTACTGAGTTAGATAACTGACTTTTGGTTTAGGAAACTTAGTTTGGTTAAAAGTCAAAACCGGGCAATGCAAATCACATGTACTGGGCTATGAATTTTCTTATTTGTGCCACACATTTAACAATTAGCTAATAAAAACATGGGCTATAGATCTTCTTATTTGTCCAACCCATTTAACAAATTTACTTACTTAAAAAACAAGGCAACTAGACGCTAAGCCATGGACCCGAAACTTTAACCGATGATCATCCATCTTGTTAAATTCGCCTTTTTTGTGTTTGAAACTGAACCGAATTTGGTTTTTCGGTTCAGTCATGCCATCTCTTCTAAAGCCGAGCTTTCACAACCACTTTCCTAGCCAGTCTGAGCTCTCTCCACTATCATGCGCCCAATGATTATCAAGTGCATTTTCAGTTTCATGATATGTTATAAACCTTCTAATAATAATAAAAAAGACTATGATCTGCAAATTTGTGAATCTGCTTCCATAAGCTTTGTTTTAAATAAAAAGACACATCTAATGTGCGAAGTGCGCAAGGAGATCACAATTCAGAAAAGCGCCTCAGAGCCTTGAGGTGGCGCTTTATGCACATTTGAGTTAAAATTGGTCAAACTTTGTTAAAAGGTGACATGTAAAAGCAGACAAACGGATGAAGAATTTTATGAACAGTTGACTTGTTAGAAAGACTAATGTGTAAAATATACAAGACAAATGCAACTTTTGGTCTTTCATAAAGCTTATTCGGTTGTACACGTGAAGTTCTTTCCTCACGCCTCGAAAGCCGGGACCTAAACGTCTATGAGGAAGTTGAGATCCTCGATTCAGGTATCTGATACGCTATGATTTCATGCATTTACATGACCTAATGGAGCCAAAAAAAATGTCCATGGGTGTAATAAGAGACCTAAAGGCCCAACCTATTTTGGCAGATCAACATGGGTCTAAGATCCAACTATTAAACATAAGTTAGGTTTTAATTTAGAGCACGATCCATTAAGTAATGGGCCAGATTAGATCCAAATTCAGCCCATTAACAATAAGTAGTGTGAAACAAGTTCACTTGGAATCAAGGTTTTAAAAACCGGTTTTTAAATTAAACCGGATTAAGCTAAAAAATGGTTTAACCGGTTGAACCAGGTTGTACCGATCGGTTCAACCGGGTTGACTAGTTAACTCTATAATTTCATAAATTACAACATCAACTCAAAAGTTAATCCAAAAATGCATGATTACATATTAAAAGATAATCAAAAATCTAATCCATAATAAAAAAATAATCCAAAAACTAATTAAAAATCATTCAATTTTCCAACAAGCTCTTTTAAATGAAAGTGTAAAATATGTTTAACCCATCTGAGTGGAATACATCAAGTTCATGATCGCATAAAAGATGAAATTCACTATTATCGCTATCCTAATCAACTAGAGGATAACTATTTTCGTTTCATACAATATTAAATAAGAAGTTTTAGTTACGAATAATTATAATATATAAAAATTACGTAAGTTAAGTAACATATATAATAAAAATAAGTAACAACCCAAACTAAAATAACCTTGGGCCAGTACCGGTATTACTTTTCAAACCGGTATACCGAATTTTACAGCCGGTACAGACCTTATGCCATTTCCTTTATTTACCGGGGTGTTTCGTACCGGATTAACATCTGAAAACGGTAATACCGGTATAACCGGCCGGTATTTACCGGTTTTTAAAAACTACTTGGAATTAACAATTCATTAAGTCAATTATTGCACATATAATTTATTCATTGAGGATTACAGATCAGATGCATTTGGTGAACTGCTACAGATCAGATCTATTTAGTCAACCGGTTATAGATCAGATCTAATTCATTCACACATTATCTTGTTATACACAGTTTCCTCCATCACCAATCACCACAAACTAATTAACAATGGCTGAAACCATTGCCTCTGAAATCCTGAAAGCCGTTTTGAAAACCCTGGCCTCTGAAGCCTTCAACACGTATGATCGGTCCAAAGGAATTCATTCAGAGCTGAAGAAACTAGAAACCACGTTGATAAAGATCCAGTCTCTGCTTAATGATGCTTCTCAGAAGGAAACAACTGATGAAGCTGTTAAACAGTGGCTGAATGATATCCAACACCTGGCTTACGACATAGATGACGTGCTTGATGATTTGGCAACCGAAGATATGCGTCGTAAGCTCGATCAGGAATCTGGAGCCATGACCAGCAAGGTAAGAAAGCTCATCCCAGCTAGTTTCACAAATTTATCACTAAGTCAAAGGATGCATCCCAAGTTAGATTATATAACCGCCAAATTCGAAGATCTAGAAAAGGAGAAGGATTGTCTAGGTTTGATTAATCTAAAAGATGAAAAACCGAAAAGACCTTATCAGACCTCTTTGTTAGATACATCTGGTATTGTTGGAAGGCAGGAGGAAATAAAAGAATTGCTAGTGAAGCTATTTGAGAATGGGTCATGTAGTCAGAACTTTAGCATCGTGCCCATAGTTGGTATGGGTGGGTTAGGGAAGACCACTCTAGCAAGAATTTTGTATGATGATGCGGAAGTTAAGAAGCACTTTGAACTCAAGGCTTGGGTTAGTGTCTCAGATCAGTTTGATATCTGTAATATAAGCAAAGTTATCTTACAATCTGTGAAGGGGGAGGACAAGGAATTCGCAGATTTAAATCTGCTTCAAGTAGCTCTTAGAAAGCAACTTAGGGATAAAAGATTTTTAGTGGTATTAGATGATGTTTGGAGTGAGAGCTATGACGATTGGCAGACCCTAGTGAGCCCGTTTCATGCATGTGCTCCTGGTAGTAAAATTATAATGACAACCCGAAAGGTGCAATTGCTCACAAAGTTGGGTTATGATCATCTAAACCATGTGCAGACTCTCTCACATGACGATGCTGTTACCTTATTTGCTCAACATGCGTTGGGTGCAAATAACTTTGATTCACATCGAGTTTTAAAACAATATGGTGAAGGCATTGTGGAAAAATGTGATGGCTTACCTTTGGCTTTATCAGTACTCAGTAGGTTATTAAGGACAAAGACTGAAGAAGAAGAGTGGAAGGAGCTGTTGAACAGTGAGATTTGGAGGTTAGGAAAGGGGGATGAGATTGTCCCGGCTCTTAGACTAAGTTACAATGATCTTTCAGCATGTATGAAGCAGTTGTTTGCGTATTTCTCCTTGTTCCCAAAGAACTATGTGTTTTACAAAGACCAGTTGATTTTACTTTGGATGGCGGAAGGTTTTTTGAACCCGTCATCTTCAAACAAGTCAATGGAGCGCTTAGGTCTTGAATATTTGGAAGAGTTGTTGTCAAGGTCATTGTTGCAACATGCACCTAACGACAAATCTTCGTTTGTTATGCATGACTTGCTGAATGACTTGGCTACATCTGTTGCTGGAGAATTCTTTTCAAGATTAGACATTGAGATGGTACCGGATGTTAGGAAGGAAGCCTTGGAAAGAAACCGCCATATGTCATTTGTTCGTTACCAATATGTAGCTTACTCGAAGTTCGAACCATTTAAAAGAGCTAAAAGTTTGAGAACATTCTTATCCTTAAAAGGAAACGATAGTTTTGAAAAGTGCTACTTATCTCGTAAGATTCTAGATGACTTACTTCCCAAATTACCAATGTTAAGGGTTCTACGTTTGAATAATTTATGCATCAGCGAGGTGCCAGAGACCATTGGCACTTTGAAGCATCTCCGATATCTTAATTTATCTAACAACCCAATCACGTGTTTACCAGCAAGTGTTGGCAATCTCTACAATTTGCAAACATTACTCCTTTCTGGTTGTAGTGACTTAATTAAGTTGCCCAACAACTTCTCACAGCTTAAAAACTTGCGGCATTTGGACATTGAAGGTACTCCACTTTTGAATAAGTTACCTCTGTGGATTGGCCAATTGAAAAGCCTACAGACTCTTACCAAGATCATTGTTGGAGGAGATAATGACCTTGCAATAACCAAGATTAAAGACCTTACAGATTTTGATGGGTCGATTCACATCAAGGGGCTGGACAAAGTGGAAATGGCAATGCATGCACAAGAGGCAAACTTATTGCAAAAGAGGTTTGCTTTCTTAAAACTAGAATGGAGTGATGTGTTTGATGGTTCTCGAAAGGAGTCTCTTGAAAAGGAGGTACTCTGTGGGTTGAAGCCTAATAGTGCTAGTTTGACAAGCCTTGATATAGCGTCATATGGGGGTATAGAATTTCCTATTTGGGTTGGGGATCCATCCTTTCTTCAGTTGACTGAGGTGTTTATACATGGCTGTAAAAACTGTACATCTTTACCACCACTTGGTCAGTTACCATCACTCAAGCAGTTGTTTATTGAAGACATGGATGAGGTGAAAGCTATGGGTTCAGAGTTAGTAGGGACTGGTCTTCCATTCCCTTCACTTGAAGTTCTTAAATTAAAAAATATGAAGAGGTTGGAAGTATGGTCAACCAATAATGGGGTTGTGTCGTTTCCATGCCTTCAAAAGCTTGTTGTAAGAAATTGTCCTAATTTGGTTCAAGTGTCACCTGAAGCTCTACCTTCTTTGAAAATTCTAAAAGTATCTGAATGTGATAGTGCTGTGTTGAGAAGCCTGGTTCAAGTAGCTTCAGGACTTGGGAGTTTGCAAATAGAAAGTATTTCAGGGCTTGATGATGTGGTGTGGAGAGGTGTTATAGAGTATCTTGGAGCAGTCGAATATTTGACCATAAAAAACTGTAACGAAATAGGATACTTGTGGGAGTCGATGGCTAGTAAGGCTCTTATACATTTAGGAGAGAAAGAGGAAGGGGATAGTTGTGGGAGCAACGTCTTAACAACTCTTAGGACATTAAAGATAGAAAAATGTGAGAGTATGGAGCATTGTAGGTGTCCAAATGACATTGAGCAGTTGGACCTCTCAGATTGTCCTTCCATTACATCTGTTTCATTTCTTACAACAGCTGGAGGGCAGAAGCTCAAGTTTCTTACAATTAATGGTTGTGACAAACTGTTAGAAAAGGAGCTAATATTTGGAGGAGATAACACTAGGGTGCTTGTCAACAACACAAGCATGCCAATGCTTCAAATGGTACATATATTCAGATGGCCAAATTTGACAACGATCATTGAATTGAAGCAGTTGATTCACCTCACCCACCTGAGAATAGCTGATTGTCCAAATATGGAGTCATTTCCTGACCACGAGTTGCCTAATCTCACCTCGTTAAAATATCTGGTAATATACAATTGCCCAGGTACAGATGCTTCCTTTCCTCGTGGTTTTTGGCCTCCCAAATTGGAAATCCTTTCCATAGGGGGGTTGAAAAAGCCCATCTTAGAGTGGGGACCACAGAATTTCCCAACCTCACTTGTCAACCTAGGGTTATACTGTGGAGAGTCAGAAGAAGATGTGAGTAGGTGTAGTCAGTTGTCTCATCTTCTTCCTTCATCTCTTACTTCTCTTTGGTTAGTAGGACTGATATTTTAATAGTTCTAATCTAGGATTATAACTAGTTGTTGCAGCTGTTGTTGAGCACATTCGTGTGGATCTTTGTGATGTTAGGAGCGTAAGACACTCATTCAGGTATGGTTTTTTTTTTTTATTAAACTGGATTAATACTAATTAAACCCATCACAGCATGTTTAAATACAATTGGGGTTAACAGGACGGGTTTTTTTTTTTTTTTTTTTTTATTATTAAACTGGTAGCTTTTGACACCTCTTCGTACGATCTTTATTTCTGCAAAATTGTTGTGAGTAGAAGTTTTATTGTCTTTTTATATTTACATTTGAAAATTTTAGTTTTCTGACAATATTTGATTTGGAGTGATGTCAACAGAATTCCAATGTCTTTTACTTGACCGGAGTTAAATTTAATTTGAATGTCAGTTTGTTAATCCAAACTGACCTGAAATTATTAAATAAATGATCATCATGGTCTGCAGTTTGATATATTCAAATACTAACAGCAATTCTTTTTTCTTGTCTACTTTTTTCTTTCTTAGAGCTGCAATTCACGAAGCAGGGCCTAGAATAAAGCATGTCGTGTGAGGCCAAGAAGGGAAATATTGAATAACAGGTGACTCTTTTCTTGATTGAGTTTTATTATTTAGTGATTCAATCTATCCCTTTAGGCGCTTAAAGATACAGACAGGCAAAATTAAGACCAGCTGTTTAATGCATGAGTTGATGAAATGAGTTTAATGCATGGGTTGAAAGTCACCCAGAGCGTATTTCTAAGGCACAAAACCTCATAAATTAATTTGATTCATAACCATGGTTTATTAGTGAAAAAGTAAAGTCTTTTTAATCGTATCTGACACTAATTATTTATTAAAAATTTAAAAACAAAATTGGACGAACTGTTTTCGGTCAACCTAACCTCATTGACCCTGTACCAAATAAAAATATTCGCTTGTTTTAGCTCCCTTAGCCAACACACCCATTTTGCCACAATACGTGTGTTAATTCACAAGCAAAATGTAAGTAATAAACATTTCTGGCCTCTCTCTTAATATTTCCTTTAGCAATAATATAACAATTCATTTTCATGGTTTATTGTTTAAGCTCTACTTTGGAACCTGGCCGCCCTGCCACCACTGGTAAACTGGCTATACTTGGAGATGGTGTCTGCGTTCTGCATCAGCATAAATCTGAATCGCAGGATTTCAAAGAAATGAATGAGAAACTTTCCGAAGAAATTGAAACATTGAAGGTTAGTGTACGTATACACATAATTAATAATAAATGAACTTGCTTAATGTTTTTTTTAAATATATTTCTAGTGAAATCCTAAAAGAATCTTCTCATTGCTTGCCAAAACCGACAGGCAGAGAAGAACGAGCTTCGTGAATAGAACTTGTTTTAAAGGCGGAAAAAAGCAAAAATGGAGCAGCAGATCAAGTGCATGACCAATGATCTTCCACCATGTGGATCTATGACACCACATCCGGCTGCATTTCAGGCTGGAGCAAACAAGATGCCTGTTTTTCTAGGAAATGGTTACATTCCATTGTGGCAGTATTTACCACAATCTACGTGTGATACGTCTCATGATCATGAGCTCAAGGCACCTGCTGCTTAATAACCTAACCAATGAGAAAATTGTTAGCGCATTGTAGTTTGTAAATAGCTTGAATGGGTTGGATAAGTGGTGAGTTTTAACAGGTCAGTTGACCAAGTCTTCGTCTCGGTTTGACCTGGTAGTGGAAGTGAATGTTGCAAGTTTGTTGCTGATTTTAGGGAGATGTTAACTGAGTTTTTGCATATGATTATTTCATATCTCTTCTTATGTTAACATTCTAAAACTTAACTCCGTACAATATTTGATTTAAATTTAGAATTCAGTTATCTTTTTACCTGAAAGACATAGGATTTTAATCTGTAAAAAAAACTGACTTGAAGTTATCAATTAAATCATCATTATTAACAACACAATTATTTCTCGTCTAGTCAATCTTTCCACTGATTCACAGGACTATACTTAGACCGCTGGGTGTGGGCGTGACTTTTGGGCGTTGATGGCCCTTCAACGCCGGGTGTTCCACCCCGGATTGGCATTTTGGTGGGCGTTGCCGGCTTGGCATGGCAATACTACTTGGCGTGGGGCGCTGGCATGGGGTGACATGTCTGGCAATGGTTGGCTGGTTGTTGATGACAGTTTGGCTAGCCTCTTCCACAACGCCAGCCTGGGCACGCCGCTTCCACACCCCACTTTTTTGGGTGTCGACTGGTGGAGCCCACATCTGCCACGTGTCGAGCAATGCCCCTCGACACCACATAGTCTTAGAATTTGGAAGCCTGAAAGTTGTACTTGTCACACCCTGAAATATCAGAGCTTGGCGTGACTGGACCGTATCTTCATTGCACAGCGGAAGTATTTGAGCTAAGACTTCTAAACAGTTGAATGCCCGCTAAACGCTCGAATCCTGATGGTTCTCCTAATCCAACCGTGCCATATTTTTGAAAGTAACCTGAGAAAGAAACATACGAAAAATCAACATAAAGTTGAGCGAGTTCATACTTCATAGTTTGTTTGTAAAAGATTTGAAATAAATCTTTTTGAATAACCGGTTTTTGAAATATTGTTGAGAAAACGAATTAAAAATCATTTTCCTCGGCATGTTACATAGAAACTTTGTATTTCGTGGAACTTCAAATTTGTAACGCATCATGTTCGTAAAACCTTATTTTTGTAAACTCTTGTGTTTGTAAAAGTTGTGTAACCGTCAATGTTCACACCTGACATTGACAACTTGTATGTATGAACCATTGAGTTGTATTCGTATAGACATGCTATGTAATCATAAGATGTGAGTTGCAAATGTAAGTTGCGAGTTGTAACTGTAAGTTGTGAGTTGTAACTGTAAGTTGTATTTGTATGAAAATCGGTATGTAAAGCGTCAATGAAATCGTTGATCATTAATGTTTTGCAAGGACATTAATATGTGTGTCGACATAGGAAGGAATCCAAACCTAGCCGATTTTTCCGTCGATTACCCTCGACTGTGACACAAAAGCACTCTTCTGCATGGGTCTAAAACCAAGAATGAGGCTGCCAATACCCGTTAGATCTAACCCTTTGTTTCTCGGTCTAAACTGGATTAATGGTGCTTAAGTACAACCCTATTAGCACATGATCTAAGTTGTTTCATTCCCTAGCTTATCATACCATTGTACATGGATTTCCCCGTAATTTGTAAAGTTGAATACATTTAAAATGAAAAGGGGACATGAACTTACTGGTTTGTCCTGTTGTTCGTATGCATGTTTCGAAAATACGCGTGTGTTTTATAAAACCGGTATATTTAACATAAACTTTTCGTAAGCCATTTGTATTCATTGAAATTCACAAATCAACTGTGATAGTTAAAACTTGTTTGTAACATGGTTAAGAAATACGAACTTTATGTTCATCGAAAACCTTGTATCCTAAGCAGTCAATAGCGGTGCTATAGCGGTTAGCGGACCTCAGGGTGTGTAGCGGTCCAAATAGTAGTGGCCTATAGCGGTTCCGCTATTAGCAGCGCTAAATACCGCTATTTGGCCGCTATTTGCCGCTATTTGGAAACCTATATAACGGTTATAGCTTCAACTCATTAAAAACCCAAGTCAAAGAGTGTACTGCTTGATCCTTAGTTGCTAGGTAATAATAGAGAAGAAATGGTGGCTAATCGAAGTTGCTGAATCGAACCTTACATGCTGATCGAACCTTACCTTCACTGCTATAACCGAAACAGAGCATCCATCATCATCATCGTCTAAAGAATGTGTATCTGGAACAGTGTGAATGTGGATGCGATCGTTCCTCTTGCAGCAGTGGAGAAGAGATGGAGAGTGGGACAACGGCGTATGATGAAAGTGAGGATGTTTAGGGTTATTTAAGTTTGGGTATTTTAACATATAACCACCTCCATCTTCACTAGTTTATATTTAGTCCTCATACTTCACTAGTATATATATATATATATATATATATATATATATATATATATATATATATATATATATATATATATATATATGACCGCAAAAATGAAAACCACCTCTAATTATGAGACCATGAAAACCACTTATTAGCCCTTAGATCAACTTGATGGATGAGATTAAAAGCAACAAAAATTAATATTAAATGGTTTTTGTCTTATTATGTCTTTAATATTATAATCCAAAAGGTATTTAAGTAATTTTGTTTTTTTTTTCTTATTAAGTTTATTGTTTTTTATTACAATTTTGTCCTATTACATTAATTATTTTTTTCTAAAATCAGATTTCTTTATTAAACAAATATTTTGAAATCAGATTTTTTAAATAAAAAAATTTTATGCGCGTTTTTTACCACCCGTTTTTTACGCTCGTTTTTTTACGACCCGTTTTACGCTCCGTTTTTTCTGCCGATTTTGCGACCGTAGTTTTTAAGTGCCGTTTTTAGGCCCGGTTTTAGGCGCCGATTTTTGTCGCGCCGTTTTTTACAAGCCGTTTTTGCGCCCCATTTTTTACGTCCCGTTTTAACGCGCCGTTTTAGCGTCCCGTTTTTACGCGCCGTTTATACGGCCCGTTTTACGCGCCGTTTATACGGCCCCGTTTTACGCGCCGTTTTTCTACGCCTCGTTTTTTCACGCCGTTTTTTGCGACCGGGTTTCTACGTGCGGTTTTTTATTCCCGGTTTTACGCGTCGTTTTTACACTTTTTACGTTTTACGTTAACCATTTTAGACTTTTTACATTTTAAGTTTTACATTAAAATTTTTACGTTTTACGTTAAAACTTTTTACTTTTTACGTTTTACGTAAAACTTTTTACTTTTTACGTAAACCTTTTTACTTTTTACGTTTTACGTTAAAACTTTTTACGTTTTACATTAAAGCTTTTTACGTTTTACATTAAAGCTTTTTACGTTTTACGGAAAACCTTTTACGATTTACGTTTTTTAACGCGCCGTTTTTTACACGTTTTTTACGCGCCGTTTTTCCAAGCGTCGTTTTTTCCACGTTTTTTAACGCGCCGATTTTTTCACGTTTTACGTTTTAGGTAAAACTTTTTACGTTTTACGTAAAACTTTTTACGTTTTACGACTAACGTAAAACTTTTTACGTTTTACGACTAACGTAAAACTTTTTACGTGTTGCGTAAACCTTTAACGTTTTACGTAAAACTTTTTACATTTTACGTTTAACGTTTTTACGTTATAAAGTTTACATTTTACGTTAAAAAGTTTACGTTAAACTTGTTACGTTTTACATTTTACGTAAAACTTTTTATGTTTTACGTAAAACGTTTTACGTAAAACCTTTTACGTTTTATCTATAAGTTTTTTACACAAAACGAACGCATCCAGCAAATCGCTACTCGGTAGGTGTCTCAGATAGATTGCTATCATCATCGACGTCTCAAAAAAATAAAAACCCAACAAACAAAAATCAAAAGAACGAGTGGATTTCTTGAAAAAAACGATGTTTTGGCTCAGATTTTCCGATAATCAGATGCTGCAAAAGTGGGGTTGCAGGTTCAATAACCTACCCACCACTGTCATTGCCGCGCCATCGTCATCAAAATATAGGTTTTTTTTTTGCATCATCACCGCCCCAAGTCAAAGATTCAACAGATTCAAAAAGCACCAGTTTCAACAAAAATCAAACCCTACAAAAACACTATCCAAAAATCACCAGATTCAACCATATTTCAAAAAATCACCAGATTCAACCATATTCAAAAAACACCAGATTCAACCATATTCAAAACATTCAAAAGGCACCAGGATAAAACAAGAACACAGGCAAACCCACAAAAGTCCACTGATCAAAATCACCGGATAAAAACAAGAACACATGCAAAAAATCAAAACAGAGATAAAAAAATACCAGAGAAATCAACAATACAGGCCAAGAAACTCGTCGGGGAGGAGACCGGGACCTCCGCCGGTCACGGCGGCGCTGCCGCCGGTCCACCACCCAGCCACTGCCACACCACCAAACCCACCGCCACACCACCAAAACCACCGCAAATCAGAGTTGCCGGAGAAA
Source organism: Helianthus tuberosus (assembly GCA_030545235.1). Lineage (NCBI taxonomy): Eukaryota > Viridiplantae > Streptophyta > Magnoliopsida > Asterales > Asteraceae > Helianthus > Helianthus tuberosus. Next base: position 216,153,543 of record CM060423.1, read on the forward strand.
CGAGGGGGCACCAGCGTCGCCGAAGAAACGACGGGGCATCAGCTTCGCCGGAGAACGTGGTGTGGGTGACCAGCCGGAGGTGATAGGGGTATGGGTGTGGTTTCATCTTTTTTTCGAAGAGACAGAGACACAAATCAGCACAATCACCCCCCCCCCCCTGCTGCGAGTGGATCTCCCACCACCGACTAACCACCATCACCTCCATTAACCTCCGCCCCCACCATCACCCACCTCCCCCCTGTCTTCCGACCAACCACCTCCCGCCACCGGCAACAAGCACACCCACACCCACTCTCTCTCTCTCTCTACTCTCTCTCTCTTACCTGCTTGAAACATCAACCTGCTAGAACCCAACTTTCTATTTACAGTAACATGTATGGTGTTGAAATTTGAAGAGAGAGAGAGAGGTGAATTCAGGGATTTAAATTTGAAGAGAGAAAGAGATGTGAGATGAGTGACTTATATTTGAAGAGAGAGAGAGAGAGAGATGGCAGTAATAAATGGTGGAAAGAGGTTGTCTGACAGTAATAAATGAGGAAAGAGGTAGGAAATTGACATTTGGGGTAAAAAGACCAAAATGCCCTTTTAGTTGGCAAAATGTTATTGGTTGAGAGTGGTTCTCATGGTTCTCATAACTGGAGGTGGTTCTTATTCTAGCGGCTCCCTATATATATATGAAAATACATAAATTATGCATGGTATAAAAATTACCACTATATCACCGCTATAAACGATATATCATATAGCGGACCTTGACCGCTATCCGCTATTTTACCGCATTAACTGCATAGCTTGTATGCTTTGCAAAACTTGCATGTCTTTCCACCCCGAAAACATTTATAAAAATGTAAAACTGTAAAAAGTGGGGTTATGAACTCATCGGGATTTCCATGTACAAAGCTAGCTAAATACGACTTCGTGATGTCGTTTCCAAGATGTGACTCACTAGCGTGCATTCTATAATATCCCTAACATGGAATATCCTATAAGTTTCTAGATAAATGCGGTAACTATACTACGTGTCACCGAGCTCTACCGAATCGTTAGTCGAACGATTCAACGGTAAGTTGTTAACTTAATGAAAAAGTTTAAGTTATACTTGTTAGTTCGTTTAACGTCGTTAAGGATTAACAAGTCTTGGGAAGACTTAGTTTTCACGAGGATTAAAATATATAAATATTTATATAAAATTATATAAATATATCGATATATTCACGTTAGTCGTTCCGAGAAGTCGTACGTTTATGTAGCGAATACTTATATGAGAATAATATATAACAAGCTCGTATTATATATTGCGCCTCGTATGATAGTTATCAAAATATAGTATTAGCCGTTTAGACATTTGAAATAAATATAAAAAGTTATATTTATTTTACAGAAGAATAATCGAGTTGTTGGATGCTTGAAATAAATAGATAAACTATATCTATTTTTATAAAAGAAGTCGTGTTGTACGATATTTGAAATAAATATACAAACTATATTTATTTTATAAAACGAAATCGAGTTGTTTGATATTTGAAATAAATATAAAAACTATATTTATTTTATAAAAGAATCGTCGTGTTGTTTAATATTCGAAACGAATATATAAACTGTATTTATTTTTGTAAAACGAAGGCGTGTTATCGGTGTTTGAAACAATATAAATAGTTTTTTTTTGTATTTTATAAAAGTCTCTCGGATCCGATAGGTTTCGTACTATAATAAAACGCGTTTTGGTATCCGATTTTCTCAAAAAACGGGCAGAGTGTCCTCTCTTTTTGGACGGCCCCGACAACACAAGTTGTCGTTATTTTTCAAGATTCAACTCAATTATCAATATTAATTCAACAATTACTCAATCAAATTATATCACTTTCGCCAAATATGTCAAAATTTAAACTATATTCTAGTCGATCGGTTCGAGCTCGTTTTTCACGTGAAAATAAATAAAACTATAAGAATAATGAAATGAATTGCGCCGTAAAATCATTACCATCTTCTCGTGTCGAAACGCTAGCTGAGTTGACCGGTTGAGTTGACTGAGTCAACTCACTGTGTTGACCAGGGTTGACCGAGTCGACTCGGTTTGACCGAGTTAACACGAACCACGGAATTGAACCTGCTGACCAAGGTTGACCCGAGCCGTAATCTGACCCGCTTACTATACATCCGAACCGAACATGAAATAGCTCGAACCAAACACCCAAATCTGCACTGGACTGAACCGAGTAACCCAAGACTCCCGAACCGAAGTTGCTGACCAAGTTGAACATGCTGAAACTTAATCCGAATTCAACTGTGGCTGACCCGAAGAACCCGAAAGCCCCGAACTGAAAACCTGAGACAGAACTCAAACCAGAACTCGAACCAAAATCAAAACAAACTGAGTAAACACTCACCACCGTTACCGTCGCCGTCGGAACAAAGCACCACCGCCGCCACGGCTCTGCCGCCAACGGCGATTCGTCGCCGGAAACGGCACCGCCGTGTCTCTTTCTCTCTCCAGTCTCTCTCTCTTCTCGAACAATCCTTCTCTCCCGATATCTGTCTTCGCCGTCGGAAACTCATCGGAGGGGGGGTGTGGGTGTTGCAGGTGAGTGTCGCCGGAAAGGGGAGTCGCCGGCTCCACCTATTCACCGGCCGCCGGACATCAGCGAGGGAGAGGGGCCGAGAGAGGGGTAGGGTGAGCTCAGAGGTGTTGTGGGTTGGGTTTTTGGTCATGTGAAGATGATGAAGTCTCTGTGTTTGTTTCATGTAGTAGAGAGAGAGAGGGGGGACCTGAGAGAGGATCTGATGTTTCCATCTGAGGGTTTTGGAAGAGATGAAGTTTAAGGTGTGTGTGTTGAAGATAACTTCTACAGAGAACTCAAAAGGGGTAGGAGGGAAAAAGATGTTGAAAACGGCTGGTGAAATGAGTAGTAGGGTTTACTCTTCTCTTAAATACACTAGGGTTAGTTTAGTCCCAAAGCCCACAAGCCTAATATCGTGTGTTATAAGTGGCTCGCTAATTTCTACGAACTGTTTTCGCACCCGGTTTTTCTAAAAAAATTTGTTGTAAATTATTGTTTTATGATCAAAAGACGCAAAACAGTGTCGGTAGACGTTGTTTGCGCGTTTGATTGTCGGTTGCATGAAAATTACGTAACTTACGTCGTTGACCGTTTTAAAATCGTTTTTCGATCCGGTTTCGACTACGGTTACTAAAATTTCATCACGGAGCTAAATATAACGAAAAATTTAAGTTTTGAAGGTAACACTTGTGTCCGATGCTCCCGTTTTGTTGCCGGTGCGTTCCTGCAGTCGCGTCTTTAGTTCACGTTTGCGCTTTGTGAAGTACGGAAGCACGATAAAATCGTCAAACTAAATTTCTAAGTATAAAATATGCGTACAAAATTCGTATTTGATGGCTTTGTCAGTATTTTGTTCGGTTTTAGTTCGTTATCGTTTAACATTTCGCAGTTTCTTCGCAGATCGTCATACGCGCACTGTAAAGTCGATTAGGCGCTCCTAAACACTCCAAGGGCCTAATTAAGTTAATTTGCGTCTTAAACTCTATTTATTATCGTTTTAAGCACTTGTTTTGCGCGTAATTAAGAGCCGTAAATCACCGGTTGTCACAGTACTTGTGGACATGTATAAGTAATTATCAAACTCATTCTATACTATGTGTATGCAGCAAGTAAGATTCTGGGGGGAAGTCTATCACTTGTGAGCCTCTAATTCATCCAGATTCCGAAAGCAGAGTAATGCTGTCTAGCAAATGGTGCTTTTATATAACAACTATATATTGTAATATTATCAGTTGGTACTGCATCTTAGGTCGATCTGGTTCAATGGATACATAACACTGGTCAGTAATGATCTAGATCGATGGCTGCTAACCATATCAGATGAGAGTTCCATGACCCATTTGTTTTGTCTCCATATCAGTCGGTACACATATTACATTAGAGAAACAGATGTGGTGATGATTTTATACTGCACTCTGGTGGATATATGATATGTGATATATGAACAAATTATTGCAGATAATTCACACACTAAATACATAAAATAAACACATACTTTAAGGTTATGGAGTTTTTTTATTTATTTTTATTTTTATTAAGCACATATCAGAACAAACTATTGAAGTAGTGTAGAAAGTATTTGAGTTGTAGTTGTAGATCCCAATATCAATCCGGATCACAAGGGTTGATTGTTTTAGTCCACAACACCTATTGATTAGGTGTTTGCACCATGAAAAAGTTAAGAAGAATCATAGAGTGAAGATGAAGCTAGTGGTATGATGAATACAACAAGTAACGTATTGAATCCAAACAATGAAATGAACAATAAAGCACCTGGAGATCTGATTAAGCACAATGAATAGAGATCAAAATGTAAACAACACTAATATTCATCAAGTGTGGCCAAAAGCTTAGCTAGGGCAACAATACAAGGGTTTATATAGAATCTGACTTGCCAGCATAATTATAATTATGCTGGCATCTTAACTACACTAGCTCAGATTTGCTACTTTCATATAATTACAAAACTAGTCCCTAGACTTCAAATATGCCACAAACTATAACAAAAATTATCCAGTGCAAGTATCAACGGTCTCATAAGCTCCAACAATATCCCCCTAGATCGTTGCATACTTGTTTTTCATTCTTCAGTAGTTGCTTCTGGATTGTTTGCGGCTTTCTTTTCTGGCTCTGGAGGGACTTCTGCATTCACTGTTGCTTCTGGTGGTGGTTGAACATCGGTCGTTGTTGCGGGAGTTTCTTGAGTTAAAATAACTTCACTAGTTGATGGTGGTTCCTCCATAATGGCCTCATATGTAGATGAGGCCGGAGGTTGTGATGTTGCTTGAGGAGTTGGGGTGGACTCTTTTGTCGTTGAAGAAGACTTTTTTTCTTTTTCTCGTGCTTTTTCTTCTTCCTTTCTTCCTATCACACCCCCAAAATCCACAAGCGGAGTATCACCGTAGGAGGCGTGACATGACCAGGATCAAGCCACCAATCATATTGAACAATATAGTAAAGTAAACAAAAGTCCAACCACACAATATAATTGGTGTTCAAAACAAGTTAATCAAGTTCAAGTTATCAGCGGAAGCATAAAGTGTAAAACCAAAACATAAGTCATAAGTTCATAAAGTTTAACATGGCACACAACGGTCCATGTCCCACAACGACTCCTCCTTCTCGTGCAAGCTCCATCTAAGCACCTAACGACCTGCAAGGCATGTAACAACGAGTCAACAACAAAGTTGAGCGAGTTCACAATTGGTTGTCTAGTTTTAATGTTGTTCCAAAAACCATAAGTTGTTTCGAAAACCACGAGTTATCCAATTCCTTGTTTCCCAAACCATGATCAGTGGGGGCTTCCCCATGTTAACCACTAGACCCGTTACCATATCGACAACTGACTGGAGTCATGTATGTGCCCTACGTCAATGTCTATCATCATTGACTAAGTGCCCATATCCATTAGTTCACTCCCGTCCTCTGCGGCACGGTGTGAGGCTTCTCAAACCTAAATAGCGCTATCTAACTAATGACCCGCTCGCCATTGGCCCGGCGATTAAGTCGATATAAAAATGAGGGACTTCATGATAGAGTTTTGGTCTAGCATGTTATATGTTGTCGTCCTTCCTATGGAGTACGGAGGTACATAATCTACCAAAGAAGAATACGCAGGTTTAATGTTGTCATCCTTCCCATGGAGGATAGAGGTACATATTCTACCCAAGGAGAATATGCAGGTTCCGTTTTAGTTCCTTAACCCATTCCCAAACCACTGGGAATCCCATGCCTTATTGAAAGTGTGAACTCACCTCGGTTTGCTCGGTTTGTTAATCTACTTGACCACAGTTGATCAGTCAAAGCCTATAATATGCATGTATACACAATCAGTTCACATCTAGATAGTTTGCGTTTAAATCATGACCACAATGTGTATTCAAGCAACAATTAGCACTTAACAGACAATCAAGCTCACATAAATCCACAGTTCACTTGTATGCCTTGTAACAGTGTCTATCAGTTAGATGTACTTGGCGTAAGAACCAATTCGTATCATTGGATTATGATCAACCATCATTAATAGTAGATACCACAGTCTTATTCACAAAATCAATCACTATTATTTATGCTGCTTATACAAACATATTAACCTACTGCTCATACGAAACTCTTCCCTGGCGAAACTCCCTATATGACGAAACTCCAGATGTTTCGTCAAGGGGGCTTGTGACGAAAGTGCCCAGGTTTCGTCGAGTAACAATATGACGAAACCTTTCATGTTTCATCGAGTGGGTGTGACGAAACTTCATCATGTTTCGTCTATGATGTGAGTGACGAAACTCTCACAGGTTTCGTGTAAGTGCTAACAGTTCCACCCACCCTAATCATGTTACTGTTTCATTCGATAATCACCCAATTTACAATCAATCAATTATGACAGTTTCTAATTACAACCAGTCGATTAAGTCAAAGTTTTATCTATCAATCCTTATGAACTTGCATCAATATTCAGTCATGTACAATCATCATCTAATCAAATCGTCCACTACTGTGTTTCTGTACTAACATATAACTTATCATACCAAGCCATTTAGTCTACGAATGAAATCACATAACAGTCGAGTTGCATACATATGCAATTCGTCCATATCGTTACCAATAAACACATCCATTGATTAATTAACTAACATATCCAAACCCTAAACATCATAACATATGAGCATGGTTTCTAATACAAATCCATATATTCACAGAAGTTCACAAACCATACATAACGATCATCGACCAAGAATCAAGCAGATCAAATTGAGTAATCTAATCATATACTAACCGGTTGAGAGATGGAACACAAGAACTTCTAGAGAGATGACGGTTGCCGTCGGGTGTCAAAGAGAGAAAGAAAGCCTAGGGTTTGGTGAATTGTGGTGGGTGCGGTATATATCGTAACCGTTGATCTGTTTTGGGCTATACCTGGGCCGAAAGCCCATACCCATGAAACCTCAAAGGGAGGCGATGAAACTCTATGTTTTGTCGTGAAGGGTATGACGAAACCCCTAAGTGGCGAAACTCCTAGGTTTCGTCGTCACAGGGGTGAGAACCAAATGTGTTAAGTACATTAAACCTTAGCCTAACTTTTAGTAGGTTTTCATTAGTAAATCAAACAATAGTGTAACACACAACTCATGTACCATCCGTGATCAAGTTACATTAATCATAAACCAGACAATGACACAATATCTCAAACATATAACAAACGTGCACAATTACAAAGCAAACAAGTTATGCAGACGTAGTTGTGAAACAAATAACTTGTTGAGGAAAGACCTTGAAAACTCGAGTTGTCACATTATCCCCAACTTGAAAGAAATTTTGTCCCGAAATTTAGCATGTGGTCACTGAGGAAGCTAGTTAGGTTGCGTGTTTTCCTGGTTTTCCTGGGGTGTCACATCATCCCCCCGTTGGTTTGGAAGTTCGTCCTGAAATTCCGCAGTAGCTTCAGCCTCAGTAGTGGTTTCACTTTTCTCGAACAACTGGGGATATTTGTGTTTCATTCGGTCTTCTCGTTCCCAGGTGTACTCTGGGCCACGACGGGAGCTCCAACGAACTCGAACAAGAGGTATCCTGGTGCGTTTGAGAATCTTGACCTCCCGATCCAAGATTTCCACTAGTTCTTCGACAAATCGTAACTGATCGTCCATAGTGAGTTCCTTGAGAGGAACTATGAGGGTCTCACCTGACAGACACTTCTTCAGATTCGACACATGGAATACGTTGTGAACTCCGCTGAGTTCTTCTGGTAAGTTCAATCTGTAGGCCACCCTTCCAATCTTCTTAGTAATTTCGAAAGGTCCGACATAACGCGGATTGAGCTTGCCCCTTTTCCCAAAACGAACCACACCCCTCCAGGGTGAGACTTTAAGTAGAACTCGGTCCCCGACCTGAAATTCTAGAGATTTCCTACGCTTATCAGCGTAGCTTTTCTGGCGGTCACGAGCTGCCACCATTCGTTGTCGTATCTGAGCAATCTTCTCTGTCGTGTCTACTACGAGTTCTGGGCCAATGATTAGGCTGTCGCCAACCTCTGCCCAACAAAGAGGTGATCGGCACTTCCGTCCGTACAATGCCTCAAATGGAGCAGCCTGGATGCTGGTGTGGTAACTGCTGTTATACGAAAACTTCACTAAAGGGAGGTGTCTTTCCCAGCCGTTGCCGAAGTCAATTACACATGCTCGAAGAATGTCTTCAAGAGTTTGGATGGTGCGCTCAGACTGCCCATCCGTCTGTGGGTGATATGCTGTGCTCATGTCTAGACGTGAGCCAAAGGATTTGTGCATCGCTTGCCACAATTCAGAGGTAAAATGCGCGCCACGATCAGATATGATGGAGGTTGGCACCCCGTGCCTCGAAACTACTTCCTTCAAATAGATGTCTGCAAGTGTAGAAAACCTATTCGTTTCCTTGATAGCCAGAAAGTGTGCAGACTTGGTCAATCGATCCACTATCACCCAAATAGTATCGTTTCCTCGTTGAGATCTAGGTAAGCCAGTAACGAAATCCATGGAAATTTGCTCCCATTTCCATGTCGGGATCTCTGGTTGTTGAAGTAGGCCGGATGGATTCTGGTATTCAACCTTGACTCTCGCACAAGTCAAGCATTTACTAACGTAGGTTGCTATGTTGGCTTTCATACTAGGCCACCAATACGTAGTTTTGAGATCGTGGTACATCTTATCAGAACCAGGATGTACCGAGTAACGAGACTTGTGCGCATCATCCATCACAAGTTCACGTAGATTGCCATAAAGTGGAACCCAGATGCGTCCCATCACGTAGTAAGCGCCGTCTTCCTTTTGTTGTAACCGTTTCTTAGATCCTCGCAGGGACTCAGCCCTGATGTTCTCTGCTTTCAATGCTTCAACCCGAGCATTTCGTATCTGAGTAGGAAGACTAGAGTGAATGGTAAGTTGTAACGCACGTACACGCTTAGGTTTAGTTTCTTTGCGGCTGAGGGCGTCGGCCACAACATTGGCTTTGCCTAGATGGTACTTGATCGCACATTCGTAGTCGTTGAGAAGTTCGATCCATCGACGTTGTCGCATGTTCAATTCCTTCTGATCAAAGATATGCTGGAGACTCCTGTGATCGGTGTAAATGGTGCACTTGGTACCGTACAGGTAATGTCTCCATATCTTAAGAGCAAATACCACTGCTCCCAACTCCAAGTCGTGAGTAGTGTAGTTCCTTTCGTGAACCTTAAGTTGGCGCGATGCATAAGCAATGACTTTCTCACGTTGCATCAACACATAACCAAGTCCTTGTATTGACGCGTCGCAATAAACCACGAAATCGTCTGTGCCTTCAGGTAACGAGAGAATAGGTGCACTACAAAGTTTCTTCTTCAAGTGCTGAAATGCGGATTCCTGTGAATCACCCCAACGATAGGTGACACCCTTCTGAGTTAGTGAAGTGAGGGGTTGCGCAATCTTTGAGAAATCCTTGATAAATCTTCTGTAGTAACCCGCCAAACCCAAGAATTGGCAGATTTCAGTGGGTGTATGAGGTGCAGGCCAGTTCTTGATTGAGTCAACCTTGGATGGATCAACATAAATCCCATCCTCGTTTACCACGTGGCCTAGGAAATGGACTTCACGAAGCCAAAATTCGCATTTCAAAAACTTGGCATAAAGTTGCTCTGCTCGAAGAAGTTCCAAAATGAGTCACAGATGATGCTCGTGTTCCTCCTGACTCTTAGAATAGATCAGGATGTCGTCGATGAAAACAATAACGAACTTATCCAGGTCAGGTTTGCACACTCGGTTCATAAGATCCATGAAGACCGCAGGTGCGTTTGTCAACCCAAAAGGCATGATCAGAAACTCGTAATGACCGTAACGAGTCCTGAATGCTGTCTTGAAGATATCCTCGTCTCGGACTCTCAACTGGTGATAGCCCGATCTCAGAGCAATCTTGGAGTAGTAGCTCGACCCTTGCAACTGGTCGAACAAGTCGTCTATATGCGGGAGAGGATAACGATTCTTCACGGTCACCTTGTTGAGTTCATGATAGTCAATACACATTCAGAGGGTACCGTCTTTCTTCTTTACAAACAAAACTGAGCTCCCCAGGGCGAAGAGCTTGGACGAATAAAACCCTTGTCCAAGAGTTCTTGCAGTTGTGCGGACAACTCTTCTAGTTCTGATGGGGCTAAACGATAAGGTGCACGAGCTATTGATGCTGCTCCAGGAGCTAGCTCAATTTGAAACTCGACTTGACGATGAGGCAGAAGACCGGGTAATTCCTCAGGGAATACCTCAGGAAAATCGCGTACAATCGGAATGTCTTATATCTTCTTTTCTTTCGTAGAGGTGTCAGTGACGAGGGCTAGAATAGCTGTGTGACCCTTTCGTAAGCACTTCTGGGCCTTAAGGAAAGATATGATGCCTACCACAGCACCACTCTTGTCACCACGAATCACAAGAGGTTCCTCGCCAGAACGAGGAATACGGACGATTTTCTCCTTGCAAAGAATCTCCACTTGATGTTGAGATAACGAATCCATTCCAATAACAACGTCGAAGCTACCAAGAACGATAGGGATAAGGTCGATAGAGAAGGTCTGACCAGCTAGAACGAGATTACAACCCTTAACTATATGTGGGGCCTCAAGACTTTTACCATTTGCTAGTTCTACAATGTGCTCGGTGTTCAAAAGTGTTGGAGTACGCTTAAGCATCTGACTAACTTTTAAAGACACGTAACTAGTATCGGCACCCGAATCAAATAAAATAGTAACAAAGAAGTCATCCAGAAGAAACTTACCTATCACAACATTGGGATCGTTCCTCGCGTCACCCTGACCAATCACGAACGCACGCCCCCTGGCACCATTGCCATCATTGTTACCCCTATTATTATTTCCGTTCCCCTGATTGTTGTTGTTGTTCTGATTCTGGTTCACCCGGGGGCAGTTCCTCTTGAAGTGGCCTTCAGCACCACACTGGAAACATCCTTTATTACCCTGTTGTTGCTGTTACTGCTGGTTCTGTGGAGCTTGTTGTTGTTCCTGACGATTCTGATTTGCAGGATATGGGCTCCTGCAATCCTTCGCTGCGTGACCAGGCTTGTTGCATCTATGACAGCGAACCTTGCTACACGGCCCGCTGTGGTGCAAGTTACAACCGTTGCACTTTGGTTGATTTCCCCTGTATCCACTCTGACCCTGATTCCCAGAAGACTGCTGACTGGGGCTCTTGTAGTCATCAGTCTTTCACTGCTGAGACTGAACAGAAGTTGAACCCTTGCTTGAGTTCCCATCCCATTTGCGCTTGTTTTCTTTAGGAGCATCAGAAGTAGTAGCACTAATACGTTTGGGCAGCTTGTTCTGCTCCACTGCCTGATCAGTGAGACGATGAGCCAGTCGAATAACTTGTTGGATCGTAGTGAGGTTAGCTGCAGTCACATGGCTCTGAATCTCTGGCACTAAACCCTTGAGGTACATCTCGATACGTTTGACAGGAGGATCCACCATGGTAGGACACAAGGCAGCCAGTGCATTGGATCTCTTAGTATATGCCTTGATTTCAGACCCCGTCATCTTCAAGTTGTAAAACTCCACTTCCAGTTTGTGGATGTCATCACGATGACAATACTCTTCTTTGATCAAATCTTTGAAGTCGTTCCATGGGGTGGCATTAGCAGCAACCAACCCTAGCATCTGAACCTGTGCGTTCCACCAAGTTAACGCAACACCTTCAAGAGTTCCGGTAGCAAATTTCACCCTACGAGCCTCTGGGCATTCACACATTTCAAAGACAGATTCGAGTTTCTCAAAGTGGAGGAGGCCTACAGCTCCTTCAGTACCACTGAAGGTACTAGGTCGACAGTCCATAAAGGTCTTGAACGTACACACGGGAGGCTGAGCATGTTGACCTGTCGTGTGTGAAAGAAAGACAAAGTTAAGCACAAGAGTTGGTTCGCGAGAGTAGGATCTAAACATCCCAAGGTAGGTCGAAATGGCAGGTTATACCTCCTGCAGGGGCTGCTGCGAGTGCCTCGGAAACTCGTTCATTGATTAGAGCCGTCAGCTGGGCTTGAGTCAAGTTCAGACGTCCACTCATGATCTTCATATCAAAGGAAACATAAGTGAGAAAGGTGTCGCGAAAGTGCGATGACAGAGGAGAGTAAGCACACAGGGTTTCAAACAATAGTCGTTACGTTAACTAAGCATCCCATGAACAATGCACCATGTAAACTAATAGGTAGGTAATACAAACATAAACCATATCACCTATAGTGTTGAGCCTTGTGTTAGTGCACTACGTCTATTGACTTCGTCTTGTATCATGTAATAGGATAGAATTATCAGTGCACGAGGTTCGAGAAATTGAGAAAAGAGGTTTAAGTGAAGATTTCGCTTGAAACTGTTCAAGCGAAATCATCTACAACTGATTCGCTTCAAGTAGTTCGCTTGAACTGGTTCGCTTCAACTAGTTCAGTCTCAAGCGAAATCTTTACCTTTATATATAGGTGCACTTGGTTATTCATTTGTAACTTTTCGGATCTGAGTAGCGAAGCTCTGTCGGATCGTCTCTAGATTGTAAATCAGTTTTATATCAATATAAGAGACATTATAATTACATCGAGTGTCCGTTTCACTGATTCCGCCTTTGAATCGGATTACAAGCTCTTCTGAACGACTCAGTCGGGTCAAACAACGATCTAACAAGTGGTATCAGAGCTCAGGAGGAAGAGTTTAGCTCGATTGCAATTAGATTCTGACTTCTACACCTTCTTTTTCAAACTGAATGAGATTTTATGGTCAAAATGGATTGAACTTCTCACCGAACATGCAAAACAACAATTTAACAAAGCCTTGAAAGTTTGAGACTGAAATTCAAAGTAAAAATGACAAAAATTGGACAGAAACAAGATTTCGCTTGAATAGTGTTCGTGAATTTAATTGATTTCGCTTCAAAGGAGACTGTTTGGACTATTTCGCTTGAAATTCTGAAGCGAATTAGTGGTGTGTTCTTTGATTTCGCTTGAGTTCATCTGAAGCGAAATAGAATTGCTGGATTTCGCTTGAAAATAACTGAAGCGAAATAGTTGTTTTCGCTTGAAGGATTTCGCTTCAGTATTTCGCTTCAGAAAGTGGTTACTTGAAAGTTTCTCTTGAACAGAATAGTGTTGATTTCGCTTCAACTGTTCATCAAAGTGATTTCGATTGAATTTCCTAGTTCGATTGAAAAGTGAAATTTCGTGTCAAGATTATTTCACGTCAACAGGGTATCAATCTATTTCAGGATATTATTGTGTATACTGATTGTTTGTTTGTTTGTTTGCAAGTGATTTACACGGCACAAATATCAAGAATTCAAAATGTTTGATGAACTGGAAAACATTAAATTTGAAAGAATGAACAATTGGACTTGTTGTTCTTCTTCTGAGAAAAAGGAGGTTTTAGTTGAAAGATTTGAATATTTTATGTGTCGAAAGGATGAAACGTTGGATGAGTTGGAAACACGGTTTAAAAATTTAATGGACAGTTTGAGAAACAAGAATATTAGAATATCAAATGATGAACAGATATCGAAATTGGCAAATGCATTACCTGCTAAATGGGATAAATTCTTGGTTGATCTAAAAAGGGAAGATTTTTTTCAAGAACTTTATCCAACACAGTTCTTTAATGAGGTTAATGGAGAGGTTCGTAATGAAAATAGGAAAAAGAAGGAAATTTTGACCAAAATTGAAAAGAATTTACAAAAATTGGAATTGGATGTTATTACTGAAATTGATAAAAGAATTAGTGTGTGTCTTGAAACAAAGAGTATTCTGAAATATGATATTAAAAGGAAATGTTATATTGATGAAAGTATGAATCCTTTTGATTTCGTTAAACTCTTTTGTGCAGGAATATATAACATGGAAACAAAGGATATTCCAAAGAACGAAGAATCTTTGAAGCTTGAATCTTCAAGTTCAGAATCAGTGTGCTCTAAATGTGACAACTTTAAGGCTGAAAATGACAAACTTTTGAAGGATGCAGAAAGTTTGACATCAGAAGTTGAGAAGTTGAGAGATGAGAAGCAAACTGATGATAACCAGATTCTTATGTTACAGGGAATTTGTGAAAATTTGAAGTCTGAAAATGTCAAACTGCTTAGTGATTTGAACAGTTTGACATCAGAAAACAAGTTTTTAAAAGAAAAAGAAAAAGAGTTTGAAAATGAAAAATTAAAATTTGAAAATGATTTCAAAAGTCAGTTAAAGATTTTAGAAGATGAGAGAGATGTTTTTGGTAAAGATAATCTTGAAAAACAAAATGAAATCAATTCTCATCTTGCTAAAATCATTCAGCTTGAAAAAGAAGCTGAAAAAGCTCGGACTAAAATCAAAGAGCTTGAAGTTAAATTGAAAGGTTTTGTAACTTCTACTTCACATGTTTGTCCAAAACCAATCAATTTCAACATTGAAAATGTCAAAGTTGAAGATTGTGATGAGATATCTGATGATGAAAAAGAAAAGAAAAGAAAAATATCTTTAGATTTACAAGAAAAATTTCAAAATACTGTTCTGCAATCTACTGAAATAGGTGAATGTTCTAAACAAAAACCTGTTAAGAAGAATGCAGAACAGAAACAAAAAGATAGAAATTTGAAAAATTCTAAAATTGAAATTAAAAGCTCATCAGATAAATCATCCAATCATTATCAAAAATCACAAAAAGTTAAAAATGAAAACTCACAAAATGTTGGTAATAAGTGGTGCAGGTTTGACCACAGTGCTCAAAAGACAAATTCAGCATTGAAGAGGAGAAATGATTATAACCAAGCCAAACAATGTTATGATCTGAAGGTTTGGACTGACAGAAGTGGATGGTATGATAACAGAGTGTGCTACACCTGTGGTGTTAGAGGACACATTGCTGTTAACTGCCAGAATTGGAATTTTGATACAAGAAGATGTTATAATTGCCATATCAGAGGACATATTGCCAGAGATTGCCCAAGGAGATCGATGGGTAGATCAAGGGTTGAATCTCAAAGAACGGTAAAGAAGCTAGTCAAAGTCAAGCCCCATGAACAGAAGGTTCTAAAACCTAAAGTTCAGGATCAGACAATTCAAGAAAACAAAGTTAAACTTTCACAGGGGCAGAAAGATAGACTACGAAAGAAAAGGAAGAAGGCGAGAGAATATTTGGAGAAAATTTTGTCTTCGGGTTCACCGGTTGATTCGAATATGAGTTCTGATGAATCGATTCACTCGACTGCAAAGTCAAGCAAATCAAATTCTTCAGATACAAATCTGAGGACAAAAGAGAAAAAGGAAAAGAAGAAAATGGTCGGCGATGAATCTGATGTTTCAAAGTCAGACAAGCCACCATCAGGCGATGAATCTGGCCCATCTAAGTCAGATAAGCCAAGTTCGGGCAATGAATCTGATTCCACAAAATCAGAGGAGCCACAAGTTGAGGTAAAGAAGGAAGAAACTGTTCCTTTGATGAATGATGAAAAATTTCCTCCATTACAAGCCACAAACAAAAAATTAAAAGGTGTTGATGCTGGAAAAATGTTTAATAGCAATGTTAAACATATTTTTAGTAAGATGGTTGATGGTAAGGAAAAAGGAGTGAAAGAGTTTTATGAAGAAAAGAGAAAAGCTCAAAATACACCCAAGGACAGTCAGGCTTGGGTGAAACTTTTCAAATAGAAAAATCTGACTTGCCGGAGCTTCCAGGTTGGTAAGAGAGAAGCAGGTATTGGCATCATTCTTGAGAAATTCACAGGATGGTAACTGTGATATTTCGTCTTACATGTGGTAAATCAAGGACATTAAGTTGTACTTGATTTCCTACAAGTGTTGGTGTTTGATCTTATATTGTTAAAATCTGTACAAAAAGGTTTTAAAGAGATCAAGGTGATGAGATAACCCCAAACTCACAAGTGATGGGTAAACAAACTAATTTTTCCGGAAAAACCATTCTGATTAAAACAAACTTAAGTGTTTTGAAATCATTATGGGAAAATAGTTTGTTGTAATGGGAGTTTTGATTGAATATGCCGAAACCCTCACGGCTGAACAAACATGATTATTTTCATCAGATTGGAAAACGGTTTTCAAACTGTTAAGA
Organism: Helianthus tuberosus; assembly: GCA_030545235.1. Classification (NCBI taxonomy): domain Eukaryota; kingdom Viridiplantae; phylum Streptophyta; class Magnoliopsida; order Asterales; family Asteraceae; genus Helianthus; species Helianthus tuberosus. Next base: position 216,169,677 of record CM060423.1, read on the forward strand.
TCAATGGGTTGTATATCATGGGGGTATGTTATATTTTTTTTTGCTAAAAGTGTTATATTTTCTGCAAAACAGAGCATGAGATGCAGAAAATGGATGGCGAGACAAAGCTATCAGTATTGGTTGTCAAATTTTCTTTAAATGATTTTGCATTTTAGGGGGAGTAATATTGTTAGAAAATACAAAAACATTTGAAAATTTGAAAAAGCCAAAAACATGATAAAATTTAAAAAAAAAATTGAGTGTTTGCGTAAAAAGAGGAAATGATAGTACATCAGTAGACAGTTACAGTATGCTAAAGAATTGGAAAGTTTAAATGTGTTAAACGATCTCACCGTGGATGTGTCGGTAGGTTTTTACACATTTAGTAAACTTTTCGGGATATAAACCTAAATTCAAACACTTACTTATTTCGTGGGGAACACTACTTGGATATATAGGTAACCCCTAAAATCTTGTTTGAAAGGTCTCTTAATCTGATATACTAGGTCTTTATACTCAATGATGTCTGGGGTATTATTCCGGGACTTCTGCTGAACGGTAGTTCTGACCTAGTCCTTGGCTAATACTTGCTGCAATGCTTGAAACATAGCATTAAACCCTCAGCATGCCGATGAAACAATAAAATTGATAGTCGCTGCTGTTGTAAGCAAAAAGATCCTCTAAAGGGGACATACCATAAAGTCGAAGCTGATATCTCTCTGCGTATACGGAAGTATCGACCTGAGATCCCTCGGCCCTCGCATACCTAAATTATATACAGATATCATTGTAGTATACTCACCTGTAAGACTGATTATTGGGATTCTGGATACGGGAGTATATTCAAGAGGTGGGACACATGAATAGGTTCAAGTTCTTAAAATACCTAATTCGTATCCTGAATCAGTTGAACTTTGTATGAAAATTTAAGTGGATCAGTATATCGACAATCTAAGTGAATTGTTTAATGCGTAATGTGATTTTAAGCTCAACGGTACTTGTGACTTGTTGGAAACTGATATGATCCTCTGACGCATACTCAAACAAAAATATTGTTTGTAAATATGTTTGTACATATTTCTTTATTGCTTTATATTTTCAAAAAATACAAAAAGATTTTGATTTCTGCTTTATTTTCGACAATCGATGTCTGAGTGCTGAGTTTCAAAATCTAAGTAAGCTGATTGTGTTTCTGAAAATAAAAAAAGTTCATTAAATTGAAACTTGATTTAAAATCAAAAATTCAAAAACAGTTTATGATATCTCCAAGGTCATTAACTTGAACTTGGATGATTAACTGTAAGGGAGTTGGATTCTTTAATACTGCTAAATCTATACAGTTTGTTGATAGGGGGAGTGGATTAGAGGATTTGATTGGAATTTCCAGGTTACGATTCCTGGATAGTCTAAAATGTTGTTACTTATAAACGTATGAGTGATTGCAGATAGTCCAGACTATGATCTCAAAAGCAGAGTCTAAGGGGGAGTCTGAAGACAAACTGAAAGTTAGGAGCTTATATCTGGAAAGCTAGGTGTCGATCCCAAAGCACGGAAGCTTGATGAAAGGGGGAGCCTGAAGCTGATAGAAGAAGGGATAGTTGGATGCTTACAATGTTACAATCTAAGTAAGGATGCAGAATGATCAAGACTGAAGATGTGTCATATTGAAGAATAGTCACTGAAGACTTCGTCAATATCCGAGGGGGTGTCTGTTAGTGCACTACGTCTATTGACTTCGTCTTGTATCATGTAATAGGATAGAATTATCAGTGCACGAGGTTCGAGAAATTGAGAAAAGAGGTTTAAGTGAAGATTTCGCTTGAAACTGTTCAAGCGAAATCATCTACAACTGATTCGCTTCAAGTAGTTCGCTTGAACTGGTTCGCTTCAACTAGTTCAGTCTCAAGCGAAATCTTTACCTTTATATATAGGTGCACTTGGTTATTCATTTGTAACTTTTCGGATCTGAGTAGCGAAGCTCTGTCGGATCGTCTCTAGATTGTAAATCAGTTTTATATCAATATAAGAGACATTATAATTACATCGAGTGTCCGTTTCACTGATTCCGCCTTTGAATCGGATTACAAGCTCTTCTGAACGACTCAGTCGGGTCAAACAACGATCTAACACCTTGCACGTGGAGTGAAGCGTCGTTGTGGATCGTTGAGCACTGTACAGGTTATAGTCTGGTTTTGTCAAAAACAATTTCCACTTTTTAAAACCAAGTTCACTATAACCAATAGCTCTGATACCAATCTGTCACACCCCCAAAATCCACAAGCAAAGTATCACCGCAGGAGGCGTGACATGACCAGGATCAAGCCACCAATCATATTGAACAATATAGTAAAGTAAACAAAAGTCCAACCACACAATATAATTGGTGTTCAAAATAAGTTAATCAAGTTCAAGTTATCAGCGGAAGCATAAAGTGTAAAACTGAAACATAAGTCATAAGTTCATAAAGTTTAACATGGCACACAACGGTCCATGTCCCACAACGACTCCTCCTTCTCGTGCAAGCTCCATCTAAGTACCTAACGACCTGCAAGGCATGTAACAACGAGTCAACAACAAAGTTGAGCGAGTTCACAGTTGGTTGTCCAGTTTTAGTGTTGTTCCAAAAACCATAAGTTGTTTCGAAAACCATGAGTTATCCAATTCCTCGTTTCCCAAACCATGATCAGTGGGGGCTTCCCCATGTTAACCACTAGACCCGTTACCATATCGACAACTGACTGGAGTCTTGTATGTGCCCTACGTCAATGTCTATCATCATTGACTAAGTGCCCAGATCCATTAGTTCACTCTCGTCCTCTGCGGCACAGTGTGAGGCCTGTCAAACCTAAATAGCGCTATCTAACTCATGACCCGCTCGCCATTGGCCCGGCAATTAAGTCGATATAAAAAATGAGGGACTTCAGGATAGAGTTTTGGTCTAGCATGTTATATATTGTCGTCCTTCCTATGGAGGACGGAGGAACGTAATCTACCCAAGGAGAATACGCAGGTTTAATGTTGTCATCCTTCCCATGGAGGATGGAGGTACATATTCTACCCAAGGAGAATATGCAGGTTCCGTTTTAGTTCCTTAACCCATTCCCAACCACTGGGAATCCCATGCCTTATAGAAAGTGTGAACTCACCTCGGTTTGCTTGGTTTGTCAATCTAATTGACCACAGTTGATTAGTCAAAGCCTATAGTATGCATGTATACACAATCAGTTCACATCTAGATAGTTCGCATTTAAATCATGACCGCAACGTGTATTCAAGCAACAATTAGCACTTAACAGACAATCAAGCTCACATAAATCCACAGTTCACTTGTATGCCTTGTAACAATGTCTACCAGTTAGATGTACTGGGCGTAAGAACCAATTCGTATCATTGGATTATGATCAGTCATCATTAACAGTAGATACCACAGTCTTATTCACAAAATCAATCACTATTATTTATGCAGCTGATACAAACATATTAACCTACTGCTCATACGAAACTCTTCCCTGGCGAAACTCCCTATATGACGAAACTCCCGATGTTTCGTCAAGGGGGCTTGTGACGAAAGTGCCCAGGTTTCGTCGAGTAACAATATGACGAAACCTTTCATGTTTCGTCGAGTGGGTGTGACGAAACTTCATCATGTTTTGTCTAAGATGTGAGTGACGAAACTCTCACATGTTTCGTCTAAGTGCTAACAGTTCCACCCACCCTAATCATGTTACTGTTTCATTTGATAATCACCCAATTTACAATCAATCAATTCTGACAGTTTCTAATTACAACCAGTCGATTTAGTCAAAGTTTTATCGATCAATCCTTATGGACTTGCATCAACATTCAGTAATGTACAATCATCATTAAATCAAATCGTCCACTACTGTGTTTCTGTACTAACACATAACTTATCATACCAAGCAATTTAGGCTACGAATGAAATCACATAACAGTCGAGTTACATACATATGCAATTCGTCCATATCGTTACCAATAAACACATCCATTGATTAATTAACTAACATATCCAAACCCTAAACATCATAACATATGAGCATGGTTTCTAATACAAATTCCTATATTCACAGAAGTTCACAAACCATACATAACGATCATCGACCAAGAATTAAGCAGATCAAATCGACTAATCTAATCATATACTAACCGGTTGAGAGATGGAACATAAGAACTTCTAGAGAGATGATGGTTGTCGTCGGGTGTCAAAGAGAGAAAGAAAGCCTAGGGTTGGTGAATTGTGGTGGGTGCGGTATATATCGTAACCACTGATCTGTTTTTAGCTATACCTGGGCCGAAAGCCCATACCCACGAAACCTCAAAGGGAGGCGACGAAACTCTATGTTTCGTCGTGAAGGGTATGACGAAACCCCTAGGTGGCGAAACTCCTAGGTTTCGTCATCATTGGGGTGGAACCAAATGTGTTAAGTACATTAAACCTTAACCTAACTTTTAGTAGGTTTTCATTAGTAAATCAAACAATAGTGTAACACACAACTCATGTACCATCCATGATCAAGTTACATTAATCATAAACCAGACAATGACACAATATCTCAAACATATAACAAACGTGCACAATTACAAAGCAAACAAGTTGTGCAGACATAGTTGTGAAACAAATAACTTGTTGAGGAAAGACCTTGAAAACTCGAGTTGTCACACTTCCTTCTTCTTTGCATCTGCATCCTTTCTCTTCTCGATTTTGTCAATAATGTCGAGCATTTCTAGTTTTCTCTTCCAGGCTCTTTCTACTGCCCTCTGAAACAGCATTGCCTCTTCTAGATTGGCATTTCCAGCTCCAACATTGATTCGATTAGCATTCAGCACCGTCAAATCAGAAAGTCCGAACATGAAGACATCCATCGGATCCAATATTTTAATATCTTCATTTTCATTCGATCGGATCACCGCTTCACCAGTATGACTATCATAGAACCACTTCTTGAAGTTGTTTAGACAGACCGGGACTTCATCTGGGAGCTTAATTATAGTGACAACTTTTGCAGGGTTGATAACCCACATCACTTTTCCTTTGCCAGTAATAGGATCCTTTGTTGTCTTGGATACTCTCCTTCGCGGACATTGTGGCTTGAATACCTCAAAGCCTCTATTGCATTCCTTCGCAATTATACGATCAAAGTCCCCCCCCGAGCTGCTGTTATCTAGATTTAACATATCCAGTCGGCCAAGTTCCCGTACATCCCACCTGGGAAGAGAAAACAGATCATACCCTGTCCTGAAGTATTGAATCACACCACCTCTTCGTTTGACCACAAACATCCCTTTAAGATTGCTATACATCCAACTAATGATTTTATCAGTAGCCTCTGTCTTTTCAACAGTGACTACCTGATAAAAATCAGGAAGTTTTTCTCTTTCCCTTCTAAACCATTCATGGTGCTGTGGAGTGAATGTCTCTCCATCTTCTTGTTCGTACATAACTTCCTCTTCCAACCCCCACTCAATAAATCTAGAAGGCATTTCATCTCGGTCCATTTCTTCTTCATCACTATCGTCTCCTTCAGTGACCTTTTCTGTGGACTCAAGACGTATTTTCTTCGCTTCAGCTTCTTTCTTCTTTCTGTTTGTTTCTTCTTTTTTAAATGCCTCAAAGTTAAAGATTTCTGCAAAGGAGAACATGGGCTCTATCTTAATTTTGGCACAAATTTTCTTCATCATTCTGTACAGCTTCTCTATTCCAGGCTGTTGAAACCTTATGTACTTTGATTGTTCAGTGTCGTAAGCATGCATTTCTTTGTTTTTCTTTCTTTGTTCCTTCAGCTTTTCTCTCAGAATGTTTATATCATTTACTTGATGCTTCAGAATGCATATTTCTTTCGCAGGACCAGCACCGATATCTTTGACAAGCTTGTCATACAGATCTTGAAATGGACGAATTCTTTGTGGTGGTACAGGAGGTTTTGAAATTCTTGTGGGTTTCTCTTGAGGAAACTTAGACGATCCTTCATCGGTTTTCTTTTTCTTAAGTGGAGATGACTTGCTTGTGGAAGGTTCTTCTGGATCGATTAGTAGTGTATCAACAAAATCTTCCAAACTTTGTTTTTCTTCCGTCACCACAACAGGTCTTTCAGACTCCGACATTTCTTGTCTGGCAAGCTTCTTTTCTCTCTTTTGTTTCTCTTCCATTGCATGAATTTCCCGCATATCTTGAATGTACCGACGATGTTCTTCTGAATCTGCGGCTCTAAAGCTTGCTCCCATAAGTCTTTCAGGGTTTTCCGACGTTTTCGTTTTCTTTTTCTTTGGAGGATCTTCATCAGCCGTCTGCTTACCTTTTCTCTTTCTCTTCAATTGTTCTTCTTCTTCCTCTGCCTGCACATTTCTTTGTTGTTTAGCTTTAAGTGCTTCCCTGTACTTTTGATATGCTGCTTTAACCAATGGAAGTCTTTCTGCAGTATACATCCAGTCGTTCAACATCACCCACTCGTTTGTTTTGATTTCTGTAAACTGTCGAACAGTGGGAACATGGAAAGTGTAGAGACCTCCATCATGCCGCAGTTTGGAATATTGATCATTGATTAACATTTATATGAACCTGGGATGCATTGCCCATGTATTTCCTCTTGTATTCTCGAGCATGTAGTTGAAGATTAGCCCAGAGAAGTTGAACTTTTGGTTTAAGCACAGGTTCAACATTGCTCCTGACCATTCCAGATTTAGGCTGTCATAGCCACCTTTACGATGAGCCATACTCATAGCAATTACATGTACAATAAACCTCCAATCCGTCGTAAGGCCGTTCCTTTTGATCTCTTTCTTTTGATGGAAATCTCCTACGTATCCCATTCCACGAAAGCCATCCAGAATGTCATCCTTGTTTAAGCTGATCGGATCCTTTGCATCATCTCCCAGCTTCAAAACTTTGCGTATTCTTTCTTCAGTGACGATTACTTGTTTATTGCGAACTGTTGCAGTGATCCCTCTGACCTTGTTAATAGTTTCGGGTTTTGCGGTTTGCCATAACTCTAGAATGTGAATACGATAAATAGGAATTTCTGTTTGAACTGCGTAGCTTATCTTGCTTGATCTTATCCACCTGGCCACGTCTTCAAAATCCCTTGGAGCTGGTTCGAGTTTGATTGGGTGATTATGCTTCAAAGTCTTATCCCACTCGATGTTTTTCACCATCTTGCTTCTGCTACAACAAACGAGCCAAGTTAGAATTCTTACGACACTAAGATATAATATTTACACCATGGTATTATAATATATATAGTTTGATAATATTTACAAATATTTTAAGTTATATATATATATTAAAAGAGAAAAATATGATAATTTGATTTTGTTTTAAAAAGATATTTACAAAACTTCAAGAAAATAATTACAAAAAATATCAACAGTCAAAATCGCTGATAACCCAAAGGTTATCTCCGCTGATGATCATTATCGAGACCAAGCATTTTCGCCGGCGACAATATCAGGTCAAGTATGTTTTCTCCGGTAAAGGTTAATTTCGCTGAGTATCATTGGCGAAGATGGAGTCCGTTCTTGAAGCGAGTGAGCAGCGAAGACAATAGTCTAAGCTGTCATACCGGCGAAATAATTTATTTTGCTGGTTGCTCAAACTCACGTTCGAGACTTTTGAAATTCCCTGATTCATGATAATTTCGCTAGATTCATCGCCATATTGATCGTTAATTTCGTTGTCCCCAAACTTTTCTTCATAAACCCTCTTAAAACCTTAGATTTTGAACCTGAATATGAACAGTATAGCAAATTTGGACCAAAATCCAGTCCAACACGAACAAAAACATGAACAATGAGCAGATCTGATCATAAACTGTTTCATATATCACTTTATGTTCATTGATTTTTCAGTTATAAAGAAACTCTTAATAAACCTTTAAAGAAGCTTGGTGCCACCAACTGTCAATCATAAAGGGTCTATGTGCATTGTTTGCAAAGAAGTTTACCTATGATTCTTGAACGGATGTAAGAAAAACAGAGTGTGAGGGATGACAATCTTGTGTTATGATGTAAACCGATGAAGATGAGAGTAGGATGTAACATCTGTGCTTGTAATCATTATGAACAGTACCATTATCAATAAAACAATTTCATTTGATCCCAATGTTTGTTTGGTTATGTTTTACATTTTTCATGTTTTGACTTTTATTCAATTTCAAACTCTATATCACTTTCTAGAGAGTTATACGCAAACTGGTGCGTAAACGTAGCCAGTTTAATGCGAAAAATACTCCGGAACATCAACATATACTTAACATACCTTAAATAACCCTTACATAACTTAGAAATAAGTTTTGGAGGCTTTGGTATGGCAAAAACAAGTTAATTCGCTTACAGGGACTAAACTTGACAAACTGCGAAAGTATGCCAATTTGAACTGTAAGGAACATTCCGGAACATGACCATAAGTTAAACATACCATAATATCCTTTACATAGCTTAGAAATAGGCTTTGAGGGGTTCGATATGCTAAAATAAACTTTTGGGGTCATTCAGGGACTAAAAGTGTCAAAAAGTGCACACGTTTGCACTTTCGCGCATAACTTACGTTCTGAATACATCCGGACATCCAAAAATTTATGTAAGCACTAAAATATTTTATTTTAGTGTTTGGCATAAGAAAAATCCATTCGTCACGCCATTTGGATCATTTTTCGCGCTTATGCGCATTCCGTCGTAATTAACCGAACAACGTAACCGTACGGCTAAACGAACCGACACCCGAGATATTTTTGAACACATTTTAAGTTCCCTATACTTTAAATTCATTTTAGAGCTTTGAAATGGGGTTAACGGGGCTTAAACTTGTCAAAAAACGCATCGAAAACCAAGTTTTGAGGTTGCAGGGACTGAAACTGTAAATCTGCCAAACTAGGTCCGTAAGTAGGGGCCAGATGCAGCAAAATGTTTTTTTTTTCAGCTTTTAACAGCCCTTAACACTCTCCAAAGGCCAAGTGCCAAGTGTCAAACTCTTATGGTGGATGGCAAATGAGTTACCACAACTTTCCAACAAGTGTACGACTTAGATCGTGCCCCCTTTTCCAAGAAATGATCCTAACGGTGAACCGAAAACTATAAATACCCACCTCCACCCTTCACTTTTCCTCACAAGAATCTGATCTAATGTGCTCTAAGTTGAAACCTTTGTTTCATACCTGAGCTATTTTGATCTAGATTAGCATTCGGGGACCCTTCGTAAGTGTTCCTTCGTTCTTTTATTTCTTTTCGAGTCCGAAAGTCAAACTTTGTTTGACTTTCTGCATTGACCAGTTTATGGTCAATGTGAAGTTCGTTTGAACTTCGCAACGTGATTGTAATCACGATGGTTATAGTCCCTTGTGACTATGCCTACTGATTACCACGTTGTCTAGGGTCGTAAGGGTAAGCGATCTGATAAATCGCTTATACCTTCGAACCCGACCCATTTGGTCGATCATTAGGATCCGACCAAACACATTAGGTGACCATAGTATATAGGGAATAACCTTCCGAGGTTATACCTTATGGTCGCTTCGTTTAGGTAGTTGTATGATAGGTAGTTTATATGCCTTAGGTAAATTACCAAAATGCCCTTTTGACGCCAAAATTCATTTTAAGCATATGTAACATAAATTTTGGTATCTAAACTGTTTTGGTAACAATATTAGATATGTTAAGGCATATTTTACTTGTCATAGGACTAGTTAGGCGGTCCGAACGCGTTTCACGCGAGCGACGCGTTAAAGTAGCATAAGCTACCTAAACGGGTCGTAATGGGTCGTAAGCACTTATGTTAGGTTTCATTTAGTATGTAGGCTTTGTTAAACCATATTACACAAGTCTCCATACTCGTTTGGTTTACGAACCCACATTCTATCCGATCTTCCGATTTAGGTCCGGTATATTAACATAGTTACCTATATTAGGTGCCGTTTGATTCCGTGATCTCTAGCATTGCTTGGTGGTTATCTTAGGACTTCTGAGCAATCTCAAGTGAGTACATAGACCCCTCTTTTACTGTTTTCCAAACTGTTTTGGGGTGAAACACATGTGCCTACTTGTTACTTTCATGCTTTCCATGTTTTCACATCATATACCTGCTATGTTCGTTAGTACATTATAGTACATGTTTTACATTACATTTCATGCTATGTATGCCCATTGTGTGTGTACTTAGTACATTGTTTTACATTACATTTCATGCTATGTATGCCCATTGTGTGCGTACTTAGTACATTGTTTTACATTACATTTCATGCTATGTATGCCCATTGTGTGCGTACTTAGTACATTGTTTACACTACATTTCATGCTATGTATGTCCATTGTGTGCGTACTTAGTACATTGTTTCACATTACATTTCATGCTATGTATGCCCATTGTGTGCATACTTAGTACAGTTGTTTTCATAACATGCTTACATTTTGGTATGACATTTGGGTTGTTTACAATGGAACAATACATTCATTAACATTAGCTACGCCGTTCGTTAGTAGGTAGTGGTACCATAGGAATTGACAACCCCCGTTCCTGAAATCCTAGGTTTGTTTGGATTGGAAGGAATGACCGAATTCGATATACATAACTTAGATAAACCTTTAATTTGTTTAAGGGTTTATCGCCACAGTCTCAAGGCTTGGATGTATGCATTTTCACAATACCGCATAGATGTTTATATCAGTATAGCATGCATTTGTTCCACAAAACATAACTTTGATTTAAATCATGTTTTACTTCAATACCTTGTTTTTGTGCATTTTACATATGGTTTAGTTGATATATTTCACATACCATACATGACATTTTTGGATACACATTACATGATTTACATTAGACATAAACATTTTGACATTGATATACACAATTCATGATTTACATTAAACACAGACATTTGATATGGTTTACACAATAACATTTTGACATTTGATTATACAAAAACAATTTAAATTGGTGGTTTGGTTTAAGTAAGTGATTTAAGTAACGAGGCGTGTGTAATATGATACAAGCATGGTGGATACGCCGCTGGTACTTCCTATATATAAGTGTTTGTATGGTATTACATATCGTAGCGTTATTTAAATCATTTCAATTTATGACACACGACATTTTATACAAATAACATACTTTTTACAAGACATTGTTTACAAACAACTTATCTTACACAAACTCATTTTTACATGGTTATTCATTTAACCTGACATTTATTTATACATATCATCTGATCTTATCGTTTTTCAAATGATTTATAAGACAAAGCAAATTACAAGGTTCATGACTAAACATTTTCTTAAACACAAGTCATGAATCATATTTTTACAAAACCTATGTATCTCACAGGCATTTTTATGCTGACGTACCTATTTTCACATGTGTTTTCAGGAGCTTTTCCATAGGATGATGATCGTGACACTAGGGCGGACCTGTGCCTTAGAGACTAAAAAATGAAGATAGACTAGTTTAATTATGTTATGAACTCTTTGTTTCCTGTTTAAGACAATGTAACACTCTTGTTTAATAAATAAAATACAACTTTGTATGCCATGGTTATGAAACAATTAATTCTGTTACAACACTCCCCGACGTTTTCCGCCACGTTTTGTATGTTATACGTGGTCGGGGTGTGACAGAAGAGTTGGTATCAGATCCAATGGTTATAGGGAATTAGGTTATTAGTAATTCTTTGACCTAGACTATAACCTTTCTAGGACCCTAACACAAGTTATCTTGTGTTTAGATCTTAAAACATGCACATCTCCTATCCTTAGGTGATTATCAAAACAAAAACCAAATTTTCCGAAACGATTTTTGAAAAACAATCATCTGTTTTGAATGATTTATTACAAGGTTTTGAACCCTCTATTGTAAGGTTTTGAACCCTCTGTTATATGGTTTTGAACCCTTCCAGTTTGGTTTTTGGCCTTGTGCCTTCAAATTTTCAAAATCTCGTCAAAGTTTTGGGTTCTAAATAGTGTGAACACGTGCAAACTGGAAGAGTGAATGCCTGTATTCTGGGTTTTCTGTCTAGGCAAGCACTTCGTATATATCTCATCAGACGCGAGACTAGTTGTGCTTACCTGGGAATTCTTGGGATGAGTGTTCACTTATAGGCGAGCATGTCTTCGCGATACATTATTTTTGATCCATTTACTTTGATTAGTCACTGTGTGTCGTTTGTTTGCTTGGTAATGTGGACAAATGACCACCATCTTTTCTTTTGTTAATTTTGTTTCATCTCATTCTCTTCATCCAATCATCTCACTCGTTTCCTTTCATGTTTCCTCTTTTAGAATGCCTCCTCGACGCGAAAACCAGATAGCGACTGCCGAACTGGCAGAAATCATTGCGCAGCAGATGGCTGCTCAATTTCCAAACCTCTTTGCTCAATGGAACCAAGCCAACAACAACAACAATGCTCCATGCAAATACAAGGATTTTAACTCGGCTAAACCACTCAAGTTTAGTGGTTCTGAAGGAGCGACTGGGCTTCTTCAATGGTTCGAGAGCATTGAGAATACTTTTCGCCACGTGCAGTGTCCTGACAATCGTAAGGTCGAGTTTTCTTCTAGTGTGTTTCAGAAGAGGGCTCTTACATGGTGGAATGGGGTAATGAGAGACCGTGGTGCAGAAGTTGCTCTAGCACAGACATGGGCTGAACTCAGGGCCCTTATGATGAGGGAGTTCTGTCCTCGTCATGAACAACGAGCGTTGGAGAAGGAGTTTGATGACTTGAAACAAGATAGTGGTGAGCACAGGGCGTATACTGACAGGTTTGAGGAGTTGAGTCTGCTTTGCCCGACTATGGTTACCCCACTCGACAAGGCTATCGAAAGGTATATCGACGGCCTACCTGACTCGGTATAAGACATCATTACTGGTAGTAACCCTACCACACTTCGTCAGGCTATCGAGTTAGCAGCGACAATGACTGAGTCGCAGATTCGGAAGAATAAGTTACACAGGAAGGGTGACAAGGGCAAGAAACAGTCGTCTGACAAGGAAGATAGCAAGAAAGGTCAAAACAAGAATGGAAAGGATTCTGGATCATCGAAAAGGGCAAGGAAGCGTAAGGCTTCCCAAAACTATGCTGTCACTGCCCAAGCTAACCAGGCAGCTCCCAACCAACCCGCACAGCCTCCAGCGAAGAAACCCTATTCAGGGAATGCACCTTTGTGCAATAGATGCAACAGTCACCATCAGCCGCAACATCAGTGCCGTTTCTGTACTAACTGTGGGAAGTCAGGTCATCTTGCTGATGTTTGTCGGTTTGCTCAAAATCACGCAGTTCAGAACCCGGCTCAACAAGTTGCTCAGCCTCCTGCTCAACAACAGGGTCAAGCTGCAAGACCACACTACCCACCGGGTGCTTGTTATAACTGTGGGGATCTGACCCACTACCGTAACCAGTGCCCAAGATTGGTGAATGTAAATCAGAATCAGGCTCAGGCTTGAGGATGAGCTTTTAACTTGAATGCCCAAGAGGCGTAGGCGGACGATAATGTGGTGAACGGTACGTTCTTTATTAATAATCAGCCTGCATCTGTTCTTTTTTATACGGGTGCCGATAAGAGTTTTGTGTCATTGTCTTTTGAGCCAATGCTTCGCGTGTCTAGAACGAAACTAGGAAAACCCTTGACAGTAGAAGTTGCTAGTGGTGAACCCATTGTTCTTGATTCTGTTCTTCACAACTGCCAGTTGAACCTTAACGACCATCTTTTTCCTATTGACCTCACGCCAATGCAACTTGGAAGCTTCGACGTTATAGTGGGTATGGATTGGTTATCTAAGCATCACGCAGAGATAGTTTGTTCTGAGAAGATTGTTCGTGTGCCGCTTTCGACAGGCGAGATCCTACAGGTTCGTGGTGAGAAGCCTGTCGGTGGTCTCAAACTCATGTCTTGTTTTAAAGCTCGGAAATACCTGCGGAAGAACTATGTAGCCTTCTTAGCACATGTTACAGCAGATAAAGGCAAGGGTAAGTCTATTTCAGATATTCCTGTCTTTCGGGATTATTCTGAAGTTTTCCCTGAAGAGTTACCTGGTCTACCCCCAGCACGCCAAGTCGAGTTCCGCATTGATCTCGTACCTGGTGCAAATCCCATTGCCAGAGCTCCATACCGTCTTGCACCGTCTGAGATGCAAGAGTTGTCTAAGCAGCTTCAGGAACTCTCTGACAAAGGTTTTATCCATCCTAGCTTTTCACCCTGGGGTGCTCCCGTTCTTTTTGTCAAGAAGAAGGATGGATCTTTTAGGATGTGTATCGATTATCGTGAGCTTAACAAGCTTACCATCAAGAATCGATATCCCCTACCGCGCATAGACGACCTCTTTGATCAGTTACAAGGCGCTTCTTATTTTTCGAAGATCGATCTGCGATCTGGATATCATCAACTTCGTGTGCATGAAGAAGATATTCCCAAGACAGCGTTCCGCACTCGATATGGGCATTATGAGTTCACAGTCATGCCATTCGGTTTGACTAATGCTCCTGCTGTTTTCATGGACTTAATGAATAGGGTCTGCAAGCCTTATTTGGATCAGTTCATCATTGTTTTTATTTACGACATCTTGATTTACTCTAAGACACAAGCTGATCACGAGCAACATCTTCGTCTTACTCTGGAACTCCTAAAGAAAGAGCAACTTTTCGCCAAATTCTCCAAGTGTGAATTCTGGCTTAAAGAAGTTCAATTCTTAGGACATATTGTCAACGAACGAGGTATTCATGTAGATCCCTCCAAGATCAGTGCGATTAAGGATTGGGATACGCCTACTACTCCTACTGAAGTTCGTTCTTTTCTGGGTCTGGCGGGTTATTACCGCCGCTTCATTGAAAACTTCTCAAAGATTGCAGTTCCTCTAACTGCTCTAACTCAGAAGAACAAACCCTTTGATTGGGGATTCAAGCAAGAGGAAGCTTTTCAACACTTGAAGCAGAAACTTTGTGACGCGCCTGTTCTAACTTTGCCTGAGGGCAATGATGATTTCGTCGTTTATTGCGATGCATCTAAATTGGGTCTTGGCTGTGTTCTAATGCAAAGGAACAAAGTCATAGCATATGCATCGAGGCAGTTGAAGATACATGAGAAGAACTACACCACTCATGATCTTGAGTTGGGTGCAGTTGTTTTCGCTCTAAAGATCTGGAGACACTATTTGTACGGTACAAAATGTGTGGTTTTCACGGACCACAAAAGTCTTCAGCATATCTTCAATCAGAAAGAACTCAACATGAGGCAACAACGTTGGGTCGAGCTTCTAAACGACTATGACTGCGAAATTCGCTACCATCCTGGTAAGGCGAATGTCATAGCCGATGCATTGAGTCGTAAGGAACGTACTAAGCTTCATTCTGTACGTGTTCAATCTGTTATACAAGCTCGATCCGATATCCAAGCCCGCATTTCACAGGCTCAACAATCTTGTGTTTCACAAGGTTTAATGGATGAGGAATTTCCTTATCACATAACACCTGCTCTGGAACTGAAGGACAATGGATCATATTACTTCATGGACCGTTTATGGGTCCCAAGCCAAGATAACCTTCGCACCTTGCTTATGGATGAAGCCCATAAGTCGCGTTATTCTGTTCATCCTGGCTCAGATAAGATGTATAAGGATCTTCGTATTCACTATTGGTGGCCTGGTATGAAGAAAGACATTGCCTTATACGTATCAAAATGCCTTACTTGCCTTAAGGTTAAGGCTGAACATCAACGTCCTTCGGGTTTATTGGTGCAACCAGAGATCCCAGTTTGGAAATGGGAAAACATTACCATGGATCTCATTACCAAACTTCCGCGCACAAAGAAAGGTCATGATGCCATCTGGGTAGTTGTTGATCGTCTTACTAAGTCAGCGCATTTCTTGCCAATCCGTGAGGATTTTTCTGCTGACAAACTTGCTAAAATCTATGTGGATGAAATTGTAGCTCGACATGGTGTTCCTTTGAACATCATTTCTGACAGAGATGCTCGTTTCACTTCTCATTTTTGGAGAACCATGCAATCTGCTATGGGGACCCAACTTAATCTGAGCACAGCTTATCATCCGCAAACGGATGGTCAATCTGAAAGAACAATCCAGACTCTGGAGGATATGCTTAGAGCTTGTGTGATCGACTTTGGTGGTAGTTGGGATTCACATCTTCCGTTAATTGAATTCTCCTACAACAACAGTTATCACACCAGCATCAAAATGGCTCCTTTCGAGGCTCTCTATGGTCGAAAATGTCGTTCACCAGTGTGCTGGAATGAGATCGGCGAGGCTCAGCTTACTGGACCTGCCCTCATTTTAGAGACAACTGACAAGATTAAGAAAGTTCGTGATAACCTTCAGACAGCTAGAAGCCGTCAAAAGAGTTACGCGGACCCGAAACGCAAGCCCTTGGAATTTCAAGTCGGTGATCGAGTATTACTTAAGGTCTCACCTTGGAAAGGTGTGATCAGATTTGGAAAGAAAGGAAAACTTGCACCTAGCTACGTTGGACCATTCAAGATCGTCGAAAGAATTGGAAAGGTAGCCTACAGACTTGAGTTACCTCTTGAACTTGGAAATGTTCATCAAACTTTTCACGTGTCCAATCTCAAGAGGTGTTTAGCTGATGAGAACCTCCACATACTGCTCGACGAAATTCGTGTTGACAAAACACTGAAATTTGTTGAGAAGCCTGTGGAAATCATGGAACGTGAAGTCAAGTGGCTTAAACGCAAGCGCATTCCTTTGGTCAAAGTTCGCTGGGAAGCTAAACGTGGACCCGAGTTTACTTGGGAATGCGAAGATCAAATGAAGGCGAAATATCCGCATCTTTTCCCACGAGTTTCCTCTAAAAAAATTTCGGGACGAAATTTCCACAAGTAGGGGAGACTGTAACATCTATGCTTGTAATCATTATGAACAGTACCATTATCAATAAAACAATGTCATTTGATCCCAATGTTTGTTTGGTTATGTGACAACTCGGAATTTAGAACATTTCGTTGTATGCTTGAACGTTAAGTGACTAACTGATTTGATGATTTAATGAATGGTATATGTGAACTTATATGATTATGTGTGTGATTGTATGTATGCGAGTATGTATATGAACCGAGACAACAAGAACCCGACTCGAGACCATGTGGTCTCGAGTGAACAGTAACATATGGGCCGGTTGGGCCACACACACACACTTAGCCTATTTCGAAAACCCATTAGGGTGCACCCATGTGGAACAACTATATAACCTTAGTGATAGCCACACTTGGCATTTTTGGGCAAACAACACTCATACTCCTCTAACACACACACTCTCCACTCTCCCTCACTAAAACCCTAAACCACAACCTTTCCCCTCCTTCATTCTCGGATTCAAACCGGCCGACCGCAAGAGGGTTCTCGGACTAGCTTGTGCTCACCAAGAAAAGCTTCATCTTTCACCACTACTTCTCCAACCGGTTAGTGACTTATGTTATGTGTGATATTTCGGTTGAAGGTGATATGTTTCGGTTGATAGTTATGCATGATGAAATCATATGACAATATGTGTGCTTGTTAAGTTTCATACATGATTAGGGTATTGATTATGTGATGATGTGCTCCATGACTATTGTTTGAATATGACAAAGGTGTTTGTGGATCTAATGAACTCTTGGTGATTAAATGATACATGCTTAGTTACGACCCTTATAATGAACTTGATATCTTTGGTAGAGATATAAATTTTGTATGATAAAGGAATGATAATGATTATCCGATTCATTAGGATATAGAACAAATGCTTGGTTTGCAATATGAGCTTGATATCTAGTTTAGATAATATAACTCTTGTCCGAAAAATGCAAAATATGTTTAAATAAGGGCTGTTTGTGTTTGATGAACATGATGAATGTATGAAGAACTTGTTGAATATCATATGAACATGATATGAATATTTGAAATTTATGTGTTTGATCCGTTTTTGGTTAGGGTTAGACAAATAAACATGTTTATGAGGATAGTACATAATGTTGCATGAAATCAAAATCCAATTGGATAGTACACTGTGCAGATTCAGCTTATGTCCAGTCGAGACCTTCGGTTGCGACTCGAGACCACCGCATGATGAGTCGAAATCCCCCGGTTGCGACATCGGTTGCGAGTCGCAAACACCTGGTTGCGACTCGAAACCACATGTGATCAGCACACAAACCTTATGACTCGAAATCTCAGTTACGAGTCCGGTTGCGACTCGAGACCAAAACAGCATGAACCGAGACCATGATTGCGAGTCCGGTTGCGACTCGAGACCGCCTGTCTCGACTAATGCATGAATGACTCGAAACCGCACAGTCTCGACTCGAGATCTCTAGTCTCGACTCGGGACCACGTACACATACACCGAATCAGACTTACTGTATTACGGGCTTAGTTGATGGGCCGGACCTTGGGCTTTGTTTATTTATATACTACTGTTCAACCCGTAGGCATTATTTGCAAACTGCCATGTTTATACATGATTATTACTTGAGTACAATACGTGGAGAACATACGTGCACAACTTGGATACGAACCTGACTTGTATGATACAACTATGTTAGGACGCGGTTGACCCAATATCGCTTGACCGACTTTTCTGTGTACCTACCGAGCAAACCAAGGTGAGTTCACACCCTTTACAAAGCATGGGATTCCCAGGGGTCGGGAATTGGGGTTAAGGAACATGGGTTCCTCGTCCTCCTTGGGTAGGACAGCAATGGTTCAGGAATGTAATTCCTCGTCCTCACGGACAGATAACTCGTACTAGACCAAAACTCTATCATGAAGTCCCTCATTTTTGTATCGACTTAATCGCCGAGCCAATGGCGAGCGGGTCATTAGTTAGATAGCGCTATTTAGGTCTGACAAACCTCACACCATGCCGCAGAGGACGGGCGTGAACTAATGGATCTGGGGCACGTCAATGATGATAGACATTGACAGTTTCAGGGCACTTAAACATGACTACAGTCAGCAGTCGATATGGTAACGAGTCTAGTGTATACATGGGGTAGCCCCCACGGCCGAAATGCCAGATAACTAACACGGGGTAGCCCCCACGGCTGGATTGCCAGAGTAACCAGGAATATACAAGTCACGTTTTTTACTATGGGGTAACCCCCACGGCAGGATGCCAACTAAAGGAACTGTTTTCGAAACTACTTAAAATGAACACCCAACCGTGAACTCACTCAACTTGTTGTTGACTCGTTACTACATGCTTTGCAGGTTCTTAGGTTCTTAGCTGGAGCTTGCATGGAGGAGGATCGTTGTGGGACATGGACGACTGTGTGCCATGTTAAACTTTGAAACAATTAAACTTATGTTTTGATTTAAGACTTATGCTTTCGCTTGCAACTTAACTATGTTTTGTTGAACACCAATTGTATTGGTTGAACTTTTATAACTATGTGTTTGCTTGTTCAATATGATTGGTGGCTGGATCCTGGTCAGTCACGCCTCCAAGCGGTAGTACTCCGCAGGTGGATTTTGGGGGTGTGACAGATTGGTATCAGAGCCATTGGTTATAGAGAACTTGGTTTTAATAAAGGGGAAAAACGTTTTTGTTAAAACCAGACTATAACCTGTACAGTGCTCAACGGTCCACAACGACGCTTCACTCCACATGCAAGGCTCGACGTTCTAGGTGATATGATCTGTGTATATATTGCCTACTTGCTAGTTACATAGTACATTGCTTATGATATGCTTGGTTAGTATAACTACTGTTGCTTGAACACGTGCGAGCTTACTCTATTTTATCGTCGTACTTTCGCGAACCCCTCTCACTCACGTTCTTCTTGATATGAAGATCATGTCTGGACGCGTTAACCTGACACAAGCCCAGTTGACGGCTCTGTTCAACGAACGAGTTGCCGCAGCACTTGCAGCTGCACACGCAGGAGGTATATCCTGCAGTCCGAACTCATTCTAGGATCTTTAGGATCCTACTCTCGTGAACCAACCTTTGTGTTAAACTCTGTCTTTTCTTTCACCTACGATAGGTCAGCACGTTCAGCCACCCGTGTGCACTTTTAAGACTTTCATGGACTGCCGACCAACTACTTTTAGCGGCACTGAAGGAGCAGTAGGTCTCCTACACTGGTTTGAGAAGCTAGAATCTGTGTTCGAAATGTGCGAATGCCCTGAGGCGCGCAGGGTGAAGTATGCTACTGGTACTCTCGAGGGTTTAGCCCTCACATGGTGGAACGCTCAAGTTCAGATGCTAGGGTTGGTTGCTGCCAACGCCACCCCATGGGAAACTTTTAAGGAGATGATCAAAGAAGAATACTGCAGTCGGGATGAGATTCACAAACTAGAGGTGGAATTCTTCAACCTCAAGATGACGGGGTCCGAAATTGAAGCTTATGTGAAAAGGTCGAACGAACTGGCAATTCTGTGCCCTACTATGGTGGATCCTCCCATCAAACGCATCGAACTATTTCTTCAGGGCTTAGTGCCGAAAATCCAAAGTCATGTGACTTCAGCGAACCTCGCCACCTACCAGCAAACTGTTCAGTTGGCTCACCGTCTCACGGATCAGGCGGTGGAGCAGAACAAGTTACCAAAACGCATAGGTGCTGCAACTACTTCTGGTACCTCTAGTGACCACAAACGGAAATGGGATGGAACTTCAAGTAAGGGTTCGACTTCGGTTCAGTCCCAGTCTCAGCAGAGAAAGACTGATGACTACAAGAGCCCTAATCAGCAATCGTCTGGTGGTCAAGGCCATGGTGGGTACAAAGGAAATCACCCCAAATGCAATTGCTGCAGCCTGCACCACAGCGGGCCATGCACCAGGGGCAACTGTCATCGGTGCAACAAGCCTGGTCACGCTGCAAAGGATTGCAGGAGCTTATACCCCGCCAATCAGAATCGTCAGCAAGCTCAACAGAACCACCGCCAGTAGCAGCGGCAAGGTGATAACAAAGGGTGCTTTCAGTGTGGAGCTGAGGGCCACTTCAAGAGAGATTGTCCCCAACTGAACAGGAACCACAACAACAACAACAACAACAACAACAACAACAACAACAACAATAACAACAATCAGGGGAATGGTGACAATGGGAACAACAACAACAATGGCGCCAGGGGGCGGGTGTTTGTGATTGGCCAAGGTGAAGCAAGGAATGACCCCAATGTTGTGGCGGGTAAGTTCCTTCTCGACGACTTTTATGTTTCAGTTTTATTTGATTCGGGTGCCGATACTAACTACATGTCACTAGAAGTTAGTCGAATGCTTAAACGTATTCCAATACCTTTGAACAACAAGCACACCGTAGAGCTAGCAAATGGTAAGAGTTTAGAAGCCACACACATAGTCAAGGGTTGTAAGCTTATTCTCGCTGACCAGACCTTCTCTATCGACCTCATTCCTATTGTCTTGGGTAGTTTCGACGTTGTCATTGGGATGGATTGGTTATCCCAACACCGAGCAGAGATTCTTTGCAACGAGAAGGTTGTCCGTATTCCAGGTCCCGGTGGTGAACCTCTCATGATTCATGGCGACAAGAGGAGTGCTGTTGAGAACGTCATTTCTCTCCTTAAGGCCCAAAAGTGCTTGCGAAAGGGCCACACTGCCATTTTGGCTCTCGTTACTGACACCTCAGAAAAAGAGAAGAAGATAGAAGATTTTCCAGTGGTACGCGATTATCCAGAGGTATTTCCTGAGGAATTACCTGGCCTTCCGCCCCATCGCCAAGTCGAATTTCAGATCGAACTAGCTCCTGGAGCTGCGCCCATAGCCCGTGCACCTTATCGTTTAGCCCCATCAGAGTTGGAAGAACTCTCTACGCAACTACAAGAACTCTTGGATAAGGGTTTTATTCGTCCTAGCTCATCGCCCTGGGGAGCTCCAGTGCTATTTGTGAAGAAGAAAGACGGTACTTTCAGAATGTGCATCGACTACCGGGAACTCAACAAGGTGACGGTGAAGAATCGTTATCCTCTACCGCGTATCGACGACTTATTCGACCAGCTGCAAGGGTCGAGCTACTATTCGAAGATCGATTTGAGATCGGGTTATCACCAACTGAGAGTCTGGGAAGAGGACGTCTCCAAAACAGCTTTCAGAACTCGATACGGGCACTATGAGTTTTTGGTCATGCCTTTTGGGATGACAAACGCACCTGCGGTTTTCATGGACTTGATGAATCGAGTGTGCAAGCCTTACCTGGACAAGTTCGTTATAGTCTTCATCGACGACATCCTGATCTATTCCAAGAGTCGGGAGGAACACGAGCAGCATCTACGACTTATTCTGGAACTCCTTCGAACAGAACAGCTTTATGCAAAGTTCTCGAAATGCGACTTCTGGCTTCGAGAAGTCCATTTCCTGGGCCACGTGGTGAACAAGGATGGGATTCACGTTGATCCATCCAAGATAGACTCGATTAAGAACTGGCCTGCACCTCGTACACCAAAGGAAATTCGCCAATTCTTGGGTTTGGCGGGATACTACCGGAGGTTCATAAAGGATTTTTCTAAGATTGCACAGCCTCTCACCTCACTAACGCAAAAGGGCGTTGTTTATCGCTGGGGAAACACACAGGAGTTGGCATTTCAGCACCTAAAGGATAGACTTTGTAGCGCACCTATCCTTTCCTTGCCGGAAGGCACAGACGACTTTGTGGTTTACTGCGACGCATCAATTCAGGGTCTTGGTTGCGTGTTGATGCAACGAGATAAAGTTATAGCCTACGCCTCACGCCAACTCAAGGTTCATGAAAAGAACTACACTACGCACGACTTAGAGCTGGGAGCTGTTGTTTTTGCACTTAAATTATGGCGGCATTACCTGTATGGTACCAAGTGCGCCATCTACACCGACCACAGGAGCCTCGAGCATATCTTCAAGCAGAAAGAACTGAATATGCGGCAACGACGATGGGTCGAACTACTGAACGACTACGAGTGCTCAATCAGGTATCACCCGGGCAAGGCCAATGTTGTGGCTGACGCCCTCAGTCGAAAGGACACTGCGCCTAAGCGCGTACGAGCTTTGCAACTTACGATACATTCCAGTCTTCCCTCCCAGATACGAGCTGCTCAGATAGAAGCACTGAAACCAGAAAACGTCAGGGCTGAAGCCCTACGCGGATCAAGGCAACGATTAGAACAGAAGGAAGACGGTGCTTACTACGTGACGGGACGCGTTTGGGTCCCACTCTATGGCAACCTACGAGAGCTTGTGATGGATGAAGCACACAAGTCTCGCTACTCGGTGCATCCTGGTTCGGATAAAATGTACCACGATATCAAAGCTACATACTGGTGGCCTAGCATGAAGGCCCACATAGCAACCTACGTCAGCAAGTGTCTGACTTGTGCGAGAGTCAAGTCTGAATACCAGAAACCCTCAGGCCTACTCCAACAACCCGAGATACCTCAATGGAAATGGGAGCAAATTTCCATGGATTTTGTCACTGGCCTGCCTAGATCCCAGCGCGGGAAATATACTATTTGGGTGATCGTGGATCGACTCACAAAATCTGCACACTTCTTGGCTATCAAAGAGACGGATAAATTCTCCACGCTCGCAGAAATTTACCTCAAGGAAGTTGTTTCGAGGCACGGGGTGCCCACCTCTATTATCTCAGATCGAGATGCGCGTTTTACTTCAGAGCTGTGGCAAGCGATGCACAAATCCTTTGGCTCACGATTAGATATGAGCACAGCGTATCACCCTCAGACGGACGGGCAGTCCGAGCGCACTATTCAAACCTTAGAAGACATGCTTCGTGCATGTGTAATCGACTTTGGCAACCGCTGGGAAAAGCATCTGCCACTTGTGGAATTCTCGTACAATAACAGCTACCACACCAGCATTAAAGCTGCTCCGTTTGAGGCATTGTACGGACGTAAATGCCGGTCTCCTCTTTGCTGGGCAGAGGTGGGAGATAGTCAGATCAATGGTCCAGAATATGTGGTAGACACGACCGAACAAATTGCTCAAATACGAAAACGCATGACGGCAGCCCGGGAACGTCAGAAAGTTTACGCCGACATGGGCAGGAAACCGCTTGAGCTCCAGGTTGGGGAGCGGGTACTACTCAAAGTTTCACCCTGGAAGGGTGTGGTTCGTTTTGGTAAACGCGGCAAACTTAACCCACGATATGTTGGACCTTTCGAAGTCATTGAGAAAATAGGCAGGGTGGCCTACAGACTAAACTTACCAGCAGAACTCGGTGCAGTTCACAACGTTTTTTCACGTGTCGAATCTGAAGAAGTGTCCGTCAGATGAGACCCACGTAGTTCCTCTGAAGGAACTCACTATCGACGAACAGTTACGATTCGTCGAGGAACCAGTCGAAATCACGGACCGGGATGTTAAGGTCCTCAAGAGCACCAGAATACCTCTCGTTCGAGTTCGTTGGAACTCACGTCGCGGCCTAGAGTTCACCTGGGAGCGCGAAGATCAGATGAAACAAAAGTATCCCCAACTGTTCGCAAACAGTACAACCACAACTGAGGCCGAAGCTACGGAATTTCGGGACGAAATTCCAGATCAACGGGGGGTGGATGTGACACCCCAGGAAAACCGGGAAAACCATACAACTTAACTAGCTTCCTCAGTGAGTGCTTACCAAATTTCGGGACGAAATTTCTTTCAACTTGGGGATGATGTGACAACTCGGAATTTAGAACATTTCGTTGTATGCTTGAACATTAAGTGACTAACTGATTTGATGATTTAATGAATGGTATATGTGAACTTATATGATTATGTGTGTGATTGTATGTATGCGAGTATGTATATGAACCGAGACAACAAGAACCCGACTCGAGACCATGTGGTCTCGAGTGAACAGTAACATATGGGCCGGTTGGGCCACACACACACACTTAGCCTATTTCGAAAACCCATTAGGGTGCACCCATGTGGAACAACTATATAACCTTAGTGATAGCCACACTTGGCATTTTTGGGCAAACAACACTCATACTCCTCTAACACACACACTCTCCACTCTCCCTCACTAAAACCCTAAACCACAACCTTTCCCCTCCTTCATTCTCGGATTCAAACCGGCCGACCGCAAGAGGGTTATCGGACTAGCTTGTGCTCACCAAGAAAAGCTTCATCTTTCACCACTACTTCTCCAACCGGTTAGTGACTTATGTTATGTGTGATATTTCGGTTGAAGGTGATATGTTTCGGTTGATAGTTATGCATGATGAAATCATATGACAATATGTGTGCTTGTTAAGTTTCATACATGATTAGGGTATTGATTATGTGATGATGTGCTCCATGACTATTGTTTGAATATGACAAAGGTGTTTGTGGATCTAATGAACTCTTGGTGATTAAATGATACATGCTTAGTTACGACCCTTATAATGAACTTGATATCTTTGGTAGAGATATAAATTTTGTATGATAAAGGAATGATAATGATTATCCGATTCATTAGGATATAGAACAAATGCTTGGTTTGCAATATGAGCTTGATATCTAGTTTAGATAATATAACTCTTGTCCGAAAAATGCAAAATATGTTTAAATAAGGGCTGTTTGTGTTTGATGAACATGATGAATGTATGAAGAACTTGTTGAATATCATATGAACATGATATGAATATTTGAAATTTATGTGTTTGATCCGTTTTTGGTTAGGGTTAGACAAATAAACATGTTTATGAGGATAGTACATAATGTTGCATGAAATCAAAATCCAATTGGATAGTACACTGTGCAGATTCAGCTTATGTCCAGTCGAGACCTTCGGTTGCGACTCGAGACCACCGCATGATGAGTCGAAATCCCCCGGTTGCGACATCGGTTGCGAGTCGCAAACACCTGGTTGCGACTCGAAACCACATGTGATCAGCACACAAACCTTATGACTCGAAATCTCAGTTACGAGTCCGGTTGCGACTCGAGACCAAAACAGCATGAACCGAGACCATGATTGCGAGTCCGGTTGCGACTCGAGACCGCCTGTCTCGACTAATGCATGAATGACTCGAAACCGCACAGTCTCGACTCGAGATCTCTAGTCTCGACTCGGGACCACGTACACATACACCGAATCAGACTTACTGTATTACGGGCTTAGTTGATGGGCCGGACCTTGGGCTTTGTTTATTTATATACTACTGTTCAACCCGTAGGCATTATTTGCAAACTGCCATGTTTATACATGATTATTACTTGAGTACAATGCGTGGAGAACATACGTGCACAACTTGGATACGAACCTGACTTGTATGATACAACTATGTTAGGACGCGGTTGACCCAATATCGCTTGACCGACTTTTCTGTGTACCTACCGAGCAAACCAAGGTGAGTTCACACCCTTTACAAAGCATGGGATTCCCAGGGGTCGGGAATTGGGGTTAAGGAACATGGGTTCCTCGTCCTCCTTGGGTAGGACAGCAATGGTTCAGGAATGTAATTCCTCGTCCTCACGGACAGATAACTCGTACTAGACCAAAACTCTATCATGAAGTCCCTCATTTTTGTATCGACTTAATCGCCGAGCCAATGGCGAGCGGGTCATTAGTTAGATAGCGCTATTTAGGTCTGACAAACCTCACACCATGCCGCAGAGGACGGGCGTGAACTAATGGATCTGGGGCACGTCAATGATGATAGACATTGACAGTTTCAGGGCACTTAAACATGACTACAGTCAGCAGTCGATATGGTAACGAGTCTAGTGTATACATGGGGTAGCCCCCACGGCCGAAATGCCAGATAACTAACACGGGGTAGCCCCCACGGCTGGATTGCCAGAGTAACCAGGAATATACAAGTCACGTTTTTTACTATGGGGTAACCCCCACGGCAGGATGCCAACTAAAGGAACTGTTTTCGAAACTACTTAAAATGAACACCCAACCGTGAACTCACTCAACTTGTTGTTGACTCGTTACTACATGCTTTGCAGGTTCTTAGGTTCTTAGCTGGAGCTTGCATGGAGGAGGATCGTTGTGGGACATGGACGACTGTGTGCCATGTTAAACTTTGAAACAATTAAACTTATGTTTTGATTTAAGACTTATGCTTCCGCTTGCAACTTAACTATGTTTTGTTGAACACCAATTGTATTGGTTGAACTTTTATAACTATGTGTTTGCTTGTTCAATATGATTGGTGGCTGGATCCTGGTCAGTCACGCCTCCAAGCGGTAGTACTCCGCAGGTGGATTTTGGGGGTGTGACAGATTGGTATCAGAGCCATTGGTTATAGAGAACTTGGTTTTAATAAAGGGGAAAAACGTTTTTGTTAAAACCAGACTATAACCTGTACAGTGCTCAACGGTCCACAACGACGCTTCACTCCACATGCAAGGCTCGACGTTCTAGGTGATATGATCTGTGTATATATTGCCTACTTGCTAGTTACATAGTACATTGCTTATGATATGCTTGGTTAGTATAACTACTGTTGCTTGAACACGTGCGAGCTTACTCTATTTTATCGTCGTACTTTCGCGAACCCCTCTCACTCACGTTCTTCTTGATATGAAGATCATGTCTGGACGCGTTAACCTGACACAAGCCCAGTTGACGGCTCTGTTCAACGAACGAGTTGCCGCAGCACTTGCAGCTGCACACGCAGGAGGTATATCCTGCAGTCCGAACTCATTCTAGGATCTTTAGGATCCTACTCTCGTGAACCAACCTTTGTGTTAAACTCTGTCTTTTCTTTCACCTACGATAGGTCAGCACGTTCAGCCACCCGTGTGCACTTTTAAGACTTTCATGGACTGCCGACCAACTACTTTTAGCGGCACTGAAGGAGCAGTAGGTCTCCTACACTGGTTTGAGAAGCTAGAATCTGTGTTCGAAATGTGCGAATGCCCTGAGGCGCGCAGGGTGAAGTATGCTACTGGTACTCTCGAGGGTTTAGCCCTCACATGGTGGAACGCTCAAGTTCAGATGCTAGGGTTGGTTGCTGCCAACGCCACCCCATGGGAAACTTTTAAGGAGATGATCAAAGAAGAATACTGCAGTCGGGATGAGATTCACAAACTAGAGGTGGAATTCTTCAACCTCAAGATGACGGGGTCCGAAATTGAAGCTTATGTGAAAAGGTCGAACGAACTGGCAATTCTGTGCCCTACTATGGTGGATCCTCCCATCAAACGCATCGAACTATTTCTTCAGGGCTTAGTGCCGAAAATCCAAAGTCATGTGACTTCAGCGAACCTCGCCACCTACCAGCAAACTGTTCAGTTGGCTCACCGTCTCACGGATCAGGCGGTGGAGCAGAACAAGTTACCAAAACGCATAGGTGCTGCAACTACTTCTGGTACCTCTAGTGACCACAAACGGAAATGGGATGGAACTTCAAGTAAGGGTTCGACTTCGGTTCAGTCCCAGTCTCAGCAGAGAAAGACTGATGACTACAAGAGCCCTAATCAGCAATCGTCTGGTGGTCAAGGCCATGGTGGGTACAAAGGAAATCACCCCAAATGCAATCGCTGCAGCCTGCACCACAGCGGGCCATGCACCAGGGGCAACTGTCATCGGTGCAACAAGCCTGGTCACGCTGCAAAGGATTGCAGGAGCTTATACCCCGCCAATCAGAATCGTCAGCAAGCTCAACAGAACCACCGCCAGTAGCAGCGGCAAGGTGATAACAAAGGGTGCTTTCAGTGTGGAGCTGAGGGCCACTTCAAGAGAAATTGTCCCCAACTGAACAGGAACCACAACAACAACAACAACAATAACAACAATCAGGGGAATGGTGACAATGGGAACAACAACAACAATGGCGCCAGGGGGCGGGTGTTTGTGATTGGCCAAGGTGAAGCAAGGAATGACCCCAATGTTGTGGCGGGTAAGTTCCTTCTCGACGACTTTTATGTTTCAGTTTTATTTGATTCGGGTGCCGATACTAACTACATGTCACTAGAAGTTAGTCGAATGCTTAAACGTATTCCAACACCTTTGAACAACAAGCACACCGTAGAGCTAGCAAATGGTAAGAGTTTAGAAGCCACACACATAGTCAAGGGTTGTAAACTTATTCTCGCTGACCAGACCTTCTCTATCGACCTCATTCCTATTGTCTTGGGTAGTTTCGACGTTGTCATTGGGATGGATTGGTTATCCCAACACCGAGCAGAGATTCTTTGCAACGAGAAGGTTGTCCGTATTCCAGGTCCCGGTGGTGAACCTCTCATGATTCATGGCGACAAGAGGAGTGCTGTTGAGAACGTCATTTCTCTCCTTAAGGCCCAAAAGTGCTTGCGAAAGGGCCACACTGCCATTTTGGCTCTCGTTACTGACACCTCAGAAAAAGAGAAGAAGATAGAAGATTTTCCAGTGGTACGCGATTATCCAGAGGTATTTCCTGAGGAATTACCTGGCCTTCCGCCCCATCGCCAAGTCGAATTTCAGATCGAACTAGCTCCTGGAGCTGCGCCCATAGCCCGTGCACCTTATCGTTTAGCCCCATCAGAGTTGGAAGAACTCTCTACGCAACTACAAGAACTCTTGGATAAGGGTTTTATTCGTCCTAGCTCATCGCCCTGGGGAGCTCCAGTGCTATTTGTGAAGAAGAAAGATGGTACTTTCAGAATGTGCATCGACTACCGGGAACTCAACAAGGTGACGGTGAAGAATCGTTATCCTCTACCGCGTATCGACGACTTATTCGACCAGCTGCAAGGGTCGAGCTACTATTCAAAGATCGATTTGAGATCGGGTTATCACCAACTGAGAGTCTGGGAAGAGGACGTCTCCAAAACAGCTTTCAGAACTCGATACGGGCACTATGAGTTTTTGGTCATGCCTTTTGGGATGACAAACGCACCTGCGGTTTTCATGGACTTGATGAATCGAGTGTGCAAGCCTTACCTGGACAAGTTCGTTATAGTCTTCATCGACGACATCCTGATCTATTCCAAGAGTCGGGAGGAACACGAGCAGCATCTACGACTTATTCTGGAACTCCTTCGAACAGAACAGCTTTATGCAAAGTTCTCGAAATGCGACTTCTGGCTTCGAGAAGTCCATTTCCTGGGCCACGTGGTGAACAAGGATGGGATTCACCTTGATCCATCCAAGATAGACTCGATTAAGAACTGACCTGCACCTCGTACACCAAAGGAAATTCGCCAATTCTTGGGTTTGGCGGGATACTACCGGAGGTTCATAAAGGATTTTTCTAAGATTGCACAGCCTCTCACCTCACTAACGCAAAAGGGCGTTGTTTATCGCTGGGGAAACGCACAGGAGTTGGCATTTCAGCACCTAAAGGATAGACTTTGTAGCGCACCTATCCTTTCCTTGCCGGAAGGCACAGACGACTTTGTGGTTTACTGCGACGCATCAATTCAGGGTCTTGGTTGCGTGTTGATGCAACGAGATAAAGTTATAGCCTACGCCTCACGCCAACTCAAGGTTCATGAAAAGAACTACACTACGCACGACTTAGAGCTGGGAGCTGTTGTTTTTGCACTTAAATTATGGCGGCATTACCTGTATGGTACCAAGTGCGCCATCTACACCGACCACAGGAGCCTCGAGCATATCTTCAAGCAGAAAGAACTGAATATGCGGCAACGACGATGGGTCGAACTACTGAACGACTACGAGTGCTCAATCAGGTATCACCCGGGCAAGGCCAATGTTGTGGCTGACGCCCTCAGTCGAAAGGACACTGCGCCTAAGCGCGTACGAGCTTTGCAACTTACGATACATTCCAGTCTTCCCTCCCAGATACGAGCTGCTCAGATAGAAGCACTGAAACCAGAAAACGTCAGGGCTGAAGCCCTACGCGGATCAAGGCAACGATTAGAACAGAAGGAAGACGGTGCTTACTACGTGACGGGACGCGTTTGGGTCCCACTCTATGGCAACCTACGAGAGCTTGTGATGGATGAAGCACACAAGTCTCGCTACTCAGTGCATCCTGGTTCGGATAAAATGTACCACGATATCAAAGCTACATACTGGTGGCCTAGCATGAAGGCCCACATAGCAACCTACGTCAGCAAGTGTCTGACTTGTGCGAGAGTCAAGTCTGAATACCAGAAACCCTCAGGCCTACTCCAACAACCCGAGATACCTCAATGGAAATGGGAGCAAATTTCCATGGATTTTGTCACTGGCCTGCCTAGATCCCAGCGCGGGAAATATACTATTTGGGTGATCGTGGATCGACTCACAAAATCTGCACACTTCTTGGCTATCAAAGAGACGGATAAATTCTCCACGCTCGCAGAAATTTACCTCAAGGAAGTTGTTTCGAGGCACGGGGTGCCCACCTCTATTATCTCAGATCGAGATGCGCGTTTTACTTCAGAGCTGTGGCAAACGATGCACAAATCCTTTGGCTCACGATTAGATATGAGCACAGCGTATCACCCTCAGACGGACGGGCAGTCCGAGCGCACTATTCAAACCTTAGAAGACATGCTTCGTGCATGTGTAATCGACTTTGGCAACCGCTGGGAAAAGCATCTGCCACTTGTGGAATTCTCGTACAATAACAGCTACCACACCAGCATTAAAGCTGCTCCGTTTGAGGCATTGTACGGACGTAAATGCCGGTCTCCTCTTTGCTGGGCAGAGGTGGGAGATAGTCAGATCAATGGTCCAGAATATGTGGTAGACACGACCGAACAAATTGCTCAAATACGAAAACGCATGACGGCAGCCCGGGAACGTCAGAAAGTTTACGCCGACATGGGCAGGAAACCGCTTGAGCTCCAGGTTGGGGAGCGGGTACTACTCAAAGTTTCACCCTGGAAGGGTGTGGTTCGTTTTGGTAAACGCGGCAAACTTAACCCACGATATGTTGGACCTTTCGAAGTCATTGAGAAAATAGGCAGGGTGGCCTACAGACTAAACTTACCAGCAGAACTCGGTGTAGTTCACAACGTTTTTTCACGTGTCGAATCTGAAGAAGTGTCCGTCAGATGAGACCCACGTAGTTCCTCTGAAGGAACTCACTATCGACGAACAGTTACGATTCGTCGAGGAACCAGTCGAAATCACGGACCGGGATGTTAAGGTCCTCAAGAGCACCAGAATACCTCTCGTTCGAGTTCGTTGGAACTCACGTCGCGGCCCAGAGTTCACCTGGGAGCGCGAAGATCAGATGAAACAAAAGTATCCCCAACTGTTCGCAAACAGTACAACCACTACTGAGGCCGAAGCTACGGAATTTCGAGACGAAATTCCAGATCAACGGGGGGTGGATGTGACACCCCAGGAAAACCGGGAAAACCATACAACTTAACTAGCTTCCTCAGTGAGTGCTTACCAAATTTCGGGACGAAATTTCTTTCAACTTGGGGATGATGTGACAACTCGGAATTTAGAACATTTCGTTGTATGCTTGAACATTAAGTGACTAACTGATTTGATGATTTAATGAATGGTATATGTGAACTTATATGATTATGTGTGTGATTGTATGTATGCGAGTATGTATATGAACCGAGACAACAAGAACCCGACTCGAGACCATGTGGTCTCGAGTGAACAGTAACATATGGGCCGGTTGGGCCACACACACACACTTAGCCTATTTCGAAAACCCATTAGGGTGCACCCATGTGGAACAACTATATAACCTTAGTGATAGCCACACTTGGCATTTTTGGGCAAACAACACTCATACTCCTCTAACACACACACTCTCCACTCTCCCTCACTAAAACCCTAAACCACAACCTTTCCCCTCCTTCATTCTCGGATTCAAACCGGCCGACCGCAAGAGGGTTCTCGGACTAGCTTGTGCTCACCAAGAAAAGCTTCATCTTTCACCACTACTTCTCCAACCGGTTAGTGACTTATGTTATGTGTGATATTTCGGTTGAAGGTGATATGTTTCGGTTGATAGTTATGCATGATGAAATCATATGACAATATGTGTGCTTGTTAAGTTTCATACATGATTAGGGTATTGATTATGTGATGATGTGCTCCATGACTATTGTTTGAATATGACAAAGGTGTTTGTGGATCTAATGAACTCTTGGTGATTAAATGATACATGCTTAGTTACGACCCTTATAATGAACTTGATATCTTTGGTAGAGATATAAATTTTGTATGATAAAGGAATGATAATGATTATCCGATTCATTAGGATATAGAACAAATGCTTGGTTTGCAATATGAGCTTGATATCTAGTTTAGATAATATAACTCTTGTCCGAAAAATGCAAAATATGTTTAAATAAGGGCTGTTTGTGTTTGATGAACATGATGAATGTATGAAGAACTTGTTGAATATCATATGAACATGATATGAATATTTGAAATTTATGTGTTTGATCCGTTTTTGGTTAGGGTTAGACAAATAAACATGTTTATGAGGATAGTACATAATGTTGCATGAAATCAAAATCCAATTGGATAGTACACTGTGCAGATTCAGCTTATGTCCAGTCGAGACCTTCGGTTGCGACTCGAGACCACCGCATGATGAGTCGAAATCCCCCGGTTGCGACATCGGTTGCGAGTCGCAAACACCTGGTTGCGACTCGAAACCACATGTGATCAGCACACAAACCTTATGACTCGAAATCTCAGTTACGAGTCCGGTTGCGACTCGAGACCAAAACAGCATGAACCGAGACCATGATTGCGAGTCCGGTTGCGACTCGAGACCGCCTGTCTCGACTAATGCATGAATGACTCGAAACCGCACAGTCTCGACTCGAGATCTCTAGTCTCGACTCGGGACCACGTACACATACACCGAATCAGACTTACTGTATTACGGGCTTAGTTGATGGGCCGGACCTTGGGCTTTGTTTATTTATATACTACTGTTCAACCCGTAGGCATTATTTGCAAACTGCCATGTTTATACATGATTATTACTTGAGTACAATACGTGGAGAACATACGTGCACAACTTGGATACGAACCTGACTTGTATGATACAACTATGTTAGGACGCGGTTGACCCAATATCGCTTGACCGACTTTTCTGTGTACCTACCGAGCAAACCAAGGTGAGTTCACACCCTTTACAAAGCATGGGATTCCCAGGGGTCGGGAATTGGGGTTAAGGAACATGGGTTCCTCGTCCTCCTTGGGTAGGACAGCAATGGTTCAGGAATGTAATTCCTCGTCCTCACGGACAGATAACTCGTACTAGACCAAAACTCTATCATGAAGTCCCTCATTTTTGTATCGACTTAATCGCCGAGCCAATGGCGAGCGGGTCATTAGTTAGATAGCGCTATTTAGGTCTGACAAACCTCACACCATGCCGCAGAGGACGGGCGTGAACTAATGGATCTGGGGCACGTCAATGATGATAGACATTGACAGTTTCAGGGCACTTAAACATGACTACAGTCAGCAGTCGATATGGTAACGAGTCTAGTGTATACATGGGGTAGCCCCCACGGCCGAAATGCCAGATAACTAACACGGGGTAGCCCCCACGGCTGGATTGCCAGAGTAACCAGGAATATACAAGTCACGTTTTTTACTATGGGGTAACCCCCACGGCAGGATGCCAACTAAAGGAACTGTTTTCGAAACTACTTAAAATGAACACCCAACCGTGAACTCACTCAACTTGTTGTTGACTCGTTACTACATGCTTTGCAGGTTCTTAGGTTCTTAGCTGGAGCTTGCATGGAGGAGGATCGTTGTGGGACATGGACGACTGTGTGCCATGTTAAACTTTGAAACAATTAAACTTATGTTTTGATTTAAGACTTATGCTTCCGCTTGCAACTTAACTATGTTTTGTTGAACACCAATTGTATTGGTTGAACTTTTATAACTATGTGTTTGCTTGTTCAATATGATTGGTGGCTGGATCCTGGTCAGTCACGCCTCCAAGCGGTAGTACTCCGCAGGTGGATTTTGGGGGTGTGACAGATTGGTATCAGAGCCATTGGTTATAGAGAACTTGGTTTTAATAAAGGGGAAAAACGTTTTTGTTAAAACCAGACTATAACCTGTACAGTGCTCAACGGTCCACAACGACGCTTCACTCCACATGCAAGGCTCGACGTTCTAGGTGATATGATCTGTGTATATATTGCCTACTTGCTAGTTACATAGTACATTGCTTATGATATGCTTGGTTAGTATAACTACTGTTGCTTGAACACGTGCGAGCTTACTCTATTTTATCGTCGTACTTTCGCGAACCCCTCTCACTCACGTTCTTCTTGATATGAAGATCATGTCTGGACGCGTTAACCTGACACAAGCCCAGTTGACGGCTCTGTTCAACGAACGAGTTGCCGCAGCACTTGCAGCTGCACACGCAGGAGGTATATCCTGCAGTCCGAACTCATTCTAGGATCTTTAGGATCCTACTCTCGTGAACCAACCTTTGTGTTAAACTCTGTCTTTTCTTTCACCTACGATAGGTCAGCACGTTCAGCCACCCGTGTGCACTTTTAAGACTTTCATGGACTGCCGACCAACTACTTTTAGCGGCACTGAAGGAGCAGTAGGTCTCCTACACTGGTTTGAGAAGCTAGAATCTGTGTTCGAAATGTGCGAATGCCCTGAGGCGCGCAGGGTGAAGTATGCTACTGGTACTCTCGAGGGTTTAGCCCTCACATGGTGGAACGCTCAAGTTCAGATGCTAGGGTTGGTTGCTGCCAACGCCACCCCATGGGAAACTTTTAAGGAGATGATCAAAGAAGAATACTGCAGTCGGGATGAGATTCACAAACTAGAGGTGGAATTCTTCAACCTCAAGATGACGGGGTCCGAAATTGAAGCTTATGTGAAAAGGTCGAACGAACTGGCAATTCTGTGCCCTACTATGGTGGATCCTCCCATCAAACGCATCGAACTATTTCTTCAGGGCTTAGTGCCGAAAATCCAAAGTCATGTGACTTCAGCGAACCTCGCCACCTACCAGCAAACTGTTCAGTTGGCTCACCGTCTCACGGATCAGGCGGTGGAGCAGAACAAGTTACCAAAACGCATAGGTGCTGCAACTACTTCTGGTACCTCTAGTGACCACAAACGGAAATGGGATGGAACTTCAAGTAAGGGTTCGACTTCGGTTCAGTCCCAGTCTCAGCAGAGAAAGACTGATGACTACAAGAGCCCTAATCAGCAATCGTCTGGTGGTCAAGGCCATGGTGGGTACAAAGGAAATCACCCCAAATGCAATCGCTGCAGCCTGCACCACAGCGGGCCATGCACCAGGGGCAACTGTCATCGGTGCAACAAGCCTGGTCACGCTGCAAAGGATTGCAGGAGCTTATACCCCGCCAATCAGAATCGTCAGCAAGCTCAACAGAACCACCGCCAGTAGTAGCGGCAAGGTGATAACAAAGGGTGCTTTCAGTGTGGAGCTGAGGGCCACTTCAAGAGAGATTGTCCCCAACTGAACAGGAACCACAACAACAACAACAACAATAACAACAATCAGGGGAATGGTGACAATGGGAACAACAACAACAATGGCGCCAGGGGGCGGGTGTTTGTGATTGGCCAAGGTGAAGCAAGGAATGACCCCAATGTTGTGGCGGGTAAGTTCCTTCTCGACGACTTTTATGTTTCAGTTTTATTTGATTCGGGTGCCGATACTAACTACATGTCACTAGAAGTTAGTCGAATGCTTAAACGTATTCCAACACCTTTGAACAACAAGCACACCGTAGAGCTAGCAAATGGTAAGAGTTTAGAAGCCACACACATAGTCAAGGGTTGTAAACTTATTCTCGCTGACCAGACCTTCTCTATCGACCTCATTCCTATTGTCTTGGGTAGTTTCGACGTTGTCATTGGGATGGATTGGTTATCCCAACACCGAGCAGAGATTCTTTGCAACGAGAAGGTTGTCCGTATTCCAGGTCCCGGTGGTGAACCTCTCATGATTCATGGCGACAAGAGGAGTGCTGTTGAGAACGTCATTTCTCTCCTTAAGGCCCAAAAGTGCTTGCGAAAGGGCCACACTGCCATTTTGGCTCTCGTTACTGACACCTCAGAAAAAGAGAAGAAGATAGAAGATTTTCCAGTGGTACGCGATTATCCAGAGGTATTTCCTGAGGAATTACCTGGCCTTCCGCCCCATCGCCAAGTCGAATTTCAGATCGAACTAGCTCCTGGAGCTGCGCCCATAGCCCGTGCACCTTATCGTTTAGCCCCATCAGAGTTGGAAGAACTCTCTACGCAACTACAAGAACTCTTGGATAAGGGTTTTATTCGTCCTAGCTCATCGCCCTGGGGAGCTCCAGTGCTATTTGTGAAGAAGAAAGACGGTACTTTCAGAATGTGCATCGACTACCGGGAACTCAACAAGGTGACGGTGAAGAATCGTTATCCTCTACCGCGTATCGACGACTTATTCGACCAGCTGCAAGGGTCGAGCTACTATTCAAAGATCGATTTGAGATCGGGTTATCACCAACTGAGAGTCTGGGAAGAGGACGTCTCCAAAACAGCTTTCAGAACTCGATACGGGCACTATGAGTTTTTGGTCATGCCTTTTGGGATGACAAACGCACCTGCGGTTTTCATGGACTTGATGAATCGAGTGTGCAAGCCTTACCTGGACAAGTTCGTTATAGTCTTCATCGACGACATCCTGATCTATTCCAAGAGTCGGGAGGAACACGAGCAGCATCTACGACTTATTCTGGAACTCCTTCGAACAGAACAGCTTTATGCAAAGTTCTCGAAATGCGACTTCTGGCTTCGAGAAGTCCATTTCCTGGGCCACGTGGTGAACAAGGATGGGATTCACGTTGATCCATCCAAGATAGACTCGATTAAGAACTGGCCTGCACCTCGTACACCAAAGGAAATTCGCCAATTCTTGGGTTTGGCGGGATACTACCGGAGGTTCATAAAGGATTTTTCTAAGATTGCACAGCCTCTCACCTCACTAACGCAAAAGGGCGTTGTTTATCGCTGGGGAAACGCACAGGAGTTGGCATTTCAGCACCTAAAGGATAGACTTTGTAGCGCACCTATCCTTTCCTTGCCGGAAGGCACAGACGACTTTGTGGTTTACTGCGACGCATCAATTCAGGGTCTTGGTTGCGTGTTGATGCAACGAGATAAAGTTATAGCCTACGCCTCACGCCAACTCAAGGTTCATGAAAAGAACTACACTACGCACGACTTAGAGCTGGGAGCTGTTGTTTTTGCACTTAAATTATGGCGGCATTACCTGTATGGTACCAAGTGCGCCATCTACACCGACCACAGGAGCCTCGAGCATATCTTCAAGCAGAAAGAACTGAATATGCGGCAACGACGATGGGTCGAACTACTGAACGACTACGAGTGCTCAATCAGGTATCACCCGGGCAAGGCCAATGTTGTGGCTGACGCCCTCAGTCGAAAGGACACTGCGCCTAAGCGCGTACGAGCTTTGCAACTTACGATACATTCCAGTCTTCCCTCCCAGATACGAGCTGCTCAGATAGAAGCACTGAAACCAGAAAACGTCAGGGCTGAAGCCCTACGCGGATCAAGGCAACGATTAGAACAGAAGGAAGACGGTGCTTACTACGTGACGGGACGCGTTTGGGTCCCACTCTATGGCAACCTACGAGAGCTTGTGATGGATGAAGCACACAAGTCTCGCTACTCGGTGCATCCTGGTTCGGATAAAATGTACCACGATATCAAAGCTACATACTGGTGGCCTAGCATGAAGGCCCACATAGCAACCTACGTCAGCAAGTGTCTGACTTGTGCGAGAGTCAAGTCTGAATACCAGAAACCCTCAGGCCTACTCCAACAACCCGAGATACCTCAATGGAAATGGGAGCAAATTTCCATGGATTTTGTCACTGGCCTGCCTAGATCCCAGCGCGGGAAATATACTATTTGGGTGATCGTGGATCGACTCACAAAATCTGCACACTTCTTGGCTATCAAAGAGACGGATAAATTCTCCACGCTCGCAGAAATTTACCTCAAGGAAGTTGTTTCGAGGCACGGGGTGCCCACCTCTATTATCTCAGATCGAGATGCGCGTTTTACTTCAGAGCTGTGGCAAGCGATGCACAAATCCTTTGGCTCACGATTAGATATGAGCACAACGTATCACCCTCAGACGGACGGGCAGTCCGAGCGCACTATTCAAACCTTAGAAGACATGCTTCGTGCATGTGTAATCGACTTTGGCAACCGCTGGGAAAAGCATCTGCCACTTGTGGAATTCTCGTACAATAACAGCTACCACACCAGCATTAAAGCTGATCCGTTTGAGGCATTGTACGGACGTAAATGCCGGTCTCCTCTTTGCTGGGCAGAGGTGGGAGATAGTCAGATCAATGGTCCAGAATATGTGGTAGACACGACCGAACAAATTGCTCAAATACGAAAACGCATGACGGCAGCCCGGGAACGTCAGAAAGTTTACGCCGACATGGGCAGGAAACCGCTTGAGCTCCAGGTTGGGGAGCGGGTACTACTCAAAGTTTCACCCTGGAAGGGTGTGGTTCGTTTTGGTAAACGCGGCAAACTTAACCCACGATTTGTTGGACCTTTCGAAGTCATTGAGAAAATAGGCAGGGTGGCCTACAGACTAAACTTACCAGCAGAACTCGGTGCAATTCACAACGTTTTTTCACGTGTCGAATCTGAAGAAGTGTCCGTCAGATGAGACCCACGTAGTTCCTCTGAAGGAACTCACTATCGACGAACAGTTACGATTCGTCGAGGAACCAGTCGAAATCACGGACCGGGATGTTAAGGTCCTCAAGAGCACCAGAATACCTCTCGTTCGAGTTCGTTGGAACTCACGTCGCGGCCCAGAGTTCACCTGGGAGCGCGAAGATCAGATGAAACAAAAGTATCCCCAACTGTTCGCAAACAGTACAACCACTACTGAGGCCGAAGCTACGGAATTTCAGGACGAAATTCCAGATCAACGGGGGGTGGATGTGACACCCCAGGAAAACCGGGAAAACCATACAACTTAACTAGCTTCCTCAGTGAGTGCTTACCAAATTTCGGGACGAAATTTCTTTCAACTTGGGGATGATGTGACAACTCGGAATTTAGAACATTTCGTTGTATGCTTGAACATTAAGTGACCAACTGATTTGATGATTTAATGAATGGTATATGTGAACTTATATGATTATGTGTGTGATTGTATGTATGCGAGTATGTATATGAACCGAGACAACACGAACCCGACTCGAGACCATGTGGTCTCGAGTGAACAGTAACATATGGGCCGGTTGGGCCACACACACACACTTAGCCTATTTCGAAAACCCATTAGGGTGCACCCATGTGGAACAACTATATAACCTTAGTGATAGCCACACTTGGCATTTTTGGGCAAACAACACTCATACTCCTCTAACACACACACTCTCCACTCTCCCTCACTAAAACCCTAAACCACAACCTTTCCCCTCCTTCATTCTCGGATTCAAACCGGCCGACCGCAAGAGGGTTATCGGACTAGCTTGTGCTCACCAAGAAAAGCTTCATCTTTCACCACTACTTCTCCAACCGGTTAGTGACTTATGTTATGTGTGATATTTCGGTTGAAGGTGATATGTTTCGGTTGATAGTTATGCATGATGAAATCATATGACAATATGTGTGCTTGTTAAGTTTCATACATGATTAGGGTATTGATTATGTGATGATGTGCTCCATGACTATTGTTTGAATATGACAAAGGTGTTTGTGGATCTAATGAACTCTTGGTGATTAAATGATACATGCTTAGTTACGACCCTTATAATGAACTTGATATCTTTGGTAGAGATATAAATTTTGTATGATAAAGGAATGATAATGAT
The DNA here is from genome assembly GCA_030545235.1 of Helianthus tuberosus. Classification (NCBI taxonomy): domain Eukaryota; kingdom Viridiplantae; phylum Streptophyta; class Magnoliopsida; order Asterales; family Asteraceae; genus Helianthus; species Helianthus tuberosus. The sequence goes on from CM060423.1 coordinate 216,210,329, forward strand.
TATCCGATTCATTAGGATATAGAACAAATGCTTGGTTTGCAATATGAGCTTGATATCTAGTTTAGATAATATAACTCTTGTCCGAAAAATGCAAAATATGTTTAAATAAGGGCTGTTTGTGTTTGATGAACATGATGAATGTATGAAGAACTTGTTGAATATCATATGAACATGATATGAATATTTGAAATTTATGTGTTTGATCCGTTTTTGGTTAGGGTTAGACAAATAAACATGTTTATGAGGATAGTACATAATGTTGCATGAAATCAAAATCCAATTGGATAGTACACTGTGCAGATTCAGCTTATGTCCAGTCGAGACCTTCGGTTGCGACTCGAGACCACCGCATGATGAGTCGAAATCCCCCGGTTGCGACATCGGTTGCGAGTCGCAAACACCTGGTTGCGACTCGAAACCACATGTGATCAGCACACAAACCTTATGACTCGAAATCTCAGTTACGAGTCCGGTTGCGACTCGAGGCATTATTTGCAAACTGCCATGTTTATACATGATTATTACTTGAGTACAATGCGTGGAGAACATACGTGCACAACTTGGATACGAACCTGACTTGTATGATACAACTATGTTAGGACGCGGTTGACCCAATATCGCTTGACCGACTTTTCTGTGTACCTACCGAGCAAACCAAGGTGAGTTTACACCCTTTACAAAGCATGGGATTCCCAGGGGTCGGGAATTGGGGTTAAGGAACATGGGTTCCTCGTCCTCCTTGGGTAGGACAGCAATGGTTCAGGAATGTAATTCCTCGTCCTCACGGACAGATAACTCGTACTAGACCAAAACTCTATCATGAAGTCCCTCATTTTTGTATCGACTTAATCGCCGAGCCAATGGCGAGCGGGTCATTAGTTAGATAGCGCTATTTAGGTCTGACAAACCTCACACCATGCCGCAGAGGACGGGCGTGAACTAATGGATCTGGGGCACGTCAATGATGATAGACATTGACAGTTTCAGGGCACTTAAACATGACTACAGTCAGCAGTCGATATGGTAACGAGTCTAGTGTATACATGGGGTAGCCCCCACGGCCGAAATGCCAGATAACTAACACGGGGTAGCCCCCACGGCTGGATTTCCAGAGTAACCAGGAATATACAAGTCACGTTTTTTACTATGGGGTAACCCCCACGGCAGGATGCCAACTAAAGGAACTGTTTTCGAAACTACTTAAAATGAACACCCAACCGTGAACTCACTCAACTTGTTGTTGACTCGTTACTACATGCTTTGCAGGTTCTTAGGTTCTTAGCTGGAGCTTGCATGGAGGAGGATCGTTGTGGGACATGGACGACTGTGTGCCATGTTAAACTTTGAAACAATTAAACTTATGTTTTGATTTAAGACTTATGCTTCCGCTTGCAACTTAACTATGTTTTGTTGAACACCAATTGTATTGGTTGAACTTTTATAACTATGTGTTTGCTTGTTCAATATGATTGGTGGCTGGATCCTGGTCAGTCACGCCTCCAAGCGGTAGTACTCCGCAGGTGGATTTTGGGGGTGTGACAGATTGGTATCAGAGCCATTGGTTATAGAGAACTTGGTTTTAATAAAGGGGAAAAACGTTTTTGTTAAAACCAGACTATAACCTGTACAGTGCTCAACGGTCCACAACGACGCTTCACTCCACATGCAAGGCTCGACGTTCTAGGTGATATGATCTGTGTATATATTGCCTACTTGCTAGTTACATAGTACATTGCTTATGATATGCTTGGTTAGTATAACTACTGTTGCTTGAACACGTGCGAGCTTACTCTATTTTATCGTCGTACTTTCGCGAACCCCTCTCACTCACGTTCTTCTTGATATGAAGATCATGTCTGGACGCGTTAACCTGACACAAGCCCAGTTGACGGCTCTGTTCAACGAACGAGTTGCCGCAGCACTTGCAGCTGCACACGCAGGAGGTATATCCTGCAGTCCGAACTCATTCTAGGATCTTTAGGATCCTACTCTCGTGAACCAACCTTTGTGTTAAACTCTGTCTTTTCTTTCACCTACGATAGGTCAGCACGTTCAGCCACCCGTGTGCACTTTTAAGACTTTCATGGACTGCCGACCAACTACTTTTAGCGGCACTGAAGGAGCAGTAGGTCTCCTACACTGGTTTGAGAAGCTAGAATCTGTGTTCGAAATGTGCGAATGCCCTGAGGCGCGCAGGGTGAAGTATGCTATTGGTACTCTCGAGGGTTTAGCCTCACATGGTGGAACGCTCAAGTTCAGATGCTAGGGTTGGTTGCTGCCAACGCCACCCCATGGGAAACTTTTAAGGAGATGATCAAAGAAGAATACTGCAGTCGGGATGAGATTCACAAACTAGAGGTGGAATTCTTCAACCTCAAGATGACGGGGTCCGAAATTGAAGCTTATGTGAAAAGGTCGAACGAACTGGCAATTCTGTGCCCTACTATGGTGGATCCTCCCATCAAACGCATCGAACTATTTCTTCAGGGCTTAGTTCCGAAAATCCAAAGTCATGTGACTTCAGCGAACCTCGCCACCTACCAGCAAACTGTTCAGTTGGCTCACCGTCTCACGGATCAGGCGGTGGAGCAGAACAAGTTACCAAAACGCATAGGTGCTGCAACTACTTCTGGTACCTCTAGTGACCACAAACGGAAATGGGATGGAACTTCAAGTAAGGGTTCGACTTCGGTTCAGTCCCAGTCTCAGCAGAGAAAGACTGATGACTACAAGAGCCCTAATCAGCAATCGTCTGGTGGTCAAGGCCATGGTGGGTACAAAGGAAATCACCCAAATGCAATCGCTGCAGCCTGCACCACAGCGGGCCATGCACCAGGGGCAACTGTCATCGGTGCAACAAGCCTGGTCACGCTGCAAAGGATTGCAGGAGCTTATACCCCGCCAATCAGAATCGTCAGCAAGCTCAACAGAACCACCGCCAGTAGCAGCGGCAAGGTGATAACAAAGGGTGCTTTCAGTGTGGAGCTGAGGGCCACTTCAAGAGAAATTGTCCCCAACTGAACAGGAACCACAACAACAACAACAACAATAACAACAATCAGGGGAATGGTGACAATGGGAACAACAACAACAATGGCGCCAGGGGGCGGGTGTTTGTGATTGGCCAAGGTGAAGCAAGGAATGACCCCAATGTTGTGGCGGGTAAGTTCCTTCTCGACGACTTTTATGTTTCAGTTTTATTTGATTCAGGTGCCGATACTAACTACATGTCACTAGAAGTTAGTCGAATGCTTAAACGTATTCCAACACCTTTGAACAACAAGCACACCGTAGAGCTAGCAAATGGTAAGAGTTTAGAAGCCACACACATAGTCAAGGGTTGTAAACTTATTCTCGCTGACCAGACCTTCTCTATCGACCTCATTCCTATTGTCTTGGGTAGTTTCGACGTTGTCATTGGGATGGATTGGTTATCCCAACACCGAGCAGAGATTCTTTGCAACGAGAAGGTTGTCCGTATTCCAGGTCCCGGTGGTGAACCTCTCATGATTCATGGCGACAAGAGGAGTGCTGTTGAGAACGTCATTTCTCTCCTTAAGGCCCAAAAGTGCTTGCGAAAGGGCCACACTGCCATTTTGGCTCTCGTTACTGACACCTCAGAAAAAGAGAAGAAGATAGAAGATTTTCCAGTGGTACGCGATTATCCAGAGGTATTTCCTGAGGAATTACCTGGCCTTCCGCCCCATCGCCAAGTCGAATTTCAGATCGAACTAGCTCCTGGAGCTGCGCCCATAGCCCGTGCACCTTATCGTTTTGCCCCATCAGAGTTGGAAGAACTCTCTACGCAACTACAAGAACTCTTGGATAAGGGTTTTATTCGTCCTAGCTCATCGCCCTGGGGAGCTCCAGTGCTATTTGTGAAGAAGAAAGACGGTACTTTCAGAATGTGCATCGACTACCGGGAACTCAACAAGGTGACGGTGAAGAATCGTTATCCTCTACCGCGTATCGACGACTTATTCGACCAGCTGCAAGGGTCGAGCTACTATTCAAAGATCGATTTGAGATCGGGTTATCACCAACTGAGAGTCTGGGAAGAGGACGTCTCCAAAACAGCTTTCAGAACTCGATACGGGCACTATGAGTTTTTGGTCATGCCTTTTGGGATGACAAACGCACCTGCGGTTTTCATGGACTTGATGAATCGAGTGTGCAAGCCTTACCTGGACAAGTTCGTTATAGTCTTCATCGACGACATCCTGATCTATTCCAAGAGTCGGGAGGAACACGAGCAGCATCTACGACTTATTCTGGAACTCCTTCGAACAGAACAGCTTTATGCAAAGTTCTCGAAATGCGACTTCTGGCTTCGAGAAGTCCATTTCCTGGGCCACGTGGTGAACAAGGATGGGATTCACGTTGATCCATCCAAGATAGACTCGATTAAGAACTGGCCTGCACCTCGTACACCAAAGGAAATTCGCCAATTCTTGGGTTTGGCGGGATACTACCGGAGGTTCATAAAGGATTTTTCTAAGATTGCACAGCCTCTCACCTCACTAACGCAAAAGGGCGTTGTTTATCGCTGGGGAAACGCACAGGAGTTGGCATTTCAGCACCTAAAGGATAGACTTTGTAGCGCACCTATCCTTTCCTTGCCGGAAGGCACAGACGACTTTGTGGTTTACTGCGACGCATCAATTCAGGGTCTTGGTTGCGTGTTGATGCAACGAGATAAAGTTATAGCCTACGCCTCACGCCAACTCAAGGTTCATGAAAAGAACTACACTACGCACGACTTAGAGCTGGGAGCTGTTGTTTTTGCACTTAAATTATGGCGGCATTACCTGTATGGTACCAAGTGCGCCATCTACACCGACCACAGGAGCCTCGAGCATATCTTCAAGCAGAAAGAACTGAATATGCGGCAACGACGATGGGTCGAACTACTGAACGACTACGAGTGCTCAATCAGGTATCACCCGGGCAAGGCCAATGTTGTGGCTGACGCCCTCAGTCGAAAGGACACTGCGCCTAAGCGCGTACGAGCTTTGCAACTTACGATACATTCCAGTCTTCCCTCCCAGATACGAGCTGCTCAGATAGAAGCACTGAAACCAGAAAACGTCAGGGCTGAAGCCCTACGCGGATCAAGGCAACGATTAGAACAGAAGGAAGACGGTGCTTACTACGTGACGGGACGCGTTTGGGTCCCACTCTATGGCAACCTACGAGAGCTTGTGATGGATGAAGCACACAAGTCTCGCTACTCGGTGCATCCTGGTTCGGATAAAATGTACCACGATATCAAAGCTACATACTGGTGGCCTAGCATGAAGGCCCACATAGCAACCTACGTCAGCAAGTGTCTGACTTGTGCGAGAGTCAAGTCTGAATACCAGAAACCCTCAGGCCTACTCCAACAACCCGAGATACCTCAATGGAAATGGGAGCAAATTTCCATGGATTTTGTCACTGGCCTGCCTAGATCCCAGCGCGGGAAATATACTATTTGGGTGATCGTGGATCGACTCACAAAATCTGCACACTTCTTGGCTATCAAAGAGACGGATAAATTCTCCACGCTCGCAGAAATTTACCTCAAGGAAGTTGTTTCGAGGCACGGGGTGCCCACCTCTATTATCTCAGATCGAGATGCGCGTTTTACTTCAGAGCTGTGGCAAGCGATGCACAAATCCTTTGGCTCACGATTAGATATGAGCACAGCGTATCACCCTCAGACGGACGGGCAGTCCGAGCGCACTATTCAAACCTTAGAAGACATGCTTCGTGCATGTGTAATCGACTTTGGCAACCGCTGGGAAAAGCATCTGCCACTTGTGGAATTCTCGTACAATAACAGCTACCACACCAGCATTAAAGCTGCTCCGTTTGAGGCATTGTACGGACGTAAATGCCGGTCTCCTCTTTGCTGGGCAGAGGTGGGAGATAGTCAGATCAATGGTCCAGAATATGTGGTAGACACGACCGAACAAATTGCTCAAATACGAAAACGCATGACGGCAGCCCGGGAACGTCAGAAAGTTTACGCCGACATGGGCAGGAAACCGCTTGAGCTCCAGGTTGGGGAGCGGGTACTACTCAAAGTTTCACCCTGGAAGGGTGTGGTTCGTTTTGGTAAACGCGGCAAACTTAACCCACGATATGTTGGACCTTTCGAAGTCATTGAGAAAATAGGCAGGGTGGCCTACAGACTAAACTTACCAGCAGAACTCGGTGCAGTTCACAACGTTTTTTCACGTGTCGAATCTGAAGAAGTGTCCTTCAGATGAGACCCACGTAGTTCCTCTGAAGGAACTCACTATCGACGAACAGTTACGATTCGTCGAGGAACCAGTCGAAATCACGGACCGGGATGTTAAGGTCCTCAAGAGCACCAGAATACCTCTCGTTCGAGTTCGTTGGAACTCACGTCGCGGCCCAGAGTTCACCTGGGAGCGCGAAGATCAGATGAAACAAAAGTATCCCCAACTGTTCGCAAACAGTACAACCACTACTGAGGCCGAAGCTACGGAATTTCGAGACGAAATTCCAGATCAACGGGGGGTGGATGTGACACCCCAGGAAAACCGGGAAAACCATACAACTTAACTAGCTTCCTCAGTGAGTGCTTACCAAATTTCGGGACGAAATTTCTTTCAACTTGGGGATGATGTGACAACTCGGAATTTAGAACATTTCGTTGTATGCTTGAACATTAAGTGACTAACTGATTTGATGATTTAATGAATGGTATATGTGAACTTATATGATTATGTGTGTGATTGTATGTATGCGAGTATGTATATGAACCGAGACAACAAGAACCCGACTCGAGACCATGTGGTCTCGAGTGAACAGTAACATATGGGCCGGTTGGGCCACACACACACACTTAGCCTATTTCGAAAACCCATTAGGGTGCACCCATGTGGAACAACTATATAACCTTAGTGATAGCCACACTTGGCATTTTTGGGCAAACAACACTCATACTCCTCTAACACACACACTCTCCACTCTCCCTCACTAAAACCCTAAACCACAACCTTTCCCCTCCTTCATTCTCGGATTCAAACCGGCCGACCGCAAGAGGGTTCTCGGACTAGCTTGTGTTCACCAAGAAAAGCTTCATCTTTCACCACTACTTCTCCAACCGGTTAGTGACTTATGTTATGTGTGATATTTCGGTTGAAGGTGATATGTTTCGGTTGATAGTTATGCATGATGAAATCATATGACAATATGTGTGCTTGTTAAGTTTCATACATGATTAGGGTATTGATTATGTGATGATGTGCTCCATGACTATTGTTTGAATATGACAAAGGTGTTTGTGGATCTAATGAACTCTTGGTGATTAAATGATACATGCTTAGTTACGACCCTTATAATGAACTTGATATCTTTGGTAGAGATATAAATTTTGTATGATAAAGGAATGATAATGATTATCCGATTCATTAGGATATAGAACAAATGCTTGGTTTGCAATATGAGCTTGATATCTAGTTTAGATAATATAACTCTTGTCCGAAAAATGCAAAATATGTTTAAATAAGGGCTGTTTGTGTTTGATGAACATGATGAATGTATGAAGAACTTGTTGAATATCATATGAACATGATATGAATATTTGAAATTTATGTGTTTGATCCGTTTTTGGTTAGGGTTAGACAAATAAACATGTTTATGAGGATAGTACATAATGTTGCATGAAATCAAAATCCAATTGGATAGTACACTGTGCAGATTCAGCTTATGTCCAGTCGAGACCTTCGGTTGCGACTCGAGACCACCGCATGATGAGTCGAAATCCCCCGGTTGCGACATCGGTTGCGAGTCGCAAACACCTGGTTGCGACTCGAAACCACATGTGATCAGCACACAAACCTTATGACTCGAAATCTCAGTTACGAGTCCGGTTGCGACTCGAGACCAAAACAGCATGAACCGAGACCATGATTGCGAGTCCGGTTGCGACTCGAGACCGCCTGTCTCGACTAATGCATGAATGACTCGAAACCGCACAGTCTCGACTCGAGATCTCTAGTCTCGACTCGGGACCACGTACACATACACCGAATCAGACTTACTGTATTACGGGCTTAGTTGATGGGCCGGACCTTGGGCTTTGTTTATTTATATACTACTGTTCAACCCGTAGGCATTATTTGCAAACTGCCATGTTTATACATGATTATTACTTGAGTACAATACGTGGAGAACATACGTGCACAACTTGGATACGAACCTGACTTGTATGATACAACTATGCTAGGACGCGGTTGACCCAATATCGCTTGACCGACTTTTCTGTGTACCTACCGAGCAAACCAAGGTGAGTTCACACCCTTTACAAAGCATGGGATTCCCAGGGGTCGGGAATTGGGGTTAAGGAACATGGGTTCCTCGTCCTCCTTGGGTAGGACAGCAATGGTTCAGGAATGTAATTCCTCGTCCTCACGGACAGATAACTCGTAATAGACCAAAACTCTATCATGAAGTCCCTCATTTTTGTATCGACTTAATCGCCGAGCCAATGGCGAGCGGGTCATTAGTTAGATAGCGCTATTTAGGTCTGACAAACCTCACACCATGCCGCAGAGGACGGGCGTGAACTAATGGATCTGGGGCACGTCAATGATGATAGACATTGACAGTTTCAGGGCACTTAAACATGACTACAGTCAGCAGTCGATATGGTAACGAGTCTAGTGTATACATGGGGTAGCCCCCACGGCCGAAATGCCAGATAACTAACACGGGGTAGCCCCCACGGCTGGATTGCCAGAGTAACCAGGAATATACAAGTCACGTTTTTTACTATGGGGTAACCCCCACGGCAGGATGCCAACTAAAGGAACTGTTTTCGAAACTACTTAAAATGAACACCCAACCGTGAACTCACTCAACTTGTTGTTGACTCGTTACTACATGCTTTGCAGGTTCTTAGGTTCTTAGCTGGAGCTTGCATGGAGGAGGATCGTTGTGGGACATGGACGACTGTGTGCCATGTTAAACTTTGAAACAATTAAACTTATGTTTTGATTTAAGACTTATGCTTCCGCTTGCAACTTAACTATGTTTTGTTGAACACCAATTGTATTGGTTGAACTTTTATAACTATGTGTTTGCTTGTTCAATATGATTGGTGGCTGGATCCTGGTCAGTCACGCCTCCAAGCGGTAGTACTCCGCAGGGGGATTTTGGGGGTGTGACAGGTGATGTTTTACATTTTTCATGTTTTGACTTTTATTGAATTTAAAACTCTATATCACTTTCTAGAGAGTTATACGCAAACTGGTGCGTAAACGTAGCCAGTTTAATGCGAAAAATACTCCGGAACATCAACATATACTTAACATACCTTAAATAACCCTTACATAACTTAGAAACAAGTTTTGATGCTTTGGTATGGCAAAAAAAAGTTAATTCGCTTACAGGGACTAAACTTGACAAACTGCGAAAGTATGCCAATTTGAACTGTAACAAACATTCCGGAACATGACCATAAGTTAAACATACCATAAATATCCTTTACATAGCTTAGAAATAGGCTTTGAGGGGTTCGGTATGCTAAAATAAACTTTTGAGGTCATTCAGGGACTAAAAGTGTCAAAAAGTGCACAAGTTTGCACTTTCGCGCATAACTTACGTTCTGAATACATCCGGATATCCAAAAATTTATGTAAGCACTAAAATATTTTATTTTAGTGTTTGGCATAAGAAAAATCCATTCGTCACGCCATTTGGATCATTTTTCGCGCTTATGCGCATTCCGTCGTAATTAACCGAACAACGTAACCGTACGGCTAAACGAACCGACACCGAGATATTTTTGAACACATTTTAAGTTCCCTATACTTTAACTTCATTTTAGATCTTTGAAATGGGGTTAACGGGGCTTAAACGTGTCAAAAAACGCATCGAAAACCAAGTTTTGAGGTTGCAGGGACTGAAACTGTAAATCTGCCAAACTAGGTCCGTAAGTAGGGGCCAGATGCAGCAAAATGTTTTTTTTCAGCTGTTAACAGCCCTTAACACTCTCCAAAGGCCAAGTGCCAAGTGTCAAACTCTTATGGTGGATGGCAAATGAGTTACCACAACTTTCCAACAAGTGTACGGCTTAGATCGTGCCCCCTTTTCCAAGAAACGATCCTAACGGTGAACCGAAAACTATAAATACCCACCTCCACCCTTCACTTTTCCTCACAAGAATCTGATCTAATGTGCTCTAAGTTGAAACCTTTGTTTCATACCTGAGCTATTTTGATCTAGATTAGCATTCGGGGACCCTTCGTAAGTGTTCCTTCATTCTTTTATTTCTTTTCGAGTCCGAAAGTCAAACTTTGTTTGACTTTCTGCATTGACCAGTTTATGGTCAATGCGAAGTTCGTTTGAACTTCGCAACGTGATTGTAATCACGATGGTTATAGTCCCTTGTGACTATGCCTACTGATTACCACGTTGTCTAGGGTCGTAAGGGTAAGCGATCTGATAAATCGCTTATACCTTCGAACCCGACCCATTTGGTCGATCATTAGGATCCGACCAAACACATTAGGTGACCATAGTATATAGGGAATAACCTTCCGAGGTTATACCTTATGGTCGCTTCGTTTAGGTAGTTGTATGATAGGTAGTTTATATGCCTTAGGTAAATTACCAAAATACCCTTTGGACGCCAAAATTCATTTTAAGCATATGTAACATAAATTTTGGTATCTAAACTGTTTTGGTAACAATATTAGATATGTTAAGGCATATTTTACTTGTCATAGGACTAGTTAGGCGGTCCGAACGCGTTTCACGCGAGCGACGCGTTAAAGTAGCATAAGCTACCTAAACGGGTCGTAATGGGTCGTAAGCACTTATGTTAGGTTTCATTTAGTATGTAGGCTTTGTTAAACCATATTACATGAGTCTCCATACTCGTTTGGTTTACAAACCCGCATTCTATCCGATCTTCCGATTTAGGTCCGGTATATTAACATAGTTACCTATATTAGGTGCCGTTTGATTCCGTGATCTCTAGCATTGCTTGGTGGTTATCTTAGGACTTCTGAGCAATCTCAAGTGAGTACATAGACCCCTCTTTTACTGTTTTCCAAACTGTTTTGGGGTGAAACACATGTGCCTACTTGTTACTTTCATGCTTTCCATGTTTTCACATCATATACCTGCTATGTTCGTTAGTACATTATAGTACATGTTTTACATTACATTTCATGCTATGTATGCCCATTGTGTGCGTACTTAGTACATTGTTTTACATTACATTTCATGCTATGTATGCCCATTGTGTGCGTACTTAGTACATTGTTTTACATTACATTTCATGCTATGTATGCCCATTGTGTGCGTACTTAGTACATTGTTTACATTACATTTCATGCTATGTATGTCCATTGTGTGCGTACTTAGTACATTGTTTCACATTACATTTCATGCTATGTATGCCCATTGTGTGCATACTTAGTAAAGTTGTTTTCATAACATGCTTACATTTTGGTATGACATTTGGGTTGTTTACAATGGAACAATACATTCATTAACATTAGCTACGCCGTTCGTTAGTAGGTAGTGGTACCATAGGAATTGACAACTCCCGTTCCTGAAATCCTAGGTTTGTTTGGATTGGAAGGAATGACCGAATTCGATATACATAACTTAGATAAACCTTTAATTTGTTTAAGGGTTTATCGCCACAGTCTCAAGGCTTGGATGTATGCATTTTCACAATACCGCATAGATGTTTATATCAGTATAGCATGCATTTGTTCCACAAAACATAACTTTGATTTAAACCATGTTTTACTTTAATACCTTGTTTTTGTGCATTTTACATATGGTTTAGTTGATATATTTCACATACCATACATGACATTTTTGGATACACATTACATGATTTACATTTTGACATTGATATACACAATTCATGATTTACATTAAACACAGACATTTGATATGGTTTACACAATAACATTTTGACATTTGATTATACATAAAATTTACATTGGTGGTTTGGTTTAAGTAAGTGATTTAAGTAACGAGGCGTGTGTAATATGATACAAGCATGGTGGATACGCCGCTGGTACTTCCTATATATAAGTGTTTGTATGGTATTACATATCGTAGCGTTATTTAAATCATTTCAATTTATGACACACGACATTTTATACAAATAACATACTTTTTACAAGACATTGTTTACAAACAACTTATCTTACACAAACTCATTTTTACATGGTTATTCATTTAACCTGACATTTATTTATACATATCATTTGATCTTATCGTTTTTCAAATGATTTATAAGACAAAGCAAATTACAAGGTTCATGACTAAACATTTTCTTAAACACAAGTCATGAATCATATTTTTACAAAACCTATGTATCTCACAGGTATTTTTATGCTAACGTGCCTATTTTCACATGTGTTTTCAGGAGCTTTTCCATTGGATGATGATCGTGACACTAGGGCGGACTTGTGCCTTAGAGACTAAAAAATGAAGATAGACTAGTTTAATTATGTTATGAACTCTTTGTTTCCTGTTTAAGACAATGTAACACTCTTGTTTAATAAATAAAATACAACTTTGTATGCCATGGTTATGAAACAATTAATTCTGTTACAACACTCCCCGACGTTTTCCGCCACGTTTTGTATGTTATACGTGGTCGGGTGTGACATAGGAAAAGAGATTTTGTTTTTGAAATGTTTTGAAATAAGGGTCGGTTAAGGTGTTTTATAGGCGGTTTTTTATAACCAGTGAAATTAATAATTTCGCTGGAATCTTAATTCCGCCTCCAATGTTGTTCACAACCCATTTTCAAAATCAATTTTAAATACGTTCATGAATTTCAAACTTTCTCGAAAAATGTGCCCTTTTTAGATTAAAATAATAAAAAAAGGAAATATTCACAAACTAGATGAAATTTGGGCAATTTTGACTCCGAACTTCATTATTCAAATCTAGGAGGTTCCATTTTTGCTGATTTTCTCGTTTCTTTTGACGCTTGTCGACTTACCTGCAGAAGATCACATTGTCAACACTTGTCAAATCCTTATTTATTATTATTAGCGAATCAAGGCACAAGAAAAACTGCCAGTATGTTTATCCGCTTAAATCCATGCATTGTCACACCCCAACCGATGGCGGAAACATCGGAGTGAGACGAAATAGATTGCAAGAGACTTCATAACACTATTTGTGACAAGTAATTAAATAATAAATTTTCATTTCATCTCTAAAGAGTCAATTACAAGGATTTGAAACAAATACAACATGAATAACAAAATACAATACAATAAGAATACAAATTTAAATTGTGTATCTAAGCATCCTACTAGATTTCATGCATCACCAACATCATCGCTAAACCTCCAACATGTTTTAAAAGTGTAGTTCAATACAAAAAGTATTGGCGAGCATACAAGTTTGGTGCGTAGCATATAAGTATAAAATGATAAGGAACAATCCACATGGCAAACCTAGTTATCAAGATTAACGTATAAACTGGCATGCGATTTACAAGTCAACCCTTTGTTTACGCAAGTATGAATGAAAATTTAGCATGACCACTAGTCTACGGGCGGTGCGTTACTCCTATAGGGCTATACATGTTAAATGGAGGCTCGTACAAAGCTAATGACAAGTTCATCACATAAGTATGGTCCAGAAAACACGAATCAAGCATAACAAATAGTCAGCATGTATTGGATTGTTTGTTTGTACATTTGCATAAGAATATGTATATTAAGTGTGTTTGCATATAAAAACATGTTACACCCAAAAGTGTGAAAACGGTAAAATGGGTCAAGTATACTCACAAAGTTTGCATAATATTTTCGATTATCCAATATAACGAATTCGTTGAGGTTAGAAGGTTGAATACATTTGATTAGGGATTTTAAGAGACAGATACATTTCGTCTAAGGATGTGAAGTTTAAAGGGCATGAAAAGTATGTATATGAAAAGTAATCATCTTGTACACATAGCACATGTTTTTGACACTATTAAAACTCAAGGAGTTTGTAGGATTTCATGGATCAAAGGTCCATTAGAATCATAACAAGTGTATGGTCATAGATGATGTAACACGTTCTTGACAAATAGCTACTAAGTTATCATCAAGCTTAGTTACTTAGATATATATATATATATATATATATATATATATATATATATATATATATATATGGAATACATAGATAATATAAAGATTACAAAGTCCTAATGGTCAAGTATGAGGTGGGAGATTAGAATCTCCATTTAGGCACCTCTTTGTATCATAGAAGTCATGTAGGAGGTAGGAAGAACAAGTTCTTCCATTTAGGCACCTCTAAGTGTTCACCACTACACTTGATGTAAAAACATACAAGGAGGGTCATGAACTACAAGTAATACAAGAATATTAAACACTAATCTATAAGAAATCATCAAGCAATGTGTGGATTTTATGTAGGAAAACCCAAGTTAATCCTTAATCACACATACATCAAGTCTTGGACTTGAACATCACTTGTGGGTTAAACCCTTGACAAAACAGAAAGTTTGTGAGGATTAATCCTCTGATTTTAGATGTCTCAACCTTGTTTTTAATCCTAACTAACCATAGAAGTGGTTATAAGCATAAGAACATAGGTTTGAGATGAGTTAGACTCAAGTTTGAACAAGTTAAGTAAGGTTTTATTCAAAACAAAACAAACAGTGAACTTTGGAGCCTTTTTACTGGAGTTCCAAGGACTTATTTACTGTGAAAAACCCATGGAATCGAAGCTAAGGTCGATCCAAGTGTTCTGGAAAAAGAATGAGCTCAAACGGACAAGAAATGAAGAAGTTATGCTCACTTTAGTGGAGCTTGATGTTTCTGTCCGAACTTGAACTCGCAGCTACGATTTTGGGAGCTTGAGACTGATTTGAGAGTGTTTGTAAAGTGTAAAAGACTTGGGAGGCACTTGGTATTTATAAGGAAGTGATTAGGGTTGGTTTTGGTGGGTTATTTAATGCTAAAACGAGTTTAAACTTCAAACAACACCCAAAATCGCGCTCAAATTCGTGGCTGATCAAAGGAGTCTAATCTGGGGGTTTTCTCACGGGCCGCGTAAGGAATAGGGTAAGTTTACGCAGGCCGTGACAAGGGAGGAGGGCCAAGTTTCATTTAATTACAAATAGGCCCCTGAAGTTTGTTATTTTGTGTTTTTAAGTGATTTAGGGACTAGTTTCGCCATAAAAGCATAGTTTAAAGCCAAATAAAGTATGATGAACATAATCAAAGTATAATTAAGCCTATGAATGTCGTATTTAAGTATCATATATGTTCGTAATACGTTTTATGCATAAGTTTCACGTATTTACAAGTTTAGCACATAATTTCCAAGAATTACGAATAAGCATCAATTGTTTCACGAAATTGAATGTATGAGCATGTATAAAGTATATATAAAATGAAATTAAAGAAATACGAGTTTTATTTATGATCAAGTCCCGTATTTTACAACGATTACTGATGGGTGTTAAGTGTTATATATATTAGGTGTGTATTTTAAGCCCCTTTAACACTTTTTAGTCAAGTTTTAAATTTATAAAACACGATATTCACTAACACTAGACACTCATATGGGCAAGTGCACCCATCGTGAGCGTAGTATAGTGTTGGTAAGATACCGAGGTCGTCCAAGGACACAAGAGCTTTTAGTACCGGTTTATCCTCAACGTCTAATCAAATCAAAAAGTTTAGAAAAATGTTTTAAACTAAGAAAAATAAAAACTAACTAAAATGCTGAAAAATAAAAATAAAAAGAAAAAACAGATAGACAAGATGAATCACTTGGTTCCGACTCGTATCTAGTGTAACCTTTGATTATTTCCGCACTTTTGCACTTTTTAAGAGATTATCTTAGTTATTGTAGTAGGCCCCTCTTTTGAAGGTGACGTTACCCTCACCCCAGTAGTTTGAGTCAGCAAGGATACAATCCTAAAAGGGTGGATTATTGAAAGATAATTAATCAAGTTATTAATGCAAATTATGGTAGGCCCCTCTTTTGGAGGTGACGTTACCCTCGACTAAGTAGTCTGAGTCAGCAGGGATACAGTCCTAAATAGCCGGGTTATAGTATTAATAGTAGTTAACTTATGAGGGGATCAAAGAGTTTGGACCCCCGCCATCCAATACCGTTAAGTATTGAAGGAGGTCCTACTAAATTTGACCCAGGTCCATTGCAGGACCTCTAAACACTGAACAATGGCAAGACCTTTACCAAACCGTTCCCTTAACCCCCGACCAGGTAGCCAACATACCTCCATATAGACCGTGGAGATATGAATGGTGAAAATCTTTTATTTTATATAGACAGTAAAATAATGTCAAGACACCACAGACAAACGATAAGGAAAGATCACCTTCAACATAAGAAACTAGTTATTAAAGTCATTAATACAAAACCAAATAAAAAGTGCGAAAAGATTAAAAATAAAAAGTATTACACTAGACACTTTGTCTTCACCAAGTGATGTAAGAGACTTAGGCAAACATGGCCTTGATTGTCAAGAACTCTTACGATCAATCTTGGATCCCGAGACGACTCACACACTCTACGATGGACAATGGATGATGGTGGTGGATGATGGTGTTATGGTGGTGGTGGGTGGTGGGTGAAGTGTGAGAGAGGTGGTGTGCCAAGGGATGGTTTGAGCTTGAGCCAAGCACTCCTATTTATAGGCTGAACAGAAGCTCGGGCACGGCCCCGTATCCAGTGGGCACGACCCCATGTCCACATCCTTCTCTTTCTTTATTTAATGCAGCTTTGTCTTTTTAGTTGACCACGCCCCCGTGTCCGCTGAGCACGACCCCGTGGTGCAGAAGAATCTTTGTACTATGAAGATTTGCTGGATTTTGCGAATCTTATAGTTGACCACGGCCCCGTGTCCGCTGAGCACGGCCCCGTGGTGGGCAATAGAAGCTTCTACCACTTTGTCTTTTCTGCTGACACTTGGGCACGCCCCTGTGCTGGCTGAGCACGGGGCGTGTTCAGTCTTCTGTCATCTTGTTTTGCTTGGGAAGATGCTGTCGTGGGGTCGGGCATGTCACGTCTTGTTCCTTTTCTTGTATTTATGTTAGATTTTGATGTCTTTTTGCTTCTTTTGTTAATTTGAGCTCATTTAATCCTGAAAATACAAAAGGAAGACAAAATCACACTTTTTCCAACATTAGTACTAAAAAGGGTTAGTTTTATGCCACAATTGATGAAATTTATATGTTGCATTTTGCACACATCAAATACCCCCACACTTGAATCTTTGCTTGTCCTCAAGCAAAACTCCTTAATATGTGGCTATTACACACCCAAATGGAATGGGTAGAGAAGAAGGTTTTTGGGCTTGTCGTAGAGTGTCGGGATTTCCAATATTCTTTATTTAGTTTTATTTTTATTTATTTACAATCCTATTCGTCATGATTTATTTAAAACTTTTCATAAGATAAATTACTTATTAGGGCATAACATGCCTCTTTAAAATTTCCTTTATATAGAAGTTCACATACTTCACGGGGATCACTCAACATTCGGCCGAAAATGTATTTTTGTGGATCACTCGAGAGCGGCATGGAACTTACTCCTACCATAGGCTTGCCAAGCAATCAATCCTCCTCTTTTTTTAACTTATATACCTTTGTAAATATCAAGAGGACTTTTTGGGTGAAGGGTTAGGCTTGGGTTAAAGGTAGGTGGTTGGGTTAGTGGTTAGTGGTTAGTAGAAAAAGGGCGAAAAGCGTAACAAGCGTCGGTTTTCGTAAGACTTTCTATTTTTGTAACTTTTATTTTGATGAAGCTATTATTCAAACAAAGTTATTTTTGATGAACTTGTTTGTTTATTTTCTTTTGCTTCATCATCAACAAAAATTATTTTTTTTATTTTTTATTTTTTTTGAAAAGTCATACGAAAAACCGAGCTAGTTACTTAAACAAAAAAGGGTTAAAAATAAAAAAGGCTTTGGTGGGTGAAAGGGTGTTTGGTTTGGGTTATGAAATGAAAAGGTTTAGGCTCAAAGGGGCTAACTAGGGGGATTTTGGGTAGGTGGTAAAAAAAAATGGTGTAGAAATAAAAAGGGTTAGTCCTAATGCCTCCATCATTTACTTACTCGGGTTTTAAGTTGGTAAGGACCGGGAATGTATCATCATGGCAAGTTCTAGAGTCGTAAGAACCAAGCGGCTATTCACACAAGAAACGAAAGATGAGCATTTAATCTAATGATATGTAATTGTGTGGTCAATAAAGGCTCAAAACTCACTTTTGTGGGAATGGGTTTTTATGTGATCAAGTATATATAATCAAATTTTAACTAAGCTTGTCATGCCTTTTCATAATTTTCTTATGTTGGTTCTTTTTATCACGACGCTATCAGTTGTAAATTCGTAAAAATGTAACCTTTTTAGAACTTGAAATTCCCGAGTTAAACCTAGACAAGTAAAAAAAAATGAAAAATTTTTGAAAAAAATTTGGGGTGATTAGCGGTTCCAATAGAGTTTTGTGTAAGGCTTGTATTTAGGACTTGTAAGATTCAAAGTTTTAGCATCCCCCCCCCCCCCCACACTTAAATTACACATTGTCCTCAATGTGTCTCAAAAATAAGTTTTTCGGTTGATTAAAATGTGTAAAAGTGGGTTAAAAACAAGATTTTATGTTACTGGGTAGCTGAACACGGGGTGGTGTTGGCTGAGCACGACCCAGTGTCCAGACTGCCAGTACCAAAAGTAAACAGAAAGCTGGGCACGGGGGCGTGTTCAGTGAGCACCGCCCCGTGTCCAGGTACCTGAACTGGGCATTTTCTACAGAACCTCGGGCACGGGGCGTGTTGGGGTGAGCACGGCCCCGTGCTGAACTTGCTGTAATGAAGAAAAATTGTCGGGAGGCTCTGTTTTTGTGCATGGGTTGTTGGTTCAAGCTTCCCTTAGTATCCTTCACCATCCCGAGTGTGTTTTATTCCTGGAAATTAAAACTAAACTAGAAAATATAAAAGTTAATCTAAATTAAACTAAGGATAGTTCCGCGGAATGCCTCCATGGTGCGCCACGTTTATAAGGGTCCTTGGCTAGACCCACCTTATCGGGTGGTTCTGGCTCATCTTCAATTAGGGGGTCATTATTGCCGAATGGATATTTCATTGACCGCTCAAGATCGACACTTCTTTTAAATGCCCCTAATTGGATAGGTAGATTGTTGTACTTCCGGTCCTTCAAAGCTTCGTGAGTTTTTACAAATGGTCGTCCCAACACTAGAGGAGCGTCATCGAGGATGACAAAGTCGGTCGGAACTACCATTTGATTTGTTTGAACCAATACATCCTCAACTACACCGATTGACTTTATTACTTTCCGATTTGATAGAAAAATGGGTATTTGAAGTGGAGAAAAATAACTAATACTTAATTTTTCGAAGATGTAGTTAGGCATTATGTTAACACAAAGATCTTTATCAATTGTGACATTACTAATAAACGAATTTTGAAAGAAACATGGAACCGGTGTAATGTTAATTTCAAATGGGTCTTCTTTTATTAGTGAGGTTTGATCTTTAGTTAACTTAACACTTATTGTTTCGTCAATTTTAGTGTTAGTGTTTAATTCTTTTAAAAACTTAGCATGAGTGAGTACTAAACAATGATTTTCAAAAGAAGGTGACAAGAGATTAATTTCTTCAAAATTAGACTCTTCTTGAATTTTAACATTGTCGGACTCACCTTTATCGTTGTTTAACTCATGTGTCGGTTTTTCACTTATTTGTTCTTCCATTTTTACACTTTCGGTTATCTCTTCCTTTTTTAATTCTTCTCTTGCGCGAGACTCCTCTTCCCTTGCGCGAGATTCTTTTATATAGTGATCGATAACTCTAATGTGTTCTA
The DNA here is from genome assembly GCA_030545235.1 of Helianthus tuberosus. NCBI lineage: Eukaryota > Viridiplantae > Streptophyta > Magnoliopsida > Asterales > Asteraceae > Helianthus > Helianthus tuberosus. Next base: position 216,230,200 of record CM060423.1, read on the forward strand.
ATATCCTATCGGTCACTTCGGTTATAGAAAAAGAATCGGGATTTTCAAAGCTTGAATCCGGTTGTTCGATCCTTTGTTCCTCATAATACCCATATGAAGTAGATGGTTCACACCATTGTTCTTCATTGTAAGCATATGATGGATAAGGGTCGTAATTTTGTTCTTCATAATACTCATATGAGGTGGGTTGTTCACGCCATGGTTCCTCATAATAAGCATACGAAGGTGGTGGCTCATACCTTGGTTCCTCAAAGTATGAGTAAGAAGGCTCATACCTTGGTTCATCAAAATATGAGTATGAGGGAGGAGGTTCATACCTTTGGTCTTCATAGGATGTGTATGAAGTTGATGGCTCGTACCTGGGTTCCTCATAGTAGGTGTATGAATTGGATGGTTGATATGAGTGATTATTTTGAACCGAGTGTGTGTTACGACAATTAGTGCAATAATTACTCCTATAATCATCCTCCTCATAGGTGTAGTTGTAACCTCCTGAGTATTGATCCATAAGAATCACTCAGCAGACCACAACCAAGTCTCGAGATCAGAAAACAAAAATAAAAACGGAAACAGAGGCGACACGGCCCCGTGTTCAGTGGACACGGCCCCGTGTTCAGAATCTGTATCTGGGCGTTTTAATTAAATTTACTGATTTCGTTGAGCACGGGGCGTGTTCAGTGAGCACAGCCCGTGTTCAAGCTACTGTTACCGGGTGTTTTTATGAAAATGTGCAGCACGGCCCCGTGTTCAGCGAACACGGCCACGTGTACAGGTTACTGTAAATGCAAATCTAAACTAAAATGCAGAAAAATGTGCGCGCGTTTTAAAAAGGTTTTGAAAAACTGATTAGGCCGTCGATTTTAAGCTTTCTTAAAATCCTTGTGTCCCCGGCAACGGCGCCAAAAACTTGATGGGTGTCAAGTGTTATATATATTAGGTGTGTATTTTAAGCCCCTTTAACACTTTTTAGTCAACTTTTAAATTTATAAAACACGATATTCACTAACACTAGACACTCATATGGGCAAGTGCACCCATCGTGAGCGTAGTATAGTGTTGGTAAGATACCGAGGTCGTCCAAGGACACAAGAGCTTTTAGTACCGGTTTATCCTCAACGTCTAATGAAATCAAAAATTTTAGAAAAATGTTTTAAACTAAGAAAAATAAAAACTAACTAAAATGCTGAAAAATAAAAATAAAAATAAAAAGAAAAAACAGATAGACAAGATGAATCACTTGGTTCCGACTCGTATCTAGTGTAACCTTTGATTATTTCCGCACTTTTGCACTTTTTAAGAGATTATCTTAGTTATTGTAGTAGGCCCCTTTTTTGAAGGTGACGTTACCCTCACCCCAGTAGTTTGAGTCAGCAAGGATACAATCCTAAAAGGGTGGATTATTGAAAGATAATTAATTAAGTTATTAATGCAAATTATGGTAGGCCCCTCTTTTGGAGGTGACGTTACCCTCGACTAAGTAGTCTGAGTCAGCAGGGATACAGTCCTAAATAGCCGGGTTATAGTATTAATAGTAGTTAACTTATGAGGGGATCAAAGAGTTTGGACCCCCGCCATCCAATACCGTTAAGTATTGAAGGAGGTCCTACTAAATTTGACCCAAGTCCATTGCAGGACCTCTAAACGCTGAACAATGGCAAGACCTTTACCAAACCGTTCCCTTAACCCCCGACCAGGTAGCCAACATACCTCCATATAGACCGTGGAGATATGAATGGTGAAAATCTTTTATTTTATGTAGACAGTAAAATAATGTCAAGACACCACGGACAAACGATAAGGAAAGATCACCTTCAACATAAGAAACTAGTTATTAAAGTCATTAATACAAAACCAAATAAAAAGTGCGAAAAGATTAAAAATAAAAAGTATTACACTAGACACTTTGTCTTCACCAAGTGATGTAAGAGACTTAGGCAAACATGGCCTTGATTGTCAAGAACTCTTACGATCAATCTTGGATCCCGAGATGACTCACACACTCTACGATGGACAATGGATGATGGTGTTGGATGATGGTGTTATGGTGGTGGTGGGTGGTGGGTGAAGTGTGAGAGAGGTGGTGTGCCAAGGGATGGTTTGAGCTTGAGCCAAGCACTCCTATTTATAGGCTGAACAGAAGCTCGGGCACGGCCCCGTGTCCAGTGGGCACGGCCCCGTGTCCACATCCTTCTCTTTCTTCATTTAATGCAGCTTTGTCTTTTTAGTTGACCACGCCCCCATGTCTGCTGAGCACGACCCCGTGGTGCAGAAGAATCTTTGTACTATGAAGATTTGCTGGATTGTGCGAATCTTATAGTTGACCACGGCCCCGTGTCCGCTGAGCACGGCCCCGTGGTGGGCAATAGAAGCTTCTACCACTTTTTCTTTTCTGCTGACACTTGGGCACGCCCCCGTGCTGGCTGAGCACGGGGCGCGTTCAGTCTTCTGTCATCTTGTTTTGCTTGGGACGATGCTGTCGTGGGGTCGGGCATGTCACGTCTTGTTCCTTTTCTTGTATTTATGTTAGATTTTGATGTCTTTTTGCTTCTTTTGTTAATTTGAGCTCATTTAATCCTGAAAATACAAAAGGAAGACAAAAGCACACTTTTTCCAACATTAGTACTAAAAAAGGGTTAGTTTTATGCCATAATTGATGAAATTTATATGTTGCATTTTGCACACATCAATTACGATGAAAGAACGATTACAAGAATGCGAGATTTCCAAAAATAGGATTTCAAACAACGGTTTCTAAATATGGAAAGTATGAAAACGCAGGGCGTTACCGTCTCCCCTCCTTTAGGAAATTTCGTCCTGAAATTTATTCAAGAGGAAGACTTGAAAGAGTTTTGGCAAAAATGAGACTTGGAAATTTTGAAACGTTTTGAAAAGTACGAAATTTTGGAGAACGACAAGGTAGATTTGCAAGGGAGTTCATTGTCTAAAATGATTTGAGGTACCAAACATAGTTGAAAACGTGTAGGTACGTATATAGGTAAAGTGAGTCTAAACAAGTTTGGATAACTTAAATTGGAGATGTATTAAGATGTGACGTATTAAGAAGGAAGATTTTGTACAAAATGGTTTGTATTTTGTTGGAAAGTGAGGTAGTTTGCATGGAAAGTTTAAAGGATAGTACTAAATCACATATTTGTTGAAAATTGTTTATTGGGAGAAATGAGAAGATTCGATGTTTTGCATAAAATGGTTTTGGTAGGTAACGACCCATCAGGGTTGTTGGCATAGGTATAAGGAGTAGAAAGATAGCTTTAAAAGTAAAGTGGTAGGTTTGGACTCGAATGTTTAAACAAGCTAGATTGTAAACGAGGTTCGTATAACAGAAAAAGAATGATGGAGAATAATAGGAGTATGGAAGTAGACGAATGACTCTTAATAACCGAATACAAGTATAAGAGTGGCATGAGTATAGGATAGGCGAACGTAGTGCGTTAGGAATGAGGTCTCGTCGTGGATAATCGGATTTAATACATTTGTGAGTTGTTTAAAGTTTGGATTAAGTCTAAGAGGTCTGTAAAACACTGAATTTCTTATGGCACATCTGACGAGAGTTTGGTAACATGATGAAAACACTTATATATAAGAAGTACCAGCGGCGTATCCACCATGTTTTGACCATATTACGTCCGTCTCGTTATTCGGTGTCATGTTACGTTCCGTGTCTTAACATACACAGTGGTACACTCTATGATTCTCATGCGCTTATCACTATAATCCCGTGTGCACCCGCGATTATTTTGACTATCGTATGATCCGCATAGCTTATACTAATTGTGTATGAATCAGGGTATACATAATTTAAAATATGAGAACGTGTACGTGTACGTATAAGAATATAGTATATAAGCAAGTCCATGCTTAAGTATGTATGGGACCCACGTAAGCGAATCTCTCAGATTACGCTCGCGTACGGGTACGAATGTATGAATCATGAGTATGAATGAAAGTATGAACATAAGTATAAGTTTAAGTATGAATATGCACGTAAGTATAAGTATAGACGTAAAACGTATGAGTAGTACGTGTACAAGTATAAGCATAAAACGTATGAGTATGAATATAGGGATGATTAATAAAACTACGTATATAGTGTATGTTGAAGTATAACGAATTCGGGCATATACAATGCTCGAGAATTTGAAAATGTAAAATGAATGATATGAGCGAACTCGTCACGAGGTGATGATTAAAACGTGTATGATGATTTACATGTATTGTTGTTTAAGCGAAATGTTGAGTTTATTGAATCAAAAGTAGATTGAGTTTGATTTGGAGGGTAGAATATAGTTTTTAAATGTAAAGGAGCAGAAAGTACTCATTGGTTATGACTATCGTATTTTGTAATGAATGAAATGCTACTTTTGTTTAAAAAAAAAGTTTACGTATGTTGAAGATTGTCGGTCCCCATGAAGTCTTCTAGCCCACGTGTTTTGAAATTTGAATGACGAATTAAGCGGTGTAGAAAAAAAAATGATTTTCGAAAGTAAGTAAGTTCATTTCATCAAACAAGAAATTTTGAATTTAGGAGGTTCTTGTGAAAACGTTGATCCTTAGAAAAAGGGATTTAGCAAAAGGACTTAGTGATTGTTAAAAAAAATATTGGCAAATGATTTGTTGATGTTGTAAAGCGTCTTTGGTAAAATGATCGTGTAATATCTATAAGATCTTATAAGTATATGAGAAAGGTTGGTTTGATTTTGATTAAGAATGGAAGTCTCTAGTATGATGTTATAATGTGAGCGTGTTTTAGTGACTAAGTCGGGTGTGAAGTTCATGGGCAAGAGATTCATTGGGCCGATTAAATTGGTAGGTAGCATTTCGTAAGGTTTAGAAATTCGGGTAGCAAAATGTTTTTAAAGTATGACTAAGAATCTCGTGTATATGAGTTGAGTGAAAATAGATTGTAGGATAAGAAGTACGTTTGATAATACAATGTATTTTGAAATTGGTATAAGTGGGTATGTTGATAAATGATAAATGAAATAGGTATAAAACACGATCGGGTTTGCATGATAAAATATTTTGGAGGAAGTTTTAGTAACGATCACCTAGGTAAGGGAATCACCCCTAACTCGTCGGTGAGGTCGTTTTAAGAAAAGAAAGAGTGGAGCTAATCGCCAAGATAAGGAAATCACTCCTATCTCGATGATATGTCTCCATTTTGGTGTTACAAAGAATGTAAACAAAATTGAGTGACGTTTTGAAATCATGCATATGTATAAATGTAGGAAAAGATTTAGTATAAGATAAATAATAGAAACACATGTTTAATTAAAATTTGGGATGGTTCCAAAACGGAACTTTGACTAACCAAAGTGGTCAAAAAGTCTTTCGAATTTGAGGAGCATGATTTGGCCTAATAGGTGGAATACTTGACGAGTGGTCTGTAGGACAACCTTTAAGTTCCTTAAAAAGATTAAAATCCCATGCTTTACACGTTTAATTGTTTGAACTTGGTAACTACTAGTTGTTTGGACGTGCAGGTGAAAATGGAGCTTAAAAGGGAAGGAATTTGGAGCATCAATAAAAAATCAATTTTTGGAATTGAAGAATTAAGAGGATAGCATGATAGAGGACGAAATTACGAGAACGTAGGCGAAAACGGTGAAGAAAACGAAGTTGAAACGAAAAAGTTATGCTGAAAACAAGTTTTCATGTTGAAGCCTGCCGTAGGCTACGGCAAGGGCCGTAGCTTACGGCGCCGATTGGCACTTTTTGTCACCGTATGACAGTTTAAAGGCACCGTAAGCTACGGTGGCCACCGTAGCTTACGGCGCTGACCTGCGTAAATGTGTAACTTCCACCTTTTAATGCGGATTTATGGTGTCTTTTCACCTCTAATCATTCCCATTCGGTTACACACAGTTCTAGGGGCGATTTCTAGTGTTCTTGGTGCTTGAAGACAATTTCCAATCATTCGGTTTGTGTTTTTAATTGTTATGAACATTGAAACTTGTGTGAGGATGATGATTCAAGCCATGAGTGGCTAAACTTGTTATGACTATCTTTGGTTGAAGGTTTTTTATGAGACTTTATGTTTAATTCCGTATTTCTAGAATAACAATCTTTATCTTTATTGAATTGCTTGTTATGGTGTGTGATTGATTGTTAGTAAATTGTTGATTCTTATGTTAAACTAATTAGAAACCATACGTTCTTGGTGTCGTTGGCAATCGAGATATCATGGGTATAGTTAGGCTTGGGTAAGGGTTGATTGATCATCGGGTAACAACCTCACGTTCTAGGAATCTGAGTACTTAGTTCCCTTTCATCACTGCAATTAATCACACATGAACTATGTCTATGTAGTTCTTTCTAGTGGAATGATAACATAAACGTCGAAGCAAACCGGAAACTAAAGATGGTCATTTGTCTCTAAATTGTTTACACACCAAAGTTTTCATTTTGCAATTAGAATAGTAATCTTAGTTTTTAAACTCAAATCAATCAAACCAACTCTTGAACTTTACTTTCATCGCAATTAGTTTAACTCTAGTTAATTTAGATACAATTTTAAATAACACATATTCCACAAACTCCCTGTGTTCGATACCCACTTACCGCTATCTATTTAGTAGTATTTGGATTAAATTTGATTGTGACCACGACATCACGTCAAATTTTGGCGGCGTTGCCTGGGAGTAGTGCGCAACGTGTGTTATTTTTGATCTTTTTAGGTTTGTTATTTTTCTGATTTTCGCTGGGTGTGTTAGTGTGCAGGTATTTACAGGTGCATGCGTACCAGGAGCTCTCACAAGCTATCACCATTGGCATTTGATCCAGAAATTGAACGAACTTTGAGAGGAAACAGAATCTTGTTAAGGGAAAACATAATTAACGGTTCACCAACAACACCAATTACACCACTCAGATACATGGATCCACCGCCACCACCACCACCCACTACGGGTGAACTTTTACCACCTTTCATACCATCATCCACTCAACCTTCACCAAATACTACCATGCCTAACACCACTACCGACCCTACTCCACCTCCTGATGTTACACCAACCAACCCTACACAACCCATTACCACCCAAGAGGAACTGACACTCACTTTTAACCCTTATACTACAATTCCACCGTTCACCCATTTCTTCCCGGGTGCGGCTCAGTCATCTTCAACCTATTCAATACCACCAAACTCAACCATTGTCCATGCTACTTCTACATTTAGACCATCGAACCAGTCGGGTTTTCAATATTCAACTCTTCCATTTGGGCAATCTTCGGGTATAGGAGGAGATGGATATGATGAAGGGTATGAAGATTTTGAGGGTTATGATGAAGATGGATATGCATATGGGGGTGATGGAGATCAAGGGGAATTTGCTTATGTACAAGGTCAAACTCAAGGAATGCCAAGTGTTGGTGGAATTGCATAACAACAACTTATACCACAACATATTCGGCCAAGGCCACAAGGGCCACAAGTGCAACGTCCTATACCATTGCAACAAGTTCGTCCACAAAATGCACAACCACAATTCCAAAGGCCAATTCAGCACCCACCGATGCCACAACATCAATTTCAACCACATGTACCTCAAGGGCCTATGCAAAGACCAATGGGTCCTATTCGTCCAAGGGGTCGGTTGGGTGTACTAAGAAGACATCTTCGAGAACATGCGAGAGGCATTGAAGCGCATTTTAGGCCGGTAATTACTCACAATCCTTCACCGGTAGTTATTCCTCACAATAATCAAGGGAGGACATTTGAGGTGAGAACCAATTCATTGCAAAGCTTACCAAAGTATAAGGGTTTAGCAACGGAGGAGCCTTATTTTCATTTGGAGGCTTATGACTCAATTTGCAACACTCTTGGGAGTCAAGGTTTTTCGGCCGATGATGTCAAATTGGTATTATTCCAATTTTCGTTGGAAGACAAGGCAAAGAAGTGGTTTTACACTCTACCTTCAGCATCTATCTATACATGGGCGGAGATGCAATAAATATTTTTAGATGAATTATACACCGCTCAAAAGACCAATGATGCTAGGAAGGGGTTGAGGAGTTTTCAACAACAACAAGGTGAAATGTTTCATGAGGCCTTTGAGCGTTTCAACATGATGATCAAGAATTGCCCTCATCATGGGATTGAACTATGGGAATTGATGAATGCTTTCCACGAGGGGTTAAGTGCCGAAGATGCTCGCGATCTAATGTCCATCACAAATGGTACTTTTGGTACAAACTACAAGCATGACGATTGGGAGTTTTTAGATCAAATGGCAATTACATCAAAAAGAAAAGCTCAAGCATCAAGGAGAGCACGACCGGCCATTACCCGAACTCAAGGGCATGCGGTAGACGATGGTAATGTTCAAACCTCTAACCAAATTTATGATGTTTGTGCTATTTGCAATGAGATAGGACATGCGGCTGAAAATTGCCAAGGAGGTAAAGGGCAATATGAAGAGGTTCATGTTGTGCAAGGTCAAGGAGGGGGTGGTAGAAATTACAACATGAATTCCAATACTTACCACCCCGGTTTACGAAATCACCCGAACTTTAGATACGGGAATCTGTCAAATCAAGCCAACCCGAACTTCCAAGGAAACTAAGGATTTCAAAGGCAATATCAAACAGGTCAAAGCTTTTCGGATGGAAACGATGTAATGGAGATGTTGAAGGCGATGCAAATTGAGATGCAACGAAGGAATCAGCTTGATGATGCTCGCATTCAAAAGGACGAAATCCGTGATAAAGCAATTCAGTCGTTGACTACCCAAATGAGTCAACTTGCGAGTGATGTGGCAATATTGAAGAAAGCAAAAGGCCAACTACAAAGTGACACGGTGACAAATCCCAAGAACATAAAAAGCGTTAATATCAATGTGGTAAGCATCGTTCCTAATAATGAAACATTTCTTACTTCTTCTTGTCAAGTGAGTGCAGGTATAGGAAGGGATGCCGAGGTTGAAACGGACAAGGAGAATGGAGCGCCAATCGTGCCTATCCTAGTGGGGAAACTAAAAATTCCTCATGCATTATTGGATTATGGGGCGAGCATGAGTGTGTTACCAGGTGACTTATATGATATGTATGATTTTGGTCCGCTTCAAGATGCAGACACCATGGTGAGTTTGGCGGATGAAAGTTGGAGGCGTCCACGGGGAATAGTTAAGAATGTTATGATTCGGTTGGGAGAATTCGAATACCCGGTGGATTTTCTGGTCCTAGATTATGCCTCTACCAAATTGGCATCACAACAAAGGGTAATTTTAGGTCGACCGTTTCTTTATACGGCGAGTGCTCAAATCAACTGTAGAGACGGGATCATTACTATAACCGAAAAGAACCGTAAGTTGTACTTTGATGTTCATACTAGGGAGATTAGTTATGAACCTATTGAAGAGAAGGGTAGAGAGTCTAGTAACCATATGAAAAGTGTGCATCAGAGAATAAAAACAAACAAACCACCGGGGTGTGAAAAGAAGTATGAAGGTTCGAGCCGGTATGTACTTGACTATCCACCGAATGGACATTTGATGGATGCATTTCAACCAATGACAAGCTACAGTGGGGGAGGTGATAGGAACCGATTCTTTGAGCCACCATAAATGGGGGTGGCATGGTCTGGCTGAAGACTCAAAACTTAGCACTACTCGGGAGGCAACCCGGGGTTTTATATTGATCTTGTTGTTTTTATTTTTCTATGTTTCAGGGCCATGGCGACATTCAAGTGTGGGGAAGATGTGCGGATATTTGTGTGAAGGTGGTGATAGGAAATCGGATTGTCTACAACATCGGTCGTGTCAAACTTCACCAGGTCATGTACTCTTTCCTTAGTCTTGATATGTTCTTTAGCTTTGAAATATTGGTAGTTAGTTTGTTTGCTTTTGTTTAAAAAATAAAAAAAATATATACAAAAAGAAATTTGGGGTTTGAGAGTATAAGCAAATGTTGATGTTTTTGTTGAAAGCGATATTCCCTTCAAAACCATACATTAGGACAATGTATCTCAAGTGTGGGGATGAGGGGAAAATTTTGAGAATTTTTGAAAAATTTGTGAAACCAAGCGAAAAGTTGTTGGAATTTGAACACTTGACATTGTTCCGCATGACACACCGACACCCCTTTCTAGTCATTTCTTGGTGAGTTTTTGAGCCACATATGATTATTAAAGATGTTTTCCTTCTTTTGAGTGGTGGTGTGTGTATTGTGTTAATAGAACTTGGGTACGAATTCTTGTTGAAGCCTAGGATTAGCATGCTTGTGAAAATGATAGGGGACTTTTAGGTAGCCTCGTCTTGATGTGTGAGAGTGTGAGAATTGGGGGTTGGACCTCATACGTTACATATATGAGCTTGGTATTGTGAGGGATGGGGGTTTGGTCTTTAGAAAGCCATGTTTGAGCCTTATACCATTCGGTTGTGACCCAAACCTACTTCTTACAAAAACTTTACCTATTGAGACGACCCGGTTTAGGAATTTAGTTTGTGATTGTTGATGTTCTTGTATATATTGTTGAGTTCTATGCTTAAAGAAACAAAAAAAAAAAAAAGAAGAAGAAGAAAGAAAAAAAAGAGAAAAAAATATGAGAAAAATACAAAAAGAAGGATTTAGTTGCAATAGTAGTTGAAAATGTTGATGAAGTTGTGTATATAGTTGATGTTTGCTTTGTTTAGTAGTAAAAATAAAAACCGGGTCGAATCAATGAGCTACTTTCACATTCCCACTATTTCCTACCTTTACACATAGCCCCGTTACAACCCGAATGTCCTTTTGATTCATAAGCATGCTAAATATTTGATAGGAGGAGATTTGATTTGTATACAAGCTTATTGTCGCACAATCACACACGTGCATTGAGTGTTTTAGCATAATGTGCTAATATTTCTTGTCACCGAGAGTTGTTGTGACGGGTGTGTCTTGTGGTGTGATAAAAAGTTAGTAAAAGGACGATACATTTTAGCTTGATTTGCATGTTGATCGCTTGTGGTTTTGAAATGGTTTTTTAATAGGTTGCTTGGGACAAGCAACGGGTAAGTGTGGGGATAATGTGACGGGTGGTCTGTAGGACAACCTTTAAGTGCCTTAAAAAGATTAAAATCCCATGCTTTACACGTTTAATTGTTTGAACTTGGTAACTACTAGTTGTTTGGACGTGCAGGTGCAAATGGAGCTTAAAAGGGAAGGAATTTGGAGCATCAATAAAAAATAAATTTCTGGAATTGAAGAATTAAGAGGATAGCATGATAGAGGACGAAATTACGAGAACGTAGGCGAAAACGGTGAAGAAAACGAAGTTGAAACGAAAAAGTTATGCTGAAAACAAGTTTTCATGTTGAAGCCTGCCGTAGGCTACGGCAAGGGCCGTAGCTTACGGCGCAGACTGGCACTTTTTGTCACCGTATGACAGTTTAAAGCCACCGTGAGCCATTCCAAGCCATCGTAAGCTACGGTGGCCACCGTAGCTTACGGCGCTGACCTGCGTAAATGTGTAACTTCCACCTTTTAATGCGGATTTATGGTGTCTTTTTACCTCTAATCATTCCCATTCGGTTACACACAGTTCTAGGGGCGATTTCTAGTGTTCTTGGTGCTTGAAGACAATTTCCAATCATTCGGTTTGTGTTTTTAATTGTTATGAACATTGAAACTTGTGTGAGGATGATGATTCAAGCCATGAGTGGCTAAACTTGTTATGACTATCTTTGGTTGAAGGTTTGCATGAGACTTTATGTTTAATTCCTTATTTCTAGAATAACAATCTTTATCTTTATTGAATTGCTTGTTATGGTGTGTGATTGATTGCTAGTAAATTGTTGATTCTTATGTTAAACTAATTAGAAACCATACGTTCTTGGTGTCGTTGGCAATCGAGATATCATGGGTATAGTTAGGCTTGGGTAAGGGTTGATTGATCATCGGGTAACAACCTCACGTTCTAGGAATTTGAGTACTTAGTTCCCTTGCATCACTGCAATTAATCACACATGAACCATGTCTATGTAGTTCTTTCTAGTGGAATGATAGCATAAACGTCGAAGCAAACCGGAAACTAAAGATGGTCATTTGTCTCTAAATTGTTTACACACCAAAGTTTTCATTTTGCAATTAGAATAGTAATCTTAGTTTTTAAACTCAAATCAATCAAACCAACTCTTGAACTTTACTTTCATCGCAATTAGTTTAACTCTAGTTAATTTAGATACAATTTTAAATTACACATATTCCACAAACTCCCTGTGTTCGATACCCACTTACCGCTATCTATTTAGTAGTATTTGGATTAAATTTGATTGTGACCACGACATCACGTCAATACTCTCGCCGACAAGTCGGTTAACGGTATTTACCTTTTCGGTTACTACATGTCCCAAATCAATCGAAATTTCGAGACTTGGCGGGATTTATGAAAATTTCAAGGAGTGGAACTAGTCGACAAGGTGCGGGTTTCACCCCTAACTTGACGATTTCGTACCCTAAGTGTGGTTGGTACTCGTCGGGTCAAAATTTAATTTCAACACTTTGACGAGGGTCCACTAGAATTTGAAAGCGGAAATTCTCAATCAAGCTGAGGATCTCACTCCTAACTTGGTGGCGAATTTCGTGTAAAAAGAATAGGTGGATTGAGAGTCTTTCACCAAATTGTGGGTTTCACGCCTATTTTGGTGAAGTCGTCTCGTTTGTGTATTACGAGTGGTTTCGAATTTAGCATAAATGAGTAAAAGACGTATGTTCAAAATAATAATAACAAGTATAAGCACATAAAGCATTTTAAGAAAATAACACGTAAGAGACATTTCAAGAAATACATGTAAAGATATTTCATAAAAGTAGCATGTGAAGCAAGTATGGTCGAATTTTGGTGCTTAACTATAGACTAGGTCAAAAGCATGGCAATTTTCCTAATTCTCTATAGTTATGGGTCTTATACCAATTTGTCACACCCCAACCGATGGCGGAAACATCGGAGTGAGACGAAATAGATTGCAAGTGACTTCATAACACTATTTGTGACAAGTAATTAAATAATAAATTTTCATTTCATCTCTAAAGAGTCAATTACAAGGATTTGAAACAAATACAACATGAATAACAAAATACAATACAATAAGAATACAAATTTAAAGTGTGTATCTAAGCATCCTACTAGATTCCATGCATCACCAACATCATTGCTAAACCTGCAACATGCATTTGGTGAGCGCGTTTATCATGTTTTTGGTAATATTGACAAGAATTCTATGGCCCCCACACAAGCTATTGAATATAGAATCATTACACCCGTGAGTCCTACATCAGGACATACCCCCGCGATCAAGGTATGCACAAAGGTTCCTCATAACAGGTGAGTATATTGGATTCATTCGTTTTGCTTTTCAACGATAGATAATAGGTGATCAGGTCAGTACTTCCGTACAACAGAGAGACCAAAATCTACCGAGGGAGAAGACAGATACAAGAAACGGTACGATTTATGCATTTTGCGCATTTGAATAACTTTCTATGAAAGCTTCTTCAATTTAGGGTTTTGGCCGTTTTGGCTCTTTTCTTGAAAAGATATCATAGCGTCTAGGTCAGCATGTATCTGGATGCAGCAGAAGAACGACTATGAGATCCCAGAATGAAAAACTAATATAAAGACCCGGAATCTCAGACTTTGGCAATCTGTCAACGCAAGATTTAAGACCATTAAGCCATATGCCGCAACGTGTTACCCACAATGATGCGTAATGCCTGAGGAAAGCCAGAATCCTTGTGTAGAAGTTATGTTTTGCCACCTAATAGCAGTTTACTCGTTGGTATTGCTGAATCTACCGACACGTCGTTGCTTGGTACCTCGAATCCTTTTGTTTTCTGTTTTTCAAGAAATGATAAAGTGTTAGCAATTTTCTATCATTTCTTCTAACAGGAGTCAGACACATGCATCTGATTTTGATTTTCTGGAATATCCCCCCTAAAATCTTTATTTTCGAAAGTACATTGCCCGAAAATGAAATTTTAATGTTCAGAAAATCTTTTTGGTGGGCAACGTTTGACAATACTTGTTTTACTTTTAACAAACGTTTTTTTGATATGGACAGAACATAGAATATATACAAACGATTTTGGACAACAAGATTTATTTCCACTCAAGGAAATTAACCATTTCCAACCAGGTTACCAGCTGGTTGAATCGGATTTTATCAAAGGCTTTTGTGAATATGTCGTCCTGTTGCTGTGTTGTATCCACTGGTACCACTTGAATGTATCCTTTTTCGTATGCATCTCGAATTGCGTGAATACGAATTTCGATATGCTTTGTTCTTGAGTGGTGGACGGGATTCTTCACAATTCCCAGACAAGCCTCATTGTCGATGAATATAGGAGTCTTCATGATATTGATTCCATAATCCAACAACTGATTTTGTATCCAGAGAACTTGTGAACAACAACTGTAGGCCGCAGTGTACTCAGCTTGAGCAGTGGAGGTGGACACGGTCGTTTGCTTCTTGCTTTGCCAAGAGATCAGACGATTTCCCAAGAATTAACATCCTCCTGACACAGACCTACGATCAACTTTACAACCTACATGATCACTGTCAGAGTAAGCAATAAGATCAAAATTACTATCTTTAGGATACCAAAGACCTAGTTTCGGAGTTCCTTTAAGATAGCGGAAGATGCGCTTCACAGTGATTTCTTGTGATTATTTGGGATTTGTCTGAAAACGAGCGCAGATACAGACGGCCCACATGATGTCAGGCCTGCTTGCAGTTAAGTACATTAGAGAGCCGATCATGGAGCGGTAAAAGGACTTATTCACTGGTTTTCCTTGAGGATCTAAAGTAAGCTCGGTCTATGAGGCGAACGGGGTGCTTACAACTTTGCAGTCATTCATGTTGTACTTTGCGAGAATATCCCGAATGTACTTAGCCTGGTGAATAAGAATGCCGTCCTCCTTTTGCTTCACTTCTAACCCCAAGAAAAACGTGAGTTCTCCCATCATGCTCATTTTGAATTTTGCCTTCATAACGGTCTTGAATTCTTTACACAGCTCCTCATTTGTTGACCCGAAGATGATATCGTCCACATAAATCTGAACCAGCATTACGTTTTCTCCGATTCTTTTGGTGAAGAGAGTCATGTTGATTTTTCCTCTGGTGTACCCACATTCCAAAAGATAAGTTGACAAAGTCTCGTACCATGCACGCGGAGCTTGGTGAAGACCATACAGAGCTTTGTCCAGTTTATAGTAGCGTCCTGGGAAGTGAGGATCTTCAAAGCCCGGAGGTTGACAAATGTAGACTTCTTCCTTTACCTTTCCATACAGAAAAGCGCTTTTCACGTCCATCTAGAAAACTTTGAAGTTCTTGTATGATGCGTACGCTAAGAATATTCTTATTGCCTCCAATCTTGCAACTGGAGCAAAGACTTCCTCATAATCGATTCCTTCCTCCTGACGAAAACCTTGCACCACCAATCTAGCCTTGTTTTTTATTACTACTCTCCGATCATCCATCTTGTTGCGAAATACCTATTTTGTACCAATCGGAAACTTTCCATTGGGTAAATCAACCAGCTCCCAAACTTTGAGTTTGCGAAATTGAGATAGTTCTTCCTGCATAGCCTGTACCCAACTGGAGTCTTTAATAGCTTCTTCAATATCATGAGGCACAGACTGCGAGAGAAAAGCGGCATAGAGCCCTTTGTTGATGTTTGATGATTGACCACGAGTACGCACTCCTTCTTCTACTGCACCTATGATGTTCTCAAGTGGGTGATTTCGATTTGTCTTGTATCCTGCATTTGTGTGGGTTTCAATTTCCTGAGGAAGATTGGTGAAATGTTCGTCAACGTAGATCACTGGAGGATCACCTTCCTGGGCAGGTTCATCCACATTCGCCTGTGAAGAAGAAGCACCGTTTTGAGGAGTGTTCTCAGGCGAAGTGTCACCATTTACTTCATCCATGGAGAGAAGTGGATCGGTTGAGAATGGAGAAAAACGGGTAGTGAAAGGAGTTAAACCAATATCTGAAGAATCAAACAGAGGTTCAACTGGAGCAGCTTCTGCAGGTTCGGCTTCTGGAATATCTTCTGGAATTTCGAAGGTGTTAAAGATCACACCTACATCGTAAAACCAATCGGGAGTACTTCCAGTGTTGGTGTAGTTTCCTTCTTGGAAGTCGACGTAATAAGATTCAATCACCATCTTTGTCCGTTTGTTGTAGACTCTGTAGGCTTTCTGTGTTGATTAATATCCCATGAAGTAGCAGATATCAACCACTGCTTCGAATTTGATGAGATTCTCTTGAGTGTTCAGAAGAGTGCAAGAGCATCCGAACGGTCTGAAGAAATCAATGAGAGGCTTCCTCTTGAAGAGAAGTTCATATGCAGTTTTTCCGTGAGGTTTTACAATGAGAACTCTGTTCAGAACGTAGCATGCTGTATTTACCGCTTCCGCCCAGAAGATGATTGGAAGCTTTGAATCCACCAGCATAGTTCTTGCAGCTTCGATTAAAGTTTTATTATTTCTTTCCGCGACTCCATTTTGTTGAGGAGTTCTAGCCGCACTATATTGAAGATGAATTCCTTTTTCTGCGCAGAAGGATATGAAGGTTTGATTCTTGAATTCGGAACCATTATCACTCCTGATCGACTTCACTTTCAATCTGGTCACGTTTTTAATCAAGGGTATGAATGACTTAAGGATATCAGCCGTCTCACTTTTGGCTTCAAGAAAATAAACCCATGAGAAACAGGAGAAGTCAGCTGTAATCACCAAACAGTAAGAACTTTTAGCGAGACTCTTAACACTTATTGGACCAAAAAGATCCATATGCATTAATTGAAGAGGCGCAGTAATCGTATTCACTGCTTTGGGCTTGTGCGATTTCTTGTGTTGCTTTCCTTGGGCGCATGCTATACATTTTTCAGAAAAAGGAAATTCTTTTATCGGAAGACCTCTTACTAAGTTTAACTTAGAAGGTTTGTTCATATTTTTGAAATTCACATGCCCCAATCGCCTGTGCCAAAGCAGTGACTCCGATTCTGAGGCCTTTGAGATTAAACACGTCAAGTTATCATTTGTCTTGGCATTTTTCATGTTAAGCACATATGTGTTGTTTTGTCATGGAGCTGTGAGCATGATCATTTCTGCAGGAACGACATATTCAGGCTTGAGAAACAAACATTCCATGTCGTTGAAAAGCACCGATATTCCTTTATCACAGACTTGTGATACACTCATAAGATTGTAGCACAATTCTGGAACACAGTTGACATTTTCTAATGTAAGCGCTTCAGACACAACATCTCCTACTCCAACGATTTTTCCTCCCTTCTCATCTCCAGCGAAAGACACGAAATCACCATCAATAAAACGAAAATTCTTTAAAAGTTCCTTTAAGCCTGTCATATGCCTTGAACACTGTCGACGTGCCAGATATATTCCATGAGCATCCGAAGCCATTTCTGGAGTTTATTCTGAAATACAAATATATACACAGATTAGTTTGACTTGGGAACCCAGATTTGCTTCACCTTGGATCTATCGTGGTTTTGTCCCACAACATCCTCTTTTTCTTTCCAAAAACAGGTTGTTGAATTAACCAGATTTTTGAAAGATTTCTTAAGATAGTCAAGCTGTTCTGTGAAATTTTTAACGAAATTGTATTCTGGTTTAGAAAAATTCTTGTTTTTACAATGTTTCGCTGTATGTCCTAAATGACCACAGCGAAAACATCGTTTGCCTCTGGGTCGTTTGGTGTTAGAAGATGATGTATGTGATGAGTGTCTTGAGGTGTTTGAAGATTCTTTTGAGGCAGTGTATCTTGAGCTCTTGGCTTTCTTCATTTTCTTGTCAACTCGGCTCTCATCTTCTGAGCAGTCTTCATCATTGTCGGAGTCTGATGAACTTTCTGATGTTTGATATTCACTTGAATTTTTTGAATTTTTATCTTCACTTGCTTCGTCACTTGACTCTTCGGAGCTTTGATCTTCTGTTGTTTGATCTTCATTTGAATTTTCTGATTCTTGATCTTCATCAGAACTTGAAATATCTTTGGAGCTTTGCTCTTCTGTTGTTGGATCTTCATCAGACTTTGAAGTATTTTCTTCCTTTTCTGTGGCAGAAAAGCTTGAGTCTTCTTTGCTGCTATCTTCAGTGACTTCCTTTTCTGAATCTGTCATACCTGTTCTAGATGGAATAAATTATGGAATTTCCTCGGTGAGGAATTTTCCAAAACTATTCTTTTTCAATTCTGGCACAAATATGGGAGATTCACACACATTTTTAACATCACAAACTGCAGAATCTAAATCATGACATTCAAACACAGTATGTTCACTATCATGGGTCTTAAATGTAGGCACATGGCCCTTACAGTCATCCAAAAGGTTAAATTTAGGCACATGGCCATTATTACATTCATCCCGAATATTGTTCTGCTTATCACAGTTCCAGGCGAACCAGTTAACAGTCGAATAACTGTCGCCTGAATAACCTATTCCTATTTTTGAACCGCCGCAGTCTTCATCCTCATCGCACACATCTTCTTTACACACAAATGAATCTGCATTACTTTCAACAACATTAGCGGTGGTTTATTTGTAAAAGAATTGTTTTGAGCGATAGAGGACATTTCATCAATCAGATCGTTGTCGGGATGAGGAGTCGGCATAGGCACATAGTTTTTGCTATGGGGTGGAAAGAAAAGCTTTCTTTCATTTCCTTGCCTGTCCTTATACCCGATCCCATCTTTTACATGCGTAGGTCGTTGGCAATTCTTGAAGTCAGTAAAGGCCTTTTGACTGACATTCCATTTGTCTATTATAATTTGCAATTTGTTATTTTTGTTCAAAGATTTTTCCAGTCTTTCTGTTAAATCATTGATGATAAAATCTTTTCTAAAGACAAATTCTTTTAGAGTTTGCATTTCAGCTAAAGTTGAATTCAACTTTCTCTGATATGCAGCCTCATTTTGTTTAAGTTCTTTATTAAATTTTAAAGCTTTGTCTTTTTCCCTCATAAATTCAAGATTAAGGAACTTATAGTGTGCCACGACGTCTACGCATGCCTGTGTGCATAACTTTACTTTAAAATCGTGCGGTATGCTATTTACCAAGTCCTTGTCCGCCTTTTCCTTTGATGATTCAGTTTTCATAGCTGCAGCTGAAGCTTTTGCCTTTTCTTTCTTCTCATCAGGTGTTTCTTTCAGAACCTCCTCCTTGGGCTTTTCAGCTTCTTCAGGATTCTCGTCTTTCTCAGGTTCTGAGGAGGTGAGAATGCTTTTCAGTCCCTTGTCAGCAACGTTATCTCCTTTTGGAATTCTAGCAACCTGTTTCTCAACCTGTTTTTGATGATGAACCGGTTGAGATCTTTGCCATGAGGGCTTTGTTGACTTGTTCCTTAGCTTCAGCAATTTCTTCACCCCAATCATAATCTTCAACTACCAGAGTTTTCGGTGTGTTAGGAGCAGCATTGTTTTTGTTCTCTTTAATAGCGATTTGTTTTACAGCAGGAGTGACTTTAGTGTTTCCCTCCTTCAACAAAGGACAGTCTCGCTTGAAGTGACCTAGATTCTTGCAGTTGTAACATCTCAGCTTGGATTTGTCAAAACCAGCTTTTCCAAGACCTAAACGCTTCCCAGTCTTGTCCTGAAACTTCTTCAACCTTAGAGTGATCATAGCCATCTGCCATTTCAAATTCATTTCCTCCATGTCATCAGGATCAACCTGATACATGTCTTCAGCAGTGAACATCTCCTTCTTGAGTTCTCCTGACATTAAAGCTTCATAGCTACTTAGAAACATGTTAAAGAGTGCCACGTTTTCGGTTGACACTTTCAGAGCTTGATTATCTCTAATCACGACAGTCTTTTCACTAGATTGTGGAGCCTTTGATGCGCTTGCGGAAGCATTAAAGTAGATCATGTCGGAAGCTTGTTGACTGACGCCTCCTGAAGCAAGAAATTCCACATTCTTCAGTCCAGCAGAAGTCTGAGTGGGCTTTGGGGTGTAACCAGTCGTATTCATCTCGCGTTTGTTGACATCCATTTCAAAAGCCCTTAAAGTGTTGAATAAATCGGACAGAGTGACAAGATTTGGGTTATTGAGGAAATCCTTCTTGATCATCATGCATTGCAAGCTCCATTCCTTTGGGGCGAGTCCAACAGCTTCTTTATGGCAGCACGGTTAGTGACAGGATTTCCTGCCTTCTTCATTTTGGTCATCATACTCAGAAAGCGACTGATATGATCAGAAAGGATTTCTCCACGAACTCCACAAAACATGTCGTATTGCTTCTGCACCATGTCTCTTTTGCTTTCAGTTAGCTCTTTGTTTCCCTCGTAATACTCGATCAAAGCCATCCAGAGTGCATTAGCAGTTCTGTATTCTTCAAACATGTTGCAGTCATCAGTTGACAAAGCCATGGTTAAAGCAGCATGTGCGCGACGGTCGCATTGGATTAGGGCCATGTCTTCATCAGTGAAGGTTGTGGAGTCGTTGTTAGCGACTATCACATCTCCTCGAACCACCGTTGGAATGTGGGGTCCAGCGGTGACCGAGAGCCACAGATTGTAGTCAGTGTACTCAAAGAACGATTGGATACGAGTCTTCCAAGTACTGAAATCTTCCGCTCCTTTCAACTTTGGTGGTCTTATGGTGGTTCCGGTCTCAAGTTCAGCTTGAGGAATTGGACTTAGTTGATTCAACGACATTTTGAATTGTTTTTTACTTGAGAAAGCTGATCAGAGGCTAATTTCGCTGACAGACTGTTCTTGAACAATTTCGCCGGTGATATAGTTAAATTCGCCGGAAATCTGACTGAGTTTTGTGGATCAAGACAATTTCGCCGACTATCTTCGCTGCTTAAGTATCTTTGCCGGAACGAGGAGGAGTCCTGCACAAGCGAAGAAGCTAATTCCGCTAAGACAACAGACAAACACGTTTGTTTGGCTAAATTCGTCGGACACCTTGATAAAAACGCTATGGTTCTTTATCACTGTTCTCGAAGTCGCCTTCGATAAATTCTCTACTGGGTCACTGACACTATTTCGCCGAAAATCAGCAATTTCGCTAGTGTTTTAATCGGCAAAATTGTTAATTATGCGATATTCAACTTAATTTCGCTATATTCAAAATAAATTCGCTATCTTCAAGATTATCTACGCTGACCAGAAGGTTTAACACGAACTAAAACCTTCTAATCACCCAAAAACCACTCAAAAACCATGTTTCTTTGCATCAAAATGTCCAAAATAACTCCCTGATCACTGATTAACAACAACCTATCAATTAAACACACCAAATCAATCCATTTTAAGCCCATAAATTTGAAAAAACTTGAAACTTTTGAAAAACCTTCAAAACTTTGAAAAATCTTAACAAAAACACAACAACCAAGAGCACTAAGGCTCTGATACCAAATTGTAGATCCCAATTCAATCCGGATCACAGTGGTTGATTGTTTTAGTCCACAACACCTATTGATTAGGTGTTTGCACCATGAAAGAGTTAAGAATAATCATAGAGTGAAGATGAAGCTAGTGGTATGATGAATATAACAAGTGTTGTATTGAATCCAAACAATGAAATGAACAATAAAGCACCTGGAGATCTGATTAAGCACAATGAATAGAGATCAAAATGTAAACAACACTAATATTCATCAAGTGTGGTCAAAAGCTTGGCTAGGGTAACAATACAAGGGTTTATATAGAATCTGACTTGCCAGCATAATTATAATTATGCTGGCATCTTAACTACACTAGGTCAGATTTGCTACTTTCATATAATTACAAAACTAGTCCCTAGACTTCAAGTAAGCCACAAACTATAACAAAACTAATCCAGTGCAAGTATCAACGATCTCATAAGCTCCAACAGTAGTTTTTAGTGTAGAAAGTATTTTATAAATATAGCTTACCCAGAACACAAATAGAGGAAATCAACCAAATTGTTCTTGTGGCATATATAAATTAAAATCATGGAAAAGGTCCATTTAAAAGCTTAAATGTTGTCCGGGTAACTGTTACTCTTTAGCTGATTACCTTAAATAACTAAACACTACTCAACATGTGTTACAAAAAAAAATATCAGTCTCTAGGACCTAATCTCTATGAGTTTTTGTTTGGCTAGTTAGATGTCCTTTAGATTTCATATAGTTTAAAGTCAAAATTCTTCTAATTGGTTGCGCCTTGATGAAGAACAGATCAATCTTCACATCTTTGAAAGTATCTGTGTTATGTACCTCCAACGTAAAGTTTGTAGAACTTGGTCGTACACTCGTACCACTAAACCAAATGCTATCCAAAGGGCTTGTAGCTTAGTGGTACAAAGGAGTGGAGTAAGATTTCCCTCCCCAAATGGTGAGGGTTTTGGTTCCGGAATGGACAATGATGTGGATTTAGGAACATGTTTAGTGGTGTGTGAGTTGCCATTTTAAAAGAGCTAAACGAAATGCTAATAGGTCAACATACCTTGTTGACCAGATATTCTATACTAACTTAAAGTAGAAAGTCGGTGGCTTTTGCCACGACCAATTCCTTCGTTTTTGTCCGCTTTTGTCTTATATACATTGTTTGATCAATTGGGTACCAATTATATTCTATTCCATCTATCTTAATTTGCAACATCCATGCATTTTCCAATAGACCACCTCTAACCTTTCACCATATTAAAATTTAAGTTCATTGCTTTTTCTACCCTCAAAGTTTCATAAAATGACAATTTTTGTCCTTAGACTACTACTTCATATTACAAGTTTTACAAATTAATCATTCAAGTTTCTAATGTTTCAACTTTACCCCTATACCATCTATAATATATGTTTTTAACCTATTATTTTCTTCAATAATTTTCATTTGCTGATTTTTTTTAAAAAACTAATTTGTCATTGACCTCCTTGACTTTCTAAAGTTTCGAGTTTATCCCTTTCGTTCCTTTACTCTAAAAAACTAAGTTTTTACGTGCGTAATTTTATGTACACGTCGTTATAAATTTGAGTTGGCTTACGTTTAGAAGTAAACTTTTTCTTTTGAAATGAGTCCGCTCAAATATAATACGTTTTCGTGCTTATTTTATGTACGTTTCCAGTTGGTCCATGTTTCGCGTAAATGTACCAAACAGAGCATGGTTAAATATGCATTTTCATTCATTCGATGGTAAAAATTCGATTTACTCTACATTTCGACCATTAACAATGCAAGACAGATAAAATTACAATTATATATATATACTAAAACCATAGTTGTTGACGTTTACACCTCCCAACTTTGGTCCTTTCACTTTGCATAATATTTATAGTTGGCCCGTGATGTGAATGGGTTTTCTTTTTTTTCTTTTGTGGTTTTTCTTTTTTGAAAGCTATAATAAGCCCCTTCTAATTACACATGTCAGTTATTTCTCTATACACACTTTATGTTTTTTTGGCACATTACGTTATAACTGTACAATATAATTTCTATAAATTTGATTGTTATAACTGTACAATATAAATTCTATAAATTCGATTACTTAACGTTTTTATTCAATAGATGTTACATTGAGTTGAACCGAGTACGTAAAAACATGAATTTTCATATGGTTAACGCATTAAATAAAGTTTAGGCTAATCCATTTGGTGTTTGCAACGGGCCGGCAGCGCATCGCCCGCGTGTCATATTACTAGTTAATATTAATAAGCATGAGTATGATCAATATGTATACTTTTCTTTAAAAAATAATAATAAGATTGCAGATTTCACAAGTATGGTACAATTTAAAGCTTCAAATGAAGTAAACGAGGAGCACCATCAAGGCCCTTAGAGAAGGAATATTGAACGTAGTCATGAACTGTGGTTTCCCTGTACCTCGGTGGGTTCTCATCGGAAAGCAATTCCTTGATAGGTCCGTACACCTTCGTGGATGCCGCTAGGGAGCTGCTAAAGAAACATGCCACCGACACCCTTGGTCCTTTCTCATTCGCCACCACTTTGTGCTCCACACTTTTCAATTTGTCATTCGATATCATCTGAAACTTAACAATATTAGATTCTTGTTTTTAATAGTTTTCATTAGGCTTGTAAATGAACACGGACAGAGAATGCTCATGTTCGTTTGTTTAACTTTAACCAAACATATGTGCTTGCACGAACATTTAAACGAACGGGGTTTACTTGTTCGTGTTAGTTCCTTAAGAAAACAAATGTGGTCGTGTTTATTTAGGTTCTTTCATTAATAGTATAAACGAATGGTTCACAAATGTAAACAAACATGACTGAACATAGATAAATGAACATAACTAAGCTAACACCAATTAAAACTAACTATGAATAACGTTGTGTTAAAATTATAAAACTAGACTAAATTATAATTGGTGATATTTTAGTTTCATAAAACTACACTAAATGGTAACGGGCGTAACAAATTTAAACGATAAACCAAAGAACTTAAAAAACATAAGTGTATTTAAATGAACGAACGCCCATTAACATAATGAACAAACTTAACATGTGTTCGTGTTTGTTCATTAAATTAATTAGATGAATAAAAAAGTTTTGTTCATGATCGTTCCGTTTGTTAGATAAACTAAGTTCTGCTGAACCGTTCACTAAACGTCCAGTTCGTTTACAAGCCTGATTTCCATAATCAAAATAACATGTAGAACTAGACTTGCCTGTAACAGATCACCAATATTGATCACAAGCGCACCCGGAGTAGGCGGAACATCAACCCATTGATTTTGATGAAGTATTTGCAGCCCGCCGATATCATCTTGTAGAAGCACCGTCAAGAAACCATCATCCGTGTGTTTGGTTGCACCCATGGTTAGATCTGGTTGTGGACAAGCAGGGTAACAATGGCCTACGAATGTGAGTGCCTTGTCACACTCCATATCCCCCAAGTGATTTGGTTTCAAACCTAAAGCCTCTGAGATCAACCGAAACAGTAAGCCGCCAAGTTTCAACACATGATTCGAGTACGTGATTTGTATGTCTCTACAAACCTCGGGCAATTCTTCTGCCTTTGGAGGTAACGGAGCCATAACCGAAAAAAAAGTGTCTCTCCAGTTCGCGGCTGGCGAAGTATACAGATCGAAATTGCTATTATACACCACAGTCCTCGAAGCATCTCTCGAGTAAAACCGTTTTTTATTCTCGACATCTTGTTCGTGGAATCTACGGACGCCTTGAAGCGTCTCGTGCATCACACTCAACGGGATTCCATGATTCACTACTTGAAAAAGCCCGATATTCTCCGAGGCAACACGTATCTTTTCCACCACGGATGTTCTATCGGTGGATCCAAGGTCTATGACTGGAAGCTCGATAGAGGTGTAAGCTTTTTGAATGGTTTCGGGTTGATTGATGAAGATGCGAGGGACGTGTCTGATACCCGCATCGACGAGGCCTTGGATGCCGGTTTTTGTTTGGTCGAAAGCTTTGAGCTCGGTTACTCGATCGTATGGTGTGATGGTTGAAGTTGTGGTGGTCATGTTTGTTATGATGATCGTATGCAAAGACTCATACTATAAATGGAGATATGTAGTCAACTAGAGATAGAATTGCCGCCACACATTCATTATTGCAATCTTTGACTTTTATTTTTTTATTTTTTGAGCGCCATCTTTGACTTTTAATCAATGATGAAAATATCAAAACCATTGCCCCACAAAAATTAAGTTGTGGTTCGAACTTTGAAGCCATCTTATTTAAATATCAGTACTGTTCTATTTTAAAAAAATCGTTTATTTTGTAAATTATAAAGATGAACCCTATTTGTCAAAAGTCATAAAAACGGTTCAAGTATAGATTTTCTTTATTAATGATTCAAAAAGTGGTAGCGGCGCAGCTTGTTGCCCGTTTACCAACTAAATTTGGAAAAGATATATACAATCATTTTTCAATAAACATCATATACTCTAATATTTATCCGCAGTTTGAGCGGCGATTGGACAAACACTCGAACTAGAGCGAAAATTTTGGAACATCTGGGGTGGCCTTTGTGGATATATCAATCTATTTAGAGGAAGCCGGAATATATAGAACCCAAATGTGGCCAAGGCTGGCTTTTTCCTGAACGAAGTGTTTGTCAATTTCGACATGCTTTGTATGTTGATGTTGAACCGGGTTCTCGGACTAGTAGACAACTAACACGTTGTCACAATAAATTCGAGTTGGAGGCTATAAGCATGATGTCATTCATATAAAGTAATAAATAGGCCATGTTATTCCCATGATAATAGGTAAAGTAGTAGTTGGAAAGTGTGGATCAACAAAACCCGGAGGTTGATGGATCAAGATCGGTTCCTGTAAATCACCATGTTATTCCCATGATAATTGGTTGTACCCATGGTTAGATCTGGTTACGAACAGGCAGGGGAACAATGGCCGAAGAATGCCACCCCTTTGTCATAGTCCAGATCTCCTATATATGGAACTCGGTCTAAGACATAAGGCCTTCTAGAGTTCTAGATCAATCAAAATATATAGTAAGCCCCCTAATTTTAGCACGTGATTTGAGTACTCAATTACATGTATGTTATCTAATGATTTATTACATAAATGTAACAAAATACACATATTTTTTTTTTTTTTGATATAGAAAGACTGTGATCTAATTAAAGATTAAAACTATTCGTCTTTATGGTGTATATTTTTTCAATGGTATAGAAAAGTTATTATCCTTATATTAAAAAACCAACAAAATGAAAAGTAATAAATATAATAAATATTAAAAAGAGATATTAAAAAGAGAAATGAATAAATAGTATCCGGTACCGGTATCGGTATCAAATTTACCAAACTGAGTGTATTTTCGGTATCCGTTCAGCACCGGTATTCATCGGGTTTTACCCACAAATACCGATGCCGTACCAGTACCGACCGTATCAAGCCGTACTGTACCAGGTATATTCGGTACCGGTACCCACTTTTGGGATTTCGGTAACGGTATTTTCGGTACCGGTTGGTACCAACTTCATCAAATCCTGTAGCAACGTAGCAATGCAAGTAATTGCACAGTTTAGATTACTTTTCATACACATAGTAACTAAACTGTGTTTCGTTTGAATGAGGTTTTATAAACACAACTTATTTTGCTTTATTTTTTTGTCTTTTTACGTAATGAATGAATTGTAGCATGTAAAATAAACTTGGATATTTAGATTATTGATGAGCAAATCGTATCAAATCCTGTAATCAAACCAGTATCGTATCGGTCCCAAATTTACTATACCAAATCATTTTCGGTACCAATTTGGTACCCACCTTTTGGCGTTTTCAGAATCGTTACTTTCGGTTCGACACCGGTCTAGCACCATACCTATATTTATTGATTTTTACCTTCAAATACCATACCGTATTGTACCGAGCATTTTCGGTGCCGGTACCTAATTTCGATAATTTTCCGGAGTGGTACTTTCGGTGCCGTTACCGGTACCGAGCTCATCCATATTTTAACCTGTTAGCACCGTAATAACTGAACTGAAAACAACCAAATTTCCAACGTGTAGGAGGTGTGGGTCCTATTATTATTATTATTATTATTATTATATATTAGGTTATTTAAAATCGCTTTTTTGGACGGATTGACTATCCTTTTCATGACATTTTTATTTATGTTTTGATATTCGGTATCTGCTTGCCGTTACTGACAAGCGTTTTGCAGTCATTGGGTCCCCGCCGCAACGCGCGGGCGGAAATTTAACTAGTTAAAGTTAAAAAAAATGAAGGACTAGTTTAAAGAAATTAATAAAAAATTTTACTCATTTACATGGGAACATAGTAAAAAATCGGATTTAATCTCCATAACTAGTTAAAATATGCTAAAACTTTTTTTTGAACGGCAAAATTCTTTACTCCTGTCGTCTGTCACACTTGAACCCAAGATCACTCTTCGAAGATGTTTAAAGGCTCTGCCTTTGCCAATGGGCCACCACCCCGTTGGTAACATATGAAAGATCCATGCTTAGTTTTATAGTTTGTACATGGGGAAGCGTTTATGGAATTTTGGAAAAACTTAAATAATCAAATTAAATTTTAGAATCATTTTGAAGAGATGGAAACTGATTTTATACGAATGAGACCATTTCCAACCCAAAACTTGAAACTGTTAGGAAGTAATTTCCGTACTCGAGCCTATGAAGCGGGTTGGACCGATCTCATAAACGGGTGGTTAAGGTTGGGCCGACTAATTCGAGTTATGAATTAGTATGGTTATTTGATTAAGTTAATTAGAGATAAATTAAATGAGTTGTATTTAATTTATAATAGATAGGTTAGATAAATATGGGAGTTTTACCAAATCATTCCCTAACCTGATGAAAGTTTTGATTAAGGTTAAGAGAAGAGAGAGAAACAAGATTATAGTTTAAAAGAAGAGTAATTAGTTTTGAATTATTTTCTGGTGATTCACTTTTAATTCATTTTTTCAACTTGTTAAATTGTTGATTGAGACTTGAGAAACCACATGTAGACACATAGTGGGAATATCAAATTTCCATCATCCTCTATAAAATTTATTTTATCTCCACTCTTATATGATTATTAAGATATCCTTACATTTCTACACTATCATCACATTTTTTATTTATGTTCAATAATCAATTTTTTATAATAAATCAAATTATTATATAAATTCAATTAACTACTGTTTAAGGGAAAGTGGGAAGTTTTGCTTCTCTTGGAGATCCTGGGTTCAAGTCCAGACAAAGGGGTTTTAATACTAACTTGGTGATACTAACTACTAACCCGGTTAAAGATATCCTAACCGTACACTGTTCAAAAAAATATAAATTCAATTAACATATTATAACAAACCAAGACTTTGTTAATAAAGTAATTTATATTTAAACTAATGGATAGTATACGAAAAATAAAATTAAAGATTGATCACATAAACAAATCTTTTTAAACAAAAATAATACATATTATATTTACCAAATTAAAAAGATTTAAAACTAAAAGTTAATATAACGTAAAAGTTATTAAAGTACATGACACAAGTCATGAACAGTTGAACACATGTCATGAACCCAATTAAACACCCACTCCACATATCTTATTGTCCCAATGATTAGATGATCTAGTTATATTAGATGATCTCATCCACCCAATGATTAGATGAGATCTAGTTATATTAAAAATGGTACAATTTAAAGCTTCAAATGAAGTAAACGAGGAGCACCATCAAGTGCTGTAGACAAGGAATACTCCATGTAGTCATGAACAGTGGTTTCCCTGTACCTCGGTGGGTTCTCATCGGAAACCAACTCCTTGATAGGTCCATATAGCTTCGTCAACGGAGCTAACGAGCTGCTGAAAAAACACGCCGCCGACACCCTCGGCCCTTTCTCATTTGCCACCACTCTATGCTCCACACTTTTCAATTTATCATTCGACATCATCTGAAACATAACTGAATTAGCCTCTGGTTTTAAACATAGGTCGAACCAGAGGTGGGTCAAGAGAGTCCGTTGATCAATGCGAACATAATTTGTTGGATTTTAAAATACTGAATATGAGATTTTTAATTGAAAAAAAAGAGTTTGACCACCTAATCATAAGCAATAAAGAGTTTGACTATGTAGTTAATGCGGTAAAATATCGGATATCAGTCAAGGACCGATATTTGAGATGTAGGTTATCTCGGTGAGATATCGATAATTTTAATATCATGCAAAATTTATATATATAGCCATTATATATATAGCAACTTAACACTAACAATTCACTGATTTATCGGTTATACCGGTCAAATATCTGTGATATATCGTTACCGATATTCTGACCAATATTTTACATGGGGACCCATAACCGATATATCACTGATATTAACTGCATAGCGCTTTATGGTGACCCGGCTAAAAAACTTTTGGTCTGAAGACTGGTTTTGAATTCTAGAATACAAGTCAAATGATGATATTATACTATGGTAAACTTGCCTGCAATAGATCACCGATATTGATGACAAGCGCACCCAGAGTAGGCGGAACATCAACCCATTGATTTTGATGAAGTATTTGCAGCCCGCCGATATCATCTTGTAAAAGCACAGTCAGGAAACCGGTGTCTGTATGTTTGGTTGTACCCATGGTTAGATCTGGTTGTGGACAGGCAGGGTAACAATGGCCGAAGAATGCGAGCCCCTTGTCACAATCCAGATCTCCCAAGTAACTTGGTTTTAGACCTAAGGCCTCTGAGATCAATCGAAACAATAAGCCGCCTAGTTTCAGAACTTGATTTGAATGTCTCTACAAACCTCTGGCAATTCTTCCGGGGACGGGGGCGATGGAGCCATGAATGAAAAAAATGTGTCTCTCCAGTTGGCCGCGGGAGAAGTATACAAATCGAAATTGCTATTATACACCACGGGCCTCGACGCATCTCTAGTGTAAAACCGTTTTTTAATCTCCACATCTTGTTCATGAAATCTACGAACGCCTTGTAGCGTCTCGTTCATCACACTCAATGGGATTCCGTGGTTCACCACTTGAAAAAACCCCATGTTTTCTGAGGCCACACGGATCTTCTCAATCGTCAATGCTCTATCGGTGGACCCAAGGTCTACGACAGGAAGTTCCAAAGAGTTGGAAGTTTTGCGAATGCTTTTCGATTGATTGATGAAGAAGATGCGGGGGACTTGTTTGATTCCAGCATCGACAAGGCCTTGGACTCCAGATTTTGTTTGGTCGAATGATTTGAGTTCGGTTGCTCGATCGTAGTGTGCAAAGATTGAAGCTATGGTTTTGGCAAGAACCATGTTTTGTTTTTCTTATGTGAGATGAAACTATGCAAAGATCAGATCATTCTATATATCGAAGAAATTAGCAGTCAGCTAGAGATACAATTGTTGGGACCCTATCATTATTGCACATAGTTGACCAACAATATCTAACCATGGCCCCCAAAATATCAAGCTATGATTTTTAATATCTGTATTTAATAGTTGTATTATTTCATTTAAAACAGTTGAAAAAACATCAAACATACAACCAATTTCAAATTATGTATAATATTAACAAGTTTTCGGTATGAACAATACCATTACCGGTCCAAGTTGTTATAGCCCTACTACGAGTTACTTTTAAAGTTATAACTAGGTTACTACCCCATGTATTACACGGGTTGAATAAATGTAATTTTATATACCAAATAATATAAATATATATATATATATATATATATATATATATATATATATATATATATATATATATCCTTAAAAATCTTGTTTATTAAACGGGTTGAATAAATACAATTTTATTTATCAAATAATAAAACAATATATGAGGCGGGTTGGGCCGATCTCGTAAATGGGTGGTTAAGGTTGGGCCGACTAATTCGAGTTATGAATTAGTATGGTTATTTGATTAAGTTAATTAGAGATAAATTAAATGAGTTATATTTAGTTTATAATAGATAGATAAATATGGGAATTTAATCTATTATTATCTAATAAGGAAGTTGTGATTCAATAGGTTATATATAGATAAATATGGGTTCCATATATAACCTGATTAAAGTTGTGATTAAGGTGAAGAGAAAAGGGAGAAACCAGGTTATAGCTTAAAAGAAGAGTAATCAGTTTTGAATTATTTTCTCATGATTCAATTTTAATTATTTTTTCAACTTGTTAAATTGTTGATTGAGACTTGAGAAACCACATGCACACACATAATGGGAATATCAAATTTCCATCATCCTCTAAAACATTTATTTTATCCCCACTCTTATATTGATTATTAAGACATCCTTACATTTCTACACTATCATCACATTTTTATTGGGTTGTTGGATTTTATCACTCTCAACTATTGGATATTGGTCGCTGCCACACTTAACTATCACTTTGACTCCCACCACTCCCAACTTAACACTTTGTGTGTTATGTCACTCCATAGGTGAATATTTTTTAGCTTTTGACTTGTGTTATTGGTGATATTAGACTAAGGGTCTGTTTGGTATGGGGTAATGGAATAGATGAGAGAATGGAATGGACGAGGTAATGGAATGGACAACGGAATGAAATGGATCATTCCATTCCATTGTGATGTTTGGTTACTCATATGTGAATAGAATGAATCATTACTTTGTACAATTTGATAAACAAAAAAATATGAAGTAACGAAACACAACTGTATAAAAAACGACAAAAATATAATTACCTCAATAATAATAATAATAATAATAATAATAATAATAATAATATATTAATGATAAAAAATTAATAATAGATTTTTGATATATATTAATATTAGTATGAATATTAATAAATATAAATATAAATACAAATAAAAGTATAAGTATAAATATAATAATAATAATAATAATAATAATAATAAGAACATATTTTTTCCATTCCTTGAAGGAATGGAAAAAAACACCTACATACCAAGGAATGGAAATTATTATATTTGGAAGGAGTTACATTCCTTTGGAATGCTCCATTCCATTACCACATTATAACCAAACATATTTCTTTTCATTCCATCTGAATGACCCCATTCCATTCCACCTTCCATTCCTTCGTACCAAACGCTACCTAACACTTTGTGAATTACTAATGACTGCAGGTGAATCTGCTACTAAAAGACAAAAGGGGAGCCAAATTCCAATCAACCGGAGAGACACAACACACAAAGTGTTAAGTTGGGAGTGGTGGGAGTCAAAGTGATAGTTGGGAGTGGCAGCGGCCAATACCCAATAGTTAGGAGTGATAAAATCTAATAACCCTTTTTTATTTATGTTTAATAATCAATTTTTATAATAAATCAAATTATTATATAAATTCAATTAACTACTGGTTAAGGGGAGGTGGGAAGCTTTGCTTCTCTTAGAGGTTCTGGGTTCAAGTCTAGGCAAGGGGGGTTTTAATACTAACTTTGTGATACTAACCAGGTTAGCGATATTCTAACCGTACGTCGTTCAAAAAAAGATATAAATTCAATTAACATATTATAACAAACCAAGACTTTGTTAATAAAGTATTTTATATTTAAACTAATGGATAGTATACGAAAAATAAAATTAAAGATTCATCACATAAACAAATCTTTTTAAACAAAAATAATACATAGTATATTTTACCAAATTAAAAAGATTTAAAATTAAAAGTTAATATAACGTAAAAGTTATTAAAGTACATGACACAAGTCATGAACAGTTGAACACATGTCATGAACCCAATTAAACACCCACTCCACATATATTATTGTCCCAATGATTAGATGATCTAGTTATATTAGATGATCTCATCCACCCAATGATTAGATGAGATCTAGTTATATTAAAAATGGTACAATTTAAAGCTTCAAATGAAGTAAACGAGGAGCACCATCAAGTGCTGTAGACAAGGAATACTGCATGTAGTCATGAACAGTGGTTTCCCTGTACCTCGGCGGGTTCTCATCAGAAACCAACTCCTTGATAGGTCCATATAGCTTCGTCAACGGAGCTAACGAGCTGCTGAAAAAACACGCCACCGACACCCTCGGCCCTTTCTCATTTGCCACCACTCTATGCTCCACACTTTTCAATTTATCATTCGACATCATCTGAAACATAACTGAATTAGCCTCTGGTTTTAAACATAGGTCGAACCAGAGGTGGGTCAAGAGAGTCCGTTGATCAATACGAACATAATTTGTTGGATTTTAAAATACTGAATATGAGATTTTTAATTGAAAAAAAAGAGTTTGACCACCTAATCATAAGCAGTAAAGAGTTTGACTATGCAGTTAATGCGGTAAAATATCGGATATCAGTCAAGGACCGATATTTGAGATGTAGGTTATCTCGGTGAGATATCGGTAATTTTAATATCATGCAAAATTTATATATATAGCCATTATATATATAGCAATTTAACACTAACAATTCACTGATTTATCGGTTATATCGGTTAAATATCTGTGATATATCGTTACCGATATTCTGACACATGGGGACCCATAACCGATATATCACTGATATTAACTGCATAGCGCTTTATGATGACCCGACTAAAAAACTTTTGGTCTGAAGACGGTTTTGAATTCTAGAATACAAGTCAAATGATGATATTATACTATGGTAAACTTGCCTGCAATAGATCACCAATATTGATGACAAGCGCACCCGGAGTAGGCGGAACATCAACCCATTGATTTTGATGAAGTATTTGCAGCCCGCCGATATCATCTTGTAGAAGCACAGTCAGGAAACCGGTGTCTGTATGTTTGGTTGTACCCATGGTTAGATGTGGTTGTGGACAGGCAGGGTAACAATGGCCGAAGAATGCAAGCCCCTTGTCACAATCCAGATCTCCCAAGTAACTTGGTTTTAGACCTAAGGCCTCTGAGATCAATCGAAACAATAAGCCGCCTAGTTTCAGCACTTGATTTGAGTACTCGATTTGAATGTCTCTACAAACCTCTGGCAATTCTTCTGGGGACGGGGGCGATGGAGCCATGAATGAAAAAAATGTGTCTCTCCAGTTGGCCGCGGGAGAAGTATACAAATCGAAATTGCTATTATACACCACGGGCCTCGACGCATCTCTAGTGTAAAACCGTTTTTTAATCTCCACATCTTGTTCATGAAATCTACGAACGCCTTGTAGCGTCTCGTTCATCACACTCAATGGGATTCCGTGGTTCACCACTTGAAAAAACCCCATGTTTTCTGAGGCCACACGGATCTTCTCAATCGTCAATGCTTTATCGGTGGACCCAAGGTCTACGACAGGAAGTTCCAAAGAGTTGGAAGTTTTGCGAATGCTTTTCGATTGATTGATGAAGAAGATGCGAGGGACTTGTTTGATTCCAGCATCGACAAGGCCTTGGACTCCAGATTTTGTTTGGTCGAATGATATGAGTTCGGTTGCTCGATCGTAGTGTGCAAAGATTGAAGCTATGGTTTTGGCAAGAACCATGTTTTGTTTTTCTTATGTGAGATGAAACTATGCAAAGATCAGATCATTCTATATATCGAAGAAATTAGCAGTCGTTGGGACCCTATCATTATTGCACATAGTTGACCAACAATATCTAACCATGGCCCCCAAAATATCAAGCTATGATTTTTAATATCTGTATTTAATAGTTGTATTATTTCATTTAAAACAGTTGAAAAAACATCAAACATACAACCAATTTCAAATTATGTATAATATTAACTAGTTTTCGGTATGAACAATACCATTACCGGTCCAAGTTGTTATAACACAACTACGAGTTACTTTTAAAGTTATAATATGTCCCCTCAATAAGTATCTGTATAACATGGACTCCTCATATGTAAATGGACTTACCTTTTAAACCATAATATTTTTCTATGTGTTTCTTTGTTATAATGGCTAACTAGAATTTGCCACATGGCATGGGATCAAATAAAAACTCTTATGTTTGTAAGAACCAATACATAAATGACAAGTGTTATTCAATTAAAAATTAGTTTAGGGATAATTTAGACATTTTGACCCTATTAATTTATAACTAACTAAAATTAATTATCAAAATATCCCTAAATCCATGTAGATTAATTCAAACCAAAATTTGAATTTTTGTAACATATTCAAATCAAACCAACCTGCAGGAACCACCAATACAAAAAACATAAGCACACCCACATAAACGACATTAGCACAATCAAAAAGGAACTTCCATTATTAGCACTCTCGTTTCAATAAAAAGGGAACTTCCATTATCAACGACCTTAGCACAATCAAAAAACGACATTAGCATAACGTAAGACCATCCACATTATCAGCATTCTCGTTTCAATCAAAAAAGGAACTTCCATTATCAACGACATTAGCACAATCAAAAAACGACATTAGCACAATCAAAAAACGACATTAGCACAATCAAATAACGACATTAGCACTCTCTTAACACCACCATCTGGGCATCCGACGGTAACACCAACAAAACAACATTAGCACAATAAAAATACGACATTCCAACGAATTTATTTCTAAACAGGCTCCCAATAACAACACAAAAGGAAAAAATAACAACAGATACTATTACATAACTAGCACAATTTCTTTTTTTTTTTTAATTTTATATATAACACATATTGTTCTATACTAGCACAATTTCATTTTTTTTATTTTATAAACAACACATATTGTTACATACTAGCACAATTTTTCTTTTAATTTTATAAACACATACTAGCACAATTTCATAATTATTACATAATTAGCACAATTTCATTTTTTTTTAATTTTATAAACAATACATACTGTTACATACTAGCACAATTTCATATTTTTGTTTTAATTTTGTAAATAACACATACTATTACATAACTAGTAAAAAACAAATTTATTTATAAATAGGCTCTCAATAACAACACAAAAGGAAAAAAAAAAATAACAACACATAAGAACTACATAATAAAATAAGAACATACCTATAGATTTAAAATTAACACAATACATTTTCATATTAGCACATTCCAACTACGTAACTAGCACAATTATAAAACATCTTTTTGTAACTTTTTTAAAAGTCATTTTTATAAATAAAAAAAAAGTATAGCAATATGGTACTCATATTAAAGATAAAAAATACTTGATTTTATGGTATGGTTTTTTTTCCAAAATTAATGAAACATATAAAAGTTATTTTAGTTTAAAAAAACTTGGTGGAATTATTATTTTATGGGAAATGACTAAATGATTAAAATACCCTAACTTGATAGTATTAATTATTAATTATAGGGGTTTTATTTGTAATCAATATCAACCCTTAATTTAAACTGTCAATGGCTCAGATTTGTTCTTACGGTTCTTACAGTTAGCATTGTTTGTACAGGATCTCAACCCTTTGCCACATGGCCCACTCATAACTTTTGGTGTTTTCTTTGCTTTTCTCTTAGGCAGGTTGGTATGGGCTCACATCCCCTGCCAACTCAGCTCCATAGTGCCCCCAACACCATTGCAGATGTGTTATGGAGGGGCGTCATGAAGGGTATCACGAATACTTAAACTTGATCAACTAAACCTGTGAGGTAATGGGTACACATTGGGTTAGGAGCTCAACTTCTAATCAGTGTTCATTCTCATCTGTTTGTGGTCTTTCGATTTATCTATTTGAAGCATTTTCGTCGTTACTGTCTATTTACCTATTACGTACTGCGTGTAACAAGGACATTGATACCATATGTGCTCCAAGTGGTGTTTCACATCAGTTATATTTTCAAGCAGAATTAACGCTTAAGCTTTAGGTATCCTCCCATCATTTTTTCTGAATTATAGCTAACCATGATTCATTTATCGTCACTTTTCCTTCTCTACACTTTCGATAGATCGTAGAGATGCTCGACAGGAAACCGTTAGGGCACTGATGTAAGGTGATTGCCAATTACGACCATGAGCGTAATTGTGAATCACATGTGTACGCTTTTGGATTCCTATTATGTAGATTAGAGTTTATCCGAATCTGTTTACGTCTTAGAATTCCGAAATTCGATATGTTTGATTTTGTTTGATCTCGTATGAATTTTGATGTGTCTAGGTCCGTTTCTACCGATCATCTCAGTATTTTCTTTAGCATATGACCTTTCATTGATCAATTATGATATCTGAATTCAATTCCGTATGTCTTATATCTAAACTTTGTCATTTATTGTCACACCCTGATTTTCCGGTGGGCCCGGAGTTGGGGTATATGTGTGACGATTGATATCAATAATCACAATGCACAGTGGAAGATGGGATTTTAAATTACATATTACAAAAGTATAAACATAAAAGAAAGTAAAAAAATATTATACAAGATGTTCGTATCACTAATCAAAACAATGAACCAGTAGAATGAGCTTCGGTACCATCGGCTCATCTATGTTGACACATTATAAAGGAACTAGAAGGGTGCTCACGCGATGTGACGGGAAACACAAACACTGTCGGTTGGTTTGGTTATTATTCTCAATTGAAATCGAAGTCATCGATTATTTTATTTTATTAACCAATTGGTTTTCACTTAATCAGTTCGGTAAGAACCCGAGTACCAGTTTGATATCGACGATTGAACTTGGCTTTGATACCAATTCAAGTCCCGATCGAATATCAAACGAACATAAAATTATGACTAACTCCCACAATATTATTAGACCAAGAAAACTATACAAAAACGTGATTACAAATCCCTACCCAATACACGGTATATATAGCTAACCTAACGTGTTAGACTTAGCTAGGGTTGTTCACGTAATTATCCTTAAGACATCCAAACCTAACTCGTTTAGAATGCTAGATAATTATTTAATTAACTAGCTAGGGCATGATAATTTCAATTAATTATAAACCACATTTGATAATCTATAGAGTAAACTGCCAAAATGGTCCTTGAGGTTTGGTCACTTTTGCCACTTTAGTCCAAAACTCAAACTTTTTGAATTTGGGTCCCTGTGGTTTCAATTTTATTGCCATTTTCATCCAAAATCAAAATCTAGTTAGATTTTTCAGTTGACATCCATTTTTTTTTGTCTTTTTCCTCCCTTTTAATGTAGGGCAAAATGGTCTTTTAACGTTTTATTATAATAAATTAAAAAATATGACCATTTTGCCCTTCATTAAAAAGGAGGAAAAAGACAAAAAAGTTGAATGTTAACTGAAAGAGTAAACTGCCATTTGGTCCCTGAGGTTTGGTCACTTTGCCACTTTAATCCAAAACTTAAACCTTTTGCATCTGGGTCCATGTGGTTTCAGTTTTATTGCCATTTTGGTCCAAAAGTGAAATCAGGTCATATTTGTCTTATAAAATCCTGCTATTTTGTCTTTTTCCTCAGGGACAAAATAGTCATTTTAATTTTTCTTAATTAAAATAATAAAATTAAATAATCCATTTATGTATAGAACTCTATTGTCATCTCATCTTCTTCAACAAGAACACCCAAAACCCTAACCATCTAAGCCCCTTAATTCCCCTCATCTCCCAAACCCGGCTAAATCTCCTCATCTTGAAACCTCCAGTCGCACTCAAAACCCTGATAACTCGTCAAACCCTTTGCAAAACAATGATACGCTTGAAATTGGATCCAATCAACAACTGAAATCCAACAATCGAATGGTTCTTAACCTCAATCTGGAGGATTTCAACTTGAATTTGGGGGAAGATACCTCTACCCTGCACAAATCAACCATGAACTGGCCAGCTCCAACTTCGTTGCGGCCCTTGGTTCCTGGGTGAAACGTATGTCTGAAGGAAACCAACAATCTGAGAGTTTGTATGTGACGAAAGCAGGAAATGGAACTCAGCGATTAATTCAGGGAGTGGATTCCCCTGTTCTACATCCTCAGACGCTAACCCAGGTAATATGCTGAATCCTAATTCTGAGTACCGTGATCCTGAGTAGTCTGTATCCTGTTGAAAATCTTAGTTCCAATTTAGATATTGAGATGGACATGAATAACAATGCTGATACTACAGTATCGGATGGGTTACAACCTACACCCCTATTACTGTGAACTCAGGGGAGTTTAATCCAGGTTAAGGGTTGGATCCTCGTAACCGCATGAAAGATAATGAATTCAAGCCTTTAATACCACAACAGCAAGCATGAATATATGAATTCCACACAACATGAATATATGAACTCAAGGGAGTTTAATCCAAGTTTGGAGTGACGGCTAGAGAAAATTAGGGTAGAGAGAGAAAGCTTATAGTGACCATTTTGCCCTTCATTAAACTGAGAAAAAGGACAAAAAAACATAATTTTATATGAGAAATATGACATGATTTCACTTTTGGACCAAAATGACAATAAAACTGAAACCACAGGACCAAGATGCAAAATATGACAAAAAACCCAGATCCAAAGGTTTGAGTTTTAGACTAAAGTGGCAAAAGTAACCAAACCTCATGGACCAAAATGGCAGTTTACTCTAACTGGAAAATCAGACCAGATTTTGTTTTTGAATGAAAATTGCAACAAAATTGAAACCACAGAGACCCAAATTCAAAATGTTTGAGTTTTGGACTAAAATGGCAAAATTGACCAAATCTCAGGGACCATTTTGGCTGTTTACTCTAATCTATAATTATTCACTCC
Source organism: Helianthus tuberosus (assembly GCA_030545235.1). Classification (NCBI taxonomy): domain Eukaryota; kingdom Viridiplantae; phylum Streptophyta; class Magnoliopsida; order Asterales; family Asteraceae; genus Helianthus; species Helianthus tuberosus. The sequence continues at coordinate 216,270,183 of CM060423.1, forward strand.
TTAAAACCCTCCTTGAGCCTTGCACATCATGTTGGTTTCATTGTTCGGAATTCCCAACAGTTGACAACTCCAAAAACGCCTCATCCAATACCCATATTGGTTAACTCTCAAGATATCTATATGAATAAGACTATATGTAGTGCGCTTGAAAGAAGGGGTCGAAAGGGGCTTTAACAAGAAAAAAAATGTTGCTATATAGCGCCATGTAGACGTACTTTTATTTTCATCCTTCACACGATTGGACTATATTATTACTGAATTGATATTATTTAAATAACCCATTCATATATGATAAAAAACAAACTAAATGAACAGTAAATTTATGGTATATTAGAATATGGGGTATGGGGCGGGGCTGTGGCGTGGGTTGGGTACAAACGCCCAAGTCACCACCCTGGTGGGCTTGGGTTCCGGCGTGGCCCCTTGGGCGGGGGTTTCAGCCCGGGCATTGGACGGGGCTATCAAGATGACATGGCAGGATCTCATTGGCCAAGACAAGTAGTCGTTTGGGCTAGCCGTTGGCCAACGACTATGTGTTTAAAAAAGAATATTCACTATAAATACGCACACTTCTATTCATTTTTTTACCACAACTACTCCACCTCTTCTATAATCATCTCTATCTTATTTAAAAAAAAAATTCATCCAACCACAATACGAAAAATGAATCCTCATAATCGTGGTTTTGACCCGAACAATCCGTGGGCATTCCAAGAAACACCTAACCCAGCATCCAATCGTCCAATTGCTCCCTTTTTAATACACTCCACAATGCCGGATATGGCTGGTTACGCATCGTTTATCTCGAATCGTTTGAAAAATGATGTCGGTCGAAAACACCAATGCCTTTCGCGCAACGCGCGTTATTGAAAAACACTAGTTACAATAGATAGAGAATGGAATGCAAACCCCCTAATAACACAAACCCTAGACATGGCGGCGTGTCGCCACCGCCGCTGCCCTGTCCCACCTTCGTTTTTTTATTTTGTTTCTTTTCTATTTTCTATTTTCTAGTTTTTTTTTTTTTTTTTTTTTTTTTTTTTTGAAGTGAAGTATATTTTCATTCCAATTATCAGGGTAAATTACATAAGGATAGCAGGTAGACGAGCAACAAACTGCGCCGCCATCCCTTTCTGAATAGAAAACCCTAATCTACTAAAAACAAAGTTTCGCCCTTGAGGGGTCGAAAAGTTGTTGTGGACCACACGCTGAACTCTAGACAAGAACCGAACTGCCTCCGGCGCCAAGGAGTCGAACGTGTCAAATGCCAGGGGGACAAAGGCATGCTGATTATCCTCACAAGCTTTCACGTGCTTTTCCACCTTCTTTGACTCTACTTTCAGTACCGCTTGCCCCGCCACAAACCCATTTTCCTGGAACCCAGCTAGGGGGGATACACATGTGAGATCGACACAAGCATGTTTCCCGCCCTCCCAACCAAAAACTAGCACGTCAGCCAGGTGTATGGTGGACCTCCCCTCCGACGGGTCTGTAAGAAAATTAACCGGTGCCTCTTTCTTTGCCGAGATCCCTGCTCGTCTGAGAATATCCATTAACGCGTCTCGAACAAAGTCATGGCGATACTTAAACCCCGGCAACTCTCTACAGTGTAATGCATGCTCCCCGTATTTATCCAGACATGCTTTACGGCAGACTGGGCAAGTTTCATCATTCGGGAACATGCGGATTATCAAACGGTACTTAAGGATTGACCGGTACTCCACCGCTGACATACGTTGACCCAAACCTTCAATAGGAATAACAGTTAAGAAATCCTGAGCGTAAGGCCTCTGTAGGCATTCAAAGATGGCTTTCTAGCGGGGGGGACAAATGGAAATCTTCTCCCAAACTTTGTACGATTCGACAACAAAGGGCATTCGCCAAAGTTTTCTGTGGTTTTTTAGGGGCGGCGTCCTTGTTAGAGAAACCGCCGAGATCAAAGTCAGGTAGAGATTCATGCAAGCGTTCAAAGTCAGGTAGAGATTCATTGAATAAAGCTTCTTTATCAGTTGAAGACTCAAGCCATTTATTCGTTTCCCCAACCACACGAAAACCCAGCATACCGTGCACGAAAAGAACAAATTCCTTTTTGTTTGAAGTTACTGCCATAATTATTCATTAAACAAACCGTGGTTATTGTGCTTTGAATCATGTTTGTTGCTTGCCAATTGCGTTGAACGAGACCAAAAAGGGACAATGATTGTCTTTGGTGCTTTTAGTGTATTGGGTGTTATAGCCGTCATGTATGGGTGAACGACACATACCACATGAAATTGATTGTATTTGTGATAGTTTGACCCATAGTACTCCTCAAGTTGCTCAATGCCACCACGCGGCCCATCATACTCCTCAAGTGGCGCATTCCCGCCGCACGCCGCTGCTCTCTTTTGTTTTTATTTATTGTTGCCTACTTCGGTCCGCCGCTTATTGGACAACAGTCCGACTTCGGTCCGCCGCTCATTGAATAACGGTTCCTTCCTATTGCCATCGACTTCGGCCCGCTGCTCAATGGATTTCGGACCTCCAATGTGCCGCCTACAGGACTACGGTCTGCCGCCGCGCCATTAGTTAGTTAGAATTCTACCGTGCCAAATTACGGGATTTGTTATTGAAGACTATGATTGGCGAAATCAAGCAAAAGATGGATTGTTGGCAAAAAGTTTGGATTCCTGAATCAATCGAAGTACGTTTATCTTATTATTAGTATTGTTTTTTGGTATCCCAGTCCGAGCTTCTGGTTTCCTCTTGTTCGGACTGCAGTGGAGTATTAGATAATTATTATTAGATTGAGGTTTGCTAGTAAAGGCCCACGGGCTCATTAGGCTGTTTGGGTTTTATTATGATATCTATATATTGTAATCGAATCCTTTAATAATTATAATATAGAGTAAATTACAAAAATCGTCTTTTATGTTAACAATAAATTGCAAAGTGTGTCATTCGTCTTCAAAAAGTACAAAAAACGTACACGATGTTTGCAAACTCTTGCACGTTAAGTCTTTTAGCCCCAACTCAGGTAATTTTTTTGGTTAAATTAGGTAACACAAGGGTAATTTAGTCTTTTTACCTAACTCTCACCTTAACCACCGTCCACCACCACCACTCCTACCTCAACACCACTCTCACCAGCAGTCGCTAATAAATCACCACCCTAGCACCACCACTGCCAAATCCCAACCACCGCACCATATCTCCGACTTTTGTGCCCACCACCGCCCAAGCACCACCACTACCATAAACCATCGCCCTAGCACCACCACACCAAATCCAACAACCACCCACCAAATCCGACAACCACCGCTCCAAATCCGCAAACCAACACTCTAATTCGTAAGAATCCTAACCCTACCTGGAACGAACGACAACGATTTTTGTGGAACGAACATCGGCTTCTGTGGAACGAACGAACGGAGCTATCTGTTGAACGACGGCGGAGCTATGGCGGTGGTGAACGGTGCTATGGCAAGTTGCTGCTACAGTGGCCAACGTTGGATCTGTGGTGATCAGCGCTATGGCAGTGATTCTATAGGCAGTGGTGGCTCAGATTATAGAGCGAGGGGGAGAGAGAGAGAGAGAGTTTGTAGAGATAGAGAGAGTTGAGGGAAAATATTGGTTTATTGATTATTCATTTTAGTGTTTAGGGTAAAATGACCAAAATACTCTCGTATGGGGTCCACTTGGTCAAATTTAACCATTAAAATTAACTGAGTAGGGTTAAAGGACATAATGTCAGTGTTTTCAGACCCGGACCGGACCGGTCGGACCAGGAACCGGAGGTTGAGCCGGCCCGGGTCATGGTATCAGGCCAGAGATGCATTGAACCGGAGTTGAACCGGCGACCCGACAGTTGGGCCGGGAAGCCGGCCGGTTGGACTGGTTTTTAGAAGGGTTGGACCGGTTTTTTATATATTTTTTCATATTTAACCCTATTAATTTTTATAATATTTACGATACCTTCCGGTTCTTACGTCCCGTTTGACCGGTCGGACCATTGAACCGGTAAGAATACCGGTTCGACGTCCGGTCCGGTTCTGAAAACATTGCATAATGTGCAAGGGTTTGCAAATATTGAGTACGTTTTTTGTATTTTTTTAAAGACAAATGACACACTTTACAGTCTAGTATCAACATAAAAGACGATTTTTTGTAATTTACTCAATAGCATAATATAGTCCAATATTGACAAATAGGGTTCATTTTTTATAAAAAAAAAAAAAAAAAAAAAAAATCTGTATGATCTTTGATAAATATAACTTAAAATCATATCCACATATTTTTCAGATCGTGGTTTAATATCTTTAGTCAACGATTAGAATCAAAGATAATATAGTCCAATATTGACGAATATGGTTCATTTTTTGTAATTTACACAAAATTTTTTTTTTTCAAATGACACATTATGATCATTGAAAAATATAACTTAAAATCCTATCTAGATATTCTTTAGATTGTGGTTTAATATCTTTAGTCAACGATTATATCTATATAGTTGACTACGTATCTTCATTTAGATTGTGGGGTATGGGGCGGGGGTTTGGGCGTGGGTTGGCTGAAAACGCCCAAGCCATCACCCCGGGTGGGCTTGGGTTTAGGCGTAGCCCCTTTGGCGTGGGATTCAGCCTGGGCGTGGGGCGAGGCTACGAGCCTGACATGGCGGGATGTCATTGGCCAAAAAAAATTTGATATGGCTTGGCCACGCCAGCCCAGCCATGCCCACCATACCCCTATGAACTTGGGTTTGAGTATTGGGTGCCCCATAATCCACGTGTCAACCCATGCTCCAAACCCCCGCCCCACCATACCCCACGGTCTTATAGAATGAATCTTTGCATATGATCATCATCACAAACATGACCACTACAACTTCAACCATCTCACCATACGATCGAGTAACCGAACTCAAAGCTTTCGACCAAGCAAAAACCGGCGTCCAAGGCCTCGTCGATGCGGGTATCCAACACGTCCCTCGCATCTTCATCAATCAACCCGAAACCATTCCAAAAGCTCCCACCTCTATAGAGCTTCCACTCATAGACCTCGGTTCAACCGATAGAGCATCCACGGTGGAAAAGATCCGCGAGGCCTCGAAGAACCTCGGGCTTTTCCAAGTGGTTAATCATGGAATCCCATTGAGTGTGATGGACGAGATGCTTAAAGGCGTCCGTAGATTCCACGAACAAGATGTAGAGACTAAAAAATGGTTTTACACGAGGGACGCTTCAAATACCGTGGTGTATAATAGCAACATTGATTTGTATAGTTCGCCTGCGGCGAACTGGAGGGACACTTTTTTTCGGTTATGGCTCCGTTACCTCCAAAGGCGGAAGAATTGCTAGAGGTTTGTAGAGACATACAAATCGTGTACTCGAATCATGTGTTGAAACTTGGCGGGTTATTGTTTCGGTTGATCTCGGAGGCTTTAGGTTTGGAACCAAATCATTTAGGAGATATGGATTGTGACAAGGGGTTGACATTTGTTGGCCATTGTTACCCCGCTTGTCCACAACCAGATCTAACCATGGGTGCAACCAAACACACGGACGACAGTTTCTTGACTGTACTTCTACAAGATGATATCGGTGGGATGCAAATACTTCATCAAAATCAATGTATTGATGTTCCACCAACTCCTGGCGCGCTTGTAATCAATATTGGTGATCTGTTACAGGCAAGTTTCATTTTGTTTTGAGTGTCGTTATTCAAACTAATGTCTAATATTGTTGTTATGTTTTAGATGATATCCAATGACAAGTTGAAAAGTGTGGAGCATAGAGTGGTGGCGAAAGAGAAAGGGCCGAGGGTGTCAGTGGGGTGTTTTTTCACCACCGCGCTAGCGGGGACCACGTAGGTATATGGGCCTATCAAGGAGTTGGTTTCCGATGAGAACCCACCGAGGTACAGGGAAACCACCGTTCATGACTACGCTCAGTACTTCGTCTCTAAGGGCCTTGATGGTGTTCCTGTTGATGCACTTGTGTCTGTACTTTGTCTGTATACGAAACGATGTCTTTATTAGTCATGTAAGTTTGACCAAGTCAACCATCCTCCTGGTTTGACTTGGCCAAACAGTCAACATTGTGTTTGTAAGATGGCTGGGTCGAAGGATGTCTCATCGAAGGATCACTTATATCCTTCGATGATGACAAGCTCGATAGATGGACCTTCGATGGATGGATCACGAAAGATCACATCTTTCGTGATACATCTTGATCGTTCGAGTTGTTTCTGGTCGAAAGATGATCTTTCGACCAGTCTGCATGATCCTTCGACCAGCATGCTGTGTTCGGGTATAAATACCCAAGTGTTGTGTTCATTTCAAAAAAAAAAAAAAGAGCACTTGATAGAGAGAACTGAGAGCATTCTGTCGAAACACACACACTCTGAGAGTTTACAAGACTGATTTGTAAACATTGCTTTGTAACTGGACCTTTCATACGTTTAATACAAGTGGTGTTAATCGTTGAACCTTGCGTGTCGTGTTATTGAGTGTTCTATCTCGGTTTGCTATTTCGGTTGGATTCCGCACAACCGGAGTGGTTCGTATACAAGGATTAGGCGACTAGATCCTCCCCTAGCCGGACCTACAGTTCCGCGTTTACTTCATTATAAGATATAAATTGTAGCTTACTTATAAAACTTACAACCTTATAATTGTGTGTTTAGAGAAAAAGATATATGTGTTATCCGTGCTTAAATTCAAAACAATATTGTGATATGTACCAATCGGTTGATAGATAATCCGTTGAGTGGATCAAGCTCAAAAGAAATTAACAAAAAACAAGACTTGAGATAATTCTCTAATTTTTCATTCATAAGCAAAACATTAAACATACTTTGCTATTTATAACATTTCAAGGAAAATAACCAACCCACTACTACTAATTTGTAGGAAAATAACAAACTAACACTATGCATAATTAAAATAAATTGCAATTCCCCACATGTATATTCTGATGGTTTTAGTTAATGTATATGATCATGGCAACGTGGGCAAATGGCACACAACAATTAATGATGTGTACCACTTGGTTTGATAGATAACCCGTTAAAGTGGGTCAAGCCCCACAAAAAATAGAGGGAAACAAGATGAAATCTAGAGAGAATTTGAGACTTAATATTTTTCATTCATAATCCTAAAATACTAAACATACTTTGCTATTTATAGCATTACAAGAAAAATAACTAACCCACTAATATATCCACTAACTAAGAACATGGATATCATGGGTAACAACCCATTACTCACTCTATTGACTAGGTAATACAGTAAAAATAAATTTAACATGTGAAAAATATATAAATAAATAGAACTCAGCAATTAATTCAGTCTTTTTACCTAACTCTCACCTTAACCACCGTCCACCTCAACACCACTCCCACCAACAGCCACTAATAAATCACCACCGACAATATCTACGACTTTTGTGCCCACCACCGCCCAAGCACCACCACTACCATAAACCACCACTGACATAAACCATCGCCCTAGCACCACCACACCAAATCCAACAACCACCCCCCAAATCCGACAACCACCGCTCCAAATCCGCAAACCAACACTCTAATTCGTAAGAATCCTAACCCTAGAATGAAGATCGGTAATTCCATTACCTGGAACGAATGACAACGATTTTTGTGGGACGAACATCGGCTTCTGTGGAACAAACGAACGGAGCTATCTATTGAACGACAGCGGAGCTATGGCGGTGGTGAATGAGGCTATGGCAAGTTGCTGCTATAGTGGCCGACAGTGAATCTGTGATGATCAGTGCTGGTGGACGGTAATTCGTATGAATCCTAACCCTAGAATGAAGATCGGTAATTCCATTACCTGGAATGAACGACAACGATTTTCATGTATCTAATCTCAAGAAATGCCTAGCAAGGACATAGAGGTAAATGAAAAATTAAAATTTGTAGAAAAGCCTCTACAGATCAAAGACAGGAAAGTCAAGAATCTCAAACATAAGAGATTAGTTCTGGTCAAAGTGAAGTGGGACTCCAAAAGAGGACCAGAATATACATGGGAGCTTGAATCAGAAATGCAAAGGAAATACCCACATCTATTCCAGTAGACCTCGAGGACGAGTTCTAAAACAAGGTGGGGAGGATATAACAACCCTCCAAAATATTTCCGACACCTTAAAATATATTAAAATGACCCAATATGTCCTAAAATACACCCCCATATGTGAAAAACCAAGCCCAAAATACCCTATATAATTAAAATTAAATTAAATATCAAGTTTTATGGGTCTCTCGCGGGGCGCGTAGCCCTTGGCTACCACCTACGTGGGCCGCGACAGCAAGGAGTCAGGGCGAGCCCCTGAGCTGCCGCCACGTGTCGTCATCGTGTTAAAGCTAGTTTGGTGAATCGACGAAGCTAAGCCCTACACACCTATTACACGGGCCACGTAGGCCTTTCCTTTCTCTTACGCGGGCCGCGAGAGAAGGTGAAAGGTCACCTATAAATAAGGGCCTTCAGTCTTCAGTCGAACTCGCTCATTTCACGCTTTCTCTCTCGAATTTCTGCATAGATAACATAATTCTCGGGTATAATACCCTCCTAAATAACGAAGTTCTGCTCCGTTGTAAGTATCATAACACCGGTTATGTATTAGATACGTTGCCCGATTGATCCAGGGTTCCGTAACGGCTGTCGTGGTTCTGCCTGACGTAGTCGTTGGAATACCGTCTCTGGGAGGGTATTACTAATGTAAATGTGGGTTATTACACTAACACGTGTGCATTTGTGTAATTGATAGATAATCACCAGGAAACGCTTAAAGAAAACATAAGACAGTGATGTATAAGAATTTATACATCTTTTACTCGTCAAATACGCCCCGTTTATGCGTTAACTCTTTGTATTTTCATTGATGTTGGTACTCATTTGAGTTGTTTATGAAAATACAGGTCCGGGCTTCGGCCCGGTGATGAAATGAAGGCTTTCGGAGCAAAATGGAGCAAAAATGGAACATTCCAGCAAACTGCCAGATATGGCACTACCGTGCCAACCATGAGCACGACCATGCCAGGCCTTTCGATACCGGCACTCTCGACCAGCACTAGCATCCGGCACCAGCACCATCAAAATCAAGAAATGGCACGACCGTGCCAACCACTGGCACGACCGTGCCAGGTCAAATTGAGCCCCAGATCAGCATGTGTTCCGAGATCGTTGCCGGGTACTATTGGCTAGCACGACCGTGCCAACCATGAGCACGACCGTGCTCAACCCAAATCAAAGTCAGATCAAGTCGTTTCCGGGATCGCACAACCTGTCATCGACTCGTACTCGGGAAGCACGATCGTGCCGATCCAAGGCACGACCGTGCAGATCTAAATCAAGTGGGGACAAAAATGTCAGATGAGCTGTCAGACAATTATTGAGGGGTAGGTGGATCGATCGCACTAGGCACGACCGTGCAGATCTGAGTCACGACCGTGCCAAAAAGTCAGAAGCTCCCAGCATGTTAAATACGCACAGCAGCCTCATTTGAACGGGAGTTGGAGCATTTTTGTGAAGTTTTCTCTCAAAATTCCGATCTTGGAAGCTTGTTGGAGCCAAGGAGGAGCTAGGAAGGAGGCTATATCACATCAAGATCCACTCCATCATACCTTAATCTTGTCTTAAATTTGGGTTTGATCACTTTTATTATTATGAACAATTTCAATTATCTTGTGTTTATTTCAGTAATTATGAGCTTTGTAGACTAAACATTTGTGTTGCTTAAACCTTGTTGAAGCTAATGAATATGTGATAACATGGAAATAGATGTGATGATTGTTCTTGTTAATCTTCATAGTAATATTTAGTCTTGTTCTTGGAGTTCATATGTATGCTTAAAGTTCTTGTTCTTGAATGTTTGGTCATAAGTATTTACATGATGTGTTGGAAAGCCCATGTGGGAATTATGATTATTGAATCTTGTTAACTTGTTAGTATGATTCATAGCATGAAACTAGGAATGGTAATTGCTAATGTGATTGAATGATGATTTGAGCATATGTGTGAATCCTTGCATCTAGATTTGGAAAGATCATGAGTATGTTTTATATGGATTCTATAGTTGAAATCATGTTAGTATAATGACTTAGGCCAAGATTATTATTTAGCATGATCATACTTGTGGTTCATATCAAGAACATGATAAAGATATTACTTACATAAAACCAAGTTAGGGTGATTAATTTGTGTATGACCATGCTTGTGGTTCACATCAATAACATGATGATTGGCATGTTTTTCATATTAGTTTTCCCTAATTTGTAGAGTTAGGAGTTTTGACAAACAAATAACTCATTATTAAAAGATTAACACCAACTTAGCAAGTGAGCTTAAAATAATTGTTAGGTGATTAGAATGTTAATTCATTTTGAGTTTTCCTAAGAATTATAGACTAGAAAACCTTGATTGGGGACTTAGTTAAATTTAGAGTTTGCATCATCACTAAATCTTAATCCATTGTTGTTACATAGTTATTAGTGGATACTTTGTTTAAGCAACCTCTTTTAGATATTGTTTTCATAAATTTTAGTTGTTGTAAACTTTCATTTCAAAATCTTAAACAAAACCAATCTATTATTTGAAACGGCTTTAGAGTAACAAAGGTTTAGTATCAGAAGCTACCGTGTCCATGGATCGATACTTGGTTCTTACCGATGCTATACTACACATACGATAGGTACACTTGCCTATGTGTGTGGTTTAGTATTGAGGTGAAAATCATTTCTATAAATTTAAAACCGAATTGTGTGAAAAATCATTAATAAAAATATATACGTTTCGCACACATCAAGTTTTTGGCGCCGTTGCCGGGGACACGGTGATTCTGAAAACGACTTGACTTATTTATTTAGCCATTGTAAAAAAAAAAAAAAAAAAATTCTTCTATATTTCAATCATGTGTTACGATTGTGGTATACCTCACATTTCTATATTTTGTCCATATTTCCCGAGGTACTCCACACATTGTTATGATAACCCATATGTGCAGCCGCAACCATGTTTTTCACAGGAATATTCCCCATACCAATATGAGGAACCATACCAGTATGAGGAACCATATTACCAACCTCAACAGCAAAATCCTGAAGTCTTTGAGCAAGAACAGACGGATAAGCCAAAAGAGTGGGAACTATTCTATGAGGAGATGGATCTAATGCAAAAAGAGATTGAAGCCGAATCAGCAAGAATATGGAAAATATTGAACTCACTGGTAAAGCCGGAGACGAAAATGGACGTTGAAGTCCCACCTCCGGTTCAACAGGAACAACAGGTTCAACAGGGTGAATAAGAAGAAAATACTGGTAAGTTCATAATTGATTTTTCTTGCAGTGATGAGGAGATAGATGCACAGCTGGCTGCATATAGGAGGTTATTGGGAAAAGAAGAAGAAAAGATCACTCCAGTCACGGAGACGAAAATGGACGCTGAAGTCCCACCTTCGGTGCCACAAGTTAGTATATATGATTTAGGAAGTGATTCTGATAATGAAGAAGCTGAAGAAGAGCTACTTGACAAGATGGAGGATGAGAATGAGGAACATGAACCATCTTGGGAAAAAGAGTTTGGTGATGAGTTGGTAGGTTTACCAACTTATGAAAATGAAGAATTTGACCCAATCGGTGATCTTGCCTATTTAGAGAAATTGCTTGAAGGTGAACCGGTCATGGAGATCAAACAAATACCAAACGTAGAAAAAGAGAATGTGGCTGAGGAGTCTGATAGCCGGCCCGTAGAAAAGTTAACAGTTGGATTTCCACACATACCAACAAGAACACGGGAGAAGGCAAAACAAAAGAACCTGGATCGACAAAACTTGAGGATACAAAGATGGTACAATAGGAAGCTTCAGGCAACACTAAAGTGCAGAGACAACCATCCTCCTCATTACATGAATTTTATCAAGTTTGGTCCAGGTAAATTTAAAGTTTGGTGGTCTGACCCGTTTGAATATCTTAAAATACTTTCCAGGTAGACCAAATGTTGGATAAGAAACCTCCTAATTAAAATTCAAGTGTGGGGAGGTTTTAGTCCTGCTTTCCGTCTCGTATCTTCATAATCATTTCGTGTTTGAGGGTGTTTGCTTTTATTGCTTTTAGTAGTGGTTAAATTAATAAACAAAGGCAAGGGAAAAATGGGTTGGGATATTCTTGTGTTTTTAATCATGTTGGCTAGTGCACAGTGTATGCTTGATTGAGATGTTGGTTTTGGATGGCATGGTAGTTCGTGGCGGATGCTTCGTATCGCTTCATTTAGCGCTAATATTGCCGTTAAATTTCAGGGGAGTTTTCGTATTCCCGTCTCTTCCACTTTAATGTTTTTGTTGTACATCGAGGGCGATGTACAATTCAAGTGTGGGGAGGTGGTCTATCGCTTGAGCTTTGTTGTCATGGAAAAAAAAAATTAATTAATAAAAAAAAAAAAATTAATAATAATAATAATAATGATGCAAAGCTCTCTTTTAACAATTTTTGTGGCTTATTAATCAAATCAACATAAGTTTTATAAGCACATAAAATTTTTGATAAAGGTAAACGCAAAAAAGGATTCACTCACGCAAAAGGATTACCATAAAAGCAATGTTTTTATATATTTTTGAGCGTGAGAAATCGAGCGATTGATCTACTTGTTTGCCTTGCATATTTGCCCAATACGCCCGTTTCCGTGAGTTATTTTTGAGCCTTATAGCTTTAGATTTATTTTTGCTCATGTTTTTGCGGGCAATGTTGAGTGAGCCGGATGACTTATGCGATTTAGAACTTGTGTTAGGTATACATTTCGAGGCCACGAAGCAAACATATAGCATGAAAATGATTGAGGCATTAGGAAACCTTTTACTTTAAACCATTTATTCTTGTCCCAACACCAAAATCATCCCTTAGTTAAACCAATTTGAGCCTTTCCCGTTCGTTTCTTTTAAACCACCAAAATATTAACCACTTAGCCAAATTAGCCTTTTATATTTTGAACCCAATTTTTGTTTGGAAGCCCGGCTCGGTTTATGATTAACTTGTAGCTTTTGTATAGTTTCCTCTTAGTTGTTATTTCCCTCATGATCAAGAGTTTTTAGCTAAGTAGACGTACTTAGTTCTCTCCAAAGCATGGGTTATAAAAAAAAAATTAAAAAAATTAAAAAAAAAAAAAAAAACGCAAGAAATATAGTTGAAAAAGCCTTATCAAATGGCTTTGTTAGAGCAATTTTGGGAGTGAAAAGCAATACTTTTCGGTTAGCTCTCGGTTAGTTATTATTTAGTTGTATAGTTGTATTTTCTTGTAGTTCAATTTAGTCAAACCGTCGGGTTACAACCGTTTTAGCCACTTTTAAAAATCCACTTCCACACCCTTAACCCAAGCCAAGTTACAACCCAAAACAAGACCTCATGATTTATGCTTTATTTTTGCCAAGTGATTAGATTTGATCCTTCCACAAGCTTATGATATTGCATAGTTATCGTCTTGGCATCGAGTGTTCTAAACATACTCCACAAATTGTATGTGCACCTATATTTAGCCGAGTGTGTGTGAACATTGTGAGGATGCATGGTGAACTTGTAGGGATTTCTAAGATGGACCATTGCTCATAAACATATTTTACATACCATTCTTTTCGGTTCTTTCTTTATATTGAGGACTCCTTGATTGTTTTGACCCGAGTTATTTGATTGTGCTTATGAAATGCTAGTTGAAATGATTGCCATTTAGAGAGTTACGTTGATTTTAGTTTGCTTGAGGACAAGCAAAGTTCAAGTGTGGGGATGTTTGATGTATAAGAATTTATACATCTTTTACTCGTCAAATACGCCCCGTTTATGCGTTAACTCTTTGTATTTTCATTGATGTTGGTACTCATTTGAGTTGTTTATGAAAATACAGGTCCGGGCTTCGGCCCGGTGATGAAATGAAGGCTTTCGGAGCAAAATGGAGCAAAAATGGAACATTCCAGCAAACTGCCAGATATGGCACTACCGTGCCAACCATGAGCACGACCATGCCAGGCCTTTCGATACCGGCACTCTCGACCAGCACTAGCATCCGGCACCAGCACCATCAAAATCAAGAAATGGCACGACCGTGCCAACCACTGGCACGACCGTGCCAGGTCAAATTGAGCCCCAGATCAGCATGTGTTCCGAGATCGTTGCCGGGTACTATTGGCTAGCACGACCGTGCCAACCATGAGCACGACCGTGCTCAACCCAAATCAAAGTCAGATCAAGTCGTTTCCGGGATCGCACAACCTGTCATCGACTCGTACTCGGGAAGCACGATCGTGCCGATCCAAGGCACGACCGTGCAGATCTAAATCAAGTGGGGACAAAAATGTCAGATGAGCTGTCAGACAATTATTGAGGGGTAGGTGGATCGATCGCACTAGGCACGACCGTGCAGATCTGAGTCACGACCGTGCCAAAAAGTCAGAAGCTCCCAGCATGTTAAATACGCACAGCAGCCTCATTTGAACGGGAGTTGGAGCATTTTTGTGAAGTTTTCTCTCAAAATTCCGATCTTGGAAGCTTGTTGGAGCCAAGGAGGAGCTAGGAAGGAGGCTATATCACATCAAGATCCACTCCATCATACCTTAATCTTGTCTTAAATTTGGGTTTGATCACTTTTATTATTATGAACAATTTCAATTATCTTGTGTTTATTTCAGTAATTATGAGCTTTGTAGACTAAACATTTGTGTTGCTTAAACCTTGTTGAAGCTAATGAATATGTGATAACATGGAAATAGATGTGATGATTGTTCTTGTTAATCTTCATAGTAATATTTAGTCTTGTTCTTGGAGTTCATATGTATGCTTAAAGTTCTTGTTCTTGAATGTTTGGTCATAAGTATTTACATGATGTGTTGGAAAGCCCATGTGGGAATTATGATTATTGAATCTTGTTAACTTGTTAGTATGATTCATAGCATGAAACTAGGAATGGTAATTGCTAATGTGATTGAATGATGATTTGAGCATATGTGTGAATCCTTGCATCTAGATTTGGAAAGATCATGAGTATGTTTTATATGGATTCTATAGTTGAAATCATGTTAGTATAATGACTTAGGCCAAGATTATTATTTAGCATGATCATACTTGTGGTTCATATCAAGAACATGATAAAGATATTACTTACATAAAACCAAGTTAGGGTGATTAATTTGTGTATGACCATGCTTGTGGTTCACATCAATAACATGATGATTGGCATGTTTTTCATATTAGTTTTCCCTAATTTGTAGAGTTAGGAGTTTTGACAAACAAATAACTCATTATTAAAAGATTAACACCAACTTAGCAAGTGAGCTTAAAATAATTGTTAGGTGATTAGAATGTTAATTCATTTTGAGTTTTCCTAAGAATTATAGACTAGAAAACCTTGATTGGGGACTTAGTTAAATTTAGAGTTTGCATCATCACTAAATCTTAATCCATTGTTGTTACATAGTTATTAGTGGATACTTTGTTTAAGCAACCTCTTTTAGATATTGTTTTCATAAATTTTAGTTGTTGTAAACTTTCATTTCAAAATCTTAAACAAAACCAATCTATTATTTGAAACGGCTTTAGAGTAACAAAGGTTTAGTATCAGAAGCTACCGTGTCCATGGATCGATACTTGGTTCTTACCGATGCTATACTACACATACGATAGGTACACTTGCCTATGTGTGTGGTTTAGTATTGAGGTGAAAATCATTTCTATAAATTTAAAACCGAATTGTGTGAAAAATCATTAATAAAAATATATACGTTTCGCACACATCAGACAGCAATGTGAGTAATCTCCTTTTTGTAAACTGTTTTTACAAAACCTTAAAGAATTTACAATGTGATTAGCAGTGATTGAGTCTTTGTAGTTCTTCAATTACTGCCGGTATGTTGGGGTTTTGTATACAAAATGTGGATAGACGTTACCATTAGACAACGAATTAGCCAATGAGTAATATGACCCACCAGTCAGGATTGACAATACTGAATGAGTAATTGTGTAGATATAAACAATGTGATCTCTCTCAATACTGTTTAATGATAAAATATGTTTCGATTAAACTGGGATTCACTCACCAGTATTTCCCACTGACGAATGTTTTTAAAACACGTTTCAGGTAACTAAATGTAAAAGCCGATTAGAAGAAAGTCAGCTGGAGAGCACTGACGGCTTGGAAAAATGTGGCTATAAAAGTTACCTAAAAGACGATGTTTTAAATTCAATATAATAGGGTTTATCCCTATAAATTTGTTGTAATAAGAAACTTGGGTTTTACCCATGTGGTTATTAATATAAAATATGGTGGTTTTACTCTGATAAAATATTTCCTAACTACGGTCCTGATGAATTTTCCGCTGCCAAAATGTTTAAATATACGGATACCACCGAAATTGGCTCGCGGCCGCCCGTTCCCAAGAGACAGGGGGCGGGCGTTGCGACAGAAGGTGGTATCAGAGCTAAGCCACTGATTCAGCCACAGAAGTGTTCTGCTGACACCAAAATATGATATGTTAGGAAATAAATTATGGAAATACGTGCATTATTGTATATTATTGTTATATGTTATTTGACTATTTGTTAGTTCACAGTATGAGCGACCAAGGACCTTCCGACGCCTACCGTCAGTTGTCCAGCTCACCTAGGAGCGAAGGCACCTCTTCACAGCCTGCCCTCTCAGGGTATTCAGCTGATAATGAAGACGGGATATTCGTGTTTAAGGCTCAGTCTGAAAAGCCATTCCCTCCTAAAAAGAGAGGATGGTTCAGTAGGGGAGCACATGAACGTAGGAAACGAATGAAAAAGTTGCAAGAACAGCGAGCTTTAGCAGCCATTAAGCGAGAAACAGATGCCCACATCCAGGATATGCTCAATAGGAGTCTAGCAAATTTCCATATTTTAGCAACCACAGCTGCAGACCCTAACCTGGAGCAACTCGTAGCACCCCAGCCTTTACCATTGTTTCCCACTCAGCCAATGGAAATCGAAAACAACCTAGAAAATCAAGTCCAAATGCATGACTTCGACCCAATGGAAATACCTAGGGTACCAGCACCCAATCCCTTAGATCCAAACTACGACCCATGGTTAGATGATAATAGGGACTATGTGCAGCATTACCCAATACCCGAAGACATGCCCTTGCCGAATCTTGCAGCTTACCCAGGTTTGGACCCTCTAGATCTCTATTACGATAGCGATCAATACATTAGGGAAATTTTAGAGAATTCATACCCGTACCAGGAACCCATGCCCCAGTTCCCAAACCCAGTCCCAGCACCTGCACCCCCAATGAGTGCAGAAAATGTGCAAGAACTCCGAACTTTTAGAGAAGAGATTTTAGAAAGTAGCGAGAGAATGAGGCAGGTAGGAGAACGACTCGTCTGGAAGTATGACGAGCGTAATATGGATTTCTAGATGAATCCATATCCATGATGGTGATGGTAGAGGTAGTAATAATAATATAATAAAATATATGTGTGTATGAAAAAAATCATAGCTACAAACGCCTACTAGTAGTGTAATTTTTATTTAAGTTGTATTGCAATTTTAAATTCCAGTTCCAGTGTGTATTAGATGCATAATATAAGAAAGAGTAAGTCGCAATGATCGACGCTTTTGATCTATATGTGTGTCATGTGATTGGTTGTCTTAAATACTATTTTGTGATATTAATACGTGGTGAATGTTTAAAATTCAGATGGCTGACCAAGTGAATCAAGAGAATCCTGATAATAACCCGGAAAACCAGAATAATGATAACCTGGATCATGAGAACCAGAATAACAATAACAATGGAAACCAAGTGAACAACAGTGCTATTCAACACATAGTGGCACAAGGGATTATAGACGCAATGCCATTTATTATTCAAAATGTTAGGGAAGCTGATAATAAAAGTAACCGTGATAGTAAACGACCAATGTCTTATGGTTGTTCTTATAAAGAATTCTGGTCTTGTAAACCAATGGAATTCTCGGGCAATGAAGGGGTTGTTGCAACTCTACGCTGGATTGAAAAGACTGAGGCAGTCTTAAAAATAAGCAAGTGTGCAGAAAAGGATAAGATAATGTTTGCTTCCAATCTGTTCAAGAACTCAGCTTTAGAATGGTGGAACACTATCCTCTAGTCTAGGGGAAGTGACAGGATTTACAATATGGAATGGGAAGAATTTAAAAACATTGTAGAAAGGAAATTCTGCCCTCCCAATGAAAAAGAACAAATAGCAAATAAATTCCTGAATCTTAGAATGACAGGAGTGGATAGTAAGGGTTATACTACGTTATTCTTTGAATATGCTAGAATAGTGCCGACCCTTGCGTCACCTGAACCAGTCTTAATCTCCCGTTACATATGGGGATTAATTGGTGAAATTAGGCATGTAGTCAAGGCAGCTAGACCTCAAACCATAGAAGAAGCGGTAGAACTAGCTAATACCATGACAGATGAGTTAGTACGTACGCGAGAAGAAGACCAGAGGAGGAACTTAACTCAAAGGCTTACTCAAGAATTTCGCTACAACCGTGGGAAAAATGTAGGTTCTACCTCTGCACCTTATTGCAAGTATTGTAAAAGAAAGCATTCTGGAAGATGTTCTATATATTGCAATTTTTGCAAAATATCTGGGCACAAGGAAGAAGACTGCAGGAAGAAACTCACTAATAAGGTATGTTACAATTGCGGAGAGCAAGGCCACATCAAGCCAAATTGTCCAAAAATAGCTCCGGCAACAAACAACAAGACTACTAAAAATGCTAGAGCATTTGTTCTAACTGCAGATGAAACCAAGATGATTCCGGACGTGATTGCCGGTATGTTTTTAGTTAATGATACTTTTGCTAAAGTATTATTTGACTCTGGTGCGAACCAAAGTTTTATTAATACTTCATTTTGCAAACTTCTGAATCAATCATTAACTAAACTCCCACAAGAATGTCTAGTAGAAACAGCAAATGGGGAAACCATTAAGATTTCTGAAATCTTGTAGGGAGCGATAATAGAAATTTCAAACAATAAGTTTATTGCAAACCTTTATCCAATGAATCTGGCAGGATTTGATGTTGTATTAGGAATGGATTGGTTAATAGCCAACAAAGCCAGTATTTTATGTGATCAAAAGTCAATTCAAGTAAATTCACCAAGGGGTGAAAAGATCACAATTAAAGGAGATAAACCCTCTAGATTTACAAAATTCATCTCAGTAATGAAAACAGCAAGTTATGTAAGAAAAGGATCCTTAGTGTATTTGATTTCTATAATAATTAACACTAAAGGGAAAGAACTAAAAGATATTCCTGTAGTATCTCAATTTCCAGATGCGTTTCCTGAAGAATTACCAGGATTACCGCCAGACAGGGAAGTTGAATTCAGAATCCACCTGCTACCAGGGATAGCACCAATTGCCAAAGCACCTTACCGTTTGGCACCAGCAGAATTGCAGGAACTGAAGAAACAATTAGACGAATTGTTGAAGAAAGGATTCATACAGCCAAGTTCATCACCGTGGGGAGCACCGATTTTATTCGTTAAGAAGAAGGATGGATCGATGCGTATGTGCATTGATTACCGTGAATTGAACAAAGTCACGATTAAGAATCGGTACCCGTTACCAAGAATCGATGATCTGTTCGATCAATTGCAAGGAGCTCGATTTTTCTCTAAAATCAATTTATGCTCAGGATATCATCAATTAAAGGTACAAGAAGAGGACATTCCTAAAACCGCTTTTAGAACAAGGTATGGCCATTATGAATTTACTGTCATGCCATTTGGTTTAACCAATGCTCCAGCTGCATTTATGGACATGATGAACTGAATATGTAAACCATATTTGGATAAATTCATAATTGTCTTTATAGATGATATTCTCATTTACTCTAAGAATAAAGACGAACACGCAGCGCATCTGCATGCACTTCTAAGTTTATTAAGGAAAGAAAAGCTTTATGCTAAGTTTTCGAAGTGCGAGTTTTGGTTAGAACAAGTTCAGTGTCTTTGACATTTAGTTAATCATGAAGGAATTCATGTAGATCCCACCAAGATCGAAGCAATTACCAAATGGAAAACCCCTGAGTCACCAACTGAGGTTAGAAGTTTCTTAGGATTGGTCGGTTATTATAGAAAATTCATTCGAGATTTTTCTAGAATAGTCTGTGACAACCATCACTTTTCCGTACATTCCGTACACTAGATGAACAGTAATTTGTGCTTTAATGACTGTACATGATCTAGTTTACCAGAAAAATAAATTTCTGAATTCCATGCAAGTGAATTCATGAACACTTTATACTGCAAAATATTGCTTTATGCATAAACGAGAGCGTTACGTAAAAAAAAAAATACTAGTAAACTCACCGGTAAGACACATTGTGTCAACAAAAACTGCAGAAAGCAGTTAGATAGTAGAATTGGAGCCTAGGTGTAGGTCCGATGACAAGAATACATTAAAACCCAAGAGTACCTACAAGGGTTTACATATATACCATCCGGAAGCCAATTTAAACACTAGAAACGCACTTTAAGCGCGTAATTTATTTAAATTCAGCTATAATCAGCTGTATGACACTGAAATATTATGCAGAAATTATGATTTATCATCCAGAATACTTCCCTAAGTGTCGGGAATGAAAAGGGTACAAAAGGGGTACATAAAAGACACTAAACGGTGCAATTTAGCACTTTAACGAACCGGTAATTAACCGAACAACCGGATTTTACCCGGAACACAAAAATATTGTTAAACACATTGTTTTATTATTACTGAGCTAGTCATGATCCCCGAACACCCTAACACACACTAGAGTATCTAGTAACTAACCAACTTAATTATATACTTGGATTGGAACTAAGAACTAACTAGTTGGTTAAGAATTTGCAATTAGACCCCTCCCCCCCCCCCCCCCCCCCTAGCAAGATAATCGACCCACATGGCTATTAGAAGATTTTGTTGAATTGTTTATTGAGATATGCCTTGTACTCTTGAAGACATAAGGACCAAAGGTTAAACTAATGTTGGAAGATTATAAGAACAACACCTTGGATAACAACCTTCATTCATTCACCAACTCAACAAACTCCTTCCCCTCTTCTCTCCCTTGGCTTCGGCCGACCCCAACCACACCAACACCACCACCATTCTTCCATCCTACATACATTCCAAGCTTGTATTAAGGTGTTAGAAGGTGCATAGTGAAGCTAGGAGCTTTCGGAAGTTGAAGAACCTCAACCGTTTGCTTTTATCCACTCGTTTTCTTCTCTTGAACATCCCTAGCTTTAAGCTAGTGGTAAGTTTCTTAGATCATCATCTTCTTCATATTTTTGTTGGTTAATAGTAAGGAGAATGGTGAAATATTAAGAAACTCTAAGAACATAAACAAGTCTTGAACATAAACCAACATTAGTGATAAAGTATGGTTAAAATGATGAAGTAATCATGATAAATCTGAGTATATATACAATAATCTGCTGTAAATAACTTACGTTATGAGATAAATCGTTATTAGAAAGTATGGTGATCGTATATGTGCGTTTTAGTAACATTTAACCTATAAAAAGCATGCTGATTTGCATTTTCAGCCACCTTCAACTGGCTGTAAACAGGTCATAACTTAACAAAAACTTGATTTTCTTGAGTCTATAACTTGTTATTATGAAATATGGTTCTGGTGGCACTAGAATCATAATTTTTAGACTTTGTTTACTATTTTTAAAGGGGCATTTTGTAACAGCAGCTAAGGCTGCATTTTTACTGCTGAAAATATG
This sequence comes from Helianthus tuberosus, assembly GCA_030545235.1. Lineage (NCBI taxonomy): Eukaryota > Viridiplantae > Streptophyta > Magnoliopsida > Asterales > Asteraceae > Helianthus > Helianthus tuberosus. The sequence goes on from CM060423.1 coordinate 216,291,933, forward strand.
CGTTCTGTTTTCCGTCATAACTTGAATTTTGTGTAAAGTTAGATCATGAAATTTGTGCTGTAGATGACCACCGATGTATTTGTAATTCTCCCACTGGAATTTCGTAAATCGGACTCTCGATGAATTTTAAATAAATTATTTCGTGGACTGCAGTCAGAAATAGATAAATCTGATTTCAGTCCGGAAAATGAATTTTTATAAAATATTGGTAATGAATTGGATCCCGAGATTTTTACACAATAATATTTGGATCGTTTAAGATATTCTGTAAAAATTTGGGAATATTTTGAATAAGTTAACTATTTTATTAAAATGCCCGAAAACAGCCCAGTTTTGGATATTTAAGTTGAAATGACATAAGTAGTAATTTGCGTGTCTAAGTGTCGAGTATGTTATCTGAGGAAAATATATATTATTTGATCACCAAAAATTTTGTGCTAAGTGTGTGTAGTATGTATTATGCATGATAGTGTATTAGGACTTGAAAATACACTAAGTACTCTTAAGAAGTGAAAATACACATACAACATACTCAGACAAGATACATAATTCGGGTGCAAAGTGCAAAACACAATATACTTATATTAATTTTTGGGAAAATAATATAAGTAAGATATTTAGTTAAAAATATAAAATATTTTCCACACAACAATACAAATACAAAAGATAGTGACTTGTACTTGTGCGATACAAGTCTAGTGACTAACGTTAATAACACACGTTTAGGTCGCGACGCAAGATAAGCAAATCCGGTGGAGTTTACGACGCAGGAACGCAAAGTTGTGAGTTCATGCTCCCTCTTTTCTCTAACTGTTTTTGGTTTTATAACTCTCGGGGGTGAAATACATATTACAAATATTACAATTTTTACAAATGGTAAAAATACAAGAAGCACTCTTGGTGAGAACGAGTACCGAGTGCAATACGATTTGAGAATACAAAAAAAATACGAGAAGCACTCTTGGTGAGAACGAGTACCGAGTATGATGTGCTTTAAGAAATGCCTAGAAAATACTAGATCATGTGAGCTTAAACTAGATATTGAGATGCCATTAATACTTAATTAGGGACGAGGGTTAGATCTAACGGGTACGGCCGAGTCCCACTCATGGTCCTTATGTGACCCCTTGAGTGCTTCGGTGTCCCAGTCGAGGGAAATCGACACAGTCGAGGGAAATCGACACAGTCGAGGGTAATCGACACAGTCAAGGGAAATTGACACAGTCGAGGTTAATTGACACAGTCGAGGGTAATCGACACAGTTAAAGGAGCCAATACTAATGCTTCCTATGTTCTCACATGCCTTGAGGGAGAAAATACGAATGCTCCCTATGTCCTCACATGCCTTGAGGGAGAAAACACTAATGCTCCCTATGTCCTCACATGCCTTGAAGGAGAAAATACTAATGCTCCCTATGTCCTCACGTGCCTTAATGTCCTTGTATAAACAATCATTTAATACGTGGGGTACACAAGAAAACTTGATTTATACAAGAATACTTGATTTGTACAAAATACAACTATGTTTTCATACAAGATATACAGAACGCATGAACTCGCTCAACTTTATGTTGATGTTTTCCAAAATTACATGTATTTCAGGTGACAGGATGGATCTTGGGCGCAAGTGTCATAGCTAGAAGTAGACTTCAAGTTTAGATGTCATCCACTTTTGTTGAATTGTAACCTAGACGAAGGTTGTGTTTTTAAAACTTAAATAACAAGTGTTTGTAATACTCAAATTTTCATGAATGGATGAACATCGTTTTGATCATGTAGTTTTTTATTACGATTGAATGCAATGATATTAAACCAGTCACACATCATACGCTTCCGCAAAAGACAGGGTGTGACAGTTTGGTATCAGAGCTTCGATTGTAGTGAACTAGGATTCTTTCTTGAGTCTAGACTACAATCACTAGAGTTCTCTCACAAAAACATTTTACGAAAAGGTTTTCATTGCATTCACGTAAGCGCCAAGATCCACGAGTCAAACACTTTTCAAAAAGAGACAAGGCAATGACATTAGTGAGGAATACCCTTAAGATAAGGTGCCAATTAAGGCATAGTCTACACGAGTTAGACTTACCAACAATAAAATACACCCTTGGTGATCACTAATACCAAGTCGTGTTTTTGTCGTGAATCGACAACTAGAAAAATGACCCCCCCCCCCCAAAAAAAACGAGAGTTATACGTGATATAATGCATCAAATTGCTTGTTTATGCTAAGTAACATATTTGTTATTGATATACATACATACAAATAAGTGTACGGAATGATTATTGACGTGAATAAGATACTTTCGACTCTGACTCCTATTACTGTACGTGACTTACACGATGAAGCTACCGACCTCGCGTCCTTTGCAAAGCTCATGGCTGGGAGTGATTACCAAACAAAATGATGAGCTTGCTTCCGTAGGAGATGGCTGCTCTTCCCTCTCGATCGTGAAGGTGCCTAACTACGGTGATGATGACGAGGCAGAGGCGGCAACCTTGAACGAATTCTTGATCAACGGGACGAGATCCCTGCGGCTTATGAGAAGCAAGATTGACGACGCACTTGACCAGAAAAGGAAGATGAAGTATTCATCTTGAAGGTGCCCCTCCAACTACTAGGAATTCTCTCTATTCCTATTCCATCTAATCATCGTGCCTATACACGCGTAACGATAACGAGTGTTAGCGCGTGGACCATCGCAACGGTCCTTTCCATAACAAAGGAATAAGGACAGTAGTGTCCCCTCCTTGATTGATCATCTGCTTGGACGAGAGGAAATTGGGGTAACTGTGCAAGGCAATTTATTATTACGGGGGCCCACATAATAACGACTTGTAGTGCACAGAAATCCTGGTGGACTCTGCGGACCAAGCTAACGATCACTGCACAAAAATTAATCTATAGGTGTTCACACCTTCATCTGGTAGAACAATACATAGATCAGTGCTTTAGCGCGTTATAAAGTAGGAAGCTTGTCTTAGCCTACTTCGTGACTGACACTTCTACCTCTATACGAGACGTTTGAGAAAACGACGTTTAAGCAAGCGAAGATGGGTGACATTCAAAAAGATTCAGCGACGTTACACTCTCTATCACCTCTACACGAACAACCCCATCTAAGGGAAAATATACACATCAATAAAATCAATGTAGCAGGAAATAAATGACCAAGGCGATATAGCCTCGAGTTCACTTTTCCATTACAAACAATAGGCCAAGTAGCCAAGCCTAGGAAGGCTCAGTAATTGTTTCCTCGCTCATACATTGTTGATTATATATACATGTGAAATTGGGTGATTACATGATGGCTTATGGTACTATGTACCTCATAGACAATTATGGAATGTTGTCTAACCCATCCCATACTCTTGGCAAAAAAGGAATGACGTCCAGACAAGACACAAACACCAGTACGTTGCCAAGAGCAGAAGCTGAGCTTCAAGAGCGAATCTCACAGGCAATTGCTCAACATGAAGCCCTCCGCTCCGAACACAGCGGTGGCACTACCGGAAATAACCCTCCGACTGGCTGCACCTATAAACAATTCCTGGACTGCAAGCCATTAAATTTTGATGGCATAGGAGGTGCCGTTGCATTTGTTCGTTGGGCAGAAAAGACTGACTCCATTCTAAGAATGAGTAACTGTTCGCCCCAACAGAGTGTTACCTATATCTCAGGGATTATTCGTAGATGGCACACTCTCCTGGTGGAACCTTCATGTAACACCCCGTGTTTTCACAAGTGAAAGTCAAAGTCAAGGACAAAGTCAACGACCGATTTCGCGCGACGTGACTCGTAGAATTGTTTGTATGATATTTAGATTATGTGGAGTAATTGTTGTACATTACAATAATCAAGCCTTACTAATCGTATTTCAATCGACCTACGACTGTGAACGATAGGAAGTAACAATGCGATAAAGTTAATCAAGCAAGCTAATCAAATCGACACCAAATCGTAACTCGAACTATGTATTTTTTTCTCTTGTGGTTATATGTGTGTGTGCCTTACGTGTACCTGTGCATGTTATTTTTATGTTATTTCATGTTGTATAAATCAAGCGAACTCAATCGAACTCGAAGTCTAACTCGAATGTGAATGAACCCGAACCCGAATTCCAAGTCGAACCCAGTAAGAAGTAGTTGGGACTGAAAGTAATTTGAATTAGGAAACTCTATCGAACCGCTCGTAAATCCGAGCCGAACCAACATCGCATCGAGCTCGCCCAAGGTGGTGGCATCCGCACGGATGACCCATCCGCACGGATGGCCAAACCCGCACGGATTGCCAGTCCGCACGGATGACCAGTCCGCGCGGATAACCTGCCTGGGTGCATGCCATGCGCACAGCTCACCTCCTTTCCCTTTTTGGCATCCTATAAATACCCGGGTCACTCTCCACTTTTTCCACTTTTGGCAAGTGACGTCTGAACCACACGCATTCTTCACCTTTTCTCAATATTTCTCTCAATCCAGGTAAGATCTCACACTAATCCTTGTACATCTTTAATCACTACACAATTCTGCACACTTCTATCTTTCGAATCTACGATTTAAACCATGAAATCATCCGGATTTGAGGTATTCATGGGTGACGTCATCATGAAGTTCGTAAGAACTTCATGCTTGGCCTCATTCCACCAAGAATATCCCAGATCTAAACGATTTCTACAAGTTTTTACAATAATTTCACCTAGATCTAAACTTTTCTAAGGATAAAAGGGTTGAAAGAAATAAACCTAAGCTCTCTTCTTCTTTTACCCTTAAAACCGGTACGAATCCGATCGGTTTTAGTGTTCTACTCGTCAATAGTAATGCACTAGTTCTAGATCCGGAATCCTACCCATAGACGACTGATATCGGGGTTAACCGGGATGACCGTTCTGAGTCGCCGACAGGCCCAGTTAGGGTGGTTCCAGACCGGTCCGGTCAAGCGGGCAAGAACACAACTCCAGGTGGTTGCCACGTATTCAGAACGTCTCGATAAACGACAACAGAAACCAAGGGTAGACGAACGGAACAACCAGTTGTCCGCACGGACAAGCTATCCGCACGGACTAGCTGTCCGCACGGACGAGCCGCACGCACGTACGATCCACACGCACGTGCAGGTCATACGCACGTACAGGCCGTACGCACGTACAGGTCATACACACGGGTTGTTATCCGCACGGACTACCCTTGGGACCCACTTTCCAAACAAGGTTTGAGTATCGACGAACGAGCAATCCGGACGGACGACCTCTGAATGGATTACTCCTCGGATCATGAGATACTAAGGCCTTAAGATGAAACTCAAACAATCTTCATCCGCACGGCCAAGCCGTACGCACGGACAGGCTATCCGGACGGATTGTCTCTTCCGCGCGCACAGGCTGCCCACACGGACTACCATACGCACGGACCGCCGTCCGCGCGGCCGGCTTGAAAGGTAGAAACACTTTGGTGTTTTCTAAATGCTACAACGAAAACTCCAAAGCACAAGCCATCATACACAAACACATCTTAGGAAGAAACAATCCACTTGAACATTTATCCACACAAGCAATCTAACCGTACGGATAAGTCGTTCGCACGTATAACTAGTCCGCACGGGTTGCCACCCGCACGGACAGTCACACGCACGGATGACCTATCCGGATGGAACACCGTCCGCACGCATCACCATCCGCACGCATCACCATCCGTACGGATAGGTCATGCGCACGGATGACTTCTATTCACGGACAACTGATCCGCACGATCAGTCATCCTACCCACTCTCGCTTGTACTGTTTTACGCGTCACTTATCGTTACGTTATCGAATCTATTCAGGCTAATCGTACTCGCTGTAAAGCGCTCCCTTCAATCCATATCGCTGTGAGTATACTCGAACCCTTTTTGCTTTAGCACTTTTGGGTGTTACATACGTTACAACTATTCAAACTACAACTATCACACTACTCAAGCTATTTTAACGCTTAACCATTATTGCATGTTATACGTGGCTTATGAATGCTTGTTTGTTATGTTTACACATGGAATGCTGTCTACCTGCCTTAGCAACGATAGTACTATAGTTTGGACTCAGCACCCGTTCACACGGGGGTTGTTAAGGACCTTTTACTTGCATGGATTACGGTGGTAATCGTGTATTGCGAACTGCCTCGGGCAGTCAACCCGCAGTCATTGGTATCGATGGATCTATGTCGATAACAAACGTGCTTCATTTCACTATGTGTACGTGCTGGTTATGCGTAAATGAATTCAAACTCTATATGCTATTATCAAACTTGTATGCTCACCTTTACATTTTTATGTATTGACATTATTTTAACGTATGTGACAGGTGCCTAGGTTGTTTATATGCTTCTCGGGCTGTGATGAAATTGAAGCTAGGAACTAGAGTCCTAGAAACCGACGAATAATTTGTTATGTTTAAATCTGAGTTGTCGGAACAGAATATTTGTTTAGTTTTTGTCTGTAATAACTTGTTTTACTATTTGAGTCATGGTATGGGACATGTTAACTTAAATTGAATGGTAATGATAGTTGTTATGGAAACTTCTGGACAATCTGTTTCGCTCAGTGCCGCGCCCCGATGATTCCGCCATCGGTTGGGGTGTGACAGATTGGTATCAGAGCCATAACTATAGGGAATTAGGCAAGACTCGACCTAGTCCGGGTCGAAGTCTTAGAGACCTAGGCTATAGTTAAGAACCAACAGACCAACTCACGCGTATGCGTAAACTCACCACTATCACTTACTCTTTTCTAGCACTACACTCGAATTTTCAAGTTGAGAACAGGCAATAAGGCTGAGAATAGGTGTGAAAACCGCAAACTCTCGACTAAAGCTGCCTAATCAACCTACGTTTTAGCTTACAAACGAGGAGAATCGTACCAAATCTGGAGTGAGATCCATATTTTGATGAATAATCTCCTCAATTTCCATCAAAAACGAGGACAGAAGTTGCAAGATAGGGGTGAAACCCTAACCTTGATGACTCGTCCCGCTTTTATACAAAACTCCACCAAAGTTCGATGGACTCCAACGGTCTAAAGACACAACCTAACCAAAGGGAATTGCGCCAACGCCCAAGAATCGAGGCAAAGGCATAGTCCTGGAGGTCGTTGTGCAGGATCCTTGAGAATAGTCGAGCTACTTTGGTTAAGTCGAAGTCTATTAGCCGCAGACAATCCACCTTCGATTATCGATCTTTATGAAAATTTTATGCTTTTTCTGTTATTTGTTAACGTTTTGAGATATTATTGGTTTCGACCCAACACTATTGCTTCTGCTAAAACACAAAACCCACACCTCTCCTCGCTAGCAACTCAACAATAGGAACAATTAGGATACTTTGTACGCTCGTAGGTGCTTTTAGTGACTAAGTTTATGTGTTTCTTGCTTATTGTGCCCATATGATTAGGGATACTGTAATTATGTGCTCTATATGTCTATGTGATTTTGTGCAACTCTGTAAATTCGTGACTATATGCGTTTACATGGTACGTGTTACTGAGCTTTAGTAATCCTAGACGTGTGAGGTGAGATTCGAATACATATGTTGAGTTCCATGGCGGTGTCTATTGCAGACAATGTCGTCTGGATCCCGTCATCAACTCTCTCGTCAGGAAAAGAGGGACAGACGCCTTGCTTCCATCGTCGCGAAAGCGGTAGCAAAGGCTGTGAGCGGTGTTTGCGAGAATGCCAGCAAGTCATCCGAGGAATCGAGGACTGAGGGTCCCAAAGCTGCCGCGAGACCTTTCAGTTTCAAACAATTCAAGTCATGTGGACCGAAAGAATTCACGGGCGAAGGAGGTCCTACTGCTCTATTCCACTGGTTTGACTCTATCGAGGTTACCCTGCGACAAAGTGGTTGCCCTGATGACCTTCGAACTCTGAACGCTACCGGCGTCTTTCAGTCCCGTGCTTTGGACTGGTGGACGGCCGAGAGGAACAAGAGAGGGAATGATGCAGCTTACGGGTTGTCGTGGGATGAGCTCAAGGAAGTCATGCTGGAGGAATTCTGCCCTCCTCACGAACGACAAAAGCTTGAAGATGAATTCTGGCACATACATCAGAAGGATGGAGACAATGCTGGTCTTACCGCTCGCTTCAAACAGCTCAGCATTATCTGTCCCGATCAAGTCAAGACTCCTGAGATCACCATCAAGAAGTACATCCGAGCTTTGCCCGACTGCGTTGCTGATTTCGTGCAAGCGGCTAAGACTACCACGATCGAAGAAACCTATCTGCTGGCCGCTGAGATCAATGACAAAAGGGTCAAAGCTGGGATGTGGGATAAGACCTCCAAGCATCTGCATCAAGCCACTACTACTACACCAACTGCTGAACCCACGTCATCAAGCAACAAGAGAAAGAACAAGAGGAAGAGCAACACCACCAACAAGAACTGTGCGATCACTGCTGCACCAGTTCAGACTGTACCTGCACAACAGCGCCAAGTGGCGGCACCTGTGACCAATGCACCGCCTGCAAAGCGTGCCTATACTGGACCACACCCACTCTGCCCTACTTGCACCTATCATCACCCGACTGCTATCCAATGCCGCTTCTGTGCTCATTGCAACGTCTACGGCCACTTTACTGCTAACTGTCGTATTCGGCAAGCTCCTGCAAATCAAGCTCTACCCGCTGCCCCACAGGGTCAACAAGCTCCTCCGGCACCAGCAGTCAAAGCCAGAGCATGCTTCACATGTGGCGACCCGAATCATTTCGCCAACATGTGCCCAAACAGGGTGGTGAAACAAGAACCCCAGCAGCCACCGCAGCAACCACAACAGCAACAACCGCAACAGCAACAGGCCGCACGTGCCAGAACTTTCAATCTCAACATGCGTCAGGCCCAGGCCGACAACAATGTGGTCAATGGTACGTTCCTTGTGAATGGTATTTATGCTTCATGTTTGTTTGATACTGGAGTCGATAATTGCTTTGTGTCACTCGAATTTGAGAAACTCCTTAGTCGTAAGCGCTCTCGACTCTCCTCTGCATTCGAAGTTGAAGTCGCTACCGGGAGAACCGTCGCTGTAAACTCTGTTATTCGTGATTGCACGCTCGAACTCAACAATCACGTCTTCTCGATCGATCTTATTCCAATGGAACTAGGAAGTTTTGACGTTATAATAGGTATGGACTTTCTTCGCGAAAACCATGCCGAAGTTGTGTGCTTCGATAAAATGATTCGTTTTTCGCTCGCCAACGGGGATTCATTGTGCGTCTATGGAGATACTACTTCGAAGGGTCTCAAACTTATATCATGCCTACAAGCCAGCAAGTATCTCCGTAAGGAGTACAGGGCTTTCTTGGCTCATGTCGTAGCAGCTGAGAAGGAAAAGAAAGAGAAGAAGAAAGTGAAGGACGTTCCAGTGGTTCGAGAATTTCCTCGAGTCTTTCCCGAGGATCTTCCCGGACTACCTCCAAAGCGTGATATCGATTTTCGCATTGATCTTATTCCTGGAGCAAATCCTATTGCCAGAGCTCCCTACCGACTTGCGCCGTCCGAAATGCGCGAACTCTCAACCCAACTCCAGGAATTGCTTGAAAAAGGCTTTATTCGCCCGAGCACCTCTCCGTGGGGCGCACCAGTCCTTTTTGTCAAAAAGAAGGATGGGACGTTCCGGATGTGCATCGATTACCGGGAATTGAATAAGTTGACTATCAAGAATCGCTATCCTCTGCCTCGAATCGACGATTTGTTTGATCAACTACAGGGCGCTACGTGTTTCTCGAAGATCGACCTGCGTTCCGGATATCATCAGCTGCGTATACAGGAGGAGGATATTCCCAAAACAGCGTTTCGCACTCGTTACGGCCATTATGAATTCGTTGTCATGCCTTTTGGCCTAACCAATGCACCAGCAGTTTTCATGGATCTGATGAATCGAGTGTGTAAACCGTATCTTGACCGTTTCGTCATCGTGTTCATCGACGATGTCCTGATCTATTCCAAAACGAGATCCGAACACGCGCAGCATCTACGTTTGGTTCTCGAGTTACTCCAGGGAAATCAACTCTACGCCAAATTCTCCAAGTGTGAATTTTGGTTGGGGGAGGTTCAATTTCTGTGTCACATCGTAAATAGTCAGGGCATTCACGTCGATCCTGCAAAGATTGAAGCTGTTAAAAGCTGGGTTACGCCTAAGAACCCGACTGAAGTCCGTTCCTTTCTCGGGCTGGCGGGCTATTATCGACGATTTATCAACGGATTCTCGAAGATTGCTGTACCACTTACTTCTCTTACTCATAAGGATCAGCCTTTTGTCTGGGGAACCAAACAAGAGTCTGCCTTTCGAACCCTCAAATACATGCTTTGCAATGCTCCTGTTCTCACGCTACCCGACGGAAACGACAATTTCATTGTCTACTGTGATGCTTCTAACCTTGGTCTCAGTTGTGTCTTAATGCAACGAGACAAGGTTATTGCTTACGCATCCCGTCAGCTCAAAATCCACGAGAAGAACTATACAACCCACGATCTCGAGCTAGGCGCAGTTGTTTTTGCATTAAAGATTTGGCGACACTACCTGTATGGTACCAAGTGTACGATCTTCACCGATCATAAGAGCCTACAACACATCTTTAATCAGAGGGAACTAAATATGCGTCAACGCCGATGGGTAGAGCTTCTCAACGACTACGACTGCGAGATTCGTTATCACCCAGGCAAAGCAAATGTTGTTGCCGACGCACTTAGCAGACGGAGTTATCTGCTTAGCACTCGTAATGTTCAAGCCCTGCACAATCTAGAAGCTCTTATCCGCGATGCCCAGCATGCATGTTTCAACGAGCGCACCTTGAAGAAAGAAAGAATCTACCACGATGGAGCCCAACTTGTGAGCAAATCAAACGGGATATTCCACTTCTTAGACAAAATCTGGATTCCCAAGCGAACTAACTTGCGACAGATCATCATGGACGAAGCCCACAAATCCCGATACTCTATTCATCCTGGTGCCGACAAAATGTACCATGACCTTCGATATAGGTACTGGTGGCCGGGCATGAAACGGGATATCGCTCTCTACGTCGGAAGATGCCTAACCTGTGCTAGAGTCAAGGCCGAACATCAACGACCCTCTGGCTTACTCGAACAACCTCCAATCCCCATGTGGAAGTGGGAAAGTATAGCTATGGATTTCGTAACCAAGCTTCCAACCACGTCATCAGGTCACGACAGCATTTGGGTTGTTATTGACCGTTTGACCAAATCAGCCAACTTTCTGCCAATACGAGAAGATTACAAGGTGGAACGATTAGCCCGAATCTACACTGACGAGATCATTTGTCGACTTGGGACGCCTCGTGACATCATCTCTGACCATGATGCTCGATTTACTTCGCGATTGTGGGGAACATTTCAAACGGCACTCGGTACGACGCTTAATCTAAGCACTGCGTTCCACCCACAAACTGACGGTCAGAGCGAAAGAACGATTCGTACGCTTGAAGACATGCTCCGTTCATGTGTCCTAGACTTCGGTGGTAATTGGGATAGACACCTTCCGTTAGTCGAATTCTCGTACAACAACAGCTACCAGGCTAGCATCCAGATGGCACCTTTTGAGGCCTTATACGGGAGAAGATGTCGATCGCCTATTGTGTGGCACGAGATCGGTCACTCGCAACTAACCGGTCCGGAACTGCTACAAGAAACGACAGACAAAATCTTCCAAATTCGGGACAATCTAGCGAAGGCTCGAGATAGACAGAAGCTTCTCGCCGATAAAAAGCGCAAGCACCGTGAGTATGGCGTTGGTGACTACGTACTCCTAAAGGTATCACCTTGGAAGGGTGTAGTCCGATTCGGCAAAAAGGGGAAACTTGCGCCTCGGTATGTGGGACCTTTTAAGATTCTGGAAAGGATCGGAAAAGTCGCCTACAGACTCGAATTACCGGAAGAACTTAACAATGTCCATCCGATCTTCCACGTGTCAAACCTCCGAAAGACCATCTACGAACCAGCCGTACATGTTCCTCTAGATGATTTACGAGTGAACGAAACATTACACTTCGTGGAAAAGCCTGTCGAAATCATGGATCGCCAAACCAAAGAACTCAGGCGCTCACGCATTCCTATTGTGAAAGTCCGGTGGGAAGGCAAACAAGGCGCGGAGTTCACTTAGGAACTCGAAAGCGACATGAAGGCAAAGTATCCACAGCTGTTTAACGAAGAAGTAACGTCCAGCTAAGTAAGGCAAGGTGGCAATATTGTAAAAAGAGAGTATTCGAGAGAGATTTCAGAGAATTTGAAATATGATAATATGTATGGAAGCCAACAGAAACCGCCGAAACTACTGAAGATTGAACATTGTAAATGAGAGAAACTAGAGAGAGAAAGCTCTTGTCCGTTATCCGATCAATCAATAGAATCACGTCATTAGTACGTTCTTGTCTGTTCAATCTCACTTGTGCACGGATTTCGCACGTTGCACGATCGGTCACACAATCGAGTCAGGTTCAAAACCGACCCTGCAAAGATGAAGAAATTGCTCAAATCTGAGCGTGTTTGATCTTGCAACCGAGCACCTGCTCAGATACCACTTGTAGGATCGATTCGACACCGTACGATTGTGTTTAGTCCACACACGTTCGCGGATTCCGCACGTTGAACGTGTTGTTACGCAATCGAATCGGAGACAAATCCGGACCTACAATAATTCGAATTTCTTCCAAACGACTTCAAATTCAAACTAAGGACTCTCACATGTGATTCACGAATTAGTTACAGCTTCAGCTTAATTTCGGGACGAAATTTCCTAAACAAGGGGAGGCTGTAACACCCCGTGTTTTCACAAGTGAAAGTCAAAGTCAAGGACAAAGTCAACGACCGATTTCTCGCGACGTGACTCGTAGAATTGTTTGTATGATATTTAGATTATGTGGAGTAATTGTTGTACATTACAATAATCAAGCCTTACTAATCGTATTTCAATCGACCTACGACTGTGAACGATAGGAAGTAACAATGCGATAAAGTTAATCAAGCAAGCTAATCAAATCGACACCAAATCGTAACTCGAACTATGTATTTTTTTCTCTTGTGGTTATATGTGTGTGTGCCTTACGTGTACCTGTGCATGTTATTTTTATGTTATTTCATGTTGTATAAATCAAGCGAACTCAATCGAACTCGAAGTCTAACTCGAATGTGAAGGAACCCGAACCCGAATTCCAAGTCGAACCCAGTAAGAAGTAGTTGGGACTGAAAGTAATTTGAATTAGGAAACTCTATCGAACCGCTCGTAAATCCGAGCCGAACCAACATCGCATCGAGCTCGCCCAAGGTGGTGGCATCCGCACGGATGACCAGTCCGCGCGGATAACCTGCCTGGGTGCATGCCATGCGCACGGCTCACCTCATTTCCCTTTTTGGCATCCTATAAATACCCGGGTCACTCTCCACTTTTTCCACTTTTGGCAAGTGACGTCTGAACCACACGCATTCTTCACCTTTTCTCAAGATTTCTCTCAATCCAGGTAAGATCTCACACTAATCCTTGTACATCTTTAATCACTACACAATTCTGCACACTTCTATCTTTCGAATCTACGATTTAAACCATGAAATCATCCGGATTTGAGGTATTCATGGGTGACGTCATCATGAAGTTCGTAAGAACTTCATACTTGGCCTCATTCCACCAAGAATATCCCAGATCTAAACGATTTCTACAAGTTTTTACAATAATTTCACCTAGATCAAAACTTTTCTAAGGATAAAAGGGTTGAAAGAAATAAACCTAAGCTCTCTTCTTCTTTTACCCTTAAAACCGGTACGAATCCGATCGGTTTTAGTGTTCTACTCGTCAATAGTAATGCACTAGTTCTAGATCCGGAATCCTACCCATAGACGACTGATATCGGGGTTAACCGGGATGACCGTTCTGAGTCGCCGACAGGCCCAGTTAGGGTGGTTCCAGACCGGTCCGGTCATGCGGGCAAGAACACAACTCCAGGTGGTTGCCACGTATTCAGAACGTCTCGATAAACGACAACAGAAACCAAGTGTAGACGAACGGAACAACCAGTTGTCCGCATGGACAAGCTATCCGCACGGACTAGCTGTCCGCACGGACGAGCCGCACGCACGTACGAGCCACACGCACGTGCAGGTCATACGCACGTACAGGCCGTACGCACGTACAGGTCATACGCACGGGTTGTTATCCGCACGGACTACCCTTGGGACCCACTTTCCAAACAAGGTTTGAGTATCGACGAACGAGCAATCCGGACGGACGACCTCTGAATGGATTACTCCTCGGATCATGAGATACTAAGGCCTTAAGATGAAACTCAAACAATCTTCATCCGCACGGCCAAGCCGTACGCACGGACAGGCTATCCGGACGGATTGTCTCTGCCGCGCGCACAGGCTGCCCACACGGACTACCATACGCACGGACCGCCGTCCGCGCGGCCGGCTTGAAAGGTAGAAACACTTTGGTGTTTTCTAAATGCTACAACGAAAACTCCAAAGCACAAGCCATCATACACAAACACATCTTAGGAAGAAACAATCCACTTGAACATTTATCCACACAAGCAATCTAACCGTACGGATAAGTCGTCCGCACGTATAACTAGTCCGCACGGGTTGCCACCCGCACGGACAGTCACACGCACGGATGACCTATCCGGATGGAACACCGTCCGCACGCATCACCATCCGTACGGATAGGTCATGCGCACGGATGACTTCTATTCACGGACAACTGATCCGCACGATCAGTCATCCTACCCACTCTCGCTTGTACTGTTTTACGCGTCACTTATCGTTACGTTATCGAATCTATTCAGGCTAATCGTACTCGCTGTAAAGCGCTCCCTTCAATCCATATCGCTGTGAATATACTCGAACCCTTTTTGCTTTAGCACTTTTGGGTGTTACATACGTTACAACTATTCAAACTACAACTATCACACTACTCAAGCTATTTTAACGCTTAACCATTATTGCATGTTATACGTGGCTTATGAATGCTTGTTTGTTATGTTTACACATGGAATGCTGTCTACCTGCCTTAGCAACGATAGTACTATAGTTTGGACTCAGCACCCGTTCACACGGGGGTTGTTAAGGACCTTTTACTTGCATGGATTACGGTGGTAATCGTGTATTGCGAACTGCCTCGGGCAGTCAACCCGCAGTCATTGGTATCGATGGATCTATGTCGATAACAAACGTGCTTCATTTCACTATGTGTACGTGCTGGTTATGCGTAAATGAATTCAAACTCTATATGCTATTATCAAACTTGTATGCTCACCTTTACATTTTTATGTATTGACATAATTTTAACGTATGTGACAGGTGCCTAGGTTGTTTATATGCTTCTCGGGCTGTGATGAAATTGAAGCTAGGAACTAGAGTCCTAGAAACCGACGAATAATTTGTTATGTTTAAATCTGAGTTGTCGGAACAGAATACTTGTTTAGTTTTTGTCTGTAATAACTTGTTTTACTATTTGAGTCATGGTATGGGACATGTTAACTTAAATTGAATGGTAATGATAGTTGTTATGGAAACTTCTGGACAATCTGTTTCGCTCAGTGCCGCGCCCCGATGATTCCGCCATCGGTTGGGGTGTGACACTTCAGGTTCAAACCCTTGGTGCAGATGCTGCTTATGCACTAAGCTGGGACGAGCTCAAGGAAATGATGGAAAAGAAATACTGTTCTAGGGCTGAAATCCAGAAGCTTGAGGTGGAGTTCTGGAATTTGAAAATGGACGGACCGAAGATTCCTGAATACGTCCAACGATTTCACGACTTATCTAGAGTCATCCCCTACTTAGTCAAACCGGAATTCAAAAGGATTGAACGATTCATTTGGGGACTTGCACCTCAAATTAGGAGCTTAGTTACTACCTCAAGGCCTCCAACCATCGCAAAGGCTATCGAGTTAAGCGTTACACTTACTGAAGAAGCTTTACGTGCGGGAAAATTTTCGGAATCTGAGGATAACAAGAAAGAGACTCATGTGGAGTCATCAGGCAATAAGAAAAGGAAGTCTTCGAACCTAAAGGTGGGCACACAAGCCGGCTATGGAAGCTCTAAAGCAAACAAAAGAAAGAAAGTGAAACCGCCGCATGACAGGAAAGCTTCTGGAACCACTAATAAAGTTGGTGATAAGATTTACTCGGGAGCTAAGCCGAGGTGCGAGGAATGCACTTTTCACCATAAAGGTCAAGGTCTGAGGCCTAAGTGTGGAAAGTGTGGAAAAGAAGGTCACAGCAAGGACGCCTGTTGGGCGAAGGACCCAGATGGAAGGAATAAGAGAATACCAGGCTGCTACAAATATGGTGAAGCATGGCACACTAGGAAAGATTGCCCTAGGAAGAAGCAAGCAAGGAAGGGTTTTCACGATCGAAACTCGTGAAGCACGCCAGGATCCAGATGCGGTTACGGGTACGTCCCCTATTAACCAACCCTATACATCTACTTTTAATTAATACTGGCATCAACTTTTACCTTGCATGCTTAGAACTTAAGAAACTGCATGGCCTAGTTTCAAATAAATTAGACGTTCCATAATATTTAGAAATGGGCATATAGAAGGCTAGTTTAAACAATCGAAGCAATTAAGGATTGCATTTAGGGACTCAGAAGGTCGGAACCTTCTGTTACCATTGACTTGCGAAGTCATAATATGATAGTCAGCATGGATTGGATATCCAAGTATAGAGCCTGAGAACATCCCCGCTATGGAAGAAGTTCCAGTAGCCTTTTCTGAAGACTTGCCAGGAATACCTCCACAGCGCCAAGAGGAGCTTGGGATAACCCTCGTGCCAAGAGCGGTACAAGTGCCGAATGACGCCTTACCGACTAGCTTTGTCTGCGAAGCATGAGCCTCCGAGGTAACTGCCAGAGCTGCTAGACAGAGGGAAATTAAAGACATGACATCCTTAGTTAAGGAGACAAGGAGAAAGTTGGTAGTCTCCACTTTACATAAACTCCAGAAAATTGAGAATCAAAATCCTTTGCCAAGGACTGATGACACAAATGAGCCAATCGTAAGGTTCCAGTTACCACTCAAAGATCAACTTGAGGACAAGATATCCTCCACTGTGAATACAAGAGGAAATATCCCTAAAACGACCTTTAGGACTTGCTTCGAGCATTACGAGTTCCTTGTCGTACCATTTGGCTTAACACATGCATCGACAATATTCATGGACCTCATGAATCGAACGTGTAAGCCATGCCTGGATAAATTACGATCATACTTATTGACTACATGCTTATATGGCCAACGACCAAAGAAGGTCGTAAGCAACAGCTGCAATTTAACTTGCAACCCCTAGAGAAAGAACAATTATGTGCTAAGATGACGAAAAGTAGATTTCGAATTCGCGAAATGAGAACTTTAAGATACATGGTGCATAAGAACGAGATTCATGCCAACCCTGCAACCCAGAGCTAAGGAGCTAGAATTGCAATTAAGTGACGCTTCTCGACAAAGTCTCGATTGTACGTCGATGCAACGAGACCACAACATTGCATACGCGGCACATTGATCAAGGAATCATGAGAAGAAACCTTGAGCAAGATACAGTGATTGCACGCCGCAAACTTGACGTCACTACCTAACGGGAAACGCTGCACGACCTTTACTGAACACAAGGGTTGCAGCACACCGTTGATCGTAAGAACTTGAATGTTAACGTAGACGGACTGAGCTACTGAACGATGCAGACTGAATGGACATGATACGTGCTTGTGTGATAAACTTCAACGAAAAGTTGGAACACTCACTTGCCCATAGTAGAGTCTTCCTACAACAGTATTTATCACACCGCCGTTTAAATCGCTCCGTGTGAAGCTTCAGATAAGTCGATTCCCGTTATGTGGAACGGAGACCGGAGATAAACAATCTACTGGCCCGAGTTGGTCTAGGAAAAACTAGAGGCAAGATCGTTCAGATATGTGATCATATTGAGATAGCCGCAGAATACAGAAAGATTGCGCCGATGAGCGGCAGAAATCGTAAGGATTCGAGACGAAAATTATGGCTTAAATGAGAGCCTCGCCTAGAGAAGGCGTAGTGTGATTTGGAAAACGAAAAGGTTGAATCCCCAGTGTAGGGATCAGAACCATTGTTCACAAGATAAAACTCCCATAAAAAGATCAGTAGTGCTCGCGACACATTCATGTGTCTAGTCTGTAGAGGAGTCTGACTCAAGGAGCAGTCGTTGTTCCCACAAATAAGATTCACGTCAATAACAATCGACAAGAATTTCTATAGAAACCTGTTAAGGTTTTGGACCAAGAGTCCACAATACTATAGAAACCTGTTAAGGTTTTGGACCAAGAGTCCACAATACTATAGAAACCTATTAAGGTTACGGACCAAGAGTCCACGAGATACAGAAAAGACATGATTGATTTTCTTGAGTACGATAAAATACATGACATGATAACACGAAGATGTGTTTCGAATATAAGTGACCATATTCGTTTCACAACTCCCCTTCGACCGATGGCATCGCTTGAATTTCGGGACGAAATTCTTTTAACGGGGGGAGACTGTGACAACCGTCACTTTTTCGTACATTCCGTACACTAGAAGAACAGTAATTTGTGCTTTAATGACTGTACATGATCTAGTTTACCAGACAAATAAATTTCTGAATTCCATGCAAGTGAATTCATGCACACTTTATACTACAAAATATTGCTTTATGCATAAACGAGAGCGTTACGTCAAAAAAAATATTAGTAAACTCACCGGTAAGACACATTGTGTCAACAAAAACTGCAGAAAGCAGTTAGACAGTAGAATTGGAGCCTAGGTGTAGGTCCGACGACAAGAATACATTAAAACCCAAGAGTACCTACAAGGGTTTACATATATACCATCCGGAAGCCAATTTAAGCACTAGAAAGCACCCGAAACGCACTTTAAGCGCGTAATTTATTTAAATTCAACTATAATCAGTAGTATGACACAGAAATATTATGCAGAAATTATGATTTATCATCCAGAATACTTCCCTAAGTGTCGGGAATGAAAAGGGTACAAAAGGGGTACATAAAAGACACTAAACGGTGCAATTTAGCACTTTAACGAACCGGTAATTAACCGAACAGCCGGATTTTACTCGAAACACAAAAATATTGTTAAACACATTGTTTTATTATTACTGAGCTAGTCATGATCCCCGAACACCCTAACACACACTAGAGTATCTAGTAACTAACCAACTTAATTATATACTTGGATTGGAACTAAGAACTAACTAGTTGGTTAAGAATTTGCAATTAGACCCCTCCCCCCCCCCCCCCTAGCAAGATAATCGACCACATGGCTATTAGAAGATTTTGTTGAATTGTTTATTGAGATATGCCTTGTACTCTTGAAGACATAAGGACCAAAGGTTAAACTAATGTTGGAAGATTATAAGAACAACACCTTGGATAACAACCTTCATTCATTCACCAACTCAACAAACTCCTTCCCCTCTTCTCTCCCTTGGCTTCGGCCGACCCCAACCACACCAACACCACCACCATTCTTCCATCCTACATACATTCCAAGCTTGTATTAAGGTGTTAGAAGGTGCATAGTGAAGCTAGGAGCTTTCGGAAGTTGAAGAACCTCAACCGTTTGCTTTTATCCACTCGTTTTCTTCTCTTGAACATCCCTAGCTTTAAGCTAGTGGTAAGTTTCTTAGATCATCATCTTCTTCATATTTTTGTTGGTTAATAGTAAGGAGAATGGTGAAATATTAAGAAACTCTAAGAACATAAACAAGTCTTGAACATAAACCAACATTAGTGATAAAGTATGGTTAAAATGATGAAGTAATCATGATAAATCTGAGTATATATACAATAATCTGCTGTAAATAACTTACGTTATGAGATAAATCATTATTAGAAAGTATGGTGATCGTATATGTGCGTTTTAGTAACATTTAACCTATAAAAAGCATGCTGATTTGCATTTTCAGCCACCTTCAACTGGCTGTAAACAGGTCATAACTTAACAAAAACTTGATTTTCTTGAGTCTATAACTTGTTATTATGAAATACGGTTCTGATGGCACTGGAATCATAATTTTTGGACTTTGTTTACTATTTTTAAAGGGGCATTTTGTAACAGCAGCTAAGGCTGCATTTTTACTGCTGAAAATATGCGTTCTGTTTTCCATCATAACTTGAATTTTGTGTAGAGTTAGATCATGAAATTTGTACTGTAGATGACCACCAATGTATTTGTAATTCTCTCACTAGAATTTCATAAATCGGAATCTCGATGAATTTTAAATAAATTATTTCGTGGACTGCAGTCAGAAAAAGATAAATCTGATTTCAGTCCGGAAAAATGAATTTTTATAAAATATTGGTAATGAATTGGATCACGATATTTTTACATAATAATATTTGGATCGTTTAAGATATTCTGTAAAAATTTGGGAATTTTTGGAATAAGTTAACTATTTTATTGAAATGCCCGAAAACAGCCCAGTTTTGGATATTTAAGTTGAAATGACATAAGTAGTAATTTGCGTGTCTAAGTGTCAATTATGTTATCTAAGGAAAATATATATTATTTGATCACCAAAAATTTTGTGCTAAGTGTGTGTAGTATGTATTATACATGATAGTGTATTAGGACTTGAAAATACACTAAGTACTCTTAAGAAGTGAAAATACACACACAACATACTCAGACAAGATACATAATTCGGGTGCAAAGTACAAAACACAATATACTTATATTAATTTTTGGGAAAATAATATAAGGAAGATATTTAGTTAAAAATATAAAATATTTTCCACACAACAATACAAATACAAAAGATAGTGACTTGTACTTGTGCGATACAAGTCTAGTGACTAACGTTAATAACACACGTTTAGGTCGCGACGCTAGATAAGCAAATCCAGTGGAGTTTACGACGCAGGAACGCAAAGTTGTGAGTTCATGCTCCCTATTTTCTCTAACTATTTTTTGGTTTTATAACTCTCGGGGGTGAAATACATGTTACAAATATTACAATTTTTACAAATGGTAAAAATACAAGAAGCACTCTTGGTGAGAACGAGTACCGAGTGCAATACGATTTGAGAATACAAAAAAATACGAGAAGCACTCTTGGTGAGAACGAGTACCGAGTATGATGTGCTTTAAGAAATGCCTAGAAAATAGTAGATCATGTGAGCTTAAACTAGATATTGAGATGCCATTAATACTTAATTAGGGACGAGGGTTAGATCTAACGGGTACGACCGAGCCCCACTCATGGTCCTTATGTGACCCCTTGAGTGCTTCGGTGTCCCAGTCGAGGGAAATCGACACAGTCGAGGTTAATCGACACAGTCGAGGGTAATCGACACAGTTAAAGGAGCCAATACTAATGCTTCCTATGTTCTCACATGGCTTGAGGGAGAAAATACTAATGCTCCCTATGTCCTCACATGCCTTGAGGGAGAAAACACTAATGCTCCCTATGTCCTCACATGCCTTGAAGGAGAAAATACTAATGCTCCCTATGTCCTCACGTGCCTTAATGTCCTTGTATAAACAATCATTTAATACGTGGGGTACACAAGAAAACTTGATTTATACAAGAATACTTGATTTGTACAAAATACAACTATGTTTTCATACAAGATATACAGAATGCATGAACTCGCTCAACTTTATGTTGATGTTTTCCAAAATTACATGTATTTCAGGTGACAGGATGGATCTTGGGCGCAAGTGTCATAGCTAGAAGTAGACTTCAAGTTTAGATGTCATCCACTTTTGTTGAATTGTAACCTAGACGAAGGTTGTGTTTTTAAAACTTAAATAACAAGTATTTGTAATACTCAAATTTTCATGAATGGATGAACATCGTTTTGATCATGTAGGTGTCTATTACGATTGAATGCAATGATATTAAACCAGTCACACATCATACACTTCCGCAAAAGACAGGGTGTGACATAGGCATTCCCTTAACTAAGTTAACCTGTAAATCCATTAAGTTTGAATGGGGACCAAAACAGGAAGAAGCATTTAGAATCCTTAAGCAAAGATTAACCAACACACCCATAGTAGCATTGCCAGAAGGAACCAAAGACTTTACAGTCTATTGTGACGCTTCTAAATTAGGTTATTGTAACACCTCGTAAAATCACATCCAATGAAGTATTGACACGTGTAATAAACCCTAATGAAGTCAAACATTGAATTCAAGGGACTAATTTTTTGAAAAATCGAAAACTTTGATTATGAAAGAACTGGAAGTATTATCATACCAAAAATAAATTTCTAATTAACCTTTTATGGTTTTATATTCACAAATGAGCCACTTGTTAAGCAAGTGTAGCCGTTTATATAATTAATTGAAAGTTTGCGCAGAAAAGGGTTAAAAGCGTCAACATGTTAAATTCTTATCTCTGAGTGACCTTTTAACAAACCGAGAGCCTCATGATATTTGATTATACTCTCGGGAATGCCAATCATTTGCCATACAAGGCTTTTATGCCTAAAAGTGAAGTTACGCGCAACTTTGCAAGTATAAGGGACTAGAAGTGTCAATATGTTTAATTATACCTCTGAATGACCTTTTATCAAGCCCGAAGCATTATGATGTTTAATAATACTTTCAATAATGCCTAACATGAATTAAATGAGGCTTCAATGCTATTAAATGATAAGTTACGCAAGTTTGCTCATTAGAAGGACCTAAAGCGTCAAACTGCTAAAGTATGCCGATTCGTATGTTATCGGACCTTCCGGAATATGACCATGAGTTATACATACCTTAATTATCCTTATCATAGCTTAGATATAGGCTTTGAGGTGTTTAGTGCGCAAAAATAAACTTTTAAGTCATGAAGGGACTAAAAGTGTCAAAAAGCGCACAAGTTTGCGTTTACGCGCATATCTCACATTCTGAATATCCCCGGACACCCAAAAATTTATGTAAACACTAAAATATGTTATTTTAGTGTTTGGCTTGATAAAATTCCATTCGTCGCGTCAATTGGTTCGTTTTTCGCGTCCGTCCGTGTTTCGTCGTAATTAACCAAACAACGTGACCGTACGACCAAAAGAACCGACATCCGGCATATTTTTGAGCATGTTTCATGTTCCCCACACTTAGGCATCATTGTAGAGCCTTAAAAATGGTTTAACGGGCCTTAGATGAGTCGGAAATGGCATTTAGAAGTGCAGGGACTAAAACTGTCAACAAATGAAACTTTGTTTGGCTGACCAGGACCTTACGGACCTCAACATTATTGACCTTACGATTCGTAAGCTAATTCCCAGATGAAGAAACTCGTTTAAAATGGCTGTTCAGCCTTGCAAACGACTTATCTTGCCCCTTAACATCACCAAAGGCCGCCTAAACTGATTTTTAGCCCTTAGGGACACTTGTTGAAGAGTTGTGGTCATTGGTAGACTTACATGTCAACATTTTGTGGATCAAAATTCACTATATAAGGCCATGAAGTTGCAACCATTTGATCATTCACTTCTTGTGCAATTCTGGAGCCTTTGGGAGCTTAAGAGCAGACACAAGACCTTCCTAATTAAGCATAGGACTTCAGTAAGTTTACTAATCCTTCCTTGATTAAGTTTTGCTTAGTTATTAGCCTAAAAGTCAAACCGTCGTAATTAACGGTTGACTTAACGATTAATCACTAATGGTTCAGTGATTAGTCAAATTGAAAGTAGTTATAAGTTGGTAATTATGTGGGTAATAAACCCTTAAAAGGGTTCCCCCTGATTCCCACTCTAACTAGGTCTAATGTCGGGTCAAACTTGTTATTAAAAAGTCAACAGGATGCTAAATTTCAAGTTAATACATAATTAGCAATGTAGGACACATACAAACTGTTTGATCATTAATATAACTTAGTAATTAGTGTAAGAACATGTTTAAACATGTTCAACCCGACAATTTACTGTTTAGACCCGGTTCGGAACCGAAAGTCGCAAAGCTTTGACTTTTGCTTTGACTTCAGTTCTGACCCGTTTTGGTATATTTTAAAAATACCTTAGAGCTTCATTTGGACCAGGTTACATGCTAGTATAACCCTCTGTGATTATACACCATGGTTCATTAGTTAACCAATTAATACGCATGATTCCGTTAATTGCTCATATGTTGACCATTATGCCCTTTTCACCTTAAAACGTGATTTTTGGAAATGTAAAAGAGTAGAAACTTTAATTACTGATATATAAACTTGTATGCAAAATTTGACATCAATTTGAGGTGTAGATTAAGAGTTATGCTCGATAGCGTAAAATGAAAGCTTGATGTTAACTAAACGGCATAATTAGCGTATAGCCTATTTAAACCTAATTTTTTATATCAAAATTAATACCCACTGATGTAATATATTATTTTGGGATTTTTGAAGATTTTTAATTAATTTAGGCTGAGCATAACTTAAAGTCGTAGGCTTAATCCAGTAATTGTCGGTTTTGCCCTTACGGGCTATAAAATGAGTTTTGCACATCTAATTGACTACAAACCTTTTGCTACTGATCACATATGATGAATAAATTATTTTAAGCCTTCTGGAATAATAAAAATATCAGCTTTATGTATCGAACCCGGAAATGGCTTTTAATCGCCTTTTAAGCGTTTTTAATGCATAGTATGTACTAGAACTATTTTAAACATACAAGGGTTGATGCCTACTGATATTTTAGGAAAATTATAATATTTTAACAGTAAGCAAAGGTTGTTAAACTCAGACTTCAGTTTTGAGCTTTTCGGCTTATGTGAAATTACCAAAATGCCCCTACGGTGCATAGTTTGGTTATAATTGATAAATTTCACATACATACTTTACCCTACTGTTATAACTTAGTAAAATAAGTATTTTTTCTGATTACATCAGACCTGTAACTCAGGTAAATACTTAAACTCTTTTATAACCTTTTAAATGACCAAACTACCCCTACGGGGCATAGTTTGTGTTTAAATTCGTTTCGAGCATAATAAAAGACATCTTACTGATGTCACAACATATATGAAGCATATTAACTTAGGAAACCTGTAAATGGCTCATATGTATACCCGTTACGCTTATTACGCGTTCGGTTCGGTTTATGTAACTAGTTTACATAAATTAGCCTAAACAGGTCAAACCTTATCGGTTTTATCTCAAAATCCGGAATGTGTATGAAATGCCCATATTAAGCAAGTCTCCGAACTTGTTGGGTCTAAATCACATTCTATCCGGTCTTCGCTTAATCATGCGTTTGAATCGTATCTTTCGGTAAGACTAACCGGTCTAAGCTTAGGCTTAATTAAAGACCCGTTAGCATTCTAATGGGTTATTTATACCATCTTTCCAGACTAGAGCCTTCCGGTAAATTGTACCTACGCTTACTTAAGTGAATACGGCTGAGTTATTATAATTCTTGCTATTTAAGACAGGAGCTAGCTCAGGTAAATACTCTTAACTTATTTTCCCTATTATGGGCTTGGGATACGGTAATATAAATACCGCATGGTCAGGTATGGGATTCAAAGACCAATAAGTCGGGAAATCCAAATAACCTGTTTTAATTCGTATTGCTTGACTGAAACATTGGGGGTTAATGCGACCGTGTCCTGGATATCCTTGACTCATTAAATGCAATGGCCATGACCTAAGTATGGGGTGTAGGCATACACCTGACAGATGCCATATGTTTATTAATTAATTATACCCAATAAGGGATTCCCAATAAGGGAATAGTGGTGTGTCGGTTAATCATGAACCGGCATAGAACCGGGCCCCGTATGTAGAGCAAGTTATGTAAAACTGATAACATGATATATAGTTTGTCCCAAGTTATAAAAGATTAATTTTGCCTCTGTGCATTTTAATCAAGTTATAAAAGATTAATTTTGCCTCTGTGCATTTTAATCAAGTTATAAAAGATTAATTTTGCCTCTGTGCATTTTAATCAAGTATAAAAGGTTAATTTTGCCTCTGTGCATTTTAATCGAATTATAAAAGATTAATCTTGCCTCTGTGCATTTTAATCAAAGTGTCAAAATATTTTGTGCCTGGTGCATCTAAATCAATTTTCTTAAACTCTTTTCAAATGAGTTAGTTGAGTGTATTTACCAGTGAAAACTGACGTATTTTCAAAAGTCTAAGTGACAGGTACAAGTACGTAATAGGCTGGAAGCTGCTCAGGACGTTAATAAGGAATCTTGCAAGTTCTAGGCGTCTAAAGTCTGTTGAACAATATTTATGTTTTAAGATCCGCCTGTGGATCCTTTACTTTCCGTTATAATACTTGATATTACTTTGTATTCGGATTGTAATATATTTATCTTTTGCTTCCGCTATGCATTTATATATTGTGTTGTTTGACTATGATGATATCAACTACGTCACGATACTCACCACCTGGCCCACCGGTGACACGTGGAAAGTCGGGGTGTGACAGGTTGGTATCAGAGCCAACACTGAGCGAATTAAACACTAGCCTTTTGTGTTTATTCTCAGTTACACAGTTGCACATTCTTGAGTCTAGACAAGAACATAGGACGAATTCTAAATTGTTTTATTTGTCCTTATTTGGTTCCTTTATTATTTTCTGATTAGCTCTTGCATGGGCAAGCCATTTTTGTAGAAGTCCCGTTTAGGGAAACCATGTACTTGTTTAAATTTTAAAGGAACGATTTTATTCAAAATATCATTCCTATATTATAAAATCTACCATTATAATAAAATGGCAATATCTAAAAAGGACAAGACCTAGCTCATGTGTCATTTTAAGACAGGGCCAAGACGGTAGTTCCACAATTAGATTCAGACCCTTGTTAACATTTCAATTTAGGTTTGTTCTGCGTTAAATATTAAAGGAATCTTAAAGGTAAAACCTAGCCTAAATGTCAATGCATACATGGCCAAGATGGTAAAACCTAGCCTAAATGTCAATGCAGACATAGCCAAGATGGTAAAACCTAGCCTAAATGTCATTGCAGACATGGCCAAGACGGTAAAACCTATCCAAAGGATTCCAATCCCTGTTAACATCTGTAAGTACGTTAACATTTTTGGCAAACTGTGAATCGTTAAAGTCACACAGGCCATCTTTTAAAAAGGGGGTTGATCTAAATTCCCTCATTTGAAATAATCATCCATTAGTGATGAAATGCCTACGGGCCATACTTATTGTCCTAAGGGACTAAAGACAGTAGTAGCCTTTGCCTCTCTGTCCAGAAAAGGGTAATGAACTTTGATTCGAACCTTAATGCCTCGATTCTCTGAAATCATGGCTTATATCATCCTATAAGATGATCATATTATAAACATCCCTTAGAAGGGAAATGCCTACGGGCTATAGTTAATGTCCTCTGAGACTAAAGACGGTGGTAGCAATGACTCCCTGTCTGAAAAAGGTAATAAACCTTGATTCAAACCTTAATGCCTCGATTCTCTGAAATCATGGCTTGTAAATTAAACTTGTCTACGCGACTAGGCCATTTGTGCTATTATTAACTTATAAATTAGGATTTATAATAAAAATCCTGAATAAAATAAATATCCTTCTTTCCCTGCCAGTATACATATGAATAAGAATCTTAAGAGTGAAACCTAGCCTGAGTGTCATTATAAAGACCTAGCCAAGATGGTAAGACCTGTTTAAAAGATTCGTATCCCTGTTAACATCTGAAAATATGTTAACACTCCTGGCAGACGTGATTCATTAAAATCACACACGTCATTCTTATATAAGGATTCTTCAAAAGATTCCTAACCCAACTTAATGATCTCTGCATCATGGGTTTAAATCATCAATTGAGATGATCATATTTTGACCATGCATTGGTAAGATAGTGCCTACGGGCCTTGCTCATTTCTACATGAGCCAAAAGACAGGTGTAGCGATGACTCCCTGACCGAAATAGGTAATGAACTATGATTCAAACCTCAATGCTTAGATTCTCTGAAATCATAGCTGATAATTTATAAATGTCCGTGTGACTAGGCCTTTCGTGCCACTAGTAAAACTGTTATTGTTTTTGTAATTAGGATAAGTTATAATATAAATCCTAAATAAATGTGATTAATAAATTAACCAAATATGGTCTCCGTTACCATGGTTAATGAATTGCCATAAAAGACAATTCCATAATAAACTCCCAAGTAAACTATTGTCCTTGTTCTATGTAACAGTTCAATCAAATGGCTGGCTCAGATGAAATTAACAGTCACCCAAGGGAGAATATTGACAACGCCCGAATTAATCTAACGGGTGCTGAGTTAAAGGCGTTGGTAGACGACGCCGTTACAAAAGCCTTAGAGCGGCAATATGAAGAGTATAGTGGGACTCGAAGTAGGACCCTATCAACATCGCATGCAAAGCCACCTCCCAAAAAGGATGAACCCAAGAAGGAAGATGACGAGCGTCACTCTTCTAATCATCACAGTGATCCGTCTCAACAGATCATACTGAATCAAGGACCCCGTGATAAGGGTTGCTCCTACAAGTACTTTGTTTCATGTAAACCCCGGGATTTCACTGGGGAGGAAGGAGCTGTAGATTGTATGACATGGTTAGATGAGATGGATACAGTTGTGGATATCAGCGGATGCGCTGAGAGGGATGTGGTCAAGTTCGTGTCGCAATCATTTAAGGGTGAGGCCTTAGCCTGGTGGCGATCATTAATTCAAGCCACCGGGAAGATCCCTTTGTACAACATGACTTGGGATCAGTTCGTTGGTCTTATCAAAGAAAATTACTGTCCTCAACATGAAGTTGAGAAGATCGAGACAGAATTCTTGACACTAGTCATGGAGAACTTAGATTGTCAAGCATACCTTACAAGTTTCAATACCAAGTCTCGATTGGTTCCTTATTTGATCACACCGGAACCAAAGAGAATAGCTCGCTTTATTGGGGGTCTAGCCCCAGAAATAAAGGCCAGTGTGAAAGCATCAAGACCTACTACATTCAGGTCGGCGGCAGATCTGTCGCTATCTCTCACGCTCGATGTGGTCAGAAACAAGGCTGCCAAAGCCTCTGAAGAAGGGAAGCGTAAAAGGGAGGAGGATAACTCCCAGAATCCTAAGAAGAGCAAATCCGAGCTCAACAATGACCAACAGGATTCCAACAAGAAGCCTACATGCAAAACCTGCAACAGGAGACACTAGGGACAGTGTCGATCAAACCAGAAGATAAAGCAATGTGGCATCTGCAAAAGAACTGGCCACCCGTCCCACGAATGTAGGGACATAAAGAATGCAAACTGTTTCAGCTGTGGCGAAAAGGGCCACATCAGTACTAATTGCCCTGAGGCCGCCAAGGAAAGAGCAGCTAAGTCTGGGAAGGATAAGGAAGGAAACACCTGAATTACCGATTGAATGCCAGAGACAGTGCATCTCACTAATAGCATTAGGTACGTCTTTACCTTTTTGCATCGATTGTATTTGCTCAGTATTTTACGTTAATGCAAGGGTTACTAAACCTTTAGTAAACCATAAGCTTAGCAAGCTTTTGATTACATTCATAAGAACTTCAGATATTAAAGAGGTATAATTTACCAATGAAATCTTTAATGACCCTCTCTCCCATCCTCGGAGATAATCCTTTCGTAAGAATCTGGAGTACTCTTCCCCAGAAAGAGTACGACAATATATATTATTTTATTTTATTATTTCCACGTTATTATTTTATATCGCCTGCGAATGCCAAATTATGTTTGATAAGAGTGCCATATGAGGATTGGCGTATCCTAGTGTGTCCCATAGATTGCTTCCATGCCTGATCAGTATGGAGGTTTAATGCATGGAACCCCTGAGATATCCCAATGATCATATTGTACTGAAGTCGACTAGTAGTATTCAAAGAAGATATCCAATATAAAATGTCCTTATAAGTATCTCTACTTAGGGCATCCTAGCATTTGTAAAGAGAATGTGTCATTTATCTGACACCGACATCGATAGATGAACCAAAGCCTGAGTGTACGGACATCTCTGACACCTCTGTGTGCCAAATTTGTTATATTATCAGGCTAGTTAAGCTCTGAATATATAGAATCATTCGAAGGAAATCGAATGTATCAAGATCAAGTAGCTTATAAGCTGAAACCTATTTAAGGGGCTTGGCGGAGCTCGCAATACATTACACACTAGTAACCAAAGGATGGGTTTCGCCAATAACCGCAAAACATTATCACGTAATGATAGGCAGACTAATGAAACTTTATGATTGGACAATAAACCTGTATAGACTGAGAATTGACAGGTTAAGAAGATCCGAAAGGGAGTATGTACCTATTGTATAGGTCAACTGGGATACCCTTAGAGGCCCAACTATACTATGGAAGTTAAGTCCATGCTACTTCAGAAAATACTTCCATCATTCTAGCAAATCTCGAGGTTGAGATTTCTTTTAAGGGGGTGAGGATGTAACACCTCGTAAAATCACGTCCAATGAAGTATTGACACGTGTAATAAACCCTAATGAAGTCAAACATTGAGTTTAAGGGACTAATTTTTCGAAAAATCGAAAACTTTGATTATGAAAGAACTGGAAGTATTATCATACCAAAAATAAGTTTCTAATTAACCTTTTATGGTTTTATATTCACAAATGAGCCACTTGTTAAGCAAGTGTAGCCGTTTATATAATTAATTGAAAGTTTGCGCAGAAAAGGGTTAAAAGCATCAACATGTTAAATTCTTACCTCTGAGTGACCTTTTAACAAATCGAGAGCCTCATGATATTTGATTATACTCTCGGGAATGCCAATCATTGGCCATACAAGGCTTTTATGCCTAAAAGTGAAGTTACGCGCAACTTTACAAGTATAAGGGACTAGAAGTGTCAATATGTTTAATTATACCTCTGAATGACCTTTTATCAAGCCCGAAGCATTATGATGTTTAATAATACTTTCAAGAATGCCTAACATGAATTAAATGAGGCTTCAATGCTATTAAATGATAAGTTATGCAAGTTTGCGCATTAGAAGGACCTAAAGCGTCAAACTGCTAAAGTATGACGATTCGTATGTTATCGGACCTTCCGGAATATGACCATGAGTTATACATACCTTAATTATCCTTCTCATAGCTTAGATATAGGCTTTGAGGTGTTTAGTGCGCAAAAATAAACTTTTAAGTCATGAAGGGACTAAAAGTGTCAAAAAGCGCACAAGTTTGCGTTTACGCGCATATCTCACATTCTGAATATCCCCGGACACCCAAAAATTTATGTAAACACTAAAATATGTTATTTTAGTGTTTGGCTTGATAAAATTCCATTCGTCGCGTCAATTGGTTCGTTTTTCGCGTCCGTCCGTGTTTCATCGTAATTAACCGAACAACGTGACCGTACGACCAAACGAACCGACATCCGGCATATTTTTGAGCATGTTTCATGTTCCCCACACTTAGGCATCTTTGTAGAGCCTTAAAAATGGTTTAACGGGCCTTAGATGAGTCGGAAATGGCATTTGGAAGTGCAGGGACTAAAATTGTCAACAAATGAAACTTTGTTTGGCTGACTAGGACCTTACGGACCTCAACATTATTGACCTTATGGTCCGTAAGCTAGTTCCCAGATGCAGAAACTCGTTTAAAATGGCTGTTCAGCCTTGCAAACGACTTATCTTGCCCCTTAACATCACCAAAGGCCGCCTAAACTGATTTTTAGCCCTTAGGGACACTTGTTGAAGAGTTGTGGTCATTGGTAGACTTACATGTCAACATTTTGTGGATCAAAATTCACTATATAAGGCCATGAAGTTGCAACCATTTGATCATTCACTTCTTGTGCAATTCTGGAGCCTTTGGGAGCTTAAGAGCAGACACAAGACCTTCCTAATTAAGCATAGGACTTCAGTAAGTTTACTAATCCTTCCTTGATTAAGTTTTGCTTACTTATTATCCTAAAAGTCAAACCGTCGTAATTAACGGTTGACTTAACGATTAATCACTAATGGTTCAGTGATTAGTCAAATTGAAAGTAGTTATAAGTTGGTAATTATGTGGGTAATAAACCCTTAAAATGGTTCCCCCTGATTCCCACTCTAACTAGGTCTAATGTCGGGTCAAACTTGTTATAAAAAAGTCAACAGGATGCTAAATTTCAAGTTAATACATAATTAGCAATGTAGGACACATACAACCTGTTTGATCATTAATATAACTTAGTAATTAGTGTAAGAACATGTCTAAACATGTTCAACCCGACAATTTACTGTTTAGACCCGGTTCGGAACCGAAAGTCGCAAAGCTTTGACTTTTGCTTTGACTTCAGTTCTGACCCGTTTTGGTATGTTTTAAAAATACCTTAGAGCTTCATTTGGACCAGGTTACATGCTAGTATAACCCTCTGTGATTATACACCATGGTTCATTAGTTAACCAATTAATACGCATGATTCCGTTAATTGCTCATATGTTGACCATTATGCCCTTTTCACCTTAAAACATGATTTTTGGAAATGTAAAAGAGTAGAAACTTTAATTACTGATATATAAACTTGTATGCAAAATTTGACATCAGTTTGAGGTGTAGATTAAGAGTTATGCTCGATAGCGTAAAATGAAAGCTTTATGCTAACTAAACGGCGTAATTAGCGTATAGCCTATTTACACCTACTTTTTGATATCAAACTTAATACCCACTGATGTAATATATTATTTTGGGATTTTTGAAGATTTTTAATTAATTTTAGGCTGAGCATAACTTAAAGTCGTAGGCTTAATCCGGTAATTGTCGGTTTTGCCCTCACGGGCTATAAAATGAGTTTTGCACATCTAATTGACTCCAAACCTTTTGCTACTGATCACATATGATGAATAAATTATTTTAAGCCTTCTGGAATAATAAAAATATCAGCTTTATGTATCGAACCCGGAAATGGCTTTTAATCGCCTTTTAAGCGTTTTTAACGCATAGTATGTACTAGAACTATTTTAAACATACAAGGGTTGATACCTACTGATATTTTAGGAAAATTATAATATTTTAACAGTAAGCAAAGGTTGTTAAACTCAGACTTCAGTTTTGAGCTTTTCGGCTTATGTGAAATTACCAAAATGCCCCTACGGTGCATAGTTTGGTTATAATTGATAAATTTCACATACATACTTTACCCTACTGTTATAACTTAGTAAAATAAGTATTTTTTCTGATTACATCAGACCTGTAACTCAGGTAAATACTTAAACTCTTTTATAACCTTTTAAATGACCAAACTACCCCTACGGGGCATAGTTTGTGTTTAAATTCGTTTCGGGCATAATAAAAGACATCTTACTGATGTCACAACATATATGAAGCATATTAACTCAGGAAACCTGTAAATGGCTCATATGTATACCCGTTACGCTTATTACGCGTTCGGTTCGGTTTATGTAACTAGTTTACATAAATTAGCCTAAACGGGTCAAACCTTATCGGTTTTATCTCAAAATCCAGAATGTGTATGAAATACCCATATTAAGCAAGTCTCCGAACTTATTGGGTCTAAATCACATTCTATCCGGTCTTCGCTTAATCATGCGTTTGAATCGTATCTTTAGGTAAGACTAACCGGTCTAAGCTTAGGCTTAATTAAAGACCCGTTAGCATTCTAATTGGTTATTTATACCATCTTTCCAGACTAGAGCCTTCCGGTAAATTGTACCTACGCTTACTTAAGTGAATACGGCTGAGTTATTATAATTCTTGCTATTTAAGACAGGAGCTAGCTCAGGTAAATACTCTTAACTTATTTTCCCTATTACGGGCTTGGGATACGGTAATATAAATACCGCATGGTCAGGTATGGGATTCAAAGACCAATAAGTCGGGAAATCCAAATAACCTGTTTTAATTCGTATTGCTTGACTGAAACATTGGGGGTTAATGCGACCGTGTCCTGGATATCCTTGACTCATTAAATGCAATGGCCACGACCTAAGCACGGGGTGTAGGCATACACCTGACAGATGCCATATGTTTATTAATTAATTATACCCAATAAGGGATTCCCAATAAGGGAATAGTGGTGTGTCGGTTAATCATGAACCGGCATAGAACCGGGCCCCGTATGTAGAGCAAGTTATGTAAAACTAATAACATGAAATATAGTTTGTCCCAAGTTATAAAAGATTAATTTTGCCTCTGTGCATTTTAATCAAGTTATAAAAGATTAATTTTGCCTCTATGCATTTTAATCAAGTTATAAAAGATTAATTTTGCCTTTGTGCATTTTAATCAAGTATAAAAGGTTAATTTTGCCTCTGTGCATTTTAATCGAATTATAAAAGATTAATCTTGCCTCTGTGCATTTTAATCAAAGTGTCAAAATATTTTGTGCCTGGTGCATCTAAATCAATTTTCTTAAACTCTTTTCAAATGAGTCAGTTGAGTGTATTTACCAGTGAAAACTGACGTATTTTCAAAAGTCTAAGTGACAGGTACAAGTACGTAATAGGCTGGAAGCTGCTCAGGACGTTAATAAGGAATCTTGCAAGTTCTAGGCGTCTAAAGTCTGTTGAACAATATTTATGTTTTAAGATCCGCCTGTGGATCCTTTACTTTCCGTTATAATACTTGATATTACTTTGTATTCGGATTGTAATATATTTATCTTTTGCTTCCGCTGTGCATTTATATATTGTGTTGTTTGACTATGATGATATCAACTACGTCACGATACTCCCCACCGGGCCCACCGGTGACACGTGGAAAGTCGGGGTGTGACAGTTATGGATGTGTGTTGATGCAACGTCAAAAGGTTATAGCATATGCATCTAGACAACTTAAGAATCATGAAGAGAACTATTCAACCCATGATTTGGAATTAGGAGCTATAATTTTTGCCTTGAAAATTTGGAGACATTACCTTTACGGTAGTAAGTTTACCATTTTCATAGATCATAAGAGTTTAAGATATGTTTTCGGGCAAAAGGAATTGAATATGAGGCAAAGACGCTGGATGGAATTACTTAGTGATTATGATTGTAATATCCAGTATCATGCAGGAAAGGCAAATGTAGCGGTTGACGCTTTAAGTCGAAAATATCACGAAAAGCCAATAAGCGTACGATCTCTTAAATTAAATCTACAAGTAGATTTAAACGAGCAGATTAGAAAAGCACAAGAATCAGTAATCAAGGATGATACTGAAAAGTTAAAAGAAATGCCTAGCTGATGAGTCACTGGTAGTACCTCTTAAGGACATAGAGGTAAATGAAAAATTAAAATTTGTAGAAAAGCCTCTACAGATCGAAGACAGGAAAGTCAAGAATCTCAAACATAAGAGATTAGTTCTGGTCAAAGTGAAGTGGGACTCCAAAAGAGGACCAGAATATACATGGAAGCTTGAATCAGAAATGCAAAGGAAATACCCACATCTATTCCAGTAGACCTCGAGGACGAGTTCTAAAATAAGATGGGGAGGATATAACAACCCTCCAAAATATTTCCGACACCCTAAAATATATTAAAATGACCCAATATGTCCTAAAATACATCCCATATGTGAAAAACCGAGCCCAAGATACCCTATATAATTAAAATTAAATTAATTATCAAGTTTTATGGGTCTCTCTGAGCGGCCACGTGTCGTCATCGTGTTAAAGCTAGTTTGTTGAATCGACGAAGCTAAGCCCTACACACCTATTACACGGGCCGCGTAGGCCTTTCCTTTCTCTTACGCGGGCCGCGAGAGAAGGTGAAAGGTCACCTATAAATAAGGGCCTTCAGTCTTCAGTCGAACTCGCTCATTTCACGCTTTCTATCTCGAATTTCAGCATAGATAACATAATTCTCGGGTATAATACCCCCCTAAATAACGAAGTTCTACTCCGTTGTAAGTATCATAACCCCGGTTACGTATTAGATACGCTGCCTGATTGATCCAGGGTTCCGTAAAGGCTGTCGTGGTTCTGCCCGACGTAGTCGTTGGAATACCGTCTCGGGGAGGGTATTGCTAATGTAAATATGGGTTATTATACTAACACGTGTGCATTTATATAATTGATAGATAATCACTAGGAAACCCTTAAAGAAAACATAAGACAGCAATGTGAGTAATCTCCTTTTTGTAAACTATTTTTACAAAACCTTAAATAATTTACAATGTGATTAGCAGTGATTGAGTCTTTGTAGTTCTTCAATTACTGCCGGTATGTTGGGGTTTTGTATACAAAATGTGGATAGACGTTACCATTGGATAACAAGTTAGCCAATGAGTAATATGACCCACCAGTCAGGATTGACAATACTGAATGAGTAATTGTGTAGATATAAACAATGTGATCGCTCTCAATATTGTTTAATGATAAAATATGTTTCGATTAAACTGGGACTCACTCACCAGTATTTCCCACTGACAAATGTTTTTAAAAAGCGTTTCAGGTAACAAAATGTAAAAGCCGATTAGAAGAAAGCCAGCTGGAGAGCACTGACGGCTTGAAAAAATGTGGCTATAAAAGTTACCTAAAAGACGATGTTTTAAATTCAATAAAATAGGGTTTATCCCTATAAATTTGTTGTAATAAGAAACTTGGGTTTTGCCCATGTGGTTATTAATATAAAATATGGTGGTTTTACTCTGATAAAATATTTCCTAACTACGGTCCTGATGAATTTTCCGCTGCCAAAATGTTTAAATATACGGATACCGAAACTGGCTCGCGGCCGCTCGTTCCCAGGAGACAGGGGGCGGGGGTTGCGACAGACCGGCCGGTCGGACCGGGAACCGGAGGTTGAGCCGATCCGGGTCATGGTATCGGGCCGGATATGCGTTGAACCAGAGTTGAACCGGCGACCCGACTGTTGGACCGTGAAGCCGGCCGGTCGGACAGGTTTTTGGAATGGTTGGACCGGTTTTTTATATATTTTTTCAGATTTAACCCTATTAATTTTTATAATATTTACGATACATTCTGGTTCTTACGTCCGGTCTGGCCGGTCGGACCATTGAACCGGTAAGAATACAGGTTCGACGTCCGTCCGGTTCTGAAACCGTTGCATAATGTGCAAAGGTTTGCAAACATCGAGTACGTTTTTTGTACCTTTTGAAGACAAATGACACACTTTCCAGTCTAGTGTCAACATAAATGACGTTTTTTGTAATTTACTCAATAGCATGATATAGTCCAATATTGACAAATATGGTTCATTTTTTATAATTTACAAAATAATAATAATAATAATAATAATAATAATTATTCAAAATGACACATTATGATCTTTGATAAATATAACTTAAAATCATATCCACATATTTTTTAGATCGTGGTTTAATATCTTTAGTCAACGATTAGAATCAAAGATAATATAGTCCAATATTGACGAATAAGGTTCATTTTTTGTAATTTACAAAAAAAAAAAAAAAAAAAAAAAAAGATTATTCAAATGACACATTATGATCATTGAAAAATATTACTTAAAATCCTATCTAGATATTCTTTAGACTGTGGTTTATTATCTTTAGTCAACGATTATATCTATATAGTTGACTACGTATCTTCATTTATAGAATGAATCTTTGCATATGATCATCATCACAAACATGGCCACCACACTTTCAACCATCTCACCATACGATCGAGCAACCGAACTCAAAGCTTTCGACCAAGCTAAAACCGGCGTCCAAGGCCTCGTCGATGCGGGTATCCAACACGTCCCTCGCATCTTCATCAACCAACCCGAAACCATTCCAAAAGCTCCCACCTCTATCGAGCTTCCACTCATAGACCTCGGTTCAACCGATAGAGCATCCACGGTGGAAAAGATCCGCGAGGCCTCGAAGAACCTCGGGTTTTTCCAAGTGGTTAATCATGGAATCCCATTGAGTGTGATGGACGAGACGCTTAAAGGCGTCCGTAGATTCCACGAACAAGATGTAGAGACTAAAAAGCGGTTTTACACGAGGGACGCTTCGAATACCGTGGTGTATAATAGCAACATTGATTTGTATAGTTCTCCTGCGGCGAACTGGAGGGACACTTTTTTTTCGGTTATGGCCCCGTTACCTCCAAAGGTGGAAGAATTGCCCGAGGTTTGTAGAGACATACAAATTGCGTACTCGAATCATGTGTTGAAACTTGGCGGGTTATTGTTTCGGTTGATCTCAGAGGCTTTAGGTTTGGAACCAAATCATTTAGGAGATATGGATTGTGACAAGGGGTTGACATTTGTTGGCCATTGTTACCCAGCTTGTCCGCAACCGGATCTAACCATGGGTGCAACCAAACACACGGACGACGGTTTCTTGACTGTACTTCTACAAGATGATATCGGCGGGCTGCAAATACTTCATCAAAATCAATGGGTTGATGTTCCACCTACTCCTGGCGCGCTTGTGATCAATATTGGTGATCTGTTACAGGCAAGTTTCATTTTGTTTTGAGTGTTGTTATTCAAAACTAATGTCTGATATTGTTATGTTTTAGCTGATATCGAATGACAAGTTGAAAAGTGTGGAGCATAGAGTGGTGGCGAATGAGAAAGGGCCGAGGGTGTCAGTGGGGTGTTTTTTCACCACCGCGCTAGCGGCGTCCACGAAGGTATATGGGCCTATCAAGGAGCTGGTTTCCGATGAGAACCCACCGAGGTACAGGGAAACCACCGTTCATGACTACGCTCAGTATTCCGTCTCTAAGGGCCTTGATGGTGTTCCGCGTTTACTTCATTATAAGATATAAATTGTAGCTTACTTATAAAACTTACAACCTTATAATTGTGTGTTTAGAGAAAAAGATATATGTGCTATCCGTGCTTAAATTCAAAACAATATTGTGATATGTACCAATCGATTGATAGATAATCCGTTAAGTGGATCAAGCTTAAAAGAAATTAGCAAAAAACAAGACATTCATAAGCAAAACATTAAACGTACTTTGCTATTTATAACATTTCAAGGAAAATAACCAACCCACTAATACACCTACTACTACTAATTTGAAGGAAAATAACAAACTAACACTATGCATAATTAAAATAAATTTCAATTCCCCACATGTATATTCTGAGACCAAGCGTAGTGGGGCGTTTTTTTTTTTAAATTGCCCAATCATGCCCAAAAACGCCCCTTCACCGCCCCCTGGGCGTGATTGGGCGTTATCTTGCAAAAAAAGCCCCTTGGCGTGGTTTGAAAAACACCGAATGGGGGGATTGTTGGCCAATCACATTTGAGCTTCCATTTGCTTGGCCAATAAGATTTTTAAATGTTTTTTTTTATTTTAGTTTACTACAAAACATAATGCCCAATAATGTCTCATCCCTACTACACCCATTTTAGAAAACGTCCAATAATGCCCCATTGCTGACTGGGCTGTCACATGGCGCAAAACGCCCAAGGGTGAATATTGCCCACTACACATGGTCTGATGGTTTTAGTTAATGTATATGATCATGGCAACGTGGGCAAATGGTACACACCAATTAATGATGTGTACCGCTTGGTTTGATAGATAACCCGTTAAAGTGGGTCAAGCTCCACAAAAAATAGAGGGAAACAAGATGAAATCTAGAGAGAATTTAAGACTTAATATTTTTCATTCATAATCCTAAAATACTAAACATACTTTGCTATTTATAGCATTACAAGAAAAATAACTAACCCACTAATATATCCACTAACTAAGAACATGGAGATCATGGGTAACAACCCATTACTCACTCTATTGACTAGGTAATACAGTAAAAATAAATTTAACTTGTGAAAAATATGTGAAAAATGGTAAAAAAGGCCTAAAGTGTGAGAAAGGTAAGAAAGAATCTCAACCATTAGATATTTTGATCTAATGGTTGAGATCAATAGGGACCAAATTGCAAATATTTTTGTTAATTTGGACTGAATTGAAATTTATAAGGGCAATTGTGTCTTTTTATCTTCATTTGTAAATCAAATCCCTGCAATTTCGTTCTCTCTCTCATACACACAATCACAATTTCTCTCTCTCTTTTCTTCTTCCATGTTCAATCAATCGGAAGATTATATGTTTTATTTGTATGTCTGGTCTGTCTCCAGTCAATCAAGCGACAGCGGCGGTGGTCTGTCTCCGGTCAATCAAGCGGCAGCGGCGGTGGTTTGTCCGGCGATGATTATCTGTTATATTTGTATGTCTGGTCTGTCTCCGGTGTTGATTATGACGACAACCGGAGATGGAGGTTGACGGTGAATGTGATGAACGACGGCCGGAGAATGTCGGAGATGATGGATGGCAGTGGTGGTGGTCGTGCGATCTCTCTCTCTACATCGAACGGTGCCGGAAGTGGAGAAGATGATACAGAGGTGTTATATTTCTTTCAGTCATGGTGTTTATTTTCTTTTCTGAATGGTGTTATTTTCTTTTCTGAATGGTGTTATTTTGTTTCTGAATGGTGTTATTTTCTTTTTCTGAATGATATTATATTTATTTACTGAATGGTGTTATATTCTTGTACTGAATGGTGTTATATTATTGACTGAATGGTGTTATATTGTTTATTGAATGATGTTATTTTTTGTTTACTGGATGGTTTTTTTTTTTCTGAATGGTGTTATTTTTGTTTCTGAATGGTGTTATTTTGTTTCTGAATGGTGTTATTTTTTGTTTACTGAATGGTGTTATATCTTGTACTGAATGGTGTTATTTTGTGTACTGAATGGTGTTAAATTTTTTTCGTAAAAACACCATGAATTGAACTATGAATTTTTTTAAAACACCATGTCATGAACATGGCTCTGATTCTGTGAATGATGCAAAAAAAATTAAAATGAATGATGTTATGGATGGTTATATTCCTTAAATCAAGGATTTTCTCTCTCCAAATCCTTAAATCAAGGATTACCATATTTGAATTTGTTAATGCATTTACAATCTTACCCTTTTCAATTAATTTAAATCTAATGGTTGAGATTCTTTCTTACCTTTCTCATACTTTTGGTCTTTTTTACAAGAACTCCACCCTGTGAAAAATATATAAATAAAGGAAATATCATTTCGATTCAAAACCCACGGAGCTCCAACTTAGAAGGCACATATCATATTGATATACTTACGAAACTTACAACCCTATGATTGTTTGTTTATAGAAAAACATATATGTGTTATTCATACCCATGCTTAAGTTCAAAATAATATTATATTTGGTCCACGAAGAATTTTGAATAATTAGCATTTGGTTTAGTGATACAAGTCTACAACCAATTCCTTGTGATAATCAAGCAGATCACGAACTGAGTTGACAAAAATAGAGGGTAGTTTGCACCGTTGGCTAATCACTACTAGAAAAATGCCATTTTTTTACGAAAATTTCCAACGCAAAAAATGCGTTACAAATTCGGAAATATTTGCAACGCATTTTTGACGGAAAAAATGCGTCACAGGTGCGTTGCAAAACTTTAAAGCTCTAAACTGAAATTCAGTTGAAAATTCGTCACAAATCTCCGACACCATATTTTTGTCGTAAATGCGTTAAAGATTGCGTAGTAAATGCGTAGCAAATAGTTTTCAACGGGACTTTTTCCAACATCAAGGTTTTGTTGCAAATGCGTAGCAAACCTGAATTTGCTACGCAATTGTAACGGAAAAGCTTGTTAGAAAATGTCAAATTTCTAGTAGTGAATGAATAATCATGGCCGATACCATATTAGCAACCGAGCATGATACGAGGATGTGTTCAGCCGCTAGTTTACTATAGGGATGTTCACAAGCCGAAACAAGCCAAGCCATGGATGTTCGGGCTAAGTTTGGTTTGTAATTGAGACGAGCCGAGTTGATGCAGTTTCGCGTGCAATCAAATGGCTCAACACAATGATTCATTCAAAGACTTGGAACCGAATGTTTCAAAGAAACCTAAAGGTTGTCTTTACAATAATCAAACTCAAAAACTAACTAAAAATAAACCCTAAAACCCCTATTTATGCTAAACTGTCTAAGAGATAAATATGGAAACTAAAATTCAAATAATATTCGTAGATATCTTTGCATCACGAGTTCTCTTGGTTTATAAACGAACCGAGCCGAGCTAGGCTAGGCCTATCAACAACCCAAGCCAAGTTGGCTCCCTAGCCGATTTTGAGCAAATTTTTTCAAACAAACTTTCACAATATTGTCATTGGAGACATGGTGGCTCAAACTAGTGGTAGGCAAAAAAACGGTTAATTAACCGGAACCGGCAGTTGGTAGAACATTGACCGGTTAGTGGTTAGTTTTAACCACGGTTAGTAACCGGTTATAGATATATAGTATAAGAACTGCTTATTAACTCGTAGACCGGTTAACAAAAAAAAACAAAATTCACAAAAAAATCTATTAAAGTGATTAACCGAAACAGTTAAAGCAATAACCGGTTATAGCATTAACCGGTTAAAGTAAAAAGGTGAAATTAAACGCCATAACCAGTTAACCAAACCGGTTATGGAAATTTACCCTCTTGTGCACCTCTAGCTCAAACAGAGATCTTAAACATGATAACCTGCTTTGATCAACCACTTTTTTTCGAGTAAACCTCTCTTACAAAGGTTTTATGTGCAGGTCAGGAGGGTTAGGTAACGTTTCAAAACGGATAAATATTTGTGAATTGAACAGGTTGTGTTGACTGAAACACATCTTTGTTGGTTGAACAAATCAGGTCGTGTTGAACGCACCATAAGTAGTCAAATATATAGTCACAGCGTACTAACCAAACTAAATCTAAAATAACAGCAAAACTTAAACTAGAAATACAAGTTTAAAGAATGTAACATAACTCTGAAGCAACAACAAAACCTTGACAGAAATCATATAAGAGACCACATCGAAAGGACCTATACACATCGAAATTGTTGTTATACACCACGCCACGGTCCTTAAAGTGTCCCTCGTGTAAAACTGTTTTTTCTATTGATCAGTTCTGTATAAACATAATGGAAAACATGAATAATATACCTGTTACAGAAGACAGTCCAGCAGAGAACCCAGTCAGAGATGCAGCCATTGAGTTCGACATTCTTGTCAGGATGATCTGGTTACTCCTTAGGGTGTAAAGTGATGATGGTGATGAACCGAAACAAGGGAGATTTCGGTTAGGGAGAGAGAGCCGAATTGATGTTATGATTATTAGGTTTTTGTAATTGTGTAACCCTTTATCTCTCTAATAATCTCCTTATATATACAACCAAGAGGAAACCTAATGAGTTAATAAGGGTAATATGGTCCATCAACAATTACCAACTAATTATTAATAGGTTATTAATATATTTTGATCTATATAATATAAATGATTATAATGGCTACAAGATTAAATATTACAATAATAATATATTTAATCTTACATTCTCCCACTTAGCCGAGTAATCATTTATCATGAGTATTAGATGAGCCTGGCCAGGATTTAACATTCATTTTAGCTTTAAACCAAGAACTGTAGCAGAGAAATACAGCCATTGAATCATTATGTGACTCAGGACCCCCGTTAGTCATACTACAATCTCAATTTAAAACCTAATAGTTATGATCAAAATACGCATAAGCCCTTTAGCGTCTGATTTGTATTTATATTTGTCTATATGTCATTACACCGGTTGAACATATGTTAGAAACATACAAAAACAAACTGAGGAAATTTCATTAATTAAAACATAAGCTAGTACAATATGCCATTAAATAAGGTCTTTAGTAAGTCCCATATTCGAAACATGTTCTTCGAAAACTTTAGGTGGAAGACCTTTAGTCATCGGATCCGCAAGCATATCTTTAGTACTAATATACTCAATACAAATATTATTTTCCTCAACTCGTTCACGTACGAACATATATTTTGTATCGAGATATAAACCAGCTCCACTCGAACTGTTACTGTTCGAAAAACTAACAGCAGCTGAGTTATCACAGTAAAGCTTCAATGGTCTAGAAATGTAATTAACGATTTTGAGTCCAGTGGTCAGATTTCTAACCAAGATTTCATGACAGGTTGCGTTATAAACAGCAATGTATTCTGCCATCATTGTGGAAGTTGTGGTTAACTGTTATTTATGACTCTTCCATGAGATAGGTCCGCCTGCTAACATAAAGATATAGCCCGAAATGGATTTCTTATCATCTTTGCATTTGGCAAAGTCAGAATCAGAATAACCTACCACTTCTAAGTGATCACTTCTTCTATAAGTCAGGTTATAGTCTTTCGTCCCTTGCTGATATCGAAGTACTTTCTTAGCTGCTTTCTTGCGATCTAGGCCAGGATTAGTCTGATAACGGCCTAGCATTCCAGCAATATAAGCGATATCTGGGCGAGTACAGACTTGAGCATACATCGGGCTCCCGACTACTGACGTGTAAGGTATCTGGCTCATTTGCTCCTTTTCAACCTCAGTTGTCAGACACTGGAATGAACCGAAAACATCTCCCTTAACTACTGGAGTGACTGAGGGTTTGCACTGTTGCATGTTGTAATGTGTAAGGACACAATCAATGTAAGTCTTTTGAGACAATCCTAAGATGCCTTTGTGTCTATCTCGATGAATTTCGATGCCAATGACATAAGAATCATCTCCGAGATCCTTCATGTCGAAGTTATGCGAGAGTAACCGCTTCGACTCATGCAACATGTCTAAACTATTACTTGCCAATAGAATATCATCTACGTAAAGGACATGTATAGTAAAGTTGCCCCTACCCATCTTGAGGCAGGTGCATTGATCCACTTGATTCTTTATAAAACCTTGCCAATAGAATATCATCTACGTAAATGGATTTCTTCAAATTACAGACTAGATGCTCCTGACCTTCAGGTTGTTTCATGTAAACATTTTCATCTAAGTCTCCGTTAAGGAAAACGGTTTTAACGTCCATCTGATGCAGCTCTAAATCAAAATGAGCTACTAGGGCCATAACGATCCTTAATGAATCTTTACGAGAGATAGGTGAAAACGTCTCTTGATAATCAATTCCTTCTTTCTGAGTGTAGCCCTTTGCAACCAATCTCGCTTTGTAGCGTTCAACGTTCCCATTCGGATTAAGCAATGCTCCTGTGTTGACATTGCTAGAAGGAAT
This sequence comes from Helianthus tuberosus, assembly GCA_030545235.1. Classification (NCBI taxonomy): domain Eukaryota; kingdom Viridiplantae; phylum Streptophyta; class Magnoliopsida; order Asterales; family Asteraceae; genus Helianthus; species Helianthus tuberosus. The sequence continues at coordinate 216,336,885 of CM060423.1, forward strand.
TGAAGAGTTTGTTGTATATTGCGACGCATCGCACACAGGCATAGGATGTGTGCTTATGCAGAAGGGCAAATTTATTGCATATGCTTCACGACAATTAAAGGTGCACAAGAAGAATTACACCACCCACGATTTGGAGTTGGGTGCCGTTGTATTCGCACTAAAGCTTTGGAGGATTATCTTTATGGAACCAAGTGTGTGATCTATTCTGATCAAAAAGCCTTCAACATCTATTTAACCAGAAGGATCTCAACATGAGACAGCGCCGATGGATGGAGACCTTGAACGATTTTGATTGTGATCCGATATCATCCAGGCAAAGCAAATGTAGTTGCTGATGCTTTAAGCAGAAAAGAAAAGATCAAACCTATTAGAATAAATGCCAAGAGCATTGAATTAAAGAACAGCTTGAATGAAAGATTGTTAGTGATGCGGGAATATCAAGTGTCGACTCAATTATGTAACGAAATAAATCCACATTTAGTGTTCATTAAGTTTTGTTTTAATTTATGTCCATTGAGTTGATTATAATAACTCTATATAAGTTCTCATGTAATTTGTATTGGGGGATAGTTTTTGAGTTTTATAAAATAATTGATTAATGATGCGGGAATATCAAGTGTCGACTCAATTATGTAACGAAATAAATCCACATTTAGTGTTCATTAAGTTTTGTTTTAATTTATGTCCATTGAGTTGATTATAATAACTCTATATAAGTTCTCATGTAATTTGTATTGGGGGATAGTTTTTGAGTTTTATAAAATAATTGATTTTTCACTTCAAATTCCGTGCCTTTAGGTTGGAATCTTGGGGGTTGGGGAAGAAACACACGGGTATTCTTAGAATCAACGTGTTTGATCTTCGTTTCCGTATCACGCGCTACATCAGTTGGTATCAGAGCTAAAATCCTGGCTCAAAATGGCTTGTGAGATGGATTATCGCTTGTACCACACTCTACCATGTTTTGATGAATACGAGGATGAGCAATGGTATTCTTGGGCATGCGACGATGATTCGGGTGGTACCAGTAGTGTGCTCACCATTAGACATGAATACAAAAAAGAGTCGACGATCATGGGAGCCGGTGATGACGAATCAAGTTTCAAAAGTCATAGCGTTAAGGGTGATGGTCCTACTATGGTAACGGGTGGTCCAACGACGACATTTGGAACTCAACCTGTTAGCATGGGGGGCTTGCAAAGAAATTTCATGAGCAAAGCAATGAAGTCGAAGGCATTAAGAAACACAATAGATTTTGGTGCTTCTCAAATTTACTTTTGTACAATTTTAAAAGGTAATTTTCCAACAAATAGTTTTGAGGAAATTATTTTGGATGATGAAAACCATGGTATACAAAATTCTCATCCTGTAAAAATCTGGTACGAGGTTCTATTTGAAAATTTGGTTGATGGGAAGATTGTGGAGGTTGGAGAAGCTATGTCGTCAAAAGATGCCCCTCATATTGATCAAAACGAAGAAAAATTGTTAAACTTGATGGGTATTTTGTAAACAAATGCAAGGAGGTCCATGGTTTACGACTATATGGTTATTTAGTTGGAACTATATTAATTGAGAGGGTCAAGACAATAGTGAACAAGAAATGGTCCTATGCTCCGTTCGACCCAGGTGGTACAGGTTCAGAGTCAAATAAGATGACCCGTGAAGTAGAACTACTTGGGCGGGCCTTGATAATAGTCGAAAAGAATTGGATTGATGTTCCTTTCGATCCAGGTGGCTTTAGCCTGAGACAAAACTCGAGGGCGAGTTTTTCCAAAGGTGGGGAGAATGATGCGGGAATATCAAGTGTCGACTCAATTATGTAACGAAATAAATCCACATTTAGTGTTCATTAAGTTTTGTTTTAATTTATGTCCATTGAGTTGATTATAATAACTCTATATAAGTTCTCATGTAATTTGTATTGGGGGATAGTTTTTGAGTTTTATAAAATAATTGATTTTTCACTTCAAATTCCGTGCCTTTAGGGTGGAATCTTGGGGGTTGGGGAAGAAACACACGGGTATTCTTAGAATCAACGCGTTAGATTTCCAATACCATCAGTCCGCTACATCAGTTAGCCGCTCAAAAGGAAGCTGTATTAGAAGCTAACTATCCGAATGAGAAATTAGGCGTCACTGCTGATCAGTTATCACATGGCAAGGATGGAATCCTTAGGATGAATGGTCGAATCTGGGTTCCAATCCATGGAGGACTTAGAGATGTGATTCTCCAAGAAGCTCATAGTTCTAAATATTCGGTACATCCTGGCAGTGATAAGATGTACCAGGATTTAAAGGCAAATTACTGGTGGATAGGTTTGATGAAATCCATAGCCACTTATGTGGCTAAATGTTTGATATGTGCACAAGTTAAAGCCAAGCATCAGAAACCGTCAGGTTTGCTGCAACAACCTGAACTTCCCACTTGGAAATGGGAAATGGTAACTATGGATTTTATTACCAAGTTACCAAAGACGAAACGTGGGAATGATACTATTTGGGTTATAGTCGATAGATTGACCAAGTCAGCCCACTTCTTGCCTATTAAAGAAACTCACAGCTCCGATAAGTTAGCTCAGCTATACGTGGATGAGATAGTATCTCTTCACGGAGTGCCAGTGTCTATTATCTCTGATAGGGATACAAGATACACATCACATTTTTGGAAAAGCTTTTAGCAATCTTTAGGCACTCGATTAAATTTTAGCACTGCTTATCATCCTCAGACGGATGAGCAAAGCGAGCGTACTATTCAAATGCTTGAGGATATGCTACGAGCTTGTGTTATAGATTTAGGTGGAAGTTGGGATGACCATATTCCTTTGATTGAATTTTCATATAACAATAGCTATCATTCGAGCATTCAAGCCGTGCCTTTTGAGGCCTTGTACGAAAGGAAGTGCAGAACGCCAGTTTGTTGGGCGGAAGTTGGAGATGTCCAACTGACAGGACCTAATATAGTCCTGGAGACGATAGATAAGATTGTACAGATCCGTGATCGTCTCACAGATGCTAGGGATAGGCAGAAAAGCTATGCAGATATGAGGCGTAAACCTCTAAAGTTTGAAGTTGGTGATAAAGTGCTACTAAAGGTATCTCCCTGGAAGGGGGTGATGCGCTTTGGAAAAAAGGGCAAGCTAAACCCAAGATACATAGGACCATTCGAAATCATCGAATGTGTCGGAATAGTAGCTTACAAGCTGAATCTACCTGAAGAACAAAGTGGAATTCACAATGTGTTCCACATCTGCAACTTAAAGAAATGTCTAGCCGGTGAATCACTAGCGATGTCGCATAAGGATGTGCAGATTGACGAAATTTGAAATTCGTTGAAAAACCATTGTCGATCGAGGATCGACAGGTTAAGAAGCTTCGAAGGAAGCATGTGCCGATTGTGAAAGTAAAATGGGATGCCCGAAGAGGCCCAGAATACACATGGGAGGTTGAATCCACGATGAAACAGAAGTATCCTCATTTATTTCAGTAAATCTCGAGGTCGAGATTTCTTTTAAGGGGGTGAGGATGTAACACCTCGTAAAATCCCGTCCAATATAATTAAGACACTTGTCATGGACTTTAAACGTGTAAGGAATTGATTTCGAGGGACTGAAATAGTCAAACAATGTAAAAATGTTAGTAAGAGGATCCAAAGTTTCAACATGCCATTCTTGTGCCTCTGATTTACCTCACACGACGTTCGTATTCTTTAATGAATAAATTATCGAACATAAAAAGTCGTTTGTATTTAAATTAAGGATTCTACAAAGCATAGGGGTTAAAAGTGTCGACATGTTAAATGTTACCTCTGAGTGACCTTTTAACGATCCCAAAAAAACATTGTAATATTTATTATTCCCTCATGAAAATCAGATAATGATTTCAGATGACCCCAAGTGTCCCTAGTGCATGTAAAATTGTTGGCTCAGGCCCTGGTATCGAAAACCACCATGCAAAGGCGGTGGAACTGGCTGAACCTGCACCTGTCCATTTTTACTGCCTAGTTACAGGTCTTACGGACCGTAAGCCTTGGCCCTTACGGTCCGTAACCGCTATTTAATTTTTATCGCCCAGTTAAGCTCTCTTACGGACCGTAAGGCAAAAGCTTTGCGGTCCGTAAGCCTTCCATTAGAGACAAAAAATTTGAGAACTTTTATATTTGACCATGCAACTTTCTAAACTCGAATCTAAAGTCACTTTCAGCAGAATGGTCCACATGATCAGTTCTGAATTCCCTTGAAAGCATTGCCATGCAAAATATAGTCTTGGACTCTTTGAAAGAAGTCATGACATGAAGAATTCTTCGTGTATACTCACATGGCCATTTCCTTGATATTTGAATTATTTCTCACAAGATTGAACCGCACATGGATTGATCCTAGAGCATTAAACTTACTATATAAGGAGCCTTTGTTGCAACATTGTTCTTGCACATTTGAGTTTTTCATTCAAGCACACTCTCTGAAGCTTCCTGCTGATCAAGGAGCTTTCTCTAGTCTAAATCTTCTTGCTAAGGACTAATGTAAGTGTTCTTAGCCTCCCTAGTTAAGTTTTAATTAGCTTAATGACCAAAAGTCAAAGCTATCGTAATTAAGCTTTGACTTAGTGATTAATCACTAATGGTCCAACCATTTTTCGAATTGAAAGTGGCTATGAGTTGGTAATTATGTAGGTATTAAACCCTCAAAAGGGCACCTACTGATTATCACTCTAACTTGGTCAATTGTTGGGTCAAACTTATTATTAAAAAGTCAACAGAATCAAATTTTACAAATTAATTGATAACTGATAATGTAGGAGTTATGGAACATGTTTTAACACTAAAATAACTTGGTGAATAATATAAGAACATGTTTAGACATGTTCAACCCGACGATTCTGAGTTTAGGCTCGGTTCACAACCGAAAGTCGCAAAAGTAGACTTTTGCTTCGACTTTCAGTTCTAACCCGATTTAGCTTGTTTTAGATATGCCTTAAGGTTCCTTTAGGACCATATTATAGGTTAGTATAACCCTCTGAGGTTATACAGCATGGTTCCTTAGAAATCTGATTCATGTACATGTTTCCGTTAAATGTTTGAATGTTGACCATTATGCCCTTTTGATATTAAAACGAGATTTTGAAATTGTGAGTGAACAAAAACCTTTATTACTGATATTTAAGTATGTCCTAAAATTTTGACATCAGTTCATGGTCTAAAATAGAAGTTATGCGTGATATCGTAAATAAAAGCCTTTTTATTAATTAAATGGCATTTTCAACATAAATCCTATTTAAACCCAAATTTTGACACCAAACATTTTACCCACTGATGTAATATAATATTTAGGGATTTTTGAAGATTTTTATTAAATTTTAAACTGATCATAACATAGAGTTCTTGCATAGACTCGGTAATTGACGATAATGCCCTTTTGGCTAATAAAATGAGTTTTACACATCCTTTACATATCAAACCTTTTTATACTGATTTTATATATTAAAAAGTTATTTTAAACAGTAAATGCTGATCAAAATCTCAGATTTCCTTAATTAACCCGAACATCGTCAAATACCGACTTTTATGCGATTTAGATACATAGTATGGTTTAAAACCATATTTGCCACCTAAGACTCATTACCTACTGATGTTATGAATAAATTTTTATACTTTTACAGTAAGTTAAAGCTTTGAACTCAGATTTTCAAATTTGACCTTTATAACTTATATGAAATGACCAAAATGCCCCTACGGTGCATAGTTTGGCCATAAATAATAAATTTCACATATATGTGATATCTTACTGATATAACTTATTAAAATAAATATTTTTACTGATTATTTTAGACCAGAAACTCAGATTATTATTTAACCTCTTTTATAAACTTTAAAATGACCAAAATACCCTTACGGGGCCTAATTTGGTTTTAAATCCGTTTTGGGCATAATGGAAGGTATCCTACTGATATCACAACATATTTAAGGCATATTGAATTATGAAACCTATACATGATTCATTTGGTTACCCGTTATGCATTTTCACATTCGGAACGGTTTATGTAACTAGTTTGCATAAATTAACCGAAACGGGTCAAACCTTATCTTTTTTGTTTCAAAATCCAGGATGTATTTAGTTTACCCATTTTATACAAGTCTTCAAACTTGTTGGGTCTAAATCACATTCTAATCCAGTCTTCGCTTAATCTTGCGTTTTGAACCGTGAACCTTTCATTAAACTAACCGGTGTAAGTTAAGACTTAGATAAGACCCGTTAGGAATCTAATAGGTTATTAAAACCTTCATTCTAGATTAGGAGCCCAGTAAAAGCTACCTATGTTTGCTGATTGATATACGGCTGAGAATAATATTATATTTTGCTCAGGTAAATACTTTTAACTTATTTTCCCTTATACGGGCTTGGGATACGGTATTATAATAATACCGCTTGGTCGGGTATGTAGTTATTTAAATCGGATGGTGATTAATACATTTACATAACCCGTTTTAATCGGTTTTGTTTGATGCAATGCCTTTGGGGGGTTAATGACCGTGTCCTGGATATCCTCGGCTGATTCATTGAAATGGCCACGACTTAAGCACGGGGTGTAGGCATACACCTGACAGTTGCGTATGTAAAAAGGTAGCCCACTCGGGAGGAAACTTCATGTGGGTATTATACCAAGTGGTGTGTCTATTAATCTTTAACCCGGTACTTAGAACCCGGGCTACTGAATGGACGACAAACATATAAATCTGTATACAAGATTATTTTTAAATAATTGTCCCAAGTTATAAAAGAACATTTGTGCCTTGTGCATTTAAATCAATTTTTATAAACCTTTTTCAAAAAGAGTCAGTTAATTGTATTTACCAGTGTAAACTGACGTATTTTCAAAAAGATTAAGTGCAGGTACTACACGTAATAGGTTGGCTACTCCGAGTATCAAATAAAGAGTCTTGCAAGCTTTTGATGCTTAAATCTGTTGAACAAATATTTCCTTTTGTTTTAGATCTGCCTGTGGATCCATCTATATTCCGTTGTATAATATTTTATTGTACTTTCGAATCGGTTTGTAATATTTTACTTTCAGACTTCCGCTGTGCATTAAACTGTGATTAATTATCTATGATGATATCAACTACGTCACGATACTCCCCACCGGGCCCACCGGTAATGCGTGGGAATATCAGGGTGTGACACATAATCATCCCAATTAGTAGGCCTTTTTTGCATGGATGACCTCCTGAGTTGATTATCGGGTTCAGCGTTGTCTTGGTTTTGAGCGTTTGATGTGCCTTCGTTATAAGGTATAATGGGTTCTGATTGTGAAGGTATATTTGGAGTTGGTGTAGTAGCTTCAGGTGCAGTAGTTGCATTGGGTGCAAGAGGAGTAAATGGAGTAATGGTAAGCGACGAGTCCCCCCCCCCCCTCGCGTCTTGTACTTCTTGCAATTCTTCATAAGGGTTGGTATTGCTCCCACTGACCTTGAAATCCTCCAGCAATGCAACACGCTTGGTTTCAACAATACGGGTGACGTGGGAAGGACAATAGAAACGATAACCCTTTGAATAATCAGGATACCCGATAAAGAAGCAGGTAACTGTTTTAGGGTCAAGTTTCCTTAGGAAAGGATTATAAAGTTTTGCTTCAGCAATGCAGCCCCATACTTTCATATATTTAAGACTCGGTTTCCTTCCTCTCCAAAGTTCATAAGGTGTTTTAGGGACAGACTTAGAAGGAACTCTATTGAGTATATGAACAGATTCTTTTAACGCTTTAGTCCAGTGGTAAATTAGTGTTGGCTAACATACTGCGCACCATGTTCATAAGGGTACTGTTTCTTCGTTCAGCGACGCCGTTCTGTTGAGCCGTACCAGGCATGGTGTATTGGTTCACAATCCCTTGGCCCTTACAAAACTCATAAAATGGACCAGGAGCTTGACCTACATCAGTATGCCTTCCATAATATTCACCGCCTCTATCTGATCTCACAACTTTAATTTTACGATCTAGTTGTTTTTCAACTTCAGCTTTATAACCTTTAAAAGTTGTAAGAGATTCAGATTTTTCCTTAATGAGATACAAGTACGTGTAACGAGAATAATCATCAATAAAAGTGATAAATGAAGTATGTCCAGTTATGCCAGCGATTTGGTAAGGACCACTAATGTCAGTATGAATGAGTTCTAATAAATTGGAGCTCCTAGTGGCACCTTTCTTATTCGTTAATGTCATTTTACCTTCAAGACATTTGACACATGTTCCAAAATCAGTGAAATCGAGAGGAGGTAAGACTTCATCCTTTACGAGACGATTTAATCGTTCTCTTGAGATGTGGCCTAAACGTTGATGTCACAACATGGATGAAGTCTCTAAGTCTCGTTTCTTTTCCATCTTTGTGAGTGATTCATTAATATTATATGACAAAAAAGATTTGGAAAAATCATCATCTAGTTCTAATCTATAAAGACCACCATCCAAAATGCCAGTACCATAAACAACGGAATCATAGAGAATAGAGAGTTTGCGATGACCATGGGAAACAACAAAACCGTCCATGTCTAACTTTGGTCCTAATACAAGGTTTCGAGTTACCTCAGGAACATATAAGGTATCATAAAGTTTAATACATAAACCAGTTTTCAAAAATAATTGTAATGTTCCTATGGCCTTCACTTCTAATTCCCGATCATCCCCAACTTTAAGTGTTCTTTGGTTTCTTCCCAGCTTCCGGATTGAAAGGAATCCCTTAGTAGAATTGGTTACATGAACCATAGGACCAGAATCAAACCACCAAGAATTAGCAGGAATATTTAAATTATAGGACTCAAGTATCATGAAAAAATCGTTACCTTTCTTAGCCAGCCACTCCTTAAAGTCAGGGCATTCCTTTTGCTTATGTCATGTCTTCTTACAGAACTTGCAATAGGGTTTGCCTAAGGAGTTCTTAGAGCTGGAAGGTGCACTTGTATTAGGATTGGGCCTTTGGACTTTGGAAGCATCCTTTCTTTGATAATTGTTCTTCCTCTTCTTAGAGTTGGAGGTGGTGAAGTTTGCAACATCAGTAGTGCGATCCATCTTCATACACTTTTCCTCCTGCACGCACATAGCGATCAGCTCACTCATCGTCCATTTATCATTCTGAGTGTTGTAATTGATCTTGAATGCTTCATAGGATGAAGGAAGCGAAGTGATGATGAAGTGAACAAGAAAACAATCACTGATTTCCATCTCTAGCCCCTTCAGCTTATTGGCAATGACATTCATCATCATGATGTGTTCGCGAATGCCGCTCCTCCCATCATACTTAGTTGTCACCAGCTTGAGGATTAAAGTACTAGCGTGCGCTTTTAAGGTTCCCTTGAATTGCTCCTCCACAGAAGCCAAGTAGGTTTTAGCATCATCAGAATCAGGAATGGCTCCTCTGATTGCATTGTTTATGGACTGCTTCATAAACATGAGAGACATGCGGTTACACCTAGTCCAGTTTTCATGAATTATCTGCTCAGCAGCACTACTTTGAGGAGTAAGGTCCGCTGGCTTATTCTCTCTCAGTGCATAATCGAAGTCCAGCAATCCAAGCGTAAGCATGAGAGAGTCCTTCCATGCAGCAAGGTTATCACCAGTCAAAGGTGGAATCCCGCAATTGGGTGCTAATAGTGGAAATAAGATGAGCAAATTATGATACTAATTAATAAGTTCTAATGTGATCTAAGGGCATGTTATACTAAGGCTGGCATAAATAATGACCATTTTAATTATAAAGTTGTGATATTGTCTATTACTAACATCAAAATAATAGACTTAGTTGAATTCTACTTAAACGAAGACAAATCAGCTTTGGCCAGAAGTGTAATCATTTAAGTATGTGTGCAAAGTAATCGTGACAAATCAGCTTTGGCCAGAAATGAGCCAATCACTTTAGTTATGCACTTGTTAAGTATGCTATACATGAATGAATTAAATCAGCTTTGGCTAGAAATTAAGACATTCACGTTTGTAATGCATAGTTAACCTAGCTTTTATAATACTTGAACAATAAATAAATGTATCAAATCAGCTTTGGCCAGAAGTGATACATTAGAAGCTCATTCAAGTTAAGCTATTTTGGTTTTGTGAAAATTATCTGATTCTGATTAAGTAATTTAGTATTTACAAACCAATTATTTAATAGCAAACCACCTGTTAGCGGGGTTCGAGGCGGAGCCCCGAGCTAAATTTTAGTTCACATTAACACCTAATAAAGTAATGAGATTTTGAGTGAGATCTCGAGTTAACCTTAGATTTCGAGTGAGATCTCGACTCAGTTATGAGATCTCGACTTACTTATGAGGTCTCGAGTAAGGTTTCGAGTAAGATTTCGACTCATTATGAATCATTATGAGGTTTCGAGTCATTAAGGTTTCGAGTCGCAACCACCTGATTACGAGTCACTAATGGCAGTCGAAATCTCGAGGTTTTGAGTAATGAAGATTGATGTCTTAATGAGATTTCGACTTCATAATGAGGTTTCGAGTCGCAACCACCTGATTGCGAGTCGAAATCTCAGTCACAATCTCTGCTGTCCTCGTATTTTAGTGAGATTTCGAGTCGGAATCTCAGTTGGAACCTTGGTCTCGAGTCAGAATCTTATGGTTTCGAGTCATTAAGGTTGGTCTCGAAACCTACTGTCAACAGCTGTCAGCGTGAAATATAATTGAAAACTCGAAATTTTTAGGATTGTGGGATAGTGTTTCCTGTTTTAGTGTTGATCTAAACTTAACAAAAGATTTTGAAAATTATAATTTGATTATCTTTTAACAGTTTTCGAAGTTTTAAGAGATATAACTCAGATCAAAACAGTAAAAAAAACACCCACTAATCCAAATTATATTCCAAAACATAAAGGAATTTTCGAATTTTCCTAAGAACATATGATGAACCCTAAAAATTAAAAAACATAATTCTGGAAACCCGAAACCTTAATTTTAATGGTTTTGTAATGGATTTCGGAACAACAAGTTTTACCCATTATGATTTCGAGTCAATTATTAAACATTCTTTTCCGAAAACAGTGATTCGGGATATTGTAAAAGGACTCGAAATCGACTGTTTATCGACTTTCAAAATTTTGTTTTCCAGATTTCAATCCTAGAATTAATGGATACGAAAACAGAACTGATTTATCAACATATGCTCTGATACCACATGTTGATCAGTTCTGTATAAACATAATGGAAAACATAAATAACATACCTGTTATAGCAGACAGGCTAGCAGAGAAACCAGTCAAAGATGCAGCCATTAAGTTTGATATTCTTCTCAGGATGATCTGGTTCCTTCTTAGGGTGTAAAGTGATGATGGTGATGAACCGAAACAATGGAGATTTCGGTTAGGGAGAGAGAGCCGAATTGATGTTATGATTATTAGGTTTTTGTAATTGTGTAACCATTTATATCTCTAATAATCTCCTTAATAATCTCCTTATATATACACCCAAGAGGAAACCCAATTAGTTAATAAGGGTAATATGATCCATCAACAATTACCAACAATTATTAATAGGTTATTAATATATTTTGATCTATATAATATAAATGATTATAAAGGCTACAAGATGAAATATTACAATAATAATATATTTAATCTTACATTTTCATCTACACACGTTTCTCGTTAACTCTGCGTATGCCTTGGAGCGTTTTTGATGCTCTATCGGTGGATCCATCCAAGGTCTACGACTGGAAGTTCGAAAGGACGTGTTAGATTCTGGCCTCAACGAGGCCTTAGACGCCTGCTTTTGTTTGGTCGAAAGCTTTGAGTTTATGTAATCGTGAAGAACAAAAGGGAGTTCTAAAGATCAATCAATACGTTTCTTTGGTGATATATTTTACTCGTCTTTGTTTTTTTTTTTATTCTATATACTTGAAGTATTTATGATAATTATTATATATCTCTAGTTTACCTATAGAAGACTATGTATTGCTCTAATATTGGTGATAGTGTATTTGAAGCGGCTCAAGTAATCCCATGGTTCATACTCTCGCTTTGAGTGGTTTTAAACGTTAAAGCTCGGTGTCTCGTTGTCGTTGCTTAATTATTCTTTTGGAGCTGTTTTGATTGCATTCTTGATATACCATATTTGTTTGCATCCTCACAAGTTCATTTGAGTTGGAAAAGTTTGGTCAAACGAAGATTAATTCCACAATTGTTGTTTATCGTTTGTGGTTGTGTTGCTCGTTTTTTTCCATCGGGATGGTATCAGAGTCACGGTTAAGACTTATTTGAACAATGAAAGCTAATATAAGTAGGATTGTGAATTTAAATGGTTTTAATTTATCATGTTTGGAAAGGCAAGAGAGAAAGCCTCCTTTATGTTTATTAAGGATTATTATATGTCTGTGTTTAGTACAATTTAAAGCTTCAAATGATATAAACGTGGAACACCATCAAGTCCCTTAGAGAAGGAATATTGCATGTAGTCACGAACGGTGGTTTCCTTGTACCTCGGCGGGTTCTCATCGGAAACCAACTCCTTGATAGGTCCATATACTTTTGTCGACGCCACTCGAGAGCTACTTAAAAAACAAGCCACCGACACCCTTGGCCCTTTCTTGTTTGCCACCACTCTGTGCTCCACGCTTTTCAATTTGTCATTTGATAACACCTGAATCTTAACAAAGTTAGAGTCTAGTTTGCTAGAAGTATTTTATAACTGGGTATGGAACAATTCCATGCATTACAAACAGATATTTTCTTGTAAGTGTTTCACTAGAGGTTATTAGATGAAAAGTACCATGTAACACTAAAACCACCCACGACATGAGCTTGCTCTGTGAGCCTAAATGAACTTTTTTTTTAAAACCGTCCATTGCTCTATGTGAGCCTAAATGAACCTTTTTATATATTAATTACATTATCTACTATATATATACAGTGGCGTCTCTGAGAATTCATATACCTTGTTCGAGCTCGAGAAAATGTGTCTTCCGTAATGTTTTATTATTATTATTATTATTATTATTATTATTATTATTATTATTATTATTATTATTATTATTATTATTATTATTATTATTATTATTATTAATCAAATGAGTATCGGGCTCACTAAACCTAATGCTCATGAGCTAACTTCTAAACTATAAAAATTGTTTTGTAAATGGACATATCTTGGAGTTGTTATGAGTATAATATTAAAAAAATAACATATATATATATATATATCGGATTTTTTTAAAAACGCGTGCCCCTCGAAATCATGGGCCCTGTATGGTGGTCCTCCTCGCACACCCTCATCACCGCCTCTGTATATGTGTGTGTGTGTGTGTTGGATCATGTACATGACAAGAATTACGTACGAAGCATATCTGAGAAGGATATGAGGACAAGTGGCAATGGCATGAAGGGTAATTTGGTCTTTTTCCAAGTGAACAACTTCCCCCTTGATTTTCAAACGGATATAACTTTTTTATACGTTAATATTTAAAAAAAAAATACACCGTATTAACAAGCATTTCATTTTCTTTAATTCGAGCAGCCTATTGCTATAGTTTTCTTTAAAAATTACAGGATTTTGAATAATCAGCACATGACTACGTGATTTTGAATTGTCATTACGTGATTACACATTCAGTATAAATCCATTACGTGATTACACATTCAATATGATTTGTTATAACTAATGTTATTACAATTATGTTTATTACGTGATTACACATTAAACTAATAAGAACTTGATTGTTTATGCTTTATTGCGTGATTAAATCTATAATACACGGCATTATGTGGCTATTATATGTTAATTTTTGCTAATGTTTTGTATATAATTTATCCTTAATACGTGATTAGACTTGAAATATTAGGTATTCCATATGAAATATTATGTATTACATGCTTTTATTTTTACGTAATCACTCGGTGTGGTTTCACATAAAATACTATAATGAAATCACGTAATCACGAAATGGGTATTCAAAATCATGTAGTCACGTAATAATGCATGGTCAACTGTTGTTACATAATTACGTAATCACTTAATGTGGTTTCACAAACTATAATGAAATCACGTAATGACAATTTAAAATTACGTAATCATGTGCTGAGTATTCAAAATCATGTAATCACGTAATGAGTATTCAAACTCATGTAAAAAGAATTAAGAAAACTATAGCAATATACTACTCGAATTAAAGAGAATGAAATACTCGTTAATACGGTGTAATTTTTTTAAAAATATTAACGTATAGAGTTCAAGAGATAAAGATCAGAATACATTTTCTCTATTTGTTTCTTCAATTTTTTGAACATGATATTTACAAAAAATGTAACCAACTAGTTTTGAGTCATTGATCTTGAAAGATCAGTGGTTGAGTTTGTCTCCTACACTTCATATAAGAAATCTCTCTTTTACAGAACCTCATATATATATATAGGGGACCGCTAAAATGAAAACCACCTCTAGTTGTAAGAACCGTGAGAACTACACCGTACAGGGCGAGGTGGAACAATTTTTTTTTCATAAATGTAGATGCGTGTATTATAAACACATTTGTAAAAAAAAAATCAAAAAAAAAAATGTCGTGTATTATAAACACTTTTTTGCAAAAAATGCGAAAAAAAGTTTAAAATGCAAAAAAAAAAAAAAAATGGAAAAATCGGAGCTTTTTCTTTAAGGTTTTTTTATTAAATATTTTTTTGGGATTTAAACACATGTGTATATTGTTAATCTTTTAACTATTCATATGTGTATATTGTCAATTATATATATATATATATATATATATATATATATATATATATATATATATATATATATATATATATATATATAGGGAGGGGCTCATGCGAGAACTCCATTTATTGTGAGAACCAATGTGAACACAACCTAAAATAGCTAAAAAACCTAAAAAAATCTAAAAAAAACCTAAAAAAACCTAACCCCCCCCCCCCAAAAAAAAAACCTAAACCCCCCCCTCCAAAAACCTAAACCCCCTCCCCCACCCCCCAAAAACCTAAACCCCCCCCCCCCCAAGCTAAAATGCTAAAAACTAAACCCTCAAAAAACCTAAAAAAATCTAAAAAAATAAAAAAAAAATCTAAAATTTTTTTTTTTTATTTTTTTAATATTTTTTAGGTTAAAATCGCTACTTTTCGAAGCCAAAAAAAATTTAAAAAAAAAATTTTTTTTTTTGGCTTCGAAAAGTAGCGATTTTAACCTAAAAAATATTTAAAAAAAATCAAAAAAAAAAATTTTGTGTGATTTTTAGCTATTTTTAGGCATTTTTGGTAGTGTTCACATTGGTTCTCGCGGTTCTCGCAATAAGAGGTGGTTCTCGCATGATCTTCTCCCTATATATATATATATATATATATATATATACATGTTTAAATTTGAAAAATAAGTGTTATAAACCCTAAAGCTAAACCCTAATGCAATACCCTAAACCCTAAAGCTAAACGCTAATTCTAAATCCTAAAGCTAAACCCTAATGCTAAACCCTAAAGCTAAAGCTAAACCCTAATGCTAAACCCTAAAGCTAAACTCTAAATCAAACTCTAAACCCAAAAGCTAAACCCAAATGCTAAACCCTAATGCTAAACCCTAAAGCTAAAATCTAAATACTAATGCTAAACCCTAAATACCCTAAATACTAATACTAAACCCTAATGCTAAACCCTAATGTTATACCCTAAATACTAATGTTAAACCCTAAATATTAATGCTAAACCCTAAGTAACACTTATTTTTCAATTTTAAACATGTATATACATATATGTATATTTGACAATATACAAATATGTATAGTTAAAAGATTAACAATATACACATGTGTATAAATCTCAAAAAAAAATAATAAAAAAACCTTAAGGAAAAAGCTCCGATCCCCCGCCCCCCCCCCCCCCCAAAAAAAAAAAAAAATCTTTTGCATTTTTTTACATTGAGTAAACTGCCATTTTGGTCCCTGTGGTTTGGGCAGTTTTGCCATTTTAGTCCAAATCTCAAACTTTTTAAATTTGGGTCCCTGTGGTTTGCATTTTGTTGCCATTTTAGTCCAAAACTCAAAATCTCTCATTTTTTACTATTTTAAGGTCCCTTTTTTGTCTTTATCTTCAGGGGTAGTTTGATCCATTTAATTTTCATTAAACCAATTCCTTTATTAAAAAACCCCAAATATAAATACCCCCTTATCGCAGATCAATTACATCATCATTTTCAACCTCCCAATCGAAACCCTAACCAGAGATCAAACCTAGAAAAAAACCCTAACCCACAGGAGATCGAAGAACGACAATGGTGGTTTGCACTTGTGGAGCCTCAACCTCACTGAGAACCTCACGTCATCGTCGGTGAAAGATCCGATGACATTGTTGAGTTTGTCGCTTCCTGGAGTCGAAAATGAAGCGGTTACGGTTGCGGCTACGGCAAACGCGACGCCGATGCAGCTAATGCTGCCGCCTTCGTCGTAGTTACCGTCGCAGTCGCCGGTAGCGAGCCAGTTACCTCCGCCGGTACCAATTCACGCGATGCCGTTACGTGAAATTCGAATCGAAAATCATCAAAACCTAAACCTAAACAACAACTGCAACAACGCAGACGTGATGATGTCAATTCCGATGGTGATTTCAACGGTGATGCGTCAGCTAAAGGTATCACGAGATCCGGTACCTTCGGCAGCTCCGGCCTCGGCAGTGGAGCAACCGGAAAAGGTTTTGACTCCGTTTAGTGCGAAGTTTTTGTCTGTGATGCAAGAGATGATAAGAACAGAAGTGAGGAACTATATGACAGGTGTAGAATAACATAATAATCAGCAGAGATCCGGTGACGGAGGCGGAGGAATGTGTATGAAGCAGGCGGCAAGTGGCGGTGGTGACGGTTTTAGGAACGCAGCGGTGGTGAAGAGGATTGGGATTAGCAAGATCGATTAAGTAAACCCTAGATTTATTGGTAGATGATGCTGGTGGTGGTAGATGATGATGATGGTGGGGGTATTTATATTATGTGAGTTTTTTAATAAAGGAATTGGTTTAATGAAAATTAAATGGACCAAACTACCCCTACAGATAAAGACAAAAAAGGGGACTTAAAACAGTAAAAAATGAGAGATTTTGAGTTTTGGACTAAAATGGCAACAAAATGCAAACCACAGGGACCCAGATTTAAAAAGTTTGAGATTTGGACTAAAATGGCAAAACTGCCCAAACCACAGGGACCAAAATGGCAGTTTACTCTTTTACAATTTTTTGAATTTTTTTGCTTAAGGAAAATGTGTGGTCCAGAATGCTTCTCAAGTTTCTCAATTAACGTACAAGAGCCCTTATCCTACATTACGTACGCGATCATCCCAGCCATACGATCTGGTGCGAATTCAATCTTCAACATGAGATTTTGTCAGACAAAACAACATGCGAATTTGAATTCCATACCATGCGATTTCATCAAACAAACCAACATGCGATTTCATCAAACTTTCCAACATGCGATTTCATCAACGCTTTTTTTATAACATGCGATTTCACAATCGCGTGCGCTCATACGATAAGCTCTATTGTACGTTACACTTTTTCTTATATATATATATATATAAAATATTTGTTAAATATAAAAATACGTTAAAAATATATATATATTATATTTATTTTAATAAAAGAAACCATATTTGAGACCCCCACATTCTATCACACAATTATCTTCCCACCAAGAAGTTTTTTCTACCCGTTATATAATTTTTGCGGATCCTACACCTGATCTGAATCAATTTTCGGATCCTATATAAGTTTTATACCATATCTCATAAATCACTCTATCTACCTCGCTCTCCTCCTCGACCTCCTGTATATTTCTTTTAAAATAAACTAGGTTATAACCCCGTGTATTACACGGGTTTAATAAATGAATTTTATATAATAAATAATAAAATAATATATCTTTAAAAACCTTCTTTATTGCACGGATTGAATAAATGTAATTTCATATATTAAATAATAAAATGTTATATCTATAAGAACAATATGTATTATATGGCTTGAATAAATGTAATTTTATATACCAAATAATAAAAATGTTATATCTTTAAAACCACGTGTATTACACGGGTTGAATAAATGTAATATTGTTTGCCAAATAATAAAAAAGTTATATTTTAGAAAACACTCGTGTATTACTCGGGTTGAATAAATATGATTTTATATACCAAATAATAAGAATATTATATATAAAAAACTAATAGATATACTCGGTACGTGATAGATATGGTGATTGCGGAGATGATTATTGAAAAGAAGATACAATGACCAAACATGTTATTCAAGAAGCAAATAAGCAGCCATTTGAGTGATAAAATATAAATTATATTTAAAAAACTCGTAATAAATCTAATTTTATATATAAAGTAATATTGAAAGTTATATACAATTTGTTTAAAATTAAGTAATAAAATCGATATAATATTTTTTTAATAATGAAAATAAAAATAAATAATATATTAATACAAAGTTTGGTTTTGATGATAAATAATTTGGTTCGATTTTATGTCTAGCATTATATATACTATGGTAAAATATTAGAGTTTATTAGAGAAAATTACATCATCGAAAAAATTAAGAGTAAATTTGTATATTATAAATAAAAAATGAGAAGTATGCATTAAATTTAAACTAAATAATAATTATCTATAATTAAGTAGAAAAGATTAAATAAAATAATATTTAGTAGGAGAGTTATCTATAATTAATTAGAAGAGATTAAACTAAATACTAATTATCCATAAGAGATTAAACTAAATAATATTTAGTAAGAGGCTTATCTATAATTAATTACAATAGATTAAACTAAATAATAATTATCCATAAGAGATTGACAGGAAATTAAAATATACATGGC
Source organism: Helianthus tuberosus (assembly GCA_030545235.1). Lineage (NCBI taxonomy): Eukaryota > Viridiplantae > Streptophyta > Magnoliopsida > Asterales > Asteraceae > Helianthus > Helianthus tuberosus. Next base: position 216,355,726 of record CM060423.1, read on the forward strand.
CTAATACGATGACAAGTGTCTCAAAAATGGTTTCTTTTATTATATAGTATAGATAACATCTAATTCTAATAATTTCTTAAGGAACCCTTCAGTCTAAATATAGGATTCGAAGAACAAATGATCAAACGGTACGGTTTATCTTAACATGTATAAGGTACAGATTTTTAACCTTTCATTTATCGTTACCGGGTTCGATTTTCCGTTTGCAAACTCCTGAACGCTTAAATAGACAAGTTTCTAACCTAATAATAAATAAAAAAAACAAAGTAAAATGTTACAAAAAGTATATAATACATCAAAGTTTATTTTTTCAAAAACATATATTGATGATTGTGTGTTAACTGATTAGATTATTAGTATTCAAACTGTTTAATACACGTGTTTTTTCAATCTTGCAATGCACGGGTTTTTAAAGATGTCATTTTATATTACTTAGTATATGAAATTATATTTATCCAGCTCGTATAATACACGAGTTTCTAACCTAATATTATTATAGTAACAATTCACATAAACTTAACTACTTTGTGGAATGTTTATTTTTTTCTTTTTCTTTTAGGTTTTTGTTATTTTGTGTGTTAATTTCTATTGGCTCAGGCTATTCGCACACGTCCCTTGGCTATTCACACACACTGAAACGTCACGCTTTGGTGTAAAGTCAACAGACAAGGACTGAACCTTTCGGTCCTTGTTTGTTGACAGCGTCCCGCTTTGGCCAAAGAGGGGCATTTTGTGTTCAAATTTTACATTTTTGGCCAAAGTTGTTGCACTTTGGGCCAAAACTGAAACTTTGAAACACAAAATGCCCCACTTTGGCCAAAGCAGGGCGTTTTGGGGTATTTTTAATTTTTTTTTAAATCATTTTAATTTAAAAATGCACCTATACTTGTCGTATCATGACGTATTTTGCCATTACAAGTCATTTTACGAAGTTTATGGTCTATACGGCAAGTTCCGGATAAGTTCGTGTAGGTGCGTTTTTGAATTAAAATGATTTTTTAAAAGAATTAAAAAAAACTCAAAACGCCCCGCTTTAACCAAAGCGGGGCGTTTTGTGTTTCAAAAGTTACAGTTTTGACCTAAAGCGCGGCAGCTTGGCCAAAAATGTAAAATTTGAACACAAAATGCCCCGCTTTGGCCAAAGGAGGGCGCTTTAGATATCAGGTCAGCAAACAATGATTAACAGGCTCAGTTCTTGTCTGTTGAATTTATACCAAAGCAGAGCGCTTTGGGGGTGTGGAAATAAATATCATGATCCTTTCTATTTCACTCTCTAATCTACGTTTTGTACTCGTAGGGAAGCATAGATTGTAACCAACTAGCTAATTAATATAAAAATAATAATTAAAAACATACATATAAATAATTAATAAATAAATCCGAGCTCAAGCTTTAGAAACAGAACTCTAGAAAATGCATGCATTAGTTCTATACCGAACTAAACTTACCTGTAACAGATCGCCGATATTGATCACAAGCGCACCCGGAGTAGGTGGAACATCAACCCATTGATTTTGATGAAGTATTTGCAGCCCTCCGATTTCGTCTTGTAGAAGCACGGTCAGGAAGCCGGCGTCCGTGTGTTTGGATGTACCCATGGTTACATCTGGTTGGGGACATGCAGGGTAACAATGGCCTAAGAATGTCAGCCCCTGCTTGTCACAGTCCATATCTGCCAGGTACGTTGGTTTCAGACCTAAAGCCTCCGAGATCAATCGAAACAGCAAGCCGCCAAGTTTCAACACATGATTCGAGAACTCGATTTGTATGTCTCTACAAACCTCCGGCAATTCTTCCGCCTTAGGAGGTGATGGAGCCATATGCGAAACAAATGTGTCTCTCCAGTTTGCGACCGAGGAACTATACAGGTCGAAATTGCTGTTATACACTACGGTCTTTAAAGTGTCCCTTGTGTAAAACTGTTTTTTAATCTCCACATCTTGTTCGTGGAATCTACGGACGCCTTGAAGCGTTTTGTCCATCACACTTAATGGGATTCCGTGATTCACTACTTGAAAAAACCCGAGATTCTCCGAGGCAGCACGGATGTTTTCCACCGTGGATGCTCTATCGGTGGATCCGAGGTCTATGACTGGAAGCTCGAAAGGGGTGGAAGATTTGGGAATGGTTTCGGGCTGATTAATGAAGATGCGAGGGACGTGTTGGATACCCGCATCGACGAGGCCTTGGACGCCGGTTTTTGTTTGGTCGAAAGCTTTGAGTTCGGCTACTCGGTCGTAGGGTGCGATGATTGAAGCTGTGCTTTTGGTTGTAGCCATGTTTGTGATGTGATAATGATCATATCATATGCAAAAAGATGTATAGAGATAACATTTCCCAGACCACTTATTAGTTATTATTGCTATTTTAGAGTTAATTACTGTTTTCGTCCCTGTGGTTTGTCAAAAATCACTGTTTCAGTCCATTAGTTTAAAAATTACGATTTCAGTCCCTGTGGTTTCACTTTCATAACCATTTCATTCCACCTCATAACCATTTCAGTCCCTGTACTAACAGAATAATTGGATTGAAATGGTTACGAAAGTGAAACCACATGAACTGAAATAGTTACGAAAGTGAAACCACAGGGACTGAAATCGTAATTTTTAAACTAATGGACTGAAATAGTGATTTTTCACAAACCACAGGGACGAAAATAGTAATTAACTTGCTATTTTATCTTGAAGAGTTAATTACTGTTTTCGTCCCTGTGGTTTGTCAAAAATCACTATTTCAGTCCATTAGTTTAAAAATTACGATTTCAGTCCTTGTGGTTTCACTTTCATAACCATTTCAGTCCACCTCCGTTAACCCCATCCATTTATTCTGTTAAGTACACGTGAATTGACCATAATATCCTTATTAATAAAAAAACATAAGAGTTAATTACTGTTTTCGTCCCTGAGGTTTGTCAAAAATAACGGTTTCAGTCCATTAGTTTAAAAATTGCGATTTCAGTCCATTAGTTTCATTTTCGTAACCATTTCAGTCCACTTTTCAAACGGCGTTTGTTTTATGCAGTTAATGGAAGCACGTGCTTGTCACGTGATGGGCAATTTGGTCATTTCCATTCCAATTCTCACAAACCCAGTTGGATGAATAAGGGGTAGGTGGTGTTTAATACAACTGGGTTTGTGAGAATCGGAATGGAAATGACCAAATTTCCCATCACGTGACAAGCACGTGCTTCCATTAACTGCATAAAACAAACGCCGTTTGAAAAGTGGACTGAAATGGTTACGAAAATGAAACTAATGGACTAAAATCGCAATTTTTAAACTAATGGACTGAAACCGTTATTTTTGACAAACCTCAGGGACGAAAACAGTAATTAATTCAAAACATAAAGATATCTAAATGAATTAATTATTGTCTTCGTCCCTGTGGTTTGTCAAAAATCACTATTTCAGTCCATTAGTTTAAAAATTGCGATTTCAGTTCATGTGATTTCACTTTCGTAACCATTTCAGTCCAGTTTCCTAACACCGTCAATTTTACCGTTAAGTTTTTAATAAAATACCTAAATTACCCTTGTGTTAATTAAATATGGACTTATATGATTTTATTATTGGATTTATATGATTTTATTGTTATATGACATATGGACTTAAATTGGATTGTAGGGTTCGACCCACCATAGCTTTAATAGAAGTAGAAGTCTGACACTATTTTTACACATACGGTTCCAGAATTTTAATTTTGGATTTTAGAATGAGAAAATTTCCAGGTAAGCATTATTTTTCAAAGTTAGTATGTTAATTGATGCTGCTAGGAAGATATTAATTGGGGTGGGGCAATGCGTCGCCGGACATTAAGAGGGTGGGGTTGTGATGCCGGAGAAGATGACCGGAAACTTTTGCCGAAAATGAGAGCATGGATGCAGTGGCGTGGGGTAGCGTGGGGTTGTGTTTTAACAAGTGGGTCCTAGAATAGACTCTTTTAAATTTCCATGGTTTTTTTATTTAATTAACACAAGGGTAATTTAGGTATTTCATTAAAAACTTAACGGTAAAATAGAGTGTGTTAGGAGACTGGACTGAAATAGTTACGAACGTGAAACCACATGGACTGAAATAGTGATTTTTGACAAACCACAGGGACGAAAACAGTAATTACCTCATTTAGATATATTTTTGTTTTTTATTAATAAGGGCATTTTGGTCAATTCACGTGTACTTAAGAGAATAAATGGATGGGGTTAACGGAGGTGGACTGAAATGGTTACGAAAGTGAAACCACAGGGACTGAAATCGTAATTTTTAAACTAATGGACTGAAATAGTGATTTATGACAAACCACAGGGACGGAAATAGTAATTAACTCTATCTTGAATTGTCGCCCAAAAAATATCTAACCATGGCCACAAAAATATCAAGCTGTGGTTTTAACTTTTAAGTTCTCTATATAATAGTTTATATATAATAGTTGTATAATTTTTATTTAAAAATGTGACAAAACGTCTTTCATAGAACTAGGTTTATCACCGTCGTCGCATTACGACGAACTTATTTATTCTATGTTTACATGTGTTTTGAAATCACTACGAGCGCGTTTCGCACGGAACCCCTAACAAAAATAAAAAAATGTATTAAATAACACTAAAAAACAACCGAAAAAAATCAACCAAAAAAGTTGCATGTTAATAATGTTGTTCGTATGAAACCCGTGGTCACCGAATTTCTCGAACCGAAAGATCTTAAGTACCAATTCGGTACCGACTTTTGGCGTTCCAGGTACCTGTTCGCTACCGGTTTTTAACTTCATATACCGGTACCGTAACCGGTATTTTCGGTATCGGTTGGCACCGAGCTCATCCATACCCCTGAAACTAAAGAAAGAAATCACTAAAAGTTGAAGAAAATCAACAAAAAAAAATTGTACGATACAGTTGTTGTTCTGTACGGTACTCGTGATTACGGATGAGCAAATGGTACTGGATAGCGGTACTGAATTTCCCGAACTAAAAGATTTCCAATATCAATTGGTACCGACTTTTACCTTCATGCACCGATACCGAACATGACCGTACCGGTATTTTCGATACCAATACCGATTGACAGCAAGCTTATCGCAACCCGTGACACAAAAAAAATCATTATAGTTAAGAAAAATATGAAAATGTATTTAACTTAAAAAGTAAAGAAAATAATTATTACGGTTCGTTACGATAAAGACCAAAAAAGATTGATTATATTTGACCCGTTCAATTTTAAATAAAACTTTGAACAATACATTGAAAAGAGTAAGAACGTCGCACTAGTAAATTTGATGTTTTACAAAGCATTATATCATACTATTAAAATACCGAAAATGAAAAAAGAATACAAAACATTATATCATGTTATAGCATTTACAAAGCATTTTATTGAATATTGTATTTTAAAAGTTATAAAAAGAAAAAAATATGTATAAAATAATGTAATAATAAAATAAATAAAATGATATGAAATTCTTATTATTATTTATAATGTATAAAAGGAATTTAATATATAGATAATTCTTGTTATTGTCATTGACTTTGAAATTTAATATATAGATAAAGATAAGAGAAAATTACCAATCTAGCCAAGACTTTAATCAAATTACCAATCTAGTCACCTCATGCCTCCTTGGAAGGCCACTCACATGTATGGGATGAGTCTTTCAAGCATGGGATGAGTCCTTGGGGAGAAACCCAATAAAAAATAGACACGTGGCCACAGACGCATGGGATGAGTCTGCGGACGCATGGCCGCGGACGCATGGGATGAGTCTTTCAAACATGGGATGAGTCTTTCAAGCATGGGATGAGTCCGCGGACGCATGGGATGGGTCTTTCATGTGTGGGATGGGATGAGTCTTGCCACGTGTCAGTTGGGGATTGGCGGACGCAATACTTGGCCATGCAAACGCATCAGAAGACTTGGGATCTGTGAGTGGCCTTCCAAGGACGCATGAGGTGGCTAGATTGGTAATTTGACTTTTTCCTTAGCCAATTTTGTAATTTTCTCTAAAGATAATAATGAATTTCAAATTTTCTATACTATTAAATGGGTGTTGGATGACTTTATATGAAGTGTGGTATTGAGTTGAGATGGTTGGATATAATGAGTTGAGATGGTTGGATATAATCGGGTGAGTATATTATTTAATATTAAAAGAGTCGCCTTCCCCTTGGCTCCACGGCTCACACCCTCAAGCCAAGCTAAGCCCTTGCGCCACACCCCCTTCCATGACCCATTGTGGCGGTGGTCGCACCCCTGGCACAAATTACATGGTGTCGTCCACTCCCTTGTCCAAGCCAACACATAGTCTAATTGGTTGTTGTTGAGACGATATAATTTATATGGATCATGAAAAATCACAAAAAAGTGAGAAACCAGATAGATTATTCATGAAAAGGATTCAAAAACAAAAGATAAAGCATTTTTTGTTAAACATATGTAGCCCAATAAACGATCATTATTTGACCTGTTCGATTAGTCCATTTTTAGTTTATCTGACTTGTAAAGGATTTGCAATTTCGGAGGCCAATACCCACGAGGAAAGGAACTGTCTGTACTTGGGCAATTGTATATTAGCAGATATGTTAAGGAGGTGAGATTAGGCAACTCGTGGTCCGGAAATGACCCCATATTTGGACAATCTTCCATTTTCAGGGAGGTGAGGTGAATCAACTGACTCAAGTCACTGATCGTAGTCAGATTAGGCCAGCTTAATGCTACTACTTCTTGAAGCTTTGGCATGCGCGTATTGTTGACAAGCACACTAGCGTTATCTCCTCTAAAGAATAGCTCTTTTTCTAATAGTTTGTCACAATGTGCAATGAAAAGATACTTGAGCTTCTGCCCTCCTGTTGTCGGGAATGAAACAGATGTAATGGAAGTACAATCTGAGATGTGCAAGTCCTCAATGTTATTTGGGCACCTACATTGCTCCATAGTCTCACAATTTTCTATCCTTATTGCCCTAAGAGTTGTTATGACGTTGCTCCAACAGTGATCCCCCTCCTCTTTCTCTCCTAATCTCACCAACTTTTGACATTTCCGTACACCCAAATTCCTTAGATGGATAAGAGCCTTACTTGTCGTTGATTACCACAAGTATCTTATTTCATTACAGTTTTTTATGATTAAATTTTTAACTGCTCCAAGAAACTCTATAACACCTCTCCGTGCCGCATCATTAAGGCCTGAAATACTTCGGTCCGCCGCTCATTGAATAATGGTTCCTTCCTATTGCCATCGACTTCGGCCCGCCGCTCAATGGACTTCGGACCTCCAATGTGCTGCCTGTGGGACTACGGTATGCCACCGCGCCATTAGTTAGTTAGAATTCTACCGCGCCAAATAACGGGATTCGTCATTAAAGACAATGATTGGCAAAATCAAGCAAAAGATGGATTTGTTGGCAAAAAGTTTGGATTCCTGAATCAGTTGAAGTACGTTTATCTTATTACTAGGTTACAACCTTATGTATTACACGACTTGAATAAATGTAATTTATATATTAAATAATAAAAAGTTATATCTTTATGAACCCCGTATTTTGTACGGGTTAAATAAATGTAATTTTATATATCAAATAATAAAAAAAGTTATATTTTTAAAAACCATTTGTAGTACACAGATTAAATAATTGTAATTTTGTATACTAAATACTAAAAACGTCGTATCTTTAAAAAACTCGTGTATACTCGGATTGAATAAATCTACCAAATAATAAAAAATTACATCCTTAAAAACTCCATATATTACACGTGTTGAATAGATCTAAAAAAGAGTTATATCTTTAAAGACCATGTGTATTACACATATTAAATAAATGTAATTTTGTATATTAAATATTAAAAAAGTCGTATCTTTAAAAAACTCGTGTATAGTCAGGTTGAAAATCTACCAAATAATAAAAAAAATTATATGCTTAAAAAACCACGTGTATCACACGTGTTGAATAAATCAAATTTTACATAGCAAATGATAAAAAAAAAGTTATATCTTTAAAAACTTCATGTATTACACGGGTTATATAAATGTAACTTTGTATAGTAAATAATAAAAAAATTATATTTTTTAAAACCCCGAGTTTTACACGAGTTGAATAAATATAATTTTGTATACCAAATAATAAAAAAAATTATATTTTTAATAAATTAGGATAACGTTTAATATTAATTTATTATTTATGTCGTTAAGCTATGTCGTGATAAATGCATGCATGATATTTAGTATTGTATGATAAAATGTGCTACGTGCTAGAGACGTATAGGATTCGTGTTTCCGCGTGAGCACACCCACTAACCCTTAAATAGTAATCATGTTAGGACGTGATTGACCGGTTCCACCTCGCGTATTTTTTTTCCATAACTTAATTTGCCGAGCTAATCTAAGGTGAGTTCACACATTTTACTAAAAGCATGTATTCCCGGTGGTTAGGAACGAACAACACTTTCCCTGGTTTGGGATTGCCAAGTATTTCTGGGGATGGAATACTGTTAATTTACTATTTATACGGCATGTCTTTTAGCGGACTAAACGAAACTCTATCTGAAAGTCCCCACACAATTTATACTGATTAATCGTCGGGGCCTGGCGAACGGAATATTAGTTAGTAGCGCTATTAGGTTTGACAAACCTCACACCGTGCCGCAAATGACGGGAGTGAACTTTTATGCCTGGACAACTGGTCAATGATGATAGACATTGACTTGGAGCACCAACAACATTACAGTTAGTTTCTGTATGGCACAGTTTAGTAGCTTAAAGGTGGGGTAGCTCCCGATGACATGTTTTATAAACCAGAGTAATTTAACAACTTACATTTTTGAAACAACATTAATAAACTGTGAACTCGCCAACTTTATGTTGACACACTACTACATGCTTTGCAGGTCATTAGGTACTTTGCTGGAGCTTGCACGGTGGAAGGGTCGTTGTGGAAAGGAACCATTGTTGGGTTCTTACGAAACATTATGACCTTTTAACTTTTAATTGGGTTTTAAACTTTATGCTTCCGCTGATACTTAAACTTTGTTTTGGTCTTCTAATTTCTTAGACACTAATCGTATTGATTGTGATGGGTTTTTATTTACTTTTATATTTCGTTCAATATGATTGGTGGCCTTATCCTGGTCAGTCACTGATGTGTGCAAAATGTAACAGATAAATTACATCAATTGTGGCATAAAACTAACCATTTTTTAGTACTAATGTTGAAAAAAGTGTGTTTTTGTCTTCCTTTTGTATTTTCGGGATTAAATGAGCTCAAATTAACAAAAGAAGCAAAAGGGCAGCTAAATCTAACATAAATACAAGAAAAGGAATAAACGTAGCATGCCCGACCTCCCCGAAAGCATCTTCCCAAGCAAAACAAGAGAGCAGAAGGCTGAACATGCCACGTGCTCAGTGAGCACGGGGGCGTGCCCAAGTGTCAGCATAAAAGACAAAGTTGTAGAAGCTTCCATCGCCCACGACGGGGCCGTGCTCAGCGGACACGGGGTCGTGGTCAACTGTAAGATTCGCAGAATCCAGGCAAATCTTGATAGTACAGATATGCTTCTGCACACGGGGTCCTGCCCAGCGGACACGGGGCCGTGGTCAACTAATGCAGACAAAAGCAATTAATGAAGACAGAGAAGAGGATGGACACGGGGCCGTGCCCGAGCTTCTGTTCAGCCTATAAATAGGAGTACTTGGTTCAAGCTCAAACCATCCCTTGGCACACCACCTCTCTCACACTTCACCCACCACCCACCACCACCATAACACCATCATCCACCACCATCATCCATTGTCCATCATAGAGTGTGTGAGTCGTCTCGGGATCCAAGATTGATCGTAAGAGTTCTTGACAATCAAGGCCATGTTTGCCTAAGTCTCTTACATCACTTGGTGAAGACAAAGTGTCTAGTGTAATACTTTTTATTTTTAATCTTTCGCACTTTTTAATTGGTTATGTATTAATGACTTTAATAACTAGTTTCTTATGTTGAAGGTGATTCTTCCTTATCGTTTGTCCGTGGTGTCTTGACATTATTTTACTGTCTATATAAAATAAAAGATTTTCACCATTCATATCTCCACGGTCTATATGGAGGTATGTTGGCTACCTGGTCGGGGGTTAAGGGAACGGTTTTGTAAGAGTCTTGCCATTGTTCAGTGTATAGATCCTGCAAAGGACCTGGGTCAAATTTAATAGGACCTCCTTCAATACTTAACGGTATTGGATGGCGGGGGTCCAAACTCTTTGATCCCCTCATAAGTTAAACTACTATTAAAACTTTAACCCGGCTACTTAGGACTGTATCCCTGCTGACTCAGACTACTTAGCCGAGGGTAACGTCGCCTTCAAAAGAGGGGCCTACCACATTATGCATTAATAACCTAATTAATTATCTTTCAATAATCCAACCCTTTAGGATTGTATCCTTGCTGACTCAAACTACTGGGTTGAGGGTAACGTCACCTTCAAAAGAGGGGCCTACTACAATAACTAAGATAATCTCTTAATAAAGTGCAAAAGTGCGGAAATAATCAAAGGTTACACTAAACACGAGTCGGAGCCAAGTGATTCATCTTGTCTATCTGTTTTTATTTTTATTTTTTATTTTTTCAGCATTTTAGATAGTTTTTATTTTCTTAGTTTAAAACATTTTCCTAAACTTTTGATTTGATTAGACGTTGAGGATAAACCGGTATTAAAAGCTCTTGTGTCCTTGGACGACCTCGGTATCTTACCAACACTATACTACGCTCACGATGGGTGCACTTGCCCATATGTGTGTTTAGTGTTAGTAAATATCGTGTTTTATAAATTTAAAACTTGGCTAAAAAAGTGTAGAAGGGCTTAAAACATACTTAAACTTATATACACACTTCACACGCATCAGTCACACCCCTCGCGGTAATACTCCGCATGTGGATTTTGAGGGTGTGACAATTTATATATTTAATATAAGATAAGTCCTTAAAAAAACCATGTGTACTACAAGCGTTGAATAAATCTAATTTTACATAGCGAATGATAAAAAAGTTATATCTTTAAAAACTTCGTGTATTACACGGGTTATATAAATGTAACTTTGTATAGTAGATAATAAAAAATATATATTTTTAAAAACCCCGCATTTTACATGAGTTGAATAAATATAATTTTGTATAGCAAATAATAAAAAAAAGGTTATATTTTTAATAAATTAGGATAAGATTTAATATTAACTTTATTATTTATATATTTAATATAAGATAAGTAGGAAAGAGATGTATTTGTTTTAAAAATATATTAAATTAACAATTTAGATTTGAGGATAATATTTTATTAAAGTATGATAAGATTTAATATTAATTTATCACTTATTTAGTTAATATAAGATAAGTATAGATTTGAGGATACCTTCAATGAATGACACGTGTCCAAAAGTTGGTTTCTTTTATTATAGTAGATATATTAGTATTGTTTTTTTGTAACCCAGTCCAAGCTTCTGGTTTCCTCTGGCTGGGACTAAAGTGGAGTATTAGATAATTAATTAATTAATTATTATTAGATTAAGGTTTGCTAGTAAAAGCCCACCGGCTCATTAGGCGGCTGTTCGGGTTTGATGTTGACAATAAATTGTAACCAAATCCTTCAATAATAATAATATAGAGTAAATTACAAAAATCGTCTTTTATGTTGACAATAAATTGCAAAGTGTGTCCTTTGTCTTCAAAAAGTACAAAAAATGTACACGATGTTTGGAAATTCTTGCACGTTACGTCTTTTAACCCTAATTCGGGTAATTTTTTTGGTTAAATTAGGTAAGACAAGGGTAATTTAGTCTTTTTACCTAACTCTCACCATAACCACCGTCCACCACCACCACTCCCACCTCAACACCACTCCCACTGGCAGCCGCCAATAAATCACCACCCTAGCACCACCACTGCCAAATCCCAACCACTGCACCATATCTACGACTTTTGTGCCCACCACCGCCCAAGCACCACTACTACCATAAACCACCAATGTCATAAACCATCGCCCTAGCACCACCACACCAAATCCAACAACCACCCACCAAATACGACAACCACGGCTCTAAATCTGACGACCAACACTCTAATTCGTAAGAATCCTAACCCTAGAATGAAGATCGGGTGATTCCATTACCTGGAACGAACGACAACGATTTTTGTGGAACGAACATCGGCTTCTGTGGAACGAACGAACGGAGCTATTTGTTGAACGACGACGGAGCTATGACGGTGGTGAACGGTGCTATGGCGAGTTGTTGCTACAGTGGCCGACAGTGGATCTGTGGTGATCAGTGCTATGGCGGTGGTTCTATAGGCAGTGGTGGCTCAGATTAGAGAGAGAGAGAGAGTTTGTAGGGAAAAAATATGGGTTTATTGATTATTTATTTTAATGTTTAGGGTAAAATGACCAAAATACTCTCGTATAGAGTCCACTTTGCCAAATTTAACTATTAAAATTAACTGAGTTAGGGTTAAAGGACATAATGTCAGGGTTTTCAGACCCGGGCCGAACCGGCCGGTCGGACTGGGAACTGGAGGTTGAGCCGGTCCGGGTCATGGTATCGGGCCGGAAATGCATTGAACCGGAGTTGAACCGGCGACCCGACGGTTGGACCGGGAAGCCGGCCGGTCGGACTGGTTTTTTTATATATTTTTTCAGATTTAACCCTATTAATTTTTATAATATTTACGATACATTCCGGTTCTTACGTCCGGTTTAACCGTTCAGACCATTGAACCGATAAGAATACTGGTTCGACGTCCGGTCCGGTTCTGAAAACATTGCATAATGTGCAAGGGTTTGCAAACATTGAGTATGTTTTTTGTACTTTTTGAAGACAAATGACACACTTTGCAGTCTAGTGTCGACATAAATGACGATTTTTGTAATTTACTCAATAGCTTGATATAGTCCAATATTGACAAATAGGGTTCATTTTTTATTAATTTACAAAAAAAAAAATTAAAAAATGACACATTATGATCTTTGATAAATATAACTTAAAATCATATCCACATATTTTTTAGATCGTGGTTTAATATCTTTATTCAACGATTAGAATCAAAGATAATATAGTCCAATATTGACGAATATGGTTCATTTTTTGTAATTTACAAAAAAAAAAAAAAAAGAAGAAGAAGATTATTCAAATGGCACATTATGATCATTGAAAAATATAACTTAAAATCCTATCTAGATATTCTTTAGATTGTGGTTTATTATCTTTAGTCAACGATTATATCTATATAGTTGACTACGTATCTCCATTTATAGAATGAATCTTTGCATATGATCATCATCACAAACATGGCCACTGATGACGGGTAGCCCCAAAGACTAAATAAAATGACTAAATATGTAAACGCCCAAACGGTTAAATGGTTCAATGGTTGTAAAGCTGTGGTATGGGAAAAGCAAACAGTGGCCAGTCACATCCGGAGATCGCTTCACCACCCCACAGCCGCAAAAGCAAAGCAGGTCTGCACAATGCACGCTATTATCCAGGGGTCAAAAGCCTTCAACCCCCGAAAGGGGAAACCCTCCACTGCAAGCAAGGTTACTAGTCTAATACATTCTACTTCGGGAGATGTCTTCTCTTATAAATTGACACTTCATTTACTTCAGAAAACATCTCCTGGCCAGCTCTGATTCTCTAATCTCTGGTCATTCGCTTTGAGTGCTTGTCTCATGCAAGTCACTCCCTTTCACATCCAACACACACATTCTATTTGCTCCTTCATCCGAATCTGAACACACTTCAGAGAAGGATCTCCAGCAAATAATAAAAACTGACTAGTAAACCTCCTTCCACGTTTTGCAAATGTGGGGGGACCCCACGACCTGCGTTAGGCTAAGTTGAACCCTTCAACCTTTTTGCCTAACCAGCCCAGCTACTACCGTTGGTCTTGTATTTGTTGCATCAACAAGTTGGCGCCCACCGTGGGGCTACGCCGCTATTTCTTCTCAAAAAAGGCCTAGTAGTGTAGCTCTCTTCACTTAAAACCACCATGTCTGAAAGTGGATCCCCGGGGGAAGTAAATCAGATCCCAAACACTTCTACTCCGGGTAGTAGCCAAGCTCACGTGGCTATACCAACTTCTTTTTCAACTCCGGGGAGCACACCCGAGTTCCTCACCTTCAACACACCAACTCCGTCCAGATCCGGAGTTCCTTCACCCAATGTCGGCGTCTCTGACACCCCGGCACGTGTTGAACTTACCCCTGAAGGGGTTGCCAACAATTTCCTTGAGATCCCTTCTCAACCAACATGTGAGCAAAGAAAGAGAAAAAGGAGTGAGGATCCGTTTAGATTATGATGAGCCTGAACCAACGTTGTCTCCTGGGCCACCTCCCCTTCCTTTAACAACTAGAAATGAGGCTGGTCCCAGCAGTGCTCCTAACCCTCATCCGTATCTGTCCACAATGACAAATCCCACGGTACATCCTTTCTTCTCGTCCCAACCAATTACTAGTGGTGCTCCTTTGGGACATGAGCTAACTCTTGACCAGCTCCTACAATCCCCAGCAACAAGCTTTCCAGCATCCACAACAACCACATGGGAGCAAGCTCTGTCCGTGCTCCCTTTGGCACGAAGTGCTGTTATGAGCACTCCCCTTGGAGTAGGCTGCTCAGCTGTACCCGGAAGCCGTCAAGGCTTCAACCTTATGCCAAACATGATGACCCAGATGATGGCCAACTTCCCGTGGCAACACTTCATCAACCAGGTGCTAGCCTCCCAGGGAAATAACGGCAACGGCAATAATGTAGATGCAAGGGCTGAAGAGGACTTGGCTAAACCATATAAGCCAAGTAATCTTTCATGCTTTTCAAGGCAGATAGCCGATTATGATTTCCAAGCAAAGATCAAGATGCCATCCCACATCAGGACGTATGATGGGACTGAAGATCCTGAAGATCATATTCAAATCTTCACCGGTGCAGCAAGGATAGAGAAATGGTCAAACGCAGAATGTTGCCTAATGTTCATGCAAACTCTTGTTGGATCCGCTAGGATTTAGTTTAATGACCTACCTGCTCAAAGCGTTCGAAGCTTTGACGACCTTAGCAAGGGTTTTTTGGCCAACTTCTCTCAACAAAGACGATATGTTAAAGACACAACAGTAATCTTCCAGATAAAACAGCGTGATGACGAAAGTCTACGTGCATTCATTGAACGATACAAGAAGGAAGGTCTGACTTATGTAGGGGCGGATGAGAAAATGAGAGTGGCCGGTTTCATGAACGCCATCACCTCTAAATATCTCACAAGAGATTTCAACAAGTCCTTACCCAAGACCTTGGAAGAAGCTCTCGGAAGGGCTGAAGCTCAGCCCACATTCGGGGAGAGGAGGCGGTAGACATTAAAGAGCAAAGAAAAAGGGGGTCCGGCTGGCGAAGCAATAGCCCGGCTAGAAAAAGGGGAAACTTTAACTCCTTTGACAGGCGGTCAATGGGTTCAGACCTTCGAAGGTCTGAAGGTCGGAACCCTTCGAGCAGAGAGAGAGGCATAAGTTTCACTCCCCTCACGAAGACCCCTCAAGAGATCCTTGCAACGGAAGAGGTTAAGCAAAACTTTCGACCTCCTAGGCCTCTCCCCAAAAGCTGAAAAAATGAGAACTCCACACAATACTGTGAGTTTCATGAAGAAAAGGGTCACCACACCAATGATTGCTTCCAACTCAAGAAAAGAATTGAAGAAGCTGTTAAGTCCGGAGAACTTGCTCATTTGGTAAAGGGAGTCCGGGACAAAATGGCTGAAGGAAAAGGTAAGGAAGTCAATATGGTGGATTTTGATGGAAGGGTTCCTCATAAGAGGCAGAGGTTGGAAGCTTGGGAGCTTCAGTGTGTCTGTTTCCCCCCTACGGAGAAAGACCCTCTCTCTAGCCCTCTTGTGGTAGAAGCTACCGTGGGAACGTTGCAAACATGCAGGGCATACATAGACACTGGGGCTGCCACGGAAATCTTGTTCGAGAAATTCTTCAACCGTTTGGGTAATGAAGAATGCTCAAGGCTTCAACCCTATGGAACCTCCATAAAAGGTATAGCTGATATACCTCTCAAGCCTTTAGGGCAACTGACACTTAATGTTCGTTTCAGCGATGGTCTGAAAGAAAGGACCCAACCACTAACC
The DNA here is from genome assembly GCA_030545235.1 of Helianthus tuberosus. Lineage (NCBI taxonomy): Eukaryota > Viridiplantae > Streptophyta > Magnoliopsida > Asterales > Asteraceae > Helianthus > Helianthus tuberosus. The sequence goes on from CM060423.1 coordinate 216,371,850, forward strand.
TTTGTGGTTATCAATATCCCCTCAAGCTACGATGTGATCATTGGAAGACCAGGACAGTGTGCATTTTACATGGCTGTGTCTGTTGGCCACGGCACAGTCAAATTTCCTACCGAGAGGGGCATAGCAACCCTTCAACCCTCTCAGGAAGCCTACATGGTTGAAGGTGAAAGTTCAAACAGTGAAGAAGACAGGCAAAGGTTGGTCATAAACCCTAAGTACCCTGAACAAAGAATAATCAACCCAGACCTTTCTCAAGAGACCCTTTCATACCTTGAAAAATTGCCAACACACTACAGCGATGTATTCGCTTGGTGTCCAGAAGATATGACCGGGATCCCTCGGGACATTGCCGAGCATGAGTTGAGAATACCACCGGATGTCAAGCCTGTGGTCCAAAAGAAAAGAAGCTTGGCACCTGAGAGAAGTCTGGCAGCCTGCCAAGAGGTTGAAAAGCTTGTGTCGGCCGGTATTCTCCGAGAAGTCAAGTACCAGTCATGGGTTGCAAACCCGGTTATGGTCAAGAAACCAGACAACTGTTGGAGGATGTGCATAGACTTTAAGGATCTTAACAAAGCTTGTCCTAAGGATTGCTATCCACTACCGGAAATTGATCTCAAAGTTGACTCCCTCACCGGATACTCGTTCAAATGCTTTCTAGATGCATACAAAGGCTACCACCAAATCCTCATGAAGGAAGAGGATGAGGAAAAAACAGCCTTCCACACGGACAGAGGGATCTTTTGTTATCAAAAGATGCCTTTTGGTCTCAAAAATGCCGGAGCAACCTACCAACGACTCGTTGACAAAGCCTTTGCAGGCCAAATCGGTAAAAACATGGAGGCATATGTCGACGACTTGGTGATCAAAAGCAAGACGGAGTATCAAATGTTCGATGACATCCAAGAAACTTTCAAGAACCTCAGAAAAGTCAACATGAAGCTCAATCCTGAAAAATGTTCGTTTGGATTTGAGGAAGGAAAATTCTTGGGTCACATTGTTGGAAAGAAAAGTATCAAAGCCAACCCAAACAAGGTGAAAGCGGTCCTTGAAACCAAGCCACCAAAGACCAAGAAGGAGGTTGAAAGCTTGAACGGGAAGCTTGCAGCCTTGAAGCGTTTTACCTCAAAATTGGCCGAAAGATCTCTGCCCTTCTACAAAACGCTCAAGAACTGCTCAGATAAGAAGGATTTCAAATGGACTGAAGAAGCTGACGAAGCTTTCAACCAAATGAAGCAACATCTAGCTTCCCTACCAGATATTGTGGCACCAAAAACCGGGGAGTTAATATCGGTGTACCTCTCAATTACAGCCGAGGCCATCAGTGCAGTCCTCACCATTGAGCGAGACAAGGCCCAGGTACCCGTTTATTTTTTCAGCAAAACTTTAAAATTAGCTGAAACAAAATACCCTCCCCTTGAAAAACTTGCCCTAGCCCTAGTTCAAACAGCTAGAAGGCTTCGAAGGTATTTCCAGGCACACCCCATACAAGTGGTCACCGACCAACCTATTAAGAGTGTGCTTGAAAAACCTGAAAACTCAGGGCGATTAGCCAAATGGGCCATAGAACTGGGCGAACATAACATCACCTATGTCCCAAGAAAAGCTATCAAGGCCCAAGTCTTGGCTGATTTCATTGTGGAAGTCCCAAACCAAACAGCCACTGAAGTAAACACCACCACCACTGAACCTTCCAACCCTGAAGCCTGGAAGCTTTTTACCGACGGGGCTTCAAGCGTTGAAGGGTCAGGGGCTGGGTTAATTTTGATCAACCCAAAAGGTTTGGAATTCACATATGCTCTCCGTTTTGATTTTCAGACCACCAATAACGAGGCTGAATATGAAGCACTAATAGCCGGCCTAAGGCTGGCCAAAGAAATGAAGGTTGAAAAGCTTGAAGTGTTCACGGATTCATTGCTGGTCTCAAGCCAAGTGAATGACAGCTACATAGCTAAAGAGCCCAACATGAAAAAAATACAGAGAAAAATCCAAGGAACTGATGAGTACCTTCCAAGCGTGTAACATCAAATAGATCCCCAGATCTCAAAACAAAAAGGCCGATGCCCTAAGTAAGCTTGCATCTCTCACTTTTGCCCACCTCACCAAGAAGGTACTGGTAGAAGTGTTGAAGGCCCCATCCATTAATGAATTAGAGGTTCCAGACGTGGTTACCGAAGAAGATCCAAACTGGATGACTCCCATAAGAAAGTTCCTCAAAAATGGTGAATTACCCAGTGATCAAGTGGAAGCCAAAAGGGTTGAAATCAAGGCAAGGCAATACATACTACAAGGAGAAACCCTTTACAAAAAGGGTTACCTTGCTCCCTTGCTAAGATGTGTCGGTCCCGAGCAAAGTAAGTATTTGATCAAGGAAATTCATGAAGGTGTATGCGGAGCTCACTTTGGAGCTAGGTCGGTAGTTGCAAAGCTCATGAAGCTCGGATATTTCTGGCCTTCAATGCATCGCGATACAGCCGAAGAATTGAAGAAATGTGATGCTTGCCAGATCCATGCACCGATCCCAAAAAGTCCCAAGCACGATTTAGTCCCAATAACCTCAGCATGGCCATTCCATAAATGGGGAATGGACATTGTTAGTCCATTTCCCCCTAACAAAGGAGGGGTAAAATTCTTACTGGTGGCAGTAGATTACTTCACTAAGTGGCCCGAGGTCAAACCACTTGCTAAGATCACAGGAAAGCAAGTCATCGACTTTGTTTGGGAGAACATCATTTGCCGTTATGGATTGCCGGGAGTACTTGTCACCGACAACGGAAGGCAATTTGCTGAGAAGCCTTTCAGCATTTGGTGCAAGGAATACAAAATCAATCAGGTTTTTAGCTCAGTGGCTTATCCGCAATCAAACGGTCAGGTTGAAAGAACAAATAGAAGCATAGTAGAAGGCATCAAGACAAGATTGGGAAGATATGAAAGCAATTGGCTTGAAGAATTACCTAGTGTCCTATGGGCAATTAGAACAACCGAAAAACAAGCCATAAGAAAACACCGTACAGCTTGGTATTTGGATCCGAAGCTGTGATCCCTGCCGAGATAGGAGTTGTAACCCAAAGAATTGTCAACATGGATCCCGAAACAAACCAAAAAGAGACTATGTTGAATTTACAACTCCTAGAGGAAGCAAGAGATCAAGCCGCAATTCAAGAGGCCAAATACAAACAACAGATGGAAGCTTACTACAACAAAAAAGTCAAGAATGAACGTTTCAAGCCAGGGGACCTGGTCCTCAGAAACAACGAAGCCAGCAAGAAAGAAAACCAAGGAAAGCTTGGCCCAAAATGGGAAGGCCCATACACCATCCTTGAAGCACACAAAGGTGGATCCTACAAGCTGGCTGACTCAGAAGGCAAAAGGCTTCCAAGACATTGGAACGGCAAAACCCTGAAAAGGTTCCATGTTTAAACAGGAAAGTTTGGTTTGTATCAAAATGTATTTCAAGCAGGATTATGAATACCTTTTGTAAAAAGCAAGTATTGCTTAAATGAATGAAGTTGTTTTATCAAAACTTGTCTTTCTATCCTAAGATCAGGCTGAGAACCTAGCAAAAAACTCCATGGCAAGGGCCATATAAGGGGATGAGCTCCCAGGCCACATCGCTCAATAGGTTCAAGGGTTGAACGAGCCTATATAAGGGGTGAGTTCCTAAATCAATACAACTCCATGAGACCTGTTAAGAAAACATAAAATTGTCTCATAGACGGGTGTGAGCAGCCTACACCAAATGTTCCCTAAGCCTTAAAAATATAATCTACAAAGAGGCTAAAAAACAAAGAAATAATAAAAAAGGATAGGTGCTATATCTTCTTGTTAAAAATACCAAGGCTAAGTGTCTGCAGCACTGAACCCTTTTAGGTATAAAAAGCATAAGGATAGCACAAACTAGACAAAGACATAGTTACAAAAAGACAAGGAAAATCCAAAAGAACAAAATCACTCAGACAAGAATCACAAAGATACAAACCAAGTCAGGACGCAAAACTAAGAAGCGCTCAAGGCTTCAAGCCACCCGGGTAATATCTCGAAACCTTAAAGGCTTCAACCTATTAACAGACAGCCAAAAGGCTTGGAAGGTTAAAAGCCAAATAAACTGCCTTGTCCAAAAAGGCACAAGCATAAAACCATAATATAAGGAAAATAGTTAAAACATAACATCATATAAAAGAAAGCCCCAAAAGACTTTCAAACATAAGTTAGTGCAAGTCCTAATAACTTGCAAGCTTAAACTACTGTTCCAGCGGCCACAAAGGCCTTAAAACACAACCAACAGGAACCTTAAGGGTTCCTAAAAACCTAATATTGTTCAAGGTAACATTACAAAACATAAATTGTTTTCAGTGCTAAGAAAGCTACGAATTAAGCATCAACAGGCTTGGAAACTCCAGAACCCTCGCCCTTGGCCTTCTTGGTCTTCTTCAGTTTTTTAGTCTTGAAACCTCCATCACCACCAACCGCTGAAGCCTCCAAACTTGCATCCTTGTGAACATCCAGCTGACCGGAAAGGGTATCATCACTATCCCCCGAGTAGGATCTCTTCCTTGAGAGAGAACCCAAGATTTCAGCACAAACCTTTTCATTTAGACCCTCCGGTTTCAAGTCCTGCAACACAGCAAGAGGCTTACCAAAACAAGCAGAAACCTGATGGATGTAAGGATAGGTCAACTTCTCCATTTGCTCAACGGAGCCTTTAAAAACATCAGAAGCCTCGGGACGAAACAAAGGTGACTTCTCCAAAGGATGGCCGGATTCATGAAGCTTATACCCAGCAATGAGGCCTTGGTGTTTCCCCAGGTTAAGAAGCTTAGTGTAAACGTCACCAAGGGCAGAATTGAACTCCTTGGAATGTAGAAGGTAAGTAACAACCTGTTGGAAACCTTGCTTAATTAACCACTGATTGTCAGCGGTAGAATGAGCAACTGAAGCTTTCAACCCCTCTTTCTCCTTACCAAAAGCATGTTGTTGAACAAACAAAGTTTCCCGGTCAGCCCTAAGCTTCAACCTATCAGCCTCGAAGCTCTTTTTCAAATCACTCATCTCAATCTCATGCATCTTCTTCAAATCACTAACCTTCTTTTCCCATGCTGCTTCTTTCTCGGTAAAACCAGCTATCTCCTTTTTCATCGCAGCCATGGACGATTTCATCTTATCCCTCTTCTTGGAGAATTCTTCATACTCCTGCATTCTTTGACGAAAACGGACAACACCTTGAGGAAGCATAGCAGCAAGGTTGCAAGTACTCAAAATCATGCGGGACAACATCAAGTCATCATCCATCCCAGCAATAGTCTTGTGCACTGAAGGAGGAGCAATGTGACTCAGAGCATCCTCACAAACAGCAGCATCTTTGAAGCTGTCATCATTCTTCACTGACCAAGTAGGCACATAAATCCCTTCAGGATCTAACCCTTCAACGTCCCTGCTTGAAGATTCCTGAACAGGGGTAGCAACAACCTTTTTGCCCGAAACCTTTTTACCATGAACAACCAAATCTTTATCCTTCTCAGCACCTGCTTCAACACCTTGATCTTCCGAAACCTCAATATCATCATTCAAGTCCACTGGTTCAGTAGACGTGGATTGAGGACCAGCCTTCAATAACCGACGAGAAGATCGACGAGTTGAAAACTTGGGAGCATTGGACTTAGAAAAACCCTTGACAGTGGCAGCACTAACATAACCTGAGCCCTCAAACCTTTGATCAACAGTTCTAACCACAACATTCTCACCAGGAACAAACGGAGCATCCCCAAATACAACATCAGAAGTATCATCGCTCTTAATAAAATCCAAAGCAGACATGACTGCAAAAAGCAACAGCACATAAGTCATAAGTTAAGAAAAACATAAAGAGCGCACAAAAGGAAAGTGCATACCCATGCCACTCCTCATAAGAACCGGATCCCGATCAACATTCCCCCAAATTTTACTAACCCCTAAAAGAACTAGTAAGTGTTCAGGAAAGGGACGAACCCTCGAAGGGCACTCCCAGATGGCTTTGAGAAAAACAGCATTCAATTCAGACTCGGAAGGTTCCGGATCATTGAGAACGGCATCCGGTTGCCTCCACACCATCTTAAATGGGAGAATAGCATCGGAAACCCAGAAAAAGCGATCCTTCCAAGCCCCAAGCGTAGTAACCATGGACGAAATAAGACAGGTATCAACTTTGGATGTTTCAAAAGTAAACCAATCGCCATTCTTAGCCAAACGAAAAAACCGGCGAAAGAGTAAAAGGGAAGGATCATATCCAAGAGCACGACACAAAACCTCAAAATGCAAAACCCTAGCCATCCCCTTCGGATGAACTTGCCCAAAAGAAACACTATAATACTCCAACAAGTTCAAAATAAAAAACGAAAAGGGATAACGAAGATTCGAGAACTCAAAATGACGACAATAAAGGGCAATCGAACCAGGGGTCGGTTTATCAACGGAAACATCACAGGCAGGAGCAGTTGGGTTAAACTTCCTATCAATACCATATTCCATACAAAATAAATCTACCTCCTCTTGTGTTAACCGGGAAAAAGATTTTGCTAAGTCCTTACGAGCACCCATTTTTGAAAACAGAAAATGAAGAATGCAAGGTGTAAAGAAACCGAAACTAACCTTAGAGGAGGAAGGAAATGGCGAGAAACTTGGAAAAATTATGAAGAAAATGGATAAGAATTTCAAACATAAAATAAATATAAACCTACAATAGGGGTAATAATGGCAAACAGTAACTTCTGCAAAACCGCCACCCTATCAACTGCCATACATCAATCAAATCAATTGTCAGTTATTTAAAATTCAAATTTAAAACATTAACTGCCTTCAACCTCTCAAGCCTTCAAGCAACGAACCCTTGAAACCTTCAGGCAATAAAATACGTACATAAAAGTCAGAAGTCTTTGAGCTCATCACCCAAAAACCTCTGACTTGGGGGGCTGATGACGGGGGTAGCCCCAAAGACTAAATAAAATGACTAAATATGTAAACGCCCAAACGGTTAAACGGTTCAATGGTTGTAAAGTTGTGGTATGGGAAAAGCAAACAGTGGTCAGTCACATCCGGAGATCGCTTCACCAACCCACAGCCGCAAAAGCAAAGCAGGTCTGCACAATGCACGCTATTATCCAGGGGTCAAAAGCCTTCAACCCCCGAAAGGGGAAACCCTCCACTGCAAGCAAGGTTACTAGTCTAATACATTCTACTTCGGGAGATGTCTTCTCTTATAAATTGACACTTCATTTACTTCAGAAAACATCTCCTGGCCAGCTCTGATTCTCTAATCTCTGGTCATTCGCTTTGAGTGCTTATCTCATGCAAGTCACTCCCTTTCACATCCAACACACACATTCTATTTGCTCCTTCATCCGAATCTGAACACACTTCAGAGAAGGATCTCCAGCAAATAATAAAAACTGACTAGTAAACCTCCTTCCACGTTTTGCAAACGTGGGGGGACCCCATGACCTGCGTTAGGCTAAGTTGAATCCTTCAACCTTTTTGCCTAACCAGCCCAGCTACTACCGTTGGTCTTGTATTTGTTGCATCAACAGCCACCACACTTTCAACCATCTCACCATACGATCGAGCAACCGAACTCAAAGCTTTCGACCAAGCAAAAACTGGCGTCCAAGGCCTCGTCGATGCGGGTATCCAACACGTCCCTCGCATCTTCATCAACCAACCCGAAACCATTCCAAAAGCTCCCACCTCTATCGAGCTTCCACTCATAGACCTCGGATCACTCGATAGAGCATCCACGGTGGAAAAGATCCGCGAGGCCTCGAAGAACCTCGGGCTTTTCCAAGTGGTTAATCATGGAATCCCACTGAGTGTGATGGACGAGAAGCTTAAAGGCGTCTGTAGATTCCAAGAACAAGATGTAGAGACTAAAAAACGGTTTTACACGAGGGACGCTTCTAATACCGTGGTGTATAATAGCAACATTGATTTGTATAGTTCGCCTGTGGCGAGCTGGAGGGACACTTTTTTTTCGGTTATGGCTCCGTTGCCTCCAAAGGCGGAAGAATTGCCCGAGGTTTGTAGAGACATACAAATCGCGTACTCGAATCATGTGTTGAAACTTGGTGGGTTATTGTTTCGGTTGATCTCGGAGGCTTTAGGTTTGGAACCAAATCATTTAGGAGATATGGATTGTGATAAGGGGTTGACATTTGTTGGCCATTGTTACCCTGCTTGTCCGCAACCGGATCTAACCATGGGTGCAACCAAACACACGGACGACGGTTTCTTGACTGTACTTCTACAAGATGATATCGGCGGGCTGCAAATACTTCATCAAAATCAATGGGTTGATGTTCCACCTACTCCTGGCGCGCTTGTGATCAATATTGGTGATCTGTTACAGGAAAGTTTCATTTTGTTTTGAGTGTTGTTATTCAAAACTAATGTCTGATATTGTTATGTTTTAGCTGATATCGAATGACAAGTTGAAAAGTGTGGAGCATAGAGTGGTGGCGAATGAGAAATGGCCGAGGGTGTCAGTGGGGTGTTTTTTCACCACCGCGCTAGCGGCGTCCACGAAGGTATATGGGCCTATCAAGGAGCTGGTTTCCGATGAGAACCCACTGAGGTACAGGGAAACCACCGTTCATGACTACGCTCAGTATTCCGTCTCTAAGGGCCTTGATGGTGTTCCGCGTTTACTTCATTATAAGATATAAATTGTAGCTTACTTAAAAAACTTACAACCTTATAATTGTGTGTTTAGAGAAAAAGATATATGTGTTATCCGTGCTTAAATTCAAAACAATATTGTTATATGTACCAATCGGTTGATAGATAATCCGTTGAGTGGATCAAGCTCAAAAGAAATTAGCAAAAAACAAGACTTGAGATAATTCTCTAATTTTTCATTCATAAGCAAAACATTAAACATACTTTGCTATTTATAACATTTCAAGGAAAATAACCAACCCACTAATACACCCACTACTACTAATTTGTAGGAAAATAACAAACTAACACTATGCATAATTAAAATAAATTGCAATTCCCCACATGTATATTCTGAGACGAAGCGTAGTGGGGCGTTTTTTTTTAAATTGCCCAATCACGCCCAAAAACGCCCCTTCACCGCCCCCCGGGCGTGATTTGGCGTTATCTTGCAAAAAAAACCCCTTGGCGTGGTTTGAAAAACGCCGAATGGGGGGATTGTTGGCCAATCACATTTGAGCTTCCATTTGCTTGGCGAATAAGATTTTTAAATGTTTTTTTATTTTATTTTACTACAAAACATAATGCCCAATAATGCCCCATCCCCACTGTTAGGGGTCATTTTCTTAACATATGTATCCTGACCAATATCCTGCCTTTGTTTGGTTATTTGTAATCAGGATGCTGGAAGAGGATATTGCTGACATCTTGGGCGATATCCTGAAGCTTATTGAATTAATCACGTGCAGATTAAGGGCAGAGGCTTGCTAATTGTCACAAGGACTTCTTCTCCTCAAGACTCGGACGAATTTGTTGAGAAAGAGACGTTGAGCCCGAAAGACCAGGTCTGCAACGTTCCAAGAAGGAATATTCGGTGAATCCCGCGAGTTTAGGGTAGTTAGTTATCTTATCTTTACTATAAATAGATGAGGTCGGATCAACTTAGAACACATCATTTCACACTTACACTCTCGAACACAATCACTCTCTAGCTGATAGCAAACATCACACTTGTATTTCATTTTCGTTGTAACACTTAGTCGATCCGTACCACATCCTGCACTGTATCCTGATTTTTGAAGCAATTGAAGAATAAGGCAGCTGCGATTGTCAGCTCCCGAGGTTTTATGTCGGCGATCTAGATTGATCAAGGGCTTTCCTCGTACATCTCGTGTCACTTTCTTTACTTTTTGCTCATTAATTGCTCATTGTTTGATCATCGATACAGCTCAATATCCCGAGCCGTATCCTTAAACTGTTTTTGCAAGTAATTTAATTAGCACATTTTTGACATTTACTTCTAGCACACTACCTCACTTAACTAATTTGATCACTTAATTACTTCGGTAATTTTTGACCAAAACAATTTGGCGCCCACCGTGAGGCAAGTGGTGCTCTCTTTACTAAAAATTTTTATTAAATCGCTAATCGGTTTTTTATTTTCAAAACTTTTTGCTACATTGTCCACAATGGCCTCACGATCAAACATGAGTTGCTCTACTATGTCTGCTATGACTTCTGCTACTACCGGTTCGGTGCTTCCACCACCTCCTCCAAGGATGCCAGCCTCTACACAATCTCAAGATGTTATCCCTACTCGGAGCGTCCAGGGATCTGCTCCCGTTTTAGCTTCTAATGATGAAATTTTAACTTTATTCGGAAGTGTGCAGGAACAAATGAGGCAGCAACAGGAAACAAACCAAATGCTTTTAAGGGAAATACAACTCCTGAAGTCTGGCTCGAGCAGATCTGCTGAGGACAATGTCACTCCATTACACCCCAGAGCGTTGAACTTTAGTTCAGCTGTGTATACCGAGGATAACATGGGGAATATCGTGCCCAGTCTTCCTCAGAATCATACTCCTGAAGTACCCTCCTCGATCAGGATGTCGACCATGAGGAGCTCAGGATATGCTTCAGGATATGGGCAAAACCCTCCAACGGGTAACGTGTCTAATAATAATAACACTCATACTACTAACAGTGGTGGATCTTTGCAGGATACAGGTGTAACATCAGCACTTACCAGGGAACTTCAGAAGTTGAAAGACATGATATCTAGTGTACCTGGGGTGGTCCAGCCGATCCCGGAAGTATCTCAAGATAGCCATAGGATATCTCGTTTTGCATACCCTATATGTGATGCTGAGATCCCAAAGAGATTCCAAACTCCCAACATGAAGCTTTATGATGGGACTACGGATCCTGAGGAACATATTGCTCAGTATAGGGAAAGAATGGAGATTAACCCTATTCCTCCGGAGCTCAAGGAAGCGTGCTTGTGCAAGGGATTTGGTTCTACTCTAACGGGATCAGCCTTAAAATGGCTGTTGAACGTTCCTCCTCACTCAATCACTTCATTTGCTCATTTGGTTAATTTATTTAACAGTCAATTTTCTTGTAGTCGGAGTTTTGAGAAACTAACCAGTGATCTTTACAGGATAACTCAAGGGCCTCAAGAATCCTTGAGGGATTATGTGAACAAATTTAGTCGAGAATCCTTGGATATCCCACATCTTGATGTTGCAACAGCTGTGCAAGCTTTTAAGATGGGATTACAAAAGGATTCTCAGTTTTATCAGGATCTTGTAATGAATCCCTGCAGGAATCTCGATGAAGCTCGTAACAGGGCCTTGAGATATATCCGTCTTGAAGATGACAAGAAGATGCAAGAAAGGATGAACTCGTCCAACACTTATGAATCGACTAATAGGAAGTCAGAATCCTCATTTAAGTCATATCGGCCTAAGCCATATGGTAGAAATGAAAACAAGAGAGTGAATGCCGTCGAAGATGAGGATCCTGAAGAGTATCCTGAGTTGTCTGAATATTGCTTTTCTGTTAATATTCCTGAATTAATGTATGCTATGCAGGGTCTAGGAGACAAGGCTAGATGCCTCGAAAGAATCAACAAAAGGCTGACTGGAAGGATAAGTCGAAATGGTGTGCTTTCCACGAAGATTTCGGACATATGACTGAGGATTGCATTGCTTTAAGGAAAGAAATAAGCTATCTTCTAAGCAAGGGATATCTGAAAGATCTCTTAGGAAAAAAGAAGAATAAGGGTCAGGATACGGAGAAGGATCCTGAGCGAGCTGCATCACCTCCCGCGGATGCCAAGATAATCAACTTCATTTCGGGGGGATCCGACATTTGTGGAACTTCGTATTCGGCAGCAAAAAGACATGCAAAGGAAGCCAAGGCCGAAAGGGGAGACAAACCTGTCAGGATGACGACCCTCACAACTGACAAAGTGATCACTTTTGATGCTGATGACAGGGATACTGTCCAGGATCCTCATCATGATGCTCTGGTAATAACGTTATATGTGGCTAACCATTTTGTACGCAGGATATTGGTTGATAATGGCAGCTCCGTCAACATAATCCAACTAGAGACACTTAAAAGGATGAATGTATCTCCAATGGATATCACTTCGAAGTCCACCGTGCTTGTTGGGTTCAGTGGAGAGGCCAGAAACACAGTGGGAGAGATAAAGTTGCCGGTATACGTTGAAGGAGTCAACTCGATACAACGTTTCTGTGTGATGGACTCTCTATCCTGCTATAACATTATACTGGGACGACCATGGATTCACGATATGAAGGCCGTGCCGTCAACATATCACCAATGCATCAAGATACCTACCCCTTGGGGAGTTGTTAAAGTTGATAGCGATCAGCAGGAGGCGAAAGAATGCTACTCCTCCTCGATGAAATCCTCAGCCAGAACTAGTGCAGCATAGCAATTAAAGACGCGGGCCCAGGATATCGTGGAGAATCCGGAGCAGGATGTGAAGAAAGTTATCCTGGACCAGGATAACCCTGATATATCGGTGCTCGTAGGGACCAATATCCCTCGGGATATTGAGGAACAATTGATTAACTTTTTGAAATGCAGGATGTCTACATTTGCATGGAAACATGAGGATATGACTGGCATATCCAAAGATATCATCACTCATAAGCTTGGAATTGATAAGTCGTTCAAGCCTGTCCAACAAAAAAGAAGGAAGTTTGCTCCTGAGCGGAACACGATTATCCAAGAGGAAGTTGAGAGATTATTAAAGTCAAGAATGATCAGAGAGGTTAAGTTCCCAAGGTGGCTTGCAAACGTGGTTGTAGTACAGAAGAAGAATGGGAAATGGAGAGTTTGTGTAGACTACACAGACTTGAACAAAGCTTGTCCTAAAGACCCATTTCCTCTCCCCCATATTGATGCAATGGTAGATGCTACTGCTGGGCATGAAATGCTGACTTTCATGGACGCATCCTCAGGATTTCAACAGATCCAAATGGAGCCTTCTGACCAGGAGGATACCGCCTTCATGACGCCAACAGGTATTTATTGTTATACAGCTATGCCTTTTGGTTTGAAAAATGCAGGTGCAACATACCAAAGATTGGTAAACATGATGTTCAAAGACAAACTGGGGGACACCATGGAAGTATACATTGACGATATGGTAGTAAAGTCAAAGAAAGCTCAGGATCACCTCCAGGATATTAAAGGAGCATTTGATATCCTGGATCAGTATAATATGAAGCTGAATCCTGCTAAGTGCCATTTCGGAGTGGGGGCAGGAAAGTTCCTTGGGTATATGGTGACGAAAAGGGGGATAGAGGCAAGCCCGGAGCAGATTAAAGCTATCCTGGATATAAAATCACCCTCGAATATGAAGGATGTACAAAGATTAACAGGCCGGGTAGCAGCTCTAAACAGATTTATCTCAAGATCCTCGGAGAAATGCAAAGACTTCTATGATATCCTAAAGAAGAACAAAAGATTCGAATGGGGGGAAAAGCATGAAGCAGCCCTACAAGATTTGAAACGGTATCTCTCAACCGCACCTCTGTTGATGAAACCGGAAAATGGTGAACCACTATCCCTATACCTTGCTGTATCAGGGAATGCTGTAAGTGCCGTTCTTATAAAAGACCATGAAGGTCAGCAGTATCCTGTTTATTATGTTAGTAAAAGTTTGTTAGATGCTGAAACTAGGTATTCTCACTTAGAAAAATTGATACTAGCATTGATTATGGCATCAACGAAACTTAGGCATTATTTCGAGACACATAGGATTCATGTTAAAACAAACTATCCTATTAAAAATGTGCTTAGGAAACCAGAGATGTCAGGCAGGATGGCCAAGTGGTCAGTAAAGTTGAGTGCTTATGATTTAGTATATGAACCTAGGAATGCCATAAAGTCTCAGGCTTTAGCTGACTTTGTGGCTGACTTTAGTAGTGACATTCAGGATGAGGTAGATCTAGAAGTTCAGCAACTAGGAGAATCCTCAGGATCCTGGACATTATATACTGATGGTGCATCTAATGTAAGAGGAGTAGGATTAGGAATACTACTAAAATCGCCACAGGGGGACATATTACCCCAGGCTATTAGGTGTGAATTTCCTGCTACCAATAATGAGGCAGAATATGAAGCTTTAATTGCAGGGTTAGAATTGGCTAAGAGCATGAGTATCAAAAATTTGCAAGTATATGTTGACTCTCTGTTAATTACTAACCATTTTAATGGATCATATGCAGTTAAGGGAGAGAAATTAATCGAATATCTCGATATTCTCAAAAAATTAGCAGGATATTTCGATGTTTTTATACTTAAACAGGTACCAAGGGAAGATAATGCTGAAGCAGACGCCTTAGCAAATCTGGGATCGTCGGTCAGGATACCTGAAGGGACACAAATACCAATAGTACATGTCTTATATCCTGCAACGAATCCTCGGGATAAAGAAGTAGTTGGTATTCAGGATCCTGGGGTAGAATATCCTGAAGAGGATCCTAGAACCTGGACGGCTCCAATCATGAAATATCTCAAAGAAGGACACATTCCTGGAAATGAAAATCCTAAGGCATTTAGGATGAAGGTATCACGGTTCACTATTATAGATAATATTTTATACAAGAAATCTCTTGCAGGACCATATTTAAGGTGCTTGGAGGATCATGAAGCTAAAGAAGTACTTCAAGATATACATGAAGGGGACTGTGGTAATCATACTGGGGGCAGATCATTATTCTCGAAAGTATTGAGGACAGGATACTTTTGGCCAACAATGAGGAAAGATGCTGCAGAATATGCTCGAAGATGTGATGCATGTCAAAGGCATAGTAACATACTGCATCAACCAGCTGAACCACTATATCCTGTAATTTCCCCTTGGCCATTCATGAAGTGGGGGATGGATATAGTAGGAAAGTTACCGAAAGCTCCGGGAGGAAAAGTCTTTATGCTAGCAATGACGGATTACTTCTCTAAGTGGGTTGAAGCTGAAGCATTTGTTCAAGTAAGAGACCAAGAAGTGGTATCCTTCATCAAGAGAAATATCCTGACCAGATTCGGAGTACCAGCTGAGATAATCTGTGACAATGGCTCTCAGTTCATAAGTAAGAGGACTACTGACTTTTGCAAGAGTTGGGGAATCAAAATGATCACATCAACTCCGGTACATCCTCAAGCAAATGGACAAGCAGAATCCTCTAACAAGATAATTGTCAACAACTTAAAGAGAAGGCTTGGAGCCAAAAAAGGAAGATGGGCAGAAGAATTACCCTTTGTTTTATGGGCTGATAGGACAACGATAAAGAATGCAACAGGTCAAACCCCATTTTCGTTGGTGTTTGGAGCAGAAGCAGTGATTCCAACGGAGATGACAATACCTACTGCAAGATCTATCTTAAGTGATCCTGAGAAGAATCCTGAGGCCTTGAGTCAGGATCTAGACACTATAGATGAAAAGAGAGATGCAGCAAAGCTAAGGATGGCAGCATATCAACAGAGAATATCCAGGGCATACAACAAGAATATTAGAACCAGAAGATTTAAGGTTGGAGATTGGGTATTAAGAAAGGCCTTCCAAAATACTACCAATCCTGCCGATGGCAAGTTAGCTCCAAAATGGGAAGGACCATATGAAGTTGAATCAGAAGCAGGGAAAGGAGCGTATAGACTCAAGAATATGGAGGGAGATATGCTACCGAGATCTTGGAATGCTATACACCTTAAGCTCTATTTCAAGTGAGTCTAGAATTTGATTTCTAACTCAAGATGGTATGAATTCTTACTTCTTTTTAATATATTTTTATATTATTAATTCTTTTGAACCCAATACTGACTTAAGCATCGGAGGGGTGTTAGCCAAGCTAACACCCACTTTAGTTTACATTTGTTTTGCAAGATATGTTCCAGGATATAGCTCCAGAATATGCACTCGGGATAACTCAGAAGATTAGAGGATTGGCCCCCTCTCTCACGTTTAAGGGATATTGATCCCTTCACAGGTTTAAAGGTATTCACCTTTCTTCCGAATTGGGTTTAAACACCCCGCCTGGAGCGCAAGTTATTCAGGGATAGTTCAAGGTGGCGGGACCAGTCCATGTAAAAGTGGCTGACAATTTCGTTACCATTGGCTATATCCTGAATCCTAACGGTATATGAGGATTGATCACCCTCTCTCACGAAAGGGTATTTTCATACTCTCTAAGGTTTAAAGGTTTTCACCTTTCTAAGTCTTGGAGTTTATACACTCCCGCCTGTAGCTCATGAAAAATTGGGATTTTCCCCAGGATACAAAGGATTTATCTCCAGTACATCCTTGGGTTATACCCTTGGAACAAGAAAAATTGCTTATGCAATGCAAACTGACATTAAATAGATTTCTAAGATACTTGAAGACATTGTACACAGGGGACATCCCTGCCAAGATGGTGGTGTAAGGCTAAAAGAATGAAGTTTGCGACTAATGCATTAAGTACCTTGCACTGGGGACATCTTCATTGGAAGAGTTGCAAAGGGATTGAAGTTCGGTAATAGGTTTATATCCTATGTCTGGTATGGTCTTTCCTTTACAAGTCTCATTTAAATTTTTAGTAACATCATGTTAAATATCTTGACACATATCCTCAAAGTCCTTTTAAGGATATTTGGCTGGGATGTTTGAAACTAGTATTGGTTTGGAATTTGGATCATCATCAAAACTTGGTTTTGAAGAGATAAGCTATTTTTTACTTTCTAGAAAACTTTTTATAAAGATAAAGGAATGTCTGGAAGATCTATTTAATAAAAGGCTTTTGCAGTATGTTTCTGAGCATACCAATCAGGATATTTTGTAAAATAACAGTATGAAATTTTTACAAAAATAAGACTCATACTAAACAATGCAAGGTAACAGAAAATAAGTCAAAAGATAGTTATATTATTAACAAGTCAAAAGTTGTGCTTTTGGTTTCACATTAAACTAAGGCCCAACCGCCAAAAGCACAATTAGTTTTTACCATATTTGTGTAACGGTTGCAGGATCTGTCTCAAAACAGGACCCGTTCACCTACAACCGTTACTGTGTTCAAAACAAGTTATACTAACTGATGACCAAGGGCTTCGTCCTAAAACCTAGGACCCATCCACCTTTGGTCATCACATTGTTCTAGTGCAGGAAAAGTAAATTGTTCAAGGATAGGAAAAGTAAATTGTTTATGCAACCACAACCATGAAATTAAAAAGTGGGCTCCGGCCTTGGCACGTATATCCATCATCGCCCACTCTGCTGCCTAAGGGGCAGCACCTTCTTGAACAGCAACCTCCTTGCCAGCATTCACCCCAGCATCACCCTCAGGATTCTTCTCAGCACCATCATCAGCATTGGCCACCTCCTCTGCCGTCTTGGAAGGCTCTTCACCAGTATGTTTTGCAGGATGAGCAACGGGATGACCTCCAAGGCCCTGAAGTTTCTCCTCCCAAGCCTTTACATTCCAGGAAGGGCATTCAAAGCCCAGGTCCATGGCTTCATAAGCCATCTTTATCCTGGCTTGGAGAAGAGAGACGACCACCGAAGTTTTTAGGCTATCCCGGTATGAGCTCATGTTCTGCTGATATTGGAGAAGAGCGGCGTCCAGCTTGGCTTGAGCATCCTCATTAGCTTTGTGAAGGGCGGCTTGATGTTCCTGAGTCATTGCCTTGTATTTGTCCTCATAGTGCTGGGATTTAGCAGCTGCGATGGTCCCTTGATCAGCTATGGTGGCTTGAGCTTTCTCCAACTGAATCTGCAACATCTTGTTAAGACCGGTAGCATCTTCGTATAAATGCATGAGGCGATCCAGACCCTATAGATAAAGACACAGGTATTAATATAGGCAGGATAAAGACTAACATACTTGTGCAGGATATTGGAAAGAAAGTTCTACCTGTTTGAGAAATGAGGTGGCGTCATTGAACCCATGATTCTCAAGAGAGAATGTTTCAGAAACAGCTGGGGAGTCAGTCTCCTTTCTCTTCCGGGAACTGGATGCCCTGGTCCTGGATGCCGGAGGGCCTTTGGGAGCAGAAATAGTTTTCGAGGAGGTAGGCTTTGGTGTAGCAGACGACTTTGGCTTGGATTCTTGTTTGGCGGGTTCAAGGCTGGAATAGCAATCCAGTTCATCGAGTTCGAAAGCATCAAGGTTGACAACTGGTGCTACATAAGGGGAGATACTCTCAAAACTCATCATATTTTTGAAAATAATTAACATATGAAAATGTGCTTACTAGACATTTCTGAATTTGATTTTTGATGAGGATCTGTGAGAGACAGGGAAAAACTTCTTTCGCTGGCAGGAAGACGGTAGATTTCCTTGATCTTGGATTCGGATTCCGCGCTAGGAGGCACTAAATCTCTGAAATTCGCTGCATAAAAACATCAGAATATAAGTCCGGGATACAGTTTGAGAATATAATTGGGGATATTCCTAAAACCCTAAATCCTACCCTTGGTTAACCATTTAACCGGTAGGTCGAAACCCTTATCAATGGAGTCTCTTTTGACGAAAAAGAATTTCCGTCGCCATCGATCCTCATTCTTGGTGGCTTTAAGGACCAAAGGACTCTTGATGGAGAATAGAAGATAACGGTGGTTGCCGTGGGATCTTAATCGGTATGCTACGGGAAGGTCCTCAACAAGAAGGTTGGGGTAATGACGAGATTTGATTTGATCCAACACTATCAAGATTCGCCAGACCATTGGCATAACTTGGGCATAACTAAGGCCGGTGAGGTCGAAAAAACTGGAGATAAAGGGTGAAAATGGATACCGGAGTCCAAGGGAGAAAGGATAAGCGAAAAAACAAACCCACTCATCGGATGATGCATCCGATCGGGCTTCCTTGTCAAACGGGCGAAAGACCGTTCCGGCGGGAAAGGCACCGGAGTTTTGGAGAGCAGCAATGTCAGCATTATTGAAACAGCAAATCTCCTTCGCCGGATCAGTGATAAGGTTTTGACTTATCAGGGTTGAGGCAGACCGGACCGAGCGGGATTTCGTTCGTGGTGCCATTGAGCAAATCATGAAAAATTAAAGAGAGAAAATTAGAAGAGAAGTTACCTGATGCTTGCTTGAAGATAAGGATGACCGAGACAAGGAGTCCCTTGGTTAATATAGGATGAGTATAAGGGGGTAAAAAGTAAATAATGTCTTGGAAATAGCACTGCTGTCATTTCAAGAGTCTACTCATATTAATTGCCTTAAATTATGAAGTAAAGTTTTGAAATATATCCGTTGGATTGGTATCCCAACTGATATATTTGGGGACAATTGTTAGGTGTCATTTTCTTAACATATGTATCCTGACCAATATCCTGCCTTTGTTTGGTTATTTGTAATCAGGATGCTGGAAGAGGATATTGCTGACATCTTGGGCGATATCCTGAAGCTTATTGAATTAATCACGTGCAGATTAAGGGCAGAGGCTTGCTAACGGTCACAAGGACTTCTTCTCCTCAAGACTCGGACGAATTTGTTGAGAAAGAGACGTTGAGCCCGAAAGACCAGGTCTGCAACGTTCCAAGAAGGAATATTCGGTGAATCCCGCGAGTTTAGGGTAGTTAGTTATCTTATCTTTACTATAAATAGATGAGGTCGGATCAACTTAGAACACATCATTTCACACTTACACTCTCGAACACAATCACTCTCTAGCTGATAGCAAACATCACACTTGTATTTCATTTTCGTTGTAACACTTAGTCGATCCGTACCACATCCTGCACTGTATCCTGATTTTTGAAGCAATTGAAGAATAAGGCAGCTGCGATTGTCAGCTCCCGAGGTTTTATGCCGGCGATCTAGATTGATCAAGGGCTTTCCTCGTACATCTCGTGTCACTTTCTTTACTTTTTGCTCATTAATTGCTCATTGTTTGATCATCGATACAGCTCAATATCCCGAGCCGTATCCTTAAACTGTTTTTGCAAGTAATTTAATTAGCACATTTTTGACATTTACTTCTAGCACACTAACTCACTTAACTAATTTGATCACTTAATTACTTCGGTAATTTTTGACCAAAACACCCACTACATCTATTTTAGAAAACGCCAATAATGCCCCATTGCCACATGTCGCAAAACGCCCAAGGGTGAATATTGCCTACTACACATGGTCTGATGGTTTTAGTTAATGTATATGATCATGGCAACGTGGGCAAATGGCACACAACAATTAATGATGTGTACCATTTGGTTTGATAGATAACCCGTTAAAGTGGGTCAAGCTCCACAAAAAATAGAGGGAAACAAGATGAAATCTAGAGAGAATTTGAGACTTAATATTTTTCATTCATAATCCTAAAATACTAAATATACTTTGCTATTTATAGCATTACAAGAAAAATAACTAACCCACTAATATATCCACTAACTAAGAACATGGAGATCATGGGTAACAACCCATTACTCACTCTATTGACTAGGTAATAATGTAATACAGTAAAAATAAATTTAACATGTGAAAAATATATAAATAAAGGAAATATCATTTTGATTCAAAACCCACGGAGCTCCAACTTAGAAGGCACATATATATCATATTGATCTACTTACGAAACTTACAACCCTATGATTGTTTGTTTATAGAAAAACATATATGTGTTATTCATACCCATGCTTAAGTTCAAAATAATATTATATTTGGTCCACGAAGAATTTTGAACAATTAACATTTGGTTTAGTGATACAAGTCTACAACCAAGTCCTTGTGAGCAGATCACGAACTGAGTTGACAAAAATAGAGGGTAGTTTGCACCGTTGGCTAATCACTACTAGAAAAATGCCAATTTTTTACGAAAATTTCCAACGCAAAAAAATGCGTTACAAATTCGGACATATTTGCAACGCATTTTTGACGGAAAAAAATGCGACACAAGTGCGTTGCAAAACTTTAAAGCTCTAAACTGAAATTGAGTTGAAAATTCATCACAAATTTCCGACACCATATTTTTTCGTAAATGCGTTAAAGATTGTGTAGTAAATGCGTAGCAAATAGTTTTCAACGGGGCTTTTTCCAACATCAAGGTTTTGTTGCAAATGCATAGCAAACCTGAATTTAC
The DNA here is from genome assembly GCA_030545235.1 of Helianthus tuberosus. Taxonomy (NCBI): domain Eukaryota; kingdom Viridiplantae; phylum Streptophyta; class Magnoliopsida; order Asterales; family Asteraceae; genus Helianthus; species Helianthus tuberosus. Next base: position 216,392,906 of record CM060423.1, read on the forward strand.
TACGCAATTGTAACGGAAAAGCTTGTTAGAAAATGTCAAATTTCTAGTAGTGAATGAATAATCATGGCCGATACCATATTAGCAACCGACCATGATACGAGGATGTGTTCAGCCGCTAGTTTACTATAGGGATGTTCACAAGCCGAAACAAGCCAAGCCATGGATGTTCGGGCTAAGTTTGGTTTGTAATTGAGACGAGCCAAGTTGATGCAGTTTCGCGTGCAATCAAATGGCTCAACACAATGATTCATTCAAAGACTTGGAACCGAATGTTTCAAAGAAACCTAAAGGTTTTCTTTACAATAATCAAACTCAAAAACTAACTAAAAATAAACCCTAAAACCCCTATTTATGCTAAACTGTCTAAGAGATAAATATGGAAATTAAAATTCAAATAAATATTAAAATAATATTCGTAGATATCTTTGCATCACGAGTTCTCTTGATTTATAAACGAACCGAGCCAAGCTTGGCTAGGCCTATCAACAACCCAAGCCAAGTTGGCTCCCTAGCCGATTTTGAGCAAAATTTTTCAAGCAAACTTTCACAATATTGTCATTGGAGACATGGTGGCTCAAACTAGAGGTGGGCAAAAAAAAACGGTTAATTAACCGGAACCGGCAATTGGTAGAACATTGACCGGTTAGTGGTTAGTTTTAACCACGGTTAGTAACTGGTTATAGATATATAGTATAAGAACTGCTTATTAACTGGTAGACCGGTTAACAAAAAAAAAAACAAAATTCACAAAAAAAATCTATTAAAGTGATTAACCGAACTAGTTAAAGCAATAACCGGTTATAGCATTAACCGGTTAAAGTAAAAAGGTGAAATTAAACGCCATAACCAGTTAACCAAACCGGTTATGGAAATTTACTCGTTTGTGCACCCCTAGCTCAAACAGCGATCTTAAACATGATAACCTGCTTTGTTCAACCACTTTTTTCGAGTAAACCTCTCTTACAAAGGTTTTATGTGCAGGTCAGGAGGGTTAGGTAACGTTTCAAAACGGATAAATATTTGTGAATTGAACAGGTTGTGTTGACCGAAACACATATTGGTTGAACAAATCAGGTCGTGTTGAACGCACCATAAGTAGTCAAATATATAGTAACAGCGTACTAACCAAACTAAATCTAAAATAACAGCAAAACTTAAACTAGAAATACAAGTTTAATGAATGTAACATAACTCTGAAGCAACAACAAAACCTTGACAGAAATCATACAAGAGACCACATTGAAAGGACCTATACACATCGAAATTGTTGTTATACACCACGCCACGGTCCTTAAAGTGTCCCTCGTGTAAAACTGTTTTTTCTGTTGATCGGTTCTGTATAAACATAATAGAAAACATGAATAACATACCTGTTACAGAAGACAGGCCAGCAGAGAACCCAGTCAGAAATGCAGCCATTGAGTTCGACATTCTTGTCAAGATGATCTGGTTACTCCTTAGGGTGTAAAGTGATCATGGTGATGAACCGAAACAAGGGAGATTTCGGTTAGGGAGAGAGAGCCGAATTGACGTTATGATTATTAGGTTTTTGTAATTGTGTGATCCTTTATCTCTCTAATAATCTCCTTATATATACAACCAAGAGGAAACCCAATGAGTTAATAAGGGTAATATGGTCCATCAACAATTACCAACTAATTATTAATAGGTTATTAATATATTTTGATCTATATAATATAAATGATTATAATGGCTACAACATTAAATATTACAATAATAATATATTTAATCTTACATTCTCCCACTTAGCCGAGTAATCATTTATCATGAGTATTAGATGAGCCTGGCCAGGATTTAACACTCATTTTATCTTTAAACCAAGAACTGTAGCAGAGAAATACAGCCGTTGAATCATTATGCGACTCAGGACCCCATTAGTCATACTACAACCTCAATTTAAATCCTAATAGTTATGATCAAAATACGCATAAGCCCTTTAGCGTCTGATTTGTATTAATATTTTTCTATATGTCATTACACCGGCAGAACATATGTTAGAAACATACAAAAACAAACTGAGGAAATTTCATTAATTAAAACATAAGCTAGTATAATATGCCATTAAATAAGGTCTTTAGTAAGTTCCATATTCGAAACATGTTCTTCGAAAACTTTAGGTGGGAGACCTTTAGTCATCGGATCCCCAAGCATATCTTTAGTACTAATATACTCAATACAAAGATTATTTTCCTCAACTCGTTCACGTACAAACATATATTTTGCATCGAGATATAAACCAGCTCCACTCGAACTGTTACTGTTCGAAAAACTAACAGCAGCTGAGTTATCACAGTAAAGCTTCAATGGTCTAGAAATGTAATTAACGATTTTGAGTCCAGTGATCAGATTTCTAACCAACATTTCATGAAAGGTTGCGTTATAAACAACAATGTATTCTGCCATCATTGTGGAAGTTGTGGTTAACTGTTGTTTATGACTCTTCCATGAGATAGGTCCTCCTGCTAACATAAAGATATAGCCCGAAATGGATTTCTTATCCATCTTTGCATTTGGCAAAGTTAGAATCAGAATAACCTACCACTTCTAAGTGATCACTTCTTCTATAAGTCAGGTTATAGTCTTTCGTCCCTTGCAGATATCGAAGTACTTTCTTAGCTGCTTTCTAGTGATCTAGGCCAGGATTAGTCTGATAACGGCCTAGCATTCCAGCAATATAAGCGATATCTGGGAGAGTACAGACTTGAGCATACTACATCAGGCTCCCGACTACTGACGCGTAAGGTATCTGGCTCATTTGCTCCTTTTCAACCTCTGTTGTCGGACACTGGAATGAACCGAAAACATCTCCCTTAACTACTGGAGCGACTGAGGGTTTGCACTGTTGCATGTTGTAACGTGTAAGGACATGATCTATGTAAGTCTTTTGAGACAATCCTAAGATGTCTTTGTGTCTATCTCGATGAATTTCGATGCCAATGACATAAGAATCATCTTCGAGATCCTTCATGTCGAAGTTATGCGAGAGTAACCACTTCGACTCATGCAACATGTCTAAACTATTACTTGCCAATAGAATATTGTAACACCCTTACTATTATTTTACAGTTTTCGTTCACTTTACGAAAATACACATGTAATTATAGTTTCATATACATTGTAAATACAGGTTAATTAAAACTTTTCTAGATTTTAATATGTTACAACATAATGTAATTGAGTTCGTCGTTTAAAAGTTACGACGTAATGCCGTGCGGAAGCTTTAATCTCGTGTGTTCGGTTCTTCGTTGAGCTTGATCTTCATCCGGACATCCCTTGACATTCACCTATGACCAAAACCAACATAAAAGTTAGCTTTGGTAGTTAAATAACATGTTTAAACAAATCATATGGGTCAAAACAACAAAATTCAACAATTTTCGTAATTCAGGGCGCCACCGTACGCTAAGGGGTGTCGCGCTACGCCTAGCCCTGTTTTCGACAGAAAGATCACTTAGCTGGTGTTGCAGATGCCCAGCTCAAATTTTCACCAACTTACAAACTTATAATTGCCATAACTTTCGTTCTACATGTCGGTTTTACGCGATTCTTTTTCCTACGCGTTCGTAATTTAATTCTCCATCACATGGAGTAAAAACCCGACATCTGAATTCACAAAATTTTCGATTTCAAGCTCTCGGTTTAAAATTCATTTTGGACACTTTTGACCCGTTCATGAATTTATCGAACAAAACGTTTGTTTCCTTTTTAAATTGTCATGGATATCGCGTTATATCCATTTACTATTATTCAAGGTTCTCACAACGGGTTTCTTATGTATTTTTAACCCGTTTTGCATATCTAATCGTTTTGACCCGTTTAAGTAATTTAACCACTTTAAGCTTAAATCATGTTTCTTCTTGGTTTACCTCCCATCCCAATTTCGATTATCAACTCGTCTTCCACCACACTATAATTGTGGTGAGTTTAGTGTAGTAAACCATTTATTCCGAGTTTTACCCCTCGATTTGTCATTCTACGGAAAATACTCTTTTCAAACCATTGGACACTAAGGTTCCATATCATCCCCTTTTTATACTTACCATAAGGATTCAATTTGTTAAAGTGATTATTTCTAAACAACCTTTGAAGGTCGTTTGCTCATTTTACCCATCAAGGGCGTTTTGGTCAACTTTAGCCTCTCATTTACTATGAAGGACTTTTGCTACTTATTCGACCAAAATACGTTTAACCACAATCATATTTATACGTACCTGGCTCGGGTCAACATATAGACCCATTCATACCATGCGTTTATTAACCGATATTCTATGGCGTCGCAATTATCCGAAATTGCTATCCGCTCCTATTTACATAGGACTTGACAAACAACATTAGTCGATATTGTCGAATGGTGTTATCACCACCATTCGACCCGTTTGGACTATATGACCAAACCTTTACATAGATTAAAACATGTTCTTAAATTTCCAAATCTCACATCCGACCCATTTCGGATTTTTATTGCTAGACCCTTTTTCTCTTAAACTCTTTTCTTATAAATTCAACCCATTTCGGCTTACGTCATGGGCAACCTTTCAACTTCAATTTACATTAGTCGGCGCTTGACTAAATTTCTGTTTCGCCCCCTTTTACCATAAACTATGGTTTTTATCAATTTCGTATATGTTCCGACTCGTATCAATTGCGTCGGAATCCATATTTCCAATGTTATCTTTATCGAGATATAACTTATAGAATAAATAAGTATTCTACATAAAGGTGTAAGTTTCACTTACCTTCTATCCGGTTATGCACTTTTCCGCGTACTTGATTCGATTGACTGCTTCTTTCCCAAGCCTCCACCTAGCTCGTTAAGCGTCAAACTATTGTCAACATTTACAAGGTGGTTAGATTAGTCATTAACAATCACGACTATTCCACCTTACTTATTTTCTTTGTAGAAACTACTATTCAACTTCATCACTAGTTAGCTTAACTTATCATAAGTAACTACTTCCAATTACATGGTTTACACAATTAAGCCTAAATCAACATGATGTTTAGAACTCTTATTGCTTCATGTTTCACATAATTCGCCATATTATTCAAATGTGCGTTTCACTTGAAATCTCAACATTTTAGCTTTCATTTAGGCATTTTAACAAACACCTAATGGGCATAATTTTACACATTTACAAACTAGTTCATAACTAGTCATTTTTACCAAGATTCACATCAAAATCAACCCTCTATGTCTAGTGTTCATGAACTACATTTAGAACTTATATCATAACATCAATATTCATCAATTTAACACTCTAATCCGAGTGTTCATCATATTGTCATAAAACCCACTTAGCACATAATAGGGTAATTATCAAATCCCTAGTTTTGACACCAATTCATCAAGTTTTCAACTAGGGTTTGTTTCTAAACGAAGATTTCATCACAATAACACTCATAGATTCAACATTCACTCCAAAATTTCGATTATGATTGTTCATCATAATCTTAAAGTATCATCAAATCATAAAATTTGACATACCTTGTGATCCCCACGACTAGGTGATCATTTATATGTGTTATGCATTGATTTGGGGCTTGAATTGAGCTTCAAATGGGTGAATTTGTGATGAACTAGGGTTTTGGCTCCTTGGAGCCCTTCCTGGTCGATCCAGAACACGCACCACACACACCTATGTGTGTGTTTTCATTTTTTTTAAATGTTATAGTTAAAACATTTTCCTATTTAACCACATTTAGCCCCTCATGTTTTGGTTTGTTATTAAGTAGGCTACAACCTACTTATTTCTAGTAACATTCCCTCTTATTAACTAGGTTAATTATTCCTAGTTAACTTACTGAGTTCGGGAAGTCATAACCTGTTTTATTTTAAGTCTCGTTATCTCGGACCTCTTATGAACTTTATTTCATCAATTTCCTTTATACTATTTTTATTTAATATTAGGTTTATTAATTTAAAATCCTAATATTCACCGGGTAATTTTACCACTAACGGTACTTTACCCATCTTTAGTATTAACGTGGTTTGATTACCAAACCCGTTTTCGGGGTGTTACAAATATCATCTACGTAAAGGACAAGTATAGTAAAGTTGCTCCTACCCATCTTGAGGTAGGTGCATTGATCCACTTGATTCTTTATAAAACCTTGTTTCTTTATGACTTCATCAAACTTGAGATACCATTGAGGTGATGCTTGTTTTAACCCGTAAATGGATTTCTTCAACTTACAGACTAGATGCTCCTGACCTTCAGGTTTAAAGCCTTCAGATTGTTCATGTAAACATCTTCATCTAAGTCTCTGTTAAGGAAAATGGTTTTAACGTCCATCTGATGCAGCTCTAAATCAAAATGAGCTACTAGGGCCATAACGATCCTTAATAAATCTTTACGAGAGATTGGTGAAAACGTCTCTTGATAATCAATTCCCTCTTTCTGAGTGTAGCCCTTTGCAACCAATCTCGCTTTGTAGCATTCAACGTTCCCATTCGGATCCAGTTTTGTTTTGAACACCCATTTACATCCTACGGGTTTGACACCGTTGGGTAATTCTACCAAATCCCAAACGTCATTTTTCTTCATGGATTCAAGCTCATCAATCATTGCTTTATTCCATTCAGAAGACTGATCACTGCTAATGGCTTCACTATAAGATATAGGATCATTGAGCTTTCCGGCATCCATTTCAGTCAGGTAGGTAACATAATCATCCCAATTAGTAGGCCTTCTTTGCATGGATGACCTCCTAAGTTGATTATCGGGTTCAACGTTGTCTTGGATTTGAGCGTTTGATGTGCCTCCATTATAAGGTATAATGGGTTCTGATTGTGAAGGTATATTTGGAGTTGGTGTAGTAGCTTCAGGTGCAGTAGTTGCATTGGGTGCAAGAGGAGTAAACGGAGTAATGGTAAGTGACGAGTCCCCCCCCCCCCCGCGTCTTGTACTTCTTGCAATTCTTCATAAGGGTTGGTATTGCTTCCACTGACCTTGAAATCCTCCAGCAACGCAGCACGCTTGGTTTCAAAAATACGGGTGACGTGGGAAGGACAATAGAAACGATAACCCTTTGAATAATCAGGATACCCGATAAAGAAGCAGGTAACTGTTTTAGGGTCAAGTTTCCTTAGGAAAAGATTATAAAGTTTTGCTTCAGCAGTGCAGCCCCATACTTTCATATATTTAAGACTCGGTTTCCTTCCTCTCCAAAGTTCATAAGGTGTTTTAGGGACAGACTTAGAAGGAACTCTATTGAGTATATGAACAACTTCTTTTAACGCTTCAGTCCAGAGGAATAATGGTAAATTAGTGTTGGCTAACATACTGCGCACCATGTTCATATGGGTACGGTTTTTTCGTTCAGCGACACCGTTCTGCTGAGCCGTACCAAGCATGGTGTATTGGTTCACAATCCCTTGGCCCTTACAAAACTCATAAAATGGACCAGGAGCTTGACCCACATCAGTATGCCTTCCATAATATTCACCGCCTCTATCTGATCTAACAACTTTAATTTTACGATCTAGTTGTTTTTTAACTTCAGCTTTATAACCTTTAAAAGTTGTAAGAGATTCAGATTTTTCCTTAATGAGATAAAAGTACATGTAACGAGAATAATCATCAATAAAAGTGATAAATGAAGTATGTCCAGTTATGCCAGCGATTTGGTAAGGACCACTAATGTCAGTATGAATGAGTTCTAATAAATTGGAACTCCTAGGCACCTTTCTTATTTGCTAATGTCATTTTACCTTTAAGACATTAGACACATGTTCCAAAATCAGTGAAATCGAGAGGAGGTAAGACTTCATCCTTTACGAGACGATTTAATCGTTCTCTTGAGATGTGGCCTAAACGTTGATGTCACAACATGGATGAAGTCTCTAAGTCTCGTTTCTTTTCCATCTTTGTGAGTGATTCATTAATATTATATGACAACAAAGATTTGGAAAAATCATCATCTAGTTCTAATCTATAAAGACCACCATCCAGAATGCCAGTACCATAAACAACGGAATCATAGAGAATAGAGAGTTTGCGATGACCATGGGAAACAACAAAACCGTCCATGTCTAACTTTGGTCCTGATACAAGGTTCCGAGTTACCTCAGGAACATATAAGGTATCATAAAGTTTAATACATAAACCAGTTTTCAAAAATATTGTAATGTTCCTATGGCCTTCACTTCTAATTCCCGATCATCCCCAACTTTAAGTGTTCTTTGGTTTCTTCCCAGCTTCCGGATTGAAAGGAATCCCTGAGTAGAATTGGTTACATGAACCATAGAACCAGAATCAAACCACCAAGAATTAGAAGGAATATTTAAATTATAGGACTCAAGTATCATGAAAAAATCGTTACCTTTCTTAGCCATCCACTCCTTAAAGTCGGGGCATTCCTTTTGCTTATGTCCTGTCTTCTTACAGAAGTTGCAATAGGGTTTTCCTAAGGAGTTCTTAGAGCTGGAAGGTGCACTTGTATTAGGATTGGGCCTTTGGACTTTGGAAGCATCCTTTCTTTGATAATTGTTCTTCCTCTTCTTAGAGTTGGAGGTGGTGAAGTTTGCAACATCAGTAGTGCTATCCATCTTCATACACTCTTCCTCCTGCACGCACATATCAATCAGCTCACCCATCGTCCATTTGTCCTTCTGAGTGTTGTAATTGATCTTGAATGCTTCATAGGATGAAGGAAGCGAAGTGATGATGAAGTGAACAAGAAAACAATCACTGATTTCCATCTCTAGCCCCTTCAGCTTATTGGCCATGATATTCATCATCATGATGTGTTCGCGAATGCCGCTCCTCCCATCATACTTAGTTGTCACCAGCTTGAGGATTAAAGTACTAGCGTGCGCTTTTGAGGTTCCCTTGAATTGCTCCTCCACAGAAGCCAAGTAGGTTTTAGCATCATCAGAATCAGGAATGGCTCCTCTGATTGCATTGTTTATGGACTGCTTAATAAACATGAGAGACATGTGGTTACACCTAGTCCAGTTTTCATGAATTATCTGCTCAGCAGCAGTACTTTGAGAAGTAAGGTCCGCTGGCTTATTCTCTCTCAGAGCATAATCGAAGTCCAACAATCCAAGCGTAAGCATGAGAGAGTCCTTCCATGCAGCAAGGTTATCACCAGTCAAAGGTGGAATCCCGCAATTGGGTGCTAATAGTGGAAATAAGATGAGAAAATTATGATACTAATTAAGAAGTTCTAATGTGATCCAAGGGCATGTTATACTAAGGCTGGCATAAATAATGACCATTTTAATTATAAAGTTGTGATATTGTCTATTACTAACATCAAAATAATAGACTTAGTTGAATTCTACTTAAAGGAAGACAAATCAGCTTTGGCCAGAAGTGTAATCATTTAAGTATGTGTGCAAAGTAATCGTGACAAATCAGCTTTGGCCATAAATGAGCCAATCACTTTAGTTATGCACTTGTTAAGTATGCTATACTTGAAAGAATTAAATCAGCTTTGCCTAGAAATTAAGACATTCACGTTTGTAATGCATAGTTAACCTAGCTTTTATACTACTTGAACAATAAATAAATGTATCAAATCAGCTTTGGCCAGAAGTGATACATCAGAAGCTCATTCAAGTTAAGCTATTTTGGTTTTGTGAAAATTATCTGATTCTGATTAAGTAATTTAGTATTTACAAACCAATTATTTAATAGCAAACCACCTGTTAGCGGGGTTGGAAGCAGAGCCCCGAGCTAAATTTTAGTTCACATTAACATCTTAATAAAGTAATGAGATTTTGAGTGAGATCTCGAGTTAACCTTAGATTTCGAGTGAGATCTCGACTCAGTTATGAGATCTCGAATTACTTATGAGATCTCGAGTGAAGTCTCGAGTAAGGTTTCGAGTAAGATTTCGACTCATTATGAATCATTATGAGGTTTCGAGTCGCAACCACATGATTGTGAGTCACTAATGGAAGACGAAATCTCGAGGTTTTGAGTAATGAAGATTGATGTCTTAATGAGATTTCGACTTCATAATGAGGTTTCGAGTCGCAGCTGTAACAACTCTCATCAAAAAGTCATAATTACTAAAGTAATTTGACCAATAGGAAACCCTAATTGAGACACCCAAGTAATTCTTTGCAAACCCTAAAATTTTCAGAACAATCAGAATCAGGATTAGGGCCCCTAAAACTCAGGGGGGGTAAACCCTAGTTGATAATTATCTACAATTACGTGCTGGCCACTTCGAATTTTCAGAAGGTGTCAAGTCATCAGAGCTAGTCCCACACGTGGCAACCACATAACAGCTTTGTGTCCCTTACGGACCGTAAAGCTGTGAGTCTTACGGTCCGTAAGCTGTCATACGGACCGCAACATCAGCAAGCTTACGGTCCGTAAGCTAGTCAAATTTTGTGTATAAATAGCAGACATTGGCATTCGAATTCTGAACATTTTACGTCGAAAGAATTCCATTCACACACTGAGATACGAACTGTTATTCCGAAATTACACCCCCGGGTATTGAAATTCTGCTACAAAACAGGGTATTAGCACAATCGCTGCTACGATTCATTTATCAGACGATCAAGATATCCAATGCATGTTTAAATGCCGCCCACATTAGGGTTATACTTTATCGTTCGTCATTAATTTGACGGATTATCGTTAATTCGATAGGTAAAGTATTATACTTTATCGTTCGTTGTTAATTCAACGGATCATCGTTAATTCGATAGGTAAAGTATTATACCTTGTCATTCGTTGTTAATTCAACGGATCATCGTTAATTCGATGGACAAAGTATTGCATTTTGTCATTCATTGTGAGATTTTGATCTCGTAAATTATCGTAAATGCTGGATTGATTACTAACCCCAAATTGTGTGCTTATTATTGAAATTAGGATAAAAGGCTAATCAGTAGGCTAGGCTCTGCCCGTATAAATCTGCAATGTGAGTCATTCTTCTTTTCTCACAGTTTGTGAGTCATTCTCTCTTTTTATCAAATCTATTTACAAAATCATGTTTTTCTCACAGTTTGTGAGTCATTCTTCTTTTCTCACAGTTTGTGAGTTATTCTTTTTATCAAATATTTTACAATACCTCAAATTATTTTCAAGATTATAATTACAGGGACTAAGTCGTGGATATCTTGAATTACTGGTTAGTGGGGTATTGTGCACATTACTAACTTTCTCCCAGTTAGGTTCATTGACCTACTCGGGATAATCACTGTTGGGTTCATTGACCTACAGGGATAATCGTCACTATTTAGGTTCATTGATCTAAATAGTGGTATGACCATCGTCACCATTGTGACATGTCACCATTGTGACAGAATGCCAGATAAAAATAAGATAGAAGCCATTGTAATCGCTCTTATGCTGTAATTAATAACTATGCATCATTATGCAAAATAGAATGATTCACTCAGTATTTCCCGCTGACAAAACATTTTTCAAACATGTTTCAGGTGATCTGTTGTAAATCAGGAAAAGTGCTGGGGAGCATTTCAAGCTTAAGATAGTGGCTCATTATAAAATAAAGCAATAAGTTTTGTAACATAACGATTTCCTAGAAAAATCATACTAATGTAAATTATCGGGGTTTTATCCCGAGTTGTGAAATAAAATAATCGGGGAAAAAATTTTAGCTTTAAACGATCCTGTTTCCGCTGTTAAACTCAATTAAATAAATACCGCAGTATTTTCTGCCGCGGCTCATGAAACGGGTCAAACCGGGTCGTGGGCCGTGACAGAAAAAGGTGGTATCAGAGCCACTGGGTTAAGCTAATTAAGTATTTAGAAATACTTAATTTTTCCTGATTACTATTATGTGATTATATGTTTATTATCTGACTAAATTTTAATAGTATGGGCAGATTTTTATATGTTAACAATATTGTAATATTTATTGCTTTATTATCGTTAATCGAAAAACATTATATATAAATTTATTTGATTAATATATGGAATTACCTAATATAGTATTACTATATTGTGGTAAAGAAATTATATTTTTATGTTTGAAGTATACTCTTATTTAAAATTATTGTTTAGTTATTTATTATTAATAATTTTATTATTAATAATAATATATTAATAATAGTAGTATTAAGATGATTTTTTTTATATATATATTAAGGTTATTATCAAAGGCAGATATTGGATAAACCTAGCCTTAGTTAGGCATGGACTGATCACCTATGCTTAAACAAGGCAGCACTAACCAATATCCACCATGATAATGACTAGTTAATATATATAAATTAAGTCATTATACTTATTTAGTATATAAATTTTTTTATATGTTAACTACTGTGATAGTAAATATAAATCTTTAAATATTCTGATTTAAAGTTTAGTATTTTTATTATTATTATCTACAGTCAAGAAAATTTATAAATAAAATACAAATAAAACCTAGTATGTTTTAATTTGTATTTGATTTGGTAGTATGAAATACTATTTAAAAAGTTGTTCTATAAAATTTTGTTATGACTTAGTAATTGTGTGTATGTTGCTAAACAGCATGAGTGATTTGTCGGAAGCCCTTCAGAATTTAAATCTCTATCCAGTAAGAATCGAAGTTTCCAGAGATTTCAATAGGTATATACCAGACATAGAAGAACCTATAGAATTTAACGCTTTACCTCTCGAGAAACCTAAGTCTAAGAAAATGGAAATTGGGGAAAGCTCTAGACAAATTGAAGAGTTACCATCTCAAGAAGAATTAGATTTTATAATGGCAACCGATGATACTATTGAGCCTGTTAATGAAAATAATTTTATGAACTTAGAACCATCTATTCCAAATTCTTCAAATCACTGGAATATAGACGAATGGTTGGATAATGAAATACTGTTACAAAACCATCCCTATAGGCTTTTTCCTAAGTACAATCCAGAACCTTTATCAAATTTACCAATAAGTAATGAGAATAGGACTGAACTCCATCATTTTGACAACATGGATGCTGGGAATAGGATCCAAGAGACTTTGGGACAGATCTCCTGGAAATACGATGAGAAGAAACGCCGTTACTAGAACATCATCTGATAAAGGATAGGGGATTATGAAACGGTGGTTGTGTAATAGTAATAGTAAAATCAGTATGTGTAAAATAAATAATAAAACGGGTGTATATAGGAACATGATATAAGGAAATATTAGAAAAGTTACAATTTTGTTTGTATATTCGTTTATGTGATTATGTGCAACTAAATTGTGATATTGGATTATTTCCTTTATACTAATTATGTATCTATAAATTAGATATCAGATGGAAAACGCTAATAATGAACCAGTTAATGAGGTTAATCAATCTGAGCAACAATCAGAGAACCAATATGTGACTAGGCAAGATATAGAAAATATCATTGCTCAAGAGATAGCCAACGCTATTCCAGGAATAGTTGCTCAAGGGATAGCCAATGCTATTCCAGCAATCATTGCTGCTGTTAAAAATCCAATTGAACCGCAACAAATTGTTCCTAGTAAACGCATTTCTGAAGATAATTTCAGTAATAGCGTAAATGGAGGCGGTAATCATGTTAATCATAATAATGAACCACGGCAAGCTCCGCTCCCTAAGAAAAGGAAAGTTGCAACACCTGGTTGCACTTACAAAGAATTTCTTGCTTGTAAACCCACTGAGTTTGCAGGCAATGAAGGAGCGACTGCGACACTGCGTTGGTTAGAGAAAACTGAGGCAGTAATTGCCATAAGTAAATGTGCACAGGATGATCAGGTCATGTATGCATCAAATCTTTTCAAAGAAGTAGCGCTAGAATGGTGGAATACGATGTTACAGGCAAAAGGAAGAAGGATGGCGTATGCTATGAACTGGGAAGAATTTAAGAGTCTTGTAGAAAGAAAATTCTGTCCCGAGTATGAAAAGGAACAAATGGCAAATAAGTTTCTAACCCATAGGATGGTAGATGTAGATTGTCGAGGGTATACTACGACATTCTTCGAATATGCTCGAGTGGTACCAACCCTGGCTTCGCCAGAGCCGGTACTTATTTCTCGTTATATTTGGGGATTGATTTCCGAAATTCGTAATATTGTCAAAGCTGCGAAACCTCGCACAATTGATGATGCAGTAGAATTAGCCAATACTATGACTGACGAGCTAGTACGGACAAGAGAAGAAAACAGAAGGAAGGAAGTAGCCCAAAAGATTACCCAAGAATTCAGTTCGGGTAACCATAACAATTTCAAGAAAGGAGGAAATGGGCAATCTTCTACTAGTCCATTTTGCAATTTTTGCAAAAGGAAGCATTTTGGAAGATGCAAAGGATATTGCAATTTTTGCAAAATTCCAGGGCATCAAGAAGAAGATTGTAGGAGGAAGAAATTTTCAGTTTGCTACAACTGTAGAGAAACTGGACATCTTAGGCCAGATTGTCCAAAACTGAATAAACCATTTGACAATCAAGCCAAACCGTCAGAAGGAGCAAAAAGGAATGCGAGAGCCTTTCAGCTGACTACTCATGAAGCCGAGATGATTCCAGATGTGATAGCCGGTATGTTCTTAGCTTACAACGTTTACCTAAAAGTATTATTTGACTCTGGTGTAAACCAAAGTTTTATAAATACTTTACTCTGCCAAACCCTTAACTTACCGTTAACCAGCATTAGATAAATTTCTATATTAGAAACGGCAGATGGGAATTCAGTTAAAATAAATAAGGTTATGCAGAACATAGAAATAAGTTATAAGTTTTCTGCAACCCTATTATCTATGAAATCAGTTGAATTCGATGTTGTGATCATTATCTGAGATCAGAATTTCTTAGAAATTCAATCAATCATCAGAGAAGTAGTTATGATTACAGGAGATAAACCATATAAACCTATGAAGTTCATATCAGTAATGGAAATTGCTAAATATGAACGAAAGCAAGGAATAGTATATATGATTTCAGTAATCATTAATACTAAAGATACAGAATTTAAGGAAATTTCTGTAGTTTCAGAATACCCAGATGTATTTCCAGAAAATTTACCTGGATTACCACCAGATAGGAAGATAGAATTTAGGATTTATCAATTCCAGGAATTTTTACCAGGGAACCTTATCGGTTAGCACAATATTGGTTTCTAAGAAAAAAAAAAAAAAAAAAAAAAGAAGAAAAGCTTTACTCCAAAATTTTTGAAGAATAAATTTTGGCTGAAGTACAATTTTAGGTCATATGGTGAATCATGAAGGTATTCACTTAGATCTTGCTAAAATAGCAGTAATTACCAAATGGAAGATTCTGCAATCAGCAATGGAAATTAGGAATTTTGTAGGTTTAGTATTATAGACAGTTATTAAGGAATTTTCAAAATAGCTATACCATTAACTAAGTTAACCTGTAAAAATAGTTAAGTTTGATTAGAGATCTAAACAAGAAGAAGTTTTTAGGATATTAAAACATAAATCCTAGCCTTATCAGAAGGAATTGAAGATTTTGAAGTATAAGGTAATGCTTCAAAGCTATGATTTGGATATATTAATGCAACGCAAAAAGGTAATTGCGTAGGCCTCAAGCCAAATTGAAAAAGTCCGAAGAAAACTATACCACTCAAGAGTTAGAATTAGGAACCATAATTTTGCCTTAAGATTTGGAGATATTATCTGTATGGAAGTAAGGATACTATCTATACAGATTATAAGAAGTTAAGATATATATATAATTGTGCAAAAAGAATTTGAGGCAAAGAAGATGAATGAAAATCCTAAGTGACTACGACTGTAATATTCGGTATCACAAAAGGAAAAGCTGAAAACGGCAAGAGATAGTCACAAGAATTATGCAGATAATAGATAAAAGCCGTTGGAGTTCGAGTTGGAGACAAAATATAATTGAAAGTATCTCCTTGGAAAGGAGTAAGAAAGGAAAACTAAGTCCAAAAGTATGTAGAATCATTTCCAGTAATCCAACGTATTGGATCAGTTACTTATAGTTTACAACTACCAGGAAGGTTAGTTGGAATACATGATATATTTTATATATCCAATCTCAAGAAATGTCTATCAGACGAATTTTTGGTAGTACCTTTCCAAGATATAAAGTAACCAATAATGTTAAGTAAAGTAGGATTCAAAGACAGGATCCTAATATACTTGGAAACTGGAATCAAAAAGGAAGAGAAAGTATTCTCAATTATTCCAGTAAATCTCGAGGACGAGATTTTTATTAAGTTGGGGAGAATGTAACAACTCTCATCAAAAAGTCATAACTACTAAAGTAATTTGACCAATAGGAAACCCTAATTGAGACACCCAAGTAATTCTTTGCAAACCCTAAAATTTTCAGAACAATCAGAATCAGGATTAGGGCCCCTAAAACTCAGGGGGGGTAAACCCTAGTTGATAATTATCTACAATTACGTGCTGGCCACTTCGAATTTTCAGAAGGTGTCAAGTCATCAGAGCTAGTCCCACACGTGGCAACCACATAACAGCTTTGTGTCCCTTACGGACCGTAAAGCTGTGAGTCTTACGGTCCGTAAGCTGTCATACGGACCGCAACATCAGCAAGCTTACGGTCCGTAAGCTAGTCAAATTTTGTGTATAAATAGCAGACATTGGCATTCGAATTCTGAACATTTTACGTCGAAAGAATTCCATTCACACACTGAGATACGAACTGTTATTCCGAAATTACACCCCCGGGTATTGAAATTCTGCTACAAAACAGGGTATTAGCACAATCGCTGCTACGATTCATTTATCAGACGATCAAGATATCCAATGCATGTTTAAATGCCGCCCACATTAGGGTTATACTTTATCGTTCGTCATTAATTTGACGGATTGTCGTTAATTCGATAGGTAAAGTATTATACTTTATCGTTCGTTGTTAATTCAACGGATCATCGTTAATTCGATAGGTAAAGTATTATACCTTGTCATTCGTTGTTAATTCAACGGATCATCGTTAATTCGATGGACAAAGTATTGCATTTTGTCATTCATTGTGAGATTTTGATCTCGTAAATTATCGTAAATGCTGGATTGATTACTAACCCCAAATTGTGTGCTTATTATTGAAATTAGGATAAAAGGCTAATCAGTAGGCTAGGCTCTGCCCGTATAAATCTGCAATGTGAGTCATTCTTCTTTTCTCACAGTTTGTGAGTCATTCTCTCTTTTTATCAAATCTATTTACAAAATCATGTTTTTCTCACAGTTTGTGAGTCATTCTTCTTTTCTCACAGTTTGTGAGTTATTCTTTTTATCAAATATTTTACAATACCTCAAATTATTTTCAAGATTATAATTACAGGGACTAAGTCGTGGATATCTTGAATTACTGGTTAGTGGGGTATTGTGCACATTACTAACTTTCTCCCAGTTAGGTTCATTGACCTACTCGGGATAATCACTGTTGGGTTCATTGACCTACAGGGATAATCGTCACTATTTAGGTTCATTGATCTAAATAGTGGTATGACCATCGTCACCATTGTGACATGTCACCATTGTGACAGAATGCCAGATAAAAATAAGATAGAAGCCATTGTAATCGCTCTTATGCTGTAATTAATAACTATGCATCATTATGCAAAATAGAATGATTCACTCAGTATTTCCCGCTGACAAAACATTTTTCAAACATGTTTCAGGTGATCTGTTGTAAATCAGGAAAAGTGCTGGGGAGCATTTCAAGCTTAAGATAGTGGCTCATTATAAAATAAAGCAATAAGTTTTGTAACATAACGATTTCCTAGAAAAATCATACTAATGTAAATTATCGGGGTTTTATCCCGAGTTGTGAAATAAAATAATCGGGGAAAAAATTTTAGCTTTAAACGATCCTGTTTCCGCTGTTAAACTCAATTAAATAAATACCGCAGTATTTTCTGCCGCGGCTCATGAAACGGGTCAAACCGGGTCGTGGGCCGTGACAGAAAAAGGTGGTATCAGAGCCACTGGGTTAAGCTAATTAAGTATTTAGAAATACTTAATTTTTCCTGATTACTATTATGTGATTATATGTTTATTATCTGACTAAATTTTAATAGTATGGGCAGATTTTTATATGTTAACAATATTGTAATATTTATTGCTTTATTATCGTTAATCGAAAAACATTATATATAAATTTATTTGATTAATATATGGAATTACCTAATATAGTATTACTATATTGTGGTAAAGAAATTATATTTTTATGTTTGAAGTATACTCTTATTTAAAATTATTGTTTAGTTATTTATTATTAATAATTTTATTATTAATAATAATATATTAATAATAGTAGTATTAAGATGATTTTTTTTATATATATATTAAGGTTATTATCAAAGGCAGATATTGGATAAACCTAGCCTTAGTTAGGCATGGACTGATCACCTATGCTTAAACAAGGCAGCACTAACCAATATCCACCATGATAATGACTAGTTAATATATATAAATTAAGTCATTATACTTATTTAGTATATAAATTTTTTTATATGTTAACTACTGTGATAGTAAATATAAATCTTTAAATATTCTGATTTAAAGTTTAGTATTTTTATTATTATTATCTACAGTCAAGAAAATTTATAAATAAAATACAAATAAAACCTAGTATGTTTTAATTTGTATTTGATTTGGTAGTATGAAATACTATTTAAAAAGTTGTTCTATAAAATTTTGTTATGACTTAGTAATTGTGTGTATGTTGCTAAACAGCATGAGTGATTTGTCGGAAGCCCTTCAGAATTTAAATCTCTATCCAGTAAGAATCGAAATTTCCAGAGATTTCAATAGGTATATACCAGACATAGAAGAACCTATAGAATTTAACGCTTTACCTCTCGAGAAACCTAAGTCTAAGAAAATGGAAATTGGGGAAAGCTCTAGACAAATTGAAGAGTTACCATCTCAAGAAGAATTAGATTTTATAATGGCAACCGATGATACTATTGAGCCTGTTAATGAAAATAATTTTATGAACTTAGAACCATCTATTCCAAATTCTTCAAATCACTGGAATATAGACGAATGGTTGGATAATGAAATACTGTTACAAAACCATCCCTATAGGCTTTTTCCTAAGTACAATCCAGAACCTTTATCAAATTTACCAATAAGTAATGAGAATAGGACTGAACTCCATCATTTTGACAACATGGATGCTGGGAATAGGATCCAAGAGACTTTGGGACAGATCTCCTGGAAATACGATGAGAAGAAACGCCGTTACTAGAACATCATCTGATAAAGGATAGGGGATTATGAAACGGTGGTTGTGTAATAGTAATAGTAAAATCAGTATGTGTAAAATAAATAATAAAACGGGTGTATATAGGAACATGATATAAGGAAATATTAGAAAAGTTACAATTTTGTTTGTATATTCGTTTATGTGATTATGTGCAACTAAATTGTGATATTGGATTATTTCCTTTATACTAATTATGTATCTATAAATTAGATATCAGATGGAAAACGCTAATAATGAACCAGTTAATGAGGTTAATCAATCTGAGCAACAATCAGAGAACCAATATGTGACTAGGCAAGATATAGAAAATATCATTGCTCAAGAGATAGCCAACGCTATTCCAGGAATAGTTGCTCAAGGGATAGCCAATGCTATTCCAGCAATCATTGCTGCTGTTAAAAATCCAATTGAACCGCAACAAATTGTTCCTAGTAAACGCATTTCTGAAGATAATTTCAGTAATAGCGTAAATGGAGGCGGTAATCATGTTAATCATAATAATGAACCACGGCAAGCTCCGCTCCCTAAGAAAAGGAAAGTTGCAACACCTGGTTGCACTTACAAAGAATTTCTTGCTTGTAAACCCACTGAGTTTGCAGGCAATGAAGGAGCGACTGCGACACTGCGTTGGTTAGAGAAAACTGAGGCAGTAATTGCCATAAGTAAATGTGCACAGGATGATCAGGTCATGTATGCATCAAATCTTTTCAAAGAAGTAGCGCTAGAATGGTGGAATACGATGTTACAGGCAAAAGGAAGAAGGATGGCGTATGCTATGAACTGGGAAGAATTTAAGAGTCTTGTAGAAAGAAAATTCTGTCCCGAGTATGAAAAGGAACAAATGGCAAATAAGTTTCTAACCCATAGGATGGTAGATGTAGATTGTCGAGGGTATACTACGACATTCTTCGAATATGCTCGAGTGGTACCAACCCTGGCTTCGCCAGAGCCGGTACTTATTTCTCGTTATATTTGGGGATTGATTTCCGAAATTCGTAATATTGTCAAAGCTGCGAAACCTCGCACAATTGATGATGCAGTAGAATTAGCCAATACTATGACTGACGAGCTAGTACGGACAAGAGAAGAAAACAGAAGGAAGGAAGTAGCCCAAAAGATTACCCAAGAATTCAGTTCGGGTAACCATAACAATTTCAAGAAAGGAGGAAATGGGCAATCTTCTACTAGTCCATTTTGCAATTTTTGCAAAAGGAAGCATTTTGGAAGATGCAAAGGATATTGCAATTTTTGCAAAATTCCAGGGCATCAAGAAGAAGATTGTAGGAGGAAGAAATTTTCAGTTTGCTACAACTGTAGAGAAACTGGACATCTTAGGCCAGATTGTCCAAAACTGAATAAACCATTTGACAATCAAGCCAAACCGTCAGAAGGAGCAAAAAGGAATGCGAGAGCCTTTCAGCTGACTACTCATGAAGCCGAGATGATTCCAGATGTGATAGCCGGTATGTTCTTAGCTTACAACGTTTACCTAAAAGTATTATTTGACTCTGGTGTAAACCAAAGTTTTATAAATACTTTACTCTGCCAAACCCTTAACTTACCGTTAACCAGCATTAGATAAATTTCTATATTAGAAACGGCAGATGGGAATTCAGTTAAAATAAATAAGGTTATGCAGAACATAGAAATAAGTTATAAGTTTTCTGCAACCCTATTATCTATGAAATCAGTTGAATTCGATGTTGTGATCATTATCTGAGATCAGAATTTCTTAGAAATTCAATCAATCATCAGAGAAGTAGTTATGATTACAGGAGATAAACCATATAAACCTATGAAGTTCATATCAGTAATGGAAATTGCTAAATATGAACGAAAGCAAGGAATAGTATATATGATTTCAGTAATCATTAATACTAAAGATACATAATTTAAGGAAATTTCTGTAGTTTCAGAATACCCAGATGTATTTCCAGAAAATTTACCTGGATTACCACCAGATAGGAAGATAGAATTTAGGATTTATCAATTCCAGGAATTTTTACCAGGGAACCTTATCGGTTAGCACAATATTGGTTTCTAAGAAAAAAAAAAAAAAAAAAAAGAAGAAAAGCTTTACTCCAAAATTTTTGAAGAATAAATTTTGGCTGAAGTACAATTTTAGGTCATATGGTGAATCATGAAGGTATTCACTTAGATCTTGCTAAAATAGCAGTAATTACCAAATGGAAGATTCTGCAATCAGCAATGGAAATTAGGAATTTTGTAGGTTTAGTATTATAGACAGTTATTAAGGAATTTTCAAAATAGCTATACCATTAACTAAGTTAACCTGTAAAAATAGTTAAGTTTGATTAGAGATCTAAACAAGAAGAAGTTTTTAGGATATTAAAACATAAATCCTAGCCTTATCAGAAGGAATTGAAGATTTTGAAGTATAAGGTAATGCTTCAAAGCTATGATTTGGATATATTAATGCAACGCAAAAAGGTAATTGCGTAGGCCTCAAGCCAAATTGAAAAAGTCCGAAGAAAACTATACCACTCAAGAGTTAGAATTAGGAACCATAATTTTGCCTTAAGATTTGGAGATATTATCTGTATGGAAGTAAGGATACTATCTATACAGATTATAAGAAGTTAAGATATATATATAATTGTGCAAAAAGAATTTGAGGCAAAGAAGATGAATGAAAATCCTAAGTGACTACGACTGTAATATTCGGTATCACGAAAGGAAAAGCTGAAAACGGCAAGAGATAGTCACAAGAATTATGCAGATAATAGATAAAAGCCGTTGGAGTTCGAGTTGGAGACAAAATATAATTGAAAGTATCTCCTTGGAAAGGAGTAAGAAAGGAAAACTAAGTCCAAAAGTATGTAGAATCATTTCCAGTAATCCAACGTATTGGATCAGTTACTTATAGTTTACAACTACCAGGAAGGTTAGTTGGAATACATGATATATTTTATATATCCAATCTCAAGAAATGTCTATCAGACGAATTTTTGGTAGTACCTTTCCAAGATATAAAGTAACCAATAATGTTAAGTAAAGTAGGATTCAAAGACAGGATCCTAATATACTTGGAAACTGGAATCAAAAAGGAAGAGAAAGTATTCTCAATTATTCCAGTAAATCTCGAGGACGAGATTTTTATTAAGTTGGGGAGAATGTAACAACTCTCATCAAAAAGTCATAATTACTAAAGTAATTTGACCAATAGGAAACCCTAATTGAGACACCCAAGTAATTCTTTGCAAACCCTAAAATTTTCAGAACAATCAGAATCAGGATTAGGGCCCCTAAAACTCAGGGGGGGTAAACCCTAGTTGATAATTATCTACAATTACGTGCTGGCCACTTCGAATTTTCAGAAGGTGTCAAGTCATCAGAGCTAGTCCCACACGTGGCAACCACATAACAGCTTTGTGTCCCTTACGGACCGTAAAGCTGTGAGTCTTACGGTCCGTAAGCTGTCATACGGACCGCAACATCAGCAAGCTTACGGTCCGTAAGCTAGTCAAATTTTGTGTATAAATAGCAGACATTGGCATTCGAATTCTGAACATTTTACGTCGAAAGAATTCCATTCACACACTGAGATACGAACTGTTATTCCGAAATTACACCCCCGGGTATTGAAATTCTGCTACAAAACAGGGTATTAGCACAATCGCTGCTACGATTCATTTATCAGACGATCAAGATATCCAATGCATGTTTAAATGCCGCCCACATTAGGGTTATACTTTATCGTTCGTCATTAATTTGACGGATTGTCGTTAATTCGATAGGTAAAGTATTATACTTTATCGTTCGTTGTTAATTCAACGGATCATCGTTAATTCGATAGGTAAAGTATTATACCTTGTCATTCGTTGTTAATTCAACGGATCATCGTTAATTCGATGGACAAAGTATTGCATTTTGTCATTCATTGTGAGATTTTGATCTCGTAAATTATCGTAAATGCTGGATTGATTACTAACCCCAAATTGTGTGCTTATTATTGAAATTAGGATAAAAGGCTAATCAGTAGGCTAGGCTCTGCCCGTATAAATCTGCAATGTGAGTCATTCTTCTTTTCTCACAGTTTGTGAGTCATTCTCTCTTTTTATCAAATCTATTTACAAAATCATGTTTTTCTCACAGTTTGTGAGTCATTCTTCTTTTCTCACAGTTTGTGAGTTATTCTTTTTATCAAATATTTTACAATACCTCAAATTATTTTCAAGATTATAATTACAGGGACTAAGTCGTGGATATCTTGAATTACTGGTTAGTGGGGTATTGTGCACATTACTAACTTTCTCCCAGTTAGGTTCATTGACCTACTCGGGATAATCACTGTTGGGTTCATTGACCTACAGGGATAATCGTCACTATTTAGGTTCATTGATCTAAATAGTGGTATGACCATCGTCACCATTGTGACATGTCACCATTGTGACAGAATGCCAGATAAAAATAAGATAGAAGCCATTGTAATCGCTCTTATGCTGTAATTAATAACTATGCATCATTATGCAAAATAGAATGATTCACTCAGTATTTCCCGCTGACAAAACATTTTTCAAACATGTTTCAGGTGATCTGTTGTAAATCAGGAAAAGTGTTGGGGAGCATTTCAAGCTTAAGATAGTGGCTCATTATAAAATAAAGCAATAAGTTTTGTAACATAACGATTTCCTAGAAAAATCATACTAATGTAAATTATCGGGGTTTTATCCCGAGTTGTGAAATAAAATAATCGGGGAAAAAATTTTAGCTTTAAACGATCCTGTTTCCGCTGTTAAACTCAATTAAATAAATACCGCAGTATTTTCTGCCGCGGCTCATGAAACGGGTCAAACCGGGTCGTGGGCCGTGACAGCAGCCACCTGATTGCGAGTCGAAATCTCAGTCGCAATCTCAGCTGTTCTCGTATTTTAGTGAGATTTGGAGTCGGAATCTCAGTCGGAACCTTGGTCTTGACTCAGAATCTTATGGTTTTGAGTCATTAAGGTTGGTCTCGAAACCTACTGTCAACAGCTGTCAGCATGAAATATAATTGAAAACTTGAAATTTTTGGGATTGTGGGATAGTGTTTCCTGTTTTAGTGTTGATCTAAACTTATCAAAAGATTTTGAAAATTATAATTTGATTATCTTTTAACAGTTTTCGAAGTTTTAAGAGATATAATTCAGATCAAAACGGTAAAAAAAACACCCACTAATCCAAATTATATTCCAAAACATAAAGGAATTTTTGAATTTTCCTAAGAACATATGATGAACCCTAAAAATTAAAAAACATAATTCTGGAAACCCGAAACCTTAATTTTAATGGTTTTGTAATGGATTTCAGAACAACAAGTTTTACCCATTATGATTTCGAGTCAATATTAAACATTCTTTTCCGAAAACAGTGATTCGGGACATTGTAAAAGGACTCGAAACCAGCTGTTTATAAGACTTTCAAAATTTTGTTTTCCAGATTTCAATCCCAGAATTAATGGATACGAAAACAGAACTGATTTATCAACATATGCTCTGATACCACATATTGATCAGTTCTGTATAAACATAATGGAAAACATAAATAACATACCTGTTATAGCAGACAGGCCAGCAGAGAACCCAGTCAGAGATGCAGCCATTGAGTTTGATATTCTTGTCAGGATGATCTGGTTCCTCCTTAGGGTGTAAAGTGATGATGGTGATGAACCGAAACAATGGAGATTTCGGTTAGGGAGAGAGAGCCGAATTGATGTTATGATTATTAGGTTTTTGTAATTGTGTAACCATTTATCTCTCTAATAATCTCCTTATATATACACCCAAGAGGAAACTCAATTAGTTAATAAGGGTAATATGGTCCATCAACAATTACCAACAATTATTAATAGGTTATTAATATATTTTGATCTATATAATATAAATGATTATAATGGCTACAAGATGAAATTTTACAATAATAATATATTTAATCTTACATTTTCATCTACACATGTTGCTCGTTAACTCTGCGTATGCCTTGTAGCGTTTTTTATGCTCTATCGATGGATCCATCCAAGGTCTACGACTGGAAGTTCGAAAGGACGTGTTAGATTCTGGCCTCAACGAGGCCTTAGATGCCTGCTTTTGGTTGGTAGAAAGCTTTGAGTTTATGTAATCGTGAAGACCAAAAGAGAGTTCTAAAGATCAATCAATACGTTTCTTTGGTGATACATTTTACTCGTCTTTGTTTTTTTATTCTATATACTTGAAGTAATTTGTTTTTATGATGATTATTATATATCTCTAGTTTACCTATAGAAGACTGTGTATTGCTCTAATATTTGTGATAGTGTATTTGAAGCGGCTCAAGTAATCCCATGGTTCATACTCTCGCTTTGAGTGGTTTTATACGTTAAAGCTCGGTGTCTCGTTGTCGTTGCTTAATTATTCTTTTGGAGCTGTTTTGATTGCATTCTTGATATATCATATTTGTTTGCATCCTCACAAGTTCATTTGAGTTGGAAAAATTTGGTCAAACGAAGATTAATTCCACAATTGTTGTTTATCGTTTGTGGTTGTGTTGCTCTTTTTTTTCCATTGGGTTGGTATCAGAGTCACAGTCAAGACTCATTTGAACAATGAAAGCTAATATAAGTAGGATTGTGAATTTAAATGGTTTTAATTTATCATGTTTGGAAAGGCAAGAGAGAAAGCCTCCTTTATGTTTATTAAGGATTATTATATGTCTGTGTTTAGTAGCTTCAAATGATATAAACGTGGAACACCATCAAGTCCCTTAGAGAAGGAATATTGCATGTAGTCACGAACGGTGGTTTCCTTGTACCTCGGTGGGTTCTCATCGGAAACCAACTCCTTGATAGGTCCATATACTTTTGTCGACGCCACTCGAGAGCTACTTAAAAAACAAGCCACCGACACCCTTGGCCCTTTCTTGTTTGCCACCACTCTGTGCTCCACACTTTTCAATTTGTCGTTTGATAACACCTGAATCTTAACAAAATTAGAGTCTAGTTTGCTAGAAGTATTTTATAAATGGGTATGGAACAATTCCATGCATCACAAACAGATATTTTCTTGTAAGTGTTTCACTAGAGGTTATTAGATGAAAAGTACCATGTAACACTAAAACCACCCACGACATGAGCTTGCTCTGTGAGCCTAAATGAACTTTTTTTAAAACCGTCCATCGCTCTATGTGAGCCTAAATGAACCTTTTTATATATTAATTACATTATCTACTATATATATACCGTGGCGGCTCTGAGAATTCATATACCTTGTTCGAGCTCGAGAAAATGTGTCTTCCGTAATGTTTTATTATTATTATTGTTATAATTATTATTATTATTATTATTAATCAAATGAGTATCGGGTTCACTAAACCTAATGCTCATGAGCTAACTTCTAAACCATAAAAATTGTTTTGTAAATGGACATATCTTAGAGTTGATATGAGTATAATATTAAAAAAATAACATATATATATATATATATATATATCGGATTTTTTAAAAAATGCGTGCCCCTCGAAATCATGGGCCCAGTATGGTGGTCATCCTCGCACACCCTCATCACCGCCTCTGTATATATATATATGTGTGTGTGTGTGTGTGTGTGTGTGTGTGTGTGTTGGATCTTGTACATGACAAGAATTACGTACGAAGCATATCTGAGAAGGATATGAGGACAAGTGGCATTGGCATGAAGGGTAATTTGTTCTTTTTCCAAGTGAACAACTTCCCCCTTGATTTTCAAACGGATATAACTTTTTCATACGTGATATTTTAAAAAAATACACCGTATTAACGAGCATTTCATTTTCTTTAATTCGAGCAGCCTATTGCTATAGTTTCTTTAAAAATTACAGGATTTTGAATAATCAGCACATGACTACGTGATTTTGAATTGTCATTACGTGATTACACATTCAATATAAATCCATTACGTGATTACACATTCAATATGATTTGTTATAACTAATGTTATTACAATTATGTTTATTACCTGATTACATATTAAACTAATAAGAACTTGATTGTTTATGCTTTATTACGTGATTAAATCTATAATACACGGCATTATGTGGTTATTATATGTTAATTTTTTCTAACGTTTTGTATATAATTTATCCTTAATACGTGATTAGACCTGAAATATTAGGTATTCCATATGAAATATTGTGTATTACATGCTTTTATTTTTACGTAATCACTCAGTGTCGTTTCACATAAAATACTATAATGAAATCACGTAATCACGAAATGGGTATTCAAAATCATGTAATCACGTAATAATGCTTAGTCAACTATTGTTACATAATTACGTAATCACTTAATATGGTTTCACAAACTATAAAGAAATCACGTAATGACAATTTTAAAATTACGTAATCATGTGATGAGTATTCAAAATCATGTAATCACGTAATGAGTATTCAAACTCATGTAAAAAAATTAAGAAAACTATAGCAATATACTACTCGAATTAAAGAGAATGAAATACTCGTTAATACGGTGCAATTTTTAAAAAAAAATATTAAAGTATAGAGTTCAAGTGATAAAGATCAGAATACATTTTCTCTATTTGTTTCTTCAATTTTTTGAACATCATATTTACAAAAAAAAAATGTAACCGACTAGTTTTGAGTCATTGATCTTGAAAGATCAGTGGTTGAGTTTGTCTCCTACACTTCATATAAGAAATCTCTCTTTTAAAGAATCTCCTATATATATAATAGGGATCCTAAGAGAAGTCCACCCTATTTGAGAAATTTGAGAAGCAATCTGGACCACACATTTTCCCTAAGCAAAAAATAAAAAAAAAAGGTTAAAAATTGAAAAAAAAAAAAAAAAGAGTTAATTACATAGTTAGTCCATGTGGTTTGCATAAAGTAACATACTTAGGTACTAATAGTTTAAAATAACATTCTAGGGTATTAACTTTTCATTTTGTAACGTTTGGGGGTATTAAGCTTATTTGTAGGCTTAAAATCACATTATGTTAGTACCTAAGTATGTTATTTTGTGCAAACCACAGGGACTACCTATGTTATTACCTTAGAAGTTAATACCTCCAAACGTTACAAAATGAAAATTTAATACCCTAGAAGGTGATTTTAAACTATTAGTACCTAAGTATGTTATTTTGTGCAAACCACAGGGACTAACTATGTAATTAACTCAAAAAAAATGGAAAAATCTGAGATTTTTCTTTAAGGTTTTTTTATTAAATAATTTTTTGAGATTTATACACATGTGTATATTGTTAATCTTTTAACTATTTATATGTGTATATTATCAATTATATATATATATATATATATATGTATATACATGTTTAAAATTAAAAAATAAGTGTTATAAACCCTAAACCCTAATGCTAACCCTAAACCCTAAAGCTAAACGCTAATTCTAAACCCTAAAGCTAAACCCTAATGTTAAATCATAAAGCTAAACCCTAAATTAAACTCTAAACCCAAAAGCTAAACCCTAATGCTAAACCCTAAATATTAATGCTAAACCCTAAAGCTAAAGCTAAAACCTAAATACTAATGCTAAACCCAATGTTAAACCCTAATGATATACCCTAAATACTAATGTTAAACCCTAAATACTAATGCTAAACCCTAAGTAACACTTATTTTTTAATTTTAAACATGTATATACATATATGTATATTTGACAATATATAAATATGTATAGTTAAAAGATTAACAATATACACATGTGTATAAATCTCAAAAAAAAAAAAAAAAAAAAAAACTTAAAGAAAAAGCTCTGATTTTTCCCCAAAAAAAAAAACCTATTGCATTTTTTTTACATTTTTTTTTTTTGCATTTTTTTGCTAAAGGAAAATGTGTGTTTCAGAATGCTTCTCAAGTTTCTCATGTAACGTATAAGAGCCCTTCCTATATTACGTACGCGATCTGGTGCGAATTCAATCTTCAACATGCGATTTTGTCAGACAAAACAACATGCGAATTTGAATTCCATACCATGCGATTTCATCAAACAAACCAACATGTGATTTCATCAAACTTTCCAAAATGCGATTTCATCAACGCTTTTTTATAACATGTGATTTCATAATCGCGTGCCCTTGTACGATAAGCTCTATTGTACGTTACACTTTTTCTTATATATATAAGATTTGTTAAATATAAAAATACGTTAAAAAATATATATATATATTATATCTATTTTAACAAAAGAAACCATATTTGAGACCCTCACAATCTATCACACAATTATTTTCCCACCCAGAAGCTTTTTCTATGTGTTATATAATTTTCGCCCAGAAGCTTTTTCTACCCTTTATATAATTTTTGCGGATCCTACACCTGATCTGAATCAATTTTCGGATCCTATATAAGTTTTATACCATATCTCAGAAATCACTCTATCTACCTCGCTCTCCTCCTCGACCTCCTGTATATTTCTTTTAAAATAAACTAGGTTATAATCCCGTGTATTACACGGGTTGAATAAATGAATTTTATATAATAAATAATAAAATAATATATCTTTAAAAACCTTCTTTATGCACGGATTGAATAAATGTAATTTCATATATTAAATAATAAAATGTTAAATCTATAAGAACAATATGTATTGTATGGCTTGAATAAATGTAATTTTATATACCAAATAATAAAAATGTTATATCTTTAAAACCACATGTATTACACGGGTTGAATAAATCTAATATGGTTTGCCAAATAATAAAAAATTATATTTTAGAAAACACTCGTGTATTACTCGGGTTGAATAAATATGATTTTATATACCAAATAATAAGAATATTATATATAAAAAACTAATAGATATACTCGGTACGTGATAGATATGGTGATTGCGGAGATGATTATTGAAAAGAATATACAATGACCAAACATGTTATTCAAGAAGCAAATAAGCAGCCATTTGAGTGATAAAATATAATTATATTTAAAAAACTCGTAATAAATCTAATTTTATATATAAATAATATTGAAAGTTATATACAATTTGTTTAAAATTAAGTAATAAAATCGATATAATATTTTTTTAATAATGAAAATAAAAATAAATAATATATTAACACAAAGTTTGGTTTTGATGATAAATAATTTGGTTCGATTTTATGTCTAGCATTATATATACTATGGTAAAATATTAGAGTTTATTAGAGAAAATTACATCATCGAAAAAATTAAGAGTAAATTTGTATATTATAAATAAAAATGGGAAGTATGCATTAAATTTAAACTAAATAATAATTATCTATAATTAAGTAGAAAAGATTAAATAAAATAATATTTAGTAGGAGAGTTATCTATAATTAATTACCCTGGGCAAAAAAATTAAAATTACTTGACAGTCATAACATACAGTTGCTGACAAAGAAAATAGAATCTTTTGATCTCAAAGCCGAGTCAGAATCACTCTCGGAGGAGGAGTTGCTGGAAAGAGAAAGTTGTGTGAAGTCGTTGGCTGAGTTGGAAGATAGTAATCTTGAAGACCTGAGGCAAAGGGCGAAAGTTCAATGGATTACGGAAGGGGATGAGAACTCATCTTTCTTCCATGGTATAATTAAATGCCATCAGAAGAATAACAGAATTAATGGTTTGTGTTTTAACAATATTTGGGTGTCGGAACCTGATTCACTCAAGGGGGAAATTAAGAATTACTTTGAACAATTATTTAAGGAGGAAAATCAAAATAGGCCAAGTTTTATTAACAATGGATTCAAGGTTCTTTCCCTGGAACAGTCGGCCATGTTAATTAAACGTTTCTCTAAAGAAGAGATAAAAGAGACAATTTGGGACTGTGGTGGTGACAAGGCCCCGGGCCCGGATGGTTTCTCGTTCAGCTTTATAAAATATTTCTGGAATATTTTGGAAGATGATTTCGTCAAGCTTTTCGATTTTTTCTACGTGCATGGCAAGTTAAATCAAGGTTGCAACTCTAGTTTTATCACGTTGATACCAAAATCTTCTAATCCTCAATTTATCGGTGAATACCGGCCCATAAACCTTATTGGTTGCATTTCGAAGCTGATCTCTAAACTATTGGCCAAGAGACTCAAGAAAGTGATTAGATGTTTGGTAAGCGACACCCAAACGGCGTATATTGAGGGGCGAAGCATATTGGAGGGGCCATTTATTATTAACGAACTAATCTCGTGGAGTAAGAAAACGAAGAGCAAGTTGATGTTGTTTAAAGTTGATTTCGAAAAGGCATTTGACTCAATCAGCTGGAAATTCCTTGATTCGACGCTTTCTCAAATGGGTTTTCCTGTTTTGTGGCAAAAATGGATCAGCGGTATCCTGTCATCTTCTAGATCCTCCATATTGGTTAATGGTGCACCTTCTCAAGAGTTTAACATCGAGCGGGGTGTTCGTCAAGGCGACCCTCTATCTCCATTATTATTCATCCTGGCAATGGAAGCGCTTAATGTAGCAACGGTTACGGCAAATGAACAGGGCATTTTTAAAGGATGCAAGTTGCCAAATAACGGGCCCTTAATCTCACATCTATTTTATGCGGATGATGTATTGTTCGTAGGAGATTGGATAGACTCGAATTTTCAGAACCTGTCAAGACTTCTAAGATGTTTTAATCTTGCTTCGGGTCTAAAAGTCAACTTCAACAAAAGTCATCTATTTGGTGTGGGTGTTTCTACGGAAAGCGTATCAGAAAAAGCATCTATTCTTCAGTGCAAAACGGATTTGAAGAAAAACTTACTTCGTGGAAAGCTCGTACTCTGTCTTTTGGTGGTAGGTTAACACTCATTGAAGCGGTTCTAGGTAATCTTCCAACCTATTTCCTTTCAATCTTCAGTGCACCTTTACATGTGTTAAAACAACTGGAAAGAATCCGTAGGAAGTTCTTGTGTGGGGGTTGTACGAAAAAAAAACAAAGTTAATTGGGTTCCTTGGTTCAAAGTAGTTGCGCCAAAAAATAAAGGGGGTTTGGGTGTCGGTAGTCTGGCGGCAACAAATAAAGCGTTAATGATTAAATGGTTAATTCGTTTCAAGAATGAGCCTTCTTCATTATGGGCTAGATTAATTACAGCGGTTTTAGGTGCCATTCATACATACCGTTGAAAAGTTCTATTGGTGGGGTTTGGAAGTCAATTGTTAACTTGGGTCGTAAATCTCAAAATCAGCCTTTCAACGTTCAAGAAAGATTGTTCCTGAAGATGGGTAATGGTAAGAAAGTATTGTTTTGGCTGGATTCTTGGGCAGGAAACAGACCACTTAGGGAGATGTTCCATAGTTTATACGAGTTGGAAAGTGATAAAAGGTGTTATGCTTCGGACCGGTATACCATTAATCAAAGAGTTAGTTGGTTGGTTTTGGGGGAGCTCTAATTCTTTATCAAACGCAAATCAAATCGAGGAGTGGGCTGATTGTATTTCAATGATGCAAAGAGTTGAGATTCAGTTGAAACCGGATGTTTGGTTATGGAAGTCGGGCGAAGAAGTTGCTGAGTTTACGGTTAGTTCAGTCAGAGCTGAATTGGATCACATTGATACTATTAATGAAACAAAAGTTCTTAAATGGCTTCACTGGATCCCAAAAAAAGTAAATTGTTTTTTATGGCGGGTGGTACTTGATAGGATAGCTACAAGAGAAGCACTCATGATCCGTCGCTTCTCCCTACCTTCCACTAACTGTATCTTTTGTAACAACACGATAGAATCGGCGGACCATCTTCTGGTGTCATGCGAAACGGCTAAACAGGTCTGGTTCATTATTTTCCAATGGCTGAAAATACCAACTCCGAGCTATATTTTGAGTGCAGTTCAGTTATTGGAAATTATTAACTCCTACAAAGTTCAAAAGAATATGAAAAGGGCGATTTATGCAGTGGTGGCGGCTACATGCTGGAATTTATGGAAAATAAGGAACGAAATAATTTTCAAACAAAAAGCGTTCTCGTTGACTAAGCTGATTGGGGACATTAAAGCAATCTCGTACACATGGATAAAGAATCGAGCCGAGCTAAATGAGCTTAGCTGGGAGAAATGGAGGTGTTTTAATTTATAAGTTGTACCGTTGTAGTTTAACTTTTTCTCTGTTTCGTTTCTTTTCTCTTTTGTTTGTTTGTAATATTTCTTGAGCGTCTCGCTTGAGTTTTTTATAAAATTTCGCCCTTTCTCAAAATAAAACTATAATTAATTAGAAGAGATTAAACTAAATATTAATTATCCATAAGAGATTAAACTAAATAATATTTAGTAAGAGGCTTATCTATAATTAATTACAATAGATTAAACTAAATAATAATTATCCATAAGAGATTGACAGGAAATTAAAAGATACATGGCCTAATATGATGACAAGTGTCTCAAAAATGGTTTCTTGTATTATATAGTATAGATATGCCATATAAACTTATATAAAAACATCTAATTCTAATAATTTCTTAAGGAACCCTTAGGTCTAAATATAGGATTCGATGAACAAATGATCAAACGATACGGTTTATCTTAACATGTATATGGTACAGATTTTTAATCTTTCATTTATCGTTACCGGGTTCGATTTTCCATTTGCAAACTCCTGAACGCTTAAATACACAAGTTTCTAACCTAATAATAAATAAAAAAACAAAGTAAAATGTTACAAAAAGTATAATACATCAAAGTTTATTTTTTCAAAAACATATATTGATGATTGTGTGTTAATTGATTAAATTATTAGTATTCAAGTTGTTTAATACATGTGTTTATTCAATCTTTCAATGCACGGGTTTTTTAAGATGTCATTTTATATTACTTAGTATATGAAATTATATTTATCCAGCTCGTATAATACACGAGTTTCTAACCTAATATTATTATAATAACAATTCACATAAACTTAACTACATTGTGGAATGTTTATTTTTTTTTGTTTTTGTTTTTCTTTTAGGTTTTTGTTATTTTGTGTGTTAATTTCTATTGGCTCAGGCTATTCACACACGTCCATTGGCTATTTACACACACTAAAACGCCACGCTTTGGTGTAAAGTCAACAGACAAGGACTGAACCTTTCGGTCCTTGTTTGTTGACAGCGCCCCGCTTTGGCCAAAGAGGGGCATTTTGTGTTCAAATTTTACATTTTTGGCCAAATTTGTTGCGCTTTGGGCCAAAACTGAAACTTTGGAACACAAAACGCCCCGCTTTGGCCAAAGCAGGGCGTTTTGGGGTTTTTTTAAAAATCATTTTAATTTAAAAACGCTCCTATACTTGTCGTATCATGACGTATTTTGCCATTACAAGTCATTTTACGAAGTTTATGGTCTATACGACAAGTTCTGGATAAGCTCGGTCACATGTGTGGTCGTATTCCATGATTTCGTGTGATTCTACTTGTAGTCCAATGTGCCGTGTTGTATGTATACACGTCCTACCGGATCAGTATTTGATGCATTTTGTTATTAAATGTCGTATTATGACGTTTATTGTCACTATTGTTACGTACTATCACGTAATTTTGCCGTACGGGCCAAATTGGTGACGTTCGGTATCGTGACGTTTACCGTTTGTAAGTGTCGTATTATTGCGTAGATTGTTTGTAAGTGTCGTATTAGTGTGTAGATTGTTTTTTATGGCGTATTATGTCTCCATTGTTCGTATTATGGCGTATTTTGGCCGTACGGGTCGTGTGGTGGTAAAGAGAGATTGAGTAGAAGGATGTGTTTCTATCATGTGTCCTACCCGCCCGAATCGCACCCACACGACCCGTACGGCCAAAATACGCCATAATACGAACAATGGAGACATAATACTCCATAACAAACAATCTACGCACTAATACGACACTTACAGAAAATCTACGCAATAATACGACACTTACAGACGGTAAACGTCACGATACCGAATGTTACCGACACGGCCCGTACGGCCAAATTACGCAATAGTACGGAACAATGGTGACAATAAACATCATAATGCGACATTTAATGACAACATACATCAAATACTGATCCAGTAGAACGTGTATACACACAACATGACACGTTGGACTAAAAGTTAAATCAAAACA
This sequence comes from Helianthus tuberosus, assembly GCA_030545235.1. Lineage (NCBI taxonomy): Eukaryota > Viridiplantae > Streptophyta > Magnoliopsida > Asterales > Asteraceae > Helianthus > Helianthus tuberosus. The sequence goes on from CM060423.1 coordinate 216,428,051, forward strand.
GAATCACACGAAATTTTTGGAATATGGCCACACATGTGACCGAACTTATCCGGAATGTACCGTATAGACCATAAACTTCGTAAAGTGACTTGTAATGGCAAAATACGTCACGATACGACAAGTATAGGTGCGTTTTTAAATTAAAATGATTTTTAAAAAAATAAAAAAAAAAACCTCAAAACGCCCCGCTTTAGCCAAAGCGGGGAGTTTTGTGTTTCAAAAGTTACAGTTTTGGCCTAAAGCACGACAGCTTTAGCCAAAAATGTAAAATTTGAACACAAAATGCCTCGCTTTGGCCAAAGCGGGGCGCTTTAGGTATTAGGTCAACAGACAAGGATTAACAGGCGCAGTCCTTGTCTGTTGAATTTATACCAAAGCGGAGCGCTTTGGGGGTGTGGAAATAAATATCATGATCCTTTCTATTTCACTCTCTAATCTGTTGGATTATTCGGATTTGTTTACGGGTCACGGGTCGGTGCGTTATCGGGTCGCGGTTTAACGGGTCATTGAACGGGTCATTATTTAGTTGTTCAAGGGATTGAATGTGGTTGAAGAAGTGGTCTTGGTTGACCAGAAAAGAAGGAACTGAAGCTGGATAACGTGTGTGTGGATGGTTGTTAGACCATGTGTAGTGGGGCGTTTTTTTTAAAAAAAATTCAAAAAAAACGCCCGAAAACGCCCACCCCCCATTACATGGGGCGTTTTTTTAGAAAAAAAAATTCAAAAACTTGAATTTGGCGTGTTTTTGATAACGCTTAAAGGGGACTTTGGAACCGGCGTTTTTCTGACAATGAAGGGGACTTTTAAAAAAATTCACTTTAGTCAACCAATCACTTTTGCCCACCCACACTTTTCAACCTGACATCTTGACCTTTTTTTTCATTAAAAATAATATGGGGGTTATTGGCATAATGCCCCACTACGCCACTTTTGCTATAATGCCCCATCGCTGACTAGGACGCCACGTGTCGGATAATGCCCCATGGTGGGGGCATTATAACATTTTACCACTACGGGTGGTCTTATACATAAATCCGGAAGCCACATCTATTAATTTGCATGTGTTTTTTTCTATTAGCCTATATATAGCCTTGTTTTGTTCAATATAATGTAGGGTAAAGTTCTTGTACAAATAATCTTAACATACTAAACATACAAATTGAAGTAAAACTCAAAAAGATAAGGTGGCATTTTTGTAATTATCAATAACTATCAAAGTTACTCTACAAATATACCTAAAAAAACCTAACCACTCCCCCCCCCCCCCCCCCCCCCCCCCAAAAAAAAAAACCTAAACCCCCCACCCCCCAAAAACCTAAAAAAAACCTACCCCCCCCCCCCACCCCCCAAAAACCTAAAAAAAACCTAACCCCCCCCCCCACCCCCCACCCCCCAAAAAACCTAAAAAAAACCTAACCCCCCCCCCCCCCCCAACCCAAGCTAAAATGCTAAAAACTAAACCCCCAAAAAACCTAAAAAAAATCTAAAAAAATAAAAAAAAAACACACACAAATTATTTTATTTTATTTTTTAACAATTTTTATTAAAAAATCGCTACTTTTAGTAGCAGCAAAAAAAAATTTTTTTTTTTTTTTTGCTAACGAAATGTAGCGATTTTTTAATAAAAAATGTTAAAAAATTTTTTTGTGTTTTTTAGGTATTTTTGGTTGTAACTTTGATAGTTGGTGGTAATTACAAAAATGCCACCTTGTCTTTTTGGGTTTTCCTTCAATTTGTATGTTTAGTATGTTAAGATTATTTGTATTTGATCTTTTGCCATATAATGTAACCCTTTTCATCGAATACAGCAACAACTTTTTTTTATATTTCATCTCCTCTGCACATTAAGCTTTCTTCATATACTCTCTGCAAATCGTGAGTTTGAGTGTCTTGTGAGAGTGTTTAGTGAGGGACCTGAACCAACATAATCTACGTTTTGTACTCGTAGGGAAGCATAGATTGTAACCTACTAGCTAATTAATATAAAAATAATAATTAAAAACATACATATAAATAATTAATAAATAAATCCGAGCTCAAGCTTTAGAAACAGAACTCTAGAAAATGCATGCATTAGTTCTATACCGAACTAAACTTACCTGTAACAGATCGCTGATATCGATCACAGGCGCACCCGGAGTAGGTGGAACATCAACCCATTGATTTTGATGAAGTATTTGCAGCCCTCCGATTTCGTCTTGTAGAAGCACGGTCAGGAAACCGGCGTCCGTGTGTTTGGATGTACCCATGGTTACATCTGGTTGGGGACATGCAGGGTAACAATGGCCTAAGAATGTCAGCCCCTGCTTGTCACAGTCCATATCAGCCAGGTACGTTGGTTTCAGACCTAAAGCCTCCGAGATCAATCGAAACAGCAAGCCGCCAAGTTTCAACACATGATTCGAGTACTCGATTTGTATGTCTCTACAAACCTCCGGCAATTCTTCCGCCTTAGGAGGTGATGGAGCCATATGCGAAACAAATGTGTCTCTCCAGTTTGCGACCGAGGAACTATACAGGTCGAAATTGCTGTTATACACCACGGTCTTTAAAGTGTCCCTTGTGTAAAACTGTTTTTTAATCTTCACATCTTGTTCGTGGAATCTACGGACGCCTTGAAGCGTTTTGTCCATCACACTTAATGGGATTCCGTGATTCACTACTTGAAAAAACCCGAGATTCTCCGAGGCAGCACGGATGTTTTCCACCGTGGATGCTCTATCGGTGGATCCGAGGTCTATGACTGGAAGCTCAAAAGGGGTGGAAGATTTGGGAATGGTTTCGGGCTGATTAATGAAGATGCGAGGGACGTGTTGGATACCCGCATCGACGAGGCCTTGGACGCCGGTTTTTGTTTGGTCGAAAGCTTTGAGTTCGGTAGCTCGATCGTAGGGTGAAGGGGTTGAAGCTGTGGTTTTGGTTGTAGCCATGTTTGTGATGTGATAATGATCATATCATATGCAAAGATGTATAGAGATAAAAATTGCCCGGACCACTTATTAGTTATTATTGCTATTTTATCTTGAACTAGGGTTAAGACCCGCCCGCGTTGCGGTGCGGGTACATCGTAAATATTGAATGGATTAGTCCAAACGTTATATGATGCATTAACCATATGAAAACACACATTTCGATGTATCCAGTTGAACTCAGTGTAACCTATATAAACATTGTAATTGGATCAAACGTAAAGTAAATGGAATTCATAT